>CM057456.1:703532500-713122500 GCA_016271365.2 Neoceratodus forsteri
ACTCTCGCGCACACACACATATGCACGCACACACATATGCGCGCACACACACATATATATATATATATACAAACATATATACACACACAGACACGCACACACACACCTATACAAACACATATATAAAACACATACACACGCACACACACATATAAACACACACACACCCCTATACAAACAATAACGCTACGCACTCACACACATATATAACACACACACATACACACTTTACCGCACACATATATGCGCACTCACACACACACATATATATGCACACACACACAGCGCATACACATGCACACACATGCACACATGCACACACAGACACAGACACCATATGCACAGACACGCATATATACACATGCACACGCACACACATGCGCACACACGCCACATGCGCACACACGCACACATGCATTATTACGTATGTACATGCGCACGTGACAGCATATGCACGCACGCTGTATAGCAGGTAATATTAGCGCTCCATTTATTTTAGCGACATTAGCAGAAACAAATATCGCTAATATATTCGGATCGCTAATATTATCTTCTCAATATGGCATTGTTTTCTTACCAGTTGTTCAAACGCCCACTGTTGCTAAACAAAACAAAAATTCACGCTGGTGAGTAAATTACTCCTTTTTATTTGATCCTTTTTCCCTTCACTGCTCCTCTGTTATGCAGTCCTCTCTTGCTTGTTTGGGGTTGTCCTCAAAATCTGTCCCTCTGTCTGTTTTCGTTCTCCAATGTTTGGCGTTCACGTTTCGTGATGGCATAGGTTGGGGTAAGGCAGATGAAGAGGTGTTTATTGAAGTCGGTGTTTACCATGGAGTTTGTTTTGGTTTTTTGTGAAAGGAAAAAACTGTACGTACTGCAATACTGTCTACAAAAATAGGTTTCTATGCGGTATGCTGTCCTTATAAAAGCAATTTGTAAGGTTGGGTCTTGATATGGTGAATGTCTTTTGGTAGTCTGGGATTTGTGTGTCTTTACTCAACGAGCCTGTAATCCACATCCAAATGAACCTGTGTTAAAGCATTTGGCAGAAAGTGACAGTGTCAGAAGTGAAGTTTTAATTATTTTTAGCTCCTTACATGATGATGTACAAAGATTCATATGCATGATTTTTAGCTATATCTTGAAAACCAATTAAGTAATTCTCCTCAGCTTCCGTTTGGTAAAAATACATCTAAGAAACAGATTTTTAATGGGAGCCTCAAGTGTGGATTTCAGGAATGGTCCTGATATAACTACTGCAGTAATTGCGGGTGAACCATCCGCTAATTTAAACGGGCGCTAATACGTAGCGCACATCAGATGCGCTAAATTAAATGGGTGCCAATATAACCTGCTATACAGTGCGTGTGTGTGCACGTGTGTGTGTGTGTGTGCATGCCTGCGTGTATACACACACACACCCAGATTGTTAACAGGCATTTTGGTACCTCCGATCATGAACAGTATCAGTGTGATTTTCTATCTGTCCCGAACAATGATTTCCCACAGCGACCACACATTTCTGCGCTGAAAGTGTGAAAACACATTTCGGCCATGTTGTGGAAAATGACAGCTGTACTGTTCATAAGGTATGGAAAAATGCCACTGGTGAAAATCTGGACTGAAAATATTACAAATTCATTTACTTGAGGGTGCGTGGAAACTGCGCAGTGCTCACTCGTAACCGTCATTTTATGGAGTTGTCACCAAATTTTCAACATAGCCATTTTAAGACCTCTGCTCATGACCAGTGTCACTGATTTTCTTAGTCTGTCCTAAACATTGTTTGTTTTCACACATCGACTGTACCATTGTGCGCTACATGTGCGGAAACACATTTTGGGCGAGATGTGAAAAATGGTAGCTGTACTGCTCATAAGGAAATGCAGTAAAATGGTACTGTTGAAAATCTGGTGTGCAAACATTACAAATTCGCAAACTTGCCAGCGTGCGTAGGAACTGCGCAACGTACGCTCGTAAAAGTTATTTTTAGGAATTTTTCCACCAACTTTTCAAAATAGGCTTTTTGAGAGCCCACCTTACGAACAATGGCAGTGTCATTTCGTTAATCAGTCCCAAAAGGTGATTTCGCACAGTGACTGTGAAATCACCCTTCAGGCCTGACTAATGCCATGACAGTGACAGCATTCATGAGAAGGGGTCCCAAAAAACCCATGTTGAAAATTTGGTGCAAAAATTCAAAAAGTGCCAGAGATATGCCGCAAAGTCGAAAAAAAACCATCTATTACATTATACAGCTTACTGGCATTTCCTCAGTTTGCGGTTGGCTTTGAAGAGTGCAGACGTGTTCCTGGTCCACTGAAGATAGTCGCACCGGACTCTGGAGGTAAGTATGGGGTGGGGGTGTGTGGGAGGCAGGGTGCATAGTGGGTGAGTGCGGGTGGGGGCAGGGAGACTGCGAGGGACCGTTTTTAATTTACAGGGTTTTTTTTGTTATTATTAAGACGACACGGGATGTTTGCCATGCTGGGGTGGGCTCCCAGTGTGGCAGCTGGAAAGGCTGTTTGGGGGGCTGGAGCAGACAGGGGATTGGGCACCCCTGGCGGCCATATGGACGTGGGCTCCCAGCGTGGCACCAGGAAACCTTTTTTGGGGGGGTGGAGTGGAGCAGGCGGGGCATTGGGCACCGGCTATAAATATGTGTATGTGAGCGTGTAACATATGCATGTTGAGGGGGAGCTCTGCTCACTGAAGCGAGCTCTCCTTTCAACTGTATGCCACTGCATTTTCAACTGCTGTCAGACAGCTGGAGCAGTGATTGGTGCACTGCGACCGCGCCTGCAAACACACTGACTGAATTGGAAGAGGCCAACACCTCTGGAAAACTCTGATGGCACCATTTCTTGCACATGCGTGCAAGCAAACAAAAATAATAAATCAATTTATTTTATTGTTTTGTGAGATACTTAGCAATATGCAGATGCCAGAGACTAATTTGGAAGGCAGGAATAGTGACCTCACAGCCAGCATCACCACTGAGCTGTGACCTCACAAGCTGGGTGGGACCCTTGTCCTCTTTGGATGGTCAACGCTAAGAGAACATCTCGACTCCTGAAAGACCACACTCTCAAGCACTTCTACTAAAGTAGGCAATTCAACCACAACTATTTACTAACTGAAACTAGGGTCTGATTACTCAATAAGGCAGTGTTTAAATTGGCAATTTAATTTGTATGACTGTACACTCAATGTTATATGTTCTGTGTTTTGTATTTCTAGTATTTTTAATGTTGGTAAGCAGTTTTTCTTGAAATCCTGCCCGAGCCTTTTCCTCCTCATTTTGAATGTGAATGCTGGGACAGTGTTATTGACAGAACTGTAAAGTGCTTACAGTGTGTTACCGTATGCACCAAGGTAAGAAAAGTACCTAGTTCCAGTGTTAGGCAAGTTACTTTTTCTATTACTTTTGAAAACTTGTTCCGGAAAGCTCTGTGTAGTCACTAGCAAGGATGTAGAAGTATTAGAATATGTAATACACCTTACAGTTACACTTATGTCTTTTTATACAAAAGAAATACGTAACCGTAACTGATTACTTTTATTTGGAAGTAACTAACCTATTACTTTCAAAACATTTAGTTATTTATTATTTTTGTATTGAAAGAAATAAGTAACTATAATTGTAAGGTGCATTACTTTTTCTAGTACTTCATCCTTGCTAGTGACTGCAGAGCTTCTTGGAAAAAGTTTTCAAACATAATAGAAAGCAATAGAAAAAGTAACTTACCCAACACTGCCTAGTTCTCAATAGAGTCAGAAGGGGTATTGTGAACCAGGTTGGGTGCCTACTGGGTTAAGTATCACACTGCATTTCCCCGAAGAGGGTGTGATATTTGAACCCATTAACTGGGCATGCTAGCGAAAAGGGTTCATATTTGACCCCAGGACTCAAGACTAGCAGTTCGGACCCAAAACAGACAGGAGGATTACCCAGTTTGTCTCCCATTCACATATTGCACTTTGAGGTTTGGCACTGTGGGAGCAGAGGGCCTGACCTGTGGAGTGCGTTTGTGACATTGGCTAGTAGGTCTTAAGTGCTGGGGGTGGGGAGAAAGATCTGAAAGGAGAAGGTGGGGGAAGGGGAGATTTTAGTTCTTTTGGGGATGCTGTAGGATACAGGGAGCCCTGTGAGGGGGCAGAAGGGTTGGAGAAAGTCAGAGGGAAGAGGAGGGATGTCAGAAGAGTACAGTCTAGCCCAGGAGGGTCCCATTGTGAGGTTGAGATCCTAGCAAGGGGCAAGAGAGCTGCAGAAGAGGTGGGGGAAAGGAACCTATTTGGGACCCCTGCAAGGGGCCAGGGATGTTGCAAGGAATAGGAAGGTAGAGTGAAGGCAAGTACAGGGGAGAGGGGAGGTAGGGGTAGGATGATAAATAGCAGGAGAGAACAAGGAGAAGAGGGAGGTGGATGGGGAGCAACCTATTTGGGACTCCTTCAGGATGCTGAGAACCCTGCAAGGGGCCAGGGAGGTTGCAAGGAAATAGGAAGGTAGGGTGAAGGTCCGTACAGGGGAGAAAGTAGGGGTCGAATGGCAAGTTACAGGAGAAACAAGGGGGAGAGAAGGAAATGTTGAGTCGTTCCCTTCAGGATGCCGAGAACCCTGCAAGGGCCAAGAGGGCAGTAAAAAAAGGAGAGGAGAGGGGAGTATGGGAGATTAGGGAAAGGTGGATAGAAAGGGTAGTGTCAGGAAGGAGGAGAGATTCTTGGCAGGGGAACAGTTAAGGAGGTTATGGCACAAGCAGTTTGATGAGGCAATTGTGGAGAAGACTTTAGGGAGTAGGTGGATGAGAAGTGCCGGATTTGAGGGAAGACTGAAAAGTCAGATTGGCCTATGAGGGTGGAATGCCTAGGGATGACTAGGCTACGAGAATCAGAGGATCTAAGAATGGGAGGAAGGGGGAGGTGAGAAAAGTGGGGAGGTAGTTTGGGATTACGCCCAATCAGTGTTTAGAAGAGTTTAGCACATTGGGATAGGCTTCTGTGAAGGAGGGGTAGTTGTGTACGCAATGGTGGGTGCACGAAGTAACATCTAGGGTGAAGCGACAGAAAGCATGGAACAGGGTGTCCAATCTGGCCAGGGAGAATTTGGGAGCAGCACTGCAGTAGTCAAACAATGGAGAGGATCTTCTGGATACTATCACACCTAACCGTTGTAGGGATACTACTACGGTTACTGTACAGGGTGCCAAACTTGGGGCACAGTTTACTAAGGATGGCATTGATGTGACCAGAGAAGTTGAGGTGTTGGTCCAGCCAAACCCCTAAGTATCTAAAGGAGGTAGTGTCCTCAAGTCCCGTCCAGGGTGTAGAAAGAGGGGAGGTTTGTGAGCCTAGAGAGTCTCTGCCTAGTGCCAACGGTCATGGACAGTCTTCTTGGCGTTGAGGAACAGTTGTTGGTTAGCAAACCAGAGCTGGACTTTGTTGAAGTCATGCTGCAAACTGGTTGTAACCTCAGCAGGATTAGAGCCAGATGCATACAAAACCGCATCATCGGCATACATGTGAATGGGGGGTATTCTGAGTAGGTCATTAATTAAGATTGAGAATAGAAGGGACCAAGGACTGAACCCTGTGGACTCCAGTGGTGATTTGGAGGAGATGACAGATCGACTGACTGCATTCTACCAGTGAGTGAGCCCTGAACCAGTTAGTGGCAAAGGGAGAGTCCTGAGAGAGAGAGACAGACAGACAGAAAAACAGACAGTCAGAGTCCAGGAGAAAGGGTGTGGGAGACTGTTGAATGCTTTTAGCAAGGTCAACAAAAATGGCTGATGTGATAAGGCTGTTGTCCATCCTGGTTAGGATGGAGTTAGCCTGAACAGGGAGGTGGTTGTGGAGTGTTTTCCTGGAACCAGACTGAAAGGGGTGAAAAAGGAGGATTCAGATAAGAATTAGGTAAGTTGGAAGAGAACCAGGTGTTCTTGGAGTTTAGCAAGGGTAGGGAGAAAGGAGATTGGGTGATAGTTGTATGGTGAAGAGGAGTCTCGCCTTAGGTAGTGGGAGGCCACTGCATGTTTCAATGTCGTTGGGAGTGAGCCTGTGACAAAGATTTAAAGTAAAGAGATGAGGTAGGCAATGGCACAGACAGACAAGTTTAGGGTCGAGGTCATCAGGAGATGATCCTTGAGGGTTGATGGTGAGTAAGGCTTTTAAAGCATCCTCAGGGTGATGGTTGAGAAGGAGGGGCAGAGGGTGAGGGAGGAATCTTATTCCAGGAGTGGGGTAGGTAGAGAGGACCTTTAGGAGATCTGCAGCACAAGAGGTGTAATAGGAGTTAAATTCAACAGCAACTGTGCTTGGGTCTGCCACAAGAGTATTTAATATCGAGGAAGAGGACATGAACCACCTTCCAGAATTTTGATGGAGAATTTATGTTTGTGAGGAAGGCTGCTTTAAAGTACTCAGACTTGGCCAGCCTTGTAGCTTTGGTACAGGCATTACGTAGCTTATAAGTCATAAAATCACTAGGGGACAGGGTAGATTTAATGCAGCTGCCAGGTACGATCTCTGATCTTGAGACAGGCCAGAAGTTCAGGTTGATTTTGGTGGGGTGAAAGTATTCCAAGAGTGCAAAAATATACCTTTTTAAATAAGAGAGAGGGCCAAGTCTATTGAGGGAAAGGTGGTTAGGGAAGACCAGTCAGCTATGGCAAGGTGTTGCAGTATGGGTTCAAGGTTCAGTGAATTGAGCAAGTGGTGCTATTCTAGTGATATATGCAGCTGACCTAGATGATGTAGCCTCCACTGTCATGACAAGAATGACAATGAATGAGCTCAGAGAGGAAGTAATAAACTGTCTAAACTTAGCGAATGGAAAGCGAACATTTTCCTGAAACAAATTAAATCACCTATATAAAAAACTCAGTTTTCATGTTATTAAATTACTGCACTGCAAAAGGACAGACAGCATAGCTGCGGCACCCTTTGATTCTCATAGGAACTAGAAACTCTCCCAACCTCTATGATTGGGGAAAAGAGAAAAAAAAAAAAAACAGCAGTTTCCCGTCTGGGAGGGGGGCAGGAGAAGAGAGAGAGGGAGAGAGACTCTTTCTGGAGCAAGGGGGGGAGGGGTGGATAGGGTGAGGAAATCTGCAAATCACTTAATCAATAAGACTCGCACACAATATACAAAAAAGTTTTACAGGCACAGGAGTTCCACGCTGATAACCCAGGGAATGTGGACCAGAACTTCTGGTGCCCAGTGGAAAAAAAAACTGGTCCCTTCCCCCAACAACCTGATGGGCCCAGTGCCTAATCCAACCACTCAGGCAATACACAACCCCAAAAAGATCTAGCTAAGATCATACATGTGGCAGCACCAGGGTGCTCACCTCTGGTGCCGAAAATCCTCTAGACACTGGGGTGACCAATCCCCAGTGTCTGCTTCAGTCACCTTGCCAAGAAACTGTCCCTCATTGATCTTTCCAATTAATTTGCCCTACATGGGGTGGGGAAGGGAGATTTTCACCAACAATCTGCCCCCCATGCCACTACTTGTCTCAGTTTCTCACACACCCCCACCCACTCTGTCTAAGCAGACAGAGGTACCCACCCCAGGTACCCCTTTCTCTCCCCCCAGGTCACCATACCCCTTAAAAAGTTACATGAACAAACAAACAAACAAACACACACCCACATCATTCAGCACTCACCACCCCACACCCCTTCACTCACCCAAATCAGGTCCCACAATGGATCTACTCTGAAGACACTTCCTGCCACTAGAACCAATGACTGAAATGAGAACACAAGGTAAAACGTCTGCCTGGTTCGTGAGGTGGGTCATAAGAAGGCCATGTTGAAAGTTTGGAGTAAAAATTCTAAAAAGTTCTGTATGATTACATTTTGCAATACATGCTTGTAATTTTCACTATTTTGACCTCCGATTTTCAACATGGCCATTTTTTTTTCTTCATACCACATGGACGTGACCGCTACCATTTTTCCAGTCCTGGAAGAGATGTGGCAACTGTGCCACAGAATGATGTTCTGGCAGAGATCTGAAACGGTCACCTACTGGGTTCATAGAATAGGTTCCCAAGAAGGCCATGTTGAGAATGAGGTAAAAAAAAATTGGACATTTTGATGGTCAGTCCAAATCATTTAAGGTGCCATATTTTTATTTAGTGTAAGAAATACAGACGCATACTATCAAACATGTTTTGATTTTCTCAATCCTTACTCAAAGGCAATTCTCTCATGGTGTCACATTTAAATATGTCTCAACCATATGACATCACTGTGGGGTCCAATTCAAGCAACCCAATCGCAAGAATACAACTTGCAAATAAAAGCAAGTGTAACCCCTAGTTGGCGTGATCCCAAGGGCTACTACCCCTGCCTGCTTGGCTAGTCGCTGGTTAAAGGGCCTGGGTACTGAAATGGGTGCTTCTACCTGGAGGACAGGGTTGTTAGCAAGGCTAACCTGGGTACAGTCCTCTGGGACACTAACCTTCCCCCCTCCCCTCTAGTGGCCTGGACAATAGGCAACAAACTTTCACAGTAGCTCCTACTCAACATACAAATCTCCACAGTTTGCACTTACCACCAGGGCTGGGTCCACCAGTTCAACCCTGGAGACCCCCTGTAAAACAAGGTTAGGCACAGCAAACAATACAATGCTTTTGGTACAAACTGAAACCAGTCAGTCAGATTAAATGCAAAAAGAGATCGGATTTATTCAGGGAAATTGAACAAGGGAAGGGCGTAATCAGGTTGACTCTAAAAAAATGAATAGTCAAGCAATTATGCATGTACTTTTAGTCCCTGCACAGTCACATGCTCTGGGTACCTAGCTGGAAGCAAGGCAGGCTAGCCTGGAACGTTTCCCGGGGTAGGCTGGCATCACAGCTGGTCGGGGCCCTGTGATGAAGAAAAGGCATGCGCAACCACACAATTTGTAATCTGGAGCCAGGAGGCTCCGTTCGTGATTGGACAAAACAATAAATCAGGTGACACTGAGCTGTTGTTGCAGAGAGCTACCCTGGTGTTTACTCGCGCTACCCAGTACAGGACACAGGATAGACGAAATGGAGACTGCAGGATGACTTGCTGGTTTGCCAGCAGAAGCAGGGCCCACACTGTTCACTGTGGTGTTGTTCTTGTTCATGATGTTGAGCAGGGGGCTGATCCCCAAGCATGCCTCTCGTTGATGGTCTCCTCTGTGACATGAGTAGCTGGCTGGGCCAAAGTGTGGAGGCCCAGAACAATTTGGAGATGAATGCAGATTCAGTCTGGTAGGTGCTGGATGCAGCTTCCAGCAAGCAAGGCGCAGATAAAACAGTGGAGAACAAAATTGCGACCCACTAGCAGGTTACAGCACATTTATAGTAAAGCAATCACCATACCACCAAGCGGATAGCAGTCTGGTCGCAATACCAGTGTGAGCAAACCTAGGAGTTCTATGGTGAATGGATGTCCTGACAGGCCGATCGCATACAGCAAATCTTCGGTTTTCAGGTTCGAGTCTGGTCACAGTTCAGTGGCTTTGTCACACTCCAGTTCAGATACAGTCTGATTACTAAGGCTTTCAAAGGATTCCCTCTCGAGGGACAGCAGGCAGACAGGCCAAACTCCACCTCCCCACCAATCTCCCACACCAACTACGCAGAAGCTGCTGCTCGAATCTCGAGCCGTTTACTCTGAACTCCTCATACCAACTGACCCCCTGCAGCAGGCAGCTTGGGAATTTCCCCTTTGGTCCAAAAGGTTCGATTCGTTGATTCATCTGTCAAAGCAAGGCTCCCCCCCTTCAGGTGCATTTAGGCGCCCAAACTACAATTCCTACAGAAATTCACTCCCACAAGACCCCTGGGGACAGACTCCATTTTTGGGTTCCCAAAAGGTATTTATTGGCCCGTTCTAGCAGTCCAGGACCAAGATGGTGGTGATAAACAGAACTGTCCATGCTACAAGGAAGGCAGGTTAGACAAACTACAATATCATTACTATTCTAATAGATAATCACCAAATAAGTACAGCTTCTAACAGAGCTCCCTCTGCACAACTAGCGATGGCAGAACGGAGCGATCCAGCAGCCCGGGTGAGACAAGCATAGAAATTCAGCCCCCTCCCAGATTAAATAAGCACTACGTTATAGCCAGCTCAGAGAGCACAGAGGCATTAAGGCACTCATACAAACACTTAAAAATACCAAGACACAGGGTACCAGCCTGGCAGTGGGCATTTGGGCACACCCAAGGAAGACTTTCGGGAACCCCCATTTGTAAGGGGTTACACAAGTGATAATTTAGAAATTTAGAAACATTATCACCCCTCTTTGCCAGCAGCTAGAGTTTGAGTTGTGCATACCTTGCTGGCTCCAGCTTTGACTCCGTATCACATACAGTAATAGAACATTTTAACAAAGTAGACAGGATTATTGTGGAGAGAGAAGCTGCCCAAGAGGAGACCAAGATGTCGTAGGGGAGGAAGAGGAATAACGGACTATTGTAAACGCGACATCTTAGTGTCTCTGAAATTCTGAGTTTGTGACAAGGCTCATGAACGGATTGCTGTTAAGACTACTGTGGCAGGGCGGGGTTCCTTTCTACCATTTGGTTCACAACAGGAGCGTTTTACAGAACTTTGGACTTTTACTTCCTTAGTCAGCCCTGTTGCAGTTTAATGTTTTGCCTTGCTAGTCTGTTGCCTTAGTCAATATGGCATCGACCACATGGCGAAGCATGAAAAATGCAGACTATGCCTCTAATCTGCTCTTGGTCACTTCTTTCCTAATTTGTGTATGTTTGTAATCTGCTGAAGTTACTAGTGCCCAGGGTATGATTTTGAGGTAGCTGATTTTTATAAAGTGGTTCCAGTCATATGATGCTGTAACTGCTCTGGTGCTTTTTCCAGAGAAAAGCCTACCAGGCAGAGTTCTTTGCTTGATACTTTTATATATCTCTCAGATGTCAAAAGTATCTGATAGACTGGGTTCCGTACTGGCAGTGCTTTTACATTACCTTGTTTGTTTTCTTTGTATGAAGTGGGAATAGTGACTACATAAAGTCATGTTTACCCACGTTTCAATATTTACAGCAGCATGGGCAGAGCACTGCAGACATTTCGCTAGGAGGGGCGCAAAGAGACCCAGAAGCATGTGCTTCATGTTTCCACAGTGCTAGTGAGTGCTGTACTGCTTCTCCACTGTCCCTCCCCTCTGTGGCTGCAATAGTCCCTCTCGGCAGGCACACTGACACTCATCAGTTCTGCAAGCCCACCATGCCCAAGATGGATGCCGTGAGCTCATTGTGCGAGTATCTACAGTAATCATGCAAGTGCACTGTTGTCACAGTGGTCATTTTGGGCACGACAGGCTTTTTCACATGCACAATTACATCCGTTACCGTGCATGTGCGAGTACCACAAGTATGGCACCAGCCACGGCGGGAGCTCAAAGTACTGTTAGACTTGGGATCACCTCTCTGAAGCTCTGACCAGAGTTCTTGTTAGCTAGATCTCCTGCCATCATAGCACAGCTTAGCTGCCATACCATATTATTTGTTTCCTTAGGGAGTAGATTTTTGGTAGTACCCCATATGAAAGTATCACATAATAAAAATTACTGGTGACCATAAATATCAACCAGATTAATGTTTTTGTTAAAAATGCATATCAACCGAATTTTGGGTTATTATGCTCCAAAGCCAATAACCTGTAATCTGGTTGATAAGACATTCCCCAAAGAAAGTGCATCTGAACCTTGCCACGTGGCAGTGCCAGCATGAGATTACTGAAAGCAGGTACTCATGGTGGTTATGTGCTCTACCTCCGCTACTCTGTCCTCAGTGAAAAAGCCAGGAAGATTTCTTCAAACACAAAACTGCACTCTAGCTAAAACACTGCTAGAAATACATTCTAAACCTCCACACCAGCAATTAAAAAATAAAGGATACGCAAGTGATGTTATGGATTTACCCCCCCCCCCACACACACACCCTTGGTGTGTGATGGCCAAGTAACCCTCGAGCTTCACTCTCCAGGTTTATGGGTCACACATCTTGGGTATATGAAAAAAAATCCATAACACACCTACCTATCCATTCTGCTCTTTAATAAGACTGTTGCCGACTTGTGTAATGAGCTACTGCTACTGTAATAGTGTCACTATCTCATTCACTGTATGGCTTTTTTCGCTCCATTCAGTTTTATAATTGAATAAAAATACAGAAGAAAAAAAAATCTCTAAACTATCTTGTGCCTTCATAATGCATTAATTTCACAACTTCAAACCAGCACCTGTAAAACTAGCACTTAGAATACCTAAAAGTCACATAATATGGTGTCTGCTTCAATGGTCTCATTGCTAGTTAGAAAATAAGATAAATGTGAATACAACTGAAGCAAGCAGTGATAAAAATAGAAACTGAGACAAAAAAGTAAAATCAATCTCCAATAGCCATCTTGCTTCTTTCTTCAGTGCCAAAAAAAAATAAAATAAAACACATTTAGTTATGAAGGTATGCTGACATTTGTCGATGCATATTCATAACTGGTCATTTGACATCTGGCCCTGCACTTTTGCAGGCCTTCCCTTAATTACAGGCCAAGATGGCCCTGTATATTCGAACTTGTTCATGCAGGTCCCTTGAGGATATGATTCCACTATCTCAAAAAGTGGAAACATTAAATTCACTAATTAGTGTTCAACTTAATGCAACAAAAGTAGGGAAATGTGACATTGGGGTTTCCAAACAACTCCCTAACCCTACCCTCCCGAAACAGCAAAAGAAAATTAGGATTTTGGGTCTCAAGTCTTGTCAAATCAGTGGTGGGGTCTTCCTTGGGGTTGTCAATCCTAATGCTCACCTCCTCCCCTGAGCAATATGGTCCCTGCATCAACAAAGCTGAACAGATTGTTAGCAACCTGTGGCTAGACATACTCCTCTACCTTTGAAGAGGCATCAGTACGAGGCACTGGCTTGGAGCTGTATCCTGTGCTTCTAACAAAAGGCTATAGGCTGGGGGAGGGGTGAGCATTAGTGTTGAGAACCCCAAAGAGACCCCACCACTGATTCACCAATCAGGATACCCCAAACCCTTTTTCCTTTTGCTGCTTTGGAGAGTTGAAACCCTAAAGCCACATTTCCCCATTTTTCATGTTAAGTTGTACCCCAACAGGTGAATTAACAGTTTTTGCAAAGAACTTTCTCAAACTATGTGATGGTCTGGTATGTGACCCAGCCAGTCAGGTGTAAACACAAAACACCAGTTAACACAAACCTGTCCCTCAACAACCAGAGGCTGCAATACCCAAGATGGACCTCCACTGAAGTCATGGTTGGCTCAGACTAATCCAGGAGCTACATTCTGGCCCAATTAAAATCCTCCAAGTGTCCCCATAGTTATACAACAGCTTCCAAAACTGGACTATAGGAGACGGATGACAAGATGGTTATCTTGTGCACAGACCCCTTTGGAGCCATTGGATGATGGACTACTAGACTATGGAACAGACAGCGATAGCTCACCAGCACCGACAACCAGGAAGAGGAGCTCACAAATGCAATCGGTCACAAAATTCAATCCTACAGCAGCAAATGGACAATCACAATTCAGGAATTCAGGGAAATCCTAAACGAAATGAAACAGAACAGCTGCTCTCTGCATGGATATCGCCAAATCTGAAAGTAAAGCGGAGATACAGCTATCAAATTGACCAATGTATAGACACATCAGAACAGGCTACAGTACAACTCCACAACGAAATACTTGGCCTAAAAAATGGCGAAACACATGAAAGCCCTAATTTGAGAAACCTCCATATTTACAGCTTACCTGAAGGGTCTGAGGGCCCAGAGCTCATTCCATTTGCAGCAACTCCTTGGGACCCAACACACCCTTCCCAAATTATGCACACAGGAACTAGAGAAAAGCATTGTGCCTTGGTCCCCAAACCCACAAACACCAGGGGCAAGGTCACACTCTGTACTCTTGAAATCAGAGGTTTCAAGAAAAACTGATCGTATTCCATACAAGTATGGTGTTGAAACAGCTTTAGAAGCACAAGATTTGTATGATAACTTCTCCCCTGAAATAACGGCCTGCAGAAATGCATGTATCTCTGCAATGAAAGTCCTAAGGCAGCACCAAATTAATTTCCAAACCTCCTATACATCCAAAATTATGGTTTCTTCCCAGAGAGGTCCAAGATCTTTGATACAGCACATGCTGTACTCACTGAGCCGAAGAGACAACTTGGAGGTCCCACTCCCACAGAGGGCTCCCCCATCAACATCACTGGCTGCCAAACTTGCCAAAAAAAGCCTGGCACCAGACATCAGTGGAGACAGAGCAGCAGCCCTTAAGAAGCTGGTCACAGAGCTTAGATTGAGGCAAGGACCAAACCGCTCCCTCTCTACTCCCATGGAGACTGATCCTTCCACCCTTCACACCACCCTGCCTGACTGTTTGCCACCAGTCTATGCCCTGGGTACCCTGTAGTACACCAACTCTGTTCCCCTCCCCTGAGCAGACCCTTACCGGGTGCTTGTCTGGTGGTTGTATATGAATCCCCTCCAGCAACATACCTTTTACTCCTAGCACTCCCTGTTCCAACCTCTAATGCCCAAGTGAACAAAAGTAGTCCAGATAGCGAGGAGCCCAGGCAGTCATGTTGCTGGTAGCAGTGCTCCCTGGTTTTGCCTCCATTATATGGCTACAGATCAGCCGCTCTGCCCAAGGGTCCACAAGGGAATAGCCATGTGCGCCATGACCTCATGTGTGTTGCAGACCAGGTGATGCAGTACCACCTCAGCACATCCAGAAGAGGCAGGAGAAGTAGCTTAAATCAGCTCCACAAAGCCATCTCCTCATGACAAGCACTGGAAGCCACAGGCTCGCTGGGGTCACCAGCTGCAAACACCCTATTCTAACTCTGTATATGCCAGCATGAATAAAATGGTTTGCTCGGGCTGGGTGGGGGAGGAGAGGAGAATGGGACCGACTGTGCCTCCCTGGAATCCCTTGGGAGACTGCATGGACTCCTGTAACTGGGTACCCTCACCACTTTAAAGCCCAGGCCTACTGAACACGGACCATCCATGGGCACACCAGTCTAGGGCTGGAAAAAAGCTGACTTCCCTACTATTATAGACATCTGCACTTGGTACTGGGGAGCTGCAGTGATCACTTTGGTTCCCAGTGATGGAACCAACACCTATAGAGACAAAGGGTCCTGCCAGGGACCACCTACACCTGCACACCCTAGAGCCTGTGGGATGTTGCTTTGTAATTCAACCTGCACCTTGGGGAGAAACTAACATGCAGGACTTCATGAGGGGAGAGCTAGTCACACCTGATAACTTGCTGTTTAGGGGTAATGGAAGGGAGTAGAACGCAGCACATGGAACTATCAGTTACACTATATAGCAGAACTGGCACCTCTGCCTGGCTGAAGCTGGGTCCTGGGCTGCAGAGTTATGGTATCCACATTGTTATAGTCCTGGTTTTCATGGAGCTGCAGTATTGCCATATAAAGTTGTATTGCTGTTACTACTTTGAAACTTCAGCCATCACTCACCAAGAGTGCAGGGTGATCTCCAGTTGTGCCACTGAAACTGGGCCCCAACTGATCTACCACTCTTCTCATGGCTTGTGGATGAGGAGACAATTACTTTAACTGGAGGGATTCATATTTGACATGGAAACTGTTCTGAAATGCTATCTGAGGGAACTGTGAGGCTGGGGTAGAATGTGTTGCATTACTGGTGATCCAGAAACAGACTGCTATATGAATGCTTTTAGATTAGTTAAAATGTTATTTACTGAAATCTGATTACAGCCTTTGAGCTGGAAGCTTGTCTACAAAGGTTCCATGTCAAGGCAAAAACAGGGATACAGTAGTTAAATTATACAAGTCAAAACAGTGTTGGCAAAGAGACTGGCAATTCAGATACAGGCGTTTAACATGTAAGATTACAGAAGTACAGATATCATGGTACTGTATATGCAGCAGCAAAATCACGTGCAGCATAAGTGCATGAATAGTGCAAGGCAGGAGAAGGAGAGGACCATAAATTGGAAGGACTGGTAGCAGGGGTGAGGGAGGAGAGGATAGTGAAGGACAAGAGGGGATGAGGGAAGCACTGGAGCAGTCAAGTATGCCTGTCAATGTTTAGCGGATGAGGGGAGTAGATGGAGGGGGAGGGGGGGCGGAGCAGGAGCATGTAGATCTGGGGAAGATGGAGGAACGTGGCTGGGGAAACAGAGGGAGGCTTTGAGAGAATATGAAGGCGGGAGGATGTAGGAGGGGGAAGTGGAGGTGTTGACAGGTGCTTGAGCAAGTTAAAGGTAGCAATCAGAACAGCTTATGGTTGCAAGATAGTCAAAAAGCTTAGCTTTGAATGGGTAGAGTTTAAAATTGGATAGCATGTCCTCGCTGAGAGAGAGAGTGTTCAGTCAGAGGAGAGCATGATATAAGCAGCACTGGCCCTGGGCAGTACAGTGTGACTTAAGGTCAGGATGCTGGCTCCCCTAGTGGTGTGGGTATTGTTGGTGGAAGCTTTGAACACCAGGAGATGCAAGCCCTAGCATAGGCTTTTTAGCCAGAAGGCATACCTGGTACAGAATTCTACAGTCCAAGATTAGTTAGTCTGACTGGAAATGGAGGTCACAGGTATGTGTTAGGCAGGAAGCATCAAGGACAAGCCAGCAGGCTTTGTTGAGGGCCACTTTGACCCTCGAGGGTTGTATCAGCGACAACACTGTACACCAACAGTCCGTAATCAATCACAGATAAGACAGAACTGGTAACTGCTAGGTTTAGGGCACCATCTGTTAAGGCAGTGCTTGTGCCCAAACAGTTGCACAATCCTAGCACTGGCTGCTTTAGCTACTGGGTCAGTGTGATGAGTGAAAAAAGGGAACTATGCAAGATGACCCTGAGGTATTTGAAACTCTGAACCATCTCTAGGGGCCATTTTGAGAGTTCACTATGTACAACTGATAGGATTTGTGCCAGTTATTGGGGGGGGGTGTGCAAAAATAAGGGTGGAGGCAAACTGCATCTTTTTTTGTAGTTTAATAGCTTAGAGCCAATTAACCAGGACTCTGCGGCAGTGAAATTAAGTTGCATCTGTTTTTCCAGCCTTACTGAGTCTGATTGGCTGGAAAAAAGCACTGCATCAGCATAGAGGAGGACTTTGTCCAGACATGCTCGAGGGAGGTGGCTCAAGAACAGGCTGAAAGGCAGGGGGCCCAGAATGGACCCCTGGGGTACCCTTGTAATTACAGCCAGGCTTTTGGCGAGGATGTCAATAATTTTCACTTGTGTTTTCTGAGAGGTAACTGCTAAACCAACACAGTTTCGGGAGACCAGTCCAGCAGAAGTTCATGGTTGACCATCAAAGGCCTTGGGGAGGTCGATACAAGTCGCCCCATCAACTAACCCTGGTCAAGAGCATCGTGGATGCAGCCTGTGAACTCCAGAGGCTACAGTGGTGCAGTGTTTTCAGAAGCCATGCTGTTCTGGGCATAGCAGCTGATATTTGTCAAGGTGGTAAATGAGGTGGTCATAGACACTTTGTTATGGTGAGAGAGAGAGAGAGAGAGGACCTATAATTAGCATGCTTGCTCCATCCCAACCTTTGAAAATGGGGTGACCACACCTTCTTCCATGCCTGATGGAATTTGCCATTAATGAGCAAGATGTTCAGGATTCTGACAAGGGTAGTGATAGTGCCTCATCTAGGGTTAAAACAGCAAGCTTGAGATTGAAGCATGTCACTGCCCACTCTGGTTTTCCTTAAGACTTGCGAGAAAGTACAGAGTTTTAAATAGCTGGTATAGCATAGCAAAATGCTACGCAAAACAGTGGGTAATGCTAACTATTTCCAAAAATGCATAGCACACTGCTAACCATTTTTTCTTCCAGCGAGTCTATGGTACACTAGACAAAATATAAAATATATACATTTTTAAACTTTGCTAACCGGTCTGTGTCAAGCACTGTACTTTTTTATAGCCGATTAGCACTTTCACGTGTAATACTGCCAATCATTTATTTTTGGCTTATTTAATACCAAGGTATTTTGTTTGCTTTGGCCTGGGAGATCATTTTAAAGTGGAAAGGTGGGGCAGAGTCAGCCAAGGAGACAGACAAGTTGAGGGGATTGAGACTCTGGAGGTAGAATGAAATCTAGAGGGAGTAAGAGTATGCTACTTAGGTCTGTAAAAGCCTATTAATGCATTAGTCATATAGTTACAGGGTCCTGGGTTATTGTACCATTTAGATTGCAGAGGAGGTGGGGACGCCTGTTGGGTTCACCAGCTGCAGAGCTTGCACATTATCCCAGAATTTGCAGCCATCTCCCAGATGCTAGACAACTCATTCTAAAGTAATGATGCTAAGTGAATAGCCCTCGTGCAGTTATTGTGGTTATGCTACACCGTCCAGTGGGGAACATATCCCTCCAAGCTATAATCTAATTGCCCATCACTGGGGCCCCACAACCCCCATCAACTCTGGCAGGGACCAGACCACAGGTTCAACTAAAGACAGGCCAATAGCCAACCAGTGCTGCTACATCTGACTGAAGTACAGTCCCTGCTCTGGCTGTAGCCCACACATTGGGAGGAAAGACTAGCTCAGACTTAGTGTGTCCCTACCCGAGCGCAACCTTGAAACCCCATTGCAACCCCAGGTTCATCTCTTCTCTTCCCCCCCCCGCATACTCCCCTAAAGCCACCACAGAGGAGGCCCACTGCTGGGGGTCAATGTCCCCCACTCACATACAAGTGTCCCAACCTACCCTCACCTCCATTGCCTCCATATCCGGTTAACCTAACCTTAATGGCCAGAGTGAGGCCATGCTGCCATGTCATGGGTTCAAATAACAGTACTAGTACTCCTATATAGAAAACTGGAACCTAATTTTCAAATGGGTGTTAAAGATGTGCCTGAACACCTGCTTTGGCAAAGCCCCGTGTGCCAAAGATACAGTGCCAGATTCTGGTAGAAGTGGGGTCCAGGTGGCAAAGTTGCCAAAGTAGACCCATGCGTCAAATTGCACATGGGAGGAGATAGATGGAGACCACAGCAAATGCAACTGCCATGGCATCCAGGGATGCCAGCAGGCAATGCAGGAGACCACAACATCCTGTAGGTCCTACAATGCAGTGCCCATAGTCACCCCCACCCCAAATGCACAAGCAAGAGTGGTCCATAGACCCAGTAGACATCTTTGTCCAGCTGTGCACTAATGTGGACAGCAGGAGCACCAAGGAAGAATGGCCCATGACGTGCCAGAGAGATACACCCCTAGGGGGATGGCAAGAAGTGCAGACATTGCTGACCCCACCTGTGACATGTGGTCAGAGACAATCAGGTTGCTGTGCCATGCTATGTGGCTCCGAATTCCTCAGGCAGGATAGCAGCCACACAGGGGGGAAGTCACCAGTGCACCACAGATAAGGGTGCATCACCACCCATCATTGCCAGACAGGTATCGCGGTTTGAGCTAGAGCATTGGACAGCACTAGGTGCTGTTATGCAGACAGGTGTGTCCCAGGTATGTGCTGCAGCCTTCTGGCATGCATAGGGCCGCTGGGCATCAGCAAATGCGTTGCAGTCCTGGAAAAGTGTCAACCTACCACCATGCCATTACCAACTGGTAGCCACACCACACTGTAGCCTGTCACAGTTGTGTTGCACCCCAAGCTTGAAGTCTGCAGCTTGTACCATTCAGTGTCCTGGCCCCTGCTACATAAAGGGATGGCATAGTGCGGTGTGCCTTAAAACACATGGTGGGAGCCTGCAAGCCATTGTATGGGGTATGAGCTTCATGGCATTGCAATTTGTGGGGATCCAAGTGTCCCAGGGGACTGTGGCTTGGTTTTCCAGCTGTGCCTGCCGTGAGTGTTGCACACATGGCACTTAGACCAGCTCTGGCCGGTCTAAACAGTGGTAAGACCTGCAGCTGTTAGGGAAGCGGGGCTTTGAAAAGCCTGTGGAAGAGAATGGTGCAGCCGTGTTGTGGCACAAGACTGTGCCATGGTGCAGTCCACCATTGTGCAGCCTGCAGATTGGCGCAAACCCCGTGTAAGCTGGTGTTTTAATCCCCCCCTTTATTATGGATGTATATTCTTAGCACTGAACTAGATAAGAGTTTGGTATTTACAATCTTGTATCCAACAAAAAATGATTGCTCCTCAATTCACAAAAGCAATATCCCCAAATTACTATTTCTTATGCCCAGCAGTCTTATGCCCTATAGCCCCAACTCCTAACAAGTTACAAAGCAAGCTAATCAAAGATGCATAACAATGTTAGTATTCACATTATAAAGCAGGTACCCCGAAACCCACATATGTGCATTCGTATTATAAAGCAGTTATCCCCAACCCAGTAGCCTCAGTGACCTAGTTATGGTTAATAAAATGTTACCAGAGGTGCTGTCCTTGCATGAAGCAAGAGCTGAGCAAATATTCTTATCTTTCTTGTGACCCTGTCAGCAGCCAATGCCCTCTAGGACTAGTGACCATCTTCCCAGAGTCTGCTCGTACAGTCCTAGTCTGTCAAGTCTTGGAATATTTTTTATTCTTGGACCATCTAAAACAAGTGGTATTGACCCAGATAAAAATTGGTAGAAAAAGAACCAGGAATCACATGGTTGTTGAACTGGTACCAACCTAAATAAACACTGGTAGGTATGGGTAAAGACATAGTAACAAATTTATGGCCAATGAAGGTCAAAGTTAATAATTTCATGGTTGCTAAAAGTTGCTAGGCAAGTAGAACTTGCTAGGGGTCAAAAGGTAAACTAATTATGTCTGCGAACTGACAAAAATTGTTAGTTGTGGTTCACTATATTTCCTGTAGCCAGTCTGCAAATTCTAGCTGGCCTGTAATTTACCCATTTATCCTGCCCCTGAAAATGCTAGGCCTGGCTGGGTTTTCACCAAACCCAGGTCCTGGGAAAGACTTCCTGGTTATCAGCCAGACTCCAACCTCTTCACACCCTAGGACATACCTACACATCCAGAGGCCCTCTAGAGGCCATGTCCTCCTAGCAGGGTCTCAACCTGTCTCCCAGGACTGTCAGACTCCCTGTCTCAGAAGCACATGGTTCTCCCCCTGTTGGGGAAGGAGAAGCCCAGCTGATCTCTCCACCACCTGAAATTTAGTTTAACCTACCATTTCATGAAGGCAGCACCAGTTACTAAGTTATGTCCCTTCCTGCCTTGTTGGACATCAAAAATCAGTTGAGATTCTGAAACAGATTGCCGTTGCCGGGTGTAGGGGCAGACAATCCAGCCTTGCTTACCCATTTAAAAATAATCATGACAGGGTCATAGCTTCACATGTACTCCCTGAATGTGAATGGCCTTCCCAACTCTGAAAAAATTGTCATTACCCAGATTAAAAAACAAACAAACAAACAAACAAAAAAAAAAAAAAAAAAAAAAACACACAACCTCAACCTACTCTTAAGAAACCCACCCAACCACCCCTGAATAAACTCAGCAAATTCCAATTCCTGACTATCCTCTCCTAATAATGAGGGGGCAGGTGGTGTGGGGTTACCATCCTCATCCCCAGCCAGATGCCCTTCCAATTCCAAACCTGGTTGAACCCAGATGGCAGACTGGTCATTGCCTCGGGTAGGCTACACAATACAGAGGTCACACTGGCAATCCACTACTTCCCCCAGGAATTAACACTCCTACCTTGAGAAACCTATTGGAGTGCATCCTTACCCAGTACGAGCACTCCATAGTCTGCTCATGCTGGCAAAAGGACTTCAATGTACAATAAAACCCTCACTATCCGAACCTCAATTATCCGAAACAGTTATCCGAAACTGGTGCATCTCCCAGCTTAAGACTTAAATGTAAAGTTCCCTCACTCATCCGAAACCCCATTTATCCAAACAATTTTATTGTCCCCCAGCACATTCAGATAAATGAGGTTATACTGTAATTCCAGATAGGAGCTTTGACTCCACCATCCCTACCCCATGTCCCCAACCAGCCTCACATGAACACTTCAAAAGGCATGTTGTGTGGAGTATGTCATCTTAACCCCCGCAGTTGTGGATTTATTCACTGTGCTGGGGTTGGGGGGCATAGCACATACCTGTACTCCCATCTCTTATACCCAGGTTGAAACCCTGGAGAACCTTGCAAGGTGTACCCTTGGACTCACTGCCCACTCTGAAAGTGTTCCTGTCTAATGTTACTGGACACTTGGTCTTAAGCCATACCATCTTAAGTCTCCTGAATTCCAAAAATTCATACAGGAGAAAGTTGGACTATATTCAGGACAACCCTCAGGGGGTTATCATCCTGCACCCAGTGGGACACTGAAAGCTGTCCCGAGGGGCCACATTATCCAGTATACCTCTGCAAAAACACTGAAATGAGCACCAGTGCACCCTGGATGAAATGCTACAATTTCTGCAACTTGTGTGCCTGTTGGTCCTGCCTCAACTAAAACAAACCCGTGAAGACCTGGATGCCCTCTGTTTACAGGAGACTGAAATGGCTTTAAGACAGTTTTTTGGGGTGGGGTCCCAAGCATCGTAAGTTTTAGCATACCAGCTGCATAAACATGGAGGTTGGCCACCATCATGTCTTTCACCCTGAAACAGGGGACAAGCAGATAACTTCAGGACAGGACACGGCACAAGCAGTCTGCTTGTATTACAAAAACTATACATCCCTGAGCAAGAAGCCTCAGGAGATTCACATTCCTGGCCCCCCCTCTCGCTGACACCTCCCAGATGACAAAAGGAGCCCCACTGGTGGCCCCGGTCACAGAAGAGTAACTCGAGTCAGTGATTTGGGGACTCAAACTATGAAAGTCATGGGTCTGGACAAGTACTGCACGGAATTATAAAAGCACCACAAAACAAACTCTTGCCTATACTGCTGAAGTTCATTAACAGTTCTGATAGGGGACATCACCCCAGCCTGGTCCTTTGTGTTCATATCTGTTACCCCCAAATCAGGCAAAAACCCACAGCTGTGTCCCTCATACAGACCAATTTGGTGCTCAATGCAGACTATAAATTCTATACATCTATATCCTGGCATGGCAGCTGGATTGCTTACCCTCACTGAAGAAGGCCAGATTTGTGCATTCCTACAGGACAGACACATGGCACACACTGCCTATTGCTTATGAGATGCAGTATGTGGCCTCTCCATTTCTCATGCTGAGCCCAGATGCCAAGAAAGTGTCAGACCGGGTCTACCAGCCATTCCTGTATGCTGTGCTGGAATGGCTGGATTCCCAGTCCCCTTTATTAATCTCCTCCAGAGGATACATTATTTCACCTTGGACATGTGTGAAGATTAAGGGTCATCACTCTGAACTTCCCCTTGAGACATGGTACTAGACAGATGCCCCCTTATCCTCCATTTGTCCTCTACATCAAGCCCCTGGCAGTGGCCAGAGAGGCCCCAACAATGAGTACAGGTGGATGGGGAGGAACACTGCATAACCCTGTTGTGCAAACTGTCCTCTCTCTCTCTCTCTGCCAGATTAAGTTCTTCTCCGCAGTTTTCAGTATTTGGATATGGCAAGGTCTCTTGGTATAAACTCAAGACCAGTAAAACACAGCTCCTCTCTTTCAGCTTCACACCAACAGAACCCACTAGGGAGACTTACTGGAACTGGACCAAACTCAAGCACCTGCAGTAGGTGTATACATAACTACATCCTGATCTCCCCTTTGACAGATACTCCAATGATTCAGACATTACAAGCTGGACACTCCTCAGCCCCAACAAGGTGCACTGAAGTGGTTTGGATGACATCACAGGCACTGTACTAGTTCCAAAATACCATGCTCTCAAACCTTTTGGTAACAGAACAGGGAATCTCACCTCTTCCTATGGGTCAAAGGCCCCACACTAACAATGAAGACCAGATACCTCCCCAGAGATATGGGAGGCCTTGTACTGCCCCACCTGCAGCTTTACTACTGGGCCTCTCACCTGGGTTTTGCATTCTGTCACATCGGAAGAACTCCTATGATCTGGCTTGTACTGGATCAAGACCCTTCCTAACCATACAAAGTTATTGATCACTTGTAGGCTGTTTACAGAAACACCCACGGTAAATCTCTGGTGGATTAGGCAAGTGGAGGAACGCTCCTCAGACACCTTTACTCCTCGTTTTCTGCCCATAAAGCTACTGGAGTCTATTTTTCCCCAACCATACCGATCCACCATTCCGAACTGGGAGCATTGCTCCTTTCAATATCTCTACCAGCTTATGGTGGGAGCCAGCATAAAGCCCCCCTCAGATCTGGAGGGGCTTTCAAGCTCCAAACCTATTTCTATTAGTACCTCTAGCAGAGTTATTACAGGGTTCATACTTAACATTAATCTACGGAGCCGGGGCATAGTGCAAACTGCCTTGGGTCAGTGTGAGTTCCACCTAGCTTGCCCAATGGGGCTAGTGTAAAAAAAAAAAAAGAGCCTTCCATCTGTCCCAGCCCCACAACCCTCCTCACCCAAGTCCTCCTTAGTCAGCAACTCATCAAAAGTTCAAAGGAATGCAAATAGAATCCTTAGGAAACCACACTGCTGATTCCTGTGGCTCCCACAGGGTGGCAGGCTGGGATCAACTACCCGGCTGGCAACTTTCCAAGAGCCCCCTGTGAGCATTCCTGCCTCCCCCAGACTGGGCTCAGACTACCCGGCTGGCAACTTTCAGAACAAAACTGAGGCCGGACTCAGCATCCTGCACTACCTGTGGTTTTTCAAACTTGGCGCCATTTCCTGCATGAGCTAGATATTCTCCCTCAAGACAAAGCGCTCTTGCTGCACAGATTTAGTATTTTAAAAAGTTTAGTTTAAAGCTTTAGCTTTTGTTTAAACTGTACAGATCCTGCACTGTGCTCTCACCCACCCTCCCTCCCCACCATGCCCACCCTTTTCCACCCTTACTTTATTGCCACTGGTGGTGAGGGGAAGTAGCATTAGAGTCGGTGTTCAGATTGGCTTACAGGAAGTTTCCAATATAGATAGCTACTCGCGTGGTGTAGCAGCTGCCCTCCGTGGTAGTCTTTAGCCAGGTTAGAAATACTAGTAGCAGCGAATAATCCTGATATTTTACTCAAATTCATTTAGCATTGGCTGCCCAATGCATTTTCAGAGCCCCAGTCCAGGCTGCCACACCCCAACACTCAAGCATGTCATGACATGTGGCCAGGGAGAAGCGTTAGTCAAGCTGTGCCTTTCATTAACCTGTTACTGGCCATTCTTGATGTTAAAAAAATGAAAATTCTAGCCTCATTCATTTCAATGGGGAGCGCTCCCACACTCTCCCTGGCTACATGTCATTACATGCTTGAGCGTGGGGGCGTGGCGTCTGGAATAGGGCTCTGAAAATGCATCGGGTAACCGATGCTAAAACAAATTTAAAAGTAAAATATCAAGATTATTGGCTGCAACCAATATTTCTAACCTGGCTAGAACTGCCGCCGCAGAGGGCAATTACCACACCCTGCGAGTGGTAGCTGCCATAGGACAAGTCGGAAATTCACTAAGTATTAACTCCCTAACTTTCCATTTGCAGATTATACTGGGCTACCTCTAAAGGGCAGTGAGGAAACAACCTACTTGTTTAGGCTTCCTCACTCAACCAACCCAGGGCGAACTAATCTACCATCCTGTGTCTTGACTTGTATCTATAACTTATTTTTTTACCTCCCTCTGTAGTGCACAATTCCCTTCTTTCTGCTCCCTCTGATCACACTGTGCTTGTGTGCATGTCCCGATAATATCCCCTAAACTTGCCCAGCTCCTTCAATAGCAATTACATTTCCTCTCAGCCAGGCTTACCACTCTGGTTAGCCCTTTTCGATCACCCTTCCCTTCTAAGCCTGTTATCTCAAGACCCTGAGATGTACATACTTGCCTGTATATTCTGTTCCCTGTGGACCTTCCATCTCACAGCTACCTACCTCCCACTATATGTAGGTCCTCAGGAACTGCACCACTCCCATGATTTTACTCACTCAAATCTGATCACCTCTATACCAGCAAATATCTGTCCCCTCTGGTGCTTCCCACCAAAATCCTTGCAAATTGCCTGTGTAACCCCTAGATGGCGCTATCCCAGGGGCTACTACCCCTGCCTGATTTGCCACTAACAGGTTGAGGGGCCTGGATCCGATGGCGGGTGCCTCCACCCAGAGGTCAGGGTTTGCAATAGTTAAACTAACTTGGTCACAGCCCTCTGGGACACTGCAACCCCCCTTTCTTCCCACTAGTGGCCCACACAATATATCAGAATTATCTTCACAGTATACATAACCCCTAGATGGCGCTATCCCAGGGGCTACTACCCCTGCCTGATTTGCCACTAACAGGTTGAGGGGCCTGGATCCGATGGCGGGTGCCTCCACCCAGAGGTCAGGGTTTGCAATAGTTAAACTAACTTGGTCACAGCCCTCTGGGACACTGCAACCCCCCTTTCTTCCCACTAGTGGCCCACACAATATATCAGAATTATCTTCACAGTATACACTTACCCCCAGGGCTGGTTCAGGCACTGGGACCTCCTGTAAAATAAGATACAGTGCAACAATCACAGTATAATACTTTAACATAGACAAATACCTCAGGCAGTATAACTTTGCTGAAACAAGCAGCTCTGATTTATTTAGGGGAATATAACAAGGACAGGAAATCAGGTTAATTAGCTTATCACTTTACTGTCTACCTATGGCTCTGTGCACAGGCCTATCCCTACCAGTTACTGTCCCTGGGTACCCAAGCCCTAGTGGCTAGTCAAACCGTGGCAGCTGGTAGGGGCCCTTCCCACAGAGAAAAGAAAAATTAGTTTAAACAGTCAACAGTACAGTGATTCCATTTGAATTTAATGTGGCAATTCAACAGGGGCGACCCTGAATTAGTACTCACGACCTCCAAACAAGATAGGGTCCTTCAACGTCAGCAGGGCTACTCTTGAGCTCCACGAGACTCCTCACACATTTATATGGTAAACAGTCACAGGCAAAAGTCCTTTAATGGCAGCAGGATTCACTTGAGCTGCACAAGCCTCCTCACACATTTATATGGTAAAAGAAAGTACTATACCAGGCAGGCTGCTTCTCTATCCGATCGCAATTACTGCACAATACCGGGAGAACACACAGCAGATTCAGTTCCTGACAGACCGAGTGCAATTCAGCAATTTCTCCAGTCTTCTACAAGGGTGAGCCTGGTTTCTACTCTTCAGAGATCCTTTGATTCTCTTCACAGGATGGATTCAGTCCTAACAAGCAGTTACACAAGCTGCAGACGGAACTCTGGGCCTTACACACGTTCCAGACTAAAACTGCACACGAAAAAAGCACAGGGCTCCTTCCCTCTTCACTGCCAGAGCTCAACTGAAACTCCAGCAGACAAAACCGGGCACTTCCTTTGAGTTCCTCCCAGTTCTTGGCTGGATTGGCTGTCACTCACAATAGACTCTCCTGTTGGTCCAAAAAGGCGAAGTCTAAACTACATCTCCAGAGTCACTGCCCATACAATCCTCTTGTGGCTGGCTCAGATTATGAGTCAAGTTCTGATTCGTCAAGGCACCATTTTAGAGCTACCTTATCCCACACTGATTGGTCCAGTTCAGCAGTTCAAAACTAGAATGGGGAACTAGGCAGACACAGTTCTGACTGCAAAGAAAGCAGGTTAGACAAACTGTATTTTCATTATTACTCTAAATGATTTCTGGCAAACAGTTACATCTTTCAGATAGGTTCCCCTGCACTCCTAGTGACTGCAAAAATGGAGTGAATTGGCAGCAGCTCGAGTGGTACTCAAGCAGAGAAATACAGCGTCCCCCCATACAAACTAATTATGTCTGCAAGCAGACAGCTCTTAAAGAGACAGTACCAGAGGCTCTAAAAACTCTCACAGATAAATGGCTTAAACGCCAAACACCATTCAGGCTTGGAGCATTCAAGCAAGCTCCTGGAAGTCTTTTGGGAACCCCCATTTGCAGGGGGGTTACACCTGCAGTGTACTCAGATGCTCATACTACACCCCTCGGAAAGCCTCTAACAGAAGAGGCCTGCTGCACTATCTTCTTTGGGTCTCTGTTCTCCTAATCCTTCGCTCGAGACGTCGAACTGAATCCTGGACCAGCTACCTGGCAGTCACTTAGCCACCCCCCCGGTCCTCTTTAAAGGGTTGAGTCACACCTCAGCGTTCGCAGTCCCATCCCCAATCTTGCTGAGCTCACTGTCTGGATTGTCCACTACCACCACCACCCTGATGTTCTGTGCCTCTCTGAAACCTGGCTGAAACCTACCACCCCTGACTCAGCCCTTGCCGTTCCAGACTTCAGCCTACTGAGTTGTGCCCGTGACAGTAAAAAATGTGGGGGTGGTCTACTGCTATATTACAAAAGCCACCTCAATACATCTTTAGTCCCGTATGATGTAGCTCCCTCTTCAGTAACCTGTGAGTTCCTTCATGGGCTACTCCTAGGGAATGCCAAAAAAAAAAATCCACATAATCTGTCTATAACCTTCCTAAGCAGGGTGTCAAAGGACTCCATCTGCTGGATAATATTGGCCCCAAAATCTCCTCAAATGAGGTACTTATGTGGTGACCTCAACCTAAACTGGGCTGATGCAAATGTCAAGCAGTATGAATCACTGCTGGCTGCCCTTGGCCCTACACAGCTCATCTGTGAACCCATGCAAACCTCCCTGCATGGTGGTAGTAGTTGCTCCTGGACTGGATCCTCACAAATCAGCCTGACAGGATCTCCGCATCTGAGATCCTCCCAGATTCTATCTGACCACTCCCATTTTCTGCATTTGGAGAGTCTCCTCCCTAAAGTGCCTCACAAAATTATACAAGTGAGAGACTACTCCCATTTTAACCCTGAACTCTTTCTTCATGATCTTGCTCTAGTTGACTGGTCCCTGGTACTCTGCTACACACCCTGCTACTCTCAGCCACCTTAATGTCCTCCACCCTCTGCAGGAAAAGCATGCCCCTCGTATCAAAGAGTAAGAGGTAACCATTACAAAATGGCTGCATGGTGACCAGTCTTGAAAGCCAGAGATATGCTTTGGGGCAGATTTAAAGCCTCAAACAATCTACCCGATTACCACAAATACCGGCGACTATGTAATCACTGCAAAAAGCCATAAGAGCTGCTAAGAGTGAGTACTGCGCAAGAATGTCTTATCCTCTGCCAGGGACCCATGGAACTTTTGGTGCACCCTAAAATCTTTTGATGGTTTTAGCAGGTGTGACTGGATATGATTGATTGTAGCAAAACCTGCAACAATGCTACTACCAATGCCTTGAACAGTCAATTCTCCGATCTTTCGGCTTATACCTCCCTGTTCTCCAATGACAATGTCCTGACATCTGCCCCCACTTGTAACACCCTTCCGGTGCCCCTGGTCCACCCTCCTCCATCTTAAATCTGTCACAGTGAGGGAAACTTACAAACTGCTTGCTGGCCTCGCACCCTACAGGAGCGCTGGTCACGACAGCCTGGAACCTAAATTCCTCAAGACAGGTGCCCCCCTCGCTTGCTCTACCCATCCGCCATATTCTTAACTTATCCCTCACCACTGGAATTGTCCCACCTATCTGGAAAACAGCTACGGTGGTGCCTGTATTCAAACAGGGTGATCAGAAATGCATAGAAAATTACTGCCCCATAGCCACCTTGTCTTGCAAGATACTGGAAAAGGTGGTGGAGAAGCAGCTGTCAGACTACTTGACTAACTATGCCTTACTATCCCCTGAACAGCATGGATTTCGTAAAGGTCACAGTACTGGCACAGCCCTTGCCAAGGTGACCTCTGAAATTAGGACAGCTACAGACCACAGCAAGTTATTAGGAGCCATCTCTGTTGACCTCTCCAAGGCCTTCGATCTTTTAGATCACACCCTACTCTGCACCAAGCTTCACTCCCTCAGCATGTCTGGCCCAGCCTTAAACTGGTTCAACTACCATACTGGCAGGCTACGGCTCGTCAAGTATAACAGAGCTCTCTCTGCACCCATTCCTGTTATGGTCGGTGTCCCTCAGGGGTTCATCTTGGGCCCTATCCTTTACTCTCCTTATTAATGGCTTCCCTTTGGTCCCTACCTATAGGAACACTACACTATATGCCGATAATGATTCTCCTGTCCAGCTCGACTAATTCTATAAATCACCATCTACAAGATGAGTTCAATAAGCTGCAATACTGGGTATTGGCAAGCACGCTTGTGCTAAAGCTAAAGAAAACTCAACTCCTGCACTTGGTTCCTCAGCCAAGATTAAGCACTGTCCTGCCCCACTAAAGGTTCAGAACCTTGATGGGGACCCAGCTGGCATCTCATACTCCTTTAAATACCTCAGAGTCACACTTGACCCCCTAGTTAGACCTCTCCCTACATATTCAAAACGTGTGCTGGGCAACAAACATCAAACTTGGCCTTGCATATTAGGGCTCAGGGGTCCCTTACTGCAGCTGCACAAATTGCCCTTGCCAAAGGAATACTTCTTCCCTCTCAGTTATGGGCAGACATACTTTCCTCTTGCTGCTAAAGCTAGCCTTGCAAAATGGGATGTGGCCTATAATAATATTTGCCGCTTTGCCCTCGCCGCCCCTCGTCTCACCTATCACTGAGCTTTGACAAATCCACTGGTTGTTCCAGAGTAACTATCGCTCCCATGTCTTGGGCTGTTTAGTAAACAAAATTGTCCGAAACGCCACCACTCCTGCCCTGTCTAAACTGTCAGTCAGCACAGCCAATATACCACCTCAGATTAGCGTCACAATCCCTCCTTGTCCCTAAAAACTCACACACTGTGCCTTTGCTGTCTGTGCCCCTCATCTCTGGAACTCCTTACCAGTTCTCAGATGTTCCTCCACCCATCCCTCGTTTAAGAAGTCCCTATGGGCCGACTTGCAGTCTGCCTCAGCTTGCAACTGCTCCAAGACTCCCTAGAGACTCACCTGAAGTCTGCCTTAGCCTACAACTGTCCTTAGGTTGCCTGGCATCTCCCTCCCAGTCTTGGTGTGCTCTATCCAATAAGACTTCCAGGCCCCAACCAAACCATGAAGGGTGACCATCGACCCTTATCCACCCTTGAACCCTAAGCACTTACTGTTCCTAGTAGAAGGCACTGAACCCTATCCTACCTCTAGAGCTCTAGCATTCCTACCATGAAAATGTATATTGACTTGTCCTTACCACTGACCATATGTTTTTTCCATGAAATATTTATTATCTTTTATGGTTTGGTTGTCCTTACCACTGTGCATGTGTTCTTGTTTACATGGTTCACCACCTGTACATCGCTTCCTCGTCATCATTCTACAGTTTGTACACTTTCCTTGTAATCTCCCGGGTCACACCTGAAAACATGCATTGTCTAGTGTGCTTACCTGTAAACAAAAGCTAAATAAATGACCGGCCCAGTGGCGCAGAGGGCTGAGGTGCTGGACGCCTTACCTCACACCATGCCGGCGACCCGTGTTAAAGAAAGAGCACAGGTCGGTGGGGCGGAGAAGGATAGAGCATCCTCTGGGACTGCTGCTTCGCAGAGGGGACACAGCAATCTGTGCACTACTGGCACCTGGCACAGGGCTGGTGCCACTGAAGCTACAGTAGGAGAGGCAAGGCAGATGCTTTCGGAGGAACATGTACAAGAGCATGGCGTTAGCTCTTTGTGGAGTCACTGCATATCAGCCTTAGGGGAGAACACGGAGGAAAAGGGTTCCGGCGTGCTCCATGGCTGCCAATCCTGGCAGGCGCTGCTCCTGCGACTAGCAGCAACACCCTTCCAGCACCAAATCCGTGAGAGAGGTGGCTTGAGGGATCCCCGCCACCCCACCACGTGGGGCAGCTGCAGGAAGAGCTATACATGGGGGACGGGGCTGGGGGATCTGGCAAGAGGTACCGCTGTCAGGGACCAGGAGGATAAACATACTGAAAAAAGCAAAAGCTAAATATAGTATTTTAACAGTCTCACCATGGGGCTTTCATGTCATCAATCTGTCAAATGTTATCATAAGGACTACTGGGAGAGTGCGGGCATTCAGGACCTGGCTTAGACTGTTAAGTTACTTAGATGGCAAGCTTCATGAAAAACTTTATTCACATATTTTCAAACTTTTGGCAACTTGCCAAGGAGACATAGGGAGGGAGGGTGGTGGAGCCGAGATGGGTTGGGAAGAATTTTTTTTGCCTTAGTTGAGGGAGTCAGATAGTAGCCAGACAAGGTGGTGAGTGGAGGGTTTGTTTAAGTTGCCATCAGGGATTAGTGTGGGGTTGTGATGCTCTGGGGAGTTGGGGTTGCCACTGGACATCTGGGAGATGTTATAGGGAAGAGGGAAGGGGTTGCCACTGGATACCAGAGAGAACTTATCAGGAAGAGGAGAGGCAGGGGGTGCCACTAGTAAACAGCAAGGACTAATGGGGAAATAGGAGAGAGAGGGTGTACCACTAGAAAACAGGGAGTAATTAGAAAGAGGTGAGGAGACAGTTCTCTCTCCCCAGTAATCCCAGTTATAACTTTGGGCCAGTGTAAATCTTAGGGGAGGGCCATTGCAAATTGGTACCACTTTCCTGGCTGGGCCAGTGCAAAAAAAAGTTGAGGGTGACCCCTGTATTATATTGGCAAGCTGCCTTTAAGTGACTGCACCTTGGACTCCCCCCCTTCCATCATCCACTTTATAACCTTCACACAAATCAGAGCCACGCCTCATACGATATCCCATCTCACTGCTGGACATCTCCCCTCTAGACATGCTCATGAACTGGGAAAAGGAGCTAAACAGTTATACCAGACTAGACTGGCATAAGACCTGTCAACTTACCTTAAAATAAACATAAGCTCACCTGCTACAGTATTTCAGGACCCCGGAAGTAACAGCACACTACTTAACATATGACACGTGCTGGCGAAAACACACCTTTCCATAATCTGATTTTACCACACATTGGCACTCTGTTGGAGCGTGGAGATGCTGGAAAGTCTGATACATGGACCAACAAGTGTCTTGTACAGAGATGGAATTATACACACTTTCAGGGCCTCACCGGTCCCTTCAGTGTGAGGCCCAAAAGCTTGTATAATTCCATCTCTGTACAAGACGCTTGTTTGGTCTAATAAAGGCAAACTTTCCAGCGCTCCTATTTTCCAAGGACCAATATGGCTAAAATCTTGTTTTACAAAATAATCAGAGACATGGAAAAAATTTTTTGGGGGGCGCTTCTGTACATCACTTGCTCCTACAGTGGAGGCATTTCTTCTACTACACTACCATCCAGGGCTGCAAGACCCCTCAACTTCTACCTGTTGGGAATCTGGATTACTGTGACCAGAAACACCAGCACCAGACTCTGGCTCAACCCAGAACTCCCCTCTTTCACCAACTGGCAGAACAGTTAACCAAATATAATAGATGGAGAATTTCACCCACTCCTGCAAAAAAAAAAAAAAAAAAAAAAAAAAAGCATATTTGTGCTCATCCAGGTGAATAGCTGGCTATCATACACTATGTCCAAAGACTCCAACTTCATCCCACGACTCACTGCTGCCCTAAGAACCAACAGGGTACAGGATCTTAGCAACTTGGGTGCCACGCCACTTAGGAGCACATGTAATAAAAATCCCATTCATTTCCTTTATATTACAAGCAGAGCTGATCTCATCCCCCTACAGATCTAACACACACACACACACCCTTCCCCCCCCATGTCCTCCCTCAGCTACAGGGTTCAAATGTTCTACACAGGAAGGAAGGCAGTATAGCGCAGTGGTTTAAAGCTCAGAGCTACAAATCTGAAGACCTAGATTTGAATCCCACAGCCCCCACTTGCATACTGTGCGACACTGAGCAAGTCACTTAACTTCCCTGTGCTCCCAGGTCACACCTGTAAACAAGCTTTCAGCTTAGTGTGCCACTCCTGGTTAAACAATTGAAACAAACAAGGAACCCCAACAAGCATGTTCCTCTGTGTTACTGAATGCCTCTATGGCCACTGCCCTCCCCATGCTGTATCATACGGAGGACCCTGCTAGAAGCAAACAACTTTATCATACAGAAACTTGTACTAGCAAATTAAAATACAACAGTAACTATAAGCCAATGCTATTTTTATTGTGAACTAACCAACTGCACAGAATATTTAGTAAACATGTACTTACGAACAGGAATAAAAATAGCCAACATAGACAGGTCCAGTGTTTAACCAGGCATGTCAGGGAATTAAATCTACCCCCCCCCCCAGCCACCTGACAGGTCTGGTGCCCAACCTCACTTGGCAGGGAATAAAAAAAAATCTGACCATCTTTCCCAATAGAATACTAGCCGGTGCCTAATGTGGCTCATTGGGAATTAAAAAATCTACCCCCTCCATCCAACTTCCCGATGGGTGCTGTACCCAATCTGGCACACGTGAAGTCAAACTGAAATAAAGATTACAGCAGTAAAGTGGTGAGTGGAAGGTGGAATAGGTGGAGTAGTCAAACACTGCTTTCCCCATGCCCATCCACTCTAGGTCACAGCAAGAGGCTCAAACACTACACAGGAGGCTTGTGGCTACTACTACACTGCTACAGCCTAGTCAAGCATCTCCACCTCCTCTGGCCTGCAGCACACTAGCTTGAGAGACAGAAGCAATGGTGCACACACTTCCAGGGATGCAACAGCAAAGCCAACTGTCAGCAATGAAGACTCCACCACCAAACTCTTTTCTCAGACCTCAAGCTCTGCTCACTTTCCAATATGCACAGTGATCACATTGCCATGGGAAGTCCAACCCAGCCTGCTGCACGGCTGAATGGTCTGTGTGCCCAACCTGGCCTTTTGGAAAATAAAATATGTTCACCTCCCTGAAACTACCCGATGCGTCTAATGCCCAACCCAGCAGGGAACTTCAAAAATATAAAAATTCCCCCTCCCCTCAACCGGATGAATTCCAAGCCCAACCGGTTGGGGAAATAAAAAAAATAAAATAAAAAAATCCATCTCCCTCCAAACGAACAGTCTGATGCCCAACCCAGACAATAAGACAAAATAAATGTATTTAGTTTGTTGACCAGGAAAAGGACTCTACAATTTTTGCCCATTTCAGACTTGTCCGGGGGTGGGGTGGGGAGAAGAGATACAGATGGATGCCAACTGAAACTGAACCAGATTTCAAGCTGTTGGTGGCATTTTTAGTGACTGGAAATATGACCAGGACACGGGAAATTCCCTACTTTGAGAAGTTTCATGGGCATCTGCCTGAACTACTACCAGAACAGGCAGATGGGACCTCTGTTTAACATCTCATACAAAAAGACTGATATGGAGGGTGCTATTAAGCAAGTTGGTAGTGCTGGGTAGTGCTCTGGGGATGAAACCAATTACCTAGTGGGGATGAATCCAATTACCTGGTGGTGGGTGAATGTGAACTGTACAATGTAGGAAGCATTACTGAAAAGCAGTGCCACTATCAAGGCTCTCCTGTGGGTGCTGTGACTTAAATCTGTAAAACTGATGTGGTTCTCATACTGTAACAAGCGAGACTGGCAAGACAGTAAGGCTGGCTACAAAATTTAGCATTAAACAAAAAAATGACAAGCTTTGTCCACCAGCCAGTTTGTTTACTGTAGTATAGTACATCGTGTGAGGCTGACTGCAGACTTCCAAGCAGACTGATGCAAGAAATCCCAGAATCCCCTACAGTTGGCAGAGAAGGGCTGCAGCAGTGGGAGACTCAACAGCATACAGTGCATGTTAGAGCTTTTATAATCTTGGATCAGATGTTGGACGACGTGTTTGATGGCTCTGCTATTCTCAGAAGACAGAAATCTAGAATTTGACAGCAGTTAAGGACTGCTTGGACTAGTATTACTGTACCTTCTGTCTGTCCCATGCATTCTTGCCTACCATTTTGGCCCCTACAACCTCCTCAGGGAGGCTGTTCCATGCATCATAAGAATCATATCTAGGTCAGATAGCGTTAGCCTTTATAGACCTGTACTATTAATCAAACTTACAGTATTTTAGACAATATTCGTCTAGCACCCTTTTGAATTGATTCATGACATAGGGAATGAGTTTCTGGAAGAGAGTTCCATTTAGTCACAGCTCTCTGGGTAGACCAGTTTCCTCTCTGGTTCTTGTTAGTGTCCTTTTAATTGCATTGGACGTCCCGATTCATTGTCTCAGGTCTTCTAATTAATACAAGACATTCCCATAGTTCTTGGTTTTGAAAGGCACCAAAACACATCCATCTTCCCCCACCCCCATCTCCATACTGGGCGAATACATCCCAGTGATTGTAGTCTTGCCTCATAATTCATATCCCAGAGACCATTTGCCCTCCTCTGGACCCCTCCAGTCTCCTCAGTTCTCCCTTGTGGTAGGGTGCCCCAACTGCCCACAATAATCCAGATGAGGGTGTGCCAGGGACACAGTGGCATCGCAACCTCTCTAGCCATGCTTCTGAGGTTTCTTTTAATTGATGCCAATATACTGTACCCTTCTTTGCTACCATTGTACAATGGCTTCCAAAATGTAGATCATGTATTATGACACCTAGGTCCTTTTCTGTTGCTGTAGTTTGAAGAACACTACCATTTATATAATATGGAACATACAGTTCCCCCATATACATAATTTTACACTTGTTCAAGTTAAACTTCAATTTCTTACTCTGCACTAATAGCCATGTTTATAGTCTTTTGAAACATTTTAGTGTCTCGTTTCATTTACCACTAGTGTTCCCATTTTGATAGTCAGCAAATTTTGTAATCAAGCATTTTGGTATGTTATACATGTTAACATTGAGAGCCTGTCCCAGGACAGAGCCTAGAGACGCCACTAGTAACCCCTGTCCAATCAGAGGAATAGCCCCTTAATGACTTGCTGCTTCCTGTCAGTCAACCAACTCATAACCCATCGGACTATATTTCCATTCAACCCCATCTCTCCTTAAGGCGTTTAACTCAAAATGGGAGATACTGTTGAATGCTTTTTTGAAGTCGACATGCAATATGTCGACAGATTAGGATATCTATATCCACAGCTTCACTTACTGTTCTTCATCAGGTTGGTGAGGCACGAACTACCTTTCCTGAACCCATGCTGATGTACATCCACCAGTCCCTTATCTTGTAAGTGTTGATCTATACCCTCATCCTTTGAGCACTTTCCTCACAATGCTCGTTAAGCTTATGGATCTGTAGTTTGCACATATTGTTTGACCCTTTTATGAACTGGGACATGGGCCAATGTCCAGTCGAGTGGATCACCCTTCTGTAATGATTTGGTAACAAGGGCATGAAGGGGTAGCACAACTCTGATGGAAGTTCTTTTGGTAAACTAGGATGTGTATCGTCAGGTCCAGCTTTTAATTTTTTTTGAAATTTTTGTATTGTAAGAGACAGCATGACAATACAATATGTCAAACACAAGCATTCAATACAGGAGTGAGGTAACATGTCCCTTTTTGTAACACCTTTATTTAAAATTTTGGTGACCGGGTAGGCCCACAGATAGAAAGCCCCTTTTTCAGGGGCGACCCTGGATGAGTTACATGTACCTAGAGGGGAAAAGAAAACCAATGCTTTTGATTGTACTACAGTATATGGTGCATTGATCATGTATATCGCACGCAAAGATACATTACTACAGCTGACATAGGCGAAGTTTACATACTGAACAGCCTTGTTACACATTCATGAGTAGATAGACGCTAAGTGCAGTTCAGTACATTATGTCCTTCCTTACTGTTCCTCCTCCTTTGTGTCTGTATTTCGTGAGGCATCCCTTAGCAGATATGCCTTTATGGGGGGCACAACACAATCTGGACTCACTACCTCTCATACTGGAGATTTCACACAGCCAAAGGGTCCATAGAAGACTTAAAATAATTCTGCACAATTTAACAATACATACCATAAAAAAGTTGGTCATGAGAACTCATCTGTGCTGCTCCAATAGTAACATTTACACGTGTGGGGGGGGGGGAGTCATGTTCCTAGAAGCTCCATGTTTGTGCTAAATATAACTTGCAATTATTAACAGTATAACCTCTCCCTTTGCAGGGAGAGTAAAAGACTAAACATTAAGTAGAGCAGAAGAGGAAAAGCTCATCACCCCATAGCCTTGGAATTACATATTGCTAGAGGCTCAAGATTAAATAAATCTTGAGGGAAAAAAAAATTTACACCAAACCCCAGAACCAGGGCTGTCAGGTTTGCTGTGACTCATCTACTCCACCCATACCGACTGCTAGGAGGCACATTCCCACCCACTGAAGGCCAATGTGGACAAAGAAAAGCAGTCGCTGTCCTGATTCTTGGCACCAAAACTGAGTAGGTGTAATTTTAATACCTTGTTGGCTATACCGCCCATGTGCCCATTACACAGTTCAACCCAATTAGTGGTAATACATACATGTAATCAGAAGCAACAACTGTTGGGTGCAGGAAAACACTATTTTTAAGCGAAAAAGATGTTCCAGGACTAGAGGGCATGGGATGAAGTTGGAGGGAGGACGATTCAGAGGAAACATGAGAAAGAATTTCTTCACAGAACGGGTGGTGGACAAATGGAACACCCTGCCAGAGGAAGTGGTGGGGGCTGAAACAATCACGGGATTTAAGAATGCATGGGATAGACAAAGGAATTCTGGAGGTCAGGGGTAAGGTGCAACAGACTTCTAGGAAAACAAACTGAACTTACAAGCTCAAATGGGCAGACTGGGTGGGCCATAGGCCCTTATCTGCCGACACTGTCTATGTATCTATGTATCTATGTATGTTAGAGGCCAGAGGGTACGCACATTAACAGCATCACATAGTTTATACAGAGTGCTAAATGCAGTACTATGGCAACATCAGTCCTTGCCGAAGTAAAAGCCTGAAACATTTTCAGCCCTCCTTGTCCATTCAGCTTTCCTCCGCAGACTCTTCTTCCTCAGGCACAGTCACAGTAGGCTTCAGAGTTAGAGGTGAAATCCCCTGCTGCTCTGGGATTGGTGAAGCAATAGTGTTTCTCCTTATACACAAAGCAAAGTCTGGCTGGGAAAGCAATACACTAAGCGATACCAGCCTGAGTTTGAGCCACGCCCTTCAAAAGCCTTTCAGCGCATTCTTGTGTACTAGTCCGGAAAGAATACCACTTTCTGCTCACCCAACATTACAGGTGCCTGCTCCTTAAGTGCTTGTAATAGGATGTCTCTATCCCTGGATGATGACAGAGTAAAAAATAGTGCGAGGCCCTTCTGCTGCTCCGTAGATCGCTGAAGAGAAATTCAGTAGGCTCTCGATAGCGACTGCTGCTTTAGCCCACAGCTTCTGGCAGCCATCGCTCCAAAAGAAGTAGTTAAATCACAATTCTCTCCTTCTGGAACATAGAGTCTCACTAGCAGCCCTAGCATGGTTTTGTAGCTGTTCCAATCATGTTTTAACCAGGGCTTGTTCTTGGATTAGAGTTGCGATTTGCAGAAAGTGCCCTCCCACAATTTTACTCTGTTCATCAATGACTCCAGTGATCGTATCCACACAATTTTCCAGACCAAACTTTCATTATGTTTGTCAAATTTCTGGCCTAGTCGTTGAACTGTTTGGGTGAGTAATGGAGCACTGCAGAGTTTTCAGAGAAGCAGGCTGATCTGAAACTTTATCCACTGGTTGAAGGTAAAGTAAAGTAGAGGGCCCTAGTCCCGGTTGATCGCTTGTTATGTTTCGTTCAGACCATTCTTCCACCAAGAACGATAAAGATGCTCCAACACTGTTAAAGTCTTACTTGGCTCCCAAAAATATTGCAAAAAGAATGATATTCATGAGTTACATTTTATGGAGAACATGAAGCTCAAAGGAAGCACGTGTACCACTCTAGGCTGCTGGCTCCACCCCTGGTCCAGCTGATTTAGGGTGGTGTAGATAAAGTAATCTCTCCTTAATCATGGTTGGAGTTACCATACACCGCTGTCATGTGTCACAGGGACAGTGATTCTTGGCTTCATCTTTTTGAAACACACTTGTGAAGCAGGTATTAAACTCCGCCATTTCTTGGCAGTCACTTACTGCCACTTCATTGATCTCAGTGGTCCTATATTTTTATTTAGGACCCCTATGTAGTGATAAAAAGCATTGTCATCTCCCACTTAACTGGGCTGAGTTCCATATTTACTTTTTTTTTTTTAATCTCCCTGTAATTTCTTGCTTAATTTTATAGCCTTTTTTCTGTGTAGACTAGATCAGTTATTTTTAACCTGTCTATAGGGGGACATGATAGAGGTCTTCAGGTACATGAAGGGGTTAAATAGGGGAGGAGCAATCAGGGTGCTCCAAAGAAGGGAGAACACCTAGAGGGCATGGGTGGAAGTGGGGGAGATTCAGGGAGAAAGGAGGAGGAGGAGGAGGAGCTACTTCACTGAGAGGTTGGTGGAGCCATGGAATGCGCTGCCCAGGGAGCTGGTGGAGGCAGAGGCAGTGGAGGGGTTCAAGAGGGGGTGGGACAGGTACAGTGGAAGAGTTCTGGAAGCAAAGTTCTGTGCAGCAGGAATATCTGGGACTGGGAAGGGAGAAGCCAGAGAGCGAGGGGGGCAGTAAGGTCAGCTCCCAGGGTGGGGGCTGAACAGACACAGGAGACAGTTAAGCCTATTCTGCTGGCATTTTAGTATGTTAGTATTGGCTCTATTTTTGTGTATTTTAGAATTAAACCAGGAAGGGAATTCTTCCTTTCAGTTATTTCTTTTGGTGAAATATTTTCCACTAATTCATGTAGGAATGATTTTATTCTTTCCCACATTTGGTGGACCCTAGCCCATTCAACTGGCAGCGATCCCAATGTTGTGTCAATGTTCTCAGCTTATTGTAATGCAACCCCTCATAAATGGAGGTTCCTAAAATATCTTCCTGGGCTTGCCCATGCCTACTACCAGGATGGTGTTCTGTGTCTGCAAGTTTAACTGCCTGCATGTGAGTGCCCAGATTGGCCTCTGTCCATTTTATAGGGATACAATTGGTGATACAATTGGTCTGAGCTGAGAAAGAGTGGTTTCATGCTCGAGTCCCACCTGGGGTTTAGTACTGCTGCTCCATTCTGCCATCACTATATCATGCAGAGGGCCCTTATAGATCTGATTGTTTACAGATTATCTGCTTTAATAGTAATATAGAAGTTTGTCTAACTTCCTTCATCTGCAGCCTGGACTTTTTGCTTAGAGCCACCATTTTGGACCAGTCGGTACCTTGGGGGGCCCTAAAATGGACATTGTCCCTAGAGGTCTTGTGGGACTGAATTTCTTAATGTAACCCCCAGGGGACACTATCCTAAGGGCTACTACCCCTGCCTGCCTGCCCTAGATGTAGCAGGGTGAGGGGGCCCAGATCAGTTGGTGGGTGCCTCCACCCAGAGGTCAGGGTTAGAACAGTCGAGGTTGACTCGGTCACAGCCCTCTGGGTTGCTGCAGCCCCCCTTTCTTCCCACTAGTGGCCCACGCAGTTCAATCTCAGTGTCCTTACCATGCACTTACCCCGGCTCGAATCGACCAGCTCCTCCGGGGACCCCTGGAAGAAGTGGGTACAGCTACACCACATTAGCTGTGCAGTATTTCAATTAGTACACAGACTAGCCAGAGTACTTTTGCAAAACAAGCAATCTGATTTATTTGAGAGAACAACAAGGACCGGGGGAAATCAGGTTGATTAGCTTACCACTACAGTATATGACAATCTACCTATAGCTCTGTGCACAGGCCTAACCTATTAATTACTGTTTATGGGTACCCAAGCCCTAATGGCTATTTCCTCGATGCAGCTGGTTGGGGCCCTGACACAAACTAGCATTTAGTTCCTGAGCAAATCAGATGGAGCCAGAAGGCTCAATCAGTGCAGTCAGCAATACAACAAAACGATTTTTCTGTTGTTGGTAAGTTTTAACCGGTAGCTACCCTGATTCAGTACTCACTACTCCAGCAGAGAACCACTCTTCACCACTTGCAGGGCTGAGCCTGGGCTTCAAAGGCCTCCACACACATTTATATGGAAACAAAGGGGTACCATACCAGGCAGCTGCTTCCAGGACCCGAACGAATTCACAGCTAATGTGGGCATTTCACTGCAGCTTCAACGTCCTGACAGAGCACGATTCAGCAGATTCTCCAGTCCTCTTCAGGTGAAGCCTGGCAGGTAGCTGTGCTGGTACACAGCCTCCTCTGACCGCAAGCCAGCGGATTTAATCCATGGAGCGCTGGCAATGACAACGGCCGCCTAGGCCTTTCATGTGCTTCCCGCACGAACACTCAACAGCACAGGAGCTCAGAGCTCCCTTCTTCACAGCCACAATGCATCTGCCCCTAACAGCATGGGGCAATCCTTACAGCTCAGGCACTACCTGATTCCATTGGCTGGTTACACATGCCAGTCACTTAGTCTGGCCCTCAGTGGTGCGAAAAAGCGCCATGGCCCATAATGCCACTTCCAAAAACTACAAGCGGTGCCCCCATTGGTTATCTGGCTCCATCCAGAGTCCTGATTCTGGGTTGGTCACCTCCACTCCATTTCCAGTGCCCCTTAGTGGCTATTGGATCCCCTTCCACACAGTCCGGGTCCTATATGGAGAGGCACAATGTAAAGTTCCAGCTGCAATAAAAGGGATTTAGGTAAACTGCAATTTCACCAACACTATACATGTTCCTAAAGGAACAACCATATCTTTCAGATGGCTTCATAAGCGCTCCTAGTGACCACAGAAACGGAGCGATCAGACAGCAGTCCCAAGTGGGATTCAACAGAGAAGCCCAGTCCCTATTTGAAACCACTAAAGCCTGCAAGCAGGCAGCTCTTAGAGACAGTACCAGAGGCTTTAAAAGCACTCAACCCCCACATTTAGCGGCCTTACGCTGAACACCCACCAGGCATGGAACATTTAAGCAAGCTCTGGGAAGGCTTCTAGGAACCCCCATTTGTAGGAGGGTTACATTAACTATAGTTTAGTGTTTGGTAGCTAAGTGGACCTAGAGGGGGAGCCCTTTCTGTGATAGATGGACCAACCAACCACACCTTTTGGATCATTGGGAAATCCCAGAGCTGCCTGCAGCAGTGCATCAGTTGAGAGTTGGAGTTTGGAGAGTGAACAGCTCAAGCCAGTCGAGCAGCTGCTCCTGTGTGGTAGCGCAGGAATCAGCAGGAAGGCTGCATTTGGCCTGCCTTCCACCATCTTCCAGTGTGAAGGAGAGAGATGGTAAAAAAAAAAAAAGCCACCGAATCCGATAACTTGCATATGAGCTGAAGTTGATGTGGAGGAGTGAATTTTGCCTTGTGTGGACCGAAGACTTGCTCCAGAAGTGATCGGCCTGTCAGGTACTGGAGAGAGCCGCAGAGCAAACAGTTTGCGTAGAAGCCCTGCTTATTTGCAACCAGACTCCATCTGAACTGTGGTATCTTCTATATTACTCAAGTGTGCTGAATGGGTCACAATTTGGTTCCCCACCATCGAATGCATTATGCTAGCTGGAAGCTGCTCCAGCACCTTTATGGACCGAATCCAAATTGTCTGCTTTGGTCTGGGCACTGCCATTTCAGGCCTAGACTGCCACTCCTGCTGCAGAGACTTTTCCCGACAAGACCCGCTCGGGGATTCGGCTCCCTGCTCAACACCATCGAACAAACATTAACCACCAAGGTGCGTCATGTGGGCCCTGCTTCTCCTGGCAAGCCAGAACATCCAGATGTCTTCATCTCATCAGTCCTGCCTCCTTGTCTGGGTAGCATGAGTAGCCAACAGGGTAGCTCCCTGCAACAAAGCTACAATCTGTATTATCTGATTTAATTGTTTGGGTTGGTCATCACAAACTGAGTCATCCGGCTCCAGAATACAAATTTTGTGTTAATGTGCTTGTTGATTGTTTTAAGGGCCCCAACAGCTGCAACACTGGCCTACCCCAGGCAACGCATCAGGGTAGCCTGATTAACAACTGGGTACCCAGAGTGTGTGACTGACAGGACTTTGTGCATGCATGCTTGGCCTGAATAAAAACAGATCTGAAATCAACTGCTAGATTGCTGCCCCTCTCTTGTTCATGTCCCCTGAATAAAATCAAATTCTATTCTTTCTGCATTTAACTTGGCTAGTGTGCACCTTTGTGGTGGGTATACTGTATTCCCATTGAACTGTTCTATTGCAGGTCTTGTTTTAGAGAGGGTCTCCAGGGCCAGTGCAGCTGATCCAGCTCTGGTGGCAAGTGTGGGTTCAATATTGTATTATGTTAAGTGATTGCTCATCTGCTGACCCGTGTAAGCCACTAGAGGGGTTAGAGGGGGGTATCAGTGTCTGAGGGCTATACCCATAGCAGCTATGCTACCCTTAAACCAACCCTCTGGGTGGAGGCACCCCTTCACTGAGCTCAGGCCCCTCAACCTGTGCCTAGTCATGCAGACAGGGTAGTATCCCTTGGGATAGTCGACTTAGGGATTACATCTTGGAGGCACTGCTGGGATAGCATCCCTAGTGGCCAAAATCAAGAATTATAACTAGAGTTTAATGGATACTGTGACACTTGGACAGCAGGTTCCGATTACTCTGATTTTTGTAAAAATAAAAATAGTCGATTGTCATGAGAAATGCTGTGCTCCTGGACGCCCCAGGTTTCACTTCAAATGATAGGATATGTGTTAAACAGCAGATCTCTGTAATGCAATTAACCTCTCAGATTCCTTTAAAAGCTAGGAAGTGGAATATCCATTTTATGACATCCTCAGGAAGCCCAGTTAAAGTGCATCTGGAGTCACAAAGCACGTTACACCTCAGCAAGACCTGACAATTAGTCATAAAAAGTCCTTTGATGTGTTTGAGAAAGGAAACTGCTCATGGATCAAAATGACTGAGAAATCAGTCTTAGAGTGTCATTTGAAAAATGATTTTCGCTGAAGTCAGAAATTTAAAGACTTCTGTATAGGATTTGGATAGGTCTGATGTATTTATATACATCACATCAAATACTGTACATATATGTCAATAAGAGGTCAGCCATTTCTTCTGTTGCAACACATCTAGAGTTTGAGGCTCTGACACAAGGTAGTAAAATGTCAAGCAAGCCTCCATTTACATGCAAATGAGTCACTTGTAATACAGCCCCTCCCATTCCTTGATGTTTTCTGCAGTGTTGCTGCAGTGACATAAGGGTATCAATGCGGTCTTTCCTGATTTTAGTTTAAGTTTACAATGGCTTAAGACAGTTCTGTCACACAACTCACACAGGGAGTGGTACTTTTAGCCTTAATACTGCACGTGTTGAGCAAATAATACATCTAATAGTATTGCATTCACAGGAAACAAAAGCTGTTCCTGTGTACTGCTCATTTCTCTGTGAGACCGTTGTAACATGTTGTGGAAAGCAGTAGACTGAATCAGTTAATCAACCAATCAAATCAAGCAGTCAGTCACTCTGTAGTGAACCAGGTGAACACCCCTGAGAGGATTCGTTTACAAGGTAGGCTTGAGCAGTTTCCCCAAAGGATCACACAAGCATACCTCTCAACCTCTTGCCTTGTGAATCAGGGACAAGGCTTAAAAAAACCAGGGACAAAGACCCCAAATCAGGGACACATCTTAAAAACTGCTACTATTCAGTTAGAAAGCTGATAGAATAAGGAGATTTGTGTTAAGATGCATTTTCTGAAGAAGAACAAGCCTGTTACTTTAATGTTTGACATTATTCTGTGTTTTTAATCCCCGCTGTTCTGTCACAAAAAGACAAATTTTACGAGGGACAGAGGAAAATTTTGAGGCAAAATCAGGGACGTCCCTGAAAATCAGGGACAGTTGAGAGGTATGCACACAAGACTGAATTCTTCCTTTGCATGAATTATACACTCCCCTTTCAGCAGCCTGAAAGTGGAGAGCTAGATCACTTACTTTATAAAGTGTATTTTACATTTCAAATGCTCCTTACATCTGGGTTCGGATTGGAAATACCAAGACACAGAATGCACATGACATGGAAGGAATGAGCTAAGCAAATACAGAGTACTACAAGCACAGAGACTGATTAGTTTCTTTACCTACAACAGCTGAAGTGTAGCATCTGATTTGTGAGGGACATCCTACTTCAAATGCTGGCATTACAAAGTGTGGGGGGCTGCCACAGCTTGTTTTCAGTACCTTCAAAGTGAAGTGCTGTAGCTCTTACATCACTGCTAATGATTTATAATAGGAATGGGGCACTGTTAAAGTCATGGACCTGAGGTGCCATCAGTTCCCAAGGAGGTTGGGGAACTAAGAGTTAGAGAGTAAGGGACTTCAGTAGGATTTGAACCAGAGTTTCCCCAGTGCTTGCTGTGCTTTAACCACTAGATTACTCTTCTTCCATAAGCTGCAGCTGATGTCCTAGTAACCTATTCCTTGTCATAGCTGAACTCTATTGCCTTACATCAGCCATCCAATCACAGACTGCCTAGTTACAAAGGGAAAGGGGCATTTTTGCAAGATTGTGTCTCACTGCTGGTGTCAAAACAGAATGCCAACACACACAGAACATAATAAAACAGCTATATAATGCCACTTAAGACTCTTGTTGTACCCAGAGTCATTTATTGGGTAAACTGTTTTTGCCAACAGAAACATTAAACTCATACAGGCACTTCCTTATAGGCATACTGTATATACATGTCAAATCAGTGCTGAATCACACTCATATGGTCCTAGTCCCATTAGACCTGCACTTCAGGATGTGCACACCACAAAGTTCCCCTCAAGTGGGGACCAAACATTGTGGGTTCTGTTTACTGGTGGAACAGCATTAGTGCAGCACCATTATCTGTTGCTCTGACGACATCCTCCAGCAGCATTGATGGTAAAATGGAGGACAAACATTGATAACTTTTGGGGGCTGTATATTTTTATTTATAATCTAGATTTGGAAAGCAATAGGCCTGCTGGCAACTAGAGGAGGAACACAACAGTTACACATAAGGAGTTGGGAAAATATGGGTGTGAAACTATGGGAGACTTCCCCTTTAATACCTCTTGATGGGACTTCCTGTTTTGTATACACACCACCCCACCCCCAACCACACCCCACCCATTTATATATCCTGAAAAGGAGCTAGATGACATGGAGAAGGCAGGTTCAAGACAGTGTTAGTTATGCTGTGACTGGCCTTTAGGTGAGATAAATGTTTGTACTCTGAAAAGCAACATCAGGCACTGTTAGAAGGTATACATTAGATAGACCAGTCTAAGTGTACTGTGGTAGGAGATTTTGTTTGCATTTATAACTTTTTTTAGTGATTGTATGGTTCTGTGATCTATTTTGCATTTAGTCTACATATTTTTCTATTTTAAGTAAAACCTCTTATTTTAAGAGACTACTTGGTGTGTGCCTTTGAAATTCTTTGACAAGTGAAGCATATATGGTTAAAGCGGACACTGTGCATAAGTTTACTGGTTTACCAAACTGGGAAACTAAGTTTATTCTGAGGTCTTTTATAGAGTTCAAGGGTTCATTCTGTACACCTGGTTAGGTGCCCATAGGCCCCCCGAAGAGCAGAATTATCTGAGCCTATACAGTGGGTACACTAGCAAGAGGTTCAGTTTGAATCCCTCCAGAACTTGAGACCAAAGTTTGATTTGAACCCACAAAACAGACAGGAGGGTTACCCAGTTTCTATTTCTGTTCACAATACTGCTGCAGTCGGCACTGTGGAAGCAGAGAGGCCTGACCTGCTAGGTGGGAAGTTGTGACAGATACCACTGTAGAAATGGCTGTGCCTCAGTTGGTGGGATGGGTGTATGGGGACTCGAGATTGACCCCCACAATGCCTTGTTAATACTAAATATTCCTGGGTACTAGTAAAGACACTGTTGAAGTGGCACTATCAAAAACTTGAATGCTTGGGAAAAGCTGTGGTGGTAAGCAGACTTGCTGACTTGAAATGCCTAGACTAATGGCCTTAGTGGAGTGTAGCAATCCCGTGACAGCACTAAGGTGCCCCAGACTACTGCTGCTGAGGGGACCCAGCTGCCTGGAGGGTGGTGACTAAAGATAGTCAGGATCCCCAAAGAGCAAGCCCCACCATTATCAGACTTTGAGAAAGGTTTGCGAGTTATTGAAGGAGGGTAAAACCCTCAAGGACTTGAAACAGTTATTCATGCTGCCTGGGGATGTTCCATCCCAATGCCCCCAGCAGCTCCAGTACCAGTCTTCACCAGCCCCTGTGCCCTGCAGTGTGCTGGCACTTCACACCTCTGCCTGCAGTTAGTCACTACTCATACTGCAGGCAGGGATGTTTTCAGGCACCCTCACCACCCCCCAGGCAGAAGATGATCGATGGACCTGGATAGATTATGTTGCCTCTTTGGTACCCGAGTGGCAGTGTGCAGAGGCAGAGAAACAAAAGGATCATGGAAAGTTTGAGGTGTCCTACTTTGGAAGCAATTAGATTGAGGTACACAAATCCTGATGCATCTTCTCAAAAGTATCTGTCTGCATTGGAAGGTGTCTTTGGTAGCATTAAATCTAGACAGGCTTTGTGGCAATTCAAGGGCACCACACAGTGGAAAGAGGAATGTAGGTCAGCATATGTTACTCATTTAGAGAGGGCCCTACAGAGAGCTTACCAAAAGGGTGGGGTATCAGCCAGCAAATTGAACCGTGTGATGTTGGATCACATACTACAATATGCCAAATATTCTAAAATTGCAAATTATCCAGTTAAAGCTCCAAGATAGGAGTGATATTGCGACCTGATGAAAGAACTCAGGGAGGCTGAAAGTGAGGAAGGAGATTCGGATTCTTGTGCAGGTGCAGCCAGAGTAGCCCCGGTGTAGGAAAGCCCTTCTGAATCAGACTGCTACGGATGTTCCGCCATGGGCCAAGCTGCTGAGAGAAGTCAAAGAAGTGAAAGCGGGTGCCTCTACGAAGGCTCCTCCCATGGAGGTTCAGGAAATCCTAACTTCAGTTTCTTTGCGGCCAAATCGTCCATCCAGGTTCCTACTAAAGTCCCCACGGATTGGGCCAAAGTGGTGGGCCCTTCCATGGAGACTACTGTGACATTGGTGTTCCCACTCATGCTGTGTTAGACAGTGGGTCACAAGTGACCACTGCATTTCAAGATTGGTATACCAAACACTTATCCAATGTTCCACTGCAGCCCCTTGAAGGTCTACATATCTGGGGCTGAATGAAAAGTCACACCCTACCAGGGATATGTCCAGCTCTGGTTATCTTTCCCACAGCTGTAGCAGGTGTAGATGAGCAAGTGGAGGCCTTGGCTCTGGTGTGCCCACCCATGGGCTGTACTATCAGGTACCCCTTACTAATTGCCCACATGTTTGGGTGGTTGCCTCAACTTGTCAAGAGAAGCAAGCTAACAAACCAGATGGGCCTTGCACATTCCAGCATTGGTAAAATGAGCCTATGAGTTAGAGGCAAAGTAAGGAAATGGAGAAAGATGAACTTGTGGGGATAGTGTGAGAGAAAGATTCGGATTCTTTGGTGCTACCTCCCAACACTCAATATACTATCTGTGGCGGAGTGCTCCTTAAGACAGATGTGAACAAAATCCTCATGCTGAACGACCCCAGAGGACGGAAAGCTGCCCGAGGGATTGTAGGTCAAGCCCAGTATTTTACCAGCCTGAGCTCATGCCTATGTGCAACGGGTGGTGGTACAAGTTCAGAATATGTCTGATCGAAAGATTAGAGTGAATCGGGGTGTACTCTAGCCACTGTGTACTGTGCAGACACTGCCGTGCTGCCCAGCAAGAAGTACTCTGTCAAGAGTGATGAAGTGATTCCTGACCAGTTTGATTTCAGGGAGTCTCCTTTACCTGATGAATGGAATACCAAGATCAGTCAGAAACTGTCCCAGAGGAGCCAAGTGTTTTCTTTGAAGGAATGGGATGTGGGTTGTATCACCAGGGCTGAACATCATATTAGACTCCATGACGACAGGTCATTCAGAGACAGATCACACCACCTTGCCCTGGCCAATATAGAGGACATATGGAGGCACCTTCAGATGTTAGCCACAGGGATCATCCAGGAGTTGAGAAGCCCTTACACATCCCTGATTGTGGTGGTACACAAAAAACGATGGGTGAGTATGTGTGTGGTCTACCGTATTTTGAACCGAAAAACAATGCTGGATCATTACACTATACCCCACATCCAGAATGCCCCAGACTACCTTAATGGGAGCCAGTGGTTTTCAATGTTTGACCTATGGAGTGGGAACTATCAGATCTCAATGGCCCCAGAGGACCACGAGAAAACAGACTTCATCTGCCCTCTGGGATTCTAGGAGTTCCTACGTAAGCCACAAGGTATTTCTGGCGTGCCTGCCACTTTCCAGCGGCTGATGGAACAAGCTGTGGGGGATATGAACTTGTTAGAGTGCTTCATGTACCTGAACGATGTCATCGTATTTGAGTGAATCTTAGAAGAGCTTGGATCGATTGTTTAAAGTCCTTGATCGTTTGGAGGATTTCGGATTGAAGCCGTCTATAGATAAAATGTCAATTCTTTCAAACATCTGTAATGTATGTTGAGCATATAGTATCAGCTGATGGAATTCAGACAGACCCCAGCAAAGTGGAGTCTTACCACTTGGCCTCAGCCGAATAACTTGAAAGAATTGCAATGATTTTTGGGATTCTGCAGCCATTATCGCCGCTTCATCAAAGACTATTCCAAAGTTATCCGCCCTTTGCTCAATCTCACTCAGGGCTATCCTCCCAAAAAATACAAGAAAAGCTCCATCAAGGAAGAAGACAAGGTCTACTTCAGGACCAATGAACCTTTCAGGACCCGGTGGACATCGGAGTGTGAGGCTGCTTTTTACAAAATTATTTAATCAACTCACCCATGCCCCGGTGCTAGCATATGCCAACCCCACTAAACCCTATGTACTGCATACAGACACCAGCCTGAAGGGACTGGGGGCTGTACTGCATCAAGAGTATGCGGGCCTGTGAACAGTGGCTTTTGCTAGCAGAAGTTTAATGCCTTCTGAGCAGAATTATCCAGTTCATAACTTGAATTTCTCACTAAATGAGCTGTGGTGGCCCAATTTCACGAATATCTATATGGGGCCAAGATTTAAGTCAAAACTGATAACCCACTTACCTATATCCAGACCTCCACTAAACTAGATGCCACTGCACCGGTGATCTCTGCCCTTTCCACATATGACTATGCAGTGGAGTACCAACCTGGCCTGAATCATATTGATGCAGATGCCTGCTCAAGAAGGCAGAGCCCCACTAAAAACTGGGTGAGGTTGTCTGAACAAAGCTTTCTGTCAAAAGTTCGATAAAGATGAACACTCTTCTTCGGACACTGCCAATTGCCTAGTGGACTGCCTGGGACCCCCAGAAACATGTGTCCCTGCAGCCTAGTGCCATTTTGCAGTGTTAGACCTCAGGGCATTACTTCAGTTTGACAATGAAAATATCTGGTGGGCCCAAACCCAAGATCCCATGATTAAACCTCTGCCTGATGCCCTGCATGCGGGAAGAGAAGAGTTTAATCTTCGTTCTTCTGATTCATGGACTGCATTATTCTTTAGAGAAAGCCCCGGACTTAAGTTACGTGACCAACTATTGTATCAAGAGACAGTGAATCAAGACCAACTGGATAAACAGCAGTTGGTATTGCCTACAGCCTTAAAATATTTAGTACTTAGAGCCCTCCATAATCAAATGGGACATTTATGTTGTGATCAGACCCTTGACATGGTTCGCTCCCGATTCTACTGGCCGAAGATAGGAGCCGATGTTGAGGCCTATATTCAAACATGCAGTTGTTGCTTCAAACAAAAGTCCTGCCTCAAAGGGCTGCCCCACTAGTCAATATCTCCACCAGCGCCCCCATGGAACTGGTCTGCATCAACTTTCTGTGCCTTGAGCCTGACCAAAAGAACATTGGGAATGTGCTAGTTTTGAGATCCTTTTACAAGGTATGCCCAAGTCTGCCCCACCAAAGAGCAGAAAGCATCCACAGTGACCAAGGTTCTGGTAGAGAAGTTCTTCGTCCATTATGGCACTCCTCAGAGAATCCACTGACCAGAGGAGAGACTTTGCAAGCTGGCTGATAAAAGAAATGCTCTCTTTGTGGGGAGTGAGAAAGACCCAACTACTTTACCACCCTCAAGGGGATCCACAACCTGAATGATTCAACAGAACCCTCCTTGACATGTTGGGCATACTTCACCCTAAAGACAAGCCCAAGCAGAGCCAATAGATCAGCACTCTGGTACACACATAACTGCACCAAAAGTGATGCTACTGGGTTCTCCTCTTGCAGTCTAGTGTTTGGCAGGGAAGCCTGGTTGCCTGTAGACATCTGTTTTGGGGTGTCCTCAGATGGTCAGAGCTGAAAACTACTTGCCAATATGTTCAGAAACTAAAGGCTCAGCTAAATCATGCCTACCAACTGACACAGACTATGGCGGCAAAAAGAAATCTTTCAAACAAAAAGAGGCATGACAAGCACGTGGAAGGCTCAGGAGCGTTACCTGGAAATCGTGTCTTGTTGCACAACTTGGGACTGCATGGAAAACATAAAATTGCCGATAGGTGGCATCATCTCCCACATATCATAGTCAGCAAACTGATGACCTGCCCATGTATGTAAAGTGACGTCCTGAAAAATAATCCTCGGCTGTCAAGACTCATGCACAGGAACCACCTACTGGTTCTAGAATCAACAACTACTTGGCCATCAGATGCTGCCCTTCCTGGCCCGTGACTCATGCTGCTGCCAAAGAGAGAGAGAGTCAGCCTTCCAGTTCAAGACTCAGGCCGTCACAAAATGACAGTGACTGCTTAAAATGACAATGGCTGCCAGTCTAAATCCAACAGTTGAGTGAGGCTTCATATTATTCTTCTTAAGAAATTATTCCAAGGTAACCCTATGTGCAATTATGGAGATGAAGCTGGACCTTCAGGACTACCTAACCCTCCATTTCATCCTCAAAGCCTATGCCTCTGAGCGTAGATGCAAAGTAAAACATCTGAGGTAGCCGGTTTTGTCTCTAGTGGAATGGTTTAAATTACTGAGGAAGAATCTGATGCTGCAAACCTCCTGGTGACATACTGAAAACTAATGAACAGTGTAAACATGCCGATTCTGACCCTGCTGTGATTGACCATAGTGAACCCTCTGTTGCTGAAAGTCAGTCAAGTGTTGCAAGATCAAATGTGATTTTTCCTGGATGACAAATCTGGGTGTAACCCCAGATGGCGCTATCCCAGGGCTACTACCCACCTGATTTGCCACCAACAGGTTGAGGGGCCTGGATCCAATGGCGGGTGCCCACCCAGAGTGTCAGGGTTTGCAATAGTTAAACTTACTTGGTCACAGCCCTCTGGGACACTGCAACCCCCTTTCTTCCCACTAGTGGCCCACACAATATATCAGAATTATTTTCACAGTATAACATTATCCCTAGGCTGGTTCAGGCACTGGGACCTCGAAAAATAAGATACAGTGCAACAATCACAGTACAATACTTTAACATAGACAAATACTGCAGAGATGGGTATAATCTTGCTGAAACAAGCAGCTCTGATTTATTTAGGGGAATACAACAAGGACAGGGGAAATCAGGTTAATTAGCTTATACTTTACCTTCTTCATTTATGGTCTGTGCATAGGCCTCTATCCCTACCAGTTACTGTCCCTGGGTACCCAAACCCAGTGGCTAGTCCAAACCTGTGGCAGCTGGTAGGGCCTTTCACACAGAGGAAGAAAATTAGTTAAACAGTCAGCAGTACAGTTATTCCATTTGGATTCAATGTGGCACCAACAGGAGCGAATTCCTGAATTAGTACTCACGACCTCCAAACAAGATAAGGGTCCTTCCATGTCAGTAGGGCTACTCTTGAGCTCCACGAGACTTCCTCACACATTTATATGGCAAAAGAAAGTACTATACCAGGCAGGCTGCTTCATCCCAATCGCAATTACTGCACAATACCGGGGAGAACACACAGCAGATTCAGTTCCTGACAGACAGAGTGCACCAGCAATTTCTCCAGTCTCTACAGGTGAGCCTGGTTTCTACTCTTCAGATATCCTTGATTCTCTTCACAGGACGGATTCAGTCCTAACAAGCAGTTACAAGCTGCAGACCGGATTCTGGACCTTACATGTTTTTGACTAAAACTGTGCACTGAAGGAGCACAGGTCCTTTCCCTCACTGCCAGAGCTAAACTGAAACTCCAACAGACAAAACTGGCACTTCCTTTGAGTTCCTCCCAGTTCTTGACTGGATTGGCTGTCACCACAATAGACTGCTGCTGTTGGTCCAAAAGGCGCCTAAGTTCAAACCATCTCCCAGGAGTCACTGCCCATACAATCCTCTTGTGGCTGGCTCAGATTATGAGTCCAAGTTCTGATTCGTTCTAAGGCACCATTTTAGAGCTAGCTTACCCTACACTGATTGGTCCAGTTCAGCAGTTCAAACCAGAATGGGAATCTAGGCAGACACAGTTCTGACTGCAAAGAAAGCAGGTTAGACAAACTGTAATTTCATTATTACTCTAAATGATTTCTGGCAAACAGTTACATCTTTCAGATAGATTCCCTTTGCACCCTAGTGACTGCAAAAATGGAGTGAATTAGCAGCAGCCTGAGTGGTACTCAAACAGAGAAGCACACAGTCCCCCCTATACAACTAATTATGTCTGCAAGCAGACAGCTCTTAAAGAGACAGTACCAGAGGCTCTAAAACACTCACTGATAAATGGCTTAAACGCAAAACACCATTCAGGCTTGGAGCATTCAAGCAAGCTCCTGAAGTCTTTTGGGAACCCCATTTGCAGGGGTTACACCTTCCTGGTTTGGGAAAGCTTATCGTCCTACTCAAGTGTACCCCCATAAGTTTCAACTGTACCACATACATTTGCATTAGGCTCACACATGTAATCATCAGTCAATACATCATTTTACCAAGAACACATTTCTGAAACATTGCAGTACGTCACTCTTTACACAGTATTACACACATTGTACCATAACTCGTTATTACTTCTGTACATGAAACCTGAAGAGAGGGGGCCCTTCCTATCAGTTACCTTTGGGCTGGACGGGCAAGGCACCCATACTTAGAGGGCAACACAAGTAACTTGAGTTAGCACTGATGCTCAGTTTGGCAATGAGCTCGGGAGACATACACTCCTTTATGGACAACATTGAGAGGCAAGTCCACAGGCCTCCCAAGTGAATCATAACTGAGGTGCACCCACAGGCTTTACAGCTCGACCAGTCTTTCTAGGGGGAACTGTTACAGTCTCTGCACCTGAGCCTCATTTTCAGCATTGTCCTCACTTGTCAGGGAATTCCATGGGGGTAGAGAGGTTAGAACTTGGGGCACTTTCAGCTTCAGGAGTTACAGTTTCTGAGTCCACAACATTTGGCTCCATGGAGAGCTGACACTGGCAGTGGACCGTCAGGGCACCTGAAAATACTCTTCTTGTTCTGGTGTATCACCAGTCTGTCTCAATCCATCATTTTTTCCCTGAAAGCTCAAACAGTTCAACCATGCACAATGATTCCATTTCATCTGATCTGATGCTTTTCTGGGAGCATTGGCTCCAGGGACGAAACTGGGGCTCAGACAGTCCAGAAGGCCCAGCTTCGGTCTCCAGTATTGGACTAGGGATTGCCTCAACAATTGACTCAGTTCGAAGAAGGATAGTATTCAAAGTCACTCTCACTTTCTTCTGATATGGACTGACAGTCATGCTCAACTGGGACTTGTGGAGGGGAACACTTTAACTCTGCTTCTGTAGGTGCAGACTTTCTTGATCTTTTCAGCAGCAGCTCTAGTCACTGGTCCAGAGGGGTCTTGGGCTCAGACTCAATCAAGATTTGTCCAATGGGCAGTAAATGATTTTATGCATTGTTTTACATCTTTGAATTATTCTCAGGCCTTACTTTGTACACTGGCAGATCATCTAGTTTGCCCACTACAATGTGAGGAGATGGTGCCATCTGTCAGCAATCTTGTGTTTGCCATGCAGTCCCAGATTTCTTTAGCAATACCCGATCTCCTCCCTGAGTTCCTGTGCTTTCACCTTTTATCATACCTTCTTTGTTGGCCAGATTTCTTTTGGCAGCCATGGTTTGAGCCAGTTGGTACGCATGAGTTAGCTGGGCCTTTAACTCTTGCACATACTGTAAATAGTTGTCAGCTTGAACCCATCAGGAGAGACCCCAAAACACACATCTACTGGTAGTCGAGCTTCTTCCAAACATCAGGCAGGTAGGGGAGAACCCAGGCATCACTTTTGTGCAGTTATAAGCATGTACCAGGGTGCTAATTTGTTGGCTCCATCTAGGCTTGTCCTTTGGGTGCAGGGTGCCTAGCATATCTAGCAAAGTGTGGTTGAAACGTTCAGGCTGTGGGGTCCCCTGGGGTGGTAAGGAGTGGTTCTGGACTTTCAGACTCCCCACAGAGAAAGTATCTCTTTGATCAGATGACTCTCAAAGTCTCCCTTGATCAGAATGGATTCTTTGTGGAGCCCCATAGTGAACAAAAAGTTTTCTACAAGTACTTTGGCTACAGTGGATGCTTTCTGTCTTTGGTGGGGAAAGCTTGGGCATATTCTTGTGAAATGGTCAGTGACCACCAGCACTTACTGATATTTCTTTTGATCTGACTCCAAACTCAGAAAAATCAATACAGACCAGCTCCATGGGTGCAATTGGTGATGGTTAACAAGGGGGCAGCCCTCTGGGGCAAAGCTTCCTCTGTAAGCAGCCATCATAAGTCTGAATGTGTTGCTCCACATCAGCCCCCATCTTAGGCCAATAGAATCTGGATCTCACCAAGTCAAGTGTTCTGTCTATACCAGGTGCCCTATGTGGTTGTGCAAGGACCTCAATACTGAGTCTCGAAGCAGTGGGCAGCACTAGTTGTTGTTTGTCTACTTGTCCCCTCTGTCTACTGTTTCTCGTATAACAGTTTATTGATCAGTTTCAACTTAGGACCTTCTTTGTATAACAGTGCAGTTCTCAAATCAGTGGAGCGTAATTTGGACACATCTTTTCCTGCATAGAGGGCTTCTAAAGCTGCTTTGATCATGGGATCGCGGGATTGAGCCCTTCTATACTGTCATTGTCCAGCTGAGGCAGTGCACCAATGTCTATTGCAGAAAAGTGGCACAAGCAGCAGGTATGCACTTCAGAGGGTCCTGCAAGCAATCCACCATGCAGTCCACTGCATCCCGCGGGACATTTGTTCCCTCCCTGTCAAACTTCTGGCAGAGTGTTCAATGTCAGGTTCGCTAATCGGACCCAATCATTCTGGGGAACAGGCTCCGGGAGAGAGCATCAGCATCTATGTGGTTCAGACCTGCTCGGTATTCGAGAGCATAGTCGTATGTAGATAATGCAGAAAGCCACCTATGGCCAGTGGCATCCAACTTAGCTGAGGTCTGCACATAGGTTAAAGGATTATTGTCAGTTTTACTAGTATTTTAGCCCCATACAAGTACTCATGGAATTGGTCAACAATAGCCCACTTCAAAGCTAGGAACTCTAACTTATGTATAGGATAGTTCTTTTCAGATGGGGTCAGGCTTCTACTGGCAAAGGCCACTGGTCTCAGGCCATTCTCGTGCTCTTGGTACAACACAGCCCCAACCCTGCAAGCTAGCATCAGTGTGCAGGACATAAGGTTTTCTTGGATTGGCATAGGCCAGCACTGGAGCATGGGTAAGTTGATAAATGATCTCTGAAAGCAGTCTCATACAGGAGTCCACGGACCCCAAATACTTCACTCGGATGAAAATACACTCTTTTCAGTCTTGAGGGACGCTGACTTTTGGTATTTTTTTGTGGGTTGGGGATACCTTGAGTAAGGTTAAGTAAAGGCGGATCACTCTTGAATAGTCCTTGATGAAACGCGATAATAACCACAGAATCCCAGGAATCTTTGCAGTTCTTTTAGATTTTTGGGCTGTGGCGTGGTGGTCAAGGCCTCAACTTTACTTGGGTCGGTCTCTATTCCTCGGTGGATACTATGTGTCCCACATACTTTACTGATGTTTGAAAAGAATTGACACTTATCAATGGACAGTTTAAGGCCAAAGTCCTCCAGTCGGTCCAATACCTTAAATAATCTGCTCTCATGTTCCTCCAGTGAGCTGCCAAACACAATAACATCATCTAGGTATACCAGGCACTCTAGTAAGTTCATGTCCCCACTGCACGCCCATCAATCGTTGAAAAGTGGCTGGGGCACCTGAAACCCTTTGAGGCATCTCCTGAATTCATATAGGCTAAGCGGACAGATAAAGGCTGTCTTCTCACGGTCCTCTGGGGCCATCGGGATCTGGTAGTACCCACTGCGGAGATCCAGCACAGAGAACCACTTGCTCCTCGCTTAGGCAGTCCAAAGCATCCTGAATGCGGGCATTGTGTACTGATCAGGGATAGTCCGCCACGTTTAAGGTGCGATAATCCACACACATCCTTACTGTTCCATTCTTTTCTTCTCACTACCACAATGGGGAAGCATAGGGCTTGGATCTCTGTAATACACCAGCAGCTAACATCTCTGCAGATGCCGCCTCACATCATCTATGTCAGCAGGTGCCAGGCGTCGGAGACCTCTCACTAAATGGTCTTATCTATGCAGCCGGATATTGTGCTCAGCTCCTGCATGCATCCTACATCCCATTCCTTTAAAGAAAACACCTGGTCTCTGGGCAAGCTCTCACTGATCCTCACTTTCCATTCAGCTGGCAGCGGAGTCGCCAAATCAAACAAGTCAGTGCGCTTATCTGTCATTCTTCCTTGAACTCTGTTGCTGGGTAGCACTGCAGTGTCTGCACAATGCACATTAGCCAGGATGCAACCTCTATTTACCTCGAATGTCTCTTTCAGACATATTATGAACTTGGACCATTACCCTTCTGGCATATGCATGGGCTCTAGCGGCAAAATACTAGGCTTGATCAGCAGTCCCTCTGGCAATTTTCCATCGCCTGTGCATCCAACATTAATATTTTATTCTTAACATCCTTTCTGATATGGACCTCTCCCTGTAAGGTACACTGGGCATTTGGCGCCAGGATCAGAGACTCAGGATCCTTCTTCCATACAATTCCCACCCGGTTCCTCTGGTTCTATTTTTTCAGCATCTCTCTGTGCCTCATAGGCCTCTTAATTAAAGCCAGAACTCTTTAAAGCTCTACTAGTCTTTGACCCTGTTTTCATAACACCAACTGTCCAGCCTTCCTAACATATGAGCATTTGTTCCAATCAACAAGGGACACCATCATACAGTCCAGTGGGGGACACACCAAGGCTAGGGTCTCACTTGTTCGCCACCCAGCCACGGAGGTGGGGAAGACAGCAAATTCGGATATACCCGGAGTAGGGGTAGGCCTTCTCACTTAACCCCATACATGCAGTCCTTCTAATGGTTGTAAGGTCACGTCTGACAAATGCTTCTGATACCAATCTTGGAACATAATTGTCACTTGGGAGCCACTGTCTAATACAGCTCTTGTAGACACCTCCATTCACCTTTACAGTGGTCTCCATGGAGGGACCCACTATTCTGGACCAGTCTGGAGAGGTAGTGGGGGCTTAGGCAACTGACCTTGCCACAAAGGACGTGAATTAGCATTTTTGGTGCCCTCACTGGGATCATGTCGTGCACCTCTTAACCACTGATTTGTTCTCCGAGCCTCCTTGCAGCCTATATACAACTTTGTCAGTGTCTTTTGGGGCTGAGCATTCCCTTTCATGTGCCCATCTTTCCCACAATTATAGCAAAACATACTTTCTGGAGTTTGAGCTGGCCGAGGCGCCACACTGGGAGCCAGGGCGGGGTATTACTAATGGAAACCTGGGTGCCATCTCTGTCTGCGCGTGATAAGCATTTGGAGACATCTCGTCAGTTTCTCCACTTCCATGGTCAAGGAATTGGGTTTGGAGCTGTTATCAGCAGGAGAGATACATGGGTGGAGTACCCCCACCCCCATAGCAGATGCAGTCGGATATAGGTCAGGGCCCGTACTTGCAAGCAGTGGCCTTCATAAAGGGACTGTTTTGAATTCCTGATCTCTCTCAACAGTTTGCCCCATTGTGGCATATCTTTTCCTGCCAGAGCACTCATTTACTGCCAACCTCTGCCCCTGAACTTCACTTGATGGGTCACCTCAGTCACCGGGTCGGAGCCGCAGCTATTGGTGCAGGTCCTCCCGAGGTCGCCTTTTCTCAACTCTCGAATTTCTCTCATTAACTCATCATAGGAGGGTGGGGAGTCCAGTCGATCTGTAGGCGAATTGGAGCAACAGTAGTTCTGAGAAGGGGCAGACTTAAGAATCCTGTCCAGCCTGGTTCGGTCCAGTTCAATCGCTGGCAAACTACCTTTTCTGAGGCATTCTTGCAACAATTTTTCCAGCCGAGATATATCACAGACAACAACTCCCTTGGTACTGTTGTGCATCTCTTACTTCCACCATAGGTCCTCATCAGATTCTGGTCTCATACACATTCTCCAGGGCCTCAAGATAGGCCTGTGCAGTCACTTCAGGGTTACTGGCCCGTTTAGCATGAATGGTAGCAAGGGCAGGACCTCGGAGGCTCTCACTAACCCTCTTTCGCTTTTCGGCTTCCGAGCATTGCCATTCTAGCACTTGGGGGGCAACATAGTCTATCCAGGTCTCCCAGTCATCCTCCCCTTGGGGGTGGTGGGAGAGCAGAGAAGATCCTCAACCTTCGGTAAGAGCCGTGACTAATGGCAGGTGCAGAAATAGAGTCTGCATTGGTTCAGCCACCATTACGGTACTGAGCGGGAGAGGGTGTTGGGGAGGAACACCCCAGGTGGCAAGAATAGTTTCTTCAAGTCCTCCACAGTTTTCCTTCCCAGCAACCATTTAGCAAATTTCTTCTCAAAGTTTCAGATAGTGGTGGGGCTCATCTCCCGGGTCTTACTGTCCTTAGTTATCACTCTCCAAGCAGTGAGGGCTCCTCTGGGGTAATGGTCTGTGGCACTTGGAGCTATCTATGGGATCCTTAAACTCTACTAGGGCTAGGAATAGTGGTGAGCAGATTAGCATGCCGACCCACCAACACAGGGTTTTGTAATCCTTCCACCTTGGAAAGTACTTCCTGTACAGTGTCCTTATTGATACCCAGGGGATGTCCAGGATAAGCATAGCATTTTGGGGTCGATCTCCTCCCAGTACACCACTCCACCAGCCGTGCACAGCCACTCTGTCGGGTACCCATTTTTTCTTAACAGTGGTTCGAACATGGCACTAGAGGACACACAATCCCAGCGGTGAGCCTCCAAGATGTAACCCTAGATGGCGCTATCCCAGGGGCTACTACCCCTGCCTGATTTGCCACTAACAGGTTGAGGGCCTGATCCAATGGTGGGTGCCTCCACCCAGAGGTCAAGGTTTGCAATAGTTAAACTTACTTGGTCACAGCCCCTCTGGGACACTGCAACCCTTTCTTCCCACTAGTGGCCCACACAATATATCAGAATTACCTTCACAGTATACACTTACCCCAGGGCTGGTTCAGGCACTGGGACCTCCTGTAAAATAAGATACAGTGCAACAATCACAGTATAATACTTTTAACATAGACAAATACCTCAGACAGTATAACTTTGCTGAAACAAGCAGCTCTGATTTATTTAGGGGAATACAACAAGGACAGGGGAAATCAGGTTAATTAGCTTATACTTTACTCATCTACTCTATGGCTCTGTGCACAGGCCTATCCTACCAGTTACTGTCCCTGGGTACCCAAACCCTAGTGGCTAGTCCAAACCGTGGCAGCTGGTAGGGGCCCTTTCACACAGAGAAAAGAAAAATTAGTTAAACAGTCAGCAGTACAGTTATTCCATTTGGATTCAATGTGGCAATTCAACAGGGAGCGACCCTGAATTAGTACTCACGACCTCCAAACAAGATAGGGTCCTTCAATGTCAGCAGGGCTACTCTTGAGCTCCACGAGACTCCTCACACATTTATATGGCAAAAAGAAAGTACTATACCAGGCAGGCTGCTTCTCTATCCCGATCGCAATTACTGCACAATACCCGGGAGAACACACAGCAGATTCAGTTCCTGACAGACAGAGTGCAATTCAGCAATTTCTCCAGTCTTCTACAGGGTGAGCCTGGTTTCTACTCTTCAGATATCCTTTGATTCTCTTCACAGGACGGATTCAGTCCTAACAAGCAGTTACACAGCTGCAGACCGGAACTCTGGACCTTACACATGTTTCCCGACTAAAACTGTGCACTGAAGGAGCACAGGGTTCCTTTCCTTCACTGCCAGAACTAAACTGAAACTCCAACAGACAAAACCGGCACTTCCTTTGAGTTCCTCCCAGTTCTTGACTGGATTGGCTGTCACCACATAGACTGCTGCTGTTGGTCCAAAAAGGCTCAAGTCTAAACTACATCTCTCAGAGTCACTGCCCATACAATCCTCTTGTGGCTGGCTCAGATTATGAGTCCAAGTTCTGATTCGTCCAAAGCACCATTTTAGAGCTAGCTTACCCACACTGATTGGTCCAGTTCAGCAGTTCAAACCAGAATGGGGAACTAGGCAGACACAGTTCTGACTGCAAAGAAAGCAGGTTAGACAAACTGTAATTTCATTATTACTCTAAATGATTTCTGGCAAACAGTTACATCTTTCAGATAGATTCCCTTTGCACTCCTAGTGACTGCAAAAATGGAGTGAATTGGCAGCAGCTCGAGTGGTACTCAAACAGAGAAGCACACAGTCCCCCCCATACAAACTAATTATGTCTGCAAGCAGACAGCTCTTAAAGAGACAGTACCAGAGGCTCTAAAAACACTCACTGATAAATGGCTTAAACACCAAACACCATTCAGGCTTGGAGCATTCAAGCAAGCTCCTGGAAGTCTTTTGGGAACCCCCATTTGCAGGGGGGTTACATGGGCCTTCTACAGGATCAAATGACGAGTACGATATTGTGGCAACAGTCAAAGCAAGGAGCAGACAGTGTTCCTAATCTGGACCCTTCAGTCAGTGCAGAGGTACCCTTTCCCACAGGAGAAGAATCTAATGGCAATGTTGACACCTTAGAGCCAGTGTCTGTTCCTCCTCGAAATTCTGGAAGATCTACTAAACCAGTGATATGTCAGTTATGACTCCCCTGGGAGGTCTGTGGACCTCCCTTTACATGTTGTCCATAAAGGAGTTTATAGCTCTGAAAGCTGACTTCCCAAACAGTTTCTCTGCTACATCTAAGCTAATTGTCCATCCATCAGAACATGATGCCCCTGCCCATCTAACCCCAATGTAGCTGATAGATTGGGGCATCCCTATGTTATTTAGAGTACAAAAACAGTACAAACCTGAATGAGTTAAGTAATGTTATTACTTTCGAATCATACTGAAATCATATGTATGGCAAATGCATAAGTGTTATTATAGAGTATAGAACATATCATGACACACACACACACACACACACATGTTTACTGATGCAGCAATCTATTTTTGTCTAGTATATCAATGAAACTTATGTCTTGTATAGTGCAATGTCTTTATATAAAGTTATTATAAGTATAGAGTTAATGTGGATGCCAAGTTCTTTCCAGGCAGGGAAGGGTGTAACCACCCTACAAATGGGGGTTCCTAAAAATGTCTTCCTGGGCTTACCCAACGCCCACTGCCAAGCTGGTGTTTTGTCTACAACAGTTTAAATATGCCTTCATGAGTGCCCTGTTAGCCTCTGTGCCTGTCTAAGAGGTATCTATTTTGTAGGATATAATTGACCTGGGCAGGGGGCAGAGTGGTTTCAGGTTCAAGTCCCGCCTGGGCTGTGGTACAGCAGCTTCATTTTGCCAACGCTAAGTGCACAGAGGAAGCCCTTGTAGGATCTGTGATTCTTTGTTGATTATCTGCCTTAACAATCGGCGGCAACAACAACATCGAAGTTTAACTTGCCTTCCTTTGCAGCATGGACTGTTTTGCTTAGAGCCACTGTTTTGGTTCTGGACTGCCAGTTTGGACCAATCAGTACCTTGGGGATCTTAAAATGGAGCCTGTCCCCAGAGGTTTTGTGGGATTGAATTTCTGTAGGAATTGTTTTTACGTTTGGCACCTAAATTGACCTGGAGGGAGAGCCCTTTCTGTGACTGACAGATGGACCAACCAACCAAACCTTTTGGATCACTGGGAAATCCCAGAGCTGCCTGCAACAGTGTGTCAATTGAGAGATGGAGTTTGGAGAGTAAACAGCTTGAGCAATTCAAGCAGCTGCTCCTGCACGGTAGCACGGAGATTAGGCAGAAAGGCTGTGTCTGGCCTGCCTGCTACCATCTTCCAGTGTGAGGAAGCCTGCAATCTAATATCGGACTATATATCGGAATTGCTGTTTGTCAAGACTGGAATCCTGAACTGGGGAGACAGACACAGAGACACAGAGACACAGAGACACAGAGAGAAATTTCATCTGGTGTGGACCGAAGACTTGCTCCTGAAGCGATTGGCCTGTCAGGAATCCAGAGAGAACTGCAGCACTTACGGTTTGGGCAGAGGCCTGCCTAATTGCAACCAGTCATCCAAACTGTAGTATCTGGCTGTTTTGACTACAAGTATGCTGAATGTGCAGTGTGGGTCGCGATTTTGTTCCCCACACATTCGATTGTGTCACGCTAGCTGGAAGCTGCTCCAGCACTTAAACGGACTGCAATCAAAACTGTCCACCGGGGCTGGGCCTCACCATCTCGGCCTAGATTTCCACTCATGCCTCAGAGATCCATCCAACGAAAAGCCTGCTCGGGAATTCAGCTCCCTGCTCAACACCATCAAACAGGCATCGACCACCACAGTGCATCGTGTGGGCCCTGCTTCCCCTGGCAAACCAGTATACTATCCTGAGGTCTTCATCTCGTCAATCCTGCCTCCTGGTCTGGGTAATGTGAGTAACCATCAGGGTAGCTCCCTGCAACAAAGCTCAAATCATTGTGTGTCATCCGATTTTTATTGTTTGGGTTGGTCACCACGAACTGAGCCATCCAGCTCCAGAATACAAATTGTGGGTTAAAGTGCATGTTGCTTGTTTTCTTTCCTAAGGGGGGCCCCCTCCCCCCAACAACAGCTGCAATGCCGGCCTACCCCAGGCATCGCTTCAGGCTAGTCTGAACAACTGGGTACCCAGAGTGTGTGTGTGCGCGTGACTCTGCTAGAGGGACTCTTAGTGCATGCATGTTTAACCTGACTAAAATCAAATCTGAACTCAAATGTTAGATTGCTGACCCTCCCTTGTCCACGCCCCCTGAATAAATCAGATTCTATTCTTTCTTCATTTATCTTGGCTAGCGTATACCTTTGTGGAGGGGATACTGTATTGCCACTGAACTGTTATATTGCAGGTCGTTTTACAGGGGGTCTCCAGGGTCTTTGCAGCTGATTCAGCCCAGGTGGCAAGCACACAGAGTGTGGGTTCAATACTGTATTCAAAAGTCATATGTGATTGGTTATCTGCTGACCTGGTTAAGCCACTAGAGGGGTTAGAGGGGGTTTATAGTATCCCAGAGGGCTATACCCATAGCTACGCTACCCCTAAACCCACCCTCTGGGTGGAGGCACCCATTCACCAAGCTTAGGCCCCTCAACCTGTGCCTAGTCACGCAGGCAGGGGTAGTGCTTGGGACAGTGCCAACAATGGGTTACAGTAGTCTGCCAAATCAAAACATTTAATGTTAATCCCGCTTTTATGTTGGCTCGTGCTTGCACAGCCAACATACTGCACTAGTAGCAAAGTTGGAGGAGTGGTCACTGCGTGCCCTGCATTCGCCCACACCAGTAGGTGCATCCCTCATTCCCCAATGAGGCGGCTGCAGGCGCAGACACCAGGCATACATCAAGGGGCCACCAGATCTGAGAAAAGGTCCACTGCAATTATGCAGCGGCACAACAACACCTTCCTGACGTGCCTGTCCTGGTGACAGCGCCTGCAGAGTGCCCCGACCCACTTCTTTTGCCGACAAAGGAGCCCACTCCCCGTCAGCATAATGCCCCCCTCCCATTTAAAATGTATGCCGAGGGGGTGCCCAATCCCCCTAGGCATCATGTGTGCCCCCCCAAACAGTCTTTCTTTGCTGACGGGGGGCCCCAATCCCCATCGGCTTTATCTCTCTTTCCATTTATTTTGCTGATGGGGGAAGCCCACTCCCTGTTGGCATAATGTCCCCACCCCGCTTTTGTTGTGTGCCGACAGGGGTGCCCAATTCCCCGTCAGCTACAGCATCCCCCAAAACACTTGAGTGGCATGCTAGGAACCTACTGCCAGCGTGCCAAGAATTCCTGAAAACCCCTTCACGATGATTTTTTTTTTTAAACCTGTGAAAGAAGAAAACTGTCCTCGCGGTCTCCTGCCCTCCCCCAACCCGCGCCACCCTCTGTGTGCCCTGCCTCCCTCACCCCATATGTATCTCTGGAGTCAGGCAAGATGATCTTCGGTGGATCAGGAACACATCTACAATCTTCAAAGCAGACCACGAACTGAAGAAATGCCAGTAAGCTGTATAATGGCATAAATAGGGTTCTCAACTTTGGTGCATATCTCGTCCATTTTTGGAAATTTGGGTCCCACATTTTCAACATGGGGTTATTGGGATTCCTCCTCATTAATTCAGTCACTGTCATGGTGTTATTCAGTCCCAAAAGGTGATTTTGCAGTCACTGTATGGAATCACCTTTCGGGACTGATTATCGAAACAGTACCACTGTTCATGAGGGGTCTCTCAAGAAGCCTATGTTGCAAATTTGGTGGAAAAAATCCAAAAAATGGCTGTTTTACGAGCATGCATTGTGCAGTTTTCACACATGCTTGTAACTTTGGAATTTGTAATATTTTCACTCCAAATTTTCAAAATTGATATTTTCCCCACACTTCCTTACGAACAGTACAGCTGTCATTTTACATATCCTGGCCGAAATGTGTTTTTGCACGTCTGGCGCACAATAGCGTGGTTGCTGTGTGAAATCAGTTTTCGGGACAGTTTTAGGAAATGACGCTGGCACCATTCATGAGCAGAGGTCCTAAAATGCCTATTTTGAAAATCTGGTGATGAACATCTATAAAATGACTGTTACAAGCGCGCATTGCGCAGTTTCTATGCGCCCTTGTAGCTTTGCAAATCTACAATATTTTCATGCCAGATTTTCAACACTGGCATTTTTTCACACCTCCTTATGAACAGTACAGTTGTCATTTTTCACATCCTGCCCAAAATGTGTGCCCGTGTCGCCAAATGGCATAGCCACTGTGCAAAACTACCCTTCAGCTAACAAACTGATAGTGCCGCTCTTAATGAGGTGGGGTCACAAATGCCTATGTTGAAAATTTGAAGTGCATACCAAACGCCTATGGCGTTGGGGTTTCCAACTGTAACTCCCCACCCTGTAGAGACTGACAGGCATCAGGGGTGTGACTTGGGATCATTGGCTGTAATGCTCTCAGCATTCCACCCCCACCCCAACCCTGCAGCCATTGACAGGCACAGAGGTCTGCCTTGGAGTGTTCGGCCCTAAAGTTCACCCCATTCTCCAATACTGCGCCCACCTCAGCACATTTCCTTATGGAATGGGGTAAGTATAAGGCCCAATGACCCCAAAGCACACCACGACACTGGTCAGCATCTGCAGGGTAGGGTGAGGTAGAAGGCATAAGCATTATATCAGATGACCCAAAGGCATGCCCCAATGCCTGTCGGTCTCTGCAGGGCGAGGGTGGCATTGGCTTCAGTTCAATACTTCACTGCCATTCCTATTCTGCATCTCTAACTTCTGCACTACGAATGCCAATGCCAGCGAGACAACATTCGGAATTGACAAATGCCTGCTCAACTTTCGTATACATCCTTAACTCTGCCATATTATGGTCACTCCGCAATAGTGAGTCTTGTTCTGCAGTTTCCAATATGTTCTCCAAGGTTACAGTTTACTAGGTCCAGGATACATTTATCCCTAGTTGCTTCTGTCCCATGATTTTCCACACACAAGTAATCTAGTGTATCCAGGAATTAAGAGTTCTACAGAGGGGCCCATGATACCCAGTCAATCTCGGGGAAGTTGAAGTCTCCTAGAATTAGTATTTTTCCCCAGGATCTTGTTCCATTATACTCTTATGAATTTGTTGGTGTTTTTTCGTTTGGTAGTGAGGGGGGCCTACAATAGTTACCGTTAGCTTTTCTTTTGCAGTAAATAGTTGGACCCAGAGTTGCTCAATCTCCGGTTGTAGCACTGTTTGCTCTTCATATGCTCCAATGCCATTTCTGATATAAAATGCCCCCCCATTTCTATTAACTCTGCTTCTGCTGAACATTTGATGTCCAGTGGGGAACTGAAATCTTGGGTTATTTCTCCACCATGTTTCTGTTATTCCATACAACACTACATCTTCTTGGTGTAAAATGTGCTCATGTTCTTCCTTTGTTATTCAGATTTCTAGCATTGGATTAGTAGGCTCTTCCATTTGCAATGTTTATTTGGTATAATAAGTTTTACAGGTTGACAAATCTCCACCCCCTACCCCTTATTTGTTAGTTTAAATGGTTTCTGAGTGCGCCATTTATTCTCTTCCATTACTAGAGCTCCCACTTTATTTAAATGAAAGACCATCTGTGGCAAATAATCTATGGCCATTATTGATGCATTGCCAGTGCTATAAAAAGGCTACATTTTCTCTAGTGTACCATCTCTTAAGCCAGCCATAACCTAGATTTCTATAGTTCTCAGTCTACCTGCCCTGGGTACAGGCAGCATGTCAGAGAACTAACAGACATTTCCTTTTCTGGAATTTGGCTACCGTCTCAAAATCTCTGAACAGCATTGTTCCAATGTGCAGACAATTGGATCTCTAGTGTTCTAGGAATCCTGGTAACAACTTTTTACTCTCATCAATTCCTGCCCCTGGTAAGATGCAGCAACTTCATCTTTCCTGTCTTTGCATATTATCTTGTCTGCTGATCTGAGCATGGAGTCCCCAATTATTACATTTCTATGTAACCCTAATTCTACTTTGTTATTAGGATTTTCAGTAGGCCCTACATTATTTCCTGTAGTAGTGCGTGGCCTGTAACCAGGCCCTTCATTTGGAGCCACAGCAGCTCCACTAACTTGTAGCGTTTCTTCAAACGGCATTTGTGCAAATAGGGGTGGATCCAGACTGGCCATTTTTCTCCTTGTCTACATCGTTCCTCTGTTGTGGTACGTGCTCATTATTTTCATTAGCGATTACAAGTTCCATTTCCAGTGCCTAGTATTTCATATCTATTCGATGTCCCATTTTATTATTAATAACCCTGCTATGTTTTCTTGGTCCCCTTTTTACCATGTACCAATCATCCTCTATTGTGAGGTTAGTATAGCTTTCACAGGCCTGCTCTCCTTCCCTTATATCCAGCTGCTCTCCATTCGCTTCAGTTTTATGCAGGCCTGCTTATCCTTGTTTTGACTGAAATAGTGTCTTGTTCTAGACGAACATTTCAATTTCTTTCTTATCTAGCCTAGACTGCAGATGGTACATGGCTTTCTAACACTCTAATGTACAGGCATTTATTTGCATGTGTAACCCCTAGATGGCGCTATCCCAGGGGCTACTACCTCTGCCTGATTTGCCACTAACAGGTTGAGGGGCCTGGATCCAATGGCGGGTGCCTCCACCCAGAGGTCAGGGTTTGCAATAGTTAAACTTACTTGGTCACAGCCCTCTGGGACACTGCAACCCCCCTTTCTTCCCACTAGTGGCCCACACAATATATCAGAAATACCTTCACAGTATACACTTACCCCCAGGGCTGGTTCAGGCACTGGAACCTCCTGTAAATAAGATACAGTGCAACAATCACAGTACAATACTTTAACATAGACAAATACCTCAGGCAGTATAACTTTGCTGAAACAAGCAGCTCTGATTTATTTAGGGGAAATATAACAAGGACAGGGGAAATCAGGTTAATTAGTATACTTTACTCATCTACCTATGGCTCTTGCACAGGCCTATCCCTACCAGTTACTGTCCCTGGGTACCCAAACCCTAGTGGCTAGTCCAAACCGTGGCAGCTGGTAGGGGCCCTTTCACACAGAGAAAAGAAAAAATTAGTTAAACAGTCAGCAGTACAGTTATTCCATTTGGATTCAATGTGGCAATTCAACAGGGAGCGACCCTGAATTAGTACTCACGACCTCCAAACAAGATAGGGTCCTTCAATGTCAGCAGGGCTACTCTTGAGCTCCACGAGACTCCTCACACATTTATATGGCAAAAAGAAAGTACTATACCAGGCAGGCTGCTTCTCTATCCCGATCGCAATTACTGCACAATACCCGGGAGAACACACAGCAGATTCAGTTCCTGACAGACAGAGTGCAATTCAGCAATTTCTCCAGTCTTCTACAGGGTGAGCCTGGTTTCTACTCTTCAGATATCCTTTGATTCTCTTCACAGGACGGATTCAGTCCTAACAAGCAGTTACACAAGCTGCAGACTGGAACTCTGGACCTTACACATGTTTCCCGACTAAAACTGTGCACTGAAGGAGCACAGGGTTCTTTTCCCCTTCACTGCCAGAGCTAAAACTGAAACTCCAACAGACAAAACCGGCACTTCCTTTGAGTTCCTCCCAGTTCTTGACTGGATTGGCTGTCACTCACAATAGACTGCTCCTGTTGGTCCAAAAGGCCCAAGTCTAAACTACATCTCCCAGAGTCACTGCCCATACAATCCTCTTGTGGCTGGCTCCAGATTACGAGTCCAAGTTCTGATTCGTCCAAGGCACCATTTTAGAGCTAGCTTACCCCACACTGTTTGGTCCAGTTCAGCAGTTCAAAACTAGAATGGGAACTAGGCAAACACAGTTCTGACTGCAAAGAAAAGCAGGTTAGACAAACTGTATTTTCATTATTGCTCTAAATGATTTCTGGCAAACAGTTACATCTTTCAGATAGGTTCCCTTTGCACTCCTAGTGACTGCAAAAATGGAGTGAGTTGGCAGCAGCTCGAGTGGTACTCAAGCAAAGAAGCACACAGTCCCCCCATACAAACTAATTATGTCTGCAAGCAGACAGCTCTTAAAGAGACAGTACCAGAGGCTCTAAAAACACTCACTGATAAATGGCTTAAATGCCAAACACCATTCAGGCTTGGAGCATTCAAGCAAGCTCCTGGAAGTCTTTTGGGAACCCCCATTTGCAGGGGGGTTACACCTGTATACTTTGGTACTTAATATCCACCCCTTCATTTCACATACCTCACATATCCGTTCCTTTATACAGCCATTCCCATTTCCTACCTCCATTTCATATCATCTTGCCCGTTCCCCTTCCTCCATGGCAGACACAGCTAAGCTGTTTGCCTTAGCTGCGTTGCTTTTGCTGGGTGTGCTGATGCTCACCATTATGGGGAATAATATAGCACCACGACCGGAAGCAGCATGTTTAGGGTTACCAACTTTCAAGAAGCCCAAAGTGGGACATTTCTTAATGAAACATGATTTTTTTGCAGGACAGTACGTAACCTCAACCAATGCAACAGACTTGTTTTCTCTATATAAATCAGAATTAAGGCTAAGTATTAGAGTTTCTTAGTTGCTTCTATTATCGTTTTAGGGTACTTAAGGTATTGTAGTTTTCTGCAACATTTCATGGAAAGTTAGAAAATATTTTCTCTACTATAAAGTCAGGACATGTAGTATTTTTCGTGTGTTTTTTGCAGGACAGAGCTGCCCAAATCAGGACTGTTCTGCAAAACTCAGGACAGGTGGTAACCCCAAGCGTGTCCACATGCTTCCAGTCCCCTCGCTACAGTCAAATTCCACAAAGGTGTTTACAAGAGCTTTGTCCTGCCAAAGGTCAGGCAATAACTCAGACCACAGTAGTTAAACACCAGAAATTGCTCCTCGGTTTTAAAACAGCCAGACACTTATTGGTGTCCCCAGGATATCAGTCCCTCAGGACTTTTGTAGTGTTACTGAAGGCTGATTAGTTTAAAATACCTCCCAGCCAGTTTATTCTGACTGGTACAATACCTGGCAGCTTTTAGCACACTGCCCCACAATATACACCACCTTCTGTGAAAAAAAAAAAAAGGGTTCACATTTCCCCTCCCTCGAGTCTTCCTCATATTGTGACCCCTTGTCCTTGCGCATCTCCTTTTTTGAAAGATGCTGCCCTCTTGAACTCAGTTAATCTCCTTGAAGTATCTGAATGTCTACCATATCCCCACTCTCCCTCCAGAGTATATAGAATTCACTCAATCTCTCCTATTATGGTTTCTTGTGTAGTCCCTGCACCATTTTCATTGCCCTTCTCTAGACTGCCTCTACCCAGTCTGTCTTGCAGGGCTAAGTACAGTCCTCTTGTGACCGATACAGGGCTTGAAAGGCAGCCTACAGGGATGACCTATAATATCCATTTTCCATGGGTTGGATGGGCCATCAGTCAAGTCCTACATCAATACACACTTAATTTTCATGCTCTATGTATAGCGTACCAGATCTGCAGTCAGATGGCAATCTGCTGTGCAGGTGACTGGAGAACATGCAGGTTGCTGTCCCAGAGTGGGTGCCATAAGAGCCAGGGAAATATTTACTTGCACAGTGCAACAGTGACTGGGCAAGAAGGGAGAGGCTAGACTACAGATTTTATGTATGACTGTCACAGATCAGCTGATGGGTCCACTAGACTGCTAGGGAATGAAGATTCTTGTTACAACTACATGGGGCAATCAGGCAAGAAGGGAACCCAGTGTAGGGTTACTTTTCAAAGAAACAGCACCCGGTTCCTGCAGGGTGGGGGTGTGTGTCCATGCAGAACAAAACCCTGTAGAAGGGACAGCCCCTTCATGCAATTCACAAAGCAAATGCCTGCCCCTCACTTGCTAGAGGTCATTATGTTGCACAAACAATCACCTGGAATGGACAAAGACGTCATTTGGATGGGACTTGTTTGCATATAGCAATATAGTGTTACTGGGCTTAAGACCAACTATTTTTGTTCTTGGATAGCCTCCATGTCCAGAATAGGTACATACCTCTGGCCAAGAGTCTACCGGGTCAAAATGTCATACGCTTAATAGCGTACGATAAAACTGCAACAGTGCAGTACAACTGAGCAAGAGGATGCAATACCACAAGTGGGTCTGTGTGCAGTACTGTACCCTCACTGTCCCAGGCAGAGGATACAACTTCTGCTGGGATGGGGTTCAGTCAAGCAGCTGCTGTGGCTCAATACAGTGAGCCCCTGGCAGCAAGGAAACGAAGCAATGCATTTGGGACCAGGTTAGATCCCAATCTCAGATGCATGGAAATTCTTCGTGCGATGTGTTAATTCTCTCTCCCCCCCCCGCAGAGTTAGTTATATTAGTTGGGAGTAGGGTTTGGGGGCAGTACTACTTTGGCAGCATGGTATATGCATGTGGCATAATGTCTTGCAACATTACGACCTCGTGCCAGCCAGGAGGGGGTTGTGCTTTGTGCCGTGTACACCTGTTACTGCCTTAGTTAGGGCTCCAAGCAAGCAATAAGGCAGGGTGGGCAGTATTTGCTTATGCCCTTCTGATGTCATGAGGCCAGACATCACAGGTTGAGGATCTTATAGTCCCTTTAAGGGTGGGTATAGCCCAATACCAGCCACCTTATTGTGTATTGCACTAAATAGCCTTTTGTTATATTTCAAAGCAGCAGCAGTACTATCACCCTGTAATTTGCTCCATTTCTTTGTTTGTTTACATTTCTCCCACCTGCCAGGTTGAATTGGAATCCTCTACTGCCAAACACACACATGCGCATGACTCGCAGTACCACACAGGGACAGCAGGAACATGGAGCACAGGGTCCCAGAGAAGTAAGCAAAAGACATGATGCCGTGTGAAAGGGGAGTTCGGCTGCAAATTAGGCAGCAGCCATATTTACTGTGGATCCACAAAAATGGAAATACATTGAATATCTAAAAAACTAAAGATCTCTACAAATATTTACAGATAAGAAAATGTTGTTATAATTTCTTTTAAATGTAGAAATGTAACCCCTAGATGGCGCTATCCCAGGGGCTACTACCCCTGCCTGATTTGCCACTAACAGGTTGAGGGGCCTGGATCCAATGGCGGGTGCCTCCACCCAGAGGTCAGGGTTTGCAATAGTTAAACTTACTTGGTCACAGCCCTCTGGGACACTGCAACCCCCCTTTCTTCCCACTAGTGGCCCACACAATATATCAGAATTACCTTCACCATATACACTTACCCCCAGGGCTAGTTCCGGCACTGGGACCTCCTGTGAATAAGATACAGTGCAACAATCACAGTACAGTACTTTAACATAGACAAATACCTCAGGCAGCATAACTTTGCCAAAACAAGCAGCTCTGATTTATTTAGGGGATATAACAAGGACAGGGAAATCAGGTTAATTAGCTTATCACTTTACTATCTACTTATGGCTCTGTGCACAGGCCTATCCCTACCAGTTACTGTCCCTGGGTACCCAAGCCCTAGTGGCTAGTCCAAACCGTGGCAGCTGGTAGGGGCCCTTTCACACAGAGAAAAGGAAAATTAAACAGTCAGCAGTACAGTAATTCCATTTGGATTTAATGTGGCAATTCAACAGGGAGCGACCCCAAATTAGTACTCACGACCTCCAAACAAGATAGGGTCCTTCAATGTCAGCAGGGCTACTCTTGAGCTCCAAGAGACTCCTCACACATTTATATGGAAAAAAAGAAAGTACTATACCAGGCAGGCTGCTTCTCTATCCCGATCGCAATTACTGCACAATACCCGGGAGAACACACAGCAGATTCAGTTCCTGACAGACCGAGTGCAATCAATTCATCTCCAGTCTTCTACAGGGTGAGCCTGGTTTCTACTCTTCAGAGATCCTTTGATTCTTTTCACAGGACGGATTCAGTCCTAACAAGCAGTTACACAAGCTGCAGACGGAACTCTGGGCCTTGCACGTTTTTGACTGAAACTGTGCACTGAAGGAGCACAGGGTTTCTTTCCCTTCACTTCCAGATCTCAAACTGAAACTCCAACAGACAAAACGGGCACTTCCTTTGAGTTCCTCCCAGTTCTTGACTGGATTGGCTGTCACTCACAATAGACTGCTGCTGTTGGTCCAAAAGGCACGAAGTCTAAACTACATCTCCCAGAGTCACTGCCCATACAATCCTCTTGTGGCTGGTTCAGATTATGAGTCCAAGTTCTGATTCGTCCAAGGCACCATTTTAGAGCTACTACCCCACACTGATTGGTCCAGTTCAGCAGTTCAAACCAGAATGGGGAACTAGGCAAACACAGTTCTGACTGCAAAGAAAGTGTTAGACAAACTGTATTTTCATTATTACTCTAAATTATTTCTGGCAAACAGTTACATCTTTCAGATAGGTTCCTTTGTACTCCTAGTGACTGCAAAATGGAGTGACTTAGCAGCAGTTTGAGTGGTACTCAAACAGAGAAACACACAGTCCCCCATATAAACTAATTATGTCTGCAAGCAGACAGCTCTTAAAGAGACAGTACCAGAGGCTCTAAAACACTCACTGATAAATGGCTTGAATGCCAAACACCATTCAGGCTTGGAGCATTCAAGCAAGCTCCTGGAAGTCTTTTGGGAACCCCCATTTGCAGAGGGGTTACACCCTTCCTGGCCTGGGAAAGCTTGACATCCGCGTCAAGCAAGTACCCCCATAAGTTTTAACTGCAACCATATACATTTGCATTAGGCTCACACATGTAATCATCAGTCAATACATCATTTTACCAAGAACACATTTCTGAAACATTGCAGTACGTCACCCTTTACATAGTATTACACACACATTGTACCATAACTCAAGTTATTACCTCTTGTACATGAAACCTGAAGAGAGGGGACCCTTCCCTATCAGTTACCTTGGGGCTGGACGGGGCAAAGGCACCATACTTAGAGGGCAACACAAGTAACTTGGAGTTAGCACTAACGCTCAGTTTGGGCAATGAGCTTGGGGACACATACACTCCTTTATGGACAACATTGAGAGGCAGATCCACTGGCCGGCCCAGGGAATCATAACTGAGGTGCACCACAGGCTTTACAGCTCGACCAGTCTTTCTAGGGGGAACTGTTACAGTCTCTGCACTCTGAGCCTCATTTTCAGCATTGTTCTCACTTGTCAGGGAGTCTCCATGGGGTAGAGAGGCTAGAACTTGGGGCACTTTCAGCTCCAGGAGTTACAGTTTCTGAGTCCACAACATTTGGCTCGCATGGAGAGCTTGGACACTGGCAGTGGACTGTCAGGGCACTCAAAATACTCTTCTTGTTCGGTGTATCACCAGTCTGCCCCAATCTATCATTTTCCTCCCTGAAAGCTCAAACAGTTCAACCATGCACAATGATTCCATTTCATCTGATCTGATGCTTTGCACTTCACTTTCTGGGAGCATTGGCTCCAGGGATGAAGCTGGGGCTCAGACAGTCCAGAAGGCCCAGCTTTGTCTCCAGTATTGACTAGGGGATTGCCTGAAACAATTGACTCAGTTCGTAAGAAGGATAGTATTCAAAGTCACTCTCACTTTCTTCTGATATGGACTGACAGTCATGCTCAACTGGGACTTGTGCAGGGAACACTTTAACTCTGCTTCTGTAGGTGCAGACTTCCTTGATCTTTTCTTAGCAGCAGCTCTAGTCACTGGTCCAGAGGGGCATCTTCTGGGGCTCAGACTCAATCAGGATTTGTCCAATGGGCAGGTAAATGATTTCTATGCATTGTTTTTACATCTTTTGAATTGTTCTCAGGCCTTACTTTGTACACTGGCAGATCATCTAGTTTGCCCACTACAATGTGAGGGAGATGGTGCCATCTGTCAGCAATCTTGTGCTTGCCATGCAGTCCCAGATTTCTTAGCAATAACCGATCCCTCCTGGAGTTCCTGTGCTTTCACCTTTTATAATACCGCTCTTTGTTGGCCAGATTTCTTTGGCAGCCATGGTTTGAGCCAGTTGGTACGCATGAGTTAGCTGGGCCTTTAACTTTTGCACATACTGTAAATAGTTGTCAGCTTGAACCCCATCAGGAGAGATCCCAAAACACACATCTACTGGTAGTCGAGCTTCTCTTCCAAACATCAGGTGGTAGGGGGAGAACCCAGTGGCATCACTTTTGGTGCAGTTATAAGCATGTACCAGGGTGCTAATTTGTTGGCTCCATCTAGTCTTGTCCTTTGGGTGCAGGGTGCCTAGCATATCTAGCAAAGTGCGGTTGAAACGTTCAGGCTGTGGGTCCCCTTGGGGGTGGTAAGGAGTGGTTCTGGACTTTCTCACTCCCCACAGAGAAAGCATCTCTTTGATCAGACGACTCTCAAAGTCTCTCCCTTGATCAGAATGGATTCTTTGTGGAGCCCCATAGTGAACAAAAAAGTTTTCTACAAGTACTTTGGCTACAGTGGATGCTTTCTGGTCTTTGGTGGGGAAAGCTTGGGCATATCTCGTGAAATGGTCAGTGACCACCAGCACATTACTGATACTTCTTTGATCTGACTCCAAACTCAGAAAATCAATACAGACCAGCTCCATGGGTGCACTGGTGGTTATGTTAACAAGGGGCAGCCCTCTGGGGCAAAGCTTTCCTCTGTAAGCAGCGACTACAAGTTCGAATGTGTTGCTCCACATCAGCCCCCATCTTAGGCCAATAGAATCTGGATCTCACCAAGTCAAGTGTTCTGTCTATACCAAGGTGCCCCATGTGGTTGTGCAAGGACCTCAATACTGAGTCTTGAAAGGCAGTGGGCAGCACCAGTTGTTGTTTGTCTACTTGTCCCCCTCTGTCTACTGTTTCTCTGTATAACAGTTTATAGATCAGTTTCAACTTAGGACCTTCTTTGTATAACAGTGCAGTTCTCAAATCAGTGGAGCGTAATTTGGACACATGTTTTCCTGCATAGAGGGCTTCTAAAGTTGATTTGATCATAGGATCGCGGATTGAGCCCGCTAATACTGTCATTGTCCAGCTGAGGCAGTGCACTAATGTCTATTGCAGAAAAGTGGCAATAAGCAGCAGGTATGCAATTCTCAGAGGGTCCCAAGCAATCCACCATGCAGTCCACTCGCTCCTGGACATTTGTTCCTCCCTGTCAAATCCTCCGCAGAGTGCCCAAATGTCAGGTTCTGCCAATCGGACCCAATCATTCTGGGGAACAGGCCTCCGGGAGAGAGCATCAGCATCTATGTGGTTCAGACCTGCTCGGTATTCGAGAGCATAGTCATATGTAGATAACGCAGAAAGTCACTGTGGCCAGTGGCATCCAACTTAGCTGAGGTCTGCACATAGGTCAAAGGATTATTGTCAGTTTTACTAGTATTTTAGCCCCATACAAGTACTCATGGAATTGGTCAACAATAGCCCACTTCAAAGCTAGGAACTCTAACTTATGTACAGGATAGTTCTTTTCGGATGGGGTCAGGCTTCTACTGGCAAAGGCCACTGGTCTCAGGCCATTCTCGTGCTCTTGGTACAACACAGCCCCAACCCTTGCAAGCTAGCATCAGTGTGCAGGAATAAGGTTTTCTTGGATCGGCATAGGCCAGCACTGGAGCATGGGTAAGTCGATATATGATCTCATGAAAAGCAGTCTCACAATCAGGAGTCCAGCGGGCCCCAAATACTTCACTCGGATGAAAATACACTCTTTCAGTCTTGAGGGACGCTGACTTTTGGTATTTTTTGTGGGTTGGGGGATACCCTTGAGTAAGGTTAAGTAAAGGGCGGATCACTCTTGAATAGTCCTTGATGAAATGCCGATAATAACCACAGAATCCCAGGAATCTTTGCAGTTCTTTTAGATTTTGGGCTGTGGCCAGGTGGTCAAGGCCTCAACTTTACTTGGGTCGGTCTCTATTCCCTCGGTGGATACTATGTGTCCCACATACTTTACTGATGTTTGAAAGAATTGACACTTATCAATGGACAGTTTAAGGCCAAAGTCCTCCAGTCGGTCCAATACCTTAAATAATCTGCTTTCATGTTCCTCCAGTGAGCTGCCAAACACAATAACATCATCTAGGTATACTAGGCACTCTAGTAAATTCATGTCCCCACTGCACGCTCCATCAATCGTTGAAAAGTGGCTGGGGCACCTGAAATCTCTTTGAGGCATCCTCATGAATTCATAGAAACCAAGCGACAGATAAAGGCTGTCTTCTCGTGTCCTCTGGGGCCATCGGATCTGGTAGTACCCATCGGAGATCCAAATACAGAGAACCACTTGTTCCGCTTAGGCAGTCCAAAGCATCCTGAATGCGGGGCATTGTGTACTGATCAGGGATAGTCCGCCGGTTTAAGGTGTCGATAATCCACACATTCCTTACTGTTCCATTCTTTTCCTCACTACTACAATGGGGAAGTATAAGGCTTCTGATTCTTGTATTACACCAGCAGCTAACATCTCTTGCAGATGCCGTCTCACATCATCTATGTCAGCAGGTGCCAGGCGCCGAGACCTCTCCACAGAAATGGTCTTTGTCATGCAGCCGGATATTGTGCTCAGCTGCTTGCACGCATCCTACATCCCATTCCTTTAAAGAAAACACCTGGTCTCTCTGGGCAAGCTTCTCACTGATCCTCACTTTCCATTCAGCTGGCAGCGGGAGTCGCAAATCAAACAAGTCAGGCGCTACTCTGTCATTCTTCCTTGAACTCTTGCTGCTGGGTAGCACTGCAGTGTCTGCACAATGCACATTAGCCAGGATGCAACTCTATTTACTCGAATGTCTCTTTCAGACACATTATGAACTTGGACCATTACCCTTCTGGCATAAGCATGGGCTCTAGTGGGCAAAATACTAGGCTTGACCAGCAGTCCTCTGGCAATTTTCCATCGCCTGGTGCATCCAACATTAATATTTTATTCTTAACATCCTTTCTGATACGGACCTCTCCCTGTAAGGTACACTGGGCATTTGCGCCAGGATCAGAGACTCAGGATCCTTCTTCCATACAATTCCGACCGGTTCCTCTGGTTCTATTTTTCAGCATCTCTCTGTGCCTCATAGGCCTTCTTAATTAAAGCTGGAACCTTAAAGCTCTACTAGTCTTTGACCCCTGTTTTTCATAACACAACTGTGCCAGCCTTCCGAACATATGAGCATTTGTTCCAATCAACAAAGGGACACCATCATACAGTCCAGTGGGGGACACACTAAGGCTAGGGTCTCTACTTGTTCAGCCACTCCAGCCATGGAGGTGGGGAAAGACAGCCAAATTCGGATATACCCGGAATAGGGGTAGACCTTCTCACTTAACCCCCATACATGCAGTCCTTCTAATGGTTGTAAGGGTACGTCTGACAAATGCTTCTGATACCAAACTTGGAACATAATTGTCACTTGGGAGCCACTGTCTAATACAGCTCTTGTAGACACTCCATTCACCTTTACAGTGATCTCCATGGAGGGACCCACTATTCTGGACCAGTCTGGAGAGGTGATAGTGGGGGCCTGGGCAACTGACCTTGCCACAAAAGGACGTGAGTTAGCATTTTTGGTGCCCTCACTGGGATCATTTCGTGCACCTCTTAACCACTGATTTGTTCTCCGAAGCTCTCCTTGTAGCCTATATGCAACTTTGTCAGTGTCTTTTGGGGACCGGCATTCCCTCTTCATGTGCCCATCCTTCCCGCAATTATAGCAAAACATACTTTCTGGAGTTTGAGCAGGCCGAGGCGCCACACTGGGAGCCAGGGCGGGGGTACTACTAACTGGAAACCTTGGTGCCATCTCTGTCTGCGGCGTGATAAGCATTTGGAGACATCTTGTCAGTTTCTCCACTTCCATGGTCAAGGAATTGAATTTGGAGCTGTTATCAGCAGGAGATACATGGGTGGGTATCCCCACCCCCATAGCAGATGCGGTCGGATATAGGTCAGGGCCCGTACTTGCAGGCGTGGCCTTCATAAAGGGACTGTTTTGAATTCCCGATCTCTCAACAGTTCGCCCATTGTGGCATATCTTTTTCCTTGTCAGAGCACTCATTGACTGTCAACCTCTGCCCCTGAACTTCACTTGATGGGTCACCCTCAGTCACTCGGGTCATAGCCGCAGCTATTGGTGCAGGTCCCTCCCGAGGTCGCCTTTTCTCAACTCCTCGAATTTCTCTCATTAACTCATCATAGGAGGGTAGGGATTCCAGTCGATTTGCCAGGCGTAACTGAAGCAACAGCAGTTCTGAGAAGGGGGCAGACTTAAGGATCCTGTCCAGTCTGGTTCGGTCCAGTTCAATCGCTGGCAAACTACCCTTTCTGAGGCATTCTTGCAACAATTTTTCCAGCCGAGATACATACACAGACAACAACTCCCTTGGTACTGTTGTGCATTTCTTACTCTCCACCATAGGTCCTCATCAGAATCTGGGCTCCCATACACATTCTCCAAGGCCTCAAGATAGGCCTGTGCAGTCGTCAGGGTTACTGGCCCGTTTAGCACGGATGGTAGCCAGGGCAGGACCTCGGAGGCTCTCACTAACCCTCTTTCACTTTTCGCTTCCGAGCATTGCCATTCTAGCACTTGGGGGGCAACATAGTCTATCCAGGTCTCCCAGTCATCCTCCCCTTGGGGGGTGGGGAGGGTGCCAGAGAAGATCCTCAACCTTCGGTAAGAGTCGTGACTAATGGCAGGTGCAGAAATAGGAGTCTGCATTGGTTCAGCCACCATTACGGGCACTGGAGCAGGAGAGGGTGTTGGGGAGGAACACCCCAGGTGGCAAGAATAGTTTCTTCAAGTCCTCCACAGTTTTCCTTCTCCAGCAACCATTTAACAAATTTCTCCTCAAAAGTTTCAGATAGTGGTGGGGCTCATTCCCCCGGTCTTTACTGTCCTTAGTTATCACTCTCCAAGCAGTGAGGGCTCCCTCTGGGGTAATGGTCTGTGGCACTTTGGAGCTATCTATGGGATCCTTAAACTCTATTAGGCCAGGAAAGTGTGGGTGAGCAGATTAGCATGCCGACCCACCACCACAGGGTTTTGTAAACCTTCCACCTTGGAAAGTACTCCTGCACAGTGTCCGTGTTGATACCCGGGATGTCCAGGATAAGCATAGCATTTTGGGGTCGATCTCCTCCCAGTACACCACTCCACCAGCCGGTGCACAGCCACTTTGTCGGGTACCCATTTATTATTATTTTTTTTTCTTAACAGTGGTTTGTAAATATGGCCACTAGAGGACACACAATCCCAGCGTGAGCCTCCAAAATGTAACCCCTAGATGGCGCTATCCCAGGGCTACTACCCCGCCTGATTTGCCACTAACAGGTTGAGGGGCCTGGATCCAATGGCGGGTGCCTCCACCCAGAGGTCAGGGTTTGCAATAGTTAAACTTACTTGGTCACAGCCCTCTGCGACACTGCAATCCCCCTTTCTTCCCACTAGTGGCCCACACAATATATCAGAATTACCTTCACCATATACACTTACCCCCAGGACTAGTTCCGGCACTGGGACCTCCTGTGGAATAAGATACAGTGCAACAATCACAGTACAGTAATTTAACATAGACAAATACCTCAGGCAGCATAACTTTGCCAAAACAAGCAGCTCTGATTTATTTAGGGGGATATAACAAGGACAGGGGAAATCAGGTTAATTAGCTTATCACTTTACTATCTATTTATGGCTCTGTGCACAGGCCTATCCCTACCAGTTACTGTCCCTGGGTACCCAAGCCCTAGTGGCTAGTCCAAACTGTGGCAGCTGGTAGGGCCCTTTCACACAGAGAAAAGGAAAATTAAACAGTCAGCAGTACAGTAATTCCATTTGGATTTAATGTGGCAATTCAACAGGAGCGACCCAATTAGTACTCACGACCTCCAAACAAGATAGGGTCCTTCAATGTCAGCAGGGCTACTCTTGAGCTCCAAGAGACTCCTCATGCATTTATATGGAAAAAAAAAAAGAAAGTACTATACCAGGCAGGCTGCTTCTCTATCCTGATCGCAATTACTGCACAATACCCGGGAGAACACACAGCAGATTCAGTTCCTGACAGACCGAGTGCAATTCAACAATTTCTACAGTCTTCTACAGGGTGAGCCTGGTTTCTACTCTTCAGAGATCCTTTGATTCTTTTCACAGGACGGATTCAGTCCTAACAAGCAGTTACACAAGCTGCAGACCGGAACTCTGGGCCTTGCACACGTTTTTTGACTGAAACTGTGCACTGAAGGAGCACAGGGTTTCTTTCCCCTTCACTTCCAGATCTCAAACTGAAACTCCAACAGACAAAACCGGGCACTTCCTTTGAGTTCCTCCCAGTTCTTGACTGGATTGGCTGTCACTCACAATAGACTGCTGCTGTTGGTCCAAAAAGGCACCGAAGTCTAAACTACATCTCCCAGAGTCACTGCCCATACAATCCTCTTGTGGCTGGCTCAGATTATGAGTCCAAGTTCTGATTCGTCCAAGGCACCATTTTAGAGCTAGCTTACCCCACACTGATTGGTCCAGTTCAGCAGTTCAATACCAGAATGTGGAACTAGGCAAACACAGTTCTGACTGCAAAGAAAGCAAGTTAGACAAACTGTATTTTCATTATTACTCTAAATTATTTCTGGCAAACAGTTACATCTTTCAGATAGGTTCCCTTTGTACTCCTAGTGACTGCAAAAATGGAGTGAATTGGCAGCAGTTCGAGTGGTACTCAAACAGAGAAACACACAGTCCCCCCATATAAACTAATTATGTCTGCAAGCAGACAGCTCTTAAAGAGACAGTACCAGAGGCTCTAAAAACACTCACTGATAAATGGCTTGAATGCCAAACACCATTCAGGCTTGGAGCATTCAAGCAAGCTCCTGGAAGTCTTTTGGGAACCCCCATTTGCAGAGGGGTTACAGAAAGAAAACAGAAATGAAATAGAACTAACTAAAAAGCACCCCCCACAGAGTAGCAGTCCTTTTCTTCCCCTCTTCACTCCCTGAACTACCCTTTTATGGAAGGGTTTTCTCCTCTCTCCCCCCCCCCCAACTCTGATAGCAATCCCATCAAGTTTGCGTGGTCAGAAACATTTGATTTCTAAACTAGCACGAAGAAGTTAGTGAACACGTTTGGGACAGCTGAGGGATCTCAAACCAGTAAAACGTTTTCAGGATTTGCTGTGGAAAGCAGGGAATGATAAATCTGTTTTTGCACAGCAGGGGAAACAGGCCAGTTGTGCCAGCTCACCAAGAGAGGTGGAAAAAGGCACTGCTCATCATTCTGTGCAAGCACTGATTTCAGTAAAAGACAGGCAGGAGCAGGGACTAGTTGCAATATTTGCTGGTATGTTGCTCAATACCTGCCAAGGTACTGGCAGCCAATCAGAAAACCTTCTCCAACGTGTTTTCTAAGGAGCTATATAATCAAGTTCAGGGCACTCACTGTACTCAACTTGATCCAACTATAGAAATTTGGTCCCTGCACTACAGAAATAAAAACAGGAACAGTACACAGGGTATGATAATGGCTTACAGATCAAATTAATGCAGCAGTGTCTGCCAGTTGTAATTAAATAATTTCATTACAGTTTGAGCAGTAAACTATTCCAGACATCCAGGGCCATCATTAGAACATTTGAAAACTGACTGCTAATTCTGTAACCTGTCAATGTAGCTGCCACCAGTTTTTAAAAAACATTGTCTAATACTGCTTTATAGTATATGGTCCATCCTTTTGCGAATGAATTACCTCCATCCAAAACAGATAATGCATGGATAACTACTGTGTGCACAACAAGGTTGTGGTGCCACAGAGGGTTTTGGATGACATAAGGACCTTGGTAACAAAGCTTGAAAGGTCCCAGATGTCATCAGAACCTCAAGATGGGAACACAGCCAAGTTGTGTATGGTCGTCCATGTCTCATTTTGTACTGTATATGGTTTGAAACCTCAATAAATGTTCCTCCCCCAAAAGAAATCTGGTTTCATTTTAAATTTAATCATACCCACAGCACCACATTCTATTTTCAGTTTAAATATTTAACAAATTGAATAAGTACAAAAGAAACCCATACTGTGGATTTTCAACAGCTGACTGCACGGGGGGGGGGGGTTTACAGGAGGTTACAACAGCATGCTATGACCTTTGAATAGCCGTAAAAATGAAAAAGGAAAAAAATAAGTTAGTACCAGTCATCAGGGCAGGCAGAGAGGACCAGGAACCCATAAAACAAAATTTAAACAAAGGAAAACAAAAAGACATGAAGCAGGGCACACACTGAGTCATCACTGTAGTCATACTTAACAGCTCCCCCTAGTGATGACTAGCAGACAAACTACTGCCACCTGTACCCATAACCATAGCAAATCACCTCCAAAAATTCAGGTAGAGGAACTATTTCATTACAAATGATACTTCTAAATTCCTCATTAACATTTTTCTTAAACTTTAGACAGTACCCATTTTCTAAGTGTAATAATACCAGACAGGGTGGGCAGTACTGTGCTATACCGGACCCTACAGGGGCTATAAGGCCCCCCCGCATGTGGTGTCGTGCCTCATTACGCTCCTGGGCAGTCTGGTATAGCAAAATACCACCCACCTTGTCTGGTATTATTGCTTACTTAGTGGTGTCAACCAGTATAACATATCCTCCATGTTTCCAGTATGCTTATTTTATATCCTCCCTTGTTTTCGTTGTTTGGTGGTGTATCAGTTTTATGCAATTTGCTCAATGGTGCCGTTTTGTGAAGCCGCATTGTACAATGTGAACAGAAAAGGTGGGACATGGGGTGACGCCACACTACTGAGACTGCATCACGCTGGTGTTTGCGAGAAAGAAATTGCTACTAACTGTGACAGAGGACTAAAAAAGCAGATACAATTTTTTTTTTTTTAAATGGAATTCATTCCGGAAGAGAGAAAAACAGAGCAGTGAATTGGGGACACAGAACAGCAACATGGACCAAAATAAAAAAAAAAAACACAAGGCCCCTTTTACCTTGCACTGCTGCTTTAAAGAAGTGCAGCACAAATTTACCAAAAAACTGCTGTGCAGAGTGTTTTGATTTGTGTATCTAGTCCTAGTGAGTCCTCTCCCTCATTTAGCATTATGATAGGTTTGCCTACTTACGTTATGGCCCCTGGGGATCTCCATGCCCGATTCTTTTGTTACCTTTCCTTTCCCCACAATGCCTCCATTCTCATGCAACAGTGTTCCATATTGTTTTCCAGAGATGTTGCATTCTGAGAATTACCCAAACCTAGTTTTATGCCACAGCAGTTGCAAGAGGCATCATTGGGGTTACAGGGAATTAGGGTTGCTTAGAATCAGTCAGAGTCAGAATCTTTTCAATTCAGGATGTTTTGGAATCCTAACTGAAGGCTAAAAATCCAAATTACACACACACGCACGCGCGTACGTTAGATGTAGAAAGAGGGTCCAACTCTTCATCCTACTGCAATACAATTAAAAAAATGTCAGTCTCCAGCCGGTAAAACAGTAAGCCAGATACCCCCACAGCTTGGTCCTCAACCTAAAGCCCCCCCCCCAGTCTCCTTCCCTTACCTAGAATTCTCTTCCAGCAGGGTCTGGTTTGAGATGGTGTCTACTGAGGTGGTAACATGGACCCCTCCTCCTCCTCCTCAACTGCTGCCACCCCACCTGAATGTATTCTCCCGGTCCAGGTCGACCAGCCACGAGATCCATGCACAACTGAGCAGTATAGCCATGACCTGTCGTCCATGAATACATTCCCCTCCCTCCCAGGCCGGTCTTCCAGGACAGGCTCAGATACCAGATTCCAACCAACTGCTGGAGTCTCCTACTGAAAGTGGGGAGGTCTGACCTTCCAATACCAAACCACTGGTCCCCAGCAGACACCTGCCCAATTGCTATACTAGCCTAGTGTGGAAGCCCCAGGGTTTGGTTCTGGTAGATCAATTGTTCCCACAAACTAAGCAGGACATCACTCTCTCAAGAGTCAGACCAGTGCCATCTGTTTCGGAACACTAGTGTGTCTGTACTCTTCCCTGCCTTTGGAGGCTGGATGGAATGGAAAAATCATTTAATTTAATCAATGGGCTGGATATTCAAAAGGGTTGCACCTGCGCAAGTCCAAAATTGCGCCATTCTGCCATACTCAGCAGGAGGCAGTTGCGCTCCCCAAGTCAAGCTGAGCAACAGCGCAATGCTAATGAAGGCATGCTGAACCGGAGGGGGAGGAACCATGCATAAACTGTACAGCCCGATATTCAGCGGGCTGTGCAGAGTTGTGCAGATGCAACCCCCAACCTGCGCCTGCATAACTGAGCCCAAAAAAAAAAAAAAAGAGGAGTAAGTCGAGGGCCACCCACAGGTGAGCTGCCGCATTGCAGGGTGCAACACAGCAGCTGCCACCTGTGGGTGGCCTTCGACTCTACTCCTGCGCCCCACAGCCCAATCGTGGGCATATAGTGGCCCCCTCCCCGACTGGCTCGGATCGGGCATATGTGTAAAACACCCCTCCCGACTGGCCTGATTCGGGCATAGGGTGTAAAAGAAACCCACCCTACTCAGCCCGATCACAGGCATCAGAGATCAAACACCCCCAAGGACCACCTACCCTGGTGATCTAGTGGCCCCCACCCCCACCCACGAGCCCCACCACCTCCCCACCGTCAGCTGGCGGGCAGCAGCATCCCACCCGACTGCGCCGCCCCACCCGCCGACTAATCTGCCGGTAGGCTGCTACGCACATTGGTCTAGAGCAAGAGCCAATGAGCATGCTACGCCCCGATACTGAAGGTAATCCAGATATGTGAACGAATCATTCATTTCATATTCTGAACCACTCTTGTCGGTATATTGCACGCCCATTGGCTCTTGCCCCGAACCAATGGGCGTGCAGCCCTATCGGGAAGTCAGTCAGCAGGTGGCAGGGTGGCAGGCAAGGATGCTGCCGCCCGCTGGCTGACGGGGGTGGGGTGTGGGGTCTGTGGGTGGGGTGGGGAACCACTAGATCACCAGGCTAGGTGGTCCGGGGTGTTTGACCTCTTGATGCCCACGACTGGGCTTTCTCGGTCCACTGGGCCACCAGGGATATGTTCTTTGGGGGAGTTTGACTCTGATGCCCGCGATCGGGCTAGTGGGGTTGTTTTTACACACATGCCCGCGATCGGGCCAGTCGGGGAGGGGAGGTTTACACATATGTCCATGATTGGCTGCAGTGGGAGTTGCTCTCAGTCAGCTGCTGCCTGGCAGGGTGCCAGGCTAAGTCCTCGGGATCAGCACTGCATGCTAATGAGGCCATAAATAGATGCAAATGGCCCCCGCGCCTATGCATGAATTATGGCCTCATTTGCATGTCACCTTTTGAATATCAGAAATTTGCACATGGTGCAATGGTACTTACGCCACTGCATCTTGAATGCTCCACTCTGACCACTTGCAGTGGCACAAGTTCCACTGCGCCATGCACAGTGGTTGTGGTCGGGGCTGATATTCAAAGAAGTTGCTCAATAGCACAACTCCGTTGAATATCGCCCCAGCCATACCCCTGCGCAACTATTTTGTGCAGCGCAAGGGCTTGCGCCACAGAATAGCGCAGTTTGAATATCCAGCCCAATGTGCTTACCAGGATGCAGTGGGCAATTGGAATCTTAGAGGAAATTGTGGACAGTGGCAGTCCGCACCAATGGCATCAGCCAAAGTGGCGACCTGGAGTGGCAGAGGGTTCAGGATGTCAGAGTAGTTATCATCCACCAGTGCACCACCGAACCCGACGACAGCACAAGTTACTCACATCACCAAAAGGCAGGGACTGGGAGGGCATGGGGGGGGGCGCAGTGCACTCCACACAAGGGAAGCAAGGTCACACATGCAAGGTGTGGATTGCAAGAGGAATCCAAGACCTCACTGGTGACTTGACAGTTACTGCTGGCAAGGTTTTAAAATTTGTGTACCAGAGTGAGGAGGTTCTCTTTCTGCAGGTTTAGAATATGAATTGGAAGTTCCGATTCCATTCTGGCAGTTTCCTAGGAATGTGATCAGAGACACCCTTTGAATTTCCAGGCAAACTAAACAGATTTCAGAAAATCCAAGCACCCAAAAAGAAATCTTAGGAGTCCATGCCTCTACACCCTGCCTAAACATCAGGTACAAAGCAAAAGAAAAAAAGAATTTGTAGTTCCAATATTTGGAATTTTATGCCTCAAGTCCCCACTGTTTAGTCACATTTTAGATGGCAAGAGAAACATTTTCAGTCAAAAATCAGGGATGCCCCTGAAAATGTATAGCCTAGTGATTTAGTGCACTGAGCCGAAAGCTTTGGAATTCAGACTGAAATTTCCAGAACATTTGCATACTGTGTTACTAATATGAGCAAGTCCTTAGCCCTCAACCCTTCATTCCCTAAATGTGGAACACTGCCTCTCAAAGTGTGGAACAAAGACAAAATGTGGAAGACCTCATCAAATCATGGAGCCAGAAGTCCAGAATACTGTAAGAATGTGTGATTTCATGCTCACAATCTTTGTTCATTGAACAATGCATTTCTCACATTTATCGTTTGGATTTTTGCTTTAAAATTTTAGCATAAAATGTGGGACGGCCAGTTTCAATGTGGAAGAGAGTTTGAGGCAAAATGTGGAACTGTTCCTCATGGTATGGGACTGTTGAGAGGTATGAACAAATCTCTTATTTCCACGAGTTCCCAGGACGCACCTGGAAACAAGCCTCGGCTTAGAGTATTTTCTAGCCAAAAATTATAAAAACAAAAACACTCAAAGCACACTTGCGAGGTACGTGAATGAGGTCTTCTGCACTGCAAGCCCCATGGAAATCATAGTAGCTCTCTGGGCTGGGCTGCCAGTAAATGACGCCTCTGGCAAAGGTTGTAATTTCCAGCCTTCAGAACTTGCATATCATGTTTGCTGTGTCCACGTTTTTTGTGAGTCCGTGCCCCACACTTCCCTAGAAATTAAAAGCTGAAAAACAGAAAAGACCGCATATGAAATACAAAACACACATTTGCAACAACTATGACACCATGAACGTGCCTCGTTTTGTAGTTCACACGATCGAACTTGCGTGTAGTACCTATCAAAATGTATTGAATAATTTTATAGGTCTATGAAACAACGAAAGAAATGTACATTTTGCCTGCCCTACAAGTTTGGAATGGGCCGCATGCGTCTAGGTGGTCGCACAGCTCCAAATGCACCCACCTTCTAATTCACCGTGCTCCGTCTATCAACAGTAATCCTTTGCCCAAGGCGGACCCCCAATTCAATCAAGACACCACACTGTTTTTGGATAAAAAAGGGGCCGCAGCTCTTTTTACTTAACAAAATTGCATACATTACATGGGACACTTGGCTTCTACGAGCCTAATCGGTACATCACACTTTTTACAGATATGCACTTTACATACATTATATACACACACCAAGCTATACAGAAAATTGTAACATATGTACATTACATGTCCCATCCTGTAAGACCCCTTGGGCAGCCATAATTCATGTCCTGCTGAAACCCCCAGCTCCTTCATCCGCTTGTTTGAGGGGAACTTTTTGGCCCTTTAGTCCAACAGACCCATTGAGGGACGTGCCTTTCCGCAAGACAGTTCCCCCCCTTCAGAATTTAGGGGCTCCTAGCCCCTTGACGAGGAGCATGCCCGTCGGGGGCCGCACTCCTCCTCTTGGAGTCTTGGATCCCAGCATTTCCGTGCACGCCCCAGCCTGGGTGTCTTCCTCTCCCGATCCTCAGCGGCATACCCGTCCTAGGGTCGTGCCTCTCCGAGGTGACACCCAATCACAGCTCTTCTTATGTCCGGAGCCTCTTACCCAGGATCAGCCATGAATTTACTGCCACTTCATACTGGGACAACCAGTATCTCCCACTAATGCCCAAGGGATCTTACTTTTTCCAAACAGCACTGTCTCGCAAAAATCATTAAATGTATTGTTGAGTACATCGTTTCCCATCCCTGACAAATGAACCCCATCCCGGCTATAATATTCCAAATCTGATTTTGTAATCGTAAAGTGTCTGATTACTTCCACGCCCAGTGAGGCCGCAAAATGGGACACCTCCCTATTCACGGACCTCCGCGCTTTATCCATAGCCCCTGCCTTCCGCTCACCACGCCAATGCTGGCGTGGTAACATTCGGGACCATGCCAGAATGGTGCGAGGCAATAACTGTTTTAAGTGGGGACAAGTCCCTCTTCATATCCCCAATCAATCTCTTTGCACCTATGGTGACCAAGTCATTTCCCCCCAGGTGGATCACCACCGCGAGCGGTGGTCGGCTAGTTAGACCCAATGCCATGATTGTGTTACACAAGGCCCCCCAACTCATCCCCCCTATTCCTGCCCATTTTATCACCGCTCTCTTGGAATGAGCAGCTGAGTTGTATATGGGGCGTGTTTTTCGCCTCCTGTATGCCTCCTCTCACGTATGGTAATGACCCACGATCCATATCTGGGGGGTTGTTGCTGACATGCCTGTAAAACAAAAAGTAGAAACATGTGAGTGTTCACGGGTTTGAACTAACAATCCTCACTTGTGCTGGGTTCCCCAACATCACTTGCTGCTGTTTTTTGCTGGGGCCTTATGTAACCCTTGTACGCCTTTGAAGCCCATCTGCCAACCCCTTTCATCTGATCCTCATTTAAACCGAACCTGGCCGCCTCAGTGGCAGCTCCGATTCGGAATGAATGGGTGTTATCACGAGGTCGGGTTTTTCCGCCATCCATAAGCCCGCTTCATTAGGACGCGGTGAACTGCCATCTTGTAACCGCTTTCCCATCCCTGTGCACAAACAAATGACCCGCTCCTCTGGGGACGACCACCAAATACTCCCTCATTGCCATCCATGGGCAGATATTCCCGGGTGGGGCCTTAAACAGTGTAATCTTAGCCGGGGGGCCGCACTGGTTAGTTTTTGATTTCCGCAGCTGAAGACACAGTCTGTCTTGCCAGATGATGAAATCGCTCAATTGGAGATTGTTGTTTTGGCTCGGAGAGTTGGACTGCGGTACCAACTCCGACACCTGGAAGGCCCCAAAAAATGCACATGTGTATAGGGCCCTGAACAGCTTGGTTTCATAGCCAGAGCTGCAAGTGACCGCCAGTGCTGTCAAAAGGTTGGACAACTCTGGTAGTCCTATGGGCTTCCTTGTGTCCCCCTTCCCCCCCCCGAGTCTAGACATGCCCTGAACCATTTTCTTTGCAATGAAATTGTTGGTTGGGTCGGGAAAACCCTCATATTTGCGAAGAAAGGCAATGCCTGCTAGTTGGAGGCGTATAGCTGCCGGGGATTTTCCCAAGCCTTCTAAGTGTAAGATGTAGCTTTGAACCTGTCTCTGTGCTTTGTGTAGTTCCATGCTCACCTCGTGACCACAAAATTGCTGGAAAGCTTCATAGCTACCTACATACTTCCTCCAGGTTGGGGGGGGCCACAGCGAGCTGTACCAGTTGCTGCAATCTTGGTTCCCTAGTCTCCAGACTGCTTCCGGTATTTCTGTCGTGAACTGGTCCGCCCCCGGGGCTAACTGCCTGAAGTGTTCGAGCTGAAATCGAGACAGGGCATCAGCGATAACATTTTCTTTCCCTGGCAGATGTCGTGCCTTAAAAGAGATGTTGTAACGTAAGCAGCACAACACAAAGACCCGCAGAACCTTCATCACATCTTCAGAGTGAGATGTCTGCGAGTTCAATATGTCCACTACCGCCCTGTTGTCTGTATAAAACAGCACTTTCCTATTCTGCAGTTTGTGTCCCCACACCCTTACGGCTACCATGATGGGAAACAGTTCCAAAAGAGTAATATTCTTTGAGGTCCCATCGACACCCACTCCTGTGGCCACGTCCCAAACCATGCTCCCTGCCAGAGACAATTAAAACCACGCCCCTGAAGCATCGGGTTACCATGTGCAGGTCAAAAATTGGTCCGCTGGTGTTTGCCAGATGGTGATACCATTAAAATCTTTCAGGAAAAGTTCCCAGACCTGTAGGTCTGCTTTTATGCCCTGTGTCAATCTGATGTGGTGATATGGTTTTAAGCACCACCCGTGGCAGATGCCATCCGTCTCAGGAATAGGCCTGCCTGGCGAACTGCGCGGCATGCAAAATTCAGTGGCCTATCACAGATTGCAGCTGTTGTAGGGTCACCTTCTTTGCTTTCCCCATTTCACCCAATATTTTGCACAAAGTGCCACCTTGTCTTGTGGTAGCGGAAACCATGGCCTCGGAGTCTATTTCTATGCCCAGGTATGAGACAAGTCACCGGGCCCTCCGTTTTTTCCACTGCAAGAGGGACACCATAATAACCCATCAGAGAGGTGAAGCCCCGCAGTGTCTCCCCACATATGGTTCCCCCCTTTGGCCCCATAAATAGGAAATCATCCAGATAATGGACTACATGTATGTTTCTTGTGTGCTCTTTGGTGGCCCACTCCAAAAAGGTTGAGAATGTTTCGAAGGCTGAGCAGCTGATGGAGCATCCCATGGGCATAGCCTTGTCCACATACCAACGACCTCCCACTTTGAAACCCAGTAAATCTTGGTCACTTGGATGTACTGGTAACAGACGGAAAGCGGATTTGATGTCGCTCTTTGCCATCATTGCACCTTGGCCTAACTGTTGTATGTGTCGCAGAGCCTCATCAAACGTTGTATACTGCACTGTGCAATCCTCCGGGTTAATGAAGTCATTTACTGAATTACCTTTTGGGTAAGACAGGTGATGTATGAGCCTATACTCCCCTGCTTCCTTTTTGGGAACCAGGCCCAATGGGGATACTCTGAGGTTGCGCACTGGGGGATGGTCAAATGGTCCCGCCACCCTGCCTGCTTCCACCTCCTTAGCAATTTTTTCCCCCAGGATGTTGGGAAGCAAGATTGCAGACTTCAGATTGCGCTGTGGGTTTCTATCCTGGGGCCCTTGTATGGTATCCTAAACCCATACCTGAAACCATCGTGTATATATTTTGCAGCAGATTTTTTGGGGTAGCAGTCGAGCCAGGGGGCCATCCTATCTAATCGTACTGGTGAGTTAGCCAAACTTCCCAGACCCCTTTCCCTTTTCGCTACTTGCTCCCTCGATGCTTGATGTTCTGGGGGGTTGCCGTGTACATTCGGAGAACCTGTGCTCCCCTCCGCAGGACTTGCAGATGTGCCCGTACTTACAAAAGGAACGAAAACATTTTCCTCTATTGTAGTCATAACAGGCCTTCCTCCCTGCCCCTTTTTTCTGCTCTTTCCTGCGTTCTCCACTCAATTTCTGTCAATAACATGGCCACTATCCATGTATGTCACTACATTAGGCCGACCCCGCGTCATATAGCGAACCCACAGGTCTATGTGCATGTTTTCCCATTTGAGATTGGGTTGCCTGGATAGCTTTAGCCGAAATTGCTCATCGTATTTCAACCATGCATATCCATCAAATGAGAGGTGTGCAAATTTTATGGTGTCCCTGTATTTTAAAAGTGCAATTAGTTTATCAGGGTGTTTCATCCCATAGACTGACATAAATATGTCAAAAGCGGCTGCCCAATTCTCAAATGTGAATGGTACCTTTGGTCGTCGTGGCCTCTCTTGTTTATACCCTTTTTCATCGCTCACCTCCGGGATTTCCCTATGTAGTAAGGAGAACATGTCTATGAATTCCCCTTTCCATATTTTCTCCCGGACTGTGTCAGATAAGTGATCCCCTAATGGGTCTTCTACCCCAGCATAAGCCCAACGCTCTGGGGGTCTGGATACTAGGCCTGTTGACATATCTCTTATTGCAGTATTCAGAGTGTTATCCACCCTACAATCTCCTGCTCCTGTGAGCCTGATGTCCTATTCTCCTCGTTAGTTGGGAGGGGTTGTAATGCGGGAAGCCCAGCGCCTGTCCATACGTGAACCGCTGCTCTTTGTGCATTTTCCCCTTCCCCCCTATAACTTTGGGAGAAAATGGAGTGAGGCTGACTCGAGCGAGGATCCAGCACACTGGTGTTCTGTTGTCCGCTTCCTTTTTGACTTACCTGACCTGCATCGGTTCTTGCTACTGCCGGTCTGTCCAAATGGTGTGTCCCTAAGCTACCCTCCTCTCTTGACCCAGCAGCCCCGGCCGTGCCCAGTGAGGTTCCTTGACCAGGTTCATTAGTTGGATATACCAGGGGCCCTCCAATGGTGGGTGGCATTCCAACCTGTGGGTTTGTTGCGAAACCGTGGGGTAAGGAGCCCCAAGGGGTCACTGCTGGCCAAGTGAAGGGCATATTTCCCGGTGACCCATACGAAAAGGGCCACATAAAGGGATTCTGTTGCCATGGTTGTTGCCCTGCTCTCACTAGCCCGGGATTGAACCCTGGAGTCCCCCATAAATTTGACCGGTTGCTTACCTTTTTTCCCCTTTTTCTTTCTAGGGGTTCCTTACTGACTGTTTTTTGGGGCCGTCCACCACTCTTGTCCACCTTGTGCCCCGCCCTCTTCTGTTTCCGCTCCCTTATTTTTTTGGCTTTCACCATGTCCTCCAGGTTCTTTTTTTTCTTTCTTATGCCTTGTTTCCTCAGCAGATTCAACAGGCAGCCCTTTTGTGCTGTCGCTATATTACGCTCCCTCACTATCAGATTCAGACCACACTAATTCTATTGATACATCGCTGGTCTGATCTTCTTCATACTCACCCCTCTGTGGCTGGGCCACCATTACTCAGTCCACGCAGTCATTCCCCTCTTCTGGTTGCGCCTTAGGAGCGTTCCCCTCCTCTCTGTTCCGTTTTTCCCCCGCCCGTTTTTTCTCCGTCTCTGCCATTGGTGAAGACTTTCGCTTGGTCTGCCTGCCCTGCCCCTTTTTTGCAACAGATTTTTTCTGCGCCATGGATTCTAGCCATCGGGCCGATGGCTGGCTGCGCCTCAGCTGCCGTCCCACATCATCCACTGGTTCTTGTGGCCTGTGTTCTGGCATGTTAAGGGGGTCTGAAACTGGTTTCAATTGCCGGTTTTGCTGGGCTACTAGTATTTCTGGTTCTAAACGGGACATGGTTGACAGCCAATCAGATCCCCAATGTCCTTCAGGCATTGTAGAGCCTCGCGGAAGACTTGGTCCTGCCCTTGCACTGGTATAGCCTGTGCCACCACTTGTGGCTGGCTTCCCGGTACCATAGGGTCTTGACCAGTGCCCTGCGCCTGCGGGGGGGGTTTGAGTGGGCTGGTTGTCCAGAAATAGGTTATTCTGCATTTCAGACATTTAGTTATTGCTATTAAGGGGCAAGGCAGTGTACTCGATGCAATACCTATAAGACAAAACATTAGTTAATACAATTCCATCCTGCCCTTTAAAGATACGTTCAGCCCTTAAATCTTAACTATAACAGAAAATGCCCCTACCTAGCCTGTTTCATCCTTTTCCTATCCCCTTTCTTTTTTTTTTCTTCCCCCTTTCCCTCTTTTTCCCTTCCCCTGCCCTTTATACTCCTCCCTTCCCTTTTTCTCTCCGCTCCCCTTTTTGACTCCCATATGCTGCCGAACCCTTACCCGATTAGAACTGACCGAAAAATTTTACATAAATTTAATGCCCAAAGGAAACCAGCAAGGGCCGCTGGAAGAGAAAAAAAAAAAAAAAAGGAGCCAGTGGCCGGGAAACTAGAGGCCCCACAGAAGCGCCGCTTCCCCCTACCAACCCCCCAGCAATGGGATATTGCCCAAGGGCCTGGAGTGGGGGAACCCCAAAACCTCCTAATCTTCCAGCCTAAGAGAGGTGTACAACCTGGGGAGCAGCGCCACCCTGCCTAAAACACTACCTTTTCCCTACCTCTCCGGGCCCAGCTGGGAGGAAAAAAAAAAAAAAAAAGGAGGAAGGAAAGCGCCAAAGGCGAGAAAGCAAAAGCCAAGACAAAAACGCCAGAAAATTGGGAGAGGGATACTGGAATTACAGTGGGGAACAGCCAGAGCACAGAAACCCAAAGCAAGCAGGAGCCACGAGGCCACAACAGTGGCTGGGGCAGCATATTATTAAAATTTTTTTTTTTTAAATTCCCACACCCCGTGCGAGAATATGGGCAAGCTACAAGCCCCTGGGGCCAGTCTTGCACCGACACAAAGAGGAGCTCTACACAGATGGGCACTCTGGAAGAAACCACGAGGCGTAAGGCTCACCAAATCCCCGACCACAACACCCCAAGGCAAGCAACAAAGAGGGGCAGACACTGAAAATGGCACTAACCTGCCGACAAACCAACATGGAGGAGGAGAGGAGAAAACGACTGCAAAGCTTGATACCTAATACAGCGAACCCCAATACAGCATGGGTAAAGGAACATCAGAAGAGAGATTTATTCTACTGGTGCTGCCAAAAATGGAGGAGGGGGTGACATAACCACGCCAACAGGGTGAAAGTCAGGGGACCCCATTAGATGCAAAGGACACAGGATAGAGCATTAGCCTGAAGCCACAAGGCTTCTGTTGCAGGCGTGGCTGCCTCCATGAAAGAGTGGACACTAACCTGCCGGCAAACCAACATGGAGGTAGGGAGGAGAAAACGACTGAAAAGCTTATCTATCCCACTGACGCCAACACACAGAAAAAACAGCTGGGGGGGGCCACTGCAGGCGCCACTCCTGGGGAATGGGGGAAGCCACGAGTGAGACAGGGGCGGGGAAAACAAAGGCCCAAAACTCACTGAAGAATTGGCAGGCAATTAGAGACACCCCTGCTAGGAAACCAAAGGAAAAGTCAATAGGCAGGGCAAAGGCTGCTGCTGAAAGGCGCGAAGGAAACTGAAACCACCAAGGAAAAAACCCACAGAGAAAACCTGCTCTGGGGACCATTCAGGGAAGGGGGCGCCAGCAAACACGAGGGCAGGGGCCGCTAACCCCGTAGCCCGGCCGCACCATGGCAGATGATAAATAAATTGAAACACTCACCTCAGGACCCGTGTAAGCAAACTGGAGCAGGAGCGCAAACGAAAATATTCGGCGGAAGGACAAAACAACGGCGCCAAAAGCCCAAACGCGACAATGGAAGACAAACAACAAAGGGCCAGTTGAAACCCAAGCAAGGAAGCCCATGGCGAGCAAAAGACAAACTGCGGAAAACTTGGTTGTTGGAGCTGTTCCAGGAGGGCGAGATCCCCTGGGACAGCTCCTTTTCTCCTCTGACCTCCCTATGGGGAGGGTCATGTAACCCTACCCGAGGGGCTCCTCGCATTGGGCCACCTGCTGGAGGCCACCTCCTCCAGGCGGTGGGCAGCCTCTAGCCCACACCCTCTTGGGTGCCGTGTACAACTGCCCCCGGTGAGAGGCCGGTAATATACTACATACAGGACGGCAAATGTAGTAAGATACAAAACTTTCGCGCCGTTATTTACTTGCCCTACTGTCTCCATGATGCTTTTGTTATTACTAATGGACATGTTTCAGCTTCTGTTTCAGAAGATTTGTCCCGCAGGGTTTATATAAGCTCGAGGGCGGACACGCTGCACTAATTGTATCCCCTCTCTCACTGGACAAGAACGAACTTGGATGTACTCTGATCAGGCTCAGGTGGCGCTCAGTCTGGATTAGATTGGTCCTCATCCCTACAGGTGGAAATTATGAGGAATGCGGTCGCGGCCACAGAAAAGGACACCGGTATGCGAGAGGGAGCCAGTGGAAAGGGGCTTATGGACATAGGAGTTTTTGGGACCTTTCTTAAAATATATATACCAAGTATAGGTGTATTTTTTCTTTAAGCTGCTTCACCCCGGCAATAACACTATTTATAAACATCGCATTTTCAAGAGCCCGGAGGAACCAGTCCAAAAGAACGAAACTCTACTTCCTTCTCCTGTCCTCCATTTTTGTTTAGAATATACAGTATGCACTCCAGGAATGCCTGTAAATCTGTAACCTGAATAAATAGTAAATTAAGGAATCACTGGAATGCTTGGACATTTTGTGTGGGTTCTTGTCTGGTGGTTCCGAGTGCTCTGCATTTTACCAGGAGAACGTTAGCGACAGAACAGCCCCCAGCCGTGACAGGAAGGAAAAAAAAAAACCTGCATCCGGGACGGCCTCCCTACCCTACCCTACAGAATGCCCAGTTTGCACCCTGAACAACTCCCCCCCCCACCTCCTTTACGGAATGCACACTCTGGATGTGGAATGGCCTCCTTCCTCCCTAGGAGCACCCACCCTGCTGCTAGAAAGGCCTTCCTCCTGAAACAGAACCCCCACTTTTCTACTGCGACAGCCTCTCCTGCCTCCTGTGGAATTATCAATGCTGCACCAGAAAGAACTTCACCACCCCCATTTGGAACACTCACCCCACCCTCCAGAATGTCCTTGCTCCCCTATGGAAAGCCCATTCTGTAGCCAGAATGGTCTCTTGCCCCCTACAGAACACCCACCCTCCATTAGGAATAGCATTCTCCCCCCACTGAATGGCCACCCTGCCAAGGAACAGAATTTTCCCTCCACGTAATGCCCACCCTGCATCTGGAATAGCCTCTCACTTCCCATGGAATGTTAGCCCACAGCTGTAACAACCTACAGCCCCCAGACAATGCCCAACCTGTCCCAGAATGACCTTGCCTCTCCCAAAGAAAGCTCACCCTACACCTGGAATGGCCTCACTCCCCCAACAGAAAGCCTATCCTGCCACTGGTATGCCCCCCTCCCCCACTGAATGCCCACCCTGTAATTGGAGCAGCCTGCTGTCCTCCATGCAATGCTCACGCTGCCCCCAGAACCGCAGCCCTACTCCAGATACTTTTTCTGCACCCAGAATGGCCTCAATCCCTCCACGGAATGCCCACCCAGCTGCTGAATCAGCCTCCTGACCCAACAGAAGATGAACCCTGCTGCCAGAATGGCCTCCTTCCCCCCCTACGGAATGCTCACCATACACTTGAAAGCCCACCTTCCCACCCAAAAGCCTATCATGCTGCTTGAACAGTATCCTTCCCAACAGAATGCCCAACCTGCACCCAGAACGGCCTCTGTCCCCAGAACGGCCTCCTTCCCAACAGAATGCTTACCATGCCACTGGAACCTTCCACCTCCCCAATAAAATTCTCACCCTGCTACCAGAACAGCTTCCTGCCCCTACTGAGCATCCTCCCTGCCCCCAAAAGCTCTTCCTCCCAAAAAGCACTCACCGTGCACCCAGAATAGATTTCTCCCTATGGAACTCCCATTCAGTACCAAGGACAGCCTGCCCCATGGAATACCCACCTTGCACCCAGAATGGCCTCCTGCCCCAGCGGAATGCCCACCTTGCAGACAGAGTGACCTCCCTCCCTCCCCAGTGGAACACCCACCCTGAAGCCGTACAGCCTCCACCCCTGACATAATGCCAGCCTTGCACCCAGAATGATCCCTTCCCCATGCAGTGCCCCTCTGTTCCCAGAATACCACTTCTCCAAAATGGAATGCCTACACTACAGCAAGAATGCCCACCTGCAACTAGAACAACCTTCCTCCTCCCAGGAAATGCTGATGCTGCTGACGGATGGCCTCTCACCCCCAAACAGAATGCTCATCCTGCTAGGGAAGAACCTCCTGCTCCTGGAATAACCACCCTACACTCAGAACTGCCCCTACACCAACAAAATGTCCACCTGCTGTCGGAATGGCCTCACTACCTCTAAGAAACTCCCACCTTGTTGCCAGAACAAACATCTGAACCCAGTGCAGCACCTGCCCTGTCCCCAGAATGACTACCTTCCACCAACAGAATACCCACCCTGCACCCAAAATGGCCTCCCTTCTTGATGTAACACCTGTACATTACCTGGAGAGTTTACCTCTCCTCAGGAACTCCACTCAGCACCAGGGATAGCCTTTCAACACAAAGTGCCCATAGTGCACCCAGAGTGGTCTACTGCCCCACAACCAATGCCCACCCAGCTCCAGAATGATGTCCCTTGCCCAATGGAATGCTGACCCTGCTACTGAAATTGCCTGCCTACCCTCATGAAATGGGCACTTCCTGCAAGAACAGCCTGCTCCCACCACAGAATGTCCAACTTGTTGCCAGAAAGACCTACTGCCTCCAACAGAATGGCCCTCCCTTTTGCAGGAATGATCTCAAAGGAATGCACATTTTGTTCCCAGAACTGCTTACCTCCCAGCATGGAAAGCCCAGCCTGCTGCATGATCATCCCTTTCGCACAATGGAACATCCACCCAGCCACTGGAACAGCCTCCCTCCATGGATTTGTCCACCTTGCCCCTGGAACAGCCTCTCTTCACCCATGAAGCACCCACCATTCCCCATAACTGCCTTCCTCCCCAGTGGGATGCCCATACTGCCAGAAGAATGGCCACCTACCCACACAGAAAATCCACCCTACCACCGGAACTGCTTCACTCCCCGATCGGAATACCCACCCTGCACCTGAAATATCCTCCCAACCCACATGGAATGCCAGCCCTGCAACCGTAATGGCCTACTGCTGCCCAGACTATGCCCACCATGCTCCGGGAGCCACTTCCCCAGAGAAATCTCACCCTTCAACCAGAATGGCCTCCATCTCCCAATTCTAAGCCCATCCTGGCACTGGGTGGCCTCCCAGAAAGACCCACCATGTACCCAAATGGCCTCCTGCCCCCATGCACCTTCTCCCAGAATAGTCTATCCTCCAGTTGAATACTCATGCAGCATTCAGAATGGCCTCCCATTCCTCATGGTACACCCAATGTGCTGTTAGAATGGCCTTCTGCTCCCTATGGAATGCAAACCATGCACTTGTAACAGCCTTCCTTCCCAATGGAAGGCCCATCCTGACAGTGGGACAGCCTTCCTACCTCCCTCCATGGAATATCCACCCCCTCCCCAGAATGGCATCCCTCCCCAATGAACACCACCCTGTCCTGGAATGGGCTGCTCCCCACAGGCGCCCCAGAATGGCCTCCCACCCATAAATGCCCACCCTGCACCTGGAACAGCCTCTCACCCTCCATACAGTGCCCACCCTGCCCTGGAAGGCCTCAGTTCCCCAAAGAACATCTACCCTGCTATCAGTATGTCTTCTGTCCCTCACAGAATGCCAACTTTGCTGCCACAATGGCCTCCTTTCCCCATAAGAAATGTTCACTTTGCTGTTGGAATGACCTCCTGCCCCTACAGAACATCAATCCTGCCATGAGAACAGCCTCACTGTCCCAGCCACAGAACACCACCCCACCTCAGAATGGCCTAACTCTACCATAGAACTCCCAAACACCCAGAATAGTCTTTCCATGGAACATCTACCCTGCACTCAGAATGAACACCTGCCCCCACTCAGTGCCCATCCTGGCCCGTAATGGCCTTTCTCTGCCCATTGGAATACCCACATTGTGCCCAGAGTGGCCTCTATTCCCCAACGGAATCCCCACCCTGTCTACAGAATGCCTTCCCCAATAAAATGTGCACGCTACATGTGGAAGAGCCTCCTTTCCTCATGTAATGCCTGCCCTGCCCCCAGAAAAGCACCCCTCCTCCTTCAATTAAATGTCCATGGTGCAGTTGAAATCAGTTGGAATGCCCCCCCACTGGAATGCCCACCTTCAACTAAAATGGCCTTCTTCCTCCCAGGTAAGGCTGACCTTGCTGCAGGAATTACCTTCCACACTCGCTACTGGATTGTTCTCCTGCCACCTACAGAACATCTTCCTTAGCTTTTCATCAACTGCTTGATTTTACAGAGTGGTTTGTCGTCTGTTCACATCATGTTACTTTAGCACTAGAAACTGTTTTGGACTTAATTTGACATAATTTTGCAACTGTTTCATTTGTATGTATGGGAAAGTGTGATTGTTCATGCTTGTGTTTGTTATTGTATGTGTTGGGTGAGTGTATGTTGGGGTAGGGATTGTTATTCTGGAGTCTGCTGTTTTAGTTAAAGTAGGCATGGCGTGTCAAGTTTTATCCCTTTCCAGCACATATACTCCTGGGTCATCTTCGGCAGCTCCATCCCTCTGTAACATCCCAGAGTAACTTGCCTTCTAGGGTCCATAGCTGCTACATAGAGTTGGGGCTCCACAGAGGGCAGGGCAGAAGCCATGGTTAGGGTCCCCGAGTGAACGTGGTGAGTAAGTAACTAAATAAATAAATGAAATTTATAATGACGTCCTTTCCCAGAGGCCCAGGGCACCTTAAAATAAGAGCAGGAGTAAAACATCAGTATAAATAAATACATACATAGACATAAATTAGCACAGTAATAAACTAAGATACAGCTGGGATGATAGCCAGTCCTGGGAACCTTAAGTCCACAAACTCTTGGTGGAAAAGATGCATTTTAAGACCCCTGTTAAAGGTCTCCACCGAGGGGGTCTCTCTAATGGCACTTGGGAGAGAATTCCATAACACTGGGGTTGGGCCAGCCACCTTGAAAGCCTTGTCTCCCAGCCCTTGGTACAGTCAAAAGACGCACCCTGGAGCAGTGGAGAGAGTGTGATGGCAAGTAATGGTGCAGAAGATGTAACGGGTAACCAGGACCCAGTCCATGTAGGGCCTTTTAAGTTAGTAACCCAGCTTTAAAGGAGATATGCTACTGGCAGCCAATGCAGTTCATGCAGTACCAGAGACACATGACACATCCTCAAAAGGCCAGTCAGTTGTCTCACCACCACGTTCTGCACCAGCTGCAGGCATCATAGCATACCTCCACTGACCCAAGGTATAAAGCATTGCAGTAACTGAGCTGAGGCATTACAAATGTGTACTAGAATCACCATTTCGGGGTGGGGAAACAAGGATCTAATCCAGCTGATTTTCCTGAGATGGTAAAACCATTCCAAACTACAGGAGACACCGAGCCTAAGTGTTAGCCCTTCATCCAGAATGATCCCCAGATTTTTCACTTTTACGGAAACCAAAAGCCGACAAGCCGAGCCAAAGATCTGTCTCCTTCTCAGCAGCTACCTCTTCCTATGACTCAGAATGACTACTAGTACTTCAGTCTTATCAAGGTTCAGTCTCAAACCAGCTCAATGACATCCAGTCTTGGAGCTCGGCCAAGCACATATTAAGCACATCCTTTGTACCTGGCATCAGAGGTACAGATGAGAGATACAGTTGCATATCTAAACCCACAAATATGTGGCTTTAAGGAGACTGGTCTGGCTACAAAGACTTTCCCTTTTGCCCTTTATATTCTGGTGGTGGGGTCCGGGGGGAACAAAAACAAAGGTGGACAGCACTGCTGCAGGAGGAAGGAAGAAGGGAAAAAAACAGGCAAAACTGATTTTTGCCTGGGAACAGTTGAATCAATCAGCAGGGAGCCTGGGAAGGCTATACATACCCCCAGGAGCTCACCAAAAATCCAGTCCCCAGGGAGAAGAGACCAGGAGAGACTGCACCAAGGGCTGAAGACCCAAGTTGTGTTGGCTGGTTGAGACTCCTACAGGCACTGAGTCACAGTTGTAACAACACTGATTTTCAGTTACTCTGTACCATTTACAGTTGTCTCATTGCACTTGAAATGTGTGCCCCTTGTTGCAACTACCCCAATCTTTGATACTGCATTCCATTGTACAGTTGTCTCTCTGCGTAGCCTGTTTTGCTGTATTGTATTCATTGAAATATTGTATTATGCTTACTATTGTGTAATTTTGTATTGAATGCCTTGTACTATATACTGTGATTCCCATGTTCCCTGTCCCGGGTAGCACCTCGAGACAAGCCTTGGCTCAGTGTGCCTTTCCTGGTCACCAAATGTTTCAATGAAAAAATAAAAACAGTGCCAGGACTGGAGAATTGAAAGAGAAACTGGAAGTGTCTGCAAAGAGCCCAAGTGGATTGCTACTAGATCAGGCTGTATTTTTCCAAACTGTTTGCTACAGAAGCTAATGTGTTGGCTACAGAAGCTAAACTGTTTGCTAGAAAAGCTGCCTAAGTCCACCAAAGTGTGGTGAAGATTCTGGTTAAGATATTTGAGGGTCTGGAGCTCGTCTTTAGCTCAGAGGACCTCACTTTTGGATTACAAAGACTCTTACCTAATTGCTGTTTGAAGATATTACACCCCAAGGTGTGTTGCCTGAGATCCCAGTGAAATCGGGCCTTAATTGAACTGTCCCTGCCAGAGTAACAGAGCTGTGATTCATCTTTAGCAAGAAGTTCCTTACCTAGCTGCCACCTGTCAATTGTTCCAGAGGTTTCTGCTGAAGTGGAAAGAAGCCAAGGATGTCTTTCTCACCTGCACAGTGTCAGTTAAGTACAATTTTGCCACCAGTGGGATTACAAATGGTTGCTGTTGTTCCAAGTTGCTTTGTCTTGTGTTAGTTCTTCATCTAGGACCCCAAAGTCGACCAACCCATGGCATCACAGGTTGCCACCATAGTGGGGTACCCCAAAAGACACTGGGACAGGTCTGGTACCAGACAGGTGGGAGCACTGGGGGAAGTTGCATTTGGTGTTACTAATTGTATTCGGTATAATCTCTGAGTTGGTGAGTATTGTATAAGGTCCTACCTAACCTCATTTTCTTGCAGCCAAAGTTGCCAGTTCTACTCTCTAGCAATGGATATTTGCTGCCCTTATAGTAATTACTGTCTCCAAGACTGTTTTTGGGTACTGTGTATTGTTAGGAATTGTCTGGAGGGCTTGGGAGTGGAAATATTGTTCCTGGGAAGAGGGAAGGTCATTGGTTATTTGTCCAAGTCCCCAGGTGGAGGCACCACACCACAAAGTTTTGTAATTACGGTCCTGTTGTACAGGACCCAGGCCAGCCCTCGAGCTGTCACAGGGCCCAGGAGTCGGCATTTAGGACTGGTTAACAACCCACCCTACACATATCTGCATTGCAGTGAAACCCAGCTCATACTCTTTAATGATCCCTCCAGGAGCAGCATATACACTGGAAACAGCATGGGCGTGAGGACCAATCCCTGGGGAACACCACAAGGAAGCTACACCAGGCATGAGGAGAAATTCCCCAGCACTACCCTCTGTGTCCTGTCTCTGAGGTAGGACTCAAACCAGCAAATGACTTTGCCAGTGAGACCTACATATCCCCTCAATCGATCCGGCAACCACCCATGGTCTACAGTGCTAAAAGCTGAAGAGAGATTGAGGAAAATGAGAATTGACTGGTCTCCTCTATTCCTCGCCTTAGAAGGTCATCATGTACCTTGACCAGTGCAGTCTCAGTGCTATGCTTAGACCTATATCCAGTCTACAGAGGCTCATAGATGTCATAGGCTAAGAGGTGCATCTTGAACTGCACCACAACCACATTCTCAATAACCTTACCCAAAAAGGGTAGTGTTAGAGACAGGTCGGTAATTCACTAGGTTGTCCAAGTCCAGGGATGGTTTCTTTGGAAGAGGACTCACCAGTGCATTTTTCAGTGCAACTAGGAATGCCCATTCCGAGAAGGAGCACCTGCGATTCTGGTGAGCACTGGGCACAGATGCCCAACACAGCTCACAACTAGCTGTGTTGGACCTGGATCCAGTTCGCAAAAGGTTGGTCACAGCACAGAAATCCCCTCAATCATCTCTTCCACCATCACAGGTCTAAATTCTCCTCATGAGAGCTGATCAAGTCTGTGGAGTATCAGCTCAGTGCTGCTGGGTTACCACAGGCTCAGCTCATGTGGAGATATCTCAGCCTGAGTAGAGGACCCTCTGATAAGAATCAAGTAAACTCCTTACATTTAGCGGTGACAAATCTCTCACAGACTCCAGACAGGTCAGATTGAGTAACATATCTGCAGTCCAGAAGAGCCGAGCTGGTTGATTCTTCCCAGCAGAAATCTCCCTAGACAGAAAACCTACCTTTTTTTGGGAGACTGCTCTCTGGTATTCAGTGTAATGAATATTCAAAGCCAGTTTGTCCTTCTGGCCCCACATCTCCTCCAGCAATGCTCCAGTCTCCACCCCCTTGCCTTCATTTTCCCTAGCTCAACGTTGTACCACTGTGAGCCAAAGTGTGGAACAAGGGGACATACAGGGATAGGTACCACCTGATTGAAGGCTGCTGAGATAACCCTATTATAAGCCACCACAGCCTCCTTCAAACCCAAAGCACAAGCCACTATCACATGTGAGATGTCTAGTACCACCTGAAGTCCTTCTGGCCACAACTCTCTTAAAGGGTGGTACCAGACCATCTCCATGGGAGGCTGGACTACTAGCGGAGACCCTGAAGAGAACTTGCTAGTGTAGTGATCTGACCAACTGACTGGATTAATCCTGATGCCTTCTACCTCAAGCCCCAGGAGAACACACGATTCCAAGGCGTGGCTGTACTGATTAGTTACAGAGGTAACCTGTGCGGGCCCAGGGACTCCTTAACCTGGCGTAAGTCTCAGCCCAATATTTGAGAGTTCCTCATCAACTCAGGTATTGAAATCACCAGAATTAAAGAACTAGTGGAGCCAAAGAGGCAGACAGGAAAAGAATACAAATTTTAAGAAGTGGTCATTTGTAACTTTTGTTTCTGAAGTATTTTCATTTTATTTTGCTCATTGGAAAGTCCTCTGTGTGATAATATTTTGCTGGATGTGTGGAACATCTCTTAGCCTGGCAGCTGACATACCTATCTCTATCCCCACTACATCAGCATTGTGATCTCACTAACAGTGACATTACAGCTGACTAACCTGGCAGCTACTGAGTGGCTGTCCTAAGCAGCAGTGATGTCACAATCAGTGAGGTCACAATGCTGATGCTGTAGTGACTGTGATGCTTAGCCAATCTGCTTGTTATTATTTATATCATATCTGTGATATAAATATATGATTCTTTGAATTTCTGCTAGGAAAATATGACAGTCAGCACAAGGCATCGTGGGACCTTGGATTTTCAAAAAAATACTGCTCTCCCTCTGAGTGGAACATCTAATTAAAAGCTTCCTTTAGATACCAGGTTGTAACAGATTGTAAAACACCCATTTATTGTAAATATAGGAAACAGGCCATAAATAAGGCTGCATTTTATAACCTATTAGGAGGAAAGCAACTTCTGACAGACACCTGTTAGATTTCTCACCACTAAGAGAAATAGCTTAGAAATGTCCTTTGAAGATCAAAGGGGTAATTCTGACCTGCCATAAAGCAGGCTCATTAAATATATATATATATATATATTGTGTGTGTGTGTGTGTGTGAGATGCTTAGCAACATGCAGATGCCTGAGACTAATTTGGTATGCAGGAAGAGAGTGACCTCACAGCCAGCATCACTACTGAGCTGTGACCTCACAAGCTGGGTGGGACCCTTGTTCCTTTTAGATTGACAAAACTGAGAGAAGATAGTGCTTTTTATCTCTGGACTCCTGAAAGAACACACTCTCAGAAGCACTTCTAAGTTTGGTAATTCAACTACCACTATTCATTAATTGAAACTAGGGTAGGATTATATAATAATAAGGCGGTTTTGTTTAAATTGTCCATTTAATTTGTATGACTGCACACTCAATGTTATATGTTCTGTGTTTTGTATTTCATTTACTATTTTTCATTTTAGTAAACTTTGTTTTTCTTGAAATCCTGCCTGAGCCTTTTCCTCATTTTGAATGTGAATGCTGGGACAGTGTTTATAATTCTGACAGAACTGTTGAGTGCTTACAGTGTGCTACCATATGCACCAATGTGAGAAAGGTACCAAGATCTCAACTGAGTCAAAAGGGGGATTGTGAACCAAGTTGTATGCCCACTGGGTTAAGTATTGCACTGCATTTTCCCCAAAGAGGGTGTGATATTTGAACCTGTTAACTGGGCGTGCTAGCGAAAAAGGGTTCATATTGGACCCAGGACTCAAGACTGGTAGTTGTTTGTACTCAAAACAGACAGGAGGGTTAACCTGTTTGTCTCCTGTTCACATATTGCACTTCAGCTTTGGCATTGTGGGAGCAGAGGGCCTGACCCCCAGAGTGGGTTTGTGCCAGATCTGGTTGGCAGTGGTGCGATCTTAAAGATGTGGTTTGCAGTGCTGTAATCAAAAGATTTGTTTGCATACTGTGAAATTATTTGGTGACATGAGCATTAACAATCCGGTGTGTCAGACTGATAAACTGTAACAGTTCACAGACAGAATAAGGCAGTGATTTAAAGAAAAAAAAAAGAAGAACTATATCATTGTGGTTGCAGTCTAAGTTCCCTACCTGTTTTATTTTTTTTCGATGTAAGTTAGTGTAGCCATCGATTAGGGAAGAAAATGACTTCCACCTACAGCGAGTACACTGCAGAATACCTGAGCCAGTTGTGCCAGGAGAGAGAAGCACATTGTGAGGGATGAAACAAAGACCACCTCGTGGAGGCTTTTGTGGCAGCTGATGCCCAAACCTCAAATCACAGTCGGTGACTGAAAGGGACCAGGTCTTGGGTGTGGAGGGGCCAGGGTTCATCGCAGTTTCCAGTCCCAGGGAGGAGGACAGTGAGACCAGTGTGAACCAAGAGCCACAACCGCAGGGGAAGGTCACCACCATGCTGGAGCCAGAAAGGATCAGGCTGCAGATGGAGTTGCAGAGAATGGAGCTGGAATTCAAGCGGAAAAGGTTTGAAGCCCAGCAGCGAAGGGAGCGTGAACAGAGGAAGCTGGAGATGGAGAGAGAGAGAAGAAGCAAGAGCAGCAAAAGGCTGAGCAAGAGGAAAGAGAGAGAGAGAGAGAGACAGCTTCCGTGAGAGGCTGAGCGAGAGTGCCAGAGGAAATTTGAACTGGAGAAGCTACAACTCCAAAGACCAGCACCAGAGCAGGTAAGTGGCATCGGTGAACCTGGGACTCCAGGACTGGGTTACAAATTAAATTCTAAATTGATAGCTGAATTTAAAGAGGGGAGGATATGGATGCATTTTAAACTCATTTGAAAAGGTATGTATTCAGACAAAAATTCCCAGAAGTCCTGGAGCTTCCAGCTATCCCTGCTGCTTACTGGGAAAGCTTGTAACACACTGGGCCAAATGGACAATCTGAACAGTAATGATTATGCAAACTTAAAGCTGCTTTGTTAAAAAAATATGACTTGTCAGCTGAAGCATACAAAGTTAAGTTCCGTAAGCTCAGGAGAAGCCCTGACATGAGCTACGAGGAGCTAGCTACCAAACAACGTCAGTTTTTAAAATGTTGGTGGGTAGGGATACAAGCAGACTCTGTAGAGAAAATTGAAGATGTACTTTTGGAGCAGTTCTTTCAGGCATGCCTAGCAGAGCTAAAAACCTGGCTAGAGGACCGAGATCCAAAAACAGTGCAGGAGGCTGCCGAGCTCTCGGACTGCTATGCCAGGAGCAGACCTGCTCTGAGAGGGATTGGGGAAGGCATGGAAGTGCAGAAATGGAAAAGCACACCTTCAGGGCAGCTAAAACCCTCACTGCCTTCACCGAAAGTGGGCAGCCCCAGGTTGCAAAGAAAAGATTTGCCTGATAAAAGAAATTAATGTTGGCTGTGCAAACAGCCTGGACATCTTGCAAGACAGTGTCTTAAAAAGGCAGAGTGCACAAAGTGGTGCTGGGAAAGAAGTGTTTTTTTTGTGTATCCCTGAAAGCATGCCAGTAAACACGAGGGAGCATGTACACCCAGTTACTCTGAATGGGGTACAAATCCATGGGTTAAGGGACACGGAGGACGTCCCTTAATTGGTAAAAGGGGATTTGGTTGAGCCTGAACACCTATACCCAATCAGTTTGTTACAGTACGGGGATTAACTGGGGAGGAGAAAACTCTGCCACTTGATAGTGTTCTCCTGGACTGGGGTGAGACAGGAGAGATTGTGCAAAACATTGCAGTGGCAGAAAATCTTACCCTGGATGTGATTATAGGGAACAATCTCCAAAAAGGGATGATGTGTGCAGTTACCCGCAGTCAAGCGGCAAAGGCAAACTGTAGTTCCCTGGACTCCATAGAAGCCCCTGTGGAAAACACTGGGAGGCTGGTTCCCCAGCCTGTGTCTCCTGATATGGAGACTAACAAACTGGGGGTAGAAATTCCCCAGGTAGCAGTTAACAGAACAGCTACAGGAGGTTACTCTGAGGAGAGAGGGGTAGCTAATTGTCAGAGGGTTAGGGATGGCAGTGACACTGAATGCCCTGACGCTAGAGCTAGGGAGCCTAGTTTAGAAACTGGAGGGGACCTGTCCCATGCCTTGGGAATGTATAAAGATTTTGCAGCTGCTCAGAAAAATGGCCCTAGTTTAGAGAGGCTGAGGGCTTGGGCAGACTCTGACGGAGCACTGGGAGGTGACGGGAAACAAAGAGTATACTGGGACAGGGACTGCTATATACACAGGATGTAAGGACAGAGGAGGTAATGGGCTGGCAGCTTGGTGTTCCCCAGAGGTACCGTAAGTGATTGCTCAAGATTCCTCATGATATTCCCATGTCTGGACATCTGGGAATCATGTGCACTATGCAGCGATTGTCTCAGAATTTCTAGTGGCCCAACTTGACCCAACAGGTGAAGGAATATTGCAGGTTTTGTCACCGGTGCCAAGAAATAGGTAAGGCGAGTAGTAAAACCAAAACCACCCTAATTCCCTTGCCCATAGTGGAGGAGCCATTCCAGAGGGTAGGAATGGATATTGTGGGGCCTCTGAATACCCCCAGCTCCTCTAGGAAGAGGTTTATTCTAACAGTGGTGGATTATGCCACCCGGTACCCAGAGACAGTCGCCCTATCCTCACTGAGGACAGACAAAGTGGCAGATGTCTTGCTAGGGATTTTCTCCCGTGTCAGGTTCCTGCAGGAGGTCATCACTGATTGAAGGGGTTTCTTCATGTTGGACCTGATGAAATGTTTGTGGGAGAAGTGTAGGGTGGTGCAGAGATACACGACACCTTATCACCCACAAATCAATGGCTTGTGAAAAGATTTAATGGTACCCTTAAATCGATGCTCCAAGCATTTGCTGAACAGCATGGGAGGGACAGGAGAAATACCTCCCCCCGTAGTTCACATGCAGGGAGGTGCCCCAAGAGTCAACAGGGTCCTCCCCCTTCGAGCTCTTATATGGACGCAGTGTGTGTGGGTCCCTAGACTTGATCCGGGAGGACTGAGAAGGCAAGCATGCCACCCAAAGAACTCCCATAGTGGATTATGTCCTTAAATTTAGGGAAAAGCTGAAGGATCGTATGAGAACAGCCCAGAGCAACCTGGCAACAGCCCAGCAGAAGCAAAAGGTATGACACAACTGCAGAGCCAGAGCTCATCGTACACTGTGGGTCAGGAGGTCATGGTCCTAATCCCAGTCCAGAAAAATAAACTACAGGCTGAGTGGGCAGGACCATACAAAGTCAGATAGGTGAATGACATAAATTACAGTGTAGAACTGCCTCACAGGAGAAATATCCAAAGGATGCACCATGTCAACATGATGAAGCCATATGCAAATAGGGCTGACATGGTCTTTGCAGTGTGTAGTCCTGGGGAGGAGACGGACGAAAAAGACCCCCTTCTAGACTTGCTGGAAGAAAGCAAGTGGGAGTCCTCTGTGGAGCAATTAAAATGTCGCCCCAGTTGACCTCGGACCAGATTCAGGAAGTAAGGGAGGTTTTAGCAGATTTTGCTCATTGTTTAGTGCCAAGCCTGGACTAGCCCCCTTAGTGACGCATGATGTAGATGTGGGGAAGCAAGTGCCCATACGGCAAACAGCATATCGGGTGTCAGAGGCCATCTAAAAGGACATTAGAAGGTAAGTGAAGGAAATGCTGGATTTAGTGGTAATCCAGAAATCCCAGAGCCGCTGGGCCTCACCTGTAGTCCTTGTTCCCAAGCCAGATAGCTCTACTCATTTTTGTGTGGACTATCATGGACTCAATGCAGTCACAAAGTTGGGTGCACACCCAATGCCACGGACAGATGAACTACTGGACAAGTTGGGAGGGGTGACATACCTCACCACTACTGACCTGATGAAAGGGTATTGGCAGATGGAGTTAACTGCCAGAGCTAGGGTGAGGTTGGCCTTCATCACTCCGATAGGGTTATCTGAGTTTAAAGTAATGCCTTTCAGAATGAAGAATGCCCCTGCCACCTTCCAAATGTTGGTGAACCAGATGTTAAATGGTACTGAAGAGCATGCCATGGCATACCTGGACGATATTGCCATCTTCAGTGCCAGCTGGAAAGAACATCTGTCCCACCTTAGGGAAGTGCTGGGCAGGATACAGAGGGCCGGGCTCACAGTAAAAGCTGAAAAGTGCCAGGTGGCCATGGCTGAGGTGGCATACCTAAGACATGTAGTGGGGTGGGGACATCTCCGTCCTAATCAAGCAAAAATTGAGGCATGGCCCAGACCTGAAACACGGAAGCAGGTTTGGAGTTTTCTAAGGACCACAGGGTACTATAAAAATGTTGTATCAAACTACAGTGCCCTGGCAGCTCCCCTATCTGGCCTGTTAAAGAAATGAATGCCTAGAAAGGTTAAATGGGAAGCAACCTGTGAACAAGCCTTTACACAGCTAAAGGAGGCACTGTGTGGTGCTCCTGTATTAGCCAGTCCAGACTATAGTAAACCCTTTGTAGTCCAGACAGATGCCTCGGATGTGGGTATTGGGGCAGTACTTAGCCAGACTTCTAACCAAGGGAAAGATCACCCAATAGTGTGCCTCAGTAAGAAGCTACTTCCCAGGGAGCAGACTTATTCTACAGTGGAGAAAGAATGCCTTGCAATGGTGTGGGCACTAAATAAATTAGAGCCACACCTATATGGGTGGCACTTCAAGGTACAAACAGATCACAACCCCCTGGTTTGTCTGGCATAAATGGGTAAAACAAATGATAGGCTTTTATGATGGAGCCTTGCCTTGCAGGGGTATGACATGATTGTTACTCACAGGGCAGGGGCAGAAAATGCAAACACAGATGGGGTATCACATCAGTTAGAGCAGTGAATTGAATTTGGGAAAACTCATCCCATGCCTAAGAATAAATTCCCCCAAATTCAGTCTAGGAGAGAGGACTGTGATGCGTAGCCAATCTGCTTGTTATTATTTGTATCATATTTGTGCTATAAATATATGTTTCTTTGAATTTCTGCTTGGAGAATATGGCAGTCAGCACAAGGCATCGTGGGACCATGGATCTTCAAAAAAAAATACTGCTCTCCCTCTGAGTGGAAAATCTAATTAAGAGCTTCCTTTAGATACCAGGTTATAACAGTTTGTAAAACACCCATTTATTGTAAATATTGGAAACTGGCCATAAAACAGGCTGCATTTTATGACCTATTAGGAGGAAAACAACTTCTGACAGACATCTGTTAGATTTGTCACCACTAAGAGAACTAACTTAGGAATTTCCTCTGAAGATCAAAGAGGTAATTCTGACCTGCCATAAAGTAGGCTCACTAATTAAGAAAAAAATCTTTTGTTTTGTGGGATGTTTAGCAACATGCAGATGCCTGAAACTAATTTGGGATGCAGGAAGAGAGTGACCTCACAGCCAGAATCACCAGTGAGCTATGACCTCACAAGCTGGGTAGGACCCTTGTTCCCATTAGATTGACAACGCTGAGAGAAGATAGTGCTTTTTATCTCTGGACTCCTGAAAGAACACACACTCTTCAAGAAGCACTTCTAAGTTAGGTAATTCAACCACCACTATTTATCAATTTAAACTAGGGTAGGATTAGATACTCAATAATAAGGCAGTTTTGTTTAAATTGTCCATTTAATCTGTATGATTGTACACACAATGTTATATGTTCTGTGTTTTGTATTTCATTTGCTATTTTTAATTTTAGTAAACTTTGTTGTTTTGGAAATCCTGCCTGAGCCTCTTCCTCATTTTGAATGTGAATGCTGGGACAGTGTTGATAATTCTGATGGAACTGTTAAGCACTTACAGTGTGTTACCATATGCACCAAGGTAAGAAAGGTACCTAGGTCTCAATTGAGTCAAAAGGGGGATTGTGAACCAGGTTGTGTGGCCACTGGGTTAAGTATTACACTGCATTTTCCCAAAGAGGGTATGATATTTGAACCTGTTAACTGGGCGTGCTAGTGAAAAAGGGTTTATATTTGACCCCAGGACTCAAGACTGGTAGTTGTTTGGACCCAAAACAGACAGGAGGGTTATCCTGTTTGTCTCCTGTTCACATATTGCTCTTTGAAGTTGGCCACTGTTGGAGCAGAGGGCCTGACCCCTGGAGTGCGTTTGTGACAGGGAACATAGAGACAAATGTGTCAGCTGCCCGCCAAAGTGCTGTCCCACACATCACACTTACTAACATTAGGTAAATAATCTTCTAAACAAATGTAGGGAAAAGAAAAAGTACCTCGGATATAAAAAGTAGTAGTTGACTGCTTTTAAAAACTAGTATTAGTTTTAGGCAGTACACTAGCTCTTTAACCATTTTGGAGACTCCAGTACCTTGTCAGTGACAATGTGTGATTTCCTGCAGGAACTCTCCCTCATGCCCCAGATGCCTGTACACAAGGAGGATCCTACAATATGGACCCATACCCCCACACGACCATGCATTCAAACGGCAGGGTGTCCTCACTGGGTGCACCACCAGCTTTAGCTCAGATCTAAATCATATGACTCCCCCTGCACAATCATTCCTCTAGCAGTGAACCATGGAGAATGCAGCTGCAATGGCTGCCTCCAGCAGGTGGCCTGCATCATCACCCAGCCAGGTCTCCATGATGCAAATTAACTGAGGAATCAACTAGGAGAGGCCCTAGGAGAAATTGGAAATGGGACAGAGACCCCTCTGCTAGATTTCAATACGCAGGGCTCTGCCAGTTAATGGGCATGTGACAATCAGACCAGTCAACTCTTCTCCCATTTGGGCCAGTCTATGTAACTTAAAGGAATGCTGTCAACCCTGTTTGCATCATATTATTTCTAGCTGAAAACCTACATTTTATGATTGCTTACGTTCTTTAAAACTCACTGAAGATGTTGGTTGTTTGATCTTCTTCCTTTCTTAGTATAACTGAAATGTATGGGAATGGTGGAATTATATCAACTTTGTTTTGTTTCAAATCCTTGATCTACTCTTTTTTTTATACATCCTGAACATTAGGAACACCTCCAAACAGTGTAGCCTCTCAAGATGGAATAGCCTCCTCTCCTCCCACAGCATCCTGAGTGTCTAGACTGTTGGGATGTTCCCAAGTCCAGGAAAAATACAGTGGAAGTTGATCAAAGAATGTAAACAAACATGTTTTGTGTGGTAACACTTAGTATGGTGGGCAGTCTGTTTTTTACTTTAAAAAGAAAAACAATTAATCAGAATTAAACTACCAGCTACATCAGCAATCTGTATAGAATGTGAGCAGTCATGATGTGTTTTGAAAGAGCAAGTTTCTAGTCTTTTAAAAATTCGGCCCCAAAAACATATAATGAAGCTTACCTGCCCCCAAGGCTAATTCAGTATAAATTTTAATTTGCTGCTGCCAGTATTTAGGGAAGTAAGGGATTGTATTTTGGTTCCATGGAGCCGAGAGCCCGATCCCTTCCACTTCCTTATTCAGAGACACCCCCCATGCTAGCATGTTTTGTAATGTCAGTTCAGGGACAGCATGGGAGCATGCAACATAGAGTACAATAAGGAGGTTTTTATGTTCTCCATGTGTGCTCGCGCAGTTAACATTTTGTTAAGAGACTGGCTTTTGAGGGGTGTGACACTGTCAGTTGAATGCAGAGTGGTCTGCAAGGGGCTCGTCAGTGACAACAATCATCCGCCAGGCTGGTCATGATAGTATTCTGACTTGCTGGGTGGAAACTTTGTGTATTTCAAAGGAAAGAGCCGACCCAATCATAGGTTGGATCTTTTCTTTGATCTATGCCACCCAGCAAGCACAGCTGATCTGTCATGATAAGCCTGCTGAGGAATTACACTCTGTAACAAAACAAGTGCCCATTGATGTCTGTTGCTGGTGCCCCCATGTCCCCCCACCCAACCCTCCTCTTAGCATCCACCCCACCCCCACAAACATAATACTGACACTGAGGGTGCCCAGTCCTCAAGTGTTGCCACCGAAATAAAGAAAATCGTCCCTCATAGTTTATATATACTGTGTATAGAAACATAGAAGTTGATGGCAAATAAGGACCGCAAGGCTCATGCAGTCTGCCCATTTCTTTTTCTACCTTATGAATGTGCCATCGGCCTTTGCTCTGTCAATGGCCTATTTATTCATACTCATCTGTATTGCTCTCTTATGCCTGTCCCATGCCTGTTTGAAGCCCTGCACTGTATTCATATCCACCACTTCCTGAGGTAGGCCATTCCATGCATCCACCACCCTTTCTATGAAAAAGAACTTCCTCACATTCCCTCTTAATCGGCCTCCCTCTAATCGCATGCTGTGTCCTCTTGTCCTGCTATTTTTCTTTTATTGAAACATGTTAGACTCTTTCACCTTGTTAATGCCCTTAAGGTGCTTGAATGTTTCGATCATATCACCTATCTCCCTCCTTTGCTCTAGAGTATGCATATTGAACTCTGATAATCTGTCTTCATATGTTTTCTGATGCAGCCCTTGCACCATTTTGGTTGCCCTTCTCTGGACTGCCTCAGTTTGGTTAATGTCCTTGTGAAGGTGTGGCCTCCAGTACTGCACGCAGTACTCCAGATGGGGCCTAACCAGTGTCTTGTAAAGAGGGATTATTACCTCCCTCTTCTGACTTGTGATACCCCTACTAATACACCCCAACAGCCCCCTAGCCTTACCTACTGCTTTAGTGGTCTGCTTGGATGATTTCAGGTCATGGGTGATGATGATGCCCAAGTCTCTTTCTTCCCTTGTGACTGCCAGCAACTCCCCTCCCAGCCTATAGGTGGTTTCAGGGTTTCTCTTCCCTATGTGCATGATCTTGCACTTCTTTGCGTTAAACCCCAGTTGCCACTCTTCAGACCATTTTGCTAGTTTATCCAGATCTCTTCTCATTCTACCCACCGCATCTGGATCATCTACTCTGTTGCAGACTTGGTGTCATCTACAATCAGACAAACCTTACCCTCCAGTCCATCTGCAATGTTGCTGATGAAGATATTGAAGAGGACTGGCCCCAGGACTGATCCCTGAGGTACCCCACTTGTGACTTGCATCTCTTCTGACTGTATACCGTTTACCACCACTCTCTGTTTTCTGCTCATCAACCAGTTTGCCACCCAGTTGATAAACTTCTGACCCACCCCAAGCCTACCCAGCTTATTAATCAATCTTCTACGTGGAACAGTATCGAAAGTTTTGCTGAAGTCAAGGTAGGTGACATCAACTGCTCCCCCTTGTACACCACTCTGTTTACCCAGTCAAAGAAATATATCAGATTAGTTTGACAGGACCTTCCTTTTGTAAACCCATGCTGTCCTGGATCCTGTGCGCCAATGGATTCCAGGTGTTGCCCTATCCTTTCCTCAAGGAGTGCCTCCATAATCTTGCCCACTACTGAGGTAAGACTGACTGGTCTGTAGTTCCCTGCCTCCTACTACTACTCTTGTGGAGCGGGATCACATGAGCCCTTCTTCAGTCTTCTGGGACCTCTCCTGTGCTCAGAGACTCACTAAACAGTTCTGATAATGAGTCTGCTAGTTCCACCATTAGCTCCTTTAGTACCCTGGGATGTATGCCATCAGGTCCCATTGCCTTGTCCACCATGAGCTTATCGAGCTCTTATATGACCCTTTCTTTGTGAAGGGACTAGTGCACATCTTCCTCCCCCCTGTGTCCATGGTGCTGAGCTGTGGACCCTGCCCTGCCATCTCTTCAGTAAATACTGAGCAGAAGTATCTATTTAGGATAGATGCTTTTACATGGTCCCTCCCTCACATGCCCCCTTATCCCCTTTGATCTTAGCAATACCCCCTCTGGACTTTCTCCTTTCACTAATGTATCTATAGAAAGTCTTGTCACCTTCTTTAACTGTTTGTGCTAGTGTTTCCTCAGTTTGGGCATTTGTCTGCCTTACTGCCTTCCCTGCTTCCCTTAGGGAAGTTTGGTATGCCTCCCTATCTTCATCCTGCTGCGTTCCCTTATATTGCCTGAAGGTCAGCCTTTTGGCTCTGACCTTTTCTGCTACTGTTTTTGAGAACCAAGTGGTTTCCTTCTTCTTTTGCACTTCCTTTTCTCTCTAATACAATGGGATGTTGCTTCAAGTATTGCATCCTTAAAGCTTGCCCACTTTGCCTGTACCCCATCAGCTGTATTTCCTTTTGCCAGGGCTAGCTTAACTCTGTTGGCCATCTTATCAAAGTTAGCTCCTCTGAAGTCCCATATTTTTGCCTTGAAATGAAATGATTTATTTCTAGTGGCCAAATTGAACCATACCATGTGATGGTCACTGGTCCCCAGGTGACCTTCCACCTGGTGATTTGAGATCCTTTCCCTGTTAGCCAGTACTAGATCTAGGATAGCTCTGTCTCTTGTGGGTTGTTGTACCAATTGTTTGAGGCCCTCCCCCTGCAGGGAATCCACCATGTGTCTAGTTTTGGCAGATGTTCTTGCTGGTATTGATCAATCTGTATCTGGCATGTTGAAGTCTCCCAGTATCAGAACCTCCCCTTTAGCTGTCATGTTTTGTATATCTTCTAACAGTAATGTGTCTGTGTCCTCCCTCTGGTCTGGAGGCCTGTACACAACCTCAGTTCATATGGCTGTCCTATTTCCTGTTTCCAGGGTGACCCACAGTTCTTCTGGCTCCTTATGTGTATTCTGAATTTCTGTAGCTTTGATATTTTCATTGACATAAAGGGCCACTTCACCCCTCTTTTTGCACCTCGGTCTCTTCTGAACAGTACATAGCCAGGTACCGAAGTCTCCCAAGTGTGGTTACTGGTAAACCATGTCTTGTTAATGGCTACTATGTTCAGTTTAGCCTCTCTCATTATTGCCTGCAGGTCTGGGAGCTTGTTTCCAAGTCTGCGAGCATTTGTGTACACGATTTTCCATTGGCCAGATTTTGGTGTGTGTGTGTGTGTGTATGTGTATACGTGTGTGTATATATATATATATATATATATCCTGTAAAAAAAAAAAAAAGTCTATTGATGTCTGTTGCTGGTGCCACCTTTACTGTCCAGTCACTTGATCGCCTCCCCCCACAAACATAACATCAACACTGGGAGTGCCTATGTCCCCAGTGTCACCACCTGAAATAAAGAAAACCATCCCATGTAATTTCTAGATATAGATATATGCCTGTAAAAAAGAAAACTGTCCATTGATATCTGTTACTGGTGCCTCTGTAACTGTCCCCTCCATCCAACCCTCCCAGTGAGCACCCACCACCCCCCACAAACATAACACCAACATCAATTCCCTAGTGTTGCCACCTGAAATAAAGAAAACCATCCCTCGTCATTTTTTTTACCCTGTGTAATCCCCCCCGGTATTGGGGTACGCCTGATGTTAGACTATGGGAAGGGGGGCACTGTACAGTGAGAAAACACAGTCACAGGAAGGGAAAATTTCTCATAATCTGGGTTCCACAGTAGGTCCCCTGATCATCTGGGGGGGATGCAGCAGAACTCCACCATGGGTCCGGCACCTGGGCTGGGGGGGATTTGTTAGAAACACAGCATTGCAGTAAAATATCCAAAGCCCTCAGGAATTGGTGGAACCAACTAATTTAATAGAAAACTAATAAAAGTGACTCCATGGAGCAGATGCACAATCAAATCTATGGAGGGTGATCTCTTTGCATTATGGCACAGAGACAAGCTTCAAACAGTGCAAGACCCACAGATCCAACTCGGCACATTCCTTCAAACAGGGAGCCAAATTAGGTTCCTACTTGCTGGCAGCACCACAGCAGTGATTTGGGGCAAACCACCATCTCCTTCCCTTCCTCCTGCTCAAACTCTTCTCTTCATGCATGAACATGCAAGAGGCACATCCCTGGCGCATGCAAGTGTTCCCAGACCCAGGTACCTTAGGGTTCTGGGTGGCCACACAAGCAGGGACAAGGCCAAACTTTGCTGCACTGATGCCAAACTGCAGTGCAGGGACTACTGGGCTCACAAGCAACTGCAGACCAAACTTTGATCTCCTTTTTCTTCACTGTGCCAGCCTGGACATGGAAAATATGGCCCAACAGACAGGGAAAGGGCACAGGCTGCCACCATTGCTCCCACTACACCATGGGCTTCCATCATTGCAATGCACCCAGGACATTCTGTAGCAGCCAGACTGATCAAAGGACTAGGACTCCTCTGTGCCAACCTGCCCCAGTACCAGGGATCATGGAGCAGGCCCCTCTAATGATTCCACGAGCCACAGCTCCAATCACCAACACTCTGGGAGGGGATCCAACCTGGCAGCTACCCCGCAGCACATAGCAACCTGACCAAACTCACACCGACAGCCAGAAATGAGCAGGGTGGCAGACCTCGATGGCAATCATTCCACCCAGGCTCTGTGGCCAAACTTCTTCCCACCAGGCCAGGAGCCCCCTCCAATGACCGCTCCACTCCTGGCCTCCCTAAGGGCACCAAAACATCTCCCTTTATGCTGTCAGCCCCAGGGCCCCACCCACCAGCAGGCGGTACCCAGAGCCCAACAGCAAAAATTAAAGGGCCCAACTTAGTAAGCTCTCAGAGGGGGCTTACACCTGTAAAAAGAAAACTGTCCATCAATGTCTGATGTGCCATTTGTCCCCCCCACCTGATCCTCCCAATCAGCACCCACCACCCCACCAAGCCTTTACATACCCACTGGGGTCGAAAGCCATAATCCTTTCTGAACTGCAGACATGTCTTCACTCTTCAAAGCTGGACCACGAACTGAGGAAATCAGATGTGCAGTTCAATGTATTTCAATAAAGTTTTGATTTTCGTGGCATAACTTGACCATTTTTGAATATTTTTGCCTCAGATTTTCAACCTGCATTTTTGGGACCCTATCTCATGAACAATGGCAGTGAAATTAGGCAACTCTGTCTCGAAGTTGATTTCTCAATCACTGTGTGAAATAACCTTTTGAGCAGGAGATGAAAATTTTCTATGCCCTTGTTCATGAGGTGGAGTCATAAGAATGTTATGTTGAAAGTGGTGTAAAAATACTAAAAACAACAGTTTTGAGCTAACATTGAAATCTGCGAACACAGGCTTGTAACTTTGGTAATTTTCAAAATTGTGACTCCAAATTTTCAACATAGCCATTTCTTCACAGCGCCTCATGAATGTGACAGCTGTCATTTTTAAAATCCTGGCCAGAATGTGTTTCCACGTCCTGAAAGGTGATTTTGCAGTCACTGCACGAAATCACCTTTCAGGAAGGAGTTGAAAATTTACTCTGCTCTTGTTCATGCGGTGGGGTCATAACAAGACTATGTTGAAAATTTGAGGTACAAATATTAAAAGAAAAACACAAAGTTACAAACCTACATTGAAATTATGAACACAGTTATGTAACTTTGGTAATTTTCAATATAGCCATTTCTTCACAGCACCTCATGAATGTGACAGCTGTCATTTTTCAAATCCTGACCAAAATGTGTTTTCGCACTTGTGGTACAAAATCACTTTTGGGCAGGATTTGAAAATGTTCTCTGCCCTTATTGATGAAGTGGGCTCATAAGAAGGTTATGTGGAGTCGAAAAAAGACCATGTTGAAAATGTGGGGTAAAAATATGAAAAAACAACATTATGAGTCTATGTTGCAATTTTTCAACACACGTTCATAACTGTAGTAATTTTCAATATTTTGACCCCAACATTTCGGCATAGTCAGTTTTCATACCACCTCATGAATTGACAGCTGTGATTTCTCAAATTCTACCCAAAATGTTTTTTTTTAAACTTTCTGTTTATTGTGATTACAATAGACATACAGTCAGTTTCCGGAGGCAGTACATGAGGAGATTAGACATATACCACATGAGGGCACCACCCCTCTTAATACACACAGATTTAAAAAAAATGAACACACTGCATCAATTAGATACGACATTGGGGGGACATAATAAAAACATTTCAACTGGTGGTACATTTATGGCTGTTTGTAAAAAGCCCATGAGCTGCATGATAATTTGAACTATATATGAAGGCCATTGAGAATTTGACATCTGTATCCTATAAAGGAAATACAAATATCATGCAATACCTCTTATTAGGAACCTTACTGGTATCCTTTTAAGCTATGATTATAGCTCTCAGTTAGAAACTTTTATAAAATGCAAACCGTTACAGAAACAAAATAAAACACAACTATCTGTAACATATTTTAGAGGTTTTAAAGATAGATATAGGAAAGGTATAATATACTCCCCAGAAAGGTGGGGATATTCTTTTCTAGTAGCCTAGTCAGCTCAGCACTATTATATTAAACTGTGAGTCCCAAGCTGAAACTATGGGGTCTGTCCAGATTAAAGCCAACCTGATATCAGGCGCAGCGACAAAGGATTCATGTCTCTCCCTCTTCTGATTCGTCTTCTTGGTCTATCTGGTCTGAGGAATCCTTCTGGCTATGAGACGGTACCCGGCATTGGGCCCACTTTAGGGTCTCGCTTGAGTCAGAGAAGATAAAAGACCTTGCCCAAGTAAAGGATCTGTAGACGTACTGGAAACAGCATGTTATGAGGTATACCCGCTTACCTCAAAATAGCTCGAACTCCATTAAAACATTTCTTTTTTTGCCTTGTTGCATAGCTTAAGTCAGGATAGATTTGTATCTGGTTTCTTTCGTGCAACGACATTCTTTATTGACTCGCTAACGCCTATACAAAGTCTCTTGATCCAACACCATCCAGAACCAGAACTGTTGTCCTGGGTGCATCGGAACTCTCAGAACAACCTCTAAATGCCACCTGATAAGCTTTTTGTATATTTATTTTACAATCGGTGAAAGCTTGGCCCAATTGCTGCTGCATCCATTCTTCCATGAACAGACCAAGGTGGTCTCCTTCAGTGCGCTCAGGCATGCCCACGATTCTGAGGTTAGCTGCTCGGGCTTGATTTTCCAAAACCTCAAGCCTGGAGCGGAGATGCGTGTTTTCTTTTACAAGCGTGGTGGCTGTGCCGATTGCCGCTTCTGAGCTTTTACGAGTCTCCATTGCTTCCGTTTTGATTGAAATCACCTCCATTTCTAAATGAGTGACTTTATTTGTCATCGATTCAAACTTCTCAGCTAATCCTGACACTGTAAATATAAAGCAGTTAATTTTGACGCCTAGAGTCTGTAAAGTTTCTTCTCCTGTTCCCACATCTTCCGGAGCTGTACGGCCTTGGACAGACCTCGTGGCTGGGGGTCCCAACATATTTTTACTTTTTGCTCCTTCTTGTTGTGATCTATCTTTTTTTGGATTACCCATGTTTAATCTTGCAGTATTCCGGTTTGCCTTTTTGGTCGTAAAATTTCTTAATTCATACAATAAAGCAGTCTTAATTTGCTTAGTTAACAGATTTTATAGAGAGCTTGAAATCTTAACCTCCGACTAGCTCAGGCTCAACACCCCCCACCCAAAATGTGTTTTAACACCTGTGGCGCAAAATGACGTTTCAGTCATTGTTTTACAAATGACACCTGTCATGCTCGGGAGTGGTCATAAAAAGATTATGTTGAACATTTGGGGTAAAAATGTGAAAAAACAATTAAGTTATGAGGAAAAAATTGTTCCAACATTTATGTATAACTTTATTTTTTGCAGATTTTGGCCCCTAATGTTCAACATATCCCTTGTGTCACCCCATCTCCTGAACATGGCAGGTGTCAGCTCCAGGGATCTGAACTGAGCTGCACACTCGAGTAGACTAGATAGACCATTATGGCCTATTTCTGATGGCAATTTCATTTGTTCATATGTAAAACATGTTTCTGCAGTCACACAGTGAAATCACCTTTTAGATGGGATTTTGAAGATTCCACCTGTCTTGATCATAATGTCAGGTTAACCACTAATGACAATCCCTGCCTCTGCTGCCGCTGCCTGCCGCAGTCCAAAGTCCACTGGTGAGGGGGTTCCCACACCTGTGACTCCACCATGGGGGGCAAGCCAGGGCTTTGCGACAGTGTTTCCTGGGAGGGGCATCCACCTGGCAGCTCCGTCAAGGGGAGTAAGCCTGGGGATGGGGGGAGTGGCGAGTGGAGATGAGAACCCCTAGCTGGTGAAGGAAAAAAAAAAGTAGATATTGCCTCTCAGCTGCCCTGTTCTGGGTAATTACAATCTAACAATGTGTCAAAGTAGGACACCACTGAAAAGAGCTATTGCAGCTCATCTGCTCTATCCTGGGTAAATATATAGTAAAAATGTGTACAAACAAGACCTGGTACAACAGCAATACCAGTGATGAACATTCGGTATTGACAAATGCTTGTTTTAAGTAATTTTTAGTATATCTGTCCTTCTCAGTTGAACAGTGGCCTTGATTTGTCAAAATTGGAACTCTTTAAAGTACAGTATACTAAACAGCAGTTAAAAAATGTCACTATTGTACTCTATGGAACGCACCCCTGCACTCTTCCTGAATTGACATCAGAAAACGCGCTAGCGCAGGGGCATGTGTCTGAATAGGGAATTGGAAGAATATGGCTTTTGGCTCCATGAAGCCAAACTAAGGTCCCTTCCTCCCTAAATACTGGCAGCAGTAAGTGAAAATATATACTGAATTAGACTTGAAGCCAGGTAAAACTCATTATATGTTTTTGGGGCAGAATTTCTGAAAGACTAGAAACTTGCTCTTTAAATTGAGGGGCAATTTGAGGCCTAAGGGGTTAACATTGTCCCTTTTAGAAGTCACTATGAAATAAGACAGTGGTTATGGAGGATTCCTTGCCCATTTCTCAACTGACCTTGTATACATAACATTTTATTTCTTTTTTTTATTTTTACCCATAAATGAACTGGGATAAGCCCTTTTGCAGTCGACTAAATATGTACATGCAATATTATAAATTGGAGAGTGCTCTAATAATTAAAAGACATTTAGGGTACATGAAGCACTTGCCAGTTGATTCAAACTTATGGTACAAGGCAGTTTTAAAATTTTGCAATGAACTGTTTAAGCTGATTTAGGGTGAAATAGAATTTAACAAATTCAGAGCTGCCTGGAAAAGGAATGTCTACCAGCTTACAGTTTACCATATATTGTTTTTGCTTAAAGGCAAGTTGTTTTGAGCTCCTAGTTGCTTGAGCTACAGTGTCCAATTGACATTTGTTTGACAAGTTTTCCAGAATTGCAATCCTGTATATTCCATGTACAAAATCGTCATACTCGATTTGATTCTCTGAGAGTAGAGAATTCCCAATTCACTATATAGGGTACAATAATTGGTTTGAAAAGGGGCCTTTAAGACAGAGTGCTAGATGCTGTTCAACACCTTGTGATTAATTTGCATAAAAGCATCTGTGTGGTTTATAAACAATGTTACCCCATAATCCAGAATAGGCAACAACACCTGTTTGGTTATCAGAGATCTGGGGCCGGAATAAGCAGATTGATTGTCTTGCGGCAGTCTAATGGGATTCTCTATCCCATGTGGCAAGTGCTGCAAGTCAGATCAGCTTTTTGTGGTCTAGCTTGTGGCAAGCCTGGTATCCTTTTATGTGGCTTGTGCCAGATATTTGGTGCAAGTTGCCGTAAATTGGGAAAACTGTCACAACTGCGTCCGACCTACTAAATTTGGACACAGTTGAGGCAACCCCAAACTTAGATGCAAAGTTGAATTTTTTTTTGCAAGTAGAGAACAGGTGTTACATTAGTTCCTTTAGAGCAGAATAAGTGGTACATTCCCTAATACTCGGAAATGAATGACAGTTTGACATATGAAATGTGAAGTAATATGAATTCATTTCCAATCCACTTTTTTTTTTTTTGTCTTTTGTTATATTATTATTTTTTGATCATGTAGATGTGAATGTGAATTTTTGTGAGTTGTGTTATTTTATTCAGTTTGCACTTTTAGGTGGCACATATCAGGCACCTGGTACCATGACATCATGTTTGACATCTTTTACAATGGACTTTAAATTTGAGTGGATACCAGACACCTCTATCCTTTGAAGAAGCTCCAGAGACAGAGCAAAATGATCATTAGGTGAGGGTAGTGATGGCGTTAAGTTGCCATGCCAGAGAGCCCCAGCAGGTAATCTGGTAACTTTGTGTAGCACCATGGAGCATATTGCACAGTTATACAATGGCAAGAAAAAATCTTGGACTCTGATTGGCCAGTCTTGGGCTGGATCCGTGATGTAAACCAGTACAACATCACGGGTCTAGTCTCAGCCTCACTGTGAACCTGCAGATGATTTTTTGGATGATGACCTCTTTTTTTGCATCTCCTCTTAAGAAACAAAAATATTTGTCCACATTATTAAAAACATTCTTTAAAATTATTTTTTTATTTTATATATAACAACGAGCCATTGTATAATAGCAATAATGCCCTCCAGGGTGTGTGTCGTTTGGGATAACGTCATGCCTCAGTTGTTGGACGCACTCGGCCTGCGGCTTCGTGCCCAACCACCTGAGGTGTGACTTTATCCCAGCACAACACACACCCTGTTGGGCATTATTGCTTAAATAACATGAAAAGAGGCACAAGCAAAATGGATGTCGTGCATTTCTTCTGAGTCCCTTCTTCATGTGGAGGTGAGTGCTGCTTCTTTAATTCATATATGTGTTTTTTTTTTCACTTATTAATAGAGTACATTGTATCAGACTAATTTTGCTGACTCCCAGGCTAAAAGATTTCTGTTACTACAAATCCCAGAGTCCCTGGCAGCTGACATCAGAACAGTAGGCAGCAGTGGGAAATTCAGTAGCCTTCAGTGCATGTTAAAGCTTTTATAAACTCTGATAAGGAGTTCTCCAGCCTGCTGTTCTCCGGGAGCTTAGTACAGTCCTCTATGATTGTACTTGGCCCTGAGAGGACAGCAGGACCAGCAAACAAAAGATCAGAGCCTATATATAAATTCTAACATGCACCGCAGGCTGTTGAATCTCTCACTGCTGCAATTCTGCTCTAATGTCAGCTGCAGGGCATTTGCAGTTACAGAAAATGTCAGCCTAGAAGTAAGCAAAATTTGCCTAATATAGTCTACTATGCTACAGTAGACAGTAGATACATTTTATTTTTTTTGCTTACAAAGCGCATATTAGAAGCAACCTCACATGGGTGTGTGGAGCTCTTAGTGCTGACTGTTCCCTGTTAACAGGGGAGAGGCAAATACTTTGTATGCAAGCTTTTTTAGATAGACTACCAGAATATGCTATAAACCCCGGAAAAGAATGTTGAAAATAAAAAAGGGAAACTGTCTAGTAAAATGGTAAAAGCTAAAACCTCTTATTTGTGAAAGCACATGCGGAAGTGCTGAGCCACTCTGTATGAATTTACCCCTACTACCCAAATTATTTACATTAAAGGAACACTGTCAACCTTTTTTGGATCATATTATTTTTAGGTAAAACCCCACATTTTATGATTGCTTTCTTTCTCTAAAATTTATTGATGTTGCTGTTTTTTTTATCTGCCTCCTTGCTTATTAGAACCATAATGCATGGTAATGTATAGCTATGCCCTGCTTTGTTTTGTGTCAAATCATTGAACTACTCATAGTGCACACTTTCTGAACATTAGAAATACCCTCAAACAGTGCAGCCACTCATGATACAATAGTTTTCTCTGCTCCCACTGCATAATGAGTGGCTAGATTGTGTTGGGGGCATTCCTGAGTCCAGGAAAGATGCAGTGGGAGCTGGCCAAGAAATGTAAATAAACATGTTTTGGTGTGGTAACACCAGTATGGTGGGCAGTCAGTTTTTCACTTTTTAAAAGAAAGAAGGGATCTGAATCAAACTACCAGCTACATCAACAGTCTCTGCAGAATGTAAACACTCAAAAAATCTGTTTTTTAAACTAGGGACACTTTGAGGTCTAAGGGGGTTGACAGTATCCCTTTAAATGCTTTAGACACAGTTTGTACCCTATCATTTATACACGTGCCAAAAGGCTCATTTATAAGGACCTCCACAGTTAAAACAATTAAAGAGCTCTGATGCTGTTGTGACGACTTTGAAAAAATGTAATATTTAGACACAATTCAGCTTATATTTTTTTTTTGTAATTCTCACCCTTACTTCTTTATTACGAAGCCATTTGCATGTAAACTTGATCACTGTCCTATCTGTTCTGTCTGTTTTCTTACACTTTACATCACATCTCTGTATATGATATCACAATCTGTTGTTGTGGAGATAATTATGATGCCACAAACAGGGGACTATTATGATATCAAGTGTAGGTAAGTAGTAAGAGCAGATAAAGTCTAAGGGACACGTAACCCAGACTCCATTATACCAAGGCTACTACCCTGCCTGCACCTAAGTACAGATCGAGGGGCCTGGGTTCCAGTTTCAGCAAGTACCAGGGTGTCCCTACTCAAATATGTGCAATATTTTGGTGCCTCCACCCAAAGTAGTGCTTTTGTGGGTATCTATCTAGCCTGGTACAGCCCTCTGGGAAGCTATAGCCACTCACAATCGACCTAGTGACCTTATACCCTCGACTTTGCAATAACCAGTTTCAGCAGTCAATACACAGTTTACAACAAGCATTAATAATATGCTCACATACCTTGCATTTACAACAAGGGTTTGGTCTTCTGGCAAACCCCCTGGAACCCCCTGTAAGAGACAGTTCAAATGCAAGCATGCAGTTCAGATACTTTATCAAAGTTTGAGTAACTTTAATCCAGATAATGATATAGTCACAAGCCAGCTTAACAGTAAAACAGTAAATTGGGGTTATTAAGGGGTCATGAACAAGGAGGGGGAAAGAATTCAGAATAATGATTTCTTTGCTGTACTGGGACAGGTTACTTTGCTTGCAATCACGCAAGTCCCTGTATTAAGCAGTCTATTAACTACTGGGTACCCAGAGCATGATGCTGGCATGCCAGAAGGGTGCTTGGGGTTGCAGGCATTGCAGCTGTTGTGGGGGCCCTTGATGGAGAAAGTAATTAAACATTGGCAAAGCAGATTAAGTTATTTGTATCCGTAGCTGGTTGGCCTAGTCTGTAGAAACACTTGAACACTGGCTGAACACAATCAGATGGTACCATTTATGATTAAAACATTTGTTGCAGGAGCTACCCTGGTTTTACTCACTGTACCCAGTCAATGGATGAGGGCTCTGGCAAAATGAAGACCTATGCTTTGCAGTTGCTGTCCATGGGGAACTGGGCCATCACGACTTACGTTCTTTTTTCAGCCTTGCCCTGTAGGTGGCCGCATCCTGCGATGATTTGCTATGCAGAGGCTGATTCCCTGAATCCAGTATCTCACTGAGATGCTGACAGTAGGACAGGAACAGACAGCCTGGATTGAGCATAACATAGGCCCAGATGCAGAAGGATGTTTTGGAATAGTTCAATTTGTTTGCTAGTGAAAACCTCCAGCTGGTAGGACAGTTCGTTACTTTGTGAGGATGGCTCCCTTTTGGCAACAGGAGTCCCAATAGCACTGCCTCTTCACGTGCAGTAGGCTGCAAACAGTTTAGCTGATACAACATTTAACTCCTCCTTCTTCCTTCGGCTGTCTGGCCAGTTGCAATTTCAGCCAACTCACTGAGCAACCCTTTGGTCTGTGGACAGGCAGTTCTGATGAATGCAGAGGGGCAAGACAGGCCCTTACCTGTGACTGCGGCTGAAACACATTGAGCTCTACTCAGCTTGAGAGCTCGAGCTGTACTGTGACACAGTTTTTTTTCTTCTTTTTGATTAATCCCAGACTTGTCCATTTTCTCTTCAGTTCAGTTGGCCAAGGGATCTGTCAGTGACAGTCTTGGGCTCCCATTGGTCCTTTTAGGTGCCAAACACTAGAAGTCACAGTTTCTCCCACAAGGCACCTGAGCTAAGGACCCCTTGAGGTTCCCTGAGTCCCGATTGGTTTAAACACTGGAAGTCCTGGATCTAACATGGCAGGTCCCATCAGGGAGTAAATACTGCAATAAAGGCAGGTTAAACATCTTATTTCATTTAAGGAACAGCAAACAGCAGTAAACAGTTACAGTACCATGTAGGCGGCAGCAAAAAAACACAGAATCTAAAAATGAGGAGATCAAAAAAAGTAACGTAAAGGCATCTAACAATATCCAGGAAAGATGTATAAACAAGACATCACTAAATGATGGGTCAGGGCCTGTTATAAAAAAATGATGACACCAATACACCTATGACACACCAGGATCTCCTTATCATGGGGACTCTATTATCAGATGGACTGATACAGCATTATGCAAAGGGAGAAATGACCATACCACCGTCAGCACACTGCCAGGGGCAAAAGCAAGTGATATAAGATGCCTACTGGGTGGTTTAATGGAAAACTCCATAAAGCCTTAAGTCATCTTACATGCTGGGGTAAATGACATAGGGAGGAGACTGCAGGATATTTACCCTAATCACAAATCAACAGCAACTGAAATAAAAAGGAAAAACGGGGACATCATCATTTCAGACATCCTACCAGGACATGGGTATCACTCCAAAAAGCGGAGGGAAATCAAGCACATTTATTTATTTATTTAGTTTTTGTTAACCAGGTAGGTACACTAGACAGCATAGCTGCCTATTTTCAGGTATGACCCGGGAGATTACAACAAAGGGTACATAGACAATAGTAGATACAAGAAAACATCATGGGACAAGTAGAAGTCAGACATAGTACACATACAAAATTTTCAGCAAATTACAGTACATTTGCAGGAATCTATATGTAGTAACAAAATAGAAATATAAGTGCAAATAAATAACAGTCATAAGTCATACAGCTAGTAAGTAAGTGCTAGAAGAGAGGAAATGACAAGATTTCCAGGCAGGTTTGAGAGTAGTAGAGGATGGAGCCAGTAGGCAACTAGAAGGAGCCAGTACAGGAGTGGGTGGATAGAGGACAGGAGCAGGGTTCAGAGCTTAGAAGAGCCCTACAAAGCTCCTGTTTGAAGCTGTCTGGAGAAGGGGAGATTCTTAGACTCAGTGGAAGGGAGTTCCATAGTTTAGGGGCCCAGCTAAAGAAAGCATTCTCCCCCATTTTGGTTTTACATGTTGGTTCGACAAGAAGGGATTTGTCAGCTGATCTCAGTGGATAGGCAGAGGTCACAGGTTTGAGCAGTACAGCCAGTTTGTCAGGTATCTGGGAGGAGATTATATTCTTTATAAAACAGTAGGAAGTAAACTGCCAGAAGGCTGAGGGGGTAAACCATCCCATACTAGAGTATAGTGTGCATCGGTGAGTAAGTTTGGGCAAAGACAAAGCAAAACGGCAAATGTTGTTGTAGGAGACATCCCACGGTGGCTTAAAGATCTATGTAAACAGGAAAAGTATGTATTCATGGATAATATGGATACACTTAGGGACATAAGGCTTTTCAAACCAGATGGTCTTCACCTAAACAAGATGGATTCTAGATGCCTTGCCAGAAGGTTTAATGAGCAAATAAATAAATATTTAAACTGATAAGTGTGTGTGTGTGTGTGTGTGTGTGTGTGTGGCGGAGGGAGCAAAGAAACAGGTGGCTAACACACAAAAATATCTAAAAAACATTGTAGATATGAATGCAGACCCTAGAGGCTGGAACTGCTTGCTTTTAAATGCTAGAAGTCTAACAAATAAATTTAACAAATTAAAATACATTCAGACTACACAAAACATCCAGATATGTGCGATAACAGAGACCTGGTTGGACAAATATGATACATGGGACCAGAACACAGAGGGGTACAACATGTACACAATATCAACAGAACACAGAAAAGGAAGTGGAGTGGCTATCTATGTTTCAGACAGGATACAGTCTGAAGAAGTAAATGCTAATTCAAATGAACTTGAACAAATTTGAGTTAAAATAACTCCCCACAAATCACCAAAAATCGTATTAGGCAATCTATACAGACCTCCATCAATAAAGGAAGATAATCTTGCCCTCTTAAATCAGATGCAAGACCTAAATCCAGCAGATAGGTTTCTAATTATGGGAGATATCAATTTACCAGGGATTATTTGGAGTAATCTACAGGGCTCCAACAAATCTGAATCAGATTTTCTGGAAGTGATCAACAGTACTGGATTAGAACAAAGGGTGGAGGAGAACACCGAGGGGGAAACATTCTGAATCTATTATACAATGGCAAGAAAGAATCTTGGACTGTGATTGGTCAGCTTGGGGCTGGACCCATGGCATTATCCCAGCATAATGCCACAGGTCTAATCTCAGCAATGTGAATCAATTGACCATTGTTTGTACCTCATACTCTTCTTTGCATCTCCTCTTAAGAAACAAAAATATTTTTCCACACTAATAAAAACATTCTTTAAAATTATTTTTTTATTTTATATATAACAACAAGCCATTGTGTGATAGGAATAATGCACTCCAGGCTGAGTGTCATGCTGGGATACTGCCATGCCTGGGGCATTGGACGTACTCGGCCTGTGGCCTTGTGCCCAACCCCCCCAGGTGTGGCGTTATCCCAGCACGACACACACCCTGTCACGCATTATTCCTTTACTAACTAATATGGGAGATACTATATCAAACTGTAGAACTACTACACCATTAAGTTCTAGTGATCACCTTAAAATAGAGTTCGAATTAAAGAAACATTCCCCATACAGACTGGTTTTACCTCAGTACTAAATTTTAGCAAAGCAAACTTCCAAAACATGAAAAAGAACCTTAAAACTGGAAATGGGGAAAGGAATTTGAAAACAAACTTCTGAATACCATATGGGACATTTTTTTAAAGAAAATAAATCAAGAAATTTATAGAAATATACCACGTAAGACCAAATATAGTAACAAAGGTAAAACACCATGTTGGATGACCTCCAAATTAAGGAAGTTAATAAACGAAAAAAATAAGATCTACAAAAATATAAAAAGGAGCAAACAGGAAGGAGGGTGGCTTAGTTATAGGGAAATAGTAAGAAAACTTAAAATAGTAATCAAAAAAGCAAAGACTAATCATGAATTAGAACTGGCAACTAAATTCAAGGACAACTATAAAGCATTTTATTCCCACATAAAAAACAAAAAGAGGGCTATCAACTGTGTGGGTCCACTAAAAAACCAAAATGGACAATTAATTACAAATGAAAAGGATATGGCTGACATGCAAAATTGATATTTCGCCTCAGTATTTAACTCTAAAAATAACTCAGAGCTATATAGTAAACCAACCAACAACACATTTAGTAGCATTCTCATACGAACATATGAAATTTGCCAGCAGATAAAGGCCTAGTGGTCTATATCAAGTCTGCTTGAATATTACCTTCTTTTTACTATTCTGCAGCACCCTTCCCTCCCACCCTTCCCCTCCTTTGCCTCTCCCTTGCCCTGTCCAAGCCCCTTTTGAAGCAGTCCATTGTTCTACTGAATACCACTTCTGCCAGTAACGCATTCCACCCAGCTACCACCCTTTCCATAAAAAAGTGTCTTCTCATCTACCTCCTGAACCTTCCTCCCTCCAGTCTCATATCATGGCCCCGGGGGTCCCCCCCTTACTTTGAACAGCCCCTCTGTACCTGTCTTGTTTATTCCTTTCATGTATCTGAAGGTTTCGATCATATTCCCCCCTGTCCTTCCTCTCCTCCACCGAGTACATGTTCAGCTCCCTCAGCCTCCTCTCGTATGGTAAGTCCCCCAGCCCCTTGATCATCTTTGTCACCCTGTGCTGCACTCCCTCCAGTAACTTAATGTCCCTCTTCATATACAGGTGCCAGTACTGCACGCAGTACTCCAGGTGTGGTCTAAATAATGATCTGTACAGTGGTAGAATCACCCCCCCCAAGGATATACCTCTTGCAATGCAGCCCAGCATTTTGTTGGCCTTTGCAGTAGCCTTCCAACATTGTGCTGAGTTGTTCATTGACTCCGTAATGAGCACCCCCAGATCCTTCTCCTCCTCCTCCTCTGTCTCGGCTAGCTGCACTCCCCCAGCCTGTCCTCCTCCTCCCCTCCTTGGGTTTTCGCCCAAAATGCAGCACCTTGCACTTTTGGCATTGAACCCCAGTTGCCAGGCGTCTGACCAGGTTTCCAGCTTTGCCAGATCATCCTGCAACCCCTGCCATCCTGCAACCATTTGCCAGAACTAGACACATAGTGGATTCCCTGAACGGGGAGGGCCTCAAACAACTGGTAGAATAACCCACAAGAGACAGGGCTGTCCTAGATCTAGTACTGACTAATGGGGAAAGGATCACAGATCTCCAGGTTGAAGGTCACCTGGGGACCAGTGACCATCACATGGTATGGTTCAATTTGGCCACTAGAACTAAATCATCCCATTCCAAGGCAAAAATATGGGACTTCAGAGGAGCTGACTTTGATAAGCTGGCCAACAGGGTTAAGCTAGTCCTGGCAAGAAGAAATACAGGTGAGGGGGTACAGGCAAAGTGGGCAAGCATTAAGGGTGAAATACTTGGAAGCAACATCCCATTGTGTTAGAAAAGTAAGAGCAAAAGAACAAGGAAACCACTTTGGATCTCAAGAACAGTAGCAGAAAAGGCCAGAGTCAAAAGGCTGGCCTTCAGGAAATGTAAGGAAATGCAGCGGGATGAAGATAGGGAGGCATACCAAATTTCTCTAAGGGAAGCAGGGAAGGCAGTAAGGCAGGCAAAGGCCCAAACTGAGGAAACACTAGCACGAACAGTATGAAAAAAAGGTGACAAGACTTTCTATACATACATTAGTGAAAGGAGACAGTCCAGAGGGGGTATTGCTAAGATCAAAGGGGATAAGGGGGAGTGTGAGGAGGAGGACCAAGGAAAAGCATCTGTCCTAAATAGATACTTCTGCTCAGTATTTACTGAGGAAATGGTAGGGCAGGGCCCACAGTTCAGCACCATGGACACGGGGGAGGTGTGCACTAGTCCCTTCACAAAAGGGTGAACAAGGCAATGGGACCTGATGGCATGCATCCCAGAGTACTAAAGGAGTTAAGGGTGGAACTAGCAGAGCCATTATCAGAACTGTTTAGTGAATCTCTGAGCACAGGAGAGGTCCCAGAAGACTGGAGAAGGGCTTACATGATCCCGCTCCACAAGCGTGGTAATAGGTAGGAGGCAGGAAACTATAGACCAGTCAGTCTTACCTCAGTAGCGAGACACTCCTTAAGGAAAGGATAGTGCAATGCCTGGAATCAATAGGAGCACAGGATGCAAGACAGCATGGGTTTACAACAGGAAGGTCCTGTCAAACTAATCTCATTGATTTCTTTGACTGGGTAACATGAGTGGTGGACTAAGGGGGAGCAGTTGATGTCACCTACCTTGACTTCAGCGAAGCTTCCGATACAGTTCCACATAGAAGATTGATTAATAAGCTGGGTAGGCTTGGGCTGGGTCAGAAATTGGTCAGCTGGGTGGCAAACTGGTTGGCGGGCAAAAAACAGAGAGTGGTGGTAAATGGTATACAGTCAGAACAGATGCAAGTCACAAGTGGGGTACCTAAGGGAGGCAGTATTACGCAGTGGTTTAAGGCTCTGAGCTGCAAATCTGGTAATATCCAGCAGACCAGACCTGGGTTTGAATCCACAGCTTCCCTTGCATACAGTGTGACCCTGAGCAAGTCACTTAACTTCCCTGTGCCCCAGGTCGCATACGAAAATAGCTTTCAGCTTAGTGTTACTCCTGGTTAAACAACTAAAAAAACAAACAACAAAAACAAACTCAGGATCAGTCCTGGGGCCCTTCCTCTTCAATACCATCATCAGTGACATTGCAGATGGACTGGAGGGTAAGGTTTGTCTATTTGCAGATGACACCAAGATCTGCAACAGAGTAGATGATCCAGATGGGGTGGGCAGAATGAGAAGAGATCTGGATAAACTGGCAAAATGGTTAGAAGAGTGGCAACTGGGGTTTAACGCAAAGAAGTGCAAGATCATGCACATAGGGAAGAGAAACCCTCAAGTCACCTGTAGGTTGGGAGGGGAGTTGCTGGCAATCACAAGGGAAGAAAGAGACTTAGACATCATTATCATCACAGATGATCTGAAATCATCCAAGCAGACCAGTAAAGCAGTAGGTAAGGCTAGAGGGATGTTGGGGTGTATTAGTAGGGGTATCAAAAGTCATAAGAGGGAGGTAATAATCCCTCTTTACAAGACACTGGTTAGGCCCCATCTGGAGGACTGCATGCAGAACTGGAGGTTGCACCTGTACAAGGACATTACCAAAATGGAGGCAGTCCAGAGAAGGGCAACCAAAATGGTGCAGGGACTGCATCAGAAAACATATGAGGACAGATTAACGGAGCTCAATATGTATACCCTAGAGCAAAGGAGGGAAAGAGGTGATATGATCGAAACATTCAAACACCTTAAGGGCATTAACAATGTGAAAGAGTCTAACATGTTTCAATATAAGAAAAATAGCAGGACAAGAGGACACAGCATGAGATTAGAGGGAGGCCGATTAAGGGGGAATGTGAGGAAGTTCTTTTTCACAGAAAGGGTGGTGGATGCATGGAACAGCTTACCTTAGGAAGTGGTGGATATGAATACAGTGCAGGGCTTCAAACAGGCATGGGACAGGCATGTGGGAGCAATAAAGATGAGTATGAATAGATAGGCCATTGACAGAGTACAGGCCTTTGGCACATTCATAAGGTAGAAAAAATGGGCAGACTGAATGGGCCTTGCAGTCCTTATCTGCCGTCAACTTCTATGTTTCTGTGTTTCTATGAGGTCATCCACCACCACTCCCATCTTGGTGTCATCAGCAAACAGACTGATCTTGCTCTTTATGCCCAATGATATGTCTGCAATGAATATCCCAAACAGCACTGGCCCCAACACCGAGCCCTGTGGAACACCACTCATCACTACGGTGATATATTGTGGGTCAGTACAGAGGAGAGAGACTCATACACGGTATGTCATTTCAGTGGCCATCTTTTATTCTACTCAGAGATAGTGGTCTTACATCACTGGACATACACAAAGAAAGGCTTACTGTGCATGACAGGAACTTACATATATAATGGACTACAATACCCACACGTATAAACTACAACTCTAATCAACTTTCTACCATATATATCCATGTATATACTACCGTACATATCCATGCATATACTACACTCCTCCCCTTAGACAGGAACTTGTCTAAAATACTTCAACAGTAACATTCCTAACTTCCAGGCAGAAGTAGACTGTTCGGTACCCAGAAACAAGTTCAGGAGATTATTCTGCCCCTTGGGTAGAACTTGTCACTAACTAAGTAACAGTACAAGCAAGAGTTCAGTTACACAGAAGTACAAGTTCATTACATCACTTTACAGATCAAATCTTTGTAGTGGTCTTCGGTGCCTCGGGATATCTGCGGGCTTGAATAACTGCTGTTGATGGAACAGGCGATTCCTTATTATTTGGCGCCAGCTCCAGTGAAACTTCACAGGTGGGAGCAAAGTCCTATGTGTCACTGTCCTTAGATGGAGTGACATCTTCTGCTGCATTTTCTGAACCCTTGGAATGCAGAAAGTGATCCACATGTACGTGAACAAGTCACTGTCCCACGCAAACTGCATAAGACAAAGGTCCACATGTTTCAATCACCAACCCAGGAATCCAAGAACCCTTGGGATGTCTACAGTCTGGAACCATCACCCTCTCTCCAGGAGGAAAAATCCATACTGGCTTGGCAGACTTTTTGTGACCCTTTTGCTGTTGTAGTTGATACTTTGCAACAGTGTCAGCCAAGTCTGGCTTGAACAATGACAAACAGGTACGACGTTGACGTTTTAGGAACAGTTCAGCAGATGCTTGCTCTGTGACTGTGTGAGGAGTGTTTCTGTAAGCAAACAGAAAATGAGCCAGCCTTTGAGCTGCAGGTACTTACTATGAATCTGGTTTATTCCAAGCTTTTTGAATGTCTGTACAGCTCTTTTGGCTGTGCCATTTGATGCTGGATGGTAAGGTGGAGTCAAAATATGTCAGACGCCATTCTGCTTTAAGAACAGTTTAGACATGGGAAGAAAATTGGGGACCATTGTCTGACACTAACTCCTGTGGTAGTCTATAAGAGGTGAAAAGTTCTCTCAAAACCTTGATGTCTGTTGGGCGTAGGCCTTGGGCGTTGAGCCGGTGACCTAGGTACTCAACAGAATTTTGCAGAAATTGGCATTTTGCTAGCTTTACTCTCAGTCCATACTGTTGCAGTCTGGTCAGAACGTGGTTCAGGATTGTCAGATGCTTTTCCATTGTGGGTGCGGTTACCAAGATATCATCCATAAAGCATACTACATGGCCCACTCCATGCAGTATCTGGTCCATTGTGTTCTGGAAAATTGCTGGTGCTGTGGAAACTCCATATGTCAAGCGATGACACCAGTAAAGCCCCTTGTGAGTGTTAATGGTTAGATACGGTTCTGACTCTGGTTCCAGTTCCAGTTGCTGGTATGCAAAGGATAAGTCCAACTTGTTAAAGAACTTACTCCTTGAGAGTGTAGCAAACAAGTCCTCTACGTTGGGCAATGGGTATGGATCTTGCTGTATACAACAGTTCACTATCACCTTGCAGTCACCACACAACCTCTCTGCCTTGTCTCATTTCAGTACCACACCAATAGGGGCAGCCCATTTGCTCCTCTCTACTCATGAGATGATACCATGGCTTTCAAGATGGTCCAGTTCCTTCTCTACTGCTTCCCTTAAAGCATATGGTACTGGTCAAGGCTTGTGGAAAATTGGAACGGCTCCCGGTTGCACTCGGATCTTTGCCTTGCAATCCTGGATCGTACCGTAACTGTCCTGGAAAATAGGACCATGTTTGTCTACTATTTTCTTTAGCACATCTTGCGGTGCTTTGGTCACTGTATTTAAGCTGAAGATCTTTTCCCAGTTAAATTTGATCTGCATGAGCCAGTCTCTGCCTAATAATGCAGGTCTTTCTCCTTGTACCACCACCAGAGGCAAGGTCCACTTTCCTTCCTCGTAGGTGACTGGCACTTGAATTTCTCCTAGCACAGGGATTTGCTCTCCCATGTAAGTTGAGAGCTGAATAGATGATGGTTGCAATGGGCACTGCTGAAGTTTCTCTCTGTAGATGTTCTCTGGCATGAGAGATACTGAGGCTCCGGTGTCTAGCTGCATGCTCACTGGGTTGCTTGCTAGCTCAAGCTGGAGGTAAATTTCCTTTCCGGTTGCCCCTGTTGCATAAACCATGAACAGGTGCAGTGCCTCATCTTCTGTTTCAGTGGTTGCAGTGCTATTTGTGACATACCGTGCAGTAGCAGTCCATGATGTACTTTTGCACACCCTTTGTATGTGACCCACCTTTCCACAACTGCGGCATTTCTCATGTTGAAAGCAGCAAGTGCTTTGAAGGTGGTTACCTCCACATCGGTAACCCAGTTTTGACTTTGTGGAAGTGCCCTGTGGTGCTGGCTTCCTAAAGGTTTGGGGTTGCTGACGAGCATGGAATGGACCACTGTGTGGTGTAGCATGTCCCTTTTGTTCTAGGGTATGGGTAACCTTGTGAACTTCATCAATCAATCAATCAAAATCTTTATTTATCCAGGCGGGCACCATTGAGCGAGGCTCATTTGCAAGGTGGACCTGGTCATGAATACATCAAAGTACAGTACAGAAGCAGGCATACAAAAAGCAATAATATACAAGGAAGAAAAAGTATATACAGTGTATACAGTACAGTACAAGGTTGAAATAAACAAACAAAAACAGCATTATTTTACAATTGAAGAAGTCAGCAGATGTACAATCAACCATAGGCATACAGGGGTTATAAGCAGAGATCTTTTGAGTGAGGCAGCCGGCAACTACACCTATAGGGGAAAGAGGCTGTGTATGGGGTGCAGGTTAGAGAGGTAAAGAAAAGGAGGGATATATTACCGACGACTGGGGGAAAAATTGGGCTAAAACCAAAAAAAGTGATGATGGCTGTCGTGTACTTGTTTATTATGGTAATGACGGGAAGGGGTAGATAATTGGGACAGTACTATGGATGGGGTGGGACTTTAGCCAGGCATCACTACTTTGGGGTTCAGAATGTCCCACCAGTGCTTGGGAGCCTTTTTGAGCGAGCTCCATAGCGATTGCAATGTCACAAGCTGTCTTCGAGTCTAGTTTCTGTTCTTGCAAAAGCCTTTTTCTGTAAGCTTCCCCTCTCGGACCACAGACAAAGCGATCCCAGAGGGCATCGTCCAGGGACTGGCCAAACTCAAAAGTGCATGCTAGATGCTTTAATGTGATGATGTAGTCAGCAACAGGTTCCCCTTGCCTTTGGTTGTACTGGTAGAAGGTGTATCATTCAGCAATGAGAAGGGGCTGGGGTTTGAAATGCTTTGCAAGTGCCTCAGTGATTTGCGCATATGTCAGGGTTAGGATGTCAGCTGGGGCTGTTAAATTCTGCAGAAGGGTATAAATCTGTGGTTGTAAGACTGCTAGGAAGACATCTACTTGTTCATCTTCTGCTATTTTGTTTGCCTTGGATTCATCAAAGTCAGGTACTCTGTCAATTGTAGTCATGATGTCTGTGGCTACAGGTAGGTGCTCAGGAGCTGCAGTGTCTACACGCAAAAACAAGAAGTGTCTTTTTCTGGCTTTTTTTTTCAGTGTGTGATGCAGTTTCTGTGGTGTGCCTCAAGAGGCTTCTGCTTTGTTACTATGGTCAGTGTCTGAGGACATACAGCAGCCGAGATGAAGCAAAGGAATGTTAGCTTTCAGACTGAAGCCATAAATCATGTGCCTCATGGTGACCTGCTAGTAGCTGTGTTGTTTCTGTTTCAATACATCAAAGTAGCAAATAGCTCTTTAGGTTTCTGTTTTATCTGTCTGTAGATAAATCTGCACCCAGAGTTTTGCACCTAAGCAAACAATTTAGTAGATTTAAGTAGCAGGCAGAGAGGGACAGTTAAGCAGCCTGTCAAACAGAATAGATGCAAGGAGCTGGAAAGATTTACTATCAAATTTAAATTAAAAAGAAAATATGCATTCATTTACATGACCCTTCAGTTGCACTCGTAGAAGTTCTGTTGTTGATTCTCATAGCCAATGTGTTATATTGTGGGTCAGTACAGAGGAGAGACTCATACACGGTATGTCAGTTCAGTGGCCATCTTTCATTCTACTCAGAGATAGTGGTCTTACATCACTGGACATACACAAAGAAAGGCTTACTGTGCATGACAGGAACTTACATATATAATGGACTACAGTACCCACTTATATAAACTACAATTCTAATCAACTTTCTACCATATATATCCATGTGTATACTACCATACATATCCATGCATATACTACAACTACCCTTGGGGATGAGAGCTCCCCACCCACCACCACCCTCTGTTGCCTTCCCTGAAGTCAGTTCCCTACCCATCTCACTAGCTTTGCACCCGCTCCTGTGCCTTCTAGCTTACTTCCCAGCCTCCCATGTGGCACTGAGTCGAATGCCTTACTGAGGTCCATGTACAGGACATCCACTGCATGACTCCCATCCAATTGCCTAGTTACCCAGTCATAGAACTCTACCAGGTTGGTTTGGCAGGATCTGCCACTTACAAAGCCATGCTGTCTGCTTTCCTGTAGTCCTTTGGTCTCCAGGAGGGCCACCAGCCTCTCCTTCCGGATCATCTCCATCAGCTTACCCATGATGGATGTGAGGCTCACCGGTCTGTAGTTCACTGGTTCATCCTTTGGGCCACTCTTGTGGAGGGGCACCACATGAGCCATCCTCCAGTCCTGAGGTACACACCCTAAGTGTAGTGAGGCATTAAACAGGTCTGCCAAAGGTCCTGCCAGGACCTCTGCCAGCTCCTTCAGTACCCTGGGGTGGATGCCATCTGGGCCTGGCACCTTGTCCACCCTCAGTGACCTCAAACCCTCCAGAACCCTGCCCTCCTTGATTTCCCCATCCGTCACCCCTCCCTCTTTGTTTCTTCCTCCTTTCCCCTTGGATATCACCCCTCTTCTTCTTAGTAAATACCGAGCAGAAGTAATTGTTTAGTGCTTCTGCCTTATCACTCCCTGCTTCCACCCATCCCTCCTCCGTCCTAATATTTACTATATGGTCCTTACAGTTCCTTTTCTCCCTGATGTACCTGAAGAAGCCGTTCTCCCCCTTCTTAATGCCCTGCACCAGCCTGAGCTTCATAGATGCCTTGGCTTCCTCTACTGCCCTTGTCACCTCCTTTGATTCCTTCAAGTACTCCTCCCTGTCCTCCTCCTCCTCCCTGTTTTTTTGTACCTTCAAAAGGCAGCTATTTTCCTCCTTACCATTTCCATGACCTCCTTGCTCACCCAGCTAGGTTTTGTTGCCCTAGCCTTCTTGCTCTGGGCCTTGCTGCAGGTTCTGGTTGCCTCCACTATCCTCTGCTTTATGAGCTCCCACCTCTGGTTAATGCCCATACTAGGTTGAATTCTGGCCATCTGAGTGGAGCAGATCAGGGGAGGGCCTGGCTGGTCATGAGCTCTGAAACACTCAGACCCAGCCCAGGCTATTTACAATATACACAAAGTTGAAGCTCTTAAAGGGACAGCAAAGTGGCCAGCCCGGTGGCACTAAGGGTTGAGGCACTGGACGCCACACCTCACGCTATGCCAGCGACTTGGGTTCAGGAATGACCTCGGGTCACCAAGGTTCCAGAATGGGGGAGGGTGGGAGCAGGATTGAGCATTGGCTCTTCCCTCCCGGGTAAGGTGTGGGGTCACCCGCCCATAGTCCTGCTGTCACCAAATGGAAGTTTGGTGCTGACACAGATGGTCAGTGGTGTGACTAGAAGGGAGGGGCATCCTGAATGGAATGTGCCTCCACATGCATGCGCTACATCAGGGATGCATGGGTATAAGGGCCCGGGAGAAAACCCTTAAAAAAAACAGAAACTGTATATGAAAAAAAAGAGACAGCCCGGAGACACTGGCATGGCACGCTCACACAGATCAACAGGGAACACCAACAATCATGGATTTACTAGCCTTGAAGGACATCTACCTGGCAATGGGCATTACTGGAGCCCTGTGAGACACTTAAGGTAAGCCCCCCAATTTGGGGGGGGGCTACACTCTCCCCTGCCTAGGAAACTTGGCATCTGTGCCAAGTCTATGATATAAATAATAATTACCTTTAACACTTTCTATTATTTATAGGTATATATACACATCTAGATCACACACCATTATGTACAAATCTGTGCCGATATACTATAACTTTGTACAATTTAGCATGCTTTACCTTTAAATGAAAGTTTCTAGTAGCAATTGCATAGTTTAAACAGTCACATTTTATCCCCATTTTAAATTTACCATTTTCCACACTTTCAGACAGTTACTCATAAGAAATGGCATTTGTCCCCTTGGAACCTTTAACATTGTTTTCTTTAGATAGATACCTTGCACCTCTTTAGCTGACTCCTTTTATTCTACAAGGGCAACCCCTAAAATACTGGGTGGAGGGTTTGATTATTAAATTAGAGGATGCAGTGAACCCTATTTTAGGAAGGGATTTTGTTGTGATGTATACCCCTTTATAAACTACATTCAGGGGCAAGTCTACAGGCTTTCTTGGTGAATCATAAGTAAGGCGTACTACTGGTTTCACAATTCTACCTGATCTTCTTGGTGTAGGGGGCAGTGGCACGGTCCTTTCAGCATTAGCATTTGGGTTAGCTACTCCCGGCTCATTGTCCAGCAACAAGACAGCTTTTGATGAAAGGGGCACTGCTGCTCTCTCTTGCAGTTCAGAGTTGGCTGCAGTACTTGTATTTGTAGTAGCACTTACTGTTCTGTAGACTCCAGTTCATCTGCAAGAGGAATCTCAACAAAGTTAGAGTCATCCAACTTACTGTTAGCACTCAGGAATAACAACACTTTCTGATATAAGATTTGGTTCACTAGGCCCATTTATTTCAGCTCCACATAAAGGTTCACTGGTGTGTTCCTCATTTTCTGGATAATGACTAGCCATTTCAATTTAAGACGATTCTACAAGACATGAAGAATCAGCTACTTCAGAGGTCTCACTGAATCTCACTTTCAGGTAGTACTGGGGTAGCTTGAAAGAGCAAGATTGTCTGACACTTCTTGATCATCAGCATTATCCTCAATATTGCAAGCAGGAATTCCCTGAAACAGTTGAGCTAACTCAAAGGAATGATAATACATGGCTCTATATTCACTTTCACTAGACTCAGAGTTAGCTTCATCATTAATAGCAGCATTGCTTGTTGCAGGTTTGGTTTGCTGAGCAGCAGGAGGCTGGCTTGACTGTTTCTTCTGAGAGGCAGATCTGGTAACAGACCCTGTTGGAGCAACATTTTAAGGGGCTGTATCTATGACAGTTTGCCCAATTAGCAGGAGGTGATTCCTGTGAATTGTTTTACAGCTCAGGGATCTCCTTCTGGCCATACTTTATAAACTGGGAGGCCATCCAACTTGCCAATGACTATCTAGGGAGTATGACTCAATGGTCAGCTATCTTATGTTTCCTTGCAACCCCAAATTTCTCATCAGAACATGATCTCCAGCTTGTAGTTCTTGAGCTTTAACTCTTTTATCATGCCTTACTTTGCTAGATTTTTCTTGGCAGTCATAGTGTGAGCAAGTTGATAAGAGTGATTAAGCTGTGCTTTGAGTTTTTGTACATATTGCAAATAGTTAACTGCTTGAACCCCATCTGTGAAATTCCAAAGCAAATGTCCACTGGTAGGGGTGCTTCCTAACCAAACATCAGCTGATATGATGAAAAACCTATTGCATCATTTCAAGTGCAATTATAAGCATGCACTAAGGTACTTGTCTGCTGAATCCACCTCAGTTTGTCTTTTGGGTAAAGGGTGCCCAGCATGTCCAGCAACGCCTGTTAAATCTTTCTGGTTGTGGATCCCCTTGTGGGTGATAGGGAGTGGTCCTTGACTTTCTCACACCCCAGAGAGATAGCATTTCCTTAATAATGTAACTTCCAAAGTCCCTTCCCTGATCAGAGTGGATGCATTGTAGAGCACTGAAGTGTAGGAAACATTTCTGTACCAGGACTTTAGTACAGTTGCTGCCTTCTGAGCTCTCATTGGATAAGCTTGTGCATATCGGGTGAAATGGTCGGTCACAACAAGTACATTTACAATGTTCTTACAGTAGCATTGGGCTCTAATCTCAAAAAGTCAATGAACACAAGCTCCATTGATGCACTAGTGGTAATGTTAACCAAAGGGGTTGCCCTTTGTGGCTGGGCCTTTCGTTGAAGGCACCTGCTGCAAGTTTTGTTATATTGGTCAACATCTGCACTCATCTTGGGCCAGCAGAAACAGGCACAGACTAAGTCTGAAGTTCTGTTGCTGCCCAAATGTCCCATTTGGTCATGGAGGGCTTTCAAGACCACATGCTTAAATTGTGAAGGTAACACTAGCTGTTTCTTTATAACTTCTCCTTGGCTGTTTGTCTGCTTGTGATTTCTTGATATAATAATTTTCTCTTGAAGCTTAAGTCTAGGCCCCTCTTGAAACAGTAAGGCAGTTCATTGATCATTTGATTGTAGTTTGGAAACATCTTTTCCTTTGTTCATAGCATTTAGCACAAGTCTAAGCATGGGATTGTGATACTGTTTTCTTTGAATGTCCACTGGAGTGAGTTGAGGCAAGGTACTCAAATTTAGTGCTGTAAGATTACAGTAAGCTACAGGCACCAAGTATCTGGAGGTCCCAGGCAATCAATCAGGCAATTCACAGTCTCAGCAGATGGATGTTCATCTCTGTCAAACTTATGGCACAGGGCCTTCACGGATTGTTCCGACATTTGCACCCACTCTGGATTGGAGGCAGGCCTCTGGGAGAGAGCATCAGTGTCAATATGGTTTAGACCTGGATGGTACTCCACTGAATAATCACATGTTGATAGAACATACAGCCACCTGTGTCCAGTTGCATCTAACTTGGCCAATGTTTGGACATACATGAGAGGATTATTATTTGTTTTGACCAGGAGTTTGGCACCATATAAATACTCATGAAACTGGTCTACTATGGCCCATTTTAAAGCGAGAAATTCTAATTTGTTACTGGATAGTTCTTTTCAGATGGGGCTAAGCTTCAGCTTGTAAACGTCACTGGGCGTAATCCTTCTTCTTCTTTGTATTTTTGATAAAGTACAGCTCCAAGGCCACTCAGGCTGGCATATGTGTGAAGCACATAGGGTTTAGTTGGGTCAGCATATGCCAGTACTGGAGCATGCGTAAGCTGGTGGATAATTTCTTGGAATACTGCATCACAATCTGAAGTCCATCTTGGCCCAAAGGACTCATTAGGTTTAAAGTAGACCTTCTCACCTTCCTTTACAGTGCCCCTTTTAAATCTCTGATTAGTGGGAGATATCCTTATGTCAGATTTAACAGGTGTTGAATTACCTTGGTCTAGTCCTTAACAAAGTGGTGATAATATCCACAAAACCCAGGAATCTCGAAGTTCTTTAAGGTTGTTGGGCCTCAGGCAGGTGGTTAAAGCTTCTACTTTGCCTGTATCCATCTTTATGCCTTCAGAGGACACGATGTGGCCTACGTATTTTACAGAGCTTTGAAAAAACTGGCACTTGTCAATGGATAGTTTCAACCCAAATTCTTCCAATCTTTCCAGAACTTTAAACAGACAAGCCTCATGCTCCTCAAGTGTTTTGCCAAACACAGTGACATCATACAAATAGACAAGGCATTCAAGGAGGTTCATGTCTCCTACAGCATGCTCCATTAGTCATTGAAAGGTTGCAGGCATTTCAGATATGCCTTGGGGCATGTGCAAGAATTCGTAGAAGCTCAGGGGACAAATAAATGCAGTTTTACTCTCTATCCTCTGGCGCCATCGGGATTTGATAATACTTGTTTCTGAGGTCCAGAACAGAAAACCACTGGTGATAGTTGAGACAATAGAGGGCATCCTGGATGCGAGGCATCGTGTATTGATCTGGTATGGTTCTTCTATTAAGTGTCTTGTAATCAACACACATCCTCACCGAGCCATTCTTTTTTCGGACCACCACAATTGGGGACATTTAAGGGCTGCATGATTTCTGGATGATTTCAACTGCTAACATGTCCTGAAGATGGCGTCTAACATCATCTATGTCTGCAGGTACTAATCGGCATGGCCTCTCGTCGTGGAGCTGGATGTGGTGTTAAGCATCAGTAACACATCCAATGTCCCATTCTTTCAAAGAAAATACTTTGCTCCACTGCACTTTCTATTCCCTGGAGATGGGAGACTCTCCAAAGTCGAACATATCCAGGGACACATCACCATCTTCCTCTGTGTGGTGCTTATTCGGCAACACACTCGGGAGGAAGCAATCTTAGACATGGCACTCTCAAATGGGGATGGAGACAGGATCTCCAATTTTGAAGTGGGTAGCCATCTGGGAACAAGTGACCACCAAACAGTGTGGTTCACAATAAACTTAGCTGTAGAGTCAAGCCATACAAAAGCGAAGGTACTGAACTTCAGGAGGGCTGATTTTGTCAAAATGGGAGAGTGCCTCAGAAAAGCACTAGCAAACAGGCAAGAAGGTGGGGTGGAGAAACAATGGGGAAACATCAAAACCGCCATCCCAGAGGCAACAAGCCTTTGTGTGAAGCAAATAAACAAATCAAAATGAAAGAAAAAACCACTATGGTTCTCAAAAGAAGTGGCAGGGAAGGTAAGGGAGAAAAAGATAGCATTCAGGAAGTATAAGGAAACACAGAAGGAGCAGGACAGAGAACTGTGCCAGTTAAAGCAGAAGGAAGCGGGGAAGGCAGTCAGAATAGCAAAGGCCCAAACTGAGGAAAAGATAGCCAACTTGGTTAAGAAGGGGGATAAAACCTTTTATAGGTACATTAGGGAGCAAAGAAAGACTAAGGCAGGGATACTGAGGCTGAATAAGGAGGAAGGTGGTTGGGCAGAGAGCGACAGTGAAAAAGCAGAGATACAGAACGAATATTTCTGCTCAGTATTCACAATGAAAAAGCAGGGGGAGATACTTAATCCAGTCAATAGAAGCACTCTGGATAGGGGGGTTGATATTAGTCCTGTCACAGAAGAAAGGGTTATGAAAGAACTCTTAAAACTGAAGGTGGATAAAGCAATGGGGCCTGATCGGATTCACCCCAGAATTCTAAAAGAACTAAGGGAAGAACTAGTAACACCACTGACTACACTTTTTAATAAATCATGGGAGGATGGTGTGGTACCTGAGGACTGGAGGAGGGCAGATGTGATATCCCTTCACAAAAGTGGGAGCAATACAGAGGCAGGAAACTACAGGCCTGTCAGTTTGACCTCAGTGGTAGGGAAAATTATGGAATCACTTCTGAAGGAAAGAATTGTTGAGTACCTAGAGACCAGTGGGGCACAGGACACAAGGCAGCATGGATTCACAGCAGGAAGGTCATGTCAGACAAATCTAATTGATTTCTTTGACTGGGTGACCAAAGTAGTAGACCAGGAGGGCTGTGGACATGGCCTACCTAGACTTTAGCAAGGCACAGTCCTGCACAAAAGATTAATAAACAAATTAGCCAGCCTGGGAGTGGGTTCCAGGGTGGTAGCCTGGGTAAAACACTGGCTGGACAACAGGACACAGTGGATAATAGTAAATGGAGTCCACAGTGAAGAAAGGGGGGTTACTAGTGGAGTACCGCAGGGTTCAGTACAGGGGCCGGTCCTTTTTAATGTCTTTATAAGTGACATTGCAGAAGGACTGGAAGGGAAAGTATGTCTCTTTGCAGATGACACAAAGATCTGCAACAGGGTTGATATGCAAGGTGGGGTGGAAAGGATGGAAAGGGACTTGGCAAGGTTGGAGGAATGGTCAAATGTATGGCAGCTTAGATTCAACACAAAGAAGTGCAAAGTAATGCACCTGGGAAACAAAAACCCAGGGGAAGAGTACACAATGGGGGGTGAGATGCTGACAACAACAAAAATGGAAAGGGACCTGGGGGTAGTCATATCAGACGACCTAAAGGTGGGCCAGCAATGTGAGAAGGCAGTAAGGAGGGCTGGGGGATACTGGGATGCATAGGGAGAGGCATCACCAGTAGAAAAGGAAGTTGTTAGCCCTCTGTACAGACAGTTGTTAAGACCACATCTGAGTACTGTGTACAGTTCTGGAGACCCCATCTCCACAAAGACATAGGGTGGAGGCTGTCCAGAGGAGGAACGCAAAATGATGCAGCGTCTGCACCAGAAGACATATGAAGAAAGACTAAAGGAGCTTAAGATGTATAGCCTCGAGGAAAGGAGGAGAGGGGACATGATATAAACTTTCGAATACCTCAAGGGAATCAACAAAGTTCAAGAGGGTAGCATCTTTCAGAAAAGAGATGTGCAAGAACAAGGGCACAATTTGAAGATGGGGACAGCTCACAGGTAATGTGAGAAGTATTTCTTCACAGAGAGGTTGAAGATACATGGAATGGCCTTCCTGAGGAGGTCATAGAGTCAAAAACAGTGGGGAATTCAAGAATGCATGGGGCAGACATAAGGCAATTCTAGTGGGGGGTAGGTGGAAGTAGGCTGTTGGTTAACTAGGATCTGCATCTTATCCATTAGGTAGGAAATGGGTAGACTAGGTGGGCCAAGCGGTCCCTGTCTGCCATCAAATTCTATGTTTCTATGTTTCTAACACAGTGGTATCCGGCAGTATACTTTTGCCAGGGTACAACCTTGAGTAACTTCAGTGTCTCTGTCAATTACATTGCAGAGCTGTAACACAACCCTTTTGGCGTAGGCATGAGCACAAACTGGTAGCACACTTGGTTAAACCAGAGGTCCATCAGGCAACCTCCCCTGTTCTAGGGGTATCAAGCATGAGGATCTTGTTAGTTAGGTCTTTTCGGATACACACCGGTCCACTGACTCTGCATTGTGCATTAGGTGGTAAGACAAGAGGTGATGGGTCCTTCTTCCAAACAAATCCTACTGACTCATCCTTATCATTCTCTTTGGCCTGCATTTGCATCTCATAAGCCTTCTGTACTATTGCATGGATGTGTAAAGCTCATCTGGTCTTTTGGGCTTGCTTCTCTTGACATGTCTGTGCCAGGGAGCCAAACATATGTGCATTAGTGCTGATCAATATGGGAATCCCATTATGTAAGCCAGATGGAGGGAGACCAAGGCCAAGGTCTCCACGGGTTCATCCATGTCTGCCACAGTGGATGGGAAAGAGAGCCACACTCTCAAGAATCCAAGGTATGAATAAGACTTATCGCTCAAACCCCATACATACGGTCCATCCAGGGGTTGTAGAAGGTGGTCAGATAGATGCTGGTCATAGCAATCTTTAAATATTGTTGTGACCTGAGATCCACTGTTTAACACAGCTCAGGCTGGGATATCATCCACATGCACTGTAGTCTCCATCGAGGGACCTACCATTTCTGACCAATCAGGAGGAGTGTGTTTGACAGGTCACTGGACAGTCAACTTGGACGCAAAAGACTTGTGAAGCGACTTAGGCTGAGGCTTCAGGTTGCTTTGTCTAACCTGATTAAGCAGCTTAGTAGTTACTCTGTGCAAATCTTCAGAAGAACGGCAGGTTTTCTTAGTGTGTCCATCCTCTCCACAGTGATAGCAAAATACAGGTGGCCAGGGATTAGGAGCTTGAACAGAATCTTCCCCTTCCCTTCGGTGGTCAGAAGATCCAGACTTGTACTCCTCCTTGGGCCTAGACTTGGGGTTGGCCCCGCCATACCTCCTCCAGGATAAAGACTGCTGAGATGAGTGGATAAGGTCCCTCACCATAGCCCACAGCTCTCTCATTTCTTCCATCACATTATTGTCCATCTGACTCTCAGGAACTTGGGCACTGGCACCTTTCACAGTAGGGCAAACATCACTGGTAGCTACAGTATTAGAAGCACAAACCATGTGACTCTTTACCATGTCTGCCATGGTCTGCACACTAGCTCTCAACTCCTTCAACTCTTTTAGCAGGTTCGTGGAGTTGCTGGGAATCAAGGGTATTGTCATTCTCACTGGATTTCTCTGGTGCTGGGGCAGCTCTGGTGGCACCTGCATAAGGGTCCCAACTCTTGTCCTCACTTTTGGCTTCTTGGATTTCCTTCATCAATCAACAATATGCAGGGGGATCACCCATGAGATCCTGGAACTTCAACTTTAGCATAAGCACACTAGAGTAATGGGCTGACTTGAGAATGTGCTCCAACCTTACTCTGTTCAGATCACTTGCCAATATGCCACCCTTGCAGTGTGCCCTTTGTAAAGCCATCTCTACTCGAGTCACATAAGCAGATAGATGTTCATTCTTCCACTGTTTGGTGGACTTTAACTTCCACATTAAGTCCTCTCCCAACTCAGTGTACCCCCCCCCCCGTTCCCTGGGGTTACTAGAATCCCATCAGTGTCAGTGCTAGGGAGGGAAGGCAGCTAGTGAATAACTAGTTAAATAGATTTTCACCTAGTCACTCTCTGCTTGCTTGGTATCAGCTGAGAGCAGAGAGGTGATGTCATTTAGAACTCTTGCAGCCTCATAAGCCACACAGCTTGCTGTGAGTGTGGGGATTTTAGAATTCTGAGTCAGTTGTTAGCAGGCTCAGATAGTAGTGAGCAGTGAGGAGTGAGGAGAGTCTGTTTTCTCACCCTAGTCTGAGAACCTCTTTTGCCTGACTTGTGAAGTAGTGGAAACCGTCTTCAGGATTTCCTGATGCCTTCATCCCCAGTGGGGTGAGAGGGACTGCAGAGGATTTGAGGGACAATCCCCTGATCCAACCTAGAACATTTTGAAGCTGCCTTTGGTGTACAAACTGTGAGTAGATTCTGTCAGAGAGTTACCCAGGATAAGTACCTGCCTTGTTTTCTGTGGGGTGACACTCTGATAAAGGGACCCAATTCACCCATTTCTGCTTTGAGACTGTTCTCAAGAAGATTGTTTTAAAGTTTGCTGACAACAGTGGATGTCCCAGGTGTGACTAGGCACTTTGTTTAGAACGTTAACTCCCTTGTAGTGTATCTGATGCTAAAATGTGCTAAACATTTGAAGAAAGCGTAATTTCTACTGTTCATTATCTGTTGAGGTGTAACTCTGAAAGAATGGCTGGGTATGGACGAGGAAGCAAAAGGTGGGCAACCCCCCATCTAGAATGACCAGTTCAGCACTTTGGGTTCTATAAGGGCACCTGTTCTTTCAGTGCATATGGCCAATGCCTGAAGAGTAAAGTGGATGCATGGAACAGCCTTCCTGAGGAGGTTGTGGGGTCTAAAACTGTGGGAGAATTCAAGAATGCATGGGACAGACATAAGGCAATTCTTGTGGGGGGTAGGAAGAAATAGGCTGTTGGTTAACTAGGATCTGCGGCCTATCCTGTAGGTAGGGAAATGGGCAGACTAGGTGGGCCAAGCGGTCCTTATCTGCCGTCAAAGTCTATGTTTCTATGTTTCTATGTTTACCCTTCTATGTGGACTTTCCTAGTCTTGAGCCCTAGTGTGCTCCATCGTGGCCAGTGTGCCACATTTCCTTCTGTAAATCCTATGCCATATAGGAACTGTTCTAAGTCATGGCCTAGTGCCACTTTCAGGAGAATTGTGTGTGTTTCATCATGGCTAGTACCACATTTCCAGATGTCTAATCCTATACAATATGGGGAGTTCGAGTGTCTGTTTTCTACAGATGTGTTCTGCATTGCCTTGTGCCATGAAGTGCAAACCCTTAGGGGTCCATCTTTGCTTTTGTGTACCATCTGTTTTGGAATAAAGCCGCACTCTAGAATCCCAACCTGGTATGGACCATCTAGTTAATGCTTCCTGTGTGGATTTACTGAGTACCCCTGTCAAAAGTGCAGACCTAGCATAGCCCTTAGCAAAAGTTCTCTCCTCAGGACCTGGGTTTGGTAAAGGTCTGTTTGTATTTTGTACACACTGGCAGCATAATGCTTTGTACCCCAACCCTCTGTTTTTCCCTAGACAGAAAAAGTATGGAAGGTGTGCCTACTAGTTAAACAAGTGGCCGGTGGGAGGTTACATCAGTATTCCCATAAACTCCTTCTAGAGCAGATAGGTATTCATTGGCATAAGCATCTGGGTTAGGTGGACCGAAGAAATCTAATAGCTTCCAGTGCAGGGCCCCTTAAGCTCTCCATAAGTCTCTTCTCACTCTGAGAATTGCCACTTCTGAACTTGGGGGGTACATAGTCCATCCAAGTCTCTAAGTAATGTTCCCTCACAGGAGTGGGAACCATGCCCAAATACAGTCTGAGCCTACGGTAGGAGTCCAAATTTATTGAGGGCACCACAATGGGAGGTGCAGCCAAGGAAATGGCACAGGCACAGGCGTAGTGGCCGGGAGGAATTTACTGAAGTAGCTCCCCAGGATTCTCTATGGCCCTTTTTAAATCTTCAAAGGTCTGCCCCACAGCTGCTAACAGTTTTCCCAGCTTTTCTTTTAACCCTTCCACTTTGGGTGACCCCCCCCCAGGGGCAGACACTCCGCTATGCATAGTGATGACCCACAAATCCATTTGGGATTTTTCAGGCAATGTAACAGGGGGTACCGTCTCCGGGTCTATGGGAACATTACATTCAATGAGAGCCACTATCATCTGAGCAAACAGGTCAGCATTTTGCCCCTGTATTGTGATTTTGCCCAGACACTTAACTTTACTCACTGCCTCCTCTATAGCAGCTTTAGTGGTACCTAGCGGCCTAGTCTATTGAAACACTTGAACACCGGCTGAACACAATCAGATGGTGCCATTTATATTTAAAACATTTGTTGCAGGGAGCTACCCTGGTTTTACTCATGGTACTCAGTCAATGGATGAGGGCTCTGGCAAAATGAAGACCAGTGCTTTGCAGTTGCTGTCCATGAGGAACTGGGCCATCATGACTCACCTTCTCTTCATGGTCTTGCCCTGTAGGTGGCCGCAACCTGTGATGATTTGCTGCGCAGGGGCTGATTCCCCGAATCTGGTCTCTCACCAAGATGCTGACACTAGGACAGGAACAGATGGCCTGGGACAAGTACAACATAGGCCTGGATGCAGAAGGATGTTTTGGAATAGTTCAGTTTGTTTGCTGGTGAAAACTCCAGCTGGTAGGACAGTTTGTTACTTCATGAGGATGGCTCTCTTTTGGCAACAAGAGTCCCTGGATCGCTGCCTCTTCAGGTGCAATAGGCCGCAAACAGTTTAGCTGATACAACATTTGACTTCTTCTTCCTTTGGCTGTCTGGCCAGTTGCAATTTCAGCCAACTCACTGAGTAACCCTTTGGTCTGCGAACAGGCAGTTCCTGATGAGCACAGAGGGGCAAGACAGACCCTTATCCTGTGACTGCGGCCAAAACACACTGAACTCTCCACAGCTTGAGAGCTCGAGCTGGACTGCGACAATTTTTTTTTCCTTCTTTTTGACTGATCCCGGACTTGTCCATTTTCCCTTCAATCCAGTTGGCCAAGGGATCTGTCAGTCACAGTCTTGGGCTCCCATTGGTCCTTTTAGGCATCAAACACTAGAGTTCACAGTTTCTTCCACAAGGCATCTGAGCTAAGGACCCCTTGAGGTCCCCTGAATCCTGATTGGTTTAAACCCTGAAAGTCCTGGACCTAACATGGTGGATCCCATCAGGGAGTAAATACTGCAATAAAGGCAGGTTAAACATCTTATTTTGTCTAAGAAACAGTAAACAGTTACAGTACCTTGTAGGGCTCCCTCTGCACTGTTATCGACACCCGAGTGGAGCAGATCAGAGAAGAGCCTGGCTGGTCATGAGACCCGAAACACTTGGACACAGCCCAGGCTATTTACAATATACACAAAGCTAGAGCTCTTAAAGGGACAACACGGAGGCACTGGCATGGCACTGTCATGCAGATCAACAGGAAACACCAACAACCATGAATTTACCAGCCTTGAAGGACATCTGCCTGGCAGTGGGCATTACTGGAGCCCAGGGAGACACTTAAGGTAAGCCCCCCGATTTGGAGGGGGCTATAGACAGTAATCCTGTTTCATATAACTGTCCTCAGTAACAAAGAAAAAAAGTGAAAGAAATCTAGAAAATATATAAGGAATAAGTCACGAGGAGGTGTGCATTAGACATGTCTAACACATGTCCAGGGCCATAATGAGGCATGAGATCACAGGCCGAATGCCTTCATCCCCTGGTTGTTCATTAGAAATGTCTAATGCACACCCCCAGAGTGTCTTATTGTGCTTATAAAATGGGTATTTAAAAAGTAGTTTAAGAATTAAAATAAGTACGGTTTCACATTGAGAAAAATATATATATATATATTTGTCTTGATTGTTTGTTAAAATACAGTAGTTCCTCCACCTAGCATTTTGGCTTTGCTAAGCAGACATTTATCCTGATGTTGTACCCACAGTTGTAGTTTGACTCACCCCACTCCATCCTGAAGCAGAGGCTGATGGTAATAAATATGAATAAATTTAGGAAGCAATGTGTTCTGCCAGATGGCTCTGGTGTGAGAGTGAGAGGCGAGACAGCGAGAGAGAGAAAGAGAACACAATCAGGACTGCTGCATAATGCCAGGAGAGAGTGAGGCAGAACACTTTTTTTTCTTTTTCACTTGAGAGATATCGCCTGGTAAAAAGAAAGTGAGCATGATTGGGAGGGACTACTGCATGATCCTACTGGGACTACAAGATAATTCTGTCCAGCCCTCAGATTTAAGTTTGAAAAAAATAAAAATTCAGAGTGACGTAGGAGGGCAGCAGTAAACTGTTGATATGGTGAAAGACACAGCTCTGTTACAACAGAAAGGGCACAAGATGTGCTGGTAGTAAGTGTTATAAGGTACATTCTGTCTAGTCCTCATATTTAAGGTTTAAATAAATGAGGAGTGAACAAGGAGGCCAGCCCTTAACTGATGTTATGATGAGAGATACTGCTCCAGTACAACAGAAAGGGAACAAGATATGCGGGTAGTGACCAGGTAGCAGTGAAGAGCTACATGTGTTCATGACCGTGATAAGCGGCAGTGCTTTTAAAACCAAAAACAAACTCTGCCTAAGGAGTTGTATGCTTTAAAAGTGTTGTTACTATAATTAAAAAAAAAAAAAGAAACGACCAGTGTGTAAGAGAGAGCAGAGGGTGGAAGCAATCCAGCAGCTGGTAGGCAGGCAGGGCGTGGAAATAGATTGAGACGGATAGGAAAAAAGAGACAAAACAAAGTGTATTTTCTGAAATTTTATGACTTTATTTATTTTTGTATATGGTCCCCTGAAGTGTGTTTAGTCAGTCAGGGAAAACTGCAATTGCTGTACTGTATAGCAGACAGGCTATGACAAACTCTTGTTAAGTAGAGAGAAAAAAATGACTGCCATTATCTCTTTAAATATTCCAGTACAAGGATTTCTTTTATGTGCTGCGTCCAGCTGGCCAGTAGTTGTTTTTAGCCATGCATTAGACACTTCTAATGCATGGCTAATGACCAATCAGGATGCAGGAATTTCCCTACACATTTTCTAAAAACTCAATTGTGCTTAAATCTCACATTTGTTTCAAGTTTTTCTGATGGTGTCTGGGCTCTTTAAAAAGGTAGAGCTAATACCCCATAAACTCAATTCTTGAAATAACTAAACTCACAGTTCTGTTTCAGCAAAAAAAAAAAAAGCAGCCTCCTACTGTTTGCTTGTGCCAGTGATTCTCGCCACTCCCGTGGAGCCTAGTCATGCGAGTGCCACGAGAGCTGCACAAGCTTTTTGTGCTTGTAGCCCCACCCCGTCTGACATCCCAGCTGCTCGGTGTGCCCCTGCACTCCCTAGCCTGCTGATATGTACACTAAATAGGTCAGTAGGGCAAGAAATGCCCACAGAAAAATAGCAGGTGTCCGGCTTTGTAGGTAGTCTGTGAGTCATAAAAAGTGTTCTTTGCAAATACCTAGAGTCAGTGCTAGAAAACTATCTGCCTTCTGAGAGAGTGGCCTGGGCTTTTATGTTTGTAGCCCCATGTCACCTGATGCCATGACTACTTGATGCACCCTGCACACCTTTGCCAGCTGAAATGTACACGAAACAAGTCAGCAGGCAATGCAGTCTCTGTTAGCTGCAAGCAATGTTCTATGCATATACCTGGAATCAATGCTGGAAAGCTGTCGATGTTCTGGAAGAGCAACACAGGCTTTTGTGCTTGCAGCCCCACTCTCATCTGATGTCACAGCTGCTTCATGTGCCCTCACACCCCCTAGTCAGCTGAAATATGATGGGTGATGACTCTGGACCAGTGCTGTGGACATCTATACTGGCTGGGTGCACTGTAGTGCATCGCCTGAGGTGGGATCGCTGGGAGAATGTAGTGTGGCCATCTGTTTTAGATCCACATTGGGACTCATGGCATACCCCAAGAGAACCACCAGGTCTTTTGAATGCGTGGCTGTTGGGGAGTCCGTGTAGAGTATAGGATCATCCTCATGTACTGGGTCATGGGGTGACTTCCTGCAGGAACTGGCGAACTTCATTGTCGACCATATGTTGGAGACTCCAGACTAATTATGCTCAGTGCCTGAATCAACAATGAAGTCTCAACCTTTGGTCAGCAGTTCCTGCAGTTGATGTCATCACTAGACCTCACACCAGTTGCCTCTATTTCCTCCTGCATGGCCATACCTTGCACCTAGTCTTCTCATTGGATATTGACATTAGCGAGGTCAAGGCTGATCTAATCATTTGATCAGCTTATCATGCTTGTTGTCCTTTGTGGGGCCCCATGTTTTAGTACCCCCATGGAGATGATCAAATACTTCCTAAATATCATTTGAGCCTCGCAAACACCAGCCAGTATTAAACATTTTGGGCCTAAAGATAGCTTGTGCTCAGGAGAAAAGAAGGCCATGGAGTGCTACAGTATGGCTCCTGTAGCTGCCTTTGAACTCCTAGCACCCTACTGTGTCTGTCCTCTGACATCTCCCACAAGTTATTATGCTATTGTATTGTGCTGAAGTGGTTGAAAACTAGGGGATGGAAGTTGGAGCATTCTTAGTGGAAGTTCTGTTTGGAAGAAGACAGATTGGCACTAAGGGCTCTCTATGGTGAGTACCAGTGGTCAAACACCCTGTAAAAGACAGAGTTCCTGTCAAGGATGATTGCTGAAGGAAAGATCTGGTTGACTCAGCTGTTTCACATGCTGAACAGATTGATTAATTCCACCATCTACAGTCTGATGGAGACTGCTCTGCAGGAAAGTTTAACTGATTCTTTCATGACCATGTGCCCTCTATGTTGAGTGGAATTTCCTCAGTCAGCCTGTCATGGGTTGGTAGTACCCGGTTGAGGAGGGGCATATATGATCTTCCATCTTGAGCTGAGTTTCATCCAGTTGTAGAAGATGAAGTACTCTGGGTAATCTTGAGATTGTACCACACTTGTATTTTATACCCTGGACCTATCTGGCTGCTGTTTAGTTGCTTGGAATCCCTTGGGCCTATTTTCACTGAAATTGTCAGGTGTTTCTTGAAAGAATAGGTTTTCCCTGCAGCTCTAAAAAGTAGTCAGAACTCTCATGAAGAAACTATATTTGGACCTTGACAATCTCTTGAATTACATATCTGATTATAACATTCCCTTTCTGGGGAAGGTTATCGAGAAGGTGGTGATGGTGCAGCTGGAAGTTCACCTGGAACAATGTGATATCTATGAGCCTCTCCAGTCAGGATTTAGGTACTTACTGTTACAATCCTGAGATCACTCTCATCAGTGTTTCATGATCTCCTTACTGCCAGTGATAAAGGGTACAATTACATCTTGATTTTTCTAGATCTCTCATCAGCATTTGACATGGTAGACAATGGAGTGCCCTTGGATTGACTGAGGAAGTATTTGGGATTTACCAGCACTGTTCTGCTTTTGTTCAAGTCTGTGTTGGAATTACACTTTATGAGCTTTGGGACCTGGGGGGCCAAGGAATTTTTCTTTAAATTTAGCTCCTTTCCCATTGTAAGTCAATGGCCATGATGCATGACCTACCGGGCTCACTTCAGAGCTAGGGGCTGAGCCCTGGCAAGCCCCCTCCCCTATAGTTCCAGCACTGATTCAAGTCCTACATCACTGGCAGAGCACAGCAGAGGATTCTGAATAATTCTATCCCCAAAACCTCTGTGCTGAACTGTAGTGTCCTTCAAGGCCCGATCATGGCACCCATGTTGTTCAGCATGTTCATGTTGCTGCTGGGTGAGATCATAAGATAGATTGCTGTTGTGTTTCACTGCTGTGTACCTGACACTTTGCTGTCCCTGTCTTGTGCACCTCATGATAGTGTTGTGACCCCTGTGTTGTAGTAGTGTCTTCAGGAGATCAGTGAGTGGATGACCTTCAACTGGTTGCAACTCAAACCTGGAAAGGCAAAGGTAATGATTGTTGAACCAGTACCTTGTTGGTCAGTAATAAAAAGTGCGGATGTCATATTACTAGCTTTAAATGGCAATTTACTTCAAGCTGTGGATGCAGTAAAGGATCTATGGGCCATTGTGGACTGCAAGCTGACACTGGAACAACAGGTATTGATTGTAGTCCACAATGTTTTTTTCCATCTGTGTAACATGGCCTGGATAAAACTGTGTCTTGCCACTGTGGACTTGGTGACAGTCTATGGCTTTGTCACCTAGGAATTGGACTATTATAATTCTCTCTACTTAGGGTTATCTAGAGGATTGATGTAACGCTTCCAGTTAGTCCAGAATGCTGAGTCCTAGATAGTGGTGGGGCATTCTCAAAGGGAACGCATCACACTGGTCCTGTGCACTCTGCACTGGCCAATGATTCAGTGGTGTATCACCTTCTAGCTATGCTTCTTGACATACAAGGTCCTACATGATGTGGGTCTTGATTACCTTAAAGATCTCCTCTGTCCTTATACCCTTATCTGCCTTCTTCCCTTTTCATAGATACAGGTCTGTTAGCGCCCCCCGTGGTCAAGTTGTAGGGGGATAGGGCACTTGGGGTAGATGCACTGCTTCTGTGGCATGCCTTACCACCAGTGTCCATTCTGCCCACAAGATGGAGGCATTTAAGGGTGCAGCTGTGCATAGAAACTAAATGTTAAGTAAATGACCCACTGAGGTTAATGATAGCAGTGCATGATGTATGGTACAATTTTTTTCTAACTTTTGTTGTTTTGATGACCCATCAATTACCAGGCATGCAGCTATGAATTTTGGGGCCCCAGACAAGTCACTTGAAATGGGCCTACATTTCCCAAACCAGCTATTGCCAGGGGTAATGTCAGTTCCTAAGGTGGGCCCCTCCTGAGCTCAGGGCCCCGGACAACTTCCCTACTTCCCCCCCATTACTGCAGCCCTGTCACTTATTATTTATTTCTGACACTTGTACACATACATCTCAACTGCTATACATTTTTCATAGCGCTATGAATTGTACACTAAGATTACCCTTGCTTCACAGAGGTTTACTGATGTTCCTTACAATATTAGAGATATTTCTGGACAAACAAACAATTAAAACATTGAACTTACTTGACAGAAACATTCCTCAAAACTGCACATATGGGGCCCACTATTCTTCACACATTATTCTTTAAAATAAGTAAGTGCTACATTCTGGCCAATTGCTCTGAAATATGAAGGCCAGTGGTATGCATTGTAATGCTGAGAGGGTGAGAGATATGCTTTTACAAATGTCTCTCAGGTTTGCCATGCTTGAAAATGCTCAATTTTCATGTGCTGCTTGTCACAAATGCACTCCGGGAGTCAGGCCCTCTGCTCCCACAGTGCCCAACCTCGAAGTGCAGTATGTGAACAGGAGACAAACAAGGCAACCCTCTTGTCTATTTTGGGTCCAGTCACTGCCAGTCTCAAGTCCTGGGGTCAAATATGAACCCTTTTTCACCAGCACACCCAGGTAACAGGTCCAAATATCATACCCTCTTTGGGAATGCAGTGCAATACTTAACCCAGTGGGCACACCACCTGGTTCACAGTCCCTCTTCTGACTCAGTTGCGACCTTGGTATTTTTCTTACCTTGCTGCATATGGTAACACACTGTAAGTGCTTAACAATTCTGTCAGAATTATTGACACTGTCCCAGCATTCGCACTCAAAATGAGAAAAACGTTCAGGCAAGATTTCAAGGAAAACCAAATTTACTAGAATTAAAAATAGTAAATGAAATGCAAAACACAGAACATGTAACATTAATGGTGCAGTCATAAAAAGAAATGGACACGTATAAACAAACCGCCTTTTTACTGAGTAACTGATCCTACCCCAGTTTCAGCTAGTAAATAGTGGTGCTGAAATTACCTATCTTTGGTAGAAGTGCTTCTTAAGAGTCCAGAAGTAAAAAGTGTCTCTTGAAAGTCCAAACACAAGTATATCTTGTTCCCTTTGCAACTTGACAATCATGAGGGGAAAAGGGTTCCACCCAGCTTGTGAGGTCACAGCTCTGTGATCAAATCAAATCAAATTTATTTCTAAAGTGCTTTTCAAAAAAACAAAAGCGCATATACAATATAAAACAGACATTCAATCAGATAAAACATATAAAATAAAAAGGCAGCAATAATAAAACTAGACATTATACTCAAAATGTCAGGCCAAATAAATATGTTTTTAATGAGGATTTAAAGGTCTCGGTGGTAGGGTTGTCAGAACTAGTTCAGAAAAGATTCGAACCCATCATGAACCCTGGTGTTCGAGTTCTAATTCAGAACTCAAACACTAGTGGGTTCGCAAATGGGTTTGAATCTAACCGCAACGCAAGCTTGCCTAGCCCAGTGTTGGCTCCCGAAGGGACGGGACGGAGAGAGGTTGAAGGAGCAGGATGGGATTGGGAGGCACAGTGCCACAGGAGGCAGAAAGGAGGTGGAGGGAAGGGTCACGGGTGCATGATGACAGCATGCACAAACTTGTGGGGGCTGATGTGGACTGCACTGAGTCGGAGTCTTGGACTGCACGCCTGCGTACTTCATCCCCACAGTCGTGTTACCACCTGACCATCTGCTCTGCGGTCAGGTGGTGGAGAGACGTAAACCAGCGCGGGGTTGCTCTGTTCATTACCCAGCCAGTGCCATAAAGGAGTTGCAGGGCAGGCTGCAGCAGCTTGTGCTAATCGCTCGCTCCCTCTGTCTGGGCTAGCTCTGGCAAATGGCAATTGCTTGCTAAACTAATTAATTAAAAATTGTCGTGTGTTTGGGCAAACTAAAAAATTAAAAAAGCTAAGAGGTGGGGGTGAAAACTAAAGGTAGGGGCCGGGGGACTCAGGGTTGGGATTGGGAGTGGGAACCGAGGAAAGAAAGGGCCTGAGACGAGACGTAGGAACAGTTGGTGAGAAAGCTCAGCCTCAGGATGAGACGGACAGAGCAAGGGAAGGAAGTTAAAGTTGCTGAGTATTTGAGTGAAACAGAGAATTTTATCGTAGTCTCAAACAACAGTTCAAAACTTTATTTTCTGCATGGTGTAGTTGTTTCACACTGGGAAGAAGGAGCGAGCATCAGATGGCTGGGGAAGGGGTGAAGAAATTAAAACAAACAGATTGTGACTCGAGGAAAATTAAGTTTAACTTTAATGTGTGAGCCACTGAGAAGTTGAAACATTTGAATTTGATGGCATTTTTTTTATTTTTTACTTACTACTTTATACTATTCCACAAAACAAAGTAAAATAATCAGGAGGACAGGGAGGGAAGGGGATTCTGTGGTACTGTGCTGCTGAGCGTTCTTCTATTCCACCCTATAAAATTATTGATAGAACAACACCAGGCTGTTTTTAGTTTTTTTTTACACAGTACTCCCTACTTGTGTGTTGTGTGTGTGTGACTCCACTACACTGTATCTCTCTACTCTCCTGTGGTGTTCCCATCACCTTGCTGTGGCTGCTGACTGTGTACCCTACCCATTGTGTGTTACTGCGAGAAGCCCATTGTTGGGCAGTCGTGTGGTGGCATTATCCTTAAATGCATGACAGAAGCCCAGAAATATATTTCCCTGTCGGGAGGAGAGACAGAAAAATCTTTCTTTGGGTTGTATATGTGTGTGTGAGTGTGACTCCGTCTCCTGTGGTCAGCCCATCTGCTGTGTGCCTTTTGACTGCACTGTACCCTACCCAGTGTGTGTTACCGAGAGGGCCCAGTTAGCCGTGTGGTGGCATTATCCTTAAATGCATGACAGAAGCCAGAAATATATTTCCTGTGGGAGGAGAGACAGAAAAATCTCTTTCCTTGGGTTGTATGTGTGTGTGTGAGTGTGACTCCATCTCCTGTGGTCAGCCCATCTGCTGTGTGCCTTTTGACTGCACTGTACCCTACCCAGTGTGTGTTACCGAGAGAGGCCCAGTGGCCAGTTGTCGTGTGGTGGCATTATCCTTAAATGCATGACAGAAGCCCAGAAATATATTTCCCTGTTGGGAGGAGAGACAGAAAAATCTCTTTCCTTGGGTTGTATATGTGTGTGTGAGTGTGACTCCATCTCCTGTGGTCAGCCCATCTGCTGTGTGCCTTTTGACTGCACTGTACCCTACCCAGTGTGTGTTACCGAGAGAGGCCCAGTGGCCAGTTGTTGTGTGGTGGCATTGTCCTTAAATGCATGACAGAAGCCCAGAAATATATTTCCCTGTTGGGAGGAGAGACAGAAAAATCTTGTTCCTCGGTTTGTGTGTGTAACTCCATCTCTTGTGGTCAGCCCATCACCCTGCTGCTGTGCGCCCCTTCACTGCTATGCGTATGCCTATGCCCAGCAGCCCAATCATTCTGTAAGCCTTGAACCTGAGATCCTTTAGTTGCAAACCGTCATATTCTTCAATTACTTTCAGTCCACTGCATCACATTGTCACATAGCCAAAACAACATTTTGGAGTTGTAGCCAATGATCATAGATCACATTGCTTTCTTACACAGGAATTGTGTGGGTGTATTCCCTGCAGTATACTGGTTCTGTTATGGCTGACACCAACATAGATGAAGCATCTAGTGCTGGTGTTGGAGCAGGTGTTGGTGGTAGTGGTAATTCTGGTGCTAGCAGAAATAAGCAAAATGTTTCACGTGATAAAAATTCAACAAACAGCAAAAGAGCAACAGTGAAGTGCGGTAAAGGGGGACCTTTTAAGAAAACCTGTACAGCTGCTGGGGTCACACCTAGAGGCACCATAAGGTATGCCATTCATGCTAAGATCCCTGTGACTAGCAGCAATAATGCAAGTGACAGTGAGTCCTCTCTGACTCAGACAGTAGCTCTTTGTCTCAGTCTGACACTGTCGTGTCTCATGACAGAATCATTACTTCCTCAACAAAGTGAAATGAGCAAGTCTGCTGACAATGAATCAGGTAGTGCACTTGCAAATACATCCAGCACTGTTGGCAATGAAAAGGACATATTCATTGAATCCACCACTTCTGTGTTGGCCAGCAATGAAAATCCATCAGAATCTTCTGCCCACTCTTCTAGCACCAAGGAGCATGTCCCAGGTTCTGTTAGGACAGGTGAAAAGACACAAACAGTCTTTAGCTATCTTCCTAGCTTTTCGAACAAAATCTGTCACATCTGAGGTGTGGAATTATTTCTCTGTCAGTAAAACTGATCCATGCAGAGCAATTTGTTCCCTGTGTAAATAGAGTGTAAGCCGTGGTAAAGTTGTGTCATGCCTTGGCACTACAGCTCTTAAATGCCATCTGAAAAGCATTCAGTTTTGCTTGATCATCCAAACCCATGTCCTCCATCTTCCAGACCACACGTGAGAGGGTCAGGAATCTGAAATGGATACTGAATTGTCTGAACTTGATGCGGGCAGAACCACTGCCAGCCCTAGGATCACTGTTACCACCAGTGCCAGCACCATTAGTACCAGTTGCACATCCAGTGGCGGCACTGAATGTATAAGTCCTAGTCCACCATCTCCGCGTCCATCTGCCCATCGAAGCACGGTGTATAATAAACCAGCAGGGACATGTTGTAAACAGCTACTGTCTCAGGCATTTGAAAGGAAGAATACCTTTACTAGAAATCATCCAAAGACCCTTCATCTTAATCACAGAATTGGTGAACTGTTAGCGGAGCCCTTCTCCCATACTCTTTGGTAGATCCTAAGGTTTTAGGAGCTCATGACATTAGCAGAGCCTCGTTACAATGTTCCTCATCGAAGGTACTTTTCTATGTTGAAATACCAAACATTTATCAGGCTTTAAAAGCGACAGTGATGCTTGCACTCAAAACTACGGAGGGTGGGGTTATTCATGTCACAACAGATATGTGGATCAGCACTCAAAACATAGATTACATGTCCTTACCGCTCATTGGGTCACATTTTCTTGTGCTTCTTCAAAAACAAAGACACCCCAAAAGATGGCTGCTGCATATACAAAAGTTTGGGCAAAGTCATACTGCTGCAAACATCTTGCAGGAACTAAATGACCTCCTTGATGAATGGGTTTATTCTCATGGTCTAAAATGTGGCTACATAGTAAGTGACAATGGAGCCAACATCTTGAAAGCAGTACAGGATGGAGGATTTCTGCATGCTTCTTGCTTTGCACATTGCTTACACTTAATTGTCACGGGATTTCTCAGCAACGAAACACAAGTGGATGGTATGATTGCTGTTTGCAAAAAAATTGTGACTCACTTTTCACATTCAACCAGGGCTATATGGACATTGTCCGAACTGCAAAAAAAACACAAGCTGCCCCAGCAAAAGCTGATTCAAAATGTTTCCACTTGTTGGAACTCAATGCTTTATATGCTGCAGCACCTCTTGGAGCAAAAAGCAAGCTGTACATGAGTATTGCTCAGTTACATTATTGGAGATGGCATTATGCTGTCTGTGCTGCAGTGGAAATTAATGGAGACAGTGTGCTGTATCCTAGCTCCTTTGAGACAGCTACAAGGGACATGTCTTCTGAAGGCATCTGTGAGTCAGGTTATCCCACTCATAATGCTCATTTCACATCATCTTAGTGTTCTAAATCTACAAATAGAAAAAGACAGATCTGAAGCGCAGACAACATATCGCCTGTATCATGGGAATCTCGTAAAGAGAATGAGCTGGCGCTTCAAAACCAATGACAAATTAGTTGCAATGACGAAATCAAAACACTACATCCTTGCAACTTTCTTAGATCTCAGGTTCAAGGCTATACATCTTCCAAAAACAGATGATATAGAGCAGTACAAATGTATGTTGCTAGATGAGCTGCAGCACTCACAGGAGTCAAACACAGACACGCACAGTACCCTCAGGTTGTCATCACCACAACGTGCAGGTTCATCTCCACAAAGGGATACAGAACTGGAAAAGTCACCAAACATTAACAGTAGTTGTTCCACAACTGCCACTTCTTCAATCCTTAGTAGCAAGCTAAATCTGTGGCAAAACCTTTCCCAAATTGCTGCCATACCAGCTTCTGCTGATTCCTCTTCTGAGCGGTCTCTGTCCATCATGGTAGACAGTTACCTGCAAGAACTGCCTATTCCTATTGATGCATGCCCTTTTGAATACTGGAGATCAAAAAAGTCAATTTGGACAGAGCTGTATGATGAAGCCTATAAATATCTTGGTTGTCCTGCAACAAGTGTCTCTTCAGAACGCATGTTTAGTACATCTGGCAATATTGTGACAGACACCAGAAATAGGTTGCTGCCAGAAAATGTACACACGTTAACTTTTATTAAAGTTAATAAGTCAAGATTTTCGTATCCCTACAAGAGTATACAAACTGATCCTGAAGTGATTGATGTTGTGGATGTTGATGGTGATGACAACTCAGATGGTGGTGGCTGGTAAATACTGTGTGGGACAAGTCTCTCTGCACCAAAAAACTTTACAGACTTGATGACTTTGGTTCCACAAATCTGGACTGTCATATCACGGTATGGGCTGCCGCCCATTGGCTCTTGCTCTGCACCAATGGGCGTGCAGCCCTGCAACAGTCAATCGGCGGAGTGGCGGGTGGCAGGCGGGTGGGATGCCCGCCACGCCCCGGCTGAGGGGTGGCGGGTGGTGGGGCTCTGGGTGGGTGGGGTGGGGGACACTAGCCACCAGGAGATGTTTGGGAGGGGTTCAATTTACTTACTGCCCTTGATCGGGCCAAGGGAAGATATTCGAGGGGTTCAGTTTACTTTCTGCCACGATTGGGCACAAAGGAGATGTTCGAGAGGTTCCGTTTACTTTCTGCCGCGATTGGGCATTCGGTCCACTGGACCTGGGGATGTGAATGGGGAGTTATTAAACATACACTTGTGACCGAACATTCGGTCCACTGGACCACCAGGGATGTGAGCAGGGAGGGGGCCACATTGATGCCCTTAATCGGGCTGGTGGGGAAGTACACTATGCCCGCGATTGGGCTGCGGGGGCACAGGGGACTGAGTTGAGGGCCAGCCACAGGTGGCAGCTGCTGTGTGCGCCCTGCAATACGGCAGCTCACCTGTGGAGTGGCCTCGACTTAAGCCTTTTTGGCTCAAAGTCCTGCAGGCGCAGGTTGGGGTTGCGCCTGCACAACTCTGCACAGCCTGGCTGAATATCGGGCTGTGCAGTTTATGCATGGTTCCTCCCCCTCCAGTTGAGCATGCATTCATTTGCATTGCGCTGTTGCTCAGCCTGTTTTCAGTGGCGCAATTGCCTCCTGCTGAATATCGCAGAATGGCGCAATTTAGGACTTGAGCATGGCGCAACCCTTTTGAATATCTGGCCCAATATGTTTTGCAACAGTTCCACATGCTGCTGCTGTAGTACTTGGCTTGACTTTGTTATAAAAGCTTTCTTTTAAACAGAGCAACTTTTGATTTACTCATTTAAAACAGAAAGCAGCAAATAGCTGAAATTAGGTAATATCAGTTATTTTTTCTCATAATTCATGATGATGAGTATATATAACTGAGTACATAAATGGCTAATGTGCCTCTTTCTTTCACTAAGGAACTATGATGCAGCTGCAGCAGGAAAATTTTAACATATGGGTGGGTGGGTGGCTTACGTATTAAGTTGCTGGCTTTAGCAAACAGAAAAAACCATAGATAAACCTAGTTGTATTCCTATCAATGTCACACATGATAATTTCTCTACCCCTTATATTGAACAGTTTTTCCTTTACATGTATTTTATTACTATCTTCATTACTGGCAGCACAATAAAAAAATAGGGTTCGAGTTCTAAAAAGTTCTAAAAAAGATTAGAACCCTAGAACTTTTTCAAAAGTTCTAGACTAGAACTAGAACCCAGAACTTCAGAGGGTTCTGACAACCCTACTCGGTGGACGGGCACTCTCTAATCTGATGAGGTAGAGAGTTCCACAGGGTTGGGGCTACAAAAGAAAAAGCTCTAGCACCTGATGTCTGAAGATGGACACTGGGAACCTCTAGCAATCCCTCATTGGTGGAGTGGGGGGGCAGGAAGGCTGAAGGAGGTCTTGCAAGTAACCCAGTCCCTGTCCGTGTAGGGTCTTATAGGTCAGCAACACAACCTTGAAGGTGATCCTCCAGTGCACCGGCAGCCAGTGCAGTTCGTGCAGCACAGGAGTGACATGGCTAGTTCTTAACAACTCTGTCAGCAACCTGAACACTGCATTCTGGACCAGTTGCATGCAATGGGGATCCACCCCCAGTAACCCTAGGTATAGAGCATTGCAGTAATCAAGACGAGAGGACACAAAGGCATGAACCAACTTAGGAAGGTCCTCGGGCGGAAAAAGGTGCTTTATCCTGGCGATGTTCCTCAGATGATAAAATGAGGACTTGACAACTGCTGACACCTGTAATTTTAGCGTCAGTTCATTATGAAACTCAACGCTCAGATTCCGCACCAGTTCAGAAGGTCTCAACTGGTTACCCCCAGCACAAGGCCAGACAGTTGCCCAGGAGTCAACTTCTCTACCCGCTGACCTAGGTTCACCACCAACACCTCAGTCTTATCCAGATTCAGTCTCAACCAGTTAGCACTTGTCCAGTCCTGAATCTCAGCAAGGTAGTTGTTAAAGACTGAGATCGCACTGTTCTGTTCGGTACAAAAGACAGGTAGAGTTGAGTGTTATCTACATAGCAGTGAAAACTCAGCACATACCTCCTTATAATGTCTTCCAACGGCAACATGTACAACGTGAACAACATGGGGGACAGCACAGAACCCTGCGGCACTCTGCAAGGCAGGGGGAAGGGGGCCGAGGAAAAAATCCCTGACATCACCCTAAGAGTCCTGCCTGTGAGGAAAGAATGGAATCACCTGAGGACTGTTCCCGACAGTCCACAGAGTAGCCACAAGTATTTGAGCAACACCCCATGATCCACGGTGTTAAATGCTGCAGAGAGATCAAGGAGGACAACGATCGAACGACTCCTCCGATCCCCTCGCTATTGGGAGATCATTAAGTACTCGAACCAATGCCATCTCGGTACTATGCCTCTTGCTGAAACCAGACTGGAGAGGATCGTAGACTTTGTGGGTGGTAAGAAAGTTCTCAAACTGCAACGTGACTACCTTCTCAATAACCTTACCCAAAAAGGGCAGGTTTTTGGGTAAGGTTGCTGGCTATGAAGTCACTCTCATTCCTGCATACTGAATTAGTCACAGACATCTACATATTGCTAAGCATCCAACTAAAAAATATATATATATACTTTTTAATTAGTGAGCCACAGTTTTATGGTAGGTCAGAATTACCCCCTTTGATCTTCAGAAGGACATCTTGAAAGCTATTCCTCCTATTTGTGTGAGGATGTTCACAGGTATCTGTCAGAAGTTGCTTTCTTCCTGATAGGTCATAAAATGCAGTCTGTTATGGCCAGTTTCCTAGATTCAAAGTAAATGCAAGTTTTACAATTTTTTACAACCTGGTGTCTAAAGGAAGCTCTTAATTAGATTTTCCACTGGGTCAGGGATAGTGCAGATCCCCTCTTTTCTCTCTGTTTCAAAAATCCCATGTGGCTTTGCTGCTTGGCCTGTGTTTCTAAACAGAAGACTAAACATGTATTTTTTTTTCAGTCTTTTGGTAACCTGGTAGGCCCACTAGGCACAAGTGCCTGTTTTCAGGGGTGACCTAGGAGCACTGGGTGGTTAAGTGACTTGCTCAGAGTCACACAGTATGCAAGTGGAGGTTGTGAGAATCAAATCATGGTCTGGTCTGTTGGATGTACCAAGCCTGTCTCACAGCTTGTTACTCTAACCTCTAGGCTATACTGCCAGCCGCATATATTTATCAAAATATAATACAGATAATAACAAGCAGATGGCTATCATCACACTGCTGATGTGCACGTTGTTGTTTCAGGGCCTCTTTGGTAAAGGGCAATCAAGTTGATCATTGGCGCAAGGCAGAGCACGTAGTGTGTGTGTGTGCTTCATGCTTACAGTGGAGCATGCTAAATGTAACTACAAATCACTGCTACCATCTTTTGTTTTGCTCTCAAGCAGTGTCCACTATTGCAGTTTGATCTGTTTCTTCTGTGAAGTGGCGTTTAGTGGTACAATGAGTGGTTATCCTTCTTGTAGAGCTCACATAATATGTCTATATCTCTGTCTGTCTGTCTCTCTGTCTATCCATCTATCTGTCTGTCTATCTATCTGTCTGTCTGTCTGTCTATCTATCTATCTATCTATCTATCTATCTATCTATCTATCTATCTATCTATCTATCTATCGATCTTATAGGGGCGTGATTGCTCCCTTATAGTTAGGGTTGAGCAGGCACTTTAATGTCAAACCCCACATTTTGCACTTTAATAACTTTGCAAGCATTCAATGGATTTGTATGACAATATGTAAGCTCAGTCTCTTTGGGTAGATCTCTGGATACGTCGAGTTTTGTTCATGTTGGATGTGCGGTTTCTGAGTTCCAGGGAGTGTAAAAAGTGTTTTTTTCGCTCATTGACTTTGCTGTTTTTTTTCTTTGAACTTGCCTACAGCCCAGACTGTTTGGAATCTTGTTCTGGAAGTTTTGGGTAGAAAGGATATAGCCCACAGATGCACCTTTTGCTTGTTTAGTGAAAAGATATGAATCCATTTCAAAATTATAAAATTTTAAAATTTTTAGAAATTTGGTTCTGAGCATGCTCTGTAAGCTCTTCAAAATAGCTGTATGGAACAAAAAAGAAATCCTGTTTCATACTGGAATCATCCTTTTTTGTTTGCTGCCATCTTGTTTCTGTTTTTGGTTTTTTTTGGTTACATTTTACATCCTCTTTCATGACTGCGTGATACGGTATAGAATCTTTTTTTTGTTCAAGAAAGGGAGTCTTTCGCTGTAGACTTGCTGTCAGAGGGTCCCTCCCCTGTACTGTTTTCTTTCCCTGATGTCTAGTGGCACCCCCCCACCGATCTCCATTCCCTGTATTGATTCTTTCCCTGGTGTCTAGTGGCATCCTCCTATCCATTGATTGCCCTCCCCATATCATAATAATATTTCCCTGGTGTCTAGTGGCACCCCCACCCTCCAATCCCCATTCCCTGTATTGCTTTCTTTCCCTGGTGTCTAGTGGCACCCCCCCACCTGCCGATCGCCCTCCATGTACTATAATAATAATATTTCCCTGGTGTCTAGTGGCACCAGCCCCTAGTTCTCCATTCCCTGTATTGTTTTCTTTCCCTGGTGTCTAGTGGCACTCCCAACCCACCGATTGCCCAACCCATTAATAAAATATGTCCCTTCTGTCTAGTGGCACCCCCACCCACCGATAGCTGCCCGTGCCCTCATATAATAATAATAAGAATATTTCCTGGTGTCTAGTGGCACCCCCCCACCCACCGATTGCTGTCCTCATACCTGAAATAAAGAAAACAGTCCTCAATATGTTTTTTTTTTGTTACCTACAAAAAAGAAAACGGTCTGTTGCTGATCTGACCTCCCCACCTCCCACTCAGCACCCACCACCCCACACTCCCCATTACACACCCACACACCTTTACTCACCTGAACGGGTCACAGGGTGAAGATCCACTCTCCAATCGAAGATACTTCTTGCTGCTGGAACCGGCGACTACAATATGAGAAACTAAGGCAAATGTGATTCTGTGTATTTCAATGGGGTTTTCAACTTTGATGCATAACTTGGCCATTTTTGTACATTTTGACATCAAATTTTCAACATGGCCTTCTGGGGACCCCATCTCATGAACAATGTCAGTGGAATTTCGCAAATCCAGTATGAAAGGCAATTTTGCAGTTGCTTGATGAAATCACCCTTTGGGCATGATTTGAAAATTTTCACCGCCTTTGTTCATGAGGAGGGGTCATAAGAAGGCTATGTTGAAAATTTGGGGTCATGATATGTAAAAATGGCAGTTATGCACATGTGTTTAACTTTAACTTTGTCTAGTGTGCTTACCTGGTCATCAAAAGCTAAATAAATAACTACATTTGCTTGTAACTTCGGTAATTTAAATATTTTCACCCCAAATTTTCAGTATAGCCATATTTTTACATTTATTTTACGTATTTATTTATTTAAATTTTGATGACTGGGTGGGCCCTCTGAGACAGTCAAGTCCCTTTTTCAGGGGCAACCTGGGGAACCAAATGTTTCAAGCATAAGAAAGCAGTGCAGATACAGTTAATTATGTACAAATATCATTGGACAGTTACATACATTCATGGACTAAACTGCCATCCCATTCATTGGGAGACAGTACAAATTACAGATGTCAGTTGCAACATAGGTGAACAAACAGTAAAGTTCACCTTATGAAAGTGACAGCTGTCATTTTTCAGATCCTGGCCAGAATGTGTTTTCTTACCTGTGGTGTGGAATGATGGTGTGGTGGAGCGGAATGACGTTTTGGCAAGAATTTTAAAATTTTCAGCCCAGCATTCATGATGTGGGGTAATAAAAAGGCTATGCTGACAGTTTGGTTGCTGTTTTGGCTAAAATGCTTACACGGCAACATACATATGTATTATCTATGGGCCCTGCGCTCCAACAGGCAAATGAAGATAAGATTATACTATCTCAAAAAGTAAGGAAATTCTTTGCAAAAAAACTCTGTTAATGCATCACTTAGGACTAAAAGGTCAAACGTAGGGAAATGTGGTGTTAGGGTTCCCAAGCCTAACATCACACCCCCACCCTGCAGGTGGCGAACCAGGTGTGGGGCGTGCCTTTGGGTTCTCAAGCCTAATGCTCTCCCCATTCTCATATACTGTACATTACTCAGCTTATTTGCTGATGGAAGAGGGTGAAAGTTAGCCTTATGAACCCCAAGGTACATCCCATGCATAGTTTGCTGCCTGCAGGGTGGGAGTGGGGCTGTTAGGGTTGGGAAACCTAACACCACATTTCCCTACTTTTTTCACTTTAACCCTAACTGATGCATTAACGGAGTTTTTTTTGCAAAGAATATGTATGTATCTATAAATATATGAATATATAAATATATATATATATATAATTGCAAAAAACTTCATTAATGCATCAGTTAGAGTTCACTAAAGCAAAAAAAAAAAAGTAGGAAAATGTGGTGTTAGGGTATTCATCCCTAACACACCACCCCCACACTGGAGGCAGCAAATCAGGCATGCTGTGGGGTTATCAAACCTAACACTCACCCAGTTCCATCACTAAGGGGTGAGCATTAGGTTTGAGAACCCCACAGCATGCCTGATTTGCTGCCTCCAGGATAGGGATGGGGTGTTAAGGTTGAAAACCCTAATGTCACATGTCCCTACTTTTTTAGTTTAGTGAACCCTAACTGATGCATTAATGAAGTTTTTTTGAAATTAATTTCCTGAACTTTTTCAGATAGTTTACTTGTATCCTTATTTGCCTGTGGGAGTGCAGGGCCCCACTCTCATGTTCTGTGATTGTCCTTATTTGGCTCTGGGAGCAAGGGGTCCTTCAGGCCCTGCCCTGCACATTTTGTAATAGTCCCAGTTTGGCTGTGGGAGCTTTGGGCCCTGCTGTCCCACCCTCCATGCTTGTCCTTATTTGCTTGTAATTGTCCTTATGCATATATGTATGTAGCTGTGGACACACAGGACTCTCTGGGTCCTGTGCTTTCATTTATAGGACAACAGTGACCATACTGTCAGCATATCCATCTTATTACCTCACATCATGTACCCCACATAGAGAATTTTCAAATCCCTGCCAAAACATAATTCTGCACAATCGTAGCGCCGTTCCACACCACAGGTGCGAAACACATTTTAGCCAGAATTTCCATAAATGACAGCTGTGACATACATGAGGTGAGGTAATAACAAGGCTATGTTGAAAATCTGGAGTCAAAATATTAAAAAATTTCACAGTTACAAGTGTGCATAGCAAAATTCCAATTAATTGTCATAACCTTGCCATTTTTACACATTTTGACCACAAATTTTCAACTTAGCCTTCTTATGACCTCACCTAATGAACAACATGGCTGTCATTATGCAAAACCATCTGAAAGGTGAATCCACCAAGCAACCACAAAATTTACCTTTTGGACAGGAGTCGCATAATGACAGACAAACTGTTTAAGAGGTAGAGTCCCCAAAAGACCACATTGAAAACTTGGGGTCATAATCTCAACAAATGGCTGAGTTATGCATAAAAGTTGAAACCCCCATTGAAATACTTTTCTTTTTTTTTGTGTGTGTGTGTTATCTGTTTATCCCCCTACGTGCTTAGGGCACAACCACTCCTTCAGGCCGCCAAGGACTCCCACACCCCTCCGATCCCACCCTGAGTCTCCTTACCTCATATAGCAGCCATCAGGGTAACACAGCATATCCCTTCGCTGGACAGGTCTCTCTCTTCCGAGGGGGAAGGCACTGGGAGGGGGGCCGGCACACTCTCAATTGGCCCCGTGCTGCTGAGGCGGACATGATTCATGGGAGGTCTGGAGGAGGTGTGGACAGTCCGGATGCCGTCATCCAGCTGAGCCCTGAGCGATTTTCCAGTTTTCTTGGTCCCACAGCTATTGCCGTCCTCTTGCAGTGCTCCTGGTCTCCACCGGGGGCCGCTGCAGAGCGATGCACGCCCATTACCCACCCCAGGAGAGGAGAGCAGTCCAACAGACGCTCAATCCTCATCCTCCCCTGCCAGTCCACAGCAACCTGAGTCTGTTCCCGAACTTGGGTCGCCGGAAGCGAGGTGTGGCATCCAGCGCCCAACCTTACATACTGGGCTGGCTATTGAAATACTTTTAACTGCATTTTACCTTAGTTTCTCACATCGCAGTCGCTGGTTCCAGCAGCAAGATGTGTGTCTTCAATCACAAAGTGGATCTCGAACCTGGCACCTGTTGAGATGAGTGAGGGCATGTTGGGGTGTACTGGGGTGTGATTCTGGGTGCTGAGGGAGCTGTGAGGGTGGCTGATCAGCGAGGAACCTTTTTTCTTTCACAGCTTCTTTCGCAAAAAAAGTCATTGAGGGACTGTTTTCTTCATTTCAGAGTCAACAGCAACAGAACAAAATATGGCCACCAATATAGATACACTCGGGATGGCTACTGTGATGTGACAACATAACCATTTCCTCATATTGTCGCCTGGAGGACAAAATTTAAAGTTCAAACTCCAGTAATGTAAAATCTTGAAACATTAGCAGGTTTGCCAATGAAAATATGAGTGCATGGCTGAGCTTTGAAGTGCCCTGAATCAATCCCCCCCCTCCACTCAAGCAAAAACACATATAACTCAAGGCAGGGATGGGAAAGTTTTATTGTTATTACTGGAGTTCTCATCTCCCGAAGATTTGGAGGTGCTGAGATCCTCTGGGACTCGGGGCTGCAAGGCTCTGGCTCTCCCTCTGTTAGACCGTGGGGAAGGGGAACACAGCAGTGGGGTCCATGCGCTCTGACACTGAGCTGCCCAGGTCTGGTTCCCCCCTTGATGGTGATGGTGGTGGCAGCAGCAGCGGTGGTGGTGCTGTTTCCTGCCACCAATGCCACGGCCACTGTTCAGCCAAGCTTCTCATTCATGGCCTGCTCAAGCCGCTCCCATGTGGAGAAGCTACTCCACATGCAGTCTTGAATGATGATGGAGTTGAGGTTCTCACAGCTGCTCAGCCCCCATGCTTTTTAATCCGGATCCCACAGCTCATCATCGGGCAACAGCAGCTTGGATGCCCAGCTGGGTGGCAGTGGCTTCCCAAGCCCGCCACAGCTCCTGGCCCAGCTCGGTGATAGCAGGGACTGTTTGTCTGTTTGAACGGAGGTGTCATGGGGTTCATTGGTTCCCGAATCCTGGGGTTAGCGCTGATGGAGGACAGAGTGGCAGGACAGCATGACCTCAGCACCAGCTACTGCAGCATCAGCAAAACCTCATCCTTGCTTTCTGCTACAATTTGCAGAGCTGTCACTGCAGATGCAGTAGCTCCCACAACTTTATCACCTAGACCAGACAGAGGGACAGTCACATAAATAATCAGAAAGTTACTGTTTGCATAAATCAGCAGGGTCGGTGTGTTTGTGTAAATTGGCAGGGTCAGTCAGTCAGTGCTGTGTGATGCATTCGAGGCTCCTGGAAGCCAAGAACTTCGCCGATCCATCTCACTGACTAACATCACTCTGGCAGCAAGCTAGTAAACTGCCGAATGCCTTTCATTCAAAAGACACAAACCTGTCAGTTTCCTCTTTTCTCCAAACTAGAGATGCAGATGGTTCGCTGAGTGTATCCGTTCAGGTTCATCAACCCCAATTAGGGATACAAACACTTCGCTGTGTGTTTCTGTCCCAGCTGTCCCCAGATCAATTCACATAACTGTGAAGATTAATCAGTCCTTAAACACCCTCCATCTGGAAACTGAGGGAAGGGGGGGGGTCTTTTACAAATACCTTCCAAAGCTGACAATATTGCCCCCCCCCGCATGGGGAAGCGCTCCTCTTGCTAAGCTGGGCACCCGGGATTTTGGGTGCCCAAAAAAGGTATTTCTTACCATAATTTTTTTTAAAAAGACATCAGAATGTAGTTAAACCGGTCCTGTTTAGCTAGGTTCTGATGTTTGTTTGTTTTTAAAGCCATTCATTTTTATGTTTGCTTGCACGCATGTGCAAGAAACATAGTGTCATCATCCAAGTTTTGGGAGGTGTGGCACCCTGTCTTCCAATGCAGTCAGTGTGTTTGCAGGTGCAGCCACAGTTCCCCAATGGGTGCTGCAGCTGTCTATGACAGCAGTCAAGAATGCAGTGCCGTACAGTTGAAAGGGAGAGCTACGCTTCAGCGAGCAGCGATAAGATATTGCGTGCTCATGCACGCTCCCCCCACACATACACGCATATTGCGTGCTCATGCTTCACCCCCTCCACGCACACACTGTATGGCCGACGGGGGTGCCCAATCCCCCGTCGGCTCTGCTCTGCTCCCCCCCCCAACAGAGTTCCAGGTGCCACGCTGGGAGCCCACCCCAGTGTGGCAACAGTCTATATGGCCGACGGGGGTGCCCAATCCTCCGTCGGCTCCACTGTCCCCCCCCACCAAGAGATTATCGGATGTCACGCTGGGAGCCCAACCCAGTGGCAACAGTTTCTATGGCTGACAGGGGTGCTCAATCCTCCGTCGGCTCCACTGCCCCCCAAAACAGCCTTCCAGCTGCCGCTGGGGAGCCCACTAGCGTGGCACAAGTCCCGCGTCGTCTGAGAAAAAAAAAAAATTCTTCCCTCGCTGACTGTCCTGACCCTCCCTCCCCCCACCCCGCGCCCACCCTCTGCACCCTGGCCCCAAGCCCCACCTCACCCCATACTTACCTCTGGAGGCTGGCGTGACAATCTTCGTGGACCAGGAACATGTCTGCACTCTTCAAAGCCGATGCGAACTGAGGAAATGCCGTAAGCTGTATACTGGAATGAATGGTTTTTTCAACTTTGGTGCATATCTAGGCCATTTTGGGAATTTTCTACAATTTTCAACATGGGGGTTTTGGGACCCCACCTCATGAATTCTGTCACTGTCATTTGTTAATCAGGCCGAAGGTGATTTCGCGGTTGCTAAAGTGGAACCACCTTCGGGACTGATTTATGAAACAACAGTGTCACAAGTTCTTGAGATAGGCCCCCAAAACCCTATGTTGAAAATTTGTGAAAAAATTCCCAAAAATGACTGTTTTACAAGCATGTGTTGCGCTGTTCCTACGCACGCTCGTAAGTTCGCGAATTTTCAATATATTCACTCCAGATTTACAACATTGTCATTTTACCACACCTCCTTATAAGCAGTACAGCTGTCATTTCTCACATCTCACCCTAAATGTACCGTTGACATGAAGCTTAATATAGCCAGTGTCGTGTGTGAAATCAATGTTCAGGACAGATTAAGAAAATCACAGTGACACTGTTCATGAGCAGAGGTGTTAAAATGGCTATGTTAAAAATTTGGTGAAAAAATTCCTAAAAATGACTGTTTTACAAGCATGCGTTGCACTGTTCCTACGCATGCTCGTAAGTTCACGAATTTTCAATATTTTCACTCCAGATTTTCAACATTGCCATTTTACCAAACCTCCTTATGAGCAGTGCAGCTGTCATTTTTCACATCTTGACCAAAACATGTTTCTGCCCATGTAGCGTACGATGGCGCAGTCGGTGTGTGAAATCAATGTTCGGGACAGATTAAGAAAGTCACAGTGACACTATTCATGAGCAGAGGTGTAAAAATGGCTATGTTAAAAAATTGGTGAAAAAAAGTCCATAAAATGACTGTGTTACGAGCGACCATTGCGCAGTTTCCACGCACCCTCGTAAGTTCATGGATTTCTAATATTTTCAGTCCAGATTTTCACCATTGGCATTTTTCCACACTTCCTTATGAACAGTACAGCTGTTATTTTTCACACCATGGCCGAAATGTGTTTTCGCGCTTCCAGCGCAGAAATGCGTGGTCGCTGTGGGAAATCACTGTTCGGGACAGATTAAGAAAATCACAGTGACACTGTTCATGAGCGGAGGTTCCAAAATCCCTGTGTTGATAATCTGCTGTAAAAAATCCCCAAACTAATTGCATTACGGGTGTGTGTTGCGCATTTTCTTCCCACGCTCGTGACTTCACCAGTTTTTTTTTTATATTTCACTGCAGATTTTCAGCATTGCCATTTTTTGCACCTCCCCATGAACAGTACAGCTGTCATTTTTCACTTCCTGTTCAAAATGTGTTTTTGCACCTGTGGTGCCAAATGGCGTAGTCGCTGTGCGAAATCAGCTTTTGCACAATCGAACTGATATGGCCACTGATCATAAGGTGGGGGTCACAAAAAACCCATGTTGAAAATTTGGAGTGAAAATGCCAACAAACGCCTGAGGCTTTAGGGTTTTCAACCATAACACCCCACCATGTACAGATTGAGAGGCATCAGGGGTGTCCCTTGGGATTCTCGCCTGTAATGCTCATACCATTCCACACCCTGCAGCCAGTGAGAGGCATCGAGGTGTGTCTTGGACTCTTCAGCCTCAAAGTTCACCCCATTCTCCTATACAGGACCCATCTCACCATATTTCCTGATGGAATGGGGTGAGCATAAGAGCCAAAGACCCCAAGGCACACCGTGACACTTGTCAGTGTCTGCAGGGTAGGGTGTGGTGAAATGGTGTGGCCATTATGCCTGACGACCCAAAGGCACACCCCAATTGCCTGTCAGTCTCTGCAGGGCGGTGGTGGGGTTGGCTTCAGTTCAGTACTTCACTGCCATTCCTATTATGCAGCTCTCTAACTCCTACACTACCAATGCCAATGCCAGCAAGCAAACATTCAGCATTGACAAATGCTTGTTGTGTTTTCTTTTCCTTGCTAACTCAAATAACAAAATGGTAGATGCATGAAAAAGGATTTCCCACCTGCAATACAGGATGACCCGTCCGCGAGAAGGGATTAGGCTCCTATGACACAGGATCCATTTTTGTGCTGAACATCTATAATTTCCCGATGAAAATAATGGGAACTTCAAAATTTCATAACTTTGGAATGGATTAATATTTTTTCAGCAAACCAGCAAAAGGCATATCTGTGAGGCAAAGGCTTTTCACCCTGAAAATTGCATACCTCAATGTAAAACAGTTTATGAGATACAGGTGGACAAAGATAAAGCAAAAAACACATAAATTTTAAAATTTTTCAGACTCTGTATCTCAAAAATCACAGAACTTATTCAAATAAAATTTGTCCCATCAACAGATCTACCCCACAAGATTATGCATGCAAAATTCCATGTAAATATGTTGAAGCTCTGCGAAGTTATTCAAGTACAAAAATTGACCTTTAACATAGACGTCATCCCTCAACCCTAACTATACTGGCGCTACCATGCCGATATAATAAACATATATATTATATATAATATGGAATATGACATGGTCTGACTGAAGATATCATATTTATCTTCACGAAAGGCCAATGTTGTCATGATATCTCATGAGTGGCGAAGCCACGAGTGAAATATCTTGATGTCATTGACCTCGAGTGAAGATAAATGTGATATCTTTATTCTGGCAATGTCATGTTCTGTTTATACAACATGTGTTTTGGGGCCCCCCCAAAAAAAACACAAGCCCTGTACATCTCTCCCTTGAGGCAATTTGCCACATAGAGGTTTTCAATTTTCAGATAGAAGTTCTGGAGCTTCTCTCTCTCTCTCAGGTGACTTAAATTATGTTTTATCCCCCCCCCCAACACAACTGTGCATTTCCTCCAGCAAAAAAATAGGGCATTTTTTTATTTTAAAGACTTATCTGGTTTATCCTGCCATTTGTGCTGTATTTTAAACTAGCACTGTCACTTTTTGTTCTGTTTCTACTAAGGTTTTCAATTGCCAGATAGAGGTTTTGGACTTCTCCCAGTTATTTTATGTACCCCCCCCCCAACACAACTCTACATAGCCCCCAACACAAAAAGATGCATTTCTGATTGCAGTTATCTGGTTGATCCTGCAATTTGTGCCATGTTATGAAGTAGGAGTTTCACTTTTTCTGTTAAGTAGTGTGACCTAGCGGTGTAAATGACATGGTGGCAGGGACTGAAATTAAGACACTCTGTACTATGGAGATTTAGAAAATGTGCATGTTTTTATAATCATGCTCTGTTTTGTTTAATGGAAGCCACTGACTGTGGAGAGATGAGAGAGCCGTAAGTCGGCAGCTTCAGAGTTGTACGCATGAGCCTGAGCAAGCATTGCTCTCGGGCTCATGTCTACTACACTTAAGCTGCCAACTTGCTCACTCTCATCTCTGTATAGTCGGTGGTCTCTTTTTAACAAAAGGGAACAAGATTATGAAAACGCGCACATTTTCTAAGTCCTCTTAGTGTAAAGTGTTTTTATTTCAATCCTTGCTACCACATTATTTACATCAATCGGCCACGCTACATAAGAACAAACACTAGTCATTTCTGTGCAGTCAACAGTTTCCTTTGGGCAAAAATGAGTACGACAATGAAAAAAAATACAGTTTTTATTTCGGAATGGAATGCTTTGATTTAAATTACTGCCACAGTGCCACTACATAATTAATACCACTCGGTCACGCTACATAACAGGACGAACATTACAAAAAGTGAAAATGGTAGTTTAACAGATGGCACAAATGGCAGGATCAACCAGATGGCCTATAGGAATGTGGGGATAACATTATGACGTATAGGAATGTGAAAATATCACAATAAGATATTACTTTTTATCCTTGCATTTATCACAAAATACATGGGCCCAGATATTCAAACTGCACCAGTCTGTGGCGCAAGCCCGTACACCGCTCAAATGAGTTGCGCAGGGATGTGGCCAGGGCGATATCCAATGGAGTTGCGCTATGGCGTAACTGCTTTGAATATCACCTTGGCCACCCCCACTGTGCATGGCGCAGTGGAATTGCGCCAGCGCAAGTGGTCAGAGTGGTGACATGCAAATGGGGCCATAATTTATGCAAGGTGCACGGGGGGCCATTTGCATCTGATTACGGCCCCATTTGCATGCCATTAGCATGCAGGTGCGCCGATCCCCGACGACTTGCGCCTGGCGCCCTGCCAGGCAGCAGCCATCGGGACCGGCGCCCTCTGAAGCCCGATCATGGGGCGTCCTGTAAGGACAAAGAACGTCTCATCCCTGGTGGTCAGTGGACGCGAAGTAGCCGATCGCGGGCATTGCATATCCCCTCCCCAAAGTCCAATATCCTGTTGGTCCAGTGGACCGTGATTAGTCCGATCGCGGATGACATTCCTCTCCCCCCAGGTCCAATCCCTGGTGATCTAGTGGACTCCACCACCCGCCCACTGAGCCCCACCACCTCGTCCCCTCGTCAGCCGGCAGGCGGAAGCACCCCACCCGCCTACCATCCCACTGGCTTCGTCGACTGACAGTTGGGAGGCTGCACACCCATTGGTTCAGAGCATGAGCCAATGGGTGTGCAGCCCACACCGCATTAGTCAGTCCAGATATGTGAATGAATTTGGTCAGAGCTAGTTAGAAGTCCAGATATGTGAATGAATTCATTCACATATCTGACCGATTAGTACGGGGAGGACTGCACGCCTTTGGCTCATGCTCTGAACCAATGGGCGGCAGCCATACTGAGCTGTCAGTCGGCAGGCGGTGGGGCGGCAGGCGGGTGGTGCTGCCATCCGCCGCTGACGGGGGTAGAGCGGTGATGGGGCTCAGGGCGGTGGGTGGGTGGGGGTCCACTAGATCACCAGGATTTGGACTGGGGATAGAGGAATGCCATCCGCGATCAGCTAATCGCAGTCCACTGGACCACCAGGGATATTTGACTTTGGGGATACAGTAATGCCCGTGGTTATTAATCGCGTCCACTGGACCACCAGGGATATTGGACTTTGGGGAGGGATACAGTAATGCCCATGATCGGGCTAATCGCGCCCACTTGACCACCAGGGATATTGGACTTTGGGGGGGGATGACTGATGCCCGCGATCGGGGCATGGGGGGGCGCCGCCAAGTGCGGCGGGAATGATGTGATGGCCACCCACAGGTGGCAGCTGCTGTGTTGCACCCTGCACTGCGGCAGCTCACCTGTGGGTGGCCTTCGACTTTTCCTTTTTTTTTAGGCTTAACTTTGTGCAGGCACAGGTAGGGGTTGCACCTGCATAACTCTCCACGGCCGGGCTGAATATCGGGCTATGCAGTTTATGCATGGGCACGCCCCCCCACCTGTGCCTGCATACATTACTGATGCACTCGCGTATCGGGATTTTAGCGGGCGACTTTTCCCTTTTAAATATCGTGACTAGACATCAATGGGTTGTGCATGCGCAACACCGCTGCACCATGCGCAACCCTTTGAATATCTGGCAATATGTTGTATAAATATATATATATTTATAAGATGGGTAGGAAAATTATGTCTGCTAATTGCTTGAAACACATCACATGACTGTGCGTATATCAGAGCGCAACTGCACACCTGCACTTCCACCCCCTCAAAACAATTTTGCCATTTTATAAGATAGATAACTCATTCTAGGGTGTAAGTGTCTCACAGTCTGATATACGCATCGCCTGGGTGGTTGATGCACGGCCTGTGGCCTTGTGGGCGTAATAACGCACGCCAAGGCATGCGCTATCAGCAGCCGCACTCCCACACTTAGAGTGGGTTATCTATTACATATATAAATATATATACACACACACACACACACACACACACACACACATCTATATAGTAACCAAAACAAACGAGTTCATGTGCCAGTGATACGGAGACCTCATTAAACCAGTGAGGTTTTAGTTTTTCTCACATATGATCAGTGTGACACTCCATGAAGCAGCATTGTGACAGAAATGTACAAGAGCATTAATGTCAAATTTAGTTTTTTTCATGCAATAAATCTGGTGATGGTCATTGGGCAAAATATTAATATTTATTGGGATTCTGTATGTGCAAACAATAGTCCTTGTTGACTACTTATACTGAATAACCACTTTATAACCCCATACATGGAAAGCTTCATGAGTACAGTGATAAATTCTTGCTATATCATCACGGGACTTATGTGATTATAAATAATCAAGCTTTCCTTTTTTCTATCTTCACATGAAGCAAGGTAAATTCAAAATGTGCCCAGTAGATGGTGCTGAAGGACTATTCATTCAGTATATGAAGAAGCACAGTGATGTTCATAGATTTATTATATTGCATCCTGGCACGCACACACACACACACACTGTCACATGCATACTACAACATTCCCCTCCTCCCCACACACACTGGTATGTTGCAGATTTATATACCCCCACTGTCATTCCCCCTTTCTCAACTGAAATGATCTTAGCATGTGTGAATTCCCATTGCTTTTTCTGTTTGGCCCTCACACAGCAAAACAAGAAATTTCAATGTATCCTTATATTTTTCTTCCTTGGGTGAACAATTCCTCTAACCAACCCTACCTCAATATTTACCAGTGTTTGATGTGTGATGTCAGCGGATGTGAGAATAATGGATAGTGGATTCCCTGCAGGGGGAGGGCCTCAAACAACTGGTACAGCAACCCACAAGAGACAGGGCTATCCTAGATCTAGTACTGACTAACAGGAAGAGATCACAGATCTCCAGGTAGAAGGTCACCTGGGGCCAGTGACCATCACATGGTATGGTTCAATTGGCTACTACATCTAAATCATCCCATTCCAAGGCAAAATATGTGACTTCAGAGGAGCTGACTTTGATAAGATGGCCAACAGAGTTAAGCTAGCCCTGGCAAAAAGAAATACAGGTGAGGGGTACAGGCAAAGTGGGCAAGCATTAAGGATGCAATACTTGAAGCAACATCCCATTGTGTTAGACAGAAAAGGAAGTGCAAAAAAGAAGGAAACCACTTTGGTTCTCAAATACAGTAGCAGAAAAGGTCAGAGCCAAAAGGCTGGCCTTCAGGAAACATAAGGAACACAGGGGATGAAGATAGGGAGGCATACCAAACTGCCCTAAGGGAAGCAGGGAAGGCAGTAAGGCAGGCAAAGTCCCAAACTGAGGAAACACTAGCACACGAACAGTAAAAGAAGGTGACAAGACTTTCTATAGATACATTAGTGAAAGGAGAAAGTCCAGAGGGGGTATTGCTGCTTAATGGAGAAAAGGGAGCATGTGAGGAGGAGGACCCTGTAAAGGCATCTATCCTAAATAGATACTTTTGCTCAGTATTTACTGAAGAGAAGGTAGGGCAGGCCCACAGCTCAGCATCATGGACACAGGGGAGGGAGGTGAGCACTACCCCTTCACAAAAGAAAGGGTCCTACAAGAGCTCATAAGCTCAGGGTGGATAAGGCAATGGGACCTGATAGCATACATCCCAGGGTACTTAAGGAGCTAAAGGTGGAACTAGCAGAGCCATTAGCAGAACTGTTTAGTGAGTCTCTGAGCACAGAGAGAGGTCCCAGAAGACTGGAGAAGGGTTCATGTGATCCCGCCTCCACAAGAGTGGTAGCAGGGAGGAGGCGGGAACTACAGACCAGTCAGTCTTACCTCAGTAGTGGGCAAGATTATGGAGGCACCCTTAAGGAAAGGATAGTGCAACACTTGGAATCCATAGGGCACAGGATCCAAGACAGCATGGGTTTACAAAGGAAGGTCCTGTCAAACTAATCTCATAGATTCCTTTGACTGGGTAACCAGAATGGTGGACCAAGGGGGAGCAGTTGATGTCGCCTACCTTGACTTCAGCAAAGCTTTTGACACTGTTCCACATAGAAGATTGATAAATAAGCTGGGTAGGCTCGGGATGGGTCAGAAGTTGGTCAACTGGGTGGCAAACTGGTTGACGGGCAGAAAACAGAGAGTGGTGGTAAATGGTATACAGTCAGAAGAGATGCAAGTCACAAGTGGGGTACCTCAGGGATCAGTCCTGGGGCCAGTCCTCTTCAACATCTTCATTAGTGACCTGCAGATGGATTAGAGGGTAAGGTTTGTCTGTTTGCAGATGACACCAAGATCTGCAACAGAATAGATGATCCAGATGGGTGGGCAGAATGAGAAGAGATCTGGATAAACTAGCAAAATGGTCAGAAGAGTGGCAACTGGGATTTAATGCAAAGAAGTGCAAAATCATGCACATAGGGAAGAGAAACACTGAAGCCACCTATAGGCTGGGAGGAGTTGCTAGCAGTCACAAAGGAAGAAAGAGACTTGGGCATCATCATCACTGATGACCTGAAATCATCCAAGCAGACCTCTAAAGCAGTAGGTAAGGCTAGGGGGTGTTAGGGTGTATTAGTAGGGGTATCACAAGTCGTAAGAGGGAGGTAATAATCCCTCTTTACAAGACACTGGTTAGGCCCCATCTGGAGTACTGTGTGCAGTATTGGAGGCCCCACCTTCACAAGGACATTAACCAAATTGAGGCAGTCCAGAGAAGGGCAACTAAAATGGTGCAGGGACTGCATCAGAAGACATATGAGGACAGATTAACAGAGCTCAATATGTATACCCTTGAGCAAAGGAGGGAGAGAGGTGATATGATTGAGGCATTCAAACACCTTAAGGGCATTAACAAGGTGAAAGAGTCTAACATGTTTAAATATAAGAAAAATAGCAGGACAAGAGGACACAGCATGAGATTAGAGGGGGGCCGATTAAGGGGGAATGTGAGGAAATTCTTTTTCACAGAAAGGGTGGTGGATGCATGAAATGGCTTACCACAAGAAGTGGTGGCTATGAATACAGTGCAGGGCTTCAAACAGGCATGGGATAGGCATAAGGGAGCAATACAAATGACTATGAATAGATAGGTCACTGACAGAGCAAAGGCCGATGGCACATTTATAAGGTAGAAAAAGAAATGGGCAGACTGGATGGGCCTTGCAGTCCTTATCTGCCGCCAACTTCTATGTTTCTATGTTCTAATGCATGGGATGTCTAAAATACAAGTTCTGTGACCTGAGGGCATATGTTTTGTCTCCTGTGCTGAGTGTGGTGGGGGGGAGAGTAGCAGGATAATTTCACTTTATGATAGTCTATTGTTTATGAAGATTGTATGGTCACTAACTAAATTAGTATATATTTTTTATCTTTATTTTTTTTCCAACAGTATCAGTTTGGGCTATTGTTATGCAATAGCAAACAAAATAGTGGTGTATTTACACATTGGAGGATCCAAGTGGGTCTTGTGACTTAAGAGTACTGCTCCACTGTCATGCTGTAACCACCCACTTACCCAGTATGCTCACACAGTGCCGTGTCCACAAGGTAGTGCTCATCACTTTCCTCGAAATAGCATGCTCAGTGGTTATAGTAGTTGATACTGACACCTGGTATATTTAGTGCAATCCAGCTGCTTTTGACTCTGTGCTAAGCTAGAAGCATAGGGCCATTTGGGACTAGCACAAAGCAGTAGCTGTGTCTTAACTTGGTTTGCACAGTGCCCTACTGCCCCTCTGCAAAGGAAGACTCCAAAATAGCCAAGTGGACTCTACACAAAAGATGCGTTATTGTACCTTGCTTTGTGCAGTGCTCCTCTCCACTTGCTACATAAAATACTTCCCCTGCCCCTTCCACAAACTGAGTACTCACTAACCTACTCAACACAGTCCCTCTCACCACAGCAGCCCCATGGTGGGCCGCCATCCAAAATTGCCCTCCCTCCTTTCATCCTGGTTGCCTTGCTGTGTTCAACAAAACCACTTGGAAGGGAATGTTTTTATGATGGTCCCATTCATTTCAGTTTTTTTTCTTCTATTCATCTTTTTGTGTATGAAGATTGTCACCTGTTTGTTTCTGTTGTGTCACTTTGTTCTCCTATTTTCACAAGACACATGGATGCCAACTTTCAAATCCCACCTGTAGTGGGGGATCTGCTGTTTACCCTGTGCACATAGCAGGCAAGCAGACATCCGTTTTTACTGGGATTTGAAAGTTAGCATCCATATGGCCTGTGAGTGTGGGAGATAAAGCACCCAACAGAAAACAAAACGTGAAAACCATGAAACAAACACACACACACACACACACACATGACTAGAAGATAAAAATCACATTGAAATGAATCAACTTATTGAAATGAGTGAGCCTGCTGACCTGAGACTGTGGCTGCAAGAGGGGGACTATGCAGGAGACTGACAGATCTTGAAGAGATCTTGTGGAAACAGGACCTGCTGTCCTGGGAGAGAGTTGATGTAAAAAAAAGCTGTTGAGCAAGAGAGCAATATTCATGTGCTTGCTAGCATAAGTAATAATGCTGACGAGACAGCATGGAGTTGAACTCAGAGCTGTGAATTACAGCACTGCAGAAAAAGCAGTGGCTTCCCATGGAAGCTACGTACTTGCACAACAAGGTATGGAATAGGACATATTCCTTGGAAGCATAACAGTTTTGGACCAGCTCACTTCTAGACTGGACAGTTGGGCAAAGCTATTGAGAGAGTCCAAAAGTGGTGGAAGTGACGTGGCCAAATTGGTGAGGGTGAGAAAGAGACTGTCTGCACAGAGACTAACTAAGCAATCAGGCTCTCCCTCCATAATTCCCTGAATGTTCTACAGGTCTGCAAATTTCCTTGTAAAAGGTGTCAGTGCCAGAAGAAATAACGGGGGGACAGTGGACAGCCCTATCTCATGCTTCATTGGAGGGACAAGGGAGGAAAAAGACATCTGTTTGTAAGGGCCAGGTCTGTGGGATTGAAATATAAGGTGCTACTTTAGTCCCAAAATATGGGGCTGGATCTGAAGATTACCATGACCTGATGAAGATACCTTCATTCTAACATGTCTGAAGCTTTCTTGAAGTCTACCACCATAGATGCCATGGACATCTGGGTGGTTTTGGCATGTCAGATAAGGTTAAGGAGAATTCTGATGTTATCTGACCCAGTTCTGCCTTTCCTAAAGCTGGCATGTGATGGTATATAAGCAACGGAGGGTCTTCCGTAGCTGGGTGGCAAATGTTTTGGCCAGAATTTAGTTAACTTCTGAAATCAATGAAATGGGCCAGTAGTTATTACTGTCCAAGGTGTCTCTATCCTTTTTTAGGATAAATGTAATGATTGCCTTGTTAAGATACAGTATGAACATATGAACATATAAAAAAGCCAGAAGAATAAGGCCATTAGCTGCATCTAGTCTGCTCACATTGAGGGCCCTCAGCTTAAAGAGCTGCTGCTACACTTCCTAGTGTCTGGCCCGCAAACATATATGATAGCTTACCTGGCCCAGAGTTAAAGCCTTTAAAAAATTCCATATATTTATGCTGGTTTAAAAACTTACAATACTCGTAATTTGCTCTGCGGACAACACAGGCAAAAACTGAGCCACTTCCCGGAACTGCTGACATTCCCCAATGCAGGCACACGCAGCCTCGTTTTGTGATGTCAGAAAACAAACACTGCATGTTCGCAGGCCCATTGAGTTCAATGGGGACGAGTGTTCTGTACATTTTATTAACATTTACAGTTGCAATTTTAATAAATCAAAATAACCGCTCGACTAACAGGATCCTTGGCCACTGCATGGCATTATTCCTTGAAAAAGCACATTACAGTATGAAATGTTGGCAGGGGTGGACATTTTTGTGCTCTGCTGTCATGCCTTTTAACCTGCTATTTAAAATAAACATGTTTTTCTAACCAAGGAGACCTGCTCCTGTTCATTTATTCACTGAACAAGTATCCCTCTCTCTGCTGAATGATTGGATTCTGTATGAGGATACTGTTACCTGATTACTGAGTTGGCCGATCGAGTTGCCTCCCTGGATTATTCGTGGCCTCCACCTGTCAAATTCAGCATATGACTCTAGAGAAAGGTTAGCACCTGTTTTCTGATGAACGGAGCTGGAACCCTCTAGCAGTCACCCCACCCCCTTTTAATAGTGCACCTTTGACCTCCCAGCCCTTGTTTCTGAGGAATTTAATAAGCAATTTTTAACCCTATAAGTGCAAGTGGATAACAACATCAATATACATCATTACAACCCACTTTTTAACCCTAAGGTGCTGTGTGGGTTACAAGTTTATATTCGAATATCTCTTGGTGCAGCTTCTGGTCATTCTTTGGAGCACTGGGGCACCCAAGAGCAAATGAAGCCTGTCTCTGTTGCTTGTCCCCCTTGAGGTGTGTGGCCTGTGGCTCCATGGAGTATTTGTAAGTGCTCCCAGGCACTCTGCTCCATCAGCAGCTTTGGGGCTCCTGCCCAGTTCTGGCAGGAAGCCAAGATATTTAAAATGAATTTGGTCTCCCATCACAGGTAACAGCCCAATCTAAGGATCTTTTCAGTCGCTCAGTCACCACAGTCAAGCTATGAGCTAAATAATTCTGCCTCCTGTTTTCCTTCCTGGTTCCCATGACGGTCCTGGGGGACTGGGTGAAGACGTGCAGCTGTAGACCCATGAAGAACAGCTGCAAGACTGGTGCTGGGCTGCAGCTGGGCTCCTGGGTAGGGAGCAAGGTAAGCCCACTGGGAGAGGGGTCACATACGGTTCTGCTAGTACATAGCACCGGACAACAGCAAGATGTTTAGTTTATCATGGCGGCATGGCAAGAGAGCAGAATATTTTAAGACCCTCAAAAAGATTACATTTCATTTTAGGAATGAAAGACAAAGAAAAAAAATGCGTACATTATTTTTTTTCGCCAAAAAGTCATGGGCTTCCATATTCAGAAGGTTTGTGCTGCACGCAACTTGTTTGCACTGGCATAAATGGACGATTGAGCTGGAATGCAATATTCAGCCATTAGCACTGCGCTGGGCAGTTATCATCCTGCCACCTGACCACAAACATAATGTATTCAGCACAGAAAAAAAGGTGGGTGATGTGAATATTCTTCCCTCATGATAGTCAGTTGTTTTGCACTGTGCAAATGGCATTTAGCTTGACTCAGTAATGCGTAAATTAAAACCTTGAAAAAGTAGATTTCAATCGGGAGCAAACTCCAGAGGTGGTAAGCAGCACTGCAGAACTGGAGATGGCACACATTGTATATCTCATGCAAGGTGTCACTGCAGAATTGGAGATGGCCCACATCGTGTATCTCATGCAAGCTGTCACTCCCGAACTGGAGATGGCACACCTTGTGCGTCTCATGCAGGCTGTCACTGCAGAACTGGAGATGGCACACCTTGTGTATCTCATGCAAGCTGTCACCCACAACCTGGAGATGGCACATGTTGTGTTCCTCATGTAAGCTGTCACTGCAGAACAAGAGATGGCACACCTTGTGTATCTCATGCAGACCGTCACTGCCAAACCAGAGATGGCACACCTTGTGTATCTCATGCAGACCGTCACTGCCAAACCAGAGATGGCACACCTTGTGTATCTAATGCAGGCCATCACTGCAGAACTGGAGATGGCACACCTTGTGTATCTCATGCAGGCTGTCACTGCCAAACCAGAGATGGCACACCTTGTGGCAGAACTGAAGATGGCACACCTTGTGTATCTCATGCAGGCCATCGCTGCAAAACCAGAGATGGCACACCTTATGTATCTCATGCAAGACATCATTGCAGAACCGGAGATGGCACACCTTATGTATCTCATGAAAGCCATCACTGCAGAACTGGAGATGGCACACCTTATGTATCTCATGCAAGCCATCACTGCAGAACTGGAGATGGCACACCTTATGTATCTCATGCAGGCCGTCACTGCAGAACCGCAGATGGCACACCTTGTGTATCTCATGCAGACTGTCACTGCCAAACCAGAGATGGCACACCTTGTGTATCTAATACAGGCCATCACTGCAGAACTGGAGATGGCACACCTTGTGTATCTCATGCAGGCTGTCACTGCCAAACCAGAGATGGCACACCTTGTGGCAGAACTGGAGATGGCACACCTTGTGTATCTCATGCAGGCCATCGCTGCAGAACCAGAGATGGCACACCTTATGTATCTCATGCAAGACATCATTGCAGAACCGGAGATGGCACACCTTATGTATCTCATGCAAGCCATCACTGCAGAACTGGAGATGGCACACCTTATGTATCTCATGCAAGCCATCACTGCAGAACTGGAGATGGCACACCTTATGTATCTCATGCAGGCCGTCACTGCAGAACCGCAGATGGCACACCTTGTGTATCTCATGCAGGCCATCACTGCAGAACCACAGATGGCACACCTTGTGTATCTCATGCAGGCCATCACTGCAGAACTGGAGATGGCACACCTTATGTATCTCATGCAGGCCATCACTACAGAACCGCAGATGGCACACCTTGTGTATCTCATGCAGGCCGTCACTGCAGAATTGGAGATGGCACACCTTGTGCATCTCATGCAAGCCGTAATCCCCAAACCAGAGAAGGCATATGTTGTGTATGGCCATCACTGCAGAATTGGAGATGGCACACATTGTATATCATTCAGGTCGTCACTGCAGAACCGGAGATGGTACACTCTGTGTATCTCATGCAGGCCATCACTGCAAAATTGGAGATGGCACACTTTGTGTATCTCATGCAGGCCATCACTGCAGAACCAGAGATGGCACACCTTGTGTAGCTCATGCAGGCTATCACTGCAGAACTGGAGATGGCACACCTTGTGTATCTCATGCAGGCTATCACTGCAGAACTGGAGATGGCACACCTTGTGTATCTCATGCAGGCTGTCACTGCAGAACCGGAGATGGCACACCTTGTGCGTCTCATGCAGGCTGTCACTGCAGAACTGGAGATGGCACACCTTGTGTATCTCATGCAAGCTGTCACCCACAACCTGGAGATGGCACATGTTGTGTTCCTCATGTAAGCTGTCACTGCAGAACAAGAGATGGCACACCTTGTGTATCTCATGCAGACCGTCACTGCCAAACCAGAGATGGCACACCTTGTGTATCTCATGCAGACCGTCACTGCCAAACCAGAGATGGCACACCTTGTGTATCTAATGCAGGCCATCACTGCAGAACTGGAGATGGCACACCTTGTGTATCTCATGCAGGCTGTCACTGCCAAACCAGAGATGGCACACCTTGTGGCAGAACTGAAGATGGCACACCTTGTGTATCTCATGCAGGCCATCGCTGCAAAACCAGAGATGGCACACCTTATGTATCTCATGCAAGACATCATTGCAGAACCGGAGATGGCACACCTTATGTATCTCATGAAAGCCATCACTGCAGAACTGGAGATGGCACACCTTATGTATCTCATGCAAGCCATCACTGCAGAACTGGAGATGGCACACCTTATGTATCTCATGCAGGCCGTCACTGCAGAACCGCAGATGGCACACCTTGTGTATCTCATGCAGACTGTCACTGCCAAACCAGAGATGGCACACATTGTGTATCTAATACAGGCCATCACTGCAGAACTGGAGATGGCACACCTTGTGTATCTCATGCAGGCTGTCACTGCCAAACCAGAGATGGCACACCTTGTGGCAGAACTGGAGATGGCACACCTTGTGTATCTCATGCAGGCCATCGCTGCAGAACCAGAGATGGCACACCTTATGTATCTCATGCAAGACATCATTGCAGAACCGGAGATGGCACACCTTATGTATCTCATGCAAGCCATCACTGCAGAACTGGAGATGGCACACCTTATGTATCTCATGCAAGCCATCACTGCAGAACTGGAGATGGCACACCTTATGTATCTCATGCAGGCCGTCACTGCAGAACCGCAGATGGCACACCTTGTGTATCTCATGCAGGCCATCACTGCAGAACCACAGATGGCACACCTTGTGTATCTCATGCAGGCCATCACTGCAGAACTGGAGATGGCACACCTTATGTATCTCATGCAGGCCATCACTACAGAACCGCAGATGGCACACCTTGTGTATCTCATGCAGGCCGTCACTGCAGAATTGGAGATGGCACACCTTGTGCATCTCATGCAAGCCGTAATCCCCAAACCAGAGAAGGCATATGTTGTGTATGGCCATCACTGCAGAATTGGAGATGGCACACATTGTATATCATTCAGGTCGTCACTGCAGAACCGGAGATGGTACACTCTGTGTATCTCATGCAGGCCATCACTGCAAAATTGGAGATGGCACACTTTGTATATCTCATGCAGGCCATCACTGCAGAACCAGAGATGGCACACCTTGTGTAGCTCATGCAGGCTATCACTGCAGAACTGGAGATGGCACACCTTGTGTATCTCATGCAGGCTATCACTGCAGAACTGGAGATGGCACACCTTGTGTATCTCATGCAGGCTGTCACTGCAGAACCGGAGATGGCACACCTTGTGTATCTAATGCAGTCCATCACTGCAGAACTGGAGATGGCACACCTTGTGTATCTCATGCAGGCCGTCACTGCAGAACCGGAGATGGCACACCTTGTGTATCTCATGCAGGCCGTCACTGCAGAACCGGAGATGGCACACCTTGTGTATCTCATGCAGGCCGTCACTGCAGAACCAGAGATGGCGAACCTTGTATATCTTATGCAAGCCGTCACCCCCAAACCAGAGATGGCACATGTTGTGTATCTCATGCAGGCCATCACTGCAGAATTAGAGATGGCACACCTTGTATATCATGCAGGTCATCACTGCAGAACCGGAGACGGCACACTCTGTGTATCTCATGCAGGCCATCACTGCAGAGCCAGAGATGGCACACCTTGTATATCTTATGCAAGCCGTCACCCCCATACCAGAGATGGCACATGTTGTGTATCTCATGCAGGCCATCACTGCAGAATTAGAGATGGCACACCTTGTATATCATGCAGGTCGTCACTGCAGAACCGGAGACGGCACACTCTGTGTATCTCATGCAGGCCATCACTGCAGAGCCAGAGATAGCACACCTTGTGTAACTCATGCAGGCCATCACTGCAGAACCAGAGATGGCACACCTTGTGTATCTCATGCAGGCTGTCACTGCAGAATTGGAGATGGCACACCTTGTGTATCTCATGCAGGCTATCACTGCAGAACCGGAGATGGCACACCTTGTGTATCTCATGCAGGCCGCCACTGCAGAACTGGAGATGGCACACCTTGTGTATCTCATGCAGGCCATCACTGCCAAACCAGAGATGGCACACCTTGTATATCTAATGCAGGCCATCACTGCAGAACTGGAGATGGCACACCTTGTGTATCTTATGCAAGCCGTCACCCCCAAACCAGAGATGGCACATGTTGTGTATCTCATGCATGCCATCACTGCAGAAGTACAGATGGCACACCTTGTATATCATGCAGGTCATCACTGTAGAACTGGAGACGGCACACTCTGTGTATCTCATGCAGGATATCACTGCAGAGCCAGAGATGGTGCACCTTGAGTAGCTCATGCAGACCATCACTGCAGAACCGTAGATGGCACACCTTGTGTATCTCATGCAGGCTGTCACTGCAGAACCGGAGATGGCACACCTTGTGTATCTCATGCAGGCCGTCACTTCAGAACCAGAGATGGCACACATTGTGTATCTCATGCAGGCCATCACTACAGAATTGGAGATGGCACACCTTGTATACCTCATGCAGGCCATCACTGCAGAACCAGAGATGGCACACCTTGTGTATCTCAAGAAGCTGTCACCCCCAAACTGGAGATGGCATACCTTGTGTATCTCATGCAGACCGTCACTTCAGAATTGGAGATGGCACACCTTGTGTATCACGCAGGTCGTCACTGCAAAACCAGAGATGGCACACCTTGTGTATCTAATGCAGGCCGTTGCTGCAGAACCAGAGATGGCACACCATGTGTATCTGATGCAGGCTGTTGCTGCAGAACTGGAGATGCCATACCTTGTGTATCTCATGCAGGCTGTTACTGCAGAACCAGAGATGGCACATCTTGTGTATCTCATGTGGACTGTCACAGCAGAATTGGAGATGGCACACCTTGTGTATCTCATGCAGGTCATCACTGCAGAACTGGAGATGGCACACCTTGTGTATCTTGTGCAGGTCATCACTGCAGAACCGGAGATGGCACACCTTGTGTATCTCATGCAGGCCATCGCTGAAGAACCGGAGGTGGCACACCTTGTGTATCTCATGCAGGCCATCGCTGCAGAACCGCAGATGGCACTCCTTATGTATCTCATGTGGGCCATCACTGCAGAACTGGAGATGACACACCTTGGTATCTCATGTGGCTGTCACTGCAGAACCGGAGATGGCACACCTTGTGTATCTCATGTGGGCTGTCACTGCAGAACCGGAGAAGACACACCTTCTGCATCTCATGCAGATTGTCACTGCAAACCGGAGATGACACACCTTGTGTATCTCTGCGGGCTGTCACTGCAGAACTGGAGATGGCACACCCTTGTAGCAGAACTGGAGATGGCACACCTTGTGTATCTCATGCAGGCCATCACTGCAGAACCGGAGATGGCACACTTTGTGTATTTCATGCAAGCCATCACTGCAGAATTAGAGATGGCACACCTTGTGTATCTCAGGCAGGCTGTCACTGCAGAACCGGAGATGGCACAGCTTGTGTATCTCATGTGGGCCATCACTGCAGAACCATAGATGGCACACCTTGTGTATCTCACGTGTCTTGTCACTGCAGAATTGGAGATGGCACACATTCTGTATCTCATGCAAGCTGTCATGAAGGATGAGGAGTACGCAAAATGTCACCCCCCAGGGCTCCAGCACAGGCCCCGGATTCACTATGCTGCAAACAGACAGTACTGTCAATGAGTCACATTCAAAGTCCTCAGTGATGAAAAAAGTGTTAGTCAGTATAGGCTCAACAGGCCCTGCTCATGCAGCTGTGTGAGCTGCTGCATGAGCTACTCTGGAAGGACACCCACCACAGCCATGCAGTGTCCTTAGAGTTCAAGGTGACAGCAACACTCTGCTTTCTGGCCAACGCAACCTTTCTGATACGGGTGGGTGACACCACCAGTATCACACAGTCTGCCACTTCTTTGCTTGTTGGGCTGGTTCCTAGATGCCATGCTTGCCCATGCTGTGGAGCTCATACTATTCCCCAGCACTCCAGTAGAATGCACAGCAACTATGTAGCAATTCTGTCAGGGTGTGCACTGTCAGCCATACTGGGTGCCATGGACTGTGCCCATGTTTTCATCTATGCACCTCCAGGGATGGGGTGGAGGCCTACGTGAATAGAAAGGGTTTCCACGTGATCAACTTTCAGGTGGTATGAGATGCAGCAGGGCGCATCATCAGTGTCCTGGCTTGTTACTCCAGCAGTGCCCACAACGCCTTCATCTGGCACATTTCCATTCTGTACCAGAGGTTTGAGGCAAGGATACACCTAGTGGGCACCACGTTGGTGAATATACACGTAAGACCTCCCCCATAGCTGCCATTGATGTCACTAACCAATGTCCTTTTCCCACACAGGGGACAATTTACCACACCGACCGTGACATTTTGACAGTGTGGTCCCCTACAGGGACTACAGTGCCACGTAGCTGTAGGGACTGCGCTGGAACCCAGCACTGTCTGTCTGGGGTTCTGCACCCTGCCCAAATCAGCTCCGACTTGGAGATGAGAATCCTAAGTGGGGGGGTGCTGGGGGCACAGCCCCCATGTGGGGAGTTCAGGGGGGTGAAGCCCCCTGAAGAAAACACTGACGAAGTTAGAAACTGGCAGCTGACTGCAAATGTGATCGACCTGCTTGTTTCACTGTTCGTTGTTCGGTCAAAAATTTTTGTCTATAACCAGTCATGGATTCACAGGAACAGTGCATGTCTCCTGCATTCCTAGCTGCTAACACCTGTCCTATGATCCTCATCCATTAAAGGACAGGTACAATGTGGCATACATTGCTACATGCAGTGTCATCAAGTGGGTCTTTGGCATGCTCAGGATACAATTCAGATGCCTTGACCATTCTGATGGTGTCTCAATACAGCCCTTAGAAGGTCTCAGTGCCATATTCTCTGCCTATTACATACTATGCAGAATGGAGCTCAACCATGGAATACACCTGCCAGTCCCAGATGGAAACACTATGGCAGATACCAAGCCAGTGGACCAGGGGATACATGAGCAGCTTGATAGACGTGACCCCAGGATGGCCAGGAGGTCCATGGAGTATATGACCACCTCATTTCAGATCTTTATGGACCCAGAAGTTGAGAACAGGTCACAGAGGAGGGAGACAGTAATGGTGTAACAAAATGTATTATTAAGGTGACAGAAAGTGTCTTGGAAAATCAATCTGAAAACAAACTGGCCGTGTGTGTGTGTGTGTGTGTGGGGAGGGGCCGACAAAATAAGAGCCATTCAGTGTGTGTGTGGTGGGGAAGTGGAGTCAAATAAAATAAGAGCCATCCAGGTGGGGGGAGGAGCCAAACAAAATAAAGGCATCCAGGCGGGGAGGAGGGATCAATTTAAATATAGGCCATCTAGGTAGGGTGGGGGATAAGGGGAATACAACATAAATACAGGCCATCCAGGTGGGGTGGGGAAAAGGGGATACAACATAAATATAAACCATCCAGATGGGGAGGGAGGTGCAATGCAATATATGCCTTCCATGGGGGAGGAAACATGGTTTGTGGAAAGGGGAGTGAGGTGGCAAAGCTGGGATGGGTACAGGTCTCATAAGCAACCCTATATGCGGCCCATACCCTACCATGGATATGGGGTTATACATACAGTGTGTCCTGTGGGTAGCAGGGGAGCCATTGTCTATGAAATGGATAATGGGTGTAGGGATGTGTGAGCTGCCCATGGCCACAACCCCACTGTGTACTGACCCTTCCAAGGAACAGGCAATGGTCAGGGGTGTGCAGCATCTGGCTACCATACATCGGTGTGCAAGGCATGCTGGGTGGCCTGGGCATCTGTATGCCCACACTGCAGAAGAGTGGCCTTATGCTGAGGTGTCTGCCATGGGGTGATACTCCCCCCACTGGAATGGTCAGTGCTGCAGCTAGCACCCACATTGCTGGAGACCATGGCTGAAGCCTCCAGCATGGTGGTGGCCACCCCATCAAAGCTGGCCACCATGGTGGACTGCTCCCATTTCCCATAGTCAGCATCCATCGACAGGGGCTGCTTCAGTCTACTGAACCCAGCATCCAAGTCTACCATATGCTGTGCATGGCGAACCTCTGCATATTGCTCGTGGTCCGGCATCATGTCTGCAGGCCCTGCTGAGCCCCCATAATGGCTTACAGTAGCTGCCTGTTGGCTGCCACCTGCTGCCAGCATGGACTGTGCTGGGGTACAGGGTCGGGCTGCACCCTGGCCCATTGGGTGGGCTGGGGTGACGCCGCAGTTGGTGCTGAGCCTGGAGCATGGGACCTTGATGGCACAGTGGTGCCTGGACCAGGGGGATTGTCCTGGGTTGGCACTATGGTGGCTGGGTTGGGGGTCAGGGGCATGGGCCTGGTGTGGTATGGTGATGGCTGATCTGGGTAGGGAGGTGGCTGGGCCCCGTTGGCAGGAAGACCAGCAGGGGCAGTCAACATGTTGGGGTCCAAGCTGGTTCCAGAGAGCTGCTGGAGCCACTTCTCCACATGCATCTCCACCTTGCTGTCTGAATCTTGTTCCCCAGCAGGGGTTGGCCACAGGGGCAGCAGCCATTTTGATGGTCTCATCTGTTCATCCTCCACTGTGCCCCTCAACCATGGACTGGGCTGTTGAGAGAAGGGAGTAATACCGTGTAATGGACATGCCTCGCTGATCCTGCAAACTCATGCATAAGTGAGTTTTAAGGATATGAAAGACCTATCACGCTGACCACTGCAAAGTATGTCTTTAGTAGAATGAGTGTTTCTTCATATGGAACTGCCTTTTGAAAAGTAAAGCCATGACTCTGAGCATGCACATCAGCACTGATGCACATGCCTGAAGTCAGGGATTTACTTTTCAGAAGAGTGTTTAAATATAAAATAACACTCATTTTAACAGAAGACATAGTTTGCAGAGCTCAGCATGACAAGTACTTTCACTAAAAAATACCACCAACAGCTTAATCTGGTTCAAGGTCAGTTGGCATTCATCTGTATCCCCCTCCCCCGGGTCGTGCCTGAAAATAGGCAGGATTGGTCTAGTGCACTTACCCGGTCAACAAAAACTAAATTAAAAAATATATATATATCCTTAAGGTAACTTATAAGTCATAAAGAATAATCAAATTTCTCACACATGAGTTTGCAGGATTGGTGGTGCCATTTTAAGTCGATGAGGGATAGCAGCAGCAGCCTGCGGGAGTAATATGAGAATGACTAGAATGCCTGTTTTTCTTTGTTTTTTTTTTTACAAGAAACAAAATTTCTGGCATTAGTTTGTAAATCGTATACTAGACATGCCATCAGTGGTCATATTGATGGCAAGAGGCACCAGTTTGCAGTAGATAAAATAAAAAGGCAAAAAAAAGCTGACAGTGTTCCTTTAAGGGGAGGGTAAGGAGAGTGAGGCTTGCTGCCATTAGGCCGGGGGAAGAGAGGACAGGAGGGAGCATTGCAACCATTATGTGGACTGGGGCAGCAGAGAGCATTGCTGCCATTAGGTAGATGGTAGGTGGGGGACAACAATGAGCAGTTGAACTGAACAGATGTGTTCACCTCGAGCACCTGACCTGAACACTAAAAAAAATTATAAAAAAGCCATTTTTTGTCTGAAAAAAGATCTCTTTTCACCAACATTGCTCCACCGAAGAGTCAATCTTTAACAACGCACAAGACAGAGGAGTTTTTAACAACCTTGGGTCAGACAACAGCACGGATGTCCAAGAAGGACTTGTGTCGGCAGGCCCAGGTTGTGGTGCTAGTGGCCCTGAGTCCCAAACTGAACTCCTTGTCAGACAAGCTCACCTCTTTATCTAAGGACTTGGTGGGGCAAGAGCAAGAGTATAGTGGAGGTGGAAACTGGAGTGGCTGCCCTTGAAAAATGATTGGAAGGCATCCCCAGTAAACTGTATAGATTTGAAATGAGAATGGAGGTGTTAAAAGAGGCCCTGTACCACCAAGAGAATGTCAATTGGTGGAACAATTTAAGGATCTGTAAACTGCACAGAGGGGGCTAACCCAGTGCAGTACTTTGAACAATTCCTCCTCAGACTGTTTAGTCTGGACAGTAAGGATGCCGAATTAAATTGGACTGAGCTCACTGTGCTTTAGCCCCAAAGCCCCCATTGGACCAACCACCATAACAAGTTATTATATAGTTGCATAATTTTACTGACAAACAGCATATTCTGAAATCTTGTATGGTTGCTAAGCCGGTGAGCTTTGAGGGCAAACAGCTGTTCATCTACCAAGACTACTCACAAAAGGTCCACATGAAGCATCAGCCCTTTGGCCCAATTATGGACATACTTTGAGCCAACAAAATTGACTTCAGCTTGGCCTTTATGACAGTACTCCACTTTAAATACAGTGGTACCCCTTACACATTCTGGGATGCCCAGAGGTGAAGAGATTTCTAAAGGACACCACTGATAAAAACTGCATGGGATCTGCCACTACTGTAATGTTTTTTTTAGTTTTCCGCCTACAGTGACTCTCCTGATCATACTAGCTTCTCCCTGGAGCCTCATTTAGTGGTGGTCTCCTGACAACCTCTGTGAGGACAGCAGTGGTTTCTGGGCACACGGGTATTTAACTCATTTGCACTTGGAGTTAGAGCTTGGCCGTAATTTCATGAGTCCCTCTGCATGCTTGCACCCAATGGCCAATGCTCCACAGACTAGTGATGTAAGGAATATACCATGACCGGGTGTGGGTGATGGCAGGATTTACCCATGCCTGGTGTGGTTTGCTCACGTGGTGCAGCTGAGTGAGGAAACCACACCAGAAGTGGGAAAATTTTGCCATTACCGACACCCGGTCATGGCATATTACTATTATACAATGTAGAAAAGAAGGCAAGAGAGGTTTTCCTTTTTTTTTTTTTTTGAGTTTCGTATGTTCTGCTTACTGGGGGAAAACAATATGGTGGCCAGCAGCTTTGAAGTTTGCTACCTTGTTTGGCTGGCACTTCTACCATGGATGATGGCATGATTTACACATTGTAAATCATGCCAGCCAGCCAATCAGGAGTCAGTATTTCTAGAGCCATTGTATAATTCTGATTATACAATGGCGTCAGAGAATTCTCAAACCTGATTGGCCGACTGGCACCTTTCAGCCATGGTAAATCCTGGCATTACCCACAGCAAAGATGCCAGTTAGCCACATCTAGAATGCCCGGTATGCGAATCCATCCAACCCCCGAAGAGCAACTATGAAACCGCCATACTGACTCCCGTTAAACCTCGATGGTAGTGGTGTGTCAGCTGCCTGAGGTTTGAGTTCTGAAGTTCTGAAATCTGCGCTCATTTTATTAGTTCATTTTATTTTACTTTTTGTCAATTCTGCGTTATTTTTATTTTATTCTATTTTGTTTTAGCTAGTTTTAGTTAGTGAGGGCCATTAAGTGAGGTATTCAGTATTCAAAGCATATTGAGGGCTTATAGTTAGCGTTTGCAGCATTTTTATAAAATCGGCTGCTGTGGTGGTTTACTTTATTTTTGTAGCTACCACTTAGTTTTTAGGATGGCCGTTTTTCTTGCCCTGCTTGGATGTTTTATGGCAGCTGTTCTCCTCTGCTATTCAGGAGTTTTAGCTGTTTAAATTATTTTTGGCGGCTCACTTTGTTATACGTGAGCTTTGCTGCTGCATCTGTTTGTTGCGGTTTTTGTTTTTAAAGCCTAAGTAGCCACAGTAGATTTGGGTGACTTTTTGTGGTGGAGTGTGGCTTGAAATCTGCTATTGGTATTGTGATTCTGAGTCATGAAGATTTGAGTTGAACTGTTGCTGAACCTCGATTTGCCCTGCTGCCTGCTGCAAAAGATTTGATGGTGAGAGTGCAGACTGTGTGAGTCAGGAAGCTTTGGGACCAAGCTGGAATTCGCTGCTCTGTGGAGGTTGTTGGTTGTGATGAGAGCACACTCAGTGGATGTTTCATTAGACTCTGCTGCTAAAGCAGCTGGAATTTGCTGCTCTGTTGGGTGGGGGTCCTCCTTGTGCATAGGGCTAATAGTGGCTGGTGTGTTTCCGTGACCAAGCGGGAGTTGCTCCGATGATTTTCCGGGGAGCCGGAGAGACGGTTGTTTTTTTCTCCTAGGCCTCCTGTGGGATGTGCTTAGTGGCCTGCCCCTCAGGGGGCTGTAGCTGTGGGTCGCTGGTGGCTGGAGGCCAGGCCCTATAATTTATTGCACTTGGAAGGGGAGTCTACTCTAGACCCTTGGTTTTCATGTCCCAGCCCCCTGCTGTACTTGGGTTTCCTGGAACTGAATATTTTCTGGACTATAATTTAAACTGCGACCTGCTCTTCTGGGCCATTGAGGTTTGCCGTTTCCGTTACATTGATTGAATTGACTTGGGTTCATTTTTATTATGCTGGACTTGGCTTGACATTTTCCACAGCTTGCTTTATATTTATATTAATCATGGTTGCTTGCCGGTCGGACTCTTTGTGAGAGCAGAGCCTGGGATTGGGAAGCTTTGGCATTATTGACCAGTGGAGGTGGGAGCTTCCCTGGCCTACTCATTAAACATTTGGATTTATTTGTTTGATTTGTGGCAAAGGACTGCCGGATTACTTGCTGCAAAAGTCTGTTGGATTTTTATATTGACATTAATTTAGGGTTTTATAACTTGGGGTGTTTTGGGAGGTTTTTAGAAGTAAGTTTGATTATAGGATTTAGGTCTGAATTGTTCAGACGCTTGGTCTATAGGGGTTTATTTTGTATATTAATAATTCTGTTTATAATGTGTTGGGAGAGTTTTGCGATGGTCGAGCATTATTCTCCCACCATGCTCAGGGAGCTACGCCCTTTTGTCTGTCCCCCATTGTCAGCTGAGCTTTATAAGAGTTGCCGAGCCTTGGGGATAGCAAGAAGCCGATTGAAGAGGGGGCAATCTGGGCATGGTGGGAGAATGGAGAGGGGTGGACAGATTCAGGTTGTTGGGACTAGGAGACACCCTGGGGCAAAATGGGGTCAGGAAAGGGGGGGGTCTCTTGCCTGGTTCCCATACCCAAGGGCTCCACAATTAGTGGGCAGGTCTCGGGATCTTCCTCGTTGACCCATCCAACTCGGGGCAGTGTTATGCAATGCCAGATCGATTAGAAACAAGACGGCTGTTATAGCTGATCTTGTTGGGACATCCGATCTGGCATGCATCACCGAGACCTGGTTGGTGGATTTCATTGTCGATGTGGCCTTGGAGTCACCCAGATGATTAATTCTGGATGACTTCAATGCCTGGGTCGATGATGAACTCTTGCAATTTGGAAATAACGTCCTCCAGCTTATGACTATGCTGGGCCTTACACAGGTGGTACCTCTGCTACCCATATTGGGGGTCACTCTCTGGATCTTGTGCTCCTCCTGGGGATGGAGATCACTGACATGGGGTGGAACCAGTCAGTTGGTCAGACCATCACACCATAAGGTTCCATTTCCGCGACACCCTCAAGTAGGCCCGCCTCACGGAGATGGTCCAGTATTGCCCTTTTAAGGAGTTACCCCAGAAGGCCTATCGGCGGTGCTGGACCTATCGGGTTTGTCGAGTGAAAGCAGAAGTCCAGATGGTCTTGTACTGGCTTATAATAGGGCATGGAGATGCTCTGGACTCATTAGCTCCTGTTCGTGTTCGCCACCACTGTCATGCCCAAGGAACCCTGGTTTGATGGGTCTTGAAGGAGCTGGAGGAAAGTGGGTCGAAGGCTAGAGAGAGCTTGGTGGAAATCTGGCCTTGATGCTGACAGGCTTAGATTGATGGAACATTATAAGTTCTATCAATCAGAAATCACCCGTAAAGAAGGCAGAATTCCTGTCCGGGGAGATTTCTGCTGCACGGAATCGACCAGCTCAGCTCTTTCGGACTGTGGACAGACTGTGCAATCCAGCCTGTCTTCAGTCTGGAAGAGTTTTTTCTCAAATAAAGTGTGACGAGCTTGCTCAATTTTTTGCAGATAAGGTTGCCAGCATCAGGTTGGGGATCAGCCCAGCTCACTCTATGAGGGATTGCGGAGATCGGTGGGAGGTTGCGTGCACCCGTTCTGCAGCCAGCCGGAATTCTTGGACATTGTGAGAATTTATTTTGTTTATCAAGTCTAGGATTACAAATACCTTTGAGCCTTGGCTCTTTTACAAAGGTTCCACGTCAGAGAAATACAAATTATGGGGAACATCAAGACAGACATTACAACAATGTGGACATTGCAAACAGAGTACAGATTAATACAATTTAAGGGTAGCATTGTAACAAGGCAGCCAGCTGCATTTGTCAGAGAAAATAGACAACAGATAAGAAGTTCCAGAGTCATGGGGGAAGGAATGTAGGAAGGGTGGGGAATTGTCCAGACCTTGCGACCAACCAGTTGTAGTTTGGATCCAGGTCCTACGCCGCTATTTTTATGTTGCATAGATGTCATCTACCCAATCCTTGCTGACATTGTCTGGTGTTCCATGGAAAAGTGGGTCTTTCCTGATCCCCTCAAGGAGGCGGTCATTTGACAACTCCTTAAAAAACCTTCCTTGGATTCAGACTGTCTAGCAAACTACAGACCTGTCTCTAACCTACCCTTTGTGGGTAAGGTTATTGAAAAGGTGGTTGCGTTACAGCTGGATGATCATCTCACAACCCACAATGTCTTTGAAGCTCTCCAGTTGGGGTTTAGGAAGAGACAGCACTGAGACTGCCCTTGTTCGGGTGTTAAATGATCTCCTAATTGCAAGAGATCGAAAGGCTCATACTATCTTAGTCCTTCTTGATCTCTCAGTGGCATTTGACACTGTGGACCATGGTTTGCTTTTGGAGTGCCTGCGGCAATTCTGTGGACTGTCTGCTACATTCCTAAGTTGGTTTCAATCCTTCCTTATGGGCAGATCACAAAGGGGTTGTCACCGGAATTTATTCCTCTGATGCCTTCTCTCTGTCCTGTGGGGTTACACAGGGCTCCATATTGGCACCCATGTTCTTTTCAGTGTACATGCTGCCATTAGGTGATATCATTAGGCAATACAGTTTGGGTTTTCACTGTTATGCAGATGATACCCAACTGTATATGTCCTTTACACCCGGACAGGATGATGCGGTCTCTGTGCTTAGCAACTGTCTTGCCAAGATCAAGAATTGGATGAGTACTAGCAGGCTGAGGTTAAATCCAGACAAGACTGAGGTGCTGGTTGTGGATCCAGGTCATCCGGAGGTGGGTCTTGGGGCTGGGCATCTTTCGGGTCTATGGCTTGATGATGTCCAGCTCTTGACCTCAGACAGGGTGTGTAACCTGGGTATTATTTTCTACAGCAGTTTGACCTTAAAATCTCAGGTATCTGCTGTCGTTAAATCTTTCTTTTACCATTTAAGGAATATAGCCCGGATGTAGCACCTGGTCCCCCCAGCTGACCTTCCTATACTGGTTCACGCCTTCGTAACCATCCGCCTTGATTAGTGCAATGCCCTCTACCTAGGGCTTCTGGGGGTGATATCTGCTGCTTTCAGCTGGTGCAGAACGCGGCAGCCAGGCTTTTGACTGGTACAGCCAGGACTAGTCATATTATGCCTGTGCTGCGCGAACTGCACTGGCTGCCGGTACAGTGGTGGATCACCTTTAAGGTTCGCTTGCTGAACTATAAAGCCCTACACAAGCAGGGACCCCGATATCTGCAAGAGCTCCTTATTCCCTACTGCCCCTGCCACCCACTCTGATCCACCAATGAGGGATTGCTAGAGACTCCTAGGGTTTGTTTAAAAACATCTGGTGCACGTGCCTTTTCTTATGCTGCACCCACCCTGTGGAATTCTTGTCGATTAAGAGAATGCCTGACCGTCGCAAATTTTAAATCTGAATTTAAAACCTATCTGTTTTGTCAAGTTTTTTCTGCACATTGTTAAATTTTTATTATTAAATTTGTTTATACTATATTATATTGTACAGCACCTTGATAACCTGAAAGGCGTTTAACAAATACATTTTTACTTACTTACTTACTAAACAAACCACAAGACTCCCTGTGGCCACTGTACATACAACCAACCATTTTTTTTTTTTGAATGACTCCTTGTCCCTGATGTAGATCCTCAGCCACACATCCCGGTCCAACTAGAACCAGATCTGCTCGCACTTTGCGGTCTCTCTCCACTCCACTCCTGCCCGCTAATCCCACTCTCAAAAAAACCCAGAGTGAAAACCTTGTAACCTTTGTATTGGGCAACAGTTGCCTAAACCATTGCAGCTTGTGCCTTGTAGACAAATTCTGACCAATCGCAACCGACAAACTAACAGGCATGTTTCACAAACAAAAATATGTGAATGGGGATATCAGCAACTTTGCAACTGAGAAGTGCTTCTAGGTGCTGGACCTCCTGCAGTGCAGGAATATTTGACACTGACCTAAGAGGGAAGTAAATATGTGCAGTGGTTTTACTTCCGGCGCTTTGAGATCAGCGTGTTTACTTCCCACTCTTTGAGAACGTCTTTGTCATTTCCTCGCTCACCTCAGGATATTGCCTCATGCAGCGCCATGATGTCACCCACCCTTTTACACCTGTCACACTTGGAACTTACACCAGCAAAGGGAGCAGTCATAGTGGCAGCTGGTATGCTTTAGCATGAGCCCCCAGTGCAGGATGCTGTTGAGACTGCACCGATCACATGGACTGTAATGATCCAGGTGGACAACATTGGACAGTGTTTGCGGACTGAGGGTCTAGGGGTTTTGATGCTACTGGATGGGGAGAGGGTGGCAAGGAGCCAGTGTGGTGTCTTGGAGGGAGTGGGGATATGTGGGGAGAAGGGACTCTGTGGTTGAAGGGGATTGCCTTTGGGTTTAACAGTCTTTTCTTTTATATATAGATGGGACAATTGACAGCTGCCAAGTAGGTGTGGTTGGCGATGCTAGAGGGGAACCATCATTTAATGGGCCATTATAAAATGGCAAGAAACAGTCTAGAAATGTCATTGGCCGAGAGGCCTCACCTGACTGTGCATTAAATCTATATAAACACATGGGCAGGTGCCAACTCTTATTTTCCACCCCCAAAAACCTACTTCGAGCCATGAATGTAATAAGTCCCTACAGGGTGTGCATCATAGGATTTTAATGCACTTCCCAGGGGTGTAAGGACATTCATTCTTTGGCCTCGTGTCTTACTACACCACTAGGGTGTGCATTAAAATCATATAATGCACACCCTGTCATGGCTTATTACTTACTTCTTACTCACAAACAGCTGGTGTCTGGAAGAAGGGGGTCAATTTCCTGTTTTATGGTGGGACAAAGGTCCCAGTGATTGGGGAAAGAAGCTTTACCACTTTAAAGTGAATGCAGAAGGTTCCCATAACAAATGGAAGTAGTAAACTAGGTGTTGTGAATCAGTCTCCTACCATTCAAACTGCCAAATAGTGCTGTTTTCCATGAAAAAAAATCCTTTTATTTTGGTGTTCTGATTCATTTGCATAACCTGACCCTTTTTTTTTCTCAGTGCTGCAACCCCCAGCTGTGACATCGTATACCTTGGAAACAAAGTTATTAAAGGGACACTGTAAGTTTTTAGTTTTAGATAGACATATCAACTATGTATGGAATCCACAATGCCTCACTATGTAAATTAGTGTACAGGGTATTATATTTCTGTGGTCACTGAAGAAATAGGAGACTACATCTCTCAGTATAGAAGTCTTGTAACTAGATATGGTATGCACAATGCATTGTTGTGAAAATAAACAATACAAAAGCTTATATTGTTAACACTACTACAGAAATATGGGACAGCATCTCACAGTAAGGACATTGGAAAGCAGGTTCTTATTTTACCCACAACACCTTGCCATGGACATTTACATATTAGTGCTCACCACTACCAACATATGGGAACTGTACTTCTGAGTAAGGCACATTTCAGACAACATTATCTTCCTTGTTGCTGTATGTAAAACATTGACAGCTCCTGGTATGACATCATTCTGGGGTGTACACACAGAAAACTCGAGGACAAAACGCTAATAAAACATAAAAATGACTATGACAAATTTTTCTAAAAAACAAATTGCACCTTCAACATCTGAAGCATGTCTGGCAATGGCATACAATGTGTGAGGGCAGATGTGATTCCCCTTCACAAAAGTGGGAGCAAGGCAGAAGCAGGAAACTACAGACCTGTAAGTTTGACCTCAGTGGTAGGGAAAATGATGGAATCACTTCTGAAAGAAAGAATTGTTGAGTACCTAGAGGCCAGCGGGGCACAGGACCCAAAGCAGCATGGATTTACAGCAGGAAGGTCATGTCAGACGAATCTAATAGATTTCTTTGACTGGGTGACCAAAGTAATAGACCAGGGAGGGCTGTGGATATGGCCTACCTAGACTTTAGCAAGGCATTTGACACAGTCCCGCACAAAGATTAATAATCAGTTAGCCAGCCTGGAGAGGGTCCCAGGGTGGTAACCTTGGTAGCAAACTGGCTGTACAACAGGACACAGAAGGTAATAGTGAATGAAACACATTCAAGAAAGGTACTAGTGGAGTACCCTCAGGCTCTGTACTAGGTCCAGTCCTCTTTAACATCTTTATAGGTGACATTGCAGAGGGTCAAGAGGGAAAGGTATGCCTCTTTGCAGATGACACAAAGATCTGTAACAGAGTTGATACACAAGGGGGGTAGAAAGGATGAGAAGGGACTTGGCAAGGTTGGAGGAATGGTCAGACATATGGCAACTTAGATTCAACACAAAGAAGTGCAAAGTAATGCACCTGGGAAACAAAAACCCAGGAGAAGTGTACACAATAGCAGGGGAGGTACTAACAACAACAAAAATAGAAAGGGACCTGGGGGTAGTCATATCAGATGATCTAAAGGTGGGTAAGCAATGTGAGAAGTCAGTAAGGAGAGCCAGGGGGATACTGGGATGCATAGGAAGGGGCATCACAAGTAGAAAAAGTGAAGTGGTTATCCCTCTGTACAGACAGTTGGTGAGACCCGATCTGGAGTACTGTGTGCAGTTTTGGAGACCTCATCTACACAAGGACATAGGCAGGATGGAAGCAGTCCAGAGGAGGGCAACTAAAATGGTGCAGGATCTGCATCAGAAACCATATGAAGAGAGACTGAGAGAGCTTAATATGTATACCCTTGATGAAAGGAGGGACAGGGGGGACATGATAGAAACGTTCAAGTACCTCAAGGGAATCAACAAAGTCCAGGAGGGTAGCATCTTTCAGAAAAAGAGATGTGTAAGAACAAGGGGGCACAATTTAAAGATAGAGGGGACGGTTCAGGGTAATGTGAGGAAATTTTTTTCACTGAGAGAGTGGTGGATGCATGGAACCGCCTTCCTGGAGAGGCTGTGGGTCTAAAATAGTGGAGGAATTCAAACATGCATGGGACAGACATAAGGCAATTGTAGTTGGGGGGTGGCAGGAAGTAGGCTGTTGGTTAACTAGAATCTGCAGCTTATCCAGTAGGTAGGGAAATGGGCAGACTAGGTGGGCCAAGTGGTCTTTATCTGCCGTCAAAGTCTATGTTTCTATGTAAAAGGCATTTGGGGAACCTTCAACATTTACTAAAATGGGGAGCTGGAAGGCATGAATAAAACCCCCAAATGAGGTTTCTTTTTGGACCTCGAGTAGTAGTTCAATCTGGTATTAAGGGGGAGAGAGAGGAGCCCTACAGCCTAATCAGACTATCTGGGCTGCAGCTGCAGCATTCCACATGCTGGACATAAGCACCCATGGACATACATTTGGCAAGGCATCTAAATATGGTACATGATACTGTCAAAATGTTTCTTTTGTTCACCATTTTCACTTGTTCTTTGTGTGTTAATTGTTCTACACCATTCTCGGCATTACTGTTTCCTGTTCTGAATGTTCTTTCATAATGCACATTGGTCTATTTTCTAGGATTCCTATCCACACTTTATTCTAGGGTCACAACGTGAGGGGGCAGCCGTGCTCTACCTTGGGTTGGGGACTCACTTGGCATTTTGGCGATTCTGTGTTGGTGGCTGTGGCCCCATCTGGCCCGATCCATCCAGATGTCTTAAGACAAGATCCAGATTCTTACATGAAACATCAGGGAGTTCTCCATACCTGTGAAGCTGAAAAAAATGTTGACATCATTTAAACGGAAGGTCACTCATAGATAAATAGATATTGTCGGCAGATAAGGGCCTTGTAGCCCATTCAGTCTTCCCTATCCCTCTTTCTAATGCTTAAGGTACCCTAGATGCTACAAGCCCCCTCTTTCACCCTAGCTTGATAATTCCCATGTGCCTACCCCAAGAATTCTTGAATCTCTGAACTGTGGCCACCCCCACCACCACCACCCCCCTTTCAGTGAAGTAGAATTTCCTCAAGTTCCCTCTCAGTTTTCTCCCTTCTAGAATGATGTTGTGCCTCCTTGTTCTGCTATTTCCCTTCATGTGAGGTATTCTCTGATCTGAACTGGTCTACACTGGAATTCAGGCTCCTTCAACCTTTCCTATGCCACACCTTCAAACTTACCAAGATCTATACCCCTCGCCACCTACAGGGTCTATTGGCCCCAAAATCCATGAGGCACGTCCTCCGCTCTTCAAATACCAGCATGCTTGAGATCCCTAGGGTATGGACTAACCTAGGATAAAGGTCGTTCACATACTCTGCCCCTACCACTGGATCTCCTTTCCTGATAACTAAAGGCACCTGTATTGAAGGGTTCAAGGTAGGGCTAAAAGTCTATATCTTGGAATGCTGTCTTTGCAGCTGCTATTGTTGAAACCTAATGGAGGTTGCTATCTTAGGTTAAAGGCGTACCTATGGCTTGCTTGGTAGAAAATGAATCTCACCTATCCTGCTACTGCTAAACTATCTATGATGTTTGTAACTATATTTCCTGTGTACACGCGTGTTTGTTTTTTTATCATAACTTCCTTGATGTATTCTTTTCTGTATTATGTAGTCTGAATGGTCATGAACTTCTTGTTTGCACTGTATCTAACTAATTCTGGGTCGCCCCTGAAAAAAGGACTGCTGGTTTCTGAGGGCTCACCCAGTTATCAAAATGTCATAAATAAATATAAATAAATAAATGTGAAAGATATTCCCCTCTGGTACCCTGTTGATCCCCTTTAGATATCTGAAGGTCTCTATCATGTCCCCCCTCTCTCTTTCCTTTCCTCCAGGAAGTACATATTGACAGCTCTGAGTCTCTCCTCATATGACTTATGCTGCATCCCTGACACCATTTTTGTCACCCTCCTCTGTACCGTCTCCATCCTGTCTGTGTCTTTTTGGAGATGGGGCCTCCAGAACTGAACACAGTGCTCCAGATGAGGCTTTGCCAGTTCCCTCCTTCTACTTGATATATCCCTCCCTTTGCCCCCCTAGCATTCTGTTAGCCTTTCTGTCTGCTTTGTCACACTGTTTAGCCACTTTGAGGTTGTCTTCTATGACTGCTTCTAGATCCCTTTCCTAATCCTCTGTGGTGGCCTCCAGTGTTACCCATCTAGGTCATACTCAACCTTAGAATTCCCTCTCCCTAGGTGTATAATCTTGCACTTTTTTGCATTGAAACTGAACTGCCATTGCTTGGACCAGTTTTCTAGCCTCTTCAGATCCCTCCTCATTTTTTCTATACTTTCCTGTGTATCTACCCTGTTACATGGCTTTGTATCATCTGCAAACAGGCTAACCCTCCCTTCTAGACCCTCTGCAATATCACTTATGAAGACATTGAAGAGTACTGGTCCCAGCACTGATCCCTGGGTACACCATTTGTTACCCATCCTCCTGTGAGCTAACCCCATTTACCACCACTCTGTGTTCTGTTACTCAACCAGTTTCTAACCCATGTGAACACCTCTGTTCCCACCCCAGATTTGCCAGCTTGTGTATTAGTCTCCTGTGTGAGACTGTGTTGAAGGCCTTCCTAAAGTCCAGATAGGCCACATCCTCTGCTCTGCCCTGCCCTGGTCTATTTCTTTGTCACCCACTTGAAGAAATCAAACAAGTTGGTCTGGCATGACCTCACTGCTGTAAATTCATGTTGCCTTGGGTCCAGCAGCCCCCTTGTCTCTAGGTAGTCCACCAGCCTTTCCTTAAGTAGGGTTGCCATCATTTTACCTAATATTGAGGTCAAACTAACTGGCAGTAGTTTCCTGCCTCCTCCTCCTTGCTATTACTTTAGTGCAGAGGTACCACTTGTGCCCTCCTCCATTCCTCTGAAACAACACCTGTTTCCAGTGATCCACTGAACAGCTCAGCCAGAGGTTTAGCCAGTTCCTCCCGGAGCTCCTTTAGGATTCTCGGGTGTATCCCTTTGGGCCCCATAACTTTATTCACCCTAAGCTGTTCTAGTCCTCTTTTTACTCTGTCTCTAAAAAGAGGTCTAATGTCCACCCCTTCTCCCTGTTTGCCCTTCTCCATTAATGGGGGACCATCCCCATTGTCTACTTCTGTGAATATGGAGCAGAAGTATTTGTTGAGGATGGTTGCCTTGTCAATGTCTTTCTCCACTACCCTGCCTCATTCTTCCTTAAGTCTTACAATCCCTCCCCCGTCTTCCTCCTCTCGCTAATATACCTAAAGAATGCCTGCCCTCCTTCCTTTACCGATTTATTTAGCTTTTCCTCGGTTTCTGCCTTTGCTGCCCTTACTGCCTTGTTTGCTTCCCTTCATTTTTCCAAGTATTCTTGCCTGTCCTCCTTGCTTTGTGTTGCCTTGTACCACAGAAATGCCATTTTTTTCCCTCTTACTAGCTCTGCTACTCCCTTTGAGAATCACAATGGTTTACTCTTTCTTTTGCCCTTGCTGCAGGGCCTGGCACAATGGTTTGCTACTAGGTGCAGGGCTTCCCTCATCTTATCCCACTGTTCCACTTTTCCCCTTATATCACCATTATCCCTGCATAGCCTTCCTGAATTCATCCTTCATCTTACCAAAGTCTGTCCTCCTGAAATACAGGTTTCTACTCCTTGTGTGGCCATCCTCCTGTGATGTCCTTATGGTGAACCCCACAGCTCGATGGTCACTAGTCCCTAGGCTCTCCCTCACTGTGATTTCCTTTATCCTGCCCCCATTGCTTAGAACAAGATTCAGAATTGCATTCTCCCTTGTAGGCTCCCTCATTAGCTATAATGTGAGACCCACCCCTTGCCGGGATTGCAGAAATCCCTTACTCCTGGCTGAGGTTGCCGCTGGGATGCTCCAGTCCACATCTGGCAAGTTGAAGTCACCCATCAGCAGCAATTCACCCTTTGTTGCCATGTTCTCTATAGTCTCCAGTAGTTCTCTATCTACATCCTCCACCTGCCCTGGGGGCAGGTATATCACTCCTGTTCTAAGTACTGTTCCCTTCCCCACCTCCAGGGTTACCCACAGTGCCTCTGCTTTTCCCCCCTTGTCTTGTGGGATTATTGCTTTTATCCCTTCCCAGACGTATATTGCCACCCCTCCCCCTTCTTGCCTTCCCTGTCCCATTTGTGCAGTGTGTACCCTGGAATGGCTAGCTTCCAGATATAGTTGCTATTGCACCGTGTCTCTGTGACTGCCATGATATACAGGTCCTTGGAGGCCATTAATGCCACAGGTTCCGGGATTTTATTACCCAGACTGCGGGCATTGGTACACATAGCCTTCCAATCACGGCCACCCCCCTCTGCTATAACTCCAGTACCATCCCCCCATTCTGTGTCTGCCCTTCCTGTACTTACATGAGGTCCCTCCTTTTTACCTATAGCCACTCCTTGCTCATGGCCATGCCTGTTTCCTTTAGTCTGATGTTGGGGTTCCCTTCCATTTGCTGATTCTCTTACCTTCATATCTTTCTGCTGCATCCTCATTTAGGTCTTCTTCTCTGTGCAGGAGATCTCCCAGTTTAAACCCTCCACAAACACCTCCAACTTCTGCCCTAGCACTCTCGCAGACCATCATACTTGAAGAGCTTCCTGTCCCAGAAGGTCCCCCAGTCTCCAATGTAGTGCATCCCATTGTCTGTGCACCAACCCTGGAGCCACCGGTTGAATTCCCTCATCTTTTCATTCCTGATCTTGTCCTCACTTCTGCCCTTCCTCCAAACTGGCAACACCTCTGAGGTACTATTGCAAGAGACTCATTTTAGCCTGGCTGAGCACAGAAAGTTGGAAACATCCTATAGCTCCCACAAGAGAGGGGTGGTGATACTTTTGCATAAAAGCTTTCGATTTGTATGTGAAATAGTAGTGGCGGACCCTGAAGAGACAGGTTTGTATTCGTGGAGGGCAACCTGGGAGCTCTCAAGGTTACATTTGCTTTCATGTATACCCCAGCATTGTTTGACCCCCAATTCTTCTGGGATCTCTTAACCTTAATTCATTAGGAGTGTTTTGAAGGTGTAATTTTGGGAGGGGATTACAACTGTGCCCTCGAACCACATTTGGGTAGGGACTCTGGACTGGGTGGAATGGACAGAGGATGGAGCAGTGGCACCAGGGCCTCTTTGACCTTGATTTATTAGATGTATGGTGGATAAGTAATCCCAAGAGTACCCCCCACCCTAAAACAGTTCTAGTTTTATAGGCACAGGATTTGACTGACAACAGAAACTTCCTGTTTGGGAGCAGGAAGTGAGTGATCACAAAGCCACCAAAGACTCACCATCCTAGAAGGAAGAGTAGCTCTCCATCCCCTAGCTGCTGGAGGTCTGACTCTGAGCAAGGAAGGAGACTACTGAGAAATATAGGAACTTCTTGTCTCAGAACAGGAAGATCGGGAGCTTAAAGGGCACAGAGGCAGTAAGTAAGTAGGGAGAAAAAAAAAAACAGAGGAAAGAGTAAGTATTCCATACAACAGTTAAGGGGCCAGAAATAAGACATGATAGGTGTGGTGCAATGCAGTGGCTGTGGAGCGGCAGTCTTCCGGGAGATGTTCTGGAGGATGCAGTGTTGTCCCATCTGCAGACACCTCTCTGGGCTGAGGGAGGAGGTTGCTCATCTCCAGGCTGAGTTGGCCAGGATTTGTGGGACCACCTCTCCTACCCAGGGACCACCAGTGCCACTGCCATTGCCTCAGAGGTTGCCAAGGAAGAGGAGCGGTTGGACTACACTGGGCTCAGGGTGGGTGAGGGTGGTGGAACAGAGGTGCATCCCTCCAGTTGTACCTCTCCACAATTCATATGCCATTCTGGCAAAGTGTGGTTCCTCTATGGAGGCACCCACAGTGGAGACCAAGGAGGATCCACAAAGGAGACCCACAGGAGGGTGGCATGGGATCCCACAGGGGAAGGAAACAACTCCTGGTGGGGGACTCCATTGTTAGGAAGGCTGAACTAGGGGAGGAAGGGGAGAGGGAGGCAAGGTGCCTGCCTGGTGCCATGGCTTGGAGGAACAGGGCTTGAATCCTTAGGATCACTGGAGCAGCTGCACAGGGGAGGGAGCTGGATGTCATTGTCCACCTAGGAACAAATGACCTGGCTAAGAAAGGGATCAGAGCAGTGAAGGAAGAGTTTGTGGAGTTGGGGAGGGGCCTTAGACAAGTAGCATGCACGGTAACCTTCTCAGAGGTGCTGCCTGTCTATGGCATGGGTGAGGCTAGGGTGCTCCACACCATGGAATTCAATCAGTGGTTGAAAAACTGGTGCAGAGCTCAGGGATTTGGCTTCATTGGGGACTGGGGGTCCACCTGGAGGGATGTAGGCCTATACTGGCATGATGGTCTGCATCTGTCCAGGAGGGGAACCAGGATCCTAGATGATAGGCTTAAATGCTTCATTGGCAAGCATTACAACTAGCCAAGAGGGGAGACACTGGAAAGGAGCAGGGAAATCCTAGCCCCCCCCCGAGAAGATCAGGGTAGTAAGTGAGGTAAACACCAAGATAGAGATGTCGATAGGGAGAAGGGCATGGGTAAATGGAGAAAATGACAAACACAATAAGGACAGTGATGGGGCAAAAAGGGGTAAGGCCATCAAGAAATGGAGGGTAATGAGTACCAATGCCTGTAGTCTGGGCAACAAGCTCCCTGAACTGGTGGCCTTGATGGAAGAGGGATGCCTGGATATCGTAGCAGTCACAGAAACATGGTACACAGAGAACCATGACTGGGATGTTAACATACCAGGGTATACAACCTACAGGAGAGACAGGGAGGGGAAAGAGGGGGAGGAGTAGCTCTCTATGTAAGGGAAGGGATAAAAGCAACTGAACAAAAGAGTAAACAGGGAGGAGAGGAGGCACTGTGGGTCACCTTAGAGACTGAAAATGGCACCACAATCCGCACAGGGGTTGTATACAGACCCCCATGTCAGGGGGAGGGAATGGACAAGGATATGATAGAAGGCATCCTTAGGATGGCAGAGAAAGGGGAGATACTGTTGATGGGGGACCTGAATATGCCAGATGTTAACTGAAGCACCTTTGCTGCAACCACACCCAAAAGCAGGGACATTCTCGATGCCCTTCAGGTGGCATGCCTAAGACAGCGAGTTTTGGAACCCACTGTGAGGGAGCAATCTTAGACCTTGCACTCTCAAATGGGGACTGTGAGAGGATCTCAGCTGTAGAAATGGTAGCCATCTGGGAACAAGTGACCACCAAATAGTGTGGTTCATGATGAACTCAGCTACAGAGTCAAGCATCACAAAAGTGAGGGTTCTGGACTTCAGGATGGCTGGCTTTGGCAAGATGGGAGAGTGCCTTAGAAAAGCACTAGCAAATAGGCTAGAAGGAGGGGTGGAGCAACAATGGGGAAACATGAAAACTGCCATCACAGAGGCAACAACCCTTTGTGTGAAACAAATAAACAAATCAAAACGAAAGAAAAAAAGCCACTATGGTTCTCAAAAGAGGTGGTGGTGAAGGTTAGGGAGAAAAAGATAGCATTTAGGAAGTATAAATAAACACAGAAGGAGCAGGACAGAGAACTGTACCAGTTAAGACAGAAGGAAGCAGGATGGTAGAATAGCAAATGCCCAAACTGAGGAAAAGATAGCCAACTCGTTAAGAAGGGGATAAAACCTTTTATAGGTATATCAGGAGCGAGAAAGACAAAGGGAGGGATAGTGAGGCTGAATAGAATGGACGGTGGATGGGCAGAGAGGGACAGGGAAAAAGCAGGGATACTGAACGTATACTTCTGCTCAGTATTCACAAAAGAGGAGGAGGAGGGGAGGTGCCTAATCCAATTAACAGAAGCACTTTGGATGGGGGCGATCCCAGTCCTGTCACAGAAGAAAGGGTTCTGAAAGAACTCTTAAAACTGAAGGTGGACAAAGCAATGGGGCCTGACGGAATTCACCCCAGAATTCTAAAAGAATTAGGGAGAGAACTAGTGACACCACTGACTACCCTTTTTCATCATCATCATCATCATCAAATCTTTATTTATTCAGGCGAACATCATTGAGCAAGGCTCATTTACAAGATGGACCTGATAAGGTCAAGGTTCAATAGTTGATACACAACAGATACATCAATACACTTACTGTATATAAAACAGTTATACATACAGGTGAAAAAAAAAAAACGTTTATAAACACAGTGATGTACAGTAAAATTCACATGATAAAATGGATTATAGGAAAGTTAAGCTAATATTTACAGTATATACAGTATATACATATCCCAGTGGAGGGGCCATGGCAAACACACAGCATAATGTAATACTAGGATGGTGAAAGGTATTACTGGGTGCCATAAGATGGGGTGTCTGCCTGGGAGGGAGAACTGAAGAACAAAGATTATGCCATATATGGTTAATTTTTGGAGGGAGATTGTGAGATGACAAAGCTAGCTCTAGCGTAGCAACTGCATTTCTCTGTGAAGAAAACTGTACAACGCTGTTTAAAGGATGCAAATGGTATAATATTGGACAGTTTTAGGGATTTTTGTAGGGTGTTCCATGCTATAGCTAGAGAATAGCTGATTGCTGCCCTCCCTAGCTGGGTGTCGAATTTGGGCAATTTGAACAGGATGATGTTGTTGCTTCTTAGGGCATAGGAGCTAGGAATGGTCTGGGTGAAGCAGTCCAGAATATAGTTTGGAAGTTTTTTTGATAATGCTCTGTAAATCCATAGAGCTGCATTTCTGTTCCTTCTGAGGTGTAGGGAAACCCATCCAACTGCAGCATAAAGAGAGCAATGATGGGTATTAGATGGCAGATCTGTTATGAATCTTATTGCTCTATGGTATAAGGTATCCAACTTGTGTAGGTAGGAGGTGGGGCAGTGACTATAAAGGAAGTCTGCATAGTCAACAACTGAGAGAAAAATGGCCTGGACTAACCTCATCTTTGAATCTCTGTTTAGGAAGGGTTTTAATCTATAGAAAAGGCCAAGCCTTTGACGAAACTTTTTTAGCAGTTCTTCTAAATGATGAGTGAAGTCGAGTTTGCTGTCAATCCACACACCTAGATATTTAAAATTTTCTACATACTCCAGATTTTCTCCAAGTATAGTGCATAGCTGGGGGAGAATGATTGAAGAGGAGGTGCTGGTGAAGCTTTGATTTGTGAACATCATTGCTTTAGTTTTCTTTGCATTTAACAGAAGCTTTTTCTCAAGTAGTTGATATTGTAACAAGGAGAATTATGTTTGTAGGATTTCACGGGCAGCTGCAGAAGAAGGGTTGCTGACATACAAAACAGTGTCATCAGCAAAGAGGTGTACAGAGGATTTGGTGAGGGTTGAATCAATATTATTTATATAGATGGCAAAAAGGATAGGACCCAGGATAGAACCTTGGGGGACTCCTCTTAACAGTGGTTTTATGGGGATAGGTCACCTTCAGCTTTTACCTGCTGTGACCTACTGGTAAGATAACACCTGGAACCACTTAAGGGAGGGTGGATCTAGGCCAATGGAGTGCAAGGATGATAGTAGAAGCTCGTGGTCCACAGTGTCGAATGCTTTGCTCAGGTCCAGAAATACTGCACAGACATTATTCTTTTATCTAATTCGGTTTGCCAGTCATTTGTGACCTTGGCTAGTGCAGTGATAGTGCTATGCTTGGCCCTGAATCCAGATTGAGCTGGATTCAAGAGGTTAACATTGTCAAGATACTCCTTAACTGGGTACTCACTAATTTCTCCAGCATCTTGGATAGCACTGGTAGAATGGAAATGGGCCTGTAATTATTAAGGTCCATAGGGTCCCCTGTTTTAGAAGGGGAATCACTTGGGCTGTCTTCCACAGTGTGGGAATAGAACCAGAGTTTAGAGATAGGTTAAAGAGATGTGTTAGGGGGACTGCAAGTACATGGTATGCAATCTTTAGAAAGTAGGGGTCCAGAGAGTCTGCCCGTGCGCTTTTTTTGACATCCAGCTGCCATAATAGGTCCTCTACTTGCTTCAACAGTACAGATTTGAAGCTGAAGGAAGAGTCAGCTTGCTGAGCACCAGTGTACTGTGAGCTTAATTGTTCCCTCAGCAGGTTAGCTGGAGGAAGAGTCAGCTCTCTGAGCACCAGTGTACTGAGAGCTTAATTGTTCCCTCAGCAGGTTAGCTGGAGAGGTGTCAAAGGCAAGACCAGCCGTTGTGAAGTGGTTATTGAAGGCATCCAGAATTTCCATTTTGCCAGTGATAGGGCCATAATTGTGGTGTAATTGAGTTGGTAGGGAGGTGCTAGAATCCTGCCCAACCATACCCCAATGGATGGTACCCCAAAACCTAGCAGGATTATGATAGGAGGAGTCGAGCTCAGCCAAGTAGAAGGCAGCCTTTGCATCCCTAACTTTCTTGGTGCATCTATTCCTGGCTTTCCTAAAGATCCAGTCATTTGCATTCTTGGTTTTTCTTGCCATTTTCCAGAGTTTATCTCTCTCCAGCAGTGCAGCTTTGAGGTCAGCTGAAAACCAACAACAGGATTTGTTTTTTATTCGGATACTAGAGATTGGGGCATGGGTGTTAAGGGCACTTATTATAATGCTATTTAGCACCGACTTTTTCCACAGAATGGGCAAGATAAAACTCTTGCCAGCTTGGAGAGTGAGCTAGATCATGTAAATATTCTTCAATATTGATGTTTTTCTTGGATCTCCTCATGAGGAATTTTGCAGGGGTTGTTGTTTTGCTGGGAGATCTTACCCCTGTGATGGGGCAATGATCACTTATATCGCAGAGAAGCACTCCAGCATGTGTGAATAGATGGGGTTTATTCACTAGCATGATATCAAGTAGTGTGCTGTTATTACTATTCCTTGCATTAATTCTTGTTGGCTCATTAATTAGTTGTGTGAACCCATATGTATCACAGAATGATACCAGAGGTGCAGCTGCCTGGGTAAGCCAGTTGAAATTCAGGTCACCGAGAATAATGACTTCTTCAGTGCTGGGCTTGAGCAGATTCCCCAGGTGCGATAAGAGCTTGAGGTCAGCAGAGGGGGGTCTGTAGCATCCAACTAGCTGAAAAGCTGCTGTATTGGGGGGAGAGACTTTTAGAGATAGGCATTCAAATTCCTTGGGCATAGAGGTTGCAGCAATACAGGATACAGGTATACCGGATTTTGCATATATAGCTACTCCACCGCCCCTTGTTTGGCGATCCGCTCTGAATAGCTGATAGTTGGGTAGGTTAACATCCCTGTCTGCTGTGGTTGGTTTGAGCCATGTCTCAGATACCACGAGAAAGTCTGGCAAGGTATGGGCAACCCAGGCTTGTATCAGTGTAAGTTTTTTCAACAGACTGCATACATTAATATGCAAAAAACTGAGGCCTTTAATTGAGGTTAGGTCTGCTGGAGAGGTAATACATTCAGGGGATCCAGGGTTGATTTCCACGTTACCAATACAGAGCAACAGAAAGAGCAGGAGTTTCATGAAGGCTGCCAGAGACAGGGAGAGGGGGCTGTCTTTGGTCCTCCTTCTCTTATTCTGTTGCCACTCTTTTGGGGTGCTCCATGTGGGGTTATGGAATTGTGTCGAGACACCAAGTAGCAGTATGGTGGTTAGGCGTAGGGGGCATCTGTATATCCAGTAGTGGAGCCTTGATTGAAATACATGTATGGTGGTTTGTGTCTCTTTTTGGGGGTCACCCCACTGTAATCGATGCAGCAATGGTAGGGCATATGTGAGGGTTTGAGCGTCAAACAATGGGGATGATTCAGAGAGACTGGGCGGATGGATCACCCTAGTTTGTGTGATAGGGGCATCTTCTTTGTGGAACCCCATGGCTGACAGTGAAAGAAGTATCAGAAGTAAACTCCCCATTGTGAGAGAGATATTGTTAGTTGGCTACCGGGAGAGTAGTGAAGTTGCTGATTGGTTGGATCAGCAAGCCGGTGGAACAGTTTATTGGTTTAGGGTAATGCTGATGGCGGGAAGAGATTTTGAGGAAGATGCCTATAAAAGTAACACACAAGAGGGGAAGGGGGTGGGCAAAATTTTGCGGCTTTCCGAGTCCTCCTCGCTGTCCCTCGACCTCGTGGTTCCCTGGGGTTTCCGCCAACCGCCCTTTGGGCAGAGAAGCCCAGCGCTTCAGGCTGGGTGTTGTGGGGCAGGGGTGGCAGTTGATTGGCTGCGGCTTTTCCGAGTCCTCCCTCACTGTCCCTCCCGGCCTCGTGGTTCCCTGGGTCAGCTAGGTTTCAGCCGACCACCCGCGATTAACAAATCATGGGAGGATGGTGTGGTACCTGAGGACTGGAGGAAGGCGGACGTGATACCCCTTCACAAAAGTGGGAGCAAGACAGAGGCAGGAAACTACAGACCTGTCAGTTTGACCTCTGTGGTAGGGAAAGTGATGGAATCACTTCTGAAGGAAATAATTGTTGAGTACCTAGAGGCCAGTGGGGCACAGGACCCAAGGCAGCATGGGTTCACAGCAGGAAGGTCATGTCAGACAAATCTAATTGATTTCTTTGACTGGGTGACCAAAGTAGTAGACCAGGGAGGGGCTGTGGGCATGGCCTACCTATACTTTAGCAAGGCATTTGACACAGTCCCACATAAAAGATTAATAGTCAAATTAACCAGTCTGGGAGTGGGTCCCAGGATGGTAGCCTGGGTAAAACATTGGCTGGACAACAGGACACAGAAGGTAATTGTAAATGGAGTCCACTCTGAAGAAAGAGGGGTTACTAGTGGGGTACCACAGGGTTCAGTACTGGGTCCAGTCCTTTTTTAATGTCTTCATAAGTGACATTGCAGAGGGACTGGAAGGAATAGTATGCCTCTTTGCAGATGACACACAGATCTGCAACAGGGTTGATACACAAGGAGGCGTGGAAAGGATGAAAAGGGACTTGTCAAGGTTGGAGGAATGGACAGAAGTATGGCAGCTTGGATTCAATGCAAAGAAGTGCAAAATAATGCACCTGGGAAACAAAACCCAGGGGAAGATTACACAGTGGGGGGGAGGTAGTAACAACAACAAAAATGGAAAGGGACCTGGGGGTAATCATATCAGATAACCTTAAGGTAAGCAAGCAATGTGAGAAGGCAGTAGGGAGGGCTGGGGAAATACTGGGATGTATAGGAAGAGACATCACCAGTAGAAAACAGGAAGTTGTTATCCCTCTGTACAGACAGTTGGTGAGACTCCATCTGGAGTACTGCGTCCAGTTCTGGAGACCCCATCTCCGCAAGGACATAGACAGGTTGGAGGCAGTCCAGAGGAGGGCAACTAAAATGGTGCAGGGTCTGCAAGAGAAGCCATACGAGGAGAGACTAAAGGAACTTAATATGTATACCCTTGAGGAAAGGAGGGAGAGGGGGGACATGATAGAAACTTTTAAGTACCTCAGTGGAATCAACAAAGTCCGAGAGGGTAACATCTTTCAGAAAAAGAGTTATGCAAGAACAAGGGGACACAATTTGAAGATAGAGGGGGGACAGCTCAGGGGCAATGTGAGGAAGTATTTTTTCACAGAGAGGGTGGTGAACGCATGGAACAGCCTTCCTGAGGAGGTTGTGGGGTCTAAAACTGTGGGAGAATTCAAGAACACATGGGACAGACATAAGGCAATTTTTGTGGGGGGGTAGGAAGAAATAGACTGTTGGTTAAATAGGATCTGCAGCTTATCCTGTAGGTAGGGAAATGGGCAGAGTAGGTGGGCCAAGCAGTCCTTATCTGCCGTCAAAGTCTATGTTTCTATACTTTCTGCTCTAACCATCATGTTTTGTGGTCATGAATTGACTGTATTTTTATATCATGTGGAAGGCGGACATTAGTGAAATTGTAATTTCTGACCATGCCCAGGAGGTGATTATGCTTAGCTGGGTGGGAGAGGATGGCTGCCCAAGCTGGTCTGGAGACTTCCTACTCACCTGCTCACCTCAGCAGAGTTTACAGAGTATGTAACTTCCCAATGGGACGTATACTCCCCAACCAACAAGACCTCTGCTCCTTCAGCAGCTGCTTTCTGGGAAGCTGGAAAGGGCTACATACAAGGGATGATAATCTCCTATGTAGCCGCTAAAAGTAAGGCCCACAGAGGAAAGTTGGAAGATTTGGAGGCTTAGCTGAAAGTGCTGGAGAAACAATCCTATTGGGACAAGTCTTAGGAAAATTGGCTGTGGCCCTCGCTGCTCTCAATCTACTCCTATTGGAGCAGGCTAAAGTAGCGCTTTTTTATATGAAGCAAAAATGTTTCAAATTTTGTAATAAGCCCAGCACTTTACTGGCCAGGCTGGCTCTGGGAAGGAGGGGCTCCAATGTTATTCCTGCCATTTGTAATCAGCATGGTGTCTTGGTCAACAGTACTAGAGAGATTGGGGGCACTTTTGTGGTATGATATAAAGCCTTATACTCTGTGGAGTGTTGGGGGATGTCTGAGCAGGCCAAGGATTTTTCTGGATCAATTGCCCTTTTGGAGGTGAACAGGGCCATTCAGACATTGAGAAAAAGGTAAGGCCTATGGACCGGATGGCTTCTCCAAGGAATTTTTTAAACTTTTTAGTGGTCCTCTGGAGGAGTGTCTGTCTGGGGTGTACACAGAGGGTGCCTTTCCTTCCACTACCATGGAGGCCATGATTTGTGTATTACCAAAACCAGGGAAGGACCCATGAGAGTGTAGATCTTATCATCCCATTTCTTTACTGAATTATAACAACACGATTTATGCAAAGGTTTTAGCTACTAGACTTGACCAGGTTCTGGGCTCAGTGAACCATCCCGACCAGACCGGGTTTTTCTGGGACTGTCTTTTCCTACCATAGTGTGAAATGGTTACTTAATGTGGTCAACGCAGTGGCTTGGCATCTGGGGGTGGTATTCATGCTCTCTCTGGACACCAAGAAAGCATTTGATAGGATTGATACTTATTTGAGGTTCTGGAGAGGTTTGGTCATGGATAACCTTTATTGAAATTATTAAATTGTTGTATCATGGTCCTACTGCCTGCATGCTGGTGAATGTGGAGAGATTTGCATCTTTTTCACTGTATCATGGGACCAGACAGGGTGCCCCATCTTTCTACGCATTTTCACACTGACAGTTGAACTTCTAGCTAGCAAAATTCATGAGCAGGCAGACATTCATGGTATTCAGACACAATCTGGCAAGACTCACAGAATTACCCTTTATGCTGATGGCATCCTGATGTACATCACTGAGCCCTTCTGTCTGCATTGACAGACTTTTCATCCTTCTCAGGATACACAATTAATGTACACAAAACTCATGTTTGATGGATCTAGGGCCTGTTAAAATAGGGAGGATTGTTCTGCATGTCCTTTTTGGTGAAAGAGCGAAGCATTACCTATTTGGGACCAAGGGTGAGCCACACTCTCAAGGAGCTGTACCCTTTGAATTTTAAGCCTCTGCTCACGGCCCTGCTTGTGGACCTAGAAAGGTGGTCTGATCAAAATGAATATACTCCCAAGGCTGCTTTACTCAGTGCAAATGCTCTCTTTGAGGTTAACTGGAGTGGGTGGAGCAGAAAGCAATTTGAAAGGGCCTGCACTGAATTCTGTGGGTAGGTCAAAGCCTAGGGTGCGTCTCCACCAGCTAAAGAGGGATAATTTTCAAGGAGGCTAAAATTTCTTGATGTTCATCAATATTTTCTGGCAGCCCAAACTAGAATTATTTAGGATTGGGTGGATCAGTAGTATAGGGCCCAATGGTTTGATTTGAAGTGCGAGGGTGCTCCAGATCCACCACATGTTTATACAGCTGTGGATGGGCTTCAAGCTTACAGGGGACTGAAGGGCAGAAACCCACTCATGGAATGGACCTTACTGACTTGGCAGGCTGTTTGTAAAGGATGACAAGCAATGGAGGAAAATATGCTATTTGTGCCCTTGGCCGACAACCCAGATTTTCTACCAGGTATAGAGGGAGGGTTGGGCAAGGACTGGCAGAATAGAGGCATCCAGTGCTTGGGGGATTTAATAACAGAGGGAGGGATGCGCTCTTTTGCTGAGGTTCAACAGCTGTGGGGAGTACCCCTAATCATCACTTCTGCTACCTACAAGTGTGGCACTATCTCGGAGGGCTGGGTAGAAACAATCTTCAGTAGCAAATAGAGACCCTCTGGAGCAACTCATTCTTACCAAGTCGCAGCAACCCAAACAAATGGTCTCAGAGGTGATGAAGCAGAGCAGGACTCTTGGGAGTAACCCATTCATCAAACCAGAGTGAGATGGGAAGCCAATCTGGCATATTAGATCCCAGATCAAGCTTGGCAAACACTATGCTCATCACATATGGGGCTCTTTGTCTGCAATATGTACAGAGAGGCACAATACAAATTTTATAATTGCCTATACTGTCCCTGTCAAATTGTTCATAAGTTTCGCCCTGAGATCTCCCCTTTATGTGGTAGATGCACCATAGAGATAAGGAGTTATTTCCACTATTTCTTCGGGTACGAGAAGTTACTGCCTTTCTGGAAAGATATAGTGGTTAAGGTAGGACAGAGTTATAGCTGCCACATTCCATGTACCCCATTAGCTCTTTCAATGGGGATGGAGGACCAGGAAGGGGAGGACTAGATGCTATATCCTAGAAATATTTGGCTATTATTTGTTCTAGCTAGACACTGCATACAAAATACCTAGGTATACCACTAGATGCTCCAATTATCTCAATTGGAAGATCTCCTCCTGAATGCTCTCCCACTGAATGGGCAACCTTGTACTCCGAGATAGAGCGGATATATTTAAAAGGGTCTGGGACCCCTATTTTTTTAACATATCATTTTATTAGATGAAGCAACATACATTCTTAGAAATTATAACAGAACAAAATAGTTTAGATGCTGACAGTCAATCTTGTACAATGTACCATAACTTCAATTGGTGAAGAGGACACTAAATCTTAAGAAGAACCAAAACAGATAGGATAACAGTCTTCAAGTTATGAAAATCTTTTCAAAGAAGCGACTGTATAGCCAAAAAAACTATAAAAGAAATCTGTTAGCTGCAACATTTCCCCAAGTTATACTTAAAACTTCCAAACATTTCACCAGGGCAGGGGAGGCACCCCATCATTTCCCCAGAACCCCTCATCTCATGGCACACAGTTAGGGTCTATTTATGCCATATAGAATACCCATCTCTGCCAATTGACCCTGAAGGGGTCGAGCCTATCATGAATCCTCACCATCAAACCTTCGAGCCTATATATATCCAGGACAGTCTGTCTCTGGTCTGAAATCATAGGAACTATGGGGGAAATCCACCTGCGCATTATTGCTTTTTTGGCTGCTAGGAGATATTGGGGCCCCTGTCTTGTTTCTCTTCCTCCTCAATGTGCAACTTTGATTCAGCCAGGAATTGGCTAAAGGCTATATTTTGAATTGCTTTTGATGTAATTCAAAGGGGTAACTTTTGGATGCACAGAACCATACAACAATTAGCAGGTTCTCTCAAATCTAATTTTTAATCTAGGAATGCTGTTGTATTTTTTAAAGTGTTGATATAAATATACTTTTTTGACCAATGTGCTAAGGTTCTCCTGGGCAAGGTTCAGCCCTCGTTGTTAATTTGTTTTAATGTGATAGCCAACCAGTCATCATTTATCCACAATGTTCATAAGAGCAACGACAGTATCACATTATCTCAACTGGATGGATTTGTATACACTCCTTATGTATTTTAAGCTATTTGCTATTGTACTCATGTATATGTTGTTGGAAAGAAAACTTAACATCCTTTTCAACAGGTGCGTGGGGTGGGTGGGGGAGGAGAAAGCTTTTCATTTATTAAGTTGGGGCAGGGGAGAAGTGAGCAGAAAAACATTGCATACATTTGGTCTTTGGTGGAGGAGAGAGTTTTAGTGCCAGTATTTCTTCTGCGGGAAGGGGTACTTTGCCTGATATGGAAACATGGACAAGGAGACTACAGAATTAAAAAAAAGTGAAAATATAAAGAGCTAGCTGAGCCATTCTGATAGGCCAGTGGTAGGGCATCAAGGTTCCATGAGGGCAACCCATGTTCATGTGTGATCCTGGGATCACTTGCTCTAGGAAAGTCCATGGTCAGAAGGTGCTGCATATGCCACTGCTTTTAAGGAACATTACATGCAAAAATGATAAAAACAAATGTTGTACATTGTGTTTTTTGGTTTTTTTGATTGCCCTTGGCATTCTGTTCCATTTGTCTGTGACAAGGTTTTTTTTTTTTTACTTTTCCCTGACAGTTTTATGGCCCCTGGGGGTAGCCATTCAATATTCTTTTATTGCCCTTGATCTGCTGGAATTTTCCCATCATGACTCTGGGAATAATGTGAATTAGACCTAAGTCCTTCAAAGGTGTATTGGCTTTATTATCGCTCAGTGACAGCACTTTACACAGAAAATTGCCATACATCCATTCCAGAATAACAACAGTTGGCACTTAGAAAAATCAAACTTTGGCTGGAGAGGGAGGGCAAACACTTTTTCAAAGCAGTCAACTTTCGTAAACAGTTGCAATTAAATGGTGTGACTAGATTATAACTAAGATCCTGGGCTCTTACTACTAACGCAAGGTCTAGTTCACATAATTCTCAGAGGCATTCTGGGAAAATTCCGAAAGATCAAAGTCAATAAAAGAAGGCTGAATGGCTACCCCAGGAGTTACAGACACAGGTCGCAGAATGCTAGGGATCATCAGAGAAACAACAACCCAATGCACAACATGTGTTTTTATAATTTTTGCATGTAGTTTTCCTTTAAGACTAGAGGAGGGAGGTGCACACGAAAGAAAATGAAGAAAAGATGAAACCAAGGCAAGAAAGATGACAACCAAGCTAAAGATTATTTATTCAAAATGTGAAAACAAAATAAGGAAAAGAGTGAAACAAACAGAGAAATAAACTCACTGACACTGCAAATGTTTAATGTTTTATATTTTTAAAGTGTGATAGTTTTCAGGGGTGGCAGTATGGGAAGCCTCTCGTGGCTCCCAAAGCCTACCACCTCCAACTCTAGCTGCAACTGTGTGTGGGGCCCCTGATAGCTGTTCCGAGGAGGGGAGAGGCTTGGATGTTCCATGGCCTGGGTTACTTCAGGCTCCCCCTTACGAGAATAACTGTTCAGCTGTGTGAGCTGCTGTCATCATTTGTGTGTGTGTGTGTGTGTGTGTGTGTGTGTGTATGTTGGGGGGGGAGTTGCAATTACTGTAGCTGTTAATGTTGCACGAAATGAAACTAAGCCCAAAACAGATTTAGATAACTACAGTACAGAGCACCAGAACAGCTGCTGCAAAGCATAAAACTGGAAATTGTGTGACTTACATTCATGTGGTGGGAGCTGGGGTCCTCCTCACAGGCCATTCTTCCTGGGTACCTGAAAACTGTAATGCTGGCTCTGTATTATTTATTTGTGCATGTGTCACATAACTTTAAACCTTGCTGCATAACTTGACCTAACAGTTCTGCAGAAGTTCAGAGTTCCTGCCGCAAAAGTTATACTGTATCTGCAGTAACACAGAAAACGAGGAGCATTGTACATGGTTTGTAGCTGACATGTATGGGTATGTTGGACAGGTGTGGTGTGGACATAGGACAGTGGCACCACAGGGGCCTTGCGTACACAGTTCAAGGTCATAGCTACAGCATAGTATGGATGCTGTGCCTAGTCCATGGTCTCACCTGTCTACAACAGTGCACAACAGTATGACATGTCCCTGCATGGTCCTGTCCCTCCCAGTCATGCACATGTGGCTACTGTTGCACAATGCAGTTATATAGGCATGTGTACTGTTTAGGGGTCATGATAATGTGCCATGTGTTAAGCTGCATGTTACTGAACACGCCACCTTTGTCCTTCCTCCACAAACAACAGGACTCAGCCAGTGCAACCCATGGCCAGCCAGGAGGAGCAGGGCCGTAAGGATGCCAGATGGAAGGAGGGGTCACCCGGCCATGATGGGGCATGGCTAGAGTCACAGGAGGCCAGAGGGTCCTTGGACATGTGTCTGTGTAAGTACCCTACATTGTGTATTTCACAGTCTGGGTTGCATGTCTGCACTATGTCGCATGTTTCTGTTTTTGGGAGGATGTCTCTGTGTGTCTCGCCAGGTTGCATGCATGCCTGTGGGGGTAGCACCTAGGCAGTTGTGGTTCTGTCCCCTCATCTGGCCCTTGGGGTATTATCCCACCACTGACATTGTGGTGTGTCAGGGACTATATTGCCTACAGGTTTGATTGCTTTTGTGACAGGCATGTTGTCATATGTGTGTTTACTGTGCCTTGGCATGCATTATATCATGCAGTGGCATGTCTCCTGTGCTGTAGCCTTGTTACACCAGGGCATTGACAGTAATGCTCTCTGTCCCAGGTGGCACACCTGTCATTGTTAGTCTGGTCTGTTGTGCCACACAGTTAGGCTAGGTAGGCATATCTGTCTAGCAGTGGTAGGCAGTGGACACTGTGGTACCAGTATAGCCCTATGAAAAGCCTGGTGCAGTACACAGTACCTGTGGTAGCCTGCCCACATTGATGCCATCCCCAGTGCCATATGCACTGTGTGCCATGCCATTGCATCTCACCAGAGCTGGCCTTATGTGGCATGGTGTAAGCAGCAAGGGCAGTCATTGATGGGCCTTGTTTGTACCTTACCATACATTTGTTCAACATTCTGATGCATAGTTGATAGTGGCTATCCAACACAGTGATGTCGATATTACTATCATTACAACACAGCTGGCTTAATGCAGAACTGAACTGCACAGCCTCTGTATGGGGAGACCCCTATAATTAGGGTGGGACCAGCATCTGCTGGGATGGAGAGTGCTTACAGGTGTCTGTGCATATTGCACCGGTGTAATGGTGACCGTGGTATGGTGTTTCAGGGGCTCTCTCCCTTATCACACCACTGCAGTCGCATGTCATCCTGCCTGCTGAACATGGTGCTGCATGACAGCCACAGCCACATACATCTGTGCTGTGTGTACTTCTAGTGTATGTGCCTGGGCCCCACCTGCTGCTGACCAGGGTGGCTCATGGATTTCCATTGTATACCTGTGTGGGCCAGTGTACTGGACACCTGGTCTGAGGGTGTTGGGTACGTGGGTGCAACTTATAGCCACTTGGGCCATTAAACTGCTGATTGCACTCTGGCTTGGCACTGCTGTGACATATGCTGCATTTTCACATCTGGCATACCAGTTGGTGTCGTGTGTCCTTTGCACAGCTCGATCCTGCTCTTTTGCAGAATGCAACGCTTATAGTACTGTGTGTGCAGTCCTCTACAGTTTGGGTACAGATTACTGTGTCTGGTATACCAAACACATTCCATTGCAGCTGTCTGACTCCGTCCACCTGTGTGTGGCACATTGGCCCATGTGTAGTCTGGTTGTATGTGTCTGCTATGCACATTCTGCCACTCCTGTGTTCCTCATTCTCTGTACACAGCTGGCTGAGTTAAGTGTATTTCTTTCCATAGGTGCCTGGAGGACACAGGAAGGGTCACTTAGATGCAATGCTGGAGATAGGGAGGGATGACCTGCTGCACAGGCAGGTCCGAATGCTTTGTATTCTGATTAGGAAGGTGGAAGAAAATACGATGACTGTGAGGGATCTGGCTGCAGCAGGCCAGAGGCAGCAGCCACCACATTTGCCACCACCTCAGCCACTTGCAGGAGCCCCTTGAGCGGTGGATTGTCTTCTACTGAGTGGTTAGCCCTTTTGTTTTACTTGTACCCCTCATATATGGGCAGGTGTCCCCTTTGTTTTAGTTCTAACCCCCTTTTTATACAGACACATGCCCTTTTGTCCCCCTCTTTGCTACAGGGAGCTGCCCTTGTTTTTGTTTGTATTGTTTTGTTTATGGGCCATTGTCCATCCTGTGCATTAAAAATTATTTTTGAAACCTATGCTGCTGTGTTGTGTGTCTTTTCTTCATGCCTGTGTCTTCCATCCCCCTGCCCCACCCCCTTGCGCTATTCTCTGAGCTACTGGCGTTGTATGTTCAGCACTGTATTCAGTGCTATACTCATGCCCTGCACTGCACTGTTGTGTTGCACTAGCAGTAGCCCTATCCTGTTAGGCTGTCTGTGTGCTCTGTATTGTGGCCCAATATCTGGAGGTGTTACTGCAGGTGTGCTATTTCGATATGTCTCCGTTTGCCATGTGGGGGCCAACAGTAGCACAGGTACAGCACAAGTGCAGTGCTAGCCTGGCTGGCAGAATATGGGGCCCATTATTGCTTAAAATAATTAGACGGTTTCGGTTTTGCCGAATAACAAATAATTTAAAGAGGATCTCTCATTGGTTATGTTTTCAGTATAAATGGTTTCATGACAAAGTTCTGGAATTTTTTGTTATGTTATTAAACCTCAGTCACTGGCTCCTTTGAGCTGTGCTCTACAAGTGGCAAGTACATACTGATAACAAGGAGGCAGAACAAAGGGGGAAAGGACTTTTATGCATTCAGTACCTTGTGACTGGAGTAGTTTAACTCACAATTTAAACCTTGTACCTACGCTAAATAACTTTAAGTCAGATTGTGTGAAGTATTTGTTACTAACAAATAAATGTACTTGCCGTGGTTGACTTAGTATGTTATTGGTCCTATGATAATGATGCCTGCATGGGAGACTGTTTGACTGCTTGGCTGCTGTCACCCTGGGACCTCATCTGAAGTGAGATGTTTCATATCAAAGGGCTGTCCCAGTGGAGAGAATCAATCAGTCAATCAATCGTGCTGCTTCGATAGGCTGATTGATCGACCTAAAACATGGAGCTGCATCAGCTCTTTCAGTTTTGTCCTGATGTGCACAGTCCCTGTGCTGCCACAAAGCAATGCCAAGGTCATAAAAGCAACTCCTGCCATTGCTATCAAGCACTTTATGTCTCCTTTGATTGCAAGGTTTACACAACTCCTGCCTTTTCTAGTTGTTTCACCAGTTTTGCTCTGCTATTTTCTGTGCATGAGCCACCCTTCCCCGACATACAAAAACTTCATCCTGTGTGTTTGGCACCCTGACTCGAAGTCTAGACTTGCTGGCTTCCTCCCCATATCACTGTGGTAGCATCAGCAAAAACAAAACATTGTGTTTTCCCTAGAAAGTTTCAGAACTAGGCTAGGATCCAAGAACCCTCATCTGGTTCCAATTAAAAACAAGCTGAACTCGGACCAGAAAAGGTTCAGCCATCCTAGGTCTAAGCATTATTTATTCTCTCCAGCTTTTTTATCTACAGTGACATATTTACTATACGTTTTGAACTGCCGTGCATAGTAGATGAAGACTGTTTTACAGTTGTATGTCTCCCTAGAGCGAGTGGAATTCATTGTCGAATCACAATAAACATCTGACTTCCACTAATTCTTTTGAACAACTGTTCTTGACTATTTTAAAAGCTTAAATGTATGCTCATGTAATTTGAATGTTTTGATGCACTGACCTTATTACTAATATATTGTGTTGTTATTGTTGTATTATGTCCTGTAAGTTCATTTGTTACAGTCTTGACTTCAGGTCATACCTGAAAAAGGAATGGTAGTTTACTCACCTGGTAAAGGTGATTATAGGAGCACCTTCTTACAGCACTCGGAGTCTCAACACATGGGTAATAAGTGCTCTCCTCATAGGCTGATGCACAAAGGAATCCCAAAATTTGAAATCCGATCCCTCTCCTTTCCTTGTTGTTCCTAGAATCCTCAGTATGATATCTTCCAGAGTTTGTTTTCTTCCTGAAATTATAATGTTAAATACCAAAAAACACTACCCTCTGTCAGTCCCATGAGGGGTCGTTGTTAGGATTACACACACAAGGTGATGTTATGTCAAAAGTCATCATTTACTATGTATTGTGATTCATATGCATGCGATGACATGATACATTGATAATGCCTAAGTAGGACAAGTGTCCCGTCACTGTATACAAGTAGTGATCGAAAATTTCACCTACAGTCTTTGCTGGATCACTCTAGATGCTTATTCTTAATCTCTAACAACTATATATATACAGGTATATTCCTCCATCATGGGTGGGATATGGAGTGCTGTAAGAAGCTGCTCCTATAATCACCTTTACCAGGTGAGTAAACTACCATTATCTATCGCACCTTCTTACAGCACTCCGAGTTTCAACAAATGGGTGATTGTACAGCAGTATTAGAGTTTATCCTGGGAAGGTGGAGGAACATGAATCAGTGCTGTCTGGAGGACCTTGTGACCAAACTCTGAGTTCCCCGTTAGGTCAGTGTCCAACCGGTAGTACCTGAAGAAGGTGTGTGGGGATGCCCAGGTCGTTGCCTGGCAAATCTCTCTGATAGATGCGGCGTTGTGTTCTGCCCAAGATGTGGCTGCTGCTGTAGTGGAGTGTGCTCTGATGTTTTCTGGAGGGGAATAGCCCCAGTCCTGTAGGCCCTTGCTATATCTTCTCGCAGCCATCTAGCAATCGTGGATCTGGATGCTGCTAGACCTTACTTATCACCCTGGAACAGAGCGAATAGTCTGTCTGTCCGATGGAAGCTCTCCTTTCTGGCCAGGTAGGTCCGGATTGCTCGGGCTGGGTCTAGGCCGAGTAGGGTTTCCCTGTGAGTGTCCCCTATTTGGTGATCGAGGGTAGGGACTGTGATCTCCTGGGAAGTGTGGAATGCATTGGCCACCTTTGGGATAAAGGATGGAATGGGTCGGAGTACGACTCTATCCGGGAAAATGCAGATAAATGGCTCTCTGCAAGACAGGGCCTGTAATTTGCTAGTTCTCTTGGCTGAAGAGATCGCTACTAGGAACACGGTTTTTCACTGTGAGTAAGGATAAGGAGATAGAATCAGTGGGTTCAAATGGTGTAGTGGCCAGGGCGTCGAGCACCAAGTTGAGGTGCTACGGGGCCGTTATGGGTCTTGGAATGTGTGTAATAAGATTTGTGGCCTTCAGAAAGGATTGAACCAATGGGTGGGCTCCGGGTAGGTGACCATCAGTTTTTCCCTTTATAGCCCCCATGGCAGCTGTCTGTACCCGCAGAGATGCAGCCGATAACCCCTTTTCCAACCCCTTTTGTAAAAAGTCCAAAACATTTACAGTGCTACATTGAGTTGCCCTCAAGTCCTGGTTCTTGCACCATGAGGCAAAAGCCCACCAGTGTCTGTTGTAAGTTCTGTTGGTGGATTCCCTTCTAGCTGGTACCAAGGTGTCCACCACCTTACCTGTTACCCCTAGCCCTAACAATCTAGACCTCTGAGCGGTCAAGCCGTCAGTTTCAGTGGTAGAGGGTTTTCGTGCCAGATCAGGCCTTGTTTGAGTAGGTCCTAGCGGTGTGGTAACACCATAGGATTGTTTGTCAGCATTTGCCTGATGAGGGTGTACCAGGTTCTCCTCGACCAGTCTGGTACTATGAGTACTACGCTGCTGCCCGTGTCCCAGATCTTCTGTAGTATTGCTGGTAGCATAGATATTGGGGGGAATACATATGCCTTTTTGAATTTCCATGTTGTTGGTATGGCATCCACTCCTACTGCCCTCTTGTCTCTGAATCTGGATGTGTAGATCGGAAGTTGCGCATTGGTCACTGAGGCCATGAGGTCGATGTTGAAGGGTCCCCATTTCTTCTGGATGTCGTTGAAGATTCCTGGATGGAGTTGCCATTCCCCTTGTTGCAGTGTTTACCTGCTTAACTAATCTGCCTTTGTGTTCAGACTGCCTGCTAGGTGAACTGCTGTGAGACTAAGTAGATTTTTCTCTGCCCATAGTAATAAGATTTCTGCCTCTCAAGCCATGGCTCTGTTTCTTGTTCCTCCCTGCTTGTTGATGTAAGCCATTGTTACTCGGCTGTCTGTTCGCACCTTTACATGGTGTCTTTTGAGCTGTGGTTTGAAATGTATGAGGGCTAGTCGGATGGCTCTTGTTTCTAGTATATTGATTTGGAGTTTTGACTCCTGGTTTGTCCATTTTCCTTGAACTGACTGCTGTCCAGTACAGCACCCCAGCTGAGCAGGCTTGCGTCCGTTTTGAGGGTTCTTGTTATATCTCTCTCCAATTGTGCCCCCTGCGTGAAGGTGTGTTGGTCTGCCCACTATCTTAGTGATTTCTTTATCGATGTAGGAATTGTTACTCTCTGATTGTAATTCTGTTGGCTGTAATTCCAGTTGTCCAGGAGTAGGCGTTGTAAGTGCCTCATGTGTAACCTGGCCCAGTCGTGTAGGTCTATGCATGCTGCCATGAGACCCAATAGCTGCATCAGGTGCCGTAGTGTCGTTGAGTTCCTCTACATAAGTGTTCTGCAGTGCGCTATGAACGTGCTGATGCGTGTCTGTGACGGTCTTACTGTGCCTGTCACTGTGTTGAACGTTGCTCCCAAGTGGTCTAATAACATGGTAGGTGCTAGGTGGCTCTTTGTTTTGTTGATGAGCCATCCGTGTTTGGTCAGTAGTTGCTGGGCACTGAGGGTTGCTGTCCTTGATTGGTCCACTGTTCTTGCATGCATTAACCAGTCATCTAGGTACGGTATCACATGGATGCCCTCCATGCGTAGTTTTGCTGCTGGGGTGCCATGACCTTGGTTAACAATCATGGGGCTGATGCCAACCCGAATGGCAGGCACTGGTACTGGAAGTGGTAACCCAGTACGCTGAATTAGAGGAACCTTTGGTGAGTTGTACTGATAGGTATATGTAGGTAGGCATCCTTCAGGTCTATGGAAGTTAGAATGTTGCCCTTGCGTATAGCCGCAATGGTGGACCTTAGGGTTTCCATCTTGAACTTCTGGTACCGTACAAACCTGTTGACAAACTTTAGGTCCAGAATAGGTCTGAGGTCTCCGGCCTTTTTCGGGACTAGAAAGAACATGAAGTAGATGCCGGAGTATCTCTCCTGATTTGGAATGGGCTTTATGGCTCTGCTGTTTAGCAGTTGGTTGAGGAGGGTTCGTACCTGCTGCGAAGTCGCTTTGTCCTTTGACACGTGTGATTCTATATATCTGTCCTGTCTTGGGACAGTGTTGAATTCTATAGCATATCCCTCTGAGATGATCTCCTTGACCCATTTGTCTTTGATTGATTTGGTCCAGGTTGTGGCGAACTGCTGTAGTCTTCCACCCATTGCGTCTGTCTGGTCCTGGACCTGCGGATTCTCATTGGTGAAAACCCCTGTTTGTCTTAAATCCATGTTTGCCATTATAGTGTGAGCCTCTACCCCTGTTGCCCTGAAAACTCTGCCTGTTGTTGAAAAAGTTTGGTTTGAACCCAAATGCACGTCTATCTTGTCCCTGTTTGACCCCTCCTGGTTCTGCCTGGGTACTGTCGAAATTTGTTGTTACAAAAGGATGGTAGTGTAGCTTGCCCTCCTTGGTCCTTGTCCTCCCCTTTCTTTACCGTTAACTCCTCTATGCCAGGTCCAAAGACCTTGACCCCTGTGAACGGTAGTTTCATCACCCTTGACTTGGATTCTTGGTCTGCATTCCATAGTTTGAGCCATACCTGTCTCCTGGCTCTATTAATGGAAGCTGCTGACCTGGATGCCATCTTGAAGTTGTCGATTGTGGCATTGGCTACATACTTCATGGCCTGACTAACGTAGTCTATGGTGGCTCCATGGGCACTGGTTTCAGGGATGTTGTGTTGGACTGCCTCCAACCATCTGAGTACGGCCCTCACTGAGTAGGTGGCAGCCATGGAGGCTCTCATATTCATGATCATCATATCATGGACATTTCTCATGATTTCATCCACCCTTCTGTCCATGGGGTCCTTCAAGGCCGAGGCTGACTCTGATGGCAGGACGATCTTGTTGCTCAGGGAGGCCACCTCTGCATCTACTCTTGGGGCAGTCACCTAGTGTTTTTCCCTGTCTGCGGGGAGTGGGTACCTTCTTTCAAAGGTTTCCTTCTCCCAAGTCTTAATAGGATCTGATGCCTCCCATTCCTTGACTAACATGCTCTCTAGGCTTTGCATGCTGGGAAGAAGGCTGAGGATTGCTTTCTCTCCCTAACTAGTGGGTCTAGTCTATTGTCTGGTTGTTCCACCAGTTCATCCATTCGGAGTGTCTCACAGACGGATCTTATGAGCTCAGGGATGGCATTGAATGGGCACAGTTGAGCTGTCATATCCTCTTCTTGCTCCTCCTCCTCCTCTTCCTCGGAGTACTTGTCTTCCAACACCTCTGATGTGTCATCAGAGATTGGGGTGCCCTTGGGGTGCTTTGGGTGAGGGGTTTTGCCGGGTGACCTGGGTCTTTTGTTTGCTCTCAAGGAATCAATTCTATCCAGGAGCTTTTGAAATAACTGCAGCTCCATGCTTTGAGATGCGATGGACGTATTATCATTTAGGGGTCCTCATCTGGAGATCCAGAATTGTTGGTGAAATCCCTCGGCTCAGAATCCACCATGCAAAAGGAACAGAGTTCCCCTAGGTCTGAGTTGAGCAATATGTTGGGGCATTTTCTGCACAATTTTCTGACTGACAACATTCTGAAAAACATAATTACATGGGGCTTGCTCAGGGATGCATATGTTAAATGTAGTTCATTTGAAAAAATATTGACCTTTTTCCCCTTGGCTCGAATAGTAAGAGCACTGAGGATATACATCAGGCTCTGATCAGATAACAACCAGCTCCCTCTGCAGTCTGTGTTTCCCTAGAAGATAAACAGTAGGGAATAAAGAGCACAGCTAGTCATCAAATACAGTGATTGTGACTGCTGAATATTTCCCCCTTGGCTATGTTGGGTGTCACTGGTGCTTAAAATTAAAACTCAGTAATGTTGCTCCGAAAAGTGCTCTTGTTGCTTTAAGGTGTGTGGCTGGGAGCGGGCGCCATTTTGAAAACGGGCGTATGGCGCCATCATCTTGGAGAGGTAGCTTCTCTGTTATAGTCTCGCTAACCAGTCTCGCGAGATTTTGGCTGCTCATATCACGGCATTTCCAGTCAAAATGGCAATGCCTAGAAGCATGGGGAAGGAGAGAGGCACCCCATGGAGATGGCAAGGGGGGAAGCGGAATGCTTGCAGATGGCAGCACCAGCAGGGGAACATGCTCAGTGAGCGATCCGCGGACTCGCAGTGACTGGCCTGGTGAGTGATGCACTTCTCTTGATTGGGGGCAGGCGTCAGCAGAACTTACAAGCACAGGCGGATCAGGGAGAGCTGTAGGGCGATCACGGTTGAACAAGGTAAACCACGATCCCCAGGGCATTCAGTGCACTTTCTGGAGCTGCTAACTGCAGCATTGGCCACTTCCCTTGTCGGCTGAATGAGATAAGTCAACAAGGGGGGGTTCTCAGTTATTACTAGCTGTGCACCGTTTCCTACCCCTCCTTGGCTGAACGAGGTAAACCGAGGGGGGACGACTAAACAGATTATGCCACAATATTGCCGGTAGTACAGGAAATACCACTAATGTAGCCTTACTGAATGTTTGCAATTAATTCCTGTGCTGAGCCCTGCACAACGGAAACTATCCTGCTCTAAACACTGCATTTAAAAATACTGTGTATCTCAGAGCCATACAACTTTTACTTTTTAGTCCTTTCTAGGTAAGAAGATCCACAGGTAGCTGGCCATTGTTGTAGGCATTCACAAAATCTTTTTTCTGGGATTTAAAAATATTACTTAATAAGGGATATAGTAGCTTACCTTAAAGTTGGCACAGAGCCAGATGTAAACGTGACCAGCCTGGGAAGATGCACAAAGAAAACTGAGGATTCTGGGAACAACAAGGAAAGGAGAGGGATCGGAGTTCAAATTTTGGGATTCCTTTGTGCATCAGCCTATGAGGAGAGCACTTATTACCCATGTGTTGAGACTCGGAGTGCTGTAAGAAGGTGCGATAGATAATGTATATTCCAATGTACTCATCAGCAAATTCGAATGAATGAATGAATTAATGAATGACTCTCCTTACTACTGAACTTCTTTGCTTATGCCAAGTAAACAAATAAGATATCTTACACATGATGCTGTGTTGGGACGTGCAAGAGACAGAATTTGTAAAATAACATTTCCTCTAAGACAGAACTGCCTTGGAGGAAGCACTTCACTGCTGGACTTATTTTTTCTCACATATAAGTCCCTTTTCCAACTATATATACAGTATATATATATATATATATATATATATTATGGTAGCACGGTAGTGCTACCATAGTTAGGGTTGAGGAGCCATTTCTATGTTAAACCCCAAAACTTTGCACCTTAATAACTTTGCAACCGTTTGATGGATTTGCCTGAAATTTGGAATTTATGATGAAGGACCATAGGCCTTGGGATCTGCCAAGTTTTTTACTGGCCGGATATACAGCTGCGGAGTTATTAAGTGTGATCTGTGCGCGCGTTTACGCTTTTCTGGAATTCTATGGTCGCGCCTACAGGTCGTACGGTTTGCGCGACCGGCCCAAAATCTTCAGGGAACGTGCGGCCGGGGTTCCCGATGTGCCTTTCAAAGATTTCGTGAAAAAATATTAAACGGTTCAAAAGTTATTCAAAAAACAGTTTCCCATTATAAGTCAATGGGAAAAGTTAACAAAAGTTCAACACTTTCACAAATGCATTTTACTTTCGCAATGGGCCTGTTACTTTCGCAAATCGCCATTTTGTTTTCAGTTGGTGATCAGAAAATGGTTGGCATTTAAATTTGGGACCCTCTAGCAACCTAATTTTTTTGTATTCACCTAGTCGGGCCCTGAGGATGCTTGCCATGTCTTTATTTTGTGGTAAAACACCCCAGAAATATGTTTTCAAATTTCTGGAAAAAGTACTTCGCAAATTACTTGTGCTCATGAAAGTGCATGCAAATTTTATGAAGCTTTCAGAAATTGCGACAGTAGTTTTCTAGTCTGTGGGAAAATGACAGCAATTCTTTGGCACTGCGCTGCAAAAGAACCGTTGGGAGTTTTGAGCTGAAATTTGGAGGGAACGGAGCCGACATCTCACAGATGTGCCTTTCAGTGTTGTATTGAAAAAATATTACACGGCAGCAAAGTTACGGCACTCCAAAGTTGACGGTTTTTCCCATAGGATAATATTACGGCGCCCGACGCATTACAGAAATCCTTTGGATCCCTGCTGCAAAATAACGGTTTGGTCTTTTTTCCTGAAATTTGGAGGGAAGACAGCCAACAGCTCACAGATGTACCTTTCAGTGGTTTGGTGAAAAATATTACAGGGAGGCAAAGTTATGGTGCTCGAACTTCTTTTTTCCCATAGGATAACATTACGGCGTTGCTGCTGGCTTTCAGGGCCCAGATCTCAAAGCGGTAAAGAGATACGGAGTTTTCATTGAAAATTTTAGCTCCCATTGGGGCTAAGTACAAAACTAGCCAGGACAGTCATAAATCATACGACTTTTAAATTTTTTTTCTACGTCATATGGTTCCCGAGACATAACTTATTTAGTATTCCAAGTCCTCATTTTCTGCTCCGATACCCATTATTATGCATACATTCTTTGTACTCACTGTCTTTCTCTATTCAGCTTTTTGGGAAAACCAGCCTGTGCGCTTACATTACTGTTACCATTGCCCTTTCCGCTTGCGGTTCCATGCCCGCTTTACTTACGCTGACGTCCTCGCGCCACCACGCGCGCTATCCTTTGCGCTTTCATTTGCGCTATGCTTGTTACTTTTTTGCCATTTGTGTGTACTGTATTGTTTCTTTTCTGTTTCACTTTGCATCACCATGCCCATTGCCATTTTGATTTACAGGCACCATGTTACTATGTGACAAGACATCACGTGGCACACGCTCCCGGCTCACGCCACCGTGTTCTTATCCTTTCTGTTCTCATTCGGCGCTTGTTACCTTGTGCGCCACTGTTAGTGCTTCTGTTTGCATTGCTGTTCCTGTTACTATGCCACAAGACATCATGTGGTGGGAGTGTGGGCCTTTGGGCCCTCAAGGCTCCAGTTGCCGACATGCGCCGGGAGCGCGGGCCCTATGTGCTATCCTTTATGCTTTCATTTGTGCTTGCTTTTCTGTTATTTTTGCCATTTGTCTACAGTACTGTTTCTCTTTCTGTTTCACTTTGCATCACCATGCCCATTGACATTTCCATTTGCAGGCACCATGTTACTATGTGATAACACATCACGTGGCAGACCGTTCCCATCTACGCCACCGCAGCGCACTTTCTGTTCTCATTCGCGTGTGTTACCATGTGCCACTGTTAGCATTTCTGTTTGGCGTTGTTGCTCCTGTTACTATGCCACAAGACATCATGTGTTGGGAGCGCTGGGCCCTCCCACCGCTGCATTACATTCACTATTTCTCGCTACCATTCTCAAAAGAAGGAATTAGAGGTAAAACTCAATGCATTAGTTAGGTTATTAGAATTGCATAGGTGAACCCCTTGACTTTCTCCACACCCCCAACCAGCATTGGGGTGTGCATTGGGATCGTGGTCCAACTCTCACCCCATTCTCCTATACTTCTGCTGCTTTACACATGTCATGGGTGAGAGTTAGGGCTGACGATCCCAATGCACACTCAATGCCGGTTGGGGGTGGGTGGGGGGTCCAAGGGGTTTCAACCCTAACAGCAATTTCTCACTTTTGTCGCTAGAACAACCCTAACTAATGCATTAAACGGAGTTTTTTGCCTCTAATATATATATATATATATATATATAGTATATTATAGGAGCGCTATTGTGCTCCTATTGTTAGGCTTGAGTAGGCTGTTCAATGTTAAAGCCCAATTTTTACACCTTAATAACTTTGGCTTCATTTGACAAACTGGCCCAAAATTTGGCATGCGTGGTCAGAATATCAGAGTCTCAAGACGTGAAAAGTTTTTGTGACAGTATCTTGTATGGTTTTCAGGATATGGAGTGCCAAAAAATGAAAAAAGCTATACTAACATGGCATATTTTGTTGCTGTCATCTTCAGCCTAGGTGGTGTGGAATTTTTTCATGAATTTTCCAGGTTTGAAGGGGTCTGTGCCAAGGGTGTGCCTTTCGAAGGCCTGGTGAAAAATAATATACCATTTTAGAGTTATAATGATTTTTGAGTTAATGTTTAAGATCGACTGGTAAAAAAACTTTTACAAGTGCTTATTTTCATGATGTTACCTCTCGTGCTCAAACAAATACTGATTGAGACAGCCAACATTTTTTTCTCCGTTTAAACTCACAAGCATTCAAAATACATAAAACTGATCTATTTTTAAAAAAACAAACGACTGAACTTAGATAAACGGGGCCCGTTTAGCTACATTCTGCTGTTTGTTTTTAAAGTTGCCACAAACACCTTTCATGGGCACCATAAAATGCAGGGTGCCTATCTTAGTGAGAGGAGCAGTTCACCCGCATTCTCTGTATGAGAACAGCAGGACTTTCTTGAGTTCAACAGTAGTAGCTGAAAGCCACGCTGTGGGCAGCAGTGAGAGCAGTGAACCACTGATCCCCTTTTCTGTCTGTCTGTCTGTCTCTCTTTTTCTGTCTGCCTGTCTGTCTGTCTATTTATCTTTCTATTATTTCAGTTTCAGAATTAATACCTTTAAACCAAAGGTTCATTTACAAAGGCTCCAAGTCAAATGATACAAAACAAAAGGACAAGGTACGGACAGGTGAACGAGAGGTTAACATAGAGTGCTAAGTGCTACAACAAGTGCAGTTCAGATTCAAAAGTTTGATTCATAACAGTAAATACATGATTTACAAAGATGAGTAAAGTACATAAAAACAGCGCTGCAGGAGTGCAGTACAGAACTTAGGAGAGTTCATATGGCAGTCCAGGGCAGAGGGGACCAGGCTACCAAGTGGTAGGGAGGTGAAAGCAGCCAAAATGGCCTTGTCAGTAGAGATGCTGGAGGGGAGGGTGAATGGGTTGAGGCAAGGGGGGATGAGATTGGAAGGGGGGTGGAAAGGTGTCCAAGGGCTTTGGTAGGGCAGGGTAGGGGGTTGGAGGATGGAGGGAAGGGGGGAAGGGGAGAGAAGAGGGTGGGTAGGTGGTAGGGGGAGGAGAGAATGGTGGTTAGAGATTAGATGGGGTGGCAGGTGCTGAGAGGCATAGAGAAAGGGTATGTAGGTAGTAGGGACAGGGTATTGTTATCAGTTAGAGTGGTACCGGCAGTCATTAGAATTTGTCAGGTGAGTTCATAACCTTGTTTTAAACTGGCAGAGTTTGTTGCATTCAGTCAGGTCTGGAGGCAGATCATTAAACCACTTTGGGCCTCGGTAAGAAAGGGATCTCTGGGCTAGTGATGTGCACTTGAGGGGTACTATAAGCCCTCCCTTAGAGGCAAGTCTGGTGTTAATAGCTAGCTGAGCACGTTCAAAGAGGTTGGAGGTGGATTCAGGCATGAGCCCCTGCATTGACTTTTTCACTAGTAGGCAGACCTGGTATTGAACCATGAGATGGAGGGAGAGCCATCCAGTCTCACTGTAGAGGACACAGGTATGGGTTCCTTGATGGGCCCCCAGAGCTAGGCAGCAGGCTTTGTTAAGTAGGGTTCTGACCCTCTTCAGAGCGGAGTCAGAGCCAGCCCCATATATCACTAACCCGTAGTCCATGGTCGACAGAACTGAGTTACATATCATGAGTTTTAAGGTTTCAGGAGTCATAGACTGCTGGTGGCGATAAAGAACCACAAGTTTTACATTGGCAGTTTTGACAAGTTGCTCCACATGGGTTGAGAAGGTTAGGGTGTCATCCAGGTGAACGCCTAGGTATTTAAACATGTCTACCTGTTCAAGTGTGTCACCCTTATGACTCAGAATTCTTAGGGGGCTGCATGTCTTCTTGTTCTGGGGAGTAGAGAGGAGCATGCATTTGTTTTTTTTATAGTTAAGTAGGAGTTTGTACTGTGAGAACCATGATTCAAGCTTTAAAAAATTTACCTGCAGTTCGGAGGAGATTGAGGCACAGTCTCTGCCAGGTACTGAAATTACAGCGTCATCCACATAGAGTACAAGGTGACCTGGGCAAGCTGAGAGTACAGTATTGATGAAGAGACTGAGGAGGAGTGGGCCTAGGATGGACCCTTGGGGAACACCTAGGCACACCTCCTGGGGTTCAGAGAGAATGCCGCTAATTCTCACACGTTGTGTCCTGTTGGAAAGGTAACTGTTGAACCAGTCAACCATGTCTTTGGACAGACCTGTGGATTGGAGAGAGTGCAGGAGCAGTTGGTGGTTAACAGTGTCGAACGCCTTGGTGAGGTCTATAAAGATGGACCCCATGGCTTGCCTCTGTCCAGGGCCCCATAAAGTTGCGAGGTGTAGTCAACAAAGGCAGTGAGCATGGGGTGTTTCTTTCTTATGCCATGTTGCTGCCTGCAGAGTAAATTATATTTTCTAGATAATCTGTGAGTTGGTCGAAACCATCCTCTCGAGGGCTTTGGAGGGGGGTAGAATTGAAATGGGCTGCAAGTTAGGTTAGTTCTATCACCTGATTTGAAGACTGGAGTTACCAGTCCTACCTTCCATCTGTCAGGAATACAATTGGATCTTAGGGATACATTGAAGACCTTGGTGAGTGGATCTGCAAGTTTGTTTAGGGTAAAGGCAACCGACTTCATGTCTATTTGGTCACCCCCCATTCTTGTTTTCTCAAGGACTTGTCTGGTGTACTTTATAGCCTCAGTTCTGGTGATGAGCCTAAAGTAGAAAGGTGGTGGTTCGCTGTTGGGTCTAGAGGAAGGATTAAGGTTGGGTAGCTGATCTGGGGAAATATAGGTGAGGTAGTTGCTGGGTAGAACATTGCTGAGATCTGTGAAGGCACCATTGAACACATTTGCAATGTGACTTGGATCCTGCAAAGTTACAGAGGGGGTTACTATGAGGTCAGGAGGGGCCCTTGGAGTTTTGCCCATAAGGGATTTCACCGAGTTCCAGAATTCCCTACCTTGTCCCCAGCTCCTGCCTAATAAGACCTTAAAGTATGAGATTTTGGCGAGTCTAATGAGCTTAGCACAGCTATTCCTTGCTGCCTTATAGTTGAAGAGGTCAATCTGAGCCCCATTTGCCCAGGCCTTGTGCCATAAGTTGTTTCTGAGATGCATCGCTGAAGAAGTGAGCCAGAGAGCCATGGGTTATTGGACCCTCTGGCTTTTTTGGTTTTATAAGGTACAAAGATATCGCATGCTTTAGTGAAGATCTGGCTGAAGTAATCGAGGGCCTGATTCCCATCCGTGACTGTGTCCAGTGGCAACCAGTCTGCATCCTTCAGGTACTGTCTGAAGGTAACCAGATAACCCGATCTCAGGGTTCGGTTTCTAGTACTACAGAGCATGCTTTTTGTGAACTTATTTGTCCAGTTGCATTGGACAAGGGAATGGTCACTAAGTGCCTTGTAAGATAGACACCTCAGAGATCCATTCCGGCAGGATGCAAGCAGCCAGTTAATAAGGGAGCTAGTGTGAGTGGTAGATCTGTCTAGTAGCTAGCTTACCATCTGTGTAAGATAGAGGCCTGATAGTTGGTCTCTAATAGCAGTAGAATCTTGGGAAAGCCAGTTGATGTTGAAGTCTCCAACAATGACATGCTCCCAGTTTTGTTTGTATTGTTCTAGATTGTTTAAAACTGCTGAAAGCCAATAAGGTGCTTTCCAGGTGGAAGGTATACCATGGAGATCAACAGTACCTTGTTTTGCTGACCTATGGTGAGTTTTAAGGTTAGGATCTGTGTCTCTGCAGTGTGGAGGCTGCTGGGCAGTATTTGACCTTTTATATCACTTCTAAGGTAGACCAAACATCCACCCCCCGTTTTGACAAGTGGTCCTGTCTGAACAGGTTGTAACCATCCAAGGCAACTACCTCATCAGCAACCTTGAGGGAGAGCCAGGTTTCTGTGAGTGTGATAATATCAGGTTTTAGCTGTTCCACCCAGGCCTGGAGCAGTGGGAGCTTGGGAAAAAGGCTACCTATATTCAGAAAGACTATCTTAAGGTGGCCTGGGTTAGTGGAGTGGTTAGCAGAGGGTGGGCCAGGATTTGGGTGGATGTTCTCTGATAGTAAAAGCAGTAAAAGTATAAACTTTCTTAGGTTGCTGGACCAGTTTTGCCTGGGGATAACTGCAGACTTTGGTTGATCAGGCCTTGGTGCTAGTGAGGCAGAGGCAGGTCTCTGCTCGCATAACAGGGCAGCAATTATAATTATTCATGGAGTAGGGAATTCATATGGTAAGGGTGGGAGCTTAGCTCATGAGACAGTTCTGGGTCAGAAGCTGTCCCCCGGTTAGTGCCCTGTAGGAACTGGATGGCACCAGAGAGTTTTGGGGGGGGGGGTCTGTGTTAGGTGCCATAGTCCCTGAGTCTTCACCAATCTTAAGGGTGATGATAAGGGTTAACATGAGTGCCGACTTTAGTAGAGCCTGCATTTTGGACATAGCAATGGAGTGAGTGTAAGTTGCACAAAATAAGAATTATCCAAAGATAAGTTATTATGCAGTTGTCATTAGCAGAGTGAGCGTTGTGCAACAGTTAGCTAACTCAAGGTGGTTAAGACAGATAAGACACAGGTAAAAAGGAAGGCAGAGAGGTGTTACATGAGGTCCCTGCATCCTTATTGGTACCCCAGAGGTACACCGTAGACAGCTAGTGCTTGGCATATGTTATACTAACATATAGGGCTAAGGGCATCTACCGATAAGAGTAGATGTCAGGATCTGTATGCATATAATTGTTATACACTTTGCTTCTATACATATATATATTCTATGTAGTTCTTACTCATACGATGTTAGGACATCTGTGTCCTTGTAATGATTATAAAATATAAGTCAGCATTGCCACTTTTTGGTGATTTGTACTACTACACTGATTTGTGTAAGAACTGTACTCTTTTGTTTCACAAAGTGATGACTACTACAAAATTGTATAATGTTATCTTGGACCATGGAGCCACCTCTAATTTAGCCAATAGGGCTCATCTCTGTAACTAGAAATGTTTTTGTCTTATAGTAACCATAATAATTATCATAGGAATATAATGTGAGACACTGAGTCTTATACCTTGGAGACCCCAAGAGACACGAAGAAACCTCGAGGTATAGGGAATGCTTAGCATTGGCTCCCGGTTCGTATTGGTAAGAACTGCTTAGGGCAACTGTGATTTATCCCTTTGGTAGTAATAAACAAGTTTATTACTCATATGCAATGTATCTGTGATTTCTTGCATTCTCGATATTGCCAAGAACGTGAGAATGAGGTTTAGACCTCCTGACAATTGGTGACCGCGTGCAGACAATATTTGGTGTTTGTATGATTTCACTTGTTGCTTCAAACCTTTTCCTTCCCACCGGGGACTGTAGGTGTGCATTCCCGCATCACCTGTCCTGTTTCTCACCACTTTGTGGTAACTTGAAAAGTCTGGCTGCTTTTCTTGGGTGTTGTTGATGCCGACTCAACCCACTCCACAGTGGCTTTGAATTGCAAGCCCACAGAGTATACAGTAGCCCCGACTGTGTGTAAAGTGCTCCTGTTGTGGATCGATACACAGCACGGCCCTTTTCACAGTTTGATTTTGTTCCCTCCACTCAATGTCCACAGTATCAAATATCTGCACAGAACTGAGACTCGATGTCTCAAACTTCCTTGCCTCCCATGGAGGATGGGTTGACTTCATGCCGATGCAAGTCAATCTGACAACCCTATACACTCTCTCTCTCTCTCTCTCTCTCTATATATATATATATATATAGTATATAGGAGGCGGTATAGTGCAGTGGTTTAAGGCTCTGAGCTGCAAAATCTGGTGACATCCAGCAGACCAGACCGGGTTTGAATCCCACAGCCCCCACTTGCATACTGTGTGATCCTGAGCAAGTCACTTAACTTCCTTGTGCTCCCAGGTCGCACCTGAAACAAGCTTCGCTTAGTGTGCCTTTCCTGGTTAAACAATTTTCCCTTTCCCTTCCTTTCCTATACTGGGGATTTCAACCCAGTACTCAGAAATGAGACAAACAGCTAATAAGCGTCATGCTTAAGGGCTGTTGGTAGCGGCTCTCTATGCTGCTCTGGAAGCCTCTGAAGTGAGGTTTCGAACCCTTGACCTACAGATTTCATCTCTTAAGCAGGAGATGGGTTTGCAGGAAATGGAATGTGTTAGACTAAAGCAGAATTTGGAGTCTGAACTTCAAACATTGCCCAATGAAAAGGATTCACTTTTGCATCATTCGACCCAGGCAGGAGCGCAGGAAATATGTATGTTGATGCAGGAGTGTGAAAGTTTGAGACAGGATAAGGGACAGGCTTTGAATATGAATGACTTGTTAAGTAGAGCGAATAAACAATTGAGTGAGGAGATGGGAGAGCTACAGGACGAGATAAACCAGGTACGTAATGACTTAGAAGTGGCTACTAGGGACAATCACTGAATTGAGCACCGTATAGAGTGTTGCAGAAACAAATGCAGAGGAGGTTGATGTGAATGTTGCAAGTGTGAGTCATTCAGAATGTGAATCTAAGATGGCGAAACTGCGCCATCAGTGGGAGGTTCTGGCTGGACATGTTAAGGTGATGGGATTGACCACGTCTTCTGAAGGGAAGGTTTCAGATGACAGCATCTCCCAGTACAATGCCCAGTCACACCCCTACTATGGCCCAGACACCCCGCCCAGCCATCCACAACATGGCGGGTCCCCACTCCACCCACACCTTGTCATACGTCATTGACGTCGTGATGCACAGAATGGGAGATGCCAACATGGTGGCCCCCATGATAGGAGGGAGCAGGCACCACCGGTAGCCATTATTAATATGGAAGACAGGCAGGAGATAGAAACAATGATTGAGAATGCAATAGGTAACGTGCCTATCTCTGAGAGAAATAAGTGGGTCCTTAAAACCCAGATTAGGCAGCTTCTGCAAGAGGCTGGTACTCAGGAAGGCATGGTTCATACCGCAGCTGAGGCCGCAGCCCGGGCAGCCTTGGATTGCGCCCAAGGTATCCTACCCCAGCCTGATCGTCCCAATAATCCCCTACAAATGGCCTACTCTGTTCAGCAAATAGCTGACAGTATTGGTCAGATGAGCCCGTCCGACAACCTCAGCTGCCACTTGGAAAAGGTCCATTCCAAATGTGAGATGCTTAGCCTCACTGCAGACTATCAGGTCCAAATACTACGCCAGACCATCGAGCCTGGACTGTGGGTCAACTCCCCAATGCCATCCGCCAGGCTGGCAATGCCACCTTTGATGAGGTCGCAGCTGAACTAATTTCTACACACAGCCCAGGTTTAGTAGGAGTGATGCTTGCATACCCTGTAAAAGAGAATGCAAAAGACAGTCCAGTGATTTACCGCCAGAGACTCTGGATGGCCTACTGAGCAGGAAAACAACTCACACAAGAAGCTGCAGATGTGGATCCCTGCAGTAAGAGAGAAGGTAGAGACAACCACCTATCCCACCATGGAAAGGTTTGCCGATATCCTTCAGAAGACTGAGAGAGTTTATCAACTCTACATCCATGATCTGGGTTCCGGGTTCCAAGAAAGTAGCCACCGTGGAACTTACAACAGAGGCCACGACGCACTACACAGTGGAAGGGCAGGCCCAACACAAACAACCCCTCCCCACAGACAACTAACACCCCCTGCAGGCCCAACAACTACAACAGCAGCACCAACAGCAACAATGGGGTGGGAACCGGAATTATCATAAGAATAAAAAACATTACAAGAATAAAGGTAAACAACAACAAAGACCAGGCCCTTCATATAGGGAGATAGCCGAAGAGAATCAGAAGTTTAGAGAGCTCCTGGGGCAAGCGTGTTCTGTAGCGGATGCTGTTTCAGTTCAGTTCCTTGCAGCCATACAACTGGGAACCCAGACCCCAATGGGCCATGGTGATACTGGAAGTACAGGCTCTCAGGCCCATACAGGCCTGAACCCAGAAGCACCTCCCTATATAGTATCAGTGCTGCATGGTGAAATGGTTCAAAGGAGCGAGACCCAACCTCTCCATACTCCCTCCAGTACAGACTGGCAATTACAGGCCCCAGTCCGGATTGTAAACAAGCTGGTCTTGGATACAAATAGAAGGTCCTGCACTGAGGCCGAGGTTGGGGGCTGCCTACTTACAGTGTTATTGGATACAGGTGCGGCTGTGTCTGTATTACATGATGACCACCCGGATACATCTCCTTGGTCCACTGGATGGAGGACCAACATGTCAGGAGTAGATGGTACTAGGTTACCTGCATACCGCTCTCTACCACTGCCTATAGAGTTGGGACACCTGAAGGCCTCACACACCTTCCAACTGATGGTATTGCATGATCATCCTAGTATCATTGGGATTGACTTCCGTGCACCACATGGCTGTGTAGTGGATCTAGCTAACATGCTATTGATACAGATTCAGGGCCAATATCATACTATTCTGATCCCTGATTCACACGTTGTGGCAACAATACCTGCCAACAATAAGGAGCATGACGTCATAGATTTGTTCAAGAACCATGTGCTTTTCCCAAAGCTTCTCCCCATTCTACAAAGACATTTGGAAGCATTTGCTACCAACAAGTATGACTGTGGCAGCATGCACACTGTCATCAAAGTGCCAGGCCCAGCGCATTAGAGGCAAAGGCAATATCTTTTCCCATCTGAGGCCTTGCCTTCTCTTAGGGAAACAATAAAATCTCTCCTCAACCAAGGTGTAATCAGAACATGTGTCTCCACTGCCAACTCCACAGTGTGGCCTGTGAAAAAAACTATGGGTGCTTGGAGACTTACTATTGACTACAGGAAACTGAACCAGATCACCCCCAGTTGTGCTTCAACTGTGGCCTCAGCACCTGATGTGCTACTACTCTTGACCCCTGACCAAAAATGGTTCAGTGCCCTGTATATCTCCAATGGTTTTGGTCACTGCCATTGGCCCTTAAGAGTTAATATAAGTTCACCTTCACCTTTGAAAGTAGACAGTACACGTGGACCTGCTTACCACAGGGATTCCATAACAGCCCATCCCTGCTCCATTTACATATGATGAACCCAATGTCTCTTGCAGTATGTGGATGACCTGCTGTTGGCAACAGCCACACAGAAACAACACTTAGATCTCTTGGATGAACTATTAACTCTCATCCAGAGAGCAGGCCTCAAATGTAATCCAGCAAAGGCACAACTATGTCAGAAGGAGGTACTCTTTCTGGGCCTGAGAATAACTGATCGAGGCTGCAGCCTTACCTGGAAAAAGATACAAGGGTTACAAGACTTGCCATTACCCACCAGTGTGGCAACTCTTAGAAGGTTTCTAGGTATGGTGAACTATTCTAGAGATTTTATTTGTGATTTTGCTCAGAAGGCTGCTCCTCTGTATGAGCTACTAAAAAAGGACATTCCCTGGACTTGGGGCCCCATACACACCCAGGCTGTGATGTCACTGAAACAGGCCTTGGCCTTGGCTTCAGCTCTGGTCAACCCCAATCCAGCACTACCATTCCATCTGGAATGTGCCACTTCTGACATTGCTATGTCAGTAGTGCTGGCCCAGAAGGTTCATGGTACTCTGAGACCCATTGCATATGCATCACAGCTCTTGACCCCGGTGGAACAGAAGTACAGCCTTTGTGAAAGGAACCTTCTGGCCACCTACTGGGCTGTCAAGCACTTTCTGTATATCATTGGGTACTCTCCACTGATCATTAACATGAATCACACACCAACTACCTTTCTGCTATCAGAGAAAGTGAAGGATGGTCAGTCTCTAACACCAGGCTGACACATTAGTCACTTCTTCTCCAGGATAGAGACATACAGGTACACCCAATCAAAATAACATACATGCTGGCACATGGACTCCTTTTCCAAGGAGAACCCCATGACTGTATACTGCAACCACCTGATCTGCCAGATCCAGGCCCCTTCCTCCCTGCCACGCTACAATTACTTGAGAGCACCTCATTGTGTCGTATTTTCACAGATGGTTCAGCTTCCTACTACCAGGGAGAACAGATTGCAGGGATGGGCATTTTAGTGATTTACCCTTATGGTAACACTGCTAAAATCTCTAAGCATTGCAGTGTGGCATATTCACAGTATGCTGAGATGGCAGCGGTGGCCTGTGCCCTCGAGTTCATCCAGCATGTGACCGAGGATACCATCTCTTTTACAGACTCTAACTGGGTTTGTTGTTCTCTTACAGAATTTCTTCCTTTCTGGCAGAAGAACTCCTTCCTCTCTTCTGATGGCAGCCCAGTGAAACACAAAGAATTGGTAATATACATACACTCGCTGGCCCAAAGGTTTGCACACAAACTCTATGTACACAGAGTTAAAGCTCACTCCATACACGACCCCTATCATGCCTTCAATGACACAGCTGACATCCTTGCCAAGGAAGGGGCCCGAGGGGGGGGCACCTGGATGATGGACCATCCAGAGGCCAATGCGGCTGTACACATTGTAGCAGTCAAGAAAAACCTGAACCCTTTTCTCCCTTGGACCTCTCAGCAGCCCAGCATGCTGACACTGAACTCAAAGAAGTGTTCAGATTCCTTGACAAGGGTACGGAAGATAAACTTCCCACACATAACCCTTACCAGAGGCATGAAGGTAAGTTATGCTTGTCCCCAGATGACAGTCTCATCTTGTACCAACCAGATGATTCCACCATCAAGTTGTGGGTGGTCCCCAGGCACCTTAGGTCTGAATTCTTGCACCAAGTGCATGATACCCCCACTGGTGGACACCAGGGAGTGGAAAACACCCTCCAGAGGCTCAAGACCACTGCCTGGTGGCCTGGTGCCACCAAAGATGTCAAACAGTACATAGACAACTGCCTCGTTTGTGCACAAAACAATCCCATCCCCACCAAGCGAAATGCCAAACTGCTACCACAAAGACATTCTGGCCCTTGGCATGCCATGCAGATTGATTTTATTGGTCCTTTGACCAACACCAGCAGAAACAACAAGTACGCTCTTGTGGTAACTGATCTCTTCTCTAAGTAGGTCGAAGCTTTCCACACTAAGACATGCACCGCTAAAACCGCTGCCAAAATCCTGGTGGAACAAATTTTTTCCAGGTGGGGCCTACCTCTTAAGGTAGTCTCTGACAAAGAACCAGTTTTACAGGTGAGCTGATGAAAGAAGCACTTGAACTCCTCGGAGTTCACCAGAAGTTCCACATACCTTACCACCCTCAATATTCAGGTCAAGTAGAAAAAGCCAACAGACAGATTAAGCAAATGCTTCCAAATTTATTGAGGACAATCCCAAGACTTGGGACTCCCTGTTGCCATTACTTCTTATGGCAATTAGGGGCACACCCTCAGCCACTACTCAGTTGACACCCTTTGAGGTGATGACTGGAAGACAGATGAGATTACCTGAGCACCTGTTGTTTGACCTGCACTCTCCCACTGCAGACTGTGTGTCTGTAGACCAATATATGGAAAACTCAGACAAGACCTCATACACACACACACACACACACACTCTTGTATGCAGCCAATTGCATTGGCAAGGCCCAGCAACAGTCCAAAATACAGTTTGACAAACACACACAAGAAGTAGATTGGCAAGTTGGAGATCAAGTGATGGTCCTCAGATTTGCCCATCCAACACACTCCTTCTCCTATAAGTGGGAAGGTCCATTACCCCATTGTCAACAAGCTCAGTCCAGCAGTCTATCAAGTTAGACTCTTGCACAACAATAAACTGAATGACAAGTGGTTACGCACAACCAACTGAAACTGTATGAAGGAGTATAATTACTTTTCCTCGCCCCACTGGGTGGAATAGTACTAACCTACTAATGTTTGATTTTCCTTTTCAGATACACTGACAAGATGGCTATCTTGTTCCATTTTCTCCTCATCTCAGGAGTTATCCTCCATCCAAGGCACGGTACCGAACCACCTTCCTCACCTTGATCCTCCACCAACTGCCCTCAGAGGAGTATCCATCAAAATACTTGATAGTTTGGTTACTGTCCAGGAAGGTTCTGATGCCTACCTCACTGCCTCAGTTGTTGTGCCTGATAAATCTACCCTTCAAATTGAGTGGCAAACCACATCGCAAGGACAAATTCTTCCTGTGGCCAAGCTTTCCAAGGGAACTTTCCAGGGTTGGCCTAATGCTAAATTATCCCCTAATGGTTCTCTGTCCTTGCTACAAACTGCTCTTAGACATTCTGGTTTATACAATATCACTGCTTTGATTGATCCCTCCTATTGTAATTCTTTGTCTAAGGGCTCTGCTCGAAAATTTTGTCCTGTACACAACATGGCCTCTGCTGCCCTATTTCTTTCTGTGTTACCACACACTGACAAGACAGCTTTTGGAATGTCCAAAGCACACCCCTGATCCTCGTAGTGGTCTAACAGCCACTGCTATACCTAGTACACTTATTAACAACTTACAATTTATGCATATAACTGTTTTGTTTAATTTGACTTACTGGAATATGAAAGAATTTGGTATGTGTCACAATATTAACACTTCAGCATTTTACAGTACTTTATTGCTTGATAGTTTAGCAGCTTTTCAGATTTGTTCTCAAGATCCTATTACCAGGGTACATACCACTGAGCATAGAGGCAACTTCAGGAAAAAAAACAGTCCTGATGATCAAAGTCATAAATGTAATACAAGTGAGGTTGACAGTTCTGATGTCACTGGTGCAACAGGCACTGTCACGGGTCTCTTTGGTACAGCTATGTCTATCTGGAATAAAGCAGACATTGCTGCTATCAAATCTCATTCAGCTAAATTCCAGACTGGTTTGGTAAATAATATACTACCCCCATTATTGCATGGTGTGGATGGCCATAGTCAGGAAGAAAGATGCACTGTTTTCAATATGCACAATATTGCTAAGGCATTTACAGATTCCAAAGATAAGATAAACATACTCATTGCACAGAACAACAAAGAAGCAGATAAACAATACATTGACTGTGAGATTTTATGCTCACCCTATGGCTTGTACATTATCACTACCTTCAATAATCTCTTCTGTGATCTAGAATCTGGAAGGATCCTTGATATCATACATGACAGACATCTTTCTAAATGGTATTGTCCACCTTGTAAAACTCCTGGCTGAATTGCTATGTGCATGCAACAAACTTTAACTATTCCTCTTTCTTCAGCTAGGAATTTGGGTTTTGTGACCAGACACCCTAACACTAGTCCCTGTTTTACTTCTAAGAAATGTTCTATCAAAGATACAATGTTTGTTTCTTTTACTGTCTCTTTACCATGTTTTGATCCCACTACAGCTTTGTTCGACAAGCTGGCTTCTGTACATTCGACTGGGCACCTTGATGATGATATCTACAGAGAACGCCTGGACTTGCCTCCTCTATTGGTCTTCCATCCTTTCCTGGATGCCTGGTTGCTCCACACACAGATTGCTGTGTGAAGAAACAATATATCTACTTGTGTCGATGTGATGTATTTGATGTTATTAAACCTGCTATGTGGTTATTCTCTGACAGTATTGATTGGTTCTTTTCCATGGACAATGACATCAGCATGAATGACACAGACTTTTCAGACTCAACATTGGCTCCAGACAAACTTTACCAGTCTTATCGAGAGGAGGTTCATCGCCTCTCAACGCGGATTTCCAAGACAACCTACACCTGCCCAGTACAGTTGCAAAAATGGTGTCTGCCCACTGTTAAAATGCAATATAACTCTGACGGTGAATACTGTGTTGTGACTAACTATAAAACCTATACATATGGTACTGAGACTTATGTTATTGATAACCCTAACTTTTGTTTTGTCCCCAACAGAAAGCTGTTATTGGACATACTGTTATTACCCCATCCCCCTTATGGATGCAGACATCATTGATGTTAACCCCAATTATCTGCTCACCCTTTCTGAGTATCTACCATATTTTAGTGTACACATAGATCTCCTGTCACTTACATTAAAATCACTTTTAGAGAAAAAAGACACCCGCCTCATCCACATCAGCAATAATATAACCAAAGCTAATGAAGCTATCCTTTCATTGATTAATGATGGTGTTATGAATGATGCACTGACTAACACATGGTTAGAGATTACCTTTAAAGGTTTTGTTATTATACAAGCATTTTTGATATTTTTGTTAGTTATTATGCTATGCTGCCTATGGCACACACTGCGCCAACACCGGGAGCAGTTGGAGTTCCTTTACAAAGCTCGCGCATTGGGTTTGTAAATGGCCCCTGCTCCCTGACCTTTCCATAATTTTGCCTGTGTTGCCCTTGGAGGCAACAAGGAGGGAATGTTACATGAGGTCCCTGCACCCTTATTGGTACCCCAGAGGTACACCAGACAGCTAGTGCTTAAACATATGTTATACTAACATATAGGGCTAAGGGCATCTACCGTACAAGAGTAGATGTTAGGATATGTATGCATATTATTGTTATACACTTTGTTTCCTAATACATATATATTTTCTATGTAGTTCTTACTCATAAGATGTTAGGACATCTGTGTCCTTGTAATGATTATAATATATAAGTCGGTATTGCCACATTTTGGTGATTTGTGCTACTACACTGATTTGTGTAAGAACTGTACTCTTTTGTTTCACAAAGTGATGACTACTACAAAATTGTATAATGTTATCTTGGACCATGGAGCCACCTCTAATTTAGCCAATAGGGCTTATATCTGTAACTAGAAATGTTTCTATCTTACAGTAACCATAGTAATTATCATAGATATATAATGTGAGACACTGAGTCTTATACCTCAGAGACCCCAAGAGACACGAAGAAACCTCGAGGTATAGGGAATGCTTAGCATTGGCTCCTGGTTCATATTGGTAAGAACTGCTTAGGGCAACTGTGATTTATCCCTTTGATAGTAATAAACAAGTTTATTACTCATATGCAACATATCTGTGATTTCTTGCATTCCTGATATTGCCAAGAACCTGAGAGTGAGGTTTAGACCTCCTGACAGAGGTCAGAGTCTAGGAGGGTAGTGGATAATTTAATAGTAGCAGAGACCAGACTTAATAGTTTGGTGAGTAGAATGGCAGATTGCAAAAAGAAAGAGTGAATGGCTAGTGAGAGGAGCAGAGAAGATTGACAGGGGGCAAGGGGAGAAGACAGAGAATTGTCACTTTAAGGTGAGAATCGAAAACTGAGATGGAAGGAGGAGTGGTGCTTGAGGGCGGTGCCCTGAGGGGGGAGGTACGCTATTTAATAGTGGTTGGGGTTGAGGTTGAAGGGCAGGGAAAAATTAGAAATGCAGCTAGTGAGCGACTCACATTTCAAACCCAGCACCACAGAAATGCTGGTGAGCAGGAGCAGAGGGGATCCAATCAGGCAGGAGAAGAGTTTGTTACCAGCCAATGAGAGCTGCACTCATCCACAAGGCAGCCTGTAGATGTCTAGGATTTGAAGCCGAGATAGTAGGACCCTCGAGCAGTGCACCTGAATTCAGTGAAGCTGGGTAGCAGGGAGACTTGTTGGCCAGTTCAGTGCAGCGCCAGCAGATCCGTGGAGCACCTGTGGAGGCTAGTTCCTGAAAGGGAGGAAACGGGGAGAGAAGGGTTAGATAAGGACAAAACAAAGGCTGGGCAGCTACAGTGGGAAGGGGGTTGGACTAGTAAAGGACAAAAGAGAGGGTGGGATAGACAAGATTCAGGCACAATTCAGCTGAAGTGGATTGAGTGTTGGGGGCGCCTCAGGTTACAGCGCCAGTCTTAGCTTCATAGGAAGAGAAAAGAAATTAAATTGCTGGGGAGAGGGGTGGGTTAACCCTACAGGGAGTACAAGATAATTATTGAAAATGGGGAGGCACAGAGGACCTACTGAGAGTATGCAGTGAGGTTGAGGAAGGAAGGAAGACAAATAAGGTTGAGAGGGGTCAACAGGCAGTAGAAATGAAGGGATAGGGAGGTTACAACACGCCCGAGTACAAGATAAGAATGTAAACTCAGGGCAGGTGGGAGTAGAAGAAGATAGGAATGGCAGGAGGTAAAGAGGGGGAAAAATGCTCAGAGGAAGCAGAGGGGAGTTTCAAGGGGACTCAGTCAGCAACCCTAGTACTCTACAAATTAACAACAGCACTTTCACTTTGATATTGCTACCAGTTTAAACAGCAATAATTTGTACATTACAGTCAAGTAGAGCAGAGCCACAAATTATAACAAAATTAACAACTAGTTAAAAACTATGTGAAGTTGCAGGTTCAGAGGCAGGTGAAATGGAGTTAACAAGAACAGCTGATTTCTCAACTTAGAAATGCAGCTAAAATTAGAAATGCAGCTAATGAAGATGACTCACTTTTCAAACCCAGCACCACAGAAATGCTGGCGAGCAGGAACAGAGGGAATCCAATCAAGCAGGAGCAGAGTTTGTTCCCAGCCAATGGAGAGCCACACTCATCCACAAGGCAGCCTGTAGATGACTAGGATTCAAAGCCGAGATAGTAGGACGCTTGAGCAGTGTACTTGAATTCAGTGAAGCCAGGCAGCAGGGAGACTTGTCGGCTGACTCAGTGGAGCAACGGCAGAGCCGTGGAATGCCCATGGGGGCTAGTTCCTTAATTCAGTGAAGCTGGGCAGCAGGGAGACTTGTCGGCCGGCTCAGTGGACTGGGGTACCACTTCTTTCTCCCCCTCCACTCCAGGTGGCCCTCCTTTCCAATGTTTATTTTTTTTAGTATATAAGCAGACCAGGATTCCCACCCCCAGTGCCACTTCTGTGGACCCTACTTCCCTTCAGTTCATCCATCCCATTTGCTGAAGCTGCATGTCAGCTGAAATAAAGAAAACTGTCCCTTGATGTTTTTTTAACCTGCAAACAAGAAAATGGTACCTCACCTCTCTGACCCCCACCCAACCTCCCACTCAGCACCCACCACCCTACACTCCTCCCCATACCCCCTCACTTTCCTGAACATGTCCCAGGGTGAATATCCACTCTCTGATCGAAGACAAGTCTTGGTGCCACATCCGCTAGCTGTAATATGAGAAACTAAGGTAAGTGAGGTTCAATGTATTTCAGTGAGGTTTTAAACTTCGATGCATAACTCTCTCATTTTTGCATATTTTGATGCCAAATGTTCAACATGACCTTTTGGGGACTCCACCTCATGACCAATTGTGGTGGAATTATGCAAATCAGGTGCAAAGGTGATTTCGCCATCATGTTGTGAAATCACCTTTCAGACATGATTTGCAAATTTTCACCACCCTTGTTCATGGAGGGGTCATAAGAAGGCTATGTTGAAAATGGGGTCAAAATATGTAAGAAAAACAACGTTGTGTTCATACAGTACATTGCCATTTTCTGCACTCTCTCGTAACTTTGATAATTGTAAATATTTTCAACACAAATTTTCAGCATAGCCATTTTTTTTCATACCACCTCATGAACATGACAGATGTCATTTTTCAAATCCTGGCAAAAATGTGTTTTCGCACATGTGGTGTAGAATGACATTTTAGTGGCGCAGAATAACATTCTGGCAGGGATTTGAAAATTTTCACCTACCAGGTTTATGTGGTGGGGTAATAGGAAGGCTATGCTGAAAATATGGCGTACAGATACAGTAAAATGCTCAGGCTATTGACTGAATGTTACAGTATTTTAACATTCACTCATAAACTTCATTAATTTTCAGTATTTTGACACTAGACTTGCAACATAGCCATTTTTCCACCCCACCCCATAAATGTGACATGTAATTTTTTTAAATCCTGCACAAGACATGTTTTTGGGCTTCTGGTGTGAAATCAAATTTTGCCCAATATACTATAAATGGTACATGGCATGTTTATAAGGCGAATCATAAAATGAGTATCTTGAACATTTGGAGTCAAAATTAAAAAAAAGTTATAATTGTTAACAAACTTTGTGTGTAGTGCCAGTCTTGGCATGCTTTGTGATCCCATGCCAGTGAGCTGAGTTCAGTGGTGAACTCAGTGACCCAGCTGGATGGGGTTAGGGTGGGGGATGGCACTGTTATGCGACACCCCCCCAGCCATGGAATAAAAGGTGCAGGGTTGCCCACATGAGCCTAGGTATAATATAGTAAAGACAATTGTCCTTTTGATATAGGGCCCTGCACCTCTCCACCCATTGGGTGGCAGAGGACCCTGTGCATTGGCTGACAGATGCAGTCTTTACCCTGTGCATCTGTATCTGTGACCATGTGGAAGTACAGGTACCACAGGGTCCCTGCACTTCCAGAGCCCACCAGACAGCCCCATGAATTCTTTACATCTGTCGTTGCACTCCTGTAGGCAGATGGAGTCTTCCCTTGGCACAGGGAATCTGCATCTGTTCAAGCAGGTCCCAAAGGCATCTGTGTGAATGATGATACGATTCCACTATCTCAAAGGGAAAGGAAATTGTTTGCAAAAAAATTTGTTAGTGCACCAGTTAGGGCATCTTAATGGCACAAAAGCAGGGAAATGTGGCATTGGGGTTTCCAACCTTAACTCCCCACCCCCACCTGCCAAGCAGCAAAAGGAACAAACATTAGGGTTTGGGGTTTCTGGAGTCTTGGCGAATCAGTGGTGGGGTCTTCCTTGTAATTGTCAACCCTAATGCCCAACCCTCCCCCCAGCCTGTAGCTCCTATCCAAAGCACAAGGTAAGCTCCAAGCCAGTGCCTCATGGTGATACATTCTTCAAAGGTAGAGATGTATGTCTTGCCACATGTTGTCAACACAGTTTGTTGTAGCTTTCTCCACCTAGAGCCCTGCATGAAGGAAGGACATCATGTGCAACATCGTTTGCTAAGGGAACGAGGTGGTCATTAGGGTTGACAACCCCAAGGAAGACCCCACCACTGATTCACCAAGACACTGGAGACCCCAAACCCTAATATTTGTTCCTTTTGCTGCTTGGGGTAGGGGTGGGAAGTTAGGGCTGGAAACCCCAATGCCACATTTCCCTACTTTTGTGGCATTAACTGCAACTGCTTCCAACGAACCTAGCTCTGGAATGTGTACAGAAATCACTGAAACTGAGGACTCCTGTTAGTCTCACTGTGTTTAAGACCTTATACTCAAAATACATTACAGAAGCCTGCAACTGCTTCCAATAATCCTAGCTTACTTACACCCCCTTCCACATCCTCCCTGCTTTTCCCATCCTCATTCCTTCTTGTATCAGTGCATAACTTGTCCCTGAGCCACCTACTTATCTACCGCCCTAAATCTCACCCTCCCTCACCCACCTATTCCTTGTATACCCACAGCATCTCATTCCTTCGCTCCTAGTATTATCCCAGTTCCAGACCCCCACTGGCTGCCCACTTCTCCTGACACGTCTCCCCCTTGATACGCCTGGGTCTTTTTAAACTGACTATGTATGTCTCTTCACTTGTAGCATCCACTTCAACTAATCTCTTTGCTGGACTATAATGCCTTTACCTTACAGGAATACTAAACCATGTATGTTGTTGTATCTGGTATACATTTTTACTGACTTGAACCCAAATGTATTTTTACTTATCCTGTCTATTGCAGGCCTACCTGTACTGTTGTACTCTTGCATCTACTGTCTATTTGTCTGTATATAAATGCATTGTTACTTGACTTGTGTAATGCAGGTCCCCCTTGTAAATGAGCTTACTCAATGGTGTTCACCTGGATAAATAAAGAATTTGATTGATTGATTGATTAACAAAGTAATATATGTAATACATAAACCACTCTGAGGTGTGTGGTCATGCTCTAGTATACGTATGGTCATGTGGTACTGTTCGGCCAATAATATTGCTACAATTTCCCTACCCATTTTATAAATTTATATATCACTATTCTGACTCCTTGCCACCATGGGTCACCAAATTCTGAAAAATGAAAACTGAGGGGATCTTGTGTCTGGATTCAGACTCCCAGTCCCTTGTTTATCAGGATGTAGACATTTTCACAACACCACCAATCTGGCACAGCAGTGAAGTGAGGCTCTTTAGCTGTAGAGGTTGAAGCCCTACTCAGGAGGTAGCCCTGTTCATAATGTCTGCCTCAGAGGCAGGTCTGCCCAGTGACGTTGGTTAAAAAATCTGTCTGTTGCTCAGACAGCAGTACTGGTCTAAAATGATTGACTAGTAGTTGACTAGCTAGAAGCAGGCGGACATTGCACTATACAGTAGATTACTTATTTTGTGCTAAATGATTGCTTCAAGTGAGATTTCCATTTGTGCTTAATTTCATACAAGGTAAATGTTTAACTTCTTAATAGGAGCTGGAATTGTGAGGGTTTATATTTTGCAGTTCTCAAGTAGCAACAAGCCTCTATATAAAGAAGTACCATTCTGACTTATGGTTACTGAATACACAGTTTAGATATACATATGATGACCGAGTCATGAAGATTTAAGGATTTAACAAAAAAGAAAATAGGTTCTGGAAAATTAGCTCTTGACTAATAAACATGGTGAATGGGAACGTAACAACAAAAAAGCATAGTTTTTTCATTGATAAATCATTTACCACTGTATCTATAAACCTTGATTACTAGTCCTTTGAACTACTGGCAGATGCTGAGAAAGCACGGGAAAACAGGGAGCTGAATGGCTCAGAGGTCAGGGCAGCAGCCTTGCACTGCTGAACACATGGGTTCAAACCCTGCTGATCTCACATTTTTTCAAAATGCACTGCTGTCTACAGTTTTACATGATTCAGGAAAGTGGGTACGCCTTCCTCAAAGAAGGTCTCAGACCGATGAACGTTAACCTCAGTAACCTGAGGGAATTTTGTCTGGAACAGGTCCACACTGAGGTGTGTTTGTGGAAACATAAGTGGAACCTGCACTGCGGCTGTTGCTCATATGGTCTGATCTGTGGATCAGTGAAAGGCTTTTGGTTCCAGTGCCATCAATCCCTCGCTTTTTTATGAGCAGTGACTGTATCACTCAAATTAAAATCAGGCGGAGAGAATATAAATTACACATTGTCTAGCATAATGTTAGTTCATTCAAACCCACTTTGAAGTTTTATTTCATGCAAATGATTTAGAAAAAAGCTCCCCCTCAATCCAAGGATCTTTGATATCTAAAATTCCAGAAATGTTTGGGCCTAGATTAAAGGGTAACAGTTAGCACTAATAGCTCCTCGCTAAGTATGGGTCTGGTCTCAATTTGCATTCTGTGTGAATTTTTTTTTACCTACTGTGTACTTGCAGTATAATAGATCATATCTGGCTGATTCTTCTGATTCACAAGCTGACATTTGCTGTAATCAGAAATCCCAGAATCCCCTGTGGCTGATGTCAGAGCTGGGCTGCAGCCATGGGAGATTCAGTAGCCTGCAGTGTATGTTACAGCTTTTAAAAGCTCCAGTCCTGCTGTTCTCCCGGGACTAAGCACAGTCAGTCCTCTGTGATTGTACTTAGCCCTGGCAGGACAGCAGGTCTAGTAATCAAGAGATCAGAGTTTATAAAAAGTTTTAACTTGTACTTCAGCCTGTTGAATCTTTCAGAAAATGGTATTGAAGGTAGACCATTAAAGAATCACCACAGACTAAATGCAGGATTATTACCACCTTTCTTGATATTTATTAAAGATTAATATGTGGTTAAATAAAACACACATCTTATAATGTGCCAGTAGACCTTTTGTGGCTGCCATTGACCATCTGTTTATAATATTTCTTATCATCTGGGTGAATGTTTGCAGCTGTGTTAGTTCTTGGAAGACTGGATTGGTTGCAGATTGTAATAGCTCTTTGAGTCAACAAAGAAACTGTGCTTTGATGGAAGAGTACACTGGATAAAAGTACAAAGTGTTAGGTGCAAACCCTGATCTCCCCCATAGCAGCAAAAGGCAGCAAAGTTGCATCCTCAGGACAACATTACATTTTAAAAGGCAAATGTACATCTCTTACTGTGATTCCATATATTTATTTATAATGAGCAGCTGTTCAGTCAAGTGAAACACACATCTGTATTACTTGCTACTAGGAACATTTCAGTAGTCTTTCGCTACCTGGCTACCACATTTCATATAAACTGGGCAAACATCCAGACCATTGGGGACGCCTCTGGTCTTCTACTGTAAGCAATGGGGACAAAATGTATGACTGAATGGTGATATATATATATATATATATATATATATATATATATATATATATATATATATATATTTATACAATGTATGTTTTGGTATAAATGCCAGGATAAAATGTAGTATCTCAGCCAGGTCATGGAGATATCAATGATATCTTCACATGTGAAGATATCATTGATATCTCCATATTCTATGTCATCACAGTGAAAGTGAAACTTTCACTTTCTATCATCTACTTTCCATACGAGCAGCCCCGTGTTTTTTCTTTACAAGCAGGACCCTATGCATCTTTCAAATCTGCTCATATTTTCACACACATAAATATTTAAAAACATATCTGGTTGATCCTGCGACTTCTGTTTATCTACTTCTTTCTGAAATGTAGCGTGACCGAGCAGCTATCCCCAGAAATGTACCGTGGCCGAGTGCTATAAATATAAAAATGTGAAGCACTGTCTGATTTTAGAATGAGGCAGTCATCACTGCCACATTTAGAAAAGTGTTTCTGTTCATTTTAGTGCCATTTTCTCAAAAGAAACTGCTGACAGTACTGAGAGGAGATCGAGCGAGTTGGCAGATTCAGACCACCAGACGAAAGCGTGAGCATGTGTGGCTATGGCAACACACGGTCGCACTTACGTGTGGTGTTCTGAGCTGCCGACTTGCTCATTCTCCTGTCAGTACTATTATCGCTTCTTTTGAGAAAATATCGCTAAAATAAAAAGCACTTTTTAAATGTGGCAATGTTACTCCTCATTCTAAAAATCAGTCAGTGCCTCACATTTGATATTTATAGCGCAGCTACGCTACACTCTAGGGATAGCTGCTTGGTCATGCTGCATTCCATGAAGAAGTATATAAACAGAAGTCGCAGGATCAACCAGATGTATTTTTTTTTACTAAGTATTTCTTTAAAGATACAGGCAGGATCAACCAGATATGGTTTATTAAATATCTGTACAGTGCCAAGATCAGACATTTTTTAACATTTAATAAATGTAATCTGCTGGATTTGGAGTGGGGGTATGAAGAGTTGTGTTGGGGTAGCCATGGTGGTGTTACCCACAATCCAGGACACTATTGTTTTTATTTTAAAGTGGCAAGATCAACCACGCACATTTTTTTAAAAATAACATATGCCATCTGTTGTGTTACAACAGATATGCACAGTTGAGATGGAATAGCCATTACTTCTATGTGAGGGATTGTATCAAGGAGGCCATTTGGGGGTTGTATTGAGTGGGGCCCAAAGCATTGCATTGTATAAACAGAACATGACATGGCCTGACTGAAGATATCATATTTATCTTCACTCGAGGCCAATGACATCATGATATCTCACTCGTGGCTTCACCACTCATGAGCTATCATGATATCATTGGCCTCTCGTGAAGATAAATATGATATCTTCAGTCAGGCCATGTTTATATCCTATATATATATATATATATAACATATATATATATATATATATATATATATCCTAGAATGTTTTGTTAGTGTGGAAAAAGAATGCATTAGCTGCTGAGGAGAGAGGAATTCAAGGTACTGTACTAGCAAAGTAAAGCTATGTAGAATGTGAAATCCCACCAGTGCAATGTAGCCATAAAGGCAAGTCCACTTAAGACTTTTCAGAATTTTCCAAAAAGATCCACAGAATTCTGAAAGTCATTTAATTCAAGCTGATGATTAGTTTTGCATTGATTATGTAAACATAAAGTTTATTATTATATTAAGGATTATGTAAATGTTAAGTTTTACTCGGTGCGCATAACAAGGCACTGACCATTGCCTCAGTCTACATTCCCCCCAAACTGGCAACTCAGTGTCTCCCCTCCCTCCTGGACTGTATCAACTTCCTAGGTTGTAGCTCGGAGGTCATTATGCTCGGGGATTTCAACGTCAACTGGTTGGCCCCCAGTGCAAGCAACTACAATGACGCCCTGGCCACAGTTAACTTCACCCAAATGGTTCAGTCACCCAACAGGATGAACTACAGGGCTGGGACCTCCACTCTCCTTGACTGGGTCCTCACAAATAGACCTGAACACATCTCAAAGACCGATGTTCTTCCGGACACTGTCAGTGACCACTGTCCTGTAATGTCCCTATGGACAAATAAATTCAACAACCCCCCTCCTAGAGCCAATTGCAGCAGAATGTAATTGCCCAGTCACCCCGGACCCCCTAAAAGCACACCTGCTTGTACTAGACTGGTCCCCTATTGATACCGCTAAGGATGTGGACTCAGCTCTTGAATACTTTATTAACACCTTTAACTTGGCATATGATGTCCATGTACCCCTAAAAAAATGCAAAGTCAAGGGTACCACTAACCCATGGGGTTCTATGTGATAACAGCAAAAGCCTAAAGGCAATCGCTGTTATCAAGAAGTCTAGACCCCAGCGCACTGGAAAATGGCATTGGGACTTACTTTTTAATGTTTTCTGTGGGGGGGGGCTGTGCCCCCCACACACCCCCACACAGGGGGCTTTGCCCCCCTCTTCCCCCACTAAAGGATTCTCAACTCCAGGGAGGTACATGTCGGGGGGCATGAAAACATTAAAAAATAAAAGGTTTGGGCCAGGCGCAATAAAATTGCACCAGCGCCCAGACCCGATCCCAGTACCACACCCACCGCAGCCACGGACCAACCCCTGACACAACAAAGCAGCTCGGCAGCCCACCACAGCGCCACCCCCTACAGCTCCTCCATCCCCTCCCAGCCCACGTTCGGTGCTCACTTCTCCCCCCAGTGTGCGTATGTATAGCTACATCCTGTCGCTATTTTCACTGACCCCTCCCATCCAGCCACCCTACCCTCCCATTGCCATGAGGGATTCACTGGGGAGCGGGTCGCCATTATGGATGGTGCCCTTCTCCATGCGCCATCCTAATGGGATACCACCCATGGGTGTCCCTAGACCTCATAAAACAAATGAAATCCAGGGAGCAGCTCTGGTATCATGCCAAACTGTCCAATACTTCTGCTGACACACAAGCCTACAGAGCTGCCATGAACACCTGCACTAGATCTATATGTCTTGCAAAAGAAAATTACTACAACAGTGCACTTACTAACTCCTGGAAAGATGGGAGGAAGTTCTGGGCCAATCTCTCCCAAGTAACAGGGAAGAATTCCCAAACCATCCCCACTATACTCTGCATCGACGGCTCTATCACCCTGGATAACGTAAATATTGCCAATGCTTTCAACTCCACATTTACTGACCTAAGTCACGTGCTGCCCCCTGACTTTTTTGGCTGAACCCAGGCCACTACCCTATCTGATCGCCCAGGTGTAACTCAGCAGCACCCCCCATTTTACTTTAAGGCCATCTCCCAAGGGTTAGCCAGAAAACACATTCTCAAAGTCATTGGGAGATCCAGGAATAGTGGTGACTCCCTGGACATGAAACTACTTGCCGTCACCATCGATGAAGTCCTAACTCACCTTACCAAAATCCTAAACCGTGCTTTGACACTCTCTCAGTTTTCTCAGAAATGAAAGTCTGCCGTGGTGACCCCAATCCACAAAAGTGGTGACAAAACTTAGACAAGCAACTACAGACCAATCTCTATCCTCACACCCTTCTCCAAAGAATTGGAACGGATAGTTGCACATTAACTCACTGAATACCTGGAAAAATATAATCTGCTATGTCCCCAACGACACGGTTTTCGAAAGGGGCACAGCACCAACACAGCACTCCTCGACCTCACCTCCTACATCCACCAAGCCTTGGACCAAAACCACTTAGTTGGAGCCGCCTTTATAGACTTGACAAAGGCGTTTGATACAGTTAACCACTCCCTTCTGATCGAGCAACTTCCTCACCTAGGACTCTCTCTGGACACTACCCTCTGGTTTCAAAGCTATCTCTATGACCATTCCCAACAGGTTAGAATAGGAGAATCCCTCTCAACCTCTCTTCCTGTCCACTCTGGAGTTCCCCAAGGCTCTATTTTAGGTCCGCTGCTTTTCAGTATCTTCCTGCCTCCTGCCACAATAGAAAGCTTCTATATGCAGATGAAGCCGTCATCTTCACAAACCAGTCGGATCCCGTCCTTCTTCAGCATCAGCTCCAGAGAAGTTTCTCTGAAGTTGAAACCTGGTTCCAGTCACACAAACTCATCCTAAACTATTCTAAAACCAAAACAATGCTGTTTCATGGTTCCCACAGCAGGCATAAAGAACAGCCACTTCTTATTAACAAGTGCGGAAGATCTGTGCTGGAACAGATAAACCAATTCAGATACCTGGGTGTGACCCTAGACTGCACCCTCTCATACAACAATCGTATTCATAACATTGCTAACTCCGTTAATGCCCACACTGGTCTACTGTACAGGCACAGGCACTGTCTGACAGCCGACACCTTAAAGCTGGCTATTCAGAGCTCAGTCACCTCGCTAATCAACTATGGCCTTGTGGTATACGTAGCTGCCACTGACACTACTCTCTGGCGCATAGCCCTAGCCCTCAACAAGGCCTGTCAGCTACTCACCTCAGCAACTCAACTCTCACATACTTGCGATGTCTATGCACAGGCTAACTGGCTCCAGCTCTCGAGCAGGCTAAATTACCAAACCTGCATCCTAGCTAAGACGTCCACCCAGGGCCTGCTGCCCCAAGGGGTCCAGTCCTTACTGACCACACACTGTGCCACCCACCTAATCAGAAGCACTGAAAGCCTATCATTTACCATTTCTCACTGCTGGACCTCACAAGGACAGCGCTCCTATAAAGTTAGAGACCCTTCCTGGTTCAACTAGCTCGCGGCAGAAATCTCCAACTCTCCCAATCTCAGCAGTTTTAAATGCAAGTTTCACCAGCATCTCGTGACCAGGGCCCACTGTGACTGCTACACTTAAATGGCCCTGCATTGCCCTCCCTGTTCCGCTTAAATCTCCCCACAATATTTTACTCAATCCCTATTCCTTCCCCACACTGCCTCTTTTTGCCAACCACCCCACTCCCCCACTTCTCCCCCTACACCACCTCTTCCCGCTCTTTACTCCCTCCACTCACCGCCTCGGTCCACTCCCCCCTCTTTTTCACCATACCCTATCTCTTCCCTTATACCCGCTCTCTACTCCCTCCCCTTCACTGCCTTACTCCACATTGGGACAGTGGCCCTCTTTCAACTACTTCACCCTCTCCACCCTCTTCCTTTTTATTTATTTATTGAAATGTTTCACCAGGAGGGCACACTGAACAACAAATTGCTCATCTCACGGTGCAACCTGGGGGTAGGGGTTACATAGGGTTGTGAAGGATGATCAGTTACAATAGTATGTGGGTAGTACAAACAATACAACATTATAAGATTGTGCAACAGTTGAAACACAAGGTATTGTGCTCTACGGCCACCCCCCACCTACCGGAGGACAGGAATTTGAGCTTTGACCCCGAGGTCGCGAGGGTGCTCTATGACCTTCCCCCCACCTACCGGAGGACAGGAATTCAAGCTTTGGACCCCTGAAGTCGCGAGGGTGCTGTAGGCCCACTCCCCCGCCTACCGGAGGACAGGAATTCGAGCTTTGGACCCCCGAGGTCGCGAGGGTGCTCTATGGCCCCTCTGCCTACCGGAGGACAGGAATTTGAGGTAATTGCAACAGACTCGATGCTTCCTATCTGAGTTCCTGTGCCTGCTAATGCTCTAGCCCCGCCGAACGCTATGCTTTCAGCTCCCCCCCCCCACCACCACCCTTGGTCGGCTCTCCCTTAAATAGGCTGAGAGTGGTCACATGTTTTGGTAATTTGACCTATCAGCCCAGTTCTCCATTTGCAGGTTATACTACCCTGCCACTAGGGGCAGACTCAATTAATCCCAAGCTCCTAGCTAACTAGTCAAAAAAAAAAACAGCACAGTTCTCCATTTTCAGGGTACTGCACTAAAAGGGCAGGCCTAATTAATCTCAAGCTAACTAGGTTCCTCCTTTGCCCTACCAACCCCCCCAGCTAGCATGTACCCCTCCTCAACCCCCCTTCCCCTAGAGCCCACCAGGGGTGGAGCTACCACTCACAAACAGGATGACCTGCTGCGTCACCTCAACCCCCCATGGCTAGCTGTCAAGGGGCTAAAAATTGTCCATCTAAATGTCCGCAGCCTCCTATGCAACCTTACTGAGCTCACTGCCTGGGTTGCCCACTATAACCCAGATATTTTGGATATCACAGAAACGTGGCTAAAACCCCACACTCCTGACGCTATATGTACCCTGCCAGGTTATAGCCACATCAGGTGCGATCGCAAGGGTAACAAACGCGGAGGGAGGGTGTTACTTTATTACAAAGCCCACCTCAACGTGTCTACCATTGACCACCAACCAACTACCCCCTCGGCATGTGAGTTCCTGCACACCCTTCTCCTTCTTGGGCTCACAAAGAAAATCCACCTGATTTGCTGCTATAACCCTCCCAGTGGTGGAATACCCGGACTCTCCTCACTACTACACAGCCTCAGCTCCAGGGTGGGGACAAGTGAGGTCCTCATTATTGGAGACTTCAACCTTGACTGAATAGGATCCAATTCTAAATCCTATGAGCAATTGATATCAGGCCTTGCTCTGAGCCAGGTTATCACCGAACCAACGAGACCTTCCCCAAGGGGGGATAAAGGATCACTGATCGACTGGGTCCTGACCAACAGCCCAACAGAATCACATCCTCGGGCATCCTATCTGATGCCATCTCGGACCACTCGCCCACCTTTTGTACCTGGGGCATCCCTCAGGCAAAACTACCTAGCAAAGTGATACAGATGAGGGACTACTCAAAGCTCCACTTACCCGACTTCCTCAGCGACCTCAGATCTACTGATTGGTCTGGGGTCACCACCTCCTTGGATCCAAAGCTAGCACTGGACGCTTTCCTAGCCAAATATATCCCAGTGCAGGACAAGCATGCACCCCTCACTAGAAGGAGGGTGTGAGGTACTGTCATCAAATGGCTTCATGGGGATCTATTCTGTCTAATGAAACACAGGGACAAGTGCTGGGAGACCTATAAGGCCTCTCTCAGGGTCAGTGATCTAGCCACCTACAAGTGCCTCAGAAACTCCTGCAAAAAAGCCATCAGGGCCACAAAAAGCGAGTTCTGCCAATCTGCTCTACTGTCTTCAACCAACAACCCAAGGAGTTTTTGGAAGAACATAAAAAGCATGGTTGGGGGTTCTGCGAGAGGACAAGCCACGGATTTGCTCATTGATGGGGTCAGCTGCAATAGCCCCCACACAATTGCTAACACCTTTAACACTATGTTCTCCGAACAGGCCACTCCCCTTCCTCCTGCCCCAGCTGCCCCCAAGCCCTCAAACTATAAACCACCTGTAACGTACCCCCCCAACTCCACTCGACCCGGACCCGCACCCAGACCCTCCTTCTTTCTACAGCAGGTGTCTATCACTGAGACCCAGAGGCTGCTCGCTAGCCTCCCCCCCACACCGGCCCAGGACACGATAACCTCAAGCCAAAACTGCTCAGGTTAGGTGCCCACCTCCTAGCCTGGCCAATGACACACATCTTTAACACCTCCCTCACCACTGGTGTCATCCCTGATATCTGGAAAATAGCAAAGATCACCCCTGTCCTCAAACAAGGAAACCCAAAAGATCCCCTGAACTATTGGCTGATTGCTATTCTCTCGGCTGCATCTAAACTCCTAGAGAAAGCTGTGGCCTCTCAGTTAACTGAGTACCTACAGGAGTACAATCTCCTCTCCCCAGCCCAACATGGGTTTAGGAAGTGGTACAGCACAGCTACCGCCCTCGCTGTAGTCACCTCGCAGATCCGAACTGCAACCGACCAGGGCAACCTCACTGGTGCAATTTTCGTGGACTTATCCAAGGCCTTTGACAGGGTAGATCACTCACTCCTCAGCGCCACTCTGCTCTCCCTCGGACTCTCAAACCCCGCTCATGCCTGGTTCCACAATTACCTCACTGGTCGGAAGCAATACACAAACTTCAACAGATCCCTCTCCACCCTCACCACTGTCCAATGTGGCGTCCCCCAGGGGTCTGTCCTTGGCCCGACGCTCTTCTCCCTTTTCATCAATGAATAACCATCCATCATCACCCATGGGCTTGCAACCCTATACGCCAATGACCTCGTCATATAGGATAGTGCCCGAGAATCAGCACCACCAATTCCCAACTGAACTCTGACTTCAAGCAGATTCAAGCCTGGCTGTGTGAGCATAAGCTTGTCATCAACCTCAAAAAAACCCAGGCTATGCTCTTCGGGTCCCTGAATAGAACAAAATCCTGCCCTGCCCCCCTTCTAATACATGGAGCTGACGGCCTGCCCATGCAGATAGCTGCTGCTGTCAAGTACCTTGGCATTACTCTAGACCCCCAGCTGGACCTTTACCTGCACATCAGGAACATCTGCAAGGCTACGAATGTCAAACTTGGACTCGCATATAGAGCCAAAAACTGCCTCACACCGGCCGCTCGGATGGCCCTAGCCAGGGGTGTTCTCCTCCCCTCCCTCTGTTATGGGCTAGTGACCTTCGCCCTATGCCAAAATCCAACCTCTCAAAATGTGACACGGCCTACAACAGCATCTGCCACTTCGCACTCTCCGCCCCTCCCCTGACACACTGCTGTGACCTTTATACATGCCTTGAGTGGCTCCCCCCGGAGAAACATTGCACCTTCGTAGTAGGGAATTTCATCGACAACATCATTAGAACAGCCACCCCCTCAGCCCTCGCCCTGTCCTTCTTCCCCGGCAACTCTTCCCACCACCTTAGGTCAAGAGCGGCACTAAATTGCATTGTCCCTAGAACACGTACCCTTGCGGGCGATCGGGCATTTGCCAACTATGCCCCCAAACTATGGAGCTCATTCCCTGCCCTTACTCGATCCACCCCCTCCCATCCAGGGTTCAAAATGTCTCTATGGGCATTCCTGAAGGGCTCCTCCATCTGTCCTTGTACCCCGTAGCCTCCTGAACTATCCTGTCACGGGGGGTCGCGCACACCCCAGGTCCGCTGCACTTACTCTCCTGGTCACTGGACTAGATTTAGGATAATGTAATGTTATTTTTGTTAGTACCTGCAACACCACTGTATGTACATTTTTTTGTTGGTACCTGCAATCACCACTGTATGTAAATCTGACGCTCACTATATGTATATGCTCTATCTTAACTCTCCCGGGCCGTCTGTAACCTTCTCCGGGTGGGTGTCTTATTTACTGGTTGCCTTTTTTTTTCTCACTATATGACATGTAATACTCTTTGTGTTCAAGTCCAATCATTCACTGTACCTGTTATCCAAGCTTGTAACCCTCCCGGGTCGCACCTGAAAATAGGCACTTGGCTGTCTAGTGCGACTTACCCAGTCAACAAAAGCAAATAAATAAATAAACAGTAGAGGAACATTGGGTAAATTACATTACCAAAATCATACAAAAGAACATATGAACATACAAAACCTATAGAACATTAATAGTGCATGAGTGTACCAGGAGCAGGCTCGAGGTAGTATGTAAGTGCTGTTGGAGTAAAAAGGATGGGGTTAGGTTGTGCACACTGGTGACCCAGAAGGGCAGGTGGAGAAGGGGGAGAGGCAAGAACTGAATATGAGGAGAAGGGGTAGCCATTTCCTGATTTCCCCCTTCAGGATGTTGAGAACCCTGCTGGGGGGGGGGTCATGATAGGAAGGCAGAAACTGGGGACAGGTATTAAGGTGGGTTAAAGCAGGAACAGCTGAGGGAAGGGTAATTATTTAGGCAGGGTAAGGGAGTAGTTGGAGGAGGAGTGTCATATTTCAGGGAGAGGAATTCCAGATTGAAAGAGCTTTTAGGGCTGGAGGAATCTACAAGTTGAACATAAGTAGAGCTCACTACTCATTGGGAGCCTGCCCCAAGGACCTGGCAGCCGGCCCAGATCAGTGATATAGCCTTTTAGACTACAGAACCAAGCAAGTGGTCCTATACAAAGCCTTGGCCAAACAAGAGATTACATTTGGGGATACTGCCTTTTTTCAAGCTTGACTACACCCCAATTACTATGGACAGAAGGAGAAAATTGCTCCCAGTCTTAAAGTTACTATGGGCAAAAGGAATGAAAGCAAGGCTCGATTATCCTACTACTTTAAAGATTATTACTGACTCAGGGACTCACTCATTTCCAGCCATCTCGGATGCTGCAAAGTTCCTAAAGCAGTAGGGCATATCAGTAGATTATCTGCTTGATGCCAAAACAATCAAGGAACTAGAGTACAGAAGATGGTACACAGTCCAAAATCCCAAGTGGGCAGGAAGACCCAGTTCAGACATTCCAGATGAGATCAAGTCCTTAGAGCAGATGGAATCATCCAGAAAATCCACCCTCCACTCGAGCAATACTGTCCCCCCTCAGAAGACCAGAGGAAAGCGTCACAAGTTCACAACCATGCAGCAACAAGAACCCTATCATCATCTGCTCCAGCAACACAGGTTACTTAGAATTCTGGAGGGAAAGAATGGAGAAGATTGGAGAAACAAACATTTAGGCTGGAGCTGAATATTTAAAACCAGCTTACTTGTGGATTCACATAAGACTTTAAACCTCATAATCTTGGGCCTCTCCCATTCTTGTTACTCATTGCAGCATTTGCGGCAGAGTCTTATTAAGACAATACCACGGATGCAGAGGCTATACAAAATCTTTAATTATGTACAGAGGTTATTCTCAGTTCAGCAAAAGAAGTGGAAATTGATGAAGGAGGGTAGAGGTTGGGGAGCTCACTAAATTCATTTGTGAAAAGGGGGAAATAGAAAAAGAAAGATGGGTTTGAGTTTCCAATTGCTTAAAGTAATGGAAATAATATAAATGGGAAAGATGCCAAACTCTTTCATTTTTGCTTCCTATTTCTTTTTTTTTTTAACTTTATGTTTATTCACCAAGCTGCCTCCTCCCTCCACTCTCTCAGACATCTTCTGTCTGCGGGCTACAGTCCTGTCATGATCTGTCCCTAGAGTGCCCCTGGTTCCACACACACCTGTGACCCCCCGGTATACCCCCCAGGTGGGGTGGAGAGGGACCCCCCATGCTTACCTCTTCAAACTAACATACTGTATGTGCGTGTAGAGCCTGGCACAGCAGAGTCTGTCTGATGAGACTAGAGATCCCCTCAGGGAGGTGTCGTCACCTAGGAGGGACCGAGGTGCTTTTCCATTTTTTTCCTTTCCCCGACGTCAGCATGCAATGAGGGGCAATGAGTTAGGAGGCACGCAGAGATGTACCTCCTGCTCTGCCCCTCTGCCGACATCCACCCAAATTCCCTTTCTGCTTCTCCACTGTACCTCACCTTCCACTTGGGCTTCCCTAGGTGGCGGCATTGCAGAGGAAGCCTGCAACTAACCTCCCCAGAGAAGGAGAGCAGCCATCAGGTGCTCTATCCTTCTCCTCCCCGGCCGACCCCGGCAACCCGTGCTTGTTCCCGAACACGGGTCGCTGGCATGGTACAAGGTAAGGCGACTAGCGCCTCAACCCTCAGCGCCACCGGTCCGGCATTGCTTCCTATTTCTGATCTGAGTTTGAGTTTGGGTGTTTTAACTAGTTAAATTAAAAAGAAATTTAGCAAGTGGGATGGATGGGGGGGGGCGGTCAGGGAGGAGATAAGAGTAACTTTTATTCTTTCCAGGCAGGAAATTTCTGCCATTGTTGACTGATGACCCACCTATTTCTGAGGCTCAAGTAGGCCTGCAGCTGAGTGCAGCCTAGATTTGCTGTGCACTCCTTCTCAAATTTTGATCCTAGAGGGGAAGGTGGAGGTGTCACTTTTGGAAGTGATAAAATATTTTTGATGTTTGCAATTCAACTTAATATTCTTGTTGTTAAATGTTCTACTTTACATTTTCTGAGTGTTAAGCCTGGAATTGTATGCAAGCTCTACCCTTCCGGGGGGGGAGATGTGGACCTCTGGGGGAGCAAGAAAGTGGATTCAGTTAATAAATTGGATTACTTTACAGGGGTTGATCTTAACATTGTTTTACTAGCCCAAACACTAGTGCAAATTGACCAGGGCTAGTGCAGCTAACTCTCTACTTGCCCGGCTTGACTAGTGCAGATTTTCATGGCTGTTAATGAAGTTAAAAAAAAGTCTCTACTTTAGCATTCTGTAGTCCTCATGCTAATCTCTCTCAATGTTCCAGATGGCCAGGTGTGATTAACAGCTCATTAAGAGCTGCAGTTATCTGGCAGTTCAAGAGAGAGATCCCATAAATGACTCAATGTGAGTCATTATCACTCCACTGTTAAGACTTTCAGCTAGCGTCCTGGGTGTGATCAAGGGTAGAGTGCTGTTAAGTCACTAGGTTCCAGTTTTCTGAATGTGTCTATGTCTAACAATTTGTCCAATATTATTAAGACCAGTGCCCCTCATATCTCTACATTTTGAGTGTTTGTATCCAACATTTCAGTGACAAAATGCAAAGAGGTATACAGGATCGGCCCTGCAGGTGGTGGGTTTTATCCCAGCCTCACCATAACTTTCCTCTCCCAAATCTCTTAACTCTGTTCTTTCCCTAGACACCACTGCAGACCAGACTCTGAAGCAACCATTCTTAAATCCATAGCTGCCATTACTGGCAAGTGTAGGGGGTTCTCAGCTCTTCTAAATGGACTATGCCAGCCATCACCATCCATACAGTTCCACCCTTATCCCACTCAGCATGTTCTTTCAGCCTAAAAACAAAGCTTTGGATCATGTATGGTACAAAAATAAACCTTGATAAAATACATAATTTGAAACCTTGAAATAGGCATTCCTGGGGTGCATAGATCATCCTATACGGAAATAGAAATAGTATAGTGTTATGCCTGTGTACTGTTTCCCTGGGCTGATGAAAGGACAATGTTAAAGAAAAATCTGTTATTGTTGGGCAGAGCATATTAAAATCAATGCTTTTACAAATAAAATGTCATAGTTTTCTATTTTCCAAGCCCCTTAGGTTTGTCTAACCCCACCACAAAGAAATCTTAGATGTGCTCCTGGCTCACTTGAGACTGTACAAAAACGTTCAAAAGTGCAGGTCTCCAGTTGACTATAGGGTGGGGACTGCGAGTGTCTTTCTCTGCCTGACTCTGTTCATTGCCCTGTGGGTGGTGGTGACAGTGTGGTGAGGTGCATGATGATGCCAGCTATTGTGTGCGCAGAGCTAGGACTGCTTGACTGAACATTTGCTGTTATGATATTTATTTATTTATTTATTGAAGGTCTAGGAATTACAACCCTTTGAGTCAGAGACTCATTTGCAAAGGCTCCACATCGTACATAAATGGGTTAGAACACAGTATTACATGGAATACACAATTTAGACACAACTCAAGCAAATAATGACAGTAACCTTCAGAAAGAAAGATAACAATTTACACAGATAAGGAACGTCATCAATTGTGAAACAAAGGTGCATTAATGTTTTTCCAGGTTTCATCTGCAGTCACAGTGGGAGTTTGACATAATGTGATTAAGTAGCTCATGTTTAAAAGGCCCAAGCCTGGGAATTGTTAAGATAGAGTCAGGGATTGAGTTCATCCAGAGTGGGGCCCTAAAGCAAAAGGACCTTTGGCCAGCAATGGTATTAACAAAGGGGACATGGAATGTGTTGGTGTCAGAGTGTCTTGTGGAGCGAGCCAAGAGATTCCTTAGGAGGAGCTTTTGACAGCCTGGAGGGGCTAAGCCCAACTGGATTTTTTTGGCCATCAGGCAGGTCTGATAAACATGTCGCCCTTGGAAGTTTAGCCATGAAAAGCGTAGATAGAGGTCACAGGTGTGCGTGAGATGATCACAACCTCATGGCCAATCTGCAGGCTTTGTTAAGGGCACGTTTGATGCTAGACAGTGCTGTGTCAGAGGTGGCCCCATATATGATTATGCCGTAGTCTACCAGTGAAAGAATGGAGCTGGAGATAGCTAAGCGCATAGCCTCAGGAGGTAGACATGGTCTAAGCCTGTAGAGGAGACCAATTCTTTTATTAATTTCTGTGCAAGTTGACACAATATGCTCACGATAGGCGAGGGCGGAGTCTAGGGTAACTCCAAGATATTTAAAGTTGGGAACTTGTTCCAGTGTGGAGCCCATCACATTGTGTATAGTTAATTTTGCAGAGCTGTGCTTGTGTTGTGGGTGGGCGAATAACATGACTTTCGTCTTTTTTGTGTTGAGTACAAAGTTTGTGTGAGGAGAGCCAGGCTTCAATTTGAGCAAAAGAGCCCTGCAAGGCTTCTTGAAGTTGAGTGGGGTCAGGGTGCCGACTGAAGATCACAGCATCATCAGCATAAAGAAGAAGACGCCCAGAGGAGGCCTGAGGTAATGAGTTCAGGTAGAGTGAGAAAAGGAGCGGTCCGACGATAGACCCTTGCGGTACACCAGATCTGATGGGTAGTAGGTTAGGGGAGATGGTGTTACTTATCATCACCTGTTGAGTGCGGTCAGAGAGATAACTGGAGAACCAGCTAGCAGTTTCTTTTGAGACGCCAATGGAGAGGAGGGAGTTTATGAGCATGGTGTGGTTGATGGTATCAAATGCCTTGGAGAGATCAATAAAGACTGTACCAGCCAGGTCTCCATGGTCATGAACAAAGGAGGTGAGTTTCAGTAGAGCAGTGGTGATGCTGTGAACTTTCCTAAAACCGTGTTGTTGCATGCAGGTTAGTTGTGGTGCATCTAGATAGTTAGTGAGTTGATCAGTCACTATTTTCTCTAAGGCTTTTGAGAGTGGGGGGGAGTATGGAGATGTACCTGTAGTTACTAGTTGAGGTACGTGCACCATTTTTATGTACTGGTGTAATCCTCGCCTTTTTCCATAAAGACGGGAATTGTCCTAGGCATAGGGACATGTTGAAAATTTTAGTGAGAGGCACCAGAACATCATCAAGGGTTATTGATAGCAATTTTGCATCTAGTGAGTCGCCACTGTGTCTGGACTTTCCTAGGAACCTGGAAATATATGCACAAGCTTCACTTGCGGAGATAGTTTTGAGACTAAATGGTGGCACATTAGGGGGTGTCGGGAAATATCCTGTGTCAGTACTGAAAAAGTCTGGGGGGACAATAGAGCTTAGGTCAGAGAAAGACATATTGAAAGCTTCCGCTGTTTTGCTGGGTTCTTTGGTAGGGATACCATCTAGGATAAGCATGTCAGGGGAAGGGGAGGGAGACTTTCCACTGAGTTCCTTTATATTTTCCCAGAACCTTTTTCCATCACCCCAGGTGGCAGAGAGTTTTGTTTGGTAATAAGCTGCCTTTGCCTGCCGAATTTCCCAGATGCAAGTATTTCTGGCAGCACGATAGCATTGCCTGTCAGCAGGCTGACCAGACTGAAGGGCTCTGCACCACAGGTCATCACGCGCCTTCATTTTATCGAGCAGAGTCTGTGTTACCCAAGGGGATGATTTGGACTTTTCGACCCATGTGACATAGGGGGCGAAGGCGTCACAGACAGATTGGAAGGAACTTATGAAAAAGGACAGAGCGGCATCAACTGATTTCAGATGATCAAGGGGGGACCAGTCGAAATTTCGAAGTAGGTTTCTAAGGTGTTTGAGAGCCCCCTTCTTCAGTTGGCGACACCTGGTAGTTCTTGGTGGGGGTGGTTTCCAGCTATTTGTCCAGAGGCAAGTTACCGGGGAGTGATCACTGATGGAGTCCGACAGAACCTAGACATCCAGAATGTGTTCAGGATGGTTAGTAAGTAGTCAAAGAGGGAACTGTGGCTCGTATTTTTGTTCACTCTAGTGGGGGTGAGGACCATTTGGGACAGATTTTGGGCAGCAGCTGCATCCCTGAGTGGGGATGTTTGGGGCAAGCCAGTTTGAGTTGAAATCTCCTAGGGCTATGACTTCCGAATTTTTTGGGAGGAGTTCAATTGTGTTTAGGATGGATGTGAAGACATCCCTTTGGTTACGAGGGGGAATGTATACGGACATTATGTAGAGGAATTTTTTCGAGTTTCTAATATCAACCCTGACAGTTAGAGACTGTGCACCTTCTGAAGGGCTTATGGTAGCAATGTTTATACCATGTAGGTGCTCACGGATATAGAGAGCACTACCCCGCCCCGTTTATTTAGTCTATCCGACCTGAACAGCATGTAACCAGGGATGCTTACAGCTGAGTCAGGGATATGCTGTGATAGCCATGTTTCAGTGACGGCTATTACATCAGGGCTGTGGAGGCAGACCCAGGCTTGAAATGAGTCAAGTTTATTTAGAAGACTACAAACATTAATGGTGGCCAGCCGCAGTCCCTTCATAGCAGCAGGTTTCCGTGGGTTATGGAGAGTGGGACCTGGATAAGGGTGGATATTTCCCACTAGTAACAGGAGAATGATTGCTGCCCTGGTTAGAGAAGTTTTTTTCATCTTTTTGGAGGGACGACGGAATGAGACAACATGTTGGGGTGTTTTATTGGAAATATGGGTGCATGTAAAGTGAAGTATTTCCTGATCATAAAGTAATGGGGTGATCATAGTTACAGAGGTGAGATGACATGGTATAAGAGGAGGGTAGGGGATATTGGACATTGTAACAGAAAAGGGAGTTTTTATTGGTCGGGTTAACGCTGGTGGTAAAATTTGGGCAGAGGCAGTGGTAGCACTGGAGCTAGTAAGAAGAAGGCAGGAGGGAAGTGGATTTTGTGATAGGGTTAAAACGAGGAGGGCTACCCATAACACTGTTTTGTGGACAGAGAAAAATGATATAGTATTTGTTTTAGACATGTTGGCAGAGATTATAAGTATAACTTAGAGAATTTTCCCTTTTTTTTTTTAACACACACTCACACCATGAGGTAAAGCAAGCGGTAGTTTAGGAGCAGAGAGTGAGAGATAAGCTGTGGAGGCAAGCGGCAGCCCTCTAGTGGCAGGTCCTGATAACCTGCTAGTGGAGAAGTTGCCTGATAGGTTTTTTGGTCTCCACCAATCAGAAACTGCTCACCATCACTATATAAGGAGAGCACGACTGGGGTGGTGGTGGGGGCGGTGGGGCAGCTGATGCGCAGCGTCAGCGGGGCTCCAGCGATTGCAGGAGATAACATTCAGTGCAGAGGCGATCCCACTGTACCTGCTTCAACACCGGTCCCTTTGACCCTCCAGCCGCCGAGTTAGTCACGTTTTTTTTGTTTGGCTCCAGGAAGGGAGTCCATTCCCTCGCGACCACCACACCCACGAGGGGAGCCTGTCTGCGTGCGATTCAGCTGCTTCAACACCGGTCCCTTTGACCCTCCAGCCGCCGGGTTAGTCATGTTTTTTTTGTTTGTCTCCTGGGAGGGAGTCCGTTCCCTCGCGACCACCGCACCCATAAGGGGAGCCTGTCTGCCTCTCTGTTTGGTGTGTGTGTGGGGGGGGGAAAGAGGAAGAGAGAAGGCCATGGTACAAAACAATGGGGGGGGGAGGCTCACTGTGATGGATGGCATTGCAGTCTTTTTTTTCTGCTGGGGAGCTGGAAGCAATGTGGGAGCAGGATAAATGTGCAATAATCAGTATTTCTTGGCTTTGCTTGCATTGTTTCCTGTATAAGTGAGCAAAATTTACCATTATAATTAAGGGCTAGTGCAACCATCTGCGGGCTAGTGCAATTTTGAATCAACTTGCCCTGCTGGCTAGTGCAAAAAAAAGGTTAAGGTTGACCCCTGTTACTTTACAGTGTGGATTTAAAAATAATTACTTACAACATTAAAGGGTTGATGGGCCTATTAAAAGAGCCCAAATTATACAGGAACTGGGAAGGCAAAGTGGATCTTGCATATATCCGGGAGTCGCATCTGATGGAGGCGAAGCATTCCAAGTTGAGAAGGTCATGGGTGAGGGAGGTCCACGCAGCTACTTGGAAGACCCACCCCCATCATAGAGGTACCATAATATTGGTGAGAAGAGATTCTCCCATAAAGATAGTGAGGACAGACAGAGATGAAGAGGGTCGTTTTGTCAGGCTGAGAGCATATTGCTATGGTGTGCCATGTATCTTTTAAATTTATATGCCCCAAATGAGGACGGAGAGAACGCTCCTTCCTCTGGCTCTAATTTCTGAGGCAGTGTCAGATATGGAGACACTATATATAATTAGGGGAGACTTCAATAGAGTCATCTCAGGAAATTTAGATAGGCGAGGAGGCTCAGCTGCAGGGACTGGGTTATCAGGAGACACTTTTCTCAAAAGAGTTTTGGAGGAATCAGGGCTTATGGATGCCTGGAGGAAGTGTCATCCTGGACAAAAGAATGATACAGTTTTCTCCCATAGGCATGGGAGTTATTCCTGCCTAGATATGTTCCTTCTCCCTGTGAAGAAGAGTATGCTTATATAACATTGCTCCATTCTCCCCAAGACTTGGTCAGACCACGCCCTCAGCCTTTACTCATACCTGTTTGGGACATACAGCCGTTTGTGTGTTGGACTATATGGCGTTCTTCTGGACTTAAGGAACTTTATGTTTTTATGGACTTCAGCCATAGACGAACTCCTTTTGTTGTCTTGTGCCATAATTTAAGTGAGTTTTTAAACATTAAAAACATTTGTACCATATTAGCACTCTCGGCTTGTAGTCCTTCAAATGAGAGCCATAACAGAGCTAATAGAGCTTCATGTGTTTTAAAGCAGGTGCCGGTTTTCCATTTTGCTTTTTTTCAGACTTTTCTTGAAACCGAGCACTGCTTGCTTCCCTGTGCAGTCCTCCTCTTCTGCTTTACAACCTGCACAATGTCACTGATGAAGATGTTGAATAGGACCGGTCCCAGCACTGATCCCTGTGGTACCCCACTGGTCACTCTTCCCTCTGTGGAGTGACAGCCATTTACCACCACCCTCTGTATCCTGCCACCCAGCCAGTTACCTACCCACCACACTACTGTCCTGCCCACGCCCATATTCCCCAGTTTGTGTAATAGTCTTCTATGTGGCACAGTGTCAAAGGCCTTGCTGAAGTCCAGATAGGCCATGTCCACTGCCCTCCCCTGATCCACCTCCCTAGTCACCCAGTCAAAAATTCAACGAGGTTGGTCTGACATGACCTCCCCTGGTGAAACCATGCTGCCTTGGGTCCTGTAGTCCATTGACAACCAGATGTTCCACCAATCTCTCCTTCAGTAGTGCTTCCATGATCTTCCCCACTACCGAGGTGAGGCTGACTGGTCTGTAGTTCCCTGCTTCCTCTTTGTTCCCACTTTTGTATAAGGGGACTACATCTGCTGTCCTCCAGTCTTTGGGTACCTCCCCTGTTTCCAGTGATCGGCTAAACTGGATAGCCAGAGGTTCAGCCACCACCTCTCTTAGTTCTTTAAGGACCCTGGGGTGCACCCCATCTGGCCCCATTGCTTTATCAACTCTTATTACTTCCAGTTCCTTCAGGACCCTTTCTGTGTAAAGGGACTTGTGTCCATTTCTGCACCATTCTCACCCTTGTACTCCTTCAGACCCATTACCCTCCTCTTCCTCAGTAAAGACTGAGCAGAAATATCTGTTCAATATGTCAGCTTTACTGTTGTCATCCTCTGCCCCCATCCTCCCCTTCAGTCTCACTATCCTCCTTTGTCTTTCTTTTTTCACTTATGTACCTGTAAAAGGTTTTGTCCCTCTACCCACTGATTTTGCAATGTGTTCTTCTGTCTGAGCTTTGGCTTCCTCTTCTGACCTCCCTGCCTCCCTTTGCTTCTCCTGGTACTTCTCCTATCCACTTCTGCCTGTGTCTTTTTGTATTGCCTGAATGCAATCTTTTTGACTTTCACTTTCTTTGCTACCTCTTTGGAAAACCATAATGGTCTCCTCTTCCTTTTCCTCTTGCTAACCTGCTTAATGCATAATTCTGTTGTTCTTGTAATCCCCATTTTAAATACTGCCCACTGTTCCTCAACCCCTGATTCCTGTCCCGTTCCCTTTAATGCCTCTTTCAAGTATCTCCCCATTTTCCCAAAGTCTGCCCCCCTAAAATCCAGGATACGTGTTTTTGTGTGGTTTGGTTCTGCTCTTTCTGTGATTTCAAACCACAATGGCTGGTGGTCACTGTTTCCCAGGTGCTCTCCCACTGTTACCCCCATCACACTGTCCCTGTTTGTGAGCACAAGGTCCAGTATTGCCTTCTGCTGAGTTGGTTCCATGACCAGTTGCTTGAGGAAGGCACCCTGAAGGAAGTCCAGGATAAATCTGCTCCTAGTTGATGCTGCTGCTGGGATGCTCCAGTCCACGTCTGGAATATTGAAGTCTCCAACCAGTACTACCTCACCCTTGTCTGCCATCCTTTGGATGGCTAGCATCAGCTCCCTATCTGTTTCTTCCTCCTGGGCTGGTGGTCTATAGACCACACCTGTGCGGATGGCTGTCCCCATTTTCCTTTCCAGCTTAACCCACAGTATCTCTCCCCCATTTTGTTCCTCCTGGATCTCTGTGGCCCTTATGTCATTTTTCACATACAGTGCCACTCCTCCTCCCTTCCTGCCTGCTCTGTCTCTTCTGAATATGTTGTAGCCAGGTATGGCCATCTCCCAGTCGTGGTTATCATTACACCAGGTTTCAGTGATGGCCACAATGTCCAGGTCTGACTGCACCATGACAGCCTCCAGATCTTCCATCTTGTTGCTAAGGCTCCTGGCATTTGCACACATGGCTTTCCATGATTTGACCTCCTAGACTGTTTCACTGTTCTACTCCAGCCCTTCCTTGGTTGTCATTTATCCCTGGTTCTCCTTGCTGTCTGCCCTTCTGCTGCATTTTGCTCTTTTCTGCTTATCCACCTCTTGGGCACTAATCTCCATCTTTGCACACTGCTTTGCAGAGATAGCCACTCCTCTGGTTCACTGGTTCCACTGCTAGCTGTGGGGTGTGAGCAAGTAGGTACCCTCCTTGCTGGCCTGCCACCCCCCTTTGCTAGTTTAAATGCTTGTCAATGTAGCATTTAAACTTATCATTGAGTGCTTGGATTCCCCTCCAGGATGGATGCAGGCCGTCAGGCTTGAACAAACCTCCATCCCTCCAGGTGGGTCCCCAGTCACCAATGAATCCAAACCCTTTCTCACAGCACCAGTTCTTCAACCATGAGTTAAAGTTCCTGGTGCATGCACTCCTATGCTCTCCCTTGCCTCTCACAGGTAGTACTTCTGAGAAAGTGACAGAAGTAGCTACTTGCTTGAGACCCCTCCCCAGTTTCCTAAACTCTTCCTGAACTTCCTTTGGCTCCCCATTTGCCAGGTCATTAGTACCTAGGTGGATAATGACATCCAGCTCACCCTCCTGTCTTGCCTTCCCAGTGATCCCCAGGATCTTCCTTCCATCCCTCCATGCTGTGGCACCTGGTAGGCACCTCACCTCCCTGTCCTCCCTCCTGTGTTCCTAGCTGGATCCTCTCATGATGGAGTCCCCACCAGGATTGCTTCCTCCTCCTCTGGGGTCCACTGCTTTCCCCGCTGAGGTCACCTCCTTGGCTAACCTCCACATCCTTTCCTTCCACTTCTCTGGGTACCTCTATTTGGTTGTCCTCATTTGCCAGTGTGGCATGAGTTCTTGAGTGGAATAGGATCTGGGATGTGCCTCTGCCTGACCGCTCTAACCCTCCCTGAGCCCACTGTCATCCAAGTGCTCCATCAATCATCCAACTCCCTTTACTCCATAGGAAATTATCATTAACTCTCATTGCGGTAGCCATGAAATGCATAACTACTCGCTGGCTAAGGCAGTGTGGTGCAGTGGGTTAAGGCTCTGAGCTGCAAATCTGGAGACCTGGGTTTGAATTCCACAGCCCCCTAGGTGCATACTGTGTGACCCTGAGCAAGTCACTTAACTTCCTTGTGCTCCCAGGTTGCACCTGCAAACAAGCTTTCAGCTTAGTGTGTCTCACCTGGTAAAATAATTGGTAAAAAAAAAAAAAAAAAATAATTGGTAAGGTCTGATCCACCCTCCTTTCAAGACTGGTTAGATTGAACTATTGAGTTTTGCAAAATGGAGAGGTTGTCAGCTAAACTACATCTTAGACAAGAGAAATTTATAGAGATAGGAGCCACTGGGTGGAGTGGGCAGTGGGGAATTCTGCCTCATCAGGAGAAGTCTCACCTTGGGGAGATGTTACTCCTTAAAGAAAGAATCAATATTTGATACCCCTATCTGTAACCTTTTTCTGTATAACGTCTACAAGATTCACATCAACCCCATAATATATAGAATAGCACAGTAAAATACCTTATTGTAATAAAGGTGTGGTGTATTCAAATGATAATGTATTTATTAAGGTTGCTTGCTAACCCCTATTGGATGTATTTGGATAAAGAGCAGATGTTTAAATCAATTCTGTGCATCGTTCTAAGCATTAAGATGTTCTGGCTTTTCCAGGTTTTGTTTACATTGAAATAGTTCATTAAGCTGTCGAATTCATCAATTATAAGATTAAGTTTTAAATGACTTGGACTTTACTGATGGACTGGAGATTAATATCAGAACTGAAGTGTTATTCTTATGAAGTATGCAATCAAAAGGTTGTAACAATCTCATGTAATGAATTGTCCAAGCCATGTTATTCTAATGCTTAAATAAAGCTGATTTTAAAAAAAAATGATTATCAGTTGAATAAAAAGGTAACAATTTATCAGAATGTAGCATGGCCAAGAAAGGGAAAACAACAAGGCATCTGAAACATTAGAACTGTTTCCTATCACCGTTAAACTATGTGTACTAAATACCATTCAGGCCATTTATTTCAAAGCGATACTGGATTGAGGCCCCCATATTCAGAGGATTACTGAAGTACTAACAGCAGTAGGGGCATGTTAAGTGGACATCGTATATCTGAACAAGGCTGGAGTCATGTTCAAAGGGTCCTGCAGCATGGTGCAAAATGGATAGCTCAATAACGCTAAACACACCACTGCACCCATGCAAATGAGGTAACCCTCTTGCATACAGGAAAAAGTTGTGTGTTGAAAGGGTTTTGGAAGTGTTAAAAGGCTGCACAGGCAGCTCTGTTTACCTCTTTCAAACCCCTGCTCTCAATGCACTGTGGTGTGCAGAAGCCCAGCACCAGGTAGCACAAGTTCCAGCCAATGACATAAATATGTCCAACCTTCTGCAGCCAATCCCAGCTGTAATTACAATTACTTCCCTGGTAGTCTAGTGGTAACCTCCTTCAACCTCAGTCCCTGTTTTAATGATATGTATTTCCCTGGTTCTGTAGACCAGTGGTACTGTACCACCTTCCCCAATCCCCGTTATATACAGTACCTACATATGAGGGCCTGTCTCTCTCAGACATCAGGGACTTTCTTTAGTCTTTCAGTCACCTAGATCTGCAAAATTGTGGTCAACCCTATAATTGGGGCTAAAGGACAGTAATTCCCTATCAGTGATGGAGAAAAAAGCCATGTTTATTGTTTCCTAGCTTTACTACTGCTAATCTTCAGGCTCATTTGAATAAAAGACACTGGGGGTTTGGAGAATACCATGATTTTAAGGACCCCTGTTGAGTTTTGTAGCACTCTCAGACACCTGGAGGAGGGGAGAGCTCAGGTTCTATACAGACAAATAGATAACTATTTTTTATTTAAAATTTTATCTGGGTCACATGATCCTTTTACAGGCTCAACCCAGACAATTACAAAAACAGACATGAGAGAAAATATAGACAGTTTACCATAACCATTGATCCATATTTAAAAGGAGAGGCACATAGACTAATATGATATATAGTATACATACACCTTGTGCAAATTATTATAGCTAAAAAACACTGCAGATTGCCTCTGACTTCAAATGACTTTTGTACAGTAGTTTAAATTGATTGACATTTTTTGTATTCCTAATATTAGGCTCTATTAAACCCTGAATCATAAGCTAGTCATTAAATTGGCCAAAATTATATCACATAGTATAATTTAGATTACACTATGTCCAAAACCCTAGCATTGGGTAATAGTCCCTAGAAACAGGTAACAGGTTACAAACTAATGCCTGCTAATGTTACATCCATATTCCAAGGTGCTTATTCTGAAAACAGGAAGTGGTACTGGGGCCCATAGAGTTAGATAGCCTGGAGCAGTGCAAGGGGAGCTGAATGGAAAAGTGCGAACAGAGACAGACTGAACTGGTACCCATGCACTGAGACAGAGACATGGGAGACCATTTGCATCTCTTGGCCTCTCAGAGGTGGTTTCCACAGTAGTGGCAACTTCTTGAAGTACTGTCAAAACACTGACTGAAAAAACATACTTTTCTGACAGAGAGCAGTGAAAGCACCTAGCTTTACCTTAAAGCTATGTTTAGATTTATTTATATTCTCTTCATACTGAAGGTAGCAGAGTAAGTGGGGAGAAAAAAGAGATTTGTAGGCAGTGTTGGGGGAACTTAACTTGTCTTTAAAATTGTAACAGGTGGGGTGGGGGAGAGAGTAGCTCAGGAGATTAATCTTGGGCTGAGTAGATTCAGGAAGCCCTGTGAATCAGGTGTGTAATTGGGGGGGTGGCAGTTGACAGAGGCTTAGTGCCTTCTTACAAGAGCACTGTAAAAGTACTTCCACTCTAATGTGCCCAGCATGTTCATGTCCCAACGGTGAGTGGAACAGCGAAGGAGTGGAACAGGTAACTGGCGTCTTAGGCATTGGGAGCCATCAGTAGAAGAAAGCAAGGAAGCAGGGAACTCTTTTGATCAACTAAGGTAAGGCACATTTTCACTACTGTGCAACAGTCATTACTGGGAAGGGCAGCAGGTACAAGGAAGGACAAAACTAGGAATAGGAGCAACACCCTATCTAGGGTAGGAGTATAAAGAGATTGTAACAAGATATGGGGAACACAAATAGAAACAACAACAAAAAAAAATGGAAAAGCTAGAAACACCCTAACAGGAATATGGGTACAAAAGCATTTGCAGGTAACACAGGGAAAACAGAAGTTGAGACTGCTGGGAGTGGTGAAGTGCAGTGGCTGTGTGGCGGAAGTTTTCAGAGAGACCTTTTGGAGCTTGTAGTGTTGCCCCATCTGCAGACACCGCTCTGGATTGAAGGAGAAGGTCGCTAGACTTCAGACTGAATTTTCTAGGATGCAGGGGACCTTTTTCCACATCCAGGAGCCACCAAGTCTGCCACTGTTACCTCAGAGGATGCCAAGGAGGAGGAGGAATAGCTGGACTATGGTGGGCCCTGGAAGGGTGAGGGTGGTGGGACAGTGACAAATTTCTCAACAGGTACCACTATGTAATTCTTATGCCACTCTGGCTGGCAAGACTGCCAGGAGGAGACTCCCACGGTAGTGACCAGGGAGGATGTGAAGACCTCAAGGAGGGGGTTAGAGGACCCCAAAGGAGGAGAAAGCAACTTTGGTGGGGGAGGTCTTGATTGTGAAGGGGGTACAGTTTTGGCAATAGGAGAGGGTGGGTAGAGGCAGGTTAGGTACCTGCCAGATGCCACGGCCTGGGGATGGGAAGTGGATCCTGAGGATTGCTGGGGCATCAGGATGGGATGAAGAGCTTGATGTTATTGTCCACTTGGAGATTAGTGACCTGGCTAGGGACAGGGCTGGGATAGTGCAGGGGGAATTTAGGGAGCTGGGGAGGAGTCTTAGACAGGTAGCTCACTCAGTGGCTTTCGCTGAGGTGCTGCCTGTCTGTGATGGAGGAAGAGAGAGATCTCTACACCAGGGGCTTCAACTTATGGCTGAAAGAATGGGGCAGAGAGGAGGGGTTCTGCAACATTGGGGACTGGGGTCCCCTAAGATTCCTACCTAGTGACCATCATGGCAGAAGTCGACCTGGATATTGTGGCCATTACTGAGTCATGGTGCACTGAAAACCATGACTGGACATAGCCATAACCAGACTATACTCTGCTTAGGAAGGACTGGGTAGGAAGGAAATTAGGGGGTATAGTCATTTATGAGGGAAGGGTGGGGGAAAGCATAAAAGCAATGGAGACAGAGGGAATACAGGGGAGGCAGAGGAACTGTGAGTCACCCTGGAGATGGGGAATGGAGTCACTATTCACACTGCAATGATTTACAGACCTCCAGCACAGGGGGAGGAATTAAATAACATACTGGTGGAAGCAATTGGCAAGATTTTTTTTTATTTTTATTTATTTAGTTAGTTTTTATTGCCAGACGTAGATTGGAGCCTCACAGCAGCAGCTTCAGCTAGAAGCAGGGACATCCTGGACTCTCTGTAGGGGGTGTTCCTCAGGCAGCTAGTCAGTGAACCCACAAGTGATGGAACTGATACTTACAAACAGAGACAATATTGCAGACATCAATGAGGAAGGATATCTGGGGACCAGTGATCACTGTATGGTGTGGTTCAAAGGACAGCTGTAGAATCGAACCACACAAGGGTGAGGGTCCTGGAATTTAGGAAGGCTGATTTTATAAAGATGGGTAAATGCATCAGGGATGACCTGGCAGGGGTTGGCCTGGTGGGTGGAGGAACAGTGAGCAAAGCTAAAAGGGGAGAATAGTAAAGCCAATAAACCTCTGCGTCAAACAAGTGAGCAAAAGCAAGAGTAAAAAGTGACTGCTATGGTTCTCAAAAGAAGTGGCTGAAAAGGTAAAGGCTATAAGGGTAGCATTCACAAGGTATTAGGAGATGCAGAGGGAGGAGGATAGGGAAGTGAATGAGGGGAAACAGAGGGATGCAGGAGAAAGCAATAAGGAGCACAAAGGCACAAACTGAAGGGAGAATAGCCCGGGAGGTGACGAAAGGAGACAAGACATTTTTAGGTATGTAAGTGAAAAGAGGAAAACCAGTGTTGGGACTGTAAGGTTAAAAAGGGAAGGAGGGAGTGTGCAAAAGGGGGACCAGGAAAAGGCAGACATGCTGAGCAAATACTTTTGTTCAGTGTTCACAGAGGAAAGAGACAGGGAGGGGCCACAGAAAAGTAATGGAAGCTTTGGAGGGAGGGAGGCGGGCACTAGTCCTTTTTTGGGGAGAGCGTCCTGAAGGGACTTGCTAATCTGAAGGTGGACAAAACAATAGGGCCAGATGGAGTGCATCCAAGGGTATTGGGGGAACTCAGGGAGATAATGGCTGCACCGCTGACAATCCTGTTTAACAGCTCACTGGAAATAGGACTGGTTCCAGAGGACTGGAGGATTTATTTATTTATTTATTTACTAGTTTTATCAGGAAAGCATACTGAGCAACATGCTCGATTCCAGATGCGACCTGGGGGCCGAGACCCACATACATAAATTGGAAATGCTTAGACAGTACAGAAATGAGCAAAGGCTTGTACATAACATATTTGGGGAAAAATTACAGCCAAGGGTAGGATACATACAATCAGTATAAAGACACAGAGGGTAGATTACTGTTCAGTACATATGAGTTTATAGCAGCGAGACATTTGAGTATAAATTCTTAACTGAAGCAGGAGCAACTGGAGGTGAAATGTGCTCAAAGTAATTGGTTACGTAGGGAGGGGTTTGGTGTGTGTCTGATGGGGGCAGGTAGGGCATTCCAGGACTGAGGTATGCGGTAATTAAAAGCGGCCTGGCCTTTGGATATGTGCATAAACGGGACATGGAGCAGTTTCTGGTCAATTCTTCTAAGGGAGTATGTAGGTGACGGTTGTTGGGAGAGGGCAGAGGTCAGATGGGGGAAGGGAGTTGGACCAATATTTGGCTGCGAATCTAGCGCAGTTGGATTGTCTGCAGTCATGTAGGGACGGTAGGGTTAACGAGCTGTAGATGTCGCAGTGGTGTGTTGATTGGGGGCAGCCGAGGATGAAATGGCAGAAGGAGTGGAACAGGGTGTCTAGGCTGGCCAGGGCAGACCTGGGGAAAATGGAGTAAACTGTATCACCGTAGTCGATTACGGGAAGGATAATTTTTTGCACAATGGCATGCCTTGTCTGTATGGGGAGGCAACTTTTGTTACGGTGTAGTGCACCAAGTTTAGGGAGCTGCTGCTTGTGTAGAGAGGTGATGTGAGCTGAGAAATCTAGATGTTGGTCTAGCCAGATGCCTAGGTATCTGAAGCTTGTATAGTTTTCCAGGGGAGTTCCGTCCAGGGTTTTGAAAGGGGGTCTGGGGGCTTGGTGGGAGAGTCTTTGTGGAGTACCAAAAGTTAGCTATATGGTTTTTTCAGAATTAAGAAATAGCTGGTTAGACCTGAACCAGTTCTGGATGACGTTGAAATCTTCCTGGAGGTGGGTTGCTACACTGAATGTTGTGGGACCAGAGGTCTATAGGATAGTGTCATCTGCGTACATCTGAATGGAAGAGTGTGAGCATGCTGCTGGGAGGTCGTTTAGAAAGATGGAGAAGAGTAGTGGACCCAGGACTGAGCCTTGGGGGACACCTGCAGGGACAGGCAATGGGTGGGAGGTGTGAGAGGCTATTTTGACTACTTGTCTCCTGCCTACTAGGTAGTCATGGAACCAATTAGTGGCCAGAGTAGAGAGCCCTGAGCCAGTGAGTTTGGAAAGGAGTAGGGAGTGGGAGACGGTGTCAAAGGCCTTGGCTAGATCAATGAAAATGGCAGAGGTGATATGTCCTTTGTCCATACTCGTGAGGATGTCACCTGTGACATGAAGCAGGGAGGTGGTGGTTGAGTGGGATTTATGGAAGCCCGATTGGAAAGGAGTGAACAAGGAGGAGGCGTCTAGGTATGGAGTGAGCTGGGACAGGACCAGTCATTCCTGTAGTTTGGCCAGGATAGGAAGAAGGGAGATGGGTCGGTAATTTCCTGGGGAGGAGGGGTCACCTTCTTTTGGCAGAGGTATAACGGTGGCCAGCTTCCAGGCTGTCGGTATCTTGCCCAGAGAGAAGGATAGATTGAAAAGATCGGCTAGAGGGGCGGCTATGGCTGGAGCAGAGAGGTAAAGCATCTTTGCGTCCATGGACGTAGGGCATTTCCCTTTGTTTTGGTTTAATGCCCAAAGGGAATGAAAGACATCTACTTGGGATACTGTGTGGAAGGAGAATGGTGTGGTTGTGGAGGCAGTTTGAGGGGCACATGTGCAGTGGGGAGGAACCGTGGGGTGAGTGTGGGGAAGGAGGAAAGGAGCTTTTCAGCACAGCTGGCGAAGTGTGTATTAAAAGCTTCAGCTACATGGATTGGGTTGGAGATGAGGGAACCCTGTACTTGTAGTGTCGGGGGTGCAGGTCGTGTGGGGGGGAGAGCAGGGTTTTGAGAGATTTCCAGAAGTCAGTTGGGTGATTTATAATTTTGCTGAAAGCTGATAGGAAGTAAGTTTTTTTCGCTTGGTGAATGCTGTTTGTACACACGTTATGATGGGATCTGTATGTAGTGAGAGAGGCCTGAGTGCCCAACTTTTTATAGTCTTTCCAGGTGTGGTCTCTGGCATGGCATTTTCTGATTATGTCGGCCGAGATCCAGGGGAGATGCGCTCCTCGGACTCTTTTCATATGTAATGGTGCATGTATGTCCCAAATTTTAAGGAAGTTTGTTTTGAATGCCCCGAAAGCTATGTCTATGGAGGGCGCCACTGAGATGAAAGACCAATTTGTCTGTCTTAGGTCCAACAGGAGGGAGACTAGGTTGAGGGAGTTATAGGACCTGGTGACTAATGTCTTTGGGGGTGGGGCAGGGGGGCTGTGTACCTTTCTGATCATAAAAATCATATGATGATCACTTATGGAATCGGTAGGAGGCCTGCGCTTAGTATCCCATGTGGGTGGGAGGTGAGCGCCCAGTCCAGCAAGGTGTGGTTTTGGGTTTTGTGATTTATCCTGGTGGGATCAGTAATGAGCTGAGAGAGATTCTGAGCCTTAATTTTGGTCTTTAGGTGGGCTTTATCTGGGCCGAGCCAGTTTATATTGAAATCGCCGGTGACATGAAGCTCACCCCCAGCCGCTAGAGACTGTAAGTTGCCCAGATGAGAAAGGATGTCCTCGGGGGGAGTGCGGGGGCACAGTATAAGCCAGCCACATAGATGGGGTTGGAGCTAGGTAGAGAGATTTTGATGAGTAGTGAGTCAATGTTTCCAGGGGATATGGGGATGTCCACTACCATGAACTGGCGACTATTTGCGATGTACATTGCTGTGCCACCACCTCTCTTTTTACCTTGGTGGTCATGCCTGATTATTGCATACCCTGGTAGGGATACTTCCGTATCAGTGTGATGCTGTTTTAGCCAGGTTTCAGAGATGACTAGGATGTCGGGGCGCAGGGTTAAGGCAATTGGTTGCAGTAGGGAGAATTTAGATAGAAGGTTGCAGGTGTTGAAGTGGAGGATACGGAGGCCTTTTAGGAAAGAGAAAGGGGAGTGGGTGTTTGAAACTGGGGTGTTAGGACCAGGGTTTGCCTCTATGTCCCCTGACATGAGTAGGAGAAGGGTGATGAGATGTTTAAGTTTGACCCAGGGAGGTTTAAGGCAAGGTGTAGTGGTTCAAGAGGTAGGGGTAGTTGGGGGGGATCGGTAGGTAGAAGTGTGTAGAACCAAATGGCCAATGTGAAAAGAAGGGGGTAGTATAGTAGCACTAATGATACTGTAGTGGTCATTTGTCATGGCTTGAGCAAGCGTGTGTGTGTAGGCAGTGTAGCAGGGCTGTGGGGTTAGATTTGAGGCATAAGCGGACGGCTGTACTTTGCATGAGAGAATAGCTGGTGGCAAGGGGGATTTGCTTGCTAGTTGGAGGAAAATGAATAAAGTAGGTAACAGCAGCATCCTTGCTTGTGATATAATTGGGTGGACAAAGATTTTGGTTAGGAGCCCTCTGGTCAGGGCCAGATTAAGGCAACCTGGGGCCCTAGGCCCAAGTGAAATCTGGGGCCCCCCTCACTGTAACCCCTTACTTTGGACAATCACCTTACTTGTGCACCTCACATCGAAAATGTTGCCAAGAATGTGAACGCTAAACTAGGTCAACTATTCAGACGTAGAAGGAGTCTGACTCAAGAAGCATTTAAACTTGCTGTTCACAGCTCAGTACTATCCATTATTGATTATGGCTTGGTAATATATGGCTCTGCCCCAGACACATCTCTCAAAAGGCTAAGCACTACCCTTAACAAAGCCTGTCGACTTATGACTGGCGCTGATCAACTCACACACACTTGTGACCTCTACACCCTGACTGGCTGGCTAAAACTACAAGACTGGATCAAATACCAATCGTGCATACTTGCCAAACAAGTGCTACTTGGAGTCATGCCAGCTGGCGTCACTTGTCTTTTGCCTAAGTCCCTCAGGTCTTGTCACACTCGGACCTCTGACACTGAACTTTTTCTTGTTCATAGAGTACGGACTACCCAATGCCAGTGATCTTTCATCTATAGAGCCCCTAACTGGTTTAAGGGTCTGGGCCTCCAACTGATCAGTCTTTCATATATTGCCCAATTTAAGCATCTCCTGCACCAGCACATCGTGAATGAAGCTGCCTGTGATTGCCTCAATTAATCGTACTCCTTGCCATATGCCACCTCCCAGCTGACATCTACCACAATGACGCTGGCCCTGGCTGCCTCCTCCAATTGCACCACTTTCCCCCTCCCACTCACCCCTTTCCCTTTCACCTCTTACCCTCTTCCTACTCTACCTGGTTTACCCTCTGACCACTACATGTGCTGCCTCCCTTCTCACCCTCTTTTAACTCTCGCCAACACCCTACCATTTAGACACCATTGTCCCTCCTGGTGTCATCCTCTCCCCTTCTCTTTCCTCCCAGCCACCCTCATACTCCCCTCCTACCTTGCTTCATTTTCCTGACAATGCCTCATGGCTGCAACCTTTTCCACTGCTATGCCCTGCCACCTATCCCTTCCCCTTATTTCCCCTACCCCTTTCCATCTCCTGTATGACCTCCCTCTTTTGCTTACACTACTGTTTTTGAAATGTTAATAGCTATGTCTAATGATTTTGTTTTCGCTGTACACTAGAATGTATATGTTTCCTCCTCTATCTGTTTTTGTAACCCTCTCCCATTATGATGTGGAACCTTTGTAAATGAGCCCCTTTGTGCTTAAAGGTGTTTCTAATCCAAGAATGAATAAATAAATAAATAAAATGACCCTTCTCCATGACTGCACCTCTTGGCTATTGCATATCAGTTACTGAAACATGAAAACAATGTTCATGCTGTCCCTAAAAAGTGGCATAAAATGCTTCAGAATTAATGAAACTAATACCGTCAGTATGGAAAAATAACAATCGCCTGAGTTTTGATAATTTAGAGAAAATAATTAATAATAGGCCTGGTAAAAATAATTTTTTGTATGTAAAATGTCATGATTTGCACATCTCCAAAGCCCCCATCCCCAAACACACATGTGTGCACTTGCAGACCGGGTGTTATCATATTGTCCTGTCAGGTAGTATGAACCAGGATGTGGGAGTTTTGTTTGGTTGGGTAGGGACCGATCTTTAAAAGAGGTGAGGTCCTGGGTGGTAAAGGAGTTAAGTTTGTGGTTTACTAGGGGGGTTATGAACTTTAGAGATTATACTGCAAAGTGAGTGATTATTGGAAGAATTTGAAATCATTCCCAGGATCAAACATTTCTGTTATTGGTAAGTAAGCCAGGATCCATAAATGGCAAGATTTACTGATGGGAATCTTGAAATACATTCATTTGTTCACACTGAAAACAGAGCTGTATCAGGGTCAGAACGGTGAGTATGAATGAGATGAGAAAATTAAAAAAAAAAAAAAGTATGATTTTTAATTGTACCATTGAAACTTATTGTAGATTTCTTAATTTGAGGAGTGAGATAAAATATTTATTTTTTATTTATTGAGATATCGGAACTACAAACCTTTGAGTCAGAGACTCCTTTGCAAAGGCTCCACGTCGTGGAAGTACAAAACAAGAGAAATGGACAATACAATGAAAGGTATTACAAATGAATGCGGAGGGTGAAACAACCCAGAGTCAAGTATGGTACAAAGGCAGAGAGCAATACATTGAAAGGTATTTCACCTGAATGTGGAGGGTAAAACAACCTAGAGTCGAACATGGTACACAGGCTTCAAGCAAATTAAGCTATTGCTTACATTCAAATTTCAAGGATGATACAAGGTTTCCCAAGCCAATAAAACATACTTAAGATAAAATATAAAGCATACACACTGAATTGAACTATTAATCTTTTATAGTTAAGAGTAAGATTCTAAGATGGGATTCTAAATGGGTGTGGGAGACAAAGCAAAGGAAATGGGCTTGTTCACACCTTAAAAGTAATCCTGGCCGGGGCCCCTGAAGCTGTCAGATGCACTTAACACCGAATCGGGGAGGTGAGAGTCATGTCACAGTTCAGCCCCTGACTTACTCAGTGGCTGAGTCCTTTACAAAACACATGCAGCTCAGGCAGAAAGAAAAGGATATATACAGTAGTAAATATATGTTGGGGATTTCTAGGGGCCCCCTGGCAGGTAGGGGCCTTAGGCCTGTGCCTATGTTGCCTATGCCTTAATCCGGCCCTGCCTCTGGTGGTGACAGCTGATAAGCTGCAAGTGGAGAAGTGGGCTGATAGGTTTTGGAGAGTCACGTGACAATGCCTATAAAAGGAGGAGCTCACCAAGGGCGGTGGTGGGGGTACTGGGGAGCCGGCATGCAGCACCGGTGGGGCAGAAGCAAACAGACACTGGAAGCAGAGCTTCCTTACTCAGGCAGTAACTACTTTTGAAAATGGCACCTGTGGCGTCCGAAATGGAGTTCCAGTTTCTTCGTACCTGTGCTTCGGGGGGGGGGGATCCGTCCACGGAATGTTGTTTGGGAGGGCTGTGCTCCAGGGCCCTCGCGACCCTAACCCGCATCTGTGGAGAGAGAAAAGGTGTTTTATATGCAGAGCTGTAGGAGGACCTAAGGTATGTGGGCTTATCAAGTAATTCTTTTGTCCCCAGTTTGAGCATTTGTATAAGAATTGCTAGCTGATTTGTGGCCCAGAAACTGCATGGTAAAAACCTAGTTGTTTGCCCAAGTAACTTCTTTGTCCCTAGTTTGAGCGTTTGTGCAAAATTGCTGTCTGATTTGTGGCCCAGAAGCTGCGTGGTAAAAACCTATGCTTCGGCAGTGCAGGGTATTTGTGCTGTTATTATGCTGCCTGGTTTAAAAACACGCTGCCGAGACTACAGAGAAATAGTTTCCAATTTGGTCCAACTGCAGCGCTTGCTAAAAAATTTGGTGCAATAGTGAAAAAGCTGACTGGCCATTTGAGTGATTATACAGGTTATCAGGAGTAGGTCTAACGCATGGTGGGGGTGATTTCTGTGCGAAACCAATTCCCACTCCAGCGTACCCCTCCAGGATTATTTAGGCTTTCTTCTGTTGCCCTTTTACCTTTGTAATGACTGTAAAGCTATCATGCACAGTTATGGTGACTTTTAGGAAAGACTGTAAAACTAACCAGCAATAGTATACAGTGGATTACATTTGTTTCTTAAAGCACCTTACAAAAAGCGACAAGGGAGAAGCATGGCAAAAGTTTTAGATAAAAGTCTTTGGAATGACTGTAAAACTAGCCACAATAGTATGCAATGGTTACATTAGTTTCTCAAGGCACCTTGCAATAAGCAACAACAGAGTAAGCATGGCAGAAATTTTTTAGATAATAAACTATCAGCACACCTGTGCCGACTCTTTAATCAAGCATAATTTACAGCAAACAGACACTGGAAGCAGAGCTTCCTTACTCAGGCAGTAACTACTTTTGAAAATGGTGCCTGTGGCATCCAAAATGGAGTTCCAGTTTCTTCGTACCTGTGTTTCGGGGGGGAGGGGGATCCGTCCACGGAATGTTGTTTGGGGAGGGCTGATGTGCTCCAGGGCCCTCGTGACCTTAACCTGCGTCTGTGTTTGAGGGGATCCGTCCACAGAATGTTGCTTGGGGAGGATGTGCTCCAGGGCCTTCATGACCCTAACCGCGTCTGTGCTTTGGGGGTCCGTCCACGGAATGTTGTTTGGGGAGGGCTGATGTGCTCCAGGGCCCTCACGACCTAACCCGTCTGTGCTGTGGGGGATCCGTCCATGGAATGTTGTTTGGGAGGGCTGATGTGCTCCAGGGCCCATGATGGATGTAGTCCCACTACACAAAAGTGGTAGCAGGGCAGAGGCTGGCAGTTATAGGCTAGTCAGCCTGACATCGGTGGTGGGAAAATTAATGGAATCACTGCTGAAGGAAAGGATTGTGGAATATCTTGAATCCAGTGGGTTACAAGACCCAAGACAGCATGGGTTCAAGGGGTATGTCAAATGAATCCCATAGATTTCTTTGACTGGGTGACAAAGGATTTAGATCAGGGTGGAGCGTTGAATGTGGCCTACCTAGATTTCCATAAGGCTTTCAACACTGTTCCACGTAGGAGACTAGTAAGCAAGCTGGGTAGCTTAGGAGTGGGGCCAAAGGAGGTAAACTGGATAAGAAATTGGCTAGGGGATAGGCAACAGAGAGTGATGGTAAACAGAGTTCACTTTGAGGATAGGAGAGTGGCTAGTGGGGTGTCACAGGGATCAGTGCTGGGACCAGTCCTCTTTATTGTCTTTATAAATGACATTGCAAAGGAGCAGGAAGGGAAAGTCTGCCTCTTTGCCGATTACACCAAAATCTGCAAAAGATGGACACCCCAAGGGTGGTGGTGTGGGAAGGATGAGCAGAGAGCTGAGAAAACTAGAGGAGTGGTCATGGCTATTGCGGCTGAGTTTTAATGTAAAAAAGTACAAACTAATTCACTTAGGGCACAAAACCCAGGGCAGGAGTACAAAATGGGTGGAGTGGTATTGATGATTACCAAGCAGGTAAGAGACTTGGGGAGAATCATATCTGATGACCTCAAAGTGGCCAGGCAGTGTGACAAGGCAGTCGGAAGGGCTGGTTGGATGCAGAGGTGCATAGGGAGGGGTATCACCAGCAGAAAGAGGGAGGTGGTGTTAGCTCTGTACAGATCACTGGTAAGACCTACCTAGAGTACTGTGTCCTGTTCTGGAGAGCACATCTCTGGAAGGACATAGACAGAGTGGAGGCGGTCCAGAGGAGGGCAACTAAAGTGGTGCAGGGTCTGCCTCAAAAGCCCTACAAGGAGAGACTAAAGGACCTCATTATGTACACCCTGGAAGAGAGGCAGGAGGGGGGATATGATAGAGACCTTTAAATACCTCACAGGGGTAAATAAGGTACAGGAGGGAAGTATTTGTCAGAAGAAAAGGTGCTCAAGAATAAGGGAATGTGCTATGAAGCTGGAGGGATGTAGATTCAGGAGAGATGTGAGGAAGTACATCTTCACAGAAAGAGTGGTGTATTCCTGGAACAGTCTTCCAGTGGAGGTGGTGGGAGTGAAAACAGTGGCAGAGTTCAAGAATGCATGGGATAGGCATAAGGGAATCATAGTGGAAAGGAAGGCATGAGGGAGAGAGAGCTGCAGATCCAGTATGGTCCAAGGTAATGATTTATTTATTTAGTTTTTGTTAACCAGGTAGGCATACCAGGCAGAAAGTGCCTGTTTTCAGGTATTACCCAGGAGAGTTACAACAAGGGTGATGCAACACCGAACATTTTACAGTACACAACAACATTCAGCATGTTCACAGGTGAGGTAACATTAAACAGGATACAAACAATTATTTATTTATTTATTTAGGAAATCAGAATTACAACCCTATGAGTCATAGACTCGTTTCCAAAGGCGCCATGTCAGAATAACACATAGACATTCATACAGTACATACATAGAATAAATGTGGGTGAGCAATCATACAGAGTATAAGTACAATGAGCCCGGGTTAATGCCTGTGCATTTGGTAGCTAAAACAGGGCAGAGCTATCGACATATTTACCAAATCAGCGGTTAAGACCTATACAAATGGTAGCTAAAGCAATGCATGATATGAGTTGGTAGTAAGCCGCCACAGGGAGGCCTTGTCTTATACATAATACAATGCATTCATAGTTCAGTGCAACTCTATAGTAACCGAGGGAGGGGAGGAGCCTGTAGGCTAGAAATAGTGAGTGCTCTCCACTGCCTGGCCAAGGGTGGGTGCATGGCCTAGTGACATGGTGCAAGATCCACAGGTTACCGGTTACACTGGCACTAACATGAGGAGAGGATATGGGCCCTTAAGGCAGCTTAAAAAGGACCTAGATTGGTGATTGATGTGATGGCTGGTGGGAGGGCATTGTACCAGGATGGAGCTCTAAGGGGGGAGGATCGCTGGGCCAGGGTGGTCCTGACCCTAGGCACCTTCCAGATAGTTTTTGGGGTGGCCCTTGTGGACGCTGAGATGGTGGCTGCCTGAAGAGAAGCCATGACCAGGGCCACTGGAAAATTGCGGAAAAGGTTACCCAAAATTGCAGAGCGTTTTGCAAAAATTGTGTGAAATTGCAGGGTTCCATTATAGACCCTGAGTGCTTCACAACAAATCTTTGAATGTTTCCTGCAGCATATATTAGTCAGTATAAATTGACAAATGAATACACTAATACCTGAATATGTTTAAAACATAAAGAAAAGTTTATGTTCCTAAAAAGAATACTAAACTGATAAGCTGTCGTAGGCATTACCTATCTGACAAAATTTAAAAGCATCTGCCTCATACAGTGCTAAATAGATTCTGTAAAGTGAGCCACAGTAAATCAATATTAAATAAAGCCAGAAGAATTTTTTTTTTGTTTCTGGCTGTAGAATAATGAAGCCTAATCAACAGCTGTTTACAGTGCTCTGCCAGCTATTCAACCACTTTGATACAAGAAAAAATAAGCAGATAGAGTGGTGAATAATTGAGTTTTAGTAAAATGTTGTTTAAGTGTTTAATGTTCAAAATCTGTACTGTAGGTATTGTACACTATTTTTGAAATCACATATTTAAACAATAAATTGGGGGGTTCTTGGGGCTGGTGGTATAATCTAGAGGTTAGAGTAACAAACTATGAATGAGCTGACGACATCTAGTAGACCTGGGTTTGATTCCCACAACCTCCACTTGCATACTGTGTGATTCTGAACAAGTCACTTAACCTCCTTGGTGCTCCTGGGTTGTACCTGAAAACAGGCACTTGTGCCTAGAGGGTCTTACGCAGTTATCAAAAAATGTAAAAAAAAAAAAATACCAATATAATTTTACTACATCATACAGTAGTCAGAGTACCCTATAATTTACCTTTGTTTTACTCTGACTGCAATGATTTTGTTTAGTTAAAGATAAATTTTCAGATACTGTACATTTTGTGTTTTATAAGCTTGTTTTTAGACTTTAGTCAGGTTTTTTATTGTAGTCTTTGCATGTGAGCATCTAGGGGGTAGTTGCTAAGAATGAGATCACGGTTAGCAACTAGCTCACTTAAGTTTAAAATTGGCAGGGCCATCCAAAACTCCTCAGCTGTTTGAATCAAAACTAGTCTTAATGAAAGTATGCTCACAAGGAAAAACTTGGCCTTCCACTTACAAAAAGGCTTCAAAGGCCCTGTCCACACTACACTGTTTGCGCCCGGTAACGGATGCAATCCGTTACGGCCGCGGAGCGGTGCAGTGCGTCCACACCTCGGCGGTGTCCGTTACGGGACCGGCACCGCCAGTCCACACATCAGGATCCGGGCGACCATTACAGCGGTGCCCGATCCCACAATGCAGCTCGCACTGTGCTTTGCCCCTGCAGGGGACTGTTACCAGCAGTCCACACTACCGCTGGTAACGGTACCAGGGCGGGACCGGTTTCATAACCATTGTTGAAACCATCTCATATGTGGTTTCAACAATGGTTATGAAAACACCTCCTGTAATGTTACAGGTGTAAACGCGACCTGTTATGGTAACGTTTTACACCCTCTGTAACGTTACAGAGGCGTAGTGTGGATAGGACCATAGTTAGCACCCTATTTAAGTGAATGGGATAATTTGCACCTTTTCTCCCATCTTTTGTTTTAGGCTGTGTGGCAACAAAAAGTTTTCTGATAGACTGCTTCAACACAAAACAAAGGTTAAGTGTTTAAGTGTACTTATGCTTGGCCAGTGGATTCTGAAACCAAACAAGACAAGGATTCAAAAGAAATCAGTGTCACATAAAACCCTTGTCCTACCTTACACTGCTTTGTTTCGGCCAAACCCAAGTCTGCATGCAAAATTGTCAATATATTTGAGAATATTTTATTAAAAATGTTAGTACGTTTTACACAGTTCAAAATAAAAACTCAAAAATTGCAAGAAATTGTGGAACATGTCAGTTTTTGCGGAGAATAGTGAAAATTGCGGATTCCAAAAAAAAATTGTGAGCACAATTTTCCAGTGGCCCAGGCCATGACCCCTATTGGGGTTAAACCCAGGTGGATTTTCTTGGTGAAAAGACAGGTCTGGTACAATAGTCTTTCCTCAAAGGAGAGGATATTGGTGAGCGCATATAGGGTGCAGGTATGTGTATTTCTGTCGGCACCAGAGAGGAGCCGGCAGGCCTTATTGATGACTACTTGTATTTGATGAAGTGCCATAGGGTCGGTGGCAGCATAGATTGTGAGGCCATAGTCCACCAGTGATAAGACTGAGGAGGTAAAGGCTAGGTGAAGTGCTTCAGGTGGCCGGCAGTCATTATGTCTGTAAAGGAGACCAATGCGAGTGTTGGTGGCAGAGATGAGGATTTTTATATGTTCATGGAATGACAGGGAAGAGTCAAATGTAATACCTAGATACTTATACTTTTGGACCTGTTCCAGTGGGATGAGAGAGGCGGACAGTATTTCCAGGGGGAAATCCTTTGATCTGTTTTGGCGGTGGGCATAGAACATTGTCTTAGTTTTTTTAATGTTGACCACCAATCTGTGTTCAACAAACCAGTGTTCAATCTGAGAGAAGGAGTTTTGTAAGGTATGCTGGAGAGAGAGAGAGGATCAGGATGTGTGGCATAAAGAACAGCGTCATCCGCGTAGAGGTGAAGGTTGCCAGGGCAGGATTTAGGCTGGGCGTTGAGGTAGATGCTGAATAGCAGGGGACCCAGGACAGATCCCTGGGGAACTCCTGAGCACACAGGCAGCATAGTAGATATGGTATTATTAATTTTAACATATTGAGTTCTAGATGAAAGACAGCCAGGGTAGGCAATAGTTGAGTACAGTTTACATCACAACCAGTAGACAAGTGTTAAATACAACAGGGAGAGAGTCAGATGGCAACAGAACAACATTCTCTCTACACATAGCATAAAGACAATATTATCATCCGTGGGTAACAGGGAAAGAGTAACAAATCTGCAAAATATCATTCTCTCTCTACACACTGCATAAGACAATTAGCATCCATAGGCAAGAGTAGCATAATATCAATACTATAGCGACAGTCAATCTAGAATGGGATGGGAGCCCAATAACTAGTTCACCTCTTGGGGAAGCATTTGCATTTAGATGTGCCGAGGAAGTGTTTACGAAGGGAATTTTTGAAACTCCTTGCAGTGGCACATGCACACATATCAGCTGGCATGTTGTTCCATAATTTGGGAATAAAGTACTGGAATGCTGCTGAACCAAGGTTAGTTCTCAGCTTAGGGACCACAAGCAGGCCATAGCTGGAGGATCTTAGTGAATACGGACTGTGGTGTGGCTGAAGCCAATCAGCAAGCTGTTGCGGTTGCTGTTTTTGTAACACATTGTAGACTATGCTTCCTAGTGCATGGTCTCTCAAGGCTTCGGGGGGTAGCCAGTTTAATTTCTCATGTAATGTACAGTGAAGGACACATTTGCTACTGGGAAACACAAAGCAACATATTCTGTTGTAAGTGACATCCCACCTCTTCAGTGCAAGTTTAGATGCTGATGGTGCATACACTACAACATTATACATGAGTTTAGTAAGTAGTATTCCCCATGCAGCCAACAGACAGGCATGTGGGTGAAGTTGTGTCTGATTCTGTAGGACATGCCCAATCTAGTGTTAACAGCTTCACAGGATTTTGATATACGCAGCTTAAAGTCAAGTGTGGGCCCTGTGGGGTCCAAGGTTATCCCAAGACAGCTGAAGCATTGAACTGCCTCCAGTAAGGTACCATTTATTTATTTTTTATTTATTTAAGTCTTTGTTTATCGGGTAAGTGCACTGATCCAAGGACCATTTTCAGGCATGACCTGGGCCACAAAAAATGGCACAGAACAAACAATTTGAGATATTATACAAGCCAAATAGTAGAAGCAGGTTACAGGCAATACAGATAAATCACAAGGAAACAGTATATGACAGAGTAAGCAATGGTACAGAGAGATAATGCATGATGTACAGTTACAAGTTTCAATACAGAGTAGCCAAAAATGTTGGTACCAGCAGCAAATAATAAATTGAGACATGGCAAACAAAACCTAGGGGTAAACAGTTTGCAAGCAGAACAATACCTAGATGGAAGTGAAACGAGGAGAAGCAGGGGAGATGAGTGCAGGTAGGGAACAATAGAACCAGTTCAGAGTCATCCACCGAGTGCACTAGGTACTGAGGTGAGTGACAGGGTGAGATTCCTAGGAGGGGTCTATAGTAGGGAAGGGAAAGTAGTGAAATTAAGTGCCAGTGGAGTCAAAGGCGCACACCAGGTTGCTAAGTAACTAGGTAATAGGGAGGGGGGGAGAAAGTAGGAAGACAATGCAGGACATCTAGGGAGAGGGGGAGGTGGAGGCAAAGGGGACATAAAGTAGCAGGGGTAGGAATGGGAGAGATGGCAGAGGAAGCACGTAAGTTAGAGGGGGGAAGGGAAAGATAAAAGGACCAAAAAAAGGGGTGGGGCTGGAGTGAGGGAGGGGGTATGTAAGCAGACAATCTGGAGGGGGGCTTGGCAATTCCTTATTTTAGGGGGAAGAGTCAAACAGCATGGTTTGTGTCTTAGCCACATTTATGAGTAGCCTTTTCTGTTGTAGCCAGGTTTGTATTTCTTGACGATCATGGGACAACATCATGTTTATATCGCTTATGTTCTTGGTGCTGACAATAAGTGCAAGATCATTCACGTGCAGTATAGGTATATTGTATTTCAGATACTCATGCAGCCTATTGGTATGGATCAAGAACAGGAGCGGTCCCGGGTATAGATCCTTGAGGGACCCTGATTCTGGGGGACATTGGTTCAGAGAAGGTGGTTGATAGTTCTACTAGCTGCTGTCTATGGTGGAGATAACTGGCAAAGCAATTATGGGAGGGGGGCACCAGACTGAGGTCTTTTAGCTTGTGGGTGAGCATGATGTGGTCTACAAGGTTGAAAGCCTTGGTTAGGTCTATGAACACAATGCCTGTATATTCCCCTCTATCTGTGGTGGAGGCAATATGGTTGATGAGTATTAGCAAGGCAGTAGAGGTACTGTGACCACTGCTAAATCCATGCTGGTGGGGTGATAGCAAGTTGTATTTTATCAAGTGATTAGTTAACTGGTAGCTACCAATTTTTCTAATACTTTGTTACGCACAGGCAAAATAGGCCTGTAGTTACTGAGGGTTTTTGAGTCTCCTTTCTTAAAGACTGGGACAATATGGGATAATGTCCAAGCAGATGGAACTACTCCACACATGAGGGAAAAGTTGAATAGCCTGGTAACAGCAGGAGCAATTTCAGATGCAGCAAGCTGGAGCAGTTTCGGCTCAAGCCTATTCGAGCCTGCCATTTTGAATATGGGATGCATTTAAGCAGTTTTCTGACTTCAGATACTTTGATTGCTTTAAAGTAGAAGGGAGGGTGAGTAACCTGATTATTGGGTACAGAAGCTAGTGTGAGGGGGGAGGGAGCTGTCCCTAGAGGTAGGATCTGCATACTTAGGCAGATCGCAGACTTGTGTATTAAATGCATTTGCTATGATGGAGGGATTGTTAAAATTTACACCATTGATATTTATATCAAGGGGGTAAAGGGGAATTATTTTTGCCTAGGATATGTTTTATATGATTCCAATAGCACTGAGAGGATCCCACAGGAGATTTTTATAGTAGTTACTTTTACATTTTCTATATATTTTTTACACTAGGTGCGGAGTTGCCTATACTTTTGCCAGTCTTCATTATTACCTGTGGCCTTGAAGATCCCCCATTGTTTGTCTCTAGCTTTTAATCATGCAGGTGGGGGAAAATGGGCAGACTAAGTGGGCCTAGTGATCCTTATCTGCCATCAAATTCTATTTTACTATGTCCCAGAAGGAATCCTAGGCACAGTGAGAGACAAGTATGTTATCTTTATTATGTCAATATAATTATTTTTAGTGTTGTAAGGGGTAGTGGTGGTTTGAAAGACACTTACAGACAAGATTTAATAAATAAGATGTTGACCAGATATGTTTCTGGATATAGTGGAAAAACATTGCCCCTTCGGGATGACTAGTTGAATTCTAGTAGTCATATTATCCTCAGCCTTTGGCTCTGGGTAATAGAAGTACTGCTGGTCAATAGATCATCCCTCTAGGGCAGCAGTTTCCTGCTATATCCCTCACCTCCAGTCAGTATTTATTTTAGTATAGTACATGGATGGTCCTTGTCATTTACTGGCATTGTGCTGAGGAAAAAAGCTGTCGTGCCGTTGCAGTAAATGGAAGATGTTTTACCAATGTTCTTTTTTTTGTTTATTGTATTTTCAGATAGCTTAGGTACAGACAAAACATCAGTAATAATACAGACAGAATGACAGGAGCCAAGCATGATTGTTTACATTAAGATGCTTACGACAATTACAAAAATAAATCCCCATTACAGAGCTGAGACTGGTACTTTTTCACATAATCATGAACTGCACAAATATAGCTAGCCTCTGTAGAAAAGAGGAAATATATTGTTAAAGGACAAAACTGAGTCATGCTTTACAAAATAGCAGGAATGGAATGAGGGAGGGGAGAAGCAAGGGGGATCAAGCCACCCTGGGCCATGGACCGTCCATGGCTTGGTTTTATGGAACAAAAGAAGCATCAAGATCCATAATATATAGTACCCACTGTTGCCACCTAGTCTTGGACCATGGTAGCTGCCCCTGTAAAGCTGAGGCTAGGCGTTCCATGACAGATGGATCTAACAGTAGTCTGCCGTTGTACAGTGGTTGGGGAGTATGGAAGAGCCAGAGTAGGGGGAGTTACACATTTTTTGCCACCAGTGTATAGTCAAGAGTAGAGTATGGGGGAAGATGTGAACATCTTCTGCTGTAATATAGAGGAAAGACCAGTTGTGGACTCAGGAGGTGTGTGGCACTAGACATTTCTGAGAGCACCTCATCCAGAGCCTCCTAAAAGTGGTGGAGAGTTGAACATGACCAAAATATGTACCTTTTGCTCTCCACAAATCCTCCAGCACACCCCATGGTGTGGGCCCATATAATGGGCCTGGACATAAGGAGTGTGGAAATAACAATTCAGCCATTTCCAGGCAAATTCTTGCCAGGGAACCAAGGAGGTTAATTTGAGAGAGGGACAGCTGATTTTAGTCATGTTTAGGGGGTTATAGGCACCTCACATTCCACAGACTACTTCATGGAACTGGTGGAGGTCGTTCTAACCAGAAATGACACCAAACTTTGTGTATGTTAACAATAAGTCTCCCTCACTGTTCTCCCTGAAAGATCTCTGTAAATGGGAGGGCAAGGGAAGCTGTCCATAGTTAGGGACTAGGACTTCAGGTCCTGGAATGTTTAAATATCTTACTGAGTTGAAAACTGAAATATGTATGTTATACCTTGCTTCAACTAACAGAGAAATGTATAGTCTACATGGGCAGGGGTAAAGTCTGAGTTCCTGGCTACCGCCCTATAGAACACCAGTAATGAAGTTCCCCCTGGGAGTCTGCCAATTTGATTCCATTGCTGGAGTGTTACAGCTGTGTATCTAGTAACTCTCAGTGTTGCCACTGCCTCTTGGATTCACATAAACATAATGATCAGTCTAAAAAGGTCATTAATGTGGAACTGCAAGAGTTTCCAGAGGGCGGTACAGGACGGAAGCGACCACAAGAACACAAATCTTAAATGTGAGGCCAGAGAATAAACATTTCACATTTGGCAACTTCAGGCCACCCTTATGTTTTGGCAATTGTAGGAGGGAATATTTTATCCTAGGCGTAGACCCGCCCCAAAGAAACTGGGATACCATATCATCCTATCCCAGGAGGTAAAATATATTTGTGAAGGAGAAAAAGGAAGGGCCTTCAGGAAATGTAAGATCCTCAGTAGGAATAGATGAACTCTTCAGGAGCAAAGATCCCGTTTTCATGCAAATGACTTCAGTAATAAAAATTGGGGAGGAGAAATACAGAACTAATGTGAAATACAAGCTGAACTGTGTCTAAATATTATGCTTTGTTAAAGTTGCCCAAATGGTGTCAGCTGCTCTTTAAGGAATGAAAGCACTCAACTTGCACTAAGTATATAACCACACAGTAAATACTATAAGCCTATAAACTTGCATTGACTTTGTAACAATTTTGAATTGCTTGCTAATACCGGTCCTTATTCACAAAAGGGTGTTAATTATGTGTCAAAGGCTCATACCCCACCTATGCAGCTCCGCACACATGAACAGGTGTGCACCTGCCACTATTCTTGAATGCTGGCCACTTGTCCGCAGCCCCACCCGGCATGTGGCCTTGTGTTGCTGGATTGGGGCAGTGCAGAGGGCACAGTGCGGGACCCAGGCAGACATCCAATTGAATGCCTGCCCTGGGTTCCAGAGACATTCCCTTATGCACCCACGTGCACAACAAGCACCATGGCTGCCACAGCTGTGCTGGTGGGGGCACGTGCCAATTGTGTATACTTCCTGCCCCTGTAGTACATTTGTTGTATTGCTGTGGACAGTGCCACAATTGTCCCCCCCATCCCCGATCCCCTGGTAATGTAATGTCACATCTTCCCCGGTAATCTAGTGGATCCCCCTCCCTTGACATTTATTTACCAGGTTTTGGCTTGGCGGAGTTTAATGGGAATCAGGACTCATGCACTATTGCTACCTTGCTGCTTTACTCTCTTATCATCACAGTGTTAAAATCTGTGGGCAGGATTTTCAAATGCCCTAGATTACCACAAGACCCGGCGCACTGACGATGCAGTGCATGGGGTTTTCGGTTATCTAACAGGATTTTCTCTTAGTCTCTCCTCATATGTTTTGTGGTCCAGACAATGCACCATCTTTGTCACCCTTCTCTGGATAGCCTCCACCTTGTTTATGTTCTTATGCATGTGTGGTCTCCAGTATTGCATGCAGTACTCCAGGTGAGACTTTACCAGTGTTTTATACAATGGCATCACCACCTCCCACCTGCTACTAGCAATACCTCTGCCTATGCACCCCAGCATGCCACTGGCCTTCCCTGCAGCCTTTGCACACCGCTTTGACACCTTAAGGTCATCAGATATGATAATTCCTATGTCCCTTTCCTCTTTGGGGAAAATCAGTACCTCCGCCCATCCTGTTGCTCTCCCCAGGGTTCCTTAGCCCAGGTTCATTATCTTGTACTTTTTTGCATTGAACCTCAGTTACCACCCCTCTGACCATCTTTTAAGCTTCTCCAGATCCCTTTTCATTTTCTGCACTCCTTCTGGAGTATCCACCCTGTTGCAGATCTTAGTGTCATCTGCAAATAGGCAGATCTTTTCTTCCAACCCCCCTGCAATGTCACTAATGAAGATATTGAAGATATTGAACAGGACTGGTCCCAGTACTGATCCTTGTGGCACTCCACTGGTCACCACACTCTCTCTGAATTGGATCACATTTACCATCACCCTTCTGTCTGTCAGTTTCCAACCCAATATATCACCTTATGCCCCATGCCCAGACTACTCATCTGGTTAACCAGCCTTCTGTGTGGGACGGTATTGAAGGCTTTGCTGAAATCTAGGTAGGTGACATCTACGGCCCCTTCTTGATTCACTTCCCTAGTCACCCAACCAAAAATCTACCAGATTCATTTGACAAGACCTTCCTGATGTGAATCCATGTTGCCTCAGATCCTGGGCACCAATGGATTCCAGGTGTGTCACTATCCTTTCTTTCAGCAGTGTCTCTATGATCTTCCCCACCACTGAGGTGAGGCTGACTGGCCTGTAGTTCCCTGCTTCCACCCTACTGCCACTTTTGTGCAGTGGGACTACATGCACCCTCCTCCAGTCCTCTCGAACCATGCCTGTGTTGAGTGACTCTGTGAACAGGGTGGCCAGAGGCACTGCCAGTTCCCTTTGAAGCTCCCTTAATATCCTAGGGTGTATGTGATCTGGCCCCATTGTTTTATCCACCTTCAGCTTTGTGAGTTCGTCCAGAACTCTCTCCACTGTGAATGGACTGGTGACCACTTCTCCCTCGGATTGCCTCTGCTCCCCAACTGTGGTTCTTGACCCTCTCCCTCCTGATTGAATACTGAACAGAAGTATTTTCTCAGTATTTGTTCTGCCTTTCCTAGATCCCCCTCCTTACACTCTCCCTTCTCCCCTTTGAGCCTCACAATCCCCCCTGTCGATTTTCCTCTATCACTGATGTACCTATGGAATGTCTTGTCCCCTTTTTACACAGTCCATGCTAACCCCTCCTTTGTCTGTGCCTAGGCTTTCCTAACAGCCTTCCCTGCTTCTCTTAGACAGACAAGGTACACCTCCCTGTCCTCCTCCCTTTGGGTCCCCTTTTACTTCCTGAAATTTGCTCTTTTAGCCCTTACTTTGTCTCCCACCTCTTTAGAGAACCGTAGTGGTTTCTTTCTTCTTTTTCCTTTGGCCACTATCCTAATATATTGGTTAGTTACCTCCATAATGGCTCCTTTTAGTCTCCCCCACTGTTCCTCCACCCCCTCCATTACCTCTACCTTCTCCAGGGCTGCTCTTAAACATCTACTCATTTCATTGATATCCGCCCTCCTGAAATCTAATACCTTTGCCCTTTGTGTGGCTTAACTGAGTCCCTGTCTCCATGGTAAACCATACCAATCTTAATTTGAAAAATGAGTTTATGTACTTTTTTTAACAGAAGATGACCAATTTTAAACCTCTGGCAGCTTGTCCTTTAATATCCATTAACACTGCTCAGTTGTGCTACACTACAACCAGACCCATTGCTAGGACAGCCAGATGGGGGGAGCAGAAAGAATGACTTGGGGGGCAGCTACCAGTGGCACTTCCTGTCACATGTTTAGTCAAAAATGCAGTGTCAGTCAGATGTCAGAACTAAGCCTTTTATCTACCTGTAAATTATTTAACAGTTAACTCTAAACTTGTAAGTGCTGTGCAAGGTTAACAGTGTTCATGAAACTAAAGTTGAAGTCTTCTTGGATAGAAGCATTTGAATTCTTCCACAAAGACATCCAGGTTGAGACATGAAGTCACATCATTTTCATATGACAGGAGAATGAGGTTTCTCTTTCGTTCATGAGTCATGCTCATCGTCGGATGTGATAAAATTATTTTCAAACAAGAAAAGGAATTCTCTCAAGCTGCAGTTGATGCTCCAAATAACAAGACAGCAATACACATTTCAAAAATACATGGGAAAGCCTCCTTTAATTCCTTGGCAGCACCAAGAACTTCTTCAAATTATTTGCATCAGTGCCTTGAATACAGCCATTTCAGCTTTCACTTTCTCAATATCTAATCAAAGCAAGTCAATCTAAGCACGTAGCGATTCCATTTTCAATAAATCAGGAGAGCTACTAGAATACAGGGCTGACAAGCATTTGTATAACTCGGAGTTCCTCTGAGGAAATCTCCTTTGCAATTCACTAGTGGTTTCATCATAAATCTGGGACCACTGATGCTCATTTAAAGTTTGGAATCCTGGTAATTGTTCAGTGATGACTGAATCTTGAAACTATCTGGACAGCACCCTGGCTCTTTTGCTGGCACCAGCACGATGTAATGCCAATGTTTCACCTTTGCATTTTTCTAAATTGGGTGCTTGGATGAAATATCTGCTACAAAATCTTCAAACAGTTCTCTCTTTTCTTGAAGTGTTTCACAGGAATGAGTAATCAATTCAAATCCCTTAGCAAGGTGCATCAATTCCTTTTGAAGGTAATTATTCACCGGAGCAAAAACATTGAAAATCATTCTTGTAACCTTGGCCAAGAACAGAAATTGGGATGATTTTGTAACTTCCAATAGCCCTCTTGCTTCAACTGACAGATCACCATAACCATTTGCAAACTGTGACAGAACACTCTGAATCTCTTCCAAATTATTGAGGGTTACTGCCAAGGTTTTCAGGTGACCATTCCATTTTGTTTCTAAGAGTCTTTGCAGGTGCTGGGCTTTCTCTTCTATTGCACACTAACTTCATGTCTGTGAAAACATTTGTACAGAGAGCTGCAATTTGAGAATATATCTGCCACTGCTGCGCTCTTCTCACACACGAGTAACCACCAGATGTAACTGATGATTCAAGCAGTGTGTGTGTAAGGAATTTCCTTGTTTAATTTCTCTTGCAAAAGCTTTTGTACACCTCCTTTGCACCTTGACATAATGGAGGCACAGTCAAACCAAGAACATAAAATATTTTGAGGGCTTGCACCCAGTTCTTGGATGTCTTTCAAGATCTGTTGTGTAATATCTTCAGCAGTGAGGCCATGCAATTGGGATAATCCAATAAGTATCTCCTTCAGTTTGCCATCAACAGAATATCATAAAATAATGGCTACATTTTCAACGTTCACAGCATCCCCTGTGGTGTCACATTTCGTGCAGAAGAACTTGACATCAGCATTGTTTTGAATATCTGCAACAATATCTTACAGAAGCATTTTTTTTGTAATGTCAATTATTACTTTCTGTATTTCAGCAGAAGTGTACTTTGCATTTTTCAGAATGGTTTTTAGACTATCCATGAATGTTGGATGTTGCCCTGCAGTAAACTTAATTAGAGGTTGACGAAAATTCCTGATGAATTGTTCAGTGTTAGATCTAACTCATCAAACTTGATTTATTTATCTCCTCTCAGAGGCAGCTCGTTTAGGACAGCAAACTGAATGATTTTACCCAAGGTTTTTACATAGTACCTTTTCTTTCAATTTGTGCAGATGACACCAAAGCAACAATTGTGGCACCTGTGGCCTCTCTTTTCCTTGTTGCAGTCTGATCAGCCATTGCATTCAAGTGGACTAAGCTGTGTTCATGTTTGTTGAGACCTTTCCCTTGACAAAGAGCGTTTTCCAGTTGCAAAATCCAGATGATATAAAACTCATATCAGTTCCCATTCTACCAGCATTGCCAGGGTGTGCAAACATCCAACAGGGAAAACAGAAGGCCTTGTCAGTCACAACTGATTATTCCAACCAGGGTCGGTTCACATACCATTTTTCACTAAAATTACACAACACTCCTCCAATGTTTGTTTTAGGAAAATTAATTTTGGCTTGTGCTGGTTCTTGAGTTCCAAGAACTGACAGTATCAATGAATCATTCTTGGTCGTAACCTCACTGTTTTTCATTAGCACATGTTGAAGTAGATGGTGAGCTTGGTTGAGTGTCCGTATGAGATGCACGGGCACGAATAATAAATCTGTTCATTTTGAAATTTACCTACACTACTGTGGCAATGGCAATGAAGAATGAGGTCAGTGTCCATCAACTAAGGCAGGCTAGGCACACAGTAAAGTTCAGCAAGTTGGCTGGGTAAGTGGAACTTGGAAATAAGTGGTACCCTGTGAGTTTCTTAGGCCACACCAGTCACACACAACAGCACTCAAGCAGGGATCTTCTGTCCCTCACTGGCTACACTACTACTGTGGCAGTGGCAATGAGCAATGAGGTCAGCTGTCAGTCACCTAAGCAGGCTAGTCACACAGCTAGGCTCAGCAAGTTGGTACTTCCTCTGTGTTTGTTTTTATTATACAACTTTAGAAGTTAGAACTAAAAGAATAGAGCAACAACTAGAACACAACAACACAAGCACAAGTAAGAGATGGCCACTGGAGGGGCTGAAATTAAAATACAAATGTGTTCCAAAAAATGAACTGTGTCTGTGTTTTGTTTTCTAGAACACAACTCAGAAGATAGGCCCTGGGTGGGACTGTCTTTTTAATAAAATTTGTTACACTCCAAAATGTACTGTGTCTGTTTTATTTACGTCAGAAAAAAGTTTTTTTATATTTATTTTTACACACACACACACACACACACACACAGAGTCTCTGATGGACTGACAGAATCACTTTTCTCTCTGGGAGGCAGCCAGGCAGGTACTAGGTACAGGTAGCAAATGAATACTGTTCTTGTTCTAGACTAGTACTAATCACTCCATGTACCAGCAGTCGGACAGAGTACCAGTCTAGCCTAGCCTGTCCTTATCAGAACTAATCTTTCTTCTGTCTCCTCCCCTTATCATGAACATGTGTCTCCCACTCTCTATCTCTCTCTTTACTGTTTTCTGCTTTTCTATTAATAACAGTACAGTGGTGTTCTGGAATGTTCTCGTCCCTCTGACTGTCCACCAGCCTAGTCCTTCTCCTCTCTCTCCCCTCTCTCTCCCTCTCTCTCTCCTCTCTCTCTCTCTCTCTCCTCTCTCTCTCTCTCCTCCTCTCCCTCTCTCTCCCTCCCTCTCCTCTCTCTCTCTCCTCCCTCCTCTCTCTCTCTCCTCTCTCTCTCTCCCTCTCTCCCTCTCTCTCCCTCCTCTCTCTCCCTCTCTCCCCTCTCTCCTCTCTCTCTCTCCCTCCTCCCTCTCTCCCTCTCTCCCTCTCCTCTCTCTCTCTCCTCTCTCTCCCTCCTCTCCCTCTCTCTCTCCTCTCTCTCCTCCCTCTCTCTCTCCTCCTCTCTCTCTCTCCTCTCTCTCTCCCTCTCCCCTCTCCCTCTCTCTCTCCTCTCCCCCTCTCTCTCCCTCCCTCTCTCTCCTCTCTCTCTCCCTCCTCCTCTCTCTCTCCTCTCCCTCTCTCTCCTCCCTCTCTCTCTCTCTCTCTCTCTCTCCCTCCCTCTCTCTCTCTCTCTCCCTCTCCCTCCCTCTCTCTCTCTCTCTCTCTCCCTCCCCCTCTCTCTCTCTCCCTCCTCTCCCTCTCTCCCTCTCTCCCTCTCCCCTCCCTCTCTCTCTCTCTCTCCCTCTCCTCTCTCTCCCTCCTCCCTCCCTCTCTCTCCCCCTCTCCCTCCTCTCTCTCTCCCTCCCTCTCTCCTCCTCCCTCTCTCTCTCCCTCCTCCTCTCTCTCTCCCTCTCTCTCCTCTCCCCTCTCTCTCCTCCCTCTCCCTCTCTCTCTCCTCTCTCTCCTCTCTCTCTCCTCCCTCTCTCTCCCTCTCTCCCTCTCTCTCCTCTCTCTCTCTCTCCCTCTCCTCTCTCTCTCCCTCTCCTCTCTCCTCTCTCCCTCTCTCCTCTCTCTCTCTCTCCCTCTCTCTCTCCTCTCTCTCTCTCCCTCCTCTCTCTCTCTCTCCTCTCTCTCTCTCCTCCCTCCTCTCTCTCTCTCCCTCTCTCTCTCCCTCCTCTCTCCCTCCTCCTCTCTCTCTCCCTCTCTCTCTCTCTCTCCGGATCCCTTTACTCCATTACTTTTAGCACTGTCTGCTGCGGCTGTATTGACAGACTATACAGTGTGCTCCTGTACTATCTTTACTTGTAGGCAACAGTAACACAAAGAAGTCTCGTAGCCCCTTGTTCTAATGCTCTCTATTCCTCTTTTGATTTTTCCCTTAGGCAAATAGGCAGTTATCTGCACCTTTCACTTACAGTATGTGAGCAACAACTTGGCAGCAGGTTACAAGTTAACACAAGCCTTGTAGCCCCCTTGGTCTCTTACTCATTTATACATTTATTTCCCTTTTGCAAACAGGCAATTAGTTAATGTAGTCAAACCTGCCCTTACTTAAGGGCAATGCAAAAAAGCAGAAGCCTCTTAGCCTTCCTTACTCTCTTCCTCCTTTACTGCTGCATTTTCTCTTTATTTTTGTATTTTTCAGCAGTAGCAGACACGAAGTTAAGCCCCTGACTCTCTCTTTTGTTTCTCCTACTTAAGCCTTTTTAGTGTGTCTTTTGTTACACCTCTTAGTTATTTCTTATTTGTTAGGGTTTTATTCCTTCAGTCCATTTTATTTGCTATAATAATAATGGCTTATCGTGCCCTTAGGGAAGGAACACAAACAACACAACCTGAAGTTCTTTCCTTCTTTATCTTTAGTGAGATCTAGGCCTTTCTGTTTGTGTGTCTTTTGTATAGTCGTTACACTTCACTTAGATGTTGTTAGAGTTTTATTCCTTCTCTTTATTTTGTACTAGTACTACTGCCTTGTATCATCATGCCCTTAGCATTAAGGAAGGTAGAAACACAAACAACAAGTTCAATTACACCCTCTGGAGTCAGTTCTTTCCTTCTCTTAATTAGTGTGACTTTTGTATAATTGGCACGCTACACTTTTTTAATTTATTTGTTGTTAAGGTTTTACTCCTTCTCCCTTTTATTTGTACTAGTGCTACTGGCTTATCATGCCCTTAGGGAAGACAACACAAACAACAAGTTACATACACCCTCAGCCTGTCAGTTCTTTCTTTCTCTATGATTTAGTCACCTTTTTATGGCTGCAGTAAGTGGAGCCTGCAGACGTTTTGCATGTGCATAAGGAGTGATGTCATGTTTTCTGTCCGTGGAACTGACTGAAGGTGTAAATAGTCTCTTTCGCCTTACCCTCCTCCAAGCAGTGTTTTCTGCCCTCAAATAAATATGCTTTCATGTTAGTCAATGGTTGCAGGGTACTAATTTCTTTCTTAAATGGGCGATACAAGAACTGGAACCTGAGTAGTGGGAGGCAGTATTAGTTTTTGGGGAGTAAGATCCACCCCCACCTCCATCTGAGAAGCTCCTAAAGATCCACCCTCACCTTTTTTATTCATATGGGAGAGGCATGAGGTGGCTGTATCATGCTGTAACAAGACACACTGGTTTGGGACCTGTGTCAACCAACAGAACAAGTCTGTGCAGTGATCAAGTTGTGGAGCCCCTGCATTTTATTAAGGACTAGGAGAACAGAAGATACTTAATGCCTTTATTAAGGACTAGGAGAACAGAAGATATTTAATGCCTTCATATTGACTTAACAAACCTTTGAAACAAATGATTATCAGAGCCACCTGGGGCCTCAGAAGGAGACAGTGATTAAAGAGTGAAACTACAAGTCCCAAGGAAAACAATAAACACAGCATTCTAATTTACAGTAAGTTGAAAGAGCCACAGGTTTTTCTTAAACATTTATATACTAAAAACATAAAGTTCAGCTTTTGGGATTAACAATACTTGTTTACTATAGTCTCTCTCTCTCTCTCTCTATATATATATATATATATATATAATTTGTCTTTTTAGTAGTTTCAAAACTTTGAAAGCACTGGTGTTAGTAATGCATTTAAAAATACATTTTTTAATTGTCTTTACAGTTAAACATGCAGTTTCATGTCGAGGCACATTTTTTGGGGGATGGGATTCAAATTATTTTAATCATGGGCACAGTACTTTGGTAAACACAGACTTTGATAATAAAGTGTATTTTTTCTTTTAAGTTTGAGAAGTATGTATAAGAAAACATTGAACAAGAAAACAATTGGTGATTTTAAAAGCTACTCTGATCAGAGCTGTCATTAAAAAAAAATCTCAACTGTATTTTTTAATTTATTTTATCAGAGACACTACAAACATGATGTTAACATTCCTGGTGGGTTTATACTCCCTGGAACCTGCTATTCAAGTTTTTTATTGCATCTTGTCCCAGGGAATCTTCTCAGAATGCAGAACTTGCATAGAAGATAGTGCTTGTAAACAAATCTAATCATTTTTCCACTGTGTTCTGGTGTGTAGTTTGTCTTTTTAGTAGTTTTAAAACTTTGAACAATTTCTAAAACAAATCTGCATATCAAATTTGCCTGCACTCTGAGCACATACTTATGAAACTGTGCATGTTTGTATTCCATTTCTGTGTAGACCTCATACTTTCCTAATATTTCCATTGTCACAAGCATAACTACCTTGCCCTTATCAAAAGCGACCCCCTCTGAAAGTTAATATCACATTTTCTGTAACAGTCCATCATCACTACACCTGACTTCCTGACATCAACACATTGCCTAATATAACTTACATCACCTCATTGACAAAAACTCTGTTTCTCTTAAAAAAAATAAAATAAATAATAATAAAAAAAATGTGTAAATGATCCCAAGGCTGAACATATGCCAGCCATTACTTTTTCATGTACTGCCACCTTCTGTACCATCATGGGGATTTGCATATGTTTCCCTTGATGCTTTGCATTATTGGGATATGTACAATTGTGTTTTCTTTAAAATCTGTCTGTCCAGTCAACATCATCCAGGATAACACATACATCAGTGGCATTTGCTCTGGGATTCTTTTGTAAGTTTCCTATTCCTTCCATTAAAATGTACACCTCCGTATATTTTCCTAATAATGTGTATGCCTTCCTTAGAACAGAAACTAAAATAAATCTTACCACTTACAAATCAGTGTGCTGTTTCACTATACCTCCTTAACAATTCCACACAACTTCACTAACTTCATTATGCAGCCGGGTGGATCTGACCAGATATTGTTTTGGGGGGAGTAACTACTCCTGTGCATTGTTTTGACAGGGAGACAATGACTTGTCTTTAAGACAAGGTAGTTTGATGATGATACGAACATTCATTGAAGGCTAAAGCATCGAGGCAGTTGTTTCTTGAGTTGTTGAATAAAAGTTATAAAACCACTGCCTCCACCCTCCACATGGCTCCCTCCCAGCCTGGCGGCCTCCTCACCCTTCCCCTCCCCATTGTGGATCTTCAGGTAACTGAACTACAGCCTCGCTATTTGCAAATAATGTTGAATGATTAAGTAAGTGGAATATATTTTTTTCCAAGTACTGTGTTGGCAGTCAGAGTTGGTCTTGGAATCGGAGACTCAGTCCGACAACTGAACAGCCACCAACATCAAAGAAAACTCAGTAATCTCTTCATGATGATGAGATGAGTGCTGAGTGCACCATGACAGATCCTCTCTCTCCACAGTAAGTCCATGAGCGATGTGCACAAGCACACCATCTTCAAGTCTTGACTGAGGACTCTGATCTGCCTGTCAATGAAGTGCCAAAACAGAAATCTCACTGCTGCGGCGCTGCCAATTGGTTATGACTTACCCATTTAGCCTGACCACTGATTTGGTGCAGCACCTGCTAGTCCAATGACTGGATCCACCTCTGTTTCTTCCTTGTGGCCCCCGCTCACTCCCACAAGGTGTTTGCTGAACTCACGCTTGCCCCATGCCCATGGCCACATGTGTGCTGCTCTGGTGGGTCAGATGACAACAGGGATGGCTGGAGCAGTGTAGCAAGTGAAAGAGTGAGCACCCTACTGGAGGAAGCTTAATACTGCATCCAATCGATCTGAAGATTTTCCCCTAGCCTCTCAGTGCAGCACCGATGATGAATTCTGGAACAAATTTACAGGGAGGCAAAGCAAATTATGGGGGGAGCAGTGCCCTTTATGCCCCCCCCATAGCTATGGGCCTGACTATAACTCAGTCGCTTTCCTCTCTACAGTCTGTGGCTTCCTTTACAGATATCTAAATATTCTTAAGCTAAATAAAGGCAGATTACATACTTTTTTTAACACAAAATGCCTTATTTTGACCCTTTGCCAGCACATTCTTTACCATCATTCACACTGTACAGTCACACAAAGCACCTAGTATCCAGGGCTTCTGTACCACTGGTGAATATCTGGCATTGATAAATGCTTGTTAAAGAGATCTAGCAAGTTATACAAATATAGATTTGCACCAAATATAGTGGTGCCTTACCCCTGCGAGAAGTGTTTGGTGCAGATGATACCAAAAAGAACACTGTACTTTTCTTGTAAAATCACTTGTAAAATTGCAGCCACTGGGTCCTGTTACTTCCTTGTATGTAGTACCACCCCCATTCCGCCCCTACGCACAGCCACATTATGATGCAAGGCCAGGGAGAGAGTGGGGATGCGCTCCATTATAGCCTATCAGGGGCTACTTTCTAATCAATTTTTATATTGTAATGGTCAACTGGTGATCAATCAAGGGCACCGATCAACTAACAAGGGCCTTGTTGGTTGATTGGTGCCATGAATGATAACCAGTTGACCATACAAATCTAACTATCGATTAAGAAAGTAGCCCCCTAAAGTCTTAATGGAGTGCATCTCCATGCTCTCCTGGCCTTGCATCATAACGTGGCTGTGTGCAGAAAGTGGCGCTATATCCAGAAAGTAACAGGACCCAGTGGCTACAATTTCATAAGTGATTCTACAAGAGCAATACAGTGTTCTTTCTAACTACCATCTGTACCAAGCGCTTCCATGAAATAGGCTACCATATATATGCAAGGTATTAACTTAGTGAATCTCTTTAATATAGAACATTATCTTGTAGTGCAGGCTCAAGGTGTTGCACACAGAAATACAGTTAATACAAAATCAGAGCAAACACAATTAAAGAAAATAAACTACAAATAGTTAAAACTGACTAAGGAAGTCACACAGTGTAGTCAAGATCATAAAGAGTCAGTGAGAACAACTGGGTTTTCAGGGCCTTTTTGACTGCCTCCCTGAGAGATGCGGCACAGATGACATGGGAGTGTGACAGCTGAGGAGCAGCCAGATCAAAGGATCTACCTCCAGATGACTTCAGATGGGCTTGAGAAACCTTAAAAATGAGTGTCCGCGGTGGAGCTGAGAGGGCAATCTGGAGTATATGGGTGCAGGAGGCCTTCAATGTATCTGGGATCTAGCCCATTCAGACCTTTAAGAACTATCAAACAAATCTTGAAGATGGTGCACCATCTAACCAGGAGTTAGAGCAGATCACACAGCACAGGCATGATATGACTGAAAATGATTGTGCCAGATATCAGCCTTACCACAACATTCTGCACTAGCTAGAGATGGTGCATCAGACCTCCCAAAAGTCCAAGCAAAGAGCATTACAGTGGTCAAGGGAGGAAGTCATAAAGGCAGGAACCACAGCCCCAGGTAATCTTACTGATGAGAGGGCTTCAGCTGGATATGTCTGAAATGAAAAAACTCACAGAGAACTGCAGCTGCCATGTGATATCCCAGTGACAGTTTTTGTCCACCATGACACCCACATTTTTAACTCTGTCCACAGGTTGGAGGGTGGTACCTCCCAGAGATGGGAGTGTAATCCCATTCTTCTTCATTGCTGTCTTCTGACAGTCTGGTTCTATGAGTAGCAACTCCATCTTACCTGGGCTGTGGCTCATCCATCTGGCAGCCATCCAATTGCTCAGCTCAGATAAACATCAGTTTATCTCAGAAACAGAGTCCTTGATGTGGTATTAAAAAGAGGAACAACTGGGTGTCATATGCAAAGCAGAGAGACACCAGGGGTGATGACTTACTGTCTGCCCCAAGGGTGGCATGCTCACCATGGGGAACAAGACTGAGGCTTGAGGAATGCCGCAGGGCACTGCAACCACCACTGAGGAAACCTTCTCCAGGGTTACCAGCCCAACCCTGCCACCAAGGAAAGACTCAAACCAATGCAACACCATACCAGTGACTCTTCTATACTGTACTTCCTTGAGTAATCAGTTAAGACCAGATAGTCCACTGTGTAAAATGGTGAGAAGAGATCCAGGAGAATCACTATAAAGAAATTCATTGATCTCAGATAATCACCATAAAGAATTCACCTTGATCCATCACAAGGAAAAGATCATTCAGTACTTTCACCAGTGCAGTCTCTTTCCTGTGCCAAGATCTAAAACCTGATTGGAATGACCTCAAGGTATCATAATGAAACAGGTGGACCTCTAATTGTTATGCAACCACCTTCTCAATTATCTTCTCCAAACGTTTAAGGGTTGTCTCATGTTTGTCATTAGCCAAGACCTCTTGTTCCAGAGATGGTTTCTTTTTTCATTTAGTATTCTTTATGCCCCTCTGCATCTGACCAGCCCACATCAGCCCATCACTTGCCTTCTCTGGGACTTACCACAGCTCCCTGTTCCCCCATGTATGACCGTCCACGGGAAGGACTGCTAGGAGTTGGTACCAACTCCCCCTAACTGAGTTTAGATTCAGCCCTGGTGCAGAAGCTCATTAGATAGTGTGGGGCCTGTGGCAGGAAGCAAGTGGCATCCTGCACTGTTGGGGGTATTTCACATTTTTCCATTCCCCAATCCAAGGAAGCTGGAAGGTCCTTGGCTGACTCACTAATGCATGCAAAGCATGCAACCTCCATCAGAGTGCTGACATCCCCCTCCCTTGACCACTGATTGTAGCTTGTACTACCACCAGTGTTCAACCAGGTGGTAGTGTTGCAGTGGAATCTGGGCACCCTCCATCCCATGAGGAGATGAGCATTCACTGGGATGCTCATCCACCCTCCCCTGGCTGGCCGTCTGATGACCCAAGCTTGTTCCTGAACCTGGGTCTCTGGTGTTACAAGCGGTAGTGCTGCTGCTGCTCTGGAAATGGTTTCTTAAGGAGGGGGACCACCATAACATTATAAAACATGGCAGGAAAATGACCATCCAGCAGGGAACCCCAGATGATCTTGATCACCACAGGAACCAGGGGTTCCTGATAGTACAGCGTCTGTTGGGTAGGATCTGGGTACAGAACTTAGTAGATCGGACACACGGAAGACATCACCTGAGATATGAGCCAAGACTGGCTGAAACTCAATGCAGAGTATTGGAGTGTCTTCTAACAAACCATCCCTCCCTCTGTTGGGAAACAATCCCCCTGCAAGGGATCACCATTCAAGTTTAAGTTCATTTCAGGAAAACTCTATTAGGCACGCTCATTTACAAGGAGGTTCTGGTAGGACAGTGACAAAAGGGAACATTACAATAGATAGCTAATACAATGCAATATACAAAATATAATTGGAATAGCACAATATGATTACAGGGTGCTGACAATGTCATTATCAACTAATACAGCAGCTAGTCCAGGTTAAAGAACAGCAAGGGTGGAGTACAGCTAAGAGGAAACATGGGGAGGTAGGGCCATGGGGAAAGGAGGTGGGTGCAGTGCTTGTTGTATACATGGGGATGTATACAACATTCTGATGGCATACACTTTGTCAAGGAAGAAACAACCAAATTCTTCACACTTATTTGTAGAAATGGCACTTTTGAACTGGAATGAGACAAGATGTTGAAGTCTGTTGACAGTGCAGAAGAGCTGGGATGGTCTATTCTTTCCACTGCATTCAACACTGAAAGAAAATCTGTCTTCGTCTGGGTTATCTCGCTCTGATACACCCCATAGTGGGTTCTCACACACATAAATACAAACATACGACAAAGCCAGCAGAATAAGGCCATTAGGTCTATTTAGTCTGCACATAATGCAGGATCCTCAGCATAAGCTACCAACCCTGACCCCCTCCCCAATCTGCCCTTCCCCTTTGTTGACCCTTATTTTCCCCTTAACAGTATCCCAGCCTCTCTTGAAGCTGCTCACCATTTTCAATGAAACCATCTCCTCTGGAAGTACATTTCAACCCACCATCACCCTCACAGTGAAGAAGTGCCTCCTAGTCTCTCTGCTGAATCTTCGTCCCCCAGCTTGAGACTGTGTCCCCTCATGTTTCAGTTCCCACTCAGTTTGAAAAGACCTTCTTTGTCCACCTTATTAATTCCTTTCAGATACTTGAACGTCTCAATCATATCCCCTCTCTCTCTCCTCTCTCCCGAATACCATGAATAATGGGCTATTGGCGATATTCGGCATTCCAGTGGCTTTTAAGATCTCTCAGGACTTGCCGGATAATCGCTGAGCATTTGCCAAGCCAGATCATGTGACACTTCCAGATTGCTGTGTAGCAGAGAGATCGTAGTGGAGACTAGAGAGAGCTCTGACTCAGGAGAGATTAGCAGTTGAAAAAACTAATAATTTCATCAGAAGACCTTTTTTTTTGTTTTGGACTGTGTGTCTTAGTGCCTAGTACTAGTGGGAGCACTGGGAGTTTTTTTTCATAGAGAAATCATCTGTCTTTCCTGGTCAACAAAAACGAAATAAATAAAGTAAATCAAAATCGAATGTAATGATTTTTTTTGCCAGAGCTGCAGAGAGAAACTACCTACATTTCAGGGGCCTCGGTGCTATGCTCTGGAAGTGAAGGAGTAGTGTGTTTCTTTTCTTAGTGCCTGCCTGGTAGTGGTGTGAAGTTTTTGTCCCCTCCCCAAGAGAAATTGTCTGATCTAGTGATTCATTTTGCCAGGAGGAGCTGCAGAGAGACTTAAGTTGCAGTTTACCTTCTTACTTGTACAGGCCTCTGTGCTTGGAGGTGAAGAAGGAGAAGAAGACAGTGTTACTGACTGAAACTATTTAATATCTAGTAGTAGTTCTAACTTCTACCTGCTGCTATATTGTATTGATTTAAAAAAGGCTTTAATTTGGAGTTGTAAATAAGTATTTCTGGGGGGCTCAGGTTTGACAAAACTCAGTAGTAGCCTAGCCAGAAATCTCAGAGGGCAGTTGGCTGACTGCACTCCCACCACCCACAGTTTAGGGCCGGGTAGTGACACTTGCAGTGTGCGCACACCCTTGCCTGCCCTGCGTGCGTGCTGCTTGCAATATTTTTTCTGTGCTAAAATAAATCAGTACTACTGCTTGTAAGAATTTTTTTTGTACTAAAATACAACAGAATGTTTGTGCTTTTACAAATTAAAAAAAATTATTGCAGTAGTTCTGCTGTAGAAATCTCTGTAAAAAATATTTATGGTGTAATCTGAGGTTGTGTTCAGGCTTCATGAAAGTCAATGGCCACCAGCAGTCTTGGAGGACTTGCAATAACTTTTTGGTGCTAAAATAAAGCAGTACTGCAGCAGGTGCTGCTTGCAAGAATTTTTTTAGTGTTAAAAAAAAGCAGAACTTTTGTACATTTACAAAGTATTAAGTACTTGACAGTGTTTAGAACCTGTTAGAACAGACAAAGACAATGGCAGGTAGAGGTGGAAAAAACGTACTTGATCCAGCCCATGCAAATCTACAATGGAGGAACAGGTTGGTGATACTGAACCTGAATGTGAGCGATGGTCAGCCCGTATTTGATGCCCAAAATTATTCTTTACCCCTTCCAAGCCTATTTCTTCCCAGTAACAGTAGTACTGTGGCTGGTGCAGGACAAAGTGATACAAGAAACACAAGCAGAAGTACACTGCTCTTGATTCCCACCACTACCACAGATGTGTCCCCATCTCTGACCAGTACTATCACTTCTGTCGTTATGACCACCTATACAGAGACCCTGTCTTCCTATTCTATAACAATTGGCAGCATGACTACTACAGCCTGTCCTGTAACTGTGACTGTCACTCCAGCCACTACTGCCACTACTATAACACTATCACCACAGTCTGGTATCCCTGCCACGATCCATATTACCAGTATGATCACCACAGTTGATACAGTTGTTACCTTCTGCTTCTCCATACTCCTGAAAAAGTTGCAGAGGATGTCCAGTCATCTGGTTCTGAGTATTTCCCTCCACATGATGAATTGACCAGTGACACATCATCTTTTTCATCAGAGGCACATGTGAGTGACTTTGAGGATGAGGCAGAGTATGCTATGTACCTTGAGGGCAAAAAAAAAGATGGCTGGCAAAACAGCCTCTAGGTGTAGCACTAGTAGCAAGGGTAGTAGAAGTAGTAGTAATGGTAAGGGTCCCCCTTCCAGAAGAAGCCCAAACAAGCAACACTAACATTTCTTTAGCAGGCTCTGTCACAGCCTGAAGTACAGCCAAGTGATGGCAGCACTAGCATGGCACCATGAGGGCAGTGGTCACAGTGCAAGAACATGAGGGCAAGACAGGCACATCTGTTGAAAAAAGAACTGGGGATGTGGTGCTAACAGAATCACTGCTAACAGCAGTGTTAAATGTGCTATGTGGTTGCATTTCACTGTGTTAAAGGAGGACACAAGGAGGACAGTCTGTTCTTTTTGCAACACCATTATAAGCCAAGGGAAATTTCTTCCAGGAGCTGATTCCATAACCTAGATGCCCTTAAAAAGAAATGAGTTCTTTCTGAGGTCACATCTAAAGGGAAGTTCTTTAAGCTGTTGACACAATCAACAGCATAAAGAACTTCCCTTTAGATCTGAACTCAGGAAGAACTAATTTCTTTTAAAACGCATTCTATCCTATTGTCATTTAGAATGTTCATTATACAATGGCTAGAACATTTCCTGGTCTCTGATTGGTCAATCTTGGGCTGGACCCGTGCTGTTATCCCAGTACAACATCACGGGTTTAGTCTCAGCCTCACTGTGAACCTGTAGATGAGCTATATGATGAGCTAGATTACCTCTTTTTTTATTCAGAAAGCTTTATTTATTTTTAGTACATTAATTCACATAAGTATGAAATAAAATATAATATAGTATGCTTGGAAGTTAAACCTATCCTGGTCGCAGTATCCAAATTCAAATATTTCTATGTAGGCATGTCATGATGTCATAAACACAAAATCTTATAGTTAAGTATAAGCTTAACATGAAAGTATACTGCAACAATGCAGAAGTGTCACTATAATCTTTGGTTAGACAGAAATAATAAAGTAATAAAAAAGTAAAGTTAAAAAATCCAAATAAACCCTCCTCCCTCCCTCCCCTTAAAATACTCCCTGACCACCTAACCCCATACCCTCCTCTCTCCATTTAAAGGCATCAGGTACAAAACTTTTTCTCTACTACAATTAGGGATAGCTTTTCTCAGAGAAAACAAGGACGCAAGGGAAAAATCAGTAACCATTAAGTTACCTACTTTAAGGCTTCCATATCTCCAATAATGCGTCTAAAATGCCTCATTTATCTAGATAGCTTTGTAGTCAGTTGTCCATACTAGCAATATGCTTTTCCAGCTGTAAAGCTTGCAGAATGTCTCTATACCACTCTAATGCTGTAGGCAAGGAGTACAAGGTCCAGTGCCTCATGAGTACAAGTTTGGCCACTGCAGAGATAAGAGCCATATAGTACTTCTTGGATTTCAGTGTTCCTTTTGGAATAGAATTCAGTAAACAAACTTCTGGGGAGAACAAAGAGTCTAAAGCTAGCATAGGATTTAGGGAATGTTGTATTGTCCTCCAAAATGATCGGACTTTAGGACATGCCCATAACATATGATGGAGGTCTCCGTTTCTACTGAGGCACCGAGGACAGCAAGTAGATGACCTCTTTTTTTGCATCTCCTCTTAAGAAACAAAAATATTTTTCCACACCAAAAAACATTCTTTAAAATTATTTTTTTATTTTATATATAACAATGAGCCATTGTAGAATAGCAATAATGTCCTCCAGGGTGTGTGTCGTTTGGGATAACGTCACGCCTCAGTTGTTGGGCGCACTCAGCCTGTGGCCTCGTGCCCTGCCACCTGAGGCGTGACATTATCCCAGCACGACACACACCCTGTTGGGCATTATTGCTTAATTCTCACTCTGCCTGATGCTGGAACATCTGTGTGCCTGAAGGTGTTCTAGATCAGCAGCATTCATAACAAAACACTGTCTTGAAATCTATATATCTTAAAAACTATACATCCAATTTTAAAACTGTAAAAAGAAAAGTTGCTCACCACAAAAAGCTTTTTAGAAGGACTGTGGTTTGGCAATATGCATTTTACTAGATTTACTGTTGTGTTAGGTTGTTTTTCCATATTTTAATGAAATTAGATGATTTAATCTAAATATAATTATGCTATGTCTAAATAGTTATACAAAATATTATATTTATGTAAGTGTGTTAGTTAAAATTCTTAAAAATGTTCAATAAACATCTGTCCTTGTCTAAATATTAATTTTGTAAGCCTTTTTCTTTCAGTTAGTAAACAGTGTTCATATCTCTTGGTATAACAGCTTGAAACTCTGTTTTCACACCACTGGTTGGAATTTTGCATGGTGTTATTCTCTTTTTTTTTAAACTTTTTATTTATAGATATTATGACATTACAATGCAATGCAATGCATATAAACAGCTTGAGTCATGCAATACAGCATACATAAAACAGCATAGTTTGATATACAGATATGAGTCATAACTCCATTTGATATAAGAAATGGGGGAAAAGCTAGGTACAATGCCAGGGCCAGATTAACCATAGGGCAAAAGAGGCAATTGCCCTGGGCCCCCTAGTTTGAGGAGCTACTGATTTCTTTTTTTTTTCTTCTTCTTCCCTGACCCCCCTGTACTTTTCCACTGTGTGTATGTGTGACTAAACCTTGGGTGGAGGTCAATCATCAACCATTCCTTTGCCCCGCTGGGCCCACTGCCTCGACTGCTCAAACAGCTCACCATTTGTGGCATTTTTGTTTCTCCATGGACGTTCTCTCTGCAGGTCAGGTGAAGCATAACATGCTAGCTAGTCAATAAAATTGTTCCAGTATGGGTCTCCACTGATTTGCTCCCCACCCACCCAGACGAGAACCTTTCTGTCCCCCCAGCCCTGAGGTCTGTGTGTCACACGTGATACATGGTGGTTCCATCACATCTTGCTCACATGAAGTAAGTCTCACCTGGATCTAGAAAATAGCACCATGCAGCAGCCGCCAGCAAACTGAGAGCTGCTGAATCCTGTTGTCATCATCAATAGAGAAAGAGACCATCCCTCCACATTCTGCGCCTCAGCGTCTGTGGCCTGTCACTAGGCCCACAGTCTGGCCTGGCTGTCAACTCTGTCATCGGGTCTCGAGGTCCAGAAAACAGCTGAATTATCTGCTAATGCTGAATGCAGACTGGTAGTGCAGAATACACCCACCTCCACATTGTGTGTGTCAGGGAGACTTTCAAGTAGTAGGAGCTGCCAGTGAGGAGGGGCAATGTGAGGAAGTATTTTTTACAGAAAGGGTGGTGGATGCATGGAACAGCCTTCCTGAGGAGGCTGTGGGGTCTAAAACTGTGGGAATTCAAGAATGCATGGGACAGACATAAGGCAATTTTTGTGGAGGGTAGGAAGAAATAGGCTGTTGGTTAACTAGGATCTGCAGCTTATCCTGTAGGTAGGGAAATGAGCAGACTAGGTGGGCCAAGCCGTCCTTATCTGCCGTCAAAGTCTATGTTTCTATTTAGGCCTGCAGTCCATAAGTAGTCCATCCTGTACATACCTGTAGTTCCTGTAGTCCATACTGTTCATGCCTATAGTCCATACATGCTTATAGGCCCTTCTGTAAGTCCATTCATGCCAATAGTCTATACATAGTCCACACTTGCCTGTAGGGTGCTCATAGCACCTTCCTAGTCCATCTGAGTCTGCCTGCCACATGTGGCCTCCTCATCAATATGATGTTTCCCTCCTAATCAGTCATGCCCACCAGCCTGCACTGATGGTTGTTCAGTCTTTCTCCTCTGGGGCTCTATGCTCACATACAACTTTACAACGACCTAAGACTTCACCCTCTAAAGCAATTCCTTCCTTCTAAGGGGCATTGATATCTCATCAACATCAAGGGCACCAATACACACCAATATGTACGATTGTAGTCCCAGAAGGCTCGAAGCCCCTCAAGAACCTGTTGCCCCACTGATGTTCGAATTGAGTACAGCACCTTGAGAAGAGGGGCTCTAACAACCATGCTGCCTGCAGTTTTCTGTGTATGATCTCTCCTCGGGGTTCATTCATGTACTCCAACATCTCTCTGTCTGCTCAGGCTGATCCCCTTTGGCACCTTAAAGGGTGAAGCCATCAGTGTGCTGTTGGCTCCTTTAGTTGCAGAGCTATACTATGTAGCGCCTTCATTATGGTGGTAGTCTCAGCCATGAGACAGAGGGAGAGGATATATTCTGTTCACCAGCAACCTGAAGCAGTATATCACTGTGTTTTTCCTTGTACTCTGCAGTGTCTTTGGCATTGTCTTTTTGGAGTTTTACTATTAATTAAGATAACAAGCCCAGAGGGTTGGCAACCTAAGGTGTTGGATCCCCAAAGGTTTCCTCCTTTTTCCTTTCCATCATGCCAAAGGTCATAAAATTCTGCCATGAGTTTGACCTAGATGGCGTCTTTGTCTATTGCTAGTATGCTGTTCCTCCTCTCCTCATGGAAAATTCACTGTTTTTCCATGATGTGCCGTGTGATCAACCATCTGAAATCACAAATGACACCTCGGGAGGCAAATGTACCAGGACAGGGGATCCTAACATTCAGCAATCGTGTTAGAAGAAATGCAGCTCATCTGACTCATATGTTTTTCCTTTTATCTATAGTAACATAAAACTCAGCAGTATTCAACATTTCACAGTTTTAAAATTTACTGCTTCATCAGGAAGTTGCTTATTTCTAAAAATATATTCTAACTGACAATATATGATAGGGATATATATATATATATATTATTAGCTGCAAAAAAACTGTCGATGCACCAGTTAGGGTTAAAGCAATAAAAGTAGGGAAATGTAGTGTTAGAGTTCCCAACTCTAAAACCCACCCCACCCTGCAGGCAGCAACAGGAAAAACCATTACGGTTTTACTTCTCCTGCATCTTCACAAATCAAGTGTGGGTGTACCGTGAGGTTGTTAACCCTAACACTACCCTTGCTCCATCAGTAAATAGGGCTGAGATGTGTAGAGTTATATGAGAATGGATGAGTATTAGGGTTAAGAACCCCAAGGTACACCCTGCACCTGATTTGTGAAGATGCAGGAAAGGTGAAACCGTAATGTTTTTCCTGTTGCTGCCTGCAGGGTGGGGGTGGTGTGTTGTGATTGGGAACCCTCACACCACATTTCCCTACTTTTGTCACTTTAACCCTAACTTGTGCATTAACAGAGTTTTTCTGCAATGAATTGCCTTACTTTTGAAGATAGTATAATCGTGATACTCATAGCACTGAGCACCCTAGTCAACCCCTAACTACAGGGTGCTACAGCGCCCCCATAATAGTTGTCAGTTCATGATTTTAAAAGTGTTAGTGCCTTGTATGCAGAGTGTGGTCATTTGTATATCCAGCTGTGAAGGTAGCAGATTTGCACTCAGTACAAACTGTTTAGGGCCCAACAAACTCATGCAGGCTACCTAGGTTCTCTGACTAGTAAGGGTATCATCACACTTTGCAAAAACAAGAAGGGTTGTACAATTATTGTACCTACAAAGGAGCTGTATTACTCTTCTAGGACATGCTATCAATAAATGCTTTAAATAATGTACTGTAGCAGTTTGTTTCCAGAAGCAGTTTATTGAAACTGCTCACTGATTTTTTGTAGAAGCAATTTTAAAACCACTTGTGACAGAAAAGGACAGCTGCATTCAGGACACTACACACTTCCTATGTAAACTGATTATTCAATTCATTTCAATTCAATTCAATTCAATTCATTTATTTATATGGCACCTTTCAAATGTCAAGGCACCTCACAAACATTAAAATGACAACAAGATAAAATACAGATATATAATAACTAATATAATAGCAGTAGACAATTGACAAAATTAATTAATCACCGAAAGCTTGAACCCATAAAACAGTTTTGAGCACCCTTTTGAACCCCTCCACAGTCGGGCACTCACGTAACTGGCAGGGTAGAGAATTCCAAAGGGTGGGGGCTGCATGTATAAATGCCCAGGCCCCAGAAGATTTTAAACAAACCCTTGGAATGTCTAGCAACCCCTCGTCAGTCAAGCGGAGCAATCGCCCAGGGCAATAAGGGACCAGAAGCTCTTTCAGGTAGTCTGGACCCAGTCCATGTAGGGCTTTATAAGTCAGAAGCCCAACTTTAAAGGTGATTCACCACTGTACTGTCAGCCAGTGCAGTTAGCACAGCACCGGAGAAATATGACAGGACCGTGGGGTTCCCGTCAATAACCAGGCCATCATGCTCTGCACCAGCTGCAAGTGGCGTAATATCCACCCTAGGAAGCCCTAGGTAAAGGGCATTGCAGTAGTCCAGATGAGAGGACACAAAGACACGGACCAATGTAGGAAGGTCACCGGATGGAACGAGGTGCTTAACCCTGGAGATATTCCTCAGATGATAAAAGGAAGAACTGACGACTGCTGACACTTGCGATCGCAGTGTCAGCCCATCGTCAAAAGTCATTCTCAGGTTTTGCACCCATTCAGAGGTCGGGAGAAGGAGACTGCCAAGAAAAAGTCCTGAGGGTGACCCCTCTATCCGGCGGCCTGGGTCCACCACCAACACCTCTGTCTTAGCCGAGTTCAACCTCAACCAGCTTGAATTCATCCATTCTTGGATTTCAGTGAGGCAGTTGTTAAATACCGAGAGAGCTCTATCCTGGTCAGGTGCGAAAGAAAGGTAGAGCTGGGTATCATCAGCATAGCAGTGAAACCTCAGCCCATACCTTCTTACCATGTCTCAGAGAGGCAGCATATGCTTGAACAACATGGGGACAGCACCGATCCCTGAAGAACCCCACATGACAATGGAACTAGGTTGGAATAATGAATCCCTGACACCACCCTCTGAGTTCTTCCGGTGAGGAAAGATAAAAGCCACCTGAGGACCGTGACCTGACAGGCCGCAGATGAACCTCAAGCGATCAAGCAGAACACCATGGTCCACAGTGTCAAACGCTGAAGAAAGATCAAGAAGGACCAAGATGGAACGGTCCTCCAATCTCTAGCCATTAGGAGATCATTGAGCACCCGAACCAGTGCCGCCTCAGTACTATGCCTCTTTCAAAACCGGACTGGAAAGGTTCATAGACATCATGGATGGTCAAATGGTTCCCAGTTATGCGGCAACTACTTTCTGGATCACCTTCCCCATAAAAGTGAGGTTCAAGATCAGTCTGTAGTTAGCATGGCAGTCTGGGTCCAGGAAGTTTCTTCAGGAGGGTATCACCACTGCCTCCTTCAGGAGTTAGAAATTCACCTGTTTCTAGGGAGCACCAGACTATCCATGCAAGGACTGGGCGAAGAATGTCACTACAACCCAAAATCAGGGTAGTTGGTCCTGGATCCAAACTTCAGCACGTAGTGCACATACCCTGGACAATCCATATGACGTCCACAAATTCCAGCCGGTTGAAGGTACTCCAGGAAGACTGAGGGACAGTGACCAAATGCCGGTCTAGTGCAGCACCCACAGAGTGTGCCAGTTGGAGTTCTGCCCTAATGCCGGCCACCTTAGCCGCAAAGAATTGAGCATGCTCCTCACACTCAACTTGCGAAAAACGCTCTTCGGACCTGTAGACAGACTGGGTTGCACAGTCTGTCCACGGTCCGAAAGAGGTGACCTGGTCGATTCTGATCAGCCCCAATCTCCCCGGACAGGAACTCTGCCTTCTTATGGGTGATTGCAGATTGATAGGTTTGATAATGGTCCATCAGTCTAAGGTGATCGGCATCAAAGGCGATCTCCGCCAGCAATACTCCAACCTTCGTCCTAGTCGCCGCATCTCCCTCAAGGACCCATCAAACCAAGGGAACTGAGGTGAAGGGAGAGAGGATGAACTCGACAGGAGCAATGACATCCAGGGCCATAGAAATGGCCTTATTCTAAGCCACAACTAGGGCTTCTGGGTCACTGTTTGCTAATGAAAGGATCAACAGGTCAAGCACCGCCAGGCCTTCAGAGCTTATGTCTCAGAAAGGGCGGTACTTGATCATCTCCACAGGAGCAGGCCTACAAAGGGGTGAAAACTGAAATGCATGGTGTAGTGGTCAGACCATCCACTGGTTCCACCCCCAAATCTGAGGCCTCGACCCCCAGGAGGAAAACCAAGTCAAGAGAATGACTGTATTTATGGGTAGCAGTGGAAACAATCTGTGTAAGGCCCAGAGATGACATTAACTGGAGGAAATACTGACCAAATTGCGAGAGTTCGTCATCGACCCAGGCATTAAAGTCACACAGGACCATCAGCCTGGGTGACTCAAATGCCATATTGATCACGAAGTCTGCCATTTCCTGAAGGAACCACTTCTCATCTCCAGCTGGATGATAGATGAGGGCGATCCTACAGCCTACACCTGCTACCACGGTACATTCAAATGACAAGGCCTCCTCAACTGGTACACTCGTGAGGACCAGTTCAGACTTGAAACAGACCGCAACCCACCCTCCCCCGCGATCCAATCTCAGGCGGTGAATCACCGAGTACCCAGTCGATATTGTAGCCTCCAATACGGGGCCAACGCTCGCCCAGCCAGGTCTCAGTGATGCAAGCCAGCTCCACCTATACCAACAAGATCTGCTATAATTGCAGTCCTGTTTTTAATGGTCCTGGCATTACATAACACTGCACGAGCTGGATGAGCTTCCAGAGCCGTCCGGGCCACCTGCCCACCCAAATTGGTGGTGCCCTTGGGTATGGAAACCAGGCATGGAGGATCATGATCAGGATTCCATTTCACCCCAGGGCGTCTCCTGGATCTCACGACCCTGATGCAGTGGTTCAGCTCATTCACTCTCCACTGTTCACACCCCTCCCGACTCCTCTCCTCCTCCGAACAATACCCAGCACTCTACAGCTCTGGTAGGTAGTAAATTGCAAAGGGGAGGAAAGGCGGAGGTGTGGAGAGTGGACGATGAATAGCAGCACGACCATGGGGGCAGGCCTCCCACACATTACAGTAACTCAAATAAAACTGTACTGTCTACAAAACTCTTCAGCTTAGGCACATTAAGTATAATACCAATAGAAGAAGGGCTTTCTTTACACAGAGGGTGGTGGCTCCTTGGAATGAGCTCCCCTTGTCGGTTATTTATTCTAAATCAAAGAAACATTTTAAAACTCAGTTGGATATATATATTATGAAGGCGGGTAATATGACCTAATAGGGGATATTGGAAGGGAACAGCTATGGGCTGTTCTTTACCGTCTGGCCCCCTTAGTTCCCAAAAACCTTTGTATGAACCTTTGTCCTCACACCACCAGAGGGGATCAAATTATGAAAGTCTCGAAACATTCTCCAGCTCACTGAATACTCTCACTACACAGGGAGAAGGGGGTTAAGATATGTCAACTTTAAAGCCAGGCACTCTCACTGTACCAAGGCCACAGAAAACAAGTCACTCTCACTGTCTTGAATTTTAAAAATGAAAGTAGGGTAGGTCAGACCATGATCAGGAGGAAATCCAGGATAATCTGCTGCAATAATGGCTGTTCAGGAGCCGAGAAAAGCCCCGATATTTCCTGCTAGGTGGTGAAACTGCAGGTCCACAGCCACTGCTATTAGTCCCCAACCCGGGCTCACTTCCAGCAAGTCCCAGGGAGAGACCCAGGGAGACACTGAGCAAAACCACAAGTTACCCGGCGGAATAGGACCAGGATTCTCTCACAGAGCCACACACACCACAGCCCGCCTGCCCCCAGGATCCGGACCACAACTCCAGGTGGTAAGTCACAGCTGTTCTTCGTATGCCTGTCACTCCTGAGCTCAAGCCAGCTACCTCCGAAGTTAATCTCCTCCACAGTATTATCCAAAAATCCAGGAATTCAGCAAATAAACAATCTAGGAATTGGCCAAATGTAAAAATTCCCTCAGGCTTCACTTCAAAAGCAAATCCCCTCTCCCTCTATGAGTCTTTACACTCTTAATCCAGTGTAATTGTTCCAATGTCTGTTCCACAATTGTACCCCAAAAATAAAATGACCTCCAACAACCTCCTGCGAGAAAACAAAGAAAGCAGCTTGACAGGAGTAGTCGGAGTGAGGAGCAGTAGCCCGGCGACTGAAATGCGAAAGCGCAACAGGTCAAAGTAAGTGGCCAAAGTACATTCCGCAAAATGGACTTAATCACCCAAGCTGTTCGGGTGCTCAGCTCACTGTCTCTGCAGCACTTCACTGCAAATATTCCCGGAAAGACCCAGACACTGGTGACTAACAATGTGCTCGGCGGTAACTGAGTAAGTTAAAGACTAAAAACCAAACGATAAAACTATTTTTTTTAAACAAGCTAAAAGGGCACTCTACAGTGCTCGAAAGACACTCAAAAAAATACTAAAAACACTCTACACCAAGCTAGGCTGCAAGAGCAGCCAACAACTCACCCAGCCCCATGGCCATCTTTAGCTAATCACCATCAATAAGGTGCTGTCCCCAGTCAATGTTACCACTGAATACCGTATTAGCCATGAAGGGCGTAACCTCTCTCTATACTAATATTCCACACATGGATGGCATTTCAGCCTGTCTTAAATACCTACATGAGAAAGGACAGAACCAAAACATCGACCCTGAAGTGTTAGGGACACTTATTGAATTTATTCTGACACACAACTTCAGCTTCAATGGTATACACTATGTTCAAACTATGGGAACAGCAACGGACACCAGGATGGCTCCACATTATGCCAACCTCTTTATGGTGGATTTGGAGGAAGATTTTTTAAGACACTGCACATACAAACCACTCACTTATTTCCATTACATTGATGATTTGTTTATAACTTGGACAGACAAACCCAAGGAGTTCCATCAGGAACTTAACCTCGACCTGTCCATAAACATTCCCTGTAATATTCTGCCACCAGTGTTAATTTTCTGGACACCACAGTCACCATCGAATATGGAGCCTTGCAAACCAGCATTTAAAGGAAACCCACAGACAGACAAAGATACTTACATAGAAATAGTAATCACCTGAGCCACACACAAAAATCTGTAATGTACAGTCAGGCGCTTCGATATCACCGTGTCTGTTCCAGTAAGGATGACAGAGACATTTGGTCACATTGAAAAAAACCTTTATTGGGCAGGGACACTCATCTAGAGAATTTGACAGAGCGGTAGAACTTGCAAAGCAGGTACCAAGGGAACAACTACTTCAGTATAAAGAAAGGACTACCACCAACAGAATACCCCTAGTAGTCACATATCATCCTAACCTTGAGCTTCTATGTAAAATTATTACAGACATGCAACCGATATTCAGTGAGGATGAGACCCTAAAATGCATTTTACAAGCACTACCACTTTTCAAGCTCTACCACTACTGTCTTTTAAGCAACCACCTAATTTAACCAACCTGATTATTAGGAGTAAACTTGCACCAGAAAAAAACAACACAACACAGAATGGTACAAGACCGTGCCATCTCACCAGATGTAAGACTTGTGAGCACATTTCTACTTCCGATTGCATCGATACTCTGCAAAACAGACCATTCAGGATACAGAGGAATTATACATGTGCATCTTGGAATGTTGTTTATTTTATTCAATGTAAGAGATGTCTACAAACAGGGTATGTGGGAGAGACAGGACAACTCTCCGCACCCGAATTACCCCCCACAGATATACTATGAAAATGACTGAAAAAACAGTGGGACAACACTTCTCTCAGTCTGATCACTCCATCTCAGATATGTCTGTCCTGGTTTTAAAAGAACATTTCAAAAATAAACAACAGAGATGGGCTTTTGAGATCAAGCTAATTTACTTCTCAATATGGTGGAGATGGTATGAACATTGATTTAGGTTTCATGTCACATTACACTACTTAAACTTTCACGGACTTCAGGAACAATGAATGGATGTATAATGGGAGTACATTGTGATTTTGTTGTAGGTTTTAATACTAAATGGATATAGAATCCCTTTAACTGGTTATCATTATGTTGGTTTCACCCCACCTACAAATTAGGTGTGGGGTGGGTTGATGGTATGGGATAAAGCTTATATACAAATACATGTTCATACATGGTCATTTTAGGTATAGTATCTCATTTACTAGGTAGTCTGGTTGTGCCTGTTCATTTTATGTGAACAAACTCTTGGCATCTAATACATAAACAAGGGGGTGCGTTGTGTGATGGTTATTTGTTCACTTACCAAAATGGATATATAATTCTGTCTGACTAGTTATCAATACATTGGTGTTCCCAGGGAGGGATTGATTCTTAGGTTTTATTTCATATTTGTAGGACTGTTACTGTATATACAGCATATTGATTGCATACTGACATATTTTAAAACAAGGAACATATTAGGATGCAGGATCTCATTTTCTAGGAGTCTTTGTTAGGTTTGATTTTTATGATACATTATACATTAATTGATTCAGATTGATAGAACTGTTATTTAATAGTACAGAATATTAGGTATATACAAACACATGTTGGCACATGGACTTATCAGGATAACAGTATCTCAGTTACAAGGGGTCTGTGTTAGGTTAGGAGCTGAATGTGCAGAAACACTAGTCACTTTTACAGCGTTACAGATGAATCTTGTTTAAACAGTTCAAGTTTGAATATGCATGAATAATATTGATTTATTTTACACAGGTTTTAAAACATACATATCTGAATAATACTTACACTGTATAAATGTGGGGAACAGCTGGTTAATGCTTGTTTTACACTAGGACAGGTTGTCTTTAAATCCACTTTTTTGCCTAACACAAAGATATTTTCTTTTTTAGAAACTGTTAACATTATATACTATGGGCTGGATATTCAAACTGCGCTATTCTGTGGAGCAAGCCCTTGCACTGCACAAATTAGTTGCAAAGGGGTGTGGCCGGGGAGACATTCAACGGAGTCGCTCTATTGAGCAACTCCTTTGAATATCACCCCCGGGCCACAGCCACTGTGCATGGCACAGTGGAACTTGCGCCACCACAAGTGGTCAGAGCGGAGCATTCAAGATGCGGTTCCGATATTCAAAAGGTGACATGCAAATGGGGCCATAATTCATGCAAGGTGCAGGGGGGCCATTTGCATCTATTTTTGGGCCCATTTGCATGCCATTAGCATGCAGATGCACCGATCCCCAAGGACTTGCACCTGGCACCCTGCTAGGCAGCAGCTGTCGGGACTGACACCCCTGCAGCTGGATCGCAGGCATAAGTTAAAAAACTTCACCCCTGACTGGCCCAATCATGGGCAAATGTGTAAACATCCCTCACCCCCTGACTGGCCCGATCGCTGGCAAATGTGTAACATACCCCCACCCTACCACTGGCCCGATCGCTGGCATAAGTGACATAAAAATCCCACCCCCCACCAGCCTGATCGCGGGCAGAAAACTGTTCAACCCCCAACCAAGAACATATCCCTGGTGGTCCAGTGGACCTCAAGCCCGATCGCGGGCAGAAATGCCGTCACCCCCCAAGTACATATCCCTGGTGGTCCAGTGGACCTCAAGCCCAATCGCAGGCAGAAATGCCGTCCCCCCCCAAATACATATCCCTGGTGGTCCAGTGGACCTCAAGCCCAATCGCAGGCAGAAATGCCGTCACCTCCAACTACATATCCCTGGTGGTCAAGTGGACCTGAAGCCCGATTGCAGGCAGAAATGCCATCAACCCCCAAGGACCACCTACCCTAGTGATCCAGTGGACCCCACCCACCCACCCATGGAGCCCCACCACCCTGCTCCCCCATCAGCCCGGGTGGTGGCAGCATCCCACCCACCTGCCACCCCACCGCTGGCCGATTGATCGTTCGGTAGGGTTGCATGCCCATTGGTTCACAGCAAGAGCCAATGGCTGCAGCCCATACCGCATAAGGCAGTCCAGATATGTGAATGAATTTGGTTCATGAATTTGGCTCTTGCTCTGAACCAATGGGCGTGCAGGCTCCACCGGCAGTCAGTCGGTGGGTGGCGGGCGGCAGACGGTGGATGCTGCCGCCCGCCGCTGACGGGGAGCGGGTGGAAGGGCTCCATGGGTGGGTGTGGGGGTGGGGACCACTAGATCACCAAGGTAGGTGGTCCTTGGGGCAGGTTGACGGCATTTCTGCCCACGATTGGGCCTGAGGTCCACTGGACCACCAGGGATATGTACTTGGGGGGGTGACAGCATTTCTGCCCGCGATCGGGCTTGAGGTCCACTGGACCACTGGGGATATGTACTTTGGGGGTGACGGCATTTCTGCCCGCGATTGGGCTTGAGGTCCACTGGACCACCAGGGATATGTTCTTGGGGGAGGGGTTGAACTGTTTTCTGCCCGAATCGGGCTGGTGGGGTGGGATTTTATGTCACTTATGCCCGCGATCGGGCCAGTTGGGGAGTGGGGGATGTTTACACATTTGCCGATCGGGCCAGTCGGGGTGGGGGAATGTTTGTACTTCTGCCCGCGATCGGGCCAGTTGGGGGTGGGGTTACTATATGCCCGCGATCGGGCTGCAGGGGGCACAGGAATTAGGTTGAGGGCCACCCACAGGTGGCAGCTGCTGTGTTGCACCTGCAATGTGGCAGCTCACCTGTGGGTGGCCCTCGACTTACTCCTTTTTTTGGGGCTCAAAGTTGTGCAGGCGCAGGTTGGGGGTTGCGCCTGCACAACTCTGCACAGCCCGCTGAATATCGGGCTGTGCAGTTTATGCATGGTTCCTCCCCCTCCGGTTCAGCATGCCTTCATTAGCATTGCGCTGTTGCTCAGCTTGACTTGGGGGGCACAACTGCCTCCTGCTGAATACGGCAGAATGGCTCAATTTTGCACTTGTGCAGGCAAAACCCTATTGCGCATGGCGCAACCCTTTTGAATATCCAGCCCTATGTATTTTTTCAGCTTATTTTATCTTGTGGTTTAAAATCTTAGACATTTACTAATGCATGCACAGACACACAAATGTAGCCTCAGTAAGTTTTATGGCTGTTTTCAGGGAAGCAGCTCACCATTCAGTAACATTTGACCTTGGAATACCTTTCTTGTGATGGAACTCTGTTATCTTTATATGGTTCTGTGTTGTTCTTTAAAATGAAGCGTTGGCCAATGGGCTTTTAAACAATTTATTTAATCTGTTTTTTTTATGTATGATCTGAACTTTAAGTGTTTTCTTCCAGATGAAGTCATATTTTCTGATGAAGGTTTCAATGTAATCTGAAGGCTCGAGCACCTATTTTCTTTTGTACCATCTATATTGGTCCAATAAAACGTATCAAATCATCTCTTTTGTTTTTCTGGATCACTGATTTTTTGAAATCCTGCCTGTGATATGAAACCTGCTGTGTTAAATTATGGTCCAAAGTCTTTGGGTGTGGGAACAATCAGTCAGAATACCTGGGGTACTGTGTAATGTGTGTGCTTTTGTCAGCATGGCTAACCTGCCCCCTGAACACAGTCCCACAGCAGGTTAAACAAATATGATACTATAGTCAGGTGCAGAAGATCATGTGATAACATTAATCAGGTCTTAGTAAACTGTTACGGTACTTTAATACTCAGTGTGAAAATTACTTAAAAGAGCCTCTGGGGCAATTTTATTTTAATGTATTATTTCTTTGTGTTATTACTCTGATTCTGTAACAGATAGATTAAAATATTAAAACCATATACTGTTTATACTGATTGGCTAGAAAAGCTGTCTTAACAGCTTCCGAAGCTGAGGGGTATCATTGTGTGGTTATTCACTGGGGATGAATCATATGCCTAAAGGTTTATTAAATAACTTATTTCCAGTACTGAACATACAGTACCATAGATAGAGTTGGACAGGCTAGCTGAAGTTAAAAAAGGTCTTTTCCTGCCATCATTGTCTCTCTTTCTATATTGGCAGTTACAGAAGTCCTCAACAGAAAGAAGAGTATTTCTACTGTGATCACACAGTGCTCAAACATTTTAATCCATGATCTACAGGAAAGGTTTAGATGTAATATTTTATTAAATCAGACAGTAAATTCCTTAACTGTCTCCTGTATTTTCAAAGGATGCACATAAGCCCACATCGGCCTCACTCTGCAGATAGTAATTTTGTCCAGTTTGTAATATCAGCAAGCATCAGTTCTGTGGAAAGGAAGTAACTAAGGGAATACATGAACAGCATCATTCTTCTGAGCTGAGTATAAAGAGGAAAGCACGACAGTTGTAGGAACACTTTAAAAAAACTGGTATTTGCAGTCGTTTTAATGATAATAAGATATTAAAATAGACTGGTTCATGCAGTTTGCAATTTAAATCTGAATAACAATAATCATGCACATTGTGAGAAACAGACAAACCATTTAGGCAAGGACTCCTTTACAAGTCTCTCCAGCAGAAATGCAAGGTACAATCTGATTAGAATTGGAGGGTAAGAATTAGACAATATAACTTAGATACATATAACGCAATTTAATTACAGATACATATGAAGCAAAAATAAATTATACCGATACACCAACATTACAGCCCATTTCTATGCAAGGCAGTAGCTTTTTTTAGTTTGTTTTCTTGTTCTCCAGCCATGCCCTGTTTTGCCATAATAAAATTATAGGACGGGGTGCATGGGCAGAACGTATGAACTGCGTATTTGGCCAGTGTGTGCCATTGTAAGTGTGTATTGATTTTTTTTGTGTATAACTGATTCTTGGGGGTGGGGGTTATGCAATGGAAAACTACCTCTGGAATCCAGGCCTGCGTTTGGGCCACACAAGGACTCCTCCCTTGGCTGTAGCCCTAAAATCTTGGGCAGGGCAATAGTTGCCTGATAGCACCCTTGAAAGAACAGAATGTGTTTGCCCAGGAATGAGTCTACATAAGTTAGTTTAAGAAAATGTTGAATGCATATTAAAAAATCGATAAAACATCTACTGTGTGTGTGGCAAGAGACCAACAAAAAGAAATAACGTGTAACTAAAATGTAATGACAACTTTTGTCTGGTGTTTCCAAATCTTTTGTGAAATAAATTCGGAATGCATGGCTATTGTTTTCTACACAAAAACATTATTATTTTGCCACAATACATTGTAACCTAAAGTTCAACATGAACACAACCATATTTTACAATGTGTGCGGCTGCATACTAGCAAACACTAATGCTGAACTATATAACAGAACTATGAAATGTGCAGCACCAGTTAACTTACTCATGTGTGTATTGCTTGATCAAATTTTTTTCTATACATATTTTTTCCTCCCAGGTGCACCACTTATGCCCTTTCTTAACTGAGTTTGCTATCTTTTCCTCGGTTTGGGCCTTTGCTATTGTGACTGCCTTCCCCACTTCTTTCTGCTTTTAACTGGTACAGTTCTCTATCCTGCTCCTTCTGTGTTTCCTTATACTTCCTGAATGCTATATTTTTCTCCCTAACCTTCCCCGCCACCTCTTTTGAGAACCATAGTGTTTTTTTTCCTTCATTTTGATTTGTTTATTTGCTTCACACAAAGGCTTGTTGCTAGGGCTGTGCAGAATGGGAAAATTCTTAATCTGTGGAATTTTGATGACATTTCACAAAATTCCACAAAATTTGGCAGAATGTCGTCGGAATTTCTCAGAATTTTTAAAATGTAGTTATTTGATCATACCTCGGCCGCTGTTCAAGCTAGAGCTCTGACATTTGGAAGATAAACTCTTTGGGTAAATAGCCATACTTGTTCCAAATATCATGAAATTGGGATGGATAGTTTCAAAATTATAGGAGCTCCAATATTGTAATTTTATTGTTTGTGTGAAATTTCATGAACATTTTTATCTGCATATACCGTAACCATCTATTGAGTCAGGGATCTTACATTTGGCATGATTTCTTGATGACAGGTGCTCTAAAAATGTAGCAGATTTCATGACAGTATGATGCATTGTCTCAAATGATACATGCTCAAAATCTATCAGTTTATTTTTTTCAGGAAATTTGATGAAAACATTTCATCTACATATATCTCAGGCATCTTTAGAGCTAGACATGTGTAAATTAGTACAGATAACCTAAACATAGAAACATAGAAGTTGATGGCAGATAAGGACCGCAAGGCCCATCCAGTCTGCCCATTTCTTTTTCTATCTTATAAATGTGCCATCGGCCTTTGCTCTGTCAGTGGCCTATCTATTCATACTCATTTGTATTGCTCCCTTATGCCTACCCATGCCTGTTTGAAGCCCTGCACTGTATTCATAGCCACCACTTCTTGAGGTAGGCCATTCCATGCATCCACCACCCTTTCTGTGAAAAAGAATTTCCTCATTCCCCTTAATCGGCCCCTCTAATCTCATGCTGTGTCCTCTTGTCCTGCTATTTTTCTTATATTTAAACATGTTAGACTCTTTCACCTTGTTAATGCCCTTAAGGTGTTTGAATGCCTCGATCATATCACCTCTCTCCCTCCTTTGCTCAAGGGTATACATATTGAGCTCTGTTAATCTGTCCTCATATGTCTTCTGATGCAGTCCCTGCACCATTTTGGTTGCCCTTCTATGGACTGCCTCAATTTGGTTAATGTCCTTGTGAAGGTGTGGCCTCCAATACTGCACGCAGTACTCCAGATGGGGCCTAACCAGTGTCTTGTAAAGAGGGATTATTACCTCCCTCTTACGACTTGTGATACCCCTACTAATACACCCTAACACCCCCTAGCCTTACCTACTGCTTTAGAGGTCTGCTTGGATGATTTCAGGTCATCAGTGATGATGATGTCCAAGTCTCTTTCTTCCTTTGTGACTGCTAGCAACTCCCCTCCCAGCCTATAGGTGGCTTTAGGGTTTCTCTTCCCTATGTGCATGATCTTGCACTTCTTTGCATTAAATCCCAGTTGCCACTCTTCTGACCATTTGCTAGTTTATCCAGATCTCTTCTCATTCTGCCCACTCCATCTGGATCATCTACTCTGTTGCAGATCTTGGTGTCATCTGCAAACAGACAAGCCTTACCCTCTAGTCCATCTGCAAGGTCACTAATGAAGATGTTGAAGAGGACGGGCCCCAGGACTGATCCTAGGTACCCGCTTGTGACTTGCATCTCTTCTGACTGTATACCATTTACCACCACTCTCTGTTTCTGCCCATCAATCAGTTTGCCACCCAGTTGACCAACTTCTGACCCACCCCAAGCCTACCCAGCTTATTTATCAATCTTCTATGTGGAACAGTGTCAAAAGCTTTGCTGAAGTCAAGGTAGGTGACATCAACTGCTCCCCTTTGGTCCACCACTCTGGTTACCCAGTCAAAGAAATTTATGAGATTAGTTTGACAGGACCTTCCTTTTTAAACCCATGCTGTCTTGGATCTTGTGCCTCTATGGATTCCAGGTGTTGCACTATCCTTTCCTTAAGGAGTGCCTCCATAATCTTGCCCACTACTGAGGTAAGACTGACTGGTCTGTAGTTCGCTGCCTCCTCCCTGCTACCACTGTTGTGGAGCGGGATCACATGACCCTTCTCCAGTCTTCTGGGACCTCTCCTGTGCTCAGAGACTCACTAAACAGTTCTGCTAATGGCTCTGCTAGTTCCACCTTTAGCTCCTTAAGTACCCTGGGATGTATGCCATCAGGTCCCATTGCCTTATCCATCCTGAGCTTAGCAAGCTCTTGTAGGACCCTTTCTTTTTGTGAGGGAGTAGTGCTCACCTCCCTCCCTCCTGTCCATGGTGCTGAGCTGTGGGCCCTGCCTACCTTCTCTTCAGTAAATACTGAGCAAAAGTATCTATTTAGGATAGATGCTTTTACATGATCCCCTCTCACATGCTCCCTTTTCTCCATTAAGCTTAGCAATACCCCTCTGGACTTTCTCCTTTCACTAATGTATCTATAGAAAGTCTTGTCACCTTCTTTTACTGTTCATGCTTGTGTTTCCTCAGTTTGGGACTTTGCCTGCCTTACTGCCTTCCCTGCTTCCCTTAGGGCAGTTTGGTATGCCTCCCTATCTTCATCCGCTGTGTTCACTTATATTTCCTGAAGGCCAGCCTTTGGCTCTAGACCTTTTCTGCTACTGTATTTGAGAACCAAAGTGGTTTCCTTCTTCTTTTGCACTTCCTTTTCTGTCTAACACAATGGGATGTTGCTTCAAGTATTGCATCCTTAATGCTTGCCCACTTTGCCTGTACCCCCTCACCTGTATTTCTTTTTGCCAGGGCTAGCTTAACTCTGTTGGCCATCTTATCAAAGTCAGCTCCTCTGAAGTCCCATATTTTTGCCTTGGAATGGGATGATTTAGCTGTAGTGGCCAAACTGAACCATACCATGTGATGGTCACTGGCCCCCAGGTGACCTTCTACCTGGAGATCTGTGATCCCTTCCCTGTTAGTCAGTACTAGATCTAGGATAGCCCTGTCTCTTGTGGGTTGTTGTACCAGTTGTTTGAGGCCCTCCTGCAGTGAATCCACTATGTGTCTAGTTCTGGCAGATGTTCCTGCTGGTATTGACCAATCTGTATCCGCATGTTGAAGTCTCCATTATCAGAACCTCCCCTTTAGCTGTCATGTTTTGTATATCTTCTAACAGTAATGTGTCTATGTCCTCCCCCTGGTCTGGGGGCCTGTAGACAACCCCAGTTCTTATGGCTGTCCCATTTCCTGTTTCCAGGGTGACCCACAGTTCTTCTGGCTCCTTATGTGTATTCTGAATTTCTGTAGCTTTGATAGTTTCATTGACATACAGGGCCATTCCTCCCCCCCTTTTTGCACCTCGGTCTCTTCTGAACAATACATAGCCAGGTACTGAAGTCTCCCAAGTGTGGTTACTGGTAAACCATGTCTCACTAATTGCTACTATGTCCAGTTTAGCCTCTGACATTATTGCCTGCAGGTCTGGGATCTTATTTCTCAGGCTGTGAGCATTTGGTACATGATTTTCATTGGCCAGATTTTGGTGTGTTAGTTGTTGGGTGAGGTTTGGCATTACCCTGTCCGTCGTATGGGAGACAAACCTTTTTCTTACCTGGTGATGTAAATGAACTGCAAACATGCTGAATCCCTGTTTGACCACTAGCTGAGGGGAGGGTGTTCTTCCACTCGACGATGGGGTGCTGCACCTCTCCCCATTTGCTAGTTGAAATATTCTGCAAGACATCAAACTACTGCCCCAATGCACTGACTCCCTCTTTAGTCAGATGCAGTCCATTAAATTTAAAGAACTTTCGCTCCCAGAACTGTTGCCAGTTCCCTACAAATCTGTGTCCTTTTTCCTGGCACCAGCCCTTGAGCCACGTGTTTAGCTTCCCTATCTCCCCTTCTCTGACCTTCCGTCCATCTTCCCCTCTCCCTGACTGGCAGGATCTCAGAGAAGGAGATGCCGGATGAAATGGATGATAGTTTGTCACCCAGCCTGGTCAGGTGTTCCTTGGTCTCCACAACTGACCGGCTGGTGAGATCATTAGTCCCTATGTGTACTAGGACATCAATGTTTTCTCCTGCTTTGTGAACAATTTAGCAATGCAGTCAGTGTCTCTCCATGCTGATGTACCTGGGAGACATCTGACCATTACCCCTGGCTGGAGATGGGTATCAACTCCCCGAATCATGGAGTCTCCTATGATCAGAAGTTTTTTGGATTTCCTTTTTGCTTTTTTTGTTTTGTTTCCTGATTTGGGTGAGTTTTGTTGTGCTAGCTACTGTGCCACAGTGTCCTGCTCTGTAGTGTCTTCTGCTTCTTTGTTTGATTTCAGAGATAGAGGCAGATACCTATTTGTAGTGTTTATATGGTTTTTGGAGGTAATATGTTGGAGAGCAGAGAGTGATGGGGCACCCGATTTGCCCCTCCTAACCACCTGCCAACCTCCTGGTCCAACTACCCTCTGCGGTCGAGGTTTTTCTGCTGGATGCTGGGGAAATGGTGGGTGGTTCTTATAATGTATTTCCTCTTGAATATGAAATTTGAGGCATGCAATCTCTGCCCATGCTGCCCGGAGCTGAGCCCTAAGATCTCCAATGGCCCAGCATGTAGGACAGTGTCCTAAATCCTGTAAGACTGTCCTTCTGAAAATTGCTCCACAGTACCTGCAGTTAATGATATCCATTCCAGATAAGTTGCTGGGTTTATAACCTAGTCAGAGTAATTAGAAGGAAAAAATGCAAGTAATGGTTTGATTGTGTTTTGTTTTTGTTTAACTTGTTATAACAAGTTAAATTACTAGTGCCCCTGTAAATGAGCTCACCTTGTGGATGCCCCACTGATCCGCCCCTTCCTGCTTTGCCACAAGAAATGTCACAACTGTGGTACCCTATAAAAAGAGTGCAGTGTGAGGTGGTTGGGGATGGGGGTGGGTGGATAGGCCCTTCCCCTGCCAAAAAAGAAGAACCACGGACGAAAGAACAAGGAGGTAAGAGCAGAAACAATCAGTCAACAACAAATGCAGTAACCCTGAAAGCTTATCCTAATGTTAGATAGAACTGTAAAACCTGTAAAGCACCACCTGTAGTAATTTCAGAGAAGATACAGTATACGCTGTAAGAAACACTTTGCTACAGAGAAAAATAAAGCAATGAAATGTTAGCAACAAACAGTAGCAATCCCTGTGAGTAAAAAATAAAAACAACACCACACAGTAAATCTGCTTAGCCAAAAGAAGTCTTAATCCTTTTCCCTTGCTCTGGTAAGGTTCTCTACTCTGCCTTTCAAGCAGTCTTGGAAGGAAAGAGCTCAGGTGAAGCTAGGTGCCTTGGCCAGCAAACCAAGTCTTCTACCTCCTTCTACCTAACCTTTTGTAATGCTTATAGAATGGTCTAAATATGGAGAATTAGGTAGAGATTTCTAAGTTACAGGGGTTCAGTTCTTTATTATGTAAATATTTGCAAAGCTTTGTGAAAACTATCTAAAATCTAGATGTTTGTAACTTCTCTGCTCTTGCATTCATAGAGTTAACATTTGACATGCATATCCATAATCAGTGTATCCTGGTGTATAACACAACTGCCTACATTGGTTAAGCAGTTTAATTTTGCTGAAGAAAAACAAATATTAGTAAAATGTTCTAACATATTTATGGTAGCATATACTGTAGATACAGCAGCCAGATTTTGTTACGGAGTTTAACATTAATGCACAGATTACTTCTTCATTTGATAAGCTGGGCTGAGCTTTTTGCAGGCTTGCTGTTCCTCTCTGGGGGACTATCCCCTCCCCTTCTCATTTGGCATAGCCAGATTGACTCAGTAGAAGTACTGATCCCACTAATATGCTCTTTGTTCTTTACAGTGACAAACTCCATTAAACATTAGTCACCTACTCCTTTTCCTATTGACCTACCCTGTTGGAATAGCCAGAAGTCTTTCTTTCTGCTGCCCAAGACATTGTCTTTCCCCACTACATCTTTTGAGTACCTCTAAGTCCTAGACTTGCATGTACACCAGGCTCCACGTATCATAAATTTACTGGATGTGATCCTTAAATATCCTGGATTCAGGTTACAATTGTTGATACTTTGTGCTTTCTTGCTCCAACCTAGGGATCTACCACTGTTGTGATACCCAGCTCAGCTGTCCATTTCTTGGTGAAACTGTGCATCTAACTTCAGAACCTGGTGACCCCTGGCTATCTGCCTCTTATACTCATGTATTTAATTAGAATCCCCTAGATAAGGCTGAGTGAAATCAGAAAATTCCAGTTGTGTGGAATTTGTCATGAAATTCTACAATTTTCAGAAAGACTCTTGGGATTTGACTTTAAGTACAGATGTCATTTTGCAATTTCTCACAGCAAGCAATTAATAAAATTGGCACATAGTCTCCTTGTAAGGCCTAACAACCTCTCAAATTTAATGGTATTGCATTCTCTAGTTTTAAAGTTTCAGGGGTTTATAAATGTGTAGTTTATATTCTTGCAAAATTAAATTTTTAAATGTTGTGAAAGTTTGACTGCTTTTTATTCAATTCCATTTAAAGCTGCAAATATGGACTTTTTTCAGAAATGACCACGTGGAATAGTAGTTTAAATGTTTCAAGTCTGGTTAAATTTGGATATGTAGTTTTAAAATAAGAGGGAACTAACTGAAATTTAAATTTTGGCAACATGTTTGGCAGGCTATAACAGTCCCATTTAAGGCTAGAAATCTAAAACTGTGAATATACAAATGTAGTCATAACCTGTATACCTGTCAATTTTTGTAACATTTCACTGAATAATATCAAATGTATACTAAAATTATAGAAATCCAAATGTTGGCAAAATATTTGGCTACCTATAACTCAGCTCCTATTAAAGCTTGAGACTTATTTATTTTATTTATTTAGCTTTTGTTAACCAGGTAAGTACACTAGACAAGTAGTATGCCTATTTTCAGGAACGACCCGGGAGAGTACAAACAGGTAATACAGGTAATACAGAGTACAACAATACAGCAAAAGTTAAGTGAATAGCTATGTCTCACACTAGTTGAAATGATTACATATACACTTGGAGGTTAGGTACAGTAAGTCGATAAGCTGCAGGCTATATACAGAGTAAGACAGTGAGGATAGAATACATAGTGAGTTGACATTGAACAACATTGACTATCTGTAGCATAAAGTGGAACAGAGGAGGAGCTGGTCAGGAAACGGCATCCAATATGGTTTAAATAAATATAGCTCCTGGAGCAGAGTGCCAGAGGGACTACAGTGTCCAGGGCTTATAGCTAGGGAGGCTTTAGGCATTCACAGCATGAGGCCAGCTTAAGATGCTCCCACAAGGAGGTCCGAAGGCTTTTGTGGGAAAGGGCAGTGTGTACCTGCTCAGGGAAGGAGTTCCAAAGCTTAGGGGCATGAGTGGTATAGTCTCTCTCACCCATAAGAGTGCGGGTTGAGGGTACTTTTAGTATCCCAGGACCGTGGGACCTTAGGGGGTAGCATGAGCGGTCAGCTGGGGAGAGGAGCTGGGCTAACCCCAGGGGTGAGCCAGTGTTGATCACTTTGCTCACGTGGCACCCTATACCAAAGTTTAGGTGATTGGTTGGGGATAGCCAGCCTAACTTCTCATAAAGATCGCAGTGATGAGTGAGGCGGGAGGCAGCAAGAGCAAAATGGCAAATGTTGTTGTACGTCGTATTCCATCTAGTAAGGAGGGCTTTTGAGGTGCATGCAAATAGGTGGAGTCCATAGCTTAGGGAAGGGAGTAACATCCCCCTGGCAAGAGTCAGGCATGCGGCAGGGGTGAGGTTTTGTTTGGCCCTATAGGCTAGCCCCAGCTTGTCATTTACTCCTTTGCAGACGTTGAGGATGTGACTCCCAAGGTCCAGTTGGGGGTCAAGCGTCACCCCGAGATATTTGACGGAGGTCACAGTGTGGAGAGAAGTGCCGTCTGCGCAGTTGATTAGCAGAGGGACTGGAGAGGTGTGAATTTTAGCTGAGGAGCTGAAAAGCATGGCCTGCATTTTTTTCTGGTTGAGGACCAACTTCTGGTTGGTGAGCCAGGCCTGGATATTCCTGAAGTCCTCAGATAGATGGAGGTTTAGGGTGGTTGCATCTCGAGAGTGAGCAAGGAGGACCAGGTCATCCGCGTACAGAGTGACCCTACATCTGGTAACAGCATCTGGGAGATTGTTGATAAACAGAGAGAAGGGGTCCCAGTACAGAACCCTGGGGGATGCCGAGGTCACGGCAGGGATCAGAGAGGACTTTGTTAAATTTAGTTAGCTGTTTTCTGCCATGCAGGTAGTCAGTTATCCATTTCAGGGCTGGGAGCCAGGCGAGGGACCTCAACTAGGCGCCAGAGCAAGTCATGGTCAACAAGGTCAAAGGCCTTTGATAGGTCGATGAACACAGCTCCAGAGAGCTTACCCTGTTCCATGGCAGTTCTTACATGGTGCATATACACATTTTAGGTGCTTCTCCAAATCCTTATATTGTGGAGAAATGTGGATAAGAAATTTTAAAATTATCTCAAAATAACTGAAAATTAAAAATAAAATGTTTGGGCACCCATAACCTTCCAATCTACAGCTCTGAGATTTGGTACACTCTTATATGCCTTTGGGTACTGTTTTTGTTCCAACCTGGTGTTATGTGGATGCATACTTTTAAAAGTATATTGAAATAACTGAAATTAAACATTTTGCAATATTCCACAGAATTTTCACAAAAATTCCATGGAGTTCCATAGAATTGGAATGGTCATTCCATGGGCATTCCATGGATGGAATTTTATTTATTTTTTAATTTATTTTAGTTGGTACTTTTTCTCCTGGAGCCCTCTGCCGGTACCCCTCTGACATCCCCCCCATGCCAAGCACTGGGTATCAGGCCCTCTCCCCTTCAACCCCCATGACTTACCTTTCATGGCAGGGGTTGGGGAGACCCTCGACCCACCAGACCAGGTCCAGTTTTTTTTGGGGGGAGAGGCATTTTCTCGGCTGGTGCTGTGGGAGGACAATCATCCTTGAGGCAGAGGTCTCCCTTGGTTTCCCATTTTCTTCCCTCAGGGGATGTAGCATGCAATGGCGCCAGTGGCAGCAGCATGCATGCTCCCATGCACACTCCTCCAGTTGTCTGCTGCATCCCCCATCCATCTTCAGCGTCGGCAAGCTGCCCCCAACCTCCGCTGGAGGCAAGCGTTCACCGACTGCTGGGATCCCCCCTCTCTGGAGAGGAGAACAGTCCTTGTGGCTCTCAATCCTTCTCCACCCCTGTCAACCCGCAGCCTGTGCTCATTCCCAAACATGGATTGCTGGTGTGGCACAAGGTGTGGCATCCAATGCTTCAACCCTAAGCGCCACGGGCCGGCTTGCATGGGTGGAATTTTATATTCTGCACAGCTCTACTTGTTGCCTGTGTGATGGCAGTTTTGATTTATCCCCATTGTTCCTCTACCCCTCCTTCTTGCCCATTTGCTAGTGCTCTTCTGAGGCACTCTCTCATTTTGTCAAAGTCAGCCCTCCTAAAGTTCAGTACCCTCACTTTTGTATGGCTTGACTCTACGGCTGTTTTTATCAAGAACCACACTGTTTGGTGGTCACTTGTTCCCAGATGGCTACCCACTTCTGAAACTGAGATCCTCTCTCTGTCCCCATTTGAGAGTACCAGGTCTAAGATTGCTCCCTACTGAGTGGGTTCCAACACTAGCTGTCTGAGGCATGCCCCCTGTAGGGCATCTAGAATAACCCTGCTCTTGGATGTGGCTGCAGCAAAAGTGCTCCAGTTAACATCTGGCATATTCAGGTCCCCATCAACACTATCTCCCCTTTTTCTTCCATCCTAAGGATGCCTTCTATCATTTCAGGCCAGGGTCTGTCATGGTGTCAGATGCTCAGGTCTCCTTCTTGAAGTTCCTACTGGTGCCAAGGGCCAATGTGGTGAATAAGCAAAAAAATTAGGGAAGTTAATGAATGGCTCAGAGAGTGGTGTTGGGCCAGGGGGTATGGGTTGGTGGGGGACTTGTGGGTGACCTGGGGGTGACCTGGGAGGACAAGGAGCTATATGCAAGGGATAGGCTTCACCTCAGTGTGTGGTGGGGAGTAGGTTTTGAAACAAGGATTGGCTGGCTTCATCCAAGCTAGGTGGGGTTTAAACTTGTGAGGGGGAAGGGCAGGGGCTCAAGGTGGACCACAGCCTGCCCATCCAGGATGGGCGTGGCCTTCTCACCTTATACGGGGAGGAGCAAGTACAGCCTGGGAACACAAGATTGTGCACAGGGGGTGCAGGCAGGTGGCTAACTGGGAGATCTCTGGGGGGAGGGGGAAGGCAAGTGACCATGTTGGAGGGTGGTCCTGATCAATACCAGAAGCATGGAAAACAAGATGCTCGAGCTTCAGGCACTGCTATCAGAAGGGGAAGTGCATGTGGTGAATGTCACTGAGACTTGGACCACTCCTGCACATGACTGGGACCTAAACCTAATAGAATACACCACACTCAGGAAAGACAGGACTGTAGTAAGGGGTGGGGAGTGGCATTTGGTGGAGGAAGCGGAGGGGCACATGGAGGCATTATGGGTCAACTTGCAGGCTTCTGGAGACAAGATGGTGAAGCTGGGGGTGGTATACAGGCCACCTATGCACTGGGCAGACCTGGAAGAAGGCCTGGTGGCCAATCTTAGGGGCCACTGTGGCCGGGGAGAAGGCAGGACGGTGGTGCTGGGTGACCTCAATATGCCAGGGATGGACTAGGGAACCATGGTGTCCTCATCGGCCAGGGAGCAGTGACTGCTGGATGTCTTCCAGGATGCATTCCTTACCCAGCTGGTGACTAACCTGATGAGGGAGGGCTTTATCCTGGATGTGGTCCTGTGAAACTGCGACCTCATTAGGGAACCTGTGGTTGGGGTCCCACTGGTGGGTAGTGATTGTGACACTTGGACAGCTGGTTCTGATCGCTCTATGATTTTGTAATATAAAAATGTGTTATTGAGTGTCTCTCATGAGACCTCCTATGCTTCAGGGGCCCCACCAGGTTTCATTAAAATAACAGAATATATGTTAACCTGAAACCAGGAGAAATTAAAGACTAGAGAGACATAATTAAGAGACTCCTGTTTATCTGACTTAATTGTAGCTGACCAGCTGCCAGGATAAAGATAATAAACTTTCATGATGTCTAGAGGAAGAAAACCTGTTATATCACTATGGTGCTAAGTCATAAAAATCCTCAGATGTGCCATGGGGAGAGGAAATGCTCGAGATCAAAGAGGGAATTTAAAGACTGTCATAATTTGGGAAAATTAAGTTTTTGCTGAAGGCACAGTACTTAATATACCTCTTGATAAGACATCCTATTGTATATATTTTTTTGTATTCTGAAAGGAGGAGCTAGATGACCTCATGGAAAGGGTTGAAACACAGCATTTTGAAATTGTATTCTGTGTTTCATCACTGACACATTCCTGTTGAACTCTGAAACAACATCTACTTTAAACACTGTTTTAGAAGGTAATACATTAGATAGACAAGTCTAATTGTATTATGGTGGTAGGGGTTTGCACTTTTTCTTTGTTTTCTTTTAAGTGATTGTATGTTTTGTGATATATGGTTCTGTGGTTACATTTTACCTATTTTTATCCATTTTCTAAGTAAACCTCTTATTTTAAAGAGACTGCCTGTGTCTTTGAAATTCTTTTGCCTGTGAGGTACAGATGGTTAAAGTTGACACTGTTCATAAGCTTAATGGTATACTAAACTGGGAAAAGGTAAGAATTTATCTAAGGTCTTTCATAGAGTTTTTAAGGGTTCATTTTGTATACCTGGTTATGTGCCCATAGGCAAAAGATATCTGGCATTCTCCGAAGAGCAGAATTATCTGAGCCTGTACATTTGGGTACGCTAGCAAGAGGTTCATAGTTTGAATCCCTCCAGAACTTGAGATCAAAGGTGATTCAGACCCACAAAACAGACAGAAGGGTTACCCTGTTCTGTTACCTGTTCACAATACAATGCTCGGAGGTTGGCATTGTGGGAGCAGAGGGCCTGACCTTCTAAGTGGGGTTGTGACAGTGATCATGCCATGGTCTGGTTTTCCCTAGACCTGGGGGGAGTGGACTGCACAAAAATGACAGTAGTTGACTTTAGGGGTGTGGACTTCAAGGGTATGGAGCAGATCCTTAAGGGCTACTTAGATGGTATCAGGCCAGGCATGGACACAGATAGCCAGTGGAAAGTTATTAAAAGGGGCTCCTAGAAGCTACCAAGGTGTGCACAGAGGAGAGACACAAGTTTGGTAAAGCCAGAAAGCCAACCTGGTGGACTAGGGAGGTCCAGGAGGTGGTAAGGGAAAAGAAGGCCACCTATAGCCAATATAGGCATTCGCGTCGGGTTATGGACAAGAAAGAGTGCAATGAAATTGCCAGGAAGGTCACCAGGGTGTTGAGGTCAGCAAAAGTAAGGACAGAGCTGAGGTTGGCTCAGGGCATTAGTAGAGGTGAAAAAGTGTCCTTCAGGAATATCAGGGAAAGGAGAAAAGGGAAGGGGCAAATTGGTAGACTGAGGTCAGGGAATGGGTGTGCGGAGGAGGCAGGGGAGCAGGCAGAGGTACTAAATGACTACTTTGCCTTGGTATTCACTAGGGAGGATGGTGGGGCGGCACCGCATGGGATGGGGCAGGGGGGTCCTGCTGGTGTGGGGGATGCCATGGATGATAAAATCCCCATCGGTAGAGTGTGGGAAGCCCTCAAGGCCCTAAGAGTGGAGAAGTGACCGGGCCCAGATGGCCTTCATCCCAGGATGCTGAGGGAACTGGAAAACATCCTGGCCGCACCTCTGGCGAACCTTTTTAACTCCTCCCTCCAGATGAGATGCGTGCCTCAGGATTGGAGGATGACCCACATGGTACCTATTCACAAGGGCAGCTCATGAGAGGAGCTGGGAAAACGACAGGCCTGACATTGGTGGTGGGCAAGGTGATGGAGGTCATCTTGAAGGAGAGGCTGGTGGGGTTTCTGGAGGCAAGGGGCTACCTGGATAATCACCAGCATGGCTTTGTTCATGGCAGATCATGTCAGACCAACCTAGTGGAGTTCTATGATTGGGTGATGAGTGCACTGGACCAGGCAGGCCGGTGAATGTCCTCTTTCTAGACTTCAGGAAGGCATTTGACTCGGTGCCACATCATGGGCAGCTGGGGATGCCAAGGGGCTTGGGGTTGGGGGAGCAGATAGTAAGGTGGGAAAGGGAACATTGTTTAACCAGGAATAACACACTGAGCTGAAGCTTGTTTCCAGATGTGACCTGGGAGCAAAATGAAGTTAAGTGACTTGCTCAGGATCACACAGTATGCACCTAGGCAGCTGTGGGATTCAAACCCAGGTCTCCAGATCTGCAGCTCAGAGCATTAACCCACTGTGCTATACTACACTGTGGAATGGTAGTTGGCTGGGGGGCATTTTCAGAAGATAGTGATTGGGGGGATTAAATCTCCCAGGAGGGTCATTTTCGGGATCCCACAGGATTCGGTGATGGGACCACTTCTGTTTAACACTTTATCTCAGATATTAGAAATGGTATCAGGAGCAGATGAGCCTCTTTGCCAATGATTTGAAGCTGGGGGCGGTGGTGGATGGAGAGGAGGGTAGGTTAGCCCTGCAGGGGGACCTGGAGGCTCTGGAGGGGTGGTTGCACATTTGGAAACTGAGGTTTAATACTGAGAAGTGCAGGGTCCTCCACCTGGGGGTCAGAAACCCAGCCCATATGTACACCTTCGGAGGGGTGACACTGCAGGCTTCAAATGGGCTGAGGGACCTTGGTATGCTAGTGGATGCCAGAATCAATAACTCAGAACAGTGCAGAAGGGTAGCAGGAAGAGTGAATAAAATTCTGGTGTGCATAGCTAGGGGGATAACCTCGAGAAGCTGAAGGGTACTCCAACCACTACACAATTGCTTGGTTAGACCGCACCTTGAATACTGTGTGCAGTTTTGGTATCCATACCTAAAAAGGGATGTTGCACTCTGGAGAGGGTCCAGAGGAGGGCAGCCAGGATGATACAGGGTTTGGGGAAAGTCCTATGGGGAGAGGAGGGGGGACAAAGGGATAGGATCGAGGTCTTCAAATATCTTAAAGGGATTAATAGCATAAACCAGGATAGGGTGTTTCAGCTGAAGGAGGAGGGGGGCCACAAGGGGGCACCCAATGAAGCTGGTAGGTGGGAGACTCGAGGGGGAGATGAGGAGGGGTTACTTCACTGAGAGGGTGGTGGATCCCTGGAATGCTCTGTCTGCAGAACTGGTGGCTATAGATACTGTCAAGGGGTTCAAGAGGGGCTGGAATAGGTATAGGGGAAGGGTGCATCTTAGCAGGCTCAGCATTGGGGGGCCAGTCAATGGAAGGGGTTGGGGGCCCTCGTGGGAGGTGGGGGGTAGAAAACGGTGCCCTAACCGGGTGCTGATACCGAGCAGACTCGATAGACCATAGGACCTACTCTGCTGGCTTCTTAGTATTTTAGTATGTTAGTATTTCCTTGTCCATTTCCTCCCCCTGAGATGGGGGTCTGTATACGACCCCCCATGCAGATTGTGGTGCCATTTCCTGTCTCCACGGTGACCCAGAATGCCTCCTCTCCTCCCTGTTTACCCTTTAGTTCCATTGCTTTGATCCCTTTCCTTACTTACAGAGCTACTCCTCCCCCTCTTTTACCCTCACTGTCCCTCCAGTAGGTTGCGCACCCTGGTAAGTTGACATCCTAGTCATGGTTCTCTGTGTACCATGTTTCTGTGACTGCCACGATATCCAGGTGTCCCTCTTCCATCAATGCAACTAGTTCAGGCAGCTTGTTACCCAGACTATGGGCATTGGTACTCATTGCCCTCCATTTTTTGAGGGCCCTACCCGTATTAGGCTCATCCCTGACCTTATTGCCTTTGCATTTTTCTCCATTTACCCCGTCCTTCTCCCTATTGACTTCTCTGCCTCGGTGTTTACCTTGCTAAACGCTCTGTTTTGTGGGGGGGAGCTGGGATTTCCCTGCTTCTTTCAGTGTCTTCCCCTTGACTAGTTTAAATTCTTGCTAATGACATTTAAGCTTATCACCCCGGATCCTGGTTTCCCTCCCAGACAGATGCAGACCATTGTGCCAGTATAGGCCTGGAGAGTCCTGTTCTCCCACATGCACATATGGATACCATTATGGACTGATGGGGGTGCAGGGCCCAGAGGACCCTGCACTCCCACATGTAAATGAGGGATAGATAGCATTATGCACTGATGGCAACGCTGGGCCCTTCTGGAGATGAGGGTTAATTACAGTGTCTCTACACTTATGGATAGATGGGAGGGCAGGGCCTAGGTGACCCTGCACTCCCATAAACAGCTATGGCTATGGTGATACTTTCACAAAAAGTAAAGAAATTCTCTCAAAAATCTTTGTTAATGCACCATTAGGGTTTCTTATAATTATACTTTCTCAAAAAGTAGGGAAATTCTTTGCAAAAAACTGCGCTAATGCTCTAGCGGCGTGTGAGGGGTGTACTTTGGGGTTGGGAACCCTAATGGTCACCCCATTCTATTATTCTGTACCCATCTTAGCTTAATTACTCTTGGAAGGGGGTGAGCAACCCCATGGCACACCCCTCACACCAGTTCCTGCATGCAGGCTCGGGAGTGGGGTCTTAGTGTTGGAATCTGAGGGTGGGAGTGGGGTCTTAGAGTTGGGAACCCTAAGACCTCATTTCCCTGCTTTTGTCGCTAAAACCCTAATGGTGCATTAATGCATTTTTTCAAAGAATTTCCTACTTTTAAAATCTAGATTTAGTATTTGCCGTATTGGTCCTAGTAAGAACAGATCCAGAAGCAAATGATTTTATACCTTTTAATGGACCAACATAGATGTAACAACAAGAACAAAGTGCTCTAACTTTCGGACCAAACAGTCCTTCTTCAGAATCGTAATGCAGTTATTTAGAAAAAACAATACTTTTAACAGCTAGAACATGCAGAAAAAAACAGAAAAAATCCCCATTGGTTTAAAATACTCATTTAAAAAAAAAACAGAAGATGATGTCAGAGAAGTTTAATAGTGCCATGTTACCTTAAGCTAGGAGGGTCCCAGGGTCAAAGGTACTTGGTGCAGAATACATACAAAGAATCTTACTGCATATAAATGTAATTGACATACGATAACACTGCTCAAGCAGATGACTCTTAAATATAGCTTGATTAAAGAGTCATCTGCTTGTACCTACTCTTAAGAAAGTATGAGCATAAGGAACCTTAATGGTGCATTCGTTTTTTGTAAATATATATACATATTTTATTTTATTTTTTATTTTTTATTTTGTATAAAGTCTAGGAATTACAACCCTTTGAGTCAGAGACTCATTTACAAAGGCTCCGCATCATACATTGAGTGAGGACACATACAGAGTATTATACAGTACAGCAACAAGCAGAGAGATGATAATAATGGGATAATACATATAAATATATATATATATATATATATATATACATAAATAATCTGCAGTAATAGCTTTTGGAGATATATATATGTGTACTTAATTGGCTTGTTATCTATATATATTTTTTCATGTGCCAATAAAGGAACTTGATATGGCCTCTTTTGGTCCTTAGTTGTCAGCTGAGTACCCATAAAAGAAAAGAATAAGGAAAAGCGAGACACATGTTGTCAGTAAGGATATTTAAGGTGACTATACTTTTTATGTTGTGTTTATTGAGTTAGCTCAAGAAATATAATCAGATTTAATATATTTTAGTATATAGAATTTAATATAACTATAGAAAATAGTACAATTTTTATCTTTGCTTGTGTGCATGTGCAACAAACATTTCGTCACAGCTTCGGTGAGAAGCGGGGTTTTGGAGGTGCGGCACTGTGGGGGCCAATGCCCCCAGTGCCTTTTGAGGCTTGGCCCACTTTCACCAATGCGGTGGCACGCTGCTGCTGCCGACACTAGTTCAGCCAGCATGCCACCACCTTGAAAGGATCTGCCGCTGCAATGAGGGAGTAACCCATCATTGCAGGGTGGTCCCTTGCCTGGTGTAACATTTCTTGGAACATGGCGACAGGCAGCGACCCTTGCCACCTGCCTCAGAGTCGGTCCCCATGAAAGCTGACTTGGGATTTCCCAATCCCCCTGTCGGCATGTCCTCATCCCCAGTTCACTTGCCAACAGGGTAGCCCAATCCATGTCGGCGTGATGCACCCCCCCATTTGTTTTGTGCTGACGGGGGTGCCCAATCCCTGTTGGCTCCAGTACCCACCTCCCCAACAAACACCTGGCCAGGTGGCACGTTGGGAGCCCACCCCAGTGTGCCAAAAGTGTCCTGCAATGTCTTTTTTAATTTTACTCCCTGTAAAAAAAGAAAACAGTCCCTCATTGAGCCCCCTGCCCCTCCCCCAACCCATGCCCACCCACTGTGTACTCTACCTCCCCACTCACCCCCTCATCCCATACTTACCTTTGGAGCATGGCACAATGATCTTCAGTGGACCAGAACACGTCTGCACTCTTCAAAGCCGACTGCGAACTGAAGAAATGCCGGTAAGCTGTATAATGGCATAAATGGGTTTTTTCAACTTTGGTGCATATCTCACCCATTTTTTTGAATTTTGGCACCGAATTTTCAGCATGGAGTTCTTGGAACCCCACCTCATTAATTCAGTCACTGTCATCTCGTTATTCAGTCCCGAAAGGTGATTTTGTGGTCATTGCACAGAATCACCTTTCTGGACCGATTAATGAAACAACAGTACCACTGTTCATGAGGTGGACTCTCAAAACGCCTATGTTGCAAATTTGGTGAAAAAATTCCAAAAAATGACTGCATTATGAGCGTGCATTGTGCAGTTTCTATGCATACTCGTAACTTCACGAATTTGTAATATTTTCATTCCAGGTGTTTAACATTGTCATTTTTCTGCATCTCCTTATGAACAGTACAGATGTAATTGTTCACATCCTGGCCGAAATGTGTTTTCGCACTCCCAGCGCAGAATAGTGCGATCGCTTGTAGGAAACACAGTGACACTGTTCACGAGCAGAGGTCCTAAAATGTCTATGTTGAAAATTTGGTGACAAAAGTCCATAAAATGACTGTGTTACAAGCGTGTGTTGCTCAGTTTCTAAGCACCCTCATAACTTTGCAAATTTGTAATATTTTCATTCCAGATTTTCAACATTGGCAGTTTGCCACACCTCCTCATGAACAGTACAGTTGTCATTTTTCATAACCTGCCTGAAATATGCATTTGCACATCTGGCGCGCAATGGCGCAGTCGCTGTAGGAAATTAATGTTTCAGACAGATTAAGAAAATCATAGTAACAGTTTTCATGAGCAGAGGTCACAAAATGCCTATGTTGAAAATTTTGTGAAAAAATTCCACTTAATAACTGTGTTACAAGCATGAGTTGTGCAGTTTCCACGTATACCGGTCAGAATGTTCAAGCATTTTAATATTTTCACTACAGATTTTCAACATTGAGATCTTTTACACCTCCGTATGAATAGTACGGCTGTCATTTTTCACATCCTGCCTGATTTGTGTTTTCTCACATCTGGCACAGAATGGCACGGTTGCTGTGGGAACTCGAAGTTCAGGACACATTAACAAAATCACAGTGCCACTGTTCATGAGAAGAGGTCCCAAACACTTTCATGAGGTGGGGGCCACAAAAAGGCCATGCTGAAAATTTGTAGTGCAAATACCAACACACGCCCGGGGCGTTAGGGTATCTAACCATAACGTCCTACCCTGTACAGACTGACAGGCACTAGTGGTGTAACTTTGGATCGCCGGCTGTAATGATCATGCCATCCCATCCCCACCCTGAAGCCAGTGAAAGGCATCGAGGTGTGCCTTGCACTCTTCAGCCCCAGACTTCACCCCATTCTCCTGTACTGCACCCATTTCAGCATATGTCCTTAAGGAAATGGGGTGACTGTGAAGCTGAACACCCAAAGGTACACCTTAACACTTGTCAGTGTCTACAGGATAGGATGAAGTGAAATGCTATGAACATTATGGCCAATGACCCACAGGCACACCCCAATGCCTGTCCATATGTAAACCCTTGAGGAAAGGAGGGAGAGGGGAACATGATAGAAACTTTAAGTACCTCAGTGGAATCAACAAAGTCCAAGAGGGTAGCATCTTTCAGAAAAGAGATGCAAGAACAAGGGGACACAATTTGAAGATAGAGAGGGATGGCTCAGGGGCAATGTGAGAAAGTATTATTTCACAGAGAGGGTGGTGGATGCATGGGACAGCCTTCCTGAGGAGGTTGTGGGGTGTAAAACTGTGGGAGAATTGAAGAATACATGGGACAGACATAAGGCAATTCTTGTAGGGGGTAGGAAGAAATAGGCTGTTGGTTAACTAGGATCTGCGGCCTATCCTGTAGGTAGGGATATGGGCAGACTAGGTGGGCCAGGCGGTCCTTATCTGCCGTCAAAGTCTATGTTTCTATGTTTCTATCTCTGCAGGGTGGAGGTGGGATTGGGGTGAATTCAATAATTCACTGCCACTCCTATTCTGCATCTGTCTAACTCCTGCACGTCCAATGCTAATATCAGCAAGTAATCATCTGGCACTGACAACTGCTTGTCTGTTATTGTTCTACACCTGGTTTCCATGTTTAGTTTTAGTCTTCACAGTTAGTATGTCTTCTTGGTAGACACAGTGAAAGCTTAACCTTAAATATGCATATAGTTCTACTCACTGTAAAGAAGAACAAAGAGGAAGATAGATTCAGAAAATATATTAAATATATACTGTATTAAATTTTATGTAAACTGTGGCATAATATTAGCGGTGTGGGCAGAGATTCATTTAACTCCATTTTGGGAGCATATGACTTCTAATAATAAGGCACAAAAAAATCCTTTCAAAATAAATGGGCAGAAAGTCATTATGTGTGGTTCGTAGCTCAGTGCTTAAGTAACATATAATGGAATGATGTAGATGGTTGTTAGATACAGAGGCCAGCATAGAATGATTTGTGCTTAGGTACTTGGATGCTTGAATTGAGTCGTTTAATAATATTTGATGGTTTTGGCCTTTCTCTGTATCCCACCTGTAGGAAGGAAAGAGGCTAGATTAGAATTATGGAGCCCTCCGGTGGGATAAGAGTGCCACAGAAGGAGGAGGTGTTGTGGAGGATGGTGGGTGAGTGCAACTTGCTCTAAGCAGAGGCGGAAGTCAGTTGATCTATTTAAATAGGCTGTGGGAGGAGCTCTTCCCCACATAATTACAGGCAAGCCTTTCAATTGACTTCCAAACATAAAACAAAAATTAGACAGTTTCCAAAATTGCAGGCATGAAAATCAAGAAATAATAAAAAAATCTGTAATAAACTGTATGTTACCTTTGATATTTATATTAATATACATAAATGGTTCATTTCTATGATAATGACTTCCAAAATGTGGGATTCAGCAAATATTTTCACTTCCAAAAAAATTGGAATGGCTTCCAGATTTGGACTAATGGAAGTTTTAGGCTTACACTAAAAATAAATTAACTGAACCCCTGGGTGGAGGTACATTTCTTCAGAGATAGCAATGCTTCCATAAACCCACTAATATTAAGATCTTCCACCTAGTCGGAGCATTTTTGTCCATTATCCAGGAACATGTAGTAAACTATAATATTCAGTCACAGTTCAACTTATAGTTCATTTTATATCATAACATCATTCTTAGCCAGTCGTGTTTATTTTTTATAAGTTCCAGACAGAAGACAAGATCAGCATTTCGTATTGTGAAAAGAGGCATAGCCCAGTGCTACATGCCACTAAAGGGTGCTAAATGTATTTTAAAATATAGTTGTACCCTGTTCAGGATTTGATTAAGGTCTCTCTCTCTCTCTCTCTCTCTCTGTATATGTTTACTTAAAGAGCTTGTGTGCTGCTTACAACTAATACACTTTTTTAAAATCAGTAAACCATTTCTTTTTATGTTGCTTGCACGCGTGTGCAAACATAGTGCCATCATCCGAGTTTTCGGAGGTGTGGCACCCGTCTTCCAATTCAGTCAGTGTGTTTGCAGGCACGGCCCCAGTTCCCCAATCACTGGTGCAGCTGTCTATGGCATCAGTTGAAAATGCAGTGGTCATACAGTTGAAAGGGAGAGCTCCGCTTCAGTGAGCAGAGCCCCCTCCACGCACACACACATACATGCATGCACACACACACACACACACACACACACACGCATGCATACTGCATGCTCATGTGCCTTCCCCCCACGCACACACTGTACAGCCGACGGGTGCCTCAATCCCCGCCAGCTCCACGCCTCAAAGCTTCCAGGTGCCATGCTGGGAGCCCACCCCAGTGTGGCAACATTTGTTATGGCCGACAGGGGTGCCCAATCCCCGTCGGCTCCACGCCCCCAAAGCATCCAGGTGCCACGCTGGGAGCCCACCCCAGCATGGCAAAATGTGTTTTTCCAATGGGGTGCCCAATCCCCCATCGGCTCCAGCCCCCAGACTTCCAGCTGCCACGCTGGGAGCCCACCCCAGCATGGCAAATGTCCCTCGTCGTCTTATTAAAAAAAATAAACCTGTAAATACAGAAACTGTCCCTCAGCGCTTCTCCTGCACCCTCCCACAACCCGCACCCACCCATTGCACACCCTGCCTTCCCACCCACCCCTCACCCCATGCTTACCTCTGACCTTGGCGCGACGATCTTCGTGGACCGGAACACGTCTGCATTTTCAAAGCCAACCACAAACTGAGGAAATGCCGGTAAGCTGTATAATGGGATAGACAGAAGATAATGTATGGGCATGCATCGGTAACTGGTTTGTTAACTGGCGAGAGGTTGCCATGGCGACCATGTAAACCTCGAGAGCGAAGCTCAAGAGGTTTATGTCACCATGGCTAACTCGAGCTGGTTATTCAAACTGGTTGCCAATGTATGACCATGCATTATATTTTATAGTGTATGATCATGCATTTCTAGTTGAAACAATAATCAGAATCCTTACTTTTCACATTTTAGTCACCACCGCACCCATTCTGGGTCATGCTTTCACCGCCGCAGCCATTTCTGAAAGGCCGTTGAGTTGTGTAGTGTACATGCACAAAGCAATCCCCGTTGTTAACCTATCAATGTGACGTAGCATCGATAGGTTAACAACAGTCCTACGTCACAACGGTAGTATAACAACCTTAGGAAATGGTGATTTCCTAAGGTTAACAACGTTCTACCATACACTATATAGGGTTTTTTCATCTTTGCTGCATATCTCAGGCATTTTTTGGAATTTTGGCACCAAATTTTCAACATGGGGTTTTTGGGACCCCTCCTCATGAATTCTGTCACTGTCATGGTTTTAATCAGGCCCAAAGGGTGATTTCGCGGTCACTGCGTGAAATCACCTTTCAGGACTGATTAATGAAATGACAGTGCCAGTGTTCATAAGGTGGGTTCTCAAAAAGCCTATGTTGCAAATTTGATAAAAAAATTCCAAAAAATGACTGTTCTACGAGCATGCATTGTGCAGTTCCTACGCACGCTCGTAAGTTCGCGAATTTTTAATATTTGCACTCTGAATTTTCAACATTGCCAATTTACCACACCTCCTTATGAGCAGTACAGCTGTCATTTCTCACATCCGCCCAAAATGTGTTTCATCGCATGTAGCGCACAATGGCGTAGTCGGTGTGTGAAATCAATGTATGGGACACATTAAGAAAATCACAGTGACACTGTTCATGAACAGAAGTCTTAAAATGGCTATGTTGAAAATTTGGTGAAAAAATTCCTAAAAATGACTGCTTTTCGAGCGTCGTATGCGCAGTTCCTACGCATGCTCGTAAGTTTGCAAATTTTTAATATTTTACCCAGATTTTCATCAATGCAATTTTATCATACCTCCTTATGAGCAGTACAGCTGTCATTTTCACATGTCACCCAAAATGTGTTTCCATGCATGTAGCGCACAATGGCACAGTCGGTGTGCAAAATCAAAGTTCAGAACACAGTTAGAAAATCACAGTGACACTGTTCATGAGCAGAAGTGTTAAAATGGCTATGTTAAAAATTTGGTGAAAAAATTCAAAAGACTGTTTTATTAGCATTTGTTGCACTGATCCTACACACTCATAAATTCGCAAATTTTGAATATTTTCACTCCAGATTTTCAAAATTGCCATTTTACCACACCTCCTTATGAGCAGTACAGCTGTCATTTTCACACTCGCCCACAACATGTTTCCACCCATGTAGCGCACAATGGCGCAATCGGTGTGAAAAATCAATGTATGGGACACATTAAGAAAATCACAGTGACACTGGTCATGAGCAGAGGTGTTAAAATGGCTATGTTGAAAATTTGGTGAAAAAATTCCCAAAAATGACTGTTCTAGGAGCGCACATTGCGCAGTTCTTACGCACGCTGGCAAGTTTGCGAATTTGTAATATTTGCACACCAGATTTTCAACAGTGCCATTTTACTGCACTTCCTTATGAGCAGTACAGCTACCATTTTCACATCTCGCCAAAATGTGTTTCACATTACGTAGCGCATAATGGCGAGTCGGTGAAAAATCAATGTATGGGACACATTAAGAAAATCACAGTGACACTGGTCATGAGCAGAGGTCTTAAAATGGCTATGTTGAAAATTTGGTGGCAAAACTCCATAAAATGACTATGTTACGAGTGAGCATTGCGCAGTTTCCATGCACCCTCGTAAATTCATGAATTTGTAATATTTTCAGTTCAGATTTTCACCAGTGGCATTTTTCCACACCTCCTTAGGAACAGTACAGCTGTCATTTTCCACAACATGGCCGAAATGTGTTTTCACACTTTCAGCGCAGAAATGCGTGGTCGCTGTGGGAAATCATTGTTCAGGACAGATAAAGAAAATCACACTGACACTGTTCATGATTAGAGGTCCCAAAATGCCTGTGTTAACAATCTGCTGTAAAAAAATCCAAACTTGTTATATTATTTATTTATTTTATTTATTTATTTGCACATCGGTTTACAACCTTTTGCCAGGGGCTCATTTTCAAAGGTACCTCGTCACAAAGAGGACAAATACAGTACAGACATTCATGTTACAGGATGTAGGTTACATGGAATTAACATACACGCTTTGTGAAGAACATGATAGGTCAGCAGTAAATACAAAATACAAAAACTCACTTATGGTTACAGGATATGGGTACATCAATCAATCGGTGATTGGACCGATATTACAGAGAGGCCAGATTGGTTATTGTGGCACCATAGGGACTGCAAATGGAGCAGTCAGTAGAGCAGTGGTAATTTAACAGGTTACAGCAGTATATAATGGTAAGAGCAGTCAGGAGCAGTGGCAAATTAACCAGGTTACAGCAGCACATAGTAACACTGCCGGAGGCGAAGTCAGCAGAGCAATTTAAGCCAGGTTACAGTAACATATAGCAATACTGCAGTTTGAGCAGTCGGCAGAGCAGTGGTAATTTTGCCAGAGGAGATACGTACTCACATGGGGAAAGGCCAAGCATCAGGGAATAATTACTGTACAGTCCATCGTGGTATAAGTATAGAGTGGTGCGGTTTGGATGCTGCCCAGTGGGCATTGTCAGGGCACAGTGGGTAGCGCCTCAGATTATACAGGTGCAATTTCGTGTGTTGAACAGTTCACTTCTGAGTGCAGTTTTGAATTTGGAGATCGTAGGGGCATCTGTGACGTGGAGAGGGAGCGAGTTGAACCAGGAAGGGGCTCTATGGGGGAAGGACCTCTGACCATGGGAGGTCCTGGCTCTTGGTGTCTGGAAGGCGGTCTTGCGGGAAGTCCGTGTACAGACCAGGGGTTTGGCTATGGGAAGGGAGGCTGTCAGCCCTGGGGGGGACAGTCCTAGGAGAGTTTTTTTTGCTATTAGGCATGTTTGGTAACGCAGTCATTCATCTAGGTTCAGCAATGTTGCCAGCCCATAGAGCTGGAATGAATGTGTAAACCTAGGGCCCCGGTGATTAGTCTGCATGCAGTGTTAAGTAACAGGTGGATTTTGTTGAGCGCAGTTGTGTTGGCAGCCCCGTAGACCGGGAGTCCATAGTCTACCAGGGATAATATAGAGGATGTTACCGCAAGCCAGAGGGCAGCGGGAGGAGAGCGCTTTTGTAGCGGTATAAGATACCTAGCCGCATATTGGCTGCTGAGGCAAGGGTGTCAATGTGGGTATGGTAGTTGAGGGCTGAGTCAAAGGTGACCCCAAGGTACTTGAACGAGTGTACTTGCTCTAGCGGTTTTTTGGAGCTAGGGAGGATGTGGAGTGGAAAACTGCTGGCTTTGTTTTGGGGGTGGGCAAAGAGCCTTGTTTTCTTTTTTTTGAGATTTATGATCAGTCTATGCTTTGTGAACCAGGTTTCTGCATCAGTATGTGAGAGCTGCAGGGATTCCTGAAGGGAGGTAGGGTTGCGGTGGGAGGCAAAGATGACAGCGTCGTCTGCATACAGCAGCATATTTCCAGTGCATTCACTTGGCAGAGTGTTAAGGTAGAGCGAGAAGAGTAGAGGTCCCAGGATGGAGCCCTGAGGAACCACTGATCGGATGGGACATGATTTTGATAGTGTTCCATTACTTTTGACACATTGGGAGCGGGCCAATAGATAGCTGGTGCACCAGGCGAGTGGCACAGAAGCTAAGCCAGCCTGGTGGAGTGCACCCAGTAGGAGGGTGGAAACAGTGTCGAACGCCTTTGGAAAGGTCGATGAAGACTGCCCCAGCTAGGAAGCCAGAGTCCAGGGATGTGTGTAGGAATGTTGAGAACTCCACTAGTGCTGTGCCTGTGCTGTGTCCTGCCCGGAATGCCGTACTGCTCAGGGCAAAGGATGTTGTATTTAGTCAGGTACTCAGTAATCTGTTAGCGACCAGTTTTCAAGGGCTTTGGAGAGGGGAGGAGTAGAGATAGGCCGGTAGTTCCCAGCTGAGGACCTATCACCCCTTTGTGGATGGGAGGACAATGGCCATTTTCCACGCTGTGGGGAACTGCTCCAGGCAGAGGAATTTATTGAGAAGGCTGGAAGTGGGACAAGAACCTGGTCCAGTACGCCCGGAGAATGGTGGGGTCCACGGTGTTGCCGGACTATTGCTCTTTAGCGCATTGGATCAGGTGGGGTCTAGCTTCGAGGGTAGTTACTCTACATAGGTAGAAGCTAGGGTGCCGGAGATCTGGGGTCGGTAGGGAGGGTGGTGGGTTGAAGAAGTTACTGGGGAGGATAGGGCTGAGGTCCATGAAGGAGGAGTTGAGGTGATTTGCGATGCCTATCGGGTCAGTAATTGAGATGTGATGGGGAGGGGAGCGTGTGCTCCCGTTCAGTTGTTTGATATTGTCCCAAAAGGTTTGGGCACACTCCCAAGAGGAGGTGAGGGTGGCTTGATAGTAGTCGGCCTTGGCTTTTCGGACTGCCCAGGTGCACTTGTTCCGAGTGGTGTTGTAGGCCTGTCTATCAGCCATCCGGCCTATTTCTGTTGCGAGGTGTCACAGGTTATCCCTATGTCTAAGTAACTGTAATAGGGCAGGGGTAATCCAGGGCACTTTACGTTTTTTGCTTTTGGTAGCTGTGAGGGGTGCGAAGAGGTCGCAGGCTGTATTAAATGTATGGGAAAAGAAGGCGAGGGCAGTGTCTATATCTGGCGCATGGTGAATGGGCGACCAGTTTGTTTGGGCCAGAAATTGCCTGAGGTTCTTCAGCCACTTAGGTTTGAGACGCCGCCGAGGCGTGTGCTGGGCGGTGGGTTTTGGCAGAGTGGTCACCCAATGGAATATGGTTGGGGAATGGTCGCTGAGTGAGTCAGAGAGGATTTGGATGTCCAGGATTTTTTGGGGGCAGTTGATGATGATGACATCAAGGAGGGAGCTGGTACCTCTCTTAGGGTTTACTCTTGTGGGTTTGGAGACTAGCTGTGTCATATCAATGGCAGCAAAGGAGTCCCGGGTGATGGTGGAGGTGGGGCTGAGCCAGTTAACATTGAGGTCACCCACAAGGACTTGATCAGCCCTACGTGGGATGATGGTAAGATAGTCAATTAAGGATGATGTAACTGGATTTTGGTTCTTAGGTGGAAAGTAGGCAGAGGTTAGATACAGGGGGCCCCTAGAGGTGTCTGGAGTGAGTTTAAGGGTGAGGGCCTGTGCTCCACCTGCCAGGGCCAGGGCAGTGAGTGCTTGACCAGTGAGAGAATCCCTTATATAGATCACACAGCCACCCCCGCGTTTGCCTACCCGATCATCCCGGTACAGGGTGTAGCCAGGGAGGGCGACGAAGGAGTCAGGAGTGGACTTTGATAGCCAGGTTTCCACCAGTGCAATGATATCCGGTTTGTGCAGCATGACCCAGCACTGGAGGGTGTCAAGTTTTTTCAAGATGCTGCATATATTCAGGGAGGCAATCCTCAGGCCAGGGGGCCCACCTGATGGGCAGATCAGGGAGGGCCTGGGTTAGGATGTATGTTGCCTGTTAGGAGTAGAAGGAGGATCATAGCTCTGGGCAGGATGTGGTGATGTATGTGTTTCCTACGTGTATGGGGGGCTGAGAGGGGACCTTGGGGGAGCAGGGAATGGGTAGGGATTGGCAGGATGGTAGGGCAACAGCGATAAGTTGCCAGGGGTGGCCTGGAAAGGCGGTGTGGTGGAGCATGGAGAATGGGTGTTTTTGGTCAGTAGGTCTGGTAATTGTGGGGTTTGTGTGAGCCATGTCTAGGGGAATTGCCAGTGCTGGAACCAGAGATCCAGGGGGGATAGCTGGCTGGAGTCACGAGGATACTAGAAGGTAAATGAGGGGGAGGCATTTTAGGAGGATGTGGTCTAACATGGCAAATTTAGTGTTAGCTGGGAATTAAGTAGAAGTTTCTAAATGGACTTCTAAGAAATGTAGTTACCACTTTGGCTTAATGGTAGCGACATGGACTCCGGTGAGTGGGGTGCAAGGTTCACGTCTCAACAAGGGCAGTGAGTGAGGTGCCTGGGTGAAAGCAGTAAATCCATGTTCTGGGGCCTAGAAAAGGTTGGGTTTGAGTTGAAAATTGGGTGAGAAATAGTGACTCCTAGTGGTCACTGGGGGTCAGTTCAGTCAAGCAGTCCCGAGTCAGTGCCAAAGGCTGTAGTCACTGTGCAAAAGCATTTTTCAGCTAATAAACTGATATTGCCACTGTTCATGAGGTGGGGGGGGGTCACACCAAAACATGTTGAAAATTTGGAGTGAAAATGCCAACGGATGCCTGAAGTGTTAAGGTTTCCGACCATAACGCCCCACCCTGTAGAGAATGACAGGCATCAGGGGTGTGACTTGGGATTCTTGCCTGTAATGCTCATACCATTCCACCCCATCCACAGCCAGTGAGAGGCATCAAGGTGTGCCTTGGACTCTTCAGGCCCAAAGTTCACCCCATTCTCCTATACCGCACCCATCTCATCGTACTTCCTGATGGAATGGGGTGCGCATAAGGGCCAAAGACCCCAAGGCACAGTGACACTTGTCAGTGTCTGCAGGGTAGGGTGTGGTGAAATGGCATGGTTGTTATGCCTGATGACCCAAAGGCACACCCCAATGCCTGTCACTCTCTGCAGGGTGGTGGTGGGGTTGGCTTCAGTTCCATACTTTGCTGCCATTCCTATTATGCAGCTCTGTAACTTCTACACTACCAATGCCAGTGCCAACAAGCAAACATTCGGCATTGACAAATGCTTGTTTAACCTATGTTGATGTAAACATGGTATGTATCTGCATTTGTATTTATGTGCACAATATAATGAAATATTTTAAATTTAAAAAGTGCAAATTTATTGTGCTGAGACTACACTACTTTAGAAATGTAAAAACATCTGATAAACTGTGCCATTCTTATTTTTTACAATGATGGTGAACCAAAATTCTGAAAACTGTTAGAAGATTATTTTAAAAAATGGTTTTAAGGAACACTTTGATTTAAAGTATATCAGTGTCTATTAGAGTATATCAAATGACAACTATGCATGGAAACTATATTGATGTGACTTCATCCATGTCAAGCTGGTTCCAAACATTCATTTCGGAGTTATCACTTTTTAGAGAAATTACATTTAGAAAGTCCTAAACTTGGAACTGTTAGGACAAAACACTTAACTTTTACCTTAGTGAAAGCTTGAAGTTAGGGCAACATTGTCCTATCATGCTGATATACTTTCATCTATTGATCTGAGTTACACTGTATCCATAGACCGATTTCACATATTTTTGCTATACTGACAGATAACAACATGATGCAAGCAAACTGTATGGCTTTGGCTTGACCGTATCAAGCTGATCACATGCTTTGAGTTAATGGACATTTATGTTTATGACCCTAACAGTCTCAAAGTTATCCTTTTTCAAAGAATTATCATTAGAAAGGGCTAACAGAAACTTTAGGGCTAGGAACTTAAGATTTTTAAATGAATGCCTGGAGACAGTTTGATAGAATATATGTCACATAAATACAGCTCTCATGTGTCAGTTGTGTCAAGCTGTATTGACAGACTGGGTCCAGTTTTAAAAAGCCTTGCAGATTCGGCGTGTCCCTGGTGCACCAAACATGTGGCACAGGGGCTTGTGGCATTCCTGCAGCACCGATAATGGTTCTCTATCAAGTGTACCAGATGCTACAAGTTAGACCAGCTCCCCCAGTCTAACTCGTGCCATTTGGGGGACCTGTTTTACAGGGCTTGTACCAAATATTAGGTGCAAGCTGCCATATATTGTGGAAACTGTCGCAGCTGCACCCAATGTACTAAAATTGGGTGCCTTTGCATCAAAGGAGTTTGGTGCAGTTGCACTAAACATCAGGCCTGATGCAGAGCTTGATGCCAAACCTGCATCAGCCTTCTACAATCAGGCCCACTGACTTCAGTTAGTTTGGTTATATTGTCATATAGTCATATGATGGGCTAGAGTCACAAATGTACTGAAATACCGCAGCTGCAGGAAAACCTCGGCACAAGTGGGTTGCCACTTGCAGATCTGCAGGTTTCCCGCAACTGCAGGTATTCATAAAGGTGGAGCTGGATTACGACCGGCTCCATGATTTATGGCAGCCTGTGGGTGGTGTTGCCCAGAAAACTGTTATGGCCAACGAGACCATCCATAACTTCTGTCACAACTGCTGCGGTTGTGAATTTCAATCTCCACAGCTGCAGGGATTTTGGTCTGCAACTATCATTGCAGTGTGGGATTTAGTCCCCCACACATTTGTGAATCTAGCCTGATATGCTTCTGTCATGCCGGTGCAACTTTTATGTAGCTTTGTGTGTCAGACTATATTGATATACTGCCGTCACATATTTATGCTGTATCAATATGTATTGACATATAGCAAAGGATGGAAACTGTATTATTATGCCTCAACCACATTGTGCTAAATCTAAGCTCCCATTGAAAAGACAAAAATAAGTCTCTTACTCTAACAGTTCTAGCGATACCCCTTTTCATATAAATTATTTAGGCATAAGGGGACAATATGGGGCTGGTGAGGCACATGGAGAGGAACGGAGGACCAGGGAGGGGGTAAGGTCAGTGGTATAAGCTGAGGACCCTACAATATGAGCAGATTAGATAGACCAAATGGCCTTCCTTTGCTGGCTTCTTCACATGTTCGCATTATCTTTAGAGCTAGCTGACTTTGAAATCATCATTTGTAGTTTTTATAACAGTAAGATTGGGACTTGAGTCAAGCGGACATGATTGTGGCATACCAAACCTGCTGACATACACACTGATATGTACCTCTTGTATATAGAGCTCAACCAGATCTCACTGCAAACATTTGTATCCCACACTTAAATACGAAGCTGCATAAGTTGTTGTATTGCACAAAGACTATTAGAAAGTCCACAGAGACATCACAATCTTTACTCATAATTCACAAACTATGCAAATTCAGATGTCCAGGAATTTTGAACATAGTGCTTTATATCATGAATCAGTACGTTTTAAGATGCCACAATACACTTTTCTAATCTAGCATAGAGGTCAATGAAGAAGTCAGTACACCTTGAAATAAAACTAGCAGGTGTCAAGCTGCGTAGTGGAGGGAGGCAGTGTTTGCAATAATATTGACTGCTTCATTGCAGCATGCTAGCATGGAAAGGAGGGTCACACACTTTTTAGTTTGAACATGAGAAAGTGCTTCACCGGCGTCCAAGGCAAAATAGTGCATTTCCACACAGCATTACAGAATCAGAAAGACAGTAGGGGACCTGAGCTAAAGTCAAATGGGAAGGAGGGCAAATGGGTGGATCTGAGCCTGTTCACTGTGTTTAGGGTTAGGGAAGAGCTAGATAGATTGAGGGGTGGACAAGGCAATGGGGTCTGATGGGTTACACCCCAGGGTGATCAGGGAATTGAAGGAGGACTTGGCCACACTCTTGACAAGGCTCTTCAACTTGTCCCTGGATATGGGGAGAGTGCCGGAGGACTGGAAGAGGGTGGACATAGTGCCTTTACACAAGGGAGGTAGTAAGGAGATGAAGGGGAACTACCAACCTGTCAGCCTCACGTCAGTGGTGGGGAAGGTAATGGAGGCATTAATCAAGGAGAGGGGGGGTGGATTACCTGGAGGAGAGTGGCTTGTAGGACAGCAGACAGCATGTCTTCATGAAGGGGAAGTCTTGCCAGACAAACCTAATTCAGTTCTTTGATTGGGTGACTCAGGTGATTGACTGGGGGGGTTGGCGGACATGGCCTATCTAGACTTCAGTAAGGCCTTTGACACCGTCCTCCATAGGAGGCTGGTGAGCAAGATGGAACTCCTGGGGTTGGGTGGGAAAATAACAATTTGGGTGGAGGCCTGGCTGTCAGGAAAACTCAGAGGGTGGTGCTAAACGGGGTGCACTCCTGGATGGCGAGGGTGAATAGTGGAGTGCCACAGGGGTCAGTTTTGGGTCCACTTCTCTTCAACATCTACACCAGTGATATTGCTGAGGGATTGAGGGGGAGAGTGTGCCTATTTGCTGATGATATGAACATATGCAATTGGGTGGACACCCCAGGGGGGTGGAGAACATGAGGGAGGACTTAAAGACGCTTGAAAAATAGTCTGGAACATGGCAGCTGACATTTAATGCTAAGAAGTGAGCTGTGATGCACTTGGGGAGTAGGAACAGAAGAGCAGGGTACACCCTAGGTGGGGAGGAAATTAAAGTAACAGAACAGGAGAGGGAACTGGGGTTCATAGTCTCCTCGAACCTTAAGGTAGGAATCCAATGTAGCAGGGCGGCAGGAAAGGCCAGTGGAATGTTGGCATGCATAGGCAGGTGCACTAGCAGAAAGAGGGAAGTAATAATGTCCTTTACAAAGCCATGGTGAGGCGCACCTGGAGTATGGGGTCAGTTCTGGGCCCCTCATCTCTGTAAGAGATATAGATGCATTGAGAGGGTTCAGAGAAGGGCATCCAAAATGGTGCAGGGTATGCAGGGAAAGTCATATGATCAGAGGTGTAAGGAGCTGGATCTGTACACACCGGAGACAAGGAGGGAAAGGGGAGACATGATTGAAACTTTTAAATATGTAAATGGCCTCAATAAAATGGGAGAAGAGTGTTTACTTAAGAAGAGAAAGGGGTCAAAACTAGAGGCACAGCCCAGACTGCAAGGAAAAAGATACAGGGGCAATGTGAGAGGAATTTCTTCATGGAGAGGGTGGTGGAAGCCAAATTGGTGGAAGAATTCAAGAGGCTCTGGACAAGCATATGGGGCTGAGTATCGGGGAGAGGTGAGGGCTGGCAGGAGGGAGGTGAGGGAAAAAAGAGCAGACTAGATGGCTGGTATGGTCCTTTTCTGCCATCAAGCTCTATGATTCTATGAGAAAAGGCAGTCTCGCACTCACCACACCGCCTAATTAGAAAAATACCAGTCTCAGATACGTGGTTTTAACAAGTTTTACTTGATGCAAGAGATTTACGCCTCAGTGCAGGTTAGAGAGTGCAGTGCAAGGGACCTGTGTGTGTGTGTTCTTCCAATCTATGTAGCAAGGGAGCAATGTTTGCAACTTCTGGTTTCAGACTGCAATGCTGTGCAGGCAACAGGACCAAATAAAATGAAACTGTTGTTCAGATTAAGCATTTCTATTATTGACAGCTGGATTGTTTGAAGGATAAACTGTTTGACTAAAATGTGGATGTATAGGGCAATGACCAGTGCTGTGCAGGTGTCCTGTAGTGGGAGAGAGAGGATAAAACTGGCACTAAAGATGATGTCATGTTACACAACATAAGAACAAAAAAGAGAAACACTCTAAAAGAGGTTTAATGATTTATTGTTAGTATTAGGTGTGTGTGTGTGAGTTGGGGTGTGGGTTAGGTTATTAGAATATGTTACGATTGTAACTTCAAAGTAATTTAAGTGAGGGTGGTATCATTTTTTATGTTTGCTTGTGTGCATGTTAAGAAACATTATGTGGCAGCTTAGAGAGAAGCAGGTTGTGCAGGTGGGGCACTGTGGCAGCCAACACCGGCACTGCATTTGTGGCTTAGCACTGTTCACCCAATGCAGGCCGGTGTCCTGATGACACTGGTTCTGCAGAAGTGTCACCAAGTTGAAATGATTTGGTCACTGTAATGAGGGTCCGCCTCATCATTGCAGCATCAGCCATTCCGCTGCAATGAGGGGGCGACCCGTCATTGCAGGGCGGTACCTTGTCTGGTTTAACATGTCTCTAAACATGGCAGCGGCATTGCCACCACCTCAGAGCCTCATGAAAGCCGACTGACGGGAATGCCCAATCCCCCTGTTGTCGGCATACCCCCGACCCAGTTCATTTGCCGACGGGGGAGCCCACTCGCCATTGGCATAATGCCCCCCCCATTTGTTGTGTGCCGAGGGGGGTGCCCAATCCCCCTCAGCATCATACCCCCCCAAACAGTTATTTTTTGCCACAGGGGCCCAATCCCCATCAGCTTAAGTCCCTCACTCCAAAATGCAGACGCACACTAGGAGCCCTCTGGTTTGCCAGAAGAAAGCCTGGGAAAAAAACCTTCCTGTGACATCTTTTTTTCTCCCTGATAGAAAGGAACAGTTCCATGCCGGTTGGTCCCCCACACGCACCCACCCACTGTTCAGCCTACACTCCCCACCCCCCTCACTTTACTACTTACCTCCGGAGCCCGTGCGATGACTTCTGGACGGGAACACATCTGCACTCTTCAAAGCCGACCACAAACTGAAGAAATGCCAGTAAGCTGTATAATGGCATAAATGGGTTTTTTTCAACTTTGGTGCATATCTCGGGCATTTGGTGGAATTGTGGCACCAAATTTTCAACATGGGGTTATTGGGACCCCTCCTCCTGAATTCATTCACTGTTATGGCGTTATTTGGTCTTGAAAGGTAATTTCGCAGTCACTGTGCAGAATCACCTTTCGGGACTGATTAATGAAATGACAGTGCCACTGCTCATGAGGTGGGCTCTCAAAAAGCCTATGTTGCAAATTTGGTGAAAAATATCCAAGAAATGACTGTTTTACAAGCATGCGTTGCGGAATTTCCATTCATGCTCATAACTTCGCGAATTTGTAATATTTTCACTCCAGATTTCCAATGTTGGCATTTTTCTACACCTCCTTATGAACAGTACAGCTGTCATTTTTCACATTCTGGACGAAATCTGTTTTCGCACTTCTGGCGCAGAATAGCGCGGTTGCTGTGGGAAATCAGTATTCAGGACGCATTAAGAAAACCACAGTGACATTGTTCATAAGCAGAGGTCCTAACATGCCTATGTTGAAAATTTGGTGACAGAAGTCCATAAAAAGACTGTGTTACAAACCTGCATTGCGCAGTTTCCATGCACCCTTGTAACTACAAAATTTGTAATATTTTCACTCCAGATGTTCAACATTGGTATTTTTTCAGACCGCCTTAAGAACAGTACAGCTGACATGTTTCACATCCTGGCCGAAATATGTTTCGCACTTCCGGCACACAATAGTGCAGTCGCTGTGGGAAGTCAGTGTTTGGGACAGACTAAAAAAATCACAGTGACACTGTTCATGAGCAGAGGTGCTAAAATGCCTATGTTGAAAATTGAGTAACAAAAGTCCATAAAATGACTGTGTTATGAGTGCATGTTGCACAGTTTCCACATACCCTCGTAATTTCACACATTTGTAATATTTTCACTCCAGATATTCAACATTGGTATTTTTCACACCTCCTTATGAATAGTATAGCTGTCATTTTTCATATACTGCCCGAAATATGCATTTACACATCTGGCGCACAATAGTGCGATCGCTGTGGGAAATCAATGTTTGGGACAGATGAAGAAAATCATAGTTCATGAGCAGAGGTCACAAAATGCCTATGTTGAAAATTTGGTGAAATAATTCCACTAAATGACTGTTATGCGCATGCATTGCGCAGTTTCCATGAATGCTCGGAAGTGTGATCATTTTCAATATTTTCACTACAGATTTTCGACATTGCCATCTCTTCAAACCTCCCCATAACTGGTACAGCTGTCATTCTTCACATCCTGTCCAATCTGTGTTTTCATATATCTGGCACTGAATGGCACGATGGCTGTGGGAACTCAAAGTTCGGGACACATTAACAAAATCACACTGCCACTGGTTATGAGAAGAGGTCCCAAATGCTTTCATGAGGTGAGGTCACAAAAAGGCCATGTTGTAAATTTGTAGTGCAAATACTAACAAACACCCGGGGTGTTAGGGTTTCTAACCATAATGTCCCGCCCTTTACAGACTGACAGGCATCAGGGGTCTGCCTTTGGATTGCTAACTGTAATGCTCATGCCATCCCACCGCCACCCCCCCCAGCCAGTGACAGGCATCGAGGTGTGCCTTGGACTCTTCAGACCCAGAGTTCATCCCATTCTCCTATACTGCACCTATTTCAGCATATGTCCTTATGGAACGGGATGACTGTAAAGCTGAACACCTCAAGGCACACCTCAACATGTGTTGGTGTCTGCAGGATGGGGTGAGGTGACATGGCATGAATGTTATGGGCGATGACCCAAACACATACCCCAATGCTTGTCCATCTCTGTAGGGCATACCTCTCAACTGCTATGAATTTCACGTAGCGCTATGATTTTCACACTCAAATTTACCCTTGCTCCGCATAGGTTTACTGATGTTCTTAATAATGTTTGAGCTATTTCTGGACTCACAAACTATGAAATCATTGAACCAAGTTGACAGAAATGTTTGTTAACATTAACAATATGGGATCCACCATTTGTAGACATACTACTGTTTAAAATAAGAAAGTGCTACACATTCTGACCATTTGCTATGATTTTTGAAGGTCAGTGCTGTGAGTTTTAATGATGAGAGGTTGAGAGGTATGCTGTAGGGTGGAGGTGGGGTTGGCGTGACGTTCAATACTTCACTGCCATTCCTACTCTGCATCTAACTCCTGCATTTCCAATGCTAATACTAGCAAGCAAACATTTGGCATTGACAAATGCTTGTTATTTAATATGTAATCAATAAATATATTTTGTTTAGAAACCAGAAACTTCCTGATGGAGCAGAGATTTCTAAAGCTGTTAAACACTGAGTACTGCTGGCTTTTATGGTCCTATAAATAAAAGTGATAAACATATGAATCCATTGAACTGAATTTCTGCTAAGACTATTGTTTAAATTCACTTCTCTTGTCCCTACAGCATCTCTGGGGGTTCCTTTGCTCACATGACTGAACTCTGGGGTACCTCTAAAGGCTGGCTGTCCCTGTCCAGGGGAGAAAGAAAGTGAATGGCAAAAAGATCTACATTGCATAAGCACCCAAATCCACATTTCAAGCATTCATTCTATATTTAGCAGTCATTTCTCCTCATTCTTAGTTGCTCACTGAACCAGCAAATCATGTTGATGCCTTCTGCATCTTACAGGAAAATAAGACATTTAACACTATGACAGCTGATGACAACGTGCCCTAGTATTCTTGTCCGATGTCACGAGCAATACATTGTTTACAAAAAGCACCGCTCAAAGGGCTTGGAACCCTGGTCTATCCTTAGCAAGTTTGCCTTTCAGTAATGCAGTGTGCCTGCTCCTCAGTCTGATTTACATCTGAGGAAAGGTCAGTTTAGAGAGGTAATAAGCACATTAAAGGGGAACATTTATGCAGCAGCCATTATAATTTGAAAGTCCACAAAACCCTCTTTTAAGTAAGGTATTGGGCTTATCTGTAGATGGCAGCAGCCCAGAGATATTGATGACTTCATCTGCCCCATATAAATACTACATTGCCATGATTTTAGAACACTGTGATGTCATAGAGGGTGAAGCTGTTGTTAACTACAATGTGGATTGGCATTGCGTCCCCCTCAACAACATCACAAGGTTCTAAAATGGTAGCAGTGTAGTGGTAACATAGCGCAGACACACTATTTGGCCATTGCACCTACTTTTTATGTTTGCTTGCATACATGCACAAGTAAACATATTGGCACATCTCCAGCAGTACAGGGAGCTGTGGAGGTGTGTGTGCTGTAGTAGCAAATGGAGCTGCATATGCAGGAGGCATGCAAGTCAAAGCCCAATGCTCAGAATGCTGATGATGACCCTTCTGAGATGGCAGATCAGTGGAAACTTCTTGTGTTTGGAAGGATGCAGCTGCACCTATCACAATACGTCTGCATCCTTTTTTTGTATAAGAACCTGCCCAATAGCCAGCTCAGCCATGTCATCATCAGTGGTGACCCCTCCCAAATCTCTGTTGTGCCAACAGAGAAGTCTGTGACCCCATCCCCCTTCTTTAATGTCTGGCAGTTCGGTGGCCAATCCTGGCACCAGAGAACTGTCCATTACCCCCCCTCCTCTGAATGTATCCCTCACACCATTCAACACCAGGGTGCTCACCCTCGGTGCCACCAGACAACAGGTTGGGTGACCAACCAGGTACCAGAAAAATGTCTGTTTCCCCCTCCCCTAAATATCCACCCCAACATGCAGCCACTGGGTGCCCACCCCTGGTGTCACCAAACAACTGACATTTGGGTGCCCAGTCCCCAGTGTCAGTGCCTGAATTAAATAAACAGTCCCTCATTGTTCTCTTTCTCTCTCTCCCTCGCTCTCTTTTTTTAGATAACCTGAAGTAAAGAAAATGGTGGCTGTTTATCTTGAAGCCCCCTCTTCTATGCTTGACATGCAATGTCATTGATGACATCAAATCATAGTTTAGTCAATGGCAGGACTGCATTCTACCACAGAAACTAATAAATCATGCCACAGAAATCAGAAAATGTTGCCATAGAAGCCTAGGAGCTCTGCCACAGAAATCAGAGCAATGTGCTGCAGAGCTGTACGGGCCCTGACTGTAGTCAATACACAGTTAAGCAATAATGCCCAACAGGGTGTGTGTCGTGCTGGATTAAAGGTAACGCCTCAGGTGATTGGGCACGAGGCCGCAGGCCGAGTGCGTCCAACAACTGAGGCGTGACATTATCCCAAACGACACACACACTGGAGGGCATTATAGCTATTATACAATGGCTCGTTGTTATATATAAAATAAAAAAAGTTTTAAAGAATGTTTTTAATAGTGTAGAAAAATATTTTGGTTTTTTTAAGAGATGCAAAAAAAAGAGGGCAGCCATAATGATGACAGTAGACCCATGATGTTGTGCTGGGATAACATCATGGGTCCAGCTCAAGACTGACCAATCAGAGTCCAGGATATTTTCTTGCCATTGTACAAGTTAATATTAACTCTCAAAAGATTAAAGAGTGTTCCAGCTTGGCTGTTGAAAACAAGAATGAATTAATTTCTTTAGTCGAGAAAGATATCCTTAGTAGATATGCAACCATAATGAACCATAATACTTATCCAGAAAATGCAATGTGAGAATTTTAGGTTTACCTTTCACCTTTAGCTCTAAGAATCTCCTGAATGGACAAAACAATATAACTTATGAATTATTTTAGGGTAATTTGCTTTTTAGTAAATCATTTAGGCTTCCAAAGAAAAGCCAGCCCAGTGGCACTGAGGGTTGAGGCGCTGGACGCCACACCTCGTATTACACTAGGGACCTGGGTTGGGGAATGAGCCTTGGTCATTGGGGGTCGGCAGGGGGAGAGGGTGGGAGCTGGATCGAGCAGCTGGGAGGCAGCTCTTTTCTCCTGGGGAGGGTCCCTGTCACTCCCGCCACATGGTCGCCACCAGGTGGAGGCCCCGTGATGGTGCAGGTCGGGATGTGACATGTACTGGGGGAGTGTTGCGGATCTGCAGCGTGCATGTGCCTTCACTCTCACATGTGTAGCTATGAACAGGGGCAGGAGAAAACAGGTGGAAAATGGTGCTGACCAGTAAGATGATGCTGGTCCTCTGCAGGCTCCACACCTGGCTAGCTGGGCAACTCCGTGCCATTGAGGTGAGTCCCACTGAATGTCAGGGTGAAGGAGCTGGGGCGACCAGTAGAATGGGTCTGGTCAGCATGGGATGCATAAATAAATAAAAAAAAAGAATGAAAAAGGAGAACATAAACAGTTTCAACAGCGACCAGATCAGTGCCTGATATCAAGTTATTGGAATGTCAGATTAGTATTGCCACAGTGGCCACAGAGGAACAAAAAGAAGCCCTACAGAAATGCCTGCCCGCTCATATCATCTAACCTTGACCTCTTAGTCACACCCAGGACCAGGACCAAACTAGGTGAGATAGCATTCTCTGTCTCTGGCCCTAAACTATGGAACACCATACTGGCCAATATCAGACACTGTCCTGCTACCTAAACCTTAAGAAACCAGTACTGTTGCCACTTACATCAGTTGGCTGTATGTACCTGCTTCTAGCCTTTTAATTCTGACAAACGTTTTTGCTTATGTTTATGGACACCTTTGCACTTGTTACCTTATATATCTGTTACGATGAATTTACATGTGTATTATTCCACTGTGTCACACACTGTACTGCTTTTTGGCTGTACTTCTCCCAGGTCATGCCTGAAAACAGGCAAATGATTGTCTAGTGCACACTACCTGGTTAATAAAAACTAAGTAACTGGAGGAGGCAGTATAGCGCAGTGGTTTAAGGCTTTGAGCTACAAACCTGGAAACTTGGGTTTGAATCTCACAGCCCCCACTTGCATACTGTGTGATCCTGAGCAAGTCACTTGACTTCCTTATGCTCCCAGGCCACACCTGTAAACAAGCTTTCAGCTTGGTGTGTCTCTCCTGGTTGAAAAAAAAACTGAAAAAAATTCTGGTGATAACTAAGGCTCATACTATGAAACTGTCTGCAGCCACTGACTCAAAAGTAAACCTATTTGCAGGGAAGACCCAGTGTAGCAAAAGGAGTTTCCTTAATTTTCATGCTGCCCTGACTGAAATTGGGGCACAGCTCGTTTCACAAGACTGTTCAGTTGTGGGTGACATTATCAGGGCTTACCATACCTGTATTTTTTCTGAGGAAAGTGCAGTGCGAGTGTAACCCCCCTGCAAATGGGGGTTCCCAAAAGACTTCCAGGAGTTTGCTTGAATGCTCCAAGCCTGAATGGTGTTTGGCATTTAAGCCATTTATCAGTGAGTGTTTTTAGAACCTCTGGTACTGTCTCTTTAAGAGCTGTCTGCTTGCAGACATAATTAGTTTGTATGGGGGACTGTGTGTTTCTTTGATTGAGTACCACTCAAGCTGCTGCCAATTCACTTCATTTTGCAGTCACTAGAGTGCAAAGGGAACCTATCTGAAAGATGTAACTGTTTGCCAGAAATTATTTAGAGTAATAATGAAATTACAGTTTGTCTAACCTGCTTTCTTTGCAGTCAGAACTGTGTCTGCTAGTTCCCCATTCTAGTTTTGAACTGCTGAACTGGACCAATCAGTGTGGGGTAAGCTAGCTCTAAAATGGTGCCTTGGACGAATCAGAACTTGGACTCATAATCTGAGCCAGCCACAAGAGGATTGTATGGGCAGTGACTCTGGGAGATGTAGTTTAGACTTCAGTGCCTTTTGGACCAACAGCAGCAGTCTATTGTGAGTGACAGCCAATCCAGTCAAGAACTGGGAGGAACTCAAAGGAAGTGCCGGTTTTGTCGGTTGGAGTTTCAGTTGAGCTTTGGCAGTGAAGAAGGAAGGAGCCCTGTGCTTTTTCAGTGTGCAGTTTAGTCAAAAAAGCGTGTAAGGCCCAGAGTTCCGGTCTGCAGCTTGTGTAACAGCTTGTTAGGACTGAATCAGTCCTGTGAAAAGAATCAAAGGATCTCTGAAGAGTAGAAACCAGGCTCACCCTGTAGAAGACTGGAGGAATTGCTGAAAATTTCACTCGGTCTGTCAGGAACTGAATCTGTGTGTTCTCCCGGTATTGTGCAGTAATTGCGATCGGGATACAGATGCAGCCTGCCTGGTATAGTGCTTTCTTTTATATGGATGTGTGAAGAGGTTTGTGTACCTCAAGTGAGCCCTGCTGACATTGAAGGACCCTATCTTATTTGGAGGTCGTGAGTACTAATTCAGGGTTGCTCCTGTTGAATTGCCACATTAAATCCAAATGGAATTACTGTACTGCTGACTGTTTAATTCTCCTTTTCTCTGTGTGAAAGGGCCCCTACCAGCTGCCACGGTTTGGACTAGCCACTAGGGCTTGGGTACCCAGGACAGTAACTGATAGGGATAGGCCTGTGCACAGAGCCATAGAGTAGATGATTAGAGTGATAAGCTAATTAACCTGATTTCCCCTGTCCTTGTTATATCCCCTAAATAAATCAGAGCTGCTTGTTTCAGCAAAGTTATACTGCCTGAGGTATTTGTCTATGTTAAAGTACTGTACTGTGATTGTTGCACTGTATCTCATTTCACAGGAGGTCCCAGTGCGGAACCAGACCTGGGGGTAAGTGTATACTGTGAAGTAATTCTGATATATTGTGTGGGCCACTAGTGGGAAGAAAGGGGGGTTGCAGTGTCCCAGAGGGCTGTGACCAAGTTAGTTTAACTATTGCAAACCCTGACCTCTGGGTGGAGGCACCCGCCATTGGATCCAGGCCCCCAACCTGTTAGTGGCAAATCAGTCAGGGGTAGTAGCCCCTGGGATAGCGCCATCTAGGGGTTACACGAGCATTTATTTTGTGAAATATATGGCCTGTCCTGATGGAAGAATCAATGGAATTGCAGGATCAGGATCTCTCTGGTGTTTCTGCACAGATTATTTTACCTGTCATTCCAGTAAGTGCGCTTCAAAAATAAGTCTCTTGGGTTTATAAAATAGGGTAGATACTGTATTACTGTCTTTTTCTTTTCTGAAATTGGACAGCTTAACTCATGATATGATGAGTTTCTGCTATTGGGTATTATTTAATTCCTTTTAATGGCCATAATTTTTCTTTCACGGTTATTTCTTATGTTTGGTTCGATATAAGTTTCAACATTTGGGATTTTTTATTTCTTTTTATGTTTCCTTGCACGTGCTCCAGAAACATCTTGCGGTAGAATGATATTTTGGAGGTGTGTCAGGGACAAGTCCAGTGCACAGCACTATACAATGGGCTTGTCCCTGATAGACCAATGAGTATGCAACCAGACTGTGACACTAGTCACAGTTTCACAGCTGGAAGCTGTTCTCTAGTTGGAAGAAATGAAGTGCTCCAATGAGAGTGCTTCATTCCTTTCATTTGCATAATGCTGGCTGGTAAGCAGACAGCTCTGTCCCTTGTTCTTCGCCACCATTTGCATTAAGCCCCCTCCATTTCCCTATCACCAGCAGCATCTGTCCCTCTCCCTCCATCTGCATGCTGTCCTCCCTGCACCCTTTGTTCCCTGTCCCGGTATCAGCTGCATTCCCTCCCACTCCTTCCCTCTGTGTGCTGTCCTTCCCACAGCCTTTGTTCCCCATCCCGGCATCAGCCACATTCCGTCCTGCACCTGCCCTCTGAGTGCTGTCCTCCCGAACCCTTTGTTCCCCTCACAGTATCAAAATTAAGCCCTCCCACTTCCTCCTGCTGCTTGCTGTCCTCCCCGCACCCCTTGGTCCTCATCCTGGTATATGAATGAAGCCCTCCCACTCCCTCCCTCTGCATGCTGTCCACCCCACACCCTCCTTTCCCCATCCCTGCACTGACATTGGGGTTTCCAATCTCCCTGTTGGCATTATCTAAGCCCCGCAGGACACTGGGGAGCCCACTCCCAGTGTCCTAAAATAAAAACAAAAGTGACACCCTGTTAAAAAAATATAACTGTCCCCCGACGTCTTTTTTTCAAGCCTGTAAAAAAATGGCCCCTTATCGTCTCTCCCATCCCAACCCTTCCTCTACACATCCACCTCCCCACACCCCCCATACTTACCTTCGGAGGTCAGCGGCTGTGATTATTCATGGACTGGGACATGTCTGCATTCTTTGAGTCAACCACCTAACTGAGGAATCATAGTAAGCACTGTATAATGTCTGTCAATGGGGTTTCAACTTATGTTGATATCTCAGCCATTTTAAGGAATTTTGTCTCAAACTTTTCAACATGGAGTTCTTGGGACCCCACCTCATGAATGCTGGCACTGTCATTTTGTTACACAGCCCTGAAAGGTGATTTCTCTGTCACTGCGTGGAATCACCTTTTGGGACCTATTAATAAAATAAAAGTACCAGTGTTCATGAGGAGAGGTCCCAAAAAGGCCATGTTGAAAAGTTGGTGCCCCCTCCCCCGGGTCGTGCCTGAAAATAGTCAGAAATTGTCTAGTGCACTTACCCGGTCAACAAAAGCTAAATAAATAAATAAATAAATATCCCCAAAATGACTGTGTTACGAGTGTGCATTGCGTAGTTTTCATGCACATTCGTAACTTCACTAATGTTTAATATTTTCACTCTTGATTTTCAACATTGCCATTTTTTCACACCTCCTCATGAACATTACAGCTGTCATTTGTCACATCCTGCCAAAAATGTGTTTTTGCACCTGAGGTGCAGAATCGCACAGTTGCTGTGCAAAATCACCTTTCAGGATGAATAAACAAAATGACAGTGGAACTGTTCATGAGGTGGGTTCCCAAAAAAGGCCATGGTGAAAATGTTGTGAAAAAAATCCCAAAACTGGCAGAGTTACATGTGGTCATTCAAAATTTTATACGCAAATGTGTAAGTTTGGTCATTTTCAATATTTTCTCTCAAAATTTTCAATATAGCCTTTTTATCACACCATCTCATGAACAGCTGTCATTGTTCACATCCTGCTGAAAATTTGTTTTTGCATCTGTGGCATGGAATGCCGTTTCCCCACGGATTTGAAAATTATTACCTATGGGGTTCATGAAGTTTGGTGATAAGAAGACTATGTTCAACATTTGGGGTCAATATATGAAAAAATGACAAAGCTATGCCAATGCATTGCAGTTTTGTATGCATGCTCATAACTGCGGAAATCTTAAATATTTGCACCCCAGATGTTCAACATAGCCTTCTTATTACCCAAGCTTCTATATTCAAATGCTGTCCAAAATATGACAGCTTGTCAAAACATAGTTCAGGCAGGCTTTTCCTCCCACTAGAAGTACAACTAACACACTACGCCCCTGCCACATAAACCATGCAGGGAAGCATTCGGCATTGACAGATGCTTGTTTGAAAAGCAAACAATCTTCTTTTCGTGAGCAAAACACTGCTTGGATTAACTTTCTTTTGTCAATGGGCTATTGCAAAATTGCAACCAGTAACTTTCAGTCCAGTCTGAAGGACTGAAAATGGGACTCATTTATTTATTTATTTGAATTTTGTTTACCAGATAGGCCCACTGAGACAAGCATCCCTTTTTCAGGGGTAACCCAGGATTGGTTACTTAGTAGTCAACAGTGAATTACAATATATACAATTTATTTATTTAGTGAAATGTTTCACCAGGAAGGCACACTGAACAACAGATTGCTCATCTCCTGGTGCAACCTAGGAGAACGGATACAACAGGGATGAGACATTTTACATTCAAGATACAAAGATTAACATAGCATACAATTAATTAAGGCAATTGTTACAAACAGTGTTGCATACATACGTAAATTGTGAGAACAACTAATACGTGCAATGGTAATAAGTAAACAAGTGCTATCGTGAAATAAGGAAGGAGAGAGAGAGAGAGGATGAGATGACAGATAGTGCAGAGTTGTGTCCCAGAGAGACCCCTTCAGGATGCGGGGAACCCTGCAAGGGTACAGAGATACACTATATGTACGTAGAACACATACAGCTGTGATAATTACAAAGAGAAGAATTTACAGGACAATATACTGAGTAGACATAGTTATAGTATGAAATTTCATAAGTCAAGAGACAAGGGATTTGGTAGACATGGAAGTACAGAATGTTAAGTACAAGTGCAGTAAGTTACAAGGGGAAGGTTGGTTCTAAGAGATTTATAAATGACCCTACAGAGGTACATTGTTACAGGGGGGAATGGGAGGCCATTCTATTTTTTCCCCATTATATCTTTGTCTACTTCCCACTCAAGTCTGAGGGCACTTCATGTCATGTAATGATTAAGGAATAAAATATATTTTTTTTAATCTTCCAAATATTTGATATACTGTTTATATAGATGTATTGACCATTTCTATTCTAGCATGAATGTCTTACATTGAAAAGCCCAATAAAATGTTGCTTTAAAGAATACCTTCTAGTTTGTCTCTTTGAATCATTATTTATGTGTGGACAGAAACACATGGCAAGTCTTTCTGTGCCAACCGGTGAAGTGCTAAAGTTTAACAGAGACTAGAAGCTGCCTCAGTCTTCACTTCCAGAGAGTGGGTCTGTGAGTGGGAGCTACCAGCAAGGAGTTGCAGCCTCAGTTGTTATTTAAATTATCCACCCAAGGGTACCTCAAATTGGGGGAGGGTCTGGGCAGGCTGTGACATCATTAGCTGCTGGTTGGGCACTCTAGTAGAAGAAGAAGTAGAAGTAGTAGTAGTAGGAGTAGTAGAAGATAGATTTATTCCCAAAACCCAGAAAAGGGGGAAAAAAACAAACCATTGAGCTGAAGCTTATTTGCAATGGGATTCCAGCATTCACACTCACAGTTACAGCATAAAAACAGAATATAACATTACAGTCAGAACATTAAACATTGCAGTACAAGGTTCCAGGTATACAGTAAAGTGCATAATTCAACATACAATAAGAATTCATCCACAGCCAGCAGGAAGCAGTATAGCGCAGTGGTTTAAGGCTCTGAGCTACAAATCTGGTGACATCCAGCAAACCAGACCTGGGTTTGAATTCCACAGCTTCCACTTGCATACTGTGTGACCCTGAGTAAGTCACTTCACTTCCCTGTGCTCCAAGGCTGCACCTGTAAAAAAGCTTTCAGCTTAGTGTGTCTCACCTGGTTAATAAACAGCACAGACCAAAATCCAGATTTGCTTGGAAAATTGCGTATGTCTTGTATATCAACTGGCCTACAATGCACAAACTATCCATTGTGAAAGCCTTCACAGCACAATTTGGGTTTATTAGTGTGGGTGTAGAACCATGTCTTTATTGGTTCCCTCTGTAATTTAGACTGATTAGGAACTCCTAGATTTTGAGTTAGGGTGTTTTAGATTTTTGATCCTTCTGTGAATAGAGCTGAATAGCCCTTGGAATTTCTGCAGACAAAGACCCATAATTCTACACAGTCACAGGATTGTAACCATTTTCTTAGAGTTCTTGGGTTCGAGAACTAGAGGATGTAGTTTGGGACTTTCTGTGGACAGCAAAGGCGCTCAAAGCACACTGGATGCAGTAACTGCAAAACTCTAAACTCAACATTTACGTCAGGCTATGGTGTCTGTCCTGGTGGCATCCAGTGTGAAGCAGGCAAACCTGTTCTATGTAACATCCAGCACTGCCAGCTCCCCCCATGCTCCTGAACCCCACATGAGCAAGAAACCTCTGTCCCCCTTGACCCAAGCCCGCTTTGTGTTGCATAGGCTTCTGTGACCTACACAAGTGGCTGGAAGCCAGAAATAACAGAAATACTGTTACTAGGTCTTGGCTGATAAATGAGGCTAAGTAAAATTATCATGAGTAGGTGCCATTTGGGGCTGCAAAAGCCAAGCACACTCCTGAAAGAAGGGAAGCTGACAGTTAACAAAAGTCCTGTCCCACAGGACTGAATTGTGTTTGTTGCTTGAGGATTGACAATACCAGACCTGAGCAATGAATGGTTCTTTTCCAGCAGAAACTGCTTTTCCTATGCTCTGCAAGACTGCATAACCATCTACATTCTGCTTGGCGCCCGAGTTATTTTTTTTGATGGATGGAATTAGTGCCTAATTCCTGACCTGGATGCCAAATATGCTAAGCACATTTTTTTAAGTGAACTGAATCATTCTCTCAATTTTTGATATGATTTTGAAGCTTGATGAAAGGCTTTGCCTGTAGTTTAGAGGGGCAGGGGTAGCATAGAGTATGTGATGCCCTCTGTGTGGTGTAAAACTGTACATGTCCAAGCGTCCCAAGGATGTTCAGTGCCATGCAGCAGCTCTGCCCTTTCCTCTGCCCCCAACTTGCTGCCATGGGGTTCAGTGCCTTCAGGCATCCCTCCTTCATAGAAACATAGAAACTGATGAAAGATAAGGGCCGCTGGACCCACCCAGTTGGCCCATTTTTATTATTTTCATCCTGGGGTTCTCTGATCCCTTGTGTTGTGCACGGTCCCGGGTGCTCCTACCCAGTCCCTGTTGCTCGTTTGGGTTTCTTCTAGTGCCCCTGGCCTGGGTTGTATGTATCAGGTCCCAAGGTAACTCTTCTCCTCTGCAGCCATTTTTACAGTGCTTTTACCATGCTGCAAGCTTATGTAAACTGACTACAGGAGCAATTCCACTGGACTAGGTACATAGGCTAGAACACAATTACTTGGAGTACTGTCTTTTCCTATGATGTTTTATTCAAGGACTACAGTAGTGCTTAAAACCTGCTTTTCTTCCCAGCAGTTGCTCTTCAAGGCTCTGCCACTCCTGGGTCCTAATATCCTCCATTTAATCAACGCTGCAAAGTCAGTGCTTCAGCTTCCCAAACCACTGTAGCAGTTCTCATAACCAGTAAATTTGTTAAAGAGCCTACCAGGGCTTAAAGTGGGTTTAGTGTTGCAGAGTCTCAGACCCAGCAAAAACATTTTGAGGGATTTAAGGGTGGGGGGGGGTCTCACAGGATCTCAAAGCACAGCCCTTACTCCATGTTTGTTTTGTCATATCATGACTTCAGGAGGGCAGTATGCCTCTAGTTCTTTGTCCCTCAATTTCCTGCAGTATCTACATGTTATGTGCATGAGTTTTTACTAATTCTTGAAAATGGGATAACAATGAAAAGGAAAGTTCCATACAATGAAGGAAACAAGCATTTGTCAATGCTGAATGTTTGCTTACTGGCATTGGCAGTGGTAGTGTAGAAGTTACAGAGCTGCGTAATAGGAATGGCAGTGAAGTATTGAACTGAAGCCAACCCCACCACCACCCTGCAGAGAGTGACAGGCATTGGGGTGTGCATTTGGGTCATCAGGCATAACGGCCATGCCATTTCACCACACCCCACTCTGCAGAGACTGACAAGTGTCAGGTGTTCCTTGGGGTCTTTGGCCCTTATACGCACCCCATTTCATTGAGAATACGGTGAGATGGGTGCAATATAGAGAGAATGGGGTGAAGTTTGGGACGAAGAGTCCAAGGCATACCTCGTGCCTCTCAGTGACTGCAGGGTGTGGAATGGTATGAGCATCACAGGCAAGAATCCCAAGTCACACCCCTGATTCCTGTCATTCTCTATAGGGTTGGCATTTAGCTGAAAAGCCTAATACCTCAGGCATTCGTTGGTATTTTAACTCCAAATTTTCAACATGTTTGTTTTGTGACCCCACCTCATGAACAGGGGAATATCAGTTTGCAGTCGAAAGCTGCTTATGCACAGTGACTACGGGATTTAGCACCACAGGTGCAAAATATTCGAACAGGCTGTAAAATGACAGCTGTACTCTTTCATGGGGAGGTGTAAAATGGCTATGTTGCAAATGTGTAGTAAAAATATTAAAAAATGGTGAAGTCACGAGCGACATAGAAACTGTAACGACACCCACAGTGTATAAGTAGGTTGGGGATATTTTATAGCAGATTGTCAACTCAGGCATTTTGGTGCCTCCGATCATGAACAGTGTCACTGTGATTTTCTTTATCTGTGCTGAACAATGATTTCCTACTAGCGCGACCACGCATCTCTGCACTGAAAGTGTGAAACACACTTCGCCATGTTGTGAAAATGGCAGCTGTACTGTTCATAAGGAAGTGTTGAAAAATGCCACTAGTGAAAATCTGGACTGAAAATATTACAAAGTCATGAACTAATGCGGATGCGAGGAAACTGCACAATGCTCACTCATAACAGTCATTTTATGGACTTTTGTCACCAAATTTTCAACATAGCCATTTTAAGACCTCTGCTCATGAACAGTGTAACTGTGATTTTCTTAATCTGTCCTAAACATTGCTTTCGCACACCAACAGCACCATTGTGCGCTACATGTGCGATAACACATTTTGGGTGACATATGAAAAATTGCAGCTGTACTGTTCATAAGGAAGTTTAATAAAACGGACATGTTGAAAATCTAGAGTGAAAATATTAAATTTGCAAACTACAGTCATGATGCATAGGAACTGTGCAACGCACGTCGAAAAGTCATTTTCTAGGCAATTTTCTACCAAGTTTTCAACATAGCCATTTTAAGACCTCTGCTCATGAACAGTGTCACTGTGGTTTTGTTAATGTGTCCATACATTGAGCTTGCACACGACTGCACCATTTGGCTTCATGGGCGAAACGTCTTTGGGCAGGATGTGAAAATGACAGCTGTACTGCTCATAAGGAGGTGTGGAAAAATGGCAATGTTGGAAATCTGGAGTGGAAGTATTGAAAATTTGCAAACCTACGAGCGTGCGTGGGAACTGTGCAATGCACACTCGTAAAACAGTCATTTTTAGGAATTCTGTCACCAAATTTTCAACATTGCCATTTTAAGATCTCTGCTCATGAACAGTGACACTGTGATTTCCTTAATATGTCCCATACACTGAGTTCAACGACTGCGCCATTGTGCGCTACATGGGCGGAAACACGTTTTGGGCGAGATGTGAAAAATGACAGCTGTACTACTCATAAGAAGGTGTGGAAAAATGGCAATGTTGAAAATCTGGAGTGGAAATATTGAAAATTCGCAAACCTATGAGTGTGCGTAGGAACTGCGCAACGCACGCTCGTAAAACAGTCATTTTTAGGAATTTTTTCACCAAATTTTCAACATAGCCATTTCAAGACCTCTGCTCATGATCAGTGTCACTGTGATTTTCTTAATTTGTCCCGTACATTGATTTCGCACACCTACTGCGCCATTCTGCGCTACAAGGGCGGAAACACATTTTGGGTGAGATGTGAAAATGACAGCTGTACTACTCATAAGACAGTGTGGTGAAATGGCAATGTTGAAAATCTGGAGTGAAAATATTGAAATTCGTGAACTTACGAGCCTGCGTGGAACTGATAGCATCCAGCTCGTCAAACAGTCATTTTTGGAATTTTGGCACAAATTTTCAACATGGGGGTTCTGGGCCCCTTCTCATGAATGATGTCACTGTCATGGTGGTATTCAGTCCAAAGGGTGATTTCGCAGTCACTGCGGCGAAATCGCCTTGCAACGAAATAACACCGCTGACGGTGACATAGTCATGAAGGGTCCCAAAACCCATGTTGAAAATGTAAAATCAAAAAATGCCTGAGATATGCAATAAAGTTGAACCCCTCCTATCTAGCCCATTATACAGCTTACCGGCATTTCCTCAGTTCGCGGTCGGCTTTGAAGAGTGCAGGCGTGTTCCCGGTCCACGAAGAGATCGTCACGCGGGTAAGTATGGGGTGAGGGTGTGTGGGGAGAGCTGGAGTGCGCGGTGGGTGGGTGCAGGTTGTGGGAGGGGTTGGGAGGCGCGCCGTGGGACAGTTTTGTTTTACAGGTGAAAAAAAAAACGTCGCAGGACACGCTTGCCACGCTGGGGTGGGCTCCCAGCGTGCCACAATGACTTTGGGGGCGTTCAGCGATGGGGATTAGGCACCCGTCGGCAAAAGCTTTCTTGGGACGTTTGCCCGCTGGGGTGGGCTCCCAGCGTGGCACGGACTTTGAAGTGTTCAGCCGATTAGAGTTGGGCACCCCGTCGGCAAGTATTGATTGCTACGCTGGGGTGGGCTCTCCAGCGTGGCACCAAATACTGGGAAGGGGAAGAGCGATGCAGCTCAGCCGGCGGGATTGGGCACCCGTCGGCTCTCGCTGCGTGCGGGGCGCGCGCGCTTGCGGCTGGGGGCTGCGTGAGCAGCTTCTTGATCGCTGCTCACTCAAGTGTAGCTCCCCTTTCAACTGTATGCCACTGCATTTTGGAAGCGTGTCATGGAGCAGCTCCAAAATGCGACCAGCTACAAGAGGCAGCGCCTGCCAGCTCGCTGCCTGAATTGGAGGAGGAGGTGAAACACCTCCGAAATCTCCAATGATGGCACTATGTTTCTTGCACATGCGTGCAAGCAAACATAAAAATGGACTTCCACAGTCTATGTATCTTTTTAGGGCTGTAGGCAGAGCCTACAGCCATTTTAGGATCGATTGTAGCTCTAAAAATGTCCGATCTCTGAACCTTTCATTGGACTTTTGGAAATATCCTTCTGAAAGTCCAGTGGAGCTTGAAACACTCCACCACAATCAGCCACTATGGAATAACAGCCGCACTGTTTTAGCTGTTACTTCCCCATTCCAAGGCATGAACTGCACATGTGCGACTCACGCGCACGCATAGTTCTCCTGGCACCGTCATGTTAAAAAATGACAAAATGCCATTCACTGCAACTATGCATGCATGAGTGCCATGCATGTGCAGTTACATCACCACCACCAGCACCGGCAACAAAGAAAACCAACTTGTACCCTCTGACTGCTGCTATCCTCCCAGCTCCCTCTGTTCCCATCTCTGTGCTGACATTGGGGTCCCCAATCCTTGTGCTGGCATTATGTAGCTCCCCCACTTATGTGGCACACTGGGAGCCCACCTCAGTGTGCCCAAATATATATTTTTTTCTTTCCTCCACCCCCTTCCGACATCGAGGTGCCCAGTCCCTGGGTCGGAATCATGTACCCACCCACCCCACTCATGTGGCACACTGGGAGCCCACCCCAGTGTGCCCAAATGTATGTTTTGCTTTGTTTCCTGTAAATAAAGAAAACCATCCCCTGACAAGTTTTTTTAATCTGTAAAAAAGAAAATGGTCCCTTGTTGTCACCCCAGTCCCCCCTCCCTGGTCCCCATCCTCCCACTGAGCACCCACCCCCTCTTACCACCCCTTACCCCATACTTACCTCTGGAGCTTGGCACTGTCATCTTCTCTGGACCGGGACCCAAACAGAAGAATTAAAGGTAAGCATGCTGTAATGGCATTCAATGGGGGTTTAGACTTATGTTGATAAATCAGCCATTTTTCAGAATTTTGGCTCTAAAATTTCAACATGGGGTTCTTCGGACCCCACCTCATAAAAACCTTCACTGGCATTTCATTACTTGGTCCCAAAAGGTAATTTTACAGTCGCTGCGTGGTATCACCTTTTGGGATTGATTCAGGAAACGATAGTGCCACTGTTCATAAGGTGAGGCCCCCAAAAAGCCCATGTTGCAAATCTGGCAAAAAAATTCCCCAAAATTTTTTTTTTTTTAGTTGTTTAACCAGGTATAGCACACTAAGCTGGAAGCTTTTTTACAGGAGCGACCTGGGAGCACAAGGAGGTTAAGTGACTTGCTCAGGGCCACACAGTATGCAAGTAGAAGCTATAGGATTCAAACCCCAGGTCTGGTCTGCTGGATGTCACTAGATTTGCAGGTCAGAGCCTTAGACCACTGCACTATACTGCCTCCTAAAATGACTGCATTATGAGTGTGCATTGCACAGTTTCTATGCATGCTCCTAATTTTGTCACTTTTTTATATTTTCACTCCACATTTTCAACATTGCCATTTTTGCACACCAGCTTTTCAACAGTACAGCTGTAATTTTTCACGTTCAGCCCAAAACATGTTTTCGCACCTGTGGCACAGAATGGTGCATTCGCTCTGTGAAATTACCTTTCAGGACAAGTAAACAAAATTACACTGGCACTCTTCATGAAGAGGGGTCCCAAAAAGGCAATGTTGAAAATGTGGTGCAACACTTCCAGAAAATGGTCAAGTTACACCTAGGTGTTCAATAATTTCTATGCGCACATGTAACTTTGGTCACTTGGCAGCTTATCACAGCCCTCTCGGTTCTGGCTAGAGTTTGTTATAATTATGATGACCCTTAGAGACCCCTCAGTTTTTCTGGCACACTTTGTGGACTGGATCCTGCAGCACGTTTGCTTTTTTATTCAATTTATTTCTTCTTAGCCTATATGGCTAACACTTCATCCTTATGAGATTAGTTGGCGTGTGTCTACTATCCCTGGTGTGTTTGTTCCCATATCATTCAAGCCTCTGAATCTACCAGTTAGTAGGCACTTCATGCCTAAAGTCAGTCACTCAGCTTGCTGTTGTTCATTCTGACTTGTACATACTGACCCTGTTTGCCTACATTTAGGGTTGCTTGGAATGTGTGTGACAGACTCAGATACATCAGATTTCAGGCTTTTTTTTCAGAATTCAGATGTTCGGTATTTAAGGCTGAAATTCCAAATGACGGAAAAGTGTTGGATGCAGAATTGACTCAAAATCCTTTTCCAGATTTGTATCCAACTGTACTAAAAACATGTTTGTTAAATCTCCATGCCCCCCTTACCTGAGTGCTGCTTTAAAGACCCCATGTTGTCCTTCTGTGCCTGCATGGAGAAAGACTTGTGGGCCATTCACTGGTGCTATTATTCTGTGCTGTAGACTGTGGAGTGTGGACTGCAGTATAGTGGGTTGATTGGAAGTCCACTCCACAGGTCATTCATATGCAAGTGTGGGCTGGTACTAGACCATCATTAGTTAGCCCCCCTCCTAGCACCACTAGCTCACTATGCCCTGGGCCACCCCTTGACCCCGCCCTGGTCCCTGAGGTCAGATGGTGGCAGGAGGTCATCCTCAATTACAACGGTTGGGTCATCTCTCATTCTGCCTCCTCATTCCCTCTGACTTTTTGTTGTTTGGTGGCATGCCTACCTCGTAGAGTGTAATGGTCCCCCTCACCAATCCCCAATTCCCTGTTATCACGTGGGACCGAATGGGGTCAGTGTTGGAACTGGAATTACTAAAATTCTGACTTTTTGGTCTCGGAATGGATTCCAAAGCATCCAAGCACCCCTGCATACAATGGCCATCAGGCTTTGCCATCAGCCTGAGACTGCTGTTCTGCTCTCCTATTAGCTCTGGATGCATGCCAGCCATGATCATATTCATGGCTTGCAGAGCTACCCTGCTCTGTGAGCCAAGGGTCTCACTCTTCTCCCTTGAAGTCTGCTTTTCGAGGATGGGTCTCTCGATTGGGGTGGGAGGTCTTCCCTTTCTGCCTTTCTGGTGAGAATGTCCTATGCTCTGGGGGGAACTTTAGCTGTGTAGATTGATCAGGAGCACCTCTTGATGTAGCATTTAAGACTTCAGCTACCAGCGGGTGGGTCCTCTAAGTCTGCAGGTGCTTCTTTAGCAGTGCAGACCATGTTGGTAGCACCTTTGAAAGGTATTCTCCTCACAGCTGCCTAAGGTTCACCTGGTCTCATATGACTTTCCTTCTTCTGCCTCTCAAGGGTAACGTTCCATACAACTACTCAAATGCTCTGCCCTCAAGGGCTCAGCTCTCTATTGCCTTGCTGCTCAAGGGCATGGTTTCTATCTAGGCCTCCACTGAGTGCTTATTAGCAGCCGTTGGTCTACTGTTTCCTGCATGGGGGGGGTGGCGGTGAGTATCCTTTGTGGGGAACATCCTTTAGCTGCTGCACAGATCGGCCTGCGGCACCCTTATGGCATTCCTGTTAGAGAGATATTGTGAGAGCCCTTCCTCTAAAAATGTTCCCCTGAATTAGGTCTCTAAATTGCAGGAGCTGAGCCATCACCAATACTACCCATAGCCTGGGGGATGGTAACATAGGCCTTGGATCCCATGAAGTTTCCTCCTAAAAAGATTTTTCTCCCTCTCCTTCATGCTGAAGGCCATAATGGGGCCTATGCAGTAATGAGCATGAACTGCACCCGTAAGTGATATAGCGGCGGCATGCAGTTACAAGCCATGCAGGTAGGGTGTGGTATGCGCTATGCATGAGAACATGCACAAGGCAGGACGAGGCATGGGCGTGACATACAGACATGCACAGGGCCGCATGGAGCAGTGTAAATGTGTGGGATAAACAGACACAGGACTCAGAGTAAGGTGCATAAAAAAATGCACAATTATGTTTATCATTTTATTCCGAGAATGAAGAAAATAATAAACAAAATTCTTATTTACAGAAAACAAAAACAAAAGGTTATTCAGAACCAAACAACTGCTTCCTTTCAACAGTTTCTGAGGCTTGCTTCAGCCTATTAAGTGAACAATATAACAGTGTAAAATCTGCACACTACTGAGGTCTTTCTCCTCCAACGGCCAGTATTCAACTGACCTCCCTATCTGAATAATGCCTCTAGTGGCGGGTCTTTTATACCCACCTAGAGATGACATCACCATCAGCTGATCCATCCTCTTTCTTGTATTTCACATAGCAGACCTTGGGTTAAATTTTCACCCTATATCAACATTCTCAGTGAAAAGGTACATAGACATTTGTCAGATAATACAATATGCAGTACCCTTGCCTTGGTTTGAAGGCATAAAACAACTTCTGCATACTTATTGAGCATTAATGGGGCTAAACCCCTTCCCCCTAACAATGACATCACCAGATGGGATTGCCATAAATAATGCCAGACTAAGGCCAGCCAGCTCTATAGTAGGTTGCAGGAGTGCAGAACATTAGATGAGGGGGTCAAACCAAGGTCCAGTGGTCTTATTCTGATACATTCATACTGTATTAACACTGAGGATTTCCTGGGTTGGCAAGCGGAATGAGCAAGAATGAGGGCACGCTCCTCTTCGCCCTTCTCCTGCCAGCTCAGTACCCCTCTTCTTGGTTTCTTTTAGATTCTTTATACATTTCATTTATTGTCCTTCCATCAGTGTTTTACTGCTTTCGTGCAAGAAATGTATAGCCATATCAGTATAAAACCGTTCCTCTCGGGAACTAGGGCAAGTAGTCACCTTTTTATTTGGTCTAACGACTGCAATTGTCAGTCATCAGGAAACATTTCTATTTGGTCCTCTCATTTATTTTATTGTCTCAGCCATTGGCCGAATATCTCATTTTCTCCTTTCCCCTTTTTGTAAGCCACTAACCAACAGGGCATGCAGCTATGCAGGGAAGGCTGTTACGGGGGTATTTATTTTACCCACTCCGTAATGCTCGTTTTGGCTCAGGATACCGAGCCGCACTGTGTGCAATGCACGTTTCTGAACTGGAGCACCTTTATGCACTGCAAATTCAGTGCACCACACAGGAGCGTTTTCGTTTCACTGCAAAGGCGGTGCACCACGCGGGAGCGTATTCGTTTCACTGCAAATTAAGTGCACCACACGGGAGCGTTTTCGTTTCACTGCAAAGGCGGTGCACCACTCGGCTCCACACCTTTGCTCCATCAGCAGCATTTTGACAGGCATGTATGTACCTTTTTATAAGGTGCAGAGAAAGTGGGCCAGACAGACGACTATGGCGATATATAGATACCCAAAGCTTACCCGTAGCTGCCGTATCGTATCGCTTCCACAAAGAATATGGCTCCCGCTTTCCAGACCTGCAAGGATGGGCTTTATTTTGACCCGCCTCCTTTCTTCTGTACTACGTTTTGGGCTGTGAGGCATTCGAAATAGTACAGCGCATGTTTGGGGACAACAAAAAGGGACAGCACAGGGTATGGAGGGGATACTGTCAGGTGACCACCCTAGCAGTGAAAAACGAGGAGAGAGAGAAAAACAACTTAAAGAAATAAGGAGAAATTAATAAAAAAAAAAGAGAGACAGCGTGAAAAGAATGGGGGGGAGGTACTTCAGAGACCTTTCTGGCTTACTTTATTCATAGAACAGGGGGTCCACGCTGTTACACACCCACATGCACAAGAGGTCAACAGTATATACTGTTGGCAGTTACCCTACCAGCACCCTGGAAGGGTTGGAGCTTCTGCCCACCCACACTAGATGCTCTGCCTTAGGGACCCTGAGAATTACAATGATACTGTACCTAAATCCTGATGTAATAACATCACTGATACCAAACAATTCCCTGAGGTGTACTACATAAGTTCTAACGATACCTGTGTAGACATCATCATCATTATTCCAGTCTTTACATTAATACATAACAACATACAATTACATCTTAGTTCATTTCATTTCCCATCAGCATTTGCCTCATAACGGGACAGAAGATCTGCATTTTGGTGCTGGGATCCTGCCCTGTGTGTCACTGTAAAATGGTAGGATTGAAGTGCTAAGTACCTGCATAGACATCATCATCATTATTCCAATCTTTACATAAATACAAAACAACATACAATTATATATCTTAGTTCATTTCATTTCCCATCAGCATTTGCCCCATAACGGGACACAACATCTGCATTTTGGTGCTGGGATCCTGCCCTGTGTTTCACTGTAAAAATGGTAGGAATGGATTGAAGTGCTAAGTACCTGCATATACATCATCATCATCATTATTCCAATCTTTACATTAATACATAACAACTTACAATTATATATCTTAGTTCATTTCCCATTAGCATTTGCCCCATAATGGGACAGAAAATCTGCATTTTGGTGCTGGGATCCTGCCCTGTGTTTCACTGTAAAAATGGTAGGGTTGAAGTGCTAAGTACCTGCATAGACATCATCATTATTCCAATCTTTACATTAATACAAAACAACATACAATTATATATCTTAGTTCATTTCATTTCCCATCAGCATTTGCCTCACAACAGGACAGAAAATCTGCATTTTGGTGCTGGGATCCTGCCCTGTGTGTCACTGTAAAATGGTAGGATTGAAGTGCTAAGTACTACTGCATGATCCTGTTGTTCTTATCTTTCATCTGGTGGAGCCAGTACAAGGGATTATGATTGGTTAGTACAGTAAATTCAGTGCCCCACAGATAATATTTAAGGGCCTTAATGGCCCACTTCATTACTAAGCACTCTTTTTCTATGGTGGAGTATTTACGCTTCCTATCATGGAGCTTCCGACTGATATAAAGAGGAACGGGTGCGCCTTCCCTTTACTGTGTTGTGAGAGAAAGTCCCCAATACCAGTGTCAGAAGCATCTGTTTGTACTTCAAAGGGTAATTGGAAGTCTGGGCTGATGAATACCAGAGAGGAACATAAGACAGCTTTAATATGCCTAAAAGCCTCATCACACTCCATGGTCCATTGTACCTTGTTGGGGCATTTGTTTTTGCTTAAATCAGTCAGGGGTGTGGCTATGGTGGTGAAGTTAGATGTAAACCTTTGGTAAAAGCTAGTCAGTCCAAGGAATGACCGAACATGCTTTTTGGTGGAAGGGATGGGGCTAATGGCTCCTGCCTCCACTTTGTTGATAGCTGGCTTAACTAAACCTTTCCCTACGGCAAATCCCAAGTATTTTGTCTCTGTTCTTGCTATAGCACACTTTGTGGGGTTTGTGGTCAGTCCTGCATCTTTGATAGACTTAATTACTGCACTAAGATGTATGAGGTGTGTCTGCCAATCCAGACTGTAGATGATGACATCATCTAAATAAGCAACACTGTACTGAGTGTGTGGTCGGAGTATCTAGTCCATGTACCGTTGGAAAGTTGTAGGGGTACCACGAATGCCAAAAGACATGGTGGTGAACTGATTTAGTCCTTTTGGGGTACTGAAAGCTATAAGTTCTTGGGTGTGCAGTGCCAGGGGGATCTGCCAGTAACCTTTCATCAAATCTAAGGTACTGATATATTGTGCATTCCCTATTTTGTCAAGCAGGTTGTCAATATGGGGCATGGGGTACCCGTCAAAGGTGGAGATGGCATTTATTTTCCAGAAATCCAGACAAAGCCAGATGCCTCCATCCTTTTTGTTCATGACCACCAAAGGTAAGGACCAGGCACTAAAAGAGGACACAATTACCCCTAGTTGTTCCATTTTGTGCATCTCCTCTATTACCACCTGTCTTACTCTTTCAGGCAACCGATAGGGTTTTTGGTGTATGGGTTTTGATTGTTACTGTAATGGCATGCACTACCCCTTTGGCCTTCCCAGGAGTGTTGGTGAATGTGACCCTGTAATGGTGCAATAGTTGGTATGTCTCTGTTCTCTGATCTGCCTCTAGCCCTGGATTGACATGTACTTCCCCCACTTCTTTCTCTAATCTTTCATATGCCACCTCTAGCTCAGTGTCAGCTTGTTCAGGGTGCACGAACAAAGTAGGCATGGGATTGGGCCTGTCATGCTACCTTCTTAGCAGATTGACGTGGTACACCTTTTTCAGGGGGTCTTCGTCCGGGCATCTCTAATTCGTAATTAACCACTCCTGTTTGTCTGAGGATGGTAAAAGGGCCCTGCCACTTCATAAGTAGCTTATTCTTGGTTGATGGTAACAGCAATAGTACCTTGTCACCTGGCTGATAACATTTCTCCTTGATACCTAGGTCATAGGACTCCTTCTGCTCAATCTGCCTTTGGGACACATTCTTGTGGGCTAATGCTAAACATTTAACCAATTTCTTTTGTGAGGTTGTCATGTAGTCGACAGTACTGGTATGGACCACATGGGGGCACTTCAGAGACCCTTGTGGCTGACTTCAGTTATAGAACAGGGTCCACCCTGATACCCAAAGCCTGGGGGATGGTGACATAGGCCTTGGATCCCATGAGGTTTCCTCCAAAAAAGAGGATTTTTCCCTCTCCTTCATGCTGAAAGTCATAATGGGGCCCATGCAGTAATGAGCATGAACTGCATCCATAAGTGCTGTAGTGGCATCGTGCAGTTACAAGCCATGCAGGCAGGGAAGGTATGAGCTATGCATGAGAACATGAGCAAGACAGGATGAGGCATGGGTGTGGCATACAGACAGGAAGGCCTACTGTATGCCGCCCAGCCCTTGACCCCACCATAAATGGGCATTGACACGCCTCACACAGGAAAAATGGACATGAAAAGCAATATGGACAGTGAGGAACATGCAGTGTCAGAGGGGGCATGGTCGCACCTGATGTACCTGATTCACAACTGGGGACCAACGGCACAAATTGGAGCTGCACTAAGATGTGAAATGAGGGGGACATGGCCAGATACAGCTGGTGGCTGGACACGGTCCACCAACTTTGGTGGCAGATAGATGGCAGCTATGGTCACTGACATATGTGAGCACTATCTTGTCATGTATGGGGAAGAGTCTCTAAAGGTCCTGGCCAAGACCAAAGTCCAGGTGTGATTGGACATACAGGCCACTGTTAACACAGCCAGACCTGAGGCACAAAGTCTCTCAGCCATAAAGTACAAGTGGTATGACCTGCAGTCAACTGGAAGCATAAGCAGGAAGTCATAAAGAGGACACAGATCACCATGGGTGGAGGGCCACCCATACAGGAGCACAGACTGATCCCCATAGAAGGGATGATGGCAGACACCTTCACTGAGGTGGCCCTGCACGAGGGAGGAGGAGAGCATGGACACACTGCCAGGTATGTAGTACAATGCAGGGACAAGGTGTATGTAGTCTGAGACACCACTGATATGCTAACTGCCCTGTGTTGCACCCAACAGACCCTGAGATGGGCACACCTCCAAGGCTGCAACCCCTGTGGAGCCCACCACACATCCGGAGTCCCACACAGGCAGCTGGGGATAGAAAGAAGGCACAGGTAGGTGGTACCCTAAGTGGGCCACATCATAGCCCGATATTTCCACATCACTGCCACAGTCTGTGACTCCTGGCCTTTTTCATGCCACCAAGTACAACGGAATCTGTTAGCATGGCAGATGAAGGGCAATGTACCAGATGACACCTGCACGGTATCCTGCGATAAGGGCATCCGCTATTGAGTGCTTACAAAAAAGGCGACTCAATAGCAGCACCTGTTCACAGGGCTACTGGATGAGGGGGCGAATACAGGTATAGTAACATCCTGTCGCTATATGTATACATGTGCGCGGGGAGGGAGCGAGCACGCCATGTCAGGGGGCGGAACGGGAGGGAGGGTTTGTGAGGTGTAGCTCGATGGCGGGTTGCCGAGCTGGCCATGTGGTGTGGTGGGTTTGTGGCAGGCTAGGGTTAGGAGAGTGCCGGATTTGGTGTTGGGCGCTTCAGGATTTTTGCTCCGGTCTATAAATTTATTTTTGTTTTCACCCCTCTCCCGACATGTACTCCTCTACAGTTGAGAATCCTTTAGTATGGGAGTGTGGGGGGTCACAGCCCCCACAAAAACAAAAAAAACCCTATATTTTTAGCACTGTTTCAGTTTGCACCACGAGTGTACATCAACAAAATTGATTTTCACGGATGTACATTCGCCCTAATGGCGATCGCCTTTCCATGATTGCCATTATCACATAGAACCCATCTACACAGAGACAATTGAGGATACAGAGGTAAATGAAGAGGAGACAGACATCAAACCCATTGACAGCCACTTCCTATCGACACCCTGTTTGGATTGTCTGCCACAGTTGTGCCCAGGACATCCACTCTGGACTGCCCTTAGGGTATTGTGTATACCACCATACAGTCACATTCAATGGGCCCGCCGGCATGGCCTGCCAGCACCATTGGGCAGACACATGACACAGGAGGTCTGCCATCCATCAGTTGCCAGCGAACCACACGGAGGCTGAGTGGGAACACACAATACACCTATGGCAATAGGTACCATGGCCCATAAAGCAGGAAGTCCTGCTGGACAGGGAGGCAGCTCAGCTGGGATGTGTTTCAGACCTACTACCCAGAGGTGAGGCAGCTGGAATATGGTTGGCTATAGTCACAGCAAAAGAACACCAAGGCCCTGAAGAAGATGACCGTGGAGGTGAGGGGGATACACAGAGGTATAGAGTGCATCGGAGACCTCCTTGAAAGTCTTATGGATCACATGATAGCTGGAACCAGCGTGGCTGCACGCACAGCCTGTCCACTGGAAGCCTGGATGCACCCCACATCTGCTATTCCCACTGGGCCCAAGAAGCAAGGGGACAGCCAATTGCAACAGGGATCACACACACTCTCGGATAGGCGGCCACGCGGAGGAGGAAAGGCAATGGACAAAACCCATCATCTGGCACATGGGTGTCAGCACAGCAAGGTCAGCAACTGGCAAGGAAGCTGTGATACTAGCAACCCCCTGCCACTAACACAGAGTGCCACTAAAGCACATAACATACATATACCCTAAAACTCATACTCCTGCCACATATAACCCCCACAGTACACTGCCACACATCCCCACAGTATACCTGCTACATATCTTCCCCATTGTTCACCTGCCACACACCCGTCATTGTGCACAGCTATACATATACATATATATATATATATATATATATATATATATATATATACACACACTCATTGTACATTGCCACATATACCTCCCCACATATATCCATGAGTATGGAGACCGGTGCTCCCCAACATGGGCAGAATGGCACTCAGCGTGGGTCACCATCACAGGGCTACGCTGTTCCCCAATGGCAGAATGGCACTCAGCGTGGGTCACCATCACAGGGCTACGCTGTTCCCCAATGGCAGAATGGCATCTGCATGAGTCTGTGAAGTGCCACCTGTCCAGGCAGGGACTCCGTACCACACTCCAGGCAGGCCCCTATCCTTCACTGCCAAGAGGGACATCCCCCTCTGTGTCCCATGGCTAAGGTATCTGATGCCACACTGCCATGTTGTACGAACATATAAACATATGAAATTGCCAGCAGAAACAGGCCTCATGGTTTATCAAGTCTGCTGAAGTGTGCAGCTAGCCCCTCATCTCCCAGTTGCTGTTCCTGCCCCCCTTCCCAGTATCCCTTCCCCTTACCCTGTCCCAACCCCTCTTGAAACTGCTCACCATCTTAGAGGACACTATCTCATCTGGTAAGGTGTTCCATTTGTCCACCACTCTTTCCGTGATAAAATGTCTCCTCATCTCCCTCTTGAATCTTCCCCCTTCAATCTCAGTCCATGCCCTCTCATGTCCCTCCCCCTTCTCATCTGAAAAATCCCTTCTGTGTTGGTCTTGTTTGTCCCCTTCAGATACTTAAAGGTTTCGATCATATCCCCCCATCCCTCCTCTCCTCCATTGAATACATATTCAGCTCTTCCAGCCTGTCCTCCTAGGGCTTGCTCTCCAATCCCTGGATCATCTTTGTTGGAGGGGGTGCAGCAAAGAGCCCCAATCTGATGTCCTTCTTCAGGAATGGGTGCCAGTACTGCACACAGTACTCCAGGTGGGGCCTGACCAATGACGTATACAGGGGCAGGATAACCTCCATTCTTCTGGAGGAGATTCCTCTCGCAATACATCCCAGCATTTTATTGGCTTTTGCTGCCGCCTTCCTGCTATGAGCAGAGTTGTTCATGCTCCCCGTAATGATCCTCCTAGGTCCCTCTCTTCTGTGGAGCTCCCTAACTATACCTCATTCAAGTGATAATCCCGCCCCTGGTCTCTGGCTCCAAAGTGCAGAACCTTGTACTTCTTGGCGTTGAACTCCAACTGCAGTGTTTCCACCCACTCCTGCAGCATAGTCAGGTCCTCCTGCAACCCCTTCCACCCCTCCGCATCATCAACCACAGCTCCCATCTTGGTATCATCTGTGAACAGACTGATCTTGCTCCAGAACCCGTGTGAGATATCTGCAATAAAAATCACAAACAGCACCAGTCCCAGTACTGATCCATGTGGTACTCCACTTGTCACCACTATCAGTGATGAGAGGTCCACCACCACCCTTTGCTGCCTTCCCTTTAGCAAGTTTGTGATGCAAGTCACCATTTTTGGTCCCACCCCCACATATTCCAGTCCCCCTCCCCAATCTCCTATGTGGCACGGAAGCAAAGGCCTTGCTGAAGTCCAAATACAGGACACACTGCATGGCCCTTATCTGGTTCTCACATCACCCAGTCATAGTACTCTACAAGATTTTTGTCTGGCAGGATCTAACCGTTATAAAGCCATACTGTTGACCATCCTGGAGATTGTTTCCTCCAAGAAGCTCACTAGCCTCTCTTTTAGTATGGTCTCCATGAGCTTTCCCATGATTGATGTGAAGCTCACTGGTCTATAGTTTCCTGGTCCATCCCACCACTTTTGTGGATGGGCACCACATGGCCCATTCTCCAGTCCTGTGGTACACATCCCGTGTCCAGGGAGGTATTGAACAGGTTGGCCAGTGGCCCCACCAGGACCTCTGCCAACTCCCTTAGTACCCTAGGGTGAATGCCATCAGGTCCAGGTGCTTTGTCCACCCTTAATGCCCTCAACTCATCTAGTACACTGCTGTCTGTAATCCTTACATCTGTCGTCTCCCCCAACCCGCCCCTTGCCTGGGGTGTCTTCCCCCCCTTCTCCTGCATGAATGCAGAGCAGAAATATTTGTTCAGTGCATCTGCCTGCTCCTTCCCTTTCTCCACCCACTCCCATCCTTCTTAATCCTCACCAGCTGATCCGTGCTCTTTCCTCTCTATCCGATTTAGTGGAAGAAGTCATTTTCTTTACTTTTGATTCCCTGCATCAGTCTCAGCTCCCTGGACGCCTTGGCGCCCTGACCAGTCTGGTAACTTTCCTGGACATCCCCATATATGTATCCTTATCTTCACCCCTCCCCAATATCCTGTACTTTTGAAACACTGCCGTCTTTGCCCTCACCCCTTCCATAACCTCCTATGTTAGTCAACTGGGTTTCTTTGCCCTTCCCTTCTTGCTTTTCTTCTTAGTGCAAGACTCTGTTGCCTCCACCAGACCTTCCTTTATTATGTCCCATTTCTGGTCTGCATCCATGTGTTGTCGCATTCCTGCCAGGTGCCTGCCCAAAATTTCCCCCATCTTCTTAAAGTCCACCCCCCTAAATTCAATCACCCTTGTACCCATGCCCCCTGTTTCCTTCCCCATGTTGAGCATGAACCACGCTGAATAGTGGTCACTCCCAGCCAGTGGTTCCTCCACTTCCAGATTCCTTACAGCTTCCCTGTTATCTAGTACAAGGTCCAGAGTCCTTTTAACCAAGTCGGCCCCTGGACCAGCTGTGTCAGAAAGCTGTCTTGTTCAGTTTATGCTGATGACATTCTTTTACATATGACCAATCCGGAACTCTTTCTAACACATGCATTACAAATTATTGATTGGTTTGGTCAAGTATCCAATTATAAGCTTAATCTATCCAAATCCGTCATATTCTCATTAAACGCTCTCACGCTTCATGCCAATTTCGCTCCTTTTGGTATGAAATGGTACATAGATACATAGATACCTAGACAGTGTCGGCAGATAAGGGCCTATGGCCCACCCAGTCTGCCCATTTGAGCTTGTAAGTTCAGTTTGTTTTCCTAGAAGTCTGTTGCACCTTACCCCTGACCTCCAGAATTCCTTTATGTCTATTACATGCATTCTTAAATCCCGTGATTGTTTCAGCCCCCACCACTTCCTCTGGCAGGGTGTTTCACTTGTCCACCACCCGTTCTGTGAAGAAATTCTTTCTCATGTTTCCTCTGAATCATTCTCCCTCCAACTTCATCCCATGCCCTCTAGTCCTGGAACATCTTTTTCGCTTAAAAATACTGTTTTCCTGCACCCTGTTCCTCCCTGTAAGATACTTGTACGTCTCTATCATATCCCCTCTCTTCCTCCTCTCCTCCAGGAGTACATGTTCAGTTCCTTCAACCTGTCTTCATAGTACTTGTGATGCAATCCATGCACCATCTTTGTTGCCCTCTTCTGAACCTTCTCTACCCTGTCTATGTTCTTACGTAGGTATGGTCTCAGAACTGTACACTGTACTCCAGGTGGGGCCTCACTAGTGTCTTGTATAGCGGAATGCAGGCCTCCCTTTTCCTGCTGGTAATGCCCTGCCTATACATCCCAGCATCCTATTTGCTTTACCTGCTGCCTTGTCACACTGTTTCCCTGCCTTGAGGTAATCAGAGATGATAACCCCAAGATCCCATTCCTGCTTGCTGCATGCTATATCCTCACCCCCCAACTGATATATTGTGCCAGGGTTTTTGTGCCCCATATGCATTATCTTGCACTTCTTTGCATTGAATTTCAACTGCCAAACCCCAGACCATTCAAGTCTCCTTCCTCTCTCAAATATTTAGGCATACATCTCATCAGAGACCCTGATGATTTTGGGAAACTGAATCTTGATGCTTTCTGTTGAGGATACAGCAAGACCTTCAAAGATGGGTCAACCTCCCATTGTCTTTATGGGGCCATATCAGCATCATGAAGATGAATGTTCTGTCGGTTATTTTTAACCCCCTTAACCTACTGAACATCTGGCTCCCAGAATCCTACTTTCAGCAGCTTTATCCTTCTCTCTCGAAATTGTTTTGGCTAGGTAAGCATCCTAGAAAAGCCTTCTTAAAACTCAATTTATCTAAAGAGAAAGGTGGACTACATCTCCCCAATTTAATGCTATACTATTGGGCGAGTCATTTGTCTAAAATGGGGAGATGGTTTGAGACTAGTCCGGATACTTATCTTCCCATTTGGCTTCAACTGGAGAGGAAGCTGCTGGATACACACAAGCTTTACTCTCTTAGAATTGTTTACTATTCTACCTCTGCATTACCTTGTCTTTTACTAAATTTGGTGGTTGGGGTTTCATAAAGGTTCTGACTCAGTGCTTGAACTTCTTTGGTATTTCAACCATAAAGGATACGGCACAATCTCTCACTTCTAATCCTAACATTAAATTAGGAGGCTTCCCGCTTTCTCCAGACTGGCTTCCTCAACTTTGGGATACTCTGGTGGAAGATCTGGTTCCTCAGGATTCTCTCCTTTCCTCAACTGATATAATAACTAAATGGAATATTCTTCAGAAATGTATATTTAAGGTCTTTCAGCCGAGACATCTCTTGGCCTCTATTTTTGGTATCACATTTACTCCGTCCCAAGTTAAGCCCTTCTTAGACCAGATACAGGATTTTGCATACAGACCTCATGGCATCTCTGAGATTTATTCCTTCCTACTGGGCATTACATTTCCCAATGCTTTTATTGGTTCTAAAATCTGGGCTCCGTTTCTCCCAGATTCCCCCTTGAGTTGGGGTCAAGTTTGGGAAGACCTGCATAGATATCTCACTCAAAATAGGCACAGGCTTATACAGTATCATATTATAAATGATCTGTACTACACCCCAGTTAAATTAGCCAAATTAGGCAGATTGCCCTCTACTAATTGTCCACGGTGTGGCACAGCTGATGGGAACCTGATACACATCCAATGGCATCGTGACAAGGTGGCTCCATTATGGAATGCAATTCAGACCAATCTGGACCCCCTTCTGGGGCTGGGAAAGCTCTTTACTATTGAAATATGCATCCTAGGGAGGTTGTCACTATTGGGATCCAGGAGTGCAGGTATCACATGGCTCTTATTTCTATAGCTGTCAAGAGGCTGGTTCTCAAGCATTGGATGGATCAATTGGTAATATCATATGCTGAATGGGTGAAAAAAAATGTCTCTTGGCTTTAATACTGAAAGGCTAGTTGCTAGCTCCCGAAATTGTATAGCCTCCTTCAGCCAGAAATGGGGCAAACTATATGCTTTATATTTGAATTAAGGCTTAGGTAATGCATACCTCTGTCTGTATTGGCATGTATCACTTTTCGCTGTTGCTTACTCATTGGTGATGTAGTCTCATTTTTGATATCTTCTTGTCACATTATTTTCGTTTTATAAGGCACACTCCGGGGTGGGGGGGGGAGGTGGGATAGTGAGGGGTTGGATATGTTAGTAGGTTATTTTTTCTTAGTATATGACTCTGTGGAAGTCTGATCCCATGCTTTCAACTTGGATTCTGGATTTCAGTGTAATCCTGTTTATCCTTATTTATGTTACATCTTGGGTGTTGGATATAATCTAATAAAGATCTAGAATTTCAAAAAAAAGAAAGCTGTCTTGAAATGCTTCCAGCAGGACCCACTCCTTTGCACTTGTGTGCGGATGGGGTGCCCCACTCCACCTCTCATAGGTTGAAGTCCCTCACCACTACTGTGCTGCCTTTCCTGCAGACCATCCTTATTTGCTCAGCCAATTCACAGTCCAGGTCAATCCTCTGACCTGTACACCACACCCATCCTCAGTGTCCTATTCTTCGCATCTTGGAACTGCATCCATAATGCTTCTGTCCTTCCCGCCTCCCCTTTCTCCCTTACGCACTTTACCCCCTCCCTTACATAGATCACTACTCCCCTCCATTCCCCTTAGCCCTATCTTTTCTGAATAACCTGAACCCCAGGATCATCATATCCCAGTCCTGGTACTGGGTGGCCCACGTTTCCATGATGGCCGCAATGTCCACCCCCTCCACCGCCAAGAGAGCCTGTAACTCCGCTATTCTATTCCTTAGGCTTCTTGCTTTCAGTGAGACCACCCTCCAGCCTGTCTCCTCCCCTTCCCTACCCCTATTCTTCCCCCCCTTATCCCTCCCTGTGCTGCTTCCCCACTGCCTTTACCCATAACTAGGGTGGTGAGCTCACTAGGCTCCCCTTTCTGGACCCTTTTCCTATCAGCGATCCCCTCGCCACCCCCTCCTAGTTTAAATCCACCTTTGTTGATATTTACCCCTCTATTACCAGTTTTAGTACTCCCTTCCCCTCCCTGCTCAAATGTAACCTGTCCCCTGCGTATAGGTCACTATTTTCCCAGGTCCTGCCCCAGTCTGACACTAATCCATACTCCCTTGCATGGCACCAATAATTCAGCCACTCATTGAACTCCTCTATCCTTTTTTTCCTCACTGTACACACACATGGTACTGGGAGTACCTCAGAGAATGCCACCGACCCCCCCAACCCGTCACACTGCCTACCCAACTCCATGAACCTCCCCTTTACCACCTTTATCATCTCTCCCGGCAAGTCATTTGTACCCATGTGCATCACTATGTGAGGTTTCTCCCTACCCCTCAGTGTGTACCTGAGAAGTGCCTGCCCCACCCTGCCCGTGGTCAACCACGGAATAGCCTTGACCCAGATATGGTTGTGCCTTTCTCCCCTTCTGCCCCATCTGACCCCTTTCAAGAATCCCCCAGCACAAGTACCCTCATCTTCTTGTCCCGTATCCCCATCTCTTACCACTGTTCACATTTCCAGCATCCACACTCCTCTGCTCCTTATTACCCCCATCCTCACCATTTGTGACTCCTACATCCCCCCCATTTCCGTCTCTCCCTCTGCCTCTACCCTGCTCTTCCATTCCCCCTTCTTCCTTTCCCATCCTGACTCCTGGGCCTTCACTACCCTTCTCCACCCCTCTCCCCATGACCTCTGACACCTCCACTACCACCTTCGATGCCAACACTGCAAACCTGTGCCTGCTACCCCACAGTGGTGCCCATCTCCTTCTTCCCCCTTTTCTGAGCCTTACCTCCACTTACTGCCCACTATTCTCCTCACCCCCACCCACCCACATCCTCACAGGATTTAGCCCTGCTATTCCTCCTCTGCTTCTCCCAGCTACTCCTCTCTGGGGTCCCTCCTGCCCCAGCCCACACCTTCCTCACCCTCTACAGCTCCCTCCAGATCCCTGTACCTCCTCTTCCCATCTCCTGAGACTGTAACAAATTGGACAACCTCCCAGTTTCCATAGTATATTTATCCAAACAGCAGCCCCAACCATTGCACCCCACTAGCCTCCCTGTTTCCTGCCCTCCATCACCATGATGTCACTATTCCATCACTCTTCCGATGTCTCCTGCAACACTTATTTGTGCCCCTCCACCCCCAGTGTGACCCCCCATAATGGCCCATTTTCCTTCCCTCCATTATTCACACTTAAATGTAACCTCAGTTCCTTTTCACACAGTCTGTACAGCAATAGCCGGATACCATACTGTCTGTAACCCTACTAGCTTGCTTCTGAGTCCTTATTTACTCCATTCTCTCTAGCTTGCTAGCTCAGAGACTCTAGTTAACACATTTATACATGAACTTGCCAGTCTGAACTTCAGACTCTCAACTTTAAAATATGCAGTTACCCTTCCTTAACCCAAGCTTGTCAGTTTGACTTTCAAACTTGCAACTTTAAAACATTTAAACTTTAAAATCCAACTAGTAAAAGCCTGAGTGTTTGAACTTTTCACCACCTGATTATTAGCTTTAAGAATTAGTTCAAATGGGCAGTTTGCAGCTCCCCAAGCGCCTCCCGCACAGCCTCTAAGCCTAACCCCAAACCCCCAGTGGCTTTTCAGTACTTAAGAAAAGCTGGTGGAGTGGGTAGGTGGGAGGGCTTTTCCAGCCAGCAACAGTCCTCCAGTTAAAGAAAGAAAGATTTGAGCTACTCCCAAACCAACAGCAAACTCACAAAAAATCAGTTACACGTGTGTTATGTTGACACGTGTTGTGCAGAATAACACATACTTTGAACACTCTGTGAGCCCTCCCTTGGGCAGGCATAATTTTGCTGCTTGTCAGCTTCAGCACCTCATTGTCCTCTTGATCACAGATCATGCCATCATGTGTGCCTCATTGTCTGCCTCCTCCATCACGCTGTGTACTTTCAAGTACAGGGTCATCGGATAAGGCTATAATGGATATCTGCTGTCACCTATGCAGTGTGGTAAAAGAAAGGGTTTGTAATATGCTGCATCAGTGCATCCCCCAGTGTAGCACCTATGCAGTGTATGAATATTCCCCTCTCAGACATCCATCCCTGCACCCCCCATGCACTGAGGAGGAATCATGACAAGATCCACGGTACTTGGCCCTCATGTTAGTGATGATACCCAGAGCATCAGAGACTATCTGGCAGTTTATGATGTGATACCATTACAGTTCCAGTAGGTCTCTTCACCCAAAGACAGTGTCAGGATTGCCATATGCATACAGTCAGTAGCCCCCAGTACATTGGGCATGCCATGCATAGCATGAAAGGCCTCTTTCATGAACCGCATGTTGGCCTCTGCTGTGGGGAATGCTACGTGCTCATGCACATGCAGTAGCAGGGTATTGGTGACCTGGTGCAGTGCGCTGGATACAGAGGGTTGGCTGACTCATGTGGCATCCCCTGCCACCGTCTGGAAGGACCCTGTGGATCAGTAAGCCAGTGCACACAGCACTTTTGTCTCCATGGACATTGCCCCAAACCACAGTGTACATGGTGCCAACTGTGCACAGACCATGTCCAACAACCATTCGATTGTGCACATAGTCCAGGTGGAATCTCTCAGGCAGTGTGTGTCCTGCAGGGTGCCAGTGCAGCCTGTGGTCAGAATACACATGGTTGCAGGCATGCCCTCAGTGCCTACTTGTGATCCCTCTCACAATCCAGCAGAAGGACATTCAGAAGTAGCCCTGGTCTGCATAACCCTGTGTTGCAGCCTTGTGGTGTGTATTAGATGCACATCTGTAAATTACCTGACAGCGGCCCTGTCTGGGATGCTACATGGGCATGCTGACAGTAGTCCCTTTAAAGGGGAAGGTACCTGGCATGCTAGTGGGGTGACACAGTGTGCATGGGCATCACAGTATCATTGTAGCCCTGACTGTAGTACAGGAAGGCGGCAGCAGCTAGTAGTAGTGTCTCTGCGACAAGACAGAGGCCTCAGCTACCTGATTGTTTCTGGAAGACTTGGGCTGGTCCAACCCTTGGTCCATAATTTCCTTTATACCAGGGGTTCTGACATCACTTCCTCAAACAGGCAAAGGATACGCACCTGTCATAGCAAAAGCAGACAGCCAGGAAAGGAACAGCAGCAGGTGAAGAGGTGACTGCTCTCTCAGTGGAAGAGTAAATGCAAATCTAGGAGCTTTCATTATTACTTCTTCACTTTGATATTGCATTGAGGAAAGGAGGGTAGGTTTGAAGAAGGTTGTGCAATTGCTACTTAAAGTCTATTTTTGAGTGTGGATAGGAAGGATAGGAATATAAAAAGCAGTTGCTCAATATATCTAAATGTGTGCAACAAAGGAGGTAAGGGAAATAAAGAAAATGTTTTGCACTGATAGAGGAGGAGAGGGAGACTTGAAGTGTTTGGTATCCTGCATCTGGAAGGGTGGGGGGGTCGCTGAGGGCAACGACGCTGCAATGGGTAGGGTGGTAGGCTGCAACAACTGTGGTGTACCAATCTTTGTAAAATTGCCTGGGTGTGGGAGGATGTTTAGTGTGCAACCACATGAAAACTTAGAAAGGAGATTGAGGGTCTGCAGGAGGAGAACTAAGACAGGCAAGGCAAATTGGAGGTGGGTTTAGCCAATACCTGAAGGAAGGAAGAAGGGAGATGAGGAGAGGTGATTTAAGCCAACAGTGGTGAGGAAGAGGTCAGAAGAAGGAAGCAGAGACAAAGGACCCAGGCCAGGAAGATGATTCCTGGGAAACCAGGTGAGGAGACAAAAGACAAATGGAAGGAGGGATAGGGACTTGTGAGGGAGGTGAAGAAATGGCAAAAGTCATGGAGTGGAAGGAAGAACAGATTACTATGAAGAGGAGGCAGGGCATTTGTGAGGGCCTTCAGAAAATAGTTGTGCACTGCTAGAGAGGAAAAGGTGGAGGAGAGGATGATGAAATTAGAGAGTAATTGATAAATGCCTGGACCAAACTGGGCGGGGAAGTTCTGCTGGGAGAATTGCAACAGGGGTAAAGGGAAATAATGTGCAGGAGGAAGAAGAGGAGCTGGAAATCGAGAGGAGATGAATGGAAGCAAGCAGGGAGTAAGAGGGGTGGAATCTTAGTGCTGGGGACTCAATACTAAGAGGAGTTAGGTGGGAGCAAAGGGAGAGGCATAGTCGCATTTGGGTGGGAAGCCATGCCAGGAATGACAGTGGAAAGGTGGGACAGTCTGTTCTGAAATATGCTAGAAGGTGAGGGACAAGCCTCATTTAATTATACATCTTGGGACAAACGACCTGGCTGACAAGACAGTAGATACAGTCAGAGGAGGTTTGAGGAACTAGCACAATTATGTGAGGGGCAGGAAGATCAGTAACTTTCAGAGATACTTCCTGTGCCAAAGGCAAGCACAAGAAAAAGCTGAGAATAGAGAATTTAACGGATGGCTAAGAACCTGGTGTTGTGCTAAAGGATATGGGCTGTTGGGGGGTGGGGAAGGACCTTGGAGGACAGTAGTCTCTATGCCAGGACAGACTACACTTGAGTGAGGAGGAAAGAAGTGTTGAAACAGAGGATGGAGAGTACATAGAGGAAGTTGGGAATTTAAACTAGGAGTGGGGGTGGCAGTTGGGGAAGAGATATGCAGAGACCACAGGTTGGGAAACCATATGAGCTTACCCCATAACAGTGACAAAGGACAAATGGCAATACTGTTGGTGATGCTAGGAAAGGAGGCAGGATGGGGGAAAAGGGTGGAAGGTGGTTTCCCTTAATGCTAGAAGCCTTGGGAGGAAAACTGCAGAGTTACAGGTGCTCATGGCAGAGGGAGAGGTGGACATTGCGGTCATCACGGAAACATGGGCCACCCAATGCAATGACTGGGACCTGTCTGTACCAGGGTACAGATTATTTCGTAGGGACAGAGTGATTGGGAAAGGAGGGTGGGTGGCACTATATGTGAAGGAAGGACTGAAGTGTGTAAGGGAGGAAGGGGAGGAGGGTATTACGGAGTCACTTTGGATGCAAATCCAGGATTCCAAGAATAGGATTCTTAGAATGGGAGTGGTATACAGGCCGCCATCTCAGACGGAGGAGTTAGACAGGGAACTAGCGGGACAGATCAGGAGGACCTGCAAGAAGGGTGGTGTGGTGACTGTGGGGGACTTCAACATGCCAGGAGTGGACTGGAGCACCCCAACAACCAGAAACAGAAGGGAGCAGGTACTGCTGGATGCCTTCCAGGACAGCTTCCTGCTGCAAATGGTCAGTGAACCAACCAGGTTAGGAAATACTCCAACCAGGTAAGGAAATACCCTTGACCTTGTGCTGGCAAATGGGAACTTTGTGAGAGAACTTACAGTGGAGGAACTGCTGTCAGGGAGTGACCACCACTCAGTATGGCTCACACTGGATATGGGCAAGGAAGGAGTGGAATCTGGCACAATAGTGCTGGACTTCAGGAGGGCCGACTTTGTGAGAATGGGGGAAGTGTTAAAAGGGTACCTGGCCAGAAATAAATCTAGTATGGACACTAACCAGAGGTGGGAGCTCATAAAGCTGGGGAAAGTGGAGGCAACAAAACCTGCTGCAAAGCCCAGAGCAAGAGGCTGGGGCTAAGAATCTGATCTGGTTGAGCAAGGAGGTCATGGAAAAGTGTAGGAGGAAAAGTTGCCTTTAGGAAGTACAAGAAAACAGGGAGGGGAGGACAGGGAGGAATACTTGACAGAGATCGAAGGAGGTGACAAGGGCAGTAAGGGGAGCCAAAGCATCTACGGAACTCAGGCTGGCACAAGGCATTAAGAAGGGGGAGAAGGACTTCTTTAAGTACAACAGGGAGAAAAGTAGCTGTAAGGACCAGGAAGGAGGGGGGTTGGGTGGAAGCAGGGTGCGATAAGGCGGAAGCACTAAATGAGTACTTCTGCTCAGTATTTACTAAAGAGAAGAGGGGGGTGACACCCAAGGTGGGAGAAATGGCAGAAGCGGAGGGGAAGTGGTGACAGATGGGGAAATCATGGAGAGCTGAGTTTGAGAGGGGTTTGAAGGCACTGAGGGTGGACAAGGCGCCAGGCCCAGATGGCATCCACTCCAAAGTATTGAAGGAGCTGGCAGAGGTCCTTGCAGGACCTTTGGCAGACCTATTTAATGCCTCACTACATTCGGAGTGTGTACCTCAGGACTGGAGGATAGCTCATGTGATGCCCCTCCACAAGAGTGGCTCCAAGGATGAACCAGGAAACTACAGACCAGTGAGCCTCACATCCACTGTGGGTAAGCTAATGGAGACTATCCTGAAGGAGAGGCTGGTGGCCCTACTAGAGGCCAAAGGACTACAAGACAGCAGACAGCATGGCTTCATATGTGGCAGATCCTGCCAAACCAATCTGGTCAAGTTCTATGACTGGGTAACTTGACAACTGGACAGGGGCCATGAAGTGGATGTCCTGTATCTGGACTTCAGTTAGGCATTCGACTCAGTGCCACATGGAAGGCTGGGAAGGAAGTTAGTAGGCACTGGGGCAGGTGCAAAGCTGGTGAGATGGGTAGGAAACTGGCTGCAGGGAAGGCAACAGAGGGTAGTGGTGGGTGGGGAGCTCTCACACCCAAGGGCAGTGATGAGCGGTGTTCCACAGGGCTCAGTGTTGGGACCAGTGTTGTTTGGGATATTCATTGCAGACATATCATGGGACATCAAGAGCAAGGTCAGTCTGTTTGCTGATCATACCAAGGTAGGCACGGTACTGGATGACCTAGGGGTTGGCAGGGGTTACAGGATGATCTGGCAAAGCTTGAAACCTGGTCAGACACCTGGCAACTGGGCTTTAATGCCAAAATGTGCAAGGTGCTGCATTTTGGGATGAAGAACCCAAGGAGGAGTTACCAGCTAGGGGGAGTGCAGCTAGCCCAGACAGAGGAGGAGAAGGATCTGGGTGTGCTCATTACAGGGTCAATGAACAACTCGGCACAATGTAGGAAGACAGCTGCAAAGGCCAACAAAATGCTGGGTTGTATTGCAAGGGGTATATCCTCGAGGAGGGAGGAGGTGATTCTGCCACTGTATAGGTCATTAGTTAGACAACATCTAGAGTACTGCGTGCAGTACTGGCGTCCGTATCTGAAGAGGGACATTAAGTTGCTGGAGGGGGTGCAACGCAGAGCGACAAAGATGATCAAGGGGCTGAGGGACTTATCATACGAGAGGAGGTTGAAGGAGTTGAACATGTACTTAGTGGAGGAGAGGCAAGACAGGGTGACATGATTGAAACCTTTAAATACATGAAAGGAATAAACAAGACAGGTACAGAGGGGCTGTTCAAAGTAAGGGAGGGGAGGGGAGGGCCACCAGGGTCCATGATATGAGACTGGAGCGAGGAAGGTTCAGGAGGGAGATGAGGAGACACTTTTTTACAGAGAGGGTGGTGGCTGGGTGGAATGCGTTACCTGCTGAAGTGGTATGCAGTAGAACAGTGGACTGCTTCAAACGAGGATGGGACAGGACAAGGGGGAGGGTTAATGAAGAGGAAGGGTGGAATAGAGGGGCAGCTGCAGAATAAGGGGTGCTAGCTGCACATTCAAGCAGACTTGATAGACCTCTAGGCCTTTACTAGGTGGGCCAAGCGGTCCTTATCTGCCGTCAAATTCTATGTTTCTATAATGCATGGGACAGGCATATGGCAGTCCTAGGGGCGGGTAAGAGGAAGTAAGCTGTTGGTTAACTAGGATCTGCAGCTTATCTGTTAGGTAGGAAAATGGGCAGACTAGGTGGGCCAAGCGGTCCTTATCTGCCGTCAAATTCTATGTTTCTATGTTTATCTGCTGGCAAATTTCGTATGTCTGTAAGTGTGGGGTGTGTAGTAGTGTACCCTAGGAAGCTGCAGAGGGTGTCCTCCATAGTGTATCAGGATGCACCAGATGGTGGTGAGCTGTGGCAGGTGATGGAGTCAGCTGAGGTAGGTACCCACCTTTTATGGTTATCCAGTGCATGCACCCCTAGTGTATAGTGTGTTGTGGCCGCGATGTTACCCTCCTCATGTCTCTGCAGAACTTTCATGGATGCCCGGGATGAGTAATGCTGGAGCATGTACAGCAGCCAGATGGGGCTACATCCATAATGGGGAGAGGTGGAGGAGGTGGCACCTTTACCTGCCTGACTTCCTCTCCTGGAGGGTGGGCTTCAGAGACGCCTTTTATAAGGACTCTGTGGGGGAGCTCTTGGCCCTGGAGGAGCCATCTAACATATGTACCAGGGGCACTGGGGGCACTGTGAGCCAGCTGTGTCTGGTTGTAGTCCTATATGCACAGCTCAGTCATGACTGTCCTCTGTGTTCATGTTGCTTCAGGGGTACCATGGCCTATTGAGGGGCTCGTGCTGTTGCAGAGGGGCTACACAGAAACCACACCTCCAGGAGTGAATCCCAGGATGAGGATGTTGACTGAGCGCAGGGCGGGAGTGGACTGCACGGGACGGTGCAGCCATGGCAATACAGTCCACAAGTGGCAGCCTGACCATTTACAGGTGCTATATGCTGTTATATATGTTAAGTGTGCCTGCATACCTGCTTCATGGGCATCAGTCTTCTCCACTGTTTTTGTATTAAAAATATGTTCATATTACGCCTGTCTTGTCATCATTCTGGTCAGCGAGGACAGGGCTGCTGTCAGGGACTGTTGGTCCCAGGAGGGCCCCATTGTCCCTTGCTGTCCCCCAGTATCTCCATGTTGTGTGTTTCTATAGCATGGTTCATTGTGTTGCACACTGGTTTTGGACCTCTGTGGTGTATGAGCTATTCGTACTGGTGGTCCATCCAGTCATGTATCCATGGGACCATACACAACTGGCATTATGTTCTACCCTTTATGACTGCTGTGCATGCTTGCAGTTTGCGGCAGCCCCAGACTTGGCATAGTGCTGCATGTGCAACAGCTCACACCATGTCAAAGTACTGCACATTGTGCATATGTGTATGTGTGGGGTATGCATGCTGTTTGTAGCCACCCCCCCCACATGAGCACAGTGCTGCATGATGCAGCTACGTGTCAACTTGTTTGTGCATCTCTGCATGCCATACATGCATGCCACACAGCTGTGGTGTGTGCCTTTTTGGGCCATATGCCTTTACGTAGACATGTTGCACACCTTGCAGTGACTGGATTTCCTTTGTGTACAGGCCCCAGTATTAAGTATTTTCTGCAGGAGTTGAAGGTAAATGGTGGTTTTCCTTACCTCATGATCTCAGTCTGGCTGCACCTCCTCTTTATAGGAAGAATGTGCCTGTCTGTCTAAGTTGTGCTTTTTGGCCTTCTTCCCTAAGGTGCCTTTGATCTTAAGGACCTTGTCCCTGCAATATCTTGAGTGGTTGGAACCTTTTATGAGGTATCCTGTGTCCTTATGACACCCCAACAGGGTGGTAGTCCCTGTAGTAGGGACTGAGAGAGCATACGCCGAAGTACATTGTTGCACAAGCACCATACACTAGTCAGTCTCAATAAATCCTGATCCTACTCAGAAGAATCTGATGAACCTATGAATATTTAGTTTTATATAATTTTAAAGCTGCTGTTCCCAGCTTTACTGCTCTAAAACTGCCAGTTCCAATTTTAATAAGCAGTATAAAGTTGAAGTTTATAGGGAAATATTGCCTTAGAAATCACCTTTCAAACTCATGTCAGGAGTTTAGAAAAAGACACAATTTATTCAGAAGCATATGCTTACCATTAGGAGTTACAGAGATGACACTGGGGTGTCAGTCAGGCCAGCAAGGGCCAAATTTCAGACTAGATTTTTACAATGCTCTTATATATTGTTCTTTCATTTAAGTTGAGCAAACTATGCCGACAGCAATAAACAGAGAAATTAGGAATCTTAGCCTCAGATAGCAGCATTAGATTATAAGAAGGGCCATGACAGCGCAGTGCCTATTCACACCACTGAACAGGAGATACAGCACTTTTTGCCATATCCCTCAACCCCCCAGACTGACTGTCTTGTATGGGCCAGAGGATCCACTAAAGCTGAGATGTGAGCATGCTATTGGACATCTAATCCCCAACCTTGCCTCCAGCTCCCCTGCTACCCCTGTGCTCTCTTCTACAGTGTCTCACCTCACCTTAATCCTGACTCTGGCCACATTGCCTGTGGCAGCTCATACTTTATGCCTTGATATTTTTTCCTGTACGCAACATGCAGTAATATCTAAATCAAGGCTTTTAAAGGGGGACCTGGGCTTCTACCGAGTCTTGAAATTAGTGCAGAGCAAGGGAGGTGTTGCATTGTCAAAGGTGTCATCTTTCAAAGGAGACACTGAACTAAGATCTCTTCTTCTGGCATCTGGTGGCTTTTCATGTGGAATTTAAAGATTGCATGGAACTTTTTTGAGAAGGGAAGGGGTTATCCTTGACGTCCTGGGGCCCGATTCCAGGTCGCATGGTGCAACCTGCAGGCGTATGCGAGTTGCACTATGTGGCACTACGTCGGGGACCCTGCACACTATTCCAGAACAGGCAGGGTCCCTGGCACTTATGTCCCGCGACTTGCTGCAGCTGCAGGTTTGCGCCATGGGGGTGGCGCAACAGACCTGGGTACCGCAAGCTGCGGGGCACATTAGATGGCCCCCTGTGTCCCCTGCCCTGCAACATGCTAGTACACCCCCAGAGGCCTTGGTGGGGTAGACAGTATGGGGGTAACATTGGGGGGGCACCACTGGGGACCAGGGCCTGAGTGGCACCCCGTATTGCTGGGGATGGGGGCACACAGGGCTGGGGGGTAAATGGGGCATGCCCCGTGTATTATGCAGTGCTGCGAGGGGTAAGCCATCCTTGTGCCAGGATGTATGCCCCTTAGACCACCTCCATGCTGGTCTAACCTGCAGCACCATAGCAGGACCTTGAATCATTTAAATGGGTTATGGCAGCTGCCTTTTCGGAAAAAGGCACAGTTGCTGCCATAACCCACCCTTGCACCATGCTGCAGTGGGTTGTGGGTGTAGTGGGTGGCATAGGGTAACAGCCATGAAGAGCGCCTTCAGAATGGCGCGGTCTCTGGGGGCAAGTCCCAAAGCTCTGCTACAGAAAGGGTGAGCACTCCATAAGACAGACACACAGTAAGTGAGCGAAACTCTCTGTAACTCTGTAGGGGCACCTCCAACAGAATCCCCAGCAGGCCTGCTGACAGAGGAGGCGCCACTGACAGACAGCCACATCAACTAAGTGAGCACAGGATGGCTTGCACAGCTGGCTGTGGCAAGCAGTGGCAGTATGAGGCAAAGGACGAGTGACCAAGAGACAGGGTAAACTGGAGGCAAACAGGACAGAGAGGCAATGGTACGACCCCGCAGCAACAGGGCCAGACCGAGCACACAAACGGACACAGTGCAATATGACCCCCCCAGTCCCAAAGCACTCACTGACATATACCGTAAAGGGTGCCACATGTAGGAAGATGCCGCAGGGAACTGCACAGGCACAGGGAGCTGCACAAATGACAGTGGTGGACTTGCATGTGCCACATGCTGTCTGCCCCTGCGGTCCCCCCATGCCGCTGCCGGCCTCTGCATGGTGAGCTGTTGCAGTGCTCCCGGGCTGTGCCCTCTGGCATATGGCACATCCACCCTTCTCACTGTGCATGCCCATGTGCCATGCACCACCCGGTCCCTGTGTGCCAGCCGCCTACCGCTGTCACTGCCATGCATCTCATGTTACCATGCCCCGCCCTTCACCATCCCTGGTGGTGCCCACCGCTTGCGTACCCAACCACTCCCTCTTTCTGTGGAGCCCTTCTCAGGTGGCCCATGCCACGGTGTGCTTTGCCCCCTATGCCTTGCGGGGTGCGCCATGTGTTCAGCACCCTTCCAGCCACCTCCTGCTGCAGTCTCCCTTTTCACCAGTTGGCATTTGTGAACAGCCACCCTTGCAGCATTCACCCTTCTCCCTTGCCGTTGCAGGCAGTGCTATTTCAGATGGGCCTTTATCACATAAAACCTGGCATAGCCCACCTTTGGCGCAACCCGCATGCGGCATCACGCAGGCTGCAACTCAGCATCACAACTAGCATAATGTGTGGCACAAGGTGCAATTTGCGCCATAGGGTTTAGCGTAAATTGCCTTGTGCCATGCGTAACACAACTTGGAATCAGGCACCTGGTCAATGTTCCCTTTTGTAACAAATTTTTAATGCCATTGACACTTTGTTGGATGTTGTTGAGTGTATAATGGCAGCCAGTGGCTACAATGTGCAGCACACTCACAGCATCTGTTCATTCATTGACAATTAAACAAGTCCTGCAATCATAGCTGAAAACAGAGAGTTAGCGGCATGTGCGTAGATTGCAGGTCGAGATCTCTGCAGACCACAGAAATGTTATTTGACTAAAAAGGGGAATGTTTAGTAAGGCCTTCGACTCGGTTCCACACAGAAGGCAGGTAAAGAAGCTTGACCACATGGAGGTTGGTCCCGAAGTAGTCAGATGGGTACAAAAGTGGTTACAAGGCCAAACTCAGAGGGTACAGGTTAATGGATTGCAATCAGCGGGTGTCCCAGGGCTCAGTGCTGGGGCCTCTGCTCATCAATGTTTTTATAGCCATCGTTGATGGACTGGAAGGGAAGGTGTGTCTTTCACAGACGAGACCAAGATATGTAACAAGGTGGACATCTCAAAAGGAGTGAGCAAGATGGAAGCTGATCTCAAGAAACTAGAAGAATGGTCTGGAGTGTAGCACCTGAGATTTAATGCCAAAAGGTGCAAGGTCATGCACATAGGAAAGAAAAATCCAAGAAAGGGGTATTACCTAAGAGATGAAAGACTGGTGGCCTCAAACCAGGAACGAGATCTGGGAATCATAATCTCACATGGCCTGAAGGTTAGTAAGCAGTGTGAGAAAGCAACAGTGAAGGCCAACAGAATGCTGGGCTGCATTGGGAGGGGAATCACGAGCAGGAAGAGAGAGGTGGTACTACCACTGTATAGATCGCTGGTTAGGCCTCACCTGGAAAAAAGGAGTCCATTTCTGGAGGCCTCACCTCAGGAAAGACATTGACTAGATGGAAACAGTACAGAGAAAGGCGAAAAAATTATTCAGGGTCTGCAGTGCATCTCCTATGAGGAAAGACTTAGGGAACCGAATATGTGCTCCCTGAAGCAGAGAAGAGAGAGGGGGAAATGACTGAAACATTCAAGTACATAAAAGGCATTAACAAGGTACAGGCACAGGAACTTTTTCACTGCAAGAAGGGCTCCAGGACCAGGGAACACGACCTTAGTCTGCAAGGAGGGAGGTTCTCTACCAACACCAGGAAGTTTTTCTTCACAGAAAGAGTGGTGGACACCTGGAACAGCCTGCCCCAAGAGGTTGTGGGGGTCAACACTGTGGGGGGATTCAAGTATGCATGGGATAGACACAAGGGAGCCCTGACTACAAAGGGCAACTAGAGTGTCAAAATAGGTCTAAAACAAATGGGAAGCCTAGATGGACCTAACAGTTTCCTTCTGCCATCAACTTCTGTTTCTATGTTTATGAACAAAGCCTATCACAGTTTTTAAAGCCATGAAAAGCAATTCTAAAATAAAAATATTGGGCTTACCGCTAGCTGGCAGCAATTCAGAAGGTATTTATTACAAAGTACACACACATATATATATATATAGAGAGAGAGAGAGAGAGAGAGAGAGAGAGAGAAAATCAATAATTTTATCTGTAATGTTTAATTTTGATATTCATTTTATGTATCTTTTGCAGCTGTTGTTTTTGTCGTTATGCTCTCGGACACAATCATAGGTAGATTGGTAAATCTTTGTTGTTCAGACATTTTAGGCCATTATTTTCATACAAAAAATACATGAAGAGAGATTATTGCAATTTTAAAATAATTAATACTCCAAGCATTTTGGAATGAAAAGGAAAAGTAAAAGTAAAAATCTGCCCTGTTTACGCACTTATTCTGCAGATAGCAAGATGACGTATCAGACAACGATGCAAAACACAAAATCAAGGTGGCAGGAAGACATTAGCTAATGCTTGCCACAGGCAGCACGTTAACGCAGGGTTTAAACCATTCTGAGGGGGATTTGGGTCTGAAGCCATGGTAAACGAACCTTAGCTCAATGTTTTTTTCTACAATTAAAATGAAGCATAATATTGCTATTTCATTTTCATGTTTTTTGAACCATTAGATGTTACATAGGGTGAAGCTGTGCCTTACAACATTGTACGTAGGTACTTTCATCCTCAGTGACAACACACGGTTCTAAAAATTGTAGCAGTGCAGTATCGTCTATATAGGGGCGACATGATCCATCAAGAACCTCTGGATTACTGCCAGTTACAGGTAAGCCCCATACCCCATCTGAAAACGCTTATCATGGACATTTTACATTGCAAACTATGATGGGCAGAGTTAATAAATGTTCTCCATTAAGCCAAATAAATTGTTATTTAATGGGGGAGGGGGCAAGCAGAAGCGCTAAGCAAGGTGGCCGCTTAAGCTGTTAGCTCTCCAGCCTCTGAAACGGATCCGACAAACATAACATAACATTTCTAAGGATACTAGATAGAGCTACCATGATAGAGGTAGCTCTATCTAGTATCCTTGGAAACGTTATTTTGCAGATAGTAGTAAGGTTAAATAGTGTTACTTTTTTACTCTGTAAATATTATGAGACATAAGCCCTTTTACTCAGGATTTCATGAGAAGTTGTATTCCTTTGGAGAACAATTGCAGTCACTGAAGTTAATATAGGTTCACTAGGAGAGAGAGAGAGTGAGTGTGTGTGTGTGTGTGTGTGTGTGTGTGTGTGTCGGGAGGAGAGAGAGAGAGAGAGAGAGAAGGAGGGGGGAGAGAGAGAGACAACATCTCCTTTAAGCTATGTATCTCCACCACCCACATTATTGTGATGTGGGGTGGGTTAGGTGGTATTGTTTGTATGAAGAGGAGGAGAGAAATTACATTTTTATCTCTTTTTCAGATTCCTTAGACACTTGTGGTACATCAAGTTGCTACATTCTCAGTATATATTGACATCAGTATATACCAGGCTACATGGTCTTAATTCCTTGAGGTTCCTCAACTAGAGTTTTTTGTTTGACACTAATATTATCAATTTATATTTAAATTAACATGAATATAGTCTTGAGGTTTTTGAAATTTCTTGGGCCTTTTATTTAGCTTGATAATACAGCTGGATGACATGTCCAGCTAGGTTTTACACATCACACAGTGTGCACTGATGTTTTTTAGACAACTTTACTGGTAATTCTTGTATTTAATGCTAACATTATAATTTCATGAGCCCTATAACTATCTTAGTTTGTCTTTAAGCTAAGTGGAGTTTGCCTTTCAGTAATCATATCCTTATACTAAATGTGGCACTCATAGCTTGATTTAGGAGTTAGCTGCTTCATCAGTGTTATCTTATGTCAATTAAATTTATATGCAGTAGGATTCTTTGTATGTGTGTTGCAACAAGCACATCTGAACCCAAGGTTCTTTCAGACTGAAGGCAGTATTGTAGTGTGTTAAACTTCTCTGACATCATCTTTTTTTTTTTAAATGGAGTATTTTAAACCAATGGGGATTTTTTTCTGTTTTTTCTCTGCATTATCTAGCTGTTATAAGTGTTGTATTTTCTAAACAACTGCCATGAGCTTCTGAAGAAGGACTGGTTGGTCCGAAAGCTAGAGCACTTTGTTCTTATTGGTACATCTATGTTGGTCCATTAAAAGGTATCAAATCGTTTGCTTCTGGATCTATTCTTGCAAGGACCAATACGGCAACTACTAAATCTAGATTTTAAATATATGAAGTAATAAAGAAAATGGAATTGAGCTGATTATAAATCTTACTTTTTTTTAAAGTTTGCCTAATGCTCTCAGAGGCTCTTTAAATGTAAAGCATACATATTAAATTGCACTGTTAATCTTTTATATTTAGGAGTAAAACTTGTTACGTGAAGATTCTAAGTGGAAGGGAGAAACAAACCGAAGGAAATGGGCATGTTCACACCTTACAGGTCAACCTGGCCATGGGCCCCTGAAGCAATCAGCTACACCTAACACCTAATCAGTTAGGTGGGAATCATGTCACAGTTCAGTCTCTGGCTTGCTCAAGTTACCTAGAGTTGAGTCTTTTACACAAAAATGCATCACAGGTAGAAGAAAATGATACATAATAAATATATGTTGGAGACTGCTGTAGGCCTCCTGGCAGGCAGGGTCCCAAGGCACCAGCCTATGTTTTCTATGCCTCAATATGGCCCTGGTAGAGCCCCTCCACTACTGGTACAGGCATACCTCTCAACTTTTTATTGCCCAAATGTGTGACATGATGTGTGACAACTGGACAAAATGTGTGACACATCATCAAACATGACACTGCAAGCTCAGAATACTGTGGAAATAAGTGCACTAATATTTATAATGTTTGCTGATAACCTAGCATCTTATATTTTTATACATGTCTGCTTGAAAGTCTCAGTGGTCAGTGTGGAATGTCACCTTCTCAATGTGGGGCAGTGGGGCAGAGGTTTCTGAGGATAAAGCAGTGGCGTGCCGTAATGTGTGTGACAGTTGAGAGGTATGGGCACAGGCGTATTTCTTGCGCTTCAGTATTAAAGAGCAGATACACAGATTGGTGAGGGAGAGGGGCTCATTTAAAGGGGAACAGTAATTACAAAGTGTGGGGCTGATCCCAATGTGCACTTTGTGTGCAAACACATTTTGGTTTACTTTCTTCTTACATAGTACAGTAAATTGTATCAGACTAATTTTGCTTACTTGTAGGCAACAGTGGGATATTCAATACCCTGCAGTGCATGTTATAGCTTTTTACCAAGTGTCCATTTTCCCATTTGCAGCTTATACACTCCAACCACTAGGGGTTGCTGCACTTTCCACTCTGGCACCTCTATCCACTTTCTACTCCTTCCCAGCAACTATTGCAATCCCTGTCCACTAGAGGCCACTGCAGTTCCCTCCTAATCCTTTCTGCTATCTTCTTTCCTCACTCGTTCCCTTCAGCCCATGACTAGACCCCTTGCAAGCTGCAAATCTTGCACCCCTTATTCCAAGGTCTGCAGCCCAACCACCAAGCCAACAAACCAGACCAATATCTATCTCTAATTTCAAGCTTTTAACCCTTTCTTCTTAGAAACAAGAATTTCTGTCCTTCTCAAACCCAGTACCCTTACTATCAGAGTCAGCAACTCTACCTCTTAACCATTGCATCTGGCTATCTTACTTTTACTTTATAAGACTTTTATAGTCTCTGACCCCCCCCCCCAGTCTGCCAGAATATTTCACCATTTCTCTCTTGCTGCCACTGCAGATATTGAACCCGGTATCCTCGCTATTTCACTCAGCAGCTCCATCACTCAGCTATCACATCAGACCATTGTTTGTGATAGGTTTTAAGACCCTAAAAGCCTCTAACCCTCATAGTCTGCTAAAATATTTTCTGAGTACTACTGCAGGTTTTGAACCCTGCTCCCTGCTGCTGCAGCTACTGTTCTGGGACCTTTTCTGTCACCCTAGGTAAGCATTGAATCTGGTGCCTTGCACACTTGAGGCAGGGGCTTTACCACTGTACCAAGGTGGCAACTACACTTATGGGTAGACCTTTCACCCTCTTCTACCCATCTCATTACTGCTATCTGCAAACCCATCCTGTTGTCCCCCCTTACCCCTCTTCTCACCTCTCCCATCCAAATCCAGCCCCTACCATCTTCCCCTCTATCATCTAAGTTCCCCCTTTTCTTCACTTCAGCTCTCACACCCTTACCAATCATGCATGCACACCTCCTGCCTACCTGCCTCTCTCTCTCCTCCTCTTATTGCCTTCCGCTAACCCTAATGTCCCTGTTAACCCTCAGCCTCACTACTCTAGTGCTCCTACCTTCCCTCCCCTCCTTCTATGCCACTGCCCCTCCCCCTCCCTCCTCCTCCACTCACCCAATATGCTCCTCTCCACCTCACCCCCATCTAGACACTACCTTTCCTCCCCCCTTTGCTCCCTCGGGCATCTTATCACTCAAGCCTTCCCAGCCTGTGCTGCCCTACTCACCCCCTGTGCACAGAAACCCCCCTTCTCTTCCTATCGCTCCGCCGTAAACTCTCCTTCTGCCACCCTCTGTCCAGAGTGGCTCTCCTCCTTCTGCTCCTGACTGGTAACATACATCCCAATCCAGGTCCAGCTTGCAAAGGATCCTCAAAGGAATCCACCGGACTTCATATTGCTTCCATGAACATATGTAGCCTCCTTAAAAAATTCGACTCTCTCAATTGCTGGGTTGCAGTTCATAAACCTGATGTTATCTCAATAGTTGAAACTTGGCTGTCAGACTCTACCCCTGACTCCCTGGTCTCACTCCCTGGCTACTCCTTCTATCAGGAGGACCATGTTAGTAGGCGAGGTGGGGGCTGTGCCATTTATGTCAAAGATCCTCTCGTTGGACTAGCCCTCCCAGCCCCTGTCCTTGACTTCAGGGCTCAGGCCCTAACCCTAAAACTATCTCCTCATCCCTCTAGGGGTTTCATCTGTCTGACTACAGCATACATACCCCAAAAAATCAAGCACAAGCACTAGGCCCACTAATTGATTATCTTACCTCCCTACCCCACTCCTCCGACCAAATCCTTGTGGGGGACTTGAACATCAATTGGCTTAGCCCTTCATCCACTTCCTCCAGTGATGCCTTTGCAGCCATCGACCTAACCCAACTAGTCTCCCAACCCACTAGAGTGAATCCTAGAATGGGCTCTAGCACACTCCTGGATGTGATCCTCACAAACCGCCCTAACCGCATCCACAATATCCAAAATCCTCCCAGACTGTCTTAGCGACCACTCCCCTGTTCTCTTCTATTGGTCAACCTCCTTGCCCAGACCCACAGCACAAACTACCCTTCAGCGACGTCTTAGACCTGGTGGGCTGAAAGGCCTTAAGCAACTCCTAGCCCTCATAGACTGGTCCCGTATACTAAATGCCCTGGATGTTGACACAGCCCTTACCTTCTTTATCCACACCTTCAACTCTGCTTGCGACATTTTTGCACCCATAACTGCACGCCGGTCCAAAGTAAGGCATGCCCCCCTGGGTTACCCCCACCCTGCGCCAACTTCTTAAGCACAGGGACAATCTATGGCACATTGCCACGGAAACAGGCCGCCCAGTTGACAGGCTGGCCTATGCTGCTGCCCAGAACAAATGTACATGGGCCATCCGCAAAGCGAAGGTTGAGCACTATCAAGCCTCCCTCACTTCCTCATGGGGGAATGCTAGGACATTCTGGGACAACATTAAGCAGCTGAATGGTGGCACGCGTTCCCCCCCACCTTTGCTTATCAACATTAATGGTTCAGTCTCCTCAGACCCTGTCCTCATTGCCAACCACCTCAACAAATCTTTCACAGACCTTAGCCCGGTGCTCCCAGATAATTTCTTCACTCCCCCTCCCTCCAGGTCTGTCCCTATTCTCCCATGCCCCTTGTTCTACCTGCACTGAGTCACTGCCCAGGAAGTCAGACCTTATCTACTCAAGGCCTTAAAGAGTAACACAATTGGCAATGACTCCCTTGATCCCAGTCTTCTCTGTTAGGTTCTGGATCTGGTTATCTCACCAATCACCAGCCTCTTTAACAAATCTCTCTGCCTAGGGCAATTCCCCCTCTGCCTGGAAGATAGCTACTGTCACCCCAATACACAAGGGTGGTGATAGGACCCTCCCTAGCAATTATCTACCTATCTCAATCCTCTCTCCTCTCTCTAAGGCCTTAGAAAAATTTGTGGCCAACCAAATCTCTGAATACCTCGATAAATATAGCATCCTCTTCCCAGAACAACATGGTTTCAGAGCAAGCCACAGTACCAATACTGCCCTACTGGAGTTCTCTAACCTTCTTCACACCTCACTGGACTCTGGCTCCCTAGCAGGTGCAGTGTTCATTGACTTATCAAAAGCCTTCAATACTGTCTCCCACCCCCTCCTGCTAGCTACCCTTAGTCACTTAGGCTTTGCCACTGGGCCTGTTTCCTGGTGCTCCAGCTACTTGTCGGCCCACTCACAACGTGTGAAAATCAACAGGAAACTCTCCAGCACACGCCCTATCCGCTCCGGAGTCCCTCAGGGCACCATTCTTGGGCCCTTGCTCTTTTCCCTTTTTCTCAACTCCCTGCCCAGTGAATGTACTGGTAAAATCCTTCTTTACACAGATGATGCTGTACTCTTTGCCTCCGACCATAATCCATCTCACTTCAGGATTCTCTGCAGGAATCCTACAATAACGCAGAAGCCTGGTTTACCGAGCACAGACTCGTAGTTAATCTAAAGAAAACCAAAACCATTCTCTTTGCCACCATAAAATAAATCCAGTAACTATCCTCTCATGATCCACTCCACCTCTAAACTCCCTACTGAGCTAGTTCACTCTTATAAATACCTAGGTATAACCTTTGACCCTGCCTCTCTCTTCATGCCCACATCTCTCTGCCCTTGCCTCAGCCTCTAACACTCAGCTGGGTATCCTCTATATCATAAAACTGCCTCCCCACGGATGCACTCTGACTTGCAGTCACATCCTCTGTTCTATCTCTGGTAGACTATGGCTTACCTGTGTATGGTGCAGCAGACCAGACTGCCCTGCACAAGATCCGCCTCACCTTAAACAAGGCCTGCAGGCTCATAACTGGGGCTCCTAGTCTAACCCACACTTGCCTTCTTTACACAATGGCTAATTTACTTAACCTAGATGAGCGCCTCAAATACCAAACCTGCCTCCTAACGAAAAAATCACTCCTTGGACTATTCCCCACTGGGTCTGTCAACCACTATCCATGAACAAACCCTACAGTGCATACCTGTATATCCTGCAAAACTGCACTGGTTATACCGAGGGCAAGAACCTCGCAAGGTCAAAGGGCTTACCCCTACAGAGCCCCCTGTTGGTATAACGCCCTCCTCACCGGAATCACAGATGCCGCCTCATTATCTTATTTTAAAACTAGCCTTAGAAATCACCTGCTCTCAACACTCAGCTGTACCTGCCTCTAAGCCTCCTCCTATCCTTCCAGACAAAGCTCGCTGAGCCGCTCTCTGACCTTCTGTCCAGCTCTACCTTTACTTGCTACTATCTTCCCCACACTCCTCTTCTGATGTCTTCGACCCAGCCTTACCTTTATCTGCCCACTGAATCAATCTCCATGTAACTACTGTATATTGTCTACTCTGTAAAGCTCACATGTAAACCTGTTGTATACTGTGTTTGACATATGCATCCCTAAATGTACTCTGATTTTTTGTCTGCCCTGATGTTTGTTACTTGCACTGTTTTGTCCTCTCTGAGACGAGGTACCTTTGTAAATGATCCTCTGGCTCAAAGGTTGTTAAGCTGATGTTCTAATAAATTAATAAATAAATAGCTTTTTCCTGCAGTCTAAGGAATAAAATCCCAGACCTCGTGACTTGATAACGGAGGCTGACCTGAACATTGTAGCTATTACTGAAACATGATATACTGGAAACCATGACTGAGATGTAGCGGTACCAAGTTATACTCTGTTTAGAAGAGATGGGGGTGTAAAAAAGGAGGGTGATTGCTCTTTACATCAGGGAGGATACTAGTGCAACTGAGGTACAAGAAATGCAGGGGGGAGTGGAGGCACTTTGGGTCACCCTTGAGACAAGCAACGGCACTGCTATTCATACAGGTATGATATACAGACCTCAAGCACAGGGGGAGGAGGTGGACTGGGTTCTAGTGGAATACATCCACACAATGGCAGCTAAAGAGGAGGTGCTGATTGTAGGTGATTTCAATCTGTCAGATGTGGATTGGAGCATCCCAGCTGCTGACTCAGCCAGGAGCAGGAACATCCTATACTCTGTACAAGGGGCAGGCCTCAGGCAGCTAGTGCTACAGCCCACCAGAGAGAGTGCAGTTTTGGATCTGGTACTCACCAGTGAGGGCAGAATTGAGGAAGTCAGGGTGGGTGAACACGTGGGATCCAGTGATCATTGCACAGTGTGGTTCAGCATGAGTACAGTGGCAGAGACAAGCCACACAAAGGCGAGGGTCCTGGATTTCAGGAGGGCAGACTTAACTAAGATCAGCAGTCTGGTCACCTAAAATCATCTTTCTCACTGAAAAACAACACAGTTCTAGGGGCAACCCCAAGCATACCTGGAACATCCTTAATGACCTTATCAGAAGAGGACATAATGATGAGCAAATCAGACTCTCCTCTGGGGGACAGGCAATCACTGATCCCCAGGAAGTAGCCTCATTATTTAATTCCCACTTTAGCAATTTAGACAAATAAAAGCTTGACCCTCCTCCTGTCCCCAGATCTTCCCCCCAACCTCACTAACCCCCACTCCTCCTTCTATTTTCAGTACCTTTCTCCCCCATAAATGGTTAAACTAATTACAACAAATGATCCCAGGCCTTACCTCGGGTTACATAACATCAACTACAGGATCCTCAAAGTGGTTTGCAAATCCGTGGCCGTTCCTCTCACCAAAATTCTTAACCACTCCCTCTGCAACAGCTCTGTTCCCCTTAAATGGAAAAATGCCACTATCAAATCCCTGCACAAATCCTGACTCAAAGATGAGATTTCTTACTACAGGCCTATATCTCTCCTATCTCCCCTTGAAAAAATCGTCCTTAAGCAAACAATAGAATTCTTCAAGAAACACAACCTGCGGACTGAGGCAGAACATGGTTTCAGGGCTGGGCGCAACACTGAGACAACCCTGATTAAATTTGCCAACTTCATTGATAGAGCCATTGATGAAGGCCTTTACTCTGGCTTGTTTTTTGTAGCCCTTACAAAAGCCTTCGACCTCGAAGACCACAATGTCCTACTTTCCACCCTATCTCATCTGCATTTCTTCTGTGATGTCATTAACTGGTTTCACAAGTAGCTTAGCCACAGGTCTCATCAGACTGTGATTAAAGGTGTCCTTTCCAACTCCTGCCCCATTAAATGCAGCGTACTCCAGGGGTCCATCCTGGGTCCCCTTCTTTTCTCCCTAGTGATAAACTCCCTTCCAGAGATCTGCACTAACACTGAGCTCATATTTTACGCTGATGACACAGCCCTTTTCTGCAAGAACAAAGACCCCACCTCTCTTGTAACAAACTTCAGCATAACTTTCTTGGGTTCCATTCCTGGTTCTCATCCAAAGGTCTTGTTCTTAATGCTAAGAAAACTAAATCCAGAAACCAATATCTTTTGATTTCTCCCTGATCGACAATGATGGCAACTCCATTGAGAGAGTTGTTGAATTCAAATACCTAGGCTTACAACTCAGCTGCCACCTCAATTTTGAAACCCAAGTCAATCAGATTATTATGAAAACCCACCAACGGCTGGGCATGTTGTATAGGGTAAAACCTTTCCTCACCCCTAAATCCAATCCCTCCTTGCTTCCAGCTTCCTAATCCCCATTTTTGACTATGGTGCTCTAATCATCTTCCCATCCCTCTCCCAGAGAAATTTAAATAGGCTCTGTAGCACCTACCACAACATTTTTCATTTTGCCTCTGGCCTCCTCAGACTCACCCACCGCTGTGACCTATACAAACTCTCCAACTGCCCCCCCCCAGAAGACAGAAGAATGGGAGAATTGTTACTTTTTTTCACAAACTTTCCCTAGGACTCCTCCCCAACAGCACTGAATCTCTTGTCCCTAGGCCGGCCCCCTTCTGTACCACCAGACGGCATCCACCCTCTCCTTCTCCCTCCCATTCTGTCACACCACCCATGGCCAAAGCACCCTCTCGTACAAGGTCACAAAACTATTCAACAACCTCCCCCCAGCTCTTATCTAGTGTCTCAGTGCCTCCTCCTCCTCTAAGCATAACCTAACAAAATACCTTTCCCTGTCCTTTACTTGCAACTGCCCCCAAGTTCTGACCTTGCTTCCCTTCCTTTTTTCTCCTACAGGAACAACTGCTTAATACCCCTTCCCCATGGGCAGGACCACCCTTGTCACCAGGTTTGAAGTAATTAGAGTATCTCCTAACCATTTAGCACTTTATTTTTCTTATTTTCCCTTTGCTGCACTTTCTGTGTTAGTTATGTACTTTGTTGATATGAAATTATGTAAACTAAATGTAAATTATTGTTCTCCTGTATAGTATGTCATATGTTCCTTTTTTCCCTCATGTATTTTGTATATCTCCTGTTTTGTTTTGTCCAAAATGGGACACTTTTGAATACATGCAATTTTGCTCACATGCCTTCCAATATAATCAATAAACCAAACCAAACTAAGATGGGGATATGGCTCAAGAATGCCCAGGGAGGGAGGGACAAAAGGGGGGGGTGGAGGAGCAGTGGGCCCATCTGAAAGGAGCCATAGTGAGGTGACAAACCTTTGCATTAGGCAAGTAAACAAGGGCAAGAGAAAGAGGAAGCCACAATGGCTCTCACAGATAGTGGCTGGGAAGGTAAGGGCGAAAAAAGATGGCTTTCAGGAAATACAAGGAAACACAGCAGGAGGAAGACAGGTTAGTGTATCTGGATAAACAGTGGGAGGCAGGGAAAGCAGTCAGGAGTGCAAAGGCACAAATGGAGGAAAAAATGGCACAGGAGGTAAAAAAGGAGACAAGACTTTTCATAGGTACATTAGTGAAAGGAGAAAAACCAGGGGTGGGTTAGTAAAGCTTAAATGGGAAGAAGGAGATTGTGTGGAAGGGAACCCGGAAAAATCAACAATACTGAATAAATATTTTTGTTCTGTATTCACAGAAGAAGAAGGAGGAGAGGGACCACAGTTAAGCAACATAAACAAATATGGGAGGGAGATGGACAGCAGTATATTTACAGAAGAGAGAGTCCTGAAGGACCTCACAAAACTAAACATGAACAAGGCAATGGGACTGGATGTGATACATCCTCGAATATTATGGGAACTACAGGAGGTGCTGGCGCCACCACTGGCAGCACTGTTCGATGAGTCACTCAATACGGGAGTGGTTCCGGAGGACTGGCGGAGGGCAGATGTTTTTCCTCTTCACAACAGTGGCAGTAGGGAGGAGGCTGGAAACTATAGACCAGCCAGCCTCACCTTAATAGTGGGGAAGATTATGGAATCACTATACTGGGTTCTTATACTGGGGTTAGGATGGAAGAAGGCTTATTGTTCCATTAATATCATTCCCTGTGATTAGCAGGTCCATTTTAGTCCCTTTAATAGTAGAAGGTTATCTATTTCTTTTTTAAAGGCGTCTACAGACTTACTTAGAACCACGTTACTTGGTAATGTGTTCCATATTCTTCTAGTCCTGTTAATAAATTAGTAGTACCTATTGTTTTTCTTTACGGTATCTATTTTTTTTTGCAATCCATGTGCCCTTAGGTTCTGTTGTTTATTTTGAATCATTATACCCATTTCCTTTCTTAGTTCTAAATCTCATGTTATCTTTAATAAGGTTAATAAGTCCACTCTTAGTCTCCTCTGCTCTAATGTGAACAATCCTAAGATTTGTAACCTGTCATCATAATTATGTTTCCTCACTTGAACAAAGGATCGTGGAACATCTTGAAGCCAGCAGTGCACAGTAGTAGTAGTAGTAGTAAAAAGTTTATTTCTGATATCAGAAACAGGATAAAACCCAATTTAGCTTCAGCTAATTTATAATGGGGTCCTACTGTACAAAAAAAAATATCAGTTTCATTTTTAAATACATACAAATGCAAACACTATACATACATAAAACACAATGCATATATAACCAAGAAAAAAGAGAAAGAATGAAAGAAAGAAAGAAAACAAATGCTAATTACAACAATAAACCATATATATAAACATCTCAGGTACAGCAAATCTTTAAAGACATTGCTTCCTTTACAAGCCATGATGTTATTTAATTCCAGGATATTTTATTTGTACTTGATCTCAATTGACCTGATAATGAATTCCACAATTTTGGACCTTCATATACATAACAATGTTGGCCCTTCACTGTTCTCATAAGGGGTACCCTAAAATTTACTTCCTTTCAGATCTCAAACCTACCTTAACATTCCATTCCTCCAGAAACTCCACTAGATATCCTGGAGCTTTTTACAGTAACAGCGATGGGTTAACCCTTGCACATGCATATTTCATTCTGTCAATGATATCCAATTTAAGTTTCTGTAAAGAATGCAATGATGTGTTTTCGAGGTGCATCCAAGACAAAAGCGTGCATATCTATTATAGATAACATCAAGCTTTTCTAAGTTACTCTAACTGCCCTCTATATATGATATCACCACAATCGATATCTTGAATTATCACTGAATTCAGGTGAAAGACAACTTCTATGCTTGTACAATACCCCCAACTTTTTACACAATTTTGTATCAAGTTATCAATATGAAAATCCCAGCTACAATGAGAGTCCAACCATACTCCCAGATATTTATAGCGATCCACAGAGGCCAGGCTACACCCATCCAGTGTCTTAATATCCAACTCTACAGATACTTTTTTATTTGAAAACAACATTACCTGTGACTTTTGTGAATTTAAAACCAAACCATGTTCTGAAAAATATATTTGTAATGCATTGAAACATTTCTGCATTTTATCCTGTATACATCCCACAGATTTCCTTTCAAGGTACAAAATTGTATCATCTGCATACAAATGGTGCCGGACATCATTCATCAGATGTGCGACACCATTTGTATATATATTAAACAGGATGCACAGGATCTGAGACAGCTTGGGTTCACAGCGGGAAGGCCATGTCAAACAAATCTAAATGATTTCTTAGACTGGATGACTAAGGTCGTGAATCGGGGAGTGGTGGATGTCGCCTACCTGGATTTCAGGAAGGCCTTCGATATTGTTCCACATAGAAGAGTTGTGAACAAACTGGGTAGCCTGGGAGTGGGTCACAAGGTGGTAAACTGGATTAGGAACTGGTTGAGTGATAGAAGACAGAGGGCTGTGGTAAATGGTGTTCAATCTGAGAGAAGGGGGGTAACTAGCGGGGTACCACAGGGATCAGTCCAGGGCCCAGTCTTGTTTAATGTCTTCATAAATGACATTGCAGAGGGGCTGGAGGGAAAGATGTGCATCTTTGTGGATGACACTATGACTGGCAACAGGGTGGACACTCCGGGAGGGGTGGAAAAAATGAGGGACCTAGATAAACTGGAGGAATGATCCAGAGTGTGGCAGCTGAGATTTAATGCGAAAAAGTGCAAAAAAATGCATTTGGAGCGCAAGAACCAAGGGGAGGATTACCTGATTGGGGGGGGGACTGATAGTCACCAAACAGGAAAGGGATTTGGAGTAATCATATCTGATGACCTAACAATAGCCAAACAATATGCCATGGCTGTGGGGAGAGCCAGTGGGATGCTGGGGTGCATAGGGAGAGGTATCACCAGCAGAAGGAAAGAGGTGGTGATGCCACTGCACAAATCATTAGTGAGGCCTCATTTGGAATAAGGTGTCCAGTTCTGGAGGCCACATCTCCATAAGGACATAGACAGGGTGGAGGCATTTCAAAGAACGGCAACAAAGATGGTGCCGGGCCTGCACCAAATGTCAAATGAGGAGAGACTGGGAGACCTCAATATGCATACTCTGGAGGAGAGAAGAGACAGAGGAGATATGACAGAAACCTACAAATATCTAAAAGCCATGAATAGGGTACTAGAGGGTAGCATCTTTCAGAAAAAGAGATGTCAAAGAATGATGGGACATGGCATGAGGTTGGAAGGGGGTAGACCAAGGGGTAACATGAGGAAGTATTTCTTCACAGAAATGGTGGTGGATACATGGAACAGACTCTCAGCAGAGGTGGTGGAGGCAAACACAGTGAGGGGATTCAAGTATGCATGGGACAGATGGTGTACCGTCAACGCAGTGAAACCCCAACAGCGAACACCAACACATCATCAGGAATCGGGCAAAATCCACCCATCGCTGTGGTGGACAGTGTGCCAATCAGGACTGCCTTGCTGGGTGATTGCCTCCCCCCCCCCCCCACGGTCCAACTCCGACTCGGAGTTAGAATCCTAGAGACCGGGCCGGGGGGGTTCGACATCCCATAGCTACAATGCTGACAGTCAGCATTATAGCTTTTGCTGTAGGGGATGTCGGCGCTAGCACTGTCAAAGCGCTATAGACAAATCAGGACAGACATGGGGGAACCCTAGCAATAGGAATGAGGAGGTAAAGCTAGAGATAAAGTAGGGCCTGCAGCTTATACAGTAGGCAGGGAAAATGGGTAGACTAGATGGGCCTAGCGGTCTCTATCTGCCATCAGTTTCAATGTTTCTATGTTTCAATAATCATTGATCAGATGTTTTCTGGGTCTGCTTTTCTTCAAGGGCTTACAGTCCTCTGTACTGCAGGCTACCCTCTGAAGTGGTGGGTGCAAAAACCGTTAGTGGTTGTAAGCAAGGCTTGTGTGACAGGGTGAGCCCTGTCTGGGGTGGATGCCCATGTGTGGGGTGCCTGCCCCCCCATTCCTTTCGCTCTTTGTTTCTGGGAATGAAAACAAAATATGTTTGCTGTATGCACATCTATTTTACGGTGTGACATTTAACAATTTCATGGAAATAAAAGGAAAAAGATATGATGAGTTCCAAGGGTTGGCAGGAGAAGGGAGAAGTGGAGTGTGCCCTGTTCTGTTCCTCCTGCAAAACCCAGTGGAACCCTCATGGACTTACTATCTAATTAAAACTATCTTTGGAGAGGAAACAAAATGGAGACATAAAATCCCTTAACATAAACCCATCTTAACCAAGATAAGAGGAGTTGTGTGTAGGCTAGAAATGATAACACGTATGAACATGTATGTCTTTACTGTTTGATGGGGAACTCCTGAGAATAGGACGTTTATATTGGTTTTAGCAAAAAGGTTGGGTCACCTGACGGTGATGTCATCCATGAAAAGTATAAAAACCCACCACTTGGGGTGACAAGGATAGATAGGGGAATCAACTGAATACTGACCACCAAGTGAGGAGGACCTCAGAAGTGTGTGCTTGTTTCCACACTGTTCTGTTTGCAAAGGTTGAAGATAAGCCTCAGGAATTTTCAAAATGATAAAGTTTACTGGATACTGGACTTTCAATAACCTTTTGCTTTCTGCATGTTTATTATTTTTATTTTCTGAGCTGAATAAAATAACAATGCATGTTTGGGTTTTTATGCACCTGACTTCTGGTTTGTTGTGTCTGTCTAACCCACCCCTTCACAGCTGGGTCAGAATAAAGTGTATAGTGATGGTTCAGGGCATCAAAATTGGGAAGGAGGATGGGGGGGTGGGGAGGGTTAGAACTCTGGAGGAACAGTAGGCCCCAGGGCTAAATAAGGAACTTGGGTAGACTGGTTGGATCGTTAGTCTTTTCTGCCATCATTGTCTGTGTTTCTGTTTCATCTGCTTGTTTAATCTCACTCTTATCTACATGGAGTCACTGCATGGACCAACCACGGCACGTGTATGTACATGTTTACTGCCTAAATAACACATGATAATACTGTGCTTCTTGGGTACTAGGGCGAGTACACACGTTAATACAAACAGCACTATCCCACAGATATATAAAATAATACTATAGATTCATTAAGGGAAGCATTAAACATGTTTAACATACGAACATACGAAATTCGCCAGCAGAAAAAGGCCTTACGGTCTACCAAGTCTGCTCGGTTATGCAGCTAGCAGCTCTCATTTTGCCGCTGCCCCTCCCTCCCATGCCTCCTCTCCCTTGGCCCTCCCTCTTGTTCTGTCCCACCCCCTCTTGAAGCCCCCCCTACTGTTCTACTGAATACCACCTCTGCCAGCAGCATGTTCCACCCGGCCATCACCCTCTCTTTAAAAAAGTGTCTTCTCATCTCCCTCCTGAACTTTCCCCCTGGGCTCCTCCTCCAGTCTCCTATCATGGCCTCAGGTGTCCCTCCCCCCTCCTTAGTTTGAAAAGCCCCTCCGTACAAGACTTGTCTTGTCATGTACCTGAAAGTTTCAATCATATCCCCCCTCTCCCTCCTCTCTTCCAGTGAGTACATGTTAAATTCTCTTAGCCTACTCTCGTATGGTAAGTTCCCCAGACCACTGATCATCTGTGCTGCCCTACGTTGCACCCCCTCCAGTAACTTAATGTCCCTCTTCAGGTATGGGCACCAGAACTGCATGCAGTGCTCCAGATGTGGCCTAACCAGCGATCTATACAATGGCAGAATCACCTCCCCCCTCCTTGAGCAGATACCCCTAGCAATACAACCCAGCATCCTGTTGGCCTATGCAGCCACCTTTCTACATTGTGCTGAGTTGTTCATTGCCCCTGTAATGACCACCCCAGACCCTTCTCCTCCTCAGTCACAGCTAACTGCTCACCCCCCAGATGGTAGCTCCTGTTCCAGGTTTTTAGCTCCAAAATGCAGCACCTGGCATTTTTTGGCATTGAATCTCAGCTAACAGGTGTCTGACCAGGACTCCAGCTTTGGCAGATCCATCTGCAGCCCTTGCCAACTCCTAGGTCATCTGCCACTGCTCCCATCTTGGTGTCATCAGCAAACAGACTGATTTTGCTCTTGCTGCCCACTGAAATGCCTGCAATGAATATCCCAAACAGCACTGGTCCCAACACTGAGCCCTGTGGAACTCCACTCATCATCAGCTTTGGGATGATAGCTCCCCACCCACTACCACTGTCTGCTGCAGCCCTTGTAGCCAGTTCACTACCCAACCCATCATTTTCGCTCCTGCCCCTGTAGCTTGTAGTGGGAGCACGTCAATTCACTCCTGCAAATTCATCCCCAGACAACCCACTCCCGACAATATGCTCCTTGCATTCCTCGCTCCCCACTAATTCAACCTGTCAACTTGCTCCCTCACATACAGTACAGAGGCTGATCGAAAGAGCATTAGAGAACACATTACAGCTGATAAAGCTACATGCATATGTCAAGCTGAATCAAAATCGAAAAAGTATAGGTAATATAGAGAACACATTAGAGCTTGTTTTTTAAATGCAGCAGAACATACAGTGCATACAGCAAATGTTGTTTTGCTTACCTGGCTGACGAAGTCTGTTCACGCAGTTATTAAACCCATCAACGTATTAAATCCATTTAAAAAATCCATTAAAAACAGTATTTTTTATTTCCAAAAGTTAAAATCATTAAATGCAGTCAGTACTCAGAGGTGTGAACTACACCTTACAAAAATTCCTTTGTTGTGCGTTCCTGAAACTTGGCAGCAATGCACTGCAAATGCATTGCGTTACCCCAATAGACACATCTTAAAATTGTGGGTGCATGTCCAGCAGTTAGCTGCTCTATCTCCGTATCGCATTTCTGTTGAATTCCACGCATTCCATCTATGAATCACCATAACATGGGGTGTGCCATGGACAGGATGATCTGCATCCCACGATGAAATGCTTCCATTGCATTGTTTGTTTTTGCCCTGTTTTCTGCCACAGTGCCCCAGTAATTCCACGGTTGGATGGCAAATTGTGGTTGTCTTCTGCTGGTGTTCCGTCTGTTTCTCCTCCTGATCCAGGTATCTTCAAAATAGTCAGTCTCTTGAGGAAACACAATTAGGCTCTCATCAGTTATTTCCTCAAACCGTGTTATTACCTGGTCGGGAGGAGAGAACGCTAAGGCTGGCAGGTATCTGCATTTTAGGCTGAACTCACTGTCCATCGCATACCTGCCAGCAAGGCCTACCCGGTTATCAAAAAAAAATAAATAAATAAAGATTGTATTTTTTGATACACGCACTGGCAAAAATGAAAAAAAAAAGCAACCAACTTGCCATACATTTGGAAAAACTGACTAAAAGGCTTGGACTGTGGCCTTTTCATAGTCAGTCATCACAACTGCTGGGTCCAGCCGTGGGTTAATATCTTTTAAAGCCCTCAGCAGACATTCATAGGTTTCCTTGCGCTTCCCGGGAAGAAGCGTATGTGGCTGGCAGAATGTTCCCAAATCTCTTGCCAAGTGCCTCATACATTTGATGGAATGGGTGGGAGGCAACACTGAATGTCCCATCTGCATACCAGTGTTTGGCATTTTCAAAAAATTTAAGATTGGAATTAGTGCCAAACACTGGTATGCGGTCATCCCCTGTCTCACTGCCGTACAGTAAAAAGTTAACTTGGTCAACCCTGGAGCTCAGAGTATATGTTCTGTACTACTCTGGAATAATAAGATCACTTAGGACTCTGGGATTGGGGGGGGCACCAGTTGCTCGCACTCTCGGAACAGTCCTCTTAATGTTGCAGTCCAATAAGGTTCCTTGTGCTGCCAAGGAAGCTGTCTGTTTACAGTGCAGGATAACGTGGGCTGTGCTGTCTTGGGAGCTTGCTGCCCTCTCCTTAGCAGGCTGACCGCCTTTCCCCATTCAACAGCAGCTGGGTCAGGGGCATGTGTGTGAGTGCTGAACTTGTGCATTATCAGCGGCTCATCATAACTTGCGGTGTGGACATGGGCATTGCAGCACTTCTCCTTTATGACCACAAGCCCACATTGCCAGATTGCTTTGCCATGCATGCGTATAGATGTAGTTATCAGTCTCAACTAGCTTTTTCTTCATACGTTCAGACAAAATGAAATGGGCTGCCATTTTGGATTACAAGTTAGGAGCTTGGCCATGAGAGGCATATTCTCATGTGTTTAATTTGTTAGGACATGTAATTGATTAATTGCTTACAGTGCAGAAAAGATTTACAGAGTGCCATCTGACATAGAAACATAAACTTTGAGGGCAGATAAGGACTGCTTGGCCCACCTAGTCTCCCCATAAACAAGTAACAAGTGGAACAGTTCAGATGACAGGTTAGTTGCGATCAAGCCCTGATTAGTGCCAGGTAAGACCTCAAGTCACTTGTTTCCGTTGTCAGCATTTCTGCATTACTAGAGTCTGTTTTCAATATTTTCTTTTTCTGCGCTGTTTTAAAAGGAAGTGAGGGAATGAGTTGACTGGGGATAAATTAGCGGGAGTGAGAAGGGCAGAGAGAGTATTGTCGGGAGTAGGTTGTCCAGGGACGAATTCGCAGGAGTGAATTGTCATGTACCCGCTTGTAGCTTACTCTCTAGTCTCCCAAGTGGCACAGAGTTGAATGTCTTATTGAAGTCCAGGTACAGGACATCCACTGCATGGCTCTTGTCCAGTTGTCTAGTTACCCAATCATAGTACTCCACTAGGTTGGTCTGGTATGATCTGCCAGTGAACAAAGTCATGCTGCCTAATGTTCTGTAGCCCATTGGCCTCCAGGAGGGACACCAGCCTCTCCTTCAGGATTGTCTCCATCAGCTTTCCCATGACAGATGTGAGGCTCACTGGCCTATAATTGATACTGATTAATATTTTTCATTTTAGGCCAAGGAATGTATACTGCTTTGTTTATAGCTGTAACCGAAACAATATATTAAGGGTGGACATGCACTTAGTTATCTTTAGAGTGTCAGTACAGTTGATGTTTCCTTCTAATGATTTTAGATTTTTAATTAATTTTTATTTACCTTTAGTGTTGTATCTCCATGAGGAAGAATTCCCATCCAGAAGCTTTTTATGTACTGTTAATGTCATGTATTCAATGAAACTCAATAAAACTTATTTATGAAATAAATGTGGGCACAAAAACTGCTAAATAAATTTGTTAATTTTCATGTGTGTTAAATAAAATAATGGAACCACCATTTATTTAGCACAACAACGTCAATCAAACACCATTTGTTTAATACCCTGCCATCAATCATCCACCCTCTTGCCGGCACTTGTTCTGTACACTTACTTTCCTTTTCTCGAGCTCAAACTGTCTGCTTTCACTTGCTCTCTTGGCAGAATCAGAGTTATGCAAACATTGGGCAAATCTTTGTTATGGCCATAGATACAGAGACCCGATGGATGAACCACTCTTTGAAAATATACATACACACACAAAAGAAAAGAATCCATGTGATTGAAAGGCCTTTTTTTCTGTTCACTGTTACCAAATTAAACCGCTTTGTCTTTTCCTACTCTCAACATCAAAACACCTCTCTGCAGACTCTCTTTCCTCACGTCCCCTGCCCGCTTGCTAACTCACGCCTGGTGTTTGCCACTCCTTTCTACAGTGGGTGAAAAAACAAGCTTTTCCAAAAAGAAATCTGTCCAACTCAGCAACAAAAGAACTCACAAACAGGCACTAACCTCACTAACAAAATAATGCAGTTCGCCCCGTAATTCAGCCGCACTGCTTTCCTCCCACAGAGGCTCTCATCTGCAATCTCCTCATCTCTGACCTCACTGCACATTCCATCAGCTTGCTTCTCCGTTCTGTGGAAACTGAAGGCAGGAACAACCAGATATGGCACAAACAACCAGATAATTGATGTAAAAGTGTAGTCCATGTGCCATGGGCCAGTGGGATACTAGCCCTGCCTGTTGACTCTCAAACAGGTTAAGGGGCCTGGGGCCTGCTACAGTGATGATTGGGGGTTAATTCCCAATGTTATTGTAACCCCTAGATGGCGCTATCCCAGGGGCTACTACCCCTGCCTGATTTGCCACTAACAGGTTGAGGGGCCTGGATCCAATGGCGGGTGCCTCCACCCAGAGGTCAGGGTTTGCAATAGTTAAACTAACTTGGTCACAGCCCTCTGGGACACTGCAACCCCCCTTTCTTCCCACTAGTGGCCCATACAATATATCAAATTACCTTCACAGTATACACTTACCCCCAGGTCTGGTTCGGCACTGGGACCTCCTGTGAAATGAGATACAGTGCAACAATCACAGTACAGTACTTTAACATGAAACAAATACCTCAGGCAGTATAACTTTGCTGAAACAAGCAGCTCTGATTTATTTGGGGGATATAACAAGGACAGGGAAATCAGGTTAATTAGCTTATCACTCTAATAATCTACCTATGGCTCTGTGCACAGGCCTATCCCTATCAGTTACTGTCCCTGGGTACCCAAGCCCTAGTGGCTAGTCAAACCGTGGCAGCTGGTGGGGCCCTTTCACACAGAAAAGGAGAATTAAACAGTCAGCAGTACAGTAATTCCATTTGGATTTAATGTGGCAATTCAACAGAAGCAACCCTGAATTAGTACTCACGACCTCCAAATAAGATAGGGTCCTTCAATGTCAGCAGGGCTCACTTGAGGTACACAAACCTCTTCACACATCCATATAAAGAAAGCACTATACCAGGCAGGCTGCATCTGTATCCGATCGCAATTACTGCACAATACCGGGAGAACACACAGCAGATTCAGTTCCTGACAGACCGAGTGCAATTTTCAGCAATTCCTCCAGTCTTCTACAGGGTGAGCCTGGTTTCTACTCTTCAGAGATCCTTTGATTCTTTTCACAGGACAGTTCAGTCCTAACAAGCTGTTACACAAGCTGCAGACCGGAACTCTGGGCCTTACACGTTTTTGACTAAAACTGCACACTGAAAAAGCACAGGGCTCCTTCCTTCTTCACTGCCAAAGCTCAACTGAAACTCCAACCGACAAAACCGGGCACTTCCTTTGAGTTCCTCCCAGTTCTTGACTGGATTGGCTGTCACTCACAATAGACTGCTGCTGTTGGTCCAAAAGGCACTGAAGTCTAAACTACATCTCCCAGAGTCACTGCCCATACAATCCTCTTGTGGCTGGCTCAGATTATGAGTCAAGTTCTGATTCGTCCAAGGCACCATTTTAGAGCTAGCTTACCCCACACTGATTGGTCCAGTTCAGCAGTTCAAAACTAGAATGGGGAACTAGCAGACACAGTTCTGACTGCAAAGAAAGCAGGTTAGACAAACTGTAATTTCATTATTACTCTAAATAATTTCTGGCAAACAGTTACATCTTTCAGATAGGTTCCTTTGCACTCTAGTGACTGCAAAAATGAAGTGAATTGGCAGCAGCTCGAGTGGTACTCAGAGAAGCACACAGTCCCCATACAAACTAATTATGTCTGCAAGCAGACAGCTCTTAAAGAGACAGTACCAGAGGCTCTAAAAACACTCACTGATAAATGGCTTAAATGCCAAACACCATTCAGGCTTGGAGCATTCAAGCAAGCTCCTGGAAGTCTTTTGGGAACCCCCATTTGCAGGGGGGTTACATTATAATAAATAGCATGGCGCCTCCATGCAGAGTAAGTTAGAACTGAATCAGGTGACTGGCTGGCACAGCCCACTGGGATGCTGCACCTACCCACCTCCCTTACCAACCAGTCCCCACACTGGATACCCAACAGTTCTTGAACACCATAAACATAGACCAGTAACAAGTCAGCAGACACAGAAATACCCTGCATGCAACAATTTCAAACAGTAAAGTCATAGCTTTATTAGGGGGTGGGTTAGGATAAGGGTACCTGGATGAGGTATTGGTGCAGAGAAAAATTGGCTAGCAGGAATTAAATAGATTAGGAACAACTTGGGCCCAGAGGCCAGACCTCCCCCAGCTGCCCACCTCACAGGTACCAGTTGCAGGCTTGAACTTTGCTGCGGGTTGGCCAGCTGTTGGGGCACTAAAACTCTGAAAAGATGTTAAATTAGAGTCACACTCCCTTGTTTGATTTTCCAGGAACCAGGTCCTGGGTACTCATGGTTTGCAGGACTTAAAAGTGTCTGGAGATGAGATTTCCCAGTGTCCTGGAGTGTGGAGCTCCACTTGAGAAGTACACAATGGGACAGAGAGGAGGATGCACAGAGGGGCGAAAACTCCCCAAGGGAACAGTTTCAAGGAAAAGAAGGGGAACTGGAGGCGGAGTTCTGACCAAGATGGCACAAGCATGCTAGAGCTAGGGAGGATCTCAAAGCTCTCCCCAAGGTATGCAGTTGCATACCAGCTAGCATCCTACTCGACTTCACCGAAGTCTGTTTTTATTGAAATAACTCGGTTGTACTTAATGCATTGGTTACATTAACAATGGTGTCTGCAGCCCAGTTAAGAGGAAAAACAGTGTGGAAAACACTCTGGGGGCAGAGACCTAAAATGACCCCTAGAAAAAAAGTGAAACCTACAAAGATGTATGCCAACTCAGTTAAACAGCTTCAAATCCAAACTCGTCTGAGATCGAATGTAGAGGTGAAAAAACTCACCAAGCAGGTTGAGCCCAGAACATCTAATGGTTCCTTTTCATCGGCCTTGCCAAAGGACACGGATGAGAGTTCAGAGGGGAGTATGGATGGCCTGCAGATGACAATGCCTGGAGAGAAAAATAATCCTCAAATGCAGGTAACGGCTCCTATCATCTTAAAAAAAGCTACTGGCAAACAAAATAAACTGAAACTGGTATAAGGAGACATATGGCAGTTGCCATTCAATATGGAGCAAAATCAGGCTGGTGAACTTTCGGAAATAATTTCTACTGCCAGATTATCTGCCGAGGTCACTTGCACACACACTTGCACTAGCTCAGTGGGGTAAGGCTCTGAGCTGCAGATCTAGAGACCTGGGTTTGAATCCCACAGCCACCTAGACACATGCTGTTTGATCCTGAGCAAGTCATTTAACTTCCTTGTGCTCCCAGGTCGCATCTCGAAACAAGCTTCAGCTTAGTGTGCTACTCCTGGTTAAACAATGTTCCCTTTCCTTCCCCCACACCCGATTGCTCTGCAACAGGAAAATTAAAGTTACAAACATCAAGTTCCCAAAAGAAAGAAATGAATGATGAGCAGCGTGTTTGTCCAATGGAGGGAGTAAAACACAGACTGCTCGTTAAGGCCAATGCCAAGCCTGACTATTGCACACCCAGTGTGGACATAATGGAAGCACTACCTTCTTCAAACACATATCTGGGAGAACAAAATGAGCCATCCAAAGGAAAAGATGAACTTCTGAAAGAAAAAGACACAAGACAAAAGGACAAGATATGTGTCTATGGTAGTTCTACGGAAATGTTAATTACAGATGAACAAATAAGCAAGAATGATTGCTTTGGTGGGGGGAGTAGAAAGGGAGATAACTTTAACAGCTGAAAGCATGGATAATAATACTGCAAAAAAGAGTTCAATCAGCATGGTAAAAGTTACAAATGAACGCTCCAATAACTCAGTCGACTAGTCAGGACAAGGCTGCAACAATGCAAAACAGTAAAAGAATTATTGCTGTTGCAAATAACTCTAGCTCTAGCTCTGACTCTGAATTGGAGCTTCAATCTGAAAATGAACAAGGCTCCATTTCTGGAAATGAAGCAGGAGATGAAGAGTCTCGGCCCCTCCCCCATGGGCTGAGGTTATAATGAAACAGTTATCTAACCTACAGAAGGAGATGACTGAAGCTAATGAAAAGACCTATAGCAAGGTAGAAAACTTACATACTACCATTAATGCTTAATCAACTTCTGAAAAAGGACTTAAACAAAGCCCAAAATAGAATATAGGCTTTGGAAGATGAAATGATGTCCTTACAAAGGCAATTAAAGAACACTAAAGCATCCTAAAAGGTATGTCCCTAAAGCACATTGACTTTGAATCTCGAGCGGATGCAAACATAAGAATACTAGGAGTCCCGAATCATGGGACAAACAAGAAAATCTAGGGAACACAGTAAGAAAAATAATTGCAGCCTATACGGATACAGAGTTATCTAACTTGTCATGTGACTTTGACAGAATCCATAGAGTTTTCGACCAAATATTGGTTCCTAGGGTCTGCCTCGACTTATACTTGCAAAGTTCTTTAAGTCAGAAGAAAGGACTTTCTAATGAATGCTGTATACAAAAACAAGAATCACCATGTTGGTGCTACTATAGTGGTTTATAATGATTTGCCACAGGACATAATGCAAGAAAGAAGAAATATGAGGATATTTGGAAAAACTATCGCATTGGGCATTAAATCAACTTTACTACCCAGCCGAGCTAAAAGTAATTCTTGATGGGATAAAGCTATATCCATGACTCATGCGAAACAACAAGGAAAGATCTAAAGGAGAAAACTGAGAACTTTGAATGACAGACTTCTGGGACTTTCAATGGTCTTAACCTTAGGCTGCTGACAGAATTTGAAAGTAAGGAATTTTGTATTGATATATCAGTCATGACCATGCAAAGGTTAAAGACTTTAGAGCCCAAGTTTGAGTCCTTCTTATAAATATAGAGTAAAGATGCATTAAGTTGGTAAAGGCAAAGGAGGGTAGAAATGTAGCATGGAGGGAATTTAGAATTAGAAGACCCAGTCTTGTGATTGGTATAGGTATGGTTTAAATACCTTACTGTTACTATTTTTATTCTTTTTTTTGTGGGGGGGGATACTAACACAATGGTTTATATACAATGTTAAAACTTCCTAAAACTACAGAAGTTTTGTATAAGATGGAGTGCTTCAGCAAAGTTTTTCTTTTCATCCATTTGGGTTTATGGAGAACTATTACAAATCTATGGAGAACTATTATAAATTAAGTTGTGCCACTATGAATGTAAATGATATGCCTTATACCCATAAAAGGGACAGAATTCTTAATTACATCAATAAATCAAAAGCTTTATGAACATACAAACATACAGAAATTACCAGCAGCAAAAGACGCTCATGGTCTGGAGGCTACTTCGAAACTGCAGCTACTGTAGCTCCCTATTTAGCAGCTGCCCCACCCCTCCTTCCTTCCTTTACCCTCCCTTTGCCCTGTCCCATCCCTTCTTGAAGCATTCCACTGAGTTACATGTCACCACCTCAGCTGGTAGTGTATTCCACTTTGCCACCACCTTCTCCGAAAGAAATGCCCCCTCACCTCCGCCTGAATATACCCCTCATATCTCATGTCATGGCCCCTAGTATCTCTCCTCACCCTCCTCCTGAATAGATCCTCTGTGTCTGTTTTGAGTATCCCTTTCATGTCTTTGAAAGGTTTCAATCATGTCCCCCGTCCCTCCTCTCTCCAGTGTGTACATGTTTAACTCTGTTTAAACTCATGTTTAATAGGCTGGCAGTACAGCCTAGAGGTTAGAGTAACAAGCTGTGAATGAGCTTGGTACATCCAGCAGCCCAGACCTGGGTTTGATTCTTACAACCTCTACTTGCATGCTGTGTGACTCTGAGCGAATCACTTAACTGCCCAGTGCTCCCAGGTCTCCCCTGAAAACAGGCATTTGTGCCTAGTGGGCCTTACCCAGTTACCAAAGACTAAAAAAACTCTGTTAGTTTGACCTCATATGGCAAATCCCCCTGGCCCTGAATCATCTTTGTTGCCCTACGCTAGACCCCCTCCAGCAGCCTAATGTCCTTTGGTAGGTACGAGCACCAATACTGCACGTAGTATTCCAGGTGGGGCCTAACCAACGATCTGTATAATGGTAGAATAACATCCCTTCTTCTCAAGGTAATGCCACTTGCAATGCACACCAGCATTTTGTTAGCCATTGCTGCTGCCTTTCCGCATTGTGTGGAATTGTTCCTTGCTCCCGTGATGAGCACCCCCAGATCTTTCTCCTCTTCTGTTACCTCCAGCTGCACCCACCTCAAGATGGTTGCCTCTCCTCATATTTTTTGTTCCAAAGTGCAGCACGTTTCATTTTTTTGTGTTGAAACAAATCTGAAATCTGTCAGACCATGCCTCCAGGCTTGCCAGATCCTCCTGTAGCTCCTCCCCGGTCGTCCTCCCATCTTGGTGTCATCCACAAATAGGCTGATTTTGCTGCTGATACCATCTGAGATGTCTGCAATAAATATGCCAAACAGCACTGGGCCCAACACCGACCCCTGTGGAACACCACTTGTCATAGGCTTAGGGGATGAGTATTCCCCACCTACCAGCACCCTTTGCTGCCTATCTTTCAGCCAGTTCTCCACCTACCCCACTAGTATTGCCCCCACCTCTGTACCTTGCTTCCAAGCCTCCCAGGTCCCAAGTCTTGCTTCCATGTATAGCCCTCCAAGAAACCCACCTGGATCAAAAAAGTGTTGAAAGTAAAGGAAGTGGATGGCACATTTGTTTTATGTTGGCTCCATGCAGCCAGCATGTGCAGTAGTAGATTTGGAGGCAAGGTCACTGTTGGGCACATGCAGACGCAGCATCAGTAGGTGCGTCCCTCATTCCCCAATCAGGCAGCATGCAGGCGCCACATCAGCAATTTGGAATGTGGCCACCAGATCTAACAAAAGTCTGCTGCAATGAATGTGGAGCTCTCATGCAGAGTGACCACAACATGCCTCCCAACGTGCATGCAACACTGCCACCTCCTGTCAGAATGCACAGGAGGCCTACTCCCCATCGGCATAATGACCCCTCCCATTTACAATGTATGCAAGGGTGCCCAATTCCCTCAGCATCATGTGTCATGCACCCCAACAGTTTTTCTTTGCTGACGGGGGGCCCAATATCCATCGGCATAATGTCTCCCCCCTGCTTTTGTTGTGTGCTGAGGGGGTGCCCAATCCTCCTCGGCTCATGTCCCCCCCATCGGAATGTGCCAATGGGGGTGCCCAATCCCCCTTTGGCTACAGCATCCCCAAAAAAAACAGTTAGGTGGCACGCTTGGAGCCCACCCCAGCGTGCCAAATACCCTGTAAAAAAAGTCCCACAATGGGGTTTTTTTTGAACCTGTAACAAAGAAAACAGTCCCTCACAGTCTCCCTGCCCCCTCCCAAAACCCGCGCCCACCCTCTGCGCACCCTGCCTCCCACCCCCTCACCCCATACTTACCTCTGGAGTCTGGCGCGATGATCTTCGGTGGACGAAACATGTCGGCACTCTTCAAAGCCGACCGCAAACTGAAGAAATGCCGGTAAGCTGTATAATTACATAAATAGGGTTTTTTCAACTTTGGTGCATATCTCGGGCATTTATGGGAATTTTGCCACCACATTTTCAACATGGGGCTATTGGAACCCCTCCTGATGAATTCTGTCACTGTCATGGCGTTATTCAGTCCCGAAAGGTGATTTCGTGATCATTGCACGGAATCACCTGTCGGGACCAATTAACAAAACAACAGTGCCACTGTTCATGGGGGGCTCTAAAAAACCTATGTTGCAAATTTGGTGGAAAAAATCAAAAAAATGGCTGTTTTACGAGTGTGCGTTGCGCAGTTTCCACGCATGCTTGTAACTTCATGAATTTGTATTATTTTCACTCAAGATTTTCAAAATTGGCATTTTTCCACACTCCTTATGAACAGTACAGCTGTCATTTGACATATCCTGGCCAAAATGTGTTTTTGCACATCCGGTGCAGAATAGCGCCATCGCTGTGTGAAATCAATTTTGGGACAGTTTCAGGAAATGACAGTGACACTGTTCATGAGCAGAAGTCCTAAAATGCCTATGTTGAAAATCTGGTAAAATTCCATTAAATAACAGTGTTACAAGCGTGCATTGCGCGGTTTCCACGCACCCTTGTAACTCCAAATTTGCAATATTTTCATGCCAGATTTTCAACACTGGCATTTTTACCTCCTTATGAACAGTACAGCTGTAATTTTTCACATCCTGCCCTAAATGTGTTTTCGCACCTGTGGCACACAATGGCGTGGTCGCTGTGAGAAATCAACTTTTGGGACAGATTAACAAATCACAGTGCCACTGTTCATGAGGGAGGTCCCAAAATGCCTATGTTGAAAATGTGGTTAAAATGTCAGCGCCTGCATGCTGGCTTATTGGGGAATGAGGACGCACCTACTGATCGTGCCTGCATTCCCTAACAGTGACCGCAGCTCAAATCTGCTACTATTGCAATATGTTGGCTGGTGCTAGCGTGAGCCAACAGAAAAAGGGTTCTCAAGAACTGATTACATCATGGTTTCTAAAACTATAATTAAATATGTGGATCTGATTAAAACTAAAATCATAATTCTGTCAGATCATGCCTTAATAAAGGCAGAAATCAAAATTTTAGACATAAATAGGCTAACAACTAAATCTTGGAGGTTAAACAATGATCTGAAAGAAAAGAACTTCAGACAAAATAATTAATGGTATAAATGAATGCTGGTGTTTTAATTATGAAGAAAACAAAACAATTTCCTTACTATGGGATCCTTTGAAGGTGGTTATTTGTGATATAATATCTTACCAGGCAGATAAAAATAAGTTGCTAAGAAAACAAGAAAAGGAGCTAGAGGACAAATTGAAAAAACAAACAACCATAAAATGACTATGGACCATGACAAATATTATAATGAATAGGTACGTTTAAGTTTCAGAAAACAGCCACTAATAATAATAACAAGATCCTTAAAAACATTAAACAATTAAAGAAAATACGATATAACCAGGGTGAAAAGACTAGAACATGATTAGCAATACAACTCAAAAACAGAGGGAGATAAATTTAATAACCATCTTGGAGAGTAACGAGGGAAAACAAGTTTTCAAGGACCAGGAGTTGGGTAACTTGGTAATCGAAGAATACAAACAAATATACCAACAGAAGGTAAATATTGAAGAAAAGGCGATTATCGATTACCTAGGAAAATTAAACTACCAGACTACCCTGTGAGGAATCCTTATTTACAATACAGGAAATTTTGGATACCATAAAAACTCTCCCAAAAATAAAGTCCAAGATTGGATGGATTAACTACCGATTGTTTTCAGACTTTCAGTGACACTTTAGCTCCTTGGATTCTGAGAATATTAAATGAATTAAGGGAAGGCACTACCTAGATTCCAAAATCAATGCAAGAATCTAAAACTATTTTGTTATTAAAAGAAGGCAAAAACCCTAAAAAAATAACAAGCTATAGACCGATAGCTCTTTTAAATACTGATTACAAAATTATAACTAAGATATCAGTAAATATGAACATATGAACATACGAATGTGCCAGCAGAAACAGCCCACCTGGTCTATCTAAGTCTGTTCGAGTGTGCAGCTAGCACCCCTAGTTTGCACTCCCCTTTGTCATCCCACAGCCACCCCCCACCTCCTCCACCCTCACTCTCTCCTGTTCCTTGTCCCATGTCCTTTTAAAGCTGTTCACAGATTTACATGATACCACCCATTATAATAGTGTGCTCGATTTTGCTATCACCCTCTCTTTGAAGTAATGTCTCCCCATTTCCCTCCTAAATCTTCTCCCCTCTATTCTTAGCACGTGCCCCCTGGTGTCCCTCCCCCTTCTTAACTTAAAGACCCCATCTGCCCCATTCTTATTGATTCCCCTCAGATACTTGAATGCCTCTACCATGTCCCCCCTGTCCCTTCTATCCTCCAGGGTGTACATATTCATAGTCTCTCCCCTCCATTCCACATTTCATCTTTGTTGCCTTCCTCTGCACCCCCTCCAGTAGTCTGATATTACGCTTTAGGTATGGCCTCCAAAACTGCAAACAATACTCTAAGTGCAGCCTTACCAGCGACCTCTAGAGGGGCAAGATCACCTCTCTTCACCTGGATGAAAAACCCCTCGCTATGCACCCCAGCATTTTGTTTGCTTTTGCAGCTGCTCTCCTGCACTGGGCAGTGTTGTTCATGGTCCCTGTTATCATTACCCCCAGGTCCTCCTCCTCCTCCTCCTCCTCCTCAGTGATCACCAGCTTAACCCACCCCAGACAGTATTCTCTTCTTGGGTTCTTTGCACTGAAGTGCATAACCTTACACTTCTTTGCATTGAACCCAGCTGCCACTTTTCTGACCACTCCTCTTGCTTGCGTGGGTCCCCCTGCAGCTGCTTCCATCTCCTCCCTCCCTTCCATCCACTACTGCTCTGATTTTGGTGTTGTCAGCAAACAGACTTACCTTGATCACCACCACATGTGCAATGTCTGATATGAAGAGCCCAAATAATACTGGCCCCAGCACAGAGTTCTGTGGCACCCATTCATCACCGCCTTGGGTTGAGGCTCCCTCTCACCACCACCAGTTGCAGACTCCATTCAGCCAGCTTGTAATCCAGTTTGTTATTTTGCCCCTTCCCCTACACCAGTTAGCTTCTCCCCTAGCTGCCCATAAGGCACCGAATCAAAGGCCTTGCTGAAGTACAAGTAAAGAACATCCACCGCATGACCCTTATCCAGCTCACCTGTCACCCAGTCATAATATTGTATCAGGTTGGTTTGACAAGATTTCCCCAAAACGAACCCATGCTGCCTCATATCCTGGAGGCCACTGTCCTCCAGGTATGACACCAGTCTTCCTTTAGTATCATTTCCATGGGTTTGTACACTATGGAAGTGAGACTTACTGGATGATAATTATCCAATTCATCCCTTGGTCCACTCTTGTGTAATGGTACTACATGTGCCATCCTCCAGTCCAGTGGCACACATCCTGACTCCAGTGAGGTGCTGCACAAATCTGCCAGCGGCTTTGCCAACACCTCTGCCATCTCCCTCAGCACCCTGGGGTGAACATCATCTGACCCTGTTGCCTTGTCTACCTTCAATGCCCTCAGTCCCTCTAGGACTCTACTTGCCCCAGTTCTTCCATCTGTCACCTCCTCTCCCTCCATCCCCACACTCCCAGCCCTTGTTGGCAGTGGTCCCCTCTTTTCTTCCATGAACACTGAGCAAAAGTATTCATTCAGTGCTTCTGCCTGCTTCTCCCCCTTTTCCGTCCACTCCCAACCCCTTTTTATACTCACTATTGTATCCTTGCACTTCCTTTTCTCCCTGATGCATTTTAAAAAGTCTTTCTCCCCTTCCCCCCGCTAATTCCCTGTGCTAACCTCAGCTCCCTCTGGACCTTGACTTCTCTCACTTTTTAAGTCACCTCCCTGGACCATCTTGCATACTCCTCCCTGTCCCCTTCCTTCCCCGTCCTCCTAAACCTCTGGTGCTCCTCTTGTTTTTCCCTCACCACTGCACTACCTCGCTGTTCAACCAGCATGGTTTTCTTGCTCTGCTCCTCTTACTCTGTGTCTTGGTGCAGGCTTCTGTTGCCTCTGTAATCACCCATTCAACTATATCCCATTTCTGCTCTGCATCCATCTCCTGCATTATGCCCTCCAGTTTCCCTTTCAGTACTTCCTGCATCCTCGCAAAGTCCACCCCCCTGAAGTTTATCACCAGTGTAACTGATTTCTCTGGCTCCCCACACATCGTGATGCTAAACCACACTGTTTGGTGATTGCTGTCAGCTAGTGGGTCCTCCACCTTTATTTCCCTTAGTGCCTCCCCATTGAACAACACTAGATCTAAAGTGTTCTTTAGCCTAGTAGGTACACTATCCAACTGTGTCAGGAGACCCTCCTGGATAGCGTCCAGGAGCACTTGCTCCCTAGCACTGAAGGTGACTGGAATGCTCCAAGTTGAAATCTCCCACGATGACCACCTTCCCTTTTCTACATACCTTTCTGATTTGTCTCACTAATTCCTTGTCAAGCTCCTCAGACTGGGACAGCAGCCCGTATACCACCCCAAACCTCAGTTTTATACCCCTTGAGTCTAGGAGCTGCAGCCAGATTGTCTCTGTTCTCCTTTCTTCCCTTCATCCCTTGTGCATTTGATCCCGCCCCTCACATAGACTGCCACCCCAGCCCCTTCTCCTCCTTACGGTCCTTCTTGTATAATTTGTATCCTGGGATTGCCAGATCCCAGTCCAGGTGCTCAGTTGCCCACCTTTCTGTGACAGCTGCAATATCCACCCTCCACACTGCTAAGAGTGCCTGTAGCTCAGCTGATTTGTTGCCTAAGCTTCTTGCATTTAGCAAGACCCCCTCTATCCTGCCCCCTTCCGTTCACTGACCTCCATCTCCTCCCTTCTACTCCCTCCCATTTCAGCTGCCCAGAGTCCTTCCTTGCTAGCCTGGGGGGTAGGCTATGACTCCACTCTATCGGATACCTGCCTTCCTGCTGTCCACTTGCCACCCCCCCCAACTAGTTTAAATCCATCTTTGACACAATATACCTCCCCAGTCTTTGCTTTAATTCTTCCTTCCCTTCCCCACTCAGGTGCAGCCTATCCCTTGCAAACAGACTGTTATTACCCCAGGTAATGCCCCAGCTGCTGACAACCCCATACCCCTTAGTTCGACACCATTCTACCAACCATGTGTTCAACTCCCTAATCCTCTCCTTTCTCATTGTGCTTGCGCAGGGTACTATGAGCACCTTGGAGAAGGCCACAGACTCCCCAGTCTCCTCGCACAACCTACCCACTTCCTCAGACTTCTCCCTTGTTACTTCCACCATTTCCCCCGCTAGATCATTTGTCCCCATATGTACCACAATGTGCGTTTTTCTCCTATCCCTAATTATGCACCTTAGGATTGCCTGTCCTGCCTTGTCTGCCTTTAATCCCAGTATGGACTCCACCCATATCCAACTGTGCCTCTCCCCCTTGATGCCCCATCTGATCCCCTTGAGTATGGAGTCCCCCAACACCAGTACACCCACCTCCTCTTTCCTTGTGCCTGTCATCACCACCCCACCTAGGTTCTCATTCCTGGAGCCACACAAGACAGTGCTGTTGTCATTTGCCCCAGTGTCTTCCCCCTGCCCCTCTCAATTTGGACCCCCCCCTCCTCCTGTTTGACTGCTAACTTCCATATCCCTCCTCATCTCTACAAGTATTATCCCTCCCCTGCCATGTCATGCTCAGTCTCTCCACTAGTAATGTCCTTCACGCACTCCTCTTCGTGAGTACTATCCCTTGCGCAATCTCCTCCTGCATCCTCTTTCCCATGTGCTGCTAGTACAGCAAACATGTTCCCTACCCCTTTGCCTTACTATGTGTTTCCTCCTCCCTCCTGCCTACTGCTGCTCCTCTTTTTCTAGGTCCTACAAGAGTCCACCCTTCATCAGCTGGCTTCCTGTCTTGTTTGCCCCCCCTGACCCCTCCCATGACCCACTGTTCCTTCTCTGTGGTGCCTGCACAATACTCTCAGATTTCAGGCCTCCTAATGATGCAATCCTCCCCTCATCCCTCAACCTCCCCAGCTCCCTGCCAAACCACTGAATCTCTTCCTTGAGCCTCCATAGCCTGTGGGATATTGGGCACTCTCCCAACATCCACAGTATGTTCATCTGCATTGCTGCCCCACAACCATTGCACTCCACAATCCTACCCATGGTCCACACTACCTGTACAGAACAGTGAAGTACAGTTTCTCTATATTGATTGCAGTTGTTTACAAACACAGTTACAAACCCACCAATAGCATTCCCAGATCTCACAAACACATACAGTCCAGAAATTAGACATTTGCCCCAGGTCCTCTTTAGTACCCTTCCCCCAGCTTTAAGTGGTCCTGCTGTGCCATCTTTGAGTTTAATTCCAAAAAACACAGCCACAGGGACCTTTAAGGTAAATTCAAAAAACACAGCCACAGGGACCTTTAAGGTAAATTCAAAAGGCACAGCCACAGTGACCTTTAAGGTAAATTCAAAAGGCACAGCCACAGGGACCTTTAAGGTAAATTCAAAAAACACAGCCACAGGGACCTTTAAGATAAATTCAAAAAACACAGCCACAGGGACCTTTAAGGTAAATTCAAAAGGCACAGCCACAGGGACCTTTAAGGTAAATTCAAAAGACACAGCCACATAATCCTTTAAGTTTGATTCAAAAAACACAGCCACAGAAACCTTTAAGCTAAATAAAAGAAGAAGAAAAAAAATTAGCAAAACTTACAAAAATCCTCTCCACCCTAACTCTCCCTACAGCAAGTAGAATTAACTAATCCTAGCCCAGCCTCTAACATACATTTTAATCCCAAATGCCCTTGCATGCAGCATAAGACAGCCAACTACAGTACTAAATGGAAACCAAAATCCTACTTATAAGAACTATAGACCTACTAATAAGTTATATATATTTATACAAAATCACACATGCCCACACAATGCAAAGCATCATGGGATGCATATGCAAATCACCACAGAATGTTATGCTGGTTCAACTTTAAGCAGAATTGCATGGTGCCGAAAGGTCTCTCACACAGTTTGCAACTTGAAGCTAACCAAGTCTTCAAAATAAACAGTGCCGGTTTGCCACAGGTGCTAGCTCTCAGACAACAGCTTCAGTTTGCACTCATACTATAGCAGTCAGCAGGGAGTTCAGAACTAGACAAGTTCCTGCTCACCTCCAAAGCTCTAAGGCTCTACATGTCCATAACAGGTCCCTTTCAGCTGGGGCACAGTTGTCAGCTACTTCATTCAGTCCACACAGCAAATTCACAGAACCTGGCTAGCACCCTGCTCCAGAGATGTTTGCCTCTTCAAAGATACTATTAAAGTCCCAATCTTTAAAGCAGTTTCTCTGCTGCGACTGTAACTTCCGACAAATGGCACAATTCTATTGGCTCAGTTCCATGCACAGTGAGGGTCTCTGCAACAGCTATTTCCTCCAGTTGAGACAGCACAGTTCACAGTACCTGAGAGTTTCAGAATCAGTCCAATCTCTCTCTCTTTTCTCCTCAATCTCCTTTTCTGCAGTGGTAATCTCCAACTGAGACTTGGGCAAGGCCTGTGACAATCCAGTACCACTCACACAGGATCCTCCTGACTCACACAGAGCCTGGGCACAGACTGATTCCAGCCCAGAAAGTCCTTGAGTTTTTCATTTGAGTATCTAGCCTCCTCTCGATTGGCTGTTCAAGCCAATCAATCATCAAAAACCATAGAGATCAATATTTCCTAATTTCTCATTGGGGCATGTGTTAGGTGCCTGAATTAATTAAACTTCCCCTCTCAGAAGTCCTTTGGTTCAGTTTTAGGTACCTAGTTACCCAACTGGCTGTCCGACAAGTGCCAAAGTATAAGAACATGGCTACTTCCATTCAGTTTTATGGCAATCCTTATGTTGTCCCTCTTTTACAGTTTTGGTGCAGCCAGGTTAAATGCTTTTTATTTATAGTATCCCCTCAGTCCTGTAGCCCAAACTGTGCCCTTTCAAATGAACCCACACTTACATTTTTATTCTTTACGGATCCCGTTACAGCTGCTACAATACAGTCCCTCTAGGTGGCAGGCAGCACCCTCATTAATATTCATGAGGGCTCATGCATATTAATGAGCCATTGATTTGTGCCCAGAGGCAAACTTCATTTTTAGAAAGTAATGAGGCTTCTCTCCAGCCTCTTAGAAGTCACCGGTCCCCAAGATGGCAAACAGGGGAACCGGGACCACCAACACACTCCTGATGAACTGCAAATCTAGCAGTCAGCACATCAAAGCACTTTTGAGTGCATGCACGTCCCCACTTGCTCTGAGAGCAAGACAAACAGTGGTGGATTGTGACTTAGTTTTAAAGCCCAAAGGTGCTAAATTAAAGCACAGGCTATTCGGGGACTTGGGGAGCACCTTAGAGGACAGAAATGGGATAATAGGGCAACTCAGGTAAGCCCCAAAGGAGGGGTTACAGAGGGGAAAAAAACAGAGAAAAGGGGAAAAAAAGAGAAGCCCCCCCCCAAAAAAAAAACACCACTACAGTGACTCTGACTATTGCTAAGCGAGAATTGCAGCTGCCAAATTTTCAAAAGTCTCTGGCCCTCCCACATAAGTAAAAACATCCAATAAAAACCTAACTTTTAAGGTTGGGACATCAGCTGCACACCAACTGAGTTAGTGACCATAGAAACCACCCACTCTTGAGGATGAATACATAAAATAATCCCACTAATTTTACACAAAACAAAGTCAAACTCCACAAAAAATAAATACCCCCCTCAAAAATTAATTTCTTATGCATGAATTGAATATGCAGTGGAAAACTTGTGGAATCGTGCTTTATCTGCACTTGAGCAGTTTGACCTTGGACATGTCACTCAAGACTTATGCCACTCATGAGGTCACCCAAGGTCAAACTGCTCTTAGGAAATCAATCATGTATTCACTTGTTTCATGCATATCCTATTATACAAAAATAAATGTATGCAGTCTTAGTAAAACTTGCTCATTTTCAATTTTATTGGAGAGCCCATGGGTTAAAGTGATAGTGTGTGCTGTCTTCCCAGGACAAAGCTCCAGGTATTGCAGGAAGGGAGGATACAGGAAGTGGGACGTCACCATGGGAAAAGGATTGCTGGGGTGTGACAACTGGAAGAAAATATCAGAAAAACATAGAAAGACACTTGTGTGCTTGCATGTTTTTGATTTCCTCCAGAAAATGAGACCAGGAAAAGTCCACATTCCTGTATTTTGTACTGCCTTTACATCTCCCTGGATCAAGTCACAGCCAAAATTAAATTGAGTGAGGGTGTAGTCATTGTCATGATGACAAAATAATGCTCTGTTGTGCAAAATATTAACCAACTACAATTCTATTATATATACCAGTAATAAAAAACAGCAAAGCAATGGAGCTTTTGCAGGCACATCCTTCCTGTACAGTCATATGAGAGGCAGTGTTCATTTTTGGAATGGAGTCCAGAGAAACACTGACAGATAATTTTTTTAACCAAATTTCTTTATTGGCATGTTTCATCAGATACAATATTTACTCTTTAACATTGTGGGCCTGATTTTGAAAGGGCCCTCAGAACGATACAGGTTGTGTCACTCCAGGGCTGTGGCTAACTTCGGGTGCATCAGGGACCCTGTGCCCAATTTTATAAAAGTGGGGGTCCCTGCACCAAAGACACAGTAGTTGCTGCAGCTGCAGGCTTGCACCAAACATTTGGCACACCAGCAAGGTTAGATGCAGGGATCTGAGTCCCCCAGCCTGGCACAACACTACAGGGGCCATGAAGGTGGGGGAGGAGTGAACATGCCTGCTAAGAGGTGGATGAGGCAGCAGGGCATGGGGTGTCCTATGGGGCATTGAGGCTATGGCAGAATAGTAGGGTGGTGATGTGGCACCCAGCGGGAGGCCTTTTGCAATGCCAGGCAGTCAGTCTATCTGACTGCTTTGTGGGGGGGGGGTTCACAAGGCTGGACAATGACCTGGCCCCAGGTGGGCACAGCCCTAGCACCTGCCCCATAGGGGTCCAGATCCCTAAGCCTGTAGATTGGAGTCAGCCTGCCACAACATGGGTGAGGCTGGGTACCAGGAGACTGTTTATGTGCCTGGAAAACATTCCCCTCTACCACTGGCAGCCCTCACCCTGCAGCCACTGCTTCTCACCTACAGGGTCGGGGATCATGACACCTATGGGGCAGGTGCCAGGACTGTTCCCACCTGGAGCCAGGCCACTGTTTATCACTGCAAACCCCCCACGAAATGGATGGATCTGATTAGCCACCTGGCATTCCAAAAGGCACCCCTGCTGGGTGCCACATCACCACCCTGCAATACCGCCACAGCCTCACTGCCCGTAAGGCACCCTCCATGATCCTTCTGCCCGCAACCTCTGGCAGCCCCCATTGCCACTTTGTCCAGCAGTGGCGCATGATCTTTAGACCACCTCCTGGCTGGTCTTACCTTAGACCCCTGTTGTGTCCATAGCAGAGCTTGCAAAATTCCCAAAAAGGAATGGTGCAGCCCAGCCATGGCGCAAGCCCCCTTGCAATCTGGCACAAGGGGGCTTTTGCCGCAAGGGTGGTGAAGGGCAAATTATGTGCAAGGCATCCTGATTTTGATGCAGCCTGCGTTTGAAAATCGAGATTGTCGCAACCTTTGACACAAGGTGCCAATTGCATCATACCCATTTGGCACAGGAACTTTGCATTAAAGAATACCTTTTTAAAATCAGGTCTTGTGATTCTAGTTTAGTCTCTCTTTTCTACATACCTATCTCAGAAAAAAATAATTTGCCTCTGTTACTGCCAAGAAATCATTTGACCTTGTTTTAAATCTCTTTCTATATCAGTTCTCCTCAACCTCTCTTTATTTTCTTACCGTCTTCCATATTGCAAGTTCTTTAATTAATGAACAGTATTTATCACTTTTGAGTAGATCAATACAGCCCATAGTGCCTTTTTTGCCAAAAGCTTATTTCTGCAGTCTCACAATGCATGTTGGCTTCCCGTGTGATGCTCAACATACACCAGCATTCCTTCCATTTAGAATTAATTATTGATCACCTTCTCATGATGTTTCTTTACTGCAATGACCAGAATTGAAAACTGATGTTTTCATTTACTTTTGTCAGATAATCTTGTTGACAGGCACTTGTCAAAAGGTTATCTGACAAATAGTTTATTGTGATTCCTATTTAGGGATGCAGTGGGCAGAGCCCTACAGACCTCTTGCTGTGAGATAAGTCTCCTGAATTACTTGTGAATGAACAACATGTTGGACTGACAAAAGTTGCCTCCACGACTGTGGAACACTCCATGCTTGCACAATTTTTTTTTTCAGCGGTCCCTCTGAAATACATAACTCCCCACCTGACCCTCCCTCCCTCTCAGCACCCCCCACCCCACAGCCCCTAGAAACATAACAGTGACACTTAGGGTGCCCAATCCTCCAGTGTCTCAATTGCAACTCCTCTTACTGCCCTGTCCCCCCTCGACCACTACTGCACATGCACAGTAATTTGGATAAGGTGATTTTCTAGGTGTAGGGCTCCAGGAAGCAGCTGCCATTTGCCAACTTGCCCAAAACAGACAGCGAATCAGCGGAAAGCATAAGACATGGTGCGGGATCCAAGGTGGAGCAAGAATCACTCATAAACACCAGCCTGTCGGCACAGCAGTTGGTTTTCTGCTTGCGATGCCAGTAACCCAGGATTGGAAACAGATCCAGGTTGTCGGAGGCCAACCGTCAGGAGAAGGATTGAGCATCCCTGGGACTGCTCTCCTTTTCCAGGGGGGAGGTGGTGTGTGTTCGGTGCAGGAGCGACACCTGGTGGAGGCTGAATTGTCCCCTTGCACTGACACAGGAAGTAACGCTGGGATGGGACAAATGCAGGACATCATTGCACATCCCAGCCCCTGCCTACAGGAAAAAATGCTGCCCCAGCCATCTCCATGAAGCTCTGCCCCAGGGCTTCAATTAGCCACCCCGCCAGCTCTCATAGCCAGTTACCAGTTTCACGGCACTCGTGCCCCATACGGTGCCATGACCTCGCCCTCTGGGGGGTAAGCCAGGTGTAACCAGGAGAGTGCAGGCAGATATGGGTGGTGGAAGTCCAAGGGGCGCTGTGACCAGGGCAGAGAACTGATGACCAGAGGCAGGAAAAAAGTAAAAGCTAAAAAAAAAAAAGGAATCATTCATAAACAGTGGTGGAAGCAGCAGCACACGGTACATTGCCATCCTGGGTCAGGGAAGGCAGAGAGACAGAAGCAGCCTGCTGCTGAGTGAGGGCTGGAAGGTGTAGCAGTGGCTGGTGGAACTGAGCTGGGCCACAGCCTCCAGAGCTGAGCCATTTTGCTCAGGAGGAGAGAAGGGGAGAGATATGAGGGTGACTGTGAATATGACTGGTTGGCCAGGGACTGAGAACAGGTTCTGCGGTGCTTCAGGTATTCTGTAGACAGACCAAGGTTTTGTTCTCCATTGCCTGGCATGAGAGATGATGGAACTGGGGCCTTTGCTTGGTTGAGTCGTGTTCCCTGTTAAACCTTAGAGTTATGAAGTGGTAGGACTGACGAGGACGAAGACCATAGCTGCTCTTTACATCCCTCCTCCTCGATGATGTGTCTGACTCAGATCTTATACTGGTACCCTCAGTGTCCGTGAGCTGTTCTCTGGCCTACTGTCCCTAAATATCATGAATAGCTTGACAGATAACGTTGTGTCCCTGTGCTTTGCAGCTAACTTGGTGGGCAGTATGGTTGCTTTGTAAAAAACAGACTCAAAAAGATGGGTGCTGACTTGCATGCCACAATCCAGTGTAATATCATGCTGCCTGTTAGAACCCATGCATGATAAACACTGTACACACAAATAAGCCGGTTTTAAGGAAGTTATAAGAGCACTGGCATTAAAACTGGGGTAGTAGTGCAATAAAATACCTAACTTGGTGCAGGCACTGGCAGCAGCAGAATCGTCTGTGTAAGGAACGGAACTATAGAGGTAGATAACTGATGAATTAACATAAGCCAACAGTTAATCGTTGACTGACTTTCACATACTTAAATTGTGTTTTTTCACAAGTCACAAATTAACTTTAGTGTACTCTAAGGGAGAAACATTTTCATAAGCTTTCCTTAGATGGCTAAATACTTGTGGTCTTTTAAAAGTGTGTGTAAACCTGTTGTAGCAGTATGGCTACTTTTTGTATTTGGTCAGTTCACTGGTATTGCTGTAACTGTTGTAAGCTTGTTATTTTGTTTTTGACCTGTTTTGTTCCAGAAAATTTCTCTTTATCTGCCCCCCCATTGCAACTAGAAGCAAGCTTTCCTAGCCTAGCTCAGCTTGATAAAATTATGAAGTAAGCTAAAGCCAAATGCTTAGGAAAATGCTATCTGATAGCTCAAATACAAGATTCCACTATACTAATGTTTGAAACTCCACTTCTGATAATAATTCTCTGCCCCCACATCCCTAAGTTCAGATTTAGATGTGTCTCTTGTAAGTAAAAGATGAAATCAAGAAACTGAACCCAGTAAGTCATTTGGCATAGATGGTACTGAAAGTAGATTTTTAAGGATCCAGTAAGCGAGTAGCACCTATTCTGACAAAATTGTTCAATTGGAGCCTTACCAAAGAAACTTTCCCAAAATCATGGAAAAGAACAAAAATTATTCCAATTTATAAAGGGGACTTGTCGACTGAACCTACCAACTACAGGCCTATTGCTTTATTTTCAATGGTGTCGAAGGTCTTGGAATGGCTGGTGCAGCAGCAGCTTGGGGAGTATCTTGAATGCTGTTTGTGTACCAGTCAGGTTTCAGGAAGAGTCATTCCATGGGCACCGCACTTGCCGACTTGGTGGATGTGATCGCATCCCAACTAGAGGGGGTGGGTTGGTGGGTTCGGTGTTCATGGATCTCTCAAAGGCTTTCGACACTGTTGACCGTAGCCTGTTGTGTGATAGATTGTTAGAGATAGGCATGTCTACTGAGGTTAGGGGATGGTTTAGATCTTATGTACAAGGTTGCACCCAACAAGGTTTTGCATATGGGCACCTCTCTGTTAGTGTTTTTATTTAGTTGGGTGTACCACAAGGGTCAATTTTAGGACCTACCTTATTTTTGAAATAAATTAGTGTATATAGCAAACTTTTCCAAAGTCAGGCTTTACGCTGACGATACCGTTTTGGTTGCCAATGGAAGGAATTTATACTTAGTGAAAAAGAATCTTCAAATTGATTTTTTTGCACTTTGTACATGGATTAAGGAGTCGAGTCTAGTAATGAATAATAAAAAACCCAAAGCTGTGGTGTTTAGGAAAAAAGGGGCAAGAGAGGTCAATGCTGTTCTCAATATAAAAAGAATAACAGATAATGGTGAACAAATAACTCAAGACACAACATATAGATGCTTAGGTGTCTGGTAAGATGATTGCTTGACTTTTGATTATCATATAAATGACACCATAACTAAAGTAAGTAAGAGATTAGGCACTCAAAATTTTCTTTGAATAAGCAAATGAGATCACTTGTAGTAAATCAACTTTTGTTACCAGTCATAGACTACGGAAGCCACGTATGTGGCTTTGCAAATAAGAAGTGTCTGACGAAAGTTGACATGATATATAATAGGCTTGCTAAGTTTATTTTGGGTAAAGATCTTGGTACTCACCATTGCACTTTATTTGAGGAACTTGGTTGGTTAATATCTTTACACAAATGAAAGCTGCAATTGGAAAATTTGCTCCATAAGTACTCTATCACAAAAACAACTTATCTGTATGAGAAATTATAAAAACTCAACATCAATGCAACTTTCGTCAGACCTCTTATGAGGAGTTATTCCTCAAAATTAATAAACAAATACAGTCATATGTGTTTTTCGCTATCATATTTCAAGTATGGAATTCAGTTCATAAAGTATTTATAGTTGATCAAGACAATATTAACATTTTCATGAGGGAGTTAAAATATGGATTGAGGGTGCGATGCATGTGCAATGATTAGAATGAAAGTGTTATGTAGGTTGCATATGATGATTTAATTTTACTTTTGTGCAACTTGTCTTTGTCTTTTGTATTGTCCTTCTCTTTTGTATTGAAGTTAAACAGGAGAATCTATTATATAGGACTTGTCCTAAAGATGTTTTATTTCCAGCTTATCCTGTATAAAAATAAAGATTTTTACGACTACTGGGAATACAGGTCATGCCATTTGCTGCTGTCAACGATTGACACTTACTTGGGCCAATGATTTTTGTTTTTCAAAACTGGCCAGTTCTATATGACAAAATCTTAATCTGTTTCCCAGAATCGAGGGTAGATCAGCTGTTTTAGACAAATATGTGGCTCAAACTTGTTGCAAAATTAAGGACATTAGCACAGTAAGTGTTCAATCAGTCAATCAAAATTTTATTTCTTTAGTGCTATTCCAGAAAATCAAAGCACTTTACATCCTAATGCACATTAAAATACACAATATAATCATTAATAAATGTAAAATATCAGTACAGTAAACTTAAACTTAAATATAACATCTCAAAACAGTAAACTTGAACTTAAACTTCCTCAGGGAATGTCTGGCTGAATAAAAACATTTTAATGCAGCTTTAAAACTGAAAAGAGACTGAAAAAAATATTTATTTTTCTGAAAAACTGACTCAATATTCTGGTCTAGAATGCCAAGTGCGTTTATTGGTGTTTCTATTGAAAAATGAGGTTTCTAGTCACCTAAGCTAACAAAAGTATCACCAACACATAACATTTAGAGACTGTCCTCTGGGGAGGGAGGCTTGCATTTAGTTGTTATCCTCCAGAAGTCCCAAACAGAAACAAACTGATTTGTATTGAAAATAGAGTGCATTAATTGGACTACTGCTCCAAAGGAGATTCTGAAGCCTACCTCATCTGGGCTGGCAGGGATTCTATCGTGTTCTGTGTAGATGATTCATACTGGAATAGAACTGAAAATGTGATTTACATAAAGAACAAATTATCATGGAACCTGGTGTGGTGGGGTACTAAAGTAAGGTGTGAGATTCTTTACTGGGCTTCATAGCCCATTACCTGCCATGGCAATAGTCTCTCCTTGTCAAACTTATACATTTTACTGCCGCCGTAAGTGATGCAAGGGATCATAACTCTAGTTGAACTACTGACCAGCTAGTCCCTTCCATGTCCCAGTCTGCATGTGGACATTTTGTGATGTCCTTCAGGGAGCGCTAGGTGCTGGGGAGTGGTCAGTGGACCAGGAAGTGGAAGGGGATTAGCAGGCCATAAGTTTCGGCCAGAGTTATGATCCCTTCCTTCTCTTACAGGACAGCATTAAAATTTATAATTTTGACAAGGAGGGACTACTGTTGCAGCAGGGCAATAGGCTATGAAACCCAAAACTGAAAGTAAAATCTCACACCTTTACTTTTAACAGAAGTGTGTTGTATGTCCAAAATAAGCTCCAAAATGTACCACACAGCATCTAAAACCCCAGAGCTTCTGGGGCTTGATAACCCAGGGCTTGCATTAACCCCTACAGAAGTTCCAAATGGGAATTCTGAAAGCAGTGCTTCAGCACTGACCCTGTATATGGAAAGGTTTTCATGTATTTTCTTAGCAGAAAAGTATCGGGTAATGCTTTACAAAGCCACTACAGCAAATTTCTGACCCAGGATTCTCTGGTCAGACCCCCAACATTTAACGCAGAGGGTCAACCTGACCCCCAGTTTAGTAGTGCTAATGCAAACCTTGTTGCTCCCAGACCCCTGGCTTTTACATAATTATTTACTTCAGCAAAATTACTCGAATTATCCCACAAAGCCTCAGAGCTCCCTTGGAAGGAAATACATTTCTTATTATAATATTTATAACCCATTAGGGCTCCTTCTATTTGCTGCTGTGCATTTTTGATTATGGACTCTCCTGGCTATTATGCTGCTGTTTTCCTCTCCCCGATCCTTTACGTAGCCCCTGGTGCTCTGATATCAGCTGCTGTGCAGCTGTATTGTATGTGGTGCTTGCTGTCTAGGCTCCCTTCAGGGAGCCCACTGATTCCTCCTGCCTGCCTCCCACAGCTACATTTAAGCCCATTTTGGGCACTGGCCTTCAGCTACAGTGTGGCTTTTCCTTTGTGGCTTCCATCCTGTGTGTTTACTCTCCCTGTCCCTTCATACCAAGCCCCTCAGGGCATTTACAATCAGCTACCATATGGGTTAGCTAGTGATTTCTACCATCTCCTGCTGGCTGCCCACCCTCTGTACCCTCTGAACAAGCCCTTTGGGGGCTCTTCACATAGCTGCTGTGCAGCTGATTGATAGAGGGAGGCATGTTTGCCCCAACCTCCTTCACCTCCTGAAAATCTCTATCTTTTTTTTCCCACTCCACATGGAGCAGTTCACAGCCTGAACTCCATGTGGGCTAGGAGTTGAAAGCCGCCCCGCTCCTGTTGCTCTAGCTAGTAGCACTAAACTGATGGTGCATAGCCCCAGCATTTCTGATTGGCGTTTTCTGACCAGCCTACCTGTCTGCTACATACAGTCATGGCTCAGGAACCCCCCCAAACTAGATGTCAGGAAAGGTTAGATATAATTAAAAAAACACCATTTCCACTGGCCACACAAGAGTTAGCCCACTCACCACCAGGACTATACCTTTAAACCACTGGCATCCTGGAGCAACTCATGACCCCTGAACCACTGGTGTCCCCTTTTTAAATAATGCAGGGACCACTAGCCCAAAAGCATCCCCACTAGCCCATCAGGGCTACTACTTAAATCTGCTGGCCACAGCAGGCCACCTAGGGGTGCCAAGGGTTTTTCGCTGAGCCCCTAATATCACTTTATTCTCTTTTTAGTGGTCTGTATTTTTATTGTCTATCTCTACATCTCTATTTTCCTTACCTTGAACTTAAGTGTATCTTTTCCTCTAAAACTCCCCTTCCTTTACTCCTATTCTGTATTGTACCCTTTTTCTATCTCTCTGTTCTCTGTCTCTACCCTCGCTATTGTATTTTCCCCACAATACTCTAACTAATCTAGTTTCCCTTTATTCTTACAGGTCTGGCCAGACTGTATACCAATCAGATAAGTATATTTGTTTAATTCTAACCCTCAATCTCTCCTCTAGGACCTATGACCCTTTGTGTCTCCTCAGCCTTCTCTGTTCTTCCCTTTCAGGTCCTACCAGAATAATCCCAATCCAGGACACCCCAAATCTGGACTCCTTAGCTGTGATGGAGCAGATAAGCCCTAATTACCTAACTGCCTTGTAGGATAAGTAGCATATAAAAAGGTGCTCACACCATTGTAATGTGTAGCGACTTGAGCTATTTACTTAGTTTTGTGGCCTGGAAAGGAGAGCTGTTTTCAGCCTCATCCACACCTGGTGTTTGTTGGACTCCACTGACCAGTCCCAACCTTGCTTACTTATGAGATTTGATAGAAAGCTCCAAGGTGGTAAGGCTGTAGGCACATATAGAGAATAATGACTCCCTTCTCCATCGGTCTTTTGTGGCCATTAGACTCCTCCCGCCTGACCCTCCCACTCAGCACCCACGCCCACCCCAAGCCCATACTAACCGATCAGGGTCCAACACTGTAATCCTCTCTGATTAGCAAACACGTCTTCACTCTTCAAAGCCAGACTGCAAACTGAGGAAACAAGCATGTTGTTCAATGTATTTCAATGGGGTTTCAAGCTTAGTGCCATAACTTGCCCATTTTTGCATATGTTTGCCCCAAATTTTCAACATGCCTTCTTTGGGACCCCATCTCATGAACAATGGCACTGTCATTAGGCAGATCTGTCTTGGGCAGGAGTAGAACATTGTCTCTGCCCTTGTTCATGAGGTGGGGTCATAACAAGGCTATGTTAAAAATTTGGAGTAAAAATATTAAAAAACAACTAAGTTACTGTATGAGCCTGCAGTGACTTTTGTGAATGCAGGCTCATAACTTTGGTAATTTTCAATATTCCCCCCCCAGATTTGCAAAGTAGCTATATCTTTACAGCACGTCATGAATGTGAAAGCTGTCATTTTTCAAATCCTTGCTAAAATGTTTTTTTTTTTTTTACATCCCGAAAAGTAATTTCGCAGTCCCTGTGCAAAATTACCTTCGGGCAGGGATGAAAATTTTAACTGCTCTTGTTCATGACGGGGTCATGAGAAGGTTATGTTCTAAATTAGTAAAACTATTTTAGAAAAAGTTGAGGCTATGTTGCATTTTGCAAACACAGGCTCATGAAGTTTGGTAATAGTCAATATTTTTACCCCAAATTTTCAACACAGCACCTCATGAATGTGACAGCTGTCATTTCTCTTGCCTGAAATATGTTTTTGCATCCTGAAAGTTGATTTCACAGTCCCTGCACGAAATACCTTTAGGCCAGGAGTTGAATATTTTCCCAGCCATTCTTCATGAGACAGGATCATAACAAGGCTATGTTGAACATTTGGGCCCAGATATTCAAACTACGCCAGGCTGTGGCGCAAGCCTGGGAACAGCGCAGGTTGGCTGCACAGGGGTGCTGGCTGGGCAATAGTCAACGGAGCTGCACCATGACTCAGCATTGTTGAATATCGCACCCTGGCCACCTGCAGTGCACATGGTGCAGTGGCACTGTGCCAGCGCAAGTGGCCAGAGGAGCAGGGAGGATGCGCTTAGCACAAGTTCCAGTGCTAGGTGCAACAACCAGGATATTCAAAAGTGCACATGCAAATGGGGCCATAATGTATGCATGCTAAATGGGTTATTTGCATGTCATTATGGCTCTATTGCATGCAGGTGCGCCGATCTCTCGATGACTTGTAATTCTGGCGCCTACCAGGCAGCAGCAGTCAGGGACCGGATGCCCTGCAGCGTGCAATGTGCCCTACAGCCTGATTGTGGAGCATTAGTTAAATAAATAAAGAATCCTATATCCCTGGTGGTTCAGTGGACTGCTGTCAGCCCGATCGATGGCTTCAGTGAAATAAAAATAGACCTATATCCCTGGTGGTCCAGTGGACTGCTGTCAGCCCGATCGTGGGTTCTGGTAAAATAAATAAAGACTCCTATATCCCTAGTGGTCCAGTGGACTGCTGTCAGCCCAGTGCGGGCTTCAGATAAGTAAAATAGACTCCTATATCCTGGTGGTCAGTGGACTGCTGTCAGCCTGATTGCGGGCTTCATTAAGGTATTAAGAATCTATATCCTGGTGGTCCAGAGGACTCCTCCCCACCCACCTACTGATCCCCACAGCCCGCTCCCCAGTCAGTGGTGGGCGGCAGCACTCACCCACCTGCCAGCCCGCTGCCCAACGCCTGACACTTTTGGTAGGGCTGTACACCCATTGGTCCACAGCGTGAGCCAATGGGCATGCAGCCCGTGCCGTACTACACATTCCAGATATGTGAATGGATCCAGTCACATATCTGGAATGTGTAGTACAGTATGGGCTGCACGCCCATTAGCTCATGCTGTGGAGCAATGGGCGTACAGCCCTACCGATGGTGTCAGTCGGTGGGCAGTGAGGCGGCAGGCGGGTGGGGTGCTGCCGCCCACCGCTGACCGGGGGGGTGGGGCGGTGGGATCAGTGGATGGTTGGAGAGGGGGATCCGCTGGACCACCAGGGATATAGGATTCTTTATTTATTTTACTGAAGCCCGCGATCGGGCTGACAGCGGTCCACTGGACCACCAGAGATGTAGGAATCTATTTTTTCATAAGAATGCTCACGATCGGGCATGGGGGTGCCACGACGGAGGTGCAGCTGGAGCTCAGGAGGCCACCCACAGGTGGCAGCTGCTATGTTGTGCCCTGCAATACGGCAGCTCACCTGTGGGTGGCCGGTCGTTGCTCCTTTATTTTTTGGAACAACTTTGTACGGCTCAGGTAGGGGTTGCAGAAGCATGGCTCAGCACATCCTGGGCTGAATATTGTGATGTGCAGAATATGCATGGGCACGCCCCCCCTTACCTGCGCCTGCATACATTACTGATGTGCTCCGGCACATCGAGATTTGTGCCAGGCGCAGTTTGGGCCCTGGTGTAAAAATATTACAAACCAACAAATTTATGACCCTATGTCACATTTTGCAAATGCAGGCTCATAACTTTGGTAATTTTCACTATTTTTACCCCAAATTCTCACCTGCAGCCCTATCAGCTCTGGCCAGAGTTTGTTGAAAGTAGTAAACTTTATTAAAATGTTGGCACTACAACAATTAAATGTTTATTTCTAGACCTAAAATCTCTATAATTTCCATCTCTTACCCAGCACTCCAAATATTTTCTTAGCTTGCTACTGTACACCCAAGTGTAAGTGTGCAGTCCATTTTCAGAACACTAGAATCTCTTGAACTTTTTGTAGAATATACTGTATTTTGTCATATTTCCTTACTATACTGAAAATAAAAACAGCAACTTTTCAAGCAGCTCTCACAGAGCCCTGCATTTATGGGATGATGGGCATTAGTTCAAATCTGTTTCCACCATTTATCGGAGGCAATTTATTGAATTCTCTTTCTTTTTATACGCCTTGATTGAAAATATTCCAGTGCAGTAAGTACACTCAAAGGAACCATATACAGCAGGTACAGATCACCAGGAAATGAAGCACCATTCATTATAAAAGCAAGGTGGAATGAGCCAGACAGAACCCCACAGTTTTCTGATGAACCAGTACTCCATATTACAATGTGAAATGACAGCAGTAAATAGTTCAACTTTTGTTTGAGTAACATTAAAGAAAGACCAGTACAATAAAATGCAACAGGAGAAAAAAGTAAAATCCCAGCAACCAACTGGCGGCAGCGTGGACCACTAAAGGAACCTCCAGTAGCAAATCTGGCTGTATTCTTAACTCCTCAGTACCCCAAGAGACCAAGAATCAACCAAGACCAGATGCCAAAACAAAAGGCACCCACATCACAAACCGTTCAAAAGGATCCCGACTCCTTGTATGAAAGTCAACAGACCTCTTCTTTTTCCAGGTGGTACATCTCCCACCTAGTCCATTTGTTAGTGAAAGCAAAAAGTGTGGACTGAACTAAAAAAGGTTATCCTGTCCATGTGCTTAATTTGTTCAACAATCATCTCCCATTTGCCTCTGTCCGAAGGGGTCCTGTTGCAGCCAGCATCAGGTAATGGCCTTAGCTGCCACCACAATTAGAATATTTCATAACTAGCCCCCTTCTTTCCCTCCCACTGATTGAGGTTTAACCCCAGGATCAGGTTGGTGAAGGTTAGTTATGTGGTCACATTTAGAATCTGTGGATTACTTTCTGAGATTTAATGCCAAAATTCCAGCAGCTGTGAGCATTGCCAAAAACTAGGACTGTGGAAGCTTGCTCTCCTCACATTGCCTCCAGCAATCTGGTGTGACTCTTCAACCTCATTTACTTTGATTATTAAATTCTCTTTTCCATGTGTGTTGTATACCTATTCCTAAAGATGTAATGTAATGTAAAATTTATTTATACAAGGCGCCCTTCCTGAGCTCAGGGTGCCCTTACAATAATCACCACAATAATTTAAAATCCACAATCATTATAAAGACATACATGTACATATATCAAGTGTCATGAAATGCTTGATGAAACAAAAAGGTTTTAAGGGATTTAAAAAAAAAATCTAAATAACTTTAACAATCTTGCAGTATGGAGATTTGATGCCTTCTTTGTAGGCGTGCCTTATATAATTTCTGTGATTAAGTTTACAAAAAAGAGTTGCCAGGCTGCTTTTCTGCCCATTATCGATGTGCTAACAAAAGGCCTGTTATCTAGAAATATAAATTCATAACTGAAATGCAGCTTCTATGTGTCTTTCATCTGAAACTTGCAAAACTGCAAGACATTTCAGCAGACATTTTTGTTCCTGCAGATTCAACATAAATAAACGGCCAAGCTGACGGCCAGGTGAAGGCGACTGCTAGAGTTGTCTTGATGTGATGCAAAGCTTGAATATTTGCTTCCATTTGAATTCATGACACCAAAAACATCTGAAATGATGTTAAGATTTGCATTTGTGGATACAGTAAGTATGGTACAGTATTTCTCTTGTGTTTTGCTTTATAAAATGTGCTATCGGTATTTCTGTGTGCAAAATCAGGAGTGCAAAACTGCATTTCACCCCATGCCCTTTTGAACTTCAGCTCTCTCCCCACTTGTCCCCATGTTCTGGCATTAGTGTTGTGAGGAATGCAGACTTAAGGCAGAGAGTTTATGCAGAATGAAAATTCTGTTTTTGAAAAGCTTTTCATAATTTCATTTTTGAGTTCCATTAGGATTCCAAATGTTTCACACAGAAACATAAAAGCTATCACCAGATAAGGACCTCTTGGCCCACCCAGTCTGCCCTATTTTCCTACCTACTGTGCCACCGCAGACACTACTCGATCTCTGTTCTCCCCGCCTTATTTCTAAGGTCCCCTTGTGTCTGTCCCATGCATGCTTAAATCCTGTTACTGTTTTAGCACCCACTACTATGTAAACTCAGAAAAATTTCCATGGATCTTGTCAATTGTATAATAATTTTCTCCAGATTGCTGAAACAAACTTCACAGTTTATGTAAACAGTGGAATACTAATTTGCAAAAAACATTTCAACTTTTTAAATTTCATTATTCGCTTCTGACTGAAGTCTACAGAATTAGGTGGAATTTTCTAAAATTCTGTGTAGTTCCATTCCACTGGAATTTGAAAACTCTGCCAGTATTAGCCAGCACCCATGGTGATGACTCCATAAAACTGTTTATGGCATGTTTTTACCAACAGAGAGAAAAAATGGAGCAATAACTCAGTAAAAAGGGAACATCAAATAAAGATAAGCAGTTATGCAAACAGTTTAGCTTTAAGAGCACTATTGAGTTAAAGACATCCAGTCATTTTATTATTGTATACAGCACCAACATATCTCTAAATACAGTGCTTTTTTTCAGCCCACCATTTCCAACTTCAAATTTATCAGAAAAGCAGAAGGCAGATGGCCTGGTGGCAAAGATGGCTGAGGCACTGAGCGCACGTTACCTTTTCCCATGCTGATGACCCGGGTTCGGGAATGTACTCAGATCATTGGGGGTCAGCTGGGGGGGGGAAGGATTGAGCATCTGAGGGATTGCTCTACCCTCCCGGGAGGGAAGCTTGTCATCCTGGCCCCTTGCTGCCCCCAGGTAGAGGCCTGGGGGTAGAGCAGGTCAGGGAGGCAAAGTATGGGAGGGAGTCATGGGGGACACTCAACAGTAGAGGGTGAGACAGAATAGCAGAAAATGGATGTTGAGGGTCATCATTATGCCTGGCCCAGCTGTCTCTGTGCCTGTGCCACCACTCAGTGTGTGACCTGGTCTGCATTTGATTCGATTTAGTGTGTGTGTGTGTGTGTGTGTGTGTGGAGGATGACCTTCCCTCTTTGGCCCGGCCATGAGAGGGGAACTCGTCGGGAGACTTGTGACCATGCATGTACTGAGAGAGGCAGACAGCCAGCCTAGAGAGGCTGAGGACTGGGCTGATGTAGCTGCCCCCCAGATGTAGGAGAGATAAACACCTCTACGAAAGAAAAGCAGAAGGCGATGCACATAAGGATCTGCATTTAATGATTTTTATTGCACCATGTACACTATTCTCTTGCAGCTTCTCACCCTCCAAGGAGTGAGGGACCATCCATGTGGCGGCGACCACAAAGCTCCTCAACCGCCTGGTGCTCCGGCCACTGGTGGTGACCTGTTGGCAACCAGACCTGGAGTCTGTGAGGGCAATGGAGCTCACCCTCCCCTCTTCAGGACACAAAGACCAAGTGGCTCTCTGAACTTTTCAAACTGCACACCTTCCCACCAAGCAGTCAGTCTGGCCATGGGAAAACACTCCTCCTGCCCAATAGGGATAAACTGCACTCCTTGAGTGACCCACCATGAGCAATATGGCATGAGATGAGTGGCAAGTCTGTAGAGTCAGCTGTGGCAATGGGGGCTGGGGCATGTCTCGCTGCTGGCTAGGGACCCAGTGCACCTTGTCAATCGCTCTCCTACCCTCTCACTCAAAACTTTCTTTGATACAGTACCTCTACATCACCATCCTAGTGTGGTAGTTTTGCTAGTCCAGGCTAGCTCATATATTTCCAATTTCAGCTTGCAAAGGTGTTGAACTTTATGCCAGTTTATAGTTTAATTTACCATATCAGGTAGTCATTCAGTTTAGCTAAATTGCTCACCAATTAACACTGCTGTGCTGATAGCTACGCTGTGTACTTTTATGTGATGTTACTCTTTACTGATGGTGTGGTTTATTCACTGCTACTCATATTTTTTTGTTAATCTGCTATGTTAATGAGTTATTGAGCAACTGCTTGCTCACCATCACTTACCTGCCTGTACTAAAGCAGTTTCCTGTTGCTCAGGTGTTGATGTATTGGCCTCTGGCTGCATGAGTTTTGCTGCTCTTCTTGGCTTATACTGCCAAATAATGCTGTTGATTTTATCTAGCCACACTGTCGATATTCATAACAGGTCTGTTTTGCATGTAATTTGTTTATGTAGCTCTGCCAAACACATCAGTAGTATTTCCACAGTTAGGTGCTTCTGCTCATTGTCCAGCCACTTATAATTATCATCATAGATCTAACTTTTGCATCTGAAAGCACTCTGCAGCCAAGTGTTTTCCCTCTGCCCACAGCCCCTGCCTTTCTTCTGCACAGAGCTTTTTTTCTGGCTGCTCCAACAGTTATGCTTAATCGTAGGTTAATCAATTGAGGCCCTCTTCTCAGGGCCCTTAGTCTCCATTCTCTCTGTTATAGACAGAATACCAACTCCACAGGTCACTGCTGACAATCCCCCAACAAATCCTGTAATGGATTTTAGCCACCCCAACTTAATGATAGCAGCTTTCTCACTCCCCAGCACTGCTGCTCTCCAAAGTTGAAATCTGCTGCCCCTTCTAGCGGTACACAAACAGAGGAATTGTTTTCATGCTCTCCCATGCACTGTGAGGCCAGTTACAAAATCATGACCCTGTGTTGGGGTCGAGGACTTGAGGTCCCATTCACTATGTTGTGATGATAAACCCTATCTGCGGGATGGTAGCCTCCAGTTAAGGCTTGTGAATCTTTGGGTTATGTATAAGGTGCTCTGGGGGGGTGGAGGGAAGGGAGGAAAACTGGGGATAGTTGGATAGTATTACTGCCTTACGATTTATTGATCATATCAATGATTACTTAAGGTTTGTTGTTAGGCTGACAGATCCAGTGTTATAGCTTTCTTAATAGTTGTTGGACTTAATATGTTCACGGTGATGTAATGGGAGAAGAAAGTTGTCGATGTTATGAGTGTATCTTTTCTCCTTTCTGAGAAAGTTAATAAAGTATATTTAATCAAAAAAAATCATGGTCCTATGGATCATTACATTATACTTCTGGTTGGTGGGGGACATTGAATCAAATCCAGGTCCCATGGCTCCCACTCTCCCCCCCACACTGTGGTTAGGCCTCAAGGGGGTCAACATTACCACCTCAACATCTGTAGTCTCAAGGCAAATAAAACTGACCCTGAAGCTTAGATGGCCCACTACTCCCCGATATCCTAGGTTTATTGGAGACTTGGCTTAAACCCTGTATTCCTAAGACACTCTGTAGCTTGGACAATTATAGCTTCATATGTGCCGACTGACCCTCCTTGAAAAGAGGTAGTGGTCTATTAATTTATTACTGATTCCATCTTAATTTATCCATTATTGCTCATTATTGCTTATGAAGCCAGTACTGGTACTGCCTGTGAAATACTACATGCATCCTGTCTACTAGGCCATACCAAAAAAATGTCATCTTGTTTGTACTTACAACCCCCAAAATGCAGTGCAGCTGGTCTATCTGCCCTCCTCGATGCAGACCAACCAAAGATTGAGTGTAACTAGGCCTTTCTCACGGGCAACCTGAACCTTTATTGGTTAAGCCTTAACTGTACAAATTATCAGCTGCTTATTAATAAGGCCAGTCTCACCCAAATTATATCCAATCCCATCTGCCTATCTCACCATGGTGCATCCTCTTCTTTGCTAGATTGGATGCTCAGAAATAGACTTGACAAGATCAAGCATCTGGACTGCTTCCTGACTCATTCAGTGATCATTCTCCCACCTATTGCAGAACATCCCCTGTTTAAGACCTGAGCTACTGTGGGGAAGATTTTGTTTCTGAGTTTTCTTGATAAAAGGACACAAATCCTTCTACATTACATTTTATTCCTTACCATGTGTGACTGATTATCCTCATATGCAGTATATAAAACAAATCCATTGTCCGGTCCAAAGAGCCTGTCTTTGTTTTGATCTGTAAAGGAAAATGAGCAAAACACAGGTCCAGAGTCGATTGTGCTGACTAACTGCATGTGAGATTGTTGAGAATGAACAGATTAGCATCAATTATAAATGAGAAACAAAACAGCAAGGATCATAAAAACACTGAGAATGACTGCTTCCTGATTCTGTGGTTGGTTCTCTATGTAATAATTCCTTGATCACTACCCAGTTCCTCAATTAAACTATCAGATTCCTGCAGGTTTTGAGATGGAGAATACAGTAATAAAAAACAGTAATTGTTTTCTGTTTACAGCTGCAGTGAGTGGAGCCCTGCAGACGTCTTGCTATTACAGTAAAAAAAGACACTCTCCAGATTCTGGATTGACTAGATAAAATTGGAGGTTTTGTGTAATCACTCCGCTAATTGAAAAAGTCTGCTGTGTTCATTTAGCTGAGCAGTGTTGCACCAGACTATTTTGTGGTTACTAGCTTGAATCTGGGTACTCTTCTCTTACAGGAAAGAATTAATAGTTCATAAACATGTCAACTTAGTCTTTTCCAGCCATAAACTAGGTGATTTGACCAACAAAGATTTACACAACATCCTACGCTTTCAGACTAACACAGAGTTCTTCTTCAGAGGAATGGCAGCTTGCTTACAAGAGATGCCTTTTAAGAACCCAGAGCAATATTAGACAGACAAAAAAACTTTTACACATCAATGTGACACATTAGAGGAGCAATTAGTTAAATACAACTAAAGAGATAAGCAAACATCCCTAAAAACTATAGGAGGGAGTGGGTTAAATGTCACAGAATGGAATGTTCATGTAGTAAATTATCTGATGTCAAATGTCTTACTGAAACTAAGTTGTAGACTGGTGCATGTGTGTGTGTGTGTGTGTGTGTGTGTGTGTGTGTGTGTGTGTGTACTAGAAACAGCAGGTCTGCTGTATGAAATTAAAGTCTATGAACTCATCACCCACCAGTTAAAATCAAACTTCTAACACACATAGTTGAATAAATAAGATGGACCCATCTTATATATAAGCATATTAAAAATATGTAAGACCAATATCTGTCAATGTGTTGTGCCTGAAACAAGAAGGAAGCAAGAGCACAGACATGACATTAAAATAAAGAAGACTGAAAACCCAGTGGGACAACATTTCTCTCAGGCTGATCACTCCAAATTTGATCTTTAAGTCCTGGTTCTCAAGGGACATTTTGAAAATACACAAGAGAGATGGCATTTGAGGTCATAATTATCTTTCTTTTGAATAGTGCTGATGATGGCATGAATATGGACATTGGATTCATGTCCCTTTATACTGCTTAAAGTGCCCCTGCTTCCTTCTTGTTCTTCATGCAGTGCTTCTGAGCTTCACTCCTGCATGCAGGCAGTCCCTCACCTTTCACCAGCATACAGTACACCACCGTGATGGGTGCTATGTCACCCCACTGTGTCCATGCAGTGCTTCTGAGCATTGCTTCCCAGTACAGGTAATCTCTTACCTTCCACCAGCACACAATACGCACAAGGGATGGGTGCCATGATGCTCAACTGTGTTCATGCAGTCCTTCTGAGTATCACTCCACAGGGCAACCAGTCCCTCACCTTTCACCAGCATGCAGTACACAGCTCTAATGCGTGCTATGACTCCCCACTGTGTTCAAGCTGTGCTTCTGAGCATCACTCCCCTGTGTAAGCAGTCCCTCACCTTTCACCAGCAAACAGTACACAACTGTGATGAGTGCCTTATCACCCCATTGTGTTCATGCAGTGCTTCTGAGCTTCACTCCTGCATGCAGGCAGTCCCTCAGCTTTCACCAGCATGCAGTTTGCAGCTCTTATGGGTGCCTTGTCACCCCTCTGTGTTCATGCATTGCTTCTGAGCATTGCTTCCAAGCACAGGCACTCCCTTACCTTTCACCAGCACACACTATGCAACAGAGATGGGTGCCATGATGCCCCCCTGTGTTCATACAGTGCTTCTGAACATTGCTTCTCAGTGCAGGCAATCCCTACCCATTCACCAGCACACAGCACACCACCATGATGGGTGCCATGTCGCTCCACAGTATTCATGCAGTGCTTCTGAGCATCACGCTACAGAGCAGGCACTCTCACTTTTCACCAGCACACAGTACACTACTGTGATTGGTGCTATGTCACCCCACTGTTTTCAAGCTGTGCTTCTGAGTATCACTCCACAGTGCAGGCAGTCCCTCACCTTTCACCAGCACGTAGTACACCAACTTTATGGGTGCCATGTTGTCCCACTATGTTCATGCAGTGCTCCTGACATTACTCCCTTGTGAAGGCATTTCCACATGTGTTCATGCAGTGCTTCTGAGTATTTTTCCTTAGTGCAGAGACCCTACCCATTCACCATTGTGCATTACACCACCATAATGGGTGCCATGTTGCCTCACTGTGTTCATTCATTGCTTCGCAGCATCGATCCTCCATGCAAGCAGTCCCTTACTGTGTTCATACAGTGTTTCTGAGCATCACTCCACAGTGCAGGCAGTACCTTACATGTCACCAGCACACAGTACACCACTTTGATGGGTACCATGTCACCCGACAGTTTTCATGAACACTGTGTTCATGCGTTGCTTCTCAGCAGTGCTCCTCCATGCAGGCACTTCCTTACTGTTTACCAGTACGCAGTACACAGCCGTGATGAGTGGCATATCGCCCCACTGTGTCCATTGGACAAAGCTGTTTCTCTCCTTCTGCACTCTGACTTCCTCCATCTGGGCCAGTCTTCCCAGCCCCATTACCCACCTTCTCTGGGACTTACCTTTTCTGGTGGTCCTGTCACAGGACCTTGGATCAGAGGTGCCTAGTCATTGGTGTGGGGCCTGCTAGAGGTCAGGACATCACTGTTCTACAGACAGAGGGCTTTTACTCCTACTTTTTTCCCTATTGGGCCCAGACATGTGTACTCTGCCTCCATGGAGACACCTCAGGCATCCAGGTGTGGGGTCCCTTCCCATGCTGTCCCATTGTGCTGCCACCTAGATTCCTCTCCCTGTCCTACAGATGTGCAGTCTCCCTCCCAGGCTAGCTACCAAGTGACCCAGGTCCATTTTTGAAGCCGGGTTGCTGGCATGGCAGTCAGTGGCTAAAAGCAATTCAGTCAGTGGCTAAAAGCCTGAAACAGAACTAGGTAGACAAACCTAGAACTGGAAACCAGAACTACACAGAGTAATGGACCCATATTAAAAGGTATCAGGTTGCTCCTTGCAAAGCCCCTTTCCTTAGAACAAATTAGCACAGTTCACTAAATCTGCTATACACAAACATGTTTGGGGAAAATTGCCAGTTCCCCAGTTCCCAAAACATGTTTGAATATAGCCCTCCCAAAGCAAAAATGAGACACTAAAATGTGCACTCAGCACAATTCACATCCCCTGCTGGCTAATTAGTGCAAATTAACACAGTTCACTAAATTTGCTATGCTCAAACATGTTTGGAGCAAAGTGTGAGAGCCCCAAGCATATTTGAATACAGTCCCCCAAAGCAAAAATGAGGCACCACAACATGCTGTCAGCACAATTCACATCCCCCTGCTGGCCAAACAGAGATACAGTATCTGGTCACTGAAAACATACAGGCTGTGATGGAGTCACCTCATTTAGGGCATTGCAGACCTGTTAGTGTTACAATAGGTACAATCAGGACCTCACTGAAAATGAGCTACTGCATGTTAACTAACCTATCCTGGGTAACTACATTGTACAAGTGTATAAAAGCAGGACTCCGTTAAAAATTAGATTCTGCATTTTACCTGTGCTAACTCTACTAAATACACTGGAAAAATGTGTAAAAGCAAGACTACCACTGAAAATGAAATATTGTAGCCCAGGGCCATAGACAACACGGATTCACACTGGGGAGGCCATGTCCGACAAATCTGGTTGATTTCTTCGACTGGGTGGCAAAGGAAGTAAATCAGGGTGGGGCAGTGGATGTCACTTACCTTGATTTTAGCAAAGCCTTTGTAACCCCCAGGTGGCGCTATCCCAAGGACTACTACCCCGCCTGCTTGACTACGGACAGGTTGAGGGAACTGGGTTCTATGGCGGTTGCCTCCACCCAAAGGTCAGGGTTTGTAGCAGTTAGACTAGCTTGATCACAGCCCTCTGGGACACCATGACCCCCTTTGGTTCCCTCTAGTGGCTCACACAGTACACAGGAGTTACAGCCCCAATATCCCACGTATACACACTGTTCACTCATAAAGCACCACTTACCCTCGAGACTGATTCTGCAGCACGTCTCTGAGGATCCCATGTAAAATAAGGTTAAACAACATACACAGTGAAATACAATACTACTTTCCATAAGTACCAACACCACAGACAGTATATAGTATAACAACAACAAATCTGATTTATTTAGGGGACAGTAACACGGGAGAGAGAAATCAGGTTAATTGGTGGCATTAAATCACAGTACTGTGCACACATACAGGGTCTGAAAAGTCATACTGTGGGTACCCAGGTTGGGAGGGGGCTAGCCAGGTCTGTTGCCCAGGGTTGGCCGGCAGGTGCAAATGGATAGGACCCTGTAGAAGAAAATATATGCACAACACCCAATTGTAATCCGGATGGCTCAGTCCATGAAGCAGTGAAACAATAAGAATTGGATGACACACTTGTGATTGAAAACAGGCTGCAGGGGAATACCCTGATTTGTACTCACAATACCCAAGCTGAGAACTGGATGGTGGATGGTCTCTGGATTGTCAGAAACAACAGGGCATGGAGACAAGGTCCTTGTGACTGGACCCCACTGCAGTTTATAGCAAACTGATTTAGTCCGAGACAAGCTGGGGTTTGCTTCCAGCTTCAACACACAGCACACAGCACAGGGGATTGGAAATAGCGATTCCCCACAAGCACTACGCACATTCATATGTAAAAGGAAAGTACTATACCAGGCAGGCTGCTCCTTGATCCGGATCACACTTACTGCAGTATACCCGTGAGCACACACAGCAGCTTCAGTTCCTGATAGACCGAGCACGATTCAGCAATTTCTCCAGTCTTCTACAGGGTGAGCCTGGTATCCACTCTTCTAGTGCTTCTTTCTCCTCACAACTCGGATTCAGTCCAAACTGGCACTCACAAAGGCTGCAGACCGAAACTCAGGGCCTCACACGCACTTCCCACACAAAACTATACACAGCAGAAGCAGAGAGCTCCTTCTCTCTTCACAATCACAACTGATCTAATCTTTCCAGTCACAGAGCAGGGCATTTTCTTTAGCTCCACACCATTCTGTTGGCTGGTTTGGCTGTCACTCACAATAAGACTCCCTCTGTTGGTGGAAAAAGGTGCCAAGGTTAAAACTACATTTCCCGGAGACACTGCCCATATAATCCCCTTGTGGCTGGCTCAAAATTGAGAGTCCAAGTTCTGATTCATCCACAGGCTCCATTTTAGAGTCTCCCTATCATCCTGATTGGTCCAAGTCAGCTACTCAGAACCAAAATGAAAGAGTTACACTGAAACAGTTCGTGCTGAAATGAAGACAGGTTAGACATTTTCTCAGTCACTCTAAATGATTTCTGGCAAACAGTTATATCTTTCAACAAGACTCCCTCTGCACATGGAGCAATGGCAGAAACGGAGCGAACTGACAGCAGTCCAGGCGGGATTCAGACATTAGAACACACAGTTCCCTCATACAAACTAATTAAGTCTGCAAGCAGACAGTTCTTAAAGAGACAGTATGTGGAAGCTCAAATAGCACTCACTTGGAACCACATTTAAACAGCTCAGACGCTGAACACTGCCCAGACTTGGAGCATTCAGGCAAGCTCCTGGAAGACTTTTGGGAACCCCCATTTGCGGGGGGGGGGTTACACCTTTGACACCATCCCACATAGGAGGCTGATAAACAAGCAGTGTAGACTGGGCATGGGGGACAGGGTGGTAAACTGGGTTAGAAACTGGCTAACAGAGAGGAGGCAGTGGGTGGTGGTAAATGGGGTGCAGTCTGGGGAGGGGGGGACCAGTGGGGTGCCTCAGGGATTGGTCCTGAGGCCAGTCCTGTTCAATGTCTTCATTAGCGACATTGTAGAAAGGCTGGAGGGAAAGGTTTACCTGATTGCAGATGGCACCAAGACCTGTAACAGAATGGATACCCCAGAGGGGGACGAGAAAATGAGGAGGGACTTGGGGAGGACTGAAAAATGGTCTGAGGACTAGCAACTGAAATTTAATTCACAAAAAGTGCCAAATTATGCATCTGGGACACAGAAACCCTGGGGATAGCTACAGGATGGGGGGGAGGGGAGTTGCTGACAGTCATAAAGAAGGAAAGGGACCTGGGGGTTATTATTTCAGATGAGCTGAAAATGTCAAAGCAGAGTGCTAAGGCAGCTAGGAGGGTCAGTGGCATTCTGGGGTACATAGGCAGGGGTATCACCAGCACAAGGAGGGAGGTAATGATGCCATTATATAAAACCATGGTCAGGCCTCACATGGAGTACTGTGTGCAGTTCTGGAGGCCACACCTTCGTAATGATATTAACAGGCTGAAGACAGTCCAGAGAAAGGTGACTAAGATGGTACAGGGCTTGCAACACAAGATTTATGAGGAGAGATTAAGGGACCTCGATATGTACTCGCTAGAAGAGAGGAGGGAAAGAGGGGACATGATAGAAACATTCAAGTACCTTAAGGATATAAACAAGGTGCAGGGGGGGGAGACATTTTCCAATACAGGAGGAGCACAAGAACGAGGGGGCATGATATGAAATTGGAAGGTTGGAGGTTAAGAGGGAATGTGAGGAAGTTCTTCACAGAGGGGGTGGTGGACGCATGGAATGGTCTGCCTCAGGAGGTGATGGGAGCATGCACTGTGGTTCAATTCAAGCATGCTTGGGACAGGCATGGGGAACCATAAAGGTACAGCAGCGGGTGGGTCAGAAGCAGTAATCCTGTACAAGGGTTTATGGGCAGACTAGATGGGCCAGGTGGTCCTTATCTACTGACAATTTCTATGTTTCTATGTTTCTATCCTACTAATAACACTCACACCCTATATGTGTGCACAACTGTTGTAACAGCTACGTGTGTGTGTGTGTGTTGTGTGTGTGTGTGTGTGTGTGTGTGTGTGTGTGTATGTGTGTGTGTGTGTTGTGTGCATTTTTAAGGGAGTGTGTAAGTCCAGAACCAAAAACACTTTTCACTGCATTACCTTGATGTTTATGTTTTTTTTTCTACTATTGTGGTGTAAATGTGGGACTTTTACATTATTATGTATGCATGTATGTATGTATGTATAGAAGGATCCTCCTTCGAACCACCACTGTGGTTTGAATCCTCCTGCACTGAACCTCTCTTAGAGCTCAGCCAGCGGCTACTCACCCCCTGTAGCAAAGGAACCCGAAGCCCTGCATGGGTGGCCGGCAGCCCCTCAAGCAAACTTCTCCTTGGTTCAAGTCTCAGGCTTAAGGACACCGGAGATCCTCCTTTGAATCACCACTGTGGTTCTAATCATCCCTGCACCGAACCTCGCTCTGCGGCTCAGTCAGAAGCTACTCACCCCCTGCAGTAAGGTCATTTGTGTGGCGCAGCTCTAAAATGTTTGAATTTGGCACCCAATTTCATGGGCAAGCTGAAGCACCAGGGACAGTTCGAGACCCAGTTCACAAAAGCAGCCTCCTGCTTCTCAACTGCTCTCTCTGGGGATTTTTTGGCTTTGGGGGGAATTTAAACCGTTTCTCTGCTAATTATTTAAAACTGTGTTAAACCTGACCTTAAACAATTTCTGTATAAGATTACATTTGGGGGCAATTGAATATGAACTATACTTGAATTGCTATCAGGCTTTTGTGGAAATGTGTACTGTTTTCTGCTAATTACTGAAACTGTGTTAAGCCTGACTTTAAACATTTTCTGTACAAAATTACATTTGGGAGCAATGAATTTGAACCATATTTTAACTGCTATCAGTTCTAAATCCTCCCTATTTGCTTCCTGGCCCTCACAGATCAGCTGGAAAGTAACTTTTACTGTTCAGCCGAATTATGCAGCACCTGGCTAGTAATTCCTGCTTTGTAATTGTTTTGAAAGGTGCCTAAATCAGGCTGACTATAATTAACTTACCCCAGCCATCATTTTCTTTATTTTTTCTACTTAAGTTGCTATCCTGCCCCTGCCACAAAACCCTCAACCCCATAAGCGCCAGTAGCTAATTGCCACATGTAACCCACCCCCCAATTAAACTACCGCCCCTCCCCTACCTTTTGTGCCCACTGTACTCACTGAGCACTGCCCCTCTCCACAACCTCTACTTAATTTTCTTCTTTCTCCCTCCTTTCCTTAGGAAACCCAAGGCCCCACATGGTCGGCTGGTGGCCCCTCAAGCAAACCACTCCTCGGTTTAAGTCCCAGGCTTAAGGACACCAGAGATCCTCCTTCGAACCACCACTGTGGTTCAAATCCCCCTGCACTGAACCTCCTCCACAGCTCAGTCAGTGGCTACTCACCCCCTTCAACAAGGTAATTGGTATGGCGCATCTCTAAAATTTTTGAATTTGGTGCCCAGTTTCATGGACAAGCTGAAGCACCAGAGGCAGTTCGGGACCTGATTCACAAAAGCAGCCTCCTGCTTCTTGACTGCTCTCTCTGGGGATTTTTTGGCCCACCCCAACCCCCTCTCCACCTTTATTAAATGCACTCCAGCTCCTCCCTCCCTCACCTCATTGGCTAGCTGAGCTTCTCCAGCTACACCAGAGGGGGAGGAGCCACGCTTGGCAATCGGTGCCTAAACAGTGGTTCAGATAGTACTGACTAATTATCCCCTCTCAGCCATAATTCTGGTTATGTAGTGCTGCCACATGAGGGCAGCAGTGTTAAATCTACAGATTTAAAAGCTACAGATACCACAAAACCCAATTCTGGCAGTTTTGTTTCTTAGTCATTGTTAAAACAATTGACATAATAATGAAAAGCCTTAGCGCTAAGGGTCTCCTCATCTACTGCGCTACCCTCTTGGTCCTACAACCAGTACCACACGTACAGGAATGGGTGACTTATCCTTCCGGGCCCCCTGTTCTAGGTCTCGCGTACTATGTACCCCACGTATCAGGCACCCGCAATCTCAGGCCTCCCCCCAAACATGGTGGCCATGCTTACAGTGCAAAAAAAACAATACTAGTCCGAACTCAAGTCAAGAACTTGCACAAATCTCACTTCCTACCACCTCTCTCTCTACCCATTCGCTGATCTGTGTTCTGCTATTATCTGGGGTCATTGAGCTAAACCCTGGACCAAATGAAATGAGATCCCAAACCTCCTTCTCCTCCACACCAACCTGATCCACCCTCAAGGGGCTTAAGATAGCCCATATGAATAGACAAAATATTCAAATTAAAATACCCAAACTCGAAGCATGGGCTAGACATTACAACCCAGACGTACTATGTATTACTGAGTCTTGGCTAAAGTCCCATATACTCCCCCATTAAATTGCACTAACTGGATATGCTACATTTAAGAAGGACAGTCTCTCCAAAAAGAGTAGGGGCATACTAATCTACATAAAAAATGAACTCTCGACCAATGTACTTCCCCATCTCAGACACACCTGAACATGAACACATCATAATCTCGATTACCATGGGTCAAGTCACCAAGTTAATGGTTGGGTGTGTCTGCCTGCCCCTGGACCTTGTTTCCTCAGCCTGTTCAGAATTCCTAACCAATCTAGACAAATTACCCCACAGTGATCTAATCCTAACTGGGGATTTTAATCTGAACTGGCTCAGTGCCCAAAGGACAAACTACCTCTCCATTCTAGAGGATGTAAAGTTACTGTAGTACAACTAATCCACCACCCCACCAGACTAAATATGAAATCAGGGAATCACAGTCTCCTTGATTGGGTTTTTGACAAATAACAACCAGCATGTAAAAATCGCAGGAGTATTCCCAGATGCTCTTAGTGATCACTCCCCTGCCTACTGTGTCTGGAGAAATAATATCCAGAAACCCTCTCCTAAACTCATTAAAATGTGTGACCTAATGAGGTTTAGTGCTGAAGCCTTTCTTGAGTGTCTTAAGTCAGTAGACTGGACTCCTATCAACCGCCTCCCTGATGTCAACCAGGCATTAGACTACTTTATAAACTCTTTCTCAACCATTTTAGACTCCCTAGCCCCTGTTAGGTCTTGAAGAGCTAAGGGAATAAACTCCTTCTGGCTGTCTCATGATCTTAGAGCACTGATGCGTTCCCGTGACAAAGCTTGGGAGGTGTTTAAAACAACAGGATAGGCGTCTGACTGGCAATCCTATCAACGATTGTGCAATGCTTGCAAAAAACCCAGGCCACAAAGGCCAAACGGACTTACCTCTGCTCCCTACAAGAAAATAATTTCGCCAACCCAAAGACTTTCTGGACCCAGATAAACTCCCTCTTTAAAGGAAAGGACAGAAACATTCCCCAGTCCATGGTCGTGAATGGTGCCACTCTGTTGAGTCCCGCAGACATAGTTACTAGTATAAATCACTTTTTTTGCTGGAATGTGTCAAAAGCCTTAAATACCTGGGTGTCACCTTAGATGAAAACTTGTCCTTCGAGATCCATATCAAAATTATAAAATTAACTCCCCAGAAACTAGGGTTACTATACTGTACTGCCCCCTCCCTCGCTTCCCAATACAGAAAGACCATCTCTACTGCAACTCTACTCTCAGGTCTCCTCTATCGTACATCCTTGCTTTCCACAGTGAAACCATCTATTCTGAACAGACTTAGGCAAGCATATCACTGTATTGCCAGATTTGCCTCTTCAGCCCCGGCCCGAACTCACCACTGTGCTGTGCTCAATACCTCAAATTGGCCAGGTTTTGAGGTGAAGTTGGACTACCCCTTGCTTTGTACCACCTTTAAATTAATACACCTCCCTTCCCCTTCAATTACAAGCAGAGGTACTGAGGCAAGCAGGGTGAAGATTTATCTTCAGGGGTCAATTTTAAAATGAATTTACTATTCTGATTCTGGTCCATCTGCGCAGTGAGACTGCTGCCCCTTGAAATGCCAGAGACTCAGGTTCATACCTTGAGCTCAGAGCATTGGGGAACCGAGACAAGGACTGAGGTTACAGAGGACACTGCTGTTGTTGAAGAAGGACGAGGAATGTTCAAAGCTTTGCTGCACTACCACCAACTTGTGACCACAGGTAATCACCAATCTGGTGACCACAGGTGACCACCAACTTGGTGACCACAGGTGTTGGTGTAACTGAGAGACTACAGATCAGTGCCAGCATTCTGTTGAGTGCACACACTGGGGCCACAGATGCTGGCATCCATGGGTTGAAAAGTAAGTGGAAAATGCCTCTGGGATATTGTAAGATAAAGAACCTGTCATTTGTTCAGGCCCTGCAAGGTCCCTGCTGACTTCCAGCTGATACATAGATACATAGACAGTGTCGGCAGATAAGGGCCTATGGCCCACCCAGTCTGCCCATTTAAGTTTGTAAGTTCAGTTTATGTTTTCCAGGAAGTCTGTTGCCCCTTACCCCTGACCTCCAGAATTCCTTTATGTCTATCCCATGCATTCTTAAATCCCATGATTGTTTCAGCCCCCACCACTTCCTCTGGCAGGGTGGTCCACTTATCCACCACCCGTTCTGTGAAGAAATTCTTCCTCACGTTTCCTCTGAATCGTCCTCCCTCCAACTTCATCCCATGCCCTCTAGTCCTGGAACATCTTTTCGCTTAAAAATAGTGCATTCCTGCACCCTGTTCCTCCCTGTAAGATACTTGTATGTCTCTATCATATCCCCTCTCTCCCTCCTCTCCTCCAGGGAGTACATGTTCAGTGCCTTCAACCTGTCCTCATGGGACTTGTGATGCAATCCATGCACCATCTTTGTTGCCCTCCTCTGAACCTTCTCTACCCTGTCTATGTGTCCTTACGTGAGTGGGTCTCCAGAATGCACAGTGTACTCCAGGTGCGGCCTCACTAGTGTCTTGTATAGTGGAATTTGACCTCCCTTTTCCTGCTGGTGATGCCCCTGCCTATGCATCCCAGCATCCTATTTGCTTTACCTGCTGCCTTGTCACACTGTTTCCCTGCCTTGAGGTCATCAGAGATGATAACTCAAGATCCCTTTCCTGCTTGGTGCATGCTATATCCTCACCCACCAACTGATATATTGTGCCAGGGTTTTTGTGCCCCATATGCATTATCTTGCACTTCCTTGCATCGAATTTCAACTGCCAAACCCCTGACCATTCTTCAAGTTTCTGCAGGTCCCTTCTCATTCTGTCTACACCCTCTGGTGTGTCTACTCTGTTACAGAACTTTGTGTCATCAGCGAACAGTGAAATTCTGCCTTTATTATTATTATTATGCTGATATTAGGCTCTGGTGGGGAATAGCACCCCCTTCTCCAAAAGGTGGAGCTGTGGTTGCAGCAGAACTGCAGGGATGATGGGACTGGTTGAGGCAGCCCCTGACAGGGTCTGAAAAGGGTCTGTCCAAGCCAAAAGAGTATAAAGGAAAACTTTCTTATAATGCATTAGTCTGCGGCTGCAAACTGCTCTGGACTTGTGCAGTTACTTCATACTTGCCCATGCTGCCTAGTGTGAAATATCATGCCAATGTTGCTGATCTTTAATTTTAGGAGAGTCGGGCTCTGCAAAAAGTTCAGTGTGACTGCAATACACTGATTTGGGGCTCCACACTTAGGATTTCCTCAAAGTTTTGACTAAGTAGGCAGAGTAAAGTGAACTTGAATGGTTCTCTAACAACATCAGGGAGGTGGGGTACTCGGATTTCAACCAGGGAAGATGTGGGCCACCAGACTTTCACACACTACCTGCCAGCCAAGAAAGGCGTGGTACTACGAACAAACGAAATTTGCCAGCAGATAAAGGCCTAGAGGTCTATCAAGTCTGCTCGAATGTGCAGCTAGCATCCCTTATTCTGCAGCTGCCTCTCCCTTCCACCCTTACCCTTCATTAACCCTCCCCCTTGTCTCGTCCCATCCTCGTTTGAGGCAGTCCACTGTTCTACTGCATACCACTTCAGCAGGTAACGCATTCCACCCAGCCACCACCCTCTCTGTAAAAAAGTGTGCTGGTCTAGTGGTGCTCTAGAGATGATGAAGAGAGTACACTCTACTCTAAGGTGGTGAAAAGAGATGAGCGAGGCACCAGAGGTCCGGAGTATTTTCGGATAGGATAACTGCTATCCGGACAAGGAGGCAGGTCAACAGTAATTTTCAATGCCCGCAGAGGCAAAGGCGTTTTTTTGGAACCAAGGGGCAGACAGACACAGTCACAAGAAGGAGTAGTATGCCCAATACACAGGAGCAAATTATAACAAGGATAACTGAAACACTTTCGATCTACCACTTTTATGGTTACCTCTACAAATATAAACTGCAGGCCTACTGCCACTCTTATTCTAGTACTAGTTTATACTGTACTCTATACTCAAAACAAGAATCCAGTCTTAGGCTACTCAGCACTACATTAGGGTAATCAGCATCATACATCTACAATAGAGTCCAGAATTTTACTAAAGTCCAGAGATCCGGCGTCTTTGTGTACACCGTTGTTCTTCATTGGTAGCTACAAGGGAAATAAAACAGAACTGTGGAACCCTAATCTCAATTCCCAGCAAGGACCTAGATAAGGCCACTGGGGTGGTGAGAGGTTTGGTAAACAGACCATATATCTTCGGCAAAAGCCCACTCTCTCTGAGGCTGCCGGAATGTAGAACCAGAGCAACTGGTTCCTGAAATAACACACTAGAGCAAGAGGTTCCTCAGCCAAAACCCACTTCTAGGGTTGCCAAGGATGAAGAAGACCAAGATCTGCGTGGCGATGAATCCAATGGAGGACTACCATGATCCGACTGATGCTGCAGCACTCAAGGGCCAGCTGGACTCGGAAGGAACTCTGACAGGACCAGGAACCATAAGAATCTGAAGAGATGATGGTTGAATCTGCAATCCTCAGGTCAGGAACTAACACAAAACAAAAGCAGGCGACAGCGTCACAGACTGGGCCTGACGGACTTGACTTCGGCGACGACCAGGTGGGGCGCCAGAACAGGTTCTCCAAGATGAGCTCTCTCTTCTTCTGTAGAGGTGACCAGCTTGAGACATCTGGAACCACGAACCATATGGAGCGACACTGGCACAGCTGGCGTGATGCGTTTCAGTGGACGTACTTTCGAGCTGTAAAAACAAGAGAACGACGAGTACGACTGGTACAACTGACGACGGACTTCGACTTCGGCGGACGACACAAACGGATGGGATGAGTTGATGGATGATCTTCCTGGAGTGAAGAATACTGGAAGGATGTCTTCTTCTGAGCAGAGACTGATTCTGAGCACGTGTTGTTACATACCACACTATAAGGCTGCAGTGTGGTAGAAGACTTAGACTGTCTTCGTACAGTAGTAAACATATAACTGAAGAATGCCCAAAGAACTGTAGAATAGTACAATAATTTGCCAGGGAGGGCAAATGATAACTTCAGGAGGTAATTGTTACTGTTCAGGGCCAGTGTCCAGGTGCTTAAAGCAATAGTTCAGGTACTTAGGGCAATAGTTCAGGTACTTAGAGCAACAGTTCAGGTACCTCGGACAACAATTCAGATACTTCGGACAATAGTTCAGCATAAGCAGTACAGTAATCACAGTAGTTTCACAGTATAGGCAATTAGAACACTCTCAAATGAACCCCTGTTTCTATAGGTAGGGTATTCTGGGATAGGATCCCTTACTGTACGTTATGGCTGGGGCCTCCCTTTAGACCAGGCTTTACCTCGGGCCTAATGCCCTACCATTACCTCGGGTCTGAAGCCCTACGTTAGCTTGAGCCTGCCTTATTCCACTAGGCCGGGGCCTCCCTTTAGTACCACTAGGCTGGCTTGCCCTATTCCGCTAGGCCGGGGCCTCCCTTTAGTACCACTAGGCTGGCATGCCCTATTCCGCTAGGCCGGGGCCTCCCTTTAGTACCACTAGGCTGGCCTGCCGTATTCCGCTAGGCCGGGGCCTCCCTTTAGTACCACTAGGCTGGCTTGCCCTATTCCGCAAGGCTGGGGCCTCCCTTTAGTACCACTAGGCTGGCCTGCCCTATTCCGCTAGGCCGGGGCCTCCCTTTAGTACCACTAGGCTGGCCTGCCCTATTCCGCTAGGCTGGGGCCTCCCTTTATTACCACTAGGCTGGCTTGCCCTATTCCGCTAGGTCAGGGATTCCCTTTAGACCAGGCTTTACCTCGGGCCTAATGCCCTACCATTACCTCGGGCCTGAAGCCCTATGTTAGCTGGGCCTGGTGCCCCACTTAATACTGGGCCTGGTGTCTCTCGTTACCTTGGGCCTGGTGCCCCACTTTATATTGGGCCTGGTGCCCCAATTTACAATGGGCCTGATGCCCCTCAACACTTTGGGCCAAATGCCCCACTTCCCAATGGGCCTGGTGCCCTACTTTAAACTTTGGGCCAGAATTGCCCTTTTAAATGGCGTTGCCCCTTTAAATTCTGCAGGCTCCCAATGCCTGCTGTCAATTCTTATACTGGTTGCCGCCTTTAATCCTGCCCCCTTATGAATATTTATACGCCATGATAAAGGCCTTTCTTTCTGGCCCCTCCTATGGGCGTTTCTCACCCTGCCTCCTAATGAATATTAAAATTCATGGGTCCTAATGACCCAATGGCCCCGACGGCGCTCAGCCACCTACTTTAAGCGCCTAATGCGCTTTCAAAACAAATACCGTCTCCCTAATGAATACGGGTGGTCAGCACAACATGTGCTGCCGCCGACTTACCGCTCTGCGGTCTCCTGGGGCTTGCTGGGCTGAAGGGAGGTGGGAGGGATGCTGGCAGAGGGAGGGAAAATGAACCGGCAGCTGGGGGGACAACAAGGGGGCCTCCGACGGCCCAAATGGGACGCGGCGATGCGGCGCTTCTCTGCCGCCGGCGTGGGACCATGAATTTACTTGGGAGACACTTTGGGGGGCTAGAAATAATAAACGGAGGGCTTAAAAGCCCATAAAACACGTTGGGACTGCGTTCTTTTCTTCGTGGTGCCCCGATGGCACCACCGATAACTGCAACACTGCAGCACCGGACTCTTCAGTGGACTGGAGGAGGGGACTCACCAAGGAGTCAACAGGACTGGCTTCACAACCACTAGATAAGCCACAAGTCGCTGTTGCACTCCTGTGAACCTCTCTACTCCACAGTCCACCAGCAACTGACAAACTGTGGAATGGGATTTGAAAGTTAAAACTGTCTGGATTCTAGAATGGCTGGATTGGAATGCTGTGCATGAGCCACTCAGCACAGCGTTCCATCCAGCCATTATGACATGGAATGCTTGCAAGATCATTCTTTTGACCAGCTGTAAGTGCACAGGTGCACTTTTCCTATTATTTACAGTGTTTTGTGTGTGCAGGGAGGTTGACTTTTATGTCTAGGGGCTCCTTTTGTACAGTACCCTGCTGCCTACCCCTGCAGCAGGTACTGTAAGCACCTGTGTATTCTGTGTTAATTTAATTTAATTTTATTTTTCTGTAATGACCACCTTTGGGGCATTACAAAAGTGTCTCCTCATCTCCCTCCTGAACCTTCCTCAGTCCAGTCTCATATCATGGCCCCTGGTGGCCCTCCCCTCCCTTACTTTGAACAGCCCCTCTGTACCCGTCTTGTTTATTCCTTTCATGTATTTAAAGGTTTCAATCATGTCACCCCTGTCTCTCCTCTTCTCCAGTGAGTACATGTTCAGCTCCTTCAACCTCCTCTCGTATGATAAGTCCCCCAGCCCCTTGATCATCTTTGTCGCTCTGCGCTGCACCCCCTCCAGTAACTTAGTTTTTGTAGGTGTCGAGCATTGGGCATTCTAAGGAGGCGAGGACGAAGGTGGAAAGCTGGGCCTTGTGGGAGACAGGAAAGGGGGTTTGGGGTTTTAGGGTCCAGAAGACATCCTGGGGTGAAATGGGGTCAGGATAGAGGTTGCTCTTATCTTGTCCCCATACCCAAGAGTCCCAAGAAATCGGACAGGTGCCGAGGTCTTCCTCGACAGCTCATCCTGCCTTGGCGGTGTTGTGCAATGCCAGATCTATAAAAAACAAGACAGCTATTATAGCTGATCTTGCTGGGTCATCTGATCTGGCTTGCATCACTGAGACCTGGCTGGATGAAAATCCTGGCCCTATTTTGGCCTCGGCAACTCCAGCCGGGTTCTCGGTGATACAACGTCCAAGGCTGGATCGTAGGGGCGGAGGTGTGGCCATTATGTTTAGATCTGAACTGGGCCTTGTGGATGTGCCATTGGGAAACACCAGATCTTTTGAATATATCCTGGGTGAGGGTGCAGGCTGTGGGATTCTCCTCATCTACCGTCCACCAGTTGACGGACGCAAATTCCTACAGGAGATTGCAGACTTCATTGTCGACCTAGTATTGAGGTTTCCCAGATTAATACTTCTGGGCGACTTCAATGCCTGGGTCGACGATGAACTATCTCATTTGGTCAAAATCTCCTCCAGTTGATGAATACACTGGGCCTGACACAGGTTGTTACCTCTCTACCCATATAGGGGTCATTCATTAGACCTGGTCTTTCTCTTGGGTATGGAGATCACTGACTTGGGGTGGAACCAGTCAGTTGGTGGACCATTACACCATAAGGTTCAGTTTCAGGGCCCCTCTAATGAGGTCTGCCCCTACGGAGATGGTCCAGTACCGCCCTTTAGGGGTATTGGCCCCCAATGACCTAATGGCGATGCTGGATCTATCGGAGTCTGTCGGGTGAATGCATGAGTCAGGCGGTCTTGTATTAGCCTATAATAAGGCTGTGGAGATGCTCTGGACAAAATTGCTCCTGTTCGTGTTCGACCTTTCACCATCCGTCCAAGGAGTCCATGGTTTGATGGCTCCTTGAAGGAATTAAGGTGAGTAGGCCGAAGGCTGGAGACAGCCTGGCGGAAATCGGGCCTTGATGCTGACAGGCTTAGATTGTTGGCCCATTATGATGGCTACCAATCAGAAATCACTCGTAAGAAGGCAGAATTCCTGTCCAGAGAGATTTCTGCTGCAAAGAATCGACTGGCTCAGCTTTTCCGGACTGTGGACAGACTGTGCAATCCAGTCTGTCTTCAGCCTAGAAACCTTTTCTCAGCTTAGATGCGAGGTTAGCTCTTCTTTGCGAGATAAGGTTGCCAGCATCAGACCGGCATCGGTCCGACCTCTCCTACGGGGGACTGTGGCGGTCGACTGGTGGTGTCTTATCCTCGGCCTGTCTGGTTAGATTTTCACCGCCCGGAATTCGTGGACATTGTGAAGATCATCCAAACAATGCGACCAACTAGCTGTAGTCTGGATCCGGGTCCTACACCGCTGTTAGTAGGCTGTGTAGAAGTTATCTACCCAATCCTTGCTGACATTATCTGGAAATCCTTGGAGAGGGGGGTCTTTCCTGACCCCCTTAAAGAGGCAGTAGTTCGACCACTCTTAAAAAAATCCTCCTTGGACCCAGGCTGTCTAGCTAACTACCGGCCTATCTCTAACCTGCCATTTGTTGGTAAGGTTATTGAAAAGACTGTTGCATTGCAATTGGATGATCATCTTACTTCTCATAATGTCTATGATACTCACCAGTCTGGATTCAGGAAAAGGCATAGTACTGAGACTGCCCTTGTTCGGGTATTGAGTGACCTCCTAATGGCCAGAGATCGAAAGGCTTGTACCATTCTGGTCCTTCTTGATCTGTCTGCTGCATTTGACACTGTAGACCATGGGGTGCTATTGGAGCAACTGCGGGTCTTTTGTGGGCTGTCTGGTACAGTCCACAAGTGGTTTTGTTCTTACCTCGCTGGCAGGTCTCAGAGAGTTGTCAGCGGAATTTATTCCTCTGCGCCTTCTCCCTCATGTGGGGTACCACAGACTCCATTTAGCTCCCATGTTGTTTGCAGTGTATATGCTGCCATTGGGAGAAATCATCAGGCGATACAGTCTGAGTTTTCACTGCTATGCAGATGATACTCAGCTGTACCTGTCCCTCTCCCGAACAGAGTGATGCACTCTGTACTTAACAACTGCCTGGATGAGAACAGAATTTGGATGAGTTCGAGCTGGTTGAGACTTAATCCAGATAAGACTGGGTATTGGTTGTGGATCCGGGTTGTCCTGGGGTGGGTTTGGGTGGGCCGGCCATCAGGTTTATTACTTGGTGGCGTACCGCTCTCTACCTCTTGACAGGTGCGAAATCTGGGCGTTATTTTTGATGATGGTCTGACCCTGAAATCTCAGGTGTCAGCTGTTGTTAAATCCTCTTTCTACCATCTGAGGAATATCGCCCGGGTGAAACATCTGATTCCCCAAGAGGACCTTCCAACTTTGGTCCACGCCTTTGTCACTACCCGTCTGGACTACTGCAATTCCCTCTACCTAGGGCTACCAGGGGTTGATATCTGCCGCCTTCAGCTGGTGCAGAACGCTGCAGCCAGGCTTCTGACTGGGACTCTTAGAACCAGCCACATCACGCCTGTGCTTCGCGAACTGCACTGGCTGCCTGTTCGGTGGCGGATCACCTTTAAGGTTGGTTTACTAACCTTTAAAGCCCTTCACGACCTGGGACCCGGTTACCTGAAAGATCTTCTGGTTCCCTATTGCCCCTCCGCCCCTCCATTCCACCAGCGAGTTGCTAGAATTCCCAGGGTTCGTTTGAAGCTATCGGGATCTCGTGCCTTTGCCTTTTCGGCTCCAACCCTGTGGAATTCTCTACCTCGCTGGTTAAGAGAATGCCCAACCGTTGATAGTTTTAAAACTGATTTAAAGACATATCTTTTTACTCTGGCCTATCCTGTCTAGTTATGGTTGTTTTAATGTTTGTATTTTGCTGTTCTATTTATTCCTGTACAGCGCCTTGATTTCGAAAGGCGCTTTATAAATAAACATGACTTGACTTGACTTGACTTAATGTCCCTCTTCAGATACGGACGACAGTACTGCACGCAGTACTCCAGGTGTGGTCTAACTAATGACCTATACAGTGGCAGAATCACCTCCTCCCTCCTCGAGGATATACCCCTTGCAATACAACCCAGCATTTTGTTGGCCTTTGCAGCTGCCTTCCTACATTGTGCCGAGTTGTTCATTGACCCTGTAATGAGCACACCCAGATCCTTCTCCTCCTCTGTCTGGGCTAGCTGCACTCCCCTAGCTGGTAACTCCTCCTTGGGTTCTTCATCCCAAATGCAGCACCTTGCATGCATTAAAGCCCAGTTGCCAGGTGTCTGACCAGGTTTCAAGCCTTGCCAGATCATCCTGCAACCCCTGCCATCCCCCTAGGTTATCCACCACCGCGCCTACTTTGGTGTCATCAGCAAACAGACTGATCTTGCTCTTGATGTCCCATGATATGTCTGCAATGAATATCCCAAACAACACTGGTCCCAACACTGAGCCCTGTGGAACACCGCTCATCACTGCCCTTGGGTGTGAGAGCTCCCCCACCACCACCACCCTCTGTTGCCTTCCCTGCAGCCAGTTTCCTACTCATCTCACCAGCTTTGCACCTGCCCCTGTGCCTACTAACTTTGTTCCCAGCCTTCCATGTGACACTGAGTCGAATGCCTTACTGAAGTCCAGATACAGGACATCCACTGCATGGCCCCTGTCCAGTTGCCTAGTTACCCAGTCATAGAACTCGACCAGGTTGGTTTGGCAGGATCTGCCACGTATGAAGCCATGCTGTCTGCTGTCCTGTAGTCCTTTGGCCTCTAGGAGGGCCACCAGCCTCTCCTTCAGGATAGTCTATATTAGCTTACCCATGATGGATGTGAGGCTCACTGGTCTGTAGTTTCCCGGTTCATCCTTGGGGCCACTTTTGTGGAGGGGCACCACATGAGCCATCCTCCAGTCCTGAGGTACTCACCCCGAATGTAGTGAGGCATTAAATAGGTCTGCCAAAGGTCCTGCAAGGACCTCTGCCAGCTCCTTCAGTACTCTGGGGTGGATGCCATCTGGGCCTGGAGCCTTGTCCATCCTCAGTGCCTTCAAACCCTCTTGAACTCTGCTCTCCATGATTTCCCCATCTGTCACCACTTCCCACCCTGCTTCTGCCATTTCTCCTACCTTGGGTGTCACCCCCCTCTTCTCTTTAGTAAATACTGAGCAGAAGTACTCATTTAGTGCTTCTGCCTTATCACCTCTGCTTCCACCCAACCCTCCTTCCTAATCCCTTACTGTGCGGTCCTTACAGCTCCTTTCTCCTGATGTGCTTAAAGTCCTTCTCCCCTTAATGCCTTGTGCCAGCCTGAGTTCCGTAGATGCTTTGGCTCCCCTTACTGCCCTTGTCACCTCCTTCGATTCTGTCAAGTACTCCTCCCTGTCCTCCCCCCTCCCTGTTTTCTTGTACTTCCTGAAGGCAGCTCTTTTCCTCCTTACCTTTTCCATGACCTCCTTGCTCAACCAGATTGGTTTCTTAGCCCTAGCCTTCTTGCTCTGGGCTTTGCAGCAGGTTTTGGTTGCCTCCACTATCCCCAGCTTTATGCGCTCCCACCTCTGGTTAGTGTCCATACTAGATTGAATTCTGGCCAAGTACCCTTTACCACTTCCCCATCCTCCCAAAGTCGCCCTCTTGAAGTCCAGCACTCTTGTGCCCAGATTCCCTCCTTCCGTGCCCATATCCAATGTGAGCCATACTGAGTGGTGGTCACTCCCTGACAGCGGTTCCTCCACTGTAAGTTCTCTCACAAAGTCCCCATTTGCCAGCACAAGGTCAAGGGTATTCCCTAACCTGGTTGGTTCACTGACCATTTGCAGCAGGAAGCTGTCCTGGAAGGCATCCAGCAGTACCTGCTCCGTTCCATTCTGTTCCTGGTTGTTGGGGTGCTCCAGTCCACTCCTGGCATGTTGAAGTCCCCCACAATCACCACACTACCCTTCTCGCAGGTCCTCCTGATCTGTCCCGCTAGTTTCCTGTCTAACTCCTCCGTCTGAGATGATGGCCTGTACACCACTCCCATTCTAAGAATCCTATTCTTGGAATCCTGGATTTCCATCCAAAGTGACTCCGTACTACCCTCCACCCCTTCCTCCCTTACACAGTTCAGTCCTTCCTTCACATATAGTGCCACCCCTCCTTTCCCAATCACCCTGTCCCTACGAAATAACCTGTACCCTGGTACAGACAGGTCCCAGTCATTGTATTGGGTGGCCCATGTTTCCATGATGGCTGCAATGTCCACCTCTCCCTCTGTCATGAGAACCTGTAACTCTGCAGTTTTCCTCCCAAGGCTCCTAGCATTAAGGGTAACCACCTTCCACCCTTTCCCCCCTCCCATCCTGCCCTCCTTTCGTAGCATCACCAACAGTACTTGCCATTTGTCCTTTGTCACTGTTATGGGGGGTAAGCTCATATGGTTTCCCAACCTGTGGTCTCTGCATATCTCTTCCCCAACTGCCACCCTCCACTCCTAGTTTAAATACTGTCATAGTCTATGAATGCAGCCATGCTGACCAGAAGACAGGGTGGAGGATGGAGGAAAGAAAAAGTACCAAACAGGGACACCTTTTTGGACTGCTTACTTAAACTCCTTGCTCAGAATCTGCACTTCTACTTAGGCTTTATTAAGTAACATAAAAATCCTCAGTTGGCTGTGATCATAGACTAATGCAAGCATATGTGGGCTACTGCAATTTTCAACGAGCATGCCCTGTCCTAATCAGAAAACATTAAGGTCAGCCCCTAATCTTGATGCCAGCTCTCAGCCTCCCCCCCAAAAAAACACATCATGTTTTACTGTTAAATGAATGGATTTGAAGTTTATCAGTAAAAAAAAGAGAGAGAGTTTAGGATAACAGTATACTGTACAGGCAGCATTTGGGAGGGCAGTTCTTTTCACTGCAATTGGTACTCCTTGGTTTTGTCTTGGGACAGTATTACTGAATCCTGAAATACTGGTGGGTTGTTATGAGCTAGAGATATCACACCTCCCTGTTTGCACTGGGGTTTATAGCGTGGTCTCCTGCCTTTCTACTGCAAACGGTTTCCCACTTCCTCCTGCCACGAAGCAAAGCAGAGGAGTGTAACAGCATCCAATCAGCAGTAACAGAGTAACACTGTAACCGAGAAAGAGAAAGAGAGAGAGAAAGAGACTTTTTCAAATTTCCTGCAATATTGGAAGCGCCCTGATAACAAAGTATAAGAAAGCAATACACCAAATGCTGAACCCAAGGTGTGTAGTGAGGCACAAAACGCTTGTGCTGAGTGACTTCCACACCTGGGAGTGTGTTTATCCGACACTCAACCCACACCCCATCATGGCATATTGCTTACTTATACTTTGTGCCCATATACTCATGCCCCCATATCTTCTTCCCCCAGTTCCCCCCCTCAGCTCTGCCACTGTTTTGTTACTCACTGAGCAATGGCGGATTTCCATGAGAGAGCAATACTGAAAGCTGCCAGCAATTAACGACCAAGCACATGATGGTATAAGGAAGAGTGCCGGGGAGTAAGCATGTTTGGCAGCCATGACTTGGTTCCATGTAGGAGTAGAAGTGTCAAATGCATCCGGCACTGTATAAGTAGTTTTCATTACAAAAAACAAACACAAAAGCGATGCAGTACCTCCATGTCCTGTTGTGTCAGCGATAGGATGTAGTGGTGGTAGTAGCAGTGTGGGTGGGGCAGGTGGGTGTGCCATCCAGCTGGGGACAGAAGGAGTGGAAGTAAAATGCCTGCCATAACTTGGGGCCATGGATTACAGGCCTGTAAAAAGAAACTGGCTACAAATGTTTTTGACAGGTCAGTTTTTAAATGTTTTTCCTCCCACTGGCATATTTTTTTTTAATTTTGAGGCTGGGATAGGCTTTGAGTATTTTGGGTGTAAATTATAAAATAAGTAGGTTAGGGTGAGTAATGAGTGCTGTATAGTGTTTAGCAAAAGCAGAAAATGTTTTAGAAAACTTTCTGGAAGGCATGGATTTGTGGAATGTGTGGCATCCTTTATGCCTAAAAAGTGCCACCTGCAGGGTTGTTGCTTTATAACTGCACACTTGGGGGGGAGGGCTCCTGACCAATCAGGATGCTGTACTTTCCTGTGCCATTTTATGAGCCCTCTTATCTGGAATTATCAGATCCTCATAAAACCATGCTGTGAGAGGGGGTATGACCCTTGGCCTCAACCAAGCACTTAAAACAATTTTTATTCACTTTTCTTCGGTACAAGGAAACCACATATACATGTGCAGGAATAACCTAATTTCATTAGGATCTGTATTTAAAACTTTGATTTTATTGCAGTGTGCCAACTGCAACATCGTGACTGGTCCAGGCCGGTCAAGTCTCACTCTTTGAGACGGACACTTTTTCAAACATAATAAGCTGTTCATCTTGAAGTTAACCTCCTCTTGCACAAAATGTTCTCTCTGTACTGACAAAAATAGAATGCAGTTTTTGAAACAGTTCAATAACAATTATAAAATTTTGATAGCAGGAAAGAAACAAAAAGACAATGTTTCTGCTGGGTAAAGAAGTAATACCTTTACTAGGCCAATAAAAGCCAAAGACAAAAGCCTTAAAGGCCTAAAGTACATCCTCCTCTTCAGGTACAGAAGAGGCTGTACTTCAGGCCAAGAAAGCTTATATCTACACCCCCTCGCCAGTCTACTAAAGGTATTAATGTTATGCAACAAGAGTCTCTTTTTGTGTCTCACACTTTTTTGTGGGCTACCACAGCACAACTCTAACCTTGAACGTTTTGAAAGAGGCTGATGTATACAAGCAGTTGGCCCTTTAAGAGGTAGCAATGCTATCTACCAACTACAACTCCCTGGAAACAGTCTAGGTAGCTAAACCGCGCCCACTGAAGGCCCCGCCCTGCAACAAGTGATATCAGTATTCTCTGCGACTCTGATTGGTAAAAGGCAAACAGAGACCACACCCACTGAGGCACATTCTATCCAGTGAGACAAGGCGAGCAACTTTGTTGCCATGTGGAACCATATGTCGCCAGCTGGGAATGGTTGCACTGCTTCAGTCATTGTGTGGAGTCATGGAGAGGGAGGAAGGCGGGAAAGTGGAGATGTTTTCTTTGTGGCCTTTGTTATAAGCACTGCTTAAAAAATAATTTTAATGTCTTGTTGTTATGGTATAATAAAATGACAGAAAGCTTTGCACGCACAGCCAGTTAGTTCAGAAAGGTTAGCTTATACAGTGGACTTGCTGTATATTTCATAGTGCCTTTTCATTCTGATAGTACATTATAAGCCTTTATAGATAAAATACAAAAAAGAGAAAAGACTTGGCAGTCACAGGACTGATGGTTTTGGTAGAAAACGGGCTATTTGCCAAGATGGTAGGTGCTTACTATTGACGAAAATACTTTTCATTTTGTGCTTGTTGCCCCCCCATCCCCCCTTCAAAATATAGGACTGGGGTGGGTTTTGTTAGGCTGCAGAGGTCAATAAAGTAAATCTGAGCTCTGCAAGGCAGCCCGAAAGAAAATCGCTGCTGCATGGCTCCCACATCTACAGGGGTTACTATATCTTACAGAAAATTATTTCCATAGACTTGCATTGGTTATATGGGAAAAGTAAGCAATTAGGTTTCCATAGGAAACAATGTCATCTTGAAAAAAACACAGGGAACTTGCCCTGGATTTACAGAGAATATGCAAAATTCAATCCACTGCCGTCAAGCACCCCTTCCCCTGTATATAAGAAGATCAGCAGGGCTGATGGCTCTGTTAGGCAAAGGGAGGGAGGCCATGCAAGAGCAGCAGATGCGGCAGAACAATAAACGTGCATTAAATCATGGCAAGTGGCAGTGTGTGCTAGCATATAGTTTGTCTAACAACTCCTAGCCCCCCATCATGTCTACTCCAATAGTCTCAGGCACAGTCTCACCATGCAGTTAGGGAAAACCCAGTACTATGAACAATGAGCCAGAACAAGGAAGCAGGAACAACTGGGGCTGCGAACAGTGGTAACAGTTAACATTTCTGCTCTACCTTGCCCAAGAAAAAAGGCATTAGGGTCTGTGCATTTTGCAAGAAGGCAGTCAGGGGTCCCCAAGCCCAGATAATGCAGAGTAAGTTTATACCTTGATACACTGTTACTATACAGAATACAGCTCTCCCCTTGCCAAAACCCCACAGGTTTCATCATTAGGATACCCAAGGGTTAAATCATACTGGCATTGTCCCACCTCACCCTCCTCGATGGATGGTCTTGTTTCGGAGTAATTCTTATGGCACAAACTTGTATGCTCTCCAGTTAAAAAGTACTCTGTGGAGGAGGGAGCACAGCTGCTACATGAATAACTGCCAGATGCAAAGTTAAAGTAATATGCACCAACACGTTTTCGTTTGCCTGCATGTATAAACTGACCCTTATAAGTTAGACGTGCACTAATGCCTGCTGTAAAAAAGTCAGTGGATGACGACTTTATAAAATGTCTGCTAATATTTTCAGATTTGTTAAACTAACGCAAAGGAAAACAACCCAGAATTTTTAGCATTCTGAGCAATAAATGTTGGTCTGCGATGTCAGGACTCTAAATTTCAGAGCACGGTATTTTTGAAAAGCACGGCCCAGACAGCTCTGAAAACCTGGAGCAGTCCTGCCCTCTACAACCCGCTAGTGTGTACTGCCTGAGACTATTATTCAGTTTGACATACAGTAGTGCATTCCCAATGTAGGAACACAGTAAGTTTTATCATTTGTAAAATGCATGTCCCATGGCTGTCTCAGCGCCTGTATTTTGTCAGTGTGCTCTATCTGAGACACCCTGGATCTTATTATTCACTCTTGTGTTTCTTGATGTGCATCTAGAAGTCATTTTGCCACAGTTTGAACAACTGATTTCTTGTACAGTGTCTGGAAAGTGCTGCGCTGCACGACTTAGTGTGCAAAAAAACAAACATGCATGACAGGCTGACAGTGAGGGTGAGGGTTGTACTCGGTGCTGAATGAACTGACCTCCCTGAATATTGATCCCTGTCTTGTTTTACTGAATGTTTTATCCAGATGTTATGCCTTTTCCAAATGCATCTTTTATGCTGGAGGGAAGCGCTCATTTTGTGGTGCTTATTACAAAGTTTTTGGGGAGAAATGTAAGGGGGGGCTTGCACGTCCGTAAGTTTGACTCACTTTCTCCTTAGATTGTCTCTGTTTCTGAGCAAACCACTTACTTTTGTTCTGCTTCTTGAGGTTTTTCAGATATTCTGCTGCATCCAGTAAGAATGGAACCCTGAATGGAATCCGCACTAAATCCCAACACCATAAACTTGAATGCACATTTGCCGGACAATAATCCGTCATTTAAGGTCCCGATATATAAGAGAAAACCTCAGTTTCAGTACCTGATTAAGATGAAGGGGAAAAGTGTCTGAGTCACGCTGAAACTGTTGCCAGAAAACGTGAAAGTAAGACATCGCAGGGTAGTATTTACCATTGCCCAGTTACTGTATGTGGTAGTTAGGGGAGTAGTAAACTGAAGAGCTTGATCCACAAAAAAAGTGTTCCCACAGAGGGGTGCCTATGCACACAGTGGGTATACAGAGATCCTGCTCCACACATGCAGAGACCTTCATGCATTCTAAGCTCCGGCTGTGTGCCCCCTCCAAACCAAATCAACGGCCATGCAAAATGCTTCACATATAGCTGGGTCAGGGGAATGTAAGTCAAGTTTGTGCACTGGGATTTCATCTTTGGGAAATTGTGTATCATGCAATTGTGAGTCAGGATTTAGCTGACCCAAATGAACATATAGCGAGAAAGTGCTGTCACTCAGGTCCAACGATCCTTCAGTGTTGGTGATGTTGTTGAGGGGGCTCCTAGACATACTGTCTGCTACTGCTTCTTCTTTCTGTTCTGCAGGAGGTGCTGAGGACACAGTCTCGGTTTTAAGTTCCTTCTTTGGACTCCCTCATATTCCTATTTCCAGATTCTTAAGTGATGGCAAAAGCCGTCACCATGTTTAGTGTAATGGTACATCAGGCAAGGCATGCCCTGTAATGAGGGGTCGCTCCCTCATTGCGGCGGCTAAATCGTTTCAAGTTGGTGGCACGTTTTGCAACTGCTGTCATAGACAGCGTGCAGTCTAATTCATGCCAGGGAGCCCAGCCCAAAAAAGCAGTGGCGCCACTGGCCACAACAGGACCGCAGCTCCAAAACCTGCTATTCCAAGTTACCGCAATATGTTTCTTACGCAGGCGCAAGACAGCTTAAAAATGGCAGGTTTAAAACTAAACCTAAAGGAAGTGAGACACAAAATGACAATGATATGAATATTAAGCTATTAAAAATGACATAAATATGGAGTGAGGAAGTCAATAAACCTAAGGACTTGTCTACCCCCAATACCAACACCATTAGGAAGAAGAGGGATGTGGGTGAGGCAGTAGAGGCAGACTTAATTACACCAAACTCAAGTACCCGTAGGGAAAGTGACAATGAAGTGTTAGAAGAATTTCATTTGCAGAGTATGGATGGGATTCTACTGTCTTTGAAAGAATGGAGGGATGTAATGGGGAGGAAACCGGTGACACTGTGGCAGTTTTTTCTCCACATACCCCCTCAGACTATGAAAAGAGCCCAAGGCTCTACTATTCCCACACATCCCAATATATATCCTGTAGTAAGTCACTGCAACAGACAAGGGCAATTATTGAAGATAAAAAACAAACTACAAACAGAAAGGAAGAGAAAACTGAATTGGCAATAATAATCCAGGAACTAAGCATATCATAGAAGACTTAAAAAAGCTAGAAGCAGCACATGGGGAAGAAATTGGAGAAAGACAAGGGATAGGATTAGAAATAGAATGTTCTAAAATACCCCAAATTAAAGCAGACTTTCCTGCTATAGAATATGTAACCCCTAGGTGGTGCTATCCCAAGGGCTGCTACCCCTGCCTGCATGACTAGTTGCAGGTTAAGGGGCCTGGGTACTGAAAACGGGTGCCTCCACCTGGAAGAAAGGGTTAGTGGTAGCATAGCTGACCTGGGTACAGCCCTCTGGGACACCGTGACCCCCCTCTTTCCCCTCTAGTGGCCTAAACAATGAACAGAATACACAGGAACAATAATCCCTAATCAGTATACAAATCCCCACTCTGCACTTACTACCAGGGCTGGTTCCACCAGTCTAACCATGGAGACCCCCTGAAAAATAAGGTTAGACACAGCAGGTAATAACAATACAGTGCTTCTGGTACAAAATGGAACCACAGTCAGGTTAAATGCAAAAAGAATTAGATCTGATTTATTCAGGTGGAATTTACAAGGGAGGGGTGTAATTTGGCTGATTAGTTCTGTAACTGATTCAATCAGGCAATCATGCATGCACTTTAGAGTCCCTTCACAGTCACACACTCTGGGTACCCAGCTGGAATAAAGGGGGCTAGCCTAATTCATTGCCCGAGGTAGGCTGGCATTGCAGCTGGTTGGGGCCCTGTGATGGAAAGGAGAAGCATGCACAAGCACACACTATTTGTAATCCAGAGCCAGGAGGCTCAGTTTGTGATAATTAGACAAAACTAAATCAGATGACACACTTTGATTGAGCTGTTGTTGCAGGGAGCTACCCTGGTGTTTACTCACACTACCCAGTACTGGACACAGGATGGATGAAATGGAGACTGCAGGATGTCTTGCTGGTTTGCCAGGAGAAGCAGGGCCCACACGAATCACTGAGGTGTTATTCCTGTTCGAGGTGTTGAGCAGGGGGCTGATCCCCAGGCAGGTCTCTCGTCGATGGTTTTCTCTGCATCACAAGTAGCTGACTGGGCCAGGTTGGCAGGGCCCAGACTGGGTGAACAGTTTAGATTCAGTCCGGTAAATGCTGGATGCAGCTTCCAGTAAGCATGACACAATTAGGCAGTGGGGAACCAAATTGTGACCCACTAACAGCATTCAGCACACTTACAGTAAAAACAAACAAAAAAAGCAATACCACAGTTCGGACAACAGTCTAGTTTCAATTTCAGCTTTCAAGAGCAAAACCGTGATCTCTATGGTGATTCAGACCTCCTGACAGGCCGATCGTGAAGAGCAAATCTTCGGTCTTCTTCAGGCAAAGGTACAGTCACAATTCGGTGGCTTTTGTCACAATTGGTTCGGATACAGTCCGGTTATTTAAGCACTCTTTAAGGATGCTTTTCGAGGCGCAGCAGGCAGACAGGCCAAACTCATCCTTTCCACCAGTATCCCATGCGACTACACAGGAGCAGCTGCTCAAATCACATATCTGGACTGCCTTGTATGGTATGGGCTGCACGCCCATTGGCTCTTGCTCTGAACCAATGGGCATGCAGTCCTACTGAGCTGTCAGTCGGTGGGCGGCGGGGCGGCAGGCGGTAGGGTGCTGCCGCCCGCCGGCTGACGGGGAGCGGGTGGTGGGCTCCATGGGTGGGAGGGGTGGGGAGCCACTAAATCACCAGGGATATTGGACCATGGGGGAGGTTTGACATTATGCCTGCGATCGGGCTTCTCGCGGTCCACTGGACCACCAGGGATATTGGACTTTGGGGGAGGGATGTCTGATGCCTGCGATCGGGCTGCTGGGGAGGGACATACCGTTCTGCCTGTGATCAGGCTAATGGGGGGAATAACGTTCTGCCTTGATCGGGCTAATGGGGGGGGAAGAAGCGTTATGCCCACGATCAGGCTAATGGGGGGACACTTCAGCCTGCGATCGGGGCATGGGGAGTGCTGCCGGGAACGAGTGGAGGGCCACCCACAGGTGGCAGCTGCTGTCTTGCGCACTGCAATGTGGCAGCTCACCTGTGGGTGGCCCTTGACTCGATCCTTTTTTTTTTGGCGTAAAGTTGTGCAGGCACAGGTAGGGGGTTGCGCATGCATAACTCTGCACGGCTCGGCTGAATAGCGGGCTGTGCAGTTTATGCATGGTTCCTCCCTCTTCGGTTGCGCATGCCTTCATTAGCATTACGCTGTTGCTCAGCATGATTTGGGAGGGCGCAACTGCCTCCTGCTGAATATCGCAGAATGGCGCACTTCAGACTTGCACAGGCACAACCCTATTACGCATGGCTCAACTCTTTTTAATATCTGGGCCATGGTGTTTTACTGGAATAATTTGATTAATAAAGGCCACCATCAGAAAATCAGAAGCAAAGGCTGATTTTTGAATGTCATAATATGATCAAATCAAATCAGATTTTATTTCTAATGCGCTTTTTAAAATGATCAAAGCACAGATACATCACAAAAAACAGCCAACACAATAAATGTGAATATAAAAGCAAATAAAAGCCAACAGGGTGGCCTATTCGAAGGCTTGCTCGAATAAATAACTCTTTAAAGATGCCTTGAATAGCTCTGTGGATTGGCACTCTTGAATCCGACGAGGTAGAGAATTCCACAGGGTTGGGGTCACAAAAGAAAAAGCTCTGGCCCCTGATGATTGAAGACGAAACCTGGGAACCTCTAGCAATCCCTCGTCAGCAGAGCAGAGTGGGTTGAGGGCGGTAGGGTCGCAGGAGATCTTGCAAGTAGCTCGGTCTCTGACTGTGTAGGGTCTTATAGGTCAGCAATGCGACCTTGAAGGTGATTCTCCATTGCACTGGCAGCCAGTGCAGTTTGCGCAGCACAGGTGTGATATGGCAAGTTCTTGACAGCCCTGTCAACGACCTGGCCGCAGCATTCTGCACCAGCTGCAGGCAATGGAAATCCACCCCCTGAGAAACCTAGATATAGAGCATTACTGTAGTCAAGACATGAGGAAACAAAGGCGTGAACTAATACAGGAAAGTTATTGTGTGGAACAAGAAGTTTTATCCAGGCAATATTCCTCAGGTGATAAAAGGAAGACTTGACAACGGCTGACACCTGTGTCTTCAGTGTCAGCTCACTGTCAATGATTACGCCCAGATTCTGCACCTGCTCAGAAGGTCTCAACTGGTTACCCCCTAACACAAGGCCAGAGGAAAACCCAGGAGTCAACTTCTCTGCACGGTGACCCATATCCACTACCAACACCTCAGTCTTGTCCGGATTCAGTCTTAACCAGTTAGCACTCATTTAGTCCTTAATCTCAGCAAGGCAGTTAAAGACCAATAAAGAGTCATTCTGTTCGGGTACAAAGGACTTATAGAGTGGATTATCATCTGTGTAGCCGTGAAAACTCAGCCCATAACACCTTATAATGTCCCCCACTGGCGGCATATACACCATGAACAACATGGGGAAAAGCACAGAACCCTGCGGCACCCCACAGGACAGAGCAAAGGGAGCTGAGGAAAAGATTCCTGATACTACCCTCTGGGCTCTGCCCGTGAGGAAAGACTGAAACCATCTGAGGACTGTCCCTGACAGTCCACAGAACAGCTGGAGGCATTCTAGCAACATCCCATGGTCCACGGTGTCAAACACTGCAGAGAGATCAAGGAGAACCAAGATCAAATGGCTCCTCTGATCTCTCACTATAAGAGAGATCATTAAGTACCCAAACCAATGCCATCTCAGTAATATGCCTCTTCCTGAAACCGGACTGGAGAGGATAATAGACTTCATGGATGGTAGAAAGTCCTCGAGCTGCAATGTGACTACTTTCTCAATAACCTTGCCCAAGAAGGGCAGGTTAGAAGCGATCTGTAGTTAGCGAGACAGTCTGGGTTGAGGAAGGTTTCTTCAAAGGGGTGTCACAGTAGCCTCTTTAGAGACTCCGGAAACACCCCTTGGTCCAAAGAGTACCAGACTATCTCAGCAAGGACTGGTCCGATCGCTTCCACACACCCCACAAGGAGGCGTGTAGGATCAGGATCTATACTACAGTAAGTCGGTCACAAGCCCGGGACAATCTTCATGATATCCATGATCGCTGGCTGGTCAAAATCCATCCAGATAGACGAAGGGCCTGTAACCTCACATCAACCACCGCCATGCTCATTTGAATGCATACTGCGGATCTCTGACCTGATCGACGACACCTTATCATCAAAGAACCAAGCAAACTCATCACACTTTATTTGTAAAAAAGCTCACTGACCCCGCAGACAGGCTGGATTGCACAATCTGTCCACGGTCCAGAAGAGCTGAGCTGGTCGATTTCTTGATGCAGCTATCTCCCTGGATGGGAACTCAGCCTTCTTACGGGAGATTTCTGATTGATAGTCCATACAATGGGCCATCAATCTAAGTCTGTCATCTTCCAGACCAGATGATGTACTCTGTATGTATGGGCGAGCTGCCAGGACTTTACTTTGTATGTACGGAGTGAGCTGCCAGGACGTTGGGGAAAATTGTCATTGTTTGAATGGAATCAGTAAAGATTCTGTCAGCTGGTCTGAAAATGTCTGAGGGATTTTCTGTGGAACCTTTAAAAAAAGACAGGCAGTAAAACAGCATCTGGACATGAGAAATGACAGTACCTGCCCATTACCTGTAGTATATATATGCACTGGTTGTTCTCGTGGAGAGCAAATAAAATATGTTAAAAGCACTTTAAAACCATTGCAACTGATCTTTAAGATGTCAAAGTTGTGCTTAGATCCCACTATCTTGAAGCGGAGTCTTGCTAGTAGGATAGGATACATTCATGAAGCATGCAGCTGATTTGGGCCAGATCCAGAGCAGTCACATACAGCCAGTGGACAGCAGTCACTTTCTAAACCATATACAGCATAATATTCATTTGTTCAATTGGAGCTCTTTCTCAATATTTGGTAGGGAGAATTTTATTCACAAAAAAATAACAAAGTTATGCATCAACGTTCAAAATCCCATTGAACATTGAACCGCACTTACCTTACTTTCTCATATAGCAGTCGGTGTTTCCAGCAGCAAGACGTGTTTTGACAGGAGAGTGGATCTTTACCTTGGGAATTGTTCAGGTGGTGAGTGGTGTGTGTGGGGGCGGTTGCAGGGTGGTGGGTGCTGAGTGGGAGGTCGGGGTGGGGGATGGGATTGTGCAGGGACCATTTTCTTTTTTGACATTTAAAAAAAAAAGACACCTAGGGACCATTTTCTTTATTGCAGAGAGTACAGTGATGGGAGGGTGAGGGGTGTCACTAAACACCATGGAAAGCAAAAAAACTGAATGGGAATGGCCATCAGAGGGTGGGGGGTGCCACTGGATCCCAGGGATAAATACTGTAATTACAGGGATGGGATCGAAGTGTGGGAGGTACCAGTAGACACCAGGGAAGGACTTCTTCATTACAGGGATGGGATTGGAGGGTGGGGATGACACTGGACATGAGGGAAAGCAAAAAAGTGAACAGGGGTGGCCATCAGAGGGTGGGGGGTGCCACTTGCACCAGGGACAGATACTGTAACTACAGGGATGGGATCAGAGGGTGGTGATGCCACAAAACACCAGGGAAAAATACAAAAATTATGGGGATGGTGATCAGAGGATGTGGGGAGCACTAGACAGCAGGGAAATATGAAATTGTTGTATCACATTTGTAATTTGCAGTTTAGTACATCCAAATGAAAAAAGCAGAAGTGAGTCACAAAAATGAATTTGAAATTAAAAAAAAGTTCTGGCTCAGTTCTCCAACAGTTAAGTGCAGAATCCACCTAGGGGACTTCTGAAGAGCAAGATAGATGTGTTGTCATGTCTGCAAAATGCTATTTATGTATATTTTGAAATTTTTTAAAAAAAAACAGAAACAAGATGGCAGCAATGAATAAGTACTTTTCTTCATGAAAAATTATTTATATGAAAAAGGATTCCTTTTCATTTCATACAGCTGTCTTGAAGTGCTACTGAGCATACTCAGAAATTAAATTTTAAAATTTAATAACTTTGGAATGGATTAATATTTTGTTACCAAACCATCAAAAGGCACAACTGTGGGCCAGCTCCTTTCTACTCTGAAAATGTCAGACCAAAAATTTAAAACCGTCTGGGTGCTAAGGGTGTCACCAAAAAACAGCACCCCCCCCCCCGAAAAATTCACGTTTTGCATTATTGGGATCTTGGAATCCACACATCCAACCAAAATGAAATTTGGCACATCTAGAGGGCTACCCCATGAGACTATGTGTGCAAGTCTCTCTAACTTGGAACCGTTGTAAACGAACCCTGGCTCAAAGGTATTAATACAAATCTAAAACAAATAAATCAAATAAATAAACTTTCATGCAAATCTGTTGAACAGTTGCAATGTTATTAAAGTGCAAAAATTGGGGTTTAACATTAAACCGCCTACTCAACCCTACATATAGTGGTGCTATATTCTCTTGATCTGGGCATTGACTTTTATACATATTTTTTAAATGTTTGTTTAAATAAATGTATAGATAGTTTTGGTTAGGTGTTTTAACTGTAATTTATATATCACTTATGGGATTTATGGGCTCTTATTGATCTTAAGTTTTACATCACCAAGTTTGTCACCTTGTGTGTCATTATGACGAAATGAAAGTGGGACTATTTAAACTATCTGTTTTACTTGAGTCATTTAACCCTTGAAAATGCCCCTGCAAAGGTGTGAAACACAATCGGGTAGTTAGCAGTTGCTGGTCCTGGGGAGTTTTGTGCACCTTGTTTGGCAATACACCCTCACTTTCATCATACAGAAGTTTTTCCAATAAAGTACTTGTTTGGTAACAGTTATGTGTGGATGTTTTATGCCTGTGGTAGATGACAAGTGCAAGGTCTAGCCTGTTGCTGATCCTATGGACACCCTCAGATGCATGAACAACAGTTGTTGCTGTGCATCTCCACCATTGGACGTCTGTGATCGGTCTGGGCAGGGGCAGGAACTTGGCAAGCCTGCATTGGGTAAGGTGGAATGCGACATGCACAATGACAGTTGTGCTCCACCAGGCTGGTGTTGGGGAAGGAGGATGTTCATTACACAACCAGAGGCTGCCATAATGCATGTGCAACCCCTGACTGGTGTCCAGAGGTCCTGGCATTGCCTGGCAGTAACAGACCAGATGATGGCTGTGGTGCACAGATGTCTGTTACCGGACAAAATACATTTATGTTGTGGGGATACAGCAGGCCCTACATGGACTACTGCATCCCTAGATCAGGGGATCTACTGTGAGGCCACACAGGGCTTCTGATTGGAAGCCTATGTTCTGGTTCCAGGTCCATCTCCCCAGTTGGCCTCCTATGTGCAGAACTATGTGACCATACATCTGGTCAGCTGGGGGTTCATGAATCCTGGCTCTGTGTGTCTGGCAGGAGCTGGGTACAAAGCACAGTTGCAAAACTCGATACACTCCATTCCAGCTCGTACCAGGCTCTTTTGTGAAAAGGGCCCTCAGTGATCATTCAGAGAAGTAACGATATTCGACTTATGCCATCAAGAATGGTCTTGTTATGGCGATGTTGTTATACAGGATAAGTATTTGCTTTGTTTACCATCTACAATCAGAGCCATCTCAGGCCCACAACTCTCTCACCCATCAAGGCTACTGAGTCACCAGGTATGGTGAAAGAAATTGTTCCTAGGCAAGAGGGCCAGTAATCTCAGCCAAGCAGCACTTCATGAGAGAATACTGGTAATAGGGTCTGGTGGTGAGAGCGAGGATAAAGATCTTTGTTCTGCAGTGAATGTGTGAGACGTTTCTTTTAGTAAACTGGACGATGTGATGAGCATGATAAGGACTGGGTGGGGATGGGTTTAACTATTTTAACAATAGATATGAGGTGGAAGTTCTTGCTGGGTGAAGGCAGGTGTTCTGGTGTTCTTTACCATGGTGTTACCTACAGCTGATGAGATCCAATAAGAGTGAAACCAATTGAGTCTTGTAGTACTGGCCTACTAAGGTGATGGGTGCACCCCTTTCCCACACGTTGCACAAAAAATAATGAAACTACTTTTTTTTTATCCAGGGTGTTGGCAAGCTGGTCCACCATGTCAAGGTTTCCCCATTGACTCATTTCAAAATAAAAAACTGGGCAATTTACTGCATCAAGATATACACATTCACAATTACAATGGGATGTATAGATAGCTATTATACCCTCACTTATGGGTAATGTTTTTGCAGGAATACTTAAATAATTTCATTGCTGCCGTATTTTTTCAGGGAGGTAAACAATTTGACATTCTCATGCATGTGCAGTTTTTGCAGGGGCACACAGCTAGTTTAATTGCTCTGATATATGTGTATTTTTTTCATGGGGATAGACAGCCACAGAGACTTGATTACGCTGGCAGTTTTTGGTGAGGGCATACAGCTAGTTTAATTACCACATGCATCAGTGTTTAAAAACCCATGCCAAACACAGCTGAGTGAGCTGCTTTCAGGAAACCAGTGAAGAGGTGTTTTGACACCTGCCAGCATTCACTTCAAACTGTTCCCTTCCTGTCTGCTATTGCTGCGCCTGATAATCCTGCTCCCGCTGCAAGTGAACACAAGAGCCCCCGGTGTCCCAGTAAGCACTGAGAAGAATGGGACTGGGGGGAGGAGCAGAGAGGTGTCATCATTGGAGGAGGGTGGCAGTGTTTAAAAGCTTCACCTACACACTCCACTCCTAGAAAGTTTTAAAAGTTTTACTGCTATTTTATTTAGATAATAGTTTGGCTGCAATGTGAAATACTTGCACTTTTGCGTATTAATTCTAAGGTTTTGCCAGTGCCTTTTTGGGGTTATGTATTAGTTATTAACGCAATTAATTGGGGGTTGAAATCACTGAATTTCTTAGCCCTAATAAATTGGCAAAAGAGTTAAATTGGCTTTTTGCCACTGCCAGAATAAATTGTATTTAAACAAAAAATTTAAAACATACTGCCTTTTAGTGTTTTAGGGTTATGCTTAATGATTTTGGGCCTTGGAATTAGTAAAGAGGGTTGTAATGAGCAAGGAATTAATGCCATGGTATTTTTGCCAAATGTCTATGTAGAAGCTTATATGGGGTTAGGGACATTTCTAGATAATGTGATTTGAAAAGTCAATATATCACATATATGTATGTATGCATACTTATAGTGTTAAACTAAAAAGTTGTCATTCCGGTACTAGGATTAAAAAGTAACTGTTCTTTTACACTAGGTATGTTATCTTATTATTATTATTATTATTACTCTCAGGCAATGTTCACGTTAACCCTGGACCAATGCTGTATAATGATTTTTCCCTTCAAGAATTTGGTTCACGTTTCAACCTGGGGATATTACATCGGAATGTAGAGTTTGCTACCTATACCGGACCATGTTAAATCTTTAGTTGTTGCCTCAGATCCAGGTGTTTTTGTGTTTTCTGAGACTTGGCTTAGAAATCGTATTATGGATTCTGAGGTTGCAATTAAAAATTACAAAATTGTTCGATACTACAGAACTAACACTGGGGGTAGCAGTTTATTTAAAGGAGGCTTATGGGGGTATAGTTAAATGCTTTAAATCTATTCTAAAGCAGCTTGATTTGTTGGTTCTCCAGACTTCTGTTTCCGTTTCTAAGAACTCTAGCTTGTTTTAGGCTGCTTGCTCTAGATCTCCCTCTGCTAGTTCTGAATCTCTGCATTTATTAAGTTCTTGAATCGCTGCTTACCTTGAGCATGAATTTATTTTGTTAGGAGATCTGAACTGGGACATGAGATGCCCTAGTTTAGAACCAACAATCCAGTTTGCTGCTTTTATCTCTGTCAATTGATGTTATCTCTAACTAGACCCAATACAACTGATCATAGCAAAGACACTACCCTAGATCTAATTTTGACTGCTGCCCCTCATAAATGCATATAATCTGTTTTAGATCCTGACATTAGTGATCACTGTTACACTGCTTGCATTTGTAAATATACGAAATCACACAGTGGTAGAGGAGTGTACTAAAAAGTGGGGGGTCAGAACTGTACAGAACAGCTCAGGCTGGGGCACTGTTCAACTCAGTGTCTGACCCTTCAGCTACAAAAGTGAGGGGTCACCTGACCTCTCTGACCCCCTGTCTCTGCTGCCTATGAAATCACAGTCTATACCTAGTATTATACTCACTCGTAACTTCACACATTTTTGCGAACATGCATTTTTACAAGACATATAATATTGACTGGACCCTCATGTATTTGCCTTCTGATATACATACAGCTTGGGATTGTTTCAAGTCTTCATTTTTGTCTGTTATAAACAAACATACACCCATGGTTAGGAAACGGATTAAAATAATTCTGTGGTTCACTATAAAACTAAAAAACTTTTGCAAAACAAAGTAAGCCTTTGGAAGAGGCCAAAGGACAATAAAGGGCCCTGCTGACCTCCTTTCTTATAAAGTTTGTAGAAATAAATGCCACTTAAAATAATAAAAACTAAACTTAACCATTATAAGGATCAGCTGACAGATTATTTGAGTAACCCTAGTAAGACGTGGAAGGGTATAAATAATTTATTAGGTAACGATCATGTTTCTTCACTCCCTAAATTGCTTATTTATGGTAATATGGCTCTTCAAAATTCTCAGGAACAGGTTGCTGCCTTGAGCAGCTTTTTTACAGAGGCCAGGCAACTGTTTGGAAAGGAATACCCAAATTTGTCTATACCAGATCTGGATTGTGACTTTTCTCATAAATCAAACAGACATCTGTTCTTTTACTGACACCTGTGAGGAAGCTGTTTACAGAGAGCTACTTAAATTAAATACTGGTAAGGGAGTGGGTTGTGACGAGATCACTTCTGTTTTTTTTTATAAGATGAGAGCAATTATACTGAGTAAACGTATTACATATTTGTTTAATTTTTCGCTGCAGTCTGCCCAATTACCAAGTGATTGGAAAAACAGCTAACATTGTTCCAATTTTTAAAGGTGGGACTGATTCTGATCCTAATTGTTATCGACCCATTTCCATCCTTCCTATATAGTTAAACTTTTCAAAAAACTGGTTTTTGGGCAACTTTCTTATTATCTTAAGAAACATAATTTGATCACAGAATGTCAGACAGGCTTTAGGAAAGGTCAGAATACAATTAGTGTTATTTCTAAAGTTACTAACAATGTTTTCACAGCATTTGATAGTGGTCATCATCTTTCGTCAGTGTTCTTGGATCTATCCAAGGCGATCGACACAGTTGATCATAACACTCTTTGTAATAGATTTAAGGCTGCTGGACTGGGCGGCTCTGCATTAGTGTGGTTTTATTCTTATTTAACATCTCGCTATCAATGTATCAAAGTTTGTAGATTTTGCTCAGGACTGGCCACTGTAAATAGAGAGATTCCACAGGGATCAATCCTGGGCACGTTATTGTTCCTACTTTATGTAAATGACTTGCCTAAGTTTTGTTTTCCATCAACTAGCACATTTTTGTATGTGGATGACATGATCATGTACTCTAGCCACAGTGATGCAGCATAGGCAGTCAGATTGCTGCAGCATGATTTTCATTCTGCTCAGGGCACCTTGGTGGATTTAAGATTACTGCTGAATGAACAGAAAACACAATGGATTTTATTCTCATGAAATAAATCTTCTTACAATGATTTGTCTCTGAAATCCAGAAAAGGTCTGGAAATTACCAGATAACGTCTTATAAATATCTAGGGATGATTCTAGATGAACAATGGAGTTTTGGTCCCTATGTTCAGACATTGTCAAACAAACTGAAAAGGTTATTATCCTTTTTTTATAGGAACAAGAAATGTTTCAGTTGGCCTATCTGAAAATTACTAGTAAATTCATTATTTCTCATGGTTCTTGATTACAGTGATTGTGTTTACAGAAATGCAAATATTAAAGTGGACAGGCTGGATTCTCAAAGTTTCCGGTATGGTGCAAGGGGCTTGTGCCAAAACGAATGACACAAAGTGCATCTTGCGCCAAATGATATGCCAGGAGCGATTCTCAAAGGCAGCCTGCATCAACCACAGGCTGCCTGCCCTAAACTGGGCTTGTGTCACCCCAGTGCCACAAAAGTAGCTGCGACATGGCACAAGCTTCCACATCCCCTAAAACAGGACTCAGTAAAACCACCCAGATGATGAGTTTCTAAGTACCCTTAGACCAGCCATGGCTGGTCTAAAGGTACTTAGGATATGTCCCTCTGGGACAGTTGTAATATGTGCCGCAGTGTGCTGCGGTCTCCCCTCGGATCTCTGATGTAGCTGTGATATAATAAAGAAAAAGGTCCCCCTTCTGATCCCTGATGCCACCTCCTGAAGTAAATAAAATGCTCCCCTACCCAATGCCTCCCTGTTATGAACATATACGTGGTTACCCCTCCCAATCCCCCAAGTGTCCCAGTTATATACAATGCCTCCTCCCAAATTCCCAATGCAGCCATTGTGATTCATAATGTAATGGTCCCCCCTCTTGATCCCCGAGGGTGCCCCGTTAGTCCAAGTATGAAATGTCCCCCATCCCCGATGCATCTGTAATGAGTAATATGCCCTACCCCATCCCCAATGCTGCCTGAATGTAACAATAACTAACATGATCCCCCATACACTGGATTCCTCAATACCTGATAGTCTGGTGGACCCCACCCCTCAGTGTCCATCCAGCTGGTGACTGGCTCAACCCACCTCTCACCTCCAAGGCCAGCCACAGACTGAGATCTGAATCAGCACACACACTGTATATATATGCTCAGCGAATGACAGCTGCTGTCATTCACTGAGTGCATATACAGTATACAGTACACGTTGATTCGGATCTCAGTCGGCAGCCAGCTGCAGAGGTGAGTGGTGGGTTAAGCCAGTCGCTGGATGGATGGGCACCATGGAGTGGGGGTGGAGTCCACGAGACCACCAGGTATTGGGGAATCCAGTGTATGGGGGATCATGTTATGTATTCACACATTCAGGCAGTATCGGGGATGGGGTGAAAGCACATTATTCTTTATGGCTGCATCGGGGATGGGGTGGAGCATATTATTCATTGCAGATGCATCGGGGATGGTGGGGTATATTATTCATTGCAGATGCATTGAATGGGGTGAGCATATTATTCATTGCAGATGCATCGGGATGGGGTGGAGGCATATTATTCATTGCAGATGCATCGGGATGGGGTGGAGCATATTATTCATTGCAGATGCATCGGGATGGGGTGGGGCATATTATTCATTGCAGATGCATCGGGGATGGGGGGCATCCATGTATGCTGCAGGCAGCATCGGGGTTTGGGGATGGACACTATCCCACCGGTGCCAGGGTTATATTACATGTACCTGGGGATCAGGGCAGGGGAGTCAGCTTTTGCTTTTGCTGCAATGCGGTTGTGACAGACACTTCCCATGCACTAGTTGTTTGTTGTATGGGGAGGATTGCCACAAGTGTGGGGACTTAGGTGCCGGGACCCCTCCTGTACCAGAATCTGGTGCAAGGTCCCTGGTGCATGGAGCTTTAGTGCAAGTTGCTGTTTAACGCAGCTTGCACTGAACACAGCCCCCTTTGAGAATCGGGCCTGCTCTTAGGTTTATCACTGGGCTTCCATGGAATGCACATCACTGTAATTTATATACAGCTGCTGGTTGGAATTCTTAGCTTATTTGTAGGAATCTGCACTGGTACTCTTATGTCTATAAATTTGTTTGTGAGACTATACCAAAATTTCTCTTAAATTCATTATATTTTAGAAAGAATCCATCTTATAATCTTTGATCATCTACTCTCGTTCATTTTTCCATCCCTAAACAACGAACCAAATATGGGTCTTTTCTATTATCTACTATGGTCCCACAAACATGGGAATTGATTACTAAACACTGCAAGATGAATGTGCTGATTTCTGGTTCTCTTTTCAAAGCAACTATAACCAGAGTATTTCAGAGCTCCTGTGATTGCTTCGGACAATCTTGCTCACATATGTTTCTGAATTGCAAAATTTGTTATTGTAACCCTGAAACTCATTGTTTTATGTCATATTGAATTATAGTATATGGGTGCTGCCTATTCTCAATGGATTTCAGCAACTGCTGAAATCTTGTTGTAGTACAGTTCAAAGGTCAAAAAAGTTGTTGTACTATCGCTCTGACATCACATCGATAGTACAACAACTTTTTACCCTTGACCTGCCACCTGATTGGCTCAGACGACGCTCTCGCTTGAAAAGAAAAACAAACATGGCGGCATGATTTAGCGAGGCCGGCAGCGGAGCCACTGAGTTTGAAATCGGAGTCGGGACATGGAGAGCCATACATGGCTCCCATTCGAAATACTATAATTTTTTCTCCTAATTTTAAAATGAACCGATGTGCATAGGGAAACTGAGAAACCAGAGAGGAGTACTAGCGGCATAAGCGGAATCGGGAGCGGTAGGAACACCAGTGGGAACGGGAGCAGCGCCTGCAGCAAGTAACGTAGAAAAATATTGCAAAAAAAACCCCAACAAAACACCCATATACTATATAAAACAGTGGATGGGTGAACATCCACAACTAAGTCTGTGTTCCCATCTCGGGCAGTTGATGACATCAGCGAGACCTCTCGAGCTTCGCTCTTGAGGTCTCTGTGATGTCATCAACTCCCTCGATGGAAACACAGCTTTGTTGTGGATGTTCACCCATCCACTATTCTATATGTATTGTATTGTATCTGTGTGTTTTTATGTTTGCTTGCCCAATCCCCCGTCGGCTCCACTGTTCCCCCCCCAGAGAGTACAGGGTGCCATGGTGGGAGCCCACCCCAGCGAGGCAACAGATGCTATCGCCGACAGGGGTGCCCAATTCCCCATTGGCTCAATGCGCCCCCAAACAGCAGATCCTTGTGCTACAGGAGCCCACCCCAGCGGCTGTGGCGATCACTGTCGATGATCCTTTTTAAAAAAAAAAACCTGAAACACAAAACGGTCCTCACTGTCTCTCCCCCCACCCGCGCCCCACCCACTGTGCACCCTGCTTCCCTAAACCCCCCTCACCCCATACTTACCTCCGGACTCTGGTGCGATGATCTTCGGTGGACCGGGAACACGTCTGCACTCTTCAAAGCCGACCGTGAACTGAGGAAATGCCGGTAAGCTGTATAATGGGATAGATAGAGTTTTTTCAACTTTGCTGCATATGTCAGGCATTTTTTGGAATTTTTGCACCAAATTTTCAACATGGGGTTTTTGGGACCCCTTCTCATGAATGCTGTCACTGTCATGGCGTTGATCGGGCCCGAAGGGTGATTTCGCAGTCACTGCGCGAAATCACCTTTTGGGACTGAGTAATGAAATGACACTGCCACTGTTCATAAGGTGGGCTCTCAAAAAGCCTATCTTGAAACTTTGGTGGAAAAAATCCTAAAAATGACTGTTTTACGAGCGTGTGTTGTGCAGTTCCTACGCACGCTCGTAAGTTCGCGAATTTTCAATATTTTCACTCCAGATTTTCAACATTGACATTTTACCACACCTCCTTATGAGCAGTACAGCTGTCATTTTTCACATCTTGCCCAAAACGTGTTTCCGCCCATGTAGCGCACAATGGCGCAGTCAGTCTCGAAAATCAATGTATAGGACACATTATGGAAATCACAGTGACACTGTTCATGAGCAGAGGTCTTAAAATGGCTATGTTGAAAATTTGGTGAACAACTTCCTAAGAATGACTGTTTCATGAGAGTGTGTTGCGCAGTTCCTACGCATGCTCATAAGTTTGCAAATTTTCAATATTTTCACTCCAGATTTTCCACATTGCAATTTTATTACACTTCCTTATGAACAGTACAGCTGCCATTTTTCACATGTCACCCAAAATGTGTTTCCGTGTATGTAGTGCACAATGGTGCATTCAGTGTGCGAAAGCAATGTTTGGGACAGATTATGAAAATCACAGTTACACTGTTCATGAGCAGAGGTCTTAAAATGGCTAAGTTGAAAATTTGGTGACAAAAGTCCATAAAATGACTGTATTACGAGTGAGCATTGTGCAGTTGCCACGCACCCTCGTAAGTTCATGACTTTGTAATATTTTCAGTCCAGATTTTCACCAGTGGCATTTTTCCACACTTCCTTATGAACAGTACAGCTGTCATTTTCCACAACATGGCTGAAATGTGTTTGTACACTTTCAGCACAGAGATGCGTGGTCGCTGTGGGAAATCATGGTTCGGGACAGATAAAGAAAATCACAGTGACACTGTCCATGATCGGAGGTCCCAAAATGCCTGTGTTGACAATCTGCTGTAAAAAATCCCCAAACTAATTACATTACGGGTGTGCATTGCACAGTTTCTATGCACGCTCGTGACTTCACCAGTTTTTTTTTATATTTTTACTGCAGATTTGTAACATTGCCATTTTTTACACCTCCCCATGAACAGTACAGCTGTAATTTTTCACATCCTGTTCAGAATGTGTTTTTGCACCTGTGGTGCTAAATGCCGTAGTCGCTGTGCATAAGCAGCTTTCGGCTAGCAAACTGATAGTGCCACTGTTCATGAGGTGGAGGTCATGAAAAAACCATGTTGAAAATTTGGAGTGAAAATACCAATGAATGCCTGAGGTGTTAGGGTTTCCAACCATAACGCCTCACCCTGTAGAGAAAGACAGGCATCGGGGGTGTGACTTGGGATTCTTGCCTGTAATGCTCATACCGTTCCACACCCTGCAGCCAGTGAGAGGCATTGAGGTATGCCTTGGACTCTTAGGCCCCCAAGTTCACCCCATTCTCCTATACCGCAACCATCTCACTGTATTTCCTAATGGAATGGGGTGCACATAAGAGCCAAAGACCCCAAGGCACACCGTGACACTTGTCAGTGTCTGCAGGGTAGGGTGTGGTGAAATGGCATGGCCGTTATGCCTGATGACCCAAAGGCAGGGTGGTGGTGGGGTTGGCTTCAGTTCAATACTTCACTGCCATTCCTATTATGCAGCTCTGTGACTTCCACACTGCCAGTGCCAATGCCATCAAGCAAACATTCGGCATTGACAAATGCTTGTTTTATTTGTGTGGACTCAATTAAAAAAGAGAGGATTCCTCTTGATTTGCTTTCCAATAAAATGAAATGAATTTAAAGTTTGGTAACCAGGAGAGGCACACTGAGCCGAAGCTCATTTCCAGGTGTGAGCCAAGGGAGGGGAAAGAGGAGACAGGGTTACAGAAATAACATAAGATAAAGTACAAGTCAGGCTGGTTACAAAAGCCAGCGGTAAAGTACAGAGTTCAGCATGTTGTAAGAGTGATTCCAGGCACCCTAGGTATAGCACAGTTTACAGATATAATACAAGAGTTTAAAAAAGATGACATTTGAGGATTATAAACATTTTTTTTTTTACTTTTTGTTTACACATGTGATAACAATGCATTGTATACCTCAAGGCCACTTTGTTGGGCTCGGTTTGCTAAGAGCTGAGGTAGCACATCATTAACAGTCTGGGTAGATAGTACAGTACTCAGCTTGGCTGGTGGCTGGAAAGGGGGCAGGTGAAGAGTGGGAGAGGGCATGTTTAAGGAGATTTGGTGAGGGTAGCATATGAAGTGACGTTGGAAGGGAGTTCCAGATGTGGGGGAAGCAGTAGGAGAAGTCAGCCTTCCTAGAGTTAGAGTGTGGATAGGGAAGGAAGAAAGTGTGAGAGTCTCTAGAGCAAAGTTGATAGGAGGTGTGGGAGGTACGGGAAAGGAGGATGCGAAATAAGGGGTGAGAGAACCAAACCAGTATTTGGCTGTGCTGATGAAGATGTGGTGGAGGCAGTGAGAGGATGGGGGAGTGATAGAAAGGAGTAAAGGGTGCAATGGTGGGTCCTAGGGGGAACATTTCAGGTGAAGTGACAAAAGCAATTGAATGAAGAGTCCAGTCTTGAAAGGGTAGAGGTGGGGGTGGACCCATAGATGACATCAGCGTCGTCAAGGATGGATAGGATTGTTTTTGTGAGTAGAATGTGGTGGATAGGGATGGAAAGTGCATCCTTGTTTCTGTAAAGAGCACCGAGTTTTGGGCAGAGCTTAGAATGCATGTAGTTTATGTGGGTTGTGTAGTCTAGGCAGCTTTCAAGCCAGATGCCTAAATATTTGTAGGCAGAGACAGTGTCCAGTGTAGTGCCTTCAAGAGAAGAGTAAGAGGGTGGTGTGGAAAGATTGGAGAGTTTTTTGGGGGTGCTGAAAGTCTTGGATACTGTTGTTTTGATGTTGACCTTTAATTGGTTGACAGGGAACCATTTTAGTATGAGGGTAAAGTCATTTTACAGCTGTGAAGTTACCGTGGGGGCAGAGGGTCCAGAGGTAAAGATAATTGTATCATCTGTATAAAGGTGTATTTGGGATGAGGAGAATTCAAGAGGAAGATCTTTAAGAAAGATAGAAAAGAGGATGGGACCAGGGACAGAGCCTTGGGGTATGCCGGCTAGGATGGGGGGGGTGAGAGGGCATCACATACCAGGACACATTGGGTCTGGCCAGACAGGTAAGATCTGAACCATTTAACTGTGCATAGGGCAAGACCAGCAAGTTCTAGTTTACTGAGGAGGGATGGGAGACAGAATCAAAAGCCTTGCTAAGTCTATGAAAATGGCAGGTGAGGTGCCCTTGGTCCATGCCTGTAAGGAAGGCATCTGTGATCTGGAGGAGGGAGGAGACAGTTGAGTGTTTTTTCTGAAAGCCTGACTGGTAGGGGGAGAGGAAGTGTGTGGAAGAGAGGAAGTGGGAGAGCCTGGTTAGGATAAGGGCCTCCTGCAGCTTGACTAATATGAGGAGGAGGGAGATGGGACAGTAATTTCCAGGTGAGGAATGATTGCCTCCTTTGTGAAAGGGGATTACTTTAGCCAATTTTTAGGCCTGTGAGACTATGCTAAGTGAGAAAGAGAGGTTTAGCAGGTGTGATAGGGGATGGGCGATGGTTGCGGCTAAGATTTGAAGGAGGAGGAGAAGTGGGTCAAGGCCATCAGAGCTAGATTTTCAAGGATTTAGTGATTGGAGGGCTTGAAGAACTTTATGGGCTGATATGGGGGAGAAATTAAAGCTATTTGTTGAATTAGGAGTGTGTAAGAAAGATGATGTGTTTGCAGGGGTGGAAGGTAGGGCACAGGATGTGAAGAAATGGGTAAGGGTGGAGGCAACAGTGAGTGGGGTCAGAGACCAGCTTGCCGTCAATGAGGAGGGAAGGGATGGAAGATTTAGATGGAGGGTTGAAAAGTGAAGACAGGGTTTGCCAGAATTTATGAGGAGAGTTGAGGTTTTCTTGTAAGGTGTTCCTGAAGTACTGAGATTTGACTGCTCAAATTGCTTTGGTGCATGAGTTTCTTGGGTGCAGTAGTTTGAGAGGTCGATGTGGGAGAATGAAGCCTTATAGTGTGCCCATGCATAGTCATGGGAGGTGCAAAGCTTGACGGTCACTGAATATGTCAAGTAGTGTTCCAGAGGAGGCATTCTGATGGGGGTGCTAGGCCAGTATCCAATCTAGGAGGGTGTGGTTATTTGAGTGGGGACTGGGTCTGGTGGGTTCATTTATGAGTTGGTGTAGGTTTAGAGATTCTATTTGTTGTGTCATGGGATTTAGGGCAAGGGAGATCCAGTTGAGGTGGAAGTCACGAGTAGGATGAGTTTGCTGTTGGAGGCAAGGGATGATATAGAGATGATGATTTGACTACGGCGGTGGTGGAGGTTTGGGGGAGATGTAGAGCACCCCAGTGAAGATGGGGAGAGTGGATGGCAGCTGTAATTTAATAAGGAGGAGCTTATAGGACTTTGGAATGGACTCACTAGTAATGACTGAACATGGGAGGTCTTGATGCTTGTAGATGGCTACACCACCACTGCACTTTGAGCAGTCCTGCCAGTAGAGGTGGTAGTCTGGTAAGGAGAGTTGGGAGTCATGGCTTCTGGGAGAGAGCCAGGATTCAGTGATGCAAAGGATGTCAGAGGTGTGTTGGGATACCCAAACTTTGAGGAGGCAGATCTTAGGGAGTAAGATACTGACATTAAGGTGGTACACTGTGAGACCTTTTGGGAGTGTGGAGTGGTGTGAGGTTGGACTAGGATTTGGTTGAATGTCTCTAGCTAGTAAGAGGAGCAGATAGAGGAAGAGAAGTTTATTTCCAGTCTTGTGTAGTTTAGACTAGGAACATACTGTAATGTGTTTAATTAACAAATGCATGAGCAGCCCAGGTGGTATTTGGCCAGCTTAATTGCCCATGCATTGAATGTTTTTGCAGGATGTTGTTATATAATGAAAAGTCCCCTACCCATGCAGGCAGTTTTCGGATGGAGGGGGTTGGTAGGGGGTGGGTGGGTACTCACTCACATGTAGGCTTGATAAATGAATGTCTAGCTGCAGTGTCTGTCCAGCACATTGTAGAGGATGTTTTGTAGCTTGTGGGAGAAGGTGCTCCAGCTGGGTGACTAGCCTACGTCTGTGATGCCACTGGAGGATGAGTGCCCCATGTTGCTCAGGATGCTGTCCCACTTTCTGTCTTACCACCTCTTTCATCTCCCCTGCTCTCCAGGCCAGTGGTAATTAGCAGCATAGTGTCCCTGCAGCTCACCTCACCTGCCCAGTCAGGCTCTAGCATTTTTATGTTTGCTTGCGTGTGCAGCGCACAAACATATTGAGGTAAGTAGAGCAGTGCAGAGGTGTAGCAGTGTTTGGCCAATGTAGCCCATGCTTTCAGGGGCTTGTTCCGTGGCCACAAATCAACAGGGAAGCTGCTGAAAATGGCAGTTTCAGAGCACGTGCCGGACAAGAAAGAAATCTGCCACTCCAGTCATGGACAGTTTCATCATTGCAGTGGCAGATCTCCCCCCCCACCTCCCCAACTAGGCAAATAACAGCCACGCGCATCACAGTGCACAGTAATGTGCATGGCTGGAATTACGAGCAACTCGCTTGCTCAGTGTCTTTCCTGGTGAACCTGCCACCATAATTGAGGCTCCTGCCGCCCACCACATACTCCCTCCAAAGCCGACATCAGGGTGTCCAATCCCATGTCGGCATGCCCCCCCAGCCCGAACACATATTTTGCTGACAACTGGGTGCCCAATCCCCGTGTCAGCATGCCCCCTTCCCCAACTACTGTGGCACACTGGGAGCCCACCCCAGTGTGCCGAAGTAATTATGCTTTTTCTGACACCGGGATGCCCACTCCTGGTGTCGGACGTGCCCCCACACCCCCTTTTTTTCAGCCTACCACAGGGTGCCCAATCCCTGGGTCAGCATTGATCTCCCCCCCACTAGTCTGGCACACTGGGAGCCCACCCCACTGTGCCAATCCATTTTGTTTTCACCTGTTAAAAAAAGAAAACCGTCCCATGACGTATTTTATTTTTAAACATAGAAAAAAAAGGTCCCTCATCATTCCCGCTGGCCCCTCTCCCCCAACCCGCACCCTCCCTCTTTGCACCCCACCTCCCTGCACCTCCCCACCAGTACTTACCTCCAGAGGTTGGGAGCAGCGACCTTCTGTGGACCGGGAACATGTCTGCACTCTTCAAATCCAGCCGGGAACTGAGGGCAATCAAGGTAAACCCTATAATGTCAATCAATGGAGGTTTCAACTTAGGTTGATATCGCAGTCATTGTTTTGAGTTTTTTTTTTACTATTGTATTTATGCTCCTCCTAACTGCCCCCTTCTCTCCACTCTTTCAGACTACCTCTACCTGTGTGCGATCCTTCTCCTCGTCAGTGTCTGCCCCTAGAGTACAAAGTCTACTAACCTAGGTGACCGGATAACTCCCGGGTAGGATGAGGAGGCATTCCCCTCGCTTTTACCCCCTCTGAACCTTTTTTTTTTCAAACTTTTTATTTATTATAGTTTTTTCTTTTTTTTTTTACTTAGGACACACAGAGCAGAATTACATAAAATTTCATTACACGTCTTGTTGAAATAAAATTTATCATCATAGTTGTTGCCAACTAAAGTATCACATAAACTAAAATTTATATACAGAAGGAAAATCCATGTATTTGTGTCGACTGCCACATTTATGTAAAGAAAGATTAACAGAATTACTCAATTATAATACATACACAGTGGCAGTAGACTGTTAGAGAATTCAAATGCAGGGGTGAAAATTAAGAGGAAGTCGGGGGACCGCAACCCCCACACCAACTAACTAACCAATACAGGTCTCGTCCATAGAGGGCTCCAAAGATTGCTCTCCAGGGGGAAGAGGTCCCTGGGCTGGCCGGCCATCCACTGAAATGCACAGAAAAAAACTGGCTGTTTGGGAGGAGAAAGCTTAAGGGGCTGGTCTGGACGAGTTTGTGCAATGCACAGGAACCATTTATTCCAGCGGTTCATCAGCTCTGGTACTCTGTTTTGAAGTCTAGCTGTCATATGTTCCAGCTTGTATATATCATATACAATATCTTTCCATACGGATATAGTGGGGTGTCTGAGCGCAACCAAGTCCGTAATACATTTTTGCAGCGCTTAGAAGAATATTGAGAGGCATATTTGATGTGAATCTTTAAAATGGCGTGGGTAATGTAGAGAATCCTACATCGAGGAAAGTGCACCTAGGCCTAGAAAGAGGTCCAGGATCCTATTTTCTATCCCCACCCAGTAGACTATTAACACTGGACACAGCCAGAATATATGTGCATGGTGGCCATGTCACATCCACAATGTCTCCAACAACTGGAATCCTTTACGCTCCGTGTACTTGGCGGTGATCTGGGGTGTGTGAAAAAATCTGGAGACCACCTTCAGGAAAACTCCCTCCAGATGTAAGGTTGGATATCTTGTGTTGTCTTCCAGATTAGGACCCAGTCTTCCTGAGATAGGCGACCTGAGTTCGGCTTCCCAGTGAAATTGTACCAGGTTCATGATATGGGAAGGGGTTTCCCGTATGGCCTTATAAAAGCGAGATAGTAGGTGGCTTCATCCTCCCTCTCTCCAACTGAATTAATAAGGGGCACAACGGAGGAATGGGGTGGTCAGTGACATCTAACCCAATTCTGGATTCCATAAAGTTGCGGATCTGTAGGAACCGAAAGAAATCCCTCTGATTCAGGGAGAACTCCTGCCTAAGTTGTTTGAATGATTTAAAAGCATCCCCATCATAAAATTGACAGGGGTGTTTCAGGCCTTGACGTGTCCAGTTACGGAATGTTATATCTAGTTGTGCCAGAGGCCAATGCGGATCTTCTGCAAGAATACTTATCCAGGGTGAGAGAAACTCATTAGCTGGTTGAGTCAAAAACCTAGTCCAGCATTGGAGAAGTCCCTTAGTGAAACTGGATCCACTACCCAGTGGAGTGTTATTATGGGGTTGAAACACTAGAGAGTAATTTAATGGGCGAGCTGCCATTTTCCTCTCTACTGCAAGCCAAGGTGGGGATTGTGTCTGGGGGAGAAACCAGGACGTTATATGTGTGAGTAGGGCCGCTAGCCAATAATTATAGATACAAGGGAGAGCCAGGCCTCCCCTATCTTTGGACCATTGGAGTTTGCCTAGTGCTATTCTAGGCCGCTTATTCATCCATAGAAATCTATTAACTGAACAATCCCATTCTTGTGTTTCTTTGCTTTGTAAGGGTATTGGGATATTTTGCATTAGATATAACATTTTTGGAAGGGAGTTCATCTGGACAGACTGTACCCTAGCCAATAAGGAGAGGTAGAGGGGTCCAGCGCTCCAGGTCGGATTTAATTTTTGTGAGAGTTGGGGTGTAGTTGATGGAATATGGGTCAGAGAAATCCCAGGGAATCTTAATTCCTAAGTAAGTTATATAGGGTTTGTCCCATTTGTAGGGATATCTCTTGGTAAGCTCAGGAGGCAATCGGGGTTGTATAAGTAGAACTTCAGATTTGTTTGGATTTATTGTGTAACCTGTAAGGCTCTCTATTTTTTGTAAAAGAAAGTGAGAGTCTGTAAGGATTCTTCTGGATGAGTAATATAGAGGAGAAGATCATCCGCATAATAGGCTACTTTATTAGAGGAAAATTCTGAAATTTTGTAACCATGTAGGTTAGGGGTTTGGTGGAAAAGCTGGGTTCTACGAAAATAGCAAACAAGTAGGGGGATAAGGGACAACCCTGACATGTGCCTCTGAAGAGTGGGAAATGGTCAGAATGTGATCCATTCAGTCTCACCACTGCCTCTGGTTTAGTATATACGCCTTTGATGGTGTCTAAAAATAGGCCGGGGAAATTAAACTTTTGTAAGGCAGACATAAAAACTCCCAAGAAACCATATCAAAGGTCTTTTGAGCGTCTAGGCTAAGGATCATTAGGAGTTTCAGTTGAAATAGCATGCCCTATTAAATAAAGAGTATGTTTTATATTGTCTGTGGTCTGTCTACCTTTGGTAAACCCTGATTGATCTGGGTGAATCAGAGTAGGAGAATTTGATCTAGTCTGTGGGCCATTATGCTGATATAAATTTTATAATCTTGGTTGAGTACAGATGTGGGGCGATATGAATCACAGAGGTGTGGGGGTTTCTGTGGTTTCGGGATCACCAAAATTTTGTAGCCTGTCTCCAAGAAACCGAGAAGGAGGATGTAGTATGGCCCACATGCAAAGCTTGTAAGAGGGTGGCTTGTATCGACTCCAGGGCACTTTTATAAAATTCAGGGCCGAACCCATCGGGTCCTGAGGACTTTCCATTTTTAAGGCCTTCAATGGTAGTCTGGAGTTCTAGAAGCATGGGAGGGGCTACTAACTGTGCCTGCTGAGACTCTGAAAGAGCAGGTAAATGAAGTTGGGCCAAGAAGGTAGATATTTCGTGGGGATCTGGTATTTTCTGAGGTGAATAGAGAGGTTGATAATATGATTTAAATGAATCAAGAATCTGGTAGAGTAGCGAATCTGTCCGGAGACAGGATCATTAATTTTGGAGATGGTACATTGCTGTATCTGATTCCTCAGTCGGTATGCCAGGATCTTGGAGGCCCGGGCCCCACCCTCGTAATACCGTTGCCTAAGCCAGGCCAGCACCTGCTCTGTTTTTGCTGTCAAGAGGCACTGTATCTCGGCCTGTGTCTGGGAGATTAAGGGAAGCAAATCTAAATCTCCTTGCATGTGTGCCTCCTGGAGAAATCTAAGCTTCTCCTGTAGCGCTCTTAGCTTTGCCTCAGCCTACTTTTTCTTATGCGAGGCATATACGATAATGTGACCTCTGAGCATTACTTTAATAGTATCCCAGAGAGTCTGAGGAGAAACCTGGGGGGAGGTGTTGTCCCGAAGTATCTCAGAGATTCATGCCTCTAAATGTTCTCTAAACTCCCTGTCTCGGAGCAAAGATGGGTTAAATCTCCACTGAGAATTTTTCTATACACTACAAAGGGTTAGTATCTGTTGATTTAATTTAACCACTGCAAGCGCCAACCTACCCTCCCTGTCTGAGTACTGATCTATGATCTGTAGCAGCTAATGTCTCGGGATCAGAACAACAGCTCCCCTTCTTTGCCCTCTCTGATAAGAGGACTCTACCATCGCCGCAAATACAAACTTTAGCAGTTTCTGGTGCTCCGAAGAGGAGAGGTGAGTCTTCTGTAAAAGAAACGCATCAGGGTTTAGTTTCTTGAGAGCTCAGATAGTGCGGTCTCTCTTAATGGGGCCGGCCAGCCCATTGACATTATGGGAAACAATCTTAAAGGGAGACTGCATATCTAAGTCTATGTGTAAAGTCTATACAGGTCTCCCGTATCCCATCCCTCCTCCAAGTTCCATATGTCCTTGCCATGGATTTTCTGTACATTATGGTGCTTCCGAGTTGTATAAAAGTTTGCATATTTATGCTCTAGGTCCAACTGGGTAGGGTAAAGAAAACTATAACTACCTGGAGATTACAATAAGGCCAGTTAGGCCCAACTATAATACAATAAGTTATGTCTAACAGCTGGACAGGTAAGGGATACCATATTTGCCAACTGGGCACAACTATAGTGCCGCATAATAATGGCAACAGTTCACTAAGCAAGTAAAAACCTACGTACAGACCCTCATAAAGAGGGTTTTCTGTGACTTCCAACAATGCATGGTCAAATGTGACCTGCGTTAGGGACAAGTCTATTGGCTGTCCATAGTTAAGGATCCACTCCAAAATATGGAGTGGGACCAAGGAATCGCTTGCCCCTAAAGTTAGGGGGGGGAAGTAATAAGGGTAACACATATTGTGGGTAACTGTAGAAAAAGGAATGGGAAAGTGGGAAAGTGAGATGGGAAAAAAAAGTGCTGTTCCATCAGGGCTCTGCTCACAGATTGGTTAAGAGCTTGCGCCCTGCCCCTCTGCATATGGTATAGAGGGGGATAAATAATGTGATCTAGTGTGTCACAAATATTTGCATCAAGAGGTCCAGGTGTGACATCTGAAAAAAACAAAAAGAACAGGGGAGAGTAAGGTTCCGCAGGGACATATCCATCCTCTCCCATCAACATTAGTCAAATAAATCAGAAGAACTCAGTTGTAGTCCAGATTCAGTTCAAGATATAATCTATGGGGGTTTAGGTACAAGAAGCTGGCCTGGTGGAAATTCGGTAAAAGTTCCAAGGTAAGTGGGGAGGCAAAGGAGGCATGGGCTAAAGATAAGTGAAATCCAGTAGAGGGGCCAGGGGCCACCGAGGGCCCTGACTGCCTCCCAACCCCAGAGAGGCAAGGGGAGGACACCACAAATGAGAGGGGCAGCTGGGGGGGATCCCAGAACATCCAGAAACACCAGTCATCCAAACCATTTCTAGCCCCGTAGAGTAATAATAGTCTTAAAGTGGGCAATTTTATGGAAGGATGGTTCATGGTGGGGGGCACCACAGGAGTTAGCCAATGAGTATAATATTCATTCCCCCCATCCACCACAAGGTCCAGGACTAGCAAGAGCAAAACCTCCTGACAACCTGAGAGCCCCAAAATCCAGTCTCAGGCTATGCAGTATATTTTTCTTTGATGCCATGCGAATCATAGGTGTGTTCAATTATCACCAGACCACCCAGGGTCGAGGAGACCAAGGAGTCTGCCCCTATTTAGCAGGTCCATATTGTGTATCTGGCTACTGTTTATATAGCTGCCCTATCCCTAAGTCCCAGGAGAGGTCCGGAGGCCCAGCCAGGCAGAAGACGTCCGGCCCTGGCCTACCCACCCCATCCCAAGCTGGAGAACAACTGAGGACCCCTATTTAGTGGGGACTTAACAGTGTAGGCGTTACCAGAGTTATGCCGGACCATGTCTGCTCCAGGCCAATATTCTCCTGCGCCAGGTTGCCCTGCGATGACTCACACAGTTACATTGCTGACTCCCAACAGTTATGCTCTCAGGTTGTTGGAGGTACCCTCCCGGCCAAGTCACGATGTCCAGTGGGGAGACAAGCCTGCAGGTGACTCCTCTCCACCCTGTCCAACCCCTCAATCTACTTTGACTGGACATGGGTCTCCCCCCATTTTGCCAGCCCACCCTCGATCATCCCCCATAGGGCAGGAATACCATCCAGGTAATCCCCGGGCCCATTAGCCAACCTCCCTGCCATAATACTCACTGTGAAGCCATGCTATCACATTAGTTCAGCAGGATTGCCGGAAGACTGGGCCAGCATTTATATAATTGATTGTATGGTTGCTTATTGATTTGGTGGTGATCAAGGAGCAGCTGTCCCCACCAGGCCATGGCTGTCTGAAGTTCTCTGAGGGAGGTGTATCGTGTTTAATAAGGTGTATCCATGCTTATTTTAGGTCCATCAAGTCTCTCTAGGATGTCCATCTCCAACACCACACACTCCTGGAGAGCAACGGTACGAAAATGCAACTGTAGACCAGCAGGGGGTTGGGTGGGCCTAGATGTCACCCTGCAAGCCCATGCCCCATTAAGCTAAGGGGGAGATAATTTCAGAGAGAGGGAGAGCCCACTGGAGAGCCTGGACCATACTCCAACCCAGCCAGCCATTTAAACCTGAATTGGATCACCAAGGGGCAGGTGAGCAAGAGACTGCCATCCATCTCTAGTTTTAGGATATCAGCAGTATCTCCTCATGTGTGGGAATCCGGGGAAGACAGGCCAAAAAACCCCAACCAGACAGTACTTAATCCTCCCTCTGTTAGAGTCTCATTTTTCAGTTCTCCCACAAATCTCCGACACTGGGGTGTCTTCTTGCTGTCGTAAGGTGACCTCAAACCGACATGACCCCTTGACTGCACCCTATTTAGCGGGCTATAGCAGCAAAGGCACCTCAAATCAAATGAAATGTAGCCCCTTATTAGGCATAAGGGTCTTAATGGCCTGTACTGATCACTTGATAGTCCATTAGCCCCTACCTCATCCGGGGTCTCAATTGGCCCCTATCTAATTGGGACTGGGCAAAAGGAAAGTCCAAACATGCCATCTTCAAGCCCATTCAAAAAGGCAAGAGACAAGAGAGAAGGAAGGGGGAGAGAGAAAAAGAAAAACATGAGGGAAGGGGGCAGGGGCAGCCTACTCCCACCCGATGCAACCCACCAGAGGTCCATCTATAACTGGGATTCAGCTTCAGAATCAATCCACGAGGCCTGGTAGAGCTGAATCCATCTCCGCCCTCCCGCCCCTCACCCAAATGAGCAGCCCAGAATAGTCTTCGCATTCTGCACCTCCTCAACTACCTGTACACCTGCTATGTCTAGGCTTAATCGTCACAGATCCAGCTCTCTGATCCCCGGAAAGGAAACACTGTCGGTATTACATACTGTGTGGCCTGCCCTCCGAATAGAGGTTTAAAATCAACTCCCCTGTGTACCTCTTCAGACGCAAGCTCTGCAGGCTCGACTCCCCCACCCCCACCACTCATTCACTCACTGCGCCTCAGTTCATTCCGACTTAAGGGAGTTTCATCTGTTCTGCCTGGAGAACTGTGCCAGCATTTTCTTGATGGATTCAATGGTAGCTTGTTGGTCTGGAAGTTGCCTGGGGGATGATCTTCTCAGAGAACCCTTATCCTCCGATTCTCTCTGAGGTAAGCAGATTGAAGCTGGTAAAGTAAAACCCCTATGTTTAAGATATAGACACGCGGCCTCCATGGTGTCATAAGTTTGTTGTCCTGATGAAAATTGAACTACTAGTTTGCTGGGATATGGGGTTCTGAATTTAAGCTTTTGTTGCCTTAGGAAGGGAAAGAGTGGAATATAGGCTTGTCTTCTCTGCATCGTGGTAGGTGCATAGTCGTTGTCAACGAAGATGCGTGATTTCCCACAGAACATAATTGATTTTGCCCAGTCTTGTTTTAAAATGAGTTTTTTGGTTTGATATCTAAGGAACCGGATTATTATAGACCTAGGACGAGCTGTGGCTAATGTAGGTTTCGGTCCCAAGGTTCTGTTGAATCTCTCCATTTCGAAATTAAAATCTGCATCAAGATTGAGAGCTTCCCGTAGGAGGGACTCTGTGAAGCTGAGAAGATTTGTGCCTTTGCTATTTTCAGGAACTCTGTACACACGGGTATTTTTACAGCGGCTGTGGTTTTCAGCATCCTTTTGTCTTGCAACTGTGAGCTGGCAGAGGTGAACTACTTGCTTCAGGGTGTCTTGTATTTGAGAGACAGTTGAGGTTTGCTCCGATGTGCATTGGTCTAGGGTGGACACAGTGGTATGCAGTACAGCGAGCTCTCCTTGGAAGGACTCCTGGGTTTGTTTAAACGCTTGAAAGTCCGATTTGAATTCTTGTAATTCCTGCAATATTTTGTCTAACTTAGAATCCATTTTGGCTGGTTGCAAAGATTTAAATTTATTTCTTCTGTGAGGCTTAGTTTGAATGGTCTGGAGAGAGCACATGGAGGCCCCGGAGTCAGTTATGTCTTCGTCTGAAATCTCTGTTTCTGGGTGAATTGGAGCGAATCTATTAGGTCCTCCTCGCAGGTTGCAGGTAGCCATATATTTCTCTGTATTTTTTCAGTTGTATTTATTGATTTTGTGGCTAGTTTGATAACTAATAAAAGGGTAGCAGGCCGCGCGCTCGTGAACTATGCTGCCATAAACCCGGAAGCTGCACCGGAAGTGCCCCTCCGAACATTATTTCCTGCAACATGGACTTGTACAGCGGAGTCCACCCGACGAACCTGAGGATCCACACACAGCGAGGAGTCATCACCTAGGAGAGAGAGGGTGCTTTTTCCCTGTTCATTCCCTGACGTTGGCGTGCAATGAGGGCTAAGGAGCCTGAAGGCATGCTGAGACATGCCTCCTGCTCCGCCCCTCTGCCGACGTCTGCCCTATCCCGATGCTGCTACTCCCTCCTACCGCACCTTCATCCTGGCTCCCCTAGGTGTCGGTATTGCGGTGGGAGCATGCAGGTAACCCTCCCCAGAGAAGGAGAGAGGCAGTTAGGCGCTCGATTCTTCTCCTCCCCGGCCGACCCCCAGCGGCCCATGCTCGTTCCCTAACACGGGTCACCAGCATGGTGCGAGGTAAGGCATCCAGGGCCTCAGCCCTCAGCGCCACCGTGCCAGCAATTATTTTGAGTTTTAGCCCCAGATTTTCAACATGGGGTTCTTGGGACCCCACCTCATCACCACTGAAACTGTCATTTAGTTTCTTGGTCCCGAAAGGTGATTTTGCGGTCACTGTGCGGAATCACCTTTCGTGACTGATTAATGATATGACAGTGCCACTGTTCATGAAGTGAGGGTCCCAAAAAGTCTATGTTGCAAGTTTGGTGAAAAAACTCCAAACAAACATTTGTCAATGCCGAATGTTTGCTTGCTGGCATTGGTATTGGTAGTGTAGAAGTTACAGAGCTGCATAATAGGAATGGCAGTGAAGTATTGAACTGAAGCCAACCCCACCACCACCCTGTAGAGAGTGACAGGCATTGGGGTGTGCCTTTGGGTCGTCAGGCATAATGACCATGCCATTTCACCACACCCTACCCTGCAGACACTGACAAATGTCACGGTGTGCCTTGGGGTCTTTGGCCCTTATGCGCACCCCATTCCATCAGGAAATACGGTGAGATGGGTGCGGTATAGGAGAATGGGGTGAAGTTTAGGCCGAAGAGTCCGAGGCACACCTTGATGCCTCTCACTGGCTGCAGGGTGTGTGTGGGGGTGGAATGGTATGAGCATTACAGGCAAGAATCCCAAGTCACACCCCTGATGCCTGTCATTCTCTACAGGGTGGGGCGTTATGGTCGGAAACCCGAACGCCTCAGGCATTCGTTGGTATTTTCACTCCAAATTTTCAACATGGGTTTTTGGGACCCCCACCTCAATAACAGTGGCAATATCAGTTTGTTAGCCGAAAACTGCTTTTGCACAGCGACTATGACATTTGGCACCACAGGTGCAAAAACACATTCCGAACAAGATGTGAAAAATGACAGCGGTACTGTTCATGGGGAGGTGTAAAAAATGGCAATGTTGAAAATCTGCAGTGAAAATATTAAAAAAACTGGTGAAGTTACGAGTATGCGTAGAAACTGTGCAACGCACACCCGTAATATAACTAGTTTGGGGATTTTTTTACAGCAGATTGTTAACACAGGCATTTTGGGACCTCCGATCATGAACAGTGTCAGTGTGATTTTCCTTATCTGTCCCGAAAAATGATTTCCCACAGCGGCCACGCATTTCTGCGCTGAAAAGTGTGAAAACATATTTCGGCCATGTTGTGGAAAATGACAGCTGTACCGTTCATAAGGAGGTGTGGAAAAATGCCACTGGTGAAAAACTGGACTGAAAATATTACAAATTCATGAACTTACGAGGATGCGTGGAAACTGAGCAATGCTCACTCATAACACAGGCATTTTATGGAGTTTTGTCACCAAATTTTCAACATAGCCATTTTAAGACCTCTGCTTGTGACCAGTGTCACTGTGATTTTCTTAATCTTTGCCAAACATTGTTTTCGAACACCGACTATACCATTGTGTGCTACATGAGCGGAAACACATTTTGGGCGAGATGTGAAAAATGGTAGCCGTACTGCTCATAAGGAAGTGCAGTAAAATGGCACTGCTCAAAATCTGGTGTGCAAATATTACAAATTCGCAAACTTGCCAGCGTGCGTAGGAAATGTGCAACGTGCGTTCCTAAAACAGTAATTTTGGGGAATTTTTTCACCAAATTTTCAACATAGCCATTTAATCACCTCTGCTCATGACCAGTGTCACTGTGATTTTCCTAATGTGTCCCATACATTGATTTCGCCCACCGACTGCGCCATTGTGCTCTACATGGGCGGAAACACATTGTGGGTGAGATGTGAAAAATGACAGCTGTACTGCTCATAAGGAGGTGTGGTAAAATGGCAATGTTGAAAATCTGGGTGAAAATATTGAGAATTCGCAAACTTACAAGCGTGCGTAGGAACACTGCAACACACTCGTAAAACAGTCATTTTTAGGAATTTTTTCACCAAATTTTCAACATAGCCATTTTAAGACCTCTGCTCATGAACAGTGTCACTGTGATTTTCTTAATGTGTCCCGTACATTGATTTAGCCCACCAACTCGCCATTGTAGCTACATGAGCAGAAACACATTTTAGGCGCGATATGAAAATGACAGCTGTACTGCTCATAAGGAGGTGTGCTAAAATGGCAATGTTGAAAATCTGATGAAAATATTGAAAATTCTGAACTTATAGGCGTCATGAGATATAGCAACACTGCGCTCGTAAAACAGTCATTTTAGAATTTTTCACCAAATTTTCAAAATAGGCTTTTGAGAGCCCACCTTATGAACACTGGCAGAGTCATTTCATTAATTGGTCTCAAAGGTGATTTCGCACAGTGACTGCAAATCACCCATCAGACCCGATTAACACCATGACAGTGACAGCATTCATGAGAAGGGGTCCCAAAAACCCCATGTTGAAAATTTGTTGCAAAATTCCAAAAATTCCCCGAGATATGCAGCAAAGTTGAAAAAACCCTATCTATTACATTACACAGCTTACTGGCATTTCCTCAGTTCGCGGTCGGCTTTGAAGAGTGCAGACGTGTTCCCAGTCCACTGAAGATCGTCGCGTTGGACTCTGGAGGTAAGTATGGGGTGAGGGGGGTGTGGGAAGGCAGGGTGTGCAGTGGGTGATCGCGGGTGGGCTGGGAGAATGCCGAGGGAACGTTTTCTTTTATAGTTTTTTTTTTTCTTTAAGAAAGACGACGGGGGACGTTTGCCACGCTGGGGTGGACTCCCAGCGTGGCAGCTAGAAGCTGTTTGGGGGCTGGAGCTGACGGGGATTGGGCACCTGTCGGATATGGATATGTGTCAAGCTGGGGTGGGCTCCCAGCGTGGCACCTGAAACTTTTTGGGAGGGGCGTGGAGCCGGCGGGGCATTGGGCAACCCGTCGGCTATACAGTATGTGCATGGGGGGGGAGCGCGTGAGCATGCAGTATGCGTGCGTGTGTGTTGAGGGGGGAGCTCTGCTCACTGAAGCGGAGCTCTCCCTTTCAACTGTATGCCACTGCATTTTTCAGCTGTCATAGACAGCTGGAGCAGTGATTGGAGCACTGCGACCGTGCCTGCAAACACACTGACTGAATTGGAAGAGGCTGACACACCTCTAGAAAACTCAGATGATGGAACTATGTTTCTTGAACATGCGTGCAAGCAAAAATAAAAATGACTGCGTTATGAGTGTGCGTTACGCAGTTTGTACCCACGGTCATAGTTTAGCCAATTTTTTATATTTTCACTCCAAATTTCCAACATGCCATTTTTTCACACCTCCTTATGAACAGTACAGCTGTCATTTTTTGCATCCTGCCCAAAATGTGTTTTCGCACCTGTGGAGCAGAATGGCACAGTTGCTGTGCGAAATCAGCTTTTGGCCAAATTAATGAAATCACAGTTGCCACTGTTCATGAGGGGAGGTCCCAAAAAGGCCATGTTGAAAATTTGGTGAACAAATTCCAAAAAATGACTGGGTTACAAGCGTGCATTACACAGTTTCTACGTACGCTCATAACTTTGCCAATTTTCAATATTTTCACTTCAAATTTCCAACATTGCCATTTCTTCACACCTCCTTATGAACAGTACAGCTGTCATTTTTTGCATCATGCCCAAAATGTGTTTTCGCACCTGTGGTGCAAAATGGTACAGTCACTGTGCAAAATAAACTTTTGGGACAGATTAACGAAATCACAGTGCCACTGTTCATGAAGGGAGGTCCCAAAAAGGCCATGTTGAAAATTTGGTGAACAAATTTCAAAACATGACTGCATTACAAGTGTGCGTTATGCAATTTCTACGCATGCTCGTAACTTCCCCCTTTTTCATATTTTCACTCCAGATTTTCAACATTGTCTTTTTTCTCACACCTCCTCATGAACAGTATAGATGTCATTTTTCACAACCTGCCCAAAATGTCTTTTTGTAGCAGTTGCTTTGAATGGCGCATTCACTGTGCAAAATCACCTTTCAGGATTGAGTAACGAGATTATAGTGCCACTGATCATGAGGTAGGGTCCCAAAAAGCCCATGTTGGAAATGTGGAGTGAAAATACCAACAAACACCTGGGGTGTTAGGTTTCTAACCGTAATGCCCCACCCTGTACAGACTGACAAGCATCCGGGGGTATGGCGTGTGGTTGCAGGCCGTAATGCTCATGCCATTCCACCGCCACCCCCACCTTGCAGCCACTGACAGGCATCAGATGTGCCTTGGGGTTTTTGTCCCTAACATTCACGTCATTCTCCTATGCTGCACCCATCTCAGCTTATTTCCTTATGGAATGGGGTGAGTGTAAAGGCCAAAGACCCCAAAGCACACCGTGACATCTGTCAGTGTCTGCTGGGTGAGGTGAGGTGGAATGGTGTGAGCATTATGGCCGACGACCCAAAGGCATACCCCAATGCCTGTCAGTCTCTGCAGGGTGGGGGTGGGGGTTGGCGTTAGTTCAGTACTTCACTGCCATTCTATTATGCATCTCTCTCTTACTCATTCAGTACCAATGCCAATACCAGCAAGCAAACATTCGGCATTGACAAATGCTTGTTAAAACAAACATTTGCCAATGCCGAATGTTTCCTTGTATGGTGTATGCGGCAGGGTTGTATTACAGTTATGAGCCTGCATTTGCAGACTTCAATGTAGCCACATAACTTTGTTGTTTCTTAATATTTTTATGCCAGATTTTCAATATAGCCCTCTTATGACCCCACCTCATGAACAATTATGGAGAAAATGTTCAACTCCAGCCTGAAAGATGATTTTACGCAGCGACTGCGAAATCACATTTCAGGATGTGTAAACACATTTTGGCCAGGATTTGAAAAATGACAGCTGTCATATTCATGAGGTGCTGTGAAGAAAATTTGTGCTTTGTTGAAAATTTGTGGTCCAAATATTGAAAATGACCAAAGTTACAAGCCAGCATTGACAAACTTCAACATAGCCTCATAACTTTGTTGTTTTTTAATATTTTTAGGCCAAATTTTCAACACAGTCTGCTTATGACCCCACCTCATGAAGAATGTTGGAGAAAATGTTCAACTGCTGCCCAAAAGGTGATTTCAAGCAGTGACCACAAAATCACCTTTTGGGACAGATTTACCTAATGTCACTTGCATTGTTCATGAGGTGGTGTCCCAAAAAAGGTATGCTGAAAATGTGGGGCAAAAATATTGAAAAATGCCCAGATTTTGCTACTAAGTTCAAAACCCCACTGAAATGCATTGAGCCACATATCTGATTTCATTAGTTCACAGTACAGCATTGAAGACTGAAGATGTCTCTGCGGTCTGAAGATGATCATGGCATCGGACCCCCACTGGGTAAGTGAGGGCTTGGGGTGGGGTGGTGGGTGCTGAGTGGGGGGGGACTAATGGTGCAACAGACAGTGATGGATGGTTTTCTGTTTTACATGATTAAAAAAAAACAAAAAACAGTGAGGGACCAGTTTCTGTAAGTTTGTATAACACATCTTCAATATTTGATAGGTATATCTGATTACTGGCTTTGTGCTGCCTGTCAGGATAGCTAACACTATTAAGTTACCCCCTGCTTTAGCATACAGGTTTCATGTTGTCTCCCCCCCCCGGGTTCCTGAGCTGTGTCTGCCCTCTCATTATTAAATACCCTAAACTACCTTATCACAGCTTTCTGCCAGGCTGCCCTAGCCCAGGTAATGCTGAAGTAGCTGGTTCCTCCTCCTTTCCTCCTTTCTTTTTTAACTGCTCTCTGCTATTAGGAAAAAAACAAATAAACAGAAAAAAAACTAGCGATTGGGTGTAGTTGCTGCTTGTTGAATGTGCTGTGGAGTGGGTGGGTAGGTAATTACATAGATACATAGACAGTGTCAGCAGATAAGGGCCTATGGCCCACCCAGTCAGCCCATTTAAGTTGTAAGTTCAGTTTATGTTTTCCAGGAAGTCTGTTGCCCTTTACCCCTGACCTCCAGAATTCCTTTATGTCTATCCCATGCATTCTTAAATCCCATGATTGTTTCAGCCCCCACCACTTCCTCTGGCAGGGTGTTCCACTTGTCCACCACCCGTTCTGTGAAGAAATTCTTCCTCACGTTTCCTCTGAATCGTCCTCCCTCCAACTTCATCCCATGCCCTCTAGTCCTGGAAAATCTTTTCGCTTAAAAATAGTGCATTCCTGCACCTGTTCCTCCCTGTGAGATACTTGTATGTCTCTATCATATCCCTCTCTCCTCCTCTCCTCCAGGGTACATGTTCAGTGCCTTCAACCTGTCCTCATAGGACTTGTGATGCAATCCATGCACCATCTTTGTTGCCCTCCTCTGAACCTTCTCTACCCTGTCTATGTCCTTACGTGAGTAAGGTCTCCAGAACTTCTACAGTGTACTCCAGGTGCGCCTCACTAGTGTCTTGTATAGTGGAATTATGACCTCCTTTTCCTGCTGGTGATGCCTCTGCCTTGCATCCCAGCATCCTATTTGCTTTACCTGCTGCCTTGTCCACTGTTTCCTGCCTTAAGGTCATCAGAGATGATAACTCCAAGATCCCTTTCCTGCTTGGTGCATGCTATATCCTCACCCCCCAACTGATATATTGTGCCAGGGTTTTTGTGCCCCATATGCATTATCTTGCACTTCCTTGCATTGAATTTCAACTGCCAAACCCCTGACCATTCTTCAAGTTTCTGCAGGTCCCTTCTCATTCTGTCTACACCCTCTGGTGTGTCTACTCTATTACAGAACTTTGTGTCATCAGCGAACAGTGAAATTCTGCCTTCTAGGTCCTGCGCAATGTCACTGATGAAGATATTGAATAGTACCGTCCCAGCACTGATCCCTGTGGTACCCCACTGGTCACTCTTCCTCTGTGAAGGACAGCCATTTACCACCACCCTCTGTATGCTGCTGCCCAGCCAGTTACCTACCCACCAAGACTACTGTCCTGCCCACACCCATATTCCCAGTTTGTGCAATAGTCTTCTATGTGGCACAGTGTCAAAGGCCTTGAAGTCCAGATAGGCCATGTCCACTGCCCTCCCCTGATCCACCTCCCTAGTCACCCAGTCAAAAAATTCAATGAGGTTGGTCTGACATGACCTTCCCTGGTGAAACCATGCTGCCTTGGGTCCTGTAGTCCATTGACAACTAGATGTTCCACCAATCTCCTTCAGTAGTGCTTCCATGATCTTCCCCACTACCGAGGTGAGGCTGACTGGTCTGTAGTTCCCCGCTTCCTCTTTGTTCCCACTTTTGTATAGGGGACTACATCTGCTATCCTCCAGTCTTTGGGTATCTCCCTGTTTCTAGTAATCGGCTAAACAGTTTTTCTTTTTAAATTGTTTTTTTTTCTTGTTCTTTGTGCCCTGCTAACCGTTTGATTTTCTCTCTCTCTCTCTCTCAAAAACAATAAAAATCAGAAGTCAGTTTCATATTATAGGTACAAGCAAGCTCCTGTGTCAGTGGTGGCAGGACTGTAAATTCTGCACTTGAACTTCAGGAGGACAGTCGTGAGAAGCTGGGAAGGACAATTACTGTATATACATATGTATGCCTCTCAGAGTCATCTCTTGTAAATCTGAAGCAGGGCATAACATCAGGGACATATCTTACAAAATAGAAATATCCTCTCAAGAAGCTTGTACTATTGAGGGGCTTAGTTTGTAAAGCATTCTCTGAAGGAGAACTATGATGTACATAAAACCATTCAGCTGCTTGCTGGCCTGCTTTATACAAATGAAAGTACTGAAGTGCTCAGTCCTTTTAAGTACACAAAGTTTACGCCCACGAAACTGTGACCATTGTTATACTCTGCTTACATGGTCATTGGTCTGTCAGGGACGAGCCCCATGTAGATTGCTCTGCATTGGGCTAGTCCATGACACACCTCTGAAATGTCGTTCTCTGAAGCAAAATGTTTCTCACGCATGCACAAGGAAACATAAAGGTAACTGCAGCTGCAGATGTCAAGTGTATGTGACGTAAGTGGGATATGTGGCTGCAGGTGGGTTTTTCTGTTTGAGGGCCAGAAGCAGCTGGGTTGGGTTGGGATCAGTGGTAGCAGGTAGGATTTCTTCTGTGTGGATTGGGCCAGGAGAGAAGTTGGGAGGTGGCTGGGATGTGTTTGCAGATGAGACAATGACTTCTCACTGTGATATTGGTAAATCTGCTGGGTATAGGGAAGATTGGCCCAATTAGGGACTGAATTGCTGCAGGCTGTCAATATTTTGCTTTTGGAGCTGGAAGAAGCAGGAGCTGCAGTGTGTGTTCCTGGGGACTAAAGGGAAGTATTTATTCTTGTAGTTTGGTTAACTTGTAGTGTGGTTTGGTTAGATTGTACTGGGAGGAGGACTTGTGGCCTGTTTTTTTTAAGCAGGACTTGTTCTGAATTCTGTCTGTGGCAGTTACAAAATCAAACTGCAAACAGATTTAGGCTTGGGGGTGGGCAGGTAGCCAACAGCCATTTTAGTTAATTGCTTCTCTTTGTATTCAGAGCTGGAAGAAGTAGGAGCTACATTATGTGTTCCTGGGGACCAAAGGAAGTATTTCTTCTTGTAGTTTGGTTAGTTTGTAGTTTGGTCTGATTGGCTTGTACTGGGAGGAGGACTCGTGGCCTGTTTTCTCCCACCCCCTCCCCACTGACACCACTATTAAATAGGCAAGTGGACCACTCCCAGTAGTGGTTCCACCTATTAGAAAGGGTCAGGAGGCAGAGTAATTTAAAGGGGGTGAAATCTGGCTTAATGTCTTAAAGAAATACTGATATACATGTAGTGGTTGTGCATTTTCTTTTGAAGTAAGGGCTATTCTGGTGACAATGTTTTGACAGAAATGCAGATTTACAGTTCTTAAGTTATACGGACGCATTGTAAAGATTTGTGAACTATTTAGAGCCTAGGGAATACAGGGAAGATGTGGAGGCCAGGGCAAGGAGGTAGCTGGATGAATGGGAGGGAAGAGTGGAGGGGTAGGGATGACTGGGGTTTGGGGCACAGGGAGGCTGAGAGGGTTGTGAGCTGCAATGGGTGTGGGGCAGCATTGTTTCTGGGAACCTGGTGGAAGGTGGGGGGTGTTCAGTGTGCAGGCTGTTCAGACAGCGTACGCTGGAGATAGACAGCTTGAGATGGGAACTGGGGGGAGGGGAGAATGAGATGGTGAGGTGGACATGGGGCAGAGGGGCAGGGAGGCTCCATCACAGGATAGACCAGGCTGCCAAGGACCAGAAGGGGGTGCTTGGCCAGGGGGACCAAGTCCATAGAGTCCTGGGAGTGCCAAAAGGGGGTGTTGGCAGGTGGTAGGGAACATGGGCAGATAGAAAGGGAGTGGAAAAGAGGTTCAGGGTAAGTAGAGGCAGGGAGGGATTACACGGGTGGCTGGGGCAGGAGGTTGGAGACAACAAACAGGTACGCAGTATTGGCTGATAAAACAGAGCTGGAGGTTGGGGAAGGCACCACAGAGCAAGAGTCAGGGGACCAGAAAGGAAGAGGGAAATACAAGGTACAAGGAGAGAGAGAAGACTGTGGGGTAGAAGTGGGGAGTGGAAGGGAAGCAGGTCGAGTTGGCACGAACACACTAAATAAAGGAGGAGGAAGGCCAAAACATGTTGGGGAAGGGGGTGTCATAATGCAGGGGTCAGTGGGAGGGGTACACGTAGTGGAGGGGGAGGGTTTGTGAAGGGAGCGAGCACAGAAGGGATAGAGAAGAGCAGGCGGAGATGCAATTGAAGGAGAAGGGAGGGGAAAGGGCTTTGTATGGAAGGAGAGGACACTGAGGAAAAGGGCTCATGGAGAGCAAACCATGGGGAAGTGCAAGAGATGGTGGAGCAAGCACTTGTATTAGGGATTCTGTGCTTAGGAGGTTGAGATGGGAAGTAAGAGAGCAAGGAAGAGCCAAACCTGGGTGGAGTGTATTGCGCCAAGTATGACAGCAGGGAGAGGAGGCAGCATTCAGAAGGTAGATATCATCATCATCCTCAGAGACCTGGGCCACCCAATACTATGACTGGGATCTTACGATCCTGTGTTACAAGGTGTTTTGCAGGGATTGGGGTGGGAAGGGCTGGAGGGTATTTATTTATGTTAGGGAGGGGGATACTGTACCAGAGAGGCAGTGGGATGAAGGAGGCCAGAAGCCATATGGATATTGCTCCAAATCCTAAATGTAAGCTCAGGATGGGATGGTGTATAGGCCACCTCTCAGAGCAAGAAGGTAGATAGGGAGCTGGGGAGCAAATTAGGAAGGTCAGTGGCAAGACAAATACAGTTATAGTGGGAGACTTCCAACCTTCCTGGGGCTGACTGCAGACAGTAACTACAGCACATGCCAGGGTACAGGTGTTGCTGGAAGCTATCCCAGGAGCAACTACCTAGTGCAAGGGCGATGGAACTGATTAGAGAGGGGAACATATTGGATTTGGTGCTAACAAATGGTGATCAAGTCCAGGGTGTGGTAGTATAGGACCCTCTAGTAGGAGGTGACCACCGCTCAGTGTGGTTCCTCCTCAACACAGGGAGGGAGTTGGCTAAGACCAGGACAAGAGTGTTGGACTTCAGGAAGGCAGATTTTGCTAGAATGGGCAGCATCTAGAGGGGTATTTAGCTAAAATTAACCCAGTGATGGATGCTGAACAGAAGTGGGCAATCATTAGGAAGGGGCTGAATGAGGCCATGAACATGTGTGCCAAATCTCAGAGTAAGCAGTCCAGGTTCTGAAAACCTTGCTGGCTCAGCAAGGAAGTGGAGGGGAAGGTGAGGTAAAAAAGGCTGGCCTTCATTAAGTTAAAAATGTTGAGGTGTGAGGAGGATAGAGAGGTGTTCACAAAGGCATCTAGGGAGGTGACCAGGTCAGTCAGGGCAGCCAAGGCAGCAAAGGAGCTGAAGTTGGCTCAGGGGATCAGAGAGGGGTAAAGGGATTCTTTAAATACATAAGGGAGAAGAGGAGTTGTAGAGATGACATTGTTAGAATCAAGAGGGATGGAGGATGGGCAGAAAAGTGGGAAGAACAGGCAGAGGCACTCAATGAGTACTTCTGTTGATGTTCACAAAGAAAGGATGGCCCAATACCACAGGGGAAAGGGGCAAGGGTGAAGGGGCAGAGATAACAGATGGGGTCATCCAAGAGATAGAGTTCTGAAGGGCCTTAAAGCCTTGGAGGACAAGGCACCAGGACCAGACTGTGTACACCCAAGGGTCCTGAAGGAACTGGCGACAGTGTTGGGCAGACCCTCTGACGGATCTGTTCAGCACCTCTTTGGAGACAAGGAAGGTACCCAGGACTGGAGGATGGCTCACATGGTGCCTTCACAAGAGTGGCCCCAAGGACCAATCAGCAACTACAGACTGGAAAGCTTGACTTCCAAAGTGGGGAGTTAATGGAGACCTATTCTAAAGGAGAGGTTGATAACCTGTCTTGATAGTAATGGTCTACAGGATGAGACAGCATGGGTTTGTCTCTGAAGATCGTGTCAAACTAACCTGATCGACTTCTTCGACTGGATCACTAGGGCGGTTGATGATGGTCATGCTGTGGATGTCCTGTACCTGAACTTCAGCAAGGCTTTTGATTTGGTACCCTATGAGAGGTTAATGAGCAAGCTGAGGGACATGGGGGTAGGGGAGAAACTGGTGGGGTGGGTTGAGAGCTGGTTGCAGGGCAGACAACTGAGGGTAGTTGTAAGGGGGGGAGACATCCAAACCAAGGCCAGTAACAAGTGGGGTGCCGGGGATTCGGTGCTGGGCCTGTTTTGTTCAATGTCTTCACTGGAGACATTGCAGAGGGGGTCAAGAGTAAGATCAGCCTGTTCGCAGATGACACTAAGATCTGTGCAAAAGTAGACAATGAAAAAGGGAGGCAGGCAGGCACTCAGGGAGGATCTAGCTAAACTCGAACACTGGTCTAGGGAGCGGCAGTTGGGGTTTAATGCTAACGTAACCCCCCTGCAAATGGGGGTTCCCAAAAGACTTCCAGGAGCTTGCTTGAATGCTCCAAGCCTGAATGGTGTTTGGCATTTAAGCCATTTATCAGTGAGTGTTTTTAGAGCCTCTGGTACTGTCTCTTTAAGAGCTGTCTGCTTGCAGACATAATTAGTTTGTATGGGGGGGGACTGTGTGCCTGAGTACCACCTGAGCTGCTGCCAATTCACTTCCATTTTGCAGTCACTAGGAGTGCAAAGGGAACCTATCTGAAAGATGTAACTGTTTGCTGTGAAATTATTTAGAGTAATAATGAAATACAGTTTGTCTAACTGGTTTTCTTTGCAGTCAGAACTGTGTCTGCTAGTTCCTCATTCTAGTTTTGAACTGCTGAACTGGACCAATCAGTGGGGTAAGCTAGCTCTAAATGGTGCCTTGGACCGAATCAGAACTTGGACCTTATAATCTGAGCCAGCCACAAGAGGATTAGGCAGGGCAGTGACTCTTGGAGATGTAGTTTAGACTCTTAGTGCCTTTTTGGACCAATAGCAGCAGTCTATTGTGAGTGATAAGTCAATCCAGTCAAGAACTGGGAGGAACTCAGTGAAATGCCCGGTTTTTGTCGGTTGGAGTTGGAGTTGAGCTTGGCAGTGAAGATGGAAGGAGCCCTTGGTGTTTTTCAGTGCAGTTTTAGTCAAAAACGTGTAAGGGCCCAGAGTCCGTCTGCAGCTTGTTAGGACTGAACTGTCCCAGAAAAGAATCAAAGGATCCTCTGAAGAGTAGAAACCAGGGCTCAATTCTGTAGAAGACTGAAGAATTGCTGAAAATTGGTACTCTGGTCTGTCAGGAACTGAATCTGCTGTGTGTTCTCCCGGCATTGCTGTAATTGCGATCGGGATACAGATGCAGCCTGCCTGGTATAGTGCTTTCTTTTATATAAATGTGTGAAGAGGTTTGTGTACCTCAGTGAGCCCTGCTGACATTGAATATCCCTATCTTTATTTGGAGTCGTGGAGTACTAACTAGGGTCGCTTCCGCTTGCTGAATTGCCACATTAAATCCGAATGGAATTACTGTACTGCTGACTTGTTTAATTTCCTTTTCTCAGGTGAAAGGGCCCCTACCAGCTGCCAATGGGTTTGACTAGCCACTAGGCTTGGGTACCCAGGGACAGCACTGATAGGGATAGGGCCTAAAAACAGAGCCATAGGTAGATATTAGAGTGATAAGCTAATTAACCTGATTTCCCGTCCTTGTTATATCCCCTAAATAAATCAGAGCTGCTTGTTTCCAGCAAAGTTATACTGCCTGAGGTATTTGTCTATGTTAAAGTACTGGTACTGTGATTGTTGCACTGTATCTCCATTTCACAGGAGGTCCCAGTGCCGGAACCAGACCTGGGGGGCGTAATACTGTGAAGGTAATCTGATATATTGTGTGGGCCACTAGTGGAAGAAAGGGGTTAGTAGTGTCCCAGAGTGGCTGCACTGCTAGTTTAACTATTGCAAACCCTGACCTCTGGGTGGGCACCCGCCATTGGATCCAGGCCCCTCAACCTGTTAGTGGCAAATCAGGCAGGGGTAGTAGCCCTGGGATAGCGCCATCTAGGGGTTACATCTTGGAGGCTCACCGCTGATTGTGTGTCCTCTAGTGGCCATATTCTACGAACCACTGTTAAGAAAAAAATGGCACCCCTCGACAGAAGTGGGCTGTGCACCGGCTGGTGGGAGTGGGTGTACTGAGGAGATCACCCTCCCAAATTTATGCTTATCCTGGACATCCCACTGCATCAATACTGACACTGTGCAGGGAGTACTTTCCAAGGTGGAAGGTTTACAAACCCTGTGGTGGTGGGTCGGCATGCTAATCTGCTGCTCACCCACACTTTCCCGGCCCTAGTAGAGTTTAAGGATCCCATAGATAGCTCAAAGTGCCACAGACCATTACCCCAGAGGGAGCCCTCACTGCTTGGAGAGTGATCAACTAAGGACAGTAAAGACCTGGGGAATCAGCCCCACCACTATCTGAAACTTTTGAGGAGGAAATTTGCTGAATGGTTGCTGGGAGAGGGGAAAACTGTGGAGGACTTGAAGAAACTATTCTTGCTGACCTGGGGTGTTCCTCCCCAACACCCTGTCCTGCTCCAGTGCCCGTGAATGGTGGCTGAACCAATGCAGACCCTAATTCTGCACCTGCCATTGGTCACGACTCTTACCAAGGTTGAGGATCTCTTCTCATACCTCCCCACCCCCCAAGGGAGGGATGACTGGGAGACCTGATAGACTATGTGTTGCCCCCAAGTGCTAGAATGGCAATGCTCGGAAGGCGTAAAGCGAAAGAGGTTAGTGAGAGCCTCGAGGTCCCGCCCTGGGCTACCATCCGCAAGCAACGGGGCCAGTAACCCTGAAGGACTGGACAGGCCTATCTTTGAGGCCTTGGAGAATGTGTATGGGAGCCTAGATTCTGATGAGGACCTATGGTGGAGAGTAAGAAATGCACACAGTACCAAGGGGAGTTGTTGTCGTGTGTATGTCTCTCGGCTGGAAAACTTGTTGCAAGAATGCCTCAGAAAGGGTAGTTTGCCAGCGATTGAACTGGACGAACCAGACTGGACAGAATCCTAAGTCTGCCCCTCTCAGAACTGCTGTTGCTTCAGTTACGCCTGGGCAACTCGACTTAATCCCTACCCTCCTATAATGAGTTAATGAGAGAAATTCGAGGAGTTGAGAAAAGGCGACCTCGGAGGTACCTGCACCAACAGCTGTGGCTACGACCCGAGTGTGACTGAGGTGACCCATCGAAGCAGTTCAGGGCAGAGGTTGACAGTCAATGAGTGCTCTGACAAGGAAAAGATATGCCACAATGGGGCGAACTGCTGAGAGAGATCCGGGAATTCAAAACAGTCCTTTATGAAGGCCACGCCTGCAAGTACGGGCCCTGACTTATATCCGACTGCATCTACAGGGTGGGGGGACCCACCCATGTATCTCCTCTGCTGATAACAGCTCCAAACCCACCCTTGACCAGTGGAAGGGAGAAACTGACGAGATGTCTCCAAATGTTTATCACGTCAAGTAGACAGAGATGGCACCCAGGTTTCCAGTTAGTAAATACTCCCCGCCCTGGCTCTCAGTGGTGTCTGCGCCAGCTCAAACTCCAGAAAGTATGTTTTTGCTATAATTGTGGGAAAGATGGGCACATGAGAAGGGGAATGCCAGTCCCCAAAAGACACTGAAGCAAAGGTGCATATAGGCTTACAAGGAGAGCTTCTCTCGGAGAAGAAATCATGTTAAGAGGTGCACGCATGATCCTAAGTGAGGGCAAATTCAAAAATGCTAATTCACGCCCTTTGTGGCAAGGTCAGTTGTCTAGGCCCCTACTACCTCCTCCAGATTGGTCCAGAATAGTGGGTCCATGAGACTACTGAAGGTGAACGGAGTGTCTACAGAGCTTATATTAGACAGTGGCTCCTAAGTGACAATTATGTTCCAAGATTGGTATCAGAAGCATTTGTCAGACGACCTTACAATCCATTAGAAGGACTGCATGTATGGGGTTAAGTGAGAAGGCCCAATTTCTATTCCGGTATATCTGAATTTGGCTGTCTTTCCCTCACCTCCTTGGCTGGAGGGCTGAACAAGTAGAGACTCCTAGCCTTAGTGTGTCCTCTACTGGACTGTATGGATGGTGTCCTTTGTTGATTGGAACAAATGCTCATATGTTCGGTTATGCTGCAGTTGTGTTATGAAAACAGGGGCCAAAGACTAGTAGAGCTTTTAAGAGTCTGGCTTTAATTAAGAAGGCCTATGAGGCACAGAGAGATGCTGAAAAACAGAACCAGAGGAACCAGTCGGAATTGTATGGAAAGAAGGATCCTGAGTCTCTGATCCTGGCCAAATGCCCAGTGTACCTTACAGGGAGAGGTCCGGATTAGAAAGGATGTTAAGAATAAAATATTAATGTTGATGCACCAGGCGATGGAAAATTGCCAGAGGGACTGCTGGTCGTTTAGTATTTTGCCCGCTAGAGCCCATGCTTATGCCAGAAGGGTAATGGTCCAAGTTCATAATGTGTCTGAAAGAGATCTTCGAGTAAACAGAGGTTGCATCCTGGCTAATGTGCATTGTGCAGACACTGCAGTGCTACCCAGCAGCAAGAGTTCGGGAAGAATGACAGAGTAACGCCTGACTTGTTTGATTTCGCACTCGCTGCCAGCTGAATGGAAAGTGAGGATCAGTGAGAAGTTTTGCCCAGAGAGACCAGGTGTTTTCTTTAAGGAATGGATGTAGGATGGGTGCAAGGAGCTGAGCACAATATCCGGCTGCATGACGAAAGACCATTTCTGTGAGAGGTCTCGACGCCTGGCACCTGCTGACATAGATGATGTGGAGACGGCATCTGCTAAGAGATGTTAGTTGCTGGTGTAATACAAGAATCCAGAAGCCCTTATGCTTCCCCATTGTGGTAGTGAGGAAAAGGAATGGAACAGTAAGGATGTGTGGATTATCGCGACCTTAAACCGGGCGGACTATCCCTGATCAGTACACAATGCCCGCGATTCAGGATGCTTTGACTGCCTAAACGGAGCAAGTGGTTCTCTGTGCTGGATCTCCAGTGGGTACTACCAGATCCCGATGGCCCCAGAGGACCGTGTGGAGAAGACTGCCTTTATCTGTCCGGCTATTTCTTTGAATTCATGAGGATGCTCCTTGGGATTTCAGGTGCCCCAGCCACTTTTCAACGATTGATGGAGCGCGGCAGTGGGGGACATATGAACTTATTAGAGTGCCTGGTATTACCTAGATGATGTTATTGTGTTTGGCAGCTCACTGAGGAACATGAAAGCAGATTATTTAAGGTATTGGACCGACTGGAGGACTTTGGCCTTAAACTGTCCATTGATAAGTGTCAATTCTTTCAAACATCAGTAAAGTATGTGGGACACATAGTATCCAATTTAGGAATAGAGACCGCACTCCAAGTAAAGTTGAGGCCTTTGACCACCTGGCCACAGCCCAAAAATCTAAAAAGAACTGCAAAGATTCCTGGATTCTGTGGTTATTATCGGCGCTCATCAAGGACTATTCAAGAGGATCCCCTTTACTTAACTCACTTCAAGGGTATCCCCCAACCCACAAAATACCAAAAGTCAGCGGCCTCAAGACTGAAAGAGTGTATTTTCATCCAAGTGAAGTATTTGGGGCCCGCTTGACCTCCTGATTGTGAGACTGCTTTTCATGAGATCATATATCAACTTACCCATGCTCCAGTGCTGGCCTATGCCGATCCAAGAAAAACTTTACGCCTGCACACTGATGCTAGCTTGCAAGGGTTGGGGCTGTTGTACCAAGAGTACTAGGAATGGCCTGAGACCAGTGGCCTTTGCCAGTAGAAGCCTGACCCCATCTGAAAAGAACTATCCTGTACATAAGTTAGAGTTCCTAGCTTTGAAGTGGGCTATTGTTGACCAATTCCATGAGTACTTGTATGGGGCTAAAATACTAGTAAAACTGACAATAATCCTTTGACCTATGTGCAGACCTCAGCTAAGTTGGATGCCACTGGCCATAGGTGGCTTTCTGCATTATCTACATATGACTATGCTCTATAATATCGAGCAGGTCTGAACCACATAGATGTTGATGCTCTCCGGAGGCCTGTTCCCAGAATGATTGGGTCCGATTGCAGAACCTGACATTCGGGCACTCTGGCCGGAAGTTTGACAGGGAGGAACAAATGTCCACGGACGCAGTGGACTGCATGGTGGATTGCTTGGGAGCCTCTGAGAATTGCATACCTGCTGCTTATTGCCACTTTTCTGCAATAGACATTGGTGCACTGCCTCAGCTGGACAATGACAGTATTCGTGGAGGCTCAATCCCAGCGATCCCATGATCAAAGCAGCTTAGAAGCCCTCTATGCAGGAAAAAGATGTGTCCAAATTACGCCCCACTGATTTGAGAACTGCACTGTTATACAAAGAAGGTCCTAAGTTGAAATTGATCAATAAACTGTTGTACAGAGAAACAGTAGACAGAGGGGATAAGTAGACAAACAACAACTAGTGCTGCCCACTGCCTTTCGAGACCTTGGCACTGAGGTCCTTGCACAACCACATGGGGCACCTTGGTATAGACAGAACACTTGACTTGGTGGAGATCCAGATTCTATTGGCCTAAGATGGGGCTGATGTGAGCAACATATCTAACTTGTAGTCACGCTGCCACAGAGGGGAAAGCTTTCTGACCCAGAGGGCTGCCCCTTGTTAACATCACCACCAGTGCACCCATGGAGCTGGTCTGTATTGATTTTCTGAGTTTGGAGTCAGATCAAAGAAATATCAGTAATGTGCTGGTGGTCACTGGACCATTCCCACGAGATATACCAAGCTTCCCCACCAAAGCATTCAGGAAAGCATCCACTGTGGCCAAAGTACTTCAGAAAAACTTTTTTGTTCACTATGGGCTCCACAAAGAATCCATTCTGATCAAGGGAGAGACTTTGAGAGTCGTCTTGATCAAAGAGATGCTTTCTCTGTGGAGGCGAAGTCCAGAACTACTCCTTACCACCCCTAGGGGACCCACAGCCTGAACGTTTAACCGCACTTTGCTAGATATGCTAGGCACCCTGCACCCAAAGGACAAGCCTAGATGGAGCCAACAAATTAGCACCCTGGTACATGCTTATAACTGCACTAAAGTGATGCCACTGGATTCTCCCCTACCGCCTGATGTTTGGAAGAGAAGCTCACTACCAGTAGATGTGTGTTTTGGGGTCTCTCCTGATGGGGTTCAAGCTGACAACTATTTACAGTATGTGCAAAGTTAAAGGCCCAGCTAACTCATGCGTACACAACTGGCTCCAAACCATGGCTGCCAAAAGAAATCTGGCCAACAAAGAAAGTATGATAAAAGGTGAAAGCACAGGAACTCCAGGAGGGAGATCGGTATTGCTAAGAAATCTGGGACTGCATGGCAAGTACAAGATTGCTGACAGATGGCACCATCTCCCTCACATTGTAGTGGGCAAACTAGATGATCTGCCAGTGTACAAAGTAAGGCCTGAGAATAATTCAAAAGATGTAAAACAATGCATAGAAACTATTTACTGCCCATTGGACAAATCCTGATTGAGTCTGGAGCCCCAGAAGATGCCCTCTCTGACCAGTGACTAGAGCTGCTGCCAAGAAAAGATCAAGAAAGTCTGCACCTACAGAAGCAAAGTTAAAGTGTTCCCTCCACAAGTCCCAGTTGAGCATGACTGTCAGTCCATATCAGAAGAAAGTGAGAGTGACTTTGAATACTATCCTTCTTACGAACTGAGTCAATTGTTTTGGGGCAATCCCTAGTCAATACTGGAGACAAAGCTGGGCCTTCTGGACTGTCTAAGCCCCCCAGCTTCATCCCTGGAGCCAATGCTCCCAGAAAGTGAAGGCGCAAAGCATCAGATCAGATGAAATGGAATCATTGTGCATGGTTGAACTGTTTGAGCTTTCAGGGAGGAAAATGATAGATTGGGGCAGACTGGTGATACACCCGAACAAGAAGAGTATTTTGAGTGCCCTTGACAGTCCACTGCCAGTGTCCGAAAGCCTCCATGTGAGCCAAATGTTGTGGACTCAGAAACTGTAACTCTGGAGCGAAAGTGCCCCAAGTTCTAGCCTCTCTACCCCCATGGAGACTCCTGACAAGTGAGGACAATGCTGAAAATGAGGCTCAGAGTGCAGAGACTATAACAGTTCCCCTAGAAAGACTGGTCGAGCTGTAAGCCTGTGGTGCACCTTAGTTATGATTCACTTGGGAGGCCTGTGGACTTGCCTCTCAATGTTGTCCATAAAGGAGTGTATGTGTCCCCGAGCTCATTGCCCAAACTGAGCATCAGTGCTAACTCCAAGTTACTTGTGTTGCCCTCTAATATGGTGCCTTGCCTCATCCAGCCCCAAGGTAACTGATAGGAAGGCCCCTCTCTTCAGGTTTCATGTACAAGAGATATAATCTGAGTTATGGTACAAGTGTATGTAATACTGTGTAAAGAGGACGACTGCAATGTTTCCAGAAATGTGTTCTGGTAAATGATATATTGACTGATGATTACATGTGCGAGCCTAATGCAAAATGTATATGGTTGCAGTTGAAACTTATGGGTACTTGCTTGACGCGACGCTAAGCTTTCCCAGGCTAGGAAGGGTGTAACCCCCTGCAAATGGGGGTTCCTAAAAGACTTCCAGGAGCTTGCTTGAATGCTCCAAGCCTGAATGGTGTTTGCATTTAAGCCATTTATCAGTGAGTGTTTTTAGAGCCTCTGGTACTGTCTCTTTAAGAGCTGTCTGCTTGCAGACATAATTAGTTTGTATGGGGGGACTGTGTGCTTCTCTGAGTACCACTCTAGCTGCTGCCAATTCACTTCATTTTTGCAGTCACTAGGAGTGCAAAGGGAACCTATCTGAAAGATGTAACTGTTTGCCAGAAATTATTTAGAGTAATAATGAAATTACAGTTTGTCTAACCTGCTTTCTTTGCAGTCAGAACTGTGTCTGCTAGTTCCCCATTCTAGTTTTGAACTGCTGAACTGGACCAATCAGTGTGGGGTAAGCTAGCTCTAAAATGGTGCCTTGGACTAATCAGAACTTGGACTCATAATCTGAGCCAGCCACAAGAGGATTGTATGGGCAGTGACTTGGGAGATGTAGTTTAGACTTCAGTGCCTTTTTGGACCAACAGCAGCAGTCTATTGTGAGTGACAGCCAATCCAGTCAAGAACTGGGAGGAACTCAAAGGAAATGCCCTGGTTTTGTCGGTTGGAGTTGGAGTTGAGCTTGCAGTGAAGAAGGAAGGAGCCCTGTGCTTTTCAGTGTGCAGTTTTAGTCAAAAACGGTGTAAGGCCCAGAGTTCCGTCTGCAGCTTGTTAGAGACTGAATCCATTCTGTGAAAAGAATCAAAGGATCTCTGAAGAGTAGAAACCAGGCTCACCCTGTAGAAGACTGGAAGAATTGTTGAAAATTCACCCAGGTCTGTCAGAACTGAATCTGCTGTGTGTTCTCCCGGTATTGTGCAGTAATTGCGACTGGATACAGATGCAGCTCTGCCTGGTATAGTGCTTTCTTTTTATATAAATGTGTGAAGAGGTTTGTGTACCTCAAGTGAGCCCTGCTGACATTGAAGGACCTTATCTTATTTGGAGGTCGTGAGTACTAATTCAGGTCGCTCCCTGTTGAATTGCCACATTAAATCCAAATGGAATTACTGTACTGTTGACTGTTTAATTCTCCTTTTCTCTGTGTGAAAGGGCCCCTACCAGCTGCCACGGTTTGGACTAGCCACTAGGGCTTGGGTACCCAGGGACAGTAACTGATAGGGATAGGCCTGTGCACAGAGCCATAGGTAGATTATTAGAGTGATAAGCTAATTAACCTGATTTCCCGTCCTTGTTATATCCCCTAAATAAATCAGAGCTGCTTTGTTTCAGCAAAGTTATACTGCCTGAGGTATTTGTCTATGTTAAAGTACTGTACTGTGATTGTTGCACTGTATCTCATTTCACAGGAGGTCCCAGTGCCGGAACCAGACCTGGGGGTAAGTGTATACTGTGAAGGTAATTTGATATATTGTGTGGGCCACTAGTGGAAGAAAGGGGGTTGCAGTGTCCCAGAGGGCTGTGACTGATTAGTTTAACTATTGCAAACCCTGACCTCTGGGTGGAGGCACTCGCCATTGGATCCAGGCCCCTCAACCTGTTAGTGGCAAATCAGGCAGGGTAGTAGCCCCTGGGATAGCGCCGATCTAGGGGTTACACCTAAGACATGCAAGGTCATACACTCGAGCAAGAAATCCCAGGACCAGCTACTGGCTGGGGGAGTGCAGGTAACAGCTTCAGAGGAGGAAAGGGACCCTCGGGGTATAGTCACAGGGGCATGAAGGTATTCAGCACAGTGTAGGAGGGTGGAAGCATGGGCAAATTGGATGCTGGGGTGCACTGCCAGAGGGATCACCTCTAGAAAGGGGGAGGTCATCCTGCCATTGTATAGATCACTGGTGAGGCCACACTTAGAGTACTGTGTGCAGTACTGGTGCCCATACCTCAAAAAGGATGTGAGATTACTGGAAGGGGTACAGGGCTACGAAAATGAAAATGGGACTGGGGGAGTTGCCATATGAGAAAAGATTGAGGGAACTCAACATGTATTCCCTGGAAGAGAGAAGGGAAAGAGGGGACATGATATAGACCTTTAAGTACTTGAAAGGCATAAACAAAGTCAGAGAGGGAGGATTGTTCCACTTAAAGGGGGAAGGGTCACTAGGGGGCACAGTCTGAAGTTGGAAGGGGGAAGGTTCAGAAGGGAGATGAGGAAGCACTACTTTACAGAGAGAGTGGTGGCGAGAGGGAACTCACTGCCAGAGGAATTAATTGAACTGAGGACAGTGGATAGCTTTAAGTGGGTTGGATAGAGTCAAGGGCAAGATTAGTACAGACAAGAACACAAAGGGGAAATACCAGGAAAGGGAGGAGGGGGAGGGAGGAGGTTTGGCGGGCTGGGGCAGCTGTAGTAATATGAAACTAAGAGCTGCACAATCAGGCAAACTTGATAGACCTGTGGGCCTTTTTTTTGCCAGCAATTTTGTATGTTCGTATGTACAGTATGTAACCTGTATGATTTGGGGGAAGAGAATTTGGAAACCTTAGTTCTGCCTGACTCTTGGTGCCAGGTATTTATCTATGTATTACTATATGTAGGACTGAGATCCATTCTCTCTCCTGACAAACCCCCCACTTATTTCTGTTGTTAGCTCATCTTTTGGATTACAAATGAATATTTTAAGTAGCATTTAATGGAATTTCACTATAGGTCTTTCCAGTCCCCTCTAGATCAAATTATTGCTACAAAAAAAACCTTACATGGCTCATCTGTTTTCAAGCTGTGGGGTTGATTCTTGTGAATAAACTTTGATTACAGGCTCCAACACACAGCCAGAGAGGATGTCACCTTTCATGAACACAAATAGCTATTTTTATGTTGCTTGCATGCATGTGCAAGAAACATAGTGCTCATCATACGAATTTTCCAGAGATGTGTCAGCCTCTTCCAATTCAGTCAATGTATTTACAGGCGTTTAAGAAAATCACAGTGACACTGGTCACGAGCAGAGGTCTTAAAATGGCTATGTTGAAAATTTGGTGACAAAACTCCATAAAATGACTGTGTTACTGAAAGCGATTGCGCAGTTTCCACGCACTCGTAAGTTCATGAATTTGTAATATTTTCAGTCCAGATTTTCACCAGTGGCATTTTTCCACACCTCCTTATGAACAGTACAGCTGTCATTTTCCACAACATGGGCAAAATGTGTTTTCACACTTTCAGTGCAGAGATGCGTGGTCGCTGTGGGAAATCATTGGGACAGATAATGAAAATCACACTGACACTGTTCATGATCGGAGGTCTCAAAATTCCTGTGTTAACAATCTACTGTAAAAATATCCCCAAACTACTTCATGTTCGTATTACGGGTGTGCGTTGCACAGTTTCTATGCACGCTCGTGACTTCACCAGTTTTTTTAAGATTTTCACAGCAGATTTTCAACATGAACAGTACCGCTGTCATTTTTCACATCCTGTTTGGAATGTGTTTTTGCACCTGTGGTGCCAAATGCCATAGTCGCTGTGCAAAAGCAGTTTTCGGCTAACAAACTGATATTGCCACTGTTCATGAGGTGGGGGTCACAAAAAAAAACATGTTGAAAATTTGGAGTGAAAATACCAACGAATGCCTGAGGCGTTAGGGATTCCGACCATAACGCCCCACCCTGTAGAGTATGACAGGCATCAGGGGTGTGACTTGGGATTCTTGCCTGTCGTGTTCATACCATTCCACCCCCACCCACACCCTGCAGCCAGTGAGAGGCATCAAGGTGTGCCTCAGACTCTTCGGGCCCAAACTTCACCCCATTCTCCTACACCGCACCCATCTCACTGTATTTCTTGATGGAATGGGGTTTGCATAAGGGCCAAAGACCCCAAACACATGTGACACTTGTCAGTGTCTGCAGGGTAGGTGTGGTGAAATGACGTGGTCGTTATGCCTGACGCACCAAAGGCACACCCCAATGCCTGCCACTCTCTGCAGGGTGGTGGTGGTGCTGTTGGCTTCAGTTCAGTTCTTTCACTGCCATTCCTATTATGCAGCTCTGTAACTTTACACTACTAATGCTAGGTGCCAGCAAGCAAACATTCGGCATTGACAAATGCTTGTTAATGGTTTGCTATGCTATGCTCTGTTTGTCCCTTTGACCAACTGTTGTCGGTGTTATGTAATGCGGTGTTTCGTAGTCGGTGCAATGATAGACGCGTCAAATGGAGGAGGTCAATCGCTTGTGTCGGTAAAGTCAGCGTCAGTCAGTTATACGGATCCCTCTCATATCATTAGGGTGAGTGCCATTAACCACAACCCTTTGACACCTATCCAATAGCCAGTTTCTAACCCAGTTTGTCACTTTGGATCCCACCTCAAGGATTCTCAATTTCCTAATCAGTCTCCCATGTGGTAGTGTTGAAGGCCTTCCTAAAGTCAAAATATGCCATGTCCACTTCCCTCCCTGATCTAGTTCCCTGGTCACCCAATCGAAAAAAGCAATCAGATTTGTCTGGCTTGTCCTCCTGTATGTGAATCCATGCTACCTGTAATCTTGCACCCCACTGAATTCTAAATACTCTACCAACCTTTCCTTTAGCATGAGTTCCATTAATTTCCCCACCACTGAAGTGAGATTGACCTGCCTGTAGTTGCTAGGGATGTGCCATGCTGCATCGACAACTATGTTGTCGGCGGTATATAGTGACAATTCAATATCGAAAAGGCTAAATTTCACCTTCCAACATTGAGTGTTTTTCTACCGGGGGGGCTTTATCCCCCACATTTAGATACAAAATCAGAGTCGGAGTTTGTTTGGGGGGAGGCAAAATATCAGAATTTTGCCTTTGAAGTCCATTTCAGTGACAACATCGAAGTTGTCACTGTAATGAACTTCGTTATAATGGTGTCGCTGTGCGATCTGTACACCATTTGCTAGCCTCCTCCCTGCTGTTGCTCTTATGTAGAAGGACAATATCTGCTCTCCTCCAGTCCTCCAGAACCATGCCTGTGTAACCCCGCTGCAAATGGGGGTTCCCAGAAGTCTTCCAGGAGCTTGCAGGAATGCTCCAAGCCTGGAGGTGTTCGGCATCTAAGCTGTTTAAATGTGGTTCCAAGTGAGTGCTATTTGAGCCTCCACATACTGTCTCTTTAAGAGCTGTCTACTTTGCAGACATAATTAATTTAGAAGGGGATTGTGTGTTTCAATGCCCGAGTCCCGCCCGGGCTGCTGTCAACTCGCTCTGTTTCTGCCATCGCTAAATGCGCAGAGGGAGCTCTTTCAAAAGATGTAACAATCTGCCAGGAATTGTTTAGAGTAATAATGAAAATACAGTTTGTCTAACCTGCTTTTCTTTGGAGTCTGAACTGTTTTTGCCTAGCCCTCCATTCTGGTTTTGAACTGCTGAACTGGACCAATCAGTGTGGGGGTACTTTAAATGGAGCCTTCTGTTGACAAATCAGAGCTTGGACTCTCATTGTGGAGCCAGCCACCTATGTACTGTATGGCCAGTGCCTCTGGGAAATGTAGTTTGGACCTTGGCGCTTTTTGCACCAACAGAGGGAGCCTTTGGTGAGTGACAGCCAAACCAGCCAAGCAAACTGGGAGGAACTCAAAGGAAATGCCCTGCTGTTACTGGAAAGCTCAGATTAGTAGTGACAGTGAAGAGAGAAGGAGCCCTGCTTTTGATGCTGCGTGCAGTTCACGTGGGAAGCTCATGGGAGGCCCTGAAGTTGGCCTGCAGCCGTTTGTAAGTGCCAGTTTGGACTGAATCTGAGTTTTAAAGAGAGGAAAGCAGTGTGTAGAACCAGGCTTGCCCATAGAAGACCGAAGATTTGCTGAAGTGCGATCAGCCTGTCAGAGACTGCTGATGCTGTGTGTGCTCCTGGGTAATTTGCAAGTGTTTGCGATTGGGATCGAGAAGCAGCTGCCTGGTATAGTACTTTCCTTTTACATATAAATGTGCGTAGTGCTTGTGGGGGATCGCAGTGTTATTTCCCCTTTTTCTGTGAGCTATGTGTAAAAGCTGGAAGCAGATCCCAGCTTGAGTCAGACTAAATCCGCTTGCTATCAACTATAGTTGGGTCCAGCCACAAGGACTCTTTCTCTATACCTTGTTTTTCTGGCAATCCAGCTAGAACATCCTCCATCCAGCTTTCAGCTTTGATATTGTGAGTACAAATCTGGGTATCTCCCTGTAGCCTTTTATCAATTACAAGTGTGTCATCTGATTATTGCTGTTTCATTTCTTCACAAACTGAGCCCCAGGGCTCCAGATTACAATTTGTGTGTGCATGTGTTTTTCCATCAAAGGGCCCCAACCAGCTGCACCGACCCTGGCTAGCCCCCCACCATTCTGGGTACCCAGAAAGTGACATTTTGGACCCTATATGCATACACAGTACTGTGATTTGAATATTTCCAAACCAAATCAACCTGATTACCCCCTCCTTGTTACTGCCCCCTCTAATAAATCAAATTTGTTGTTATTGAACTATGTGCTGTCTGTGGTGTCAGTACATGTAGAAAAAGCATTGCATTGTGTTTGTGTATAGTGCCTAACCTTGTTTTACAGGGGGTCCTCAGGGACGTGCTTCCAGACATCAGTCCTGAGGGTAAGTGTTACTGTATGTGTAAGAAGTGTGCATTTGTGGGGTATTGGGAAGGTAACTCCCGTGTACTGTGTGGGCCACTAGTGGGATCAAGGGGGGTCACAGTGTCCCAGAGGGCTGTGCTCAAGTTAGTTTAACCACTATCAACCCTGACCTCTGGGTGGAGGCACCCACCATAGAACCTAGGCCCCTCAACTTGTCAGTAGCCAAACAGGCAGGGGTAGTAGCCCCTGGGATAGCCACCTGGGAGTTACACCCGCTTCCAGTGAACTGTTGAATAAGGCAATAAGTAGGGCAGCTAGCACTTCACTAAGTTCCTTTATTACCCTTGGATGTATCCTATCTGGTCCCATAGCCTTGTCCACTTTCAGAGCTGCAAGTCCCTTCAAGACTCTTTCCTCTGAAAATGAACTTGTGTGTCCACCCCATTCCTTCTGCTCCCTGGTGATCCTTCCCCCCTGCCTCCACTGTAAAGGCTGAGCAGAAGTACCTGTTCAGGGTGACAGTTTTTTCTTGGTCCTCTTCTGCGCAGTCTCCTCCTGCCCTCATTATCCTCCCCTTGTTTTCCCTTTCTCGCTTATGTATCAGAAGAAAATCGTATTCCCTTTAGCTACTCCTTTGGCTATCCTTACGTCTGTCAGTGCCTGTGTTCCCCTTGCCGCCTTTCCTGCATCCCCATTTTACTTGATATACCTCCCTGTCCTCATCCCCCTGCATTTCCTTATACCTCCTGAATGTCACCTTTTTTTCCTTCACCGCCTTGGCCACTTCCCTAGAGAACTGTAACCAGTTTCCTTTTCCTTCTGCCTTTACATACGTCCTTCACACAGAGGCTAGTTGTTTTAATTAGGCTCCCTCCTGCTGTGCCTCTACCACTCAGCAATCCTCCCCATGAGGCAGTTTCTTCCATCCCTCCTGAAGTCCATGATCCTCATCCTCATGTGGTTGGCCTCTGTTCCCATCTTAATGTTAAACCACACTGTACAGTGATCACAGGTACATAGGGGACTGCCCACTGCGACACCTGCACTGCTGTCACTGTTTGAACACTGTTTGTACTGGGTGAAAACAGTGATGGCAAAATGGCAGCAGCAAAAACAGTGCTGGAAAATCAGCAGGAAGGAAAATGGCTACGACCAAGGGTACCGACGGCGAAACATTAACAACAGTAAGGAAACCTGCTAGATGCCACCACTTCAAAGGGGGTAAAGGAACCGGGGCAGTCAAGAGGGAAGGCAGATGTAGTAAAGAGATTCCGGGGGAGGGGTGCAGCTTGGGCACCGGCAGGCAGTAGCAACTAGGGCAGATGTATGAACCTGACTCTGGGAGGGTGGTGGCGCAAGTCTGGCAGGGAAACATCAGGAGTTTCTGCTGGGGGCTTTGCCCCCACACCTCCAATGCAGGGGGGCTTTTCCCACTGCACCCCCCAACACAAATATAAACATGCCCCCATTACACACATCAGGTGGACAGCAGCACAAGTGGAAGAAGGCACCCAAATGACCCGCGCTGTAGTTTACCCACTCGTTGTTTTCCTATGCGCTGTAATTCCCTTACTGTTTTTTACTGTGCAGTTATTCCCACACTGTTTTCACTGGACCAGTACTGCCACATCCCTAGTGGATCGCTTTGACTATCTGCCTGAGTAAAGCCCTTGTAGGGAGCCAGGGATGGCCCTGCTCCTTGTCAAACTGCATTTGGAAGGCTCCACTCCACATTTATCAGATTTAAGTCAACCGACACCTCCCCTTGTCATCTGATAATGGAAGCCCCTAGTGCCTTGTCCAACTCCTCTCACTGTGCTGGAGGTGTGTATACCACCCCTGTATGGACAGCAGCCCCCAGAGCCTGTCTATAGAATGACCCACAGCACCTCCTTCCCTTCCTTTTCCTTTGGGTGCCTCTGTACATCTGTGGCCTTGATTCCTTCCCTCACATATAGCACATCCTCTCCTCCCTGCTCTGTCTCTCCTGGACAGAAAGTAGTCTGGTATGGCCATGTCCCAGTTGTGGTTGTTAGTGCACCATGACTCCATTGTGGCCACCAAATCCAGGCTAGCCTCCACCACGATGGCTTCCAGGTCTGCAGTTTTATTTCCCAGACCCCTTGCCTTGGCATACATGGCTCTCCATACCTTACTCCCTCCCTGCCTGCTTCCATGCATTACCCTCCTTTTCTGCCTGAGCTGTTCCTTGAAGCACCCCTTTACCCACCTCAAGCAATGTTGCATTCTCCGTTACCTCTCTCCTTTATTTCTTTATTCTTGTTTTCCTGATTTATACTCCCTTGTCCACTGCCTTGTCCCCACCCTTGTTTTCTTGTGCCCCCTGCATTTGGGGAGTTTACGCCCTCTGGTCCTCCCTCCCTGCTGCTCCATCATCTGGGGGACAATTGTTGCCTCTCTTAGTTTGACAGTTTCCCCCCGACTAGTTTAAATGCTCATCCAAGTAACATTTAAACCTACTACTAAGGACTATGGTCTGTGGTTCCCTTTTTGGAAGGATGCAGGCCATCTCCTCTGTTGAGGCCCACATCTTCCCAAACTGGTCCCTGCTACCCAGTGTAGCCAGAGCCCTTCTCCATGCACCATATCTTCAGTCAATTGTTAACTGCCCTGGTGTGGAGTGCCCTTTCCTCTCCCCAACTGCACACAGATAATACCTCGGCAAAAGCTTCCATGCATGCCATCTGCTTGAGGCCCCCTCCCCAGCTCCCGGAAATTTCCCTGCACTACCCCCACTGTGTCCATTGCCAGATCATTTGTCACCATATGGACAATGATGTCTAGCTCCCTCCCTTCTTCTACTGTACTAGCAATCCTCAGGATACGCTCTTCATTCTTCCAAGCTGAAGCAAAAATCATCGCCCAGATTCACTATGCAAATTTATTTCCGAGCAATCTCTCAGAAAAGGTGCAAGCAAAAACCAGATCACTGAGACTATCTACAAGTTTGTAATGTTTTGTTTATTCTTTGGTAACCAGGAAACTCCCATTGGACCCAGTGGCCATTGGTCATTTACAAGGGTGACCTGGAAACACTAGAGAGGTTAAGAGACTTGCTCAGAATCACACAGTATGCAACTGGAGGTTGTGGGAGTCAAACCCAGATCTGCTGGATGTACAAAGCATTTAACTGCCTTTCTTGACTGCAGCAGCACACTGCCTGTCTGGCTTCAGCGTATGGTTCACAGTTACCCCCGGATCTTTTTCCATAGTTGTGGTATCCATTTTTGCATTAGACAGGATGTATGTGTGACTCAGATTCTTCACCCCTAGGTGTAGTACCTTACACTTTTCCACAATAAATCTAAGCCCCCATTTATCTCTCTGTACTCCTAGTGTGTGCAGGTCCAGCCCCCCGTAGTGCATCCCCTTCCTCTCCTGTGTCCAGTCTGCTTGCCAATTTACTGTCATCAGCACATTTCAGCAGCTTGCTACTGCCTCCTCCTTCAGGTCATTAATGTAAGCTAAAGAATAATGCACCCAGTACCAAGCCCTGAAGTGCTCCACTCTGAATGGTGAACTCTCTGCAGCTTACCTGCCAGCCAGTTTGTTATCCACCTCCTGTACTCCCTTGCTCGGGAGGGAGCAATCTTAGACCTGATACTCTCAAATGGGGACGGAGAGAGGATCTCAGCTCTAGAAGAGGGTAGCCATCTGGGAACAAGCGACCACCAAACAGTGTGGTTCACGATAAACTCAGCTGTACAGTCAAGCCATACAAAAGTGAAGGCACTGGACTTCAGGAGGGCTGATTTTGTCAAAACGGGAGTGTGCCTGTTTGCTAGTGTACCTATTCCAGTCAATAGACTGGGTGATCAAAGTAGTAGACCAGGGAGGGCTGTGGACATAGACTTTAGCAAGGCATTTGACACAGTCCTGCACAAAAGATTAATAAACAAATTAGCCAGCCTGGGAGAGGGTCCCAGGGTGTTAGCCCGGGTAAAACACTGGCTGGACAACAGCAGAGGCTAATAGTAAACAGAGTCCACAGTGAAAAGGGGTATATTCAGTTATACAGTGAAGCCCACCAGGATACAACTCAGTGTTACAGATTCCAGCATAGCAAAGGGATTAACTGCCATTGAAATTCATTTGTTTCCTGCAGTAACTCTGCTGCAGAATGCTGCAGTATTGCATCACATCCTGGCAGGCTCCACGGGATGTAATAAAGAGGATAAGGCTCATACTGGAGCATAATAAGATTGACAAAAAGAGGCAACTACCTTGATGAACAGGAAAGAGCTGTGATTACACAATTCAGGTACAAGCCCTTCACCCCTTAAGGCAACCAACTCAAGGAGGCAAATCCTAATGCATTGTGCAGGATGCAAGGCTGAAAGCTAACAGGAACAAGAGCTAGTCGCCAAACCCTTTAAAGAGCCACCAACGCCTTGAGAAGAACTTTTAAGACCATAACATTTGGACACAAAGCAGCTTATATTTTTCATTAGCTCTGTAGTTCTTATCACTGTTATTTATTACTGAGGTCATAGGCAAGAAAACAAGATAGTTGTTCCTTGAGAGTTTACCAGCTCCTATTGTTTCTTCCCAACTTGATGTCATAATACTCTGCTTGTGACATCACAGTTACTCCCATGGCAACAAACTGTGATGTCACAACAGAGTATTAGGACATCAAGTTGGGAATAAGCTTATACAGGCAGTGGACACTAAGGGCTAAAGATCTTGATTTTGTGGGAATTTCTTTAGTAATAAATAATGGAGATGAGACATCTAGAAGATGGACAAAATACAAGCTGAATTGTGTCTAAATATTGTTTTCTGATGTTTTTCCAAAGCTGTCAGCTTCTCTTTAAATGTGTCCAGAGTGCATGAGAGCCCATGAGATGGATAGCTGTGGATGCCTACAGGGAGAGAGTTCCAAAATTTTGGGTCAAAGATTGAGAAAGCCTGTTCACCCATCTTTATGGAGCATTTGGGAACTAGAAGGAGGGATACAGCAGAAGATCTGAATGGGTAGGATTGGTAAGGCAAATAAGGGAGGATAATAGGTGGGGCAGGGGATGAGAGTCCTAATAGATGATCAATAAGCACTTAAGGGACTTAAGACTGGGAAGGGAGCGGGGGTGCGAGTCAATCAAGACAAGTACAAAGGGAGCAGTAATGGGTTAGGTGAGGGGATGACAAAGAGAAGTGACAAATGTTATTATACTGTAGGTCACCTACCTCTTAAGAAGGGCAGATTTGGAGGCATGAGAAACGACCAGTTGGCCATTCTGGAGTTGAAGGAGGAGAACTCTCTGGGCAATGGTGAGCCTTACCTTGGGAGTGAGGGAGCATGCCCATACGCTAGCCTGAGTCTGGAGTTTACCGATTTATAGGCCAGGGAGATATGGCCGATCATGACGGAGGAGAAAGTATCCCAGGATGGCAATTTCAGAATCTTTGTTGTGGGGCTTTAACCAGGAATCAGAAATAATCAGGACGTCAGTTCAAAGTGAGAGTACAGCTGGTCTCAGGAGCAGTAATTTGGGAAGGAATTGCATATGTTCAGGTACACCAATTTCAGACCTCTGGGGAGTTGAAAGGGTGGGGGTGGTTGGATCATGGGGAGAAAGGTCCAGGATGTGGCTCTACATTCCCAGATAGCAGAAGTTGGAGAGTGATCATCAATTTGGTTAGGGGCCGAGCCCACAGGGGCTTATGGGGAGGGGCAGGTGAAAGCTGCATGAGCGCAGAGGAGAGTCGAGCAGTGGAGTGTAGGGCTATAAATGTATATATATATATATATATATATATATATATATATATAAGGCAGAAGGAGGGCAGAAGGATGGTACGCCCACAAATGGTTTTGTAGGTGAGTCAGGGGAATCACCTGCAGGGGAGGTGCCGGAGGGAGGGTGGAGTGCGGATGGGGTATGTAGTGTATGCAGGTACTGCTGCTTAACTGGTTGGGAGGAGGGTGGGAGAGACAGTGTGGGGGGGGGGGCAAACGGCTTGACTTTGTGATAATTGCTGTGTTTGTTCTCCCCCTCTGGTTGTATTGTAATCCCGCATCCCCAGGTTGGACCTGGAAACGAACCCCAGTTCAGTGTGCCTTTCCTGGTTACCAAAGTTTAAATAATGAATAAATAAATAAATGATAACCTCATGGTCCTTTTCCTGCTTAATGACTGTCAGTACCTCTTCCCCTCCTATACTCAGCTCCTGGGTTCCTCTGCCCTAGGTGTATGTGACCCCCAAGGTGCAGTGACCAGGTTCACACCCCTGCCTGGTGACTGTACAGGGCACACCTGGGTGAGGTGTTTGGGTTCATTCTTTCTCCTCTGGTAGGGGGTTTGTCCCAGAGCAGATAATAAGTAGCCTGGTGCCTCCACCCAGAGAGAATATGTGGGCCAGATATGTGCAGTAGCCACCCTCTAGGATACAGCACCTATCCACCTCCCTACACTAGACTGGAATACCTCATGAGGACAACAACAGTTATTACTTTTACCCATAAACCCTTCAATTAGAGCATACAGACTGAAGGCACACAAGGAATGGAATTCTTTTATTTTGGAACACATGCCTGGCAGCTGGAAAAGAAGGAGAAGTTAACTAGCTACAAGTTACCTTAAACACTTCCCTCATATATTAGTGCAACATAAGCCCCACTGTAAATGTGAGTCACTTTATTCTCTAAAACCCCACACAGTTGGAAGACACACCTGCCCAAACAAGGTGCCCACTGGCAGGAACTAAGTTACACAGGGTGCAATAAACTCTTTAACTTGCACCAATAATAAACCCGCAGATTCAAACATAACACAATTAAATTCGACTCTGGGTTCCCAGGAGTTACAATAGCAGTCCTGGTGCAGGCCTGATAGCTATGTTGCCCGGGTTCTATCAGTGGTGCACTTGAGAGACGTTAGCAAGCTTGCAATTTAACCCCCCCCCTCAACAGGCCATAGCGTACTAGCACAATTAAAACAAATAAGTAAAATTCCAAATAAGAAGACTTGAAACCCCAAAATCGTATCCAAAGTTGAAGAGATACAGAGACCCAGCCAGCAGTGCCAGCACCCATGTGACCCATGGATACAGCAGTTCAGATGAGGCAGGGGACAGCAAACAGCAACAGGTCGGGCCACGATCAGGAGCTTCAGACTTTCAAATAATGCCACAGCAACACAGCCCTCCTGGCTCACACTCTCTGGATACAGCCCTTCCGGCACACACCTCTCTGGATGCAGGAGCACTACGAGCACTTTCCAGTTCCCAAGGAGCCCAGACCCCAGGAGCAACCCCATGGTACAACTCCCATGGGATCAAGAGTGCACCTGAACTCAGGCATGTGCCCCAGACTCCCCTATCCAGCCCACTGTGTTCACTGTGCCCCAGTTTACTGCTAGTAAACCCCATACCTGGCTCCAAAGCAGGCTGGGCAGAACACAGGTCTCTGTCTTGGTACAACTCAGCAGCTTTGGAAGGCAGTAGTGGCCCACAGGTTCACACTCTCAGCAATTCCTTCCACAAAAGAGCTAATCTGCAACTGTCTCTGGTTTGGGTGATCCCATGAAAAAGTTCACAAGGGATTTCTCTGATTGAACCCTGGAGAAGGCTCACAGGAAGTTTGACCCCTCACCTTCTCTCACCAGCAGCTGATCTGAACACCTTTGGGTCCTCCTCAGGCTGCCCCCAGCTCCTTGATAGCCCAGCAATCTCTTTTTCCTCCATCCAGTGTCTCATTGGACATGTAGGGCTGTCCATCAGTCCTTCTACCTTTCCTGCCTTCTGACTGTCTCAAAACAAAAATGGCAATCTATATGTGTCCTTACTGCCTCCAACCCCACAGTTGTCTGGGGTGCTCAGCTGCTGAGATCCCTGACTGTCGATTGGCTGGTGGCAAGGTCAGGTCATCAAAATGGTTGCTGTCCTCACTGCAAATAGTTTTTATGGGGGCAACCATCTTGCCTTTTTTTACTGGCCCCATTGAGTTGTAGGCACACCTGTACCCAATTATCTGGTGGTGCCCTGGTGGATACAGGGCTTTGTTCTTTCATATTGTGGGCTCTGTTTCATGCCCCCATTGTAGGCAGATACTATGCAGCTTACAGTCACTATTTCTAAGGCAGAATGTGCCAAAGTTACAGGGTTCATTTCTTCTCTTTTCTCCCCCCTCTGCCTCTAAGCCCACTGATACCCACTGGTGTCCCTGGGGCCATACGCCAGAGCACACTAGAGGAGGTGCTGTGCTGGCCACCAATGCAGCATTTCTGACCGTGGTAGACGAGCGCTTCCAGCTCCAAGGAAACATTTGAGCTGCATTCAACTCACATGATCAAGTAGGTGACTGCTTGAATATGCCCACATTTCCTGTGTGAATACGCAGCGATCTTCATGTGGCCCCTCTGGTCCCCATTTGCAGTTGTAGTCCTGGGGCTAGAGCAAGCAAAAAAATTGGCAGGCAATTTCAGAGTCTTTGTTGTGGGGCTTTAACCAGGACTCAGAAATAATCAGGATGTCAGTTCAAAGTGAGAGTACAGCTGGTCTCAGCAGCGGTAATTTGGGTAGGAATTGCATATGTTCAGGTACACCAATTTCAGACCTCTGGGGAGTTGAAAGGGTGGGGTGGTTGGATCATGGGGAGAAAGGTTGGTGCAAACAGAAGTCTAGATAGACCCCTCTCCCCAGGAGGGGGTACACATTATTTTGCACTTTTCGGCATTGAACCCCAACTGCCCTGATCTTCGGCACTCCTCCAGTGTCCCTGCACATTCTTTGCACTCCCTCATGAGAGTCCACCTTATATAGATTTTTGTATCATCAGGCATTCCCTCCCCTTCCCGTTTTTCTGCACTGACATTTATGAAGACATTGAAGAGAACGGGTCCCAGTACTGAGCCCTGTGGCATCCCATTGGTCACTGTCTCAGATGGGTATGGTAACATTCGTTGACTCTCGCATTACCGACTTTCTTTGCCTGTCATAATTGGACCACTGCACTCATTGTACTGACTGGCGAAAACCCGCATATCAGTATACCGACAGCCTTACTATGCCATAAACAAATTCTCTTGCACCATTAAACTGACAATGTGACAAAGCGGACAAATAGATGCATTCTGAGCTTTATCATGAAAGTACAATTTGACCAAAATCTTTTGCACACTTACCACTCATCGCCGAGTAAACATGCATAGCCAAAGTGCACAGCACCTGCAGATCTAGCTGACAACTGACAACCCGACAAATCGTAGACATACCTGAATACCAGTGCCCACAAACTTTGCAACACGGTGTTACAAGTGTGCTGTGCATTACATTGCGTCTCAGCGTTGCTGTAAAAAGACACCCTCAAGTGATCGGAATGGCAAATTAGTCTTTGGGCATAGTAGTAACACCAGTATGAGACTAATGAATAGAAAATAAATGTCAGTGATTGGTGTTAGGCGATAATGCCACCACAGTGACCACTGCAATGGCAACGTCCGAGGTTGAGCCCTGTAAAACGGTTCCCTCTCAGAAGGAACTTCCATTGATGGCTATTTATACTTGATTCAATTGACCCTCGCTGTGTTGGGGTCGCTGTACTGTCCCTCGCTGTATAAGGGTTGCTGTATTGGATTTCGATGTATTAGGGTCGCTGGAATTGGAGTTCGCTGAATTAGCGTCGCTGTATTGACCCTCGCGAGGGTCCATCCAGCGACGCCAACACAGCGAAAGCCAATACAACGAACCTAATACATCGAAATACAATAGAGCGACCCTTATGCAGCGAAGGTTAATGCATCGAAATCTACTAGAGCGACCCTAATACAGCGAGGGTCAATACAGCGGCCCTAATTACAGCGAGGGTCAGTAAAGCGACCCTAATGCAGCGAAATCCAATACAACGAACCTAATACTGCGAGGGTCAGTACAGCGACCCTAATGCAGCGAAATCCAATAGAGCGACCCTCATGCAGCGAAATCCAATACAGCGAACCCTAACACAGCACGGGTAAAGGAACATCAGAGGGGTGATTTATTCTACTGGTGCTGACAAAATGTAGAAGAGGGTGACAGAACCATGGCAGCAGAGTGAAGGTCAGGGGACACCATTATCTGCGAAGTAACACAGAACACCTGCATTCGCTTGATGCCACTGAGGCTTCCGTGGATACTAAGCTGCTATGAACACAATTGCCAAAATTACTTTCTAATTTACTTTACTAGTCCGAATATCACCGGCAGAGTGGCACTGCATAGTAGTAACACCGGTATGAGACTAATGAATAGAAGATAAATGTCAGTGATTAGTTTTGCGGCGATAATGCCTCGCTGTATTGGATTTCGCTGTATCAGGGTCGCTGTATTAGCGCCTCTCTATTGGATTTCGATGTATTAGTGTCGATGTATTGACCCTCGCTGTGTTAGGGCCGCTGTATTGACCCTCGCGAGGGTCAATCCAGCGACCCTATTTCAGCGAAATCCACTACAACGACCCTAATTCAGCGAAGGTCAGTACAGCGACCCTAATACAGCGAAATCCAATACAACGACCCTAATGCAGCTAGGGTCAGTACAGCGGCCCTAATACATCGAAATCTAATACAACGACTCTAATGCAGCGAGGGTCAATTCAGCGACCCTAATACAGCGAAATCCAATACAACGACCCTAATGCAGCGAGGGTCAGTACAGCGGCCCTAATACATCGAAATCTAATACAACGACCCTAATGCAGCGAGGGTCAATTCAGCGACCCTAATACAGCGAAATCCAATACAACGACCCTAATTCAGCGAGGGTCAGTACAGCGACCCTAATGCAGCGAAATCCAATAGAGCGACTCTAATACAGCGAGGGTCAGTACAGCGACCCTAATGTTTTCAGTCTGCAGTTTTTATGTTTTACTGAATACCAGGCCCCCTATGTCATGTTAAAGTCCTTCGTTTAAAAAAATCTCAATTTCAAATTAAAATGTGTTACTTTGCAGACAATTAGAAAACCCCTTTGTGAGAAACTGACTTTGCCAGTTGAACTTAGGGACTTCAGAATTTTAGAACTGTGTAAGAAACACCCTCTTATGAATATAAAGAGTACCAGGAGCGTTTAGAAATAAACAGTTCTGATTGCCTAAGAATAATTTCATGACTTATAATGACCTTGAGTATCTTGTACTAATAGTTTTACAACTTTGAAGATCAAGTTCAGTTGACATAGTCTATTTCCCACATAATGGTTTCACTTATTTTCTACAAAGTAAAACATTTTGATTTGTAATTCGACGTCCGTTTTTAACAGCCATTTGCAGCATGATTTATAGCATGTTTATACAGTATGTAGAGGTCTGGCATATCCTATGGCTAGACTGCAGAACAGATTTTGTAAATGTAATCACTTTTTTGATGGGGAAGAGGCAGGTACATGGTCTGTACTGGGGAAGTGATAGAGAATAGCTCTCTTACCAGAAATATGGGGGGTGGTGGGGGTGATAAGAGTAAAAAACTACAAGGAGCTTATCTGGTTAAGACTGACCTTGATTAGGTTACAGGCAGGTAGCAGGTATGTGCCTCAGGAAACCACATCGGATCCTGTCATGTACAGGCCATGAGGAAGTCACATTGAGCAGGGGGCCCATACACCTACATATGTACAAGCAGGTCATATAGTGGGGTAGGTCTCATAGGACAAAGAGAAACAACTGAGACACACAGGGACAGCGTACGTCCCCTCAGGGACAGCACCCCAATGTATTTTATCATGACACAGGAATGCACAGGAGCCAGGGTTTCTTTGGGCCGCTGCCCATTTCAACCCATCTGTGACCTTGAAAATGACTGTGTCTATGCATGGGGAGGCCTGTGTCAGGAACCACACAGCCTGCTCCTCACCAGAGTCGGTATCCTACGGGGCCATGGCCAGGAATGGCTAACACTGTCCTGATGCTCTTCCCCTATACTGCGGATGATGATTCCCCCAACCATACTGCAGATCCTAATTAACCAACAGCTTACTTCCTCCTACTCCCCACTAGGACTGCCTTATGTCTGTCCCATGCATTCTTGAATTCCCCCACTGTTCTTGACATGTGTACATTCCATTTGCTACCCCCTGCCTGGATGGTCTATATTTCCATCAACCCCCCTGACCCCCGCCTGGCTGGCATGTCTTTATGTTGACACTGAGACAAACAGTACCGCACTACTGAGCAGGGGCAGGGTATGGGTGCAGGTGCGGGGTGAGGGCAGAGTTTTGTTGTGCCTCTACTGATTCTTCCTTTCTGTGTAGCTATACCTGCAATAAATCTAATTTTGCAAGGAAGCAAGGATTTTGATATTCTGTACAGCCTTCACTGGAGGGTTAGTAGCTCTCCTGACTCTGGAGTGTGGGTGATATTTTGTTTTTTCTTTATGTTGACATCTCTGTAGGACCCCCCACTAAACTGGATTATATATGTGTGTGTGCCCTATTTGCACCCCCCCCATCTTGCTGGACTGTTTTTCTGTTAACCCCCTCTTTTGATAACCCCTGCCTGGATTGCTTCTATGTATGTACATATACTGTTATGTGAAAATACATTGACTAAACACATTACAGTCTCCTGTGTGGTCTATACTCACCCTCCATGTCCAAAGAGGTCTGTAATGAGGTGGGCTCTGTACCCCTGGTACCTAATGACCATCCTGGGGTGACGCCTATTGAGCTGCTCCTGTATCTCTGAGTCCTCTGGCTCTGAATCTGCTGTAGATTGTTACTCTGGGGCTGGCATGCATATCTCATGGTTGAGTGCCATGTTGTGTAGTATACAACAGGCAAGGAATATAGCACAGGCCTACTAAGGGGTGTACTGTAAGGCACCACTGGACTGATCAAGGTACCAGAACTGCATCTTGAGCATCCAAAAGATATGCTCGAGGATGTTGTGTGTGGCACTATGTGCCGCATTGTACCTGTCCTCTACAATGGATGCGGCCATAGGATGGTTGTGCAGAGCCTGAGACACAGAGGACATGCAGTGCCCCCTGTGTAGGTAAAGGGCATTATTTAGTGCCATCGTCTGCAACATGTGGTGGGAGGAAGGGGCCATTGGGGTATACTGACTGATGAGGCAGCCACTAGGAATGTCCCCACTTTCAAACCTCTCGTGCAGAATGGAATTGTGCCAGATGAAGGTGTAGTGGGTGCTGCCAAGGTACCATGCCAGGACACTGCTGATATGCCTTCTTGTATCACACACTATCTGGAATGGATGGAATGGTACCCCTTCCTATTCACATAGGCCTCCATTCCATCACTGGTGAGTGTCCAGATGGCAACATGGGTGTAGTCAATGGCAACAAGTACAGCTAGTAGGTGCACGACCCGATAGAACTGCTGCATGGTTGCTGTGCACTTGGCTGGCATGCTGGGAAATTCAATGAACTCCCCAGCATGGGCCCACAGGGCATCAGGGAATCCTGTGTGCGCAGTGCTATCACATGAATATTGCGCTGCACACTTTATGCAGGGTATGCCCCCGGCTTTGGTTGCTGCATGCATTAACTCCGTGCTAGTGTGCTGGCACTATGGAACTGGTCCAGCAGCTGCAAGGTGGCTGACTGCCAGATACCGGTGGTCTCCTCCACTGGCATCTGGAATGTTCTGGTAGCAAGAAAGCACAGTGCAGCCATCACCTTGAGCTCTGTGGACATCACATGGCTGTCTGAAGCTGATCATACAGCATCTCACACAGCTGCACGAGCATGGCCCTGTTGCACCTCTACCGGCCCACGATTTGTTCATCACTGAGGATTTTGAATGTGACTCATGGATGGTACTGTCTGTTTGCAGAAAAGCACCTCCATGACCTATGCCTGGGCCCAGAGTGGGCCCTGTCCTCATCCTCCACACCTTGCTGCATTGGGTACATGATGTGTGCTGCCACGTGAGCCATCTTAGCATGTGGCCTGCAGCTTTCCCCCACCTCTAGGGTCTGCCCCAGCTAAGCTGTTCTTTCTATAGACAGTATCTGTGCAACACTATGGGACCTGCTCCATCCTGTGTGGGCAGTGGTATCACACTGAATATTGCACTGCACCCTTGATGCAGGGTATGCCCCCGGCTTTGGGTGCTGTATGCATTAACTCGGTGCTAGTGTGCTGGCACTAATAGCATGTGCAACGATACCCCTGAATGTGGGATTCTGGCACAACTACATGCACCCATGCATGTAGCCTCTTTACGCCTGGCACAATGCTTTGAATATCTGGGCCAATTTGTTTATATGTACAAATTCTGTGTCTCTTATGGTTATAAGAGTTTCTTCTCAAGTCCTACTCAGCTTTGCTTCACAGTTCTGTCACTCAGAGAACTTGAGAATGCGCTTACAAAGAGACACAGCAACTCTGCATAAAACCATATATATATATATATATATATATATATTTATAAATAAGTGTCTGGAGTGTCCTTGACTGACTACAAATGATATGATTTGTTATAGCATTATATTTTTTGTTGTATGGGGTTTTGCTAATTCTGGAGAAGGTCTCCAGTTTTCCAAACCATCGTTTGTCTCTATGTATTCAGCACCATTGCTCTGTATAGCCATGTCCTGGATTTGATGCTCCAGAAGATTAATTAGGGCTACATCATTATCCTCGCCCATTCTCTTTGCCCTGCTGTTGGGGAAGGGTGTTTAGTGGTTCTGAGATGCCTTTGTATTACCCAACAGTGGATAGGGAGTTGTCTGTGGTTTCTTTTCTTTTTTTCATGACCTTTGTTTGAGGGGGAGTACTGGGTGTGGATGTACCCCACACAATTAACTCTTGTCATCAAACAACACAAGTGCGGTGCTTAGATTCATATATCTACGCCATAGAATCTTAATTCTTGTGTCTGGACATTGATTTTGAGTGCTGCCTATCAACACCTAAATGCTGGGCGCCTTGTCGGGCAGTTCAATATCTCACTATGGGCTGGGTATATTAGGGCGGAAACCTGCGCATATCTTGAACATAAATGGGTTGAAAATGTTGATTGATTTAAATCAAATGTCAACTCTGCTGTAATGCCCTTTCATATCATATGGTTTGTTTGCACAGGGGAGGATACTTACAACACCCAACTTTTTCTGGAGGGTAGATTAATTATTGAGGGTATGTCTCATCTGCATATAAGATAGTTAGTAAATGATAGACAGGTTGTTACTTGCTGGGGTTCCCAGCTTATGGGGGAGGGATTGATGGTAAGTAGGAAAGATAGAACAGAATATGAATAAAAATAAAATAAAACACAGTAATGGTGCAATTAAATGATGTATGAAATGTTATAAAATGGATGTTGTTATGGACTACTTGATAATACTGTATGCACATTCTGGTACTGTTTGTGTCGGTATATCAACGCCATTAATAAACATATGAAACAAAACACCCTAACTCTGCATGTCAAAATAATTATTCGTTTGAATTTGTTAATCACTGAACCTTTTCTCAAGCCTTTGACTTGATTCTATACATCGTTTTCTATCTACACTGATCCCTGTATTGCCGTGTTGCGGCTCAGCAGGTTGCCATTGCCTGAGGTTGCGATCAGAAGGTTGTGATTTGTGCCCCACAGGAACCTGAGGCACAATCCCATTAGTGACAGTGTACGGCATGGAATGTAGTGTGTGCTGCACTCCTGAGGTGCTGTCTTTCAGATGAGATGTTAAACTGAGGTCCTCTGCCTGTTCTGGGGTGCTCATGACATTAAAGATCCATGGTATTTCTCAAAAGAGGGGAATTGTTTTTGAAGAAAACAAATTTAATGATGCAATATAAACAGAACTAAATCACTAGTAGCAGGATTTAGAAAAAGAAAACAAATCTTACTATGAGCCACACTTTTAAATAGAAAAAAGAATGAAAAGTAACAGAAAAGGAATAAGAAATATGGGCAATGTGGGTCGTGGGTACGGCCTATGCACAAAAGTCAGTATGGAAATGAAAGCTTCAGAAAGGGACAAATCCATGGGATTCCATTAAAGCCTTTGACCAAGAAGGAGCAGTTGAAAGGAAGGTCTTCATTTGGTATTATTCAGATGTACTGCATTGTGCTGGTGTGTACAGCAAAAGTTGAAAGCTAAATGGTATCTCACAACCGGGGAGGGGATCACATTTGACGATTGCTTCTTCCAGGGGGTGAGGTTCGCATAACATGGACACCTAGTGGAGGCTGGTGTACTGAGCACGCTAATGCTAGCTGCTTGTGGGTGAGCGTATCTGGTCATCATTGCACGCCCTTACCCCGCACATCTGGAAAATTGCCACGCCGCACTTGATGAAGCCTGCCTCGCTTCAATCAACTTTGGGGCGACTCTGACCTATCCTGTTGTCTGGTACTAAGGCTTGGTGCGGCAACTCATCCTGGGGTGCTGGGGGTGGGGAGCCACACCATTATGAGAGAGTGGAAGTGGGGTCTGTGACCAGGGTTGAGGTACTGTGTCCATTGTGCAAATTGTAAAATAAACAAATAATAACTAATAAAATTAAATGGTGCAACTGGATGGCAGTAATGACCAGCTGAAGCTAGGTGTCTTTCTGGAGAAGCTGATGCTGACCTTGGTTGTACCGACTTCACCAGCACTCAGGTACTCCGTGGAAGAGGTTGGAAGGTTCTCGAATCGACTGAAAAGTTGGGTTGGGACCATATGTTTAGTGAATCCAGTGGATCCTCCATATGTGGTTCAAGAACAATGGATAGGCAGACATATGGGCCAGTTGAAACTATGAATGGCCATCAGGTCTGCAATCCAGCCTGCCTGTAGGGGTTTCTCCGGCTCCAACCAGGCTTGAGATGTGGGCTGCCTCTGGTGGCAAGGAGGAGTGGCCTAGTGTTGCTCTTGCCAAAAAAGTTGTTGGAGTCTGAAGAACAGAAACTGGCACCATAGAAACATGTACCACAGGACTTGTTTGATCGCAGGGTCCCAGGATGTACATGGATAAGGTGCTGCCATTAATGGAAGAGGTTGGGTGGGAGGCCTCGAATAACCAGGACATCCTGATGATGATCAACAGCAACAGACTAACTTGTGGAAAGAGGCTGAGAGGTAAAATCTAGAAGCCCCGGGGTTACAGGAGGATCTTATCCCATGTTGAGCCCTGTGCTATCAAAGGAGGGAGTTTGCATGTATTGTCCACAGAAAGTGTTAGAACGTAACAATGTGGACGGAGCACAGCTAAGAATGTTCCATGCACGGCAAAAGTCATTCAATTTCTGATCAGTAGTAGCTCTGGGAATGTGGTCGGCTGAGCTGTACGTAGTTATTGAAATGCTAAATAGGAGAAGGACAGCATACTGTGCGGATTCCAACAAAGTACTTATCAGATTGCCAGATGTCCCATGCCCTTGTGGTTTCAAATGAGGAGGAAGAAGAGCGTCCCAGTAGCAGAGCTACCCAAATTAGCACCAAGTTCGGAAAGTTCTTTTACATCCAGTCCAGTCATACTGAAGAGCTGAACGGTTGGACTAACTGCATTCGTGCATGTTCTGGCGAAACAGGTCTGACACCTCCATAGCTGGGATGAGTGTAGTGTTACCGAAGCAACAATCAACACTTTTTCTTAGTTACGTTGGTGAGAATTGGATCATCCGTTGGGTGTTCAGTAGCATTCCAACATTTTATTTATTCATTTAGTTTTGTTGACCGGTAAGCACTAGACAACCCGCTTGTTTTTCAGCTAAGACCCGGGGGGGCTACAGATGAATTAACTGACCTGAACCGATTATTGTTGGTGGTATTTTTAGTGATGAGGGAATTTGCTGAAGACTGGGGGAACTCCCTACTCTTTTCGATGTGCCATGACTTTAATCCACTTGAATGTTCACCAATCCAGGCAGATGGGACCTCAGTTTAACGCCTCATCCGGAGGGTGACCCCAGAAGTGCAGCACTCTGTGCCAGTAATTGTTAGTATTGATATAACCCAAGTGCCAGATGTGGGTCTGAACCACAACCCTGATCTCCGGCCTCAGAGGCGAGTGTGCTACCTACTGAGCCACTGGTGAGGGTTGCTGCGGTGGGTGCGAAGTCAGGAGTTGATCATGTGCAAGAGGGAGAATCGCTGAAACTGGTTTGCAGGAAACATCACAGTGCAGAGGAATTGGTCTCATCAAAAAGGCTGAAGGCAGCTGTATTCCACCCTGCTCGCCACCAGGGTTGGTATCTGTTGATGGCCAGCGGGTCTCTCCTGGCAAGAGTAGGGATTTGATTGAGAAAGCAAAACATTACATCATGAGAAGAAAGCAATATACAGACTCATGCACACAAATTCATACAAACAGTTTAAATATTCTATACCTTTCCTACAATCCTTGATTTATACATTTCTTTAACACTTATTACCTCTACTTAATAGACACAATATACTTTTCGCTTTTTCACCTAGAATAAATTCTCATGCTCTTCCACAAGTGAATCACTCTTTTCTGGGCATATTTCGTTTATTCCATTTTTACTTTTGCAATTGTTGTCTAATTTGTGTAATTACAGCATTTGTTAATGAATGTTGGGAAATAATGGCACCTACCGCCAAAGATATTTTATAAAGCAAAATTACATGTAGGGTGCTGATGAAAGGTTTTCCATATTCCATAATATTGTTCATCAGAATGTTATAATAATTTAATTAAAATGCTTGTTCCACCTAGTTGCCAAGTCTGACCAGAACTAGACTATCAGACATTTAAAATAAAAACTATATTGTTTCATATTCATACGTGGGTTTAGGATGATCTTTCTGAATGGTTTTGTGTCAAATTTCTAACTCATAGTTTACACTGGCAACATAGCCAGGAGATATCCCCTGTTGTTGAGGAGGCCTGTTATCATTAAGGCCAATATTGAGCCTTGTTGGCAAGCATTCTGAAAACCAGTGCATGTTTTGCACATTGTAAACAACAAAAGGTTGCCCATTTTGGTGGTATCTAATGGGAATAAATGCATGGTTGGGGCTGTTGTGGATGAGGTCCCAGGCCGAGTGCCTGCAATGACCATCCGCATTAACTCCCATTAGATGCCCTTTCAGAGTGGATTGATGCATCAATATGGGTGTTCAAGGCGTATTTGTCCAATTGTGGTTTATTTGGTAGGAATGGTAATAATCAGAAAACTTATTTGAGATCCTAAATTAACCTTCACATCTTTTGTTAGGTTCTGTAAGTGGAGTGCATGCATGTTGTTGAGCCGATATCCAGTAATATTGTGCTATCACTTGTGAGATGTTTCTTCTTTGTTGTACCTATGAAGGTTTAGCTAAAATTTTGGTCACATCTGCAAACTTGCTCGTTTACCGTACTATCTTTCTGTTCCCATTTCATGCCGTCTGGTGTGCTGCATGTTGGGAAATCCTTCTGTGAACAGCTTTGTCGTTGCAACAGTGATGGTGTTCTGTGCCTCGGCCTACAGCACGCCGCCAGTATTCATCAGGTGACACTTTCGAGGACCAGCACTTTGTTTTTCTTCCCTCGATGTGTTTGTTGTTGCCGCTGTTGGTCATGCAGATCTGGTCCACTATTATTATCTGCCGGTACTCACCGTCTACACACTAATTTTTTGATTACCGTGATATGTTATTCTCCATTCTCTCTTGGCTGTTTCAGAATTGAGACATTTGTCGGCACACTGCTTTTATCTCCACTGTTGTTCATGATTCTGACCAACAGGCGTGCACTGTCAATCAATTTTTTGTCTTGACGGTGACTGTTGACCCCGTACAGTGCCTGTTCCTGATTCATCGACTGCCTGACTTCTACACCACCAGGTGCAGCTCCCACAGCCCCTTCTTGTCTCTGCTACTCAGAGTTAGACGCTTGGGTAGACTGCACTATCTCTTCTTCTCCGTTACTGCTTAGTGATCTTGCCACCCATTGCAGAACCGCTCACAATTTACACTGTTCATATTTTCTCTGCTGTTCACGCTCAACATGGCATTATTATCTCATAATGTTGTGTTGTTTTCTGCCACCTGACCTTCTTGCACCAACTTTTTTTCCCTGCAGTCCTGTTTATTTTGGCCATGTTATAATGATTATATACTTGATTGCACCCAAGTGTTAGACTAGTCTGTTTATCATTTCTATTGTCTAAGTTTTCATACTCTGGTATTTGGTACTGGGCCATAGTTTGGTGATCATGTTCCTTCAATATATATCTGTTGAGTCTTGCTTCCACATTGCCAGATACTGTAGGTTTCACAACATGTGAAAGGTTGCTTGTAAAATAGGAATTACCTATAGTGTTGTCCTCCTCTTTGTAAGGCAAATGTGACATCCCTTTAACTGGATTAAGATGGCTTCCTTAGCATTTTTGGAAAATACTAAGGTCCAGTTTCAAATTGATTGGAGGAGCAATACGAATTTGGTATGTAAATATTAGTAACAAAATGTCTTATTATTAAAATTATTTTTTTTGCCTAACTCCAGTTCTTCCAATTAACTTTGCTTCACAACTGTTGTTTTTCCTATTCAGGAGAGCCGAATTTTCCCAAACCATATTCTAATATTTTGTGGAGTATTATCTATTCTAATTCTAATGTCCTTAGTACCCTTTGGTGGTAAATTTGTGGTACAGTGCAACATTTTTCCTTTATTAATCTTTTGCCCAGATATCGGGAAAGTTTGAAATATTTGTATTCTTTCACCGATACAATATTTTTAGCAAAGATACACATCACTCGTATGTTATTTTTCAATATAGGTCAGATGGGGTTAACCTTGATTTGATTGTCCCATTTGATTTGTCTTATTTTGGTCCAGTGCAAACATATAAAAGGGACTAAGGGACACCGCTTAAAAAAATATTCTCCTAAATTACCACATAATATGGTACAAAACATGCACCATACAATCCCTTTATCTATCCTAATTTTTCTGTATACCATACGTTAAACTTGAGCCACATCATGTCCAACCCTGCTCAAATGTTTTAGATATTTAGACTAAGAGTGTTTTATCATCTTAGGAATATTGCCTGAACTGTTTCATGATCCCACCTGAGGACCTGACCATGGTATATGCTTTGTTACTTCCAGGTTGGTCTACTGTAATGCCCTGTACCTAGGTTATCTGGAGACAACCCAGCAGGCTGCAGCTGGTGCAGAACACGGGCAGAGATTACTGATGGGGTAAGAAGGTGTGAGTATATCAGCCTGGTCCTCTGAACTTGGGCGGAGGTCCACTGGACCACCAGGGATATGTACTTGGGGTGACGCATTTCTGCCCGCGATCGGGCTTGAGGTCCACTGGACCACCAGGGATATGTTCTTGGTTGGGGGTTGAACAGTTTTCTGCCCGCGATCAGGCTGGTGGGGGTGGGATTTTATGTCACTTATGCCAGCGATCGGGCCAGTCGTGGGGTGGGGGTATGTTTACACATTTGCCCGCGATCGGGCCAGTCGGGGGGTGTGGGGATGTTTACACATTTGCCCATGATTGGGCCAGTCAGGGGGTGAGGGGAATTTTTAACTTATGCCTGCGATCCAGCTGCAGGGGGTGTCAGTCCCCGACAGCTGCTGCCTAGCAGGGTGCCAGGTGCAAGTCCTTGGGGATCGGTGCATCTGCATGCTAATGGCATGCAAATGGGCCCAAAAATAGATGCAAATGGCCCCCCTGCACCTTGCATGAATTATGGCCCCATTTGCATGTCACCTTTTGAATATCGGAACCGCATCTTGAATGCTTTGCTCTGACCACTTGTGGTGGCGCAAGTTCCACTGTGCCATGCACAGTGGCTGTGGCCCGGGGGGATATTCAAAGGAGTTGCTCAATAGCGTGACTCTGTTGAATGTCTCCCCGGCCACACCCCTGCGCAACTAATTTGTGCAGCGCAAGGGCTTGTGCCACAGAATAGCGCAGTTTGAATATCCAGCCCATAGTATATAATGTTAACAGTTTCTAAAAAAGAAAATATCTTTGTGTTAGGCAAAAAAGTGGATTTAAAGACAACCTGTCCTAGTGTAAAACAAGCATTAACCAGCTGTTCCCCACATTTATACAGTGTAAGTATTATTCAGATATGTATGTCTTAAAACCTGTGTAAAATAAATCAATATTATTCATGCATATTCAAACTTGAACTGTTTAAACAAGATTCATCTGTAATGCTGTAAAAAGTGACTAGTGTTTCTGCACATTCAGCTCCCGAACCTAACACAGACCCCCTTGTAACTGAGATACTGTTATCCTGATAAGTCCATGTGCCAACATGTGTTTGTATATACCTAATATTCTGTACTATTAAATAACAGTTCTATCAATCTGAATCAATTAATGTATAATGTATCATAAAAAATCAAACCTAACAAAGACTCCCTAGAAAATGAGATCCTGCATCCTAATATGTTCCTTGTTTTAAAATGTGTCAGTATGCAATCAATATGCTGTATATACAGTAACAGTCCTACAAATATGAAATAAAACCTAAGGGAATCAATCCCCCTTCCCTGGGAACACCAATGTATTGATAACTAGTCAGACAGAATTATATATCCATTTTGGTAAGTGAACAAATAGCCATCACACAACGCACCCCCCTTGTGTTATGTATTAGATGCCAAGAGTTTGTTCACATAAAATGAACAGGCACAACCAGACTACCTAGTAAATGAGATACTATACCTAAAATGACCATGTATGAACATGTATTTGTGTATAAGCTTTATCCCATACCATCAACCCACCCCACACCCTAATTTGTAGGTGGGGGTGAAACCAACATAATGATAACCAGTTAAAAGGGATTCTATATCCATTTAGTATTAAAACCTACAACAAAATCACAATGTACTCCCATTATACATCCATTCATTGTTCCTGAAGTCCGTGAAAGTTTAAGTAGTGTAATGTGACATGAAACCTAAATCAATGTTCATACCATCTCCCACCATATTGAGAAGTAAAATTAGCTTGATCTCAAAAGCCCATCTCTGTTGTTTATTTTTGAAATGTTCTTTTAAAACCAGGACAGACATATCTGAGATGGAGTGATCAGACTGAGAGAAGTGTTGTCCCACTGTTTTTTCAGTCATTTTCATAGTATATCTGTGGGGGGTAATTCGGGTGCGGAGAGGTTGTCCTGTCTCTCCCACATACCCTGTTTGTAGACATCTCTTTCATTGAATAAAATAAACAACATTCCAAGATGCTCATGTATAATTCCTCTGTATCCTGAATGATCTGTTTTGCAGAGTATCGATGCAATCGGAAGTAGAAATGTGCTCACAAGTCTTACATCTGGTGAGATGGCAGGGTCTTGTACCATTCTGTGTTGTGTTGTTTTTTTCTGGTGCAAGTTTACTCCTAATAATCAAGTTCGTTAAATTAGGTGGTTGCTTAAAAGACAGTAGTGGTAGAGCTTGAAAAGTGGTAGTGCTTGTAAAATGCATTTTAGGGTCTCATCCTCACTGAATATCGGTTGCATGTCCGTAATAATTTTACGTAGAAGCTCAAGGTCAGGATGATATGTGACTACTAGGGGTATTCTGTTGGTGGTAGTCCTTTCTTTATACTGAAGTAGTTGTTCCTTGGTACCTGCTTTGCAAGTTCTACCGCTCTGTCAAATTCTCTAGATGAGTGTCCCTGCCCAATAAAGGTTTTTTCAATGTAACCAAATGTCTCTGTCATCCTTACTGGAACAGACACGTGATATCGAAGTGCCTGACTGTACATTACAGATTTTGTGTGTGGCTCAGGTGATTACTATTTCTATGTAAGTATCTTTGTCTGTCTGTGGGTTTCCTTTAAATGCTGGTTTGCAAGGCTCCATCTTCAATGGTGACTGTGGTGTCCAGAAAATGAACACTGGTGGCAGAATATTACAGGGAATGTTCTATGGACAGGTCGAGGTTAAGTTCCTGATGGAACTCCTTGGGTTTGTCTGTCCAAATTATAAACAAATCATCAATGTAACGGAAACAAGTGAGTGGTTTGTATGTGCAGTGTCTTAAAAAATCTTCCTCCAAATCCACCATAAAGAGGTTGGCATAATGTGGAGCCATCCTGGTGTCCGTTGCTATTCCCATAGTTTGAACATAGTGTATACCATTGAAGCTGAAGTTGTGTGTCAGAATAAATTCATTAAGTGTCCCTAACACTTCAGGGTCGATGTTTTGTTCTGTCCTTTCTCATGTAGGTATTTAAGACAGGCTGAAATGCCATCCATGTGTGAATATTAGTATAGAGAGAGGTTACGCTTCGTACATACGGTATTCAGTGGTAACATTGGCTGGGGACAGCACCTTATTGATGGTGATTAGCTAAAGATGGCCACGGGGCTGGGTGAGTTGTTGGCTGCTCTTGCAGCCTAGCTTGGTGTAGAGTGTTTTTAGTATTTTTTTGAGTGTCTTTCGAGCACTGTAGAGTGCCCTTTTAGCTTGTTTAAAAAAAATAGTTTTATCGTTTGGTTTTTAGTCTTTAACTTACTCAGTTACCGCCGAGCACATTGTTAGTCACCAGTGTCTGGGTCTTTCCGGGAATATTTGCAGTGAAGTGCTGCAGAGACAGTGAGCTGAGCGCCCGAACAGCTTTGGGTGATTAAGTCCATTTTGCGGAATGTACTTTGGCCACTTACTTTGACCTGTTGCCGCTTTCACATTTCAGTCGCCGGGCTACTGCTCCTCATTCCGACTACTCCTGTGGAAGCTGCTTTCTCTTTTGTTTTCTCGCAGGAGGTTGTTGGAGGTCATTTTATTTTTGGGGTACAATTGTGGAACAGACATTGGAACAATTACACTGGATCAAGAGTGTAAAGACTCATAGAGGGAGAGGGGATTTGCTTTTGAAGTGAAGCCTGAGGGATTTTTTACGTTTGGCCGATTCCTAGATTGTTTATTTGCTGAATTCCTGGATTTTTGGATAATACTGTGGAGGAGATTAACTTCGGAGGTAGCTGGCTTGAGCTCAGGAGTGACAGGCATACGAAGAACACCTGTGACTTACCACCTGGAGTTGTGGTCCGGGATCCTGGGGGCAGGCGGGCTGTGGTGTGTGGCTCTGCGAGAGAATCCTGGTCCTATTCCGCCGGGTAACTTGTGGTTTTGCTCAGTGTCTCCCTGGGTCTCTCCCTGGGACTTGCTGGAAGTGAGCCAGGTGGGGACTAATAGCAGTGGCTGTGGACCTGCAGTTTCACCACCTAGCAGGAAATATCGGGGCTTTTCTCGGCTCCTGAACAGCCATTATTGCAGCAGATTATCCTGGATTTCCTCCTGATCATGGTCTGACCTACCCTACTTTCATTTTTAAAATTCAAGACAGTGAGAGTGACTTGTTTTCTGTGGCCTTGGTACAGTGAGAGTGCCTGGCTTTAAAGTTGACATATCTTAACCCCTTCTCCTGTGTAGTGAGAGTATTCAGGAGCTGGAGAATGTTTCAGACTTTCATAATTTGATCCCTCTGATGGTGTGAGGACAAAGGTTCATACAAAGGTTTTGGGAACTATGAACTAGATTTGCAAAGAACAGCCCATAGCTGTTCCTTCCAATATCCCTATTAGGTCATATTACCCTCCTTCATAATATATATATCCAACTGAGTTTTAAAATGTTTCTTTGATTTAGAATAAATAACCACAAGGGAGCTCATTCCAAGAGCCACCACCCTCTGTGTAAAGAAAGCCCTTCTTCTATTGGTATTATACTCAATGTGCCTAAGCTGAAGAGTTTTGTAGACAGTACAGTTTTATTTGAGTTACTGTAATATGTAGGAGGCCTGCCCCCACGGTCGTGCTCTATTCATCGTCCACTCTCCACACCCTCCGACCTTTTACCTCCCCCCTTTGCAATTTACTACCTAACAGAGCTGTAGAGTGCTGGGTATTGTTCGGAGGAGGAGAGGAGTCGGGGTGTGAACAGTGGAGAGTGAATGAGCTGAACCACTGCATCAGGGTCGTGAGATCCAGGAGACGCCCTGGGGTGAAATGGAATCCTGATCATGATCCTCCATGCCTGGTTTCCATACCCAAGGGCACCACCAATTTGGGTGGGCAGGTGGCCCGGACGGCTCTGGAAGCTCATCCAGCTCGTGCAGTGTTATGTAATGCCAGGACCATTAAAAACAGGACTGCAATTATAGCAGATCTTGTTGGTATGGTGGAGCTGGCTTGCATCACTGAGACCTGGCTGGACGAGAACGTTGGCCCCGTATTGGAGGCTACAATATCGACTGGGTACTCGGTGATTCACCGCCCGAGATTGGATCAGGGGGAGGGTGGGTTGCGGTCTGTTTCAAGTCTGAACTGGTCCTCACGAGTGTACCAGTTGAGGAGGCCTTGTCATTTGAATGTACCGTGGTAGCAGGTGTAGGCTGTAGGATTGCCCTCATCTATCATCCAGCTGGAGATGAGAAGTGGTTCCTTCAGGAAATGGCAGACTTCGTGATCAATATGGCATTTGAGTCACCCAGGCTGATGGTCCTGTGACTTTAATGCCTGGGTCGATGACGAACTCTCGCAATTTGTCAGTATTTCCTCCAGTTAATGTCATCTCTGGGCCTTACACAGATTGTTTCCACTGCTACCCATAAATACAGTCATTCTCTTGACTTGGTTTTCTCCTGGGGTCGAGGGCCTCAGATTTGGGGTGGAACCAGTGGATGGTCTGACCACTACACCTGCATTTCAGTTTTTTCACCCCTTTGTAGGCCTGCTCCTGTGGAGATGATCAAGTACCGCCCTTTACGAGACATAAGCTCTGAAGGCTTGACGGCGGTGCTTGACCTATTGATCCTTTCATTAGCAAACAGTGACCCAGAAGCCCTAGTTGTGGCTTAGAATAAGGCCATTTCTATGGCCCTGGATGTCATTGCTCCTGTCCGAGTTCATCCTCTCTCCCTTCACCCTCAGTTCCCTTGGTTTGATGGGTCCTTGAGGGAGATGCGGCGACTAGGACGAAGATTGGAGTATTGCTGACGGAGATCCGCCTTTGATGCCAATCACCTTAGACTGATGGACCATTATCAAACCTATCAATCTGCAATCACCCATAAGAAGGCAGAGTTCCTGTCCGGGGAGATTGGGGCTGATCAGAATCGACCAGGTCACCTCTTTCGGACCGTGGACAGACTGTGCAACCCAGTCTGTCTACAGGTCCGAAGAGCATTTTTCGCAAGTTGAGTGTGAGGAGCATGCTCAATTCTTTGCGGCTAAGGTGGCCGGCATTAGGGCAGAACTCCAACCGGCACACTCTGTGGTGCTGCACTAGACCGGCATTTGGTCACTGTCCCTCAGTCTTCCTGGAGTACCTTCAACCGGCTGGAATTCGTGGACGTCATATGGATTGTCCAGGGTATGTGCACTACGTGCTGAAGTTTGGATCCAGGACCAACTACCCTGATTTTGGGTTGTAGTGACATTCTTCACCCAGTCCTTGCATGGATAGTCTGGTGCTCCCTAGAAACAGGTGAATTTCCTAACTCCCTGAAGGAGGCAGTGGTGATACCCCCTCCTGAAGAAAGCTTCCTTGGACCCAGAGTGCCATGCGAACCACAGACTGATCTTGAACCTCACTTTTATGGGGAAGGTGATCCAGAAAGTAGTTGCCGTACAACTGGGAACCATTTGACCATCCATGATGTCTATGAACCTTTCCAGTCCGGTTTTTGAAAGAGGCATAGTACTGAGACGGCACTGGTTCGGGGTGCTCAATGATCTCCTAATGGCTAGAGATTGGAGGAACCGTTCCATCTTGGTCCTTCTTGATCTTTCTTCAGCGTTTGACACTGTGGACCATGGTGTTCTGCTTGATCGCTTGAGGTTCATCTGCGGCCTGTCAGGTACGGTCCTCAGGCGGCTTTTATCTTTCCTCACCGGAAGAACTCAGAGGGTGGTGTCAGGGATTCATTATTCCAACCTAGTTCCATTGTCATGTGGGGTTCTTCAGGGATCGGTGCTGTCCCCCATGTTGTTCACAACGTATATGCTGCCTCTCGGAAACATTGTAAGATGGTATGGGCTGAGGTTTCACTGCTATGCTGATGATACCCAGCTCTACCTTTCTTTCGCACCTGACCAGGATAGAGCTCTCTCGGTATTTAACAACTGCCTCACTGAAATCCAAGAATGGATGAATTCAAGCTGGTTGAGGTTGAACTCGGCTAAGACAGAGGTGTTGGTGGTGGACCCAGGCCGCCGGATAGAGGGGTCACCCTCAGGACTTTTTCTTGGCAGTCTCCTTCTCCCGACCTCTGAATGGGTGCAAAACCTGAGAGTGATTTTTGACGATGGGCTGACACTGCATCGCAAGTGTCAGCAGTCGTCAGTTCTTCCTTTTATCATCTGAGGAATATCTCCAGGGTTAAGCACCTCATTCCATCCGGTGACCTTCCTACATTGGTCCTGTGTCTTTGTGTCCTCTCATCTGGACTACTGCAATGCCCTTTACCTAGGGCTTCCTAGGGTGGATATTCGCCACTTGCAGCTGGTGCAGAACGCAGTGGCCTGGTTATTGACGGGAACCCCACGGTCCTGTCATATTTCTCCGGTGCTATGCTAACTGCACTGGCTGACAGTACAGTGGTGAATCACCTTTAAAGTTGGGCTTCTGACTTATAAAGCCCTACATGGACTGGGTCCAGACTACCTGAAAGAGCTTCTGGCCCCTTATTGCCCTGGGCGATTGCTCCGCTTGACTGACGAGGGGTTGCTAGACATTCCAAGGGTTTGTTTAAAATCTTCTGGGGCCTGGGCATTTATACATGCAGCCCCACCCTTTGAATTCCTACCCTGCCAGTTACATGAGTGCCCGACTGTGGAGGGGTTCAAAAGGGTGCTCAAAACTGTTTTATGGGTTCAAGCTTTCCGTGATTAATTAATTTTGTCAATTGTCTACTGCTATTATATTAGTTATTATATATCTGTATTTTATCTTGTTGTCATTTTAATGTTTGTGAGGCGTCTTGACATTTGAAAGGTGCCATATAAATAAATGAATTGAATTGAAATGAATTGAATAATCAGTTTACATAGGAAGTGTGTAGTGTCCTGAATGCAGCTGTCCTTTTCTGTCACAAGTGGTTTTAAAATTGCTTCTACAAAGAAATCAGTGAGCAGTTTCAATAAACTGCTTCTGGAAACAAACTGCTACAGTACATTATTTAAAGCATTTATTGATAGCATGTCCTAGAAGAGTAATACAGCTCCTTTGTAGGTACAATAATTGTACAACCCTTCTTGTTTTTGCAAAGTGTGATGATACCCTTACTAGTCAGAGAACCTAGGTAGCCTGCATGAGTTTGTTGGGCCCTAAACAGTTTGTACTGAGTGCAAATCTGCTACCTTCACAGCTGGATATACAAATGACCACACTCTGCATACAAGGCACTAACACTTTTAAAATCATGAACTGACAACTATTATGGGGGCGCTGTAGCACCCCTGTAGTTAGGGTTGACTAGGGTGCTCAGTGCTATGAGTATACGATTATACTATCTTCAAAAGTAAGGCAATTCATTGCAGAAAAACTCTGTTAATGCACAAGTTAGGGTTAAAGTGACAAAAGTAGGGAAATGTGGTGTTAGGGTTCCCAATCCTAACACACCACCCCCACCCTGCAGGCAGCAACAGGAAAAAACATTACGGTTTCACCTTTCCTGCATCTTCACAAATCAGGTGCAGGGTGTACCTTGGGGTTCTTAACCCTAATACTCATCCCATTCTCATATAACTCTACACATCTCAGCCTATTTACTGATGGAACGGGGTAAGCGTTAGGGTTAACAACCTCACGGTACACCCCACACTTGATTTGTGAAGATGCAGGAGAAGTAAAACCGTAATGGTTTTTCCTGTTGCTGCCTGCAGGGTGGGGGTTGGGTTTTAGAGTTGGGAACTCTAACACTACATTTCCCTACTTTTATTGCTTTAACCCTAACTGGTGCATCGACAGTTTTTTTGCAGCTAATATATATATATATATATATCCCTATCATATATTGTCAGTTAGAATATATTTTTAGAAATAAGCAACTTCCTGATGAAGCAGTAAATTTTAAAACTGTGAAACGTTGAATACTGCTGAGTTTTATGTTACTATAGATAAAAGGAAAAACATATGAGTCAGGTGAGCTGCATTTCTTCTAACACGATTGCTGAATGTTAGGATCCCCTGTCCTGGTACATTTGCCTCCCGAGGTGTCATTTGTGATTTCAGATGGTTGATCACACAGCATCATGGAAAAACAGTGAATTTTCCATGAGGAGAGGAGGAACACATACTAGCAATAGACAAAGACACCATCTAGGTCAAACTCATGGCAGAATTTTATGACCTTTGGCATGATGGAAAGGAAAAGGAGGAAACCTTTGGGATCCAACACCTTAGGTTGCCAACCCTCTGGGCTTGTTATCTTAATTAATAGTAAAACTCCAAAAAGACAATGCCAAAGACATAGCAGAGTACAAGGAAAAACACAGTGATATACTGCTTCAAGTTACTGGTGAACAGAATATATCCTCTCCCTCTGTCTCATGGCTGAGACTACCACCATAATGAAGGCTCTACATAGTATAGCTCTGCAACTAAAGGAGCCAATAGCACACTGATGGCTTCACCCTTTAAGGTGCCAAAGGGGATCAGCCTGAGCAGACAGAGAGATGTTGGAGTACATGAATGAACCCAAGGAGAGATCATACACAGAAAACTGCAGGCAGCATGGTTGTTAGGCCCCTCTTCTCCAAGGTGCTGTACTCAATTCGAACATCAGTGGGGCAACAGGTTCTTGAGGGGCTTCGAGCCTTCATGGGACTACAATCGTACATATTGGTGTGTATTGGTGCCCTTGATGTTGATGAGATATCAATGCCCCTTAGAAGGAAGGAATTGCTTTAGAGGGTGAAGTCTTAGGTCAGTTGTAAAGTTGTATGTGAGCATAGAGCCCCAGAGGAGAAAGACTGAACAACCATCAGTGCAGGCTGGTGGGCATGACTGATTAGGAGGGAAACAGCATATTGATGAGGAGGGCCCACATGTGGCAGGCAGACTCAGATGGACTAGGAAGGTGCTATGAGCACCCTACAGGCAAGTGTGGACTATGTATAGACTATTGGCATGAATGGACTTACAGAAGGGCCTATAAGCATGTATGGACTATAGGCATGAACAGTATGGACTACAGGAACTACAGGTATGTACAGGATGGACTACTTATGGACTGCAGGCCTAAATAGAAACATAGAAACATAGACTTTGACGGCAGATAAGGACGGCTTGGCCCACCTAGTCTGCTCATTTCCCTACCTACAGGATAAGCTGCAGATCCTAGTTAACCAACAGCCTATTTCTTCCTACCCTCCACAAAAATTGCCTTATGTCTGTCCCATGCATTCTTGAATTCCCACAGTTTTAGACCCCACAGCCTCCTCAGGAAGGCTGTTCCATGCATCCACCACCCTTTCTGTAAAAAATACTTCCTCACATTGCCCCTCCTCACTGGCAGCTCCTACTACTTGAAAGTCTCCCTGACACACACAATGTGGAGGTGGGTGTATTCTGCACTACCAGTCTGCATTCAGCATTAGCAGATAATTCAGCTGTTTTCTGGACCTCGAGACCCGATGACAGAGTTGACAGCCAGGCCAGACTGTGGGCCTAGTGACAGGCCACAGACGCTGAGGCGCAGAATGTGGAGGGATGGTCTCTTTCTCTATTGATGATGACAACAGGATTCAGCAGCTCTCAGTTTGCTGGCGGCTGCTGCATGGTGCTATTTTCTAGATCCAGGTGAGACTTACTTCATGTGAGCAAGATGTGATGGAACCACCATGTATCACGTGTGACACACAGACCTCAGGGCTGGGGGGACAGAAAGGTTCTCGTCTGGGTGGGTGGGGAGCAAATCAGTGGAGACCCATACTGGAACAATTTTATTGACTAGCTAGCATGTTATGCTTCACCTGACCTGCAGAGAGAACGTCCATGGAGAAACAAAAATGCCACAAATGGTGAGCTGTTTGAGCAGTCGAGGCAGTGGGCCCAGCGGGGCAAAGGAATGGTTGATGATTGACCTCCACCCAAGGTTTAGTCACACATACACACAGTGGAAAAGTACAGGGGGGTCAGGGAAGAAGAAGAAAAAAAAAAGAAATCAGTAGCTCCTCAAACTAGGGGGCCCAGGGCAATTGCCTCTTTTGCCCTATGGTTAATCTGGCCCTGGCATTGTACCTAGCTTTTCCCCCATTTCTTATATCAAATGGAGTTATGACTCATATCTGTATATCAAACTATGCTGTTTTATGTATGCTGTATTGCATGACTCAAGCTGTTTATATGCATTGCATTGCATTGTAATGTCATAATATCTATAAATAAAAAGTTTAAAAAAAAAGAGAATAACACCATGCAAAATTCCAACCAGTGGTGTGAAAACAGAGTTTCAAGCTGTTATACCAAGAGATATGAACACTGTTTACTAACTGAAAGAAAAAGGCTTACAAAATTAATATTTAGACAAGGACAGATGTTTATTGAACATTTTTAAGAATTTTAACTAACACACTTACATAAATATAATATGTTGTATAACTATTTAGACATAGCATAATTATATTTAGATTAAATCATCTAATTTCATTAAAATATGGAAAAACAACCTAACACAACAGTAAATCTAGTAAAATGCATATTGCCAAACCACACTCCTTCTAAAAAGCTTTTTGTGGTGAACAACTTTTCTTTTTACAGTTTTAAAATTGGATGTATAGTTTTTAAGATATATAGATTTCAAGACAGTGTTTTGTTATGAATGCTGCTGATCTAGAACACCTTCAGGCACACAGATGTTCCAGCATCAGGCAGAGTGAGAATTAAGCAATAATGCCCAACAGGGTGTGTGTCGTGCTGGGATAATGTCACGCCTCAGGTGGCAGGGCACGAGGCCACAGGCTGAGTGCGCCCAACAACTGAGGCGTGACGTTATCCCAAACGACACACACCCTGGAGGACATTATTGCTATTCTACAATGGCTCATTGTTATATATAAAATAAAAAAATAATTTTAAAGAATGTTTTTTGGTGTGGAAAAATATTTTTGTTTCTTAAGAGGAGATGCAAAAAAAGAGGTCATCTACTTGCTGTCCTCGGTGCCTCAGTAGAAACGGAGACCTCCATCATATGTTATGGGCATGTCCTAAAGTCCGATCATTTTGGAGGACAATACAACATTCCCTAAATCCTATGCTAGCTTTAGACTCTTTGTTCTCCCCAGAAGTTTGTTTACTGAATTCTATTCCAAAAGGAACACTGAAATCCAAGAAGTACTATATGGCTCTTATCTCTGCAGTGGCCAAACTTGTACTCATGAGGCACTGGACCTTGTACTCCTTGCCTACAGCATTAGAGTGGTATAGAGACATTCTGCAAGCTTTACAGCTGGAAAAGCATATTGCTAGTATGGACAACTGACTACAAAGCTATCTAGATAAATGAGGCATTTTAGACGCATTATTGGCGATATGGAAGCCTTAAAGTAGGTAACTTAATGGTTACTGATTTTTCCCTTGCGTCCTTGTTTTCTCTGAGAAAAGCTATCCCTAATTGTAGTAGAGAAAAAGTTTTGTACCTGATGCCTTTAAATGGAGAGAGGAGGGTATAGGGGGGATAGGTGGTCAGGGGAGTATTTTAAGGGGAGGAGGGAGGGAGGAGGGTTTATTTGGATTTTTTTTAACTTTACTTTTTTATTACTTTATTATTTCTGTCTAACCAAAGATTATAGTGACACTTCTGCATTGTTGCAGTATACTTTCATGTTAAGCTTATACTTAACTATAAGATTTTGTGTTTATGACATCATGACATGCCTACATAGAAATATTTGAATTTGGATACTGCGACCAGGATAGGTTTAACTTCCAAGCATACTATATTATATTTTATTTCATACTTATGTGAATTAATGTACTAAAAATAAATAAAGCTTTCTGAATAAAAAAAGAGGTAATCTAGCTCATCATATAGCTCATCTACAGGTTCACAGTGAGGCTGAGACTAAACCCGTGATGTTGTACTGGGATAACAGCACGGGTCCAGCCCAAGATTGACCAATCAGAGACCAGGAAATGTTCTAGCCATTGTATAATGAACATTCTAAATGACAATAGGATAGAATGCGTTTTAAAAGAAATTAGTTCTTCCTGAGTTCAGATCTAAAGGGAAGTTCTTTATGCTGTTGATTGTGTCAACAGCTTAAAGAACTTCCCTTTAGATGTGACCTCAGAAAGAACTCATTTCTTTTTAAGGGCATCTAGGTTATGGAATCAGCTCCTGGAAGAAATTTCCCTTGGCTTATAATGGTGTTGCAAAAAGAACAGACTGTCCTCCTTGTGTCCTCCTTTAACACAGTGAAATGCAACCACATAGCACATTTAACACTGCTGTTAGCAGTGATTCTGTTAGCACCACATCCCCAGTTCTTTTTTCAACAGATGTGCCTGTCTTGCCCTCATGTTCTTGCACTGTGACCACTGCCCTCATGGTGCCATGCTAGTGCTGCCATCACTTGGCTGTACTTCAGGCTGTGACAGAGCCTGCTAAAGAAATGTTAGTGTTGCTTGTTTGGGCTTCTTCTGGAAGGGGGACCCTTACCATTACTACTACTTCTACTACCCTTGCTACTAGTGCTACACCTAGAGGCTGTTTTGCCAGCCATCTTTTTTTTTGCCCTCAAGGTACATAGCATACTCTGCCTCATCCTCAAAGTCACTCACATGTGCCTCTGATGAAAAAGATGATGTGTCACTGGTCAATTCATCATGTGGAGGGAAATACTCAGAACCAGATGACTGGACATCCTCTGCAACTTTTTCAGGAGTATGGAGAAGCAGAAGGTAACAACTGTATCAACTGTGGTGATCATACTGGTAATATGGATCGTGGCAGGGATACCAGACTGTGGTGATAGTGTTATAGTAGTGGCAGTAGTGGCTGGAGTGACAGTCACAGTTACAGGACAGGCTGTAGTAGTCATGCTGCCAATTGTTATAGAATAGGAAGACAGGGTCTCTGTATAGGTGGTCATAACGACAGAAGTGATAGTACTGGTCAGAGATGGGGACACATCTGTGGTAGTGGTGGGAATCAAGAGCAGTGTACTTCTGCTTGTGTTTCTTGTATCACTTTGTCCTGCACCAGCCACAGTACTACTGTTACTGGGAAGAAATAGGCTTGGAAGGGGTAAAGAATAATTTTGGGCATCAAATACGGGCTGACCATCGCTCACATTCAGGTTCAGTATCACCAACCTGTTCCTCCATTGTAGATTTGCATGGGCTGGATCAAGTACGTTTTTTCCACCTCTACCTGCCATTGTCTTTGTCTGTTCTAACAGGTTCTAAACACTGTCAAGTACTTAATACTTTGTAAATGTACAAAAGTTCTGCTTTTTTTTAACACTAAAAAAATTCTTGCAAGCAGCACCTGCTGCAGTACTGCTTTATTTTAGCACCAAAAAGTTATTGCAAGTCCTCCAAGACTGCTGGTGGCCATTGACTTTCATGAAGCCTGAACACAACCTCAGATTACACCATAAATATTTTTTACAGAGATTTCTACAGCAGAACTACTGCAATAATTTTTTTTAATTTGTAAAAGCACAAACATTCTGTTGTATTTTAGTACAAAAATTCTTACAAGCAGTAGTACTGATTTATTTTAGCACAGAAAAAATATTGCAAGCAGCACGCACGCAGGGCAGGCAAGGGTGTGCGCACACTGCAAGTGTCACTACCCGGCCCTAAACTGTGGGTGGTGGGAGTGCAGTCAGCCAACTGCCCTCTGAGATTTCTGGCTAGGCTACTACTGAGTTTTGTCAAACCTGAGCCCCCCAGAAATACTTATTTACAACTCCAAATTAAAGCCTTTTTTAAATCAATACAATATACAGCAGGTAGAAGTTAGAACTACTACTAGATATTAAATAGTTTCAGTCAGTAACACTGTCTTCTTCGCCTTCTTCACCTCCAAGCACAGAGGCCTGTACAAGTAAGAAGGTAAACTGCAACTTAAGTCTCTCTGCAGCTCCTCCTGGCAAAATGAATCACTAGATCAGACAATTTCTCTTGGGGAGGGGACAAAAAACTTCACACCACTACCAGGCAGGCACTAAGAAAAGAAACACACTACTCCTTCACTTCCAGAGCATAGCACCGAGGCCCCTGAAATGTAGGTAGTTTCTCTCTGCAGCTCTGGCAAAAAAAATCATTACATTCGATTTTGATTTACTTTATTTATTTCGTTTTTGTTGACCAGGAAAGACAGATGATTTCTCTATGAAAAAAAACTCCCAGTGCTCCCACTAGTTCTAGGCACTAAGACACACAGTCCAAAACAAAAAAAAAGGTCTTCTGATGAAATTATTAGTTTTTTCAACTGCTAATCTCTCCTGAGTCAGAGCTCTCTCTAGTCTCCACTACGATCTCTCTGCTACACAGCAATCTGGAAGTGTCACATGATCTGGCTTGGCAAATGCTCAGCGATTATCCGGCAAGTCCTGAGAGATCTTAAAAGCCACTGGAATGCCGAATATCGCCAAATAGCCCATTATTCATGGTATTCGGGAGAGAGGAGAGAGAGAGGGGATATGATTGAGACGTTCAAGTATCTGAAAGGAATTAATAAGGTGGACAAAGAAGGTCTTTTCAAACTGAGTGGGAACTGAAACATGAGGGGACACAGTCTCAAGCTGGGGGACGAAGATTCAGCAGAGAGACTAGGAGGCACTTCTTCACTGTGAGGGTGATGGTGGGTTGAAATGTACTTCCAGAGGAGATGGTTTCATTGAAAATGGTGAGCAGCTTCAAGAGAGGCTGGGATACTGTTAAGGGGAAAATAAGGGTCAACAAAGGGGAAGGGCAGATTGGGGAGGGGGTCAGGGTTGGTAGCTTATGCTGAGGATCCTGCATTATGTGCAGACTAAATAGACCTAATGGCCTTATTCTGCTGGCTTTGTCGTATGTTTGTATTTATGTGTGTGAGAACCCACTATGGGGTGTATCAGAGCGAGATAACCCAGACGAAGACAGATTTTCTTTCAGTGTTGAATGCAGTGGAAAGAATAGACCATCCCAGCTCTTCTGCACTGTCAACAGACTTCAACATCTTGTCTCATTCCAGTTCAAAAGTGCCATTTCTACAAATAAGTGTGAAGAATTTGGTTGTTTCTTCCTTGACAAAGTGTATGCCATCAGAATGTTGTATACATCCCCATGTATACAACAAGCACTGCACCCACCTCCTTTCCCCATGGCCCTACCTCCCCATGTTTCCTCTTAGCTGTACTCCACCCTTGCTGTTCTTTAACCTGGACTAGCTGCTGTATTAGTTGATAATGACATTGTCAGCACCCTGTAATCATATTGTGCTATTCCAATTATATTTTGTATATTGCATTGTATTAGCTATCTATTGTAATGTTCCCTTTTGTCACTGTCCTACCAGAACCTCCTTGTAAATGAGCGTGCCTAATAGAGTTTTCCTGAAATGAACTTAAACTTGAATGGTGATCCCTTGCAGGGGGAATTGTTTCCCAACAGAGGGAGGGACGGTTTGTTAGAAGACACTCCAATACTCTGCATTGAGTTTCAGCCAGTCTTGGCTCATATCTCAGGTGATGTCTTCCGTGTGTCCGATCTACTAAGTTCTGTACCCAGATCCTACCCAACAGACGCTGTACTATCAGGAACCCCTGGTTCCTGTGGTGATCAAGATCATCTGGGGTTCCCTGCTGGATGGTCATTTTCCTGCCATGTTTTATAATGTTATGGTGGTCCCCCTCCTTAAGAAACCATTTCCAGAGCAGCAGCAGCACTACCGCTTGTAACACCAGAGACCCAGGTTCAGGAACAAGCTTGGGTCATCAGACGGCCAGCCAGGGGAGGGTGGATGAGCATCCCAGTGAATGCTCATCTCCTCATGGGATGGAGGGTGCCCAGATTCCACTGCAACACTACCACCTGGTTGAACACTGGTGGTAGTACAAGCTACAATCAGTGGTCAAGGGAGGGGGATGTCAGCACTCTGATGGAGGTTGCATGCTTTGCATGCATTAGTGAGTCAGCCAAGGACCTTCCAGCTTCCTTGGATTGGGGAATGGAAAAATGTGAAATACCCCCAACAGTGCAGGATGCCACTTGCTTCCTGCCACAGGCCCCACACTATCTAATGAGCTTCTGCACCAGGGCTGAATCTAAACTCAGTTAGGGGGAGTTGGTACCAACTCCTAGCAGTCCTTCCCGTGGACGGTCATACATGGGGGAACAGGGAGCTGTGGTAAGTCCCAGAGAAGGCAAGTGATGGGCTGATGTGGGCTGGTCAGATGCAGAGGGGCATAAAGAATACTAAATGAAAAAAGAAACCATCTCTGGAACAAGAGGTCTTGGCTAATGACAAACATGAGACAACCCTTAAACGTTTGGAGAAGATAATTGAGAAGGTGGTTGCATAACAATTAGAGGTCCACCTGTTTCATTATGATACCTTGAGGTCATTCCAATCAGGTTTTAGATCTTGGCACAGGAAAGAGACTGCACTGGTGAAAGTACTGAATGATCTTTTCCTTGTGATGGATCAAGGTGAATTCTTTATGGTGATTATCTGAGATCAATGAATTTCTTTATAGTGATTCTCCTGGATCTCTTCTCACCATTTTACACAGTGGACTATCTGGTCTTAACTGATTACTCAAGGAAGTACAGTATAGAAGAGTCACTGGTATGGTGTTGCATTGGTTTGAGTCTTTCCTTGGTGGCAGGGTTGGGCTGGTAACCCTGGAGAAGGTTTCCTCAGTGGTGGTTGCAGTGCCCTGCGGCATTCCTCAAGCCTCAGTCTTGTTCCCCATGGTGAGCATGCCACCCTTGGGGCAGACAGTAAGTCATCACCCCTGGTGTCTCTCTGCTTTGCATATGACACCCAGTTGTTCCTCTTTTTAATACCACATCAAGGACTCTGTTTCTGAGATAAACTGATGTTTATCTGAGCTGAGCAATTGGATGGCTGCCAGATGGATGAGCCACAGCCCAGGTAAGATGGAGTTGCTACTCATAGAACCAGACTGTCAGAAGACAGCAATGAAGAAGAATGGGATTACACTCCCATCTCTGGGAGGTACCACCCTCCAACCTGTGGACAGAGTTAAAAATGTGGGTGTATGGTGGACAAAAACTGTCACTGGGATATCACATGGCAGCTGCAGTTCTCTGTGAGTTTTTTCATTTCAGACATATCCAGCTGAAGCCCTCTCATCAGTAAGATTACCTGGGGCTGTGGTTCCTGCCTTTATGACTTCCTCCCTTGACCACTGTAATGCTCTTTGCTTGGACTTTTGGGAGGTCTGATGCACCATCTCTAGCTAGTGCAGAATGTTGTGGTAAGGCTGATATCTGGCACAATCATTTTCAGTCATATCATGCCTGTGCTGTGTGATCTGCTCTAACTCCTGGTTAGATGGTGCACCATCTTCAAGATTTGTTTGATAGTTCTTAAAGGTCTGAATGGGCTAGATCCCAGATACATTGAAGGCCTCCTGCACCCATATACTCCAGATTGCCCTCTCAGCTCCACCGCGGACACTCATTTTTAAGGTTTCTCAAGCCCATCTGAAGTCATCTGGAGGTAGATCCTTTGATCTGGCTGCTCCTCAGCTGTCACACTCCCATGTCATCTGTGCCGCATCTCTCAGGGAGGCAGTCAAAAAGGCCCTGAAAACCCAGTTGTTCTCACTGACTCTTTATGATCTTGACTACACTGTGTGACTTCCTTAGTCAGTTTTAACTATTTGTAGTTTATTTTCTTTAATTGTGTTTGCTCTGATTTTGTATTAACTGTATTTCTGTGTGCAACACCTTGAGCCTGCACTACAAGATAATGTTCTATATTAAAGAGATTCACTAAGTTAATACCTTGCATATATATGGTAGCCTATTTCATGGAAGCGCTTGGTACAGATGGTAGTTAGAAAGAACACTGTATTGCTCTTGTAGAATCACTTATGAAATTGTAGCCACTGGGTCCTGTTACTTTCTGGATATAGCGCCACTTTCTGCACACAGCCACGTTATGATGCAAGGCCAGGAGAGCATGGAGATGCACTCCATTAAGACTTTAGGGGGCTACTTTCTTAATCGATAGTTAGATTTGTATGGTCAACTGGTTATCATTCATGGCACCAATCAACTAACAAGGCCCTTGTTAGTTGATCGGTGCCCTTGATTGATCACCAGTTGACCATTACAATATAAAAATTGATTAGAAAGTAGCCCCTGATAGGCTATAATGGAGCGCATCCCCACTCTCTCCCTGGCCTTGCATCATAATGTGGCTGTGCGTAGGGGCGGAATGGGGGTGGTACTACATACAAGGAAGTAACAGGACCCAGTGGCTGCAATTTTACAAGTGATTTTACAAGAAAAGTACAGTGTTCTTTTTGGTATCATCTGCACCAAACACTTCTCGCAGGGGTAAGGCACCACTATATTTGGTGCAAATCTATATTTGTATAACTTGCTAGATCTCTTTAACAAGCATTTATCAATGCCAGATATTCACCAGTGGTACAGAAGCCCTGGATACTAGGTGCTTTGTGTGACTGTACAGTGTGAATGATGGTAAAGAATGTGCTGGCAAAGGGTCAAAATAAGGCATTTTGTGTTAAAAAAAGTATGTAATCTGCCTTTATTTAGCTTAAGAATATTTAGATATCTGTAAAGGAAGCCACAGACTGTAGAGAGGAAAGCGACTGAGTTATAGTCAGGCCCATAGCTATGGGGGGGGCATAAAGGGCACTGCTCCCCCCATAATTTGCTTTGCCTCCCTGTAAATTTGTTCCAGAATTCATCATCGGTGCTGCACTGAGAGGCTAGGGGAAAATCTTCAGATCGATTGGATGCAGTATTAAGCTTCCTCCAGTAGGGTGCTCACTCTTTCACTTGCTACACTGCTCCAGCCATCCCTGTTGTCATCTGACCCACCAGAGCAGCACACATGTGGCCATGGGCATGGGGCAAGCGTGAGTTCAGCAAACACCTTGTGGGAGTGAGCGGGGGCCACAAGGAAGAAACAGAGGTGGATCCAGTCATTGGACTAGCAGGTGCTGCACCAAATCAGTGGTCAGGCTAAATGGGTAAGTCATAACCAATTGGCAGCGCCGCAGCAGTGAGATTTCTGTTTTGGCACTTCATTGACAGGCAGATCAGAGTCCTCAGTCAAGACTTGAAGATGGTGTGCTTGTGCACATCGCTCATGGACTTACTGTGGAGAGAGAGGATCTGTCATGGTGCACTCAGCACTCATCTCATCATCATGAAGAGATTACTGAGTTTTCTTTGATGTTGGTGGCTGTTCAGTTGTCGGACTGAGTCTCCGATTCCAAGACCAACTCTGACTGCCAACACAGTACTTGGAAAAAAATATATTCCACTTACTTAATCATTCAACATTATTTGCAAATAGCGAGGCTGTAGTTCAGTTACCTGAAGATCCACAATGGGGAGGGGAAGGGTGAGGAGGCCGCCAGGCTGGGAGGGAGCCATGTGGAGGGTGGAGGCAGTGGTTTTATAACTTTTATTCAACAACTCAAGAAACAACTGCCTCGATGCTTTAGCCTTCAATGAATGTTCGTATCATCATCAAACTACCTTGTCTTAAAGACAAGTCATTGTCTCCCTGTCAAAACAATGCACAGGAGTAGTTACTCCCCCCAAAACAATATCTGGTCAGATCCACCCGGCTGCATAATGAAGTTAGTGAAGTTGTGTGGAATTGTTAAGGAGGTATAGTGAAACAGCACACTGATTTGTAAGTGGTAAGATTTATTTTAGTTTCTGTTCTAAGGAAGGCATACACATTATTAGGAAAATATACGGAGGTGTACATTTTAATGGAAGGAATAGGAAACTTACAAAAGAATCCCAGAGCAAATGCCACTGATGTATGTGTTATCCTGGATGATGTTGACTGGACAGACAGATTTTAAAGAAAACACAATTGTACATATCCCAATAATGCAAAGCATCAAGGGAAACATATGCAAATCCCCATGATGGTACAGAAGGTGGCAGTACATGAAAAAGTAATGGCTGGCATATGTTCAGCCTTGGGATCATTTACACATTTTTTTTATTATTATTTATTTTATTTTTTTTAAGAGAAACAGAGTTTTTGTCAATGAGGTGATGTAAGTTATATTAGGCAATGTGTTGATGTCAGGAAGTCAGGTGTAGTGATGATGGACTGTTACAGAAAATGTGATATTAACTTTCAGAGGGGGTCGCTTTTGATAAGGGCAAGGTAGTTATGCTTGTGACAATGGAAATATTAGGAAAGTATGAGGTCTACACAGAAATGGAATACAAACATGCACAGTTTCATAAGTATGTGCTCAGAGTGCAGGCAAATTTGATATGCAGATTTGTTTTAGAAATTGTTCAAAGTTTTAAAACTACTAAAAAGACAAACTACACACCAGAACACAGTGGAAAAATGATTAGATTTGTTTACAAGCACTATCTTCTATGCAAGTTCTGCATTCTGAGAAGATTCCCTGGGACAAGATGCAATAAAAAAACTTGAATAGCAGGTTCCAGGGAGTATAAACCCACCAGGAATGTTAACATCATGTTTGTAGTGTCTCTGATAAAATAAATTAAAAAATACAGTTGAGATTTTTTTTTAATGACAGCTCTGATCAGAGTAGCTTTTAAAATCACCAATTGTTTTCTTGTTCAATGTTTTCTTATACATACTTCTCAAACTTAAAAGAAAAAATACACTTTATCATCAAAGTCTGTGTTTACCAAAGTACTGTGCCCATGATTAAAATAATTTGAATCCCATCCCCCAAAAAATGTGCCTCGACATGAAACTGCATGTTTAACTGTAAAGACAATTAAAAAATGTATTTTTAAATGCATTACTAACACCAGTGCTTTCAAAGTTTTGAAACTACTAAAAAGACAAATTATATATATATATATATATATATAGAGAGAGAGAGAGAGAGACTATAGTAAACAAGTATTGTTAATCCCAAAAGCTGAACTTTATGTTTTTAGTATATAAATGTTTAAGAAAAACCTGTGGCTCTTTCAACTTACTGTAAATTAGAATGCTGTGTTTATTGTTTTCCTTGGGACTTGTAGTTTCACTCTTTAATCACTGTCTCCTTCTGAGGCCCCAGGTGGCTCTGATAATCATTTGTTTCAAAGGTTTGTTAAGTCAATATGAAGGCATTAAATATCTTCTGTTCTCCTAGTCCTTAATAAAGGCATTAAGTTCTTCTGTTCTCCTAGTCCTTAATAAAATGCAGGGGCTCCACAACTTGATCACTGCACAGACTTGTTCTGTTGGTTGACACAGGTCCCAAACCAGTGTGTCTTGTTACAGCATGATACAGCCACCTCATGCCTCTCCCATATGAATAAAAAAGGTGAGGGTGGATCTTTAGGAGCTTCTCAGATGGAGGTGGGGGTGGATCTTACGCCCCAAAAAACTAATACTGCCTCCCACTACTCAGGTTCCAGTTCTTGTATCGCCCATTTAAGAAAGAAATTAGTACCCTGCAACCATTGACTAACATGAAAGCATAGTTATTTGAGGGCAGAAAACACTGCTTGGAGGAGGGTAAGGCGAAAGAGACTATTTACACCTTCAGTCAGTTCCACGGACAGAAAACATGACATCACTCCTTATGCACATGCAAAACGTCTGCAGGCTCCACTTACTGCAGCCATAAAAAGGTGACTAAATCATAGAGAAAGAAAGAACTGACAGGCTGAGGGTGTATGTAACTTGTTGTTTGTGTTGTCTTCCCTAAGGGCATGATAAGCCAGTAGCACTAGTACAAATAAAAGGGAGAAGGAGTAAAACCTTAACAACAAATAAATTAAAAAAGTGTAGCGTGCCAATTATACAAAAGTCACACTAATTAAGAGAAGGAAAGAACTGACTCCAGAGGGTGTAATTGAACTTGTTGTTTGTGTTTCTACCTTCCTTAATGCTAAGGGCATGATGATACAAGGCAGTAGTACTAGTACAAAATAAAGAGAAGGAATAAAACTCTAACAACATCTAAGTGAAGTGTAACGACTATACAAAAGACACACAAACAGAAAGGCCTAGATCTCACTAAAGATAAAGAAGGAAAGAACTTCAGGTTGTGTTGTTTGTGTTCCTTCCCTAAGGGCACGATAAGCCATTATTATTATAGCAAATAAAATGGACTGAAGGAATAAAACCCTAACAAATAAGAAATAACTAAGAGGTGTAACAAAAGACACACTAAAAAGGCTTAAGTAGGAGAAACAAAAGAGAGAGTCAGGGGCTTAACTTCGTGTCTGCTACTGCTGAAAAATACAAAAATAAAGAGAAAATGCAGCAGTAAAGGAGGAAGAGAGTAAGGAAGGCTAAGAGGCTTCTGCTTTTTTGCATTGCCCTTAAGTAAGGGCAGGTTTGACTACATTAACTAATTGCCTGTTTGCAAAAGGGAAATAAATGTATAAATGAGTAAGAGACCAAGGGGGCTACAAGGCTTGTGTTAACTTGTAACCTGCTGCCAAGTTGTTGCTCACATACTGTAAGTGAAAGGTGCAGATAACTGCCTATTTGCCTAAGGGAAAAAATCAAAAGAGGAATAGAGAGCATTAGAACAAGGGTCATGAGACTTCTTTTGTGTTACTGTTGCCTACAAGTAAAGATAGTACAGGAGCACACTGTATAGTCTGTCAATACAGCCGCAGCAGACAGTGCTAAAAGTAATGGAGTAAAGGGATCCGGAGAGAGAGAGAGAGAGGGAGAGAGAGAGGAGGAGGGAGAGAGGAGGGAGAGAGAGAGGGAGAGAGAGAGAGGAGGGAGGAGAGAGAGAGAGGAGAGAGAGAGAGAGGAGGGAGAGAGAGAGAGGAGAGAGAGAGGGAGAGAGAGAGAGAGGAGAGAGGGAGAGAGGAGAGAGGAGAGGGAGAGAGAGAGGAGAGGGAGAGAGAGAGAGAGGAGAGAGAGGGAGAGAGGGAGAGAGAGGGAGGAGAGAGAGAGGAGAGAGAGGAGAGAGAGAGGGAGAGGGAGGAGAGAGAGGGGAGAGGAGAGAGAGGGAGAGAGAGAGGAGGAGGGAGAGAGAGAGGGAGGAGGAGAGAGGGAGGGAGAGAGAGAGGAGGGAGAGGGGGAGAGAGAGGGAGGGAGGAGGGAGAGAGAGGAGAGGGAGAGAGAGAGAGAGAGGGAGGGGAGAGGGAGAGAGGGAGAGAGGGAGAGGAGGGAGAGAGAGAGAGGGGGAGGGAGAGAGAGAGAGAGAGAGAGGGAGGGAGAGGGAGAGAGAGAGAGAGAGGGAGGGAGAGAGAGAGAGAGAGAGAGAGAGGGAGGAGAGAGAGGGAGAGGAGAGAGAGAGGAGGAGGGAGAGAGAGAGGAGAGAGAGGGAGGGAGAGAGAGGGGGAGAGGAGAGAGAGAGGGAGAGGGGAGAGGGAGAGAGAGAGGAGAGAGAGAGAGGAGGAGAGAGAGAGGGAGGAGAGAGAGGAGAGAGAGAGGGAGAGGAGGGAGAGAGAGGAGAGAGAGAGAGGAGAGGGAGAGAGGGAGAGAGGGAGGAGGGAGAGAGAGAGAGGAGAGAGGGGAGAGAGGGAGAGAGAGGAGGGAGAGAGAGGGAGAGAGGGAGAGAGAGAGAGGAGAGAGAGAGAGGAGGGAGGAGAGAGAGAGAGGAGAGGGAGGGAGAGAGAGGGAGAGGAGGAGAGAGAGAGAGAGGAGAGAGAGAGAGAGAGAGGAGAGAGAGAGGGAGAGAGAGGGGAGAGAGAGGGAGAGAAGGACTAGGCTGGTGGACAGTCAGAGGGACGAGAACATTCCAGAAACACCACTGTACTGTTATTAATAGAAAAGCAGAAAACAGTAAAGAGAGAGATAGAGAGGGAGACACATGTTCATGATAAGGAGAGGAGACAGAAGAAAGATTAGTTCTGATAAGGACAGGCTAGGCTAGACTGGTACTCTGTCCGACTGCTGGTACATGGAGTGATTAGTACTAGTCTAGAACAAGAACAGTATTCATTTGCTACCTGTACCTAGTACCTGCCTGGCTGCCTCCCAGAGAGAAAAGTGATTCTGTCAGTCCATCAGAGACTCTGTGTGTGTGTGTGTGTGTGTGTGTGTAAAAATAAATATAAAAAAACTTTTTTCTGACGTAAATAAAACAGACACAGTACATTTTGGAGTGTAACAAATTTTATTAAAAAGACAGTCCCACCCAGGGCCTATCTTCTGAGTTGTGTTCTAGAAAACAAAACACAGACACAGTTCATTTTTTGGAACACATTTGTATTTTAATTTCAGCCCCTCCAGTGGCCATCTCTTACTTGTGCTTGTGTTGTTGTGTTCTAGTTGTTGCTCTATTCTTTTAGTTCTAACTTCTAAAGTTGTATAATAAAAACAAACACAGAGGAAGTACCAACTTGCTGAGCCTAGCTGTGTGACTAGCCTGCTTAGGTGACTGACAGCTGACCTCATTGCTCATTGCCACTGCCACAGTAGTAGTGTAGCCAGTGAGGGACAGAAGATCCCTGCTTGAGTGCTGTTGTGTGTGACTGGTGTGGCCTAAGAAACTCACAGGGTACCACTTATTTCCAAGTTCCACTTACCCAGCCAACTTGCTGAACTTTACTGTGTGCCTAGCCTGCCTTAGTTGATGGACACTGACCTCATTCTTCATTGCCATTGCCACAGTAGTGTAGGTAAATTTCAAAATGAACAGATTTATTATTCGTGCCCGTGCATCTCATACGGACACTCAACCAAGCTCACCATCTACTTCAACATGTGCTAATGAAAAACAGTGAGGTTACAACCAAGAATGATTCATTGATACTGTCAGTTCTTGGAACTCAAGAACCAGCACAAGCCAAAATTAATTTTCCTAAAACAAACATTGGAGGAGTGTTGTGTAATTTTAGTGAAAAATGGTATGTGAACCGACCCTGGTTGGAATAATCAGTTGTGACTGACAAGGCCTTCTGTTTTCCCTGTTGGATGTTTGCACACCCTGGCAATGCTGGTAGAATGGGAACTGATATGAGTTTTATATCATCTGGATTTTGCAACTGGAAAACGCTCTTTGTCAAGGGAAAGGTCTCAACAAACATGAACACAGCTTAGTCCACTTGAATGCAATGGCTGATCAGACTGCAACAAGGAAAAGAGAGGCCACAGGTGCCACAATTGTTGCTTTGGTGTCATCTGCACAAATTGAAAGAAAAGGTACTATGTAAAAACCTTGGGTAAAATCATTCAGTTTGCTGTCCTAAACGAGCTGCCTCTGAGAGGAGATAAATAAATCAAGTTTGATGAGTTAGATCTAACACTGAACAATTCATCAGGAATTTTCGTCAACCTCTAATTAAGTTTACTGCAGGGCAACATCCAACATTCATGGATAGTCTAAAAACCATTCTGAAAAATGCAAAGTACACTTCTGCTGAAATACAGAAAGTAATAATTGACATTACAAAAAAAATGCTTCTGTAAGATATTGTTGCAGATATTCAAAACAATGCTGATGTCAAGTTCTTCTGCACGAAATGTGACACCACAGGGGATGCTGTGAACGTTGAAAATGTAGCCATTATTTTATGATATTCTGTTGATGGCAAACTGAAGGAGATACTTATTGGATTATCCCAATTGCATGGCCTCACTGCTGAAGATATTACACAACAGATCTTGAAAGACATCCAAGAACTGGGTGCAAGCCCTCAAAATATTTTATGTTCTTGGTTTGACTGTGCCTCCATTATGTCAAGGTGCAAAGGAGGTGTACAAAAGCTTTTGCAAGAGAAATTAAACAAGGAAATTCCTTACACACACACTGCTTGAATCATCAGTTACATCTGGTGGTTACTCGTGTGTGAGAAGAGCGCAGCAGTGGCAGATATATTCTCAAATTGCAGCTCTCTGTACAAATGTTTTCACAGACATGAAGTTAGTGTGCAATAGAAGAGAAAGCCCAGCACCTGCAAAGACTCTTAGAAACAAAATGGAATGGTCACCTGAAAACCTTGGCAGTAACCCTCAATAATTTGGAAGAGATTCAGAGTGTTCTGTCACAGTTTGCAAATGGTTATGGTGATCTGTCAGTTGAAGCAAGAGGGCTATTGGAAGTTACAAAATCATCCCAATTTCTGTTCTTGGCCAAGGTTACAAGAATGATTTTCAATGTTTTTGCTCCGGTGAATAATTACCTTCAAAAGGAATTGATGCACCTTGCTAAGGGATTTGAATTGATTACTCATTCCTGTGAAACACTTCAAGAAAAGAGAGAACTGTTTGAAGATTTTGTAGCAGATATTTCATCCAAGCACCCAATTTAGAAAAATGCAAAGGTGAAACATTGGCATTACATCGTGCTGGTGCCAGCAAAAGAGCCAGGGTGCTGTCCAGATAGTTTCAAGATTCAGTCATCACTGAACAATTACCAGGATTCCAAACTTTAAATGAGCATCAGTGGTCCCAGATTTATGATGAAACCACTAGTGAATTGCAAAGGAGATTTCCTCAGAGGAACTCCGAGTTATACAAATGCTTGTCAGCCCTGTATTCTAGTAGCTCTCCTGATTTATTGAAAATGGAATCGCTACGTGCTTAGATTGACTTGCTTTGATTAGATATTGAGAAAGTGAAAGCTGAAATGGCTGTATTCAAGGCACTGATGCAAATAATTTGAAGAAGTTCTTGGTGCTGCCAAGGAATTAAAGGAGGCTTTCCCATGTATTTTTGAAATGTGTATTGCTGTCTTGTTATTTGGAGCATCAACTGCAGCTTGAGAGAATTCCTTTTCTTGTTTGAAAATAATTTTATCACATCCGACGATGAGCATGACTCATGAACGAAAGAGAAACCTCATTCTCCTGTCATATGAAAATGATGTGACTTCATGTCTCAACCTGGATGTCTTTGTGGAAGAATTCAAATGCTTCTATCCAAGAAGACTTCAACTTTAGTTTCATGAACACTGTTAACCTTGCACAGCACTTACAAGTTTAGAGTTAACTGTTAAATAATTTACAGGTAGATAAAAGGCTTAGTTCTGACATCTGACTGACACTGCATTTTTTGACTAAACATGTGACAGGAAGTGCCACTGGTAGCTGCCCCCCAAGTCATTCTTTCTGCCCCCCCCATCTGGCTGTCCTAGCAATGGGTCTGGTTGTAGTGTAGCACAACTGAGCAGTGTTAATGATATTAAAGGACAAGCTGCCAGAGGTTTAAAATTGGTCATCTTCTGTTAAAAAAAGTACATAAACTCATTTTTCAAATTAAGATTGGTATGGTTTACCATGGAGACCGGGACTCAGTTAAGCCACACAAAGGGCAAAGGTATTAGATTTCAGGAGGGCGGATATCAATGAAATGAGTAGATGTTTAAGAGCAGCCCTGGAGAAGGTAGAGGTAATGGAGGGGGTGGAGGAACAGTGTGGGGGAGACTAAAAGGAGCCATTATGGAGGTAACTAACCAATATATTAGGATAGTGGCCAAAGGAAAAAGAAGAAAGAAACCACTACGGTTCTCTAAAGAGGTGGGAGACAAAGTAAGGGCTAAAAGAGCAAATTTCAGGAAGTAAAAGGGGACCCAAAGGGAGGAGGACAGGGAGGTGTACCTTGTCTGTCTAAGAGAAGCAGGGAAGGCTGTTAGGAAAGCCTAGGCACAGACAAAGGAGGGGTTAGCATGGACTGTGTAAAAAGGGGACAAGACATTCCATAGGTACATCAGTGATAGAGGAAAATCGACAGGGGGGATTGTGAGGCTCAAAGGGGAGAAGGGAGAGTGTAAGGAGGGGGATCTAGGAAAGGCAGAACAAATACTGAGAAAATACTTCTGTTCAGTATTCAATCAGGAGGGAGAGGGTCAAGAACCACAGTTGGGGAGCAGAGGCAATCCGAGGGAGAAGTGGTCACCAGTCCATTCACAGTGGAGAGAGTTCTGGACGAACTCACAAAGCTGAAGGTGGATAAAACAATGGGGCCAGATCACATACACCCTAGGATATTAAGGGAGCTTCAAAGGGAACTGGCAGTGCCTCTGGCCACCCTGTTCACAGAGTCACTCAACACAGGCATGGTTCGAGAGGACTGGAGGAGGGTGCATGTAGTCCCACTGCACAAAAGTGGCAGTAGGGTGGAAGCAGGGAACTACAGGCCAGTCAGCCTCACCTCAGTGGTGGGGAAGATCATAGAGACACTGCTGAAAGAAAGGATAGTGACACACCTGGAATCCATTGGTGCCCAGGATCTGAGGCAACATGGATTCACATCAGGAAGGTCTTGTCAAATGAATCTGGTAGATTTTGTTGGGTGACTAGGGAAGTGAATCAAGAAGGGGCCGTAGATGTCACCTACCTAGATTTCAGCAAAGCCTTCAATACCGTCCCACACAGAAGGCTGGTTAACCAGATGAGTAGTCTGGGCATGGGGCATAAGGTGATATATTGGGTTGGAAACTGACAGACAGAAGGGTGATGGTAAATGTGATCCAATTCAGAGAGAGTGTAGTGACCAGTGGAGTGCCACAAGGATCAGTACTGGGACCAGTCCTGTTCAATATCTTCAATATCTTCATTAGTGACATTGCAGGGGGGTTGGAAGAAAAGATCTGCCTATTTGCAGATGACACTAAGATCTGCAACAGGGTGGATACTCCAGAAGGAGTGCAGAAAATGAAAAGGGATCTGGAGAAGCTTAAAAGATGGTCAGAGGGGTGGTAACTGAGGTTCAATGCAAAAAAGTACAAGATAATGAACCTGGGCTAAGGAACCCTGGGGAGAGCAACAGGATGGGCGGAGGTACTGATTTTCCCCAAAGAGGAAAGGGACATAGGAATTATCATATCTGATGACCTTAAGGTGTCAAAGCGGTGTGCAAAGGCTGCAGGGAAGGCCAGTGGCATGCTGGGGTGCATAGGCAGAGGTATTGCTAGTAGCAGGTGGGAGGTGGTGATGCCATTGTATAAAACACTGGTAAAGTCTCACCTGGAGTACTGCATGCAATACTGGAGACCACACATGCATAAGAACATAAACAAGGTGGAGGCTATCCAGAGAAGGGTGACAAAGATGGTGCATTGTCTGGACCACAAAACATATGAGGAGAGACTAAGAGAAAATCCTGTTAGATAACCGAAAACCCCATGCACTGCATCGTCAGTGCGCCGGGTCTTGTGGTAATCTAGGGCATTTGAAAATCCTGCCCACAGATTTTAACACTGTGATGATAAGAGAGTAAAGCAGCAAGGTAGCAATAGTGCATGAGTCCTGATTCCCATTAAACTCCGCCAAGCCAAAACCTGGTAAATAAATGTCAAGGGAGGGGGATCCACTAGATTACCGGGGAAGATGTGACATTACATTACCAGGGGATCGGGGATGGGGGGACAATTGTGGCACTGTCCACAGCAATACAACAAATGTACTACAGGGGCAGGAAGTATACACAATTGGCACGTGCCCCCACCAGCACAGCTGTGGCAGCCATGGTGCTTGTTGTGCACGTGGGTGCATAAGGGAATGTCTCTGGAACCCAGGGCAGGCATTCAATTGGATGTCTGCCTGGGTCCCGCACTGTGCCCTCTGCACTGCCCCAATCCAGCAACACAAGGCCACATGCCGGGTGGGGCTGCGGACAAGTGGCCAGCATTCAAGAATAGTGGCAGGTGCACACCTGTTCATGTGTGCGGAGCTGCATAGGTGGGGTATGAGCCTTTGACACATAATTAACACCCTTTTGTGAATAAGGACCGGTATTAGCAAGCAATTCAAAATTGTTACAAAGTCAATGCAAGTTTATAGGCTTATAGTATTTACTGTGTGGTTATATACTTAGTGCAAGTTGAGTGCTTTCATTCCTTAAAGAGCAGCTGACACCATTTGGGCAACTTTAACAAAGCATAATATTTAGACACAGTTCAGCTTGTATTTCACATTAGTTCTGTATTTCTCCTCCCCAATTTTTATTACTGAAGTCATTTGCATGAAAACGGGATCTTTGCTCCTGAAGAGTTCATCTATTCCTACTGAGGATCTTACATTTCCTGAAGGCCCTTCCTTTTTCTCCTTCACAAATATATTTTACCTCCTGGGATAGGATGATATGGTATCCCAGTTTCTTTGGGGCGGGTCTACGCCTAGGATAAAATATTCCCTCCTACAATTGCCAAAACATAAGGGTGGCCTGAAGTTGCCAAATGTGAAATGTTTATTCTCTGGCCTCACATTTAAGATTTGTGTTCTTGTGGTCGCTTCCGTCCTGTACCGCCCTCTGGAAACTCTTGCAGTTCCACATTAATGACCTTTTTAGACTGATCATTATGTTTATGTGAATCCAAGAGGCAGTGGCAACACTGAGAGTTACTAGATACACAGCTGTAACACTCCAGCAATGGAATCAAATTGGCAGACTCCCAGGGGGAACTTCATTACTGGTGTTCTATAGGGCGGTAGCCAGGAACTCAGACTTTACCCCTGCCCATGTAGACTATACATTTCTCTGTTAGTTGAAGCAAGGTATAACATACATACATATTTCAGTTTTCAACTCAGTAAGATATTTAAACATTCCAGGACCTGAAGTCCTAGTCCCTAACTATGGACAGCTTCCCTTGCCCTCCCATTTACAGAGATCTTTCAGGGAGAACAGTGAGGGAGACTTATTGTTAACATACACAAAGTTTGGTGTCATTTCTGGTTAGAACGACCTCCACCAGTTCCATGAAGTAGTCTGTGGAATGTGAGGTGCCTATAACCCCCGAAACATGACTAAAATCAGCTGTCCCTTCTCTCAAATTAACCTCCTTGGTTCCCTGGCAAGAATTTGCCTGGAAATGCCTGAATTATTATTTCCACACTTCTATGTCCAGGCCCATTATATGGGCCCACACCATGGGGTGTGCTGGAGGATTTGTGGAGAGCAAAAGGTACATATTTTGGTCATGTTCAACTCTCCACCACTTTTAGGAGGCTCTGGATGAGGTGCTATCAGAAATGTCTAGTGCCACACACCTCCTGAGTCCACAACAGGTCTTTCTCTATATTACAGCAGAAGATGTTCACATCTTCCCCCATACTCTACTCTTGACCTATACACTGGTGGCAAAAAATGTGTAACTCCCCCTACTCTGGCTCTTCCATACTCCCCAACCACTGTACAACGGCAGACTACTGTTAGATCCATCTGTCATGGAACGCCTAGCCTCAGCTTTACAGGGGCAGCTACCATGGTCCAAGACTAGGTGGCAACAGTGGGTACTATATATTATGGATCTTGATGCTTCTTTTGTTCCATAAAACCAAGCCATGGACGGTCCATGGCCAGGGTGGCTTGATCCCCCCTTGCTTCTCCCCCCTCCCTCATTCCATTCCCTGCTATTTTGTAAATCATGACTCAGTTTTTGTCCTTTAACAATATATTTCCTCTTTTCTACAGAGGCTAGCTGTATTTGTGCAGTTCATGATTATGTGAAAAGTACCATTCTCAGCTCTGTAATGGGGATTTATTTTTGTAATTGTCGTAAGCATCTTAATGTAAGCAATCATGCTTGGCTCCTGTCATTCTGTCTGTATTATTACTGACGTTTTGTCTGTACCTAAGCTATGAAAATACAATAAACAAAAAAAGAACATTGGTAAAACATCTTGCATTTACTGCGCGCACGACAGCTTTTTCCTCAGCACAATGCCAGTAAATGACAAGGACCATCCATGTACTATACTAAATAAATACTGACTGGAGGTGAGGGATATAGCAGGAAACTGCTGCCCTAGAGGGATGATCTATTGACCAGCAGTACTTATATTACCCAGAGCCAAAGGCTGAGGATAATATGACTACTAGAATTCAACTAGTCATCCCGAAGGGGCAATGATTTTCCACTATATCCAGAAGCATATCTGGTCAACATCTTATTTATTAAATCTTATCTGTAAGTGTCCTTCAAACCACCACTACCCCTCACAACACTAAAAATAATTATATTGACATAATAAAGATAACATACTTGTCTCTCACTGTGCCTAGGATTCCTTCTGGGACATAGTAAAATAGAATTTGATGGCAGATAAGGATCACTAGGCCCCTTAGTCCTCATCCCCGCCATGATTAAAAGCTAGAGACAAACAATGGGGGTCTTCAAGGCCACAGGTAATAATGAAGACTGGCAAAAGTATAGGCAACTCCGCACCTAGTGTAAAAAATATATAAAAAATGTAAAAGTAACTACTATAAAAATCTCCTTTCTCCACTGTGGGATCCCCTCAGTGCTATTGGAATCATATAAAACATATCCTAGGCAAAAATAATTCCCCTTTACCTCCTTGATATAAATATCAATGGTGTAAATTTTAACAATCCCTCCATCATAGCAAATGCATTTAATACACAAGTCTGCGATCTGCCTAAGTATGCAGATCCTACCTCTAGGGACAGCTCCCTCCCCCCTCACACTAGCTTCTGTACCCAATAATCAGGTTACTCACCCTCCTTCTACTTTAAAGCAATCAAAGTATCTGAAGTCAGAAAACTGCTTAAAGCACAACCCCATATTCAAAATGGCAGGCTCGAATAGGCTTGCTGAAACTGCTCCAGCTTCTGCATCTGAAATTCTCCTGCTGTTACCAGGCTATTCAACTTTTCCCTCATGTGTGGAGTAGTTCCATCTGCTTGGACATTATCCCATATTGTCCCAGTCTTTAAGAAAGGAGACTCAAAAACCCTCAGTAACTACAGGCCTATTTGCCTATGCGTAACAAAGTATTAGAAAAATTGGTAGCTACCAGTTAACTAATCACTTGATAAAATACAACTTGCTATCACCCCACCAGCATGGATTTAGCAGTGGTCACAGTACCTCTACTGCCTTGCTAATACTCATCAACCATATTGCCTCCACCACAGATAGAGGGGAATATACAGGCATTGTGTTCATAGACCTAACCAAGGCTTTCAACCTTGTAGACCACATCATGCTCACCCACAAGCTAAAAGACCTCAGTCTGGTGCCCCCCTCCCATAATTGCTTTGCCAGTTATCTCCACCATAGACAGCAGCTAGTAGAACTATCAACCACCTTCTCTGAACCAATGTCCCCAGAATCAGGGTCCCTCAAGGATCTATACCGGGACCGCTCCTGTTCTTGATCCATACCAATAGGCTGCATGAGTATCTGAAATACAATATACCTATACTGCCGTGAATGATCTTGCACTTATTGTCAGCACCAAGAACATAGCGATATAAACATGATGTTGTCCCATGATCGTCAAGAAATACAAACCTGGCTACAACAGAAAAGGCTACTCATAAATGTGGCTAAGACACAAGCCATGCTGTTTGACTCTTCCCCTAAAATAAGGAATTGCCAAGCCCCCCTCCAGATTGTCTGCTTATATACCCCTCCTCACTCCAGCCCCACCCTTTTTGGTCCTTTTGTCTTTCCTTCCCCCTCTAACTCGTACTTCCTCTGTCATCTCTCCCCATTCCTACCCCTGCTACTTTATGTCCCCTTTGCCTCCACCTCCCCCTCTCCCTAGATGTCCTGCATTGTCTTCCTACTCTCCCCCCCCTCCCTATTACCTAGTTACTTAGCAAACTGGTGTGCGCCTATGACTCCACTGGCACTTAATTTCACTACTTTCCCTTCCCTACTATAGACCCCTCCTAGGAATCTCACCCTGTCACTCACCTCAGTACCTAGTGCACTCGGTGGATGACTCTGAACTGGTTCTATTTTTCCTCCTGCACTCATCTCCCTGCTTCTCCTCGTTTCACTTCCATCTAGGTATTGTTCTGCTTGCAAACTGTTTACCCCTAGGTTTTGTTTGCCATGTCTCAATTTATTATTTGCTGCTGGTACCAACTTTTTGGCTACTCTGTATTGAAACTTGTAACTGTACATCATGCATTATCTCTCTGTACCATTGCTTACTCTGTCATATACTGTTTCCTTGTGATTTATCTGTATTGCCTGTAACCTGCTTCTACTATTTGGCTTGTATAATATCTCAAATTGTTTGTTCTGTGCCATTTTTTGTGGCCCAGGTCATGCCTGAAAATGGTCCTTGGATCAGTGCACTTACCCGATAAACAAAGACTTAAATAAATAAAAAATAAATAAATGGTACCTTACTGGAGGCAGTTCAATGCTTCAGCTGTCTTGGGATAACCTTGGACCCCACAGGGCCCACACTTGACTTTAAGCTGCGTATATCAAAATCCTGTGAAGCTGTTAACACTAGATTGGGCATGTCCTACAGAATCAGACACAACTTCACCCACATGCCTGTCTGTTGGCTGCATGGGGAATACTACTTACTAAGCTCATGTATAATGTTGTAGTATATGCACCATCAGCATCTAAACTTGCACTGAAGAGGTGGGATGTCACTTACAACAGAATATGTTGCTTTGTGTTTCCCAGTAGCAAATGTGTCCTTCACTGTACATTACATGAGAAATTAAACTGGCTACCCCCTGAAGCCTTGAGAGACCATGCACTAGGAAGCATAGTCTACAATATGTTACAAAAACAGCAACCGCAACAGCTTGCTGATTGGCTTCAGCCACACCACTGTCCGTATTCACTAAGATCCTCCAGCTATGGCCTGCTTGTGGTCCCTAAGCTGAGAACTAACCTTGGTTCAGCAGCATTCCAGTACTTTACTATCAAATTATGGAACAACATGCCAGCTGATATGTGTGCATGTGCCACTGCAAGGAGTTTCAAAAATTCCCTCCGTAAACGCTTCCTAGGCACATCTACATGCAAATGCTTCCCCAAGAAACATAGAAACATAGAAACATAGAAACATAGAATTTGACGGCAAATAAGGACCGCTTGGCCCACCCAGTCTGCCCATTTCCCTACCTACTGGATAAGCTGCAGATCCTAGTTAACCACAGCAGCCTACTTTCTACCCCACCCCCAGAATTGCCTTATGACTATCCCATGCATGCTTGAATTCCACCACTGATTTTGACTCCACAACCTCCTCCGGAGGCCATTCCATGCATCCACAACCCTCTCTGTGAAAAATACTTCCAGCAAAATTACCTCTAAACGCCCCCCCTCTATCTTCAAATTGTGCCCTCTTGTTCTTGCACACCTCTTTTTTTGAAAGATGCTACCCTCTTGGACTTTGTTGATTCCCTTGAGGTACTTGAAAGTTTCTATCATGTCCCCCCTCTCCCTCCTTTCCTCGAGGCTATACATATTAAGCTCCTTAAGTCTCTCTTCATATGTCCTCCGGTGCAGACCCTGCACCATTTTAGTTGCCCTCCTCTGGACAGCTTCCATCCTGTCTATGTCTTTCTTGGAATTGGGTCTCCAGAACTGCACACAGTACTCCAGATGGGGTCTCACCAGCTGTCTGTACAGAGGATATAACTTCCTGTTTTCTACTGGTGATGCCTCTCCTGTGCATCCCAGTATCCCCAGCCCTCCTTGCTGCCTTCTCACATTGCTTGCCCACCTTTAGGTCATCTGATATGACTACTCCCAGGTCCCTTTCCATTTTTGTTGTTGTTAGTATCTCACCCCCATTGTGTACTCTTCCCTGGGTTTTGTTTCCCATGTGCATTACCTTGCATAGCATTGAATCTAAGCTGCCATACATTTGACCATTCCTCTAACCTTGCCAAGTCCCTTCTCATCCTTTCCACCCCACCCTGTGCATCAACTCTGTTGCAGATCTTAGTGTCATCTGCAAAGACATACTTTCCTTCCAGTCCTTCTGCAATGTAAACATAAAGACATTGAAGAGGACTAGTCCTACTCTGAACCCTACGGTACCCGCTAGTAACCCTCCTTTCTTCTGAGTGGACTCCATTTACTATTACTCTCTGTGTCCTATTCTCCAGCCAATTCTTTACCCAGGCTGTCATCTTGGGACCACTCCCAGGCTGGCTAACTTATATATTAATCTTTTGTGTGGGACTGTGTCAAATGCCTTGCTAAAGTCTAGGTAGGCCATGTCACAGCCCCCCTGATCTACTACTTTGGTCACCCAGTCAAAGAAATCTATCAGATTCGTCTGGCATGACCTTCCGCTGTGAATCCATGCTGCCTAGGGTCTTGTGCCCCTCTGGCCTCTAGATACTCGACAATTCTTTCCTTTAGAAGTGATTCCATCAATTTCCCTATCACTGAGGTTAAACTAACAGGTCTATAGTTTCCTGCTTCTTGCTCCACTTTTGTGAAGGGGAATCACATCTGCCCTCCTCCAGTCCTCGGGTACCACCCCATCCTCCCATGATTTGTTAAAGAGGGTAGTCAGTGGTGTCACTAGTTCTACCCTTAGTTCTTTAAATTCTGGGATGAATCCCATCAGGCCCCATTGCTTTGTCCACCTTCAGTTTTAAGAGTTCTTTCAGAACCCTTTCTTCTGTAAATGGGCTGGTATCAACTTCTGTATCCAGAGTGTTACTACTGTTTGTTTATGTACCTCCCCTCTTCCTTTGTAAATACTGAGCAAAAATATTTGTTTAGTATCTCTGCCTTTCACATTCTCCCTCTGCCACCCTCCCTCCCCTTATTAAGCCTCCTATCCCTCCCTTGGTCTTCCTTTGCTCCCTGATGTACCTATAAAAGGTTTTATTCCCTTCTTAACTGAGTTGGCTATCTTTTCCTCAGTTTGGGCCTTTGCTGTTCTGACTGCCTTTCCAGCCTCCTTTTGCTTTAACTGATACAGTTCTCTGTCCTGCTCCTGCTGCGATTCCTTGTACTTCCTGAATGCTTTCTTTTCTCTTGAACCTTCCTGCCACTTCCTTTGAGAACCATAGTGGTTTCTTACATTGTCTTGTTTTGTTTATTTGCTTCACACAAGGCTCGTTACCTCTGTGATGGCAGTTTTATTATTCCCCATTGTTCTTCACCCTCCTTCCCACCCATTTGCTAGTGCATTCCTTAGGCACTCACCCATTTTGGCAAAGTCAGCCCTCCTAAAGTCCAGTACTTTTGTCTTTGTATGGCTTGACTCTATTGCTGTGTTTATTGTGAACCATACTGTTCGATGGTCGCTAGTTCCCAGATGGCTACCACTTCTACATCTGTGATCCTCTCTCCATCTCCATTTGAGAGTATCAAGTCTAATATTGCTCCCTCTCAGTGGGCTCCAGTACTAGTTGTCTAAGGCATGCCCCCTGTAGGGCATCTAGAATAACTGCACTCTTGAGTGGCAGCTGCAACTGCGCTCCAGTTAACATCTGGCATATTCAGATCACCCATCAGCAATATCTCCCCTTTTCTGCCATTCTAAGTATACTTTCTATCATTTCCTTGTCCATTTCCTCCCCTGAGAAGGGTTCATATACTAACCCTGTGCGGATTGTGGTGCCACTGCCTGTCTCCAAATTTACCCACAGTGCTTCTTCTCCTCCCTGTTTACCCCTTTTGTTCTGTTGCTTTTATTCCTTCCCTTAGTAAAGAACTACTCCTCCCCTCTTTTACCCTCCCTGTCCCTCCTGTAGATAGTGTATCCTGGTATGTTTATGTCCCAGTCATGGTTTTGTGTGTACCATGTTTCTGTGACTGCCACGATATCAGATGTTCCTCCTCCATCAAGGCCACTAATTCAGGAAGCTCGTTACCTAGACTATGGGCATTGGTACTCATTGCTCTCCATTTTTTGATGGCCTTACCTTCTGTTGCAGCATCCCCACTGACTGTTCTACCTTGGTCTTTTCTCATTTAGTACCCTGTTTTGTGGGAGAGGCTGGGATTTTTCTGCTGCTTGTCAGTGCCTCCCCATTGACTAGTTTAAAAGCTTGCCAATGAAGCATTTAAACCGATTGCTCAAAGACTTGTTCCTTCCTGGACAGATGCAGACCATCCTGCCAGTATAGGCTGGTGTCCCTCAGGTGGAACCCCAGTCCCCAATGAAGCCAAACCCCTGTGCTCCGCACCATTTTTTCAACCATTCATTAAACTGCATGGTGCCAATTACCCTCGCCTCCCCATGCCTTTGACAGGCAGCACCTCTGAGAAGGATACTGTGTGTGCTACTTGTCTTAGGCCCCTCCCCAACTCTGCAATGTCCTCCTGCACTGCTCTAACCTCATGATGAGCCAAGTCATTTGTCCCTAGGTGGACAATTACGTCCTGCTCAGAATCCCTTGCAGCTGTTGTCGTGATCCTGAGGATGCGCTTCCTGTCCCTTCAAGCCATGGCACCAGGCAGGCACTGCTTCAGATTTCCCAGCTCCTCCCAGTTCTATCCCCTAATAATTGAGTCCCCCACCAGGAGCTGCTTCCTTTCCTTGTGGTGTCCTCTGCCTCCTTCCTGTGGGCCTCCCTTGTGACAGTTGTCCTCAGCCTCCTTAGTCTCCTCTGCGGGTGTATCTATAGGGGAGTTATGCTCCCCCAGAATGGCGTATGGATTGTGGTGTGTAACATGTGACTGGGTGTGCCTCTAGGTGAACTAGTTATTGGGCTCCCATCCCATTCTAGATTGACTGTCGCTATAGTATTGATATTATGCTACTCTTGCCCATGGATGCTAATTGTCTTATGCAGTGTGTAGAGAGAGAATGATATTTTGCAGATTTGTTACTCTTTCCCTGTTACCCACGGATGATAATACTGTCTTTATGCTATGTGTAGAGGGAATGTTGTTCTGTTGCCATCTGACTCTCTCCCTGTTGTATTTAACACTTGTCTACTGGTTGTGAAGTAAACTGTACTCAACTATTGCCTACCCTGGCTGTCTTTCATCTAGAACTCAATATGTTAAAATTAATAATACCATTTCTACTATGCTGCCTGTGTGCTCAGGAGTTCCCCAGGGATCTTCCTGGGTCCCCTGCTATTCAGCATCTACCTCAGCGCCCAGCCTAAATCCTGCCCTGGCAACCTTCACCTCTACGCGGATGGCGCTGTTCTTTATGCCACATCCTGATCCTCTCTCTCTCTCTCAGCATACCTTACAAAACTCCTTCTCTCAGATTGAACACTGGTTTGTTGAACACAGATTGGTGGTCAACATTAAAAAAACTAAGACAATGTTCTATGCCCACCGCCAAAACAGATCAAAGGATTTCCCCCTGGAAATACTGTCCGCCTCTCTCATCCCACTGGAACAGGTCCAAAAGTATAAGTATCTAGGTATTACATTTGACTCTTCCCTCTCATTCCATGAACATATAAAAATCCTCATCTCTGCCACCAACACTCGTATTGGTCTCCTTTACAGACATAATGACTGCCGGCCACCTGAAGCACTTCACCTAGCCTTTACCTCCTCAGTCTTATCACTGGTGGACTATGGCCTCACAATCTATGCTGCCACCGACCCTATGGCACTTCATCAAATACAAGTAGTCATCAATAAGGCCTGCCGGCTCCTCTCTGGTGCCGACAGAAATACACATACCTGCACCCTATATGCGCTCACCAATATCCTCTCCTTTGAGGAAAGACTATTGTACCAGACCTGTCTTTTCACCAAGAAAATCCACCTGGGTTTAACCCCAATAGGGGTCATGGCCTGGGCCACTGGAAAATTGTGCTCACAATTTTTTTTGCGGAATCCGCAATTTTCACTATTCTCCGCAAAAACTGACATGTTCCACAATTTCTTGCAATTTTTGAGTTTTTATTTTGAACTGTGTAAAACGTACTAACATTTTTAATAAAATATTCTCAAATATATTGACAATTTTGCATGCAGACTTCGGTTTGGCCGAAACAATGCAGTGTAAGGTAGGACAAGGGTTTTATGTGACACTGATTTCTTTTGAATCCTTGTCTTGTTTGGTTTCAGAATCCACTGGCCAAGCATAAGTACAGTTAAACACTTAACCTTTGTTTTGTGTTGAAGCAGTCTATCAGAAAACTTTTGTTGCCACACAGGCTAAAACAAAGATGGGAGAAAAGGTGCAAATTATCCCATTCCTTAAATAGAGTTTAACTATGGTCCTATCCACTTTTCGCCTCTGTAGCGTTACAGAGGGTATGGCGTTACCGTAACGGTCGGCGTTTACACCTGTAACATTACAGGAGGCATTTTCATAACCATTGTTGAAACCACATGAGGTGGTTTCAACAGTAGTTAACAATCCCGCCCTGGTACCGTTACCGCGCGGTGAGTGTGGACTGCGGTAACAGTCCTGCAGGGGACAAAAGCACAATCATGAGCTGCATTGTAGGGATCGGGCACCGCTGTAATAGTCGCCCGGATCTGATGTGTGGACTGGCGGTGCCCGGTCCCATGTGATTTCGCCAAGGTGAACGCACTACCGCTCTCTTGACCGTAATGGATTGCATCAGTTACCGGGCGCAAACGGTGTAGTGTGGACAGGCCTTTGAAACCTTTTTGTAGTGGAAGGCCAAGTTTTCCTTGTGAGCATACTTTCATTAAGACTAGTTTTGATTCAAACAGCTGAGGAGTTTTGGATGGCCCTGCCAATTTTAAACTTAAGTGAGCTAGTTGCTAACCGTGATCTCATTCTTAGCAACTACCCCCTAGATGCTCACATGCAAAGACAACAATAAAAAACCTGACTAAAGTCTAAAAACAAGCTTATAAAACACAAAATGTACAGTATCTGAAAATTTATCTTTAACTAAACAAAATTATTGCAGCCAGAGTAAAACAAAGGTAAATTATAGGGTACTCTGACTACTGTATAATGCAGTAAAATAATATTGGTATTTTTTTTTTTACATTTTTTGATAACTGCGTAAGACCCTCTAGGCACAAGTGCCTGTTTTCAGGTACAACCCAGGAGCACTGAGGAGGTTAAGTGACTTGTTCAGAATCACACAGTATGCAAGTGGAGGTTGTGGGAATCAAACCCAGGTCTACTAGATTTTGTCAGCTCATTCACAGTTTGTTACTCTAACCTCTAGATTATACCACCAGCCTCAAGAACCCCCCGATTTATTGTTTAAATATGTGATTTCAAAAATAGTGTACAGTACCTACAGTACAGATTATGAACATTAAACACTTTAAAAGCATTTTACTAAAACTCAGTTATTCACCACTCTGTCTGCTTATTTTTTCTTGTATCAAAGTCGGTGAATAGCTGGCAGAGCACTGTAAACAGCTGTTAATTAGGCTTCATTATTCTACAGCCAGAAACAAAAAAATATTCTTCTGGCTTTATTTCATATTGATTTACTGTGGCTCACTTTACAGAATCTATTTAGCACTGTATGAGGCAGATGCTTTTAAATTTTGGCAGATAGGTAATGCCTACGACAGCTTATCAGTTTAGTATTCTTTTTAGGAACATAAACTTTTCTTTATGTTTTAAACATATTCAGGTATTAGTGTATTCATTTGTCAATTTATCTGACTAATATATGCTGCAGGAAACATTCAAAGATTTGTTGTAAGCACTCAGGGTCTATAATGGAACCCTGCAATTTCCACAATTTTGCAAAGCGCTCTGCAATTTTGGGTAACCTTTTCCACAATTTCCAGTGGCCCTGGTCATGGCTTCTCTTCAGGCAGCCACCATCTCAAGCGTCCACAAGGGCCACCCCAAAACTATCTGGAAGGTGCCTAGGGTCAGGACCACCCTGGCCCAGCGATCCTCCCCTTAGAGCTCCATCCTGGTACAATGCCCTCCACCAGCCATCACATCAATCACCAATCTAGGTCCTTTTTAAGCTGCCTTAGGGCCCATATCCTCTCCTCATGTTGGTGCCAGTGTAACCGGTAACTGGATCTTGCATCATGTCACTAGGCCATGCACCCACCCTTGGCCAGGCAGTGGAGAGCACTCACTATTTCTAGCCTACAGGCTCCTCCCCTCCCTCGGTTACTATAGAGTTGCACTGGACTATGAATGCATTGTATTATGTATAAGACAAGGCCTCCCTGAGGCGGCTTACTACCAACTCACATCATGCATTGCTTTAGCTACCAATTGTATAGGTCTTAACCGCTGATTTGGTAAATATGTCGATAGCTCTGCCCTGTTTTAGCTACCAAATGCATAGGCATTAACCAGTGCTCATTGTACTTATACGCTGTATGATTGCTCACCCACATTTACTCTATGGATGTACTGTATGAATGTCTATGTTTTATTCTGACATGGAGCCTTTGGAAACGAGTCTATGACTCATAGGGTCTTAATTCTGATTTCCTAAATAAATAAATAAATAATTGTTTGTATCCTGTTTAATGTTACCTCACCTGTGAACATGCTGAATGTTGGTGTGTACTGTAAAATGTTCAGTGTTGCATCACCCTTGTTGTAACTCTCCTGGGTAATACCTGAAAACAGGCACTTTCTGCCTGGTATGCCTACCTGGTTAACAAAAACTAAATAAATAAATAATTACCATGGACCATACTGGATCTGCAGCTCTCTCTCCCTCATACCTTCCTTTCCACTATGAGTTCCTTATACCTATCCATGCATTCTTGAACCCTGCCACTGTTTTCTCCCCCACCACCTCCACTGGAAGACTGTTCCAGGAATACACCCTCTTTCTGTGAGATGTACTTCCTCACATCTCTCCTGAATCTACATCCCTCAGCTTCATAGCACTTCCCCTTATTCTTGAGCACCTTTTCTTCTGACAAATACTTCCCTCCTGTACCTTATTTACCCCTGTAAGGTATTTAAAGGTCTCTATCATATCCCCCCTCCTGCCTCTCTTCCAGGGTGTACATAATGAGGTCCTTTAGTCTCTCCTTGTAGGGCTTTTGAGGCAGACCCTGCACCACTTTAGTTGCCCTCCTCTGGACCGCCTCCACTCTGTCTATGTCCTTCCAGAGATGTGCTCTCCAGAACAGGACACAGTACTCTAGGTAGGTCTTACCAGTGATCTGTACAGAGCTAAACCACCTCCCTCTTTCTGCTGGTGATACCTCCTATGCCTCTGCATCCAACTAGCCCTTCCGACTGCCTTGTCACACTGCCTGGCCACTTTGAGGTCATCAGATATGAGTCTCCCCAAGTCTCTTACCTGCTTGGTAATCATCAATACCACTCCACCCATTTTGTACTCCTGCCCTGGGTTTTGTGCCCTAAGTGAATTAGTTTGTAATTTTTTACATTAAAACTCAGCTGCAATAGCCATGACCACTCCTCTAGTTTTCTCAGCTCTCTGCTTATCCTTCCCACACCACCACCCTTGGGGTGTCTCATCTTTTGCAGATTTTGGTGTAATCGGCAAAGAGGTAGACTTTCCCTTCCAGCTCCTTTGCAATGTCATTTATAAAGACAATAAAGAGGACTGGTCCCAGCACTGATCCCTGTGACACCCCACTAGCCACTCTCCTATCCTCAAAGTGAACTCTGTTTACCATCACTCTCTGTTGCCTATCCCCTAGCCAATTTCTTATCCAGTTTACCTCCTTTGGCCCCACTCCTAAGCTACCCAGCTTGCTTACTAGTCTCCTACGTGGAACAGTGTTGAAAGCCTTATGGAAATCTAGGTAGGCCACATTCAACACTCCACCCTGATCTAAATCCTTTGTCACCCAGTCAAAGAAATCTATGGGATTCATTTGACATCCCCCGTGAACCCATGCTGCCTTGGGTCTTGTAACCCACTGGATTCAAGATATTCCACAATCCTTTCCTTCAGCAGTGATTCCATTAACTTTCCCAGCACCAATGTCAGGCTGACTAGCCTATAACTGCCAGCCTCTGCCCTGCTACCACTTTTGTGTAGTGGGACTACATCCATCATGGGCCCTGGAGCACATCAGCCCTCCCCAAACAACATTCCATGGATGGATCCCCCCCCCGAAGCACAAACGCGGGTTAGGGTCGTGAGGGCCCTGGAGCACATCAGCCCTCCCCAAACAACATTCCGTGGACGGACCCCCCCAAAGCACAGAGCGGTTAGGGTCATGAAGACCCTGGAGCACATCAGCCCTCCCAAGCAACATTCTGTGGACGGATCCCCTCCCGAAACACAGGCGCGGTTAAGGTCACGAGGCCCTGCAGCACATCAGCCCTCCCAAACAATATTCCGTGGGCGGATCCCCAAGCACAGATGCAAGAAACTGGAACTCCATTTCGGATGCCACAGGCACCATTTTCAAAAGTAGTTACTGCCTGAGTAGGAAGCTCTGCTTCCAGTGTCTGTTGCTGTAAATTATGCTTGATTAAAGAGTCGGCACAAGTGTGCTGATAGTTTATTATCTAAAAATTTCTGCCATGCTTACTCTGTTGTTGCTTATTGCAAGGTGCCTTAAGAAACTAATGTAACCATTGCATACTATTGTGGCTAGTTTTACAGTCATTCCAAAGACTTTTATCTAAAACCTTTGCCATGCTTCTCCTTATCGCTTTTGTAAGGTGCTTAAGAAACAAATGTAATCCACTGTATACTATTGCTGGTTAGTTTTACAGTCTTTCTAAAAGTCACCATAACTGTGCATGATAGCTTTACAGTCATTACAAAGGCAAAAGGGCAACAGAAGAAAGCCTAAATAATCCTGGAGATATCGCTGGAGTGGGAATTGGTTTAGCACAGAAATCACCCCCATGCGTTAGACCTACTCCTGATAACCTGTATAATCACTCAAATGGCCAGTCGGCTTTTTCACTATTGCACCAAATTTTTTAGCAAGCGCTGCAGCTGGACTAAATTGGAAACTATTTCTCTGTAGTCTCGGCAGCGTGTTTTTAAACCAGGCAGCGTAATAACAGCACAAATACCCTGCACTGCCGAAGCATAGGTTTTTACCACGCAGCTTCTGGGCCACAAATCAGATAGCAATTTTGCACAAACGCTCAAACTAGGGACAAAGAAGTTACTTGGGCAAACAACTAGGTTTTTACCATGCAGTTTCTGGGCCAGAAATCAGCTAGCAATTCTTATACAAATGCTCAAACTGGGGACAAAAGAATTACTTGGGCCAATAATAAGCCCCACATACCTTAGGTCCTCCTACAGCTCTGCATATAAAAACACCTTTTCTCTCTCCACAGATGCGGGTTAGGGTCGCGAGGGCCCTGGAGCACATCAGCCCTCCCCAAACAACATTCCGTGGACGGATTCCCCCCCCCCCCGAAGCACAGGTACGAAGAAACTGGAACTCCATTTCGGACACCACAGATGCCATTTTCAAAAGTAGTTACTGCCTGAGTAAGAGCTCTGCTTCCAGTGTCTGTTGCTTCTGCCCCACGGTGCTGCATGCGGCTCCCCAGTACCCCCCACCACCGCCCTTGGTGAGCTCCCTCTTTATAGGCATTGTCACGTGACTCTCCAAACCTATCAGCCCACTTCTCCACTTGCAGCTTATCAGCTGTCACCACCAGAGGCAGGGCCGGATTAAGGCATAGGCAACATAGACACAGGCCTAAGGCCCCTGCCTGCCAGGGGGCCCCTAGAAATCCCCAACATATATTTACTACTGTATATATCCTTTTCTTTCTGCCTGAGCTGTATGTGTTTTGTAAAGGACTCAGCCACTGAGTAAGTCAGGGGCTGAACTGTGACATGACTCTCACCTCCCCGATTCGGTGTTAAGTGCAGCTGACAGCTTCAGGGGCCCCGGCCAGGATTACTTTTAAGGTGTGAACAAGCCCATTTCCTTTGCTTTGTCTCCCACACCCATTTAGAATCCCATCTTAGAATCTTACTCTTAACTATAAAAGATTAGCAGTTCAATTCAGTGTGTATGCTTTATATTTTATCTTAAGTATCTGTTTTATTGGTTTGGGAAACCTTGTATCATCCTTGAAATTTGAATGTAAGCAATAGCTTAATTTGCTTGAAGCCTGTGTACCATGTTCAACTCTAGGTTGTTTTACCCTCCACATTCAGGTGAAATACCTTTCAATGTATTGCTCGCTACCTTTGTACCATACTTGACTCTGGGTTGTTTCACCCTCCGCATTCATTTGTAATACCTTTCATTGTATTGTCCATTTCTCTTGTTTTGTACTTCCACGACGTGGAGCCTTTGCAAAGAGTCTCTGACTCAAGGTTTGTAGTTCCGATATCTCAATAAATAAAAATAAATATTTTATCTCACTCCTCAAATTAAAAGTCTACAATAAGTTTCAATTGTACAATTAAAAAATCATACTTTTTTTTTTTTTAATTCTCTCATCTCGTTCATACTCACCTTCTGACCCTGATACAGCTCTGTTTTCAGTGTGAACAAATGAATGTATTTCAAGATTCCCATCAGTAAATCTTGCCATTTATGGATCCTGGCTTACTTACCAATAACAGAAATGTTTGATCCTGGGAATGATTTCAAATTCTTCCAATAATCACTCACTTTGCAGTATAATCTCTAAGTTCATAACCCCCCTAGTAAACCACAAACTTAACTCCTTTACCACCCAGGACCTAGCCTCTTTTAAAGATCGGTCCCTACCCAACCCAACAAAACTCCCACATTCTGGTTCATACTACCTGACAGGACAATATGATAATACCCAGTCTGCAAGTGCACACATGTGTGTTTGGGGATGGGGGCTTTGGAGATGTGCAAATCATGACATTTTACATACAAAAAATTATTTTTACCAGGCCTATTATTAATTATTTTCTCTAAATTATCAAAACTCAGGCGATTGTTATTTTTCCACACTGACGGTATTAGTTTCATTAATTCTGAAGCATTTTATGCCACTTTTTAGGGACAGCATGAACATTGTTTTCATGTTTCAGTAACTGATATGCAATAGCCAAGAGGTGCAGTCATGGAGAAGGGTCATTTATTTATTATTTATTCATTCTTGGATTAGAAACACCTTTAAGCACAAAGGGCTCATTTACAAGGTTCCACATCATAATGGGAGGGGTTACAAAACAGATAGAGGAGGAAACATATACATTCTAGTGTACAGCGAAAACAAAATCATTAGACATAGCTATTAACATTTCAAAACAGTAGTGTAAGCAAAGGAGGTCATACAGGAGATGGAAAGGGTGGGAAATAAGGGAAGGATAGGTGGCAGGGCATAGTAGTGGAAAGGTTGCAGCCATGAGGCATTGTCAGGAAAATGAAGCAAGGTAGGAGGGAGTATGAGGGTGGCTGGGAGGAAAGAGAAGGGGAGAGGATGACACCAGGAGGGACAAGGGTGTCTAAATGGTAGGGTGTTGGCGAGAGTTAAAGGAGGGTGAGAAGGGAGGCAGCACATGTAGTGGTCAGAGGGTAAAGCAGGTAGAGTAGGAAGAGGGTAAGAGGTGAAAGGGAAAGGGGTGAGTGGGAGGGGGAAAGTGGTACAATTGGAGGAGGTAGCCAGGGCCAGCGTCATTGTGGTAGATGTCAGCTGGGAGGTGGCATATGGTAAGGAGTACGATTAATTGAGGCAATCACAGGCAGCTTCATTCACGATGTGCTGGTGCAGGAGATGCTTAAATTGGGCAATATATGAAAGACTGATCAGTTGGAGGCCCAGACCCTTAAACCAGTTAGGGGCTCTATAGATGAAGGATCAGTGGCATTGGGTAGTCCGTACTCTACGAACAAGAAAAAGTTCAGTGTCAGAGGTCCGAGTGTGACAAGACCTGAGGGACTTAGGCAAAAGACAAGTGACGCCAGCTGGCATGACTCCAAGTAGCACTTGTTTGGCAAGCATGCACGATTGGTATTTGATCCATCTTGTAGTTTTAGCCAGCCAGTCAGGGTGTAGAGGTCACAAGTGTGTGTGAGTTGATCAGCGCCAGTGATAAGTCAACAGGCTTTGTTAAGGGTAGTGCTTAGCCTTTTGAGAGATGTGTCTGGGGCAGAGCCATATATTACCAAGCCATAATCAATAATGGATAGTACTGAGCTGTGAACAGCAAGTTTAAATGCTTCTTGAGTCAGACTCCTTCTATGTCTGAATAGTTGACCTAGTTTAGCGTTCACATTCTTGGCAACATTTTCGATGTGAGGTGCACAAGTAAGGTGATTGTCCAAAGTAAGGGATTACAGTGAGGGGGGCCCCAGATTTCACTTGGGCCTAGGGCCCCAGGTTGCCTTAATCTGGCCCTGACCAGAGGGCTCCTAACCAAAATCTTTGTCCACCCAATTATATCACAAGCAAGGATGCTGCTGTTACCTACTTTATTCATTTTCCTCCAACTAGCAAGCAAATCCCCCTTGCCACCAGCTATTCTCTCATGCAAAGTACAGCCGTCGCCTATGCCCCCAAATCGAACCCCACAGCCCTGCTACACTGCCTACGCACACACGCTTGCTCAAGCCATGACAAATGACCACTACAGTATCATTAGTGCTACTATACTACCCCCTTCTTTTCACATTGGCCATTTGGTTCTACACACTTCTACCTACCGATCCCCCCCAACTACCCCTACCTCTCGAACCACTACACCTTGCCTTAAACCTCCCTGGGTCAAACTTAAACATCTCATCACCCTTCTCCTACTCATGTCAGGGGACATAGAGGCAAACCCTGATCCTAACACCCCAGTTTCAAACACCCACTCCCCTTTCTCTTTCCCAAAAGGCCTCCGTATCCTCCACTTAAACACCTGCAGCCTTCTATCTAAATTCTCCCTACTGCAACCAATTGCCTTAACCCTGCGCCCCGACATCCTAGTCATCTCTGAAACCTGGCTAAAACAGCATCACACTGATACGGAGTATCCCTACCAGGGTATGCAATAATCAGGCATGACCACCAAGGTAAAAAGAGAGGTGGTGGCACAGCAATGTACATCACAAATAGTCGCCAGTTCATGGTAGTGGACATCCCCATATCCCCTGGAAACATTGACTCACTACTCATCAAAATCTCTCTACCTAGCTCCAACCCCATCTATGTGGCTGGCTTATACTGCCCCCCCTGCACTCCCCCGAGGACATCCTTTCTCATCTGGGCAACTTACAGTCTCTAGCGGCTGGGGGTGAGCTTCATGTTACCGGCGATTTCAATATAAACTGGCTCGGCCCAGATAAAGCCCACCTAAAGACCAAAATTAAGGCTCAGAATCTCTCTCAGCTCATTACTGATCCCACCAGGATAAATCACAAAACCCAAAACCACACCTTGCTGGACTGGGCGCTCACCTCCCACCCACATGGGATACTAAGCGCAGGCCTCCTACTGATTCCATAAGTGATTATCATATGATTTTTATGATCAGGAAGGTACACAGCCCCCCTGCCCCACCCCTAAAGACATTAGTCACCAGGTCCTATAACTCCCTCAACCTAGTCTCCCTCCTGTTGGACCTAAGACAGACAAATTGGTCTTTCATCTCAGTGGCACCCTCCATAGACATAGCTTTCGAGGCATTCAAAACAAACTTCCTTAAAATTTGGGACATACATGCACAATTACATATGAAAAGAGTCCGAGGAGCGCATCTCCCCTGGATCTCGGCCGACATAATCAGAAAATACCATGCCAGAGACCACGCCTGGAAAGACTATAAAAAGTTGGGCACTCAGGCCTTAATCACTACATACAGATCCCATCATAACGTGTGTACAAACAGCATTTGCCAAGCGAAAAAAACTTACTTCCTATCGGCTTTCAGCAAAATTATAAATCACCCAACTGACTTCTGGAAATCTCTCAAAACCCTTCTCTCCCCCCACACGACCTGCACCCCCGACACTACAAGTACAGGGTTCCCTCATCTCCAACCCAATCCACGTAGCTGAAGCTTTTAATACACTTAGCCAGCTGTGCTGAAAAGCTCCTTTCCTTCCTCCCCCACACTCACCCCACGGTTCCTCCCCACTGCACATATGCCCCTCAAACTGCCTCCACAACCACACGTTCTCCTTCCACACAGTATCCCAAGTAGATGTCTTTCATTCCCTTTGGGCATTAAACCAAAACAAAGGGAAATGCCCTACGTCCATGGACGCAAAGATGCTTTACCTCTCCGCTCCAGCCATAGCCGCCCCTCTAGCCGACCTTTTCAATCTATCCTTCTCTCTGGGCAAGATACCGACAGCCTGGAAGCTGGCCACCATTATACCTCTGCCAAAAGAAGGTGACCCCTCCTCCCCAGGAAATTACCAACCCATCTCCCTTCTTCCTATCCTGGCCAAACTACAGGAATGACTGGTCCTGTCCCAACTCACTCCATACCTAGACGCCTCCTCCTTGTTCCTCCTTTCCAATCAGGCTTCCATAAATCCCACTCAACCACCACTCCCTGCTTCCATCACAGGTGACATCCTCACAGTATGGACAAAGGACATATCACCTCTGCCATTTTCATTGATCTAGCCAAGGCCTTTGACACCGTCTCCCACTCCCTACTCCTTTCCAAACTCACTGGCTCAGGGCTCTCTACTCTGGCCACTAATTGGTTCCATGACTACCTAGTAGGCAGGAGACAATTAGTCAAAATAGCCTCTCACACCTCCCACCCATTGCCTGTCCTTGCAGGTGTCCCCCAAGGCTCAGTCCTGGGTCCACTACTCTTCTCCGTCTTTCTAAACGACCTCCCAGCAGCATGCTCCCACTCTTCCATTCAGATGTACGCAGATGACACTGTCCTATACACCTCTGGTCCCACAACACTCAATGTAGCTACCCACCTCCAGGAAGATTTCAACGCCATCCAGAACTGGTTCAGGTCTAACCAGCTATATCTTAACTCTAAAAAAACCATATAGCTAACTTTTGGTACTCCACAAAGACTCTCCCACCAAGCCCCCAGCCCCCCTTTCAAAACCCTGGACGGAACTCCCCTGGAAAACTATACGAGCTTCAGATACCTGGGCTTCTGGCTAGACCAACATCTAGATTTCTCAGTTCACATCACCTCTCTACACAAGCAGCAGCTCCCTAAACTTGGTGCACTACACCATAACAAAAGTTGCCTCCCCATACAGACAAGGCATGCCATTGTGCAAAAAATTATCCTTCCCGTAATCGACTACAGTGATATAGTTTACTCCATTGCCCCCGGGTCCGCCCTGGCCAGCCTAGACACCCTGTTCCACTCCTTCTGCCATTTCATCCTCGGCTGCCCCCAATCAATACACCACTGCGACCTCTACAGCTCGTTAACCCTACCGTCCCTACATGACTGCAGACAATCCAACTGCGCTAGATTCGCAGCCAAATATTGGTCCCACTCCCTTCCCCCCCACCTGTCCTCTGTCCTCTCCCAACAACCGTCTCCTATGTACTCCCTTAGAAGGACAGACCCTAAACTGCTCCATGTCCCATTTATGCACACCTCCAAAGGCCAGGCCACTTTTAATTACCACATACCTCAGTCCTGGAATGCCCTACCTGCCCCCATCAGACACGAACCAAACCCCTCCCTACGTAACCAATTACTCAGGGCACACTTCACCTCCAGTTGCTCCTGTTTCAAATAAGAATTTTATTCAAATGTCACGCTGCTGTAAACTAATACGAATTGTACAGTACTCTGCCCTCTGTGTCGTTATACTGATTGTATGTATTCTACTCTTGGCTGTAATTTTTCTCCTAAAATGTTATGTACAAACATTTGCTCATTTCTGTACTGTCTAAGCATTTCCAATTTATGTATGTGGGTCTCGGCCCCCAGGTCGCATCTGGAATCGAGCATGTTGCTCAGTATGCTTTCCTGGTAAAACTCGTAAATAAATAAATAAATAAATCCTCCAGTCCTCTGGAACCAGTCCTATTTCCAGTGAGCTGTTAAACAGGATTGTCAGCGGTGCAGCCATTATCTCCCTGAGTTCCCCCAATACCCTTGGATGCACTCCATCTGGCCCTATTGTTTTGTCCACCTTCAGATTAGCAAGTCCCTTCAGGACGCTCTCCCCAAAAAAGGACTAGTGTCCGCCTCCCTCCCTCCAAAGCTTCCATTACTTTTCTGTGGCCCCTCCCTGTCTCTTTCCTCTGTGAACACTGAACAAAAGTATTTGCTCAGCATGTCTGCCTTTTCCTGGTCCCCCTTTGCACACTCCCTCCTTCCCTTTTTAACCTTACAGTCCCAACACTGGTTTTCCTCTTTTCACTTGCATATCTAAAAATGTCTTGTCTCCTTTCGTCACCTCCCGGGCTATTCTCCCTTCAGTTTGTGCCTTTGTGCTCCTTATTGCTTTCTCCTGCTTCCCTCTGTTTCACCTCATTCACTTTCCTATCCTCCTCCCTCTGCATCTCCTAATACCTTGTGAGTGCTACCCTTATAGCCTTTACCTTTTCAGCCACTTCTTTTGAGAACCATAGCAGTCACTTTTTACTCTTGCTTTTGCTCACTTGTTTGACGCAGAGGTTTATTGGCTTTACTATTCTCCCTTTTAGCTTTGCTCACTGTTCCTCCACCCACCAGGCCAACCCTGCAGGTCATCCCTGATGCATTTACCCATCTTTATAAAATCAGCCTTCCTAAATTCCAGGACCCTCACCCTTGTGTGGTTCGATTCTGCAGCTGTCCTTTGAACCACCATACAGTGATCACTGGTCCCCAGATATCCTCCCTCATTGATGTCTGCAATATTGTCTCTGTTTGTAAGTATCAGTTCCATCACTTGTGGGTTCACTGACTAGCTGCCTGAGGAACACCCCCTACAGAGAGTCCAGGATGTCCCTGCTTCTAGCTGAAGCTGCTGCTGTGAGGCTCTAATCTACGTCTGGCAGTAAAAACTAACTAAATAAATAAAAATAAAAAAAAATCTTGCCAATTGCTTCCACCAGTATCTTATTTAATTCCTCCCCCTGTGCTGGAGGTCTGTAAATCATTGCAGTGTGAATAGTGACTCCATTCCCCATCTCCAGGGCGACTCGCAGTACCTCTGCCTCCCCCCGTGTATTCCCTCTGTCTCCATTACTTTTATGCTTTCCCCCACCCTTCCCTCATAAATGACTATACCCCCTAATTTCCTTCCTACCCAGTCCTTCCTAAGCAGAGTATAGTCTGGTTATGGCTATGTCCAGTCATGGTTTTCAGTGCACCATGACTCAGTAATAAGCCACAATATCCAGGTCGACTTCTGCCATGATGGTCACTAGGTAGGAATCTTAGAGACCCCAGTCCCCAATGTTGCAGAACCCCTCTCTGCCCTATTCTTTCAGCCATAAGTTGAAGCTCCTGGTGTAGAGATCTCTCTCTTCCTCCATCACAGACAGGCAGCACCTCAGCGAAAGCCACTGGGTGAGCTACCTGTCTAAGATTCCTCCCCAGCTCCCTAAATTCCCCCTGCACTATCCCAGCCCTGTCCCTAGCCAGGTCACTAATCTCCAAGTGGACAATGACATCAAGCTCTTCATCCCATCCTGATGCCCCAGCAATCCTCAGGATCCACTTCCCATCCCCAGGCCGTGGCATCTGGCAGGTACCTAACCTGCCTCTACCCACCCTCTCCTATTGCCAAAACTGTACCCCCTTCACAATCAAGTCCTCCCCCACCAAAGTTGCTTTCTCCTCCTTTGGGGTCCTCTAACCCCCTCCTTGAGGTCTTCACATCCTCCCTGGTCACTACCGTGGGAGTCTCCTCCTGGCAGTCCTGCCAGCCAGAGTGGCGTAAGAATTACATAGTGGTACCTGTTGAGGAATTTGTCACTGTCCCACCACCCTCACCCTTCTAGGGCCCACCATAGTCCAGCTATTCCTCCTCCTCCTTGGCATCCTCTGAGGTAACAGTGGCAGACTTGGTGGCCCCTGGATGTGGAAAAAGGTCCCCTGAATCCTAGAAAATTCAGTCTGAAGTCTAGCGATCTTCTCCTTCAATCCAGAGCGGTGTCTGCAGATGGGGCAACACTGCAAACTCCAAAAGGTCTCTCTGAAAACTTCCGCCCCACAGCCACTGCACTTCACCACTCCCAGCAGTCTCAGCTTCTGTTCTCCCTGTGTTACCTGCAAATGCTTTTGTACCCATATTCCTGTTAGGGTGTTTCTAGCTTTTCCATTTTTTTGTTGTTGTTTCTATTTGTGTTCCCCATATCTTGTTACAATCTCTTTATACTCTACCTAGATGGGTGTTGCTCCTATTCCTAGTTTTGTCCTTCCTTGTACCTGCTGCCCTTCCCAGTAATGACTGTTGCACAGTAGTGAAAATGTGCCTTACCTTAGTTGATCAAAGAGTTCCTGCTTCCTTGCTTTCTTCTACTGATGGCTCCCAATGCCTAAGACGCCAGTTACCTGTTCCACTCCTTCGCTGTTCCACCCACCGCTGGGACATGAACATGCTGGACACATTAGAGTGGAAGTACTTTTACAGTGCTCTCGTAAGAAGGCACTAAGCCTCTGTCAACTGCCACCCCAATTACACACTGATTCACAGGGCTTCCTGAATCTACTCAGCCCAAGATTAATCTCTGAGCTACTCCCCCCACCCCACCTGTTACAATTTTAAAGACAAGTTAAGTTCCCCAACACTGCCTACAAATCTCTTTTTCTCCCACTTACTCTGCTACCTTCAGTAGAGAATATAAATAAATCTAAATATAGCTTTAAGGTAAAGCTAGGTGCTTTCACTGCTGTCTGTCAGAAAAGTATGTTTTTTCAGTCAGTGTTTTGACAGTACTTCAAGAAGTTGCCACTACTGTGGAAACCACCTCTGAGAGGCCAAGAGATGCAAATGGTCTCCCATGTCTCTGTCTCAGTGCATGGGTACCAGTTCAGTCTGTCTCTGTTCGCACATTTCCATTCAGCTCGCCTTGCACTGCTCTAGGCTATCTAACTCTATGGGCCCCAGTACCACTTCCTGTTTTCAGAATAAGCACCTTGGAATATGGATGTAACATTAGCAGGCATTAGTTTGTAAACTGTTACCTGTTTCTAGGGACTATTACCCAATGCTAGGGTTTTGGACATAGTATAATCTAAATTATACTATGTGATATAATTTTGGCCAATTTAATGACTATCTTACGATTCAGGGTTTAATAGAGCCTAATATTAGGAATACAAAAAATGTCAATCAATTTAAACTACTGTACAAAAGTCATTTGAAGTCAGAAGCAATCTGCAGTGTTTTTTAGCTATAATAATTTGCACAAGGTGTATGTATACTATATATCATATTTGTCTATGCGCCTGTCCTTTTAAATATGGATCAATGGTTATGGTAAACTGTCTATATTTTCTCTCATGTCTGTTTTTGTAATTGTCTGGGTTGAGCCTGTAAAAGGGTCATGTGACCCAGATAAAATTTTAAATAAAAAAATAATAAAAAATAGTTATCTATTTGTCTGTATAGAACCTGAGCTCTCCCCTCCTCCAGGTGTCTGAGAGTACTACAAAACTCAACAGGGGTCCTTAAAATCATGGTATTCTCCAAACCCCCAGTGTCTTTTATTCAAATGAGCCTGAAGATTAGCAGTAGTAAAGCTAGGAAACAATAAACATGGCTTTTTTCTCCATCACTGATAGAGAATTACTGTCATTTAGCCCCAATTATAGGGTTGACCACAATTTTGCAGATCTAGGTGACTGAAAGACTAAAGAAGGTCCTTGATGTCTGAGAGAGACAGGCCCTCATATGTAGGTACTGTATATAACGGGGATTGGGGAAGGTGGTACAGTACCACTGGTCTACAGAACCAGGGAAATACATATCGTTAAAACAGGGACTGAGGTTGAAGGAGGTTACCACTAGACTACCAGGGAAATAATTGTAATTACAGCTGGGATTGGGTGCAGAAGGGTGGACATATTTATGTCATTGGCTGGAACCTGTGCTACCTGGTGCTGGGCTTCTGCACACCACAGTGCATTGAGAGCAGGGGTTTGAAAGAGGTAAACAGAGCTGCCTGTGCAGCCTTTTAACACTTCCAAAACCCTTTCAACATACAACTTTTTCCTGTATGCAAGAGGGGTGCAGTGGTGTGTTTAGCGTTATTGCGCTATCCATTTTGCACCATGCTGCAGGACCCTTTGAACATGACTCCAGCCCTGTTCAGATATGCGATGTCCACTTAACATGCCCCTACTGCTGTTAGTACTTCAGTAATCCTCTGAATACGGGGGCCTCAATCCAGTATTGCTTTGAAATAAATGGCCTGAATGGTATTTAGTACACATAGTTTAACGGTGATAGGAAACAGTTCTAATGTTTCAGATGCCTTGTTGTTTCCCTTTCTTGGCCATGCTACATTCTGATAAATTGTTACCTTTTTATTCAACTGATAATCATTTTTTTTAAATCAGCTTTATTTAAGCATTAGAATAACATGGCTTGGACAATTCGTTACATGAGATTGTTACAACCTTTTGATTGCATACTTCATAAGAATAACACTTCAGTTCTGATATTAATCTCCAGTCCATCAGTAAAGTCCAGGTCATTTAAAACTTAATCTTATAATTAATGAATTTGACAGCTTAATGAACTATTTCAATGTAAACAAAACCTGGAAAAGCCAGAACATCTTAATGCTTGAAACGATGCTCAGAATTGATTTAAACATCTGCTCTTTATCCAAATACATCCAATAGGGGTTAGCAAACAACCTTAATAGATACATTATAATTTGAATACACCGCACCTTTATTACAATAAGGTATTTTACTGTGCTATTCTATATGTTCAGGGGTTGATGTGAATCTTGTAGATGTTATACAGAAAAAGGTTACAGATGGGGGTATCAAATATTAATTCTTTCTTTAAGGAGTAACATCTCCCCAAGGTGAGACTTCTCCTGATGAGGCAGAATTCCCCACTGCCCACTCCACCCAGTGGCTCCTATCTCTATAAATTTCTCTTGTCTAAGATGTAGTTTAGCTGACAACCTCTCCATTTTGCATACCTCAATAGTTCGATCTAACCAGTCTTGAAAGGAGAGTGGATCAGACCTTACCAATTATTTTTTTCTATTTTATTTTTTTACCAATTATTTTACCAGGTGAGACACACTAGGCTGAAAGCTTGTTTGCAGGTGCAACCTGGGAGCACAAGGAAGTTAAGTGACTTGCTCAGGGTCACACAGTATGCACCTAGGAGGCTGTGGGATTCAAACCCAGGTCTCCAGATTTGCAGCTCAGAGCCTCAACCCACTGCACCACACTGCCTTAGCCAGCGAGTAGTTATGCATTTCATGGCTACCGTAATGAGAGTTAATGATAATTTCCTATGGAGTAAAGGAGTTGGATGATTGATGGAGCACTTGGATGACAGTGGGCTCAGGGAGGTTAGGCGGTCAGGCAGAGGCACATCCCAGATCCTATTCACTCAAGAACTCATATGCCACACTGGCAAATGAGGACAACCAAATAAGGTACCCAGAGAAGTAGAAGGAAAGGATGTGGAGGTTAGCCAAGGAGGTGACCTCAGCAGGGAAAGCAGTGGACCCCAGAGGAGGAGGAGGAAGCAAATCCTGGTGGGGGACTCCATCATAAGAAGGATCCAGCTAGGAACATAGGAGGGGGAGGACAGGGAGGTGAGGTGCCTACCAGGTGCCATGGCATGGAGGGATGGAAGGAAGATCCTGGGGATCACTGGGAAGGCAAGACGGGAAGGTGAGCTGGATGTCATTATCCACCTAGGTACTAATGACCTGGCAAATGGGAGCCAAAGGAAGTTCAGGAAGAGTTTAGGAAACTGGAGAGGGTCTCAAACAAGTAGCTACTTCTGTCACTTTCTCAAGTACTACCTGTGAGAGCAAGGAGAAACATAGGAGTGCATGCACCAGGAACTTTAACTCATGGTTGAAGAACTGGTGCTGTGAGAAGGTTTGGATTCATTGGTGACTGGGGACCCACCTGGAGGGATGGAGGTTTGTTCAAGCCTGACGGACTGCATCCATCCTGGAGAGAATCCATGCACTCAATGATAAGTTTAAATACTACATTGACAAGCATTTAAACTAGCAAAGGGGTGGCAGGCCAGCAAGGAGGTACCTACTTGCTCACCCCCACAGCTAACAGTGGAACAGTGAACCAGAGGGTGGCTATCTCTGCAAAGCAGTGTGCAAAAGATGGAGATTAGTGCCCAAGAGGTGGATAAGCAGAAAGGGCAAAATGCAGCAGAAGGGCAGACAGCAAGGAGAACCAGGGATAAATGACAACCAAGGAAGGGGCTGGAGTAGAACAGTGAAATAGTCTGGGAGGTCAAATCATGGAAAGCCATGTGTGCAAATGCCAGGGCAACAAGATGGAAGATCTGGAGGCTGTCATGGTGCAGTCAGACCTGGACATTGTGGCCATCACTGAAACCTGGTGTAATGATAACCACGACTGGGAGATGGCCATACCTGGCTACAACATATTCAGAAGAGACAGAGCAGGCAGGAAGGGAGGAGGTGGCACTGTATGGAAAAATGACATAAGGGCCACAGAGATCCAGGAGGAACAAATGGGGAGAGATACTGTGAGTTAAGCTGGAAAGGAAAATGGGGACAGCCATCCGCACAGGTGTGGTCTATAGACCACCAGCCCATGAGGAAGAAACAGAGAGGAGCTGATGCTAGCCATCCAAGGATGGCAGACAATGAGGTAGTACTGGTTGGAGACTTCAATATTCCAGACGTGGACTGGAGCATCCCAGCAGCAGTATCAACTAGGAGCAGATTTATCCTGGACTCCCTTCAGGGTGCCTTCCTCAAGCAACTGGTCATGGAACCAACTCGGCAGAAGGCAATACTGGACCTTGTGCTCACAAACAGGGACAGTGTGATGGGGGTAACAGTGGGAGAGCACCTGGGAAACAGTGACCACCAGTCATTGTGGTTTAAAATCACAGAAAGAGCAGAACCAAACCACACAAAAACATGTATCCTGGATTTTAGGGGGGCAGACTTTGGGAAAATGGGGAGATACTTGAAAGAGGCATTAAGGGGAATGGTACAGGAATCAGGGTTGAGGAACAGTGGGCAGTATTTAAAATGGGGTTACAGAACAACAGAATTATGCATTAAGCAGGTTAGCAAGAGGAAAAGGAAGAGGAGACCATTATGGTTTTCCAAAGAGGTAGCAAAGAAAGTGAAAGCCAAAAGATTGCATTCAGGCAATACAAAAAGACACCGGCAGAAGGGGATAGGGAGAAGTACCAGGAGAAGCAAAGGGAGGCAGGGAGGTCAGTAAGGGAAGCCAAAGCTCAGACAGAAGAACACATTGCAAAATCAGTGGGTAGAGGGGACAAAACCTTTTACAGGTACATAAGTGAAAAAAGAAAGACAAAGGGAGGGATAGTGAGACTGAAGGGGGAGGATGGGGGCCGCGTGGAGGATGACAACAGTAAAGCTGACATATTGAACAGGTATTTCTGCTCAGTCTTTACTGAGGAAGAGGAGGAGTAATGGGTCTGAAGGAGTACAAGGGTGAGAATGGTGCAGAAATGGACACAAGTCCCTTTACGAAAGGGTCCTGCAGGAACTGGAAGTAATAAGAGTTAATAAAGCAATGGGGCCAGATGGGGTGCACCCAGAGTCCTAAAGAACTAAGAGGTGGTAGCTGAACCTCTGGCTATCCTGTTTAGCCAATCACTGGAAACAGGAGGTACCCAAAGACTGGAGGACAGCAGATGTAGTCCCCTTATACAAAAGTGGGAACAAAGAGGAAGCAGGGAACTACAGACCAGTCAGCCTCACCTCGGTAGTGGGGAAGATCATGGAAGCACTACTGAGGAGAGATTGGTGGAACATCTGGTTGTCAATGGACTACAGGACCCAAGGCAGCATGGTTTCACCAGGGGGAGGTCATGTCAGACCAACCTCGTTGAATTTTTTGACTGGGTGACTAGGGAGGTGGATCAGGGGAGGGCAGTGGACATGGCCTATCTGGACTTCAGCAAGGCCTTTGACACTGTGCCACATGAAGACTATTACACAAGCGGGGAATATGGGTGTGGGCAGGACAGTAGTGTGGTGGGTAGGTAACTGGCTGGGTGGCAGGATACAGAGGGTGGTGGTAAATGGCTGTCCTCCACAGAGGAAGAGTGACCAGTGGGGTACCACAGGGATCAGTGCTGGGACCGGTCCTATTCAACATCTTCATCAGTGACATGCGTGGGACCTAGAAGGCAGAATTTCACTGTTCGCTGATGACACAAAGCTCTGTAACAGAGTAGACACACCAGAGGGTGTAGACAGAATGAGCGACCTGCAGAAACTTGAAGAATGGTCAGGGGTTTGGCAGTTGAAATTCAATGCAAAGTGCAAGATAATGCATATAGGGCACAAAAACCCTGGCACAATATATCAGTTGGGGGTGAGGATATAGCATGCACCAAGCAGGAAAGGGATCTTGGGGTTATCATCTCTGATGACCCAAGGTAGAGGAAACAGTGTGACAAGGCAGCAGGTAAAGCAAATAGGATGCTGGGATGTATAGGCAGGGGCATCACCAGCAGGAAAAGGAGGTCATAATTCCGCTATACAAGACACTAGTGAGGCCCCACCTGAGTACAGTGTACAGTTCTGGAGCCCATACCTACGTAAGGACATAAACAAGGTAGAGAGGTTCAGAGGAGGGCAACAAAGATGGTGCATGGATTGCATCACAAGTCCTATGAAGACAGGTTGAAGGAACTGAACATGTACTCCCTAGAGGAGGAGGAGAGAGGATATGATAGAGACATACAAGTATCTTACAGGGAGGAACAGGGTGCAGGAAAACACTATTTTTAAGTGAAAAGATGTTCCAGGACTAGAGGGCATGGGATGAAGTTGGAGGAGGACAATTCAGAGGAAACATGAGAAAGAATTTCTTCACAGAGCGGGTGGTGGACAAGTGGAACACCCTGCCAGAGGAAGTGGTGGGGCTGAAACAATCACAGGATTTAAGAATGCATGGGATAGACATAAAGGAATTCTGGAGGTCAGGGGTAAGGGGCAACAGACTTCTAGGAAAACAAACTGAACTTACAAGCTCAAATAGGCAGACTGGGTGGGCTATAGGCCCTTATCTGCCGACACTGTCTATGTATCTATGTATCTATGATGGGAGACCCAAAACCCATTCTGTAAACTTGTCAGAAATATCTGTTTCTATGATTTGCCTGGTGGTGCTCTGCACTCTGGACCAGAACCCTCTTAAAATTGGGCAGCCCAAGAATACATGATAATGGGACCCTAAGCCCCCACAAATACGCCAAGAACCATCCAAATATGTTCTATGAAATGTTGTTGAAATGAATGTTTGGTTACTGTAGGGGTACGAAAGAAGCAGATTAGAATTTTCCAAAAGAATTCCCTCCATCCAGGAAAAGATGTTACTCTCCATCCAATCTTCAGGCATTTATCCCACTCCTTATTTACAATAATTCTATTAGACTCCCTTTCCCACTGCTCTTTTATATGCTGTAATGGTATTACCTCTGGCACTTCCAGTCTGCTATAGGGAGTAGAAATTAATCGGATGTTTACATTTGCTGAGGTGATTTCATATATAAATTCCTCCCAGGGATTCTTCTGTCAGTTTATTAATCTTTCATTATCACTGTGTTTAATAAAGTGCCTGACCTGCAAATATCTAAAGTAGTCAGTATTGGGTAAATGGTATCTGTCTTTTAGTTGTTGAAATGATATGCAGACACTTCCTTCCAGAAATTGGGAGAATTTACTCAGCCCCTTTAATTCCCACACAGCGTAGCCAGAATCCAATCTGGGGGGCAGAAAGTCAGAATGGTATCTTATAAGGGACAGAGGGCCTAGTTTTTCCTTAGAGTCCAGTTTAACCACCACTTGATATAAGATATTTATTGTGTGTTTCACCATTGGGTTAAATGAGTGTTCCAAAATGTTAATAGGTACCTCTGAGAAAACTAATGAAAATAAAGGTTGTGGAAGAGCTTCCCCCACCTCAATCTCATACCACCCTGATGCTCTACGGTGTCTAGCCCAGGTGCACACTGGCACTGTTTGACACACCAAGTAATATTCATGGAGATCTGGTAGTCCCTGGCCTCCTCTGGTCCTATGTAGTTGCAAAGTTCTCCTAGCCACTCTTGGTCATTTTCCTCCCCAAATAAATTTGTCTATGCCCTGCCTGGTCTTATTCCAGAGTTTATTCAGTTATAGGAAGGGGCAGTGTGGAGAACAAAAACTAAAACCTGGGTAACAGATTCATTTTGATCGAATCTATTCGACCTGCCAGTGATAGTGGTAGTATTGACCATCTGGCCATGTCCGCCTGTATCTCATTCCACAGTTTATTGTAGCTGATATCAAATAATTTGGTTTGAGAAGTTATCTGTTCCCCCAGATACCGAATTTGATTATTCTTGGCCCAGGTATATGGAAATGTAGCCCTAAATTCCTATGTCATCCCACTTAGAATCAAGGTCTCAGATTTACTCATATTTATTTTGTAGCCTGAGAGACAGCCACATTTTTCTAATATAATATTTAATGGAGCCACTGTCTTCTTAGGGTTTCTAAGGAAGAACAGAGCGTCATCTGCATAAAGGGACACTTTTTGCTCCAGATCCCCTGACACTACCCAGTCTATTTTGTGTTCTTGCCTAACTGTCACCACCAAGGGTTCTTGAAATATAGCAGATAGCAATGGGGACAGAGGGAACCCCTGTCTGTTTCTTCTGTGAACCTGAACTCGCCTTGAATTAATTCCATTAACCCAAACTTGAGCCTGGGAAGAGGAGTATAGGTTTGATATAATCTTTCTAAATTTAGTGCCAAATCTCAGTTTCTCCATGTTTTTTGGTAAAAATTGCCAATGCACCCTATCAAATGCTTTCTCTGCATCCATGGAGATGGCTAATTGGACTGCTCTCTGTCCCCACTGAGCAGAGACAATATTTAATAATCTTCTAATATTACCTTGAAGGTATCTGCCAGATACAAATCCTGTCTGATTAGGGTGGATCATTCTGTGTACTATCCTCTGCATGTGGTCCGCCAGAATACCAGTAAAAATTTTAAGATTGACATTCAGGAGGGAGATTGGACAATAAGAACCGTAGGACTCAGGGTCCTTCCCTTGTTTATGCATTGCTGAGATCTGGGCATAATGCCAAGAGTCAGGCATTTCTCCTCCCTCCCTCCTGAATGTGGTGAAAACAGGACATTAAAAGAAGTTTTATTTCTGCCTGGAATGATTTATAAAATTCTGCGGGGATACTATCTAGCCCAAGGGACTTTCCTAATTTTAAAGCCTTAATTTTTCCCACTATTTTTTGATAGGTGTAGGGTGCCTCCAAAAAAGCCTGTTCTTCTTGGGTCAACTGGGACATAACCAACGGTGACAAGAATTCCTCTGTTTTTCTATTAATATTAATATCTTGAGGGTCCTGGCTATAAAGTTGTTTGTAGTAACTGGCAAAAGCTTGGGCAATCCAAAGTGGGTCTGAGACTAATATATTTCCTTTGTCTGGGTCATGTACACACAGAACTGCTCTGCTGCTAACCTGCTGTCTCAATGCAAAGGCCTGGAGCTTACCAGCTCTAGTCCCTTCCACATAGTATTTACGGTTAACCCGCTTCAGAACTCCCTCTACCTGCTGAGCCAGAAAGCATTTGAGAGCTGCTTTCTTTTGAAGCCACTTGTCTTTATGTGTTTTTGATCCAGAGCCAGTCTGTGTCTGAATTCTGCCTCTCTAAGATCATTTTCTAACTTTTTTTGTATTCTCATTTTCTCTTTCTTCTCTTTAGAGCAATAAGAAATTATATGGCCCATCAAGAAAGCCTTTCATGTATCCCATTTGAGAGAGGGGAAGCCTCTTTTGTATCATTTGTGGCCAGGAACTCCTTAATAAGATCAGAATTAACTTCTTCAAACTCCTCAGAGTTCAATAACCCCACATTAAACCTCCAGTTTGAGTTCCTGGGAGTGGGCATAAGTCTAATTTGTAATAGGACAGGGGCGTGGTCTGACCAAGTCTTGGGGAGAATGGAGCAATGTTATATAAGCATACTCTTCTTCACAGGGAGAAGGAACATATCTAGGCAGGAATAACTCCCATGCCTATGGGAGAAAACTGTATCATTCTTTTGTCCAGGATGACACTTCCTCCAGGCATCCATAAGCCCTGATTCCTCCAAAACTCTTTTGAGAAAAGTGTCTCCTGATAACCCAGTCCCTGCAGCTGAGCCTCCTCGCCTATCTAGATTTCCTGAGATGACTCTATAGAAGTCTCCCCTAATTATATATAGTGTCTCCATAACTGACACTGCCTCAGAAATTAGAGCACAGAGGAAGGAGCGGTTCTCTCCGTCCTCATTTGGGGCATATAAATTTAAAAAGATACATGGCACACCATAGCAATATGCTCTCAGCCTGACAAAACGACCCTCTTCATCTCTGTCTGTCCTCACTATCTTTATGGGAGAATCTCTTCTCACCAATATTATGGTACCTCTATGATGGGGGTGGGTCTTCCAAGTAGCTGTGTGGACCTCCCTCACCCATGACCTTCTCAACTTGGAATGCTCCGCCTCCGTCAGATGCGACTCCTGGATATATGCAAGATCCACTTTGCCTTCCCAGTTCCTGTATAATTTGGGCTCTTTTAATAGGCCCATCAACCCTTTAATGTTGTAAGTAATTATTTTTAAATCCACACTGTAAAGTAACAGGGGCCAACCTTAACCTTTTTTTGCACTAGCCAGCAGGGCAAGTTGATTCAAAATGGCACTAGCCCGCAGATGGTTGCACTAGCCCTTAATTATGATGGTAAATTTTGCTCACTTATACAGGAAACAATGCAAGCAAAGCCAAGAAATACTGATTATTGCACATTTATCCTGCTCCCACATTGCTTCCAGCTCCCCAGCAGAAAAAAAAGACTGCAATGCCATCCATCACAGTGAGCCCCCCCCCATTGTTTTGTACCATGGCCTCCTCTCTTCCTCTTTCTGCCCCCCACACACACACACACACCAAACAGAGAGGCAGACAGGCTCCCCTTATGGGTGCGGTGGTCGCGAGGGAACGGACTCCCTCCCCGGAGCCAAACAAAAAAAACGTGACTAACTCGGTGGCTGGAGGGTCAAAGGGACCAGTGTTGAAGCAGCTGAATCACAGGCAGACAGGCTCCCCTCGTGGGTGCGGTGGTCGCGAGGGAACGGACTCCCTTCCCGGAGCCAAACAAAAAAATCGTGACTAACTCGGTGGCTGGAGGGTCAAAGGGACCGGTGTTGAAGCAGCTGAATCGCAGGCAGACAGGCTCCCCTCGTGGGTGCGGTGGTCGCGAGGGAACGGACTCCCTCCCCAGAGCCAAACAAAAAAAAGTGACTAACTCGGTGGCTGGAGGGTCAAAAGGACCGGTGTTGAAGCAGGTACAGTGGGATCTCCTCTGCACTGAATGTTATCTCCTGCAATCGCTCTCTGTGGACTTTAATTCATTTACTGCCACCACACACGTGGAGATAGTTTTTCTAATGGAAAAAACAAGAAACAGGTCGCAATTTGGCATTTTTCTCCGGCACCTTTAGAGCTTTAAGAAATTAATCTGAATGCATACATTGACCAGGGCTTTACTTTTAACTGCATTGAAATGTGGGCTGTAACTGTAAAACAGTATTTTGTTTGTTAGCTGCATTAGGTCACATAATTACTTGTAACTTGATTTGTTGCAATTTTATTCATTTTTCCCACATAAGTCCTGGGCTCTTACTTTAAATTGCACGGAAAAAGTGGACTAAATGCCTATAAGACCAGGGCTTAATTTTAACTGCATTTGAAAAGTGGTCTGCAAAAACAGTATTTTGTTTAGTAGCTGCATTATTCTCATAATTACCTGTACCTTGGTTCGTAGCAATTCTATACATTTTCCCTCATATGTCCTGGGCTTTCCTTAAACTTTCATTTAAAAGTGGGCTGAATCATTGTCTCGTGAGACCCATAGCCATTTTCTTTTTGAGAACGCTAATTTCCCCTTTGTCTCCCACGCGGTTTAAAACTACCGCGGACATACAGCCACTGCTCTATGCACCATCTCCCCCCCGCGCCTACTTAATCCCTGTTTCTTTCTTTCTCAGCTGAATCACAGGCAGACAGGCTCCCCTCGTGGATGTGGTGGTCATGAGGGAATGGACTCCCTCCCCGGAGCCAAACAAAAAAAACGTGACTAACTCGATGGCTGGAGGGTCAAAGGGACCGGTGTTGAAGCAGGTACAGTGGGATCGCCTCTGCACTGAATGTTATCTCCTGCAATCGCTGGAGCCCCGCTGACGCTGCGCGTCAGCTGCCCCACCGCCCCCACCACCACCCCGTCGTGCTCTCCTTATATAGTGATGGTGAGCAGTTTCTGATTGGTGGAGACCAAAAAACCTATCAGGCAACTTCTCCACTAGCAGGTTATCAGGACCTGCCACTAGAGGGCTGCCGCTTGCCTCCACAGCTTATCTCTCACTCTCTGCTCCTAAACTACCGCTTGCTTTACCTCATGGTGTGAGTGTGTGTTAAAAAAAAAGGAAAATTCTCTAAGTTATACTTATAATCTCTGCCAACCTGTCTAAAACAAATACTATATCATCTTTCTCTGTCCACAAAACAGTGTTATGGGTAGCCCTCCTCGTTTTAACCCTATCACAAAATCCACTTCCCTCCTGCCTTCTTCTTACTAGCTCCAGTGCTACCACTGCCTCTGCCCAAATTTTACCACCAGCATTAACCCGACCAATAAAAACTCCCTTTTCTGTTACAATGTCCAATATCCCCTACCCTCCTCTTATACCATGTCATCTCACCTCTGTAACTATGATCACCCCATTACTTTATGATCAGGAAATACTTCACTTTACGTGCACCCATATTTCCAATAAAACACCCCAACATGTTGTCTCATTCTGTCATCCCTCCAAAAAGATGAACAAAACTTCTCTAACCAGGGCAGCAATCATTCTCCTGTTACTAGCGGGAAATATCCACCCTAATCCAGGTCCCACTCTCCATAACCCACGGAAACCTGCTGCTATGAAGGGACTGCGGCTGGCCACAATTAATGTTTGTAGTCTTCTAAATAAACTTGACTCATTTCAAGCCTGGGTCTGCCTCCACAGCCCTGATGTAATAGCCGTCACTGAAACATGGCTATCACAGCATATCCTGACTCAGCTGTAAGCATCCCTGGTTACAGCTGTTCAGGTCGGATAGACTAAATAAGCGGGCGGGTAGTGCTCTCTATATCCGTGAGCACCTACATGGTATAAACATTGCTACCATAAGCCCTTCGGAAGGTGCACAGTCTCTAACTGTTAGGGTTGATATTGGAAACTCGAAAAAATCCCTCTACATAATGTCCGTATACATTCCCCCTCATAACCAAAGGGATGTCTTCACATCCATCCTAAACACAATTGAACTCCTCCCAAAAAATTCGGAAGTCATAGCCTAGGAGATTTCAACTCAAACTGGCTTTCCCCAAACATCCCACTCAGGGATCACGTGCTTCCAAAATCTGTCCCAAATGGTCCTCACCCCACTAGAGTGAACAAAATCGAGCCACAGTTCCCTCTTTGACTACTTACTAACCATCCTGAACACATTCTGGATGTCTAGGTTCTGTCGGACTCCATCAGCGATCACTCCCCGGTAACTTGTCTCTGGACAAATAGCTGGAAACCACCCCCACAAAGGACTACCAGGTGTCGCCAACTGAAGAAGGGGGCTCTCAAACACCTTAGAAACCTACTTCGAAATTTCGACTGGTCCCCCCTTGATCATCTGAAATCAGTTGATGCGCTCTGTCTTTTTCATAAGTTCCTTCCAATCTGCCTGTGGCCTTCGCCCTCTATGTCATGATTGAAAAGTCAAATCATCCCCTTAGGTAACACAGACTCTGCTTGATAAAATGGAAGGCGATGACCTGTGGTGCAAACCCATCAGTCTGGTCAGCCTGCTGACAGGCAATGCTATCGTGCTGCCAGAAATACTTGCATCTGGGAAATTCGGCAGGCAAAGGCAGCTTATTACCAAACAAAACTCTCTGCCACCTGGGGTGATGGAAAAAGGTTCTGGGAAAATATAAAGAAACTCAGTGAAAAGTCTCCCTCCCCTCCCCCTGACATGCTTATCCTAGATGGTATCCCTACCAAAGAACCCAGCAAAACAGCGGAAGCTTTCAATATGTCTTTCTCTGACCTAAGCACTATTGTCCCCCCAGGCTTTTTCAGTACTGACACAGGATATTTCCCGACACCCCCTAGTGTGCCACCATTTAGTCTCAAAACTATCTCTGCAAGTGAAGCTCGTGCATATATTTCCAGGTTCCTAGGAAAGTCCAGACACAGTGGCGACTCACTAGATGCAAAATTGCTATCAATAACCCTTGATGATGTTCTGGTGCCTCTCACTAAAATTTTCAACATGTCCCTATGCCTAGGACAATTCCCGTCTTTATGGAAAAAGGCGAGGATTACACCAGTACATAAAAATGGTGCACGTACCTCAACTAGTAACTACAGGTACATCTCCATACTCCCCCCGCTCTCAAAAGCCTTAGAGAAAATAGTGACTGATCAACTCACTAACTATCTAGATGCACCACAACTAACCTGCATGCAACAACACGGTTTTAGGAAAGCTCACAGCACCACCACTGCTCTACTGAAACTCATCTCCTTTGTTCATGATGCTCTTGACCATGGAGACCTGGCTGGTACAGTCTTTATTGATCTCTCCAAGGCATTTGATACCGTCAACCACACCATGCTCTCATAAACTCCCTCCTCTCCATTGGCGTCTCAAAAGAAACTGCTAGCTGGTTCTCCAGTTATCTCTGACCGCACTCAACAGGTGATGATAAGTAACACCTCTCCCTAACCTACCCATCAGATCTGTTGTACACGCAAGGTCTATCCTCGGACCGCTCCTTTTCTCCACTCTACCTGAACTCATTACCTCAGGCCTCCTCTGGGCATCTTCTTCTTTATGCTGATGATGCTGTGATCTTCAGTCGGCACCCTGACCCACTCAACTTCAAAAGCCTTGCAGGGCTCTTTTTGCTCAAATTGAAGCCTGGCTCTCCAAACTTTGTACTCAACACAAAAAGGCGAAAGTCATGTTATTAGCCACCCACAACACAAGCACAGCTCTGCAAAATTAACTATACACAATGTGATGGGCTCCACACTGGAACAAGTTCCCAACTTTAAATATCTTGGAGTTACCTAGACTCCGCCCTCACCTATCGTGAGCATATTGTGTCAACTTGCACAGAAATTAATAAAAGTTGGTCTCCTCTACAGGCTTAGACCATGTCTACCTCCTGAGGCTATAAGCAGCTATCTCCAGCTCCATTCTTTCACTGGTAGACTACGGCATAATCATATATGGGGCCACCTCTGACACAGCACTGTCTAGCATCAAACGTGCCCTTAACAAAGCCTGCAGATTGGCCATAGGTTGTGATCATCTCACGCACACCTGTGACCTCTGTCTACGCTTTTCATGGCTAAACTTCCAAGGGTGACTTGTTTATCAGACCTGCCTGATGGCCAAAAAAATTCAGTTGGGCTTAGCCCCTCCAGGCTGTCAAAAGCTCCTCCTAAAGAATCTCTCAGCTTGCTTCACAAGACACTCTGACACCAACACATTCCATGTCCCCTTTGTTAATACCACTACTGGCCAAAGGTCCTTTTGCTTTAGGGCCCCACTCTGGATGAACTCAATCCCTGACTCTATCTAAACAATTCCCAGGCTTAGGCCTTTTAAACATGAGCTACTTAATCACATTATGTCAAACTCCCACTGTGACTGCAGATGAAACCTGGAAAAACATTAATGCACCTTTGTTTCACAATTGATGACGTTCCTTATCTGTGTAAATTGTTATCTTTCTTTCTGAAGGTTACTGTCATTATTTGCTTGAGTTGTGTCTAAATTGTGTATTCCATAACACTGTGTTCTAACCCATTTATATGCGATGTGGAGCCTTTGCAAATGAGTCTCTGACTCAAAGGGTTGTAATTCCTAGACCTTCAATAAATAAATAAATAAATATCATAACAGCAAATGTTCAGTCAAGCAGTCCTAGCTCTGCGTACACAATAGCTGGCATCATCATGCACCTCACCACACTGTCACCACCACCCACAGGGCAATGAACAGAGTCAGGTAGAGAAAGACACTCGCAGTCCCCACCCTATAGTCAACTGGAGACCTGCACTTTTGAACGTTTTTGTACAGTCTCAAGTGAGCCAGGAGCATATCTAAGATTTCTTTGTGGTGGGGGCTAGACAAACCTAAGGGCTTGGAAAATAGAAAACTATGACATTTTATTTGTAAAAGCATTGATTTTAATATGCTCTGCCCAACAATAACAGATTTTTCTTTAACATTGTCCTTTCATCAGCCGGGAAACAGTACACAGGCATAACACTATACTATTTCTATTTCCATATAGGATGATCTATGCACCCCAGGAATGCCTATTTCAAGGTTTCAAATTATGTATTTTATCAAGGTTTATTTTTGTACCATACATGATCCAAAGCTTTGTTATTAGGCTGAAAGAACATGCTGAGTGGGATAAGGGTGGAACTGTATGGATGGTGATGGCTGGCATAGTCTATTTAGAAGAGCTGAGGACCCCCTACACCAGTAATGGCAGCTATGGATTTAAGGATGGTTGCTTCAGAGTCTGGTCTGCAGTGGTGTCCAGGGAAAGAACAGAGTTAAGAGATTTGGGAGAGGGAAGTTATGGTGAGGCTGGGATAAAACCCACCACCTGCAGGGCCGATCCTGTATACCTCTTTGCATTTTGTCACTGAAATGTTGGATACAAACACTCAAAATGTAGAGATATGAGGGGCACTGGTCTTAATAATATTGGACAAATTGTTAGACATAGACACATTCAGAAAACTGGAACCTAGTGACTTAACAGCACTCTACCCTTGATCACACCCAGGAAGCTAGCTGAAAGTCTTAACAGTGGAGTGACAATGACTCACATTGAGTCATTTATGGGATCTCTCTCTCTTGAACTGCCAGATAACTGCAGCTCTTAATGAGCTGTTAATCACACCTGGCCATCTGGAACATTGAGAGAGATTAGCATGAGGACTACAGAATGCTAAAGTAGAGACTTTTTTTTAACTTCATTAACAGCCATGAAAATCGGCACTAGTCAAGCCGGGCAAGTAGAGAGTTAGCTGCACTAGCCCTGGTCAATTTGCACTAGTGTTTGGGCTAGATAAAACAATGTTAAGATCAACCCTGTAAAGTAATCCAATTTATTAACTGAATCCACTTTCTTGCTCCCCAGAGGTCCACATCTCCACCCCGGAAGGTATGGGCTTGCATACAATTCCAGGCTTAACAATCAGAAAATGTAAAGTAGAACATTTAACAACAAGAATATTAAGTTGAATTGCAAACATCAAAATATTTTATCACTTCCAAAAGTGACACCTCCACCTTCCCTCTAGGATCAAAATTTGAGAAGGAGTGCACAGCAAATCTAGGCTGCACTCAGCTGCAGAGCCTACTTGAGCCTCAGAAATAGGTGGGTCATCAGTCAACAATGGCAGAAATTTCCTGCCTGGAAAGAATAAAGTTACTCTTATCTCCTCCTGACCGCCCCCATCCATCCCACTTGCTAAATTTCTTTTTAATTTAACTAGTTAAAACACCCAAACTCAAACTCAGATCAGAAATAGGAAGCAATGCCGGACCCGGTGGCGCTGAGGTTGAGGCGCTAGTCGCCTTACCTCGTACCATGCCAGCGACCCGTGTTGAGAACAAGCACGGGTTGCCAGGGGTCGGCCGGGGAGGAGAAGGATAGAGCACCTGATGGCTGCTCTCCTTCTCTGGGGAGGTTAGTTGCAGGCTCTCTCTGCAGTGCCGCCACCTAGGGAAGCCCGAGTGGAAGGTGCGGTACAGTGGAGAAGCAGAAAGGGAATTTGGGTGGATGTCGGCAGAGGGGCAGAGCAGGAGGTACATCTCTGCGTGCCTCCTAACTCATGGCCCCTCATTGCATGCTGACGTCGGGGAAAGGGAAAAAATGGAAAAACACCTCGGTCCCTCCTGGGTGGCGACACCTCTCTGAGGGATCTCTGGTCTCATCAGACAGACTCTGCTGTGCCAGGCTCTGCCACATACAGTATGTTAGTTTGAAGAGGTAAGCATGGGGGGTCCCTCTCCACCCCACCTGGGGGGTATACCGGGGGGTCACAGGTGTGTGTGGAACCAGGGGTCACTCTAGGGACAGATCATGACAGGATTATAGCCCGCAGACAGAAGATGTCTGAGAGAGTGGAGGGAGGAGGCAGCTTGGTGCATAAACATAAGGTTAAAAAAAAAAAAAGAAATAGGAAGCAAAAATGAAACAGTTTGGCATCTTTCCCATTTATATTATTTCCATTACTTTAAGCAATTGGAAACTCAAACCCATCTTTCTTTTTCTATTTCCCTCTTTTCACAAATGAATTTAGTGAGCTCCCCAACCTCTACCCTCTCTTCATCAATTTCCACTTCTTTTGCTGAACTGAGAATAACCCCTGTACATAATTAAAGATTTTGTATAGCCTCTGCATCCATGGTATTGTCTTAATAAGACTCTGCCTAAATGCTGCAATGAGTAACAAGAATGGGAGAGCCCAAGATTATGAGGTTTAAAGTCTTATGTGAATCCACAAGTAAGCTGGTTTTAAATATTCAGCTCCAGCCTAAATGTTTGTTTCTCCAATCTTCTCCGTTCTTTCCCTCCAGAATTCTAAGTAACCTGTGTTGCTGGAGCAGATGATGATAGGGTTCTTGTTGCTGCATGGTTGTGAACTTGTGACGCTTTCCTCTGGTCTTCTGAGGGGACAGTATTGCCTCGAGTGGAGGTGGATTTTCTGGATGATTCCATCTGCTCTAAGGACTTGATCTCATCTGGAATGTCCGAACTGGGTCTTCCTGCCCACTTGGAATTTTGGACTGTGTACCATCTTCTGTACTCTAGTTCCTTGATTGTTTTGGCATCAAGCAGATAATCTACTGATATGCCCTACTGCTTTAGGAACTTTGCAGCATCCGAGATGGCTGGAAATGAGTGAGTCCCTGAGTCAGTAATAATCTTTAAAGTAGTAGGATAATCGAGCCTTTCTTTCACTCCTTTTGCCCATAGTAACTTTAAGACTGGGAGCAATTTTCTCCTTCTGTCCATAGTAATTGGGGCGTAGTCAAGCTTGAAAAAAGGCGTGCATCCCCAAATGTAATCTCTTGTTTGGCCAAGGCTTTGTATAGGACCACTTGCTTGGTTCTGTAGTCTAAAAAGGCTATTATCACTGATCTGGGCCGTGCTGCCAGGTCCTTGGGGCAGGCTCCCAATGAGTAGTGAGCTCTACTTATGTTCAACTTGTAGGATTCCTCCAGCCCTAAAAGCTCTTTCAATCTGGAATTCCCTCTCCCCTGAAATATGACACTCCTCCTCCAACTACTCCCTTACCCCTGCCCTAAATAATTACCCTTCCCTCAGCTGTTCCTGCTTTAACCCACCTTAATACCTGTCCCCAGTTTCTGCCTTCCTATCATGACCCCCCCAGCAGGGTTCTCAACATCCTGAAGGGGGAAATCAGGAAATGGCTACCCCTTCTCCTCATATTCAGTTCTTGCCTCCCCGCCCCCCTTCTCCACCTGCCCTTCTGGGTCACCAGTGTGCACAACCTAACCCCATCCTTTTTACTCCAACAGCACTTACATACTACCTCGAGCCTGCTCCTGGTACACTCATGCACTATTAATGTTCTATAGGTTTTGTATGTTCATATGTTCTTGTATGATTTTGGTAATGTAATTTACCAATGTTCCTCTACTGTTTATTCATTTATTTGCTTTTGTTGACTGGGTAAGTCGCACTAGACAGCCAAGTGCCTATTTTCAGGTGCGACCCGGGAGGGTTACAAGCTTGGATAACAGGTACAGTGAATAGATTGGACTTGAACACAAAGAGTATTACATGTCATATAGTGAGAAAAAAAAAGGCAACCAGTAAATAAGACACCCACCCGGAGAAGGTTACAGACGGCCCGGGAGAGTTAAGATAGAGCATATACATATAGTGAGCGAGTCAGATTTACATACAGTGGTGATTGCAGGTACCAACAAAAAAATTTACATACAGTGGTGTTGCAGGTACTAACAAAAATAACATTACATTATCCTAAATCTAGTCCAGTGAACAGGAGAGTAAGTGCAGCGGACCTGGGGTGTGCGCGACCCCCCATGACAGGATAGTTCAGGAGGCTACGGGGTACAAGGACAGATGGAGGAGCCCTTCAGGAATGCCCATAGAGACATTTTGAACCCTGGATGGGAGGGGGTGGATCGAGTAAGGGCAGGGAATGAGTTCCATAGTTTGGGGGCATAGTTGGCAAATGCCCGATCGCCCGCAAGGGTACGTGTTCTAGGGACAATGCAATTTAGTGCCGCTCTTGACCTAAGGTGGTGGGAAGAGTTGCCGGGGAAGAAGGACAGGGCGAGGGCTGAGGGGGTGGCTGTTCTAATGATGTTGTCGATGAAATTCCCTACTACGAAGGCGCAATGTTTCTCTGGGGGGAGCCACTCAAGGCGTGTATAAAGGTCACAGCAGTGTGTCAGGGGAGGGGCGGAGAGTGCGAAGTGGCAGATGCTGTTGTAGGCCGTGTCACATTTTGAGAGGTTGGATTTTGGCATAGGGGTGAAGGTCACTAGCTCATAACAGAGGGAGGGGAGGAGAACACCCCTGGCTAGGGCCATCCGAGCGGCCGGTGTGAGGCAGTTTTTGGCTCTATATGCGAGTCCAAGTTTGACATTCGTAGCCTTGCAGATGTTCCTGATGCACAGGGAAAGGTCCAGCTGGGGGTCTAGGGTAACGCCAAGGTACTTGACAGCAGCAGCTATCTGCACGGGCAGGCCGTCAGCTCCATGTATTAGAAGGGGGGCAGGGCAGGATTTTGTTCTATTCAGGGACCCGAAGAGCATAGCCTGGGTTTTTTTGAGGTTGATGACAAGCTTATGCTCACACAGCCAGGCTTGAATCTGCTTGAAGTCAGAGTTCAGTTGGGAATTGGTGGTGCTGATGTCTCGGGCACTATCCTATGACGAGGTCATTGGCGTATAGGGTTGCAAGCCCATGGGTGATGATGGATGGTTATTCATTGATGAAAGGGAGAAGCGTCGGCCAAGGACAGACCCCTGGGGGACGCCACATTGTACAGTGGTGAGGGTGGAGAGGGATCTGTTGAAGTTTGTGTATTGCTTCCGACCAGTAAGGTAATTGTGGAACCAGGCATGAGCGGGGTTTGAGAGTCCAAGGGAGAGCAGAGTGGCGCTGAGGAGGGAGTGATCTACCCTGTCAAAGGCCTTGGATAAGTCCACGAAAATTGCACCAGTAAGGTTGCCCTGGTCGGTTGCAGTTCGGATCTCGAGGTGACTACAGCGGTGAGCTGTGCTGTACCACTTCCTAAACCCATGTTGGGTGAGGGAGAGGAGATTGTACTCCTGTAGGTACTCAGTTAACTGAGAGGCCACAGCTTTCTCTAGGAGTTTAGATGCGGCCGAGAGAATAGCAATCAGCCAGTAGTTCAGGGGATCTTTTGGGTTTCCTTGTTTGAGGACAGGGGTGATCTTTGCTATTTTCCAGATATCAGGGGATGACACCGGTGGTGAGGGAGGTGTTAAAGATGTGTGTCATTGGCCAGGCTAGGAGGTGGGCACCTAACCTGAGCAGTTTTGGCTTGAGGTTATCGTGTCCTAGGCCGGTGTGCGGGGGGAGGCTAGCGAGCAGCCTCTGGGTCTCGGTGATAGACACCTGCTGTAGAAAGAAGGAGGGTCTGGGTGCGGGTCTGGGTCGAGTGGAGTTGAAGGTGCGTTACAGGTGGTTTATAGTTTGAGGGCTTGGGGCAGTGGGGGGAGGAAGGGGGTGGCCTGTTCGGAGAACATAGTGTTAAAGGTGTTAGCAATTGTGTGGGGGCTATTGCAGCTGACCCCATCAATGAGCAAATCCGTGGCTTGTCCTCTCGCAGAGCCCCCGACCATGCTTTTTATGTTCTGCCAAAAACTCCTTGGATTGTTGGTTGAAGACAGTAGTGCGGATTGGCAGAACTCGCTTTTTGTGGCCCTGATGGCTTTTTTGCAGGAGTTTCTGAGGCACTTGTAGGTGGCTAGATCACTGACCCTGAGAGAGGCCTTATAGGTCTCCCAGCACTTGTCCCTGTGTTTCATTAGACAGAATAGATCCCCATGAAGCCATTTGGTGACAGTACCTCGCACCCTCCTTCTAGTGAGGGGTGCATGCTTGTCCTGCACTGGGATATATTTGGCTAGGAAAGCGTCCAGTGCTAGATTTGGATCCAAGGAGGTGGTGACCCCAGACCAATCAGTAGATCTGAGGTCGCTGAGGAAGTCGGGCAAGTGGAGCTTTGAGTAGTCCCTCATCTGTATCACTTTGCTAGGTAGTTTTGCCTGAGGGATGCCCCAGGTACAAAAGGTGGGCGAGTGGTCCGAGATGGCATCAGATAGGATGCCCGAGGATGTGATTCTGTTGGGCCTGTTGGTCAGGACCCAGTCAATCAGTGATCCTTTATCCCCCCTGGGGGAAGGTCTCGTTGGTTCGGTGATAACCTGGCTCAGAGCAAGGCCTGATATCAATTGCTCATAGGATTTAGAATTGGATCCTATCCAGTCAAGGTTGAAGTCTCCAATAATGAGGACCTCACTTGTCCCCACCCTGGAGCTGAGGCTGTGTAGTAGTGAGGAGAGTCCGGGTATTCCACCACTGGGAGGGTTATAGCAGCAAATCAGGTGGATTTTCTTTGTGAGCCCAAGAAGGAGAAGGGTGTGCAGGAACTCACATGCCGAGGGGGTAGTTGGTTGGTGGTCAATGGTAGACACATTGAGGTGGGCTTTGTAATAAAGTAACACCCTCCCTCCGCGTTTGTTACCCTTGCGATCGCACCTGATGTGGCTATAACCTGGCAGGGTACAAACAGCGTCAGGAGTGTGGGGTTTTAGCCACGTTTCTGTGATATCCAAAATATCTGGGTTATAGTGGGCAACCCAGGCAGTGAGCTCAGTAAGGTTGCATAGGAGGCTGCGGACATTTAGATGGACAATTTTTAGCCCCTTGACAACTAGCCATGGGGGGGGTTGAGGTGATGCAGCAGGTCATCCTGTTTGTGGTGGTAGCTCCACCCTGGTGGGCTCTAGGGAAGGGGTTGAGGAGGGGTACATGCTAGCTGGGGGGTTGGTAGGGCAAAGGAGGAACCTAGTTAGCTTGAGATTAATTAGGCCTGCCCTTTTAGTGCAGTACCCTGAAAATGGAGAACTGTGCTGTTTTTTTTGACTAGTTAGCTAGGAGCTTGGGATTAATTGAGTCTGCCCCTAGTGGCAGGTTAGTATAACCTGCAAATGGAGAACTGGGCTAATAGGTCAAATTACCAAAACATGTGACCACTCTCAGCCTATTTAAGGAGAGCCGACCAAAGGGTGGTGGTGGGGGCGGTGGGGGAGCGAGCATAAGCGTTAAGCGGGAACTAAGCATAGCAGGCACAGGAACTCAGATAGGAAGCGTCAGGTCTGTTGCAATTACCTCAATTCCTGTCCTCCGGTGAGCAGAGGGCCATAGAGCACCCTCGCGACCTCAGGGGTCCAAAGCTCAATTCCTGTCCTCCGGTGGCGGGGGCGTAGAGTACCGTCCCGCGACCTCGGGGTCCAAAGCTCAATTCCTGTCCTCCGGTAGGCGGGGGAGGCCATACAGCACCCTCGCGACCTTGGGGGTCCAAAGCTTGAATTCCTGTCCTCCGGTAGGTGGGGGGAGGGCCGTAGAGCACCCTCGCGACCTCGGGGGTCCAAAGCTCGAATTCCTGTCCTCCAGTAGGTGGGGGGGTGGCCGTAGAGCACAATACCTTGTGTTTCAACTGTTGCACAATCTTACAATGTTGTATTGTTTGTACTACCCACATACTATTGTAACTGATCATCCTTCACAACCCTATGTAACCCCTACCCCCAGGTTGCACCGTGAGATGAGCAATTTGTTGTTCAGTGTGCCCTCCTGGTGAAACATTTCAATAAATAAATAAAAAGGAAGAGGGTGGAGAGGGTGAGGTAGTTGAAAGAGGGCCACTGTCCCACTGTGGAGTAAGGCAGTGAGGGGGAAGGAATAGAGAGTGGGTATAAGGGAAGAGATGGTGTATGGTGAAAAAGAGGGGGGAGTGGACCGAGGCGGTGAGTGGAGGGAGTAAAGAGCAGGAAGAGGTGGTGTAGGGGGAGAAGTGGGGGAGTGGGGTGGTTGGCAAAAAGAGGCAGTGTGGGGAGGGAATAGGGATTGAGTAAAATATTGTGGGGAGATTTAAGTGGAACAGGGAGGGCAATGCAGGGCCGTTTAAGTGTAGCAGTCACAGTGGGCCCTGGTCACAAGATGCTGGTGAAACTTGCATTTAAAACTGCTGAGATTGGGAGAGTTGGAGATTTCTGCCGCGAGCTAGTTGAACCAGGAAGGGGCTCTAACTTTATAGGAGCGCTGTTCTTGTGAGGTTCAGCAGTGGGGAATGGTAAATGATAGGCTTTCAGTGCTTCTGATTAGGTGGGTGGCACAGTGTGTGGTCAGTAAGGACTGGACCCCTGGGGGCAGCAGGCCCTGGGTGAACGTCTTAGTTAGGATGCAGGTTTGGTAATTTAGCCTGCTTGAGAGCTGGAGCCAGTTAGCCTGTGCATAGACATCGCAGTATGTGAGAGTTGAGTTGCTGAGGTGAGTAGCTGACAGGCCTTGTTGAGGGCTAGGGCTATGCGCCAGAGAGTAGTGTCAGTGGCAGCTACGTACCACAAGGCCATAGTTGATTAGCGAGGTGACTGAGCTCTGAATAGCCAGCTTTAAGGTGTCGGCTGTCAGACAGTGCCTGTGCCTGTACAGTAGACCAGTGTGGGCATTAACAGAGTTAGCAATGTTATGAATACGATTGTTGTATGAGAGGTGCAGTCTAGGGTCACACCAGGTATCTGAATTGGTTTATCTGTTCCAGCACAGATCTTCGCACTTGTTAATAAAGTGGCTGTTCTTTATGCCTGCTGTGGGAACCATGAAACAGCATTGTTTTGGTTTTAGAATAGTTTAGGATGAGTTTGTGTGACTGGAACCAGGTTTCAACTTCAGAGAAACTTCTCTGGAACTGATGCTGAAGATGGACGGGATCCGACTGGTTTGTGAAGATGACGGCTTCATCTGCATATAGAAGCATTCTATTGTGGCAGGAGGCAGGAAGATACTGAAAAGCAGTGGACCTAAAATAGAGCCTTGGGGAACTCCAGAGTGGACAGGAAGAGAGGTTGAGAGGGATTTCCCTATTCTAACCTGTTGGGAATGGTCATAGAGATAGCTTTGAAACCAGAGGGTAGCGTCCAGAGAGAGTCCTAGGTGAGGAAGTTGCTCGATCAGAAGGGAGTGGTTAACTGTATCAAACGCCTTTGTCAAGTCTATAAAGGCGGCTCCAACTAAGTGGTTTTGGTCCAAGGCTTGGTGGATGTAGGAGGTGAGGTCGAGGAGTGCTGTGTTGGTGCTGTGCCCCTTTCGAAAACCGTGTCGTTGGGGACATAGCAGATTATATTTTTCCAGGTATTCAGTGAGTTAATGTGCAACCATCCGTTCCAATTCTTTGGAGAAGGGGGTGAGGATAGAGATTGGTCTGTAGTTGCTTGTCTGAGATTTGTCACCACTTTTGTGGATTGGAGTCACCACGGCAGACTTCCATTTCTAAGAAAACTGAGAGAGTGTCAAAGCACGGTTTAGGATTTTGGTAAGGTGAGTTAGGACTTCATCGATGGTGAGGGCAAGTAGTTTCATATCCAGGGAGTCACCACTATTCCTGGATCTCCCAATGACTTTGAGAATGTGTTTTCTGGCTAACCCTTGGGAGATGGCCTTAAAGTAAAATGGGGGGTGCTGCTGAGTTACACCTGGGTGATCAGATAGGGTAGTGGCCTGGGTTCAGTCAAAAAAGTCAGGAGGGGAGCACGTGACTTAGGTCAGTAAATGTGGAGTTGAAAGCATTGGCAATATTTACATTATCCAGGGTGATAGAGCCATCGATGCAGAGCATAGTGGGGATGGTTTGGGAATTCTTCCCTGTTACTTGGGAGAGACTGTCCCAGAACTTCCTCCCATCTTTCCGGGAGTTAGTAAGTGCGCTGTTGTAGTAATTTTCTTTCGCAAGGCATATAGATCTAGTGCAGGTGTTCCTGGCAGCTCTGTAGGCTTGTGTGTCAGCAGAAGTATCGGACAGTTTGTCATGATACCAGAGCTGGTCCCTGGATTTCATTTGTTTTATGAGGTCTAAGGACACCCATGGGTGGTATCCCATTAGGATGGTGCATGGAGAAGGGCACCATCCATAATGGCGACCTCCCAGTGAATCCCTCATGGCAATGGGAGGGTAGGGTGGCTGGATGGGAGGGTCAGTGAAAATAGCGACAGGATGTAGCTATACATCACTAGGGGAGAGTGAGCACGAGCGTGGGCTGGGAGGGATGGAGGAGCTGTGAGGGGTGGCGCTGTGGTGGGCTGCCGAGCTGCTTTGTTGTGTCAGGGGTTGGTCCGTGGCTGCGGTGGGTGTGGTACTGGGATGGGTCAGGCGCTGGTGCAATTTGTGCGCCCTATTTAAACCTTTATTTTTAATGTTTTCATGCCCCGACATGTACCTCCTGGAGTTGAGAATCCTTTAGTGGGGGAGAGGGCCAAAGCCCTGTGTGGGGTGTGGAGGCACAGCCCCCACAGAAAACATTAAAGTAAGTCCCAATGCCATTTTCCGGTGCGCTGGGGTCTAGACTTCTTGATAACAGCGATTGCCTGTAGGCTTTTGCTGTTATCACATAGAACCCCCATGGGTTAGTGGTACCCTTGACTTTGCATTTTTTTAGGGGTACATGGACATCACATGCCAAGTTAAAGGTGTTAATAAAGTATTCAAGAGCTGAGTCCACATCCTTAGTGGTATCAATAGGGGACCAGTCTAGTACAAGCAGGTGTGCTTTTAGGGGTCCTGGGTGACCAGGCAATTACATTCTGCTGCAATTGGCTCTAGGAGGGGGGTTGTTGAATTTATTTGTCCATAGGGACATTACCGGATAGTGGTCACTGACAGTGTCCGGAAGAACATCGGTCTTTGAGATGTGTTTAGGTCTATTTGTGAGGACCCAGTCAAGGAGAGTGGAAGTCCCAGCCCTGTAGTTCATCCTGTTGGGTGACTGAACCATTTGGGTGAAGTTAGCTGTGGCCAGGGCATCCTTGTAGTTACTTGCACTGGGGGCCAACCAGTTGACGTTGAAATCCCCGAGCATAATGACCTCCGAGCTACAACCTAGGAAGTTGATACAGTCCAGGAGGGAGGGGAGACACTGAGTTGTCAGTTTGGGGGGAATGTAGACTGAGGCAATGGTCAGTGCCTTGTTATGAGCACCAAGTAAAACTTAACATTTACATAATCCTTAATATAATAATAAACTTTATGTTTACATAATCAATTGAAAACTAATCATCAGCTTGAATTAAATGACTTTCAGAATTCTGTGGATCTTTTTGAAAAATTCTGAAAAGTCTTTCTTAAGTGGACTTACCTTTATGGCTACATTGCACTGGTGGGATTTCACATTCTACATAGCTTTACTTTGCAAGTACAGTACCTTGAATTCCTCTCTCCTCAGCAGCTAATGCATTCTTTTTCCACACTAACAAAACATTCTAGGATATATATATATATATATATATATATATATATATATATGTATATATATATATATATATATAGGATATGACATGGCCTGACTGAAGATATCATATTTATCTTCACGAGGCCAATGATATCATGATAGCTCATGAGTGGTGAAGCCACGGTGAGATATCATGATGTCGTGTGGCCAGTGAAGATAAATATGATATCTTCAGTCAGGCTGTCATGTTCTGTTTATACAATGCAATGCTTTGGGCCCCACTCAATACAACCCCCAAATGGCCTCCTTGATACAATCCCTCACATAGAAGTAATGGCTATTCCAGCTCAACTGTGCATATCTGTTGTAACACAACAGATGGCATATGTTATTTTTAAAAAATGTGCGTGGTTGATCTTGCCACTTTAAAATAAAAACAATAGTGTCCTGGATTGTGGGTAACACCACCATGGCTACCCCAACACAACTCTTCATACCCCCACTCCAAATCCAGCAGATTACATTTATTAAATGTTAAAAAATGTCTGATCTTGGCACTGTACAGATATTTAATAAACCATATCTGGTTGATCCTGCCTGTATCTTTAAAGAAATACTTAGTAAAAAAAAATACATCTGGTTGATCCTGCGACTTCTGTTTATATACTTCTTCATGGAATGCAGCATGACCAAGCAGCTATCCCTAGAAGTGTAGCGTGGCCAAGCACTATAAATATCAAAATGTGAGGCACTGACTGATTTTTAGAATGAGGGAGCCAACATTGCCACATTTAGAAAAGTGCTTTTTTTATTTTAGCGGTATTTTCTCAAAAGAAGATGACGATAGTACTGACAGGAGAATGAGCAAGTCGGCAGCTTCAGAACACCACACGTAAGTGCGAGCGTGTGTTGCCATAGCCACACATGCTTACGCTTTCGTCTGGTGGTCTGAATCTGCCGACTCACTCGATCTCCTCTCAGTACTGTCGGCAGTTTCTTTTGAGAAAATGGCACTAAAATGAACAGAAACACTTTTCTAAATGTGGCAGTGATGACTGCCTCATTCTAAAATCAGACAGTGCTTCACATTTTTATATTTATAGCACTCGGCCATGGTACATTTCTGGGGATAGCTGCTCGGTCACGCTACATTTCAGAAAGAAGTAGATAAACAGAAGTCGCAGGATCAACCAGATATGTTTTTAAATATTTATGTGTGTGAAAATATGAGCAGATTTGAAAGATGCATAGGGGTCCTGCTTGTAAAGAAAAAAACGGGGGGGCTGCTCGTATGGAAAAAGCCAGATGATAGAAAGTGAAAAAGTTTCACTTTCACTGTGATGACATATAGGAACATGGAGATATCAATGATATCTTCACATGTGAAGATATCATTGATATCTCCATGACCTGGCTGAGATACTACATTTTATCCTGGCATTTATACCAAAACATACATTGTATAAATATATAAAAAAATATATATATATATATATATATATATATATCACCATTCCGAGTCATACATTTTGTCCCCATTGCTGCTACGTAGAAGACCAGAGGCGTCCCCAATGGTCTGGATGTTTGCCCAGTTTATATGAAATGTGGTAGCCAGGTAGCGAAAGACTACTGAAATGTTCCTAGTAGCAAGTAATACAGATGTGTGTTTCACTTGACTGAACATCTGCTCATTATAAATAAATATATGGAATCACAGTAAGAGATGTACATTTGCCTTTTATAATGTAATGTTGTCCTGAGGATGCAACTTTACTGCCGTTTGCTGCCATGGGGGAGATCAGGGTTTGCACCTAACACTTTGTACTTTTATCCAGTGTACTCTTCCATCAAAGCACAGTTTCTTTGTTGACTCAAAGAGGTATTACAATCTGCAACCAATCCAGTCTTCCAAGGACTAACACAGCTGCAAACATTCACCCAGATGATAAGAAATATTATAAACAGATGGTCAATGGCAGCCACAAAAGGTCTACTGGCACATTATAAAATGTTTGTTTTATTTAACCACATATTAATCTTTAATAAATATCAAGAAAGGTGGTAATAATCCTGCATTTAGTCTGTGGTGATTCTTTAATGGTCTACCTTCAATACCATTTTCTGAAAGATTCAACAGGCTGAAGTACAAGTTAAAACTTTTTTATAAACTCTGATCTCTTGATTACTAGACCTGCTGTCCTGCCAGGGCTAAGTACAATCACAGAGGACTGACTGTGCTTAGTCCCGGGAGAACAGCAGGACTGGAGCTTTTAAAAGCTGTAACATACACTGCAGGCTACTGAATCTCCCATGGCTGCAGCCCAGCTCTGACATCAGCCACAGGGGATTCTGGGATTTCTGATTACAGCAAATGTCAGCTTGTGAATCAGAAGAATCAGCCAGATATGATCTATTATACTGCAAGTACACAGTAGGTAAAAAAAAATTCACACAGAATGCAAATTGAGACCAGACCCATACTTAGGCGAGGAGCTATTAGTGCTAACTGTTACTCTTTAATCTAGGCCCAAACATTTCTGGAATTTTAGATATCAAAGATCCTTGGATTGAGGGAGGGAGCTTTTTTTTCTAAATCATTTGCATGAAATAAAACTTCAAAGTGGGTTTGAATGAACTAACATTATGCTAGACAATGTGTAATTTATATTCTCGCCACCTGATTTTAATTTGAGTGATACAGTCACTGCTCATAAAAAAGTGAGGGATTGATGGCACTGGAACCAAAAGCCTTTCACTGATCCACAGATCAGACCATATGAGCAACAGCCGCAGTGCAGGTTCCACTTATGTTTCCACAAACACACCTCAGCGTGGACCTGTTCCAGACAAAATTCCCTCAGGTTACTGAGGTTAACGTTCATCGGTCTGAGACTTTCTTTGAGGAAGGTGTACCCACTTTCCTGAATCATGTAAAACTGTAGACAGCAGTGCATTTTGAAAAAATGTGAGATCAGCAGGGTTTGAACCCATGTGTTCAGCAGTGCAAGGCTGCTGCCCTGACCTCTGAGCCATTCAGCTCCCTGTTTTCCCGTGCTTTCTCAGCATCTGCCAGTAGTTCAAAGGACTAGTAATCAAGGTTTATAGATACAGTGGTAAATGATTTATCAATGAAAAAACTATGAAAAAACTATGCTTTTTTGTTGTTACGTTCCCATTCACCATGTTTATTAGTCAAGAGCTATTTTTCCAGAACATATTTTCTTTTTTGTTAAATCCTTAAATCTTCATGACTCGGTCATCATATGTGTATCTAAACTGTGTATTCAGCAACCATAAGTCAGAATGGGACTTCTTTATATAGAGGCTTGTTGCTACTTGAGAACTGCAAAATATAAACCCTCACAATTCCAGCTCCTATTAAAGAAGTTAAACATTTACCTTGTATGAAATTAAGCACAAATGGAAATCTCACTTGAAGCAATCATTTAGCACAAAATAAGTAATCTACTGTATAGTGCAATGTCCGCCTGCTTCTAGCTAGTCAACTACTATTCAATCATTTTAGACCAGTACTGCTGTCTGAGCAACAGACAGATTTTTTAACCAACGTCACTGGGCAGACCTGCCTCTGAGCATTATGAACAGGGCTACCTCCCGAGTAGGGCTTCAACCTCTACAGCTAAAGAGCCTCACTTCGCTGCTGTACCAGATTGGGGGTGTTGTGAAAATGTCTACATCCTGATAAACAAGGGACTGGGAGTCTGAATCCAGACACAAGATCCCCTCAGTTTTCATTTTTCGGAATTTGGTGACCCATGGTGGCAAGCAGTCAGAATAGTGATATATAAATTTATAAAATGGGTAGGGAAATTGCAGCAATATTATTGGCCGAACAGTACCACATGACCATGCGTATACTAGAGCATGACCACACACCTCAGAGTGGTTTATATATTACATATATTACTTTGTTAATCAATCAATCAAATTCTTTATTTATCCAGGTGAACACCATTGAGTAAGCTCATTTACAAGGGGGACCTGCATTACACAAGTCAAGTAACAATGCATTTATATACAGACAAATAGACAGTAGATGCAAGAGTACAACAGTACAGGTAGGCCTGCAATAGACAGGATAAGTAAAAATACATTTGGGTTCAAGTCAGTAAAAATGTATACCAGATACAACAACATACATGGTTTAGTATTCCTGTAAGGTAAAGGCATTATAGTCCAGCAAAGAGATTAGTTGAAGTGGATGCTACAAGCGAAGAGACATACATAGTCAGTTTAAAAAGACCCAGGCGTATCAAGGGGGAGACATGTGTTGGGAGAAGTGGGCAGCCAGTGGGGGGTCTGGAACTGGGATAATACTAGGAGCGAAGGAATGAGATGCTGTGGGTATACAAGGAATAGGTGGGTGAGGAGGTGAGATTTAGGGCGGTAGATAAGTAGGTGGCTCAGGGACAAGTTATGCACTGATACAAGAAGGAATGAGGATGGGAAAAGCAGGGAGGATGTGGAAGGGGGGTATAAGTAAGCTAGGATTATTGGAAGCAGTTGCAGGCTTCTGTAATGTATTTTGAGTATAAGGTCTTAAACACAGTGAGACTAACAGGAGTCCTCAGTTTCAGTGATTTCTGTACACATTCCAGAGCTAGGTTCGTTGGAAGCAGTTGCAGTTAATGCCACAAAAGTAGGGAAATGTGGCATTGGGGTTTCCAGCCCTAACTTCCCAACCCTACCCCAAGCAGCAAAAGGAACAAATATTAGGGTTTGGGGTCTCCAGTGTCTTGGTGAATCAGTGGTGGGGTCTTCCTTGGGGTTGTCAACCCTAATGACCACCTCGTTCCCTTAGCAAACGATGTTGCACATGATGTCCTTCCTTCATGCAGGGCTCTAGGTGGAGAAAGCTACAACAAACTGTGTTGACAACATGTGGCAAGACATACATCTCTACCTTTGAAGAATGTATCACCATGAGGCACTGGCTTGGAGCTTACCTTGTGCTTGGATAGGAGCTACAGGCTGGGGGGAGGGTTGGGCATTAGGGTTGACAATTACAAGGAAGACCCCACCACTGATTCGCCAAGACTCCAGAAACCCCAAACCCTAATGTTTGTTCCTTTTGCTGCTTGGCAGGTGGGGGTGGGGAGTTAAGGTTGAAACCCTAATGCACATTTCCTGCTTTGTGCCATTAAGATGCCCTAACTGGTGCACTAACAAATTTTTTGCAAACAATTTCCTTTCCTTTGAGATAGTGGAATCGTATCATCATTCACACAGATGCCTTTGGGACCTGCATGAACAGATGCAGATTCCTGTAAGGAAGACTCCATCTGCCTACAGAGTGCAACGACAGATGTAAAAATTCATGGGGCTGTCTGGTGGGCTCTGGAGGTGCAGGACCCTGTGGTACCTGTACTTCCACATAGTCTGAATACAGATGCACAGGGTAAAGACTGCATCTGTCAGCCAATGCACAGGGTCCTCTACCCAATGGGTGGAGGTGCAGAGCCCTATATCAAAGGACAATTGTCTTTACTATATTATACCTAGGCTCATGTGGACAACCCTGCACCTTTTATTCCATGGCTGGGGGTGTCGCATAACAGTGCCATCCCCACCCTAACCCCATCCAGCTGGGTCACTGAGTTCACCACTGAACTCAGCTCACTGGCATGTGATCACAAAGCATGCCAAGACTGGCACTACCCACAAAGTTTGTTAACAATTATAACTTTTTTGAAATTTTGACTCCAAATGTTCAAGATACTCATTTTATGATTCGCCTTATAAACATGACATGTACCATTTATAGGATATTGGGCAAAATTTGATTTCACACCAGAAGCCCAAAAACATGTCTTGTGCAGGATTTTAAAAAATTACATGTCACATTTATGGGGTGGGGTGGAAAAATGGCTATGTTGCAAGTCTAGTGTCAAAATACTGAAAATTAATGAAGTTTATGAGTGAATGTTAAAATACTGTAACATTCAGTCAATAACCTGAGCATTTTACTATATCTGTACGCCATATTTTCAGCATAGCCTTCTTATTACCCCACCACATAAACCTGGTAGGTGAACATTTTCAAATCCCTGCCAGAATGTTATTCTGCGCCACTAAAATGTCATTCTACACCACATGTGCGAAAACACATTTTTGCCAGGATTTGAAAAATGACATCTGTCATGTTCATGAGGTGGTATGAAAAAAAATGGCTATGCTGAAAATTTGTGTTGAAAATATTTACAATTATCAAAGTTACGAGAGAGTGCAGAAAAATGGCAATGTACTGTATGAACACAACGTTGCCTTTCTTACATATTTTGACCCCACATTTTCAACATAGCCTTCTTATGACCCCCTCCATGAACAAGGGTGGTGAAAATTTGCAAATCATGTCTGAAAGGTGATTTCACAACATGATGGCGAAATCACCTTTTGCACCTGATTTGCATAATTCCACCACAATTGGTCATGAGGTGGAGTCCCCAAAAGGCCATGTTGAACATTTGGCATCAAAATATGCAAAAATGAGAGAGTTATGCATCGAAGTTTAAAACCTCACTGAAATACATTGAACCTCACTTACCTTAGTTTCTCATATTACAGCTAGCGGATGTGGCAGCAAGACTTGTCTTCGATCAGAGAGTGGATATTCACCCTGGGACATGTTCAGGAAAGTGAGGGGGTATGGGGAGGAGTGTAGGGTGGTGGGTGCTGAGTGGGAGGTTGGGTGGGGGGGTCAGAGAGGTGAGGTACCATTTTCTTGTTTGCAGGTTAAAAAAACATCAAGGGACAGTTTTCTTTATTTCAGCTGACATGCAGCTTCAGCAAATGGGATGGATGAACTGAAGGGGAGTAGGGTCCACAGAAGTGGCACTGGGGGTGGGAACCCTGGTCTGCTTATATATTAAAAAAAATAAACATTGGAAAGGAGGGCCACCTGGAGTGGAGGGGGAGAAAGAAGTGGTACCCCAGTCCACTGAGCCGGCCGACAAGTCTCCCTGCTGCCCAGCTTCACTGAATTCAGGAACTAGCCCCCACGGGCATTCCACGGCTCTGCCGTTGCTCCACTGAGTCAGCCGACAAGTCTCCCTGCTGCCTGGCTTCACTGAATTCAAGTACACTGCTCAAGTGTCCTACTATCTCAGCTTTGAATCCTAGTCATCTACAGGCTGCCTTGTGGATGAGTGCGGCTCTCCATTGGCTGGGAACAAACTCTGCTCCTGCTTGATTGGATTCCCTCCGTTCCTGCTCACCAGCATTTCTGTGGTGCTGTGTTTGAAAAGCGAGTCATCTTCATTAGCTGCATTTCTAATTTTAGCTGCATTTCTAAGTTGAGAAATCAGCTGTTCTTGTTAAATCCATTTCACCTGCCTCTGAACCTGCAACTTCACATAGTTTTTAATTAGCTGTTAATTTTGTTATAATTTTTGGCTCTGCTCTACTTGACTGTAATGTACAAATTATTGCTGTTTAAACTGGTAGCAATATCAAAGTGAAAGTGCTGTTGTTAATTTGTAGAGTACTAGGGTTGCTGACTGAGTCCCCTTGAAACTCCCCTCTGCTTCCTCTGAGCATTTTCCCCCCTCTTTACCTCCTGCCATTCCTATCTTCTTCTACTCCCACCTGCCCTGAGTTTACATTCTTATCTTGTACTCGGGCGTGTTGTAACCTCCCTATCCCTTCATTTCTACTGCCTGTTGACCCCTCTCAACCTTATTTGTCTTCCTTCCTTCCTCAACCTCACTGCATACTCTCAGTAGGTCCTCTGTGCCTCCCCATTTTCAATAATTATCTTGTACTCCTGTAGGTTAATCCACCCTCCAGCAATTTAATTTCTTTTTCTCTTCCTATGAAGCTAAGACTGGCGCTGTAACCTGAAGCGCCCCCAACACTCAATCCACTTCAGCTGAATTGTGTCTGAATCTTGTCTATCCCACCCCTTTCTTTTGCTAACACCCTCTCTTTTGTCCTTTACTAGTCCAACCCCCCCACTGTAGCTGCCCAGCCTTTGTTTTGTCCTTATCTAACCCTTCTCTCCCCGTTTCCTCCCTTTCAGGAACTAGCCCCACAGGTGCTCCACGGATCTGCTGGCGCTGCACTGAACTGGCCAACAAGTCTCCCTGCTACCCAGCTTCACTGAATTCAGGTGCACTGCTCGAGGGTCCTACTATCTCGGCTTCAAATCCTAGACATCTACAGGCTGCCTTGTGGATGAGTGCAGCTCTCCATTGGCTGGTAACAAACTCTTCTCCTGCCTGATTGGATCCCCTCTGCTCCTGCTCACCAGCATTTCTGTGGTGCTGGGTTTGAAATGTGAGTCGTCTTCACTAGCTGCATTTCTAATTTTTCCCTGCCCTTCAACCTCAACCCCAACCACTATTAAATAGCGTACCTCCCCCCTCAGGGCACCACCCTCAAGCACCACTCCTCCTTCCATCTCAGTTTTCGATTCTCACCTTAAAGTGACAATTCTCTGTCTTCTCCCCTTGCCCCCTGTCAATCTTCTCTGCTCCTCTCACTAGCCATTCACTCTTTCTTTTTGCAATCTGCCATTCTACTCACCAAACTATTAAGTCTGGTCTCTGCTACTATTAAATTATCCACTACCCTCCTAGACTCTGACCTGTGTCAGGAGGTCTAAACCTCACTCTCAGGTTCTTGGCAATATCAGGAATGCAAGAAATCACAGATATGTTGCATATGAGTAATAAACTTGTTTATTACTACCAAAGGGATAAATCACAGTTGCCCTAAGCAGTTCTTACCAATATGAACCAGGAGCCAATGCTAAGCATTCCCTATACCTCGAGGTTTCTTCGTGTCTCTTGGGGTCTCTGAAGTATAAGACTCAGTGTCTCACATTATATATCTATGATAATTACTATGGTTACTGTAAGATAGAAACATTTCTAGTTACAGAGATAAGCCCTATTGGCTAAATTAGAGGTGGCTCCATGGTCCAAGATAACATTATACAATTTTGTAGTAGTCATCACTTTGTGAAACAAAAGAGTACAGTTCTTACACAAATCAGTGTAGTAGCACAAATCACCAAAATGTGGCAATGCCGACTTATATATTATAATCATTACAAGGACACAGATGTCCTAACATCTAATGAGTAAGAACTACATAGAAAATATATATGTATTAGGAAACAAAGTGTATAACAATAATATGCATACATATCCTAACATCTACTCTTGTACGGTAGATGCCCTTAGCCCTATATGTTAGTATAACATATGTTTAAGCACTAGCTGTCTACGGTGTACCTCTGGGGGTACCAATAAGGGTGCAGGGACCTCATGTAACATTCCCTTCCTTGTTGCCTCCAAGGGCAACACAGGCAAAAATATGGAAAGGTCAGGGAGCAGGGGCCGTTTACAAACCCAATGCGTGAGCTTTGTAAAGCAACTCCAACTGCTCCCGGTGTTGGCGCAGTGTGTGCCATAGGCAGCATAGCATAATAACTAAGAAAAATAACAAAAATGCTTCTATAATAACAAAACCTTTAAAGGTAATCTCTAACCATGTGTTAGTCAGTGCATCGTTCATATCACCATCATTAATCAATGAAAGGATAGCTTCATTAGCTTTGGTTATATTATTGCTGATGTGGATGAGGCGGGTGTCTTTTTTCTCTAAAAGTGATTTTAATGTAAGTGACAGGAGATCTATGTGTACACTAAAATATGGTAGATACTCAGAAAGGGTGAGCAGATAATCGGGGTTAACATCAATGATGTCTGCATCCATAAGGGGGATGGGGGTAATGACAGTATGTCCAATAACAGCTTTCTGGTGGGGACAAAACAAAAGTTAGGGTTATCAATAACATAAGTCTCAGTACCGTATGTATAGGTTTTATAGTTAGTCACAACACAGTATTCAGCGTCAGAGTTATATTGCATTTTAACAGTGGGCAGACACCATTTTTGCAACTGTACTGGGCAGGTGTAGGTTGTCTTGGAAATCCGCGTTGAGAGGCGATGAACCTCCTCTCGATAAGACTGGTAAAGTTTGTCTGGAGCCAATGCTGAGTCTGAAAAGTCTGTGTCATTCATGCTGATGTCATTGTCCATGGAAAAGAACCAATCAATACTGTCAGAGAATAACCACATACAGGTTTAATAACATCAAATACATCACATCGACACAAGTAGATATATTGTTTCTTCACACAGCAATCTGTGTGTGGAGCAACCCAGGCATCCAGGAAAGGATGGAAGACCAATAGAGGAGGCAAGTCCAGGCGTTCTCTGTAGATATCATCATCAAGGTGCCCAGTCGAATGTACAGAAGCCAGCTTGTCGAACAAAGCTGTAGTGGGATCAAAACGTGGTAAAGAGACAGTAAAAGAAACAAACATTGTATCTTTGATAGAACATTTCTTAGAAGTAAAACAGGGACTAGTGTTAGGGTGTCTGGTCACAAAACCCAAATTCCTAGCTGAAGAAAGAGGAATAGTTAAAGTTTGTTGCATGCACATAGCAATTCAGCCAGGAGTTTTACAAGGTGGACAATACCATTTAGAAAGATGTCTGTCATGTATGATATCAAGGATCCTTCCAGATTCTAGATCACAGAAGAGATTATTGAAGGTAGTGATAATGTACAAGCCATAGGGTGAGCATAAAATCTCACAGTCAATGTATTGTTTATCTGCTTCTTTGTTGTTCTGTGCAATGAGTATGTTTATCTTATCTTTGGAATCTGTAAATGCCTTAGCAATATTGTGCATATTGAAAACAGTGCATCTTTCTTCCTGACTAAGGCCATCCACACCATGCAATAATGGGGGTAGTATATTATTTACCAAACCAGTTTGGAATTTAGCTGAATGAGATTTGATAGCAGCAATGTCTGCTTTATTCCAGATAGACATAGCTGTACCAAAGAGACCCGTGACAGTGCCTGTTGCACCAGTGACATCAGAACTGTCAACCTCACTTGTATTACATTTATGACTTTGATCATCAGGACTGTTTTTTTTCCTGAAGTTGCCTCTATGCTCAGTGGTATGTACCCTGGCAATAGGATCTTGAGAACAAATCTGAAAAGCTGCTAAACTATCAAGCAATAAAGTACTGTAAAATGCTGAAGTGTTAATATTGTGACACATACCAAATTCTTTCATATTCCAGTAAGTCAAATTAAACAAAACAGTTATATGCATAAATTGTAAGTTGTTAATAAGTGTACTAGGTATAGCAGTGGCTGTTAGACCACTACAAGGATCAGGGGTGTGCTTTGGACATTCCAAAAGCTGTCTTGTCAGTGTGTGGTAACACAGAAAGAAATAGGGCAGCAGAGGCCATGTTGTGTACAGGACAAAATTTTCGAGCAGAGCCCTTAGACAAAGAATTACAATAGGAGGGATCAATCAAAGCAGTGATATTGTATAAACCAGAATGTCTAAGAGCAGTTTGTAGCAAGGACAGAGAACCATTAGGGGATAATTTAGCATTAGGCCAACCCTGGAAAGTTCCCTTGGAAAGCTTGGCCACAGGAAGAATTTGTCCTTGCGATGTGGTTTGCCACTCAATTTGAAGGGTAGATTTATCAGGCACAACAACTGAGGCAGTGAGGTAGGCATCAGAACCTTCCTGGACAGTAACCAAACTATCAAGTATTTTGATGGATACTCCCTCTGAGGGCAGTTGGTGGAGGATCAAGGTGAGGAAGGTGGTTCGGTACCGTGCCTTGGATGGAGGGGATAACTCCTGAGATGAGGAGAAAATGGAACAAGATAGCCATCTTGTCAGTGTATCTGAAAAGGAAAATCAAACATTAGTAGGTTAGTACTATTCCACCCAGTGGGGCGAGGAAAAGTAATTATACTCCTTCATACAGTTTCAGTTGGTTGGCACGTAACCACTTGTCAGTCAGTTTATTGTTGTGCAAGAGTCTAACTTGATAGACTGCTGGACTGAGCTTGTTGACAATGGGGTAATGGACCTTCCCACTTATAGGAGAAGGAGTGTGTTGGATGGGCAAATCTGAGGACCATCACTTGATCTCCAACTTGCCAATCTACTTCTTGTGTGTGTTTGTCAAACTGTATTTTGGACTGTTGCTGGGCCTTGCCAATGCAATTGGCTGCATACAAGTGTGTGTGTGTGTGTGTGTGTGTGTATGAGGTCTTGTCTGAGTTTTTCCATATATTGGTCTACAGACACACAGTCTGCAGTGGGAGAGTGCAGGTCAAACAACAGGTGCTCAGGTAATCTCATCTGTCTTCCAGTCATCACCTCAAAGGGTGTCAACTGAGTAGTGGCTGAGGGTGTGCCCCTAATTGCCATAAGAAGTAATGGCAACAGGGAGTCCCAAGTCTTGGGATTGTCCTCAATAAATTTGGAAGCATTTGCTTAATCTGTCTGTTGGCTTTTTCTACTTGACCTGAATATTGAGGGTGGTAAGGTATGTGGAACTTCTGGTGAACTCCGAGGAGTTCAAGTGCTTCTTTCATCAGCTCACCTGTAAAACTGGTTCCTTTGTCAGAGACTACCTTAAGAGGTAGGCCCCACCTGGAAAAAATTTGTTCCACCAGGATTTTGCAGCGGTTTTAGCGGTGCATGTCTTAGTGTGGAAAGCTTGACCTACTTAGAGAAGAGATCAGTTACCACAAGAGCGTACTTGTTGTTTCTGCTGGTGTTGGTCAAAGGACCAATAAAATCAATCTGCATGGCATGCCAAGGGCCAGAATGTCTTTGTGGTAGCAGTTTGGCATTTCGCTTGGTGGGGATGGGATTGTTTTGTGCACAAAGCGAGGCAGTTGTCTATGTACTGTTTGACATCTTTGGTGCACCAGGCCACCAGGCAGTGGTCTTGAGCCTCTGGAGGGTGTTTTCCACTCCTGGTGTCCACCAGTGGGAGTATCATGCACTTGGTGCAAGAATTCAGACCTAAGGTGCCTGGGGACCACCCACAACTGATGGTGGAATCATCTGGTTGGTACAAGATGAGACTGTCATCTGGGACAAGCATAACTACCTTCATGCTCTGGTAAGGGTTATGTGTGGGAAGTTTATCTTCCATACCCTTGTCAAGGAATCTGAACACTTCTTTGAGTTCAGTGTCAGCATGCTGGGCTGCTGAGAGGTCCAAGGGAGAAAAGGGTTCAGGTTTTTTCTTGACTGCTACAATGTGTACAGACGCATTGGCCTCTGGATGGTCCATCATCCAGGTGCCCTCCCCTCGGGCCCCTTCCTTGGCAAGGGTGTCAGCTGTGTCATTGAAGGCATGATAGGGGTCGTGTATGGAGTGAGCTTTAACTCTGTGTACATAGAGTTTGTGTGCAAACCTTTGGGCCAGCGAGTGTATGTATATTACCAATTCTTTGTGTTTCACTGGGCTGCCATCAGAAGAGAGGAAGGAGTTCTTCTGCCAGAAAGGAAGAAATTCTGTAAGAGAACAACAAACCCAGTTAGAGTCTGTAAAGAGATGGTATCCTCGGTCACATGCTGGATGAACTCGAGGCAGCCACGCTGCCATCTCAGCATACTGTGAATATGCCACACTGCAATGCTTAGAGATTTTAGCAGTGTTACCATAAGGGTAAATCACTAAAATGCCCATCCCTGCAATCTGTTCTCCCTGGTAGTAGGAAGCTGAACCATCTGTGAAAATACGACACGATGAGGTGCTCTCAAGTAATTGTAGCGTGGCAGGGAGGAAGGGGCCTGGATCTGGCAGATCAGGTGGTTGCAGTATACAGTCATGGGGTTCTCCTTGGAAAAGGAGTCCATGTGCCAGCATGTATGTCATTTTGGTTGGGTGTACCTGTATGTCTCTATCCTGGAGAAGAAGTGACTAATGTGTCAGCCTGGTGTTAGAGACTGACCATCCTTCACTTTCTCTGATAGCAGAAAGGTAGTTGGTGTGTGATTCATGTTAATGATCAGTGGAGAGTACCCAATGATATACAGAAAGTGCTTGACAGCCCAGTAGGTGGCCAGAAGGTTCCTTTCACAAAGGCTGTACTTCTGTTCCACTGGGGTCAAGAGCTGTGATGCATATGCAATGGGTCTCAGAGTACCATGAACCTTCTGGGCCAGCACTACTGACATAGCAATGTCAGAAGTGGCACATTCCAGATGGAATGGTAGTGCTGGATTGGGGTTGACCAGAGCTGAAGCCAAGGCCAAGGCCTGTTTCAGTGACATCACAGCCTGGGTGTGTATGGGGCCCCAAGTCCAGGGAATGTCCTTTTTTAGTAGCTCATACAGAGGAGCAGCCTTCTGAGCAAAATCACAAATAAAATCTCTAGAATAGTTCACCATACTAGAAACCTTCTAAGAGTTGCCACACTGGTGGGTAATGGCAAGTCTTGTAACCCTTGTATCTTTTTCCAGGTAGGGCTGCAGCCTTGATCAGTTATTCTCAGGCCCAGAAAGAGTACCTCCTTCTGACATAGTTGTGCCTTTGCTGGATTACATTTGAGGCCTGCTCTCTGGATGAGAGTTAATAGTTCATCCAAGAGATCTAAGTGTTGTTTCTGTGTGGCTGTTGCCAACAGCAGGTCATCCACATACTGCAAGAGACATTGGGGTTCATCATATGTAAATGGAGCAGGGATGGGCTGTTATGGAATCCCTGTGGTAAGCAGGTCCACGTGTACTGTCTACTTTCAAAGGTGAAGGTGAACTTATATTAACTCTTAAGGGCCAATGGCAGTGACCAAAAACCATTGGAGATATACAGGGCACTGAACCATTTTTGGTCAGGGGTCAAGAGTCGTAGCACATCAGGTGCTGAGGCCACAGTTGAAGCACAACTGGGGGTGATCTGGTTCAGTTTCCTGTAGTCAATAGTAAGTCTCCAAGCACCCATAGTTTTTTTCAGAGGCCACACTGTGGAGTTGGCAGTGGAGACACATGTTCTGATTACACCTTGGTTGAGGAGAGATTTATTGTTTCCCTAAGAGAAGGCAAGGCCTCAGATGGGAAAAGATATTGCCTTTGCCTCTAATGCGCTGGGCCTGGCACTTTGATGACAGTCTGCATGCTGCCACAGTCATACTTGTTGGTAGCAAATGCTTCCAAATGTCTTTGTAGAATGGGGAGAAGCTTTGGAAAAGCACATGGTTCTTGAACAAATCTATGACGTCATGCTCCTTATTGTTGGCAGGTATTGTTGCCACAACGTGAATCAGGGATCAGAATAGTATGATATTGGCCCTGAATCTGTATCAATAGCATGTTAGCTAGATCCACCACACAGCCATGTGGTGCAAGGAAGTCAATCCCAATGATACTAGGATGATCATGCAATACCATCAGTTGGAAGGTGTGTGAGGCCTTCAGGTGTCCCAACTCTATAGGCAGTGGTAAAGAGCGGTATGCAGGTAACCTAGTACCATCTACTCCTGACATGTTGGTCCTCCATCAGTGGACCAAGGAGATGTATCCGGGTGGTCATCATGTAATACAGACACAGCTGCACCTGTATTCAATAACACTGTAAGTAGGCAGCCCCCGACCTCGGCCTCAGTGCAGGACCTTCTATTTGTATCCAAGACCAGCTTGTTTACAATCCGGACTGGGGCCTGTAATTGTCAATCTGTACTGGAGGGAGTATGGAGAGGTTGGGTCTAGCTCCTTTGAACCATTTCACCATGCTGCACTGATGCTATATAGGGAGGTGCTTCTGGGTTCAGGCCTGTATGGGCCTGAGAGCCTGTACTTCCGGTATCACCATGGCCCATTGGGGCCTGGGTTCCCAGTTGTATGGCTGCAAGGAACTGAACTGAAACAGCATCCGCTACAGAACACGCTTGCCCCAGGAGCTCTCTAAACTTCTGATTCTCTTCGCCATCTCCCATATGAAGGGCCTGGTCTTTGTTGTTGTTTACCTTTATTCTTGTAATGTTTTTATTCTTATGATAATTCCGGTTCCCACCCCATTGTTGCTGTTGGTGCTGCTGTTGTAGTTGTTGGGCCTGCAGGGGATGTTAGTTGTCTGTGGGGAGGGGTTGTTTGTGTTGGGCCTGCCCTTCCACCGTGTAGTGCGTTGTGGCCTCTGTTGTAAGTTCCACGGTGGCTACTTTCTTGGAACCGGAACCCAGATCATGGATGTAGAGTTGATAAAATCTCTCAGTCTTCTGAAGGATATCGGCAAACCTTTCCATGGTGGGATAGGTGGTTGTCTCTACCTTCTCTCTTACTGCAGGGATCCCACATGCAGCTTCTTGTGTGAGTTGTTTTCCTGCTCAGTAGGCCATCCAGAGTCTCTGCGGTAAATCACTGGACTGTCTTTTGCATTCTCTTTACAGGGTATGCAAGCATCCTCCCTACTAAACCTGGGCTGTGTGTAGAAATTAGTTCAGCTGCGACCTCATCAAGGTGGCATTGCCAGCCTGGCGGATGATGGGGAGTTGACCCACAGTCCAGGCTCGATGGTCTGGCGTAGTATTTGGACCTGATAGTCTGCAGTGAGGCTAAGCATCTCACATTTGGAATGGACCTTTCCAAGTGGCAGCTGAGGTTGTCGGATCGGGCTCATCTGACCAATACTGTCAGCTATTTGCTGAACAGAGTAGGCCATTTGTAGGGGATTATTGGGACGATCAGGCTGGGGTAGGATACCTTGGGCGCAATCCAAGGCTGCCCGGGCTGCGGCCTCAGCTGCGGTATGAACCATGCCTTCCTGAGTACCAGCCTCTTGCAGAAGCTGCCTAATCTGGGTTTTAAGGACCCACTTATTTCTCTCAGAGATAGGCACGTTACCTATTGCATTCTCAATCATTGTTTCTATCTCCTGCCTGTCTTCCATATTAATAATGGCTACCGGTGGTGCCTGCTCCCTCCTATCATGGGGGCCACCATGTTGGCATCTCCCATTCTGTGCATCATAACGCCAATGACGTATGACAAGGTGTGGGTGGAGTGGGACCCGCCATGTTGTGGATGGCTGGTGGGGTGTCTGGGCCATAGTAGGGGTGTGACTGGGCATTGTACTGGGAGATGTCATCTGAGACCTTCCCTTCAGAAGACGTGGTCAATCCCATCACCTTAACATGTCCAGCCAGAACCTCCCACTGATGGCACAGTTTCGCCATCTTAGATTCACATTCTGAATGACTCACACTTGCAACATTCACATCAACCTCCTCTTGCATTTGTTTCTGCAACACTCTATACACGGTGCTCAATTCGTGATTGTCCCTAGTAGCCACTTCTAAGTCATTACGTACCTGGTTTATCTCGTCCTGTAGCTCTCCCATCTCCTCACTCAATTGTTCATTCACTCTACTTAACAAGTCATTCATATTCAAAGCATGTCCCTTATCCTGTCTCAAACTTTCACACTCCTGCGTCAACATACATATTTCCTGCGCTCCTGCCTGGGCCGAATGATGCAAAAGTGAATCCTTTTCATTGGGCAATGTTTGAAGTTCAGACTCCAAATTCTGCTGTAGTCTAACATATTCCATTTCCTGCAAACCCATCTCCTGCTTAAGAGATGACATCTATAGGTCAAGGGTTCGAAACCTCACTTCAGAGGCTTCCAGAGCAGCATAGAGAGCCGCTACCAACAGCCCTTAAGCATGACGCTTATTAGCTGTTTGTCTCATTTCTGAGTACTGGGTTGAAATCCCCAGTATAGGAAAGGGAAAGGGAAAGGGAAAATTGTTTAACCAGGAAAGGCACACTAAGCTGAAGCTTGTTTCCAGGTGCGACCTGGGAGCACAAGGAAGTTAAGTGACTTGCTCAGGGTCACACAGTATGCAAGTGGGGGCTGTGGGATTCAAACCCCGGTCTGGTCTGCTGGATGTCACCAGATTTGCAGCTCAGAGCCTTAAACCACTGCACTATACTGCCTCCTATATACTGTATATAGATATATATAGATATATATATATATATATATATATATATATATATATATATATATATATATATATATATATATATATATATATATATATATATATATATATATAGAGAGAGAGGGAGTATAGGGTTGTCAGATTGACTTGCATCTCGCGTGAAGTCAACCCATCCTCCATGGGAGGCAAGGAAGTTTGAGACATCGAGTCTCAGTTCTGTGCAGATATTTGATACTGTGGACATTGAGTGGGAGGGAACGAAAAATCAAACTGTGAAAAAGGCGCCGTGCTGTGTATCGATCCACAACAGGAGCACTTTACACACAGTCGGGGCTACTGTATACTCTGTGGGCTTGCAATTCAAAGCCACTGTGGAGTGGGTTGAGTCGGCATCAATAACACCCAAGAAAAGCAGCCAGACTTTTCAAGTTACCACAAAGTGGTGAGAAACAGGACAGGTGATGCGGGAATGCACACCTACAGTCCCCGTTGGGAAGGAAAAGGTTTGAAGCAACAAGTGAAATCATACAAACACCAAATATTGTCTGCACGCGGTCACCAATTGTCAAGAGGTCTAAACCTCATTCTCACGTTCTTGGCAATATCGAGAATGCAAGAAATCACAGATACATTGCATATGAGTAATAAACTTGTTTATTACTACCAAAGGGATAAATCACAGTTGCCCTAAGCAGTTCTTACCAATACGAACCGGGAGCCAATGCTAAGCATTCCCTATACCTCGAGGTTTCTTCGTGTCTCTTGGGGTCTCCAAGGTATGAGACTCAGTGTCTCACATTATATTCCTATGATAATTATTATGGATACTGTAAGACAAAAACATTTCTAGTTACAGAGATGAGCCCTATTGGCTAAATTAGAGGTGGCTCCATGGTCCAAGATAACATTATACAATTTTGTAGTAGTCATAACTTTGTGAAACAAAAGAGTACAGTTCTTACACAAATCAGTGTAGTAGTACAAATCACCAAAAAGTGGCAATGCTGACTTATATATTATAATCATTACAAGGACACAGATGTCCTAACATCTTATGAGTAAGAACTACATAGAATATGTATATGTATTAGGAAGCAAAGTGTATAACAATTATATGCATACAGATCCTGACATCTACTCTTGTACGGTAGATGCCCTTAGCCCTATATGTTAGTATAACATATGCCTAAGCACTAGCTGTCTACGGTGTACCTCTGGGGGTACCAATAAGGATGCAGGGACCTCATGTAACACCTCTCTGCCTTCCTTTTTTACCTGTGTCTTATCTGTCTTAACCACCTTGAGTTAGCTAACTGTTGCACAACTTGGCTCACTCTGCTAATGACAACTGCATAATAACTTATCTTTGGATAATTCTTATTTTGTGCAACTTACACTCACTCCATTGCTATGTCCAAAATGCAGGCTCTACTAAAGTCGGCACTCATGTTAACCCTTATCATCACCCTTAAGATTGGTGAAGACTCAGGGACTATGGCACCTAACACAGAACCCCCCCCAAAACTCTCTGGTGCCATCCAGTTCCTACAGGGCACTAACCGGGGACAGCTTCTGACCCAGAACTGTCTCATGAGCTAAGCTCCCACCCTTACCATATGAATTCACTACTCCATGAATAATTATAATTGCTGCCCTGTTGTGCGAACAGAGACCTGCCTCTGCCTCACTAGCACCAAGGCCTGATCAACCAAAGTCTGCAGTTATCCCCAGGACATACTGGTCCAGCAACCTAAGAAAGTTTATACTTTTACTGCTTTTACTATCAGAGAACATCCACCCAAATCCTGGCCCACCCTCTGCTAACCACTCCACTAACCCAGGCCACCTTAAGATAGTCTTTCTGAACATAGGTAGCCTTTTTCCCAAGCTCCCACTGCTCCAGGCCTGGGTGGAACAGCTAAAACCTGATATTATCACACTCACAGAAACCTGGCTCTCCCTCAAGGTTGCCGATGAGGTAGTTGCCTTGGATGGTTACAACCTGTTCAGACAGGACCACTTGTCAAAACGAGGGGTGGATGCTTGGTCTACCTTAGAAGTGATATAAAAGGTCAAATACTGCCCAGCAGCCTCCACACTGCAGAGACACAGATCCTAACCTTAAAACTCACCATAGGTCAGCAAAACAAGGTACTGTTGATCTCCATGGTATACCTTCCACCTGGAAAGCACCTTATTGGCTTTCAGCAGTTTTTAAACAATCTAGAACAATACAAACAAAACTGGGAGCATGTCATTGTTGGAGACTTCAACATCAACTGGCTTTCCCAAGATTCTACTGCTATTAGAGACCAACTATCAGGCCTCTATCTTACACAGATGGTAAGCCAGGCTACTAGACAGATCTACCACTCACGCACTAGCTCCCTTATTAACTGGCTGCTTGCATCCTGCCCGGAATGGATCTCTGAGGTGTCTATCTTACCAGGCGCACTTAGTGACCATTCCCTTGTCCAATGCAACTGGACAAATAAGTTCACAAAAAGCATGCTCTGTAGTACTAGAAACCGAACCCTGAGATCGGGTTATCTGGTTACCTTCAGACAGTACCTGAAGGATGCAGACTGGTCGCCACTGGACACTGTCACGGATGGGAATCAGGCCCTCGATTACTTCACCAGATCTTCACTAAAGCATGCGATATCTTTGTACCTTATAAAACCAAAAAAGCCAGAGGGTCCAATAACCCATGGCTCTCTGGCTCACTTCTTCAGCGTATGCATCTCAGAAACAACTTATGGCACAAGGCCTGGGCAAATGGGGCTCAGATTGACCTCTTCAACTATAAGGCAGCAAGGAATAGCTGTGCTAAGCTCATTAGACTCGCCAAAATCTCATACTTTAAGGTCTTATTAGGCAGGAGCTGGGGACAAGGTAGGGAATTCTGGAACTCGGTGAAATCCCTTATGGGCAAAACTCCAAGGGCCCCTCCTGACCTCATAGTAACCCCCTCTGTAACTTTGCAGGATCCAAGTCACATTGCAAATGTGTTCAATGGTGCCTTCACAGATCTCAGCAATGTTCTACCCAGCAACTACCTCACCTATATTTCCCCAGATCAGCTACCCAACCTTAATCCTTCCTCTAGACCCAACAGCGACCACCACCTTTCTACTTTAGGCTCATCACCAGAACTGAGGCTATAAAGTACACCAGACAAGTCCTTGAGAAAACAAGAATGGGGGGTGACCAAATAGACATGAAGTCGGTTGCCTTTACCCTAAACAAACTTGCAGATCCACTCACCAAGGTCTTCAATGTATCCCTAAGATCCAATTGTATTCCCTGACAGATGGAAGGTAGGACTGGTAACTCCAGTCTTCAAATCAGGTGATAGAACTAACCTGTCTAACTTGCAACCCATTTCAATTCTACCCCCCTCTCCAAAGCCCTCGAGAGGATGGTTTCGACCAACTCACAGATTATCTTGAAAAATATAATTTACTCTGCAGGCAGCAACATGGCATAAGAAAGAAACACCCCATGCTCACTGCCTTTGTTGACTACACCTCGCAACTTTATGGGGCCCTGGACAGAGGCAAGCCATGGGGTCCATCTTTATAGATCTCACCAAGGCGTTCGACACTGTTAACCACCAACTGCTCCTGCACTCTCTCCAATCCACAGGTCTGTCCAAAGACATGGTTGACTGGTTCAACAGTTACCTTTCCAACAGGACACAACGTGTGAGAATTAGCGGCATTCTCTCTGAACCCCAGGAGGTGTGCCTAGGTGTTCCCCAAGGGTCCATCCTAGGCCCACTCCTCCTCAGTCTCTTCATCAATACTGTACTCTCAGCTTGCCCAGGTCACCTTGTACTCTATGTGGATGACGCTGTAATTTCAGTACCTGGCAGAGACTGTGCCTCAATCTCCTCCGAACTGCAGGTAAATTTTTAAAGCTTGAATCATGGTTCTCACAGTACAAACTCCTACTTAACTATAAAAAACAAATGCATGCTCCTCTACCCCCAGAACAAGAAGACATGCAGCCCCCTAAGAATTCTGAGTCATAAGGGTGACACACTTGAACAGGTAGACATGTTTAAATACCTAGGCGTTCACCTGGATGACACCCTAACCTTCTCAACCCATGTGGAGCAACTTGTCAAAACTGCCAATGTAAAACTTGTGGTTCTTTATCGCCACCAGCAGTCTATGACTCCTGAAACCTTAAAACTCATGATATGTAACTCAGTTCTGTCGACCATGGACTACGGTTAGTGATATATGGGGCTGGCTCTGACTCCGCTCTGAAGAGGTCAGAACCCTACTTAACAAAGCCTGCTGCCTAGCTCTGGGGCCCATCAAGGAACCCTACCTGTGTCCTCTACAGTGAGACTGGATGGCTCTCCCTCCATCTCATGGTTCAATACCAGGTCTGCCTACTAGTGAAAAAGTCAATGCAGGGGCTCATGCCTGAATCCACCTCCAACCTCTTTGAGCGTGCTCAGCTAGCTATTAACACCAGACTTGCCTCTAAGGGAGGGCTTATAGTACCCCTCAAGTGCACATCACTAGCCCAGAGATCCCTTTCTTACCGAGGCCCAAAGTGGTTTAATGATCTGCCTCCAGACCTGACTGAATGCAACAAACTCTGCCAGTTTAAAACAAGGTTATGAACTCACCTGACAAATTCTAATGACTGCCGGTACCACTCTAACTGATAACAATACCCTGTCCCTACTACCTACATACCCTTTCTCTATGCCTCTCAGCACCTGCCACCCCATCTAATCCCTAACCACCATTCTCCTCCCCTACCACCTACCCACCCTCTTCTCTCCCTTCCCTCCTCCATCCTCCAACCCCTACCCTGCCCTACCAAAGCCCTTGGACACCTCTCCCCCCTTCCAATCTCATCCCCTTGCCTCAACCCATTCACCCTCCCCTCCAGCATCTCTACTGACAAGGCCATTTTGGCTGCTTTCACCTCCCTACCACTTGGTAGCCTGGTCCCCTCTGCCCTGGACTGCCATATGAACTCTCCTAAGTTCTGTACTGCACTCCTGCAGCGCTGTTTTTATGTACTTTACTCATCTTTGTAAATCATGTGTTTACTGTTATGAATCAAACTTTTGAATCTGAACTGTACTTGTTGTAGCACTTAGCACTCTATGTTAACCTCTTGTTCACCTGTCCGTACCTTGTCCTTTTGTGTTGTATCATTTGACTTGGAGCCTTTGAAAATGAGCCTTTGGCTTAAAGGTATTAATTCTGAAACTAAAATAAATAGAAAGATAAATAGACAGACAGACAGACAGGCAGACAGAAAAAGAGAGACAGACAGACAGAAAAGGGGATCAGTGGTTCACTGCTCTCACTGCTGCCCACAGCGTGGCTTTCAGCTACTACTGTTGAACTCAAGAAAGTCCTGCTGTTCTCATACAGAGAATGCGGGTGAACTGCTCCTCTCACTAAGATAGGCACCCTGCATTTTATGGTGCCCATAAAAGGTGTTTGTGGCAACTTTAAAAACAAACAGCAGAATGTAGCTAAACGGGCCCCGTTTATCTAAGTTCAGTCGTTTGTTTTTTTAAAAATAGATCAGTTTTATGTATTTTGAATGCTTGTGAGTTTAAAAGGAGAAAAAAATGTTGGCTGTCTCAATCAGTATTTGTTTGAGCACGAGAGGTTAAATCATGAAAATAAGCACTTGTAAAAGTTTTTTTACCAGTCGATCTTAAACATTAACTCAAAAATCATTATAACTCTAAAATGGTATATTATTTTTCATCAGGCCTTCGAAAGGCACACCCTTGGCACAGACCCCTTCAAACCTGGAAAATTCATGAAAAAATTCCACACCACCTAGGCTGAAGATGACAGCAACAAAATATACCATGTTAGTATAGCTTTTTTCATTTTTTGGCACTCCATATCCTGAAAACCATACAAGATACTGTCACAAAAACTTTTCACGTCTTGAGACTGATATTCTGACCACGCATGCCAAATTTTGAGCCAGTTTGTCAAATGAAGCCAAAGTTATTAAGGTGTAAAAATTGGGCTTTAACATTGAACAGCCTACTCAAGCCTAACAATAGGAGCACAATAGTGCTCCTATAATATACATATATATATATATATATATATATATATATATATATATATAATATATATATAGTATGGAAAAGGGACTTATATGTGAGAAAAAAAATAAGTCCAGCAGTGAAGTGCTGCCTCCAAGGCAGTTCTGTCTTAGAGGAAATGTTATTTTACAAATTCTGTCTCTTGCACGTCCCAACAGAGCATCATGTGTAAGATATCTTATTTGTTTACTTGGCATAAGCAAAGAAGTTCAGTAGTAAGGAGAGTCATTCATTAATTCATTCATTCATTCGAATTTGCTGATGAGTACATTGGAATATACATTATCTATCGCACCTTCTTACAGCACTCCGAGTCTCAACACATGGGTAATAAGTGCTCTCCTCATAGGCTGATGCACAAAGGAATCCCAAAATTTGAACTCCGATCCCTCTCCTTTCCTTGTTGTTCCCAGAATCCTCAGTTTTCTTTGTGCATCTTCCCAGGCTGGTCACGTTTACATCTGGCTCTGTGCCAACTTTAAGGTAAGCTACTATATCCCTTATTAAGTAATATTTTTAAATCCCAGAAAAAAGATTTTGTGAATGCCTACAACAATGGCCAGCTACCTGTGGATCTTCTTACCTAGAAAGGACTAAAAAGTAAAAGTTGTATGGCTCTGAGATACAGTATTTTTAAATGCAGTGTTTAGAGCAGGATAGTCTCCGTTGCGCAGGGCTCAGCACAGGAATTAATTGCAAACATTCAGTAAGGCTACATTAGTGGTATTTCCTGTACTACCGGCAATATTGTGGCATAATCTGTTTAGTCGTCCCCCCTCAGTTTACTTCGTTCAGCCAAGGAGGGGTAGGAAACGCTGCACAGCTAGTAATAACTGAGAACCCCCCCTTGTTGACTTATCTCATTCAGCCAACAAGGGAAGTGGCCAATGCTGCAGTTAGCAGCTCCAGAAAGTGCACTGAATGCCCTGGGGATCGTGGTTTACCTTGTTCAACCGTGATCGCCCTACAGCTCCCCCTGATCCGCCTGTGCTTGTAAGTTCTGCTGACGCCTGCCCCCAATCAAGAGAAGTGCATCACTCACCAGGCCAGTCACTGCGAGTCCACAGATCGCTCACTGAGCATGTTCCCCTGCTGGTGCTGCCATCTGCAAGCATTCCGCTTCCCCCCCTCACCATCTCCACGGGGTGCCTCTCTCCTTCCCCATGCTTCTAGGCATTGCCATTTTGACTGGAAATGCCGTGATATGAGCAGCCAAAATCTCGCGAGACTGGTTAGCGAGACTATAACAGAGAAGCTACCTCTCCAAGATGATGGCGCCATACGCCTGTTTTCAAAATGGCGCCCGCTCCCAGCCACACACCTTAAAGCAACAAGAGCACTTTTCAGAGCAACATTACTGAGTTTTAATTTTAAGCACCAGTGACACCCAACATAGCCAAGGGGGAAATATTCAGCAGTCACAATCACTGTATTTGATGACTAGCTGTGCTCTTTATTCCCTACTGTTTATCTTCTAGGGAAATACAGACTGCAGAGGGAGTTGGTTGTTATCTGATCAGAGCCTGATGTATATCCTCAGTGCTCTTACTATTCGAGCCAAGGGAAAAGGTCAATATTTTTTCAAATGAACTACATTTAACATAACTCCCTGAGCAAGCCCCATGTAATTATGTTTTTCAGAATGTTGTCAGTCAGAAAATTGTACAGAAAATGCCCCAACATATTGCTCAACTCAGACCTAGGGGAACTCTGTTCCTTTTGAGTGGTGGATTCTGAGCCGAGGGATTTCACCAACAATTCTGGATCTCCAGATGAGGACTCCCTAAATGATAACACGTCCATCGCATCTCAAAGCATGGAGCTGCAGTTATTTCAAAAGCTCCTGGATAGAATTGATTCCTTGAGAGCAAACAAAAGACCCAGGTCACCCGGCAAAACCCCTCACCCAAAGTGCCCCAAGGCACCCAATCTCTGATGACACATCAGAGGTGTTGGAAGACAAGTACTCCGAGGAAGAGGAGGAGGAGGGCAAGAAGAGGATATGACAGCTCGAACTGTGCCTGTTCAATGCCATCCCTGAGCTCATAAGATCAGTCTTGAGACACTCCGAATGGATGAACTGGTGGAACAACCAGACAATAGACTAGACCCACTAGTTAGGGAGAGAAAGCAATCCTCAGCCTTCTTCCCAGCATGCAAAGCCTAGAGAGCATGTTAGTCAAGGAATGGGAGGCATCAGATCCTATTAAGACTTGGGAGAAGGAAACCTTTGAAAGAAGGTACCCACTCCCCGCAGACAGGGAAAAACACTAGGTGACTGCCCCAAGAGTAGATGCAGAGGTGGCCTCCCTGAGCAACAAGATCGTCCTGCCATCAGAGTCAGCCTCGGCCTTGAAGGACCCCATGGACAGAAGGGTGGACGAAATCATGAGAAAGGTCCATGATATGATGATCATGAATATGAGAGCCTCCATGGCTGCCACTTACTCAGCGAGGGCCGTTCTCAGATGGTTGGAGGCAGTCCAACACAACATCCCTGAAACCAGTGCCCATGGAGCCACCATAGACTACGTTAGTCAGGCCATGAAGTATGTAGCCAATGCCACAATTGACAGCTTCAAGATGGCATCCAGGTCAGCAGCTTCCATTAATAGAGCCAGGAGACAGGTATGGCTCAAACTATGGAATGCAGACCAAGAATCCAAGTCAAGGGTGATGAAACTACCGTTCACAGGGGGTCAAGGTCTTTGGACCAGGCATAAAGGAGTTAACGGTAAAGAAAGGGGAGGACAAGGACCAAGGAGGGCAAGCTACACTACCATCCTTTTGTAACAACAAATTTCGACAGTACCCAGGCAGAACCAGGAGGGGTCAAACAGGGACAAGATAACGTGCATTTGGGTTCAAACCAAACTTTTTCAACAACAGGCAGAGTTTTCAGGGCAACAGGGGCAGAGGCTCACACTATAATGGCAAACATGGATTTAAGACAAACAAATCAAACAGGGGTTTTCACCAATGAGAATCCGCCAGGTCCAGGACCAGACAGACGCAATGGGTGGAAGACTACAGCAGTTCGCCACAACCTGGACCAAATCAATCAAAGACAAATGGGTCAAGGAGATCATCTCAGAGGGATATGCTATAGAATTCAACACTGTCCCAAGACAGGACAGATATATAGAATCACACGTGTCAAAGGACAAAGCGACTTTGCAGCAGGTATGAACCATCCTCAACCAACTGCTAAACAGCAGAGCCATAAAGCCCATTCCAAATCGGGAGAGATACTCCGGCATCTACTCCATGTTCTTTCTAGTCCTGAAAAAGGCCAGAGACCTCAGACCTATTCTGGACCTAAAGTTTGTCAACAGGTTTGTACGGTACCAGAAGTTCAAGATGGAAACCCTAAGGTCCACCATTGCGGCTATACGCAAGGGCGACATTCTAACTTCCATAGACCTGAAGGATGCCTACCTACATATACCTATCAGAACAACTCACCAAAGGTTCCTCTGATTCAGCATACTGGGTTACCACTTCCAGTACCAGTGCCTGTCATTCGGGTTGGCATCAGCCCCATGATTGTTCACCAAGGTCATGGCACCCCAGCAGCAAAACTACGCATGGAGGGCATCCATGTGATACCGTACCTAGATGACTGGTTAATGCGTGTGAGAACAGTGGACCAGTCAAGGACAGCAACCCTCAGTGCCCAGCAACTACTGACCAAACACGGATGGCTCATCAACAAAACAAAGAGCCACCTAGCACCTACCATGTTATTAGACCACTTGGGAGCAACGTTCAACACAGTGACAGGCACAGTAAGACCGTCACAGACACGCATCAGCACGTTCATAGCGCACTGCAGAACACTTATGTAGAGGAACTCAACGACACTACGGCACCTGATGCAGCTATTGGGTCTCATGGCAGCATGCATAGACCTACACGACTGGGCCAGGTTACACATGAGGCACTTACAACGCCTACTCCTGGACAACTGGAATTACAGCCAACAGAATTACAATCAGAGAGTAACAATTCCTACATCGATAAAGAAATCACTAAGATAGTGGGCAGACCAACACACCTTCACGCAAGGGGCACAATTGGAGAGAGATATAACAAGAACCCTCAAAACAGACGCAAGCCTGCTCGGCTGGGGTGCTGTACTGGACAGCAGTCAATTCAAGGAAAATGGACAAACCAGGAGTCAAAACTCCAAATCAATATACTAGAAACAAGAGCCATCCGACTAGCCCTCATACATTTCAAACCACAGCTCGAAAGACACCGTGTAAAGGTGCGAACAGACAGCTGAGTAACAATGGATTACATCAACAGGCAGGGAGGAACAAGAAGCAGAGCCATGGCTTGAGAGGCAGAAATCTTATTACTATGGGCAGAGAAAAATCTACTTAGTCTCACAGCAGTTCACCTAGCAGGCAGTCTGAACACAAAGGCAGATCAGTTAAGCAGGTAAACACTGCAACAAGGAGAATGGCAACTCCATCCAGGAATCTTCAACGACATCCAGAAGAAATGGGGACCCTTCAACATCGACCTCATGGCCTCAGCGACCAATGCGCAACTTCCGATCTACACATCAGATTCAGAGACAAGAGGGCAGTAGGGTGGATGCCATACCAACAACATGGAAATTCAAAAGGCATATGTATTCCCCAATATCTATGCTACCAGCAATACTACAGAAGATCTGGGACACGGGCAGCAGTAGTACTCATAGTACCAGACTGGTCGAGGAGAACCTGGTACACCCTCATCAGGCAAATGCTGACAAACAATCCTATGGTGTTACCACACCGCTAGGACCTCTCAAACAAGGCCTGATCTGGCACGAAAACCCTCTACCACTGAAACTGACGGCTGACCGCATCAGAGGTCTAGATTGTTAGGGCTAGGGGTAACAGGTAAGGTGGTGGACACCTTGGTACCAGCTAGAAGGAATCCATCAACAGAACTTACAACAGACACTGGTGGGCTTTGCCTCATGGTGCAAGAACCAGGACTTGAGGGCAACTCAATGTAGCACTGTAAATGTTTTGGACTTTTTACAAAAGGGGTTGGAAAAGGGGTTATCGGCTGCATCTCTGCGGTACAGACAGCTGCCATGGGGCTATAAAGGAAAAACTGATGGTCACCTACCGGGCCCACCCATTGGTTCAATCCTTTCTGAAGGCCACAAATCTTATTACACACATTCCAAGACCCTTAACGGCCCCGTGGCACCTCAACTTGGTGCTCGACGCCCTGGCCACTACACCATTTGAACTCATTGATTCTATCTCCTTATCCTTACTCACAGTGAAAAACCGTGTTCCTAGTAGCGATCTCTTCAGCCAAGAGAACTAGCAAATTACAGGCCCTGTCTTGCAGAGAGCCATTTATCTGCGTTTTTCCGGATAGAGCCGTACTCCGACCCATTCCATCCTTTATCCCAAAGGTGGCCAATGCATTCCACACTTCCCAGGAGATCACAGTCCCTACCCTCGATCACCAAATAGGGGACACTCACAGGGAAACCCTACTCGGCCTAGACCCAGCCCGAGCAATCTGGACCTACCTGGCCAGAAAGGAGAGCTTCCATCGGACAGACAGACTATTCGCTCTGTTCCAGGGTGATAAGTAAGGTCTAGCAGCATCCAGATCCACGATTGCTAGATGGCTGCGAGAAGATATATAAGGGCCTACAGGACTGGGGCTATTCCTCAGAAAACATCAGAGCACACTCCACTAGCAGCAGCAGCCACATCTTGGGCAGAACACAACTCCGCATCTATCAGAGAGATTTGCCAGGCAACGACCTGGGCATCCCCACACACCTTCTTCAGGTACTACCGGTTGGACACTGACCTAACGGGAACTCAGAGTTTGGTCACAAGGTCCTCCAGACAGCACTGATTCATGTTCCTCCACCTTCCCAGGATAAACTCTAATACTGCTGTACAATCACCCATTTGTTGAAACTCGGAGTGCTGTAGAGAAGCGATAGATAATGGTAGTTTACTCACCTGGTAAAGGTGATTATAGAGCAGCTTCTTACAGCACTCCATATCCCACCCATGATGGAGGAATATACCTGTATATATATAGTTGTTAGAGATTAAGAATAAGCATCTAGAGTGATCCAGCAAAGACTGTAGGTGAAATTTTCGATCACTACTTGTATACAGTGACGGGACACTTGTCCTACTTAGGCATTATCAATGTATCATGTCATCGCATGCATATGAATCACAATACATAGTAAATGATGACTTTTGACATAACATCACCTTGTGTGTGTAATCCTTTAACCAACGGCCCCTCATGGGACTGACAGAGGGTAGTGTTTTTTGGTATTTAACATTATAATTTCAGGAAGAAAACAAACTCTGGAAGATATCATACTGAGGATTCTAGGAACAACAAGGAAAGGAGAGGGATCGGATTTCAAATTTTGGGATTCCTTTGTGCATCAGCCTATGAGGAGAGCACTTATTACCCATGTGTTGAGACTCCGAGTGCTGTAAGAAGGTGCTCCTATAATCACCTTTACCAGGTGAGTAAACTACCATTCCTTTTTCAGGTATGACCTGAAGTCAAGACTGTAACAAATGAACTTACAGGACATAATACAACAATAACAACACAATATATTAGTAATAAGGTCAGTGCATCAAAACATTCAAATTACATGAGCATACATTTAAGCTTTTAAAATAGTCAAGAACAGTTGTTCAAAAAGAATTAGTGGAAGTCAGATGTTTATTGTGATTCGACAATGAATTCCATTCGCTCTAGGGAGACATACAACTGTAAAACAGTCTTCATCTACTATGCACGGCAGTTCAAAACGTATAGTAAATATGTCACTGTAGATAAAAAAAGCTGGAGAGAATAAATAATGCTTAGACCTAGGATGGCTGAACCTTTTCTGGTCCGAGTTCAGCTTGTTTTTAATTGGAACCAGATGAGGGTTCTTGGATCCAAGCCTAGTTCTGAAACTTTCTAGGGAAAACACAATGTTTTGTTTTTGCTGATGCTACCACAGTGATATGGGGAGGAAGCCAGCAAGTCTAGACTTTGAGTCAGGGTGCCAAACACATAGGATGAAGTTTTTGTATGTCGGGGGGGGGGGGCTCATGCACAGAAAATAGCAGAGCAAAACTGGTGAAACAACTAGAAAAGGCACGAGTTGTGTAAACCTTGCAATCAAAGGAGACATAAAGTGCCTGATAGCAATGGCAGGAGTTGTGTAAACCTTGCAATCAAAGGAGACATAAAGTGCTTGATAGCAATGGCAGGAGTTGCTTTTATGACCTTGGCATTGCTTTGTGGGCAGCACAAGGACTGTTCTCATCAGGACAAAACTGAAAGAGCTGATGCAGCTCCATGTTTTAGGTTGATCAATCAGCCTATTGAAGCAGCACGATTGATTGACTGATTGATTCTCTCCACTAGGATAGCCCTTTGATATGAAACATCTCACTTCAGATGAGGTCCCAGGATGACAGCAGCCAAGCAGTCAAACAGTCTCCCGTGCAGGCATCATTATCACAGGACCAATAACATACTAAGTCGACCACGGCAAGTACATTTATTTGTTAGTAACAAATACTTCACACAATCTGACTTAAAGTTATTTAGCGTAGGTACAAGGTTTAAATTGTGGGTTAAACTGCTCCAGTCACAAGGTACTGGATGCATAAAAGTCCTTTCCCCCCCTTTGTTCTGCCTCCTTGTTATCAGTATGTACTTGCCACTTGTAGAGCACAGCTCAAAGGAGCTAATGACTGAGGTTTAATAACATAACAAAAAATTCCAGAACTTTGTCATGAAACCATTTATACTGAAAACATAACCAATGAGAGATCCTCTTTAAATTATTTGTTATTCAGCAAAACCGAAACCGTCTAATTATTTTAAGCAATAATGGGCCCCATATTCTGCCAGCCAGGCTAGCACTGCACTTGTGCTGTACCTGTGCTACTGTTGGCCCCTGTACATGGCAACGGATATATTCAGAAATAGCACACCTGCAGTAACACCTCCAGATATTGGGCCACAATACAGAGCACACAGACAGCCTAACAGGATAGGGCTACTGCTAGCGCAACACAACAGTGCAGTGCAGGGCATGAGTATAGCACTGAATACAGTGCTGAACATACAACGGCAGTAGCTCAGAGAATAGCGCAAGGGGGTGGGGCAGGGGGATGGAAGACACAGGCATGAAGAAAAGACACACAACACAGCAGCATAGGTTTCAAAAATAATTTTTAATGCACAGGATGGACAATGGCCCATAAACAAAACAATACAAACAAAAACAAGGGCAGCTCCCTGTAGCAAAGGGGGGTGGGGACAAAAGGGCATGTGTCTGTATAAAAAGGGGGTTAGAACTAAAACAAAGGGGACACCTGCCCATATATGAGGGGTACAAGTAAAACAAAGGCTAACCACTCAGTAGAAGACAATCCACCCTCAAGGGGCTCCTGCAAGTAGCTAGGTGGTGGCAAATGTGGTGCTGCTGCCTCTGGCCTGCTGCAGCCAGATTCCTCTGATCATCGTATTTTCTTCCACCTTCCTAATCAGAATACAAAGCATTCGGACCTGCCTGTGCAGCAGGTCATCCCTCCCTATCTCCAGCATTGCATCTAAGTGACCCTTCCTGTGTCCTCCAGGCACCTATGGAAAGAAATACACTTAACTCAGCCAGCTGTGTACAGAGAATGAGGAACACAGGAGTGGCAGAATGTGCATAGCAGACACATACAACCAGACTACACATGGGCCAATGTGCCACACACAGGTGGACAGAGTCAGACAGCTGCAATGGAATGTGTTTGGTATACCAGAGACAGTAATCTGTACCCAAACTGTAGAGGACTGCACACACAGTACAATAAGCGTTGCATTCCGCAAAAGAGCAGGATCGAGCTGTGCAAAGGACACATGACACCAACAGGTATGCCAGATGTGAAAATGCAGCATATGTCACAGCAGTGCCAAGCCAGAGTGCAATCAGCAGTTTAATGGCCCAAGTGGCTATAAGTTGCACCCACGTACCCAACACCCTCAGACCAGGTGTCCAGTACACTGGCCCACACAGGTATACAATGGAAATCCATGAGCCACCCTGGTCAGCAGCAGGTGTGGGGCCCAGGCACATACACTAGAAGTACACACAGCACAGATGTATGTGGCTGTGGCTGTCATGCAGCACCATGTTCAGCAGGCAGGATGACATGCGACTGCAGTGGTGTGATAAGGGAGAGAGCCCCTGAAACACCATACCACGGTCACCATTACACCGGTGCAATATGCACAGCCACCTGTAAGCACTCTCCATCCCAGCAGATGCTGGTCCCACCCTAATTATAGGGGTCCCCCCATACAGAGGCTGTGCAGTTCAGTTCTGCATTAAGCCAGCTGTGTTGTAATGATAGTAATATCAACATCACTGTGTTGGATAGCCACTATCAACTATGCATCAGAATGTTGAACAAATATATGGTAAGGTACAAACAAGGTCCATCAATGACTGCCCTTGCTGCTTACACCATGCCACATAAGGCCAGCTCTGGTGAGATGCAATGGCATGGCACACAGTGCATATGGCACTGGGGATGGCATCAATGTGGGCAGGCTACCACAGGTACTGTGTACTGCACCAGGCTTTTCATAGGGCTATACTGGTACCACAGTGTCCACTGCCTACCACTGCTAGACAGATATGCCTACCTAGCCTAACTGTGTGGCACAACAGACCAGACTAACAATGACAGGTGTGCCACCTGGGACAGAGAGCATTACTGTCAATGCCCTGGTGTAACAAGGCTACAGCACAGGAGACATGCCACTGCATGATATAATGCATGCCAAGGCACAGTAAACACACATATGACAACATGCCTGTCACAAAAGCAATCAAACCTGTAGGCAATATAGTCCCTGACACACCACAATGTCAGTGGTGGGATAATACCCCAAGGGCCAGATGAGGGGACAGAACCACAACTGCCTAGGTGCTACCCCCACAGGCATGCATGCAACCTGGCGAGACACACAGAGACATCCTCCCAAGAGCAGAAACATGTGACATAGTGCAGACATGCAACCCAGACTGTGAAATACACAATGTAGGGTACTTACACAGACACATGCCCAAGGACCCTCTGGCCTCCTGTGACTCTAGCCATGCCCCATCATGGCCGGCGGACCCCTCCCTCCTTCTGGCATCCTTATGGCCTTGCTCCTCCTGGCTGGCCATGGGTTGCACTGGCTGAGTCCTGTTGTTTGTGGAGGAAGGACAAAGGTGGCGTGTTCAGTAACATGCAGCTTAACACATGGCACATTACCATGACCCCTAAACAGTACACATGCCTATATAACTGCATTGTGCAACAGTAGCCACATGTGCATGACTGGGAGGGACAGGACCATGCAGGGACATGTCATACTGTTGTGCACTGTTGTAGACAGGTGAAACCATGGACTAGGCACAGCATCCATACTACATACCATGCTGTAGCTATGACCTTGAACTGTGTACGCAAGGCCCCTGTGGTGCCACTGTCCTATGTCCACACCACACCTGTCCAACATACCCATACATGTCAGCTACAAACCATGTACAATGCTCCTCGTTTTCTGTGTTACTGCAGATACAGTATAACTATTGCGGCAGGAACTCTGAACTTCTGCAGAACTGTTAGGTCAAGTTATGCAGCAAGGTTTAAAGTTATGTGACACATGCACAAATAAATAATACAGAGCCAGCATTACAGTTTTCAGGTACCCAGGAAGAATGGCCTGTGAGGAGGACCCCAGCTCCCACCACAGGAATGTAAGTCACACAATTTCCAGTTTTATGCTTTGCAGCAGCTGTTCTGGTGCTCTGTACTGTAGTTATCTAAATGTGTTTTGGGCTTAGTTTCATTTCGTGCAACATTAACAGCTACAGTAATTGCAACTCCACACACACACACACACACACACACACACACACACACACAAAATGATGACAGCAGCTCACACAGCTGAATAGTTATTCCCCTAAGGGGGAGCCTGAAGTAACCCAGGCCATGGAACATCCAAGCCTCTCCCCTCCTCGGAACAACTATCAGGGGCCCCACACACAGTTGCAGCTAGAGTTGGAGGTGGTAGGCTTTGGGGCCACAGAGAGGCTTCCCATACTGCCACCCCTGAAAACTATCACACTTTAAAAATATAAAACATTAAACATTTGCAGTGTCAGTGAGTTTATTTCTCTGTTTGTTTCACTCTTTTCCTTATTTTGTTTTCACATTTTGAATAAATAATCTTTAGCTTGGATGTCATCTTTCTTGCCTTGGTTTCATCTTTTCTTCATTTTCTTTCGTGTGCACCTCCCTCCTCTAGTCTTAAAGGAAAACTACATGCAAAAATTATAAAAACACATGTTGTGCATTGGGTTGTTGTTTCTCTGATGATCCCTAGCATTCTGCGACCTGTGTCTGTAACTCCTGGGGTAGCCATTCAGCCTTCTTTTACTGACTTTGATCTTTTGGAATTTTCCCAGAATGCCTCTGAGAATTATGTGAACTAGACCTTGCGTTAGTAGTAAGAGCCCAGGATCTTAGTTATAATCTAGTCACACCATTTAATTGCAACTGTTTATGAAAGTTGACTGCTTTGAAAAAGTGTTTGCCCTCCCTCTCCAGCCAAAGTTTGATTTTTCTAAGTGCCAACTGTTGTTATTCTGGAATGGATGTATGGCAATTTTCTGTGTAAAGTGCTGTCACTGAGCGATAATAAAGCCAATACACCTTTGAAGGACTTAGGTAATTCACATTATTCCCAGAGTCATGATGGGAAAATTCCAGCAGATCAAGGGCAATAAAAGAATATTGAATGGCTACCCCCAGGGGCCATAAAACTGTCAGGGAACAGTAAAAAAAAAAACCTTGTCACAGACAAATGGAACAGAATGCCAAGGGCAATCAAAAAAACCAAAAAACACAATGTACAACATTTGTTTTTATCATTTTTGCATGTAATGTTCCTTAAAAGCAGTGGCATATGCAGCACCTTCTGACCATGGACTTTCCTAGAGCAAGTGATCCCAGGATCACACATGAACATGGGTTGCCCTCATGGAACCTTGATGCCCTACCACTGGCCTATCAGAATGGCTCAGCTAGCTCTTTATATTTTCACTTTTTTTTTAATTCTGTAGTCTCCTTGTCCATGTTTCCATATCAGGCAAAGTACCCCTTCCCGCAGAAGAAATTCTGGCACTAAAACTCTCTCCTCCACCAAAGACCAAATGTATGCAATGTTTTTCTGCTCACTTCTCCCCTGCCCCAACTTAACAAATGAAAAGCTTTCTCCTCCCCCACACACCCCACGCACCTGTTGAAAAGGATGTTAAGTTTTCTTTCCAACAACATGTACATGAGTACAATAGCAAATAGCTTAAAATACATAAGGAGTGTATACAAATCCATCCAGTTGAGATAATGTGATACTGTCATTGCTCTTATGAACATTGTGGATAAAGGATGACTGGTTGGCTATCACATTAAAACAAATTAACAACAACGAGGGCTGAACCTTGCCCAGGAGAACCTTAGCACATTGGTCAAAAAAGTATATTTATATCAACACTTTAAAAAATACAACAGCATTCCTAGATTAAAAATTAGATTTGAGAGAACCTGCTAATTGTATGGTTCTGTGCATCCAAAAGTTACCCCTTTGAATTACATCAAAAGCAATTCAAAATATAGCCTTTAGCCAATTCCTGGCTGAATCAAAGTTGCACATTGAGGAGGAAGAGAAACAAGACAGGGGCCCCAATATCTTCTAGCAGCCAAAAAAGCAATAATGCGTAGGTGGATTTCCCCCATAGTTCCTATGATTTCAGACTAGAGACAGACTGTCCTGGATATATATAGGCTCGAAGGTTTGATGGTGAGGATTCATGATAGGCTCAACCCCTTCAGGGTCAAATGGCAGAGATGGGTATTCTATATGGCATAAATAGATCCTAACTGTGTGCCATGAGATGAGGGGTTCTGGGGAAATGATGGGGTGCCTCCCCTGCCCTGGTGAAATGTTTGGAAGTTTTAAGTATAACTTGGAGAAATGTTGCAGCTAACAGATTTCTTTTATAGTTTTTTTTGGCTATACAGTCACTTCTTTGAAAAGATTTTCATAACTTGAAGACTGTTATCCTATCTGTTTTGGTTCTTCTTAAGATTTAGTGTCCTCTTCACCAATTGAAGTTAAGGTACATTGTACAAGATTGACTGTCAGCATCTAAACTATTTTGTTCTGTTATAATTTCTAAGAATGTATGTTGCTTCATCTAATAAAAATGATATGTTAAAAAAAAAAGATAGGGTCCCAGACCCTTTTAAATATATCCGCTCTATCTCGGAGTACAAAGGTTGCCCATTCCAGTGGGAGAGCATTCAGGAGGAGATCTTCCAATTGAGATAATTGGAGCATCTAGTGGTATACCTAGGTATTTTGTATGCAGTGTCTAGCTAGAACAAATAATAGCCAAATATTTCTAGGATATAGCATCTAGTCCTCCCCTTCCTGGTCCTCCATCCCCATTGAAAGAGCTAATGGGGTACATGGAATGTGGCAGCTATAACTCTGTCCTACCTTAACCACTATATCTTTCCAGAAAGGCAGTAACTTCTCGTACCCGCAGAAATAGTGGAAATAACTCCTTATCTCTATGGTGCATCTACCACATAAAGGGGAGATCTCAGGGCTAAACTTATGAACAATTTGATAGGGACAGTATAGGCAATTATAAAATGTGTATTGTGCCTCTCTGTACATATTGCAGACAAAGAGCCCCATATGTGATGAGCATAGTGTTTGCCAAGCTTGATCTGGGATCTAACATGCCAGATTGGCTTCCCATCTCACTCTGGTTTGATGAATGGGTTACTCCCAAGAGTCCTGCTCTGCTTCACCACCTCTGAGACCATTTGTTTGGGTTGCTGCCACTTGGTAAGAATGAGTTGCTCCAGAGGGTCTATATTTGCTACTGAAGATTGTTTCTACCCAGCCCTCCAAGATAGTGCCACACTTGTAGGTAGCAGAAGTGATGATTAGAGGTACTCCCACAGCTGTTGAACCTCAGCAAAGGCGCATCCCTCCCTCTGTTATTAAATCCCCCAAGCACTGGATGCCTCTATTCTGCCAGTCCTTGCCCAACCCTCCCCCTATACCTGGTAGAAAATCTGGGTTGTCGGCAAAGGGCACAAATAGCATATTTTCCTCCGTTGCTTGTCATCCTTTACAAACAGCCTGCCAAGTCAGTAAGGTCCATTCCATGAGTGGGTTTCTGCCCTTCAGTCCCCTGTAAGCTTGAAGCCCATCCACAGCTATATAAACATGTGGTGGATTTGGAGCACCCTCACACTTCAAATCAAACCATTGGGCCCTATACTACTGATCCACCCAATCCTAAATAATTCTAGTTTGGGCTGCCAGAAAATATTGATGAACATCAAGAAATTTTAGGCCTCCTTGAAAATTATCCCTCTTTAGCTGGTGGAGACGCACCCTAGGCTTTTGACCTACCCACAGAATTCAGTGCAGGCCCTTTCAAATTGCTTTCTGCTCCACCCACTCCAGTTAACCTCAAAGAGAGCATTTGCACTGAGTAAAGCAGCCTTGGGAGTATATTCATTTTGATCAGACCACCTTTCTAGGTCCACAAGCAGGACCGTGAGCAGAGGCTTAAAATTCAAAGGGTACAGCTCCTTGAGAGTGTGGCTCACCCTTGGTCCCAAATAGGTAATGCTTCGCTCTTTCACCAAAAAGGACATGCAGAACAATCCTCCCTATTTTAACAGGCCCTAGATCCATCAAACATGAGTTGTGTACATTAATTTTGTATCCTGAGAAGGATGAAAAGTCTGTCAATGCAGACAGAAGGGCTCAGTGATGTACATCAGGATGCCATCAGCATAAAGGGTAATTCTGTGAGTCTTGCCAGATTGTGTCTGAATACCATGAATGTCTGCCTGCTCATGAATTTTGCTAGCTAGAAGTTCAACTGTCAGTGTGAAAATGCGTAGAAAGATGGGGCACCCTGTCTGGTCCCATGATACAGTGAAAAAGATGCAAATCTCTCCACATTCATCAGCATGCAGGCAGTAGGACCATGATACAGCAATTTAATAATTTCAATAAAGGGTTATCCATGACCAAACCTCTCCAGAACCTCAAATAAGTATCAATCCTATCAAATGCTTTCTTGGTGTCCAGAGAGAGCATGAATACCACCCCCAGATGCCAAGACACTGCGTTGACCACATTAAGTAACCATTTCACACTATGGTAGGAAAAGGCGGTCCCAGACAAACCCGGTCTGGTCGGGATGGATCACTGAGCCCAGAACCTGGTCAAGTCTAATAGCTAAAACCTTTGTATAAATCGTGTTGTTATAATTCAGTAAAGAAATGGGATGATAAGATCTACACTCTTATGGGTCCTTCCCTGGTTTTGGTAATACACAAATCATGGCCTCCATGGTAGTGGAAGGAAGGGCACCCTCTGTGTACACCCCAGACAGACACTCCTCCAGAGGACCACTAAAAAGTTTAAAAAATTCCTTGGAGAAGCCATCCGGTCCATAGGCCTTACCTTTTTCTCAATGTCTGAATGGCCCTGTTCACCTCCAAAAGGGCAATTGATCCAGAAAAATCCTTGGCCTGCTCAGACATCCCCCAACACTGCACAGACTATAAGGCTTTATATCATACCACAAAAGTGCCCCCAATCTCTCTAGTACTGTTGACCAAGACACCATGCTGATTACAAATGGCAGGAATAACATTGGAGCCCCTCCTTCCCAGAGCCAGCCTGGCCAGTAAAGTGCTGGGCTTAATACAAAATTTGAAACATTTTTGCTTCATATAAAAAAGCGCTACTTTAGCCTGCTCCAATAGGTGTAGATTGAGAGCAGCGCGGGCCACAGTCAATTTTCCTAGGACTTGTCCCAATAGGATTGTTTCTCCAGCACTTTCAGCTAAGCCTCCAAATCCTCCAACTTTCCTCTGTGGGCCTTACTTTTAGCGGCTACATAGGAGATTATCATCCCTTGTATGTAGGCCTTTCCAGCTTCCCAGAAAGCAGCTGCTGAAGGAGCAGAGGTCTTGTTGGTTGGGGAGTATACGTCCCATTGGGAAGTTACTTGCTCTATAAACTCTGCTGAGGTGAGCAGGTGAGTAGGAAATCTCCAGACCAGCTTGGGCAGCCATCCTCCCCCATCCAGCTAAGCATAATCACCTCCTGGGCATGGTCAGAAATTACAATTTCACTAATGTCCGCCTTCCACATGATATAAAAATATAGTCAATTCACGACCACAAAACATGATGGTTAGAGCAGAAAGTATAGAAACATAGACTTTGATGGCAGATAAGGACTGCTTGGCCCACCTACTCTGCCCATTTCCCTACCTACAGGATAAGCTGCAGATCCTATTTAACCAACAGTCTATTTCTTCCTACCCCCCCACAAAAATTGCCTTATGTCTGTCCCATGTGTTCTTGAATTCTCCCACAGTTTTAGACCCCACAACCTCCTCAGGAAGGCTGTTCCATGCGTTCACCACCCTCTCTGTGAAAAAATACTTCCTCACATTGCCCCTGAGCTGTCCCCCCTCTATCTTCAAATTGTGTCCCCTTGTTCTTGCGCAACTCTTTTCTGAAAGATGTTACCCTCTCGGACTTTGTTGATTCCACTGAGGTACTTAAAAGTTTCTATCATGTCCCCCTCTCCCTCCTTTCCTCAAGGGTACACATATTAAGTTCCTTTAGTCTCTCTCCTCGTATGGCTTCTCTTGCAGACCCTGCACCATTTTAGTTGCCCTCCTCTGGACTGCCTCCATCCTGTCTATGTCCTTGCGGAGATGGGGTCTCCAGAACTGGACGCAGTACTCCAGATGGAGTCTCACCAACTGTCTGTACAGAGGGATAACAACTTCCTGTTTTCTACTGGTGATGCCTCTTCCTATACATCCCAGTATTTCCCCAGCCCTCCCTACTGCCTTCTCACATTGCTTGCCTACCTTAAGGTTATCTGATATAATTACCCCCAGGTCCCTTTCCATTTTTGTTGTTGTTACTACCTCCCCCCCCCAATGTGTAATCTTCCCCTGGGTTTTGTTTCCCAGGTGCATTATTTTGCACTTCTTTGCATTGAATCCAAGCTGCCATACTTCTGACCATTCCTCCAACCTTGCCAAGTCCCTTCTCTTCCTTTCCACACCTTCTTGTGTATCAACCCTATTGCAGATCTTTGTGTCATCTGCAAAGAGGCATACTATTCCTTCCAGTCCCTCTGCAATGTCACTTACAAAGACGTTAAAAAGGACTGGACCCAGTACTGAACCCTGTGGTACCCCACTAGTAACCCCTCTTTCTTCAGAGTGGACTCCATTTACAATTACCTTCTGTGTCCTGTTGTCCAGCCAAAGTTTTACCCAGGCTACCATCCTGGGACCCACTCCCAGACTGGTTAATTTGACTATTAATCTTTTATGTGGGACTGTGTCAAATGCCTTGCTAAAGTATAGGTAGGCCATGTCCACAGCCCCTCCCTGGTCTACTACTTTGGTCACCCAGTCAAAGAAATCAATTAGATTTGTCTGACATGACCTTCCTGCTGTGAACCCATGCTGCCTTGGGTCCTGTGCCCCACTGGCCTCTAGGTACTCAACAATTATTTCCTTCAGAAGTGATTCCATCACTTTCCCTACCACAGAGGTCAAACTGACAGGTCTGTAGTTTCCTGCCTCTGTCTTGCTCCCACTTTTGTGAAGGGGTATCACATCCGCCTTCCTCCAGTCCTCAGGTACCACACCATCCTCCCATGATTTGTTAATCGCGGGTGGTCGGCTGAAACCTAGCTGACCCAGGGAACCACGAGGCCGGGAGGGACAGCGAGGGAGGACTCGGGAAAGCCATAAAATTTTTGCCCACCCGCCCTTCCCCCTCTTGTGTGTTACTTTTATAGGCATCTTCCCACCGAAATCTCTTCCCCGCCATCAGTATTACCCTAAACCAATAAACTGTCCCACCGGCTTGCTGATCCAACCAATCAGCAACATCACTACTCTCCCGGTAGCCAATTAACAATATCTCTCTCACAAAAGGAGTTTACTTCTGATACTTCTTTCACTGTCAGCCATGGGGTTCCACAAAGAAGATGTCCCTGTCACACAAACTAGGGTGATCCATCCGCCCAGTCTCTCTGAATCATCCCCATTGTTTGACGCTCAAACCCTCACATATGCCCTACCATTGCTGCATCGATTACAGTGGGGTGACCCCCAAAAGAGACACAAACCACCATACATGTATTTCAATCAAGGCTCCACTACTGGATATACAGATCCCCCCTTCGCCTAACCACCAAACTGCTACTTGGTGTCTCGACACAATTCCATAACCCCACATGGAGCACCCCAAAAGAGTGGCAACAGAATAAGAGAAGGAGGACCAAAGACAGCCACCTCTCCCTATCACTGGCAGCCCTCATGAAACTCCTGCTCTTTCTATTGCTCTGTATTGGTAACGTGGAAATCAACCCTGGACCCCCTGAATGTATTACCTCTCCAGCAGACCTAACCTCAATTAAAGGCCTCAGTTTTTTGCATATTAATGTATGCAGTCTGTTGAAAAAACTTACACTGATACAAGCCTGGGTTGCCCATACCTTGCCAGACTTTCTCGTGGTATCTGAGACATGGCTCAAACCAACCACAGCAGACAGGGATGTTAACCTACCCAACTATCAGCTATTCAGAGCGGATCGCCAAACAAGGGGCGGTGGAGTAGCTATATATGCAAAATCCGGTATACCTGTATCCTGTATTGCTGCAACCTCTATGCCCAAGGAATTTGAATGCCTATCTCTAAAAGTCTCTCTGCCCAATACAGCAGCTTTTCAGCTAGTTGGATGCTACAGACCCCCCTCTGCTGACTTCAAGCTCTTATCCCACCTGGGGAATCTGCTCAAGCCCAGCACTGAAGAAGTCATTATTCTAGGTGACCTGAATTTCAACTGGCTTACCCAGGCAGCTGCACCTCTGGTATCATTCTGTGATACATATGGGTTCACAAACTAATTAATGAGCCAACAAGAATTAATGCAAGGAATAGTAATAACAGCACACTACTTGATATCATGCTAGTGAATAAACCCCATCTATTCACACACGCTGGAGTGCTTCTCTGCGATATAAGTGATCACTGCCCCATCGCAGGGGTAAGATCTCCCAGCAAAACAACAACCCCTGCAAAATTCCTCATGAGGAGATCCAAGAAAAACATCAATATTGAAGGATATTTACATGATCTAGCTCACTCTCCAAGCTGGCAAGAGTTTTATCTTGCCCATTCTGTGGAAAAAGCACAGTAGATGCTAAATAGCATTATAATAAGTGCCCTTAACACCCATGCCCCAATCTCTAGTATCCGAATAAAAAACAAATCCTGTTGTTGGTTTTCAGCTGACCTCAAAGCTGCACTGCTGGAGAGAGATAAACTCCAGAAAATGGCAAGAAAAACCAAGAATGCAAATGACTAGATCTTTAGGAAAGCCAGGAATAGATGCACCAAGAAAGTTAGGGATGCAAAGGCTGCCTTCTACTTGGCTGAGCTCGACTCCTCCTATCATAATCCTGCTAGGTTTTGGGGTACCATCAAGGGTATGGTTGGGCAGGATTCTAGCACCTCCCTACCAACTCAATTACACCACAGTTATGGCCCTATCACTGGCAAAATGGAAATTCTGGATGCCTTCAATAACCACTTCACAACGGCTGGCCTTGCCTTTGACATCTCTCCAGCTAACCTGCTGAGGGAACAATTAAGCTCTCAGTACACTGGTGCTCAGAGAGCTGACTCTTCCTTCAGCTTCAAATCTGTTTTGAAGCAAGTAGAGGACCTATTATGGCAGCTGGATATCAAAAAAAGTGCACGGGCAGACTCTCTGGACCCCTACTTTCTAAAGATTGCATCCCATGTACTTGCAGTCCCCCTAACACATCTCTTTAACCTATCTCTAAACTCTGGTTCTACTCCCACACTGTGGAAGACAGCCCAAGTGGTTCCCCTTCTAAAAACAGGGGACCCTATGGACCTTAATAATTACAGGCCCATTTCCATTCTACCAGTGCTATCCAAGATGCTGGAGAAATTAGTGAGTACCCAGTTAAGGGAGTATCTTGACAATGTTAACCTCTTGAATCCAGCTCAATCTGGATTCAGGGCCAAGCATAGCACTATCACTGCACTAGCCAAGGTCACAAATGACTGGCAAACCGAATTAGATAAAAAGAATAATGTCTGTGCAGTATTTCTGGACCTGAGCAAAGCATTCGACACTGTGGACCACGAGCTTCTACTATCATCCTTGCACTCCATTGGCCTAGATCCACCCTCCCTTAAGTGGTTCAGGTGTTATCTTACCAGTAGGTCACAGCAGGTAAAAGCTGAAGGTGACCTATCCCCATTAAAACCACTGTTAAGAGGAGTCCCCCAGGGTTCTATCCTGGGTCCTATCCTTTTTGCCATCTATATAAATAATATTGATTCAACCCTCACCAAATCCTCTGTACACCTCTTTGCTGATGACACTGTTTTGTATGTCAGCAACCCTTCTTCTGCAGCTGCCCGTGAAATCCTACAAACAGAATTCTCCTTGTTACAATATCAACTACTTGAGAAAAAGCTTCTGTTAAATGCAAAGAAAACTAAAGCAATGATGTTCACAAATCAAAGCTCCACCAGCACCTCCTCTTCAATCATTCTCCCCCAGCTATGCACTATACTTGGAGAAAATCTGGAGTATGTAGAAAATTTTAAATATCTAGGTGTGTGGATTGACAGCAAACTCGACTTCACTCATCATTTAGAAGAACTGCTAAAAAAGCTTCATCAAAGGCTTGGCCTTTTCTATAGATTAAAACCCTTCCTAAACAGAGATTCAAAGATGAGGTTAGTCCAGGCCATTTTTCTCTCAGTTGTTGACTATGCAGACTTCCTTTATAGTCACTGCCCCATCTCCTACCTACACAAGTTGGATACCTTATACCATAGAGCAATAAGATTCATAACAGATCTGCCATCTAACACCCATCATTGCTCTCTTTATGCTGCAGTTGGATGGGTTTCCCTACACCTCAGAAGGAACAGAATTGCAGCTCTATGGATTTACAGAGCGTTATCAAAAAAACTGCCAAACTATATTCTGGACTGCTTCACCCAGACCATTCCTAGCTCCTATGCCCTAAGAAGCAACAACATCATCCTGTTCAAATTGCCCAAATTCGACACCCAGCTAGGGAGGGCAACAATCAGCTATTCTCTAGCTATAGCATGGAACACCCTTCAAAAATCCCTAAAACTGTCCAATATTATACCATTTGCATCCTTTAAACAGCGTTGTACAGTTTTCTTCACAGAGAAATGCAGTTGCTACCGCTAGAGCTAGCTTTGTCATCTCACAATCTCCCTCCCAAAAATTAACCATATATGGCATAATCTTTGTTCTTCAGTTCTCCCTCCCAGGCAGACACCCCATCCTATGGCACCCAATAATACCTTTCACCATCCTAGTATTACATTATGCTGTGTGTTTGCCATGGCCCCTCCACTGGGATATGTATATACTGTATATACTGTAAATATTAGCTTAACTTTCCTATAATCCATTTTATCATGTGAATTTTACTGTACATCACTGTGTCTATAAACGTTTTTTTTTTCACCTGTATGTATAACTGTTTTATATACAGTAAGTGTATTGATGTATCTGTTGTGTATCAACTGTTGAACCTTGACCTTATCAGGTCCATCTTGTAAATGAGCCTTGCTCAATGATGTTCGCCTGAATAAATAAAGATTTGATGATGATGATGATGATGAAAAAGGGTAGTCAGTGGTGTCACTAGTTCTCTCCCTAATTCTTTTAGAATTCTGGGGTGAATTCCGTCAGGCCCCATTGCTTTGTCCACCTTCAGTTTTAAGAGTTCTTTCAGAACCCTTTCTTCTGTGACAGGACTTGGATCGCCCCCCCCCCATCCAAAGTGCTTCTGTTAATTGGATTAGGCACCTCCCCTCCTCCTCTTTTGTGAATACTGAGCAGAAGTATACGTTCAGTATCCCTGCTTTTTCACTGTCCCTCTCTGCCCATCCACCGTCCATTCTATTCAGCCTCACTATCCCTCCCTTTGTCTTTCTACGCTCCCTGATATACCTATAAAAGGTTTTATCCCCCTTCTTAACCGAGTTGGCTATCTTTTCCTCAGTTTGGGCATTTGCTATTCTACCATCCCTGCTTCCTTCTGTCTTAACTGGTACAGTTCTCTGTCCTGCTCCTTCTGTGTTTATTTATACTTCCTAAATGCTATCTTTTTCTCCCTAACCTTCACCACCACCTCTTTTGAGAACCATATTGGCTTTTTTTCTTTCATTTTGATCTGTTTATTTGTTTCACACAAAGGGTTGTTGCCTCTGTGATGGAAGTTTTCATGTTTCCCCATTGTTGCTCCACCCCTCCTTCTAGCCTATCTGCTAGTGCTTTTCTAAGGCACTCTCCCATCTTGCCAAAGCCAGCCATCCTGAAGTCCAGAACCCTCACTTTTGTATGGCTTGACTCTGTAGCTGAGTTCATCATGAACCACACTATTTGGTGGTCACTTGTTCCCAGATGGCTACCCATTTCTACAGCTGAGATCCTCTCACAGTCCCCATTTGAGAGTGCAAGGTCTAAGATTGCTCCCTCACGAGTGGGTTCCAAAACTCGCTGTCTTAGGCATGCCACCTGAAGGGCATCGAGAATGTCCCTGCTTTTGGGTGTGGTTGCAGCAAAGGTGCTCCAGTTAACATCTGGCATATTCAGGTCCCCCATCAACAGTATCTCCCCTTTCTCTGCCATCCTAAGGATGCCTTCTATCATATCCTTGTCCATTCCCTCCCCCTGACATGGGGGTCTGTATACAACCCCTGTGCGGATTGTGGTGCCATTTTCAGTCTCTAAGGTGACCCACAGTGCCTCCTCTCCTCCCTGTTTACTCTTTTGTTCAGTTGCTTTTATCCCTTCCCTTACATAGAGAGCTACTCCTCCCCCTCTTTCCCCTCCCTGTCTCTCCTGTAGGTTGTATACCCTGGTATGTTAACATCCCAGTCATGGTTCTCTGTGTACCATGTTTCTGTGACTGCCTCCGATATCCAGGCATCCCTCTTCCATCAAGGCCACCAGTTCAGGGAGCTTGTTGCCCAGACTACAGGCATTGGTACTCATTACCCTCCATTTCTTGATGGCCTTACCCCTTTTTGCCCCATCACTGTCCTTATTGTGTTTGTCATTTTCTCCATTTACCCATGCCCTTCTCCCTATCGACATCTCTATCTTGGTGTTTACCTCACTTACTACGCTGATCTTCTCGGGGGGGGGCTAGGATTTCCCTGCTCCTTTCCAGTGTCTCCCCCTCTTGGCTAGTTTTAATGCTTGCCGATGAAGCATTTAAGCCTATCATCTAGGATCCTGGTTCCCCTCCTGGACAGATGCAGACCATCATGCCAGTATAGGCCTGCATCCCTCCAGGTGGATCCCCAGTCCCCAATGAAGCCAAATCCCTGAGCTCTGCACCAGTTTTTCAACCACTGATTGAATTCCATGGTGTGGAGCACCCTAGCCTCACCCATGCCATAGACAGGCAGCACCTCTGAGAAGGTTACCGTGCATGCTACTTGTCTAAGGCCCCTCCCCAACTCCACAAACTCTTCCTTCACTGCTCTGATCCCTTTCTTAGCCAGGTCATTTGTTCCTAGGTGGACAATGACATCCAGCTCCCTCCCCTGTGCAGCTGCTCCAGCGATGCTGAGGATTCAAGCCCTGTTCCTCCAAGCCATGGCACCAGGCAGGCACCTTGCCTCCCTCTCCCCTTCCTCCCCTAGTTCTACCTTCCTAACAATGGAGCCCCCCACCAGGAGTTGTTTCCTTCCCCTGTGGGATCCCATGCCACCCTCCTGTGGGTCTCCTTTGTGGATCCTCCTTGGTCTCCACTGTGGGTGCCTCCATAGAGGAACCACACTTTGCCAGAATGGCATATGAATTGTGGAGAGGTACAACTGGAGGATGCACCTCTGTTCCACCACCCTCACCCACCCTGAGCCCACTGTAGTCCAACCGCTCCTCTTCCTTGGCAACCTCTGAGGCAATGGCAGTGGCACTGGTGGTCCCTGGGTAGGAGAGGTGGTCCCACAAATCCTGGTCAACTCAGCCTGGAGATGAGCAACCTCCTCCCTCAGCCCAGAGAGGTGCCTGCAGATGGGACAACACTGCATCCTCCAGAACGTCTCCCGGAAGACTGCTGCTCCACAGCCACTGCATTGCACCACACCTATCATGTCTTATTTCTGGCCCCTTAACTGTTGTATGGAATACTTACTCTTTCCTCTGTTTTTTTTTTTCTCCCTACTTACTGCCTCTGTGCCCTTTAAGCTCCTGATCTTCCTGTTCTGAGACAAGAAGTTCCTATATTTCTCAGTAGCCTCCTTCCTTGCTCAGAGTCAGACCTCCAGCAGCTAGGGGGATGGAGAGCTACTCTTCCTTCTAGGATGGTGAGTCTTTGGTGGCTTTGTGATCACTCACTTCCTGCTCCCAAACAGGAAGTTTCTGTTGTCAGTCAAATCCTGTGCCTATAAAACTAGAACTGTTTTAGGGTGGGGGGTACTCTTGGGATTACTTATCCACCATGCATCTAATAAATCAAGGTCAAAGAGGCCCTGGTGCCACTGCTCCACCCTCTGTCCATTCCACCCAGTCCAGAGTCCCTACCCAAATGTGGTTCGAGGGCACAGTTGTAATCCCCTCCCAAAATTAAACCTTCAAAACACTCCTAATGAATTAAGGTTAAGAGATCCCAGAAGAATTGGGGGTCAAACAATGCTGGGGTATACATGAAAGCAAATGTAACCTTGAGAGCTCCCAGGTTGCCCTCCACGAATACAAACCTGTTTCTTCAGGGTCTGCCACTACTATTTCACATACAAATCGCAAGCTTTTATACAAAAGTATCACCACCCCTCTCTTGTGGGAGCTATAGAATGTTTCCAACTTTCTGTGCTCAGCCAGGCTAAAATGAGTCTCTTGCAATAGTACCTCAGAGGTGTTGCCAGTTTGGAGGAAGGGCAGAAGTGAGGACAAGATCAGGAATGAAAAGATGAGGGAATTCAACCGGTGGCTCCAGGGTTGGTGCACAGACAATGGGATGCACTACATTGGAGACTGGGGGACCTTCTGGGACAGGAAGCTCTTCAAGTATGATGGTCTGCGAGAGTGCTAGGGCAGAAGTTGGAGGTGTTTGTGGAGGGTTTAAACTGGGAGATCTCTCACACAGAAGAAGACCTAAATGAGGATGCAGCAGAAAGATATGAAGGTAATCAGCAAATGGAAGGGAACCCCAACATCAGACTAAAGGAAACAGGCATGGCCATGAACAAGGAGTGGCTATAGGTAAAAAGGAGAGACCTCATGTAAAGTACAGGAAGGGCAGACACAGAATGGGGGGATGGTACTGGAGTTATAGCAGAGGGGGGTGGCCGTGATTGGAAGGCTATGTGTACCAATGCCCGCAGTCTGGGTAATAAAATCCCGGAACTTGTGGCATTAATGGCCTCCAAGAACCTGTATATCATGGCAGTCACAGAGACACGGTGCAACAGCAACTATGTCTGGAAGCTAGCCATTCCAGGGTACACACTGCACAAATGGGACAGGGAAGGCAAGAAGGGGGAGGGGTGGCAATATACGTCTGGGAAGGGATAAAAGCAATAATCCCACAAGACAAGAGGGGAAAGCAGAGGTGCTGTGGGTAACCCTGGAGGTGGGGAAGGGAACAGTACTTAGAATAGGAGTGATATACCTGCCCCCAGGGCAGGTGGAGGATGTAGATAGAGAACTACTGGAGACTATAGAGAACATGGCAACAAAGGGTGAATTGCTGCTGATGGGTGACTTCAACTTGCGAGATGTGGACTGGAGCATCCCAGTGGCAACCTCAGCCAGGAGTAAGGGATTCCTGCAATCCCGGCAAGGGGTGGGTCTCACATTATAGCTAATGAGGGAGCCTACAAGGGAGAAATGCAATTCTGAATCTTGTTCTAAGCAATGGGGGCAGGATAAAGGAAATCACAGTGAGGAGAGCCTAGGGACTAGTGACCATCGAGCTGTGGGGTTCACCATAAGGACATCACAGGAGGATGGCCACACAAGGAGTAGAAACCTGTATTTCAGGAGGACAGACTTTGGTAAGATGAAGGATGAATTCAGGAAGGCTATGCAGGGATAATGGTGATATAAGGGGAAAAGTGGAACAGTGGGATAAGATGAGGGAAGCCCTGCACCTAGTAGCAAACCATTGTGCCAGGCCCTGCAGCAAGGGCAAAAGAAAGAGTAAACCATTGTGATTCTCAAAGGGAGTAGCAGAGCTAGTAAGAGGGAAAAAAATGGCATTTCTGAGATACAAGGCAACACAAAGCAGGGAGAACAGGCAAGAATACTTGGAAAAATGAAGGGAAGCAAACAAGGCAGTAAGGGCAGCAAAGGCAGAAACCGAGGAAAAGCTAAATAAATCGGTAAAGGAAGGAGGGAAGGCATTCTTTAGGTATATTAGCGAGAGGAGGAGGAAGATGGGGGAGGGATTGTAAGACTTAGGGAAGAATGAGGCAGGGTAGTGGAGAAAGACATTGACAAGGTAACCATCCTCAACAAATACTTCTGCTCCATATTCATGGAAGAAGACAATGGGGATGGTCCCCCATTAATGGAGAAGGGCAAACAGGGAGAAGGGGTGGACATTAGACCTCTTTTTAGAGACAGAGTAAAAAGAGGACTAGAACAGCTTAGGGTGAATAAAGTTATGGGGCCCAATGGGATACACCCGAGAATCCTAAAGGAGCTCCGGGAGGAACTGGCTAAACCTCTGGCTAAGCTGTTCAGTGGATCACTGGAAACAGGTGTGGCTTCAGAGGAATGGAGGAGGGCACAAGTGGTACCCCTGCACAAAAGTAATAGCAAGGAGGAGGAGGCAGGAAACTACTGCCAGTTAGTTTGACCTCAATATTAGGTAAAATGATGGCAACCCTACTTAAGGAAAGGCTGGTGGACTACCTAGAGACAAGGGGGCTGCTGGACCCAAGGCAACATGAATTCACAGCAGGAGGTCATGCCAGACCAACTTGTTTGATTTCTTCAAGTGGGTGACAAAGGAAATAGACCAGGGCAGGGCAGAGCAGAGGATGTGGCCTATCTGGACTTTAGGAAGGCCTTCAACACAGTCTCACACAGGAGACTAATACACAAGCTGGCAAATCTGGGGGTGGGAACAGAGGTGTTCACATGGGTTAGAAACTGGTTGAGTAACAGAACACAGAGTGGTGGTAAATGGGGTTAGCTCACAGGAGGGATGGGTAACAAATGGTGTACCCCAGGGATCAGTGCTGGGACCAGTACTCTTCAATGTCTTCATAAGTGATATTGCAGAGGGTCTAGAAGGGAGGGTTAGCCTGTTTGCAGATGATACAAAGCTATGTAAAAGGGTAGATACACAGGAAAGTATAGAAAAACTGAGGAGGGATCTGAAGAAGCTAGAAAACTGGTCCAAGCAATGGCAGTTCAGTTTCAATGCAAAAAAGTGCAAGATTATACACCTAGGGAGAGGGAATTCTAAGGTTAAGTATGACCTAGATGGGTAACACTGGAGGCCACCACAGAGGATTAGGAAAGAGATCTAGAAGCAGTCATAGAAGACAACCTCAAAGTGGCTAAACAGTGTGACAAAGCAGACAGAAAGGCTAACAGAATGCTAGGGGGGCAAAGGGAGGGATATAGCAAGTAGAAGGAGGGAAGTGGCAAAGCCTCATCTGGAGCACTGTGTTCAGTTCTGGAGGCCCCATCTCCAAAAAGACACAGACAGGATGGAGACGGTACAGAGGAGGGTGACAAAAATGGTGTCAGGGATGCAGCATAAGTCATATGAGGAGAGACTCAGAGCTGTCAATATGTACTCCCTGGAGGAAAGGAGAGAGAGAGAGGGGGGGACATGATAGAGACCTTCAGATATCTAAAGGGGATCAACAGGGTACCAGAGGGGAACATCTTTCACATTTATTTATTTATATTTATTTATGACATTTTGATAACTGGGTGAGCCCTCAGAAACCAGCAGTCCTTTTTTCAGGGGCGACCCAGAATTAGTTAGATACAGTGCAAACAAGAAGTTCATGACCATTCAGACTACATAATACAGAAAAGAATACATCAAGGAAGTTATGATAAAAAAACAAACACGCTTGTACACAGGAAATATAGTTACAAACATCATAGATATTTTAGCAGCAGCAGGATAGGTGAGATTCATGTTCTACCAAGCAAGCCATAGGTACGCCTTTAACCTAAGATAGCAACCCCCATTAGGTTTCAACATTGCAGCTGCAAAGACAGCGTTCCAAGATATAGACTTTTAGCCCTACCTTGAACCCTTCAATACAGGTGCCTTTAGTTATCAGGAAAGGAGATCCAGTGGTAGGGGCAGAGTATGTGAATGACCTTTTTCCTAGGTTAGTCCATACCCTAGGGATCTCAAGCATGCTGGTATTTGAAGAGCGGAGGACGTGCCTCATGGATTTTGGGGCCAATAGACCCTGTAGGTGGCGAGGGGTATAGATCTTGGTAAGTTTGAAGGTGTGGCATAGGACAGGTTGAAGGAGCCTGGATTCCAGTGTAGACCAGTTCGGATCAGAGAATACCTCACATGAAGGGAAATAGCAGAACAAGGGGGCACAACATGATTCTAGAAGGGAGAAAACTGAGAGGGAACTTGAGGAAATTCTACTTCACTGAAGAGGGGGTGGTGGTGGGGGTGGCCACGGTTCAGAGATTCAAGAATTCATGGGGTAGGCACATGGGAATTATCAAGCTAGGGTGAAAGGGGGGGCTTGCAGCATCTAGGGTACCTTAAGCATTAGAAAGAGGGATAGGGAAGACTGAATGGGCCACAAGGCCCTTATCTGCCGACAACATCTATGTATCTATGAGTGACCTTCCGTTTAAATGATGACAACATTTTTTTTTCAGCTTCACAGGTATGGAGAACTCCCTGATGTTTCATGTAAGAATCTGGATCTTGTCTTAAGACATCTGGATGGATCGGGCCAGATGGGGCCACAGCCACCAACACAGAATCTGACCCCCAAAATGCCAAGTGAGTCCCCCAACCCAAGGTAGAGCACGGCTGCCCCCCTCACGTTGTGACCCTAGAATAAAGTGTGGATAGGAATCCTAGAAAATAGACCAATGTGCATTATGAAAGAACATTCAGAACAGGAAACAGTAATGCCACGAGAATGGTGTAGAACAATTAACACACAAAGAACAAGTAGAAAATGGTGAACAAAAAAGAAACAATTTTGACAGTATCATGTGCACCATATTTAGATGCCTTGCCAAATGTATGTCCATGGGTGCTTATGTTCAGCATGTGGAATGCTGCAGCTGCAGCCCAGATAGTCTGATTAGGCTGTAGGGCTCCTCTCTCTCCCTTAATACCAGATTGAACTACTACTCGAGGTCCAAAAAGAAACCTCATTTGGGGGTTTTATTCATGCCTCCCCATTTTAGTAAATGTTGAAGGTTCCCCAAATGCCTTTTACATAGAAACATAGACTTTGACGGCAGATAAAGACCACTTGGCCCACCCAGTCTGCCCATTTCCCTACCTACTGGATAAGCTGCAGATTCTAGTTAACCAACAGCCTACTTCCTGCCACCCCCCCCAACTACAATTGCCTTATGTCTGTCCCATGCATGTTTGAATTCCTCCACTATTTTAGACCCCACAGCCTCTCCAGGAAGGTGGTTCCATGCATCCACCACTCTCTCCGTGAAAAAAATTTCTTCACATTACCCCTGAACCGTCCCCCCTCTATCTTTAAATTGTGCCCCCTTGTTCTTACACATCTCTTTTTCTGAAAGATGCTACCCTCCTGGACTTTGTTGATTCCCTTGAGGTACTTGAACATTTCTATCATGTCCCCCTGTCCCTCCTTTCATCAAGGGTATACATATTAAGCTCTCTCAGTCTCTCTTCATATGGTTTCTGATGCAGATCCTGCACCATTTTAGTTGCCCTCCTCTGGACTGCTTCCATCCTGCCTATGTCCTTGTGTAGATGAGGTCTCCAAAACTGCACACAGTACTCCAGATCGGGTCTCACCAACTGTCTGTACAGAGGGATAACCACTTCACTTTTTCTACTTGTGATGCCCCTTCCTATGCATCCCAGTATCCCCCTGGCTCTCCTTACTGACTTCTCACATTGCTTACCCACCTTTAGATCATCTGATGACTACCCCAGGTCCCTTTCTATTTTGTTGTTGTTAGTACCTCCCTGCTATGTGTACACTTCTCCTGGGTTTTTGTTTCCCAGGTGCATTACTTTACACTTCTTTGTGTTGAATCTAAGTTGCCATATGTCTGACCATTCCTCCAACCTTGCCAAGTCCCTTCTCATCCTTTCTACCCCCTTGTGTATCAACTCTGTAACAGATCTTTGTGTCATCTACAAAGAGGCATACCTTTCCCTCAGACCCTCTGCAATGTCACCTATAAAGATGTTAAAGAGGACTGGACCTAGTACAGAGCCCTGAGGTACTCCACTAGTGACCCCCCTTTCTTCGGAATGTGTTTCATTCACTATTACCTTCTGTGTCCTGTTGTACAGCCAGTTTGCTACCAAGGTTACCACCCTGGGACCCACTCCCAGGCTGGCTAACTTGATTATTAATCTTTGTGCGGACTGTGTCAAATGCCTTGCTAAAGTCTAGGTAGGCCATATCCACAGCCCTCCTGGTCTATTACTTTGGTCACCCAGTCAAAGAAATCTATTAGATCTGCCTGACATGACCTTCCTGCTGTAAATCCATGCTGCTTTGGGTCCTGTGCCCCGCTGGCCTCTAGGTACTCAACAATTCTTTCTTTCAGAAGTGATTCCATCATTTTCCCTACCACTGAGGTCAAACTTACAGGTCTGTAGTTTCCTGCTTCTGCCTTGCTCCCACTTTTGTGAAGGGGAATCACATCTGCCCTCACACATTGTATGCCATTGCCAGACATGCTTCAGATGTTGAAGGTGCAATTTGTTTTTTTAGAAAAATTTGTCATAGTCATTTTTTATGTTTTATTAGCGTTTTGTCCTCGAGTTTTCTGTGTGTGGCCACACCCCCAGAATGATGTCATACCAGGGAGCTGTCAATGTTTTACATACAGCAACAAGGAAGATAATGTTGTCTGAAATGTGCCTTACTCAGAAGTACAGTTCCATATGTTGGTAGTGGTGAGCACTAATATGTAAATGTCCATGGCAAGGTGTTGTGGGTAAAATAAGAACCTGCTTTCCAATGTCCTTACTGTGAGATGCTGTCCCATATTTCTGTAGTAGTGTTAACAATATAAGCTTTTGTATTGTTTATTTTCACAACAATGCATTGTGCATACCATATCTAGTTACAAGACTCCTATACTGAGAGATGTAGTCTCCTATTTCTTCAGTGAGCACAGAAATATAATACCCTGTACACTAATTTACATAGTGAGGCATTGTGGATTCCATACATAGTTGATATGTCTATCTAAAACTAAAAACTTACAGTGTCCCTTTAATAACTTTGTTTCCAGGCATGAGATGTCACAGTGGGGTTGCAGCACTGAGAAAAAAGGGTCAGGTTATGCAAATGAATCAGAACACCAAAATAAAAGGATTTTTTCATGGAAAACAGCACTATTTGGCAGTTTGAATGGTAGAGACTGATTCACAACACCTAGTTTACTACTTCCATTTGTTATGGGAACCTTCTGCATTCACTTTAAAGTGGTAAAGCTTCTTTCCTCAATCACTGGGACCTTTGTCCCACCATAAAACAGAAATTGACCCTTCTTCCAGACACCAGCTGTTTGTGAGTAAGAAGTAAGTAATAAGCCATGACAGGGTGTGCATTATATGATTTTAATGCACACCCTAGTGGTGTAGTAAGACACGAGGCCAAAGAATGAATGTCCTTACACCCTGGGAAGTGCATTAAAACTTATGATGCACACCTGTAGGGACTTATTACATTCATGGCTCAGGTAGGTTTTGGGGTGGAAAATAAGAGTTGGCACCTGCCCATGTGTTTATATAGATTTAATGCACAGTCAGGTGAGGCCTCTCGGTCAATGACATTTCTAGACTGTGTCTTGCCATTTTATAATGGTCCATTAAATGATGGTTCCCCTCTAGCATCGGCAACCACACCTACTTGGCAGCTGTCAATTGTCCCATCTATATATAAAAGAAAAGATTGTTAAACCCAAAGGCAATCCCCCTCAACCACAGAGTCCCTTCTCCCCACATATCCCCACTCCCTCCAAGACACCACACTGGCTCCTTGCCACCCTCTCCCCATCCAGTAGCATCAAAACCCCTAGACCCTCAGTCCGCAAACACTGTCCAATGTTGTCCACCTGGATCATTACAGTCCATGTGATCGGTGCAGTCTCAACAGCATCCTGCACTGGGGGCTCATGCTAAAGCACAACAGCTGCCACTATGACTGCTCCCTTTGCTGGTGTAAGTTCCAAGTGTGACAGGTGTAAAAGGGTGGGTGACATCATGGCGCTGCATGAGGCAATATCCTGAGGTGAGCGAAGAAATGACAGAGACGTTCTCAAAGAGTGGAAAGTAAACATGCTGATCTCAAAGTGCCGGAAGTAAAACCACTGCACATATTTACTTCCCTCTTAGGTCAGTGCCAAATACTCCTGCACTGCAGGAGGTCCAGCACCTAGAAGCACTTCTCAGTTGCAAAGTTGCTGATATCCCCAGTCACATATTTTTGTTTGTGAAACATGCCTGTTAGTTTGTCGGTTGTGATTGGTCAGAATTTGTCTACAAGGCACGAGCTGCAATGGTTTAGGCAACTGTTGCCCAATACAAAGGTTACAAGGTTTTCCTCTGGGTTTTTGAGAGTGGATTAGCGGGCAGGAGTGGAGTGGAGAGAGACCGCACAGTGCGAGCAGATCTGGTTCTAGTTGGACCGGGATGTGTGGCTGAGGATCTACATCAGGGACAAGGAGTCATTCAAAAAAAAAAATGGTTGGTTGTATGTACAGTGGCCACAGGGAGTCTTGTGGTTTGTTTAGTAAGTAAGTAAGTAAAAATGTATTTGTTAAACGCCTTTCAGGTTATCAAGGTGCTGTACAATATAATATAGTATAAACAAATTTAATAATAAAAATTTAACAATGTGCAGAAAAAACTTGACAAAACAGATGAGGTTTTAAATTCAGATTTAAAATTTGCGACGGTCAGGTATTCTCTTAATCTACAAGAATTCCACAGGGTGGGTGCAGCATAAGAAAAGGCACGTGCACCAGATGTTTTTAAACAAACCCTTGGAGTCTCTAGCTCTAGCAATCCCTCATCGGTGGATCGGAGTGGGTGGCAGGGGCAGTAGGGAATAAGGAGCTCTTGCAGATATCGGGGTCCCTGCTTGTGTAGGGCTTTATAGTTCAGCAAGCGAACCTTAAAGGTGATCCACCACTGTACCGGCAGCCAGTGCAGTTCGCGCAGCTCAGGCATAATATGACTAGTCCTGGCTGTACCAGTCAAAAGCCTGGCTGCCGCATTCTGCACCAGCTGAAAGTGGCAGATATCACCCCCAGAAGCCCTAGGTAGGGGGCATTGCAGTAATCAAGGCGGATGGTTACGAAGGCGTGAACCAGTATAGGAAGGTCAGCCGTGGGGGACCAGGTGTTACATCCGGGCTATATTCCTTAAATGGTAAAAGAAAGACTTAACGACAGCAGATACCTGAGATTTTAAGGTCAAACCGCTGTAGAAAATAATACCCAGGTTACGCACCCGGTCTGAGGTCAAGAGCTGGACATCATCAAGCCATAGACCCGAAAGATGCCCAGCCCCAAGACCCACCTCCGGATGACCTGGATCCACAACCAGCACCTCAGTCTTGTCTGGATTTAACCTCAGCCTGCTAGTACTCATCCAATTCTTGATCTTGGCAAGACAGTTGCTAAGCACAGAGACCGCATCATCCTGTCCGGGTGTAAAGGACATATACAGTTGGGTATCATCTGCATAACAGTGAAAACCCAAACTGTATTGCCTAATGATATCACCTAATGGCAGCATGTACACTGAAAAGAGCATGGGTGCCAGTATGGAGCCCTGTGGCACCCCACAGGACAGAGAGAAGGCATCAGAGGAATAAATTCTGGTGACAACCCCTTTGTGATCTGCCCGTAAGGAAGGATTGAAACCAACTTAGGACTGTAACAGACAGTCCACAGAATTGCCGCAGGCACTCCAAAAGCAAGCCATGGTCCACAGTGTCAAATGCCGCCGAGAGATCAAGAAGGACTAAGATAGTATGAGCCTTTCGATCTCTTGCAATTAGGAGATCATTTAACACCCGAACAAGGGCAGTCTCAGTGCTGTCTCTTCCTAAACCCCAATTGGAGAGCTTCAAAGACATTGTGGGTTGTGAGATGATCATCCAGCTGTAACGCAACCACCTTTTCAATAACCTTACCTGCAAAGGGTAGGTTAGAGACAGGTCTGTAGTTTGCTAGACAGTCTGAATCCAAGGAAGGTTTTTTAAGGAGTTGTCTAATGACCGCCTCCTTGAGGGGATCAGGAAAGACCCACTTTTCCATGGAACACCAGACAATGTCAGCAAGGATTGGGTAGATGAAATCTATGCAACATAAAAATAGCGGCATAGGACCTGGATCCAAACTACAACTGGTTGGTCGCAAGGTCTGGACAATTCCCCACCCTTCCTACATTCCTCCCTCCCTTCCTCTCCCTATGACTCTGGAACTTCTTATCTGTTGTCTATTTTCTCTGACAAATGCAGCTGGCTGCCTTGTTACAATGCTACCCTTGAATTGTATTAATCTGTACTCTGTTTGCAATGTCCACATTGTTGTAATGTCTGTCTTGATGTTCCCCATAATTTGTGTTTCTCTGACGTGGAACCTTTGTAAAAGAGCCAAGGCTCAAAGGTATTTGTAATCCTAGACTTGATAAACAAAATAAATTCTCACAATGTCCAAGAATTCCGGCTGGCTGCAGAACGGGTGCACGCAACCTCCCGCCGATCTCTGCAATCCCTCATAGAGTGAGCTGGGCTGATCCCCAACCTGATGCTGGCAACCTTATCTGCAAAAAATTGAGCAAGCTCGTCACATTTTATTTGAGAAAAAACTCTTCCAGACTGAAGACAGGCTGGATTGCACAGTCTGTCCACAGTCTGAAAGAGCTGAGCTGGTCGATTCCGTGCAGCAGAAATCTCCCCGGACAGGAATTCTGCCTTCTTTACAGGTGATTTCTGATTGATAGAACTTATAATGTTCCATCAATCTAAGCCTGTCAGCATCAAGGCCAGATTTCCACCAAGCTCTCTCTAGCCTTCGACCCACTCTCCTCAGCTCCTTCAAGGACCCATCAAACCATGGGTTCCTTGGACGCAGAGTGAGTGGGCGAACACGAACAGGAGCTAATGAGTCCAGAGCATCTCCCACCGCCCTATTATAAGCCAGTACAAGACCATCTGGACTTCTGCTTTCACTCGACAAACCCGATAGGTCCAGCACCGCCGATAGGCCTTCTGGGGTAACTCCCCTTAAAGGGCAATACTGGACCATCTCCGTAGGGGCGGGCCTACTTGGGGGTGTGCGGAAATGGAACCTTATGGTGTGATGGTCTGACCAACTGACTGGTTCCACCCCCATGTCGGTGATCTCCATCCCCAGGAGGAGGACAAGATCCAGAGAGTGACCCCCAATATGGGTAGCAGAGGTACCACCTGTGTAAGGCCCAGCATAGTCATAAGCTGGAGGACGTTATTTCCAAATTGCAAGAGTTCATCATCGATCCAGGCGTTGAAGTCACCCAGAATTAATCATCTGGGTGACTCCAAGGTAACATCGACAATGAAATCCACCAACCAGGTCTCGGTGATACATGCCAGATCGGATGTCCCAACAAGATCAGCTATAACAGCTGTCTTGTTTCTAATCGATCTGGCATTGCATAACACTGCCCGAGTTGGATGAGTCAACGAGGAAGATCCCGAGACCTGCCCACTAATTGTGGAGCCCTTGGGTATGGGAACCAGGCAAGAGACCCCCCCCTTTCCTGACCCCATTTTGCCCCAGGGTGTCTCCTAGTCCCAACAACCTCAATCTGTCCACCCCTCTCCATTCTCCCACCATGCCCAGATTGCCCCCTCTTCAATCGGCTTCTTGCTATCCCCAAGGCTCGGCATCTCTTATAAAGCTCAGCTGACAATGGGGGACAGACAAAAGGGCGTAGCTCCCTGAGCATGGTGGGAGAATAATGCTCAACCATCGCAAAACTCTCCCAACACAATATAAACAGAATTATTAATATACAAAATAAACCCCTATAGACAAAGCGTCTGAACAATTCAGACCTAAATCCTATAATCAAACTTACTTCTAAAAACCTCCCAAAATACCCCAAATTATAAAACCCTAAATTAATGTCAATATAAAAATCCAACAGACCTTTGCAGCAAGTAATCCGGCAGTCCTTTGCCACAAATCAAACAAATAAATCCAAATGTTTAATGAGTAGGCCAGGGAAGCTCCCACCTCCCCTGGTCAATGATGCCAAAGCTTCCCAATCCCAGGCTCTGCTCTCACAAAGAGTCCGAGCGGCAAGCAACCATGATTAATATAAATATAAAGCAAGCTGTGGAAAATGTCAGCCAAGTCCAGCATAATAAAAATGAACCCAAGTCAATTCAATCAATGTAACGGAAACGGCAAACCTCAATGGCCCAGAAGAGCAGGTCGCAGTTTAAATTATAGTCCAGAAAATATTCAGTTCCAGGAAACCCAAGTACAGCAGGGGGCTGGGACATGAAAACCAAGAGTCTAGAGTAGACTCCCCTTCCAAGTGCAATAAATTATAGGGCCTGGCCTCCAGCCACCAGCGACCCACAGCTCACAGCCCCTGAGGGCAGGCCACTAGCACATCCCACAGGAGGCCTAGGAGAAAAACAACCGTCCCTCCGGCTCCCCGGAAAATCATCGGAGCAACTCCCGCTTGGTCACGGGAAACACACCAGCTACTATTAGCCCTATGCACAAGGAGGACCCCCACCCAACAGAGCAGCGAATTCCAGCTGCTTTAGCAGCAGAGTCTAATGAAACATCCACTGAGTGTGCTCTCACCACAACCAACAACCTCCACAGAGCAGCGAATTCCAGCTTGGTCCCAAAGCTTCCTGACTCACACAGCCTGCACTCTCACCACCAAATCTTCTGCAGCAGGCAGCAGGGCAAATCGAGGTTCAGCAACAGTTCAACTCAAATCTTCATGACTCAGAATCACAATACCAATAGCAGATTTCAAGCCGCACTCCACCACAAAAAGTCACCCAAATCTACTGCGGCTACTTAGGCTTTAAAAACCAAAACCGCAACAAACAGATGCAGCAGCAAAGCTCACGTATAACAAAGTGAGCCGACAAAAATAATTTAAACAGCTAAAACTCCTGAATAGCAGAGGAGAACAGCTGCCATCAAACATCCAAGCAGGGCAAGAAAAACGGCCATCCTAAAAACTAAGTGGTAGCTACAAAAATAAAGTAAACCACCGCAGCAGCCGATTTTATAAAAATGCTGCAAACGCTAACTATAAGCCCTCAATATGCTTTGAATACTGAATACCTCACTTAATGGCCCTCACTAACTAAAACTAGCTAAAACAAAATAGAATAAAATAAAAATAAAATAACGCAGAATTGACAAAAAGTAAAATAAAATGAACTAATAAAATGAGCGCAGACTTCAGAACTTCAGAACTCAAACCTCAGGCAGCTCACACACCACTACCATCAAGGTTTAACGGGAGTCAGTATGGCGGTTTTCATAGTTGCTCTTCGGGGGTTGGATGGATTCACATACTGGGCATTCTAGATGTGGCTAACTGGCATCTTTGCTGTGGGTAATGCCAGGATTTACCATGGATGAAAGGTGCCAGTCGGCCAATCAGGTTTGAGAATTCTCTGACGCCATTGTATAATCAGAATTATACGATGGCTCTAGAAATACTAACTCCTGATTGGCTGGCTGGCATGATTTACAATGTGTAAATCATGCCATCATCCCATGGTAGAAGTGCCAGCCAAACAAGGTAGCAAACTTCAAAGCTGCTGGCCACCATATTGTTTTCCCCCAGTAAGCAGAACATACGAAACTCAAAAAAAAAAAGGAAAACCTCTCGCCTTCTTTTCTACATTGTATAATAGTAATATACCAGAGATCGGGAGGTGCGGTAATGGCAAGATTTTCCTCATTCTGCGTGGTTTCACTCAGCTGCACGGCGTGAGCAAACCACACCAGGCATGGGTAAATCCTGCCATCACCCACACCCGGTCATGGTATATTCCTTAAATCACTAGTCTGTGGAGCATTGGCCATTGGGTGCAAGCATGCAGAGGGACTCATGAAATTACGGCCAAGCTCTAACTCCAAGTGCAAATGAGTTAAATACCCGTGTGCCCAGAAACCACTGCTGTCCTCACAGAGGTTGTCAGGGAGACCACCACTAAATGAGGCTCCAGGGAGAAGCTAGTATGATCAGGAGAGTCACTGTAGGCGGGAAAACTAAAAAAAAAACATTACAGTAGTGGCAGATCCCATGCAGTTTTTATCAGTGGTGTCCTTTAGAAATCTCTTCACCTCTGGGGCATCCCAGAATGTGTAAGGGGTACCACTGTATTTAAAGTGGAGTACTGTCATAAAGGCCAAGCTGAAGTCAATTTTGTTGGCTCAAAGTGTGTCCATAATTGGGCCAAAGGGCTGATGCTTCATGTGGACCTTTTGTGAGTAGTCTTGGTAGATGAACAGCTTTTTGCCCTCAAAGCTCACCGGCTTAGCAACCATACAAGATTTCAGAATATGCTGTTTGTCAGTAAAATTATGCAACTATATAATAACTTGTTATGGTGGTTGGTCCAATGGGGGCTTTGGGGCTAAAGCACAGTGAGCTCAGTCCAATTTAATCCGGCATCCTTACTGTCCAGACTAAACAGTCTGAGGAGGATTGTTCAAAGTACTGCACTGGGTTAGCCCCTCTGTGCAGTTTACGGATCCTTAAATTGTTCCACCAATTGACATTCTTTGGTGGTACAGGGCCTCTTTAACACCTCCATTCTCATTTCAAATCTATACAATTTACTGGGGATGCCTTCCAATCATTTTTCAAGGGCAGCCACTCCAGTTTCCACCTCCACTATACTCTTGCTCTTGCCCCACCAAGTCCTTAGATAAAGAGGTGAGCTTGTCTGACAAGGAGTTCAGTTTGGGACTCAGGGCCACTAGCACCACAACCTGGGCCTGCCGCCACAAGTCCTTCTTGGACATCCCGTGCTGTTGTCTGACCAAGGTTGTTAAAAACTCCTCTGTCTTGTGCGTTGTTAAAGATTGACTCTTCGGTGGAGCAATGTTGGTGAAAAGAGTTCTTTTTTCAGACAAAAAATGGCTTTTTTATAATTTTTTTTAGTGTTCAGGTCAGGTGCTCGAGGTGAACACATCTGTTCAGTTCAACTGCTCATTGTCGTCCCCCACCTACCATCTACCTAATGGCAGCAATGCTCTCTGCTGCCCCAGTCCACATAGTGGTTGCAATGCTCCCTCCTGTCCTCTCTTCCCTCGGCCTAATGGCAGCAAGCCTCACTCTCCTTACCCTCCCCTTAAAGGAACACTGTCAGCTTTTTTTTGCCTTTTTATTTTATCTACTGCAAACTGGTGCCTCTTGCCATCAATATGACCACTGATGGCATGTCTAGTACACGATTTACAAACTAATGCCAGAAATTTTGTTTCTTGTAAAAAAAAACAAAGAAAAACAGGCATTCTATTCATTCTCATATTACTCCCACAGGCTGCTGCTGCTGTCCCTCATCGACTTAAAATGGCACCACCAATCCTGCAAACTCTTATGTGAGAAATTTGATTATTCTTTATGCCTTATAAGTTACCTTAAGGATATATATATTTTTTTTTAATTTAGTTTTTGTTGACCGGGTGAGTGCACTAGACAAATCCTGCCTATTTTCAGGCACGACCTGGGGGAGGGGGATACAGATGAATGCCAACTGACCTTGAACCAGATTAAGCTGTTGGTGGTATTTTTTAGTGAAAGTACTTGTCATGCTGAGCTCTGCAAACTGTCTTCTGTTAAAATGAGTGTTATTTTATATTTAAACACTCTTCTGAAAAGTAAATCCCTGACTTCAGGCATGTGCATCAGTGCTGATGTGCACGCTCAGAGTCATGGCTTTACTTTTCAAAAGGCAGTTTCCATATGAAGAAACACTCATTCTAACTAAAGACATACTTTGCAGTGGTCAGCGTGATAGGTACTTTCATATCCTTAAAACTCACTTATGCATGAGTTTGCAGGATCAGCGAGGCATGTGCATTACACGGCAGTATTACTCCCTTCTCTCAACAGCCCAGTCCATGGTTGAGGGACACAGTGGAGGATGAACAGATGAGACCATCAAAATGGCTGCTGCCCCTGTGGCCAACCCCTGCTGGGGCACAAGATTCAGACAGCAAGGTGGAGATGCATGTGGAGAAGTGGCTCCAGCAGCTCTCTGGAACCAGCTTGGACCCCAACATGTTGACTGCCCCTGCTGGTCTCTCCTGCCAACGGGGCCCAGCCACCTCCCTACCCAGATCAGCCATCACCATACCACACCAGGCCCATGCCCCTGACCCCCAACCCAGCCACCATAGTGCCAACCCAGGACAATCCCCCTGGTCCAGGCACCACTGTGCCATCAAGGTCCCATGCTCCAGGCTCAGCACCAACTGCGGCGTCACCCCAGCCCACCCAATGGGCCAGGGTGCAGCCCGACCCTGTACCCCAGCACAGTCCATGCTGGCAGCAGGTGGCAGCCAACAGGCAGCTACTGTAAGCCATTATGGGGGCTCAGCAGGGCCTGCAGACATGATGCCGGACCACGAGCAACATGCAGAGGTTCGCCATGCACAGCATATGGCAGACTTGGAGGCTGGGTTCAGTAGACTGAAGCAGCCCCTGTCGGTGGATGCTGACTATGGAAATGGGAGCAGTCCACCATGGTGGCCAGTTTTGATGGGGTGGCCACCACCATGCTGGAGGCTTCAGCCATGGTCTCCAGCAATGTGGGTGCTAGCTGCAGCACTGACCATTCCAGTGGGGGGAGTATCACCCCATGGCAGACACCTCAGCATAAGGCCACTCCTCTGCAGTGTGGGCATACAGATGCCCAGGCCACCCAGCATGCCTTGCACACCGATGTATGGTAGCCAGATGCTGCACACCCCTGACCATTGCCTGTTCTACACAGTGGGGTTGTGGCCATGGACAGCTCACATATCCCTACACCCATTATCCATTTCATAGACAATGGCTCCCCTGCTACCCACAGGACACACTGTATGTGCCAACCCCATATCCATGGTAGGGGTATGGGCCGCACATAGGGTTGCTTGTGAGACCTGTACCCATCCCCAGCTTTGCCACCTCACACTCCCTTTCCACAAACCATGTTTCCCACTCCCCCCCCCCACATGGAAGGCATATATTTGCATTGCACCTCCCTCCCCCCATCTGGATGGTTTATATTTATGTTGTATCCCCTTTTCCCCACCCCACCTGGATGGCCTGTATTTATGTTGTATTCCCCTTATCCCCCACCCTACCTAGATGGCCTATATTTAAATTGAATCCCCCCGCCTGGATGCCTTTATTTTGTTTGCTCCTCCCCACCTGGATGGCTCTTATTTTATTTGACTCCACTTCCCCACCACACACACCTGAATGGCTCTTATTTTGTCTGACCCCCCCACACACACACACACACACACGGCCGGCCAGTTTGTTTTTCAGATTGATTTTTCCAAGACACTTTCTGTCACCTTAATAATACATTTTGTTACACCATTACTGTCTCCCTCCTCTGTGACCTGTTCTCAACTTCTGGGTCCATAAAGATCTGAAATGAGGTGGTCATACTCCATGGACCTCCTGGCCATCCTGGGGTCACGTCTATCAAGCTGCTCATGTATCCCCTGGTCCACTGGCTTGGTATCTGCCATAGTGTTTCCATCTGGGACTGGCAGGTGTATTCCATGGTTGAGCTCCATTCTGCATAGTATGTAATAGGCAGAGAATATGGCACAGGACCTTCTAAGGGCTGTATTGTAGGCACCATCAGAATGGTCAAGGCATCTGAATTGTATCCTGAGCATGCCAAAGACCCACTTGATGACACTGCATGTAGCAATGTATGCCACATTGTACCTGTCCTTTGTAATGGATGAGGATCATAGGACAGGTGTTAGCAGCTAGGAATGCAGGAGACATGCACTGTTCCCTGTGAATCCATGACTGGTTATAGACAAAATTTTTGTCGAACAACCAGACAGTGAAACCGGCAGGTCGATCACATTTTGCAGTCAGCTGCCAGTTTCTAACTAAATCGAGTGTTTTCTTCAGGGGGCTTCACCCCCCTGAACTCCCCACATGGGGGCTGTGCCCCCAGCACCCCCCTTTAGGATTCTCATCTCCAAGTCGGAGCTGATTTGGGCAGGGTGCAGAACCCCAGACAGACAGTGCTGGGTTCCAGCGCAGTCCCTACAGCTACGTGGCACTGTAGTCCCTGTAGGGGACCACGCTGTCGAAATGTCATGGTCGGTGCGGTAAACTGTCCCCTGTGTCGGAAAAGGGCATTGGTTAGTGACATCAATGGCTGCTATGGGGGAGGTCTTACGTGTATATTCACCAACGTGGTGCCCACTAGGTGTATCCTTGCCTCAAACCTCTGGTACAGAATGGAAATGTGCCAGATGAAGGCGCTGAGGCACTGCTGGAGTAACAAGCCAGGACACTGATGATGCGCCCTGCTGCATCTCATACCACCTGAAAGTTGATCACGTGGAAACCCTTTCTATTCACGTAGGCTTCCACCCCATCCCTGGAGATGCATAGATGAAAACATGGGCACAGTCCATGGCACCCAGTATGGCTGATAGTGCACACCCTGACAGAATCGCTGCATAGTTGCTGTGCATTCTACTGGAGTGCTGGGGAATAGTATGAGCTCCACAGCATGGGCAAGCACGGCATCTAGGAACCAGCCCAACAAGCAAGAAGTGGCAGACTGTGTGATACTGGTGGTGTCACCCACCCGTATCAGAAAGATTGCGGCCAGAAAGCAGAGTGTTGCTGTCACCTTGAACTCTAAGGACACTGCATGGCTGTGGTGGGTGTCCTTCAGAGCAGCTCATGCAGCAGCTCACACAGCTGCATGAGCAGGGCCTGTTGAGCCTATACTGACTAACACTTTTTTTCATCACTGAGGACTTTAAATGTGACTCATTGACAGTACTGTCTGTTTGCAGCATAGTGAATCCGGGGCCTGTGCTGGAGCCCTGGGGTGACATTTGCGTACTCTCATCCTTCATGACAGCTTGCATGAGATACAGAATGTGTGCCATCTCCAATTCTGCAGTGACAAGACACGTGAGATACACAAGGTGTGCCATCTATGGTTCTGCAGTGATGGCCCACATGAGATACACAAGCTGTGCCATCTCCGGTTCTGCAGTGACAGCCTGCCTGAGAAACACAAGGTGTGCCATCTCTAATTCTGCAGTGATGGCTTGCATGAAATACACAAAGTGTGCCATCTCCGGTTCTGCAGTGATGGCCTGCATGAGATACACAAGGTGTGCCATCTCCAGTTCTGCTACAAGGTGTGCCATCTCCAGTTCTGCAGTGACAGCCCGCATGAGATACACAAGGTGTGTCATCTCCGGTTTTGCAGTGACAATCTGCATGAGATGCAGAAGGTGTGTCTTCTCCGGTTCTGCAGTGACAGCCCACATGAGATACACAAGGTGTGCCATCTCCGGTTCTGCAGTGACAGCCCACATGAGATACACAAGGTGTGTCATCTCCAGTTCTGCAGTGATGGCCCACATGAGATACATAAGGAGTGCCATCTGCGGTTCTGCAGCGATGGCCTGCATGAGATACACAAGGTGTGCCACCTCCGGTTCTTCAGCGATGGCCTGCATGAGATACACAAGGTGTGCCATCTCCGGTTCTGCAGTGATGACCTGCACAAGATACACAAGGTGTGCCATCTCCAGTTCTGCAGTGATGACCTGCATGAGATACACAAGGTGTGCCATCTCCAATTCTGCTATGACAGTCCACATGAGATACACAAGATGTGCCATCTCTGGTTCTGCAGTAACAGCCTGCATGAGATACACAAAGTATGGCATCTCCAGTTCTGCAGCAACGGCCTGCATTAGATACACATGGTGTGCCATCTCTGGTTTGGCAGTGACGGTCTGCATGAGATACACAAGGTGTGCCATCTCCAGTTCTGCAGTGATGACCTGCATGAGATACACAAGGTGTGCCATCTCCAATTCTGCTGTGACAGTCCACATGAGATACACAAGATGTGCCATCTCTGGTTCTACAGTAACAGCCTGCATGAGATACACAAGGTATGGCATCTCCAGTTCTGCAGCAATGGCCTGCATTAGATACACATGGTGTGCCATCTCTGGTTTTGCAGTGATGACCTCCGTGATACACAAGGTGTACCATCTCCAATTCTGAAGTGATGGTCTGCATGAGATACACAAGGTATGCCATCTCCAGTTTGGGGGTGACAGCTTCTTGAGACACACAAGGTGTGCCATCTCTGGTTCTGCAGTGATGGCCTGCATGAGGTATACAAGGTGTGCCATCTCCAATTCTGTAGTGACGGCCTGCATGAGATACACAAGGTGTGCCATCTCTGGTTCTGAAGTGACGGCCTGCATGAGATACACAAGGTGTGCCATCTCCGGTTCTGCAGTGACAGCCTGCATGAGATACACAAGGTGTGCCATCTACGGTTCTGCAGTGATGGCCTGCATGAGATACACAAGGTATGCCTTCTCCAGTTCTGCAGTGATGGCCTGCATGAGCTACTCAAGGTGCACCATCTCTGGCTCTGCAGTGATATCCTGCATGAGATACACAGAGTGTGCCGTCTCCAGTTCTACAGTGACGACCTGCATGATATACAAGGTGTGCCATCTGTACTTCTGCAGTGATGGCATGCATGAGATACACAACATGTGCCATCTCTGGTTTGGGGGTGACAGCTTGCATAAGATACACAAGGTGTGCCATCTCCAGTTCTGCAGTGATGGCCTGCATTAGATATACAAGGTGTGCCATCTCTGGTTTGGCAGTGACGGCCTGCATGAGATACACAAGGTGTGCCATCTCCAGTTCTGCAGTGGCGGCCTGCATGAGATACACAAGGTGTGCCATCTCTGGTTCTGCAGTGATGGCCTGCATGAGATACACATGGTGTGCCATCTGCAATTCTGCAGTGACGGCCTGCATGAGATACACAAGGTGTGCCATCTCTGGTTCTGCAGTGATGGCCTGCATGAGCTACACAAGGTGTGCATCTCTGGCTCTGCAGTGATGGCCTGCATGAGATACACAGAGTGTGCCGTCTCCGGTTCTGCAGTGATGACCTGCATGATACACAAGGTGTGCCATCTCTAATTCTGCAGTGATGGCCTGCATGAGATACACAACATGTGCCATCTCTGGTATGGGGGTGACGGCTTGCATAAGCTATACAAGGTGCACCATCTCTGGTTCTGCAGTGATGGCCTGCATGAGCTACACAAGGTGTGCCATCTCCGGTTCTGCAGTGACGGCCTGCATGAGATACACAAGGTGTGCCATCTCCAGTTCTGCAGTGATGGACTGCATTAGATACACAAGGTGTGCCATCTCCAGTTCTGCAGTGACAGCCTGCATGAGATACACAAGGTGTGCCATCTCCAGTTCTGCAGTGATAGCCTGCATGAGGTACACAAGGTGTGCCATCTCCGGTTCTGCAGTGACAGCCTGCATGAGATACACAAGGTGTGCCATCTCCAGTTCTGCAGTGATAGCCTGCATGAGGTACACAAGGTGTGCCATCTCCAATTCTGCAGTGACGGCCTGAATGAGATACACAAGGTGTACCATCTCCAGTTCTGCAGTGATGGTCTGCATGAGCTACACAAGGTGTGCCATCTCTGGTTCTGCAGTGATGGCCTGCATGAGATACACAAAGTGTGCCATCTCCAATTTTGCAGTGATGGCCTGCATGAGATACACAGAGTGTGCCATCTCCGGTTCTGCAGTGACGACCTGAATGATATACAATGTGTGCCATCTCCAATTCTGCAGTGATGGCCATACACAACATATGCCTTCTCTGGTTTGGGGGTTACGGCTTGCATGAGATACACAAGGTGTGCCATCTCCAATTCTGCAGTGACGGCCTAAATGAGATACACAAGGTGTGCCATCTGCGGTTCTGCAGTGATGGCCTGCATGAGATACATAAGGTGTGCCATCTCTGGTTCTGCAGTGATGGCCTGCATGAGATACACAAGGTGTGCCATCTGCTGTTCTGATGTAATGGCCTGCATGAGATACACAAGGTGTGCCATCTGCGGTTCTGCAGTGACAGCCTGCATGAGATACATAAGGTGTGCCATCTCCAGTTCTGCAGTGATGGCTTGCATGAGATACATAAGGTGTGCCATCTCCAGTTCTGCAGTGATGGCCTGCATGAGATACATAGTGTGCCATCTCCGGTTCTGCACTGATGGTCTGCATGAGATCTCAGGTGTGCCAGTGACAGCCTGCATGAGATACACAAGGGGTGATATCTCCAGTTCTGCAGTGACAGCCTGCATGAGATACACAAGGTGTGCCATCTCCAGTTCTGCAGTGACAGCCTGCGTGAGATACACAAGGTGTGCCATCTCCAGTTCTGCAGTGGCGGCCTGCATTAGATACACAAGGTGTGCCATCTCTGGTTTGGCAGTGACAGTCTGCATGAGATACACAAGGTGTGCCATCTCTGGTTTGGCAGTGACGGTCTGCATGAGATACACAAGGTGTGCCATCTCCAGTTCTGCAGTGGCGGCCTGCATGAGATACACAAGGTGTGCCATCTCCAGTTCTGCAGTCACGGCCTGCATGAGATACACAAGGTGTGCCATCTCTTGTTCTGCAGTGACGGCCTGCATGAGATACACAAGGTGTACCATTTTCACTTCTGCAGTGAAGGCCTGCATGAGATACACAAGGTGTGCCATCTCTTGTTCTGCAGTGACAGCTTACATGAGGAACACAACATGTGCCATCTCCAGGTCGGGGGTGACAGCTTGCATGAGATACACAAGGTGTGCCATCTCCGGTTCTGCAGTGACGGCCTGCATGAGACACACAAGGTGTGCCATCTCCAGTTCGGGAGTGACAGCTTGCATGAGATACACGATGTGGGCCATCTCCAATTCTGCAGTGACATCTTGCATGAGATACACAATGTGTGCCATCTCCAGTTCTGCAGTGCTGCTTACCACCTCTGGAGTTTGCTCCCGATTGAAATCTACTTTTTCAAGGTTTTAATTTACGCATTACTGAGTCAAGCTAAATGCCATTTGCACAGTGCAAAACAACTGACTATCATGAGGGAAGAATATTCACATCACCAACCTTTTTTTCTGTGCTGAATACATTATGTTTGTGGTCAGGTGGCAGGGTGATAACTGCCCAGCGCAGTGCTAATGGCTGAATATTGCATTCCAGCTCAATCGTCCATTTATGCCAGTGCAAACAAGTTGCGTGCAGCACAAACCTTCTGAATATGGAAGCCCATGACTTTTTGGCGATAAAAAAATAATGTACGCATTTTTTTTCTTTGTCTTTCATTCCTAAAATGAAATGTAATCTTTTTGAGGGTCTTAAAATGTTCTGCTCTCTTGCCATGCCGCCATGATAAACTAAACATCTTGGTGTTGTCCTGTGCTATGTACTAGCAGAACCATATGTGACCCCTCTCCCAGTGGGCTTTCCTTGCTCCCTACCCAGGAGCCCAGCGGCAGCCCAGCACCAGTCTTGCAGCTGTTCTTCATGGGTCTGCTGCTGCACGTCTTCACTCAGTCCCCCAGGACCGTCATGGGAACCAGGAAGGAAAACAGGAGGCAGAATTATTTAGCTCATAGCTTGACTGTGGTGACTGAGCGACTGAAAAGATCCTTAGATTGGGCTGTTACCTGTGATGGGAGACCAAATCCATTTTAAATATCTTGGCTCCCTGCCAGAACTGGGCAGGAGCCCCAAAGCTGCTGATGGAGCAGAGTGCCTGGGAGCACTTACAAATACTCCATGGAGCCACAGGCCACACACCTCAAGGGGGACAAGCAACAGAGACAGGCTTCATTTGCTCTTGGGTGCCCCAGTGCTCCAAAGAATGACCAGAAGCTGCACCAAGAGATATTCGAATATAAACTTGTAACCCACACAGCACCTTAGGGTTAAAAAGTGGGTTGTAATGATGTATATTGATGTTGTTATCCACTTGCACTTATAGGGTTAAAAATTGCTGATTAAATTCCTCAGAAACAAGGGCTGGGAGGTCAAAGGTGCACTATTAAAAGGGGGTGGGGTGACTGCTAGAGGGTTCCAGCTCCGTTCATCAGAAAACAGGTGCTAACCTTTCTCTAGAGTCATATGCTGAATTTGACAGGTGGAGGCCACGAATAATCCAGGGAGGCAACTCGATCGGCCAACTCCATAATCAGGTAACAGTATCCTCATACAGAATCCAGTCATTCAGCAAAGAGAGGGGGGTACTTGCTCAGTGAATAAATGAACAGGAGCAGGTCTCCTTGGTTAGAAAAACATGTTTATTTTAAATAGCAGGTTAAAAGGCATGACAGCAGAGCACAAAAATGTCCACCCCTGCCAACATTTCATACTGTAATGTGCTTTTTCAAGGAATAATGCCATGCAGTGGCCAAGGATCCTTGTTAGTCGAGCGGTTATTTTGATTTATTAAAATTGCAACTGTAAATGTTAATAAAATGTACAGAACACTCGTCCCCATTGAACTCAATGGAGCGCGCACATGCAGTGTTTGTTTTCTAACATCACAAAACGAGGCTGCGTGTGCCTGCATTGGGGAATGTCAGCAGTTCCGGGAAGTGGCTCAGTTTTTGCCTGTGTTGTCCGCAGAGCAAATTATGAGTATTGTAAGTTTTTAAACCAGCATAAATATATGGAATTTTTTAAAGGCTTTAACTCTGGGCCAGGTAAGCTATCATATATGTTTGCGGGCCAGACACTAGGAAGTGTAGCAGCAGCTCTTTAAGCTGAGGACCCTGCAATGTGAGCAGACTAGCTGCAGCTAATGGCCTTATTCTTCTGGCTTTTTTATATGTTCATATGTTCATACTGTATCTTAACAAGGCAATCATTACATTTATCCTAAAAAAGGATAGAGACACCTTGGACAGTAATAACTACTGGCCCATTTCATTGATTTCAGAAGTTAACTAAATTCTGGCCAAAACATTTGCCACCCAGCTACGGAAGACCCTCCCGTTGCTTATATACCATGCACATGCCTGCTTTAGGAAAGGCAGAACTGGGTCAGATAACATCAGAATTCTCCTTAACCTTATCTGACATGCCAAAACCACCCAGATGTCCATGGCATCTATGGTGGTAGACTTCAAGAAAGCTTCAGACATGTTAGAATGAAGGTATCTTCATCAGGTCATGGTAATCTTCAGATTCGGCCCAATATTTTGGGACTAAAGTAGCACCTTATATTTCAATCCCACAGCCCTGGCCCTTACAAACAGATGGCTTTTTCCTCCCTTGTCCCTCCAATGAAGCATGAGATAGGGCTGTCCACTGTCCCCCCGTTATTTCTTCTGGCACTGATACCTTTCACAAGGAAATTTGCAGACCTGGAGAACATTCAGGGAATTATGGAGGGAGAGCCTGATTGCTCAGTTAGTCTCTGTGCAGACAGTCTCTTTCTCACCCTCATCAATTTGGCCACGTCACTTCCACCACTTTTGGACTCTCTCAATAGCTTTGCCCAACTGTGCAGTCTAGAAGTGAGCTGGTCCAAAACTGTTATGCTTCCAAGGAATATATCCTATTCCATACCTTGTTGTGCAAGTACGTAGCTTCCATGGGAAGCCACTGCTTTTTCTGCAGTGCTGTAATTCACAGCTCTGAGTTCAACTCCATGCTGTCTCGTCAGCGTTATTACTTATGCTAGCAAGCACATGAATATTGCTCTCTTGCTCAACAGCTTTTTTTTACATCAACTCTCTCCCAGGACAGCAGGTCCGGTTTCCACAAGATCTCTTCAAGATCTGTCAATCTCCTGCACAGTCCCCCTCTTGCAGCCACAGTCTCAGGTCAGCAGGCTCACTCATTTCAATAAGTTGATTCATTTCAATGTGATTTTTATCTTCTAGTCATGTGTGTGTGTGTGTGTTTGTTTCATGGTTTTCACATTTTGTTTTCTGTTGGGTGCTTTATCTCCCACACTCACAGGCCATATGGATGCTAACTTTCAAATCCCAGTAAAAACGGATGTCTGCTTGCCTGCTATGTGCACAGGAGTAAACAGCAGATCCCCCACTACAGGTGGGATTTGAAAGTTGGCATCCATGTGTCTTGTGAAAATAGGAGAACAAAGTGACACAACAGAAACAAACAGGTGACAATCTTCATACACAAAAGATGAATAGAAGAAAAAAAACTGAAATGAATGGGACCATCATAAAAACATTCCCTTCCAAGTGGTTTTGTTGAACACAGCAAGGCAACCAGGATGAGAGGAGGGAGGGCAATTTTGGATGGCGGCCCACCATGGGGCTGCTGTGGTGAGAGGGACTGTGTTGAGTAGGTTAGTGAGTACTCAGTTTGTGGAAGGGGCAGGGGAAGTATTTTACGTAGCAAGTGGAGAGGAGCACTGCACAAAGCAAAGCAAAGTACAATAACACATCTTTTGTGTAGAGTCCACTTGGCTATTTTGGAGTCTTGCTTTGCAGAGGGGCAGTAGGGCACTGTGCAAACCAAGTTAAGACACAGCTACTGCTTTGTGCTAGTCCCAAATGGCCCTATGCTTCTAGCTTAGCACAGAGTCAAAAGCAGCTGGATTGCACTAAATATACCAGGTGTCAGTATCAACTACTATAACCACTGAGCATGCTATTTCGAGGAAAGTGATGAGCACTACCTTGTGGACACGGCACTGTGAGCATACTGGGTAAGTGGGTGGTTACAGCATGACAGTGGAGCAGTACTCTTAAGTCACAAGACCCACTTGGATCCTCCAATGTGTAAATACACCACTATTTTGTTTGCTATTGCATAACAATAGCCCAAACTGATACTGTTGGAAAAAAATAAAGATAAAAAATATATACTAATTTAGTTAGTGACCATACAATCTTCATAAACAATAGACTATCATAAAGTGAAATTATCCTGCTACTCTCCCCCACCACACTCAGCACAGGAGACAAAACATATGCCCTCAGGTCACAGAACTTGTATTTTAGACATCCCATGCATTAGAACATAGAAACATAGAAGTTGACGGCAGATAAGGACCGCAAGGCCCATCCAGTCTGCCGATTTCTTTTTCTACCTTATAAATGTGCCATCAGCCTTTGCTCTGTCAGTGGTCTATCTATTCATACTCATCTGTATTGCTCCCTTATGCCTATCCCATGCCTGTTTGAAGCCCTGCACTGTATTCATAGCCACCACTTCTTGTGGTAAGCCATTCCATGCATCCACCACCCTTTCTGTGAAAAAGAATTTCCTCACATTCCCCCTTAATCGGCCCCCCTCTAATCTCATGCTGTGTCCTCTTGTCCTGCTATTTTTCTTATATTTAAACATGTTAGACTCTTTCACCTTGTTAATGCCCTTAAGGTGTTTGAATGCCTCAATCATATCACCTCTCTCCCTCCTTTGCTCAAGGGTATACATATTGAGCTCTGTTAATCTGTCCTCATATGTCTTCTGATGCAGTCCCTGCACCATTTTAGTTTCCTTCTCTGGACTGCCTCAATTTGGTTAATGTCCTTGTGGGTGGGGCCTCCAATACTGCACACAGTACTCCAGATGGGGCCCTAACAGTGTCTTGTAAAGAGGGATTATTACCTCCTCTTGCACGACTTGTGATACCCCTACTAATACACCCTAACACCCCCTAGCCTTACCTACTGCTTTAGAGGTCTGCTTGGATGATTTCAGGTCATCAGTGATGATGATGCCCAAGTCTCTTTCTTCCTTTGTGTACTGCTAGCAACTCCTCCCAGCCTATAGGTGGCTTCAGGTTTCTCTTCCCTATGTGCATGATTTTGCACTTCTTTGCATTAAATCCCAGTTGCCACTCTTCTGACCATTTTGCTAGTTTATCCAGATCTCTTCTCATTCTGCCCACCCCATCTGGATCATCTATTCTGTTGCAGATCTTGGTGTCATCTGCAAACAGACAAGCCTTACCCTCTAATCCATCTGCAAGGTCACTAATGAAGATGTTGAAGAGGACTGGCCCCAGGACTGATCCCTGAGGTACCCCACTTGTGACTTGCATCTCTTCTGACTGTATACCATTTACCACCACTCTCTGTTTTCTGCCCGTCAACCAGTTTGCCACCCAGTTGACCAACTTCTGACCCATCCCGAGCCTACCCAGCTTATTTATTAATCTTCTATGTGGAACAGTGTCAAAAGCTTTTCTAAAGTCAAGGTAGGCGACATCAACTGCTCCCCCTTGGTCCACCACTCTGGTTACCCAGTCAAAGAAATCTATGAGATTAGTTTGACAGGACCTTCCTTTTGTAAACCCATGCTGTCTTGGATCCTGTGCCCCTATGGATTCCAAGTGTTGCACTATCCTTTCCTTAAGGAGTGCCTCCATAATCTTGCCCACTACTGAGGTAAGACTGACTGGTCTGTAGTTCCCCGCCTCCTCCCTGCTACCACTCTTGTGGAGCGGGATCACATGAGCCCTTCTCCAGTCTTCTGGGACCTCTCCTGTGCTCAGAGACTCACTAAACAGTTCTGCTAATGGCTCTGCTAGTTCCACCTTTAGCTCCTTAAGTACCCTGGGATGTATGCTATCAGGTCCCATTGCCTTATCCACCCTGAGCTTAGCAAGCTCTTGTAGGACCCTTTCTTTTGTGAAGGGGTAGTGCTCACCTCCCTCCCCTGTGTCCATGATGCTGAGCTGTGGGCCCTGCCCTACCTTCTCTTCAGTAAATACTGAGCAAAGTATCTATTTAGGATAGATGCCTTTACAGGGTCCTCCTCCTCATGCTCCCTTTTCTCCATTAAGCTTAGCAATACCCCTCTGGACTTTCTCCTTTCACTAATGTATCTATAGAAAGTCTTGTCACCTTCTTTTACTGTTCGTGCTAGTGTTTCCTCAGTTTGGGACTTTGCCTGCCTTACTGCCTTCCCTGCTTCCCTTAGGGCAGTTTGGTATGCCTCCCTATCTTCATTCCGCTGTGTTCCCTTATGTTTCCTGAAGGCCAGCCTTTTGGCTCTGACCTTTTCTGCTACTGTATTTGAGAACCAAAGTGGTTTCCTTCTTCTTTTGCACTTCCTTTTCTGTCTAACACAATGGGATGTTGCTTCAAGTATTGCATCCTTAATGCTTGCCCACTTTGCCTGTACCCCCTCACCTGTGTTTCTTTTTGCCAGGGCTAGCTTAACTCTGTTGGCCATCTTATCAAAGTCAGCTCCTCTGAAGTCCCATATTTTTGCCTTGGAATGGGATGATTTAGATGTAGTAGCCCAATTGAACCATACCATGTGATGGTCACTGGCCCCCAGGTGACCTTCTACCTGGAGATCTGTGATCCCTTCCCTGTTAGTCAGTACTAGATCTAGGATAGCCCTGTCTCTTGTGGGTTGCTGTACCAGTTGTTTGAGGCCCTCCCCCTGCAGGGAATCCACTATCCATTATTCTCACATCCGCTGACATCACACATCAAACACTGGTAAATATTGAGGTAGGGTTGGTTGGAGGAATTGTTCACCCAAGGAAGAAAAATGTAAGGATACATTGAAATTTCTTGTTTTGCTGTGTGAGGGCCAAACAGAAAAAGCAATGGGAATTCACACATGCTAAGATCATTTCAGATGAGAAAAGGGGGGAATGACAGTGGGGGTATATAATCTGCAACATACCAGTGACAGTGTGTGTGGGGAGGAGGGGAATGTTGTAGTATGCATGTGACAGTGTATGTGTGTGTGCCAGGATGAAATATAATAAATCTATGAACATCACTGTGCTTCTTCATATACTGAATGAATAGTCCTTCAGCACCATCTACTGGGCACATTTTGAATTTACCTTGCTTCATGTGAAGATAGAAAAAAGAAAGCTTGATTATTTATAATCACATAAGTCCCGTGATGATATAGCATGAATTTATCACTGTACTCATGAAGCTTTCCATGTATGGGGTTATAAAGTGGTTATTCAGTATAAGTAGTCAACAAGGACTATTGTTTGCACATACAGAATCCCAATAAATATTAATATTTTGCCCAATGACCATCACCAGATTTATTGCATGAAAAAAACTAAATTTGACATTAATGCTCTTGTACATTTCTGTCACAATGCTGCTTCATGGAGTGTCACACTGATCATATGTGAGAAAAACTAAAACCTCACTGGTTTAATGAGGTCTCCGTGTCACTGGCACATGAACTGGTTTGTTTTGGTTACTATATAGATATGTGTGTGTGTGTGTGTATATATATATATATATATATATATATGTAATAGATAACCCACTGTAAGGTGTGGGTGCGCTCTGATGTACGCATGCCTTGGCGTGCGTTATTACGCCCACAAGGCCACAGGCCGTGCATCAACCACCACAGGCGATGCGTATATCAGACTGTGAGTACACATACACCTAGAATTGGGTTATCTATCTTATAAAATGGCAAAATTGTTTTGGAGGGGGGTTGAAGTGCAGGTGTGCAGTTGCGCTCTGATATATACGCACAGTCATGTGATGTGTTTCAAGCAATTAGCAGACATAATTTTTCCTACCCATCTTATAAATATATATATATTTATACAACATGGCCCAGATATTCAAAAGGGTTGCGCATGGTGCCAGCGGTTGTTGCGCCATGCACAACCCACTGATGTGCCCAGTGTGATATTTAAGAAGTAAAGGGCGGCCAAGACAATCCCGATGCACCGGGTGCATCAGATGCAGGCACAGGTGGGGCGGTTTGATGCATAAACTGCATAGCCCGTTATCAGCCCGGCCGTGGAGAGTTGCGGATGCAACCCTACCTGTGCCTGCACAAAGTTAAGCTCGAAAAAAGGGAATAACAGTCAAGGCCACCACAGGTGAGCCGCCGCATTGCAGGGTGCAACACAGCAGCTGCCACCTGTGGGTGGCCATCACATGTTCCCGCCGCACCTGGCGGGCGCCCCTTTACCCCAATGGCGGGCATCAGTCATCCCAAAGTCCAATATTCCTGGTGGTCCAGTGGGCGCGATTAGCGATCATGGGCATTACTGTATCCCTCCCCAAGTCCAATATCCTGGTGGTCCAGTGGACTGCGATTAGCCCGACCACGGGCATTACTGTATCCCCAAAGTCAAATATCCCTGCTGGTCCAGTGGACTGCGATTAGCCCGATCGCGGATGGCATTCCTCTATCCCCCAGTCCGAAAGTCTGGTGATCTAGTGGATACCCACTGAGCCCCATCACCGCTCTCCCCCATCAGCGGTGGGCAGCAGCACTTGCAACGCCTGCCATACCGCCTGCCGACTGACAGCTCAGTATGGCTGCACGCCCATTGGTTCAGAGCATGAGCCAAAGGGCGTGCAGTCCATACCGTACTAGTCGGTCCAGATATGTGAATGAATTCATTCACATATCTGGACTAACTAGTACGGTAAATTCATTCACATATCTGGACTGACTAGTACGGTATGGGCTGCACACCCATTGGCTCATGCTCTGAACCAATGGGTGTGCAGCCATACCGAGCTGTCAGTCGGTGGGCGGTGGTGCGGCAGGCGGGTTGGGTGCTGCCGCCTGCTGGCTGACGGGGGACCAGGGTGGTGGGGCTCAGGGGCGGGTGGGGTGGGGAGTCCACTAGATCACCAGGGATTTTGGACTTGGGGGGATAGAGGAATGTCATCCGCGATCGGACTAATCACGGTCCACTGGACCAAACAGGATATTGGACTTTGGGGAGGGGATATGCAATGCCCGCGATCGGCTACTTCGCGTCCACTGACCACCAGGGATGAGACGTTTTTGTCCTTACGGGACGCCCCGTGATCGGGCTGCAGAGGGCGCCGGTCCTCGATGGCTGCTGCTCGGCAGGGCGCCAGGCGCAAGTCGTCGGGATCGAGGCGCCTGCAGCATGCTAATGGCATGCAAATGGGGCCGTAATCAGATGCAATGGCCCCCGATGCACCTTGCATAAATTATGGCCCCATTTGCATGTCACCACTCTGACCACTTGCGCTGGGCGCAGTTCCACTGCGCCATGCACAGTGGGGCTGGGTGCGATATTCAAAGCAGTTGCGCCATAGCGCAACTCCGTTGGATATCGCCTGGCTACATCCCCGCGCAACTCATTTGAGCGTCACGGGCTTGCCACAGACTGGTGCAGTTTGAATATCTGGGCCCATGTATTTTGTGATAAATGCAAGGATAAAAATAATATCTTATTGTGATATCTTCACATTCCTATACGTCATAATGTTATCCCCACATTCCTATAGGTCATCTGGTTGATCCTGCCATTTGTGCCATCTGTTAAACTACCATTTTCACTTTTTGTAATGTTCGTCCTGTTATGTAGCGTGACCGAGTGGTATTAATTATGTAGTGGCACTGTGGCAGTAATTTCAATCAAAGCATTCCATTCCGAAATAAAAACTGTATTTTTTTTCATTGTCGTACTCATTTTTGTCCAAAGGAAACTGTTGACTGCACAGAAATGACTAGTGTTTGTTCTTATGTAGCGTGGCCGATCGATGTAAATAATGTGGTAGCAAGGATTGAAATAAAAACACTTTACACTAAGAGGACTTAGAAAATGCGTTTCATAATCTTGTTCCCTTTGTTAAAAGAGACCACCGACTATACAGAGGAGAGTGAGTGTTGGCAGCTTATAGTAGACATGAGCCCAGAGCAATGCTTGCTCAGGCTCATGTGTACAACTCTGAAGCTGCCGACTTACGGCTCTCTCATCTCTCCACAGTCAGTGGCTTCCATTAAACAAAACAGAGCATGATTATAAAAACATGCACATTTTCTAAATCTCCATAGTACAGAGTGTCTTAATTTCAGTCCCTGCCACCATGTCATTTACACCGCTAGGTTACACTACTTAACAGAAAAAGTGAAACTCCTACTTCATAACATGGCACAAATTGCAGGATCAACCAGATAACTGCAATCAAAAATGCATCTTTTTGTGTTGGGGGCTATGTAGAGTTGTGTTGGGGGGGGGGACATAAAATAACTGGGAGAAGTCCAAAACCTCTATCTGGCAATTGAAAACCTTAGTAGAAACAGAACAAAATGTGACAGTGCTAGTTTAAAATACAGCACAAATGGCAGGATAAACCAGATAAGTCTTTAAAATAAAAAAATGCCCTATTTTTTTGCTGGAGGAAATGCACAGTTGTGTTGGGGGGGGGGATAAAACATAATTTAAGTCACCTGAGAGAGAGAGAGAAGCTCCAGAACTTCTATCTGAAAATTGAAAACCTCTATGTGGCAAATTGCCTCAAGGGGAGATGTACAGGGCTTGTGTTTTTTTGGGGGGGCCCCAAAACACATGTTGTATAAACAGAACATGACATTGCCAGAATAAAGATATCACATTTATCTTCACTCGAGGTCAATGACATCGAGATATTTCACTCGTGGCTTTGCCACTCGTGAGATATCATGATAACATTGGCCTTTCGTGAAGATAAATATGATATCTTCAGTCAGACCATGTCATATTCCATATTATATATAATATATATGTTTATCATATCGGCATGGTAGCGCCAGTATAGTTAGGGTTGAGGGATGACGTCTATGTTAAAGGTCAATTTTTGTACTTGAATAACTTCGTAGAGCTTCAACATATTTACATGGAATTTTGCATGCATAATCTTGTGGGGTAGATCTGTTGATGGGACAAATTTTATTTGAATAAGTTCTGTGATTTTTGAGATACAGAGTCTGAAAAATTTTAAAATTTATGTGTTTTTTGCTTTATCTTTGTCCACCTGTATCTCATAAACTGTTTTACATTGAGGTATGCAATTTTCAGGGTGAAAAGCCTTTGCCTCACAGATATGCCTTTGCTGGTTTGCTGAAAAATATTAATCCATTCCAAAGTTATGAAATTTTGAAGTTCCATTATTTTCATCGGAAATTATAGATGTTCAGCACAAAATGGATCCTGTGTCATAGGAGCCTAATCCCTCTGGACGGGTCATCCTGTATTGCAGGTGGGAAATCCTTTTCATGCATCTACCATTTTGTTATTTGAGTTAGCAAGGAAAAGAAAACACAACAAGCATTTGTCAATGCTGAATGTTTGCTTGCTGGCATTGGCATTGGTAGTGTAGGAGTTAGAGAGCTGCATAATAGGAATGGCAGTGAAGTACTGAACTGAAGCCAACCCCACCACCGCCCCTGCAGAGACTGACAGGCAATTGGGGTGTGCCTTTGGGTCGCCAGGCATAATGGCTACACCATTTCACCACACCCTACCCTGCAGACACTGACAAGTGTCACGTGTGCCTTGGGGTCTTTGGTTCTATGCTCACCCCATTCCATCAGGAAATATGGTGAGATGGGTCCTGTATAGGAGAATGGGGTGAACTTTGAGGCTGAAGAGTCCAAGACACACCTCGATGCCTCTCACTGGCTGCAGGGTGTGGAATGGTATGAGCATTACAGGCGAGAATCCCAAGGGACACCCCTGATGCCTCTCAATCTCTACATGGTGGGGTGTTATGGTTGAAAACCCTAATGCCTCAGGCGTTGTTGGCATTTTCACTCCAAATTTTCAACATGGGTTTTTTGTGACCCCCACCTTATGATCAGTGGCCATATCAGTTCGTTAGCCAAAAGCTGATTTCGCACAGCGACTACGCCATTTGGCACCACAGGTGCAAAAACACATTTTGAACAGGAAGTGAAAAATGACAGCTGTACTGTTCATGGGGAGGTGCAAAAAATGGCAATGCTGAAAATCTGCAGTGAAATATAAAAAAACTGGTGAAGTTACGAGCGTGGGAAGAAAATGCGCAACACACACCCGTAATACAATTAGTTTGAGGATTTTTTACAGCAGATTATCAACACAGGGATTTTGGAACCTCCGCTCATGAACAGTGTCACTGTGATTTTCTTAATCTGTCCCGAACAGTGATTTCCCACTGCGACCACGTATTTCTGCGCTGGAAGTGCGAAAACACATTTCGGCCATGGTATGAAAAATGACAGCTGTACTGTTCATAAGGAAGTGTGGAAAAATGCCAATGGTGAAAATCTGGACTGAAAATATTAGAAATCCATGAACTTACGAGGGTGCATGGAAACTGCTCAATGGTCGCTCGTAACACAGTCATTTTATGGACTTTTTTCACCAATTTTTTTAACATAGCCATTTTAACACCTCTGCTCATGAACAGTGTCACTGTGATTTTCTTAATCTGTCCCGAACATTGATTTCGCAAACCGACTGCACCATCGTGCGCTACATGGGCAGAAACATGTTTTGGTCAAGATGTGAAAAATGACAGCTGCACTGCTCATAAGGAGGTTTGGAAATGGCAATGTTGAAAATCTGGAGGAAAATATTGAAAATTGTGAACTTACGAGCGTGCGTAGGAACAGTGCAACGCCTGCTCGTAAAACAGTCATTTTTGGGAATTTTTTCACCAAATTTTTAACATAGCCATTTTAACACCTCTGCTCATGAACAGTGTAACTGTGATTTTCTTAATCTGTCCTGAACATTGATTTCACACACTGACTGCGCCATTGTGCGCTTCATGTGCGGCAACACATTTAGGGTGAGATGTGAGAAATGACAGCTGTACTGCTTATAAGGAGGTGTGGTAAAATGACAATGTTGTAAATCTGGAGTGAATATATTGAAAATTCGCGAACTTACGAGCGTGCGTAGGAACAGCGCAACACATGCTTGTAAAACAGTCATTTTTGGGAATTTTTTCACCAAATTTTCAACATAGGGTTTTTGGGGGCCTACCTCATGAACTGTGACACTGTTGTTTCATAAATCAGTCCCGAAAGGTGGTTCCACGCAGTAACCGCGAAATCACCTTTCCGGCCTGATTAACAAAATGACAGTGACAGAATTCATGAGGTGGGGTCCCAAAAACCCCATGTTGAAAATTTGGTGAAAAAATTCCCAAAAATGGCCTAGATATGCACCAAAGTTGAAAAAAACCCATTCATTCCAGTATACAGCTTACCGGCATTTCCTCAGTTCGCAGTCGGCTTTGAAGAGTGCAGACATGTTCCTGGTCCACGAAGATTGTCGCCAGCCTCCAGAGGTAAGTATGGGGTGAGGTGGGGGTTTGGGGGCCAGGGTGCAGAGAGGTGGGCGCGGGTGGGGGAGGAGGGTCAGGACAGTCAGCGAGGGAAGTTTTTTTTTTCTTAGACGACGCGGGACTTGTGCCACGCTAGTGGGCTTCCAGCGGCAGCTGGAAGGCTGTTTTGGGGGGCAGTGGAGCCGATGGAGGATTGAGCACCCCGTCAGCCATAAGGACTGTTGCCATGCTGGGTTGGGCTCTGGCGTGACATCCGATAATCTCTTGGGGGGGGGACAGTGGAGCCGGCGGAGTTGGGCACCCCGTCGGTCATATAAGACTGTTGCCACACTGGGGTGGGCTCTGGTGGCACCTGGAACTCTGTTGGGGGAGTGAGCAGAGCCGACGGGGATTGGGCACCCCTTCCGGCCATACAGTGTGTGCGTGAGGGGTGAAGCATGAGCACGCAATATGCGTGTATGTGTGGGGGGAGCGTGCATGAGCACGCAATATCTTATCGCTGCTCACTGAAGCGTAGCTCTCCCTTTCAACTGTACGGCACTGCATTCTTGACTGCTGTCATAGACAGCTGCAGCACCCATTGGGGAAATGTGGCCGTGCCTGCAAACACACTGACTGCATTGGAAGACAGGGTGCCACACCTCCCAAAACTTGGATGATGACACTATGTTTCTTGCACATGCGTGCAAGCAAACATAAAAATGAATGGATTTAAAAACAAACAAACAAACATCAGAACCTAGCTAAACAGGACCCGTTTAACTACATTCTGATGTCTTTTTAAAAAAAATTATGGTAAGAAATACCTTTTCTGGGCACCCAAAATCCCGGGTGCCCAGCTTAGCAAGAGCGCTTCCCCATGCGGGGGCAATATTGTCAGCTTTGGAAGGTATTTGTAAAAGACCCCCCCCTCAGTTTCCAGATGGAGGGTGTTTAAGGACTGATTAATCTTCACAGTTATGTGAATTGATCTGGGGACAGCTGGGACAGATACACACAGCGAAGTGTTTATATCCCTAATTGGGGTTGATGAACCTGAACGGATACACTCAGTGAACCATCTGCATCTCTAGTTTGGAGAAAAGAGGAAACTGACAGGTTTGTGTCTTTTGAATGAAAGGCATTCGGCAGTTTACTAGCTTGCTGCCAGAGTGAAGTTAGTCAGTGAGATGGATCGGCGAAGTTCTTGGCTTCCAGGAGCCTCGAATGCATCACGCAGCACTGACCAACTGACCCTGCCAATTTACCAAACACACCTACTTCTGCTGATTTATGCAAACAGTAACTTTCTGATTATTTATGTGACTGTCCTCTGTCTGGTCTAGGGTGATAAAGTTGTGGGAGCTACTGCATCTGCAGTGACAGCTCTGCAAATTGTAGCAGAGCAAGGATGAGGTTTTGCTGATGCTGCAGTAGCTGGTGCTGAGGTCATGCTGTCCTGCCACTCTGTCCTCCATCAGCGCTAACCCCAGGATTCGGGAAACGATGAACCCCATGACACCTCCGTTCAAACAGACAAACAGTCCCTGCTATCACGAGCTGGGCCAGGAGCTGTGGCGGGCTTGGGGAAGCCACTGCCACCCAGCTGGGCATCCAAGCTGCTGTTGCCCGATGATGAGCTGTGGGATCCGGATTAAAAAGCATGGGGGCTGAGCAGCTGTGAGAACCTCAACTCCATCATCATTCAAGACTGCATGCGGAGTAGCTTCTCCACATGGGAGCGGCTTGAGCAGGCCATGAATGAGAAGCTTGGCTGAACAGTGGCCATGGCATTGGTGGCAGGAAACAGCACCACCACCGCTGCTGCTGCTGCCACCACCATCACCATCAAAGGGGGAACCAGACCTGGGCAGCTCAGTGTCAGAGCGCATGGACCCCACTGCTGTGTTCCCCTTCCCCACGGTCTAACAGAGGGAGAGCCAGAGCCCTGCAGCCCCGAGTCCAGAGGATCTCAGTGCCTCCAAATCTTCGGGAGATGAGAACTCCAGTAATAACAATAAAACTTCCCCATCCCTGCCTTGAGTTATCTGTGTTTTTGCCTGAGTGGAGAGGGGGAGGGGGGGGGATTGATTCAGGGCACTTCAAAGCTCAGCCATGCACTCATATTTTCATTGGCAAACCTGCTAATGTTTCAAGATTTTACATTACTGGAGTTTGAACTTTAAATTTTGTCCTCCAGGCGACAATATGAGGAAATGGTTATGTTGTCACATCACAGTAGCCATCCTGAGTGTATCTATATTGGTGGCCATATTTTGTTCTGTTGCTGTTGACTCTGAAATGAAGAAAACAGTCCCTCAATGACTTTTTTTTTGCGAAAGAAGCTGTGAAAGAAAAAAAGGTTCCTCGCTGATCAGCCACCCTCACAGCTCCCACTCAGCACCCAGAATCCCACACACCCCAGTACACCCCCAACATGCCCTCACTCATCTCAACAGGTGCCAGGTTCGAGATCCACTTTGTGATTGAAGACACATCTTGCTGCTGGAACCAGCGACTGCGATGTGAGAAACTAAGGTAAATGCAGTTAAAAGTATTTCAATGGCCAGCCCAGTGGCGTAGAGGGTTGAGGCGCTGGATGCCACACCTCGCTTCACGCCGGCGACCCAAGTTCGGGAACAGACTCAGGTTGCTGTGGACTGACAGGGGAGGATGAGGATTGAGCATCTGTTGGACTGCTGTCCTCTTCTGGGGTGGGTAATGGGCATGCATCGCTCTGCAGCGGCCCCCGGTGGAGACCGGGAGCACTGCAAGAGGACGGCAATAGCTGTGGGACCAAGAAAGCTGGAAAATCACTCAGGGCTCAGCTGGATGACGGCGTCCGGACTATCCACACCTCCTCCAGACCTCCCATGAATCATGTCCGCCTCAGCAGCACGGGGCCAATTGAGAGTGTGCCGGCCCCCCTCCCAGTGCCTTCCCCCTCGGAAGAGAGAGACCTGTCCAGCGAAGGGATATGCTGTGTTACCCTGATGGCTGCTATAAGGAGTAAGGAGACTCAGGGTGGGATCGGAGGGGTGTGGAGTCCTTGGCGGCCTGAAGGAGTGGTTGTGCCCTAAGCACGTAGGGGGATAAACAGATAACACACACACACAAAAAAAAAAAAGTATTTCAATGGGGGTTTCAACTTTTATGCATAACTCAGCCATTTGTTGAGATTATGACCCCAAGTTTTCAATGTGGTCTTTTGGGGACTCTACCTCTTAAACAGTTTGTCTGTCATTATGCGACTCCTGTCCAAAAGGTAAATTTTGTGGTTGCTTGGTGGATTCACCTTTCAGATGGTTTTGCATAATGACAGCCATGTTGTTCATTAGGTGAGGTCATAAGAAGGCTAAGTTGAAAATTTGTGGTCAAAATGTGTAAAAATGGCAAGGTTATGACAATTAATTGGAATTTTGCTACGCACACTTGTAACTGAAATTTTTAAATATTTTGACTCCAGATTTTCAACATAGCCTTGTTATTACCCCACCTCATGTATGTCACAGCTGTCATTTATGGAAATTCTGGCTAAAATGTGTTTCGCACCTGTGGTGCGGAACGGCACTACGATTGTGCAGAATTATGTTTTGGCAGGGAGTTGAAAATTCTCTATGTGGGGTACATGATGTGAGGGTAATAAGATGGATATGCTGACAGTATGGTCACTGTTGTCCTATAAATGAAAGCGCAGGACCCAGAGAGTCCTGTGTGTCCACAGCTACATACATATATGCATAAGGACAATTACAAGCAAATAAGGACAAGCATGGAGGGTGGGACAGCGGGCCCAAAGCTCCCACAGCCAAACTGGGACTATTACAAAATGTGCAGGGCAGGGCCTGAAGGACCCCTTGCTCCCAGAGCCAAATAAGGACAATCACAGAGCATGAGGTGGGGTCCTGCACTCCACAGGCAAATAAGGATACAAGTAAACTATCTGAAAAAGTTCAGGAAATTAATTTCAAAAAAACTTCATTAATGCATCAGTTTAGGGTTCACTAAACTAAAAAAAGTAGGGACATGTGACATTAGGGTTTTCCAACCTTAACACCCCATCCCTATCCTGCAGCAAATCAGGCATGCTGTGGGTTCTCAAACCTAATGCTCACCCCTTAGTGATGGAACTGGGTGAGTGTTAGGTTTGATAATCCCACAGCATGCCTGATTTGCTGCCTCCAGTGTGGGGAGTGGTGTGTTAGGGATGAATACCCTAACACCACATTTTCCTACTTTTTTTTTTTTGCTTTGTAGTGAACTCTAACTGATGCTATAATATATATATAATATTATATATATATATATATATATATATATATATATATATATATATATTTATAGATACATACATATTCTTTGCAAAAAAAACTCCGTTAATGCATCAGTTAGGGTTAAAGTGAAAAAAGTAGGGAAATGTGGTGTTAGGTTTCCCAACCCTAATAGCCCCTCTCCCACCCTGCAGGCAGCAAACAATGATGGGATGTACCTTGGGGTTTATAAGGCTAACGTTCACCCTCTTCCATCAGTAAATAAACTGAGTAATGTACAGTGCATGAGAATGGGGAGATCATTAGGCTTGAGAACCCAAAGGCACACCCCACACCTGGTTCACCACCTGCAGGGTGGGGGCGTGATGTTAGGCTTGGGAACCCTAATTTCCCTATGTTTGACCTTTTAGTCCTAAGTGATGCATTAACAGAGTTTTTTTGCAAAGAATTTCCTTACTTTTTGAGATAGTATAATCTTATCTTCATTTGCCTGTTGGAGCGCAGGGCCCATAGATGCATACACGTATGTTGCCGTGGAAGCATTTTAGCCAAAACAGCAACCAAACTGTCAGCATAGCCTTGTTATTACCCCACATCATGAATGCTGGGCTGAAAATTTTAAAATTCTTGCCAAAACGTCATTCCGCTCCACCACACCATCATTCCACACCACAGGTAAGAAAACACATTCTGGCCAGGATCTGAAAAATGACAGCTGTCACTTTCATAAGGTGAACCTTACTGTTTGTTCACCTATGTTGCAACTGACATCTGTAATTTGTACTGTCTCCCAATGAATGGGATGGTAGTTTAGTCCATGAATGTATGTAACTGTCCAATGATATTTGTACATAATTAACTGTATCTGCACTGTTTTCTTATGCTTGGAACATTTGGTTCCCCAGGTTGCCCCTGAAAAAGGGACTTGACTGTCTCAGAGGGCCCACCCAGTCATCAAAATTTAAATAAATAAATGCATAAAATAAATGTAAAAATATGGCTATACTGAAAATTTGGGGTGAAAATATTTAAATTACCGAAGTTACAAGCAAATGTAGTTATTTATTTAGCTTTTGATGACCAGGTAAGCACACTAGACAAAGTTAAAGTTAAACACATGTGCATAACTGCCATTTTTACATATCATGACCCCAGATTTTCAACATAGCCTTCTTATGACCCCTCCTCATGAACAAAGGCAGTGAAAATTTTCAAATCATGCCCAACGGGTGATTTCGACAAGCAACTGCAAAATTGCCTTTCAGACTGGATTTGCGAAATTCCACTGATATTGTTCATGAGATGGGGTCCCCAGAAGGCCATGTTGAAAATTTGATGTCAAAATGTACAAAAATGGCCAAGTTATGCATCAAAGTTGAAAACTCCATTGAAATACACAGAATCACATTTGCCTTAGTTTCTCATATTGTAGTCGCCGGTTCCAGCAGCAAGAAGTATCTTCGATTGGAGAGTGGATCTTCACCCTGTGACCCGTTCAGGTGAGTAAAGGTGTGTGGGTGTGCAATGGGGAGTGTGGGGTGGTGGGTGCTGAGTGGGAGGTGGGGAGGTCAGATCAGCAACAGACCGTTTTCTTTTTTGTAGGTAACAAAAAAATTATATATTGAGGACTGTTTTCTTTATTTCAGGTATGAGGACAGCAATCGGTGGGTGGGGGGGTGCCACTAGACACCAGGAAATATTATTATTATTATTATATGGGGGCACGGCAGCTATCGGCGGGTGGGGGTGCCACTAGACAGAAGGGACATATTTTATTAATGGGTTGGGCAATCGGTGGGTTGGGAATGCCACTAGACACCAGGGAAAGAAAACAATACAGGGAATGGAGATCTAGGGGCTGGTGCCACTAGACACCAGGGAAATATTATTATTATAGTACATGGAGGGCGATCAGCAGGTGGGGGGGGTGCCACTAGACACCAGGGAAATATTATTATGATATGGGGAGGGCAATCAATGGGTAGGAGGATGCCACTAGACACCAGGGAAAGAATCAATACAGGGAATGGAGATCGGTGGGTGGGGGGTGCCACTAGACATCAGGGAAAGAAAACAGTACAGGGGAGGGACCCTCTGACAGCAAAGCCATACATATTGCAAGTCTGCAGTGAAAGAATCCCTTTCTTGAACAAAAAAAAGATTCTATACCGTATCACGCAGTCATGAAAGAGGATGTAAAATGTAACCAAAAAAAACCAAAAACAGAAACAAGATGGCAGCAAATCAAAAAGGATGATTCCAGTATGAAACAGGATTTCTTTTTTGTTCCATACAGCTATTTTGAAGTGCTTACAGAGCATGCTCAGAACCAAATTTCTAAAAATTTTAAAATTTTATAATTTTGAAATGGATTCATATCTTTTCACTAAACAAGCAAAAGTTGCATCTGTGGGCTATATCCTTTCTACCCAAAACTTCCAGAACAAGATTCCAAACAGTCTGGGCTGTAGGCAAGTTCAAAGAAAAAACAGCAAAGTCAATGAGCGAAAAAAACACTTTTTACACTCCCTTGAACTCAGAAACCGCACATCCAACATGAACAAAACTCGACGTATCCAGAGATCTACCCAAAGAGACTGAGCTTACATATTGTCATACAAATCCATTGAATGCTTGCAAAGTTATTAAAGTGCAAAATTTGGGGTTTGACATTAAAGTGCCTGCTCAACCCTAACTATAAGGGAGCAATCACGCCCCTATAAGATCGATAGATAGATAGATAGATAGATAGATAGATAGATAGATAGACAGACAGACAGACAGACAGACAGACAGACAGATAGATAGACAGACAGATAGATAGATAGACAGAGAGACAGACAGACAGAGATATAGACATATTATGTGAGCTCTACAAGAAGGATAACCACTCATTGTACCACTAAACACCACTTCACAGAAGAAACAGATCAAACTGCAATAGTGGACACTGCTTGAGAGCAAAACAAAAGATGGTAGCAGTGATTTGTAGTTACATTTAGCATGCTCCACTGTAAGCATGAAGCACACACACACACTACGTGCTCTGCCTTGCGCCAATGATCAACTTGATTGCCCTTTACCAAAAGAGGCCCTGGAAACAGCAACGTGCACATCAGCAGTGTGATGATAGCCATCTGCTTGTTATTATCTGTATTATATTTTTGATAAATATGTGCGGCTGGCAGTATAGCCTAGAGGTTAGAGTAACAAGCTGTGAACGAGCTTGGTACATCCAGCAGACCAGACCATGATTTGATTCTCACAACCTCCACTTGCATACTGTGTGACTCTGAGCAAGTCACTTAACCACCCAGTGCTCCTAGGTCACCCCTGAAAACAGGCACTTGTGCCTAGTGGGCCTTACCAGGTTACCAAAAGACTGAAAAAAAAAATACATGTTTAGTCTTCTGTTTAGAAACACAGGCCAAGCAGCAAAGCCACATGGGATTTTTGAAACAGAGAGAAAAGAGGGGATCTGCACTATCCCTGACCCAGTGGAAAATCTAATTAAGAGCTTCCTTTAGACACCAGGTTGTAAAAAATTGTAAAACTTGCATTTACTTTGAATCTAGGAAACTGGCCATAACAGACTGCATTTTATGACCTATCAGGAAGAAAGCAACTTCTGACAGATACCTGTGAACATCCTCACACAAATAGGAGGAATAGTTCAAGATGTCCTTCTGAAGATCAAAGGGTAATTTGACCTACCATAAAACTGTGGCTCACTAATTAAAAAGTATATATATATATTTTTTAGTTGGATGCTTAGCAATATGTAGATGTCTGTGACTAATTCAGTATGCAGGAATGAGAGTGACTTCATAGCCAGCAACCTTACCCAAAAACCTGCCCTTTTTGGGTAAGGTTATTGAGAAGGTAGTCACGTTGCAGTTTGAGAACTTTCTTACCACCCACGAAGTCTACGATCCTCTCCAGTCTGGTTTCAGCAAGAGGCATAGTACCGAGATGGCATTGGTTGGAGTACTTAATGATCTCCTAATAGCGAGGGATCGGAGGAGTCATTCGATCTTTGTCCTCCTTGCTCTCTCTGCAGCATTTAACACCGTGGATCATGGGGTGTTGCTCAAATACTTGTGGCTACTCTGTGGACTGTCGGGAACAGTCCTCAGGTGATTCCATTCTTTCCTCACAGGCAGGACTCTTAGGTGATGTCAGGATTTTTTCCTCGGCCTTTCCCTGCCTTGCAGGGTGCCGTAGGGTTCTGTGCTGTCCCCATGTTGTTCACATTGTACATGTTGCCGTTGGAAGACATTATAAGGGGGTATGTGCTGAGTTTTCACTGCTATGTAGATGACACTCAACTCTACCTGTCTTTTGTACCCGAACAGAACAGTGCGATCTCAGTCTTTAACAACTACCTTGCTGAGATTCAGGACTGGACAAGTGCTAACTGGTTGAGACTGAATCTGGATAAGACTGAGGTGTTGGTGGTGAACCTAGGTCAGCGGGTAGAGAAGTTGACTCCTGGGCAACTGTCTGGCCTTGTGCTGGGGGTAACCAGTTGAGACCTTCTGAACTGGTGCGGAATCTGGGCGTTGAGTTTCATAATGAACTGACGCTAAAATTACAGGTGTCAGCAGTTGTCAAGTCCTCATTTTATCATCTGAGGAACATCGCCAGGATAAAGCACCTTTTTGCGCCCGAGGACCTTCCTAAGTTTGTTCATGCCTTTGTGTCCTCTCGTCTTGATTACTGCAATGCTCTATACCTAGGGTTACCGGGGGTGGATCGCCATTGCCTGCAACTGGTCCAGAATGCAGCATTCAGGTTGCTGACAGAGTTGTTAAGAACTAGCCATGTCACTCCTGTGCTGCACGAACTGCACTGGCTGCTGGTACACTGGAGGATCACCTTCAAGGTTGTGTTGCTGACCTATAAGACCCTACACGGACAGGGACTGGGTTACTTGCAAGACCTCCTTCAGCCTTCCTGCCCCCACTCCACCAATGAGGGATTGCTAGAGGTTCCCAGTGTCCATCTTCAGACATCAGGTGCTAGAGCTTTTTCTTTTGTAGCCCCAACCCTGTGGAACTCTCTACCTCATCAGATTAGAGAGTGCCCGTCCACCGAGTAGGGTTGTCAGAACCCTCTGAAGTTCTGGGTTCTAGTTCTAGTCTAGAACTTTTGAAAAAGTTCTAGGGTTCTAATCTTTTTTAGAACTTTTTAGAACTCGAACCCTATTTTTTTATTGTGCTGCCAGTAATGAAGATAGTAATAAAATACATGTAAAGGAAAAACTGTTCAATATAAGGGGTAGAGAAATTATCATGTGTGACATTGATAGGAATACAACTAGGTTTATCTATGGTTTCTTCTGTTTGCTAAAGCCAGCAACTTAATATGTAACAGGCCCACCCACCCACCCATATGTTAAAAGTTTTCCTGCTGCAGCTGCATCATAGTTCCTTAGTGAAAGAAAGAGGCACATTAGCCATTTATGTACTCAGTTATATATACTCATCGTCATGAATTATGAGAAAAAATAACTGATATTACCTAATTTCAGCTATTTGCTGCTTTCTGTTTTAAATGAGTAAATCAAAAGTTACTCTGTTTAAAAGAAAGCTTTTATAACAAAGTCAAGCCAAGTACTACAGCAGCAGCATGTGGAACTGTTGCAAAACACATTATGTCATAACGTAGTCAGTCAAGACATTTGAATAAAAAAAATATGCCAGTCATTGTTGCTGGCAAAAAATGCATGCAATTTTCTAAGATAATGCATACATATACCAACATTTTTGTTGGCAAACTGAAGTAATACATACAACTTTCTAAGATGATGCATTTTTGCAGCTGATACTTCAATAAAATCTGTATCTCGGTCACATAAATGAAAAAAGTGGTTTCCTCACCACATACTAACTTAAGGAACATTTAATGTAGCTGCAGCAGTTGGCATGTGATGTTTAAGGGACAGCGTCTGTCAACCCCATTATGTATCAAATTATCACTACTTGTAAAGCAAAAACACTTTATGATAGGTCACATTCTGTGAAAACTGCTGATGCAGATTTTCTTTTATTTCTGATTCCTTTATTCTTTTCTAAAGGGACAGGACAATTGTGCTAGGTGGCAGCAGTTTGCAATATATTTAATAAGAATATATATTATGTGTACAGTAGGTTCGGTCTGTCATCATTTTTTTCCTCACCATCCCCAGCCGATCACGAATCTGTAAATGAAAGGACTAAAACAACACCCACCTTTCACCCCATCACCCATTCCACTTTTCTTCCACCACCCTCACCTGTGCAGTAGCACCCATGCCACCCTTACACCCATGTTAAAACGAACCCACAACCCTCACCCATGTACTAGCATCCATTTTTGGTTTATGGCTAACATTTCTATAATTGAAAAAATAATAAACAACTACCAATTAGAACTCATTGTGCCGGCCCAGTGGTGTAGAGGGCTGAGGCACAGGCACCTTACCTCATCCCACGGCGGCAACCCGGGTTCGGGAACGGACTCGGGGGCGCGGGGAACTGGCAGGGGCAGGAAAGGATTGAGCATCCGTGGGACTGCTCTCCTCTCCTGGGGGTGCGGTAGTGGAGCTAACGTCGCGCCCATAGCGGCCTCTGGTGGGACAGGAGCACGGCGGATGCACGTAAGGAGGGAGTAACTAGAAAAGCGGAAATACCACTTCACGGTAGCCGGATGACGGCTGCCTGGTGCTCTGAGGCCATCAAGGTCCTGCCGAGCTCCCTGTCTCAGCAGCATCCCTAGGGCTAAAGTGGTGCGCTGGTCTGCCCCCTTGGCTGGTGCCTTCCCCCTCGGAGGAGAGGGACCCATCCGGCGAAGGGTTACGCCGGGTCACCCCAGGGGTCGGCTGCGATCTGAGGCAGAATCTCGGAGGATGGGTGGGTCAGAGGACAGCCTTAGTAAGCCCGAAGGAGTGGCTGCCGTGGAGCACGTAAGGGTAGAAAGAAATAACACAAAAAAAGAAAAAAAAAAAGAACTCGTTGTTTTGTCCTCTTTAAAATTGAAAAATAGACCATCTCCTGTCCCAGCCCATACTGATGCACCACAAAGTCACAGAAGGTAAATCCAAAAATATACGTTTGCACTTTAACTATAAATAATATGATACAGAAAGGATTGACGTGACAATGTCCCTTTTATGCCAAATTTGGGCCTGTTCCCACTGATGTTAAAATTTCCCTGTATATAAAACTTGTTGACTTTAGTTTAGACCCTAGCTACAAAGCAGTTTGCTATGAAATGGTGAAAGTTTTGGGGGGTATATAGTCCAAGGTAGTAGATCAAGAAAGGAGAGAGACAACCAAAGTCATCAAAGTCTGTAAAAGTTTCCTTTTTGGTGCAGAGACTCTGTCCCACACAGTATTTACCAGCCACCACCATCTGAGTTGTCATCACCATCAACATCCACAACATCAATCACTTCAGGATCAGTTTGTATACTCTTGTAGGGATACGAAAATCTTGACTTATTAACTTTAATAAAAGTTAACGTGTGTACATTTTCTGGCAGCAACCTATTTCTGGTGTCTGTCACAATATTACCAAGCTATACTAAACATGCGTTTGAAGAGACACTTGTTGCAGGACAACCAAGATATTTACAGGCTTCATCATACAGCTCTGTCCAAATTGACTTTTTTGATCTCCAGTATTCAAAAGGGCATGCATCAATAGGAATAGGCAGTTCTTGCAGGTAACTGTCTACCATGATGGACAGAGACCGCTCAGAAGAGGAATCAGCAGAAGCTGGTATGGCAGCAATTTGGGAAAGGTTTTGCCACAGATTTAGCTTGCTACTAAGGGTTAAAGAAGTGGCAGTTGTGGAACAACTACTGTTAATGTTTGGTGACTTTTCCAGTTCTGTATCCCTTTGTGAAGATGAACCTGCATGTTGTGGTGATGACAACCTGAGGGTACTGTGCGTGTCTGTGTTTGACTCCTGTGAGTGCTGCAGCTCATCTAGCAACATACATTTGTACTGCTCTATATCATCTGTTTTTGGAAGATGTATAGCCTTGAACCTGGGATCTAAGAGAGTTGCAAGGATGTAGTGTTTTGATTTCGTCATTGCAACTAATTTGTCATTGGTTTTGAAGCGCTCGCTCATTCTCTTTATGAGATTCCCATGATACAGGTGACATGTTGTCTGCGCTTCAGATCTGTCTTTTTCTATTTGTAGATTTAGAACACTAAGATGATGTGAAATGAGCATTATGAGTGGGATAACCTGACTCACAGATGCGCCTTCAGAAGACATGTCCCTTGTAGCTGTCTCAAAAGGAGCTAGGATACAGCACACTGTCTCCATTAATTTCCACTGTAGCACAGACAGCATAATGCCATCTCCAATAATGTAACTGGAGCAATACTCATGTACAGCTTGCTTTTGCTCCAAGAGGCGCGGCAGCATATAAAGCGTTGAGTTCCAACGAGTGGAAACATTTTGAATCAGCTTTTGCTGGGGCAGCTTGTGTTTTTTTTGCAGTTCAGACAAAGTCCGTATAGCCCTGGTTGAATGTGAAAAGTGAGTCACAATTTTTTTGCAAACAGCAATCATTCCATTCACTTGTGTTTCGTTGCTGAGAAATCCCGTGACAATTAAGTGTAAGCAATGTGCAAAGCAAGAAGCATGCAGAAATCCTCCATCCTGTACTGCTTTCAAGATGTTGGCTCCATTGTCACTTATTATGAAGCCACATTTTAGACCGTGAGAATAAACCCATTCATCAAGGAGGTCATTTAGTTCCTGCAAGATGTTTGCAGCAGTATGACTTTGCCCAAACTTCTTTATATGCAGCAGCACCATCTTTTGGGGTGTCTGTTTTTGAAGAAGCACAAGAAAACGTGACCCAATGAGCGGTAAGGGACATGTAATCTATGTTTTGAGTGCTGGTCCACATCTCTGTTGTGACATGAATAACCCCACCCTCCGCAGTTTTAAGTGCAAGCATCACTGTCGCTTTTAAAGCCTGATAAATGTTTGGTATTTCAACATAGGAAAAGTACCTGATGAGGAACATTGTAACGAGGCTCTGCTAATGTCATGAGCTCCCTAAAATCCTCTATGATCTACCAAAGAGTATGGGAGAAGGACTCGCTAACAGTTCACCAATTCGTGATTAAGATGAAGGGTCTTTGGATGATTTCTAGTAAAGGTATTCTTCCTTTCAAATGCCTGAGACAGTGTTAGCTGTTTACAACATGTCTCTGCTGGTTTATTATACACCGTGCTTCGATGGGCAGATGGACGCAGAGATGGTGGACTAGGACTTATACATTCAGTGCCATCACTGGATGTGCAACTCAACTGGTACTAATGGTGCTGGCATTGGTGGTAACAGTGATCCTAGGGCTGGCAGTGGTTCTGCCCGCATCAAGTTCAGACAATTCAGTATCCATTTCAGATTCCTGATCCTTCTCACGTGTGGTCTGGAAGATGGAGGACATGGGTTTTGGATGATCAAGCAAAACTGAATGCTTTTTCAGATGGCTTAAGAACTGTAGTGCAAGGCATGACACAACTTTACCATGACTTACACTCTGTTTACACAGGGAACAAATTGCTCTGCATGGATCAGTTTTACTGACAGAGAAATAATTCCACACCTCAGATGTGACAGATTTTGTTTGAGTGCTAGGAAGATAGCTAAGGACTGTTTGTGTCTTTTCACCTGTCCTAACAGAACCTGGGACATGCTCCTTGGTGCTAGAAGAGTGGACAGAAGACTCTGATGGATTTTCATTGCTGGCCAACACAGAAGTGGTGGATTCAATGGATATGTCCTTTTCATTGCCAACAGTGCTGGATGTATTTGCAAGTGCACTACCTGATTCATTGTCAGCAGACTTGCTCATTTCACTTTGTTGAGGAAGTAATGATTCGTCGCGAGACACAACAGTGTCGGACTGAGACAAAGAGCTACTGTCTGAGTCAGAGAGGGACTCACTGTCACTTGCATTATTGCTGCTAGTCACAGGGATCTTAACAGCACGAATGGCATACCTTATTTATTTATTTTTTATTTATTTAGCTTTTGTTGACCGGGTAAGTGCACTAGACAAATCCTGCCTATTTTCAGGCACGACCCGGGGGAGGGGGAATACAGATGAATGCCAACTGACCTTGAACCAGATTAAGCTGTTGGTGGTATTTTTACTGAATGAGGGAAATTTAGCCAGGACACCGGGGAAATTCCCCTACTCTTTTCGATAAGTGCCATGGGATCTTTAACATCCACCTGAACTACCACCAATCCAGGCAGATGGGACCTCGGTTTAACGTCTCATCCGAAAGACGGCACCTCAGAAGTGCAGCACCCCTCTCATGCTGCACTACAGTGTCAGTACTGGGATATAAACCCAAGTGCCAGATGTGGGAACTGAACCCACAGCCCTCTGATCTCCCAGCCTCAGAGGCGAGTGTGCTACCTACTGAGCCACTGACACTGCTAACATGGTGCTCTCCGTGTGACCCCAGCAGCTGTACAGGTTTTCTTAAAGGTCCCCTTTACCACACTTCACTGTTGCTCTTTGCTGTTTGTTGAATTTTTATCACGTGAAACATTTTGCTTATTTCTGCTAGCACCAGGATTACCACTACCACCAACACCTGCTCCAACACCAGCACTAGATGCTTCATCTATGTTGGTGTCAGCCATAACAGAACCAGTATACTGCAGGAATACACCCACACAATTCCTGTGTAAGAAAGCAATGTGATCTATGATCACTGGCTGCAACTCAAAATTTTATTTTGGCTATGTGACACTGTGATGCAGTGGACTGAAAGTAATTGAAGAATATGACGGTTTGCAACTAAAGGATCCCAGGTTCAAGGCTTAGAGAATGATTGGGCTGCTGGGCATAGGCATACGCATAGCAGTGAAGGGGCGCACAGCAGCAGGGTGATGGGCTGACCACAAGAGATGGAGTTACACACACAAACCGAGGAACGAGATTTTTCTGTCTCTCCTCCCAACAGGGAAATATATTTCTGGGCTTCTGTCATGCATTTAAGGATAATGCCACCACACGACAACTGGCCACTGGGCCTCTCTCGGTAACACACATTGGGTAGGGTACAGTGCAGTCAAAAGGCACACAGCAGATGGGCTGACCACAGGAGATGGAGTCACACTCACACACACATATACAACCCAAGGAAAGAAATTTTTCTGTCTCTCCTCCCAACAGGGAAATATATTTCTGGGCTTCTGTCATGCATTTAAGGATAATGCCACCACACAACAACTGACCACTGGGCCTCTCTCGGTAACACACACTGGGTAGGGTACAGTGCAGTCAAAAGGCACATGGCAGATGGGCTGACCACAGGAGACGGAGTCACACTCACACACACACACATATACAACCCAAGGAAAGAGATTTTTCTGTCTCTCCTCCCGACAGGGAAATATATTTCTGGGCTTCTGTCATGCATTTAAGGATAATGCCACCACACGACTGCCCAACAATGGGCTTCTCGGAGTAACACATGATGGGTAGGGTACACAGTCAGCAGCCACAGCAGGGTGATGGGAACACCACAGAGAGTAGAGAGATACAGTGTAGTGGAGTCACACACACACAACACACAAGTAGGGAGTACTGTGTAAAAAAAAACTAAAAACAGCCTGGTGTTGTTCTATCAATAATTTTATAGGGTGGAATAGAAGAACGCTCAGCTGCACAGTACCACAGAATCCCCTCCCCTCCCTGTCCTCCTGATTATTTTACTTTGTTTTGTGGAATAGTATAAAGTAGTAAGTAAAAAATTAAAAAAATGCTATCAAATTCAAATGTTTCAACTTCTCAGAGACTCACACATTAAAGTTAAACTTAATTTTCCTCGAGTCACGATCTGTTTGTTTTAATTTCTTCACCCTCCCCAGCCATCTGATGCTCGCTCCTTCTTCCCAGTGTGAAACAACTACACCATGCAGAAAATAAAGTTTTTGAACTGTTGTTTGAGACTACGATAAAATTCTCTGTTTCACTCAAATACTCAGCAACTTTAACTTCCTTCCCTTGCTCTGTCCGTCTCATCCTGAGGCTGAGCTTTCTCACCAACTGTTCCTATGTTCGTTCAGGCCCTTTCTTTTCCCGGTTCCCACTCCCAATCCCAACCCTGAGTCCCCCCCGGCCCCTACCTTTAGTTTTCACCCCCACCCCTTAGCTTTTTTAATTTTTTAGTTTGCCCAAACACACAACAATTTTTAATTAATTAGTTTAGCAAGCAATTGCCATTTGCCAGAGCTAGCCCAGACAGAGGAAGCGGCGGTGCTTAAGCTTCTGCAGCCTGCCCTACAACTCCTTTATGGCACTGGCTGGGTAATGAACGAGCAACCCCGCGCGGTTTACGTCTCTCCACCACCTGACCGCAGAGCAGATGGTCAGGTGGTAACACGACTGTGGGGATGAAGTACGCAGGCGCGCAGTCCGAGACTCCGACTCAGTGCAGTCCACATCAGCCCCCACAAGTTTGTGCATGCTGCCATCATGCACCCGTGTCCCTTCCCTCCACCTCCTTTCTGCCTCCTGTGGCACTGTGCCTCCCAATCCCATCCTGCTCCTTCAACCTCTCTCCGTCCCGTCCCTTCGGAGCCAACACTGGGCTAGGCAAGCTTGCGTTGCGGTTAGATTCGAACCCATTTGCGAACCCACTAGTGTTTGAGTTCTGAATTAGAACTCGAACACCAGGGTTCATGATGGGTTTGAATCTTTTCCAAAGTAGTTCTGACAACCCTACCACCGAGACCTTTAAATCCTCATTAAAAACATATTTATTTGGCCTGACATTTTGAGTATAATGTCTAGTTTTATTATTGCTGCCTTTTTATTTTATATGTTTTATCTGATTGAATGTCTGTTTTATATTGTATATGTGCTTTTGTTTTTTGAAAAGCACTTTAGAAATAAATTTGATTTGATTTGATCACAGAGCTGTGACCTCACAAGCTGGGTGGGACCCTTTTCCTCATGATTGTCAAGTTGCAAAGGAACAAGATATGCTTGTGTTTGGACTTTCAAGAGACACTTTTACTTCTGGACTCTTAAGAAGCACTTCTACCAAAGATAGGTAATTTCAGCACCACTATTTACTAGCTGAAACTGGGGTAGGATCAGTTACTCAGTAAAAAGGCAGTTTGTTTATATGTGTCCATTTCTTTTTATGACTGCACCATTAATGTTACATGTTCTGTGTTTTGCATTTTATTTACTATTTTTAATTCTAGTAAATTTGGTTTTACTTGAAATCTTGCCTGAACATTTTTCTCATTTTGAGTGCGAATGCTGGGACAGTGTCAATAATTCTGACAGAACTGTTAAGCACTCACAGTGTGTTACCATATGCAGCAAGGTAAGAAAAATACCAAGGTTGCAACTGAGTTAGAAGAGGGATTGTGAACCAGGTGGTGTGCTCACTGGGTTAAGTATTGCACTGCATTCCCAAAGAGGGTATGATATTTGGACCTGTTACCTGGGTGTGCTGGTGAAAAAGGGTTCATATTTGACCCCAGGACTTGAGACTGGCAGTGACTGGACCCAAATAGACAAGAGGTTGCCTTGTTTGTCTCCTGTTCACATACTGCACTTCGAGATTGGGCACTGTGGGAGCAGAGGGCCTGACTCCCGGAGTGCATTTGTGACAAGCAGCACTGAAAATTGAGCATTTTCAAGCATGGCAAACCTGTGAGACATTTGTAAAAGCATATCTCTCACCCTCTCAGCATTACAATGCATACCACTGGCCTTCATATTTCAGAGCAATTGGCCAGAATGTGTAGCACTTACTTATTTTAAAGAATAATGTGTGCAAGAATAGTGGGCCCCATATGTGCAGTTTTGAGGAATGTTTCTGTCAAGTAAGTTCAATGTTTTAATTGTTTGTTTGTCCAGAAATATCTCTAACATTGTAAGGAACATCAGCAAACCTCTGTGAAGCAAGGGTAATCTTAGTGTACAATTCATAGCGCTATGAAAAATTTATAGCAGTTGAGATGTATGTGTACAAGTGTCAGAAATAAATAATAAGTGACAGGGCTGCAGTAATGGGGGGGAAGTAGGGAAGTTGTCCAGGGCCCAGAGCTCAGGAGGGGCCCACCTGAGGAACTGACATTACCCCTGGCAATAGCTGGTTTGGGAAATGTAGGCCCATTTCAAGTGACTTGTCCGGGGCCCCAAAATTCATAGCTGCATCCCTGGTAAGTGATGGGTCATCAAAACAACAAAAGTTAGAAAAAAATTGTACCATACATCATGCACTGCTATCATTAACCTCAGTGGGTCATTTACTTAACATTTAGTTTCTATGCACAGCTGCACCCTTAAATGCCTCCATCTTGTGGGCAGAATGGACACTGGTGGTAAGGCATGCCACAGAAGCAGTGCATCTACCCCAAGTGCCCTATCCCTCTACAACTGACCACGGGGCGCTAACAGACCTGTATCTATGAAAAGGAAGAAGGCAGATAAGGGTATAAGGACAGAGGAGATCTTTAAGGTAATCAAGACCCACATCATGTAGGACCTTGTATGTCAAGAAGCATAGCTAGAAGGTGATACACCACTGAATCATTGGCCAGTGCAGAGTGCACAGGACCAGTGTGATCACGTTCCTTTGAGAATGCCCCACCACTATCTGGGACTCAGCATTCTGGACTAACTGGAGCGTTACATCAATCCTCTAGATAACCCTAAGTAGAGAATTATAATAGTCCAATTCCTAGGTGACAAAGCCATAGACTGTCACCAAGTCCACAGTGGCAAGACACAGTTTTATCCAGGCCATGTTACACAGATGGAAAAAAACATTGTGGACTACAATCAATACCTGTTGTTCCAGTGTCAGCTTGCAGTCCACAATGGCCCATAGATCCTTTACTGCATCCACAGCTTGAAGTAAATTGCCATTTAAAGCTAGTAAGATGACATCCACACTTTTTATTGCTTACCAACAAGGTACTGGTTCAACAATCATTACCTTTGCCTTTCCAGGTTTGAGTTGCAACCAGTTGAAGGTCATCCACTCACTGATCTCCTGAAGACACTACTACAACACAGGGGTCACAACACTATCATGAGGTGCACAAGACAGGGACAGCAAAGTGTCAGGTACACAGCAGTGAAACACAACAGCAATCTATCTTATGATCTCACCCAGCAGCAACATGAACATGCTGAACAACATGGGTGCCATGATCGAGCCTTGAAGGACACTACAGTTCAGCACAGAGGTTTTGGGCATAGAATTACTCAGAATCCTCTGCTGTGCTCTGCCAGTGATGTAGGACTTGAATCAGTGCTGGAACTATAGGGGAGGAGGCTTGCCAGGGCTCAGCCCCCCCTAGCTCTGAAGTGAGCCCCGGTAGGTCATGCATCACGGCCATTGACTTACAATGGGAAAGGAGCTAAATTTAAAGAAAATTCCCTTATGGGCCCCCCCCCCAGGTCCCAAAGCTCATAAAGTGTAATTCCAACACAGACTTGAACAAAAGCAGAACAGTGCTGGTAAATCCCAAATACTTCCTCAGTCAATCCAAGGGCACTCCATTGTCTACCATGTCAAATGCTGATGAGAGATCTAGAAAAATCAAGATGTAATTGTACCCTTTATCACTGGCAGTAAGGAGATCATGAAACACTGATGAGAGTGATCTCAGGATTGTAACAGTAAGTACCTAAATCCTGACTGGAGAGGCTCATAGATATCACATTGTTCCAGGTGAACTTCCAGCTGCACCATCACCACCTTCTCGATAACCTTCCCCAGAAAGGAATGTTATAATCAGATATGTAATTCAAGAGATTGTCAAGGTCCAAATATAGTTTCTTCATGAGAGTTCTGACTACTTTTTAGAGCTGCAGGGAAAACCTATTCTTTCAAGAAACACCTGACAATTTCAGTGAAAATAGGCCCAAGGGATTCCAAGCAACTAAACAGCAGCCAGATAGGTCCAGGGTATAAAATACAAGTGTGGTACAATCTCAAGATTACCCAGAGTACTTCATCTTCTACAACTGGATGAAACTCAGCTCAAGATGGAAAATCATCTATGCCCCTCCTCAACCGGGTACTACCAACCCATGACAGGCTGACTGAGGAAATTCCATTCAACATAAAGGGCACATGGTCATGAAAGAATCAGTTAAACTTTCCTGCAGCGCAGTCTCCATCAGACTGTAGATGGTGGGATTAATCAATCTGTTCAGCATGTGAAACAGCTGAGTCAACCAGATCTTTCCTTCAACAATCATCCTTGACAGGAACTCTGTCTTTTACAGGGTGTTTGACCACTGGTACTCACCATAGAGAGCCCTTAGTGCCAATCTGTCTTCTTCCAAACAGAACTTCCACTAAGAATGCTCCAACTTCCATCCCCTAGTTTTCAACCACTTCAGCACAATACAATAGCATAATAACCTGTGGGAGATGTCAGAGGACAGACACAGTAGGGTGCTAGGGAGTTCAAGGCAGCTACAGGAGCCATACTGTAGCACTCCGTGGCCTTCTTTTCTCCCTGAGCACAAGCTATCTTTAGGCCCAAAATGTTTAATACTGGCTGGTGTTTGCGAGGCTCCAAATGATATTTAGGGAAGTATTTGACCATCTCCATGGGGGGGGTACTAAAACATGGGGCCCCCACAAAGGGACAACACATCATGATAAGCTGATCAAATGATTAGATCAGCCTTGACCTCGCTAATGTCAATATCCAATGAGAAGACTAGGTGCAAGGTATGGCCATGCAGGAGGGAAATAGAGGCAACTGCCAGTGTGAGGTCTAGTGATGACATCAACTGGAGGAACTGCTGACCAAAGGTTGAGGCTTCATTGTTGATTCAGGCACTGAGCATAAGTAGTCTGGGAGTCTCCAACATATGGTCGACAATGAAGTTCGCCAGTTCCTGCAGGAAGTCACCCCATGACCCAGTACATGAGGATGATCCTATACTCTACACCGGACTCCACCAACAGCCACACATTCAAAAGACCTGGTGGTTCTCTTGGGGTATGCCATGAGTCCCAATGTGGATCTAAAACAGATGGCCACACTGCATTCTCCCAGCGATCCCACCTCAGGAGATGCACTACAGTGCACCCAGCCAGTATAGATGTCCGCAGCACTGGTCCAGAGTCATCACCCATCATATTTCAGCTGACTAGGGGGTGTGAGGGCACCTGGAGCAGCTGTGACATCAGATGAGAGTGGGGCTGCAAGCACAAAAGCCTGTGTTGCTCTTCCAGAACATCGACAGCTTTCCAGCATTGATTCCAGGTATATGCATAGAACATTGCTTGCAGCTAACAGAGACTGCATTGCCTGCTGACTTGTTTCGTGTACATTTCAGCTGGCAAAGGTGTGCAGGGGTGCATCAAGTAGTCATGGCATCAGGTGACATGGGGCTACAAACATAAAAGCCCAGGCCACTCTCTCAGAAGGCAGATAGTTTTCTAGCACTGACTCTAGGTATTTGCAAAGAACACTTTTTATGACTCACAGACTGCCTACAAAACCGGACACCTGCTATTTTTCTGTGGGCATTTCTTGCCCACTGACCTATTTAGTGTACATATCAGCAGGCTAGGGAGTGCAGGGGCACACCGAGCAGCTGGGATGTCAGACAGGGTGGGGCTACAAGCACAAAAAGCTTGTGCAGCTCTCGTGGCACTCGCATGAGTAGGCTCCACGGGAGTGGCGAGAATCACTGGCACAAGCAAACAGTAGGAGGCTGCTTTTTTTTTTTGCTGAAACAGAACTGTGAGTTTAGTTATTTCAAGAATTGAGTTTATGGGGTATTAGCTCTACCTTTTTAAAGAGCCCAGACACCATCAGAAAAACTTGAAACAAATGTGAGATTTAAGCACAATTGAGTTTTTAGAAAATGTGTAGGGAAATTCCTGCATCCTGATTGGTCATTAGCCATGCATTAGAAGTGTCTAATGCATGGCTAAAAACAACTACTGGCCAGCTGGACACAGCACATAAAAGAAATCCTTTACTGGAATATTTAAAGAGATAATGGCAGTCATTTTTTTCTCTCTACTTAACGAGAGTTTGTCACAGCCTGTCTGCCATACAGTACAGCAATTGCAGTTTTCCCTGACTGACTAAACACACTTCAGGGGACCATATACAAAAAAAATAAATAAAGTCATAAAATTTCAGAAAATACACTTTGTTTTGTCTCTTTTTTCCTATCCGTCTCAATCTATTTCCACGCCCTGCCTGCCTACCAGCTGCTGGATTGCTTCCACCCTCTGCTCTCTCTTACACACTGGTCGTTGCCTCTTTTTTTTTTTTTAATTATAGTAACAACACTTTTAAAGCATACAACTCCTTAGGCAGAGTTTGTTTTTGTTTTTAAAAGTACTGCCGCTTACCATGGTCATGAACACATGTAGCTCTTCACTGCTACCTGGTCACTACCCGCATATCTTGTTCCCTTTCTGTTGTACTGGAGCAGTATCTCTCATCATAACAGCAGTTAAGGGCTGGCCTCCTTGTTCACTCCTCATTTTTTTAAACCTTAAATATGAGGGCTAGACAGAATGTACCTTATAACACTTACTACCAGCACATCTTGTGCCCTCTCTGTTGTAACAGAGCTGTGTCTTTCGCCATATCAACAGTTTACTGCTGCCCTCCTACGTCACTCTGAATTTTTATTTTTTTCAAACTTAAATCTGAGGGCTGGACAGAATTATCTTGTAGTCCCAGTAGGATCATGCAGTAGTCCCTCCCAATCATGCTCACTTTCTCTTTTACCAGAGCGATAGCTCTCAAGTGAAAAAAGAAAACAAAAGTGTTCTGCCTCACTCTCTCCTGGCATTATGCAGCAGTCCTGATTGTGTTCTCTCTTTCTCTCTCTGTCTCGCTGTCTCGCTCTCTCACTCTCACACCAGAGCCATCTTGGCAGACACACATTGCTTCCTAAATTTATTCATATTTATTACCATCAGCTCTCTGCTTCAGGATGGAGGGGGTGAGTCAAACTACAACTGTGGGTACAACATCAGGATAAATGTCTGCTTAGCAAAGCCAAAATGCTAGGTGGAGGAACTACTGTATTTTAACAAACAATCAAGACAAATATATATATATATATATATATTTTTTTTTCAATGTGAAACCGTACTTATTTTAATTCTTAAACTACTTTTTAAATACCCATTTTATAAGCACAATAAGACACTCTGGGGGTGTGCATTAGACATTTCTAATGAACAACCAGGGGATGAAGGCATTCGGCCTGTGATCTCATGCCTCATTATGGCCCTGGACATACGTTAGACATGTCTAATGCATACCTCCTCGTGACTTATTCCTTATATATTTTCTAGATTTCTTTCACTTTTTTTCTTTATTACTGAGGACAGTTATATGAAACAGGATTACTGTCTATAGCCCCCTCCAAATCGGGGGGCTTATCTTAAGTGTCTCCCTTGGCTCCAGTAATGCCCACTGCCAGGCAGATGTCCTTCAAGGCTGGTAAATTCATGGTTGGTGGTGTTTCCTGTTGATCTGCATGACAGTGCCGTGCCAGTGCCTCCGTGTTGTCTCTTTAAGAGCTCTAGCTTTGTGTATATTGTAAATAGCCTGGGCTGTGTCCAAGTGTTTCGGGTCTCATGACCAGCCAGGCTCTTCTCTGATCTGCTCCACTCGGGGTGTCGATAACAGTGCAGAGGGAGCCCTACAAGGTACTGTAACTGTTTACTGTTTCTTAGACAAAATAAGATGTTTAACCTGCCTTTATTGCAGTATTTACTCCTTGATGGGATCCACCATGTTAGGTCCAGGACTTTCAGGGTTTAAACCCCACCATGTTAGGTCCAGGACTTTCAGGGTTTAAACCAATTAGGATTCAGGGGACCTCAAGGGGTCCTTAGCTCAGATGCCTTGTGGAAGAAACTGTGAACTCTAGTGTTTGATGCCTAAAAGGACCAATGGGAGCCCAAGACTGTGACTGACAGATCCCTTGGCCAACTGGATTGAAGGGAAAATGGACAAGTCCGGGATCAGTCAAAAAGAAGGAAAAAAAAATTGTCGCAGTCCAGCTCGAGCTCTCAAGCTGTGGAGAGTTCAGTGTGTTTTGGCCGCAGTCACAGGATAAGGGTCTGTCTTGCCCCTCTGTGCTCATCAGGAACTGCCTGTTCGCAGACCAAAGGGTTACTCAGTGAGTTGGCTGAAATTGCAACTGGCCAGACAGCCAAAGGAAGAAGAAGTCAAATGTTGTATCAGCTAAACTGTTTGCGGCCTATTGCACCTGAAGAGGCAGTGATCCAGGGACTCTTGTTGCCAAAAGAGAGCCATCCTCATGAAGTAACAAACTGTCCTACCAGCTGGAGATTTTCACCAGCAAACAAACTGAACTATTCCAAAACATCCTTCTGCATCCAGGCCTATGTTATACTTGTCCCAGGCCATCTGTTCCTGTCCTAGTGTCAGCATCTTGGTGAGAGACCAGATTCGGGGAATCAGCCCCTGCGCAGCAAATCATCACAGGTTGCGGCCACCTACAGGGCAAGACCATGAAGAGAAGGTGAGTCATGATGGCCCAGTTCCTCATGGACAGCAACTGCAAAGCACTGGTCTTCATTTTGCCAGAGCCCTCATCCATTGACTGGGTACCATGAGTAAAACCAGGGTAGCTCCCTGCAACAAATGTTTTAAATATAAATGGCACCATCTGATTGTGTTCAGCCAGTGTTCAAGTGTTTCAATAGACTAGGCCGCTAGGTACCACTAAAGCTGCTATAGAGGAGGCAGTGAGTAAAGTTAAGTGTCTGTGCAAAATCACAATACAGGGGCAAAATGCTGACCTGTTTGCTCAGATGATAGTGGCTCTCATTGAATGTAATGTTCCCATAGACCCGGAGACAGTACCCCCTGTTACATTTCCTGAAAAATCCCAAATGGATTTGTGGGTCATCACTATGCATAGCGGAGTGTCCGCCCCTGGGGGGGGGGTCACCCAAAGTGGAAGGGTTAAAAGAAAAGCTGGGAAAAGTGTTAGCAGCTGTGGGGCAGACCTTTGAAGATTTAAAAAGGGCCGTAGAGAGTCCTGGGGGGCTACTTCAGTAAATTCCTCCCGACCACTACACCTGTGCCTGTGCCGTTTCCTTGGCTGCACCTCCCATTGTGGTGCCCTCAATAAATTTGGACTCCTACCGTAGGCTCAGACTGTATTTGGGCATGGTTCCCACTCCTGTGAGGGAAGATTACTTAGAGACTTGGATGGACTATGTACCCCCCCCCCAAGTTCAGAAGTGGCAATGCTCAGAGTGATAAGAGACTTATGGAGAGCTTAAGGGGCCCTGCACTGGAAGCTATTAGATTTCTTCGGTCCTCCTAACCCAGATGCTTATGCCAATGAATACCTATCTGCTCCAGAAGGAGTTTATGGGAATACTGATGTAACCTCCCACCGGCCACTTGTTTAACTAGTAGGCACACCTTCCATACTTTTTCTGTCTAGGGAAAAAGAGAGGGTGGGGGTACAAAGCATTATGCTGCCAGTGTGTACAAAATACAAACAGACCTTTACCAAACCCAGGTCCTGAGGAGAGAACTTTTGCTAAGGGCTATGCTAGGTCTGCACTTCTGACAGGGGTAATCAGTAAATCCACACAGGAAGCATTAACTAGATGGTCCATACCAGGTTGGGATTCTAGAGTGCGGCTTTATTCCAAAACAGTTGGTACACAAAAGCAAAGATGGACCCCTAAGGGTTTGCACTTCGTGGCACAAGGCAATGCAGAACACATCTGTAGAAAACAGACACTCGAACTCCCCATATTGTATAGGATTAGACATCTGGAAATGTGGTACTAGCCATGATGAAACACACACAATTCTCCTGAAAGTGGCACTAGGCCATGACTTAGAACAGTTCCTGTATGGCATAGGATTTACAGAAGGAATGTGGCACACTGGCCACGATGGAGCACACTAGGGCTCAAGACTAGGAAAGCCCACATAGAAGGGTAAACATAGAAACATAGACTTTGACGGCAGATAAGGACCGCTTGGCCCACCTAGTCTGCCCATTTCCCTACCTACAGGATAGGCCGCAGATCTTAGTTAACCAACGGCCTATTTCTTCCTACCCCCCACAAGAATTGCCTTATGTCTGTCCCATGCATTCTTGAATTCTCCCACAGTTTTAGACCCCACAACCTCCTCAGGAAGGCTGTTCCATGCATTCACTTTACTCTTCAGGCATTGGCCATATGCACTGAAAGAACAGGTGCCCTTATAGAACCCAAAGTGCTGAACTGGTCATTCTAGATGGGGGGTTGCCCACCTTTTGCTTCCTCGTCCATACCCAGCCATTCTTTCAGAGTTACACCTCAACAGATAATGAACAGTAGAAATTATGCTTTCTTCAAATGTTTAGCACATTTTAGCATCAGATACACTACAAGGGAGTGTAACATTAAAGTTCTAAACAAAGTGCCTAGTCACACCTGGGACATCCACTGTTGTCAGCAAACTTTAAAACAATCTTCTTGAGAACAGTCTCAAAGCAGAAATGGGTGAATTGGGTCACTTTATCAGAGTGTCGACCCACAGAAAACAAGGCAGGTACTTATCCTGGGTAACTCTCTGACAGAATCTACTCACAGTTTGTACACCAAAGGCAGCTTCAAAATGTTCTAGGTTGGATCAGGGGATTGTCCCTCAAATCCTCTGCAGTCCCTCTCACCCCACTGGGGATGAAGGCATCAGGAAATCCTGAAGACGGTTTCCACTACTTCACAAGTCAGGCAAAAGAGGTTCTCAGACTAGGGTGAGAAAACAGACTCTCCTCACTCCTCACTGCTCACTATCTGAGCTGCTGCTAACAACTGACTCCAGAATTCTAAAACTCCCCACACTCACAGCAAGCTGTGTGGCTTATGAGGCTGCAAGAGTTCTAAATGACATCACCTCTCTGCTCTCAGCTGATACCAAGCAAGCAGAGAGTGACTAGGTGAAAATCTATTTAACTAGTTATTCACTAGCTGCCTTCCCTCCCTAGCACTGACACTGATGGGATTCTAGTAACCCCAGGGAACGGGGGTACACTGAGTTGGGGAGGACTTAATGTGGAAGTTAAAGTCCACCAAACAGTGGAAGAATGAACATCTATCTGCTTATGTGACTCAAGTAGAGATGGCTTTACAAAGGGCACACTGCAAGGGTGGCATATTGACAAGTGATCTGAACAGAGTAAGGTTGGAGCACATTCTCAAGTCAGCCCATTACTCTAGTGTGCTTATGCTAAAGTTGAAGTTCCAGGATCTCATGGGTGATCCCCCTGCATATTGTTGATTGATGAAGGAAATCCAAGAAACCAAAAGTGAGGACAAGAGTTGGGACCCTTAGTGCCACCAGAGCTGCCCCAGCACCAGAGAAATCCAGTGAGAATGACAATACCCTTGATTCCCAGCAACTCCACGACCTGCTAAAAGAGTTGAAGGAGTTGAGAGTTGTGCAGACCATGGCAGACATGGTAAGAGTCACATGGCTTGTGCTTCTAATACTGTAGCTACCAGTGATGTTTGCCCTACTGTGAAAGGTGCCAGTGCCCAAGTTCCTGAGAGTCAGATGGACAATAATGTGATGGAAGAAATGAGAGAGCTGTGGGCTATGGTGAGGGACCTTATCCACTCATCTCAGCAGTCTTAATCCTGGAGGAGGTATGGCGGGGCTAACCCCAAGTCTAGGCCCAAGGAGGAGTACAAGTCTGGATCTTCTGACCACCGAAGGGAAGGGGAAGATTCTGTTCAAGCTCCTAATCCCTGGCCACCTGTATTTTGCTATCACTGTGGAGAGGATGGACACACTAAGAAAACCTGCCGTTCTTCTGAAGATTTGCACAGAGTAACTACTAAGCTGCTTAATCAGGTTAGACAAAGCAACCTGAAGCCTCAGCCTAAGTCGCTTCACAAGTCTTTTGGCCCAAGTTGACTGTCCGTGACCTGTCAAACACACCCTCCTGATTGGTCAGAAATGGTAGGTCCCTCGATGGAGACTACAGTGCATGTGGATGATATCCCAGCCTGAGCTGTGTTAAACAGTGGATCTCAGGTCACAACAATATTTAAAGATTGCTATAACCAGCATCTATCTGACCACCTTCTACAACCCCTGGATGGACCGTATGTATGGGGTTTGAGCGATAAGTCTTATTCATACCTTGGATTTTGAGAGTGTGGCTCTCTTCCCATCCACTGTGGCAGACATGGATGAACCCGTGGAGACCTTGGCCTTGGTCTCCTCCATCTGGCTTACATAATGGGATTCCCATATTGATCAGCACTAATGCACATATGTTTGGCTCCTGGCACAGACATGTCAAGAAGCAAGCCCAAAAGACCAGATGAGCTTACACATCCATGCAATGGAACAGAAGGCTTATGAGATGCAAATGCAGGCCAAAGAGAATGATAAGGATGAGTCAGTAGGATTTGTTTGGAAGAAGGACCCATCACCTCTTGTCTTACCACCTAATGCACAATGCAGAGTCAGTGGACCGGTGTGTATCCAAAAAGACCTAACTAACAAGATCCTCATGCTTGATACCCCTAGAACAGGGGAGGTTGCCTGATGGACCTCTGGTTAAACCAAGTGTGCTACCAGTTTGTGCTCATGCCTACGCCAAAAGAGTTGTGTTACAGCTCTGCAATGTAATTGACAGAGACACTGAAGTTACTCGAGGTTGTACCCTGGCAAAAGTATACTGCACGGATACCACTGTGTTAGAAACATAGAAACATAGAATTTGATGGCAGACAGGGACCGCTTGGCCCACCTAGTCTACCCATTTCCCTACCTAATGGATAAGATGCAGATCCTAGTTAACCAACAGCCTACTTCCACCTACCCACCCACTAGAATTGCCTTATGTCTGCCCCATGCATTCTTGAATTCCCCCACTGTTTTTGACTCTATGACCTCCTCAGGAAGGCCGTTCCATGTATCTACAACCCTCTCTGTGAAGAAATACTTCCTCACATTACCTGTGAGCTGTCCCCCCATCTTCAAATTGTGCCCCCTTGTTCTTGCACATCTCTTTTTCTGAAAGATGCTACCCTCTTGAACTTTGTTGATTCCCTTGAGGTATTCGAAAGTTTATATCATGTCCCCCCTCTCCCTCCTTTCCTCGAGGCTATACATCTTAAGCTCCTTTAGTCTTTCTTCATATGTCTTCTGGTGCAGACGCTGCATCATTTTGGTTGCCCTCCTCTAGACAGCCTCCACCCTATGTCTTTGCGGAGATGGGGTCTCCAGAACTGTACACAGTACTCCAGATGTGGTCTTAACAACTGTCTGTACAGAGGGCTAACAACTTCCTGTTTTCTACTGGTGATGCCTCTCCCTATGCATCCCAGTATCCCCCAGCCCTCCTTACTGCCTTCTCACATTGCTGGCCCACCTTTAGGTTGTCTGATATGACTACCCCCAGGTCCCTTTCCATTTTTGTTGTTGTCAGCATCTCACCCCCCCATTGTGTACTCTTCCCCTGGTTTTTGTTTCCCAGGTGCATTACTTTGCACTTCTTTGTGTTGAATCTAAGCTGCCATACATTTGACCATTCCTCCAACCTTGCCAAGTCCCTTTTCATCCTTTCCACCCCACCTTGCATATCAACCCTGTTGCAGATCTTTGTGTCATCTGCAAAGAGACATACTTTTCCTTCCAGTCCCTCTGCAATGTCACTTATAAAGACATTAAAAAGGACCGCCCTGTACTGAACCTCACGTGTACTCCACTAGTAACCCCCCTTTCTTCACTGTGGACTCCATTTACTATTATCCACTGTGTCCTGTTGTCCAGCCAGTGTTTTACCCAGGCTACCACCCTGGAACCCACTCCCAGGCTGGCTAATTTGTTTATTAATCTTTTGTGCAGGACTGTGCCTTGCTAAAGTCTAGGTAGGCCATGTCCACAGCCCCTCCCTGGTCTACTACTTTGGTCACCCAGTCAAAGAAATCAATTAGATTTGTCTGACATGACCTTCCTGCTGTGAATCCATGCTGCCTTGTGTCCTGTGCCCCACTGGTCTCTAGGTACTCAACAATTCTTTCCTTCAGAAGTGATTCCATAATTTTCCCTACCACTGAGGTCAAACTGACAGGCCTGTAGTTTCCTGCCTCTGTATTGCTCCCACTTTTGTGAAGGGATATCACATCTGCCCTCCTCCAGTCCTCAGGTACCACACCATCCTCCCATGATTTATTAAAAAGTGTAGTCAGTGGTGTTACTAGTTCTTCCCTTAGTTCTTTTAGAATTCTGGGGTGAATCCGATCAGGCCCCATTGCTTTATCCACCTTCAGTTTTAAGAGTTCTTTCACAACCCTTTCTTCTGTGACAGGACTAATATCAACCCCCCTATCCAGAGTGCTTCTATTGACTGGATTAAGTATCTCCCCCTGCTTTTTCATTGTGAATACTGAGCAGAAATATTCGTTCAGTATCTCTGCTTTTTCACTGTCGCTCTCTGCCCAACCACCTTCCTCCTTATTCAGCCTCAGTATCCCTGCCTTAGTCTTTCTTTGCTCCCTAATGTACCTATAAAAGGTTTTATCCCCCTTCTTAACCAAGTTGGCTATCTTTTCCTCAGTTTGGGCCTTTGCTATTCTGACTGCCTTCCCCGCTTCCTTCTGCTTTAACTGGCACAGTTCTCTGTCCTGCTCCTTCTGTGTTTCCTTATACTTCCTGAATGCTATCTTTCCTCCCTTACCTTCCCTGCCACTTCTTTTGAGAACCATAGTGGTTTTTTCTTTCATTTTGATTTGTTTATTTGCTTCACACAAAGGCTTGTTGCCTCTGGGATGGCGGTTTTGATGTTTCCCCATTGTTTCTCCACCCCACCTTCTTGCCTGTTTGCTAGTGCTTTCTGAGGCACTCTCCCATTTTGACAAAATCAGCCCTCCTGAAGTTCAGTACCTTCGCTTTTGTATGGCTTGACTCTACAGCTAAGTTTATTGTGAACCACACTGTTTGGTAGTCACTTGTTCCCAGATGGCTACCCACTTCAAAATTGGAGATCCTGTCTCCATCCCCATTTGAGAGTACCATGTCTAAGATTGCTTCCTCCCGAGTGTGTTGCTGAATAAGCACCACACAGAGGAAGATGGTTATGTGTCCCTGGATATGTTCGACTTTGGAGAGTCTCCCATCCCCAGGGAATAGAAAGTGCAGTGGAGCAAAGTATTTTCTTTGAAAGAATGGGACATTGGATGTGTTACTGATGCTTAACACCACATCCAGCTCCACGACGAGAGGCCATGCCGATTAGTACCTGCAGACATAGATGATGTTAGACGCCATCTTCAGGACATGTTAGCAGTTGAAATCATCCAGAAATCATGCAGCCCTTAAATGTCCCCAATTGTGGTGGTCCGAAAAGAATGGTCTCGGTGAGGATGTGTGTTGATTACAAGACACTTAATAGAAGAACCATACCAGATCAATACACGATGCCTCGCATCCAGGATGCCCTCTATTGTCTCAACTATCACCAGTGGTTTTCTGTTCTGGACCTCAGAAACAAGTATTATCAAATCCCGATGGCGCCAGAGGATAGAGAGTAAAACTGCATTTATTTGTCCCCTGAGCTTCTACGAATTCTTGCACATGCCCCAAGGCATATCTGAAATGCCTGCAACCTTTCAATGACTAATGGAGCATGCTGTAGGAGACATGAACCTCCTTGAATGCCTTGTCTATTTGTATGATGTCACTGTGTTTGGCAAAACACTTGAGGAGCATGAGGCTCATCTGTTTAAAGTTCTGGAAAGATTGGAAGAATTTGGGTTGAAACTATCCATTGACAAGTGCCAGTTTTTTCAAAGCTCTGTAAAATACGTAGGCCACATCGTGTCCTCTGAAGGCATAAAGATGGATACAGGCAAAGTAGAAGCTTTAACCACCTGCCTGAGGCCCAACAACCTTAAAGAACTTCAGAGATTCCTGGGTTTTTGTGGATATTATCACCACTTTGTTAAGGACTACACCAAGGTAATTCAACCGCTGTTAAATCTGACATAAGGATATCTCCCACTAATCAGAGATTTAAAGGAGGCACTGTAAAGGAAGGTGAGAAGGTCTACTTTAAACCTAATGAGTCCTTTGGGCCAAGATGGACTTCAGATTGTGATGCAGTATTCCAAGAAATTATCCACCAGCTTACGCATGCTCCAGTACTGGCATATGCTGACCCAACTAAACCCTATGTGCTTCACACATATGCCAGCCTGAGTGGCCTTGGAGCTGTACTTTATCAAAAATACAAAGAAGAAGAAGGATTACGCCCAGTGACGCTTACAAGCAGAAGCTTAGCCCCATCTGAAAAGAACTATCCAGTAACAAATTAGAATTTCGCTTTAAAATGGGCCATAGTAGACCAGTTTCATGAGTATTTATATGGTGCCAAACTCCTGGTCAAAACAAATAATAATCCTCTCATGTATGTCCAAACATTGGCCAAGTTAGATGCAACTGGACACAGGTGGCTGTATGTTCTATCAACATGTGATTATTCAGTGGAGTACCATCCAGGTCTAAACCATATTGACACTGATGCTCTCTCCCAGAGGCCTGCCTCCAATCCAGAGTGGGTGCAAATGTCGGAACAATCCGTGAAGGCCCTGTGCCATAAGTTTGACAGAGATGAACATCCATCTGCTGAGACTGTGAATTGCCTGATTGATTGCCTGGGACCTCCAGATACTTGGGTGCCTGTAGCTTACTGTAATCTTACAGCACTAAATTTGAGTACCTTGCCTCAACTCACTCCAGTGGACATTCAAAGAAAACAGTATCACAATCCCATGCTTAGACTTGTGCTAAATGCTATGAACAAAGGAAAAGATGTTTCCAAACTACAATCAAATGATCAATGAACTGCCTTACTGTTTCAAGAGGGGCCTAGACTTAAGCTTCAAGAGAAAATTATTATATCAAGAAATCACAAGCAGACAAACAGCCAAGGAGAAGTTATAAAGAAACAGCTAGTGTTACCTTCACAATTTAAGCATGTGGTCTTGAAAGCCCTCCATGACCAAATGGGACATTTGGGCAGCAACAGAACTTCAGACTTAGTCTGTGCCTGTTTCTGCTGGCCCAAGATGAGTGCAGATGTTGACCAATATAACAAAACTTGCAGCAGGTGCCTTCAACGAAAGGCCCAGCCACAAAGGGCAACCCCTTTGGTTAACATTACCACTAGTGCATCAATGGAGCTTGTGTTCATTGACTTTTTGAGATTAGAGCCTAATGCTACTGTAAGAACATTGGAAATGTACTTGTTGTGACCGACCATTTCACCCGATATGCACAAGCTTATCCAATGAGAGCTCAGAAGGCAGCAACTGTACTAAAGTCCTGGTACAGAAATGTTTTCTACACTTCAGTGCTCTACAATGCATCCACTCTGATCAGGGAAGGGACTTTGGAAGTTACATTATTAAGGAAATGCTATCTCTCTGGGGTGTGAGAAAGTCAAGGACCACTCCCTATCACCCACAAGGGGATCCACAACCAGAAAGATTTAACAGGCGTTGCTGGACATGCTGGGCACCCTTTACCCAAAAGACAAACTGAGGTGGATTCAGCAGACAAGTACCTTAGTGCATGCTTATAATTGCACTTGAAATGATGCAATAGGTTTTTCATCATATCAGCTGATGTTTGGTTAGGAAGCACCCCTACCAGTGGACATTTGCTTTGGAATTTCACAGATGGGGTTCAAGCAGTTAACTATTTGCAATATGTACAAAAACTCAAAGCACAGCTTAATCACTCTTATCAACTTGCTCACACTATGACTGCCAAGAAAAATCTAGCAAAGTAAGGCATGATAAAAGAGTTAAAGCTCAAGAACTACAAGCTGGAGATCATGTTCTGATGAGAAATTTGGGGTTGCAAGGGAAACACAAGATAGCTGACCATTGGAGTCATACTCCCTAGATAGTCATTGGCAAGTTGGATGGCCTCCCAGTTTATAAAGTATGGCCAGAAGGAGATCCCCGAGCTGTAAAAACAATTCACAGGAATCACCTCCTGCTAATTGGGCAAACTGTCATAGATACAGCCCCTTAAAATGTTGCTCCAACAGGGTCTGTTACCAGATCTGCCTCTCAGAAGAAACAGTCAAGCCAGCCTCCTGCTGCTCAGCAAAACGAACCTGCAACAAGCAATGCTGCTATTAATGATGAAGCTAACTCTGAGTCTAGTGAAAGTGAATATAGAGCCATGTATTATCCTTCCTTTGAGTTAGCTCAACTGTTTCAGGGAATTCCTGCTTGCAATATTGAGGATAATGCTGATGATCAAGAAGTGTCAGACAATCTTGCTCTTTCAACTGCCCCAGTACTACCTGAAAGTGAGATTCAGTGAGACCTCTGAAGTAGCTGATTCTTCATGTCTTGTAGAATCGTCTTAAATTGAAATGGCTAGTCATTATCCAGAAAATGAGGAACACACCAGTGAACCTTTATGTGGAGCTGAAATAAATGGGCCTAGTGAACCAAATCTTATATCAGAAAGTGTTGCTATTCCTGAGTGCTAACAGTAAGTTGGATGACTCTAACTTTGTTGAGATTCCTCTTGCAGATGAACTGGAGTCTACAGAACAGTAAGTGCTACTACAAATACAAGTACTGCAGCCAACTCTGAACTGCAAGAGAGAGCAGCAGTGCCCCTTTCATCAAAAGCTGTCTTGTTGCTGGACAATGAGCCGGGAGTAGCTAACCCAAATGCTAATGCTGAAAGGACCGTGCCACTGCCCCCTACACCAAGAAGATCAGGTAGAATTGTGAAACCAGTAGTACGCCTTACTTATGATTCACCAAGAAAGCCTGTAGACTTGCCCCTGAATATAGTTTATAAAGGGGTATACATCATAACCAAATCCCTTCCTAAAATAGGGTTCACTGCATCCTCTAATTTAATAATCAAACCCTCCACCCAGTATTTTAGGGGTTGCCCTTGTAGAATAAAAGGAGTCAGCTGAAGAGGTGCAAGGTATCTAGCTAAAGAAAACAATGTTAAAGGTTCCAAGGGGACAAATGCCATTTCTTATGAGTAACTGTCTGAAAGTGTGGAAAATGGTAAATTTAAAATGGGGATAAAATGTGACTGTTTAAACTATGCAATTGCTACTAGAAACTTTCATTTAAAGGTAAAGCATGCTAAATTGTACAAAGTTATAGTATATCGGCACAGATTTGTACATAATGGTGTGTGATCTAGATGTGTATATATACCTATAAATAATAGAAAGTGTTAAAGGTAATTATTATTTATATCATAGACTTGGCACAGATGCCAAGTTTCCTAGGCAGGGGAGAGTGTACCCCCCCAAATTGGGGGGCTTACCTTAAGTGTCTCTCAGGGCTCCAGTAATGCCCACTGCCAGGTAGATGTCCTTCAAGGCTAGCAAATCCATGGTTGTTGGTGTTCCCTGTTGATCTGCGTGAGCGTGCCATGCCAGTGTCTCTGGGCTGTCTCTTTTTTTTCATATACAGTTTTTGTTTTTTTTAAGGGTTTTCTCCCGGCCCCTTATACCCATGCATCCCTGATGTAGCGCATTCATGTGGAGGCACATTCCATTCAGGATGTCCCTCCCTTCTAGTCACACCACTGACCATCTGTGTCAGCACCAAACTTTCCATTTGGTGACAGCAGGACTATGGGCGGGTGACCCCACACCTTCCCCAGGAGGGAAGAGCCAATGCTCAATCCTGCTCCACCCTCCCCCATGCTGGAACCTTGGTGACCCGAGGTCATTCCTGAACCCAAGTCGCTGGCATAGCGTGAGGTGCGGCGTCCAGTGCCTCAACCCTTAGTGCCACCGGGCTGGCCACTTTGCTGTCCCTTTAAGAGCTTCAACTTTGTGTATATTGTAACTAGCCTGGGCTGGGTCTGAGTGTTTCAGAGCTCATGACCAGCCAGGCCCTCCCCTGATCTGCTCCACTCAGATGCCCATAACAGTGCAGAGGGAGCCTTACATGGTATCATAGGAGATTATAGAGCAGGATTTAGACTTTAGTGCATTGTGCTTACTTCTTAAACTTTAATACTTGAATAAGTTTCCTGAATCCCTATAATAGTTGTCCAATCTAGTCTTAAACAAGTGTGTAGTTGAGCTACTCACTACGTCGAGAGGGAGCTTGTTCCAATCTTGTACCACTCTCTGGCTAAACCAATTTTGGTTCCTTACAAATTTGGCTTTTCTGTCTTTTAGCTGTAGTGAATGTGCATGGGTGTTGAATACCAGTTCTCTGGTTTCTAGCCCCAGGTTCTCCCATAGGTCATTCTCAGACCATGCTTTATGAACGAGACACATGTCTCCTCTTTTTCTTCTGTACTCTAAGGGGTATAGTTCTAGATCCTTCAATCTTGATTCATAGTTTTTACCCTTCATACTCTTTATTCCTCTAGTGGCCCTTTTCTGCACCCTCTCAATCATAGCTATTTCCACCTTTTTGTATGGGGACTAGACTTGTGAACCATATTCAAGGATAGGTCTCACCAGGGAAGTATACAGTGGAATAATCACTTACTGTATCTGTCTCTGCTTGCTATATGTCTAAATATGCAATTGAGTTCCCGGTTTCCCTTTTGCACTATGTTTCTGCAGTGAGAAGTGAATTGCATATCCTTAGATACTAGTATCCCTAGGTCTCTTTCTTCTGTGGTCTCCCTCAGATTGTTGTTATTTAGAGTGTAAGTATGTGAGGGGTTATTCCTCCCTATATGCATCACTGTGCATTTTTCCTAGTTTAAATGTAGTTTGGACTTAATGGTCCACATAATCAAGTGCCGTCTGAAATGAACTAGCACCTTCCCCATTATGGATCACTGCACCTAGCCTGCAGTCATCTGCAAACTTTGAGAGTCATACCTTTTGCTTGTCATACTGGATTGCTGTAACAAACAAGTTAAACAAGCAGGGACCCAGAACCGACCCCTGAGGCACTCCACTAGTCACCTCCGCCCAATCTGAAAATACACCCTTTATGCAAACTCTTTGCTTTCTGCTAGTCAACCATGACTGTACCCAGTTTACTATAGAGTTCTGTATTCCCATACCCCTTAGTACTTCCAGTAGTTCAGGCTGAGGCAGTTTATCGCATGCCTTGGAGAAATCTAGGAACACCATGTCGACTGACTCCCCTTCATCCAAATGCATGCTCACTATCATAAAACTGGAGAATGTTTGCTTGGCATGATCTGCCTCTAGTAAACTCATGATGTGACGTGTCTCTCAGATTTGTTTGTTCTATGAAGGTAGATATACAGTCTTTCATGATGCTCTCCCCAATTTTTTTTTTTTTTAGCCTTTGGTAACCGGGTAAGGCCCACTAGGCACAATTGCCTGTTTTCAGGGGCGACCTGGGAGCACTGGGTGGTTAAGTGACTTGCTCAGAGTCACACAGTATGCAAGTGGAGGTTGTGAGAATCAAACTCAGGTCTGGTCTGCTGGATGTATCAAGCTCGTTCACACTTCGTTCCTTTAACTTCTAGGCTATTCTGCCAGGAGGGAACTGATGTAAGGCTGATTGGGCGGTAGTTTGATGGGTCTGACCTGGTACCTTTTTTAAATAAGGGAATCACTGTTGCCACCCTCCAGTGGTCTACTACCTCCCTCCTGTCTAACAATGTTTGGAATATATATGTCGAGGAGAGGGATTTCATCACTTACTTCTTTTAAGACTCCATGATGTAGCCCGTTTGGTCCTGGAGATTTATTGGGGTTAATTTTTTCAGCCTAGTCTCCACGTCTTTGATATTTATAAGAAAAAACTAGAAGGGGAAGGGATCCGATCCATTTCAGTGCATTAGCTGCTCCTTGCTGCTTTTAAGTTGCTTCTTGTTGATTTCACTTGGTAGCAGGTTATTATTTCTTCTTACTATTTCTAAGGGGCTAGCAGGGCATTGTTTTGGGACTGTTGGAATTTTGAAACCTATTTTGGTGTGCTGTAAGTGGGTTGATTTGTCTTGTTGTTTCACTTGGTAGCAGGCTGAGTTTTTCTTACTTCTTAAAAGGGGCTAGCAGGGAACTGTTTGGAAGCTGTTGAAAGTTTGAAACCTATTTTGGTGTGCTTTTATTGGGGCTGTTCTGGTGGGGCTGTTTCTTTGAATTGGAAACCTATATCTTCTCATTTCAAGCTTATTTTGGTGTGTTGGTGAGGCTGTTTGAATTAGAGATCTGTTGCTTCTGGTATCAAACCTATTTTTTGTGCTTTTAGTGGAGTTGTGGTTGTTTTTTGCTGTCTTCACTAGCTGCAAAGTTTAGTGCATAGTAGAGGAAGGGTGCTAATTATCTGGCCAGGGGCCTCAGCTACCTGATTTTTTTCCTGAAGTCATGGGCTGGTCCCACCTCCCTGCCCCTCAACCCATCCGCCCCAGTACATCATTTCCTTTATATCAGGGGTTCTGACATCACTTCCCCAAAAGGACAAAGGACATGCACATGTCATAGCAGAAGCAGACATCCAGGAAAGGAACAGCAGCGAGTGAAGAGGTGACTGCTGTCTCCATGGAATTGAAGTAACTGTGACACAAGGAGCTTTCAATTTTACCTGTTTGCATTGGTGTTTGCATTGTGGAAAGGAGGGGTAGGAGTTACAAGAAGGCTGTGCAATAGTTGCTTATAGTTTCATTTTGGGTGTGAACAGGAGGGATAGGAACTTAAAAGGCAGCTGCTCAATATACCTAAAGTGTATGACAAAGGGGATTAGGGTATAGGAGAAGAATGTTTTGCAATGATAGAGGAGGGAGAGGGGAGACTTGGGGGAGCATTGGGTAGCCATCATCTGGAAGGGTGGAGGGTCGCTGGTGGGCAACTAAAGCAATGGGTAGGGTCGTAGGCTACAACAACTGTGGTGCACTAATCTTTCTAACAATTGTGTGGAGGGTGGGGGGGATGTTTAGTGTGCAGCCAAATAGAGAAACTTAAAAAGGAGATTGAGGGTCTGCAGGAGGAGCTAAGACAGGCAAGACAGACTGGAGGAGGTTATAGCCTAACACTGGAGGGAGGGAGGAGGGGAGATGAAGAGGGAGGGCTATTTGGGCCAACAGAGGGTAGGAGAGGGTCAGAAGAAGGGAAACAGAGACAGGGAGGCCCAGGCCAAGAAGAACGGCATTGGGAGAAATCAGGTCAAGGGAAAGAAGACAACAGGAAGGAGGAGAAAGGGACTGGTGTGGGCAGGAAGAGAAGTGGCACAGTCATGGTGTCGAAAGGAAGGAATGGGCTACTATGAGGAGAAAGAAAGTGAGCATTGGAGAAGGGTCTTCAGAAAATCATTTTGCCGTACTAGAGGGAAAGGACGAGGAGGGAGGTGATGAAATTGGAGGAGTAACTGATAGAAGTCCTGATGAAACTGGAGCGGGAGAAAGTTCTGCTGGGGGAACTACAACAGGGGCAGAAGGGGGAACTACTGTGCAGGAGGAAGAGGAGGAGCCAGGAGTGAGAGCTGGGGAGGAAGGGAAGCAATCATTTAGCAAGGGGGTGAAATCTTAATGCTGGGGGACTCAATACTAAGAGAAGTCACATGGGGTAGCAAAGGGAGAGGCATAGTCACATTTGGGTGGAGATCATGCCAGGAATGACAACAGAAAGGGTGGGACAATCTGTTCTAAAATATGCTAGAAGGGGTAGGGAGAAGCCTCATTTAATTATACATTTGGGGATGAACGACCTGGCTGACAGGATGGTAGATGTGGTCCAGAGGAGGTTTGAGGAACTAGGACAATTATATGAGGGGGCAGGAAGATCAGTAACTTTCTCAGAGATACTTCCAGTGCCCAGGGTAAGCACAGCAAGAAAGTTAAGAATAAAGGATTTTAATGAATGGCTAAGAACCTGGTGTCATGCTAAAGGATATGGGTTGGTGGGGGTGGGGAGGGACCTGGGAGGACAGTAGTCTCTATACCAAGGATAGACTACACTTAAGTGAAGAGGGAAAGAAAGTGTTGAAACAGGGAATGAAGGAATACATACAGGAAGCTGAGAATTTAAACTAGGAGCAGTGGGTGGCAAGTGGGCAAGGGACATGCAGAGACCACAGGCTGGGAAGCCATATGAGCTTACCTCCCATAATAGTGACAAAGGTCAAAGGGCAAGTACTAGTGGTGATGCTAGTAATATAGGGCAGAAGTGCAAGGAGTGGAAAGTGGTCACCCTGAATGCTAGGAGCCTTGGGAAGAAAACTGCAGAGCTACAGACTCTCATGGCAGAGGGGGAGGTGGACATTGCAGCCATCACCGAAACATGGGCCACCCAATACAATGACTGGGACCTGTTGATACCAGGGTACAGGATATTTCATAGGGATAGAGTGATTGAGAAAGGAGGGGGGTGGAACTATATGTGAGGGAAGGACTGAAGTGTGTACAGGAGGAAGGGGAGGAGGGTAGTACGGAGTCACTATGGATGCAAATCCAGGGTTCCAAGAATAGGACTCTCAGGATGGGAGTGGTGTACAGGCCGCCCTCTCAGACAGAAGAGTTAGACAGGGAACTAGCGGGACAGATCAGGAGGACCTGTGAGAATGGTAGTGTGGTGAATGTGGTGGACTTTAACATGTCAAGAGTGGATCAAAGTACCACAACAACAAGGAATAGAAGGGAGCAAGTACTGCTGGATACCTTCCAGGACAGCTTCCTGATGCAAATGGTCAGTGAACCAACCAGGTTAGGGAATACCCTTGACCTCGTGCAGGCAAATGGGGAGTTTGTGAGGGAACTTAGAGTGGAAGAACCACTGGTGGGGAGTGACCACCACTCTGTATGATTCACATTGGATATGGGTAAGAAAGGAGTGGAATCTGGCACAAGGGTGCTGGACTTCAGGAAGGCCGACTTCAGGAGGATGGGGAAGTGGTAAAAGGGTACCTGGCCAGAATTCAACCTAGTATGGGCATTAACCAGAGGTGGGAGCTCATAAAGCAGAGGATAGTGGAGGCAACCAGAACCTGCAGCAAGGCCCAGAGCAAGAAGGCTACAGCAACAAAACCTAGCTGGGTGAGCAAGGAGGTCATGGAAATGGTAAGGAGGAAAATAGCTGCCTTTTGAAGGTACAAAAAAAACAGGGAGGGGGAGGACAGGGAGGAGTACTTGAAGGAATCAAAGGAGGTGACAAGGGCAGTAGAGGAAGCCAAGGCATCTATGAAGCTCAGGCTGGTGCAGGGCATTAAGAAGGGGGAGAACGGCTTCTTCAGGTACATCAGGGAGAAAAGGAACTGTAAGGACCACATAGTAAATATTAGGATGGAGGAGGGATGGGTGGAAGCAGAGAGTGATAAGGCAGAAGCACTAAACAATTACTTCTGCTCGGTATTTACTAAGAAGAAGAGGGGGGTGATATCCAAGGGGGAAGGAGGAAAGAAACAAAGAGGGAGGGGTGACGGATGGGGAAATCAAGGAGGGCAGGGTTCTGGAGGGTTTGAGGTCACTGAGGGTGGACAAGGTGCCAGGCCCAGATGGCATCCACCCCAGGGTACTGAAGGAGCTGGCAGAGGTCCTGGCAGGACCTTTGGCAGACCTGTTTAATGCCTCACTACACTTAGGGTGTGTACCTCAGGACTGGAGGATGGCTCATGTGGTGCCCCTCCACAAGAGTGGCCCAAAGGATGAACCAGTGAACTACAGACCGGTGAGCCTCACATCCATCATGGGTAAGCTGATGGAGATGATCCGGAATTAGAGGCTGGTGGCCCTCCTGGAGACCAAAGGACTACAGGAAAGCAGACAGCATGGCTTTGTAAGTGGCAGATCCTGCCAAACCAACCTGGTAGAGTTCTATGACTGGGTAACTAGGCAATTGGATGGGAGTCATGCAGTGGATGTCCTGTACCTGGACCTCAGTAAGGCATTCGACTCAGTGCCACATGGGAGGCTGGGAAGTAAGTTAGAAGGCACAGGAGCGGGTGCAAAGCTAGTGAGATGGGTAGGGAACTGACTTCAGGGAAGGCAACAGAGGGGTGGTGGGTGGGAGCTCATCCCAAGGGTAGTTGTAGTATATGCATGGATATGTATGGTAGTATACACATGGATATATATGGTAGGAAGTTGATTAGAATTGTAGTTTATATAAGTGGGTACTGTAGTCCATTATATATGTAAGTTTCTGTCATGCACAGTAAGCCTTTCTTTGTGTATGTCCAGTGATGTAAGACCACTATCTCTTAGTAGAATGAAAGATGGCCACTGAACTGACATACCATGTATGAGTCTCTCCTCTGTACTGACCCACAATATAACACATTGGCAATGAGAATCAACAACAGAACTTCTACGAGTGCAGCTGAAGGGTCATGTAAATGAATGCATATTTTCATTTTAATTTAAATTTGATAGTAAATCTTTCCAGCTCCTTGCATCTATTCTGACAGGCTGCTTAATTGTCCCTCTCTGCCTGCTACTTAAATCTACTAAATTGTTTGCTTAGGTGCAAAACTCTGGGTGCAGATTTATCTACAGACAGATAAAACAGAAACCTAAAGAGCTATTTGCTACTTTGATGTATTGAAACAGAAACAACACAGCTACTAGCAGGTCACCATGAGGCACATGATTTATGGCTTCAGTCTGAAAGCTAACATTCCTTTGCTTCATCTCGGCTGCTGTATGTCCTCAGACACTGACCATAGTAACAAAGCAGAAGCCTCTTGAGGCACACCACAGAAACTGCATCACACACTGAAAAAAAGCCAGAAAAGACACTTTGTTTTGCGTGTAGACACTGCAGCTCCTGAGCACCTACCTGTAGCCACAGACATCATGACTACAATTGGCAGAGTACCTGACTTTGATGAATCCAAGGCAAACAAAATAGCAGAAGATGAACAAGTAGATGTCTTCCTAGCAGTCTTACAACCACAGATTTATACCCTTCTGCAGAATTTAACAGCCCCAGCTGACATCCTAACCCTGACATATGCGCAAATCACTGAGGCACTTGCAAAGCATTTCAAACCCCAGCCTCTTCTCATTGCTGAATGATACACCTTCTACCAGTGCAACCAAAGGCAAGGGGAACCTGTTGCTGACTACATCATCACATTAAAGCATCTAGCATGCACTTTTGAGTTTGGCCAGTCCCTGGATGATGCCCTCTGGGATCGCTTTGTCTGTGGTCCGAGAGGGGAAGCTTACAGAAAAAGGCTTTTGCAAGAACAGAAACTAGACTCGAAGACAGCTTGTGACATTGCAATCGCTATGGAGCTCGCTCAAAAGGCTCCCAAGCACTGGTGGGACATTCTGAACCCCAAAGTAGTGATGCCTGGCTAAAGTCCCACCCCATCCATAGTAGTGTCCCAATTATCTACCCCTCCCCCGTCATTACCATAATAAACAAGTACACGACAGCCATCATCACTTTCTTTGGTTTTAGCTCAATTTTTCCCCCAGTCGTCTGTAATACATCCCTCCTTTTCTTTACCTCTCTAACCTGCACCCCATACACGGCCTCTTTCCCCTATAGGTGTAGTTGCCGGCTGCCTCACTCAAAAGATCTCTGCTTATAACCCCTGTATGCCTATGGTTGATTGTACATCTGCTGACTTCTTCAATTGTAAAATAATGCTGTTTTTGTTTGTTTATTTCAACCTTGTACTGTACTGTATACACTGTATATACTTTTTCTTCCTTGTATATTATTGCTTTTTGTATGCCTGCTTCTGTACTGTACTTTGATGTATTCATGACCAGGTCCACCTTGCAAATGAGCCTCGCTCAATGATGCCCGCCTGGATAAATAAAGATTTTGATTGATTGATTGATGAAGTTCACAAGGTTACCCATACCCTAGAACAAAAGGGACATGCTACACCACACAGTGGTCCATTCCATGCTCTTCAGCAACCCCAAACCTTTAGGAAGCCAGCACCACAGGGCACTTCCACAAAGTCAAAACTGTGTTATCGATGTGGAGGTAACCACCTTCAAAGCACATGCCGCTTTCAACATGAGAAATGCCGCAGTTGTGGAAAGGTGGGTCACATACAAAGGGTGTGCAAAAGTACATCATGGACTGCTACTGCACGGTATGTCACAAATAGCACTGCAACCACTGAAACAGAAGATGAGGCACTGCACCTGTTCATGGTTTATGCAACACAGGCAACCGGAAAGGAAATTTGCCTCCAGCTTGAGCTAGCAAGCAACCCAGTGAGCATGCAGCTAGACACCGGAGCCTCAATATCTCTCATGCCAGAGAACATCTACAGAGAGAAACTTCAGCAGTGCCCATTGCAACCATCATCTATTCAGCTCTCAACTTACATGGGAGAGCAAATCCTGTGCTAGGAGAAATTCAAGTGCCAGTCACCTACGAGGAAGGAAAGTGGACCTTGCCTCTGGTGGTGGTACAAGGAGAAAGACCTGCATTATTAGGCAGAGACTGGCTCATGCAGATCAAATTTAACTGGGAAAAGATCTTCAGCTTAAATACAGTGACCAAAGCACCGCAAGATGTGCTAAAGAAAATACTAGACAAACATGGTCCTATTTTCCAGGACGGTTACGGCACGATCCAGGATTTCAAGGCAAAGATCCGAGTGCAACCGGGAGCTGTTCCAATTTTCCACAAGCCTTGACCAGTACCATATGCTTTAAGGGAAGAAGTAGAGAAGGAACTGGACCATCTTGAAAGCCATGGTATCATCTCATGAGTAGAGAGGAGCAAATGGGCTGCCCCTATTGGTGTGGTACCGAAATGAGACAAGGCAGAGAGGTTGTGTGGTGACTGCAAGGTGATAGTGAACTGTTGTATACAGCAAGATCCATACCCATTGCCCAACGTAGAGGACTTGTTTGCTACACTCTCAGGGAATAAGTTCTTTAACAAGTTGGACTTATCCTTTGCATACCAGCAACTGGAACTGGAACCAGAGTCAGAACCGTATCTAACCATTAACACTCACAAGGGGCTTTACTGGTATCATCGCTTGACATATGGAGTTTCCACAGCACCAGCAATTTTCCAGAACACAATGGACCAGATACTGCATGGAGTGGGCCATGTAGTATGCTTTATGGATGATATCTTGGTAACCGCACCCACAGTGGAAGAGAATCTGACAATCCTGAACCACGTTCTGACCAGACTGCAACAGTATGGACTGAGAGTAAAGCTAGAAAAATGCCAATTTCTGCAAAATTCTGTTGAGTACCTAGGTCACCGGCTCAACGCCCAAGGCCTACACCCAACGGACATCAAGGTTTTGAGAGAACTTTTCACCTCTTATGGACTACCACAGGAGTTAGTGTCAGACAATGGTCCCCAATTTTCTTCCCATGTCTAAACTGTTCTTAAAGCAGAATGGTGTCTGACATATTTTGACTCCACCTTACCATCCAGCATCAAATGGCACAGCCAAAGAGCTGTACAGACATTCAAAAGCTTGGAATAAACCAGATTCATAGTAAGTACCTGCAGCTCAAAGGCTGGCTCATTTTCTGTTTGCTTACAAACACTCCTCACACAGTCACAGAGCAAGCATCTGCTGAACTGTTCCTAAAACGTCAACCTCGTACCTGTTTGTCATTGTTCAAGCCAGACTTGGCTGACACTGTTGCAAAGTATCAACTACAACAGCAAAAGGGTCACAAAAAGTCTGCCAAGCCAGTACGGATTTTTCATCCTGGACAGAGGGTGATGGTTCCAGACTGTAGACATCCCAAGGGTTCTTGGATTCCTGGGTTGGTGATTGAAACATGTGGACCTTTGTCTTATGCAGTTTGCATGGGACAGTGACTTGTTCACGTACATGTGGATCACTTTCTGCATTCCAAGGGTTCAGAAAATGCAGCAGAAGATGTCACTCCATCTGAGGACAGTGACACATAGGACTTTGCTCCCACCTGTGAAGTTTCACTGGAGCTGGTGCCAAATAATAAGGAATCGCCTGTTCCATCAACAGCAGTTATTCAAGTCCACAGATATCCCCTGAGGCACCGAAGACCACTACAAAGACTTGATCTGTAAAGTCATGTAATGAACTTGTACTTCTGTGTAACTGAACTCTTGCTTGTACTGTTACTTAGTTAGTGACAAGTTCTACCCAAGGGGCAGAATAATCTCCTGAACTTGTTTCTGGGTACCGAACAGTCTACTTCTGCCTGGAAGTTAGGAATGTTACTGTTGAAGTATTTTAGACAAGTTCCTGTCTAAGGGGAGGAGTGTAGTATATGCATGGATATGTACGGTAGTATATACATGGATATATATGGTAGAAAGTTGATTAGAGTTGTAGTTTATACTGTCAGGTATTGTAGTCCATTATATATGTAAGTTCCTGTCATGCACAGTAAGCCTTTCTTTGTGTATGTCCAGTGATGTAAGACCACTATCTCTGAGTAGAATAAAAGATGGCCACTGAAATGACATACCGTGTATGAGTCTCTCTCCTCTGTACTGACCCACAATATATCACCGTAGTGATGAGTGGTGTTCCACAGGGCTCGGTGTTGGGGCCAGTGCTGTTTGGGATATTCATTGCAGACATATCATTGGGCATAAAGAGCAAGATCAGTCTGTTTGCTGATGACACCAAGATGGGAGTGGTGGTGGATGACCTACATAGAAACACAGAAACATAGAAGTTGACGGCAGATAAGGACTGCAAGGCCCATTCAGTCTGCCCATTTTTTCTACCTTATGAATGTGCCAAAGGCCTGTACTCTGTCAATGGCCTATCTATTCATACTCATCTTTATTGCTCCCATATGCCTGTCCCATGCCTGTTTGAAGCCCTGCACTGTATTCATATCTACCACTTCCTAAGGTAAGCTGTTCCATGCATCCACCACACTTTCTGTGAAAAAGAACTTCCTCACATTCCCCCTTAATCGGCCTCCCCCTAATCTCATGCTGTGTCCTCTTGTCCTGCTATTTTTCTTATATTGAAACATGTTAGACTCTTTCACTTGTTAATGCCCTTAAGATGTTTTAATATTTCGATCATATCACCTTTTTCCCTCCTTTGCTCTAGGGTATACATATTGAGCTCCGTTAATCTGTCCTCATATGTTTTCTGATGCAGTCTCTGCACCATTTTGGTTGCCCTTCTCTGGACTGCCTCCATTTTGGTAATGTCCTTGTACAGGTGCAACCTCCAGTTCTGCATGCAGTCCTCCAGATGGGGCCTAACCAGTGTCTTGTAAAGAGGGATTATTACCTCCCTCTTATGACTTTTGATACCCCTACTAATACACCCCAACATCCCTCTAGCCTTACCTACTGCTTTACTGGTCTGCTTGGATGATTTCAGATCATCTGTGATGATAATGATGTCTAAGTCTCTTTCTTCCCTTGTGATTGCCAGCAACTCCCCTCCCAACCTACAGGTGACTTGAGGGTTTCTCTTCCCTATGTGCGTGATCTTGCACTTCTTTGCATTAAACTCCAGTTGCCACTCTTCTAACCATTTTGCCAGTTTATCCAGATCTCTTCTCATTCTGCCCACCCCATCTGGATCATCTACTCTGTTGCAGATCTTGGTGTCATCTGCAAATAGACAAACCTTACCCTCCAGTCCATCTGCAATGTCACTGATGATGGTATTGAAGAGGAAGGGCCCCAGGACTGATCCCTGAGTTTGTTTTTTGTTGTTTGTTTTTTTTAGTTGTTTAACCAGGAGTAGCACACTAAGCTGAAAGCTATTTTACTTGTGCGACCTGGGAGCACAGGGAAGTTAAGTGACTTGCTCAGGGTCACACTGTATGCAAGGGGAAGCTGTGGGATTCAAACCCAGGTCTGGTCTGCTGGATATTACCAGATTTGCAGCTCAGAGCCTTAAACCACTGCGCAATACTGCCTCCCTTAGGTACCCCACTTGTGACTTGCATCTGTTCTGACTGTATACCATTTACCACCACTCTCTGTTTTTTGCCCGCCAACCAGTTTGCCACCCAGCTGACCAATTTCTGACCCAGCCCAAGCCTACCCAGCTTATTAATCAATCTTCTATGTGGAACTGTATCAGAAGCTTCGCTGAAGTCAAGGTAGGTGACATCAACTGCTCCTTAGTCCACCACTCTGTTACCCAGTCAAAGAAATCAATGAGATTAGTTTGAAAGGACTTTCCTGTTGTAAACCCATGCTGTCTTGCATCCTGTGCTCCTATTGATTCCAGGCGTTGCACTATCCTTTCCTTAAGGAGTGTCTGCTACTGAGGTAAGACTGACTGGTCTATAGTTCCCTGCCTCCTACCTGTTACCACGCTTGTGGAGCGGGATCATGTAAGCCCTTCTCCAGTCTTCTGGGACCTCTCCTGTGCTCAGAGATTCACTAAACAGTTCTGATAATGGCTCTGCTAGTTCCACCCTTAGCTCCTTTAGTACTCTGGGATGCATGCCATCAGGTCCCATTGCCTTGTTCACCCTGAGCTTAGCGAGCTCTTGTAGGACCCTTTCTTTTGTGAAGGGACTAGTGCACACCTCCCCCCCCATGTCCATGGTGCTGAGCTGTGGGCCCTGCCCTACCATTTCCTCAGTAAATACTGAGCAGAAGTATCTATTTAGGACAGATGCTTTTCCTTGGTCCTCCTCCTCACACTCCCCCTTATCCCCTTTGATCTTAGCAATACCCCCTCTGGACTGTCTCCTTTCACTAATGTATGTATAGAAAGTCTTGTCACCTTTTTTACTGTTCGTACTAGTGTTTCTTCAGTTTGGGCCTTTGCCTGCCTTACTGCCTTCCCTGCTTCCCTTAGAGAAATTTGGTATGCCTCCCTATCTTCGTCCCGCTGCATTTCCTTATATTTCCTGAAGGCCAGCCTTTTGACTCTGACCTTTTCTGCTACTGTTCTTGAGATCCAAAGTGGTTTCCTTGTTCTTTTGCTCTCACTTTTCTAACACAATGGGATGTTGCTTCAAGTATTTCACCCTTAATGCTTGCCCACTTTGCCTGTACCCCCCCTCACCTGTATTTCTTCTTGCCAGGACTAGCTTAACCCTGTTGGCCAGCTTATCAAAGTCAGCTCCTCTGAAGTCCCATATTTTTGCCTTGGAATGGGATGATTTAGTTCTAGTGGCCAAATTGAACCATACCATGTGATGGTCACTGGTCCCCAGGTGACCTTCAACCTGGAGATCTGTGATCCTTTCCCCATTAGTCAGTACTAGATCTAGGACAGCCCTGTCTCTTGTGGGTTATTCTACCAGTTGTTTGAGGCCCTCCCCATTCAGGGAATCCACTATGTGTCTAGTTCTGGCAAATGGTTGCAGGATGGCAGGGGTTGCAGGATGATCTGGCAAAGCTGGAAACCTGGTCAGACACCTGGCAACTGGGGTTCAATGCCAAAAAGTGCAAGGTGCTGCATTTTGGGGCGAAAAACCCAAGGAGGGGGAGGAGGAGTTACAGGCTGGGGGAGTGCAGCTAGCCGAGACAGAGGAGGAGGAGGAGGAGAAGGATCTGGGGGTGCTCATTACGGAGTCAATGAACAACTCAGCACAATGTTGGAAGGCTACTGCAAAGGCCAACAAAATGCTGGGCTGCATTGCAAGAGGTATATCCTTGGGGGGGAGGTGATTCTACCACTGTACAGATCATTATTTAGACCACACCTGGAGTACTGCGTGCAGTACTGGTGCCTGTATATGAAGAGGGACATTAAGTTACTGGAGGGAGGCAGCACAGGGTGACAAAGATGATCAAGGGGCTGGGGACTTACCATACAGAGGAGGCGAGGAGCTGAACATGTACCGTGGAGGAGAGGAAGGACAGGGGGATATGATCTAAACCTAGATACATGAAAGGAATAAACAAGACAGGTACAGAGGGGCTGTTCAAAGTAAGGGGGACCCCGGGCCATGATATGAGACTGGAGGGAGGAAGGTTCAGGAGGGAGATGAGAAGACACTTTATGGAAAGGGTGGTAGCTGGGTGGAATGCGTTACTGGCAGAAGTGGTATCCAGTAGAACAATGGACTGCTTCAAAAGGGCTTGGACAGGGCAAGGGAGAGGGAAAGGAGGGGAAGGGTGGGAGGAGGGCAGCTGCAGAATAAGGGGTGCTAGCTGCACATTCAAGCAGACTTGATAGACCACTAGGCCTTTATCTGCAGGCAAATTTCATATGTTCGTATGAGAATGCTACTAAATGTGTTATTGGTTGGTTTACTATATAGCTCTGAGTTATTTTTAGAGTTAAATACTGAGGCGAAATATCAATTTTGCATGTCAGCCATATCCTTTTCGTTTGTAATTAATTGTCCATTTTGGTTTTTTAGTGGACCCACACAGTTGATAGCCCTCTTTTTGTTTTTTATGTGGGAATAAAATGCTTTATAGTTGTCCTTGAATTTAGTTGCCAGTTCTAATTCATGATTAGTCTTTGCTTTTTTGATTACTATTTTAAGTTTTCGCATTATTTCCCTATAACTAAGCCACCCTCCTTCCTGTTTGCTCCTTTTATATTTTTGTAGATCTTATTTTTTTCGTTTATTAACTTCCTTAATTTGGAGGTCATCCAACATGGTGTTTTACCTTTGTTACTATATTTGGTCTTACGTGGTATATTTCTATAAATTTCTTGATTTATTTTCTTTAAAAAAATGTCCCATATGGTATTCAGAAGTTTGTTTTCAAATTCCTTTTCCCATTTCCAGTTTTAAGGTTCTTTTTCATGTTTTGGAAGTTTGCTTTGCTAAAATTTAGTACTGTGGTAAAACCAGTCTGTATGGGGAGTGTTTCTTTAATTCGAACTCTATTTTAAGGTGATCACTAGAACTTAATGGTGTAGTAGTTCTACAGTTTGATATAGTATCTCCCATATTAGTTAGTAAAGGAATAATGCGTGACAGGGTGTGTGTCGTGCTGGGATAATGCCACACCTGGGGGGGTTGGGCATGAGGCCACAGGCCGAGTACGTCCAATGCCCCAGGCATGGCAGTATCCCAGCATGACACTCAGCCTGGAGTGCATTATTCCTATTACACAATGGCTTGTTGTTATATATAAAATAAAAAAATAATTTTAAAGAATGCTTTTATTAGTGTGGAAAAATATTGTTGTTTCTTAAGAGGAGATGCAAAGAAGAGTATGAGGTACAAACAATGGTCAATTGATTCACATTGCTGAGACTAGACCTGTGGCATTATGCTGGGATAATGCCATGGGTCCAGCCCCAAGCTGACCAATCACAGTCCAAGATTCTTTCTTGCCATTGTATAATAGATTCAGAATGTTTCCCCCTCGGTGTTCTCCTCCACCCTTTGTTCTAATCCAGTATTGTTGATCACTTCCAGAAAATCTGATGCAGATTTGTTGGAGCCCTGTAGATTACTCCAAATAATCCCTGGTAAATTGATATCTCCCATAATTAGAAGCCTATCTGCTGGATTTAGGTCTTGCATCTGATTTAAGAGGGCAAGATTATCTTCCTTTATTGATGGAGGTCTGTATAGATTGCCTAATACGATTTTTGGTGATTTGTGGGGAGTTATTTAACTCAAATTTGTTCAAGTTCATTTGAATTAGCATTTACTTTCTCAGACTGTATCCTGTCTGAAACATAGATAGCCACTCCACTTCCTTTTCTGTGTTCTGTTGATATTGTGTACATGTTGTACCCTCTGTGTTCTGGTCCCATGTATCATATTTGTCCAACCAGGTCTCTGTTATCGCACATATCTGGATGTTTGTGTAGTCTGAATGTATTTTAATTTGTTAAATTTATTTGTTAGACTTCTAGCATTTAAAAGCAAGCAGTTCCAGCCTCTAGGGTCTGTATTCATATCTACAATGTTTTTTAGATATTTTTGTGTGTTAGCCACCTGTTTCTTTGCTCCCCCCCGCCACACACACACACACACACACACACACACACATCAGTTTAAATATTTATTTATTTGCTCATTAAACCTTCTGGCAAGGCATCTAGAATCCATCTTGTTTAGGTGAAGACCATCTGGCTTGAAAAGCCTTATGTCCCTAAGTGTATCCATATTATCTATGAATACACACTTTTCCTGTTTACATAGATCTTTAAGCCACCGTGGGATGTCTGCTACAACAACATTTGCCATTTTGCTTTGTCTTTGCCCAAACTTACTCACCGATGCACACTATACTCCAGTCTGGGATGGTTTACCCCCTCAGCCTTCTGGCAGTTTACTTCCTACTGTTTTATAAAGAATATAATCTCCTCCCAGATACCTGACAAACTGGCTCTACTGCTCAAACCTGTGACCTCTGCCTATCCACTGAGATCAGCTGACAAATCCCTTCTTGTCGAACCAACATGTAAAACCAAAATGGGGGAGAATGCTTTCTTTAGCTGGGCCCCTAAACTATGGAACTCCCTTCCACTGAGTCTAAGAATCTCCCCTTCTCCAGACAGTTTCAAACAGGAGCTTTGTATGGCTCTTCTAAGCTCTGAATCCTGCTCCTGTCCTCTATCCACCCACTCCTGTACTGGTTCCTCCTAGTCGCCTACCGGCTCCAACTTCTACTACTCTCAAACCTGCCTGAAAATCTTGTCATTTCCTTTCTTCTAGCACTTACTTACTAGCTATATGACTTATGACTGTTATTTATTTGCACTTATATTTCTATTTTGTTACTACATATAGATTCCTGCAAATGTACTGTAATTTGCTGAAAATTTTGTATGTGTACTATGTCTGACTTCTACTTGTCCCATGATGTTTTCTTGTATCTACTATTGTCTACGTACCCTTTGTTGTAATCTCCCGGGTCGTACCTGAAAATAGGCAGCTATGCTGTCTAGTGTACCTACCTGGTTAACAAAAAATAAATAAATAAATAAATGTGCTTGATTTCCCTCCGCTTTTTGGAGTGATACCCATGTACTGGTAAGATGTCTGAAATGATGATGTCCCCGTGTTTCCTTTTTATTTCAGTTGCTGTTGATTTGTGATTAGGGTAAATATCCTGCAGTCTCCTCCTCCCTTCGTCATTTACCCCAGCATGTAAGATGACTTAAGGCTTTATGGAGTTTTCCATTAAACCACCCAGTAGGCATCTTATATCACTTGCTTTTGCCCCTGGCAGTGTGCTGACGGTGGTATGGTCATTTCTCCCTTTGCATAATGCTGTATCAGTCCATCTGATAATAGAGTCCCCATTATAAGGAGATCCTGGTGTGTCATAGGTGTATTGGTGTCGTCATTTTTTATAACAGGCCCTGACCCATCATTTAGTGATGTCTTGTTTATACATCTTTCCTGGATATTGTTAGATGCCTTTACGTTACTTTTTTTGATCTCCTCATTTTTAGATTCTGTGTTTTTTTGCGGCCGCCTACATGGTACTGTAACTGTTTACTGCTGTTTGCTGTTCCTTAAATGAAATAAGATGTTTAACCTGCCTTTATTGCAGTATTTACTCCCTGATGGGACCTGCCATGTTAGATCCAGGACTTCCAGTGTTTAAACCAATTAGGATTCAGGGGACCTCAAGGGGTCCTTAGCTCAGGTGCCTTGTGGGAGAAACTGTGACTTCTAGTGTTTGGCACCTAAAAGGACCAATGGGAGCCCAAGACTGTGAATGACAGATCCCTTGGCCAACTGAACTGAAGAGAAAATGGACAAGTCTGGGATTAATCAAAAAGAAGAAAAAAAACTGTATCACAGTACAGCTCGAGCTCTCAAGATGAGTAGAGCTCAATGTGTTTCAGCCGCAGTCACAGGGTAAGGGCCTGTCTTGCCCCTCTGCATTCATCAGGAACTGCCTGTCCATAGACCAAAGGGTTGCTCAGTGAGTTGGCTGAAATTGCAACTGGCCAGACAGCCGAAGGAAGAAGGAGAGTTAAATGTTGTATCAGCTAAACTGTTTGCAGCCTACTGCACGTGAAGAGGCAGTGCTACTGGGACTCCTGTTGCCAAAAGGGAGCCATCCTCACAAAGTAACGAACTGTCCTACCAGCTGGAGGTTTTCACTAGCAAACAAATTGAACTATTCCAAAACATCCTTCTGCATCTGGGCCTATGTTATGCTCAATCCAGGCTGTCTGTTCCTGTTCTACTGTCAGCACTCAGTGAGATACTGGATTCAGGGAATCAGCCTCTGCATAGCAAATCATCGCAGGATGCGGCCACCTACAGGGCAAGGCTGAAAAAAGAACGTAAGTTGTGATGGCCCAGTTCCCCATGGACAGCAACTGCAAAGCATAGGTCTTCATTTTGCCAGAGCCCTCATCCATTGACTGGGTACAGTGAGTAAAACCAGGGTAGCTCCCTGCAACAAATGTTTTAATCATAAATGGTACCATCTGATTGTGTTCAGCCAGTGTTCAAGTGTTTCTATAGACTAGGCCAACCAGCTACGGATACAAATAACTTAATCTGCTTTGCCAATGTTTAATTACTTTCTCCATCAAGGGCCCCCACAACAGCTGCAATGCCTGCAACCCCAAGCACCGTTCTGGCATGCCAGCATCATGCTCTGGGTACCCAGTAGTTAATAGACTGCTTAATACAGGGACTTGCGTGATTGCAAGCAAAGTAACCTGTCCCAGTACAGCAAAGAAATCATTATTCTGAATTCTTTCCCCCTCCTTGTTCATGACCCCTTAATAACCCCAATTTACTGTTTTACTGTTAAGCTGGCTTGTGACTATATCATTATCTGGATTAAAGTTACTGAAACTTTGATAAAGTATCTGAAGTGCATGCCTGCATTTGAACTGTCTCTTACAGGGGGTTCCAGGGGGTTTGCCAGAAGACCAAACCCTGGTTGTAAATGCAAGGTATGTGAGCATATTATTAATGCTTGTTGTAAACTGTGTATTGACTGCTGAAACTGGTTATTGCAAAGTCGAGGGTATAAGGTCACTAGATCGGATTGTGAGTGGCTATAGCTTCCCAGAGGGCTGTACCAGGCTAGATAGATACCCACAAAAGCACTACTTTGGGTGGAGGCACCAAAATATTGCACATATTTGAGTAGGGACACCCTGGTACTTGCTGAAACTGAACCCAGGCCCCTCGATCTGTACTTAGGTAAGCAGGCAGGGGTAGTAGCCTTTGGTATAATGGAGTCTGGGTTACGTGTCCCTTAGACTTTATCTGCTCTTACTACTTACCTACACTTGATATCATAATAGTCCCCTGTTTGTGGCATCATAATTATCTCCACAACAACAGATTGTGATATCATATACAGAGATGTGATGTAAAGTGTAAGAAAACAGACAGAACAGATAGGACAGTGATCAAGTTTACATGCAAATGGCTTCGTAATAAAGAAGTAAGGGTGAGAATTATAAAAAATATAAGCTGAATTGTGTCTAAATATTACATTTTTCAAAGTCGTCACAACAGCATTGGAGCTCTTTAATTGTTTTAACTGTGGAGGTCCTTATAAATGAGCCTTTTGGCACGTGTATAAATGATAGGGTACAAACTGTGTCTAAAGCATTTAAAGGGACACTGTCAACCCCCTTAGACCTCAAAGTGTCCCTAGTTTAAAAAACAGATTTTTTGAGTGTTTACATTCTGTAGAGACTGTTGATGTAGCTGGTAGTTTAATTCAGATCCCTTCTTTCTTTTAAAAAGTGAAAAACTGACTGCCCACCATACTGGTGTTACCACACCAAAACATGTTTATTTACATTTCTTGGCCAGCTCCCACTGCATCTTTCCTGGACTCAGGAATGCCCCCAACACAATCTAGCCACTCATTATGCAGTGGGAGCAGAGAAAACTATTGTATCATGAGTGGCTGCACTGTTTGAGGGTATTTCTAATGTTCAGAAAGTGTGCACTATGAGTAGTTCAATGATTTGACACAAAACAAAGCAGGGCATAGCTGTACATTACCATGCATTATGGTACTAATAAGCAAGGAGGCAGATAAAACAAACAGCAACATCAGTAAATTTTAGAGAAAGAAAGCAATCATAAAATGTGGGGTTTTACCTAAAAATAATATGATGCAAAAAAGGTTGACAGTGTCCCTTTAATGTAGATAATTTGGGTAGTAGGGGTAAATTCATACAGAGTGGCTCAGCACTTCAGCATGTGCTTTCACAAATAAGAGGTTTTAGCTTTTACCATTTTACTAGACAGTTTCCCTTTTTTATTTTCAACATTCTTTTCCAGGGTTTATAGCATATTCTGGTAGTCTATCTAAAAAAGCTTGCATACAAAGTATTTGCCTCTCCCCTGTTAACAGGGAACAGTCAGCACTAAGAGCTCCACACACCCATGTGAGGTTGCTCCTAATATGCACTTTGTAAGCAAAAAAAATAAAATGTATCTACTGTTTACTGTAGCATAGTAGACTATATTAGGCAAATTTTGTTTACTTCTAGGCTGACATTTTCTGTAACTGCAAATCCCCTGCAGCTGGCATTAGAGCAGAATTGCAGCAGTGAGAGATTCAACAGCCTTCGGTGCATGTTAGAATTTATATATAGGCTCTGATCTTTTGTTTGCTGGTCCTGCTATCCTCTCAGGGCCAAGTACAGTCATAGAGGACTGTACTAAGCTCCCGGAGAACAGCAGGCTGGAGAACTCCTTATCAGAGTTTATAAAAGCTTTAACATGCACTGAAGGCTACTGAATTTCCCACTGCTGCCTACTGTTCTGATGTCAGCTGCCAGGGACTCTGGGATTTGTAGTAACAGAAATCTTTTAGCCTGGGAGTCAGCAAAATTAGTCTGATACAATGTACTCTATTAATAAGTGAAAAAAACAAACACATATATGAATTAAAGAAGCAGCACTCACCTCCACATGAGGAAGGGACTCAGAAGAAATGCACGACATCCATTTTGCTTGTGCCTCTTTCATATAAGTTAGTTAATATTGCTCAACAGGGTGTGTGTCGTGGTTGATAAAGTCACACCTCAGGTGGTTGGGCACGAAGCCGCAGGCCGAGTGCGTCCAACAACTGAGGCATGACGTTATCCCAAACGACACACACCCTGGAGGGCATTATTGCTATTATACAATGGCTCGTTGTTATATATAAAATAAAAAAATAATTTTAAAGAATGTTTTTAATAATGTGGACAAATATTTTTGTTTCTTAAGAGGAGATGCAAAAAAAGAGGTCATCATCCAAAAAATCATCTGCAGGTTCACAGTGAGGCTGAGACTAGACCCGTGATGTTGAACTGGTTTACATCATGGATCCAGCCCAAGACTGGCCAATCAGAGTCCAAGATTTTTTCTTGCCATTGTATAACTGTGCAATATGCTCCATGGTGCTACACAAAGTTACCAGATTACCTGCTGGGGCTCTCTGGCATGGCAACTTAACGCCATCACTACCCTCACCTAATGATCATTTTGCTCTGTCTCTGGAGCTTCTTCAAAGGATAGAGGTGTCTGGTATCCACTCAAATTTAAAGTCCATTGTAAAAGATGTCAAACATGATGTCATGGTACCAGGTGCCTGATATGTGCCACCTAAAAGTGCAAACTGAATAAAATAACACAACTCACAAAAATTCACATTCACATCTACATGATCAAAAAATAATAATATAACAAAAGACAAAAAAAAAAGTGGATTGGAAATGAATTCATATTACTTCACATTTCAGATGTCAAACTGTCATTCATTTCGAGTATTAGGAATGTACCACTTATTCTGCTCTAAAGGAACTAATGTAACACCTGTTCTCTACTTGCAAAAAAAATTCAACTTTGCATCTAAGTTTGGGGTTGCCTCAACTGTGTCCAAATTTAGTAGGTCGGACTTAGTTGTGACAGTTTCCTAATTTACGGCAACTTGCACCAAATATCTGGCACAAGCCACATAAAAGGATACCAGGCTTGCCACAAGCTAGACCACAAAAAGCTGATCTGACTTGCAGCACTTGCCACATGGGATAGAGAATCCCATTAGACTGCCGCAAGACAATCAATCTGCTTATTCCGGCCCCAGATCTCTGATAACCAAACAGGTGTTGTTGCCTATTCTGGATTATGGGGTAACATTGTTTATAAACCACACAGATGCTTTTATGCAAATTAATCACAAGGTGTTGAACAGCATCTAGCACTCTGTCTTAAAGGCCCCTTTTCAAACCAATTATTGTACCCTATATAGTGAATAGGGAATTCTCTCACTTCCTCAGAGAATCAAATCGAGTATGACGTATTTTGTACATGGAATATACAGGATTGCAATTCTGGAAAACTTGTCAAACAAATGTCAATTGGACACTGTAGCTCAAGCAACTAGGAGCTCAAAACAACTTGCCTTTAAGCAAAAACAATATATGGTAAACTGTAAGCTGGTAGACATTCCTTTTCCCAGGCAGCTCTGAATTTGTTAAATTCTATTTCACCCTAAATCAGCTTAAACAGTTCATTGCAAAATTTTAAAACTGCCTTGTACCATAAGTTTGAATCAACTGGCAAGTGCTTCAATGTACCCTAAATGTCTTTTAATTATTAGAGCACTCTCCTAATTTATAATATTGCATGTACATATTTAGTCGACTGCAAAAGGGCTTATCCCAGTTCATTTATGGGTAAAAATAAAAAAAAGAAATAAAATGTTATGTATACAAGGTCAGTTGAGAAATGGGCAAGGAATCCCTCCATAACCACTGTCTTATTTCATAGTGACTTAAAATGGGACAATGTTAACCCCCTTAGGCCTCAAATTGCCCCTCAATTTAAAGAGCAAGTTTCTAGTCTTTCAGAAATTCTGCCCCAAAAACATATAATGAGTTTTACCTGGCTTCAAGTCTAATTCAGTATATATTTTCACTTACTGCTGCCAGTATTTAGGGAGGGAAGGGACCTTAGTTTGGCTTCATGGAGCCAAAAGCCATATTCTTCCAATTCCCTATTCAGACACATGCCCCTGCGCTAGCGCGTTTTCTGATGTCAATTCAGGAAGAGTGCAGGGGTGCGTTCCATAGAGTACAATAGTGACATTTTTTAACTGCTGTTTAGTATACTGTACTTTAAAGAGTTCCAATTTTGACAAATCAAGGCCACTGTTCAACTGAGAAGGACAGATATACTAAAAATTACTTAAAACAAGCATTTGTCAATACCGAATGTTCATCACTGGTATTGCTGTTGTACCAGGTCTTGTTTGTACACATTTTTACTATATATTTACCCAGGATAGAGCAGATGAGCTGCAATAGCTCTTTTCAGTGGTGTCCTACTTTGACACATTGTTAGATTGTAATTACCCAGAACAGGGCAGCTGAGAGGCAATATCTACTTTTTTTTTTCCTTCACCAGCTAGGGGTTCTCATCTCCACTCGCCACTCCCCCCATCCCCAGGCTTACTCCCCTTGACGGAGCTGCCAGGTGGATGCCCCTCCCAGGAAACACTGTCGCAAAGCCCTGGCTTGCCCCCCATGGTGGAGTCACAGGTGTGGGAACCCCCTCACCAGTGGACTTTGGACTGCGGCAGGCAGCGGCAGCAGAGGCAGGGATTGTCATTAGTGGTTAACCTGACATTATGATCAAGACAGGTGGAATCTTCAAAATCCCATCTAAAAGGTGATTTCACTGTGTGACTGCAGAAACATGTTTTACATATGAACAAATGAAATTGCCATCAGAAATAGGCCATAATGGTCTATCTAGTCTACTCGAGTGTGCAGCTCAGTTCAGATCCCTGGAGCTGACACCTGCCATGTTCAGGAGATGGGGTGACACAAGGGATATGTTGGACATTAGGGGCCAAAATCTGCAAAAAATAAAGTTATACATAAATGTTGGAACAATTTTTTCCTCATAACTTAATTGTTTTTTCACATTTTTACCCCAAATGTTCAACATAATCTTTTTATGACCACTCCCGAGCATGACAGGTGTCATTTGTAAAACAATGACTGAAACGTCATTTTGCGCCACAGGTGTTAAAACACATTTTGGGTGGGGAGTGTTGAGCCTGAGCTAGTCGGAGGTTAAGATTTCAAGCTCTCTATAAAATCTGTTAACTAAGCAAATTAAGACTGCTTTATTGTATGAATTAAGAAATTTTACGACCAAAAAGGCAAACCGGAATACTGCAAGATTAAACATGGGTAATCCAAAAAAAGATAGATCACAACAAGAAGGAGCAAAAAGTAAAAATATGTTGGGACCCCCAGCCACGAGGTCTGTCCAAGGCCGTACAGCTCCGGAAGATGTGGGAACAGGAGAAGAAACTTTACAGACTCTAGGCGTCAAAATTAACTGCTTTATATTTACAGTGTCAGGATTAGCTGAGAAGTTTGAATCGATGACAAATAAAGTCACTCATTTAGAAATGGAGGTGATTTCAATCAAAACGGAAGCAATGGAGACTCGTAAAAGCTCAGAAGCGGCAATCGGCACAGCCACCACGCTTGTAAAAGAAAACACGCATCTCCGCTCCAGGCTTGAGGTTTTGGAAAATCAAGCCCGAGCAGCTAACCTCAGAATCGTGGGCATGCCTGAGCGCACTGAAGGAGACCACCTTGGTCTGTTCATGGAAGAATGGATGCAGCAGCAATTGGGCCAAGCTTTCACCGATTGGAAAATAAATATACAAAAAGCTTATCGGGTGGCATTTAGAGGTTGTTCTGAGAGTTCCGATGCACCCAGGACAACAGTTCTGGTTCTGGATGGTGTCGGGTCAAGAGACTTTGTATTGGCGTTAGCGCGTCAATAAAGAATGTTGTTGCACGAAGGAAACCAGATACAAATCTATCCTGACTTAAGCTATGCAACAAGGCAAAAAAAGAAATGTTTTAATGGAGTTCGAGCTATTTTGAGGTAAGCGGGTATACCTCATAACATGCTGTTTCCAGTACGTCTACAGATCCTTTACTTGGGCAAGGTCTTTTATCTTCTCTGACTCAAGCGAGACCCTAAAGTGGGCCCAATGCCGGGTACCGTCTCATAGCCAGAAGGATTCCTCAGACCAGATAGACCAAGAAGACGAATCAGAAGAGGGAGAGACATGAATCCTTTGTCGCTGCGCCTGATATCAGGTTGGCTTTAATCTGGACAGACCCCATAGTTTCAGCTTGGGACTCACAGTTTAATATAATAGTGCTGAGCTGACTAGGCTACTAGAAAAGAATATCCCCACCTTTCTGGGGAGTATATTATACCTTTCCTATATCTATCTTTAAAACCTCTAAAATATGTTACAGATAGTTGTGTTTTATTTTGTTTCTGTAACGGTTTGCATTTTATAAAAGTTTCTAACTGAGAGCTATAATCATAGCTTAAAAGGATACCAGTAAGGTTCCTAATAAGAGGTATTGCATGATATTTGTATTTCCTTTATAGGATACAGATGTCAAATTCTCAATGGCCTTCATATATAGTTCAAATTATCATGCAGCTCATGGGCTTTTTACAAACAGCCATAAATGTACCACCAGTTGAAATGTTTTTATTATGTCCCCCCAATGTCGTATCTAATTGATGCAGTGTGTTCATTTTTTTTAAATCTGTGTGTATTAAGAGGGGTGGTGCCCTCATGTGGTATATGTCTAATCTCCTCATGTACTGCCTCCGGAAACTGACTGTATGTCTATTGTAATCACAATAAACAGAAAGTTTAAAAAAAAACATTTTGGGTAGAATTTGAGAAATCACAGCTGTCAATTCATGAGGTGGTATGAAAACTGACTATGCCGAAATGTTGGGGTCAAAATATTGAAAATTACTACAGTTATGAACGTGTGTTGAAAAATTGCAACATAGACTCATAATGTTGTTTTTTCATATTTTTACCCCACATTTTCAACATGGTCTTTTTTCGACTCCACATAACCTTCTTATGAGCCCACTTCATCAATAAGGGCAGAGAACATTTTCAAATCCTGCCCAAAAGTGATTTTGTACCACAAGTGCGAAAACACATTTTGGTCAGGATTTGAAAAATGACAGCTGTCACATTCATGAGGTGCTGTGAAGAAATGGCTATATTGAAAATTACCAAAGTTACATAACTGTGTTCATAATTTCAATGTAGGTTTGTAACTTTGTGTTTTTCTTTTAATATTTGTACCTCAAATTTTCAACATAGTCTTGTTATGACCCCACCGCATGAACAAGAGCAGAGTAAATTTTCAACTCCTTCCTGAAAGGTGATTTCGTGCAGTGACTGCAAAATCACCTTTCAGGACATGGAAACACATTCTGGCCAGGATTTTAAAAATGACAGCTGTCACATTCATGAGGCGCTGTGAAGAAATGGCTATGTTGAAAATTTGGAGTCACAATTTTGAAAATTACCAAAGTTACAAGCCTGTGTTCGCAGATTTCAATGTTAGCTCAAAACTGTTGTTTTTTAGTATTTTTACACCACTTTCAACATAACATTCTTATGACTCCACCTCATGAACAAGGGCATAGAAAATTTTCATCTCCTGCTCAAAAGGTTATTTCACACAGTGATTGAGAAATCAACTTCGAGACAGAGTTGCCTAATTTCACTGCCATTGTTCATGAGATAGGGTCCCAAAAATGCAGGTTGAAAATCTGAGGCAAAAATATTCAAAAATGGTCAAGTTATGCCATGAAAATCAAAACTTTATTGAAATACATTGAACTGCACATCTGATTTCCTCAGTTCGTGGTCCAGCTTTGAAGAGTGAAGACATGTCTGCAGTTCAGAAAGGATTATGGCTTTCGACCCCAGTGGGTATGTAAAGGCTTGGTGGGGTGGTGGGTGCTGATTGGGAGGATCAGGTGGGGGGGACAAATGGCACATCAGACATTGATGGACAGTTTTCTTTTTACAGGTGTAAGCCCCCTCTGAGAGCTTACTAAGTTGGGCCCTTTAATTTTTGCTGTTGGGCTCTGGGTACCGCCTGCTGGTGGGTGGGGCCCTGGGGCTGACAGCATAAAGGGAGATGTTTTGGTGCCCTTAGGGAGGCCAGGAGTGGAGCGGTCATTGGAGGGGGCTCCTGGCCTGGTGGGAAGAAGTTTGGCCACAGAGCCTGGGTGGAATGATTGCCATCGAGGTCTGCCACCCTGCTCATTTCTGGCTGTCGGTGTGAGTTTGGTCAGGTTGCTATGTGCTGCGGGGTAGCTGCCAGGTTGGAGTCCCCCTTCCCAGAGTGTTGGTGATTGGAGCTGTGGCTCGTGGAATCATTAGAGGGGCCTGCTCCATGATCCCTGGTACTGGGGCAGGTTGGCACAGAGGAGTCCTAGTCCTTTGATCAGTCTGGCTGCTACAGAATGTCCTGGGTGCATTGCAATGATGGAAGCCCATGGTGTAGTGGGAGCAATGGTGGCAGCCTGTGCCCTTTCCCTGTCTGTTGGGCCATATTTTCCATGTCCAGGCTGGCACAGTGAAGAAAAAGGAGATCAAAGTTTGGTCTGCAGTTGCTTGTGAGCCCAGTAGTCCCTGCACTGCAGTTTGGCATCAGTGCAGCAAAGTTTGGCCTTGTCCCTGCTTGTGTGGCCACCCAGAACCCTAAGGTACCTGGGTCTGGGAACACTTGCATGCCAGGGATGTGCCTCTTGCATGTTCATGCATGAAGAGAAGAGTTTGAGCAGGAGGAAGGGAAGGAGATGGTGGTTTGCCCCAAATCACTGCTGTGGTGCTGCCAGCAAGTAGGAACCTAATTTGGCTCCCTGTTTGAAGGAATGTGCCGAGTTGGATCTGTGGGTCTTGCACTGTTTGAAGCTTGTCTCTGTGCCATAATGCAAAGAGATCACCCTCCATAGATTTGATTGTGCATCTGCTCCATGGAGTCACTTTTATTAGTTTTCTATTAAATTAGTTGGTTCCACCAATTCCTGAGGGCTTTGGATATTTTACTGCAATGCTGTGTTTCTAACAAATCCCCCCCAGCCCAGGTGCCGGACCCATGGTGGAGTTCTGCTGCATCCCCCCCAGATGATCAGGGGACCTACTGTGGAACCCAGATTATGAGAAATTTTCCCTTCCTGTGACTGTGTTTTCTCACTGTACAGTGCCCCCCTTCCCATAGTCTAACATCAGGCGTACCCCAATACCGGGGGGGATTACACAGGGTAAAAAAAATGACGAGGGATGGTTTTCTTTATTTCAGGTGGCAACACTAGGGAATTGATGTTGGTGTTATGTTTGTGGGGGGTGGTGGGTGCTCACTGGGAGGGTTGGATGGAGGGGACAGTTACAGAGGCACCAGTAACAGATATCAATGGACAGTTTTCTTTTTTACAGGCATATATCTATATCTAGAAATTACATGGGATGGTTTTCTTTATTTCAGGTGGTGACACTGGGGACATAGGCACTCCCAGTGTTGATGTTATGTTTGTGGGGGGAGGCGATCAAGTGACTGGACAGTAAAGGTGGCACCAGCAACAGACATCAATAGACTTTTTTTTTTTACAGGATATATATATATATATATATAACACACGATACACATACACACACACACACACACCAAAATCTGGCCAATGGAAAATCGTGTACACAAATGCTCGCAGACTTGGAAACAAGCTCCCAGACCTGCAGGCAATAATGAGAGAGGCTAAACTGAACATAGTAGCCATTAACGAGACATGGTTTACCAGTAACCACACTTGGGAGACTTCGGTACCTGGCTATGTACTGTTCAGAAGAGACCGAGGTGCAAAAAGAGGGGTGAAGTGGCCCTTTATGTCAATGAAAATATCAAAGCTACAGAAATTCAGAATACACATAAGGAGCCAGAAGAACTGTGGGTCACCCTGGAAACAGGAAATAGGACAGCCATATGAACTGGGGTTGTGTACAGGCCTCCAGACCAGAGGGAGGACACAGACACATTACTGTTAGAAGATATACAAAACATGACAGCTAAAGGGGAGGTTCTGATACTGGGAGACTTCAACATGCCAGATACAGATTGATCAATACCAGCAAGAACATCTGCCAAAACTAGACACATGGTGGATTCCCTGCAGGGGGAGGGCCTCAAACAATTGGTACAACAACCCACAAGAGACAGAGCTATCCTAGATCTAGTACTGGCTAACAGGGAAAGGATCTCAAATCACCAGGTGGAAGGTCACCTGGGGACCAGTGACCATCACATGGTATGGTTCAATTTGGCCACTAGAAATAAATCATTTCATTTCAAGGCAAAAATATGGGACTTCAGAGGAGCTAACTTTGATAAGATGGCCAACAGAGTTAAGCTAGCCCTGGCAAAAGGAAATACAGCTGATGGGGTACAGGCAAAGTGGGCAAGCTTTAAGGATGCAATACTTGAAGCAACATCCCATTGTATTAGAGAGAAAAGGAAGTGCAAAAGAAGAAGGAAACCACTTGGTTCTCAAAAACAGTAGCAGAAAAGGTCAGAGCCAAAAGGCTGACCTTCAGGCAATATAAGGGAACGCAGCAGGATGAAGATAGGGAGGCATACCAAACTTCCCTAAGGGAAGCAGGGAAGGCAGTAAGGCAGACAAATGCCCAAACTGAGGAAACACTAGCACAAACAGTTAAAGAAGGTGACAAGACTTTCTATAGATACATTAGTGAAAGGAGAAAGTCCAGACGGGGTATTGCTAAGATCAAAGGGGATAAGGGGGCATGTGAGGAGGACCATGTAAAAGCATCTATCCTAAATAGATACTTCTGCTCAGTATTTACTGAAGAGATGGCAGGGCAGGGCCCACAGCTCAGCACCATGGACACAGGGGGGAGGAAGATGTGCACTAGTCCCTTCACAAAGAAAGGGTCATATAAGAGCTCGATAAGCTCATGGTGGACAAGGCAATGGGACCTGATGGCATACATCCCAGGGTACTAAAGGAGCTAATGGTGGAACTAGCAGACTCATTATCAGAACTGTTTAGTGAGTCTCTGAGCACAGGAGAGGTCCCAGAAGACTGAAGAAGGGCTCATGTGATCCCGCTCCACAAGAGTAGTAGTAGGGAGGAGGCAGGGAACTACAGACCAGTCAGTCTTACCTCAGTAGTGGGCAAGATTATGGAGGCACTCCTTGAGGAAAGGATAGGGCAACACCTGGAATCCATTGGCGCACAGGATCCAGGACAGCATGGGTTTACAAAAGGAAGGTCCTGTCAAACTAATCTGATATATTTCTTTGACTGGTTAACCAGAGTGGTGTACAAGGGGGAGCAGTTGATGTCACCTACCTTGACTTCAGCAAAACTTTCGATACTGTTCCACGTAGAAGATTGATTAATAAGCTGGGTAGGCTTGGGGTGGGTCAGAAGTTTATCAACTGGGTGGCAAACTGGTTGATGAGCAGAAAACAGAGAGTGGTGGTAAACGGTATACAGTCAGAAGAGATGCAAGTCACAAGTGGGGTACCTCAGGGATCAGTCCTGGGGCCAGTCCTCTTCAATATCTTCATCAGCAACATTGCAGATGGACTGGAGGGTAAGGTTTGTCTGATTGTAGATGACACCAAGTCTGCAACAGAGTAGATGATCCAGATGCGGTGGGTAGAATGAGAAGAGATCTGGATAAACTAGCAAAATGGTCTGAAGAGTGGCAACTGGGGTTTAACGCAAAGAAGTGCAAGATCATGCACATAGGGAAGAGAAACCCTGAAGCCACCTATAGGCTGGGAGGGGAGTTGCTGGCAGTCACAAGGGAAGAAGGAGACTTGGGCATCATCATCACCCATGACCTGAAATCATCCAAGCAGACCACTAAAGCAGTAGGTAAGGCTAGGGGGCTGTTGGGGTGTATTAGTAGGGGTATCACAAGTCAGAAGAGGGAGGTAATAATCCCTCTTTACAAGACACTGGTTAGGCCCCATCTGGAGTACTGCGTGCAGTACTGGAGGCCACACCTTCACAAGGACATTAACCAAACTGAGGCAGTCCAGAGAAGGGCAACCAAAATGGTGCAAGGGCTGCATCAGAAAACATATGAAGACAGATTATCAGAGTTCAATATGCATACTCTAGAGCAAAGGAGGGAGATAGGTGATATGATCGAAACATTCAAGCACCTTAAGGGCATTAACAAGGTGAAAGAGTCTAACATGTTTCAATAAAAGAAAAATAGCAGGACAAGAGGACACAGCATGCGATTAGAGGGAGGCCGATTAAGAGGGAATGTGAGGAAGTTCTTTTTCATAGAAAGGGTGGTGGATGCATGGAATGGCCTACCTCAGGAAGTGGTGGATATGAATACAGTGCAGGGCTTCAAACAGGCATGGGACAGGCATAAGAGAGCAATACAGATGAGTATGAATAAATAGGCCATTGACAGAGCAAAGGCCGATGGCACATTCATAAGGTAGAAAAAGAAATGGGCAGACTGCATGAGCCTTGCGGTCCTTATTTGCCATCAACTTCTATGTTTCTATACACAGTATATATAAACTATGAGGGACGATTTTCTTTATTTCGGTGGCAACACTTGAGGACTGGGCACCCTCAGTGTCAGTATTATGTTTGTGGGGGTGGGGTGGATGCTAAGAGGAGGGTTGGGTGGGGGGACATGGGGGCACCAGCAACAGACATCAATGGGCACTTGTTTTGTTACAGAGTGTAATTCCTCAGCAGGCTTATCATGACAGATCAGCTGTGCTTGCTGGGTGGCATAGATCAAAGAAAAGATCCAACCTATGATTGGGTCGGCTCTTTCCTTTGAAATACACAAAGTTTCCACCCAGCAAGTCAGAATACTATCATGACCAGCCTGGCGGATGATTGTTGTCACTGACGAGCCCCTTGCAGACCACTCTGCATTCAACTGACAGTGTCACACCCCTCAAAAGCCAGTCTCTTAACAAAATGTTAACTGCGCGAGCACACATGGAGAACATAAAAACCTCCTTATTGTACTCTATGTTGCATGCTCCCATGCTGTCCCTGAACTGACATTACAAAACATGCTAGCATGGGGGGTGTCTCTGAATAAGGAAGTGGAAGGGATCGGGCTCTCGGCTCCATGGAACCAAAATACAATCCCTTACTTCCCTAAATACTGGCAGCAGCAAATTAAAATTTATACTGAATTAGCCTTGGGGGCAGGTAAGCTTCATTATATGTTTTTGGGGCCGAATTTTTAAAAGACTGGAAACTTGCTCTTTCAAAACACATCATGACTGCTCACATTCTATACAGATTGCTGATGTAGCTGGTAGTTTAATTCTGATTAATTGTTTTTCTTTTTAAAGTAAAAAACAGACTGCCCACCATACTAAGTGTTACCACACAAAACATGTTTGTTTACATTCTTTGATCAACTTCCACTGTATTTTTCCTGGACTTGGGAACATCCCAACAGTCTAGACACTCAGGATGCTGTGGGAGGAGAGGAGGCTATTCCATCTTGAGAGGCTACACTGTTTGGAGGTGTTCCTAATGTTCAGGATGTATAAAAAAAAGAGTAGATCAAGGATTTGAAACAAAACAAAGTTGATATAATTCCACCATTCCCATACATTTCAGTTATACTAAGAAAGGAAGAAGATCAAACAACCAACATCTTCAGTGAGTTTTAAAGAACGTAAGCAATCATAAAATGTAGGTTTTCAGCTAGAAATAATATGATGCAAACAGGGTTGACAGCATTCCTTTAAGTTACATAGACTGGCCCAAATGGGAGAAGAGTTGACTGGTCTGATTGTCACATGCCCATTAACTGGCAGAGCCCTGCGTATTGAAATCTAGCAGAGGGGTCTCTGTCCCATTTCCAATTTCTCCTAGGGCCTCTCCTAGTTGATTCCTCAGTTAATTTGCATCATGGAGACCTGGCTGGGTGATGATGCAGGCCACCTGCTGGAGGCAGCCATTGCAGCTGCATTCTCCATGGTTCACTGCTAGAGGAATGATTGTGCAGGGGGAGTCATATGATTTAGATCTGAGCTAAAGCTGGTGGTGCACCCAGTGAGGACACCCTGCCGTTTGAATGCATGGTCGTGTGGGGGTATGGGTCCATATTGTAGGATCCTCCTTGTGTACAGGCATCTGGGGCATGAGGGAGAGTTCCTGCAGGAAATCACACATTGTCACTGACAAGGTACTGGAGTCTCCAAAATGGTTAAAGAGCTAGTGTACTGCCTAAAACTAATACTAGTTTTTAAAAGCAGTCAACTACTACTTTTTATATCCGAGGTACTTTTTCTTTTCCCTACATTTGTTTAGAAGATTATTTACCTAATGTTAGTAAGTGTGATGTGTGGGACAGCACTTTGGCGGGCAGCTGACACATTTGTCTTTATGTTCCCTGTCACAAACGCACTCCAGGGGTCAGGCCCTCTGCTCCAACAGTGGCCAACTTCAAAGAGCAATATGTGAACAGGAGACAAACAGGATAACCCTCCTGTCTGTTTTGGGTCCAAACAACTACCAGTCTTGAGTCCTGGGGTCAAATATAAACCCTTTTTCACTAGCACGCCCAGTTAACAGGTTCAAATATCATACCCTCTTTGGGAAAATGCAGTGTAATACTTAACCCAGTGGCCACACAACCTGGTTCACAATCCCCCTTTTGACTCAATTGAGACCTAGGTACCTTTCTTACCTTGGTGCATATGGTAACACACTGTAAGTGCTTAACAGTTCCATCAGAATTATCAACACTGTCCCAGCATTCACATTCAAAATGAGGAAGAGGCTCAGGCAGGATTTCCAAAACAACAAAGTTTACTAAAATTAAAAATAGCAAATGAAATACAAAACACAGAACATATAACATTGTGTGTACAATCATACAGATTAAATGGACAATTTAAACAAAACTGCCTTATTATTGAGTATCTAATCCTACCCTAGTTTAAATTGATAAATAGTGGTGGTTGAATTACCTAACTTAGAAGTGCTTCTTGAAGAGTGTGTGTTCTTTCAGGAGTCCAGAGATAAAAAGCACTATCTTCTCTCAGCGTTGTCAATCTAATGGGAACAAGGGTCCTACCCAGCTTGTGAGGTCATAGCTCACTGGTGATTCTGGCTGTGAGGTCACTCTCTTCCTGCATCCCAAATTAGTTTCAGGCATCTGCATGTTGCTAAACATCCCACAAAACAAAAGATTTTTTTCTTAATTAGTGAGCCTACTTTATGGCAGGTCAGAATTACCTCTTTGATCTTCAGAGGAAATTCCTAAGTTAGTTCTCTTAGTGGTGACAAATCTAACAGATGTCTGTCAGAAGTTGTTTTCCTCCTAATAGGTCATAAAATGCAGCCTGTTTTATGGCCAGTTTCCAATATTTACAATAAATGGGTGTTTTACAAACTGTTATAACCTGGTATCTAAAGGAAGCTCTTAATTAGATTTTCCACTCAGAGGGAGAGCAGTATTTTTTTTTGAAGATCCATGGTCCCACGATGCCTTGTGCTGACTGCCATATTCTCCAAGCAGAAATTCAAAGAAACATATATTTATAGCACAAATATGATACAAATAATAACAAGCAGATTGGCTACGCATCACAGTCCTCTCTCCTAGACTGAATTTGGGGGAATTTATTCTTAGGCATGGGATGAGTTTTCCCAAATTCAATTCACTGCTCTAACTGATGTGATACCCCATCTGTGTTTGCATTTTCTGCCCCTGCCCTGTGAGTAACAATCATGTCATACCCCTGCAAGGCAAGGCTCCATCATAAAAGCCTATCATTTGTTTTACCCATTTATGCCAGACAAACCAGGGGGTTGTGATCTGTTTGTACCTTGAAGTGCCACCCATATAGGTGTGGCTCTAATTTATTTAGTGCCCACACCATTGCAAGGCATTCTTTCTCCACTGTAGAATAAGTCTGCTCCCTGGGAAGTAGCTTCTTACTGAGGCACACTATTGGGTGATCTTTCCCTTGGTTAGAAGTCTGGCTAAGTACTGCCCCAATACCCACATCCGAGGCATCTGTCTGGACTACAAAGGGTTTACTATAGTCTGGACTGGCTAATACAGGAGCACCACACAGTGCCTCCTTTAGCTGTGTAAAGGCTTGTTCACAGGTTGCTTCCCATTTAACCTTTCTAGGCATTCATTTCTTTAACAGGCCAGATAGGGGAGCTGCCAGGGCACTGTAGTTTGATACAACATTTTTATAGTACCCTGTGGTCCTTAGAAAACTCCAAACCTGCTTCCGTGTTTCAGGTCTGGGCCATGCCTCAATTTTTGCTTGATTAGGACGGAGATGTCCCCACCCCACTACATGTCTTAGGTATGCCACCTCAGCCATGGCCACCTGGCACTTTTCAGCTTTTACTGTGAGCCCGGCCCTCTGTATCCTGCCCAGCACTTCCCTAAGGTGGGACAGATGTTCTTTCCAGCTGGCACTGAAGATGGCAATATCGTCCAGGTATGCCATGGCATGCTCTTCAGTACCATTTAACATCTGGTTCACCAACATTTGGAAGGTGGCAGGGGCATTCTTCATTCTGAAAGGCATTACTTTAAACTCAGATAACCCTATCGGAGTGATGAAGGCCAACCTCACCCTAGCTCTGGCAGTTAACTCCATCTGCCAATACCCTTTCGTCAGGTCAGTAGTGGTGAGGTATGTCACCCCTCCCAACTTGTCCAGTAGTTCATCTGTCCGTGGCATTGGGTGTGCACCCAACTTTGTGACTGCATTGAGTCCATGATAGTCCACACAAAAATGAGTAGAGCTATCTGGCTTGGGAACAAGGACTACAGGTGAGGCCCAGCGGCTCTGGGATTTCTGGATTACCACTAAATCCAGCATTTCCTTCACTTACCTTCTAATGTCCTTTTAGATGGCCTCTGACACCCGATATGCTGTTTGCCGTATGGGCACTTGCTTCCCCACATCTACATCATGCGTCACTAAGGGGGCTAGTCCAGGCTTGGCACTAAACAATGAGCAAAATCTGCTAAAACCTCCCTTACTTCCTGAATCTGGTCCGAGGTCAACTGGGGCGACATTTTAATTGCTCCACAGAGGACTCCCACTTGCTTTCTTCCAGCAAGTCTAGAAGGGGGTCTTTTTCGTCCGTCTCCTCCCCAGGACTACACACTGCAAAGACCATGTCAGCCCTATTTGCATATGGCTTCATCATGTTGACATGGTGCATCCTTTGGATATTTCTCCTGTGAGGCAGTTCTACACTGTAATTTATGTCATTCACCTATCTGACTTTGTATGGTCCTGCCCACTCAGCCTGTAGTTTATTTTTCTGGACTGGGATTAGGACCATGACCTCCTGACCCACAGTGTACGATGAGCTCTGGCTCTGCAGTTGTGTCATACCTTTTGCTTCTGCTGGGCTGTTGCCAGGTTGCTCTGGGCTGTTCTCATACGATCCTTCAGCTTTTCCCTAAATTTAAGGACATAATCCACTATGGGAGTTCTTTGGGTGGCATGCTTGCCTTCTCAGTCCTCCCGGATCAAGTCTAGGGACCCACACACACTGCGTCCATATAAGAGCTCGAAGGGGGAGGACCCTGTTGACTCTTGGGGCACCTCCCTGCATGTGAACTACGGGGGGAGGTATTTCTCCTGTCCCTCCCATGCTGTTCAGCAAATGCTTGGAGCATCGATTTAAGGGTACCATTAAATCTTTTCACAAGCCATTGATTTGTGGGTGATAAGGTGTCGTGTATCTCTGCACCACCCTACACTTCTCCCACAAACATTTCATCAGGTCCAACATGAAGAAACCCCTTCAATCAGTGATGACCTCCTGCAGGAACCTGACACGGGAGAAAATCCCTAGCAAGACATCTGCCACTTTGTCTGTCCTCAGTGAGGATAGGGCGACTGTCTCTGGGTACCGGGTGGCATAATCCACCACTGTTAGAATAAACCTCTTCCTAGAGGAGCTGGGGGTATTCAGAGGCCCCACAATATCCATTCCTACCCTCTGGAATGGCTCCTCCACTATGGGCAAGGGAATTAGGGTGGTTTTGGTTTTACTACTCGCCTTACCTATTTCTTGGCACCGGTGACAAAACCTGCAATATTCCTTCACCTGTTGGGTCAAGTTGGGCCACTAGAAATTCTGAGACAATCGCTGCATAGTGCACATGATTCTCAGATGTCCAGACATGGGAATATCATGAGGAATCTTGAGCAATCACTTACGGTACCTCTGGGGAACACCAAGCTGCCAGCCCATTACCTCCTCTGTCCTTACATCCTGTGTATATAGCAGTCCCTGTCCCAGTATACTCTTTGTTTCCCATCACCTCCCAGTGCTCCGTCAGAGTCTGCCCAAGCCCTCAGCCTCTCTAAACTAGGGCCATTTTTCTGAGCAGCTGCAAAATCTTTATACATTCCCAAGGCATGGGACAGGTCCCCTCCAGTTTCTAAACTAGGCTCCCTAGCTCTAGCGTCAGGGCATTCAGTGTCACTGCCATCCCTAACCCTCTGACAATTAGCTACCCCTCTCTCCTCAGAGTAACCTCCTGTAGCTGTTCTGTTAACTGCTACCTGGGGAATTTCTACCCCCAGTTTGTTAGTCTCCATATCAGGAGACACAGGCTGGGGAACCAGCCTCCCAGTGTTTTCCACAGGGGCTTCTATGGAGTCCAGGGAACTACAGTTTGCCTTTGCCGCTTGACTGCGGGTAACTGCACACATCATCCCTTTTTGGAGATTGTTCCCTATAATCACATCCAGGGTAAGATTTTCTGCCACTGCAATGTTTTGCACAATCTCTCCTGTCTCACCCCAGTCCAGGAGAACACTATCAAGTGGCAGAGTTTTCTCCTCCCCAGTTAATCCCCGTACTGTAACAAACTGATTGGGTATAGGTGTTCAGGCTCAACCAAATCCCCTTTTACCAATTAAGGGACGTCCTCCGTGTCCCTTAACCCATGGATTTGTACCCCATTCAGAGTAACTGGGTGTACATGCTCCCTCGTGTTTACTGGCATGCTTTCAGGGATACACAAAAAAAACACTTCTTTCCCAGCACCACTTTGTGCACTCTGCCTTTTTAAGACACTGTCTTGCAAGATGTCCAGGCTGTTTGCACAGCCAACATTAATTTCTTTTATCAGGCAAATCTTTTCTTTGCAACCTGGGGCTGCCCACTTTCGGTGAAGGCAGTGAGGGTTTTAGCTGCCCTGAAGGTGTGCTTTTCCATTTCTGCACTTCCATGCCTTCCCCAATCCCTCTCAGAGCAGGTCTGCTCCTGGCATAGCAGTCCGAGAGCTCGGCAGCCTCCTGCACTGTTTTTGGATCTCGGTCCTCTAGCCAGGTTTTTAGCTCTGCTAGGCATGCCTGAAAGAACTGCTCCAAAAGTACATCTTCAATTTTCTCTACAGAGTCTGCTTGTATCCCTACCCACCAACATTTTAAAAACTGACGTTGTTTGGTAGCTAGCTCCTCGTAGCTCATGTCAGGGCTTCTCCTGAGCTTGAACTTAACTTTGTATGCTTCAGCTGACAAGTCATATTTTTTTAACAAAGCAGCTTTAAGTTTGCATAATCATTACTGTTCAGATTGTCCATTTGGCCCAGTGTGTTACAAGCTTTCCCAGTAAGCAGCAGGGATAGCTGGAAGCTCCAGGACTTCTGGGAATTTTTGTCTGAATACATACCTTTTCAAATGAGTTTAAAATGCATCCATATCCTCCTCTTTAAATTCAGCTATCAATTTAGAATTTAATTTGTAACCCAGTCCTGGAGTCCCAGGTTCACCGATGCCACTTACCTGCTCTGGTGCTGGTCTTTGGAGTTGTAGCTTCTCCAGTTCAAATTTCCTCTGGCACTCTCGCTCAGCCTCTCACGGAAGCTGTCTCTCTCTCTCTCTCTCCTCTCGCTCGGCCTTTTGCTGCTCTTGCTTCTTCTCTCTCTCTCTCTCCATCTCCAGCTTCCTCTGTTCACGCTCCCTTCGCTGCTGGGCTTCAAACCTTTCGCTTGAATTCCAGCCCATTCTCTGCAACTCCATCTGCAGCCTGATCCTTTCTGGCTCCAGCATGGTGGTGACCTTCCCCTGCGGTTGTGGCTCTTGGTTCACACTGGTCTCACTGTCCTCCTCCTGGGACTGGAAACTGCGATGAACCCTGGCCCCTCCACACCCAAGACCTGGTCCCTTTCAGTCACCGACTGTGATTTGAGGTTTGGGCATCAGCTGCCACAAAAGCCTCCACGAGGTGGTCTTTGTTTCATCCCTCACAATGTGCTTCTCTCTCCTGGCACAACTGGCTCAGGTATTCTGCAGTGTACTCGCTGTAGGTGGAAGTCATTTTCTTCCCTAATCGATGGCTACACTAACTTACATCGAAAAAAAATAAAACAGGTAGGGAACTTAGACTGCAACCACAATGATATAGTTCTTCTTTTTTTTTTCTTTAAATCACTGCCTTATTCTGTCTGTGAACTGTTACAGTTTATCAGTCTGACACACCGGATTGTTAATGCTCATGTCACCAAATAATTTCACAGTATGCAAACAAATCTTTTGATTACAGCACTGCAAACCACATCTTTAAGATCGCACCACTGCCAACCAGATCTGGCACAAACCCACTCTGGGGGTCAGGCCCTCTGCTCCCACAATGCCAAAGCTGAAGTGCAATATGTGAACAGGAGACAAACAGGTTAACCCTCCTGTCTGTTTTGAGTCCAAACAACTACCAGTCTTGAGTCCTGGGTCCAATATGAACCCTTTTTCGCTAGCACGCCCAGTTAACAGGTTCAAATATCACACCCTCTTTGGGGAAAATGCAGTGCAATACTTAACCCAGTGGGCATACAACTTGGTTCACAATCCCCCTTTTGACTCAGTTGAGATCTTGGTACCTTTCTCACATTGGTGCATATGGTAGCACACTGTAAGCACTCAACAGTTCTGTCAGAATTATAAACACTGTCCCAGCATTCACATTCAAAATGAGGAAAAGGCTCAGGCAGGATTTCAAGAAAAACAAAGTTTACTAAAATGAAAAATAGTAAATGAAATACAAAACACAGAACATATAACATTGAGTGTGCAGTCATACAAATTAAATGGACAATTTAAACAAAACCGCCTTATTATTATATAATCCTACCCTAGTTTCAATTAATGAATAGTGGTAGTTGAATTACCAAACTTAGAAGTGCTTCTGAGAGTGTGTTCTTTCAGGAGTCCAGAGATAAAAAGCACTATCTTCTCTCAGTTTTGTCAATCTAAAAGGAACAAGGGTCCCACCCAGCTTGTGAGGTCACAGCTCAGTAGTGATGCTGGCTGTGAGGTCACTCTCTTCCTGCATACCAAATTAGTCTCAGGCATCTGCATGTTGCTAAGCATCTCACACACACACACACACACACATATATATATATATATATATTTAATGAGCCTGCTTTATGGCAGGTCAGAATTACCTTTGATCTTCAAAGGACATTTCTAAGCTATTTCTCTTAGTGGTGAGAAATCTAACAGGTGTCTGTCAGAAGTTGCTTTCCTCCTAATAGGTTATAAAATGCAGCCTTATTTATGGCCTGTTTCCTATATTTACAATAAATGGGTGTTTTACAATCTGTTACAACCTGGTATCTAAAGGAAGCTTTTAATTAGATGTTCCACTCAGAGGGAGAGCAGTATTTTTTTTTGAAAATCCAAGGTCCCACGATGCCTTGTGCTGACTGTCATATTTTCCTAGCAGAAATTCAAAGAATCATATATTTATATCACAGATATGATATAAATAATAACAAGCAGATTGGCTAAGCATCACAGTCACTACAGCATCAGCATTGTGACCTCACTGATTGTGACATCACTGCTGCTTAGGACAGCCACTCAGTAGCTGCCAGGTTAGTCAGCTGTAATGTCACTGTTAGTGAGATCACAATGCTGATGTAGTGGGGATAGAGATAGGTATGTCAGCTGCCAGGCTAAGAGATGTTCCACACATCCAGCAAAATATTATCACACAGAGGACTTTCCAATGAGCAAAATAAAATGAAAATACTTCAGAAACAAAAGTTACAAATGACCACTTCTTAAAATTTGTATTCTTTTCCTGTCTGCCTCTTTGGCTCCACTAGTTCTTTAATTCTGGTGATTTCAATACCTGAGTTGATGAGGAACTCTCAAATATTGGGCTGAGACTTACGCCAGGTTAAGGAGTCCCTGGGCCCGCACAGGTTACCTCTGTAACTAATCAGTACAGCCACGCCTTGGAATCGTGTGTTCTCCTGGGGCTTGAGGTAGAAGGCATCAGGATTAATCCAGTCAGTTGGTCAGATCACTACACTAGCAAGTTCTCTTCAGGGTCTCCGCTAGTAGTCCAGCCTCCCATGGAGATGGTCTGGTACCACCCTTTAAGAGAGTTGTGGCCAGAAGGACTTCAGGTGGTACTAGACATCTCACATGTGATAGTGGCTTGTGCTTTGGGTTTGAAGGAGGCTGTGGTGGCTTATAATAGGGTTATCTCAGCAGCCTTCAATCAGGTGGTACCTATCCCTGTATGTCCCCTTGTTCCACACTTTGGCTCACAGTGGTACAACGTTGAGCTAGGGAAAATGAAGGCAAGGGGGTGGAGACTGGAGCATTGCTGGAGGAGATGTGGGGCCAGAAGGACAAACTGGCTTTGAATATTCATTACACTGAATACCAGAGAGCAGTCTCCCAAAAAAAGGTAGGTTTTCTGTCTAGGGAGATTTCTGCTGGGAAGAATCAACCAGCTCGGCTCTTCTGGACTGCAGATATGTTACTCAATCTGACCTGTCTGGAGTCTGTGAGAGATTTGTCACCGCTAAATGTAAGGAGTTTACTTGATTCTTATCAGAGGGTCCTCTACTCAGGCTGAGATATCTCCACATGAGCTGAGCCTGTGGTAACCCAGCAGCACTGAGCTGATACTCCACAGACTTGATCAGCTCTCATGAGGAGAATTTAGACCTGTGATGGTGGAAGAGATGATTGAGGGGATTTCTGTGCTGTGACCAACCTTTTGCGAACTGGATCCAGGTCCAACACAGCTAGTTGTGAGCTGTGTTGGGCATCTGTGCCCAGTGCTCACCAGAATCGCAGGTGCTCCTTCTCGGAATGGGCATTCCTAGTTGCACTGAAAAATGCACTGGTGAGTCCTCTTCCAAAGAAACCATCCCTGGACTTGGACAACCTAGTGAATTACCGACCTGTCTCTAACACTACCCTTTTTGGGTAAGGTTATTGAGAATGTGGTTGTGGTGCAGTTCAAGATGCACCTCTTAGCCTATGACATCTATGAGCCTCTGTAGACTGGATATAGGTCTAAGCATAGCACTGAGACTGCACTGGTCAAGGTACATGATGACCTTCTAAGGCGAGGAATAGAGGAGACCAGTCAATTCTCATTTTCCTCAATCTCTCTTCAGCTTTTAGCACTGTAGACCATGGGTGGTTGCCGGATCGATTGAGGGGATATGTAGGTCTCACTGGCAAAGTCATTTGCTGGTTTGAGTCCTACCTCAGAGACAGGACACAGAGGGTAGTGCTGGGGAATTTCTCCTCATGCCTGGTGTAGCTTCCTTGTGGTGTTCCCCAGGGATTGGTCCTCACGCCCATGCCGTTTCCAGTGTATATGCTGCTCCTGGAGGGATCATTAAAGAGTATGAGCTGGGTTTCACTGCAATGCAGATATGTGTAGGGTGGGTTGTTAACCAGTCCTAAATGCCGACTCCTGGGCCCTGTGACAGCTCGAGGGCTGGCCTGGGTCCTGTACAACAGGACCGTAATTACAAAACTTTGTGGTGTGGTGCCTCCACCTGGGGACTTGGACAAATAACCAATGACCTTCCCTCTTCCCAGGAACAATATTTCCACTCCCAAGCCCTCCAGACAATTCCTAACAATACACAGTACCCAAAAACAGTCTTGGAGACAGTAATTACTATAAGGGCAGCAAATATCCATTGCTAGAGAGTAGAACTGGCAACTTTGGCTGCAAGAAAATGAGGTTAGGTTAGGACCTTATACAATACTCACCAACTCAGAGATTATACCCGGAATACAATTAGTAACACCAAATGCAACTTCCCCCAGTGCTCCCACCTGTCTGGTACCAGACCTGTCCCAGTGTCTTTTGGGGTACCCCACTATGGTGGCAACCTGTGATGCCATGGGTTGGTCGACTTTGGGGTCCTAGATGAAGAACTAACACAAGACAAAGCAACTTGGAACAACAGCAACCATTTGTAATCCCACTGGTGGCAAAATTGTACTTAACTGACACTGTGCAGGTGAGAAAGACATCCTTGGCTTCTTTCCACTTCAGCAGAAACCTCTGGAACAATTGACAGGTGGCAGCTAGGTAAGGAACTTCTTGCTAAAGATGAATCACAGCTCTGTTACTCTGGCAGGGACAGTTCAATTAAGGCCCGATTTCACTGGGATCTCAGGCAACACACCTTGGGGTGTAATATCTTCAAACAGCAATTAGGTAAGAGTCTTTGTAATCCAAAAGTGAGGTCCTCTGAGCTAAAGACGAGCTCCAGACCCTCAAATATCTTAACCAGAATCTTCACCACACTTTGGTGGACTTAGGCAGTTTTCTAGCAAACAGTTTAGCTTCTGTAGCCAACACATTAGCTTCTGTAGCAAACAGTTTGGAAAAATACAGCCTGATCTAGTAGCAATCCACTTGGGCTCTTTGCAGACACTTCCAGTTTCTCTTTCAATTCTCCAGTCCTGGCACTGTTTTTATTTTTTCATTGAAACATTTGGTGACCAGGAAAGGCACACTGAGCCAAGGCTTGTCTCGAGGTGCTACCCGGGGGACAGGGAACATGGGAATCACAGTATATAGTACAAGGCATTCAATACAAAATTACACAATAGTAAGCATAATACAATATTTCAATGAATACAATACAGCAAAACAGGCTACGCAGAGAGACAACTGTACAATGGAATGCAGTATCAAAGATTGGGGTAGTTGCAACAAGGGGCACACATTTCAAGTGCAATGAGACAACTGTAAATGGTACAGAGTAACTGAAAATCAGTGTTGTTACAACTGTGACTCAGTGCCTGTAGGAGTCTCAACCAGCCAACACAACTTGGGTCTTCAGCCCTTGGTGCAGTCTCTCCTGGTCTCTTCTCCCTGGGGACTGGATTTTTGGTGAGCTCCTGGGGGTATGTATAGCCTTCCCAGGCTCCCTGCTGATTGATTCAACTGTTCCCAGGCAAAAATCAGTTTTGCCTGTTTTTTTCCCTTCTTCCTTCCTCCTGCAGCAGTGCTGTCCACCTTTGTTTTTGTTCCCCCCGGACCCCACCACCAGAATATAAAGGGCAAAAGGGAAAGTCTTTGTAGCCAGACCAGTCTCCTTAAAGCCACATATTTGTGGGTTTAGATATGCAACTGTATCTCTCATCTGTACCTCTGATGCCAGGTACAAAGGATGTGCTTAATATGTGCTTGGCCGAGCTCCAAGACTGGATGTCATTGAGCTGGTTTGAGACTGAACCTTGATAAGACTGAAGTACTAGTAGTCATTCTGAGTCATAGGAAGAGGTAGCTGCTGAGAAGGAGACAGATCTTTGGCTCGGCTTGTCGGCTTTTGGTTTCCGTAAAAGTGAAAAATCTGGGGATCATTCTGGATGAAGGGCTAACACTTAGGCTCGGTGTCTCCTGTAGTTTGGAATGGTTTTACCATCTCAGGAAAATCAGCTGGATTAGATCCTTGTTTCCCCACCCCGAAATGGTGATTCTAGTACACATTTGTAATGCCTCAGCTCAGTTACTGCAATGCTTTATACCTTGGGTCAGTGGAGGTATGCTATGATGCCTGCAGCTGGTGCAGAACGTGGTGGTGAGACAACTGACTGGCCTTTTTGAGGATGTGTCATGTGTCTCTGGTACTGCATGAACTGCATTGGCTGCCAGTAGCATATCTCCTTTAAAGCTGGGTTACTAACTTAAAAGGCCCTACATGGACTGGGTCCTGGTTACCCGTTACATCTTCTGCACCATTACTTGCCATCACACTCTCTCCACTGCTCCAGGGTGCGTCTTTTGACTGTACCAAGGGCTGGGAGACAAGGCTTTCAAGGTGGCTGGCCCAACCCCAGTGTTATGGAATTCTCTCCCAAGTGCCATTAGAGAGACCCCCTCGGTGGAGACCTTTAACAGGGGTCTTAAAAATGCATCTTTTCCACCAAGAGTTTGTGGACTTAAGGTTCCCAGGACTGGCTATCATCCCAGCTGTATCTTAGTTTATTACTGTGCTAATTTATGTCTATGTATGTATTTATTTATACTGATGTTTTACTCCTGCTCTTATTTTAAGGTGCCCTGGGCCTCTGGGAAAGGACGTCATTATAAATTTCATTTATTTATTTAGTTACTTACTCACCACGCTCACTGGGACCCTAACCATGGCTTCTGCCCTGCCCTCTGTGGAGCCCCAACTCTATGTAGCAGCTATGGACCCTAGAAGGCAAGTTACTCTGGGATGTTACAGAGGGATGGAGCTGCCGAAGATGACCCAGGAGTATATGTGCTGGAAAGGGATAAAACTTGACACGCCATGCCTACTTTAACTAAAACAGCAGACTCCAGAATAACAATCCCTACCCCAACATACACTCACCCAACACATACAATAACAAACACAAGCATGAACAATCACACTTTCCCATACATACAAATGAAACAGTTGCAAAATTATGTCAAATTAAGTCCAAAACAGTTTCTAGTGCTAAAGTAACATGATGTGAACAGACGACAAACCACTCTGTAAAATCAAGCAGTTGATGAAAAGCTAAGGAAGATGTTCTGTAGGTGGCAGGAGAACAATCCAGTAGCGAGTGTGGAAGGTAATTCCTGCAGCAAGGTCAGCCTTACCTGGGAGGAAGAAGGCCATTTTAGTTGAAGGTGGGCATTCCAGTGGGGGGGGGGCATTCCAACTGATTTCAACTGCACCATGGACATTTAATTGAAGGAGGAGGGGTGCTTTTCTGGGGGCAGGGCAGGCATTACATGAGGAAAGGAGGCTCTTCCACATGTAGCGTGCACATTTTATTGGGGAAGGCATTCTGTAGACAGGGTGGGGATTCCGTTGGGGAATAGAGGCCACTCTGGGCACAATGTGGGTATTCCAATGGGCAGAGAAAGGCCATTACGGGGCCAGGATGGGCACTGAGTGGGGGCAGGTGTTCATTCTGAGTGCAGGGTAGATGTTCCATGGAAAGACTATTCTGGGTGTTTGGGAGTTCTATGGTAGAGTTAGGCCATTCTGAGGTGGGGTGGTGTTCTGTGGCTGGGACAGTGAGGCTGTTCTCATGGCAGGATTGATGTTCTGTAGGGGCAGGAGGTCATTCCAACAGCAAAGTGAACATTTCTTATGGGGAAAGGAGGCCATTGTGGCAGCAAAGTTGGCATTCTGTGAGGGACAGAAGACATACTGATAGCAGGGTAGATGTTCTTTGGGGAACTGAGGCCTTCCAGGGCAGGGTGGGCACTGTATGGAGGGTGAGAGGCTGTTCCAGGTGCAGGGTGGGCATTTATGGGTGGGAGGCCATTCTGGGGCGCCTGTGGGGAGCAGCCCATTCCAGGACAGGGTGGTGTTCATTGGGGAGGGATGCCATTCTGGGGGAGGGGGTGGATATTCCATGGAGGGAGGTAGGAAGGCTGTCCCACTGTCAGGATGGGCCTTCCATTGGGGAAGGAAGGCTGTTACAAGTGCATGGTTTGCATTCCATAGGGAGCAGAAGGCCATTCTAACAGCACATTGGGTGTACCATGAGGAATGGGAGGCCATTCTGAATGCTGCATGAGTATTCAACTGGAGGATAGACTATTCTGGGAGAAGGTGCATGGGGGCAGGAGGCCATTTGGGTACATGGTGGGTCTTTCTGGGAGGCCACCCAGTGCCAGGATGGGCTTAGAATTGGGAGATGGAGGCCATTCTGGTTGAAGGGTGAGATTTCTCTGGGGAAGTGGCTCCCGGAGCATGGTGGGCATAGTCTGGGCAGCAGTAGGCCATTACGGTTGCAGGGCTGGCATTCCATGTGGGTTGGGAGGATATTTCAGGTGCAGGGTGGGTATTCCGATCGGGGAGTGAAGCAGTTCCGGTGGTAGGGTGGATTTTCTGTGTGGGTAGGTGGCCATTCTTCTGGCAGTATGGGCATCCCACTGGGGAGGAAGGCAGTTATGGGGAATGGTGGGTGCTTCATGGGTGAAGAGAGGCTGTTCCAGGGGCAAGGTGGACAAATCCATGGAGGGAGGCTGTTCCAGTGGCTGGGTGGATGTTCCATTGTGCGAAAGGGATGATCATGCAGCAGGCTGGGCTTTCCATGCTGGGAGGTAAGCAGTTCTGGGAACAAAATGTGCATTCCTTTGAGATCATTCCTGCAAAAGGGAGGGCCATTCTGTTGGAGGCAGTAGGTCTTTCTGGCAACAAGTTGGACATTCTGTGGTGGGAGCAGGCTGTTCTTGCAGGAAGTGCCCATTTCATGAGGGTAGGCAGGCAATTTCAGTAGCAGGGTCAGCATTCCATTGGGCAAGGGACATCATTCTGGAGCTGGGTGGGCATTGGTTGTGGGGCAGTAGACCACTCTGGGTGCACTATGGGCACTTTGTGTTGAAAGGCTATCCCTGGTGCTGAGTGGGAGTTCCCTGAGGAGAGGTAAACTCTCCAGGTAATGTACAGGTGTTACATCAAGAAGGGAGGCCATTTTGGGTGCAGGGTGGGTATTCTGTTGGTGGAAGGTAGTCATTCTGGGGACAGGGCAGGTGCTGCACTGGGTTCAGATGTTTGTTCTGGCAACAAGGTGGGAGTTTCTTAGAGGTAGTGAGGCCATTCCGACAGCAGGTGGACATTTTGTTGGTGTAGGGGCAGTTCTGAGTGTAGGGTGGTTATTCCAGGAGCAGGAGGTTCTTCCCTAGCAGGATGAGCATTCTGTTTGGGGGTGAGAGGCCATCCGTCAGCAGCATCAGCATTTCCTGGGAGGAGGAAGGTTGTTCTAGTTGCAGGTGGGCATTCTTGCTGTAGTGTAGGCATTCCATTTTGGAGAAGTGGTATTCTGGGAACAGAGGGGCACTGCATGGGGAAGGGATCATTCTGGGTGCAAGGCTGGCATTATGTCAGGGGTGGAGGCTGTACGGCTTCAGGGTGGGTGTTCCACTGGGGAGGGAGGGAGGTCACTCTGTCTGCAAGGTGGGCATTCCGCTGGGGCAGGAGGCCATTCTGGGTGCAAGGTGGGTATTCCATGGGGCAGGCTGTCCTTGGTACTGAATGGGAGTTCCATAGGGGAGAAATCTATTCTGGGTGCACGGTGAGTGCTTTTTGGGAGGAAGAGCTTTTGGGGGCAGGGAGGATGCTCAGTAGGGGCAGGAAGCTGTTCTGGTAGCAGGGTGAGAATTTTATTGGGGAGGTGGAAGGTTCCAGTGGCATGGTAAGCATTCTGTTGGGAAGGAGGCCGTTCTGGGGACAGAGGCCGTTCTGGGTGCAGGTTGGGCATTCTGTTGGGAAGGATACTGTTCAAGCAGCATGATAGGCTTTTGGGTGGGAAGGTGGGCTTTCTAAGTGTATGGTGAGCATTCCGTAGGGGGGGAAGGAGGCCATTCTGGCAGCAGGGTTCATCTTCTGTTGGGTCAGGAGGCTGATTCAGCAGCTGGGTGGGCATTCCGTGGAGGGATTGAGGCCATTCTGGGTGCAGAAAAAGTATCTGGAGTAGGGCTGCGGTTCTGGGGGCAGCGTGAGCATTGCATGGAGGACAGCAGGCTGCTCCAATTACAGGGTGGGCATTCAGTGGGGGAGGGGGGCATACCAGTGGCAGGATAGGCTTTCTGTTGGGGGAGTGAGGCCATTCCAGGTGTAGGGTGAGCTTTCTTTGGGAGAGGCAAGGTCATTCTGGGACAGGTTGGGCATTGTCTGGGGGCTGTAGGTTGTTACAGCTGTGGGCTAACATTCCATGGGAAGTGAGAGGCTATTCCAGATGCAGGGTGGGCATTACGTGGAGGGAAAATTCTGTTCCTTGGCAGGGTGGCCATTCAGTGGGGGGAGAATGCTATTCCTAATGGAGGGTGGGTGTTCTGTAGGGGGCAAGAGACCATTCTGGCTACAGAATGGGCTTCCATAGGGGAGCAAGGACATTCTGGAGGGTGGGGTGAGTGTTCCAAATGGGGGTGGTGAAGTTCTTTCTGGTGCAGCATTGATAATTCCACAGGAGGCAGGAGAGGCTGTCGCAGTAGAAAAGTGGGGGTTCTGTTTCAGGAGGAAGGCCTTTCTAGCAGCAGGGTGGGTGCTCCTAGGGAGGAAGGAGGCCATTCCACATCCAGAGTGTGCATTCCGTAAAGGAGGTGGGGGGGGGAGTTGTTCAGGGTGCAAACTGGGCATTCTGTAGGGTAGGGTAGGGAGGCCGTCCCGGATGCAGGTTTTTTTTTTTCCTTCCTGTCACGGCTGGGGGCTGTTCTGTCGCTAACGTTCTCCTGGTAAAATGCAGAGCACTCGGAACCACCAGACAAGAACCCACACAAAATGTCCAAGCATTCCAGTGATTCCTTAATTTACTATTTATTCAGGTTACAGATTTACAGGCATTCCTGGAGTGCATACTGTATATTCTAAACAAAAATGGAGGACAGGAGAAGGAAGTAGAGTTTCGTTCTTTTGGACTGGTTCCTCCGGGCTCTTGAAAATGCGATGTTTATAAATAGTGTTATTGCCGGGGTGAAGCAGCTTAAAGAAAAAATACACCTATACTTGGTATATATATTTTAAGAAAGGTCCCAAAAACTCCTATGTCCATAAGCCCCTTTCCACTGGCTCCCTCTCGCATACCGGTGTCCTTTTCTGTGGCCGCGACCGCATTCCTCATAATTTCCACCTGTAGGGATGAGGACCAATCTAATCCAGACTGAGCGCCACCTGAGCCTGATCAGAGTACATCCAAGTTCGTTCTTGTCCAGTGAGAGAGGGGATACAATTAGTGCAGCGTGTCCGCCCTCGAGCTTATATAAACCCTGCGGGACAAATCTTCTGAAACAGAAGCTACATGTCCATTAGTAATAACAAAAGCATCATGGAGACAGTAGAGCAAGATAAATGCTTGGTAGTTTTGTATCTTACTACATTTGCCGTCCTGTATGTAGTATATTACCGGCCTCTCACCGGGGGCAGTTGTACACGGCACCCAAGAGGGTGTGGGCTAGAGGCTGCCCACCGCCTGGAGGAGGTGGCCTCCAGCAGGTGGCCCAATGCGAGGAGCCCCTCGGGTAGGGTTACATGACCCTCCCCATAGGGAGGTCAGAGGAGAAAAGGAGCTGTCCCAGGGGATCTCGCCCTCCTGGAACAGCTCCAACAACCAAGTTTTCCGCAGTTTGTCTTTTGCTCGCCATGGGCTTCCTTGCTTGGGTTTCAACTGGCCCTTTGTTGTTTGTCTTCCATTGTCGCGTTTGGGCTTTTGGCGCCGTTGTTTTGTCCTTCCGCCGAATATTTTCGTTTGCGCTCCTGCTCCAGTTTGCTTACACGGGTCCTGAGGTGAGTGTTTCAATTTATTTATCATCTGCCATGGTGCGGCCGGGCTACGGGGTTAGCGGCCCCTGCCCTCGTGTTTGCTGGCGCCCCCTTCCCTGAATGGTCCCCAGAGCAGGTTTTCTCTGTGGGTTTTTTCCTTGGTGGTTTCAGTTTCCTTCGCGCCTTTCCGCAGCAGCCTTTGCCCTGCCTATTGACTTTTCCTTTGGTTTCCTAGCAGGGGTGTCTCTAATTGCCTGCCAATTCTTCAGTGAGTTTTGGGCCTTTGTTTTCCCCGCCCCTGTCTCACTCGTGGCTTCCCCCATTCCCCAGGAGTGGCGCCTGCAGTGGCCCCCCCCAGCTGTTTTTTCTGTGTGTTGGCGTCAGTGGGATAGATAAGCTTTTCAGTCGTTTTCTCCTCCCTACCTCCATGTTGGTTTGCCGGCAGGTTAGTGTCCACTCTTTCATGGAGGCAGCCACGCCTGCAACAGAAGCCTTGTGGCTTCAGGCTAATGCTCTATCCTGTGTCCTTTGCATCTAATGGGGTCCCCTGACTTTCACCCTGTTGGCGTGGTTATGTCACCCCCTCCTCCATTTTTGGCAGCACCAGTAGAATAAATCTCTCTTCTGATGTTCCTTTACCCATGCTGTATTGGGGTTCGCTGTATTAGGTATCAAGCTTTGCAGTCGTTTTCTCCTCTCCTCCTCCATGTTGGTTTGTCGGCAGGTTAGTGCCATTTTCAGTGTCTGCCCCTTTGTTGCTTGCCTTGGGGTGTTGTGGTCGGGGATTTGGTGAGCCTTACGCCTCGTGGTTTCTTCCAGAGTGCCCATCTGTGTAGAGCTCCTCTTTGTGTCGGTGCAAGACTGGCCCCAGGGGCTTGTAGCTTGCCCATATTCTCGCACGGGGTGTGGGAATTTAAAAAAAAAAAAAAAAAATTTTTAATAATATGCTGCCCCAGCCACTGTTGTTGGCCTCGTGGCCCTGCTTGCTTTGGGTTTCTGTGCTCTGGCTGTTCCCCACTGTAATTCCAGTATCCCTCTCCCAATTTTCTGGCGTTTTTGTCTTGGCTTTTGCTTTCTCGCCTTTGGCGCTTTCCTTCCTCCTTTTTTTTTTTTTTTTTCCTCCCAGCTGGGCCCGGAGAGGTAGGGAAAAGGTAGTGTTTTAGGCAGGGTGGCGCTGCTCCCCAGGTTGTACACCTCTCTTAGGCTGGAAGATTAGGAGGTTTTGGGGTTCCCCCCCCACTCCAGGCCCTTGGGCAATATCCCATTGCTGGGGGGTTGGTAGGGGGAAGCGGCGCTTCTGTGGGGCCTCTAGTTTCCCGGCCACTGGCTCCTTTTTTTTTTTTTTCTCTTCCAGCGGCCCTTGCTGGTTTCCTTTGGGCATTAAATTTATGTAAAATTTTTCGGTCAGTTCTAATCGGGTAAGGGTTCGGCAGCATATGGGAGTCAAAAAGGGGAGCGGAGAGAAAAAGGGAAGGGAGGAGTATAAAGGGCAGGGGAAGGGAAAAAGAGGGAAAGGGGGAAGAAAAAAAAAAGAAAGGGGATAGGAAAAGGATGAAACAGGCTAGGTAGGGGCATTTTCTGTTATAGTTAAGATTTAAGGGCTGAACGTATCTTTTAAAGGGCAGGATGGAATTGTATTAACTAATGTTTTGTCTTATAGGTATTGCATCGAGTACACTGCCTTGCCCCTTAATAGCAATAACTAAATGTCTGAAATGCAGAATAACCAATATCTGGACAACCAGCCCACCCAAACCCCCCCCGCAGGCGCAGGGCACTGGTCAAGACCCTATGGTACCGGGAAGCCAGCCACAAGTGGTGGCACAGGCTATACCAGTGCAAGGGCAGGACCAAGTCTTCCGCGAGGCTCTACAATGCCTGAAGGACATTGGGGGATCTGATTGGCTGTCAACCATGTCCCGTTTAGAACCAGAAATACTAGTAGCCCAGCAAAGGGCAATTGAAACCAGTTTCAGACCCCCTTAACATGCCAGAACACAGGCCACAAGAACCAGTGGATGATGTGGGACGGCAGCTGAGGCGCAGCCAGCCATCGGCCCGATGGCTAGAATCCATGGCGCAGAAAAAATCTGTTGCAAAAAAGGGGCAGGGCAGGCAGACCAAGCGAAAGTCTTCACCAATGGCAGAGACGGAGAAAAAACGGGCGGGGGAAAAACGGAACAGAGAGGAGGGGAACGCTCCTAAGGCGCAACCAGAAGAGGGGAATGACTGCGTGGACTGAGTAATGGTGGCCCAGCCACAGAGGGGTGAGTATGAAGAAGATCAGACCAGCGATGTATCAATAGAATTAGTGTGGTCTGAATCTGATAGTGAGGGAGCGTAATATAGCGACAGCACAAAAGGGCTGCCTGTTGAATCTGCTGAGGAAACAAGGCATAAGAAAGAAAAAAAAGAACCTGGAGGACATGGTGAAAGCCAAAAAAATAAGGGAGCGGAAACAGAAGAGGGCGGGGCACAAGGTGGACAAGAGTGGTGGACGGCCCCAAAAAACAGTCAGTAAGGAACCCCTAGAAAGAAAAAGGGGAAAAAAGGTAAGCAACCGGTCAAATTTATGGGGGACTCCAGGGTTCAATCCCGGGCTAGTGAGAGCAGGGCAACAACCATGGCAACAGAATCCCTTTATGTGGCCCTTTTCGTATGGGTCACCGGGAAATATGCCCTTCACTTGGCCAGCAGTGACCCCTTGGGGCTCCTTACCCCACGGTTTCGCAACAAACCCACAGGTTGGAATGCCACCCACCATTGGAGGGCCCCTGGTATATCCAACTAATGAACCTGGTCAAGGAACCTCACTGGGCACGGCCGGGGCTGCTGGGTCAAGAGAGGAGGGTAGCTTAGGGACACACCATTTGGACAGACCGGCAGTAGCAAGAACCGATGCAGGTCAGGTAAGTCAAAAAGGAAGCGGACAACAGAACACCAGTGTGCTGGATCCTCGCTCGAGTCAGCCTCACTCCATTTTCTCCCAAAGTTATAGGGGGGAAGGGGAAAATGCACAAAGAGCAGCGGTTCACGTATGGACAGGCGCTGGGCTTCCCGCATTACAACCCCTCCCAACTAACGAGGAGAATAGGACATCAGGCTCACAGGAGCAGGAGATTGTAGCCACGGGGGTGGATAACACTCTGAATACTGCAATAAGAGATATGTCAACAGGCCTAGTATCCAGACCCCCAGAGCGTTGGGCTTATGCTGGGGTAGAAGACCCATTAGGGGATCACTTATCTGACACAGTCCGGGAGAAAATATGGAAAGGGGAATTCATAGACATGTTCTCCTTACTACATAGGGAAATCCCGGAGGTGAGCGATGAAAAAGGGTATAAACAAGAGAGGCCACGACGACCAAAGGTACCATTCACATTTGAGAATTGGGCAGCCGCTTTTGACATATTTATGTCAGTCTATGGGATGAAACACCCTGATAAACTAATTGCACTTTTAAAATACAGGGACACCATAAAATTTGCACACCTCTCATTTGATGGATATGCATGGTTGAAATACGATGAGCAATTTCGGCTAAAGCTATCCAGGCAACCCAATCTCAAATGGGAAAACATGCACATAGACCTGTGGGTTCGCTATATGACGCGGGGTCGGCCTAATGTAGTGACATACATGGATAGTGGCCATGTTATTGACAGAAATTGAGTGGAGAACGCAGGAAAGAGCAGAAAAAAGGGGCAGGGAGGAAGGCCTGTTATGACTACAATAGAGGAAAATGTTTTCGTTCCTTTTGTAAGTACGGGCACATCTGCAAGTCCTGCGGAGGGAGCACAGGTTCTCCGAATGTACACGGCAACCCCCCAGAACATCAAGCATCGAGGGAGCAAGTAGCGAAAAGGGAAAGGGGTCTGGGAAGTTTGGCTAACTCACCAGTACGATTAGATAGGATGGCCCCCTGGCTCGACTGCTACCCCAAAAAATCTGCTGCAAAATATATACATGATGGTTTCAGGTATGGGTTTAGGATACCATACAAGGGCCCCAGGATAGAAACCACAGCGCGCAATCTGAAGTCTGCAATCTTGCTTCCCAACATCCTGGGGGAAAAAATTGCTAAGGAGGTGGAAGCAGGCAGGGTGGCGGGACCATTTGACCATCCCCCAGTGCGCAACCTCAGAGTATCCCCATTGGGCCTGGTTCCCAAAAAGAAGCAGGGGAGTATAGGCTCATACATCACCTGTCTTACCCAAAAGGTAATTCAGTAAATGACTTCATTAACCCGGAGGATTGCACAGTGCAGTATACAACGTTTGATGAGGCTCTGCGACACATACAACAGTTAGGCCAAGGTGCAATGATGGCAAAGAGCGACATCAAATCCGCTTTCCGTCTGTTACCAGTACATCCAAGTGACCAAGATTTACTGGGTTTCAAAGTGGGAGGTCGTTGGTATGTGGACAAGGCTATGCCCATGGGATGCTCCATCAGCTGCTCAGCCTTCGAAACATTCTCAACCTTTTTGGAGTGGGCCACCAAAGAGCACACAAGAAACATACATGTAGTCCATTATCTGGATGATTTCCTATTTATGGGGCCAAAGGGGGGAACCATATGTGGGGAGACACTGCGGGGCTTCACCTCTCTGATGGGTTATTATGGTGTCCCTCTCGCAGTGGAAAAAACGGAGGGCCCGGTGACTTGTCTCTCATACCTGGGCATAGAAATAGACTCCGAGGCCATGGTTTCCGCTACCACAAGACAAGGTGGCACTTTGTGCAAAATATTGGGTGAAATGGGGAAAGCAAAGAAGGTGACCCTACAACAGCTGCAATCTGTGATAGGCCACTGAATTTTGCATGCCGCGCAGTTCGCCAGGCAGGCCTATTCCTGAGACGGATGGCATCTGCCACGGGTGGTGCTTAAAACCATATCACCACATCAGATTGACACAGGGCATAAAAGCAGACCTACAGGTCTGGGAACTTTTCCTGAAAGATTTTAATGGTATCACCATCTGGCAAACACCAGCGGACCAATTTTTGACCTGCACATGGTAACCCGATGCTTCAGGGGCGTGGTTTTAATTGTCTCTGGCAGGGAGCATGGTTTGGGACGTGGCCACAGGAGTGGGTGTCGATGGGACCTCAAAGAATATTACTCTTTTGGAACTGTTTCCCATCATGGTAGCCGTAAGGGTGTGGGGACACAAACTGCAGAATAGGAAAGTGCTGTTTTATACAGACAACAGGGCGGTAGTGGACATATTGAACTCGCAGACATCTCACTCTGAAGATGTGATGAAGGTTCTGCGGGTCTTTGTGTTGTGCTGCTTACGTTACAACATCTCTTTTAAGGCACGACATCTGCCAGGGAAAGAAAATGTTATCGCTGATGCCCTGTCTCGATTTCAGCTCGAACACTTCAGGCAGTTAGCCCCGGGGGCGGACCAGTTCACGACAGAAATACCGGAAGCAGTCTGGAGACTAGGGAACCAAGATTGCAGCAACTGGTACAGCTCGCTGTGGCCCCCCCCAACCTGGAGGAAGTATGTAGGTAGCTATGAAGCTTTCCAGCAATTTTGTGGTCACGAGGTGAGCATGGAACTACACAAAGCACAGAGACAGGTTCAAAGCTACATCTTACACTTAGAAGGCTTGGGAAAATCCCCGGCAGCTATACGCCTCCAACTAGCAGGCATTGCCTTTCTTCGCAAATATGAGGGTTTTCCCGACCCAACCAACAATTTCATTGCAAAGAAAATGGTTCAGGGCATGTCTAGACTCGGGGGGGGGAAGGGGGACACAAGGAAGCCCATAGGACTACCAGAGTTGTCCAACCTTTTGACAGCACTGGCGGTCACTTGCAGCTCTGGCTATGAAACCAAGCTGTTCAGGGCCCTATACACATGTGCATTTTTTGGGGCCTTCCAGGTGTCGGAGTTGGTACCGCAGTCCAACTCTCCGAGCCAAAACAACAATCTCCAATTGAGCGATTTCATCATCTGGCAAGACAGACTGTGTCTTCAGCTGCGGAAATCAAAAACTAACCAGTGCGGCCCCCCGGCTAAGATTACACTGTTTAAGGCCCCACCCGGGAATATCTGCCCATGGATGGCAATGAGGGAGTATTTGGCTGGTCGTCCCCAGAGGAGCGGGTCATTTGTTTGTGCACAGGGATGGGAAAGCGGTTACAAGATGGCAGTTCACCGCGTCCTAATGAAGCGGGCTTATGGATGGCGGAAAAACCCGACCTCGTGATAACACCCATTCATTCCGACCGGAGCTGCCACTGAGGCGCCAGGTTCAGTTTAAATGAGGATCAGATGAAAGGGGTTGGCAGATGGGCTTCAAAGGCGCACAAGGGTTACATAAGGCCCCAGCAAAAACAGCAGCAAGTGATGTTGGGGAACCCAGCACAAGTGAGGATTGTTAGTTCAAACCCGTGAACACTCACATGTTTCTACTTTTTGTTTTACAGGCATGTCAGCAACAACCCCCCTGTAACAACAGCTAAATCTAAAAGTGTTGTCATCTGATTGTCTTGTTGCCTTTTCTTTCATGAACTGAGCCCTCTGGCTCCAGATTACAAATAGTGTATGTCGTGCATGTTGCTTTCTTCCATCACAGGGCCCCAACCAGCTGCAATGTTCCTGGCTAGCCCACCATTTTCCTACCTTTCCACAGAGGTGTGTGACTGTGTAGGGACTCTGAACTGCATGCATAACTGTCTGATTATTATAGCTTTTAAACAAATCAACCTGATAGGGTTGCCACCTTTGGATGAGATGAAACCTAATATTAAACCACACCCTCAGACTCGCCTTTTATGACTTATGAGGGCATCGCTGGGACTCTGACTCACTTGATTTATTCAGAATTGCTGCTGATATTGCATTATTTACAACTTCGTTAAATTACATCATGATTATTATTTTGGTTTGTTTGATTTAGATTTGAATATTTTAAATTTCAGTGCGTGTTAGCACTAGGTGGGAGTTAGAGATGGGGTTCAGGTGACTTTCCATCCTGTGTACACAGCTTAGCTGACACATCAGTGACTACAAGGACACCTCTGACAACCGGCTATTTTGGAAAAGGTGGCCTTTTCTGGTAAAACTCTTTCAATAAATAAACTACACCAGTAATGGTTGACGGGCTGTAATTACAAATATCATCTGCCATTTTAAGATGTGCTACTGTCCTTCCCATTGCTCCTACTCTAAAGCTATTTGCAATGTTACAGAAGTTTTTAAAAGTGGTAGGAACTATTCTATGCTGTTAAATACCCTATTTTATTTCCATATCAGTCATACATACCAGATAGCATGATATGTGATATGTAGCATAGAGGCAGTATAGCGCAGTGGTTTAAGGCTCTGAGCTGCAATTCCGGAGACCATGGTTTGAATCCCACAGCCCAGACTTGCATACTATGTGACCCTGCACAAATCATTTCACTCCCTTGTGCTCCCAGGTTGCACCTCTAATCAAGCATCAGCTTAGTGTGTCTCTTCTGGTAAAAAAAAAATAATAATGTTTGATAAATTACCTAAATTTGCAGTGCCATCAAATCTAGATTGTGTTCCTTTCTCCTCACCAGCTAATGCTCTCTCTCTTCCTTTTCTCATTTCTGTGGCTTAGCATGACATTAGCCACACTATTCTGGGCTGTTCATCTGAGATGCCTGGAATGGTCTCCCTGGAATATCCAGGCAGTATGAAAATTGACAGCAATAACTACTGAGGAGAAAGAGGTGTAGTACTGTTAGAAATGAAATAAAATATTAGATTATTAATTTAACAACAAATGGGGTAACAAATATTAAAATATAGGACAGACCCTAAAAGAAAAAATGGTGAGCATTTAAAGGTATAAAAGTATTCCTTATCACAGCAGTCAAAGACCATACTCACAATGTAGCCTAGAAAGGATTAGGTTGATTTGCTGCTAATGGTGTTAATAGCCCTACATTACACCTCTCAGATTTAATGGTGTATAAACAAAGGTTACATGACATCAGAATTTGTTTGTAATATGAACATGCAAGTAAAATGGTGAAGGATTTAACAGAATCTGTTTTACAATTATATGAGCATTGAAAGTGACTGAAAAAGTACTACCTCTGAATAAAACTGGATTAGCAGGTAAAGTTTCTGAAACACATTGTACAGTCCACATTGGACAAGAGGCTACCCTAATGTGGTGCCTGTCTGAATGTCTAAGGGTTTCAGAAAAATGAAGGTGTTAATTAAGGTGGTATTGTTTACCCTTCCCATGAATAATCTTCCAATTTGCTGGTGTGAAGTTAGAAGTGACAACTGAGCAGACAGGGACACATTTGGCTCTTTAAGTGCCCTGCTCTTGAAGGCACTTCCTGATTAACATGCACTGCAAGCAAGCAAGCACACTGAAATGTCAGACACTTGCTTACAGTCAGATGAGAAGAAAATTAAACAGTTAGTAGGGAATCTCAGAGGTGCTGCTTGACCCACCATAAAACCGAATTTGCAATGGTGAAAAAAGGAGGACCGAATCTGGACCTAGAAAACCGAATCATTCGGTCAAAACCGAGTAGGTGGTAACCTTATCCCTTTTAGTAACACCATTAACAAAACCTGCATATAAGACCATAGCTGTTTTGTTCTGAAATGAAGAGTGTAGACGTGACTGATGTTATTTACTAGTTAAAACAGTGCTGCACGCATTTGGAGAACCAGAAGCCATCTTGGACACGAAAACATCTGGACTGGGGGTGGAATGTTAAAATTTTGTTAAAAACTACAGATTCTGGTGTCTGTCATCTACCTACTTCTTCTTTTCTTGGGCGAGACAGGGGGGTACTGTTTTATCCAGGTCAACTGAAGGCCTGTTATAGGTGTGGGGATCCTGGTCATATAAGCAGTGCCTGTGATAAAATGAAATGCAGTCTATGTAGGGAATTGGGGCACATAAGTTCTGCCTGTCTGAATGAAAGCAGATGTAATTTATGCGATGAAGTAGGCCATACTTTTTAGAATTGCACCTGGGCAGCACATAATCAGGAGCACCATGATGAGGGAGTCAATCAGCACTTTCTAATTTCACAGGCCCAGAAAGCAAAAATCAGAAATAGGCCCAATCCAGCTCCTACAACACCACCACAAGATAATCCTACCAATGCCTGTCCCCCACCTTTTAGGGCGGATCCATCCCCAGCTGAGACAGTACCTGAGGTAACCCTGAGTGCTTCACATTCTTCAGAAGTCAGAAATACTAACCCCATAGTTAATATGGATATGCCCCCTCCCAAAGAACCTGCTCAGGCAAGCTGCAGACGTACTGCTAGGTCAAAACTGAGGGCTGCCCCCCCCCCCGAAAGCAACCAGGACCTCTCAGACTGTGTTGAAGAATCAATATGAGATCCTATATGAGACCTCAGCTGATTCTGGTGAGGATACTGATTCCTCCTCGATCTCCTCTTCCCATCCTGAGGGACAACAGACACTGAGATTTATTCAAAGGAAGGGGTCACAAAAAAGGAAAGCCAAATCTAAAACTAAGGGAGTACCGGCTGGCAGGAAAAAATGATTATTGATGGCCTTAAGTTATTTTCTGTTTTTTTTTTCTTCCTCTTTCACCTTATTAATTTGTTGTCTGACACTTTGCACATTAATATTATAAATGTTAATAGTATTAAGTGTTCAGGGAAATGTCATGCCATAGTCTCCCTTTTTGCTTCACTATGCTTTGGTATTTTATTTCTGCAAGACACAAGATTCCACACTTCCCATGAGATAAGACAAGCGAAAAGAGATTGGGTTTCTGGACCCTCCTTCTGGTCCATAGGGCAAGAAGCATGCTCCGGGGTAGGTGTGCTAATTTGTCTTCCACACTTTAAACTGTTAAAGTTATATGATCTTGCCCCTGGGAGAGTCCTAATACTGGATGTCCTAATACAAAATAAAGCTTATTGTTTAGCTAACCGTTATGCACCTCAGACCAAAACTGCTCGTAAAGATATTTTTTACTATTCAACTGCATTTACATACCTCAAAAGACGTTATTTTTCCGATGATTTAATTGTGGTCTTAGTCTTAAAGATAAGAGTGCACATGCCATGACTGAGAACTGTTTTGTGATATTCAGGCCCTGAGAAAGATTTTGCATATAGCAAGGCTAAAAGATGCATACCTGGATGTAACAAAACAGCACACCCCTACGTTTCAGAAAGGTGCTTTAACTACAAGAATTGATTATATTTTTGTATCACAATCTGTTAATGTCTACCATGCCAAAGTTACCCCTCTTGAATTCTCTGATCACAAAATAGTAACAGTTACTTTGGCCAACAGTCCCCTAGGATCAAAAGGCCCCAGAATGTGGAAATTTAACACCAATCTGTTGCAGGACAAGGAGTTTTATAGACTCATTAACCCAGTTTTTGGCAGCAAGAAAGTCAGTCCTAGTCTATTATGAGTCTCCCATTTCTTTGTGAGAAGATACAGTACAAAATTAGACTTAACCCACTTTCTAAAACAATACAACAAACAAAAAAGTAATGCAGAGTACTTGGCCTACTTACAGAAAAGACACCACCTACAAAACTTATTTACCACAGCTTGTACAATGGGACAAGATTTAGGGCAACAAATATGTTTGGTCCAGAAGGATATGCAATTATTTCATAAACAAAAAGCAGCACAAATGTATAATCAACACAAGTTCAGTACACAAGGTACTGCACAGGAAATATGTCCGTTTGATCAAAACTACCGGAATATGGGACATAAATCAATGCCTCTGTTGATTTACCAAGCAAGGGTTAAGCATTCCACTCAGCAAGACATTTTAAGAATGGTGCCTGAATTTTCTATTAAGTTATTTTCCCCTATTTCGTCTGATACACAGGAATCTAAAGATTTTCTTTCAGATATTCAGATACCCCAAATTCCCTCTCAAGTTAGTTCCACAGTATATCAGCCAATATCCCTTGCAGAACTTCAGGGTACAATTCAGCATTTAAAAACCAATATTACCCCTGGGCATGATGGCCTTCTTAAGGAACTATATAAAATAATTGGTGAACATTTTGGTACAGAATTTACCTATGTTTTCAATGCCCTCCCAGAAACAGGGGATATACTTTTAAATTTTAACAAAGGTACTCTTGTTATATCTACATAAAAAAAATGAGAAGTCAAACTTAAACAATTGGAGACTGATTTGTATATTAAATACTGATTTGAAACTTTTAACTAAAATCTTAACCACTCGACTATTAAGAATAGCAGAATAGCAGAACTAGTAATTTCACCGGAACAATCTTGTTCGATACCTCACAGGAGTATCCAGGATCACCTTATTCTCTTACGTGAAGTTATAACCACAGGTTACACCAACACGTTACCAGGATGTATAATCTCTCTTGATCAAAGGAAAGCCTTTGACTCCATCAGTCATGGATTTCTTTGGACTGTTTTACAACGTTACAGAGTCCCCGAGGTCCTGATTGACTGGTTTAAATCATTGTATAGAACTGCCACTGTTACTCCAGTAGTCAATGGATGGCTGAGTCCATTAATCCCTATTAAGTGAGGGGTAAGGCACGGGTGCCCCTTAAGTCCCCTCTTGTATGTCTTCTTTATAGACCCTTTACTACGGAAATTAAATAACAGCAATAGTATTAAATGCATCTCTAATCCAGAAATACCAGTTCTGCCTAAGGCCTTAGCATATGCAGATGACCTTTTTCTTCTATTAGCTGACAAAGTTTCTATTCACAACTCTACTTCAATGTAAAATTTTTGGATCCCTCTCGTGGACTGCTCTTAACTTGAATAAATGGACCGGATTCTCCCTAGGTACCCTTCCTACCTCAGAAAATGCTATAGGTCTTGAGGAAAGAAGGGAGAGGGGGGACATGATAGAAACTTTTAAGTACCTCAGTGGAATCAACAAAGTCCAAGAGGGTAGCATCTTTCAGAAAAAGAGACTTGCAAGAACAAGGGGACACAATTTAAAGATAGAGGGAGGCGGTTCAAGGGCAATGTGAGGAAGTATTATTTCACAGAGAGGGTAGTGGATGCATGGAACAGCCTTCCTGAGGAGGTTGTGGGGTCTAAAACTGTGGGAGAATTCAAGAATGCATGGGACAGACATAAGGCAATTCTTGTGGAGGGTAGGAAGAAATAGGCTGTTGGTTAACTAGGATCTACGGCCTATCCTGTAGGTAGAGAAATGGGCAGACCAGATGGGCCAAGTGGTCCTTATCTGCCGTCAAAGTCTATGTTTCTATGTTTCTATGTTAGGTCCAATCCATCTTACAAAAGTCCCTATGCCTATTTTAAGTGTTACATTTGGACCTCTGGGTATGGAGAAATGGAGCTGGGAAGAAAAACTTGCTATAGGCAAGCAAAAGGTAGCCCCTGGAACAAGAGTACTATTGGAGAAAAAAATGGGTATTTCTGGTAAAACATTTTTAGTCCCTATTTTTCTTTATCTGAGTTAAGTGTTTCCTGTCCCTAAACAGTTAGAAACTTCATTATTAAGCTTGTTTTTTCAGGCCATATGGGCAGCCTCTCAATCCGATAAAAATGAATATTACCTATCTACCAGTTAAAGAAGGTGGCTTGTCCATGATTAATCCTGTAATATTTTTTTCTAGTATCTTTTTATGTTTAAACTTAAATCCCTTCTAATTAATGCACAGAGAGGTTGGGAACAATGGCTGTATGGTAATTGCAGGACCTGGTTTCATCAGTGGGAGACTAATTCACTGAAAGCAATTAGAGCTTCTGCATTTTTACCTGTTTATCTTAAGGATTTTTTTTAAGATTAAAACAGTGGAAAGTTAGTCCACAACAGATTATTTTGGCTCCTTCTCACAAAGTATTATGTAGACAATTCTTGACTACAATGTGCGTGTTCTCCTACACCAGTCTTTAATTGTCCAAATCCATATTTATGTTCTCTGCAAGCCTCTATCAGTCCTCTAGAATTCCAATTCATATGTGGGATCTTCACTGGCTTTCTTGCCATGGGAAAATTAATATAAAGGGAATCAAAACATAAGCCGCTCCAGGAAAGAATCTAGCCACCCTGATCGTATTGCCACAATAGAATCTATAGAACATTTGTTTTTTGATTGTTCTTTTTTTGTAGATTTTTAGGATTTTCTTGCACAACAATGGAAGAAGCCTATTTTTTCGAAAATTACTCATGTCCATTTGATGTATGGTCATTTTCTTCACCAGTGGCAGAAATGGAAGGTGAATACGCTGAATCTAATTTTTTACAGTCATAAAATGGAATATCTGGATGGCTCGATGCGTATGCACTCTTCAACAGAAAGATTGTACTTGTATAGAATTAATTAGGAAAATTGAAAAAGATGTATATAATGTTTATATTTTTGAATGTACACAACTTTCAAGACAAGTTTTGTTAGAATTATGGGAAGGCCTTGCTTGGATAACAAACACAGATGCTGCTATTACATAAATATAATATTTTCCTTTTTATGTATGAGATTTATGTGTTATAATTTGGTTTGATTTTCTGTTTAATAACAATTTCCCTCTACTCTTTTCGAGAAGTGCCATGGGATCTTTAACGTCCTCCTGAACAACCACCAGAACAGGTAGATAGGACCTCAGTTTAACGTCTCATCCGAAAGATGGCACCTCAGGAGCACAGCACCCACCTCATGCTGCACTACAGTGTCAGTATTGGAATTTAATCCAAGTGCCAGGTGTGGGGATATAACCCACAGCCTTCTGATCTTCTGGCCTCAGAGGTGAGTGTGCAACCTGCTAAGCCACTGACACTGACAATACACCTCCAGGGCACTTTGCGGCCCACTCGGCTAAAGACAGACAGCCCCCAGGCCTGTCCCTCCAAACAGGCCTGAAAAGAGTAGAGGCTCCCCCAGACCCCTTACCAGTGAACCCTGGGTCGCCTTGCCACACCGGGAATTCAGAGGCCCTGCCACAGCCTGCCGCCGCCTTGATGACCCAGGCCTACTTCCAACCTGAACGGGGCCTACACCAGACCCTGAGGCCTACCTATCCTGCACCTCCATTTCTGTTCCCTCCACCTCCCAGAGCCCAGGGCCCCACAAAAAGGGCCTCATCTACCTGTCTAAGCACCCTTCCACAAACCACCCTGGGGACCCGACGCATTGTTGCTGAGCGCCAGTCTGCCTTGCGTGGGGGTGGGGTCCCCCACCCCACACTGCCCTGCAGTACCCGTGTGATCCCTCCTGCTACCCAGGAACTCCTTCTAAACTTCCTGTTCCTGCCTATTTATATCCCTAAAACCCAGTTCTCTACTGCCAATAAATGGTGAAAAGCAGAAATTGTACCCCTGGAGGGGTCCCTAAAGGGAGTGCAAGCCTCTCTCAAAATGAGAGCGGGCTTACATTTGTAATGCCATAACCTTCCAAACCGGGGGGGCCATGACTTTACTATCTCTGCAGTATTTCATAGAGCTGGAGCCCAAAGAAAACAAAACTGCTTCCCTCTGAAGCTTCTGTGAACAGTATAGCCTTTTAAACATGACATTAAAAGAAAAAGAATGGACTTAAGTATATTTAATGTGTTCAAGTTCATTTGTTAAGTCTGTTTAACGGATATTCAAAGTCTTGTTGCACTAGGTTTAGTTTCCAACTGTCATAGTTCTCAGGCTGACAGTTTGTTTGTTCAATAATTATTAAAAATAAAATATGTACAGGAAGCATGAAACTTGGTTTTACACACTCCCTCAGTGTGTGATGTTGAAAAAGCTAAGCCTGTGGTTTGATGAGGATGTGCAACTAGCCAGAAGCCCTTCCCGGGCTATATAAACCAGTTTTCACCAGCCTCATTCAGAAGCTGTTGCTTTGCTGCACCCCACCCCCCCATGCTTGCTGCATTTTCTCATGCTTTTGGACTTTCTTTTGTTTGTGCCCCTGACTTCTGTTTGGTATATGTTTTGTCTTTCTGTCTCCCGAGTAAGTAAATAACATTTTTATTCATAAAAAATTATGAACATGGATTACAACTCGGCTGAACCATAAGGTTCATTTTCAATGAGACCCCTTAATCATAAATCACATGTTACATAATGATACATAAGAAAATGGGCTTGAAAAATAAATCATCCTAATAGGCTGAAAGCCATGTCCAGGCATGAATTTGTTTTTCAATACAGCCCGCCAAAAAACAAGTATCAATTCGGGGTGACCCATTACTTAGGGTATCCTCGGCCACCCAAAATTTTTAAACTGACCAATCACCATTTCTTCCCCTTGATAAGTGAGGACGTGGCCCCCCACCAGCTCTGTAGTATGGACCAAACACTTCAACAAACAAATATCCTTTTCATCTCGAATTTAAAAAGGAAAAAAATCCTTTTGTGACCCCTGTTGTTGTCCCTTCCATTCATCTCCACTGCAGAGCAAAGTGACTATACGCTGCAGTCTCGTGCACTCTCCACCAGTATCCCAACTACAAATTTCGAGCCATTCCATCATATTCATGACACTCTGAAGTAAATTAAAAAAATGATTTAGCTACAGGTCCTCTTTTAGTTTCGTGGCTGCTATTAATATGGAAACGGGAGCTTCAACATGCTCCGTCCGGTCCAGCACTACGCCCTGTCCCGCCTCCACCTCTCTCACAGTCAGACACTGGCACCTCAGACCCAGCTGCCATTACAAACTGCACAACAGTAGTGTCCATTTTACTATGTTGCCAGCGGCGAGGTGGGGGGTGTCACAGTTGGCACCAAGAAGTGAAACAATTCATTGCTCAGAAATCAGTGAGTGCTTGCTTGCTTTTATTTTGTCACACAGGTTGCGAGTGAGTGACACATTTCCTCGTGCCATGAACTTGTTTCCTTCCAAAGTCAACTCTGCACCTTAGGAATGTTTGAGATACAGTATCTCTCCTTTCACAGCTTTTGACTGACGATCTGAGCCTCTGTGTTTTTGTGTGTGTGTGTGTGTGAGGGGGGGTAATCATGATATCCAGCTCCAAGTCACAACTAGGGAGGCTCTTTTAGGACAGAAGTCCCTAGCTCAAAAAAACCCCACAACAGTCTAATGCAGGTTAAGGAACTATTTTACTACAGAAACGAGTTTTAACATATAAACATAAAAATTATTTTTTCAAACATGTATAATACAGTGACCTAATTTCTAAGTGTCATAATACCCCACAGAGTGGGCAGTATTGAGCTATAATGGACCTTTCAGGGGCTATAGGGCCCAGGGCAGTCCGGTATAGCTCAATACCACACACCCTGTAAGGATATTGTTGCTTACTTAACTCCTGTGTTTACCTTCAGTTTTGTTTTCGATGTGCTGATCCATCTTTGTGTACTACCTACGTCATTTTGCTGTATTTTGATTATGCTTTCTTACTCTGTCTACTTGCTGTTCATAAGGAGTCACTTGCAAACTTTTACTGCAGTTCCACTGTTACATTACCTTCACCTGGCTCAGGCAGACAGCTGCAACCACTTGTGCTCAGCCACTCATTTCAGTCAACCTTACTCAGTCTGTCTGTTTTAGTATCTTCACAACAGTTGTGGTTCTAATACTGCTTCCTGCTTTCCTGCTTGTGGCTAAGTGTTGCTATGATAATGACCATTGATATGCATTCATATTGTCAGTACCATGTCATTCAGTTTTCTTTCAGTCACATCAGTTGTTCTTACCAGCAGCCTCCATTCAGTCCATTTCAATCATATCAATCGTCCTTCAGCAATGGTCGTTCGCTACATTTCATTATATCAGTTGTTCCTGTAGCAATCTTCATTGATCCTTTTCTGTATCTGTACCATCAGGCTCCAGAAATGCATTTCTACTGTCTTTTATCATATTTCAAAATCGTGCCATCAGGATTTCCCTGTGGGTAGTCAAGTTCACTTGCCCCCTTGAAGTCCGAATCTGGAGGGTGGATCTTTTGTCATTGGAGGGGGTCCTTCTCTGGGCTGCTTGCCTACTGCTGTGCCTCCCAGCAGTACCACCAGGTGGTAAGGTCCATTGCGCTGAGGGAAGCTTTAGCTGTGCAGACCCACAATTGGCAGCACCTCATAGTGTAGTATTTATGATTTCAGCTGCTGTAGGGTGGGGTCCTAAGTCCACATGGGTTCCTTTAGCCATGCACCCCCCAGTTGGCAGCACCTCATAGTGTAGCATTTATAACTTCAGCTGATACAGGGTGAGACCCCAAGTCCACATGGGTTCCTTTAGCTGTGCAGACCCCCAGTTGGCATCACCTCACAGTGTGGTATTTATGACTTCTGCTGCTGTAGGGTGGGACCTTAAGTGCATATAGGTACCTTTAGCCATGAAGACCCCTGGTTGGCATCACCTCATAGTGTAGTATTTATGACTTCAGCTGCTGTAGGAAGAGGCCCTAAGCCCACATGGGTTCCTTTAGCTGTGTAGATCCCCAGTAAGCAGCACCTCATAGTGTAGTATTTATGACTTCAGCTGCTGCAGGGTGGGGCCCTAAGCCCACATGGGTTCCTTTAGCTGTGTAGACCCCCAGTAAGCAGCACCTCATAGTGTAGTATTTATTATTTCAGCTGTTGTAGGGAGGGGCACTAAACCCACATGGGTTCCTTTAACTGTGTAGGCCCTCAGTTAGCAGCACCTCATAGTGTAGTATTTATGACTTCAGCTGCTGTAGGGAGGGGACCTAAGCTCATGTGGGTTCCTTTAGCAATGTAGACCCACAGTGAGCAGCACCTCATAGTGTAGTATTTATGACTTCTCCTGCTGTAGGGTGGGGCCCTAAGTGCATATGGGTACTTTTAGCCATGCAGACCCCCGATTGGCATCACCTCATAGTGTAATATTTATGACTTCAGCTGCTGTAGGGTGGGGCCCTAAGCCCACATGGGTTCCTTTAGCTGTGCAGGCCCACAGTTAGCAGCACCTTATAGTGTAGTTTTTATGACTTCAGCTGCTACAGGGTGGGGCCCAAAGCCCACATGGGTTCCCTTAGCTGTGCAGACCCCCGGTTGGCATCACCTCATAGTGTAGTATTTATGACTTCAGCTGCTGTAGGGAGGGGCCCTAAGCCCACATGGGTTCCTCTGGCTGTGCAGACCTGCAGTTAGCAGCACTTCATAGTATAGTATTTATGATTTCAGCTGCTGTAGGGTGGGGCCCTAAGTCCACATGGATACCTTTAGCTCTGCAGACCCCCAGTTAGCAGCACCTCATAGTGTAGTATTTATGACTTCAGCTGCTGTAGGGCGGGTCCCTAAGCCCACATGGGTTCCTTTAGCTGTGCAGACCCCCAGTTAGCAGCACCTCATGGTGTATTATTTATGACTTCAGCTGCTGCAGGGTGGGGCCCTAAGCCCACATGGGTTCCTTTAGCTGTGCAGACCCACAGTTAGCACCACCTCATAGTGCAGCATTTATGACTTCAGCTGCTGTATTGTGGGGCCCTAAGCTCACATGGGTTCCCTTAGTAGTGCAGACCTGCAGTTAGCTGCACCTCATAGTGTAGTATTTATGACTTCAGCTGCTAGAGGGTGGGGCCTTAAGCCCACATGGGTTCCTTTAGCTGTGGAAACCCCCAGTTAGCATCATCTCATAGTGTAGTATTTATGACTTCAGCTGCTGTATTGTGGAGCTCTAAGCCCACACGGGTTCCTTTACCTGTGCAGACCCCCAGTTAGCATCGCCTCATAGTGCAGTATTTATGACTTCAGCTGCTGTAGGGTGGGGCCCTAAGCTCACATGGGTTCCTTTTGCTGTGCAGACCCCCAGTTAACAACACATCATGGTGCAGTATTTATGACTTCAGCTGCAGCAGGTAGGGGCCCTAAGCTCACATGGACTCCTTTGGCTGTGCCGACTATGTCAGCAGCACCTTCAAAAGCTTTTATCCCTGTGGCTGCCTAAGGTCCACCTAGGCTTATTCTGTAAGCCCCCCCAGCTCTGTTGAGCTTAACTTTTTGTGCCACCTGTTTGCCCTTGTGTCCCTCACTACCGAGTTTCCGGGTTCTGGTTGAGCCCCTGCCTCTCCACCCAGCCCCTGATGTGTTTTGCCATTTGTAATGGGGCTGGAGAAGTGAACACCAGCCCAGTAGTGGAATTGGTGTTTTTTGCGGAGTTCTTGGTGATTCACTGAGAAGGGATTGTAGGGATGTGGGTGTGGCTCTTTGTTTTAAGTCAGACCTGAACCTCACGATCCTCCCAGTGGGAACAGCAAGGTCTTTTGAATGTGTGGCTATTCAAGGGGTTGCCGGTGCAGGTTGCAGGATTCTTCTCATTTATAGCCCCCCCGGAGCATGAAAGGGAATTCCTGCAGGAAGTCAGGGACTTCATCGTTGGACTAGTCTTGGAGTCACCCAGATGGATAATTCTGGGCAACTTCAGTGCTTGGATTGATGATGAACTCTCACCATTTGAACAAGACAACCTCCAATTAATGCAGTCATTGGGCCTGACACAGGTACCTCTGCTGACCACTCACACGGTCACTCCCTGGACCTTGTTTTCTCACTGGGATTAGAGGTCACCGACCTCATTGTGGAGTTGGTCACTTGGTTGGACCACTATTACCTTAAGGTTATTGTTTGAGGTCACCCTGATAGACTCTCCCCTACGGAGATGGTTCAGTACTGCCCTTTGAGGGGTTTGGCCCCAGAGGGTCTAATGGTGGTGTTGGATCTATTAGGTGTGATAAGAGCTTGCAAGGAGCTGGGGGAACTGGTGTCAACCTATAATAGGGCCGTTACCAACACCTTCGACTCCATCACACCAATTTGTGTTTGGCCACTCACTTCACGCCAGAGATCCCCATGGTTTGATGGAACTCTCAGGGAGTTGAAGGCAAGGGGCCAAAGATTGGAGAATTGTTGGCTGAGATCTGATGAGGACAAGCTTATTTTGATGTCTCACTATACAGAGTATCAAACAACAATTTCCCATAAGAAGGCAGAGTTCCTGTCCAGGGAGATTGTTGTAGCAATTAACAGACCAGCTCAGATCTTCCGGACCGTCGACAGGCTGTGTAATCCAGCTTATCTTCAGTCTGTTAAAGCCTGTTCACAGTCTAAGTGTGATGAGTTTGCTCTGTTTTTTGCTGGTAAGATCTCCTCTATCAGATCTGGGATCCTGTCGGCACCCTCCACAGGGACTTGCAGTGTGGTAAGCCAGTGTTTGTCGCGGGCACTCCATCAGTCTGGTCTGACTTTGACTCACTGGTGGTCGAGGATGTCGTTTGGGTCATCCAGGAGTTGAGACCCACCTGCTGTAGTTTGGACCTAGATCTGATGCACCTTCTTGTCCAGAAGTCCACTGGCCCAATCTTCGCTGGGATAGTCCAGTGTTTTTTAGTGAGGAGGGTCTTTCCTGAACCCCTTAAGGAGGTGGTGGTGAGACCCCTCTTGAAAAACACATCGCTAGACACGGGCTATCTGGCAAACCTTAGGGAAGGTTATTGAGAAGGCGATGGCTTTACAACTGGAGGCCCGTCTGTTAACTCACGACATCTATGACCCCTCTCCAGTCGGGCTTTAGGAAAAGGAACAGCACTGAGACTGTCCTGGTTCAGGTGTTTAATATTCTCCTGGTGATGAGGGATAGGGGAAAGTAGACTATTCTTGTTCTTCTCAATCTCGTGGCTGTGTTTGACACCATGGACCATGGGGTGATTTGGATCACCTGCGGGTTCATTGTGGACTCTCTGGTATGGTCCTCAACTGGTTCCATTCTTTCCTCACTGGCAGGATACAGAGGGTGGTCTTAGAGGCTTTTCCCTCCCGACCACTGCCCCTGCCATGTGGGGTCCCACAGGGTTCCATTTTGTCCCCCATGTTGTTCATGATGTACATGCTAACACTAGGAGACATTATAAGATGGTACAGACTGAGTTTTCATTGCAATGCTGATAATACTCAGCTGTACCTGTCTTTTGTACTCAAACAACAGGATGCGGTCTCAGGTTTCAGCTGGTGCTTTACTGAGGTTGCGACTGTGATACGAAAACCTAATGCCATTAGATTTACACCCTACAAGGCATTTACCTCCCCCCAATCTTCCCCTGGATTCCCATCTATTTCAAATATATCTTGACCCCATCACTAATGTCACATCCTCATGCTATCATTCCATCCCTACCCCTAAACAATATCTAGTTAACTGGTGCTGATTCCACTTTCATATTTCTCTCTCCCTCACCCCTCACACCCATACACCCTAATCCTAGCTTCACTCCAAACCTACTCTAATGAATCCCTAAGGGTGGATTCTTTCCTATCCCAACCTGTTACCCAAGTAACCTCCTGGGTAGTTCCACCTCTAACCAGCTTCTGCCCTCACCTTAACTTCCTTGACCCAACTTCCCCCAGTGCAGAACTCTTCCCAACTTTTACCTGGCACTCTGCCCCTAGAGGCAATACCTAGCACCTCCCTTTTGTTACAGGTGACATTTGTGTTAAGGTGTTGTACACTGACGTAATGCACCCACTATTTCGATCACTTGAATTTTGTAAACTTTGTGTCTTTGTTAAACTTGTAATTGTATCCTGACTGTGTTTGTAAAATTGTCTGCATCAATTCAGCGTGGAACCTTTGTAAACGAGTCTTAAGCTCAAAGGTCTTAATCCGAGAGAGATTCAAGACTGGATGAGTGCCAACTGGCTGGGGTTAAATCCGGGTAAGATGGTAGTACTGGTGGTGGAACCTGGTCGCCCAAGGGTTGGTGTGCAGACTGGTCCAGTCACCGGGCTTAGGCTTGGAGACTCCCAGCTTCTCACCTCTTCGAAGGTGAAAAATCTCTACGTTGTACAGGATAGTGGCCTAACACTTGAATCTCAGGTGTTGGCTGTGGTCCAGAGTGCTTTTACCATATTAGAAACATCACCAGGATTAAACACCTGATTCCCTTGGGCGATCTGCCTTCACTAGTCCATGCCTTTGTGACATCACAGCTTGAATATTGCAATGCCCTTTACTTAGGGCTATTGGGGCTGATCTTCGCCGCCTATAGCTAGTGCAGAATGTGGCAAACAGGATGCTGATTGGCCTTCTGAGGTCATGTCATATTACTCCTGTGCTGCACTTTCTGCACTGGCTTCCTGTTAGGTGGTGGATCACCTTCAAAGTCGATTTGCTGACCAATAAAGCCCTACATGGTCTGGTACCCAGTTACTTGCAAGACCTCCTACAGCTCTACCACCCATCCCGTCCCCTCCGGTCAGCTGAGGAGGGCCTCCTAGTGATTCCTAGGGTTTGTTTGAAGTCATCTGGTGCCCAGGCTTTTTCAGTTGTGGCACCTACCCTGTAGAATTCACTGCCTCAGTTGTTTATATAGGCCCCCTCAGTCAGTGCCTTCAAGAGGGATCTAAAGACCTTTTTATTTAATAAAGCTTTTCCCTCCTTTTAACTTCTATTCTTGTCTATATTTTTATAGATATTTTATTTTAACTTGTCTGTATTATTCAGGCATCTGTAAAGCACCTAGAGTCACATTGAGATAGAGCGCGCTAACAAATTAATAAACTAAACTAAGATGTAGAACCTTCATGCTGCTGCCACATGAATGTGCGAGCACTAGTCTGTGCTAGCTCAGTAGCACACTTATCTGTTTTCAGGCCATGGTTGTGGCTTACCAAACACTCCCTCGGTGCTCCCAGACCCCCAAATCGACTAATTGGGGTCTGGAGACATAAAGGGGACATCTTAGAAGCCACTAACTAATTAAAGAGCGCCAATGAGCGCTAGAAGATCTGCAAATAATTAATGAGAGGCACTGAATATTAATGAGACCTGCGTGTTGTCTGGGGGGCTGTGAATTGGCAGCAGCGACAGGCAGGGAAGGAGGTTAAAATCTGAAATTCTGCATGGGAAATGATGGGCAAAGGGGGTATTTTTGAACTTTGTGGGAAATAATTGGGAAAACAAAAAGGTTTGACTGCAAAAGACTTTGGAATTAAGCACTGTGTTGGGGACTGCACTGAACTGTATTTACAGCAGTCATATTTCTTGGCTCAAACCAATCAGACAACAGGGGTTTGGCAAACAGACTTCTGGAACTGCAATGGACTGTCGTGAGAAAAAAGTGGGACTTTTCTTGGTGCCCAAACAAGAGACCAATAGGGCATCAAGTGAGGTAAGTGAATAGTAATTTGTACAGTGGGGCAACTACTGCAGCCAATGAGAAGGAGCTGCTATAAAAGAGATAAAAGGGACTGTTTTGCCCGCCAAGGGGGAGATTCAACCAGGATCCCAGAGTGAGCAGATTGCAGGAGCAACTGCTGGAGGGCTCTTCAGCCCTAGGCCTGCATCTGGGACTTCACGGCCAGCTTGGCCCAAGCAGCTCACAAGTATTTGGGACCCTGCTGCCAGAAACTTTGGAGTGGAGCAACTGCTGAGTGCATACAGTAAAAGTGGATTGGGAGAGCAGCAGAGAGAAAGAAAAAGTAAATTGAAGTGCAATGTGAGAGCAAGGGTGGAGGGCAGCAGCAGCAGCAGTCAGTAAACGACTCTGTACTGAGTTTTACCCCTCAACTGGGCAAATTTGAAGCATGTGCTGCTGAGCCCCGAGAGAACCTATGAGTGTGAGCTGTGGCTAGGGACTGTGCAAAAGCTCAGTTTGCAGTTTGTGCTCCTGAAGGTATGCCACAGAGGGGTCTAGGGACCATGCTTGACTTGTCCCTGGATCAAAGACAGAGAAGACCAGTGGAGGAAGACATCGAAAGGCCTGCCTGGTGAACACTGTCTTAAAGGCCCCAGCGGTGAAGATTGGAAAGGTCAGGCAGGTGAAGACTCCAGCATTCTTTAATCACTTCAGCCAGCCCAGCTATTGCTTTGTGTGCCAAGAACTCCTGATACCAGCACGGTACCGTGAAACCAGTTTCCACCACCCCCCTTTGAACTGCTGAACTGTAAGTACTCAGGGCTGCAGCATTGGGGAAGTTTTTATTTAGCTAACTAGCTAGTCAGACTTAAAGGGGGTTAAGTCCTGGCCAGGACTGCACCAAGATTAAAGCTGCACCCAGGCCTGAAAGTTAAAGTTAAGTATTGTGAATTTACATTTTGGGCCCCAACAAAAGACCTCCATGTCGACTGCTGCACCGTGGTGAGTTACACACCAAAGAGACTTTATAGACTTTCTGGACAGCTGCCAAGGGAACGCCAAGTACACCCGCCAGTGGGAGGTGGGGATTGTTTGGGGAAGAATTGTTAGCCAGGTGTTATTGTTGTTGCTTTTTCTCCCTTATCCTCTTCCCTTCCAATAAAACACCGTTGTTGTTCATGTTAATTGCTGCCACAGAATGTTTCTGCAAAGAATGGGGTTATTGTTAATGGATGTGGGAAACTGTTTGGTGGGCTGCTGATGTATTTTCCTGGGGAGTGGTAACCTGCGATTTGTCCACAGGTATTCCCTGCACTTCCTTTGGTGGAGGCACCATGCCATTTTATATCCGCCTATTCTAACCCAGGCTGCCCCCCTCAGAGGCAAATACTGTGAGGAACTCAAGGACCCCGGATCAGCCAAAGATGGGTCAAAGGGCTGTTACAATTCCATATCCCCTTCCTTTAGTTTTCAGTCAAGGATAGAGCTTGTCATGGTCTTGAGGCTGGGTACTAGCCTTTCAGCAGTTGTTACTCTTCTAATTCCATGTTTTGGGAGTGGGCCTACTTTGCAGGGGAACTTCATTTAGCTGCAGAGATCTACCCATGGCACTAACACAGCATTATCCCATGGGACATTTAGAGCAAGAGTTATCCCTCCAGGCTTTTCCACTGAATTGGAATTTCAAATTATCAAAGTGAGCTGCAATATTAAGTAGCCATGCAAGGAGGGCTGTTGGCCCAAAGCCATGGATCCCCAGAGATTTTCTCCACATAAGTTTTTTTTCTTTCCTTTGTGCCAAAGACCACAATGTAATTTTAGAAGTAATTTACATATACCAAGTATTATGATTGTTTTATTTATTTAAACAATTGATAACCGGGAAAGGCACATTGCGCCGTGGCTCGATTCCAGGTGTGACGTGGGGGGAGGGGAGATGGGAGTCCCTACAAGTTATCTTACTATATACAAGTAACAGCAATATTACATGAACAATGGATAGATCAGAACTGGTTGAAATTGCTTACAGGATACAAGTTACTGTGAGCTGGGGTTTTATTGTGACTTACTTTATACGTAACAGTCAACATTTCAATCATACGACCACCTTCTATCAACAATCTTGTACAGACATCACTCCAAACTCAAGTTGCGCATGCCCTTTGAATAAAAAGATTAAGCCTATGGTTCAATGGGTGGGAGCAACCAGCCAGACCACCTTCCTGGGCTATAGAAACCAGCTACTTCCAACCTCATTTGAAAGCTGTTTCTTTGCTCCCACCATCCTCCCACCTCCTCCAGCATCTCACGTCTCTCCATGGGCTCATTCCTAAGGCACCTTTCACCTAAAGGAATTATGTTCCCACAGCACCTCTGGGAGCAGAACTCTCCTCAGTAGAGTTCCTTTGTCTTCTTGGTACCTCGACAGTGAGGTATTCCTACAGTAGACAGACAGTTCAAATGACCAAAGCATCTACATGTAACAGTCAACGATTCAATCATACAACCAGCCGCCTATCAACAATGTTGCAGAAGCATTACTCCACACTTTGGTTATGGACACTCTTTGAATTATATAAACCATTCGAGTGCTGATCTCATGGTTTATGTGATATCACACACTTTGGCATGTGTAAACAATACCTGTTACACACTACGCAAGCAAGGAGGGAGTCAAGCACATGTATCACTGGAAAAAATAGACCAGCGTTTTATTCCATTTATTTGTTAACCATGTAAACAGATTGAGCCAAATGTCTTTTCAGGAGAGAAAAGAGCTGCATTACTAAAGTACAGTTACTGTTGTCATGACCATCTCATAACATAGTGTGTACATAAACTACAAATGCCCCCCCCAAAAAAAATTTACTGGTGGCTTAGATACTATAGGTCACTCAATACAGATGCCCTTCTACAGGACCTTCAATCCACTGACAGGTCACTAATGTACTCAACACCCAGTATCAGCTCTGCCCTCTCCATCTTCTCCCACTTCCTATTCAAAGCATGGAAAACCCATGCCCCCTCTTAGGAGGTGTAGAGTTAAATGCTCCCATCACCCTTGGATTTTAGCCAACATCATTCACCTCTGCAAATCTCACGACCTCGCCTGTACCTGGTTCAAATCCTCTCTCTCCCCCCTCTGACCACCAGTCCTACAGGTCCTTGAGGAATGCCTGCACCAAGACCATTAGAGCTGGGAAAACTTCATATTTTAAATCCATGCTAGAAAAACTAAACTCCCTTCAATTTCTGGTGCACTCTCCACTCCCTTTTGACCTCCTCCCAAATCCTCCCTCCTATACTAATTGTTGATGGATCACACGCCTCCCATCCTTTCTCAGCAGCCTCCTCACTAAATTCCTTTTCACCACATGTACCTCCCTCAAACCCCTTCTGTCCCCCAGCTCCCCTCTTTCCAAATGTCACAGAGCCTCCCTTCTCCCTGTCTCTCTCAGGAAGTATACCATGCCCTTCTTCCACTCAACCCCAGAAATTCGAGTTCCGATGGCCTTGACCCCTATCTTCTTTGTATCTTTGCCCCTGCTATCACTCATCCCCTTACCCATTTGCTGAACCCCTCTTTCAACCTTTGCTCTGTTCCCCAGGTGTGAAAGGTCGCCAAAGTGATCCCCTTCACAAGGGGTGACCTTTCCACTCCAGGAAAGTACAGACCCATATCCCTCCTTCTCTCACTGGTCAAACTGCAAGAATCCCTAGTTTTCTCCCACCTCACTGACTTCCTAAACTCCTCAGGTTTCCTCTTTCCATTCTAATCAGGCTTCAGGACTAACCACTTGATTATCACCTCTCTTCTTAGAGTCACCAATATTGTCCTCACTGGCATGGATCGAGGTCACATAACTGCTGGCTTTTTCATTGACCTAGCTAAGGCTTTCGATTCAGTCTCTCACCCTATTCTTCTCAACAAACTCAGTTCCGCTGGACGCTCAACCTCAACTGTCAAATGGTTCGGCTTTTACCTCTCTGGCTGCTCACAATGTGTCCTTGCAGGTGATACCCTTTCCCTCCCTCCCTACCCATCCAGGCTAGCATGCCCCAGGGCTCCATCTTAGGCCCTGTCTTCTTCTTTATCTTACTAAATGACTTCTCCTCAGTCTACTCTTTCTCTGGTATACATATGTATGTGGATGATACTGTCCTCTGTGCCTCAGGACCCTCAGCCCCCAAAGTTGTGTCTCAGCTACAATCCGACTTCCAGTCAGTCCTGCCATGGTTTCAGATCAACCAACTCAAAGTTAATGCCAAGAAAACCATGGCAATGACCTTGGGAACCACTCAAAAAATTGACCAAACTCTCCACCCCCCTCTCTTTCTCCAGCATGGACGTGACTATCCTTGATGAACTCCCCTCTTTCAAATACCTAGGTGTCTGGCTGGCTACCCAGCTGGACTTCTCAGCGCACATTGACCACATATGCTCAAAGCTCTGTCCTCAAGCTTAGAGCCATGTATAGAAATGAACACTCCCTCTCCTTGATCGTCCACTGGGAATTTCTCACTAAAATGAACCTTCCCATATTCAGCTACTCTGATTTAGTTTATGAGACTGCTCCCACCTCTTTGTTAGCCAGGCTAGATGCTCTTTAAAATGCCTTCTACTACTTCACATTACATGCCCCCCCACACCCACTACTGTTCCCTGTACTACTCCCTCTCCCTTTCCTCTCTTTCTCTGTGTGACCAGCACCAGACCACCCTCCTCAACTCCAAATTCTGGCTTGGGTCTCTCCCCTCCTACCTCACCTCTCTCCTCTCACCCTCCTCCCCACCCTCCTACCTTCTTCATTCCAGAGATACCCGCACCGTCTCTCTTCCTCGTCATTCATCCTGCTTGGGTCAGGCAGCCTTTTCCTACTGACTACCCTCTCTCTGGAACTCCCTCCCTATTCCGTTAGACAATCACCCTCCCTGCTATACCTGAAATGTACACTGTCCTAATCTGTCCTGCTCCCTTTCTCCTGTCTTCCTACCCCGTGTAACTTATTGCACTGTCACTCACCCCCCCTTCAGGCATCACACCCCCTGTGTATCCCAACTTTCATTCTTGTTTGCATTGCTACAGTCCTACCCTTGACATCCAAAGCTTTAACTTCTGTACCCACTGTCCCTCTACACAATCTTAACTGTCTTCTTGTTATATTTGAAATGTTATTTCTCAGTTCTCCTGCATATGTTTATTGTATTTGACTTCTTGTCTGACATACTTGAACTGAGCATCTCATTAATTGTTAATATTTAAGCTATTATACCCTACGAGCACCATTTTCAAAAGGTTTGGGCAGCGTATCCCAGGTTGCACCGTCCAAACCTGGAAATGTGCCAGCTGTCGGATCATGCCCATATTCAAAGGGCACAGATGCATGGTACACCACCAACAGCACCTAACATGACACATCAATGGCGCTCTATGCAAATGAGGGTCCCCCATGCATATGCAGTGCAGCACAATATTGAAACATTTCAGAAGCACAAATTGGCTTCCAGCAGCAGTGTAGAATAATGCTGAGATCCCAGCCTAACTAGTGCACAGACCCGCTGTGCACTGTTTAGGGCAGGAACCTCATGCAGTAATCCCCTCAGCCCGGATCACAGATAACACAGAAGAAAACCTGACCCCTGTTGTCCCTGGTAATCTAGTGGTTCCCTCCCCAGCCCTGATCACAGATAAAATAGAAAACCCGATCCCCATTTTTCTCTGGTAGTTTGGTTCCCCCCTCCCCAGCCCCAATCTATATAGTAACAAAAACTTCCCTGATGCCTGGTAGTCTAGTGGTCCCCCCCCAAACCCCGATCACAGATAAAATAAAATAAAACCTGATCCCTAATGTCCCTGATAGTCTAGTGGTTCCCTCCTCCCCAGCCCCGATCTGTATAGTAATAAAAACTTTCCTGATGCCTGGTTGTCTAGTGGGGAACCCCCTCCCCAGCCCTGATCCATAAAAAAAAAAAATGATCCCTGGCAGTCGTGTTGCCCTTCCCCCACCCCGTTAGGCAGTGACCCACCACCCTGCTCCCTCCCCCATCCCGACTGGAGCTGGTGATTGGTACCTCTATGGGCAGTCATCAGCCCTGCACCCTGGATTTGCTGTGCAGAACATGGCGACCCCTGCTGTGCACCACATGTTCAGTGTCTGATATTCAAACAATGTGTTTGAATATGGCACCAGAGCAGGGCAGCCCATTTGTTTTTGTGTGGCACCGCTTTGGCACACATCTGGCTGGCTTTTGAATATGGGGGCCTACATCCTCATTGCTGTTTGTTCTTCTCATGTATATCATATTTCAATGTGTTATTTCTGAAACTCTAAGAACTTTGTACTCCCACTTCCCTCTCCCTGGTTGCACCTGGAAATGAGCCACAGCTCAGCATGCCTCCCAGTCACCAACTTTTAAATAAATAAAAAATACATGCATAAACAATTGACAGAGTACAGACATACAATTAGGCAAACTAGATAACTATTTTGCAGTATACAGTTATATAAAATATATTAAAGCAATCACCAATACAGGCAAAAACATGGTCATGACCAGTGTCAGTCACCAGGTGTAATTTACTTGCTTTAATAAATACAAAGTGTAAAAATGTAGCAAACCAGCGGTGACACTAATAATTCCGTGTTGCTGCTGGTCTGCTGCTCTTTTAATCATTGTGTCTAATAAAGCACGTAAGTTACCTAAATATTGTTTGCAACGTTGGTTTGTTTTTTTCCATTTGTGTGCCCATCTCCTACTTGTCTGTACCATAACTGCTATGCGGTGAGCCCTGGGATTTACTCTAAGGGCATGGGGTCATAATGTCTCAAGACAACATGCCACATGGCAAAATCGCGCTGCCAATACAGCGCGATTTCTGCCATGAGGCATAAGTTTTTTTGTGGGCCTCTGCCCCACACCCCCTGCTACAGGGGCTGCACCTCTCGGATCCCCACTAAAGATTTTCAACTCTGAGGGGTCAAACTCAGGAGTTCACAAGACGAAAATACAAGATTCTGGGACTGGGAATCAAACCCGGTCCCAGACACAGCGCCTGGGTTCCTACTGCTGTGGCTCAGTCCTGTGAGGCACGGCAGCTGCTCGTCGGAACTCTGCTTCCAGCAGAGGTTTTATCCTCTGCCTGGGAAAGTGTGCCTGGTGCTATACTGCGTACATCAGTATTACGCGGTATTGCACCAGTAGCGAAAGACATCGCATTGTAACGGTTAGCCATAATGTTGTATGCTATTAAGTGCGACATTATGACCCGTATGTACTCTAAGCAACCTCATTGCTCACTGACACACTGCTACAATTAAATTATTCACTGTGTTTTTCAGGGCTGTTGCTAATGCTCTGGATAGGTTTCAGTCATGTTTAGGTTTAATTATGTTGCCGCCTGTGATGTCAGTATTAGTGTACCCTAAGGCCTTGTCCACACTACGTCACACAACCCTGTAATGGTTACAAACCATTACGGTTGGTAAATAGTACAGTGTGTCCACACTGCCGGTGTACCATCGTGATGATGGTTCGGGACTGTTACTGCCGGTCCACACTGCGGGTGACAGGTGACCGTTACGGTCGGCACCCTATCCCACAATACAGCTCGCACTGCACTATGGGCACTGCTGGGGAACATGTTCACGCATCCACACTACAGCCAGTAATGGTACAGTGGCAGAACTGGTTCCATAACCGTTGTTGAAACCACCTCATGAGTGGTTTCGACAACGGTTATGGAAACGCATCCTGTAATGTTACAGGTGTAAACGCAAACCATTGTGGTAACAGCTTGGACCCCCTGTAACATTACAGAAGGGAGGTTTTGGTGTAGTGTGGACAGGGTCTAGGAGTGAGAACACACAGACATAGCTGGGGTGGCTGTTTGCCCCCCTCCCCCAGCTTGTGTCCATTAAGTTTTCATAAAACATTTTTTGTACACTGGGAATACATATCGGGATTTCTTTGGTGGAAACCACCATCCCTAAATCCTGGCTATGTCGTTGGAACATACTGGAGTGAATTGTGTTTTTGTCTGTACTCTGCTTTAAGTAATTTAATGCTTTGAAATGGTAGGAATATTCCTCCCTTTTCTGTAGATGAGACAAGAATGTAACTATTAAATTCTGCATGTTTAGCAAACAAGGGAATCAAACTACTGCAGCACTGCAGCCATCATTAGGGACATTTCTGGGAGTTTTTACTACTTTCTGACTGAAAAGTGAGTGCAAGGCTTCTGTCCGGTTTTGCATAGTCTGAATTTATTGTTGGTCCCCAGACTTCACTCCCATTTAAAATGACTGGCTGAATTAGACTGTCAAACAAATTGACTCTTATCTTTATAGGAAGGTTGACTGGATCAAGCTGTTTACTGATAGCATGTAGTAGATGGCACGGAGGGCTTGTTCCGGTAATAATTTAAAAACAGGATTAAGGCTCCACGTCACACTTATTGTTAGGCCTAGGTAACTATATCCCAGGGTGTGATCTATTTATTTTATTTTATTTGCTTTTGATGACCCGGTAAGTGCATTAGGCAATAAACCTGCCTATTTTCAGACACGACCCGGGAGCGCACAAGATACAGTAATTAAGTACAAACAGACTCAGGTACATAGATACAGTTATAAGCATTTCCAACAGATATCCACGCAGGGATAGACAGTTATTATTCATCAAGCAGGAGCATCCACGCAGGAGTGAGTTAGGCAGGTCAAGAACATTTAAGAGTTATATGAGGAGTTAGGCGAAATCAGGAGTCTAGGCAGTTAGGATAAGCCAGGTTAGGTACAGTCGCAAGTCTCAAGTCCTAAGAGGTGAGAGAATTGTGCCATAGAATTCAAATTTGTTTTAGTTATTTGGGGGATTTTTCTAGAAAGTCATCATTGTAATCTTATTTAAGTTTACCTGGAGAGCCCATTTGCCACAGTTTGCATCGAAAAGATGTTGCTGTTCATGGGGGCCAGGATGAGTGGGTAATACTATGAGTAGGTCATCTGAATAAAAAAATCTAGTGTTTTTGAAGAGCTACTGATGATATCATAACCAGAACTCACAGCCTAGTCCTTTCTGCCAGCAACCATATAGGACATAGTGTACCAAAGTGTAAGAAACTGTAGTTGTTTTTAATGAATAAAAACTGACTCTGGATTAGCAGCAGATCATGCATTGCCAGAATAATCAGATGCAGCATATTATAATGGGAGACAGCTGACTTATGTAGTCGGTTGGTGAAGTGAGGTAGTATAGTTTGGGCAGACTTTACATAGAAGCATAGAATTTGTCAGCAGGTAAGGATTTCTGGGCCCACCTAGTCTGCCCAGAAAAGATATTGTAATCGGTCGGATATGGATCCTTGGTCCCCTTCTACCATCAGATTCTATGTTTCTATTATGCTTTTGAATGTGGCAGGGATATGATATTAGAAAGCAGTGCTGGACAGGGATTTGGAATGTCAAACTAGTGTGCAATTTCAGAATACTGCAGTGATGAGATTTTAGCATTTCAAAATTTTGCGGTGCAATGGGACTCATTTTCAGAATGCTGCAGGGACATACAATTTTAGAATGTGGTGGACATTTTGGAATCAGGACCTACAGTCATGAATATGGTAAGGACATGTAATCTCTGAACATGAAGAGGATGTACAATGTTGGAATGTGTCAGTGAAACATGATTTCAGAAAGTGTTGGGAATATGCCATCTCAGAATGGGGAAGACATGCACTTCGAATGAGAAACAGGCAATCTTAGAATATGGTTAGAACTGCAATCACAGAATGTTGCAGAGACAAATTATTTTGTAATGAAGGACGTGCAGTCTTGAAATGTGGGATTAGCGCAGTCTTGGAATTTGGCAGAAATACACAGTTCCTGGATATGGCAGAGATATGCCACCTCAGAATGTGGCAGGGAAGGACAGTCTCAGAATGTGGCATGGATACACATCTAGAAATTGACAGGGTGGACTGTCTCACAATATCGTGAGGATGCACACTGCTGTACTATGACTAGACAATTTTAGTTTAAAATTGGTGATAACTGCCACATTCCAAAATTGTACACAACCACATTTTGAAATTGTGCATTCCTGCCACATTCCAACACTGTGTGTCATCATGGTGCCACAATCTAAAGTCGCGTGTCTGTAAAACATTTTGAAATTGCACATCCCCACAGATTCCAAAATTAGTTGTCAGTATCATATTCCTAAACTGTCACTGCCACATTCTGACATTGTGCATCCCAACCCCATTTTGAAGTTGTGCATCACTGCCAAATTCTATCATCGCGCTTCACCACCACATTCTGATGTTGCATGTCCCCGCCACATTCTGAAATTGTGCATCCCTACCACATTCTAAAACTGCACATCACTGCTAGTTTCCATCACCATACTTCCCACCACATCCTTGCTTTTGCGCGTCCCCACCACATTCTGACATTGTGCATCATCACCACATTCTGAAATTGTGTATCCCCAATCCATTCTGAAATTGCACATCACTGCCAGATTCCATCATCACGCTTCCTCATATCCTGCTACTGCACATCCTGTCACATTCTGACGCTAGCATTGCCACCACATTCTGAAATTGTACATCACTATCAGATTCCATCATCACGCCCCACCACATTCCAATACTGCATGTCCCCGCTACATTCTGAGATTGCGCATCACCACCACATTCTGAAATTGCACATTATGCTTCCCCATCACATCCTGATATTGCATGTTTCCACATTTTGATGTTGTGTAATCCCACCACATTCTGAAATTGTACATCACTGCCACATTCCATCATCATGATTCCACACCACATCCCAATATTGCAAGTCCCTGCCACAGTCTGACATTGTGCATTCCCGCCACATTCTGAAATTGCACATCACTGCCACATTCCATCATTACGCTTCCCCACCTCATCCTGATATTCCACATGCTACCACATTCTGACACTGTGCATTCCCACCACATTCTGAAATTGCACATCACTGCCAGATTCCATCATTACACACCCTTACCACATTCTAATATAGCACGTCCCTGCTACATTCTGACATTGTGCATTCCTGCCACATTCTGAAATTGTGCATTTCTGCCAGGTTCCATCATCATGCTTCCCCACCACATCTTAGTATTGGTCATGCCCACCACATTCTGACATTGTGCATTCCCGCCACATTCTGAAATTGCACATCACTGCCACATTCCATCATTACACTTCCTCACCTCATCCTGATATTCCACATGCTACCACATTCTGACACTGTGCATTCCCACCACATTCTGAAATTGCACATCACTGCCAAATTCCATTGTAACCCCTAGATGGCGCTATCCCAGGGGCTACTACCCCTGCCTGATTTGCCACTAACAGGTTGAGGGGCCTGGATCCAATGGCGGGTGCCTCCACCCAGAGGTCAGGGTTTGCAATAGTTAAACTTACTTGGTCACAGCCCTCTGGGACACTGCAACCCCCCTTTCTTCCCACTAGTGGCCCACACAATATAGCAGAATTACCTTCACAGTATACACTTACCCCAAGGCTGGTTCAGGCACGGGACATCCTGTAAAATAAGATACAGTGCAACAATCACAGTACAGTACTTTAACATAGACAAATACCTCAGGCAGTATAACTTTGTTGAAACAAACAGCTCTGATTTATTTAGGGGATATAACAAGGACAGGGGAAATCAGGTTAATTAGCTTATCACTTTACTATCTCATTTATGCTCTTCAGGCCTATCCTTACCAGTTACTGTCCCTGGGTACCCAGGCCCTAGTGGCTAGTCCAAACCGTGGCAGCTGGTAGGGCCCTTTCACACAGAGAAAAGGAAAATTAAACAGTCAGCAGTACAGTAATTCCATTTGGATTTAATGTGGCAATTCAACAGGAGCGACCTCGAATTAGTACTCACGACCTCCAAAGAAGATATGGTCCTTCAATGTCAGCAGGGCTACTTTTGATCTCCAAGAGACTCCTCACACATTTATATGGTAAAAAAGAAAGCACTATACCAGGCAGGCTGCATCTGTATCCCAATCGCAATTACTGCACAATAACCAGGAGAACACAGAGCAGATTCAGTTCCTGACAGACCGAGTGTAATTCAACAATTTCTTCAGTCTTCTACAGGGTGAGCCTGGTTTCTACTCTTCAGAGATCCTTTGATTCTTTTCACAGGACTGATTCAGTCCTAACAAGCAGTTACACAAGTTGTAGACCGGAACTCTGGGCCTTGCACACGTTTTTGACTGAAACTGTGCACTGAAGGAGCACAGGGTTTCTTTCCCTTCACTTTCAGATCTCAAACTGAAACTCCAACAGACAAAAACCGGCACTTCCTTTGAGTTCCTCCAGTTCTTGACTGGATTGGCTGTCACCACAATAGACTGCTGCTGTTGGTCCAAAAGGCAACCAAGTCTAAACTACATCTCCCAGAGTCACTGCCCATACAATCCTCTTGTGGCTGGCTCAGATTATGAGTCCCAAGTTCTGATTCGTCCAAGGCATCATTTTAGAGCTAGTTTACCCCACACTGATTGGTCCAGTTCAGCAGTTCAAAACCAGAATGGGGAACTAGGCAGACAGTTCTGACTGCAAAGAAAGCAGGTTAGACAAACTGTAATTTTATTATTACTGTAAATGATTTCTGCAATCAGTTACATCTCTTCAGACAGGTTCCTTTGCACTCCTAGTGACTGCAAAATGGGTGAATTGGCAGCAGCTTGAGTGGTACTCAATCAAAGAAACACACAGTCCCCATACAACTAATTATGTCTGCAAGCAGACAGCTCTTAAAGAGACAGTACCAGAGGTTCTAAAAACACTACTGATAAATGGCTTAAACGCCAAACACCATTCAGGCTTGGAGCATTCAAGCAAGCTCCTGAAGTCTTTTGGGAACCCCATTTGCAGGGGGTTACACCTTCCTGGTTTGGGAAAAGCTTGACGTCCGCGCTCAAGTAATTTCATAAGTTTCAACTGCAACCATATACATTTGCATTAGGCTCACACATGTAATCATCAGTCAATACATCATTTTACCAAGAACCATTTCTGAAACATTGCAGTACGTCACTCTTTAACAGTATAACACACACATTGTACCATAACTCAAGTTATTACTCTTGTACATGAAACCTGAAGAGAGGGACCCTTCCCTATCAGTTACCTTGGGGCTGGACGGGCAAGGGCACCATACTTAGAGGGCAACACAAGTAACTTGAGTTAGCACTAACGCCAGTTTGGGCAATGAGCTCGGGACACATACACTCCTTTATGGACAACATTGAGAGGCAGGTCCACTGGCCGGCCCAGGGAATCATAACTGAGGTGCACACAGGCTTTACAGCTCGACCAGTCTTTCTAGGGGAGCTGTTACAGTCTCTGCACTCTGAGCCTCATTTTCAGCATTGTTCTCACTTGTCAGGAGTCTCCATGGGGTAGAGAGGCTAGAACTTGGGGCACTTTCAGCTCCAGGAGTTACAGTTTCTGAGTCCACAACATTTGGCTCGCATGGAGAGCTTTCAGACACTGGCAGTGGACTGTCAGGGCACTCAAAATACTCTTCTTGTTCGGGTGTATCACCAGTCTGCCCCAATCTATCATTTTCCTCCCTGAAAGCTCAAACAGTTCAACCATGCACATGATTCCATTTCATCTGATCTGATGCTTTGCACTTCACTTTCTGGGAGCATTGGCTCCAGGGATGAAGCTGGGGGATAGACAGTCCAGAAGGCCCAGCTTTGTCTCCAGTATTGACTAGGGATTGCCCCAAACAATTGACTCAGTTCGTAAGAAGGATAGTATTCAAAGTCACTCTCACTTTCTTCTGATATGGACTGACAGTCATGCTCAACTGGGACTTGTGCAGGGGAACACTTAACTCTGCTTCTGTAGGTGCAGACTTCCTTGATCTTTCTTAGCAGCAGCTCTAGTCACTGGTCCAGAGGGGCATCTTCTGGGGCTCAGACTCAATCAGGATTTGTCCAATGGGTAGTAAATGATTTCTATGCATTGTTTTTACATCTTTTGAATTGTTCTCAGGCCTTACTTTGTACACTGGCAGATCATCTAGTTTGCCCACTACAATGTGAGGGAGATGGTGCCATCTGTCAGCAATCTTGTGTTTGCCATGCAGTCCCAGATTTCTTAGCAATACCCGATCTCCTCCTGGAGTTCCTGTGCTTTCACCTTTATCATACCTTCTTTTGTTGGCCAGATTTCTTTGGCAGCCATGGTTTGAGCCAGTTGGTACGCATGAGTTAGCTGGGCCTTTAACTTTGCACATACTGTAAATAGTTGTCAGCTTGAACCCCATCAGGAGAGACCCCAAACACACATCTACCGGTAGTCGAGCCTTCTTCCAAACATCAGGCGGTAGGGGGAGAACCCAGTGGCATCACTTTGGTGCAGTTATAAGCATGTACCAGGGTGCTAATTTGTTGGCTCCATCTAGGCTTGTCCTTTGGGTGCAGGGTGCCTAGCATATCTAGCAAAGTGCGGTTGAAACGCTCAGGCTGTGGGTCCCTGGGGTGGTAAGGAGTGGTTCTGACTTTCTCACTCCCCACAGAGAAAGCATCTCTTTGATCAGACGACTCTCAAAGTCTCTCCCTTGATCAGAATGGATCTTTGTGAGCCCCATAGTGAACAAAAAGTTTTCTACGAGTACTTTGGCTAGTGGATGCTTTCTGGTCTTGGTGGGGAAAGCTTGGGCATATCTCGTGAATGGTCAGTGACCACCAGCACATTACTGATATTTCTTTGATCTGACTCCAAACTCAGAAAATCAACAGACCAGCTCCATGGGTGCACTGGTGGTTATGTTAACAAGGGGCAGCCTCTGGGCAAAGCTTTCTGTAAGCAGCGACTACAAGTTCGTATGTGTTGCTCACATCAGCCCCCATCTTAGGCCAATAGAATCTGGATCTCACCAAGTCAAGTGTTCTGTCTATACCAAGGTGCCCCATGTGGTTGTGCAAGGACCTCAATACTGAGTCTCGAAAGGCAGTGGGCAGCACCGGTTGTTGTTTGTCTACTTGTCCCCTCTGTCTACTGTTTCTCATATAACAGTTTATTGATCAGTTTCAACTTAGGACCTTCTTTGTATAACAGTGCAGTTCTCAAATCAGTGGAGCGAATTTGGACACATCTTTTCCTGCATAGAGGGCTTCTAAAGCTGATTTGATCATAGGATCGGGGATTGAGCCCTAATACTGTCATTGTCCAGCTGAGGCAGTGCACCAATGTCTATTGCAGAAAAGTGGCAATAAGCAGCAGGTATGCAATTCTCAGAGGGTCCCAAGCAATCCACCATGCAGTCCACTGCCTGCGGGACATTTGTTCCTCCCTGTCAAACTTCGCAGAGTGCCCGAATGTCAGGTTCTGCCAATCGGACCCAATCATTCTGGGAACAGGCCTGGAGAGCATCAGCATCTATGTGGTTCAGACCTGCTCGTATTCGAGAGCATAGTCATATGTAGATAATGCAGAAAGCCACCTGTGGCCAGTGGCATCCAACTTAGCTGAGGTCTGCACATAGGTCAAAGGATTATTGTCAGTTTTTACTAGTATTTTAGCCCCATACAAGTACTCATGGAATTGGTCAACAATAGCCCACTTCAAAGCTAGGAACTCTAACTTATGTACAGGATAGTTCTTTTCGGATGGGGTCAGGCTTCTACTGGCAAAGGCCACTGGTCTCAGGCCATTCCTCGTGCTCTTGGTACAACACAGCCCCCAACCCTTGCAAGCTAGCATCAGTGTGCAGGACGTAAGGTTTTCTTGGATCGCATAGGCCAGCACTGGAGCATGGGTAAGTTGATATATGATCTCATGAAAAGAGTCTCATTAATCAGGAGTCCAGCGGGCCCCAAATACTTCACTCGATGAAAATACACTTTCAGTCTTGAGGGACGCTGACTTTGGTATTTTTGTGGGTTGGGGATACCCTTGAGTAAGGTTAAGTAAAGGGCGGATCACTCTTGAATAGTCCTTGATGAACATAATAACCACAGAATCCCAGGAATCTTGCAGTTCTTTTAGATTTTGGGCTGGCCAGGTGGTCAAGGCCTCAACTTTACTTGGGTCGGTCTCTATTCCTCGTGGATACTATGTGTCCCACATACTTTACTGATGTTTGAAAGAATTGACACTTATCAATGGACAGTTTAAGGCCAAAGTCCTCCAGTCGATCCAATACCTTAAATAATCTGCTCTCATGTTCCTCCAGTGAGCTGCCAAACACAATAACATCATCTAGGTATACCAGGCACTCTAGTAAGTTCATGTCCCCACTGCACGCCCATCAATCGCTGAAAAGTGGCTGGGGCACCTGAAATCCCTTGAGGCATCCCTCATGAATTCATAGAAGCCAAGCGGACAGATAAAGGCTGTCTTCTCACGGTCCTCTGGGGCCATCGGGATCTGGTAGTACCCACTGCGGAGATCCAGCACAGAGAACCACTTGCCCCCGCTTAGGCAGTCCAAAGCATCCTGAATGCGGGCATTGTGTACTGATCAGGATAGTCCGCCGGTTTAAGTGCGAGCAATCCACGCATATCCTTACTGTCCCATTCTTTTTCCTCACTACCACAATGGGGAAGCATAAGGGCTCTGGATTCTTGTATTACACCAGCCGCTAACATCTCTTGCAGATGCCGCCTCACATCATCTATATCAGCAGGTGCCAGGCGCCGAGACCTCTCACTAAATGGTCTTCGTCATGCAGCCGGATATTGTGCTCAGCCCTGCACGCATCCTACGTCCCATTCCTTTAAAGAAAACACCTGGTCTCTCTGGGCAAGCTTCTCACTGATCCTCACTTTCCATTCAGCTGGCAGCGGGAGTCGCCGAATCAAACAAGTCAGGCTGCTACTCTGTCATTCTTCCTTGAACTCTGCTGCTGGGTAGCACTGCAGTGTCTGCACAATGCACATTAGCCAGGATGCAACCTCTATTTACTCGAATGTCTCTTTCAGACACATTATGAACTTGGACCATTACCTTCTGGCATAAGCATGGGCTCTAGCGGCAAAATACTAGGCTTGACCAGCAGTCCCTCTGGCAATTTTCCATCGCCTGGTGCATCCAACATTAATATTTTATTCTTAACATCCTTTCTGATACGGACCTCCCTGTAAGGTACACTGGGCATTTGGTGCCAGGATCAGAGACTCAGGATCCTTCTTCCATACAATTCCAACCGGTTCCTCTGGTTCTATATTTTCAGCATCTCTCTGTGCCTCATAGGCCTTCTTAATTAAAGCCGGAACTCTTAAAGCTCTACTAGTCTTTGACCCCTGTTTTCATAACACAAATGTCCAGCCTTCTGAACATATGAGCATTTGTTCCAATCAACAAAGGGACACCATCATACAGTCCAGTGGGGGACACACTAAGGCTAGGGTCTCTACTTGTTCGCCACTCCAGCCACGGAGGTGGGAAAGACAGCCAAATTCGGATATACCCAGAATAGGGTAGGCCTTCTCACTTAACCCCATACATGCAGTCCTTCTAATGGTTGTAAGGTACGTCTGACAAATGCTTCTGATACCAATCTTGAAACATAATTGTCACTTGGGAGCCACTGTCTAATACAGCTCTTGTAGACACTCCATTTACCTTTACAGTGGTCTCCATGGAGGGACCCACTATTCTGGACCAGTCTGGAGAGGCGGTAGTGGGGGCCTGGGCAACTGACCTTGCCACAAAAGGACGTGAATTAGCATTTTGGTGCCTCACTGGGATCATTTCGCACCTCTTAACCACTGATTTGTTCTCCAAGCTCTCCTTGTAGCCTATATGCAACTTTGTCAGTGTCTTTTGGGATTGGCATTCCTTTCATGTGCCCATCCTTCCCACAATTATAGCAAAACATACTTTTGGAGTTTGAGCTGGCGAGGTGCCACACTGGGAGCCAGGGCGGGGTATTACTAACTGGAAACCTTGGTGCCATCTCTGTCTGCGGCGTGATAAGCATTTGGAGACATCTCGTCAGTTTCTCCACTTCCATGGTCAAGGAATCGAGTTCGAGCTGTTATCAGCAGGAGATGCATGGTGGGTATCCCACCCCATAGCAGATGCAGTCGGATATAGGTCGGGGCCTGCATTTGCAGGCGTGGCCTTCATAAAGGGACTGTTTTGAATTCTCGGATCTCTCTCAACAGTTCACCCCATTGTGGCATATCTTTTCCTTATCAGAGCACTCATTGACTGCCAACCTCTGCCCCTGAACTTCACTTGATGGGCCACCCTCAGTCACTCGGGTCATAGCCACAGCTATTGGTGCAGGTCCCTCCCGAGGTCGCCTTTTCTCAACTCCTCGAATTTCTCTCATTAACTCATCATAGGAGGGTGGGATTCCAGTCGATTTGCCAGGCGAACTGAAGCAACAGCAGTTCTGAGAAGGGGGCAGACTTAAGGATTCTGTCCAGTCTGGTTCGTCCAGTTCAATCGCTGGCAAACTACCCTTTCTGAGGCATTCTTGCAACAATTTTTCCAGCCGAGAGACATACACAGACAACAACTCCCTTGGTACTGTTGTGCATTTCTTACTCTCCACCATAGGTCCTCATCAGAATCTGGGCTCCCATACACATTCTCCAAGGCCTCAAGATAGGCTTGTGCAGTCGCTTCAGGGTTACTGGCCTGCTTAGCACAGATGGTAGCCAGGGCAGGACCTGGAGGCTCTCACTAACCCTCTTCGCTTCTGCTTCCGAGCATTGCCATTCTAGCACTTGGGGGCAACATAGTCTATCCAGGTCTCCCAGTCATCCTCCCTTTGGTGGGTGGGAGGGTGCTGAGAAGATCCTCAACCTTCGGTAAGAGTCGTGACTAATGGCAGGTGCAGAAATAGGAGTCTGCATTGGTTCAGCCACCATTACGGGTACTGGAGCAGGAGAGGGTGTTGGGGAGGAACACCCCAGGTGGCAAGAATAGTTTCTTCAAGTCCTCCACAGTTTTCCTTCTCCCAGCAACCATTTAGCAAATTTCTCCTCAAAAGTTTCAGATAGTGGTGGGGCTCATTCCCCGGGTCTTTACTGTCCTTAGTTATCACTCTCCAAGCAGTGAGGGCTCCTCTGGGGTAATGGTCTGTGGTACTTGGAGCTATCTATGGATCCTTAAACTCTACTAGGCCAGGAAAGTGTGGTGAGCAGATTAGCGTGCGACCCACCACCACAGGATTTTGTAAACCTTCCACCTTGGAAAGTACTCCCGCACAGTGTCCGTATTGATACCCAGGGGATGTCCAGGATAAGCATAGCATTTGGGGCCGATCTCTCCCCAGTACACCACTCCACCAGCCGTGCACAGCCACTTCTGTCGGGGTACCCATTTATTTATTTATTTATTTATTTTCCTTAACAGTGGTTTGTAATATGGCCACTAGAGGACACACAATCCCAGCGGTGAGCCTCCAAATGTAACCCTAGATGGCGCTATCCCAGGGGCTACTACCCCTGCCTGATTTGCCACTAACAGGTTGAGGGCCTGGATCCAATGGCGGGTGCCTCCACCCAGAGGTCAGGGTTTGCAATAGTTAAACTTACTTGGTCACAGCCCTCTGGGACACTGCAACCCCTTCTTCCCACTAGTGGCCCACACAATATAGCAGAATTACCTTCACAGTATACACTTACCCCAAGGCTGGTTCAGGCACCGACATCCTGTAAAATAAGATACAGTGCAACAATCACAGTACAGTACTTTAACATAGACAAATACCTCAGGCAGTATAACTTTGTTGAAACAAACAGCTCTGATTTATTTAGGGATATAACAAGGACAGGGGAAATCAGGTTAATTAGCTTATCACTTTACTATTCATTTATGGCTCTGTGCACAGGCCTATCCTTACCAGTTACTGTCCCTGGTACCCAGGCCCTAGTGGCTAGTCCAAACCGTGGCAGCTGGTAGGGGCCCTTTCACACAGAGAAAAGGAAAATTAAACAGTCAGCAGTACAGTAATTCCATTTGGATTTAATGTGGCAATTCAACAGGGAGCTAATTCCTAATTAGTACTCACGACCTCCAAAGAAGATATGGTCCTTCAATGTCAGCAGGGCTACTTTTGATCTCCAAGAGACTTCCTCACATTTATATGGTAAAAAAAGAAAGCACTATACCAGGCAGGCTGCATCTGTATCCCAATCGAATTACTGCACAATAACCAGGAGAACACACAGCAGATTCAGTTCCTGACAGACCGAGTGTAATTCAACAATTTCTTCAGTCTTCTACAGGGTGAGCCTGGTTTCTACTCTTCAGAGATCCTTTGATTCTTTTCACAGGACGGATTCAGTCCTAACAAGCAGTTACACAAGTTGTAGACCGGAACTCTGGGCCTTGCACACGTTTTTGACTGAAACTGTGCACTGAAGGAGCACAGGGTTTCTTTCCTTCACTTTCAGATCTCAAACTGAAACTCCCAACAGACAAAAACTGGCACTTCCTTTGAGTTCCTCCCAGTTCTTGACTGGATGGCTGTCACCACAATAGACTGCTGCTGTTGGTCCAAAAGGCACTCAAGTCTAAACTACATCTCCCAGAGTCACTGCCCATACAATCCTCTTGTGGCTGGCTCAGATTATGAGTCCCAAGTTCTGATTCGTCCAAGGCATCATTTTAGAGCTAGTTTACCCCACACTGATTGGTCCAGTTCAGCAGTTCAAAACCAGAATGGGGAACTAGGCAGACAGTTCTGACTGCAAAGAAAGCAGGTTAGACAAACTGTAATTTTATTATTACTTAAATGATTTCTGGCAATCAGTTACATCTTTCAGACAGGTTCCCTTTGCACTCCTAGTGACTGCAAAATGGGGTGAATTGGCAGCAGCTTGAGTGGTACTCAATCAAAGAAACACACAGTCCCCCTATATAACTAATTATGTCTGCAAGCAGACAGCTCTTAAAGAGACAGTACCAGAGGTTCTAAAACACTCACTGATAAATGGCTTAAACGCCAAACACCATTCAGGCTTGGAGCATTCAAGCAAGCTCCTGAAGTCTTTTGGGAACCCCCATTTGCAGGGGTTACACCATCATTACACACCCTTACCACATTCTAATATAGCACATCCCTGCTACATTCTGACATTGTGCATTCCCGCCTACATTCTGAAATTGTGCATTTCTGCCAGGTTCCATCATCACGCTCTCCCCACCACATCCTAGTATTGGTCATGCCCGCCACATTCTGACATTGTGCATTCCTGCCACATTCTGTAATTGTTTCTCCGAGCTACATTCCAACATTGTGCATCCCCACCACATTCCAAAATCACTTGTCCTCACCCCATTCTAAAATTGTGTGTTCCCACCACATTCCATAATTGTGCATCCTTGCAACATTTGGACATTGAGCATCCCAGCCACATTCTAACATTGGGCAATGCCACCACAGTCCAACACTGTGTGTCTGTTCCATTCTGAAATTGTGTGTCCCAGTTACATTCTGGCATTGCATATTTCTGCCACATTTTGAAATTGTGCATTCCAGCCACATTCCCAGAATTACAGATCACCACCACATTCTAAAATTGTGTCCCCACCATACTGCAAAATTGTGTCATCGCCACATTCTAAAATTGCACGTCTCTGTCATCACATTCCAAAATGCACATCCCCACTGCATTCCCAAAATTAGCATCCTCAAATTCCAAAATTGTGTTTCCCAACCAAATTCTGAAATTATATCACCTCACCACATTCCAAAACTGCCCCATCACATTCCAAAATGTGAATTCCTGCCATGTTTACAAATTTCACATCCATACCACATTCCAAAAATAAACATCCTGTCGCATTCCACAATCGCATACCCTAGACACATTCTAGAACTCTCCATCCTTGTCACTTTCTAAATCTGTGTATCCCAGACACATTTCAAAATTGTATGCTCCTGCCATTCAGAAAGTGTGTTCTCCTGCAAAGCTCCAAAATTATGTATACACCGCATTCCTAAAATGTCCAGAATTGACACATTCTGAACTTGCATGTCATCATCACATTCTGAAATTCTGTGTCCATGCCACATTGTGAAATTACATGATGCCACCACAGTCTGAAATCAAACATTGCTACCATAGTCTGAACTGAGCATCCCTACCACATGCCAAAATTATGCATCCTGAACATTATACAAAACTCTATATCCCTGCCAAATTCTGCAATTTTGGGCACCATATTCAGAAAACAGGACAATTATAGTGCAAATGTTTGTGCAGCACTTGCTCTGTTCTCCCTCTGCAGCTGCAATGTTCAGTCAGATAGCAGCAGGGGCAGCACTGTTCGACTAAATATTGGGCCATGTTGTGCAGCACTCAGTGGGCAGACTAGGTGAGCCAAGCGTCCTTTTCTGTTGTCAAAGTCTACGTTCTAAGTGAAACTGTGCTGCCCCAACACAGATTAGGGCTGTACATCAACAAAAGGGAATATAGACAACAGGGAATAGTGCTGCCTGAAATGGGATAGCCAAGACCCCCTGGGCTATATTGATCCTGAGCATGCAAATGAGCCCACTGGGCATGCAAGGCGCTAAGAGACCATTTGTATGCCCATTACGGGCTCATTTGCATGGGGCACAGCAGCCCCTTAGCTCCACTTTCAAACCTGGAACGTAAGCCCTGGTGGTCCAGTAGTTCCCTTATGATTGCCTGTTCAATCTATGTAAAACATTCCCTGGTGGTCCAGTGTGCCCCCTCAACTCTGATCAGCTGTTCAATCTTTGTTAACATTCCCTAATGGACCAGTGTGTCCCCTGACCCCCTGAGCACCCATTTGATCTATGTACAACATTCCCTCATGGACCAGTGTGTCCCTACACCCCAATCACCCGTTTGATCTATGTAAAACATTCCCTGGTGGTCCAGTGTGCCCTCAACCCTGATCAGCTGTTCAAACTTTGTTAACATTCCCTAATTGACCAGTGTGTCCCTGACCCCTGAGCACCCATTTGATCTATGTACAACATTCCTCATGGACCAGTGTGTCCCCACACCCCGATCACCTGTTTGATCTATGTAAAACATTCCCTTGTGCTCCAGTGTATCTCCCCATGATCACCTGCTCAGTCTATGTAAAACAGTCCCTGGTGGTCTAGTGTGCCCCCATACACCCTGATTGCCTATCTGATTGCTGTACATTTCTGCTAATTCAGTGGTTCCCCACCTTCTGCTCCCCAGTATACATTGGTATAGCTTATCCTGATGGTCCAGTGCCCTCAACTGATCCGACACTGACATCCCACTTTCTTGCACCTCCTTAGCTGGTATCCAGAGCTCCAACCAGCCACATGCAGTGCCTGGCAAGCCCTCCTGTCACCTCCATGGCCAGTCACAAAGCTCTAAGATGAGAGGCAACATGGATTTGTATTTGGGCGGTCCTGCCAGACCAACCCGATTCATTTCTTTGACTGGGTAACCAGAACAGTGGACAGGGACAGGAAGTGATGTCCTGTATCTAGATTTCAGTAAGGCCTTTGACTCTGTTCCCACAGGAGATTAATCAGGATGGAAGATGGAGGACCTGGTGGTAGGGACAAAACTGGCTATGTGGGTTAGAAACTGGCTCTGCAAGATAGGAGTCATAGCCTAGTGATGGTGGGCAATTCTTGAGGCTAGACCAATCACTAGCACGGTCACACAGGCTTGGTACTGAGTCTGGTGTTATTTATCATCTTCATCAGCAACATTGCAGAGAGGATAAGAGGTAAGATATGCTTGTTTTCAGATGACACAAAGCTCTGTGGGAAAGTAGACATGGAAGAGGGTGGACCAGACCTTAGGGAAGACCAGGCCAAACTGGAGAGGTGGTCAGGTATTTTGTAAATGGGATTCAATGTCAAGAAGTCAAAGGTAATTCCCTTGGGGGCGAAGAACCCGGAGGTCAAATACTGGATGGGAGTTATGTAAGTTACCAAGTCAGAAGAGGAGATGGACTTAGGTGCAATCATTATGAGTTACCTAAAGCACTCAGCACACTGCAGGAGAGCAACAGCCAAACTTATTTGGATGCTGGGTTCTATAGCTAGTGGTTTAACCAGCAGAAGAGCAGAGGTCATTCTGCCACTATACAGATGACTGGTTCAGCCACATCTTGAGTACGGTGTGCAGTATTGGAGCCCTTACCTAAAGAAAGACATCTACTTGCTGGAAAGAATCAGAGAAAATGGCAACCAAGATGATCCAGGGACAGCAAAGGCAGGCCATATGAGGAGAGACTCAGATCTCTACATGTACTCACTGGAGGATAGAAGAGAGAGGGGCGACATGATTGAAACCTTCAAATACCTTAAAGGTTTCAACAATTTGAGCTCTGAAGATCTTTTCAGAGCTTTCAGAATCTTTTCAAAGTTTGTGAGAACAGGACCACTAGGAATCACTGCCTCAAGCTGGTGGACAGGAAGATTCAAGAGGGACATGACGAGAAATGTTTCCTTGGAAGGGGTGGTAGTGAAAGGGAATGAGTTGCTTGAGGTAGTTGTCTCCCAAAGATTGTGGGCAGCTTCAAGAGAGGCTAGGACAGAGTAAAAGGGAAAGTTGTTTGTTTGGGGAACAAGGGGTGAGAAGGGGCATGAAGGGGAACGGAGGAGTGGATAACAGGAAGTGGACAGATGCCTATGTAGACACTAGTGGGTCTGCAAGCTCGAGCAGACATAATAGACCACAGTGGTCTTTTCTGCTGGCATAATCTATATGTTGGTATGTTACACTGTTGCTGCCAGCCTTTGTGATGTATCCAGGACTTTGTGCCATTCACAGGCTCTGAGAGTTACTAGCACTCATGTTTACAGGTGCAACTCACCTCAGAGAAGGTCTACTGTGACCCTGGCCCATACCCTGTAACCAGCCTCATGGTGGGCATAACATACACCTACTCCTGCTGAGTATGCAGGAGTATCCCTGGCACTGCAGTACTTTACTGGTGGTGCCAGGTCACCCATGTCAGCCAGCATTGTGGCAAGACTGGTCTCTCAGACTCAGTCTGTGACTGTTACCAACTTTCTCAACCCTTCAGATGCCTAAAAGGGTCACCTTGGTATGCTGCCACCACTCAGTCACAGCCTCACTTGGGGTATCTCTAGTTCTGAATCCCACCAGCATCACTGCTTACACTGTACAGTGCTCAACGAAAGGGCAAGTGACCCATCTCTACTGCACAGCTGAGAATCACTTTATAGATAATATGGTAACTGTAGCCTTCTTCAGAAACAGAACACAGTTTTATCAATGTAACCCAGTTATCCTACCTCAAAGGATTCAGTCACAGAAACACGACATATATAATATAAAAAGAATATGTACTACTTCAAGGTATTTACACCTATAATGCAAGATACTGCACTAAGACTATAGAGAACAGTAATTCTACAGAGATAAAAAGATATTTTGAACAGTAGGTAACACACGAGAAACCTATCTCACTTTTCTCTCCCTATTTAGCAAAGTAGAACAGTTTACCACACAGGATGTCTCGGTGAATCAGGGAGACTTGAACCTTAGATGGTAACTGCTTGATTCTCCAACCTAGCTGACCTCTTTGGGCTCTCAGCATATCTCAAAAGACTTCAGCTGCCAGCTTCACTGCTGCATCATCAAATATGTCACTTTGACATCATAGATTTGACACTTCCTTTGTCTCCTGGACACCTCCATCTGGAAAACTGGTCCAAACTGGATTTGTACACTAGACCCTAGTTTCATGGATTGAAATGTCCATCCTTTTGTCCTCTAGTCTGGTGACACTCATGGGGTTTCATCTATGTTGCTCTGGCTTTTTTTTTCACTCAAAACAGAGCCTGTGATTATGAAAGCAGTTCATCTTTTTGCCATAAAGGTTTTCATCCCTCTGAAACAGACTAGGTGGCTAAAAGCCTTGTCCCCAGGCACCTCTAACCATCCTTGCAGTCCTCCATACTGGGGCTAATCCCCCACAGATTCCCCCACAGCAGGGCCAGGGTGGGAGGGCTATCTCCCTTGGAGTACTCCCATCGAGAATGTGCCCACCAGCTGGAGTGGAAGAGTGGGTCAAGGTGTCCCAGGTGGAGCTTCATGAAGGCCTGGCCTCCTATTTTCTCCCTCTATGCCCAGGGACTGTTTATTTTATTTGTTATCTTATTTAAAATTTGACTGGGAAAGGCACACTGAGCCAATGCTCATTTCCAAGTGTGACATGGAGGAAGGTAACATATGAATAAAACAGTAATACAAATCCATGAAAATATACAGTGTATGAAGGCAGCCTTACAGTTACTGTAAGGTAATGGGTGTTTACTCACCTGGTAAAGGTGATTGTGTTGGTTGACATCCATGGCACTCAGACATTACCTCATGGGTTTTAGCTCACCTGATAGGCTAGGTGATGCACATGACTCTAGGATCAAATTTCTAGTGTATCCAGGTCCCAGAAACCCCTGCTCTCCAGTTCAAATCGTCCAAAGCTGAAAGTAAGGCTAGTAACACAGCCACTACTAGCAAAAAAGAAAAACAGTAACCATCCTGTATAAATAACGCAGAGCGAGGTGACATGTAGAAGTGGGCCGTTGACCCCTATTTTATTTTCCTATCAATACAATCTAAAACTCGACCCTGAATGGGTTGACGGTCGAAATCCTGGATGTCCTTTTGAGAAAAATGGAATCAGTTATTTCCAGACAATCTATTTTCTCTAATCCTGATCACTTCTGAGCACTGTATCGGGTGGGTCGTGGAGTGCCATGGATGTCAACCAACACAATCACCTTTACCAGGTGAGTAAACACCCATTGTGATTGGTTGACCATCCATGGCACTCCAGACATTACCTCATGGGTAGATAAGAAGCAGTACTGTACCCACGGGAGGGAGACAGAGTGGTCTAGGAGTGAGAGGAAGAGCTGGCAGTGGAGAGGACCTGTGTTGCAAAGGTTGGCTGTAGTCGGTACAGGTGCTGTAGTCTATAATGCCTGGCAAATGTATGGATGGAAGTCCAAGTTGCCGCCTTGCAGTTGTCTTCTGCCGAGACATTGGCTGTCTCCACCCAGGAAGTAGCTACTGCCCTGGTAGAATGGGCCTTGATACCCCGGGGGGGTGCCATTTGTTTTGCTTTGTAAGCCTCTTGAATGGTTCTTTTGAGCCAGCCAGCAATGGTAGTCTTGGAGGCTGCCTTGCCTTGTCTTTGTCCCCTTGTGACAATGAGCAACCTTTCGGTCTTGCGTAGAGGTAGAGTCCTAGATATGTACATGGATAGGGTGATCCCTACGCCTAGGTGGGTGGGACGGTCTTGTCTCCGTTGAGTGTTCTTGAAAGGTGGGTAACTCAATGGGTTGTTCCCTGTGAAAGGTGGAGGAGACTTTTGGTTCAAGGCTGGAACTGTGTATGGCAGACCCTTGAGGGGTGAACACCATGGGGTTCCTTGCAGGACAGCTCCCCAATTCCCGATCCTGTGGGCTGAGCATGGTGACAAGGAAGCAGGTCTTCAGACCAACCCAGAACAGGTCTACTTCCTGTAGTGGCTCGAAGGGGGCTGTACTGAGGGAGTTTAGTACCAGTGAAAGGTCCCAGAGAGCGATGGATGGTCTGATTCTGGGTCGCAGTATCTCAACTGCTTTCAGGAAACGCAATGCATCCGGGTGAGCACCTGGGCTGTTTCCCCCTATGGGGCCAATGGCTGCCCTGATGGCCGATAGCTGTACTCTAAGGGACGAGTGGGCCAATCCCTTCTCTACTCCTTGTTGAAGGAATAAGAGAATAGTGGACATGTCTGCTAGCTCCAGATCCTTGCCCTGATCCTGGCACCACCTCCTGAACACTGACCATTGTCTACCATAAGTAGAAGTGGTCGAGAACTGTCTGGATTGCAGTATTGTGGAGATGACTGAGTCATGATATCCTGCATTCATCAGTCTCTTCCTCTCAGGAGCCAGGCTGTGAGCTTTAGCGCTGTGGGGCCGGGTGTAGTACCGGTCCCTGGGTCAACATGTCGGGTTGGTAGGGTAACCTGAGACTGGACAATGTCATTGCCAACACTGTGGCAAACCATGCTCTCCATGGCCAGTAAGGAGCCACTAGAATGATGGTCTATCCTGAAGATCGGATCTTGGCTAGAACTTGGGGTAGCATGGGTATGGGTAGGAAGACGTACGACTGATCCCGGTTGTGACAGAGCGTTGGTCCCCTGGGACTGAATTTCCCTGTATCTTGAGTAATATCTCCTGACCTGTGCATTTTCTGCCGTGGCCATGAGGTCCATAGATATTGGTCCCCAGGCCTCCTGGATCAGACTGAAGAGCCTGGGGTGTAGATGCCACTCCCCTGGGTGGACTTGCTGTCGACTGAGCCAGTCAGCAAGATGAACGGCACCAGATGGGAGAGGTGGTTCTGTGCCCAGTTGAGGACCATTGCCGCCTCTCAGCATGGCTCTGCTTCTGGTGCCTCCCTGTTTGACGATATACACCACAGTGACTTGGTTGTCGGAACGTATCAGGACCGACTGTCCAGCGATGGAGGTCTTGAAGGCTCTGAGAGCATGGTATACTGCCCACATTTCTAGGACATTGATGGACAACTGGGCCTCTGATGGAGTCCATTGGCCCTATGCCGTCCTGTCACCTAGGCAAGCACCCCATCCCAGAAGGCTCGCATCCGTCTCTATGGAGGCATGGTAAGATGCCTCCAGTGGCACCCCTCAGGTGAGATTGGTACGCATTATCCACCATGTTAGTGACTGTCTCACTGATGGTGGTAACGGGACTGTGATATGCAAGTTGTATTCGTTCGGAGACCCCCACATGAGGATGTAAGTCTGTAGGGGTCGCATGTGCCACCTGGCCCAAGGGATCAGGTCGATACAAGATGCCATGTAACCTAATAGCTGGGCTAGTCATCCCATGGTTGCCTGATGGCAGTTCAAGCAGTTGGTGTGACAAACTGATCAGGTTGAGCACCCTTGTCTGGGATGGTTTTGCAGCCCTATAACATGTTGATGTTTGCCCTAGGTTGCTCTATCTGTTGCGTGGGCACCAGAGTGGCTCTTGCTTGGTTCACCACCCATCTGTGCTCCTCGAGAGCCCTTAGGGCGAGCCTGGGGTGTTGGAGGGATCGCTGTCTGGAGCGTGCCCAAATCAGCCAGTTATCCAGGTAGGGGATGATATCGAGACCTTGTTCTTGGAGCCCGGCCACTAGCACTACTGACACCTTGGAGAACACTCTTGGTGCCGAGGTAAGCCCGAAGGGTAGTGCCTGATATTGGAAGTGCTGGCCTAGGATGTGGAATCTGAGGTTGCATGATTTGAACTGGAGAGCAGGGGTTTCTGGGACCTGGATATACTAGAAATTTGATCCTAGAGTCATGTGCATCACCTAGCCTATCAGGTGGGCTAAAACCCATGAGGTAATGTCTGGAGTGCCATGGATGGTCAACCAATCACAATTCACAACACAAGGAAAAAAAATCAAACACAAAACAGGTACAGTTGTTAAAACCAAATCAGGAGTGAATATTTATTTATTTTAGTCTTTAGCAACCTGGTAAGGCCCACTAGGCACAATTGCCTGCTTTCAGGGGCGACCTGGGAGCACTGGTGGTTAAGGACTTGCTCAGAATCACACAGTATGCAAGTTCACAATACAAGGAAAAAATAAAACACAAAACAGGTACAGTTGTTAAAACCAAATCAGAGTGAATATTTATTCTTAGCTCTAAGAAAAGTGCAGGAGATGATGGAGTTGAACCGTTTTTTCTAAAACTAGGTTATGCCTATCTCAGAGCCCCCATTCTTCATATTTTCAATCTCTCTATCTCTACTGCCACAGTTCCTTCTTGTTGGAAATCTGCCCATATCCTTCCCCTATTCAAATCAGGTGACATTTGTGATCTAAATAATCACAGGCCTATCTCTTTTTTGCCTGTTCTCTCTAAAGTATTCGAAAAACTGATCTATAATCAATTAAAACTTCATATTGAAACCTTCTCACTGTTAAACCCAGCACAATCTGGTTTCTGGTCTAAGCACAGCACTATCACGGCTTTGGCTAAAGTTACAAATGACTGGATCTCTGCAATAGACAACAAAAAGATCACTGGTGCAATTTTCTTAGACCTGAGTAAAGCTTTCGACACAGTTGACCACAGCTTACTAATTGGCAGCCTTATAAAACTAGATGCCACTCCCTCCACCATTCAGTGGTTCACCAGCTATCTTTCAGGGAGGACCCAGAAAGTGAAAGCTGATGGCATATTCTCAGGCTCGTTGCCGATTGCCAGGGGAGTCCCTCAAGGCTCCATCCTAGGACCTATCCTTTTTTCCCTGTATATCAATGATCTTGACTCTCACATCATCAATTCCAGCCTTCACTTCTTTGCTGATGACACAGTACTGTACACCTCTGGCTCTGCATTGTCTGAAGTTAGGGATGTACTGCAAGCTGACTTTGCTCAGCTGGAAATTAACCTCATTAATGCCAAGCTTCTTCTTAATGCCAAGAAAACTAAGGCTATGATTTTTACTCATGGTAACTCTTCTTCCTCCCCCTCTGGACCACCGAAGGACTTTGTTGTCACCTCGCTAGGCGAACCCTTGAAAGTTGTCCCCAAATTCAAATATCTTGGCATTTGGCTGGATAACAAACTTTCTTTCAACGATCATCTTGAGGACCTCTCTAGAAGGCTAAAAGCCAGGTTGGGTTTCTTTTTCAGAAACAAGTCTCTCTTTCCGAATGAGATTAGAACCAGGCTAGTACAGGCCACATTTCTTCCCTTGCTTGATTATGGGGACCTAATTTACAGCTCCGCTACAACCTCAAATCTAAATAAATTGGATGTACTCTATCACCGTGCCCTGCAGTTCATCACCAATTCACTGTACCGAACCCATCACTGTGACCTTTACACAGCAGTCGGCCGGACGTCACTTACCACTAGACAGCTGTTTCATGCTGGTATCTGGACCCTTAAGATACTCTTGAACAAACTTCCAAGCTACCTCACATCCCTCATCGGTATCTCCCACTGTGCATATTCCCTCAGGAAATCCGACTTTCTCTGCCTGGATGTGCTAGACTCGCACCACATTTGGTAAATTGCTATCACATATGCTCTTCCAACAATATGGAACCGGCTCCAAACCACTCTGAAACTATCCAGTATGGTCTCAGTCAATCTTCAAAGAGTTAACAGCATCCAAATTAAAATATATCTGTAATTGCTTTTAAGCCTCTCCCTGAGCCCTTATAGCCTCAAGATCAATCACCTCAAACCTATACCTACCAGGACATGAAACCATTCGGCTAACCACTAAATTCTCACCTATTATTGCCTTTGTTATCTCTATCCTCTTCACCCTACTCTCCCTAGCACTATTCCTTTACTCATCTCATATTCTCTAACCCCAATTTCCTATTCCACTACTCCCTTGTGTTATCTTTACACCCTCCTCTTACTCACCTACTCTCTCCTCCCACAGCACACTCCAATCTGCCCAGCTCCTTACTATCCTACACTAATAATCCCTACCTGTTTGGTCGAATTTCTTTGTCAGGTAATATATGAACCTTACTGTGCCTCAATCTGTCAGACTGTAATTTTATAAACTGATGTACAGCAATCCACGTGTATATGTTTTTTATGTTACTTTGTATATGTTGTCTTTTATGACAAGCTACTGGCTATTATTATGATCTAGGACTTCTTTGTGAATGAGCTTGCTCAAAGGAGTTTTCCTGCAATAAACTTGAACTTGAACTTGAAGTGGAGGTTGTGAGAATCAAACCTAGGTCTGGTCTGCTGGATGTACCAAGCTCATTCACAGCTCATTATTCTAACATCTAGGCTATACTGCCTGCTCAATATTTAGGTCTAAAACTCAGACTGATATTAGCAGGAGTGGGGCTCTCTGCTCTTCACTGGGGAAGGGGGAGTTGAGAGAGATAAACTATGAAATTCTGAGGATGCATGCAATGTATGTGCATGCATCCTCCATGCTGCCTCTGCCCTTCACCGGAGAAGGGGTAGTCAAGAGAGATAAACTGCGAAATTCTGAGGATGCATGCAATGTATGTGCATGCATCTTTCATGCTGCCTCTGCCCTTCACTGGGGAAGGGGTAGTCAAGAGAGATAAACTGCGAAATTCTGAGGATGCATGCACATTGAGACATGCATGCATTCCAGAACTGCAGCTCCTTCCACCCCACAGACCTATGTCTTGCCTCCCATGTGTGGTGCCGTCTGTTTACTGTCTGGGTGAACCTCACATTAGTTTCTCGTATCATCTCTCCTCTTAAAAAGGGTCACTATCTATTGTCTAGACAACCTATATGCATTGCCATGCTGCAACCCACTGTGGTGCCAAATGTCCATATTATAGACTCAGCAGCAGGCTGCACCTTAGCATCTTGGTTTTTTTCCACTGGTTCTGTGAAGCCAAGGAATGGGGTTGTGGTCAGTAACCAGGGTGAATTCCATCCCACAGAAACAAGGTTGCATCTTTTGCAAACCCCAGACAATACCAAGATGCTGCTTCTGATTGTGGCATAGGCTTCTTCTCTGGACAGCAGCTTGCTGCTCAGGTAGCGACTGGGTGTTCCTCCAGAGTGTGTAACCTGACTCAGAACCGTGCCTAGCTCATGATCAGATGCATCTACATGCACAACAAACCTTAGAGAATAGTCTGGGCTGGCAAGCACAGGTGCCCAACACAATGCCTCCTTCAGCTGGTGGGACACAGTATTGCAAGTTTCCGTCCACTAAACCTATTCCAACATTTTCTTCCTGAGATCAGAAAGGGTTTGGCCACATTGCGAAATCTGGAACAAACTTACAGTAGTACCTTACTGTCCCCACTCCTCAGTGTAGTTTTAGCCCCTGCCAGGCATATTTTAAATCAAGGATGGAAAAGAGAAAGGAAAAGTGTGACCCACTGGGAATTGAACCTCAGACCCTGGCATGCTGCTCATTTGCATCCTTGATTTAAAAAATATGCCTGGCAGGGGCTAAAACTGCACTGAGAGGTGGTCTGTTTATATTTCTGATGTGTTCCTATGTTGCAGGATTGCACAACACACTCGAGAAAGGAGTGTGTGGATTTAAGGAAAGTTCTGAGGCCAGCTGACCATGTGAGCCTATAGCTTAATGGTTATAGCACTGGAATGGCATACCAGGGGTCTGAGGTTCAGTTCCCAGTGGGCCACACTTTTCCTTTCTTATTTCCATCCTACTGTCCCCAGAAAGGCCCATACTTTCCTCTCAGTCATGGGCATGGCTCATTCCTGGATGGCTTCAATTTTCACTGACTCAGGCCTGATCTACCCACTTCCCAAACTGTGCCCAAGGTATGACACTTCTGCCAGTCCTATGTGGCACCTCTGCATCTTGACTGTCAGCCCAGCAATCTGCAGTCTTTGGAACACTGCAGTCACATGCTTGACATGATCCTCCCAGGTCTGGCTATAGATGGTGCTGTCATCCATGTATGCCAGAGCGAAGGCTCATGCTCCCTGCAGAATGTGGTCCACGAGCTGTTGAAAGATGGATGGCACAGCTTTCCTCCCGAATGGCATTACTCTTAACTCAGATAATCCAAATGTGGTGACAAAGACTGATCTCTCTCTGGTTTGGGGGATCAGGATACCTGCCAATAGCCCTTTGTCAGGTCTTTGGTGGACAGGTAAATGGCTCCTGTAGCCTTTCCAAGACCTTCTCCATCCTGGATGTGGGCTATGCATCTGACTCCTGCAGCTGTTGAGCTTATGGTAGTAGATGCAGAACTTCAAGGTCCCATCCTTTTTGAGGCTCAGTACCACTGGAGAGACCCAGGGACTACAAGATTCCTAGAGCACCCAGGAAGCCAGCATTTCCTTGATCTCCCTCTTTATGTTATAGGACCCATTACTTCCTCACTAACCTATGCGGCACTAAATTAAAGGTCTTGCTAATACCCAGATATGGAATATCCATTGCCTGGCCTTTGTCCACTGCTCACATTACCTGAGTTTTTTTTTTTTTTTGTAAACTTTCTTTATGCTCCAGGCTGTGGAACTCTCTCCAGCTACCCCGATGCCGGTCTCTACCACCCTGTCAGAAACCTTACCTTGCAGGCACCGATCTGGTGAATCCCCCAACTCTGAGCCCTCACTGGTAGGGCCACCAGCCCTGGCACTCTATCTATGAATCCAATCGCATCGGAGTTGAGGGGAGGCTCCTGCAGACAGGTCTGATGGCGGGGAGTGGACCGACATGGTAGGCACCTTTGCCTATCCACAGCTGGGGATTTTGCCTTGAGTGTCCTCTCGAGCCTCGACATGCAATGACGCACGCCTCCCGTGAGCACTTGAAAATCATCTGCTGCAGTCCCAATCCCCTGCATCTGCCGGACAGGCAGTGCAATCCTCCACCGCCACCAGGGCTGCTACTGCACCGCATCGCATAAACCCCTCCCGGAGGAAGGAGAGCAGTCCATGGTGTGCTCGATCCTTCCTCATCCCCACCGACCCCTGATGACCCGTGCTCATTCCCGAACATGGGTCGCCGGTGTGGCGTCCAGCAACTCAACCCTCAGTGCCACCAGGCCGATCACATTAACTGAGTCGAAGAACTCAGTTTTGTTAGACTGGTATGACCATCCTATCATGAAATCATACTGTCTTTTATTTAAGAGTCCACTTATTTTATTAATTTATTTATTCATTCTTGGATTACAATATCTTTAACCACAAACAGCTCTTTTACAAGGGTTCCACGTCAGCGGGAAGGGTGACAGACATACAACGGATGGTATTACATAACATTTTGACAAGAAAGTATTTAAAATGGCATCAACATTGCAACTAAAATTAAAACTATGAATCAGTAGGAAATCAAAAATAACCTAATAATAGGAGGCAGCCGAAGGTGCTTTGTCAAATAGGTATAGGTAGTTTTGGGTGAACAAAGTTCAGGTAAGTGAAGATAAACAGTGGAAAGAAGGTGGAGGGTGAGAGGGATGAGGTGAAAGAAGGTTTGGGGAAGTAGGCGGAAATAGGGCAGAGCAGTTAGGGTGAAAGTGGTCATTGCAGAGAAAGAGGGAGAAGTAGGTACACAACAACACAAGGATGTGTCAACACTGCTGAGGTAGAGCCATGTCTGCTGAAATAGTCACAGAAAGTGTTAGCTGTAAGATGCTGATAAAGAGTGCCTTTAAATGGTCCCAATTTTAGTAAGGAAGAGATATCTCCGGGCAGCGAATTAAACCATAGTGGTGGCTTCCGGTTCCGCCTCCTTCCTGATGCTCATGTAATTGTCGGAGCTCTGACCCCCAGGACATTAATTTATCTAATTTGTGTGGTTTCTAGCACTCATCGGTGACCCCCCCTTAGCGACTCAATCAATAAGGGGAAAAGAGTTGGAAAATGCCGCTGAAAGGTCACGCCAAAGAGAACTTATACGAATATTTGAAGCTGACTCTGGCCCCAGACTCACAAGGTGTCAGGTTGATGGTAAAGAGCAAGGCCTTGGATCCACCCACCTCGCCAGCTACATATTCAGAAGACAACATGGAGGAAAAATTCACAATCACCTCCCGGAGGAAATTAATGGCACAATGCAGAAAATGGAAAAAACAGTGCTAGACACAAAGGTGGAGATAGCAGTGGTAGCCCAGTGTGCAGGAGAACTAGAGGCAGGCCATTCAGAGACTAACACAGAGGTACAGGAGCATGAAGACACGCTCTGGTATCTCCTAAAAGAGACAGGGAATGGCTAGAGAAACTGGACAACCTGGAATTACGGTCTTGTAGGGACAATATTCAGTATCTCTGAGTCCCCGAGGATACCGAACAGGGGAGCATATGGAGCTTCTTTTGACAGTTTCTTAAAGGAGCTGCTTGACTTACCTAAGGACCAATCACTCAAATATAGTTCGAGCACACAGAGCATTAGTGAAAAGTGGTGGGCCCAAGGCACTCCTCTTTCTATTGTCTTAACATTTCTGGATTACCGCACCAAAACAAGTGTATTACAGCGGCATGAGCTAAAAAGCGGTCCCTATTTGGGGACACACATCTGTTTTCAACCATGATTTCACCCCTACATGCAGCAGAAAAGAAGCTCTTTTGGACATAAAAAGTTTCTGGCATACAAAAGTATTAAGATGCACCTTATTGATCTGGCCCAGTTGAAAGTCTTCCTGCCAAAGGGATCAGTGTTCTTTAGATCGCTCACAGAGGCACACTCAACCCTGCTTGAGCTGAAGGTCCCGATTGATCTTCTCGGTAGACCAGATTCTTCTTTACTGGATGCCAGATGGAGAGAGAGGGAGCCGTGGAAGTGAAGAAGAAACTCAAGGCACAGAAGTAATGTGGCGGGCTCTCAGCAGTTGACTAGAAGTGGACTAGACGAGGAGGCCAAGGTGGGAAAATCCCTGGAGCAGATGGAAGAACGCAGCAACCCAGCAGAGACCTGAGTAGACTTACATATATCCTTAACTGGTCGACTTTAATACTCCCTTTCCCCTTAAAAGGGCTGGTTCACTGACTTGAACAGTACTGGTCCCTCTCTACGGAGTGGGCTATGGGGGGGAGGCACTGATGCTCAGATGAGGGGGAGGGTTCTGGGGTGCTGGAGACTGGCACTACTGTAAGGGGATGGAACACTGGGTAGATTGATTCAAAATGTATATATGTTCACCAAGGAAGGAGGCATTCATGACTGTGCAGGGAGGGGGGTCTGAGTCTCTCCCCGAATGTAAATGGCGGCCTGGGGATGCGCTCTTGGGCAAAGGTTGAATTTTAGAGCTGATCTCTGGCTGTGGTGGTGAGAGGGAGTGGAGTGGGGCCTGCTAGTTGCGGGCGGAGAGGAAGGGAGGCAGGGGTACTGCCTGCCGATCGCTCCGTTACATGTCTGCCGAGTCTTGGCTAGATTGACTGCCTGGGGTTTATGGGGAGAACTGGGGCCCAGGGCCAGTCCACCCCAGAATGATGGGGGAAGGTGGAACCCTAGTCAGGGACTCCTCTCCTGCTTTAACCACTAAGGTGGATCTTAGAAGGAGGGGTTCCTGGGCCTTGCTCTGGAGCGCTGTCTCTAACTCCCCAATACAAATTGATGCCAAGGTATGCCAGCACTGATCCCTGCCTCTTGGATTAACGTGGGGGTGGTGGCCATGGGGGCAGGATCTTGGAAGGGACCACTAATTCCCAATGCAAGAAGGGAGATTTCGGGGCTTTCCCCACTTTTTGCCCCGATGGGTAGCGGTTTAGCATAGATCCCCACCGGATGGCCTCAGAATTTGGGACAGGGGAGAATAGACCAGAGGAATCCTCGGAGGGTGTGTGGAACTGAACAAGGAAATTGGGGAGGATGGCGTGAATGCCTCCTGATCTTTTAGTAAAGATGGAATAATGCATTTACCATCCCCGATAGTTACCTATCCTGGGGAGGTAGATTGGAGGGTAAGGAATGGTTTTACAGCAGCTGAAGCAAAGAACAAACAATGTTTGTGATATAAGATCTGCAGAAAGGAGGCAACTGTCTAGTGTGTGGGTTTGGCAGGCAGAACAGGCAATTACCCGAAAGTGTAAGATGAGTATATGGCCCCCAATAGGTGGGCCACATCCAGCTGGCTTAATAACACCAACAAAGCGGGCAGGGTGCACAATGTATGTTGGAAGCTTCATGTTTATGTTTGAAACTATTAGGTTCTGTTCATATTGTTGTTGTTTTGATAATACTAGGGAGACTCAATGGCACAAACACAGTAAGTGGGGGGAGGAACACCTACCTCATGGATGAAGGAGTAATCGTAACATACAACGTTAGGGGTATGGGCAGCCCAATTAAAAAAAAGAGGGTCCTAAATGAGCTCAGGCAAGCAAGAGTGAAGTTAACCCTCCTACAAGAGACCCATTTGGATCCAAAGGAGAGTGATACGTTGAAGCGGGCTTGGGTGGGACAAGTCTTTTCGGCCCCCAGCTGGCACACCCCCACAGGAGAGGGGTCACCATTTTAATTTATAAGGCTTGTCCTTTTCAAGTGGAATACACTGACATAGATGAGGACGGTAGATATATAATAGTAAAGGGCAAATATAGGGGTCAGCCTTGTACAATAGTCAACGTCTATGCACCTACCTCGGACGCAGATAACCATGCTTTCTTACAGAAAATGTTGCTGAGGGCGATGCCCCCACAAGGGGAGCTAATAGTAGTGGGAGGGGATTTTAATTTAGTCTTGAACCCCTCACTGGACCGATCAGGTTGAAACAAGGCCACCACTCCAGGCAGCTAGAACTCTAGCCAGACTTATGAGAGACCTGGATCTGATAGACATTTGGCACTATTTGGCACTATTTAAATCCAAGGGTTAGGGATTATTCATGTTGGTTACCCCCCATAATGCCTATTCCAGAATCGACCTGTTACTGCTACCAAAAGAATGGGCATACAAAGTGGAGGAGGCAACAATTCAGGCTAGGACACTCTCAGATCACGGTCTGGTCTCAATGAGGCTCTGCTCGACCCTGGAGGTGAGGAATTCCTCAGGGAGACTAAATGTCTCTCTATTGAACAAATCTGAGTTTAAGGAGTTAGTCCTGGGGGTGGCTGAGGAATACACACACAACAATCCAGTACAAGATACCATGGCAGCCATATGGTGGGACGGGTTGAAAGCCTTCCTGACTGGGAAAATTATACAACATGCCTCCCAACTGAATAAGAGAAACCAGGAGGAGATTACAGGTCTAGAAGCCAGGCTATGGGACCTAGAAGTGGAACACAAAATAGCCGTAAACCCAGAAGTCAAGAGGGAACTAGACACTACCAGGCAGAAGTTAAATAAACTGTTAGATGATAAAATAGAGGGAAAGCTTAGATATTCCCTTCAAAGGTTCTATGGGTCAGAAGGCAGGGTGGGCAGATTACTCACTTTGCAGATTTGAAAGGAGGCCACCTCACGGAACATTCTCAAAGTGAGAACCTCCCAGGTGGCTGGGCCTTGAGCCCTAAAGATATAGCTAACCAGTTCAGGAGGTTCTACAAATCTTTATATACCCAAGAACCGGTAGAAGGGTTCAGTCATAAATTGAGGCTTCTTTGCAGGGACTAAATTGCAGAAGCTGTCCCAAGAGGAGAGCGACTTCCTGTACTCCCACTTGGAGATGACGAGGTCCCTCAAGCCTACAGGCACTGAAGATAAGCAAGTCTCCTGGCCCAGATGGCATATCAGTGTAGTTGTACAAGATGTTTAAGGATCTGCTGGCTCCACTGCTAGGTGGGGTGTGTAGAGAGGTTCAGCAAGAGGGGTCTACACCACCAAGTTGGCAATATGCAGTGATCACGGTAATACACAAGGAAGGTAAGGATCTGATGGAATATGGGTCCTACCAACCTATTTCTTTGCTGAACGTTGATCAGAAGATTTACACCTCAGTTCTAGCCAAGAGGCTACAAACAGTGGTGGGGCACCTAGTCCATTCTGATCAAACAGGATTCATTAACGGGAGGCTTTTACATGATAACATCAGGTGCCTGTTGAACCTGATCACCCACCAACAGGCAGCCAACAAATGCACCCTGGCCATCTTTATGGATGCGGAAAAAGCTTTTGACTGGATGAATTGGGGGTTTCTCCATCGTACACTGTCAGAGATGGGATTTGGGCCTAAGTTTAGGGGGAGTGTGGAGGCTCTCTACGCTGCCCCACAGGCTGTGATATGGGTCAATGGATTCACGACAGGGAGGTTCCATCTTACAAGGGGAACGAGGCAGGGATGTCCCCTGTTCCACTTATTATTCACCCTGTGCATAGAACCACTGGCAGTGAAGATTAGAGCCACAAGGAACATCAAGGGCATTATAGTAGGGGGGCAAGACAGCATTAAATCTCTTTCTATGCCAACAACTCCCTTTCTATATCACCCCTGAGGTGTCCCTCCCAGTGTTAAAGAGGAGTTAGAGGAATACGGCTAGTCTCAGGTTATAAAATTAACTATGATAAGTCGGTGGCAGTGAAGTTTGGGGGACGGTTCCCAGAGAAGTAATAAGGGACTCTCTATAAGGGCCATGGCTCACGGTGAGGTATTTAGGAATTAGGGTCACCCCACGCCTGGCTAGCCTGTTTGATCTGAATTATGGGAAGCTGTGGAGGAGATCTTTGCTGATATTACCAGATGGAAACTGCTCCCACTTACTTTGGGAGGGAGAGTGAAACAGTAAAATGAATGTCCTCCCCTGATCATGTTTCTGTTTCAGGTGCTTCCCACAGGGATCCCAAAGGAGTACTGGAAAGAGGTCTTAGGTGACCTCTTGAAGTTTGTCTGCAGGAGGCCGCAAGAATTGAGTAGAGCTTCTCTCTCAACCAAAGGACCGGAGGACTCGCCACACAGATTTCAAACTGTATTATCTGGCAGCTCAAATAGCTCTCAGTCATCTCCTGGTTGAAGCAGGAGGAGAGGATGGGTGGCAGGCATAGAAAGATTTCAATCTAAGAGGTTCTCTTGACCTCCATACCCCATGCCCCGATCACCACCATGACATGGCAGACAATCAAGAGCCCTGGACCATACACACACTCAGGGTCTTGATCAGTGCCAGAAGGGTGACTCAGACACCAGAGGGAATAGGCCCATTACCTTCTATATTAGGAGACCCAGGCTTCCTTCCCACACAGATGGATCCTGGTTTCCGGATATGGAATAGCAGAGCCATAGTCCGGTCCCATTATTTACTGCAGGGAAATGTCCTAATGTCATTCAAGCAGGTGCAGCAAAAATTCCACCTAGATAAGTCAAATTTTTATAGATACCTCCAAGTAAGGCATTATTTAAGCACACATAGTTTGATACCCAAGATTACAGGGGACTTGACTGGTCTAGAGGAGTTTATGAATTGGTCGGCCAGAGTAACTGAGCAGAGGAAGACAATATCGATGGGCTATAAGGCCCTGCAGGGGGAGGCCAATACCCACTTCTGGGCCCTCAGAGACAGATGGGAGAGGGAGTTGGGGTCTCTGCTCACTAACTAATGCTGGCAGGAGGCTTGGAGGAGAAGATGGCGCACGACTGCATCCCCAACCTGAAGGGAATTTTGCTGGAAGTGCCTCACCAGGTTCTTCCACACACCTTCTGTCACTAAGCACTTCCCAGGTGGGAGTACAGATTTGTGTTAGAGAGGATGTGGACAGGTATGTACACATACCCACATCTTTTGGACATCTCCAAAGGTGAGAGGATTTGGGCAGGTGGTAAGTCGGACCCTTAGCTCACTGTGGGGTGTGCTTGTCCTGTGCTCCTTTGACTCTCTTGTCCTGGAACTGGACCTCAGGAGAGTAGGGTTGAGTGGTCAACAATCCTCGTTTCGGCTGATGTGCCTGGCTGCACTGAAAGAAATCACATCCAGATGGCTTATCTCAACCCCACCAGAGCTGGGCTCCTGGACAAACAAGTAGAAGAGCTCAACCGAATGGAAGGCCTGACTACCAAACTCAGGTTGACAGAAGTGAAACACAAAGAGCTGTGGGAGATTTGGGAGAAGAGGGGAGCAGAGGAGGGCCCCAGCTTGCTGGATCAAGAAGGCTCACAATGATTGGTCCCGGGTTTCCGGGATGCTCTGGCACCCGGCTGTCATGATGAAACTTCATCTGGGCTGTGCATAGTCAAAAGACTGGGAACATTCAGGAATATGGGTCCCCAGGAAGGGCAATGTAATGTGAAATGGGCTGTCCCAGACCCTCTAGGCTATTACAACGTCTCTTATCAAAGATTGCCTAGAAGAGTCTCCCTATAAATTTACGGGACTCCTGGTGAGTCATAAATTGAATGGGGCATTGCCCCCAACGTTTTCCTTTTAAACTAGAAGGAGAATTATGTAAAATGAAACCTGCTTAGAGTATATTATTAGAGCAGGAAGGATTAATCACCTAGAGAGGGTTTATACACCCTCATTGCAACCTAGGAGAAATTTATCAGGATACCTTGTAAACCAGATGAAGAAGTGGAGGGGAGGGGTAATTTTAGATGGACAGAGCATTGTATCTTCTTCGGATATAAAATAGTTGTGATAATTTAACTGAAATGATAATTAGATATAACAAGTGAAAGTCCTGGTTCATTTTATGATTAAAATTCAATGTATGAGATGTACAATTGATTTCTGAAATAAAATTTGAGTTTAAAAAAATAAATTAACCATAGTGGTGCTCTATATGCAAATGAACGTTGCCCTTGTGTAGTCCAGCATCTTGGGACAGAGAAGAGTAGTTTGACTGAGCAATGCGTGCGCTGGGAGCTGCAAGAGGGGTTGGGTAAACTTGTAACACCAGAAGGCAGGAGCCACAGAAGTGCCTTTTTAGTTAGCAAGCAGGTTTGATAGTGAATCCTCCCATTTAGCTGAAGCCAACCTGTTTGCACATACAGTTACACGTGTGGGTAAGGGCATGCTGCTCCAGTAAGAAGTCAGCATGCTTTACTGAGTCTAGGAAGTCTACTATCTGCGTTATATTGGTGGTCTACAGTAGCTTCCCTACTATACAGGTCAAGCTAATCAGCCTGAGTTTTACAGATAATCCCAAATTCCATGTTTAAGGTGACTAGGACCACCCCAATCTCCATGGAGTAGGAGAACAAATTCACTTGAGGCAGTGTGAGTTCCTTCCCCAATTCCTTCAGCACCCCAGGATGCAACCTGTCTGGTCCCAGAGATTTATCCATCCTTCATGCACATAGTCCCTTAAGCACACATTCCCTTATTACCAGTCCCAGATTCAGCTTCTGCATACCCTCTCGATTCAGATGTGCTCCACACTAAGTTAACCCCCATCAATTGTGAAGATCAAGCAGAAGTGTCTATGGAAAATGTCAGCCTTCTTCCCATCTTTGTTTACCCAGTTCCTCCTGATTGCAGTCTCACTGTGAACTCTTTAGTGTTCCTGTTTTCGTTGACATAACTAAAGAAAGCCTTGTTGTTCTCTTCAATGCCATCAACTGTCCTCAACTGTGTCTTTGCCTTCCTGGTGGCTTTTGTTGGCCTCTTTAGGCTTGTTTCGATATACCTCCTATTTCCTTAGACTGATCCCTTGTACATTGTGAATCCTACCTCTTTCCTCTTGCTGCTTCTCTTACTTTCCTGGTTTACTAGATTGGATTATATATATATATACATATATGTATATGTGTGTGTGTGTGTGTATATATATATATATATATTTTTTTTTCTTTCCTACATGCTTCAGACAAGTTTTGAGACTCCTAACAGACTCCTTTGATGATTTCCCATGCTTCTCCATTCCTCTATCCCTTCTACCCCGTCAGTTTGTCATGGAGGATTTCTCCCATTTTAAAAGCTCTGGTCTCCTAAAATTTAAGACAGTGGTCTTTAATGTGGGTGCTGGGCATCTAGGACAATACTGAAGCATGCTAAGTTGTAATCACTCATTCCCAGGGGCTCTGTTCTGATTTGACAGTACCAAGTCAAGGATGGCTCCATCTCTAGTTGTTTTTTCAACCCCTGTTACAAGGAAGCAATCCTGCACTGAATGTACAGGAGCTTGACTCCCAGCACTTCTAGCCCCAGTGTTTCCCAGTCTACATCTGGTAGGTTTAGAACTTTTACATCTGGATCACTCTACTCATATTAGCTGCCATTCTGATTTGAACATCTAGTGCCATGTCCTCCTCTTCAGACTGATTTGATAGGCAACCAACATTTTGTGGTTCTTCCTCCTTTAACTACCAGCTAAACCTACATTTTCGCTACCCAGCCCCTCCAGATTCTTATCTTCTACTGCTTTTACATGGTCCCAGTATATAGTGCACCTCTTCTCCTCTGCCCTTTTCTATGTCCATATTAAATAGGCATATCTCTGGATAGTGAGGTCCCAGTCATGGATATTGTGTCACTCATGTTTCCATGATGATAACTATGTCTACCTGGGCTTCCGTCACCATTGTCTGGATGTCCCCGTATGCCTCATTCTTAACCAGTAGATTTAGAACTTTTACATTAGGATCACGCTACTCATAGTAGCTGCCTTTCTGATTTGGGCATCTAGTGCCAACACTTCTGGCATTCAGACAGACAGCCATTCACTGGCTAGGCCTACCACCTCTGACTTGGCTGTCTCCACTGGTTCTATGTCATAACGGCAACCACGGAAAGGTGATTGCCATTAGGGTGAAGTCACATCGCCAAAAATCAGTTTCGGCGATGTGACTCCCAGATGCACAGCAAAATGGCGGGGACTTACAATTATAATGTGCTGGCTGTACCAAGCTGCCCCTCTCTCGTGGGGAAGGCTTCATCTCGCCCAATTAAGGATTCTCAACCCAGGGGTGCATGTTGGAAGGGGTTGCAAAACATTAGAAAGCAACAAAACATACCTGGCCCGGACCAACCCAGCACCCTGTCTCCCAAGCCGTGAACCCACTCACCATGCCACGGGGCCAGCTCAGCAGCCCATCGTGGCACCACCACTCAAAAACCCTCCTGCCCCTTGCTGAGAATGCTCTCTCCCACCCACCCCCCATGCACGCATATGTGTAGTGACATCCTATCGCTATATGCGTGAAACCACCCTCATCTGGTCATTCTACCTCGTCAGTAGCCCCCATGACATGCGCCATGCGTGAGTCGCCATTTTGTGGTTTGCTCAATCGCAGTTGCACATGTCACGGGCTACCTCTCCACTTACCCTCTTACTCTAATCCCTATCCCACGTGTGCTCCCCCCTTGTATGCCCTACATTACTGTTTCTGATCTGTTCATCTTCGCTTGTTGAGGGACTGCCAGCAAGGCCTCTTAGTCTTTTAGACTGTAAATGATAACCATAACCATCCCTTTCCTTTTGAAAAGTTGCAGATTTCTCAATGTGTGCTATGAAATCAAGAACAACTAAACATGTCTCATATCCTTTCAGGTTCCAGAAGCCTTTGATGATGTTGCTGTGGCTTTTTCAAAAGAGGAATGGAAGATATTAAGCGAACAGGAGAAGGAGCTTCACAGGGAAGTGATGGTGCAGAATTATGTGACTATGGTTTCAGTAGGTAAGAACAGACACAATTTCTGAGATGGGATGTTTATGAGGGGGATGGTCTAATTTATAACTACTTTCTGTCTTATAGCATGTCAGTGATGGGGTATGGGATGAATCGACTGGCAAGGCGCTGCTATACAATTCTTGTAACCTTTCAAAATGGAAGTAGTGAGTTCATTCAGCTTACCCACCACCTTCATTTAAGCAATAAACCACAACAGGGTGTAGTGATGCTGGGTTACCCATTGCCTGCGTGGTTCGTCACGTGGCCGCAGGCCGAGTGACCAAACCATGCCAGGTGTGGGTAAACCCCAGCATCACCAACACCCTGAAGTGGTTTACTGTGGTTATACAATGTCCCCCTTCACTTTTTGGTATAAAAAAACAAAGAAAAACACAGAGTTTTGATGTTTTAGATGATTTTTATTTGATTTATCCTTACATCAGAAAAAAAGTCTGGTTCTCCCACTGTCAGCTTTGTCTAGTCCTTATGTTAAATTGCTTTACTCCCCTCCCCACACACACACTGCTGAGAGTCATCCCCCGGTCACCTCTCACACACACAAATGTATTATTATTAATCCCCCAACTAAGAGCCTGGTGCGAGTTCTGCCTATTAAGTGTAAATTAGACAGTGTGGCTGTGAGTGCTGATGGACTGCGGCTGGTCAAGCAGGGGTTCCAGGGTGAGTGCAGTGTTTCCATTTGGGAGGAACTGACTGACTTTTTTATGTGTTTTTACATAAAATCAGGCGTGCTGGGCATGGGAACGTTTATTGTAAAGGTGAATGGTACATGGTGTGAACTGCCAAACGGTGCTGCGCTTGAGGAAGACAGTCATTGTACCTGACACTCCGTGTGGAGCTAGCACTAACAGACCGCCGTGTCTAAGTTTGTACTTCCTGGTCCAAGAATGTGGTCACAAAACATATTGGCGTGACTCAGGGAAATGTTTTCTTTTCTTGGTACCGGGGCATTTACATGAACAGTCAAAATAGTGATGGTAAAAGATGCAAATAGCATATTTTACCATCACTAGTCTTCTCTCCCCACCTACCCTTCACCTCCGTCTTCCTGACCTAATAGCTACCAGTTCTCACCCTTCTCCAAAGCTTCACCTCTTATGACTTCACTTCACATGACAGTCTGTGTATATGTATATACATCTTCACCTTTAGTTATATAATCAATGCTTTGTATGCTGCATTACATGATGTTGTACGTGCTTGTGAAACCACTATTACCACTGTTCCAAGTAATTCCTGAAAGGTCCTTGTTATGCACCATTATCCTACTGATGCATTATCACTGCCCAATAGCAAATACCACAAAAATGATATGCTACACTCCTTTGTATTGTAACCTATGTTCTTACCTGACTAGAGATCTATATATGTAAGCTTTATTTCTGTACACAGCAATTTTAACTGTGATTACCTCTGTAATGCAATGTAATATGTATGGAATATTTATGTTCCCCGGGTCACCCCTGAAAAAGGGACAACTTTGTCTCAGTGGGCCTACCCGGTCATCAAAATTCAAATAAATAAACAAATAACTAAATAAAATAATCTAATGGATCTGTTGCTTACCGATGTCTACTGCGATGATTTGGAATACATATGGGACCAGGCAAAGTGGAGGGTCGGTCCAGCAGGTAGCAGCCAGTGGAGCAGCTGTGAGTAGCCAGGAGGGGAAACAAAAAACCGCAGTCTGACTTTGGCCAACATTCTGTTTTTGTGGGACAACACATTTTTTTAATATTGGGAACTGTAGTCAATGTATTTTACAAAGGTTTTGTGATTTTAAACTGGCTGAGGACTCCTGTGGTGTATAACTTCTGTAGTTTAAGTTTCTTTTAGAGACACTTCCAATGGGAGTTTTTGTTTGTGGTTTACTGAGCATGTAACATGGCGATTCTAATGTTTTGATTTTCAGGGTTAGATTGATTTATTTGAAGATGTGACTGACTGGCACCTTTGCTGTGGGTAATGCCAGAATTTACCTTGGCTGAAAGGCGCCAGTCAGCCAATCAGGTTGCCGGATTCTCGGAGCCCATTGTATAATTTGTTGCATTCTGTGTTGTCAGAGAAGGGAAGGACTTCGCAGGAAATAGAAACATTGAAACATCAAAACTGACAGCGGAAGGCCAATTGATCTAGCTAGTCTGCTCTTATTCCTGATTAACATATGAGACTGAGCCTTCTAGAGGTTACTTTTATTCTCCCTCCTCTTTTATCCCCTCCTCCGGTTGTCCCCAACTGAACCCATGTTGCTATCTAACCTATGCTTGAACCCTATCTCTGATTTTGCACACACTACCTTATTGGTCAATCTATTCCACCTGTCCTCCACCCTCTCCATAAAAAGTATTTCCTGACTTCCTTCTTAAACATGCCCCATACCACCTTCTTCATCTTACCTTCAGTGTTTGTGTTTGCACTGAAAGTGAGTAATGCATTGCTATTCACTTTGTCTATACCTTGTAGAGACCTTTATGTTTCTAATATACAACCCTCTCTCCTGGTTTCTAGCAAGTACATCTTAAGTATGTTTCCTGGTGTTTCAGCAACCCCATATCATGCCCAGTAAAGGATGTCATATATATATATATATATATATTAGGCAGTTTAATGTTAAATCTCAAATTTTGCACTTAAGTAACTTTGCAACCATTCAACTGATTTGCCACGAAATTTGGTATGCACTGTCCCTTTTGTGACTGCTTCTGATCCCTTTTCGCGATGTAAAAGGATTTTTGACACTCACAAAAAAGGATTTTGACAGATCATGAAAGGGATTGGGTTGTCTGACCAGCTGGCCCTGCGGGTAATCCCTTTCACATTTGACACCTCTCGCTGAAAGGGATTAAACAAGTGAAAGTGATTTTGACACCTCACGAAAATTTATTTATTTATAATCCTTTTGCGTAAGCTGTCAAAATCTCTTTCGTGAGCTGAATCCCTTTTACAACTATTAAAAATCCTTTTGCATCACAAAAGGGATTTCTGGCAAGATCACCTGGTCTCACAGTTCTGAAAAAGGTTTGACACCTCATGAAAGGGATTCAGCTCGTGAAAATTGATTTTGACATCTCACGAAAGGGATTCATTTTCAAATTCCTTCGTAAGCTGTCAAATCCTATTCTAATTCGAATCCCTTTTTAGATGTCAAAATCCTTTCATTAGGAAAGGATTACCTGCTGGACCTTCTGGTCTGACAACTCAAATACCTTTTGTGAGCTGTCAAAATCCCTTTTCCCTAGCTGAATCCCTTTTCACAAGCTGTCAAAATCCCTTTTTGCATCGTGAAAAGAGTTTCTGGCAGGGCCATCTGGTCCCTCAGTCGCGACAAGGGATTCTGACACCTTGCAAAAAGGGATTCGGCTAGCGAAAAGGAATTTTGACAGCTCACTAAAAGGGATTTCTAAGGTTTACTATTTCTTTGTCACTTCAGTGTAAAAAAACAGTTTGGAATTTCAGAATGACATTTTCAGGGTAGAAAGGGCTTACCCACAGGTGTGACTTTTGCTGGTTTGGTGATAAAATCTACATTGCTTCCATAGTTATAACATTTTTGAAGTTTGGACATTTCCTATAGGATATCATTGTGGCAGTTGCAGTACCTTTTGGCACCTATATATCTCAAAAATGGTTTGAGATACAGATTTTTCACTAAATGCAGCTTAGTACACCTTTGGATGTACTAAGCACACGTGCAGGTTGCCAGGACATGATTACAACTGCAGTGGAATTTTTTCCAATGTTACTATGGTTACTGAGGTATTGTGCCTTTTGCATCACAAGGGTTACTTTAAATATCTCTAGGTCTGCGCTGTGTCTCTACACTTATGGGTAGGTGGGAGCACAGGGCCCACATATGGATACCATTTTGCAGTAATGGGAATGCAGGACCCTCCATTATGCAGTACTGGGAGTGCAGGGCCTGGAGGCCCCTGCATTCCCAAAGGGAGATGACAGTTCATTTACTACTCTCTACAGTTATGGATAGATGGGCCCTGTCTTCCCATGAATGGATATCATTACAGAGTGATGGGAGCATGATAGAAATGCAGGGCCTGGCTCCAGACCCTACATTTCTACTGGGACATGAAACAACAACACACTATAGACTGATGAGAGCACAGGGCCTGGAGGACCTGCACTCCCTAAACATATAAGGGTAAAATTACACTTTCTCAAGAAGTAAGGAAATTCATTGCAAAAAACTTTGTTAATGCATCAGTTAGGGTTGAAGCAACAAAAGTAGGGAAATGAGGCATTAGGGTTTCGAATCCTAACACCCCTCCACCACTACCACTCCACCTCGCCCTCACCCTCCACACGCCAACAGGCATCGGATGTGCCTTGGGGTCATTGAGCCTAACTCTCTCCCCATTCTCCTAAACTGTACCTTCTCAGCTTCTTTACACATGAAATGGGGTGAGAGTTAGGCCCAATGACCCCAAGGCACACCCTGTTGCCTGTTGGTATGTGGAGGGTGAGGTGGGATGGTGGGGGTGGGGGGTGTTAGGTTCAAAGTCTAACACCTCATTTCCTCACTTTTGTTGCTTCAACCCTAACTGATGCATTAAAAGTTTTTTTTGCAATGAATATATATATTAATAAAATGGGTAGGAAAATTGCAGTAATATCATTAGTTGAACAGCATCACATGACTGTGCGTATATCAAGCGGCGACCACACCTGCACTTTTACCCCCTGCCAAAACAATTTTGACATTTTATAAGATAGATAAACCACTCCAAGTGTGCAGTCATTCTCTGATATACGCATGCCTTGGGTGGTTGACACACTCAGCCTCGACCTCATGCATAACAATACACCAAGGCATGCGTATATCAGAGTGCGACCGCACACCTCAGAGTGGTTTATCTATTACCTATATATATATACATTAGAAGCAAAAAAATCCATTTAATGCATCAGTTAGGGTTGTTCCACAGTGACAAAAGCGAGGAAATTTGGTGTTAGGGTTGACACCCCCCTTGGACCCCTCCAGCCCACCCGCCCAACCGGCATCGGGGTGCACATTGGGATCGTCGGCCCTAACTCTCACCCCATCATGCGTGTAAAGAAGGTGTGGACTAGGGGAATGGGGTGAGAGTTAGGACCGAAGACCCCAATGCGCACCCCGATGCTAGTTGGGGGGTGGGCTGGAGGGGTCCAAGGGGCGGTGTGAACCCTAACACCAAATATCCTCACTTTTGTTGCTGTGGAACAACCCTGACTGATGCATTAAATGGAGTTTTTTTGCCTCTAATTTCCCTTCTTTTTTGAGAATGATGACGAGAAATAGTGAAAGTAATGCAGCGGTGGGCCCCAGCGCTCCCACCATGTGATCGCGCGAGGGCCTGATGTCGCGCAGTGTAAAGGCAAATGGTAACAGTAACAGCAACAATAGCAGCAAAGGAAACAGAAACACAAAGGAAGCAAGCGCATATGGAAACACAAACCGTAATGCGCACGGGTACAGTTATGCAATTGCAAATGCAAATGGTAACAGTAACAGCAACGAAGATGCAAAACGAAAGAGAAACAGTAAAGCAAACAAAAGGGCTGCCGTAAATGCAAATGGCAATGCACACGGGGACGCAAACTGAAATGCAAACACAAACAGTAGGGGAAATGCAAATGGTAACAGTAATGCAAATGCAAGTGCAAATGAGCATAAGGGAGTATGAACACGGTGGTGCACAAAGGGAACAAGAAAGCATGTGAGTACTTGAAAGCAAGTGGAAACAGTAACTGTAACATTAGCAGAAGTGCATACACTGTTTTTCCCCAACAGCTGCATGAGAAACACAGTGTGCACAAAGAAAGTATGCATAACAATGGACCTCGGAGCAGAAAATGAGCTGTTGGAATACAAAATTGCTTATATCTTAGGAACCAGACGACGTAGAAATAAAATTTAAATGTCACATGAATCATGTGCTTTCTGGCTATGTTTTTATATATACATAGCCGCTATGTATATTCACTACAAAAATTCCGTATCTCGCACTGTTTTCGAGCTACAAGCCCCAAAAAGGCACGTTGTATGCCATCATTAGTCTATGGGAAAAAATGTCAACTTTGGAGTACTGTAACTTGGCAGTCATGCAATATTTTTTCACCAAACTACTGAAAGGCACATCTGTGAGATGTTGGCTGCCTTCTCTCCAAATTTCAGCCCAAAAGACCAAACGGTTCTTTTGCAGCAGGGTGACAAAGAACTCCTGTCATTTTGGCCATAGTCTGGAAAAGTATTGTCAAACTTTGTGAAAGCTTTCACAAATTCATTTGACAGTGTTGCCAGTGCGAAAGTACTTTGCGAAAGTACTTTTTCCAGAAATTTGAAAAACATATTTCTGGGGTGTTTCACCCAAAATAAAGACATGCCTAGCATCCTCAGGGTCCGACTAGGTGAATACAAAAAAAATTAGGTTGCTAGGGGGTCCCAAATTTAAATGGCAAGCATTTTTCTGATCACCAACTGAAAACAAAATGGCAGATTTGCGAAAGTAAAAACTGAATTTGCTACACTTTCAAACTTTTTGTTAACTTTTGCCCTTGACTTATAATGGGAACTTGTTTTTTGAATAACTATTGAACTGTTTAATATTTTTTCACGAAATCTTTGAAAGGCACACTGGGCACCCCGGCCGCACGTTCCCTGAAGTTTTTGGACTGCTTACGCAAACCGTGTGACCTGTAGGCACAAGCACAGAATTCACCGAAAGCATAAGCGTGCATGCAGATCTGACTTAATAACTCTGCAGCCGTATATTCGACCAGTACAAAAGTTGGCAGACCTCAAGTTGTATGGTTCTTTGATCGTGCATGCCAAATTTCAGGCAAATACATTGAACAGTGGCAAAGTTATAAAGGTGCAAAGTTTCACCCTTTAACCTTAAAGTGCTACTGAACTAACTATGGTAGCAGTACCGTGCTACCATAATATATATATATATATATAAATTCATTGCAGAAAACTTTGTTAATGCATCAGTTAGGGTTAAAGTGACAAAAGTGGGAAGGACGTTAGGGTTGAGCCCCTAACGCCCCAACCACCCCACCCCCCATCCTCTACAGACCGACAGACACTGGGGTGTGCCATGGGGTCATGAGGCCCAACTCTCACCCCATTCCATGTGCAAACAGGTTGACATGCTACAGTAAAGGAGAATGGGGTGAGAGTTAGGCCTCATAACCCCATGGCATACCCCAGCGTCTGTTGGTCTGTGGAGGATGGGGTTGGGGTGCTAGCCCAACCCTGTTCGTCTCATTTCCCCACTTTTTCCACTTTAACCCTTAACTGATGCATTAGCAAAGTTTTTGCAATGAATTCTTTACTGAAAAGTGCAATATAACTAGTAAATGGTATGTGTTGGTGGGCAGGGGCCCGAAACTGCCCACTTGTGCATAATGATGCGCATCTGTGGGAGCTTGGGGCCCTCCAGGCCCTGCACCCCACTTGCACATAATGCAATACATACAGCAGCCCTGTAGGGCAAGGAACAGTTATAACACTAATTTGCCAATATCTCAGCAACTGTAGTAGCTATGAAAAAAATTCAAGTGTCGCTGTAATCATGACAGCAAAATCGCCACATGAGATAGGTCAACCAAATCTGTATTTCACATCGTTTACAAAATACAGGCACAAAAAAGCGCTGAAAAGTCACCCTTGGAATCCTTTTGACACTAATTTGCCAATACAGTCGACTCCACTTATATCGCCCACGGTTAATACGGGCAGTTGCATACATCGGGCAAAATGCTCCTGACATTTACCATTTCCTATACTGTTAATGTTATCCACGCCGCGTATAGCGATTACTGCGTGCCGTGTACTTCGGGCAATTCAGCCATCCCAATATACTCTGGCAGTCTGTTTGGGCTGTTTTTATAGTCCCCAGTTTCATGACCGACTGCTGACTTGATCATCCCACTGGCCACACAAAAGACTTGGCCATTCCCTTTGCAACAACAACTGCTACTGATGTCTCCTTTTCTCTGCTTCTTTACTTGCCAAGAAGCGATGTTCCTTTGGGATGCATTAGCACTGGAGTGTTGTCTTCTGTCTTCAAAGGGTACCCATTGCTGGATATTTTCTTCGTCTCCTCCACTGCCTGCCATGTTTGATAGATCCAGATGTCAATGGAGCTTTGCAACTAGCTCGGTACAGTACATACCCTTAACTTTTACATCGCAGACTGCATATCCCCCCCCCCACTTAAGCCGTGACCTAATGCAGCTCCGCTACGATACTGTGAGATGCTTTTTAGCATTTTAGCACATGGGTTCACTGCCTGAGCTACAAATAGCAAGAATTTTACCAGCCCTGCAAGCCACATGGCGGATTACCTGATGCAGGAGTCGGGTATTACACTGTGGGCTGGGGTGATGCTTGATTTTTTTCCCTGGCTTTTTTCGGCTTTAACATTACACCGACCACTTCCTATAACGGGCAGTTCACATCTATACAAATGTGCCCGTTATAAGCGGTGGGGACTGTATCTCCGTAACCGTAGCAAGTAGGAAAACAATTACATTGCTGGTGTAATCCATGATTTTCAAACTTGTTTCTGCAGCTTAGATCATGTAAAGGTGATCTAAGCTGTGGGTAGCAAATGGGCACCACAATGTTATCCTATGAGAAATTTCTCAACTTTGGAATATCGTAAGTATGCAACAAATGCAATATTTTACACCAAACCAGCATACGTCACATCTGCAGGACACTCCCTTTGCACCCTACAAATTTCAAGCCAAAAATCCTTACCGTTTCTTAGCAGTGAACTGGAAAAGTTTTACAAATCCTTGTTCGTGAGCTGTCAAAATCCCGGTTTGTGAGGTGACAAAATCCCCGTTCGCGAGGCGATTCATGTTCGTGAGATTGGGCCATCTGGTCTTCATCTCACGAACGAGGATTTTGCTAGCTCACAAACGGGGATCAGCTCATGAACAGGGATTTTGACAGCTCGCGAACGGGGATTCCCTGTTCATGAGATAGGGCCATCTGATCCTCATCTCACGAACGGGGATTTTGACTCCTCACAAATGGGGATTCAGCTCACGAACAGGGATTTTGACAGCTCACAAACAAGGATTTTTTTTTTTTATAATCCCCGTTCATTAGGTGTCAAAATCCCCATTCGCAAGCCAAATCTCCATTTGTGAGGTCTCAAAATCCCCATTTACGAGCCAATCCCTGTTCGTGGCATATGGCCATCTAGTCCTTATCTCACAAACTGGGATTTTGACAGCTCATAAACTGGGATCAGCTCACGAATGGGGATTTGGACATCTTACAAACGGGGATTGGAAGTGAGTCATGAACAGGGATTTTCAAATAAAAAAGTCTGTTTTTAATTATCAGATGGAAACAAAACACATGGTTTTGTAGAGGACATTCCTGAACAAAACCTATGCATTTGTTTTCACAAAATGCATCCGTGGGGCAAGTAACAACATTTTGTTTTCAGCTAAAAGTGAAAACAAGATGGCGGCTCATGAGCAGGAATTGTTTTCTCACGAATGGGTGTAACCCCTTGTTCCCAGGGGTTACTAGAATCCCATAGAATCAGTGGCAGGCAGGGAGAGGCAGCTTATGAGATACCAGTTAAATGGGTTTCACAGTGTCCCACTCGGTTTTCAGTTTCAGCTGAGCTGGAGTGATGATGTCACCTTAGAATTCTCGCAGCAGCATAAGCCACAATGGAATGCTAGCTGCAGGGGTTAGCAGTAGAAAGTTGGGAGATTCAAGTCAGTCTGGAGGAAGACTCAAGAGATGGAGAAGTGTTGCTGGATGCAGCTCCTCAGAGTCTAGCTCTGACATAGAGCTACATCAGAAGAAGGGGTTGTGTGTTCTCATCCTAAAGAGGAACACAGAAGACCAGTTGTGTGAAGTGGTAGAGACCATTCCTAGAAGTTGTTCCAGTGCCCCATCCCTGGAGGGATGGGGAGGCATTCCAGGAATTCAGGGGCAATCCGCTGGTCCAGCCTGGAAAGGGAGAAGCTGCCTGAGAATGGTATTGCTTGTGAGTACCTGAGACATTTTGTGGGGAGAAGCCCTGGGGCACCTGCATACCGTGGTGAGTTCTTCTCTGATAAAGAGACTATGTTCACTGAGACAGAGTTCAAAGTAAAAGTGTCTGCCTACTGTGGGGTCAAAGGAGGACTTGCCAAGTACAGAACTTTTAGATTGTGTATGACTTAGAGGCATCTGCAGCAGTGGGGGTCTAGGGTAAATACATAGCCACATACAGAACTTTTAAAGTCAGGACACCTCCAGAGTGAACTGTAGAATGTTAAATGTGCTAAACATTTCTAGAGAGCATCTACAATAGTGTTTTGAATTTCAGGCTAACATTCAAAACAGTGTGGGTGCAGGACGATGAGGAAAATTCAGGAAAAATTGGTGAAAAAAGCAAACAACATACTTTTTTCTATATGTGCTGTGCAAAATCAAGCCTTGTTTCTGTAGCAGGGCCTGCTGCTTTCACATCTAGGCACCACCGAGAGGGGTGGGGGTAGTCACTACGATTATCTTTCACAGAAACTCTGAATGACCCATTACTTCCACTTCTGAGCCTGCCATCCTTCAGACAGGCAATCCGATCAAAACAAAACTCAGCCAGTCAAGAGAGCTAGCCCATGGAAGAAGCATACCAAATTTCATGCAAATCCATTGAATATTTGCAAGGTTATTAAGGTGCAAAATTTGGGGTTTAACGTTAAACTGCTTACTCAACCCTAACTATGGGCGTGACCATACCTCTATAATATGTGTGTGTGTGTGTATATATATATATATATATATATATATATACACACACACTACATATAACAGAGGAGGCATACTGATGAGTCCTGGTAGGACGAAACACGTGTCTATGTCTTCTGTTAGCACCCTTTGCAAACTGTGTGAGAGGCCTTTCGCACCATGCAATTCTGCTTAAAGTTGGACCAGCATAACATTCTGTGGTGATTTGCATATGCAGCCCATGATGCTTTGCATTGTGGGGGCATGTGTGATTTTGTATTTTCTTGAAACTTGGCTTCCCAGCCAAATGCCCTTTGGGGTAACCCTTGCCTCAGTTTTTACGCACAGAGGTTCTTTGTCCTATATATATATATATATATATATAATCTGCAACAAAAAACATGGGCTGCCATACATGTTCTTAAGTTACATGGTGAGATTTAATCCTGTTTTACAGAAAAAGCCATAAAATGTCAGATTTATTTTATATTTTTATAACATCGTTGTTGAAGGTGTCAACATTAGTGTGAAAGAAAAAGTGATACACGGTGAGACACCAATGCAGCTTGTTTTTCTTATATTTCTCTGCAAAATAAATTAGCATGTTTGGGGAGAACTGAAAATTGTTTTCTCCTATTGTTGTCCCAAATTGATGGCCTTCAGCTAGAATTGACTTTTGTTTGAGCATTCCTGCATTCTCAGAGAAGAGAAGCAGACTGTGTATGGATAGCTGAGTTGTATTGTTCTAAAAGACTCTGGGCCCGATTCTAAAGGCCCCCTGAATGGTGCAAGAGGCTTACACCACAAGGAATAGCGCAAGGTGCAGCTTGCACCGAAAGATGCGACTGGAGCTATTCACAAATGCAACCTCCTTGCGCCATCCTTGTGGCACAAAAGTCGCTACAGCATGGTTCTAGAGGGTTAGTGGCAGACACAGGCTACCATATCCTCTAATTCAGGATTCTGAAAACCCTCTCAGAGGGTAAATTTCTAGTACCATTAGACCAGCCCTGGTTTAAGGGTACTTAGAAGTGCATCCACTGGGATGGTTTAGACACTTGCGCAAATGTGCTGCAGTTCTCACTCCCCATCCCTGATTCCCTTGTGAATAAAAGAATGCACATCCCTAGTTCCCTAGTGGACCCCACTAGCCCGATCCCTGTTTATTAAAGAAATACCATCCCTGGTGGTCTAGCAGACCTCCCCATCCCGATCCTCTTTTATTAAAATAAATTAAATCCCTTCTGGTCTAGTGACCCCCAGCCCCAGTGCCCTTTGTGTTAAAAAAATAATGTCCCTGTGGTCTAGCTGCCCCCCCTCCTTATGCCTGATTTGCCCATATACTGTAATGTAAATATATCTGTCCTTGGTGGTGTAGTGGGCCCCCACCCCAGTAGGCAGTGCTCCATCACCCCGCTCCCCTCCCCATTCCATCCCCAAGCCAGCGACTGGCACAGTCCTCCGCTCTCCACCATGGCTGGCTGCCAACTGAGATATCATGGGGCATGTATTATATACAGTACATGCTCATTGACTGACAACTCATCTGTCAGCCAATGAGCACGTACTGCATACAGTACGTGCTCCTTGAGAACTCAGTTGGCAGATGGCTGTGGTGGAGAGCGGAGGGCTGTGCCAGTCGCTGGCTTGGGGATGGGACGGGGGAAGTGGGGTGGTGGAGCACTGCCTACTGGGTTGGGGGCCCACTACACCACCAAGGACAGATATATTTACATTATATGGGAAGATCAGGGATAGGTAGGGGGTCCGCTTACCACCAAGGACATTATTTCTTTTAATACAAAGGGGATTGGGTCTGGGAGGGTCTGCTAGACCACCAGGGACATTATTTCCTTTAATACAAAGGGGATCAGAGCTGGGGGGTCTGCTAGATCACCAGGGATGTTATTTCTTTTAATAAAAAAAGGGGATTGGGACTGGTGTGATCTGCTAGACCACCAGAGATGTTATCTCTTTTAATACAAAGGGGATCGGAGCTGGGAGGGGACCACTAGCCACCAGGGATGTCCTAGAGTGGTGCAAGACCCCCCTATAGCTTGTAGCACACCTTCTAGATGAGCTTCCTGTTTGGCACATGGCCACAGTTGCCACAAGCTGCAGGAGTTTGCCACCAGGACCATACCCAATAGAAAATCAGGCACAGTATCCCTGGTGCACCGGTGTAGTCGAGGCACAGATCAAGAAGCATAGGGAAACCAGGAGCAGTTGCAAAATTCACAACAAGAGTTTTATTATTAATAACAATAAAATTACAAAAAATTAAATTGTTCAGAATAACTATTTACAATGGCAGTAGAAACAAAGAAAACCGAGTCCTTTTGAGTTTTTCTTCTCAATTTCCAATCTCAGTCTTTTAGTCTCTGTCTCTTTCTCTCTCTTTTACAAACATTGCAGCTCCTTTTTATAAATTTGTGCAGGAGCTCGTTAAGAAAATAGCATGCTTCTCACGCAGTGTTCTTGTAAGTTTCCAGTGTTCTTGTCAGTTTCAGCAGGTGCAGCAAAAAGAACACTATGACCCAGAACTGACCTCTTGTTTACATCTTCTGCAAAAGGCTTAAAAATTTAATCTCAGGTTAACCCCTTGAGTTCCAAATAGCTTTGCAATCATTTCAACAGTATAACTATATACAATTTTTGCTTTGCAATCGTTTCAACAGTATAACTATCTACAGTTTTAAACAAAGGAATCCCAGTATCAATTACATTTCCACATAAAGATTCACATATATTTTTATACCTGCAGATATGCAAGGGGGAAGAAAAGACAGAACAGCAAGTGAGGGTAGAGAGATAGCAGGAGGCAGAGAATTGCAAGACCGTCGGGATGATCAAGTCCTAGGTCTCACAAGAAAATCTGGTTGCACAACCAGACAGAGAAGAGACAGAAAAGGAGAGAATAGAATAGATCCTTGCATTTAAACTCTTTCTTCATAACAACTGGGACAGGGCCGTATTCAATCATGTCATAACCGGCAATTGGCACAAGCCATAGCTGGCATGACTTGCACTGCATTTTAAGAATCGAGTCTGCTATGTTTTAAGTACTAATAAATGATTGGACCTCTTTGATCTAAAATAGGCTAATTATTTATTTAAAAATTAGTAACTGGGAAAAGCACAGTGAGCTAAGGCTCATTTCCAGGTGTGACCAAGGGGAGAAGGAAAAGGGATTACAGAGAGAGACAAAGAAAAATAAAACTAAAATACAACAAAGCATCAGAATGCAGTTACACAGACAGCAATTACAGGTACAGGAACAAATGTGGTGTACAGGTTGATAAGCAACAGCATGGTACATTTGCAAGATCACAAAAATAAAGCACACAGCATCTGTTGGGGACAGTGATATTGCTACTGGGAGGAGAAGAGGAGTCAAGAGTAGGCTGACAGGAACAGGAGGGAAGAGGAAGGAGCCCACATCGGTGTTTAAGGGCTTGGAGTGAGGTGGGGTGGAGAGGAGAGGGGAGCAGATTCCAGAGGGTGGGAAGGCAGTAGGAGAAGGCAACTTGCCCTGCAGAGGAGTGAGGGTGGAGAATAGAGAAGGTACAGAAATCCCTGGAGCAGAGAGTAGGAAGAGGAGGGAATTGGGGAAGAACGTGAGGAGAGGTAAGAGGGAAGAAATCCAAACCAGTTTGTAGCAATGAAGGAGACACAGTGCGAGTGGTGATATGAAGATAGTGGGGGGATGAAGAGTGAGGAGTAAAGGAAGCAATGATGAGTATGGAGGGGAGAGTTGATGGCAGAATGAGAGAAGGCATTGCAGTGGGTATCCAGTATGGCAAGGGAAGAGGAAGGGTGATACGATAGATCACGTCTGCATTTTACGATGTATTTATTTATTTATTTATTTATTTGTTAACTGGGTGAGTGCACTTATCCTAGGGACCATTTTCAGGCATTACCCGGGCCATGAAGATGGTACAATGACACAGCACAAAGTAGTTACAGAACAGGTACAATAGGTAACATGATGGAAAGTAGGTACTAAAACAGGTGGAACAAATAAATAATACAAGACAGAGCTTCATCCTGCTGTGGACCCCGATTTTTCAACATTTTCTCCCCAGTTACCCACAGCGCATGTGTGTGGAGGTGTGTATGTGCTCTCTTTCTCCAGTGACAGCCCCTTCCTCCCACCCCTTCAGCCTAACGCCCTGGCTCCCAGAGCTCGCACTGCCTCCTGGCCTCCACCATGAGGCAGTCAAGAGCAGAAAGAGCACAGATCCCTCCCTGGAGATGAGAACTGCCAGTCAGCAGCTCAATCCTGCACCGCTCCCTCCCCCCCCGTGCCAACCTCCGACTGCCCGGGCTCATTCCCGAACACAGGTCGCCAGGGTGGTGAGAGGTAAGGTGACCAGCACCTCAGCCCTCAATGCCACCAGGCCAGCATAGAGGGGGATACATCTTTTTCCCTAATAGATTTGTCTATGAGGCAGCCAAGGAGATATTCATGACAATCACGGGATTTTAGAATGCATGGGATAGACATAAAGGAATTCTGGAGGTCAGGGTAAGGGGCAACAGACTTCTAGGAAAACAAACTGAACTTACAAGCTCAAATGGGCAGACTAGGTGGGCCATAGGCCCTTATCTGCCGACACTGTCTATGTATCTATGTATCTATGTAGGCCTCTGGGGGGGAGCCATCCACATGCCTGGTAAAGGGAGCAGCAGTGGTGAGTGGAGTAAGGATCCAACAGTGCAAATCAGCAGATGTTATTGTAGGTTGTGTTTAGTCTGGAGAATCCAGCAAATGTGGCTTGGAAATAGATGGGTGAGCAGTTGTCCAATGGGGGAGTCTTCTGGTTTATGCATTGAATGGTAAGACATATGTGATCAATGAAGGTCCGTGCAGGGTCGAGCGTGACTCCGAGGTATCTGAAAGAGTTAACAGATTCCAGGGCGGAGCGATCAGGAGAAAGGATATTGAGGGGGGGATGTGTCCCTGGTTAGTCTGTATTTTGATTCAAAGAGCATGGCCTTAGTCTTCTTGACTTTGACCAGTAGTTTATTAGTTTGGAACCAATGATGAGCGGCACTAAAGTTGTTTGTAAGTGTGGTGGAGAGTTCTGCTGGGGTTTTGTCGCTATGCTATATGATAAGGTCATCAGCGTACAATAGAGAGCTGCATGTGATGCTATCTTTAGGAAGGGATTTAAAAATTGGGGAAAACAGGATGGGTCCAAGAATAAATCCTTGTGGGACCCCAGTAATGACCTTATGGGCGGTGGAGGTTGTAAACCTAGTGCAGACCATTTGGGTTCGACCAGAGGGGTAGTCTTGGAACCAGGCAGTGGATGAGGGGGAATAGCCAAAGCCTTTGAGTTTACTTCCAAGGAAGTTGTGGTTTACCAGGTCAAAGACCTCCGTAAGATCCACAAAGCTGGCCCCAGTAAGTTTACCTTCATCCATATTGCACAAAATGTGGTTAGTGAAGCAGGCCAGGGTGGTGGTGGTGCTGTGGCTCTTCCTAAAATAATGTTGTTGGGGGCAGAGGAGGTTGTATTCCGCCAAGTGGTAGGAGATTTGCTAGTGTATGACTTGCTCCAGAATCTTACTTAGGTGTGAGAGAATAGATACGGGGTGGTAGTTTTCCACTAGTCCAAAATCACCAGATTGGAAGATGGGGATGACTTTGGCTTGTTTCCATACTGGGGGTGCTGTTGATGTGGTGAGGAAAAGGTTAAGAACCATAGTCAGAGGTTTGGCAATGGCATGGGCTACGAGTTTCAGGAATCAAGGCCATCACTATCAGAGCTTCCCCAGTTTGGAAGGCTCATGAGGAGCTTGTGGGTTTCTTGAGGGGAGATGGCTTTGAAGTGAAAGGGAGGGATACTTGAGCATTCCATAGGTGAGTCAGGAGGCAGCTGGCTGGGGTCATGCGGAGGTAGTTTGGTGAGATGATCAGACAGGTCCGTAAATTTGGCACTGAGGACAGCTGCAACTTTGAATGTGTCAGTTAGGGGTCCTGTCTCAGCTGAGAGCTGAATGGCAACCTGTCGGGTCCCAGGTGCAATCAGGGAGTTTACCACTGACCAGAAATTTTTGGGGTTGTTAAGTTTGCAGGATTGCAGGTTGTGAAGGTACTCAGCCTTGCACAGTTTTACTGCTTTTTTGCAGAGGTTTTGCAGGCGTCTTTAGTCATTCCAGTGGAAGGGGGAAGGGAGGCTTTGTGAGCTTCCCATTTAACATCTCTTTCCTTAATCACCTTAAGGAGCTCCTTGGAGAGTCATCTCGAGTTACCTCCTTGTACTCTCCGTGTAGTTAGGGGGAAGTGCCTATCCTGGATTGCAGTCAGGGCACTGGTAAAGAAGCCCAGGTCAAGTTGACATCAGTCATTGTGTGCAGGACTGGCCATTTGACTGCTGCAAAGTCTGAAAGTAGGTGGGGAGCATCGTATTTGGAGAAATCTCTGAAAGTCAAGTATTGGGGTAGGGTGGGGGCATTGGAGGACCAGATGCAAGAGTCTGAAGTGATCACCAATGGAGTCAGATAGAACACCAGCATGCAGGAGCCTGTCCTCATGATTGGTCAGTATCCAGTCCAGTAGGGAGTGGTTCAAGGAACGGGTGTTTGGCGGGTTGGGGTGGTAATGAGCTGGGTGAAGTTCGGTTGTTTTAATAGGTCGCTGTACTCCATTTGGGAGTAGTTTAGCCAGTTCTGGTTGAAATCACCCAGCATGATTATCTCTGTAGAGGAGAAGAGAAGACCAATGCCATTCAGTAGGTGGGTTAGACTGGTTATGCCACTCTTGGGGGATTATAGCAGCAACCAATGTTAATCTTTTTGCAGCCTCAAGAGAAATTTATAATTAGCCATTCACTACTGAGTATTGGGAAGCTGCAGGAGGCAAAGGTGGCAGTGAGTGGGTACTTGAAGTAATTCCACTTCCCTTCTTGGATCCAGGAAGGTCTATGCTTAGCAGGGTGTACCATTCAGGCAGCAACTAGTATCTGGAGTGGCAGGCTTCAATCAGAATTCGTGACACCTAGAATGTCGGGGTTGTATAGAGAGTCCCATGCCTCTAGCTCAATGAATTTAGAAAGGAGGCTGCAGACATTGAGATGCACAATTTTAGCCCATGCTTGTTCATCCATGTGGGGTCATTGTGTATAGAGGGGAGACTGGGCCTGGGTTGCTCTCAACACCCCCCCCCACACTAGTAGTAGCAGTAGGATGGGAATGAGATGCTTAGGATTTCAGTAGGCAGTGAGTGGGAACCCAGGGTGGGTGAGTGAGTAACAACATGAAGGCACCCAGACAGTGACACTTTTTCTTGTTAAGAAGGGCAGTGAGAAAGAGGGGGAAGAGTGGGGCCCCCAGTGCTCAGCTGGGGTAGGAGGGAGGCTTGGCTTTTTGTGGATGTGACTTGAGAGAGAGGGGCTTAGTCTATGGCCAAGATGTGGTGCTGAGCTCAGTTATCAAGAAGGGTTTGGTTATGAGGGAGCTCACTGGCAGGTTTGCCACTAGGGGTTTCATTTTGCTTGGTGAGCGAGCCAGGGCAGAAAGTAGTGGAGTGTACTTGGAGACTGCAACCCTAAATTAGTGGGGCAGGGGTAGTTAAAACTAGGACGTAAAACCCTAGGTGAGAGTAGTAGGTCCTAAGGAGGATTTTCTAACTTGGCTCAGGGTTAAGGGGCTTCTAGTGTCAAGCAAGCAGACCAACTGGAAGTTAAATGCCAGTGGTCATGGGGGTAAATAGTATTATACAATGGCAAAAAAGAATTCTGGCTTCTGATTGGTCAGTTGGTCACTAGAGCAGGAATGTTATCCTAGCATAACACCCCAGCTGATTGTTCGTTGCTTGATTCTTTGCATCGTCTCTTAAGAAACAAAAATATTTTCTCTCACTTACAAAAACATTCTTTACAATTATTTTATTATCCTGTATATAACAAGCCATTGTATAATAGGAATAATGCCGTCCAGGGTGGGTGTTATGCTGGGATAACATCCCTTCTCGGGTGTTGGACGCCCTCGACCTCAACCACCGAGGCAGGATGTTATCCCAGCATAACACCCACCCTATCGGGCATTATTCCTTTATTAAAGTTATAGTTCACCTTTTGTTGCAGGGTGTATTCAGCTAGAGATTAGAAACACTACAACCGACAGGGAACAGTGCCAGAAAAAAACTGGTGATAGCAGCAGGCACTAGGAACTGTGAGGTTAGGGAATGATTAAACACGTTTGTACCAGGATGTGTTCAGGTGTGGTTAAAGCAGCTCTACAGCCTGACAGGTACCCAGAGGGAGCAAGTGAAATGGCTTTTGGTAATATATATGTCCTGTATAGACAGCTTGGATCAATGCAAGCTATATAGTATGCAGAGCCCTGTTGTGGATCTGGCACTGGGCAGTTTCAGTTTATCAGGGCACTCAGCTAGTGTTTGAGCATGATATAAAATAAAATAATGGATAGCTTAGTCACAACAATAAGCAGCTTCTCATTCTAGGCTTGAAAGCAGTACACAGTTTACAGGACTACTATAAAACAGTTACAGGCCTCTTCACATTGGCAAAGCTTAGCACTCACACTGTGCTTGTACAGTCACCTACAGCATGTCCAGTCATCATTCCGTCTGTTCCAGCTGACTCTGGCAGACTTCTGACATTCTTTGCATGGATCCTTCACGTGAGTGCCACAAGCAGGAGGGCCACTTGGGGTGGAGGACTTTTGTAGGAGGAGGAGGAGGAGGAGGAGGAGGAGGAGGAGGAGTGGCCTGCCCTCATTACTGAGCTGGCTCCTTGATTGCTGGTGCTCAGCTCTGTGCTGGAGGATGAGAAGGTCCTTTGTTTGCTGCTGCAGCAGTGTGGAGAGGTGATCATTGGAGGGGGAGAGGGAGCAGCACAGGAACAGCTGGAAGCTGTTCCCTCAACCCCTTCCCATCCAGCATGCTTCTGAGCCGAAGAGTGTCTCGGGGAACTGATTAAAGTGAAAGTTCCTGGCTGGTGTAAAATGTCCCACCCTCTGTCCTGAGCTGGATCCCTGATTAGTGGAGCTCAGCTCTGTGCTGGAGGTTGAGAGAGTCCTTTGTTTGCTGCTGTGGTGGCATAGAGAGGTAATAGTTGGAGGGGGGGAACAACACAGGAACAGCAAGAGCTGCTGTCTCAACCCCTTCCCATCTGGCATTCTTCTGAGCCAAGGAGCATCTCGGGGCACTGATTAAAGTGAAAATTCTAGCTGGTGGAAAATGTCCTGTCCTCAGTTCTGATGTCATGCCTGATTGGTAGAGCTCATTTTTGTGCTGGAGCACAAGACGATCCTTTGTTTGCCACTGCAGTGGCATGGAGAGGTGATTGTTAGGGGGAAGGGCAGCACAAGAACAGCAGTGAACTGCTTTCTCGACACCTTCTCATCTAGTGCATAGTCAAAGACTGGGAGAACCATTTTGGTGAGCAGCTCTCGCAGACCTGGAGAGAGAGATAGTCTTTGGTGTAACACGGGCACCAAGCTTATGGTGGAGTTTGGTATTGATGGCATCGATGTGGGCAGAGTAGTCGAGTTTACTATCAAATCACATGCCAAGGTACTTGAAGACAAGGACAGCCTCAGAGGTTTCCATCCAGTGTGGAGAGACACGTGGGGTGAGAGTCTGGACAGTTTCTGGCTGGTGCTGAAGTGATCAACACTATCTTCTTGGTGTTGACCCTGAGTTGGTTTGCATGGAACAATTGCTGTACATCATGGAAGTCTTGCTGGAGAGGACATTTCACCACCAAAGCCAATGGGCTGGAGGTTCAAATCACTGTTGTCGTCCATACATATGGATGTGCAAAGACACAAGCAAAGGGCAGGTTGTTTAAGAAAATTGAAAACAGGATGGAGCCATGTGGGACCTTAGCTAGAATGGGGAGGAAGGGACAGAAAGTCTTCCACCAGTACCGACTGTTGATGACCCATGAGGTAAAAATAGAACCAGTCAACGGAGAGAGCTGAGAGACCAGCAGAGCTCTGCTTATCCAGGAGGAGCAGGCGGGACAATGAATCAAAGGCTTTGGCCAGATCAATGAATATAGCTGCAGTGATGTGTCCCTGATCCATCCCAGTGAGGACAGAGTCAGTTACTTGCAGCAAGGAGAAAATGATGGAGTGGTGCTTCCTAAAACCAGACTGGTGAGGGAGAGGAAATTTGAGGATTGAAGTAAGTCAGCAAGCCTGGACAAGATCAGATGTAATTTGCCAGGGGAAGAGGGGTTGCCCTGTTTGTGCAGAGGCAGAACCTTTGCAACCTTCCAGACCTGATGGACAACACTGAAGGAGAAGGAGAGGTTAAGAAGGTGAGAGAGTGGAGAGGCAATGGCCAGAGCAGAGACGTGTAGAAGTTTGGGGTCCAGCCCGTCAGGGATAGACTTAGAAGGGTTAAGTGAAACCAAGGCAAAGAAGACTTCCGGAGGGGAAACAGAAGGGAATTGGATGCCCTCAGGTGAGTGGGACTGGGCAGAGGCAGCAGCAGACAGAAGGGGAGACTTGCCAGGAGGTGGGGGAGAGGGGAGTGCACAAGTGATGAAGACTTCATTAAAATGAGCAGCAACAGAGGGAAAGACTGGTAAGTCATCCACCAGGAGGACAGGGGGAGCCAGCTGGGCTGGGAGATTGAAGAGGGAGTGGAGAACCTTCCAGAATTTTGATGAGGAACTATGGTTAGACTGAAGGTTAGATTTGAAGTCCAAAAACACAAGAGTGATGCGCTAGATGGTGGATAGAGGTCCGTGGATCAGCTGTTCAAAGCAACAACAATTAATAAACAAAAAAAATGCAATACACTGTGGCTGATGATTAATTTATTTTAACATGAACTAACAAATGGACGGTTCCCCGGCACTTTGAGGGTAACAGCCCTCTTCATCAGGGGCCCTAGAAGTGTGGTGGCCTTCATACAGAAGTTCTTGAGTGACCCATGGGATAAGAAGTCAGGCAGGAAAGGGAAGATTTGAAATGTGACAAGCTTGATCCTGGGTCTTGCACTAATCAATACGGTCCAGATGTAATCCATTGGTGATCACGAACTTTTAACCCTGGCCTTTCTAAAGGTGGCGTGACTGTCCCAGGTGTGCCTAAGTATGGCGTGGAGAAAGGGAGAGCTGTGTCAGTGACCGGGGCAGCATAGACAGGGGATCAATCGGAGGCAGCAAGGTCATGTAGACGGGCTTTAATGTCAAGTGACCTGAGTGACTTGGATCAAATGTATATAGGGGCAGATTTAGTGGGCCTCACTTTCCTGATAAGGTAGGACATACACTTATCACTAAAGGCATCCGGTAGAATGCCTGCTGCAGCAATATGGTAGGGGTGGAAGGGGAGCACCAAGTCCAGAAGGGAAAGGTTAGAAGAGTGAGGACTGAGCTGGGTGGGTTCAATGATTAGCTGAGTAGGATTTAGGGACTCAGTCCTGTGGAGGGGGTGGGCTTTGAGGCAAGGAAGAGCCAATTTAAGTTGAAATCCCCAAGGAGGATGAGCTCACCAGAGGTGGTATGGGAGATGAGGGATAAGAGGGAGTCAACCAAGGAGGAAGAGAGTTTAAACGAGGCATAGAAGGCCACAACAAAGGCATGGAGAATAGAAGGAAAGGATAGCTTAGCTAGTAGGAACTCATCAGAGGAAGGGTAATAGAGCAGGCGAGGTTCTCATGGATATATATATAGTGACACCACCACAATATTTCTCATAATTCTGCCAAAGGAGGTGGTTGTCAGGGAGAGCCAGGCTGCAGTCAGGTACCCAGAAGAGCCAAGGTACATAAATAAACAGGAGGCCAAGAGAGTGCGGAGACATCCATAGAAACATAGAATATGATGGCAGATAAGGCCCACCTGGCCCACCCAGTCTGTCCATTTTTCCCTACCTATAGTATCATCACAAACCCTAATGGATCTCCAGCTCTTTCTCCACCCCCTTCCTCTTCATCAGGATACCTTTATGCTGATCCTTTGCATTCTTAACCCCCCCACACACACTGTCTTTACCCCCACCACCTCTGCTTGGAGGCTGTTCCAGGAATCCAGCACTCTTTCCGGAAAAAGTACTTCCTCACATATTGCCTGTATCTGCCCACCTCAGCTTCATAATATGTCATCTTGTTCTTGCTCTCCTTTTTCTTAGAAAAATACTTCCCTCCTGAAGTGTATTTACCCCGTGAAGAATTTAAAGGTCTCAGTAATACCACCCTCTCTCTCCTGTCTTCCAGGGTGTATATATTGAGGTCCTTTAGTCTCTTCTTTTAAAGCTTTTGATGCAGACCATGCACCATTTTAGTTGCCTTCCTCTGGACTGCCTCCACTCAGTCTATGATGTGGTCTCCAGAACTAGACACAGTACTCTAGGTGGGGTCTTACTTGTGATCTATACAGGGGCAACACCACCTCATTCTTCCTGCTGGTGATATCCATCCCTATACACCCCAGCATCCCACTGGCCCTTCCAGCTGCCTTGTTGCACTGCCTGGCCACCTTTAAGTCATCCCTTATGATTACCCCAGGTCTCTTTCCTGCTTGGTTGTCATCAACACTACTCCACCCATTTTGTATTCCACTTCTGGGTTTCTGTGACCTAAATGCATTATTCTGCATTTTTTTGCATTGAATCCAAGCTTCCAAACCCCCAACCACTCCTCAAGTTTTCTCAGGACCTTGCTCATCCTTTCCACACACACCCCACGGAGTGTCCACCCTGTTGCAGAATTGGGTGTCATCTGCAAAGAGGCAGACCTTCCCTTCCAGCTCTTCTGCAAAGTTGCTTATAAAGATGTAAAAAAGGACTGATCCCCATACTGATCCCTGAGGTATCCTGCTTGGTCACCCTCCCTCCCTTCCTCGGAGTGAACCCCATTTACCACTTCCCTCTGTCGTCTATCCCCTAACCAATTTCTTACCTAGTTTACCACCTTTGCTCCCACTCCAAAGCTACCCAACATGCTTACTAGTCTCCCACGTGGAACAGTGTTGAAAGCCTTACTGAAATCTAGGTAGGCCGCATCCACTGCTCCACCCTGATCTAATTCCTTGGTCACACCAGTCAAAGAAGTCTATAATACTCATTTGATACAACCCCCCACCAGTGAATCCATGCTGCCTCAGGTCCTGTGACCTGTTTGATTCAAGATATTCCACAATCCTTTCCTTTAGCAGTGTTCCCATTAACTTACCCACTACCAATGTCAGGTTGACTGGCCTATAAGTGCCAGCCTCCTCTTTGCTACCACTTTTGTGGCGGACACTACATTGCCCTCCTCCAGTCCTCCAGAACCTGTCCGATTTCCAGTGATGTGTTAAATAGGACTGCCAGAGGAGCAGCCAGACCCTCCCTGAGCTCAATCAACACCCTTGGCTGCATCTTGTCTGGCCTCATTGCTTAGTCCACTTTCAGATTAGCAAGTGCCTACAGGACTCTCTTCCCCCGAAAAGGGACTGGTGTCCACTTACCTCTCTTCAAGGCTCCTGTTACTTTTTTGCAGTCCCACCTCTTCCCCTTCTTCTGTGAACACTAAACAGAAGCATTTGTTCAACTTTTCTGCCCTCTCATCCCCTCTCTGCACAGTCCTCCCTTTCCATTTTTAACGTTAGAATCCCTCCCCTAGTCTTTCTCTTTTCATTTACATACTTGAAAATGTCTTCTCCTTTTGTTACTTCCTGGGCTACTCTTTCCTCAGTTTGCACATTTGCTCTCCTTACAATTTCCCTGCTTCCCTGTGTTTCCCCAATACACCTCCTTCTCCTTCTCCCTTCTTCCTCTGCATCTCCTTGTACATTCTGAATGCAACCCTTTTGGCCTTTACCTTTTCTTCTGAGAACCATAGCGGTCTCTTTTCCTCTCACTTTTCCTCATCTGCTTGATGCAAAGTTCTGTTGCCTTTGCTATACCCCTTTTAACTTTGCCCATAGTTCCTCCACCCCCTCCAGGTGTGCCCCACCCAACAAGTCATCCCTGAGGTAATTCCTCATCTTTATAAAATCCACCCTCTTGAAGTCCAGGACCCTCACTATTGTGTGATTCAATTCCGTTGCCATCCTTATATCGAATTACACTGTACAGTGATCACTGTTCCCCGGGTGGCCTCCCCTTTGACATTCAAAACACTGTCCCTGTTAGTGAGTGCAGGTCCTATGTTGGCCCTTTGCGAGTGGGTTCTCTGACTAGTTGCCTGAGGAATGCCCCATACAGGGAGTCCAGGATGTCCCTACTTCTTACTGAAGCTGCAGCTGGGAGGCTCCAGTCTACAACCAGTCAATTGAGGTTCCCCAGCAGCACCTCCCCCTTCTATGCCATCTTGCCAATGGCCTCTACCTGGCCTCCACCAGCACCTTACAGACCTTTAGGGTGTCAAGCTTAGGTAGGAGGCTCCTAGCATTGAGATGGGAAATGCTTGAGGCCTTTAAGGAGAGTAGGGAGGGAGGAGAGAGAGAGAGAGAGAGAGAGAGAGAGAGGGCCAGGGCTGGGTTCAACTCCACCAGCAAACAGAAGGAGGACATAGAGTAGGAGGAGGAGGAATGAATGACTTCTGTCTTCTTGAATGAGGGAGAGATGGAGGGAGAGCAAAGAGTGAAAGGGAGACAAAGGCTCAGTAGAGAAGTTCAAGGTTTAGAGAGAGAGTGTGCGGAAGACCCCAGGTTGGACTGTGGTTATAGGGTGCAAGGAAGGGGGGGGGAGTGGAAGGGGAGAGGAGAAATGGGGGCAGTGGAGGGGAAGAAGAGTAGAGGGAGAAAGGGCAGGGGAAGAGAGGGGAGTGTATAGGAGGATGATGGAAGGAGGAGGGATAAGGTGAGGGGGCAGGGTTAAAAAGGAAAGAAGAGTGACATGAACGGAGAGAACAGGGAACATAATGGTATAATTAGAGGCAACTAACTTTACCTAGGTAGATGAACCATAAATACTGTATCAAAAACAAAACAACAGGTAAGCAAGCAAAACTGAACCAGGCAGGGCAGTACACAGCCAGTGTAAATAAAGTGACCTTAAACCACGAGATGACAGCTACCACAGTGCACGGAATGCTTTTGGGGTGACTGTGAAAGCACCAATTATAATAAAGACACAAGACACAAATAGCTGGTATATACTTCCTTATTTTATGCAGCTGCACACAGATAACATTACAAAGTTTTGGCACAGCAACTCTATATGAAATATAATCTGTCTAGCAAACTGCCACAGAAGTTCTTTTCATAATTACCTCTTCTTCTGGGAGACGCGGTTAGAGTGAAGGACTTCTTCCAAATGGATTCATGGCTCACCCTCCTGTTCTGTGGAAGGCATTATTATACCTAACTTTGTGTATAGTTACACGATGCATGACTAAGACATCTTACTTCTGAGAACTCTTATTCAGCCTTGCTTACATGTGAGGTGAATTTCACACGCATCAGCACAAGCCCTTATCAGTGTATTCAGACACTGGTATTTTCCCAAAGACTGTCCTCATAACAATGTGAGTGTGTGCGGCAAGGCTGTCTTTATTCTGTGGGTTCAGCAAACAACAGTTCTCTTGTAACCTTTATCTCCTAGAAGAGTCCCTGCTTGCAACTGGAATATTAGCTAAATACAGTAATACATTGGTTATGCATAATTGTAGATGCACGTTAATAATACTGCATTGTAATATACTTACAATTGCAATAAGCTAGTAACTACATACATAATATAGGCAGTATTAGAACAATGACAAACATTTCCTCACAATACCATCTATGAGGCTGTTGGGCAAAATGCTGAACAGCCTCACAGAAAAGAAAGAGTTTGTCATTATAGATGAAAAACATTTGCATACTTCAGCATAGTGATTATGCAACAAGCGGCGAAGACAGCATATTTTCTTATAAGCAGTAGCACTAATAGTATGTAATAGCTAATAATGGCAATAAATGCATAAGCTATATGTCTACAGTTATAATGAGCTGCAGAAGCACGGACAATAATAGTAATACTCCGTTTTGCTCCCTACAAACCCAGTTATGACACCATAAATGTAAAAAAGTGAAATAGTGTCAAAAACAATAATAGCATGAAATGTAAGATGGTAACCTTTGTGGAGTAGCAACAGTTGTAAGGATAGGAGGCGGGAGAAATATGCACATTAAAATTTGGAATGTAATTGATGACATAATTTTAATAGCCAGGTTCACTAAGGATGTGTTCTTCCTGGTGATCAGGAACTGGCAGGACAACTGTTTGTCCAAGCACAACAGGTGTAAAGAGAAGTGAGGGTGGCCACTTGGCATGTGAGTGTCCCATACGTGAAGAATTTATAATTTGCAACAGGACAATACTGACTAGCCATATTGGGTGCCACCATAGCCATGGAAGGTGCCATATTGTGAGCTTCACAGGACACATGCCATTATGTGCAAAGCTGATGTTGCACTGGAGCCACCACTAAGGCCACAGACAGAAATAACCACATCAAACACATGGCAGTGGCAGACATAGCGATGTCCTCTTACTGAACAGTAAGCAGTATGTGGAACCTGCCAACGCACCATGGTGGGATTATAGATGACTAAGGAAGGATCTTTAACCTGTTCCTTATACATGTCACCTTCCAAGTGACTCACAGAATGGACTGCAGCCAGTTTCTCAAATAGATCCACATCAGAGTCAAGTATAGGCAGAGAAGCTGCCTCGGTTGGGATGCAGAGTCACAAAACCCAGGTCCCTGGCTGTCATAAAGGAAAACTTCTGACAGGCCTCAAGGCATTCCTGTATGGACATCCTAAGTTCTGGCTACACATGCTGGGCAATACCACTTGTCCAAATAGTTGTCAGAGATGAGAACAGGAAGCACCTTGGTTCTGCATCTCATGAGCAAATTATAAAGCATTGTGAGAACACAGTTCCCATAGGCTGTGTATGTCATTCCTTTACCTATGAGTTTATGTTAGACCTTTAAGGTTGTGTTTCAGTAAACCAACATGTAATAAATATTGAATTGAGATACTTATGATATATACTTCTTCATTTAACTAGGCCTGCAATCTCATATCTATCTATCTATCTATCTATCTATAAATATATATATATATATATATATATTAGAAACAAAAAATCCATTTAATGCATCAGTTAAGGTTGTTCCACAATGACAAAAGCAAGGAAGTTCGGTGTTAGGGTTGAAAGCCCCCTTGTACCCCCAGCCCACCACCCCAACACAGCAGGGGTGTGCATTGAGGTCATCGGCTAACTCTCACTCCATCACATGTGTAAACAAGCTGAGGTATAGGAGAATGGGGTGAGAGTTAGGACCGACAACCCCAATGCACACCCCGTCAGCGGCTGGGGTGGCGGGCTGGGGGGTGCAAGGGGGGGCTTTCAACCCTAACACCAAATTTCCTTGCTTTTGTTGCTGTGGAACAACCCTAACTGATGCACTAAATGGAGTTTTTTGCCTCTAATTTCCCTTCTTTTTGAGAATGTGCAGTAGAAATAGTGAATGGAATGTGGTGCCTCGGAGCAGAAAATGGCGTGTTGGAATACTAAATTGCCTATATCTGAGGAACTGTACGACATACAAAAAAAAATTTAAATTTCACATGATTCATGAGTTTCCTGGCTAGGTTTTCACTAAATTACTGTGATGAAAATTCTGTATCTCACACCGTTTCCAAGATACGAGCCCCGAAAGGCATGGTGTATGCCACCATGTTAGTTCATGGGAAAAACATGTCAATTTTGGAGTACCGTAACTTGGCATCCATGCAATATTTTGTCACCAAACCACCAAAAGGCACATCTGTGAGATGTTGGCTGCCTTCCCTCCAAATTTCAGCCCAAAAGACCAAACCGTTCTTTTACAGCAGGGTGGCAAAGAATTCCTGTCATTTTGGGCATAGTCTGGAAAAGTAGTGTCATGATTGTGAAAGCTTTCGCAAAAATTTGCGAAAGTGTTGCAAGTGTGACACTACTTTGTGACACTACTTTTCCCAAAAATTTGGAAAACATATTTCTGGGTTGTTTAACCCCAAAATAAAGACATGGCTAGCATCCTGAGGGTCCGACTAGGTGAACACAAAATGAATTGTGTTCCTAGAGGGTCCCAATTTTAAATGCCAAGCATTTTTCTGATCACCAACTGAAAAAAAAATGGTGGATTTGGGACACTACTAAGGTCATTTGTGACACTAAAAAGTGCATTTGTGAAAGTGTCAAACGTTTTGTTAACTTTTTCCATTGACTTATAATGGGAACTTGTTTTTTGAATAACTTTTGAATTGTTCAATATTTTTTCATGAAATCTTCAAAATGCACATTGGGGACCCTGGCTGTACATTCACTGAAGTTTTCGGACCAGTCGAGCTACCAGTGCGACCCGTAGGCACGAACAAAGAATTTGCAAAAAAATGTGATTGCGCACACGAATGTCGCCTAATAACTCCGCAGCCGTATATCCGACCAGTATGAAAGTTGTCAGATCCCAAGATCTATGATTATGCCCTGTGTCCGCCAAATTTCAGGTAAATCCATTGAACAGTGGTAACATTATTAAGGTGTAAAGTTTCACCATTTAACCTTAAAAGAGGTACTCAATCCTATCTATGGTAGCACTACTGTGCTACCATAATATATATATATATAAATTCAGTGCTTAATATGGTGGATATGTCTCTTTATGTCAGCTCTATTACATCTGGTCAATCCAGATGCAGATAGGCCTGAGATGGTGCCAATACATTTTCCCAGGTCCTAAACCTATTAAGTGTGGAAGACTCTATGTTGGGGTCTCCTGTATCGCATAGCAATGGGATTTTGGCCTCTAGTATGATATAAAACTTCACATGAAAGAAAAAAAACTATTAAACCATCAAGACTATGTAGCACGCTTTGTACCTTTTGCTTGAGTCCCTAAGTACCAAGTATGTTGCCTTATAGCCCTGTTTCAAATTGATATCCCTTACCCAAATAGACCTAACACAGACCTGACCATTCTGACCAGTCCTAGTAGACACTTAGAGCAGAATAAGCCGTACTCTTGTGTTGAATCCATTTCCTGACTACAGAATCTTGTGCTATTGTCTGATAGGCAGTAACCTTTGCCAGCAACAAACATTATTGCAGGAATGAGGCAGCCTCAGTACTCCCAACCACCAAAAAATTCATTCCATTTCCTAAAGAGTCATTTGCTACTGTAAGTTCAACACAGTTCACACTAACTTAATCCAGATTAGGCTCTAGTGCCTTAATACACGTTGCTGTTTGCACTTTCTCATTTGCCTTTCTATTACATTCCCATAATTCAAAGCGATCAGTACAATAATCATAGGGTTCAATGCTTCTGGGACATCTTTACAGAAGCCACCTAGCTTGTGTTTAGCTAAATGTTTTGCACTGATTGCATCCACACTGTTAAAGCCGTTTGGGTTTAAGGAACCATGAGTTTAAGGCGCTTCAGTTCTGAATTCGCCAAGCTCTTAACCTAGAAGCTGGGACAAAGTTATGACCCTTTTAAAATACCAGCGTCCAACCCGAATGTCACTCGTGCAACCTCATTTGGGTTTGAATCCCCCCTTTTACTTATTATTTTAATTTTATGTTCTTGGTTGAAGAATCAGGGAGAACTTACCAGAGTCACCATTGTAAGTACGGTTTGGCGTGCCTGTGAAGGTACCAAGTATAATAAAAATACAAGACACAAATAGCTGGCATATACTTCCTTATACAGTATTTTCAAAATTTAATGGACACACTAGTAGCAGATGTCTGCTTCTAACGGACAATTCCCCCATGCCAAAAGCCATTTACTATATGGCTCTCTAATAAAGTCATCCGATTAAGCGGACCTGAAATTTCGCATTTAGCGGCCGCTGAGTGGCTAATTAACAGCTACTTTGACACCTCGGGTGAGCGTGAAGCATGCCATTTATCAGTAAATCAGTGTATTCAGATGGAGAGAGCTAGGAATAAGGGTGTGAATGAAGCGGTGTCCTAGCAATTGTCAGTGAAAAGAGTCTGAGAAGATGCTACCTCCCGCCCATTGCACAGTGATTATAGCAGCCCAGAATTAAGTAATATCAATAGATTAGCTGAAACGCTTCCCTGCCTCACCTGTGGGCTTCTGATCAGCAGCTGTGGCACAGATAAATTTAAACTAATCCCTGTGGCATTTCAGGTTGGGGAGCATGCTTGCTGTGAGAATGGAGCGGGCCTAAGTCCGGAGCTCTTGGGGATCGGTTTCTTCTTTCCTCTCACACAGGAGATTTCCTCGTAGTTCCCCAATGCCCTCTACTGGCTGTAATGCATTCTTGCACCATGCTGTTTCTAAAAGCTACTTGGCACAGATAGTAGTAGTAAAATTAGTAAAAAGTTTATTTCTGATATCAGAAACAAGATAAAACCCAATTTAGCAACAGCTAATTTACAATGGGGTCCTACTGTACAAAAATATCAGTTTCATTCTAAAATACAATACATACATACAAACAAAATGCATAAATAGACAGGAAAAAATAAGTACAACAGTTAACCATATGTGCAAATCTCTCAGGTACAGCAACTCACTGCCTCCTTTGTAAGCCGGGATCTTAATACATTCCAAGATGTTTTGTTAGTACATAACCTCAGATGCCCTAGCAATGAGTTCCACAATTTTGGGCCCTCGTATACATAGCAGTGTTGACCCCTCACTGTTCTCATAAATGGTACCCTACATTTTAAGTTTAAACCTAATCCCTGTGGCATTTCGGTTAGGGGGAGCGTGCTTGCTGTGAGAATGGAGTGGGTTTAAGTCCCACACAGGAGATTGCCTTGTAGTGCCCGATACCCTCTATTGGCTGAAATGTATTCTTGCACCATGCTGTCTCTAAAAGGTGCCTAGCACAGATAAGTTTAAACCTAAGCTGTATTGCTGTAATGGACACCGCTTGTAACGGACGGAATGCCTTATGTCAAACTAGTCCGTTACAAGCGGCGCATACTGTATTATGCAGCTGCACACAGATAACATTACAAAGCTTTGGCACGGCATCTCTATATGAAATATAATCTGTCTAGCAAATGGCTACAGAAAATTAACAATCTTTTCATAATTACCTCTTCTTCTGGGAGATGCGGTTACAGCGAAGGACTTCTTCCAAATGGATTCATGGCTCACCCTCCTGTTGTCTGGAAGGCATTATTATACCTAACTCTGTATAGTTACATGACGATGACTATATGCCTTTACTCGAGAACTGTTATTCGCCTTGCTTACATGTGAGGTGAATTTCACATGCATCAGCACAAGCCCTTCTCAGTGTGTTCAGACACTGGTATTTTCCCAAAGACTGTCCTCATAACAATGTGAGTGTGTGTGTGTGTGGCAAGGCTGTCTCTATTCTATGGGTTCAGCAAACAGAAGTTCTCCTGTAACCTTTATCTCCAAAAGGGTCCCTGCTTGCAATTGGTATATTAGCTAATAACAGTAATACATTGGTTATATCTTTTTAAATTTAATGAACTTTATTAAAAAGTTAAACTATTAACACATCACAATACAACACAACAACACAAAATTACAACACGCGGACCAACAAAATGGCCCAAACCTATGACAAAGCAAAACAGAGTACACTATATTGGTAGATGCACAGCTAATAATGCTGCATTGTAATTAACTTACAGTTGCAATAAGCTACTAACTGCATACATGGCAGAGTTTTAAATAATTGATTAGCAGTTTTTTTCTTGGGACAATACTAACTGTTCAGAAAGTATTTATACAGGTTTTCTAGAAGTGTTATGTTTGTCAAACACAGTGAGGCAGGTGCTATGCATTTTCACAATGTTTTAGCACTTTTATGAGCAAAACGCTAAGCAATTTTTAGAGTTAACTAAAACCCTGCATGGTATAGGCAGTAATAAGAATAATGACAAACATTTCCCTACAGCAGGCTTGGCAAGCAGTAATACGACTATCATGGCAGCAGTAACTGGAGCTAATAAAGCAGGCAGAAAAGTATATAAGTTACTGGTGGCAGAGGCACAAGTTCATGGTGATCCAGATAGGGAGAGAGCAATTAATTAGTGACTCAGTTATCAACATATAGTCCCAAGAGACTGGTATCTAAAGCAAAGAGTATAAGGTGACCCAGCTAGGGTGATGCAGTAGACAGATAGTCCCAAGAGTATGGTGCTAAATGCAAGGGTTCAGTGTGCCCCTGAATGCGGAGAAAGTGGTACTGACAAATTTATCATTAGGGTGGGCAGGTTACCCACTGAAAGACCAGTTGTCCAGTAGATAGGACAGGCAGGCAGAGTGTCATGAAATGGAGCAGTATATGGCTACACGAGGCTGACTCTGGCCAGACTCCAGTTGAGTGTCCTTTGTGCTCATCCTGAGCTCAAACACAAGGAATGTTACAGTGGTGTTCTGCACGGGTCAGTGTTGGAGCCTACCTTTGTTTAGTATGCCACAGTGATATCTGGAAGGTACTGAACATCAAGTATACTATACTATACTATACTATACTATACTATACTATACGCAACTAGCTGCGCCAGCCAAGTAAGCATATCGATAACAGTGGGTATGGGACTATGTAAGTATGAAGAGGACAAGGCGTGTAGGAATCTACAGAAATTGAAAAAACTTATCGTACATACGAAAAAACACGAATGCTGATCTAAACCCTAACGTAGCTTACAACTTTACATAGAGACATAGAATCTGTCGGTAGATAAGGACCACTTGGCCAACCCAGTCTGCCCATTTTTCCCTAGCTATAGTATCACCACAGACCCTTCTTGAGCTCCTGCTCTTCTCCTTCCCCCTTCCTTTCCACCAAGATTCCCTTGTGCATATCTCCTGCATTCTTGAACCTCACCACTGTATTTGCTCCCAGCACCATTGCTGCTAGTCTGTTTCAGGAATCCACCACTCTTTCTGTAAAGAAAGTGCTTCCACACATCTCTCCTATATCTACCACCATCCAGTGTGATAGCATGTTCTCTTGTTGCTGAGCACCTTTTTTCTGAAAAATACTTTTCTCCTGTGCCTCATTTACCTCTCTGAGGTATTTAAAGGTCTCTTTCATATATCCCCTCTTCCTCCTCCTCCTCCTCTCTTCCAGGTTGTACATATTAAGTTTCTTTACTTTCTCGTCATAGGGCTTTTGGTGCAGACCCTGCACCATTTCAGTTGCTCTCCCCCTGGACTGCATCCACCCTGTCTATGTCTTTCTGGAGATGTGATCTCCAGAACTGGGCACAGTATTCTAGGTGGGGTCTTACCAGCGATCTATACAAAGGTAACACCATCTCACTCTTTTTGTTGGTTATCACCCTCCCAATGCACCCCAACATCCCACAAGCCCTCTCAGCTGTCTTGTCACATTGCCTGGCCACCTTCAGATCTTCAGATTTGATCAACCCTAGGCCTCTTTCCTGCTTGGTGGTCATCAATAACCATCCACCCATTTTGTACTATTTCCTTGAGTGCATTATTTTGCACTTTTTTTGCATTGAAACCAAGCTGTCATACCCTAAACCACACCTCGAGTGTTCTCAGGTCTTTGCTTGTCCTTTTCACCCCCCTCCAGAGATTCCCCTCTGCTGCAGATTTTTGGTGTCTTCCACAGAGAGGCAGACCTTCCCCTCCAGCTCCTCTGCAATGTCACTTATAAAGACATTAAAGAGGACCGTCCTCAGCACCGATCTTTGAGGCACCCAGTGGTCATCTCTCTTCCTCAGAGTGAACTCGGTTCACTACCACCCTCTGTCACTTATCCCTAACCAGTTCCTTATCCAGTTTACCATCTGGACCCACACCAAAGTTACCCAGCATGCTTACTAGTCTCCTATGTGGAATGGTGTCAAACACCTTACTGAAATCTAGGTAGACAACATCCACCACTCCACCCAGATCTAATTTCTTGGTCACCAGTCAAAGAAAGTTATCGGATTTGTTTGACATGATCTCCCCATAAGTCCATTCTGTCTTGGGTTTTGTTACCCACTGGATTCAGGATATTGCACTATCCTTTCCTTCAGCAGTGATTCCATTCATTTTCCACAACTGATGTCTGGATGACTAGCCTATAGTTGCCTGCCTCCTCCATGCTGCCACTTTAGTAAAGTAGGACAACATGGCCTCCTCCAGAACTACCCCTGTTGCCAGTGAGCTGTTAAATAGGACTGTCAGAGGTGAGGCCAGTACCTCCCTGAGCAGCTTCAGTACCCTTGGATGCACGCTGTCTGGCCCCATTGTTTTGTTCACTTTCAGATTAAAAAGCCCCTTCAGGACTGTCTCCTCTGAAAAATGATTAATATTCACCTCCCTCCAGAGCGTCTGTTACTTTTTTGTGACCCTTCCCATTCTCTTTCCTCTGTGACCACTGAACGAAAGTATTTGTTTAGGATGTCTGCCTTTTCCTGTTCCCCCTCTGTACAGTCCTCTCTTCCCGTTTTAGCCTTACATTCTCTCCCCTGGTCTTCCCCCGTTTCACTTACATACCTAAAAAATGTTTTCTCCTGTATTTCTGTAACTTATCACACAGGTTTCTTTAACAGGAAATTCCACACATAGGATCACTTCTCAAGATGCCACACTGCAATTAAGAATGACACACAGTTTGTTGCAGGAAAGAAGTCTGAGACCTAACTTCCTAACCTCATTAGAGAAGAGAGCTTTAAGTCTGTGTGCTATGCGATATGGGCCACAGGCTCCTATGATCCACACTACCAGGCTATACCTTTCTGTGTGAACCACCTCTGCTCTTAAGAGGTAAAATGGCATGGCGATCCACCCTTAATCTGGGACTATTCCAGACAGTCGTGAACTAAAGCTGTTTGACCTTTATCTTCACATTTCACTAGTTTACAGCTATTCATATTCAAACTGGTTTGGATTGGTTAGTTTACATCACCCAGCCCACCTACTGTACATGGTCTTTTGTCTCTAGCTGTTTAACTGTTTCTCTCAACTGACTTTTAAAGAACAATTCCGTATGAGAGGCGCTGTCTCCACATCCTTAATTATGACAGCTCTGTGACTAGTTTACAGTATGACAAAAGTTAAATCAGAGGGTGGGGAGGGCCAGGCAAGCAGCATTGCTTTATACACAGGAAGATATGATTCATCAGGAGTTTGTGGAGTGTTTGTGAAGGAGGTCTACTCAGCTAGGAAGTAAGGGAGACTTTTTTACTTGCCATTTTGTGTGCTTAAAGGTTTTTTTAACAGTACCAAACACAAAAACTCTTAAAGAAGGTTTTAGGATTTATTTCTTTCTAGGGGAAATTAGGTCACTGAAGACTAATCAGAGGGCAGGGGAGGTCCAGGCTAGCAGGTATAAATTTAGGGTAGATATGAGTTATCCTGAAGCATGAGTGGCACAAAGCTGGAGTTTGGCACCTGACCTAGGGGCATCTGCAGGTCATCCACAGGGAAGACCTCAAGCCCACAGGGACTGCTGCTGAATTGCAGAGGTCACGGGGCAGGCTATAGGGCAAGCTGTAGTAGGGGAGGGCAGTAAAGGGTTCTCAGGATAACAGGCACAAGCACTGCACCTATCTGGGGTAGCCAGCAGAGGCAGAAAGAGGGAGGCCCTACAACTATCTGGGGTAGGCCAGCAGAGGAAGAAAGAAGGAGGCACTATAACTATCTGGGGTAGGCCAGCAGAGGAAGAAGAGAGGAGGCCCTACAACTATTTGGGGTAGGCCAGCAGAGGCAAAAAGAGGGAGGCACTACATTCTATCTGGGGTAGGCCTGCAGAACCAGAAAGAAGGAAGGCACTACATTCTATCTGGGGTAGGCCTGCAGAGGCACAAAGGAGGGGAGATGCTACAGTCTATCTGGGGTAGACCTGCAGAGGCAGAAAGGAGGGGTGACACTATACCCTAGCTAGTGTCAGCCTGCAGAGAGTAGGGGGGAGATATGACACCTTATCTGGGTAGGCCCACAAGGGGTGGACATTACTTTATTTTTTTAGATTCTTCAGAAATCAGCTCAAGGAAGGGCTATAAGAGAACACTGTTCAGGCAGGAAGCAGGAAGGAGAAGGGGCTGTTGGGTAGTGGTGTTCCTAGGCCCACTCTGGGAGGCTGGGGGTTGTATTGTATGCAGGAGGCTAGGGTTCATGATGGCAGAGAGTTAGGTGCTCAGGGCAGAACTAAACAAGTTGGTAGAAGAGCAGTGGGGAGGGATTGGCAGGATGGTGGAGGAGTCAAAGGTTCCAGGGCTGTGGATCCCTCTACCACGGAGGGAGAGAAGGTTACAGGAGGTGAGCTGGAGGATAGTTGGGTAGGAGGCAAGGCTCAACAAACAAGTATGAGTACCATATGCCCAACTGGGGTTCCAGTGAAAAATCATAACAAGATCCTGAGGTATTCAAAGGATGGAGGTGTCAAGGTAAGCTTAGGAGATGAAGTTAGGGAAATTGTCACTAGGGTGAAATTGGAATTGTATAATTGTAGTCCAGTGATAAATCAAAGAAGGGGATCTGAAAAAGAAAGGGACAAAGCTTGAGGAGTTTAATGTGTAGTTAAAGGTGATAAATGTAGGTTATATCTCGAGTGCCCTTTGGATTCTCCGATATAACTTCACTTTTTTTTTTTTTTTTGCTCAGTCTCGTGTACACGGCTTTCACTGAGACCTTCGGAGACTGGCAGTTTTTTTCAAGTTGTCAACTAATTGAGCTAGGTTAGGAATGACAACACAGATGGTTGGAAGAGTGACCACTGTGTTATGGATTATACCATCAGCCACAATTATCTCATGTGACACCTGACTGACCAAGACTATGTGATCTCAGTCCAGGAAGGCTGCTGTGTTCATTTAAATCTGAAGTTTCCTTAAGGGCATGTTTACTTATCAGTGGACAACAAGTTCTTTTTAGTTTTACAAATATCATTATATTTATTTTAAGATCATCTGTCTGTGCCTGGGACAGTCACGTATCTTACACTAGTGTCTTTTACTAGAATTATTGATACACCAACCCAAATATTTGTGTAGTAAGTTTGGACATAAGACATTTGCACATTTAATTATATGACTATAACCTGGAACTGTTATCTTAAAGGTACTGACTTACTTCTTAGGTTATTATTTTCCAAACTAAATGCTCTAAGTTTCATAATATTAAATTGAAAATCATTACTCAAGTCAGGATTCATGATTAAAAGTATTTACTTTTTGATTTTGTTAGTTCTGAGATGTTTACAAGGTAATCTTTAACAACAAAATAAATGAACAGTTACAAGTTAAACATTTTTGTCATAGTTCTGAACTATTTCACTAACGTAATATCAATTATGTGACTTTTTGGCATTGCATATATAGGCAAACACAGTTTTTAAATTTGAAGACTTTTTAAATGCAATTATAATTATTCTGAACAGCAGTACAAATGGAAAATAATATTTTCTGTGTTGACCAAGGTAGTCACAGACAGGAATAAAACAGAAGCCAGATTTGTCAGTCCTAGTTCTGATGCCTAGGATTCAGGTAATTAGACTCACCAGACCAGCAATAGATGTTCCCATGAAGTCCTAACAGTAGGGGTGATCCTTGTTTCTCCTCTAGTGCTCTCCTACCTTGCCTGGGAGATTGAAGATTTATATACTGTTTGCCAAAATGCAGTATAGGCTCTCAAAGTTATTAGTACCTTTTCTGATTAATCAGGTACATCAGATATGGATCGTTAATTGGTGCAACAACCCCATACACCTGATTAATATAGGGTGTTGTCTGAGCTGTGACATTTAACTTGACGTCACAGTATTTTGGATAAGAGAGTGTTAGAGAAGGGAAAAGGCCCTAATTGCTAAAATGTACCACTTGACTTAAAGGTGACCTAAATGGTCTAAAACTGCACATTTGAGGGGAAAACAAAGCCCCATGTCACTCTTTTGTGGTCAATTTGTCTACCAGATATCATGGTGCCTTTGTCTCGGGCAAGGCAAGGCTGACTGCTCGGTGCACTCATGCAGTTAGTCAAACCACAAGTGTGATGGGGTTGACCTATTATGGACCCCGTTTGGCCTAAACTGATTGGTTAATAATACAGTGGCTATGCCCATGATCACGTTGTGATCAGACATGGAAAGTCCCTCACAGGTGTTTGAAGCTTGAGACGGTCATGCTCACAACTCATGAAGACACAGCTTGTCTGGAAAATTATAAGTCTACCCTCAGCACTTAGCTCTGCTTAAAGTTACATAGAAAATAAAAACTTAGTACATGAGTTTTAAAGTTGTAGAAACAATCTGTCAGGTTATAACTTATTAATCGATTAGAACAGAATCGAACACACTATTTATTTATTTTATTTATTTATTTATCAAGTCTAGGATTACAAATACCTTTGAGCCATGGCTCTTTTACAAAGGTTCCATGTCAGAGAAATACAAATTATGGTGAACATTAAGACAGACATTACAACAATGTGGACATTGCAAACAGAGTACAGATTAATACAGTTCAAAGGTAGCATTGTAACAAGGCAACCAGCGGCATCTGTCAGAGAATCAGGTTACAAGTTATTGATTGATCAGTACAGAATTATGCACACCAGATTCCATTACTGATTATTAATGGGAAAATACAAAACAGCTGCCCATGCCTTACTGGCTTGGCTATATTGTTAGCGTCTGCTGGGTGGAATATCAGCAGCAATCCCTCTGGTCACTATACGCTCGACCTCTGGGTTCAGTTCCTCCACTCCTGGGGACAATGGGGTAGGTAAAGCCCATACAGCAAGTATTCTGAGCAATGGAATAGGGAGAGTCAATAATGGGCAGTCCATGCCACGGGGCATGGAAATTCAATGGCATAGGTAAGTTTGGTGGAACAGGTAAATTTAATGGGGCAGGTAGGGCATGACCTGGCAATGGATGAAGCTGAGGTGCCAATTTCTGTGATGAGGTGGACCTACTTAGTGGAATGGTCAAATCTAATGTAGCAGGTGGACCTGGTGGCAGAGGCAGACTTGGTAGGGTCTGCGAGATGGGATTGTATACAAAGCAAAGGGATGATGTCAGGAGATGGGGTGCCACTTTGTGAGGGATTGTGGGAACTTCTGGAATAGGAGGCTCTTTAAGGGTGATAGTCTTCCTCTGGCAAGAGAGAGAGGGCCAGTGTGCTGGGGAAAAAGTTTGACATCTTCATTGGACAGTGACACTGACTGCAGGGAAACTAGGAGGTTGGGGAGCCATGGTGGTTGGAGAAGAGGAAAAGGAACCTTGCTAGTACTCCCCCAATCTGGGGGCTTGTAAAAGCACAGTGGGCAAAAATAAAGCAAGGCAAGGCAAATTTATTTGTTAGGGGTCTATCCAAGGTTCTAGGTGCCATACAGACAGCAGAACTAAAACGATATAACCATACATCAAAAGTAAAAACACAGTATCAGCATAACAAACATAACTAAGAGATAATAAATTATAGGTTAAAAAATGTTTAGGTTGTCCCAAAAGCCTGATCAAAAAGACATGTTTTAAGTAAACTCTTAAACTGTCCTAAAGAGGAGACTCCTCTGATTGAAGCTGGAGGCGTGTTCCACACTACCGGAGCTTTCACAATAAAAGCTCTGTCTCCCAAAAATTTCAGTTGGGAGCATGGAGCTGTGAGGAAACCTGCCTCCACTGAATGATGAGGGTGGACAGGACTGTATTCTGTCACAAGGTCTTTCACATAGCTGGGGCCCAAATGGTGCAGGGCTTTGTAAACCAATAAAATTATGTGCGCCACCTGACTGGCAGCCTGTGCAGTTCTTGGAGAACAGGTGTGATATGGCCAGATCAAGAGGTCCCTGGCTACAAGCCAGACATCTGAGTTCTTCATGAGCTGCAAGTGATGCACTGGCCCTGCAGATAGCCCTACGAAAAAAGCTTTACAGTAATCCAATCAGGAGCGACAATGGTGTACACTAGAGTTTCCAAGTCAGAGGAGCAAGATAGGTATTAATTTTGATGACATTCCATAGATGGTAAAACCACTGCAGACAAAGGACGGCACAATATTCTAGCTTTAGTCCATCACCCACAATGATGCATAAATTAGTTATTAAAAGCTCCCAGTGTGGTGCCATTTAACGATGGCAACAAGGCATCATCACTATTCATTGCTGCAGCCACTAGACCTGCTTTCACCAGTAGCACCTCCATCTTGATGAATTGAGTCTGAGCCAGCTTGAAGCCATCTAGTCCTGGATCTCTACTAGACACTCATCCAACACATCTACTGTGTTAACCCTGTCAGGTGCACACAACAGATAGATCTGGTATCATCTGTGTAGCTGTGAAAACCCAGACAATACTGTCTGATGATGTCCAACAGCAACTTGTACATGCTAAACAACATGGGTGCCAGAATCAACCCCTGAGGTACACTACAGTCAAGAGGAACAGCATCCAAGATGTTTCACCAAATGTCACCTGCTGTACACTGCCAGATAAGCAGGACTCAAGTCACCACCTCACTATACCCAAGAATACTACATAGTGTCTCAGATGGGATAATAGCCCTCCATGGTCTACCATGTCAAATGCTAAAGACAGATCCAGCAGTACCAAGATGGAATACTGGCTGCTGTCTCTAGTCCAGAGACGATCATTGAACACCATGACAAGATCAGTCTCTGTACCATAACAAGGCCTAAACCCAGACTGAAATAGCTCAAGGATCTCAAAACACTTCAAGTAGTCCTATAGCTGTGTCACCACTACTTTCTTGATTAACCTTCCCTAAAATGAGAGGTTTGAGACAGACTTGTAATTTGCCAGATCATCAGGGTCCAGTGATGGCTTCTTCAGAAGGGGTTTCGTCACTGCCTTCTTCAGTTCACTGTGGAACACAACCTCCTGAAGTGAACACCTGACTTTCTTAGCAATATTGGAACCAGGGTCAAACAGCAACTTAAGAGAAAGCTGGCAGGCCCTGGGTATAAAATACAGTATGTGGGGCAAAAAAGACCTCCTCAAGCAAGCCTTAGTCAAACTCCTCTCAGAGTGCTCAAGTCCCTTACCTCATGAACACTGCTAGCTCATAACTGGGCACTTGAGGAGACCTCAGTCCAGATGGTGGACACGTTGCCAAGGAAAAATTGATTGAACTCATTACACTTTTCTGCTGCAAATACTCTTCCCAACTGTAGACAGAGAGGATTTTACAATCTGTCCACTGTGTTGAAAAGCTAAGCTGGACGATTTTAAGGTTAAGATTCAAAATGTGTTGGGGAAGGGACAAGAAGGGAGGGCTCACAAAGCCTGCAATCAACATGAAAAACAAGAAGTTAAAGAGGCTATGGGAGAAAGACAAGTAAAAAGCAAAAGGGGATCAGAAGATGGATGGAAGGGGGGGTCTGTCTTAATGCCAGGAGTCTAGGTAATAAAACCAATGAGCTCCGGTCAATGATTACAGACACTGAGATGGAACTCATAGCCATCACAGAAAATTAGGCCTCAGAAAATAATGACTGGATCCTGACAGTCAAGTAACACAATGATTAGGAGGGATAGAAGAAAGGGCAAAGGGGTGGCATAGCCCCATATATCAAGGAAAACATCAAGGCTGTTGCAGATGGATACATCAGGGGAAGTAATGGGAAGACAGAGATGCTGTGTGGGTGCATCTCATGTTGGCCTCAGGCAAAAACGATAGTTGAGGGTGATCCGTAGCCTGCCACGACAAGGGGAAGAGAGGGATAGGAAGCTTGGGGAAGAACTAGGAAGGGGAGGGGTAAAGATGGATGGAGGAAGTCGTGCTGGGTGATCTGAAGCTGCCAGATATTGTTCTGGATGCTGTCTTTGCCAAGACCACCAGAACTCAGGCCCTGCTGGATACATTCCAGGACTATCTGTTGGTGCAGCTGGTTAAGGAACCTACTAGGCAGCTGTGATTTTTTTTTTTTTGCTTCCCCCAGCTCCGGCTAGCCTCTCCTTCAGGCCTTCCTATGCCCCTCACTGCCACACTACCCCAATGCAGCCCCCCATCACCCCACATTGCAGCCCCTGGGTAATCCTGACTTAACCCTTCACCTGTAGGTCCCTCTCCTCTGAGGGGAAGGCACCAGTGGGGCAGCCAGCACAATTCTTGGCCTGGGTACTGCTGAGGTGGTCTGTGGACTGCTCGGAGTCTTGCAGAAGGTACTGGTGATCGCCATCCGGTCGGCCGCAGGGCTCTTTTTTCATTTGCTCCCTGGGGTGGTGTGCCACAAATGTCAAGGTGTACACTGACATTCACCACGCCCTATTAGTCATGGGACCCAGCTCATTGCTGTACCCCAGCCTCCACCAGGGGTCAGCAAGTGCTGAGTCACTTTCCTGCCCTCCCCTGAGAGAAGGTGAGCAGTCATCCCATGCTCGAGCCCTATCTCCCCAGCCGCCCTCCAGCACCTGAGTCTGTTCCTGAACTTGGCTCACTGACATCGCGAGTGGAAATCCAGCTGCTGCACTGATGGGCCAGCAGCTGTGATTCTTGATGTGGTGCTTATCAATTTGGAGTTGGTAGGAAGTGTGCAGTTAAGGGAGGCACTAGGGTCCAGTGACCCTAACTCTATTTTGTTTCAGTTGGCCCTTGGGACCAGAAAGACCCAATCAAGGGCTGAAGTCTTTGATTTTGGAAGGATGGACTTCAACAGGACAAGGAACTTGGTCCAGGACAAGTTAGTTGGGGTAGACAGCATCAGAGGTGTGGAGGAGAGATGAAGGGCAATAAAGAGGGCCATTCTCAAGGTATCTGAGTTATGCATGAGAATGGTAAGCAAAGAAATGGGAACAAAGACCAGTATGGTTCTTGGAAAGGATCAGGAAGCAGAAAGGGCCAAAAGGCCTTTACTAGGTTCAATAATATTCAGGGAGAATACCAACTGACACCTTAGGAAGAAAATAGAGCAGTTAGGGAGGCAAAATCAGACACTGAGCTGCATATTGCAGAGAGGTTCAAGGGCAGGGGAAAACAGTTGTTCAGATATATTAGGAAAAAAGACAGAAAGAAGGGGGTGTTAGGCTATCTGAGGGAGGCAGAGTAATAGAGGAGGATGTGTAGAAGGCAGCCATCCTTAATGATTACTTTTGCTCTGCCTTCACAAGGGAAGGCACTGGGCTACTGTGAGACAGTAGCATCAAGGTGGCCATAAGGGGGTGTTCCAGAGATGAGGCAGCCAGTGTTTTCCAGAAAAAGGGTCCGGAAAGAGCTAGCTGCCCTAAAGATAGGTAAGGCCCTGGGGCCTGATGGTATGCATCCAAGCGTACTCAAGGAACTTGCAGCAGAATTTGCTGAAACCCTGGTAAGGCTGTTCAGTAGCTCATTACAGACCAGGGTAGTTCTAAAAGACTAGAGGGTAGCGGACATAGTTCTGTTGCATAAATGAGGGACAAAGAGCAAGTGGAAACTACAGAACTGTCAGCTTCCTCTGTTGTGGGTAAATTGATGGAGTCACTGGTCAAAGAGGATCTCTTGAGCTACCTGGAGAGCAATGGACTCCAGGACAGTAAACAGCATAGGCAATCAAAGCAGTGGAACATGACCTATAGCAAAGCAAATAGGATGCCAGTATGTACTGGAGGGGTTATTGACAGTAGAAGAAAAGAGGTACTATACTACTACCTCTTTATAGATTGTTGATGAGTCTGCACCTGGATTACTGTACCCAGTTCTGAAGTACTCACCTCAAAAAAGATGAGGACAGGCTAGAGATGGTGCAACAAAGGGTGACCAGGATGATTAGGGGCCAGCAGGGCATATCTGATGAGGATCATTCCAAGCCACTGAACATGTGCTTGCTGGAGACCAGATGTGAGAGGGGTGTTATGAAGTAAGCATTTAAGTTCCTGAAAGAAATAAACAAGGTGAACTGTGAGGAACTATTTAGTATGAGTAACTGTTCAACGACATGGGGACACAAGTGGAAACTGATGGGAGGATGATGGTTCAAGAAGGATATGAAAAAGCTTTATTTTACAGAAAGGTTGGTGGAGTCATTGAGCAGTCTGCCATCTGAAGTGGTGGGCACCATAACCATCAGAAAAAGACAAAAAAACCTCAGCACGCAAGCACTGAGGCAATGGTTACCCCAAAGGGCATTGGCCAGGAAGCCAAGTTTCAAAGAAATACAAAATTACACATACCTCCATAATGCAAAGCAACATGGGTTGCATATGCAAATCACCACAGAATATTATGCTGGTTCAACTTTAAGCAGAAATGCATGGTGCCGAAAGGCCTCTCACACAGTTTGCAAAGGGTGCCAACAGAAGACACAGACATGTGTTTCATTCTACCAGGACTCATCAGTGTGCTTCATCTGTTTGACACCCCAGTGGAATGAACCAGCTACCCTAAGATGGTCTATGAGGCAATGGTTACCCCAAAAGGTACTGGCTGAGATGCCAAGTTTCAAAGAAATACAAAATCACACATACCCCATGCAAAGCATAATAGGCTGCATTTGCAAATCACCACAGAATATTATGCTGGTTCAACTTTAAGCAGAAATGCATGGTGCCGAAGGCCCCTCACACAGTTTGCAAAGGGTCCCAACAGAAGACACAGACACATGTTTAGTCCTATCAGGACTCATCAGTGTGCCATAACCACAAGTGGTTTCAAGCCTGGCTGGAAGAGAGTGAAGGGTATTGTATTTCTCAGGGTGTTAATAATAGGGAGGGACTGGTGGAAGGTGGATAGTAAGGGCTAGTAGCCTGTATGGACAATAGGCCGTATAGTTTGATAGGGAACTTCAGTCAGACTGCATGAGCCATTAGTCTTTTTCTGCTGTCATTGTCTATGTTTCTATGTTTAAAACAGGGAGAAGAAACCAAATTGGTCAATGCCTGATCCATGGGCATAGCAAGAGAGAGAGAGGTGGAGCAACTTAAAGACACAATGGAGGTGGGGAAAGGATTCACATCACAGGCTTATGAGGTTGTGAGTGTAGAAGTGAAGTTGGGAGAGGAGAGGAGAGGAACATTATACAGGAGAATATCAGGGAGACGTGTGGCTTAGCAAAATGGAGAAAACATGTGGAAGGGAGAAGGACACATGAACTGAAATACCTAGGGGAACAGAAGAAGAGAGCAAATAGTGGTGTCCTTGTCATGGGAAGCTCGGTAGCAAAGCTTGTAAGGAAGCTGCAGGGTAGAGCAGACTCACACAAAAGGAGAGTAGTGTGCCCCCAGGCATGACAGCTAAAATGATCATCCCAATTGTACACTCATTCATGCAGGGAGCAGAGGAAAATTCCTACATGGTCAAGGGAGGCAGTGATGAGAAATCCCTTTTCTTACTGGACAGATTACATTTCAGCAGGAAGGGGTTTAGAATGCTCACAGACAGGATTGGGGAAAGCATCGATGGTAGTCTAAATTTAAATTGATCATGGGGAGGGGTGCTCCCATGGGGCTCAGAACCTGATGTTTTCCCAAGTAGGTGGCTGGGAGGCCTCTTCCCAGTTAAAGTGCATACAGAGTAAGGAAATTCATTGCTAGTGATGGGATGGGGAGTAGGACTAGGGGCAGTGAGGGAAAGGTTAGGAGGGAGCAGGAGTAGGAAGGGTGTGGATAGAGAATAAAAGGGGTTCAGCAGGGCAGCCAGAGAAACTTGGGAACAAAATGAAGCAGATGGGTGGTAGAAATGGGAATGATGGGGAGTAGTGTCTATCAACATTGGGAGTCTGTGGAATAAGATGGATGACCTTCAGGTCATGATGAGGAGGGCCAAGTGGACTTGATAGCAGTCACAGAGACCTGAGTGACACTAAACTATGACTGGGATCTCTGTTCCAGGATTCACCCTCTACAGAAAAGACAGAGAAAGGGGAGGGGTAGTGCTGTATGCGTTAAAGGGAGGATAACCACCAAAAGGGAGGACATTGGAGAACAGGCACTAGGTCAATACAGATGCAAATCCAAATGGGGCAGGGAGGAGAATAAGAGTGGGAGCGGTGTATCAACCTACTAATCAGGATGAAACCTGAGACTTGTAGCTAGGGGAAGTGATCAGGAAGATTGCCGAGAAAGGGGGCATGGTGCTAGTGGGTGACTTTAACCTGCTTGATGTGGACTGGAGCATCCCAATGTCCAGCTGCAGTAGGAGCAAAATGCTCCTAGATGCAGTCCAAGATGGGTTTTTAACCAAGGGGATGATGGAACTGACTTGCGATTGAACATCTCAGACTTAGTGCTGACAAACTGTGAACATGTCAGAGGCAAAGCACTTGAAAAGCCGTGATCATCAGTTAGTATGGTTTCATATTGCTATGGGAAGGGAGGTACTGAACAAAGAAACATGTATTCTGGACTTCAAAAGGGTTGATTTCAATAAAATGGGGTTGCACTGGAAGAGTATCTACCACTGGACATGAGTGTGAATGAAAAATGGACTTTGATCTATGAGGAGATCCAGGCTGTCACTGCAACTTGTCTAAAACAAAAAGGGGGGGGGGGAACATACATATAGAAAAACATTTTGGTTTATAGAACAGGTTGGGGGAACAGTGAGAGGAAAATGGTGTTTTACAAGAAATATGAAGTCCCAAAGGGAAGAGAACTGGGTCGATTACTTGAAACAGGTTAAAAACAGCTAGTAGGGTGGTAAGGTAGACTAAGTTAGAGATGGAGCTAGGGACAGCAGAAGGGTTGGAGGAGATAAGACCTTTTGGAACATTACTGAAAATGGTCAGCAAAGGAGGGTATCATGAATCTGAAAGGAGGCCTGAGTGGGTGAAAGACAACAAAGAACTGACAGAGGCATTAAATGAATACTTCAGCTCTGCATTCATGAAGCAGAAGGATGGACCAGTTCTGCAGGGGAAGCTGGGGAGAGGGAACAGAGGGAGGATGAGGGAGGAGGTGATTATGGAGGACAGGGACTTTATGGGTCTCAGGGCCTTCAAGGAGGAAAAATCTTGTGGGCCAAATGACATGCACTCCCGGGTACTGAGTAAGATAGCAGTTGTTCTTTGAACCCCCTCACTGATATGTTCAACTGCCTGCTGGACGCAGGAATGGTGCTAAGAGAGTGGAAGACCATTAATGTAGTGCCGCTGCACAAGGGAAGGGACAAACCAGGAAACTGCAGACCAGTCAGTTCGACATCAATCGTTGGCAAGCTGATGGAAATCATCTTAAAAGAACAGCTGGTTGGGTTTCTTGAGACAGGGGGACTCCAGGATGATAGACAACATGGATTGTCTCTGGGAGGTCATGTCAAAAAAATTTGATCAACTTGTTTGACTGGGTTACAATGGCGGTAGATGGGGTGAGGCAGTAGACATGCTGTACCTGGACTTCAGTAAGGCCTCTGACTCAGTCCCTCATACAAAACTGACTAAAAATGGAGAACCTGGCATAGGTAAAACAATTTATCAAGTGGGTAGCAAACTGGTGGGGAGGGGAGGACCCAAGGGTGCTGGTGATGGGTGGGGAGCTATCAGTGTTAATGGAGGTCACCAGCAGAGTTCCTCAGTGAGTCAGTGTTGTTCACTGTGTTCATAAATGACACTGGAGATAGCATTAAGGGCAAAATAAGTTCTTTTGTACAACACCAAGCTCTGTTGGACGGTGGACATGGAAGAGGCATCATGGATCTGAAAGAGGACCTGGCAAAGTTAGAGAGCTGCCCAGGATATGGCATCTGGAGTTCAATGCAAAATAATTTGAAGGTCTTGCCCATAGGATGTCATACCCCAAGTGCCAAATACGAATTAAGGGTCATGATGTTGGAAGAAGAGAAGGACCTGGAAATAGCTATCACAAGTAATCTAAAATCATCTATGCAATGCAAAAGGCAGTAACTAGGGCAAACAGGATGCTGGGTTGCATAACTGGGGGGTTACCAGCAGAAGAAAGGAGGTACTACTGCAGCTGTGCAGCTCTGTGGTGCACTTGCACCTGGATTACTGCGTGCAGTACTGGAGTTCCTACCTCAAAAGGACGTACACTAACAAGATGTAGTACAGAGCAGAGCTAAAAAGATGAGCTGTGGTCAACATGGTCTCTTGTATGAGAAAAGGCTAGAGAATCTAAACATTAGATTGCTAGAGGAGAGAAGGGAGTGAGGGGACATGAATGAGACCTTCAAGTACCTCAAAACTATAATCAGCATGGAGCTTGGGGACATCTTTATAATTAGTGAGAGAAAGAACACAGTTTCAAACTGGCGGATGGGAGGTTCAAGAAGGCATGAGGCACTTCACAGAAAAGGTTGTGGCTGGGTGGAATGAGCTTCCAGAGGAGGTGGTCAAACACCAAATGCTTGAGGGTTTGGAAAGGGGGTGGGGCAGAGTCAAGGGGAGGTTAAAAGTATGAGGGGAGGAGAATTATGGAAATGTAAGTTCATAGGCTCCACAGTGAACACTAGCCAGACCATTTTGCCCTTTTCTACTGGCAACATTATATGTTCTTATGTTGGTAAAAACATTGTGTTTTGCTAGTGCATGTTCATATGTCTGTAATTGTGTTTTGCTAGTGCATGCAGAATGCTAATATGAAGAAGCAAATATTTAGGACTCCAGAATACAAAAGCAATGTATGTGCATCTGAGGGGTAGAATACATCACAATAAGTAAAGGGAAACAAGGCATGCAGGAGTATGCAACTCTGAAGAGTACAGGAGGTGCAGAAATATGTAAACCTGGAGAGAATGAGGGTGCAGGAATATTTAGATATAGAAATTAGTAATCTGGATTCATGGTGGCTGATCTTTATCCATAGTTTTATAATGGAATACTGTTGTGGTTATGGATGGTGTGGGCAAAGGCATGCACAGATTTCCAAGGGTGTAAGGTGGGGAAAATAATTTTTTAGGTCCAAATGGGGAAAAAAGGAAAACAGTGGGGATTTTAGGGCTAGCAGATTAGTTGAAGATGGCAAACAGAGTCAAATACCGTATACTGAATAATTACCTCTGCTCGGTATTCACAGAAGAGGATGATAGACCTCCACAGGACAGTGTAGTATCAAGGCTGCCACACTGGATGTTTTGGAAATGGTTAGTGTAGGGGTAATCATATGGCGGGTGAGGAAGGGACTGGAAGCCCTCAAAGTAGATAAATCCCCAGGTCCTACTGGCCTGCACCTCAGGGATGCTTAGGGAATTGGCCACAGAATTGACTGTACCCTTAACCTGACTAAACTCATTGAAGTCAGAAATGGTTCCAGTGGATTGGAGGCCCACCAATGTAGGGCAACTCCACAAGGGGAAGGGGACACTGAGGAGCCAGAGAACTGCATGCCTGTCAGTCTTACTCCATTGTAGATAAGATGATAGAGTCCATAATGAAAGAAAGCTGGATGGCAATGGTAGAGGACAATGGACTGCAGGACAGCAAACAGCATGGGTCTGTGTCAGGGAAGTCATGCTACACCAACCTGATACTGTTTATGACTGGTAACTAAGGTGATAGACAAACTCAACTTTGAATTCAGCAAGGTCTGTCATTCAGTACTATACAGGAGGCTGCCGAAAAGTTAGAGGATTTAGGGCAGAGCAGCATTTAGTTAGGTGTTTAAGAAATTGACATGGGAGGCAACAGAGGGAAATAGTGAACAGGGCAAAGTCACTTGAGAAGGAGGTCACAATCTGGGTGCTGCAGGGGTCACTCGTGGCACCTGTCCTATTCAATGTGTATCGGTGACATAGGGGAAGGTATTTGGGCAAGTGATCTGTCTTTACTAATGACACGAAACTATGTGGCATTGTAAATCATGAGGAAGGGATTCAAGAGCTCCAGGTAAATAGAGAAGCTGGAGAAATGGTCTAAGATCTGGCAGCTATGAATCAACGCCAAGAAGTACGTGGTAATGCAGTTAGGGAGGCAGAACCCACAGATCGAACACTGGACAATAAGGGTAAGGCTGACCCCTTCAGCAGGGGACAGGGATCTTTGGGTCATCACCAGTGACATCTTGAAGCAAATGAGTCACTGTAACAAAGCATATAGCAAGGTGTCAAGGATTCTGAGGTGTGCAGGGAGGAGTTTTGATAATAGAAAAAGGGAGGGGATACTGCCCCACACAAATTCCTCGTGAGGCCTTATCTGGAATTCTATGTTCAGTTCGGAGTCTGCACCTGATGAAGGACATAAACAGTCTGGAGCTGAATGGGAGAGTCACCATGATAATCAATGCCAGATCTGGATTTGTTACTGACTAAACTGAGTAATATGAGTTTTCCAGTTCAGTTGTGGGTTGGTTCAGCAGCTACTTGGGAGGGAGGGTTCAACAACTGAAAATCGATGGTCGGTTTTCTTCTGTGTTCCAGTGAAATTAGGTGTACTCAGGGATCTATCTTAGGTCCCCTATTATTCAGTCTGTTTTGAATAACCTCCATGAAAGCTGCTAAACCAACCCATATCTGCTTTATGCAGATGATGCTGTACTATTTTAGTGATGAGAACATCATTACTGTTAGTGACAAATTACAAAGGGTTTTTGATGAGGTCCAAACATAGTCTGAAAGCATGAAGTTATATCTGAGTAGAAAGAACACCAAATGTCTGCAGTTTTCCAGCAGGAGAAACAACTTACCAGATTAGTCATTGCAAATTAGCATTGCGGAGGTCCTTTATTGGAACAAGTTGATTCTTATCGGTACCTTTGGTGTCTTCCTTGATTCCAGTTTATCTTATACATTGCATATAGATGCACTTATTAAATCAAGTAAATATGACATTTGGAGTTCTCTATCAGAATAGATCAACTCTCACATGTGAAGCTCAAAAGCAGGTGAGATTGTCGGAGGGCCGGCGGGGAGAAGGATGGAGCGTCCGATGGGCAGCTCTCCTTCTCTGGGGGGAGGGTGGGGACAACACTCGGAGCACGGAGGACCCCTGGTGGAGGCTGGGAGACCTCGCGCTGCCGACGTTCAACAAGGGGAGGGAGGCGGGGCAGACGCTGGCGTCATTGCACGTCCCCGCCTCCTCTGGGGGAAGAAACCAGGAAAAGAATGGCGGGCCGGGCCAACGAGAGAATGAAGCCCTCCCCGGAGGTCCTCGATTCACCGCCGTCGCTGCGGGACCCCAACTAGTCATAGTTCCGTGGCCACGAAGGTGGCCAAGGCCCCGCCCTCCGGGGGGGCAAGCCGGGGTGACCGTGGGTCCCTGGCAGCAATAGGTGGTGGTGGAGGTCTCCGGGGGCCGTGACCAGGGCAGATAAGAAAAGATCGGTGGCCCGGCCAGGAAAAAGAGGAAAAAAAAAAAAAAACAAAAGCAGGTGATTTTAACCCATATAATTCCAGTTATTGAATATGGTCTGATTGTATATTTCTCTGCTGGAAAAACTGCATTACATTGGGTAGAAATGCTGTTGATCAGGATGTGCAGATAAGAAGGATGTGGTTCCCTGATTTGACATTTTGGTCTAGTGAGTGCTGTGAGGATTTGTATAGGGCCATGATCATCAAGGATGTCTCTGTATGATGGCTGTGTTACTTAGCCAATTTAAGTTAAAATTTCCCATGCCTAGGGTAGATACTAGTTGTACCACTTCTTTGAGATCCTCTGACCTGAGCATAGGTGGTTTATTAATGGCCAGGTTCAGTTGTATCAGTAGCCATTGACAATCGGTGGAGGCTGTATAGTTAGGGAAAAACCTGTTGCAACCAGATCAAACCTGATGTAGAGTAGTATGCCCACATTTCCTACTGAGTCTGTCTTTACAATGGATTATATAAACAGGTAGCTCAGTTTCAGAATCACTGATGTATGGTTTAAGCAGCTCTCAATGTCCAGAATGCCGTGGGTTGTGTACAGAGACCATGGCCTTAACCTTAGCTGATTTAGGGACCGGACTATGGACACTGAGATGCATTAGTCCTAGACCTTTTGGGCCAGTCCAGAGTTTGTTGTTCACTAGATTCAGCTTGAATGAGCCAGGGTTATCATCCGAGTTTACAAACAGAAAGAAGATAATTTTGAGTAAATGGAGACCATCATAGGAAACAAGTCAAAGCTGAAATTTATGCCCGAGCAGATAAAGAAACTTTTTTGATATCAGGGGCCAGATATTCAAAACATAGCTCCAGGGCAAAATTAGCACTGCATGGCAGCTAAATTAGCCTGGAATCATTAGCGCGCCATATTCAAAGGTATAGCCAAGGGGCTACTAGGTGGGCAAAGTGGTCCTTATCTGCCGTCAAATTCTATGTTTCTATGTTTTTATGTTAATATAGCGAGCAAAGGAAGCTGTGCAAACAGGGCTGGGAGTGCAGTGCAAAAATAGCCCAGCAAACAAGGCACTGAATATAGCAAAGAACACAGTGCTGAATATAGGAACCAAACAGTGCACATAGCAGCACAATGCACAGGAGAAACATGTCTACTGGGGTGTATGCAAAGAAGTGCAGGCCAAGATTTGAAAACAGAGCATACAGCAGTGTGCAACCTGACCCACAGCAAAAGAACCACCAAAATCAATGCCAGAAAAACACACATGAACCAAAGGTGATATATACAAACAAAGAAGGCAACGTAAAAACAGACCCCAAGATGGAGCAACACAATTTGAATGTGAACAGTGGAAAGGGTGCAGGGATGGGACAGTGGGCAAGCGACCCACAGAAAGGGTCATCCAGGCATGTGTGTCCATACGGACCCAACCAGTGCCCACCATGCACAGGGTGAGTTGAAAAGGCAAGCCAACACAGGACAGGGGAATGCATACCGCAGAAAACACAGTAGGAGGACACAGGGGGATGGACGGCAGCCATGACCATATGGAGAAATCACCACACAATCCTGCAGATCAAGTCCCACTCCTACCAGCACTGGCATCAAGGTGCACACACAGAACAGGGAACAGACAATGGCCATAAGCAGACACAAGACACATGTTGCCTGCCACACACACAGCCCACGCATGGTACACATGGAGAGTGGTCTGTGTCAGCCAAGTGTTGGATGAACCCAACACACCCATAGCAAACCACCAGCAGATGCAAAGCCACAGACAGTGCAGGGAGAACTGTCATGACAACAGTGCCACAGAAGAGGCCAGGATGGCAGGCACCATGGTGAACCACATGGACTGTGGTTGCGATAAAGCCCAGCAGTGACACCAACAACAATAACCCAAGAAAGACACAGGGCACAGGAACATAACAAGAAAACTATATTACAACATATCCACAATGTGAAAAACTATTTACAGTGAAAAATAGAAACAGCAAACAACACAACTATACAGTAACAATAATAAACAACGTCCTAAACTATGTACAGTGAGGAAAATGAACAGAAACAGCGAACAAATGTGTGTGGGGGTGGGGTGGAAATTAGCCAAACATGGGAATGGGGGATCAACGCACCACCTCCTGCTGCTGGGCTTGAGGTCTCTCTGCAAGCAGTGGCTGAATACTGCATGCCTCCCGATAAGCACAACCTGCTGCTCTATAATGGTCCCCTGCTGCTGAACCAGTTGCCTGAGGAGGTTATCCCAGTCCTCTCAAGTCTTCTGGCCTCCATGCCCACACTGACACATGAGATGGACCTTTGGGGTAAAGAATCCCATGTAAGATGGGTGTCCCTACACTGTTCAGCAGTGCAGAACACAGGATGAGGCACCAGAGAAGGACAGCATGTCTCAACCAACATGGCCATGTACCCAACAATGGAAACAGTGCACATGCCACACAGCCTGTGCCTGTATGCGGAAACCCCAAACAACATGTGACTCACATGCCCAACCCATGCAGCAGTGCAGGACAGGAACCCCATCATCAACAACAACACAGATGGGACAGAGTCCCATGCAGACCCAATGTAGGCCATGTCACAGTGCACCTACGCAGCTCCCTGAGGCACATCACAGTGTGCCCCCAAAGCAACAACACACATACAGCAGCAACCACATGACTGGGACATACTGTCCAATGAAACAGAGGAAGAGCCAGGATAAATGCAGCATCACACCAGAAGCATAGAACCAGAGTCCAGTTGCCAACAGTCCGCTGCCGGTGGTGGCAATCCACAGTACACTGCAACAGACAGTGTGCTGATGTCCACACACACACCTGCACAGCCACAAACACCATCCATGATACATGTGTGTCATGTGGACCTGCAATGCACACAGTACCCCAGGCAAATCGCAACACAGACCCACAGAACTGTAGCCCCGGCAGGTGTGCGCAGATCGAGGCCACAGTGTGAGTACAGAACCAACAAGATGACACACAAGCTGAACCATGCAATGCAATGCAGCAGTCATGTGGTCATGTAGTGTAGTGTGCACACATGCCCACACCATGGTGGGAACAATGTGTCCACAGGGATAATGTCCAGGGCAGAGGCACACCATGCAGTGTCTGAACAGGGACATGGCGACACACACAATGCACATGCCTGAGCACAACTCACCTGATGGATGCTGTATGATGTACACTGTGCACATGGCCACAGCACATGTACAGATGCCCTGCAGGCCAGTATGAAGATCGTCCACCACATGCAATGGTCACCATGCAACACTGCTGTCCCAGTGCTATCGGCATGCAGTGCACACATAGAGACCAGGGGCATGCCAGAAACCAACCAGTATGTACACACACTAATAATCGCAGCACCCATGACAGGATAATGTATTCAGCAACATAGCCTGCAACCCCAGAACATAGGCAGCAGCATGACACGTGACACACTGACGCCTAACCAGGGAACACAGCAATACCCTACACATGCTCTTGTAACCCAAAGACACACATGCATATGTGCATGTGAACAACAAAGTGTCATGTTCTGGACATGCACCCAGTTCCATATACACAAACACATACAGGGACCATGCCTGCCAACAGACGTGGTGGCCAACAGTGAGCAAGCACAGCACACCCTACACAGCACAATGTTGGTGACCAATGCCACCACCATGGGGGCCGGACAGCACGTGCATTTAGCTGCATTGTGCACAAGCCGCAGGACAGCACCTGGACACCATACCACAGATTCAGAGATGACACAGGTACAATGATCACAATACAAAAGGCAAAACTCAGCACTCTGAGGTAGGCATAAAAAAAGCATACGTTTAATGGTAAGTGCAAACGCTGAACATAAAGCCTCACATGTAACAGGAAGCACAACAAAGTACCTGACCGGTTTCATGCACTCAGCCGTCATCAGTTCCCTGATAGCATTTGAGTGCCAACTCATCCGAGTACTGTTGATGCTGTTAATCAAGCTATTCGAATTTGCAATACCATTAAATATACTTCTGAACAAAGACACTCTGTGCGTAAACACTGAGAACAAGGGTTACCCCAAAGGGCATTTGGCTGGGAAGCCAAGTTTCAAGAAAATACAAAATCACACATGCCCCCACAGTGCAAAGCATCATGGGCTACATATGCAAATCACCACAGAATGTTATGCTGGTCCAACTTTAAGCAGAATTGCACCCTTTGCAAACTGTGTGAGAGGCCTTTCGGCACCATGCACATGCCTGAGCACAACTCACCTGATGGATGCTGTATGATGTACACTGATGTACACTGATGTGCAATAAAACTGTGGGAGAATCAAGAATGTATGGGACAGACATAAGGCAGTTCTTGTGGGGGGGAAGGAAGAAATAGGCTGTTGGTTAACTAGGATCTGCGGCCTATCCTGTAGGTAGAGAAATGGGCAGACTAGGTGGGCCAAGCGGTCCTTATCTGCCGTCAAAGTTTATGTTTCTATGGTGACAGACCGAATCATGGCCATTGTGGCACCCACCATCAGGCCGGTGTCCCTGAAAGGTGTGGAGGGCGATGGATGTGAGACCCACTCAATCTGCACAGGGAGTGTGAGTAACATGGATGGCTTTCCTGCCACCTACCATGGTGTGTGGTCTCTCTGCACATGTTGTGGCACACCGGTGGTCCCACATGTCCACAACTGTGGGCAGGTGTTGGTCCACCATGCAGTATGGGTGTGTTATTCACCTGTGTACTGTGGACAAGTGTATGCCACAAGTGCCTGCAGTGACAGGGCACTGTCTCACATATAGATCATCACACTGTGCCTCAGCACACACTGTGTGGACTGCCAGTATGTGTATGTGTGTGTGTGTGTGTGGCCACACACACAGGCATGTTGCATGACAACGTGGGTGTTACTGTAGGCCATGCACTTCCATCACCTGTATGTTACCAAGTGCCACATGGGTGTGCATGGGTGTGTCATTCACAGCAATACCTGGGGAACATCTGCACAGTGTGATGCATGTTCTGGTTGTGGGTGTATTCATATTTGCCATGCCATTGTGCATGTGGGTGGTGCAGGGGCTCTGCGGACACTATTTTGCATGTTTGGCATGATTGTGTATTGCATGGGGTTGCAGGGGTGTTTGATACCTGTCTATTGGACAGGACACTGACACTGTTCTTGTTGATCCACAGCACTGGGTGAGTGTTGTACATCATTGGACATTGTGGTGTGTGTGGAAGAACCTGCCCAGGACAGACCATCAACATCAGGGATGCAGACGGCCCAGGATCAGTCAACGGCTCTGTGGCAGCACATGGCCAGAGGCTAGGCAGCATGCATGGCTGCAGTTCAGGACAACGATGATGATGATGATGTCACTGAGGATGATGATATCACCTTTGTCCCTGGCCTAGAATACCTGGTGGAACTGGACATGAGGGGGGAGAGTCACCTTCAGGGCTATAACATGGACAGGTGGACATGGCAGGGGCTGGGTACAGTGGGCAGGGTGCTGCAGTGAAAGGGTCACCAGCAGTACATCTGGCTCAGGTGGTGCTGCTGGGTTCACCCAATGTGTTTGCCCAGGGGACATGTTCGGGGTCCACCACTTGTACCACCAGCATCAGTGGCACTACAACCAGTCCAACGGTCGGTCCCACATGCCCAGGCCCTGTGACAGCAGCAGGTGGTGGATGACCAGACAACTGTGCAGATGGCACCACTGGACATGCACCATAGGCCAGGGAGTGCCGTAGGTCAGCAGGCATTGGCCCAGGTAGCATCGCTCACCTGCGCCTCAGACAGGCAACAGCCAGCCCCAGCCAATGTCCAGTGTGAGCTGCCACAGCAGGAACAGGACAACTAAGGTCATGACCTCTCCTCTGCACTGTACTGAGTCACAGACCACCGCACAGCATGATCTCCACTCCTTCCATAGGGAGGTGCAGCAGGAATTCTCCCTCCCCCAGAAAGCGGTGTCTGCTGGATGGTTGTGGGCAGAGCAGCATGCAGAGGACCATGTGGCACATATCCTCAACAGCATTCACCAATGTTTTGGTGAGCTCACTGCAGCTGTGAGGGAGCACACAGCTGTGGTGTGGGATTAAACAATCGGTGGGCAGCGGCGCACCGCTGTAACACCCCGCCAGTGTGCCACTGCTGTTCCCCAGCGTGCCACCAGCACACGTGGTCTTGCCACAGGGTCCTCCACCACCACTGCATCAGCCTCATCCACAGGCACAGTGGACAGTGGGGGTCATTGGCCACAGACCACACCATGGCCATGGTCATCCTGCTGCACACATTTCACTGCAGTCATCACCTGTGGGCTCCTCAGCCCACAGCACACCCACCTCCAGGGTACGCCATGGGGATTCAGTCAGGATCCGTGGTGGGAGATGGCTATAGTGGTTCTACACTTTCACACACATGCACACTATGCAGTTGCACACAACACTCACAGGTACACACACCAGTCTGGACACATTCCACCACTGACCCTTTGCACATTTTTCTCATCTGTGTTACCACTATATTGCACCGTTGTCCCTGTTCTGTGTGTTGCACTGTTTGGTACACATAGTAAATGCAATGTTGTTCACATATTGTTGTCAGTGTTGTCTCACTCATCTGGCCATCCATGCTAGAGTTCCAATTAATTATTTCTGTGCTCCTGTCACCTCCGGGCCATTCAAGGTGTCGCCTCTTGAGTTGCTCTACTATCTTTGGACATCTGGCTCTGGCTCACCTCAGGCTGTTCCTTGGTTTCAGGTGCACATATTCCATGGCTTAGTTCCATGTTGTGTAACATACAACATGACAGGAATATGCAGCATACCTTGTAAGGCCTATACTGTAGGGCACCACCAGACCGGTCTAGGCAACAGAATCGCATCATTAGCATGCCAAAGACCCTCTCTATAACATTCCTAGTTGCAGCATGTGCCTCATTATACTGCTCCTCAGCCACTGTTGCTGGCTGGAGGATTGGTGTTAGGAGCCAGGGTCTCAGGAGATAGGCATTGTCCCCTGTGAACACATGACCACATGTTAGCTGCTATTTACTGTGTCACTCTACGCCTGTTTGCGGCCCTTCTGTTATTGTCATCCTCCCACCTGCCCCCAAGTCTACTGGTACTTGGCACTGTCCTACCATTGCTGTGGGTTGTGTTGTGCCTTTTGCTGATACTCACTGATGAGGTGCCACTGGGAATCAAGCCTTTCTTGAATGACTGGCACAGCCTGGACTGGTGCCAGATGAAGGCATCATGGGCACTGCTGGGGTACTGTGCAAAGACATTGTGATGTTCCCGCTGCATTGCACACCACCTGAAGTCGATGGAATAGCACCTCCTCTTGATGTACACATCCCACTGTTACCAGGTGGTGCATGGATGGGAATGTGGGTGCAGTCAATTGCACCAAGTAAAGCTGGTAGGTGTGCAACCCAATAGAATTGCTGCATGGTTTCACTGCACTCCCTACAGTGATGCGTGTATATGAATTCAGCAGTATGTGGCAGGTAGGCATGGGAACTGGGTCAGAAGGTGCGAGGTGGCCGACTGTGACATGCTGATTGTGTCTCCAACCGGTGTCTGGAATGTACCAGTGGATAGAAAGCACATCGCAGCTGTCACCTTCTCCTCGAGTGTCATGGCATGGCTGCTTCTGGTGTTTGGAACACAGCTGCTCATGCAGAAGTTCCCACAGCTGCCTCAACATGACCCTGTTCATCTTTTACCATCCCACAAGGTGGTCATCAGTGAGTATCTCAAAGGAGACTCTGGGCCGGTACATCCTGTGTGCAGCATATCTCTCCTTGGCCTGCGGTGTGGGCTAGGGTGGGCTTGGTCCCTCTCCTCCTCTTCCAGCACAGCCTATATCAGGTAGAGCAGAACAGTGTTGTTGCTGACCGCCATCTTGTCTCCTAGCGTTTGATGTTTGAAAAGCACTATATAAATGCTGATTCTTCTTCTTCTTCTTCTTCCTGCAGTGTCCACACCCCGCTTGTGTTTTACCCTAGGTTAAGACATGCCTTTATATGCAATAAGTAGCGCCCACACTAAAGGGTGTGCAAACATCTCTTGCGGCACTATACCTTTGAATATGTTGTTATGCCTGTATACACCTCCCGGCCCCTCACTTTGCCCCTTGCATACATTATCTTTTTGCACCAGCGCTAATGCAGTGCACTGCTGCTCTTTCCCCTTTTGAATATTGCACTCCTGTGCAAATCTGGTGCAAACCTGGTGCAATCCTTTTGCGTGTAGTGCAGAGCTTTGAATATCTGGCCCCAGACCTTGTAGAAGATAAGTAACTTGATGAGGGGCAATTACAATATCACAGCTGGGAGCACAAAAGTGGTGTTGGTGGCCTGTGGCTGACATAAGGAAGATAAAAAGGTTGTCAAGCAGAAGAAGTAAAGAATAGCAGAAAATAAGGGTAAACAAAAACCTAAAAACCTTTGAGTGCCATGTTTGGGAACCCAAGAGTAGCTGAACTTGTGACTCACTGCATAATAATTGTTGTTTGTTAGGACACCAAGACCGGGAGGACCACCTGCATAACAAGTAGGGGACACCGAGATAGGGAGAACAACCCATGCACAAGGTGTGGGACACCAGACAAAGACAGAACAACCATGCACAGTGTGAGGGGCTCCTAATGGATGGGGCTGCCTACACACTGTCTGTGTACTGTACTGTAAAGATAGGGAAGTAAAGATATGGATTACCCAGATAGGGTAGATTGGCCAAGTTAATAAATAGGGGTAGCACGACTAGGTGGGACCACCCACATGCCCATGTGAGCACCCAGGTAGGGAGGACTAGTTACACAGAAAACAGGGGACACCCATGTAAGAAGGAACACTTGTGCATAATATAGGAGACACCCTGGTCACATTTTGTTTTAAGTGACAGTTTCAATATAACTGTAGGGTAAGTGATTTTAATTACATGCAACAGGGAAATTACACTGTAGTTACATGTTTGTTCCATATAACTGCATTGCAGTTGCAATGCAGTTAAAATGTAGTTACACTGTAACTACAGGTGTTTCCACTGTATTTTATGTTTCAGTGTAACTGCAGGGTAGATAATCATTAATTACAGGCAACAGAGGTAATTACACTGTAGTTACATGCTTGCTGCATGTAACTACTTTGCAGTTGCAATTCAGTTATAGTGTAGTTACACTGTAAGTAATTAGGGAAACTTAAAGTGTTATCAACACCTTATACACAATATAATCAAAATTATCAATGCAATAAAATCAAAATAGCAAACACTCAGACAGGAAGGACTCAGAAGTATTGGTTCACATCATAACATCACATTGTAAGAATAGAACAGGTAAAGAGGCCCACCCACAAGTAATGTAGAGTCACCCTGATAGGGTGGGCTACACCAATGTAAAGTGTTAATACTAGAACAAAACCATGGTGCAGCTAAGTATTTAGGCAGCTAACTTAAATGGTGCAGACATACATTAGGCAGTGGTATGTGTAATATGGTACAGATGGAAATTAAGATGTGAATCGGTCAACAGGCCAAGGCCAGCATACAGAATACATTACAGATAACAGACAATGGGCCATGCCCAGTACTGCTGCCATAAGCAAGAAATACCATGTGAAATAGTACCTGAGTCCTTAAAAGTCCAGTTTGAAGGTCTAACGGGATTTGGACAGCATGAGTGGCCCTAGGCTGCTTTCTTAACTGACTCTTACAGGCAGACTCCATTTCATCCTTTGCACTGTGGTCCTTCACATGAGGACTAGAGCATGCAGGACCACTTGTAACAGCTGTCTTTTGAAGTTGTCCACAGGCTCTGGATGTTCCTCCTGCTCCATGTAGTACAGCCAGCTGATTGGCTGCTTCAAAAGCTGGGCAGATGCAGGAACCAGCAAAGGTGCCAAACTGATCCTGTGGACAGCTTCTGATGTCTGCGGATATCATGGAGGAAGGAAAGCAGGAGGCAGGTGCACAACCTGCCTCATGACTGTTTCAGCTCTTCCTAGTGAGTTGCAGTGTGGCTGAGTGAGAAACAAGGGCAGGAGCCAAGATTTAAAGTTGATGGGGTTTGGATGCTCTGCCAGCTCTGTGTAGTCCTGCCAGCTGATTGGCCGCTTTCAAAAGTCAAGCAGGTGCGGAACCAGTGAAGGCACTGACCTGATACTCTGGATGGCTTCAAATATCTAAGTCAACTGGTGGGTGGAAGGAGACTGGAGACAGTTGGATACCCTCCTCATGACCCTTTCAGTTCTTCTCAGTGAGTTTCAGAGTGGCTGGCATAACAACATACAACTTGCCTGTCCTGTCCATGACAACAGTTTCTTGCTCAAGATTCCATGAAATGGCTGTGGTAATAAAATGTCTACAGTACCCATCAAATAACTTATGTACTATTATAAGTAACTAACATGATTTCAGCCAATCAGCATGCAGATCCACTGCACCTCAAATCCTGCAGCAGTATTAGTACGCTTTACTTATCAAGTGCCCAGTCCCTGGGGCTCAAAGCACCTCACAAAGACAATTATTCATAAATAAAAGAGGTCAGAGTAATCAGCCATAAATATCGTATTAAGAACTTTAAGAACCACAAAACAGGTAAAAATGGGTGGCACCAGATACAAGATGCAATGTAATAAACAGAGCTGAAAGCCTCTTGAAAAAGTAAAGACTTCAATGTGTACAGCGTGGTCTTGTGCAGCAGTGTTCGAGAGAGTGCTTCACTTCAGTGCTAGGGGGAGTATGGCACAATAAATAAAAAAAAAAACTCTAATTTGATTATAAATCACTAGAGCTAAACTCCAGTGATTTATAATGAGAAAATAAAGCCTCCTAAGGTTTAGGACTCCTCTGATGAGGTTTGGGCAGACAGAATCACTCTGCTTTACTTTATTTATTTTTATTTATTTATTGAATACAATTGGAATTACAATCCTTTGAGTCACAGACTGTTTTGTAAAGGCTCCACGTCAGGTTACAGGGGGTGGAGGGTAGACAAATACAGTAAAAGAAAGACATGAACAGGCAGTATTTACAATTTCAGTACTGACAGAGTAACTTTTTGCAGAGGCTCCACGTCGGTTACAGGGGGTGGAGGGAAAACAAATACAGTATAAGACTAACATTGACAGGCAGTATTTACAGTTACAGTACTGACAGAGCAGTCCAGGCTAGAACTTATTTAGCAGGTGTGGTCAATTGGGAATCAATCCTGGGGTCCCTAGACAGGGATTTGTAGGATGCCATTATGTAGGGTCTAATGCGACCCTGTGTCAGGAAGAGTGGAGGATTTGGGAGAGGAGAGGGTGGGTAGCATTAGCCACAGTCACATTTAGCATTCTCCATTAGTTGGGATTTAAGGACGGATTTGAATAGTGAGATGCTATGGGACTGGGAGAGTTGGGGGGGTAATGTGTTGAGCCAGAGAGGGGCACGGTAGCGGAAAGATCTTTGCCCTAGGGATGTTCTACAGAGGGGAACCAGGAAAGATGATTTAGCTGTGAGTCTTGTATTACGCCTGATGGGGGCTGCACTGATGATGGGGAGTAGGCCGGTGGGAGCAAGCTGAAGGTGTATCTTTTTTGCGAGAATGCAGGTGTGGTATTTTAGTCTTTGTTGGAGGTTTAGCCAACCAGTCAGTGTATAAAGATCTCAGGTATGGGTTAGTCTGTCACTGCCTGTAACTAGGCAGCAGGCTTTATTAAGTGCAGCGTTTATACTGCTTAGCGTGGTTGGTTCAGCCGAGCAGTATATAACTATCCCATAGTCGACTAGGGAGAGGATGGAGGAGGTGACTGTAAGTTGAATGGCCTGTGCAGGTAGGCAGTTTTTGAGTCTGTAGAAGATGTCCACTCTAGTGTTGACTGTGGACGAGAGAAGATGGACGTGACTATGGTAGGAGAGGAAGGTATCCAATGTGATACCCAGGTATTTTAAGTGTGTAACGTGTTCCAGTTGGGTGCCTAGTGAGTTCTAAATTTGGAGTGCCATCTGACTATGTGGGCTTTGGAGATGCGCAAAGATCATGGACTTAGTTTTGCTATAGTTGATGATCAGGCAGTGATCAGTGAACCAGTTCTCTAGTTTCCCGAAAAAACTCTGAAGGGACAGTTGGAGGCTCGGTTGAGGGTGTTTCCAGTACAGAACTGCATCATCAGCATAGAGTAGAAGATGACCGCTGCATGCTTTTGGGAGAGAGTTTAAGAAGAGGGTGAAGAGCAATGGGCCAAGTATGGACCCCTGTGGGACCCCTGAACAAACATGTTTTGTATGTGGAGATGGTGGTGTTAATCCTGACTTGCTGTGACCGTCCTGAGAGGTAATCCTTGAACCAGGCAGTGGCCCCAGGGACCATATAGTTGAGGAAGGACATGAACAGTAGTTTCTGACTGACCATGTCAAATGCCTTGGTCAGATCCACATAGATTGCCCCTACGATTGAACCTTGGTCAAGGGCCTTGTGGATGAATGTGGTGAGCTCAGTAAGAGCAGTGATGGTACTATGGCCAGTCCGGAAACCATGCTGTTCCCAGCTAAGATGGTTGTGTTTTGTTAGATGTTCTGTTAGCTGGTCCGAGACTATTCTTTCCAGTGCTTTGGAGAGAGGTGGAAGATTTGAGATAGGTCTATAGCTGCTGGTGTTAGTGGGGTCACCGTTCTTCAGAATGGAAGTGATTATGGCTTTCTTCCAGGCTGAGGGGAACTGGCCGAGGCATAGCGAAAGGTTGAGAATTTTTGTTAGGTGAGGTAGTGTGACATCGAGGGTAAGCCTAATGAGTTTAAGGTATAGAGAGTCATTGCTGTAACGGGTATTGGCGATAGCGTTGGTAATATAGCGTTTTGCCTCACTGCAGGGGATGACTCGGAGCCGGAAAGGAGGCGAGTTGACAGACCTCAGGCTCGGAGTCTCTTATGCCATAAGAGAAACCCCTCAGAGGCCCTATTAACTTATAACTGTTGACACCTACAAGTAAGCCTAGTTACTTAATGATTGTTTTCATGGGCTATCAGAATTTTAGAGATCTGTTCATTATTGGTATATAACTCAATGGTGTATTATGACCACTGTGCTTGCTTGCATGTAGTTCATTATTGAAATCTATAGCAAGGAGGGATATCAATATGACAGCAGGGATACTTGGGCATGTAGTGGAGGTGCAGAAGTTACCATCCACTTGGGAGCAGCCAGCCAGGCTAGCTATGATGTAAAGGAAGTGAGAGGCTAGTTTCAGAAGGTTGGGAGGTAGCTAACGGTTCTAGCACTGTCAGTGACCTTTTGGAGATCTTGGAAGTGTGACATATGGAGAATGAGAGGCCTCTGAAGATTGTCAAGTTCAATTCATGGCTGAGGGAATGGTGCAAAGAAGAGGGGTTTAAATATATAGTGGTCTGGGGACAATTTTGAGATAGGAGGCCCTTTAGAAGTGATGGCCTTCATCCCACTGAATAGGAGGAAACTGCTTTGAGTCAGAAGTTTGATGCCTTCATTGCTAGATATTTAAACTGGGAGCAGGCAAGGCAGAAGTTAAAAGGCCCCTCAGGGCACAGTGGCAAGTGTAGGGGACCTAGTGAGCACTCCAACTAAGGAAGTAAGGCAGAGTGGGAATAATGACAAGGAGCAAACAAAGGGATTGGAGGAGTTAATCAAAAGGATGGAGATGAGAAGTGGAGAGGTCAGGGCAGAGACCAAGGAAGTGGAGCATGGAAGGTGAGCAGCTTAAAGGCCAGGAGCCTTGGGAACAAAATGAGGGACCTGCAGGCATTGGATATGGAGGGACAAGTAGACACAACAACTGTAGCAGAAATGTGGGTTAGACCTAATTATGATTGGGATTTCTCATCCCCAGGGTGTGCTCTCTTCAGGAAAGACAGAAAAACTTGGGCAGATGCACAAAATGGGAATGAAGGGGGACTCCATCTGGGGGCAAGGGTGTGTGGAATCACTGTGGGTATATCTGGTGGTGGGGAAAAACACAAGATTGGGGATTGCCTGCAAGCCCCCCAAACCAGACAGAGGCTAAAGGCAGAATGTTGGAAGGGGAAATTAGGAAGGCTGTCAAGATGGGGAACATGATCCTGATGGGAGGTATAACACTGCCTGACATTATTTATTTATTTATTTATTTATTTATTTAAGAGATTTACCAGGAAGGCATACTGAGCAGAGTACCGCTCGATTCCAGATGCGCCCTGGGGTAGGGGGTTACAAGAGTGCAGCACATAATACAAAAAATCAGTACATACATAATTAACAGATAACAAACAGTGGCCCAGAAATCAGTACATACATCTTAGCAGATAACAAACAGTGGCCCAGTGGGATGGATGCAGAACTGAGATGCATGCGGTTGGTACAAAGAAAAATGAAGAGTATGTCAGGCAGTGATGTAGTAGCATGGAAGAAATTTCACAATCACATAGTGTGATTAGATTACATACTATTTGGGTAGGCATGCACATCTACAGCAGCAGCAGAAGGAGTCAGTGGCAAAAGGTACTGATTAAGAAATGGGGCTAGAATAGCAGATAAGAGACGTGCAGAAAATTCAGCGATGGGGAAAGCATGTGCAGTTGGTAGCAAAATGTGCTTTGAGAAAAGCATTACGATGGGGAGTATTTGTAGTGAGTCTGATGTCGGCTGCCAGTGAGTTCCATAATTTGGGCAGTCTGGAACTAAAAGCTAACTGACCTGATCGGGTGGATCTGTGGGGAATGTGAAGGAGCCTGGTGTCAGTGTTCCTGAGATCGCAGGTAGGTGGGGAGACGGCGGTTAGAGATGTTGATAGGTAGAGGGCAGCGTGGAGACCAGAACTAGCAGTAATTCCAGCACAGTGCAGCAATCGCCAGTTTTGGAGTGATGGGAGGTCAAGGGACTGGTAGAGGTCGCAGTGATGGGTGTTGGGAGAGCGGTCCAAGGCGAACCTGCAAAAGGAGTTGAATATGGGGTTGAGCCTGGCTACGGATGTATGGGGGGGCGGCACCGTAAATGACATCGCCGTAGTCCAAAATTGGGAGGATCATTTTTTGCACCATTGCTTGCCTGGTTGGTAGAGGGATGCAAAATTTGTTACGATGGAGAGCTCCCAGCATGGGGTGTAATTTTTTGTGTAGTGCGTCTACATGTGCTGAGAAGTCAAGGTGCTGATCCGGCCAGACGCCGAGATAGCGATATGTGGAGCAGGCCTCAAGCGGAGTCCTATCCAAGGTATAGAATGTGGGCACGATCGGTAAGCGGGTTAGTTTGGCTCAGGAGCCAAAGGTGAGAGACAGTTTTTTGAGTTGAGGAATAGTTGGTTCTCAAGAAACAGCGTTGGATGGAGTCGAAATCCTTCTGAAAGGCAAGCTGATAGGGTGGCTCCAGATGGGCCAGAGGTGAAAAGCACCGTATCGTCTGCATACATATGGATGCCAGATTGTGTGCAGACAGTAGGCAGATCGTTTAGGAAAATTGAGAAAAGCAGCGGACCGAGTATAGACCCTTGAGGTACGCCGCTGGTGACAGGGAGGGAGGTGGATAGAGCCGTACCGATGCGGACTGCTTGTGACCTGCCTGTTAGGTATGAGTGGAACCAGCTGAGTGCTGATGATGACAGACCAGTTTGGGCAAGTTTAGATAGCAATAGGGGGTATGAGACCGTGTCGAAAGCTTTTGCCAGGTCAATAAAAATAGCTGCGGTTATGTCCCCTTTATCAATGCCTGTGAGGATGGAGTTGGTGAGGTGAAGGAGGGATGTGGTGGTGGAGTGATTTTTCCTGAACCCGGCCTGAAAAGGGGTGAAAAAGGAGATTGTATCTAGATAGGTGTGTAACTGGGATAGAACAAGGCGCTCTTGAATTCTGGCTAGGATTGGAAGCAGAGATATAGGCCGATAGTTTGATGGGAAGGAGAGGTCCCCTCCCTTGGGGAGGGGAAAGATAGTAGCCTGTTTCTATTTTGTGGGGACAGCGCCTAAATTAAAAGACAGGTTATAGAGCATGGTTAGGGGGTAGGCTATGGCCGGGGTGGATAGCTGTAGCATTTAGAATCTAGTCCGATGGACATTTTCCTTTGGATGCGTTTAGTGAGTGTAAATTTTTAACACTTGGTCTGGGGTGACTGGGCAGAGCGAAAAGGAGGCCTGGGGGTGCATTAGGAGATCAGGGGAACCTTGGGAGAGCGAGAGGTGGAGGGTGGGGGTGGGGTGGGGGTGGGAAGAGTAGGAGGAAGAGCAGGCAGAGAAAAGGGCATTAAATTCGGTAATGTTCTTTGGCCGGTTGAGAACCTGTGGCCTTGAAAGTTTTTCAGGCCCGGTCTCTGGCTCGGAGTTGTTCCATGAGTTTTGAAGTTACCCAGGGTAAATGTGAGCCTCTTACTCTGGATCTCCTTAGCGAGGCATATATGTCCCAGATAGCAAGGAATTTAGAAGAGAAGTAGCTCAGGGCCTCGTCCATGGTGGTGGCACTAAGGATGGGAGACCAGTCAGTGGTGGTGAGGGCGATTAGGAGTGCAGGCAGATCTAGTGATTTGTAAGCTCTGCAGTGCAGCAGATGGGGTGGGGGAGCCAGGGGATGGAAGATTTTACGCACTATGTAGATCATACGGTGGTCGCTAAGGGAGTCCGGTAGGAGGCCTGCTTTGAGTATCCTATGTGGGTGGGTAGTGAGTGCCCAGTCCAGCAGTGTGTGTTTATTTGATTTGTGGTTTAGGCGGGTGGGTTTCCCTATTTGCTGGTGCAAGTTTAGTGCGTTTACTTGACTGCGTGTTTTTGATGCTGCACTTCCCAGCCAGTTCTGATTGAAATCCCCAAGGATGTGGAGTTCACTGCCCTCTGTGAGGGCCCTCAGGTTGCCAAGGTGTTCGAGGATGCTGGTTAGCGGTGTGTCCGGCGGACAGTATAACCCAGATATGTATATTGGGATAGAGTGGGGCAGGGAGATTTTGATCAGGAGGGAATCTATGTTTATTAAGGGTGTTGATGAGGTAATTACAGAAAACTGGAGATTTGAGGCGACATACATAGCAGTGCCGCCACCCTTCTTTCTCCCCTGCCTGTCTTGGCGGATTAGTGAGAAGTCAGGTATTGAGAATTCCTCGTCCCGGTGATGGGGCTTCAGCCATGACTCTGTGATGATTATGATGTCTGGGCAAGGCGATGACAGTTGTTTGGAGGCAGCTATTTTATTTAGGATGCTACATATATTAATGTGCACGATTTTGAGACCTTTAGGGTGTGTGGGTGGTGCTGTTGGTTGGGCAGCAGTGGGTGCCTGTGGACCAGGGTTCTGTTCAACGTCTCCTGCTATGAGCAGTAGGAATACCAGGCGTGCCTTAATAGGACTGAGCTTAATTGGTGCACCTCAGGTGGGGCGATATCACGGGAGTTGAGTTTGCCTTAGGGGCTGAAAAGATTTGAAGGAATAGGGCGGGTGTGCGCGTGGAACAAGGGGAGAATAGAGGCCCCCAGGGTCCAGTTGTGCCCCTGGTATGGTAATGATTTACTGGAGCTGAGGAGGAGCCGGGTGTGGGCTTGGGAGTTGGGGTGGGAGGTGACAGGGGGTCAGGTAGGGTAGGATTGTCTGAGGGAGGAAGGGGGGAGGATGAGGCTATGCAAAGCATAGTAAAAATTGCAGTGAGGAACTGCCTTTTAATTTTTTAAGTGTAGAGGAGGGAAATGACAGTATGCTCAGCGGTGGCCGCTAGTGGTGGAGAAATATAAGGGACTAATGGGAAAGTGGGCTGATTGGTTCACGAGCTCATGAGGTGTGAGAGCAACACCACTATATAAACACGAGCCGACCAAGGGTGGTGGTGGGGGCGGTGGGGAGCCTGCGCGTAACGCAGGCAGGGCTAGAGCTCTTCTTCGGACAGGGAAGCAGCTGCAGAAAGAAAAACTCAGGCTATCTGGCGAGTGAATTCCTCGGCGTGGTCCGGGGGGGGTCCTTCTCTCTGTGTGTGGGCTGTGGGAAGGGCTTGGGGACTCCTGCCCTCGCGACCCGACCTCCGATTCTGCAGAAAGAAAAGAGGCTTTAAGTACAGGTAAGTGGCTAGTGGGTGGAGTGTGCTTACTAACAATACAATCAATGCTTGGGAAAAAATCAGCCTCCCGTTTGAAGGAGAGTATGGCGCGGTAAAAATCGCAAACCGGGGACCAGATTATTAAAATCACTAAAACGAGGGAAAGCCCCTTGCTAGCAGCGGTCTGTAGTCTCGGAGATTTCTGCAGCTCCCCTGGGTACAGCACAGCTTCACCAGTCACAAGCAGTTACTACCCCTGGGCAAGTTGTGCATTTCAGTATCATTTAACAATTCCCTGGTTTAAACTCAGCCCAGTCTAACAGAACTCTCCCTTAAATACACACAAAATACTGCAGATATAGGTTGGAGGCAGGGAGCTGTGTAAGCCGATGCACACACGCAGTTAAGGTTAAGTGCTGTGACAAAAGGCGCCAATTTTCAAAAGTGTGGCATGGTAGAGCTCTTCTTCGGACAGGAAGCAGCTGCAGAAAAGAAAACTCCTGCTAGCCTGGTGAGTGAATTCCTTGGCGTGGTCCGGGGGTCCTTTCTCTGTGTGTGGGCTGTGGGGAGGCTTGGAGACTCCTGCCCTCGCGACCCAACATCAATTCTGGCGAGTGAATTCCTCGGCGTGGTCTGGGGTCTCTTCTCTCTATGTGTGGGCTGTGGGAGGCTTGAGGACCCCTGCCCTCGTGACCCGACCTCCGATTCTGGCGAGTGAATTCCTCGGCGTGGTCGAGGGTCCTTCTCCCTGTGTGTGGGCTGTGGGAGGCTTGGGGACTCCTGCCCTCGCGACCAGACCTCCGATTCTGGCGAGTGAATCTCGGCGTGGTCTGGGGGTCCTCTTCTCTGTGTGTGGGCTGTGGGGAGGGTTTGGGGACTCCTGCCCTCATGACCCAACCTGATTCTGGTGAGTGAATTCCTCGGCGTGGTCTGGGGGGGGTCCTTCTCTCTGTGTGTGGGCTGTGGGAAGGGTTTGGGGACTCCTGCCCTCGGCTGGGATATAGTCAGGACAATGAGTGCATGGGTAGAGCATTGGTGTATGTTTTTCAGAGCTGCTTCATGGTGCATCATGTCTGGGAACATAGTCAAGGTGGGGCCACCGTAGACCTAGTACCCTTGAACCATAATTTTATTAAGGAAGTAATGGTCAAGACTCCCTGGAGGTCATGTGATCACACTACCATGAGGTTTAACATAACTCTTGAAGGTCAATGTCCCTGGACCAAGGTGCAAGTGCCAGACTTCAGGAGGGTAGGTTTTGGGATGATAGAGGGATTACTGCATTATACGTTTGAGGGGGTAGGGCAATTGGATGGGGCGGAAGCTAAATGGGATGCCATTAAGAAAGCAGCATTGGATGTTTCCAGATGTTGCATGAAAAAGCCGGGGGACAGCAAGGGGCATAGGAAACCAATATGGTTCTCCATTGGAGTGAGGGAAGCTGTAGGTGGCTAAGATGACAGCTTTCAAAATTACAAACTGGATCAGACAGATGAGAGTAGGGAAGTTTGTAAGAATAGGGTAAGGAAAGTGGGAGCAGCAGTAAAAAAAAAGTTGAAAGCTGAGGCAGAGCTCACAATAGAGGAGGGGGTAAATGAAAATGCTAAGTCCTTCTTTACATATATTAGGCAGAGGAGAAAGACCATAGTAAGGCTACAAAAATGAGGGACATGTGGGGGCAAGGATGAGAGGAAGGTGAACCTACTGAATGAATACTTCAGCTTAGTATGGAGGAGGAAGGGGTCTTCTTCTGTGGTGCTCAACAAAGTCAGAGGAGAACAGGCAGAAGTTTGGAATTTGGCAAGTTACAGGGGACAGGTACTCAAAAAGCTAAGGAGGTTGAAAGTAAACATGGCATTGGGGGCCAGATGGGCTTCTTCCCCAGAGCACTGAGGGAAGTGGGGTGGGGCATTGGCAGAGGCATCAACAGATCTTTTCAGCTGCTCTGTGGTGACAGGTAGTCCCAGAAGACAGGAGAGTAGCAGATGTAGTCACCCTTTATAAGAGTGGGAACAAGGGGCACCCATGAATTACAAGCCAGCTGGTCTTAGCTCTATCATGCTGAGTTTGCTTGTGCCTGTCATCAAGGAGCAGATAGTGGAATTCCTTGAACCTAATGGCTTACATAATAAAAGGCAGCATAGCTCTGTTAAGGTGAGGTTGTGCCACACAAACCTCATTAACTACTTTATCTCAGTGTTGTAGGCACTGAACAAGGGACCAGCTGTGGCAATGTTCTCTACTTGGGCTTTTGCAATATCTTCAACTTGGTGCTGCACAGGAGACTTGTGAAGAAGCTGAGGGACCTAGGATTGGGGGGAGAGCTTATCTAATTTGATATGCAGTGGGTTGAGGGGAGAGAACATAGAGTCTGGTGGTAAATGGAACTCACTCGAGGTTTAAGATGGTGACAAATGGGGTGCCACAGGATTCAGCATGTGGACTTGTACTTTCCAATATGTTCACCTGCCACACTGGTGAGGACATACAGATAAAGATCAACATGTTCACAAATGAAACAAAAATATGTAGCAGGCTGGAAATGCATGATTATTCATATTTGTAGAAAGAACCCCAAAATAGAGAATTACATAGGAGGTGCCAGAGCAAAATGTGAGGCCATTAGGAATGCAGTATTGAATTTTTCCAGATGTTGTATGAATCAATGGGGAAAGGCAAGAGACGTAGGAAACCTATAAGGTTTGCCAGCGAGGTGAGGGAAGCTGTAGGTGGTAAGAAGGCAGCTTTCATTTTTTTCAGTAACTTCTTCTTTGTTGAAAAGTTTGAATGTACAGTACAGTGATGTGCCGTAACACAATCCATGACATGAAATGGTACACGAGCTGTCCATATCCGTGTTCTGTTCAGTATTATATAGAGCAAAGTACAATCAGCCTGACTGATACTGTAAATTTCATTGATTTTTTAATAAAAAACAACTCGCAATTTTTAAACCATAAACAGATTTTAAAAAACACATCAGTGTCTGATTTAATGTAATATACATCTTTGTTCTGTGAACTGCATCTAATCTTCTATTAGTTCAGTTCACATTTATTAGGCTAACCACCAGGTTACTGTCAAACTGAAAACAGATCTCCTAAATAAATTATATTACAGATAAAAATATGATTTAAATATCCATAATTCTCTTCCACAAAAGCTAACACAAAGGAATTACAAGTATGGGATTGCAAATATGTCCATATGTTCAGGAGTAGGTTTTCCTGGTACATAAACATTTAAAGCTTCATATAGAATTTCAGGATTAAATGTTGTCTTACTTCAACACCTGACAAATAAACAAACATACTGTTCGTGCAGTTTAACATGAATAAGAATCACGTAATACAAGAAAATGATTGAACCAATTTCCACAAGTTATAATTCTTCATCATTTAAAGGGGGGAAATCCTCACCTTCTCTGTAGTAATGCTGTGGGACCTTTAGGCCCTGATTAAGAAAAATGCAGTTAAAGGAAATTCTTTTAAGGTACTTACTGATTTGTAATCTAATTTTTATCAGGTTGATCTTGCGACATGCCTACCATGTTTACCCAATACAAGTTCCAGTGTCCCCTGTGGCCAGCCCTCTGATGACACGACTGACAAGCTGAGCCATGGGGGACCTCTTTGCGCCGGCAAGTAAGTTAGATTGTATTTGTGTGAAGGAGTGCATGATCACACTTATTCTACCAGTATCGATCACAACTAAGCACACTCAGTGATAGGCTGGAGTGTAAGTAAGTAGGGCCAGAGCAGACTGGATGGACCGTTGGTCTTTTTCTGCCTGTAATCGTTTCAGTATCTCCCTGTTTACCATTTTGTAAGGAACAAGCAGTGCAGGAATATGAAAGTATGGAGAGAACATAGGAGCAAAATGTGACTCTAGAGAATAGGTAAATTAGAGATACATACTGAAAGTGTGGTGAGAACAGAGTGTACAATAATATGTAGGTATGAAGAGAACAAGGGTCAGAAATATGTAAGTATCAGCTAGCCTGGTGGCACTGAGAGTTGGCGCTGGATGCCACACCTCACTCGCCAGTGACCGGGTTTGGGAATGACCTCGGATCACTGGGGTGCCAGCAAGGGGGAGTGGGAGCATGATCAAGAATTGGCTTTCCTCTCCCGGGGGTCACCCATCCATAGTCCTGCCACCACCGGATGGAAGTCTGGTGGCTGGCACAGATGGTAACGGAGCGACTGGTAGGGTGGGGCATCCTGTAAGGTGCAACGTGCGTGTGCCTCTACACACATGGCATCGCATCGGGGATGCATGGGTTGGGACTGGGACAAAGTACAAAATGAATAACAAAAAGAACTACAGTATGTAGAGTATGGATAAACGGAGTGCAGGAATATGTAAGCATGAAGCGTTCTGAGAACAGTGTGAGGGTGAGAGAATAGGATCCATATGGATATGTACTGTAAGTATTGTGAGAACAAGGGTGCAAGACTATATAATTAAGGAGAAAGCGGGTGTGTAGGAATATGTAGGTCTGGGAAGAAGCAGGGTTACAAGAATATATTAATATGGCATGACCAGAGTGTGCTGGGATATGGTGCAGGGATATTTAAATATGAAGAGAGCAGGGTGTGTATGAACATGCAAGTCTGGAAAGAAGAGGAGTTGCAAGAATATAGAAGTACTAGATGGGCAACTATGCACAACCAGTATGTTCTGCCACAGAGGGTTCCTGATTCCTCTGACCTTAAAACCCGAAGCTTGAGGGGAGGTCATGGGCATCAGAACCGAATGTGAAAGACACAGTTGTGCATAGAAGTTCTCATCCTGTATTTTAGTATAAAGTATTATGTGAAATGTGCATGGGGCAGTTCTTTCTTCGGAACAAAACTGACTTGTGCAGTCTCTAGAGGTTTCAGAATGCCATTGTACCACAGAAGGGCACAGTCACATTCCACGACCTTTGAACTGTGATACAACAATATTTTTGAAAGGGATGGAATTCTATACTGATCAATACTGTACTATACACTATATGTTAATATGGCAAGAACAGTATATGCAGGAATGTGTAAGTATGGAAAGAACAGTAGGCATGGGAATATGTAAGTATGGAGAGAATATGTAGCACAGGAACATATAAATATGCGAGAGAACAGGGTTGCAGGAATATGTAAGTATGGAGACAAAAGGGTATGTAGGAATATGTAAGTAAGGAGAGAATACTGGGTCCAGGACTATGCAAGTAAGGAAAGTAATAACTGGACTTCAGAAATGACCAGTCTTTATTCATATAATTTGTGAAAGAATACTGATGTGGTTGTGGACTATCATCTGTAGTTTTCAGCTCTGAGCCACTACAGGTGCAATTCAAACATTCCCGGAAGAGTCTTTTTTACCTTTATGCAGCTCTGGTAATAAATTACATTTATATTAACCAATTTCTGCTCTTTTTAATGTGCAGGATATGATGTCCCAATGGAGAAACTGTTACTGTTGTTTGAAATGGATGAGGAATGCCCACATGGTGATGTAGAGGGAAAGAGACAGCACATCAGAAGAATCATCTTGAAGACACTCCCAGCAGTAAGTGGATGGCTAGATAGTGAGGTTATATATGAGGTTATATACGAGGTTATATATGAGGTTAGTATACTCTTTCCTTCTACCTCTCCTCCTCCTTACTAGCCTCAGCTCCTAGCACAGGTTACTCCCTGCACTCCTGTGACCACTGCTCCTTCGCTTTGGTCACACCCTACTCACATACCGATACACTAGCCTTCGCCCATCGGTTCCCTGCTCTATGGAACTCTCTTCCCCTTACTGTACGTGACTTACCCGACATCCATCCAAAAGTACTTTAAGCATCTCCTCTTCCCCCTTGTCACTGTTTCCACCCTCCTTGAATGCTGTACTCTAACATCCATTCTGACCCTTTCCCCTATCTTTCCCTGCTGCTCCTGTGCTATGTATATAATTATCACTCAATACTTGTGCACTCGCGTATGCCTCAGTGTTCCAAGCCAGTTTTGCTAGCCTATGTGTTTCTCCAAGTTGTCAACTGTCCGCTGGCAGATATTTTGTTAGGACCTACTTCTGCGCATGTTACTCATTCCTTGCATATCTCTCATGCATCTTGCTCATCTCATGAATGTATATAAATGTATATTATATTTTGTGTATATTATACCCTTTCCCCCTTCCTAGGTCACACCTGGAAATGAGCTTTGGCTCAGTGTGTCTTTCCCAGATATCAACCTTTAAATAAACAAATAAATAAACATGGGATTTTTTCTAACTGTTGTTGAGACGGGTTAGGATGAATAAAGGAAAGGTGCAGAGTTGGAGGAGCAGGAGTATGGGATTACAAGGATGTAGTGATGATGTCAGAAAGACATAAATAAGCACGTCTAAGATGAAACTTTAAAAAAGAAACAGTTCACTTTTATAGTGCCTATGGAGCTGAACTGAGAGTTGGTGGACATGACAGTGGATTGATTAATGGGGTCTTCATTCCAGGGGTGAGTGAGCAGGCAGGTATCTGCATTATAAACATTTTGTTATTGAGAGAGGAAGGATTTGGGAAGTCTAGAGAGCAGTACATTACTGTAGTCATGATGAGAGAAGATGATGGCAAGAAAAAGGCTTTCAGCAGAAGAGTGGTCTAGGAGGCAATGATACAAGCAGCATTGCAAAGATGAGAATAATCAACCAAACAAGGAGTCACTTTATGGTGACTTTCCATAAAAAATGTACGAGGCACTCACCGTACAGTATATTAAAATACAGTAGAAGTCTGACAGATACATTATATTATAATTCATATGTATTCATATACCACAGTCTACCAACACTGTACAATTCCTGAAAATACACAAAATGCATCATACTTTGAGTCATAATAAGCAATTTGGAATAAAAATGTTTCAGTAGAGAATAACATAATTATTGAGGCCACTAATGTAATGTACTCTGGTAAGGAGTTCCACAATATAGCTGCCTTGACACTACAGGAATGACCCCCTACAGTCATCATTCTAACTTTTGAAACTGAGAAAAGGTGATGATTTCTGGAATGAAGGCCACAAATGAGTACAGTAGATAAACATAGAATAGCTCCTTTAAACCATCAGTACCGGTGTTATTTAAACACATATGTCAGCAAAAGAATTTAACAATTAATTTTTGTACAAGAAGCCAGTCAACTTGTACTAAAGTAGGACAGATGAGATCAAAAGTTTTTGTTCCAGTTACAGTGTGAGTGCCAAATTCATAACCAATTGTAACTTATTGAAACAGTTGCTAATAGGACTAGATCCAATGTCATTGATATACAGTACTTCAGTCTGCTGAACACTGGGCAGAGTGCACCAGCAGTTTCTCTGCATTCAAAGTGAGATATTTATGAATTTATGCAATGCTTCTCAGATTATGTTACTTTCAGTAGTGCATTTATCTAGGCCTCAAGGGATAACATACAGTAGGATCTGAGATCACACCTAGATCTCTAAGAACATTTACTTGAAGTTCACAATTCCAGCTCTGGCATAGAAACATAGAATTTGTTGACAGAAAAGGATAGCTAGGCCCAACCAGTCTGCCCAAGGGTTCCCTGTCTGTTGCACTTCCACAGATCCCAACTAGTCTCTGAGTACCTCCCCTCCCCTTATTCACTAATATGTCCCTTTGTCTATCCTACACATGCTTGAAACCTTCCATCATTCATGCAGTCACAACTTCAAGTGGCAGTCTGTGCCATGCTTCTACCACCCTTTCTGTGAAGAAGTATTTCCTCACATCCTTCCTGAAATCCCCCTCCTCCAATTTCATTGCATGTTCCTAGTCCTGGAGTCCAGGAGCTTGTCCTCTTATAGAAGAGGCTCCCTCCCTGTACTCTGTTCACCCCTGTGAGGTACTTGAATGTACTCATCATGTCACTCCTCACTCGGCTGTGCTCCAGAGTGTGCATATTGGGATCCCTCAGTCTCTCCTCATACTGCTTCCCTTGCAACCCCTGCATCATTTTAGTTGCCCTTCTCCGGACCACTTCAGTCCTGTCTGTGTCTTTCCTGAGGTGCAGTCTCCAGAACTGGGCACAATATTCCAGGTGAAGGCATACCAGAAAGCAGTACGATGGCAGCACCACCTCTGTCCTCCTGGTGGTGATGCCCCTCCCTATGCAGCCCTGCATCCCACTAGCCTTGCCTATGGCCTTGTTGCACTGTGCTGCCACCTTGAAGTCTAATGAAATAATAACCCTGAGGTCCCTTTCCTGCCTAGTGACTGCCAATACCCCCCCCATCATATACTCAGCATTGAACCATGCCTTCGACCACTCAACTAGTTTCTCTAGATCCCTGCACATTGTCTCCACTCTCTTTTGGGTATCCACCCTATTGCATCTTGGTGTCATCTGCAAAAGACAGATCTTCCACTCCAGTTCCTCTGTAATGTCCCCTATGAAGATTTTGAAGGACTGGTCCTTGCACTGAACCTTGTTGTACCATGCTGCCCTCCCCACCCTTAGAGTGCATGCCATTTACCACTACCCTCTGTCTCTTATCAGTTAGTCAGCTGTGAAACAACTAACCATTTTGGCCTGCACACCCAAATTGTTCAGCTTCCTAATCAGCTTTCTGTGCAGCAGTATTGAGAGCCTTGCTGAAGTCTAGCTAGGCTATGTCCACTGCTCTCCTGGTGTAGTTCTCTGGTCACCTAGTCAAAGACGTCTATTATATTAGATTAGTTTTCATGACATTTCTCCCTTGGACCTGTGCTGCTCTGGTCCTGCAGCCCACTGGCTCTATCCAGTCTCTTTTAGTAGGGTTTTCATTAGTTTCCTACCACTGAAGGTAGGCTGACTGGCGGTAAAGATTCTGACCTACTGCCACTCTTATGCAGAGGGTGGCACGTCAGTTCTTCACCAGTCCTCTGGAGCCACTTCTGTTTCCAGTGATCTGTTGAACAAGGCTGTAAGAGGATCAGCTAGCACTTCCCTGAGACCACTCTGTACTCTGGGATGTAGCTGATCTGGTCCCATAGCCTTATCCACTATCAGGGCTGCAAATCCTTTCAGTATTCTTTTCTCTTAAATGTTTTGTGTCCACCCACACTCCCCACCTCCGTTTTTATTTCTCTCTGGTGGACCATCCCCTTTCTCTCTACTGTAAAGACTAAGCAAAAGTACCTGTTCAGAACATTAGGTTTTTCTTGGTCTCCTTCCGCATAGTCTCTCCATTCCACCCTTCTTATCCTCATTATTCTACCCTATCTTTTCTCTTCTTGCTAACATATTGGGGAAAAAAAGTTTTAACCTTTTCTCATTTTCCTTGCAATCCCTTCCTCTGCCTGTGCCTTGGGGCTCTGAAGCATCTTTCCTACTTCCTTCTGCCTGATCTGGTATACATACCTGTCTTTTTCTCTTTGAGTTTCCTTGTAGCTTTTGAAAGCTGCCTATTTTTGTTTCACTGCCTTTGCCGCCTCCTTGGAGAACCATTATGGTCTCCTTTTCCTCCTGTATTTTCTTACCTATTTCATGCAGAAGCTCATTACCATAATGATGCTCTCCCTTATCGCCTTCCACTGCACCTCTACCCCTCCTTGGCTATCCTCCTGTCGAGGCATTTCCTGAGATTCTTCATGGAGTGGGTGTTGGACAAATGGAATAGTTTGTGATAAATGGAAATGCTGTGGCTGGGTTCAAGTCCAGATGGGACAGATTCGTGGGGCAGGTAGTGGTGGCATGAGGGAGGGACATAGAGGAGGAATGTGGTCTCCTAAAGAATGTAGCCACAGGATGCTCCATTGATTTTAGGTGCGCCACACCTATTTTTTATGGTCTCTGGGCAGAGTGGATGGGCTACAGACCAGGGGCGTCATGCAGTCAGAAATCTTGGAGGGGCACAAAATCTCAACATCTCTAGGGGGTTCCGGGGGCATGCTCCCCTGTGAAAATGTTGAAAAACTGAGGCCAGATGGTGCATTTTGGTGACTTTAGCAGTCCAAGCTGTTCCCAACAAGCTAAGTGCCATAATGCTGATGTAGGTTAGAGGAATGATCAATTGTTTTAGTCCTTTGTTCATTCTACTTACAGTGTTACCTTTTGTATTAATAAGAATTTAAAAGGCTTGTCAAAATATATGAGGTGTTGGGCTTTATAGCCCGTTACCTTAAGGCAGCGTATGTCCTCTGAGGCAGAAAGTTGTTAGTCCTGTTAAGAACGGATCATAAATCGGGCTGAGCGGATGTCCAATTGATCCCTTCCACTTCCCCATCCACCTGCGCTCAGACATTTCGTCTAACCAGGAGAGCACAGGAGGGCCCACTGAAGTCTATGGGGCTCAGTTTCAAAACTTTTTAAGTCAAAGCAATCTCTAGTACATATGAAAGCCACCGCTCAACTAATAGAACATCTACTAGTTGAGCAGCGGCTTTCATATATACTGAAGATTGCCTTGTGACTTAAATGTTTTGAAAGAGCCACATAGACTTCAATGGGGCATGCTTTCCCTGGTAACACGTCATAAAACATCTGAGCACAGGGATGTGGTTGGCAGACCAGGAAGTGGACGGGATTGGCTTGCCATTGGGCTCTGCCAGATTTATGCTGTCTTCCTAACAAGACTAATTACATTTCTTTTTCTGTCTGAGAGAACTTACGCTGCCTTCAGATAACAACTATAAAGCCCAAAGCCCCCCCCCCCAAAAAAAGGCTTGAAAAATTTACTTTAAATCAGCTTCCAGCATGATTTCTATGCACTCCATTTTTAACATGTAGTTTTTCAGTGAAAAAACACCACTTTTAAGATGGCCACAACAGTTTACATACTGGCCATTTTGAATAGTTAACATGGCTAAAATTTAATGTTATTCCACCAGATTTTGCATACCAGTTAAGGCAAAATACCATTTTCATCATGCTAGCATTCAGACGGGAATGCCACTCTTCCATGCCTTCACTCTACAGTTCAATCTATATCATGCTCATTTGAATAGACGAAATACCAGACTTTGTGACAAATACCAAATTTGAGTTTTTAGTATTTTGCCTCCCACAGGCCGGCTCAGTGAAAGTTCTGGTTACAATATATTACTGTATACCCATTATACAACCAGGGCTGGTATTTTCTTGATAAAGAATTGTAAGCATGATACAGGACTGGGAGAGGACTAATATGCAGTTTTTGGAGATATCACATCATTCTCAGCCCTCCAGTAGCAAGAAATACACAGTGGTATTCAAAATATGCACTTGGGACTCTGATGAGTCCACTACAGGCCACTCAGTCCCTGCAATGCCCAACTGCTTTGACTCCCCAAAAGGGGATATGCATTTCACCAGTAACTACTCCGATCACCCTCATTCAGTCTTCCAGTGTATGTACCACTTGATTCACCCCACCCCCTCGCTTTCTCAGTCTCTTATATTTATAGTTTTAAGAAACTATGGAGTGCACTTTCATCAATGTAATTAACTTTATGGCAAATAACCTACAATATAATTATACAGTACATTCAGTGCAATTTCTAGGTACTCCCATTTACATGTAGCTTTTCAGTGAAAATAAAGCCACTTAAGATGGCCACAACAGTTTACATACTGGCACTCGGGACATTTTTGTGTGCCCACTAAAGGCCACTCGGTCCCTGCAATGCCCTGCTGTTATGTCTCTCTCCAACCCCCTTTCCTGGAATGGGCAATGTACATTTCACCAGCAAGCAACTACTCCCCATCACACTCGTTCTTCCAGTGTATGTGCCCCTCAATTCCCCCCATGCTTTCTCAACGTTTAACCCCCCCCAAAAAAAAACAGCAACTACATTCTTCTGTCAATCAGGCATATTGCACAGAAACCTATATGTTCACACGTGGATAGAATGCATTGGGTTACTACATGAAACCGCACTGCTCATCACTTCAGGGACACCTCACTCCTGCAAGGACTTTGCACCGCAGGGTTGTAGTTCGAAAAAAAAAAGTGCTACTAGTTTTATAACCGCACCTTTCTCCTCGTTGGTTGTTTTGCTGAAATGGCGTGAGTGTAAAACTTTAACATTTTTTAACCACACAATACAATATATGAGACAAGACCTCCAATAAAATATGAAGCAAAAGGCAGCTGTGTACACGCACCTTTTTAAGTCACGCACTGCCAGTGTCTGAGACCAATGTCCAAGACCCCGAGACTAGGGCCCAGGTGGACTCATGAGCAGTACAGGGCTTACATTACAGAACTTTTGAGTTTGCATTGAGATCCTCTAAAGAGAGGCCTTGCTGAATAACGTCATCTATCCTAACTTCCCGCTTGGTATACTAGTTATTTATACTGGCTGGAGATCTGAAAGAAGCATTAAAATGCAGGAGACTTGGAAGAACGTGTGCCAATTGCAAGTCAAAGTCAAATATAGGTAGAATTTGCCTGTAGATGGCTCTAAATGCTGGTAATATACAAAAATCTCAGACCTTTTTCTTTAGGAAGCAGCCAGGCAGGAACTTCAGGCAGTGTTCTGGTCTGGAGTAAATTTGAACACACCGGACCAACCGTGCTGTCTTAGTGCGAGTCTGCAGTGCCGACTGTCAATGACTCATCTCGTCATCTGCGATGTGACTGTCAAATTTTTACTCAGAATGGCCCTGGCACTGAAGGACGATGAAACGGAAGCCAATTTGCCGCCTCTCGTGATGAGCTATTTCTTCGGGTTCTTGCCTCTGCTGCCTGTACATACAGTTGATTGGTGGTAACTGCCAGCACTGTAATTGGCTGCTGCTGGTTGGCAGTTTTTACCACCAGTCAACTGTCTGTTGTCACCATCTCGCTCACTCTTTGTTTTTACAGGTGCTGAGCCCGGAAGCCAATCACTAGCCTAGCGGGAGCAACAGGTACCTTTTTTTAAAACCTGGCCTGGTGGCTCTCAGTCAGGCTTCCCAGCCCGGTTCACGCACACATAATTGATTTGGAACCTACTCCAACCCCCAGTTCCCACCATAAAGAGTTTGAAAAAACACAACTTTTTTTTTCCAGCCCATGGAACGATAAAAAAATGTAACTCTAAATACAGTTTTATTATTGGACTTCACAACAATATTGAGGGGGGGGCACATGCCCCCTCGGGCCCTATGGGCATGACGCCACTGCTACAGACCTTTTTCTTGTTCCGTATTTAACTGCATTAGCTGCCATGCACTACATGATGATTTAAATCTTTCTTGCAGCTTTATTTTTTGTGGTGAGTGCTCCTTCGTTTTCCATTTTCCTGTCTGGATTAATCTTGGAGAGCACTGGTATTTGCTGTTTTCAGCACACACATTGTTTGTTTCGCAGATTTTTTTATGCCTGTAAATTTCTTTATTACTAAGGACATGGATCAAGTTCACTGTTGACTCTCTGGCAGTTCCACAGGAAGTTCTCATTCATTGAACATTTTGAAACTAAGCTCCTCCTACCACCTGGGTGGTATATCCCCCAACTCAGCACTGTGATGTCAGATCTTTCTTTCCACTTGAAGAACAGATCACCTTCTTTGAATCTCTCCCTTAGGTTTAAGTGCACCATTGACAAGTTCTCACACTTTCTTTACATTCCTCTATTGGCCCCTTCAACTCTGTTCAGTGATTGACAATGGAGCAACGCAAGCCAGACTTCGAATTCTGCATCCATTGCTGGCAAAGATGTCAGTCACTGACACGCACAACACGTGCCTGTATTGCCTGGGTGGGCAGCATGTCATGGCCAGGTGCAGCCTTTGCCTTTGATGCTCCTGGAGTCCCAATAGGACCAGAAGCATAAGCTTTCCTTGGATGGCCTTTTGAACAGGACTTGAAGGATCACCCTAAGGACTGCAGAAGGCCTCAGCAGCTGCCAGGTCTGCTCTCCAGCTTGTGGCCCTTGAAAAGGGAATGGTAGTCACCTCCTCTGTCTTGGCGCTGCTCCCGAGTTGGGCCAGCATTGGAGGGTCCTTCACAGATGGCTTCATAGAAATATGCATGGCCCTTCAGATTCTGGGGGAGAGCCCTACCCACTGTGGTAAGAAACACAAGCACTGCTGATGCCGGTCATAGGAACAGAAGAGATCAAGGTCTTCTCCATCCCTCAACTCCCATGACCACCCGACTCTGATCAAAGGGAAGGTCAAGAGATCCTTGGTACCTTCATCAGGCTTGTTGACCCTGACTCCAGTTGAGCAGGCCATGGAAATCTTCCTCAAGCTTGTTGGCCAGCTGTCAAATGAGATCAAGGAATCAATCTCTCAGACCCCGGTGCTCCAAGTCCTCACCTAGGAGGATGTGAACTGGTTGGTGTCTCAACTTGTTCACCTCGGTCATAACCTCCACCAGCAATCAAGCTTCAAACCTGTCCTGTTCAATGTGGCCAGGCATGTGGTGCACCACAACAGCATGAAGGCTCCCTTGTTGTCGATCATTTGGTCAACAGCTGAGGTCTCAGTTGAGGTGCTCTGCTCTTGATCTCACTTGACTGGGAGGCATTGCTGTAGATGCTTCTGTGCCTCCTCATCCTTGGGTGAGATCAGGCACTGTGGTAATAGAGCGGTGCTACAAGAAGCTTCTTTGACAACAGTGAACCATCACGTGGCAAAGTAGAGCTCTACCACCTGGACCTCAGGTCCCCTGGCAGCCTGCAGTCATGCCCTCACTGGTCAAGATTCAAGATTCTTTATTAAAGTAAACATAAAAGCATTGTAGCACACAATACACTTCACACAAGAAGGATGTTTTACAGCTCATATAAAATCTTAAAAAAACTTCACTAGACCCTCTTGCCACTATTATCCAGTGCAATGTTCATGACAGTTGCACCAGTTTACAAACAAACACTGTATAATACCATTATGAAACATTTATATAATTTAAAAAAGAATAATAAAATATTTATGAAAGAGAGACTTCAGTTTATCTCTCATTATTTTAAGAAAGAGAATATTTTAACGGCAAATGAGCCTAAAGCATAAATTAAGGTCTTATGCTCAGAGAATAAATGTCTTTCAACAATTTCTTTATGTGGTTGTCCTGACATTTTCATAAAAAATGGACTCAGCCATTTCCTCCCTCTTTTTCCAATAATGGGAAATCCAGCAGCAAGTTCTCTACAGAAAGTAGAACCTCCCGTTTACATTTACTGTACATACATTTAGATACTGCATACCTGGGTTACGTACATATCTATCAATGGAAGAATCCCCCAGAAGTTCTAAACATATTTTAAAAATTGCCCTTCTGTGTGAGGCTAATTCACAATGGGCTCTATGCACTAATATGCACTGGGTATCAGCAAGAAGCACATACCCGGCCCATGCAGCTGTGCACTCACGGACAGGCGTGTGGTGGCTGGCATTCATGATCACCGGCTGCCTGTCTCATCCACCCTCCCAGCATGCAGGATTGCAGAGGTGGATTGTTGCAGAGTGGAGGACACAGATGGGCATCCAATGGGATGTTCAAGCTGGTCCTACAGTAAATCCTGCTTCATGCTGTGAAGGGGATTGTAGGGCGACACAGGTCCCGATGTGTTACAGTGTTCAGTGAGTGTCCCAATGGCTGTCTTCAGCCCTCCCTGCCTGATCATAGGATTGGGACAGCATGGTATGGAGGGTCCCCTCTTCCTGCAGCTGGTGAGGGTCCTCAGTGGGTGAGCACAATAGGTACAGCAGAGTCCTTACCTGCATATCCTGCCCTTTCTTGCCCAGCACTCCACATCTTTGTGAATGGGGCAGAGTGTGAGGATGCCCCCAACACTCTCCTGGATCATCTGCATGCATAATCATTTGACCGGCTTGGGAGATGCAGTGCAGAAGGGATGCATGACCCTTCTGTGCATGTGTACAGGGGTCCTGGGGACTCCAGTGCATGGCAATGGCACTTAGACTTGCCTACGCACCATGGATCCATGGCGCGTAAACATAGTGCATACAGCCCAATATTTTAAATAGAAGGGAGTCCCAAACAAATCTTTCTGGGACCTATATAAGGGGTGAATCCAGGAGTCATGGATTTGCTCAAATCCAATTGATAAGCAGAATCAGTGATCTTCTGAAAAGCCAATTTAACAAATGCACCCTGAATCACTTTCTCACTGGGGCTTTGAACAAATGTCTTTTCTAAGCTCCATTTGGACAAACTATTTTTTAATTTGCCAAACCAATTTTATAATTTTTATGGCTTTGTGGACCTCGTTGATCCATGCTTCGCAGGGGTGGGCTCTCTGCAACTGCGTCTCCTCCATTCTAGGTGGAACCACCACCACTGCAGCTGAAGGTGGGTGCCCCCAACAAGGAGGTCAGTGCAGCAACTGGCTTGCCAGGCCAGTTGTCAGTGTAGATCATCCAAGCAGAGGATACTCATGCAGGGTATCCCATCAAATTGGCAGCCACATTCTGGCCACACAATTAGGGCGCCGCATTAAGGCGAGAGTGACCAAGGTGGTCTTGATAGTTGATCTCCCTGCACTCTCATTGGCTTTTGCGCCCCAACACTTTTCCTCTCTTTCTGGGCATGTCTGCCCTAGAGTTGGTTATATTTGGTTGTGGGGAGTGCAGGGGGAAAACAGGAATGTTTTGTGGACAACGCTTTTTGCTCTGACTCCAGGGAGCCACAATGCCTGGCACTGCGGAGCCAGGCGGCATATTGCCTGCGCCCACATTGGTGTCGACAAAATGATTGTCACACCAATAGGTGTGAAACCTCACATGGTCCATGATGAGAAATGGTTGAGGGCCATTTTTGAGGAGTCTTCAGATGAGTCAGATTTCAAGTCCATGGCCTCCTCTGGAACTTTCCTCTTCAACCATGGTTCAGTTCAGGAACTCACCCTGAGCATGGGTGTCTTCAGGTGCTACTCCATTTGATTTCAAAGTCCATGTCTGTTCTACAAGAGCCAGTCCAGAAAACAGCTAAGTATCTCTTTATGGACATTTTGGCGCTGAAACTTTGGCAGCATCAACATCCTGTCCAGCACACTGTGCCCATATGATCTGTAAGTATGCATTCCTCCGGGTCCCTATCAGGGTTGTCAGACCAACCCTTTGCCGAGGGGCTAGTGTTGATCTCTGATGCAGCCTTCCACAAGTTCAGGGGCCAGGGGACATGGACAAGCTTCTGGACAAGGAGTCCAAAAGATTGATCATGCCATTAAAAGATAGATGCTCGCGGCCTTGGGTCACAATCTGGCCAGCTACACAATAGTGATTGCTAACTCCGATCACTTTCTGATGGGACTCTTTGATACCATCCTCCCTCACCTCCTTGCTGATCAAAGATTAGCGGTGAAGATCATCAGAGACCAAGGCCAATCGCTGGCTAAGCACCAGCTCAGATGGCCTTTAACATGGAAACTCTTGTACTCATGCTGTGGCAGTGGCCACCTCTATGCATCACAGGGCCTGGCTACATCTGTTCACCTTCACGGCAGAAACCCAGCATAAATTGGCCAATGTCTCTTCCTGGGCACCGATCTGTTTGGCCCTGTGGTGGAGGGATGTCTCACCCGTGCACGAAGTCCAATGCCACCCTTGGCTCTGTGGTCTCATCCCAGAAGGACCAGAAGAAGCCAAAGAAACAGGCTTTTAAGAACTGGCCCTTTCAGCCACAGCCTCCCTGACAGCAGCCCCAGCAGAGGCAATACTAGGCTTGGCATCCCAATCCCAAGTTTGGGACCAGTGCCCTAAGAAAGTTGGGGGCAGCAGTACTGGTGCCTATCCAGCTGCAGCAGTTGGTGCCCCACAAAAGCTGCACAGTGACAGGTTGGGGGACATTGTCCCTCCACCTCTCCTGTCCTTACCTGCACTCCTGGTCAGGGGTTAGCTTTGTAATTTCTCGCCTCATTGGTCCACTATCACAACAGACAAGTTGGTGCTGGAAGTGGTAGGCAGAGGGCTGCCTCTGGACTTCGAGGCTCTCTTGCCTTTCAGATCCCACACTCCTTGAGAGTCCAGGATGTTGCAGGATGTGCTTTTGGCACTTCAGGGGGATATTGCTCAGCTCCTCATAAAAGGAGCCATAGTCTGTGTCCTAAATGCCCTAGCCAGTCAGAGGTACGTGTCCAGGTACTTCCTGATTCATAAATTGATGGGGTTCTGGTGTCCCATAATGGATCTGCATGATCTGAACCAGTTCACATGGAAGTGAAAGTTCTGGATGGTCCCTGTGAACCAGATCATTCCATTGCTGGAGCCGAACATGTGGTTCTGCTCCCTGGATCTCTAATATGCGTTCTTCCACATCTCAGTCTGTCCATCCCACTTCTGATACCTCCAGTTCTAAGTAGAAAGGGTCCCGTACCAGTTCCAGATCATGTCCTTCAGCTTCTCTTTTGTGTCCAGGGTTTTTACCAAGTGCGTTGCTGTGATGGTAGCCTTCCTGCTGCATGAGGGCGTCAGGGTGTATCCCCACCTGCTGCTAGCAGAGATGTCCAAACAGACTGTGTTGAGGTCCAGGGATCTGGGTCTCCAGACCTGCTGAGATTTGGACCTGTTGGTCAACCTGGACAATCTGAGTTGGTATCCTCAGCATTGATCAAGTTCATCAGGGCAGAACTAGACTTTCTGCGTGTCAAGGCCTGCCTTCTTGTAGACCGGGAACTGGATCTTACCTCTTTTACTATATCATTTCAGGTTGGGCTCTCTCGCACTCTGCCTGTTTTTTTTCTTGCGACTGCTGGAGTACATGGCATCCTGTACCAGCGTGGCTAATTGGGCCCACTGGTAGATGTGGCACCTGTGGTGGGAGCTGGGCCATCAGTGATCCCAGCACCTCAGGCACTTAGACCAGCTGGTCATGGTGAACCAGCTGATGTAGGACACCATCCAGTGGTGGCTGATTCTGGAACATCTGGAGGAAGGAATCCCGTTTGTCCACCCAGACCTGACCCTCACATTCACAACGGACATGTCTCTTTGGGGAGCACACCTGGGAGACCGCAGAGTCCACAGGTTCTGGTCACGATGGGAGTCTCATCACTACATAAAGCTGCTGGAACGCCTTACAGTGGGGCTTGCTCTGACAAAATTCACTCCTCTAGTGAGGGATCAGGTCCTGCAGATCCAGATGGACAACACCATGACCATTTTCTAACTGAAGAGGCAGGGCAGAACACACTTCCTTTCCTTGTGTCAGGAGGCCATCTGTACCTGAACCCTCATGTGCAGCTTGGGTTTAGATTTCCTGGTGATCCATGTCAGCCAGATAGGAGAGATATTGCAGAGTTGTCTCTGAATGAGGACGTGGTGAATCACCTATTCTCCTTGTGGGGCACACCTCTAGTAGATCTGTTTGCCTCTTGGGAGAATGCAAAACTGAGGCTGTTTTGCCCCCCACAGTCCGGAACACTGCTGGGGAATACTGTGAGCCCTGGACCCAGGCCTTGTGTACACCTCCCTCCCATCCCCTTGAGCCATAAAATGATGGTCAAGGTCCAGAAGGACAAGGCACAGATGATCCTGATAGCTCCAGATTGGCCACGGCAGTTCTGATACCCTTATCTCCTCAGTCTCAGCAGCAGACCTCTGTGGCAGCTCCCTCTGCATCCAGATCTGCCAACCAGACAACAGGGGACAGTTCTGCACCTGGAGCAAACATTCCTGCACCTCTAAGCCTGATTTTGAGTAGCTAAAGTTCCAGGCATTGGGTCTGTTAAAAGATGTGCTCCACATTGTCAAGGCCTCCTGAAAAGAGTCAATTTGCAGATGCTATGCTTTTAAATGGAAGAGGTTCTGTATTTGGTGCCAGGCAAGCAGCTTGATCCCCTTACCTGTCCTGTGGTGAGCATCTTGGAATACCTCTGGTCCCTCTTTCTGTTGGGACTGCAAGCGACAACCCTTAAGGTGCACCTTCCAGCCTTCTCTGCTTACTGGGCGTGGGCTGGTAAGTTGCTGATGGCACAGGAGAAGGTGGTCGGGCAGTTTTCAATAGGCTTGGATCACCTATCCCCTCTGGTGCATGAATCACCACCACCATGGGACTTACTGCTGGTGCTGGCTGTGCTCATGGGCAAACTATTCAAGCCTATGCACAGGTGTGAGATGTCACACATGTCATGGAAGATGGCCTTCTTGGTGGCCATCATATCATCAGAAGGATCATTAGCTCCAGACACTGTTGGTGGAGTCTTCTTACCTGGTCTTCCACAAGGGCAAGGTCATCTTTCACCTAAACTTGAAGTTCCTCCCTGAGGTAGTATCAGAGTACCACCTTATTCAGGTGATGAACCTCCTGGTATATTTTACCAACCCTTCTTTGGAGGCCAACTGCAGGCTGCATACCCTGTACTGGAGGAGGGTGCTCTCTTATTATAAGGGCGCATGGCTGGAGTTTGAGTGAGGCTCACCAGCTGTTTATACATACATTGAAGCCATGCCTGGCAGACTAGTAGCAAAGCAGATGATTGGCAGGTGGATCAAATCCTGCATTGACCTCTACTATAGGTTGACTAGTTGGGAGCCTTCTGTAGGACTTAGAGCTCATTCCACTGGACATACCACTGCCTCAGTGGCTGCTTCCAGGGACATTCCTATCCAGGAAATCTGCAGGGCTGCCATCTGGAAGTCAGCACACACCCTGATTTCCCATTACAGCATCAATCTTGAGTCATGTCAGGATGCTGCTTTTGGAACATGGTTCTCCAGTCTCTGTTCACCAAATAAGGGCATGTGCCTTGCCCCGGAACTGCTAGGAGTCTGCCAGAATGCGGATAATGAACTGTATCCATGGCCCTAGAAAATAGGTTACTTACCTGTAGCGGTAGTTCTAGGAGTGGTAAATAGTTTGTATCCACACAACATACCCAACCTCCCCAGGCAACTGGCACATGGATCCCTGCTTCAATCGTGCAAACATCTGATGTCACAGGGCAGTGTCGGTAGATACTGTATACTGCCAGGGTAGTAAGAGGAGCTTAGCTTCGGGACATCCCATGAATTAACACTTCCAATGGAACTGCCAGAGTGTGGATGTGAACTACAGTGGTGTCCCCCAGGACGAAACGCACTTTTAATGCACTCTGCAGTATGCTGCAGCAGCCCTACTGAATAAAGCAATGTAATTTCAATGGCAGTTAGTCCCCTTTGTAATGCTGGAAACCATGGCATTCACTTCATCCTGGCAGTGTCACATTTTCCTGAGTGACAAAGGGGACTAATTACCATTGAAATTACATTGCTTTATTCAGTAGGTCTTCTGCAGCATTCTGCAGAGTGCTGCAAAATGCTGCAGAATTGGGTTTCATCCTGGGGATGCCAAAATAAATACCACTCATTGAACTATGGTTGCAGGTGAGTAATCTATTTTTTAACCCTACCCATTGAAGACAGAGGGCATGATATTCAAAGGCTGGTTTGTGCGCCAACCCAGGTTTGCATGGGCACTCCCAGACATCTCCTATCAAGAAGCCAAAGGAGTGCCCTGCAGACCCAACTGCACCAAAGTGCTAAAATACAGCTGGGCCTACACAAATGAGAAGGGTCCCTCATGCATTCTGGAACAGCAGGATATTCAAAGGTTTGCAGTAGCAGCAAACAGCCCCAAAGTGGTTCTATTTACCACCACCACAAACCACCTCTTAACTGGGCACTAACCTTGTACCCCCACCCCCCCCAAAGGCAGGGCAGCTATACTGCAGCCACCTGCCTTTGATCCCCCATTCAAACACAGGATATTGATCCCTGGTGGTATAATGTGTCCCCCCCACCCTTGATCCCCCATTCTCACATATTAAACTGATCCCTGGTGTCCAGTTGCTCCCCCCATCACCTGTACTGCCATGTATAATCAATCCCTGGTGTCCAGTCACCCCCTCATCTGCACTGCCATGTACAATTAATCCCTGGTGTTCAGTCACCCCCCCATCACCTGTACTGCCATGTACAATTAATCCCTGGTGTTCAGTCACCCCTCATCACCTGTACTGCCATGTACAATTAATCCCTGGTGTTCAGTCACCCCCCATCACCTGTACTGCCATGTACAATCAATCTCTGGCATCCAGTAGCCCTCTACCACCCCTACTGCCATGTATAATCAATCTCTGGTGTCCAGTGGTTCCCCCATCACCTGTACTGCCATGTATAATCAATCCCTGGTATTCAGTGGTTCTTCCCTTATCCAATCTAACAAAAGCCATTCCTTGCTGGTCCAGCAGTTCCCCCCAAACAACCCCCCACCTGACCTGCCCACAGACATCTCACCTCCCCTGCCCCCCACCCTAGTGGCAGGTGCTCCTCTCATCTTGACATGGTGACCGGCACAGCCCTCCACTCACCTCTATAGCCTGCTGCTGTATGAGCTGTCAGTGAGCATGCGTACAGTAGAAACTTGCTACTGAACATGCAGTTACTAAGAGCTTATATAGCAGCCAGCCACGGTGGAGAGTGTAGTACTGTTCACCATATCAAGATGAGAGGAGTGCCTGCCATTGGGGTGCAGGGAGGTGGGATGTCAGTGGGCAGGTTGGGTAGGGAGCTTTTGGAGGGAGAACTGCTCGATCACCAGGCAATAACTTTTGTTAGAATGGGTGATGGAGAGACCACTGAACATCAGGGATTGATTGCATATGGCAGTACTGGTGGTGGGGGAACAACAGGACACCAGGGATTGATTTTACATGGCAGTATGGGTGATTGGAGGGTGGGTACCACTGGACACCAGAGATCACCTTTGATATGTGAGAGTGGGGGATTGGGGGTTGGGGGACACAGTAGCTCACCAGGATTGATGTCCTATGCTAGAACAGGGGTCAGGGGTGAGGAGTACCACTAGACTACTAGGCCTTATGACATCCTGGTGCTAAGGGTCTGCTGCACCAAATAGAAATGAGCCCATAATGGGCATGCAAATGGCCCATTAGTGCTTTGCATGTCCCATGGACTCATTTGCATGTTTGGGCTGAATATAGCCACAGGAAACTTGGGCTGCCCTATTTTGGGCAGTGCTGTTCCCTGTGGACTATATACAACCCCGGTCCTTGTTAGGGCAGCACAGTTGCACTTAGCGCTGTGCCAGCACTGCCCAATATTCATTTGGATAGCTCCGCTCGATATCCAACTGAATACTGCAGCAGCTGAGTGCAGGTGCAAGAGCAGCACACAAATTTGCACTGCACTTGTGCTGCTTTCTGAATATCTGGACCATATTTCTCATCCTGTAGAGTTAGTTACCACAGAGTTAGAGAAATGACAATCCTTTTCAAGTATGTTATCTACTTCTTTCTCCAGTGTCAGTATTACTGAAAAAGCATCTCAGCTATAACATCTGCCGAAAGAACAATTTCACTGGTATTGCTGCTATTCCAAACAGAAATAACAAACAATTACAACTGTGTAACACAACCCCACCACATGTCTTCTCTGCCACCACTGCCCTGTGGAGAGGAGGGGCAGGAGATAACCTTGGAGGCAACACCCAGGTTTAGGAGAATAAGACAGTGCATCTCTTCTGAAGGTCCCTCCCCATATATTGTACAGAGCCAGACTTGGCACTAACACCACACCCCTCAAGGCATGGCCCACTCAGGTGCCTAACTATAAAGTTTTATAACATGGGTCTAAAAATCAAAGAACTTTAATTGGTTAAAACCAGTCAGGTGACCATTCAATATTAGTGCATAATGCCTTGTCATCCTGGTCCTAAACCACATCACACAATGAGCAAACCAGTCCTCCTACAGGCAGAACTATTTTTCATCAGTTCATCTACAACCAGAATTGATCTTCCATCACAAGCAGCTGCATATAGCTTAGTATCATCAGAGCGCAGTGGTGCAAAGAATGAACTTGGTTGCTAGGCAACAGTACACTGCCTTTAGCCGCTTGCTGCTTTACTTGCTACACCTGAAATTGATTTCTAATTTCAACTCCACGTTATTCCCACTGGTGGCAGCTTCAGGAGGTGGAGGAGGGGCTACATCAATATTTAAATGTCCGCAGTTCCATTCAGCGTCAGCGCTAAGTGGGATGGTAAAGTGGAGCGAGGAGTCTGACCAAGTGTGGCAGGCTCTGTGGTTGGATTGTTTTATCCATTGATTGCCGGGAATCATATTCCATCTGATTAATGAAAGGCGTTGCTGCTGCCAGTGAGTGAACAACGATTTTACAAGTCTGTCTACATTCCCCCCTTCCTCCCAATTGTGTGACTGAGTTTTTCTGCTCGTTCTGAATTTAGTGTGTTTATATACTGAACTGCTTGTGGACTGTATTGTGAGCTGCAATATCCTCTTGCAATTGTGTCTAGTGCCTGCACCTAAAAGAACTTGCTGCATATAGCTTAGTATCATCAGAGCGCAGAGGTGCAAAGAACGAACTTGGTTGCTAGGCAACAGTACACTGCCTTTAGCTGCTTGCTGCTTTACTTGCTACACCAGAAATTAATTTGTAATTTCAACTCCATGTTATTCCCGCTGGTGGCAGCTTCGGGAGGTGGAGGAGGGGCTACATCAACATTTAAATGTCCGCACTTCCATTCAGCGGCAGTGGCTAAGTGGGACAGTAAAGTGGAGTGAGGAGTCTGACCGGAGTCAGACCGGGGGCTGACTGGGCTACAGAATACTGCAGACTTGTCATTTGGGACATTCACATTTGGTATTGTATTGTAGTGCTACCATGGCTAACAGAGAGATTTTACTGATTGCAGAGTACATATTTTGTATGATATGCAGTGATAGTATATTTTATCATATAATAAAAAATGATTTTAGAATTCAGAAAAATAAACAGGTAACTGTACTTGGGAATCAACAATTTGAGTATGTATTTAATTGTAGCATGATGTTTGGGGTCAATGGTAAACATATGAGCTATAACTTGGGGTACACTCTCAGGAAACAGACAGTAAAACATCTGTTGTTTGTACTTATGTAAAGATCTGGTCTCATTGTTTGCTTTTGTTAATTCAGTCTGGTAATGTTGAAACAAACCCTGGCCCTTTGCAAATGATATGGCTGATAGAGTTATTTCATGCAGTTTTCCCAGGGTTTTAAAATTATGCACTTAATGCCCAAAGTTTACTGTCTAAATTCCATGAGGTTGAAGCGTGGATTAGTTTATATAATCCAGACGTTTTAACACTGAGCGAAACTTAATTAAATTCTACTGTTCTAAATTCTGAAATATGTATCCCTGCTTACAAAGTGTTTAGAAAAGACCATATTAGTGGTGGTGGTGGGGTTATGTTTTATGCCAAGGATAATTTAGTGGTAAATGAGCATTGCATTTTTAATGATACTTTAGACTATTGTGAACACATTAGCATTCAGCTGATATTGGGCTCTACTAAGAAATTGACAATTTGTTGTGTGTATCTTCCACCCAATGGTAGTAAACTTGGCTTCAGGAATTTGTAAACAAATTAGATAAAAGGGTATTTGGAGAGCCTATAGTATATGGGGACTTTAATTTAAATTGGATTGGCCCTGATGCTTCTAAATTAAATGCTGTTTTGTTTAATCCTGGCTTACAACAATTGGTTACTTTGCCTACTCGACATAATAACAAATCTAATAATCACACACTGTTTGATTGGATATTATCCAATAAGCCCAATAATATGATGAAGTGTGGCTTGATTTCTGATGCCTTAAATGACCATCATCCTGTGTTTTGCATATGGAATCATGATGGTTTAAAAACCTAAGCCAATTATAAAGATTTCAAGATATTTTACTAGTTTTGATTTGCATACATTTTGTTTACAATTGGATAATGTAGACTGATCTTATTTACATTCCATTCCTGATGTTAATTTTGCTTTAGATTTTTTTTATTACTGAGTTCACACGTGTTTTGGATCAATTTGCTCCTTTTGTTAAAAGAAGGGTTCGAGGGAAGAATTATGGGTGGTTAACACCTTCTTTAATTAAACTTATGAGACAACGGGATAAGGCATGGAAAATATACAATAGCAGAAATTCTGTGTCTAATTATTACATCTACAGGGCCCTACGGAATCAATGTAAAGCTCAGATAAAGAAATCTAAAACAGAATTTATTCAACAACAACAATGTGCAGATTTGTCTAATGCTAGAACTTTCTGGAAAACAATTAATACTTTTATAAAACCTAATGCTGACCAGTTGAGTTTGATGAAACAGAACGGTGATCTGTTGACTTGTCCTATAAAAATAGCTAATGAGTTCAATGTAAGATTTACTGCTCCGGTTAATTCCTGTAGTGACCAGCTTGCTGTGACTCACCAAGGATCTATTGATGGTTCTACTAGTAATCATAAATTCTATTTAAGGATTACTACTCCTTAAAAGCTGAGAAGTTATTAAGACAGATTAAAAGGGATAGTTCAGTGGGTTCTGATGGTTTATGTCCTCATTTATTCATAGATGCTGCTTCAGTTTGAACATACCCAATTAGTATTATCTTTAATTTGTCTTTTTAACAGGTACTGTACCTGATATTTGGAAACATTCCTTGGTGACTCCCATTTATAAGTCTGGTTCACATCAGGAGTTTGGTAATTACATACCGATTTCAATCTTATTTGTCCTGGCTAAGTCCAAGAAGATAGTTTACAATCAATTGATTGAATATGTGGATTCTTTGGGTCTTTTGTCTCAGAACCAACATGGCTTCATAAAGGTAGAAGCATGGAGATTGCCTTGGTCAAGTTCACGAACATGGCACTGGATGGTATGGATAAAGGTTGTTTGCCTGGGGCCATGTTTGTGGACTTGACCAAAGCATTCGATTCAGTAGACCATCAATTGTTAATCTCTAGACTAGGGTTTCTGGGAGCAGGACAGACTTTTTTGGCTTGGATATGGGATTATTTAAGTGATCAGTTTCAAAGGGTTAAATTTGGAGGTGTCATTTCTGAATCTGCAATAGTAAAGTGTGGGGTCCCTCAAGGCTCCATACTAGGACCACTTCTATTTTCTTTGTTTTTTGATCAGCAAGTGAAAGTAATAAACAATGCTTTTTTAACTCTTTATGCAGATGATGCAGTAATATATATGCAGGGCTCTTCTGTTGGTGATCTAAGTGATTCCCTAACAAAAGAAATGGTCAATTTTCAACTGTCACTTATCTCTAGTAGGATGGTTTTAAATAAACCGAAAACAAAGGTGATGATTTTTGGAACCATGGTGAGACTGAGAACTGTGGGCCATTGTCTGCAAGTTACATCCCTTGATGGATCACTGTTTGAGCAAGTGGATACACTTCAGTATCTTGGGGTCTTATTAGATTCTAATTTAAGTTATGAACCTCATTTTACAATGGTAACTTCGATAATTCATTGTAGAATGGCCCCTTTATATAGAATTAGTTAATTTCTTATTATGGAGTCTAGGTTAGCTATTTCCAATCATTGTTTAGCTCCTATTGTAAATTATGCTGCCATTGTAACTGATACAGCTTCTGCGACAATAATTTCTAAGAAATCTACTTTACTTCAATTGATTGCTAAATTTGCTTTAAATTATCCTAAATTGTCTCATCATTGTGAAATTTTGAAAGAGATAGGTTGACTTCTGGTTTCATTGAATTTCCATTATTATGTAGTTAAATTTAAATATAGAATTATTAATTCTGGAGTCCCACAAAAACTGTGTAACCTGTTGAGGCCGTATGATGAGGGTTATTTTTCCAGACATAGGACAGATGGTTTGGTTCTCAAAATACCATTTATGAGAACTAAATGTGGACAGAGAGCCTTTGCTTATATTGCTCCATTTATCTGGAATGACATTTATTATAAGACATTTGTGTTCCGCTAAAGTGTTTGCAGATGAATTGAGGATGTTTTTTGAATTACAATTTAATTGCAAATGTTTTTTATGATTAATTACTTTCTTTTGTAACAAAGACATTTTTTGTCTGCAATATTTGTATTGAATATGTATGTCTTTTGTATTGTATATGAATGTTTTTATGTGGGTTGCACCTGTAAAAGGAACTAGTTTTCCAGTGTGCTTATCCATTAAGCAAATAAACAAACATAGCAACTACCTTTACAGAGTAAAAAAGCTTCAACTAGGCCCTAAAAAATAAAACTGTCTTAAATAAAAAATAAATTAATTAAATGTGGTTTCCCTGATTATTACACACTACTTACACACAAACAAATTAGAAACATAAAGTATTGTTCATAGTTCTCATTACAACTGTTTCTTTGCTGACAATGAAAAATTCTCCTTCTGTCTTTAACTGCTCATTAGGGAAATCTCCTCTTCTTTCCCTGACAGTGAGATAATTGAGTCTGTGGCTCTAGAAAAGGCATTTGTTTTGTGTGTGTGTGTGTGTGTGTGTGTGTGTGTGTGTGTGTGTGTGTGTGTACAGTATGTTAGGAGAGGAACATTCTGCCAGTGAAACCGAGCAGAATTTTGAATACCTGTATTCTATGGCAAACATTCCATAGTAAACTTTCCATATCTTGAATGTGGGGAAAGACAGAGGGGAAAAAAATAAGATGAAGAAAGTAGGCAATAATACTTCATAAACAAAGAGCCAAAGTTTGAAATAAAGTTACATAGGCAGAGCCAGATCCAAACTGCCAAATATATTCCTGAAGTTTATAAAAGAACATACATTTAAATCATACCTGTGTATTTTTAGGTGAAATCTGTCACCACACCAAAAAGGCAACCTGGCTGGTTTAAAGTTTTGAACACATTTCCATTAAGAAACAGTACTTGTACTGATTTAAAATGCAAAGGTAACATTTTTCCTTATAAAATGTGAGCCACACAGTTTTCATTATGTTTTATGTTTTAGCTGACCCACAGTTACTAGAATGGGGACTATTTTTTTGAATTCAGAGTTAAAATGGAAGCATATTTCAATAAAAGGTCCTGTTTTTATCTTTTGAAATACTTTTTTATTTCCTTCATTTAAGTCCTATATTTAAATGCCATTTTATAGAGCAATAAGACACTCGAGGATGTGCCATTATGGTGAAATAATAGCACTTCTGAGGTGCACTTAATGGCACTGGGCTGCACCTCGTGCCTAACAACACCTGAGGCATGCAATTATTTCACCATAATGCACACCTGCCATGTCTTATTGCTTACATAATGCACCAAGATAGGAACTGCTCTGGCCACACTACCATGTATTGCACAGACCCAGACTTTGCACTGTCCCACATCCCTTTAAGCATGGCCCACTGAGGCACCTAACTATAAAGTTACAGTGCACCCTGGTAGGAACTGCTCTGGCCACACTACCCATGTATTGTATGGACCCAGACTTTGCACTGTCCCCACATCCCTGGAGGCATGGTCCACTGAGGTGCCTAACTATAAAGTTACAGCACACCCTGGTAGGAACTGCTCTGGCCATGCTACCCATGTATTGTACAGTCCCAGGCTTGGCACTGTCCCCACCCCAGGAGATGTGGGCCACTGAGGCACCTAACTATTAAATTACAGTGAATGAGAGGGTCCAGGCCATCTGGCATGCTACTGTACACAGCTGCATAGGGACCCCAGTATCTGAACTTTTCCTCGGGCACAGAATTCCTCTCATGGGACCTGCTTAGCAGGACCATAGGAATGTGGTTTACTAACAAACAGGGTCCAGCCCTTGGCCGTGGGGTTTAGATCTCCATGCCAGCTGCCCTGACATTCCACTGCACACACTCATGCACACACACACACACACACACACACACACACACACATGCACACACCTTGATCTAGGTCACAGTCCCCCTCCACCACAGCAATCATGTCCACATCTTCTTTACCATTTACATGATACCCATGGGTTCCAATAACCCCTTTGCAAAAGCCAGATGACAGTTGCAGTAATTACAAAATTACAACTGGACACAGGTTCCTGCAGACCTGTAAACACCTTCTCTATCATACCTTCAAGATGCCTTTCTTTTGAGTGGCCCTCAGATAGCATGAAGCCATACTCCAAAGCAAAATGGAACAGCATATGTATGGGCCTAGGGCAATGGTGTGAAGATCAGATTAGTGAATGCAATCAAAAGGGGTTCTATGAGACACAGAGGGGAGTTAGCAAGTAGGTAAAAATCTTGTGTTGGTGAAACAAAGCAGCAAACTCAGAAGAATTTTTTTTCCAGGCCTTGGTGCATCTCTTGTGAGTCTTTCACTAAAAATATGTAAAACTAAGAGTTATTTCAAGAGTCTTTAATCGCATGAATTCAATATAAATTTCACAGGGTTATTGGGTGGTTACAGGCACAATTTAGTATTGACTGAAGACTGGATAGTATGTGATGCCTATGCAACTGTGTACTTTAACTTATGCTCTCTCATCCATGCTACAGGAACTACCACCCTGTCAGTCCAGCCCTTGAGGTATCACAGGGATGATGTCCGGAGACCAAGGGCATTAGAGAAGAAGGCTAAAAGCATAATATAGACAGACAGGTATGTTATTCCTAAGGAGTGGAGGCATAGACAGACTGAGACTTCAAGTAGAGAAAAGCACCAGCCATCTCCAACTCCTATGGAAACTACAATAAGTAAGTTCATGACCTGTGGCAGAGAGGAGAGGAGAGGGGTCGGGAGGGGAGGGCAAAGGCGAGAGGAGAGGAGAAGAGAGGAGAGGAGAGGAGAAACAACCTCTTTAGGAAGGAATGTCTGGGGATCCAAGGCCTAGGTCGCCATCCCTCTAGGCTAGGGGTAGTACTAGTGATGGCTCAACTACTGTAGTTTAGAGAACCAATTCAGGGAAAAACATTTAGAGGAATGCTTCTCACTATATCCCTCTAATGGAATGCCATGAGGGTGCTGCAAACTGATCTCTGTATCTAAATGAGGTTCACTGTGAAGATGTCCCACCCTTCCAAGGTACGAAAGAGGAGAGCAATGATCACTGAAAGGCACTAACCTTGTCTCTGAAGCAAGTGGGAGCCCTAATAGGAAGCTGAGCCCTTGAGGGGCATGGCATAGGAGCTAAGCTCTTGAGGGGCAGAGCTTCTTGAGTAGTTGTATGGCTCTTCATCCTTGAGGTGAAGAAGAAGGGAAATTGCAGGATGCCAGGTGAACTTTAGATGGTCATGGGGAGAATAGCTTTCGAAGGTACTACTGACATGGTCTTCACAGTTAAAGAACCCCTTTGGACTTAGAGGCCCCACCCTCTGGTAGCAGAAGTCATAAGTGCTACAGTACATCAAGAGAAGCTACCACTTCAATCTGCATGGCTAAAGTTTCCCCTGGAGTGTAAGATAAAAGCAGAAAGAGAAGGGTCCCTCCACCCTTTGTGAAGGGAGTCACCCTTAAGATGTGGACTTCAAAGGAGCAGAACAATATCATCAGCTTCCAGTGCAGGGGAGCCCCTGGAGCTTTGGATATGGTCATGTCTGGCATTTGTCCAGGAGCTAGTAGGAGAGCAGGACTGTAGTAGGAGGCTGATGGTGAAGCCTGATGACTGTTGACATACAAAGCAGCAGAATGAATAAGGCAGGTTAGAATAACTGTCTGAAGGCATGGTATGCAGACTGAGTGTTCCACGGAGAGAGGCTTGAATGATAAAGTAACAACAAGCGGGAAATGGTGGACACATACCAAACATTCTCAAAAGCTGTGGTTAGAAGCCAGTTTCTCTACTGAGATGCTGAACTGAACGGAAAGGAACCCATAGAGCAGAATAAACTGGAAGTATATGGTTAATACGAGCCATGAAGCTGCTAATGGTAAGGAAACAATCTACAAAGCTGACAGGATATAATCACAGAAATGAAAGGCAGCTGACTGGGCTCTGGGAGGAGCAGCTGAAGTAGAGCTTGAAGTCTGAAGCAATCTCAGCAAATGGGGGCATTAGGACTCTGGAGTAGCTTAGCTTGGAGGAGCAAGCCAAAAAAAGGGTAACCCGAGCATTAGCATGACTTGAAAGGCATAGAAGAGCTATGCAGGACCACATGGCCACAAAGAAAAGGTCTGCATTAGTAAGAGAAGACAGGGACTCAGACCTGTAGGTGGAGTGGAGCAAGCAGCACAACTGAGAACTCACCGGAGTCCTGACCATAGGCTGCCCAGAAAGCACAAAAGAACAATAAGAGGCAGATAGGATCTGTCAAATGTCCATGCACAAGGAGCTGGACCAATGGCAAGATACCTGGAGGTAGCCTTACAGTGGCAGAGGTACAGGAGATGGTAGGAGTGAATGAGTGGCAGAAGCACGTCTCACAAAAAAACTGAGCATAAGAGGTTCTGTAAAAACGTGCTATATAAATTGTGTTTTTTTTTTATTCCCTCTGTAGCTGTGTCAGTTCACATTTATCAGCTGAGTGGACAAAGCTGATATCACTGGGAAATAAGGTCAATATTTTTATCGAAGGCAGCCATCTGGCTCATAAGGGCAATTACTGTCTGTTATTCCTGTATCAAAGGCAGGGCTTCTGGCAAGTTAATGGGAAAGCTTCAAAGGAAAGAAGTTCTTTCATGTTACAGGAAGATGCTCTGGCTAATGAGTGGACCAGACAATCCCCTGTGGAGCAGACTAGAGTTAGAACAAAGAAAGTTTATTGGATTACACAAAATACAAGTGTCCAGTCTGGAATGATTTCTCCAGAGGTACTGTCCCTAGGGAACAATGGACTGGTCCTGAATGTGAGGACATAGAACATGTGTGCTGAGGGTGGGTGGAGCCAGGCTTTGCAACCAGGATTAAGTGTGTGTGTGTGTGTGTGTGAGGTCTGAATTTGTAATTAGGCTGGGATTTTGAACAAACAACATCTAAAGTTGAAGTCTGCACAAGATCACTAAGGTATCCATGGGGACAAGCTCTTCTGTTTTGCTAAAGTTAAGGTGTGTGTAGTTAGGTTTTAGTGCATCTTTTCTGCTTCGTGCAGTCAGTTTTCTTTTACAGTTTCTGTAGCAACACTGTAATTCCCATAATGTTATGTATGTGATATCCTGTAAAGTGCATAAATAGCATGAAGTATTAAATATTATTGTTATATAGTTCATGCTTCTGTGACTTAATCTTCTGAGGAGTAGATAACTGTTGGTATATTGACAAGTCCCTAATCTGTCTTTGAAGATAAATGCTACAGTTACCATATTTTAAAAAGTAAAGTGTTTCTAAGGGTGAGTGACAGAAGCGGGGATGTTTGCTCTTAGCAAAGGATCTCTGTACTGTGTGAACAATGGCTCTGGTGGGATTCAGACCTAGGAAGACTCCTAGTGAGACTCACTTCTGAATGGTGGCTGCATACCTAGGTACTCTTATAGGTGGTAAGGGTTGAGAACCTGGTAACCTGTTCCAAGCTAAGTCCTGGGTGAGGATGAGGTTGTGACAGTGACACCTGGCCACAGTAGTTATATACCCTACTGCCCCCCACCAAACAACAGGTAAAGCCTTACAAAAGTGACCAAGCTCACCATTACATTAAGGTAACTGCTGGAGTTGCCTGGATGTGATGCAAAGCTTGATCATGAGTCTCCGTTTGAGTCCATGGGACCAGTTTCCATAAATAACTATGATTTCCTTTTGTGGATAAGTGTAATGCCATATTTCTTTTTGTGTTTGCATTAACAAATATGCTAATACAGTAATTCTGTGAAAAAAAAAGGTTTTCAAAAACTGTCTTTTTAACCTAGTGCCCTTTTGAACTTCAGACCCCCAACCTTCTCCCATGTTCCAACACCCATGTGAGCCACCATCGGAGATAAAGAAAGATATGACAGAAAAAAGAGAGTCCAAAAGCAGCAAGCAGAAGAAGTCAAAGAGACGAAAGAAGGACAAGCCACAGGATATCAGGCCAGGCAAGATGTGGGTAGAGAAGCAGAGACCAAAGGAGAAGGCAGGGGCAAAGCAGCCAAAGGACAAAGAAGGTGAGCATTTACATAATAATGATTGCTAATAATATTAAAAATGTGTACAGGAGATTACCGGGGGTGAGAGGGAGAAGTTTTTACTAGAATTTCTAGCATGGGAATGGGTACAACAGTGAAAGAGGCCAGTTCCACTAGTCTTGCTGGCTTCTTTAACCCCTGAGATGGCGAAAGAAGTGAAGCAGTTGGAGTTTCACAGGGAAGCAGAGCAAAATTGGGGATGAGTGCAGTAAAAGAAGAAATCCTCAGAGCAGAGCGGCGGGGGAATCAGCAGTGAACACCGTTGGCATGATGAGCCCTCTCCTCATCTGTCATCTCCATTCCACACCCCTCATCCTATGCTTTTAGCGGGTTCATAATCCTAATGTGCATGATCTTGCACTATTTTATATTGGATTTCTACTGCTAGACCTTGGACCATTTCTTCAGCTTCTGTGGATCCTCCTTCATTGCCCTTACACCCTCCTCATTGTCCACTCTGTAGCTGACTTTCATGTCATCAACAAAAACAGATTCCTGAATCCCTCCCAATGTCACATATGAAGACATAAAAAAGACTGGACTCAAGACTGATTTCAGGGAACCCCACATGTGACTCCCTTAACCACTGAGAAGTTCCCATTCAGAACCACCCCCTGCATCCTTCCTTCTAGCCAGCTTCTGACCCACTTCATAGTTCTGTCCCAACCCCCCCCCCAAGTTTCTCAAATTTTTAACCAATTGTTCACATGGGGCTGAGTCAAAGGCTTTGCTAAAGACCAGATTCAGCACATTCACAGTCATATCTTTATCAGCCATCTTTGTGACCCAATTGAAAATCACCAGTACACCAAGGTGGCAGCTTGGCAGCCTCCACCGCATTACTCCATACATACCCCTCCTCTTCCTGTCCCCTCCTTCTTTCTGTTGCCCTGCTGTAACCATTGCTATGCTTGCAGGGTAGCCCACATAATCATCAATACCCTTGCAGAGTAGCCCACATGACAGGTGCTGAAAGTGAGTCGCTCATATTTGAGTCTCTCACTTTCAGTTGCCTATATTGAGGATACCATTTGGATCACTTCCTAGAATAAATGGCAAGATAGTACAGTGATTGCTCCATTACTGAACCTGCCAATGGAGGAAAGCCAAAACCGTTAGCAATTGATAAAGATCAAAGACACACACAGAGTTTTTCTCATCATTAATAGAGACCACAGGGCTGACTGTAGTTGGGCTGCTCATCATCAGTGAGTCGGTGCTCCTCTGAGCATCAGTAATCAGATCCCCACTGTTAAAAGGGATAATTAGTCTAAACATATGTCTGGTACACCAGTAAAACAAACAGTTTCAGCCTCTGCTAGGCAGAATCCTTCTAAAGTCTCAGATTTAAATTTGAGAGTACCAGTCTCCCATTAGCACTTCAGGAAGTATATTGATGAGTACCATCTCATTGATGCCAACAATGGGGGAGCCATCATCCCTGGTGCTGTTCTGGCAGAAGTCTTCAATTTAATTGCTGCTATCTCTGCCACAGGTTGTTACCCAGCCACCTCCCCCTGCTGTGTCCCCCTGTGACCTGCTACTCACCACCCCCATTAGAGGAGGAGGAGGAGGAGGATTAGGGGTACAATCCTGATCTTGTGGATGATGAATAGGATTGGAGTGAGAAGAATCTGATCCTCACTACCCCCTGGGGCTAGACAACTCTGCCTGATTTACTATATCCTCATGTAGTGAAGAAACAGTTCTGTACAGGTCACATTCAATTCTGGAGAACTCTACCTTCCAGACTTTAATTAGACAAATCCAGGAGATTTTGAATTTCTTCTTGGAAAACAAAGATTCCTAAATAGGAATCTGTGAATTTTGAAGATTGAATGTTCTTTTTCAGTAGTTATCTCTCTCATCCCCATGGCTTTGGAGGAAGCTACCCTGACTGCCTGATATAGGCTCAAATGCTGGCCATCCCTAGAAAAGCAGTACATGGCTCCTCTGACAATAAGCATTAATTTACACAGTTTGTCATTTACTCAGAGGTAATGATGGTTGTACATGACAGGTCTCAGGCTCCCCAGAGAATGAACACAAGAACTCCTGACAGGAAGTCCAGAAAACTGGACATTATGGGCAAGTGCACATATGCCTCAGCCTCCCTCAGCTTCTGCATTGCTAGTTACCAGGTATGTCTGGCTAAGTACCAGAACCACTTATCAGAAGACTTAAGCTGTACTGTCAGCAACATGTCTGATGTGTTCCTGAAGTCAGAGGCCCTCACCTGTGTGTCCCAGGGCTCTAATGCTGGCAAGCCCCTTCTGAGGTCAGTCTATAATGCCCTAGATGACATTTCCACCTCTTGCATTTGTCTAAGATGTTACTCATAACTCCACATTGTAGGTTTTACACAGTATGTGTGGCAGGTGGTCCTAGAATACTCCCTTAATTGTACCAAATTCATAGGACTTAATGGCAAGATTATTTTAATGACCTAGAAACCTCCTGGTAGTCTGTTAGGACTATCAGTCTCTGACACTTACACCTGCCAATATGGCCGCAGCAGAGACTCCTTTTACAGGAGCTGTTACACTAATGCACTCCATAGTCAGGGGCAAGGTTTTTCTACCCAGCAGCAGCAGCAGCAGAAGCTCATAGGGACCTGAAGACCCTTATGAAACCCACAAGGGGCATGGGAAAAGGTGACCACTGAACACCCCTTCCCCATCCTTCAGACTCCCTGCCCCTCCTCTAGATCCCTGGCCAGGGTCCCAGATTGGGTGCAGGATCTTTCAGTTCCTGCACCAATGGGAGGCAGTGACCTCAGTCAGATGGATCCTGGATATTGTCCAGCAAGGTCATGCCATGGAATTAGTATCATGCCTTCCAGTAACAACTCCACATCCATGCCCCTACTTCTTCAAGCACCATGCAGCCCTTTTTTTATAACTCAGCTTTATTGATAAAGATAACCGTGATACAGTTGCAAGAACACTGAGCTTAACAACCTAAGTTCCACTGATATATTCTTGTAGAGCTCTTGCAAAATAAATATACAATAAGTGGTATAAAATACATTTAAAAAGTTATAATAACTACACAGCTATTAAGGTAAAAACTGTTAACATTAAAAAAAATTAACGTAACATTTAGGGCTTTAACAGCATGTAATCTGATCATAAAACAAACATTTTAATACACAGGGAGCCTTAATGCTGTAAATATACAGTGTAAAAAGGGGAAGAGGTGTATCCATATTGTTGGGCATTGATCTCCATAATTATACAGAGGGCTGTTTAGACACTTGAGCCCCATGGATGCCAAAAGTCTAAGAATTGTTCTATCCACAGCTGTAAGCTAGCCGTAATCCTTTCCATCTCTTGTACCTAACGTACTTTACTGATCCAAGTAGTGACCTGTGGAGTTACATCTGCTAGCCAAAGCAATGTAATGCACTTAAATGCTACCATTGACATGATATTAAATAGTTTTTTTTAACCATTTATTTTTAAACGAGGACAGCAAAACACCTAACACCATACTGCAAAATGTATGCAGTGTCACAGTCTGTACTACTTGCTGCATGATGGATCTGACTGCTGACCGGTAAGGAGATAGTCTGGGGCAATCTCAAAAGATGTGAAAATGTGTTCCTCTATCTCCACATAGTCTCCAGCACATGTCTGAATTAATAGTTTGAAAGTGATTGTGGGTGTACAGAAAAAACAAACTATTATCTTCCATTTAAATTCTCTCCAAATAGGGGCAGAGGTGGTCATCCAGCTGTCTGCTAATGCTTGCTTCCATACTACCTGAATAATCTATTCCCCGCACTCCTGTGCCCACTTGGATCTAATCTGGTCCGGTGAGGAAACTGTCTTCTGGAGAATGTTGTATATGTCAGAAATATAACAGAACCTATTTTTAAGAATTGCTCCTAATAAAACAAACTCTAGCAAGAGCCAATACGGCTACTAGATAATGGTATTGTGGGGTGAGAAATGTGTAAATTAGCAATTTTTGAACTAACCACTGAGCCACCTAGCTGCACTTTCTAATTGTTGTGAAACACACACACTGACTAATACATATACACATATATGCATATATTTTCCAGTGTAACAAAGCACTGCACTGTCTACACACATTTTTACAGATAAAAAAAAGACATCAAGGGATCATTTTCTTCTTTTCAGGCTTCAAGGGATATCAGGGGGTGGGGAGTTGCCACTAGACACCTCATTCATCAGCACTGACATGCATAAGGCTAAAACTGATCTAGATAGTGGCAGAATGAAGATTAGCAATTTTGTACTAACCACTGAGCAACCTAACTGTACTTTCTAATTGTTGTGATACACACCGCTGACTAATACATATGCATATATGCATATATATTCTCGTATAAGCTTAGCAGTGCACTGTCCACACACATGTTTACAGATTAAAAAAGACATTGAGGACTGTTTTCTTCTTTTCAGGCTCCAATGGACATTGGAGGGTGGGAGTTGCCACTAGACACCTCATTTAAGGGAAGTCTCCACATAGTTTCACACCATATTTTCCCAACTCCTTATGTGTAACTGTTGTGTTCCTCCTCTAGTTGCCAGCAGTCCTATTGCTGTCCAAACCTAGATTATAAATAAAAATATACAGCCCCCAGAAGTTATCAGTGTGTTTGTCCTCCATTTTACCATCAATGCTGCTGGAGGTTGATGTCATCAGAGCAACAGATAATGGTACTGCACTAAATGCTGTTCCACCAGTAAACAGACACACAATGTTTGGTTCCCCACTTGAGTAATGGGGGAACTCTTTAAGTCTTGTACACATCCTGAAGTGCAGGTCTAATAGGAACTAGGACTATATGAGTGCAATGCAGCACTGATTTGACATGTATATACAGTATGCCTATGAGGAAGTGCCTGCATGTGTTGTGTTAATGTTTCTGTTAACAAAATAGTTTACCAATAAATGACTCTAGTTACAACAAGAGTCTTAAGTGTATATATAGCTGTTGTATTATGTTCTGTGTGTGTTAGCATCCTCTGTTTTGATTGACACCAGCAGTGAGACACAATCTTGCAAAATTGCCCCTTTCCCTTTGTGACTAGACAGTCAGTGCTTGGATGGCTTATGTAAGGCAATAAAGAGTTCAGCCATACCAAGGAATAGGTTACTAGGACAACATCAGCTGCAGCATATGGAAGAAGGGTAATTTAGTGGTTGAAGCACAGGCACAAGAACTGGTAAACTCTGGTTCAAATCCTACTAAAGTCACTTACTCTCTAACCCTTAACAAGTTCCCCTAACCTCCTTGGGAACTGTGATGGCCCCTCAGGTCCATGACTTTAACAGTGCCCCCATTCCCATTATAAATCATTAGCAGTGATGTGAGAGCTACAGCACTTCACTCTAAAGGTACTGAAAACAAGCTGTGGCAATCCCCCCCCCCCCTTTGTAATGCCAGCATTTGAAGTAGGATGTCCTTCACAAATCAGATGCTACACTTCAGCTGTTGTAGGTAAAGAAACTAATTAGTGTCAGTGTTTGTAGTACTCTGTATTTGCTTAGCTCATTCCTCCCATGTTATATGCATTATATGACTTGGTATTTCCAGTCAGAAACCCAGATGTAGGGAATATTTGAAAGGTAAAACAATACACTTTATAAAGTAAGTGACCTAACTCTCCACTTTCAGGCTGCTGAAAGGGAAGTGCATAATTTGTGCAAAGGAAGAATTCAGTCTTGTGTGATCCTTTGGGAAACTGATAGAGGCCTACCTTGTAAATGAATCCTCTCAAGGGTGTTCACCTGGTTCAATACTGATTGACTCACTGACTGCTAGATTGACTGCTTGATTGTCTGATTGATTGATTCTTTCTACTGCTTTCCACAACATGTTGCAACTGTCTCATAGAAAGAAATGAGCAGTCAAAGAAACATTCTGTTTCCTGTGAATGAAATACTACTAGATGTATTATTTGCTCTACACATGCAGTATTAAGGCTACAAGTACCACTCCCTGTGTGAGTTGCATGACAGAACTGTCTTAAGCTATTGCAAACTTGAACTAAAATCAGGATAGACAGCATTGATACCCTTATGTTTTGTTCTGCTCTGTTGTTGCAGTGACATCAGGGAATAGGAGGGCTGTATTACAAGTGACCCATTTGCATGTAAATGGAGGCTTGACATTTACTACCTTGTGTCAGAGTCTCAGACTCTAGATCTATGTTGCAACAGCAGAAATGACTGATCTCTTATTGACATATGTACAGTAACTGATGTAATATATAGTAAATACATCATATATATCCAAATCAGAAATATACAGTAGTCTTCTTTAAATCAGCAATGACATACATAAGGCTGAAATTGATTTAGAAAGTGGGAATATAGACACAATTTTGCACTAACTACTGAGCCACTAACTGCATTTTCTAATTGTTGTAATATACACACACACACACTGATTAATACATATAGACATATTTAGTATGTTCCAGTATAGCATGGCAGTGCACTGTCTATACACACAGAGCATTGCCGCAAACATACACACACACACACACACACTGACAAACATACACTGCCTTATATAGCATTTATTTACTTTTATAACATGGGTTCAGAAGAGCAGGGAACCTAGTTGGGTAAAGAGCGTCACCTGATCATGGATTAAATTCACTATTTAATCTACAGTTGCTGTAAGTTCCCAAGACATATCCCTGTGTGGAATCGGCACTTTCGTTAGGTGTTGCAGAAGTGAAAGGCAAATGGCAGCCATTAAAAGTTGGGTGACATCAAGAGACAGACAGACTGGCTGCAAGTCACACCCTGACATTTAATTCAGCATTGCTGCACTGTACTGTCACCGTGTCTCTCTCTCTCCCTCTCTCTCTCTCTCTCTCTGATTGTCAGTGTGTGTAGCTTGAGTGACATGCAGCAGTTTGATGGGGCTTGGACATATGTGGTATGGACAAGTGGGACTGTGACCGTGAGGCAATGCTAAGCAGTTGCTAGAGCGTGATCCTGTTTAAACTGTCCTGCCCCACCGACCCGCCTACCCATACACTACAGAGCTGCTCCCAAGTGAGAGAGAGAGAGCACACACACATAGAGGATGCAGCAGAGATAGAGTACATTATGCTGCTTGGTGGCAGTCCATAGCGCCCCCTCCAGACAAGACAGTGTACCCAAAACGAGAGACAGACAGCTGACATAGCTAACATCAAGCTGTCCAGAACCCAACTTCCCCTCCCCAAACCCCGTTCCCAAGATGCACAGTGTGCTGTCCGTTCTCCTTGGAGATGCCAATAGCAGCTCTGTACAGAAATAGACAACCATGGCTGCTTGCTGCTCTCGTTGCAGGCAGCTCTCATTGTTTTCACCTCAGTTTCTCAGCAGTCCTGTTAGTACAGGAGCACAGCGCATGGTTCAGCAAGACAGACAGAGCTTGTGCACACAGACAGATTGTGCAGAACAAGAGAGAGGAAGGGAGAGAGACTGACACAGCAGGCGTGACCAGCTCACCAAGCAGTGACAGAGTGAGTGACAGATCAGGAGTGCTAAGCTGTGGTAATGGTGAGGGAGGAGCATAACCCACAGCTCAGAGACACAGACAGGGAGGTAGTGAGGTTCCTGGAATAGAACTCCTCTCTGTTCTTTAGCGATGGAGACACCGATGAGCATACTTATGTACCGCTGCAGTGTCCTTGTGATGGGGGGTCTCTGTCTCTGTCAGTGTTTCTGGCTGGCAATTTGGAATCATGCTACTCGCATCACACTGCAGGGGAGAGAGCAGAGAGAAAGACACACACACACACACTTTGAGAAGTGTAGCAGTTGCTAGTGAGGGTAGTGGTGTGTGTGTGTGTGTGTGTGTGTGTGTGTGTGTGTAACAGCAGCACCCGCAGTGGCGATCTGCATTCCTGTGACATGGAGCAGACTGTGTGTCAGGCTGTAAGGAGCAAGATGTACCACAGAGTTGCAGCTGGCCACTATTGTGAAGCCCTGCACAGTTGTCATTGCACTCCTTTTGTGTATGTATGTTGGGGAGACAGAGTACAGTAGCAGCCGTGTGAAGTGTAACACACAATGTTATGCACAACAGATGTTATAAATCCTCTCTTTAGTTTATTTGTAACATTTCTATGTGCATGACAACAATAAAATACACAGCCTTTGTTCCGGACTATTTTTCAAGGTGGCAGGATACAGTACCTTTTTTGGTCTTTCAAGAGGAAACACCCCTTTCAGTGCATTTTCCCATGTTTTGCACTGAACCCATTTATAGCACAATAACCTACTCCAGGGTATGGGATTATAGACATTTAATCCACACCTCGGGTGCTGTGAGGAAACTTGGCTTGCTGCCTCGTGCCTCACAATGCACTCAAGGTGTGGATTAAATGCCTATAACCTCATACCCTGTCATGGATTATTGCTAACATATATCTAATCCTAACTTGTACTGTATTTATGATCAGCACTGTATTTTGCACTAACTCATTGTACTAATCTGTGGCACGACTGGGTAACTAAGGTAGAGGACCAGGGAGGTGCAGTGGATGTGGCCTATATGGACTTTATTGGGACTTTGCTGAGGGACTGGAGGGGAAGGTGTGCCTCTTTGCAGATGATATAAAGGTATGCAGTGGGGTGGACATGCCAGGGAGGTTGAAAGAATGAGGAAGACCATAACAAACTGGAACAAGCATTTGTCAATGCTGAATGTTGACTCTTTGCTCCGTTGAGCTTGCTCAGTTCCCCTCCGCACCTGCTCATTCTGTTTCTCCCGGCGCTGCAGGCTGCCCTTTTGTACTGGTCTCCTGCCTGCGTTGGCGCCTGTGTCTGCCCAGAAAGAAATCCGCAGCAGTCCCGACAGAGCTCAGTTGAGCTCGGTCACTCCCTGTCTCTCAATCACTCAATCCTAATCTGTCCCAAACACTGATTTCTGAAAGTGACTGCAATATTCTGCGCCGGAAACGTGAAAACACATTTCAGACAGGATGTGAAAAATGACAGCTGTACTATTCATAAGGAGGTGTGAAAAAATGCCAGTGTTGAAAATCTGGCATGAAAATATTACTAATTTGTGAAGTTTCAAGGGTGCGTGGAAACTGCACAACGCACACTCGTAACACAGTCATTTTATGGAGTTTCATCACAACATTTTGAACATAGGCATTTTAGCACCTCTGCTCCTGAACAGTGTCACTGTGATTTTCGTAATGCGTCCCAAACACTGATTTCCCACAGCACCCACGCTATTCTGCTCCGGAAGTGCGAAAACACATTTCAGCCAGGATGTGAAAAATGACAGCTGCAGTGTTCATAAGGAGGTGTGGAACAATGGCAATGTTGAAAATCTGTAGTGAAAATATTGCAAATTGGAAAAGTTACGAGCGTGCATGGAAACTGCACAACGCACGCTTGTAACACAGTCATTTTATGGACTTTCATCACCAGATTTTCAACATAGGCATTTTAGGATCTCTGCTAATTAACAGTGTCACTGTGATTTTCGTAATGTGTCCCAAATATTTGGTGGGGTTCTGTGATTTAAAATAGCAAAGGCTGCAGTTTGTAATTGGATGCCAGACATAGCCTGAGGTGGGGGAAATTGTCTTCACAAGTCAGAGGCCTGCATCACAGCCAATTGTCTAGCTTGACCATTTCAGCATTGTTCAATTACTATAAACTACTGGTGTGATCCTGTTTCAGACAGAAGTCCATCTTCTTCCAAGTTGTGTACTGGGTGTGCTTTGAAACAACTGAGAAGCTGCGTGGGATATATTATATTGGACTAGATATCTGTAACTAATCTCTCTCTCTCTTGCTTACATCTGACAGAAGTTTTCCTTACTTTTACAGTGGTATTGCTTTGTGTTTAATTATTTTAGTTTTTAATTCAGGAAGGGGGTTTTCAAAACTGCTTATCTTGTCAGCATCTTCAGAAGGGCTGAAATAACTGCATATTTGATTTTTCTTTGTGGCTAACTGGACTGATTACTAGAATTCTGTGACAATCTGCATCAATATATTTTGCAATATTTGGTGGGGTTGTGTGATTTAAAATAGCAAAGGCTGCAGTTTGTAATTGGATGCCAGACATAGCCTGAGGTGGGGGAAATTGTCTTCACAAGTCAGAGGCCTGCATCACAGCCAATTGTCTAGCTTGACCATTTCAGCATTGATCAATTACTATAAACTACTGGTGTGATCCTGTTTCAGACAGAAGTCCATCTTCTTCCAAGTTGTGTACTGGGTGTGCTTTGAAACAACTGAGAAGCTGCGTGGAGATATATTATACTGGACTAGATATCTGTAACTAATTCTCTCTGCTTGCTTACATCTGAGAGAAGTTTTCCTTACTTTTACAGTGGTATTGCTTTGTGTTTAATTATTTTAGTTTTTAATTCAGGAAGGGGGTTTTCAAAACTGCTTATCTTGTCAGCATCTTCAGAAGGGCTGAAATAACTGCATATTTGATTTTTCTTTGTGGCTAACAAACCACCAGGCTGTTTTGGGGCTGAGAGGTTTACCTGTGTCTGACTTGGATGTCTGGATTTTCTCTGTTTGATTAGCAGGGTATTTTCTCTGTCAAATTGTTGTGTAGGGTATCTTGCTGACAGGAAGGCACTCATCGCAGTGGTGGGTGAGAGCTTTTGTAGATTGTTTTGTGAGGGCACAGTTTAGGACCAACCCCTTCCACCTCACCACCACCCCTGGAAATAGTTCCTTTATACCTGAGGTTCTGACATCATTTCCTCAAGAGTGCAAGGTGCATATCACTGTCATATCCTCTCTAGCACACTGCACTGACAATATAAGCATACACATTGTATAATATATATATTTCTATATAACCAATCACCCACACGCGTGCACGCGCACACACACACACCACACACAAAGACAAACAAAAAAAAAGTAGATAAACATGTGGGGAGTAGTGCAATGTAATGGCTGTGGGGCAGCAGTCTTCTGGGAGTCTTTCTGGAGGCTGAGATGCTGCCCTATTTGCAGACAACTCTCTGCCCTGAGGGAGAAAGTTGCCCATCTTCAGGCCGCACTGGACAGTAGTAAGGAAACCTTCCCCCAGGCCACACTGGACAGTAGGAAGGGAACCTCCCCCATCCAGGGAGCACTAGCACCACCACCACTACCTCAGAGGTTGCGAAGAAAGCACAGCAGTTGGACCACAGTGGGCTCAGGGAGGGTGAGGATGGTGGAACAGAGGCACACCCAGTCAATTGTTCTACTCACAATCCATACACCATTCTGGGGAGCATAGCTCCCCTATGGATACACCATGAGAAGACTGATGATAACTGTCACAAGGGAGGCCCACAGAAAGGAGGCAGAGGACACCACAGGAAAGGAAGCAGCTCTGGTGGGGACTCAATTATTAGGGGTATAGAACTGGGGGAGCTGGAAAACTGAAGTAAGGTGCCTGCCTGGTGCCATGGCTTGGAGGGACAGGAAGCGCATCCTCAGGATCACGAGAACAGCTGCAAGAGAGTCTGAGCTGGATGTAATTGTCCATCTAGGGACAAATGACTTGGCTCATCATGAGATTAGAGCAGTGCAGGAGGACATTGCAGAGTTGGGGAGGGGCCTAAGACAAGTAGCACACACAGTATCCTTCTCAGAGGTGCTGCCTGTCAAAGGCATGGGGGAGGCGAGGGTAATTAGCACCATGCAGTTTAATAAATGGTTGAAAAAATGGTGCGGAGCACAGGGGTTTGGCTTCATTGGGGACTGGGGTTCCACCTGGAGGGACACCAGCTTATACTGGCAGGATGGTCTGCATCTGTCCAGGAAGGGAACAAGTCTTTTGAGCAATCAGTTTAAATGCTTCATTGGCAAGCTTTTAAACTAGTCAAAGGGGAAGGCACTGACAAGCAGCAGGAAAATCCCAGCCTTTCCCTACAAAACAGGGTACTAAATGAGAAAAAGACCGAGGTAGAACGGTCAGTGGGGGATGCTGCAACAGAAGGTAAAGCCATCAAAAAATGGAGAGCAATGAGTACCAATGCCCGTAGTCTGGGTAACAAGCTTCCTGAATTAGTGGCCTTGATGGAGGAGGAACATCTGGATATCGTGGCAGTCACAGAAACATGGTACACACAAAACCATGACTGGGACGTAAACATACCAGGATACACTATCTACAGGAGGGACAGGGAGGGTAAAGAGGAGGAGGAGTAGCTCTTTACATAAGGTAAGGAATAAAAGCAACAGAACAAAGGGTAAACAGGGAGGAGAAGAAGCACTGTGGGTAAATTTGAGACAGGCAATGGCACCACAATCCACACAGGGTTGTATACAGACCCTTCTCAGGGGAGGAAATGGACAAGGAAATGATAGAAAGTATACTTAGAATGGCAGAAAAGGGGAGATATTGCTGATGGGTGATCTGAATATGCCAGATGTTAACTGGAGTGCAGTTGCAGTTGCCACTTTGAAGATGGAGTTATTCTAAATACCTACAGGGGCATGCCTTAGACAACTAGTATTGGAGCCCACTCGAGAGGAGCTATATTAGACTTGATTCTCTCAAATGGAGATGGAGAGGATCACAGATGTAGAAGTGGGTAGCCATCTGAGAACTAGCGACCATTGAACAGTATGGTTCACAATAAACACAGCAATAGAGTCAAACCATACAAAGACAAAAGTACTGGACTTTAGGAGGGCTGACTTTGCCAAAATAGGTGAGTGCCTAAGGAATGCACTAGCAAATGGGCAGGAAGGAGGTGGAAGAACAATGGGAATAATAAAACTGCCATCACAGAAGTAACGAGCCTTTGTGTGAAGCAAATAAACAAAACAAAATGATGTAAGAAACCACTATGGTTCTCAAAGGAAGTGGCAGTGAAGGTTCAAGAGAAAAAGAAAGCATTCAGGAAGTACAAGGAATCGCAGAAGGAGCAGGACAGAGAACTGTATTAGTTAAAGCAAAGGAGGCTGGGAAGGCAGTCAGAACAGCAAAGGCCCAAACCGAGGAAAAGATAGCCAACTCAGTTAAGAAGGGGTTAAAACCTTTTATAGGTACATCAGGGAGTGAAGGAAGACCAAGGAGGGATAGTGAGGCTTAATAAAGGGAGGGAGGGAGGGTGGGCAGAGGAGACAGTGAAAAGGCAGAGATACTAAACAAATATTTTGCTCAGTATTTACAAATGAAGAGGAGGTACATAAAACAAACAGTAGAAACACTCTGGATACGAAGTTGATACCAGCCCATTTACAGAAAAAGGGTTCTGAAAGAACTCTTAAAACTGAAGGTGGACAAAGCAATGGAGCCTGATGGGATTCATCCCAGAATTCTAAAAGAACTAAGGTAGAACTAGTGACACCACTGACTACCCTTTTAACAAATCATGGGAGGATGGGGTGATCCCGAGGACTGGAGGAGGGCAGATGTGATTCCCTTCACAAAAGTGGGAGCAAGGCAGAAGCAGAAAGCGACAGACCTGTTGGTTTAACCTCAGTGATAGGGAAAATGATGGAATCACTTCTGAAGGAAAGAACTGTCGAGTATCTAGAGGCCAGAGGGGCACAGGACCCTAGGCAGCATGGATTCACAGTGGGAAGGTCATGCCAGATGAATCTGATAGATTTCTTTGACTGGGTGACCAAAGTAGTAGATTAGGGAGGGGCTGTGGACATGGCCTACCTAGACTTTAGCAAGGCATCTGACACAGTCCCACATAAAAGATTAATATACAAGTTGGCCAGCCTGGGAGTGGGTCCCAAGATGACAGCCTGGGTAAAGAATTGGCTGGAGAATAGGACACAGAGAGTAATAGTAAATGGAGTCCACTCAGAAGAAAGGAGGGTTACTAGTGGGGGTACCGCAGGGTTCAGTATTAGGACCGGTCCTCTTCAATGTCTTTATAAGTGACATTGCAGAAGGACTGGAAGGAAAAGTATGTCTCTTTGCAGATGACACAAAGATCTGCAACAGAGTTGATACACAGGTAGGGGTGGAAAGGATGAGAAGGGACTTGGCAAGGTTAGAGGAATGGTCAAATGTATGGCAGCTTAGATTCAATGCTAAGAAGTGCAAGGTAATGCACCTGGAAACAAAACCAGGGAAAGAGTACACAATGGGGTGAGATACTAACAATAACAAAATGGAAAGGGACCTGGGGGTAGTCATATCAGATGACCTAAAGGTGGGCAAGCAATGTGAGAGGGCAGCAAGGAGGCTGGGGGATACTGGGATGCATGGGAGGCATCACAGTAGAAAACAGGAAGTTATTATCCCTCTGTACAGACAGCTGGTGAGACCCATCTGGAGTACTGTGTGCAGTTCTGGAGACCCAATCTCCATAAAGACATAGACAGGATGGAAGCTGCTTCAGAGGAGGGCAACTAAAATGGTGCAGGGTCTGCACGGAGAGACATATGAAGATGAAAGGAGCTTAATATGTATAGCCTCGAGGAAAGGAGGAGGAGAGGACATGATAGAAATGTTCAAGTACCTCAAGGGAATCAACAAAGTCCAAGAGGTAGCATCTTTCAAAAAAAGGTGTGCAAGAACAAGAGGCACAATTTGAAGATGGAGGCAGCTCAGAGGTAATTTAAGTAAGTATTTTTTCAGAGAGGGGTTGTGGATGCATGGAGCGGCCTTCCGGAGGAGGTTGTGGAGTCAAAATCAGTGGTGGAATTCAAGCATGCATGGGACAGTCATAAGAGCAATTCTAGGGGTGGGGGTAGAAAGTAGGCTGCTGGTTAACTAGGATCTGCAGCTTATCCAGTAGAGTGAGAAATGGGCAGACTGGGTGGGCCAAGCGTTCCTTATCTGCCGTCAAATTCTATGTTTCTATGTTTCTATGTTAAACACTGATTTCCCACAGTGACCGTGCTATTCTGCTCTGCAAGTGCAAAGACACATTTCAGCCAGGATGTGGAACATCACAGCTGCACTGTTCATAAGGAGTTGTGGGAAAATGGCAATGTTGAAAATCTAGAGTGAAAATATTGTAAATTTGCGAAGTTACGAGTGTGCGTAGCAACAGCACAATGCACGCTCGTAAAACAGTCATTTCTTGGATTTTTTACACCAAATTTGGAACATAGCCTTTTTGGGAGCCCACCTCATGAACACTGGCACTGTCGTTTTGTTAATTGCTCCTGAAAGGTGATTCCGTGCAGTGACCGTGAAATCATCTTTCGGGGCCCAATAAAGCCATGGCAGTGCCTGAATTCATGAGGAGGGGTCCCAAAAACCCTATGATGAAATTTTGGTGCCAAAATTCCAAAAAATGGCAGAGATATGCATCAAAGTTGAAAAAACCCTATTTATGCCATTATACAGCTTACTAGAAACATAGAATTTGACGGCAGATAAGGACCACTTGGCCCACCTAGTCTGCCCCTTTTTCAACCTAACAGATAAGCTGCAGATCCTAGTTAACCAACAGCTTACTTCCTCCTCACCCCACTAGGATTGCCTTATGTCTGTCCCATGCATTCTTGAATTCCCCACTGTTCTTGACTCCACGACCTCCTCAAGGGGCTGTTCCATGCATCCACAGCCCTCTCTGTGAAAAAATACTTCCTCTCACATTACCTGGGCCGTCCCCCTCTATCTTCAAATTGTGCCCCTTGTTCTTGCACATATCTTTTCTGAAAGATGCTACCCTCGTGGACTTTGTTGATTCCCTTGAGGTACTTGGAAAGTTTCTATCATGTCCCTCTCCCTTCTTTCCTCAAGGGTATACATATTAAGCTCCTTTAGTCTTTCTTCATATGTCTTCTGGTGCAGACCCTGCACCATTTGCTGCCCTCCTCTGGACAGCCTCTACTCTGTCTATGTCTTTGCAGAGATGGGGTCTCCAGAACTGCACACAGTACTCCAGATGGGATCTCACCAACTGTCTGTACAGAGGGATAACAACTTCCTGTTTTCTACTATTGATGCCTCTCCCTATGCATCCCAGTATCCCCCCAGCCTTCCTTACTGCCTTCTCACATTGCTTCTCGGCATTGCCTTAGTTCGCGGTCAGCTTTGAATAGTGCAGACATGTTCCTGGTCCACCGAAGATCATCACGCTGGACTCCACAGGTAAGTATGGGGTGAAGGGGTGCGTGGGGAGGCAGGGTGCGCAGAGGGTGGGCACGGAGTTGTGGGAGGGGGCAGGGAGAGGGTGAGGGATCGTTTTCTTTTTTCACAGGTACTACAAACAAAAAACACCATCGCAGGATGTTTTTATTTTTACTGGACCCTTTGTGCACGCTGGGGTGGCTCCCAGCATGCCAACACAGTGTTTTGTTGGGGGGGCAGATCTTGCTGACTAGGGGATTAGGCACCCTGTCAGCACAAAAGGGGGTGCAAGAGCCGAGGGGATTGGGCACCCTACCGCACAACTGCAGTGCATGTTTGGGGAAATTATGCCGATGGGGAGTGGGCTCCCTTGTTGGCAAATAATACTTTGTGGGGGGACATAATGCCGATGGGGAGTGGACTTCCCCATTGGCAACATGAACATTACCATTTCAGCCACTGAAGCTGATGGGGATTGGGGCCCCTGTCGGCAAATAATACTTTGTGAGGGGACATAATGTCGATGCGGAGTGGGCTCCCCTATCGGCAACATGAACATTACGAGTACGGCCACTGAAGCCGAAGGGGATTGGGGCCCTGTCGGCACACAAACACTGGAAGGGGGCACATGCCGAGGGGATTAGGGCACCCCTTTGGCACAGGGGGTCTCACTCTTATTGTTTGTGAACACGGCAGCAAGCCACCGCCATGTTCACAAACAATGTCACAGTACCAAGGTTCCGCCCAGCAATAATGGGTCACTCCCTCTTTGCAGTGGAATGGCTTAAGCTGCAATGACGAGGCGGCCCTGATTACAGAAGCCTTACAAGTTTATGGCACGCTGGCTGAACTAATGTCAGCAGCAGTGTGCTACCCCATTGGTGAAAGCAGGCCAAGCCTCCAAAGGCTGTGGGGGCATTGGCCACAACAGTGCCGGCGCCTCCAGCCTGCTTCTGCAGCAAGCTGCTGCAATATGTTTCTTGTGATATGTAATCAACATAAAAATGGTCTGAAGAATGGCAGCTGGGATTCAATGCAAAGAAATGTAGGTGTGATAAAATATATTTTTATGTAGACAGTGTCTTGATGGTAATATGTAAAGTTAAGCCACGAGAAAGCATGGGTCTACTGTGGTATGGATCCATGGTTGGGGGGGGGTTGGACCACGAGGCCAAAGGCCGAGTGGGTCCAACCAACCAACCAACCATGGATTAATTCCCACAGTAGACCCATCCTTACAAATGGCTTAATCTGCTTCTAACATGGGAATGAGTGTATAACTAATAGTCTTTGAATAAATAAATACAATCACACTGATTTACTTTTAGAATACTATAAATTGAGTTATTAGACATGAAGTACATATACTTGAAAACAATTGGAACACACCTATTGGAAATATCGTGGCCGCTATTTCACTTTTGTTAAAATAACTTTCATTACAAGCTTTAAGCTTTCTAACATCAAAACATATTTTACAATTTTTCAAAAACTTGCAATTCACTTTCTATTCTGGGTGCTTTGATTTTCCTCTCTATGTATTAGAAGATATGGGCTGCACTGCATGATGGGAGTGTGCTATGGTACATTTTAGTTTTCTTTCTCCAGTTCCTTTGCAGACCAATAGGTGGCTGTCACACAATCCTAGTAGCACAAGCACCTTTTCTCCAAATGTACTGAACTAAGCCAATCTGAAAAACACTTTATTGAACAACTACTATTTTGCGGAATATTATTTTCACTTTTTTTTCCCTCTAAACTACCTAACTCAGCAGGACATAGAACAACATAACGTTTACTGCTTTCATCTTTCAAATACTTGTTTTGACTACTATTGTTAGTCTGTTTCTTGATTTCTTTTTGTTTCTCTCAATGTATTTTTCTTTTCACCCATAGAAGTATCTTCTCTCTTTAATTTTGCTTGGTTTATCTCAGTGTCTGTTATTTTTGCTTTCGGTTATAGAAGCTGCATGCTCATCTTTACCACTGTGTATTCACCAAGAACAGGCTAGGCCAGATAATGTTATTCAGTCATCCACAATGCATTACACCCACAGTTGCTTAGAAAGCAGTAGATCAGAAGGGTGGTAACAGTATGTAACTGTTCACTTCTACAGAAATATTGCTGCAGCCTAATTAACAGTATATGTGGAGTTTAAATGTACAATATTTAGTAACTCATGAACTTCTGTTGTAGTTACAACATAGAACAATCTTGAAAAAATCAAAAATCCTGTGCCAGGAAAATTCTTAGTAAATACAACTTGGGACAATTATACATTTGCAAGCTATTGGCATATTATTTTCACTTGTATACTGTTTCTTATCTGTAGTGGATTGCCAAGGTATTACAATACAAACCATGATCTACTATGGTATTAGACCATGGTTTTACTGTGCCACATGGTGTGTTTGCACCTATCTGAGTGTTTCATTTCATTTTTCTTTTTATGCCATGTTATAAGAAGAAATACATAGCAGAATTACAGTTATATGGTATTAATGGAGAGAGAGAGAGAAACCATATAGATCAGATATACATTTTCAGTGCAACACAAAGTTATAGTGAAAACATGTTTAAATAGTGCAAACTTGAATATTCACAAATATTGACAAATGAATACATAGTTACAGACACACACATGTGTACACAGTGCCAGCATTGAAAATGCAATTGAAGCATGTCTTTTAGTTTCTGTAGTCTTACAGAGTTCAGCACGGGATGTTTTATGATCTTTTGTAACGTGGCATAAAAAAGAAAAGCAAAATGAAAAACTCAGATAGGCGCAAACACACCATGTGGTACAGTAGAAACCATAGTCTAATACCATAGTAGATCATGGTTTGCATTGTAATACCTTGGCAATCCACTACAGGTAAAAAGCAGTATATAAGTGAAAGTAATATGCAAATAGCTTGCAGTATATAATTGTCCCAAGTTGTATTTACTAAGAATTTTCCTGGCACAGGATTTTTGACTTTTACAAGATTGTTCTATGTTGTAACTACAACAGAAGTTCATGAGTTACTAAATATTGTACATTTAAGCTCCACATATACTGTTAATTATGCTGCAGCAATATTTCTGTAGAAGTGAACAGTTACATACTGTTATCATCCCTTCTGTTCTACTGCTTTCTAAGCAACTGTGGGTGCAATGCATTGTGGATGACTGAATAACATTATCTGGCCTAGCCTTGTCTTGGTGAATACACAGGGGTAAAGATGAGCATGCAGCTTCTATAACCGAAAGCAAAAATAACAGACATTGAGATGAACAAAGCAAAATTAAAGAGAAAGGATACTTCTGTGGGTGAAAAGAAAAATAAATTGAGAGAAACAAAAGAAATCAAAGAAACAGACTAACAATAGTAGTCAAAACAAGAATTTGAAAGATGAAAGCGATAAACGTTATGTTGTTCTATGTCTTGCTGAGTTAGGTAGTTTAGAGGGAAAAAAAGTGAAAATAATATTCCACAAAATAGTAGCTGTTCAATAAAGTGTTTTTCAGATTGGCTTAGTTCAGTACATTTGGAGAAAAGGTGCTTGTGCTACTAGGATTGTGTGACAGCCACCTATTGGTCTGCAAAGGAACTGGAGAAAGAAAACTAAAATGTACCATAGCACACTCCCATCATGCAGTGCAGCCCATCTTCTAATACATAGAGAGGAAAATCAAAGCACCTAGAATAGAAAGTGAATTGCAAGTTTTTGAAAAATTGTAAAATATGTTTTGATATTAGAAAGCTTAAAGCTTGTAATGAAAGTTATTTTAACAAAAGTGAAATAGCGGCCACGATATTTCCAATAGGTGTGTTCCAATTGTTTTCAAGTATATGTACTTTGGCCCAGATATTCAAAAGGATTGCGCCATGTGCATGCGCAAGTCCAAAAATGCGCCATTCTGTGATATTCAGCAGTAGGCAGTTGCGCCACTGACAACAGGGTTGTGCAAAAGAGCAATGCAAATGAATGCATGCTCAACAGGAGGGGGAAGAACCATGCATAACCTGCGCAACCCGATATTTAGTCGGGTTGTGCAGAGTTGTGCATGTGCAACCCCCAACCTGCGCCTGCACAACCTTGAGCCAAAAAAAAAGGATCAAGTTGAGGGCCACCCACAGGTGAGCTGCTGTATTGCAGGGTGCAACACAGCAGCTGCTACTAGCTGGCCCCAACTCAGTCCCTGTGCCCCCCACCAGCCCGATCACGGGCAGAGCAAAAACAACCCCCACCCACATCTCCCGAAGCCCGATCGCGGGCATAACCTATATCAACCCCCACCAGCCCGATCGCGGGCATAGAAATAACGTGAACCCCCGCCCACATCTCCCACAGCCCGATCGCGGGCATCATAGTTACAGAAACCCCCAACATATCCTGAAGCCCGATCGCGGGCATTACAGTTACATGAAACCCCCACATATCCCACAGCCCGATCGCGGGCAGAGCGTGTATGAACCCCCAGTGTCCGATCGTGGGCAGAATGCAACCTCCCCCAGCGAATATCTCCCTGGTGGTCCAGTGGACCGTAAAGCCCGATCGCGGGCAGAATGTCACATCACAACCCCCAAACATCTCCCTGGTGTCTAGTGTCCCCCACCCACCCACGAAGCCCTCCACCCGCTCCCCGCGGCCGGCGGGCGACAGCATCCACCCGCCTGCCACCCTGCCGCCCGCCCGACTGACTGTCGGTGGGGCTGCCGCCCATGGTGCAGAGCTACAGCCAATGGGCGTGCATGCCCATACCGATGACAGTCAGATTTGTGAATGATGTTCATTCACAATCTGAACTTCAACATCATTCACAAATCTGGACTGTCATATGCGGTATGGGCTGCCGCCCATTGGCTGTAACCTCTGCACCAATGGGCGTGCAGCCCTGCGGACAGTCAGTCGGCGGGCAACAGGGGCGGCAGGCGGGTGGGGATGCTATGCGCCGCCCGGCTGAGGCAGGGTGAGAGGGCTTCGTGGGTGGAGTGAAGTGATGAACACCAGGAGATGTTTGGGGTTGTGATGTGACATTCTGCCTGCGATGGGCTTCTGATCACTGGACCCTCAGGAGATATTGGGTTGGGGAGGTTACATTCTGCCAGCGATCGAACGCAGGGGGTTCGTTCTGCCCAGCGATGAGGCTGTGAGACCTCAATGGGGTTCATGTACCTGTACTGCCCGCGATGCCGTATAGGATATATAAAGGAAGGGAATTCATGTAACTGTGATGCCAGCGATCAGCCTGCATTATAATAGGTCCCTGACGGCTGCTGCCTGGCGAGGTGGCCAGGAAGCAAGTCCTCAGGATCGGGCGCACCTACCATGCAAATGGCATGCAAATGGGGGCATAAATAGATGCAAATGGCCCCCCCGCCTGCTGCATAAATTAAGCCCATTTGCATGTCACCTTTTGAATATTGGAAATTTGAGCATGGCACAATGGTACTTGCATGCCATAAGGATTTAATGCTCAACTCTGGCAACTTGCGGTGGCACAAGTTCCACTGCGCCATGCGCCAAGTGCTGTGGCTAAGGGGTGATATTCAAGGTTCTCAGCAGCGCCAACTCCTTTGAATATCACCGGCCCCCCCTCGCGCAACTATTTTGAGCAGTGCAGGGGCTTGCGCCTCAGAATGGCGCAGTTTGAAAATCTGGGCCCTCATGTTTAATAACTCAATTTATAGTATTCTGAAAGTAAATCAGTGTGATTGTACTCATTTATTCAAAGTCTATTAGTTATACAGTCATTGCCATGTTACAAGCGGATTAAGCCACTTGTAAGGATGGGTCTACAGTGGAATTAATCCTTGGTTGGTTAGACCCACTCAGTCTTCGGCCTCGTGGTCCAACGCCCCAACCATGGATTAATACCACAGTAGACCCATGCTTTCTCGTGGGTTAATCCTTACGTATATCTGCATAGCATTCCTTTTGTGGCTTTTGACCTTCAGACTGCCACTTTTTATCTCTAGTGCTGTGCTTCCCAGCTAATTATTTCTCTAAAACTTTGGCATTCATGTATAGAGTGAAACTGTTTTTTTTGGGGGGAGAAGTCCTGCTGTGAAATCACCTATTCTGTGCATCTCAGTGCAACACAGGCAAAGGAAAAGTTAGAAAGAGAGGGAGATATCAATCTCAATTACAGTTGCAAGGCTGATTAAGTTGACATGTTTATGAGCTAAGTAGTGTTTCAAGACTGCTCAGCTCAATTCAGATAGTGATTCTACAAAACCTCCAATATTATCTAGTACATTGGGTATTTGGAAAGCGCCTTTTCTCTACTGTCATAGTAAAACTTCTGCAGGGCTACACCCACAGCAGCCATAAAAAGTGCTCTAGGGGGTTAGCTGTCTTGTTAAGTCACTACCAATTTCATTTGGGTGAATAAAGTGCCAGATTTGCAAAAAATGAAAGAACTCCATGCGAGGCAGCTGAAATTGTTGAGCTAGCTGTTGGAAGCTCTTCAACTGATCCCTTGAGAAACATTACATGAATCAGGTTAGTCCTCTTTGTTTCCACAGTCTGTACCCCTGATTTTACTTTGGGGGAGTGAATGCAGATGTATGGCGTATTAGCAAAAGTCATCCAAATTTATTAGGTGTTTGTGTGTTAATCTTAAATTAAGCTCAGGTGTAATAGGAGCTGAAAGCAGGGTGAATTGGTGGAGCTCTGTTTTGTTATACTTCGTCAGATACCATTGAGAATCTACTCTTTATTTTGCCCATGTGACCAAGGAGGCTGCTTACACCACTAGGTAATAATTTTGAAGGTCTGGCTTAGCTAGTCCTCCTTTGTCTCTGGAAGTTGTCAGTATAGTCTGGTTAATTCATGGTCTGTGACCCCCTCCCCCCACATAAATTTGGAGATGTCACAAACTAGCAGTCTCTAGTAGTGCGAGGGAACTGCAAGTGGCAACATCTGAAATAAGAATAAATAATTAGGTAGGAGGTTCATCTTAAATGTATGGATAAGGCCCATGAGAGAGAGAGAGAAAGAGAGAGAGAGGGAGGTAACAATTTCCATCTAGCTTGATCTGATTGTAAAGTTGCATAAAGAGGCTGGTAGTTCATTTTAAATAATTTGGAATTTTGGGGGTTACTTGGACCACCAAATATCTGATTTGATTATTTCTTGCCCATGTGAATGGGAGACTCTGTTTATAGCCTGGGGGACAGGTACCACTCAACCTAAGCACTTCTAACTTCAAATAGTTTAATTTATAACCAGAAAGTGTAACAAATTCCATCAGCATGTCTAGCAGGGTTAGAATGGAGGTGTTGACCTCAGAGAGAAAGAATATGCTGTCACCAGCATAAAGGGAAACTTTAAGTTCCTCTCATCCAGTTTCTACTCCTTTGACTAGCAGGCTTTGTCTCATGGCTATTGTTAGAGGTTCTAGACTCAAGACAAGGAATAAAGGAGATGGGGACACCCTGATATATACCCCTGCCTAATGCAAATTTCTCTGAGTGACAGTCATTCACTTTGACAGTAGTTTCAGGTCTAGTATACAGGACTTCAATTGTATGGAGAAATTTGGGACCAAATTGAAAAGAATGCAGAATAAACTTTAGATGATGCCAGTTAACCCTATCAAATGCTTTCTCTGCATCCATGGAGTAGACAATTGTAAATTAGGGTTAGTATTTTGGGAGGAAAAACTAATTACTAGACAGCAGCTATTATCTTGAATAAAACTGCCTCTAAAGAAGCCCATTTGATCTGGGTGTACTAGGGTGGAAATATGCAGTTGTAGCCTATTGAATAATGCCCCTGTGAAAATTTTCATGTCAGTACAAAGTAAGGAAATGGGATTGCAGGAATTGCATTCAGTGGGATCTTTCTCTGCCTTGTGAACAACAGTGATCTGTGCCTGGCGCCAGGAGCGAGGACAAGCCCACCTTCCAAAATTTAATTAAACACTTAATTTAGCTACGGGAATAGTGTCTGAGTGTTTCTTGTGCTGTTCCAGAGGTAGCCCATCAGGGCCTGGTGACGTCATATTTAAGTAGCTCTTTGATACATTCCTGAATTTCCATGGCAGTAATTGGAGAATCTAGGGCAGTGCTAGCCTCTTGCAAGAGTGAGAGAAAGGCCAGTTTTGAGAAAAACTGGGTTGGGTCTGGGGAGCTATCTGCCTTATATAGTATCTGATAGAATGTAACAAATTCCTGTAAAATAATCTGCAGGTTTCCAGAGGTTCCCCTGAGTTACATGTGTGTCAAACCTTATGGACTGCTCGATCGGTGTCTTGCTTTCATAATTGCTGAGACAGTAGGCAGTCTGCTCTATTGCCCTGTTTGTAGTATTTCTGCCTGGTAAATCTTAAGGATTTTTTGATCAAATTATTTAACATTTTATTGAGTGCGACCTTTCGGTCTTCCAGTTTTAGCAATGTCCGATAATGTGATCTAGTGTTCTACCCCATGTCAAAAATCTCTCTCTTTAAATCTATACAAGCCTGTGCCCAATCCCTTTTTACTTTGCAGGTGTATTTTATTGTCTCACCTTGCACAACCTTTTTCAAGCAGTCCCATAGTGCCCCATGAGAGCTGTTGGAGTTGCTACGGTCATGGAGGTAACTAGACATTACCTGTTGCATATGTGCCTGATATCCTGTATCATTAAGTAAACTGACATTTAATCTCCAGCATGTATTTCTGGAGATAGGAACTAGTTCAAGTTGAATTAATAGAGGAGCACGTTCCACTATAGTAAAATTGTTTTATCTCATTAGCTGATGAAGTATAGAGCCAGCCACTAGAGATAAAAAAGTGGTCTATCCTTCAATAAGCATTATGGGGGCCTGAATGACATATATATTCCCTATCTGTGTGGCGTAAATATTGCCATGCACCTGTATGCACAAGTTCATGGCCTAACCTGGAGAATAACTTGTCTGATCCTGACATCGTATTACTGCCTAAGCCTATACGGCTTAGTTTGCTTGAGGTGGTAGAATTAAAATCACCACCAATGACACAAAGATGCTTCAGATGTGTCACCATTTCCAGAAGAAGATTCTTCACAAAGGTTTTGTCTGGTATCTCATTGGGTGCCTATAATTAAGTAATGTACAGTCGGTGTCTCTGTAAGTACTATTTCTAAGAATCTCCTTTGCTATCAAGTGTGATTTTCTGCATCCGTAGTGGGAGATTTTCTTGAATTAGGATAACTACACCACATCTGTGAGGTTGTGTATTCCATGATGATGCATAAACTTTCCCCACCCAGTTTCTACGTAATTTTAAATGCTCTTGGTGAGTCAGACAGGACCTCATAAAAAAGCATTAGAGGCTCTATCTCTATTTAATTATTTGGTATATGTGCCATTTAAATAGGATTATTGATTCCCCTAACATTGTAGGAAGCGATAATAAGATCTCCCATTGTGACCAGTTATTAGGGGAGCTGCGTGGGTGATCCTGAATTCTGCATGCCCCCATTTGGCTAAATTGCCTCGTGAATATAAGCTAAAGAAAACAGGAAGTTGTTATTCCTCTGTACAGACAGTTAGTGAAACCCCATCTGGAGTACTGCATGAAATTCTGGAGACCCGATCTCTGCAAGGACATAGGATGGAGGCAGTCCAGAGGAGGGCAACTAAAATGGTGCTGGGTTTGCACCAGAAACCATACGAAGAGAGACTAAAGGAGCTTAATATATATACCCTCGGGGGGTGCATGATAGAAACTTTCAAGTACCTCAAGGGCATCAACAAAGTCCAAGAGGATAGCATCTTTCAGAAAAAGAGATGTGCAAGAACAAGGGGGCACAATTTGAAAATAGAGGGGGGAACAGCTCAGGGGCAACATAAGGAAGTATTTTTTTGTGGAGAGGGTGGTGGACGCATCAAATGGCCTTCCTGAGGAGGTCGTGTGGTCAAAAACAGTGGAGGAATTCAAGAATGCATTGGACAGACATAAGGCAATTCTGGTGGGGGGTAGGAAGAAGTAGGCTGTTGGTTTACTAGGATCTGCAGTTTATCCAATTGGTAGGGAAATGGGCAGACTGGGTGGGCCTAGCGGTCCTTATCTGCTGTAAAAATCTATATTTCTATGTTTCTCTCAAATGCCCAATAACAGTGCAGTTCAAACTGAGACCTTGCAATGGGCATAGGTCTTACAACATGAACCATCATTAAACAGAGAACCAGAAAACGAAAGTTATTCTGTTTTTTTTTAAATTAATGTGACTTTAAGGTAACCAGTGGATCCATTACTTGTGACTGACTTGTGCAGTGGTTAGAGCTGTGCTAGATGAGCTCCTGGCTTCTAGGTAGCCTCAGTTTAGACCTCCTAGAGCCATCTTGGTGGTCACCACAGTGATGGCCCCCCTTTTGGCTCCTAAAAGGCTAGTGGTAAAGGAGTGTGGGAGAATAAGTGAAAAGGGACAGCAAAAGTTGGCCATTCTGCCAAATGTCTAAGGTAGCAATGACTTCATTGGGAGCCTTAATTGTAACCGTATTGATGGAAATTATATCTCCCCTTACATATGGGAGGTAGCTCATCTGAGAGGGGAGTCACTGGAGCCATCACTAGGGGGGATTAAAACACGGCACTTGATTTTGGCAATGTACTTAGTAGAAAAAAAGTGCTAGAGGGAGGAGGAGAAAAAAAAAGACAGCTGAAGAATAGATATGAGGAGAGAGAAAGGAGATGGGTCCCTTCCCCAACCACGATATCACAGTGGCGAATTGGTAGTATGACTTGTGGTTGTACTTTAAGAGAAGACGCTCCATGAACCCCTTTATGAGTGCATCATTAAGGAAATAGTTGGGCGCTAGGGAGACCGCCATCCCCCCATACATTACAGTGCTGCCAATGATGTGGCTAATAAAAGGCATCGGCATTAGGTGATGGACCCTTCCCCTACAGAACCAGTCCTGTGATCACCCAGCAGGGCACTTAGTGAGCCAGAGAAGTGTTCCAGTATCTCAAGACTGATCATCTGTTATAAAGGTGCTCTAGTAGCCACCCATTGCTATGGTACCTGGTGGGAATGTGGGGTGTCATCCTTCCCAACCTGCCTCCCAGCTGGGCAGGATACATAATCAGATTGTGCCCTGATTAAGCTGATGGGCCTTGGGGTTAACAAACACTGTGTCCATGTATAAATATTAGCAGTACCTGAAGTCCATTGTGGCAAGGACCTTTGGGAACAATGCTGAGCTACCCAACCTTACATTCAAATCATGCGAGGACTCTCACATCAACTGCAGATAGAGCCCTTTATGGCTAGTGTTTCTACGTCTCACAGCATTTCTGGCAATGGAAAGAGTCTGAGAGATAAGAGGAAAAAACCAAACACACTGCAAGGTGTGCTCTGTCTGTGAAAGTCTCAAAAGTACTTCTCTCCACCCTTCCACAGAAACATTAATAGAGAAAAAAGTTGGAGTATGAAAAAGCCGGAGCAAGACAAACCAACGTAAAGAGAAAGGTTCACTGCTTCCTAGAGAAATACTGTATAAGACACTATTTTCACTGGAATAATATTTTTGCTATGTGCACTATTTTGAAATCCAGCAAACATTATATGCCACTGAAAATATATACTGCAATTGACAAGTTAGTTGCTCTTGCACTTCAACTAAATCAAACTGCCGTGAAACTGTCAGAGAAGACAAAACAGTGTAATTTAAGGACAGTGAATTCATTCTCTTATACCGTAGTTCCTATCCCCTCTCTTGTTATTTGCCCCATCTGGGAATAAGAAGTAAAGCAAAGCAGTTGTCCAGAAGCAGTGGTATCTGCCAGTCCCTCCACCTGTGTGTGAACTTGAAGAGTGCAAGCAGGTGCCTACTACTCACCCCTCACCCCCTACCATTGTAGCCATGCCAATATCAATTTAAGAACATTATGATCAATAAGGAGCTACCACTTAGAAGCGAGTAGTTCAAATTTTACCCAGGATACAGAGTCAGACAGTGTTCTTCTGCAAGTGAAGGACAGTTCTCTGGGGCAGGATCATCTCATCAATTCCTGGGTGGATTCTGGAGGTGCTGTTTCACAGTGTTGGAAGAGTTCAACCATCTCACCATCAGTCTGAGCTGGGTTCTCTTTTCTCCATGATTTCAACTGCATCCATGGGTTCTGAAGGAGATGTGGAGAGTGGCTGGTTGAGGATCCCACATGTTGCCAGGTATGCTGATTCATGGCCATCATGGTCGGGTGATTAGCAGTGTCACCCAGTTTAAGCCCATGTTTATGTGATAAGGGGGCTGCATCTTTAAGGGTCTCATAAACTTTGGAGCCAGTATCAGTAAAAATACGCAACCTGGTGGGGTATTCAAGTTGGGCATGTATTCCCCTTGCTCTCTAAGTTCCTTTTGCACTTCCAGGACTCCATCATTTTGCCATGGTTTGTTGGGTGAAGTCATGTTCAAAAAAGAGTCTTGAGTCACTAAAGAGAATCTCCTTTTTTGCCCAGGCTTTATGGAGGCTCTCTGTTTTAGTATGATATTCCAGGAAGGCTAATATGAAGGATCAGGGCCATCAGTGGGGCTGGTGGTGGTGGTGGTGGGGATTAGGAAGAAATGTGTGCGCTCTTATGATGTTTAGTGGTGGTTCTGATGGGAGGCCTAGCACTTCTGTAAGCAGTCCCTCAATGAAGATGGTAGTGTCCCCAGTTTCCACCTTCTCCAGGATTCCATGAATACGATTATTGTTCCTTCAAAGTTGATTTTCTAAGTCTTCCATTTTTCTTTCTAATTCCTGGCATCTCTCAATATGGCTTCAGTCTGTATGTCTGTGGTAGAGCAATATTCCTTGAGGCAGCACTCTGCAGCTGTGGTTCATTTTTCAACAATCTGAAGGTCCTATCTTCCATCTGCCACAGTAGATTCAAATTTAAGTAGGGCTAAACTAACATATTTTAACTGAAAACAAAGTCTGTCAAATGTAATAGTGTAATTTTCTTCCCCTTTCTCATGGTCGCTGTCTGGGGTGAAATTGTGGCTGTCCTGGAGGAAGATCACCTGCTACTTCAGTCTCTCTGATTTTCTATTTGTAGTTGCAGTTTCATCAAGTCATCTTTAAGTCTTTGTTGTGTGGCCATAATGAAGTCCTCAGCAGTTCTTTTTTCAGACAGTTTGACTGTGGAATCAGCACAGATAGCACTAAATTAAATTGATGATTTGGCAGAGCCAAAACATCAAGCAGACATCATCATGATGATGTTATGGGAGGTCCCCACCATACAGTCCTAAAGAAAGAAATACAGACTTTTTTGTGCAAACTGGACATTCAGTCATTCCCCTGGCAGAAATTTACCAGAGTTCTTACTCCAGGTATTTCCTGGTACCCAAAATAAACAGACGTTTCTGGCCTATATTGGACCTGTGTGTGTGTGTGTGTGTGTGTGTGTGTGTGTGTGTGTGTGTGTGTAGGGGGGTAATGAGCATACAAAAGGTTCTGCATTCTGTCCCTGAACTCCCTCTGCTGCTTAGGGGAGATTTGCTATGTACTCTGGATATTATAGCACATACCTGCACATAAAAATCAAATCTTCCACAGGCATTAACTCTAAATTTTCTTTTGGGGTATCTCCCTCCAATGAGCCACATCAAGGGAATGTAAGATATTGGTGTCAGGACCACCAGAAAACATTTGCTATGTCGGACCTTCTATGTCAAAGTGCATCATCGCCTATGTAATGTAGAGGTCCCCATCATGCCTAGTTCTATCTCCCGCAGTCAAACGTTCATTGGTCCACCACTGCTGAAGAACTCCATTGAACTTTGCAAGAATCACTAATGCTTTTACTTCTTTGTTCTCTTTATTTTTTTAATTTAATTAATGTTTATGCCATGACAAAAGATACGGCACCACAGTTTTACTATTGCCTTTGTGGTCAAGTGAAGATTTAGAAGTCTGCTGCTCATGATGTGATGTGTGCATTTACTGACTAGGCCTCTCAGGATGTAAAGGCCTGCAGCATTTGCTAGGATTTTAACTACACTACACAGAGACGTCATAAGAAAACCTTAAAAGTTAAAACATTTAAAAATTAATGTTATGGAGGACAAACAGTGTGCATTGCAGGCAGCTTTGCCATCATCACCTGCTCCTTAACCCCATTGTGGTTTGCTAAACATAGGTGGGACAGGACTGGCTGGGTGCCATTTCAGGACACAGCACATGGGGCATGCCAGCCTTGAAGATCTGCTTCCTGTTTCAGCAGCTGATATTGGCAGGGCTGCTACCTGGCACAGGAGCTATACTTTCACTAAGCATTACCGTTTGGGTCTGATCTCCTGTTGGAGGGTGGATTTCAGCATTGCTGTCTTACAAGAATTACTCTCTGGATGGGCAGGTTCACTGTTTCACCAACCATCTGGTTGGAGATGGTACTGCTTGGAATCTTCCAATCTATTATGGCTCTGTGGAGTATTCTCAAAGACAACAGGTTTGTTATTTGCCAGTTACGGTAGATCTTCAAGATGGTCTCTATAGATCCTTAATCTTCCCATCTACCATCAACCTAACATGGAGGACCTTTCCTTTTAGCTTCTATGCATGTCACTGCATAATGAGTTTAACACATTAACCCATGCCGCCACTTGCTGTGTACTGTGCTGAGTTCGCTATATTCTTCCTTCCTCTCTGTGCATGATAGATGGATGCTTAGAACTTTGTTTAATGGAGGATGTCCAGTGGAAGTGGCTCCCAAGATGGCTGATTAAGTGAGAGATCTCACTCTTCTTGTTGCTAATATGATGCCATCTAGCCTTTTCCTTCATCATCAGATGGGTTCAGTGAATGCAAAAGTGTGACTTACAAGCCAAAAATGAGATCGATAAAAAAAACAACAAAAAAAAACCCAGGGAAGCAAACAGCAAAACCAACAAACAAGTGCTGCAGCTCCAGTAACTCCCCCATCCAGGGTCTTGTAGATCATGCTCAACTTAGTAGACAAAGAGAAGGATGACCAGTCCAATCATGGCACCTCTACTGACCAAGCAGGAGCGGTCAGCATCATGAAGATGCTCCAAAAAATAATGGGAAGGTCTCTGACAGCCACAGAGACCTTTGAAAGCTAGAACAAAGAACTGCTGATGTGGAGGACCATGTGGACAGCCTCAGATCACTGATGAAACATTTTCTTTTTTTTTCAGGTTACACTAAAAAAAAAGATCAACAAGGGATAGTTTTCTTTTTTACTAGAACACAAGTCAACACTAGGAATTGGGTACCCCAGTGTTGGGATGATCTTTGGCAGCACTGGAGTGGGCACCCCGGTGCTACCACATATATTAAAGGAAGGGATGTGTGTGGCTGGGGGGGGCAAGAAAAATGGCACTGGGGTAGGCACCCCAGTCTACTTAATACTATGAAAGAAAAACATTGGGAAGGGTGGTTGGTGATCTGGAGATGACAGGGGAGAAAGAAGTGGTACAAGGGGTGGCACCCTGGTCCACTAAAGAAATATTAAAAAGATATGAATTTATTTACTGAAAACTTCAGAGATTAACTTTGAGCACAAGTGCTCATTAACAGAGGTTATACTATATGTCAAATACATAGTCACAAAATAAATCATTACAAGTACAATAAGCAGTTCCAGAGGAAATGCAATCAAGTCAGATTCAAAGCACTTAAGGCAGAACAATTGCTACACTTTTGAAAAACAAAAATCCATGCAGATTGTTGTATAAAAAGTCACAGGTTATGTACAGAGAGAAACAGAATGAAACCATTTTACGGTTACAGTTGCATTAAGCTGCAAAAGCAGACCACAAAGATCTCTTAAGATGATTAAACTTGGGGAGATTGAGCAATGTAACAGGCAGTTCATTTAACCAGTTAGTGACTGACAGCAAATTATTGCTTTCCCAGATAGATACATAGACAGATAGATAGATAGATAGATAGATAGATAGATAGATAGATAGATAGAGAAGCTGGCAGCACAACTCCAGTTGTGGCTTCACAATTCAAGAAAGTTCCACTCATGGATAGTCCTTTTGTGAGATCTCTCAAAAGAACAATTGCTCTTTCATATGACCTCATGAAAGAACTGAAAAAAAAAACCCTAAGTCCCACCCTGTTCTTTCGTGAGCTGAGATTCCTTTTTCATGACTTCTTTCATGACTCATGAAACAAGTTCAGCTCATGAATGAACTATGTGTGTGTGAGAGAGAGAGAGAGACAGAGAGAGAGAGATATCAGGGGATCGACAGCTCACTGCTCCAATTGAAGCTGACAGCACAACTCCAGCTGCAGTTTCACAATTCAAGAAAGGCCCACAGTTCTTTTGTGAGATCTCATGAAAGAACTATAGCTCCTTCACATGACTTCATGAAAGAACTGTGAAAAAAGTCCCACCCTCTTCTTTCATGAGTTCTTATGTGACTCACGAAAGAAGTTCAGCTCACAAAAGAACTGTGAAAAAATTAAGTCCCACCCTCTTCCTTCATGAGCTGAGAGTCTTCTTTTGTGAAACTTATGAAAGAAGAAGCTTGACTCATGAAAGTAGAATTGGGACCCCTTGCTTAGCCTTTCACCTAGGATTTTAGGGATGTTCTCAAACCATAAGTTAGGGTCTTTGTTCAAAAAACAAACACCAAAATCTAGCTAAACTGGTCCTTTTTCACTAGATTGGTTGTTTGTTTTTCTCCAGGATGTAATTTTTATGGGTTTTCAATTGTTTTGGAAAAAATTAAAAAAAATAAAAACAAGGTGGCTGCCATATGAAAGAAGATTATTTTCTCATGAAAGAAGAAATTAGGTTCACGAAAGAAGATTCTTTGGTGAGCCAGAAATTCTTCTTTTTTATATAAAAATGCAAATGAAGTCCCCACTAAGCTTGCTCAGAATAAACATTTCAAAATCCTTACAACTTGGAAATAGATTAATATTTTTTCACCAAACAAAAAATGCACCTTTTTATGGCAAGCTCATTCTACTCCAAAACTTTCAGTGCATTTAGGCTGCAGGTGAGAGCAAAAAAAAAAAAGAAAGGAGAAAAGAAACAACAGTAAGAAAAAAACAATCTTCCACTTTTTTGCACTATCTGGATCTCAGAATCCGGACATGTGACTGCCACGAAACTTGCCAAATTAAAAGACCGCACATACAAAATGACATGCAATCATATTGAATGGTGGTGAAGCTATTAAGGTGCAAAATTAGGGGGTTAACATTAAACACCCTACTCAACCTTAACCACAGGGGCACCAGTGCACCCCTATAATATACATTCTTTGCAAAAACCTGTGTGAATGCACCTGTTAGAGTTTAAGTTAACACCACAAAAGTAGGGAACTGTGGCTAACTTCCCACCCCACCCTCAAGCAGCAAAAGGAAAAAAAAAGTTAGAGTTTTGGGTCTCTAGAGTCTTGGCAAATCAGTGGTGGGGTCTTTCTTGGGGTTGTCAACCCAAAATCTCCCCCCTCCCCCCCAGCCTGTAGCCTCCTGTCCAAAGCACAAGGTAAAGCTACAAGTCAGTACGTCATACTGATACACTCTTCAAAGGTAGAGAAGTACATCTCACCACATGTTGCCAACACAATGTGTAGCTTTCTTCATACCTAACCTTGTTTCCTGAGGGAACAGAGTGGGCATTAGAGTTGACAACCCCAAGGAAGACCCCATCTCTGATTTGCCAACACTCTGGAGACCCAAAACTCTAATTTTTTTTTCTTTTGCTGCTTGGGGATGGGGCTGGGGAGTTAGAGTTGGAATCCCTCATGCCACATTTCCCTACTTTTGTGTCATTAAGTTGAACCCTAACTGGTGCATTAATGCAGTTTTTTTTTTTTTGCAAAGAATTTCTTTTCTTTTTGAAATAGTGGAATTGTATCCTCATTCATGCAAGTCCTGTGAAGACATTTAAATGCACAGGGCCCAAGGGAAGAAGCAGAAGACTCCGTCCACCTTCAGAAGTGCAGTGATGGATGCTGAGAATTCATGGGGCTATCTGGTGGGCTGTGGAAGCACAGGGCCCTCTGTTCCCTGCACTTCCATATGGCCACAGATGTACAGTAGATGCACAGGGCAAGGAGTCCATCTGTCAGCCAATGCACAGAGACATCTGCTGCCCACAGATGCAAACATGTAGGACCCAATGCCAAGAGAAGAGCTGTCTTCACTATATGGTACCTGGGATAATGTAGGCAACCCTGCAGCTTTCATTCCTGGTGGGGGGGGTGTTGCATAACAGTGCCATCCCCCCACCCTCACCCCATCCAGCTGGGTCACTGAGCTTGCCTCTGAACATAGCTGACTGGGATGGGATACCAAAGCATACCAGCTGGGTCAAGACTGGTACTACACACAAACTTTCTTAATAATTATATATATATATATATTTTAATTTTGACCCCAACTTTTCAAGATAGTTGTTTCATGACTCTCCTTGTAAACATGACATGTGGCACTTATAGTATATAGGCCAAAATGTCATTTTGCACCGGAAGTATGACAATCATCTTGTCCAAGATTTCAAAAGTGACACCAGTCATGTTTATGAGGTGGTGTGAAAAAATGGCTATGTTGAAAGTTTGGAGTCAAAATATTGAAAATTACTGAGTTATGCATGAGCATTGAAACACTACAAAGTTCACCCATAACTTGGTAAGTTTACCATAATTATGCACCAGATTTCAAGCATAGCCTTCTTATGGTTCTACTTCATGAGCCTGGTAGGTGAAAATTTTCAAATCCCTGCTGAAACATCATTCCATGACACAGGAGTGAAAACACATGTTGGTCAAGCTTTGAAAAATGACAGCTGTCACATTCATGGGGTGGTATAAAAATATGGCCATATTGAAAATTTGGGGTCAAAATATTACAAATTACCAAAGTTATGAGAATTATAGAAAAATCTCAATGTACGCTCATACCTTTGTTGTTTTTGAATGTTTTGACCCCAAATTTTCAACATAACCTTCTTATGACCTCACCTCATGAACAAATGTAGTGAAAATGTTCAAATCCCACCTGAAAGATGATTTTGTTAATTGACAGCAAAATCACCTTTTGGGCCAGATTTGCACAAGTCCACCACTGATGATCATGATGTGGGGTCCCAAAAAGACTGTGTTGAAAATTTGGTGTAATAATTATTCAAAATTTACCAAGTTATGAAGAAAAAGTAAAACCCGGTTGAAATACATTAAACTGGACTTAACTTATTTTATCATATTGCAGTTGACCAGTTCCAGCAGCAAGACATGTCTTTGATCAGCAAGTGGATCTATGCCATGGGACATGTTCAGCTGAGTAAGGGTGTGTGGAGGGTATGGGATGGTGGGTGTCAAGTGAGAACTTGGGGTGGGGTGTGTGGAGTGTATGTGTAGGGGTCAGATCAGTGAGAAACCTTTCTTTACAGGTTAGGTAGTGAGAAACCTTTTTTTTTTACAGGTTAGGTTTCTTTATTGCAGAGGGACATTCTGACACTGGAGATTGGGCACCCCAGTGTCGGGCTAGTGTTTTGTGGCACCAGGGGTGGGCACCCTGGTGCTGCCAGGCATATAAATGGAGTGTGGGTCACCTGGATGGGAGGGAGTAAAGTGAAGCAGTACCAGGGTGGGCACCCTACTCCACTTATAAAATGTATTATATAAATTAAACATGTGAAAGGGTGGACGGGTAACCTGAATAGAGCAGGGAGAAGGAAGCAGTACCAGGGCCAGTCTGCTAGTTATTTTGATAGAAAGAGATATTAGATAGATAGATAGATAGATAGATAGATAGATAGATAGATAGATAGACAGACAGACAGACAGACAGACAGATAGATAGATAGATAGATAGACAGAGACAGAGGTAGACAGAGAAAGAGACAGAGACAGAGAGAGCAAGGCACTGCTGGCTTCCTGGTTCAACTGAAGCCTGCAGCACTACTCCAGCTGCAGCTTCAGAATTCAAGAAAGTCCTGCTTCTGTCATACTGAGAACATAGTGAATGGCTTCTCTCACTAAGCTAGGCAGAAATACATTGTGGGACATGTTCAGGTGAGTGATGGTGTGCGGGTGATGTGGGGGGTTGTGTGGGGGGTGCTGAGTGGGAGGTTGGGATAGCATGAGTGGGGTGTGTGTGGGAGTTCAGATCAGTGAGGAACCATTTTCTTTTTCATAGGTTAAAATAAAACAATGAGGGATTTTTTTTTTGCAAGGGGGACATTCTGAGACTGGGGATTGAGCACCCCAATGCCAGGTGGTGTTTGGCAGCAATGGAAGTGGGCACATCAGTGCCTCCAGGCATATAAAGGGAAAAGGGGCAGACAATCTGGAGGGGGGGTGAAGTGAAGTGGTACCATGGGTGGGCACCCCCTTATGCTTATAACAATAATAAATTACACATAGGAAAAGGGGGCCAGTGACCTGGAGGTGAAGGGGGAGAAGGATGCAGTAGCAGGGTGGGCAATCTGGTCCATGAAATAGATAGACAGACAGACAGACAAATAGAGAGAGAGAGAGAGAGACAAAACCAGAGAGAGCAGAGGATCATCGGGTCACTGCTTCAACTGAAGATGGCAGCATGACTCCAGTTGTAGCTTCAAGATTCAAGAAAATCCCACTTTTCTCATACTGAGAATGTGGGTGAATGGCTCCTCTTGCTAAGCTAGGCACCCAGGATTTTTGTGTGCCCAGAAGCATTATTTCCAGTGCAATTTCAAAAACAAACACCAGAATCTAGGTAAATGGGTCCCATTTACCTAAGTTCAAGTGTTTTGTTTTTGGAAAATGTATCATTTTTATGTATTTTCAATGTTTGTGAGTTAGTTAAAAAAAAGATGGAGGCTGACCCGTCGGTGCAGCAGTTGGATTTCCACTTTGGACGCCGGAGACCTGGGTTCAGGAACGGACCCGAGTCGTCAGAGGGCCGGCCGAGGGTAGAAAGATCGAGCATCCCAGAGACAGCTCTCCTTCTCTCGGGGAGGGCATGGGGTATGTCCGGTGCTTGACGGACCCCTAGCCGAGGCCGAGGGTACCGCAGCAACCAACATCTGAATGCAGTTGGAGGGGCGGGATGGACGCTGGACATCATTGCACATTCCCATCCCCCACATACAGTACAAAAAAAACACTTCCTGCCTGCGGCCCTAGATGAAGCCTGCCCTGGCCTTCATCAGCCTCCAGAACCAATCCTCAGACTAGTCCCATTGTGCAGCACCATTAAGGGGGTCGGTGCTGCACCTCACCCTGGGGGGCAAGCCAGGGGGTATCCAAGGGGTAGGATCTAGTGTGGAGGTGGAGGTTAGGGTCTGTGACCAGGCTGAAGTGCCGGGCCACAGGTAGTGGGGGAAAATGCATAGTAAATAAAATAAAAAAAAGATGGAGGCCAATGGGATTGGTATTTTTTTCCACATGATCAATATTTTTTTTTCCACACAATTGGTATTTTATTTTACATGACAAGTAAATCATTAAAAAAAAAACACAATTTGTCAGTTATTGAAAAAATCCTTATAAATCTGGAACCATATAATATTTTTTCACAAAACCTTCGAAAAGCACACCCTAGGCACAGGCCCCTTAAATCCTGAAAATTTCATGAAAAAATTCCACACCATCTAGGCTGCAGGGGAGAGCAAAAAAAAAAGCAATATTAAGTATAGGGAAACCAAACTGAGTTTTTGTCCATTTTTTGGTGCACCATATTTTAAAAACTGAACAAGATGCCATCACAAAATGTTTCACATCTTGAGACATTGACAGCCTAACCATGTGTGCCAAATTTTGTGGTATTTCATCAAATGATGCCAAAGTTATTAGGGTGCAAAAATTGGGATTTAATAGTAAGCAGCCTACTCAACCTTAATTATAGGGGCACTACCATGTGAATGTTGAAACATTGCAATGTTCACACATAACCTAGGCATTTTACTGAATTAGTACACAAAATTTTCAGTATAGCCTTCTTATTACCCCACCTCATGAACCCAGTAGGTGAACATTTTCAAATCCCCACTGAAACGTCATTCCACACCATGGGTGAGAAAACATATTTTGGCCAGAATTTGAATATTACAGCTGTCAGCTTCAAGAGGTGGTGTGAAGAAATGGCTCTGTTAAATATTTGATGTCAAACTATTTAAAATTACAAAAGTGATGAGGGAGTGTAGAAAATTTTCAACGTACACTAATAACTTTGTCATTTTTACCCCAAATGTTCAACATAGCCTCCTTATGATCCCACCTCATGAACAAGGGTGGTGAGAATTTTCAAATCCTGCCTGAAAGGTGATTTCACAATGCGACCATGAAATCACATTTCTGAAGATTTGCATAATTCCACCACCATTGGTCATGAGGTGGGGTCCCAAAAAGGCAATGTTGACAGTTTGGGGCCAAAATATGTAAAAATAACATTATACAGTAAATCAAAGTTCAAACCCTTTGAAATACACTAAACCAGATTTATTTTCTTTCTTATATCACAGTCGATGGTTCCAGCAGCAAGATGTGTCTTTGATTGGAGAGTGGATCTACGTAATGGGACATGTTCAGATGATTAAGGGTGTGTGGAGGGGTGTGGGGTGGTGGGTGCTAAGTGGGAGGTTGGGTGCGATGGGTGGGGGTGTGTTGGGGTGTCAGATAAGCAAAGGATCATTTTTTTTCTTTTTTGCAATAAGAGATGGTTTTCTTGTTTTCAAGGGACTTAGCTGACACTGGGGATTGGGCACCCCAGTGTCGGGTTACTGTTTGGTGGTATTAGGGGTGGGCACCCTGGTGCTACCATGTACATAGTAAGAATGTAAGTGGGCAGCCTGGAAGGGTGGGGTCAAGAGAAGTAGCACCAGGGTGGGCACCCCAGTCCACTATTATAATATATTTCATACCTATTGTAATATATTTCATACCTAATAATATATTTCATACCTAAACACGGGGAACAGCAGGTGGGCAACTTGGAGGGAAGGGGGAGAAAGAAGCGGTACCAAGGGTGTGCACTCCAGTCTGCTTAAGAATAAAATAATTTATTAAATCAGATAGAGAGAGAGAATGACAGGCAGGCAGACAGAAAAACAGACAGACAAAGAGAGAGAGAGAGATAAAGAGAGAGAGAGAGAGGCAGAGACAGAGAACAGGGGATCACTGCTTGAACAGAAGCTACAGCATTACTCTAGCTGCAGCTTCAGCATTCAAGAAAGACCCACTGTTCTCATACAGAGAACATGGGTGAATGGCTCCTCTTGCTAAGCTGGGCATGCTGGATTTTGGGGTGCTCAGACATGAGTCCCACTTACCTAGGTTCAGGTGGTTGTTTTTTTTGAAAATATATTGTCCACAGTATAATATAAAACCAGGCATCTTAACCTCTTGTCTCTTACCTGACACCTAATACCAACCATTACATATTAAGATCCTCATGAGCTGAACAGCTGTCCATTCCCAGGTTGAGATCCAAATACAGAGAACTGGCTTTCTCCTCCATATCCCCCAAACTCTGGAATAGAATACCCCTACCAGTGCGACTGAACTCATTAGTCAGCACATTTAGATCACAGCTCATACCCTCCTGCTTCAAAGCTACTAATGCATTTGCCCCTAATCTGACACACCTCTGTCGTACCTCATCCTCTCTGTATACCAAACGTGCAGCCCACTTCTCTGTACATGCACTTCTTTAATAATTGTGTTTCTTCTCCACCTGTTAGTTTTCACCCGATAAACCTCCTACTATTGTCCAAATCAAAGAATGCTGCCTATTCCATGAATCTAGTATTGTTAACAATTGTACCCTATCCCATTGTCATTTAGAGTCTACTTCAATTGTGTACCATTTTTATCTCCTGTTCCTGTTGCTCCCCTATTCTGGTTTTGTTCGAAACCTACCTTGTTTTGATGTTATCGTATGAACCCTGTACAATCCTGGATTGTTTGTTGTTGTTATCCATTATGTGTAATTTTGTTTTCTATATTAGCTCCTGGGTCATGCCTGAAAATAGGCTAATGCATGCCTAGTGCACTCAGCCCAATCAACAAAAACTAAATCAATAAATACCATTTTTATGGATTTTCACTGTTTGTGAGTTAAGAAAAAAAACAAGATGGCGGCCATCATAATTGGTATTTTATTTCAACATGATAGATATTTTTTTCACACAAGCTTTTTTGTCCCAAACAACAAGTAAATCATGAAAATAAGCACTTATGCTCATTTTTTCTCCTGTTTACCGTTCACATTTGTCAGTTAACAAAAAATATTCTTACAACTCTGGAACCGTATAATTTCACAAAACCTGCAAAAGGCATACCCTTGGTAAAGACCCCCTTCAGCAATGAATATTTCATGAACAATTACACATCATTTACGCTGTAGGTGAAAGCAAAAAAAAAAACCCACAATGATAAGTATAGGGAAACAAAAAGATTATTTTTTTGTTCCTTTTTTGGCACTCTGCATCTCGAAAACCAAATAAGATGCCATCATAAAACTTTTCAGGAACTTGAGGCTCTGTCAGCCTGATTGTGCATGCCCCACTGTGTGCTATTTTGTCAAATGATGCCAAAGTTATTACAGTGCAAAAACTGGGGTTTAACATTAAACTGCCTACTCAGTCCTAACTGTAGAGGAGCTGTTACCATGCTCCTATAATATTCTTTGTAAAAAATATTCTTTCCTTTCTTTTTGAGATAGTGGAACCATATCCTCATTCACACCAGTTCCTTCAGGACCTGTGTGAACACATGTAGATGCGCAGGGCCTCTGGGCCCTGAAGGAAGTGAAGACTCCATCTGCCTAAGGTACTGCAGGACCCTGTGGGCCCTGCACGTCTTTGCAGCAACTGATGTCAAGAATTCATGGGGCTGTCTGGTGGAGAGAGAAGCACAGGGTCCTCTGGGTCTTGCACTTCCATGTGCTTGCAGACACAGATGCACAGGGCAAAGAATCCATCTCTCAGCCAAAACACAGGGCCCTTTGGCACCCACAGGTGAAGAGGTGCAGCTCTCTTTAGCATATGGTACTTGGGCCCATGTGGGCAACCCTGCAGGATCCCTTCCTAGTCTTGAGGGTGGTGTCACATGACAACGCCAATACCCCCCCAGCCTCAGCCCATCCAGCTAGATCACTGTGCTCACCCTAAAACATACCTCACCAGCATGGAATTACAAAGCACTACCCACTGGTGTAAAGGCTGGTACTACATACAATGTTTCTAAATAATTTCTTTGTTTTTTAATTTTGACCCCAAATTTTCAAGATAGTCATTTAATAACTCCCCCTTAAGAAAATGACGTGTAGCATTTATAGAATAGTGGCCGAAATGTCATTTTACACCACATGTGTGAAAACACATCTCATCCAGGATTTGAAATATGACACCTACCATGTTCGTGAGGTGGCATGAAAAAATGGCTATATTGAAAGTTTGGAGTCAAAATACTGAAAATTAGCAAAGTTATTGGAAAACATTGAAATGTTTCAATATTCTCTCACAACTTGGGCATGTTACCATATTTTTACAGCAACTTTTCAACATAGTCTTCTTATGGTCCCACTTCATGAACTCAGAACATGAATTTTTTCAAATCCTGCCCAAAATGTAATTTTGTGAAGTGACTGTAAAATCACTTTTTGGGATGGATTTGAAAACATTTCTCCTGCCTTGTTCATGAGGTGGGGACCCAAAAAGGCCATGTTAAAGGTTTGGTGAAAAAATATTAAAAATTGGCAAAATTATGAGTGAACGTTGGCATATTCTAGTGTTCACTCATAACTTGGTCACTCTGACATATTTTTACACCAGAATTTTAACATAGCCTTGTTATGACCCCACCTCATGAATCCAGCAATTAAATGTTCAAATCCTGCCTGAAAGATGATATTGCACAGTGACCACAAAATCACCTTTCGGGACTGATTTGAAAAATTCCACCTCTCTTGTTAATGAGGTGGGCTCCCAAAAAGGTCAGGTTGAAAATTTTGTGTAAAAATATTTTTAAAAATAACAACATTATAAGTAAAAGTTTAAAATCCATTGAAATACATTTCACTGGGCATACCTTATTTTCTCATATCGCAGCCGCAGGTTCCAGCAGCAAGATACATTTTTGATCGGAGAGTGGATTTATGCTGTGGGACACTTTTAAGTAAATGAGGGTGTGTGGTGGTGGGTGCTGACTGGAGGATTGGGGTAGGGTGTGTAGGAGTCAGATCAGTGAGGGACCATTTTCTTCTTTTTAGGTTAATTAAACATCAATGAGGGATGGCTTTCTTTATTTACAGGGGGACCAGGACTGTAACCACCAATGGGGATTGGGCGTCCCACTGTTGTAATAATCTTCCATGGCACCGGTGGTAGCTGTCCAGTGCTACTACCTATTTGGGGGTCAACCTGGGGGGAGAAAGACACATTACAGAGGGTGGGCACCCTGGTCTGCTTTATTTATTATAAATACTTCTAGAAATGACGAGGGAGGACTGGCTGAGCTGAGAAGGGAAGGGAATTCAAAAATAAAAAGATAGATAGATAGAGACAGACAGAGAAAGACAGACAGGCAGTCAGTCAGACAGACAAAGAAAGAGAGATTGAGTAATTACTGGCTCAGTGCTGGCACTCAAGCCAGCAGCAGCCCTCCATCTGTGGCTGCTGGAATCAAGGAAGGTCAGCTGTTCTCCTACAGAGAATGCATCTTAACAGTGCCTCTTGTTAAGCTAGATACCCTAGTGTTTGGGGTACCCAGAAAAAGTATTGCTGGATTTTTTTTTAAACAAACACCTGAATCTAGCTGAGCAGTTACAATTTAGCTAGGTTCAGGTGTTTTTTGTTGTTGTTATAAATCATTTTTGGACTTCTCGTGGCATAACCAATAATATGACTGCCTAAGCCCAGAGCTCTGAGGACTCTACAGTAAAAATTAGCCTCACAAACCTCCTAGACACCATAATCTCCACAATAAACAATCAGCAGAGACCAGCAGAACAATGGGGAAGAAAAATCAGGTGACTGCTTCCACCACAATCAGTGATGCAGAAGGATTTCAGGATGATGGTTCTATGAGCAAGGCCTCAACATCTTCCCTCCCTACTGACAAACGGAAGAGCTCTGCTATCAGCCCGAAAAAAACCTGAAGAAAATTGATCTAATCTTATCGGAACTTCGGGCATACAGAGCCAAAAATAATGCAATACTAGCGACACTACAAGAAGGACAAGCCCAATTGGAGAAAATGGTACAAGAGCATGAATCAACCATCATTGAACTAGACACCTGGGTTGATGAGATGGAGAGAATGCTCCTCCATCTTAATAAAATCATCACTGGACTCCAGGATAAAACCAAAGACTTGGAGGGTCAATGCCATTGGCAGAATCTTAGAATTTATTGGATTCCCGAAGAAGCCAAGGGAACCCCCTTGTGAGCTAGCATAAACAGGCAGACTGGATGGGCCTGGCAGCCCTTATCTGCCAGCAGAATGTATAAACCCAAATCGTAGCATTCCTCGAGACATTATTGACTATGAATTTGGACCTACCACAGGATTTTGTCTTTAACATTGAGTGAGCTCACCGGGTCCAGGGCTCAAAACCTCGAGACCCCCAAGGCTCGACCTCAAGCCATCATAGCATGTTTCTTATCTTACAAAACAAAGGAGTACCTTCTCACTCAGGCTTGGAAAAAAGGCACACTGATGTTTAATAATCTGTGTATCTTTATCAACCATGAGTACGCTCCAACAGTACTGGCCAGACACAAGGGGTGGGATATTCAGACTGTGCCAGGCAGTGGTGCAAGCCTGGGCACAGAGCAACTGGGATGTGCCAGGGCGCTGACAGGGTGATATTCAATGGTGCTGTGCCATGGCTCAGCACCATTGAATATCGCTTTGAGGCCACCCGCATTGTGCATGGCACAGTGGCACAGCACCAGCGCAAGTGGCCAGAGAGGGGCAGGGGGATGCGCTAGCGCAAGTGCCGTTGTGCTAGGTGCATCAATGCGATATTCAAAGGTGCACATGCAAATGGGGCCATAATGCATGCAAGGCGCAAATGGGGTCATTGCATGTCTTTATAACCATTGCATGCAGGTGCACCCAGCAGGTGACTTGGGCTGCAACCGTAGGGGACCGACGTCCCTGCACAAAGTAAGTGCCCACTGCCCGATTGTCGGGCATATGTATGAAAAGAAACATCAATATCCCTGGTGGTCAGTGGACGCTGGCAGCCGATCGCGGGCATGTATAAAGTGGAAGGTCCTATATCCCTGGTGGTCCAGTGGACCACTCGCAGTAATAAGCGGGCAGAAGTCTAATGAAAGATTAATCCCGATCCTGGTGGTCTAGCGGTCCTCCTCCCACCCTCCCTTAGCCCCACCACCCGCTCCCCGGTCAGTGGGCGGCAGCTCCCCACCCGCAAGCCGCCCATCCGCCAGCTGACTGACTGCGTACAGTACAGCTGCGCCCATTGTCAGCGTGGGCCAATGGACGTACAATACATTGTACTACACAGTCCAGATATGTGAATGGATTCATTCATATATCTGGACTGTGTAGCAATATGTCTGCCCGTCATTGGCTCACGCTGTAGACCAATGGGCGTGCAACTGTAATAAGGCAGTCAGTCAGCAGTGGCCGGGTGGCTTACGGGTGAGGGCTGCCACCTGCCGCTGACGGGAGTGGGGTGGCGGGGCTCAGTGGGGGTGGGGAGGGGATACCGCTGGACCACCAGGGATGGGATTAATCTTTCATTAGACTTCTGCCCGCGATCGGCTGTGAGCGGTCCACTGGACCACCAGGGATATAGGACTTCTATTTTTATACATGCTACCTGGATCGGCTGCAAGTGGTCCACTGGACCACCAGGGATATAGGACTTTCTACATTTATACATATGCCCGTGATCAGGCATGGGGGCACTACCCGACGGAGGCTGCCGCCAGAGCAGGTGGCCACCCACAGCTGGCTGCTGCCGTGTTGTGCCCTGCATCGGCAGCTCACCTGTGGGTGGCAGGCGTTGCTCCTTTATTTTTTTAGATCAACTGTATGCAGCACATGTAGGGGTTGCACTGATGGCGCCATCCCGGCTGAATATCGGATGTGCGGGGCATGCATGAGCACACACCCTACTTGCGAGCATACATTACTGATGCACCCCAGTGCATCGGGATTTGTGCCACGCACAAACCCCTTTTGAATATCATGCTGGGGCACATCAGAGGGTTTCCCCATGCACAACCCTTCTGAATATCCCACCCAAGGAGTACAATAAGTTTTTCAAACCACTTCGGGACCGGGAACTCAAGTTTCAGCTGCCCTTTCCTTCCAAACTATGAGTCATGTTCCTTGAAGGGGCTGAAGTATATCACACACTGGAGGAAGCCCTGATGGCATTAGCAGCACAGGACATACACCCGCTACAGCCTCAGTGCCCTTTCCCATTGCAATCACAGAAGAGAAGGGACTGCAAAGCCAATCGCCATAAAGCTCAAGATCTCCAAAAAATGTGCACACTCATCATCATGCATGAAAATAAGGGCATTCTGCACAAACTGAATGGTTGAATGGAGCTGAACATTCAAGATTCCACCGCTACGGGACTGCTGTGAGTGGGGATGGTTGGGGGGGGACTGCCAAGCTTCCAGAGAACTGCCAAGCTTCACACTCAGGTAACCGCTCTCATACTAAATCCTAACTCTACACTTTCTCTTGCCCTCCTTTCTAGCCATCAGCTTGTTTCATTTTTCTCCCACTGTATGACAGACACTCACACTCTTAAGTCATAGGCTCCTTACCTCTGAGTCCTGTTGGATTACGCCAGCCAGCTTTGATGCTCCTGAATTCACTCTTCCCAGGAGGTCTTGTGGGTAAGCGAGTGAGTAAGATAATACAAAATGCTGGCCACTTAAAGAGGGCCTTCTCTTTGCTTACACTGCCACAGGACTGAGATTGAGGGGTAGAGTGAAATTCATTTGGTACAGAGTCCCATCTGGGGAGGTACAGGGGGTTGAAGCAGAAGCTGAAAGGGCAGGGAGCAATGGAGTCTATACTGTAAACATAGGCATTCAGTCTCCGCTTGAACCAGCATGAAGATGCATGCCCCTGAAAGTAAAGCTCTTTACCACAGCCTCTGCTCCACAAAGGTGCACTAGTCCATGCACTCTGACTATGTAGACGCACTCTCACTATTAAAAAGACAGATGAGCCAAGAGATGATTGGTGATGATTGTCACAGATTCACTCAGCAGGTCAGGCCCTCTACTCCCAAAGTGCCAACCTCTGAGCGCAGTCTTGTGAACAGTGTAACAGACAAGGTAACCCTCTTGCCTATTTTGTGAGTTTGGATCAACCTTTGGTCTCAAGTTCTGGGGAGATTCAAACTGTTAACCTCTGCTAGCATACCCAATGCACAGGCTCAGATATATCTGTCTTCGGGGGGCCAGATATCTTTGCCTATGGGCACCTAACCAGGTGTTCAGAGATGAATAAGCTTATGTCTACTGTCTGCTATAACCATAAATATTTCTAAGCAAAAGAAAGCAATTCAAAGACAGACCAGGTATGCTCAAAAATTAGAGTTTTTGACTAAAATATATAACAATATGTCAAACATACAATACAGAACTCATATCACAAGACATACATATCTTTAAACAAAACAAGGTTTAAAACAGTGCAATTCCTACAACAATATTTAGATTTGTCTAGCCTTCTAAATACCTGATTTCAGTGCTCAGATGTTTTCTTGGTCAGTGTCAGATAAAAGTGTGTCTGTAGTGAAACAGAATAATCTTTACAAGCAGTATTTGCCAACCCTTTTGGATGAGGTCATCTAGCTCCTCCCTGTCAAAATATCTAAAAAATATATATTTCTATACAACCACAGGATGTAATTTCAAAGTATTAATTCTGCAACCTTAGCATAACTCAATTTCAATGACACCTCTTTCGATTCATGCTGCATCCTCCTCACACAGGCTTCATATCTGTGTAATAACTTGTGTTTTCTCTTCAACGTCATAAACCTTTTTTATGATTTCCCTCTTAACAAAATTAACTTAAACAACTCTGTAATTAACTCAGAGAAACAGGATCCTTGATTAAAGTGTTCCATGTAACACATTGTCTCTAAAAACTGAGTGTGTGTGATATATGCTGTCAGCATTTCTCTTGGCCTGCATCTGTCAGCTGAAATATGGGGGGGATGAGTGAGGTCATTCCTAGAGCATTTGATTTTTCAGCAGAGACAGTCGTTAATACATTTTATATAAAAAAAATGATACAGCACTCAGAACGGCTGTCTACGTCACACTCCTCCCCACCTAGACTGAATTTGGGGATCTATCCCCTACATGGGATGAGCTTCCCAAATTAGTTCACTCCTCATAGACCTTAGACAGCCCATCGGAGTTCTGATTCTTAATGCCTGCCCTATGTATGATTGTCAGATCATACCCTTCTAAAGCAAGACTCCATCTTAGTAGTCTCCCATTGTTTTTTCCCATCTACGTCAGCCAAACCAGGGGGTTGTGGTCAGTCTGCACCACAAAATGATGCCCATACAAGTATGGCTCTAATTTCTTCAGGGCCCACACTATGGCAAGACACTCCTTTTCCACCACGGAGTATGCTTGCTCTCTGGGAAGCAGCTTTCTGCTCAGGTACACAACTGGGTGATCTGTCCCTTGGCTAGACATCTGGCTTAGTACTGCCCCAATACCCATGTCTGAGGCGTCCGTCTCAACTATAAAGGTTTTGCTATAGTCAGGACTTGTCAAAACAGGAGCACTGCACAGTGCCTCCTTCAGTCTGGGTAAAGGCTTCCTCACAGGCTGGGCCCCAGGTAATTTTCTTTGGCATCTTTTTCTTTGTCAGGTCAGATAGTGGAGCAGCCAGGGCACTGTAATTAGGTACACATTTTCTGTAGTACCCTGCTGTCCCTAGAAAGCTCCTGACCTGCTTCTGGGTTTCTGGTCTGGGAAATGCCTGGATCAACTCTATCTTTATTTGGTTAGGATGGAGCTGTCCCCCGACCTACCACATGCCTGAGATATGTCACTTCTCCCAAGGCCACCTGGCACTTCTCGGCTTTGACAGTGAGCCCGGCCCTCTTTATCCTGCCCAGCACTTCCCTAAGGTGGGAAAGGTGTTCCTCCCAGCTGGTACTAAAGATGGCAATGTCATCCAGGTACACCACGGCATACTCCTCAGCACCATTTAATGCCTGGTTCACCAACCTTTGGAAAGTGGCTGGGGCGTTCTTCATTCTGAAAGGCATTACTTTAAACTCAAATAAGCCTATCGGAGTGATGAAGGCTGACCTCTCCCTAGCTCTGTCTGTTAATTCTACCTGCCAATACCCTTTGGTCAGGTCAATAGTCGGAAGGTAGGTCGCCCCTCCCAGCTTGTCCAGGAGTTCGTCCATCCGGGGCATCAGGAGGGCGTCGGACTTTGTGACTGCATTCAGTCCACGATAGTCCACACAGAAATGAGTAGAGCCATCTGGCTTGGGTACAAGGACTACAGGTAAGGCCCAGGGGCTGTGGGATCTCTGGATTACCCCTAAATCCAGCATCTCCTTCACTTCCTTCCTAATGTCCTTTTGGACAGCCTCTGACACCCGATATGCTGTCTGCCGTATGGGTGTCTGTGTCCCTGTCTCCACATCATGTGTTGCTAAGGGGGTTATCCCAGGCTTGGCGCTAAACAAGGGGGCAAAGTCTGCTAAAACCTCCCTTACTTTCTGGACCTGGTCCAGGGTCAGCTGGGGAGACAATTTTACTGCCTCCACAGAGGACTCCCGCTTACTTTCTTCCAGCAGATCCAGAAGGGGGTCTCCTTCATCCGTCCCTTCCCCATGACTACACACTGCAAACACCATGTCAGCCCTATTTGCATATGGCTTCATCATGTTGACATGGTACATCCTTTCAGTCTGTATTCTGTCAGGTAACTCCACAATGTAGTTTACGTCATTTACCTTCCTAACCACTTTGTACGGTCCTGCCCACTCAGCTTGCAGCTTGTCTTTTTGGACCAGAATAAGGACCATGACTTCCTGACCCCCATGTATGAGTGAGCTCTGGCTCTGCGGTCGTACCACACCTTTTGTTTCTGTTGGGCAGCTGCCAGGTTGCTCTGGGCTGTCCCCATAAGCTCCTTCAGCCTTTCCCTAAACCTAAGGACATAATCCACAATGGGAATTCCCTGGGTGGCATGCTTGCCTTCCCAGTCCTCCCAGATCAAGTCTAGGGGCCCACATACCCGGCGTCCATATAAGAGTTCAAAGGGGGAAAATCCTGTCAACTCTTGGGGCACCTCCCTGTATGCAAACAACAGTTGGGGAAGGTATTTCTCCCAGTCCCTCCCACGCTGTTCAGCAAATGCCCGGAGCATTGACTTTAGGGTACCATTGAATCATTCCACAAGCCCATTGACTTGTGGGTGATATGGTGTCGTGCATCTCTGCACCACCCCACACTTCTCCCATAAACATTTCATCAGGTCCGTCATGAAGGAACCCCCTCGATTGGTGATAACTTCCTGGGGAAACCCAACACGGGAGAAAATCCCAAGTAAGGCATCTGCCACTTTGTCTGTCCTCAGAGAGGATGGGCGACTGCCTCTGGGTACCGGGTGGCATAATCCACCACAGTCAGGATGAATCTGTTCCCCATCTCCTGGTACAGGAGGAGGTTAGCAGGTGTTTAAGAATGCCCATGAAGGACAAGAGTACTGCCTGCATGTCAGCGCCTGTGTGGTTGATGGGAATGCCAGATGATGTAAACAGGGGAGATGCAGTCCCCGACACTGACAGCAACTCACCAGCCATAATTGGACTGGTGGCATTCATAGCCTGCCCGGACCTGGGAGGGTTGACAGTCTGGGCAGCTGGCTGTGTCACTGCTGGAGTGGTCAACAGTGTTGAAGTTATTACACTGGAGTGAAGGGCTGACCGTGAGTGAACTGGTGAGGCCCTGTCCTTGCTGTGCACCCTCTCCTAGTGATTATGTTTGTGCTGCCCCAAGGTCTTCTCCCAGGACTTGGATGAATGAGAGCCTGAAGAGTGGGCTGGTGAGGTTGTCGAGCTCTTCTCTTGGAGCTCCTTCTCCATTCTGGCTACCTGCTACTTCAGAAGGTGTGTCTCTAAAGCCTTCTCTCAGTGTCACTGGGTAGCAGAGTTGAATTTTCTGCAGATCTGGCAGGCCTTTGCATTATGGGCCGAGCCGAGGCAGTACACGTAGACATTGTGCAAGTCACCCGAATATATTTTTTCACCTCACTTGCAGAATTGAAATAGTTTTGATGGCTCTTTAGTCAACATACACATTGTCAAAAATCACTTTGTAAAAAGTGACAGTTAACTAAGGTAAGAAAAGTTAGAGGGGATCACGTGATGCAGGGAACCTGGTAGCAGCACTGATCCGGAGCTCCTGCACCTCGCTTCTCATCAACTTTATTTAATACAATAATCGAGGGAAACACTTTACTGTATAACATCAGGAAGAATTCCGGTCTACAGTGATCATCTTGTATACAGAATCAGCATCACAATTGGCTATAATTGCCGCGATGGACGCCTACATGAGGCAGGCCTTGCCTAAACACACACCACCTGCTACGCGTGAAAAAACGCCCAAAAAACAACGGGCCCAAGGGGCTGTAACTAGCAAACCAAATACTTCAACCTCTGTTGCGATCCCCTTAACAGAGGACCGCTTCCTACAAGAAATGTTGCCCTTCAGGGAAACACTCTCCGATATCTCGATGGAACTAAAATCTCTCCATAGAGATCTCAATGGTCTTACGAGGAGAGTGGGAGATACAGAAGCTCGACTGGCATCCTTGGAGAAATGGAGAGACAAAACAGAGCCTGAAATAGCACATCTCCACCAGCAAATACACAAACTACAACTCGAAACTAAAGATTTGGAAGGAAGGAGCCGGTGGAACAGCATCCTGATTCTCGGTTTACCGGAATCGGAGGAAGGGACCAATATTATTCTTTTCCTGCAAGCTTTTCAAAAGTGGTGGCCCTTCCCCTCAGCTCCGATTATCAAATTGAAAGCGCATTGCTCCCATGAGGCTATGATCCACGCCAGAACCCCCAGGCCAATCATTCTGAAATTCCTGAGCTTTATCGAAAACAGCATGTCCTCACCACAGCCAAAGAGCTACAAAAATTGCCTGGGAAAGTTCAACCCTCCGGATTACACAAGATTTGCCTTTTTCAAAACACACCAGAGGCGTTCAGCCTTTCACCCCACTGTCAGCAAACTAATCGCCACCGGAATCCCCTTCAAGATGTTGTATCCAGCAAAACTCCGCATCTCAGTAGAAGGGACCTGGATCGTCTACGACACACCAGCACAAGCATTATCGGATTTAATTACGAGACTGCCTAACCTTTTCAAGGAGGGCTGAATATCTAACACTGAACATTTTGTTGATCCTAATAGTTAAATTAAGGGATTGTGGTTAACTTTAAATACCTGTTGCTGGTTGAAGGTTATTTCATCCCCATCAGACCCGACTGGGAGGCTTCCAGTTTATTTAGGTCCAGTAGGTTTGGTTCTGACTGCTATCCTAGGCCAGGGAGGCTTTAGGAACCTTTCATATCACAGTAGGAACCTTTTTGCAGGGGGAGCTTTCCTAACGTTGTATTAGGTGAGGACCGAGTTGGGTACCCGCCATTTCTTTTCCCCCGGCTAGTTCCTCTGGCAATGGATATCGGAGGATTCGGGTCAGTTACTTCTGTGACTATTTTGTTCTTTTATTGTTTGTGAACTTCTTATTTAAGTTTTGGCCTGTGTCATAGACAGCATCTACAAGGATAGTTGCAGGTTTCTTGTGATGGATTGTTTGTTGTAATTAATAATGATGACTCTGAGGTTGTTTGTTATTCCAGTTACTGAAAGCTCCTATTAGGGCTTATGTTCTTTTCATCAGAAGCATTTACTTCAGGAGGACAGTGTGTGCCTCTGCCAATTCACGGCAAATTAAATAAGGGGCTGACATTCCTTGGATAACTTAATTTAATTTTAGCCAGCAGACAATTATAGGGTGTCTGTGGGTTGCAGGTTTCCTAATCTGTTTATAGTTAAGCCAAGTTTTTTATTATGAACAGGGGTAGGACACATTGAGTTGGGGGGGGCAGGGTGCGGGGTTCAGTGAGCAGGCTCAGGAAGAGCTGCATAGCGTACCAGTTTTGGGGGTGATGGTGTTTTGGTTTTCTTTATCTCACCTTTCTGTGCACTGCATGCCCATCAGCTCAAGGGTCATTTTCAGTATTTTGGGATCCTCAAGTGCTATTGAATCAGCCCTTCTTTTCTATATTACTGGGAAATAATCACCATCTGGGGTTGGCCACTCACTAAGCTTTCATATAGGCGCAGACTCATTCAGATTTTGGGTGAGAGGCCCTAGTGTATATAGTTATGGGGTTTCATTAAAGGGGGAGGAAGAGGGTATCATGTGACTCAAGGGTGCCTATACTTCCACTAAACACTTTAGTTAGTCCTCAGATAGAGGGCTTAAAGATAAATAACGTTCTGGCTATCGTGATATATACTTTTATGTTGGATGTGTCTTTTCTAACTTTGTTGCTATAGGGAGGGATGGGTGGGGGTGGAGTGGGAAGGGATGGAGTGTGCCTTTTGGGATTTGATTATGGGAGGAAAACAGGTCTATGGTTGATATCTGTTGTTGATAATAATGGCTAATAGCGACCATTGAACAATATGGTTCACAATAAACACAGCAATAGAGTCAAGCCATACAAAGGCAAAAGTACTGGACTTTAGGAGGGCTGGCTTTGCCAAAATGGGTGCGTGCCTAAGGAATGCACTAGCAAATGGGCAGGAAGGAGGGGTGGAAGAACAATGGGGAATAATAAAAACTGCCATCACAGAGGTAACAAGCCTTTGTGTGAAGCAAATTAACAAAACGAAACGATGTAAGAAACCACTATGGTTCTCAAAGGAAGTGGCAGTGAAGGTTCAAGAGAAAAAGAAAGCATTCAGGAAGTACAAGGAATCACAGAAGAAGTGGGACAGGGAACTATAACAGTTAAAGCAAAAGGAAGCTGGGAAGGCAGTCAGAACAGCAAAGGCCCAAACCGAGGAAAAGATAGCCAACTCAGTTATGAAGGGGGATAAAACCTTTTATAGGTACATCAGGAGTGAAGGAAGACCAAGGAGGGCTAGTGAGGCTTAATAAAGAGGAGGGAGGGTGGGCAGAGGGTGACTGTGAAAAGGCAGAGATACTAAACAAATATTTTGCTCAGTATTTACAAAGGAAGTGGGGAGGTACCTAAAACAAACAGTAGAAACACTCTGGATGCAGAAGTTGATACCAGCCCATTTACAGAAGAAAGGGTTCTGAAAGAACTCTTAAAACTGAAGGTGGACAAAGCAATGGGGCCTGATGGGATTCATCCCAGAATTCTAAAAGAACTAAGGTTAGAACTAGTGACACCACTGACTACCCTCTTTAACAAATCATGGGAGGATGGGGTGGTACCCGAGGACTGGAGAAGGGCAGATGTGATTCCCTTTCACAAAAGTGGGAGCAAGGCAGAAGCAGAAAACTACAGACCTGTTAGTTTAACCTCAGTGGTAGGAAAATGATGGAATCACTTCTGAAGGAAAGACTTGTTGAGTATCTAGAGGCCAGAGGGCTCAGGACCAAGGCAGCATGGATTCACAGCGGAAGGTCATGCCAGACAAATCTGATAGATTTCTTTGACTGGGTGACCAAAGTAGTAGATCAGGGAGGGCTGTGGACATGGCCTACCTAGACTTTAGCAAGGCATTTGACACAGTCCCACACAAAGATTAATATACAAGATAGCCAGCCTGGGAGTGGGTCCCAAGATGACAGCCTGAGTAAAGGATTGGCTGGAGAATAGGACACAGTAATAGTAAATGGGTACACTCTGAAGAAAGGGGTTACTAGTGGGGTACTGCAGGGTTCAGTATTAGGACGGTCCTCTTCAATGTCTTTATAAGCGACATTGCAGAGGGACTGGAAGGAAAAGTATGTCTCTTTGCAGATGACACAAAGATCTGCAACAGAGTTGATGCACAAGGTGGGGTGGAAAGGATGAGAACGGACTTGGCAAGATTAGAGGAATGGTGAAATGTATGGCAGCTTAGATTCAATGCTAAGAAGTGCAAGGTAATGCACCTGGGAACAAAACCCAGGGGAAGAGTACACAATGGGGGGTGAGATACTAACAACAACAAAAATGGAAAGGGACCTGGGGGTAGTCATATCAGATGACCTAAAGGTGGGCAAGCAATGTGAGAGGGCAGCAAGGAGGGCTGGGGGGATACTGGGATGCATAGGGAGGCATCACCAGTAGAAAACAGGAAGTCATTATCCTCTGTACAGACAGTTGGTGAGACCCCATCTGGAGTACTACGTGCAGTTCTGGAGACCCAATCTCCGCAGGACATAGACAGGATGGAGGCTGTCAGAGGAGGCAACTAAAATGGTGCAGGGTCTGCACCAGAAGACATATGAAGAGAGACTTAAGGAGCTGAATATGTATAGCCTCAAGGAAAGGAGGAGAGAGGGGACATTATTAGAAACTTTCAAGTGCCTCAAGGAATCAACAAAGTCCAAGAGGGTAGCATCTTTCAAAAAGAGGTGTGCAAGAACAAGGGGCTGAATTTGAAGATAGAAGGGGCAGCTCAGAGGCAATTTAAAGAAGTATTTTTTCACAGAGAGGGTTGTGGATGCATGGAAGCGGCCTTCCGGAGGAGGTTGTGGAGTCAAAAACAGTGGTGGAATTCAAGCATGCATGGGACAGTCATAAGGCAATTCTAGGGGGTTGGGTAGGAAGAAGTAGGCTGCTGGTTAACTAGGATCTGCAGCTTATCCATTAGGTAGGGAAATGGGCAGACTGGGTGGGCCAAGCGGTCCTTATCTGCTGTCAAAATCTGTGTTTCTGTGTGTTTCTGTGTTTCTGTAATAGTCCTGTTAAAATTGTCACGTGGAATGTTAGAGGAGCAAGAGATGCTTAGAAAAGGTACCAGATTCTTAAACATTGTGCCTTTCCTAACGCCGGTATTATCCTGCTTCAAGAAACCCATCTGCTAAGTGCTGAATCACTCTGGTTACATAGACAAGGAATTTCACAAGTCTTTGCAGCCGGGGATTCATCCCCGTGTCGAGGGGTGGTTATATTAGTTAAAAAATATCCCTTCCATGTAGATATGACCATTACAGATCCCAAGGGAGATGTTTTTAGTTAGAGGACACTGAATAACACTACAGTGGCCCTGGGATCAATATCTTGACCCGATGGGGGGACAGGTTTTTAATGGATTTGGCTAATAAAATTGCAACGCTCCTGCCCTCCCCCTTGATTCTAGGGGGGGGGATTGGAACATCTCACCCATTCAGGACCTGGACAGGACCTATAGGCCATTGAAACCACCCTCCTCTTCCCAGAATGCACTGAAAGATTTAATAGCCCTGTTGGGTCTGTGTGACCCATGGCATATCTTAAACCCCTCGCACCACCTATATACATTCTACTCAAATATCTACCAATCCTGGTCAAGATTAAATTACATTCTAATTAGTTGTTCCCTCATGCCCCGCCTTTGTCAATCTGGAACAGAGCCCATAGTTATATCCGACCACTCAGTTGCCTGGTTGGTTCTTTCCCTGGATTTCCATATCCAGAGAGATACAGCCTGGAGACTAAGTATGCAGCTGTTAAAAGACAACTCCACTGTTTCTCACATCAAATTCTTATCCCTACCTTTATGGAGCATAATAGAGACTCCACACCAAGAGGGGACCTATTATGGTGTACTCTGAAATGTCACCTTCGAGGAGAATTTATTAAGTTAGCTTCTAGGAGGAAAAGGTTAAGAGAAACTAAAGCTCTATCTTTATTAACTCAGATTAAAGAGAAAGAAAATGTTTTATCCTCTACTACATCCCCGGTCTCCCTAGAATCGCTGCTAGCTCTATGTAATGAATATGCAGACTTGATAAAAGAAAAAGCAGAATACGCCCTCTTAAGGACCAAAGCTAAATATGTTGATCAGGGTGAAAAAGCGGGAAGATTACTTGCCTTACGCCTACGCCAGTTAGAGAGCTCCCGTTCAATCCCATCCATACGGGCTCCTGATGGTTCCATTAAAACTAAACCTTGGGAGATCACTCAGATCTTCGAGACCTTTTATAGGACACTCTATGGGAAATATCCCTCCCAAATATTACCTCAAGACATAGAAGCCTATCTGGATTCCCTTGACCTTCCTGAACTAACTACCTTTTTTCAGTCTTCTTTAGTCTCACCAATAACCATCACTGAAATAGAGATAGCTATTAATGGCCTCTCTCTCCAGATAAAGCACCGGGCCCAGATGGATTTCCCTCTAATTTTTACAAAACTTTCTCCAAGGAATTATACCCCCTCCTCCTAAACTTATATAGTTACATGTTCAAGGCTGACAAATTAGATCCAACCCTTCTGGAAGCAACGATTACTATCCTACTCAAACCAGACAAGTCCCATCTAGATCCGGCTAGCTATCGACCAATTTCTCTCCTCAACTGTGACATTAAAATCTTGGCCAAAGTTCTTTCACTTTGGATAAAAGCACTTTGGACCCAGCTTCTAAGTCCTGAACAAGTTGGATTTGTGTCTGGACGCTCCTTGGCTGACCACCTCAGGATACTCACACATGTATTTCAAGTGGCCCGATCTTCTCAGTCTCCAATGGCATTGATCTCCCTAGATGCCAAAAAAGCTTTTGATAGGGTGAACTGGGAATTTCTATGGATAACTTTGAGGAAACTGGGTTTCCCCTCTCCTTTTATTGCAATGATACAGTCGGTCTATGCCTCTCACTCGGCCAAGATTTATTGCAACGGTGTTTTCTCTGCCGGATTTCCCCTATTTACCAGTACCAGACAAGGTTGCCCTCTTTCACCCTTCCTCTTTAATCTTTATCTAGAACCTCTTCTTCGTCACATTAAACAGTCCCCCCAAATTAGAGGTATTCCGATTCATAATCAAACTTTAACTTTCTCGGTGTATGCAGATGATATTCTCCTTCATTTGCAGCAGCCGGCATCTTCTTTGGAACACACCCTGAAAGTTATTGGCCAATACGGTAGTCTATCTAATTATAAATTAAATCTTTCCAAAACCAAAATCTTCCCACTGAATAGCCATACCCTGAAATCGGAGTTCGTTCATCTGGGTATAAAATGGTCCCCTCAGTCAATCAAGTATCTTGGTATACATCTAACTAGGGATCCCATTAATACCAAGAAACTAAACCTGGATGATCTCGTGGTAACTATTCAGCAGGATCTCCAGAGAGAAAGAACCTGCCCTTATCCTTATGGGGTCGAATAAGTATAATTAAGATTAATGTTCTTCCCCGTGTTTTCTATCCCTTGAACCTGTTGAATTTATGGCTTCCGCTATCCTTTTTCAAATGCTTACATTCTATGGTCTCAAGATTTACCTGGTTAGGCAAACATCCCCGCTGCGCTTTCCTTAAACTTAGCGTGTCCAAGGCTTTTGGTGGTCTTCGTCTTCCCAACTTTCTTTTCTACTATTGGGCGAGTCACTTAACCAAACTGGGGAGATGGCTTTCTCATAGGGATATGGACTACATTCCCATTTGGCTTCAGACAGAGAATAGCTTCTTAAGATCCAATGATATAGACCTTTCCATAGTCTTCTATCTGACAAGATCATCACTGCCAGTCTTATTGCAAGATTTGGTTATCAGTACTTCCCTTAAAGTCCTCTCACAATGTTGTGCATTTTTCAAAGATACTCCTCAAATATGACTTGGGCCAACCAATTCTTTCAAATCCCAATATAAAGATAGGTGGCTCCTGCCTTTCCCCTCACTGGCTCCCACAACTCCAAGAAGTCCGAGTGGAAGATTTCTTTTCTCAGAACAACCTTCTTTCTTCTCCTGAAATTCTCACAAAATTTGGCATCCCAAGGAATCAGATTTTTAAGGTGTTCCAACTAAGACATTTTAAAAGAAAATTTTTTGGTGTCAGGCCTCGGACATCTCTGGCCAGACCCATTTTGGCTCAAATATCTGAATACGCTTGGAAGCCACACTGTGTTTTCACGATATATACCTTCCTCTTGACCACCAACTGTTCTAACCCTCTTCCTAGTTCTCCAGTCTGGAACACTTTACTCCCAGACCTGAACCTCAATTGGGCCCAGATTTCGAAGGATCTTTATATATACCAGACCCAAGACAGATTTAGACTCACCCAATACCACATACTGAACAATATGTACTATACTCCCATTAGATTAGCCAAACTGGGTAGGCTACCAGACCCCACTTGTACTAGATGTGGAAAAGCGGAAGGGAATCTGGTGTACATATTTTAGTACTGTGAAAAAGTGGTCCCTGTTTAGCAGGAAATTCACTCCAAACTGGACCCCTGGTTGGGGTTGGAAGACCTTTTCATGACTGAAATCTGTCTTCTAGGCATGTACTCTGGCATTAAAGTTAAAGAATGCAGATTCCACATGGTATTGATAGCCATTATTGTTAAAAAGCTTGTTCTTAAACATTGGTTGGATCAGTTAGTAATATCCTATAGTGAATGGTTAAGTGATATATCTGTATTTTTCAGAACAGAGCACTTGATTGCAGGTTCTCATAATAATATGGCAGGTTTTGACAAAAAATGGGGCAAACTGTATGCTTTATACTTAAAATAGGTATGCTGTAACATATCTGCATTTAAGTTATTTTGGTGCTATTGTTTTCCTGTATTTTGACTCAGAGGAGTTTGTCGTCTCTTCTCCTCTTCTAATAGTAATAGGGCACACTCCAGGGGGAGGGAGGGTAGTGGGACTATGGAGGGAGGGGAGTTAGTTTTGTTGGTTTATTTTGTTGGTTGATTTGTTTACCAATGTTCTTACCATGTGTACACTCTGCCATGTATAAGTGTATTTTATTAAAATTAATAAAAAAAAATTTGAATTTCAACAAGAGAAAAGTTAGAAACAGTCAACAATAATGGCGGCATTTCCATGTAGGGTCCGAGTGTGGCCATCGGTGGAAAAATAACTTGGAGGGAAGGGACTGCCCACCTTTACTTTGAAAGTGCCAACATAGGACATCATCATTGGTGGTAAATATTGGACTGCTAGCAAAAAGTTTCTACATGGTCCTAGTGCCTGGTAGCTATAGTTCCATAGGTGTGGCCTGATGAAAGAGATATCCTCGAAGAAGATTTAGAAATCATGCAGGCAAGGAGAAATTGAGAGACAAAGCAAGTGAAAATAAATGCCTGGGAGGGTTTGAAAAATTGTTTGATGTGTACTTTGTCCAGGCCTGAAGTCTGCTACAAACTGGAGAAGAGGAGGGGGAACAATCACAGGTACGGCTGAACAGTTCCTGGACTTGCCTCGTTTATAGCACACACCATCCCCACAGCTATTCTTCTGGTTACCTCACCAAAAATACAATTAAATCATTTTGACAAGATCCCCACCCCCCCTTCCCTGAGCTCCATCTGTATTGGGGGGGTATCATGTCCAGGCATGGTGTCTTGCCTGCATCTACTGTACCTTATCTAAGTGTTGCATCACCAGCTCTATTGAAATTAACATTGATTATGTTTTGCTCCATCCCCAAACTGACCATCTACTATTGTCTGTTTGCTCCCAGGTGCCTCACAGACACCTCTCTAGATACTCTTTGGATTAAAAGGAATTTACCCTAAAAACTGAACTTGGAAACCATGGCATAGCTACACACATTTCCATGGGTTTCCATGAAAATTAGAATGAATTTTCCATGGTTTTCCAGTTTTCATGACAAAAATAAATTCCTAGTAGATTATTTTCATGGGAATATGGAGAGATACACTTTTCTATGGAATTCCATGGTATTTATTGTCCCATGTTTTGGGTGCTCCTTTCCAAGGAAATACTGATAGGAACCAAGAAAATTCCATCCTCTTTTCCATGGAAAGTTGTTTGTGTAATCCATGATTTCCAAGATCTTTTTCCACGGTCTGATGAATTCCATGGAATCCATGGGTGATCTAGATAAGCCATGCGCACTCTTGGGACAGGCAAGGCTAACATATATAAAATAAGTGTTTAGCTCCACTGTAATGTCTGTCTCTCAGGTTAACATGCTGCTATCCCTCCCAGATGCTATGAGGCCTACTTTCTGATTTCCACCATTCTTTCATATAACATAGCTGAAACAAGTCCTATAATTCCTTTGTATATCTCTTGCAGTCACTTTTCATATTATTGTTTTGCACTGTAATGACCTTCTTGCACTCTCACTCTCTTTAAGACCTTACACTCTTCTCTAATGGTGTTTATCCACGTCTCTCTTACTGCTTTAAAGGCTTTCCTTTTGCTCTTAAAATCTGCTCTCAATGTCAGACTCATCACCGTGGGTGTCCTTTTTGTTGTCTTGGTCTTCTTCACTCTGGGGATGCATGTCTCAACAAAAAGTTTGTCAAAACTGAATAATCAAGACCGCTGTGAAATTGGAGTATACTGGCTTTATTGCTATCTATCCTGGCTGCATGTTTGATTCGTAGTAATGTTGCAAATAAGCACATAACAGGTTAAAAAGTTATATGAAAAAGTAAAAAAAAAATATTGGGGACCATAACAAAAGAACAGTATTACAAAGCAATCAAAATTATACACCTTTTCCCTGATGTAATTCATTATAGGGCAAGTAGTGAGCTCAGTAATCACCATTCAAGAATTTAAGATGATTTAGCAGCACTGTACAGTACCAGAAGGCATCAAAAACAATTGGCAAAGATTGAGCAAACACACTTGATGACAACTCAGTAAATATATGCTAATTAAATTCAGGTTTTAATGTTGCAATGCCCAGGATACCAGATGAAGGCAAAAGAAGGGTTTCATATGCTCCTCAGGTTTTGTTTTCTGGTGTGGCTAATAACTTTGAAGTTGATACACTACCTATTAGTGTTTTAATAGCCATGAGATGGTAGGTACTGTTGTTTTTCCCATTGCCTTGCTACAGATTCAAACATGTTTAAAATTGAAAAGTCAGCACAGCAGTTTTCAGTATAAACAAAAACTCAAATGAAGACAAACCTGAGATATTGGTGACTGAGTCCTTCCTATGGGTACTGCAGTGTCTGGTTTGAAAGGATCAAAATCCAGGTCCAGTAAAGATTCTTCTTGCTTCGGAACTGGGGCTTCATTCTATAAATTGAAAAAACATCGATTTTTTTTTTATTTCTCTGCGGTGACATTGACACTTCCGATAGCCTTAAATGTATCTCTTTTTTTTTTCTTCTTTCTTTTTGCCTTGCCCTCAAGGTGGTTTCCTTCCCACTTGGTCCCCCACTCTCATTGGTCATCCTCCCTCCAAAGCACTGTCTGGTACCCTTCAGAGCCCTGTACTGTAGCTGGTGCAGCAGCTGTAGTGACTGGACAATTATCCTGCTGCCACTGCTGTGCAGCTTTTCCATTTTCTTGTGCACCGTTTCTCCTGGGGTTGAGTCACGTGCAGTGACGCACAGTACTGCCATCCATGTCAGCACCTCTTCCTCAGGTGCTCACCTAGTCACACCACCCAGTCTTGGATAGGTGGTGATAGTGCATCAAGATGGCAACCCCCCCCGAAGGACAGCAGTTTTAAGGAGGCTCAATCCTCCTTTTCCCGTCCAGCCCATGAGTGACCCTGCTCCATTCCCTGAACCTGAGTTGCCAGTGTGGCAGGAGGTAAGGTGTTCAAATGCATCATCCTTCCATGCCATGGGGCTGCCCACATGTCTCTTTTAATTTTAAATGTACAGTAACTACTGAACTTGCCCACAATCAATTTAAATCCATAATAACTCATGCACCATCATTATTATTAATAACACATATTTGTTTACACTATGATTGAAAAACTGCTTTGCTCTGCTACTTTAATTCAGATACAAAATCTGTAGAAGAGCTTGGGAAGTGCAGTGCAGCATAATGTTTCCACGTGTTCTTTTTCTGGAATTCTTTTTCCTTGCAAAGAAGTTTGCCAGTTTCTGATTTAGGAAAGAACATTCAAACTTCTGCAACAGCATCATAAAAGAGATCACAGTAACATTGCAACTCAGTGTTATACTAGAGGAAAGGACTAAGCATCCAACGTGTATGCCTCTCCCATCACACAGCAGTGACTATACCCATTTTTGTGAGGACATGTATCCAAGTATAACTTTCAGAGTGTTATTCACACTTAGGCCATGTGACCTTCAATTCTGTTATCTCTCAGGACTTTGTCACGTTCTGCTTTGAAGGCTTGAACATTGCTAGTTTCCATTACCTCACTGGGCAGTTTATGGGCAGTTTATTCCACATTCAAATCCCCTTTCAAGTTAAGTAATGCTTTCTCTCTATTTTTTTGTTCATATAGTGCTTTTTCTCCCTCGGCAAATCATTGTCAGTGATATATCTTGATTTCAAGGATATACAATTTAGGCCTTGCATTCTCCGGTCCCCCAGGTTCAGCTGACACCCAAGGGCTCCCATGGCCTCCCTTCTTTAAGTAGGAGCTTTGGGGGGGCTGTCCATTCCCCTGAGGCAGTCCACCAAGTGGACAGGATCCATGTTTGGGGCATTAGCACCCAAGGGAGCTGGGGACATCAACAGTCATATAGATGGTCATGGGATTTTATCTAATTTTCTCGCCTTTTCTCCACCCCACCCTGGTATGGGTAGAGCCTTCTGATGGCCACAGATGCATGCAGTAACACCTGTGGAATGAGCAAGCTCCCTTGACCCACCACGAGTCACTGTGGTGCTAGATGCCTAATGCCTTTCCACCTGATTGCCACTGCTGCAGTCTGTCCTGCCTTCTGACGCGATGACTCACATTTACTCTAGAAGTCAGGTTGCCTGCATGGCAGCATAATGCCCAGCTGCTCTGCTACTGGAGTGGCCTATGTAATACTTTCCAGTGTTTCCCCTTGTCCTTCCCCATCCCAGTTTAAGCACACGTACTCAAGTCCTGCTTGCACCCATCAGCTCAAACAGCTATGTATGCTCCATCCCTTCTATACCTTTTAGTCTTTTGAATGTTGTTGCTAGATCAACATTGTTGAGTACTGTTTGGTTCATTTTGTAAATTCTGATTTAAAAATGACAGGATGCACCTGGCATGGATCCATTCAGAAGGCTATCAATTTACGCCTGCATCAACAAAACACCACCCTTAGCAAAGAATATGAATGTCAGCTTTTTACAAATAAAGCTATTTATGCCAGAGAAGTGGATCAAACAGAGTTGTGAATGTGGCCTACATGGATTCCAGTAAGGCTTTCAACATTGTTCCACACAGAAGCATAGTAAGCAAGCTGGGCAGCTAGGAGTGGGTCCAAAGTAGTAAAATGGGTAAGAAGTTGGCTAAGCAACAGGACTCAGAGGGTGGTGGTAAATGGTGCTCACTCTGGAGAAGGCAAGGTGACCAGCAGGGTGCCAGAGTGGTTAGTACTAGGCCTGGTGCTCTTCAATGTCTATTAGCAACACTGCAGGAGGGGTAGATGGGAAAACATGCCTGTTCATGGATGACACAAAAATCTGCAACAGAGTGGACACACCAAGAGGGAGGGGTGGAAAAAATGAGGGATGATCTGAAAAGCTGGAAGACTGGTCAAAGGTTATGCAACCGGGATTCAGTACAAAAAAGTGCAGAATCAAGCACTCGGGGCACAGAAACCCGGGCGCAATGTACCAATTGGGCGGGGAGGTACTGACAATCAAAAATACAGAAAAGGGAGTTGGGGAAATGAGGACAGCTCTGCCCACGAGGAGAGAGGAGAGCATCATGGTAGCCACACGTGAATGCAAAGAGTGCTGAGGACTGCGACCACCTTCCCCCCCCCGATGTACACACTGATAGTAATGCTGGTGGTTCCTTATCTTTATGAATGCGGTGCTGAAAAGAAATATGTTAAAGATTTATTAGTCTTTGGAATAACGTCGACAAAGAAAGACATGAAAAATGCTCCATGGTTCCAGCCATCAAAACTAAAGCATGTAAAGCAGGTTCCATGAACACTCAGAAATCAGTTGCCTGTTCTTCCAAAGCAAAACCAGAGAAGGTATGAAGAGTGGTTACCCTATTTTCTGAAAAAGAAGAGCCGTCCTCAACTCCACATCTCTTTTTTGGTTTTCAACAGTCAGACCTAGGGAATGCTTCAGATACTCATTCAGCCTCTCCATCACAGAATTCCAATGCACAGGCTGGGGTCCAGCTTACAATGCCTGCCTGGTGTGCTGGTGTACCCCAGAAGAACCAAAAATGAATCAGACTGTAGATTTTTCAGAAGAATCTAAATCACAGACGAATCCAATGCTGGTTAACTTTGAAACTTCCAATGAGCAAAAATTTACAAAAGAGCATTTGCAGGTGAAAGGTCTGCTTTCTCAGAATCCACCAGTGGTCTTATCATCGAGAAGAAAGTCTATGCTACAAAAGGGGGATGAAGCGGGCGTAAGCACATCAGATCTAATACATGCAGTACATTCAGATGCAAATGCACAGCTTATAACTTCACCACATTCAGACGTTGTTACCAGCAAGAATATTTTATCATTGACTACTGAATCTGTGTCCCCCTGTAAGTAAAGACTCGGGGTGGGAATCTAGAAGCATGGTGCTAGTCACCACCAAACACGACTTGCACAAAATGCAGCTGTGACATTGACCCTGTGCCCTGTTCTAGAAAGGGCAGGGTCCCAGCATCTAAGTCCTGCAGCTTGCGACATACAGCCAGGTACACCGAACAGAGGGCATACCTGGTGAGAATGTCACAAGCCACAACTGCAGGTCTGCAGGTTGCAAGTTCCCCCCATGCCCATTCACTGCTGGAGCCCCACAGGGCTAGAGGCCCCCTACCCACTGTCATGCCACCACGGTTTCCTCAACCCCATCCGGAGCACCATGGCCAGTGTACTGTACAGTACATACAGTACACGCATAAGTCATATGTCCCTTACAGATATACCTGGTAGTCTAGTGGCCCCCCACCGAGCAATGCCAATACACCCTGTACCCCCTGACCCATCCCTAGCCAGCAACTGGCATAACCCTCCTCTCACCACCACAGCCAGCCGCTGACTGATCTCCGTCTGAGCGCTTACTGTATAGACACGATCAGAAATGAATGAGTTCATTCATTTCTGAGCACATCTATACAGTAAACGCTCAGAAGAAACTTCAGTCGGTGGCTACCCATGGTGGTGAGAGGAGGATTGCCAGTCGCCCGGCTGGGATGGAGTCGAGGAGATGTATTGGCACTGCTGAGTGGGGGCAGGAGCCACTAGACTGCCAGAGAGTACAAAGTAATAATTAGTCTAAGGTTTGAGGCACTGCAGAGACCTGTGCTTGGGGGTGATGGAGCTGCCTTGTGGGGCTGATAGCAGTGTGGGATTTGGGGGCATGATGTGTGTGTGCTGCTCTGCAGGGCATTTAAGGATTGGGGTTTCTGGGGGTGAGATATGCCCAGCTGGGCACTTCTGCTATGGGGGATTGGGGGCTGGGTTGTTGTGGGATGCCCTGTAGTGTGACAACAGGGGTGTTCTGGCCATGGAGGGGCTCATCATGGAGTGGGTGCAGTGGGTCTATAGAACCCCCAGAGGGTGTATGTACAGTTACACCAGCTAAATGCTGGTGTAACTTATGTTGCTAGTTCTCCTCTGGGTTTTTTTGTAGAATACCGATATTGGGGTCTTTGTTGCTGCCCTTGTACAATAGAGTGCAACTGCTGCCGTAAACCCCATAGCGCCATGTTGCAGGGGGTTTAGGGCACAACTGCTGGCGTTACTGCACCTTGGTGCAAGTGGCCTGTGGCATGTCACAGGCCGTACTGTAGAATCCCGCATGTTGCAACTGCTAATGTAACTTGCTACTTGCACCATTCTTTTTGGTGAAAGTACGATTGTGCCAGGTGTAACTCTTTTAGAATCGGGCACTCAGACTTTAAAAAACCAGAGCCTTTTACCAGCAAGGTTTCTACTGCCACAGTGCCAGCAGTAAGTGAGCCTTCTATAAATCCCCCTTGAAAAGATTCTCAGGACTTGACTATTATGTCAGATTCAGATACAGACTCTGATACTCAAAATAGCAGCATAGATTCTAAAGTCCCTCCACTGTGGGCCCACACTCTTTTTTCCAAACTGACTCATATGTCAGAAAAAATGGAGCGCATGCTGGTCCTACAAGAAAAACTCAATTCTTATTATACTATCACTCAAAACCTAGTCAAAGAAAATATTGAACTTAAAGAAGAACTTCTAATAATTAAACAAACAACAGTTTCCATGCAGGAAGAAACTCAATCTGTTCCTGACAAGATTAAGGAGTTGCAAAAATCTCAGTATGAATTTCAAGAAAAAAATATTTGATTTTGAACTCCGCGCAAGGAGAAAAAATATAAGAATAACTGGGACACCTGAGATATGGGACAATACGAAATCCTTGGTGGACACTTTTAATCAAATTACAGCTGCCTATCTTGACACAGACCTGGCCAATGTTAATATGGAAATTGACAGAATTCACAGAGGTTTAAGGCAGAGACTGGATGATTATGCACCTCCCAGACCTATTGTAATGAAATTTCTGAAACCAAGTGATAAAGATCGCTTAATGGCCGCTGTATACAAAAAAAGAGGAGCAACCTGATGGGGGCCCAAGTTGCAATTTATAATGCTCTCCCACAAGAAATCTTGCAGCAAAGGAAAAGTTTGACTCGTTATTAACAAAACTCTTGTCTAAGGGTATACAAGCTATTATGACCTTTCCAGCAAAACTTTGGGTTATTATTAATGACATTAGATACATGTATGGCATCGTTGATGGAGCCACAAATTAGCTAAAACAGAAATTACCTGATCTTTTTGGATAATTTATGTTTGATAATCTGAGAGTATATTTGTTTTGTCACTAAGGTTTCAACTCGATGTGGGGGGGGGGGTCAGTATTGACATTCAGAAGGGGTTGCTTCTTGGTTAAAATTTTAGGTGGCTGTATTTTTATTCCAGTTATCCAAAGCACTTTCTGGTAAGGAAAGCAAAGTTCTTTTCCTTAGTAGAACTGAGAATTGAAGTTATAATTTGAATCTATTCTATGTTGTAGCTCTGGAAACTGGAACATTATTTTTCATTTCTTTCTTTTTTCTTTATCAGGAGGGATGTGGGGGTATGGGGAGGGAAATTATTAGGAGATTAACAGGTTATGTAGTCCATGTTCTTTTCTGGATTTATAAATATACTATTATTATGGATGGAAACATTAAAAGGAATTTACCCAGCTTTCTAGGTCTACATCATTTCCCTTTTAATAATTCAAATGGCATTTCAGAATATTAAAGTGGTTTCTTTACATGTGAATGATTTCAATACCCCAATCAAGAGAAACAAAATCTTAAATTACATTAAGAAATCTAAGGCACAGATAATTTGTTTACAAAAAACACATCTACAAGAGAATGAAACACTCAAATTAAAAAGGAAATGGTGTAGTCATTACTTTTATAGTATTGGTTCAAAAAAGAGCAGGGTTGTAGCTATACTTACTAAGAAGGGGACTGATATTAAAAAAATGATTCTTTTTGAGATAAAGAAGGTAGAGTCATTTTAGTTAAGATGGAATTTAACTCTTTTAATATTATGGTAGGATCTGTTTATGCACCATTTTCCTACTACACTAACTTGTTGGGAAAAATCACAGAAAGTTTACAAGCTCTCCAGGCTGAAGAAATTATCCTAGCTGGAGACATGAATGCCGTTTTGAACCCCTACTTAGATAAATCAACCCCTCCTACTGTACTAGTGGGAATTTAACCTTAGCCAAAAAACTACTGAATTTCTTACAAAGGGAACAGTTACTAGATCCCTGAAGGTTAAACAATCCTAACAAAAGATTTTTTTACCCATCATAATTAAAAAAGTTATCCTTTTCACGTATAGATTACATTTTTATATCTAATAATTTAGTTAAATATATAGAGAAGACAGAAACAGATTCCATCTGTCTGTCTTACCATGCACTAGTAAGTATTACATTATCGTTAAAAAAAACAGAAATAATGTTTATCAATGGAAATTCAATAATGATTTTCTAAAAGACACCCAATTTATAGAATTAATATATAAAAGTATTACTGAATTCTGAACCTTTAATTATGATCATCATAAATTAGTCTCTCAATTATGGGATGCATTTAAAGCAACAATAAGGGGGTAGTAAGTTCATATTAAATAATCTAAAATCGACTAAAGAAAAAAAGAGCCCAGGAAATTGACTCTAGATTAAAACAGTTACGCTAATTTTAATAGATTATCATACTCATAAACAAGAATGTGCACTCTGCAGAAGGAAGAAACAAGATTTGATCTCCCAAGAGAATATAAAGCTTGCTAAAACAATTAGAAAAATGAAGTATTTCCATGTGGACAAATCTGGCAAATTATTAGCATCCCTGCTTCGTCAGGAGAAACAAAGATGTTATTGCAGGTAGCAAAGGCACAGAGGGGCATATTTATAACTCTGATGCCTAAATTACTAAAATTCTTACTGACTTTTATAAATCTATATATCAAAAAGACTTTGTACCAAACCAAACAGAGATTGAGGAATTTATTCAGAGAGCCAATATTAAACCTTTTCATTTTGACTTTAAACAGATAACCCAAAAAGAAATTATAGAAACTATTTATAACCTCCCCAGGACTAAAACTCCTGGGTTAGATGGTTTGTCAAACAAATTTTATATGGCTTTTGCACCTCCTTCAGCCCCCTGGATGGAAAAAATGATAAAGGAAATACTTAAATCAGAGGAAACTGATTTACACTCACAATGCAAATGGCCAAAACAATTTTAATTGTTAAACCAGATAAACCTCCAGATAGTCCTGACAGCTACCATCCTATAGCAATTTTAAACTCTGACTATAAACTGTTTGCTAAATTATAAATACTAAGATTCAATCACACATACATAATTACATTCACTTAAACCAATATGGGGTTATTTCAGGAAGAAAAATCCCTCAAGCTAACACCAAATTACAGACAATTATTCAGTTAATCAATAAAAACTAATCCTATATGAAAGAAACTTTTTATACAGTATTTTAGCAATTGATGCTACAGAAGCATTTGATTTAATAAATAGGCAATTTATGTTTCAAATGCTTCATGCCTGGGCTATTACTCCTGAGCTTATAACAGTCATAAAAAACTCTATAAGAACACTAAAGTAAAAGTCCAGATAAATAATACTCTCTCGGATGGGTTTGAAATGCTAAATGAGGTGCTTCAGGGTTGTCCCCTCTCCCTTACCCTTTTTATACGTACCTTGGAGCCACTATTAAATTTAATATGTTTGAACCCTTTAATTGAAAGCATCCATTTAAATAATGAGCATGTTAAACTCAGCGTTTTTGCTGATGATATCCCATCCCTAAATCTTTAGCGGCATTTCTGTCTGATATACAACTATACTCAAGTGTTTCCAGATATACAATAAATAAAAATAAATCTGTTTTTATGAAAATATCTAAACAGGGATCTGATTCATTAGTCAACTATTCTCAAGTCTTTAAAATACAGGACCATGAAAAATATCTGGGTATCTACCTGTCTCCCAACCAGGAGACAAATATAAAACACAGCTTTAATAAGCTTAAAGAACAGATATTTTCCCTATGGGAAAATTGGAAACACTTCTCCCTTTCCCTTTGGGATAGGGTAGACACTATTAAGATGATGGTCATGCTTCATCTAACTTATATTATTCAGAACATTCTTGGTGATCCATCAGAAAAATGGTTCCAAGATCTAAAAAGAAGTTTAAAAAAAATGTATCTGGAGAGGGGGAAACAATGAATAGCATGACAATCTCTAATAATTCCTAAAAGGCTGGGTGGGTTAGGTTGTCCTGACCCATATAGTTACATGATAGCAAATATTATATCCTTGATCTACCAAAAGACCTTTTTGGAAAATTCTGTTATGACTTTGTTCCAGGACATTATTTTCCCTTACCTCTAATTATACTTTGACTGATCTCCAGTTGAACCCAGAAGTATATAGAGGCCACATTAAATTTCTTCCCACATGGTTCCAGCTTTTTGGCTGGAATAGTTACAAATTCAGCTTTTTTAGACCTTCCTTGGTTATTTTTCAAAATGAACCAAGGGAAAAGAATTTGGGGGAACACAAAGGTAATGGATTTTATACCATTTCTGACAAATAATATTACTTTTTGGAAAGATCTCCTAGTGGATAACAAATTCCCATCATATCAACAAATATTAAACCTCCTTCATCTTTCCAGATGGACTATAATTTATTATTCACTTAGAAAAAAAATCCTTAAAATACAATCTATTTTTGAAACCATGGCTAACACATTCAAACAACATAGTCACCCGATTTCACAAAAACAAAAACAAAAAATCTGGCTTATTTCTATGACAAAATTATAAAATCTAACATAATTGTGTATAATAAAACTAATAATAAGTGGAACCAGGAGACCTTCCTTTCTATAACTCATAAACAGTGGAGAAAAATTAGAATTAATGGTAATAAAATATATACTGTATATCAGCAAAAAACAAATATATTCAAAGAAACATCAACGGCAGAGCATATTATACATCAGCACAAAATAAACAAACTATTCTAATTTGTGTAGGCATAACTGTAAACAAAAAGGAGACTTTATCCACTGTTTTTGGTCTTGTCCAATAATATATTCATGGTGGACCAAAATTAACAGAATCCTCTCAGACTGGCTGAAATATGAAATCCCATGTTTATAGAAATCTACTGTATATCTTCAGCTATTTTCAGGATTTAAAACTAAAATCAGCTCAATATAAAGTTAATGCATTATCATATATGGCTTTAAAATGAATAATTTTAGAAAACTGGAAAGAAAAATCACTTAAGCCCTCTAATTTTCAGAAATGGTGGTCCATATTTCATGAAACTTTATTGCATGAGAAATTAATTTATGAGGTAGAGGAAGAACACGATAACATTTTTGGTAATAATTGGACAGAAATAGAATCAGATATATCTCCTCTGATACTTAATTAAGGTTACCTAGATCTTCTATCTGTGTTAATTGAAGATGTGTAGTATCTGGACTATTGTCGTATTAAGGTGAAGGGGGGACGTTGGAACGGGTATTTTCCTCATTTGAATTATATATTGTGACATGTTAAAGCAATAGTCATATGTCATTTTCATTCAATTCAATCAATATATATATATATATATATATATATATATATATATATATATATATATATATAAAGGAAAGGGACCTGGGGGTTATCATTTCTGATGACCTGAAGGCAGCAAAGCAGTGTGATAAGGCAGTGGGGAAAGCTTGCAGGATGCTCAGTGCATAGGGAGGGGTATTACCAACAGAAAGAGGGAAGTGGTGTTTACTCCTACATAGATATAATATATAGATATATAGATGTTGTTGGCAGATAAGTGCCTTCAGACCACCTAGTCTGCCCTTGAATGCTAGTAACTGTTCTTCTTCAAGCTTCCTTGGAACTAGATTTTACCCTTCCCCTTCCCCCGAATAACAGGACCCCCCATGCCTATCCCATGCATTCTTAAATCCCATAATCATTTCTGCCCCCACCACCTCTACTGGCAGGCTGTTTCATTTGTCCACCACCCTCTCTGTGAAGAAGTACTTCCTCACGTTCCCTCTGAAACTCCCGCCCTCCAGTTTTATCCTATGTCCCCTTGTCCTGGAGCATCTTTTTCTTTGAAAAATCGTATTTCCCTGTACCTTGTTCTTCCCCATGAGGTACTTAAATGTCTCAATCATATCCCCCTCTCCCTCCTCTCCTCCAGGGAGTGCATATTTAGGTCCCTCTGCCTAACCTCATAGGGTTTGTAATGTAATCACTGCAACATCTTGGTTGCCCTCCTCTGGACTGCCTTCACCCTATCTATGTCCTTACATTGGTAAGGTCTCCAGAAATGGACACTTTACTTGAGGTGTAGCCTCACTAATGTCCTGTATAGTGGAATTATGACTTCCTTTTCCTGCTGGTGATACCCCTACCTATGCATCTCAGCATCCTGTTTGCTTTACCTGCTGTCTTGTCACACTGACTTCCTACCTTGAGGTCATCAGAGATGATAACCCCCTATATCCCTTTCCTGCTTGGAGCATTCTATATCTCTCTCCAGCCCAAATGTTAAGTTGTTCCTGGGTTTTTGTGCCCCATGTGCATTATCTTATACTTTTTGTGTTAAATCTCATCTGCCAATCCCTTGACCAGCCCTCAGGCTTCTGCAGATCTCTTCTCATTGTACCCACACCCTCTGGCATGTCCACCCTGTTGCAGAGCTTTGCCTCATCAGCAAACAGGCAAATGTTTCCTTCCAGGCCCTCTGAGATGTTGCTGATGAAGATATTGAAGAGGACTGGACCAAGCACTGATCCCTGTGGTACCCCACTGGCTAATTTTTCCCTTTGTGGAATGATTACCATTTGCCACCAGCCTCTATGTCCTTCTATGCAACCAGTACAGATTGATAGTGAGACCTCACTTCGAGTACTGTGTCCAGTTCTGGATGCCCCATCTCTGAAAGGACGTAGATAGGGTGGAGGCGGTGCAGAAGAGGGCAACCAAAATGGTTCAGGGCCTGCATAAAAAGCCCTACAAGGAAAGACTCAAGGAATTAAATATGTACTCTCTAAAGGAAAGAAGGGAAAGGGGTGACACGACAGAAACATTCAAATACCTCACAGGTATTAATAAGGTACACTAGGGTAGCATTTTACATTGAAAAAGAAGCTCCAGGACAACAGGTCATGCTATGAAGCTGGAGGTGGGAGACTCAGAGAAGATGTGAGGAAATATTTCTTCATGAAAAGGTTGGTGGACGCCTGCAGCAGCCTCCCAGCGGAGGTGATGGATGGTAAAATGGTAACAGGATTCAAGCATGCATGGGGTACACACAAGGATAACTTAGAAATAAGGTGGGGGGAGACCGGAGACTGAGTAGGGTCTGCGGTGGCACTGTAGGTAGGGAAAATAGCATAGACTAGGTGGGCCAAGAGGCCCTTATCTGCCGATAACTTCTATGTTTCTATGTAATTTTGTTCTGTCCTACTATACTGTATGTTGACTGTGCATTTGCAAGTGTCTTTTACTAATTCCAGAATATAGAACTGCTTCTTAAACAACTTCTTGTACAGTATGTGCATGCTATTCTAAAATGGATAACTATTAATCCTGCAGTCTGAATGGTTAATAAGGTTTGACATTCAAGGTGCAAACTTCTCCAGTAATTCCCAGTAGTAGCAATATATAAGGGGACAATTCCCCTAGAAATCAACAGAGAGCACAATACTAATTGACACTGAGTTACGTACTTCATGCCAAAAACTTTGAATAAAATATTAACTGAACCAGTTACTAATGTGATTATTGTTATGTTCCATACTTTTTCATCCTCAGTGTCAGAATGTTCCTCCATCTTAATGGACAAAAAAATCCTTCTTTATTTTCTCGATTCTTTTTATGGTCTCAGTTGGATCATTGAAGAGGTACTGCCTTCCAGCTCAGGGAACTTTGACTCTTACAGGCAGTTGGAGCAAGTGGGAAACCCTTAGCTCCCTCAGACCAGTGCAGACCCCATCAAAGGCTTACCTTCTTTCCTGAGTTGAAAAACTTAGATCAAGAAAGAAGAAGATAGGAGAGTTCACTGTAAGAAGTAATGTTTCACATTCTTTTGCTTTTCTCAAAATTATGTCTCTCTGGTGTGGGCCGACAATAACAATAAGTACTGTGCCCGGTGTCTCCGTATTCAAAAAATGTCTGCATGGAGTGATCTAGTATGCTTGGCGAATGGTCACAATTTCCAGGCTGCCAAATAATTATGCAAGCAACTGTACCTCATAATGAACTGAGTTCTGTCCCTACTCGCCTTCTAGTATTCCCAGCAGTCTAAGATTTGTAGTTCCCACAGAGTTTTCTAGGTGTTCTCAATAGTGTCTGTCATTGGGGCACAGGTCAGAAAGCATAGGAAGACCAGGAGCAGTTATAAAATTTGCAAGTAGTGTTTTATTATTATCAATAACGGTAAAATACAAAATAAAAATTGTTCAGTATAACTATTTGCAAATTCAGTACAAACAGAGAAAACAAAGTCCTTCATCTGAGGGTTTCTTTTCAATTCCAAGTTTCAGTCTCTGTCTCTCACTCTAGCAAAAGTATTGCTGCTCTTTTTATGAGTCTTTGCCTGGGAACTTGTAAAGTGACATCCTGTTTCTCACAAAACGTTATTGTCAGTTTCTTTGCAGTGCAGGCTTACAAATACAGTAGAACAATGTCCCAAGCTGGCCCCCTGCTGACAGCTTTGCAAAAGAGTTTGCAAACAAGCATGAAAGGAGCTCAAACTGCATCTCAGGTTAACCCCCTAAAATTCCAAAAAGCTTTTTGCAATCATTTCAGCAGTATAATTATATACATTTCAAACAAAAGTATCCCAGTATCACTTACAGTTCAACACAAAAATTCAGATACATTTTATTACTGCAGATATGCAAGGAGGAAGAAAAGATAGAAAAAGCCAGTGAAGGCAGAGAGATAGCGAGAGGCTGAGAATCGCGAGACCATCAGTTCCTAGGTCTCATGAGAACATTTGGTTGTGCAATCAGACAGACAAGAGACAGATCCTTGTTTAACTCCCCCTGCATATCAAATGGGATAGGGCCTCATTCAACCATGTTACGTACCCCCTCTTTAAGAGGAAGCCAGTTTTAAAAAAACATTCTTTTACTTTTCTATCATTAGCTTATAACCTTTACAGTTCAGTGCATATGCAGTATAGTAAACAGAGAAGTTTAAACTCACTCATTTTTTTCAACCTTCAGAATTTTCAATTCCTGATCCATATCTTGACAAAAAATCAGCAATGGCATTCTCTTTCCCAATTTTTATCCTTCATTTGGCTAAGCCAACAGAGAGGATTATGATCTGTTAAAAGTGCAAAGTCAGCTCCTAACAAATAAAACTTAAGAGACTCCATGGCCCACTTTGGTGCAAGGCATTCCTTTTCAATGGTGGAGTACCCCTTCTCTCTGTCGTGCAACTTCCTTCTGATATATAGAATGGGGTGTTCCTTCCAATCTGTATGCTGACTTAAGACTATACCTAGGTATACCTCTGATGCATCTGTCTGTAGCAAAAATTGTTTCTCAAAGTCTGGGCTTCTTAAAACAGGGGCTGAGTATAGTGCAGCCTTGATGGCCTGAAAAGCTTCATCACACTCTGGGGTCCATTTCACATTATTCGGGTACTGTTTTTTTCTGAGTTCAGTGAGGGGAGTAGCTAACTATGAAAAGTTGGGAACAGATCTCCAATAATAACCAGCCAACCCTAAAAATTACCTGACATGTTTCTTTGTTTTAGGGACAGGACTGTTAGCTACAGCTTCTATCTTAGAAGTCTTTGGCTTTACTTCTACATTTCCCAAAGCATATCCCAAATATGTGGTTTCCTGCATGCCCAATGCACATTTGGTAGGATTAATTGCCAGACCTGACTTTTTGATAGATTGGGTAACTGCTCATAGGTGTCCCAAGTGACTTTTCCAGTCTGGACTGTACACCACGACATCATCCAGGTATGCAGCATGATAACCAGTGTGAGGGGATAAAATTACATCCATGTATTGCTGGAATGTAGCAGGTGCACAACGTAAACCAAATGGCATGGTGGTGAACTGATAGAATCCAATAGGAGTGGCAAATGCAATTTTGTCCCTGGATTCTTTAGCTAGGGGGATTAGCCAGTAGCCTTTGGTGAGATCGAGGGTACAGTTGACGCTACTTACACTGTCCTCATTTAATACGGGCAGTCAGTTTCTTGGGCAAAAAGTAAAATCCATTTGCCATTGCAATTGACTTCTGTGTAAAAGTCTTGCCTTATAGCGGACATGGCTCGCCTGCTATTTCGATCATTTTTTGGGATGTTATGTGTCAGAGTTGACTGATTGACAATAAGTTTCATTCATTTTTTTTCTTTCTGAAAAGTGGGATTGTTTCTGTTCTCCTCGTTCACTGGCCAACAGACCTGACACACCTGTAGATTTCTGTATGCTGTCAATGCATCTACCACACAAGCAAACACATAAAAGGCAGACCGAATATAGACTGAATCTATCTGTATTTGAATCATTTTCTGTAAGCTCAGAATTTTATCCTACACACAAGGCAAAAGGCTCTAACTTCACACCATCCATTTTAGCCAGTAGGATAATGTACAGTCTAGCATTTCCTTTTTTTTTATAACTAGGCTGTTGAGTGCTGTGATGTTCTTCTGTGCCTAGTTTTGATGTTCTCCACTATTTTTTTTGTTTTTAGTTTTTCGTTTTTATTATAGTACGATATTTGCCATTCAGTAATACAGTTGTTGTCAGTGAACTGTTGCTTGTTGGTTGCTTGTCGATGCCCCACAATGTATTCAGTGTCTTTAGTCTGACCACTCTGTATTGGGGGCAGAATGGTAGAACATGAATGCAGCCATTATAAGCTGACTTTGTAAGGATGTACTGTACATGGCACTCCCTAATCTGTCCACCAAATCATCTATCCTGGGCATAGGATAACTGTCAAATTCTGATACTTGATTAAGTTTCCTAAAATCAAGGCAGATTTTACACCCCCTTCTTTTTTAGGGCTGCAGTGGGTGGAGCCCTGCAGACCTCTTGCATCGAGAAAAGGACTCCCACATTCCTTGTGAATGCACATGTTGGTGTGAGAAAAAAAGTCACCTCCGTGTCTATGGAACACTCCGCACTTGCACTATTTTTTTCCCTTTTTGGCAGTCCATGACTGCTGAAATACATAACCCCCCCACCTGATCCTCCCTCTCAGCTCCCACCACACCACACCTGCCACCCCAGAAACATTGCAGTGACACTGGGGGTGCTAATCCCCCAGTGTCTCGATCACAACTCCTCTCACTGCCATGTCCCCACTCGTCCACTACCGCACATGCGTGGTTGCTTATTTATTTTTTTAACTTTCCTCCCCCACCTGATCCTCTCTGTCTTCATCCCCTCCCCAGAAATGTAACAGTGGCAGTGGGGGATGCCCAGTCTCCCAGTGCAGGAATCCTCCATTATTTTTTTTTAATCCTGTAAAAAAAAAAAATCCATCAATGTCTTTTGCAGCCATTGCACTCCCCCCACCCAACCCTCCGACTCCGCACTCTCCTCCCCGTGCCCCCCCACAAGCCCTTACTTACCTATCAGGGATCCAATGCCATAATCCTCTCTGGACCACAAACACGTCTTCACTCTTCAAAAGTGGACTGCGAACAGAACAATTGGGTATGCAATTCAATGTATTTCAATGGTGTTTAGAACTTACTGGCATAACTTGGCCATGTTATTTTTTGTGTGTTTTTTAACTTTCCTCCCCCACCTGACCCTTCCTCTCAGCACCCCCAGAAATGTAACAGTGGCACTGGGGATGCCCAATCCCCAGTGCAGGGAATCTTCCATTATTTTTTTAATCCTGTAAAATAAAAAGTCCATCAATGTCTTTTGTAGCCATTGAACCCCCTCCCGACTCTACCACTCAGCACCCCCTCCCCTCCAAGCCCTTAGTTACCCATCAGGGGTCCAATTCCATAATCCTCTCTGTACCACAGACACATCTTCACTCTTCAAAGCCGCACAAAAAATTGAACAGGTATGCGATTCAATGGTGTTTTAAACTTACTGGCATAACTTGGCCATTATTTCATATTTTTGGCCCAAATGTTCAACATGCCTTTCTTGGGACTCCACCCCATGAACAATTGAGCCGTCATAAGGCAAATCTGTCATATCTATGTCTCTTACTGTATACGCTCATATGGATGTGTGCAGTATATGTATATGAATACATGTTTTTGAAGTTCCTGTATTATAATGTTGGAAACTAATAGAAATGATTAATGAAAAAACAAAAGAAATTAGGCAAATCTGTCCCTGAAAGTGATTTCGCAGTCCCTGCATGAAATCACCTTTCAAGCAGGATTTGAACATTTCCTCTGCCCTTGTTCAAGAGGTGGGGTCATAAGAAGACTATGTTGAAAATTTGGTGTAAAAATATTAAAAACAACTAAGTTATGAGCCTTTGTTGCATGTTGTGAACACAGGCTTGTGACTTTGGTAATTTTCAATATCTTATCTCCAAATTTACAACACAGCCATATCTTTACAGCACCTCATGGATGTGACAGCTGTCATTTTTTAAAATCCTGGCCAAAATGCTTTGTTTTTTTTTACATACCGAAAGGTGATTTCATAGTCCCTGCGTGAAATCACCTTTCTGGCAGGAGTTGAATATTTTCTCTACCCTTGTTAATAAGGTGATGTCATAAGAAGGCTATTTTGAAAATTTGGTGTACAAATATTAAAAAACAACAAAGTTATGAGCCTACACTGAAGTTTGGAAATGCATGCTCGTAACTTTGGTAATTTTCAATATTTTGACACCAAATTTACAACATAGTCATTTCTTTATAGCACCTCATGAATGTGACAGCTGTCATTTCTCAACTCGGGCCCAAAATGATTTTTTGTGTCCTAACAGTTGATTTTGCAGTCCCTGCACAAAATCACCTTTTGGGCAGGAGTTGAACATTTGCTCTGCCCTTGTTCATGAGGCGGGGTCAAAACAAGGCTATGTTGAAAATCTGGTATACAAATATTACAAAAAGTAACACATTTATGAGCCTATGTTACATTTTCCTAATGCAGGCTCGTAACTTTGGTAATTTTCAATATTCTTACCCCAAATTCCTCCCATGCAGCCCTATCAGCTCTGGCCAGACTCTGCTATTTACAGTCACCACTGGTGATGACCAAGCACGTCTCAACTCTTCTATGATACTCAGTTCTTTCATTTTTTTGTATTTCATTAACCATGCCTGCTCTTAACTTCTCTGGTAATCTGTATGTCTTTTGTCTGATAGGGCATAAATTCCCTGCCACTGCTACGTGCTCGGACCCTTTTGCTCAGCCTGGCACTGTGGTGAAAGTGATGTTAACTGTCTTTAGCAAGTTATGAATTTCTACGGTTTGTTCAGAGGTTAAGGAAACATTCACCTTTACAACATCAGCAGTTACAGTTTGTTCGAGTCTGTCATAAGCTATATCAAGATCTTCTTTATCAGTCTCTGGTAAAACTAGCAAAGTAGCCTATGGTGAGTTTTCAACCCATTTCTTCAGGAGGTTAGCGTGATAAATCTTAGTAGGATTTTTCCTATCGGGGTCTCAATTTCATAGTTAACGGTGCTTGTATGTCTAAGCACCTTATTAGGCCCTTGTCACTTCATTAACAGTTTTATGTTCTGTAGTGGGTAACATTGGCAAAACATTTCTTCCTGGCTCAAAGACTTTTTCTTTTACTCCATGGTCATAATATATCTTGTGCTGGTTTTGGGCCCCTTCCTGATTACTGTGGGCAATTTCAACAAATTTTGCCAGCTTTTTTTCTCAGGGCACACATATAAGATGTAATAGATTTTTTCAGCATGGGGTTCTCTTCCCATGTTTCTTTTATTACATCTTGCGGCCCCCTAGGTCGTCTACCATACAGCACTTCAAATGGTGAAAAACCTATTACTGCCTGTGGCACTTCTCTGTAAGCAAAAAGCAGGTAAGGTAAGTATTGGTCCCAATCATTCCCTTTCCCTTTGACAAACCTTTTCAACGTGCCTTTAGGGTTTCATTAAAATGCTCAACAAGACCGTCTGTCTGATCGGGATACGGGGAGGTTTTTGTGGCAGTGATAACTAGTAGTCAGTACAGCTCCTTCAGCAATGCAGCACCAAAATTACTACCCTGATCAGTAATAATCTCTTTAGGTATGTCCATCCTGCTGAAAATTTTGGCAAGCTCTGCTGCCACTTTTGGGGCTGTGACAGTACACATAGAAATTGTCTTTGGGTATCAAGTAGCATAGTCACATACTACCAAAATGAATCGATTCACCTTTTTACTTTTGTCTAAGGGGTCAACCACATCCATTGCAATTTTCTCAAAAAGCACATCTGTCAAGGGTAGGGGCACCAGGGACATCTGGTCTTTTTTAGTCACTGGGGCTTCTTTCTGACATTCAGCACAAGAGCTGCAATAGGCAGCAATATCTTAATGAATTCCAGGCCAGTAAAATCTGTACAGCAATCTGGCAAGGGTGCGATCCCTCCCCAAGTGACCAACAATAGGACTATCGTGTGCTGTCTGTAATGACTCAGATCTATACTTTTGTGGTATAACTGATTGTTCTATCTGTTTTTGTGTCTGAGGTTTCACACAGACTCTGTACATTAGTCCATTACATTTTTTAAATATTGGTTCACCCTGTTTTGGTTTCAGCCCCAGCTGCTTAAAGTAACCTCAGAGTGAAGCATCATTAGTTTGCTCTGAAACAAAATCACAATCAGTTATCAGTTTAGTTTCTGCATTTTCATATGTTAACCCTTCATGTCCATCAGTCTTTTGTTGCCACTGTTTCTTCAGGTGTCGTTTTTCTTTCCTGGACTTCCGTATCTTGGGGCTGTGCTCAAACAAGTTTGAATCAAAACACTGAAAGGAAAACAGTCCCCACCATTTGAGATTTTCTTTGCCTGAGCTATTGTCATCACAGCTGTTGAAACATCAGGATTTACTCCCTCTGTGATTAACTCAGTAAATCCTGCAACGTAATTTCCAATATTCACATGTACAGGTAACTATGGTACTACCCCCACTTTCATTTGGTGTGACACCCAATTAATATTCAGAGTCACTTGGTGGTGGGATAGTATCAAGTGCCCCTGTGGATGCAGATGACACTGGCACCTGGTTCCTTTACACAGTTCTTTTCGAGAACTTCAACATGTACCAGGGTTTGTCTGCTTCCTGAATCAATAAGTCCCTTTACAGTCTTATCTCCCACCTTGACATCTGTTAAATACTTGCCCCAATTAGCTAAGGACAAATCTGCTCTAGTGTTATTCTCCTTACCACGGCAGTTTCTTGCAATATGGCCTGGCTTATTACAGTTATAGCAAATAAAGTCTTTGGGTGCAGATTTGTTACCCCCACCAGAGTTCTTATCAGACTTGGACTTAAATCAGGAAAAAGAAGGTCTTTCCGGTGCTTGGCTGTTCCTTCATTGCTGTGGCTTCTGTTTGACCATCTGGTAGTCTTCAGTAAAATAAACGCCCATTTCCCCACTTTCTGGTCAGTGTTCATTTACCCAAACCTGCACATCTGTAGGCAGGATGTTGATTAACTGCTCCATTACAAGTGTGTCGATGATCTGTGGGACTGTTTTGCCCTCTGGTAGGAGTCATTTAATAAGGAGTTCTCTGAGTCAGGTGAAGACTTTTTGAGGAATGTCGACCGAGTTGTACAGTACTTCAGAGACCAGAATCTCTGCCTGTAGGTCTCTCCTGAGATGTCATATCTTTTTAAGGTTTCTCTTTTCACCAGGTCATAGTTTTTTGACTGTGCAGTGTCCATATTGCTGTATTAAGTTGTTTGTGCCTCGTTGCTCTGCTGGACCTGTGCCAGATCCTCCAGCTTTGATAGATTGCAAGGCATCTAGCTGTCGCTGCTCATGTTGCTGCATCTCTTCCCTTCTCTGCCACTCCTGTCAATGCATCTCTTCTTTTCTCTGTTTCTCGAATTGCTGCATCTGTTCTTTTCTCTGTGCCTCTAAACGCTGAAGCTCTTTTTCTCTCTGCTGCATCTCCTCTCTTCTCTGTTTCTCCATCTCTTTTTGTTGTATATCCCACCATTTGAAAAAGGCAGTCAGGCTTTCAGGTTCTGTCACTGCCTGTTCTTTTTTTATGACTGGTGCTGGCTGTACAGTCTCAGCTTGGACTTCTGTCTCTGCTAGTTTGGCTGCCATTCTTCTGGTAATGACTCCTGGGCTTGCTGCTGCAGAATCCGTACCATTCTACTGTGTTTCCCTGGTACCAGGTCCAACACCCACACACAAAACTCCTGGCTTAGAGTATGCATTGTGTAAATCCCACTGCTAACACCATCTGCCATTAAGGCACAGGTCAGGAAGCATAGTAAGACCAGGAGCTGTGGAAAATTCGCAAGTAGCGTTTTATTATTATCAATAACTGTAAAATAAAAAATAAAAATTGTTCAGTAGAACTATTTACAAATGCAGTACAAACAGAGAAAACTAAGTCCGTCATCAGAGAGTTTCTTTTCAATTCCAAGTTTCAGTCTCTGTCTCTCACTCTAGCAAAAGCATTGATGATCTTTTTATAAGTCTTTGCCTAGGAACTCATTAAGAGGCATCCTGTTTGTCAAAAAATGTTCTTGTTAGTTTCTTTGCAGAGCAGGCTTGCAAATAGAGCAATGTCCCAAGCTGGACCCCGTGTTGACAGCTCTGCAAAAGAGTCTGCAAAAAACCTTAGAGGAGCTCAAACTGTATCTCAGGTTAACCTCCTACATTCCAAATAGCTTTTTTGCCATCATTTCAACAGCATAATTACTATGTACTTGTATATTAGCCGATCCACATATAAGCCGACCCCCCCCCAAACCCGAGATGCTTTTTTTTTTTAAAACAACAGCGACCCGCGTATAAGCCAGTCATGAAAAATACTTTTTCACTAAGCTGTTTGTGGGCTCTCCTAACTCAAATGCTGCCTCTTTTATGGTTTTATTTTCCCTTCCCTAGTAAAACATTACATGACCTTGGGGCTTGCACACAGCTGCAGTGCATGAAGAAAACCCTCCCAGACCATTGTGCCCTGCCATCTCCCAAAACTTCATCGATGATCAGCCAAAACCTCAGTCCTTGCCTCGATGATATGGGAGTACACAGTGTGGGCACCACATACCTCCTTTACAACTGGACTGCACTTGTTCCGTTTGTCTTCTGGATGGCTGCAAAGTGCACAGATTGTGTAGGTAGTCTACATTCCTTTGTGGCTTGCTGGCAGGCAATGAATGAGCTTCCTACTTCACTCTGCAAACTCAATATGCTGCACACGCTGATCTCGCTGCTACTGCCTCCTTGCTCAGCTATTACACCTCCCCCCCAGACTTTTACAATGCTGCAAGTGTGGCTTCCTTCACTGCCATCTCCTGCCACCCTGCCTACTACTCCCTCAATCTCAACATCCCTCCAGCTCTACTATTGACTGTAAATCAAACAGGGCACAGGCATCTTTGTCACCGAAGCGGTTTGAGAAGAAGATCAATTTTCGTTTCTGACTTGACCCGCGTATAAGCTGAGGTACTAAAAACTGGAATGCAAAATTAGGTTAAAAACCTTGGCTTGTATGCGAGTATACACAGTATATGCATTTCAAACAAAGGTATCCCAGTATCACTTACAGTTTCACACAAAGATTGACATATATTTTAAAACTGCAGATATGCACAGGGGAAGAAAAGCTGGAAACAGCAGGTGAAGGCAGAGAGGTAGCGAGAGGCAGAGAATCACGAGACCAACAAAGTGATCAGTTCCTAGGTCTCATGAGAATATTTGATTGTGCAGCCAGATAGACAAGAGACAGAAAAGGAGAGGGTAGAACAGATCCTTACATTTAACTCTCCCTGCATAACAAATGGGACAGGGCCTTATGTATCCCTGTCACAGTGTCTGAGAAGTGAATTCTCCTTTACCATGCCTGAGACCACTATCTTGGTTTTGTTCAATGGGTCCATGGCCATTTTAACTTTTGAAGCCATCTGACCCATTTGGGTCTCAAGAACTGCAACCCTAGTGTTAAAGGAATTCACTTTGTCTAACACGTCTTTGATAGCTTTCAGCGTTGCCTCAAAAATGGCCTCAAGGGTGGGTTTGGCCTCTACTGTATCAGTTCACTGCTGCCCATGCCCACCTGCCATTGGAGTCCCTGTCGGCACACGCTGCTTTCCCTTTCCTGACTCCACCTGAGGTTGATTTTCTGGGTGCCCCATAGAAGAATCATCTCAAATCATGGTGGCTAGTTCAGGTAAGTAAGATCAACAGAGCTATATTGATGAATTGCTGTTCTATTATGTTTAACTGCAAAAAAGAAGGAAATAAAGGCTTGGTGCATGCAGAGCTCACCCCCACATGGTCCATTGTTAATTTTGCTATTTTCACTTCCAACATTCCACTTATCAGTTCTGGATCCCAGTGACATCAGTTGAGTGGGTGGGTTTCCATTTAACAGACATCACAGAGTTACAGAACTGCTAAGTAATTAAAAACTGAATATTAGCCAGCCTGCTGGTGCAGTGCTAAGGTTTCCGCTTACAATGCTGACATCCAGGTTCTGGAACGCACTTGAGGAGTCAGAGGGCTGGCTGGGGGGAAGGGGGATTGAACATCCAATGGACTGTTCTCCTCCTCCAGAGGGAGGGTGGGTGAGCATTCAGAGCATGCTTGACCTCTGGCAGAGGCCACACAGAGCAGCTGATGAAGACCAAATAGTGGGGAATCATGATGGGCATTGGCGATTTGGCACCATTATGCCATTGCATACCATGCCTCCCATACGGGGATAAAGCAAACAAAAAAATGTCAATCCCCACGTATGACACCGTTCTCCATCAGTCCCACCCCACCTGCCCATGGCACTCAGCTGGGGACCAAGTTCAGTGTTCTGTTGATACTGGCCTGACCCTGCTGGGAGGCATACTGGTGGCAGTCCACCAGGAATGTGCATGGTTCAGTATTTCATCGGAGTTGTGCTGGCTCAGTGGCCCTGCCCTGGGGGGCAAGCCTGGGAGGATCTCCACCTGAGGTAAGTCCTTGTGGGGTGCTGAGGGGGAGTGGTGGAGTGGGAGCTCTGAGCATTTGGGGGATTGGCACAAAAAACCCTGAATACTGAGCACAAAGAAAACAGCTTTACCAAAGGACCCTAAATAAGGTACAAAATGGGACTACAGTACAGTATTTCAATACAAACACATACGCAATATATCTGGGTACTAAACAGACTTCATAAATTTCCAAATTTTTAAATGTATTCAAAATGTAAAAAACAATGTTTATCTTCCTTTAACATACTCAGATAACTATATAAATGTTACACAAGCTTCCTCCTATCATAGAACACATTTTTAAAACCATTCTTTTCTAAAGTAGTCTGCAATTTTATTCAGAAAGGCATAGAATATGACAAAAACATAGAAACATAGAAGATGTCAGCAGATAAAGACCTCTTGATCCATCCAGTCTGCCCTATTCTTCCCTACCTACAGCCACACCGCAGGCCCTGCTTAGTCTTCGATCTTCACCCCCACCTTACTTCCAAGATCCCATTGCATTTATCTTATGCATTCTTAAAACCTGTAACTGTTTTAGCCTCCACCACCTCTACTGGGAGGCTGTTCCATGAGTCCACCACCCACTCTGTGAATAAATTCTTCCTTACATTTCTCCTGAGCCTCCCCCTTCCACCTTCATAGTGTGGCCTCTTGTCCTTGAGCATCTTTTTCTTTGGAAAATGCTACCTTCCTGTACAGTAGTAGCCACAGACACTGCCAGCTACTTCCCAACATTTCTATGATATTTCCAGAAATATCTGATGCTTTTTGCATTTAAACAGTAGGGGCAGCAGAGAGAAACTCTTCAGAAATTTTGCGAAATATCTGGAAATAGCTGCCAATGTCTGTGGCTACCATTGTACCTTGTTTCTGCCTGTAATGTATTTGTATGTTTCTGTCATACCCCCCCGTTCCCTCCTTTCCTCTAGGAAGTACAAATTTAACTCCTTACATCTCTCTTTGTAGGACTTTTGATGCAGGCTCTGCACCATTTTGGTTGCCCTCCCTGTACTATCTCCGCCCTCTATATGTCCTTTAGGAGATGAGGCCTCCAGAACTGGACACAGTACTCGAGGTGTAGTCTCACCAGTGACCTATACAGGGGGATCACTACCTCCCCTCTTCTGCTGGTAATTCTCCTGCCTATGCAGCCCAGAATCCTATTTGCCTTCCCCATTGCCTTGTCACACTGTTTAGCTACCTTCAGATCATCAGAAATTATCACCCCCCAGGTCCCTTTCCTGCTTTGTGACTGATAATTCCACTCCTCCAAGCTGGTATGCTGCCCCCGGGTTTCTGTCCCCCAACTGCATGATTTTGCACTTGTTTGCGTTGAAACCCAGCTGCCAGACCTATGACCATTCTTCCAGCCTTTTTAGATTGTCCCTCATTCTTTCGACACCCCCCACCACCACCACCACCACTGGTATGTCTACTCTGTTGCAGAGCTTGGTGTCATTTGTGAACAGGCATACCTTCCCTTCCAGTCCCTCTGTAATGTTGCTTATAAATATAGAGCACTGGGCCCAGTACTGACCCCGCCCTGTGGCACCCCACTGGTCACTTTGCCTACTCCAGAGTGGATAGCATTTACCACCACCCTCTGACTCCTATTTCCTAGTCAACTCTCTACCCATTTAACTGTTTTAGTCCTACTCCTTGGCCCCCAGCTTGTTTACCAGTCTCCTATGCGGAACAGTGTCGAAGGCCTCGCTGAAATCCAGGTAGGCCCGTCCACAGCTCCTCCTTTATCCACTTCCTTGGTTACCCAAAAAACTTGATCAGGTTAGTCTGGCAAGATCTACCCGCTGTGAAACCATGCTGCCTCGGATCCTGTAGACCACTGGCAACAAGGTATTCTTAAATCCTTTCCTTCAGTAGTGATTCTATTACCTTGCCCACCATTGACATCAGGCTGACAGGCCTGTAATTACCTGCCTCCTCCCTATTTCTGCTTTTATGGAGTGGGACTACATCTGCCCTCCTCCAATCCCCTGGTACCTCCCCTATTTCCAATGACAGGTTGAAAGAAGCTACCAGAGGTGCAGCCAGTTCCTCCCTGAGTTCCCTCAGCATTCTGGGGTGAATCACAGATGACATTAAGCTAAGTAGTGAGGTGGATACTTTTAGCAAACATCTGTCATTGGTAGGCAACCTTAGCAAGTTAATGGAATGGTCTAATCAAAATGGCATGCAATTCAATGCTAAAAAATGTGTTGTCATGCATTACAGTACTAAAAACCGTACTTATAAATATATCATAGATAATTCCATCTTGCGTAAGGTTACATCTGATATCGATCTTGGGGTGAAAATAAATTACAAACTTACATCATTTGATCACTGTAGACTTGTCACAAATAAAGATAGAGGTCTTGTTAGAAAAATAAGTTGTTCTTTTATTTGTAAATCTGAACAATTCATTATTCCTGTCTACAACAGCTATGTTAGGGCCATCCTTGATTACGGTTCTTCAGCTTGGTCACCATATTTAGTAAAATATATAAATATGGTTGAAGGTGTTCAAAAATCCATCACAAAATTAATTCCTTGTATTAAAAGGATGCCCTACAATACTAGACTAAAAGAAACAGGTTTGTTCTCACTACAACAAAGGCGACAAAGAGGTGACCTTTTGCTTCTATATAAACTGCTTCAGTCCCAAGAGTTAAGTAGTTAATGTAACCTTGTATTTAGTAATACAAGGAATAGCCTACGGTCACATAACAGAAAACTAGAGGTCCCAAATTCTGTAACATCAAAAAGAGATAATTTTTTTTACTGTAAAGGTTACTAAGGCATGGAGTAGCCTGCCTAAGGAAGTAGTTGAGGCAACACGCTTCATAGAATTTAAAAACACACTAGATAGAGTTATTTACTCAAATTTAAGAATGGTTCAAGTATGACCCACATGTGTGGGGGACAATCCAGATGGGCCTAGTTGCCCCCTTTTGTCCTATTATCCTAGTAGTAATCCCATCAGGTCCCATTGCCTTGTCTACTTTCAACTGTGCTAGTTCCTTAAGAACCCTATCCTCTGTAAAGGGGCTAGTGTCCACCTTCCTTCCCATAATGTCCTTGTCCTTTACCAATGGCATATTTCCTACTCCCTTTTCTGTAAATACTGAACAGAAGTACTTGTTCAATATGTCTGCTTTTTGGTGGTCCTCTGTCACGCACAGCCCTCCTTGTCCTTTCAGAGTCATTATCCCTCCCTTGATCTTTCTCCTTTTGTTTCTGTATCTACAAAATAGTTTAGCTCCTTTCTTTACTGATCTTGCAACATTTTCCTCTGTTAGTGCTTTTGTGCCCCTAACAGCCTTCCCTGCCTCCCTCTGTTTCTCCCAGTAATTCTCCCTATCCTCCTCCTCCTTCTGTGTTTTTCTGTACTTTCTAAATGCTATTTTTTTGCTCTGACTTTTTCTGCTACTTCCTTCGAGAACCACAGTGGTCAGTCTCTTTTTCTCTTACTCTTGCCTACCTGCCTGACACATAGATTTGTAGCCTTTTCAATGCCCGGTTTTTATTTTTCTCACTGTTTCTCACCCCCCAGTTTCCCTATCCTTGCCATGGTTTCCCTCAGGCATTCCCCCATTTTCTTAAAATCAGCGTTCCTGAAGTCCAGGACCCTCATCATTGTGTGGTTTGATTCCGACCCCACACTGTGCTGTGATCGCTGGTTCCCAGATGGTCCCCCACTGTGATTTCATCAATCCTGCCTCCATTTGTCAATACCAGGTCCAGCAATGCCCCCTCACAAGTGAGTTCCAGAACTAGTTAATTGAGGCAGGCCCCCTGCAGGGAGTCCAGGATATCCCTACTCCTGGCTGTTGCCACTGTGGGGAGTCTACAATCTATGTTCAGCAGATTAAAGTCTACTACTAGCAATACCTTTCCCTTGTGAGACATCCTATGGGTTGTTTCCAGCATTTCCATGTCTTCTTCTTCTCACTGTGATGGAGGTCTATAGATCACTCCTGTGCAAATAGCGGCCCCATTTCTTGTCTCCAGGATGACTCACAGTACCTCCCCTCCCATTTGCTCCCCCTGCATTTCTATAGCTTTTATGTTGTCTTTTACATGAAGAGCCACTCTCCCCGTCCACCCTGTCCCTCCTGAATAGCATATAACCTGGTATTGCCATTTCCTAGTCCTGGTTTTCATTGCACCAGGTCTCTGTGATGACTACCAGGTCCAGGTCTGCTTCCACCATGATGGCCTTCAGGTCAGCAATCTTGTTTCCTATACTTTGGCCATTTGTACTCATGGCCCTCCAGAATATGTTGCCTCACACTGTCCTTTTTTCCATTTGCTTTCCTTTCATTTCTTCACTGTGCTTTATAGTTTTACTCATATCCTCTCCCCCCATGAATTTTGTTTTTATTGGATTCCCTTTGGGGTTTGATTCCCTCTTGATCCCCTTTTTTGACCTTGTGATTATGTGTGTGGAGGGGCAGATAAAGCCTCCCAGCCTCATTCCGCCTCCCCTATTGGCTAGTTTAAATGCATCTCAATGTAACATTTAAACTTCTCACTAAGGACTACGGTCCCCCTCCCAGATGGATGCAGGCCATTGCCCTTGTACAGGCCCCCAACCCTACAGGTGGGGCATCAGTCATCAATGAAGCTGAATTCCTCCCTTCTACACCATTCTTTTGACCATGTCTTGAATTCCCTGGTATGGAGTTCCATATCCCTTCCCTTGCCATAGGTAGGTCATACCTCTGAGAAGGTTATCAAGTGCGCTACCTACCTAAGATCCCTCCCCAACTCTCTAAATTCCTCTTGCACTATTCTTATCCCTTCCATGCCCCTAGCCAGGTCATTAATCCCCAGATCGACAATGACATCCAGCTCTCTCTTCCTTGCTATTGCCCTAGCAATCATCAGGATGTGCTTTCCATCCCTCCAAGCCATACCTCTAGGTTGGCACTTGACCTCCCTCTCTACCTCACTATCTGTTCCCAGATCTAGTCCCCTGACAATGGAGTCCCCCACCAGGATTTGCTCCCTTCTCCTCTGGGGTTCTCTCCTGATCTCCCTTGGGTCTCTGTCCTGGAGGACCCACTCATCCCCCCTGGCCACTACTTTGGGTATCTCTTTGGGATGTTCCTGCTCCTCCAGAACAGAGAAAGAGTTCCGTAGTTGTACTGAATGGGGGATGTGCTTTTGTCTCACTGCCCTCAGCCCCCATTAGCCCACTGTGGTCCATCTGTTCCTCCTTCCAGGCAACCTTTGAGGCTTCAGCATCATCCTTGGTGGTCCCTGGGTGGGGGAGAAGGTTTCCTGATCCTAGCCAACTCAGCCCAGAGACTAGCAACCTCGGTCTTCGGCCCAGAGAGGTGCCTGCAGATGGGACAGCACAGCAGCATCCAGAAGGTCCTCCTGAAGGCTACTGCCCTATAACCACTGCATTGCACTACTCCCTGAATTTTACCCTTTTTTTTACACCCCTCTCTCTCGCCTTTATTCTATGTAGGTGTTATGTGCCCCCCTCCAGGTTTCTGTGTCTTTTTAGGATCTCTGTGTTTCCCCAACTACTCTCTCAGCTGCAACTTGTTTCTGTAGTTCCCTCCTTCCTGTTCTGAATCAGGAAGTTTCTGATCTCTTCAACTGTTGCTGAGCCTACATAAGTGGTCTACACATGGGTGGGTGGGTGGGAGGGGGCAGGTGGGTGGGCAATACCGAGCTCTCTTGCGTGTGTTCCTCTCTCTTGAGGATCCTGTGTTTCCCCTGTCCCCACTGTGTCCTGGGTTGTTAAACAGGAGGCTCAAAAACAATTCCCCAAGATAAAAGCAGGCACAAGAAAAACAAACAAAAATTAGTCAGCTCAGTCCCTCCAATATGCTCCGCTGTACATGGCGACCTGAGGGAGATCTGAGCAGCCAACAGATTACAGGGCTATTTAAAGTGCTCCAGTTTTTGCACCCTTTCTGCTGCCCTTGTTATTGGTTCTTGCAGCTCCTTTTGATCTCCTGCCTGAGCCCTCTTGCAGCTCCTATGTTCCTGTCTCTTGCAGCTCCTGTGTTTCCCCTGACCGAGCTCTCTTGAGGCTCCTGTGTTTCCCCCTGTGCCCACTGTGTCCTGGATTGTTAAATGGGAGGCTCAAAAATAGAATGATTCTCTGAGCTAAAAGCAGGTACAAAAAAACAAACACAAGTCAATCAGCTCAGTCCCTCCGATACTCTCCACTGTACACGGCAACCTGACGGGGATCTGGGCTGCTAACGGATTACAGGGCTATTTAAAGTGCTCTGGTTTTGTTGCCCTTTCTGCTGCCCTTGTTATTACTTCGTCAAACTCCTTTTGATCTCCTGCCCAAGCCCTCTTGCAGCTCCTATGTTCCTCTCTCTTGTGGCTCTTGTGTTTCCCCTGCCCAAGGTCTCTTGAGCCTCCTGTGTTCCTCTCTCTTGAGGCTCCTGTGTTTCCCCGTCCCCACTGTGTCCTGGGTTGTTGAATGGGAGACTCAAAAAGAATGACTCCCTGAGCTAAAAGCAGGTATGAAAAACCAAGCACAAATCAATCAGCTCTGTCCCTCTGATACTCTCCACTGTACATGGCAACCTGAGGGGAATCTGGGCTGCTGATGGATTACAGGGCTATTTATCACAGAATCACAGAAATCTGATAGCAGAAAAGGACCTCATCGGTCCATGAAGTGTGCCCTGTTCCCCCTTCCCTACTCATCTTCACTGTTACAGGCCCTCCCCCTTCCCCAATTTCCAACCCCATATGTCTGTCCCATGCCTTCCTGAATCCCTCCACTGTTTCACCCACCACCACCTCTTCTGGTAGTTTATTCCAGGCCTCCACCACCCTCTCCATGAAGAATCGCCCCCTCACACTGCCTCTATATCTTTCTCCTTCCAGCCTTAGGCTATGTCCTCTAGTTATAGCCTTCTCCTTCCTTCTGTACAAACTCCCCTCTTTCACCTTATTGATCCCCTTCACGTACTTAAAAGTTTCAATTGTGTCTCCCCTCTCCCTTCTAGTATCCAATGGGTACAGATCCAGTTCCTTCCACCTCTGCTTGTATGGTTTCCCCTACATATCATGCACCATCTTGGTTGCTCTTCTCTGAATGCCCTCCATCCCATCTATGTCCTTGCTTAGGTGTGGTCTGCAAAACTGGACCCCATATTCCAGATGCGGCCTCACCATGGCCTTGTAAAGAGGCATCAGCACCTCCCTCTTTCTGCTAGTTATGCCCCTCCCAATGCATGCCAACATTCCATTTGCTTTCCCCACTGTTTTGCTGCACTGGCTACCCACCTTAAGGTTGCTCAATATTATAATCCCCAGATCCCTTTCCTCCTCTGTTTTTTTGATTTCCTCCCCTCCTAGAGTGTAAGCTGCTTCCAGGTTTTTACGCCCCAGGTGCATTACATTACACTTTTTGGCATTGAATTTAAGTTGCCAAGTTTCCGACCACCCCTCCAGAATCCTCAGGTCATGCTTCATGACCTCAATCCCTTCCCAGCGTGTCCACCCTATTGCAGATTTTTGTATTATCCATGAATAGACACACCCTTTTCTCCAGACTTTCCGCAATGCTACTGATGTATGTATTAAAAAGGAGGGGTCCCAGTACTGAACCCTGGGGCATCCCACTTGTTACCCCCTCACCTTGGAATGCACCCCATTTACCACCACCCTCTGACTTCTGCCCGCCAACCAGTTTTCCACCCACCTAGCTATTTTCTGTCCCACCCCTAAGCTTTCCAGCTTATTTACTGGCCTTCTGTGAAGGACAGTGTCAAAGACCTTACTGAAGTCCAGACAGGCTATGTCCACTGCCCCTCCCTGGTCAACCATCTGCATCACCCAATTGAAGAATTCTGTCAGGTTCGTCTGGCATGACCTCCCATTCAGGAAGCCATGCTGCCTTTTGTCCTGCAGTCTGCTGTCCACCAGGTAGTCTACCACCCTTTCTTTTATTAGTGCCTCCATCACCTTGCCCACCACCGAGGTGAGGCTGACCGGGCAATAATTCTCCGCCGCCTCCTTACTGCCCCCCCCTTATGCAATGGCACCACATTCACCCTCCTCCAGTCCCTTAGCACACACCTTCTATCCAGGGACAAGTTAAACAGTCTCATCAGTGGATCTGCCAGCTCTTCCCTCAGTACCTGGAGTACCCTTGAGTGCAAGCCGTCCGCCTCATTGCCTTGTCCACTTCTAATCTTCCCAGTTCCTCCTTACCTTGTCTATGCTGAACATGCTAGGATCCACCTTTTTGCCTTCCTACCCTCCCACCCAGCTCTGGTCCCCACCCCGTGAAGACCGAGCAGAAGTAGCTATTCAACACCTCTGTTTTCTCAAAGTCCCTTCCAGTTGTATTCCTCCATCCCCAGCAACCTTAGGATCCCCTGCCTTGCCTTCCTCCTTTTCCCCACATACCTAAAAAAGTGTCATCTCCCTTTTGGCCTTCTTAGCTATTTTCTCCTCAATGTCTGCTTTAGCCCTCCTTGTCTTCTGCCGTGCAGCCCTCCTCTTCTCCCTAAAAGCCTCTCTGTCCTCCCCCCTTTATGTCATCTTCTATTTCCTGAATGCCCTTTTCCTTTCCCTGACTGCCCCTGCCACCTCCCTTGTAATCCAGAGTGGTCTCCTCCTTTTTTTAATCTTCCTCACCTTCTTAATACAACTTTCTGTGGCCTTCAATACCCCTCCTTTGATATGTCCCCATAATTCCTCCAAATCCCCCATATTCCCCTTCCCTGCCATTTCTTCCACAAATATCTTCCTCATCCTGTTAAAGTCCATCTTTCTAAAGTCCAGCACCCTTGGTCTAGTCTGATTTTCCTCCTTCCCTGTTTTTACCCTGAACCTTATAGTCCTGTGATCACTTGTACCTAGTAAGTCACCCACCATCACCTCTTCCACACTTTCCCCATTTGTGAGGACCATGTCCAGTAGGTTATCACCCCTAGTGGGCTCCCTAACCAACTGTTGTATGAATACCCCTTGTAACGCCTCTAGGATCCACCTGCTCCTAGCTGATACCACAGCGGGACTCTCCCAGTCCACATCGGGGAGGTTAAGGTCCCCCACTAGCAGACACTCCCCCTTTACAGCCATCTTTGTAACTGCTGTATCAGCTGTCTATCCCCTTCCTCCCCCTGATTAGGAGGTCTGTAAACCATGCCCGTCCTCAGTGATTCACTGGTCCATTTGTTTAGTTTGACCCACATGAGCTGTCTCCCCTTCCTACCCCTGCTGCCCTTCTGTTGCCCTAATGTCGTCTTTGATGTATAATGCCACCCTCACTTCCCAGTCCTGTCCTTCCTAAACAGTCTGTAGCCTGGGATAACTGCCTCCCAGGAATGATGCCCTGTCCACCATGTCTTATTTACCACTACTATGTCAAACCCCCAAGTCCACCATTTTGTTCACCAGACTCCTGGCATTGGCTGATAATCTCTTCCACCATGAACCCCCACTCACTGCTATCCTCTTCTAACCTTCTCTTGTCCTTGCTTTTTTCTAGCATTCTATCTCCATCCTGGGGAGGGGGGGGAAGCTGATAGCCTTCCATCTCTCATGCCTCTTTGAGTGGCTCCTTTCTTAACCCGCCGTCCCCCCAAATTCAGTTTAAATTATACTTTCTTTCTATAAAGTCCCATAACTACCTCTTTAGTAATACTGATCCCTCCCTGCTCAGGTGCAGTCCGTCCAGGGCAAATAGGCTCTCACCCTCCCATGTTGATCCCCAGTCCCCCACTAACCCAAACCCCATCTGTTTGCACCAACCCTCCAGCCATTAATTAAATCCTTCAATCCTCTGCTTCCTTGATGTGCTTGCTCTTGGCACATGCAGTACCTCCGAGAAAGCAATAGAGTGGAACCCCGTACTACTGCAGAACCTAGCTAGCTCCCTGAATCTTGCCTGCACCTCCTTTAGACTATTTCCCTCCAGATCATCGGTGCCTAGGTGGAACACCAGTTGTGTCTTCTCATCTTGCTGCTTGCCCCATGAGGGTATATTGTGCCTCACCTCTAACGTTGTCGTTCCTGGCATACACTCAACCCAAATGGCACTGCTCCTGACTCCCTTGCCCCCCCATCTGATTCCCTTTATTACTGAATCCCCTATGTACACAACCCTACTACTCCTTTCCTTCTGCTTGTACTTTTGATTTTCCAGCTTACACCTCTTTCCTGGCATCCCATTTACTCCCTGTTCCCATTTCCCCCATTATCCATCTCCTTCCCATGAGTTCTGCTCTCCCCCTGCACTACATCCCTCATTTCCCCCCCTCTGGTGTCACCACCAGTCCACTCATCCTAGCCTCACTTTTTGCGAGCTCAAACCCCTCCTCTTGCTGTATTCCTTCCTTTTTACTGGCCGAATCCCTCTGTGTATGGGTACCTTCCCCTTCCCCCCTCAATTGATCCTCTCCCATCCTGAGCTTACTGTAGGCTCCCTTCCCGCCACTTTTGTGCATCGTGTCCCCCTTGAGAGTGTTTTCACCCCCACCTTTTGCTCTTTTTGGCTACTTCCTCTAGGTTCCCTCCCAAGGTGCATCCCTCTTACCCAAACATTGTATTACCTTAGCCCCTCCTCCATCCCCTATGAACTCCTCACAGCTGCTCTCCTTGCTGTCATCCTCCTCAAGTATCCCCAGGGGTGTGAATCCATTTTCCTGCTCTGCACCCCTGCCTTGCAGACTGCTGTCTGATGCACCCCCTCCTAACTCCTGCCCCTTCCCTGTTTGTGCTTGCTTTGCTTTTTTTGATCTTACCTCCTGCCACACCCCTGACCCCTCTCGTCCTCTTATTCTCCTGTACCTAAGTCACCTGAGGCCCCCCTTGTGTTTCCCCTTTTTCCTTTCGCCCATCTGTTGCATCCTCTGGACCTCCTCCATTCCTCTCGCCTTCTTGCATCTTTCTCTACACCTGTTCCTAATACCCCTGCAGCCCTACCTATACTCTCTCTTTCACCCCCCATTCAGCTGGTGTTCTCTTTGGACCTCCTCCAATCCACTCCCCTTCCTCTATCCTCTACCTTGCTTAGTGCCCACCTCAACCACCCCACCACCTCCCTTAGCTGTGTAAGCTGTCTGCACACCATATAGTCCCCCATCATCCATGCCATATCCAACGCCATGGCCATCCCACACCCACTACACCCTACCACCCTCCCAAAGAGGCCACATGCCCTAGAGTCCTGGAGACCATACTTACGATCTGTCAAATCCTGTTTCAGGCTACCTCTCCAACTCTGCTGTCCTTCCATGTGATCACCTTGGTCTTTAAAAATAATGGAAGAATACCCCTTAAATAATAAAAGTCACAGAATCCACATGTGCTGTACCCTTCAGTTCCCCTTGTTACAGCCCTCATGCAATCACTACCCTTTTGAGTATGTACCAAGTTATTTTCCTCTTCTGATCACACAATACAGTCTACCTTGTAACTGTCTGAAGAAAACTATAGAAATATAAAGTCACTTTGGTATAAGATAAAAACGATTTGATCACCTTAATCTTTAAAAATAATGGAAAAATACCCCTTAAATAATAAAAGTCACAGAATGAGCATGTACTGTACCCTCTTCAGTCCCCTTACTACAGCCCTCATGCAATCACTACCCTTTTGTGTATGTACCAAGTTCTTTTCCCCCTTCTGATCACATAATACAGTCTACCTTATAATTGTCTAAAGAAAACTATAGAAATATAAAGTCACTTTGTTATAAGATAAAAATGACAGAAATATAAAAAATTCACTTTAAAAAGTCACATTTTCTCTGTTTCTCACCCTCCTGTATCCAAAAGAAAATTCCTCCCAGTGGTATCTTCCTGCTCTATGAAAAAATTTCCCTCCTCCTCTGATGTTGGTAGCCTCCTCTGGGAGGAGCCCAGGGAGCCTATTTAACTAATACAGGTGGTGGCGGCGGGAGGGTGGGAATTTTTTCTTCTGAAGCAAGAACAGTCTTGTACAAGCAGCAGGTTGTTGCTCTGCTTTTAAAGCCCAGTCATTAGTTCAAGTGTTGGCACCTTTTCTTCCTGCACCCTGATTAGCTCACTCTGAATGTGGGAGCTGAGTCCTCAGAGTCCACTGCGGCAACAGGCAACGAACTCCCCGCTTGCAGCTACGGCCACTGAATCCCATCTCTCATAGCACCAGCCACCGAATCCCTTCCTGGTATGGCTGCCAAATGCACCCCCACCTGCGGCTACAGCTGCTGATTCTGATGCTCTCCTCCTGTGGCTACGGCCACCTCCACCTCTAGCAAGAACATTCTTGTACGAGCAGTAGGCTGTGGCGCTGCTTTTAAAGCACAGCCGCTAGTTCAAATGTAAACGGGGACAAATATTTCAAGTGCTAAGGGGTATTATGGGAGCAAGTAGGGAAAGGTAGGAGACGGAGTAGCGATTTGACAGAGGAGTGAGAGGAAAAGTTGCATATGAGAGAAGACTGAGTGTTCCATAGAGAGGGGAGATGACAGTGGAAACAGATTTGCCCATGTTTGAGAATGAAGTAGGGAGTGGGAAAGAGCGTGAGTCCCTAGAACATAGGGAGTATGTTGAGGCTGGGGCAGGGGAGAGGAGGAAAGAGATGTATGTGGGAAGCAGATTGAACCAGAATTTGGAAATGAAGAATATAGAGTGGATAAGACGCCTGTGTGAGTGGAGGGAGGTTTAGAAACGATAGTAGAGAACAGTGGCGGGATCTGTATGGAGAGTTAGAGGCAAAATGACAGAAGGCATAGCAGAGGGAATCAAGTTGAGAGAGTGATGTAGAGGGTGCCACGCAGTAAACAATGTCAGCGTAATCAAAGACTGGTATAATCATTTTTGTTAGAAGTTCCCTACGTACGGAGAGAGGGAGAGACGGTATAGTATACCAAGCTTAGGGCGTGAGATGTGTTGTGGAGTGTTCTGGGTCCTGATGTGTAATAATAAAGCTGTTATGAGTGGAGAAACCTTGGTGTAGTCTCTTATTGTGGGGCGCTGGGAGGCAATAAAGTGGAGGACCTGGAGTTACCTGAAAAAGTCCCTTCATTCTAAGCCAAATTGTTGCTGCAGCTCCTTAGATGCCAACATTTTAAATATATTTTCTGACATATTACACAAATGTTCCCTTATGACTGCCTACTAGCAAGAGCTACAAATCAATCTATGTTAACCCTTTTGCAGGTGCCTGTCTGTCAATCTATGTGCCTTACATATTCAGTCCTGGAACTAACCAATACAGAATGAGTGCAGGGATTAATAAAGTATCTTTCTCTCACTCTGTTACAGTTTTATTATCTCCATAGGGCACTTCACCTCATATATTAATTTACAGCCTGATGGAAATAGCTCATGACAGTGAACCGGCGAGTAAACAGGTACTGAGTTAGTTGAGAACAATAAAAATCTCAGTGGATTTGAGGATTTTCAGAGCTTCATTCAGTCCATCTAATTCATATTTTCCATGGCAGCAAAGGACAGGATGAGTAAAACACCCACCTGCTTACTCAAGTGTTCCAGTGCATGTATGTCAGCCTAAAAGACACTTTGCTTGCTGTTTTAGACTGAGATTCCTTTGTTAAAGTCAAAATAGAAGTGTGTTGAGTTCTGCCAGCTTAGGTATGTACTGAATTGACAAGGCAAGGCAAGGCAAATTTTATTTAAAAGACGCCCATCCCGGGGGCTCTGGGCGCCGATCATATTAAAACTTCATACAACAGTGATAATAAATATAAAACAACATTCTATTAAGCATAAATATACAATATTCCAACAACTGAAAAAAATTAGTATAAATACTACCCTCAAGAGCAGCAACGAAACTCAAAATAGCCAAAGGCTAACTTAAGCATAAAATTCTAAAAAAAAAAAAAAAAAAAAGGGTAGGGACTCTAAAACACAGTCTGAGGAGGCCTGATTATACAAGAAGGCCTTGAGGAGGGATTTAAATATCTCCACAGAAGGGGCCTCCCTGATGGCTGAAGAAAGCGAATTCCACAGGACATGGGCAGCGAAACTAAATGCTCTGTCACCAGCAGTTTTTAACCTCGTCCTGGGAATCGCAAGGAGGCCCCTAGAGGAGGAGCGGAAGGAGCAGGCCGAGACAGCAGGTGTAGGAAGGTCCTTCAGGTAGCCAGGGCTTTTGTTTTCTTTAGCACCTGTTTGCTCCCCCAGCCCACTCAAGTTACCCTTGAATATGGTCATTAGTTTGTTTATTTACTGGATTTTGGTAACTAGGTAGGCTCACTGAAAGGAACTGTCCCTTTTCAAGAGCAGCACGGAATTAATGACATGGAATGCATAGAACAGTAAGCCTACAGATGCAGATTAGTTGCCCATGGTTTTTTCCTGGGTACTCACTGTTCAGGAGGGGTAGAGGAAAAGGTAGAGGGGGAGGAGTAGCCCTCTATGTCAGAGATGGCACTGAGGTGGTGGTAGGAGGATGGGTACATCAGGAGTAATATTAGGGAGTCAAGCTTCACTGTAGGTGCAACTTACAGCAGCCTCAGACAAGAAACTACACTTGGAGGTGCTCTAAAGAGCTCTGGGGCAAGGGGAAGAGAAGGACAAAAAGCTCAGGGAAGAACTTGAGAGGAAGGTAGCAAAGGGGGAAGTAGTGGGTGATCTGAACCTGCGGGACATCAATTGAGATATTCTGGTGGCCAGAAGCACCAGATGTCAGGCCTTGCTGGATGTACTCAAGTACTGTCTCCTGGTACAGCTAGTTATGGAACCCACCAGGCAGACTGACATTCTCAATTTGGTGCTTACCAACTTGGAGTTGGTAGGATCGGTGAGAGTAGGGGAGCCACTAGGAAACAGTGACCGTAAGTCTGTTTGGTTTGATAATAAAATCCCCAGTCAATGTTATATTGTTATATTTCAGTAAAGCATTTGATACAGTCCCTCACCAGGAGCTTCTTACTAAGCTAACCTCCGTCGGCCTTATTCTACCTTTAGTCAGATGGGTTGGTAATTGGCTATCTGGCCATACCTAGATGGTCAGAATAGACATACAGCTATCCCACCCTGGGAAGGTGAGCAGTGGTGTCCCCCATGGGTCGGTCTTGGGGCCCATGCTATTCAATTTGCTCATTAGTGATTTAAACAATAATATTACTAACTTCATAATTAAGTTTGCTGATGATATGAAAATCGGGGGTGAAGCAGACACAGTTGAAAAACAACACAGCCTCCGGCAGGATCTTGAACAGATCGAGATATGGGCCAGAGACAACAAAATGGTGCTTAACTTGAATAAATGCGTTGCCTTACATATGGGTTGCGACAATCCGCATGCGGCCTATTCGACTGATAATAATCAACTTAAAGTGGTAACCAAGGAAAGGGACCTGGGGATTATTATCAATAACTCCCTGTCAACAGTGAATCATATAAGAAAAATTATACAAACTAGTAATATGATTCTGAATTGTATTAAACATTCATTTATTAACAGAAATAAAGAATGCATTATCCCTCTTTATAGAACCTACATCAGACCACATCTGGATTATTGTTCACCAGTCTGGAATCCCTATTCAAAAAGTGAAATATTCCATATTGAATGGGTGCAACATAGAGTAACTAAGTTAATCCCTTCAATAAAAAAACTACCATACCAATCCAGGTTACAGAAAATTGGATTAGTCTCCTTAGAAGAAAGAAGGATGAGGGGTGACCTACTCCAGCTCTACAAACTGATCACTGATCCTGACCTACAAGCACAATGTGGGCTATGGTTTTCAAATCATACTCTAAATCTTAGGTCACATAACAAACAATTGTTGATTCCCAAGGCCCATACCAAAAAATGTGATGATTTTTTCACTGTCCATTCTGCTAAAAAATGGAATATGCTCCCCCAGTCCATGGTAGAAGTCCCAAACTTTGAACTCTTTAAAACAAGGCTTGATAGACACTTAAACTGGATGTAACCATCACTAATACACCCACACATGTGGGAGACAATCTCGATGGGCCACTGAATTCTTTTGTCTAAAATTACCTAGTAACCTAGTAACTGGCCCCTGAGACTGGAAAGCTCCAATTGAGTACTGGAGTCCTTGATTTTAGGAGGGTGGACTTCAGCAGACTGAGGGAACTGGTCAAGGAAAAGTTAGTCAGGGTAGACAGTTTAGATGGAGTGGAAGAGAGATGGGGTAATAAAGGTGGCCATTCTCGAGGCATCTGTTATACATGAGAACTGTAACCAAAAGGAGTAAGTTCAAGTGACCATAATGGTTCTTGGCAAAAGTCAGGGAAGCAGTAGGGGCTAAGAAGTACAAAGAAATGCAGGGGGAGGAAGAATGGAGAGAATGTTTACTGAGAAATAGGAAGGCAAAGTGAGTGGTTAGGGAAGCAAAAGCAGACACAGAGCTGCATACTGCAGAAGGGGCCAAGGGTGGAGAAAAACATTTCTTCAGATATAGTAGGGAAAAAAAGAAAGAAAGGAGGGAGAATCATTAGGCTGCTGGAGAGAAGTAGTGTGATAGAAGAGGATGGGCAAAAGCTGCCATCTTTAATTATTATTACTGCTCAGTTTTCACCAGGGAGGAAGGTGGGCCCTTGCCTGAGAGTGGAATTAAAGCGGCTCATAAAGGGATCCAGGAGATGAGGGAGCAAATATTTACAAACAACAGGGTCAATAAAGGGCTGGTAGCCCTAAAGGGAGATAAGGCCCCAGGACCAGATGGGTTGCATCTGAGGATATTCAGATAACTGTCAAAGCCCCAAGTTCAAGTTTACTGCAGGAAAGACTCCGTTGAGCAAGCTCATTCACAAGGAGGTCCTGAGGCACATACACATACAGTTCACAATTACATAGACAGGAGATATAAAATGTAGAACAACAAAGAAAAAAATATATACAATACAAGAAGTATACACAATAGAAGTCCTTATGCTATATATGCAGTACATTCCAGCTTTAACCTTGCCCTAAATTATGCAACACATTTCAGCTTAATAAGTAGAGGGCCAGTTGGTACCTAGGAAGTTGACTTGGCGTTGGGGGCCTAGTAGCACCTACATATGTCTTTTAATTTAGAGATAGCTAGTGTTTTGTAGGAGTTAATTGTTACGATGCTGGTTAGCATCAGCATGGCTTGTAGTTGGTTCCAAATGTTTGGGAGGGTGTATGAGACAGCTCTTTGGCCAACTGTGGTACGTGTCCTGGGAACATCTAGTAGGATAAGATCAGATTTCCCTAGGGAGTAGGCGCTTAGGGAGTAGAACTGACTGCTCACTAAGGACGGGGGTAGTTCCGAAGGACTGAAGGGTGGTGAACCATTCTGCTCCATAAGGTTGGGAGGGGACAAGAAACAAGTAGGGATCAACAGACCTGTCAGTCTGACCACCACTGTAGGGAACCTAATGGAGTCACTGATTAAAGAAGACCTCGTGAACTACATGGACAGTAACAATCTTCAGAATAGTAAACAACATGGATTCCTGGCAGCAAGGTCTTGTCAGATGCAGAAAAAGCTGACGGTTTGTTTGATTAGGTGACAAGGGAACTGGATAGGGGGCATGCCATGGATCTGCTGTATTGTGAGTTCAGCAAGGTTTATGACTCGGTGCCCCACACACGCTTGCTGAAGAAGATGGTGGATCTGGGTGTAGCTAAGGACATAGTTTACTGGGTAGGAAACAACTAAAGGGTAGGCAGCAGAGGGTTGTGCCCGGTCCTCTTCAATATGCTCATCAGCGACGCTGGAGAAGGAATCCAGGGCAGGCTGTGTCTCTTTGCAGATGACAGTAACTTCTGTGAGAGCATGGATAGCAACAAGAGAATTAGAGAAATGCAGAGTGACTTACAAAAGCTAGAATGTTGGTCTAAGGTTTGGCAGTTGAAATTCAATGCCAAAAAGTGCAAAGTGATGCATATAGGGAACTAAGAACCCCAGGACAGAGTACTGGATGGGTAGGGTGAGAGTTGGCATTCTGACGGAGGAACGTGACCTAGGAGTTATTATTAATGACATCCTCAAGCAATCGAGCCTTGCAACAAGGCCTATGGTAAGGCAAGTAGGGTGTTGAGGTGTATAGATGGGGTACTGATAGCAGGATAAAGGAGGTAATACTACCCCTTTGTAGATTTTTAGTGAGGCCACACCTGGAGTACTGTTCCCAATTCTGGAGCCCTCACCTCAGGAAGGATAGGGACAGGCTGGAGACAGTGTAGCACAAGGTAACAAAAATTATTCAGGGCCAACAGAGCAGGTCTTATGGGGAGCACCTCATGGCACTGAACATGTACTCACTAGAGACCAGAAGGGAGAGGGGAGATATGATAGAAACTTTCAAGCCCCTAAAAGGATTAAACAAGGTGAACTGTGAGGAACTGTTTAGTTTGAAGGCTAGTTCAAGGTCATGAGGGCATCAGTAAAAACAAACAGGAGAAAGGTTCAGGAGGGACATGAGGAAGTATTATTTTACATAAAGTGTGGTGGTGTTGTAGAACAGTCCACCAGCTGAAATGGTAGGCACTAAAATGGTTGATGGTTTCAAGCACAACTGGGAGAGTGAAGGGTACAGTGGTCACTTGGGGCAACAGATTCAGGAATGAGAATGATGGAGGAGGGGGTTGGCTATGACCCCGGGTGGACAGTAAGTCCCAGGGATAGACAAGGAACTTGAGCAGACTGGATGGATCATTGGTCTTTTCTGCTTGTCTATGTTTCTATGGCACAGTTTTGGTTTTCCCATGTGATGGGTCTGCTTAGGTGCTTCTACTGGTGATAAGGTGGTAGGCAATTCTACTGTGGATTTGAGATATTTACCTTGGGAATATATGCAATTATTTCAATAATCCTTGTTAGTTCTCCTTTATATGTGTTTATGAGAATTGAAAGGTCTGGATATTGAGCTAATAACAGAGATTTTAATATAATGTCATCTTAAGAGGCAATTACTTTGGAATTATGTGAAATAATTGCCATAATTACATTTTCAAGCAGACAATCAGCTGTACTTATGAAAGAGCTATATACTGAATTGATGATACCTCAGCTGGAAAGCACTATATCACTTTAAGAGCACAGTTTAAAATGGTTGGGAATAGCCTCACAGCTTCACAACCTGATAAAGAGTGTGTGTTGGAACAAAGCAACCAGGAGCTCAGCAAGTTGGACTTCTTTTTTGTTCTGTGTGCTCACACCCATGTCTTCTTTAATTATTAGTAATAAATTTATGGTTTTGCACTGACTCTCTCTCCTGCAGTATTTCAGGATTGAGTGCACAGCGTGGGAGTGCAGGGTTTGTGTACTGTTTGGCATCTATTTTTGCAACAATCTTCTCCTACCCAGCACACCAGCTGTAGCAGTGAGCACAGTCATTTGTGTCATTTCACTGTGGTGCTGTGTAGCTCATGTCTTTGCCAGAGCCAGCAAGTCTAACTGGGCCTCAGGTCACCAATCTTATTCCCAAGTCTCCTCACATTCATGCACACTGCACTCCAGAGTCCTGGCCTAACCCTCCATGTATTCTTGTAGTTTTCTGCTTCCACCCTTTTTCATTCAGCCCCTTGGTCTCGTTTCTAGCCTCTTCCCTGTCTATGGTATAATGGCTCTCTATCCCCCACCCTGTGTTGAAATCCCATCCTCAAATTCCTGCCTGTCTTACATTTGTTCCAGTTTTCCTACCTCACCCCTTTCTTACTATCTCTGTAAGCGTCCCACTTCATCGCTTCTGTTTGTGTCTTGTGCGCTCCGTTCTACCTCTGAAAGAGTCAAAGTAAAGTCATCTGGCCTCCCACAGTTACATAAGTGTACCTACACTAGTTTAATCTGGTCCTGATGTGATCTACAAACCTCTGCCCTAACACACTTGTGCCCTCCTCGTTTGGGTGCAAGTGCTTTCTTCTGAATAGCCACCCTTCCAACAAGGATCCAAGTCTCCCAAGAACTAAAAACCCTCACAAAATCTCCCTTTCTTCAGCCATGCATGGAACTGATACACCCAGAACTGTTCCTTTTCATTGCCTATGGCTATGGTAGAACCTCCAGGAAGGTTACCACTACTTCTCTTTTCCTAAATGCCCTTCTCCGAGTGTTGAAGCTCTCCTGTATTTTATCAACACTCATCCTGGCCAGATAGTTTACATGTACATGACCATCACATCCGACCTCCCCACCTCTTCCCAATAAGTTAAACAGAGAATCTGATGGCAGATAAGGACCACCTGGTCCAACACGTCTGCCCATTTTTCTTCAACCTATTGATAATATCTCACACCTCATTTGGTCCGCAGCTTCCTCCTACTTCTTTGCTGATAGTGCCCCTTTAAGTTTTTCCCATACCCTCTTGAATTCCCTTACCATCTTCACCACCATTATGGGAACATTGTTTAATCTACATCTGTGGGGTGTCTGTTTCATTTGTCCATCCCCCTTTCCGTGAAGAAGTACTTACTCCTGAGCCTGCCTCCCTCCAACTTCATATCATGATCTCTTGTTCTCGAACCCCATTTTATTATGAAGAGGCTACTCCCATGTACTTTGTTAATGCCCCTGAGGTATTTGAAAGTTTCTATCATATCTCCCCTTTCTCTTCTCTCCTCCAGCGAATATATGTTTAGGTCACTCAGTCTCTCCTCATATGTCATCTGATGCAACCCTTGTACCCTCTTTGTAGCCCTTCTCTGAACCATCTCTATTCTTTCTACGTCCTTCTTGAGATACGGCCTCCAGAACTGTACACAGTATTCCAGATGCGGTCTCACTAATTGTCTGTAAAGTGGCATCACCACCTCTCTCTTTCTACTAGTGATAACCCTCGCTATGCAGCCCAGCATCCTGCTGCTCTCCCTACTGCCTTCTCACGCTGCCTGGACCTCTTTAGGTCATCAGTTATGATCACTCCTAGGTCCCTTTCTTGATCCATGGTTGCCAGAACCTGCCCTGCCATCGTGTACTCCTCACCTGGATTTCTGAGGCCCAAGTGTATGATTTTACATTTTTTGGTACTGAAACTCAGCTGCTACATACTCAGCCATTCTTCGAGCCTGCCTAGGTCCCTTTTCATTTTCTCCTCCCACTCAGGACTGCCTACTGTGTTGCAGATTTTTGTGTCATATGTGAAGAGGCACATTTTCCTCTTTAGCCCCTCTGCAATGTCACTTATAAAGACATTAAAAGGAACTGGCCCCAGTACCAAACACTGTGGTATCCTGCTGGACACTTCCTACTCATTGGATTGCGTCCCATTTACCACTACTATCTGCATCCTTTTACTCAAGCAGTTTCTGATCCAGTTTACTACCTTGGATCCCACTCCCAGACTCTCTTAACTTGTTTAGGAGCCTCCTGTGTGGGACAGTGTAGAAGGCCCTGCTGAAGTCAAGGTAGGCCACATCCACTGCCCCTCCCTGTTCCAGCTCCTTTGTCACCCAGGCAAAGAAATCTATCAGATTTGTTTGACAAGACCGATCTGATGTGAATCCATGCTGCCTCCTCCTTGTTCCAGATTCTGCTTGCTGTTGCCCCAGGGAAACAGTGAACATCCCCCTTCCCTCATGTGCGGAACTTACCATCCCCTCTACCACACTTACAATGAAGTCACCTATCACTAGTACCTTCTTACTTCCCCTCTTTTAGATATCCCCTCCATGGGTCTTCTCTAGCGGATGTTGCCCCCTTCACAGATGCACTAGTATCAGCTGACTCATTGATACTAGTGGAACCTTCTACATTGGAAGCAAGAACCTTTTGGAGTTATGCACACTCTGCCCAATCAGAATCCCCCCTGCTTCATCATCCCCTCCCATTACTATTCAACCATGTATACTGGACCATATAGTCCTCTGCAGCTGTGTAACATGTAATAATTCTAATGCCCCACTAGCTTTAGCCCACAAGAAGCATATCCCAGCCCTTGCAGCTTCATGCTTAATCCTTAGTGTATGGAGCATCCTGCAGTTCAGACAGCACTTGTGCTCCCAGAACACCCGCCACACTGACATCCCCCCCACACCCCCTTCACATCACCTAACCATCCAGTAATGGAGGTCTGTGTGTGAAGTAATCTGTGCTACTGCAAGCACTGACCTTAACCTAGAATTACTGCCTTATAAATAAATAATAACACAATCATACATAAATGTAAATATACAAATACTAACTCTTATCCCGCTGGAGTGAAACTTCCCTATGTAATCCCAGCATGTCCCCACAAAGCAGTATTTGGAATCAAGAGTGCATTTAATGGTAAAGAAGAAAAGTTGACTTGAAATACATGGTAACGTTTAAGGGAGAAGCCAAGCCCTTACAATCTTAAACACTGGGTATTAATTTTACAAACCAGTTTTGAGAAACCAACCTTTGACAAACATTTCCTTGAAAATGCAGACCAGTGGAGGCAAGGGATCTACATGGACTACAAATGGCTTAATTTTATTGTTTAATTATTTCCTGCATATGAACTGGACTTCAATATTTCTCTTCTTATGAATTATGGCTGCAATCAGATTATCCAGTACCATAGCATTGCAGGCTCATTAAAAAACATACTATTTATCTACCTTCCACGTAACAAAACTGAGGGACAACCTGACCATGGTTCAGTATGCTGGAACTGGATCAGTGGTATACTAATCATGATCATGTGCACAGAAATACAAGGCAAAATTATTATACAGCACCCTGCCCAGGCTGTCCTGTTGGGAAATTATCAGGACTTTGATCATGAACATCTGTATCTCAGCTGACAGCTAATTCATAATATCCAGCACATCAATGGTAGCACAATATTAATCTTTGATCTCAGAACAGCATGCAGTGCTGTTATACTTGACTCTTTAATGCCTACAAGAAGATTGTTAGCTGGCTAATATGAAAGATAATCTCATAAGAGGGCATGCTGGTTGAGACATGTCCCTCTGGGTAATAAATCACACAGAAAGAAATCCGACATGTATTATCTCTTGGAAAAAAGCATGCTGCCCTGAACAACTGAGCAAACTCAGAATGATTTCGTATTTATTTATTTAATTAATTATTTATTCATTTACGTATTCAGCTGGGTAGGCTCATTACAACAGTGTCCCTCTTAAAGAAATATCCCAGGCACTGAATTATACATAACACAGGTATACAGAGATGAGCATACTAGGGAATGTACAACTAGCCATAGACATTTACATGCAGAGGCCAAGAATACACAATGTGGTCTCCAGGTCTAAGTTAAACGTGGCATGGTGCTCAAGGGATTTGATATTTACTAACAGGTATTCCAGCTTCTGGAATTCTCAGTTTTGTCATTCTCCACAACACTGATTAAAAAAGGATTAGCTGCATATGTAACCCTCTATAAATGGGGGTTCCCAAAAGTCTTCTTTGGGTGTGCTTAAATGCCCACTGCCAGGTGGGCGTTCTGTGTCTTTACAGGTGTAAAAGTGCTTGCATGCGAGTGCCCTGTTAGCCTCCATGCCTGTCCCTTTAAGAGATATTATTTTTGTAGTGTATAATTAATCTGGGTAGGGGCTGAGTGTTTCTAGGCTTGAGTCCTGCCCGAGCTGCAATAATATTGCTCTGTTCTGCCCTCGCTAATGGTGCAGAGGGAACTCTGTTAGAACTGGTAATTGTTTGCTGATCAGCTGCTCTAATGACAATGGTATTATAATTTGTATAACCTGCCTTTCTTTGCAGCATGGACATTTCTGTATTGCACCAATCTGTACCTTTTGGGGACCTTAAAATGGAGTTAGTCCCCAAGGGTCTTGTGGGAGTGAATTTCTGTAGGAATTGTAGTTTTTTTCATTTTGGTGTCTGAATGGACCTGGAGGGGGAGCCCTTGCTTTGACAGACACATGAATCAAACAACCAAACCCTGTTTGGAATTAGAAGGAAGTCCCGGTGCTGCCTGCAGCAGAGAGTTAGCCTGAGTTTTTGGAGTTGAGAGAGTGAACTGCTCAAGACATTCGAGCAGCTGCTCCTGTGTAGTAGTGCAGGAAACTGGTGGGAAGGATGTGTCTGGCCTGCCTGCTTCATATTCCCTTCTGAGGGATCTGCTAGTGAAATGAATTAGACTGAATTCGAACTGGTTTGTGACCAGAAATATCGAATTGTGACTGCCCTGTTACCTGAAGAAGATCAAAGATTTGCTGTAAGCGATCGGCCTGTCTGGACATCTGAATCACCACAGAGATTTTGGTTTTGCTCAGGAAAACTGAAATTGCAACGGGACCATCATCTGACCTGTAGTATTGTGTTTTGCTTTACTATAAATGCTGTAAACTGTTAGTGGATCGTGATTTGGTTCCCCACTACTTAAGTGTGTCATGCTTGCTGGAAGCTGTCTCCCAGCACCAATCAAACTGAATCCAAACTGTTCACCCAAACTGGGCCCTGCCACCTTGGTCCAGTCAGCTACTTCAGATGCAGAGGTTGCCATCGACGAGAGACTTGCCCGGGGATCAACCCCCTTCTCAACATCTCAAACAGGAACAACATCTTGGTGAATCGTGTGGGCCCTGCTTCTCCTAACATGCCAGCTTGTCGACCTGCAGTCTCCATTTCGTCCCTCCTGTGTTTCGTATTGGGGTAGCATGAGTAAACACCAGGGCAGCTCCCTGCAACATCAGCTAAATCAAAAGTGTTGTCATACGATTCAATTGTTGTTTTCTTGTCACAAACTGAGCCTCCAGGCTCTGGATTACAAACTGTTTGTGGTTGTGCATGCTCCTTCTTTCCATCACAGGGCATCAACCAGCTGCAGTGCCGGCCTACCCCGGTCAACGTGTCAGGCTAGCCCACCTTTTTTCCAACTGGGTACCGAGTGTGTGACTGTGAAGGGACTCTAAAGTGCATGCATGATTGCCTGATTGAATCAGTTACAGAACTAATCAGCCAAATTACACCCTTCCCTTGTTCATTCCCCTTGAATAAATCAGATCTAATTCTTCGTGCATTTACCTTAACTGTGGTTCCATTTTGTACAAGAAGCACTGTACTTTAGTTACCTGCTGTGTCTAACCTTATTTTGCAGGTCGAATCAGCCCTGGTGGTAAGTGCAAACAGAGTGGGGATTTGTATGCTGATTAGGGGTTATTGTAACTGTGTCTGTTGTTCATTGCTTAGGCCACTAGAGGGGAAAGAGGGGGTTACAGTGTCCTGGAGGGCTGTACCTAGGTCAGCTATGCTACCAATAACCCTGTCCTCTGGGTGGAGGCACCCGTTTTTAGTACCTAGGCCCCTTAACCTGCACCTAGTCACGCAGGCAGAGGGAGTAGCCCTTGGGATAGCGCCACCTAGGGGTTACACATAAGTAGCATAACTTTTACAAATGATTTTACAGGTGTGTACACCAATCACTATTCTTGTAAACAACACCTTGGGAGAAGATCCTATTAGTTAGTGTAGTCTTCTGATTGTCTCCCAATATGGTCAGTGCATAGAGTGTCAGTTGGTACTTCAGTTTGATAACGCATGTCACAAAGGGCATAGGTAGTAGTAAAGCAAAAGTAAAACCACACTGCTTTCCCCAAATAACTGGCTCTGGGGAGAGAAATCTTTGGAAGGAGGATGGGGGCCACATAAAGGTGTAGAGATAAACATTTTTATTATAAGACAGGATGAAACCTGTTAGGACCACCATGGACCTATTTTCAAAGTCGTCCTGCGATTACAAACATTGCAATTGCTTCAATATTTGCAGATAGGAGGGCAAACTTATTACATTATTATCAATACTGACAAACAGGAGTACAAACGCAATCTACTGGACCAAGACAGCAGATGTTAATCCAGGAAAGTTTGTAATACTGTTAGAGGATCAATCAGTCAATTTCAATTTAGTTACAATTGTAAATGTCCGTGAATTCTATTTGTAGTATGGTTTTAAATTCAGACACTGTTTTGCTCCTATATGATGCAGGTGACAAGAAGTTCCAAGTTTTTGAGATGAAGTAATTTAGGGTTATTTTTCCCATAGTTGGTTCAGGCCCTGAGGACGTGGAGGTCCCTATTTTTGATCTCTTGAACATCATACTTCTTTTTGGAACAGCTGTTTGCTAAGCTTTGGTATCTGGTTATCTGGCCCTTAACTATTTTGTATGCCATGACTGCCTTGAATTTTTCCCTTCTGATTTTGAGAGAATTCCAGTTCCGTCTACTGAGCATTTTACAGTGGTGCATGCGGTATGGACAGCTGAGGATGAATCTTGGTAGCCTATGGTAGGTTATGGCCAGTTTTTCTAGTAGGCAGTTGTTTGCACACTGGTAGAATACACTTCCGTACTCTAAAACTGGTAGCAGGAGTTGGGTGACTAGAGTCAGTCTGGCTGTTTTGGGTATGACGTTGGCATTGCTGCAGAGTACTCCCAGCCTGGTATTCACTTTTTTGACTATTGAATTAATATGGTTCTCAAAGTTTAGGGTATCACTGATTTCCACTCCAAAGTGTTTGTATTCTTTGTTTTCTTTAATGGTAGAACCATCTTGCAGCTGGATTTTTTTAGCTCCCTGGTGTCTTTTTTTTATCCTTTTTTGTGGAAGGCTTTAGACTGGGTCTTTTTCCCATTTAGGATCATCTTTGCAAAGAGAAACCACTTTTGGATGGTGTCAAATCTGACTGGAAGTTTTTCTACCTTTGGGAGAAATCTGTTGCTCTTGAGATGAGGACTGTGTCATTCACATAGAGTTTTATCTTGGAGTGGTGCGTATGGCCAAGGAGGTCATTCATGGAAACCAATAATAGCAGAGGACCCAGTATTGATCACTGTGGGACCCCTAAATAGGTACCCACCACTGACAGGGTGTTGTCTATGGCTACTGACTGCTTGCAGTTGGTTAAGCAAGATGTAAACCTTGAGTTCACTTCTGCTGCAGCTCCCATTTTCCTTAGTAGTTCTAGGAGGATGTTGTGGTCTGCTATGTCAGACACCTTTAAAAGGTCCACGTACACTTCTCCAATGGAATCTGCATCACTCAAGGCCCCTGCAACTTCCCCAATGAAGTCTGCAAGCACAGTGAATGTGGACCTGCCTGCCCTGAATCCCGACTGGTGAACTGTTAGTAGATTGCATTTTTCTAGATATGAGGTTTGTTGCTTGCAAACAATTTTTTCAAGTCATTTTTATATTATGGATAGTAGGACTATAGGTCTGTAGTGGGAAGGGTCTTTAGGCACCCCCTCCTTTGTAGACTGGGACCACTTTCGCATGTTTCCAGGTCTCAGAGTAGGATCCTTTTATTAGGCTTCTGTTGGAGAGTTTTGTCAGGATTAGGTATACAGTAAATGTGCTATTGCTTCTACATTGTCTAGCCCTAGGAACTTGTTTGCATTTAGTTTGTTTAGATATTTTTGTACTTCAGTCTTTTAACACTTTAAAATGGAAGCTAGGTCTATTTGCATCAGTTAACTTCTGCATCCTGGCCTCAATTTACCTTGTTGTAGTGGTTGATAGTTCTGTAGGTGGGGAGTTTTATATCAGGCAATGTGCAGAAGTACTGGTTTAGTTGGTTTGTTATAGTTTCAGGGTCTTAAGCAATTTTGTCTTCCTTCATGAATTTGACTCCATTACTACTTCCACTGAATCCCTCAAAACTTTTTATAGTTTTCCAGTACATGGAGGGATGGATAGAGGTTTCCATTTTGTTCATAAAATATTTGGCCTTTGCCCTTTTGATTTGTGTTGTGCAGTCATTCTGTTTTTTTTTTAACCTGTCCCAGTCATTTCCTTTAGCTGTCCTGTTTGCCTTTCTCCATTCCATCTTTGAGCCTGCTTTGCTTTTTTAAGCAGTGTGTTACCCACAGCATGTGATTTTTTTTCCTAACCCTACTAGCTTTTAATCGAGGCATGCTTGTTGCAGATTGCAAGAAATGAATGGATGAATTCTTTGATGGCCATGTTTACATCTGGAATGAGGCCCAGGCTGTCCCACCTTTCATTTGACATGCTTTCTTCCTGGAAGTTTCTGTAGTATCTACTTGTTTTGTAATTTTGGTCAGTTGATTTTATAGTTCTTCTCTGGAGTCTGTAGGTTACTGGACTATGGTTTCCCAGGCTAGAACTTAGTACTCTGTGACTTAGAATTTCTTTTTTTTTTTTGCTCCTTCCTGATCCCCCAGACCTGCCCTTCCTTTGGGCTGCACAGCGTCAGCCCCCCAAGATCCTGCCAGACTTACCTTCCACTGCCATCTCGTGTCCATCCTTGGCTTGTGTACACACCTTTGGTGGTATGGCTTATCCCTGCTGGGGGCTCCCTTCCCCGGGGGCAGCAAATGGAGGGGAGTAGCATTTCATAGCCATCTGAGAGCCAGAGCGAAGGGGATCATAGTGGTGTACATTGGTGGCTGCGTGGCATGGGGCAGCCATTGGGCTGCCATAATCTGGATGATTGGGTGGGTGATTTTCCTGTTTTCTTCCAGGGTCCCCACTAACTTCCCCTACGTGCAGCTCCTTGTAGTATCTTGGGGCACAGATGTTCAGTAGCTTGTGGCCATCTATACCATCAAGAATGGTCCGCAAAGCCACCACCAAGACCTGCTGTAAGAGCGGTCTGCAGGAACCCCCCCCCCCGGAGGGAAACGTGGGAAGGATGCTCTGACCCCCTCCCACACCAGCCTCCATTCCTGATGTCTGGGCTTGGGCACAAACCCGGGCCACCAGCATGCCAGAAGACTTAGAATTTTTAACTGTAAGGTGATGAATATCAAATCCAGAGTATTCCTAGCACTGTTGTATGAGCTTTTCCTTGTCAGGGAGTCAACTAGCTGGGGCATATCCAGGGTTCCCGTGCCTTCAGCGAACCTGTCCCCCTTCAGGCTGCCCCAGGCCATACTAAAGTCCCTGGTGACAAGCAGCTCACTCTCTTTAATGGTTTCTTGTAGGGTTTGGGCCAGCAAATCAAAGTTGAGTCCGAGTGGCTTTATTTTGGTAGTGAATAAACAACCCCTATGTTTAGTTTTAAGGAATTTAAAGCTACAAAGCATTCTATACCTTCTAGGGTACCACAGTAAATAGTTTCCATGTTGCCAAGATCTTCCTTTATATAGAGAACTACACACACACACACACACACACTCACACACACATGCACACGCACTCTTTTGGGCCTGTCCAGTCTGACTTCACTGTAGGTATCCAGGCTGATTTCTTTGTCCGAAACATTTTTGGTTATCCAGCTTTCTGTTAGAACTATGATATCCCAGTCTTCCTTCGGAGTCCAAACTTTAAATTGGTCCTTTTTTTTTATTAGTTTGGCTTCTTGCATTTTTGTACACTATCTTAATTTCTTGGCTTGCTGGTCTGGGGCCTGAGTTTGTCTTCACACATTACAAGTAGGACTGCATAGGATAACATGTTTAGCTTAATTTCTGGCAATTTTACCAGGTGCAGTTAACAATACCAGTTTTGATTATTGGTCAGATGTAACCAAGACATTTGTTGGAAAAAGCATTTCACCTTGGGTGCTTTTATATTAAGTTCTGTTGAAGTGAAAAGGAATCCCACAGGCATAATAGACTCCCTTGTTTCTCCTCTACATTGTTGGTTTCCAGGCTGTGTGGTTTATGGCAGAGACCATGTATACCAGAAGCATTCTACAGTGTTAAATGAGATTCACAGCAGTGGGAGTTGTACTGCTGGGACCTTTCAGAGTTGAAAAAGAAACTCTAAACTTGTCTACTGAGTGGCAAAGCAAGGGCCACCAGACAGGGTGTAGCTTGGATCAGGTAGATTGTGGCTGCGCCAGAAGAATTACAGGTGCACAATTTCCTAGTGTTACTTATTTCCCTATTTGCTACAAGTTATGCCTGAAGAATTACAAGTGTACAATTTCTTAGTATTACACATTTCATTATTTGCTATGAGTTATACCAAAAGAATGCTGGGTGTACAATATCCTAGCCATTTATTGGCGATGTAAAGGCCACCCACATAGAGTGTTGCCAGGGTCAGGTGGATTGTGACAAAGTCAGGATTACAAGACATACAATTTCCTGTTTCTACACATTTCTTGTAAGGAACATTTACAGAGTAGCAGACTGTGGTAGAGCAGACATAAGAGAGCAGCACCTGCACAACAGCGTAAAGGGCTATCTTTAGATAGGGAACAGCTACAGTGTAACAGGCAAAGTGATACTGTAGTTGGATCTTGAGCCTAGACTTTACTCAGATGCGGAGCAATCATATAATTTAATGTACAATAGCTTTCTTTAATTTAAATATGAAGAATTTCACAACTGAAACGGAAAAGTTAATACATTCCGTGCTTGCCATGGCAAAAATACCTCTTTTCAGCTGTTCAGGGGAGTCTGACTGTTTTCTTTTCCTCTCAACTATTTCCACAACTCCTCTCACAGGGCTCTTGTCTATGTTTTCTATAAAATGGGTTTCACAATCCTAGAAATATAATTTGGTCTAAACACATTACCTGACCGTTGATTAATTTCCCTATAATAATCAACAGCTGGGTTACCAAATTTCATTCTCTCAAACTAGTAGTGACCAAAATTGGTGCTCTGCTGTGTCTTTAACTGAAACTACCCCAGTCAGAAATCTGGCAGTACTCTTGATTTCATACACCTAGCAGTTTCAGATTATGCTGAGTGCTAGAAACTCACAGCTTTAACAGAACTGCAGCTCTCAGCTGCAGAACTATGGGGCTGGAAGTAGACTCAACTTTCTCTACCAATTTAAGGTTTAGTGCAAATTTAACCCCCTTTCTCTCTCTGGAGCTGGAAGGTCGGGCCTGAAAGTACACTGAACTTCTCTTTCAGTTCAGTGGCAGTTTCTGTACCAACTCTAGCTCCTTTCTCTCTCTGGAGCTGGTGGGTGGGGGCTGAAAGTACATTGAAGTTTCTCTACCAGTTCAATGGCAGATTTTTTACCAGTCGAAGCTGCCTTCTCTCCCTAGAGCAGAAGCGGGTAGAGCTACTCTTCTATGCTACACTTGTAGTTCAGAATGCCAGTTGTGGGGGCACTGTGGAGCCTGATCAAAATGGCCACACCGGTCTAAAGCTCTGGATAATTTCCCAGAGAAAGCATTTTTTTTCTTACTTTTTATACTCATCGCCAGGTATTATCTAACTGAATCGATACCGGAGATATTTGATGCAAACATTGGAAGGTCTCAAAGGGACAAGCAACTTCAAGAGGGAGCAATTAGCAAAAAGGTACCTCTGACCAGACATTGAAACACTGCAAACAGTAGGCACTAAGCTCAAAACACTAATAAAACCGGTGTCAGGTCTTTCTGAAAAATTTGATTAATTTACTAATCGAGTTACAACTTTGGAAACTTCCATGGAATCCATACAAACTGCCACTGTAGATGCTATGAAGTAATCTGATTCAGCTATGGAAGCTACTGCAATGATCATAAAAGAAAATCATCACCTCTGCACTCCATTGGAAACATTAGAAAACCAGGTCTGATCATGCAACCTAAGAATAACTGGAATCCCAGAGGGAAGTGAAGGTGACCATTTAAATTTGTTCCTGGAGGAATGGTTCCTACAGCAATTTGGACCAGAGTACAATGCCCATCCATTAGTTATGCAGAAACAGTGATGAAAGTGAACAGAAACACACAGGAACTCAGTTCCTGTACCTTTTTTGCAGCAGGAACTGAGTTCCTGTACTTCTTTACGCTGACACTGAAACTGAAATTCTTAAACCAGAAACATAGTGACAGTTTCTGGACCTGTGATCTGCAATCAGGGTTTCCATAACATTTGACTTGTACAACAATGCTACTTTAATAGAAATACTTCAATATCTCTAACTGAATCTACTAATGTTGAATTAGATTGTGACTTGACACCGCTATACTTCAGATTGATGATCTTCACACTGCATTTCATAATTGCCAGTGTGTGAGTTCCTGTACTTCTTGTCTACCACTTGCACCACTGTGCAGAAGGCATATCAAGTAACATCCGGGGGAGGGGGGAGTCTAATATCCCTGAAGCCCACTGAGCTATTGTTCTAGTCACAGATGGCATTGGCTCCAGAGATCGAGTTCTGGCTTGGGCTAGGCAAAAGAAGGCTTCACTTCATGATAGTTGTAACTTTTCCCTTTAACCTTCTATTTGAGACTATTACTCATGTTTTTTTTTAACATACTACTCTGCTGATCTATGGAAACTATTTCTTACTGCTAAAGTGTTAGATAATATTGTAGATGGACTGTATTGTTGTCCGTTGTTCTGACGATTGTTCTGTTTAACTTTTACTATTTCTGTTTTTTTTAAAAAGTGCCTAAATGTTAATCTTATATGATAGGCTGGTTGCTCATTGCTAAATGTGTATATATACACAAGATGTGTACTACTTCAGAATGGCATGAGGGCTATATTACCCTCCTCTGGTAGGAGGATATAGACTGTGGACTCTATTGTTTTTTTCAATTTGGATTTATCACCATGCAGCTCATGGGCTTCAGTAACAGCTTCATTTCCACTGACAAATCTTTACTTGTGACATATTAAATCTTATTTACCCCGATATCTCAGAAACCTGGCTGAAGCCTCACAACCCTGATTTGGAATTTTCTATTCCTGGCTATACACTCATCCAACATGATCGTATGGGCAAAGGGGGAGGCTTAGCAATGTACATTGCCTCCTCCACCATCCAGTTCACCCCAATCACCCTACCCCTGCCTTCAAAGGCCATCGATGCGCTCATGGTAAAACTCTCCCTCCCACATTCAATCCCAATCTACGTTGCTGGCACCTACTGCGCCTCTGACGCCAACACAGCTGCTATACTGGATCACTTGGGCATGCTGAACTCCCTGGCCCCAGGTGGTGAGCTCCATATACTTGGGGATTTCAATCTTAACTGGCTCGCTGGGGCCAATTCCAAGCTCTGGGACAAAATGACTGCCCTAAATCTAACCCAACTAATCTCTGAGCCCATGCGGCACAATCACAAAACCTTGAAGCACACCCTTCTAGACTGGTCCCTCACCTCACACCCCCATAGGATCATAGCCTCAGGCCTCCTCCCAGATGCCCTCAGTGACCACCATGGAATCTACTCTGTGCATAAAATCTTCAAGCCAAAAGCCCACCCACCCAAAATCCTTATGGCCAGATCCTTCAAATCATTGGACCTCACCTCCTTACTAAATGACTTGGGCAATTCTGACTGGTCATGCTTAAGTCATTCAAACTCCATAGATGTTGCCCTGGAATTCTTTAAGACCAAGTTCACTGCTGTCTGGGACAGTTACGCCCCCCTCAGGTGTACCAGAGTCAGAGGTGCCCATCTCCCTTGGATCTCAACCGAAATCCTGACCCTCCTTAGAACCAGAGACAAGGCCTGGAAATCCTTCAAGGCCTCCAGATCTCCAGCCAACCTCCAGCAATACTGCACACTATGCAATGCCAGTACTAGGAAAATCTGCCAAGCAAAAGCCAACTACTTCAAAGCCACTTTCAATTCCACCTCCCATCACCCAGCTAACTTCTGGAAAGTGGTAAAATCTCTTCTCAGCCCTCCATCACAGCCACCCACTCCTACCCTGCAGGTAGGCGGTCTCAATATCACTGACCCTCCTGCAGTGGCAACACTGTTTAACTCCCATTTCACAAACAACTATGCCACTCTCCAGCCATCACCTCTCCCTGCACAGCATCCCTCCCTTACCTCCAGGCCAAGAAATACGCAATCAGCTCACCCCTTCTCCTTCCTGCAGGTCACCCCTGGTGAAGTATTTAGCACACTGATTGCTCTTAATCCAAGGAAGGGCAAATGCCCCACGGGGCTGGATTCCAAAATGCTCTACTTCTCGGCCCCAGCCATAGCCAAACCCCTGGCCTCCATTTTTAACCTAGCCTTCGCCCTTGCTGAGGTACCCTCTAAATGGAAACATGCCACTGTAATCCCCCTTCCTAAGGGTGGGGATACCTCAAACCCATGCAACTATCGACCCATTTCCCTTCTACCTATTTTGGCTAAACTCCAAGAATGTCTAGTATTCTCTCGCCTATCGCCTTTTCTGGATTCCTCCTCCTTTTTCACCCCATTCCAGTCTGGATTTAGGAAATCCCACTTCACCACTACCTCCCTTCTCAGGCTCACTGACTCCATCCTCGCTGGTATGGATGCTGGCCATGTCACGGCTGCTATTTTCATTGACCTGGCCAAAGCATTTGACACCATCTCCCACACACTCCTCCTGACCAAACTTGGCAACGCTGGTCTATCCAGCAGTGCAATCAGTTGGTTCCACTCGTATCTTGCAGGCAGGTCCCAATCCGTCCAACTCAGCTCCTCCATCTTGGCCCTCCTCCTAGTCCACATAGGGGTTCTACAAGGCTCTGTCCTTGGCCCACTCCCATTTTCCATTTTCCTGAACGACCTGCCTTCTGCCTGCCCTCACATCTCAATACATATGTACATGGATGACACCGTACTATATACATCTGGCCCCTCGGCCGCAGTGGTCTCTACTAGATTGCAGCGTGACTTTGATTCAGTTCAGCGCTGGCTTCACACCAATCAACTACTCCTCAATGCCAAGGAAACAGTCTCAGTAACCTTTGGCACAAGGCAGAGACTCTCGCAGCTCCCCTATCCAATTACGTTCCACACCTTTGAGGGGTCGCCCCCAGAGGCCTGCACCTCCTTCAGGTACCTTGGGGTCTGGCTGGACCAGCACCTCAATTTTTCAGCCCATGTTGACTCTATAATTAAGAAGCTGCACCCCAGGCTTGGGGCACTTTACCAGAACTGGGACTGCATCCCAGCTCCTGCCTGCAGGGCCATTGTGCAGAAAAATGATCCTCCTGCCTCACTATGGGAGGTAGTATACAGTGCAGGGCCTAAGTCCACCCTAGCCAGACTGGACCCTCTCTTCCATTCTTTCCATCACTTTATCCTGAACTGTCCTTACTCCACTCACCACTGTACCCTTTACCAATCAACAAACCTCCCCTCTCTAGAAAATTCAAGACTGTTCCACTGTGCTAAGTTCACAGCCAGGTCCTGGTCCCAGCTACTCCTCTCTAACCTTGCCTCTGCCCTTGTCAACCCCAGCACCCCAGTTTACTCCCTCAGAAACACAAACTCCAGGTCCTTTGCAGTCCCACACAGGACCACTGTTGCTAGCCAGCCGGCTTTTAGCTACCGCTTACCAACGTTATGGAATTCCCTCCCAACAAACATTGTCACTGCTCCCCCAGCTTCTAAGCGCTATGCTCCATTCTCACTTCTCCTCTATCTGCTCATGTGTCTAGACAGTTTACGGATCACTGTATAGCTGGGCTGCGCATCCAAGCTGTAATTTACTACACTGTAGGTTCCTCCTGTATACATTTTATGGTAAGGTATTAATGCTATGCCTGTATTCGCTGTTTATCTCTATACTTTGTTTTCCCTTATGTATTGTCTGTTCAACGATGTAATTGTACCCCCTCCCCCAGGACGTATCTGGAAATGAGCAGTAGCCTGCTCAGCATGCTTTCCTGGTTAAACGCTTAAATAAATAAATAAATAAAATAAATATGACGTATCTTAGTGAGACAGAATGTTCTTTCAGGGTATATTAAGAGGAGTGGCATCCTCACTACTTTCTAATCTATTGTCAAATTCTGTGTCTGCATTTACTAAGCTGTATGTAATTTGCAAAACAATAAACATACAGTTCAAAAAAAAAAAGAAATGCCACTTGAAATATCATAATACAAACTGACGGAAACAAAGAAAACAGATCTGGTAAGCCTTCTTCAACTTTGTGAATAATAAATATGTTTACATTTTATTGATATAACATTCTCAGTAGTTTATAAATATAAAAACTGCTAAAACAATAGAAACTTCTTTGCTATGTAGATGTACTTGAGTCAATGTATCCAGGTTTTCAGCAGTTTAATAGTGTTTTTGTATTGTTCTTATTGTTTTTCACTGTATCTCCCATGTTTATAAGTGCAATAAGCCACTCCAGGGCATGGGTTTATGCTGAATTAATGAATGCCCCGACTACATAAGAATCTCAACTGTTAACCTAGGGCCTTTTTAAGCAGCCCAGGTCATTCAATGTCAGCATAAACCCATGCCCTGGAGTGGCTTATTGTCAATATAATTACTTGCCCCTCCCCATTATTTACTGTAAAAGTGGATTCCTGGTTGGCTTTTCATGAGACACATAAAACCTCCAAAGCCAAGGACAGCTGTGACAACATGTTTTTTTTTTAATCAAATAGGGAGGACTTCCTAGTGAAAGTGTTCAAAATAAATAAAAATTAATATGTCCTTTAAATATGGTAATGATGTAAAATAATTAGTTAACCAGGGGTGCGTAACTTGAACAGCAAGAAGACTTTGTCTTCCTTCTTTCTCTCTCTCTCTCTCTTTCTCTCTCTCTCTCTCTCATACTGTGTGTCTCTGTGTGGACACTTTCTCTTCAGTTTGAACAGGTGTTGCTCAGCAGGATACAGAGATATACCCTGAAGGTCATAGGCCATAAATTCAGGGATATACTTGTTCCCAAAAGCACTCAGCAGATCAGGCCCTCTGCTCCCACAGTGCTAACCTCAGAGCGCAATAGTGTGAACAGGTAACAGACAGGGTAACCCTCTTGTCTGCTTTTGGGTCTGAATCACCTTTAATCTCAAGTTCTGGGGGGATTCAAACTGTGAACCTTATGCTAGCATACCCAGATGTACAGGCTCAGATAATATCCTCTTCGCGGGATGCAATATATCTTTCACCTAAGGGCACCTAACCAGGTATCCAAAATGAACCCTTTTAACGCTATAAGAGACTTTAGGTATATTCTTACATTTTTACTCAAGCTCAGTAACACCATCAAGCTATTGAACCATTGTCAGACTTAACCACCTATACGTCACATGCAAAAAAGAACTGGCAGACACCCAGGCAGTCTTTCCAAGAAAAGGTGCTTTACTAAAAGATTATAAAAATATGAAAAATGTAAACACAGAACAATATATCAAAGAGCATCACACTCACATAAAAGAAAAACAAGGAAAGCTACAGAACAACCTCCTACCAAAATACATTTAGATATTTTCTATCTAGTGTATTACCTCTGTAAGTGCAGTTAAATTAGAGAACTGTGTCTCTCTAGAGTCCCAAAATAATATGACATTCATTTCAGACACAAGTATCTGTTTAAAATGTGTCTCCACACCCCTTCTTTGAGTCATCTAGCTCCTCCTTTTAGAATAAAAAAATACAAACATGATGTCCTATCAGGAGGTATATTATATAAGGTGACATCAGCAAAAACTCATTCCCCAAATTATGAGTCTTTCATCAACTGGTTCCTTTTGAGTTTTACAACCCTGCAGTTCGTCACCTAGGTGTGATATAGCCAACAGGAATCAGCTAAATGATGTTCTGTCCTGTCCTGTAATACAATTTATATTTAGTTTCCCAACCTCAAAAGCATGAGGTCATAAAAAGGCCATAAAATGCAATTTCTTAAGGAAGTTAATCACATTACAGAGATCTCCTGGTCACTGTAATATATCATGTAGCTTCACTGAAACCTGGGGGGGCACCCATGGAAGCAGAGGTTGTCTTATGTGAGACAATCACATACTATATTTTTATTTCACCAATATCATACAACAATCATAACCAGCTGGGCAAGTGTTACAATCCTTACAAGGCACTTCTTCTCCAAGAGCACAGTGAACCTGTGGAACAGTCTACAAGCAGTAACTGTGGACATGAAGACCAGCACAGACCTGCAAGGTAAGCCTGGAGGAATGTCAGATTGTGACAATCACTAGGTACCTTAGGTGAAAGTAGAGTGATGAGAATCCCTATCAATTTGTATCGTACTCACACAGCATACTTAATCCTTGCAGTTTATGAAGTTTGGGGGAGGAGGACATGATTGACCATTGTAATTCCAGGCCAGGTTCCATCATAAAGAACAGTTATGTACTCACCGAACTCATAGATCTTCAAGAGAATCTCTTCATAAGGCCCATCTATGGAACTATAAGCCACCAGGCACTAGGACCACATGGAAACTTTTGAAATCAGTCTACTAGGGGCCACCCACAATGATATCAGATGCCAGTTCTCCCATATAAACATGGGTGGGCCCTTCCTTCCTCAGTTCCCTGCCGAAGGTCATGCTGGAGGACCTCCTGTAGGGAACCAGAGAGAACCAGGGCTTTGCTGACCAGGCAAGGCGAAAGCAGCAGACAGACCATCATGGAGAAGGAGACAGTACTTATCAGAGTCTCAGGATCCTTTCAGGGAAGGAGGGTGGGACGGCATGGTCTAATGAAAGAGATTCTCTTGATCTACTGCTACAGTGAGTATGTAACTTGTTCTATCTTCTTCAAGGACATCTGTTTCATCAGGCCACACCTATGGAATGAGTACCAAGCAGTACTGACCATAATTAGTCTGGGTGGCAGGAGCCTACAGGCCTAAGAAAGTAGGCCTTGTAGCACAGCTAGGCCAAAGCCAGCCCCTTTTTGAGAGGCAATGTCCAGACTGTAGTGTTTAGTGAAGGTGATAGTATTTCAGGGGCAGCTGCACAGATTTCAGCAGCAGACACATTTTTGAAACATGCAACTGATGTGGCCATGCTCTAATGGAATTACCATGAATAACCCCAGATAGTTTCTTACTGTACTTCCTAAAACAAAAAGTAATAGTCTGCCAACCATTTGGACAGGCATTGTTTGGAAACTGAAGCACCTTTTTCCCACGGGCGAATGAAACAAAAAGTTGTGAAAACTTCCTGCAGTTCTTAATACAGTGTATGTAGTATCTGAGTATTCTATTTACATCTTACGTAAGGAGCAATGTTTCCCCTGTATTAGCATGCTCAGGAAAATAAACTGCTGGTGGATGGTTTGATTTAAAGTAAACTCAGACACCACCTTTAGTAAAAACGTAGGATTAGTACACAAAGGCACCCTGTTTTTGTGGAAAATCAAGTAAGTAGGCTCACACATTAGCGCCTGTAGCTATGAAATCCTTTGAGCAGAGGTAAGGGCAACCAAAAATGACACTTTCCAAGAGAGAAAGCATAGTCCACAAGTTGGGGCCCACTCAAAAGGAGCCAAAGTAAGCTTTTCTAACACAAAATTCAGGTCCCAAGTTAGAACTGGATTAGGATAGGAGGCTTTAAGTACAGAATGCCTCAAAAAACATACAGGCCACTCCAGCTGGGCAACCATATGACCTCAATAGGCACATGGAAAGCTGAAATAGCAGCCAAATGCACGTCATTCAAAGAATACTGTGCACCTGCATCTGACAAGGACAGCAGATACTCTAGAACTTGATTTATTGGACAGGTAATGGGGTCTTATGCTGAGAAGAAGCCCAAAAGCAAACCGCCTCCACTTCATGGAATAAGTGGCCCAGGTAGAAGGCTTTCTAGCAGCCACTCACAACATCAGCTACCCGTTGGGAAACCCCAAATCTAGCAATGGTTATGTCTTCAGGAGCCATGTATGGAGGTGAAGCAATCTGAGGTCTGGATGGACCACAGTTCCCTGCTCCTGTGACAGAGGCCTTGGCATAAGGGCAGGGTACTGATGGTTTCACTGCCAGTTGTTGCAGTAGGAAACCAGATCAGTCAAGAACACAGGAAGCAATAAAATTAGAGTAGCCCTCCCATCTGGAGCTTGAGTAGTGCCCTCTGAATTAGAAGAAAAGGAGGGAAGGAGTATAGGAATCTCCCCTTCCAAGAGAGGGGAAAACCTAGTCACCAGAAAACTTTAGGCCCTGGAATAAGTGATCAGAAAAGCAGTAGTTTTGTATTGTGTGGGGACACAAAAAGGTCCAGCTTGGGATGACCCCATCTGTCAAAAAGGTCTTCCACTACCAAGGTCAACAGTTCCCAATTATGCATTTGGAATGTGACCAGTCTAGCCTGTTTGCCGAGACATTTTAGGTGCCTGGAACATGTACTGCTGACAGGTCTAGACTGTGTTCTAGAGCCCAATACCATACTCTCATTGTTTTCCTGCATGGGGGTAAGAATGAGTTCCCTTGTTTGTTGATGCAATGTATCACACTGACTGACATCCATCTGTACCAACAGAGGACCCAGGGCTAAGTGAGCCTGGAAGGCCTGTAGGCCATACAGAACACCTCTCATTTCTAGAACATTTATATGCAGGGTTCCTCCACCTTAGTCCATATACCCTGAGTCTGATGGGTCCCAAATGTGCCCCCAGCCTATCCCGAGGCATCTGTAGTTAAAATCTGGTGAGGGAAGGAATCAGGAAAGGAACCCCCTTTAGCAGGTTGCTGGGTTCCATCCACCACTTCAGCACCTTGTATACAGGAAAGGTTACTAGAATCCTCTGTTCTAGATCATGTGTGAGTTAATCCCACTGGACTCTCAAGCCCTGAGGGATCCTCATGTGTAGTCTGGAAAGAGGTACTGTGACAATGCCAGTGTCAGTAGGGTCCAGAAGCCAAATGAATGTTCTGGCTGTGACATATTGGCTGTTGTGGATCATCTGGGCTTGTGAAATCAGATGTTTGGCCTTGTCCAGAGGCAGGAAAGCTGAGCCTACAGCTGTGTCCAAAACTGCCCCTATATACTGGAGACAGGATCAGGACAGACTTTGGTCCATAGACAGTGACTCCCAAGGCATCAAACCATTGTCCCATTCAGGCTAGGGTGTGTGGGAGTTGCTCCCTGGAATTAGATTGCAGTAGCCAGTTGTCCAGGTAGAAAAATACATGAAGGCCTTCCCTGTGAAGTGCTGCTGCTACTACTGCCAGGCATTTGGTAAAGATCTGTGATGCAGATGACAAGCCAAAGAACAATATTCTGAACTGGTAGTGTTCCCTTGAAACAGGAATCACAGATATTTACTGTGAGATTTTCGGATTTTGATATGAAGGTAGGCATCCTTCATGTCTAGGGAACAGATCCAATCCCCTACCTTCAGTAGTGGAAGTAGGCCCTGCAGGGTGACCATTCTGAACTTTGTACTGTATAAAAAGTTCAGATCCCTAGATCCAAATAGGCCTCAGATCTTCCATCCATTTAAGAACTAGGAAATAGCAAGAACATAACCCTGTGTTTCTCTGTTCCATGGGTACAGGTTCTAGTGCCCTTTCTGAAGCAAGGTATGGGCTTCATCCAAAAGCAGAGGAATGCAATCTGGTGGAAAATGTGAGGCACTGGTGGATGGCCTGGGGTAGTTCTAGAAGTTCCAGATCATGGTCTTGTGCTACTATCTCCAGGATACAGGCATCCGAGGTCACCTCCTTCCACTGGTCCAGGTGGAGGAAGAGATGACCCCCAACAACTACCTCTGGAGGCAATGGTGGCCAGGGGTATGTGTAAAATGAGTGAGACAGAGCCAATTGTTGCTGCTCCTGTTGCACTGCCACCTCTTTTGAGTAGGCACCTAGAGTGGCTACTGGGGTACAGGGTTCCTTCTCCCTACCTTTACCTTGTTGTCTGGTACTGGTATGGTGTCTAGTACTGGCCGGACAAAAAGGCACTCTGTCTACTCCTTGGTCGGGTGTGATAGAGGTAGTGTACTGATTTCAGGGTTCTGCCTGAGGCCTGCAAATTAGAGAGGATATCTTGAAAATCTGCACCAGACAACTTCTATCCTGTAAAGGGAGCATTGGGAATAGACTGCTGTAAATCATTTGCAAAGCCTGACACCCTGAGCCAGAAGTACCTCCTGAGGCATATCTCTGAGGCAGCTGCTCTGGTTGAAGCATCAGATATGTCATAGGCCATGTGCAGTAGATGCTTTCCTACATCAGCCCCAGCTGTTAGAGCTTTGAGAAGCTCCTGTTTTGGTGCACCTTCTGGGAGAGATTGGGTAGCTGCTCTAGCTTTTCTCCAGATTGTACTGTATTGGTATTTGACCATGGGCCTGGGGACCTGCAATTCTAAGGGCCAGAGATGCTGAGATATAGGTTATTTTACCCAGAACATCTAACCGCTTTGATTCCTTATCAGGAGGATGAGAGCTAAGGTGCTTTGGTGCCTTAGATCTATTGTGGGCAGGATTTATGACTATAGAGTCCACTTCAGATTGACTTGAAAAAAAAAAAAAGGTTTTCCTGAGGGGGCCATGTACATTTTGTCTGCTTTTCTGAGTATGACATGAATCATGTTGGACCTATGCCAGGCGGCAAAGGTGGCATCTTCCAGGGCAAGGAGGAGAGGTGGAATTGCTATGGAAGGGATATCAGACAATTCCAAGAAGTCAGTCAGGTTCTTCTTAGTTGTATCCTGCTCCTCCAGATAAAACTCCATGGCAGCCTGTAACTGGTGCATCATGGCTATAAAAGATGGTTACTCAGGGGAAGGGACCTAGGGGTATAAATCACAGAGTTCTCATTGCATGTGGACACAGTGAAACTAGCCCTTCCATAAGGACGTTCCACATAATCTTCAGCCTCCTCCTCATCATCCTGCATTATAAGGTCAGGACTGTACTCTATGTCATGGTTGGCCTGGTCAATGGGATGGAGGGACACTCTGACAAGGCTGCCAGTGCTTAGGGGGGCTGAGGCACAGCTTGAGCATGCGTCGGTATTGGGGTTTGTCTTATAGACCCTGTCAATGGAGCTCCTGGTACAGGAGGAGGTAGAACGTATTTGAGGATGTCTGTAACAGACAAGAGTACCACCTGTATGTCAGTGCCCGTGAGTTGACAGGAATGATTGTAGAGATTGACAGAGGAGGCAAGGTCCCTAGCATCGATGGCAATGCACTTGCTAGGCCTGGTGGCTTCTACAGCCTGCCCTGCCCTGGAGGTAATGTAAACAATCTAGGTGGCTGGTGGTGTCGATGGCCAAGCAGTCAACAGCACTAAAATAGTCATACCTGTATGGAAGGGCACCCTAGAATGGACCAGGGAGGTTTTGTCTTTTTCTCACTCCATCTCCCAGTATTTATGTTTGTGTTACCCAAATGTTTTCTCCCAGGATTTAGGAGACATGGATCTCGAGGAATGAGCTGGTGATGCAGTGAATCTCTTTTGCTGGAGCTCCTTCTTCAATTGGGCTAACTACTGCTTCAGGAGGGGCTTTTCCAAAGCGCCCTTTTGGCATCACCAGGTGGCTGTGTTGAAGCCTCTGCAGATCGGGCAAACCCGAACGTTACAATTAGAGCACAGCCAACACATGTAGATGCCTTGTGAATCTCCGGAGTATATCTTTTCACTGTACAGTAACCCCTCGTTATAACGAATGCTTTGGGAGCCATAAACAGCACTCATTTTAGTAAGCAATTCGTTATAGTGAGGAGCACTGTGATTGCAATAATGGAGCAGTTTGATGGTCCTTTAGTTGACATACACACCATCGAAAATCACTTATAAGTGACTAGTATCAGGAGAAAAAAGAAATCAGTGACTGTAATAGTGTGTTTCTGTGCACAGTCTGATAAGTGTGGCCAACAGTGAGAAAAAAACTGAAGGGTCACCCATGTTTATATAGGAGAGACAACATCAGACATCACTGCGCAGCCCTTAGTGGACTGCTTGCAAAAGTTTACATGTGGTCCCAGTACCTGGTGGCTTGTAGTTCCACAGGTGAGGCCTGATGAAAGAGATATCTCAAGAAGATCTTCAGATCTCCTGATACTATTGTCACAATGTCCTTGGTTAAGGCTTGTTGAAATACTTGGTGTCACTGTTTTCAAATGCTAAACATGTACATCATCATCTGCAGGGTCATTTAAGAGTCAGCGGGTGGCACTGAACTGAAATAATGCTGAGTATATTTATACCTCTACGTGCCCTTTAGCCTGTTGGCTGTACTGGTCAGCTGGCAAATTGCAGTAAGATAGGCAAGTGAAAAGCAATGCCTTGACTTTTCTTAAGACACTGATTAACACACAGGAACCAGACATTGGGAATTGCTGTAGAGTCTCTTGTGACTTTAAATTGCTTTGTTACTGCGTGACAGTTTCCCCTGTCATTCTGTGTTCTTAGTTCTCACTCCTCAACTCTTTCATCTTATTGTCTCGATTGTCTTCTGTTTAGTTTTTCTTCTCTTTAGTTCCTTTGTGCTTTTCCATCTTTTTATTGCTTTTTGCTTCTCTGTTTTCAGTCTTCATTTCCTTTCTTCCTCTTTTGTCTAGATTTTAGCTCCCATATAACAATGAGCTGAAGAGAAGAGTTTTATCCCAAGGTATGGGTACTGGACTAGAACTAATGTGCTCTTGAACCACAAGACAGTCCATTTTATTTATAATACTATGTTGTTAAAATTGAATTCAGTACCAGAACCTCAGCATAACATAGTGATCCTCAGCCTCGATACATTACTGTTCATAGGCTAATTTTAGAAGAAGAAGAAGAAATAGTATTTATATGGTGCTTTTATATACATTGTATCCCAAAGCATTTTCAAGCAGTGATAAACTGGTTTTGAAGGGCAGCAGCAGGAAGAGGCTAGTAACTATAGGCCTGTGAACCTCATCTCAGTGGTGGGAAATTAATAGAAACACTATTAAGGCATAGGCTGGTAGAGTATCCTGAATTCAACAGGCTGCAAGACCAAAAGCAACATGGATTCATGGGAGGTCATGCCAGATGATCCGAGTTCTTTGACTGGTGACCAGGTAAATAGATCAGATGAGGGCAGTGAAGATAGCTTATCTGGACTTTAAGAGGCCTTCGACATGGTGCCAGGAGACTGATTAAGAAATTGACAGCGTAAGCTGGCCCACCAGTGCAGCGGCAAGGCATCCAATTGCGGCACCAACATCCTGGGTTCGGGGATGGACTCGGGATTTGGAAGGCCAGCTGAAGGGGAGAAGGACTGAGCATTCCAGGGACTGCTCTCCTTCTCCAGGGTGGGGGGGTAGAGTGTTCGGCACATTACGGAACTCTGGCGCAGGTTGAGGGTACTGCCACTACCGGCACCACATGCAAAGGGGAGGTGGGGCGAATGCTGGAATCATTGCATGTCCCTGCCCCAGGGTCCCTCGGCATACAAAAAATCCCGGCCCATACATGATGCCCCAGCTCTCTTGCTGCTACCGCCATGATTAATGTCTACCAGTGGGGGGGTTCCGCTCCCGTGGCCCCACCCTGGGGGCAAGCCAGGGCTCAAAGACCGTATACCTTGGGGATGGGAGCATCCACCCAGCGACCCTGCCCAGGGGGGTAAGCCTGAGTATGGGGGGGGGCAGTGAGCAGGGTGTGGGGCTGACACCTCCCAACAGGGTGAGGAGGACCAGGAAGAAAAAAAAATTGAGCAGCCTAGGGTGGGATCCAAAGTGGTAACCTGGGTTAGAAACTGGTTAACGGATAGGCAACAAAGGGTGGTGATTAGCATCATTCACTCTAATGATGGGACAGTAACCTTTGGGGTGTCAGAGGCTCAGTACTAGGACTGGTACTCTTTAATATCTTCGTAAGTGCCACTGCAGATGAACTGTAATGGAAGAGTATGCCTTTTGCAGATGATAAAAACCTGTTACAGGGTGAACAATAAGGAAGGGTGTGAAAACTGCATAGAGATCTTGGGAAACTCCAGAAACAGTCAAGAGCATGCCAGGCAGGTAGTTGGGGTTCAATGCCAAAATGTATAAAATTTTCACCTAGGGCATAGGAACCCAAGAACTGAATATAGGATGGAGGAAGTACTGCCATTCACGAAGCAAGAAAGAGACCCTGGGTTTATCATATCTGATTACCTCAAAGTGGCAGGGCAGTGTGGCAACACAGTGGGTAGGGCCAGTGGGGTACTGGGATGTATAGGGATAGGTATGTCCAGCAGGAGGAGGGAGGTGGTGTTGCCACTATATTGCTCACTGGTGACACCCCACCTGTGGTATTGTGTCCAATTATGGAGGCCATACCTCAGGAAGGACACAGACAATGTGTAGGCAGTAAAAGACTAAAATGGAGCAGAGATTGCACCAAAAGCCCTACAAGGAGAGACTAATGGATCTCAACATGTACACTCTGGAAGATAGAAGAGCAAGAGCAGACATGACAGAGACTTACAAGTACCTCATGGGGGGAACAGGGTACAGTAGGAGGGTCTCTTTCAAATGGGAAAGAGCACCAGAACCAGAGGACATGCAATGTAGCTGAAAGGGGGATGTTTAGGAGGCTGTGAGAAGTACTACTTCACAGAAAGAGTGGAAGATGCCTAGAATAAACGCCATTGGAAGTGGTGGAGGTGAAAACAGTAGGTGGCTTCAAGCATGCATGGGATAGACAATAGGGGCATATTCAGAAATAGGCAGAGAGGAGGGAGGGTCAGCACAGACCAGTTATTATCTGTGTAGAGAGACTAGGCAGGAATCACCTGGGCAGACTGGGTGGGCCAAGAGGTCCTTTAATGCTGACAAAGTCTATGATCTTCTTTGGGGTTATCTCAGTCATCAAGTCACACCACAGGAAATTCACCATCAGTGAAACAGGATCCACACGGAAGATTTTCAGCAGTATAAATGATGCATATGCTGACCTTGTGTGCGATGTCACGAACCCTATAAGGCGTGAGTGGCCTCTCCCTCCTCAGTTCATTCCTATTGTCGACTTGTTCACATGTGTCTCTGCAGAAGCTCCAATACACCTTTTGCCTACGGCTTTTCAACCTAATATTTTAGAATCTGTTTTTTAAAGAGATTCCTGTATTTTATTAATGTTGAGAGTTATTCCTTCAACTTCTCTCTTCCATCATTTCCGCTGCAGAAAGAAGATTGCCTCCACAGACAAACACTCTTTCTGTGTCTGCTGTCTTGGCCTGACCACAAAATCTCGGACTGTGAGCTCTGCCAGAGTTTAATCAAACAACCCTCAGGCAATGTAAGAAGGCTCTTAAAATGTTCTAATGGAACAACAGATAGCCAGTTCGGGCAAGGCTCCTCCAGGTTCAAGCCTTCCAGTTGCCAGCAGGGTCATCAAGCTCCCAAACCTCTAAGGCCGAGACAAGTCCTCAGGAAAAGTCATAAAAAGTCTGCGATCAGGACTGCTCCCCTCGGTGGCAGCCCTGTTCTCTGATAACCTCTTCTTCCTTGTCTGGGGGTTCTTTGTTGACTGCGGCTGCGCCAATGCATAAAACTGCTGTCCAGGTCTCTGTGCCCAGACCCATACCGACAGTGCCTCTATCCGACATGCAGGGGTGGTCGATCGTCAACCTCGGTCGTCGGCCTCTTTGTCGTTGACAATGGGATCATCATCGATGGCCCTCCCGTCGAGGCCTGATCCCTTCCCAGGTTCTTTGGGGTCCCAGGGCCCTTCTTGTGGGTCGTTGCTCCCTGCACTATCAATCCCCCCCCCTTCAATGCAGTCTTTGACGCTTGTTGACCTCAATGAGATTTTGACTAAATTTACCTCGGTGATTGTTGACCATTTAGGCACATACAGGCCCACCTCACCTGCACCATCAATGGCAGCTTCATCGTCGACCAATCCTCGATGGCCATTGTCTGCTCCTTATGGGCCATCGTCAGGTGCCTCACACAGCAGACCTTGATCTGGAAGAGTTCAACGTTGTGGAGGAGTACCATCCTGATCTTATCCTTCCGAATGAGGAAGAGGAAGGAAGAACCCTTCACCTCAGACAGATCCACAGCTTCCTCAGTCAGTGAGGATTCTGTCAAATACACTCCTAAATCTCCTCCAGAGGACCCCACCTTCTTCAATGTGATGAAGCAGTTGTCCTCGGCTATGGAGTTCCATACTGAGGAGGAGAATGTCACCAGAAAAGATGTGGTGGATTTCCTGGAGATCCCAGAGTCTCCTCCTAAGATCATTTCTCCCATTCTGCCTGTTTTGAGGAATGCTACTACTGCAGCCTGGCACAGACCTGACATGGTGCCAGCTATGCCCATGAGAGCAGATAAACTTTACCATGTCCCTCAGGGGTTTCTCATTATACTGCCCAGCCTGAAATGGATTCAGTGGTTATAAAGGCAGCTTACAACAGGTCTAAAGTGCCCAAGCACCTTAACTCCCTCTCCCCAGACAAAGAGTCACACAGAATTGATCTTTGGGGCAAGGGGGTTTACGCCTCCTCCACCCTTGGGCAGAGGATTGCCAGTTACCTGTACCATATGGTAAATTATCAATATACCAACTGGAAGAAGGGCAATGCCACTGTCCAGGCCCTCCCAGAAGGTACACAGAAGCAGGAGGTGCTCCAATGCTTGCAGACCACTGAAGATGTTAGCAAGCACCTCCTGTAGGCCCTCTATGATATCTCTGACACTATTGCTAGGATTGCTGCTACTGGCATTTGCCTTCATAGGCACTCCTGTCTAAGGATCTCTGACTTTGTTGCTGATGTTGAGCAAAAGGTGGTTAATGACCCCTTCAACAACTCTAACCTTTTTGGGCCAGATGTCCAGGACATCATTAATGACTTGCAGGCATCTGGCAGGGTTATCATATCTGTCCACTCACTCTATCACACACACCTAAGGAGTTCAATAGACCAGCAGCAGCCTCTCAGCCCCAGGACAAGACTAGAGTCTCCGTTGCCTTGCCCACCCCTGCGATGCTGGAGCGGTGGCCAAGCATCCCAGAGGTGCTGGACCAGCTCCAGTGGCTAGATCCGTCTCCACTTGACTCCTTGCCAGACCCCTGCCTTCTGGTCCCCAACCAAGACATGGTGGTAGAAGGTCGTTCTCCTCCATCTCAATCAACAGAGAAACAGAACATTGGATGCCTGGATTCTTCAAATCATAGAAAGGGGTCACCTCTGGAACTCACTGAGCAACCCCCAGAGACTCCTCCTCTGCCCACCAACTACCCCTGACCCACCTGTCTGTTCTCCGGCAAGAGGAAAAACTCCCTTCTGCATAAGCAGGCCATCGAGCTGGTGCCCAGGCACCAGAGAAACAAGGATTTTATTCCAGGCTCTTCCTGGTCGCAAAAGACTGGAGATCTGAGGCACATCTTAGACCTAAAGGACCTTAATCTGTACATCCAGTACAAAAAGTCCAAATGGTAACTCTGCCAGGCCTGCTGCCCCTTCTCAAGAAAAGTGACTGGCTGTGTTCTCTGGACATGCAGGATGCTTACCTGCACATCTCAGTGTTTCCTCCCCACAGGAGGTTCCTCTGGTTTCTTTTCCAGGGTAAGCATTACCAGTTCAAAGGGTTGCCCTTTGATGTGTCCTCTGCACCGCAGGTCTTTACCAAGTGCTTAGCAGCAGTAGCTGTGGCCCTGAAAAGGGAGGGAATGTACATTTTCCCTTATCTGGATGACTGGCTTCTAAAGGCCCTATCCAGGGAATAGATCCTGAAGACTTTGGAGAGAATTCTTCAGTTGTTCCTCTCCCTGGGCATTACCGTCAACCTGCCCAAGTTGGTCCTAGTCCCATTCCAAAGGCTGCAATACATAGGGGCGGTTCTAGACTCAGTGAAGGGGAATGCCTTCCTTCTTCAAAACAAGGCAGCGTGCCTTATTGCCCAGGCTCAGGAGGTGGCCCCAAGCCATTATATTCCTGCCAAGGTGTACCTGAGGCTGTTTGGACTAATGGGCTGCCATTCCCACTGTTCCACTGGCCAGGCTCTACATGCACATCCTGCAGTGGACTCTCCAAATACAGTGGGACCAGCGAACTGACGAATAAGATCAGTTGATGCTGGTCTCCTCCCAGACCACTAAGTGCTCCAGTGGTGGATGGACCCCTGAACCTGTTGCAAGGAGTTCCATTCCAGATCTCCTCTCCACAACACATCCTCAGCACAGATGCCTCCGGTTTGGGCTGGGGGCTCATCTGGATCCCTTTCAAACTCAGGGCTATTGGTCTCAGATTGAAACCTCCCTGCATATCAATGTCCTGGAGATGTGGGCAGTTCTGTATGCCATGTAGCCTTTCAGAACCACCTTCTTCTGGGTCAGCTGCTGATTCAGTCAGACAACCTAAGTGAAGTGTACTATATCAACAAGCAGGGGGGGAAAGCACTTGTACCCCTATGCAGGGAGGCAATGAGAGTGTGGTATTGGGCACTGGACCATGGCCTGACCCTCTCAGCAGTCCACATCCCAGGAGTGCTAAACACTGTAGTGGACAGCTTTAGTCGAACTCAGTTCAGCATGCACGAGTGGGAGCTTCTCTTATCTGTTATAGAAGATCTATTTGACAGATGGGGTCATCCAGAGTTGGACCTTTTTGCATCCCCACTCAAAGCAAAAGTGCCCAATTTTTGCTTGCTTAATTCTGGGCCTATATTTTTTTGGTGAGGCCTGTTGTCCCTCTCCTGGAGTGGGAGGTTTCTTTACGCCTTCCTCTGTTTCCTCTGATTCAGAGGGTACTCATCAAGCTGCAGATGGAGGGGCTAACATGATCCTGGAAGCCCCATTCTGGCCTCACCAGATTTGTTTTCCTCTACTACAGCAGCTGGGGAGGACCCTCCAGTCTCTCACCCTTTGCAGGAATCTGCTGACCCAGGATCAAGGAACCCTAGTCCATCCCAACCTCAGTTCCTTCCATCTGCATGCTTGGCTCCTGAGGAAGTAGCCATTGCCAGATTTGAGGTTTCCAATAGAGTGATGGAGGTCCTAGTGGTGGCCTGAAAGCCTTCCACCCATGCCACTTATGCCATGAAGTGGAAGCAGTTTGCTATATGGGCTGCCAAGCATAATCTGGACCCTCTTACTTGTCCGGTGAACCAGATCCTGGATTACCTGATCTCATGTCTGACTCAGGTCTCCAGTACTCCTCCCTCAAGGTGCACCTTTCAACAATTTCAGCTTTCATGAGCCCATGGGTGACCATACCATAGCTCAGCTGGATATCTCCCATACCTTTTTGAGGGGCATCTGTACCTGAAATTAACAATCCACTCTCCTGTCCCGGCTTGGGATTTTAATTTTGTTTTGGAGAAGTTGACCCTGTCTTCTTTTGTGCCAGTCGCAACTTGCGAGCTACACTTTCTTTCCTGGGAAGCATTATTTTTAGTTGACCTTACTTCTGCTCAAAGAATTTCAGAGCTTCAAGCCCTCTGGTGTGAGGAGTCTTATTTAATAATAATAATAATAATATTTTTATTTATATAACATAATTCCAATATCAAAGCGCTGTACATAACATACATATCATAACACAGTTTAATAAAATCTTACAAAATTCAGGTTCAATTAAAATTTCCACAATCCATAAAACATCAAATGCTGAAAGCCTGCTTGAATAAGTGTGTTTTTAGGCTGCTTTTAAAGCTCTCCACGGTCCTGCACTCTCTAATCTGATGAGGCAGAGAGTTCCACAGGGATGGTGCCACAATCATAAAAGCCCGGGCCCCAGATGTTTTCAACCACACCCTAGGAACCTCTAACAACCCCTCGTCAGTTGAGCGAAGAGGACGGCCGGGGCTGTAGGGAACCAGAAGCTCTTGCAGGTAACTCGGTCCCTGTCCATACGGGGCTTTAAAGGTCAGAAGACCGACCTTGAAGCTGATTTGCCACTGTATAGGCAACCAGTGCAGATTGTGCAGCACAGGAGTAATGTGGCTGTAACACGAGGTCCCAGTCAACAATCGTGCTGTAGCATTCTGCACCAGCTGCAAGTGGCAGATATCAACCCCCGGAATCCCCAGGTAAAGGGAGTTACAGTAGTCAAGGCAAGAGATCACAAAGGCATGTATCAACGTGGGCAAATCATCGGATGGAACAAGGTGCTTAATTCTGGAGATGTTCCTAAGATGGTAGAAGGAAGACTTGACGACTGCCGACACCTGCGCATGCAGTGTCAGCCCATCATCAAGAACCACCTTAGATTACGCACCCGTTCAGAGGTAGGCAGTTGTACACCATCAAGCCAAAGCCCTGATGGTAAACCCACCACCGGCCTCTCTATCCGGTGCTCCTGATCCACCACCAACACGTCGGTCTTCCCGGAATTCAATTTCAACCAGTTAGACTTCATCCAGTCATGGATCTCCACTAACAGCTGTTAAACATCGAGACTGCACTATCCTGGTCGGGTGCAAAAGACAGATAAAGCTGTGTATCATCAGCGTGGCAATGAAATCTCAGCCCATATTGCCTTTAAATGCCTCCAAGGCAGTAAATACACTGCGAACAACATGGGAGACAGCACTGAGCCCTGAGGGACCCCACATGGCAAAACAGAATGGCTCAGAAGAAAAATTCCAGATACCACCTTCTGAGACCTGCCAGCTAGGAAAGAATGAAACCATCTGAGGACTGAACCAGCCAGGCCACGGATAATCCTCGGTTGCTCAAGCAGAATCCAAGGTCCACAGCGTGAAACGCTGAGGAGAGATCCAGAAGCACCAAGATGGAATGACGCTCTGGTCCCTTGCCATCAGGAGATCATTGAACTTCGAACCAGAGCAGTCTCTGTGCTATGTCTCTTCCAGAAACCTGACTGAGAGGATCAAGACATCGTGGATGGTAAGATGGTTCTCCAGTTGCAGCGCAAGCTACTTTCTCAATCACCTTCCCAACAAAGGGAAGGTTAGTTAGGTCTGTAGTTTATGCAGCTGTTTGGGTCCAAAGAAGCTTTCTTAAGCAGTGTCACCACTGCCTCCTTCAGAGAACTAGGAAACTCTCCCACATCTAAGGAGCACCAAACAATCTTTGCAAGGATTGGGCCGATGGATTCCATACACCCTAATAATAGACATGTAGGGCCCGGATCCAAAGTACAGCATGTTGGCTGCAAATTCTGGACAATCTGCACAATGTCCTCTATCTCCAGCCAGTCAAAAGATATCCAGGAAGACCGAGGAGATGTGACCATACACCGACCACCACCAACCCCCACAGAGGGTGCAGGACAGATTTCGGTCCTAATGTCAGCCACCTTTTTTTTATTATTATTTATTTATTTATATATTTATTTATTTTTTTAACTTTCCTTTTTATTCTCCTTGTTCTCTCTCGGGGCCCCCTCCTTCCTTCCTTCCTCTCATCCCATTCATTCCACCTCTGAGGGATCTGCCCCTAGAGTGCCTCCCTCTCTCCTCCTGCACAGCGGGGTCTGTCCTTCTCCTTGGTGGTCCGGATGGTATCCGAGAGGCTATCATCTAGGAGCTACCCAGAGGTATTTCAGCTTTTCTCCCTAGTTTCCCCTGCCCTCTGAGGAGGCGTAAAATGCGTTAGGGCATGCACGTCGAGTGGTGGTGTGCTGGCCTTACGTCAACCTCCTCATGCGCCGCTGGCGTCCCCCCCGGCACTGATAATCGGAGCCACCTCCATCCCCTTCTGTTGCCAGTGCTCCACCGGCTGCGAAGGGAATGCAGAACGAGAGCATTCTTGGTTCCACCCTGAGGAGGAGAGCATCCGTTGGGATGCTCAATCCTCCTCTCCTATTGACCCCCAGCCACCCGAGTCCATCTCGAACCGGGTCGCGGCGTAGCGCGAGGTGTGGCATCCAGCGCCTCAACCCTCAGTGCCACCGGGCCGGATATTTTTTTTTTTTTTAATTTTCTTTATACTCTCGCTGCTACTGTGGGGTATATTTTACCCCCCATTGAGCCTTGTACGCAGATGCTCAACTAACCCCCTAGGTGGAACCAGCATCCACCACGATGGCCAGAGCGAAGAGGACCGCAGCTTGCCCCTACAGCGTGGGCCCTCTGGCGGCGGGAGAACCAGGGTGAAGACCACATTACCCTGAATCCCCATCTCCATTCTGGGCTTTGTTTGGCCCACAGGATTAGGTCGTCTGTCGGTGGCTGTCACTCTGCAGACAGGAGAGGTATTTGTAACTTATAGTTGCACGTCCTTTCCCCTCGGAGTGCAGCTTAGCAAGGGAACATTATGCTGCAACTCCGCCCCATGCTTCTGCTGCATCGTCATGCTTGGGTGCCCCTAACTGCCGCCAGAGGCCGCTCCAGAAGCGATCGCTTTCCCACACCCTCCCCAGGAAAAGAGAGCAGTCCTAAGGACACTCAATCTCTTCCCCCCCCCCGCTGACCACCAGCGGCCTGGGCTCATTCCCGAACCCAGGGACACCAGCGTGACGCGAGGTGTGGCGTCCAGCACCTCAACCCTCAGTGCCACTGGGCCTAGATGTCAGCCACCTTATCTGCAAAAAATCAAGCAAACTCCTCACACTTAACTTGTGAAAATGCTCCTTGAACCTGTAGACAGGTTGGGTTGCATAATCCGTCTAAGATTCAAAAGAGCTGAGCCAGTCGATTTTGAGCAGCAGCAATCTCACCTGACAGGAACTCTGACTTCTTATGTGTGATTGCAGATTGATAGCTTTAATAATGATCTATCAATCTAAGGTGGTTGGCATCAAGGGTCGATTTCCGCCAATGACGCTCTAACCTTCGTCCTACATGTCTCAACTCCCCCAAGGCCCCATCAAACCAAAGGGACCGAGGGCAAAGAGAGAGAGAGAGAGAGAGGGAGAGAGAGAGAGAGAGAGAGAGAGAGAGAATGAACACAGACTGGGGGAATAGAATCCAGAGCCTCAGTAACAGCCTTATTATAGGCCAGAACTAGACCCTCTGGATCCTCACCTACCATCGAAATTCCCGATAGGTGTAACATCGCCAGAAGATCTTCTGGAGTTACACCCCTCAATGGGCGGTATCTGACCATCTCCACAGGGGCAGGCCTATGGGGGGCTGTAGATTGAATCTTACTGTGTAGTGTTCAGACAATATGACTGGTTCCACCACCAAGTAGAAGGACTCTATCCCCAGGAGGAAGACCAGATCAAGTGAGTGATCTTGGTTATGAGTAGAGAGGCAACTACCTGTGTGAACCCTAATGAACACATAAGTTGAAGGAAGTCTTGACCAAACTACGAGAGCTCATTATCGACCCAGGTGTTGAAGTCACTCAGGACCATCAGCCTGGGCAACTCCAACACCACGTCGACGATGAAGTCTGCTACTTTCTGCAGGAATAATTTCTCACCCCAGGTGGTCGGTAGATGAGAATGATCCTGCTGCCCACACCTGCTATTATGGTAAACTCAAATGATCTGGCCCCTCAACTGGTACACCAGTAAGGCCCAATTCTGATCTAAAACAGATAGCCACCCCCCCACCGGTCCGATCTTGAGCAGTGTATCACCGAGAACCCAGATGGGGCCCACATTGTCATCAAGCCAGGTCTCAGTGATACAAGTCAGGTCAGCTGTCCCAACAAGGTCAGCAATAATTGCTGTCTTGTTCCTAACAGACCTGGCATTGCATAACACCACTTGAATCGAGACGGGGGTTCCGGGACCGACCGAGTTGTCTGCCCCAAACACTGGAGCCCTTGGGTATGTAACCAGACATGGAGGGACACATTCTAGCGACCATTTCACCCCAGGGTATCTCCTGGACTGCATAACCCCGATACTGCCACCTGCTCCCCCCTCCAAGGTCCAGGACACCAACCCACCTCTGCTTTCAACCTGCAATACCCAAAGCCCTACAGTGGTTATACGCCTCTGTGGGCAGGGGAGGAGAATAAAAGGGCCGAAAGTCCCAGAGTTCAGAGGGGGAGTAGTGCCTGACCAGAAGAGCAACAGACCAACACATCTTCCAACAACAGCAAACCCATACTTCCCCGCCCCTTAAAAGAAATCTAAAAACAACCACAGATAATCCAATAAAAGTACCCCTTCCCCGAAATTACTATCTAAATCACAATTAAATAAACAATCCTCCAAAATAAAATATACTGTCAAAGAAAAATTCAAAATGTAATGCAGAATATTGTACACTGGAGTCCTCTCACCACTCCAGTTTTAATTGTCCAGGATAAGTCACCCCCACTACATCTCATGTAGTGGGAGAAATACAAATATGATAAACCAGAGTCCTCTCACCATTCCAGTTTGAAAATCATAAATAAGTCACCCCCACTACCTCTCATATAGTGGGGGATGGAAAACTAATAAAAAAGAAAAACAAATAAAATAAAAAACTAAATCAAAAAAGGCTTAGTAATTACAGCCAATTCAAATTACAGGGGAAGGAATCCACTGCTAAATAGTCCGCCTTTCTGTTTTTTACACACAAGTCCTCCACAAAGCCAGGAATTAAAGTTGTAAAGTCTTCAGCATTGGGATAACAATCCCAGATTAATCAATTTTAGTGCCATAAAACGATCTTCAGTGGCCAAAAACCAAATCTTAAGTCGAACAGCAATTTTAGCAATCTTTAATGTAATCCAAAGCATCGGCCATCGAGCAGCAGACCGGGGCGTGTAAATTAGCCTCAGGGAGGACACCCCACTTCAGTGTACCAAAACTTCACTGGCTCCCCTACCCCACTGCCTGCTGCCTGCAGTTACAGTCCCCCAAGGGACAGGCCACAAGGAATGCCCCATAAGGGATTTTGGAGAGACCCAACCAAGACTCCAGCTCTCTGAAACCCAGAGGGCAACTCCCGCTCGGTAGTGGAAAGCGAGGCAGCCACCAGCCCAATTACACAGAGAAGGCCCCCCCCCCCCATCACACACAATACCCAGACACACTGCTACTACGGCCCACGTCAACATCCAGCGTCCTGTTTCCAGACACAAATACTTTCTCCTAGCTGAATTACTCATGGCACTTTAGATAAAAAGTTCCACCATTCCTCTCACAATTCAAGGTCAGAATAAGCTGCAAGGACACTCAAGTTAATCAGCTGGAAAAACAGAGGCCCCACAAAATATCCAAAATGTCCGTGGCAATCTTCTGTACCTCCCAAACATAGCACTCCTGAGCATCCTAAACAAAACAAGCCTGGGCATCCTGAACGAAACAAACCAAAGCCCGACTAGAAAATCCCAAACAGATCCTCCTTCAGGATCATCACTGGTTGCTGGTCTGCCAAGACTATGGACCAAACCAGGAGAGAGTAATTAAGAAACTGTGAACAATCGTGTGTCACGTAGATGGCACGGTACAACACACTACTAAAACAAAATTTAGACACAACTAAAACAAATATGAGCAAATGAATAAAGTGTAGGAACGGGCATCAGATTCACGAAAAAATAAGCAGGCAAGCAGCTCACAGACACAAAGCTCTTGGTAGCTGGCTCAGCCTAGCTGCCACCTTCTCAAGGGGCAGTATGGGCAATCTCTGTAAACAGGGACACCATGGCTGCTTTAGTCTGGGGGCATATTTGATTTTTCATAAAGACAGGGTGTCTTTGTGCATGAATCGTATGTTTCTCCCTAAGGTGGTGTCTGAGTTTACACTAAACCAATCTATCCACCTTCCTGTTTATTTTCCCGAGCATGCCAATCCAGGGAAGCACTGCTCCATATGTCACATGGCATAGAACCTTGAAATATTATCTACTCTGAACCAAGGAATGTAGGAAGTTGAAGCAGTTGTTTGTTTCTTTTGCCCCGGGTAGAGAGGACATTCAGGTTTCTAAACAATGTTTGTCCAAATGGTTGGCTAACTTCATTGTTTTCTGCTACAACAAGTATGGCAAAGAACTGCCAGGAGCTGTCAAGACTCATTCCACAGGAGGCACGGTTACCTCTTGGCTTGTTTCAAGGGTCTCAGCTGCTGACATTTGTAGCGCTGCCACCTGGAGTACCATCTATACTTTTACCAAGCACCACAGAAGAATCTGGTCTCTGCTTATCCTTGATTGGGACCAAGATGGTGGCTACGCTAGACTGCCGCCTGCTTGGAGCTTGAATTTTCAGCTCCATACTGCCCAAATTGCTTTAAAACGTCAAAATGTCAAAATGCTGATTCAATGTTTTTATTGGCACAACTGGGAGAATCCTTTTGTTGTTTGTTTTAGTTGGTCTTAGAGTAGGGGTTTTAGCTGTAGGCAGGGCTTGTGAGTAAGTGTAGCACAGAAGTGTAGTGTTATTTTTTAATAAGGGTTTTGGAGTCTGCACTGCAGCACTTGCTTTTGTGGATTTCATAAATTGAGGAGCACAAAATCGAGCACTAATTTGTTCTTGGGTAATTGCCCGGTGTGCCGGTATGAGAGCAATACAGGATGCTATGGGAGTGAGCGCCACTGGAGTTTTGCGCTGTTTCCACTGGACTGGATCTGTCAGCTAGTTACTGTGTTTTAAAGAGAAGAGTGTGGAGTTTGGAGTTCCTTGCTGCCTCGGGGCAGAGTGGAGGGTCTCACTGAGCTTAGGCTGTTGAGCGGTGGGGGGTAACTGGGTGGCAAGAGGTGGGAGCTCCACTGCCCCTCAGGAAAACCTCTCCTGTCTCCTGCTTGGGCTAATTTGAGTAGCAAGGCCGACCTTGGGCCCTAGTGAGGCAGCCTGTTTTGGCTTCCAGCAGCTGGGGAGGCGAGGAATAATTTCCCCCCAGGACTGTTTATTGAACTGGTTGGACTGCACTTTGTCCTTTTCTGGATTATCCGTTCGACATACCGGTGAGGAAATATTGCTGTCAGGAGTTGCGTCTGGCTAGAAGACTTGGTGAGAGCTTGTTTTTTCTAGCGCTATTGAACTTTGCTCCCCGGGGTGAGTACCTGAGATTTTAATAAGATCGTTTGAGACTGACATCTGGCTGGACTTGGTGAGAGCATTTTACCTGGATGGCATACTTTTTTGAAGGCTCCCTGATATTTGGAAATCCATTAACTGTTTGGTGCACTGTTTCATCTCTCGGAACTTTGGTGGTGCGAGCACCTTAGCTTCCTTTGCACATTTGAAATATTATCAAGCTGAAACTGGCTTGGAACTTTGCTTGGACAGTTACATTTCTTACTAAGGATTTTCTGGACTCATTTTGAATTTGCTGCAGTGCATGTCCTTTGCCCTTTCTACCTTGCTGCTATTTTAACTGTTATTTGATTTGTCTGTAATGTCGAGGGGCTTATTTTAAGGGATGTATGACTGGGGTGTGTGGTGGTGTTATTTGGAGTTTGTATAATTAGAGAGAGTGTGTGTATGTGTGCTACTTTCTTGTTTAATATAATTAAGGTTGTATTTATTAGTTATAATTTTTTAGTGGGTTCTTCTAGTTTGGGTTAGTACACTAGGCTGGGATGTTGGGGAGTCAGCTAGCACGAATCACCCATGCTGCCTCTCTACTGCAAGACTTCTGCCCTTTACTGACCTCCCGTTTCACCCACTGCTGCTAGGCACTGTTGGGAGGTCAAAATTACAAGGAGGCGGTGGGTCATTGCTGGCAGGGCAGCTGAGGAGGGGTGGTGAGGGCATTGAGGTTGTAAGGTCCAGGAGGTGCCCTGGGTTTAAACAGGGTCGAAGGAGATGCCAGACATGTTTGGTTCCTGTATCCAGGGGACCCATCGGACCAAGTGGGCAGGTAGCTGGAGGACCAGCTGCCTCCTCTAAACCTCTTCAGGCAGTGCTGTGCTATGCTAGGTCAAAAAGGAACAAGACTGCTATTTTTGTAGATTTGATTTCCTCTGTTGACCTGGCTTGCATTACAGAGACCTGGCTGGATGACAATGCCAGTCCTGTTTCAGAGGTCACCATTACCACCGGATACTCCGTGGTGCACTGCCTGAGGAAGGATCGTGGTGGGGGGGAGTGGCCATCATTTTTAGAGCCAACCTGGCTTCACGGCGCATCCGGTTGGTAATGCCAGGTCCTTTGAGTACATCACCATACACGGAGATCCAGGTGCAAGTTGCAGGATTCTCCATATTTACCGCCCTCTGGGGTTGGGAGGAGAATTCCTGCAGGAGGTAGCAATCTTTGTCACTGACCAAGTGTTGGAGTCCCCCAGGTGATTAATTCTGGAGGACTTCAACGTTTGGGTCGACAATGAATCCTCACAGTTCAGTTATGACCACCTCCAGTTGATGTCTTCACTGAGCCTGACACACGCAGTTGCTTCTGCGACCCATTGGCATGGCCACACACTTGATCTGGTGTTCTTGCTGGGTCTTGGGGTTGATAACCTCAAGACTGATCGGGTCTCTTGGTCCGATCATTGCACCATGGGATTCACATTTGGAGCCCCGCTGATAGTCCTTCCCCTGTGGAGATAGTCAGCTACTGCCCTTTAAGGGGTTTATACCCAGAAGGACTTCTGGCATTGGCTGACCTATCTAGAGTTGAGGCATCTTGTGCGATTGGCACCGGTGAGGTGGTGGCAACCTTTAATAAGGTGTGGTGGGCGAAGCACTGGATGTCATCTCACCGATTCGTATATGACCCAGATCCTCTCATTTGAGATCCCCCTGGTTTGATGGGGATCTCAAGGCAATCAAGATCAAGGGTTGGAAGCTGGAGCATAACTGGCGGAAGACCCAGCTGGAGGCCTACAGACTGGTTCTGCGTGCTTACTACAGTGAGTACCAGGAGGTAATCTCCTGTAAGAAGGTAGAATTCCTGTCCAAGGAGATTGTGGCAGGGAAGAACAGACCTCATCTTTTTTGGACTGTGGATAGGCTTCTCCATCCTGCCTGTCTACAGCCAAAGAAGACCTTTTCATCCACCTGTGTGAAGAGTTTGCTCTGTTCTTCTCTGACAGGGTGTCATCTATCCAGTCGGGGATTCTGTCAGGGAGGCTTTCACCTTGCAGTGGTCAGACTAGTAGGAGCAGAGGCACTCTGCCTGTCTGGGAGAAGTTTAGGCCAGTGGAGGCGTCTGAGATAACTGAGGTGATCTTAGAGCTAAAACACACATTTTTCGACTGGACACAGCCCCGACAAATTTCTTAATGGGATGCACTGAGGCTGTTGGCCCGGTGTTTGCCAGGATTGCCAGGTGTTCAGTGGTGGAGGGGGTATTCCCAGTAGCTTTGAAAGAAGTGCTGGTGAGACCCCTTCTTAAGAAGCCTTCCCTTGAAGCAGACATCTTGGCAAATTACTGTCCAATCTCCAACCTGCCTTGTTTGAGCAAGGTTGTGCAGAAATTAGTGGCAGAACAGCTCGAGGATTGCCTCGTGTCCTTCAACATCTATGAGCCATTTCAGTTGGGTTTTGGGGCTAGATACAGCATAGAAACAGTTCTAGTTAGAGTGCATAATGATCTGCTCAGAGCTAGAGATAAGGGGAGACAGGTCAGTTCTTGTGCTCCTCGATCTCTTCAGCATTTGACACCATGGACCATGCCGTGCTTCTTGATCGGCTCTGTGAGTTTTGTGGACTCGCCGGCGTTGTCATCAGATGGTTTGAGTCCTATCTCTCTGATAAGGTGCAGCAGGTAGTGATGGGGAATTTCTCCTCCTCCTCCCCAATGCCCCTGTTGCATGGAATTTCACAGGGCTTGATCTTGTCAGTAATGCTGTTCAGGGTGTACATGCTGACCCTGGGTGAGGACATTTGGCACACAGCATGGCGTTTCACTGCTATGCAGATGACACCCAGCTGTATTTGTCATTTGTGCCCAGAACATCTGATGCTATCAACGTGCTTAACATCTGTCTGGCTAAAATCAATCACTGGATGGCTTCCAGCTGGCTGAGACTAAACCCGGATAAGACAGAGGTGCTAGCGATTGAACCAGGTTGCGGGTGTGATGGGTTGCAACCTGGAGCAGACACAGGTCTTTTTCTGGGGTCTGCTCCACTCTTTACTTCCTCGAGGGTGCATAATCTAGGTGTGATCTTGGATAGCAAGCTGACCTTTGAAGATCAGGTGTCATCTGTGGTCAAGAGTGGTTTCTACCACTTGCGGAACATCGCCAGGATAAAGCCCCTCGTTCTGCCAGAGGATCTGCTGACTTTGTTATATGCTTTGTTACCTCTAGGCTCGACTACCGTAATGCTCTTTACTTCGGGGTCATGGGAGGGACCCTCCACAGGCTGCAGTTGGTGCAGAATGTAGCTGTCTGGTTGAAACGGGCCTGCCTTGGTCCAGTCATGTGATCCCGGTCCTGCATGCTCTGCACTGGTTGCCGTTCAGGTGGAGGGTCCTTTTCAAAGTTGGCTTGCTCACCTATAAGGCCCTATATGGGCTGGGTCCTGGATACCTGTCGGAGCTTCTGACACCTGTGACCTCTGCTAGCTCCCTGCACTCCTCTTCGAGGGGCCTCCTGGACATTCCCGGGGTTCGGCTCAAGACATCTGGTGATCGAGCTTTCAGTTTCTCCGGGCTGACCCTGTGGAACACACTTCCATTTGCAGTCTGGGAGGCCCCTTTGATTGGTGTTTTCAAGCAGAGGCTAAAGGCCCACTTCTTCATTCTGGCATTCACAGAGTAACCAGCATTACTATAGTGAATTTTATTAATTGAATTTTGACTTTTATTTATTTGTTATTTCTGGATTTTAAATAACCGTTTTATCTTGTATTACTCTGTTAGGTGCCCAGAGCCTCTGGGATTGGGCACCATAAAAATAAAATTTGCCTTGTCTTGCCTTACAGTCTGGACATTGCCACTACAGCCCATGTAGGATTTTGGCAGGCTGTGCTGCAGGGCCTCCAGTCTTAAACTTAAGGATGGCCTTTCTTCCAGACTGCCCACATGCACCTGTAACTGCTTGGGACTCATTCCTACGGTATGACCTGATGACTGAGATACCTCAAATAAGATAGAACAGTTTGTAAGAACTTACCGTAACAGTAAATGTTTGAGGGGTCTTAGTCTCCAGGTCTGTTTTCCCTCCACAGTCCCCCACTTGGGGTCTTTTTCCCGAAACTGGCTATCTGGTACATCCAGCCTTTCTTATAGGCCTGGGCCTCTCTCTCTCCTCAGTCCCCCATGGCTCGAGCTATGCTCCTTTTCTCCAGAGGAAAGAACTGTGGAGGAAGAGGGGCATCACACCTTTATAGGGTTGGTGACATCAGCAGACGACATCGGTGGTGGCCCCATGTGTACTGCTGAAAATCTTCTGTGGGATCTTGCTTCACCAACTGTGAAGTTCCTGTGGTGTGGCCTGATGACTGAGATCCCTCGAAGATCTACTGTTACAGTAAGTTCTTATGTAACTGTTCTTTTCTATGCTTCCTTTTCCTTGCTATCAATACCCTTCCAATACACCCAGCATCCTATTAGCCTTGCTATAGGTCTTGATACACTGGCTTGGTAGTTTGAGGTAGTCACTAATGATGACTCCCAAGTCACTTTCCTCTGCAGTAGTGCTCAGTTTAACCTCTCTCATACAGTACTCTGCCCTGCATTTTTCTCCCTAGGCGCATCCTTACATTTGTTTTTGGGACGGCTGCCTCCACTCTGCTCCAACCACCCAGGAATCTGCCCCATTTCCACTTCCACCCTTGCCCCCACAGATACCTCCAGGCTTATCCCCCAAGGCAGGGCTACAGCACCCAACAAGCCCCGTCTACAACAGGAGAAGGTGTCAGCGGGGACAACCACTGACACTGCCTCCCTGGCTTTCCCCCGTGGGTGGGGTTCAGGGCTGGTAATGCTGCAGAGCTGTAATTGGTCGGCAGGAAGGCCAGGGAACTATTGAGGCCACATGCCGGAGGTGGGCTTCATTCCAGGCGGACAGCAATTTTTGAGTGCTTTTTACCCAGGGGCGGTACGTGCAATGATGACCTGTGTCCGCCCAGCTTCCCATAGGTTACGGCGTCAGCATGGAGGAACACCCAGCCTCCGCCAGGGGTCCTCTTTATGCCAATCACTGTACCCCCTCCCCCCAGAAAAGGAGAGCAGTCCCAAGGACGCTCAATCCTTATATCCCAGCCAGCCCTCCGGCGCTCCAGGTCAATTCCCAAACTCGGGTCACTGGCGTCACAGACGGGCATCCTGCCCCTGCGCCGGCAGGCCAGCCACACAACCTAACATTTTGTGGCACTGAGTTTCAACTGCCAAACCTCAGACCACCTCTCTAGCCTTTGCAGAACCCTCTGCATCTCCCTATATCCTTTATCCTGATCTACCCTACCATAATTTTGTGTCATCTGTGAAGAGACACAACTTGCCCTGGACTTGCGTACTGTGTGACCCTGTGGAAGTCACTGAACCTCCCTGTGCTCCTAGGGTGTACCTGGAAATGTGCTTAGGCTCAGTGTGCCTTTCCCTGCTAAAAATCTAACAAAAAAAAAAGGTCTGTGCCAGAGGCAGTACGACCCTGTGGCAGTGCATTGCTTTAAAAATGTTGAGCTAGGGGATCGATGTCAGACACAGCACTGCCCACGAGGAGGTCGGATGACATGGCACTCATGGGCTGGCCAGTAATCAGTGCTGGCCCCCCACTCATCTCAGTTCTGTTCACCAGGAGAGGAAGAAAAATATAAGAAAGAGAAAGGATGGGGCAAGATTGCCCAAGGGATAGAAGAAAGGATACAGGATAGAAAAAGAACAAAGCAATAAAACCCAACTACCAGAGAAGAGAAAGAAGAGGTTGGGAGGGAGGGCCTAGGCAGTGAGTTAAATAATGACCAGGGCAAACTGTACAGGAGAGACAAGACAGAGAGTGTAGAGGGGATCCACGAGCTCCCAGTAGGAGAGTAGTGCTTTCAGCAGAGCTGACATTTGCTTGTAACTACAGGGCAATTACCTATGTTTTCCTGCAGATTACATGACCCCCAAAGGAAGTCAAAAGGACTCAGAAATCCCATATAACCAATGCAAAATATGGGATGAATTTTCCTGAGAAAGGTTCCATTTTCCTATAAAACACAGGAATCCCAGTTGAGCTTGGAGCCCTGGAAATGTGTTACCACCAAAGGTTCTCCAACCAAAGATGAGACATCTAGGCTAGGACTTTGACAGCTAACAGAAAGCAATCTCAAGGTGGAAAAATAAACTGGGAGGAGAGGATCCCCATTAGAAAGGAAGGAGTCCAAACTTTTTTTTAAATAGAAGAAGCAGAGGGAGAAGCTCCATCAAACAGCAAACAAGCGTACAGATAACTCATTGGGGGGGATGAAACAAAGAAGAAAAGATCTTTTTTTTTTTCTTTTACTTTGTTTTAGAAACAACATCAAGTAGGTACTAGGGATTTAAGCACACAGAGAAGTATAATCTCGATACGAAATATTTTTTTTTGAAGATTTAATTTAATTTTTTTTTTTTTTGAAAAGAGAGGCAAAAAGGGTACTAAGGAGCCAGGAATAGCTCTCAAGCAGATTTTTGCCCCACTCCTTGTCTTCCCCCTTTTTACAGCTGCAGTGGGCATAGCCCTGCAGCTATTTTGTGAGCACAGTAGAGAAGGGAGCTTACTCAATATAGAATGGACTTTAAATAATAGAGGTGGATGGCAATCACTGCACATTAACCACACTACATTGTCTGTTGGTAGAATATGGCACTGTCCGCCACATTCAAGATGCCTGTTGGAGTTTTCTACGCATGCACAATGACCCACACATGCACAATGAACTACTGTCCGCCATGTCCAAGATGGAGGCTGAGCCCAGTGAGCATGCAAATTAGTCATCACCATGCACAGAGAATTCTGGCAGCTATCTCGAACATAGCGGACAGTGCCGTGTTCCTGTGTCAGTTTGTTTAGTAACAGAAGTCCAATTGTCCATCTACTGTAGTCAGTCTTCCTGCTATACCAGAAGTGGTATGCAAGAATGTGATTTTCTTCTATGTGAGTAGCCAAGTTTACCTTGAAGATATCTATAGTAAGCTGCATGCACCTGATACCTTCCATGGAAAACATTTGAGAGACTTAACAGTCCTATAGTTCCCTTTACCCCTTCGGATTCTACCTTCTCTCAGTTTAAACTCATGTTCACTTGTTCTGCTATTTTGTCTCACTACAAAGAGCCCTGACTGATCCTGTGTGTCCCTGTGTCTCAGGTTTATGTCACTGGACAATGAAGTTCTGTATTTATGTACATCACAGTACAGTACAACAGGTCACAACAAGGTAAAGGGCCCTGCCTGTATACCTAAACTTTGTCATGGCTGGGGTACCTTATAGAACATATGGTACAGTAGTTAACCAATGCATTAAATACCCAATCCATTGAAGGTTCCTGGCCCACCTGCATGTGCAGAGGTCTCATAAAAGCAGCAGAGTGCCACCTATGTGCAGGATGCACACATTCAGTGCATTCTGTGGCATTCTCAGTGAGGGATTTGTGTTCACTCTGTACCTGCTCCCTGTCTACTTGCATGGCTGTAGGGGAGTGGGATGGAGGCAGGCCAGAGGCATGTACAGGCATGTAACTGATGCTTAAAACAGTCTCCTCAGTGAGAGAGCCTGCATTGTGAGGCAAATAATCTATGCAGACCTAGGGGTTACATTAGCAGCCATGTGACCCTCTTTCTAGCCACATATGTTGATTCTGGCCTGATCAGGCTCTCTCCTCCGGCCTCCAGCCCTAGAGGCCTATGATAGGCTGAGAGCATTACTGGCATTGGTTGGTATATTTTGCAAAATGCATATTGTGTTGGGATGCAGCATTCCTGAAGACTGTCACATCCTGATATGCCCTACAGCCTGTGCAGACAGGGATCCACTCATGAACCAGTATGGGCATATGATTGGATGCTATGATATGGACCAGCACTGCCTCTTGCCACCATGCATTGCTCTCCCATTGGGGAGAGTGGTGGATGGGGGAATGACAATGCTGTTCCAGTGCTTACATGCATCACAGGTGCAGTGCTGCTGGTGGGATATACTTAATTAGAGCATGTCTTGGCCATCGGCAATGGTATTCACACAAAACTTCTCCCATTTCCTTGAAATGCTGTAGTAAAGAGGCAATCATGCTGCAGCAACTCTGTGGTCTTCTTTTTTTCCTTTTAAACTTTAATTTTTATTATTTTACAAAACAGATCATACAAACAGGCAACAGATGAATCTATACAAGAAACAGAATACAGTATTTTATAGAGAAATAGAATACAGATACAAGTACAAAGCAGAGGAGAATTAACATCCGATAAACATAGTGGAAAACTCATATCCAGGACTGTTTACAAAAACATCTCAACAAATTGACCCATTAAAATGTCTTAGTACCCATTAGTCTCCAGTGGTGTAGACAATTTTGAGCTCACCAAAAATGTAAGCAAGTCACTTTAACCGTGATAAAGAAGGTATCCACTAATAAAAGGAAACATCCTTGGCTCCAAACAAAATCCAACCTATATTTCCAATCTAAAATAATCAGTTGCAGTCTTACACTCACCAATCAAAGCCCAGAAAAAGATAGGAAAGTAGAAAAAGAGAGGGCCTGCTGAAAGCATACTTGACATACCGCAACATCTACCCACTGCCTCCTATGAGCCCTAAACAATTCCACCACCCTATAGGTTTTGACTCTTCCCCTCTATATGGGACAAAGTCAGGATCATGTTCTTATCGATATATTACCCACTTACGCCACACTAAATCAAATACCTGAACTCTGTGGTCTTCAGTGGTAATTTGATCCAGTTAACTTGAGGTACCTTGAGGTACCTTGCGTAGAAGTCCATTTTACGGTTGCAGGGGCATAGACCTGCAGATGTCTTAAAAGCACAGCAGAGTAAAAGGGAGCTTACCAGATACCAGATGGACTTTTAAATAGTGGAGGTGAACTGCAATCACAGCGCATCCACCACACTATTCTGTCTGCTGGTAGCCAGTGGAACACAGCACTGTCCACCGTGTCCAACATGGCTTCCATTCTCTGTGCATGTGCAATAACTCACACATGCACACTGAACTCCAGCAGCATGGTGGCACAGTCCACTGTGTCCAAGATGGTCACTGGAGCCCAGTGTGCATGCGAGTCATCACGCATGTGCAGAGAATGCCAGCAACCATCTTGAACATGGTGGACTGTGCCTGTGTTCTACCAGCAATCTTAACTGCAGCCATACCAGCTCTGGCCAGAGTTTTATTTTTAAACTATGCAGGCAGAGGAAAGCAGAAAGAAGAAAAAGAGAGGGAGTCAGGTGAGGTGTCCAGTAGCCTGGTCATTGAGGGGATGGTGGGCGGGTTGCAGTAATGAATGGTGAAGATATTTTGCAAGATCAAGAATTATGGTGAGTACATAATTTTGTCAGAGTGCCAAGCTTACCACCAAAGAGCAGTGTTGGCTCACCCTGAGGGAAATGGTTATTCCCTCAGCCTCCCAGGGGAGAAAAACACAAAGAGGTGAGCCCTTACAGGCCTGGTGAGGCCCAAGACTGGTCAGGAGCAGACAGAGGCTCCCATGGCCTGGGGCAAGAAGGTGCCCCACAAGCTCATGCCTGGCCTTGTGGGAGAAGAAGTGGTCCCCCTGGAACTATGTGGCAATCATCCTATGCTGGGCCAAGGGTGACAACCAGGAAAGATGAAGTCATGCTGTCCACCTAATGTAAAGCGCAGTTCCTACCAACCTGGAGGCTACCTTATTGGCATCATAGGACACCCTTGCATGGTGTCTCGCCAGCTCAAGGCCCTGGGCAGAAAGGCATATGGCCTGTCTGGTTACCTCACTGTCTGGCATGGACGCCAAGAGCTGTCCTACATCGCTCACAGGTTCCTGCCATAGGATGCTTGTTGTGCTTGATGTGCTGAGATGCACAAAACAGTGCATGCTGCTGAAAAGATTCTTCAACAGCAGGCATCAAACTAGGAAGAGTTCAACTTTGTTGGTCAGTCACACAGTGGGCGTTTATGCCCAGAGGGGGTGTCCAGGAGCTGAACCCCAGATGTGGAGTTTGACATGGCTCCTGGAGACCCCATGGTGTGCAATACCTGGACTGGATGTCCTCAGGGCTGGAGAGGGGAAGAGGGATGGAGCCAGACATCTTTAGGCGATACACAAAAAGGCCTAGGCCATGGAGGTATGACTGTGTAGTCATGACTGTAATCCCCAAGGAAGGACAGCATAAGACAAGCAGGATTATGGTCTGAAAAATGTCTAGTTGCAGCCCTTCATCATCTCCACAAGGAACTGCTGGTAACGATGGTACTCAGCATCTGAAGAGAGATGAAGGACAGAGTACTCTTCCTCACAGGAGAAGATGAGGATGACAAGGAGCTGGACTCAAGAGGTGGTGGTGCTGGGGTTTCAGCCTGGAAAATAGCCTGGTCTAGTGCCCTGAGGTAGGTGGGAAAGGCACTCACCAATGCTCTGAACTGGTCCCAGGTCAAGGGTCCCATAGGCCCTGAAAAGCCCAGGAGAGCAGGAGGTAAAGGCAGAGAGGGTGTGACAGAAATGGGAACTGAGCAGTTAATTGTTCAATTGAGTAAAACTATTCTTCTGTTCTTCTGAGCCTTACCAGAGGTTTTCCTTGGCTGCTAAAAACAAAGAGAAAACACTGAGAGGCTACGTCACTAGCAAGCTATCCCTCTGGACAATGTAATAGGTAATAAATTTCAGGAATGACCAAGGGGGGTGGACATACATGCACACACACACATTTTTAAATGACTGGACTGTTTAAATACAAATTGGTTGTTAAATTGATCTAATTGGACATGTTTATGTTTTTAATTTGATTGAGGCAAGAGAACTCAAACTTGTACAGAATTTAAAGCAGTTGATTAATTCAAAGGAGTAACACAATCACAGAGTTTTAGATGTGAGCTATAAATTTAAAGAATTCATTTTGAGCAGGGCGGTTTTTGTGTGAGACCCTCTGTGATAAGCAAAACCTGCCTTAAGCTGCATGTAGGTAGTGTAGCTAGTTTAGCTCAAGTGTCTCTTGAAGTGTAGCTAGAAGGTAACATGAAAACAGTCTATTCTAACCTGTAGCCTTTGTTCTTTCTGTTGTCTGTTATTTAACCCATTTATTTCATATTCCTGTAAAAGTGGATTTTCTCTTTTGTACTGTACATATATCCTGTCACTGCAACCTGTGTTTTCTTTATAGTAAATACTTTTATTTACATCTACCTTAGACTGTAACCTCTTCACTAAGGTAATTAAGATATTTTCATTGGCTGAGGGAAAAACGCTGTTGGCATCTGTCATCAGAAAAGCATACTACCAAAGTTGACCTGTGGTGACCTCCCAGCTCTGCACAAGGGAGGACAAGTGTCCTGTAAAATCTCCAGGTGGTGGCAGTGAGAATAAAGGTGTTGATAACTCTTTAAAGACTGTTCCAGTCCAGAAGGGAGAGTTGTTGTCACAGGAGGGTCATAGTGGACAAGGGCAAGTCCTCTGCCAGGGCTATGCAAGCATGGAGACCTCGCATGAGGGGGCCCTGACAAACTCATCCAACTGAGGATGCTCAGCCATGGAGGAATGATCTAGGTGGTGTCTTTGAGGGGAACCCTCAGTCGGGGAAATTGGAGCCACAGAGGTCCTACAGGGCAGCCCCTATCCCTACCTTTGACAGGCCCAGATGGTTCCAGTGAGGCCAGAGGATTCGAGGCAGCACTACAACTCCTGCCAGAGTGCCTCAAACTCTGGACATGGAGTGAGGCACTGACCATTATCTATTAGCTGCAACCACACCAGAATGAGCTCTGCTCCTTGGGCTAGGCCTAGCGATGGACTCAGCATCAAAGAGTTAGAGCTGAGCGCAGCTGGCACACAAGCAGTAGCAAAACTCCCTCTGCACCATGGATGGTGCCAGAGCCAGACCTGTGCTGAGGGCATTGCCAGAACTGTGCCAGCACCAATGGTGCCAGAACCCTGCCCTCATGCCACATCCAGCACTGACCCCCTTCCTAATACCAGAGTCAGCACCAAGGCCATCCTCAGCACCATGTGTGGCACCGGCAGACAGAAGAGGGATGGTGCCATGACTGGCACCAGACTGAAAAACAGACAGAGACACTGACGCCGATGTCAGTGCAGACCTAGAACCACTGCACTGCTTCAGGGCACTGGCATTAGGGCGTCAAGTCACTATGATGCCAAAACCCAACTTTGCTGGTACAAACCCCATGGTCCACCCACCCCGGAGTTAGGATCTATAGTTAGGGTGGGGGTGCCTCCCACAAAAGAGTGGTTGGTGACATTACCATTTGGCATTGTAGTGACTTGGCGCCCTAATACTGGTGCATTCCAAGGGTGGAATTACATAGAACTAGGCCCAGAAACACCTATTTCATCATCAGTGCCCAGAAGCCAATTTGGATCATCCCAGTCATCATCCCTTGGGTCATCAGACTGCTCAGGGGATGAGATCCAGAAGATCTACACTAGGTCTCCAACTCCAGGGTCCTTCCCTCTCCCAGCACAATAAGCAGTATCAGAAAGGAACCTCATCATGCAGACGGCACTGCCTCATTCACCAGCACTGGTGTTAGTGCCAGAGCTGAAGCTGCACCAGACCATGACCCCAAGGATGCCCACTGATGTAAGTGAAGCGTGTAATCCAGGCCTCCAGCATTGGGGTGTCCATGCCTCGAGGGCCATGGACTGGGAGGTGTGCACAACTTACCCCTCTGGAAGGAGTCAGCTGTCCCACAAACCCCTCCCACAGGCTCTCTGTCTCAGTAAGACAAGGACATGAAGAGCCTGGTCTCCCTCAATACGTAGAGTACTGGGGAGGGGCTCAGGGGAAGAACCCAGGGACCTTATCTTGGAGTCCCTCATGCAATGCCTGACTCCAAAAGTAGGGGGTGGGCAATCCTACTTCATTGCGTGAATCTCGAGAGTGCAGAAATCCATCAAGAAGCAAGTGTCCTAATGGTCCATGTCATGTTGCGCTCCAAGGCAGATCCACCAACAGTCATGTTGATATTGGATGGACATATTCCTCCCATGGGGTACTGATGCATAGGAAGAGTATCTGTCTTCTTCCTCGAGTTCTGCTTTTAGACCCCTGAGAATTGGACATAACTAAAACTCAGAAAATAATCAAAGACATCAAAATAGAGTCTGACACCACAAAATGATGAATGCTCCATGGAGTGTCACCTCAATGGCAGGAAGAACAGAACTGAGATGAGTAGGGGCCTGCGTCAGTTACTGGCTAGCCCATGAGCACCACATTTTGCATCTGCCTCAAGGGTGGTGCCATCCCCATCGTCAGTCACCTAGCTCAAAATGTTTAAAGCTATACACTCTTGCAGGGTCCTAGTGCTTCCAGGACAAACCCATGAAGTAATGATTCGAGAAGATTGATTCTTGGAAGATCAGAAGATACTTTTTTTTACTCAAAGAGTGGTGGGGGTCTGGAACAACCTACCTGAATATTTAGTCAGTTCAGAAACACGGACTGTTTCCAAGAAATGACTAGATAGCTACTTACCTGAGGGCTTACTAAAGGGATCATGCCAGTGAGAAGTGAAGGATGGACATGAAGTGTAACTGCCTTCTTCCATCTCTGCTTCACGTATAGTATCAAGTAAGGTGGTCATGCGCTGGTGTGTTATTCAGCATGATCATGTAAATGCTAAACTTTATTCAGAACAGATGTCTCTTCTGGTCTGCAAAAGTGTGTACTCGCTGATAACCTTACCAAATAGTTATACCATATAAGTGAGTCATATAAATCCGCATTTGATGTGCTCTCCCAACCCGATACTGCTCTTTCTGGTCTCACAGTTGTTTCTGTTTTGTCTTGTTTTAGATATAAATTTATCTTGATGTGCTGTCATGTTTCTTTAAAAAAAAATCACATTAGTGAAGGATTCAAATGGATGACAGGAGTATTTTTTTAGATTCAGCTTGATAAAGTCAGCCATCAGATTTGAATAAAAAAATAACATTTTGGAATGTGGATTCATTTTATTTAAACCATACACTGTCATGAATCTCTACATGTGTGTTTTTGAAAGATCAATGCAAGGATCCTAAAACGTGAGTGAGCAATCAGACGATTATCATCATATATTTAGAGTTTTCATACAACAGGGCTGCGCTGTACAACAAAGGGGTAAAGACAGAAAGGCAGAAACATGACATTTTTGTCACACTTATGGTTACATTCATTATGCATCTGAAGCTTTGTTTTCTTGTATGGAGTTGGACAATGGAATAGAGACTAATACTAAACTTGGTGCTAGGTGTTTGTCCTGAAGTGCAATATGGTACAACAGTATGGTGTCATAATGGTGATGCTGGTTGATGAGATATATAATATTCTTTAACAGGGTACCTCTTATGAGCTCCAAGACCTGAGCAACTCTACCACTCACACACTCTACAGCTGGGATCTCTGTAGAAAGGCATTGAAATAGGGCAGAGTCTATGACTGCTGCTCCAACACACACACACAGTTTAATTTCTTTGTGAGATTATATTTAGTTTGCTATGATTTTTTTTACATGCAGATGTAGCATTAACACTTTAAGACATATAGAAGCTGCTGACCTGTGAAGGCGTAGTCACACTGATCTCTGGGACAAAGTTATCGTCAAAGAAGTTGATGATGTTTTCAAGCTGCAGTTCCTTTGTGGGAGTGAGTTTAGGAAGTGGTGGAACAGGTGGGCCTTCTCAACTAAAAATAATGGCCATAAAGTGACAAATTTAACAAATGCTAATAAAACATGATTATGCAATTTGTTTTTACTGAAAAAAACTACATAACAATGAGAAAAAAGGACAATCATTTTCCATTGAAATTGTTTTCCTGATTTTTGCATCAATGTCCGCAGTATGCGGTTTGGACAAAATTTTGGCTATAAAGTGGACTTACATGGTAATGTTATATGAAAGGGGTTGGTATGGGATGGAATTTTCCTTGTTTTATCATTTAGATCTGCAATGCAATGTCCTCCAGCTAGTCTAATAGATGGCACTGGTGGTCTATACTTCATAAAACAAAGGGGAATACCATCCTTGCTCAGTGTCATACAGGGGCAATAAAGCAGCAGTTCACCAATGTGCTTACAACATTAACCTGCCCAACAGTAACACCATACGAAACCAAAGGACAGCAAAACATGCATCATATGGCAGTCAAAGAACAATACACTGTTTTATATGAATACTCTCAGGTTTTCTCCTGTCCATGTCAGTTTTAAAACTGAAAAGCAGCGTTCTAAAACTCAAAAAGAATTTGAATCCATGACCATTTGCAGAAAATATGAACCATATTCACAGAATGGGTCTTTAATGGGCTGTTCAGGACAGCTTTTGACATATGATATTGGATGTTTGAAATGTTCTGATAAATGTATATGTTGGTTCTAGTTTTTCTAATGACTCAATGGATGTTTGTAATTTATTTGCATTTGTAGTGCGTAATGAATGAGTTTGATCAGAATGGTATAAACCATGCAATGCAAATAAACAGTGATGATACACCAGTATGAAGCAATGGAGGCTTTGAATTGCCTCCAACATGTAGTATAATTTTCACATCTAAATTATATCCGGTGAGGGATTTTCTGGAGGCTGCAGAAAATATAATTTGTACCACAGCCTTTTATATCTACAATAGGCTGAATGCCATAATTATGCAGCTTATGGGCCTGTTTGCAAATTACTTGGCACATACAATACATTTTTATAGCGGACACACGTTTCTTGACAAGCTAAGTCCTTCAAGTACAGACCCCGATCAAACAAAGATAAAAGGTGCCTAGATAAGGTACTGAGACAGCTTCTAGAATGACAGACAGCATTTATATCACATAATATGCAACCATGCCCTTTCTTTACAATACATGGGAGAAAGACCACACTCTCCAACCTCTGTGCACAGTAGAGAACAAGTCTCCAGAAATAAAAAGCTTTAGCACATACAATAACTCTGTGTGGTGGATATTGTATATTACAGTGTGTCCATATACAACTACCACTACTACTAGTACTGCTACTGAAAGTACTAGTATGTATCCTGTCATCGTCTGTGCAACACTCACCAGGATTAAATTCATACAAGTAGTACCCAAGCCACAAATGATCTTCAAATTCTAGCAGTAACAGCTCAGGAGTATAATGTTTGCCAACCAAAGTGTCGTAGAAGGAACTTAGTTTAGTTTCTGTCACAGCAGCAGCAGCACACTGCTTAGTCAACATTCAGTCACAGCTACGGTGCTGACTTGTGTTGCTATAATCTGAAGATTAGCCAAGGTTTAGACATGTTTTTGTCTGTAGGTAGATTCCGTGGTTAGATGTCAGTTTTTAAACATGCATGCTGCACGACACTGAGCAATGAGGCCAGAGGGTTTCTGGTACTATAGATACTGTTCCTGCTGTATGCTGGGGATCTGCATAGAACAAATGGGAGGGTTTTTTTTGTGCTACATGGTAACAGTATATTATGCCTGTTGAACACACACTACCTTTATAGTTTATCTTGTGACCTCTCACAAAGCAAAAGGTTGCTGAATAGGAAAAGGTCACCGAAGGTGATCACAAGACTGGCCTTTTATAACTCTGTCCTCCTTTCTCCTGCTCAAGTGAAAAATATACATCTTCTCTTGACCAATCAAAAGCATACACAATATTTCCAGGCTTGTCTCTCAAAACTCTGAACATATGTGAACATACAAAATTGCCAGCAGGAGAGGACCTTACGGTCTATTGAACCTACTTGATGTGGAGCTTATGCAGCTGGTGTTATATGACGTGCCACTCCCGACACTGTTACCCACCCCTTGACTTTATCCCACCCCGTCTTAAATCCCCCAACCATTTTTTGGTTTACTACCTCCTCCGGTAGCTTGTGCCTCCCTTTCACCACTCTCTCCATGAAGACGTGCCTCCTGGTCTCCTACTAGAACCTTCCTCCTACCCATATGAAACAGTGTCCCCTCACGTTCTTGTTTTTACTGATCCTAAAAAGATCACTAAATTGACCATGTCGAAACCTTTGAGGAACTTGAAGGTCTTTGTCACATCCCCTTGTTCTCTTCTATCCTTGAGCGAGTACAGTATGTTAAGGTTCTCCAGACTCTGCATGTATGAGAGCCCCTGTTGACCCTGAGTCAGTTTCATGGCTCCTCTCTGTACCACCTCCAGCAGGTTGATACTGGCCACACAATGTTTCCCACAACCCAGCATAGCATTAAACCTGGATAAAATGTTCTGTACGGCCATGTAATGATTTGCTGCATAAAGTATCATTTTTTTCTAGTATAGTACTGCATGTAAAAATGGCTTCATCTGGGGAACTACAGAAAGTCAGAGTTTCTGTTTAAAGTGCTGAAGTCAAAGGTTTACAGTCATGCAGGTTTACAAGGTGAGGGTACTGATTAATATGACATACCGCTGCAACAACGTTGATGCCACACCAGTTCACTGGGAGTGTTTACCTACTAACGGGTAAGTAGCACTTGACACTCATACTGTACACGCCTATGCTCTTTAATTATGGTGAGAAGGGTCTCCATAGACTTAAATGTCTTGCTCATTCTGTCAGTGACTGTATGGCATTATCGCTGCAGAAACTAACCTGCCACTGACTCTCTGATTAATTCAGATTGTTAAGCGGCATTTCAAAAGCTCTGTTAAGGCCAGTTTAGCTTTAATTTTTTATAGCTTTGTTTCTATGCCTGGGCTCTCCTTCAGCCTGTTACCTGTCTGAAATCATGCAGGGTAGCCACTCATGTCTCAGGTGGGCTGATGCTCAGCTAGTAAGCAGGCTCGCTCTGAGTTTGGTTTCTTAATTTTCACTTTGCATCATTCCTTATTTTATTTAGCAAACTACTGTAAATATTGCATTGGATTGAGCCTTATATTTGACTGAGCTTTAGTTAGAAAGTCATAATCTTATTGTTGCCTATGAAATTTTAACATGATCAGATTACAAGTTTTTGGGAAGCTACAGACTATACTAAATGAATGCAGCAGTGTAACAAAAAAGAGGTGTCCACAATGTCTCACTGTGATAGGACCCCCTCACTGCAGTGCTGCATTTTGTGCTGTTTCTAGCAATGTCTGATATAAGTAGTTTAGAAGCTGAAATTAGTATTCATTTGAGAAAAATATGCCCCTGGACACTGACCCTACACTGTTCTCTCCTACTTGTTCATATTTCCGTTACAAGACATAGGAATGTGCATGAACAGGAAGAATACTGTGGGGACCCAAGTCAGTAGATGTATCTTTCTTAGAGGTAAAACCTAATCTTACCTTTTAAACTATTTCAGATTAATCTGACCGTACTTAAAATAGTGCAAAACATGACTGTGTAACAAAGTGGGGGTGGGGGTAGGGGGGTACGATCATAACAAATCCCCTCTCACCATTTTTTCATTGTTTTATAGTAGCAACACATTATAGCCAAAGAAATGATGTATGATGCTAGGAAGCTAACCATTCACACACACACGTGCTCACACACACATGCATGCAGCCAAGACACACACACACACACATGCATAAAGTCTCCTCTAAGAAGATTCCTCTGCTGCCCATGAATCTTTGTCATCCTTTTCTGCACATTGTTAAGCCTGTCACTGTTTTTCAGGTGAGGGTATACCTCACATGTGTAGTTTGCTCAGAAACATGTCATGCACCACAGTGTCACAGGCATTACTGAAGTCCAGACAGATTAACTGTATGGCCTTCCCTGTGCAACTCCCAGATCACCCCTCAAAAGATGATCCAGTTGGTTTGGCATGATCAGCTCACATAAAGGCATGCTGAGCAGGATGAGAACCTTGGCCTCAGTCAAGTGCTCCTTTATTGTGTCCATCATCATGGATTCAGGACCTTGACCAGCACTGACATCAGGCTCACCAGTCCGCAGTTGCCAGGGTTCATCCTGCCCTTCTTGAACATGGGGACCACACTGGCCACTATCCAGTCCTTGAGTACCACAACTGTCTAGCAAGACTCATGAAAGACTTCCTACTGCAAGTATTACCTGTGAGAGCTCTTCAAACATAGTCAGTTCCCTATAAATGTGCATAACTCAGTGTGCAATATTCTCATGACACAAATAATGGCTGAAGTCAGCCAGCAGGTTTATATCCAGTATATTAGGTAGATACAGTACAGTCGGTTTGATGAGACAAATTAAGATTGCATAGTCCATCTAGTCCACCTCCGTTATCCTAACAGTAACTACTTGAAATATGTTTTATTTTCAGGAAGCTCTCAAGACTGGTCCTGGTACTCTGAGCATTATCTGTGTTTATCAACTCCTCTGGTAATCTGGTAGACAACCCTGTTACTCTAAGGGAGATAAAATGTTTCTGTACATCCCTCCTGACTGTACCACCCCCTCCAGATTGAACTCATGCTATCCTTAAATTCTATTGGATGGTATCCCATTGTTAGGACACTATGATTAAGGAACCGTAATGTGGGCGCTGCAACAAGGGCGTGAGTGACAGCGTCAATCAGGATTTTAGATCATCCTGCATGCATACCCTGTTGGGCATCTCCAACATTCACTTCCCCCTTCATGGCATGCCCAGCCTGGAGGTGGTTATATTTACTGAAAAAATACAGGGTAGCTTCAACGGCAACGGTGCATCATTTCAAAATGAAGACATGACCATGTAAAATAAGAAAACTGCACTCAGGGTAGAAAGTTGTCAGTGAATGCATACTTTAATACTGCAATCTATGCCCGATAATCGGCAGTGCCCCTGCCATCAAAAGCTCCAACATTTCACGCTTGCATGTGTTGACAAGATGCGGAAGTGCTTAACAATGTGAAGTGCTTATATATCATCATTGATTAATAACACAGGTGTAACAAATAAAATAATCACACAACAAAACACATAAAAAACAAGCACAGAAATACAATAGTAAAATCATTCAAACACTGTTGTGAAAACCCATTAAACACCCCACATAGGTACTTAGTTACAAGAAGAGACTGCACAGGAATGGTGGTGCTAGGACAAATAGGTATAGCAAAATAAAACAGTCCTGCACCTCACCACAATAAGAAGCAAGTGTAGGACATGTTTACCTGTCTGGAGCACTTTCAATAAAGGATTTTGCATGCTATATATCATGCGGACAGCTCTTCATTGTGGTGGTGAGTGCAGGACTGTTTTTATTTGCTTACCCCCACATGGGTACTTTTATATACGCATGGGCTTGAACCCTTCTGACTACCCTTAACTTATAGGGGATTTATTTGAGTGATAACGCCCATACCAACATATTTCATTTTGATAAGAGCCATACAGTGACAGTAATTAAAGATGTATAGTTGACGACTGTATATCCAGGAATAGGATAAAGTAGAATCTTTATTTTGTAAATACAAGCAATTGCCAAAAAGGGGATCTCGTACTATTGATTACAAAAACAGTATGTCACTTTATAATATATAGTAAAGCACATATCCAAGCATGGAAAAGATTTTAATCACAATTGGCTGGAGGACGAGCTGGAGTCAGTACCAGGGCAAGTAAGAGCCTTGCAAAAGGAGCTGGAGGATTTTAAAGAGGCGTTTGATTATCAAGAAAATTATCAAAGACGCCTCAATCTATACCTGAGGGGACTTCCAGAGGGTAAAGAGGGAGTAAGTGTCCTGGACATTTGTGCAAAAACCCTGCCAGAGTTACTGGGCCTACAACCTAAAAATGGGCGTAAACAGATGGAGAGAGCCCACCGCGCTGTTATGCCTAGACCTCCACCTGATCAACCCCCGAGGCAGATCATAATGAGGTTCCATAATTTTCAAGATGGCAAGGAGATTCTGAGGGCTTAGAGGAAGAAGGGGAGCCTGGACTATGATGGGGTCTGCCTGTTCTTCTCACAGGACTACTCGATCAGATTGCTTGAAGGTGGAAAATTTCTTAATCTATCCTGCAACCCTGAAGATTCATTATGAAGGGCAACCTTTCATTTTGGGAGGTTACAAAGCTGAGCAATGTTAAATCCCTGCAATCAAAAGTGGGCTGAAGATTTCCAGGCTGAGTAGACATTTTCTCTAACTTGTTGTTTGAGACACTGTTTAATTTTATCCTCATTGGGATTTGTTCTTTGAAGTAGTTATGGGTTCGTGCGTCTCACCTCACCTGTGCGGACAGTGGGAGATGGCGGAAGGCCTCCCAATGTTGAAACATTGCAAGATAGACTGTGAAGGCCCGACCTCAAAAGACTGGGGGACTCATTGCTTGAAAGTTTATCCTGATTAGATTTGGGCCCTAGGTTGAATGCTCCATTGGAGGAGTGCCACACTCATGGACATTTGGTGGGGAGAGTGGTGGGAAGAATGGACAGCTTGTAATGGGTAGTGAGGATGTTGCTTGTGCTCCTCTCCTGCTTGGTTTTCTCTAGTGAGGGCTGTTGTCTGGGGAGTCCCTCCTCGTGGCTTCTGGCTGATGGCAGGAGAGGGTCAATTAAGAACTAGGGGCATGAGGGAGAGATCTGGGCCTCTTGACTGTGCAGGAGCTGGGTCAAGGGATGAGAGGGCTGCATGCTGGGGACAGCATGCTGGATTTGAGGGCTGAATACATAGCAGTTGGATAAAGACTACAGAAGGGGATGTATCGGTCTCTTCCTCTGTTTGCGGTTTTCTAAACATGTTATTGTTCTATGGGTTGAACTGTGGCGCTGATGTGGGACACACAGAGTATGAGTCAGGAATACAGGCGATGCGGCGACTGTTAGGGAGGTGGGAAGTAGTGATTGGGACCGGCCGGGTGGCAGGCCATATGTCAGTGGGATCAACATGACACTATTGCTCTTGTGGCAAGCTAGTGTCATGGCTTAGGATGGAGGAGGGGAGAAAGCATGGGGGGGAACAGGAATGAGCAGAAGTGGGAAATGGTGTGGATTCAGTACTGGGGGGTGCTAAGGAGATATATGGGAGGATTGAGGGAATGATTAAATCAGGTAATACCAAATCAGGAACTACAGGGAATGGGAGGAGAGGGAGGGACTGGGGTGGGATGAGGAGGAGGGAGGAGGGAGAAAGTTGGGGTGTATTACTGTTACTGTTCATATGGTTATTGTTCTAACTGTTTCTGTTTTAATGTTTTGAAGTGTAATGGACGCTTTTATATGTGCATGGATTTTACAGGCTTTGTAATATTGACTGAACAGCACTCAATATGTGGTATCATTTCTATGTTGATTTATATGGTGTGGGGATCAAAGGAGAGAGTATGCTGATATATGGCTAAGATACAACATGCTAATATGTTTTTTTGGAATGTCAAGGGAATAGCAAACCCAGTGAAAAGGACATTACTGTTAACAGCTCTTAAAAGGGTAGGTGCGCACATGGCGTTGCTCCAAGAAAAGCACTTGACAGAAGTGGAGCATGCCAAATTGATGCAAAGTTGGGTGGGGAGGTGCTTTGCAGCATCTTATTTGTCTCACAAAAGAGGGGTGGGCATTCTTATTCATAAGGCATTCCCATTTGAAATACAGAAAGTGGTAAAGGAAAAGAAAGAGGGCAGATAATGTTTTCATATCGGGGGAACTGTATGGAGAAAAAGTTATGTATGGAAGCATATATGCCCCAGCGGTCTATGATCCACTGTTTTATATGTCCTTGCTGGATTTGCTTACTAAGGAACAGTTCCCATGTTTGCTGTTGTGGGGGGATTTTAATTGGACAATGGATCCCCATATGGATCACTCAGAGGGTAGGGGGAGGACATCGTAGATTATGAGGCAATGGCAAATAGGTGTTGCTGACCTAGATTTGGTGGATGGGTGGTGTTCGATTAATCCAGGGGTAAAGGAATAAACATTTTTCTCTAACCCACACAAAATATGGTTGCGTATTGACTATATTTTTATGCCAAGGAATTGGTGGAAAGGTACACATATATCGCTTGGCCCCATACACATATCTGACAATGTGATGGTAATTTAAATTATTATGTAGAGATGGACAGAGGTCTTCCGGAAATTCCCGCATCGATGATTAAAAGTCAGATTTCCGGAACATTTAAAGAAACAGTGGAGGCTCTATGTAGAGACAAATGCAGGCAGGACACAACCACAGCAATTTTTGGGACACAGAAAAGGCATACATGTGGCGTGATTATTGAATATATGGCAAGACTTAAAAGAAAAGCAGGAGCAAAGAGAGGAATTGGAACTGTGGCTGAAGGACTTGGAAAAAGAGTAGCAGGAGGTGAACTGGGCAGGCAGAACAGTTATTGAAAACAACTAGGGAGGCACTGAATGCCCTTCTGAGGGAAGAAGCTGGGTGGTCCTGGTTTTATTGCAGACCACAAATATTTGAATGGGGTAACCAACCCGGGTCCCTGCTTGTACGTCTCATGAAGGGGGGCGGTGCCCAGTTAGGCTTACAGGGGTTAAGAATACAGGAAGGACCCTGTGTACAGACACAAAGGGGATTTGGGAATGTTTCAGAAGGTTCTATGGCCAACTATATAGTGCAGAGCATGTGAGGAAGGGACCTAGACAAAGGACTTTTGGATAGAATACTGCTGTTGAAAGCATTACACCTGCCCAAAAGAGATGTTGAACCAGCCACTTACAACGGTGGAGATAGGGGAGGCCATAAAAATTGCAGCGGGCAAAGCTAGTGGACCAGGTGGGCTATAGAATATTACCAACTGTTACGGGGCAACTGACAAAGGTGCTTTGCAACGTGTTTGGGAAGCCTGAGGGAGAGGATTTAACCTTGCCTACCACTTGTTATGAAGCCACGATATGGCTGGTTCCTAAACCAGGTAAAGATGAATATGAGTGCATCTTCTATAGGTCTATTTCATTGCTTAATTGTGACTTAAAAATACTAGCGAAGGTACTGGCTACCAGGTTAGAGGATGTCCTGCTGGTCCTGATTCTCCCAGACCAGACCGGGTTCATTAAGAGGCGACAGTCATACCATAATATGTGCTGCCTCCTCAATGTGGTTTGGAAAGCATCCCAGGGTGAGAAGAGTGTGGGCATTGTATCTATGGATGCAGAAAAAGCATGTGATAGAGTTGAATGGGAATATCTTTTTGAGGTTATGTCCCAGTCTGGTCTGGGTGAACAATATATAGGGTGGGTGCGTGCTATGTATGCTGACCCTAGGGCCAGAATACTGGTGAATGGAGTATTGTCAGATCAGTTCCATCTTGGACAGGGCACACGGCAGGGATGTCCACTATCCTTGCTTTTGTTTGTGTTGGCTATAGAACCGCTTGAGGTGGCGATTTGCCAGCAAGATGGTATTGAGGGGATTAAGGGAGAAAAGGGAATTCCCCACAAAATCGCATTACATACATGAATGATATTCTTCTATTTGTTCAAAACTCACAGGAATCCATGCCTCCTGTGTTATCATTGATACGGGAATTTGCAGAGTTTTCTGGCTACAAGATTAACCTGGGGAAATCTGAGTTACTTCACTCCCGGTTCTTGAACAGGAAACGGAGAAGTGGGGTTTGAAGGTGGTACAAACTAGTTTCACTTATCTTGGGATCAAGGTTGGACGATCCCAGGGTTCTTTGTATGGTTTGAATTACTCCCCTCTGATTAAAGTGGTAGAAGCAGACCTCAGAAGATGGGCACAGATCCCCATCTCATGGCTCAAGAGAGTCAACCTCATTAAAATGAATGTCCTCCCTTGGATTCTCTATCAGATGCAGATGCTGTATATGGGGTTAACAAAAAGGGACCTGAAGCAGGTGGAAGGTGCCTTCTCCAACTTTATTTGGCAAGGGAAAAGACCAAGGTCTAGTCTCCAAAGGTTGATAGTGGAGAACAGTAAGGGTGGTCTTAATTTTCCAGACCTGGGTAATTATTATTTAGCAATATAACAATCGGGGATTAGCAGATTGGGACCATCAGCCAAGGGTTGCTAGCTGGGTGGATCTAGAGCAGATGGGTAATGCCAGCAGGCTCACAGCATATCTCCATACTAAGGGACCTAAAGTCTTTAGAATGGTAGGGAATGGTAACCCATTGGTTGGAATGGTGTTGGGAGGCCTGGGCACAGCTTAAGAAATGTAAGGATGCCCACCGAGGTGACACAGTGTCGATGCCAATTGTGGGAAACCCTTTCTTCCTACCAGGGGTTGAGGATAGAGGGTTCAGGGATTGGGAAAAAAATTTAATACATAGTGTGGGCAATCTCTTAATACAGGGGGAGATGTGCACATTTGCTCAAATGCAACACAGCCTAAAGTTGGGGAGGCAACATCAATTCCGATACTGACCGGCTAGGGCTTTTGTGAATAGTTTAGGAAGAGAAGATCCCAAACAGGTCAAACTAGACCCAGTGGAAAGCCTTGTGTGCCATGTTAAGACTGACCCCAAGGGGTTCATCGGGAAGGCAGCCAAGCAGGGAAGACAACAAATTCCGGATTTAACCGAGAAAACAAAGAGACTGTGGGAGTAAGACCTAGATAGAGATATCTCAGAAAATAACTGGGGGGTGGTGCTCCCGATGCACTCTAGTATAATAGTCTGTAATAAGTTTAAGGAGTCTTTTTTCAAATTTGTGCACTGGTTGTATTACCCTCCAGTTATAGTGCACAGAGCCCATCCATTGATCTCTCCTATGTGCGGGAGGTGTGGGTTGGAGAGAGGCATCTATATACACTGTTTCTGGTCCTGTCCGGTTTTGAAGACTTTTTAAGGAGAAGTGGTCTCAGAGGTTGTAAAAATGCTGGGGAGAAATTTGGAAAGAGACCCTTTGGCTTGCTTATTTGGAGTGTAAGAGGAGGAGGGTGGTGAGTGGGTGCCTCTCCCCAGGTGGATGAGAACCCTGTTTGTGCTTGCCCGCCATTGCATACAAAATACGTGGGTCTCCCAGATTAAACCCACAATACAGCAATGGCGTACTCTGACACTGCAGACTCTGGCACTGGAAAGACTTACAATGGTAATCCGGGAAAGAGAGAAGAGTTTTATTCAGAGCTTGACTCCGTTCCTGTCCTCACTGAGTCCAATGGAGGAAATGGTGCTAAGGGGAGGTCTAAGTGGGTAAGGGTCTCGAGGGTACAGGAATTACTGCATGCTTATTGACGGTGAGGGTTGGGGACTCTGTGTGCGAGGGATCTCATGTGTGCCAGACATATATCACTTGTACTAGATAAGCCTAAGACTTGATAATATTGTGCTATTTAAGGAGATGAAATGTACCACTTTTTCTTTGCACCTGATTGTTTGTCTTTGTATGTATTTGTTTTATGTCTGTTGTCTGCTGTGTAAAATTAACTCTGAAAATCCTAAATAAAGACATTATACAAAAAAAAATAAGAATAATTATGGGCACATATATGTTGGCAAAATTTACATCTGTTGCATCTGTAGCAATCCGGTTGCTAAACTGGCAGCCAAGATGATGGGCGGATAGTGGGCTGAAGGTTATGTGTTACAATGTCCAATATGTTTTCTCCTTTTTTGTATATCATACAGGGAAAATGTTCTGTTCATTCACTAAGTTTTGGTTCATTTTGTAAAATGGACCAGTTATCCAGAATGGTATTTTCTACAGCACTAGATCTAACAATATTTGTAGTAACAAAATTACATCTCGGGCTCTGTATTTCACTAGAAGACTTGTTTATAACTAAAAGATCCTCACAGTTACTAACACTGGCCCTCTGATATGCTCTATCTATGGATTCTTGGCTATACCCACGCTGTTTGAATCTAATAGACATATCCGTAGCATTTGTTTCAAAATAAAGATCAGTACTGCAATGGCGTCGTACTCGCAGAAATTGACTGGGGGGTATGTTATTGATGGTATGATGGGGGTGTCAAGGACCAGACATCAAAATTGAATTGCAATCAGTACACTTTTGGTACAAGGTGATATCTATATGAAAATCATCATTTTTAAACAGCATGATGTTCAAAAAGGGTATACTAGTAATGCTATGTGTCATCGACAACCATAGATTTTTATTAGTAGATTCCAAATATTGTACAAAGTGTTGCAGCTGATCAGCCAAACCCTGCTATACCATCAGTATATCATTAATGTAACGATGATAAAGACTAGGGCATCTAGGAAGGAGTTAACATTGGGGACATAAATGTAATGCTCCTCCCCTATAAATTAAGGGTAGTCAAAAGGGTTCAAGTCCCAGGATGTATATAAAGTACCCATGTGGGATGTTTAATGGGTTTTCACAACTGTGTCTGAATGATTTTACTATTGTATTCTTCTACTTTTTTATGTGTTTTGTTGTGTGATTATTTTATTATTTGTTACACCTGTGTTATTAATCAATGATGATAAATAAGCTCTTCATGTTGTTAAGCACGTCAGCTTCTTGTCAAAGCATGCAAGCGTGAATCGTTGGAGCTTTTGGTGGTGGGGGCACCACCAATTATCGAGCAAAGACTGCAGTATTAAAGTATGTGTTCACTGGCGACTTTCACTCGTGAGTGCGGTTTTCTTATTTTACATGGTGGTTATATTTAGTTGAGAGGGGTACAGGGGGCAAAGCCTGTGTATTTCAGAGGACAGTGCTGCCGCAGCAGTTTAGGTTGTAATGTCACCTTGACTTCAGGCAACGTATTTTGTGCCTTGTGTATCGCCTATGTTGCCTATGTACCAGCATGGGTGGAACCCTGTTGGATCATTCTATCCTGGCCTATTTCTGCATACCCTTTCATGATTCTTAATACCCCAACCCTATCTCCTAGCTCAATATTATTCAAGCTTATCATTTTACATAAACTGCTGTTGGGCAGAGGGATTACAAGTTTAACATTGTGTCCCCATCACCTAAGTCAGTAAATAGTTAGGAACAACAGCCCCATTAAATACAATTTAACTTAATGCATTTTAGCAGTTAAACAGGTGGGTTTCCTCAACTGGGAAGGTGACTTTGGACGTGCTGGCCCAGGTGATGAAACAGGTGCCAGTGTGTGATTGGGGCTTGCCTCAGGACTGGGTAGTGGAGATACTTCCTCTGGAGGTGATGGCGTTTTGGCAAGTCGGAGTGGACCAGAATCACTGGAAGAAAGCAGAGTTGGAAAAAATGACACTTCAGGTTACTTTACATCTTGATTGCATTTTCCATAAATGCTTGTATTCCAACGTTATAGGAGTCCCTTGCAGACATAAAAACAAATACATCAGAATCCAAAACAAGCCCCCAACCCCACACTCAGCTGATCTATGCCAATGTATGTATATGAATAGGCTTTTAAGATAAATTCTATCTCAAATATAAAACTGGAGAAAATCATTTACTTATCATGTGCCTTATAGTTAGAACTTCCTATCAAATCACTTGCATCAGCTGAGAATACAATAATTTAAAAACATGTGTAATTAAATACTGAAACCTTGTGATTCTGTATTCAGATCACAATGAAAATATAATGTACGGAAGGGATATTACTTGTGTAATGTATAGGGATGAAAATCTCTATTGAAAGAACATTATGAATTGAATGCTACTACACAACTTCTGGTAAGAATGGCTGATTACTAGACTGATGCAATTATACTGTTTTGAAAGTGTTGATGATGTGCATATATGAGCAACAAGATGTTACTAAACCTGGCTGCTTTCTGTCCATCCATCCTGGAAGGAAGGGAGGGAGGGAGGGAGGGAGGGGAAGGGAGGAAGGAAGTAAGGAAGGAGAGGGGAAGGAAGGAAGGGAGGGAAGGAGGGAGAGGGAAGGAAGGAAGGAAGGGAGGGAGGGAGGAAGGAGGGAGGGAGGGCTGTCTGATGACAAAGTGGACAGCGATCATGCTCCCATGCCAGTGACCCATGGAGGCCATCTGGATGAAGAAGTAGACTCAGAAGCTAGATCAGGGAGCTTAGGGTGCTGAGGTGGCCCTGCTACCACAGCAAACTCCTCTGCTGGGTTGGGAAGTTTGCCTCCTCCACAGGGTGATACCTTTGTGCTCACAAGGCCTGCAGAAGTGTTGCTTGGCAGCGAGTAAGAGATGGGTGGTACTGAGGGAGAAAAGCAGGGTGAAAAAAAAATATGTGCCCTAAGCCATCTAAATGGCAGTCATTGGCACCCTCAAGCCCAGCTGTATGTGGATCCCCACTGGCAACAATGGTGGAAGGAGCAGTAGATGGGGCAGAGGTGAAACCTGATGGTGATACACAAGCAGAGGCTCAGAGACCAAACAGGTGTATGAAAAAAAGAAATATTCATTCCTTGTATTTTCCATCATTCGTAACAGCAATTTTGGATTAGAAGGAACTTCAAGTTCCATCAGGTCCCTCCCTGCCTCATAAGCAGAAATTACACATGCTACATATACATGAGTTAATTTAAAGTGATACCCTGTAGAATTTAAAGGAATATCCATGTGAACATAACAACTATAAAGGCTTCAATGCTGTTGATAAAGGTTAGGCATGGCAGCTACTCCCAGGCATAGACAGGGTAAAAAAAAATATTTTCAATGCAAATCTGAAAAAGGATGAAGTAGTAAAGAGATACAGTACTAACAGTGAAAAAGGCAAACTTACACCACCCATATTTGTACATACTTTCTGATCATAAAAGGTCTAAAGATCTATAACAGTCTTCTAAAATCAAACAGTGTAATGTTTTCTAAATCTAGAGACAAGCTCTAAGAGTTGTTTGGAAGAACACAAGCTACCACATGATTGACAGCTTTGCTCACAATCATGGCTTAGTACAGAGGAAACAGTTCTACTCTTTCAGGTAGAGAATCCTTTGGCTCACTTACCACATTAGTCTGTGTAAATGGCAAGAAAAATGGAATGAGGTATTATAAAAGCACATGACCGATCTGTCATTCTTTGTTTTGACAACATACAACACTTATTACTACTCTGCAATGAGGTTTACATTAGCACAATAGCGCACTTCAAACCGTAAGAGAAGATAAACAAAATGAATGCATTTCCAAGGCATTTGTTGAAGCACATGGAGTTGTACAGTAATAACAAGACACACTGTCAACAATTAAAAACTGTGATTTGCACCTCAAAATGTATCAAACATTTATTACTGGGACCTGAGACCTCCAAATTCTACTAACATGTGGAGACATACATTCAGACCTGGTCCATTACTTGGCAATGGTCTGAATGCAGAGATTGTGACTTGAAAATAATTTTCAATTATCTATTTTAATTTTAGAAGCTTAATTCCAAAGCTAGAATATGCTATAGAGTGGATACTGTATTATAAGCTGGACTCAATAATAATATTTCATTTTTATTTTAACTGGTGAGCAGGTGGGCACCCAGTTCAAAGTGTAGCACACTCTTCCACAGGAATAATAGGACTATGTTAACCGAGGCTGAACAATTTTTACTGTATCTGAATTTCAGCCCCTGACAAAGGCTCAGTTATGAGCTGAAGCACTGGGGCAGCTTGACTCTGGGTACAGGAGTTGCTTTAAATTTTGATTGTCACCAGCATTTGAATGAATGAGAACGCATGCATGTACAAATTTTGAACTTTGGCTACAATAAAAATAATTTACCCTTGGTTAACATAGTCCTGTTATTCCTGTGGAAAAGTGCACTACACTTTGAACTGGTTGTTATATAGGGCTGGCCACCCTTATCGCTGCACCTGCACCTCTGCTGAATCGCAGCACCTGATACTGATCTGCTAGGGCAGGTGGGCAATACTGCCCTTTTTCACAATGACCACTATACATTCAGCATAGAATAAGAGACACACAAAAGGTACAATCAAAGGACACCCAAAAAGATACAACTATTGTGTAAAACAAGTACATTTAGAGTTATCCATGGTCATTTTAAATAGATGCATTTTAAAAACAGTGAGCTTATTACACTGCATCAAAGATTCTTGACAGTTTGTTATAAAAATTCATAGGTTTGTATTTAAATGATCTATGTCTAAAACTAGAAACAAAAATGTGGGTTGTAAAAACAAATTTGGAATGTGACCTAGTAGAAAAGGGTTCCATGTCATAATGGCAATCGTTGAATAGCGATCACTGTTACAGCGAGTGTACATCACTGAAAACCAAAATGGTGATGTTCACTCAGTCTTCACCCTGCACCCCCCTTAAAAAGGATTCTCAACTCCAGGGGGGTGCATGTTGGGGAGGGGGAGAACCTTGTAAAATAAAAAAGTCCCACATGCAAAAACACAAAATATTGTGCTCCTCCCCAGCCCTGAACCCTATACCCTCCCCACTGTAGCCAGTCACCCTCACCACCACACCACATAGCCAGCTCAGCAACCTCTCACCACACTACCTACCACATACCTTCCCTCTTCTACCATTCCCTATCCTGTGATTCCAGTCACCTTGCTGTTCACCCATTGTTACCCTTTCTGGGTAGCTCCCATAATGAGCACTGAACTTGAGTCACTCATATCTGAGTCGTTCAAGTTCAGTCACCATTTTGATAGGTTACCATAGAAAAGGTATTATAACTTCCAGGAAAAATCAGGGATGGGGACAGTGGAGTGAGTCCTAAACTGATTTTATATAAAAAAAGGAAGCCTTGTGATTAAACATATCCTTAAGAGAAAGCAAATTAAGTTTTTTATATAGAGCACAGTGGTGAGCTGTCCTGGGCAATCCAGAGGCAAATCTACAAATACTGTTGTATACAAAATTTAGTTTATCAAACAATTTGTCAGTAACTGAAAAATAAAATAAGGACCCTTAGTCTATCTTGGAAATCAATGAACATTTTGCTAATAGTTTATGTAATTCACATATTAGAAATTGGTTGATCCTATAGAGCATTGCAAGTCTCATGTAAAGTTTTAATCAAATGGTTAATATGTTTCTCAGCATAAAACCTCTGTCCAGATAGATCCATAACTAATAAAAGTTATCAACTATTTCAATTGCGTCTCCTGCCAAATCAAGTATATGAAAATCATAAGAAAAAATGTTACTTGATCTTGAAAAAAAATTTTTTTTAGAATTCAATAATAGTTCTTCAGAAAACAATTATGCACATTCAAAAAAATAAACATGCTCTGAAGGGTCTACTGCAAATCAAAAAATATTATTACCAGATCTAAAAATAACAGCACTGTCAGCATAAAGTAAAAGTTCGGAGGAAACACAAACCTTAGGCATTGAATTCAGAACCAAAGAAAACAAAAGCGGACCCAAAATAGACCCCTGTAGAACTCACACATAATCTATTTACTCCCAGTCTGATGACATCATTACCAGTACAGTGCATTCTATCATGTAAATATCCTGTAATACAGCATCCTACAAGAAACCCAGCTCTGATAATGGAACAAAGCAATTAACACATGATCAACAAGATGAAATGCTTTGGTGAGGTCCACAAAGACTGAAGCTATATGGAGCCCCTTATTTAGGGCTCCATGTACAAAGCCTTTGATCAGAGGCCATGATGCACCCCAGTGAGGTGGTCCTATCTGGACAGGTGATCACTAACCTAATCAAAAACAATTTTTCAAACACTTTAGAGGGAAGAGGCAGAAGTAAGATAGGATGGTAATTTGACATTAAATTTACAGAACCAGATTTATGAATTGGTTTAATTACAGAAAATGTCCAACTATTCGGTACTACACAATGACACAAAGATAAATTCAATACACACATTAAGAGATGAGAGATTGAAACACTTGCAAACTATATTAAGCAAAAATCAGTTAAGTCAGACCCAAGATATGGTCAAGTATTCATTTTAGTAATGTATTTAGATACCAAGAACTTGGTCAACATCTTAAATTTCCATCCTATCTGTTCTGTCCAAGATGCTCGAAAAGTTAGTAAACTCACAATTAAGGGTCTACCTGGATATCAATAACCTCCTAAACACAGCACAATCAGGATTTAGATCAAGGCACAGCACCATTTCAGCCCTAGCCAAAGTAACCAACAACTGGCAGATTGCTATGGATAAGAAGAATAGTACCTGTGCTGTGTTCCTGGATTTGAGCAAAGCATTTGACACAGTGGATCATGAATCACTGATCACCCCTTGGCTCACTAGGTTGGATTCCCTTCACTCAATTGGTTCAAGTGCTATCTATCAGACAGATCACAACTGGTAAAATGGAAACTACCTATCCACTTCAAAATCACTGCTAAGAGGTGTACCGCAAGGCTCTATTCTTGGCCCCATCCTCTTTGCCATCTATATTAATAATATTGATGCTAACCTTACTCAATCAAACATCCATCTGTTTGCTGATGATACTGTACTATATGTTAGCAATCCTTCATTATCTAAAGCCTGTGAACTGCTACAATCTGAATTCTCCATCCTACAACACAACTTATTGGATAAAAAACTACTTCTAAATGCCAAAAAAACAAAAGCTATGCTCTTTTCCTCACAAAGTTGCTCTGCCACTACCCCACCATCTACCACCCTACAACTAACCACCTTACTTGGAGAGAAGCTGGAATTCGTTGATAACTTCAAATATCTTGGTGTCTGGATTGATAACAAGCTTGACTTTTCTGTCCATATTGAGGAGCTACTAAAGAAACTGAGACAAAGGCTTGGTTTATTTTTAGAATAAAGCACTACCTCAACAAAGACTCCAAAAAAAGATTAATCCAGGCTTCATTCCTATCCCTCATTGATTATGCTGACTTTCTGTATGGACACTGTTCACTCCCCCTCTTAAATAAACTGGACACCCTATACCACAGGTCCATCAGATTCATTACTGACCTTCCCTTCAGCACTCACCATTGCTCCCTTTATAAGGCAGTTAACTGGTCATCATTACAACACAGAAGAAATAGGAATGCTGCAATTTTGATATTCAAAGCCTTATCAGGCAAGCTACCTACCTACATCTCGGACTGTTTTACTCAATTACTTCTAGGCCATACAACCTAAGGATCAGCAAAATTATCACCCTTAAGGTCCCCAATGTCTGCACCCAGCTTGGGAGGGCTGCTATCAGCTACTCACTAGCAAATGTTTGGAACTCACTCCAAAAACCATGAAGCTAAATAACCTCCCACCCTTAATATCCTTCAAAAGATTATTCACCACCCTATTCCCAGAACTCTCACCTGCTTCCACAAGGCCCTAATTTCACGGCCCTACCCACCCCACCCCACCCTTTTCTGGTCGTGTTTCTATATGCTGAAAAAAAAAAAAAACCTCCAGTTCCCAGTATCAAGATTCACCTCAAAATGCCTGCTAGGTCCTATAATTCATATATTAATTTCTGATGCGCCAACTGCCTACTGTCTCACAGATTAAAAGTGTTAATGCCTTGTACATATGTATATTTTATATACTAGCACTTATGTCACTGTATTACTGTTTTTGTTACACCTGTCATTGTATTACTGTTTATGATACCCTTGTCTATGTAATAACACTTGCACTTCTTGACCACTCAGGTCCATCTTGTAAATGAGCTATGCTCAATGATGTTCACTGATTAAATAAAGATTTGATTGATTGATTGATTGATTAAAATAAAAGAAGGCTTTTGAATTACCAGTACTGACTTGTTCATAATTGATCCTAACGTCAATAACATTTTTCTGATAATCATCTAAGTTTCCATAAAATCATTTAATAGTTTGAGGTTTTCTTTGGCGAGTTTAACAACATGCCATTTTTCTCTAATGCAATATTTCCAGGCTTTTTTTTGTTCTACCTGTCATCTGATCAAGAGTCTGCCAAACCTCTTCTAAATTATGAAGATTTCCAATCTTGTTTAGCTATAAAGTTAATCTTAGCCTGACAACAGGCTGACTTACATTTATTACAAAGTTATTTGTACTCAGTTAATACTTCAGAGTCCTTATTTTTCCTGTATACTTTCCAAAGTTTGTTTTTACTTATTAACAGATTAACAATGTCCTTAGTCATCCAATCATTCCATACACCGGTTATTCACAGTTTTCTATTAGGAAAACATTTATCACACATTTCCAGAAAAAAATGAACATTTAGAATAGACTTCATCACTGTTATCAATAAAATAAAAAAAAACAACCAATCTGGTTTTAAAAATTCCTCATTAAAAGTATTAAAATGCTCAGTACAATTTTTTCCCCAATAGTGGCTCAGTACAAATTTTTCCTAATAGTGATATCTGATGGTTCCACCTTATGTTTTTTAATGTGTCATACACAACAGACTGGACAGGTGGTCACTTAGACTGTCCAGTAAAACACTGGATTCAATTATTTTAACAGACTGATTGACCACAATCCAATCCAAAACTGTATTGGTGGCAGTCGTGTAATTTGTTCAAGTGGGGTCCTCAATAATTTGTTGCACATCCAATTTAATCAAGCTTTCCCTCACTACATTATTACCGTACCAGCCCAATTGCAATTGAAATCATATAAAACAATCCATTCCCTTTAGAGGGGAGTGTCTTCTTAACGTTGGACAAAATATGAGGTCCATCATTGAGAAAACCTGGGTGATGTAAACTGTACTAATGGTTAACCTTATAAATATCTGAAATGTGGCTAAATTCAAAAGTGACTGATATCATTGTTAATATAGAGGGCTACCACATTTGGTGCAGAGACTGAAACAAAAGGACAGGGGATTACTGATACATGGGAAGACTAGGTTAGTTGCTACTGAAGTTAAATTTGTAAAGGAGGTGGAGTGGTTAGAACTATAGATTTGAAAGTTATATTGTCACATGCCTATTTTATTAGTTGATTTGTATCTCCACCAAAATCCAAATTAAATGTTTTTGAGAATTTATGGGATTTGCTTGAGAACTATAAATTGAGCCAAAAATTACTGATCTTAGGAGATTTCAATGTAAATTGGACCTCAATAAATTTCTCCCATAACCTAATGGATTTCAAAGCAAACTTGGAATTGGCCAGACTTATACAGGATCTGATAAGGCTAATTACAATATTTTAAAGAGGCTTTTGATAAGAACAGGTTACAACTAAAGATTTTGGAGGTCCATGAAAAAATGAAGGACCAGCAAATTTAAGACCTTCTAAATTACTTCACAATAAATGATTAGCAATTTTCTCTAGGGACTAAAATAATTGAAAATTCAATAATTATGTCATTAAAATGGGAACAGAGACTATGGGAAATAATGGTCCCCAAATGATCTTGGATAACACTGGGCTTGATGGAGAACCTGATGTGCAAAGTACTTTTGAATTTTTGAGACTGAAATTGATTAAATGTGGAATTGACTAAATAGACTAAACACTTTTAAGGCAGTCTGACAAGATTGTACACTTACTGTCTTGCTAAAGTATGTGACTCCTGTTATTGCTTCCCCTTAGCAGCTCTTTTTAATCTCTTCTTAACTACTTGTGAATATCCACAGGCATGGGCAGCTACCACAGTCTTCCCCATATATAAATCCAGCACTAAAACAGATATCAGGAACTAGTGTCCCATCTCCTTACTGCTCATCATATCCAAGATGTTTGAAAGACTAAAAAGTGGTCAATTGAAAACATAAAAAAAACTTGAATGAATTTCAATTGCGTTTTCAGTTTCAACACAGTACCTTCTCTGCAATGGTAAAGGTGGTTGAGGACATACAGGAGGCCCTAGAGAGGAGAATGTCAGTAGGAGTGATCTTTATTGATCTTTCTAAAACATTTAATACTCTTAACTACAACATTCTCCTGTCCAGGTTAAAATCTCTTGGACTGTCCATTTTCAGTGGTTTGAGGGTATTTCAAAGGACATCAATAATTTCTTAGCATTACAGATTTTGAATTCAAGTCAACACAGATTACTGTATATCGGGGGTTGCACAAGGCTCAATTTTGGGTCTCCTGCTTTTCAATCTGTATGTTAATAATTTGTCTTTTCATAATCTTGATGTTAAATATCATCTCAATGGAGACAATATGAGTATATACATACCAGGAGGCAGCACAGTGCAGATTGAAAAGAAAATACAAAAAGCTTTTGATCACATCTAGGATTTTTAATAATCACAGCTTGTATTAAATGCAAAAAAAAAAAAGCCAAAAAAATCTGTTTAGTGGGTAATCTAGACAATTATCAACAAAGAAAACTCTGGAACTAGTAACAAATAATCTGGTTCTGCAACAAGTTCAAACCTACAAATATTTGGTAATTTGCCTAGATGATACATGGGACACCCACATCGATAAGGTAGTTGTAAAGCTAAGATGTAAACTTAATATGTTACATAGGATCAAATAATGTCTACCCACAAACACATGTAAATGTATAGTAATTCCATGGTAATTCCAATCTTGGATTATGGTGATCTGCTATACTCTGTGGCACTGGGGAGGTAGCTGGCAAAGCTAGATGTGATCTACAATAGGTTTGCTCTCTTTATGCTAGACACACCCGCGGAACTCACCACTGCCCATTGTATTCAGAACTAGGGTGGATGGCTTTGACAAATTAAGAATGGACTAATGGAGATAGCAGTAGTGGAATACAATTTGCCAGTATGGAAGTAAAATATTGGAAGTTCTTCCTTTTTTTTTATCAAGGACATATGATCTGGAATTCGGTCTTACTGTATTTAAGACCAAATTCAGGCACAATTGTTTTTAGCTAGGCAACAAGAAAAAACAGCACTACTTGGGATACTCATTAAAAGCCAGTCTTTAATTAAAAAATTTCAGCAGCAACTCACCACGAATGGGTAAAACATCTGGACACCAAATGAGGGTTTAGCGTCTTGATGTTTTACCCACTCATGGCGAGTTATTGCTGATATTTTTTTGAATTAAAGACTGTTTTTTAGTGAGTATCCTGAGTAGTGCTGGTTTTTGTTGTTACCTAGCTTGAACATTTTAAACCAGGCACACTCAGATGCAGTTGTAGCTGTTTTGCTGCTTACCTCCCCAATTGTTTTTACTAAATTTAAATGCTGAGCCATAGATCAAGCATCCAATACCTTACCTTGTTGGCCAAATTATGATCTAGGCTAATTATATTTAAACTAATTAGATTTTTCCCCAAATTGATAAAACAATGATTTTCTCCTTTTGGCAAAGAGTATTCTTATTGTCTTTAGTGTCCTTACTATTATTATTACTACCTTTGTAAATATGATGTGTTTTGTTTCTGATTTTTATGGCCTCTGTTGCTATATTTTATGACCTTATGGTGATTTTGACACTGCACAAGTATGTTTTCTATTTATTATGTAGCAACTTACTTGTCGAGATATACTGATTGTACTCTATGTATTTGAAGTGATGAATTTTATTGTATAAACTTTTTAGCTACTGTAACTTAATGCTGTAAGGACCCCATTGAATATATGTACCTGTTTAACAAGAGAAAGGGAAAGGAGTAAGGGGAAATTGTTTAACCAGGAGAGGAACACTAAGCTGAAGCTTGTTTCTAGGTGCGACCTGGGAGCACAAGGAAGTTATGTGACTTGCTCAGGGTCACACAGCATGCAAGAGGGGGCTGTGGGATTCAAACCCAGGTCTCTAAGTTTGCAGCTCAGAGCCTTAAACCACTGCACTATACTGCCTCCTAATAACAAGGCAATCCATGTTCACATAGGGTGGGATATTCAGACTGTGCCAGGCAGGGGTGCAAGTCTGGGCACAGCGCATCTGGGCTGCACCAGGGCAGGGACCAGGCGATATTCAACAGTGCTGTGCCATGGCTCAGCACCGTTGAATATGGAACTGAGGGTGCATGCACTGTGCCAGTGCAAGTGGCAGGAGGAGAGCTGGGGGGGATGCGCCAGCACAAGTGTGGTTGCGCTAGGCACATCAACCATGATATTCAGCATTGGGCATGCAAATGAGGCCATTATGCCTGCAAGGCACAAATGGGGCCATTTGCATGTCATTATGGCCCCATTTGCATGCAGTGTGCCGATCCCCAGCGACTTGCACCTAGCACCCTTTCAGGCTGTAGCCACTGGGGTCCAACACCCTGCAGTCCCTTGGCAGACCCCACACCCGTATGCCTGATCATGGGCATATGTGTACATATCTCTGGTGGTCCAGTGGACCCGTTCCATCACCAATGTAGGCTTGGGTGTATAAATCCCTGGTAGTCCAGTGGCCCCCTCCCCACCCAGCAATGGCTGGCAGCACCCCACCCACAAGCCACCAGGCTGCCCACCAACTGACAGCATACAGTAGGCTATATGCTATTGGTCACTGTGGCAGGCATGCAAGATTCATACTGTACTACACAGTCCTGAATTGTGAATGAATGCTCATTCACAATCCGGGAATATGTAGTACAGTATGGTCTGCACACCCATTGGCCCACGTGGGGGACCAATAGGCATACAGCCCTACTGCACGCTGTCAGTCCGTGGCCGGCTGGGCAGCTTGTGGGCGGGGTGCTGCCACTGTCTGGGGGGGCTGGGTGGCAGGGGCCTCACTGGGTGGGTACCACTGGACCATCAGGGTTTATCTTCAGTGATACTGCCCACGATCGGGCGCTGGGGGGGTTTCCACTGGACCATCAGGGACTGATACACCTAAGCCCACGATCGGGCATTGGAAAGCAGTCCACTGGACCACCAGGGATTTGTACACATATGCCCGTGATCTGGCTATGGGTGAGGGGCACAATGCTCCATGGGCAGGGGCTTGGGTCAGTGTTTTGGGAGGTTGGTGGCCACCCACGGCAGGTGGCTGCTGTATTGTGCCCTGAAATATGGCAGCCCACTTGTGGGCATCCCCAACTTGTTCCCTGTTTTTCTACGGGCACAGCTCTAGCCTTAGTGATGCAAGGTAGGTTGTGCCTGCACATATCGCCCACATCTTGAGCTAAATATCGGATGTGCCGCCATGGCTGTGGGCATATCCCCCGCACGGCGCCGCATACATTACTGGTGTGCCCCGGCGCATCGCAGGTTGCGCAGCACAACCCTCCCCTTTGAATATCACGCCGGGGTGCATTGTTGGGTTGTGCATGGTGCAACCCTGTTGTGCTATGCGCAACTGCTTTGAATATCCCACCCATAGTCTATAAATAAGATACTTATTACTACTACTGTAAAAAAAATCAATGCGTGTGGATGTAACTGTGTTATAAGGAACTGCAATTTTTTACACCTTTTATCCTAACCAGAAAAATTCAAATCTTTCACAAGTGCAAGTTTCAACATTGGAAAAAAAAAAGACCTTTCTATTTATTGTGGAGGCATTAGGGAACAAATACCCAATATAAAAAAAAATCCCTAATCCGAGAACAAAATGCAGAAATATTTGGTCATTGCATATTCATGTTCAAGTTTCAAGTTTACTTAGGAATATGTCATAGAGCCAAGGGTTATTTGCAATGATGCTCTTACATATATACATACAGGTACATACATACATACATACATACAGGTACATATATACATACATACTTACATACAGGTACATACATACAGGTACATACATACATACATACATACATACCACTGTTTGTTGGATTCATTGAAGAAAATGAACTTGAATACATTTCTTTCAAAGAAATTAGGTGGGATTGATCCATTACACTAGATTCACTGGATGTTAATCAGGAGGATAGAGAAGATTTGAATACATAGGTACCATTAGGAAACAAGGCACATGATCAGATGGAACCGGAAACAAGAAGATGCTTTAGGCCAACATCCAATTTTAGTCCCAGGTCAGGTGGACCTGTGCTGTTGTGACATTTCAGAAAGTGGTCTTAAAGGGGTAAACTCCTGACATAGAATAAGTACTGAGGTTCAGACAGTTTAACAAAGCAAGAACAGCAACCCTTGCAAGAGTTGAAAGATGTGGAAACATCATTATTAGAAAGGCAAGCAAGATGTTAATCCTGTACAGTTAGACAAAGATAACTACAGAAAGTGGCCTTACATCTATCAGAGTACACCAAGGCATATGGAAACTAGAAAAAGGACCCCACTATAAACTTTTAAGTGGAGCTGTTTAATCCTGTTGAGCATGCAGTATAAAGAGGATGGATTAATGTCAAAGAGGAGAAATTCCGAAGAAAGAAGCATAGAATTTGTCAGCAGAAACAACCGCTGGCTCACTCAGTTTTCTCAGATAGTCCCTGCCTAGTCTGTCCCTGCAGACCCTAACTGGTCTCCTGTGACCCTCCCTTCTCCCTGCCCATTTACTAATAGTTCCCATGTCTATCCCATGCTTGCTTGAAGCTCCTGCTGTTTCTGCCTCCATCACTTACGCTGGCAGTCTGTTCCAAGCATCCATTACTCTTTCAATGAAACAATACTTCCTCACATCCTCTTAAACTTCACCTCTCCAGCTTCTTTGCATGTCCGCTGCTCCTGGTGCTCTTTCTCATTTGAAAGAGACTCCCATCCTGCAACCATGCAACCAGTTTGCCTCTGTGAGGTACTTGTATGTGTTTATCATATCCCCCCTGCTTTCCTCTCTTCAGGGTGTACACATTAAGATCCCTCAGTTTTTCTTCACAGAGCTTGTGATGCAATCCCCGCACCATTTTAGTTGTCCTCCTCTGAACTGCCTCTACCCTATCTATGTCATTTCTCAGGTGCAGCCTCCCAGAACTGGGCACAATACTCCAGATGGGGTCTCACAAGTGAGCAATACAGTGGCAAAACCGCCTCTCTTCTGCTGGAGATACCACTCCTATACATTCCAGCATCCCATTAGCCCTACCTACTGCTCTGTCACACTGCCCTGCCACATTAAGGTAATCAGATATGACAATCCAATGTCCCTTGCTTGCCTTAGTGACTGTCAGTACTTCCCCATCCTATACTCAGCTTCTGGAATCCAATGACCTAGGTGCACAATTTTGCACTTTTTGGCATTGAACCCCACCTGCTATGCTCTTGACCACTCCTCAAGTTTCCCAAGGTCCCCAGACATTCTCTTTACCCCCTCCTGAGTGCCCACCCATCACAGATGTTGGTGTCATCTGCAGAAAGGCATACCTTCCCTTCTAGTTCTTCTGCAATGTCATGTTTGATGACATTGATGAGGACCAGTCCCAGGACAGAGCCCTGTGGTGCCCAGATGGTCACTCTCCTCTCAGTAGAGTGAGTGTCATTAACTACCACCCTCTGGTGCTTATCCATTAAACAGTTCCATCCAATTCAACACTTTGTGTTCCAACCCTTGGCTCCTCAATTTCTTTATCAGTCTCCTGTGTGGCACAGTGTTGAAGGCCTTGCTAAAGTCCAGATAGGCCACATCCATTGGCTTTCCCTGATTACAGATGTATAAAGTTGGCAAATTTCACTCTGAGAAATAATGTGCAAAGTTTGCCACATTTGTGAAGTGCCAACTTAGCAAAGTTTCTGGCAGGCGATGTGGCACTTTTCAAAAGTTATGCAAATTCACTGGTGAAGTTGCAACTTTGCCTTCACTTCACCTTAACTTTGCCTGACTTTGCCTGAAAAGTGCCATTTCCCAGGAAAACACACTGTGAAGTGGCAAAGTGGGCAATTTTATGATTGTTTATGAGGGTGAATTTCAGAACTTCACTGAACTTCACCAGCAAAGTAAAACTTTGTGACATCTCTACCCTGATCTATTTCCTGGTCACCCAGTCAAAAAATAAGTCAACTTCACCTTGCACCCTCCTCCCATGAACCCATACTGCCTTTGATCTTGTAGCCCACTGGATTCAAGATACTTTACCATCCTTTCCTTTAACACGGTCTCCATTAATTTCTCACCTCTGATGTGAGACTGACTGGCCTATAGTTGCTAGCCTCCTCTGCTGCAAATAATCTTCTATAATATCAAGATTTTACCATATATCCAAGGTCTACCACAAGAGGCTTTCAAATCCGCTAGGTAGACCCGTTGTTACAGGGAGTAGGTCCATGACAGAGAACCTTTCAGTATGTGGATATTATTTCTGCAGGACTCAGTCAGTGCACTCATCCTTCTACGCTTGGGAATCCATGGATGCAATTTAGCAACTGGAGAATTTAGTATGGTCAGAAAAATACCCATGGCTTAGTACACATGTAACCGCTCTGCATACATGTATCGCACATCCATGGAGTCCAAGCAGTTGAAGAATTCTTAATTGCTCCCTTTGTTTCAGACTGAGTTCCTATGAATTTAATTTTACAGGAAATAGATTTTAAGAGATAAAATGATGTTACTTTTGTTGGTCAGTTTTAATTGTAAAGCCTGCAACTGAAACTGTGGCCAGCATGGGATAATCCTATGCATATTTGTTTTGGAGTTCCTGGGAAGCCAAGTTCATCTATATTCAGCTCATAATGGATTTGCTAAAACATAATGCAATGAATTCATTACATAGATGACATTTTATATGTCTGGGGTGGCAGCAAAGGGAAGCCGAGACTTTCTGGAGTGAATTAACAGCAACAATTTTAATCTGCATGTTACAGCTGTTATAAACCCAAGGAGATGAATATTTTTGATGTTAGGAAAGTTTGGTTATATACTGTAGCACCTCATCCCAGAGGCTCTGGGCACTGTGCAAGCAGTCCAAGTGACATACATACAGTTAGACATAAACAGATAAAACATGCTGTTTAGTTAACAGTAATAGGACAGCAGGAATATTAAAAGCCTATGTTATGCATTAGGATCTTCATCTACAGGATATACAAAGTTGTAAAATAGCAAGTTCAAGCCAAAAAGAACAGCTGGAAATGTTCTATTAAGGGTAGATTCATCCCATCTAAGAGCCCTTGTCCAAAACACCCTGTATGGTCAGTTTCTGCAGTTATGCAGAAACCATTTAGAACTAGATTTTAAGAACATGCAGCTAGCCTCAAAACCAGATTTGTTAAATGAGGTTATGATGAGAAATGCATTAAGGATGCTTACAAAAGTTAATGAGAAAGAGAGGAAACCATTTGGTCCCTAGAAATAAATGAGAAGAAGCTGATCAGCATATCATTTGTGTAACTGGATACACAAACTGAACACCAAAATTAAACATATAAAGTAAAACACATTGTACTGAGTTGTTGGGTGCGGCTGGGGGGAGAAGGGCTGAGCCTCCAGATCACTCCTTCTCCAGGGTGCAAGGGTTCCATCCTCTTCCACAGTATTGCCACCTGGGTAGAGCTGTTGCAACTTTTTAATTTGCTGGTGAAGTTGGCATGAATCCACTGTATTTGCATTCACAAAAGAACATTGCAAATTCCACAGTTGAACTGACAACTTTGCTGGTGTTTTTTTTAAACTTTAAAACCATCCTCCACCCACTGTTCTGTAAAAGAATTCCCTCCACCAACCCAAGAACCTGGAAATAAGTCAACCCCACTCCCCTACCCCTGCTTACACCCTCTAGTCTTCCCTCTGCCCCCATGAACATCACATTGCTGGTTTTCTTAAGTTAACAAATGTAATCTTTCATAGGAAATTCCTTCCCCCATCCACATGCCAAATGCACTCCCCCAGCTCCCTCCATTGTCTTTTATAGAGTTACTCTCAGTTCCCCACCACACCCCCTCTGGTCCCCATGACTCTCCTCCCCCCATTAGCATCCACAAAATACAGTATAAGATTGCAAATAAAGAAAACTGTCCCCTGGTGTAGAGCGTCTGCTATAGCGCTCTGTTTAGTGCCAAGCCCGAATCCCCATCTCATAATGGCTCTAATGAATAAATGGTGATGTCATTGCTCCTTGTAAAACCTGATTGGTTGAAATTTCAATTAATCAGATTTTAAGAACATAGAACATAAAAAAAGCATCAGCAGATGGAGACCGTGAGATCCATCTAGTCTGCCTTAGAAACTACCCCCCCCATGCAGCCTTCGTCCTTACTTGTCCTTTATGTCTGTCCCATGCAAGTTTGAACTCCATGATTGTCTTTGGTGCTACCTCCTCCTGGGGCAGGCTGTTCCACAGGTTTAACACTCTCTCTGTGAAGAAATATTTCCTGAGGTTGCTTTTGAACCTTCCTACCAGTCTCATATTATGCCTTCTCGTGCATGCTGCCGTGTTCTGTTGAAACAGATTGCATGTCTGAGCTGCATTAAATCCCCTCATGCACTTAAATGTTTCAGTCATGTTCCCACTGTTTCTTCTCTGCTCAAGGAGTATAGGTTCAGCTCCCTGTGTCTTGCTTCTTATGACCTGTGATGCAGTCCATGGACCATCTTAGTAGCCCTTCTCTGCACGTTTCCAAAGAGTCAATGTCCTCCTTGAAGTGAGGTCTCAGAACTGAATGCAGTTACTAGGACCTAAGACATCATCATTCATTCATTCAAGCCATGAAGAGATGGGATTTGGCACTCAACAGAGCAGACACTCTGCATTGTATTTTTTGGGTGCTGGTTGGTGGAGTAAGGTGGTGGAGACCAGTGCGGGGGTTGGGTGGGGGACTAAGAGTAACTGTTAAAGACAGTGGGACTCAGGTGATGGTGGGAGATGGGGGGAGTGTATCTGATTCATGGGGGGAAAGTGATTGCATGTTACAGATAAGCAGCAGCGTGATGTTAGCCAGGGCAGGGGTGAGGAGGGAGGAGGGTGCCAGGAGGTTTTGGAGGTGGTGTGACTATTTATTAAATCCATTTCACCTTGGGATTCACCAGCAACTTGGCCATTTGCCACACAGATTCTGGACAAACTGCCTGACAAACAACAATGCGAACTGCAGTCCCCAGCTCTGTAAATTTCAGCAAACTTGCAGATTTTTTTTCCACAGGCGAATTTCAGCAACTTCACACATCTTTACATCTGGGTGATCACTGGTGGCAGTGCACATGTGGGGCCAAGGGGAGGGCAGGAGTCTGCTGACAATGGAGCAGTGCTATGCTCAGAGTGCACTGAGCACCTGGATGTCTAAGTATGTGGAGTTCGAAGGGGCAGAGAAGAAACCATAAAAATAGCTCTGGTCTCCCTGTAGATCAAGGACCCCTGTACATCCAAAGCTGGACCCTGCCCACCAGGAACATGCCTCCTGACAAAGCATCAGTGTATGCAGGGGTATATCCCCCTGCCCCACCTGGGGGACAATCCAAAGCTCAATGGAGGAGGTGAAACCCACGTGAGGTAAGGGTACCACCAGATGGGAGTACCTTGGGGTCTGGAGGGAGCTGGGGGTCCAGAGACAGAGGCACAAGCAGAAAGTTAAAAGAAAGCATTGGCCAATTCTCCAGTGTGACAAAACCTTGAGAAAACTGTCCAAATAAACTCCAGATTCTAATGTTTAATGGGGCTTCATATCTGGAATGCATGCTTTCACCAAGTAATTTACTCAGTACAAGTACTGATGGATTGACTTGGCTGGACTCCAAACTAGTGGAATTCTATAATGCGACACATGTAAGTACATCACTAACAGTAAGACACTCATGCAGCCAGTTACTGGTAAGACCACTGAGATCAGGGAATTTATGACATGTGAGACAAACTTTGTTGTATACTGACTGGTCTGTCTCTGTAACAAAGTATATATAGGCAGGAGAATTACGCTTCTCAAAATAAGAGCACAGAGCACGCAGATATTTTAGAAGGGATCCTAACTCTTTAGTGGCTGTTCATTTTGCCCAAGCAAATGCTAACAAGCCCTATTGTATTTTTTCATAGGAACTGAATCACTCAAACATTTATATGTCCAGAATGAAGAAGTGATGGAATAAAAAGACAATTACAGTGTGAATCGCACCGGATTTTTGGACTGCAAGGTCTTAGTGAGGGAGGACTGAATGAAGAACTGGACTTCTCCCCCTGTGCCATCCTGTTTTAGTTTTTGGGTTACATATTCTTAATATTAGATGTAATCTTACTGCTCATATTTAATAAACCTGCTATAATGGGGGTGCCTAATCACTACTGACCTTTTACACTTATAGGAAAAATTCTCCTGATTAATTTTGCATAGCATATATAGTTGTCGATAGTACACTGTGGTCAGTGTTTTGCTTAAATGTAAAAATCCTACTTATCCTTTCTACCTCAGTGAAACGGTTGTTTTGTTCTTTTTTATTTAAAAAAAAAGCTTTTTACACTGCTTGCACTGTTCTTGGCACTTAAAGTAGGTGTAGCAGAGCATAGCATTTTTAATACTTTCACATCAGGATAAGCACTTTTAGTGTGGACTGTGTAGTAATTTCCATGTTAGCACTGTTGTTGCCTAACATATACAAGTTTCCATGAGACTAATCTGAGCACCATTTCAGGAGCAGTTTCTCTCGTTTTAATGTATGAAGCCTAGTTTGGATTTGTATAGTATAATTATTAACAGAGAAGTTTCTTTTAAAATAGACCTTGTCCCTTTAAAATGCACTGATAAATGGGGTGACTCGATAGCCAACCCTGCCCACCTAAGGAAGTGCCACAGTGGCACGAAGCAATCAAGGGGTTCATATCGAGACTGATGTAGTTTTGTGACTCGATTTGCACATGTTCTGTGGCCTAACCAACGACCTGTACAGCAGCAACATCACCTCTGTGTTACAACCAATAATAACTCCTCAGGTACACCACACCACCTTATTTGCTTTCCAAAACACATACATATTTTTGGAATATATGAAGTTTCCAAGATACGAAACAAACACCTACAAATATTCACTGAGGAGAAGCTACTGTCACACATTCCTAAAGATTCCAACTATGAAAGTTTCTAATTTCTTACTTGAAGCCAGCCTTACAGTGAGATGCATCTAACAACATCCAGTGTAATGTTTAATTCAAGAAAAAGCTATCATATTTAATTCAAGAAAAAAAACTATCATATATACTGTAGATTCCACAGTTCACATTAAGGACAGATTCCTGCTTCTGTTCTAAAATGCTTCTACCATTTTTCTTCCGAAATGCACCTACATACTGTGCTTGCCATCCCTGCATACAGTATATATAATCCCCAGTTTGTCTGTACATCCTCTATTATCTATGCTTACCTTCTACTTCATACATCAAACCTAAAAGACCTTGTGATTGAAACTTTGCTTCTAACTTTATAGTCTGTTGTTAGCATTCATTTAATTCAACCCGTTTGTTTGATTTAAAAGGAAGATTTAGCCAGACCGGCAGCAGTGCTTGTTAAGGTTTCCCATCCTGGGGCTAGCAGAAGCCAAGTGCATCACAGAAGTGAACTGCTTGGTTTCCAGAAGAATATACAAACCTTCAGTTACTCCAGCTTTCTGACTGGAGAGGAGAGATGGGTTGTTAGGAAATCCAACCACCTTTCCCAAGCTGGCCAGAAGATAAGGTGCAGCTGTTGAGGCCCCAACAATGGAGCAGAAAAGCAGGGAGGAGCATAAAGGAGCTTTGCCCAGGAAGAAAAAGGCAATATTTTGTTGAGTACTGTAACTACAAATTTAGTAACCACAGGGAAACATTTTCACACTATTTATTAGGGATGGAGAACCACAAAGGTTCTGAGGTTTTAAAGGTTCTGATAAAGGTTTAGACCCTTATCTGAACCCTATTCGAACACTATTGTTTTATGGTAACGTATGTTAAAAATCATTTTAAACTGTTTTAATCAACATATCTGTAGAAAAAAACCACTGCTCAGTAGTAGAGAATGCTCTCTGATCACTCTTCTGTTTCTGACATTTAAGAAAGTAATACTAATACTGTCTGTGTATAAGTTATATTATTAACAGTAGGGATTTTTGTTTCCCAACTGGTGCAGGCAGGCAGGCGCCAGATGTGTTTTAGGCAGTTAAGTGATGAAGAAGCCAGGAACACAAAGAAAGCACAAGGCCAGAGCAGAGGGCAGCCAGTCAGAGAGAGCCAGTCAGCCAGCTACCACTTCAAGACTGCAGTCAACTACTACCCCCACCTACTACAATCAGGGGAAAACCAGAAGTAGTCTATCCAGCACTGAAATCAATATGGTTATGGCACATTTGCCAGAAATGACTGCTTAGAAAAGAATGAGAAAGTGACTGGGGTGACAAGAAAGTCCCAGACCAGATCTCGAGTTTGTAAATAAATGGTCTCCTCTTGAGTCTGATTTTTAGAAGGGGATAATAGTGTGTTCAAATAATTATACTTTAGTTTGTAGTAGTACTACCACTACTATGAGGGAGACAATCAGGGCTAGCAGCATTTATCAATGTGGTTATTTAATTGTGTGCATTTAGGTAAATGATCTCCTTAGAATGACAAACCAACTGTGTGTGAGAACAGGGACTTGTCTGCCACAGTTGCTACCAGTACATGATGACATGAACATGATGTACTGGCTGCACCTCCACCACCCACCCCCAGGATGACGAAAGGCAGGCAAGTCCTAGATCTCTATTTTTTAAACCAGTCTCCAGAGTTTGACTTTTGTAGAAGGCATCAGTGTGGTTTTGTATGTCACCAATTATTTTAGCATAGCAACAGGTCTTGGTACGGAATGCAACGCAAAAGCAATGTGAAGGAACAAGAGCACCAGGCAGTCCAAAGTGACCACTTCACCACTGCTACTACTACCACTGCTATCAGAGGAAAAATAGGGCTATGTTTATATAAGAAATAATTATTCTTAGGTGCATTAGGTAATAAAATAAATGATCTCATCTAAATGAGAAAGCGACTGTGTGTGAGATCAGGACTTTCTGTCACAGTTGCTGTCAGTAAGTGATGGCGAGAATAAGATGTACTGGCTGCACCTCCCACCCACCCACAGGATGACAATGATGTGGTCAAAAGGCAGGCAAGTCCCAGATCTCTACATTTAATCGGTCCACAGAGTCTCAAAACTGAAAGATGATATGTCGAGGGGTGTCGGCAGGCATACGCACAGTACTCAGCAGGGTACAGTTAAAAAAATCAGACGGGCAACAAAAAGGGAAGCAAGGACATGGTGAGTCACATTGTGGCTGTGTTATGGGCTGAGCCCTGTTGCCTTTATTGTTTGCAATGGGGCACTGATGCCACTAGCTAAATATACAAACAAGCACAACTTATCAGGCAGGCAGAAAACAAAGGAAGGAGGATTACAGGAAAAAACTGATTACTTGAACTCAGACATGGCAAATGGAGGGGGGCAGGCCTATTGTTGGTGTGGCGTGGCAGTGCGTTTTTTGGGTTATGATTACATGGGGGGGGCAACAGTGCATCAGTTTTGAGTACAAGTTTAAAATTCCTGGCTACACCCCTGTGTCACTCCACAGCTGGAGCACAGGTACTGCTGTCAATGTCATCTTCTTCAAGATCAGCATCACATATGCAGCCAAAGTTTGGGAAGTTAACCTTCAAAAATGTTAGTCTCTCCACATTGTCTGGTGTTAGTCATATTCATTTATCAGTCACAACATCCCCAACAGAGCTAAATAAATGCTCAGAACAGACACTGGAGGGTGGACATCCAATATACTTACAAGCCAGGGTTGCCAGCTTTGGCCAGCATGATTTATTTTCTCTTGCCAATAAGCTAAAGGGTCATCCTTAATAGTAATGTTGGGCTTAGACAGCTCTACCATGCTTACTACTGAGCATGCATTTTCTCCCTTGTGGAATTTCAATGTCCTGCAGCTGGCCCCAAATGTCATCCTCCTCATTGTCTGCTTCTGTACTGGTTGTTAGAGCAGTCTGTTGAATTTGAGGTGGTGTCATTGTAGTACTGCTTGCCAATCCTCCTAATGAAACCTCCTTACTGCATTAATCAAAAGTTGCTTGTAGTTCCACTCCTCCAAATCATCAGAAACCACATCAGGAAGGTGTCTGTTCTGGAAACGTGAATCTAGCAATCTTGTTAAGATATACTCTTTGCTCCATGTCATGGCTGATCATTTCTCATCATTGCTAAGTCTGGTAAGCATGTTACTGACTAGAGATTGGTTCATATCTAAGTTGCTCCTCATTTCTCAACCTTTTTTAAAAGTAGAATGAGTGGAATAACTTGGCTAAGGGATGCCTTTTCTGCACTCACCTATTCTGTAACACTCATGAATGGTTTCAGAATGTGACACAACTGTTCAAGCAGAGACCACTGAGCAGAATAGAATGCAGTGCCCTCCCCAATATCATTGTACATGATATACGCAATGATAGCTACCTTTTGTGCAAGGATGCATTCAATCATAAAGTAAGTTGAATTCCATCTTGTTGCTACATCCTGAACTAGCTGGAGATGAGGAAGGCCTTTGTCCTTCTGGATATCAGCAAGGATGTCATGGGCTTTCACTGAATGGTTGAAGTGGCCACACACTTTGCGCACTGTACCCACAGTGGTTGATACTCGCTGGTCATTATCCAGGAAGCTTCGAATGATTAGGTTAAGACAATAGGCAAAACAGCGTATATGTACGTAAGTTGCCATCATGAAGTGTTTTTTTTAATATTTGAACCATTGTCGGCAACAAAAAAAACAACTTTCAAACCCTGTGAAGCGATCCAAGCAGTAAGTAGTCTTTCCAGTTCTTGCTGAATATGCCGTTCATACTAAGGTTCATAATAAGAGTTGTCAGGAGCGAGAAGGTGGATGCCCATCATTGCTCCTTTGTGTCAGGTTTCAGTAATACTTCAAACAGCCCCCATTTAGTACAAAAGGATCCAGTTTCTTTCTGAACTCTGCTTTTGTCTTTCTTATCACTACCACAAGTGATAAACTGTTGCATACTTTCACCACCCTTAGTGTGTAAAAGTACTTCCTTTGATTAGGTGAAAATTTTCTTCCCTAAATTTGTAATGGGTGACCTCTAGTTTCATGTGCCCTTCTTTGAATGTAATATTTAAATAATAAGGGTCCTGCATAATATCAAACATGAGTAAAACATCACCACGTATCCATCTTGTGGTAAGAGACATTGGGCCTGAGCATAAAGGTGACTTACGCCAAACCCCATTACATCAAGGACCCTGCCCAGTTCTGTAGGGGCCGAGGTCCCCGAGCTAAGTCCTGTGACTTGTGACAAACCCACAAATCGCCGGAAACAAGGGGCACATACCTGGAGGGTGTGCTCATAGGCCTAACCCGGTTGTGAAGAGCAATCACCCCCAATGCCCCAATCCCAGTCCATACAGCCCTTAAAATACCTCCCCAACCCACCCCTTGTTGCTAAAGCCCACAGGGCTTGTTCATACCCTGACCCCCAATACATTCCCCTCCGGGCTTTCATACCCCCAACTCCTTGATATTTAATACAGTCTCTCTCTGGGCATTTTCAATGCCCTCCAACCCCTGATATAGTTACAAAGCCCCGAATCCCCACAATGTGCAAACAGCACCCAACCCCAACCCTGACCCCATCCCTGATATGCAGGCATATAAAGCAAATATTCCCCATTACCCTGGTGGTCTGGCTGGCCTCCACTCCCCCCCACCTGGCAGTGCTGACCTCTCTCTGCTCCCACCCGACCCCTTACAGATGAGTGACTGGCACAGCCACCTCTCACCACCACAGCCAGCCGCTGACAGCACATTAATAGCGTGTACTACTGTACTGTACAAAAGTGCAGTGTGCAGTGCGAATATGTACAGAACAGTAGTACATACTCATTCATGTTCATATGGCAGCTGGCACGGTGGTGAGAGGTGGGCTGTGCAGTCACTGGCCTGGAAGTGGTCGGGGTGGAACGGGAGGTCAGGCACTGCTGGGTGGGAGGAGTGGGGGGCACTTTGACAACCAGGGTATTGGGGAATATTTGCTTTATATGCCTACATATTGGGGCTCGGGTCAAGGGTTGTGGGTGGGTGCTGTTTCCACATTGCAGGGATTTGGGGCTTTGAAACTATATCGGGGGTCGGGGGGAAATAACTAAGCCTGGAGGGGCTGTATTAAATATCGGGGGTGAGAGGCATGACATAGCCCAGAGGGGCTGTGTTACAATATTGAGGGGTCAGGGGAGCATGACAAACCTCAGAGGGCTTTAACCAGAGATAGGTGTTGTGGGCATGGGCAAGCCCTGTCTGGCTTTACAGACTGGGGGTTGGGGGTGGGGGCTACATGTACTGGGGGATGGATAGGGGCACATTGCACAACCTCCAGGGGGTAAGTCCACTTACACCAGCTAAAAGCTGGTGTAACTGTATTCTGGTGGATGTCCTTCATGGGTTGTTTGAGAATAGCAGACTGGGGACTTGGTTGCTGCCCTTCCAGAATAGGGTGCAACTGCTGCTGTTAACCCCCTAGCAGCATGTCACAGGAGGTTTAGGGCATAACTGGTGGTGTAAGTCCACTTTGGTGCAAGCATCCTGCGGCATGTAACCGGCTGCTTTGTAGAATACCAAATGTTGCAACTGCTGGTGTACATTGCTACTTGCGCCATTTTTTTTTGGCGTAAGTCAATTTACGCCAGATGTAATGTTTTGAGAATCGGGCCCATTAACTTAATGACTACAATCTTTCTTCATAACTTTTTCCCTCAAGCCTTTTATTGACTTTGTACATTTCTTTGACCTTTTTCAATCTTGTTTATTTTGTATTTTTTAAAAGATTCCAAAGTTGGCTTGCAAGCTCCAAGTAGGGTGCACATATGCCCTAAACAAAAGCATCATAACTTCACTATTCCTTGATGTAATATTCCTTTTATGGCCCAAGATGTTTCCGTTGCATTTTTATTGCCTCTAAGGTTTGTTTGTTTGTTAGTATTAAAATCACTAGAATCCAATACCCAAATCCCTTTCACTATCAGCTTTGGGTAGGGAATATTCTGCATATAATAACTGGATCATTTATTATTTTTTCCCAGGTGTATCACCTTGCATTTCTTCAAATTTAATCTCATATCCCAATCATCTATCCATTTGACAAGTTTGTCTAGATCTCTCTGAATGACAGTTGTTTCTATTTCTGTACTAGAGGAGCCACCTAGCTTAGTGACACCAGTGTATTTGGACATCCAGCTATCCAGGTTACATGACAGATCAGCAATAAAAATCTGGAATGCTAATGGGCCTAGAACGGAGCCCTGCGGCACCCCGCTGGTGATACACCCCACCCCAGACAAGCGTCTATTCACCACAACTCTCTGTATTTGATTTTTAAGTCATTCACATATCCAGTTTATGCAAATTGCATCAATGCCCAGGTTTTTTAGTTTAGTTATGATAGCCCTATGAGGGGTGAGATTGAAAGCTTTGGCAAAATCCAAATATATTATATCACATGGACTTTTCAGATCCAGGGTTGAGCTAATCTTCTCATAAAAACAAAACAGATTGGTAGTACAACTCTTACCCCATTTAAAGCCATGCTATGCCATGTCACATCTCTCCAGCGTAGTTGACAACCTGTCCTTAATTATAGATTCTAAGATCTTACAGCATACACAGGTAAGGTTAATAGGTCTATAGTTCTCAAGTCTTGCTATATCGCCTTTTCTGAAAATAGGCACCCACATGAGCCAATTTGCAATTGGAGGGTATTGTACCTGTATTTAATGATTGTTCGAACAACATCTTTAACTGTTTTGTAATATTTTCATCCATAATTTGTAATAATCTTACAGATATTTTGTCAGGTACAGGGGATGAATTTTTCTTTAAGTATTGGATTTTGTATCTAATATCTGCTTCACTAATTTTGATTCTATTATTTGTTGTGTTAATTGTGTTAAGAGGTCTTGAGTCCTTATTACAGATGTTGCAGAAATAATTATTAAATAATTCTGCTAGTTCTGCATTGTCTTTCACTGTTTTGTTATCATGTACAATGGGGCCAACCTGAGACTGTGTTTTTTTAATGAGGAAATGTACACATATAACAATTTTAAGTTATCCTTTCTTGTTTTCCGTGCCTATGAGACTTCCATGTTTATTTTTGCTTTCCTAATTTCTCTTTTACAGCACCTTAGGTGTTTTATAAATTTTAATTGATGTTTCTGTGGGTGACTGTCTCTGTTTTTATATAATTTATTTTATTTTTTAAGAGTCTCTTAATCTTTTTATTTAGCCACTTTGGTCTTTTGTTGTTATTTTTTTTTTGCTTCCTAATTTTTGGAATATGTTTGTCTGCAATTTTTATGATATGCTTTTAATAATATTCCACATTTCCTCTGTTGCCTTGTTTTGTAACAAACAATCCCACTTTATGTCCTGTAACTAAGTCTTGATTTACCCAAAGTCAGCTTTCTCATACAAATAAATCTCTGTGATACTTTTTATGGTATATACTCAGATTGTACAGTGCAACTGACTGAATTGTGGTAGCTGTTTCCAAGTGTAAGGCCACCTTGAAAGATTCTATTTGGAGCCCTTCAGAGCTTATTACTAGATCCAATATATGTTTGTTTCTTGTTGGCTCTTGGATATGCTGTTTTAGATGGTTTTATTACAGTTTTGAGGAACTGCTTAGCAATACTACTAGATCGATGCCCTCTACGATCAATCTCTCCTAGATTAATGTCCCCATAACTACAACATTCCCCAATTCCTCACTTTCTCAATTTCCTAATGATGGATTGTGTGGTCTCAACTGTGCTACTTGGGGATGGTATATAAAACTGACAATTATTGATTTGCAGCATCCACCATTAATTTTTATCCAAATAGATTCAGAGCTAAGTTCTTCATTGATTTTATCAGTAATGTCCATGGATTTTAGTTGGTTGATAATATAAACTGCAACTCCACACCCTTTTTTGGTTACATCTGTCATTTCTGTACCATTGGTATACTTCAATGTTAATTCTCCATATATCTTTATCAGTATTCCACCATGTCTCAGTTATATCAATTATCTCTGTAGGCAAGCTGTCAATAATGGCATGGAGCTCATTTTTTTTTAAAGTTTAACAATTTTTATTATTTAAAGGGAGACACACACAAATGTACAGAGTAATACATTTCAAGTCTGGACCATACCACAACATATAGTATGACCAGAAGATTGCAATTATACATAGAGATATAATAGAATGAGTTGATATATGCAGTAATATCAAATGTACTGTACTAGCAAAACTAGAAAATAAGCTAACATCTAACCCAGGAGTGATGAGGGCCCAGCTAGATCCCTAATACCACTAGGGCAAAGGGGACCTGCGTATAGTAGGGTAAGTGTATAGCTTGTTGGGAATTTGTTGGGGGGTGAGGATATAGCATGCACCAAGCAGGAAAGGGATCTTGGGGTTGTCATCTCTGATGACCTCAAGGTAGGGAAACAGTGTGACAAGGCATCAGGTAAAGCAAATAGGATGCTGGGATGTATAGGCAGGGGCATCACCAGCAGGAAAAGGGAGGTCATAATTCCGCTATACAAGACACTAGTGAGGCCCCACCTGAGTACAGTGTACAGTTCTGGAGACCATACCTACGTAAGGACATAGACAGGGTAGAGAAGGTTCAGAGGAGGGCAACAAAGATGGTGCATGGGTTGCATCACAAGTCCTATGAAGACAGGTTGAAGGAACTGAACATGTACTCCCTGGAGGAGAGGGAGAGAGGGATATGATAGAGACATACAAGTATCTTACAGGGAGGAACAGGGTGCAGGAAAACACTATTTTAAGCGAAAAAGATGTTTCAGGACTAGAGGCATGGGATGAAGTTGGAGGAGGACGATTCAGAGGAAACATGAGAAGAATTTCTTCACAGAGCAGGTGGTGGACAAGTGGAACACCCTGCCAGAGGAAGTGGTGGGGGCTGAAACAATCAGGATTTAAGAATGCATGGGATAGACATAAAGGAATTCTAGAGGTCAGGGGTAAGGGAAATAGACTTCTAGGAAAACAAACTGAACTTACAAGCTCAAATGGGCAGACTAGGTGGGCCATAGGCCCTTATCTGCTGACACTGTCTATGTATCTATGTATCTATGTAGCTATATTAGCATGCTGGGTCCAATCTAGCACCAGGCTGGCAAACTGGTGTGTGTCTTTCATATACGCATGTAACCATATCAACTATATACAAAAGGCAATCTTTTACTAGGTGAGGGCCTATAGAAAGGGAAAACTGGAACCATGAGAGGGAGAGGCACCACTTTCCGACAAAGGGGAAGAGAATCAAACCCAGGAGTAACAGTATCCTTTGAGACAATTCAGGGGTGGAGATTATGACAATATTTTGACTGCAGATAAGGTTGCCAGCATTTCTCAAATTGAACCACAGAGCCAACAGCGAAGCTGGAAATGCTTTCAAATATAGCCCCTTGGACTAGTGCCAGGAGGAGTTCTTGGAAGGAGGGTGTCGCTGAGGATCTCCAATTTAATAATATGAGTCTTTTGGCTGTAACCCCAACTGCAATAACCCATTGGGCCCCTGGGCTATGTTTGGGCACATTCGGCTTAGCACATCCCAAGAGTAAAAGGGGTGGATCAGGAACAACATCTGGAAAAATCTGTTGACACATTCCTTGTACTGATACCCAAAATAATTTAAGATTGGGGTCATCCCAGAGAGGCATGGAGCTCATTTAATTTATTATTCATGCTTCTTGCATTAAAAAGAAGTACATTTATTCTATTTATTTTATGACTGTTTTGCTTATTGTGCATATGTTTAGCACCTTGCTTTTTCTTAGATATTGACTGGCAGCTTACCCAGTTCCTAGTTAGTTTAAATTCACTTGTCCCCAATATTGCCTAAAGTTTTCTGCTAATAATTTAGTTCCTCTGTTGTTTAAGTGAAGTTCATCATGACTATATAATTCAGATTTTTTTATTAAAGGTGTTCCAGTTGTCTGTAAATGCGATATTTCTATCAACACCAGTTTTTACCTAATATTTATTCTATATATTGTATGATTTTTTTCCTTGTGAACCCTTGGGATCAGTAAAAGTCCAGATTTTGCAACCTGAATGTCATTATTTATCAGTTGTTCTCCTAGTGAAATTAGGTTATAACAAATCTTTTTTGTGCTCTTGCCCCACATCATTTGTTCCTACATGCAATATGGTTGATGAATATTTTGGCATATTGATTCTATTGATATTTTCCTTAATATCATTAATCCTTGCTCCTGGATAACACCAGTGTTGTGTTTTCATTGTCTTCCTACAGACATAAGCATCACAATATTTAATTATCGAATCATCCAAGACAAACTTTTCTATATTTCTTAGTTTGGGGTTTGTGTTGGGGTGTTGGTTTGCATTTCTTCCTAAAGGGTGCAAATCTATTAGTTATTGTCTAATTGAATCAGATTCAGGTGTATCCACTTTGGTTTTGCCTTTTTCCTCCACAGTCACTTGTTTTCTATTTAGCATTTGTTCAGAAAAAATTTCCTACTTGTTTTGTGGCTTGTTTTCTTCACTAGCATTTTTGGGCTTAAAGTACTCTCTCTTAATCTTTTTCCTTTGGTCATTGGAGCCATGTGGTTTTCATCCTCTAAAGTATTAATAAATTCTTCAATTTTAGCCATTTCTTTGAGGTCCTGAATTTCTTGGCAGTTTTTCCCTAGTTTTGTATAAATCTTTTACTGTCTCACATTTGTAACACACATAGTCCTTTCCTTTTCCAGTGCCTTTTATTGGACTGTATATATCGCAATTCATACATTTAACTACTGAACCCTCCTCATGTAACAGTGCCAGAATGTCTCTCCTGTTCACCTTAGCTGTAGCTTTGTCTTTCTTTGTCTACCCTCTTTAACAAATCATGGGAGGATGGGGTGGTACCCGAGGACTGGAGGAGGGCAGATGTGATTCCCCTTCACAAAAGTGGGAGCAAGGCAGAAGCTGGAAACTACAGACCTGTTAGTTTAACCTCAGTGGTAGGGAAAATGATGGAATCACTTCTGAAGGAAAGAACTGTTGAGTGTCTAGAGGCCAGAGGGGCACAGGACCCAAAGCAGCATGGATTCACAGCGGGAAGGTCACGCCAGACAAATCTGATAGATTTCTTTGACTGGGTGACCAAAGCAGTAGATCAGGGAGGGCTGTGGACATGGTCTACCTAGACTTTAGCAAGGCATTTGACACAGTCCCACAAAGATTAATATACAAGTTAGCCAGCCTGGGAGTGGGTCCCAAGATGACAGCTTGGGTAAGAATTGACTGGAGAATAGGACACAGAGGTAATAGTAAATGAAGTCACTCTGAAGAAAGGAGTTACTAGTGGGGTACGCAGGGTTCAGTATTAGGACGGTCCTCTTCAATGTCTTTATAAGCGACATTGTAGAGGGGACTGGAAGGAAAAGTATGTCTCTTTGCAGATGACACAAAGATCTGTAACAGAGTTGATGCACAAGGTGGGGTGGAAAGGGTGAGAAGGGACTTGGCAAGGTTAGAGGAATGGTCAAATGTATGGCAGCTTAGATTCAATGCTAAGAGTGCAAGGTAATGCACCTGGGAAACAAAAACCAGGGAGGAGTACACAATGGGGGGTGAGATACTAACAACAACAAAAATGGAAAGGGACCTGGGGGTAGTCATATCAGATGACCTAAAGGTGGGCAAGCAATGTGAGAGGGTAGCAAGGAGGGCTGGGGGGATACTGGGATGCATAGGGAGAGGCATCACCAGTAGAAAACAGGAAGTTATTATCCCTCTGTACAGACAGCTGGTGAGACCCCTTCTGGAGTACTGCGTGCAGTTCTGGAGACCCAATCTCCGCAAAGACATAGACAGGATGGAAGCTGTCCAGAGGAGGGCAACTAAAATGGTGCCGGGTCTGCACTGGAAGACATATGAAGAGACTTAAGGAGCTTAATATGTAAGCCTTGAGGAAAGGAGGAGAGGGGGACATGATAGAAACTTTCAAGTACCTCAAGGAATCAACAAAGTCCAAGAGGTAGCAACTTTCAAAAAAGGTGTGCAAGAACAAGGGCACAATTTGAAAGATGAGGTGGCTCAGAGGTAATTTAAGGAAGTATTTTTTCACAGAGACGGTTGTGGATGCATGGAACGGCATTCCAGAGGAGGTTGTGGAGTCAAAAACAGTGGTGGAATTCAAGCATGCATGGGACAGTCATAAGGCAATTCTAGGGGGTGGGGGTAGGAAGAAGTAGGCTGCTGGTTAACTAGGATCTGCAGCTTATCCATTAGGTAGGGAAATGGGCAGACTGGGTGGGCCAAGCGGTCCTTATCTGCTGTCAAATTCTATGTTTCTATGTTTCTTACTAGCCATCTTATGGAACTTTACCAGAGCCTACCTTAACCTGTCTCAATTCAGCGTTTCTTTTTTACTTACAGAGTTAGAGTGGTGGCCCAGCTTCCATGCTTCCCCTGCTGATGCTGCTGGCCTCTGCCTGCATCATCTCTGCTCTGCGCTTGACTCTGCTCGCTGGAGCCAAGCATTATACAGGCACCCTGAGTGACATCAGCAGTTGTTATGGCAATCCTCCTCTGATTTGATCACTCAGCTGGCAGACAACACCAGTAAACTGCTCTTAAAGATCAGTTTAGAAGATGTTTAGTAGCCTGAAGTGGCTAATCAGAGCACCCTAATAATGCTCGTCAAGTGCCGGTGACCCATGAGGTGCAGGAGTCACCAATAAGCCATGCATTACAAATTACAGTGGGTTGTACAGTTTAAAAGTCAAATGGGATCAACAGCCTTCTCTCGCTGTAATCTTAGTTAAAATAAGACATGCTGACTTCACCTACAGCTTCTCACATATGCCCCTTGTAAGTTTAGCTGCTTGCTGGAGCAGAGCATTATGTAGGCCCCCCAAGTGATGTCAGCAGTTGTTATAGCAACCCTTCTCTGATTTGATCGCTCAGCCAGCAGACAATGCCAGAAAACCGCCCTTAAAAGATCGGTTTGGAAGATGTTTGGTAGCCTGAATTGGCTATTCCAGAGCATCCTAATAATGCTCGTCAAGGGTTGGCGACCCTCGAGGTGAGGGAGTCACCGGTATGTCATACCTTGCAAATTACAATGACTTGTACAGTGTAAAAGTCAAGCAGGATCTACAGCCTTCTCCGCTGTAATCTGAATTAAAATAAGATGTGCTGTCTTCACCTGCAGCTTCTAGCATGTGCCCTGTGCTGTATGTATGTCTTGAAAGTGACATACATGGAGAACTGCCATTTTCTGAAATGTGATGTCTTTTTCTGAGCTCTGAGAGATAGTAGTCGTAGTAGTAGTAGTACTGGTTAAAATGGTAGCTGACAGACTAGTAGTACATGAGGATGATGATGAGTTGCCCATAAAAGTGACCCAGTGTGCAGTAAGAGAAAGACAGGCAATGGCGGGGCTGCTAGTCTACATATCAGTAGTGAAGTGAACTACCTTGTCCGCATCCTCTCAAGAGCATGCATTACTTGAACTACTAAGCTGTCATACATCCTGGGCACAGCAGTTACTGAGAAGTATTTTCTACTTGCCATTAAATATTGTGGCTCTAATTCCTAAGCCTTCGAAACCCACATCTTCCACAATAAGTATGGCTGCAAATCAAGTACAATCATTTCTGCTATTTTACAGTTTATTGCCAATGCTATGGGATGGTTTCATGAATATTTAGACTTTCTTTCAAAAACTCCTTTTACCTTCATCTGCCTCTTATGGGCAGGTAAAGTTACATTTGGCTGGGAGCATTGTATGACTACAAGCCATGCCTGGTGAAACAGAGAACCTTACAGAATTATCATGACCGTGACCGTGAGGCGAAAGTGCACTTTTGGATCTTGCCTGGTGCTCGTCTCCCACTGTTTCAGTGAAATATTCCTGTTCGCTGAGAGCCCTGCTAGATTTCAGCCACCAATGTTAGACTGTTTTTGAACCATATACAACGATAGGGTGGATTGAAAGATGTCGCATCATTGTTGTGGTTCAAGATGCCTTTATTTTTCCCCTATTAACATGTTTTGCAATGCACACATATAGCTTGGCAAGCATCCTTGGGGTTTATGTAAAATGATTCGAAACAGTAGAGGTGAACTGTCTATGTCTAGTAATGACCTCATTAGGATTAGGAGTCGAGTGGCTGGGTTTACCTTGGGAAGACATATCAGCGGAGGAGTCAGGTTCATCAGGTGAGACAACCATAGAATCCTCTGCAGCACTATTGCCATGATCATCATCACTACTGTCAGACTTTTATTTCACCTTGTGTGGCTTGTGCCTTTGACTGTTTCTTTTTCCCTTTTGACACTCTACTACTGTCATTATCTTTATCCACATTGTCACTGTCAGAACCAGAATGAGACATCGCTAAAGGTAAGTCACAAGCTCATCATCATCAGTCTCACCATCATCATTATCAGACTCAGTAGAGCTAACATTTGCAGTCAAGAGTTATTAGATATGCATGTGTTGCAAATCAACAACTCCACTGCAAGTTGTACCTGTAAGTGCTTTAACTTTATGTATAATTGGAATACTCTGATTTTGCACTTTTTCTCAGATGACTTACTATTGCCACTGTCTTTCGACACTTTGTTGGCTGTACTACTGAGCCCTTCTGACATAGACAGTCCACCAACCATTGCTGGGTTTTCAGTATTGTGAGAGTTAGCCTACACATTTGATAATAGTAGTATTTAGTTCAGCCCCTTCAACAGACTATGGTGCTTCTTGTTGTTGTACTTCACTTTTTGAGCCTCTTCTTTGTGGGCTCTTGAATAAACTTTTTTTATGTTTGTTACTTCCTCTGCCCCCGACTTTTGCTTTACTGTTTTCTGGAGTACTCATAATGCCACTCTGTCGCTTGTTCAGGGTAAAAAAAGTGGTTATTATTTTTTTTTATTTATTCCATGTGATGTGATGGAATGCCCTGCCCACTAAGACAAAACTTATACCCCACTGAGCGAGCACAGAGAGGAAGATGACTGATGACTGACTTCTTGGGTGGGGTCACACAGTATGCAACAAGTGGCACTGCTGCACTGATGACTACTGTATCTGGCAGATTTTATTTCACACACACACACACAGAATTATTTCACACCATCTATGCTAAGAGTGATGCTACATGCACTACTGCTACCCACACAGATCCAGGGTCCCTGCCTGGCCTAACCCTCTCTGACACAGTACTTCTTCCCTTCAAGGATTTTTTTATGTATTCATGTGATGTGATGGAATGTCCTGCCCACTGACCCAAAGCTTATACCACACTGAGTGAGCTCAGGAGGAAGATGACAGATGACTGACTTCGGGGGCATCACACAGTACTCAATAAGGGCACTGGTGCACTGACAACGATCTGTCAGATTTTATTACACACACACACACACATATGTACACACATGCACACACACACACACACACACACACACACACACACACACACACACTTATTTCACACACCACCTATGCTAAGGGTGATGCTGCAGGTGCTGGTGTTAACCAGACAGAATCAGGGACCCTGCCTAGCCTAAGCCTCTCTGACACAGTACTTTTTCCCTTCAAGGATTTTTATTTATCCCACATGATGTAACAGAATGCCCTGCCCACTGAGCCAAAGTGTATACCCCACTGAGTGAGCACAGGGAGGATGACAGATAACTGACTTCTTGGGGAGTTGTCTCACAATATTCAGAAGTGGCACTGGTGCAATGATGACTGGCTAGCCTGGCAGATTTTTATTTCACACACAGTCACATACTCACAGATTATATTAAATAAAAATAGAAATCTGCACTGAAGTGGCTGAGTGAGAACAGGCAGGAGAACTGAGAGAGCTGACTTGTTGTTGGGGGGAAGTGGGCAAACAGCAAGAAGACTAATTGGGAGTGGTGTGGTAATGGGTGGCACACTGGCACACTTCAACAGACTTCACCCCCTCTGCTAGACTGCTACCTCCCCCCCAAAAAAATGGGCAGTCTGGCTCTGGCTTAATGGTGAAGTCTCTTCAATCTCTTGTTCTCTTCTTCTTCTTCTTCTTCTTCTTCTTTCTTGTCTGCACTCTAGTCTGCTTTCAAGTTTTTCTCACAACAAGTTGCCCCATCTCCTCCTCCAAGTTCCTCCTCACCTCCCGAGTCTTCTCAATAATATAACTCCCACCCCAATCCCTGACTCCACACCCAGTCCTTGGCTCAGTTCCTCCCAAGTCCCTGACTCCCAGTCCCCTACTCCCCACCCCCAACTTCCCCAGGTTTAATTCACTTATTTTGTTTTAGTACTTTATATATATATATATATGTAATTCTTTCAGTTTTTTAAAGTCGACTTCTTCTTCCTCTGTTGCCCAAGGGGGCCAAAAGTCTAAGAAGTAATTAAAATGCAAGTTGCACAAGCACACAGAATCTGCAGCACGGAACAGCCTACAGAGGCTGCTGCTCCTTCTCTGTCCCGATTCCTCTGCACAGGTCTAAGGTGGACCACGTGGGTTGTTAGAGCAGCATCCCAATCAGGTGCCACCTTAGAGAGATGGACAGCTCGGCAATCCGATGAGGAACCAGAGCCTTGTCTGTAATCCTTCCTGTGGATTCCTCCTGTTGTGGCACTTCCTGCACTGCATTTCCTGTGATACAATGGCTATCCAAACTGATCCAAACAGCTGAAAGTGTTCGGAAGTCGCTCATTTACAAACACTTCAGCATGTTCAGGTTGGTTTGTATTTTGGCCGAACTGGCTTGCCCATCACTACTAATTATACAACATGGTACAAGTGGGGTAAACCTTGAATGGGCAGACAAAGTAGAGAGGGCATACTAGCTGTAAAGACTGCAAAGACCTCCATTGGTGCAGCTAGATAAGATAGCAAACATACCCCATCCTTTCACGTTTCTAGATGTGGATGTGGTACTTGAAACAAGTACTTAAAAAGCAATACATGGCATACTGTATGTAGCATATAATTGTGGGCACAGTGTAATGTCAGACCTGCAGAACAGCACATTACCTGGGTGCCCCTTGGATTGTGAAGGCTTTGTCTGCATGTTGTTCTCCCAGCTTGGTCATCACCTCATACAGCTTGTGGCAGAGCTGAAAAGACAAACATTTTATATCACACTGCAACGTAAAGAATAGAACAGCTCAACATCCCATCAAATTGTTAAAAAGAAAATTAAATTATCATAACTGTAGATCTTTGAAACAAGTACTGGTTGCCCAAGGATCTACCCAGTTAGAAACAGTAAAACACAAACATTATATTTATTTAAAAGAAATACCAAGGGCTGGTTATTTTAAACATTGGCATGTACAATGTTGCTGCTCCAGTGAAATTTAACACACTGGATTTGTGGTACAAAAATGGCTATCCAGAGCCTCCAGGGAGATCATCAGAATTTGTAACTCTTGTCAACTGTGGTTACATCCATAGGAAGTCTGAACAAGTGCAGTTCTGTGTCTCCAAAACTGTTTTATAATTTGCAGGAACAAGCGAATTGCACAAACATTTCTGGATGTCAGTTCAATCCAGCTGTAAGTAGGAAGGTAGGAGTAGTAGTAGTAGATTTTATTTATTTGGGTGCCCTTCCCGAAGGCTCAGGGTGCCCCTACATCATATACATCAAAACATTGTACTGTGATTCGATCAACATCTAACATCCAAACAAATATAATAAAATGTAATATATCTTGTGCACCCTATGTTCTAAAACAGTAACAATGCTTATCTCTATTTAATCCCCAAAGGCTTGCTGAAATAAAAATGTTTTCAGTTTCCTTTTAAATATTTCTATGGAGGGCCTCCTCAGGTGCCAGGCAATGAATTCCAGAGGATAGGTGCGCTACACAAAGACTGATCCTGAAGATTTCAAACTCACCCTAGGGACCTCCAGGAGGCCCTCCCATGATAACTGAAGAGAGCGTTTTGGGTTGCAGGGATTCAGGAGCTCCCTCAAGTAACCCAGCCACAACCCATGAAGGGCCTTATAGGTCAACAGACCTATTTTAAAGGAGATGCATCAGTGCACTGACAGTCAGTGCAGTTTGTGCTGCACTGGTGAAATATGACATGATCTTGTAAGACCCATCAGTAGCCGTGCTGCAGCATTGTGCAGCAGCTGCAGATGCTGCAGCGTGCCCCCTTTGACCCCAAGATTGATCATGTTACAGTAGTTGAGCCTCAAGGTAACAAACACGTGTATCATCATGGCCAGATCATCAGGAGGGACAATGGATCTATTTGGGCAATATTTTGAAGATGGTTAAATCCTATTCAGACAACCACTGACACCTGAGCATCCACTGTCAGCTCGCTGTCCAGGGCCGCCATTTTTCACCTTGGTGGAGATCTCCAGTTTGGATGTGCCAACATAATGCCCCATATCCTCCCTAGAGGCCTCCACTCCCCCTCTGACCTGGCTCAACAACCAACACTTCAGTCTTCCCTGGGTTGAAGCCCAACCAATTTGATAACATCCAAGACTGCATCTCGGACAAGCACTTATTCATATCGCCAGCCACATCTGTTCTTCCCAATGTGAAAGACAGGTAAAGCTGGGTATTATCAGTGCAACAATGTAACCCAAGCCAAAACAGCCTTATGACCTCACTAGAGATGTGTGAAGTGCACAAACTTTGATCCGCGAAAAATTTCATGGATTGCGTTCAGTCCGTGAAGCAAAATCTGCAGATCGCGGAGGGCAGGATCAAAGGTGAAGTGTGCTCAGAGACTTTACCCATGCCCCCCCAAAAATATAAATCTCTGGTGCCTATTGGGCCCCCATGATCCTCCACACTGTTTAATGCCCCACACTCGCATGCATCACACACAAAGTAATATAATAAAGTAAATACACACATTAAAAAAAAAAATATATATATATATATACATATATATACACATATATATATATATATATATATATATATATATATATATATCTTCCTGGAGTCTAGTTAACCTCCCCACTGCTGATCTGAGACCCCCCACCCAATTACCGTGACCGTCCAAGTCTGGTTTTCGTCCCACCCTGACCTGGCCGGCAGTACCCTCCATAATAATAAAAATAAATAATTTAATCCCTGGTGTCTAAGCGGACCCCACCATGTCAGGTAGTCACACCCACCCAAACCCGACCCTGAGCAGGCCACCAGCACAGTCCTCCCTGCACTTCTCGGCCAGAAGCCCAACTGAGCTCAATGAATGAGTGCTTGCTTTTAGAAACACGTGCACATTCACTGACAGCTCACGGTCATTTGAAACAGTTTTCTGGGCTGTAGAAGGGCAGTGGGCTTCTTCAATCACCACCGGGGCAGTGGGATGGGGGATGGCACTGTGGACCCTCCAGGGTACACAATGCTGTTCCCCCATCCCACCTTCCATGGGTGACCGAAGCCCTTGCCCTTCTCTACCCCCAAAAACTGCCACTGATGACAGGGAGCTTTAATGAATGGCGTGCTTGTAAGCATCGCTCATTCATTGCACTCAGTCGAGCTGCCAGCCATGGAGGTGGGAGGAGGCTGTGCTGGTGGCCCACCCAGGGTCAGGTTTGATGGTGGGTCACTAACTGACTGGGGGAGGGATCCACTAGGCACCAGGAATTAAATTATTATTTTTTTCATTATGAAGGATACGGGCATGGGTCAGGGTGGAAGGGTACCAGACTTGTCAGTCACAGTAATAGGGTGGGGTCAGGTCTGCGATCAGCAATGGGGCCACTAGACACCAGGAAGATATATATATATATATATATATATATGTATTTTTTTTTATGTGTAGAATGTGGATGCAATGGGTGGCAGGGTGGGGGTACCTTAGTTTAGCAGTGTGGGGACTGTGGGGCCACTAGACAATTAGGGAGGGAAGTTGGGCTGCCATCTGGGGGATAGCTTGGTTTGGGGTTTTAAAGTGAAATTTGCACTGTAAAAAAACACAAGCATAATCACGAAGCATTTGGCAAAATTTCCACCAGCAAGGCAATTTTTGTGAATGTTTTGGGAGGCAGATTCTGCAACTGCCAAAACTTTGTGCACGAAGTAACTTCACAACGTCTCTAGATCTCACCTAGGGGCAGCATCCAAATGACAAGGCAGAGAGGCCAGAACCTTGGGGCACTCCACAGGACAGGGCCACTGGGCTTGAGGACTAATTCCACAACACCACCCTCTGGGTCCTGCCCTGGAAGAAGGACTTAAATCAGCTGATGAGCTTGCCAGTGAGTCCAGCATACTCCCTCTGTCTGTCCAATAACGCCCCATGGTCTACAGTGTCGAACACTGATGAAAGATCGAGAAGGAGGAGAATGGATCGCTCTCCCCTATCCCTCACCCTGAGCATGTCACTCAGCACCTGTACTAGTGCGATCTCTGTGCTCTGCATAGCCCTAAATCCAGACTGGATAGGTTCATAAATCTGGAAGTCCAGAAGGCAAATTCTCAAGCTGCTCTGCAACCACCTTTTCGAGAATATTCCCTAAAAGGAAGATTTGAAACAGGTCAGTAGTTTGCCAAAATGTCTAGGTCCAAAGATGGTTTCTTCAACAGGGGATTCACCAGAGCTTGTTTAAGTGGGCTCAGGAACCCCCCTGTTGCCAAGGAACACCTAACAGTCTCGGCAAACACCAGGCCCAAAGCCCCAATGCAATCAGCAAGTAAGTCAGGACCCAGGCTGGTCTCAGCCCTGAGATCACCCCACAAGACCTCCTCCACCATCACAGCTCAGAGCTCTCCCAAGGAAGACTGAATCCGAATGTCCCCACAAGGTCCAACTCTGTCAAACTGTGACAATCTGCCTGGAGAAATCCTTGCCCTAACCAAGGACATCCTGTCTGAGAAGAACTAAGTGAACCTCTCACTTTTGCTCTTAAAATGCCCTAATGAGTTCCAGACAGGCTGGGTGTAAAAGCCTGTCCACAACCCGAAAGAGCTGAGCCAGTCGGTTCTTCCTTACAGGCAAGGTAGGCAGACAGGTAGGTAGGAAGACAGGTTGGCAGTTAGGTACCGCAGATGTAAACACTTATATAGGGATTTTCTCATGACTCAGAGCAATGTGCAGTTTCAAATTTTATGATTGAACATAACAGTGATAGTGATACAGTACAAGTAAGAACCCCAGCAGATGCAATAAAATATTTGAACACCATTATTTGAATGTCCACATGGAATTCTACCTAAGAAAACTAGCTATAAACAGCACAATGTCAAGATGCAGCACATAAATGTAACCCCATAGGCCTACTCAGACTGACCCGGAATGCCTGATAAACAGCCAATGTCAATTAATATATTTAAATACATATATAGGTTACACATAATTTTGAAAGCTTAACATTTTTCTGTAAATCTCTGTTGGTCTAATAAAAGGTATCAAATCACTTATTTTGTGCATCTTATTGTACAAGGACCAATACCACAACAAAGTTTAAATAAGTATTCTTCCTTTTGTATTTCCAATCCCAAGGTAGATGCTTGTGATTTTTAGCTAACAAAATGTATTTTAAAACTGAAGTTTCTCAGTTTTACAGGGGACAATTGTTAAAATTAAACATCTTTTTAAATAGTGATATTTTCCAAAATGGGTTTATTACAATATTGTTCACAGAGCTAATGCACAGAGAGAGAGACAGTGGCAAAGAATGATTCCATTCACTAGCCCAGTATCGATAAATTACTGTAAACTTACTCTGTTTGTTTTCTGACAATTACAGCAAAATAATCAAATTTATTATAAAAATATGTGCTTAACACTTGTACAAAAATAATTATAGAAAAACAAGGTGCGAAATTACACAATAAAACCTGATTGTGTAAGGTATCAATGTATCATTAAAAGACTAGTGTGGCAATCAAGTCCATTCTGTGTGACTAGAATGGACAAGGAATGCACATACTGTGTGAATACTTTTAACTACTAATCCACTTATTCTACAGAATCCGAACAGTACACAATAATTGAAAATCAACATTTGTAACAGGTATGTTTTATCTGGTTTTAAAACAGCATACAAAGAACATGGCAGAAAGAACTTGTAAAACACAGATGGGCATGATTGAATACTCTTCATGTACAATGCCCATGGTGCTTCACAAAACTTAGTTTACACTGCTGCTATATTGTGACAGAGGGCAGTTAGTATGTGTAGAGTGCAGTGCTGCAATTATTTCCAGTGTGTCACGCATGGGGGAAAGCAAACGATGTAGGTAGCTTAGCACACCCTGTCCTGTTATGTTTTGTTTTATAAAAAAAAGTTGCAGTCCTAAAAAAAACAAACTCCCTCCTAGTCTGTCCCTCTAACCTCTGACCCACGACAAAGGTTTTATCTTCTTTATTTGAAAAAAAAATCCCTCCCACTCTCTCTGTCTGAGGGCTTGCTTCTTCCACCCAACCACTGAGCCATGAAGCCAGTGCCATCTTTTTTTTTTTAATCAATATTTTATTCTCATCGGACCTGATTATTACATTTTGAGTTGCAGGGTGTGTTAAACCATCCAGTGGTTGGGGGACAGTGGAAAATTGAACACTGCCAGTGATACTTCTCAACCTCTTGCCTCATATCAGGGACAATGCTTAAACAAATCAGGAACAAAGAGCTAAAATCAGGAACACATCTTAAAAATTAGTACAGCAATATTCACTCAGAAAGCTGATAGACTAAGGAGATTAGTGTAAGATGCATTTTCTGAAGAAGAACAAGTATGTAACTTTAACATCTGGCGTTATTTTGAGCTTACAATCTCCATTGTTTAGTCACAAAAACAGAGACCGAGGAAAATTCTGAGGCAAAATCAGGGACATCCTTGAAAATCAAGAACAGCTGAGAGGTGTGCTGCCAGTGACCATCAACAACATTTAAAGCGATTGTATGGTCACCACAGATTGGGAGAAGATTTGAAAGAAATAAGCCATTCTGCCTTCAAACTGGGGTCATAAAATTTCCAGTCTCTGATTCTCTCACACAACTAAAAAATAACTTTGGACCAGGTTTAAACCTAGCAGCACAGCAATATACAACTGTAATCACTTAATTTAGGTAAACAAGAAAAACCAGAGGATATTAATACAGCATTTAAAGTTACAGCATTTAATAAGGATTACAGGCAGAGAGCATAACAAAGGATGTTTCACCAGACAGGCGTTTAACAACATATGAAATCCTTCTTTTGACTTTAGTCAAGTTTAGTTAGTTTGATACAATGATATTAACATAGCATGAACAACAGTAAGGGAGAGGAACCTGACTAAAGTTGGGCAGAAGGCATTTGACCTGGAAGGATTAGTAGACCTACACACTGTACTTATTCAAGGAGTACCCAATAATCAGTGATTTTTTTTATTAACCCACTGTAAACAACACACACCAACTGGTGTCAGGACAGCATGACAAACAGAATGCATTTTAATTTCTACACTGTCCACTTTACACTGACACTGATCATAATCATGTACCAACAGATAAACCACTAAATCCGGAGTCTATAATAATTCCAGTGATTCATGCTAATGCTTACAGCAGGACAGAGATGACGGGTAGCGTACTAGTATAGTTTGACATATTCAGTCATATTTTTATACAGATAAATGGTCTTTTAGTTTAGCTTAATATTTTTGTTATTTATTACTTTGTTATCTGCAGAAAGATACTGTGTTCCATGCTGGCAAAAGAATGAGGAATGTTTGTGGAATTATATATAGAATAAAGGCTGGGTAGGTGGTTATAATAAGAATTTTACACACACTCATGGTGTGGGATGCCATAAACCCAAGAGTGAAGTTCAAGTGGTTTTGTAAAGGCATCCCACACTGAGATGTGTATAAAACAGAGCTGTACACATCTATCCAGCCTTTTTATATTTGCTTGCATGCATGCAAGAAACATAGTCGACAATCAAAATGCAGTGCCATACAGTTGAAAGGGAGGCACCACTTGAGTGAGCAGCGCTCCCCTCCCCACCACACATGCCGCGCAACTGCGCATATTGCATGCTCATGTGCTCCCCCCACACACACTGAATGGCCGACAGGGTGCCCAATTCCCTGTCGGTTTCACGCCCCAAAAACAAGCTTTCCAGTTGCCATGCTGGGAGCCCACCCAGCATGGCAAAAATTATTGCAGAAGGAGGTGCCCAATCCCCATTGGCTCCAGGCCCCACAAAACAGCCTTCCAGCTGCTCGCTGGGAGCCCACCCCAGCCGTGGCAAACATTTTTATTGCCAATGGGGGTGCCCAATCCCCCGTCAGCTCTAGGCCCCCCAAAACAGCCTTCCAGCTGCCATGCTGGGAGCCCGCTAGCGTGGCAAAGGTCGTCATCTTCAAAAAAAAAAACTGTAAACAGAAAAAAGGTCCCTCGTAGTCTCCTGCCCCACCCGCACCCACCCACTACACACCCTGCCTCCTCACACCCCCTCACCTAATACTTGCCTCCGAGTCCGGTCGGCGATCTTCAGTGGACCCGGGAACCGTCTGCACTCTTCAAAGCCGACCACGAACTAAGGAAATGCCGGTAAGCTGTATAATATAATAAATAGTTTTTTTTCAACTTTGATGCATATCTCAGGCATTTTTTTGAATTTTGGCACCAAATTTTCAACATGGGGTTTTTGGGACCCCTCCTCATGAATTCTTGAACTGTCATGGAGTTAATTGGGCCCAAAGGGTGATTTTGCAGTCACTGCGTGAAATCACCTTTTGGGACTGATTAAGGAAATGACAGTGCCAGTGTTCATAAGGTGGACTCTCAAAAAGTGTATGTTCCAAATTTGGTGAAAAAATTCCTAAAAAATTAGTGTTTTACGAGTGTGCGTTGCGCAGTTCCTACGCACGCTCATAAGTTTGTGAATTTTTAATATTTGCACTCTAGATTTTCAACATTGCCATTTTACCACACCTCCTTATGAGCAGTACAGCTTTTATTTTTCACATCTCGCCCAAAATGTGTTTCCGTGCATGTAGCGCATAATGGCGCAGTCGGTGTGTGCAATCAATGTTTGGGACAGATTAAGAAAATCACAATGACACTGTTCATGAGCAGAGGTCTTAAAATGGCTATGTTGAAAATTTGGTGAAAAAAATATAAAAATTACTGTTTTCGGAGCGCACGTTGCGCAGTTCCTACGCACACTCACAAGTTTGCAAATTTTTAATATTTGCACACCAGATTTTCAACATTGCCATTTTACCACACTTCCTTATGAGCAGTACAGCTGCCATTTTTCACATTTGCCCAAAATGTGTTTCCATTATGTAGTGCACAATGGTGCAGTCGTTGTCATAAGCAATGTTTGGGACAGATTAAGAAAATCACAATTACACTGTTCATGAGCAGAGGTCTTAAAATGGCTATGTTGAAAATTTGGTAACAAAAGTCCATAAAATGACTATGTTCGAGTGAGCATTGCGCAGTTTCCACGAACCCTCGTAAGTTCATGATTTTGTAATATTTCAGTCCAGATTTTCACCAGTGGCATTTTTCCACACTTCCTTATGAACAGTACAGCTATCATTTTTTACAACACGGCCAAAATGTGTTTTCACACTTTCAGCACAGAAATGTGTGGTTGCTGTGGGAAATCATTGTTCGGGACAGATAAAGAAAATCACAGTGACACTGTTCATGACTGGAGGTCCCAAAATGCCTCTGTTGACAATCTGCTGTAAAAAATCCCCAAACTAATTACATCATGGGTGCGCGTTGCACAGTTTCTACGCACGCTCGTGACTTCACCAGTTTTTTTAATATTTTCACTGCAGATTTTCAACATTGCCATTTTTCACACCTCCCCATGAACAGTACAGCTGTCATTTTTCACATCCTGTTCAGAATGTGTTTTTGCACCTGTGGTGACAAATGCCGTGAGTCGCTGTGCAAAAGCAGCTTCGCTAGCAAACTGATATTGCCACTGTTCATGAGGTGGGGGTCCAAAAAAAGCATGTTGAAAATTTGGAGTGAAAATGCCAACCGAATGCCTGAGGCATTAGGGTTTCTGACCATAACACCCACCCTGTAGAGAATGACAGGCATCAGGGCTGTGACTTGGGATTGTCACCTGCAATGCTCATACCATTCCACCCCACCACACCCTGCAGCCACTGAGAGGCATCGGCGTGTACCTTGGACTCTTATTTGAAGTTCACCCATTCTCTATACACGCACCCCTCTCACCATATTTCCTGATGGAATGGAGTGCACGCAGGGCCAAAGACCTCAAGGCATACCGTGAAACTTGTCGGTGTCTGCGGTGAGTGATGGTGAAATAAGCGCTGGCGTTATGCCTGGCGACCCAAAAGCACACCCAATGCCTGTCACTGTCTGCAGGGTGATGATGGGGTTGGCTTCAGTTCAATACTTCACTGCCATTCCTATTACGCAGCTCTGTAACTTCTACACTACCAATGCCAATGCCAGCAAGCAAACATTCAGCATTGACAAATGCTTGTTTCATATAATTGCTGGGGAGCATTTTTTCACTGCAGCAATTATACAAAATAAAGAGACATGCCTGTGGAGCCACAGACCGGCTGGGTTTCAGCATGTCTGTGATCAGAAAGAAAAGAAAATGTTTCCCTTTTCCTTTTTTTGTCAAGTTAGCCAAAAAGTTAAAGCTGCCAAGCCTCCCTTCCAGGACCGCATGACGAAAGAGCCCACATAATATTTTTTTTTAAAGTAACACCACCAAGAAGTGGGACTGGTAGTGAGGTCTCCGGTGCTCAGGAATAGCAAAGAGTAAGGGAAGAACAGTGGCTGGCGCATGCTTGGACCGAGGGAAACATGGTGCGTGTTAGCCTTTATAACTCACAGGTTATAATGGGGAATTATAACCATATTTCCCTAAGAGAAAAAATGCTAGCTAGTTATTATACAATATTATACAATGGCAAGAAAGAATCCTGGCTTCTGATTGGTCAGTTGGCTGTCACAGCAGGGATGTTACCTGGCATAACCTCCCTGCTGACTGTTTCATTGGATTTGGATGATTAGAAGGATCATTAGCTCCTTCTCTTAAGAAACAAAAATATTTTTCACACTAACAAAACATTCTTTAAAATTATTTTTTTTATTATAAAACAACAAGCCATTGTATAAAAGGAATAATGACCTCCAGGGTGGGTGTTATGCTGTGATAACATCCCTTCTCGGTTGTTGGATGCCCTTGGCCAGTGGCCTCGGGCCCAACCACCCAAGGTGGGATGTTATCCCAGCATAACACCCACCGTGTCGGGTATTATTCCTTTAATAATAACCCTACAATAGGGAAGACAAATCGAGTATCCCAGAGAACGCTGTCCTCAGGGTGGGTGGGAGTGTGATGATGCCTTCTGGGTAACCGCAAGTCAAGCTGCCTGTAGGCAAGTCTTGGAAGGAGTGTGAGTCTATAGCCATCTTTTTAAGTTACCTTAGAAGGAGGGAAGCTGCTGGCTGCTGCTGTCTGGCAGCATGTTCTGATGTGCATGCAAATCATGGTGTCACAAGAGCCAGTGTCTCGAGATGGGCAGAAAAAATAGAAATTACCTCAGCACTCAGCTTATGAGCCCCTCTACATCTGGGCCCCTGCCCAGCTGCCCCCCCCCGATGTACATCCACTGTCATGGTTATCACCCCCAACCAGAATCCATCTGGGGGGGCAAACCAAGGCTCTGTAGAGGGCCTGCCATCTCAGGCTGGTTGGGTTTAGGGTCCAAGGAAGCAAGTTGGAGCTCTGGAAGAGGTTACATGCCAGGAATGGAAACAAGAGGAAACAAAGTAAAAATAATAAAAAATATATGTATTCCTGCAAAGAAGAGCTATAGCTTGAAACTACTGTTCAGCAACAGAAAGGGATATACAGTACAATTCTCATACTATGGACCATACAGCTGATGTTAAAAACACTTCCTAGTTGTTCTCACTTCTGCCTGAGCCATTTTGGGCAAAGACAGGGAACATTAAGATGGCAAAGGTCATATTATGTTACCTCAAAGCAGACAGCCCTTTAGCAGCTTGCCTGCTTGAAAAGGAAACATCTTTGAGTGACCTGTTTTCTTCCAATTGTTTAAAAACAATAAATGCTATGTTCACCTGAAATATAGCATCTTACAGAAGTATGTTTAATACTTCTGGTGAATGGACCTGCTACTGCTGCTGTTGGGCTACATTTAGGAAACATGTAACAATTCAGTTACAGACAAGAATCATTATCTCCTTAAGCAATATACCACAAGAGAGTTTGGGTGATGCCAGGATTTACCATGGCTGGTGTGTTGTTTGGTAATGAGGCCGCGAGGTCGAATGAGCAAAACACACCAGCCATGGGTAAATCCTGGCATCACTCACACCCTCGAGTGGGATATAGCGATTATACAATGTCTGCCTTTTTTATTGCAAAAAAATGAAACAAAAATAGTGTTTTTGGTAGTGCTTTAAATAATTTTGTTTTAAATTATTGTTCCACCAGAAAAAATAGTTCCCAGTTGCTAGGTAGAATAAACCACACTGCCATATTGTTACATCCCCTTCCCTACCCCCAGTGTTTTACAACTGAGTCACTTTTGCTTCTGGTTGTTCCGTTCTGGTTTCACTTTTGGTTGCTAGGACTTTTTTTTTCCCTACAGCTAAAAAGACATCGACAGTCTCATGCATGGAAGCCGACACCATCAGCTGGCAGATTTATTGTGGGACACTGTAGGGCATGGGACATCGAGTAAGTAGTGGTGTGGTTCCGGAGACAGTGTGGCTTTTCTATGGAAGGGGGAAGGAGGGAAGCAGTGGTCTGACTGGAGTCTTTTTTTTTCTTTCGGTGGTCTTTGAATTAAGTTTGGAGATTTTATTTTGTGTTGAGATTAACCAAATCGTGCAGCTTCAGTAACAGCCATCTGGTGCTATCAGAGTTGGGAGGAGTGGTGTGGGCAGGGGCTGCTGGTATGTAGGTTGCACTGGGGAGACAGCCACATTCTGAGCATTTCTGGAAAGGAGTAGCAGTAAGAGCTACCAAGGATTTCTTTGGCCTTTGTGTTGCATCTTCAGGTGAGTGGCAGATGGTGTGAATGGCCTCCAGTCCTATCGGGTCGGAAGCAGTGCAGTGTGGGTGGGGAGGAGGTTGCAGGTATGTTGGGTGCAATGGGGAGAGAGACACATTTTAGAGCATTACCAGAAAGGATGGTGAGGTAGAGAGGATTTCTTTGCTGTTTTGTGTGTTGTGCCATATTGAGTCCTTTTGGGACAGTTGGAGTCTATGTTTTGCCTAGTGCCATGTGTTTTTGTAAGTCCCACTCATGTGTCGTGATTTAGCAGGGATTCAACATGGTGGCTCAATGTTTTCATGGACCGCATTGATTTCGGCTCCACATGCGGCTGACTGGCACCTTTTCCCATGGGGTAATGCTAGGATTTATAACAGGGAAAAGGTGCCAGTCAGCCAATCAAGTGGCAGCATTTTTAAAGCCATTGTATAATAAACTATAACAATTATGTATATCAAGCTTACACTTTTTTTTTAGAAACCATACTCTTAAAACATTCAACAAGGTAATTTTCATAAAGATGTGTTGTGCTAAAAGGAGATCTGTGTACAGTGTGTTTCAAAGAAAGAAAGATTATTTGAAGATACAAAGATCCAATTGATTTATGAACTACCAGACAGAGAAAAGGGGACACAAATCTTACTTTTAAATGCCTGAAACATTATGCCACATTTCTGATAAAATCAACATCATTCAGCTTTAGGCATTCCTAGTACATCTGACTCATTGCTTGGTTTGAAAACCCCTTTACCTAAAGGAATACAGCATAGCCCTCTAGCAAACTCTGAATGTTAACTTCCCATAGCATTCTGAGGGGTTTTCAAAATATGCAGTAAGTTAGAGGTACTATGAATGCCTCCAGTCAAGTTATGCTAAAGATTTCATCAGAATATGATTTCAACTGACACAGGAAGAGTATAAGTGATTAACAAGTGATGAGCAAAATACAGTATATTGTAAAATGAACACTGTGGTAAGAGCCTAGATGAAGTGGTGCAGTGGCAACAAAAACGTCTCCCAGAACATCAAAGTATGGCTTGTTAATATAAAAAATTGCTGAAGATAAAGGACAGATTGATGTAAACTCTACCATTTCAAAAGAGGTGTGAGGAGTAGTCAGCATGGGCATCCCAAGACCAAGAATATAGCTTCTGTCACACAGAAGAGGGCATCCTGATTTGTGTCTTTTGTGTTTCAATTCATAGTTCTTTCAGCATGATATTATGAGAGGCAGATCATGCCAAACCCAACTGATTCCATTTTTTCAGACGGTGACCAGAGAGGTGGACAAGGGCAGGTTTGTGGATGTACCGCTATGAAAGGTAGACTGCAAAGCATCTAGGGTTTTCGGGTATATTTGCTTCCTAGCTCTAAATACTTACAGCTTTGGGATTAAAACCTTTAGTACAGAACTCCTCCTGGTTGAGGGGTTCTTCTCTGTCAGTTAATTCATCTGGCCCTTCAACATGGCAAAGTTCACCTTTGTGAAGTTCCGAGTCCTGCTGGTTGAGGCCTAGTCAGTCTTCCTTTTCACTAGGAAAAGGTTATCCATTGGTGGTCATGGCCCCCACTGTTTGCTTGATGTTCACACTGGAGATAACCCGATCCCTACTGCTGAGTGAGAACAGATCAGTGGTAGTCTTAAATGTAGTCACCTGTTAAAAACATGCTGTTCTAAGCAGCAGTCCTTGAAGGTGGATATAAACACTCAGATAAGCTCCTGCTAATTTACTGTAGCTGTTGATATAAAGGAGGTGCTTCAAGACTCGTGAGTTGTTTTTAATCTTTGAACTATTATATTAACAACTATGAAGAACCCTGTATCTCATTAAAGGGATAAGGTAGGAGTAGTAACATATAATATAGCTAAGGTTGTCCAGTATGTGCTTGAAGATATAGAAAGAGCTTCCAACCATGGAGATTAACCCCCAAAAATGTATTTTAATGTCAACATTCTCAGGCTATGCAAAACAACAAATGAACAGTAGATAATGAAATATTTCACCCTGACAAAAGAAAAGGGAAATACAGTAAACCCACTATGTGAACCTGTTAAAGACAGAGAAAACCAGATCGATTTAGAGACAGCAGCTCTGACTGGGGTTAACAAGCTGCAGGAATAGGAAAAGGCACATTAAGATAGCTGCGTGCCTGAATTCCAGTCCATAGGTCCAAGCAAGTAAGATGGTAAAGACAGCTGGGGGAGCGCTCTTATTCAATTCAGAGAAGACACAACTGACAGACCATTAAAACTGAACCTGGGGTAAATGTAAAACAAACGTTAGACTGCACAGAACCCCATAAAAAAGCAGATTCAAAATATGCTCAAGCACAGGGTTAACTCCTAAACTCTGAAAAAAGACAGTTTTTTGCCATACCTTCCAGTCTTTGTCACATCATTACCTTGTATTTTTTAGGTTACACAGAGTCTTAGCAGCTGATGGATCATGTTCTGTATCCTCACTAGCATCATGAAACTGAAAACATTGACAGTGGGGTTATTTACAGCATGGACTTGAAATGGCATGTGGTCAAAATAGCTGCAGTGCTTCAGTCACTGAGGGAGGCAGGGTTAATTTCCAATTGAGAAAATGGTATCACAGGAAACAAGGAAACTATGTGTCTGAGCAATCTGAGAGGAGACGGTTGGAACCAGACCTTAATAAAGAAGCCCTCCATTAAATATCTGGTCTCCATTACACATTACAAGAATGCAGAAGAGGTCCTTTATGGGGCATGCGAGTATTATAGGAGGTTTTGTGCCACTAACCAACCTCATTAAAATGTCAACCTTGGTTTTATGTCTGGTGGTCAGTCATGTGATAAAGCCTTCACCTTGCTAAAGACCATTCTATGTAATCAGCCTGAGCTGAGAAGCCCCAACTTCAGTAGACCATTTGAATACTTGGCATACCACAGTGTCTCTCAAAGGAGGTGAGACAAGCTGTTGCCACTAGGCAGGGTATAGGATAGAAGGTATGGTTCAAACCTCACTGGATCTTAAAGCACTTTACAGTGGGGAAGGGAGAGAATGTTGCTGCTTTTAGACCAAGGAGCTCACGCACCCGTCCATAATTTTAGCCAAATGAGGAAATATAATTTAAAATATTTCACACTCTGCTCCACTGCTGCATCCCCAAAAATCCAAGGATCAGTTTTTTTTTATGGCCTTCCTTTAACATCCTTAGGTATACAATGTTTGACCTTATATTATACAAAATTAAAAGCAATCCAACTATAAATTACAAGGCTTGCAATTTCATCTCAGGGTTCTTGTTACATTTACTAACCACTCAAGTTTCACTCTCTTGAATTATGATGTCAGTAGACCCCTTGATGGAAACACAACCTTTAACCACAGTTGCCTATCACTGATTCTTTGTGCTTGCATTCCAAGTAAAGACAGAATACATGTAAAGCACACCAACAAACTCACTGTTGGATTTATAAATCAATATTTATCAGCTAATACTATGGCTAACAGGGAATTTCTGTGTGGCCTATGTTATATTTTTTCAATTTTAATATAAGACTACATCTGTTTAAATGTTTCCCTTCATGAGGTGGTAGGGGTATATGGTCAGGATGAGGTCTTCTCCTTCTCAAGCAAGGAATCCTTAACATGGATGAGAAAGATTTGTTAGGGGCTATCAGAAAAATGTATATTTTGATTTGGGTGGTTCTTTATTTCAGTTATCAAATAATAATTCTGTATTGACTGTATGGTTTTTATTATTACATGCAGGGGATGTACAGTGAAACCCTGGCCCAACCAGTTCTGCTAAGGATGATCCATTTGATTTTCTCACCTGCTGGTTCAATACAAAAGGCTTACAAACTGCTAACATGAATATTTTGTTTAAAAACACGAGCTGAGTGCCTGGTTTCTCAGCTACGCCTCTAACATTCTTGCACTGTCTGAAACTTCATTAATTCCAAAAATTGATAACATGGATATTTATATTAGTGGTTACAGAGTACACAAACAAGACTGAATTAGTAAATGGCAGGGTACTTTTTATGTAAAGCATGAACTTGAAATCAATGTTTTAGATGGTATACTGAATCCATGGGGTTGTGAAGGGATGCTTATTGAACTACTGCTAGGGAGAACCAAATAAAATGATTAGAATGTATTTATAACCCACCTACAGTGAAAACCAGCAGGTTTAGAGAAATTAATAGGAATTTTAAGTAACTTCTGAAGAATATTAATGATTATCCTAGGTGATTTGAACTCAAACTGGATGGGGCATGAAAAAACAAATTTATCAAGGTGTTACAAAACGTAAATTTGGAGCAACTGATAAATGACTCAACGAGGTAAATTTGGGCACTAAAACAGACACCTTAATTAATTGGTCACGACTAATAACATGTCAAACATTGTTGGATCTGTTATTTTACCTGATTTACTAAATGATCGTGCCCCTGCCTATGGTATATTAAGTAACAAAGGCCCATAGGTCCACCTAGGGTGATTAATTGCAGATAATTCTCCGATGCTGCTATTTCTGTTTTAAACACAATCTAGCTAGTGTAGATGTCAAATGCCTTTTAATTATTGTTTATAACTCAGATTTGATAACAAAGTAATGTGGATGTTTTATGTAAAGTATCTAACATGTATGTTATATTTGTGTCTGCAATTTTCTGTAATGGCTTTGGCGATCAATAAATTATTGAACTGAAAAACTGAATTGAATTGAATAGTGTAGATTGATCTCAGTTTGACTTGTTGGGACCTTTTGGAAAAGTAGAAATACTGTACCTTTCTCAAACCATGAGATGATTCTAATATGCAGTCCATGGAAATAAGTAATGAGAAAATGACAGATAATACACTGATACACTGTTGAATAATAATGTTACTAATCTTACTAAATGCATCAAAAAACATCCTACTTTTTCTGGTTGTGAAAATAAAAATGATGAATAACCACTGAATTTGGGAAATCCTTATCTTTCCTTAACAGTTGTTACACATAAGAAAGTATTCGGGTTTTATCAAACAGGGAGTACTCTGGAGAGGAAGAGGTCATGAGCAGGGTGCTGCAGGGGTCAGTGTTGGGGTTGGGGCTGGTCCTCTTCAATTTCTTTATTGGGGACATTGCAGAGGGACTGGAGGGAAGGTATGCCTTCACAGACAATACAAAGGTATGCACTAAGGTGGACATGACAGAGGGTGTTGAAAGAATGAGGAAAGACCTTAAAAACTGGAGAAATGGTCTGAAGAATGGCAGCTGGGATTCAGTGCAAAGAAGTGCAGGATCATGAACATGGAACACAAGAACCCTGGGGTAATGTACGAACTAGGGGGAGGTACTGACAGTCATAAAGCAGGAAAGGGACCTGGGAGTTATCATCTTGGAGAACCTAAGAGAAACTAGGCAGTGCGATAAGGTGTCTGGAAGGCTGGTCAGATGCTTGAATGCAAAGGGAGGGTATCACGAATAGAAAGAGGGAGGTGATCTTGCACTTGTACAAGACACTCATGAGAGACTGTATCTGGAATACTGCATCCAGGTCTGGAGGCCTCATCTGAGAAAGAACATAGACAGGGTGGAGGCGGTGCAGTGGAGGGCAAGTAAAATGGTGCAGGGCCTGTGGGGATAAGACCTATGATGGAAGACTAATGGAGTTAAATATGTATTCTCTGGAGGAAAGGAGGGAGGGTGACATGACTGAGACATACAAATACATCACTGGTATAAACAGAGTACAGGAAGGAAGACTCCTCCAAAGTAAGAGATGCGCCAAGTCAAGGGGGCACAAAATGAAGTGGGGAAGGCTCAGTGGAATTGTGAGAAAATATTTGTTCACAGAGAGGGTGGTGGACACCTGGAATAGCCTATCAAAGTGGTGTAAGGGGTCAAAACAGTCACAGACTTTAAGTAGGAGTGGGATAAACACAAGGATGTCCTGGGGGCAAGGGAGGGCTCCAGAGTTCAGTTTGGGCATGGGGCCTCATACTAAATAGGGATTAATAAGGCAGACTGGGTGATGATGCAACTCCCACCCACTCCCAGCCTAACCTCCCATGGAGCACCACCACCACCCCCATCCCCAGACCCCCAACACACACCCTCACTCACCTGAACAGGTCCCAGTGTGAGATCCTCTCCTGTCAAAGACATGTCTTGCTGCTGGAGCTGGCAACTGCTACAGGTGAAATAAGGTAAGTGTGTTCAATGTATTTCAATGGGTTTTCAACTGCACTTACCTTATTTCTCATACAGAAGTTGCTGGTTCCTGCAGCAAGACATGTTTACCATGGGACAGTGGATCTTCACACTGGAATCTGTTCAGGTGAGTGAGAGTGTATGGGTGTGTGTGGGGTGGTGGGTGCTCAGTGGGAGGTCGGGCTGGGGGTAAGGGGTTACATCAGCGATGGACCTTTTTTACAGATTAAAAAAATACATCAAAGGACTGTGTTCTTCTTTTCAGGCTCCGAGGGACATCCGTGGGTGGGGAGGTTGCCACTACACACCTCATTTAAATCAGCAGTGACATGTAGATGGCTGAAACTGATCTAGATAGTGGGGGAATGCAGACTAGCAATTTTGCAGTAACCACTGAACCACCTAACTGCACTTTCTAATTGTTGTGATACTTACATGCTGACTAATACATACAGTATACACATATATGCATATATATTCCAGTATAACATATCAGTGCACTGTCTATACACATTTTACAGATTAAAAAAAGACATTGAGGGACCATTTTCTTCTTTTCAGGCTCCGAGGACATCGGACAGTGGGAGGCTGCCACTAGACACCTCATTTAAATCAGCAACGACATGCAAAAGGCTGAAACTGATCTAGATAGTGGGGGAATGTAGACTAGCAATTTCTGCACTAACCACTGAACCAACTATCTACATTTTCTAATTGTTGTGATACACACACACTGACTAATACATATACACATATATGCATATATATTCCAGTACAACATAGCAGTGCACTGTCTACACACAAAGAGCATTGTCTTTCACACACACACACAGACACTGCCGTCTGGGTGTGTGTGTGTGTGTGTGTGTGTGTGTGTGTAGTACAATGCCTTATCTGGCATTTATTTACTAATACATCTACCCCTAACTTTTACTGTATTTAGGATAAGCACAGTGTTTTGCACTAACTCCTTGTACTAATCTATGGCTTGACTGGGTAACTAAGGTAGAGGATCAGGGAAGTGTGGTGGATGTGGCCTATCTGGACTTTAGAAAGGCATTCAACACCATCCCCATAGAAGGCTGATGAACAAACTGCACAGCCTAGGAGTAAATCTTAAAATAGTTCTGTGGATGGAGAACTGGCTGAAAAGGCAGGAGTCAGAAGGTTGTGGTAAACAGGGAGTACTCTGAGAGGGAGAGGCAAAGAACACAGTGCCACAGGGTTGGCACTGTGGCTGGTGCTCTTCAATGTCTTTATTGGGAACATTGCAGAGGGACTGGAGGGGCAGGTATGCCTCTTTGCAGACAATACAAAGGTATGCAATAAGGTGGACATGACGGAGGGTGTTGAAAGAATGAGAAAAGAACTAAAAAACTGGAGAAATGGTCTGAAGAATGGTAGCTGAGATTCAATGTGAAGAAGTTCAAGATAATGTACATAGGTCTCAAGAACCCAGGGGCAAAGTATGAACTAGGTGAGGCAGTACTGACAATCACAAAGCAGGAAAATGACCTGGGAGTTATTATCTCATTATCTATTATCTAAGTGAAACTAGGCAGTGCGATAAGACACCTGGAAAAGGCTAGACAGATGCTTGAATGCATAGGGAGGGGTATCAGGAGTATAAAGAGAGATATCATCTTTCCCCTGTATAAGACACTCATGAAACTGCACCTGGAACACTGTGACCAGTTCTGGAGGCCCCATCTGAGAAAGAACATAGACAGCATGCAGGCAGTGCAGTGGAGGGCAACTAAAATGGTGCAGGGCCTGTGGGATAATGAGTTGCGACTAGCCAAGCCAATATTTAAAATATTTATTTCATTTGGGTAAAGCATTTAACTCATTTTAAATATTGAATTTTTACAGGCTGTGCCAGTTGAGACTTAATATGTCATTTACAGGGTGGTCATGCTTTTACCCTTTTTTATAATGTATTTGCACAATGCAGATCTGCTGAGAGGCAGTTTCAATGCGGTCTTCCTTTTACACATTTTTACAATGTATTTTCCTAAAATATGCCTGCTGATTGCTATATATTTAACCTGGACAGTTCACAGAAGATGTGACATCTTATTTTCAATGGGATTCTATGTGTACACATTATTATGCTGCATTGCGTGAAAATCAGAACACGCTGAAAACAATATTTTACATCTGGACTAGGCTACTTAGATAAATACATTATAAAAATGGGCAAAATCATGTTCCCACTGAAAACAAGATACTGCATCAAAGCTGGGATATCCTGAGTAAATACAGCACAAAAATCTATAAAATAAAGATCCCAATGAAAGGAATCCTGTCAACTCATGAAGAAAACCACTGTATTCCCATGTTACACTCTGCTAAACATATAATCCACAGTTTTTCCTTAAAAGCATTTATGGACCCTGTCTGCACAAACCAACTCTTTCCACCTGCTGTACTGCACCCACTTAAGACCAGTGAGTCAGTGACATCATCGCATCCTTCCTGTCCACAAAATGGATGCCTCCATATACATGTTTAAAAAATATTTTTCAGTGTTTTACTAAAGTCCTTTGTTAAATATAACCTAGTAATCAAACTGCTAAATAACTATAGTGACTGTTGACATAATCATATAGGAAATTCTACACAGTCCCTTTAAAGGTGACGGGAAATTATGTACATAGATAACTGCACTCCAATTTTCCTTTCCATGTCAGTTATGTATTCTGATACACACTGACCAATTTTTGATAAATAAATAATCTAGCCTTGGATAATCCTCTGATTTATATAGATTTCCGCTGCACAGCAGCTACTGCTCTTCATTTCAGATTTCTAAGTCATTCCATGATATCAGTTACACCATTCCATGCTAGTCACATAAATGGCCTGGAATGGTGTTATCAATGTCACAAAATGTACAGGCAGTATGAAAAGAGGGTAGGGACTGCTGAGGTGAGAAGGATTCAGGGTAGTTACAAAGGTAAAACCAGATAATTAATTTAACTCAAAAGGTCAAACTGTATCAAAATATTGGTTAGACACAAAAAGAAAATTGAAGGCATCTAGAGATGTGAAAATGGTTTCCTGTCACCTTTAAGAACTTGTACTGTACATGAACTTGAATGTATGATTGTATGCTACTGCCTACATCCTCCTGGGTCACCCGTGCAAACAAGGCATTGTACTATTGGTTAGTTCCGGCACTTAAACATCTAAGCAATATAAATAAATGTAGAAACTCTGGAAAATTACATGTACTATCTCTTTAATAAGCACAACATTAATGCAATCTTAAGCACTGCACCCAATGTTTGCTTCCTGGCAAATTAAGCCTCTAAGTATAAAATATGTAAATTACAGCTTGGAGGGAAAAAGGCAACAAAGGCAAAATAAACCTAGGAAATTTATTTTCTTTTTCTAAGTTATGGTTCCATTTCTTAACGAACAGCATTTTCATCTTCACCCACTGTGAAAAGCTGTACATGTCTGAGTCACATCTCAATTAATTGTATACCACTTTGGCTCATTCCTGACTTGTTATTGAAAATTAAGACGTGCTTAAATGAACACTGCATTTGTTATGGCCAGATGTGCTGTTACAGATCACTGAAGAGCACAAACCATCCATCACTCGTATTAGTCTGGCATGGTTTCTGAACATTTTATACACACAGAAACTGTATTTTAATACATTTTTGGTACTGTGTGTAAGCCAGCAGTAAGGCACATTTTTATTCACATCCACCAAGGGCACTTCCTGCTGCTGGAATGGAACAGAGTCTCAGCCAATGCAGCATCCTCACTGCTCTGTAGTTTGGGTCTGCTATTCTAAAATTCTCCACTGCAGCTTATCGTTAGCAACATCTCCTTTGCAATAAAGTAATTAAAAAACTCTTGAAGAACAGTTCTTCCACATAAATTCATTTCAAAATAGTTTTAATATATTAAAATGTTATGTTACATAGTGTATTTTCTATTAAAGTATAACAAAATGTTTTAATAAGTTAAGAAATAACAAAACAGAATCAAAATGAAGTTTAATTCATGAAGAATCAAGACACTAAAAACAGTAAACCATAATATTAACAACAGAACATCAGGAGCCCTATGATGTTGTTAAGTGGTTGCAACATCTACATAGCAACAATGGGGGCCTTGCAAACCTGTAGGGCTATATACAACAGGAGTCACAGCCATTCACTGGAAAAGGAAAGTTAAGTACTTACCATAACTGGTAATCTTCCAGAATATTTTCTTCATTGAGTACCGCTAAGGGTCTGGGCAAGAGGCACTATGATCGTGCAGAAGCAAATCTTGGTCAGGGGTCCAATGACAGCTACTGGCTACAGCACCTGTGTGCCCCCATGTGGTGCTGCAGACCTGCCAATAACTGCAGGAGCTCCGTCCCAATGTTAGTTCTATTTGCCAGGACAAAAGCAAAAGTGGGGACAAAAGCTAGAGCATGTGATAAACTAGCCAAAGGGATGGATATAAAGATATTGGAAAAACAAACAAAAAATCTGACTACCAAAGCTCATAGAAAGAAAGCGGGGCACACCTAAGGTGCACAGAGAAAGAGGTAGTTTGGAATGGTAAGCCAGAGCCCCAAGAAACTAACCTACTACCCAACTGACATAGGCTGGCAAACAGTAAAGTGAGAAGTAAGCATCTCATCTATGCACGTAGGCTCTGGCTAGCAGGTAAGGGACAGCTAAGAGCAAAACCCATGACAGGGTTCCGATAAGACCCTGTCCCATTTGTTATGCAGAGAGAGTTAAAAGCAAAGTTCTATTCTGACCTCTCCTATTCTGTCATGTGTCTATCTGTTGCCTGTCTGATTGCAAAATCAATTGTTTTTTGTGGCACCTAGGAATTGGCCACTCCAAAGGTTGCACAATTTCTCCCTGTTATCTCCCTTCCTTCACTTGCAATTTCTAATCTTTCTTTCTCCAATTGCTTGGCTGTGGTAAAAAAATATATATATGTGAATCTTTACGTGACTTGGTTTGCAAATGCATACAGTTACGTTGCTGAAATGCTTACAGACAAAATTTGGATTTCTTTTAAAAACAGTAATCTGTACTACAAGGGATTAACACCGAGGTGCATTTTGACTTCTACAAACTTGTTTACAGAATCAGCAGCAGGAAATCAGCCCTGGGACAGGAAGTCTTAATTGGCTGCACCTGTTAAGAAGACTAATGTATTCTTCAGGCTGCTCAGAGGGGAATAAACTGACAAAGAGTTGATACATTTTGTGGAACATGTAATTTACAAGAATAGGATGCAGAAATTAATTGCCTGGGGAAACGCCTTATAAAAAGAAAGTAATACATTTTGTAGAACACAGGTGATGTAATTTACAAGAACAGGATGCAGAAATTAGTTGCCTGGGGAAAATGCCTTATAAAAAGAGAGCAATGTTTTGTTTAGAGCAAGAGCTAGAGAGGTAGAGATTTTAAAGAGACTCTCAGATGAATGAATTTTGTTTGTTTGAACTGCCTGTATCAAGAGCAATCCTGCACAATTTTATTTTTTTTTTATCATTATTGATAATAGTAAAATACTACTCATGAATTTTATAACTCTCCTGGTTTGCCTATGCTCCTGACCTATGCATCTGACAGCTGGTGTCAGAAAAAGTGGGATTTATGTTGTGTATACTCTAAGCCAGGAGTTTTGTCCATGGGTACTAGATATGGTACCAGGGAAGCATAGAAAAGGTATGGATCCTGCAACAGCAAGCCCAGAAGTTATCAACAGAAGAATGGCAGTCAACTAGAAGCAGAAATAAAAGCCTGAGACTGTACAGCATGATAATAGAAGAAGAAGAACAGACCGAGACAGAACTCAAAAACATTTGCTTTCTTTAAACGGTGGGCTATACAACAAAGAGAGACTGAGAAAATAAGAGAAAAAGAGATTGAGCATCTGGAGAAATAGAGAAGGGAAGAGATACAGTGACAGGAGCAGTGATGGCTGGATCCCTTGATAGCTATCAAAGCTGGAGGATCTGGTACAGGTCCTGCAGATCAACAAAACACAAACAGCTTAAAAGACATTAAAGTTACAAAGCTGTGTCCCTGGATGATGTTGAAACATACTTGACAACTTTTGAAAGGGTCACTGGAGCCTGCCAATGGCCAAAACAGCAATGGACAATCAGGCTGGTACCCTATCTGACAGGTAAAGTCTAACCTGACAACAGCAATATGGACACTGCATAGTCAGAAAACTATTACATTGTGAAAAGAGAACTCCTTAAAAGGTATGACATCTCAGAAGAGGCCTACAGGCAGAGATTCTGGTCCCTGAAATACGACTCAGTCGACAATACCCAAGAAGCCTTCACCCAACTCAGAGAACTCCTCATTAAATGGCTCCAACCAGAGGACAAAACAGTCCTACATCAGACCATCATTGACATTTTTGCAATGGAGCAATTCAATAACATCCTTCCCATAGAAATGCAACGTTGACTAAAAGAATACAGACCAGAAAGTGGGGAAAAGGCCATTTCTTTGGCTAGGGACTATCAGATGACCAGACAGACACTGCAGCAGTGACATAACAGCCAAGGACCAGTAAGACCCTCTTTTTGCCAGTTTAACTCCTGATCAGATAAGAATTCTGATGGGAGTATCAAATTTGCACCCAAACTCTTTATTTGCTATAACTGTAATAAGTCAGACCATATTGCAAGAAACTGCCATAAAAATAAGGAGGGTAACACTGGAGCAGACTTGCCTTAGAAAATTGGGGAAAGTATTTAACTGATGTCAATGTGTGGGAAAAGACTATGAAGGGAATTATAGATTTGGGAAGCTGACAGACCCTGGTGCATGCTGAAGTTCTGAGAAAAGACTGTACAAAAGGACCAGGTAGTGGGGTCATATGCATCCACAGGTACATGCAATACTATCCCACCACCCAAGTGACTAAACATTAATGAGGTGCTGCACCAAATGAAAGTGGGGGTAGTACATAAGTTATCTGTACCTGTGATTTTTGGAAATGACTTTCAGGATTTGCTGAGTTAATCACAGAGGGAGTAAATCTTGCTGTGTCAGCAGCTGTGATAACAAGGACACAGGCAAAGAAAATCTCAGATGTTGGGGACCTTTTCCTTTTGGTGACTTTGATTTGGACTTGTCTGAGCCCAGCTCCAAGATTCAGAAGTCCAGGTAAGAAAGGAGATGCCTGAAAAAAAACAGTGGCAACAAAGGACTGATGGACATAAGGGGTTGATATATGAAAATGCTGAAACTAAACTGATAACTGATTGTGATTTTGTTTCTGAGCAAACTAACAATGTTTCACTCCAAGGTTATTTTAAGCAGCTGGGGTGAAACAAAACAGGATGAACCAATGTTTAAAAATATAATGAGCAACTGTACAGAGTTTGGGTTAATCCCCAGATGTAGGAGCAGATAGGACAATTTGTGATACCAAAGAAGTATAGAACTGAGTTGTTACAGATAGCACATGACAGTCCTACAGCTGGGCACTCAAGGAGGAGCTGCACACTTGCCAGACTGTTGCACAGATTTTACTGGCCTGGGATACATGAGGATGTTACCACCTATTGCAGGTCTTGTGCTGAATGTCAGAAAGTGGCCCCAGTAACTGAAAAGGCTAGGTGCCCCAGTGACCCTACCCTTGATGGATGTGCCTTTGAGAGAACTGCAATGGATGTGGTTGGCCACTTAGACAAAAGTAAAAAGGGTAATAGATTCATTTTAGTATTATGTGACCTTGCTACTCAATACCCAGAGGCAATTCCAATGCGTAGTGTCACAGCCCACGAGTAGCAGCAGAGCTTGCTAAAATTTTCAGCAGGATGGGCATACCTAAAGAGATTATTACTGATCAGGGTAGTAATTTTGGTGTTGCATTACTGAAGGAGCTGTACCAGCTACTAAGTATCACTGCCATAAAAACATCACCTTATTATCCTCAGACAGACAGTCTTGTTGAGCACATCAATCAAACCATAAAACAGATGATAAAGGTGACACACAAAGAAACACTGCAGCCCGCTCGTATTCCCACATACCTTGCAATGCTGCTGCAGGAGTCTGGGGCTGCAGTGATCTTAATTTTTAATCCACTCTGTGTTTTGCTACAAACTGCTGAAATGTTTGGCTGAACACAGAAGTGCCACGTGATTCCAATCTAGCTGGTGTAGAGAGTCATGGGTATTACACCCATGTAGTGATGTTGCTGCCACCACTGTTCTCATTATAGTAGCAGTGGCGGTGTTTTATTATGTTTAATTTATGGCTTGTTAGAGGGGTTCATATATCAGTACTTACAGCAACACCTGGACAGGTTGTTGCTGTAAGTAACAGTACATGTATGAAACCCCTTAGAAGCCACATACATTAAAACATAATAAAGCACAATAAAAGTCTGTTTTCATATATGTAATTAGACTGTATCTCTTAGCCCTAAGTCTACCCCGTCTATTTTCATATCATGGCCCCTTGTTCTTGAACATTTTTTTTTTAAAAGATGCTACCTCTGTACCTTATTTACACTCTTGAGGTATTTGAAAGTCTCTATTATATCCCCTCTCTCTCTCTCCACGAAATACATATTGAGATCCTCCAGTCTCCCTGATATGACTTTTGGTGCAGCCTCTGTACCATTTTGCCACCCTTCTCTGAACCGCTTGTAATCTATGTCCTTCCAGATCCTGTGCTCTGTTGTATTCAAATATACCACAAATGTTTCATTTAGTAGTGATTCCATTATTTTCCCCACCACCGAGGTCAGGCTGACTGGTTGCTAACTGCCTCGTTACTCCCTGCTCTCACTTTCATTGAGAGCGACTACATTTGCCCTCCGCTGGTCCTTTGGTACCACACCTGTTTCCAGCGAACTGTTGAACAGGGCTGTCAGTGGTGCTGCTATCAGCTCCTGAGTTCTCTTAATACTCTGGGATGTATCTCATCCGGCCCCATTGCCTTGCCCACTTTCAGATTAGTGAGTTCCTTTAAGACACTCTCCTCCTTAAAAAAGACTGGTGTCCACCTCCCTCCCAATGGTGCTTCCGTCGCCCAACTTTGGTCCCTCCCTGTCCCCTTCTTCTGTGAATACTGAACAAAAATACTTGTTCAGGATTTCTGCTTTTTCTTGGACCCCCTCTGCACACTTCCCTCCTTCCCTTTTTAGTCGCACAATCCCACCCTTAGTCCTCTTTCTTTCATTAATGTACCTGAAAAAGTTCTTGTCCCCTTTTGTTATTGCCTGGGCTATTTTTTCTTCTGTTTGTGCCTTTGAGCTCCTGACTGCTTTCCTTGCCTCCCTCTGCTTTTCCAGATACAGTTCCCTGTCTTCTTTCCTCTGTGTTTCCTTGTACCTCCTGAATGCCACCCTTTTCGCCCATACCTTCTCAGCCACTTCCTTTGAGAACCATACTGTTTTTATGTTGCTTGCACGCATGTGCAAGAAACATAGTGCCATCATCTGAGTTTTCGGAGGTGTGGCAGACCTCTTCCAATTCAGTCAGTGTGTTTGCATGCGCAGCCGCAGTTCTCCAATGCCTGCTCCAGCTGTCTATGATCAGTCCAAATGCAGTGGAGTACAGTTGAAAGGGGCTACGCTTCAGTGAGCAGCGATAAGATATCACCTGCTCATGCATGCTCCCCATACACACACACACACACACACACACAGCACATACTTCCTGCTCGCCCCCACACTGTAGCAAAAAGCTACACAGATCCCTACTCCTGTGATACTCAATTTGAGTAGTTAAGAGCAATAGCATCTCAGCGTCCGACTTGGTTAAAGTTAGATATAATTCTTATCACCGAACCGTCTAACAGAGAAGCACATAGTTGCTTATTTTCATTGCCCTACCATAAATACGTGTATTTTTACATTTTGGATTTTGGTAACTGTGGAGACTCACTAAGACAAGTTGTCCTTTTTGCAAGAGCTGTCCCCTGAAATGTTGTAGTTGCAATTTGAAAGAGGGGTAATTCATGAATATGAATTAGAATTTACAGCTAGAAGTTACTGGTCAAGGTTTTCTGGTACCTCATACAAGGTCCTTATGCGTAGCCAGGCGCACCATTTCACACTCATTTCAATAGCAGCAGCAGGAAAGTGAGTGCTGGGGGTGGGGAGCAGCATGAGCTGAAGTCACAATAAAATTCAAAATATGCTCAAAACGTCACATAGATAAAGTTAGGAATGGCAGTTGTAATGTAAAATGTACCTCTGAAAGTGCACCACAATAAGGTGACAAAATACAGATACCTCACTGACATTGTCGTGTTAAGGGTCCAGTAGCCTAATTTCACCAGAATCACAGAGGTTCAAACGCTCCTTGCAGTAGAATCTTTAGTAGAATCTTCTTTATTGTCGAATGTTTTACAATCTCTGTTAATTTGCACTGTTACTGTATGTCCAGTGTTTTACCGCTGTTTAATTTGCAGTGTAACTGTACATAATCCATACCCGGGTCGCCCCTGAAAAAGGGACTGTATTGTCTCAGTGGATTCAACCAGTCACCAAAACTCAAATAAATAAATAATTAAATCACAGGGGTTATGAAGCTCTTCCACTCACTAAATTTGATAGAAAATGCTACAAGCTTACTTTAGGGGTGGCAGTGGAGATCATAGGAGTGGCAAAGAAATCAAAGGCGCCTCAACCACTACCCAGGTTACCCTTAAATGAAGCCCCTGTAAGGGTCCTTCTCAGTTCTCCCCATAGTACACAAACTGCCTCTTTTGTATTTTGATTTGTTTCTGTAAATCTGAACCTTGTGGCTTTGGTCATGCTGCTTACTGCGCCACACTCCGACAGTGGAACACTACACTGAACAATTCAGCAGCGGTTTATATTGCCAGGAAGTTTATTTTATTTACCATATAGAGGAATGTTATGACAATGAATTCAAAATCGCTGGCTAGTAAATGATTTATATACCCCAAAATAAGGCAAGTCTTAGATGCGATTTCTGGGACCCCAAGGGGTTACAGCACACAGTCTTGATCTATTTTACATTGCTGGGGATGTTCACTTTATATTCAGAGGGATGACATTAAGCCCAGTAACAGCATGCACATAAAATAACTGGCAGGTTATATGTCTCTTAAAATGCACACGCTCCTATGTTAAAGGTGCTGGTTTCAAATTTCCACAACAACCTGGAGTATTCCTATAACTACCCATTCCTATACAAAGATTGCCATTTTGAAAGTTCTGCACTTGGAACTATATGCACAGATAAATACTGGTTGCTGCTTTTTCTGATCCTTATCGGAGGGGAGTGGCACCAAAATTCACAGACACTGACTCCAGTGCATGCGTTACCTGTGTGGCTATCTCAGAGAACTGACTGGGAAACCTCCCCTTCTGTCTCTGGCTGAGGCACCGATCAGGGTGGCAGCTCTGACATGCTGCTCTGCACATTTTGGCTCAGACCTCGAGTCATTCTGTTCACTTCTAAGTTATTTTATCTATTCCGAACATTTCACACGTCCTCTGCTGCCAGATCTTACGAGCAAGCTCCTCGTAGCCAGCAGGCTCCTCTGCTATCAGAACTCTTGGCCAACTATCTAATCTCCCCAGGCTCATACGCCCCTTTTTGCAGTCAGAAAACAACAAATCCAGGAGTCTCCCTACACCAAGTTCAACACATACTTTTGAAAGACATACTTCTGGGGATGGCAGCTCTAGGCCACAGGGTCCAACCTGAACAGAGAGACGATGGCTCCCATTTGAAGAACAACTTTGTTTTGCAATTTACTTACTAAGGGTGGCTCATAATGAGATGCAATATATCGTTTTCTGGCTTTAGGTATTATTATAGCTAGGGTGACTGAAGCTCTGAGTGGTTAAATGATTTGCTCAGTCACACAAAGTATATAAATGGTGGGATTGAAACCTGGGTCTCCTACCATTTCCCAAACCTGTGCTTTAGCAACTAGAATACAGCCTCTAATATGAACAAGAATTACACGTCTAATTACAGGTATCTGTTGAGCAAGAGCTTCCCATCAGAATGAACTGAAATGATTGATGCTATAGGGCTTACTGTATATTGCTATACGATATTGTTATTGGAGGCAGTATAACGATGTGGTTTAGGACACTGAGCTACAAACATAGAGACTTGGGTTTGAATCCCACAGCCCTGGCTTGCATGCTGTGTGACTCTGGGCAAGTCACTTAACTTCCCCGTGCTTCCAGATCGCACCTGGAAACAAGATCCAGTTTAGTATACCTTTCCTGAATAAATAAGTTCCCATTTCCCTATATTGTTGCCCGACACCTTTTGCCTTCTGGAGTCTTGTCCGATAACAAGGGCTTTGCTGGAGAGGCATTTACCACAGCCGAATACTTGCTTCCATAGGTACCCGCTGTTTGCTTTCAAATACATCAGGAACATTGTGAGTTCAAATTGGTACAACCATATGTATTTTGAAAGAAAAAGTTCAGACTGAGCATAGCGTATTATGAAGAAAAGAGTCACGACAGATATGTTGTAGACTACCAGCCATTGCCAAAAGCGAGTGGTAGTCCAATAATTAAATCTGCCCTTATCTGTTATACTGCCATCGGAGAGACAGCTTATCACCTCCCCAGAGTATATATCACCACAGTACATTGGTATGAACTCTTCGCCTGTGGATTAGCTGTCATATTATTGGCACAAGGGCACTAACTGATACAATGTTTGTGACCTTTCAAATGTATCCATATATTTTGGTGTGAGATCACCCGGTCTGTGCCAGGTTACTGTACAGGTTGCAGTGATATTTGATAGCTATACTGTACCTTCCCAGACATATTTCTCTGTTTGTGCTGTGAACCCGCCCGAATGTGGAGTAGTACTCCATTATTTTCACTAGTGTTTATCATATTCCCGGTGTGAACAGAACCTCCCCAGTGTGTTGGTGTGAATCACCTTTTGAGTGGAGTATTCCTCACATTATTGGCACTGCAGTCTAACTGTGGAGTCGCTGCCAAGTTCAGAGAATTCTATCTGGAGAGGGAGGACATGCCCTTTCCCTTGTGGTTTCCTTGTTACATTCTAAGGTGCCCAGCTGAATTTCTCCACTAGTGTGGAAAAGATTCCTGTTTTAATTAAACATGCTAATTATCCTTCGGGAATGGTGTCGCTTTCAATAACATTTACAAAGCTCCATGACTTATACAATAAAGTCAGACTTTTAATGACTTGACAAATGGCCTTTTTAGTTTATGAGATGCAGAAACATTTAATGATTGTCATTCTATTTAATTTACAATTAGTTAGCCTTAGACACTCAGCTTAGCTGAGGTACAACACTTGGCTTATAATGGGGTTCTGTTTCCTCCAGTTTTATTGTTGTGTGGATAGGAGCATAGAAATGTCACTGGACTTGCTCAAGGTCACTGAGCCATTGCCTCTGGCAGGACTTGAACACTGGACTTCCACATATTCAAGACTACCCTGAAATAGGCAAGCTGTGTTTCTAACTATTAAAGTAAGCAATATCACCAAATGACATGTTGGTAGCTGAAATAATAGGGAGTGCTTGAGTGTGTGGGTCAAAACTGAATGCCTCCAACTCCCGAAGAAGTCCTCCTATTTCTGCATGACTAGGCATCTGGGAGGATGTTATTGTGCATATGAAACTGTTACTGTAAATACTCAACAATGGGCTGCAACAGTCTTGCTGTTCAGGTTGCTGAAATAACCAGACACAATCATGCAGTTCTCAGCCAATCAGACTACTGGACTTTTCCATCTTGTTTCATACTTTTCAGCTTTTTCTCAGTGATATGTGGGACACTTACACTGAAAATGCACCACATATTATCAGACATGGAGGTAAAATCTCAGACCATTGTGGAAACCGACATCTTTATTGGTGCAAAGTTTAATTATGATTTAGCAACATAAGTTTAAAGTACCATCTCTGTGTTCAGTACCTTTTCAGTGCAAGCCTACTCACTGCACTGCACACGTTTATGAACAGTATTTAAGCACCTGTTCTAAGTCATCTGCTCTTTCCCTCTTCTACTTTCTTGATTAAGGATATTTTGTTCGTTAATGGTGAAACCTCTCCCCATATTTAGACACAGTTTGTTTGGCTTATGTTTTATTGGTTTTCTGTATTTGTCGTCTTCCTTAGAGTGTTTATTTTCATGGAAATGGGATCACTGCCCCCTGGAGTTGATCTTCTGTTTAATTCCTTGCTGAAGTCACAATAATGTGCCGCTTTAATTATAAAGTATTATAGGACAGGTATCTATTGTAAGCCAATCAGAACACATGAGAACTTTTATTTAATACCCCATAAACTACTATAATCACGTTAGACATGCCCACAGCAGGTTATCTACATTTTACACACACACCCACAGTAGATTATCCACATGTCAGGCACACCCACAGTAGGTTTTATCCATATTTTAGACATGCTCACAGTACGATATCCACATTTGAGATACGCCCACAATAGTTTATTCATTTATTTCACCGAGAAAAAAAAGGGGGGAGGGGCTTGTTCCACTTTGACTCCCATAGAACGTTCAACATCCTGGGCTCAGAATTCCTAGTCCTATAACAGTAATAACATTCAGTTAGCTGCTGGAGTATACGCTGAATAATCAGCTCCTGTGGGTCTTCCTTCACATGCTCGGGCTAAACTGAATGTTATCACTTAAATAATTTCCTCAGCAACAAACTGTGGTGTGACACGTTCAGATTATGACTTCAGCAAAGGATTAAAAAATCTAGGGGACAAGGATCCTACTTCCATGCAAATTAGTAATGAAGAACAAACTGAAGAGGAATGTAGACAAAGTATATGCTCAAGTGTGTCCAAATGTTAGGGTTTTCAAAGCTTTCTCCAAGCGTACTTCTGAACTGTACCACATTGAGTGACATCCCTCATTAAAATTTTACCTTTCATATTTGCTGTGTCCCATATCTGCCCCTCATGGCAAAGCTGCTAACCACATAGAGAATGTGCTGCAAACTCAGCCATAGGCAATGACTGGTTTGCTTTAGAGCTGCTCAGTGATTCTGAACTGATTAAAAAACAAAACAAACAAAAAAAAAACAAACAAGATTCTAATACATTTTGAAATCCCCCTTGCAGAAACAATGGCATTCCCTATAATGATTTAATGCCCTCCTATAATGTAAACTGTGTTTTGGCTAAAACAATTGTGTTAGCCCATTTATTATGTTGCTTACACGCATGTGGAAGAAACATAGTGCCATCATCCAAGTTTTCAGAGGTGTGGCAGCCCTCTTCCAATTCAGTCAGTGAGTTTGCAGGCGCGGCCGCAATTCTCCAATGGCTGCTGGAGCTGTCTATGACAGCAGTTGAAAATGCAGTGGAGTACAGTTGAAAGGGGGAGCTACGCTTCAGTGAGCAGTGATAAGATATTGCCTGCTCATGTGCAGTCCCCCTACACACACACACATGCACGCATACTATTGTGCTAAGCCACACACGCACACACTGTATAGCCGACTGGGGTGCCCAGTCCCCGTCGACTGTGCTGCTCCCCAAAAAGAGTTCCACATGCCATGCTGGGTGCCCACCCCAGCATGGCTACACATCATACAGCCGACAGGGTGCCCAATCCCCATCGGCTCCATTGTCCCCCCAGAGAGTACAGGGTGCCACACTGGGAGCCCACCCCAGTGTGGCAACAGATGCTATCGCTGACAGGGATGCCCAATCCCCATCGGATCCATGCCCCACCCAAACAGCCATCCTTGTGCCATGCTGGGAGCCCACCCCAGCGTAGCAAATGTCCTGCGTCGTCGTCCTTTTAAAAAAAAAAAAAACAACCCTGAAACACAAAAACGGTCCCTCGCTGTCTCTGCCCCCAACTGTGCCTACCCACTGTGCACCCTGCCTCCCCACACACCCTCTCACCCGATACTTACCTCCGGACTCCAGCGTGACGATCTTCGGTGGACCGGGAACACATCTGCACTCTTCAAAGCCGACCGCGAACTGAGGAAATGCCAGTAAGCTGTATAATGTAATAAATAGGGTTTTTTCAACTTTGCTGCGTATCTCAGACATTTTTTGGAATTTTTGCAGCAAATTTTCAACATGGGGTTTTTGGGACCCCTTCTCATGAATGCTCTCACTATCATGGCATTAATCAGGCCCGAAGGGTGATTTCGCAGTCACTGCGCGAAATCACCTTTCGGCACTGATTAATGAAACAACACTGCCAGTGTTCATAAAGTGGGCTCTCAAAGAAGCCTATGTTGAAAATTTGGTGGAAAAATTCTAAAGACTTGTTTACCATGAGCATTAACGCCAAGATTCTCACATGCCTTCGTAAGTTTCGAATTTCAATATTTTCACTCCAGATTTTCAACATTGTCATTTTACCACGCCTCCTTATGAGCAGTATAGCTGTCATTTTTCACATCTCGCCCAAAATGTGTTTCCGCCCATGTAGCGCAAAATGGTGCAGTCAGTGTGCGAAATCACTGTATGGGACACATTAAGAAAATCACAGTGACACTGTTCATGAGCAGAGGTCTTAAAATGGCTATGTTGAAAATTTGGTGAAAAAATCCTAAAAATGACTGCTTTATGAGCCTGCGTTGCGCAGTTCCTATGCACGCTCGTAAGCTTGCGGATTTTCAATATTTTCACTCCAGATTTTCAACATTGTCATTTTACCACACCTCTTTATGAGCAGTACAGCTGTCATTTTTCACATCTCGCCCAAAACGTGTTTCCACTCATGTAGCGCACAATGGCGCAGTCGATGTGTGAAATCACTGTATGGGACACATTAAGAAAATCATAGTGACACTGTTCATGAGCAGAGGTCTTAAAATAGCTATGTTTACAATTTGGTGACAAACTTCCTAAAAATTACTGTTTTATGAGCGTGCGCAGTTCCTATGCATGCTCGTAACTTTGCAAATTTTCAATATTTGCACTCCACTGACTTCCAAATACCTACACAGCACATACAAGCAAGCAACATTTGGCATTGACAAATGCTTGTTTTGCTTTCTCTTTGTTTTGCTTACTTGCCTAATGCAATGGCTTGTTGCCTCCGTCATGGCTCCCTTAAGATTCTCCCACTCTCCAATATAAGTACTTTGTTTATTAGGACCTATTTAAGTTAGGTCTTAGCAGCACCCTATCTGGGTGAGCAATACAAATCCAATTAATAGGCTGAAGTGCTGCTTCTTGCTACTATTACAACTGCTCAGTTCAATTTAAAAAATCTGGGCTAACACTGATACTTACTGGCTTCGCCCTAGCTGGGTGAGCAGTAATATTTAAAGTAGTAAACTGTTTTGTAGTGGCACTTACTGCTACTACTGATACTTCCAGTTTAATTTAGCAGGCTTTACTAAAGCTGAAGCTTATTGCTACACCCTCTCTGGGTGAGCACTGCAGGTTAAATTAGTACTCTGTTTTGTTGTGACACTTACTGCTGCTACTAATACTTAGGTTTAAAGTAGAGGTCTTCTACTAAAGCTGAAGCTTATTGCTACACCCTATCTGGGTGGGTACTATGAGTTCAATTAGCCATCTGTTTCACAACTAAAGTGCTGCCTATGGTATAGGTATGTGGTACAGAGCAGGGAGGGCGAATGCCAATTTTGCTATTCGAATATCGAATATTTGCTTATGGTATTCGATGAATAACAAATACAAATAATATTAAACATGACAAAAATAGAATAAATACTTAATTTTGCACACTCATTTATCAGGGAGATACTAGTAAGTACAGTACTGTAGGTGTTATCAGCTTGAATCCCTGTGAAGCCTCAACAGCTGCTTCTCTAATCTGCTCCAGTATAAATATAAACAATATACCACGAGAGGTGTTGGTGATGCCAGGATTTACCCACACCCAGGGGTGTTATTGGTCACAAGGTGCAGTCAAGTGACCAACAATAACACACACCAGGAGGGGTAAATCCTGGCATCACCAACACTCTCAAGAGGTATATTGTAATTATACAATGTGTCAATTTTTATTGATGATAAAAAATAATGAAAAAATATGTTTTAAATTATTTTGTTTTATTAATTTATTAGTATGGCAGATAAAGAAGTCCTGTGTTGCTAGGGAGAGGCTGACAGTTTGTTTTTATTATCATGGGAGTGTGTGATAGCAAGTGTCCATTTCTGTTTTCCCTGCCTAGCCATGATTAAGATTTAGATTTTTTAAATTTTTTTTTTAATAAGTCAAAAAAAGAAGATGCAGTAGCTTATGTTAGCAGAAAGAGAGTGTGATGGAGTGTGGTGTGGGAACTAGCAGGCTGGATCATCGTGGTTTCTGGGGTTGGTTTCCATGATAAGAAAGGGGGTAGGAAATGGAAAAACTGAGCTGATGCAAACAAAAGGCTGCTTTGATTGTTATAATGACAGAGAGTGAATGAGAGAGACAGAGTTTCCGGCGTCAGGTTCCAGGTCTTAAGTGTGGGTCTGTGTCCTTCAATGATGAGGCTCGATGTTTCACGTGTAGTAAAACATGGTGAAAAAAATGTCTGGTACCAACTTTTATAAAAGTTTGGAAATCAGTTGGCATTCTGGGTTGGCATTCACGTGGGATGACTTTGATAAAGACAGAGAGCGGGTCAGGTAGGCTTTAATTTATGTCGGGGTATATCGGGAACGGAGAAAGCGAGTAGTGTATTTTTTCCCAATTTTAGATGCAGTTTGTTTTGAGTCTCAGACTGCTGGAGTGGGTAAGGTCAAAGGGTGCTAATGTGGGATTTGAACTGTGGAGTTGACATCTTCATTATTAGGTCTCCCTGTAGCAGTGCTGTAACGGAGAGTGAAGATGTTGGGAGACAGATCTGAGAGGACAGCCATTTTAGCCAGGAAAGGTTACTGAAAAGGGTTCTATCAGGAAAGTGTCTCGACAAAGATTGTTTAAAAAAGTGTTGTGGTTTGAATGGCGGTTTGCATATGGGAACAGAAGCAGAGCAGGAGTCGTGAGAGATAGCCTTTTAGCAGTGATTCACCAGTTTAGCAGTTGTGGGTTTCTGTTGCTTGGAGTGATTTCGGGTGGGGTTACTGATTAGGCTGACTGGCAGATGGCACCTCTTCCTGTGGGGTGATGCTAGGATGTACAATGGGAAAGGGGTGCCAGTGAGCCAATCAGGATGGAGGATTTGACTTGTGTTTAAGTACCCATTGTATAATACAATATAACGTCACATAAAGGTTACAAAACTAAAAGCAAATTCTAGGGATCTTACTGAAAGCTTCCAGCTGGGGTGGAGGGGAGGGGAAGGAATATGTCACTGCTAGGAGACAGAGGTGAAGGAAATGAGATAGCTGATAATTAATACCTCATTAGGCAGATGGCTACAGATGGCTTCAGCAGTTAGGTAGTGCAAAAGAGGCTCTTTAACACCTCCACAGCTCTGGTCAGGTAATTTCAGGAAGTGTTAGGAGGCTACTTAACTGCAGCTGAGGAAGAGTTAATGGGTTTCCAGCATCCAATACAGCAGGTAATAAATCATCCACCCTTCCTCCAAAGTCTTAAGACTCTCTCTCTCTCTCTCTCTCTCTCTCTCTCTCTCTCTCTCTCTCTCTCGCTCTGTGTGTCCCCTTTGCTAAATATACTGTAATGGACAAAACAAAATATTGGGCACTCACCGTTTAAAGGCCACTCAGCTCTGACTCTGCCCAAGTGTGGGCCTTTGTTTTTGTTTGTTACCAAAGGGGGACACATAGAGGATTAATGTAGAGTTTGCACTATTATTGTGAGCATAATCATCCAAATGTGGGCTTTGTTTTTGTTTGTAATCCATCAGTATCTTTAAGTGCCTTAGTGGAAAGCAACAGATGTCTCTAGAAGAGATGCCTCCCCAATCGAGACAGTGAGCAACAGAGTTCTTTGCTTTAGCCCCCCACATATCCGTGAGCAGAGGAGCAGTGCCATGCAGGCGGGAAGAGCCATGTTTGTGGAAACTGGAGTACATTGTCATGGCAGCTGGGTAAAATCTATATGCATGTCAGGAACGGGATCTGAGTTCAGACAGTCCTGCAGCACTTACATGGTTTTGGGGGGGTGGCAGTTGGGCCCTTGGTCAGAATCCAGTAGCTGACAGACAGAGAGCAACAGAGAGACAGCCACTGACAGCACATGAAGTGCAATGAGGGGGAACAAAAAAAAAAACTTCCCCTGTCACCACCAATCCTGATGATCATATCGCTATACCACTGTGTCTCTGTTCTTCCTCTCTCAAACTCATTAGTACCGAGTCATGGCTTAAAAAGGCCAATACTGACCACCAAATTACTCTTCCTGGCTATAAACTTCACAGGGCAGACAAGGAACGGGGGGTGTAGCCGTTTATTCTAAAACCAAGTGCTCAGGTTAGTGATATCTACTGTAAATCCAAACCAAAAGAATACAAGATTGTATCCCTGAAGCTTCACCTTCCTTCCACAGAATGCATTATTATCATCGGTGGTTATAGGCCCCCGGCTGGTGGCACTGACTTCCTTAATGTACTCAAATCCTTAACCACTGCTGACAATACTGAAACTATAATCCTTGGGGATTTCAGTATGGACTGGCTTACCCCTAAGTCACACAGCCTAAAATCTCTCTGCGATGAGCTTGTCCTTACATAGCTAGTTAGTGAACCCACAAGGAGCAATACATCGAATATTGCCAACAGTTCACTCCTAGATGTTATTTTAACCACTCATCCTCACAAAATTTTACATTCTGCTGTTTTTCACAATGACATGAGAGACCACGGCGTTGTAGCATGCATAAGATCGCAAGCCAAGGCTCGTCACCAGCCCAAGCTTATAACAAAATGGTCTTTTCATAAATTTAGCACAGCAAATTACTTGTCTGACCTAGGCAAGGTAAGATGGCAAGATCTCTATCTTGCCAAAACAGCAGAGGAAGCTGTCACTGTCCTCAATAACAACCTCGTCGCCCTGGCAAATAAGCATGCCCCCTTTGTTAAGGCTAGGGTGCGCAACACCTCTCATCCCTGGTTCACCCCTGATCTGAAGGCCGCACTTACAAACCATGACAAGATCTGGGTCAAGGCTAGGTGTACTAAGAGCCCTGCAGATTGGCAGGCTTTCAGAGCAGCTAGGAATGCTTGTGTAAAACACTTTCGTTCTGTTAAAGCAAACTTCTATGTTTCCACCCTTGAACAGGCAAACGGGAATTCTTACAAAATTTGGAGGACACTTAAATCTATCGAAGGTCAGCCTGCTGCTCCCTCCCTTCCAGCTAAGATCCTCACCAATGGCAGGGTTATCAAAAGTAACCACCAAATCCTTGAAGAACTTAACACACGTTTTGTCACAGCCGGCCTAGCCTTTGACTCCTCACCTTATGCAGGCGGTGGGAATATCCAGGTTAGTACTATTCCCACTTCCCATACTTCAGCTTCTCCCTTCCAGCTGCATACACTTAATTACAAAGAAGTTGAAGACTCGCTCCTTAACCTAGATACTAAGAAAAGTGCCGGGGATGATGGTCTTGAACCTTTCTTCTTAAAACTTCGCTACCCACATCTTACTGCCCCTATTCTTCACATTTTCAATCTCTCCATCACCACTGCCACAGTTCTGCTTGTTGGAAATCTGCACATCCTGCCTTATTCAAATCTGGGGACCCTTGTGATCCAAATAACTATAGGCTGATGTCAATCCTACCGTTCTTTCCAAAGTCTTTGAAAATTGATTTACACAATTAAAACTCCACATCAAAACCTTCTCTCTTCTTAACCCACCACAATTGGTTCCAGCCTAACCATAGTACCATCACAGCACTGCCTCAAGTTACTAATGACTGGGTTACTGCTATGGATGCTAAGAGACTACTGGTGCAGTCTTCTTAGATCTTAGTAAAGCATTTGACACCATTGATCATAATCTACTTGTTTCCAGCTTTATTAAATTAGGTGCCACCCCTTCCACCGCTCAGTGGTTTAAAAGTTACCTATCAGGGAGGACCCAGAAAGTTAAAGCTGATGGCCTATTCTCAGCCTGCTTGCCAATTGCTAGGGGAGTCCCGCAAGGCTCCATCCTAGGCCCTATCTTCTTCTCCTTGTACATCAATGATCTGGATTCTCACATAACCAAATCCCAATTGCATTTCTTTGCAGACAACAAAGTACTATACACCTCGCGCTCAACCTTGTCCGAAGTTAGCAAAGTGCTACAAGCTGACTTTGCTCAGCTCGAACTTAATCTTATCAATGCTAAGCTTCTCCTCAATGCTAACAAAACTAAGGCAATGATCTTCACTCTTAGCACCTTCACTACCACTCCCCCGTCTCACCTAAAGACTTTGTTGTCACCTCTCTAGGTGAACCTCTGGAAGTCATCTCCAAATTTAAATATCTTGGCTTGTGGATAAATAACAAGCTCTCTTTCAATGACCATCTTGAGGATCTAGCCAGAAGGCTAAAAGTCAGGTTAGGGTTCTTTTTCAGAAATAGGTCTTTCTTCCCATTAGAGACTCATATCAGGCTTGTCCAGGCCACATTCCTTCCCTCCCCTACCCTACTTGACTATGGGGATCTAATTTACACCTCCTCTGCACTCTCAAGCCTAAACAAATTGGACATCCTCTATCACCACGCACAGCGGTTCATTACAAACTCCCCTTACCAAACCCATCATTGTGTTCTATACGCAGCTGTTGGTTGGACATCACTCTCCACTAGACGGCTGCTGCATGCTGGTATATGGACTCTGAAGCTGCTCCTAAACAAACTCCTGAGCTACCTAACATCTCTCATCTGCATCTCCCGTAGTGCATACTTAGGAAATCTGACTTTATCTTCCTCGTCGTGCCTAGAATTCACACCACCTTCGGCAAACATGCCTTATCACATGCTCTTCCAATGATCTGGAACCAACTGCAATCCACACTGGAACTATCTAGCATTGTCTCGGTTAATTTCTACAACGTGTTGGCTGCATCTAAAATAAAAGATATCTACAGCTGTTTTTAAGCCTAATCTCTATAGCTTCTGGCACTGACTAAGACCCTAAAATATCTGCTGCAGCTAAACTGTATGATCCCTCCAGCCGCTTCATGACTCCTCCACAACCCTTGCACTCCTATTTATATCTTACCCCTTATTCTGCTAGCACTTTCCATTCTCTGCTCTCCATTAATCCTCAACTCTTCCTCCTAAACCAACTTCTCTCTCCTGATATTCTGTACTTTCCACATTTACTGCTTTTTCCTAGCATATGTTTATAATCCTCTCCTTGTGTTTCTGAACATTATGTTTCATATGACCTTAACTGTACTGTGTTAAACTGTGATGAACTATTCTATGTAATGGTTCACACAGACTTCTTTGTATTTTATATGTAATGTCTCGTTGACTGTATATATGCTTCAGGACCTTCTTGTGAATGAGCTTGCTCAATGAGTCTTCCTGCAATAAACTTGACTTGACTCATTACTCACAAGCCGTGTGGAGGAACTGTTTGCGTGTGTGTGTTTCTCTGTCTCTTGTTCCCCTGTGTCTCTCACTGTCTATTGCTGTGTCTCTCTCTTGTTCCCTGTGTGTCTCTCACTGTAGCGTACACTTAATGTTACTAACAACTTAATGTAATTACTCAACGAGATCGACTGAGAATCAAAATAATTTATTTAGCAGTGGTATTATAGTGCCATTTGCACTAGCCTTTGATGTTACATGATTTCACTTGATGTTACACATAAACATACACAGCTTATATACACAGTTTGAAAGTTACACCCAAACAGGACTAACGCTATTATTTACTCCAGCAATCCTATTACCTAATGTGATCATTTACTGTTTGGTGGATACACTGCCTGAACTGGCTACATGACCTTAGTCACGGACATGTTTAAAGAGCCCAGTTTGATACACTGCCTGGAACTGGCTACCTGCATAACCAGTTGCACCATAATACAATGCTTTATTTACAGCATAAATACCTTTTATTTACTGCACAAATACCTTTTATTTATAGCACAAATACCTTTGACAGGGCACCGCCTGTCACGTTCTGCCTTACTTGTTTACTGCCTAGTACATTTTATTACAGACCCTGCCTATGCTCATTTATGTGACTTGTATTTTGTATGTTTTTTTTGTTTAACTCAGTTTGAGCATTGAGCACACATTTCAGTCACACTTGTGGCCATTAGCTTTTGCCCTTACACTGTCTATTGCTGTGTCTCTCTCTTGTTAGCCTGTGTGTCTCTCACTGTCTATTGTCTCTCTCTCTTGTTCCCCGTGTGTCTCTTGCTGTCTATTGCTGTCTCTCTCTCTCTTGTTCCCCTGTGTGTCTCTCGCTGTCTACTGTTGTCTCTCTCTTTCTCTTGTTCCCCGTGTGTCTCTCACTGTCTATTGCTGTCTCTCTCTCTCTTGTTCCCCGTGTGTCTCTCATTGTCTACTGCTGTCTCCTACTTTTGTTCCCCTGTGTCTCTCTCGCTGTCTATTGCTGTCTCTCTCTCTTGTTTCCCTGTGTGTCTCTCGCTGTCTATTGCTGTGTCTCTCTCTTGTTCCCCTATGTGCCTCTCATTGTCTATAGCTGTGTCTCTCTCTTGTTCTCCTGTGTATCTCTCACTGTCTTTTGCTGAACCACCAATCCCGACAATCATACAAAAACACAGCACCAGCAGCACTAACTGCTCATAAAATTATTTGATATTCAAATTTTATTTTAAGTCGGTATTCAACCGAATACGAATAGTGGAGAGAGGGCACTATTCATATACAAATCAAATATGAATAGAATATTCATCCCATCCCTAGTGCAGAGGAGAGAAGTCAGTTGTGGTGGCTGTGGAATGCCATTCTCTAGGGATATGCTCTGGTGAAGGGGGCACTGCCCCATCTGCAGGACCATGGTGGAGCTCCATGCTCAGTTGGTGGCAGCCAGGGTAGAATTAGCTCAGCTGCATTATCAGCTCAACTGAAGAACACCTCCACCCCCTCCACTTCCCCAGAGGCCTTGGCCCCAGGGTGAGGGGAAGGGAGACTGAGTTAGCCACAAAGAGGTTGCCCAGCCTACACAGTCAGATGGAAAATAGTTTTGCACCCTAGAGAGGCTCAGTTACCTGACTCCACTAGGGGGACTCTGAGTCTGCTGGTGGTCAGGGGCAGGTCAGCACAACAGCACCAAAGGAGATAAGCAAGAGCAAGTCTAAGAGGAGTCTTGTTGTTGAGAACTCAATGATTAGGGGTGCGAGAGGGTGGTGGAAGGGGACTGGAAGGAAAGGAGATGGTCAGGAACCTTCCTGGGGCATTAGTCATCTGGGATTTAGTTAGGATAGGATGGATGGATGACAGGGATCAGAGGGAGCCAAGGATGTTGGTACACCTGGATAGCAATGATCTGGCAAACTAGTCTGGGGAAATGATGAAGCAGAACTTTTGCAGACTGAGGGACAGATTGGTGGCACACTTGGCCTCTGTGGCCTTTTATGAGGTCCTCCCTGTGTGGGGCAAAGAAGGAAGGAGGATAGAATTTGGAAGGATGAGATAGAAAAGTTTAATGGGCAACTTATGGGCTGGTGTCCGGAAAAGGAGATGCCACACTGTGGGGGACTGGGGGGACTCCTGGGTTAGGAGGCTCTACAAGGGCAAGGGACTCCACCTGACAAGAGAAGGGGCCAGAGTGTTGGGGCAGAAGACTGATGTCTAAATATGCATGTTTAAACTGACTGCGGAGGTGACTGGGGCTAGGGGAACCATGGTGACAGGTGGGAAGAAAAGGATCCTAGCTAGCACTCCCCCACATATGGGGCTTCTGGCAGCTCAGTGGGTATAAAGAGGGATGAGATAGATGAGGAAACATTCGAAAAGCATGTAACCACCAAGAAAATAAGAGGCTAAGAGAACATGGGAAACACAAGGGTCATAGACAGGGGAATAGCAAACTGGGTTCAGGAGTCAGATGGAAGGGATAGGTCCTCCTCAGGCACAATGATCTACCATAAAGCCAACCTACATGTTGTTGCCCTGAGCTCCCCCTCTTCCCTTGCAGGCCTGAACTTCAAACTGTGTCATTCCACTCTAATTCTGAGTAACACTAAGAAACTCCACCTCTTCTGTGTTTTATTTACCACCTGCCTGCAGCCACCAAGTGCTCCCAACACCTTTCAGCACAGTCGGCCTCATAGTTCAAGACAATGAATTCATCCTCCTTGAGGACTTTAATATTGACTGGTCAAAATGTAATAGGCACTTGACTGACTTATCCTTAAAAGAGTTGCTGCTTACTTAGCTAATTTCCCACCATACAAGGCTGTCCAATAATGGGCACTGCACTACCCTCATTGACTGGGTGCTCGTACCCACAACTGACATAGTAATCAGTTCAGGTGTACTCCCTCACTCTATTAGTGACCATTCCCCAGTCTCTTACGTACGGTGGGTGAAGGCCCCAAAGGTCCCTCCATTTGATTCAGTTTAGACAGCACTCTCACTTAGACACTACCCATTTCAAAAATGAAGTAGACAGCCTGTACTGGTCTTTCTCGTGGGTAAACTCTGCAGTTAACTTGGCTGTCTCACACTTTAGCACTATATTTGCAAGTCTCCAAGATGAGTATGTTTCCCTGACCACCAGGAGGGTTTGTGGTCCGACGATAAAATGGCTGGACCACCTTCTATGACCCCTATTTAAAAAGAGAGATAAATGTTGGTCTACCTTCAAGGTGATGTGTGGATTACCCCAGAGGGTTCCACGTGCCTAGGAGTTGGATCCCTGTTTCCACTGAACATACCCACTAGGGGCCTGGGCCCATGGAGGAGGAGACTTGCTAGCCTTCTCCAACTGCAGCCAGACTAAAGATAGAGAGGATTGGGGTAGCAGCCAAGGAAGCACCTGCTTGACGCCCACTGCCTGATGGTAGGCCTATAGCCATGGGACATGGCATCCACCTTTGAGAGCAGGTGCTCTAAGTCTCTTAAGGGATAGGTGTGGTCTACTCCCTTCCCAAAGAAAGGAGAGGAAAAACTTCTCCATCCTGTGGAAATTACTGTGAGGAATGATAACTGGGAGATTGTTTAGTTGAAAGGGGAGTTTGGGAAGCCATAATTTACACACTAACCCCCAAAAGTGAGGTTCAGCTTGGCCCTATCTGTGAAAATCTGCCTCCAACTCTTTTAGTAGTAGATTCAGATTGAGATCTATAAGCTTCTGGAGTTCAGAGAGATACTCATGCCCAAATAAGCGATATGCCATCTAAGGTGCCATTTATCGAACATGTACTGTGGCAGGAATCATTTAAAGGCAGGACTTGTCTTTCCCAATTTACCCATAGGCCAGAAATAGTTGTGAAGGAATTTAAGAGGTGCATAACGTGGGCAAAAGGCTTCTGGATTGGAGAGTGTCAGAAGAAATCGTCCACATAGGCCAAAGTCTTCAAAATAATATTCCTGATCCTTATACCTTCTATGTCCTTCAATTACCTAATCTGCTGGAGTAAAGTTTCCATTGCAATGAGGAAGAGGAGAGGGGAGAGGCATCCTTACCTTGTCCCCTCGCTAATGGAAAGGCTGTGAGGTCAAGCCATTTGTAAGGATGTGAGTCGATCGGTTGGTATACAGCAACTTCACCCAGTTTATATATGTGGGTCCTATGCCCACGGTTGCCATAGTTTGATAGACATAGGCCCACTAGATGGAGTCAAAGGTTTTTTTCATTATCAGCAATCATCAGGAAGGCAGGGTTCCTCTGGCGACTACCTACCCACACAGCAGTGAAAAGAGTCCTCAGATTGTTTGTGGCTATGTGGCCCCTTTACATACCCTGTTTGGTGGTGATTTACCAGTTGTGGGATAAAGGTCTGTAGCCTGAGTGCAAGAATCTTTGCTAGAATCTTTGTATTGACGTTGAGCAAGGATATCGGGCAGTGGTTACAGAGCTGTTGAATGCCTTTGCCTGGTTTGGGAAATAATGTTACCAAGGCTTTAGACATAGAGGTGGGTGGCAGAGAATCCTCATCCACAGCTGCTTTAAAACAGTAAGTAGAGTGCCACTCAACTGTTCCCCACACTTCAGATAGAACTTTGCAGGGAAACCATCCAGGCCTGGAATTTTTTTGTTTGGATAAAGATTTAACTGCAGCCCTGACCTCTTGCCTGGTAATTGGCTCATCCAAAGATTCTGCTTGGGGCTTAGTTAGGGTGGAAAGGAGCATACAGTCCATAAATGATTCCACTGTGGGATGGGAGGGATCGAACTGCACAGAGTATAACTTTGCATAAAATTCTCTGAACACAGTATTGATGGCAGTGTGGTCCATTGTGAGAACCCCTTCCTGCCATCAGATGCAGGGGATAGATTTAGCAGTTTCCTGACTTTAAGCTTCTAGGCCAGCAAAGTGTCACATTTTCCCCTGGATTCCCAGTATTTATGTGTAGTGCTTTGTACTGCCCGTTGTGCTCTGGAATAGGTGAAAAAGTTACTGTAATTTGATAGTTTAGCTGTAGTATCTCCCAACACAATTGTGGGAGAGGAGTATTGAAGTTATTGTAGCTAGTTTCTTTCTCTTTAAGGTATTTCTCTAGTTGGCTAAGATAAACCTGCCTTTGTTTTTTTTAGTACGGAAGGAATAGCTAATGATTCTCCCCCGCAGTTAGGCTTTCAGGGCATCCCAAAACACTGCTTTGGAAATTTCTGGGATGAAAAATTTAGATCCAAATACTGCTGAATCTCCTGATGGAGCCAAGGTATGAACTTGGGATCCTGCATCAGTGAGATGTTGTGGAGTCTGTTGGGCCTGTGGCCACTGACAAAGAAATGGCAGCATGATCAGAGATCATAATGGGGCCTATAGCCGCATCATGGACTGCACTGAGGATATGTGTCTCCACCAAAATGAAGTCAAGAGGGCCACTTGTGTCATACCTGGCAGAGTAAAAGGTAAAGTCTCTACCTGTGGGGTTCAGTGCCGTCCAGGGATCCACTAAAGAAAATGTGGAAACTAACTGGATTATAGCTTGTCTGGATCTGGTGCTAGCTAGGAATGTATGATACAGTGTGTCTAAGATAGGGTCCCATACTTCATTAAAGTCCCCTCTTAGGATAAGCTGATCTCCTGGTTGTTGCATGTCAGCTGTAGCTTGAGCTGCCTCTGGGACAGAGGAGAAAGAGTTCTCATTTGGGCCGTAAATAGTGCCCAGAAGGAGAATTTGATTACTGTAGTTAGGGCTATCCTAGCTAACACCCATCTACCATCAGAACTTTTTTGTAGCTAGAATCTGGTGTTTCTTGTGGATTAAAATTGCTACACATCTAGGTTTAGGGGTGCCCGAGCTTCCCAGCACAATTCCTACCCACTCTCTCATTTTAGTTTAAATGTCTCAGGAGGAAGTAGGTGGATCTCCTGCAAAAAGGCAATAACATCAAGCAACATTTTGAGATAAGAGAGCACCTGCTTCCTTTTTATGGGTGAGTTGACCTCGTACATTCCAGGAGATCAGCTTAACCTTACATGCATTAGCCACCATTTGAGGAAACTTAGCACAACAAGGTGCTTTACTCGAGACTGAAAGTGCTGTAGGTGCCAAATTGATCTCCAGTGAGATCTACTTGTAAAGATACAAAATAGGTAATCTCAAATCTGTTGCAATTGTGCTCATCTCGTCAGAGGGAGATAAACCTATCCCATAGGAACCATTCATAGAGAGGGAATATCTGTCTGACGCTAATAAAAGGCAAATGGAATCGCATGCTAGTGCTGCAAGAACAGGAATAATGAATATTACAGGTAGCATAGAACAGTGAAGGCACATGGTAACACACATACATATGCTTGAAAACTAGTCATAACCAAACAACAGAGAGGGGCATCTTTACACCCCTGCTCAGAAAACAGGGTTTATGTACCTGACGGTGGATACTGAAAGGGCACACAAGCTGCAGGAAGATACGTAACTCCAAGCAGTAGCCTGTCAGTTCCTAAACTTCTCAGTGGGAGCAACTTATTACTTCTCCCTTGGGCCTGATATGAGGGAAATGAATCCAAGATAACGTATGGTATCTGACCAGTTGTGTCAGGGTAAGTAGAGATAAACATTTGCTTTTATTTGGGGGAGGCTACGAAATCCAGTGATGTATTGTGAACTCTGTATGGTGTCTTCCAAAAATGGAGACCTCTCGGGGTAGGGGGGAAAGAACAGGTCCTACAGCTAATAGCATCACGCCCTTGCATGATTTTGTACCCCCAAGTCAGCACGTCCTGAGGTTGGGGAAGGGGAGGAAAATCATGTTCCAGGTCCCCTTGGACAATACAGACTGCTGGAATGCTTGCAAGATTATGGTATCATGGTGGGGAGGGGAGCAGCACAGTGCTTAGCTGGCAAATGAGTTACCTGGCTGCAGAAATGGTGAGGATAGGAAGGGGTAAGGAGAAAAGTAGGATAAGAGGTGCACCTGTAGGCATAGTCAGAACCAGGGCAAATCCAAAGGGCTCCTTTTGAGACATGGATGATTGTGTACTACAGCACAAAGTTAGTTATAGTTGATTAGTTAAGATGACCTGTGCCTGTCACTACCAACATGAGTGGGGGGGGGGAATTACGGGAGATGGAGTGTGTCACACATGTGTGCTGTGTTGCTCAGGGGAGTTCTTCAGAGCTCCCTGAGGGTGAGGGCAGCTGTGATATACTGAACACACCTATTCTGCATATCAAGCCTCTGTGCATAGGAGCACAGAATATAGAATATTTCCCAGCTAGTTAATCTGTAGCATTATGGTGACCCCAGCTACAGATGGGGACTGCATTAGGGCCAAGAGTGTAAGATGGCAACTATAAGTATGTGCCAGTCATTTCCAGGTGTTGCCCCAGGCACAGGGCTATGCAGCCATAAAGAAATCCCCCTTCTGATTCCTAGGCAAACTGGTTGCGCTACTGCCATGTGAGTGCAGTCTTCCCATAGCTTGTGACTGTGATGAGCCCAGGTTTAAAAACAGGTAGCAGAGAGCCAGCTCAGGAGGAAGAGGAAAAGGAAAAAGAGGACTTGGAGTTTGGGAGTACAGAACGTCAGCCAGGTAAGAGACCACTTGATCACAGGAGTTACACTTTGCAGAGCACTGCCTTGGATCTGCACGTATGGAGCTGAACTGTGTACGCCTGCTAAGGGGAAATTGTTACTGTGAGGTGACCCCTGCAGAGTAGTTATGTTGTGGAAGCCATGAGTAGGCAGCTCAAGGGTGTGACTGAGTCATCGAGGTGCAGGTCAGGTAGCATAGGAAAACTAGGAGCAGTTGTAAAATTCACATGTAGTGTTTTATTATTTTCAATACAAAAACATTAAAAAATTAAATTGTTCAGGATAGCTATTTACAAAGGCAGTATAAAGAAAACAAAGTCCTTCCTCTAAGGGTACTGTATCTCTAATTCCAAATTTCAATCTCTCTCTCTCTCTCTCCAGCAAAATATTGTTCTCTTTATATGTAATGCCCTTTCCTAGCAATTAACTTCTGCATCCTGAGCTTAAGTTACACGTCCTGTTTTACTAACATATGAACATACAAAGAAGCCAGCAGAATAAGACCTTCTGGTCTATCCAGTCTGCTCATTGTGCAGGATTCTCAGCTCAAGCTGATGTCCTTGTTCCCCCTTCCCCTACCTTTCCATCCCCCCCTTCCATGACCTTCATCTTTCCCCTATATCTATCCCAGCCTCTCTTGAAGCTGCCCTCTGTCCTCGATGAGATCACTTCTTTTGACAGCGCATTCCATTTGCTCACCACCCTTTCTGCTAAGGATTATCTTTTAACCTTCCTCTTATACATCCCCTCAACTTTAGGCTGTGCCCTTTGTGGTTTGTTGCAGCTTAGCGGAAGAGACCTCCTGTTCACCTTATTGGTCCCTTTTATGTACTTTAAGGTCTCAATCATGTTTCCCTTTCCTTCTGTTCTCCATGGAGTAATGCTTAGGGCCCCTCCCTCAGTCTCTCCTCATCACGACTTACCCTGCTGGCCTGCAATCATCTTTGTAGCCCTTCTCTCTGACGGTCTCCATCAGGTTGATGTCCTTTTAAGGTGAAGGCTCCAGAACTGCATTGCATACTCCAGATGCAGTCTCACCAAGGACCTGTACAAGGGCAATATTACCTCATGTCGCCTACTGCTGATACCCCTGGCTATGCACCTCATCATCCTGTTTTCCCTTGCCACTGACTTCTTGCACTGCATAGAATGCTTCAAGTCACTAGTTATCATCAGTCCCAGATCCTTCTTCTCATCTGCAGGAGATACCTGGAACTCTCCCGTAATACTCTGTTCTGAGGGTTTTGGGGTTTTCACACAATGTCCCAACACTTCGTCAGTTTCTTGTCTTGCAGGTGCAACAAAATAGAATATTGTGTCTCAAAACTGATCTCCTGTTGACAAATCTGCAAATGAGCTTGTGGAGGTCAAACTGCATCTCAAGATTAACCCCTGAGTTCCAAATAGCTTTCTGCAATCATTTCAACAATATAACTAAATACATTTTCAAACCAAAGAACCCAGTTTCACATAAAGATCCACATAAATTTTTAAAACTACATATATGCAAGGGGAATAAGACAGCAAGTATAGGCAGGGAGACAGCAGAAGGGGGGAGAATCATAAAACTGTCACAGTGATCAGTTCCTATGCCGTAGAAGAAAATTTGATTGCACAATCAGACAGACAAGAGACTGAAAAGGAGAGGATAGAACAGATCCTTGCTTTTAACTCTTTCTGAATAACAAAGGGGACAGGGTCTTATTCAACCCTGTCAGAAAGGGGAATAAGACAATAAGATAAAAGCAGACGCTGTAGTGTAAGGCAATGCCACTGTTTCAGAGCCTAAGTATACAAGCAGACTGACTCACTTGTATGTGAGCTAGTGGCAAGAAAAGAGGAAGCCACTACGTGAGGGTGCAACCTGGACCATCTAGCTAAATTGTGGCATATTAGAGTCTTACTGATTGATATGATGACCAGGGCAGAGGAGGAAGACTGTCGACCCTGATCCCAGGAGCTTCCATAATGTTTTCAGTGGAGTCTGAGGAGAAGGACTGCACCTCAAAGGAGGCAAGGCTCCACCTATACCTATTACTTGATCCAGTTAAGGGTGTAGAATTTTCCAAGGCCCTGGTAACAAGTGGGAGTGAGATTTGGCCAGGGAGGAGACAATAGACTTAACATACCATGCCATCATATATCTCCACCTGCTGCAGCTGAGGCAAAGACAATTCAGTGAGCATTAGTGCATTAAGGAACTTGTCCATGCAGATTATTTCAGCAAGCCCAGGTCTTGTTACTGCAGATGGGGGCACTTCTGTTCCTGGGTGTAGTGTTGGGTGCCTCAAAGTGTTCTGCAGAGAGTGCGACATCAGCCCAGGATCTCTGTTGTTGGAGAACAGTGCTTAGTGTCCCAGAGCAGATGGGCAATATTGGCTTGTACCTTCTGTCAAAAGTGGCAGTGTGCTTCTGTTTTGAAGGGAATCGACTGTGTTACTCCCCACTGAGGGCCTTGAACCCCTACTTCTGCTTCTGTGGATCTGCTTCGGTGGTGGGATCTGCTAGGACAAGGGGCCCCTGTCTTTTTTATGCTTGGTCCTCTTCTTTTGACACTGTTCTGGTGGGGCAATACTGGTGGATGGGGCCAGAGTATAAGGAGTCATGTCCAATGAAGGTGTCTAGGGAGTTTGTGCGTGGATAGCTGGGTCTTGGCGGTCAGTCCAATTGTTATTAAATGAAGTGGCTGGAAGATCCACTCCCCAGGACCACTTTATAAAACATGCTGCTTCATGCACTTCCACAAAATCGTGCCATACCCCACTTCACTCAGTCTTGAAGGTAGCGGGGTATGTCCTGTATCTGACCTCCACTGATTGGAGTGCCATGCGTACCTCAGTAAAGGCTGCCCTTTTATGGTTGAGCTTTGTGGAATAGTCCTGAAACAAAGAGATCTGGTAGCCATTCCACCTAAGTGGTCATCATTCCCTGGCTAACCTGAGGATCTTTTTCTTAACAGAGTACCTCAGGAACATATTCAGAATGGGTTGGGGTTTCTCTTCTGGTTTGGGGCAAGGAGCCAATGTTCTATGGGCACTCTGCATATCCATTTGCCTCAGGGAATACTTAGAAATCCAGCAAAAAGATGGTGAATAAAATCCACCATATTCTGACCATCTGCTCCCTTTGGCACTCCTATAATTTTTATGTTATGGCATCCTCAGCACTCCAGGTCATCAATTTTATCCCATAGCTGGGATATCTCTGCTTTGAGCCTTTGAATTTCGGTGTCCTAAGAGTCTCCTTGTCTATCGAGAAGTTGCAAAGTACTCTCGTTGTCAGATACGCGTATGTCCAGCTGTTCCATCCTTTGCTGGAGGGAATTCATGTTGGCTTTAACTCCTGTTACCTCCTCCAATGTTTTGGAAAACATTGCAGAAATTGTGGCAGCGTCCAGAGCAGGAGCTGAGTCAGGAGCGGCAGCCTTCATCAGTACAACAGATGAAATTTAAATCGATGTTTCTGAGGTAATAAATGTAGATTTTCATTTAGAAAAACATATTTCATTAGAGGGAATACAATGTAATGAAAGCCTCAGCTACAAACGCTCGATTTGAGTTTGAATTTCAAGTGAAAATATGTATGAAATTTGAAACTCTGCTGTGTGGTCACACTCTCCCTGTTCTCTAACAGCAGATTTATTTCTGCCTGAGAGGAAGTTGCCCGAAGTCTCTCTTACAGTTCGACCTTCTGGTTTACTTCTTTGTTCATTTCATTCTGTCTTTTGTTTTTAATTAGCTTTTGATAACTCTGCATTAGTTAGGGTGTTTTTATGTCTAATTTTGGTAATTTTCTTCGTTCCTTCTGGTTCCAGGGACATGAGGAAAGGCTTCAAGGCACAGTTCCGCTTTAACAGAACCGCATTTATTTTATTAAAAAAAGTCGTTTTAACTCTTCTAGCACCACTTTGTGATTCCTTACTACTTAGGTCCTGGTTTCCACTTTCAGGAGTTGAGATGATATTTTCACTTTTGGGCATTTAAACTGTAAAATAACGCTTTAAATTGTAGTTTCTATTTATTTTTGGAACCGAACTACTTGCTATTATTGGAACCTTTTTTGATTTCGTTATCAGTTACTGGAATGTCTGACAGACCAAAGTAAAGAACAGGACCCACAGGTTTAAAAAAATTTACCAAGTGTTGTAAACTCCTGGCTAAGACAGATTGTGAGTTGTGCTTTGATTGCCTGGGTTCTGATCACAATTTTTCAAGTTGTAAGCTCTGTATCAAGTTCTGCCCGAAAACACTTAAAAGAGGCCCAGAAATGTGAAGATATTATGGCTCTTAGTCTTCCTCTTCCTCACAACCAGGGTTTGGGAAAAGTCTGGATCCTCACAGTAAGCAGAAGGACAAGTCTGCTATGGGTGACACAGAGGTCAGGGTATCTGACAGGGAGACCCTGAGTCCTCAAAGCCAAAAGGGCTGCTAAGCAGGAATCAGAACTGGTGCCTGCTAAGGAAAAGCAGAAAGAAGCATGTCACTGCCCTCCTGCTGAGGGAGCAAAGGACACGTCAGTTGACAATATAGAATGTCCTCTGTGGAGGACATGACTAATGCATGGCAGTTTTTCCAAGTTTTCCAGGCTATGGAGACTTTATGACCATGCCAGTGCCCCTCCAGGCTCTTGTATTTATAACAATGTCTGTGGTGGAGGAGGCTGAACTCTTTTATGAGGAAGAGGAGGAAACAGAACCATAGAGCCTGATGGTTCCCCTGTTCAGGAGTTTGGTTCCCTCCATGGTCCTCTGAGGATTACACCTCACACTACTGTTTTCTAAGGCAGATGGCAAGCACCCTCAGCCCACCTCCACGAGAGACTGCAAAGAATGAGGATGAGGTAGAGTTTCTAAATATGATGGGCCTAACACCCACAAAGAGGTCATTTTGCCTGTTCATAAGTTTCTTAAGAAGGCCACCCCAAGATTCTTGCAGCCCCCACTTCTGTAGCTGGCACTGAAAAAGTTTAAAAGAAATACCAGCTGGATAAACATGATACAGAGTACCTGTATACTCACTCTGACCATGAATGGGTGGTACAAACTGCTACATGTTGTCACAAGCCCACTTCCATGGGGCAGGATTCTCTGCATCACAGCAAATTCTTCTTGTGATGGGGGTGTCAGGAATACCCTTCCTCTGTACTTTTAGCATGCTCACTGTCTCACAACTGAATGTACACCAGAGGATCCCAGGGCACACTCTCTCCAGGCAAGGTAATATCAATCTCAGTCTGTGCTCCTGGGATAGAACCCATTTTACCACTGCATAGTTCTGAGTTGGGAAGTGAAATAAGTAACAGCTCGAGGTAGTTTGAGCGGCAACCATAGTGGATTTTGCTGGGAAACTGTCAAAAAGCCTGAGTTTTGGCCTGCATGCCTGCATGCTGTCCCTGAGAGGGAACTTGTGCCTTTTTTGGACTGAATCCGAACTTGGAGAGTGAAGTAAGCCACTGAATTGTGACTAGGCTCCTACCTGAAGAAGACTGAAGATTTGAAGAATGCGATTGGCCTGTCTGGACTTCCAGCCACCTCTGAACTCCCAGATTGTGCAGAGACTCTGTAATTGCAACTGGAGAGTCTTTTGCCTGGTACAGTGGAATTTCCTTACATGTGAATCTGTTGTGTGCTTAAAGTGGGTCGTGATTTGGTTCCCCTCTGTGGTATAAACTGTATTCTGCTTGCTGGAAGCTGCATTAGAATTTCTTACATGTAAATGTGCTATGTGCTGTTAGTGGGTCGATTTGGTTCCCCACTGTGTGTTGAACTGTGTTCTGCTCACTGCTGGCGTGATAGATAGCAGTCTGCCTGGTATAGTGGAATTTCTGACATGTAAATGTGCTGTGTGCTGTTAGCGGGTCGTGATTTGGTTCCCCACTGTGTGCTGAACTGTGTTCTGCTCGCTGGAGGCTGCATCCAGCTCCAACGGACTGAATCCAAATTCATTGCCATTTCACCTGGGCCTTGCCACACTGTCCCAGCCAGACTACCCATTGCACAGAGAAAGCCATCAACGAGAGACCTGCCTGGGATCAGCCCCCTGCTCAATGCTTGAAGAGGAACGACACCTCAGTGATTCGTGTGGACCCTGCTTCTCCTGGCACTCCAGCTCAACAACCTGCAGTCTCAATTTTGTCCTGCCTGTGTCCTTTATTGGGTTTCATGAGTAAACATCAGGTTAGCTCCCTACAATTACAGCTAAATCTAAAGTGCTGTCATCTGACTGTCTTGTTGTTTTTTCTTTCACGAACTGAGCCCTCCGGCTCGGATTACAAGTAGTGTGTGTTGTACATGTTGCTTTCTTCCATCACAGGGCCCCAACCAGCTGCAACATTCTGGCTAGCCCACCATTTTCCTACCTGGGTACCCAGAGTGTGTGACTGTGTGGGGACTTAAAGCGCATGCATAACTGTTTGATTAAAATAGCTTTTAAGCCAGTCAACTGATTATGCCCTTCCTTGTTCAAGTTGCCTAAATAAATCAGATCTGACTTTTTTCTGGCATTTAACCTGACTGTGGTTCCAGTTTGTGCCAAGAGTACTGTACTGTTGCTATTTACTGTGCATAACCTTGTTTAGGTGGCCCCCAAGAGTCGAGCCAGAGGAACCAGCCCGGTAGTAAGTACAAACAGTGTGGGTGCTAGTATGGTGTACAAGGGTACACCTGTTTCAGAACTCAGGCTCCTTAACTCTGCTATTAGCTATGCAGCAGGGGTACTAGCTTTGGGATAGTGCCACCTAGGGTTACAAATTAATAAATGCATTAAATAACATAAAGAAATAATGTTAGACATTGGTTACAGGATATGAAAATAAAATGGAAAATATACAATAAAACCTATACTTTAAAACTCTGAGATTAAAGTCTACCTCAAGTTCTTAGTTGCTGAATTTTGGGGTGCAAAGTCTTTACAAAGGCAGCTGAAAATCTTGCTTCTTGGTAGTGCAGAAGAATTCTTGAAGAAAATGTCTCTGCTTTCCTAAGCTGGCTGGGTCCCCAAATGTAAAAAGGCTAAAAGCTCTGATACAGTCTTTGTTTTATGGGCTTCTTCAAAGGGCAGGTCCCGAGGACAGTGGTTTGCCCTGTGATTGGCTAGCATTCGTCTCTATGGCTATGCAACTGTGGATGGGTTATGATCACTTGCAACCTTAAATTCAGGCCCCACAAGTAATATTTCAGAGACTCAATAGCCCTCTTCAGAGCTAAGCATTATTTCCTATGGTAGCATATCTGCTCTTCCGCCATGTAGCGTCCTGCTGATATACATAATTGGATGTTCTTCCCCATCTATTTTCTGAGATAAGACTGCCCGATACCATTCTCTGATGCATCAATTTGAACCTCAAATACTTGGTTGAAGTCAAGGCTTTTCAATACAGGAGGCAGTATAGCGCAGTGGTTTAAGGCTCTGAGCTGCAAATCTGGAGGCCTGGGTTTAAATCCCACAGCCCCCACTTGCATACACTGTGTGACCCTGAGCAAGTCACTTAACTTCCCTGTGCTCCCAGGTTGCACCTGTAAAAAAGCTTTCGGCTTAGTTTGTCTCACCTGGTTAAACAACTGGAAAAAAAAATACAAGAGCTGTACACAGAATGGCCTTGATATTCCTAAATGCCTCATCACAAATAGGGGTCCACTGAACCTTACTCGTGCACCTCTTTTAGTGAGATCAGTCAAAGGACTAGCAATGGCTGAGAAATTAGGAATAAATCTTAATAACCAGCCAAACCTAGGAAAGATCTCACATGCTTTTTGTGGTAGGTATTGGGCTGTTTGCTACTGCTGTAACCTTCTCTACCTTGGGCTTCACTTGTCCATTACCTAAAATGAACCCAAGGGCATCTTGTCTCGGTCTTTGCTAGGGCACACCTAGCAGGGTTAATGGTCACTCCTGACTCTTTTATTGCTGGCAATACCTGGGACAAGTGTCTAACATGGGTTTCCCAGCCAGGGCTGAATATGACCACATTGTCCAAATAAGCTGCACAGTACTCAGTGTGTGGTCTTAGTATGTGGTCCATAAAATGCGAAAAGTGGCTGGAGCCCCATGTAGTCCAAATGGCATTGTGACAAACTGGTATAAACTGACTGGGTGCTAAATGCAGTTTTATTTTGTGAATCAGGTGACAAGGGGATTTGCCAATATCCCTTAGTAAGATCCAGGGTGGAGAAATACTGTGCATTGCCTAGCCTGTCAATGAGGTCATGTATTTGGGGCATTGGGTAACCATCAAATAGTGACACGTTGTTAAGCTTTCTAAAATCTAGGCATAGATGTATCCCACCCTCTTTCTTGTCCACTCTGACCATGGGTGAAGATCATGCACTCTTTGAGGGCACAATTATGCCTAACTGCTCCATTTTTTTGACTTCCTGAATCACCTCATCCTTCACCTTCATGGGCAATCTGTAGGGCTTTGGTGTATGGGCTTGTCTTGCATGACAGTTATGGTGTGCACAATCCTTTGCCCTCCTGGATGTTTGTGCATATGGACTCAAATATTTGTAATACCCTGCAAATCTTTCTGTTGCTGAGGCTCCAATTCAGGGTTTATCTGAATCTTCCCAATGGTCCTGACTGCTCTAATCTTTTATAGGCAACCTCCAGCTCTGACTCCTTAACTTCAGGATGGATATAAATGGAGGGGTTAGGCTCTCACATCATTTCCTAAGGAGGTTCACATGGTACATTTTCTGGGCAGGTATCTTTCCAGGCATGCTAAGCTCATAGTTCACTGATCCTGTTTGCCTAAAATGGTGATGGGGCCCTGCCATTTAATGAGTAGTTTGTTCTCTGTTAAGGGAAGAGTAACAACACTTTGTCCCCTGACTGAAATGTTTTAGTCTTCAAACCCTGGTTGTATCTTTCTTTCTGCAAGTCTTGCTTCTGTTCTAAGCTCCAGTGTAGCTTAATGATATACCTCACCAGGCATTTGCGTAACTGAGTCATGTACTCTATGACATTAAGATGTCCCACCTCCTTCCCTTCTTCCTAGTGTTCTTTAACCACATCCAGTGGCCCCCTTGGATTCCTCATATACAATAATGAAAAAGGAGAGAAACCAGTGGATGCTTGAGGGATTTTTCTGTAAGCGAGAAGAAAATAGGGGAGGTACCTATTCCAATCTTTACCTTCTACTTTTACATACTTCCTCAACATTCTCTTTAATGTCTGATTAAACCTCTGTATGAGGCCATCAGTCTGTGGGTGGTATGGGGAAGTACGCACTGCTACCGCGCCCAACAGATTTGCACAATCTTTTAGCTGGTGTGCATTAAAATTACTCCCGGATCAGTAAGTATTTCTGGGGATTCCTATGTGGCTAAATACCTTTGCTAGCTCTCTGCTATCCTTGGGGTGGTGACAGTTCTCATGGGGATCGCTTCTAGGTAATGGTATCATAATCACATATGACCAGTACAAATCTGTTACCCTTGAAGCTTTTTTCCAGGGGGCCCACTATATCCATGGCTATCCTGTCAAAGGGGTTAGTCTCAATGGCGATGGGTTGTAGTGGTACTCTATCCCTTTTTCCTGCTTGAGCTGCCTTGACACTCAGCACACGTTTTGCAATACTCAGCTATGTTCTCGTGGATAGAGGGCCAATAAAATCTGGGTAATATCTTATTCAGGGTGCTATCTCTGCCTGCATGGCCTGCCAAAGGGATGTCATGCACCAAATACATGATTTGGGAGTGGAATGTTTCTGGAACCATTAGTTTGTCTACTATCTCTCCAGTTCTGGGGTTAGTGTATTCTCTATACAGTAGTCCCTGTTTTACAACAAACTAAGGGGCACCTTTTTCCACTCCCTTCCCCACCTGTGTCCGTAGCTCAGTAGGTAGCACACTCGTCTCTGAGACCGGGAGATCAGAGGGTTGTGGATTCAGTTCCCACATCTGGCACTTGGGTTAATATCCCAATACTAACACTGTAGTGCAGCATGAGGGGGGTGCTGCACTTCTGAGGTGCCATCTTTCGGATGAGATGTTAAACCAAGGTCCCATCTGCCTGGACTGGTGGTAGGTCAGGTGGATGGTAAAGATCCCATGGTACTTATCGAAAAAGAGTAGGGGAATTTCCCCAATGTTCTGGCCAAATTTCTCCCATTCACTAAAAATACCACCAACAGCTTAATCTGGTTCAATTGCAGTTGCTTACCATCTGTATCCTCCCTCCCCCCGGTCGTCCATGAAAAATGGACTTCTAGGCCCAGTGGGCTTACCGGGTCAACAAAATTCAATAAATAAATAAACATGTGGGGGAAAAAAGATTGCGATGCATCTCCTTTGCTCATGCTGCATATCACATTTAAAAGTATGTCCCATGTCTGGTTGTACACCAGCATGCATATCAATCAGTACTTCTTTAGCTTCCTCTTCTCCACCTTAGTTTTATGGTCTTTGCCAGGATCATCAAAAACATTGTCATCAAATGGGAACACAGATGGTAAATGTCCCTGCTTCACTTGAGCTCTGGGGATTACGGCAACTACTGCAGAGTCCTGGGTGGCACGACAATGTATAAATGAAGCAAAGTCTGGGTGGTCATGCCCGATAACAACTGGCACGGGTAGGCAAGGTACCAACCCCACTTCTATCTCATGTGTCTTTTCTTGAGAAGTCATTTGTATGGTGGCTGTAGGGTAGCAATGGGTATCTCCATGCACACAGATGACTGCTGTATCCATCCCTTTATTATTCCCAGTCACCAGATCTGCTCACACAAGAGTCTGGTGGCTCCCTGAATTAATCAGTCCCATCATCTGCTGTGATCATATCTGCACAGTAGCCATAAAGTGACCCGAGTTCACTAAGGCTACGTGAGCTGTCTCTTTCTTTGAATTAGGACAGTTTCTACATAATATCCCTCTTTGGCACCCATAACATACAATCTCTGCTACAGGAATTCACCCCCGCGCTTCCAGTCTAGTTTCAATGGGGCTGGATTTGACAGTTCATAAGTAAAAGGGTTCCTTATTGGATTGCTGGTGGTCGCAGCTGTTGATGTCCCATGGAACACTCTGGGTCTGGATGGTCGGGCTGCCAGGAAGTCTTTCACTAACACGATGGTTTTATCCACAGAATCAGGCTTATGCTCCCGAACCCAAAGTTGTACATCCTGGGGTAAACTTTAATAAACTGTTCAATAATTACCACCTCCAGAAGTTGGTCATTGCTCTTGTTATCTGGCTGCAACCATTTGTAGCAGAGCTCCTTGAGACAGGCATAAGTCTCGGGGTATCCAGTGACTGCATTTTAAGAAACCTAAACCTCTGGTGATAGGTTTCAGTGTTTATGTCATAGTGCCTGAGGATCTCCTGCTTTACACGGTCATAGTTTTCTGCCTCTCAGGAGTCCATGTGGCTATAAATCAACTGGGCACTGCCTGTCAGGTGCGGTGCCAGTCAGACAACCAGTGTTCTCTTGGCCATGTGCATGTTCAAGTGATCCTCTCAAACATTGTGAGGTAGGCTTCAACGTCATCACTGTCTGATAGTTTGGACTGTTTAATTTCCTTTGGCTACCGGCTCTTTCTGTTTGTCCTGCATTGATGGCATGCAAGACCCTCATGGTATCAGCCCATTTGGCATCTTGCCTTCTCTGCTCAATGTCTCTATCTCTTTCCATCTGCACCTGTCTTATGCAGAGCCATTTCAACAACTCCCCTATGCCCTCAGGTGAAGCATCTTCAACCAGAGGGCAGTTCCCTCGATTCATTCTCCTCTTGCATCTCTTCATCGTCTTCAGGCTTGGCCTTCCTCCAAGCTCCCAGGTCCAGTCCAGGCAGCAGCTTCTCTCCCAGTCTGTTGGCGATGGTTCTGGTCGGAACTCTACAGACTTTCTTCTCTGGGTTCTTCTCTGGCAACTCCTGGTGCATCGGTCCACCTGGGATAGATTGGTGATATCCACTGGAAAACATCCTGCTTAGCCCAGAACAGATGTTTCTGCAAGTTATCTCACTTCTAACACCAAGTCTGTGGAGGGGCTGTGGGATAACAGATGGACCAGATGTAGAACTTCAGGTTTAACACACAATCTCTGTGTAATGTTTATTTAAAATACAGTCGATAACCTTCAGCAATGGCATATCCCTTCTTTAATACATCAGTTTGCAGCAACAGACTATGCATGTCCTTCCTCTGCACTTAGTCAGCACCTACTGACCCAATGATCTGCTGAACTAACTTTTTAGTGAAAACCATTCGATCCCTATGTTTGTCTTGTGTGTTTGAGTGATGGGGAGGCTCAAATAATAAAAAAAAAAAACTACAGACAAAGAACCTCAGTGCAGAAGCACTGAAGCAAGGGTTACCCCAAAGGGTATTGGCAATAAAGCCAAGTTTCAAAGAAACACAACATCACACATACCCCCATAACGAAAAGCATCATGGGATGTATATGCAAATCACCATGACATTTCAGACTGGCTCAGTTTACAGCAGTAATGCTATGGTGCTAAAAGGCCCTCAAACAATCTGCAATTTATATGCATTTAACAACACAATAGGGTTTTTTTCTGATATCTCTACCACAGTAACTTAATTTCTATAATACAGTCACCTAGTACTTTTACCTTTATCAAAACACCTAGTGCCATAGCATTTTCCACAATTACAGGTTTCATACACATAAGCTTTATACATCAAGGTATTTTATGACATAGTGCCATTGTATATTAAATCCAACAATGAGGAACACAGCCTGTGTTTTACATCAGCTTGGAGGTTGCAACAATAACCTCCTGTACAAGAACCTGAGAGGAAAAGGAAAATTAAAGAGGACATTCTAGCATAGTCAAGAAAGTGGAGGGGTGCCATAGGTGGCCAACCTTATAGATTAGAAATTGTAAAGGCTAGATTAGGCTAAGAAATAGAACTGTTGCAACAGAATTAAGAAAGATCAGTCCTCAAAGTAGCAGGATCTCCCTGTCACAGCAACCAGTCAGCTTTTAGTATTTTATTACAAAACAACAAATGTGCACTTCTGAATATGAGAGAAAAAAGGCTCGGGGTCAGCTAGTCTAAACCAGAACTCTAAGGGAAAATCCAGCTTCCTCCTTGGAAATGACTGTAATTAATCTATCCTCAGTGCAGCCATTTACTTAAATGTTGGTCCATTCAGCTGTAATGAGATTATGTCAGGGCAAACTTGCAGAGACAAAGAAATCCAGACCAAATGGCACCACAGGTTGCTGAGGGCCATTTCAAACACAAATGGATGTGCCTGCTTCCAGCTCTGCTTAATTATACTTTTGTCGTCTTTAAATGATTTAAACTCTAGTCCTTGGCTAGCAGCTGACAGATTCTCTGCCCAATAACACAACTTACAACATCATTCCTTAGGGCCCATGTCTTTGTACCCATGATCCCTTGCAACTTGACCTGTTTTTTCATGGCCTTCCCTGGTGTATTATATAAATAAATGATATGAAACATAATCAAAACAATAAGGTATGGAATTATCACACCACACTCCTCCCTCCTTAACAGAACCTGCTGGGAACATGCCCCCATTCAGTAAGGGTTTCCACCAGTTATTTGAAGATATGGGGGGATGGCTCAGGGTCAATGTGAGGAAGTATTTTTTCACAGAGCGTGTGGTGGACGCATGGAATGGCCTTCCTGAGGAGGCCGTGGGGTCAAAAACAGTGGGGGACTATAAAAATGCATAGGACAGACATAAGGCAATTCTAGTGGGAGGTAGGAGGAAGTAGGCTGTTGGTTAACTAGGATCTGCAGCCTATCCAATAGGTAGGGAAATGAACAGACTGGGTGGGCCAAGCAGTCCTTATCTACTGTCAAAGTCTAGGTTTGTATGTTTCTTACTCTGACTGGTGGGATAGGCCATCTGCATTGGCATTTGTCGACTCTGACCTATATTTAATGTCCATGTCGTAGGCCTGTAGTGCAATGTTCCATCTAAGGAGTCTCCCATTGATCTTTCCCATTTGGTTTAGCCACACCAGGGGGTTGTGGTCTGTCAGTATCTCAAAGCGCATCCCATAGAGGTAGGGCTCTAGCTTCTTAAGTGACCATACCAGGGCAAGGCATTCTTTTTCCACAGTGGAATATGCCTGCTGCTGGAAGAAGTAGCTTCCTACTTCAGTACACAATGGGGTAATCCTTCCTCTGTTGAGATGTCTGGCTGAGAATGACACCAATCCCCACATCAAGCATCCGTCTGCACCACAAATGATTTAATGTAGTCTAGGCAGTACCCCATCAAGGGGACACTACAGAATAGCGCTGCACTATCGGCGCTAGTCTGATGCGATGCTCACATGGACAGCAGTAGGGTTTTACAGGCGCTAGCTGTAAGCTCCCCATCGCTGTCCATGGCCCTGTACACAGGACAAGGGCTTCAAGGAACAGGAGGCTGGGCCAAGCTGCTCCCATGGTGTGGAGGGCTGGGGCATGGAGCAGCTCAGCCAGTGGAAATGGAGACATGGGTTCTAATCCTCATCTCTGACATTTTTACCTTATTGTGACTTTGGTTTTTTACATGGGGCCGTGGAAACAGTATTCCACGGTCCCACAAATGTTAACTTTCCTGGGATCCACTCCTCAGAGTGAGAATCCTACAGATGGGCGATGCAGTGAGCACAGCCCCAGAAAAAAGTCACCTTTTTATCGCTGCACTATGCCAACGCTGTTCTTGTTGGCACTTTGCTGAACCCAGTGCTGTCTGGGCTGGCCAGCACAAGGGCACTGCACAGCATATCTTTTAGCTGGGTGAAGGCCCTGTTACATGCCTGGTCCCATTTTACTTTCTTGGGTTGCTTTTTCTTTAACAAGCTTGACAGGGGAGCTGCCAGGGTGCTGTAATTTGGTACACATTTCTGTAGTATCCTGCAGTCTCCAGGAAGCTTCTCACCTGCTTCTGCCTGGTATGTATGTAGGTGTACCCCCCCCCCACTACATGTCCCAAATATAATACCTCAGCCATGGCCACCTGGCACTTTTCAGCCTTTACAGTGAGTCCAACCTTCTGTATCCTGCCCAACACTTCTTTCAGATGGGATAGAGGTTCCTTCCAGCTAGTACCAAATATGGTAATATCATCTAGATAAGCCACTGCATACACTTTGGTACCCTGTAACACCTGGTTGACCAACCTTTGGAGTGTGGCAGGGGCATTCTTCATCCCAAAAGGCATCACCTTAAATTTGAAGAGGCCTACTGATGTGATGATGGCTGACCATTCCCTAGCTCTGGGCAGTTAACTCCACCTGCCAGTACCCCTTTGTCAGTTCTGTTGTTGTTAAGTAGGTCACCCCTCAACTTGTCCAACAACTCATCTATTCAAGGCATTGAGTGGGTGTCAGACTTTGTGACTGCGTTAAGTCCATGATAGTCCACACAAAAGTGGGTAGCCCCATCCGACTTGGAGACGAGGACTACGGGCAAGGCCCAGGGACTGTGGGATTTCTGAATTACCCCTAACTTCAGCAATTCCTCCACCTCCCTCCTAATGTCCTTTAGGACAGCCTCAGATACCCAGTAAGCTGTCCATCGTATAGGTGCTTGTGTCCCCATGTCCACATCATGAGTTGCTAAGGGGGTTTGTCCAGGCTTAGCTGTAAATAAAGGGACAAAGTCCTCTAAAACCTTCCTCACTTCCTGGGTCTGTTCCAGTGTCAACTGGGGTGATAGCTTGATTGTCTCCACTGATGACTCCTGCTTGCTTTCCTCTAGTAAGTCCAGGAGGGGGTCTTTGTCCGTCCCTCTCCCAGGACTACAAACAGCAAACACCATGTTGGCCCTGTTTACATATGGCTTCATCATATTGACATGGTACATTTGATGGGTATGCCTCCTGTCAGGCAGTTCCACAATATAGTTCACATAATTTACCTGTCAGATTTCCTTGTATGGCCCCATCCACTTGGCCTGCAGCTTGTCCTTCCAGACTGGAAAGAGGACTATTACTTCCTGGCCTGTGCTGTATGAGCAAGCTCTGGCTCCACAATCATACCAGACTTTTTGCTTCTGCTGGGCAGCTGCCAGGTTGCTTTGGGCCATCCCCATAAACTCCTTCAGCTTCTTCCTGAACTTAAGGACATACTCCACTATGGGAGTCCCCGGATCAAGTCTAGGGGTCCACACACCCTACATCCATATAAGATTTAGAAGGCGGAGTACCCTGTCAACTCTTGGGGCACCTCCCTGTATGTGAACAACAGGTGGGAAAGGTATTTCTTCCAATCTCTCCCATGCTGTTCAGCAAATGCTCGGAGCATCGCTTTTACCAGTAAACCTTTCCACGACGCATTGGCTTGCGGGGGAGAAGGTGTCATGCGTCTCTGCACCACCCCACACTTCTTCCACAAAGACTTCATCAGGTCCAACATGAAGCTGCCCCCTTGATCAGAGATAACCTCCTGCAGAAACCCAACATGGGAGAAAATCCCTAGCAAGGCGTCTGCCACTTTGTCTGGCCTAAGTGAGGAGAGGGAGACTGCCTCTGGGTATCGGGTGGTGTAATCAACCATCGTCAGGATAAACTTTTTCCTGGAGGAGCTTGGATATTCAAGGGTCCCACAATATCCACTCCTGCCTTCTGGAATGGCTGCTCCATAATGGGCAAGGGAAGTAGGGCAGCTTTTGTTTTGCTACCTGCCTTCCCTATCAGTTGGCACCAGTGATAAATCCTGCAATATTCCTTCACCTTCTGGGTGAAGTTGGGACAACAAAAATTTGGGGCCAATTGTTGCATGATGTGAGTGATGCCTAGATGTCCAGACATGGGGATATCATGGGTGCCCTTGAGAAACCGCTCACAATACCCCTGGGGAATGACAAGCTGCCTGCCCATCACCTCTTCCTCTGTCCTCACATCCTGTGTATACAACAGTCCACTGTCCAGAAATACCCTATGTCACAAGTCACTTCCCTGTTTCTCGTCAGATTCTGCACAAGCCCTCAGCCTCTCCAAACTAGGGTCAGTCCTCTGAGCAGCTGCAAAATCTTCACATTTTCCCAAGGCATGGGACATGTCCCCCTCAGTTCCTAAACTGGGTTCCATAGCTCTAGCATCAGTGCATTCAGAGTCACTGACAGAGTCACTGCCATCCCTAACCTTCTGACCATTTGTTACCCCCCTCCTCAAAGTAACCTTCTGTAGCTGTTAGGTGAATGGCTACTTGGGTAAGTCCTACCTCCCTTTCACTATTTTTCATTTCAGGAGACACAGGCTGGGGAACCAGTCTCTTATTCTTTTCCACAAGGGCTTCTGTGGGGTTTAGGGAATTACAAGTGGCCTTTGCTGTCTGACTGTGGGTAACCACACACAACACCCCCTGCTGTAGATTATTCCCTACAATCACATCCAGGGTGAGGTTGTCTGCCACTGCCACTTTTTGCACCTTCTGTCCTGTCTCACTCCAATCCAGGAGAACACTATCTAGTGGCAGGGTTTACTCCTCCCCTGTGATTCCCCTCACAGTGACAAACTGATTAAGTATAAGATGTCCATGCTCAACATTCATCATTCTTTTTTCCAAGACATCCCTTTTTGGTAACTTGGGGCTTCCCCCTTTCTGCAGAGACACTGAGGGATTTAGCTGCCCTGAAGGCGTGCTTTGTCCTTTTTTTTTTTTGCCCTGCAGCACCTGCTCCCCCACTTCCTTTCAGAGCAGGTCTGCTCCTGGCATAGCGATCCGAGAGCTCAGCAGCTTGCTGTGCTGTTTTTGGATCCCGGTCCTCCAGTCAGATTTTCAGCTCTGCTGGGCAAACCCAAAAGAACTGTTCTAAAAGTATAACCTCCTCAATTTTCCCCACAGAGTTTGCTTCCACACCCTCTCACCAATGTTTTAAAAACTGACATTGCTTTGTGGCTAGTTCTTCAAGGCTCAAATCAGGGTTTTTCAGAGTTTACGGAATTTAACCCTGTAGGCCTCAGTAGTTAGTTCATACTTTTTAAGTAAAGCAGTTTTGAGTTTCTCATAGTCTTTGCTGTCCTCATTGTCCATTTGGCCTAGCACCACACACCCTTTTCCAGTAAGCAGTGTTGATAGCTGAAAGCTCCAGGCCTCCCTCGGTATCTTGGCTTGGATACAGACCTTTTCAAACAAATTCAAAAATGCATCCATATCCTCCACCTGTTTAAATTCAGCTATTAATTTGGAATTTAATTTGTACACCAGCCCTGGAGTTTCAAGTTCACCCCTACCACTTACCTCCTCTGGCGCTAGTCATTGGAATCTTAGCGTCTCCAGTTCAAACTCCCTCTGGCGCTGCTTTTCCTCTGCCTCTCTCTGGTGCTGTTTTTCCCTGCATCTCCAGTTCGAACTTTCTCTGCTTGAATTCCCTCTGCTGCTGGACTTCGAACTTTCGCTGCTTGAATTCCCCCTGCTCCTGGGCTTCGAACTTTCTCTTCTCCAGCTCCAGTTTCCTCAGCTCCAGCTGCAGCCTGATCCCTTCCAGCTCCAGTTCTGTGGTGGTGTTCCCCTGGTGCTCTGGCTCTGGGTTCCCCTCTGGTCTCACTGTCCTCCTCCCTGGGACTGGACACTGCAATGGCCTTTGGCACCCCACACCCAAGGTCTGGTCACTTTCAGTCACCGACTGTAACTTAATCCCTGGGCTTCTGCCTGTTCATTTGTCTGCCACAAGGACTTCCACAAGGTGCTTCTACTGCACCCCTTATACTGGACCCTTCTCTCCTGGCACAGCTGCTTCAGCTCTTCTACAGTGTAGTCGCTGTACTTGGAAGTCATCTTTCTTCCCTACACTACCACTAGTCTGCCTTTTACTTGCAGCAAAACAAAAACAAAACAGGGTAATGAACTATATCTTGTAACCAATTTTCCCTTTTCCAATTTTCTGCCCTCTTTGTATGTGATTGCTCAAACAGTTCACCAATCACACTGCTGTTTACCAAACCTGTCACAAGCCCACTCCCATGGGGTGGGATTCTTTGCATCACAGCGAATTCCTCTTGTGATGGGGGGTGTCAGGGATACCCTTCCTCTGTCCTTTTAGCATGCTTGTTTTCTCACAACTGAATGTATGCCAGAGTATCCCAGGGCACCCTCTCTCTGTGTGAGGTGATACAAATACAGTCTTGAGTATGTGTTCCTGGGATAGAACCCTCTTTGCCACTGCACATGATCCAGAAATGACACAGGCATGTATAGGCTTTAGGAGGCCCTATACACCCTGTTATGTATCTTTCCGCTGAATTGCAAAGCTCAGTTCAAACCCCCACAGACTCCTCCTGAGACCCTTCATATTTCCTCCCCTCCTTTCATCACACTGAGTCCCTAGTGGATCTTTCCTTTGGTAGTGTTTTGGCCCTTAAGCAATCACACAGGTGTAGTATAGTTTGAACAACTCTCCCCAAGGCAACAGACACAAATGACACTGGCAGAATTATCTTAAAAGTAAGCCAAAAGCTCCACTAATTAATTAATAAATTCAGTAAATAACATATAATGTTAGACATTGGTTACAGGATATGGAAAATAAAATGGAAAATATACAATAAAAACCTACACTTCAAAACTTTGAGATTAAAGTATACTTCCATACGTGTGATATGTCCAACTTGCTTAAGAGGAAGATTTGGGTCAAATTAGAAGGGAGATTGGCATGCTAGTAGGGAGATGTTGTAATGTTGTGAGTTTGTCTTTAAATGGCATCAAAAAATAAGAAAAAGGTCATTACAAATATGTAATGTATTTCATTTTGTAAAGAATAAGCATTAAAAAGAAAAAACAACTAGTTATATAATGTTATCAGATGCATTGTTCATCACTGATTTAATTTTTATGTGTCTTTATCTGCCTAAAAAACATGGATATTTTGGACAGAATTTGACTTAAGCAGGAGATTTTGTTTCCCAGGATGGAGGGAGGGAGTTCAGTCAAAAATAACAGAAGCCTCCTGTATAAAGAGGGAGATATCACATATATGTACCTCAAGTCCTTAGCTGTTGAATTTTGAAGTGCAAAGTCTTTACAAAGGCAGTTGAAAATCTTGGTTCTTGGTAGTGCAGAAGAATTCTTGAAGAAAATATCTCTGCTCTCCTAAGCAGGCAGGGTCCCCAAATACAAAAAGGCTAAAAGCTCTAATATAGTCTTTGCACCCCTGTTTTATGGGCTTCTCAAAGGGCAGGTCCCAAGGATAGTGGCTTGCCCTGCGACTGGCTAGCATTCCATCTCTATGGCTACGCAACCAATCAACTTTTAGTATTTTATTACAAAACAACAAATATGCATTTCTGAATATGAGAGAGAAAAAAAAGACTCAGAAGTCAGCTAGTCTAAACCAGAATTCTAGGGGAAAATCCAGCCTCCCTCCTTGGAAATGGCTATAATTAAGCTATCCTCAGTACAGCCATTTACTTAAATGGTAGCCCATTCAGCTGTAATGAGATTATCTCAGGGCAGGCTTGCATAAACAAAAGAAATCCAGACTGAATGGCACCACTGGATGCTGAGGGACATTTCAAACACAAATGGATGGGCCTGCTTCCAGCTCTGCTTAATTATTCTTTTGTCTCCTTTTAAATGATTTAATTTAATTAAACTGTAGTCCCTGGCTATCAGCTGACGTATTCTCCGCCCAGTAACAAGCGTTACAACATCATTCCCCAGGGCCCATGTCTTTGTACCTATGATCCCTTGCAACTTGACCTGGCTTCTTCATGGCCTTTCCTGGTGTAATATATATATATATATATATATATATACATATAATGATAAAACATATGACTAAAACAATGAGGTATGGCTCTATCACACCACACATGTAACACATCCAAGGTAACCCTTTCCTTACAACCCCCAGAAAGGGATTCCATGAAGCTGGATAGTATAGGCAAAATGGTCTAAACTTCAGCTTCTCTACTGCTGAGGCAGGCAGCTTATATGGCCTACATGGTTCAGTACCAGAAGGCACTCTGGAGCTCTGTGGTGGCTATGAGTGAAAAAGCTGCTGGCTGACACGACAAATGCTGCCATGGATGCCACCAAGTACTAGTTTCATATGGTGGTGGATCCCAATGCTACTGCTTTCTGAGTCGTGGCACATGCAGTATCCTTGAGGAGGTTTGCATGGCTCAGGACTACAAGATGGTGACACTGGCCACTGTGATCTTACCACTGCAACAGGGACATTGGCTGGGGTCACTGGATTTAAAGGATGCCTACTTTCAAATTCCAGTAAGACTCTCTCACAGAAAGTACCTCAGGTTCAGGGTAGGGAACTGCCACTACCAGTTCCCAGTCCTACATTTAGCCTGTTCTCAGTACCAACAGTCTTCACAAAGTGCTTGGCAGTAGTTGCAGCACACTTGAGAAGACAAGATGTAGTGGTTTTCCCTTACCTGGACAACTGGCTAGTCTCTGGAGGGTCACATCAGGAGGCCAAAGCCTCCCTTCAGCTCACCCAGAAGATTCTAGAGGATCTAGGCTTCCTAGTAAATGTCCCAAAGTCCCAGACATTACCTGTTCAGGTGCTGGGTTTCATAGGTGCAGACCTGGATATCTGACAGGGAAAAGCTTTCCTCCCTCAAGAGAGGGTGACAAACCTCATAGGCCTTACAAGGTCTTTCAGGTAGGACAGCCTGGACCAGCAAGAGTCTTCCTTCAGTTGCTAGTACACATGGCTGCCTCCACAGTGGTAGTACAAGGCACTAGTTTCTAAATGAAGGGTATTTAGTACCACCTAGGGGCTCATTGGTCCCAAAGGTGGGACCCTCTGTCAAAATTGATACCAGTTACAAAGTGCATTGTAAGGGCACTGGACTGGTGGAAGGAGGAGGAGAACCTCAGAGAGGGAATTCCCTTCCTCCTGCAATCACTCACAGGGGTGCTCACTACAGATGCTTACCTCCTGGGTTGGGGAAACCACCTGGAGGACTTCACTGTAAGCAGAGTGTGGACCCCATTAGAGTCCAAGGAGCACATAAACCTCCTGGAACTCAGGGCAGTGTATCTGGCAATGCAGGCTATTTTTTCTCACTTCAAGGGTCAGTAAGTCCAGATCAGAACAGACAACACCACCACCATGTGGTATATGCAAGCAGGGAGGAACAAGATCTTCCAAGCTGTGCACAGAAGCAATGAACATTTACAGCCTGGCATATGAGCTCAAGGAGCAGCTATCCGCAGTGCACTTGTCGGGGAAAGATAATGTCCTTGTGGATTCCCTGAGCAGGATCAGTCAAGGAAACCACAAGTGGACTCTGAACAGGTAAGTGCTCTCTACAGTGTTCAGAAGATGTGACACACCAGAAGCAGACCTGTTTGCATCCTGGCAAAACTACCAACTCCCCCTCTTTTGTTGCATGTGTCAATCATGCTACATGTTTTGCATCTGGGCTTTTTGCATGGTATTGTTCCTTGTGTGTCCATTTGAATAAGGTATTATCACAAAAAAGTGTACAGTATAGTTCTGGTCACTCTCCTCTGCAATGTTTCTAAACTGTCCCAATCTGTCTTTAAATATAGCCTCTAGAACTGCAAACAGTACTTCAGGTGAGGACATTTCATGGACCTGAAGAATAGCAGAATCACCTTGGTCCTCCTACTGCTAATACCCCTTCCTATGCATCCCAGCATCTTATTCATCTTCCCCATTGCCCTGCTGCACTGTGCTGCTGTCTCCAAATTATTTAGCATTATTACCCCAGGTCCCTTTGCTCTGTTGTACTCTATACCACAACCCCCCTTCTTTAATCAGTCCTTGGAATTCTTGCCTCATTTGCATTATCCTGTATTTCTTGGTCTTGGATTTCAGCTTCTAAACCCTTGAACACTTTTCCAGCCTTTCCAGATTCTCTTTCATACTTCATATTCCCTCCTCATTGTCTAACCTTTCCACAAATCTTTGTACTGTTCACAAAGAGGCAGATCTTTCCCTAAATTCATATTTCAGCAGTGCACTACATTACAGCATTGTCAGCATAAAAAATGAGCTGTGTTTACAAATATTTTGTAGTTCATTTCTAAACATATGGAATAGTAATGGTTCGAGAACCAAGCACTGTAGTACACTTGAGCTGACACACAATGGTAGGAAAACAACTCCCTGCAGTGTAATTGATTGCTGCCTGTTCACAAATACAGTAGTTTTGCATCCAGATTAAAGAGTTTTGATGAAAGGTCTCATCCTTCGGTTCCACTATTATTTCATGATCTACTAATTGAATGCTTTCACAAAATCTATAAATCAAGCAGAACTACTTTATCCCTATTTATCCCATTAATGTCAAATCATTTATTACTTTGAATAACACCATAGTTTTTGTTTAGTATGTTGTTCAAAAGCCAGATTGATGTCCAATCAGCAACACATACTAATGGCATGTTTACAAAGCTGCTTCGCTGTGGCTTCTGGTCTGCTCAAGGGATGCCTGACCTCCTCAGATGATCCTGTTCTGTGTGTTTATGACCACTCAGCACCAATGCATGAAGTACTGAAGAGTGGCCATGAGCCTGGGACCAGTCAGCTTGCTGCTGATGTAGTGTGATGATGGGGGCAGAAACAGGAATGGTGGCAGTGGTGGGAGGGGTGATAAAATTGGGAACCAGGGGCAGCTGCAGGGGGTGGGGAATACAAATGGGAGTCAGGTGGAGGTGATATAAGCAAGAACAAGCTACAGCAGCAAGGAAGTGGGTGATACAAGAACCAGGGCTGAAACAGAGCACAGGGAGGGAATCACAAAATAAAGAAGATAAAATACAATCACACTGACAGCAAACAGATTACTTTATAACTATGTACTGCACTTCCTTGTTGTAGGCTGCAGGATCATGGGAGGGCAGAAAAAAATGCTGGGAGTGAAAAGTTCTCTCAATTATCTAACTACAAATTGAATTTAGATAAAACTGTGGTATTTCCTTTAAATCATAAGGTAATTAAAAGCTTCGTTACTGAGTTGGGTCTCTCTTGGAAGCAGAACTCACTAAGACACTTGGGGATTATAATTTCCAGAAACCCGGCCCTTATCCAGAAATTAAACTTGGATTCTATGGTGAGAGTCATTGGCTAGGATTTAGATAGATGGTCCAAGCTACCCATTTCCCTGTGGGGTGGGGTAGAGTGAATTTGATTAAAATTAATGTCTTCCCTAGACTTTTTTACCCTCTTCATTTACTCAATATTTGGCTACCCTAAGTTTGGTTCAGTAAAGTGTATGGCCTTAGCACAAAATTTATTTGGGCCAACAAACAACCCACAATTGCCTATTACAAGCTGGCCGCTCTCAAAGATAAAGGGGGTTTACGACTCCCCCATTTAACTTTTTATCACAGGTCGAGTCAGGCAGCCAAATATATCCACTGGATGCCCCCCATGGAAGAGGTGTTCTATTCTCCTTCCGCTCCTAAGTGCCTCAAGATAGAAATGTCTCTCATCCAAGCCAATGGTTTAACTCCGTCTGCACTTTTACATATCAAACCCAGTGCTTTGCCTCTTAGTTTAAAATGTACCCCTATTGCAACTTCCATTAGAATCCACTCCCAATTGTGTACTTTCCTTAAGTACAACCATACTCAGGACTTAACTCAACCTCTTTGGGGTAACCGGAATTTAAAGCTAGACAATAAGTTAATTATGGTCAGATGGTTACCCCCTCTGGCCAATGTATGTCCTGTCCATCTATTGACAACAAAGAACATATGGCTCTCCTCTACTGAGATTCTAAAAAACTTTAATATCTCCACAAACTATATCTTTAAAATTTTCCAACTGCGCATTTAGTTTTGAAAGTTTTTGGAATAACCCCCCCCCCCCCAAGCAGGGTCTTAAATCCTTTTTTAGTGAATTGGGCCCTCTTGTTAAATCACAACGTTCCGTACCAACTCTCTGTAAAAATTTATATAATTGGGCCTATCCTGGCTGCTTTGCTCCTGCTACCTATTGGACCCCTTTCTTCTCCACCCGTGAATTAGATTGGAAGTCCTTATGGCACAACTGTCATAAATATATTACCCAAGACAGGCTCCGTCTTACCCAATTCCATATACTGCACAATCTATATTATACACCCCAGAAATTATTTAAGTATGGTCTTCTCCCATCACCCATTTGTAATCACTGAGAGCAAATGGAGGGTTCCCTGTACCACATCTTTTGGGCCTGTTCCAAAATTACATCACTCTGGTCCACCATTCAACAAAACATAGACCCCTTATTGGGCTTGGATGACCTATTTACCCCACAAATTTGTCTTTTAGGTGATTATAGTGAAATTCCAGTACTCATAAGAAGATATCACATGGCTCTCATCTCCATGTCTGTCAAAAAAGTGATTTTACGCCACTGGAAGGACAGTAATGGTATTTCCTACTCTGAATGGCTTGCCGAACTCCTTGCAAATCTCAGGACAGAGAAAGCTATAGCAAGCCTCAATAACAGACTGGAGAAATATACAAAAATATGGGACCCCTTGCATACCTTGTATTCTATTTAATCTAATACCTTTAGCAGGTGTTCATCTCCCAGTCTCCATTGGTTGTATTAATTGACTGTGTTGAAGAGGGAGGAGAAGGATGGGATGGTTTGGGAGTGTGGTGATGGAGAGGGTTGGGAGTGGGGTGGTGGCAGGAAGGAGAACAGTTCCAATGTATTTTGTATGTCATGATAATTGTATGATGTAGATTCCTCCTTGGGATTTGTTCTCCTTATTGTTAAAAAATTAATAAACTTTGAATTAAAAAAAAAATGTTGGGAGTGTTCTTGGTATATCAGAGTGAGCGGAGGAACCTTTCCACATGGTTGCTTATGGTGCACACTCTGGAACATGTCCTCTGCTTTGCAGCAGCTTGGGGACAGAATCATTGATCGGCTTACACTGACTGGGTAAGTGTCCACACAGCTGCCTTTGTACCGCAGCAACCTGTGCACTCGGGTTGACATGGTGCAAATGCTACCATATAAACAAGTCTTAAATAACGGCGCAATGTTGAAACTAGATGGATTCTGCTGTCCCCAGCGTGCAGTGAAAGAGCATATGGTGTGTCAGGACTGAATATTTCGTCTATTCAAATTGTAACTGGATAAGAAACATATAGCTGAAACTCATTTCCTGGCACAAACTGGGGTAAGGATAACATACTGTAGGAGGGTACCAGTTAAAGTTAGTATGGTATGGCATACAAAATAAAGATGTATATGTGGGAACAAAATCCACAAGCGATCCAAAAATGGGCAAAGGTACAATACATCTTTTGAGAGATAACAATACAAATAAAGTGTATACATTAAAAAGTGCAGCCCACAGAACTTAAAATGGCATATCATCCTACTTCCTTTCTTCACTTTAAAGGGGAGTGAAATTCACTTTTCTAATATATTTATTATCTGATGGGATCATAGTTGCCACGGAGTGCTTTACTCGTTTCTATGTTTTAAAATTGTAAACAGTTTTTTTGATTGTACTATAAGGCTCCAATATTCAAAGTCGGCCATTAGCGCTATGCAGTCAGCATTGCAGCATGGCAAATACCACATGACTGTCCCTAAGCAATAGTCAGACAGCTAACACTCTCTGACAGAGTGTGCTGTCAGAACATGGGGTCATGCCAGTGCAGCACATAGTGACTATGTGCTGCGCTGACGCAGCCCATGGCTAAATATGGCCTACAGGGAGCATACTGGAGATAGCACTGCCCAAAACAGGATAGCACCAGGGCTTCTGTTGGGCCATATTCAGCCCTAGCATGCTAATGAGCACACTGGGGAGTGTTGCAAAGTGTCTCGATGTGGCTGATATCATAAATATCACTACGTGGAATATTATTGGTCTCAAAAGTATACTGAAGCATAAGTGGGTTTAAAGCTGATTAAAGAAGCTTAAAACCAGTGTAGTCCTTCTGCAGGAGACACATATGATGCCCAACGATGTTGAAAAAATCAAAAAAGTGTGGGTAGGCACCTGGATAGCAGCCACTTATTCTGCTACAGTAAGATGGGCGGCAATCTTTATACCTCAGGGCTTCCCGGGGAATGCTACACTCTCCTGTACTGATCCTGGGGGGTAGATATACTTTGGCCCAACTACAAATTAATTCGAGTGATCTAGTAGCTGTAGGGTCTGTCTATGGTCTTAATATAGAAGATAAGGGGCTCTATCATAATTTGCTGCTGGACATATTCCCCTATCAGGGACCATGGATATTTTGGGGGAGATTTAAATTGCATGTGTGATACAATTTTGGATAGATCCAATCCTGCCCCCACAGCACTCTCTAAAAATGCACATGCCCTCCTGGAGGTGGATACCACCTGCTTCTTAGTTGACATGTGGTGCCATCAAAATCCTATTGGGAGGAAGTACAGTTTATATTCTCATTCCCACCAGTCTCTAAGCTAGGCTGGATACAGTAGGTTGCTTGTCTCCTCATCCTTTGTTCTGCACATAGGCCCTACTAAATATGAGTCCATTTTACTTTCAGATCACACTCCTCTAACTGCACAACTTCCGGAAGTTCAATCCAGTGCTCCTTAAAGACAAAGCCATCTGTCTTTCATGCACACAACTATCCTGGAGTACCTGGATAATAATGTGGAGGGGGAAACATCCCACTCAGTAAGGTGCGAGGTGACAAAAGCTTACATTAGGGGACAGACTATATCATATGCAGCATTTAAGAAAACAACGGAAGAAAAAGATATTGTATTCTTTGAATGGAAAATACAAGAGCTCGAAAAGGCTCATATGATGCACCCCACCTGGGGTTACTCGGTATTACTCATTTTTTTAAAGTGGAAGAAGGCACTAGGCCCATCGAGACCACTTTCCCCACAATTGTGGGAGGTAATTTTTTTTTTTAACTGCCCAACATTAACTTATGTAATTGAACCTTAAACTTTTCCCAAGATGTTTCTTCGACTATATACTGTGGCAAGGAATTCCACAGAGCTGCAGTTCTCACTGTGAAAAAGTATTTCCTTTTATTAGTATTTGCCTTTTGTACTTTGATTTGTCTGGTGTTACATCTTAATCCATATACCTTATTCATATACGTTAATCCGCTTAATTTCATCAGATGTTCATCATTCAAGATGTTAAAGAGCAACAACAAGTCCCTTCTATCACGTCTTGCTTGTAAATCATACAGACCCAGGGTTTTCACCCTATCTTTATATGGTAGGGATTTTATGTCTGGGATGAGTTTGGTCATTCTTCTCTGCAAACTCTCTATCATTTTCTTGTCCTTTTCTAAATATGGGGCCCAAAATGAAGATGCAAAATCAGTATGTGGTCTAATATAAGCTTTATACAATTTCGTTTTACAGTCTGTATGTATTTTATTACGTGTTATAAATTATTTTTTTATAACATTGATAATGCGATTTCCTGTTTGAGTTACTTTAATACATTGGCTACTCCAATTAAATTTGTTGTTTACTGTAACTCCCAAATCTTCTTCTTGTATTCCAGTCAAGATTTGTTTCCCGCCTAGTGTATAATTAACACTTGGGTTCTTTTTACCTAGGTGCATCACCATGCACTTGTCAGTGTTAAACCACATATTATTGTCATTTGCCCATTTTTCTATGATCATTAAATCTTTTTTTAATAAGTTAATATTTATTTCTGAATCCACTTCCGCTGATGTTTAGTGTCATCTGCAAATTTGCTAATTTGACTACTAACCCCCAATTGTAGGTCACCAATAAATATTCCAAACAGGGTAGGACCCAAAACAGAGCCCTGGGGCACTCCACTTGTAACAGGGATACTAGATGAAACTATATTCCCAATTCTCACACTCTGACTTCTATCCTTTAACCATTCATCAACCCATTTAACAATATATCCATTAAATCCTAGCTTAATTAATTTCATGACTAAGAGATTATGGGAAACTTTGTCAAATGCCTTTCTAAAATCTAAGAACACAACATCCACTGGAATCCCTCTGTCCAAGCTACTACTTATACCTTCATAAAAAGTAATAAAGTTAGTGGTACATGATCTTCCCCTACAAAATCCATGTTGTGTATCATCCTGTATACCCTTGGTTAATATTTCTTGATCAAACCTGACTTTCAATATCCTTTCCATAATTTTACACACCATCGAAGTAAGACTAATAGGTCTATAATTGTCTACCCTACTCTTATTACCCTTCTTATATATTGGTATCACAGTAGCCTCTTTCCAATCCTGAGGGACCACTCCATACATATATGATTTATTAAAAATCATATATAATGGGTACAAAAGTATATCAGAGATTTTTTTGATAAAGTATGTATTTAAATTATCTGGCCCTGAAGATGATGTTTCTTTTAAACATTTAATAGCCTCTTTTATTTCTGTCATAGTAATTTCTTCAAATAAACTGGAGTAATCTTATGCTGGATCTTTTAAGGGATCTTTATTTATAAACACTGTCCCAAAATATTTATTAAATACGTTACTAACATCCAATTCATTCTCTACAGTTTTTCCTTCATTGACAATGGTAGATATTGATGAAATGGAATTTTTATTTTTGTTAATATATGCATAAAAAGATTTTGGATTAAATTCCAATGTAGATAATTTAAATTCAATGCATTTCCTTCCATTTTTAATAAGGGATTTAGTACATTTAAGTTCTGTTTTGTAATTACTTCTAGTTACTGCACTAGGATCAGCCTTAAGTTTTCTAAATGCTTTTTTTTTTATATGTTTTTGTATTTTAGGGGTCAACCATATTGGAATTTTACCTTTTTGATAATTTATTTTAATTTTGGGAATACATTTTTGTTCAAGATCATATATCCTATCCTTAAGAATAAGCCAGGACTCTTCAGCATTCTTATCTTTGTATAATATAGTCCAATCAGTTTTTAATAGTATTCCCCTTTATTTCTTTGTAATTACCCTTATAGTAATTATAACGGTGTTTAATTTCCCTATAACTGTTTTTAGTTCCCATTAAAGAGAATGTGACTACGTTGTGATCACTAGAGCCCAAGGGTTCAACTATTTCTATTTTATCAAGTTTATCCGGGATATTAGTCAAGATAAGATCCAGGATATTTTTTTTGCAGGTTGGTTCCATTACCATTTGTTCTAAACCTAAACTGGTAAATGTTTCCAGATATTTATGTTCAATATTTGTAATTGCTGTGAGTTTTAGCCAATCAATACCTGGGAGATTCAAGTCCCCCATGATGATAATATTAGATGATTCTGAATATTCTTCAAGGTATTGTATGACAGCTTGGTCATATACAAAGTCAGCATTGGGGGGGTGATATATATTTATTAGTGTAGTTTTTTTGTTTCAAATATTGGAACTGTACACAACATCCTTCAATCTGTACCCCATTCACCAGAGGTATAGAAGACTCCATAATTGGAATCGTATTTTTTATATAAAAGCACACCCCTCCACCTATTCTATTGCCCCTATTATTATAATACAGGTTATATCCTGGAATGGCACTGAACCATTGGGAATCATCATTCCACCATGTCTCGGTGATTGCTGCAAAATCTATCTCATACTTATTCATTCTACCTACTAGCTCTGTTAGTTTAACAATGTTTAAACTTCTGGCATTGCACATAAAAATTGTGAATTCATCACATATTGGAGCTAGTTCCACTGTAATACTCCCACTTTGCCCCCCAGTTTCTAGTTTAAACGCTGATTTATTACTGATAGAAATTGTTTACCAAGGAGAAGGCTTCCCTTTTCACTCAGATGTAAACCGTCCCAACTGAAGAGACTGTAATCATTATCAAATTTTTCCCAATGTGTAATACAAGTAATATTATTATTTAATGTCCATTTTCGAGCCATTCTGCTCACTTCTTTATTTTCTTTGTGTTTTCATAGATGCTCGAGGTATGGGTAATATTTCAGAGAGGCAAATTTCGGAATTCAGGGATTTTAGGGTGCTGACCAAGGACATATAGCTATTTTTAATATCATTAGTTGTAAATTTATTTATGTCATTAGTTCCTGCATGAACTACAACCAATGGATTAATACCCCCACTTTTAAGGACATTTGGTACTATTCTTTCTATATCCCTTATCCAAGCACCCCTAAAGCTAGAAGACATTCTATTATGTTTGTCAGTTTTACAAATATGTACATCCATGTATTTAATTATTGAATCACCTAAAACAATGACCTGTCTTGGTTTTTTCAATTTCCCTTTTTTCTATGTGCTCAGCAGGGTATCCAGATACTTCTACGGGTTCTATTGTAATATTGTCCATGGTAAGTATGTCATTTGCTTCAATACCATGTAGTCCGCTGTGTATCTGTGCAGTGGTTATGACAACATTCCTCTCTTCAGGGGTAATAGGTGTTCTATTATTGGGGCCTTCCACATTATTAGTTATGTTCTCATCACTATTTCCTTCAGGTACGGTTTCTTCTCCTAGGATTTGACAACTATTTTCTAATGGAATTTCAAATTCCATTGCCCTCCTTCCCTTTTTTGCTTTTCTTTTTACTGATTACTGGGCTCCATTCATCACTGCTATCCCCACACTCCTCTCTTGCTCTCTTTAAGGAATCCTCGTTTATTGTATTTTGATTTTTGAAAACAGTGATACGAGTTTTTTTTATCTCATCTAGTTCGAAATGCAGCATCTCATTTTGTTTACTTAAGTTCGTGACTCATTGTTCTAGACATTCTATTTTGTTCTTTAACTCTATATTCTGAGTACACTGGGAACATTTTAAACCTTCAAATCCTAGACTTGTCTCTAAACAAAAGTTATGGCACAGTATACAGGTCATAGCTATTTCCCCTGTGGATAGGGTAACTATCCCCTCATTAATATTCATTTCCTTACCCTAACGTTAGGACAGTTAATAGACGTAAATTATATATTACTACAGGCAACAATCTTATATTAATCTTACAACTCCGGTTGTAGCAAAACTTATGGCATCACTACCACTAATTGCTATTTCTATCACAATATCCAATCTCAAAGGCAATAATCAGATCTGTCCTCATATAAAATGAATCAATTTTATTACCCGGTTAGTCAGGTTTGCTTCTTTCACTTTGGACAGCAAAACTTCCGCCTATCACGCTTGACACACTGACTGACATGAGCATCTTTTGTGTGCGCTTTGCACGACGACCCACGCCTCGCCGGCTCGCTCAGAGCACGATAAAATAGGCCTCTAGACCCGAAGTGGTACAGAGGTCAATGGACCCAACTCGACTCCAAACTTAACAAAATAAAATAAAAACATTTTTAAGGTTGATTTAAGCTGATAGCTTGTTATTTTAGTCCTTAAGGTACGATGAAACTTGTTTTGTGCAAATCAAATGAGTTTTGTAGTCCTCAGACAAGCTGACATAAACTACAAAACTCCTCTTCCTGCTTCCTGATTCTGCAGGGCTCAATGTAAACTCACAGAGACGTTTTTTAACTCAGAAAGGTATATCTAATGTTTATCAGTCACACATGCAATTTTAAAAGGCTTAACAGCACTCAGATAAGTGCACTGTTCTGAATAGTATATGGTTTAAAATGAGCTCACCGCGGAGTGCGATAAAATAGGCTCCATGGACCCAGAAGTGGTACAGAGGTCACGGGATCCCACTCGTACCCAAACTTAACAAAATATAAAATAAAAACCTTTTTTAAGGCTGATTTAAGCCGATAGCTTGTTATTTTAGCCCTTAAGGTACGATGAAACCTGTTTTGTGCAAATCAAATGAGTTTTGTAGTCCTCAGACAAGCTGACATAAACTACAAAACTCCTCTTCCTGCTTCCTGATTCTGCAGGGCTCAATGTAAACTCACAGAGACGTTTTTTAACTCAGAAAGGTATGTCTAATGTTTATCAGTCACACAGGCAATTTTAAAAGGCTTAACAGCACTCAGATAAGTGCACTGTTCTGAATAGTATATGGTTTAAAATGCGTTCGCCATGGAGTGCAATAAAATAGGCTCCCCGCACCCGGAAGTAGAACAGAGGTCACGGGACCCAACTCGTACCCAAACTTAACAAAATATAAAATAAAAACCTTTTTTAAGGCTGATTTAAGCTGATAGCTTGTTATTTTAGCCCTTAAGGTATGATGAAACCTGTTTTGTGCAAATCAAATGAGTTTTATAGTCCTCAGACAAGTTAACATAAACTACAAAACTCCTCTTCCTGCTTCCTGATTCTGCAGGGCTCAATGTAAACTCACAGAGATGTTTTTTAACTCAGAAAGGTATATCTAATGTTTATCAGTCACACAGGCAATTTTAAAAGGCTTAACAGCACTTAGATAAGTGCACTGTTCTGAATAGTATATGGTTTAAAATGCGCTCGTCGTGGAGCATGATAAAATAGGCTCCCCGGACCCGGAAGTGGTACAGAGGTCACAGGACCCCACTCATACCCAAACTTAACAAAATATAAAATAAAAACATTTTTTAAGGCTGATTTAAGCCAATAGCTTATTATTTTAGCCCTTAAGGTATGAAACCTGTTTTGAGCAAATCAAATGAGTTTTGTAGTCCTCAGTCAAGCTGACATAAACTACAAAACTCCTCTTCCTGCTTCCTGATTCTGCAGGGCTCAATGTAAACTCACAGAGGCATTTTTTAACTCAGAAAGGTATATCTAATCTTTATCAGTCACACAGGCAATTTTAGAAGGCTTAACAGCACTCAGATAAGTGCACTGTTCTGAATAGTATATGGTTTAAAATGCACTCGACGCAGAGCACGATAAAATAGGCTAAAGTGGAGATATAATTCTCTAAACTCTGAACAGTTGGAACTTAATCTGCTCTTGGGAAGGGTGGGGCCCTACTTCGATGGAGGGGGGGTGGGAAGTTGCTCTCACGGCAACTGAAAGAGAGAGAGGGTGAAAATACAATAAAGGGCATTAGGGCTACTGAGGGTACCATAGTCAATGACAACAAAACTAGAGGGCAGGCTTTTACAGAGTTTTATAAGAAGCTGTACTCCTCAGATGTATCGCCTTCTCCCCTACAGATACAAACCTTTTTAAATAAAGCTTCTATCACGTCTATCACCTTAGAGACCTTAAAAGCCTTGGACAGGGGACTTGACTCCTTGGAGGTCATAAGCGTGATCAAGAAGCTGAAGGGTGGAAAGGCCCCAGGCCCTGATGATCTGCCAGTAGATTTCTTTAAACAATTCCAAGCAGAACTAGTAAAACCCTTACAAGCCACTTATGAAGAGAGTATTAGAACAGGGGTACATCCCTGCTCCATGCGGTCTGCAACTGTAAATGTACTCCCCAAGCTAAGCAAGGACCCTGCACTGTGTGCCTCATATCACCCCATTTCCCTAATATATCAGACTACAAAATTTGGGCTAGAATTATAGCAGGTCAACTAGAGTGTGTTTTACCAACCATTATCCATCCTAATCAAAGTGGATTCATACAGAGTAGGAAGGGAAACACAAAATACGTAAAACATTAAACCTTATATACCGATGGGCCCTTTCCCGAAGATCTCATGGTGCAGCGGTCCTAGCACTGGATGCAGAGAAGGCTTTCAACCATGTGGAGTGGGGGTACTTGTTCTAGACCCAGTGGGCATATGGTATAGGCCCGTACAAGCTGTTCTGGATAAAAACTCTTTATACCCAACCCACTTCCCAGATACTAACCAATGACACCCTAACCCCTGGATTCAAACTACATTGGGGAATGCACCAGAGCTGCCCTCTGTCCCCTCTATTATATGTGCTGGCATTGGAGCTCCTAGCAGCAGTCATACATGGGCATCGGGGAGTGGTGGGATTTGGCAAACAGTGGGAATGCAACATTGCATTATTCACTGATGACCTGTTACTATACCTCCAAGAACCCACAGCTAGCCTCTCACATATACAAGTCGTGCTGCAGGAATACACTTCTATTTTAGGCCACAAGATTAACTGGACCAAGAGTGAGATCCTGCCCACTGGGGAGAGTGACAGGCGTAAGCTGGAGGGGAATTCACTGGGGGTCCAGGTGGTGTCCAAAATAAAATACTTGGGTATCCACATTTCAGCCCAGATGTCCAAATTATTCTCCTTGAACTATGAGGCCCTTCTCTCTAGGATTGTACATGAGTATGACAGGTGGATGGCTATTCCTCTTATACTCTTAGGGAGAGTAACCGCAATCAAAATGAGTATAGTATCCCAATGTTTATATTTATTTCAATCTATACCCCCACATGTTCCTTTTTAGGAAGAGCAGCACAGGCAGAAGGGGGGGGTGTCATTTTGTATGTAAATGACAGTATAAGGGTGACAGTAGGGCAGGAGAAACAAGGAGAGGCAGAAGTCCTGAGGGTCACGCTGGAAAAGTGGTTTGGTGAGACAATATGACTAGATGTGATCTACAGGCCACCTACACAGGGGGGAATAGGTGGACAAGGAACTAATGCAGGAGGTGCAAAGGATGGCAAGCAAGGGTGAATGTCTGCTGGTGGGGGACTTTAACCTCCCCGATGGTGATTGTGTGGTCCCATCAACAACATCAGCAAGAAGTAGGGAGTTGCTAGAATTGCTGCAAGGAGCATTCCTTCAACAGCTGACCATGGAACCCACTAGAGGCAGGACGACACTGGGCTTAGTACTGATGAATGGGGACAGTATAGAAGAGGTTTCGGTGGAAGACAGTTTGGGGTCAAGCGAACACAGGGCTTTTATGTTTAGGCTTAGGGCAACAACAGAAGTGAGTCAGACCACCACAAGGGTACTGGACTTCAGGCATATGGATTTCAGTAGACTGAGGGAGACCTTCAGGGAAACTATGGAAGGCAGGGAAAAACTGGGTGATATGGAAGAAGTATGGGGTATAATAAGGGGGGAATTTTGAGTCACTGAGCAGTGCATTAGGAAGGTAGAAAAAAACATTAGAAGAAGAAGGAGGAGGAGGATGCTCTGGTTCACCAGAGAAGTGGTAAAGGCAATAAGGGAATGGAAGAAAGCATTCAGGATATATAAAAAAGACAGGGGAAGGAGGATAGGGAGGTATACAGAGAAAAGCTGAAAGTGACGGGGCAGACAATTAGGAGGGTGAAGGCAGATACAAAGTTCTACAGATATATCAGTGAAAGGAGGAAATCCAAACAGAATATAATGAGTCTTAAAGGGAGGGGGGAGTTCTGGTAGAGAGAGACTTCGAGTAGGCAGACTTGCTGAACAGGTACTTCTGTTCAGTTTTCATGGCGGAAATGGAGGGTAAGGGACCAGAGTTGCCAGGGAGGGGCACAGAGGGCAGAGGGGTGGACTCTAGCCCATTCAAAGAAGGCAGGTTACTGGAGGAACTGGGTAAGTTAAGGGTAGATAAGGCAATGGGTCCAGATGCCCTACATCCAAGGGTGCTCCGCCTCCGGGAGCTTAGGGAAGAACTGGCGTCACTATTAACAAGACTATTTAATCTATCACTAAACACAGGGAGGGTTCTGGGAGACTGGAAAAGGGTGGATGTGGTGCCACTGCACAAGAGTGGTGACAGGGAGGAAGCGGTGAAACTATCATCCAGTCAGCCTTGCCACAGTGGTAGGTAAGATTATGGAGGCACTCCTAAAGGAAAGAATTGTCAACTACCTTGCAGCCAGTGGTCTCCAAGATGTCAGGCAGCATGGGTTCATGGAGGGGAGGTAATGGCAGATGAACCTAATTGAATTTTTTGACTGGATGATGAGGGTGATTGATCAGGGAGGGATGGTGGATGTGGCCTGTCTGACCTTTGACACCATTCCTCAAAGGAGGCTGGTGAACAAGATGGGCAGTTTAGGGGTGGGGCTGAAAATAACTAAATTGGCGGAGAGCCAGCTTAGAGACAAATGCCAGAGGATGGTAGTAAATGGGCTGCACTCCAGGGAGGAAAGGGTGACAAGTGGGGTGCCCCAGGGGTCAGTATTGGGCCCATCCTCTTTAACATCTACATCAGGTATACTGCAAAGGGGCTAAAGGAGAAGGTGTGCCTATTTGTGGATGATACAAAGATTTGCAATAGGGTGGACACTCCATGGGGGCAGAAGCAATGAGGGAGGACCTGATAAAACTGTAGGGGTGGTTGGACAGTTGGCAATTAAGATTTAATGCTAAGAAGTGCAGAATAATGCACACAGGGCACAAAACCCCAAAAGTCACATACAGACTGGGGGGTGAAGAAGTTTTGGTAACAGAGCAGGGGAGAGATCTGGGAATTATCATTTCAGATAGCCCAAAAGAGGCAACCCAGTGCAACAAAGCAGTAGGAAAAGCAACCAGAATGTTGGTATGCATAGGAAGAGTATAACAAGCAGAAGGAGGGAGGTGTTAATACCCCTATACAGGTACATGGTGAGACCACACCTAGATTATGCGGTCAAGTTCTGGAGACCTCACCTAAGAAAGGATGTAGTTCTGGTAGAAAGAGAGAGTTCAGAGGAGGGCGACCAAAATGGTGCAAGGTATGCATCAGAAGATGTTGGAGAGGTTGGAAGAGCTTGATCTGTATCCTCTGGAAGTTAGATGGGAGATGGGGGATATGACTGAAATTTTTAAATATTTGAAGGGGATAAATAAGGTGAGGGAAGGGGGCATTTTTCAGAGGAAAGAAAATCCGAAAACTAGGGGCACAGCTTGAAGCTGGAAAGAGAAAAGTTCAGAGATAACAGGAGAGGGTACTACTTCACAGAGAGGGTGGTGGGTCCCTGGAACAGGCTACCTGAAGAGGTGGTAGGGGCCAAAATGGTACAGAGGTTTAAGACGACATGGGATGACAACGTGGGAATAAACAGGAAGGAGAAGGGGATACACCTGGAAGTAAGGAGGGGACTGGAGTCTCCATCGGGTTGGGGGGGGGGAGTAAAGGGGTAGGTCCAGAGCTAGCTATGGGGATGGGATGGAGCAGACTGGATGAGCCAATGGGGTGCTTTTCTGCTATCAGATTTTTATGATTCTATGATTCTACGTCCCAGACAGATTTTTCAAGCAGCTTGACAGTATGCTATATACATTTCTGTGGCACAGGAAACATACCAGAATTTGGCAGAGAATTTTACAACTTCCCATCCCACAAGGTGGGGTACAACTGCCAAATTTTAAGTTGTATTACGTGGCAGCTCAGTTGGCCTTCCTATCAGTGGGTCAGGCAGCAGTGCTTCCAACCTGGATGGCTATGGAGGGGGCTGGGGAGGGTGGAGACCTCAGGAGAGACTTGCTCCGGAGGGCATTGACCTCAACACTGCCTCCAAAATGCCCCAACCCATTCACATGGTCACTTTTTTTTTGCTCCCCTCCTTTCTCCCTGGTCAACCACTCCTTCAGGTCTCCTATGCCCTCCTTCTGCCCCCCCCCGATGCCGGCCCATATCTTATATTGCGCCCCCCCCGGGTAACCCAGCGTATCCCTTTGCCGGATGGGTCCCCTCCTCCGAGAGGAAAGGCACCAGTGGGGGTGGCCAGTGCACTCTCAATTGGCCTGGGTGTCACTGAGGTGGGTTGGTCATGGGCTTTGGCAGCAGCGGGGCACATGGTCACTTTTGAGAGTATGGAGCTTAGTCCATGGGTACTCTAATACCCCAGTGACCCCTTCTAAATATGCATCCATCTGGTCTACCTTGAAAAGAACTCCTTGCTACAATGTGTTTCTGCACAGGGGTCTTTTACGCTGGCAAAAGAAAGAGCTAAATTCTATTGAGCAACTTTATGAAGGGAGTGCATTGCTACCTTTCAATGTGCTTCAGAGACAGTTGTCGCTTCCACCAGGAGACCTCTTTATTTACTTGCAGGTACATCACAGACTGTCTAAACTATTTACATTGAACCAGGTGCCACACACGCAAGACCCCTTTGAAGAAGAACTATATAGGCCCCAACCGTTGACTGAGCCACTATCTGCATATTCTAATATATTGTTGAAGGGAGGAGTGGACCCCACCTCCCATAAACAAGAATAGTGGGAGGCTGACCAGGGCGTTTCCATGTTCTCAGAGATCTGGGCTGGTGCTATACAATATTTCAATGATTGCTCACATAGCAACAGGTTGAGACAAACCCAAATAAATTTCCTCTACAGGACCTATATCCCCCCTTCTAAAATACATGCTTTTGACCTGGCCAAAGCTTCTATGTGCTCCAAATGTAAAATACATGAAGGCATGTTTCTCCACATGACACTAATGTGCCCAAAGATCTTAACTTTTTGGAATTAAATCCACAGAATCATGGCTGATGTGTTAGGTTATTGGGGAGTGGTGCCAATCCAAGGGGTATGGGGTAGTGGGTGGATATGGGCAGAACCTGGGCCAATAATGATCTATATGCAGGGGATAGGTTGCACTTGAGTGGGGAAGGGAAGAGGATATTAAAGCAGAAGTTAGAGAGGTATATAGTGACAAAGGTGGATTTAACTAGGTGGGGGTGGCGAGTGGACAGCTGCTAGGCAGGGATCCCGAAGAAAGGAGCCAAATGAGCTTATCCCCCAAGCTAGCAGGGAAGGATTTGGGGAAGTTGCACGGGGGGAATAGGAGGGAGGAGAAGCATGGAAAGGAGGGGAAGGGGACATGATGGAGGGTGGTCTCACTGAGCGCGAAGCTTAGGTAACAAAATTGGCGAGTTACAGGCAGTCTTGGCAGTGAGGAGGGTAGATATTGTGGCCATCACGGAACGTGGCCCACAGGTACGGGACTGGGATCTGGCAATCCCAGGGTATAAATTGTACAGGAAGGACTGTGGGGTGGGATGGGGGGTGGCAATCTATGTGAGGACGGGATCAAATGTACAAGGGAAGAGGGGGAGTAAAGGAGAACAGAGGTAATTTGGATGCAGCTCCTGGAATCCAAGTGTAGGAAGCTGAGGTTCAGGGTGGTGCACAGGCTGTTGTCCCAAGCAGAGCAGCTGGACAGGGAGTTAGCAGAACAAATCAGGGGGATATATAGGGAGGGGAATGTGGTCATCGTGGGGGACTTCAATCTGCTGGGGGTTGGTTGGAGGACTCCAATCACCTCCAGTGCTAGAAAGCAGGTGGATGTGATCCAGGAGGGACTCCTGACACAGCTGGTCACTGGACCAACTAGGCTAAGTAACACACTAGATCTAGTACTGTCAAATGGTGAGGCAGTGAGGGAAATAAGGGTAGAGGATCCACCAGCTGATAGTGATCACCAAATGGTGTTTCCTATCGCAATGAGCAGGGAGTCAGAGGGCTCACTAACAAAGGTGGTGGACTTCAGGAGGGTGGACTTCGGGAGGATGCGGGAGATAGTGAAAGAGAAAATTGAGGGCATAGGGTCTGGGATGGAAGTAGTGCAGAAATGGGACATTATTAAACGGTGGATTACAGAGGCAACAGAACCTTGCACCAACTTACAGGGCAAGAGTAGCAGAGCAAGGAAACCATGCTGGTTGAACAGCGAGATGATGGAGGGGGTGAGGGCAAAGAAAGCTGTGTACCAGAGGTTCAGAAGGACGGGGAAAGAGGAGGACAGAGCTGAGTATGCAAGATGGTCCAAGGAATTGACCAAGAGGGTGAGGGAAGCTAGGGCCTCAAGAGAGCTTAGGTTAGCACAGGGAATTAAGGAAGGGGAGAAAAACAGGTTGCTCATCTGTAACAGTAGTTCAAGGAGAGGTATATGTTGTTCATCCACACTTATTGGCATGTCCCTTTCCTCTTTAAGATCAGCCAGAAGTCTTCAAGCTGGCTCCTCCCACCCACCTGGGTGGTATATACCTCAGCTCCACCCCATGATGCCAGATCTTAGCCTGCTGGAAGCAGATTGTGCATCCGCAGCCGGTGAGGTCACGTGGTCTGTAGGATGAACAACATAAACCACTCCTAGAACTACAGTTACAGGTGAGTAACCTGTTTTTCTAGGATCGTGGATATGTTGTTCATCCACACTTATTGGCAGACTCCTGGCAGTTCTCTGGGAGGAGGGAGGCAAGGCACACACCTCCTACTTATGGAACAGAGATTAGAGAACTGAGGCCCCAAAACCGGCATCCCGGCATGACTCAAGGTTGATGTGGTAATGGGTGATGAAGGTGTTTTCTGACTTCCAGGTAGCAGCCCGACAGATTTCCTGGATAGGGATGTCCTTGGAAGCAGCCACCAATGCAGCGGTATGGCAGGTAGAATGAACTCTTATCCCTCTGGGAGGCTCCTTGCCCGCCAACTCATAACACAAACCTATGCATGATGTAATAATCTTTCTTGCAATAGTCCACTTTGCTGCAAGTCTGCCAGAAGCAGCTTCAGTGTAGGTGACAAACAGCTGGCGAACCTCACCCCGAATTTCCGCCGTCCTCTCCTTATAGTAGAACAGAACACGTCTCAGGTCCAAAGTATGGAGCCTGTACTCGGCCTCCGAGTTGTAATTAGGGTAGTATACCGGCAGAGTCAACACCTGGTTAAGGTGAAACTCTGGCATCACCTTCGGAAGGGAATTTCGGGTTGGGGCATAGGACAACCTTGTCCCTGTGGAAGACCAGATAAGGGGAGTCCACCGAAAGTGCCTGGAGCTCCCCTGTCCTTCTGATAGATGTGATAGCCACCAGGAAGGCCATCTTCCACAACAAGTGTGACAAGGCACACCAGTGCATTGGTTCGAATGGCTTGCCCATGAGCTTTGCCAGTACCAGCAGACGATCCCATGGAGGTGGAGGTTCACGCACTTGAGGGGATATGTGATCCAGGCCTTTGAAAAAGCACCCAACCACTGTCTCCTGTGCCAACGTCGACTGACCGGCCCATGCCCGGTAAGCAGAGATGGCTGCCAGGTGCACCCTAAGGGTCGATGACCACAGACCCCCTTTGGAGAGAGACCAAAGGTAGTCGAGAATGTTAGCCACTGGACAGAGGGTCCAGGCCCTTGAACCGACACCAGATGGAAAACCTTTTCCATTTGAAAGCATAACATTTCCTGGTCGATTCCTTTCTGGATGCCTCCACCACTGTGTAGACATCTTTGGAAAGACCCAAAGCCTGGAACTCTAGCCACTCAGGTATCAGGCTGTGAGGTGCAGTGATTAAAGGTCCAGATGGAATACCTTCCTCTGGTTGAGTGATATCAGGTCCAGGCATACTGGAAGCCGCTCCGGGTGCCTGCAGCTGAGGCTGAGGAGATCTGGATACCAGAACTGGTGTGGCCAGTCTAGAGCTACCAGGATCACCTTCACCTTGTCCCTCCTCACCTTGAGGAGCACCTTGTGGATCAAGGAAAATGGAAGGAAAGTGTAGAGAGGCCTGGGGTCCACGGCCTCGAGAAGGCATCCCCATGCAGTGAACCCTGCTGAGGGGGGGTGGGAATGAAACAGCCTCAGCTTGGTGTTTTCCCTGGAGGCAAACAGGTCCACCATCAGTTTGCCCCAATGGGAGAACAGGCTGTAAGCTACCTCTGGATGGAGAGACCACTCGTGGGATGTCTGGCCTAAGTGGCTGACAGCATCTGCCAGATGGTTTGAGGCTTCTGCCACATGGATGGCTAGGAGATCTGCCTCCAATCGGCTCACAAGGGTCCAGATATGGAGTGCCTCCCTGCACAGCAGACAGAAGTGCATGCTGCCCTGAATGTTGAGGTAGTACATGGTCATGGTATTGTCCATCTGGACTTGAACCACTTGACCCCAGAGCTGAGTAGTGAAAAATGACCATGCCAGTCTGACTGCTCTGAGCTCCAACAGTTTGATGTGGCATCAGGGCTCCTCGGAGGTCCAGAGCCCATGGGCCCTTTTGTTCCCCATGTGGGCTCCCCAGCCCATGAGAGAGGCATTGATCATGAGAACGGTCGTCGGCTCGGGGCAGACAAACGGGATCCCTTCTTGCAAGCTGTCTGGGGCGGTCCACCATTGAAGAGCGTCCCACATCTTCTGGGTGACAGTAATCAGCTGGTCTAAATGACCATAGCGCTGAGTCCACTGGGTGGCCAGCTCCCATTGGAGGAGGCGTATGTGCCACCGGACCCAATGGACCATGGAGGTGCATGCCGCCATGTAACCCAGAAGGTGCAGAAAGTCCCGGGCAGGGCACAAGTGCCCAACCAGAAATGATTGGGCAAAGGAGGAAAGAACCTCTGCCCTGTCCACCGGGAGCCAAGCTCTGGCTTGACAAGAGTCGAGCTCTGCCCCAGTGAAGCCCATCACCTGAGAAGGCACAAGTTCCGACTTGGCCTCGTTGATCAGGAGGCCAAGTTGAGAGGAGGTCTGGAGGGCCAGGTCCCTAGACCTCTCCACCTCCTGTTGGGTGGAACCTGCTAGGAGTCAGTCATCAAGGAAGGGGTAAATTCTGACCCCCCCAATGCCAGAGATGGGCCACCACCACTGTAATGCATTTAGTGAAGACCCGTGGGGCTGATGACAGGCCAAGCAGCATTGCTCGGAACTCGTACAGGGTCCTTCTGACCCTGAAGCAGAGGAACCACTGATGGGATGGACGGATTGGGATGTGAAAGAACACATCCTGCAGATCCAGTGAACAGAACTACATGTTTCACTCCAAGGATGGTATGATCTGGGACAGAGTGACCATCTGAAAGGTGCATGACCTGAGATATTGATTCAGGTTGTGCAGATCTAGAATGGGGCGCCAGCCCCCCATCTGCTTGGGTACCAGGAAATACCTGGAGACAAAGTGTGGGTCTGCTGGAGGATCCACCACTGGAGCTACTGCCTCCTTGATTAGGAGCTAAGCGATGTCATCTCAGAGAGCTGACTGGGTCTGAGCGGATACTCTTCCTCCCGAGGGGCACGGGCTCGGCTTGGAGGGTACTGCTCAAATTACAGAGGCAGTCCCAGACCAACCACTTCAAGAACCCACCTGTCCAAAGTGACAACAGACCAGGTGGAAAGGAAGTGGTGGAGCTGGCTCCCCACAGGAAGACCCAGAGCTGGTGTGATGGGAGAGGGGGTGGCAGCCCCCGCCCCATCACTGAGCAGGCTTGGAGGAGAAGAAGGATCCAGGACCTGAGCCTCAGCCTCCTTTTTGGGCCTGTTGGGGTCCAAGCTTGGGCCGAGGGTGCCAAGCTTGAGCCTACTGCTGATGCTGGTGCTGCTGTCCACCCTGGAAGGAGGACTGCTGAGCCGCAGGGGAAAGTGCCGAAAAGGCTTCTTCTTTTTTCTTCTGCTGGTTCTTGCCTGAAGAACTCTTGGCAGCAGTAGCGTCCAAGGTGGCACTGGACTGCTCGATGCACTGAAGGTGACCGGCCACTCCTGGGCTGAACAAGTCAGTCCCAAGGAAGGGCATGTCAGCTAATTTGTGCTGGGTATCTGCCAGAGAGGAGGAGAGCCTCAGCCAGGCCCTGCAATGAGAGGCAACTGCGGCAGCCTTCGAGAGGGCACAAGAATCCCCAATGTCTAGGGCCGTCTGAAGCTGCTGTTTGGTGACAGCTTGGCCCTGATCCTGGACTTGCTTGACCATGGTCTGCATGTCTGTGGGGAGATGCAGAAGGACTTCATCTAGCGACCCTAGAAGGGCGTGAGAGAAGTTTGCCATGATGATGGCCAACTTGCCTGACGGAGGCCTAAGGATGAAGCCACATAGATCTTCCTGGCTGAATGGTCCAAATGCTTGGACTTTTTATCAGGAGGTCGGTCAGTGTCAGCAGAACTGCCAGTATGCCTGACCACAGAGGCAATCACCAGGCTCTTGGCCAAAGGGTGCTCTGTGAACCCCGAAAGGGTTCCCAAGGGCACTGCATAGTTGTGAGCCATGTGGGCAGACAGTGCTGGGCAAGAGGTAGGATGCTGCCAAAGTTCTAGGGCTGGCCCAACAATGGCCTCAGCCAAAGGAATAGCCTCTGTCAGGGTATCCCCTCTCTTAAGGATGTTCACAGGAAGGTACTCTGCCTTTTTCTGGATTAGCCCCAGGGGTATCCCTGTAGATTCAAAGATGAGGCGGAGGATCCCTTGAAAGAAGAGGGACTTTCCTCCATCTCTATGCCAATGGATGACTCATCATCACCTGGATGTGAGTGCAGGTCGGTGACGTGCAAATCGGAAGATTCCGGATATAAGGGACTGCCACCCAGGTCGCTCTTGACCCACCGAGGGTGGTCTGGGGTGACCATGACTGACAGACAGTGGGGAAGCCTGGTGTCTGGACTGTCTCCTTTGGAAGGAGCCCCTCCCACAGGCTGTTTGGGCAGCGGTTCCACCACGATCAGTGGAGAGGCCACTTTGGGCTGAACTGGAGGTTTTACTGGCTCCGCGGCCTGGGGAACTGTTTTAATCGGCTCTGATGGAGTCAGCTTTGGCCTAGGAGGTGAAAGCCAAGTAATGGTCAGGGTGGAAGCTGGAGTCGGTTTGTGCCCAGTCAAAATCAGCTGCTGCCACATGAGGTCCTTGTAGCACTGACGGAGTTTCCACCGGAGCCTCTCTTCATCTGAGGAGGACGAGGACGAATGATGACATTGCCTCTTTTTAGAGCGTTTATGGCTCTTACTTGGCCTGTCAGTCAATGAGATCCGAGACCTGGATCGAGATCAGGCGGGCCAACTCGGTCACTTGGGAGACACCGGCAGGACCGGTGATTTCCCGAGATCAGGAACCACATCTTTGACTGGAGTCCCAGCAGGCTGGGTTCCATCATCTGGAAAAACCAGATTAGGTGTTCGATCGAGGGAATCGTCGACCAGAGTCAACGATATCGGATCGATAGGATCGATCGTGATCTCAACTTCGTCGACAGACAACTCGGTCGACTGGCCTGACGACAAAGCCAAAAAGCCAGTGGCCGAAGAAGTGATCTCGATCGAAGTCGAGAAGGCATTTTCTTGGGACCGAGGTCTCTCCCACTCCCAAGAATATCTCCGTCAAGACGAAGACAGACCCGGGTCCTTCTCCCGCTTACAGGATAGAGAGGAGTGCGAGCCTGCAGGTGCCTTTCCCTTGGTCTGGAGAGACTGGCACACCTCCCGGAAGGAACCCGAGAAGGTGTAGCCCAGGTTGAGTGGAACGAAAAAGCTCCGAGAGGACTCCGCCACGTGAGCCGCTTCCTCCTCGAACATTTGCATGCCCTCCAACTGCTCGGCTGAACCCACAGCCATGGAAACTGCCCACTGGGCCTCTTTGGATTTCTCTGGAGGGTTCCTCTTTTCCGGCCTCCCCAGTTTCAGGCATGCGAGACGGTAGTCAAGAACGTTGGGAAGGCAAGCCAAACATACACTGCATGAAGAGATGTCATGATCGACACCGAGGCAGTAAACCCATGCGGTGTGGGGATCAGTGCACGACATCTTCTGGCCACAAGGACACCGACGAAATACGGGGCAAGACTTGTCTTCCATGATCGAAGTGACCAACTTGCGATCTCTAACTCGAGGAATGCGAATTTTCAGTAAAACCAAAGGTTTGAAAGCCAGGGCCTACGAAATGCATGAACACGAGGGAGGCAACCTTAATCTTCCAGCAGAAAGGAAGATCTGGTGTCATGGGGTGGAGCCGAGGTATATACCACCCATGTGGGTAGGAGGAGCCAGCTTGAAGACTTCCGGCTGATCTTAAATGGGAAAGGGACATGCCAATAAGTGTGAATGAACAACATATCCATGATCCTAGAAAGACTTTTTCAGATACGTCAGAGAGAAAATGAAGTTAAAGGATAACATAGTGAGGATAAAGAGGGGTGGGGAGTGGGTGGAAAAGGGAGAGGAGTACACGGAAGCACTAAATGAATACTTTTGCTCAGTGTTCATGCAGGAGAAGGGTGGACCACTACCATCCTGGACTGGGAGGTGGGGGAGAGGTGATGGATGGAATGACTGAGGAAAGTAGAGTATTAGAAGGACTGAGGGCACTAAAGGTGGACAAGGCACCGGGGTCAGATGGTATCCACCCCAGGGTGATGAGGGAGATGGCAGAGGTGCTGGCAGAACCACTGGTGGACCTGTTCAGCACCTCCCTGGGTATGCAATGTGTGCCTCAGGACTGGAGGATGGCCCATGTGGTGCCGATACAGAAGAGCGGTCCAAGGGACGAACCAGGCAATTATCAACTGGCCAGTCTCACTTCTATAGTGGGCAAGCTTAAGGAGATGATACTGAAAGAGAGGCTGGTGTCATTTCTAGAGGACAATTATCTCCAGGATGTGAGGCAGCATGGGTTCATATTGGGGAAGTCCTGTCAAACTAACCTAATACAGTATTATTACTGGGTAACGAGAGCTGGATAGGGGCCATGCAGTGGATGTCCTCAACTTGGATTTCAGCAAGGCCTTCAATTCAGTACCTCATGGACAGCTTGGGGGTAAGCTAACTAGTGTAGGAGTGGGGGAAAAAGATGGCAAATTGGATTACAAACTGGCTGCATGGGAGGCTACAATGGGTGGTGGCGGTGGGGGAATTCTCAACACCTAGACCAGTGATGAGCAGGGTGCCGCAGGGCTTGGTGCTGGGCCTGGTGCTATTTGGGCTCTTCATCTCAGACATCATGCATGGAGTGGTGAGCAGGGTAAGTCTGTTCACAGTCGATACTAAAATGTGTGCAGTAGTAGATGAGGAGAAGCATGAAAGCAACTGCAGGGAAACCTAACCAAACTGGAAGAGTGGTTGGAGAGGTGGCAGCTAGGGCTCAATGCGAAGAAGTGTAAGGTTATGCACTTTGGTGCAAAGAACCCAAGGAGAGAATACTGATTGGGGGGTGAAGCTGGGGATCACTGAGGAGGTGAAGGACCTAGGGGTGATGGTAACAGGGAGCATGAACAATTCTGCCCAATGCAGGAAAGCGGCAGTGAAGGCGAACAAGATGCTGCAGTGTATAGTGAGGGGGTTCTCATCCAGGTGGACAGAGGTGATCTTGCCCATCTACAGGTCACTGATCAGGCCACACTTGGAGTACTATGTGCAGTTCTGGAGACCATACCTGAGACATGTGGACAGCCAGTTCTGAGTACAATATGATTTTGAAAAATAAAAATGTGTTACTGATTGTCTCTGCTGAGAAATCTGGTGCTCTTGGAATGACCTTACTAACCCCCACCCAGGTCTCAGCTAAAGATGAAAGCCATGAGATAATTATAGGCTAGAAGATACCTGACTGCCAAGATAGATAATAAACTTGTATAACGTTTAGAGGGAGAAGAGCAGGTTATGACATGCTAGTGAGAAGTCATAAAATATGCTTTGATGTCCTGGAAAGGGGACGCTACTCATAAGATCAAAGAAATGTCATCTAAAAAAAAAATGAGTTGTGCTGAGATCACAGAATATTAATTTACCTTCTGGAAAAGACATCCTGTTTTTGTATAGATATTTTTTTTATATATTCTGACAGGGAGGAGCTAGGTGACCTCATGCAAAGAGGTGGGCAAAGCCAGCTTTTATACAGTATTCTGTTTTCCATTGACACACTTCTATCTACACTCTGAGAAAGACACATCGTTGAGCACTTTAAGCAGGTACAGTATTTAGAGAGAGAGAGAGAGAGACAAATCTAAGTACTGTAGTAGGAACTGCACTGTTAAAACCTTGTTCTTTTAAAAGATTGTATGGTTCTTGTGATACATGGTTCTGTATTTTATGTTTTACATATTTTTATCTATTTTAGTAAAACTCTATTTTTAGAGCCTACTTGGTCTGTCCTTGAATTTCTTTCTTTAACAAGTGAAGTATATATGGTTACAGCTGACACTATGCATAAGCTTGAATGGCGATACTAAACTGGAAAAAGGTAGAGTTAAATCTGAGGTCTTTTATTAGAGTTTTAAAGGGTTTATTTTTGTACACCTGGTTAGGTGCCCGTAGGCAAAAATAACTGGCTCCCCAAAGACAGAATTATCTGAGCCTGTGCATTGGGTAAGCTAGCAAGAGGTTCACAGTTTGAATCCCTTAAAGAACTTGAGACCAAAGGTTGACTCGAACCCACAAAACAGACAGGAGGGTTACCTTGTTTCTGTTAACTATTCACAAGACTGCACTCGGAGGTTGACACTTTGGGAGTAGAGGGCTGACCTGCTGAGTGGGTTTGTGACATACAGTATAGCAACGGGGTTCTCATCCAGGTGGACAGAGGTGATCTTGCCCCTCTACAGGTCACTGGTCAGACCACACTTGCAGCACTGTCTGAAGTTCTGGATGCCATACCTGAGGTGGGATATCAAGCTCCTGGAGGGAGTGCAGCAGAGGGCAATGAGGAAGATGCAGGGAATGGAGGGGAGAGACTACAAGAACAGGCTGGGGGAACTGAATATGTACACCCTGGAGGAAAGAAGGAATAGGGGAACATGATCCAAACTTTCAAGTATCTGAGGGGAATCAACAAGGATGGAGCTGACGGTGTTTTTAAACTGAGGAAGGGAAGGGAAGGGACACTAGAGGGGGCACTATTTGTGTGACTATACAACATAACTAAACAAGAGATGTACTCCAACATTTGTATGCATCAGTACCTGGAAAACAGCCAATTGTTAATTGTTTTTGTATCCATAAGTTGTTTGGACAAGTTGTAATGTCCATTGTTATCATAGTTCATTTTTGTTTTATTTTCAATACAAATGTCTTACAAAAAAAAAAAAAGAAGGAATGGTCATGCCTAACTAATTTATTCACCTTTTACAAACTGGTCAGTGACATGCTGGACCCGGGCCCACCTGTAGACATATTCTAGTTAGATTTTAGTAAAGCCTTCAATATGGTGCCCAACTTAATTAAGAAACGTATTTCAAGAAAGCTGGGCTTACCCTATATACAATAAATTGGATTACCAGCTGGCTATGCAGTATAATGGAAAGAGTCAGAGTGTCACATAACAGCGTCACATGAAGCAAATATGATGAGTGGAGTCCAACAGGGCTCTGTGCTGGAACCCAGTCTCTTTTTCAGTTTACTTTTCAGACCTACAAGATGACATTAGCAACAGGGTCATAACGTTTGCCGATGACAGCAAACTGGGCAGCACCATAAATACAGAAAATGAAGGGTTAACACTACAAAAGACCTTAATTTAATGGCAAATTGGGCAAACAATAATATAGTAGTTGTTGTAGTAGTAGTAGTAGTTAAAACATTATTTTTATACAGGAAAAACAAATCTTTAGGCTGGTTGGCCTAGTTTACAAGATTGTCCCATTTTCTACAAGTTGCCTAAACGTTAAAAAATTAAGTACAAAATACAAGATAAGTACAAACATTCACAATAAAGATATATGAATCATTCATCGGGGTTCGGTAACATTCTCCAGACTTCCTATAGTCCATTCTTACATTATCATCCAAAACATTGACATGTGACAGAACTTGGTGTAATTAATCCCTGCATGAACTGGCTATACAATGGTAATGTACGTGCTAGGTTAGATAAAGTATCCCAGTACTTCATTGCTTGATAGCGTAATGTTTTTTCCCCATATTTGTTTTTAAAGGCAACAATAGAAATTTTATTTTGGTAACTTGATCTCTTTGATCTTGAATCAGTTTGATAACAGCCTCCAAATAGGTTTTTATTTATATAATGCTCAGGACTGTTTGTATGATATCTGTAAATTAATTTTTGCCATTTCATGGCACATCTTATTTTAAGTGGTAACCATTTCAGGGAAGTCAAACTACAATGATGTGTTCTTGGGCTACACCATAAAACATACCTTGCGATCCTGTAATACACTCTATCTAAATTATTTAGTGATATCTTATTTGTGGTACGATGTAGTAGATCCCCATAGGTCAGTACCCTTTTTCTACTATTTTCTGTTAAACACTTAGTTGCTCTTTTACGTGCTCTCACCCTTTTGTTTACCCTTTCAATTAACAAACCTATATGTTTCACAAAAGTCATGTTCTGATCAAAAATAATACCCAAGTAGGTGTATTCAGTCACTTATTGTAAAAAAAAACAAAACATCGTTATTCACTTTTATTTTTAACTGTTTATTTCCCTTTGAGTTTGACCCAACGTATAATAATTTTATTTTTTGGATGTTCTTCATTAGGCCCAACCTGATGAATCCCCCCCCCACCCATTTTGTTGAAATCCAACTGTATTTTGGTTTCAAGTTCACTGCTACTACAACCTGTTGTTATTAAAGCAGTGTCGTCTGCATACAGCCGTATATTTAAGTGCTGTATAACTTGTGGGAGACTGTTTTAAAGATCAGAAATGGAATGAGGTTTAACACTGACATGTATGTCGTTATGCACTTCGATAAAGAAAATGCCATAGCATCTTATCAGCTAAATGGGGTTGTTCTAAGGAGTACTTTAAAGGAGTCAGAACTTGCTTTTTACAATAAGTCATGACTGTAAATCTAGCTCACACTGTGATCAAGTTCAAACAGGGCTAGACTTACACTGGAATGCATTAAGAGAACATCTGTCAGCAGAACTGAAAGAGTTGTTATGCCACTATACAAGGCTTATGTTAGACCACACCTCTATTACTTGTCACAGTTCTGGTCCCCACACTTTAACGTGCATTTGTCAATGCCGAATGTTTGCTTGCTGGCATTAGCAGTGGAAGTGCAGGAGTTAGACAGATGCAGTATAGGGAATGGCAGTGAAGTAATGAACTGACTCCAACTCCACTCCCACCCTGCAGAGATGGACAGTCATTGGGGTGTGGCTTTGGGTCATTGCCCATGACAGTCACGACATTTCACCTCACCCTACACTGCAGACACTGACAAGTGTTGAGGTGTGCCTTGGGCTGTTTGGGCTTTACATTCACCTCATTCCATAAGGAAACATGCTGAAATGGGTGCAGTATAGGAGAGTGGGGTGAACTCCAGGGCGAAGGGGTCCAAGGCGCACCTCGATGCCTGTCACTGGCTGCAGGGTAGGGGTTGGGGTGGAATGGCATGCGCCTTATGGTTGACAATCCTAAGTCACCCTGAGCCTGTCAGTCCCTACAGGGTAGGGCATTATGGTTGAAAACCCTAATGCCCGGGAGTTTCTTGGTATTTTACTCCAAGTTTTCAACATTGGCTTTTTGTGACCCCACCGCATGAACAGTAACACTATCAGTTCATTACCCGAAAGGTGATTTTGCACAGAGACTGCACCATTTGGCACCACAGGTGCGAAAACACATTTCAAACAGGATGTGAAAAATGACAGCTGTACTGTTCACGAGGAGGTATAAGAAATGGCAATGTTGAAAATCTGGAGTGAAAATACAAAATAATTGGTGAAGACAAGAGCGTGCGTAGAAACTGCGCAACACACACCCGTAATGTAATTAGTTTGGGGATTTTTTACAGCAGATTTTCAACACAGGCATTTTGGGACCTCTGTTCAGGAACAGTGTCACTGTAATTTTCTTAATGTGTCCCGAACACTGATTTCCCACAGTGACCATGCTATTCTGCACTGGAAGTGCGAAAACATATTTCCGCCAGGCATGTGAAAAATGACAGCTGTACTGTTGATAAGGAGATGTGGAAAAATGCCAATGTTGAAAATCTGGACTGAAAATATTACAAATCCGTGAACTTATGAGGGTACATGGAAACTGTGCAATGCATGCTCGTAACACAGTCATTTTACGGACTTTTGTCATTAAAATTTCAGCATAGCCATTTTAAGACCTCTGCTCATGAACAATGTCACTATGATTTTCTTAATCTGTCCTGAACATTGATTTCGCACACTGACCGCACCGTTGTGCACTATATGTGCAAAAGCACATTTTGGGCAAGATGTGAACAATGACAGCTGTACTGTTCATAAAGAGGTGTGGTAAAATGGCAGTTTTGAAAATCTGGAGTGAAAATATAAAAAATTCTTGAAGTTATGAGCGTACGTAGGAACTGCACAACGCTCGCTTGTAAAACAGTCATTTTTGGCAGTTTTTTCACCAAATTTTCAACATAGGGTTTTGGGGGGCCTAACTCATGAACTGTGACACTGTCTTTTCATTAATCAGTTCCGAAAGGTGGTTGCGCGCAGTGACCGTGAAATCACCTTTCAGGACTGAATGACCAGATGACAGTGACTGCATTCATGAGATGGGGTCCCAAGAACCCCATGTTGAAATTTGGTGCAAAAATTTGAAAAAATGACCGAGATATGAACCAAAGTTGAAAAACCCATATTTATGCCATTATACAGCTTACCAGCATTTCTTCAGTTCATGGTCGACTTTGACGAGTGCAGACGTGTTCTCAGTCCACCGAAGATCATCGCTCCGGGCTCCAGAGGTAAGTATGGGGTGAGGGGTGTGTGTGGGGAGCTGGAGTGTGCAGAGGGTGGGTGCGGGTTGGGGGGAAGAGAGTCAACGAGGACCATTTTCTTTTTTACACCAACCGTGCATTATGCGCTATATGTGCGAAACACATTTTGGGCAAGATGTGAACAATGACAGGTGTACTGTTCATAAGGAGGTGTAAAATGGCAATTTTGACAATCTGGAATGAAAATATTAAAATTCTTGAAGTTACGAGGTGTGTAGGAACTGCGCAATGCACGCTTGTAAAACAGTCATTTTGGGAGTTTTTCATCAAATTTTCAACATAGGGTTTTGGGGCCTACCTCATGAACTGTGATACTGCCTTGTGTTAATCAGTCCCGAAGGTGGTTCTGCACAGTGACCACAAAATCACCTTTCAGGACAGAATAACCAGATGACAGTGACTGCATTCATGAGATGGGGTCCCAAGAACCCGATGTTGAAAATTTGAAAATGACCGAGATATGAACCAAAGTTGAAAAAACCCTATTTATGCATACAGCTTACCGGCATTTCTTCAGTTCGCGGTCGACTTTGAAGAGTGCAGATGTGCTCTCGATCCACTGAAGATCATTGCATCGGGCTCCAGAGGTAAGTATGGGGTGAGGGGGTGTGGGGAGGTGGGGTGCGCAGAGGGTGGGCGGGTTGGGGGCAAGAGCATCAACGAGGACCATTTTCTTTGTTACAGGGTTTTAAAAAAGATTACAGGACTTTTGCCACCCTGGGGTGGGCTCCCAGCGTGGTACCTGGAAGTTTATTTGGGGGGTGGAGCCAATGAGGGATTTGTCATCCACATTGGCCATACAGTGTGTGGGGGAGCACATGACTTATCGAATTTTGCCACGCTGGGGGGGCTCCCAGTGTGGCACCTTGAAGTTTGCTTTTGGGGGAGCATTGGAGCCGATGGGGATTGGGCACTCCATTACACATACAGTGTGCTGAGGGGTGTGCATGTACCTAGGGGATTGGGCACCCCTCAGCACACAACAAATGGGGGTGCATCTTGCCAGGAGATGCAGTGGGTGACAGCTGAAAGAGAATGACTGCTAAGGTGGTGATGTGTAGGCAATTTGCATACTGCTGACGGCACAGCAGTATGCAAATTGCCTACACGTTACCACCGCTGATTGTAGCAGTCTTTCTCTTTCAACTGTACGCCACTGCATCTGAACTGCTGTCATAGACAGCTCGGACATTCATTGGTGCCCTGCTGCCGCACCTGCAAAAATGATCAGGGCATTGGAAGTGGAGATGCCACACCTACGAAAACTCATGTGGTGGCACTATGTTTCTTGCACATGCGCAAGCAAACATAAAGGACATTGCAAAAGTGAGAAGAGTACAAAGGAAGGCTACCAAAATTGTGAGGAATATCACTGACAAATCCAAACAAAACAAGGCATTAGGGTTATCCTACCATAACGCCTACCCTGTACAGACTGACAGGTGTTGGGGGTGTAACTTAGGGTCATTGGCCATAATGCTCACCCCATTCCACCCCCACCCTGCAGCCACTGACAAGCATCGAGGTGAGGTGTGCCTTGAGGTCTTCAGCCCTAACGTTCACACCATTCTTCTATACTGCACCCATCTCAGCTTATTTCCTTATGGACTGGGGTGCGGCGTAAGGGCCAAAGACCTCAAGGCACACTGTGACACCTGTCGGTGTCTGCAGGGTGGGATGAGGTGGAATGGCGTGAGTGTTATGGATGACCCAAAGGCACACCCCCAACGTCTGTCAGTCTCTGCAGGGTGGGGGTTGGCGTTACTTCAGTACTTCATTTCCATTCCTATTATGCATCTCTCTAACTCCTGCACTACCAATGTCAATACCAGCAAGCAAACATTTGGCATTGACAAATGTTTGTTTATTATCCCAGATACTGGGTGAGGGAGAGAGGACTTTCAGCACCGCCGAGGATATCTTTATTTTTTATTAATGGCATTGGAACAGGGTGAGGGATAGGGTACCACAAATGCCAGGGATGGCTGCTCAGGGAAGGGTGAGGGGGATTACTGCGCACTACTGTGGTGGTTGAAAAACAAGACTTTTGGAAGCGTTCACTAGTTTTGCATAGGAACTCCGTTAGCACATTCAGAACTATTCCAAATTTCCAGTGTGCCCTAGATGATGGACTGCACCACTCATTTGTATGCATGCTAGGGTTTTACTAGCACTCACCTGCTAACAGTTTAGCACCAGGCTACCTGTAACACTAAATGCCTGCTAGACTCACAAAGCACAGTTAACGCGTAACCTGTTAGCACAGCGCTAACTGTTCCAATATCCCAGCTAACGTCTTTAAGGTGTCCAATAGTAAAAATTATGTAAAACATATTTTATGCTGCCAGAGTTCTTTTAAAATAAATGTGCAGGTGATGGAAACACAGCCAACAAATCATGTGTCGCCTGTGGAATGGTTGCAACATTATATTGAATGGCAAGCCATTAGGGACATAATTCAGAATCTCTGGCTGTATAGTAAAGCACATACACTATATGGTGAAATACATACATCATATAGTGAAATATATACAATATATAGTGAAATGCACACACAGTGTAGTGAACCACATACACTACCTACTGAAATACATCCATCATATAGTGAAATCCAAAACTGTATACTGAAATGCATATATCATATAGTGAAATGCTTACATTATATAGTGAAATACATACTCTGTCTACTGAAATACACATACTGAGTACTGAAAATCCACATTCACTATATACTGAAACAAATGCACTCTGTACTGAAACATATACACTACCTATTGAGATACACACACTACAGACTGAAAATCCACATAAACTATCGTCTGAAACAAATACTCTATACATTGTAACACATGCACTATATATTGAACAAATCAGCATACACTATATACTGAAACACACTACATATTGAAATACATACACTATCTATTGAAAAACATACACTACACATTGAAAAACCCACATACACTGTCTGCTGAAACAAATACACTATATATTGAAACTACTCTTTATATTGAAATACATACACTAGTGAAATAAATACACTATGCATTGAAAAATCCGTATACACTAAATACTGAAACAAATACACTATATATTAAAACACTTACCCTATCTATTAAAACATTTTGCTACTCTATATACTGAAAGAAATATATTACATATTGAAATACATACACAGTGGCCCAGATATTCAAACTGCACCATCCGTAAGCTAATCCTATGTCCAAAGGTTCAGGGCTTACCATTCTCGGCACCAAACTTAAAAGTCGCTGCTTATGCAGATGATTTGCTCTTGCAGCTTTCTTACCCAGAAACATCTATTCCTGCCATGTTGGGCATTACCGAGCAATTCAGCAAACTATCGAATTATAAGCTAAATGTGGGGAAGTCGATCGTATTTCCTTTAAACCATAAAGTTTTTAAGAATGATATCACAGCCCTAAGCCTATCCTGGTCCAGGGACTCCTTGCGGTATCTGGGCATTGTGTTAACTAGAGGCCCGCAGCTTAACATTAAGTATAACATGGAGGCATTAATATCCACGGTGGCCCTTGATTTAGCCAGATGGTCAGTCCTACCTATTTCTTTGTGGGGAAGAGTTAACCTGGTTAAGATGAATGTTCTGCCGCGTTTATTATACCCTCTCCAACTACTCAACATTTTTTTAATGGGTGGTTGGCTTAAAAAAGCCCAGAGTCTGATAGATGAATTCATTTGGTCCAAAAAGATACCAAGATTAGCCTTTTATAAGCTCATGGTGCCTAAGCCTAAAGGCAGTATACGGCTTCCATACCTATGTTTGCATTACTGGGCCTGTAACGTGGCTAAATACCTCAGGTGGATGGACCCTAATCTCTCTGCCTATCTTCCCGCATGGCTCAAATTAGAACTGGCAATGATCCGATCTGCTAATATATCCCCTTCCGCATTAATATTCCTCAATATTGCCTCTCTACCAAAGAAATTAAAAGATACCACAATAGCAACTTCTATGAGGATTCACTCGCAGTTGTGTGGATTCTTAAAATATAAAAATTGTTTGGATGCGGCGCAATCGATCTGGAACTCTCCAGCTTTTAAAATAGATAATAAAATGTTATCCCCTAGGTGGTTACCTAGATTGAGGGAGGGGAGTTTGTCTTCACTTCTTAAGGAGGATGGTACTTGGCTATCAGCTGAAGACATTGTTGTGAAATTTAGGCTTCAGGAAAGTGATTACTTTAAGGTACTTCAGCTTAGACACCTTCTCATTAAGAAGTTTGAAGATGGTCCCCCTTTATCTTACAAATTCTCTTTCCAGTCTAAATTGGACCCACTAGCTAATTCCCCCCCAGACTACCTCCAAACTTTATAATATTTTGTATGACTGGCGTTTTCCTGAGCAGTTTGGACCTCCAGAGTTTTGGTCTGATTCTTTCCCACACTGGGACAAAGACTGGATGGCTATATGGAATAACTGTCATCGTTTTGTAACACAAGATAGGCTACGGTTAATGCAGTTTTATATCCTCCACAACCTATATCATTATCCACAAAAACTGGCCAAATGGGGAGTAACATCTTCTAATATATGTACGAGGTGCGCTCAAGTGGAAGGCTCCTTATTTCATATTTTCTGGGAATGCCCCAAGATAGCTCCCCTTTGGAAGGCTATTAAGGACAAGGCTGACCCACTGCTTGGGCTGACTGATTTGTTCACTCCAGAGGTCTGTCTTCTCGGGGATTACTCACAGATTTCAGTTAACAAGCGTAAGTTCCATATTGCCTTAATCTCTATGTCAGTTAAAAAGATGACGCTTAAATACTGGAAGAGTACTGAGGTTGTCTCTTATTCTGAATGGCTTAACGAGTTATTATTTAATCTTCGAGTGGAGAAGACCATTTCAAGTATAAACAATAACAAATCCAAATATGAAAGGATCTGGGCCCCATTACATACGTTATACACCATTTAGTATTCTTTTTTCAGGTTACTATGTAGTATGGATTGTCATGCCTTGGGACTGTGTGGGGGGGTGCTTTTTGGGGAGGTGGCAGGGGGGCAGGGGGACGGGGTCATGCAATCTGCTTTGTTATATGTCTAAATGTCTTGGATATCATGACCCTGTCTATTGTAGTTGTTGAACTTTTAATAAACTTTATATAAAAAAAAAAAAAAGGAACCGAACTGTAAAAGAGAAATGGCTTTAGCTGTGGGTTGTATTCGTCTGTCAGATGCTTGTTTAAAAATATTCAGATTTTCTCCCCCAGTTTTTCTTAAGTGTACTTTAATAGTGATAATGGGAGGCATCAGAGGGTCTGTCTTTGGGAATAATGGCACTGGGCACAGTAGATAGTGACTGTGGTTTTCAGCCTTGGTCTTCGTCTATGAATCCCAGTGCCATTATTCCCTCTTACACCCTCAGACACCTGCCAGTATAGCTAGAATCATGACACTGGTATTAGCCAGTCAGGATTGTTTATTTCTATTTTCCTTTTGGGCACAGTTAGCATATAGCAAAAGTTATCTGATGCCAACGTTTGCTTTTTTGTAACATTACTAGTGCATTTTGGGCTTGAACTCTGATTCTCCTTCAACTCTTTCCATACTCCTGTCTGCTTTTTATGTTTGCTTGTGCACATACATGCAGCAAACATATTGTTACAGTAAAGCCTTTCAGAGATATGTCACTTTCGGATCCAGTGCAGCTCAGGCTGGAGGGGGCTTGACAGTTACAGGTAATGATTAGCGAGGCTGATCATGACAGTGTTCTCTGCTTGTGCGGTGGAAATTTCATGTAGCTGAAAGAAGCCAGCCAATCCTATCACAGAACAGCTGGATCATTTCATTTGCATGACACCACCGAGCAAGCAACTGAGTGGCATCATTATAAGCGAGTGTAGCTAGGGCAGAGAGTGAGTATAATTAGTCTAGCGACATACTTTTAACTGATACAGTAGTAAACAATGTATTCCTGATTGTTATCCGAGCCCTTCCTCAGTCACAGAAGCCAGCCATTAAATGTGCTGCTGTTGACGTGCGCGCATGCACACACACACACACACACACACACACGCCCTTCTCGGTAAATTTGCTGGGTGCCCCCCATGCCAGTACAGCTGCTGTCCCCATGCAAAGTAAATATGGATTACTGAAGGGTTTAATCATATGAGTATAAGCTGCAACCACCTCCCCCCAACCCCTGTGATGGTGATACAGCTGTTCACTGTGTGCTAAGTAAATATTGCATTGTGTTCACTCCTGCTTTTCTCTTGATTTATAACTTGTCAGGTTCAGGACTTATTTACACCATCCATGTTTTTGTTAAGTTTGGAACTTATTTACACTGCCCCCCCATCTCCCTGTAAACGTGCTCCTCTAGCAGTTCTTCCCCTCCTACCCCCCCCCCATGTGGAGCTAGGACCCAACCCAGTGAATGTGCAACCAATGGTCCTGATAAAGTATTAAAAGAATGTATTCACCATACTGATCAGAGCTGTTCTTTGGCTACAGAAGGCAGATGTTAAATCTGCTGCTGTCCCCCGTACTAAACAATTTATTCCTGATATTGATATCAGTCCTTCCCTGCCCAAAGAGCTGGTGATAACTCACATAGTATGCACTATTACATGAATTGACAATTGATTTCCAGCACTGATCTGAGCCCTTTGGAAGCCAGACAACACAGTTGGTAAATGTGCTCTACAGCCCACCTCCCCAAAAAACGTTTAGAACCCAGCTGGTAAACCTGCACCACAACCAATCCCCCCCCCCGCATGTACCACTACAGCTGCTCTGTCTGTGCTAATTATATATATTGGTTTTGGTTCAGTTTTGCTTTAATTCTCATTCCCAATTATTTGCTAAAGTTGTGGCTTATTTGCACCCCTCCAAACAGCTGGTAGACCAAACAACGACCTTATTTGATAGAGGAGGTCATACCCACACCACCAGTAGTAAGGCAGCTGTGTCTGCTGAGAAAGAGTCATGTATTTATTTCACAGGGCACACAGTGAGTATAGTAAGTCTACTCACATACTGTTTACTGATATAGCAATAAACAATGTATTCCTGCTAGTCATCCCAGCCCTTCCCCACTGAATGAACCCAACTGGTAAATCTGCTCCTGTCCGCAAGCCCCCACCCCATACCAGCACACATGCTCCTGGGCCACCACGTCCCATGACATTACAGCTACTGACCTAGTGCAAAGTAAATATGGGTTACTGCAGGATGGAATCATAGCAGCATAAGGTGTAATCACACAATCCCTGCATGCAGTGCTGGAGATGGTCCCTCTGTGCTAAGTTAATAGCGTTTTTGTTGACTCCTGTTTTCCTTTTACTTTGCAACCTTTTGTTAATTTTGGGGCATATTGTCCCCCTCCCCTTGTACAACCACTGCACTAAACAATGACCTTATTTGATAGAGGTTCCTGGACCTACACCAGAAGCAGTGAGGCAGTGGCCACCACTGTGAAAAGTTGTCATCTGCTGACTTTACAGGGCAAAGAGTGAATGTAATAAATCTACCCACATAGTGTACCATTTACTCACAAAGTGATAAACAATTGATTTTTGATAGTAAGCTGAATCTTTCCCTCTGCAAAGCCCTGGCACTACATTTGTTCTGTCCATCACCCCCCCATGCCACTTACTGTACAGTGCTTTATTTGATACAGGTGCCCGGAAGCACACCAGCAGCAGTTAGGCATTGCTTGCACTGTGAAAAACTGCCATCTGCTTATTCACCGGGCAAGCAATGAGTGTAGTAAGTCTACACACACACAGTTTTGTGATACAGTAATAAACAATTTATTCCCAGTACTGATCTGAGCACTTCCCCGCCACAACAACTCAGACACTAAATCTTCTCCTGTCAACCCCATCCCATGTTGATAAATGTGCTTGGCCCCCCCCCCATAGCAGTACTGCTGCTCCCCCCATTTAAAGTAAATATGGATTACTGCAAGATGCAATCCCTGCCGCTAAATGTCCTCTTGTTCATACCTCAATGCCGGTAACTGTCCTCCTGCCCCCGTGGCAGCACAGCTGCTGCTCCAGTGTAAATTAAATTGGACTACTGAAGGATACAATCTTATCAGCATAACTTGTAACCCCCTCTCCCACCCGGCAATGCACAATGCTACAGCTGGTCCCTTTGTACGAAGTAAATATTTGTTTGTCTTCAGTGCCATTTTTCTTTTCATTTGCATCTTTTTTTTTGGTTAAGTTCAGGGGGTAAATACACCCAACTCCCCCATAGGTGTTCCAATCTGTCACAGCACAGCCTGCCAATATTAAGAGCATAACTCTAGAAGACAACACTGATTCCATTGATGTCACACTGTGGCGTGATACTGCAATGACAACTTTCCAACTTGGAGACACAAACACTGTTACACATCTGACTGTCAACCATTTCAACAACGAGACTACACTACACTACACCACAAGAAACTCAACAATAAAGGTAAGACTACCACAAAACCATCAAACATTTCCCAGCTACCCAGATAAAGACAGAAGAACCACTTCTGAAGATCACCAAACAAACAGTAGTAGTAACAATTATCCACACTACTACATTTTTTAAATCTGTGTCTCTCCCTGTAACAAGACTGTCATGATCCTGGAAACTGCCTGGTATTCATTTCTTTGATTTTCCATTTCAGCAGTTTTTCTCTTAAGACCCTACTTGAAGGGTTTCCTTCCCAAACATTGGCAGCCATTCTTATGATAGCAACTCATTTCTGAATTTGGTAACATGATTTTCTCATTCTGTCACATTGTTACTTGAACGTGCCCTACTGAAGCCTACCAATGAGGGAATGTTATGCCACACTTCACAACCATCAACATTTTCCTTCTCCATTCTCACTAACGCTTCTTTTCTCATAGTATATCAGATATGCCTACTTTTGCAATTAATTACTCATGTCACTAAACATGACCACCACTCGCAATTCAGAAAAATCTCTTCCCTTGCCCTTACCTCTTCAACGTACATGCTACATTCATACACTGACTGTTATAGGATGAAATCACAACATTCTAATAGTAAATACCACAGCATTGTACAAATATATTTCTTCCCTACATAGCACCCAAACCCCAACACTGCCAGCTATGAACACCTTCAAAATTCTTCATCTTATCTCTACAACACAACAAAACCCTGACACACCATGCAAAAAAAACATTTGGCATTGCCAAATGCTTACTTTTTGTATGTGGTGTACAATATTGATTTTTGGCTTTGCAGATACCAAATGCAATTTATAAAAGTTTATAACTCCTAAAATCTGGCTTTTTTCTTTCATTGGAGAATGCCAAAGGGGTTGACAATCTGAGAGAAGCAATGGAGTTTTGAAAGATCAGTGGTGGAAAACGTTTTAGAAAATGGTACATCTGTAAAGATTAAGTTGTTCAAAACACAGAAAGCAGGTATGCAGACAGGAGTTGAGGGAGAGATGCAGCAGTTTTACATGGATTGTGTTCAAGTGGGTTGTAAGACAGGCAAGAGGTGGAGCACAGCTGTCAGCAATGGACTGTGGTTGGCAGTAGCTTTGTAGAACATCTAAAAGATAAGTGATTTATAAGGAAAAATGAAAAACAGTACAGTCAGGAAAGCAAGTATGATTTTTTTTAAAGTGTAGAAGGAAAACAAAGCAGTATTTATCACAGATGCTGTTAAGAAAATGGTGGTGGAAGTGTTTTTATTGTCGTTAGAGAGGAAACTATGCCAAGGATTAATAGGTTGACTAGGGCTGTCGATCAACATGATGTACCCCAAGAGCCAAAGAAAAGGGTTGTGATATATCCAAGTGGAAACTAACATTTTATTTTTCTTTTGAGTACCCAAGAGAAGAAATAACCCATTTGCTTGATGCAATTTGTGTACACATACGTTGCATAAATATAGGCTATGGCATTGACCTACTAAAAATATGTCTAATATTACTCTGCGTCCTCATAGTATCATAAATGGTGAAGCCATGAGTGATGTTACAGGGGTCACAGTTTATGAGTACAATATCAAGCATATTTTATTAGGGCCATGCTATATTTGAGTTCTGAAATGGCCTGTGTTTGTGTGGTAAAACTGTTGGATATGCTGCTGTCTCAAGTGCCCTGCACCAAGGGGAGAGTGCATCTGGCTGTGGAAGTGCACTTCTATGTGGCTATAGATGCAAAGAATCTGTGGGACTGTCTTGGGGGGGCTGCAAAAGCACAGAACCCTCTGGGCCCTGTGCTTCCATAGATACACAGACACATAGAATTTGACAGCAGATGAGGACCACCAGATCCATCTCGTCTGACCGTATACCCTACCCCCAAAGCATTCCTTGTTTACACTGTCCATGTTGTTGCTATGGTTCCCTTATGCCCATCCCACGCATACTTGAATGCCTTCACTGTTTGCACCCTTACCACTTCCTTGGGAAAGCTGTTTCATGCATTCCCCCCCTTTCAGTGAAGAAGTACTTTTGAGCGTTCTCTTTTCTGAAAGAGGCCCCCCGGGCCCTATTAAAACCTTTGAAGTATTTAAAAACCTCTGTCACATCCCCACTCTCCTTTCTCATCACCAGTGAATACATGTCAAGGTCTACTAGCTTCTTCTCATATGTCTTCTGGTGCAGCCCCTGCACCATCTTTGTAGCTCTCCTGTGGACTGCTTCCAGTTTGTCTATGTCCTTTCTGAGATGCGACCTCCAGAACCATACGCAGTATTCCAGATGAGGCCTCACTTGTGATCTGTAAAGTGGCATCATCACTTCCCCTTTTCTGCTGGAGATGCCCCTCCCTATGCACCCCAACATTCTGCTGGCCTTCTTTACCACTTTCTAACACTGTCTGGCCACCTTTAGGTCATCTGTTGCAATCACTCCCAAATCCCTTTCCTGCTTGGTGAGTGCCAGCAATCCCCCCGCAATGAATATAGTTCTCCTGGGTTCCCACACCCCAAGTGCATAGTTTTGCATTTTTTAGCATTACATTTCAGCTGCCACCCCTTGACCATTCCTCTAGCTTATATAGGTCTCTTCTCATCCTTTCCACCCCCTCCGAAGTATCAATTGTATTGCAGATCTTTGTGTCATCTGCAATTAGACACTTCCCCCTCCAGCCCCTTTGCAATGTTGCCTATGAAAACATTAAAGAGGACTGGCACCTAGCCGGCCCAGTGGTGCTGAGGGTTGAGGCGCTGGATGCCACACCTTGCGTCACGCCAGCGACCCGGGTTCGGGAATGAGCCCGGGAGCTGGGGGTCGGCAGGGAGGTAGTAGGATTGAGCATCCGGAGGACAGCTCTCCTCTCCTTGGGTGGGATCCAGGGACATCCCGGCTAGGTGACCTCCGGTGGAAGCCGGGGCATTGCTGCTGCAGGGACTGGCGAGGGGCGCGCAGCTGACGCTCACGGTAGTCCGAGTTGACATCATTGCATAGCTGCGTGCATAGGGGCAAGAAAAGAAGGGGAAAATTCCTCAGCCGGCTGCTTGATGGCCGGCCTCGCAGTGCTGCTCGGCTTCAGCCTTGGATGCTCCCCGATCAAGACCCCCCCCCGGATCCCACGGTGGTGGTTGCGTACCCGACGCGGTGGATCACTGTGTAGGACCAAGGAAGGGGTAAGAGCTTGGGGTGTGGGGAAGAGTAAGGGCTAAGAGGTCTGGCTGAACTTGGAGGGGAACCATATGTAACACCCCCCACAGCCGAGGAGGAACTATAAATAAATAAATAAATAAATAAGAGGACTGGCACCAGCATGGATCCCTAGGACACCCCGCTTGTCACCTCCTTCTCTTTATGTGGAACGGTGTCAAAGGCCTTACTAAAATCCAGGTAGGCCACACACCCCCAACCCCCATGAACTACTCTGGTTACCTAATCGAAGAAGTCTGTCATGCTTGTTTGGCAAGAAATACCTGCCATAAAACCATGTTGCTTTGGATCCTGCTGCCTGTTAGAATCCAGGTACTCCACGATCCTTTCCTTTACCAATGCTTCCATCAATTTCCCTACCACTGAGGTGAGGCTGACCGGCCTGTAATCACCCGCCTCCTCCATACTCTCACCTTTGTGGATAGGGACAACATTTGCCCTTCATAAATGTGCTGGGACCTCCCCTGTCTCTAATGATTTATTGAATAATTCTGCCAGGGGTGCTGCCAGTTCATTTCTGAACTCTTTAGTATTCTGGGATGAATACTGTCTGGCCCCATCGCCTTGTCTATTTTCAGTTTTTCAAGCTCTTTTAGGACTCTGTCCTTTGTGAATGGGCTGGTGTCTATCCCCTGTCCCTGTATTCCTTTTTCTCCAGCTGATTCCCCCGTAAATATTGAGAAGAAATATTTATTCAGGGTTTCTGATTTTTCTTGGTCTTTCTCAGCAGACCCCTCTCATTCTCTTTAAGCCTCACTATCCCTCCCTAGTCTTTACTTTTTCACTGATGTATCTAAAAAGGTCTTGTCTCCTTTCTTAATTGACTGGGCTATCCTTTCTTCTGCCTGTGCTTTGGCCTTTCTAACTGCTTTTCTGGTCTCCTTAGTTTTTCCTTGTATGCTTCCCTATTTTCCTCTCCCTGTCTTTCTCTGTATTTTCTAAATGCCTTCCTTTTCTCTTTAACCCTCCTGGCTACTTCCTTAGAGTACCATAGCGGTGTCTTCCTTCTCTTAGTCTTGCTTATTTGCCTGATGCACATATTAGTAGCTTCATCTATTGCACTCTTGATATTTGCACATTGTTTGCTATCCTCACCCCTTCCTCCTTACCATGTAATGTTTTCACTAGACATTCCCCCATCTTTGCAAAATCGACCCTCTTGAAATCCATGATTTTTACCCTTGTGTGGCTGGACTCCTCCTCTGTTTCTACAGAAAACCACACTGTACAGTGATCACTTAACCCTAGATGGTTGCCTACCCTACATCTGTAACTCTTTCCCCATTGGTGAGCACCAGGTCCAGAATGGCTCTCTCCTTGGTGGGCTCCATCACCAGCTGCTTGATTACCGCACCTCACAGAGCTTCCAGGACAGCTCTGCTCCTTGCTGAGGCTGCAGTATGTGTGCTCCAATCAATGTTTGGCATATTGAAGTCACCCATAACTAGTACCTTTCCCCTATCCATTATTTTGTATATGGTTTCCACAAGCTCCTTGTCTATCTCCTTCCCCTGTCCTGGAGGTCTGTAGACCACTTCTGCCCAGATTGCTACCCCCTTTCCTGACTCCAGTGCTATCCACAGAGCCTCTGTCCTACCTGACCCCCTGTATCTCTGTTGCCTTAATTCCTCTCTATGTATATAGCCACCCTCCTCTCCCTTTTTCCACTCCTGTCTCTTCAGAATAGTGTATAGCCTGGTATTTCTATGTCCCTGGCATGGTTTTCTGAGTACCATGTCTCACTGACAGCCACAAGCTCTAGCTCTGCCACCATCATTAAGGCCATCAGGTCTGGAATTTTTTTTACCAGACTATGGGCATTAGTACACATGCCCCTCCAAGTTTTGCTTCCCTTCCTTTTGGTAGTCTCATCTTTGCCCTTGCATGTTCTCTTCAGTTCCTTTTTGTTACCACTGTCAGATTGGGCTCTATGACCACTCTTAGTGTTACCGCCCATCATCTTTTGCCTACCATGTGACATACCTGCTTTTGGGGGAGTGATGGCCAGGTTCCCCTCCTCGTTAGGGTCCTCTGCCTCAGACAACCCCCCCCCCAGTTTAAATGCCCGATGGTGACATCAAACTTTTGCCCTAGAGCCCATACTCCTTCTCTCGTCAGGTGCAGGCCATCGTACCTGAACATCATTTCCCAGAAGTCTCCCCATGCTCCAATGAAGTGGTATCCTTTAGCCTGACACCAGCTGCTTAGTCATGTCTCAACTTTCTCGATCTCCTTGTTCCTTATCCTTTGTGTGCTACTGCCTTTGCTCCACATGAGAAGGACCTCGGAGAATGCTAGGGAGGACGAATGAGGGACAAAACAATCAACTAACTTAATTATCTTCTGCTTGGCCTCCTCCACTGACTGGCTTGCCAGATCATTTGTCCCCAGATATACCATGGTTGTGATGTCCTTTCCTTCTCTTTCCACCAATTTTCTGATGTGATTGGTGTCCCTGTTTGCTGAGGCCCCAGGAAGGCATTTGACCCTCACTTCTGTTTGCATGCAGTCCCTTAGGTGGGTTACCACTCCCCTTATCATGGAGTCTCCCACTATAATTATTCTTCTTGCCCTTGTTTTATTATTCAGTGTTCTCCTGTCACCGCTGCTTACATCCATGTGGCTGTTGACCTTTTCCTTAGTTAGAGGTGTAAAGCGATTTATTATTATAATGGGTTTGGCTTGAAATGTGTTCAACTGAGCCATGCTGCAAATTTTTCACCTTTCTCTTGCACCACCTACCAACCTCCTGGACTGGAACCCCTTTGTGGGAGTGGTCCTCCAGGCTGGATCTGAAGTCTTTGAGATGGAGGGTAGGATGTCCTGTCTCTTTGTAGCTTGTGTTGCAGTTGGGAGATTTCTGCCCATGCTTCCCTCAGTTGTTCTTTCAGCTCATTCAAGGTTCAACAAATGGGACAATGCCCTATTGCCCAGAGGTGACCTCTGTGGAAGAATGCTCCACACCCTTGAAACCAACGATATCCATACCTGTGGATAACATTCCTTCCCCTGGGTCCGAGTTTGCTGTTTCCCCCTTTGTTTTTCTGACTTTCCACTTGTAACAAGGGATGAAGTTAGAACCTGCTGATTGTAGGTTCCTGTTCCTAACAGGAAGTTCTATCTGTCAATCACTGTGATGCCTATAAATGTAGACCAGGAACAGGATGGGAGGATGGAGGGGCATGTGGCTACAGATGCAGCACATGAGGCCAAGAGTCCAAACCTCTGCTTCTGCGCAGCTATGGACGCACAAGCAAAGGGGCCTATGGGCAGTATACAACAGAAGATTTCTCTTCACTGTATGGATACATGTTGCCCCTGTGACCAACAGTGCACAGTCCCCCCCCAAAGGCTGGGAGTGGTGCCACATGGCAATGCCATTCTCCTCAGCCTCAGTCCATCCAGCTGACTCACTGAGCTTGCCCCTGAACTCAGCTAACAAGCACAGGAACACAACATGCTACCCACTAGGCCAACTGCCAGACCTGCACAAATTTCTTCATAACTTTTTTTTTTGACATTTTGACCCCAAATTTTCCACATAATGTTTTCATGACCACCACTTCTGAACATGGCAGGTGTCATTAATAAACTACTGGCTGAAATGTCATTTTGCACCACAACTGCAAAAATACATTTTGACCACAGTCTGAAAAATGAAACCTATCATGTTCATGAGGTAGTGTGAAAAAATGGCTATGTTAAAAATTTAGGGTCAAAATATTGAAAATGACCAAAGTTATGAGTGAATATTAAAAAATGTCAATATTTTCAATACATTTTTCAATGACTTACTATTTTGACCTGAATTTTCAACATAGTTGTCTTATGACCCCACCGAATGAACCTGGTAGGCAGTTTTAAAATCCTGCTCAAAAAGGTGATTTCACAGAGTGACTGCAAAAGCAACTTTTGGGCTGAATTTGAAAAATTTCACCTACTCTGTTCATGAGATGGGGTCCCAAGAAGGCCATGCTGAAAATGTGGTTAAAAAATATTAAAAGAGATCGAGTTATGAGAAAAAGTTCAAAACTCATTGAAAATATATTGATCTCACTTGCTTTGTTTCCTCATTTCACAGTCTCACTTCCAGGCAGAGGGTATCATTTTTACCAAGAGTGGATTACGATGAGGGACCTTCTTTAGGTGAATGAAGGGTGTGTGCGGGTTGTGGGTGCTGGGTGCTGAGTGGGTGGTCAGGTTGGGTTGGGGGGTTGAGGTAGAAATGGTGTAAAGACATTGGTGGATGGTTTTCTTAGTTAAGCTACGTAAAAAATTTAAAAAGGAAAAGATACCAATAATGGACAGTTTTCGTTATGACAGGTTAAAATGAAGACTATAACAACACTGAAGATTGGGCACCCCAGTGGTGGGCCAGCTGTTCGGGGGCACCCAGGGTGGTCACCCCAGTGTCTTCAGGGTTAGGTATGTGAGGCTGACAGAACTCTGGAGGGTGATAGGGAGGGCCCTGGTGCTGCTCAGTATTGTGTGTGTGTGTGTGTGTGTGTGTGTGTGCATGTTTGTGTGTCTGTGTTGCGGGGTAATGTTAGCCAGCATCGTGGCTTGGGTACCCCAGTGTTGGAAAATCAATGTAAACAATGGTGGCAGCATTGGGCACCCACCATCCATTACGTAATGCATGAGTCGGGATGAAGGATGATACATGTGGCAGCATTCAGCCACCATCACTGGTTTTAAATTAAAAAAAATCTGAGTCAGCAGGAGGGTGGTTGGGCACCCCAGTGTCAGGCCAGCTGTTTGCAGGCATCTGGATGGGTACCCCGGTGTCCGTAGACTAGGTGTGTGGGGGTGACAGAATGCTGAAGGGTGGGGGGGCCACTCAGTATTGTGAGTGTGCATGTTCAGGGTGTGTGTGTGTGTGTGTGTGTGTAGGTAATGTTAGCTGGAACAGGGGTTGGGCACCACAGTGTAGGAAAATCAATGTAAACAACAGCAACAGCATTGGGCACCTGTCATCCATTACTTAAAGCATGGGTTAGGGTGAAGGATGATACTGGTAGTGGCATTGAATTGCTGATGGTTTTAAATTTAAAAAAAAAAAATCTGAGTCAGCAGGAGGGAGATAGAGGTGGTGGCATTGAGCAACCACTGCCAGTTTAAAATAGCTGGGGAACCAGGAGGGAACAAACACAGAAATATAGACAATGACGACAAAAAAAGACCAGTTGTCCATCCAGTCTGCCCATAGCTCCCTATCAAGTGGCAGGACATATTGTCCATACAGGGTACCAGCTCTTGCTATCCACCACCCTCATTCCCCTCTGTACTACTACTGCCCTGAGTAACCACTATATCCTTCAATCCATCCCAGCCGTGCTTGTAACCATATATAGTTTTGGCACCCACCACCTTGGCTAGCAAACTGTTTTACAGTTCTACCACCCTTTCTGTAAAATTCAAATTTCTCATACCTCTCTTAAACCTCCCCCTTTCAGTTTCCATTCATGACCCTGTGTCCTTGAACTGTTACTCATTTTTTTTTTGTTAGTTGTTTAACTAGCAGTAGCACACTAAGCTGAAAGCTTTTTTACAGGAGCGACCTGGGAACACAGGGAAGTTAAGTGACTTGCTCAGGGTCACACAGTATGCAAGTGGAAGCTGTGGGATTCAAACCCAGGTCTGGTCTGCTGGATGTCACCAGATTTGCAGCTCAGAGCCTTAAACCACTGCGCTATACTGCCTCCCTTGCTCATGCTAAATAGTTCCTCGCAGTTCACCTTGTTTATTCTTTTCAGGAGTTTAAAGGTTCCAATCATATAACCCCTCTTTTGTCTGGTCTCCAAAAAGTACTTGTTCGGTGCCTTGAACCAGTCCTCAAAAGATCTGTCCTGCTGGCCCTGAATCATCCTGATCACCCTTCATTGCACTGTATCTAAGCTTGCCCTTGTACTTCCTGAGGGGAGCACTCCAATATAGGGCACAGTGCTCCAGGTGCAGCCTTGCCAATGATCTATAAAGAGGTAGTAATACCTCTTTTCTTGTACTGTCAATACCCCTTTTGATACATTCCAGCTTCCTGTAGGCCTTACTGTAGGCCTTGATACATTGGCTTGATTGTATGTCCAGTTGCACCCAGATACAAAAGTCATTCCATATTATTTAGGAGGTCCACCAAGCTAGAGCTTCAAAAACTGAGTAAATCCAAACAGCAGAGTCACTCTATCAATAAGTTAACCAAAAAATCGGACTTGAGATATGTCTTCTAAAATTCATTTATTCCTCTGGCCACCAAAACTTGTTGCCCCCAATGTTTCGCTGGCCCAATCTGCCAGCTTTTTCAAGTGGAGTGATCCTATGAAAATCATGAGGCCCTCTTTGACAAGTGACTCCTTTAGTTTACCCACAACAGAGGTAAGACTAACAGGTCTATATTTCCCTGCTTGCTCCTTGTCCCACTCATTATGAAGTGGAACTACATCTACTACCCTCCAGTCTTTTGGAACTACCTTGCCTGAAATAAGCTATTGAATAGCTCTACCAGGGGTTCAGCCAGTTCAGCTGCAAGTTCCTTGAGTATCCTCTGATGCATCCCATCAGGCCTGGGGGCCTTATCTATCTTTATGGCTGCTAGCCCTTTTGCTGGTGAATAATGGCTGCCTCATCTCTGGGACCCCTTTATGACCATTTTGATGTCACTCTCAGGATTGCTGTTTTCCCTTGTGAAAACAGAGCAAAAGTAATTATTAAGGAATGCTGCCTTTTGCACATCCTTCTCTATTGCCCTACCTCCCTCAGATAGCCTAACAACTCCCACTCCTTTCTTTCTTTTTTCTCTAATATACCTGAAGAACTGCTTTTCTCTGACCTTTCCCTTTCCATAATACACAGCTCAGCACTTGATTTTGCCTCTCCAACCATCCTCTTTGCTTCTTTGGTTCTCAGTTGGTATTCTTCCCAATTTTTCTCCCCCCATCTTTCCTTTTCCCTGGTGAAGGCATTTTTTTGGCTCTTACTGCTTCTCTGACCCTTTCTAAGAAGTGGTCTCTTGTACCAGTTTCTTTTGGTTACTGATCTCAGGCATCACTTAGATGCCTTGAGAATGAACCCCTTAAATGGCCCCCCTTCTCTCCTCAGCACCTCCTATGCTATTTACCCTCACTAACTTGTCCTGGACCAAATCCCTTTTCCTGTTTAAGCCCACCCTTCTGAAATCTAGTACTTCAGCCCTCAACTGGGGCTTTCTGATTCCAAGGCCAGCTCGAGCCAAATAGAGTTATGGTCACTGGATCCTAGTGGGTCCCCTACTCGCACACCTCCTATCATCTCTGAGTTGGTGAGCACCACATCAAGAATGGCAGCCTGCCTGGTGGATTCCTTAACTAGTTGCACCAGCAGAGAGTCCTGGAATGTGTCCAGCAGGGCCTGACTTCTGGTGCTCCTGGCAGCTGGAATGTTCCAATCAATATCTGGTAAGTTCAGATCACCCACCACCTCTACCTCCCCCTTTGCCACTCCCCTTCCTAGATCTCCCAGGAATCAATCGCCACCATTGATTCCCACTAGTGGGTCTGAGCTAGAGGTGCTAAGACTCAGTGGGAGCCACACTTTTCAGAGGGCTAGTGTTCAGGTAAGCAGCATGCATGCATGCATGGCACTGTAACACAGCACACGCATCCATCAGTTTACATCAGCACCAGCCCCCAACCACCTCAGTTCCTTTTTCCCTGCCATCAAGAGAATATCAGAGTTTCATCACTCGTCTGCCGGGAGTCAGAACTTCATGTCTATGCAACAACAGTGTTCAGTTCTTCTCAGTTTTAGTGGTTAAAGCTAGAGTTTGTTATTTTTGTGTCAGTTTAGTGTATTATCACAAAACTAACTTAGTTTCCTGTCAACTCTACTGAGTGCCAATAGTTGAAGGCCATGGAAAACAGTAGGGAGTCTAAAGAGGCAGGCTACTTTGGCAGTGGGGCCATTTCCAGTCCACTTTTCCTTTTGGACAAGGGTTCTGAGTATGGGAGGTCCAATGCCCAGTTGGAAGGACAGGCCTCCCACTGTCACAAAAAGAAGCAGTCCTGATCCTCCACATGCTCTGTGTCAGGGTCCAGGCATCACTTGGCCTGCCTTGACTTCTTCCTCTTCCCATTGTAAGAGGAAGAAACAGCAACAGATGAAGTCACCCTCTGCGTGGTCTGCAGTGGAATGCTCAGTTTCTCAGAGATGGAGGTCTTTACCATCACCTTTGATGTCACTAAGGGCATCTGGCTCTGGGAGACTGGTATCTTGGGCCCACAGTCCCTCTCTGCCTGTTAGTGGGCAGTTCCATCACCGGGCATCTCTTATGGAGCAGTGGGTGCAGCATCTGGCCCAGGTGGCACCACTAGTGGAGCTGGTCCCCAGCCCTTCGTGGTCAGTGGAACTGGTGCCACACACAGTGCTGTTGGACCAGGTAGCGTGCAGAGTTCTTGCAGGGGGTGGGACTGCTGATATCTGTCTCACTGGCTGCCCCCCTGTCCTGTGCAGGGATAGGGCTGACCACAGTACCATTACTGGTCACTTCAGTGCCGGCTGGATCTTCCACACCAGTTCCAGTGCTGGGTCCTGTGCTGGGATTGGGATCTTCAGGGCCTGGCCTACTGCCAGATTTGGTGCCAGTTCCAGTGCCCCCCAATGCCAAGTCCTCCCAGTTGCCAGATCTGGCTCTGGTGCCAGATCTGGCATCAACCCCTGATCCTTCAGTGCTGGTGACTCTGGTGTTGCTGTAACCACATGCTGGATTGATTGTCCTGTGACATCACTCTCTCTCTCTTACTCCCCTACTGAGGAGGATATAGAGGGGGATAAGTTTGACCCAGACCCCATTATTTTTGAAGGTGGCAAGGACAACTTTCTATTGCCAAGACACCTCAGACCCAATTCCTGTGTCTGTGTCTGTGCCTCAGGAGGATCTCTCTTTTTGGGCTCTGCTCAGAAATATGCACTCAACATTAAATTTCAGGCCAGCAGCCATTGACCATAGTAAGCGACTCTGGCTGGAACTCTTCAGGGTGTCCAATACTCCGATCAGTTTAGTTCCCCCTATTCCTCCCACATTCAGTAGACTGCTAGCCAATCAGGACAGGATGCACCAACGTGGCCAGGCTTTAAAAAGCCGGAACCAGGCCGTGGGAGCTGTACGAGCAGGGGAACCTTTTCTTCCCACCCACCCGACTCTGGCCTCTATTAAATGCCAGTGGGAGGAGGAGCAAGCTAACTGAAGGAAACAGGGAGTGGCCAGGAGACGAAGAGGGAACCTGGGTGAGCAGGGTACTGTACTGTGTACTGTGAAAAATTGAACTCTGAACTAGGACTGCTTGATCTTCTACTCAGAACTGATCTAAAGGATTGAACTCTACTCTGAACTGGTCTGTGTCCTAATATTGGGAACTGGGTAGACGGCAGCGGATTACCAAAGGAAATTGTTAAAAAGGAGCTGTAATTGCTTGATTTACTTGAACTTTAACAGGAGAAGCTCTAAATTTTTAAAAAGGAGCTGGACTGATGGAAATTCAGAGTTGTCAGCAGGAGATGGAGATTTGACTAGCTGGGTAAATTGCTGGAGTGAATTGGGCATTACTGCTGATTGTGGGGGTAAATGGGAAAGTCTGGGCGCATGAGTGGGGAGCTGAAATTGCTTATCACTACAATCTGCCAAAGATTGTGATCTATGTACAGCTCCTATGGTGGGGAGGTGGCATGGGGGTAAAATTAGGTAAAAGTGCTTGTTGAAATTACTGAAGTCATGTACAGTTGCTATTGTGGGGTGAAGGGTGGGGGTCTACTGGGACTAAATTTCATACTGTGGGGGAACTGCATGGCTACTTTATTACTAAACTGTATAGGTTATGTATCTTGCATTATACCAAATCTACTGGTAGGGCAGACATTAACAATGAAAAGGCAGTGCAGCTGGAGGGGCAGCCAAAGAGGGGGATTCTTTGGTAGAGTGGTACGGTGTAGTGGGTGCGGGACAGCCATGGTTTTGAATTGGGCTTGGAGGATGGGAGGATGCATGGTGTGCAGACAGCTTACACAGCTAAGGGAGGAAGTGAGGTGGTTAAGGTGGGCAATAAATGGGGGGGATAGTGGGGAGGAGGGGTGGAGGAACAGGGACAGTACCAGCTGTGGAGGGGGAAGGAGAAAATAGGGAGGTCCACCAGGGGATTAGGCACACAGGTTGAGAACTCAATGGTTCAGAGAAATGAGGATGGAAGGCGGTCTAGTGGCTGCATCAGAACGCAGACAGAAGATAGTGGCAACCCAAGGGGAAGGCAAGGGACCTAGAGACAGGAAGTAATGAGGAAATAAGGGGTCAGGAGATGTAGCAGATTGTAGGTTCAGAAAAAAGAAGGCAGACACCTGCAACTTGGGGGTGGAAATCAACTAGGGGCACAACAGGCAAAGGAAAGAGAAGCATGGGAGCAGAGCAGGAAAACAGATTTGCACCCCTCAGTATACTAGTGGAGGATGATATGGAGAAGAACGGTTGTGAGAAGCCAACAGAGGAGGGAGCAGGGGCAGGGAAATTGGGAGAGATGGGGATAGATCATTTGGGAGCAGGGAAATTGGGAGAAAAGGGGATAGACCATTTGGGACCAAACCAGGGAGAGGTACTAGTGGAGGATGGTTTAGGGTAAGAGGCAGTGAGGAGCCCATTGAGGTAGGGACAAAGGCAGAGAAAGCGCAAGAGCTGGAGGTAGTACCTTCGGGGGCCATCCATGGAAAGGAGTGCATAGGGAATGAAGAAAGGGAAAGGAATGAAATGGGAGGAGTGCTGGGGGGGCAAACAAAGAGGGAATTATCCAAAAAGAGCAAGTGGTGAGGAAGAAAATTCCCTCAAGGGGGACACAGAGCACAGAGAAATTGGGAAAAGAGAATATATCAGGATCAAGTAAGGAAAGTGTCAGTGGGGAGATGAAAGAGGGTAGTGCATGCTCCAAAAGAAATGAAAGCAGTGGAAGTGTACCCACAGAGCACAAGGAAGGGGTAGAGCTAGGGAAGAGGGTGGATAGGAGAAGAGGGACTGAGGGAAAGTCCAAGGGGGGGAGGAGGAGAGGAAGTCGAATTGGGAGAGAGCCAAAATCCAAACGGGGCAAGGACAAGGTGGAAAATGGAAATAGGGTGGCCAAGGGAAGCCATGAACTAGGGTGTAAGCTTGAATACCAAAAGAACATTCAGGATAAAGGGAGTACAAGGGTGGCACCATGGGGACTCTATTATAAAGGGAATCTGATGGGGGAGGAAGGGAGCAAGAAACAGTGCAGTATGGGTTCAGTGTATGCCAGGAATGACAGCACTAGAGGTGAGCCACAATATACCATCTTGGGGCAAGCATCAAGATGGGAGGATGCACTTGGTGTTTCACCTTGGCACCAATGACCTGGAGGGAAACAGTTTGATAGAGGTACAAGCAAGGTTCAAGGAGCTTGCTAAATTCTGTAGTGACATGGTTTTCCCTTCCATTTCCTTCTTAGAGGTGTTGCCTGTACCAAGAGCAAGCACGCCTAGGAAGGAAAAGATAGTGAAATTCAATCAGTGAACACAAAGATGGCATAGGCAGATGGGGTTTGGATTAATCGCGACTAGGGTTCAACATGGGAGGAAGAGGACTATATGCCCTTGATAGGTTGCACCTGAGCTTAGAAGGGACAGCTGTACTAAAGAGCAAACTGGAGGACTTTATAGTAAGAAGTTAAATTTAAACTAATCCGGGGGTAAAGAAAAGACCACTCATAGAGGTAGAAGAGTTGGGATGCTATCAGCCTCCCCCAGGACAAAGAGCGATGCTATCAACCTCCCCCAGGACAAGAGGGAAAAGCAGGCAACATGCAACAACAGGGAGGAGTTGGAAGGGGAGAAAAGGGAAGAGGGGGCTACATGGTGTAGGGGTTTGACAGCAAACTCCAGGAGCTTGGGGAATAAACTAAGGGAATTGGAGGCCACCATGGTAGAAGAGGGTCTTGATATAGTAGCAGTGAGTGAGACCTGGTGGACTCAGCATCATGTCTTGGAGACAGCCATAACTGGATACCAACTGTTTAGGAAAAACAGGGCGGGGAAGAGGGGAGGATGGGTAGCATTATACATCAGCGAAGAAACTGTGGCCACGGAGGGGCTGGAAGAGGAAGGGGAAACTGAGATAATGTGGGTCACTTTAGACAAAAGAAATGGGAAATCATTGAGGGTTGGGGTAGTTTACAGACCTCCTACACAGGGGGAACAGGGGGATAAACAGCGTATACAGTCAGTGACAAAAATGGCACAAAAAGGGGAGATTCTGTTAGCGGGAGATTGAAACCTCCCTGACATCGACTGGGAGATCCCAACAGTGATATCAGCTAGGAGCAGGGGGATCTTAGAGGCAGTACAAGGGGTATTCCTGCAACAACGGGTAAGAGAGCCCACTGGAGAGATAACCTGTTGGACTTAGTCCTCACAAATGGGGACAGTGTGGAGGAGGTGGATGTGGGGGAAGGATTAGGCACAAGTGACCACAGGGCTGTAAGGTTTAGATTAAAAATGGGGAGGGAAGTAAAAAGGACAAGAACTAGAGTAATGAACTTTAAGAAAGCAGACTTTAACAGAATGAAGAGGATATTTGGGGAAGAAATGGCAGGGATGGGGAATATGAAGGATGTGGAGGACTTATGGGCAGCTATTAAGGGAGGGGTGCTGAAAGCCACTGAAATCTGTGTCAAGAAGGTTAGGAAAAACAGAAGAAGGAGGAGACCTCTATGGTTTACAAGGGAGGTAGTAGGGGTGGTCAGGGAGAGGAAAAGGGCATTCAGGAGGTATAGGACGACACAAAGGGTTGAGGATAGGGAGGCATATAGAGAGGATTAGAAGAGGGAGGCAGAGCAGAAGATAAGGGGGGCTAAAGAAGACACTGAGGAGAAAATAGCAAAGCAGGCCAAGAGGGGAGATAAAACCTTTTTTAGGTATGTGGGAGAAAGAAGGAAGTCATGGCAGGGAATAGTGAAATTGAGGGGGGACGGAGGAATAAAACTGGAGGGGGACTTCGAAAAAACAGAGGTATTAAATAACTACTTCTGTTCGATCTTCACAAAAGAGGGCAAGGGTAGAGGACCAGAGCAGGAGGAGAAGGGAAGGATATGCAGGGAAATGGAGTCTACAATGTTCACAATAGATAGAGTAAGGGAAGAACTGGGCAGGCTAAAGGTGGATAAAGCAATGGGGCCGAACGGCTTGCACCCAAGGGTACTCCGTGAGCTGAGGAAGGAGCTGGCAGCACCTTTGACAAGACTGTTTAACTTGTCCATGGATACAGGGTGGGTGCCTGGGGACTGGAAGAGGGCGGAGGTGGTTGCACTACATAAGGGGGAAACAAGGAGGCAGTCGAAAACTACCGCCTTGTCAGTCTCACCTCGGTGGTGGGGAAGGTAATGGAAATGTTACTAAAGGAAAGGGTGGTGGAATACCTGGTGGCCAATGGTATGCAGGACGAAGGCAGCATGGCTTCACTAATGGGAGGAAATGTCAGACTAACCTGATAGAGTTTTTCGATTGGGTGACACAGGTAGTGGACCAAGGAGGGGTGGTGGATGTGGCCCAGCTGATCTTCAATAAGGCCTTCGACACCGACCCAGACAGAAAACTAGTAAATAAGCTGGAGAGCTTAGTGGTGGGCCAGAAGGTTACTACGTGGGTGGAAAACTGGCTGATGGGAAGGAGCCAAACAATGGAGGTAAATAGGGTAACGAGTGGGGAGCCTCAGAGGTCAGTACTGTGATCCCTACTTTTTAACATCTATATTAGTGATCTAGCAGAAGGACTAGAGGGTAGGATGTGCCTATTCACAGACGATACAAAGGTCTGCAATAGGGTGGACACCCAAAGAGGAGTGGAGGCCATGAGGTAAGACCCTGAGAAGCTGGAGAAGTGGTTGGAAACCTGGCAACTAAAATTCAATGCAAAAAAGTGTGCGGTGATGCACCTGGGGTGGAAAAACATTTGAGCAGCTTATACCCTTGGGGGGGGGGAGGAAATCAAGGAAATGGAGCAGGAGAGGGATCTGGGGATTATTATATCGAGACATCTTAAGGTGGGGAACCAGTGCAGCAAGGTGGTGGGAAAGGCAAATGGTATGTTGGCCTGCATTGGAAGGGGCATAACTAGCAGAAGGAGGGAGGTGCTAATGTCGCTGTACAAAACAATGATGAGGCTGCACCAGGAGTATGGGGTACAGTTCTGGAGACCGCACCTACGTAGGGACATTGAGGGGATGGAGAGGGTTCAGAACAGAGCAACCAAGATGGTGCATGGGATGCAGGGAAAGATATATGAGCAGAGGTGGAGGGAGCTGAATCTATACCCACCAGAAACTAGAAGGGAGAGGAGGGGACATGATTGTAACTTGAAGAGGATAAATAAGGTGAAGGAGGGGAGATTGTTCAAAAAGAAGGATGGAGTTAAACAAGGGGGCATAGCCTCAAATTGAAAGGAGGGAAATTCAGAGCCAATTTATGGTGGCGGGTCCTTCAATGAGAGGGAGGTGGAGGCCTTGAACAGGCTACCAGAGGAGGTGGTGAGATCCAAAATGGTGGGGGGATTCAAGAGAGCATGGGACAGACATATGGGGTTGGGAGGAGGAGTGGGGAAAGTCCTGAGCCAGTAAAAAGGAGATGGGGGTTGGGGACATAAGGGCAGACTAGATGGGCCAGTGTGGTCCTTTTCTGCCATCAAATTTCTGCGATTCTGTGATTCTGTGACTTCCAGACCTGTACCCATTAACCCTCAGAAGAGCAAGGTATGCAGCTGTTTTCAAAACAAGCAGTCCTTCTTTGGCAAAGGCATGGGAGCCCAAAACAAAACTCAGCCTCCCCCAGGCTCAGAAGAAGGCACAGTCAAAGACACAGGTGCCAAAAGCACCTAGTGTCACTATCTGAAGCTCCGGCCCCAGTCCTGCCTCTGCTGCTTGAGGCAGACCTCTTCTTCCCAGTGTGTGTGTGTGTGTGGGGGGGGGTCTGACCCAGTTTTGTATAAATGGGAGTCTATCACGATGGACAAGTGGGTACTCAGGATCATCCAAGAGGGATATTCACTGGATTTTACAGAAATCCCTTCAGACTAGACTCAGAAGACAGCCCCTTTTATCATCTCGTATGTCAAAGCCTCTGGTGCAGGAGATTATGGGCCTTCTGATCAACAGGGCAGTGGAAATAGTGCCAGTCAGAATGAAACACTGGGTTCCACCATCACTATTTCCTGGTCCCAAAGAAATCAGGTGGTATGCCCCCAATTTTGACCTCAGAAATCTGAACAAATCCAAAGATCAAGAAAAATTTAAAATGATTTCTCTGGGCTCTCTGCTACCCTTTCTGAAGCATCAGGATTAGTTAGCATCCATGGATATGCAGGATGTATATCATCACATACTGGTGCACCCAAGCCACCACAGGTATACAGTGCCGTACTTAGCAATCCTTTATTCTTTCTATATATATATATATATATATATATATATACTGTACATATACATAGAAATACAGAATTTGATGGCAGATAAGGACCACTTGGCCCACTCAGTTTGCTCATTTCTCCACAGACACTACTTGGTCTCTGACTCCCACCTCCCCACCTTGCTTTCCACTAAGTGTCCCTTGCACCTACCTCATGCATGTGAAGCCACTACTGTTTTCTACCACACCACTTCCTCTGAAAGACTGTTCCAGGCATCCACCACTCTTTCAGTGAAAAAGTACTTCCTCACATTTCTCTTGAATTTCCCCTTCCAGCTTCAACACGTCTCCTTGTTCTCGTACATCTTTCCTCTGTAAAATGCTCCCCTCCTTTATCTTATTTACCCCAACAGGTATTTATATGGCTCTATCATATCCCCCCTCTTCCATCTATCTCACAGTGTCTACATATTGAGATCCTTCAGTCTCTCCTTGTATGATTTCTTCTGCAGACCCTGCACCATTTTAGTTGCCCTCCTCTGGACTGCCTCCATTCTATCTATTATTGTTCATATATGCTGTTTATGTTTTATATTGCAGATTGTAGTATGTGGAAGGGAAGGATTACTTACTCTGTGGGATATCTGAGACAGCTGTGAACCTTTAAGGATCACCTTCCACCAGTGGAGATTAGAGTCCAATAGAGATGCCATGCCTTCAGAATCTTGCACAGGACAAATTTTCATCATGCAGATAATCCCAAACAGTTAGGTGTAGGTGCCCAAAAATGCCTTTATCCAGTCCCTTGGCAATTTGTTGCACGTAAAAGAAAGGGTTTATAAGATAACCAGACTCTTCAGTCTGGATATTGTATTGCAATGCTATGCTGGTGGCGAATAAAACTTTCATCATCAGGGAAGTTCTCTTTGATTCATGTGCCAGCCCAGTATGCATCACAGGCAGTCAGCCAGTCAGCTACATGTGTTTGCTGGATACGTGTTGGCAGAGGTTGTCCTCTCCAGTTTCTCCATGGTATAGTATCACCAATGGCTGAAGCGGCCTTCTTTTTAGATCTGAGCTTGGCTTGATGGTGCCTCTTGTCAAGGGGCAGGTTCCTTCAAGTGGGTGGCTGGCTTAAGAGGCAGGATTGCACCCTGTTACCATCCTTAATGGGATGAGGCAAACTTCAAGTATGATTTTTTTCTGAGGGCTGTCCACCTTTGTTTTGGAGTCTCCAAGACTTATGCTTTGGTTTATACTTTGGTAATAGGACAGTAGAAGGCCGTGGCCCATAAATGCTATCCCCACTGCTCAGTGGTGGTAATCTATATTACCTTCATTAATGTAATTGCCCAGTTTTGTCTTAAAAATAGACAGGCTAGATGCTTGGACAATGTCCTCATGAAACTGATTCCAAAGTCTGATAGCCCTCGGAATATATGAATATTTCCTCAGGTCCGTTTTTGGTACTGTATCCGATACTTTTTTTCATGCCTTCTTAACTCATAGTTAGAATCCTTATAAACTAGACCCAATTCACTTTTTAGCATTGCATCATCTAAAATTCTATAAAAAAGCAACATATCACCCCTTCTCAAAGCCAGGGACCATAGGCCTAAGTCTACCAGCCTATCCTTACAAGGCTTGTTCCTACATCTTGGAATAAGCCTGGTGAACCTCTGTTGTGTTCTATGACATTTACGTCCTTTTTTAAAATACGGATTCCAATGTTGTGAGCTGTTATCTGTGTGTGGTCTAATATAAGCTTTATATATGGGTAGGAGTACTGAATCAGATCTAGAAAAAAAAGACCTATGCATGTGGTTAAATAGGTAACCAGTTTTGTTGGCCACTTGGCTACAGTGTACACTATTGGTCCCTTTCTCTATTTACAACTGGTTTTGGGGACTTCAGTGTGTGTTGTAGGTTGATGACAACTCCCTGACATTTCTGGAAAAGGATGCATAGAAGGTGGTAATACAGCAGCTTGGGAAGCACCTAGAGAATATGACATCATTGAGCCATTCTGATATAATTTACATCAGTATCATAGCACAGAGACTGTGCCGGTCAGGGTCTGCAATGATATTTACCTACTATGGGACAAGGGGAGGCATCCATCTGGATTCACCTTGATCTGTCATCTACATGTTGATCACTGGGAGTTAGTCGATAGACTGGAAGTGCACAGGGGATTTTCAGCAACCTTTTGCAATGATTCCAATCATTCCTATCATAAAGGGAGCAGCCAGTCTCAGTTGGCTTTTGCAGATCCAGACTAGTAGCCTTGCACTGTGGTATGCCTCAGGGGTCTGTGCGATCTCCTATGTTGTCTGCAGTTTACATGCTTCGGTTGAGAGAGAGCATACGGTGATCTCATGGTTATGTAGATACCCAGCTATATCTGTCTTTTGCACCTGATCAGATCTCATTCATGTTGGCATCTTGGTATATTGAGACAAAAGAAGGCCAAGGCCCATCATGATTGTCTCCCACCAGCCACCATCAGGTGAGTTATTGTCTGGTCCTTGAATAAATAATAAATTTGTTGAGTTCCTGCTTAAAACGATCCATTGTCTGAAGGTTTACTAGGAATCCTGGTAATGAGTTCCACATACAGGCTGATCTTACAGCGAAAAAATTCAACCTTTTGTTTGTATTTGCACTTTGAACCATGGGTTGCCTATTATGAGACCTCAAATGAATGGTTCTTGTGTTAAATTCTTCAGTATATTTTAGAGAAACAGAAGATCTCTTTGTCTCCTTTCTTGTAGGCTAAACAGGTCTAGATTTTCTAATCTATTACCATAGTCCATAGTACAATAACCCCTTAACATTTTTGTTATTCTTCTCTGGGGTCTTCCTAGTATATTTACATCTCTTTTTAAATATGGACACCAAAATTGGGAACCATAATTGAGGCGAGGAATCACAAATGTTTTGTATATCTACATAATGCACTGAGGATCTCTCACCACATAGGAATGCCTGATTGCATGAATCAAATAGTTAGACTTCCTGGCTACCAGAGCACAATGAGCAGAGTGGGAAAGGGTATTATTTACAGTAACTTACAGATCTCTTTCCTTATTAACTGATTTTAATGGAATCCCATTCATGAAATATTTGTATCCAGGATTGTTCCTTCCAAAATGCAACACTATACACCTTTCAGGATCACAGGACATTCTGTTTTTGTTTGCCCAATTTTGCATAGTGATTAGCCCATTAGACAGGAGTGTATGCTTTTGTAAGCCATCCACTTCTCCCCCCCCTACTTTTGTCTCATCCACAGATTTAGCCAGGTGACTATTAGCATCTGATCCCATATCTCTAATAAAAAGTCCAAACAATACTGGCCCCAACACAGAGCCCTAAGGCACTCCACTACACATGTCATCTTCCCTGGATAACTTGCCATTAACTCTAACTTTTTGTGTTCTGTTGGAAAGCCAATTTTTTATCCATCTGACAATGTACTGTAGGAGTTAATTCTCATACTGTAGAGCTTGTTAACCAAGAAATAATGCAGTACTATGTCAAAAGCCTTTCCCAAATCCAACATGACAACATCATACTGTGTTCCTCCATCTATACTTTTACTGACATGTTCATAAAATTATATTAGGTTTGTGTTACATGAAAAGTCATTCCTGTACCCATGCTGTGAAATATCCTGTAATTCCAATGCAGTTATTTCTTCATAAATCAATAATTTAAGTAGTCGTTCCATGATTTTGCAATATATAGGTGTTAAATGAATTGGTTGGTAGTTTCCCACTAAGTTTCTATTTCCCTTCATATGGATTGGGATCACCACCACCCGATGCCAGTCCAATGGAACAATTCCAGTTTTTAGTGAGTCATTGAACAATATGGAGAGCGGGAGTGCTAGATTATCAGCCATGTTTGTAAGAACAAGGGGCGTATTTCATCAGGTCCTGAAGAAGGGTTTCCCTTTATATTTTTTAACAGATTTAAACCCTGATTTGGTGAAAAGTCCATTGGGGGAAGACTAGTATCAGATATTAATGCACCCTGTCCTTTTCCCATGTTAAACACAGAAATGAAATATTCATTAAATGACTGTGCCACCTCCTCAGGGTCAATTATTGTTGTATTATGTGTTAAGGGACCTATAGCACTGGATGCTATTTTATTATTATTTATGTATGTGAAGAATGCCATGTTGTTATCCTTCGAAAAAAATAGTCAACGTTCTAAATCATTCTCCTTTTTTATTAATTGTTTAAGCTTCCTTAATTCTTTTTTATGTTTGCTTGCACACATGCGCAAGAAACATGGTGTGACAGCTTGCTGGAGTAGCAGGTTGTGGAGATGTGGCAAGTGCCATCACTGCTTTTTAGGGCTTGTCTGTGTGGCACCAATTAATGAGCACACTGTCTATGACAGCAGCTCAAATGCGTGTCACCAACTTGAAACAATTTTGCCGCTGCAATGAGGGAGCAATATGTCATTGCAGGGCATGCCTTGCCTGGTGTAACATTTCAATAAACATGACAGCGGCTGTCGCTGTCCGCCTCTCACAGTCCCACCTGAAAGCTGACTTTGGGGGTGCCCAATCCCCCTGTCAGCATGCCCCCTCCTTAGTTCATTTGCCAATGGGGAGCCCAATCCCTGTTGGCATGATGACTCTGTAGTTTAATTTGTATGCTGAGGGGGGTGCCCAATCCCCCTTGGCATCATGCCCCCCACAAACACAGACCCATTTTCTTTGCTGATGGGGTGCTCAATCCCTGTCAGCTCCAGTAGTCCCAAAACACCCAGGTGGCACACTGGGAGCCCACCCCAATGTGCCAAATGTACCTGTAAAAAAGAAAGCCTTCCATAAAGTTTTCTTTTTAACCTGTAAACAGAAAGCGATCCTCGTTATCTGCGGTGCCCCAACCTGCACCCACCCTCTGTGCACCCATCTCCCCACACCCCCCTCACTCCTACTTACCTCTGGAGCCCCGTGTGATGATCTTTGGTGGAGCGGGAACATGTCTGCACTCTTCAAAGCCGACTCTGCGAGCTGAAGAAATGCTGGTAAGCTGTATAATAGCATAAATGGGGGTCAACTTAGGTGGATATCTCGGCCATTTTTGTGACTTTCAGCTCCAAATTTTCAACATGGGGTTCTTGGGACCCCACCTCATGAACTCAGTCACTGTCATGTCATTATTCAGTCCTGAAAGGTGATTTTGCGGTTACTGCGTGGAATCACCTTCCGGGACACTTGTAACTTTGAGAATTTTTAATATTTTCACTCCAGATTTTCAACATTGCCATTTTTCCACATCTTCTTATGAACAGTACAGCTGTCATTTTTCACATCCTGCCCAAAATGTGTTTTTGCACATCTGGCACACAATGGCGCGGTTGCTGTGTGAAATCAAGGTTCGGGACAGATTAAGAAAATCACAGTGACAGTGTTCATATTCATATTTTGACCCAAAATTTTCAACATAGCCTTCTTATTACTCCACCTCATGTATGTCAAAGCTGTCATTTTTTCAAATTCTGGCAAATATGTGTTTTCGCACCTGTGGTGTAAAATGGCATAATAGTTGTGCAGAATTATGTTTTGGTGGAGATCTGAACATTTTGTGTGCTGGGTACATGAGGTGGGGTAATAAGATTGCTATGCTGACAATTTGGTCACTGTTATCCTATAAATGGAAGCAAAGGATCTGGAGGGCCCTGAGCTTCCACAGCTACATACATATATGCATCTATGGAGGGATGGAAGTGCAAGGCCTGGAGGACCATATGCTCCCACAGGCAAATAAGGATATAATTATACAATCTCAAAAAGTAAGGAAATAAACTGCAAAAAACTTATTTAATAGTCTAGTTAGGGTTAAAGCCACAAAAATAGGGAAATGTGGCATTAGGGTTTCCAACCCTAACACCCCACCCCCACCCTGCACACACCAACAAGTGTGGGGTGTGCCTTGGGGTCATCAACTCTAATGCCAATTACCAATTGTGTAAGACCTATTTCTATTACATGTACCCTGTAACTCAAATGTATGTTGTTTGACCACAGTGTGACATGGCGCCTCTAACAAATGCCTACTTGAAGAAAACCTGTACTATGTAATCTAAATACTATGTATGTCTCAATGTGATGAGGTACCTTCGGAAACGAGCCTCTGGTTCAAAGGTTGTAAACTGATTCTCACAAATAAATAAAATAAATGCTCACCCCATTCTCCTAAACTGTACCCATCTCAGCTTATTTATTTATGGAACGAGGTGTATTAGAGCTAACGACCCAAAGGCACACCCCAATGCGTGTTGGTGTGTGCAGGGTGAGGGTGGGGTGTTAGGGTTGGAAACCCTAATGCCTCATTCCCTACTTTGTGGCTTTAATCCTAACTAGAGTGTTAACTAAGTTTTTTGAGAAAAAAAACATATATATACAGTATATATATATATTCATTGAAAACACTCAGTTTAATGCAGCAGTTAGGGTTGATTCCACACCAACAAAAGTCTGGAAATTTGATGTTAGGTTACCAACCTTACCACCCACCCCACCCTTCACATCAAAATTGTCAGGGTGTGTGTTGGGGTCAATGAAGGGTGAGAGTCAGGCCCGACGACCTCAACGCACACCCTGATGCCTATTGGTGTATGTGGTGTAGAAGATAACTCTAACATCGAATTTCCAGACTTTTGTCAGTGTGGAATCAATCCTAACTGCTGCAATAAAATTGAGGTTTTTTGCAATGAATTTCCCTTCATTTTGAGAAAGTGTAATGTTACTCATATGCATACTGTATGTGTTTGCCCTCTGGGTCTTGCGCTCCCATCCACCCATAACTGTAGAGTCATAGCACAGGAGAGCCCTTTGTACCCAGTCTAGCAAAATGGTATGCATAGGTGGGAGTGAGAGCCCTCTGGGTGTGCGCTCCCACCTACCCATAAGTATGGACACATAGTGCATGCCTAGAGATATTTCAAGTAACTCTTGTACTGCAAATGTGGCAATATCTCAGTAACCATAGCAACTTTGGAAAAAATTCCTTTGCAGTTGTATTTATGACTTGGCCACCTCCACGCATGCTTAGCACTGAGCGAGAAATCCGTATAGCGAACCATTTTTGAAATATAGGTGCCATAAGATGGTGCAGGCACCACAATGTTATCCTATGGGACATTCCAAAACATTGGAGTGCTATAACTATGGAACCTGTATAAATTTTGTCATCAAACTAGCAAAGGCACATCTGCAGGGCAAGGGCTTGCCACCTGCAAGTTTCAGCTAATTTCTAAAGTTTTTGCTATGAAGTGGCAAAAGCATTTCTTTAGAGCTGTTAAACAGTGGACTTTCGTAAAAAAGAACGCAGACTTTCATAAAGTACCATTGCTTTACATGCAGGACTTTACGTGAAAGTTCAGACTTTACAAAGTCCCACATGTAAACCAATGGTACTTTCTAAAAGTCTCGTGACTTTGAAATGTTTTCGTAGTGCACATATATTTTTCCCATAGGCTATAATGGGAAAAGAAAAAGTTTAATAACTTTGAACAGATTAATAATTTTCACCAAACCTTCAAAGGCACTTCTGTGACCCAGTCCCATATCCCCTGAATATTTCAGACCAGACGGACAAACCATTCAGGCTGTAGAGACGAGCAAAGAATTTCCCAAAAAGTGAAGATTTTTCACACATTTTGACACTCTGCAGCTCCGCAACTGTAAATCCAACCAGAACAAAACTTTCTAGATCCAGAGATCTGTGGTACCAGACCGCACATGCAAAACATCAGGCAAATCAATTAAACGGTTGCAAAGTTATTAAAGTGCAAAATTTGAGATTTAACATTAACGTGCCTACTGAACCCTAATATATATATATATACACACACACATATATATCCTACACACAGCAACAGGGATTGGGGCATGCCATGGGGTTGTCAGGCCCAACTATTACCCCATTCCATGTGTAAACAAGCTGACAGGCTACAGTATAGGAGAATGGGGTGAGAGTTAGGCCTGATGACCCTATGGCATGCCCCAATGCCTGTTGGTGCATGTAGGATGAGGTGGTAGGGGTAGTAACCCTAACATCAAATTTCCAAAGTTTTGTCACTGTGACATCAGCCCTAACTGATGCATTAACAGAGTTTTTTGCAATGAATTTCCCTTCTTTTTGAGAAAGTCTAATATAAGTGGTTAGTGGCATGTGTTTGTTGTGGGAGCGCGGGCACTCCAGGCCCTGTGCTCCCTTAATGCTGCCCAGTTTTGCATAGTGGTATGCATATGTGGAAGCGCAGGCCTTCTGGGCCCTGCCTTCCCACTTACACATAACTGCGGAGCCATACAGCAGACCTATAGTGTTGAAAAGGAACCCTTGTAACACTAATTTGCCAATATCTCAGTAACTGTAGCAACTATGAAAACAATTCCACTGCAGCTGTAATCATAACTTCAAAACCTCCACACAAACTTAGGTGGACTAAGCTGTCTGGAGCGAAAAAAATCCGTATCTCGAATCATTTTCAAGATAAGGGTGCTGGAAAGCACCACGGGCGCCACAGTGTTATCCTATGGGAAAATTTACAACTTTAGAGTGCTATAACTCTGGAACTGGTGTAAATGTTTTCAGCGAACCAGCAAAAGGCACATCTGTGGTGAAAGGGCTTGCCATCCTGCAAACCTCAGCCCAGAAGTCCAAACCATGTACTGGCAGTGAGGTGGCAAAGAAAGTTTTGTGACAGAGGCAGGACAGGCAGTGCGAACTGTATTTTGTAAATACAGTTAGAACAGTAATTAGAAAAACCATTTGCACTGTGTTTTGAAATATAGTTTGAATGGTAATTAGAAAAAACATTTGCACTGTATTTTGAAATAGTTTGAATAGTAATTAGAAAAAACATTCGCACTGTATTTTGAAAATACAGTGCAAACAATAGTTAGAAAAACCATTCAAACTGTATTTTGCAAATACAGTGTGAACAGTAATTAGAAAAAATATTTGCACTGTAAAAATACAGTTTGCACTGCCTGTCCTGCACCCCAGAATATTTTATTTATTTATTGTTTGTGGACTTTCTTTATCACTGTCTCCATAGAACTCTCTTGGTCAGACCTCACTCCCCTCAACCTCTCTACCACCAGCCTGGTCCTCACCTCACCAGGAAATCGGTGACAGACACTCCTCCACCCTACCCTGATCCAACAACCCCCACTTAGTGCACAGGACCCAAGGCAAGGTGGGGGATCAAGAGAGCCGGCAAGACGAGTCCAGCGTTGGGTGTGCAGTGGTGGGCACTGGAGGTTGCCGTTGCCTATCTGTAGGACCAGGGTTTTCCTGTTGGTGTGTGTTCCTGGAGCATGGACGTGCAATGATGCCATTCATGCAATGGGCATGCACCCGCTCATTTGGCGTCTGCGGCCTCTCCAACGCAGATGGGTATGTTGCAAGGTGCGCCACCCCCAGTCACCACTAGGAGCTGCCAGCGCCGCGGGCAAGCATACCCACCCACCCACCCCAAGAAAGGAGAGCAGTCCTCGGATGCTCAATCCTTTCCTGCCCCTGCCGACACCGATGGACATTGGGTGTGTGGCAGCAGGCACTGGAAGTTGCTGTCTCCTATCTATGGGACCATTTTTTCTGTTGTTGTGTGTTCCTGGGGCATGGACATGCAATGACACCCTACACACAATGGGTGCATAAGGTGTTTTTGGCTGCTCCAATCCCAGATGGGCATGCTGCAAGGTGCACCACCCCTAGTCACCACCAAGGAGCCGCCAGCACCATGGCAAGTGTAAGCACCCACCCCAGGAAAAGAGAGCAGTCCTCCATATGCTCAATCCTTTCCTGACCCTGCTGACTCCCGATAGCCTGAGTTCACTCCCAAACCCAGGTTGTTGGCATGGTGCAAGGTGTGGCATCCAGCACCTCAGCACCAGTGGGCCAGCGAGTAGAACATTTTAAACTGAAAGGTAATTAAATATACTGTTCAAACTGTATTTTCAAAATACAGTTCAAATATTTTTTCTAATTACCGTTCGAACTGTAGCAAAATAAAGCTCAAATGTTTTTTCTAATTATCATTCTAACTGTATTTCAAAATACAGTGCGAATGTTTTTTCTAAGTACCATTCAAACTGTATTTCAAAATACAGTGCGAATGGTTTTTCTAATTACCATTTGAACTGTATTTCAAAATACAGTGTGAATGGTTATTCTAATTACCATCAGAACAGTATTTCTAAATGCAGTTCACACTACCTGTCTTGCATCTATCACAAAAATCATTATAATTCAAAAATGGTAATATATTTTTTCACCAAACCATCCAAAGGCACACCTTTGGCATACACCTCATTATCCCTGAAAGTATCAGAGACAAACTTAATTCTGTGTGTGCTGTACATGACAGCAAAATATCACGTTACCTCATGGAAGAAAATTACACTGGTTAGAGTTACAGCAATCCAAAGTTGCAAATTTTCCCACAGGATAACACTGTGGTGGCTACGGCGCCTTTTGGCGCCCTTATCTCAAAAACAGTTTGAGATACAGATTTTTCGCTAAGCGCTGCAAGCAAACGTGGAGGTGGCCAGGTCATGAATATAACTGTGCAATAATTTTTTCACATTTGCTATAGTTACTGAGATATTGCTAAATAAGCATTACAAGGGTTACTTGGAATGCCTCTTGGCCTGTGCTATGTGTCTGTACTTGTGGGTAGGTGGGAGTACTGGGCCCAGAGGGCACATGCTCCCACCTATGCATACTATTTATGCTAAACTGGGAGCACTGAGCCCTCCTACGCTATGCCTCTACACTCATGGGTGGGTGGGAGTGCAGGGCCCAGATGGCCCATGCTCCCACCTATGGATATGATTATGCAAAATTAAAAGCAAAGGGCCCTCCTGTGCTATGTTTCTATCATTATAGGTAGATGGGCGCACAGGGCCTAGAGAGCCTGTGCTCCCACCTATGGATACCATCTTGCAATACTGGCAGCATAGGGCCCTCAGGCGCTATGTCTCTACACCTATGGGTGTGTGGAAGCACTGGACATTCCACACAGCATCCATAAATAAGGTTTTTATGCATTCTGGAATGTTGCAACAATGCTGGCTAGCACTTGTGACTTCACTTTGCTTCACCACTCATCACTAGGCAGTATTGTTGGCAGCATTCCAGAGTGATTACAAGCTTTTTTATGATCAATCTATGGATTATCCCATCGTACATTACAGAGGCTCAGTAGCCCCCCTATAGGTAGGATTGAGCAGGGCTTTCTAAGTTAAACCTCAAATGTTGCACTTTAATAACTTTGCAACTGTTTGAAGGATTTGCACACAATTCTGCATACATGGTCTTGTGGAATAGATCTCTTGACATGAAAAGTTTCATTCTGGTTGCACATGCAGATTCTGAGATCTGAACAGTGCAAAAACTTTAACAATCGCTATTTTTCACTGTTTTTTTCTCATTGTGTTACACCTAGATGGTTTAGAATTTTGGTCTGAAATTTTCGGGGTGCAAAGGGTTTGGGTCACAGAAGTGCCTTTCACATGTTTGGTGAAAAAATATTAACCCATTCCAAAGTTATTAAATGTTAATGTTCCCATTATTTTCAATGGCAATTTCACTTTCCTGGATAGCTTCCTGGAATGAGAAAAGAATTTGGTGAAAAAAAAGTACTATTTTTCAACCGGGGAAATCCTTTTTCTTAACAAAAAATTCCTTTTTAGATTTCCGCCATCATGTTTTCTTATTTTTTAAAATAAAATATGTCAAAGCTCCCCAAAGTGACGACTTGCAGAGATAAGAAAACATGTATATTACTCATGGGGACTCCATTGAGTAGATTCTGCACTTGCTTGGTAGAAAAAATTACCTTGTCATGTGTTTAATTATTTAAAATCCTTTTTCATGACTCGCTAATATCCTTTTCTGTGATTTCTTTTTGGTTCAAATGAAAAAGGATCACGCGTCACAAAAAAGGATTTCAGACTTAGTTTTTTCCCCCAATTTCTTTTTTGTGCCAAGGGATCCTTTTTTGTTTGAATGAAAAAGGGTCATGAAAAAGGATCCCTGGGCATGAAAAAAGGAATCAGAAAAAAACTAAGTCTGAAATTCTTTTTCATGCCAAGAGATCCTTTTTTGTTTGAATGAAAAAGGGTCAAGAAAAAGGATCCCTTGGCCTGAAATATGATTTTGGACTTAGTCCCCCCCCCCCCAGTCCTTTTTTGTGCTAAGGGATCCTTTTTCTTAACCCTTTTTTGTCCATATGAAAAAGGAAACTTTGGCAGGAAAAAGGATTTCGAACTTATTTTTCCTGATTCCTTGTTCGTTGTTCGTGTCAAAGAATCCTTTTTTCGTATCATAGGGCAAAGGACTGCCTGACACACAAAAATATTTTTTCATTTTTTTATTTTCAAATTATTTTTTTCCCTGGTATCCAGCGGTACCCCTCATTCTCTGAGTTTGCCCCAGCCCCCATAAATATGTTATGTGTTATCTCACCACCCTCCCATGCCTGACCCTGAAAATCTTAAGTTTATCCTTGGTGTCCAGTGGTGCCCCCAACCTCCAATGGCTGTTGCCCTGGTGTCTAGTGGTAATACCCACCCTCCCTGGTCCTTGGCATGCTGAAAATAGAAAGCAGTCCCTTGATGTCTTTTATTTTTATCTGAAAATAAAAGTCCACTGCTGATGTGCCCCACACCCCACCCAACCTCCCTCTGTGCCCACCACCCTGCATCTCCTAGACCCTCACACACCCTCACTCACCTGAACTAGTCCCACTGTGAAGATCCTCTCTCTGATTGAAGACGTCTTGCTGCTGGAACTGGCAAATGCTGCATGAGAAATAAGGTAACTGTGGTCAAAAATCCAATTGAAATACATTGAACTGCAGTTACCTTATTTCTCACACAGCAGTTGCCAGTTCCAGCAGCATGATGTGTCTTTGATCGGAGAGTGGGACTACTTCAGGTGAGTGAGAGTGTTTGGGGAGATCTAGGGGGGTGATGGGTGCACAGTGGGAGGTTGGATGGGGGTGCGGGTTTGTATCAGTGTAGAAATGTTATTAAATGTTAACATTCCCATTATTTTCAATGGCAATTTCACTTTCCTGGATAGCTTCCTGGAATGAGAAAAGAATTTGTTGAAAAAAAGTATTATTTTTCAACTGGGGAAATCCTTTTTCTTGACAAAAAATTCCTTTTTAGATTTCCGCCATCATGTTTTCTTATTTTTTAAAATAAAATATGTCAAAGCCCCCCAAAATGACGACTTGCAGAGACAAGAAAACATGTATCTTGCTCATGGGGACTCCATTGAGTAGATTCTACACTTGTTTGGTGGAAACAATTACCTCGTTATGTGTTTAATTATTTAAAATCCTTTTACATGACTCGCTAATATCCTTTTCTGTGATTCCTTTTTGGTTCAAACGAAAAAGGATCACGTGTCACAAAAAAGGATTTCAGACTTAGTTTTTTTCCCCAATTTCTTTTTTGTGCCAAGGGATCCTTTTTTGTTTGAATGAAAAGGGGTCATGAAAAAGGATCCTAGGGCATGCATGAAAAAGAAATCGGAAAAAAAACTAAGTCGAATCTTTTCATGTCAAGGGATCCTTTTTTGTTTGAATGAAAAAGGGTCAAGAAAAAGGATCCCTTGGCCTGAAAAAGGATTTCGGACTTAGTCCCCCCCCCCGTCCTTTTTTGTGCTAAGGGATCCTTTTTCTTAACCCTTTTTTGTCCAAATAAAAAAGGAACCTTTGGCAGGAAAAGTTTCGAACTTATTTTCCTGATTCCTTGTTCGTGTCAAAGAATCTTTTTTTCATGTCATAGGGCAAAGGACTGCCTGACGCAAAAAAAAATATATTTTTTTATTTTCCAATTATTTTTTTCCCTGGTATCCAGCAGTACCCCTCACTCTCTGAGTTTGCCTGGCTCCCATAAATATGTTATATGTTATCCCACCACCCTCCCATGCCCAATCCTGAAAATCTTAAGTTTATCCTTGGTGTCCAGTGGTGCCCCCACCCTCCAATGGCTGTTGCCCTGGTGTCTAGTGGTAATACCCACCCTCCCTGGTCCTTGGCATGCTGAAAATAAGAAAACAGTCCCTTGATGTCTTTTATTTTTTGTCTGAAAAATTAAAGTCCACTGCTGATGTGCACCCACACCCCCACCCAACCTCCCTCTGTGCACCCACCACCCTGCATCTCTCTAGACCCCACACACACCCTCACTCACCTGAACTAGTCCCACTGTGAAGATCCTCTCTCTAATTGAAGACACGTCTTGCTGCTGGAACTGGCAAATGCTGCATGAGAAATAAGGTAACTGTGGTCAAAATCCCATTGAAATACATTGAACTGCAGTTACGTATTTCCTGCCAGCAGATTCGTGCCAGCAGCAAGATGTGTCTTCATTGAGAGTGGGACTACTTCAGGTGAGTGAGAGTGTGTGGGGAGATCTAGGGGGGTGATGGGTCCACAGTGGTAAGTTGGGTTGGGGTGCAGGTTTGCATCAGTGTAGAAATTTTTTTAGAGATTGAATAAAAATACAAATCAGCTGCCGGAGGGTTTTTTTTTTTGGCCATAACCCTAATATAATCATTCCAAACTACATCAAGAAGGAAACATTTATGAACCAGGAATGCTCAACAAGCAGCTCATACTACTGTGTTCTTTAAAAGGCTTTTATTTCTTCAATTGTTTCTTCAGAGTGGATTATCCCACCATATACCCACCACCCTCATCTCCTGCAACCCTCTCCTCTCACAGTTGTCAGCTCTGGAAACCACCCTTCTTTCTCAACTATCATTCCTTCATGGGATTGCATTCATAGTGTACTCTCATGAATCTTCCACCAGGGGGTATCACTTGCCAAACCCTTCCTTCCCTCCACCTGAGGATGAACACATCACCTCTGCATTATTGCCAGTCATGGAATGTAATCATGTCATTCTGATGCCCACCCAGTTTTCCACTTGGCAAAAAGAAAACGTATGGTATAGGATTGTCCAGCAGATTTTCTTCTCCAGTTAATGGGGAGAATTCAGTATTGTGAGTTGCTGGTGATGTCACTGTGATCAGCACTACATATCCAATGTCTGGTGACCTAGACTAGAGAATAAAACTTTTATGGTTTTCCTCAAACTGGGGCCTCAGACAATGTAGCAAATATGCTGCCACCTAATACCATATTTCCCTACTTTTGTCACTTTAACCCTAACTAATGCATTAATGAATTTTTTGCAATTAATATAATGGATAAGGGTGGTATACAAGGATGTATACCCATCAAGGGGGCTAATTAGGGCTATAAGGCCATGAGCTTGAAGGGCGAGTTGCTTTATTGCCCTAATTAGCCTCCAGGATGGGTATGATTCTGAGTGTTCCACCCTTACCCATTTTTTGTTGAATATTTATTTATTTTATTTATTTAAAAGTTGGTAACTGGGAGAGGAACACTGACCAAGGCTCGTTTCCAGGTGCGATCTAGGGGAGGGGGGAAATCAGAGGTACAGTCACATTAAATACATGGTGATAAGCAGTATACAGTAAGACAGGCAAAAATACAATACATGAGAATACAAGGCTGAAAAATGGGTTTCAAGACAAGCCTGTGTACAAGGCAGATATGAGTAATAAGGTGCAGGTAAACGTACAGTGAAATGGCAGTGCCAAGGAACAAGATACAAGGATTTCCCTGGTCGAGGCAAGTGCAAAGTACAGGTTTACAAGTAAATCAAGCAGCAATGTTAAAGAAGCAGGTAACCATCTAGTAGAAGGCTCAAAAAGTGCAGTGCAGGATGAGCAGTTGCTACAAGCTATAGAGGCTCACATAGGGAGCAGGAGTCATGAAAGTAAATTTTTATGGGCAGAGTGCTAGGGGTCATTGAATTCCAGCAATGGGTTAGATGGACTGAGGCATGAGCAGGGTGGGATTGGTGAGTGCAATAGGGTCCATTTGAATAGGTTTAGTGATGGAAGCATAAGGACTGAGGAGGGTAGGAAGTTCCACAAATTAGGGAAGTGGAAGAAGAAAGCTGCTTTGCCTGAGTTGGAGTTAGGTTGAGGAAGGGTAAAGGAACGAGGGTCCCACATTCAGAGGTGATAGAAAGTGTGAGAGGCATAGGATAGGAGGGAGACTAGGTAGGGGGTGAGTGTGCAGAACCAGTACTTGGTAGAGATGATGGAGGTGGGATCGTCACATCGGGAGAAAAAGGAGGAGAGTGATAGGGAAGAGTAAGGAGTGCAGTGGTGAGTTCCAGAAGGGGCTGTAACTGAACTGATAAATCACTCTCTCAAGTTCTTGTTGGAACTGCACAGAAGGAAGAGACAAGAAATATGTGGTACTCATGTAATAAATGAAATTTATTACAGATCAGTAGTACAGGCTTACTACCATTACAGTGTGATCACTGGGAGAACACCAGTTTTCCTTACCTTGTTAAATGCAGTCTCTAGTCTATTCTCAGAGAAGCTATGTGCTACAAAGGGTCTTATACCCTGATAGTTACCATGGCAAAAGCAAAAGAAGATACATTCAGTGTATATAATTGGACAGAAACAGGTGGTCTGAGCAATTGTCCTAACTAGTGTAAAACTTGCATAGCTTGCAGAGATAACACAATACAATGGACCTCTATAATCCAAGGTCATTTGTAGTAATGTACAATTACTAAAGATGGCACTATTGCCTTATATATAAAAATACAGTAAAAAGCATTTCTCATGGCTAGATATATCAGCAAAACATAATGAAGCATAATAGAACACAGATCCTAACACTTATGCTTATATGATGTGTCTTTGCCCTAAGATTAGTACCTATACCTACATAAGTTGCTGCCCACAAGGTGGGGGCACCCTTAGGGGTGCTGGACCATGGATAACATTCCTCCCCCCTTGTTGCCTTCAACTGCAAAATGCATCTCTAAAAAAAGAGATGGGTTTGCAGGCATCAGAGTTACAGAAAAAGGAACAGAAACTAGTGGAGGAGACACAATCACTACATGATGCTCTTTCCAGACTGATGCACTGTACTGCTCAAAACACTGAGTGAGAGATATGTTTATTATGAGATGATTGTGAAAGGCTGAAATGTGATAAGCAACAGCACATTTGAATGATATTTTGAGTGATATGAATGAAGTGTTGAGAGATGAGAATGCTGAGTTAAAAGAGGATTATAAGCATGTGAGTTGTGAGTTAGATAAAGAGCTTAGGGAAAACATCGAATTGGGCGCGCCACGTAGAGTGTTACAGAGAGAGGTTGAGAGAGGTATTGAGCAGGGCAATGCAAAAGTCCATCACAAGAAATGTAGACAAAAGATGGTGAAGTTGTGCCATCAATGGGAGGTTCTTGCTGGCCATGATTGGGTTTCAGTATATGCCCTTTGAGATTACGTCATCCAGCGATGACGACTCTGACTTGGATGACGAGGCATGCCACGTCACATTCAAGTCCAACCCCCATGGTGTAGCAATTTCAGCTGACCATCCACAAGATGGTGCTGAGGTTGGCATGCACATTGTGTCACCACATCTGCGCAAACATGGCGGACACCACGTACACCACCAAGATGGTGGCCCCCATGACACAGGTGGAGGGCCTGGATTCCGTGATGCATCTCCGCTTGCTCCTCTCAAAAGGGGAGATGAGTCAGAGATTCGTGACATGATTAAAGAAGCAGTCAGTAGGATCACCATCCCGGAGGACCAAAAGAAGACCATTCAGGACCAAATTGACAAAATGCTAAAAGATTCTGTTACTGAGGATCACGTGTACAAAGCAATCGCTGATGCGGCAGCAGAGGCTTTCCTTCGCGGATCCCTGTTCCATACTGAATTGGGTGCAACTACGCATACTTCCAACCCCTTATAAGTGGCTCACTCTGTCCAGAATATTGTACTGAGCGTCAGACAGATGGGCCCAACTGACAGTCTCAGTTGTCACTTGGAGAAAGTACGCTCCCTTTGCGAGAAGCTGTCTCTCTCTCCAACCCGAGTACCAGATTCAAGTATTGCGACAGACAATCAAACTGACACTCTGGGCTAAGTTGCCAGAGACCACACAGAACGCTGGTACTGCTACCTTTGATGATATTGTCGCTGCACTCATATGTGCAAATTCCATGGGAATCATGGGATTGTGCTTGGTCTACAAGGTCAAGCAAGGTGTAAAGGAAAGACCAGCCACCTACCATCAACGGCTGTGGCCGGCATACAGAACTGAGAAGTCCCTCACAAACAAGGGCTACAATATGAGCCAAATTGAATACAAGGATCTGTATATCCAGAACATGACTCCAGCTTTGCAAGAAAAGGTTAAGCTTAATATTTACCCGCACACTGACAAGTTTGACGTTATTCTCGCTAAGATGGAACGGGCCTATCAGGTCTACCTCCATACTATTTCTTCCAGCAAATCCAACAAGGTAGCTGCAATACAGCCTACCCCAGATGCCCCCAACCACTACACAGTGGAGGGAAACAACCAGAAAAATGACGTCCCTTCTGATGACAAACAGTCACACGGGGGGGGGGGACTGGAACTACAGAAACAACCGGAACAATAGAGACAACAGAGGCAGTTGGAAAAATCCAGACACCCAACAGAATAGCCAGAACCGATACTGAAATGGTCTGAGCTATCACCAGATTAGAAAAGAGAATGAAACGCTCCGCAAGCTGTTGGAGGAAATTCATGCCGAAAGGGGAGCTACAGCTACAAGGACTATAGGTGCCCTAGCCCCAGCTTTCGAGTCATCATGCAACTGTGGGGAGGTTGCGTCAGTTACTGAGCCTGTCCGACATGACATCAAGGCAGAACCACCCGTGCAGGCCGTCACTGCGCCTGTGACATCACAAGTACACTTGTACCCATTGCAAGACATACAGAAGGCCTTAGAAGATCCTCAGGCCTTCGATTCCAGGAACAGGCAGATAATGCCAATTCTGAAGAGTTGGATTGACAACAGGCCCTGGTCTGGATTGTGAGTAACCTGATTGTTGACACAAACGGACTGCCTTGTGTATAGACCCAGTCAGGGGCTGCCAACTTACCAAGCTTCAGGACCCTGGAGCAGCCATGTGAGTCCTCCATGATAAGAATACAGTCTCCTCCTACTGATCTACTGGCTGGAAGACCAGTGCACAGGGTGTAGATGGTACCCAGCTACATACCTACTGATCTATTCTTCTACCTGTGGTGGTAGGCCACCTCAGGATTAATTTTGCTTTTGACCTCATGATTCTACGTCATCACTCCAGCATTCTGGGAATTGATTTCTTAGCATTACATGGCTGTGTAGTGGATCTAGCCAACATGCTACTCATTCAGATCAAAGGACAATGTCATGCTGTCACCATCCCAGACTCACACGTGGTAGCAGCTATCTCCAAAAACAACAAGAAGTATGACATCATGGCTTTGTTCAAAAGCCATAACCTGTTTTCTGAGCTTGCACCTCTGCTGCAAAAACCCCTTTTATGTGTTTGCCACCAACAGACACGACTGTGGTAGGATGCACACTACCATTGAAATCACAGGGCCTGACCCTGTGAGGCAAAAACAGTATCCATTTCCTGTTGAAACCTTGTCATCACTTGGGGAAACCATCTAATCACGGCTTTAACAAGGAGCAATTAGGACTTGTTTTTCCACTGTCAATTCACCTATTTGGCCTGTGAAAAAGCCAAATGGGGCCTGGAGATTTACAATTGATTACAGAAAACTCAATCAGGTCACTCCTAGCTGTGCACCAACTGTAGCATCAGCGCCTGATTTACTCAAGTTGTTGACACCTGACAAAAAGTGGTTCACAGCTCTTGACATTTCTAATGGGTTTTGGTCACTCCCATTAGCACAGGGAAGCCAATACAAATTTGCCTTCACCTTTGATGGACATCAGTACACCTGGACCTGTCTTCCCCAGGGCTTTCACAACAGCCCCTTCCTCTTCCATCTCCACATGATGGGTGCTCTGCAGGGATTCTCCATACCTCAGTGTCTCCTACACTATGTGGATGACTTGTTTCTAGCAACCACCATGAAAGAGGACCATTTAGCCCTTCTGGACAAACTTTTGTCTCTTCTCAAGAGAGCAGGCCTCAAGTGCAACCCCTCCAAGGTACAACTATGTGAAAAAGAGGTCATCTTCCTTGGCCTACATATTATGAACCAAGGCAGGAGTCCAGCTGTCAAAAAGATTCAGGGCTTGCAAAAACCTGTCACTTCCTACTAGCGTGGCAACACTCAGACACTTCTTGAAAATGGTAAACTATTCCAGGGATTTTATCCCTGACTTTGCCTTTAAGACTGCTCCTTTGTATGAACTTCTGGAAAAGGATGACCCATGGACATGGGGCCCCACTCACACTGATGCTGTGACATAGCTCAAACAAGCCTTAGCCTCAGCCCCAGCACTGATTAATCCTAACCCAAATCTTACATTCCACTTGGAAACTGTCACATCTGATGTGGCCATGTCTGCAGCGCTGGCACAAAAATACAATGGGTACTACAGACCCATTGCATATGCTTCTCAGATGCTGTCCCCAGTAGAGAGGAAGTATAGTCTCTGTGAAAGAACACTTTTGGCAACCTACTGGGCTATCAAACATTTCATGTACATTAGTGGGTATGCACCCATTATCTTGCATACCTGTCACACTCCAACCAACTTCTTACTTTCTGACAAAGTAAAAGATGGTTCAGTTTCTAACACCAGACTCACCTACTGATCTTTGCTTTTGCAGGACAGGGACATCAAAGTAGTACTTGCAAAAATGCCATCCATCTTAGTTCATGGCATACTCTACACAGGTAAGCCTCATGACTGTGCACTCCATCCTACTACCATACCTGAGCCGGGACCATTCTTACCGACTACACCAGATGTTTTAGAGGATACCATCATGTATCACGTCTTCACAGACAGCTCCGCCTCCTATATGGAGGGGGAACAAGTAGCAGGATTTGGTGTGCTCATATTAGCTCAAGATGGTGATTTTAGGCAAATTGCTAGAAAATGCACCTGGCAACTGGGCTTTATTTCCTCACAGTATGCCACATTGGCAGTTGTGGCATGTATTCTAGAGGTCATGCCCCATGGTGCTAAAGATGCAAACATCTTTGCAGACTGTAACTGGGTCTGTTCCTCCCTCACTGAATTTTGACCATTCTGGGAGAGAAATAGCTTCACATCTTTTGATGGCATACCTGTCAAATACAGAGATTTGTTTGTATACATACACACACTAACCTAACAGTTTATTCACAAGCTGTACATTCACAAGGTAAAGACTGACCCTTACCATGAATTCAATGATTGAGCTGATTTGCTTGCCAAAGCTGGCACTGGGGGGGGCATGGTCAATGACTCACCCAGTAACTGTGGCAGCCATTTTCTTAGCTGCCAATACCAGGCAGAAACCACAACCAGAACCACCACTGGACCTTTCGGCTGCACAGAAATCTGATCTAGAACTAAAAGAGGTGTTCAAATACCTAGACAAAGGACTTGAACAAGTACTACCTACCAGTAGTCCATAGAAAAGACATTCTGGCAACATACACCTATCTCATGATCAGAAACGGATCTGGAATAGGAAGGAAGATACAGATCACAAACTGTGGGTTGTACCACAATCCACATGAACCAAATTCATTCATATGGTTCATGACACCTCCACTGATGGACACCAGGGGGCAGATAACACCATCCAGAGGCTTAAAACCATCATCTGGTGGCCTGGTATGACCAAGGATGTGGAGCACTATATGGGCAACTGCATAGTGTGTGCCCAGAACAATCCAATTTCAGTGAAAAGAAATGCCAAATTATCACCACAAAGGCAGTCTGGACTATGAAATGCGATACAAATCAATTTCATTGGCCCCTTGACTAACTCCAGCAAGAACAACAAGTATGCCCTTGTTGTCACAGATTTGTTTTCCAAGTAGGTTGAGCCATTCCCCACTAAAAACAACACAGCAAAGACAACTGCCAAGATCCTGATGGATCAGTTGTTCTCCAGGTGGGGCCTACCCCTTACTCAGACCAGGAAACCAGTTTTACAGTTGAGCTGATGAAAGAGACACTCCAAATGCTTGGAGTAGATCAGAAATTTCATATCCCATGCCATCCTCAATCCCCAGGCCAGGTAGAAAGAGCAAATTGAAGAATGTTGTGCAAATTCATCAATGACAATCCCAAGGGCTGGGATTCCCTCTTGCCATTACTGCTGATGGCAATCAGGGGCACTCCTGCCGCAACTACTCAGTGTACACCTTATGAGGTTATGACAGGTAGTGCCATGAGATTACCTGAGCATCTGTTGATTGACCTCCGCACCCCTACCGCAGATAAGGTATCTGTGGATAAATATGTTGAAAAACATTGTGATGACATCATGAAAACACACTTATTCACTGCAAATCATATAGGCAAGGCTCAACAATAATCAAAAGCTCATTTTGATAAGCATGCCAAAGAAGTTGACTGGCAAGTTAGAGATCAAGTCATGCTTCTCCAATACAGACCACCAGTTCACTTATTTACCAGCAAATGGGAAGACACATATCCTTTTGTCAACAAACTCAGCCCTGCTGTTTATCAGGTAAGAGTTCAACATCAGAAAAAGACCACTGACTAGTGGTTCTATGCTAATCAGCTCAAGTTGTATAAAGGTGACTAATTACCCCAAGCTTCTTAGGGCAGAATAGTACCCCTCACTTAATCCATTTCTGTTTTTTTCAGATATACTGGCAAGATGGCTATCTTGCACATCCTCATCCTGGTGGGACTACTTTCTTTGACTTACTCTCAAAAGAAACCCCTTATGACCAAACATAGACAATGTATTGCACATTTGCTTGACAAACTTGAACATTCAGCTAGAGATGCATCCATCTCCTGCCCCCAAGAAGTTCATATTGATGTCCCCAACAAATTTATTACTGTTAAGGAAGGCTTAGATGCATATCTTAATGCCATGGTTGTATCTCCAGACAAATCCACCTTGCAGATACAATGGGAAACTGATTTTAATGGTTACACACTTCCTGTAGCATGTTTATCTAAAGGTACTTTTTATGGATGGCCCAACACAAGGATTCCACCAAACGGTACACTCTCTATTTGACAAGCCACTTCTAGACATACTGATCTCTACAACTTAACTGCCTTAACAGATCCTACTTTTTGTGACTGCCTCACCTATGAGGAATCACAAGCTTTCTGTCTTCACAACTATATGGCTACTGAAGCTATGTTCCTTTATGTGGTCCCCTGAGCAACTGTTCTAACTAGTGTAAAACTTGCATAGATTGCAGAGATAACACAATACCATGGGACCTCTATAATCCAAGGTCATTTGTGTGCTGGACCATGGATAACAGGGCCTTTAAGGTGAAGTAACAAAAGGCATTGAAAAGAACATCCAATCTGGAAAGAGTGGATGCAGAGGCAGACCTAAATACAACATCTGCATCACTGAAAAGAGGAAGAATTGTCCTGGTGAGAACGATCTGTCAAACCGGGAGGGAGAGGGCATCTTTATTTCTGTACAATGTGCCCAGTTTGAGGTGGAGCTTGGAATTAATGTGGTTTATGTGAGCAGAGAAGTCAAGGTGGCTGTCGAGCCAGACTCCTAGGTACTTGTATGTGGAAACTATGTCTAAAGTAATGCCATCAAGAGTGGAGAAAGAGGGGGATGTGTGGAGCTTGGCTAGTTTTTGGGGTGTGCTGAAATTCATTGAGGCTGTTTTAGTTGTCTTTACTTTTAGCTGGTTGTCCTGGAACCAGTTCAGGTTGCAATTCAAATCAGCTTGTAGTAGGGAGGATATCTCAGAGGCTGAGGGACCATAAATGTAGAGGATGGTATCATCAGCATAGAGGTGAATGTGGGAGGGAGATCACACAAGGGGGAGGTAGTTTAGGAAGATGGAAAAGAGGATGCGACCCAGGATAAAGCCTTGGGGTACACCTGCTAGAATTGGGGCGAGAGAGTATCGCCAGCCTGGATGCAATGGGGTCATCTAGAAAGGTAGGAACTGAACCATTGGACTGTTGGGGGGAGGAGTCCAGCAAGTTTTAATTTAGCGAGAAGCAGTGGATGGGAGACAGAGTCGAAGGCGTTAGCAGGGTCTATAAATATGACTGAAGTAAGGTCTTTGGTCCATGCCAGTGAGGATGGCATCTGTCACCCAGAGTAAAGAGGAGACAGTGGAATATTTTTTTCTAAAACCTGACTGATATGGGGACAGGAGTTCTGAGGAGGTGAAAAAACTGGTGAGTCTGGTTAGGACAAGGGATTCTTGAAGCTTGGCCAAGACAGGGAGGAGGGAGATGGGGTGGTAATTTCCTGTTTGAGCCCAATCACTGCCTTTATGAAAGGGGATTACTTTTGCAGATTTCCAGGCCTGGGGGATAGAGCCAAGGGAGAAAGAGAGATTAAGAAGATGTGATGGGGTGGTCAATAGCTAGGGGTAGAGATCTGCAGAAGGAGTGGGTTGAGCCCATTGGGACTGGATTTGCATGGGTTTAAGAAATTGAAGGCATGGAATGCCTCCTGGGCTGTGACAGGGGAAAAATGAAAGTCCCTGAGGTTGGGGGAGATGGAGGTGCTGTAGAAGGTGTGGGGGTTGGGTTATGGAGAGAGGTGTGGGGAGGAGGTGGACAGTAGTGGAGGATGAGCGTGCAGGTCATAAAGAAATTGTTTAGGGTGGTGGCAACAGTGAGAGGTCAGGGACTAGGGTGTTATTAATGAGGAGAGAGGGGGGGAGGAGGACCTAGATGGGGGGTTGAGAAGGGAGGAGAGAGTGTGCTAAAATCTATGGGGGGAGGTGAGATTTTCATGTAGAGTGTCCTTGAAATAATGCAATTAAGCTGCCCCGATAGCTTTAGTTCATGCATTGCAAGGGCTCGATAGGATGAGAGAATGTTTGGGGATAGGGATGCTTTGTGGTGTGTTCAAGCACAGCCACGTTTGTTGCAGAGTTTGACGATGTCAGGTGTAATCCACTGGTGGTGAAAGTGTCTCATCCTTCGTTGATGCAGGGGTGTGTGATTATTCCAGACATTATCTAATATCTGGCAGAAGAGGGGGAGTGCCGTGTTGACATCTGTAGATGTGTAGAATAGGGACCAGTCTGAGGATGCAAGATCATGGAGGAGATGAGAGGTATTTAGGTTGTGTATGGAATGGATCCAGCGGTAAGTGGGGAGGAATGGGGTAGCTGAAGTTTATGAGTACAAAAGGTCATGAGGTGATCGCTGAATAAGTTGGGGCTAGTACCAGCGGTGGAGATGTGATGCGGTTTCTCATTGATGGCTCCAGTATTTTGGAATACGCTTTCTGAAATGTTACAAGTGGAAATGTCCTTGAGTTTGTTTAAATCAAGGTTAAAAGAATATTTACTGTCCAAGGATGAGTGTAAATTTTTAAATAATGCAATGTTCATAATGCCTCTTTTGCTCATGTTGTTTGCTTACGTAACATATTATCTGTCATATTATTTGTATTTGTGTCGGGTCGGGCCTGAAAAAGGGCTTTACCCAGTGCTCTTACTTGGTTAACAAATTAAAATAAATAAATATATTAGGATGGTTATTGTAAATCTCTTGCAACAAGGAAGGAATGATGAGCAGTGAGTATAGCTTGGACTTTGGGGGATTTCTGGGTTTGGGAAGGTTTTGTGTGTCTTTTTTCCAGGTTATTTCTAATGTTGTGTTAATTGTGTTAGTGAAGTCTCATAGGGTTTAATGGAGTGCAGGTGTATACTTTTTATTGGTACAGGTATATACTTCTAATTGGTTGATTAGTGTAGGTATATAGCTTTAATTAGTGCAGGTACAGTATATAGCAGTAATTAATTGATTAGTGCAGGTATGTAGTTGTGACTGATAGAATAGTCACAGGTATACAGGGAAATATGATGGCTTTTTCAATTGGGGAAAGTTCCCATCCATGTTTTATCTATATATCTATATAAGTTGCAAAAAAGTTTGTTAATGCTCCAGTTAGGGTCAAAGTGACAAAAGTTTAGAAATGAGGTGTTAGGGTTTCCCTTACACTCCACCCTCCCAAACCAGGCAGGAGAGCAAGTGTGGGATGTCTTGGGCTTCTCAAGTCTAATGCTTACCCCATTCCAACTGTAAATAGGGTCAGATGTGTAGATTTTATGAGAATGGTGTGAGCGCTAGGCTTGAGAAACCCAAGGCACGCCCCACATCTGCTCTTCTGCCTGGTTTGAGAGGTTGGGGTGTTAGGGAGACCGTAACGCCTCATTTCCCAGCTTTTGTCACTTTGACTCTAACTGGAGCATTAACAAAGTTTTTTGCAACTTACAGTATTTCCTTCCATTTTTAGATAGTGTAATAGTATCCTTATGGACTCTGCGCTCCCGTCCCTCCGTAGATACGTGTGTGTGTATATATATATGTACACACATATAGCTGTGGAAACACATGGCACTCTGGGCCCTGCACTTCCATTTATAGTATGATGGTGACCAAATTGCCAGCATAGCCTTCTTAATAGCCCACTTCATGTACCCGTTACAGAAACCTCGCAACTACAATGCCATACCACGCCACTGGTGTGAAAACACATTTTGGACAGGATTTGAAAAATGACAGCTGTGACATACATGAGGTGGGGTAATAAGAAGGCTATGTTGAAAATCTGAGGTCAAAATATTTAAAATTTCAAAAGTTATGAGCAGGCGTAGTGAAATTGCAACAAATGGTCATAATTTTGGCATTTTTTCATATTTTGACTCCAAATTTTCAACATATTCTTCTTATGACCTGACCTCATAAACCCCACAGGTGAAAATGTTCAAATCCATGTCAAAACACCATTACACACCACAGGTGTGAAAACATGTTTCAGACAGGATGTGAAAAATGACAGCTCTACTGTTAATGAGGTGGTGTGAAAAAGTAGCTATGTTGAACATTTGGACTCAAAATATTGAAAATTATCAAAGTTATGTACATGCATGGAAACATTTCAGTGGACACGCATAATTCAGCAATCTTTAGGAATTTTTTCACCAGATTTTCAGTATGGCCTTTTTGGAACCCCACCTCATAAACAGTGGCACTGTCATTTCGTTACTCGGTCCTGAAAGATGATTTCATACAGCAACTGCAAAATCACCTTCCAGGCCCAATTCATGAGATGACAGTGACAGTGTTCATGAGGTGGGGTCCCAAAAAGGCTATGTTGAAAATTTGGTGAAAAAATTTCACAAAATGGCAAAGTTATGAACATAAGTTCAAAACACAATTGAAATACATTATATGGCACTTAGTTTGCAGTTCGGCTTTGGAGACTGAAGACGTGTCCCAATCCACAGAATATAACAGCCCTCGACCTCCAGTGGTAAGTTTAGGGTAAGGGGGTGTGTGGGGTGGTGGGTGCTCAGTGGGAAGGTCGGGATGGGGGACGGGCGGTGGGGTCGATGAGGGACCATTTTCTTTTTTTCAGGTTTTAGAAAAGAAACACATTGGGGGGACTGTTTTCTTTTTTTACAGGTTATTGGCAATGTTTTGGGACACTGGGGGTGGGCTCCCCAGTGTTCCACACTGCTGGGGTGGGATTTAAATGCCAACATGGGGATTGGGCCCCCTGATGAGGGCACCCGACAGTGGGGGTGGGCATCCCAGTGTCAGATTATATAATTAAATTGAAAAGTGACCAGGGGATAGTGATTGGAGGGTGGGGGTACCACTAGACACCAGGGAAATTATATGGAAGCAGTTATCAGGGTCGGGGAGTGAGTGGTGTGATTAGACATCAGGGAAAACAAGGAGCTCATAATTCCCACTGCAGCTGCAGAACTACATCAAAAAGCTCCACTCACTAAGCTTGGCACCTGGGATTTAGGGTACCCAGAAAAATAATTTCTGGCCCTAATTTTGAAAACCAAACAGCAGAATCTAGCAAAGTGGGACCTGTTTAGCTTGGTTCTGGTGTTTATTTTTTAAAGTGACGACAGTTATACAGTATGTATTTTCCATACTTTTTAGTTGGTGGGAGAAAAAAACAAGATGGCAGCTTGCTAAAAAGGGATTTTTTCTCATGAAAAAGGATTTTGTTCTCACAAAAAGAAGATGCTCTTGTGAGACTAAATCCTTTTTGGTGAGATCAAATCCTTTGTTGAAATTTATACATCTATCCTGAAAAATGTACTTTACATAGGATATAATGGGAACTTAGAAACTTAATAACTTTGCATCAGTTTAATATTTTTGCACCAAACTAACAGTGGCAGTTCTATTACCCAAGTTATTTCTACCATTAAAAATCAAAAAACAATTTCACACCATCTGAGTGCAAGGTGATGAGAAAAAAACTGCAAAAAAATTGTGACTTTTTACTTTATTTTTACTATCCGGATCTCAGAATCCACACTTACGACTGGAACGAAATGTGCCACATCGAGAGATCTACACCACAGGACAGTGCATATCAAATTTTGTGCAAATCCATTGATCAGTTGCAAAGTTATTAAAGTGCAAAATTTTAGATTTAACATTAAGCAGGCTACTCCACCCGAACTAGAAGGGCACGACTGTGCCCCTATAATCTATATCTAGATATATATCTATATCTATGTCTATATCCATATCTATATATTTATATCTATATTTTTCTTTATCTCTATCTATATTTATGCCATACCTGTGAGTATATTTCAAGGCACTTATCACTGATATTTTTGCTTCCAAGGGACCTACAGTGAAAATATCAAAAAATATTACCACTCTAGGTCCAAATATTCCTATAGTAGGTCTTGATTGGTTAATTCAGAACTCATTTGAATGCTTGGCCTCAGTAGCAGTACTAACCATAATAAAATGCGAATAACTTCAAAGCAAAAAATGATAGCATGGTACCTTGAGCACAAAAGTTGTTCAGTACAAAACTATCTACAAAATGAGTGGTGTTTCATTTATAGCTACATTTTTTCCACAATTAGCCAAAAAACCCCACAAGATTCCATTTTTTTCACTTTTTCAACAAACAAACATGAATAACTTTAAAACAAAAAATGATAGCATGGTATTCTCAGCATGAAATTTGTTCAGCACAAAAATATTTACAAAATGAGTGGTGTTTCATTTATAGATACTTTTTATAATTAGCAATATATCTAGATAGATGGATAGATATAATACATGGCTGTACCCTTTTCCCAATTGAAAAAGCCATAATTTATTTCTCCATATACAGTATGATGGTAGTCAAGTAGGGTATTATGTCCCTAACTAGCTGCCTACATAGGACACAGCAAAATTGTCCAGCCTTATGTATTATATAAAACAAATGATGGCAAATTGTGGTGCATAATGAAATAATACCATCTCAGGGTTGAACATGCTCATGAAGGCCACTTGTCATTTGGGCTTGTGGCTTTATGGCTTGTTCAAACCCTCAATGTAGTAAATGGAGTACACAGTGAAGAAAGAAGGTTTACTAGTGGGGTACCGCAGGGTTCAGTACTGGGACCGGTCCTTTTTAATGTCTTTATAAGTGACATTGCAGAGGAACTGGAAGGAAAAGTATGTCTCTTTGCAGACGACACAAAGATCTGCAACAGGGTTGATACACAAGATGGAGTGGAAAGGATGAGAAGGGACTTGGCAAGGTTGGAGGAATGGTCAAATGGCAGCTCCCGATTCAATGCAAAAGAAGTGCAAGGTAATGCACATGGGAAACAAAAACCCAGGGAAGGCGACACAATGGGGGGTGAGATACTGACAACAGTTAAAATGGAAAGGGGCCTGGGGGTAATTATATCAGATGACCTAAAGGTGGGCAAGCAATGTGAGAAGGCAGTATGGAAGGCTGGGGGGAAACTGGGATGCATAGGAAGAGGCATCAATAGTAGAAAACAGGAAGTTGTTATCCCTCTGTACCGACAGTTAGTGAGACCCCATCTGGAGTACTGTGTGCAGTTCTGGAGACCCCATCTCTGCAAAGACATAGACAGAGTGGAGGCTGTCCAGCGGAGGGCAACCAAAATGGTGCAGGGTCTGCATCAGAAGACATACGAAGAAAGACTAAAGGAGCATAATATGAATACCCTTGAGGAAAGAAGGGGGAGAGAGGAGACATGATAGAAACTTTCAAGTACCTCAAGGGACTCAACATAGTCCAAGAGGGTAGCATCTTTCAGAAAAAGAGATGCGCAAGAACAAGGGGGCACAATTTGAAGATAGAGAGGGGACGGCTCATAGGTAATGTGAGGAAGTATTTTTTCATGGAGAGGGCTGTGGATGCATGGAACAGCCTCCCTGAGGAGGTCATGGAGTCAAGAACAGTGGAGGAATTCAAGAATGCATGGGACAGACATAAGGGAGTCCTAGTGGGGAGTAGGAGGAAGTAAGCTGTTGGTTAACTAGGATCTGCAGCTTATCTGTTAGGTAGGAAAATGGGCAGACTAGGTGGGCCAAGCGGTCCTTATCTGCCATCAAATTCTATGTTTCTATGTTTCTATGTTTCAATGGTATTATTTCCTCATATACCACACTTTGCCATCATTTATTCTGTATATAAAAACATTTTATTGTTTGTATCTCTTCACTACATTTGAGGAACAGAGTACTTAGTACTCCTTCACATAAACACCCAGCTGACAAGTTTCATGCCTGGGCAATGGTGGTGCTGCTTCACATAGGGCCTACAGGCCCCTGTAGGAAGCAAGTTACAGCTCTGAGCTAATGAATGTGCTCATTTGTATATGGCCCACAGGTCATGCACAGTGCAAGCTACATGTCCAGCCCCACTTGACAGGACTGCTACTGTACATTCAGTCTGCTGGGCATAGTACAAAGCTATCTACAGGTCTGGTGCAGTGCATATCACTATGTAGCTGCTTTTTGAGTGGCCCACAGGGCCACTCATGAAGTAAGCTACAGGTGTGGTGCAGTGTGCATCATTCTGTAACTGCTTCATCAGTGGCCCACAGGGCCACTTGCAATGTAAGCAATAAGACACAGCAGGGTGTTGGTAGTTATTGAAAACATAGATTTCTGGCACTTACCACCTCATGTTTCAATAGGATGCCACACAACAGGTTAGAAAAGGATAAAGGACATTAATTGTCTGAAATGCATCAGGCGGGATATATTGTGGAGTTCTGTGTCAATAAATGACTTTTTAAAATTTCTAAACTGCTGTGTGACGTCCTTTTGAAATATAAGAGGGAACTGTTTGATTTTGAAAGCAGCGCAAGGGAAGTCACAGAGTTTGGAACTGTTTGATTTTGAAAGCAGCACAAGGGAAGTCACAGAGTTTGGAACTGTCTGATTTTGAAAGCAGCACAAGGGAAGTCACAGAGTTTGGAACTGTCTGATTTTGAAAGCAGCACAAGGGAAATCACAGAGTTTGGAACTGTTTGATTTTGAAAGCAGCACATGGGAAGTCAAAGAGTTTGGAACTCTGATTTTGAAAGCAGCACAAGGGAAATCACAGAGTTTGGAACTCAGTGCTTTGGCTTCTCAGAAGGAACTAGAAGGGGGACAAGATCAGATCTACAGTACAGTAGCTTCTTGTTGTTTTACATTGTTTCTTGTGGATTCTACTTGGTAGAAGGTTATTTCTTTTCTTTCTTACTACTAAGGGGCTAGCAGGGTATTGTTTGGGGCTGTTGGAATTTTGAAACCTGTTTTGGTAGCTATAAGTGGGTTTATTTGTTTGATTCAGTGTGTGGCAGGCTGCATTTGTAGAGACCTAATTCTTCTGTTTTAAAACATAATTGGTGTGATTTAACTGGGTCTGTTTCTTTGAAGTGGAGACATATATCTTCTAATTCCAAGCCTATTTTGATGTGTTGTTGGTGAAGCTGTTTGAATTGGAGTCCTGTTTCTTTGGGTAGCAAACTTATTTTGGGGGCTTTGAGTAAAATTGTGATTCATTGTTGCTGGCTTCACTAGCTGCAAAGTTTGAGTGCAGAGTGGGGAAGGGTGCTAATGGTCTGACCAGAGGCCTCAGCTACCTGATTGTTTCTGGAAGACTTGGGCTGGTCCCACCCTTGGTCCCATTATTTCCTTTATACCAGGGGTTCTGACATCATTTCCTCAAACAGGCAAAGGATATGCACCTGTCATAGCAAAAGCAGACATCCAGGAAAGGAACAGCAGCAAGTGAAGAGGTGACTGCTCTCTCAGTGGAAGGGAAGTAAATGCAAATCTAGGAGCTTTCATTATTACTTCTTCGCATTGATATTGCATTGGGGAAAGGAGGAGTAGGAGTTTGAAGAAGGTTGTGCAATGGCTACTTAAAGTCTGTTTTGAGTGTGGATAGGAAGGATAGGAATATAAAAATCAGTTGCTCAATATATCTAAACATGTGCAACAAAGGAGGTAAGGGAAATAAAGAAAATGTTTTGCACTGATAGAGGAGGGAGAGGGGAGACTTGGGGGAGTGTTTGGTATCCTGCATCTGGAAGGGTGGGGGGTCGCTGGTGGGCAACGACAGCAATGGGTAGGGTGGTAGGCTGCAACAACTGTGGTGCACCAATGTTTCTAAAAATTGCCTGGAGTGTGGGAGGATGTTTAGTGTGCAACCACATAGAAAAACTTAGAAAGGAGATTGAGGGTCTGCAAGAGGAACTAATACAGGCAAGACAGATTGGGGGTGGGTTTAGCCCAATACTGGAGGGAGGGAGGGAGGAAGAAGGGGAGATGAGGGAGGGCGATTTAAGCCAACAGTGGTGAGGAGAGGGTCAGAAGTAGGGAAGCAGAGACAAAGGGGCCCAGGCCAGGAAGAACAATTGCCGGGGAAACCAGGTCAGGACAAAAGACAAATGGAAGGAGAGATAGGGACTTGTGAGGGAGGTGAAGAAGTGGCAAAAGTCATGGAGTGGAAAGGACAGAACAGGTTACTATGAAGAGAGAGGGAGTGGGCATTTGTGAAGGCCTTCAGAAAAATAGTTGTGCACTGCTAGAGAGGGAAGAAGGTGGAGGAGGGAAATTATGAAATTAGAGGAGTAATTGATAAATGCCTGGACCAAACTGGAGCAGGGTAAGTTCTGCTGGTAGAATTGCAACAGGGTAAAAGGGGGAAATAATGTGCAGGAGGAAGAAGAGGAGCTGGAAATAGAGAGGAGATGAATGGAAGCAAGCAGGGAGTAAGAAGGGTGGAATCTTAGTGCTGGGGACTCAATACTAAGAGGAGTTAGGTGGGGTAGCAAGGGGGAGAGGCATAGTCGCATTTGGGTGGAGGCCATGCCAGGAATGACAGTGGAAAGGGTGGGACAGTCTGTTCTGAAATATGCTAAAGGGGTAGGGGCAAGCCTCATTTAATTATACATCTTGGGACAAACGACCTGGCTGACAAGACAGTAGATACAGTCCAGAGGAGGTTTGAGGAACTAGCACAATTATGTGAGGGGCAGGAAGATCAGTAACTATTTCAGAGATACTTCCTTCCAAAAGGCAAACACAACAAGAAAGCTGAGAATAGAGGAATTTAACGGATGGCTAAGAACCTGGTGTTGTGCTAAAGGGTATGGGCTGTTGGGGGGTGGGAGGGACCTGGGATGACAGTAGTCTCTATGCCAGGACAGACTACACTTGAGTGAGGAGGGAAAGAAAGTGTTGAAACAGAGGATGGAGGAGTACATAGAGGAAGTTGGAATTTAAACTAGGAGTGGGGGGTGGCAGATGGGGAAGAGATATGCAGAGACCACAAGTTGGGAAACCATATGAGCTACCCCCCATAACAGTGACAAAGGACAAATGGCAAGTACTGTTGGTGATGCTACGAAAGGAGGGCAGTATGGGGGGGGAGGGTGGAAGGTGGTTATCCTTAATTCTAGGAGCCTTGGGAGGAAAACTGCAGAGTTACAGGTTCTCATGGCAGAGGGAGAGGTGGACATTGCAGTCATCACGGAAACATGGGCCACCCAATACAATGACTGGGACCTGTCTGTACCAGGGTACAAATTATTTAGTAGGGACAGAGTGATTGGGAAAGGAGGGGTGGCACTATGTGAAGAAAGGACTGAAGTGTAAGGGAGGAAGGGAGGAGGGTAGTATGGAGTCACTTTGGATGCAATCCAGGATTCCAAGAATAGGATTCTTAGAATGGGAGTGGTGTACAGGCCACCATCTCAGACGGAGGAGTTAGACAGGGAACTAGCAGGACAGATCAGGAGGACCTGCGAGAAGGGTAGTGTGGTGATTGTGGGGGACTTCAACATGCCAGAAGTGGACTGGAGCACCCCAACAACCAGGAACAGAAGGGAGCAGGTACTGCTGGATGCCTTCCAGGACAGCTTCCTGCTGCAAATGGTCAGTGAACCAACCAGGTTAGGAAATACCCTTGACCTTGTGCTGGCAAATGGGGACTTTGTGAGAGAACTTACAGTGGAGGAACCGCTGTCAGGGAGTGACCACCGCTCAGTATGGCTCACATTGGATATGGGCAAGGAAGGAGTGGAATCTGACACAATAGTGCTGGACTTCAGGAGGGACGACTTTGAAGGATGGGGAAGTGGTAAAGGGTACCTGGCCAGAATTCAATCTAGTATGGACACTAACCAGAGGTGGGAGCTCATAAAGCTGGGGATAGTGGAGGCAACCAAAACCTGCTGCAAAGCCCAGAGCAAGAAGGCTAGGCTAAGAAACTGATCTGGTTGAGCAAGGAGGTCATGGAAAAGGTAAGGAGGAAAAGAGCTGCCTTTAGGAAGTACAAGAAAACAGGGAGGGAGGACAGGGAGGAGTACTTGACAGAATCGAAGGAGGTGACAAGGGCAGTAAGGGGAGCCAAAGCATCTACGGAACTCAGGCTGGCACAGGCATTAAGAAGGGAGAGGACTTCTTTAAGTACATCAGGGAGAAAAGGAGCTGTAAGGACCACATAGTAAGGATTAGGAAGGGGGGTTGGGTGGAGAGCAGGGTGCGATAAGGCGGAAGCACTAAATGAGTACTTCTGCTCAGTATTTACTAAAGAGAAGAGGGGTGACACCAAGGTGGGAGAAATGGCAGAAGCAGGGGGAGGTGACAGATGGGGAAATCATGGAGAGCAGAGTTCGAGAGGGTTTGAAGGCACTGAGGGTGGACAAGGCGCCAGGCCCAGATGGCATCCACCCCAGGGTACTGAAGGAGCTGGCAGTGGTCCTTGCAGGACCTTTGGCGACCTATTTAATGCCTTACTACATTTGGGGTGTGTACCTAGACTGGAGGATGGCCATGTGTGCCCTCCACAAGAGTGGCCCCAAGGATGAACTGGGAAACTACTGACCAGTGAGCCTCACATCCATCGTGGGTAAGCTAATGGAGACTATCCTGAAGGAGAGGCTGGTGGCCTCCTCAGAGGCCAAAGGACTACAGGACAGCAGACAGCATGGCTTCATATGTGGCAGATCCTGCCAAACCAACCTGGTCGAGTTCTATGACTGGGTAACTAGGCAACTGGACAGGGGCCATGCAGTGGATGTCCTGTATCTGGACTTCAGTAAGGCATTCGACTCAGTGCCACATGGAAGGCTGGGAAGGAAGTTAGTAGGCACAGGGCAGGTGCAAAGCTGGTGAGATGGGTAGGAAACTGGCTGCAGGGAAGGCAACAGAGGGTGGTGGTGGTGGGAGCTCTCACACCCAAGGGCAGTGACGAGCGGTGTTCCACAGGGCTCGGTGTTGGGACCAGTGTTGTTTGGGATATTCATTGCAGACATATCATGGGACATCAAGAGCAAGATCAGTCTGTTTGCTGATGATACCAAGGTAGGCATGGTGGTGGATGACCTAGGGGGATGGCAGGGGTTGTAGGATGATCTGACAAAGCTTGAAACCTGGTCAGACACCTGGCAACTGGACTTTAATGCCAAAAAGTGCAAGGTGCTGCATTTTGGGATGAAGAACCCAAGGAGGAGTTACCAGCTAGGGGGAGTGCAGCTAGCCCAGACAGAGGAGGAGAAGGATCTGGGTGTGCTCATTACAGAGTCAATGAACAACTCGGCACAATGTAGAAGGCAGCTGCAAAGGCCAACAAAATGCTGGGTTGTATTGCAGGGTATATCCTCGAGGAGGAGGAGGTGATTCTGCCACTGTATGGGTCATTAGTTAGACCACACTGAAGTACTGCATGCAGTACTGGCGTCCGTATCTGAAGAGGACATTAAGTTACTGGAGGGGTGCAGCGCGGAAACGACAAAGATGATCAAGGGCTGGGGACTTATCATACGAGAGGAGGTTGAAGGAGTTGAACATGTACTCACTGGAGGAGAGGAGAGACGGGGTGACATGATTGAAACCTTTAAATACATGAAAGGAATAAACAAGACAGGTACAGAGGGGCTGTTCAGAGTAAGGGAGGGGAGGGCCACCAGGGGCCATGATATGAGACTTGAGCAAGGAAGGTTCAGGAGGGAGATGAGGAGACACTTTTTTACAGAGAAGGTGGTGGCTGGGTGGAATGCGTTACTTGCTGAAGTGGTATGCAGTAGAACAGTGGACTGCTTCAAACGAGGATGGGACAGGACAAGGGGCAGGGTTAATGAAGGGGAAGGGTGGGAGGCAGGGGCAGCTGCAGAATAAGGGGTGCTAGCTGCACATTCGAGTAGACTTGATAGACCTCTAGGCCTTTATCTGCTTGCAAATTTCGTATGTTCGTATGAGGTGGTGAATGCCAGAAATCTGTGTTTTCGGTGACTTTGCCTTTCTGTGAGCACCACAAACCTAGTGCACACTTCTGTGTTTGACTGTGTTAATAATTATGTAGTTAATGAATGCCCAGTTGCATTGAGAGGCATGATGCGGTTACGCAGAGGGCTTTCAGCACGTTAAAGTGTGATTATGTCATAACTACTCACACCATGATGTGTCTTATTGTGATTATAAAATGGGGAAATAGAGAAATCTTAAAAACACAAAAATATTTCAATTTTCACATTTTAAAACAGGTATTTTCTTTTGTTAAACGCGACTAGTTAAAAGTAGTTCATTCGCACCAGTCTATCATTTATCTTTCCACACATTCAGTAGGTGGAATGTTTGTTTAACATGGAATACAGGAATTCAAGCTTCTGTAGAAGTCACCTGGCAGAATGTTCACCTCTAACCACACAAACACATACAACAGAAGGCCTTAGTAAAGCCAGGGACTCATTTTTATCTGGGCAGTGTTGAGCAGAAAATATTTCTCTGGTAGGTAAGTAAGGAAAGGAAGGAGGATTGTTAATGCCCGAAAGAAGCTCAAAAAAGTAAAGCTATGAGCAGTGCTTCATTTTTAAAATTAGTGTATGTATGTAAAAAGGGGATTATACAGCAAAAGAAAATTTAGCTTTATATAGATATATAGATATATATATCTAGGAGGTTTCATTTCAGGGTCCAGCTGACTTTTTTATTCAGAGTAAACTTGGGTACTGTGTTTGTAATAGCAGCTAGGGTTATTTTTTTTTTTTACAAAAGTCAAGGCATTGATATGTTAGTATTACAAAAGAACCCTAGAGCAATTACCCTGAGGCATGGGTTATCCCACAGGATATTGGCCATACAGCCAAATGTTAAAGAAAACATGATTGCACATAGCCCAATAATGCAAAGCATCATGGGAAACATATGCAAATCTCCATGAGAGAATTGGGACTGGCTCAACTTTAAGCAGAATTGCATAGTGCCGAACGGACTCGCAGTGAAATCAGCAAAAGCTAAGAACAGCAGACACGCCTACATGTTTCGTCCTCATTTGTACTCATCAGTGTGCCAGATCTGTGTCTTAGCCCAGGGAGAGGGAGCCAGCCACCCATTAAGCTGTATACATCAGGATGCTGTGTTCTGATTTCTAGCACTTTTATGCAGTGGTAGTATTCTGACGTTTCACAGCTGTTGACCAATTCAGGATACAATAATTTCCCTACCCATTTTATAAGCACACTTCATATGTGGCACACTGAGCACCACTTTGAAGCTGCTTTTGTTATCTTTTTCAAAACAGTAAGGAAAATAATAGCAAACAAAACATGATCACTGCTCCTGCTATAACTGATAACAGTATATTTTACCTCACTATGTACCTAACATATTGTAATCTGTTGTCTTGCCATACTATGTACCTGATATAGCATAATCTGTTGTCTCTCTATCATAATGAGCTGCTGTGAAAGATGTTAACTAATATTGCAATACTCCTTGTAGTATGTGTCCATTACTGTTCATAATTGTATAATGTGTATATCGCTCTGTAATTAACCCCAGGTCACCCCTGAAAAAAGGGACCATCAGGTCTCAGTGGGCCTACCCAGTTACCAAAATTAAATAAATAAATAAATGATAAGGCATCTATTAGGGCTTAAATGCAAATGAAAAGTTAGGGTTCAAGGTCACTGGAACCTTGGCAAATTGGTGGTGAGGTGTTCCACAGGGTTTAAATGATTATGTGATGCAGGGCTGGCATTTCCCTAATATCATCATTCTCAAAACAAGCATTACTCTGTCATTTGCTTTGTGTGACAAGGCAGTGCAAATGTTAGTTTAACACTGCATTGCTTAACCACTCGAACCTCGAGGAACCCTCCTTTTTTTATTTCCATAATTTGTACACTTTGCATTTCAACCCCAGTAGATGCAGTAATGTAGTTTTTAAATATATATGCTGTGTATATATGCAGCAGAAAGAGACAGATAGACAGGTGGGCAGGCAGACAGACAGACAGATACAATAGATACATATATACAAACACTTGTACACATAGACATATTTGTAGCCTTGCAGGACACAGTATAACAATATTTCTTGGTGAAAGTTCAGAAGGATCACCATTGTATCTCAATGCTAACTACAGGGTTTCAGCCCTAACAACCATGTAAACACTCCCAGAGCTGAGTGGCAAAGTTTACCATTCTCAGTGTGGCACCATGTCACCATGTTACCACGTATACAGTGAGCAGTGTGGCACCATGTCACTCATGTTACCACGTTATACAGTGAGCAGTGTGGCACCATGTCACTCATGTTACCACGTTATACAGTGAGCAGTGTGGCACCATGTCACTCATGTTATCGCGTTATACAGTGAGCAGTGTGGCACCATGTCACTCATGTTATCACGTTATACAGCGAGCATTGTGGCACCATGTCACTCATGTTATCACGTTATACAGCGAGCAGTGTGGCACCATGTCACTCATGTTATCACGTTATACAGTGAGCAGTGTGGCACCATGTTACTCATGTTACCACATTATACAGTGAGCAGTGTGGCACCACTATGAAAATGTGAACTGGTGCCATGCAGCTCCAGAGTATTTACATTATGGCCCTTAGAACAGATCAATTACTACAGCAGGCAGGGGATAAAACAATTAGTTTGTGGGGCTTAAAAGCCCAACAGGAGCTTTTGCTTTGGGTTGGGGTGCTGGGGGGTGGGGAACAGGTGTCCTCCTTAAAAATGTCCCGAAGACATTTCATGTCATATTAAAACCACAATTGAATAGATTTTCCAGATCCCAGCAAACAAACCACAGTTGGCATTAGCAGAAGTCAGGTATGCAACATTCCTCCCCACCCCGATTTGCATTTCATGTCCTTCCTTTGAAGTAATTTTCATTAAAACAGGTCTCTTCCCCTTAGACTTCATTAGTTGTTTCTGCTGCTTATGCCTACCCTAAAGTCATAATCCATATCTTGTGGCATTACAAATGCCTACAGACATGAGTCTGATGCCAAAAGTAGAGAATTATGACTTCAGGGCAGGAAAAACAGCTGGGTTAGAGGCAGAGAGATGATCTGCATGCAAATATGTTTAGTAATAAAGCGTGATATGTCCTGAAATTAAAATTTGGGGGGGAATGTTACAAAAGTTGAGTCATGCCAATGCCAGGTGTCTTTTTTCCACAAGAAACTGGGAAATGACTCTAAGTCTTGGACATCTGCTGGGAACAAACATTTTCCCCACCCTGGTTTAACAGTTTAGTATATTTGTTACTTATTTGATAAGCATCTGTTGTTATAGGAGAAACTCTGGAAATATATAACTTTTAGAAACATTTAAGTTCACAATTCACTGATAAATTGGGTAGAAAAACTCTTGAAACTTGATTGGCTAAATCACATTATATGACTGTGGGTTGATTTAGCCCAGCTCATAATCAACCTGGTACCTAACCTCATCACAAATCTCTATGCCACCAAAGAATTGTTAAAAAAAAAAAGTATGGGCAGCCATTTTTCCTCTGATTTTTGCCGCCCCCGATGAACTGTAAATTCCAACTAATTCCTTTTATCCCCTTCCCAGTAGTAATTTTTACTTTTTCCTGGTACAGTAATCTATTCTAAAATATTAGATCATATGCTCACAGACACCATTTGAAACCTCCCTCTATTGCAGCCCACTCCCAGTCATGTGGCCTAGTTTGTGTGCACACCATGGTGTTGTTCCTGGCTGTCTGTCTCTTGGTTCTTGGCAGTACACGCCTTTTCCACTCATAGCAGCAGCAATATTAAACTGGTTCCTTCCAGATGATAAAAACATTCTTCACCACTGGAGCCTAATAACCCCCCCCCCCAAACAGAAAACCCCAAACAGCACTTGCTCCTGACTGCAGGTATCAGATAAAAACAGTGACAATATGAGGTGGAGACATGGGGAGGAAGAAAGAAGAAAATAAAATACTTAGCAGCACCTAAAAATAACAATGAAACAACTCATAAAAACTACAAGTACAGAGGCCATCATTGGACACTCTACCCAATGTAAAATAGAAAGCAAGATCCCGCAAGCACAAGAACTACTGGAGGAACAACCTCTATTTTTAATGTTTACATAATTTAAATAAAAACCCATATTATAAGTGCAATAACACACTCCAGGGCATGCACTGTAGTACTTACACACAACCCTTGTACTATAAGACATTGTATGTTTCATCGTGTGCCTCACTACACACCACAATCTGTTCCTGTGGAAACTATTATGATGTCATAAAGAGCAGATTAGGATGTCAGTGTAGACATGCAGACACAACCATGAAATATAATGGAAACTGATCCTGTTTTTAAGATTCAGTAAGCCAGCCAAAGATCATGTGAATTATCATCTTAAATGTGTATAAAAATGTATTTTTCAGAGTTTTCTTGTTGACATTGGGGCTCTGGAAAGAAGAGTTTAGGTGGTCTTACTCATTGTATCACCAGGCAGTATCATCAAACAAAGTACAGTGAGTAAAGTAGTACGAGTGACATTTTACCTGCATATGGCAGACTGGCTATAGCTGGGCCCTCTGTGGCACTTAAAGCTTGACCAACTTGGGTCTGTGTCAGGCCAAGAGACAGGCGACGAATTTTAAATGCTTTGGCAAACTCTCGAATTTCTTCCAGATTTACTCCATCGACTTCACTGGGTGCTGTTTGGGGATCTGTGAACAAAAAGAAGAATGTTTGTCTGGATGTTGGTTTGATAACATTGCAACTGCAACTTGTGTTTATCAAGCCTCACTTTGGGGGTTTTGTTTGCTCTTTTAAATCGATGTTACATAAGCTGATTAAAAAATTACACTCACAGGCTGGCTTCTCGGTGGCTGCAGGAGGAAGGTAAAAGGAAATAGAGGAGGAAAGGAAGCAAGACAGGAGGGAACCATTGGATTGGTAGGGAGGGGTGAAACCTCAAATATTTAGAAACATTATCAGAACAAATATCATATTTAGATGTAGCAAAGGTCAATTTGTATCATGTCAAGCAGGTTGTCTGCAGTTGTTGTTGAATGATATATAAAACTGCCCATAATGCTGAGTAGTTTGCAATCATGTACAGAATGGGAAATGTTGCTGGTAGATTTCTGATCAAATCACAATTCTGCTTCTGAGAAGCTAAGCAGAATTCTGGGGTAAATGCTATGGAATTCCTCACAGTATACTGTAATTTTTAAAATTAAATCATGCATTTTAAATGTGAACTGTGTTTTTGTTTTCAAATCACGGAAACAAGTTCTAAAGAAGAACTGTGTAAACTGCAGAATGTTGATATTTTGACATGGGCGGGCAGTATACTGTAGCCCGGAGGTTAGAGTAATGAGCTGTGAATGAGCTTGGTAGATCCAGCAGAATTGGTTTTGATGCCCACAACCTCTGCTTGCATACTGTGTGACTCTGAAAAAGTCATTTAACCTTCCCAGTGCTCCCAGGTTGCCCCTGAAGACAGGCACTTGTGCCAAGTGGGCCTTACCTGGTTACCAAAGAATAAAAAAAAAATGTCACCGGAATTTCACATTACTAGGTAAATTCCATCTTTTCCATGATTTTTCACTACAGAAAACTCCTATTCTACCTCAGGTAGGCATCCATGGAATTCAGAATTCCTTACAATTCTGGTGGAAGCAGAATTGTGCATTTCTGCCTAGCACTAGTAGCTTATCTTGAAAGCACATAGTTGTCTGTAAGTACTTTAGCATGCTCCAAATTGTGGCTTGTATGCCTTTTTAAACAACATACACTCAATGATGCTGATCCAGTGGCTTAATAGACATGGGTTTAGGAGTGATGGCTCTCACTCACTGGGCCTGTGGTGGTTGGGTGCATTGGGTAGGCAATGTGCTGAGTACTAGATTGCATCACTGTGCCACCTCTCCCCCCATGGCCAAGCTATGAGTGGGACTTGGTGGGGTCTCAGAAGAGATTGCTGCCAGTGCCCCCTTGCAGCAGAGTTTGGGTTCTGTGACATGCTGCATGAGAGCCTGCGTTGGGGATATGTGGACAAAATGGAAAAATCGGACAGCTGGTCCCTGAAATAAAGAAACCCACTAAGCACATGACCTGATGTGGGCTTAAGGTCAGCTAATAGCACATCAAAGATAAATGAAGTGCAACTCAAGCCCTATCCAGATTATAGTTTTTAACCTGGGTTGGAAATGTTAAAGCAGCAGTGCAGCGAAATTGGGCAAAACATTTGACCCTACCACTTTTCACTATAAATGATTCCAGGCATCTCCCAGTTTTATTTGATGATACAATGTTCTAATTCAGCAAAATTTGAGTATTTATAAATGTTTTAATTTCATTTTTCTCAAGAAAAAAAGATGGCTGCCACATTTTCCATAGAAATATCACTGTAGACCTGGAAAGAGTTAATTTTAAAAAAAAGCTTCATTCTGTGCAGCACAGAAGGTGCCAAGGAAAGTATATTTGACAGGTATGCTAATATTTTTCTTAATTGTAAATGAAACAAGATTTTTTGGAAGACATTTTTCATTGCAAGGCTGCTTAAACTTTGCTTAAAATTGTTTAACTGGGTTAGCAACCAGACTGTATTTGTGAACCTTTCTCTAGCCTACCTGAGGAGGTAGGCTAGAGAACAGTACTAAACTCAACTGATCTAGTGAAGTCGATTCTAGTCTGGAGAGAGATTTTGTAACCTTCTTGAGAATATATAGAGCTGAGTGTACATGTGGGGACTTCTATATAGGGAAAACCAAAATAAATTTTAGGCCCGGAGTAGGGGAACATTGCAGAGCCATCAAAAATAGACACCTGAAATATGCTACAGCATACCACATAGCTCAGAATGAACAACATGGTGATCATACTTTTTCTTTTAGTGGTATTGAAAAAGTATTCAAACATCCAAGGGGCGGTGACCACAATAACCACATTTTGGAAAGGGAAGGAGTTTGGATGTTTACCTTGGGGGCATGTAAATACCCAGGTTTCAATAATAGATTTGATTTGACCCCATACTTAAAGAAAAAGAGATGAAACAGTCATTGGAATGAATCTGCACATATGTAAAATGAGTCTACAGACATAAATATTTTTAAGGTGTCAGTTTTTAATGTCATGTCTCTTTTTTGTCATTTCAGAGTCACATCATAGGTGTTCTCCTTAAAAAATATGAAATAGAAGAACCTCATATTTTAATTTTTCATGAAATGTATATGTTAAATGTTATGCATTCTTTGTCTTATTTATGATATAGATCATTTTAACTCACTGTCACTTTAACACTTCTGTGTCTATTTGTGATGATGTCAGTATGACATCACAGATAATATGCATATAAGGGTGTTTCATTTGTCTATCTGTATCCATCGAGAAAGGAACCTGTTTGTTCCGAAATGCATCTGGAATGTTTTACTGCACTATGAATACGTTTTTGCACCTATTTGATATTCCTGTGAGCAGCTTGTATTGGTTTTGGTGAGTGCTGGATTTTTGTATTTCTCCGTTTGAATTTTTATCCAAGCACTGCTTCTCCCAGTGTAGACCTCTTTCTTGTTTTTCTTCTTGAGAATGGTTCTCTGAGCTTCCATGAGGCATTATGGGAGTTCCCATAATGAAACAGGGTTAAAACTGAACTACAGCATCAGTCTGGATGCTGTTCTACAGTTCAGTTCACCCCTGTTTAGGGGTCTGGAGTCAGACACATCCGTTTAGCTAAACTGGTTTTGACAATGGTCCTTAAAAAACATTCCATAGTCTGGACAGCGCCTTAAGATTGACCAACAAAAAAATCATGGTTGAAGCAGCAGAACTCAGTTGCACTACATTTAAAAAACCCATGGATTTCAAGTGATTCTATTCATTATTAAGGGTATTTACATGAAGACAGGAACTGTCCCCTTACAGTCCCTTTGAGCTTGGGCTCATTCAGAATGCAGTGATAATTCCTGCTAGAGACAGCACAGTAATTGCTTTCACAACAGACTGTGATGTCACAAGCAGGGGTTATGATTTCATTTCTTGAATAAGCCTCAGGTACAAAATAATGTATAAGTATGGCTTGTGTAATGGATTTTTACATACACCCTGGGTGTCTGATGCCTCATAAACTGCAATAGCTTAGATTGAGGAGTTTTTCAGGGCATCATACACCAAGAGTGACAGTACAAACACATTGTATAACCCCTACCCATATACACTGTGTTTCAAAATTGCTTACTTTACTAACCGTTTGCACATGCTCGCTCCTTTGCAGTTCTGTCCTAGAACTGAGCACCAAGTTCTTCTTGTTTCCCAGCCCTGCTGCCTGTCATGTGGCTGAGAAAGACCTTTTCTTGCCTTAATGATGTGCCTCAAAGTTCGTTCCAAGCTACACTGCCTGCCTTGGAGTCCAGAACCCAATAATGCAGCAGGCACCTTTTTTGGGTGCGTTGGTGCTGTTAGCAGTTCCAGTTTTGATGTCTGGCAGTGGTTTGTTGGCCGGCAGTTTCATACAGTGCATACTCGTACTACTGTACTTTGATTGAAAGTTCATACCTGTCTCATGCTCTCCCTTATAACTTTCCATTTAAAACTATAGATTACGGTACATCACGGTTATCCGTGTGTAATTACGCTTAGTCAGTAATTATAGACAGACTACTGTATAGACTGTGTGTTACAAGTTTTTTACACACTCGAGTTATGTGATAGCACATAACATGAATGGCTTATAAAGGTAACATTAGCCAACTACATTTTATTTTGTTATAACTACTGTATTTGTAAAGTTAACATTCTGCTTTGAGTACCACTACCTCCCCATTTTGAAAACAATTTCTGTTTTCATTTCCCCAGCAAAATAAACAAGCCCCAAGTCACCCAATGGCTAAAAAAAATCCCCCACTAATGTGTGTAACTAAATACATTATCTGATTGTGACTGCTATTGTTGCACCTGCTGTAATTCCTTAGTTAATGATTATAAACTGAAAAGTTCAGCTGAATCGCACTGCTCTTCCAGCATCAACAGGTTCTTTCTCACAACTGTGATCAGCTGACTACACTCTACTTCTCTGTCATGCACACTTTTGTATAATGGAAAAATTGTGGCACTGAAATCAGGCAGTAAATGCCTCTAACCAGTAATTACTGGCCTCAAGTGGCACATATCTTGTTTTCATGTAGCTATCCTTACAGGCAGGTTCACCATGACTCCCTTTACCTTGCTGTAAAGAGGAGTCTGAGTTACAGTATGTGATGTGTAATTACTAACTAAAACGATCTGCAGATAAATCTGCTTTTCTACAAAATCTTCTTTAAACTAAGTGCCTCTACTATTAGCATACAGGTATGCCACTTACAGGGGCTTGGTTATGTGCACAAAGCATTGTCCACCACTAGAGGGCACAACTGAGGACATGCCATCATCCCCATCACCCTATATGTTGGGTACGGAGAAACAGTAATCAAGCTCTTTTTCATTGAAAAAAAACCACCTCTTTTCCTGCTTTTGAATAAGAACAAGCCTTGAAATAGTCTTGAAAAGACACATTCTTGTTCAAAAATAGGAAACAGTTTCTTTTATAAAAGACAGCTAGATTAACTTTTCTTCCTAGTCAACATATGGGGAGACATGGACAACATTGCATCATCACTGCAGCCCTCCAGTGGCAAGCAATGCTATTCAGCATGTAAACAAGTCACTGCAAATAGTCTGCTGCAACAGTACACATGCTTTAAAGCACTCTTTTGAGAATGTTGGCGATTGCACATAACTCTGCCTCCTCTTTACAGCAATGTAAAGGGAGATACAGAGGGGAGCATTCCGCTAATGTCAAAGCACAAATGAGCATGAAGTACATTTTGTGTGGAAAGTTTTGTAACTGGGTTCTGCTGATGCAAACTGAGATGATTTTTTTGTTGTTGTTGTGACTGGTCCACCAGATTTATGCACAGTGGTACATCTACCACTCATGATACAATGATACAACCTGGGTTTAGTACTCAGCCGGGATCATTGGGAGTCAGCCGGGTGGAGAAAGGTTGAGCACTGCAGGGAATACTCCTTAATCCAGAAAGGGTGGGCGATGAGTCCTACTTTGTACTGCCTCCTCAGTGCCCATGAGGGGAGGTGTATTCAGGACCATTTTGGGCAGGTAAGGTCACCATCATTCTTGATGCATGCATGCAGTGTGAGTGCATGTCTTGACACCCATGTGTGAGACATCCTCCAAGGACTGGGGAGAAAACCACAGAAAGACCTTGACGTCACAGAATGATGACTGTACTACAGGGCCTGCAAGTCTCACACCCACTGACTCAGGCTACTTCCCCAGACAACTCTTTAAGAAACATCAGGAGAAGTCCAGTCCTACCCTGAAGGCCCTGCCATAGGAGGTAAACCACAGGGGTTTCAACAGGGGAGGAGGTTATTCGCCTGAGAGATGGTGGCGTGATGCGGCTGGGGAACAGCAGGGAACTTGAAAAAATGTCCAAAGGCCAAGCGGAACAAGAAGCACAAATAGAAGGTTAAAAAAATGCAAGTCCAAATAAAAAAAATATATAAAAGACAGAAGACCTCATGAGTATGCTTTAAAATGTAGGTAAGCATCTGAAAATAATTTTCATTGTTAGAAGCTGCAAGGCTTTCATTTGAAACTTTTTTTTTTTCTTTTCTTCCTTTTACCAGTTAGATTTTCTAACAGACAATACATAGTATAATGTATAGAATGATACTCTTCCTGGAAGCTGGCATTCCTAGCTCTTTTCCTTTCCATATCTCATCAGCATTATGACCTCACAGCTTATGACTAGAGCTGTTGCAAAGTTTAAATTTGTGGATGAAGTTAAGGCGAAGTCGCCAAATTTTCTTCAGTGGATCATTTTGCAAAGTTTTTCTATTTAATAGAAAATGTGCCATTGGTAACTTTCCCTTGCAACTTCACCTGTAACTTTTCCTTGGAGTACAAAAAGGCGAAGTTGGGTCAAAATGACTTCCACCAACTACTCCTTTTGGGTATTCTAGGCATAACTCAGTCAAATTGTGTCCAATTTGTCTGCAGGTTGGTATGGTTGTAGTCCAAGAGGAGGTGCATATCTGGTGCACTTCTGATAATTATTGGACTTAAATTGCGGATTTGGCACAAGGGTCAAGCTGGGGTTGTGCACACCCCATTAATTTTTCCAGGGGTATTATGTGTTACTATTGTAGACCAGTGTGATCTGAAAAAAATACTATGCTAATAGTACGCAGCGAAACCAAAACTAAAGGATTTTTTAACACAACATAGGGATTAATAAACTAACATAACACACACAATTTGTGTAACAGGGGTAAATCAATTATTAACTATCAGAAACAGCAGACAACACCTACTCCTAGAGAATCAAGGATCAGCAGTGTGATCTGAAAAACTGTTACTAAAAACAACCAAAAAAGTTTTCATATTTTTCTTTAAAAAAAAAACAGAACAGGGATTAAAATGATAAGGGTAACGGGGTGATTTAATATTAAGTATAACACAAAGTGACAGAACACCTTAACTGTCAGAAACATATAACTAGAAAATAACTAAAACTGCTACAGACTGACACTGACAAAATACTTTACTTAAACACACCAAACTAAACCACAGAAATAAAAATGAGTAATTACTCACTGAAGATCAAAAATGATGAACAACAAACAGTGAGAAAACCAAAATATAACACAAATCTCCTCCTTAGACAGAAAAATCTACGTCTCTTTCTGGGCTGCCTTGCTTTACAGTACACCTACCCTCCCCCATACCACTGCTTCTCAGACTGACAAAACAGAAACTACTACTTTAAAGTAAACAATCAGCAAAAAAATAAATAAACAAAAACACAAATCTATTAGCACAAGACCCTTTAGAACAATTTGTGAGCAATTTGGATTCAAAAAAGCTCAGTTTTGGGATGTATTTTACAAGGTTTTTTCTCAGGCAAGCACACACAGACTTCTTTCCTATTCTGTCTTCAGAAGACTGCACTGAAGACAGCTTCTTCTTGGCATATAACTTATTTCAGCAACATGTGACCTCCAATCCTATAGTACTTTGCAAACTTTCTCCTCTGTACCAAACTTCGGCGGTGAAGCTCCCAACTTTGCATTTTGTGATGTCGGCGTCTTACTGTGAATTTAGACTTTGCACAGTGGATTAACTTCATGAAATCAGGTGAATTCGCAAATTAATCTGCGAAGCAAAGTTTTCCAACTTAGCACATCACTGCTTATGATATCATGAATGACAAAGAGGAGCCATTAACTTTCTGCCAGGTTGGTCAATTATGAGTTCACAATGAGTGAGGTCGTAATGTTGATGAGGTAAAAAGAGTACTATAACTAGATAGGCCAGCTTCCTTCCAGGCCGGGCGGAGTACTGTTCTAACACCATCACACTCTGGACTGCCAGGTAGAAAATCTTCTAATTAACAAAACAAAAAAAATTAAAGAAATATTCTTCAGAAATTAAACACAACAGTGGGTTATTTTTAAAAATGAATGAAACTGTTGGCTATTCAGGCAGTACTAGACATTTAATTACATTTATGTTTATTACTATGTACTATAAAGGACCTATTCAGAGAACAGTTTTACGATTGGAAAGCAAGAAAACAGAACTTTGTGAGAGTGAGGCCCTTATGCATTTATGGAAAGAATGGGGGGGGGGGGGAGCAGACCTGCTCAGCAGCATAGGGCTTTGGGAGCAAAGTCAGATTTTTAAAACAACAAGTATTCACAAGCTATATGAGGTCATTGGTTCTGAGAACTGAGGCTAAAAGACTTTCACTGGAAGGTAGGTTAGTCAAGAGTTGTAATTAAGAAACAAAAACCTAAACTTTAAAACATCAAGCTCGATGTTTTAAACCATGAGGTAAGGGCTAATTAAGTCTCTGGGTTTTGAAACCGCAACAAACAATAATAAAACTGATAAAACTTAACGAGATGGCTAGTGCTGTCGGAGCAATTGACATCTTGCTCTTGTTCCATGGTGTTTTTTTTATTGCTAAATTTTATGACTAGCATTATTGGCTTTTGCTTCATCTTCAGATCACCAACAGACATCTCCCAGGTTTCCATTTAACTCCCACTGGACTGCAGGCAGTCAATAAAGGATTATTAGTGGCTGAGAACACAGTGGTGGAAAGAAAGCCTATACAGAATTGTACTTCTGGCCCCGGTTCTCACAATTACAGCTGGAAATTGTAATATGAACCCATGTTTTCCATGAGTTGTCCCATTTATTATTGCTGGAAGCTTTCTGCTCTACATAAGATACACAATGAGAATACACAGAAAGAGAGGAACTTAGGCAGATTTAGATATTTTTTTCAGTGTATGGCTTATCATGGTGATTGACAAGATTGGTGGAGAACTGAAGCTCTTTCTGTTGTGTGTAACTCCCAGGTCAGATTGAAGCATTCAGCAAAGTTGCAGATGGCATGGGGCAGTGACAATGCAAGGCTTGCTCTCAGCTGCCTAACAATGCAGCATAATCCTCATAAGGGCGAGAGCATCTCTCTGAGAGACGTGTCTATTGTTCGAAGTCTCTTTTCTGAGACCTCAGTTTCAAGCGAAAGGTGCTGCTGATACAGTGCAACCCATTGTCAGTTTGCAAACACCAGTTCTAGTGCAGTGGATAAAGAAGGTGCTCTGCTACTTTGAAATGGAGTCTAAATGTCAGCTCTTCTTGCTTCCCAGGGAGACACAGGTTTGCAAGTAGACCCAGGTATTCTGTGTGGGACCAGCAAAGGTGCTGGGCACATCACAGATGTGAGACACTAAGCTACTGGGGAGGGGGGTGGGGCTACCTCTGCAAGCCAACCAAGGAATGGCATTGGCTGAGGCACTGAAGTCAGCTGCTTACTGAGCCTCTTCTTTTCTATATTACTGCCAGTGCATACATCATGAGTGTTCTGCCAGCATGAACTGCATGCATGACAGTCGACAATTGAAAATAAGAACAGAATGACCACTCTGAAAGAAATCAATATGTGATCCTGATATTTCAACTTACAAGGAGCTACATACAGTTTTCTACATGTTCATTTTCAGTTATCTCTTGTTTCTCAGCTACATGATGTGGGAAATTATGTCTGAAATTGCCATTAGCACTCCCTTAATTTGTGCCCTTATTTGATGTATTATATGTAGATTTATACTAAAAAATGATTGCTTTTGCAGTACAGCACTTTAATACAGTGACAGTGACAGTGATTCATTTCTCTTTTTAACTCTGTTTTGCTTTGGTGACCATTATCTATCAAGGTTAAGCAACATAAGATTTGGGGCCAGATTTTCATAATGTCAAAAATGCTGCAAGTCCCCGGTGCAGTGAACATGTGGTGCACAGGACTTGTGGCAGTTTCTGAGAAACAACTAGAATTTCAACCCTTGCACCCTCACAGTTCCTTAGACCACAGTTTTGTGGTCTAGCATGCACCACTCCTGGGGCCTAAGTTACAGAGCTTGTGCCAGATATGTGGCGCAAGCTGCCGTAAACATGGAAACTGTCGCACAAGCCTGGACTGGAAAATTGAGCACAGTTGTGGCAAAGGGGTTGCGTGCACCGCAAAACCTACGTCCCATGGCGCAGGGCTCTATGTAAGCCTTGCACCACCTTTGAAAATCCACCCTTGGACTTCTAAAAGCACTAGTGGTAGTGAGGTTTTAACTGACAGCGAACCTTCAGTTTTCATTATCTTTTGTTTTAGTCACATTCTCGCTTAGTTCACTGATCACTCAGAGTGATTTAATTTGGAAATCTGCACGTGTTTTCTCATGAAGCAGGTTGCATAGTCCTGATTAATTAAGTCAATATTTAAGGACATACCTGCATACCACCACTAGTCCCCAGTCAATGCCTCAATTTAGAGGCAAGATTGAGGTTAGTCAGTCCAGTCCCTTTTTGCCTCTCCTGCCTTATCAGTACTGCTAATATCGAGTTACTTTGTTGTAATAACTTGCATGTATGTTGTACTTTAATTTGCTTTGGTGGCTTGGGTTTTGGTATAATAAAGTAACATTATTATAAATGCTCAGCAGCTTCAGTGTGCTTTGTATGCTTTACAGTGTCGTTTCTCACCCACCCTCTTGGCTGGGGGAAATAAGTCCAAACAGACCCAAATAACTTATGTGGGGGAAATGGGGTAAGGGCATCTAGTTAAAAAAAAAAAAAAATGAATTCTAAGACGTGGGCAAAGTGTTGGATGCCAAGTAAGTGTGCTGCAATTCAACAGAGCAAAAGGATATCAGTCAGGATTACAAGGCTTCACTGTAGCCAACATGGAAATGAGATTTCTGTAGTTGTCAAGCAGAATGGGATTATTAGAAATTTAAGGTAACTAACATTGGTTTGCCTTGAAGAACAGTCATAGAGCCCCCCAACCACCCCAACAAAAAGAAGCACTGATGCAAGACTACAAGACTTTTGGTGAAAACACTTTCATATTTGAAGTTGTTTTCTTCCTTTTAAATCAAATGGCTCTGTTATTGCTGAAGGGAAAATAGAACTTCAATCAAAAGATAGGCATGACACCAGGAAGAGAGAATACTTACTGCTGACTAACTGGCCAACACTGAGAGCTGAGGAGGAAGAGGATGAAGAGGAAGAAGAGGAAGCCTGTCGCACTGGACTTTGGGACATGGAGGCCTGAGTGTGAGCCAAATGCAATAGGTTAGCCTGGGAAGCTGCTTGGCCCACATTGGTCTGTTGTGGTTGCTGAAGCTACACGTAGAAACAAAGAATCAACAATACATGGATCAGCTGTTTTGAACTGTGCAATGAATGGGTCCCTCTACCTGTTGAACCAAATAATCATTACTTAATATCATCAAACCAGCCATTCAAACAAGGATTTTAATTGCATAAATGGAATATGTTGTAGCAGGGCTCCAGTGGAACAGTAAAATCTGTGAAACGACCCAAATAACCAAATAGTAAGGTTTTTAGTTAAATGGTTATTAACTCTCCACCTTCATTTTATTTTGAATCATCCTTTGTGGATCCTCTCTCCATCTATTGATATTAGTTGTAACTCAGAACTTACACAAAGAATCTTGCAGATCTCAGCTGAAAATTACTTAAGCTATGAATTTTCAATAGATGGCAAAGGAAACAACTGACATAAATTACAATTCATAAGCAAAGTTTGCCAAATGAAAGAGTATGATCAGATGCCACGGCCATGTTGTATAATGATGAAAGTTAACGCAAAATATGCTGCATTAATGTTGCTACATAGTGGTCTGGTGGCATATGATCAGTTTCAAACACAAAGAATGGGAAGAAAATACTTAGAAAATTCAGCCTGTGGAATTCATAATTGCCATCTCGGGTTCCAGTCTAAGGGTTCCATCTCTAGGCTCCATTCTAAGGGTTCCCATCTTTGAGATCCAGTCTAAAGGCTGCCATCTCTGGGTGCCAGTCTAAAAGTTCCATCTACTGGCTCAGTCTAAGGGTTCCTATCTCTGGGCTCCAGTGTAAGGGTTCCCATCTCTGAGCTCCAGTCTAAGGCTCTCACCTCTGGGCTTCAGTGTAAGGGTTCTCATATCTGAGTTCCAGGCTCCTGTATTAGGATTCCCAGCTCTGAGTTCCAGTCTCAGAGTTCTATCTCTGGGTTCCAGTCTAGGGTTCCCATCTCTGGGCACTGATCAAGGGTTCCCATTTCTGGGCTCTGGTCTAGGGTTCCCATCTCTAGGCTCCTGTCTAAGGATTCCATCTCTGGGCCCCAGTCTAAAGGTTCCTGTCTCTGGGCTTGTCTAAGAGTTCCCATCTCTGGTCTCCAGTCTAAGGATTCCCATCTCTGAGTTGGCTCCAGTGTAAGGGTTCCCATCTCTGGGCTTCAGTCAAAGAATTCACATCTCTGGGTTCTAGTCTAAGGATACCCATCTCTGGGTTCCAGTCTAAAGATTCCCATCTCAGAGTTCCAGTCTAAGGGTTCCCATCACTGGACTCCAGTCTAGGGGTTCCCATCTCTGGACTGTGGTCTAAGGGTTCCCATTCCTGGGCTCCAGTCTAAGGGTTCCCATCTCTGGGCTCCAGTCTAAGGGTTCTCATCTCTAGGCGCTAGTCTATGGGTTCCCATCTCTGGGCTCCAGTCTAAGGATTCCTATCTCTGGGCTCTAGACTATGGGCTCCTATCTCTGAGCTCCAGTCTAAGGGCTCTCATCTTTGGGCTTCTGTCTTATGGTACCCAATTTAGGACTCAGAAAGATCTCTGTTAGGAGGTGATGTGCTACTACTCGGTGTGTGTGTGTGTGTGTGTGGGGGTGGGAATAGCAGCCACTGGGCACATTCACTTTCTAACTGATGGTACTGATGTTTTCTATGAAGATGTATATTTATCAGCCCTTTATGGTGGAGCAAAGGTATCGCTGTGGAAGCCTATGATAGATACCAAGTGTCAGCAGGTAAATGGTACACTAGATGAACAGACTGGGGAAAACCTGACCCATTCCTTATGAAGAGGTCTAATTTCTGAAGTACCGCCTCAGGTAACCAAGGCCTGCATCTTACACTGCTTTAACCAAGGCAGAAAATAGCACAATGGAAACCCCATCCTAGATCCTGGATGCCACCAGAAAGGAATTCACTTTCAGACCCTGGTGCATTGGCATTACCCTGTTCTGCCACTTGAGCCATAAGTTCATGTGCAGACTTGGGTGTCCTAGCCTAGGACTGGCAGGAGGCTGGATGCCATGGAGGTGAGGCACACAGTTCATGGGAGGTACCAGCCTCTAAACATTTGCAAATACTATGCAGACTAACTGAACACCTGAGTTCTCCTGCCCTTTCACACCTGATCAAGATGTCCTTGGTAATCAGGCCAGGAGACAGCAGACAATGTGTTCTGGTGAACGAAAAAGAAACTTTAAAGAGGGAAGGAAGCACTGCTGTTTTCCCGATTTGCTTATCCCTATTCTCTTTCTGTACATCTCTCCCTTTTTTGTTTTCTGTTTCCCTGGTCTTTAAAACAAGTTCTTTATGTAGCACCCCCATAGTACCATTATAGTTGCTACAACCAGTAACATCATCAGTTGTCATTAGTCACTGGTTTCCAATATCAATATTGGTAGTTGTATAAGTTGCCTCTGCTAGTAAAGTTGAGCACTCTAAGGATCTACTCTATTTCATCTGTGAAGTAAGCCATATCCATCGCAATGGCGACAGGAATACAGCAACCATCAGAACGGTATTTTAGGCAGTTTGCTGTGATGGTCTGTTGGGTTCCTGACACTGTTGCCTCGCAGGTGTATGCCCCTTCCCCGAACCAACTCCAACTTGGAATTGGTTAATTTAAGTGTAGTGGGAGCCGGGGTCAGAGCCCCCTGCATGGGGGTGTGTGGGGGCAAAGGCCCCCCACAAAAAACACTTGTTCCCCCAGTGATGGCACAACACCAGTTGGCAGTGTTATGCCATTGCTGTGCTGATGGTCGACAGACTTCTGTGTTGCTGTGGCATGGTGGAACCGAAGTAGGCCATGCCAGTAGCAGTAACATATCAGCATCATCACCAGGAGTAACTGACTAACTGTAACTGACGATGTCACTGGTTGGAGCACAGTTGGGCAGCTATTATACAAAGCTGGTTTTGAAAACCAAGGGGCAGAAAACAAAGAATTACACAGACAGAAAAATAACAAGGTTAAACCAATATTTTTTGTTATGCTTCTATTTTTGCCCTTGGTCGATGGAGAGGCAGACCCCATGTATCAGCTTGGTACCAGTACTCACCAGTATCTGGGCATCTTGAGGCTCATATCGAGGTGTTTTTTCCTTGTGTCCTCCTTGACCTGCGGAATGAAGTCAGTCATGTGCGACCCTGCACATGGTTGGGCACTTTCCCACCACCGACATGCAGAGGTCCGCTGGCTCCATCCAACAAGGCCAGGCAGCATGGTCCTGGACTGCTGTACTCCCCAGCCAATGCTAGGAGTTGGTAGGCACTGTGTGCCAGGTCCCCTCCTCCCCAGAAGGCGAGCAGTCCCCTGGACCTCCGCCTCCTTCCCCCAGCCAACCCGCCCGACGTTCAAGGTCTGCTCTTGAATCCTGGCTGTCAGCACTGCAGGCCGTAACAATATCATTGCATTGGTGAGCCAGCTGAAGATTAAGCCAATCTGAGCTGAGAATGCTGCAGTATTCTGAAAAGGTTGTGATTCTTTTAAAAGCATTGATTTCAGAACTTAATGTGCTCCTCCAGCAGGTTGTTATCTGGAAAGAAAACTGTTGGTGGAGAAAGGACCTAATGAGCCAAATGCATGTTAGTTGGTCATACTCCCAGTAGTATTACATAAGATGTACTAGATAGCTACTGTAGATGACACTGATTATATTTACCAAACTGTAGTACCACTCCAAGTTGGTTTTAGATTCCTTTTCCTTCACGGCAATAGCTTATAGGTGGAAAGTTGTGGTTAAACTAGGTTTTCAGTACTAAAAATATAAAGGTTCTGAAAGTTCAGATTAGGCTCGGATAACTGTCAGAACTATTCATGGTTTATGAGAACTGTTGCAAACCTCAGAACCTTTTATTGTTCTTCCACTCTAGTTTGATTCCCTCTGCCCCTTCCTAGCACTGCACTTAAAACAGCATTGCTTGTTAGTCATCAAGTAGGTCTTTTTCAGCAATAATGTGATTCTGGCAGAAAACATTAATATGCCAATTTTTAATTCATCTTCTTTCATTCCTGAACTGAGATAGAGGATTTAGACACTGTTAATAGTTCCTGTTCTGTGCCATGCCACCATGAAAAATGAAATATCTGTGTGTAGTGCTAGGCTATTTACTATCAGAAATATGTAGTACCACCATCATAATACAGTCACAGTGTAATCTCTAGTATGTACATTCAAAATGTATCCTCAATGGAAGAGATTTTCAAAATTGTGACAGTCATCTGTAATGATGATTCTACTTGTAGAATTAGTTATAAAACTTGCTTTAAAAATATTTGAGAGAAATAATATATTTAGAGTGAAGCTCATGATGTCAAAATATATTTTAGATAAAAGCTATGTAATGAGTTTTTTCTTGATTAATAAGTACTACTTACTGCTTTAATAGATTTTATTCAGTCCCTTAGCTGGTTGCTTCTGTGTCCATGCCTCTCTCATTTCTTTCCCCAGGGTGCACTGGGAGCAGTAGGATGTTTGTTCACTGGGCTGAATTGCAATAGCTTGTAATTTAAAGATCTCAATTCACTTCAAGCAGTGTTTGTTTTGTGTAGGCTGTTCTTGCATTGCCTGCATCAGGAGCAGTGACACTGCTGAGTGTTCTGCTCTGTTAGGTACTGTAACCATTGAATCAGGATGGTGGCACACTGCACCTGTGATCAGAAGGGCACATGTCCTCAGTTTAATTACTTCTTGTAACAATGCTACAGAAACAGAAGCAGTTATGTTAAGGACACTGTCTCACTTACAGGTGTGCATGGCACCATTCTAAGTCAATGTTAGCTCCTGTGAGCACGGACTGCCCAACCAGCGGCATCATTACTCCTATACTCCTTGGAAACAGAACACCATGATATAGTAGACATACTTTAAAGCTGAGCAACAGGTTCACTGATTCATTGGAAGGAGTTCTAGCCTAGCGATTAGAGTGTGGAACTGTGACCATGGAACCTGGTCTGAATACTACTACCACACTTTCTCACTGTGTGCACCTATCACAATCACATAGACATAAACAACAGGAGAGCATGAAGGTCATACAAGTTAAACAAAGTACAAAGGAAACAAAGGATCAAGGATGCCGGACTCTGGAAGGCAATAAACCAATGCCCAGAGTCTGACTAGCAAAATCCTAGAACTCTCACCCAAAATAGCAGGTGTAGGATTGACTGAGTTGCAGTCATAGAAACATGGCTAGATGAGAGCCATGAATGGGATGTTGCAATCCCAGGTTACACATTATTCAGGAAAGACAGGATAGGAGGTAGGGGTGGGGGTGCATTATATATAAGGGAGGACATAAAGCTATGGAGGTCCAGAGGTCCCAAGATGAACCTGAGGTACTCTGGGTCACTCTTGAACCAGGCTCATGCTCAGCCCTTAGACTAGGAGTGATATACAGACCTCCCTCACAAGGGGCAGAAGGAGACAAAGCAATACTTGAAAACATACTAAAGATGGCCAAAAAAGGAGAAGTCATGCTGATGGGGGATTTCAACCTTCCAGATGTGGACTGGAACTCCTGCACAGCATCCACATCTAGGAGCAGAAAATTCCTAAACACCCTGGGAGGCAGGACTTAATCAACATCATGGCCCCCACTAGAGAAAACACAGTCCTGGACCTGGTGCTCTGAAAGCAGCGGCAAGGTCCAGGAGGTGGAGGTGGGGTGCCATCTGGGGTCAAGTGAGCACAAATCTGTTTAGTTCAAGGTCAAAAAGGCCAAGGAAACAAGTCACACTAAGACACGGGTCATAGACTTCAGAAGAACAGATTTTGATCAGATGAAAAAATATGCTTTAGGGATATCCTCAAGAGGAAGGCAAAAGGAAGGGTAGAGAAATGTTGGATAAACATAAGAGAAGCACTAGCGAAGGTTACTGCAAAATACTCCAGGCTAGTCAGTAAGATGAAGAAAAAAAGAAATCCGCTATGGTTCACAAAGGAGGTGGCAGTTGCAGTGAGGAAAAAGAGACTAGCATTACAAAGATACAAGGGCTCAAATAGTGGAAATAGATAGGGAGGCATACAAGTGCAACTGAAGGAGGCAGGCACAGCGATCAGAAAATCAAAGGCGCCGACTGTGAAAGACATAGCATGGGGGTTAAAAGGAGGCAATAAGACCTTCTTTAGGTACACAAGCGACAAAAGAACAAGTTCTAGCCAGAGCAGATGCAGCTGTGCAGCTGCAATAATGACATTTATCGTGTGCGTAGAAATTCTAGGGACATGGATATGTTGTTCATCCACACTGTCTGGCAGGTTCCTTGCCGCTTTAAATCTTGCGGAAGGTCTTCAAGCTAGCTCCTCCCACACCGGGTGGTAAAACTCGACTCCATACATGCGCCAGATCTTCCTGGCTGGGAAGCTCAGGTTCCCTCCTTAACGCTCTGCGTATAAGACTGGTTCCTAATTCTTGAGTCTTGAAATTAAAGTTTTTACTAAAAGACTTGGTCTCTCTCTCTCGTGGCTGCGATGGACAAATCGACTCCCGGTTTCCGGAGATGCCCTTGCGGGCAGAAGATGTCTCGGACAGATCCATACTCCACTCTACTGCTTAGGCCTTGAGCACGACCCGCAGGCTTGCGACCTGTGCTCTTCTTTTTCGGCCTACATCCTCGAAGACCGTGCTGCCCGTTTACAGCTGGGGCGTCCCGAGAAAAGATTTCCTCCGGTTAAGTCTAAAGAGGCCCGGTTGGCGGTGTCCGCGGCGGCGGGCTCGGCGGATCAGCTCGAGCAGATGATCGCCCTCGAAGAGGAGGCGGCGCGGGCCACTTCTACCTCGGCCGCGGCTTTTGTCCCGCTCTCTCTCGGTGCCTCATGTTCGGCTTCTTTTAAGGAGCTTTGTCTGACCCTCTCGACGAAAGGTGAGGGTCCAAATTCTTCTGGACCGTTTTCTCGGTCCAAAAAGAGCAAAAGTAAGTCTCACCGTCGACGCTCTTGGGAGTGGGAAAGATCCCCCTTCCCCAGTAGTCGACAGTCGACTTCGGTCGACCCCTCGGCTTCCGCCACTGGCTTCACGGTGTCCCCGTCAGGCCAGTTGACCGAGACTCCCGTCGACGCGGTTGAGATTTTTCTCGACCCGTTGAACAGGTTGTCGGCTGGAGAAGCTGAGAATCCCCTCTCCCGGTTCCCCTAGGGAGTTGAGGGTCCCGTCGGCTCGTCTGTGCCTCCGGTTCCGGAGCCTTCGGTGGAATATTCTGAACCGAGGGAAGTGCCGATTCCTGACACCTCCCCGCACCGTCCTCGGCCTAGCTGAGGTTCTCGGTCTCGGTCTCGGACGTCTTCGCGGTCCAGCCGATCCCGCCGCCATAGGCGGTCTTGGTCTCGGCACCATGGCAAGCGGCGCCGCCGCTCTTCCTCTTCCTCCTCCTCGGATGAGGAGACTTGGCGCAAGTTGTGTCGGAGGTATGAGAGAACTCATGTGTAACAACTCCTTCTGACCCGGGGAATAAGCCGACCCAGTCGTCTTCCAGCCATTAAAGTGGCTGTCACTGGAGTGGCAGAAACAACCCCTCATTGTAGCCGAGGCCTGTTCCCAGGCGGTTGTTGACAAATTCAACTGCCCACTGATTCTGGTGGAACCTCCGCCTCCACAGCTGTTATTTGGGGCTCCGACCAAAAATTCTCGGTCGGCTCAGGGACTGCCCCATAGGCTGTCTGTCATCCTCACTCCCAATAAGCCTCGGCAGGTGGAGGGTGGCTCAGGCCCGAGTCAGCTCTTTGAGGACTCTTCCGAGTCCGAGGATGATTCCTCCCTTTTCTCCAAGCGAATGGACTTGGAGTCCTCAGGAGGACAGTCGGTGGACGATAGCCCTTCGTCCTTCCTAGGATTGCTTTGGCTCATCTCAGAGTCCACTGGGATGAAGCTCGAACCCATTTCTAAATGGGCCAGGTATCCCCTCACGGAGATTCTGGACCGAGGGGATTCCCCTACGGAGGCCTTTCCAGTGGCCAAGGCCATAGTGGGCCCGCCTTGGAGCTTTGGCAGCGCCCTGCTTCCTGCCCTGCGCCTTTGGCCAGGATGGCCAGGAAGTATGTGGTCTCTACCGGTTCCCTGTCCGGTTTCAAACACCCCTCTGCTGAGGGGTTGGTTACCGACAGCATTTTCTGGCGCGCCGGGAACGCCAGGGGTGTGGACAAACCTCCCGACAAGGAATCCAAGAAATTGGATTATGCCAGGCGAAAAGTCTATGCTGCGTCCTCTCTCGGCCTTCGTCAGGCCAGTTCGGCCGTCCTCATGTCACATTTTTCCCATGCCCTGTTGGGCTCCCTGGATGAGGTCGTCCCTCATCTTCCCGCGGATCTGCAGACTACGGTCAGGCAGGTGCAGGACCAGGGCAGGGCAGTGGCCAAACAGCAGCTCCAGACTGCTTTAGAGATTGGGGACTCATGTGCCAGGTCTGTGGCAGCCGCGGTGGCCATGCGTCGGCCGGGTTGCAGCTGAGGATATCCACCTTTACTTGGATACCCAGCACAAGTTGGCGGATGTTCCCTTTTGGGGACTGACCTCTTCAGCCCTGGGGTGGAAGGTCACCTGCAGAGGATCGAGAGTCCAATGCTACCTTGGACTCCAGTCTCTTCCACTCAGAAGGACAAAGGCCAGAAGCCTCAGCCTAAGCCCTTTCGTCCTTCTGCGCCTCAAAAGCGCGCGGCCCAGCAACGCCAGGGGCTAGCAGGCCCGGCTTGGCATCCCAAACCAAGCCATCGGCTTCCTCCAACAGGAAGCAGGGAGGTAAGGCCCAGGAGGTCCCTCGGCGGTCCCTCCTCCAAGCCTGCCCAGTGACGGGCTGAGGGGTGTCGCCCCCATCCCCGTCACCTCACCCCTGGTTCCCCCCCGTGGGGGGACAGCTCTGACACTTCCTTTACACCCGGTCCATTATTACCAAGGACAGGTGGGTACTGGAGGTGGTGGGAAAAGGCCTGCCTCTAGAATTCAAGCAGGCCCTGCCCTTCAGAGCCGTCGCATCTCGGGGGGCCTCGGGGTCCGCAGCTCACTGTCGGCTCATCGGGCCGACATCACTCTTCCCCTCCAAAAGGAGGTGATCAGGGAGGTAGCGGATCCCCCCTCAGACCCGGGGTTTGTGTCCAGGTACTTCCTGGTTCCGAAACGGACGGGGGGCTGGTGCCCCATTCTCGATCTACACAACCTGAACAAGTTCCTAAGGTCTTGAACCTTCAGGATGGTCACTCTGGCGCAGATAATACCATCTCTGGAACACGGCGTGTGGTTCTGCTCTCTGGACCTGCAGGACGCGTTCTTTCACATCCCTATCCATCCATCACATCGGAGATTCCTTCGCTTTCGAGCAGAGGGATCCCTCTTCGAGTTCCGAGCCATGCCCTTCGGCCTGTTTTCAGCTCCCAGGGTCTTCACCAAATGCATTGCAGTGGTGACAGCTTTCCTGCGGCGCCGGGGGGTCCAGGTGTACCCTTACCTGGACGATTGGCTGATAGCAGCCCCCTCCAGACAAGAGGTGGAGCGGTCCAGAGATCTGGCCCTCCAGGTTTGCTCTCAAGTCGGCCTTCTCATCAACGAGGCCAAGTCGGAACTCGAGCCGAAGCAGGTGATTCTGTTTATCGGGGCAGAGCTCGACTCTCTTCGAGCCAGAGCACGGCTCCCGGCGGACAGGGCCTAGGTTCTTACCTCCTTTGCCCAATCATTTCTGGTTGGGCAATCGCGCCCTGCCTGGGACTTCCTGCACCTCCTGGGTCTCATGGCAGCCTGTACCAGCGTGGTCCGTTGGGCACGCTGGCACATGCGCCCCCTTCAGTGGGGTCTAGCCAGCCAGTGGTCACAGTGCTGCGATCCATTGGACCAGCTAGTGATGGTGACCCAGGAGATGTGGAACGCTCTCCAGTGGTGGACCATTCCATCTCATCTGCAGGAGGGCATCCCATTTGTCCGCCCCGAGCCGACGGTCTCTCTATCGACCGATGCCTCTCTGATGGGTTGGGGTGCCCATCTGGGGGAACACCGAGCGCACGGCCTCTGGTCCCCACGGGAGTCCAGATGCCACATCAACCTGCAGGAGCTCCGAGTGGTCTGCCTAGCTCTCACCACCTTTGCTCCGTTTCTCCGGGGTCAAGTGGTCCTAGTCCAGGCGGACAATACCACGACAATGTACTACCTAAACGCCCAGGGGCGGGCCAGCGTTCCAATGCCTTACATGGAAGCTCTGCATTTGGTCACTGTGCGCAGCCTGGAGGCCGATCTCCCAGCCATTCATGTGGCAGGAGCCCAACACCCTGGCCATGCCCTGAGCCGGATAGGGGCTGCATCTCATGAGGGTCTCTCCTGCCGGAGGTAGTACAAGATCTGTTCTCCCACAGGCACACCTCAGGTGGACCTGTTTGCCTCAGGGAGAATGTGAGCTGAGGCTGTTTCATGCCCACCCCTCAGCAGGCCTCGCTGCAGGGGATGCCTTCTCGAGGCTGTGGACCCGGGCCTCTTTTACGCCTTTCCCCATTTCCCTTGATCCACAAGGTGCTTCTCAAGGCAAGGAGGGACAAGGCAAGTGATTCTGATAGCCCCAGACTGGCCCCGCCAGTTCTGGTACCCAGATCTCCTCAGCCTCAGCTCCAGGCTCCCGAGGCAGCTTCCAGCTCGCCCGGACCTGCTCTCAGTCAATCAGGGGAAGGTGTTCCATCCGGACCTTCAATCCCTGCACCTGACAGCCTGGTTCCTGAGCGGCTAGAGTTCCAGGCCTTGGGTCTTTCCGACGAGGTCCTCAATGTTGTTGAGGCGTCCCGTAAGGAGTCGACCAGAAAATGCTATGCCTTCAAATGGAAGAGATTTTCCATCTGGTGTCAGGGCAAGGGCTTGGACCCTTCCTCCTGTTCTTTGGCAAGCATTTTGGACTATTTATGGTCCCTTTCTAGTCAAGGGCTTAGGTCGGCGACCCTAAAGGTGCACCTGGCAGCCATCTCTGCTTACCGGGCACGGGCTGGGGAGCAGTCGGTGGCACAGGAGAAGGTGGTCTGGCGCTTTTTCAAAGGCCTTGATCACATTTCCCCTCCGGTGCAAGAACCTCCACCTCTGTGGGATTTACTGCTGGTACTGGCAAAGCTCATGGGCCAGCCATTCGAACCAATGCACAGGTGTGAACTCTCTCACCTGTTGTGGAAGACCGCCTTCTTGGTGGCTATCACGTCAGCCAGAAGGATGGGAGAACTCCAGGAGCTCTGCATCGAGTCTCCTTACCTGGTCTTCCACAGGGACAAGGTTGTCCTGCGCCCCCACCCGAAATTCCTACCGAAGGTGGTGTCGGAGTTTCACCTTAACCAGGTGTTGACTCTGCCGGTGTTCTACCCCAATCACACCTCGGAGGCCGAATACAGGCTCCATACTTTGGACCCTAGAAGGGCGCTCGCTTATTATATGAGCGAGCTGGCTGAAATTCGGGGAGAGGTTCGCCAGCTGTTTGTCACCTACGCTGAAGCCGCACCTGGCAGACCTGCAGCCAAGCAGACGATAAGCAGGTGGGTCACCTCCTGCATAGATCTCTGCTATAAGTTGGCGGGCATGGAGCCTCCCAGAGGGATAAGAGCTCATTCTACCCGTCATACTGCTGCATCGGTGGCTGCTTCCAGGGACGTCCCTATCCAGGAAATCTGCAGGGCTGCTACCTGGAAGTCAGCACACACCTTCATTACCCATTACCACATCGACCTTGAGTCACGCCGGGATGCTGGTTTTGGGGCCTCGGTTCTCCAGTCTTTATTCCCTAAGTAGGGGGTGTGCGCCTTGCCTCCCTCCTCCCGGAGAACTGCTAGGAGTCTGCCAGACAGTGTGGATGAACAACATATCCATGTCCCTAGAAATACAGGTTACTCACCTGTAACAGGAGTTCTAGGAATGGTATGTGTTGTTCATCCTCGACTCTCCCGACCTCCCGGCTTCGACGCACAACCTGAGCTTCCAGCGGGCCAGATCTGGCGTCATGGGGTGGAGCCGAGAGTTTTACCACCCGGGTGGGTGGGAGGAGCCAGCTTGAAGACCTTCCGGCAAGATTTAAAGCGGCAAGGAACCTGCCAGACAGTGTGGATGAACAACATATACCATTCCTAGAACTCCTGCTACAGGTGAGTAACCTGTATTTATTGAATGCCCAGGTGTAACTTAACCATTTTTTGGAGGTGTTGCACCAAATTTTTAACATGGCCTTTTTGGGACCCCTCCTCATGAACAGTGCCAGTGTAATTTTGTTCACTTGTCCTGAAAGGTGATTTCGCAGAGTGACTGCGCCATTCTGTGCCACAGGTGCGAAAACACATTTTGGGCAGGATGTGAAAAATAGGAGGAAAAACAAAAACGCACCTCCACTGTACCTTTCAAAGAGCTTTATTAAATATGAAATTTAAAAAGTGCCACCATGCATCCCTTACACATGAGTGCATGATAGTTACCCCAACGGTTCCATGCCTAGCACGTCATCGGGGTGTAACTGACAGCCAGTCATTCTCCACTTAAACAGTCATTTTCCTTGAAGAGACAAGTACCAATAGCAGCAATATATACAGCAACATTCATATTACAACAAGTAACAGTCACAACAAAACGCAAATCAGTTCCTATGTTCCTAAAGTGATCAGTGCTATTAAATACCCTTACCTCTATTTCATAGGTTTTACAGATTTGTCAAAGCAAAGGAAACAATTGTCCATAATGTTTGCCAGTATTGGTGCTATCTTAGTGACAGCCCCTGAACTAATTGTTTTTAAGTGCTTATTTAGCCTATGTTTAAATTCTTCCATAGTATTGCTAGCCACAGCCTCTATTGGCAAACTATTCCAGACTCACAATACATATATCATTAAATGACTGGAAATCAGAATTTATAAAAAGAGACAATTAGCACTTGCTGGGATACAATTCAAATTCTATGTGCAATCTGCTTTACTCTATAGGTATATTGTTCACACAGGTGAGGCAGCCCTAGGCAATTCCTCCTATTACCTAGAAGAGAGAGAAAAACACATAGAGAAAAGGGGAATTAATGGGAGAAATTATTATTGGATAAATCTTATCAATATAGATATATATATATAATCTAGTCATCTAAGACTGTACACATGGCTCTACCACTAAGTCTGGTTCAGCACACATTCACAAGTGTGTCCCTCGTTCTTACTTTTTACTTCTTTTCTGTTTTTGCTTTTTTTTGCTCTCTTACTTATACTTTTTAAGTCTGTGATTAATACAGGGCATCAGATCAATTTTATCATTTAGTCCAGGTGTCTGTAAGCCCTCCAGCATAAATATCCAGAAGGATTCCCTTTCAGACAACTTCTCATCCAGATTTCCACTTTGTACACCTAAGTTTACTCTTTCTACACCACAGAACTTAAATACATGAGCCACAGTGGGATTTCTATTCATCTTACAATGGCAGGACAGAGCACTTCTATCATCTTGATTGAAAATTGACCTCATGTGCTCCCCCACCCTTTCCTTTAACATTCTGGCAGTTTTGCCTACGTAAAAGGCACCACACTGGCAAGTAGCAAAATACACTACATACTCAGTGGTACAACTAATAAAATTCCTAAAAGTGTAACTAGTTGTACTGTTACATGTGGAAAATGTTTTACATTTAATCACATGTTTACAAAACTTACAATTTCCACAAGTAAACATCCCTGTTGATAATGATGTTGGATGCACAGTCCCCCTAGGACCTGGTGTATAACTGTGTGCTAACCTTTCCCTGATGTTTTTACCTTTTCTGTACACCATTATTGTTTTTGTTTGGTGACCTCCCTAAGAAAGGGGCAGATTCCAAAATATTCCAATTCCTTTCCAAGATACTCTGCATTTGTCCTGAGTGCCTAGTGAAGGTGGTCACAAAGTTCAAACTGTCCCTCTCTTAATTCTCGCTGGGTTCCTGACTCTAAGAAGGCTGGACCTATTAGTCTGACTGACCTCCTAAAAGCCCTATCAACAGTATTCTTGCCATGGCCTCTTTCAACATACCTCTTACACACATATCTGAACCACATCTCTCATAGTCATGTTTCCTCACTACAGTTTCTTCAGACTCGTAACAGTTGGGCCCTTGGATATTTGCAATCATATGGTGTGGTGGCAACTCGATGCCAACAGCAATGAGTTCCTGTCAGTCTCCTTCCTATATAGGGATGTCTGCAATGTACCATCCTGTTTCTTAATTATTTGTACATCCAGGAAGGAGACGACAGGAGATCACACTGAACCATGAACTGCAAATTCTCATACTGTTTTTCCAAACAGGCCACAAATTCAAACAATTCATTTCTCGTGCACACACTGAGTGGGCGGTGGGAGGGGTGGCCGATGGCCCACCAGGCATTTATTTATAACTGAAGCCCCGCGATAGGGTTGGGGATCAGGTCCACTGGACCACCACCAGGGAATATTCTATTTTACTTAAGCCTCCGCGATTGGGTTGGGGAGTGGGTCCACTGGACCATCAGGGAATATTTTAATTACTTAATCCCGCCGATTGCTGGGGAAGTGGGTCCACTGGACCAACCAGGGTATTTAAATCATTCATTTGCCTGCGATCGGGCAGGGAGCGGGTCCACTAGACCACCAGGGATGGTAAACATTCATTAGCCCGTGATCGGGCATGGGGGTAGGGTGCACTGGACCACCAGGGATATTGATACATTACGCCTGTATGCGGGCGGGGGGGCATGACACCTGGCCTGTGTCTGGGGTGGTCGGGTGGCCACCCACAGCTGGTGGCTGGTGGCTTACCTGAGGGTGGCAGTAGCGGCTCTAGCCACAAATGGTTACCAGGGCACAGCTGAGGCACAACAGATGGCAGCCAGGGCACTGGTATATTGTTACTATGGGGGAAGCTCTGCACCATATGGGGCACCAACTGGGGCACAGCATTTTTTTACCGGGGCACGTGCCCTGGCGGGTGCTGGTGTAGAGCCACCACTGGAGGGTGGCCAGGACTTGCTCCTGCTTTTCAGGGTGGATCTTTGCGCCACCCTGTGTGATGCAAGGTGGTTTGTGCCTACATATGCACCACAATCCCGTGCTGAATATTAGGATGTGCTGCATATGCATGGCAAGCCCCACACACTCGCGCCGCATACATTACTGGTGTGCCCGAGCATAGAATTCCCTGCGCAACATCCGCTTTTGAATATCGTGCCGGGGTGCATCAGTGAGGTTGTGCATGGAGCAACACTGTTGCGCCATGCACAAACCCTTTGAATATCCCACCCATAGAGTAAAGCAGATTGCACATAGAATTTGAATTGTATCCCAGTAAGTGGTAATTGTGTTTTTTTTTTATTCTGATTTCTAGTCATTTAATTGTTTATGTACTGTATGTAGAGGTAAAGCGTATTTAATAGCACTGATCACTTTAGGAACATAGAAACTGATTTGCACTATTGTGATTGTCACTTGTAATATGAATGTTGCTATATATTGCTGCTATTGGGTACTTGTCTCTTTAAGTGGAGAATGACTGGCTGTCAGTTACACCCTGATGATGTGCTAGGCATGAAACTGGTTTGGGTAACTATCAGTGTACTTGAGGTGTAAGGATACAAAGCTGCACTTTTTAAATTTCATATTTAATAAAGCTCTTTGAAAGGTACAGTACAGGGTATTTTTTTTGTTTTTCCTGCATTGTTTAAGTGCTTCACCTCCATTCAGTGAAGCAGTTTTTGCTGTGCTTGTTAGGATGTGAAAAGCGACAGCTTTACTGTTAAAAAGGAGGTACGCAAAAATGGCAATGTTGAAAATCTGGAGTAAAAATATTAAAAATTAGCAAAGTTAGGAGCATGCATAGAGACTGTGCAAGACATGCTTGTAATGCAGTAATTTTTTGGAATTTTGTCACCAAATTTGAAACATGGACTTTTTGAGACCTACCTCATGAACAGTGGTACTGACATTTCAGACACTGGTCCCAAAGGTAATTTCACACAGCAATCGCAAAATCACCTTCAGGACCAGGTAACAAAATGACAGTTACACTGATGACCAGTGACTGGGTGGGATCCCAAGAACCCCATGTTGAAAATTCAGGCCAAAATTCAAAATGGCTGATTTATCAACATAAGTTGAAAACCAATTAAATGCCATTATAGCATGCTTACCCTTGATTTTTAGGATTATGTTCGGATTTGAAGAGTGCAGACATGTCCCAGTCCAGAGAAAATGACAGCGCTGACCTCCAGAGGTAAGTGGGGTAAGGGTGCATGTGTGGGGAGGTGTGCTCAGTGGGAGGGTGGGGATGGGGAGGGAGGACTGGGGTGACGATGAGGACCATTTTCTTTTTACAGGAAAAACACATCGGGGAAGGTTTTCTTTGTTGACGGAAACAAAAATATACATCTGGGCACACGGGAGTGGACTCCCAGTGTGCCACATGATTTGGGGGGGTGGGTGCATGATGTTGACATGGGGATTGGGCAAAACGATGTTGGCAGGGGGGAAAAGAAAAAAACAAACATTTGGGCACACTAGGGTGGACTTCCAGTATGCCACATGAGTTGGGGGGTACATAATGCCGACACGGGGATTGGGCACCCTGATGTAGGAAGGGGGAAAATAAAACATGTGTGCACACTGGGGTGGGCCCCAGTATGCCACATGAGTTGGGGGCTACATAATGCCGACACGGGGATTGGGCACCCTGATGTAGGAAGGGGGAAAATAAATACATGTGTGCACACTGGGGTGGGCTCCCAGTATGCCACATGACTTTGGGGGGCTACATAATGCCGACACGGGGATTGGGCACCCTGATGTAGGAAGGGGGAAAATAAATACATGTGTGCACACTGGGGTGGGCTCCCAGTATGCCACATGACTTTGGGGGGCTACATAATGCCGACACAGGGACTGGGGCCCCCGATGTTGGCCTGGGGATGGGGAGTGGGGAGGACAGCAGCAGTGGGAGGGTTTTCTTTCCTGCTGTTGCGGCAGTGGCGATGCGACTGTGCACAAAGCACTCATACATGTGTAGTTGCAGGCATGGCATTTTGCCATGGCAAACAAGGTGGCACCAGTGGAACTACACATGCATATGAGTCATGCATGCTTAGTTCTTGCCCCAGAATGCAGAAGTAACAGCTGAAATAGTGCAGCTTTCATTCTGCAGTGGCTGATTGTGGTAGACTGTTTCAAGCTCCATTGGACTTTCAGAAGGATACTTCCAAAAGTCCAACAGAAGGTTCCATGATTGGCCATTTTTGTAAGCTACGATCAATCCCAAAATGTCTGTAGGCTCCGCCCACAGACATAAAAATAAAGGAAATTGTCAGGTCTATAAGCAGGGATGGGAGGGTAGAAGAAGACAGTGAAAAGCAGAAGCCTTTAAATGAGTACTTCTGCCTCAGTCTTTACTAAGGAGGCACCTGGTAATGGACCCACCCAAAGGGGACAGAAGTCGCCTGGGGTAATGGATACAGGCCATTCACAACAGAGAGAGAAAGAACAGAATTAAACAAACTAAAGGTAGATAAAGCCATGGGGCAGGACAGAGTCCACCCACACATATTAAGGAACTTAGTGATGAAATGGCAGCACCACTAGCAAATCTTTTAGCAGATCCATAAAGCCATGGGGCAGGACAGAGTCCACCCACACGTATTAAGGGAACTTAGTGATGAACTGGCAGCACCACTAGCAAATCTTTTTAGCAGATCCTTGAGAGACAGGACAGTTCCCCAGGACTGGAAAAGAGCAATAGTGGTCCCCATACACAAGAGTGGTAGCAGCAAGGAGACAGGAAACTTCCGCCTCGGTCAGCCTCACCTCAGTGGCTGGTAAGATGATAGAGTTGTTGCTCAAAAAAGGGATACTAGCATTCCTGAAGAATCTGGACAACTGGATGCCAAGCAAAGCAACTTCACAATGGGAAGGTCCTGCCAGGCTAACCTGATCGAGTTCTTTGACTCAATTACTAGGGCTGTGGACCAGGGGGTAGCTGTTGATGTTATCTACCTTGACTTTAACAAGGCCTTGGACTCTGTGCCACACAGAAGCCTGAAAAACAAACTCGACCATACAGGAGTGGGGCAGGATTTTGTAGCATGGGTGAGTAGCTGGCTTGAACAGAGAACTCAATCCATGAGAGTAAATGGGGCAGCATCAGGAGATAGGGAGGTGACAAGCAGGGCACCACAGGGGTCCATCTCGGACCATTACCTTTAATATCTTAATCAGAGATATCACAGAGGAGTTGACAGGAAGGTGTGCCTGTTTGCAGATGACACAAAGCTCTGCAACAGGGTGGACAATGCACAGGGGTAGAGCAAATGAAAAGTGACCTGCTAAGGCTGGAACATTGGTCCAACTTTGTGGCAGTTAAAATTCAACGTGAAAAAGTGCAAAGTTATGCATCTGGGCAGAAGCAACCCAGAAACAGAGTACTACCTGGGAGGGGAGAAACTAGCAACCACCCATCAGGAGACGGATCTAGGGGTTATCATATTAGACTATTTGAAGGTAGGCGGACAATGTGAAAAGGCAGCAAAGAAGGACAGCTGGATGCTGGGATGCATAAGAAGGGGCATCACAAGTAGAAGAAAGGAGATGATCCTGCCACTGTACAGGTACCTGGTGAGACCCCACCTTGAGTACTGTGTCCAGTTCTGGAGACCTTATCTCAGGAAAGACAGACAGATTGGAGACAGTACAGAGAAGGGTAACAAAAATGATGCACTGTCTCCATAAGTTGCCATACAGCATACATGCAGGCTACAGGAACTCAACATGTACTCTCCAGAACAATGCAGGGATAGAGGAGACATGATTGAGACATTTAAGTTTCTGAAGGCTATAAACAGAGTCTCCACCCAGGAGCTCTTTATGGTCAATAGCACCAGTAGGACTAAAGGACATGAGATGAAATTGAGGGGAGGAAGAATCAGGGGCAACATGCAAAGGTTTTTTTTCACAGAGAGGGTGGTTGACCCATGGAATGGTCTACCAACTGAGCTCATTGACTCCAAAACAGTAGGGGAATTTAAAGCAGCTTGGGACAGACACAAGAGGAATCCTAAAGAGGGGGTAGGGCTCAAAGCAGACAAGATGGATCTCTGGTCTCCCATCTGCTGTCAATTTCTATGTTTCTATGTGTGAACTAAAGCACTTAACTAGATTGTCAGAAATAACCAAAGTTCTGGGCTATGGTTCTAGTCTAGAACCTTTCAAGTAGTTCTAGGGAACATGAACTCATTTGTGCATAGGATTGTAGGGAAAGAAGAGAGAGAACTACATACAGGAGAAAAAAACATTGCAAGACCTGCTCTCAGCAGTGCAATTATATTTAGCTTCATTGCACATGTAGAAAAAAAGAAGAAAATTGTATTCCTTTAAAATGCAGATGCCAAGAGTCACATTTGATGTGGTTTAGCACAGCAGCATGCACAGGTACCCTATATCAGCAGTATGTTCTCATCTACTGTATGTATATCCACTAATGGTGAATGATTTACACAGAAACATAGATAATGACAGCTGAAAAAGACCAGAGGGTTATCCAGCCTGCCCAAGTTCCCTTTAATCCCTGGAACCTACTGTTCATTCAGGGTTCTAACCCTCCCTGTCCTCTCTCTATTCTCCTCCCTGGTCCTGCCACCCACAGTAACCACTATACCCTTCATTATGTCCCAGCCGTGCTTGAATCCCCTGACTGTTTTTGCACCCACCACTTCAGCCAACAGACTGTTCCAAGATTCCACCACCCTTTCCGTAAAGTAGTACTTCCTCACATCTATTATTTATTGCCTATCTATTATGTATTTCTGAATATTTGGTATTCAGCAGCCAAATATTCAGATATTTGGGTATTTGGTATTCAGGATCCCTACTTAAAAAAAAAGCAGCCCACATTCTCCTTCCCCAGTCCAAAACCCAGTAGAATGTAACCCCATTCCCACCCTCTATCAGCAGCCAATACCACCCTTCTTCCCCAGCACCCAAAGTTTGTTATATTACATTTTTATTTAGAAATATAATCCCTTTGATGGGTGATCAACAACCTTCACCTTCACGCCAGTCATATTTTAAAGTTTCTATAGCACTCATTTATGCTTTTTAAAATATTCAATATGTCCCCCACTCATCTTGGCAGTATCCTCCCCCAACACCAAATTCACGTAACAATAAGGTGACCGCATAACCCCCTCTTCTATGGCTGGCCACCTGTTTGTGAATGAAAGTGCTTGCACATTTTCATGTTAAAATCATCTGATGGGGATGACTCCTACCTCCTGTCAGGTGACCGGTAACTTTTTTGTTAAACAGTCTATGTGTGGGAAGATGGAAGGTAGGAGGTATGAATACAAGCCAAGTACTCAAAAAAAGGTACTCGCACTCCCCTATATCAATCCTTTTCTGTGTGTGCCTAATGGCTGCTGCAACTGACCATGACTTGCAAAGTGCTTCGGGATACAGGATGTATGAAATGCACTATAGAAAGCTAGGTTCATTTTCTTCCAAATGACTCAAAGCAGAAGGGGAATTCAACACCGAACCAAATTTGTAAGCTTAAAGTTATAGGTGTAAGTATCCTTTTCAAATGTAAATGAACGCTTGCCTTAATAACAAAAATTCTTGACTCAAAACCCTGCTTTTATTTTCTCCTTCTGTCCAGTCTCTGGAGTGGCACTTCTCATTCAGGGACCTCCAAGCCCTTCCCACATTTTCTGTCACTTACCCCACCACCACTAAACACAGATTTACCCATCTGTGGTGGGGCCATAAGGACTGTTGGGACTCCAACCTCCCCCTCCACCACAGGATGGTCATCATGTTATTGTGCTCTTCCAGTTTACGCTTTTCAACCCTGTCTTTGGGACAACGTCTTGATGGTGCAGTGCTGCATGTGCTAGAACCTGCTGGTGTACCCCTTCCACTCTACAGTTTTTGGTGCACAAAGCAGTTTTCAGGAATGCTTGTTCCTTCTCTTCCTCAACCACCTCCTGATGTGCCCGGCTCACTCCTGAACACAGGTTGCTGGCACTGAGAGAGGCAGCCCTGCTGCTACATTGATGGATGGACTCTACAGTTTCTTTCTTATCATAGTGAGGGAACAGCAAGATACCAACCCCTTCTTGCCTCTGTGTTGACAGATGGCCTTGACAGTCCCCTCTTATCATGCGTACGGTACAGCAAGATCCCAACCCCTTCCTGCCACTGCATTGATGGATAGCATACAGTCTGTTATCATAGGGAACAGAAAGACAGATGGCCTCGACAGTCTCCCTCTTATCATGTGTAGGATACAACAAAATCTTTACCCCTTCCTGCTACTGGGCTAAGTGGCCAACCTCTACAGTCCATCTTTTGCCAAGTTTAGGGTACAGCAAGATCCCAAGCCCTTCCTGCTGCTATGCAGATGGACAGCCTCTACACTCTGTGCCTTATTATGCTAAGGGTACAGCAGAATCCCAACCCCTTACTGCCACTGTATTGATAAATGGTCTCTACAGTCTCCATGTTATTATGCTCAGGGTACAGCAAGATCCCTATGCCTTCCTCCCTCTCTCTCTTATTCTCAAATATCGGCCTCATCTCTGTTCCATCTCCCAGGCTTTCTGCTGTTGCTGGTACATTCTTCTCTTCTGCTGCCCCAGCTGATCACTTACCTAGCTCTGTTTGCCTAATAATCTCACCCTCTTTCATATCTTGTAAAAAATATCTTTCTCTTCCTTATAATTTATGGTTTTTCTCTCTACTATTACTAATTTTCCCCAAGTGGCTTATTTTGGTTGTCTGACTGCCTGCAACTCCAGCTGACATGGCTTGCATTGCTGCTGCCTTAACCTACCAAGTGCTGCTTCCATGCCAATAGTCTTCCAGTTGTATATGTGATGCTTGACCAGCTGGCTATGATTGCTGTATGATATTTGTAATATAAAAATATAGTATGTGAGTCTGTGCTCCATGGGTGCCCCCCCAACCACCCCAGATTTCAGTGAAAACTACAGGATATATAATTGACCAGGAGACCTCTGTAATATACTAACATACTATTTGCCAGCAGATTAGGGCCTTATGGTCTATCAAGTCTGCTCGAACCTAGATCCTTAGTTGGGTGACGAGACCTCCCATCCCTTGTGCTCCAGAAACCCCTATCATCCATCCCCACCCCGGGACAGGCCATCATCTGATACATCCACTTTCTGTGTCTGTCCCACCCTCTCTTAAGCTCTCCACTGTGGATCTCTGAACCAGCTCACCAGGCAGAGCATTCCAAGGTCCACCACCTCTCAGTGAAATAACCTCCTCCTCTTTCCCCTCACCCTTCCACCTTCCAACTTCAAACCATGCCCTCTGGTGATGCCTCCCTGCTTTAGTCTAAAGATCCCCTATGTTTACCCTATTTATTCCCTTGAGGTACTTGAAGACCTCAATCATGTCCCCTGTCTCTCCTCTCCTCCAATGAAAACAGGCAGAGCTCCTCAAGTCTGTCCTTGTAGTCAAATCCCCAGCCCTCGTATCATCTTTGTTGCCCTCCTCTGTACCCTCTCCAGGAGCTGTATGTCCTCTTCAAGTGTGGTCTCCAGTACTGTACACAGTACTCAAGGTGTGGTCTAACCAGTCCATTGTACAGTGGCAGAATCACTTCCTGCTTCTAGAGGTGATCCCCCTTGGGTGATGCATCCCAACATCCTGTTTGCCTTGCTAGCTGCTCTCCTGCACTGCTCAGTGTTATTCATACATGTATCCACCATGACCCCTAGGTCTTTTCCCTGTTGAGGCTTCCAGCACCTCCCTCCCAGGGTGTACCTGTGTTTAGGGTTTCCGACCAAGATGCAACACCTTGCACTTGGTGATATTGAAATTTAATTTCCATGTGAGCCCAGCTTCCAGGGTGTCCAGGTCCCTTGCAGGGCCAACCTCCCTCTCTCCCTCAACTACTGCTCCCATCTTGGAGTCATCCGCGAAGAGACTCATTTCACACCCTATACCATCCCTGATGTCTGATATGTATGCATTAAACAGGATTGGACCCAGGACCGAGCCCTGTGGTACCCCACTACCAACCTCTGTAGGGTTCAAGAGCTCCCCACAGACCACTACTCTCTGAGTGCGTCCAGCTATCCAGTTTTCAATCCATCTGACCATCAAAGGGCCTACTCCTAACCCCATCAGTTTCTCCACCAGACCATTGTTGGGGACAGAGTCAAACGCCTTGCTGAAGTCCAAGAATAATACATCCAGGCTTACCCTGTCCAGTTCTGATGTTACCCATTCATAGAACTCCACAAGGTTGGTTTGACATGATCTACCTGGCACAAAACCCATGCTGCCGACTCATCCAGACCTCCCACCTCCAAGTAAACCCCAATCATTCCTTTAGTATACTCTCCATTAATTTTCCACCACGAGGTTAAACTGATGGGTCTATAGTTTCCTGGTACTCCTTCGACCCCCTTTGTGGATTGGTACCACATGTGCCTCGCAATCCCTAGGTACCCTCCCTGTCTCAAGTGACCTGTTGAAAAGCTCCGCCAGGGTGCAGCCAGTATGTCTGCCAATTCCCATAGTACTCGGATGAATGCCATCCGCCCAGGAGATTTGTCTTCTTTAGGGCCTTGAGGGCAAACCACACCTTTTGTGGGATGGCATCATCCGTCCCCTCCACCTTACTGGTCTTTTATCCTTATCCAGATGTGACACCCCTGGGTACCTTTCCCTCCCTTTTGCTCCATTTCTGCTGCTCCCTGATCCCACCCTGTCGCTTCTATCCCTTTGTGCCTTGCTTTGTAGATATCCCATCCCCTCCTATGAACACAGAGGCAAAGTACTGTTAAATACCTCTGCCTGGTCCTCGCTCTTCCACCCACCCTCCTTCTGATCTCAATCTGCTGAGATGGCTTAGTTTTTCTCCGCCTCCCCAATGTACCGGAAGAACCCCTTTTCCTCCATGTGATCCTCTGTGCCAGCTGTTTTCTCTGTTGACTTTGCTCCCTCACCATACGGGTGACTTTTCTAGATGCAAGCTGGTACATTTCCTTATCCTTATCCCCTTGTTGTTTTATATTTTGTAAGCCGCCTCTTTTCTCTGACTGCTACCTGGACCTCACTGGACCACCAGCATGGTTTATGTGACCTTGCTCCCTTACGTTTCAACTTAGCGCAGATCCTGACTGCCTCATGAAGTCCCTGTTTTATGACCTCCCATCTCCTTTCCACACTTGTTGTTGAGGTAATCCCCTTCAAGTGATCCTTGAGAATATTTCACATGCCCATAAAGTCTTCCCCCCTGAAGTCCACTGCCAGTGTCCTAGATCTCACCCCACTCCCTCAATGCTTATTTGAAACCAAACAGTATTGGTCACCCCAGTCAGGGGTCCTGTACAACCATGTCCCCACTAGATCCCCTCTGCCAGAACCACATCCAGGACATGCCCTCCTTGTGGCTCCATCACATGCTGTGTTAAGAACACATCCTGAAGCCATCCAGCAGCCTCTGCTCCTGGCCACCTTAGAGGACATGGTTCCCAGTTAGTACCTGGCATATTAAGGTCCCCATCAACACCACTCCTTCCCTTTTGGACCACACTGGGCAGTGATGTTGTCCAGCAAACCATCCTCTAGAACATCCTCATCCCGGGGGCCTATATGCTACTCCCAGCTTGACCTTATCTCCTGCTGGGGATCGTAAGGTGACCCATAAGGCCTCCACATTTCCCTCTGCCTCTTCTACCATAGCAATTTCTATGTCATCTCTAATGAACATAGCCACTCCACCCCCTCTGCCCTCCTTTCTATCCTTCCTAAGCATAGTGTACCCCTGCACATTTAGGTCCCAGTCATGGTTTTTGTTGGCCCACGTCTCCGTGACTGCCGCCACATCCACCCCCCCTCGAACAGCATGGCCTGGAACTCTGGCAACTTGTTTCCCAAGCTCCTGGCATTTACTAACACTAACCCCCACCCTTATCCCTGATCCTTTTGTCGAACCCACCCAGATTCCTTATACTTCCATCCTCCCCTGCTCCTCCTGGAACCTCCACCTCCAGTCTGTTTCCTCCCCTTGGGCTTGAGGTACCCTTCATCTGAGGAGGGCTTCTGGTCAGCCCCTCCCTTATCCCTTCCCCCCCTTTCAAGTTTAAACCCCACCTTTCTTGTATGTAGTCAGCCATCCCCTGTTTAAGGACTTCCTTCCCTAATGGGGCAAGATGAAACCTGTCCTTGGCATATAGTCCCTTATCCTCCCAAACTCCATTCCAGTTCCCTAACACCCCCAACCCATTCTCTTCACCCCACTTCCTGAGCCATTCATTAACCTCTGTGAGCTTCATTTTTTTTTTCATTTTTTTCACTTTTTTTCATTTTTTTCAATATAATTAACTTCCTTGAGAAATTGCATTTTATGGCCTTTTTATGACATGCTTTGAAGTTGGGAAGCTAAATATACATTTTATTACAGACCAGGATGTGGCTATCTCACATCTAGGTGACAAACTGCAGAGTTGTAAAAATGTTTGCTGTTCCTTGGGAAAACAGGAACTGCTCAAGATCAAAGAGAAAATGTTTAATTAAAGACTCATAATTTGGGAAATGAGTTTTTGCTGACGTCACCTTATTTAATATACCTCCTGATAGGACATCCTGTTTGTAATTTTTTTTATATTCTAAAAGGAGGAGCTAGATGACTCACAGAAGGGGTGTGGAGACACAGTTTAAACTAATACAGGTGTCTGATCTGTTTGACATATCTTTTGTACTCTTAAGAAACAAGATCTCTGATCTAACCAGCACTGTATAGTGGTAATACATTAGACAGAAAAGTCTAACTGTACTGTGGTAGAGTTTTTGTTTTGCATTTGCCTTGTTATTTTAAGTGACTGTATGCTTTTTAATACAGTGTCTCTCTGTTTACATTTATATATTTTCATCCATTTTAGTAAATATATTATTTGAAAGACTGGGTGTGTCTTCAAAGTTCTTTTGCATGTGATGTATATGTGGTTTAAGTTTGACAGCTGTTCTGGAGAGCTTGATGGTGTTACTAGCCTGGGAAAACATAAGAATATATCTAAGGTATTTATAGAGTTTTAATGGGTTCATTTTGAATACCTGTTAGGTGCCCTTAGGAGAAAGATATATTGCATCTCCCAAAGAGAATATTATCGGAGCCTGTACATTTGGGTACTACTAGCATAAGGTTCTGAGTTTGAATCTCCAGAACTTGAGACTAGAAGGTGATTTGGACCCACACAGCAGAAGGAGGGTCACCCTGTCTGTTACCCGTTCACATTACTGCACTTGGAGGTTGGCAGTGTGGGAGCAGAGGGCCTGACCTGCTGAGTATGTTTGTGATGGATTTGGTTGACAGCAGTGTGAAAAAATTTTAACACAAGCTTTAATCTGTTCAGTGTGTCAGCTAATACTGTACAGCTCACTTGCAAAATAAGACAGTGATTTTTTTTAAAAAGGAAAAGAACTACATAATTTTGCTTACAGTCAAGTTCCTGCCTTTATTTTTTTTTTTCAAGCGTGTTAGAGTAGCTATAGTTAGAGAAGAAGGTGGCTTCAACTATAGTGGTACACTGCAGACTACTTGAGGCAGTTATAGCAGGACAGAGGAGTCATGCACGAGGTGAGAGCCACAAAGCAGAACTTCGTGGATGCCCTGATGGCAGCAGATGTCTAGAGCATCAAGTCACAGACTGTGACTGTAAAGGACCAAGCCTTGGGCATGATGGGGCTAGTGGCCAGTGCAGTGTCCAGATCTGGTGGGGGAGGGCAGCAGGGCCGAGTGAGCAAGGGCCACAGCAGCAGGGAATACCAGCATTCTGAGCCAAAGCAGTCAGGCTACAGACTGAGTTGTGCAGAATGGAGCTGGAGTTCCAGAGACATACTGAGTGGGAGAGAAATGAGCTACAGAGGAGAAGAGGGCAAGAACAGCAAGAAGCTGACCATGAAGAGTGTGAGCGCCATGAGCTGCAGAGAGATGAGGGAGCAAGATCAGCAAGAGGCTGACTGTGGGACAGCGGAGGCTGACCATGAAGAGCATGAGTGCCAGAGGCAACATGAACTGGAGAGAAGCATGGATGCCAACCACCAGCACCAGAGCAGGTAAGTGGCTTGGGTTTAACTGGAACTACAGGACTGGATACAAATTGAATTCCAAATTGACAGCTGAATTTAAAGAGGGGAGGATATGATGCCTTTTAAATTCCTTTGAAAAGTTTATTCCAGGCAAAATTCCCAGAGGGTCCTGAGTCCAGCTATCCTCGCTACTTGCATCGAAAGCTCGGGATGCACTGGGTCAAATGGACAATGAGGACAGTAATGATTGCAGCAAACTTAAAGCTGCACTTTAAAAGCTTGATTTAATCCGCAGAAGCATACATTAAATTCCATAAGCTCAGGAGAAGCCCTGATACGAGCTTGTTATGATGAGCCATGCAATGAAACAATGTCAGTTTCTAAATGGTGGTGGAAAGAATTGAAGCAAACTCTGCAGATAAACTGAAAATACTATTTTGTTAGAACAGTTTTTTTGGCATGTTCAGCAGAGCTGAAGACCTGACTGGAGGACCGGGATCCTAAAACAGTGCAAGAGGCTGCTTGAACTTGGACCTGGCTATGCCAAGAGCAGACCTGCTCTGAGAGTGAATGGAGTGGTTGTGGCAGTGCAGAAGGGAAAAGTGTGCCTTCAGGCAGCTAAAGCCCTCACTGCCTCCACTAAAACCAGTTAGCCCAGGTTTCAAAGAAAGAGTTCTCTGAGAAAAGAAACAAATGTTGGGTTTAGAAGAAACTGGGATATTAGCAGACAGTGTCCTAAAAGGACGAAGCAATACACAACATGGGGCTTGGAAATAAGTGGGTTGTCTATGTGTCCCTGAAGCATGCCTGAAACATGAGGGAACACATGCACCCAGTCATGGTGAATGGTGCCTGACACAAGGGTTAAGGGACACAGGGCATCCCTGACATTGGTAAAAGGAGATCCAAGCTTGGTCAGCTTATACCCAATGAATTCATAATCTGTACAAGACTTCACTGGGGAGGAGAAAACATTGCAACTGCTAGTGTTCTCCTGGACTGGGGTGAAACAGAGGAACTGTGCAACAGGTGGCTGTAGCCAAACATTTGCAGTTGATGTCATCCCTGGCAATAATCTCAAACAGGATGGGTGTGCAGTTACCCTGTAGCCAAGGGAAGTGAAAATTTTAATTCCTGACTCCACAGAAGCCACTGTGGAATAACTGGGAGGCTGTTTCAGCCTGTGTCTCCTGATAGAGACTAATGAAAAGGGGGTAGAATGTCCCCAGTAGCAGTTAACCACAGCTACGGAAGGTTACTCTGAAGAAGGAGGGTGACCCATTGTCAGAGGTTGGGGATGTCAGTGATCCTGAATGCCCTGCCGCTAGTGCTAGGGACCCTAGCTTAGAGACTGGAAGGGGACCTGTCCCACGCTCTGGGAATGTTGGTGCTAGCTGCTCAGAAAAGTGACCCTAGTCTGAAGCTGAGGGTTTGGGCAGACTCTGGACGGAGCACAGGAGGTGATGATGAACATAAAGTTTATTGGAAATGGACTGATGTATACTCAGTATGTGAAGACAGAGGAGGGGTGATAGGCAGGCAGCTTGTCATTCTCTCAGGGGTACTCAGTGAGCAGTTGCTCAAGACTGCACATGATATTCTCTTGTCTGGTCATCTGGGAATCACGCGACTATGCAACGATTGGCCCAGAATTTCTATTGGCCCAACTAACCCAGCAGGTGAAGGAGTATTGCAGGTCTTGTCACTGTGCCAAGAAATAGGGAAGGCAGCAAGAAACCAAGCCACCCTAATCTATTTCCATAGTGGAGGAGCCATTCCAGAGGGTGGGAATGGATAGTGGGACCTTAAATACCCCCAGCTCCTCAAGATTGAGGTCCATCCTGACTGTGGTGGATTATGCACTCGTATCCAGAGGCAGTCACCCTATCCTCACTGAGGACAGACAAAGTGGCAGATGCCTTGCTTGGGATTTTCTCCCATGTTGGGTTTCCGAGAGGTTATCACTGATCGAGGGAGTTCCTTCCATGTCGGACCTGATGAAATGTTTGTCAAGAGGTGTGGGTGTGCAGATGCACACCTCTATCACCCGCAAGCCAATGGCCGTGGGAAGATTAAATGGTACCTAGTCAATGCCCAAGCGCCTGCTGAACAGCATGGAAGGGACTGAGAAATACCTTTCCCACCTGTTGTTTGTACACATAGGGAGGTGCCCAAGAGTCGACAGGATTTTCACCCTTCTCTTATATGGGACGCTGGCTACGTGGACCCCTAGACTTGATCCGGGAGGACTGGGGCAAGCACGCCATCCAGGGAACTCCCATAGTGGATTACATCCTTAGGGTTTAGGAAAGGCTGAAGGAGCTTTGGGGACAGCTCAGAGCATTCTGGTAGCTGCCCAACAGAAATAAAAATGTGGTACAACTGCACAGCCAGAGCTTGCTCAGATACGGTGGGTCAGGAAGTCATGGTCCTTATTCCAGTCTGGAAAGACAAGCTGCAGGCTGAGTGGGCAGGACTGTACAAGTAGTTAGGAAGGTAATTAAGTGAACTATAACATAGAGTTACCTGACAGAAGACATACAGAAAGAACGTGCCTGTCAATATATGATGAAGCCATTGCTAATAGGGCTGACATGGTGTTTGCAGTGCAGTCCTGGGAGGGGATTGGATGAAGGAGACCTCTCTGGACCTGCTGGAAGAAAGAAGCATGGTTCTCTCTTTGGAGACAGCTAAATTGTCTCCCCAGCTGGCCCCGGACAAGATCCAGGAAGTAAGGAGTTTCTGCAGACTTTGCCCCCATTATTTAGCACCAAGCCTGAATAACTTCGAGTGACACACGATGTGGAGACAGGGACAGACTGCCTACAGTGGACAGCATATATCAGGTGTCAGAGGCTGTCCAAGTGACATTAGGAGGGAAGTGAGGAAATGCTGGATTTAGGTGTAATCCAGAGATCCCACAACCCTGTGCCTCACCAGAGTCCTGTGCCCAAGCCAGATGGCTCTTCTCTATTTCTTGTGACTATCATGGACTGAATGCAGTCATAGAATCAGACGCCCACCCAATGACCCGGACAGATGAACTTCTGGACAAGTTGAGGCTATACCTTCATTTCACCATTGACTTGACAAAGGTGTTGCAGGTAGAGTTAACTGACAGAGCTTAGGGAGAGGTTGGCTCATCACTTCGATAGGCTTATTTGAATTTGAGTAATGCCTTTCAGAATGAAGAATGACACCGCCATTTTCCAAAGGCTGAGAACCAGGTGTTAAATGGTGCTGAGGAGTACGGTAGTGTACCTGGATGACATCGCCATCTTTACTGCCAGCAGGGAAGAACACCCTGTCCCACCTTAGGGAAGTGCTGGGGAGGATAGAGAGGGCCTGGCCCACTGTCAGCTGAGAAGTGCCAGTGGCTATGGCTGAAGTGACATACCTGGGCATGTTGTAGGCTGGGGACAGCTCTGTCTTGAACCAAGTAAATAGAGGTGATCAAAGCATGGCCTAGACTAGAAATGCAGAAGCAGGTCAGGAGTTTTCTAGGGACAGCAGGGTACTATAGTTTAGATGCCAAATTACAGTGTCCTGGCTGCTCCCCTATTTGACTTGGTAAAGAAAAAAGATGCTTCAGAAAATTAGCTGGGAACCAGCCTGTGAAAAGCCTTTAATAACTGAAGGAGGCACTGTACAGTGTCCTGCACTGAAAAGTCCTGACTATAGCAGACCTTTATAGTCCAGATTGACGCCTCAGACATGGGATATTGGGGCAGTACTGAGTCAGATATCCAACCAAGGGAAAGATCGCCCCTGTTGTACCTGAGCAAAAGTTACTCCTGGGGAACATTTACTTACTTGAAAAAGAGTGTCTTGCTAGTGTGGGCCCTAAAGAAGGAGTTGACTGAAAAGGGTAGCATTTAAGGCACAAATGAACCACAACCCCTGGTTTGTCTGATGGAACATGAAAAACTAATGGTAGACTATTAAGATGGAGTCTTGCCTTGCAAGGGTATGACATGACAATCTTACATAGGGCTGGAGCGACCAATCAGAACGCTGATGGCCTGTCGTGTCTATATGAAGAGGAACTGACTTGTGGAAGCTCATCTCATGCAGGGACAGAGCCCCAAATTCAGCTCAGGTGGGAGGATTGTGACGCTTTGGCAGTTGGTTATGATTGCTGTATGATATTTGTAATATAAAATATAGTATGTGAGTCTGTGCTCCATGGGAGCCCCCACCCCACCCCAGTTTCAGTGAAACTACAGCATATATAATTGACCAGGAGAGCTCTGTAATGTAATAAACTTCTTTGAGAAATTGCATTTATGGCCTTTTATGACATGTTTGAGCTGGGAAGCTAAATATACATTTTATTACAGGCCAGGATGTGGCTATCTCTGCATCTAGGTGACAAACTGCAGAGTTGTAAAACGTTTGATGTTCCTTGTAATAACAGGAACTGCTCAAGATCAAAGAGAAAATGTTTAATTAAAGACTCATAATTTGGGAAATGAGTTTTTGCTGATGTCACCTTATTTAATATACCTCCTGATAGGACATCCTGTTTGTAATTTTTTATATTCTAAAAGGAGGAGCTAGATGATCTACAGAAGGGTGTGGAGAGACATAGTTTAAACTAATACAGTGTCTGATCTGTCTGTATCTTTTTGTACTCTAAGAAACAAGATCTGATCTAACTAGCACTGTACAGAGGTAATACATTAGATAGAAAAAGTCTAACTGTATTGTGGTAGGAGGTTTTGTTTGTATTTTGGCCTTGTTATTTTAAGTGACTGTATAGAAACATAGAAACATAGAATTTGACGGCAGATAAGGACTGCTGGCCCACCCTAGTCTGCCCATTTTCCTACCTAACAGATAAGCTGCAGATCCTAATTAACCAACAGCTTACTTCCTCTTACCCCACACTAGTACTTCCTTATGTCTGTCCCATGCATTCTTGAATTCCCATTGTTCTTGACTCCTACCTCCTCAGGGAGGCTGTTCCATGCATCCACAACCCTCTCTGTGAAAAAATATTTCTTCACATTACCTCTGAGCCATCCTCCTCTATCTTAAAATTGTGCCTCCTTGTTCTTGCACATCTCTTTTTCTGAAAGATGCCACCCTCTTGGACTTTGTTGATTCCCTTGAGGTACTTGAAAGTTTCTATCATGTCCCCTCTCTCCCTCCTTTCCTCAAGGGTATACATATTAAGCTTCTTTAGTCTTTCTTTGTATGTCTTCTGGTGCAGACCCTGCAACATTTTGGTTGCCCTCCTCTGGACAGCCCCCACTCTGTCTATGTCTTTGTGGAGATGGGGTCTCCAGAACTGTGCACAGTACTCCAGATGGGGTCCCACCAACTGTCTGTACAGAGGGATAACAACTTCCTGTTTTCTACTATTGATGCCTCTCCCTATGCATCCCAGTATCCCCCCAGCCTTCCTTACTGCCCTCTCACATTGCTTGCCCACCTTTAGGTCATCTGATATAATTACCCCCAGGTCCCTTTCCATTTTTACTGTTGTCAGTATCTCACCCCCCATTGTTTACTCTTGCCCTGGGTTTTTGTTTCCCAGGTGCATTACCTTGCACTTCTTTACATTGAATCTGAGCTGCCATACATTTGATCATTCCTCCAACCTTGCTAAGTCCCTTCTCATTCTTTCCACTCCATCTGGTGTAGCAACCCTGTTGCAGATCTTTGTGTCATCTGCAAAGAGACATACTTTTCCTTCCAGTTTTTCTGCAATGTCACTTATAAAGACATTAAAAAGGACCGGACCCAGTACTGAACCCTGTGGTACCCCGCTAGTAACCCTCCTTTCTTCACTGTGGACTCCATTTACTACTACCCTTTGCGTCCTGTTGTCTAGCCAATTTTTTATCCAGGCTACCACATTGGGACTCACTCCAAGGCTGGCTAACTTGTGTATTCATCTTTTGTGTGGGACTGTATCAAATGCCTTGCTAAAATCTAGGTAAGTCATGTCCACAGCCCCTCCCTGGTCTACTACTTTGGTCACCCAGTCAAATAAATCTATTAGATTCGTCTGACATGACCTTCCCATAGTGAATCCATGTTGCCTTGGGTCCTGTGCCCCACTGGCCTCTAGGTACTCAACAATTCTTTCCTTCAGAAGTGATTCCATCATTTTACCTACCACTGAAGTCAAACTAACAGGTCTGTAGTTTTCGCCTCTGTCCTGTTCCCACTTTTGTGAAGAGGAATCACATCTGCCCTCCTCCAGTCCTCAGGTACCACCCCATCCTCCCATGATTTGTTAAAGAGTAGTCAGCAGTGTCATTAGTTCTACCCTTAGTTCTTTAAGAATTCTTGGTGAATCCCATCAGGCCCCATTGCTTTGTCCACCTTCAATTTTATTAGTTCTTTCAGAACCCTTTCTTCTGTAAATGGACTGGTATCGACCCCGTCTTCAGAGTGTTCCTCTTGTTTGGTTTAGGTACTTTCCCTCCTCTTCCTTTGTGAATATTGAGCAGAAATATTCGTTCAGTATCCCGCTTTCATTGTCACCCTCACCCACATTCGCCCTTTATTAAGCCTCAGTATCCCTCCTTTGGTCTTTCTTTGCTCCTAATTTACCTATAAAAGGTCTTATCCCCCTTCTTAACAGAGTTGGCTATCCTTTCCTTGGTTTGGGCCTTTGCTATTCTGACTGCCTTCCCAGCCTCTTTCTGCTTTAACTGATAAAGTTCTTTGTCCTTCTCCTTCTGTGTTTCCTTATATTTCCTGAATGCTATCGTTTTCTCCCTAACCTTCCCTGCCACCTTTTTTGAGAACCACAGCCGTTTTATCCTTCGTTGTGTTTTGTTGATTTGCTTTACACAAAGGTTTGTTGCCTCTGTGATGGCTGTTTTGATTACTCCCCATTGTTCCTCCACCCCTCCTTCTTGCCTGCTTGCTAGTGCTTTTCTGAGGCACTCTCTCTTTTTCCCAAAGTCAGCCCTCCTAAAGTCCAATACTCTTGCTTTTGTATGGCTTCATTGTATGGCTGTGTTTATCGTGAACCACACTGTTTGGTGGTTGCTTGTTACCAGATGGCTACCCACTTCTAAATCTGAGATTCTTTCTCTGTCCCCATTTGAGAGTACCAGGTCTAAGATTGTTCCCTCCCGAGTGGGTTCCAATACTAGCTGTCTGAGGCATGCTCCCTGTAGGGCATCAAGAATGACCCTGCTCTTGGATGTGCCTGCAGCAAAGGTGCTCCAGCTAACATCTGGCATATTCAGGTCCCCCATCAACAATATCTCCCCCTTTTCTGCCATTCTAAGGAAACTTCTAGCATTTCCTTGTCCATTCCCTCCCCCTGAGATGGGGGTCTGTATACAACCCCCATGCGGATTGTGGTGCCATTTCCTGTTTCCAGGGTGACCCAGAGTGTCTCATCTGCTCCCTGTTTACTCTTTAGTTCTGTTGCTTTGATCCCTTCCTTTACATAAAGAGCTACTCCTCCTCCTCTTTTGCCCTCCCTGTCCCTCCTGTAGATTGTGTATTCTGGTATGTTGACATCCCAGTCATGGTTTTCTGTGTACCATGTTTCTGTGACTGCCACAATATCCAGGCAACCCTCTTCCATCAAGGCCACTAGTTCAGGGAGCTTGTTACACAGACTGCGGGCATTGGTACTCATCACCCTCCACTTTCTGATGGCCTTACCCCTTTAGCCCCATTCCTGTCCTTACTGCCTTTGCCTTTTTTACATTTCTTCTGTCCTACTCCCAATGACTTCTCTACCTTGGTGTTTACCTCACTAATTACTGTTGTTTGTTGGGGAGGCTGGATTTCCTGCTCCTTTTCAGTGCCTCCTCCTTGGCTAGTTTAAATGCTTGCCAATGAAGCATTCAAACCTCTCACCTAGGATCCTGGGTCCCCTGCCAGATGCAGACCATCGCACCAGTATAGGTCTGCATCCCTTCAGGTAGCTCCCAGTCCCCAATGAAGCCAAAACCTTGATGTTTTATATGTTTTTTAATATATCGTTCTGTCTTTACATTTTATATATTTTTATCCATTTTAGTAAATATATTATTTGAAAGACTGCCTGGGTGTGTCTTTGAAGTTCTTTTGCATGTGATGTATACATGGTTTAAGTTTGACAGCTGTTCTGGAGAGCTTGATGGTGTTACTAGACTGGACTGGGAAAAGTAAGAATATATCTAAGTTCTTTTATAGAGTTTTAAGGGTTCATTTTGGATACCTGGTTAGGTGCCCTCAGGCGAAAGATACATTGCATCCCCCTGAAGAGAATATTATCTGAGCCTGTACATTTGGGTACACTAGCATAAGGTTCACAGTTTGAATCCCCAGAACTTGAGACTAAAGGTGATTCAGACTCCACAAGCAGACAGGAGGGTTACCCTGTCTGTTACCTGTTCACATTACTGCGCTTGGAGGTTGGTACTGTGGAGCAGAGGGCCTGACCTGCTGAGTGCTTGTTGACAGATTATACAATAAGGATATTATTACACATGCCTTGATTGTATCATGAGATTTATTTTCAAGAGTATCTTCTAGCCTCTTTGCTCATGAATGGCACAGCCATGAGTATGTATATATACTACAATTAGGCTTGAGGCATAGGTAGGGGTTAATAATATCAACAGGGTGGTGGTACTGAAAACAGCAGATCACCCAGGGGTGTAATGAGGCCTGATGCCACAGGCGGAGGGCCTTATAGCCCCTGAAGATCTGGTATTTCCTAACACCGCCCCACTGAAGGGTATTATTGCAACGAGAAAATGGGCTGTATTTTACATGTGTGAAAAAAAATTTTATTAGTAAATGTTTAAACTCTTCACTGTTTGCTTTAATTTATAATAAAATAGTTCCTCCACCTGCTGGCCCTGTGGCGCTGAGGGTTGAGGTGTTGGATGCCACACCTAGCACCACGGGTTTTATGTGATGTGGGTGACCGTGAAAGAGTGACCGAAGAGCGATGTCAGGTCGGCGAAAACAATTTCTCCACCCTGACAACCCCGGTGCACGGAAAAATGGCGCCGGGGACTAAAAAAATACTTGCTTTCAGGGGCTGCGCCCCCACACCCACACAGGGCGCTTTGCTCCCCCACCCCTACTTAAGGATTCTCAACCCAGGGGGTGCATGTCAGGGGTGCAAAAGTAAAAATAAGATTTTGGGCCGGCTGCAAGAAGCACAGTAGCGCCTGGACCCAGACCCGAACCTGGAAACCCAGCACCGTAAGCAGAGGCCAACCCTGATGCCACGGTGCAGCTCCGGCAGCCGACTGCAGCACCACCCCTACATCCTCTCCGCCCCCTTCCAGGTTACGTCATTGCAGCTTGCCCCCCCCAAGTGCCTGTACACGAAGCAACATCCTGTCGCTAGGGGTCGCCCACCCCACCACATCCGGTTGCCCTCCTGCCCTCGTCAGGCTTTTGCCCATATCATGTTGCCATTTTAGATGGTGCTGTGATTCAGGCACCCATCTCACGTGCTACCGCACCACGCCAATGACCGGGGTTACGTGCAACCTCTGGTGTCGGAGGGTTGGCAGGAGGAGGAGGATTGAGCATCCAGGACTGCTCTCTCCTGTGGAGGGTGGAGAGGAATACCCATGAATGTGCTGGCTTCTGTGGCAGCTTGGGGTTAGTGCAATGCCGTGGTACAATGGAGGGTTGGTGCTGGCAGACGTCCAACATGCGTTGCACAGAAGCACGTACTGCAGCATCATTGACATCCTTGCATGCCCGTGTCATGTGGGGATCCAGGGAAAACAGCCTAATCCTCTGGTGTCATGAAGGTCTGCCCCACGGCGCCACACCAGATGCTCCAAGGCCTCTATGGTCCTGACTCCCGAGGGGTCTTCTGCGCTGTGGGGGTGCACCACGTGGCCTGAGAGAGGGTGAGAAGGTGAGGAGGTTGAAGCTCGGGCACGACACCTGGTGCAGGAGCTGCCAAGGACAGACTAGAAGGGGAACCATAGGACCGCCTCAGTCGAGGAGGTAAGGCAGCAAAAAGAAATAAAACAAGCATTTGTCAGTGCCGGATGTTGTCTTGTTGGCACTGGCATTGGTAGTGCAGAAGTTAAAGATGAATAATAGGAATGGCAGTGAAGTATTGAACTGATGTCAACCCCACCCCCACCCTGTAGAGATTGACAGGCATTGGGGTGTGTCTTTGGGTCGCTGCCCCTGCCATAACGCCCACGCCACTTCACCTCATCCCACCCTGCAGACACCGATAGTGTTGCAGTGTGCCTGAGGTCTTCAGGCCTTATGCTCACCCCATTCCATAAGAAAATATGCTGAGATGGGTGCAATATAGAGAATGGGGTGAACATTGGTCTGAAGAGTCCAAGGCACACCCCGATGCCTGTCAGTGGCTACAGGCTCGGATGGGGAGGAATGGCTGAGCATTACAGCTGAAAATCCCAAGTCACACCCCTGATGCCTGTCAGTCTCACAAGGTGGGACGTTCTATAGTTGAAACCCTAATGCCCCAGGTGGTTGTTGGTATTTTCACTCTAAATTTTCAACATGGACTTTTAGTGACCCCATCTCATGAACAGTGGCACTATCAGTTTGTTAGACCGCGCCATTGTGTGCCAGATGTGTGAAAACACATTTTGGGCAGGATGTGAAAAATTACAACTGTGCTGTTCATAAGGAGGTGTGAAAAAATGGTAATGTTGTAAATCTGGAGTGAAAATATTAAAAATTCTCAAAGTTACAAGCATGCGTGGAAACTGCGCAATGCAGGCTTGGAACACAGTCATTTTTTGGAATTTTTTCACCAAATTTTCATCATAGGCATTTTGGGACCTCTGCTCATGAACAGTGTCACTATGATTTTTTTAATCTGTCCTGAACATTGAATTCCTACAGCGACCGCGCCATAGTGTGCCAGATGTGCGAAAACACATTTTGGGCAGGATGTGAAAAATGACAGCTACACTATTCATAAGGAGGTGTGAAAAAATGGAAATGTTGAAAATCTGGAGTGAAAATATTAAAAATTCTCAAAGTCATGAGCATGCGTGGGAACTGCGTAATACACGCTCATAACACAGTCATTTTTTGGAATTATTTCACCAAATTTGCAACATAGGCTTTTTGGGAGCCCACCTCGTGAACAGTGGCACTATTGTTTTGTTAATTGGTCCCAAAAGGTGATTCTGTGCAGTGACTGCAAAATCATCTTTTGGGAACAAACAATGAAATGACAGTAACTGATTTCATGAGGTGGTTCCAAAGAACTCCATACTGAAAATTTGGAGCCAAAAGTCAACAAAATGGCTGAGATATCCACCTAAGTTGAAACCTCCCCAATTGATGCCATTATACAGCTTACTGGCATTTCTTCAGTTCGCGGTCGGCTTGACGAGTGCAGATGTGTTCCTGCTCCACCTGAAGATCGTGGCACCAACCTCTGGAGGCAAGTATGGGGTGAGGGGGTGGAGGAGTTGGGGTGCACAAAGGTGGTGTGGTTGGGGAACGGTGCTGCTGACAGCGAGGGACCTTTTTCTTTGTTTCAGGTACTTCAAAAAAAAAAAAAGGAATATTGCAGATGGTTTTCTTTCTTTACAGGTGTAAGAAAACGAATGTTGTGCTCACTGGGGTGGGCTCCCAGTGTGCCCCATGACTTTGGGGTAGTGATGTTGGCCACACTGGGGTGGGCTCCCTGTGTGGCACACAATGAGGGTGGGGTGGGGGCAGGAACATGCCATCATGGTTGGCTTCCGAACACCACGGATGCACACTGGGGTGGACTCCCAGTGTGCCACACAATCTTGGGGGGGTAGTAAACATGCCGACAGGGGGATTGGGCACCCCTGAAGTTGACTTTCTAGAGATTGTGAGAGGTGGATGGTGCGAGACGCCACCATGTTTACTGAAATGTTTCACCAGGCAAGGCACATAGGGGAGGCATGTCATCTGTGCAGCTGCATGTTGAGCTTGTCTCTGATTGCAGAGGCAAGTTTATTTCAAGTTGGTGGCACTGCATAAAGCTTGTGTCACTGCTAGGATGCTCTCTAATTGGCGAATGAGGGACTCACCTTCTAAACTGTGCCCCGCATTCGCCCAAACTGACACACCTCTGCATTTTTCCTACTATCATCTCCTACTGCCACAAAATGTTGCTTGTGCGTGTGCAAGACAACATAAAAATAAAATAATTTCTCCACCTTATTTGAATACCGTGCTTTTTTTTAAAGTAGGGACTCTTGTCCCAGTGGAGCTGCCACAGATGTGAGTGTTCACCTCATTGTCATGGTTACCCTCCCCCTTCCCCGACATGAGCACAGGTGAGAGAAACCACTATCTTATTCTGTCTCTGTGACCAGAAAGAAGAACCGGAGTGTGTTTATTTTTAACATTGTTTCAGGTTCTTTTGCTTTTATTTTAATTTTTTACTGAAGCTCAATGTGTAAATGTTCTATCAACAGACCCGGGTTGGAACATTGGGCATTATGGATGGAGGGAGTTCTAGTGAGCCAGCAACAAAACAAAAAAAGGAAATGCAAGTATAAAAAAAATTATTTTTTGCAGTTGGCTGTTTTTGTTTTGTATGTGACAAGGAGAAAGAGAGCCAGTGTCACTGTGTCATGCTTCGTGGTGACACCGCAAACTACAGACGGCTGAGCAGTGGAGCTGGGTTGTAGGACAAGGTATCGGGAGTCATTGTTCACAGAAAAGGAAGTTGTTTTTTTTGTTGTTGTTTTCTTTTAGAAAAAAAAACTTGAGATGAAAGTAGTAGTGTGTGTGTGCGTCTGATGGGTTAGCTACTTGGTGTGTGGGGGAAGGGACTTCTCTCAGGTCCGGGGGGGCTGCCTCACTCAGTTACTCGTTAGCAAGACAAAAAACATGGCGGCAGCTCTGTTTCAAAATTCAGGTTGCCCAATGATACACTTAGTAATGGGGCACCTTAATTGGTACTTGTTTTCAAAAGGCTCTATTGAAAATATCCACCCACTACTGTAGCTGTCCTAGTCAATCAGAATGCTAGATTTACTAGCCATTTTCTAAGTGAAAATGTATCTGATTACACTATCTGAGCAAGTGCAATAATTGGTTTATACAACACAAGAACATGTTGCTGATATAAATAAATAGCTACTCTTGACTGGATAAATGATTGCTAACAGACATACATGTAAATAAACATTTATTATTTTTACATACATGAAAATAAATTAAGCAAAGGCGGACCAGGGGTTAGATTAACAGTCTGGTAATCACCCCCAGAGGTGTAACATTGCATGAGGTGCAGGCTGATTGCTACATTGTCTCTAAGGCAGTGGGGGCAACCTAAGAAAATCAGTGGGCTGCAGGTGAGGCCCTCAAACACCCCCGAGGGCCACAAGACACTGCAAGACCCCCTTTACCTGAGTAACATGCATGTCAATCTACACACAAGGAAGCTCGCTATGGCTACCCCTAATAGCTGAAAGAATTAATCACAATAACACTTCACAAGTAATAGCACAAAACATCCCACACCTACAAACAGACACCCTGATAATAAAACCAAGGCCACTTCATTGCCCACACTCTTCATTACTTATTGCCTCATGCTCCTCTCCCCTTCTGCCACGAACTCCACCCTTTCCCACCTCTTCTGTGTACTCTTCCAAACTCTGTGCTGTATCTAACCCCGCCACTTCCCACCTCTCCTGTGCATCCAGACCCACCCCTCTTCCCGGGAGCCCCCAACCCCTCACCTCTCCCACATGCCCATACTCAGTACAGTACAGATGGCATCACTCATGTCCAGTTTGCCTCGCCCAGCCTGCACCAATGTAACAATACCACCTTACAGTCTTGCCACCACCGTTTGCAGGCAGGCCAGAACTTTGACAGGTTGGAGGATACACTGAGAGACTCACTCGGGGGGGCAGAGGTAGACAATGACACCCTGCTCCTCATAGCCATTTCACTCTTGAGAAAAAACTTGTGGCAGCGACAATGTCACATTTTTTGAGGGGAATGGATGGGGACCATGAGTTAACCTCTGGGGACCGCATGCGGCCCATGGGCCATGGCTTACTCACCACTGCTCTTAGGGATGAATAACTGACTGTTAACCTAACCGCTGGGGGATCCATGACAGTCGGTTGACAAATTATTTGTTGAACGGTGTTACAGTGACTCCCTTATGTCGACCCCATTTGTAGTTGGCATGAAGGGAGTCACAGGACAGATTGTTTTCTTTGGGGGGGCTTTGCTCCCCTAACCCCCCATGCAGGGCACTCTGCCCCCCACACCCACCACCACTAAAATAATGTCAGAGGCATCTTTACAATAATTCAGCAGTACCAGTGGAAGGAATACTGCTACTTTTTCAAAAGAATTCATGCCCCATGGTGATAAGGCTCTGCATGTCAGTTTAACAGAGATTAATATACTGGTGTCAGAAGGCAGGCATTGAATGAGACTGCAACATTTATGAGACCTATTTTATAATGTTTATTTGTGTGTATGTCTACCTGCAGTTCTAGATAGAATTTATTTGACTCTGTTATATCTATCCCAATTGTACAAACTATAATACCTCAGGGAAGCTCACTGCAGCTGCCTAATAGCTGAAAGAATTAGTCACAATAACACTTCACAAGTAATAGCACAAAACATCCCACACCTACAAACAGACACCCTGATAATAAAACCAAGGCCACTTCACTGCCCACATTCATCATTACTTATTGCCTTTTCCCCCTCTGCTGTGAGCCCCACCCTTTCCCACCTCTCCTGTGTACTTTTCCAAACTCTGTGCTGTATTTAACCCTGCTCCTTGCCACCTCTCCTGTGCATCCAGACCCACCCCTCTTCCCTGGAGCCCCCCACCCTCACTCTCTCCCGGTGCCCATGCTCAGTACAGTACAGATGGTGTCGCTCATCCAATTGCCTTCACCCACCCTGCACCGACGCTACTGTGCCACCTTGCAGTTTCACCGCCACCCTCGCAGAAAACCCAGAACTTTGACAGGTTGGAAGACAGACTGAAAGATTCACTCTGGGGGCAGCGCTAGACAATGACATCTGGCTCCTCGCAGCCTTTTGGCTCTTGAGATAAAACCTCGCAGCAAATAATGCCACATTTTTGGGGGTGGATGTAGGTTAACCACTGGGGGCTGTGCATGGGGCCCATGAGCCTGCTGGGTTACCCACCACTGCTCTAGGGATGAATAACTGACTGTTAACCTAACCCCTGGGAGTGCCTTAGTGCTATTATTAAAATATCTAAGCAAACTTGTAAAGAGTTTCTTTTAAGGTTATCTTCATTGAGAGGGAGATTTTGATAAATGAATCTATCTGCCATCTGTCCAAGGATTCTGGTTCAGAATGTCAGAGGCATCTTTACAATAATTCAGCAGTACTAGTGAAAGTAATGCTGTTGTTTTTTCAAAAGAATTCATTCACCATGGTGATAAGTCTCTGTAAGACAGTTTAACAGAGATTAATGTACGGGTGTCAGCAGGCAGACACTGAATGAGACTGCAACATTTCTGAGACCCTTTTTATAATGTGTAATTGTGTGTATGTATACCTGCAGGTCTAGATATAATTTATTTGACTCCATTATATCCACCACAATTTTATAACTTGTAATATCTTGTTCAGATTTAAAATTTAGTATTACCTATATTTTGTACACAATATTTTTGTTTGTGGATCTCCACCTCTGAAGCATTTGGATGCATACTGTATACCCCATTTGGAAGGTCATATATGTATTGACATCACTACACCCCAGGGCGCTGTCTTTTGATGAGGTCAGGATAACACTGTCTGAAAAACATGAGAATTTCTAAAACGGTGCCATGTGATTCCATTGAAATGTAAAGCGTTTGCTCAGGACCTGATTTTGCAAGAGCTTATGGGCACTTTTGAGCAAAACTAGCTGGGATGCTAGTGTCTTGTAGCAAATTACTGCTCATCTAATGTTCCTGGTGTCATAATCCACTGGCAAATGCTGTACATCTTTGAAGTCACTTTTGCAAACCACAGGTAGCAACAGGCATCGGTGCCTTACAACCACATGCAACCTCTTCTCCCTGACTACATGAGCCCAGTGCGGCAGGGTAATCAGCACTTACAAACAGCGGTAAATAGAAAGGCCTCCTTTTAAAAGGTCATCCTGTGTGATCTTAAGCAGTTTAAATTTGGAAGACTCAAACATATGCTAAGACTATCCATCACAGGGTATGAAATTGGAAAAAATAATTGTGTCGCAGTTGCTGAGATCGATACCATACAGGATCAATTTTAAGTGACAGTAGGAAAGAAACAAGTAGCAATTTTCTGCTTTCAATGCAAATTGCTGCCCACAGTGTATGAATTTCGCAAAAATGAAAAAAAAAAAAGAATTAAAATTGTAAACATACTACCATGATACCCCTAATTTATTTACAAATGGGAAACTGCACAGGTATTGTAATTGGTAACCAGTTTTATGTTATAAATGTGCAAGTGTGTCTGTGCCCAGTGCAATATGATTAAAGATTACATGAAGCCCTTGCTGGCCTTCTGGGCCTTCTGCCACTAAAAGCATAGTTGCCTTACCTGCTGGCCTGGCTTGATGGGTGAAAGTGTTATTCCTTGGGTGTTGATCACTGGTAGGATCTGGTTGCCAATGACGGTGGCGATAATCTGCCCCTGGGCATTGGTCAGTAACTGAGGGGTTATTGGCTGCACTTGAAGGCCCTGAGCTCCTCCTGCTGTTTGACTGGACGGCACTGTGGGATTAGGCATAAGTGGGATTGTTCCAATAATCTACACAAAAAAGAAGATACTGATCAAGAAACAATTTCATGAAGAGGGATATTTACCAGGAGTTTTATGAGGAGGATTACTGAATTCTTTATACTTGTGCTGCTAAACTATAAGGACCCCTACACAGAAACACATTATGCTGCCATATTTATTTGCCCTGGGCCCTTTCTGTGATTCTATGTGGTGAAAGAAGTGTTTGAGCTGTTGTTGGATAGGGCCCTAAAATGCTTTGAGAATTTCCAGCACTTCCACTCTATCAGATCTCACCACAGAGTATGTTTGGTCTCAGTACAGCAGATGCTGTTTATGTTTGATGACATTTAAACATTTGTCTTACATCTAAAAGTTAAATAAGTAATAAGTCATGACACGATGTACATTATAGGATTTTAATGTACACCCCATGGGTATAGTAAGGCACAAGGCCAAGTGTTCTTACGCCCCTTGGAAGTTCATTAAAATCCTATGATGCACACCCTTGTGGGGCTTATTACTCTTATTAAATGGCTCTAAATACATTTTTGAGGGAGAAGAGCAAGATTCAGCACATGACCTTGTGTTTGTAGAGATTTAATGGACAGTGATATGATGCCTCTCAGCTAATGAAATGTCTAGATTTTGTTTCTTGCCACTTTATAAATATTTTTTAGGAATTATCATCCACATATAGAATAATGCATGGGCAACCATACACAACAAGGTGACATTTCCATTGTAGGGTGAGATGACATCATAGATACTTAGAGCGAAGCCTGAGATGGAAACATCAACCTGTCATATGGTTGCCCTCACATTATTTTTAACAGTATATGTTTGTTTTAATTCATTTACCCACTTTTAACTGTCTTAAACTGTGGTCAAATAAACAAAAATAGCAGGATAAGATTTATAACATTTATTGTGATTGAAGAAAGGGCTACATGAACTGGCAACATTTCTAGTAGTTCATCTTTTAACATACAGATCACTTGGGGTGTTTTCAGGGTAAGTAAACATGAGGAATCTTAAAGACATGAGATGATGCTGCTGTACCACAGTAGCTATATTACTACTGTTGTACAGCAGCATTCCGACATCACTACTGTGGTACAAGAGCATTCTGACATCACTACTGTGGTACAAGAGCATTCTGACATCACTACTGTGGTACAACAGCATTCTGACATCACTACTGTGGTACAACAGCATTCCGACATCAGTGCTGTGGTACAACAGCATTCTGACATCACTACTGTGGTACAAGAGCATTCTGACATCACTGCTGTGGTACAACAGCATTCCAACATCACTACTGTGTTACAGCAGCATTCTGATATCACTACTGTGGTACAACAGCATTTTGACATCACTACTGTGGTACAACAGCATTCTGACATCACTACTGTGGTACAAGAGCTTCTGAAAGTGTATGGATTTCCATACACAACAACACTGACCCATTTACTGTATACAGAGTTGTGTTATGATACGGCACTATAGGGGGTAGCCTTTACTTGTAGGACATAATCTATTTTTCTGATCATTGCATTTCTTTTTGTGAAATAGACACTTATTCTCCCCGCCACCTCACCCACTCCCAATCTGTAGAGGCCTTCTTTACCAAAGGGGATTTGATCCATCCATGCTATTTTTCTTTCAGATTCTCTGGTTTCTGTGCATCTCTCAACACCCCATGCATACACTCTAAGGCGTCAAACCCAGTGCACAACAGTACGGGTATGTAAATCCGTGTGCAATGTAGGCTGACAAGGCTTCACCAGACCAGAAATCAACTTTCCAGAGTCTGCATTGTGGAGTCCCAACAAGACAAAGCACTAACCCACTGATCGTCTTTCTCATCCTTTGCTGGTCAAATAGAAAAGCCTGTCTAACCAGCGATGTTAGGGTGGATCCTCGACAGACTTCCCCATGCATGTATTTGCATATCCATGACGCTGTGTGCTGGGTGCCAGGCTACAGAGTATATGTGCTTGGTTTGGAACCAAACAATGTGTCTATTTCTTCTCTCCTGGTATCCTTTTATGGATCCTACATGAATCCAAAGACCCACCTTTTTAGCTTAGCATTCCCTGCTGATGTTTTTTTAACTTGCACAAACACATTTTTAATTATTTATCTGCTGTGGAAATTGTTTACTTGATTTGTTTTACTACTCTGTCAAAACCTTTTTTTTTTCACTGTGTGGCACCCTGAGCCTCCGGGATTGGGCACCTAACAAATAATAAATTACTTCCCTAGTTACTTACACAGTGCCCTTCTTGCAAACTGCCTCTTTGGAATGCTATCGCTAAGTGTACTATATGTCAGAATTCATTTTTTTTTCAGATATTGCAAAAACTTTTGGGGGCTAAACATGTTTAGCACAAATGAAAACAGAACAAACATCTTGTAATAACTAAATTGTATCATTACCCTAGCCAAAAGTCATAGAGGATCGCCAAGCCCAAAAACCTGTGAGAACGCTGTCCTACAATGGGACTGTGAGGGCTGCAGCTGGGAATTTCCTTCCACACTGTTTTAAAAAGGCTGTGCACTAGAAAAAAAGCTTGCCATGTAAACTATAAGGGCTGAAGACATTTAAATGGTTTGGCAAGTAAACTGTGTTCCAAGTGGGTGTTTGGCATACTAAGGACTAAGGTTGTGTACACAGCAGCTAAGGCGGTTCCAATACCCGAATAGCTTAAACTAAGGGACATCAAATGACCTGGTCACAAGTTTTCCTTGCTTTAGCATTATTCTAAGATAACTAATGCAAGCAAGAGTGAGTACATTTCCGTTAGCATCTAAAGCCGTGTTTACATGGCAGCAGCACTCTGGCATCTGCCCCACTCTCTTCCCACTGTGCTTGCCACATCTCTGTCAATTTATTGTTTACACAGCCCGCCCTCGTAGCACTGCAGGTCTCTCCAATGAGGGGGCTGTAAATTCACTGGAAGATGAAGGGAGACAGCCTCTGCAGCAGACGAGTGGCCGGTATTGATCCCCACAACTGAGTCGGATCAAAAACGGATCTGAAGGGCACTTACAGTAGTCCGAATTGTTCACTGCAGACTATGCAGCACATCGGCCCACAACTATGGGCTGATGTGCTGCAAAGTCGGCAGTGTAAACAAATCTGATAAGACAACGTTTTTCAGTGTGACAGCCTGCTCACAAGTTTTCCTTGCTTTAGCATTATTCTAAGATAACTAATGCAATCGAGAGTGAGTACATTTCCTGTAGCATCTAAAGCTGTGTTTACATGGCAGCAGCACTCTGGCATCTTCCCACTGTGCTTGCTGTGTCTCTGTCAATTTATTGTTTACACAGCCCACCCTTGTAGCACTGCAGATCTCTCCAAGGAGGGGGCTATAAATTCACTGGAAGATGAAGGGAGACAGCCTCTGCAGCAGACGAGTGACTGGTATTGATCCACACAACTGAGTCAGATCAAAAAACGGATCTGAAGGGCACTTAAGGCAGTCCGGAAAGTGTCTACACTGCAGACTATGCAGCAAATCAGCCCACGTGCATGGGTTGATGCGCTGCAAAGCCGGCAGTGTAAACAAATCTGATAAGACAACATTTTTCAGTGAGTAACAGCCCAATCTTTAATTTGATGAATGAAAGTAACTTTCAGTGATTGAGGAAGATGTCCCTTTCCAATACCTATTTTGACGCTCTCATATTAGGATGAAACTTAAACAGCTGCATGGCATATTTTTTCAAATTGCTCAGCCTTATAGGTTCCTAGTGCAATGGAGCCTATCTACATTTGTGTTATTGAGCTTTCACAGATTTTTTTTTAAAGCAAAACAAGGTAAATGATGACTCTCTTAAAGGGACAGCACAGTTCTATAATATTTATTTTGTGCATGAATGTCATGTAATGCAAATAAGGTACATATGTCCACTGTTTGTGTAACTTTGCAGATATATTACAAAAACAAGTACATATAACTGCAGCCAGGCTATTCAGGTCAATTAACAGGTGTCTGTAGAACACAGTTGTTTGTATACCAATAAGGGCTGTATGTGGCACCAGAGGTTTGGTAGCTAGTAATACATGGACTATTATTATTACCTAAGGTGAAGAATACTTTTTGTATTTTATTTCGGCATCATGAAACATTGTTAAGAATTCTTCCCTGATGAGGGAAAACTTATAACGTGAACAGTGGCATGTGATTCACTTGTTATTCTACAGCAAAACTGGCACACAGAAAAACAAGTATCCTTATGGTCTTTACAGTTGTAGCACTTTGTGGTATCCCCCTGAAGAAGATGTACTTTATTTCAAGTGTCTGGGTTTTACTGGCCTTGAGCAGCCCACCCATGTTCTGTTGCAAAAACAAATCTGCCCCTCTCCACCCAACTATGACAGGTCCTGTGCCTTATAAAGAACAGGAATTGGATTTTGGTATCACAGGGACTGTAGAATATAATAGAATTTGGTTTTATATAATTACTTTCATGCACACTGTATCCTAAAGTATTTTACAAGGCACAGGAGTTCCATATTAGTAGTGCAGGAAATGCAGAATAGCATTTTCAGTGCCCAACGGCCTGACAGGGAATAAATACTGTCCCCTCTCCCAATTACTGTACCTTCAGGTCCAGTGACCAGCCCAGCCTATCAGGGAGTAAAACTAAATATACCCCCTCCCTCACCCAACTACCTGACGATCCGTGCCCAACCTAACCCATCCCATCCAGGAATAAAACAAGTCTGTTCTCCTTGCTCAACAACCTGACATATCCAGTGTCTAACCTGACCCATAAAGGAATAAAAAATCTGGCCTCCCAAAACAAATTTGACTGATCTGATATCCTATTCTGCCTATCAGGAATAAAACAAAAATATATGTCCCACTCTTCCAGACTATCTGATGGGTCCAGTATGCACCCTAGTCTGTCAGGGTACTAAAAATATGTCCCCCCATCCCACCAACAACCTGATGGGTCCTGTCCACAATGCAGCCCATAAAAGAATAAAATAAATCAGTCCCCTCACCAACTGCCTGACAGGTCCTGTGTCAACCCAGACCTTCAGGGAATTAAAACACTGTCCCTGTCACCCAACAACCTGAAAAGTCCAGTGTCCAACCTGAAATGTAGGGAATCTAAAAAATCTGACCTCCCCAAAACCTGACAGGTTCAGTGTCCAACCCCACCTGTCAGAAGCTGCTTCATCAGGAAATAAAATAATCTGTCTCCTTTTGTCCAACTACCTAATGGGTCCTGTGCCCAACGTAGCTTGTGTGTTAAGCCAAACAGAGATGAGAAGGCGCAGCATCAAAGCGGGGAACAGAAGATGGAATAGGCAGGGTACAATACACTACTCTTTCCATGCCCATCCACTCAGGTCACAGTGAGGGGCTCAAACATTGCATGGGAGGCTTGGGGCTGCTGCTGCTGCACTGCTACCACTACCAGCTTGTTAAGGCACCTTAGCCTCCTCACACAGTGCACTAGTGCAGGAGAATGGACCAAGGGGGACTGATGGCACACACTTCTGAGGCTGTAACCACAGGTGCCAGTGATCCTGGCTTTACCACTCAACTCTCTCCCTCTCTCACTCCTCCTTCTCTCTTCTCTCGGTGCCTAGTCTCAGCTCTGAACTCTTTCCAGAATGCATGTAGGTATCACACTGCCATGCATGCTTGAACCCAGCCTGCTGCGCAGCAGAATGATCTAGTGCTGAACCTGGCCTGGCAGGGAATAAAAACCTTTGTCTCCCTCCCACAAATGACCTGAAGGGTACAGTGTCTAACCTGGCTTATCAGGTAATAACAAGATCTGGCCCCCATTCCCCAGCTACGTAATGGATCCAGTGCCCAACACAAGCTGTTTCAGAATAAAAAGAAAATCCATCCATCCTCCTCCACCCAACTATTTGATGAGTCCAGGGCCAAATCCAGACTACCAGTGAACAAAATAAATCCATCCCCCTCCCCTCAACAACCTGATGAATCCCAAGCCCACCCTGGCCTGTCAAAGAATAAAAGAAATTTGTCTCCCTCCTCAAAACTTCTTAACAGGTCTGATGCCCAACCTGACCCATCAAGGAATAAAAAACACCTGGCCCTCTCCCCCAACTACCTGACAGGTTCAGTGCCCAACCTAGCACATCTGGGAACAAAAAGAGAGTCTGATCATCTCTCCCCACCCACCAACTACCTGATGGGGCTGGTGTCCAACCTGGACCATCAAAGAGTTAAAAAAAACTGATGATATGGAGGGGGGATTTAAATGCTTTTGGTGCTGGGGGATGAAATTAATAGCCTGGTGTTGGGTGGAACTGAACCACTGTGTACTGTATAGGGAACATTACAGTATAGCAGTGCAACTGCATCAAAGCCTCAGGGCACCATATGCAAAAGGTCTGTAAAACTGACATGAATGTGATCCTTATATAACTACAATTATAACAATGAGACTGGTGAGCCAGTAACATAACATAAAAGTAGGCCAGTCTTGCTGGGATCAGCCAAATCAGGCTAATATTTTTTCCGGTAGTTTATGCACTGAACATCATCAGTTTGGTTGTGTTTCTGTGTTGTGTGGGAGACAGCTGTGCATAGGTTTGATAAAGATGTACTTGTAGGGCTGTGCCTGCAGTAGGTTGGACAGTTTAGTTTTACTTTGTTGCTGGGTGGGTTGGGGATAGCTGTTTACAGTATTTTACTGAAATATATGTATTTTACTCTGTGTGGCTACTGCCTACTTTTTAAAAATGTGAACTTGTTTTTACTTGGGGCATAATTATTTATTTTTACTTAATTGCATTGTATTTTACTCTGTGACAACTGCCTGTATTTTGAAGATGTGCGCTCACAGTTCACATTTTTCTGTGTGGGTATGTGTGAGGAGGAGAATAATTTGTCATGTGACTGTCTTTGAGTTGCATAATGAACTTTCGATCCATAGCATTAAGAGTTTTTGGTTAACATACCCCTCCAGGCATGCTTTATTACCTATTAGCATACCCCGCAGTGACCAATGAAGAGCAGAATTGGTCAGACCCATTCTATAAATGCTTGTAAAGTGAGTGCCCAGCACTTCTAATCCAGTTAATGTCATGCTCACTTTTAATGTAGACTGCAAACATGGGAATTTACAGTTTAACATTACAGTGCTACTATATGGGTAATAGTTACAAAATGTTTCTACAGAAAAAACTATCCACGATGTTGTTAAAAGAGACATTATTGACTTGATAGGTAAAATCAATAGATACCTGTTAAAGATGAGTAATACTTAGGCTGCAACATCCGAGTCATTTCCACAGCAACAGACAGTGACGTCATTTGGAATGTTCAGTATTTGTGTTTTGCTGATGCTAACCAATTTTTTTTTTTACCAGTGGCCGGAGTTGCTTTAGTACAGTGTTCATCCTTAATTATGTGCTTTGTGTAATAACTCCCTTTTAAACAGGGAGGACACAGAAATGAGAAGATTCTCTGCTGTTCAGCAACTTTACCCAATGCCACTGTTTAGTTCTATAAAGGAAGAGCACCTTCCTGTTGACTGTAATTGAAAATAGCATTATTATGGAAATTCAATAGGTTTCCAGAGGCTGGAACGTGGACATACAGGACTGACAGCAACAATTGAAGCAATACTAGTGTGTTCAGGTGCTGTCTCATTACAGTTTAAAACAGAGATGTTCTGCAAACTAGCAATCAAATAATACCGCCACGTCAGTTTCCGAATCTTTGCACTTGTTATCATTCGGCGCCGTTGGTCTCCCAAACTCTGGGGTTGGATTTTAAAAAACAAAACATTTTTGAGTGCTGTGATGGACATGTGACAAGAATGATCTATTAATTTTTGTTTTATTTCTTTTGTTAGTGTAGTTATGCATCTGTTATAAGTTCTGCTATTTGTAAATGGACTCAAACATGGCTTCCAGAGTCACATATCCAAGCAGGTATTATGGGAAATATTGGCCAGCTTACCTGTTCAGTATAACTTTCTCATGGGAGCTAAGCTACAGATCCTGAAAGACAGATGTGGGAGTGCGGTTTTGAACACCTCAGATATCCTGTAAATTAGGATCATAAACCTGGACAAAGGCTGTCTAGGTGTGAAGTAACCAGTTGGCTCAGATGACGTCATTCACCATGGGGACAGTGGGGAAGTATCACTCAAAGGGGTGAGAACACTCTTCTCAGCCAGTTGGCTTGGATGATGTTATTCATCATGTGGACAGTGGGGAACTGTCACCAAAGGAGAGAGACCCTCCTCACAGACAAAGGGTAGAAATTAGGAGCAGATCTCTCTCTCTCTCTCTGGGACATGCAATATCTGAAGGCAAGAGGGCCTCTTGCAAGATAGCTTGGTAAGAGAAGTACAGCTTAGGGAAAGTGTCTTCTTTGCTAGCAGCAGGTAAATAGATTTTACAGTGAAAATAGCTCAGATTTTCCTATCTGTCAACTGTCTGGTTTAACTCTATTTTCATTTCTAGTAAACTGGCAATTCTATTGTCTGACTGTATATATATTCTGTTGTAATTACTTGTAGTCCTCTAGTAAATAATCTATTTTTGATAGAACGAGTGACTGCCTGTTTATTTTAAAAAGGTAATTTGGTTATTTCTGCTGGACTCTTTTTTCAGTCTGTTTCTGAAGGGCATCCTACCAACAGATACTGTGCTGATCTTCCTGACCTTGTGCAAGGAGAAGGTAAAAAGCAGGTTTCCCAGTTCCTGTCCTGGTAAAAACCTAGTGTTGGCAGTGAACTTGAAGTCCCTGGTGTGGGATTTTCGTCACAAGTACCTGGACTCTTCTCTGCCATTTGATACATTTCCACTTTGCACCAGGTGGAAATTTCCCAGCAGCATTTGTTTCTGCAGTCCTGCATGCAGTGCCTCAATTCAGCCATCTCAACTCATGCCAGTTTTATGAAAATGGTTACCTAAGGCAGACAGACTGTGGCTGTCTTAGGATCTTTTGCACAAGCCTATAAGCTAGTGAAGGTCCCTGTGTTAAGCTGTCTTCAGTAATGACTTTTAGTTTATGGTAGATATTTACTTTATATATTTATTTATTCATTTATTAAAGAGCTGGTGACAATTCAGAAGAACTTTAAAAACCTAATATTTAGACTCATTGCAGCTTATTTTTCCCATTAGTGCTGCATTCCTCCTCCCATTATTTATTACTATGGTCATCTGTATGAAAACAGGATCTTTGCACCTGAAGAGTTTGTCTGTTCCTGTTGCTTTCTCCCTACCTGAAGTCACAGAGCACTGCTTGTGATATCACAGTTACTCCCATGGCAACAGATTGTGATGTCACAACAGAGGATTATGATCTGAAGTAGGGAGTAAGCTATAGAGGCAGATGCACTCTAAATGAACTCTAAGGGATAAAGATCATATATATTTTTGCAAATTTCCTTAGTAATAAATAATGGGGAGGAGAAATATGTAAAATATAACTGTAACGAGACTGAATTGTGTTAAGTTTTGAAAGTTTTCTTTGAGGCGTCAGTAGCTCTTTAATAGAAAGTTAATTGTATTAATATTGAATTTTTGATTTTATGATATTAATAATGGTTTTGTTTTATGCTGCTACCTCTGTAATTTGTAATGGTGTCCTGAGCCTCAGGAGAAGACACCACATATAGAATAGCGTATGGGCAACCATACATGACAAGGCTGTGTTTCCATCGATGGGTTGAGATGATATCATAAGGACCCCGAGAGCGAAGCTTGAGAAGTTCCAATGTCATCTCAACCCCAAGATGGTAACACAGCCTTGTTAGGGTATGGTCGTCCACATACTGTTTTATATAGTATATGGTTTAAAAACCATTTTGTTTTACACATTGATCAGCATGTGCTCAGCCACCACCTCATCTCCCACCACTATCCCCGCTCTGTTCTGCTGTACGCATAACTGCTCACTGGAATAAAAGTAAAATAAGTGCAGCATTTTTAATTAAAAAAAAAACCCTTCAGTTACCTAAAATAACTTTTTTTTTTCAGATAGCGGCAATGTGGCATTACTGAGTGGATTCATCCACCTGCGCTGAACATGCTGCCGTCAGAAATTTGCACTAAGGAATCATATGGACGATTCAAAGAAGAAAAACTGTAGTATCACCGTGATGTCACAATGATACTACAACTTTCTGTGGCCTTAAAACTGTCCTACAAAAGCTTTTAGAAAGCCACCAAATTCCATACCCAATAAGCCCTAATCATATACTATAAAGAAATAAAATCTACCACTACTACTACTACTACTATGTCCCATGGACACAGTCATTAATCTGAGGCAACAGAAATGTTCTGCAGGGCCTCTGAAATCTAGTAGGTAGACTGTGCTGTATTTGTAGCTTCCCATGTTTCAGTAGTCTAGCACTGGACCAGCACAGTGCCCATCACTGTTCATGCTTATGTCAGCAAAAAAACATGCCAGCTCCACTTGTGCAAGTGTTTTTCCCTGCAGTTGTTTCTCCACTGCATGGTAGTCAACTACTTATCCATTTGGCTTGAAGACCAAAACATTCTTCATTAGTGCAGCAGCCAGGCTGTGATAAGGACTGAGAAGCTAACATACCCCAGTACTGGTCTTACATACACTGAACCTCAGTTTGTAGAAATAGACTTTCAAGCTCCTATTTCAAGGCACTCACCAGATCTACAGTATAAAGACAATGGGTACAGATATCCAATTAATTATCTTCTTTATTAAGGTACTAGGAACCCCAGACTCACAATGTAGCAACACTATGAGTGCAACAGTAAAGATTTTGCTACACTGATATTGTTGCTACACTGTGAGTCTGGAGCTTCTATGCACCTTTATTATACTGGTGCAGTAGTGCCCCTATAGTTAAGGTGGAGTGACAGGTTCTATGTTAAACCTCTAACTTTGCACCTTAATAGCTTTGGTAGTGTTTGAAGAAATTAGCTGAAATATCGCATGCATTGTCTAGTAGGCAAGATCTAACTATGTGCAGTGTTTTGTGATGGTAGCTTCTGCAGTTTGTGAGATCTGCATATATGTTATTTTCCTGTAGATGTCTAATTTTTTGGTAACCTATCAGGATACCGAAGCTGAGGGTCCTGACACTCACGGGCCCGTCTTCGGTATCCCGAAATGAGGGATGCCAGATATGGTTGCCCTAGTTAAATTGTATTTCGCTGCTTAAACTGGTCAAGTTACTTGTGTGGAGCATTACGCTCCTGCAGCTCGACCAGCAAGCTTTTGGGAATGGGGGTCTGTTCCCAGTAGGGGAACATTTAGCAACATTTTTTTTGCACCCCCCCCCCGTAACTTTACTACTAACTCTGAAATCCGCTCCCCATCGGAGTTGGTAATATTAGTTACAGGGTGTGGGGGTGCGGGGGGCAAAGCCCCCCACATAACACAAGTCCCCATCAGGATTGTGAAATTCAGTCTCCTGACCTCAGTATATTATAGGTTGGGGAGACCGAATTTCTGGAATACATAAGTATTCCATTTTTTTCCCTTATACTTAACATGGGAATTAGGTTTGCTCTCATGTACAACCTACATGTAATTGAATTTTGTTTCTAAAATGTTCAGGGTAGAAGTGTGCTGTGCCAAGGTAGTGCTTTTAGAAGGTCTGTGAAAAATATTAAACAGTTTTAGAGTTACAAGGATTTAATTTTTTTCAGTTCTGAGCATGCTCAGTATGTTTTTTTGGATAATGTTCTGATACAACATGAAAAGTTCCATGTTGCAGACCATTTTTGCTTCTTACCACTTGCTTCCCACGGCATGAAAAAACATTTTCATGTTGTGATGGCTGCCATCTTGTCCCCGAACTAAGAAACATTAGAAATACATAACAACTGCATAATTTTAAAAAACCAAAACCCAAGAACCTAGCTAAATGGGACCCATTTACTGTAGCTAGACGCTAGTGTTTGTTTTTTAAAACAACGGCCAGAAATACTTTTTCTGGGCACCCCTAAAATCCAGTAGTGAACCAGCGATCTCCGATCTCCTGTTTTTTCTGTCTCTCACTCTGTATTTTCTTTGTCTGTCTGTCTGCCTGTCTGTGTCTGTCTGTCTATCTAGCTATCTACCTACTACCTACATACTTATCTACCTATTTAAAATTTTTGTTATGGGACTGGGATACCCACCCGCACTGCTTCTTTCTCCCTCCCCTACAGGTCACCTACCCCATGCCAGATATTTATAGTAGCAGATAAGGTGCCACCCTCAGTATTGGTTCTGTTAACCTCTCCCTCCAGGTCACCCACCCCTTCCCAGTATGCACATGGCTGCACCAGGGTGCCCACCCTGGTACCACCAAAAAGTGGCCCGACACTGGGGTGCCCAATCTCTAGTATCAGAATGTGGCTGGCCCTACAGTAAAGAAAACTGTCTCAGTATTTTTTTTTCACCTTGTAAGAAAAAATGAGAACTCACCAATCTGACCCCACCACACCCCACCTACCCCATCCCAACTTCCCACTCAACATCTCACACCTCCAACACACACACACACACACACACACCATCACACACCTGAACATTTCCAATGGCATAGATCCATTCTCTGATCAAAGGCACGTCTTGTTGCTGGGACCAGCGACTGCGATATGAGAAAATCAGGCAAGTGTGGCTTAATTTATTTCAATGGGGTTTGAACTTTGATTCATAACTTTGCCATTTTTGCATATTTTGATCCCATATTTTCAACATGACCTTTTTTGGAACCCCACCTCATGACCAATAATGGTGGAATTATGCAAATCTGGCCCAAAAGTGGATTTGTTTTGGTCACTTTGCAAAATCACCTTTCAGGTGAGATTTAAACATTTGCACTTCTCTTGTTCGTGAGGTGGGATAATAAGAAGGCTATGTTGAAATTTGGGGTCAAAATATGGAAAAATGACAAAGTTATGTGTGTGCATTAAAATGTTTCTATACTCACTCATAACTTTGGTAATTTTACATTTTTTAACTCTAAATTTTCAACAGAGCCATTTTTTCACATCACCTCATGAACATGACAGCTGTCATTTTTTAACTCCTTGCCAAAATGTGTTTTCTCATCTGTGGCGCGAAATGCCATTATGGCAGAGATTTGAAAATGTTCACCTACCAGTTCATGAGGTGGGGTAATTAAAAGGTTATGCTGAACATCTGGTATACAAATGTGAAAAAATGACTAAGTTATGATGAATGTTGCAGTGCTTCAACATTCACTCATAACTTGGCTAATTTTCAGTACTTTGACTCTAAACATTCAACATAGCCATTTTTTTCACACCACTTCACAAATGTGACAGGTGTCACTTTTTAAATCCTGGATGAGATGTGGTTTTGCACTTCTGGTGCAAAAAGATATTTTGGCCAATATACTATAAATGCCACATGTAATGTTTATAAGGGGAGTCACAAAACAACTATCTTGGAAATCTGGGGTAAAAAAAAAATGATTAAGAAACTTTGTACCAGATTTTTTAAGGGTGGAGCAGGCTTGCAACATACCTGTGTCAAACTCTTGCATCAGCAAGGCTGCACCAGTCCATTTACCACAACTGCACCCAATTTTGCAATCTTGGGGTACAGTTGTGACAGTTTCTGTGATTTATGACAGCTTGCAAATATCTGGCAAGCTCTGAAGTGCCCCAGGATTGCATAAGCTGGACCACATAAAGTTGGTCTAACTTGTGGCAATTGCCACACAGGATAGAAAATCCCATTAGACTGCCACAAGCCAGGTGCGATACTTTCAGCACACCCAGGTCTTGTGGCAATCAAAGCCTGAAAATCCAGCCCTTTACAGATAGTTCCAGTCTTGACTGCTAGTGTATGCTTTAGTATCCTGTCCTGGTTAGCTGAGTTCAGGGGTGAGTTCAATGACCCAGCTGGATGGGGTGAGGGTGGGGATGGTGCTGTTATGTGACTCCCAGCCAGAGAATGAAAGATGCAGGTTGCCCACATGGGCCCAGGTACCATATATGGAAGACAACTTTTCTCTTGGCATAGAACCCTGCATGTCTGCACCCTATGGGTGGCAGACTGCCCTGTGCATTGGCTGACAGATGGACTCTTTGCCTGTGCATTTTTATCTGGTTACATGGAACTGCAGAGAACAAAAGGTCTTGTGCTTCTGCAGCCCACCAGACATCCCCATGATTTCATGGCATCCATTACAGCACAGAAGTGCAGGGCCTTCAAGGGTCATGCATTTCTGTAGCCAGATGGAGTCTTCCCTTTCTTCTCTTGGGCCCTGTGTATCCCCATCAGTTCATACAGGTCTCAAAGGGACCTGCGAGAAAGGGGATATGATTCCACTATCTCAAAAAGAAAGGAAATCTTTTGGAAAAAAAACTGCATTCATGCACCAGTTAGGATTCAAGTTAACACAACAAAAGTAGGAAAATGTGGCATTAGGGTTTTCAACCTTAACTCCCCACCCCACCCCCACCCTACAAGCAGCAAAAGGAAAACACATTAGGTTTTGGGTCTCTGAGTCTTGGGAATCAGTGCGGGGCCTTTCTTAGGGTTCTCAACCCTATTGCTGACCCTGCCCTGAGCAAACAATGTCAGACATGATTCCTGTCTTCATGCTGGGCCCATTTAAGAAATTTATACGGTAGTTAGTCTTACTTAATTACATAGTAAATTAAAGGGGACTGTATAGATAGAAACATAGAACATAGAAACATAGACAATGACAATAGACAAAGACCAGATCGATGTCCATCCAGTCTGCCCAAGTTCCCTATAATATCTGAACTCTACTGTTCCTCCAGGGTACTAACCTTCCCCATCCTCTCTCTATTCTCCTCTGTGGTCTTGTTGCCCCAGAAACTACTATTCCCTTCATTATGTCCCAGCTCTTCCCCTGACTGTTTTTGCACTCACCACTTCAACCGACAGACTGTTCCAAGGTTCCACTACTCTTTCCGTAAAGTAGTACTTCCTCACATGTCTCCTGAACCTACGTCCTGTTAATTTCCATTCGTGTCCACATAACTGCGAATTGGTATTCAGGCTAGTTCCCCACAGTTCACTTTGTTAGTTCCTTTAAGGAACTTGAAGGTCTCTATCATTATCTCCTCTCACCCTTCTGGTCTCCAGTGAGTACATATTTAGCGCCTTGAGGAGCTTCTCATAGGATCTGCCCTCCTGGCCCTGAATCATTTTTATTACTCTGTGCTGTACTGTCTCCAACACATCCTTATCCTTTCTGAGGTGAGGACTCCAGAACTGGGCACAGTACTCTAGGTGAGGCCTCACCAGGGATCTGTAGAGGGGAAATATTACCTCCTTTCTTCTGCTACCAGTACCCCTCCCAATACTTCCCAGCATCCAGTTAACCTTGCTATAGGCCTTGTTGCACTGACTCGATTGCTTAAGTGAGTTGCTAATGATAACTCCCAGATCCCGTTCCTCAGCTGTAGTGATAAGTCTCTCTCCTCACATCCAGTACTCTGTCATGGGGTTCTTTTTCCCTAGGTGCATTACCTTGTACGTTTTAGCACTGAGTTTCAACTGCCAGACCTCTGACCACCCCTCTATCTTTTTGTAGGTCTCTCTGCATTTCCCTTATTCCCTCGTCACTATCCACTCTCCCACATAGTTATGTGTCATCTGTGAAGAGACACAACCTGCCCTGGATTCCTTCTCCAATATCACTAATGAACATGTTGAAGAGGACCGGACCCAGGACCCATCCCTGTGGAACTGTGCTTATAACCTCCTCTCCTCTGATTTAACTCCATTGACCACCACCTCTGCTGCCTCCTCTCTAGCCAGTTACCCACCCAGTCCAGAACTGGTTTAGCTACACCCAGGTCTTCCGTCTTCTTTAGCAATCATTTGTGAGGTACCGAGTCAAAAGCCATGCTGAAGTTAAAGTAGAGCAGATCCACAGCATGGCCCTTTGTCTAATTCCTTTGTCGCCTAGTCAAAGAAAACTATCAGGTTAGTCTGACAGGATCTTCCTACTATAAAAATGTGCTGTTTGCTATCCTGAAGCCTGTTGCTCTCCAGGTAGTCTATGATGTGCTCTTTGATAAGTGACTCCATCAGTTTCCCTACTACAGAGGTTTGACTACAGGCCTGTAGTTCCCTGGTAGCTCCTTATCCCCCCTTTATGAAGTGGTACAATGTTTGCCACCTTCCAATCCCTTGGAACTTCCCCAGATCTAAGTGAGCTGTTGAACAGATATACCGGTGGTTCAGCCAGCTCCGCTAATTCCCTGAGTGTCGCCGGATGCAGCCCATCTGATCCTGGGGCCTTATCTATCTTAATAGCAGCCAGCCCTTTCAGTACCCTGTCACTAGTAAACAATGGCCATCTCATTTCCAGGATTCCCTTAGTGGACACTTTGATGCCACTCCTGGCATTGACCCACTGTCCTCCTAAGTGAAAACTGAGCAAAGTAGTCATTTAGGATGTGACCTTTTGCCCATCCTCCTCTATCACCCTATCCTTCCTCAACTAGCCTTATGATCCCCCACCTTTTCCTTTTTCACTAATAGATTTAAAAACTGTTTTCTTTGTTCCTGACCCCTGTGCAATACATAGCTCTGTGTCTGCTTTGGCCTCCCAAATGGCCCTCTTTGTCTCCTATTTCTCTGTAGATAATCCTCCCATTCTACCTCCCCCTGATTTTTCTTGTATTTATAGAAGGCCTTGTTTTTGGCCCTTATGGCTTCCCTGACCTTTGCTGAGAACCACAGGGGTCTCTTAAACCTGTTTTTCTTTGCTACTGTTCTTATGCATACTTTAGATGCCTCAAGAATGGCCCCCTTAATTACCCCCGTCTCTCCTCCATCCACCTACATCCTCCACCCCTACTAACTTATTCCTGACAAGTTCCCTCATCTTATCGAAGTCAGCCCTTCTAAACTCAAGGACTTCAGTTATTGATTGTGGCTTGCTGTCCCCTAGGGCCAATTTAAAACAAACAGAGTTTTCGTCGCTGTTCTCCAGTGGCTCCCCTACTCCCACCACTCCCAGCATTTCTGAGTTGGTGAGCACCACATCAAGGACTGAGGTCTGCCTGGTGGGTTTCTCAACTAGCTGCACCAGTAGACAGTCCTGGAAGGCATCCAGCAAGGCCTGACTCCTGGCACTCTTGGCCACTGGAACCTCCCAATTGATGTCTGACAGGTTCAGATCTCCTAACACCACTACTTCCCCCCCTTTGCTACCCCTCTTTCAGGTTCCTATATGGATTCTCTATGGTCTGAGGCTGCCATGAGTTGCACCCATACTGACTCAACCTCACCACTGCTACCACTAATGCACCCATCTTCTACCGCCTTGATGCCTTCCTAATGGAATTATGACACTAATGGGCAGGGACCTGGGTGTCCTGATTAAACAGTCCACACAATAAAATAATTTTGGGGCACTTACTTGGTCTGTAACACATGCTGATGTCTGTTTCATCCTGTGAACCCCCTGTCCACTATGATGGCTCACAGGGGGCTCCAGCATTTTGGCACAAACAACGGGTTGAGCCGTTGGGTCATCTGTGTGTTGGGCATACTTCTTCAAATTGTCATTAAGTATTGTAGCACATTTCTGCATTGACACTGTTGATACTGATATTGCTTCTCGAGGCTGGGGATCAACATCAGTATCAGCTGTGTCAGTACTGAAATGAAACAATACAAATGTTTATTTCACTTTATTTAACCATCCATTGGTGCTGATTTCTCTTCTTGTGCTCTAAAGTCCCATGCCTAATACCAGAAGGCCACAAGGAAATCAAATAGGATGTTGGGGTGCATGAGGAGGAGGTTTACTCAGAAGTATGCAGGTAATTCTGCCCAGTTCCTAGGTCAGACCTCACCTGGAGTACAGTGTGCAGGTTTTGAGTCCACACCTGAAGGACAGGGACCTCCTGGAAGTTGTTCAGAGAAGGGCCATGAAGATGATTCAGGGCCAGCAGGGGAATATGTATGAGGAGGTTGGAGAGTCTCATCATGGACACATGGAGGCCGGGGGGCATGGCAGGACCTTTTTGTACCTACAGGGTATTAATAAAGTGGACAGCAGTGCTCTGTTTACAAGAAGTGGGGGCAAGGACACAAGAGGCCATGGATGGAAACTGGTAGTGGGGAAGCTTTAAGAGGGATGTAAAGACGTTCTTCTACACAGAGACGGTTGTGGAGAAGTAATATGTATTGTCAGAAGAAGTGATCAATACTGAGTTTGCTGCTGGCTTCTAACATAGGTGGGATAGGCACAGAAGAATAGTCCAAACCAGTGGAGAGAGGGAGGGAGGGCAGCCATGAAAAAGGGAGGAGTGGACCGGGAAGGAGGGGGCACTGACATACAGTCAGGGCAATCTGTACACTAGTTCCAGTCCAGCATTAGGCCATGTGTGGATGCAGGCAGGTACTACTGGGCAGACTCAATCGGCCTTTGGGCCTTTTCTGCCATTGACATCTATGTTTTTTTGGTAAGACAATCACCTTACTACACCATCTCTGGTCATGGTACATTCTGCTGCTGTGCTTGTTTACCTCTTTGTGCAGAGTCAAGGACTAAGGGGGAAATGGGAAACAGTCAGAGAGTAATGTCATTCGTTTCAGTGGAAAATGAAAACCAGTTCTTCAGTGTCAGTCATCTGACTGGCAGCTTCTCATGGCTGTGTTGATGCAAACATTTGCAGAGCGATAGGCAGAGGAATTGTATGGATTGACACGTAGCAAACGAGCAGCAGGAAAGGCAATAATTTTTGTGTGGTGGGGGTGGTGGACTTGCTCCAAAAGCTTAACTTCAATCCCCCCACCTCTTTTCCCAAGCCTTTGACCCCTGCCCCTCCAGTGCCAGCTTAGTCTGAGCTCAAACGTGTTGTCTGCAAGTCCTGCTTCATAGTATATTGTTTGTAAAACACAACTGTACGTGCATCATTTTGTCGTTCATTTGACAGCACTGCAATTATAGCCTTGTAAAGCACTTAAGATATATTATATAAAAGGATATATATATATATAAAATAATATTGTGTTGGAGCCTGTATTATACTGCACACCCATATGTGTACCAGCAGTAATGCTTTTAAAGGAACTACTGATTACAAAAACAACAAGGAAAAAAAGGCAGCGCAATATTGCAGTCAGCAGTGAAGCTGTAATAATAATGTAAGAATCTGGTGTTGTCTGACCTTTTCTTGACTTACTTGAGGGACACACTTAAGAAGGACATTGTATTCACAGGGCAGACCCATCTCTGAGCAGAGAGGCAAACAGTTTTGCAACAGGAGACAGCTTACCCTGAGCTTAATACTTCCTCAGCACATGGTCCAGGGAGGACTGCCATTAAATATGGTAAACACGGGAGCTGCAGGTTTCTCCATGTAAAGCACTGCCAGCAAAGGTGAGGCATTTGAGACTGCAGCTCTGTGGTTCACCACATGCCAGTTGTGTTTTCAGCTCCTCTGTCAGTCTTGACAGTGACCTAAAATAGATGCACCACACTCTTTTACATAATGAGAATAATTTTGAGACTTGTATGTAAAACCACTTAGTGTACTTTAAAAAATAAACATTATTTTAAAATGAAGGACTAACAGCCTCAAAGACATACCAACAGATGAGTTAATAATACTGTATACAATTTAAATCTATAAAATAGAGACAGGATCGTTTACAGATTAAAACACTATCTAAATACCTTCTTGAATAAAAAAGACCTTTAATCTGGATTCAAAGAGAATAAGAGACAGGGCTATTCTAATGCACATTGGTAGTTTGTTCCATAGTGAAGGTGCTGCTACTACAGATGGTCTGTGTCCAACAAGGAAACAGGAGCAGGGTGAATTGCAAGTAACACTTAGGACACTCACAATTGTGCATTTTGTCTGTGATCCACCCACATGAGCCTGGCCCCAACTGCCCTGTTGTTAAAAAATGCATTTGTCTGGACAATGTCACACCATGTGTCAAATTTACATTGCTACATGTGGTAGATTTCATTTGCATCTTTTTTATGCAAATGTAACTACAAATTAGAAGGTCACATGGTACTTGTAGCCCATCAAAAAGATGGTTAATGATTCTTAATGGCCATAGACGTAAATCTGAAGTAAAAAATAGACCCAGATGGATCCTGGGCAGATCAGTTTGGAATTCAGGCCTCTGATTTTCAGATTGCAGGGATCTATTTGAAGCAAATTATGAAGGAGTTATTAGGTTAAATTGTGAGGTAGTCAAAAGTATGATAGTTAAAATATAATGCCAAAAAGCGCAAGGTGATATACATAAGGACAAAGAATCCTAACATTGAATATAGAATGGGGAGGTAGTAGTAGAAAGCTCTACTGAGGAAAGGGACTTGGAGTAATAATGTCAGGCAGTCTGAAAGCATCAACACAATGCAGTGGGGCAGCAGGAAGTGCAAACATGATGTTAGGGTGCAAGGCAGAGGGATCTGCAGTAGAAGGGAGGTGCTGCTTCCACTGTATTTATCACTGGTTCATTCTTACCTGGAGTACTGTGTGCAGTTGTAGAGCCTGAATCTAAAGGACAGAGACAGTGGAGGCAGCTCAGAGGAGGGTTACCAAGATGTCCCAGGGACAGCAGGATAGGACATATGAAAAGAGGTTGGTAGATCCGAATATGTTTATACTTGAGGCAAGAAGGAGAGAGGGTACATGAGTGAAATTTACAAATACCTCCACAGGGTAAATAAAGTAAATGCAGGGAATTTTTCAGACTGAGTGGCAACACAAAACAAGGGCAACCCACTGAAGTTGGCAGGAAGCACATTTAAGAGTGACACCAGAAGTACTTTTGCACAGAGATGGTGGTGGAGAGGTGAAATAAGCTACTGAAGGAGTAGGTCTGTGGGAAAGGAGTGGGGGTATTCAAACATAGGTGACACAGATAAAAGGACTTGGCAAAGATCATACCAGAAAGGGGGGAAGGCAGTGTGAAGAGCCATTAGGGCTTCTCTCATTCAACATTATTATATAATACTGGGCAGACATGATGGGTCAAGGGGTCTTGCTCTGGTGACAGATTCTAGCTTGTGTTTCTAAAGGAATCTGGAGGTCCTGTACATTGATGGGTCTCAATATGCTTATGGATATAATATCAGAAACTTTATGCTTAAAACTCACTCCTGTTCAATTGTCTGCCTGTGCAGCTCTCGAGAATACAAGAGATGTGGGTCTTCTTATGAACCTTGCAGCTACATTCTGCACTAGCTGCTGATGATGAGTGACATTTACATATAGGTCAATATAGATCTCATTACAATAACCAAGCCTTCTGTGACAATGGCATGCACCAAGGTGTGCAGATCAGCCGCTATAAATATCAAGCTAAACTTGGCAATAGTTAAGCATTATAAAATGGGTCTGAAGAATTCTGCATCCTGATTGGCTGAGAAGTGCCTGTGGCTGTGTCCTTATCAGGGCATGTTGTGCCAACTGGCACCTCTTCAGCCAGTCAGGCAGATATCAATAACAATCACTGTGCCCAAGTCTGAGCTGGAGCCCTCCAGAACTCCATCCTGTGGTCGACTCACAGTCCCCAGCACCACTCTGCAACACCACCCAAATACAGTACAGTAAAACATTTTCCTAGAAAACTATGACCTCTGCTCCCATAGGTTCACAAAGAGCCATTGAAAAAGCCACTGAGAAAATCTGAATTAAAAAGCTGCTGAGCGCCCCTGCCTGTTGCCGAGAAATGGCTTTCAAATGAAAGCCAACACCTCTGCCTCCACCAGCTCTGTCATACAATTAATAAACAATATTTGAAAAAATTGCCCTAAATCAATTGTTTTTAATTTTTAAGTATGCCCGAGTGAACTGCTGGATCCATTCATACAGCACTTGGAGAAAAAAGTTTACCGCGGTGGCTGCACTCTCCTGCACACTCTTGGTCCCACTCTCGGTGCTGCAGCACTACTTTCTGCTGTGCTCCTTTGCTCTGCCTCCATGCAGCTCTTCCCTGTCCCCCGCTGCATTCCTCAGCCCTTCGCCCCTCCCCGACCATGACCAAAAACAGTTAGCTGAATGTCAGACAAAGTAAAATCTCCATGCCTACAATGGCAGCACAGAGCAAAATATATGATTGAGCCAGGAAATATCTCTGTATGAAATTCGGTGAGGACATGCTCACTTAGTCATTGGCTACAACTTAAAAAACAAAGCCTCACTATAAGTAACATAAACTACATTTAAACAAAAAAAAAAAAAATGAAGCATTGGGGGAGGAGACATGAGGAGTCAGACACTAGTGCCCTCTAGTGGCAGGATGTTACATATACTCTGCACTACATGGACTATTTTTTTCTGTTTTGTATGTTTATCACCTTTTTTTAGCATTTTTTTTTTAAATAACGTTTTTCTTCACTGGGGGGCTTTATAGGGGGGACCCCATTTTAAAAACAGAATAAGACACTCTGAGGTGTAGTTTATGGGCTGATAAGAGCACTTCCCAGGTGGTAAGGCACTCCAGCGCAAGCGCTGTGCCTCAATTATACACCTGGGTGTGCTCTATCAGCTCATAAACCACACCGCCATGACTTATTCACATAATGCATGACAGAGTGTGTGTCATGGTGGAATAACATCACACCTCAGGTGGTTGGGCTCATGGCCACAAGCCAAGTGCATCCAATACCTGAGAAGTGATATTACTCAGCACCTAAACACACCCTTGAGTGCATTATTGCTATTATACAATGGCTCTGTTTTATAAAATGAAAAATAAAAATACAGTTTTAAATGTATTTTTGTGGGTTTTGTAAGTGTAAGAATACAATTTAAAAAATAAGTTCCGATGTTGCTCCTCTGGCCAGTAGGTGGTGCAATATTCATATCTGGTAGTATCCTCCCTTCCCCATGTCTGTGTTCTTTGTCTCTCTTCTCAGTCTTTTTTTTTCCTTTGCAATTTTGGTGGTCCTGCTGCTCTCACTGGGACTGGGTCAATGTTTTAATTTATTTATTTATTTATTTATTTAAAGTTTCGAATTACAACCTTTGAGTCAGAGACTCTTTGCAAAGGCTCCACGTCAGGCAAAAGACAATGACAACAAATAAGTAGTAAAAGGTACCAAGGAGATAACAGGAAGACAGGAGACATTAATCCAAGCTTGGGTAGATTACAGTTTGGGATTGCTTTTGCTGCCCAGGTTTGAATGATATTACAATTTATGAACTAGAATACTTTGCAGAAGCATTGTACATGTTGTGGTTGAAGACCTCGTCTTCAGGTTGATGAACAATGAATCGATAACTTAGTAGAAGCATTTTACATTTTGCAATCAAAAGACCTTGTCACTGGAGGGATAAACAAAGAAAAACTAGATTAATTTCAGACGCTATGCACATTTTGCAGTCAAAGACCTTGTCTTAGGTTGGATAGCAAACCTGCAGTTTTGTGGCGAAGTGTGCTTAGGTGCAACAGCATGTTTCTGATTCTAGTAGGTAAATCTTGATGCTGGTTTTGAATTGACTAATGCTTGTGGCTTGTGCTATGGATGGGGGTAGTTCATTGAGCCAGATGGGAGCTCAATAAGAAAAAGACCTCTGGCCCTGCGAGGTCCTTCTTTGGGGGATTGCGTATCGTGTTTTAGCTGTATGTCTTGGAGTAATCCTGTGAGTGTTAAGTTTTATTAGTGGGTGGAGTCCAATGGGAGCAAAGCCCAATTGGATTTTTTTGGCCTGGAGGCAGGTGTGGTAATTTAGCCTGCCTGCGAAAGTCAGCCAGTTAGCTTTTTTGTAGAGCTCGCAGGTATGGGTTTGCTTGTCACTATCCGTTACCAGACGGCTAGCTTTGTTTGGAGCCAGGTTGATTCTTTTTATTGCTGTGGGGTCAGCTGATCCATATATTGTTATTCCATAATCTACCAGAGATAGAACCGAGCTATTCACTGCCAGCCAAAGGGCGCGGGGCGGGAAGCATTGTCTATGTCTGAACAGGGTCCCTAGTCTGGCATTTACTGAGGCTGACAGTTGGTCTATGTGCCTGTGATAGGTTAATGATATGTCTAGTGTGATACCCAGGTATTTGAAATGTGATATTTGGTCAATTAAGTTACCCTGATGGTTGGTAATGTTTAGTTGCGAGCTAAAGTGGTGACTTTGTCTGTGTGCAAAGACCATGGATTTTGTTTTGCTGAGGTTTAGTACTAGTCGTTGGTTTGCTAACCAGTGTTCTGTTTCATGGAAATTAGTTTGTAGCTTATGCTGAAGAGCATTCAGGGTGGAGTCTTTCCAAAAGATTACTGCATCATCTGCATACAGCAGGAGCTTGCAGTTGCAGGCACTAGGGATTGCATTCAGGAATAGGGTGAAAAGGAGCGGGCCTAGAATTGATCCTTGTGGTACACCCGACTTAACTGAAAGTTTAGAAGATAGAGTGGTATTTATTTTTACTTCTTGTGTCCGGTCTGTAAGGTAATTCTTGAACCAGTGTATGGCTGCCTGGACTACGCTGAGTGATGGGAGTTGCTGTAAAAGTAAATCGTGGTTAACAGTATCGAAAGCTTTAGTTAGATCTATGAAAATTGCCCTGCTAGGTCACTGCGTCGAGAGCTTCCTGTAAATATGACGTAAGCGTGAGGAGAGCCGTAGTAAAGTATGACCTGTTCTGAAGCCATGTTGTTCTTGGCAGAGTAGCGGGTGGTTTGTCAGGTAATCGGTGAGTTGGTCAGCCACTATTCTTTCGAGGGCTTTTGAGAGAGGGGAAGAATCGTGATAGGTCTATAGTTATCGGGTCAGTTGGTCTCCTTTTCAGTAAAGGAGTGATGATACCTTTTCCAGAGAGTTGGGAATTGCCCTAAGCGAAGAGAGATAGGTTAAAAGTTTGGTCAGGTGAGGGATAGTAACATCTAGTGTTAGTCGCAGGATTTTGAGGTCTAAGCTATCACTGCTGTATTGTTTATCTTTTAAGGCCTGTGTAATATAGCTTTGGTTTTAATGCATGAGATAGATTAAACCGGAAAGGTGGACTGCTGGACTTGTGGGCGGGTTTTGTGGTGACGGTGGGAGGGCTAAAGAAGTTTGGAGGGAGTACGTGGCTGAGGTCAGAGAAGGAATTATTCAGTGTATTGGCTATGATGATGGGGTCTGTGAGGGGTGCCATTATGAGTTATTTGTGTGGGTGGCTGGCTAACAGATTTCCCACTTAGTTCTTTGATGTTTCTCCAGAACTTGTTCCCACACCCTGGGATTCAAGTTAGGGCTTGTTTGTAGTGGTTTGTCTTAGCTTGTCGAATGGCGTTGGTACACTTATTTGGCCTCCCTGTAGTGCTGCTCTGTCTTGAGGGTCTCTGGAGTCAAGGGCTTTATACCAGAGGTTATCTCTATGTGACATCTGGTCAAGTAGGGGTTGTGTTATCCACGGCGTATCCCTAGCTTTTATAAACTTTTTGGCAAGGGGGGCATGTTTGTCACAGGCTGAGTTGAAAATGTTTATGAAGGAGGTGAGGGCTCCATCGATGGATGTGGCGGTGTGGACCTGGGACCAGTCACTGGAGGATAGGCTGTGGATAATCTTGGATATTGCTCCCTGTTTGAGGTGTCTTTGGTGGGATAATTTAGGACGTGTGAGGGCTCCTGTTGGACCAGGTACAGAAGAGAGGAGAGTGTCACTAAGGACATCTGGGAAAACTTTGATGTCAGATAGGTGTTTGGGGAGTTTGTCAGGATGAGATCAAGGAGTGTATTTGCGCCTGTTCTTGGGTCCCGACATGTGGGGTTAGTACAACCTGAGTCAGATTGTGGGCGTTGCTACGCTTTTTAAAGGGATCAGCACCTTTGATAACCAATTTATATTGAAGTCACCCATTATTACGAGGTCACTATTTGAGGGAGCATAGCTATAGTTAGTAGGATGGAATCAATGCTTCACTCTGGTTGTTGGGTATATAAACAGACATTATATACAATGGTTTACGTAGGGGCCAATTGTAATCTTGATGGTGACTGCTTGGGCCCCGAGTTTTGGTTTAGGCAAAGGGATTAGTAGTGGCTTAAATTTTGCTCTGATGTAGATAGCGCCCCACCTCCCTCTTTTCAACCCTATCATCTCTAAGTATAGTGTAGTCATTTAATGCAATCATGGAGTCTGGGATACGAGTAGTTAACCATGTTTCAGATAGGGCAATGATGTCAGGAGAATGTTGTGCTACCCACCTTGGAGAAGAGGTAGCTTTTTTGGTAGGCTACGTATGTTCATGGAAGCCAGCTTCAGACCCGCATAGCTTGGGTTTTTTGCAGTATTAGCTGGGGACGGCCCTGGGTTAGGGTGTATGTCCCCAGCCAATAGTAGAAGTAACAAGAGTGCATGCCTGAGTATGGTTAGCTGGAGCCGTTTTGAGAGTCTGTTTTTGTTGCTTGTAATTGGAACTTTATTTTGAGCTATACATGGCATGGGGAGAGCCTGGATGACTAGAGCTTTTAGAACATGTAAAGGGAGCGTGTTGGAAAAACTGAGTTGATTTGCATAGGGTAGTGGAGCTTGGGCTGCCTTCCTACGTCCAATCGTGGTATAGCTGAGGTTCAAGGTTATGTTAGGGAAGGGATGTGGGTTCATAAGGCCTGTGTTTGGGAGGTTGTTTCTTGGATGGATAGAGAGGATCTGTATGAGACCAAAGTTAACATAATTATTATTAGATTAGTATGGTTTGGTTGCTTAACATGGTTGTAGTTTTTGTTTTAGTCTTACTTTCCTCTGTATGTGAGCTTGAGCCCCCTACTGTTCAGTTGATATAACGAGCAAATGGAAAAGTGAGCTGATTGGTTTTTGCGCTCACGTGATGCAGCCTATAAATGTGAGAGTTGACCAAGGGTGGTGGTGAGGGCAGTGGGGAGCCGGCGTGCAGCGCCGGCGGGGCTTCAATCTCGCAGGCAAAACAGGAGCTGCCTGCCGTGGATAACTTACTCTGCTGAGGAGCGCTGGTGGACTAACCTCTCTCGTCCCTTGCGACTGCCCGCGACCTTGCTGTGGGGAGAGCTTCATGAAGAGCCGCCTCGACCTCCTGGTCCTCGGTCTGTGGACAAGAGAGAAAGGGTAAGTAAGCTGATTAAATACCACAGACCACGGGGCGTTTCTCATGGGCTGGGCTTACTGAGCAGACTTGGATTCAGCTTAAACCCAAGCTAATATAAATTTATTTTATTTTTATTTTTTTTTTCTTTGTGGGAATTCAATAAATTTCAGCTGCATATACTGTGGCTTTAGCCAGGACTAATCTTTGTGGGAATTGGGAATTTAAAATGAGGCACCTGAAGGTAAGAGAGCGCTCTGGACTGCAAGTAACTGGACCGTTTAAAATAAAGCAGTTTCGGCGCCAGAAACGGCGCTTACCGATTCAGGCAGGTTACAATACAGCAAGCAATTTAAAATGGTGGACTACAGTTACACAAACACAGTGCACATTCAGAGTCAGCGAGAGCCCTCTAGACAAATTTATCAGTCCGCTTTGAGTGAGGGGAACCCAGATTAAGTTCTGTAAAATCCGACTGCAGTGTCCCAAATCTTGCAGGCAAAACAGGAGCTGCCTGCCGTGGATAACTTACTCTGCTGAGGAGCGCTTGTGTGGGGACTCGAACTCGGTCCCGCCCGACCTCACGACCTTGCTGGGGGAGGGGCTTCAGGAAGAGCCGCCTCGACCTCCTGGTCCTCGGTTCTGAGGAGCTTGTGTGGGATCTCGAACTCGGTCCCTTGCGACTGCCCGCCGACCTTGCTGTGGGGGAGGGCTTCAAGGAAGACGCCTCGACCTCCTGGTCCTCGGTTCTGCTGAGGAGCGCTTGTGGGGGACTCAACTCGGTCCCTCAGTACTGCCCGCGACTCAAGTGGGGGAGGGCTTCAAGGAAGAGCCGCCTCGACCTCCTGGTCCTCGGTCAGTTACTCAAGCACTGAATTGAATATGTTTCCTTCCTTCACCTTCTGGCTTCTTCTGATTACAACATTGTTTCAGGAGCATGAAGCCATGACCCCAAAATGGACCTGATTGGCACACTGACTTGAGGGGACCAAGGGACTTGTGCTTCAGACATTACTAGTAAGTCACTTATCGATCACTTCTGAAGCACAAGTAAGTCATTCAGTCCTGCTGTTGGTGTTTTGATTTGTTTTTTTTTAAAAAGAAAATGACTTTATAAGTGCTGAGAGAAACCTCCTCTTCATGCGGCTTTTCACAGAAATGGACAATAAGCACATGTCTGACAAAGTTAATGAGACACACTGTCAAGCCATATGGAGCAGCTGGGTTTAATGTTCAGCATGTGAATCGGAGAGAAATCATACTTTTATATCAAATTTGTGTGGAAGACAAACTAATTTTTAGTAGTCCAGGAGAGCAGACTGCGACTTGGTGGGAGGGAGTTTTTGTTTATTTAATAGTGAAAGAGCTGGGAAGATGGACTGCGATTGAGGATCTCTGAGTGGGCTGCCGGGCAGGGTCAGTGTAGCGGACAGTGTGGAGTGATTCTGCTAAAGGTTCATGCGGTCATCCGAGTGCTGGGACTAGACCTGTGATGTTGTACTGGGATAACATCATGGGTCCAGTCCCAGTCTGACCAATCAGAGCCAGCATTCTTTTTCTGCCATTGTATAATTCTGAGATAAACCACTCTTGACTTTAGCTGCCACATCCAGTTGAATTTATAAATCATCATTTATGTTTTTGAAGATCAGTCATGATTGATCATTATTAATCATTAAATATTACCATATGATTATCACGGTAGATCATGATCTAAGGTCATCATCTAGATAATGATTTAACCATTATTCATGCAACTTTCAACTCAGCAACTGATGATTATTATTTTGGGGTGTTAAATCAGCGTGATGGTTTTTGATCTGTGGTGATCATTTGATGATCACTAGGATCATTAATATTTACTTCGTTCCATACTGTAAGTCACATGAGTAATATTTAGCTAAGTTTTGTTACCAACATGAACATAGGAATGTCAAATAGCAGCACAAATAAATTATAATATAAATCATATGAAGTCAAGTTTTAATCCCTCAAGGAATTGTACCTGCATATTAGGTATAGTATAACTATTTGCTTAACTAATTTTCATATTTCAAAAGCACAGTGTATGAGCCAAAATAATGGTAATTTCTATGTTTAAAATAATTTTGCATTGACAGTATTAGTTTGCAGACTGTAAGGAAGGTTTTGAGCACAAACGAGGTACTTGTAGGAACTTACCACAGCCATAAAAGAAACTGAATAGAGCTACATAAACCTATAAGAGCCTTTATAACATGAGTTAGAAGTGAGGTATACGAGTAAGTTTAATTGAACACAGTGGGTTTGTATAGAAGGTTCATCATAACTGATGATTGCAGTAAAGATGTCTACATGGAAAATAAGATAAATTCAAAATACAGAAAAAGTCAACTGAGTTTTTGTATTTATTGCAGTGATGTTGACAATTAGCAATCATGAAAAATCATAATGATTAGAACATCAATTATCACATTCACCATTTCCATACCATCATGTTTTTTTGGCTATTTAACATTCATGTTTAATCACTGATGGTTTCTGAAGATTGAGCATGATCTTTGAACCTAATTGATAATGATAATTTATGATACATCATTATAAAATCATCAACTTTTCAGCTGGGCATGTGACTTGAATAGCAAACTGCTATCAAGAAGAATACCCCGATTTTTAATGACCAAAAAGGACCAATTCTTACCCTATCCAAAAAAAGGTAGGTAGGTACTCTCCCGATATGCATCCCACTGCTGAGTCCACCACACCCTGATCAACTACATTATGTCTTAGTTGAGTTGCACCGAAGCTGATTTGCTCTCATCAACACTGCAACCTCATCCAGGCACTCATTCACACAGAGCCCCTGCCACCTGTCATCAGCAGAAACAAGAGCAGTACAGCTGTCTGTTATCCAAAAAGAAATGAAAACTGACGCTGCACTTCTTAACGACCTCACCTATTAGTCCTTAGACTCCTCCAACATACTCTGTGCATCTTGTGGGAATGGCACCATGTGGTACGTGGACAGCATGCATGCTTTGCTGAACTTAAACTTTAAATGCTGTGCACCTTCCCTCTCCTAGGCCCCAGTTTGCTGTCAGCCACTGGGGGGGGGGGGGTATTCTTTGTGGAATTGCATTGCAATGCTGTTTTTTCAGACATCATGTAAGTTTCAATCCAGGTGGCAGTGTCAGAAAAAAAAAAAGCAAAACACCACAGTCAGCCATACACTTGCCCAACAGCTCAACTGATGTGAATGTACTGTGGCTAGAAAACACAAAAACTGCTGCACTGCGGGATTGCCAGGACACCAGTTGGGGCACAACTTTTTTACAGGGGCACATGCCCTGGTGTGCACAGGTGCAGCACTGTCCTTACCTAGAGGAAGCATGTACATAACAAACAGTGGCAAAAAAAAAGAGACAGCTCAGGGACTCCACTAGGGACCTCACACCATGACAGAAATAAATGTAACAACGTCACTGATTGAGACCGATCCAAAACATTTTGACCACAACCATTTAAAGAGCAGCTAACACCTTCAGGACAAGCAAGTCCTGACAAATACTTGCTTGCCTGAGGACCTAGATTAGTAATAATTAGAATTTTTTTAATAAACTGTTCTTTAGTTTTTTAACTTATAGTATTTGAGATCTAACTTTCTACAAGCGCTGAGCTGCCAAGCACCCACCACAGCCCCACCCCCCAAATCTGTATTTTGATGATGCAGAGTAAGGGGTTGCAGGGTTAGTAATAGTTATATAGTGTGTTCAGCTGTATGCTGGACTTTAGATATCATTATTTTACTTTGCAGGCAATTATACATGTTAAAGAGAGTAGGTATTAGTACAAGTATAGTTGCCTGCAAGTTAAAATAATGAGATCTAAAGGCAGCACATATCTATGTGATAATGGTGATCGCCAATCGGCAATCGCCATTAGGGCGATGGCACATCGCTAAAAAAATGTTTCAGTGATGTACCCCCCAAGGCGCACAGCAAAATGGCACCAGGGACTTGGGATTTTTACGTGTTATGTGGGGGGCTGTGCCCCTGCACCTTCTTGCAAAATTCTCAACTCCAGGGGATGCATGTTGGGGGGTGCTAACATGGAACAAAAAAAATATTGAATTTCGTAACAAAACAATCATGCGTAGCGGACCGGACTATTTCATTCCCATCCCAGCCCAGAACCCACTCACATGGAAGCAGCTTAGCAGCTTGCCACGGCACCACCCTACAATCCCTCCATCCCCTCCCACCCTCGGCAAGTTCACCCCGCTCGTGCATAGGTATGTAGTGACAGGATCGCCAGCTTTCGCTCACCCATCATCCAGTCGCCCACTTTCCCCAGTTGCCCGATGACGGGCACGCGATTGAGTCACCCTTTTGGTAGGCACCCATCGCGGTCATCAAAGTCACGGGATACTCATCTAACATGCACCGAGTAGTGCTGCATACCTATTACTAGCCCTGCAGCCCCATTCCCTACTTTGTGTCATCAAAGCTTGATTTTTGGAACGTCTGTGGTGGGTGCTTGGTGGCTTAACACCTGAATAAGTTCTTTAACCCTTAGGCTGCCAACAGAATTAGAATTATAGGAATTCTCGACTGATATATCAGTCTGTGGCACAGTAAGTGTTAAGAACTGTTCATTTAAAAATTAAAATTATGGCTAATATCTTGTCCTTGGGCAGGCAGGTCCTCATCAGGGGTTGCCTGTCCATGAGGATTAAATGATGTCAGCTGCTTTTTAAGATTGGTACCCGACACACCACAGTATGCCCTCAGACAATCTACCAGTACCCTATGATCAAATGGGTTAATAGGCCTATTGTATTTCAAAACAGGCATCTTCCAGACTGTGGTACCATGGAACATAAAACAGCTCAGAAATATGCATGTAAAGTTCAGGCACTTGCCTCCTCTTTGTATTCAAGACAGAAACGCTTCTTTCTTGGTGCAAATAGTTTTTTATTTCAGAAAAAATGATGAAATTACACCCAAGCAGTCACCAAATGTTCTTGAAGAAGTATGAGACTGCACAAAATGTTGAGCTATGGGGTGGAGAGGTCTATACGGCAACTGTATGGCAACTGCTTGGGGTAATTTTATCATTTTCCTGAAGTAAAAACTGCACCAAGAAAAAGAGTTTGTGTCTTGGATACAAAGTCAGATAAGTGCCTAAACATTACCTGTGTATTGATTAACAGATCAGTCCGTATAGTCTCCATCACCAGTTTACCAGAAAAGAACATTAGCCACCTTATTTATTTATTATTTATTAACATCTTGGATTCAAGATCTTTGAGCAGACGCTCTTTACATAGGTTCCACGTCAGAATGATAACATAGTCAGGTTAACATTTACAATAGTTACATTGCAAGTGTCACCAGGCCTAAATACATTTATGTGTAAACAGAAGGGAGACAAAGATTCGGGAGATTACTATAGATAACATAAAGTGAAAATACACTAACAGTGATCAGAGGTACATCTTACATACAGCAGAGGCACTGTACAATGTATGCCTGAGTCTAATTGTTACTAGGTTACTAAATACAGAGTGAAACAGGCAGAAGACCATAAGGGAAGAGAAGGAGGAGGAGAAGTGAGGGAGGAGGAGTTGGGTGGGTGGTAGGGGGATGGGGATAGGGAGAGGAGAGGGCAGAGGATAGGTGGGGCAGGAGGGCCCAGAAGTAAGTGCAAAATAAGTGCAAGTGAGGGTAGTAATTAGAGTAGGTGAGGGTCAGGGGATGGATACCCTAAGGAGCAGGTGTAGAATGTGGTAGTGCCTAGTGGTAGCAGTCACAGGTAGCTTTCGTGACTAAATGCTACCGAAGTAAGAGCTTAAAGGAACCCAACTTTGTTGCATTGGAAATGTCTGATTGCAGTGCATTTATCCAGAGTGGGGCTCTATAGGCGAAAGCACGCTGTCCAAGCGAGGTACAGCATCTAGGAGTTCTGAAAATTTGACTGCCGGAACTTCTGGTAGTGCAAGGGTTTAACGATGGCACCAGAAGGGATTGAACACCAGGAGGCATCATACCTAGGTTGACTTTTTTGGGAGCAGGCATGTTTGATATCTGAGTCTATTGTTGAATTGGAACCAGTTGGCCTGGGTATATAGGTCACATGTGTGGTTCGCTGCTCTGCCCTGTTAGAAGGTGGCAGGCTTTATTTAGAGCTATTTTGGTATGCCAGAGGGCTGTGTCTGAGGCAGATCTGTAGATGACAATGCCATAGTCAGCGAGTGGGATAACAGGACTATGTATGGCTAGGTTCAGTGCTTCAGGGGTCAGGTTGTGTCTATGTCTGTAAATTATGCCTATTCGCCTGTTTATTGCTTTCACGGTTGCATCTATGTGCTGGGTGTAGGACAGCGTGGAGTCAATGCTTATACCCAGATATTTAAAATGTTGTACTTGATCCAGGGGTGATCCGACATCGTTATTGATGATAAGGGGGAGGCCTTATATTTGCTGTGAATGCTGAAGAACAGCATGGTCTTCGTTTTTTTGTAGTTCAGTATTAGCTTTTTGTCAGTGAATCATTTTTTGGCATATGCAAAGCCTTGCTGTAGCTGGTCCTAAAGGTGTTTTGGATGTGGGTTACTAGTATACAGTATATCATGGCATCATTTGCATATAGTAGGATGTTGCCATGACAGGACTTTGGTAGCTTATTTAGAAAGATGCTAAATAATAGCAGTCCCAGGATGGATCCTTGAGGGACTCCAGATCATACTGTTCTACTATCGGAGATGACATCTCCAATTTTTACTTGTTGGGAGTGATTGGTTAAATAGCAGGAGAACCACTTGGTGGTATCTGAGGAGAGGCTAATGCTGGTAAGCTGGTCGATAAGTAGTGTATGGTTAACAGTATCAAAGGCCTTGGTTAGGTCTATGAATGTTGCCCAACCAAGAGCCCTTGTTCCAGTGCGTAATGGATAAAACCAGTAAATACCAATAGGCATGATGGTACTATGCCCATGCCTAAACCCATGCTGTTGGTCACATTACAGTTGGTAGGTTTCCAAGTACTCTCTAGCTGGTTGGCCATGATGCGCTCCAGGGCTTTTGAAAGCGGTGGGAGAATCAAAATCATATGATAGTTTCCATGCTGTGTCCAACCCCCACGGTTATGCACTGGGGTGACCATAGCAGATTTCCATCTCTGGGGGAATTGTGAGAGGTGCGAGAAAAGGTTGATTATTTTAGTAAGAGGTGTTACTATTTCTTTACATGCGGATTGATAAATTTGAGATCCATGGAATCCCCACTGTATCTGGATTTCCCTAGCACTTTCTTAAGATAGCGTCTCACTTCGCATTCAGATACAGACTTGAAATAGGATGGAGGGTGGTCATGGTGAGGATCCTGGTTCAGTGAGTTGTCACTAGTGGTGGTAGAGTTGAAAAGGTCTGGTGGGAGGACACTGCTCAGATCTGAGAATGCCTTGTTGAATGTGTTGGAGATGACTTTTGGGTCCATTGATGGGGTTCCTTTTATATTTATCATGTTGGGTGTTTACTTGGGGTCTTTCCCTGTGATGTAATGAATGTCTTTCCAGAATGACCTGCTGTTATTCCAGGTTTTAGATAGGGGGTCTTTATAATATTGACTTTTTGTGGTCTGGGCCACTCTGGTGCACTCATTTCTTGCCGTTTTGTAGTTTTGGAGGTTGGATTGGGTACTAGAGGCCCACACCTTGTGTCAGAGGTGATCCCTAGATTTTAAGAGTTCAGTAAGGGCAGGGGTAATCCATGGATTGCTGGCACCCTTTACTTTTCATGTTTTAAGAGGGGCATGTTTGTCACAGACTGTGGTGAACCTATTAATGAACTGGTCAAGTGCAGTGTCAACAGTGCTGGCGTTGTGAATATCAGACCAATCTTGGTGTCAAAGATCACCTTTCAGCTGCTCCAGGTGGCTCTGGATTAGAACCCAATTGGTAATGGTTCTAGCAGGCGGTTTGCAATACTTATTGGACCAGTGGCAGGTGACAGGGGAGTGGCCACTAAGGCAGTCGGGGAGAACAGTGGCATCTGTTATATGCTCCGGCCCATTAGAGCATCCAGTTCAGCAAAGCACCAGACCCAGATAAGTAATTTAGTCTTGTAGGGGTCTCAATGAGCTGTGAGAAGTGGATGGTAGACAGCGATCCTTGTGGGCAGCAGCTTGTGAGAGAGCCAGTTGATATTAAAATCACCTAGCATTAGTATTTCAAAGTGCAGACACAGGTTGTTTAAGCTGTTCATCAGAGATGTGAACCCAGTTGCGGTATGCTTTGGTGGAATGTAAACTGAGATCACTGTAAGTGTTTTATTATGGGCACCAAGGAGCAGCTTGATAGCCGGCATTTTTATTTGGTCACTAGTGTTAGGTACTGGGATGGCAAGTATGCTCTTTATGCTATGACCTGGTGAGGTCTCAAACCAGACTGCACCATTTCCAGAATGCCAAGACTGTCCAGATGAACGTGCAACTGCATGAATGCAGTTGAGAAAATACTCCATTCTGACTGAGACATTCTGGATTCAATAAACTGTCTACCATTTGGAATATTGTAGCCTATTATTCACAAACAATCAGGTTAGAGTAGAAACAGTACTGTTATCCTTTCTTCCCTGACTCTTGCAATATACAAGCAACTAAGGCATCTCTGGCTGATTCTATCATCCACCCAGCCTCGGCTTCTCCAAATGTGCTCAGATCATGCCCTGCTGTTTGTTTTTCCTTAGGGCACCATCACACCACTTTGATCTGTAGAACCCAAACACCATCAGGGAAAGTACTGGAGCATTGGAAAGCCATGGAGTACAGCTGTCCATTAGATCACTGAGGTCATTACCTCTGGAAAAAACCGGCAAAGGCAGTAACCCTCTCATAGAATGTAACAGACCCCATGAACTGTTGTAGCTACACGCTAGTGCTGGACAGAGAGGAAACTTTAAGGTTGCCCCAAATCAAAACCTGCACAATGGTGATCACTCCAAAGAAAAAAACTGATCATCTCAATCTTGACTCCTGATGTAAACATCAAGATGAGTGTGCCTCTCTTCATGTGTCACTAAATCACAAATTGCCTCAAGCCCATGGATGCCACAAAGTCCCTGATGAACTGACCATAAGATCAGAACTACGGCACTGCCCAAATGCAGGTTGAAATCTTCAAGGACCAATAGTCTTGAGAATTTCACCAGCATGGTAGACTAGAGCTCTGATAGCTTGTCCAAGAATCCACCAGCATACTGAGGAAGTATATCTACAAGTCGAACTCTTACCCTGAAGCCATCAGCATCTACAGTATAGAACAATTAGGCCCCTGTCAAGCAAAGATAGTCAGGAATTTCTTGTCATAGGTTTCTAATGCAATCTTGCCTTATAGAGACTGTGATGTTTTTACCATACAGAATGGCCTTGGGATATACTCACATTGACCAGTGTAAAAAGGATGGAACTTTATTCTACTCCAATGTGTATCTTAATTTTATGGTTTACATTTTATTTTTGTTCTCTTCATATTACTGTCCATATTCTTGTTGCCCAGACCCCATTTGGGGAGTGGCAGAAAGGTTGGTGTGTTCCTGGCCAAGGCATAAAGGGGTGAGAAGTCACCTCAGGTATTTAGATATAGAGAGAAAAGGAGTGTGGTGTGTTAGACTCCAGTGTAGGGAGAGATGAGAAGCAGTGGCTCAGTTGGACTGGCCAAGGAATTCCCCGGCTGCATTAGGGTGTATCCAGGGGACCTGGCACTAGGCCTGGGCTAAGGAATCAGGGGTGTGTGGAGCCCAACACACCATTTGTGTGGGTCCAGTAAGGCTGTAGTGTGAAAGGTCTCATTAAGGCTACATAGCACGCCAGGCTGTTTTCAGTGTCCCTCCAGAGATAAACTAAGGGACTTACAAACATGTACTCCTGATTGTTGGACCTTATTTATGTAAGATAAAAATGGAAAACTGAGATTCTGGTCTTACTGCGGAACTCTGAACAGGTTGGGTAGCAGATCAGCAGTGACACCTAATAATAGCATTGAGAGTGTCTGGCAAGGGATCCTTGTAGCTGCTGGAGTTAGTCCCATGGTCAGCTTTTTATCAGCTGGGAGGGGGGAAAGTATTACTTTTTTGCATTATCTGACCCTGCACACACACATACATGGTAGCTTGAAATCAGGACTATGCCTGGGTGTAGATGAACTGAGGGCTGAATGATTGAGTTACAAGCACCTGTTAAACATGTACTGATTTCATTGGATTTATCTATTGCCAACTGCATTCTACTCTGCATGTTCTCTTTGGGTAGGAGCAAGTACTTCTCCATTCTGGGTCAGACCTGGATAATATTTTTGGTGTACCGATATGTAGCCTGGCACCCAAAGGTTGGCTATTAATGTGGTTTTTAAAGGTTTAGAAAAGCTGTCAGTGCAATAGTTCAACAAATTTATCAGGAAAAAGTTAACATAACAGAGCAGTACAGAGTGTTTCAACAAATGTGGTAAACAAGTAACAGACAGGAACAGGGGCGGCAGAGGCTAGAGGGTGACCTCACCAGGCTTGAGGAGTGGTCAGCAAGGTGGCAGCTGGGATTTAACACAAAGAAGTACAAAGTTATGCACTTTGGGGCAAGGAACCAGAGGAGGGAATATTGGCTGGGTGGGGTGTGGTTAGGGGTCACTGAGGAGGAGAAGGACCTGGGGGTCATGGTAATGGGGAGCATGAATAACTCTACACAATGCAGGAGGGTGGCAGCTAGGGCCAATAGGATGCTGGGGTGCATCACGCGGGGATTCTCAGCCAGGCACAGGAGGTGTTCCTGCCCTTTTACAGGTCCTTGGTCAGGCCGCAGTTGGAGTACTGAGTGCAGTATTGACATCTGTACCTGAGAAGTGATGTCAAGCTTCTCGAGAGGATGTAGCACAGGGTGATGAAAATGATACAGAGGATGGAGGGCAGAACCTACAAGGAAAGGGTGGGTCACTTTAGTTTGTTCACCCTGGAGGAAAGAAGGGATAGAGGGGACATGATTGAGACTTTTAAATACGTGAAGGGGATCAATAAATCTGGCGCAAAGGGGCTGTTTAAGCAGAGGAAGGGAAGGGAAGGGACATGAGGGGGCACGGGCTGAGATTGGAGGGAGGCAGGTTCAGGAGGGAGATGAGAGGCATTATTTCATGGAGAGGGTTGTGTCAAAATGGAATGCTCTGCCAGAGGAGGTGGTGACATGCAGGTCGGTGGGGAGTTTCAAAAGGGCACGGGGCAGGGCATGGAAAAGCGGCTGGGTAAAGTACACTGAGCAGTTCAAGAAGGTGAGTGGGAGGTGGGGCAACTGCAATATAGGGTGCTAGCTGTACATATAGTACGAGCAGACTTGATAGACCATAAGACCTGTTTCTGCTGGCAAGTTTTGTATGTTCATATGCTCGTATGTTTGTAATGCTGAGCTTTTCTGGCACCAAGATGTCTTACAACAAGGCATTCCAAACCAGAAGCAACATATTAAATGTACATACTGTATAAACAAAATGGAGGTTTAATTGAAAAGTAAAATGTAATATTTTACAAAAAGTAGTAAGACAACACTGATGGACACAACTGAGTATTACAGCCAAAATTAGAACACTATAATTTTAAATCTGTTAGCCTGAGGCACACCCAAACGAGAAGTACTGAAGTATTCAAAAATCAGTCATTCATATTGGCTGGAAAAAGACTCATTCACATAAATTTATGATCACAGTTCCTCTTGTAAGATCTTTGGGTGAGAAGGCTGCAAAACAAGGCTGAGAGGTTTGGCCGCAATAAACATGTGAGATGACTCTCATGCTGTACTATGCGCTAGGGAGTTTGCACACATAGACCTATCAGTCGTAAGTGCAAAGTTTGAGTTAAAAATTTTAAACATCTTGTTTTACTAAAAAAGTAAAGACATATGTTTTTGGGAGGAGTAGAGTATGCAAACTAAAAGCTTCAGAACTTCAGTTTTAAAATGATTAATCTTTTTTAGCCAGTCGGGATTGCTTTTTTCCTAACATTTTTGGATCTCATATGTTGTTATGTGGGTCTCTCATTCTAGCAGAGTAAACAATGCTAAAGTCCCAAGTTCAATTGGTATATTCCATTTTCTCATTAGAGGATGAGTATGTGCATGGGTCAGATTTTCAAACAGATGGATGGGGATGCGTCTCTGCTGGGTCTGTCCAAGGACCACCCCAGACCAGATGTTGCAGTCCAGCTTGATTCATGCCAGCATGTGTTCCAAATTCCTACCGGGTCATAATGTCGTACGCTTAATAGAGTACGACATTATAGTTAACCCGAAAGAGCGCTGTCCAGGACAGCGAATGGTGCAATACCGTGTATACTGCTGTACGCGGTATTGCACCATTCACACACTCCCAGGCAGAGGATAGGACCTCTGCTGGGAGTGGGTTCTGCCAAGCAGCTGCCATGGCTCACTGGACTGAGCCACAGCAGCAGGAACCCAGGCACTGCATCTGGGACTGGGTTTGATTCCCGGTCCTAGACATTTTATTTTTCTTCACTATTTGTGTGCTCCCGAGTTGGATCCCTGGGTTGAGAATCTTTAGTGAGGGCATCCGGGGTGAGTCAACTCCTGTAATGGGGGTTATGAGTGTGGAGTCCCCACAGAAAAAGAATTATGCTGCATAACAATATTGCGCTGTATTAAGAGACGATTTTGCCATGCTGCATAATGTCTTGCGACATTATGACCCCATGCCTTCAAGATTAAATGTCTGTTGCTAGTTCTGGACACAAGTGCTGAGTATCCAAGCAACTGTCTAGTTTTATGCTACTTTGTCCAGCATGGGCTCGACTTGCTTTGATAATCAGACGGAGGCAGGATTGTCATGTGTGTCCATTTTCAAATGCTGATGCAAATCCCTGCCAGACCCATCCAGGCCCATGCAGGATGCAGGCCACAGATATCTACTTAGCTAAAATTACAAAAAAATATATGTTTATAAAATGACATTTATTTATTTACAGTGAAACCCACTTAAATGCATTATATTTTGCAATTTGTTCACTCAAGGTAACAGCTGAGATGCAACATTTTGTTTCTAGTGGGGTCTTGTTGCTGCCCATTTCTATAGCTGTGTGGAGCACTGGGAGGTTAAGTGACTTGCCCAAGGTCACATAGTAAATATCTGGCTCTGCTTAGGTCTTAAGCTGTGGTCTTCCAGTTCGCAAGCCAGTGCTCTAACCACTAGACCACACTTCCTCCAGACTTAAAATGACTACTTAATACGACGGGAAAACCTAATAAATAAATAACTTTACAGTACATTGATTTATGTTCATTCTAGAAGTATAGCACATGCCTGTGAAATTTATACCTGAGGAAGGAAGATATCTGTAAATTAATTTTTTTAAATGAACGTACATAATAGTCGAACATCATGATGTTCAGATCTGTTAAAAGAATAGACTTGAATCATGGTGCTCTTGGCTGACAACAGGCTTAACTCATTTCACCAATGCTGCTATCAACCTGCTATGAATTTACTACCAGGGTTTTCCTTCTCACATCCTTGCTCCCACACTTCAAGATCTGGACTTAGGACTTACAGTTCACTTTCAGGCATTCCAGAACCTGCTCCTGTTCTGTAAGCAGTATCTCTTTATCTTGGCATGTGCTCACAGAGATGTAACATGGAGTTTGCCAGTAAAATAAATTACCTAAATCTTTTAAAACACAGCACAGTAACAGATGTAGTAAATAAACAATATTTAATATTGACATAATTCACAAGATGTCTAGAGAATAAACTGAGAAATATAAAACACACTAGGAAAATCAAAATATAGATTTTATAATTATTAGAAATGTAAAAACAGGCAAAGATTAACTGAACTAAATGCTAGGTCTGCCTTACCTCACAGACTTTCTTAGGCAAGAACTTACCAATAAGCATCTGTTCCTAACCACTACACAACAGCTGAGAATCAACTTTCTGAACAACACAGCTTTCACTTTGGGATTTCTGCCTCTCCACTTACAGAGAAGAAAAAGACGGTTATCCTTGCTTGCGCCCTAGTTAGTGTGCCTTAGTCCCATTATGCCACAGGGCTGGGACATGACATCACCATTGGCTGCCAGCTTATATTTTAGCAGTGTCCAATCAGCTCTATTCAAAATCCCAGACAGTTCTGAACAGGTTTGCATTTGCTCGTCCATGTGGTAAACAAGTTAAGGTGACCATCTTACCCCAAGAGATCATTAAAATGCCTGCCTAGTAAGAGCCATGCTATTGTTCTGGGGCTTATTTAATGACTGTACCATCAAGGGCTCTGAGAACTGAGAACTGGGCAACTGACGCTATTATTCAAGCCCAGCATAGCTGAGTTTTTGTAGGTTATCTGTTCATAAGAAGCTTAACAAAAATATGCAAATATTCCACATATCCCAACAGAAAAAATAATTTTATGTTACAATTGAGCACACGACATTGTCACACCCTGTTAAAATAGAAATTTTCAGTGTGCCACATTTTGCCAGTGCCATGTGCGCAGTATAGTCTTTTCAAGCAATAAACTGATAAAAGAATCATTCCGTTAAAAGAATACATTTGCCATTCACCATGGTAGGTGTTCAGCAGGACATCACTGTTTAAATTTTTGATTAGGAAATAAACATACTGCGCTTAAAATAGCTGTGTCCAGACTTGGTCTTCCACACACCAACTCATAGATGCACTAGTGGGTGAGGATTTCGGTGGTTGAGCATTTGTCCAGCTCAGGACATCATTTAGAGGACAAGAAAATGACACTCCTTAAGGCAAATGAAACTTTAAATCACAGACAGACTGAAGGGCCTGGGAGTATCTGGCCCACCAGCACAGTGGTAGCAGTACCATTTGCGACACTGATGACCCAGTTTGGGAACAAGCCTAAGTCACTGGCAAACTGGCCTGAGGAGGAGAACTGAGCATCCCATAGTACATTCTCCTCATTGGGGAGGGAGGGCTCGCAGTATCCGCGGCACTACTGCCACCTAGATGACCACAGATGGTGGTGCAGTCAGAGCTGGTGAACAAGGAGGGGGGATGCTGATGTGCTCTGATGTGCACCAACACACATCAGCATGTGTGCATGCATCCCTGGAGCTCTCTATTGGCATCTTGGGGTTCTTTAACAAAAAAGTGGGGAAAAAATCCTGTACGTTGCAGCATGATGTCCACTCCTTGTCATGGACTCCACACTGCCAAATGAGGCCCTCGCACCAAACTGAACCTAAACTCCATTGGGGAGGGTCCACCTCGGGTAGCCCCACCCTGGGGGGTAAACTAGGGAGGACCAGGTGCTAAAGTAAGTCCCAGAGAAGGCAGGTAACAGGGCTGGGCATGGGATAGGGACTTCAGTAGGGACAAGATGGGGAGAGCAGGGGATAAAGAACACTAAATAAAGAAAATGTGCCTCAGGGTTCAAATTTATGGAAACCTTTAACACCCTTAACTCTGCACTCAGGGGCAAGCCTGCCCACACAGCAGTAGTGCTACCACTTGCAACGGCGATGACCTGGGTTCAGAAGCAAGCCTGAGGTGTCAGCAGGCTGGCCAGCGGGGAGGAGGACTAAGCATCCTCAGAATGCTCTTCTCCTCTGGGGGGGTTGGGGGATGAGCTCAGTGCTCAACTGACCCCTTGCAGAAGCCAGGGGAGAGGCAGCCCAAGCTGTAGGAGATGGAGGAGATGTGAGAGATGTCAGCGTGTATGGCTTGACATCAGTGCATGCCACGTCTTCCAAGGGGAGAAAATGGAAACATCTCCTGGTCATGCTGGATGACTGTTGGCCTCCGCCAGCCCTGCACCCAATGACTCAGGTGCCTCCCAGAATCTGGATCCAGTCTTGGCAGCTCAGAGGACCCCCCCCCACCACCCTGCCATGGAGGGCAAACCATGGGGGACTACGGTAGATGTAAGCTCTGAGGGAAGGCGGGGTGAGGGCGTGGGAGGAATGGCGAGAAGGAGGCCCGACCGGGACAGGAGCTGAAAAAAACAAAAAACTCTGCACTCAGTAGAGGCAAGGCTTCATGTCACATTATTTAACTTAAATGTTTTGAGTTCATCACATAACATTTCCTCTGCTATTAAACAAACCACAACACAAGACTGCTGCATAACAAAAAGCAATATGTATATAGTTTCTTAACACCTTCTGCTCAAACCCTGCTTGTTGTTAACCAGCACTAGAAAGCATGTTTATATCGCTGCAGTTTTACTTGCAATGGCTAAATATCTGCTTCCTGTGTTTAGCACTGATCCCCTAAAAAAGGAGTTTCAGCTTACACTTCGTAACATAAACGAAACAAAATCTTGGTGCGCTTCATGTTCGACTGGGTGCTTGTGAAAATGGAGTGCACTATGTTCAAAAGAAATGAATATAGGACACCAACAGTCTTATTAAAGTGTAACTTATTAGTACAGAATTGCTAAAGTGCATACACTTGAGAAAAGTGATGATTCCTGATGCTCGAGGTGAAAATTTTTCCTCAGGATGTGTGAAAATAGTTGTTTTGCCTCAAAGCACGAGGGCTCATTACAATCAAGTGTATGCACCTTTGCAATTCTGCACTATTAAAAGAAACTTTGTACTACCTACAGTAAAATTAATATTAGTTTTTAAAAGCAGTCAGCTATTACTGTTTATATCTGAGGTGCATTTTCTTTTTACCTTTGGGTAGTTAAAAGATGTTTTACCTGATGTTAGGTGTGGCCTGTGGAACAGCACTCTACCTGGCAGCTGACATATCTAGTTCTATTCCCCTCCCTTGCATCATCAGCACTGTGACATCACTGATCCACATCACAACTACACAGGAAGAGCTAGTCAGTAGCTGTCAGCTCACACCTGTGAGGTCACATCACTGATGATGCAGTGGAGAGAACAGAACCAGACAATGTCAGCTGCTAAACAGAGTGCTGTTCCACACATCTAGCATAATACTGTCACATAAAAAACGTTCTAATGAGCAAACAAGAAAAACATTTCAGAAATAAAAAGTTACAACAGACTACTTCCTAAAATTTATAACATTTTCCTGTCTGCTATTTTTGATTCTACTACAGGTAGCTCTTGAAATTTTTTTTATTTTTTATTTAGTTTTTGTTTACCGGGTAGGTGCACTAGCCAACAAGACTATTTTCAGGCACGACCCGGGAGGGTACAGAGACAAACTTCAGGAGAAACATATTTGTACAATACTACAAGTGACATGTAAGTGTTTGAGTAATTAACAGCGGTAAAAAGACAAAACAATACATTATTTAGGTTAACATGTAACAAAATACAATCGGGTCATTTTAGAGTGACTGAGCAGTATACAAGCAATGAGGAATAGAGTGCAGTGAGCAAGTAGTAATAAAGTAAGAGAAGGTTAGGCAGTGAGATTGGAAGCAAAAGTGCTCCCTGTTGGAGTGGACCCCAGGATCCAATGGACAAACAGAGGAGAGGGTTGGATTAGGAAGTGAGGGCTAGGGTGGTTTGAAACAGGAGCAGACATAGGAGGAGAAATTGCTTATGAAACAACAGAACGTTGGGCTTAAATGGCCTCAAACAGCAGACAAAACCACAGCTTGGCTACAGGACATTTTTCAGACGTGTATTGCTAATTACTATTTAAAATGGCACGTAATCTCCCTCGCCAACATTTGCACTTATGCTCTATGTGCTTTCCCAAGGCATAGAGCACACAGGAAAAGCTGGCGAGGGGGAGCCTGTGCCATTTTTAATAGTAATTTGCAATAAATATCTAAAAATATCCTGCAGCCCAGCATTGGTTTTGTCTGTAGTGTGAGACCATTTGAGTTCAACTTTCCATTATTCTGTTTGCAAGTGTCATTGTGGATACGACTGATATCTCCTGTAGTCACCTTTTGTCTTTTACAACTGTTAAATTGCTGCATGTTAATTAGATGGTTGGAGTGCTGGTTTCTTTCATTACAGTACATTGTATGACATACCTGATGAAGAGGCACTTAGCCTCAAAAGCTTTTATTTAACTTTTTGTTAGCCTAATAAAGGTATCATATACAAAAGTTCCTCTTTTTATGGTTTTGTGTGGACTAACACAGGATACCCCGATCTTCATTTGTTATTTCGGAAATTTGAGGTACAATAAATGCCTACCATTAGCTGCTCATAACCTCTTAAGGCAAGTGTTATTCGTAGGTGTGCACTGATCAACCAGATTATCAGACACCTCATATTTAAAATAATCAGAGCCATGGACCTTTAAAAGTGAACTAAGTTCCAGGGTGATCCGGGGAGGTGGTATTCTTTAACACAGGATTAGACAAGGGACTGTGTTTAATGCACACTTCCAGTAATTTTTCTTGTAAGTCAGAGAGGCACGTTTATATCTCAATGAGTTACAGTCAGCACATTGGCGGAGTGGCTGGGTTGCCACTCATGATGCTGACAACCTGGGTTAGGGAACAAGTCTGGGACATCAAAATTCAGCAGCAGGAGATGAGAAAGACTGAACATCTCGGAGGATTCTGTCTCTTGTCTCTGTCTGTCTCTCTCTCTCTCTCTGTCTGCTCTCTGTCTGTCTCTCTCTCTGTCTCTGTCTCTCTCTCTCTCATGGAGTGCTGTCAGCTCATGCTAGTTTACTGTTCCAGCTGCAGTTCCAGCTACAGCGGCTGGGGAGATAAGGTGGCCTGCCAGCTTTATGTGGCATTCTGCAACTACATGCACACATGTGCACTGGAACCCTTGTATGAATGTGCCTTGTGAGGGAAAAAAAAAATCAGGGCAATAGCATCCTAGCTGAAAAGTTAAGTATGGTACTTTTGGGCCTCACACAGCCCATTGTCCCGCGTTCCACTGTTCTTCTCTCTGTTTCATAGGGTCTCAAGGGAGGTGGGGTTCCCACTTTGGCCCTGGCTCTGGAGTGGTTAGTCAGGGATTTTGAGAAGAGGGCAGTAGTTGGGGCAGTGAGACTGAGAGGATTACTTGGAGCAGGTCCTGGATGGAAGAAGTAGAGATTAAAAAAAAAATCTCAGTTAATTTGCAGGGGAGACCAACAATGTTTCAAAGATCATAAGGAAATGATGTCAGTTCAAGGCTGTGTGTTGACTATGGTGATTATTTGGGGAAGCTTTGACTTTGGATCATGTACACAGGAGACCAGCAGGTGGCTGCTAAAATATACAAACATAGAAGTCAGCAGAGAAGGATCTCTTGGCCCACCTAGTCTGCCCAGTTTTCCCTGCCTACTATGCCACCACAGACCCTACTCAGTCTTCAGTTGTCTCCTCCCATTGCCTTATTACCAAGGTCCCCTTGTATCTGTCCCATGCATGCTTGAATCCCGTCATCATTTTGGCACCCACCACCTCCACTGGAAGACTGTTCCAGGCATCCACCACCCTCTCCATGAAGAAGTATTTCCTCACATTTCCTCTGATCCTTTCCCTTCCAACTTCATAGCATGACCCCTTGTCCTTGAGCTTCTTTTTCTGTGGAAAATGCTACCTCCCTGTACCTTATTATTACCTGTTAGGTACTTGAATGTTTCTGTCATACCCCCCAACACTTTCCCTCCTCTCCTCCAGAGAGTACATATTCAATTCCTCAAGCCTCTCCTAGTAGAGCTTTTGATGCAAGCCCTGCACCATTTTGGTATCCCTCTCTTGTACTGCCTCCACTTTATCAATGTCCTTCTAGAGGTGGGGCCTCCAGAACTGGACACAGTACTCAAGGTGGGGTCTTACTAATGTTCTGTACAGGGGTCATATTACTTCCTTTTTCCTACTGGTGATACCCCTCCCTATGCACCTGAGCATCCTGCTAGCCTTCCCACTGCCTTATCACACTGCTTGGCTACCTTTCAGGTCATCAGAAATGATTACCCCCAGGTCCCTTTCCTGTTTGGTGGTTGCCAGTGCTTCCCTTTCAATTGGTACATAGCCCCAGGTTTCTGTGCCCCAAATGCATGGTTTTGCACTTTTTGCATTGAAACCCAGCTGACAAACCCTTGACCATTCTTCCAGCTTTTTCAAATCATCCTCATTTTTACACCCCCCCCAGGTGTGTCTACTCTGTTGCAGATTTTTCTGTCATCCGTGGACAGGCATACTTTCCTTCTAACCCTTCTGCAATGTCGCTAATAAAGACATTGAAGAAGTCTGGGCTTATACTGAGTCCTGAGGCACCGAGCTGGTCACCTTGCCTTCTCCAGAGTGGACACCATTTACCACCACCCTCTGACTCCTGTTGCTTAACCAACTACTTGCCCAGTTTATAACTTTTTGACCCACTCTCAGAGAGGCCAGCTTGTTCACCAGTCTTCTATGTGGAATGGTGTCAAAGGCCTTACTGAAATCCAGGTGGGCCACATCTACTGCTCCTCTCTGATCCACTACCCTGGTCACCCAGTCGAAGAACTTGATCAGGTTTGTCTGGCAATACCTCCCCACTGTGAAACCATGTTGTCTTGGATCCTGTAATCAACTGGTTACAAGGTATTCCACTATCCTTTCCTTCAGTAGTGTTTCCGAAGTCAGGCCGACAGGTCTGTAATTTCCTGCCTCCTCCCTGTTCCCACTTTTGTGAAAAGGGACCACAGCTGCCCTACTCCAGCCCATTGGAACCTCCCCCGTTTCTAATGATAAGTGGAACAGAATTGTCAGAGGTATAGCCAGCACCTCTTCGAGCTCTCTCAGTATCCTGGGGTGCACCCCATCAGGTCCCATTTCCTTGTCTACTTTTAATTGCGCTAGTACCTTGAGGACTTTCTCCACTGTAAAAGGACTGGTGTCCACCTTTCTACCTTATATGCCCTTGTCCCTTATCTTTGGCCCGTCACCCACCCCTTCTTCTGTAAAGACTGAACAAAGAATTTGTTCAATATGTCTGCCTTCTTTTGCTCCTCCCCTTGCAATCCACTTTCTCACCTTACTTTAGTCCTGAATGTCTGTCACAGGACTGTGTCATGAAGGTCTGTCATGGGCTGTGGCTGAATAATGTGGTGAAGGTGTTAGCAAAATCCAGTCAGAGAGTAATTAAGGGTTAACGTAGATGGGGACTGGGATCACGTCAGCAAAAAGCAGGGCTTTAATCTTTTATGTCAGCTTATTTTTTTAAAAGTGGGATGAAGGAATACATCTACGAGAGACAATAAGTTCACCAGAGGCAGCAACTTTCTCCTATCTATAAATATATGTGGAAAGGTACTTACAATGCTTTGGAGGAGGTTTGCAAAAAAGTAGCAGAAAAAAAGAAAAAGGCATTCAAGGCATTATACCCTCCATGTTAACCACAGATAGGAGAAGGAAACATCTCAAAAGAATCAACACAATATTAAAGTTGTTATGTCTGACCCCAAATTACCAAATCAGGCAGACCCTGGACTGCAGGAAAAGAATGCCCTGATGATGTGGCCTGTTTAACCAATGAAACATTGGCTTTAAATATTGCAGGATGGTGTGCGACTGCCTGATTAACTGATTACTAGACCAATATTCTAAAACATTTCACTCATGAGAGTTTCATTATTCCCCCTGGGTACAGTACTGAGAGGCTTTGGAGAGGACTCCTTCTAGTGTGCTTTGTATTTTCTAGGGTAGGAAGTTTGTCTACATATTTTGAGTCAGGTCCCAGCAAATCCCCTATTTATATAAGATGGGTTGAAATGTTTAGAAATGAACCGTCTTGCTTGGATAACAAAGATGCCATGATTTATGAAGAAACGACAGTATAAATGTATTTCCCTTGTGGCCTGAGCAGGGTTTTATGCCGATGTGAACTGGAAGGCTCTCTCCATCATGCTAGGATTTACTGCCTCAGCCTGACACAGATTATTGCTGATGCCTGCGTCCCCCCATTATTTAGGCACTGACACCACCTATAGCACCAGTACTTAGCATGGCGTGTTATATTTACATGAGCACTTGAGTTTCACCTGGGCAAGCGGGTGCTGCTGAGGGTAATTCGAGTTTCTGTGCTCAACTTCTGAAAAGAGCTTTAGTGAATTCCAGTTTAACCAGCAATTCTTCAGTTGCTAACAAATAAAGATCAGAATGACTATATGTGAATAGTCCTACTACATAAAATAATATAATAAATAAACTTCTGTGTGGGGTATTAAACTGAAGTTCCTTCTACCAAACAGCCAATCAGTTATCTATGTTTCCCTTAGAAAATGGGCTTAAAAATACTAGAAATCTGATTGGCTGGCAGGGGTACATTAAACTACAGTGAGGGCCCCGTAAATAAAAAGTACCAGCCTATAGTGCCCCCTCACCCACTGAAGTATCCCAGTGCCCACCCTTCTCCCTAATTGGCTTAAAGTACCATGTTGAATTTCAAATCTCCACTAGTTGTTCTCTCGCTTAGCAAGAGAAACTGTCCCCCATGCTCGTTCACTGCCAGTCTGCAAGTTTTTTTTTTTGTTGAACTGTAGCCCCTGTAATAACCACACTTAAAAATGGAGGTTAAAGAAAAGGTACCTCTCTCTGCTACATAAAAAACACAGTTTTAAAAAAAAATTACTGAAGGTCTCCACAATGTCACAGTCCGCCCGCCACTGATGATTCCCCGACAGATTTACAATTTTTTTTTAAACTATAGCCCTGGTCACACTTCTGTAAACTTTTCACTCACTCACCCCTGCACCACTCCCGCTCCAGCTGAACATGTCTTTTTTTTTTTTACTTAAATGAAGTCTTTAAAGAGACTACCTCTGTACATTCTGTTTCCTCAACCACCTGATCGCGCTGATCCTTCACAGTATTGCTTGCTGCTGATCCTCTGGAAGCTGCAACTGGTGCTGGGGTATATTCTCAGTGGTGCTCACCTGCTATCGGTCTGCAACCACAAACCAGATACAGTATATGTATTTTTATTTACCAGCTTTAAAGCATGTGGTGTCACACCGGATTCGTATGTCTCCACTTCCTGGTTTCATGTTCCAGATTCGCGCACCTAACTGCCCCATCTTCTAAATCAAAAAAAAAAGCCTTGCAGTCTCTGTTTTTTAAGCAGCAAAACCATGCCAAGAGACTACTGTGAGAAACATGGTGATGCGGGGGTAGAAAAGAAGGTCTCTGTTGACTACTTTTCCAAAAACAATTTTTCTAGTGTTTCTATTTATTTTGAAAGTCATTTCCACTACTGTTACATTACTTAATTAAAATGTACACAGATGCCCATTTTCTAAGCACAATAAGCTACCCTCCAGGGTGGGGCGGTATGAGCAATACCAGACCTTCCAGAGGGCTATAAGGCCCCTCTGCCTGTGGCGTCGGGCTTCATTATGCCCCTGGGCAGTCTGGTATTGCCCACACCGCCCACCCTGTTGGGCATTATTGCTTGCATATTAACCAGCAAACCTGCTTCTGTGCAGTTGGTGATGATGCAGCCATTGCACTTCTGACTTCAACTTGTGTTTTACAATTTATTTACCTAGAATAGATTTGCTTAGATGAAGCATCTTGTTTCCAGTGGGGTCCTGCTTTCACAGCTGAGGTAATGTGTCTTACTCAAGATTACAGAGTACTGTATGTTATATCTTAGCCCTACCATTAAGCACATCAGTTACAGAATTGTCACTGTATTTTATGTGTAACCTCCATGTGGCTATTATACTTCTAAGTCTTTCTTTGCACTTGCACATCAAAGGTCTCAGCTGCCACTGTTGGAATGAGACAGCCTTACTACAGATGGGATTGGCACTCACCCAGTCATTGTACTGACTAAACCAGGTATGAGACTGCAACTGTGCAGCACTGGTTTGCAATGTGGAATTCTACTTAAACCGCAATACTTGCTTAAATAAGAACTTTGGTGAAAAACTGCCCATGGACTAAAAAAAATGGCAGAATCTTCATCACCAGCCACCAGAATGGTATGACAACAGGGTCAGAGGGTGACTGCCCAACCAACCAATCAGGTGAATCTGCCTCAGGGGTCCTGAACTTCAAAGTGGCCTAATTAATTCAGGCGCCTTTGCATCCACCAATAGAATGTCATATGACAGACCTTCAGGACTGCCTAAATTGACGGACCACTCAGCCAATCAACTAGGATTGCTAATTCCCAGTGAACAGCTGGGGCTGAGCTAGACCCTATTTACTCTGCCTTCGTTGGCTGAAAAGACTTGGAGCTAAATGCTGTTGAGACAGACAGCTTCTGCAGTGTCAGATATGGACTGTACATTTGCCAGAAAGAAACAGAAAGCTGAGCTACTGCTTGGAAAAAGAGGCATGCCACCTGTGTGTGACTAGATGCAGAGATGTGACATGTGAGCTGATTCCAAGAGACTGCCACAGGAGGAACTTCCTGTGAACTGGAGAATTCAGCCACTGATTGCTGTAGACAGGAGAGGCCTGACCTGCATCGGAGGGACAGACACAGCCTTGCAACACCAGATGCCATTACATGCAGGAGTGAGACTGAAAGAAAAAAAAGCAACCGGACAGTAGCCAGAGAGGGATCAAATGCACCATCAACACACACATACACACACACACACACACACACACACACACACACACACACACGGAGATCCTCTGGTTGAGGAACTGTGAGTAAAGTCAAGGATTGCCCTACAACTTGCAGCTTGTTATATGGTTGGGAAGCATTTATTGGATTTGGCCTTGGCCAGTTATTCTGAATACCACAGTTAAGAGGTTCTGAAAGCATTTGGGTTTGGGTTTGATTTCTCAAAGCATTTCTAACTTTATATAAGTGCACCACTACCAGTCAGCCATACAACATCAGCGGACCTGCACTACTCATGTCTGGGTACCCAGTAAGCACTGGGAGATCCCTGGCTAGAACTAAGAGTAACACTGGTACCAGTGAAGAGAGAGTGGCGATCCCAGTACAGGAGGACTGCTGTACTGCATTGTGATGTAGGGTCAGGCACAATCTGAGGTCTGAGCCTGCAAGGGATTAAAATAAATAAACAAAATATGTATCTTGACCCTAAATAAAGTGCCTGTTGTTTTGTTTGCAGTCATTTGTCTGAGTTCTATTTAAGTTGAAGGGATAAGCAGGGTGTCTGAGTGGCTCACTTGGTAGCATATCCACATCTGGGCCAGAAGGTCATGAGTTCTAATCCCACACTGAGATTAGGCTCATACCAGAAGAAAAAATTACTCATCTTAGTAATGCTGTTTCTTCTAATGGAGTCTTGCTATATTATGACATATGCAGTGAGTCCCAACCTTCGAACTGCTCCGGAGGTGAAAGAGTTAACTTTCCATGCCAGGCATGGAACGCTGAGCTCGAGCTCGGTTGAAACTCTGTCTGTTGTTCTTCAAACTCAAACCGTCAGATCTTTATGAGCTAAACTCACTGAGGTCCTGTGTGGAAGCTGTAAACCTACACTAGCCAACTGGCTACTAAACATAAGAACACATTTTTTGGTCCCAAAACAAAGACTCAAGTCAGGAGACCCAAAAAATGAAAAACACAACACCAAGTCACCCCAAAAGGAGGGTTGAAAACAACAAGGTGGGCATCTACTAAGTGCCAACACTGCACTGCCCACCCACATCCCAAAAACAGAGGTTCTGAGAGGGGCAGGCGGGGAGGTCATAATATAGCAAGACTCCATTAGAAGAAACAACATTACTAAGGTGAGTAATTTTTTCTTCAAACAACATGAAGTCTTGCTATATTATGACATATGCAGACTACACAGCAGTACCTCCATGGAGGAGGGACAGACCTACTTAGGAAATAGGCTCTGAAGCACAGCTGTGCCAAACCGAGCATCACTCCTAGCCTGGATGTCCAGGGAGTAATGCTTGGCAAAAGTGTGAACTGTTTTCCAGGTAGCTGCTTGACATATCTCTAGAATAGGGATGTCCCTGGCAGCAGCCAGGGAAGCAGCTGTACCTCTGGTAGAGTGAGCCCTCAGGCCTGAGGGAAGAACCTTACCCAGCTTTTCATAACAGAATTAGATACAAGAGACAATCCACCTGGCAATGGATCTTTTAGTGGCAGGTTTCCTTTACCAACCTCAACACAAGTGAGGAACAGTTGGAAACATCTAGGCTGACCATGTCCACAGTCCCTCCCTGGTCTACTACTTTGGTCACCAGTCAAAGAAATCTATTAGTTTCATCTGACACAGCCTTCCGCTATGAATCCATGCTGCCTTTGGTCCTGTGTCCCACTGGCCTCTAGGTACTCAACAATTCTTTCCTTCAGAAGTGATTCCATCATTTTCCCTACCACTGAGGTCAAACTAACTGGTCCGTAGTTTCCTGCCTCTGCCTTGCTCCCACTTTTGTAAAGAGGAATCACATCCACCCTTCTCCAGTCCTCAGGTACCACCCCCATCCTCCCATGATTTGTTAAAGAGAGTAGTCAGCGGTGTCACTAGTTCTACTCTTAGTTCTTTTAGAATTCTTGGGTGAATCCCATCAGGCCCCATTGCTTTGTCCACCTTCAATTTTACTAGTTCTTTCAGAACCCTTTCTTCTGTAAATGGACTGGTTTCGACCCCCATCTCCAGAGTGTTTCTCTTGTTTGGTTTAGATACTTCTTCCTCCCCTTCCTTTGTGAATACTGAGCAGAAATATTTGTTCAGTATCCCTGCTTTTTCACTGTCACCCTTTGCTCACATTCCCTCCCCTTTATTATGCCTCAGTATCCCTCCCTTGGTCTTTCTTTGCTCCCTAATGTACCTATAAAAGGTCTTATCCCCTTCTTAACAGAGTTGGCTATCTTTTCCTCGGTTTGGGCCTTTGCTATTCTGACTTCCTTCCCTGCTTCTTTTTGCAGTTTCCACTTGCAGTCTTTGTTTTTTTTTGTTGTTTTTAGTTTCAGTAACATGTTGATAAATAAACAAATCAATAGATAAATGAATGTTTTGATTTGTTTTATGTATACATTTAATAATGTCTTGCTGGACATTTGTCGCCTCAGACCATTTTACAGTAGCTTTCGGCCAGTGGCCCTGGCCCTCAGCCTTGACTTAAGTCTTCAGTCTGGCCCTCCACAAAAAGAGGTTGTGCATCACGGGTCTAACCGGTTGGGAACATTGTAGATATTTACAGGTTCAGACTTATATATTACATAAACAACAGAAATACACACAGCTACCAGAACCTCTTCCGCTATTACTAACAATGCAGTGAAACATAGAAACATAGACTTTGACGGCAGATAAGGACCACTTGGCCCACCTAGTCTGCCCATTTCCCTACCAAGAGGATAAGCTGCAGATCCTATTTAATCAACAGCCTATTTCTTCCTACCCCCCCACAAAAATTGCCTTATGTCTGTCCCAAGCATTCTTGAATTCTCCCACAGTTTTAGACCCCACAACCTCCTCAGGAAGGCTGTTCCATGAATCCACCACCCTCTCTGTGAAAAAATACTTCCTCACATTGCCCCTGAGCCATCCCCCTTCTATCTTCAAATTGTGTCCCCTTGTTCTTGCACAGCTCTTTTTCTGAAAGATGCTACCCTCTTGGACTTTGTTGATTCCACTGAGGTACTTAAACATTTCTATCATGTCCAACCTCTCCCTCCTTTCCTCAAGGGTATACATATTAAGCTCCTTTAGCCTCTCCTCATATGGCTTCTCTTGCAGACCCTGCACCATTTTAGTTGCCCTCCTCTGAACTGCCTCCATCCTGTCTATGTCCTTGCGGAGATGGGGTCTCCAGAACTGGATGCAGTACTCCAGATGGGGTCTCACCAACTGTCTGTACAGGGGGATAACAACTTCCTGTTTTCTGCTGGTGATGCCTCTCCCTATACATTCCAGTATCCCCCCAGCCCTCCCTACTGCCTTCTCACATTGCTTGTCAACCCTAAGGTCATCTGATATGATTACCCCCAGGTCTCTTTCCATTTTTGTTGTTGTTACTACCCCCCCATTGTGTAATCTTCCCCAGGGTTTTTGTTTCCCAGGTGCATTACTTTGCACTTCTTTGCATTGAATCCAAGCTGCCATACTTCTGACCATTCCTCCAACCTTGCCAAGTCCCTTCTCATCCTTTCCACGCCTCCTTGTATATCAACCCTGTTGCAGATCTTTGTGTCATCTGCAAAGAGGCATACTTTTCCTTCCAGTCCCTCTGCAATGTCACTTATAAAGACATTAAAAAGGACTGGACCCAGTACTGAACCCTGCAGTACCCCCACTAGTAACCCCTCTTTCTTCAGAGTGGACTCCATTTACAATTACCTTCTGTGTCCTGTTGCTCAGCCAATGTTTTACCCAGGCTACCACCTTGGGACCCACTCCAAGGCTGGTTAATTTGACTACTAATCTTGTGTGTGGGACTGTGTCAAATGCCTTGCTAAAGTCTAGGTAGGCCATGTCCATAGCCCCTCCCTGGTCTACTACTTTGGTCACCCAGTCAAAGAAATCAATTAGATTCGTCTGACATGACCTTCCCACTGTGAATCCATGCTGCCTTGGGTCCTGTGCCCCACTGGCCTCTGGGTACTCAACAATTCTTTCCTTCAGAAGTGATTCCATCATTTTCCCTACCACAGAGGTCAAACTGACAGGTCTGTAGTTTCCTGCTTCTATATTGGTCCCACTTTTATGAAGGGGAATCACATCAACCTTCTTCCAGTCCTCAGGTACCACACCATCCTCCCATGATTTGTTATAAAGGGTAGTCAGTGGTGTCACTAGTTCTCTCTTTAATTCTTTTAGAATTCTGGGGTGAATTCCATCTGGCCCCATTGCTTTGTCCACCTTCAGTTTTAGGAGTTCTTTCAGAACCCTTTCTTCTGTGAAAGGACTGGGATCAACCCCTCTCCAGAGTGCTTCTGTTAATTGGATTAGGCACCTCCCCACTTCCTCTTTTGTGAATACTGAACAGAAGTATTCATTCAGTATCCCTGCTTTTTCACTGTCACTCTCTGCCCACCCACCATCCATTCTATTCAGCCTCACTATCCCTCCTTTGTCTTTCTACGCCCTGATATACCTATAAAGGTTTTATCCCCCTTCTTAACTGAGTTGGCTATCTTTTCCTCGGTTTGTGCCTTTGCTATTCTGACTACCCTCCCTGCTTCCTTCTGCCTTAACTGGTACAGTTCTTTGTCCTGCTCCTTCTGTGTTTCCTTATACTTCCTAAATGCTATCTTTTTCTCCTAACCTTCACCGCCACTTCTTTGGAGAACCATAGTGGCTTTTTCTTTCATTTTATTTATTTATTTGCTTCGACAAAGGCTTGTTGCCTCTGTGATGGCAGTTTGATATTTCTCCATTGTTGCTCCACGCCTCCTTCTAGCGTGTTTGCTAGTGCTTTTCTAAGACACTGTCCCATCTTGCCAAAGTCACACATCCTGAAATCCAGAACCCTCACTTTTGTGTGGCTTGACTCAGTAGCTGAGTTTATCGTGAGCCACACTGTTTGGTAGTCACTTGTTCCCAAATGGCTACCCACTTCTAGATCTGAGATCCTCTCACTGTCCCCATTTGAGAGTATGATGTCTAAGATTGCTCCCTCATGAGTAGGTTCCTAAACTAGCTGTCTGAAGCATGCCACCTGAAGGGCATCAAGAATGGCCCTGCTTTGGATGTGGCTGCAGCAAGGTGCTCCAGTTAACATCTGGCATATTAGGGTCCCCCATCAACAGTATCTCCCTTTCTCTGCCATCCTAAGTATGCCTTCTATCATATCCTTGTCTATTCCCACCCCTGACATGGGGATCTGTATACAACCCCTGTGCGGATTGTGGTGCCATTTCCAGTCTCTAAGGTGACTCACGGTGCCTCCTCTCCTCCCTGTTTACTCTTTTGTTCAGTTGCTTTTATCCCTTCCCTTACATAGAGAGCTACTCCTCCCCCGTCCTCCTGTCTCTCCTGTAGGTTATGTCCCTGGTATGTTAACATCCCAGTCATGGTTCTCTGTGTACCATGTTTCTGTGACTGCTATGATATCCAGGCATCCCTCTTCCATCAAGGCCAACAGCTCAGGGAGCTTGTTGCCCAGACTATGACGTTGATACTCATTACCCTCCATTTCTTGAAGACCTTACCCTTTTGCCCCATCCTGTCCTTATTGTGTTTGTCATTTTCTCCATTTACCCTAACTTCTCCTATTGACATCTCTATGTTGGTGTACCTCACTTAGTACCCTGATTTTTGGGGGCTAGGATTTCCTGCTCCTTTCCAGTGCCTCCCCCTTAGCTAGTTTAAATGCTTGCCAATGAAGTATTTAAACCTATCATCTAGGATCCTGGTTCCCCTCCTGGACAGATGCAGCCCATCATGCCAGTATAGGCCTGCATCCATCCAGGTGGACCCCTAGTCCCCAGTGTAGCCAGATCCATGACTCTGCACCAGTTTTTCAACCACTGATTGAATCCCATGGTGTGGAGCATCCTAGCCTCATCTGTGCCATAGACAAGCAGCACCTCTGAGAAAGTTACCGTGTGTGCTATTTGTCTAAGGCCCCTCCCCATCTCCACAAATGCTTCTTGCACTGCTCTGATCCCTTTCTTAGCCAGATCATTTGTCCCTAGGTGGACAATGACATCCAGCTCCCTCCCCTGTGCAGCTGATCCTGTGATCCTGAGGATTCGCTCCCTGTCTCTCCAAGCCATGGCATCAGGCAGGCACCTTACCTCCTTCTCCCCTTCCTCCCCAAGTTCTACCTTCCTAACAATGGAGTCCCCCACCAGGAGTTGCTTCCTTCCCCTGTGTGGTCCCATGCCACCCTCCTGTGGGTCTCCTTTGTGGAGGTTCCCAGCATCCTCCTTGGTCTCCACTGTGGGTGCCTCCATAGAGGAACCACACTTTTCCAGAATGGCATAGAAATTGTGGAGAGGTACAACTGGAGGGATGCACCTCTGTTCCACCACCCTCACCATCCCTGGAGCCCACTGTGGTCCAACCGCTTTCTTTCTTGGCAGCCTCTGAGGCAACGGCAGTGACTCTGGTGGCCCTGGGTGAGAGGAGGTCCCACAAATCCTGGCCAACTCAGCCTGGAGATGAGCTACCTCCTCCCTCAGCCCAGAGAGGTGCCTGCAGATGGGACAACACTGCATCCCCCAGAACGTCTTCTGGAAGACTGCTTCTCCACAGCCACTGCACTGCACCACTCCCATCATGTCTTTTCTGGCCCCTAACTGTTGTTTGGAATACTTACTCTTTCCTCTGTTTGTTTATTTTCTTTCTTTTTTATTCCCCTACTTACTTACTGCCTCTGTGCCCTTTTAGCTCCTGATCTTCCTGTTCTAAGACAAGAAGTTCCTATATTCTCAGTAGTCGCCTTACTTGCTCAGAGTCAGACCTCCAGCAGCTGGGGGGGGGGGATGGAGAGCTACTCTTGCCCTTCTAGGATGGTGAGTCTTCTGTGGCTCTGTGATCAATCACTTCCTGCTCCCAAACAAGAAGTTCATGTTGTCAGTTAAATCCTGTGCCTATAAAAGTAGAACTGGTTTAGGGTGGAGGGGAGGGAAGGAGGGCAATTTAGTCCCAGTAGAGAAGTTTTAGTTATACCAGTAGCTCCTTCCTCCTGGTGTTCTGTCTGTTCTCTGGCAGAAGTGATATTAGGTGCTCAAAGCATTCAGCTATGGGACTATCTTATAGGCCACATTTACACAGCTTTACAGAAACAATTAGGTGATTGCACACAATCCATCCTGGTTAGTTGGAATAAAGATCTACATCTATCAGTGCCATTTGACTCCTGGTTGAAATATGCAATCCCTGCAGTAAAAATAATTGTTTCTAATACTTGGAGGGAATATACCTGGAAGTGTTTCTTTTGATACTTTCACACCCCAGCGGTCTTAGTTACAGTAAATACATGCCTCAATCATATGGGGTCTGTTGGAGAGGTTGCGGGAATAACCTGGCAGATCAGGGTCATGTGGTCTGGTCTTGCCCTGTTATTGGATCATATTGGCAAGATATTTTAAAAGAATTGGAAGATTTAGTGGGTGAACCAATAGACCTAACAGTTGAACTAGTTTTGTTGTTGATCCTTCCTAAGGATTATTTTCTGTAGTTAAAAACACTTTGTAGTTGCTACCACTATAATTAATGGCAGCCAAAAAGGCAATAACAATGCACTGGATGTCCTCCAAGATCCCCACGATCATGGAGTGGTATAAGATAGTATTGGATATTTATGAAATGGAATGGTTAACTGCAGGATTACATGATAGGCTTGAACAATTTACAATTAGATGGCAATGCAGGGTGTGGTGTATGGCATTGGTAGATACAGAAGTCGTCCCATGATATGCACAATGGCAGCTATTCTCCATGGTGCGCAGGGGGCATAAGCAGGGCACAGCCCCAGAATTGTGCCGACAACAGCATGCACCCGCCCAAGTGGCATGCAGGAATGGCACACAATGACGCATGATGCAGGCGCAGAAAGGCCTCCATGCCTCACCTACCATGCACAGGCAGAGGGCCGGGGCCATGTAGTAGAGGCCACGGTGACGTCCCATGCACATTCACCAATGCCATTATGACAGAAGCGGACCGCGGCTGGTTGCCCTGATAGGTCAGACATAGACAACTGCATGTGTGGGAACAGATGGACAGGATTGCTGTACAGACATGCCCACAGTGGCGACCCGCTGTGGCCCACACCGGCAGAGTAGCGATGCTGTGTGAAGCCCCCCCCACACCACCAAGCGGAAAGGGCCACACCGCTGTGGGCCAGAGGCAACCATGACATCAGACAGAACCAGTGCTGGGTACGTGACATGGAAACAGAAACATAGACTTTTGTAGCAGATAAGGACCACTTGTCCCATCTAGTCTTCCTGTTTCCCTATCTATTGGATAAGCTGCAGATCCTAGTTAACCAACAGCCTGGCCCCACCCCTCCACAGCACTCCGCACATCATTACGCGACAACCTTGTGCATGCCCTGGTGCGCACCTCATTGGTGAATGCCATGCCTTGGACATGCCCCATGCATGTCACTTTCATGCCATTTGTATGGCAGACCCACAACATGGAGAATAGCCATCATAGTGCAGAATAGGATGGGATGCTGCTGCTGTGGAGAGGTGGGTACCTCTATTTTAATTTGATTTAATTTACTTTACCTTAATTTAATTTCAGTTTGTTTTCATAGTGGCATTGGAAGAATATCTTTGTTTTCTGCTCTCTGTTATTTGCTTCCTTCTAATTCAGTGGATTGGGATCTGTAATAGTTACTAATGGTATACCTATATGCTTATAATCTGTTTTTGTAAATTTACTGCATAACTCGTGTAACTGTGTTGGACTGTTTCCATCTATTCACTCAATAAAAACTTAAATATTAAAAAAGTAATGAAATCTAATGTTAGGGATTTTTGAACCTTAACTCTGCCCATGTACCACCCCCATAAACTCCACGGAACTGAATGCCAAAGCACAGTCCAGATCCCAATCCAAAGAACCCTGTGCGAAGCAAGTTAGGAGTGAGGTCCTGTTTCACGCAGAGCATAAAGGCATGTTCTGCTTTTCACAGGGCCTAGCAGATCTTGTGTGACGCAAGTGAGGATCAGCTCCTGCTTTAAGCAGAACCCATATGGCTCTGCACAAAGCAAGTTAGGAGTCAGATCCTGCTTTGTGCAGGACCCAAAGTGCTCTTCGTGAAACAAGTTAGGACTCAGATACTGCTCTGCACAGGGCTTAAAGGGCTCTGTGAGAAGCAAGTAATGACTACTTTTCAAAAAAAGTAAGGACATTCATAGTAAAAAAACTATGTTAATGCATTGTTAAGGTTTTATAGCAACATATAGAGAGAAGTCAAGTCTTTTTGAAACAGGACCTGAATCCTTACTTGTTCTGTGCAGTGCCTGTCGGAATGGGGAGCTTGACGGTGCTTTGGCATTCAGTTTGGTGGAGTTAATGGAGTGGAGCATGGTGTGGGCAGAATTAGAGTTCAGAAATGCCCAAACATTAAATTCAAAGTAACAATATAAATTCACTGTAACACTGTCACATATAGAAAAGAAAAGAAAAAAAGTTCAACACTGTTAATTTTATTTTCAGAAAAGGGGGAGATCCATTTAGAAATACATATACTTAATACATATACTTAAAATTTTAAAAAAATACTAATAGTGCCACAAGATTCAGTGATATAGAAGGCATTAAAGAAATAATATGTAATTTAAATATGGAGGTCTATGTGTACTGCATTCTTTATGCTTTTCAGAACAGAGACTAAGAGGCAAGAGAGTTAAGGTCCTATCCATATACACAGAATGCTAGAAACAGTGTTGTGGCTAGGGCCCTTAGTTCTATTTGTTTCTTTATTGTTGTAATAAAGGCATGCCATCTTCATCTTCATCTTTATTACTTGATCCATCTCTGTATTTCTTTTCTCCACAGTCTTACTCTGCAGTAAGCTCTTACTTAACCTGTAATGTACCAGATTTATTTGCAACTACCCTCTTATTACCTATAGCAAAGAAAAACATAGGAGATTTGATTTGTCATAGCCATTATGTCCCAGATAAACTCACGACACGACTTGACTACCTCAGATACCGATGGGTTGTTTCCAGTGTGCCGACTGCATGGCTTGCAGACATGTAGTGCAAGAAAAATGTTTCATAGACCCCAATAAGGATTTGAAGGTTAAGATCAGAGTGTTTGTAAACTGTTCAACCAACTATATCATTTATGTGGCACAATGTTCTTGCAAGTTGTTATACGTAGGAGGAACAATCAGACAGGCAAAAGAGAGGTTCTTAGAGCATCTGAGAGACATTCATAATAACAGCATTGAATCTGCACTGGCTGTATATTTTATGAGTTGGCATCACAGTGATGCCTTAGATTTGCCATCATTGAACATGTGAAGTCTCCTCCTAGGAAGAGGCGACAGAAAGCAAATCCTGTTACAAAAAGAATCCAAATGGATTTTTACATTAAACTCACTATTCCTGAGATGTCTGAATAGAGAATTGGATCTTAGTGTTTATATGTAAGCAGCTTACTCTCCTATAAGACTGCAATGCTGCAAAGCCACCTCTTTCCTGACAGTTTAATGCAAACTGTGTTTGGCATGATGCTTTCTTATTTGTTTGCACCAAATTTATTTTCCCATGGGGCAAATGTCTTTTTCTTTCTCTCCCCCTCTTCTGTTCCCTTTCCTTCTTCTCCCAACTTATTTTTCCTCTCTCCTTTTTTTACACTACATTTTTATTAATATATGAAGTTTGGAATAATTTGAATAAATAATGGTGTGATCACCTGTAAGGCAGATCTACTTATCTCTTTGTTCAACATGATGAGAATAATAATGTGTGCAATACAACAACTCTAGCTCTTATTTCTCTGGGAGAATAGTATAGCACTGTTTGAATAAGTTGGGCCATATGATGTCTCTAACATATATTTTTTATATGTAGCCAATTGGCCTCTAAACATTAATACTATGAATCTGACATTTCATTGAACATTTCCTGTATTTGTTGGATAATTTATCTTGCTTAAATGCATTAGATTTCTAGTACAGCACTTATTTGGTGCTAATGTATGTATTGATGCTTTTTATACTATGCTGTGTTTTAAATGTTCTCTATGGCAGCACAATGCCAATTGGCCACATTCTATCTTTTGAAAATGTCACTGTTCACTCATGGTATTCTGATGAGATGTTAAACCGAGGTCCCATCTGCCGGTTCTGGTGGATGTCAAAGATCATATGGCACTTCTCGAAAAAATAGGGGAATTTGTTTTATTGAAAATAAGTAAATCATCATACAGAATCATAAAGAAAACAATCATACAATATATACAAACTATGAACTTATCACTTAACGTTATATTTTCCTTCATATATTACATTATTTACAAAAAAAATGGGTTTACTTATTCTAATCTTTCAGGTAATAGGTACATCTGTGTCTGTAATCCATGGCAAATTTCTCCAGCTTTTATTTAGCTGTTGTATAGTAACCTGTCTTGCTTCAAGTAAATATATTTCTTTCAATTCATGTAATGTTTATCAAAATAATTCAATATAGTTCATGTATTTTTGTTGCAAAGTGTAAATGTTCCTTGCATTCCACACATACCATTTAATGGTAGCAAATATGACATTTAATGTGCTTTTTTCCCATTTACCCCAGTGATTATTAAAATAACCATACATTAAGTTTACATAAGACACAGTGCTAAATACTCTATCCCTGTCATATCAGCCAAATATGCCCAGAAATTGTTTATACAACTACAAGTAGAAAGTAGGTGTTCTATTGTTTCAATTTCTGTGACACATTTTCGTCTGACACAATACCTGTCCTCTAACTGTTTATGCTTCTGATTTCCCTTTGTATTTAGTTTTTCGTGGCAGCAGAGCCAGTTTACATCTCTCAATTTTTCGGGAATTCGCTGTTCTTCTACTAATTTTTCAAAAAAAGCCAGGCTATCTTTTGGACATTTGAGAAATGTAACTTCTGTAAAATTTTGAGCTATAACATGATTATAGCAGAACTTCTTAGTTTTAGTTAGTTGCATGCTAGCAGTGGCTTTCCAAGTTTTTAGTTTCACAAAAACTTCTCTCGTGTATCCTGGTGCCCTAAAATTCTTCTGTATTACTTTTAAGGAGTTATTTTTCCATGTATTCTTCCAAGGAAAAATAAAGACAGAGACATTTGGGTCCAGTATTTCTCACTTTGCTGTACAATAGGCTTAATATTAGTAGTCAGGAATGGGCAGTAAAAAGAGACAATGGGGTTATCATATTTTGCCCCCCTAATTTTATAGGTAAGTACAGTATGTTTCTCTTTATGCGGTTTAATTGACTCCCCCACACTGCTTGAAAAAAATACTTAAGACAGTCACTTCCCTGACTTTGGGGGTGGGCTGATGTTGCCTACATATATAAATACTGGAATTAAGTGCATTTTTATTAGAAAAATTTGCTTGGCCTTGCTCATCTTCTGTCTATTCCACCTTTGCACCATGCCTTTCCCTATTTCAATTTTTTTGTCCCAGTTGAAATGATCCATTTCAGTCCCTCCAAAATGGATGTCCAATATTTTTAGTGGTTCTTTCGTGAGGGTAGTTCCCTGTATCTGGTCTGGTGTATCTGACTGAGTCCCCAGTTTCTGTCCTAGACATTTAGTCCTGTTTAGTGTGGCACCAGATATTGTACTATACGTCTCACAGATTGCCAGTGTGTGTTAAACTGAGACTTCATTTTTAACCATTATGCAGACATTGTCTACATAAGCTAAAGCTTTAAACTGCAGTGTTTCCTTTAAAATACTAACTGGCTGTATTTGTAAGCTTGAATTAATCGTTCTTATCAATGGGTCTATGCAGAAAATATATAATAATGGACTAGTTGGGCAGCCTTGTCTGACCCCCCTTTTGTATGTGTATTAGTGGCCCACATTTCCCATTAATTAAAGGAGCAACTGTTGCAGTTTTATATAGTGCTTTTAACAAGCTATGAACTAATCAGGGTATCCCATAGTGTCTTAAAGTATGCCAGAGAAATTCATGATTTACACTAGCAAATGCGTGTTGCTGATCTAGGGATCGCACATATCCTGTTGGGTCTAATGTGTTATTATTCTCAAATATGTTCCTAAGGTAAATTAATTGGTCCATCATACTTCTGTCTGGTATTGCACATGACTGTGCTTGAGATATCAAATAGACTGCGGCTTTTAATAATCTAGAATTTAGAATTTTAGTAAAAATGATAAAGTCACTGTTCAGCAGGCTGATAGGTCTCCAGTTTCTAAGGTCTTGTTTATCCCCTGACTTATGTAGATAAATTAAAATCCCTTCTGCCATGCCCAAAGATATCCCTTCTTCTTGCAGTATAGTATTAAAGACCTCTGCTAAATATGTAGCTAAATCTGCACTGAAGTGTTTGGAGAATTCAGCTGTCAGGCCGTCCTTCCCTGGTGCCTTCCCATTTCCTGGGCTTGCAATTGCCTGTTCTACCTCTATAGGCTCTGTTTTCTTTGTCATTCTTGTGATTATTTCTGCTGGACAGGGAGGAATTTCTGTGGACTGAAAGAACTGCCCTGTTGTTCTTTTGTCTACCTCATTATATTCTCCAAAAAGTACTCTTGTATATCTGGTTACCTCCTTTATTATCTTTTCAGTGGTATTATAAATGTTGTTATTGGTGACTTTTATATGAGCAGTGTCAGTGGCTCAGTAGGTAGCATGCTCGCCTCTGAGGCTGGGAGATCACTGCGCTGTGGGTTCAGTTCCCACATCTGGCACTTGGGTTAATATCCCAATACTGACACTGTAGTGCAGCATGAGAGGGGGTGCTGCACTTCTGAGGTACCGTCTTTCGGATGAGACGTTAAACCGAGGTCCCATCTGCCTGGAATGGTGGTAGTTCAGGTGGATGTTAAAGATCCCATGGCACTTATCGAAAAGAGTAGGGGAATTTCCCCGGTGTCCTGGCCAAATTTCCCTCATTCACTAAAATACCACCAACAGCTTAATCTGGTTCAAATTTAATTGCTTACCATCTGTACCCCCCCCCGCCCGGTCACCCCTGAAAAAGGGACTTCTAGGCCCAGTGGGCTTACCGGGTCAACAAAATTCAACAAACAAACATATAAGCCATTACTTTCTTCTCTAGTCTATTTTTGCTGTTTTCCCTTGGGCCCTAAACTTGTATTGCTTTTTTAATGAATTAGCTTGTTTTGCATAGTAATTGTTAATTTCCTGTTTAATATTTTGTATCTGTTCTGTAAAATCATGTTTTGTAGTTTGTGTTAAGGTAGATAAGTACTGTAACTGCTGCCTGTTTTTTTTTGGGTGTTGAAAATATTCATTATTTCTTATTTGTTTGCTTAATATTAGCATTAACTGTTTTATGTCATGTTTATTGTCTTCCCACCACATCTCTGGGCTGTTGTACATCTCATAAAACAATTTTTTTATAGTAAGAATGTACATAATTTGTTATACAATATTTTCCTTTTCTAAAATAGAGGAGTTCAGTTTCCAAAACCCAGTTCCCTGTTGTAATACAGTATGTGATCTGATAGTTTTGTACATTTCCTTACGGTCTGAAAATTCAGTCACTCTAGTCCAGGCCTCTTGTATTTGTATTGTAGGATTTAAAAAAAATAAAGTCTATCCTGGTTGCTAATTTACCTTTCTGAAAGGTTGGTTCAGCTGCTTTTTTCTTTGTATAATAGGCATCTTTGTGACCTGCTATTTGTATTACATTTTTTAGGCTTGTGGAATCACGGTCAAATTTTTTTGTAGCTGTGTTTTTCCCTTTATCCAAACGAGAGAGGCCACAGTTGAAGTCCCCCCCCCATATTATATTTTGAGATGTAAATAAATATGGCTGTACCTGTTGAGATAATGCTATTCTGTCCGTCTTCTTTTGTGGTGCGTAAATATTTATTATATGGTAATAGTTATTATGATATTTTATGTCTAGACATAAAGCTCGTCTGGGAACTAAATCTGATACTTTTATTAAGGTAAATTGTATGTTTTTAAAAAGTATCCCTACTCCTGTACATGCCTCCAAACCCATTGACCAATATGCTGCACCATGAATCCATTCTTTTGTTGCTTTTTGTGTTTCAAATATAGTGTGTCTTGTGTCAGTAGAATATCTGCCTTGCTTGTTTTTAGGTTAGAAAATACTGCCCCTCTTTTGCTACTATTCTTAATGCTGTTTGCATTAACTGAACAAATGGTTAGGGTATGCATCAGGGCATGTAAGTATGGAATTGGGTACTAAGCTTCATCTATGGGGGTGTAGCCTTCTCTTTCTGTTTTTCATTTGTCCTTCTAATATTGTTTTTTCCCTCTATACTTCATCCCTTTCTCCCTGCTTTCATTATCACTCTCTTTCTGAGTTCAGATCGTGCTGAGTAGAGCTGGCTATAGAGTCCTCAGAGTCATTAACTGACATATCAAGATGTTTCTGGAGGATACAAATCTGTTAGAAAGTTTTACTTCAGATATCTTAAGAACTTTTATACTGGTTGCTGCCATGCTTGTCTACATCTTGTAACCATCTTTTTCCCCTCCTTTCTTTGTGCTTTAGGAAGTGGGGGCAATTGTCTCAGCCATAGGATTGGGTTGTTCCATTTCTATTATCTCCATGTTAATTTCTGGTTCTTCTTGTCTGGCACCTGCCTGCTCTATTCTGTTCTCATGAGGTTCCCCCCCTCTCCTTCATCAGAAGCGTGATGCTGCAAAGAATCTGTTGTGACCTGTGTGTGTGTGTGTGGGGTGCAGTAGGTTGGGTAGGAGGTTCAGTCCTTTGTTGATTCCCTTTGGAATTTGCTCTCTGAGCAAGTGCAACCAGAAGATAATGTTCCTCTGAGTCTGTATTATCACTTCTACTATGTGCCACACAAGGGCAGCTAGAGTATGAGTGGCCTCTGGTCTCACAAAGGTTACAGATTGGTTCACTTCTGCACTGACTATCTGTGTGTCCTAGCATACTACAAAGTGTACATCGGAGCTTGTTACAGACACTACTTATGTGGCCAGGAGAGCTGCAGCTATAGCAGGTTTTAGGCTGGCTGGAATAAAATAAAACTCCCCTATCCCACCCTAAAATAAAACAACAATTTCAGAGGTGTTGTAACCCTGAGTCTGTGAATCTTAATATGACAGTTACTCTCCAGTCCCCAGTCCATATGTTTTCAGTATCAAATATGGCCTCTGGGTGGCCCACCATCTCTGTATCAGCCAGTAAGTCAGATCTGTTACATTTACCCCCTTATTCCTGAATAACACTGTAATGGTCTTATTTGCAGGTTTTGTTAGGGGTATGGCTTCAAAGGGGGACCACTGAGGAGTTACGTTAAGGGTTTGATACTGAGACCAACATTTTTCGAGACCATTTTTCATTTTAAAACTTGTGCTGAACGTTGTTTCCACTGAAACATATATGAGGGCATATACCTCTACTGCATGGAAGTTCATACTTTCTTTCAGTAGTGTTTTTGCTATGAAAACTCTGTCTGGGAATGTTCCCATGCCCCCTTTACACACCAGCCTAACTGTGTTGTGCATTCTTGCTGGATATATAGGGTCATGAAGAAGGGAGGAAAAAGACATTGCTTGCTGCCTATCCTGTTGGTTAGCTTTACCTTCATTGTTATGTCTCTCCTCTCTGTGCTTCCTTTGATTATTTCTTTCAGACTCCTCCCTACTCCTCTCTACTGGTGGAACAGTAACATTCAAAACATTTGGGGCCCCATTTTCCACAGTGCTACCAGTATTTAAATATATTTTTGAATTTTTATCTAAACATAGTTCTGGTGTCAAGTGCATCGGGGACAGGGGCGTTGCAGCAGTCTCCTTTCCACTGGTATGTTTTTCTTTGTGTGCTTGATTATTTTTAAAAACAGAATTATCTTGCTCTGTTATTGTTTTAGAAGTTCTTACTCCCGGAATTGTGATGGGCAAGAAACCCGAAGTCCAAGTTCCTGTGGCCTATGTTTTTGCCCAGCCGGCTGCTTTCAGGGTTTTTTCTACTGTCAAAGGCTCCGTTTCAGTCATAGGTGAATCTACCCATGCTTTCTTTTAACTTTTTGCCCCGGTGGTGCACTTTTTACTAGTTGCTGTGGATTTTGCTGAAAATGAAAAAATCTTCACTTCGCCTTGATCTTGCACTGTTGAAAAAATTACATGAGGTGTTCTGCATCATTTATTTCTCTTGCAGCTGTTTCACAGGTGTCATTACAACTGGAGATCTGGGGCAGGTTTCACAAAACTTGTGAAAGTCCCACAACTGTGGGTAAACCTTGTGCGCAAGTGGGTTGCCACTTGTGGATCCGCAGGTTACCCGCAGCTGCAGGTATTCACAAAGGTGGAGCTGGATTACGACTGGCTCCATGGATTACGGAAGCATTCAGTTGCTGTTGCCAGGGACAGCACTGCAGCTGCAGGAGGCTGCTACAAACAGTGGGACTCACGATAACACCCTCCACAACTGCTGTGGCTGTGAATCGGGTGCTCCACAGCTGCGTCGATTTTGGAGCACCACTGGGGTTGCAGAGTGGGACTTAGTCCAAACCACATTGTGAATCCTGCCCCTGGTTGCTAGGCAAGGTCTCGTTCAAGGCCACTGCTGGATTTTCCACTGTCAGGTTGAAATTTCTTGTTAGCACTTGTTTTCTCCATTCAGATCTTTTTTCTTCTTCAAGCAATAAGTCTTGTAAGGTTTTCTTTGTTATCCCCACTCTGTCTATTTCTTTACATACTTCGTTTGTAGATAAATTTGTTTATAACTGTTCAGTGTCCATTTTAGTTATTTCAGTCTGACTTTCAAATCCATTTCTTGTGTCTCGTCCTTGGTCCAATTCTTCTTCTACACCCACAGCGTCAAAGAATATCTTGGTCTCCTGTGACATTAAGGCAAAAGAGGAGACTGGATCTTTTATCCTCCGCACCTCTGCTCCTTTGCAGACTCGAAAATTGTGGCCATCCTTTGAAGGCCAGCAGCTCCCCACAGGAAGAGTAGGGGAATTTTTATTGAAAAATTGGACTTCATTTCAAATAAAAATAATCCAAATCAATGTAGTAAAAAAAAAATAGAAAAACAATTAATTTATACATTTAAAATAACAAAAATAAGGAATAAACAAAAACTTAAGCTGTACTAAGGCACAATCATTTGTCCTAAAATTAATATGCATATCAATCACTCTATTTATCACAATGTATCCATAAGTGTTTCACTTTCTCTGGTGTAAAGCATACCATATCCATCTGTAGAATTTTGTTCAAAGCTTTTTTAACATTAGTAACCAGTTCTACATAAGAGACATATTTTTGCTGCAACACCCACATACAGTGAGATTGCCAGATATAGTACCTTAATACTGTAAAAACAATACAGACAGTGTCAATATTCTATTTTCCCCAAGAACTAGTCAATGGACCATATACGACCTCTGGATATGATAAGGATGAGAATAATGGTTCTTCCTATGCAGTAGCCAGGCATTGCCAAAACTGAGTTGCGTAACTACATTCTATAAATAAAGGTTGTTGGGTTTCTAACTCCTGTATACATTTATTCCTAGGACAATAATGTTCAGTTACCTGTTTGTGTTTATTGTTTCCTTTCACACTCAGCCTTCCATAATTCCCCAGCCATACGCAATCCCATACAAAAGGTGGGATCCTGGGATTTGTTAATTGTTTTGACACTTTCCCTATTTGTGGTCTTGGACACAATGGAAATATGACCTCAGCCTGACATTCTGTGTGCAAAATATGTTTATACAGGGTTTTCCTGTCAGAAGTTTGGGACAGCAGAGGAAATATTTTCCATTGAGTTGCGTTCTTAATGCAGTCCAACCAGTATTGGGGAACAGAGGACATGGTACTTAACATTCTAGGCTTTTCAAGTCTCCATGGGCCAAGACAGGGTCATAGCCAGTCACTGACTAGAGGCTTCCAAAACTTTGTACCAAGTTTTATGGCTATGACAATGTTATAACTTAAAAACAGACAGAAGAAAAAGGCTATGGGGTGAACCATATTTACCCCTCCTTCTGAAATCATACGGTATGTAAATTCCCTTTTAATTGGGTTGAGCCTGGAGACCCAAAATGCTTGAAAAAATGCACTATACAACTAAGTAGTGACTTCAATAGGCAGGGGATAAACATAACTACAGTATAAGAATATGGGTATTAGTAATGACTTGATTAGTATCACTCTTTTCTTTTTTGACAATTGTTGTCCTTTCCAGTTTGACATGAGCCTATCAGCTTGGGAGAGACTACTTTCCCAGTTCTTCAAGGCCATTCTACCAGGACAAAAATCCAGTCCCAAAATTCTGATTGGGTCAGAAGTTACTGTTATGCCAGCAAAATAACCTGTTTCTGGTATGGGAGTGACCCCTAGTGTCACGGCTTTACTTTTAGCCATATTACTTCGGGACCCAGACTTATCAGAGAAATCCTGCAAAATATCAGACAGTAGGGTTTCGCTTGTATCAGGTGCTAGTACTAACACCAGGTCATCCGCATAAGCTAAGGCCTTAATCTGCAGAATGCCAGGTGCAGTGGAGAGCCCTTATATCCCATTATCAATCAATCAATCAAGAGTTCTCTTATGAGAATGTCTATACCAAATACAGATAGGAGTGGGCTCAGTGGACACCCCTGCCTAACTACCCTGTGTATCTGAATGTGCTTTCCATACCATCCATTCACATTAGGAATGATGGTTGCTTCTTGGTACATAGCCTGTATCCATCTAACAGACTGGGGTGGTATGCCATATGCCAACAAAGTGGCAAAAAGATATTCATGGGAAAGCCTATCAAAGGCCTTTTCCTGGTCTAGTCCTAGCATATACCCTTGTAGCATACCCTGTTCCCCCTATAAAATAATTCCTGTAACACTATTAGGTTGTCATGTTGCTTCCTACTAGGGACTGCACAGGTCCGTGAAGGGCTAATAAGATAACTGATAACCAGAGTAAGTCTGGCAAGCAATATCTTACTCAATATCTTAAGGTCGGAATTAAGGAGAATAAGAGGCTGCCAGTTCCCTATCTCTGATTTTAAACCCTTTTTATGAAGTAACACTAACACAGCTTCATTCATAGAAGCAGCATATTTTGATGAAGACAACATGTGGTTTTAAAGAATAACTAAGGCCGGAACTAATTCTGCTTGGAAGGTTTTGTAAATCCCTGCCCTTAAGCCATTTGACCCGGGTGCTGAGTCTTTATTAAATTGTTGTATGGCTATTGCTTCTTCTTCCACGGAAACCAGTCTAATTAAATATTGTACTTCATGATCAGTGACTTGTGGCAAATTTCAGTGACTCTAAATAATCTTGGACCTCTGGAGTTGGGGGTGTAACCCCATACAGGGTATTAATGTGTTGCTCAACAACGTGTAAGATACCTCGAGGGTCTGTAATAGTATGCCCCAGGCTATCTGTTAGTCCCATGATTACCCTGTGTTCCACTCTAGCCTTACATTCCTTAAAAGGGTATAGTGACCCTTTTCGTACCTGTGTGCCAAATCTAAGCTCTTGTGATAATGATTTGGCCTGATTATATTGTAACGCTGCCATTTGTACCCTATATTATGTATTTGAGGAGTATAATCAAAGTTTGTCACTTCTGATTGCGCAGTAAGATGTTGTAACTGATGTCGTAGTTTAAGATAACATAAATGTTCTTTATTAGCTACATACTGTCATCTGAAATAATGACTGCCATGATTTTTTTTAGTGTCCTCCTACCACTGTAATGTCTTCATAGCATTCCACAACTGAGAGTCTAGCAGACCAATCTTGTCTCCACATACGCAGTGCAACTGGATCATTCAAGAGGGATTTGTTAAGCCTCCAAGAGCCTTTTTTTACATCTAGGAGAATTCTGCCATGAAACCTTCATTGAGATAGCTACATGATCAAAAAATTCAGTAATCGGAGTTCTGATGTCTATGATGTTCAGTATGGAGGACACAAAGATGAAATCAATGCGTGTTTTTAATGCTCATCCAAAATATATGAACTCAGCAGTGGAGTGACAACTACAGTATGCTTCTTTTAAACCTGAAGTGGAAATAATTTGCTGTAGGGAAAGGAAGTCACAAAAAAACTTAAAGGTCTATAGGCCTCTATCAGATTGTTTTTGCCCACAATTAAAATCTCCCAACCAAATAAGGAGATGAGCAGTATGTAGGTAGGACTGTATTCTCCGTATAATGGCACTCTGCCTGCCTTAGTCTGGGGGGCTTATGTTGCAATAATACAAAACCGTTCTGTGTTGTAAGATATGTCCAGCATTAAAGCCCTACCTGGGTGGATATCTACTAATCTGGTAATTTTAAGTGAGGGATTGGCAACGAGAATACCAACCTCATCACAGGTGTCTTCTCCAATAGACCAAAAGGTGGGGCCTAAGGTCCAGAATTTTGTTGCCTGTTGCAGTTCAGAGTGAGTTTTAATATGTGTGTCCTTTATGCATATTATATCTCTGCTATTCTCCTGTAGTGAAAAAAGTACACCTACCCTTTTTCTTTCACTCTTTGTGCTATTAATGTTTTAATGTTAAAAAGGATAGACTATGCATCAGGAAAAGGGGGAGAAGGAAAAAACAGCAACAAGTCATCATATGGGTTACATTTACGGAGTTCTGGACAGTTTCCTCTGTCGCGTCCTCACCCCCTCCTTCTTCTGTGTCAGTGGTGGAGGCCATGGAGGAAGTGTCAGTCTCTTCCTCCCCTGAATCCCCGTCAGTCCTAGCTGAGCTGAGTGCTGCATAAGAGTTACCTGATTTCCAGGATAAAGTCCCTGAATTTAATTTTGTTCCAACATCCGAAGTCTTTTTTTAAATGGCTTTCCCTACCCTAGAATGTTTCTTAGGCACTACTAGTTTAAAACGGTTTTCTTTCTCAGGTGGGGAGGAGAGGCATAACTACATGGGCATCAGGAACTAAAGCATTGTGACGGGTATGACCCCTTCTTCCTCTGATATCCCTTTTTCTGGGGGGACATCTACCTCTGTGACCTCTCCCTGCTCACCTAATCCCTGCAGAGCTACATTATCAGGAGGAAGTGTTGTTTCATGAGTCACTGTGTCAGTCTGAAGGTGTTTTCTGCTACCTTCTTAGCTTGCAGATGCTGTGCTATGCTGATCAATCTTTCATGGTATGGGCAATCTTCCCTATTGTGCGACGCCCAGGGACAATGGCCATAGGTATGGCCGGTGCATTCACACAGGTTGCACTTAAATAAATTTAAGCAGTTAGCAGTAAGGTGTCCATATTCCAAACAGTGACTACACCATGTGGTGCCACAAGCTGAGTCGTTATGTACATGTGAGCCACACTTAAAACAAGAGCGAGGCTGTCCTATGTAAAACAAAGACCCCCAATCTTTACCAAGGAAAAATGAACTAGGGAGATGAACAGATCCTTGATTCAAGGTGTAAAGTTTTACTTTGACAATCCACTCACCATCCCAAATCTGCTCATATCTAAGGTGGGAGTAGGTTTCCCCAAAACTTCACAACGTTGCCTGAGCCAGAACAAAAAGTCATCCACGTTGACGCCCTCATTTTTGAACATGACTGCAATGTTTTTCACTAAAGGCTTCATGAGGGGGATGGCCTAGAATGATATCCACACAGGATTATTCTTTTGTACCTGATATTGGGCCCAAAATCTGTCTAAACTGGACACATTTTTATTATATCATAATTGGAATGTCCAATACTAATCAAAGCAAAGACTTCTGACGAAAAGAATTTCATCACCCCCTTTAAAAGGGTCCTGGCTATATGTATCCTATCTGGTGGAGATTCTAGGACCCCTTTATAAAGCAACCTAACAGCATTTCACCTGGGTGCAGGCTCCCCTTTGTTCCAAAATAAATCTGATAACTTTAACATAGGATTTAACCTAGTCTGGTTTTCAATCTCTTGTAGGGCTTCCTCTGTGGGTCCCATACCTAAAAAACTGTCTGCTGCCTGATCGGTAGCCACACTAGGCCCTGAATCAGGTTGTACTGTAATGTTAGCACCCATATCTAGATCAACAGTAAGATTTTTTTCAATTTCTTTATCTCCTCCAGGGGCCTTGGAACTCTCTCAGGCCACTACCTGCCCTCCAGCTCTCCCACCGCTGTGGCCTCCACCAACCTCAGAGGCATTATGGTTCCTGTGGAGCCCCAGGGGACCCACCCCACAGGATATTGAAGGGCGGTGACAGAAGTCCAGCATTGGGCGTGTGGCGAGGGACCAGCAGGCCATCACCTATCCAAGGTCTGAAGGGCTTTTTCCTTTAGTTTCCTCTGCTTCCTGTCCTTCCTCCTCCCTGTGTGTGCACTACTGATGCCATGGCACATGGCAGCCCTGCCAGCGTCAGTCACGCTGCTATGTGTAGTCGAGTTTCTGCTCGCCCCGATCACCACCGGGGCAGCTGGAACTCTGGACCACCAAACCTCCCAGAAGAAGAAGCTGCTCATCAGGTGCTCAATCTACTCCCTCCCCCTGCCGACCCCCGGCCACCCAAGCTAGCTCCCGAATCCAGGTCGTCAGTGTGGCACAAGGTGTGGCGTCCAGCCCCTCAACCCTCAGCACTACTAGGGAGGCTAACAGTAAGATTTTTATCAGAATAAACAACATTAATAGTACTAGTACAAGAGTCAAAAATATTACCCCGGGTTTCACTGGAGCTCTGTGCAGTTTTGGTGGCCATCATTGAAGAAACAGCTGCCGTATACTGTACCTTTTAAATGTACTGTCCATAGGATCATGGAGCCACTGACCATTAGTCCCTTGTACCCAACCAGTGTCCTCAAGTTTGTGAATTGGAGACCAATTTCCTGCCCCAATTTTGGTATTTCGTGGGGACTTAATACCGTCAGACACTGCAGGAGCATGTTGCTAAGCTTGTTTGCTCCATCCAGAAGCTTTTTCGTTAGCCAGAAAGTGTATTCTGTATCTTAATCAACACAATTATTTGCTGTGTCCACAAACTTTGTAGATGTACACCCAAGGGCAGCACCCTGCTGCCCACCACAAATTCTGCTGGAAGCTTTGGCCTTCATTTTCAGAGATAGGAGCTTGCAGCTCCTGGCATATACCATATTACCATTTTACTGACAGCCGCTTGAGAAGCACCTCCAGATGGATTCTGCATCAACTTTGATGATGATGACAAGTCAGGAGTGACCTGAGCAGCGGCTCACTTTGATGTACTTGTGTCAGCAGGCCTCTGACTCATGCTGACAGCTGGAGTTGTAGACTTGGCAGGTACTGTCTGAGCCATTAGGGCAGACAATTCTTTATCCAGGTTTTTAGCTTTTTCAAGACAGCGTTCTTTTCTAGTTTTAACTTCTGCAATTTATCAATGTTGGGAGAACAGTTCCCACTTTCACATCTGTAACTCAATACTTGCATTTGTTTTGCATTTCTTGAGCGTTTGATACTGAGGAAGAGCTCCTCTTGTAATTCTTCTGAGAACAGAAACAACTAATTTGCATCATCCACATCTGAAAAATGTGCCACAGCCATAGCGACATCAGTGGCCTCTTGAATTGAGAGATCAGGGGAGGCCTGCTCCCTGTCTCCTCGTCCATCCTCTCTGCTGGATTCACTGAGTGGCCATCTCACAAGACGGCCAAGGATTCTCCCTGCTGGAGGTAGAGGAATTTGTTTTTATTGAAAATCATCAAAATCCATCAGAAACATACAATAACTATTCAAACTGAAATCATCACAGGCTTCATTAATATTTTACCCTTAAAACATTTTAGGTAATTGATATATCAGAGTCAGTAACTCGTGGTACGTTTCTCCACATCCTTGTTATATACTGTTTGGTTTGTACTACTTTCTCTGCATAGTAAATGCCTTGTATTTCTATAGTAATTTCTTTTACAAGTTCTAGGTGTGTAATTTGTTTCTGTTGCAATGTAAATAAATACCTTACTTTCCAAATATGCCATTTGATAACCATAAAATTACATTCAAGGTACTCTTTTCCCATCTACACCATTTTGACCATACACACCATATATTAAAATTTCATAAGTAACCTGAGACAATATATCAATTCCTCAATGTAATGCTACATATTTCCAAAACCCCTTCATATATGAACACATGAAAAATAAGCAATTCATACTTTCCAGTTAAGCTATACAATGTGGTCTTGAGCAATTCCTTTCATTTATCATTTTGTGTTTTTGATTTGCCGTTTATGTTTAATTTCTCATGGCAACATAACCATAGAAAATCTTTACATTTTATAGACACTCTTCTTTCTGTATTTAAAACTTGTAAGGTTAGGACATATTCCTTTGGACAAGCCAGAAATGTGTTAGGTTCCATAAAATGTAAATCCAGAACCTGCTTATAGATCTATATATACTGTAAATCCAGAACCTTCTTATAGATGATAGCCTGGGTAAAGAATTGGCTGGAGAATAGGACACAGAGGGTAATAATAAATGGAGTCCACTCTGAAGAAAGGAGGGTTACTAGTGGGGTGCCGCAGGGTTCAGTATTAGGACCAGTCCTCTTCAATGTCTTTGTAAGCGACATTGCAGAGGGACTGGAAGGAAAAGTATGTCTCTTTGCAGATGACACAAAGATCTGCAACAGAGTTGATGTACAAGGTGGGGTGGAAAGGATGAGAAGGGACTTGGCAAGATTAGAGGAATGGTCAAATGTATGGCAGCTTAGATTTTATTCTAAGAAGTGCAAGGTAATGCACCTGGGAAACAAAAACCAAGGGGAAGAGTACACAATGGGGGGTGAGATACTAACAACAACAAAAATGGAAAGGGACCTGGGGGTAGTCATATCAGATGACTTAAAGGTGGGCAAGCAATGTGAGAGGGCAGTAAGGAGAGCTGGGGGGATACTGGGATGCATAGGGAGAGGCATCACCAGTAGAAAACAGGAAGTTGTTATCCCTCTGTACAGACAGCTGGTGAGACCCCTTCTGGAGTACTGTGTGCAGTTCTGGAGACCCAATCTCCGCAAGGACATAGACAAGATGGAACTGTACAGAGGAGGGCAACTAAAATGGTGCAGGGTCTGCACCGGAAGACATATGAAGAGAGACTAAAGGAGCTTAATATGTATAGCCTCGAGGAAAGGAGGAAGAGGGACATGATAGAAACTTTCAAGTACCTCAAGGTAATCAACAAAGTCAGGAGGTAGCATCTTTCAAAAAGGGTGTGCAAGAACAAGGGGGCACAATTTGAAGATAGAGGTGGGGTGGCTCAGAGGTAATGTAAGGAAGTATTTTTTCACAGAGAGGGTTGTGGATGCATGGAACAGCCTTCTGGAGGAGGTTGTGCAGTCAAAAACAGTGGTTGAATTCAAGCATGCATGGGACAGCCATAAGGCAATTCTAGGCGGTGGGGTAAAAAGAAGTAGGCTGCTGGTTAACTAGGATCTGCAGCTTATCCATTAGGTAGGGAAATGGGCAGACTGGGTGGGCCAAGCGGTCCTTATCTGCCATCAAATTCTATGTTTCTATGTTTTATTTTTACTTATCAGATCAGTACAAGTAATACTCCACTGCTTTAATCTTACAAATGTTTCCCGAAAATATTGTAGGGCATAGAAACATGGAAACATAGAATTTGACGGCAGATAAGGACCTCTTGGCCCATCTAGTCTGCCCATTTTCCTACTTAACAGATAAGCTGCAGATTCTAGTTAACCAAGAGCTTACTTCCTCCTACCCCCCCACTAGGACTGCCTTATGTCAGTCCCATGCATTCTTGAATTCCCCCACTTTTCTTGACTCCAAGACCTCCTCAGGGAGGCTGTTCCATGCATCCACAACCCTCTCCATGAAAAAATACTTCCTCAAATTACCTCTGAGCCATCCCCTCTCTATCTTCAAATTGTGCCCCCTTGTTCTTGCACATCTCTTTTTCTGAAAGATGCTACCCTCTTAGACTTTGTTGATTCCCTTGAGGTACTTGAAAGTTTCTATCATGTCCCCTCTCTCCCATCTTTCCTCAAGGGTATACATATTAAGCTCCTTTAGTCTTTCTTCGTATGTCTTCTGGTGCAGACCCAGTACTATTTTGGTTGCCCTCCTCTGGACAGCCTCCACTCTGTCTATGTCTTTGCGGAGACGGGGTCTCCAGAACTGCACACAGTACTCCAGATGGGGTCTCACCAACTGTCTGTACAGAGGGATAACAACTTCCTGTTTTCTACTATTGATGCCTCTCCCTGTGCATCCCAGTATCCCCCCAGCCTTCCTTACTGCCTTCTCACATTGCTTGCCCACCTTTAGATAATCTGATATAATTCCCTAGGTCCCTTTCCATTTTTACTGTTGTCAGTATCTCACCCCCCATTGTGTACTCTTCCCCTGGGTTTTTGATTCCCAGGTTCATTAACCTTGCACTTCTTTGCATTGAATCTAAGCTGCCATACATTAGACCTCCTCCAACCTTGCCAAGTCCCTTCTCATCCTTTCCACTCCATCTTGTGTATCAACCCTGTTGTAGATTTTTGTGTCATCTGCAAAGAGACATACTTTTCCTTTCAGTTCCTCTGCAATATCACTTATAAAGACATTAAAAAGAACTGGTCCCAGTACTGAACCCTGTGTTACCCCACTAGTAACCTTCCTTTCTTCACTGTGGACTCCATTTACTACTACCCTTTGTGTCCTGTTGTCTAGCCAAATTTTTATCCAGGCTGCCATCTTGGGACCCACTCCAAGGCTGGCTAACTTGTGTATTAATCTTTTGTGTGGGACTGTATCAAATGCCTTGCTAAAAACTAGGTAGGCCATGTCCACAGCCCCTCCCTGGTCTATTACTTTGGTCACCCAGTCAAAGAAATCTATTAGATTCATCTGACACGACCTTCCCATCGTGAATCCATGCTGCCTTGGGTCCTGTGCCCCACTGGCCTCTAGATACTCAACAGTTCTTTCCTTCAGAAGTGATTCCATCATTTTCCTACCACTGAGGTCAAACTAACTGGTCTGTAGTTTCTTGCCTTTGTTCTGCTCCCACTTTTGTGAAGAGGAATCACATCCACCCTCCTCCAGTTCTCAGGTACCACCCATCTTCCCATGATTTGTTAAAGAGAGTAGTCAGCAGTGTCACTAGTTCTACCCTTAGTTCTTTTAGAATTCTTGGGTGAATCCCATCAGGCCCATTGCTTTGTCCACCTTCAATTATATAAGTTCTTTCAGAACCCTTTCTTCTGTAAATGGACTGGTATCGACCCCATCTTCTGAGTGTTTCTCTTGTTTGGTTTAAATACCTCCCCTCCTCTTCCTTTGTGAATACTGAGCAGAAATATCCATTCAGTATCCCTGCTTTTTCACTTTCACCCTCTACCCACATTTCCTCCCCTTTATTATCCCTCCACCGCATGAGTTACAGATTTAAATATTTTCTGCATACCAGTTTCCCACCCTGGGTACCATGCTGACATATTGACCCAACATATTTTTTCCTGTTTGCTTAATGGCCAAATATTAATATATAAAAAATGACATAGTAGGAAAAGGATAGGATGAACCATGTTTAATTCTCCCTTCTTCACTGGCAAATAAAATATGTTTCTTTTTATTGGATTTAATCTACTACCCCCAAATTGCTTGGAAGAATATACTTAGAATAGTTGTTTCTCTTTCTTTTGGAGGTGGAAAAAGAGATCTCATAAACAAAAAGAGTGGAAGCAAATATGTTTTCACTAAATACACCCTTTTAAGTTTACTCATTGAGCATGTATTCCATGTCCCAACCATAGTCTTTCCTTGCTGAATTTTTTTATCCCTATTACAGAGATCCTGTCTATTGGCGCCGTACGCAATTCCTAATATTTTTATGGGTTCATTTGTTAAGGGGATCCCTGCAACTTGTACTTGCAGCTCAGGAGATACTCCTAACCTTCTTCCTTTACTTTTTTCTGTATTTAACATGACTCCTGAAGCTTCACCATATAAACTGCAGAAATGGATTGCAGTTTCTGCTGCTAGTGCATCTTTAACTAAGAGGCGTAAGTCATCAGCATATGCAATTGCTGTAAACAGAAGTTTTGCACTGACATAGACAATGGAGCAAAGAACGGATATCATTTAACAACCTTAGCAAGGGGTCTATGCTGAACACATAAAGTAGGGGACTTAATGGGCAGCCCTGTCTCACATCTCTACGTATTGGTACCATCGCCCCCAGGCACCCATTAACTAATGGAACTACAATTGTTGTTTTATACATGGCTTGTAACCAAGACACAAATTTATCTGGAATTCAATAGTGAAATCATGCGTGCCACAGAAATGTATGGCTTACAGAATCAAATGTTTTTTTTCTGATCAAGTGTCAGAATAAAACCTTGTAAGCTTGACACATTTCCTGCTTCTACTACTTCTCTAAGCAGTAATAGTTGCTCTGTTATTGATCTCACCAGAATTGCACATGATTGTGCTTTAGAAATTACATAAGTTGCTACTGACAATAACCTGTTAATTAGTATTATTGCTAGGAGTTTAAAATCTACATTTAATAAACTTATAGGTCTCCAGTTATCTAGATATTTTTTATACCCTTTCTTGTGCAATAAGGTCACTATTCCTGCGGTCATATCAGGCGGAAAATTCTCATTGTTTAAAATATAATTAAATACAGCTGCTATTTCTTTAACTATCACCAGACCTATGAGTTTATAGACTTCTGCTGTAATACCATCCTCTCCTGGTGCCTTTCCTGTATGTAATGTAAGAAGTGCCTGTTCCACCTCTTCAGTTGTTATGAAGCCTGTAAGGGAACTCAGAGTCTCAGCAGGACATTCAGAAGTAGTAATTAAACTGTAAAGAGATGAGAATGCCTCTATATTTTATGGCTGTTTACTAAACTGATTCTTCATATAAACTAATACTCTGTGTAAAATATCTGCTTGTTTTATTTGCAATTTATTTCCATCACTGAGCACCGCCTCCATCTGTTTTTGTTTAACCCTCTCTGCACAATTTATAAAAGGGCAAATTATATCTAATTTCCCTTGTGTTCCATACTTCTGCTGCATTGTCAGTGACAAGACTTGTTTATTATGAAATTCTCTCATTTTTTATTGTACTAGATTAATTTGGGTTGCATAATTATGCTTGGTAGTCTGTGTCAAACTCCTTAGATGTTGTAATTGCTTCCTATGCTTTTGATATTTTACTTTTTCTACATCACTGTTTCTTTTACTCAATTTAATAGGTAAATTACGTAGATCAGTTTTCAAACTGTCCCACCAGAGAAGTGGGTCATCATATATTTCAAAAGGTTTTTTTTTTTTTTACAAATAACTAAATATGAGATCTGTTGCTTAATGCTGTCCAGTTTAAGTAGCATTGGATTCAATTTCCAAAGCCCTGGGGCTTGTTTATTATCTGATGGTCCTATTGTAACATAGAATTCTTTATGATCCGTATACTCAACTGCTTCTACTTTTACTGCATGTATCAATAAAGTCCAGGGCCCCTAGTGCTCTGCGGCAGAATTTTCTGATTTCTGCGGCAGGGGTCCTTGGTTTCTGCGGCAGCATTTTGTGATTTCTGTGGCATTATTTATTCATTTCTCTGGCAGAACGCAGTCCTGCCATTGGTTCAATATGATGTGATGTCATCAATGACATCATATGCCGAGCATAGAGGAGAGGCCTCAGGATAAACAAGATGGGAAAGAAAGCCTGACACTATGGAAAACAGTATATTTGAATAAAAATTCACCAAAAACAATGAATTCTGCAGCACTATATACATTCTGCGGCATGATGCAAATTCTGCGGAAAATTCCACATCTGCAGAAATGCAGAATTCCAGGGGCCTTGATAAAGTCTTATTTAGAAAAAAGAAGTCTATTCTTGTAGCATGATTCCCTTTCTGAAATGTCGGATCTACCCTTGCAGTTTTCTGGTAATAAGCATCCACTAATAATGCCATTTTTACTGTGTTATTTAGAAATGACACATCACTAAACAATTTTTGTGTAGTGATTCCACTACCCCATCTCTATTTGTAAGCCCATAATTAAAATCTCCTCCCCATATGATGTTTTATGCTGAAAACAGGTATGGGCGTAGCAACTAAAAACTGCTACCCAATCAGCTTTTTTCTGAGGGGCATAGATATTAATTAATCTGTAATACTGCTCATTGTATTTTATATCCAGCAATAAAACTCTACCAGGTACTAAGTCCAGTATTTTCAGCACTTGCACTGATATGGAAAATAAAAGCCCTACACCAGTGCAAGTTTCCAAACTTAAGCACCAAAAAGTTGTTCCTACACACCATTCTTTTGCATCATGTAACATTGCTTGATTTGTGTGGAGTCTAGTATCTTGTAAAAAATTATATCTACTTTATTTGATATAAGATGGGAAACAACTCTGCCTCTCGTAACACCATTCTTTATACTATTAATGTTAACAGATAAGAATTTGAGCTGGTGTTGCATATGTGACTACTATATTGACCATCTTGGTGGTTTAGCATTCTTTTTACTTTTAACTGTCACTCCTAATTTTATGTTGGTTGCGCATGCTGCAAGAAACATGTTGCGTCAGTTTCTCCAGAAGCAGGTTGTGGAGGCGTGGCACTGTTGTGCCCAATGCTCCCACAGCCTGCAAAGGCTTGTTCCGCCTCCCCCAATACCATGGCATGCTGCTGCTGACACTAGTTCAGCCAGTGTGCCACAACTTTCTAAAAAATCAGCCGCTGCAATCAGGGGCTGCCTCATCATTGCAGTGTCAGCCATCCGCTGCAATGAGGGAGTGACCCATCATTGCAGAGCGGGCTGTAGGACCCCTGATATCGTTTGTGAACATTGCGGCGGCTTGCTGTCATATTCACAAACAATATTAACCCCCCCACCATGTTTATTTGCCGATGGGAGCCTCTCCCAGTTGGCATAATTTAACCCTGTTTAATTGTCTGCTGGACGGGTGCCCAATCCTTCGCCAGCAGAAAGGAATTCCCCTTTGTTGTTTTCTGACAGGTGCCCAATTCCCATCGGCAGAAAGGAATCCCCCCTTTATTGTTTGCCAATGGAGTACCCAATCCCCTGTGGCTACAGCTGACCCCCAAAAACAAGACTTCGGTGTCACGCTGGGAGCTCACCCCAGCATGCCATATGCCCATTTTGTTGTTTGCCGACGGAGGTGCCCAATCCCCCATTGGCTACAGCTGTCCCCCCAAAGCCAGACTCTGGTGGCACACTGGGAGCCCATCCCAGTGTGTCACATGCCCATGTAAAGTTGAAAATGGTCCCACAATGTTGTCTTGTTTTTTTTGTACCTGAAAAAAAGGAAACGGTCCTCACAGTCTCCCTGCCCCCTCCGCAACCTGCACCACCCACTGCACCCAGTCTCCCACACCCCTCACCCCATGCTTACCTCCGGAGTCTGGTGCGATGATCTTCAGTGGACCGGGAACACGTCTGCACTCTTCAAAGCCGACCATGAACTGAGGAAATGCCGGTAAGCTGTATAATGTAATAAATAGGGTTTTTTCAACTTTAGTGCATATCTCGGGCATTTTTGGGAATTTTTTCACCAAATTTTCAACATAGGGTTTTTGGGACCCCTCTTCATGAATTCTTGAACTGTCATGGCATTAATCAGCCCTGAAAGGTGGTTTCGTGGTCACTGCACGGAATCACCCTTTGGGGCTGATTAATGAAACGACAGTGCCAGTGTTGTGGTGGAGCCAAAGCCTATTTTTCAAATTTGGTGTGAAAATCCAAAAAGCGATTGTTTTACTGAAAGGTGTTGCAGTTGCTACAAGACACTGTGAATTTCGCCGAATTTGCAATATTTTCATGCCAAATTTCAACATTGGCATTTTGTCATCCCTCCTTGTGAGCAGTAGAGCTGTCATTGTTCACATCCTGGCCAAAATGTGTTTCGCTCTTCCGGTGCAGAATAGTGCGGTCGCTGTGGAAATCAGTGTTCAGGACAGATTAAGAAAATGACTGTGACAGCGTTCATGAGTAGAGATCCTAAAATGCCTATATTGAAAATTTGGTAATGATACTCCATAAAATGACTGTGTTACGGCGTGCGTTGGTTAGCAACATAACCATAGGTTATATTTTCACTCCAGATTTTCAACATTGCCATTTTCCCAGACCTACTTATGAACAGTTTAGCTGTCATTTTTCCCATCCTGGCCAAAATGTGTTTCGCACTTCCAGCGCAGAATAAGCGGTCACTGTGGGAAATCACTGTTTGGGACAGATTAAGAAATGACAATGATACTGTTCATGAGCAGAGGTCCTAAAATGCCTATGTTGAAAATTTGGTGATGATAGCCCATCAATTGACAGTGTTACAAGTGTGCATTAGCACTTTCCACGCACTCCTTGTAACTTTGCAAATTTGTAATGTTCTCATGCCACATTTTCAACAGTGGCATTTTTCACACCTCCTTATGAACACTACAGCTGTCATTTTTCACATCCTGGCTAAAATATTTTTTGCACTCCTGCCAGAGAATAGCATGGTCACTCTGGGAAATCAGTGTTTGGGACAGATTAAGATTGACTGAGTGAGAGGGCGGTGACTGAGCTCAACTGAGCTCTGTCGGGACTGCTGCGTTTGTTTGTGGGCAGACAAAGGCCCCAATACAAGAGCCCAGTACAAAAGGGCAGCCTGCAGCACTGGGAGAAACACAAGAGAAAGCGATTGAGGGAGGGAGTGGGCGAACTCACGAGCTGCCAGGACTGCTGAGGATTTCTCTGTGGGCAGAAAAAGGCATCAGTGCAGGCAGGGCCCAGTACAAAAGGCCAGCCTGCAGTGGTGGGTGAAACAGTACAAGGAAGTAAAACAGGGGACTTAGTGAGCTCAACAGGCTCTATCCAGACTACTATGGATTTCTTTGTGGGCAGAAAAAAGGCGCCAATGCAGGCAGGAGCCCGTACAAAAGGGCAACTTGCAGCGCCAAGTCAAGCAGAATGAGTGCATGAGAGAGGAGACTGACGACTCAATGGAGCTCTGTTGGGACAGCTGCGGTTCTTTGTAGACAGACAAAGATGCCAATGCAGCCAGGAGCCCCATACAAAGGCGCAGTCTGCAGCACCAAGAGAAACAGGCGAAGCAGTGACAGAGCGGTAGTGAGCGAGCTCAGCAGAGCTCTATTGTGACTGCTGCAGATTTCTTTGTGGGCAGAAAATGCGGCAATGCAGGCAGGAGCCCAATACAAAGGCCAGCTTGCAGCGTCGGCAGAAACAGAATCGTGGTGACAGAGGGAGTGGCGAGCTCAATGGAGCTATGTCAGGACTCCTTCAGATTTCTTTCTGGCCAGAAAAAGCCACCAATGCAGGCAGGAGCCCAGTACAAAAGGGCAGACTGCAGCACCAGGAGACACAGAATGATCGAGGGAGGAAGGGGGAGTCGGTGAGCTCAATGGAGCTCTGTTGGGACTGCTGCAGATTTGTTTGTGGGCAGAAAAAAGCAGCAATGCACACAGGGGCACAGTACAAAAGGGCACCCTGCACTGGCAGAAAAACCAGAATGAGTGAGTGAGTGAGCTCAGCGGACCTGTATTGTAACTGCTGCAAGTTTCTTTGTGGGCATAAGAAGGCAGCAATGCAGGCAGGAGCCCAGTAGACAAGGGCAGCCTGCAGCACCGGCAGAAACAGAATGAGTGAGTGAGAGAAGGAGTAGGCAAGCTCAATGGAGCTTTGTCTGGAGTGCTGCAGATTTCTTTGTGGGCAGAAAAGCGCCAGCAGAGGAGCCCAGTACAAAAGGGCAGCCTGCAGCGTCGGGAGAACCAGAAGGGGTGAGTGAGACAGGAGGAGTGAGCAACCTCAACGGAGCTCTGTTGGGACAGCTGTGGATTTCTTTGTGGGCAGAAAAAGCCACCAACACAGGCAGGAGCCCAGTACAAAAGGGCAGCCTGCAGCATCAGGAGAAACAGAATGAGCAAGTGAGAGAGGGGTGAGCCACCTCAATGGAGCTCTGTCGGGATAGCTGCGATTTCTTCCAGGGCAGAACAAGCTGCCAACGCTGGCAGCAGCCCAGTACAAAGAGCAGCCTGCAGCACCGGGACAAACAGACTGAGCCAGTGACAGAGGTCCACTGAGCGAGCTCAACAGACCAACGCAATCAACATTCGGCATTGACAAATGCTTGTTTCTTTGTTGTGGTTTTACTTCACTCTTTTATAGTATTTTCTTCCTTGTCCCCTAGGTCACTGGAATCCGAGTCTGACAATACTCTGGGCTGTCCTAAAACCACCAAAGAGCTCTCTGACTCATTACCTAAAGTTTCTATTTTGTCAAATAATGGCTGATACCTGTTTGAAGTTACTGTTGTTGAAATTTGGGGTACTTTAAGTGCATATTGCATCCAGTTCTGTCTCCTCCTAGTAACTATTTTTTTCTGTCCCTTCTCTTGTAAAGGAACTGGGTGGGGGTGTGGGGGCATCATAGTCTCCTCTAAAGAGAGTGTCACTATTCTTGTCATGTCATTCTCTCTTTCCTTGCTTACTATCTCCTCTATGTTTTGTGCAGGTGCACATGGTTCTGATTGCTCCATTGCCTCTTCTCTCTGTTCTGGTAAGGGGGAGGGTCTACCTGGACTTCCTTTGTTAGGATAGTGATAATTCTAGCATTCACAGGGTCTTCTTGAAAATGTTTTGCATTCTCTCTCTGCAGCATTGCTACCATGAGACTCTGTTCCTCAAAATCCTCCGGCCCCGGCGTGGTGTGTGCAGCCTGTGTGCATTTTGCATAGGAGTGACCTTTCGTTCCACACAAGTTCACACTACTTCACTTTTGCATTGATTACTGATATGACCTATGTTACCACACAGGGTACACCTAAGTTTAGCACATGCATTGCTAATGTGTCCAGGAGAGCCACATTTATAATATGTTCTTGGCTGCCCTGGATAGAACAGCATACCCCTGTCTCCTCCTAAAATAATGAATTTGGTAAATGTTGTAACTCCCCATTATGGGCTTCTAAAATTACTTGCACTTTCCAGCCTCCTGTCCATATATATGTTCTCTGAGTCAAAAATTGCCTCTCGGTGCCCCATTACTGTGCATCTTTGTTTTAACAAAAAAACAAGGTTGGTAACACTGACCCCCTCATTCCAGAACAAAATTGTGACTGTTTTTTGAGCTGGCTTTGTAAGGGGAATTACATCAAAAGGAGTCCATAAGGGAGAAATTTTAACGTTATTATATCTCACCCAAAACTGTTCCAACCCGCTATTAAGTTTAAAACTTACTGTATATCTATATCTAAGGTGGACTCGCTAGATACATGAATCAATGCATACAGTTCCATTGCATTCAATTTTAAACTTTCTTCCAACAATACATGACCCACATACACTCTGTCTGGAAATAGCTCCAGACCCCCCTTGTAGACAAGCCTCATGGCGTTATGCCTCCTTGATGGATAAACTGGTTGTTGAAGAAAAGAGGCATAAGTCCGTGACTGCTGCCCACCTTTTGGCCGGCCAGTTTTACTGTTTTTTCTTTCTGTTTTATCAGCATCTAAATCACTTATTTCAACCAGTTCAGAAATGTCACTCAGAGACTCTTCAGGCCCAGCTTCCTTATTTTGTTTATTTTGCATTACTTTCATTTGTTTAAAGTTCAAGGTTGAATTTTGAGTCAGTTCAAGCTCTTGCGCGGGATTTTCAAATCATCTGCTGTGCCTCACACAGTTTTTTCTCCCTTGTCGTGCACAGTATTTGGTAGTCCAGATTTTTCAAAAGGTTCATTCATAGGTTGTACATTTTTTAAGCTTACCACTGGTATGCAAAACCTGATGTCCTCTGACCCAAAGTCGGAGAGCGAACCCAGCCTGTAGTTTTCAGCAAGTGTTCTACTGACCAGGGCTTGTTGTTATCATCTCCTAATTCTGCCCAGGATGTGTTAGTAGGAATCACTTTTTTCTTTACTCGGTCTTGCTGGGATTTAGCAGAAAACAAAAATACTGTTACATTATCCTGATTCCCCAAGTCTGTTTGAAAAATGACTTTCTCACTACTAGCATGCACTGCAACCTCTGCCATCTTCTGCATATTTTGGGATGGTCCTTGAGAACTCCCCGCCAGCTGCGGGCTGGTTGTCAAGGTGTTCTGTGTCAACTACAGTACTGCTGCTTTTGCTGCATCTTGTGCAGTATGGAGTTCTTTTTTTTTCTTTTGGTAATTTTCTTCTGTTTTAAGCAGTAATGCTGTTATTACCTCCCCTGTCTGATTTTGTCCTCCCAAAGCTGATTTTGGAGCCAGTAAGTCATCTGTCCTTTGTTGGATCACCACTCCCTCAATTCAGTCAGTCAGTCACTTGCTCAAGAAGTACTGCTGAATCGTAAAAGATTTCTGTTTCTCCTGATCCCACCATTTGGAGAGCAACCTTCTCCACTGCCATACCTACGTCCGCCTCCTCCATCAAAGTTCAGACAGAAAATGACACAGCCATGGCCAGAGTTCCCCCCTGCAGGTCAGTAGGGGCATTTTTATTCATATAAACAGAAAACACAGAAGCAAAACAATAGAATGTAATTTTGAGGCACAAAACATAAACAGTGTTAAGTCACACCAAATAATCAACAAATCATATAGTGACAAAATCAAATAAGTATATCAATCATACAATATCCGGGCATTGTGAAAAAAATATACATATACTGTATATATTCTCCCCCCTCCCCCACGAAAAGAGTAGGGGCATTTTTATTCATATAACCAAGAAATACAAAAATCAAATAAATGTCAAATTAGAAACATAAACAGTGTTTAAGAGGACAGGAAATCATTTCTAACTGGCAGTTATTTATAAAGTTTTTATTGTCAGAAATGCTATGCATTCACCTAAATTATCCATATTTACCCGTACCTGAATAAAAAGTGATACAAAAGCTGTATTTTGCATGATTTTGTTTTTATGGGCAACATTCTGTTGCAGTTCTCCTCATGAAACCAGTAATTTGGAGTTTCTGCTATGCCACAGTTTATGTATAGAATGCTGATTATGAGCTGTTGACCTATCAGATCTATGCTTAGAGTTCTGTGCACAAACCGTGACATAGGTAAAACTCCAAATTACTGGTTCCATGTAGAGAACTGTAATAGAATGCTGCCCATGATAGTAAAACAATGCAAATACAGTTTTCATATCAGTTTTTATTTAAGTACAGTTAAATATGGATACTTTAGGGGAATGCATGTCATTTCGAGAACAACAACATCATAAACAGCTGCCAATTAGAAATGATATCCTGTCCTCTTTAAGTCACACAAAGATTTTAAATAAACCATATTTTTAAACAAAACCACATAATTATTACATTCATATAATTTCTAACATTATAATTATATATATCTCCCTCCCTCTTACCGGGGAGTCAAAGCATCTATACATATAATCTTAAAACTTTTCTAATAGATATATCCAAATATATTCAGCCAAGGATCTTAAGTATATATCTGTATAAAACAAAACCTAAGTTATTTATTCTATATAATTTCTTAATATAATGAAATATATACATATATATATACTGTACTTCTTCTTTTTATTTCCCTACCAATATCTACTATAACCAATCAATAGAGGCCCATCTCCCTTGAAAGGTTGTTGGCTGTATTGAATTATAGTCTTGTAACCTAATTTCTTTGATTGCTTTTTCTACCATAAAAAATAACTCTTCAGAAGTAAAATGTATTTGTTGAACAGTCAGTCTACACTGGGCAAACCATATATAAAATTTAAAGCAAACAAGGAATAACCACAGTGTTACTCTGTCATGTTTTGTCCATAAAAAAAGGCAAAATGCCTAAACATAATATTTTTAAAGTCATAAGACCAAATGGAGATGTAGGCCAGTGACGTTGAATTGATTGCCAAAATCCTTGAATAAAAGGACACTCCAGAAATAAATGCTGCATTGTCTCTATTACCTCTGGGCAAGTATCTCTAGGACAATATCTCTCTGACATTTGTCTATGCTTCAGATTTCCCCTTACATTCAGGTGACCGTGCAAGGCCAACCAAGTTACATCCCACATAAATATAGGAATACAAGGAGAAATCAACATTTCACCTATCAATAATCTATCTGTCAAAGGACAAGAGTCAAATCCTGCTGTCTCTTGAAAATATTTCAGAATCAAGGATTCATACAAATTTTCCGAGTACAAGAAAGATGTTCTTTGAAATACCCCATAGCTTTATTTTGCAAAGCAAGTTCTCATTGCATCTGGTAAATAGGAAATTGGAATTTGTCGGGAAGGACAGCATACATAGGCCAAATGGAGAAAATAGGTCCCAAAGAATCTAAGACCCAGGGGACCATCTATTAACTTTTGGGCTACCAAGGGAATAAATTAGCATATAAGTACACAGTGAAAAAAAATAGCACAGGTTGTATCATCTTCAAACCTCCATTTTTTTTCTCTCCCAATAATAAACCTCTTTTGATCGGATTTAAATGACTTCCCTAGATACATAAAAAAAAAAACAACTATATATTTTGGTTTCCAAAGCTGGTGGTAAACTATATACTGTACTTAAATATAAAAAAATAGGTAACAGAAAGTTTTTTATCATGTAGATCCATTTTAGTTTAGCTAATCGTCAAGTATTCCACAGGTTAACTTTATTTTGTGCTTCATTCAATTTAAGCATCCAGTTCTGGTAAGCCAAGTCCCCAGAACCAAATATGAGCCCTAAAATAGGAACTGTCCCTTTTATTACTGGTACCCCAATTATTGTATTATCTGTGACATCCTCGGCATTAAGAGGGAAGCAATAAGATTTTCGATAGTTTATTTGGGCTCCAGTATGAGCCGTAAAATCAATTAAAATTTTTTCCAAATTTTGTACTGATGGGATATTTTCTATTATAAAACAAATATCGTCTGCATATGCAATGCTTTTTATTTCAGGGTCATCACAAGAAAAGGAGACACCCTGTATACCTTTTGTTTCATCCACAATTCTAAGTAGCGGATCGATAGTAAATAGATACAATAAAGTACTCAGAGGACATCCCTGCCGTACTCCCTTTAAAACGTTACACCCTACGCCTATCCACCCATTACAAAAGGCTTTAGCAGAAGCAAACTTATAGCATGTTTTAATCCAATTAATAAACCTCATAGGAATTCCATGTATATCCAAACAACTCCATAAATACTCATGATTAACGTTATTGAAAGCTTAAGCCTGATCCAAACTAAAATGAGACCCATGAGCTCACCAGTAGCACCTCTATGAAATAGTTCTCTAAGTAATATTAACCATCAGAAATCTTTCTTCCTGGTATTGAACAAGTCTGAGAACTGTGTAATAGCAAATCAACCATTGGTATAAGCCTATTATGTAATAGCTTTGTAAATATTTGAAGTCTGTATTAAGCAAGGTAATTGGCCTCCAGTTTGATAAAATAGTTCTATCTCCTTTTTATGCATAAATACCACTAAACCATCAGACATACTGGCTGGTAATAATCCTGTGATAAGAATCTCCTTAAAACCTCTAAAAATTCTTGTAATAATATTGTAAAGATTATTTTGTAAATTTCATATGGCAATCCATCACTCCCTGGGGCAGTACCTGCCTTTGTTAAGGAAAAACTAGCTGACACTTCTAAAGATGTTACATCAGCAAGCAACATATCTCTGCTGTGATTGTCAAGCATAGGTGGAATCACTTGAGCTAACCATAAGGAATGTGGGAACCAGAAACAGTAGCATATCCAAATAATTGCTGTAGATGATTATCTAAAGCATTCACAATATCACTCTTAGTGTACATCTTTTACCTGTAGAGTCACGAACTTCTGCCATATATTTTTGATATCTTTGTTCAGCACAAAACTGGTAAGGAACCATGAAGACCTTGCCTCCTGGGAACTAAATCTTCTTTCTACATCTAAAGATTTATATCGACTATATTGTGTTGAGTTTAGTAATTTCAATTCTATCTAATTCAGGTAAAACTGTATGATCACATTGTGCAACTATAAAATGTAAATCTAGAAACTGTTGTCAAATTTTTAGATATGTGTCTTTATTAAATTTCCCATTAATCTTACCAATTATTTGGAAATACTGTTTTATATCTATTTTGTATCTTCCACCAATCTGTATATGAATCATATAAACTAACCACTGGTTTCCTTGCCTGTAGTACCGTCAAAATTCCTTCTTCAACAGTTGGTAGCTTAAGCAACTCAAGGTTAAGATGCCTATATCCTGGTCCCCTATGCATTATTTCATAACTACCTATCGTGATCTCAAGTATCACATGATCAGAAGGTGCTACTGGTACAGTTTGAGCTTTTTGTATTGTTAGAGTATCTGAAACAAACCATAAATCTATCCATGTTGCTTTAGTACCTTGAAAAAATGTTTTTTGTGGTTTACCTAGCATCAAAGGTCAACCAATCCAGACTGTATCAATAAATCATTAAGGTGATTAGTATCACAAAATAATTTTACGTGGATCATACCTCTATCAGTATGATAACGGCTACAGTTAAAATCTCCTCCTAAATACACAAATCTGGAAGTAAGCAAATAGGGTAATAAGGTCTTACACAATGCAATTCAGCAGACTTGACTTGCGGGCATAAACGTTAATAAATCTACAATGTAAATCGTTAAGTATCATATCTAACAATAATATATGACCTGGCAGAATATCTATAAGTTGAACTAAGTGCACTGTAGGGTTATTAATGCTATGCCTACCCCTGCATAGTTCTTCACCAACAGACCAATATACAATACCCCATTTCCACCTTTCAGTGGCCTGTTCTACCTCAAACATTGTATGTAAATGAGTATCTTGAAAATACTATATAATATTTCCCTCCATCAAAAGTGAATAGATCAACATTTGCTTCCTATTTGACTGAATGCTATTAACATTTAAAGATGCCAGATTAATATTTAATAACATCGACAGGAAAAAAAGAAACATATCATAGCTGAGATCTTGAACCCATATTTCATTTTATTTTTATTATTTCTTTTTGTAGATTTTCTCATCCCAGATTGACCCTTCTTTTTATTTTTCACTATATCCATAACATCAGCAGATGGCTCTGGGTCAGAAGATCCTTCAGGCTATGAAGAATGTACCGAGGCTGAATACGACTCAGTACCTATATCATCTTGCAATACTGAAAATGCATTCTGGAGTGGTATCAAGGCTTGCTCAGCTAGTGGTGCTTTAGAAGTCCTGGATCTTAAGCTGCTACGTCTAGCAGTGGCGAGGTTAAAGATTCTTCAGGTGGGGGCATAGAATTAGAGTAACCTGGGCCCAACAGGAGCAGAATCTGTAGAAAATACCATTTAGTAGATACTAAGCTCTCCTCTTCTCGTAAGGAGTAGTTGATACAGATTCCAGAATGTCTGCCCATTCATACTGGGCATGGTTTCAGACCTGCTTGTAGGTGGGGGTGGAGGTACCAGTTTTGCCTCTGGACTGCATGCACTGCAGTGTTTAGGTAAAAATCCTGTACACAGAAGTCTCCATTTGTTTTATTTTAGGCGGCCAAGGACAATCAGTAAATACATGGGGTTCTTCACAGAGAGAGCATTTAGCTGGATGATGCCAATCCGACATTAGATGCCCAACTCCCCACACTGGACACATTTTATAACTTCACAGGTTCTGCTGAGATGTCTACCAGAACCGCACTTGTAACAGTGGTGGAGCTGTCCTGGATAAAGATAAATCCTTTATCCTTCCCAAATAAAAGCAACTGGGGAGATGCTGCAAACCTTCCTCGGTCTGGTTTAAATTAATTTTAAATCTCCAACCACCATTCCAAAACCCCTATGTATCAAGAATGGGCTCTGGGTTCCCTTTTAATGTACACTTTTTCTCCAACCAATAGGAGATATCCTCCACATTAACCCCTTCACTGCGGAATAATATAGTAATGACTTTAAACATTTGTTTGGTTAATGGGATAGCCTGAAAATGAACCCAAGCAGGATTAGTCTTTAATAATGCATATTTCATCCAGAACCTGTTTTAACATATCTGGTGTACGGAAACTGATGTCATACATGTTATCCCTGGTGTATGGATTAGGGCATATACTTCACTGACAGTGAAGCCCAACATTTGCTTAAGTAAGATTTTCCACATAGAATCTGTCAGGCATGGAATCCAGGGCCCCACAAACCTTAGCTTACAGCATTACGCCTTTTGGCCAAAGAAACAGGCTTTTGAAAAGACTAGCATAAGAGGTAGTTGGAGTTGTGAGACATGGTGGGTATTTTGATTACCATCAGGCCCTATAGCATTTGTAGCCTTATTTTGATTAATATTTTCCTCTAAAACCCCATTTTGAAACTGCTGAGGTGATTTTGATCCTTGCATAGAATTAACTAGCTGGCATTGATCAACCTCAGCACCTGCATCCATTAAAGTCCTGTTTATATCAGGTAATTCCATATTCTCTATCAAAGCAGCAGGGTCTAGACCACCAATAATCCCAGCCACAGAAACACTAGTCTCAAGACAGGGCCATCAAAACTGCTGAATGAGTATGATCCATACCTGGGATCGGTATGGCAGGGTCTGCAATCCACTGGCCTGAATCCAACAGCAGCCATCCCTCCCTTTCAGGGGCAACATCTGGGGACCAAGCAGGGAAGGCTCTGCTTCTATACACCCTGAAATCTTCTGTAGAGAACAAGCTTTCCCACCCTCAATTTTTCCTCTGCCTTTATGAACCTTTGAGTCAGTACCTGTGTGATCCGAGGGCGAATCTACCTCGGGTCTCTTCCTTTTCCTTATCGCATCTTCTGCAGCAAACTGAGGGGCTTGATATTCCATGGCAGCCTTCTCCCAAAGGTGCCATTTCTCTTGCAATGTATTTAAGGGCTGCTGGTCTGCTAGAACAACATCGGCTATCTCGGCATCAGGAAGCCACTCTTCCGGGTTTGGTTTTAAAGCCAACGTGCTCTCATAATCCAAACTAGGCATTCTCCTCTTATACGACGGACGTTCGGTGCATTTTACACCTTCTGGCTGAAAATTTTGCTTAGAGGGATTAGATATGTTTTGCTGGCCACCACTCGGGTGCATTCCAGCCGTATCATTCCCCTCTGTTCTGGGTAAAGCCTGCAACCTCTTCTGCATCTGAGCTCCTCCACTATTGTCGGCAATCCTGAGACTGTTCCTCTCTCCCAACAGTCTCACAGCTCCACCTGTCCATTCAGAGTAGGATAATTTCCCTGGTGCCCTGGCCAAATTTCTTCCCATTCATTAAATATACCACCAACAGCTTAATCTGGCTCAAGGTCAGTTGGTATTCATCTGTATCACCCTTCTCCAGGTCGTGCCTGAAAATAGGTAAATTTGTCTAGTACACTTACCCGTCAACAAAAACTAAATAAATAAAGTGTACGTAATTATGTAGTAGTAGTAATGATTTATTCATTATAGAATGAAGATGGTTTACACCCATTGACTACAAAATTACACTCATTTACAAGGACACCATAAAAGTCAATTCCTGGTTACAAGGATAAAATACATTATAAAGTGCAAGTATAGTCATACAAATCTTTACATAATTCATCCATCAACATCAGCGTCATACACCAAACATCAACTAGGCAACAGTACCCTGATATAATGTTCATCCAACACCTCTCAAGATACAACACTCTCAAGGTACAACACTCTTATGTGACTCCACCCTCCTGATGAAGAGGGATTGTGCCCTCGAAGTGCAGGGGAAACTTCATTTTATGTTTTAATAAAATCTACTGTTGTTTTGGAGCATATTCCTGTGTGCATCGCATCACCTGTATCCTGGCATGGTACCCCGTCATCTCCCACACTGCATTCATATGGCAATTCCAACCTGTGCCAGAGATTTGAAGTCAGGAACAGCCTCAGTGGACACCTAATTGGTGAGTACTTGCAACAGGCCCCACTACAAATCCCCCATATGGGGTGTAAAGTTGTAAAACCACATAGACACACCTAATTGTGGGAATGAGAGAGTGGGCAGGTGCATAGTATAGCTCACTGAGTGAGGACAGTCACCATTGTGGAGGTGTGTCAACTGTTAACACATACTAACATATCCCTTCCCTTACAGGGTACAGTACCTGTCTCCTGCACCGCTGGCTCCTCACACATGTCCTGCTCCCTGCATCTATAGCAGAGGGCAGGTACAGTGCAGCACACTGCCACATGCAGCATCATGGGGCACATTTCTGGCATGCTGAAGATGCAGTTTTGGTGCCTGGACTGTTTTGGTGATGCCGTACAATATACCCTTCACTAGGTCTTTGCCATATTCTTAGCCTGTTGTATGCTACAAAATATGGTGCTCTCCTACGGAATATGCCTGCCAGTCCAAGAGGGACACAGTGTATCTAATATGAATCCAGAGGAGCAGGGTACGGGGTCATCTTGCTACAGACAATAACTGCATGGCAAGATATGCTGCAAGCAAAACAGTGGGCACACAAAAAAAGGGTTGGGAACAACAGCAACCTGACTATGACAGTGAACCCCATTGGATACAATGGGACTTTCTGTTTCATGCAGGGGGCTATGCCACCCACACCCCCCAGACTTAAAATAACCAAGTCTGGGGGGTTGTGGACTTCAGGGATGAGGAGAAAATCAGGAGGGGGGAAATTGCATTTCAAAATCAATATAAAAAGTTGCAGCAGGAGCAGACCTGGCGGGAACTGAACCACAGTCCCAGGTCTCCTGCTCTGCCATGTACTGGTACCCTAGCCACTCCACTACAGGGGCAGCTCAACCAGCACCCTGCACACAGCAACTGTTTCTCCAGAGGGTGCGTGCAGAGTGACAGGGTTAGCAGTAATTCCTACTGCTATTCTAACTCCTGTTGCTCTAAACCCTCTTGTGCTTTACACAGTGTGGTTCTTTCAACACTCTTCTTGCTGCTCTATTATGACCGGTACCAAGAAGCAGAGGATATTGAAGCAGCTTGAGAGTGAGACCTCAGATGGCTGGGGAGGGTCCCAGGACTACAGAGCCCACATTATACATGACAGCTATGGATCTGGCAGGTGACAAGTGGGGCTGGCAATTGATTAGAGTAACAAGCTTTGTATGAGCTTGGTACATCCTGCAGACCTGGGTTTGATTCCCACAACCTCCACTTGCATACTGAGTGATGCTGAGCAAGTCGCTTAATATCATAAATGCTCCTGTGCCTAGTGAGCCTTACCTGATTACCAAAGAATAAAAAAGAAGTGTTAGAATAACTTTCAAGAGAGCACACTGATGTATGCTGCACTATTTTATTATGTGCACAGAGCACCAGTAATAACAACAAGAGTAGCAACAATGGTAGAAAAAACAGCAGAGGAAACATTACAGTCAGAAACAATGTATGCAATGGTTGATGGGTGAGGAAGTGGACAACAAGGTGTGCTTAATACATATGTCCATGCCACAGGGCAATGGGGGGATGTATGTGGTACACAGACAGAGGTGGCCATGCTGGTCAGTGGTTCAGGGCTGCCAACACTGAAAATGGCATGGCAGGTGGGGCAGGGGTGATGGTCAGTAGTGGCCACTGACATAGATGTGGCCACCAGGGTCAGCTGGACTGCGATAATGATGGGCGGTGGTGCTGTGGGGTCAGTAGGAAGATCCACCAGCCAGACAGGGTAGGGGCTGCATAACACACCAGGCATACCACAGTGCCAGGGCCATGGGTGATACACGTCCCAGCTGTAGCAGCTGCAGGGTACCTGTGGGGTGGGGGTGGGGGAACAGCTGGGTTTTGGCTAGGAAATGTGTCACCTACATCTGTCTGTCACTCCCACCCCAGATGCAGACCATATGCTGGCACAGCCCCCTGTCTGGGGTGTGGGTGACTCACTGCAAAAGTATGGGGGATGCCTATTGCAACAGTGTCACCCTGGCCCTGGTGCAGGCTCATGGGTTGTGACCCCTAGGTAGGGTCAGGTTGTGACCTGGTGTGCATCATGTCCTCACAGAACTGAGGTCACAAGCATGGTGCCTGTGTCTGTCATGGCAAGCTGTGGCATCAGTGTATGCCGTGGTGTCCATTAAGCACTGGGGCCATGCACACTGGAGAGGCTGGGGACTATTTCCAGCCTTAACAGCCTCTGCCACTGCGGTTGCTGCCTCCCACAGTGCTCCACACAGGTTCCCTACCAGGGTCTCCATGGCAGCTAGGAACCATGCATCATGGGCCTCTGCTCACTGCTCAACCTGCTGCAGGTGGAGCGGGTTATGTCCTCATGCAAGATGTGCCAGAGTTGTGTCAGCTGCCACTGTGCTGCAGTCTGTGACTCCACAGTGGCTCACAGCAGCTGTCTGACTTTAGAAGCATCCAGCTGCCACTGAGGACTGTCCGGGGATAGGGTCAGAGGCTGCACCCGTGGGCATTGTGTGGCTTGATGTCATACCATGACAGGGGTGGTGGGGGGAGATAGCCACATTGCAGCAGTCATGTCTGGCCTGGTGTAATGGGTGCATTGCAAAGAGGTGCGAAATGCTGCCCAACCCCTCCTGGGAGGGCGCACTGGTGGCGTGGGTAGCAGTGTTGGTGCTACCAGACATGGTGGTGATGGTGGGGCCAAAATCTGTCATGGACACAGTAGTACTAGGACCCTGGTGGGCAGTGGTCATGTCTCTAGGAAACTGTGCGTAATCATGACTGGATGCTGGTGGGGGAGGACAGGCTGGGGGGACTGCCTGTCCTGTTTCAGGGCAATACTGCCAGCTCCATGCTGCCAACATATGTCTTATTGTCTTCTTCCTCCAGGGCCTCCTTGCAGTACTCCAGGTGGTATTTCCAGCTGGGCAGAGGGCACTGCACACGCCAGGATGGTCCAGTGGTATTGCCTTCTAACTCCAATGCCATGGCTTGTGCTGTAGAGATGTGACAGGGGCATTAGTGTGGCACGCAGCAGACAGAATGCCATACAGTACAGGGAGGCATACATGCAGCAGTGGATGGTACCATGTGCCAACACTGTGACTGCTGGCAGGTGCTAAATGAGGCATAGAAGAATAAACACACCCACGCAGGGCAGAAAACCACCACCAGGGTAAATGCTAACACTACAATGACCCATCACCAGTGTGCACAGATATACCACACACCATGAACTGAGATGACTACACTCCACAACCAAGAGCCACACACCTAGCACACATGGTGTCACATCCCATCATGCATGGCAACACATATTACAACACTGTGCTCACACCCTATTTGAATAAGCACACCCTACTAGTCCTGCGTGCATGGTCGGCACCCCTGAGTGTGTTCAGGCAACACACCATTGTGGCAGAACATGGACAGGCCAACAAAGGGCATTGTGATCTGTGGGAACAGAGGAATGAAGCCCCACACCATGTGTGCCATGGTGATGGCTGCAGTGTTCCCAAACAGTGTTTACAACTGCACAAATAACCCATGCACACAGTGATGAGACACATGCAGGTACTCACATGAATGGTTAGGCCTAACTTGGGTCTCATAGATGCCACCTGGCACCCTGGCATCTCCACAGGTCTTATCATTGATGTCACGGCCTCCTCCATTGGATCCAGGAATGGGTGGCCTCCAGTGCCTGTGGGCCTCTGCCTGTGGCATGTAGCTCCTGGTTCATGGTCTTCACAGTCGGCCATGGTCTCCTTTGCATTGCTTCAGGCCCCAGAAGCATTTCCACGCTGTCACCACAGTTCCCCTTACTACCACTGGCATTGACTCATCTTTGATCTCCTTCCAGGCCCTCCGGACACAGGCATTGGTGCTTTGTCTGCAGGACAGTATCTCCCCTTTAGCCTCATAGGCCTGTATCAGTGCATGGAGCTCCTCTTCACTAAAGTGGTAGGCATGCAGTCTATCATTATCATCCATGGTACTTGCCAGAGGAAGTGGTATGACATAGGTGAGTAGGGAGTGTGACAGTGCCACACAGGTGGGTGTGTGCAGGCCCCCCACTCCACTTGGTGTACATCATGGAGGCTGTCCCACCCACCTGGCCAACTGCAACAGGGGACCACCCCCCCAACCCTAGCCACCCCTGCAGGGGTTTAGGGACCTGTAGGCACACTCTGTGGCCTTGGCCAGTGAAGGCCACACACCATGGGCCATGCCAACACATACATATGCAAGCGCTGTCAGGTGGTCTGGTTGGTCCCATGACCCAGCATGTGGTTGTACCTGCAGGGACAGACAATGTCATGTGTCCCCACAACTGTCAGCCAGATGAGTGGTCATGCCATGAGACTGGTAGGCTGTCCATAATGTGTGCTAAAAATGGCTGTGACATGAGCAGAGTGGGGTGTGCTATAAAATAGGTAGCAAACCCAAATATCAACCAATACAGTCCTGAAACACAATGCTACTCCTGTAGTAAATACCAAATGACGGAAGTCCAGCCAAAGTATATTCAAACAAAAGGTATTTTATTACGTCAAAAATATCAAAACAGCAAAGCTAGCAAAGTGCCTTTCACATCATCAGTGTACTACCAGCCCCAGCAATGGCCTTCCTCAAGGGATGTAACTCTAGTGGAGCCATCTTGCAATTTTATAGTGTACAAGAGTATGACATCACACACTTGATTGTCATATGGCAATCACAAATCATATATGTCAATTTGATTACTGGGTTACAAAACATTGAAAATAGTGCCCATAATAAACCCAAAAATAAACATATACACCACACATTTACTATAACATTCTATTCTAATACTTCTTGTTTCCAAGAATTAAAATATTTTTGCTAGCAAAAATAGGACGAAGCTAATACAGTATGCCATTATATTTTAATGAAATCCCTACATATAGCAAAATGTTTCATGTGCAGTTGGCTATATTTACTAAATCAAACCTATTTGTTATGGGATGTGATCTCCTATACAATGTATGGGATCCAAAAATCCTAATTCGTTATAATTGGTTTGTAATAATAATAAATAGCCAAAATATGCACAGAGCTTTAAACATTGCCAGAACTTTTAGGGTAAAACAGAATTCAGGTAGAAGAGCAGTATAGTACAAGGTATTATGCTGAATAGCAAAATCCAAGTCTTGTAAAAGGCTATCTCTGCAGAGAAACAAGCATTTGTCAATGCCGAATGTTGACTGTGTTGGTCTGCTGAGCTTGCTCAGTGCCCCTCTGTCACTCAATCATTCTGTTTCTCCCGGTGCTGCAGGCTGCTCTTTTGTACAGGGCTCCTGTCTGTGTTGGCACCTTTTTCTGTCCACAAAGAAATCTGCAGCTGTCCCGACAGAGCTCCATTGAGGTGGCTCATTCCCCCTCTCTCACTCGCTCATTCTGTTTCTCCTGGTGCTGCAGGCTACCCCTTTGCACTGGGCTCCTTCCTCTGTTGGTGGCTTTTTCTGCCCACAAAGAAATCTGCAACAGTCCTGACAGAGGTTCATTATGCTTGCTCACTCCCCCTCTCTCACTCGCTCATTCCGTTTCTGCCCGCGTTGCAGGCTGACCTTTTGTCCTGGGCCTCTGCCTGTGTTGCCGCCTTGTTCTGCCCACAAAGAAACTGCAGCAGTCACGATAGATCTCCGTTGAGCTCTCTCAGTCCCCCTCTCTCACTCGCTCATTGTGTTTCTCCTGGTGCTGCAGGCTGCCCTTTTGTGCTGGGCTTCTGCCTGGTGGGCACCCTTTCTGCCCACAAAGAAATCTGCAGCTATCCCAACAGAGCTCTGTTGAGTCGCTCCCTCCCCTGTCTCACTCGCTCATTCTGTTTCTCCTGGTGCTGCAGGCTGCCCTTTTATGCTGGGCTTCTGCCTGAGTTGACACCTTTTCTGCCCACAAAGAAATCCAGCAGTCCTCACAGGCTCCGTTGATCTTGCTGACTCCCTCCCTCTCTCTCACTCGATCGTTCTGTTTCTCTCTCCACTGCAGGTTGCCTTTTGTAATAGGCCCCCTGCATGCATTGTGCCCTGCCCACAAAATCCAGTAACACTTCCAGCAGAGCTCCGTTGAGCTCACTACTCACTCCCCTCCTCACTGCTCTCGTTCTGTGACTCCTTGCTGCAGACTGTCCTTTGTAGTGGGCTCCTGCTTGCGTTGGTGGATTTTCTGTACAAAGAAATCTGCAGCAGTCCCAATACAGCTCCATTGACTCGCTCACTCCCTTTCTCTCCTCGCTCATTCCTATTCTGCCCACACTGCTGGCTGGCCATTTATACTGGGCTCCTGCCTGCATTGCCGCCTTTCCTGCCCACAAAGAAATCTGCAGCTGTCCCAACAGTGCTCCGTTGAGGTCACTCCCTCCCCTGTCTCACTCGCTCATTCTGTTTCTCCTGGTGCTGCAGGCTGCTCTTTGTAGTGGGCTCCTGCCTCTGGTGGTGCCTTTTTCTGCCCACAAAGAAATCTGCAGCAGTCCTGACAGAGCTCTGTTGAGCTCGCTCACACCCTCCCTCTCTCTCACTGGCTCGTTCCATTTCTCTCTCTCCACTGCAGGCTGCCCTTTTGTACAGGGGCCCCCTGCATGCATTGCTGCCTTTTTCTGCCCACAAAGAAATCCGCAGCACGTCCAACAGAGCTCCATTGAGCTCACTCACTCCCCCTCCCTCACTCGCTCGTTCTGTGTCTCCCGCTACTGCAGACTGCCCTTTTGTACTGGGCTCCTGCCTGCACTGGTGGATTTTTCTGGCCACAAAGAAATCTGCAGCAGTCCTGACACAGCTTCATTGAGCTCGCTCACTCCCTTTCTCTCACTCGCTCGTTCCTTTTCTGCCCACGCTGCAGGCTGACCTTTTGTCCTGGGCCTCTGCCTGTGTTGCCGCCTTGTTCTGCCCACAAAGAAATCTGCAGCTGTCCCGACAGAGCTCCATTGAGGTGGCTCAGTCCCCCTCTCTAACTCGCTCATTGTGTTTCTCCTGGTGCTGCAGGCTGCCCTTTTGTACTGGGCTTCTGCCTGAGTGGGCACCCTTTTCTGCCCACAAAGAAATCTGCAGCTGTCCCAACAGAGCTCTGTTGAGGTCGCTCACTCCCCCTGTCTCACTCGCTCATTCTGTTTCTCCTGGTGCTGCAGGCTGCCCTTTTGTACTGGGCTTCTGCCTGAGTTGACACCTTTTTCTGCCCACAAAGAAATCTGCAGCAGTCCTGACAGAGCTCCGTTGATCTTGCTGACTCCCTCCCTCTCTCTCACTCGATCGTTCTGTTTCTCTCTCCACTGCAGGTTGCCCTTTTGTAATAGGCCCCTGCATGCATTGTGGCCTTTTTCTGCCCACAAAATCCGTAACACTTCCAACAGAGCTCCGTTGAGCTCACTCCTCCTCCCCTCCCTCACTTTCTCTCGTTCTGTGACTCCGCTGCTGCAGACTGTCCTTTGTAGTGGGCTCCTGCTTGCGTTGGTGGATTTTTCTGGCCACAAAGAAATCTGCAGCAGTCCCAATACAGCTCCATTGAGCTCGCTCACTCCCTTTCTCTCACTCGCTCATTCCTATTCTGCCCACACTGCTGGCTGGCCATTTATACTGGGCTCCTGCCTGCATTGCCGCCTTTTCCTGCCCACAAAGAAATCTGCAGCTGTCCCAACAGTGCTCCGTTGAGGTCGCTCACTCACCCTGTCTCACTCGCTCATTCTGTTTCTCCTGGTGCTGCAGGCTGCTGTTTTGTAGTGGGCTCCTGCCTCTGGTGGTGCCTTTTTCTGCCCACAAAGAAATCTGCAGCAGTCCTGACAGAGCTCTGTTGACCTCGCTCACTCCCCTCTCTCACCCGCTTATTCTGTTTCTCCTGGTGCTGCAGGCTGCTCCTTTTGTAGTGGGCTCCTGCCTCTTTGGCACTTTTTCTGTCCACAAATAAATCTGCAGCTGTCCCGACAGAGCTCTGTTGAGGTGGCTCACTCCCCTCTCTCACTCGCTCATTCTGTGTCTCCCTACTGCAGACTGCCCTTTGTACTGGGCTCCTGCCTGCACTGGTGGATTTTTCTGCCACAAAGAAATCTGCAGCAGTCCTGACACAGCTTCATTGAGCTCGCTCACTCCCTTTCTCTCACTCGCTCGTTCCTTTTCTGCCCGCTGCAGGCTGGCCTTTTATACTGGGCTCCTGCCTGCATTTGCCATCTTTTCCTGCCCACAAAGAAATCCGTAGCTGTCCCAAAGAGTGCTCTGTTGGGGATGCTCTCTCCCCCTGTCTCCTCTCGCTCATTCTGTTTCTCCTGGCACTGCAGACTGCCCTTTGTAGTGGGCTCCTGCCTCTGGTGGCACCTTTTTCTGCCCACAAAGAAATCTCCAACAGTCCCGACAGAGCTCCATTGACCCCACTCACTCCCCATCTCTCACTCGCTCGTTCTGTTTCTCCCACCACTGTAGGCTGCCCTTTTGTACTGGACCCCTGCATGCATTACTGCATTTTTCTGCCCACAAAGAAATCCACAGCACTCCAACAGAGCTCTGTTGAGCTCACTCACTCCCCCTCCCTCACTCGCTCATTCTACGTCTCCTGCTGCTGCAGGCTGCCCTTTTGTAGTGGGCTCCTGCCTGCATTGGTGGCTTTTTCTGGCCACAGAGAAATCTGCAGCAGTCCTGACACAGTTCCATTGAGCTTGCTCACTCCCCCTCTCCCACTTGCTCTTTCTGTTTCTGCCCGCGCTGCAGGCTGGCCTTTTGTACTGGGCTCCTGCCTGCATTGCCACCTTTTCCTGCCCACAAAGAAATTTGTAGCAGTCATGATAGACATCCGTTGAGCTCCCTCTCCTGCCTGCATTGCTGCCTTTTCCTGCCCACAAAGAAATCTGCAGCAGTCTTGATAGACCTCCATTGAGTTCGCTCACTCCCCCTCTCTCACTTGCTTCATTGTGTTTCTCCTGTCGGTGCAGGCTGCCCTTTGTACTGGGCTTCTGCCTGCATTGGCACCTTTTTCTGCCCACAAAGAAATCTGCAGCTGTCCAACAGAGCTCCGTTGAGGTCATTCACTCCCCCTGTCTCACTCGCTCATTCTGTTTCTCCTGATGCTGCAGGCTGCCCTTTTGTAGTGGGTTCCTGCCTCTGTTGGTGCCTTTTTCTGCCACAAGGAAATCTGCAGCAGTCCCAACAGAGCTCTGTTGAGCTCATTCACTCCCCCTCTGTCACTCGCTCATTCCGTTTCTGCCCGCTCTGCAGGCTGCCCTTTTGTACTGGGCTCCTGCCTGCATTGCCGCCTTCTTCTGCCCACAAAGAAATCTGCAGCAGTCATGATAGAGCTCCGTTGAACTAGCTCACTCCCCCTCTTTCACTTGCTCATTCTGTTTCTCCCACCGCTGCAGGCTGCCCTTTTGTACTGGGCCCCTGCTTGTCTTGCTGCCTTTTTCTGCCCACAAAGAAATCTGCAGCACTCCCAACAGAACTCCGTTGAGCTCATTCACTCCCCTCCCTCACTCACTCATTCTGTGTCTCCCGCTGCTGCAGGCTGCCCTTTTGTACTGGGCTCCTGCCTGCATTGGCTGCATTTTCTGCCCACAAAGAAATCTGCAGCACTCCAAACACAGCTCTGTAAAGTTCACTCACTCCCCCTCTCTCACTTGCTCATTCCTTTTCTGCTGGCACTGCAGGCTGGCCTTTTGTACTGGGCTCCTGCCTGCATTGCCGCCTTTTCCTGCCCACAGAGAAACTGCAGCAGTCACGATAGAGCTCCATTGAGCTTGCTCAGTCCTCCTCTCTCACTTGCTAGTTGTGTTTCTCCCAGCGCTGCAGGCTGCCCTTTTGTACTGGGCTTCTGCCTGAGTTGGCACCTTTTTCTGCCCACAAAAATCCGCGGCTGTCCAGACAGAGCTCTGTTGAGCTCACTCACTCCTCCCTCTCACTCACTCACTCACTCCTCCCTCCCTCACTCACTCGTTCTGCATGTCTCCCTGTGCTGCAGGCTGCACTCTGTTGAGCCTTGTTCACTCCCCTCTCTCCTTGCTTGTTCCAGTTTCTGTTGGTGCTGCAGGCTGCCATTTTGTACTGGGCTCCTGCCTCTGTTGGCTGCCTTTTCTGCCCAAAAGAAATCTGCAGTAGTCACAACAGGCTCCGTTGAGGTCGCTCACTCCCCCTCTCACTTCGCTCATTCTGTTTCTCCTGGCACTGCAGGCTGCCCTTTGTAGTGGGCTCCTGCCTCTGGTGACACCTTTTCTGCCCACAAAGAAATCTGCAGCCATCCCAACAGAGCTCCAGTGACCTCGCTCACTCCCTCTCTCACTCGCTCATTCCGTTTCTGCTGGCGCTACAGGCTGCCATTTTGTACTGTGCTCCTGCCTCAGGTGCGCTTTCTGCTCACAAAGAAATCCCAGCTGTCCAGACAGAGCTCTGTTGAGGTTGCTCCTCCCCTGTCTCACTCGCTCATTCTGTTTCTCCTGGTGCTGCAGGCTGCCCTTTTGTAGTGGGCTCCTGCCTCTGGTGGTGCCTTTTTCTGCCACAAAGAAATCTGCAGCAGTTCTGACAGAGCTCTGTTGACCTCGCTCACTCCTCCTCTCTCACTTGTTCTTGCTGTTTTTGCCCGCGCTGCAGGCTGGCTTTGTACTGGGCTCCTGCCTGCAGTGCCACCTTTCCTGTCCACAAAGAAATTTGTAGCAGTCACGATAGACATCCGTTGAGCTCCCTCTCCTGCCTGCATTGCCTCCTTTTCCTGCCCACAAAGAAATCTGCAGCAGTCTTGATAGACCTCCATTGAGTTCGCTCACTCCCCCTCTCTCACTTGCTTCATTGTGTTTCTCCTGTTGATGCAGGCTGCCTTTTGTACTGGGCTTCTGCCTGCATTGGCACCTTTTTCTGCTTACAAAAAAATCTGCAGCTGTGCCAACAGAGCTCCGTTGAGGTCATTCACTCCCCCTGTCTCACCCGCTCATTCTGTTTCTCCTGACGTTGCAGGCTGCCCTTTTGTGGTGGGATTCTACACTCTGTTGGTGCTTTTTCTGCCCACAAAGTCTGCAGCAGTCCCAACAGAGCTCGTTGAGCTCATTCACTCCCCCTCTGTCACTCGCTCATTCCTCTGCCCACTCTGCAGGCTGCCCTTTGTACTGGGCTCCTGCCTGCGTACCCTTCTTCTGCCCACAAGAAATCTGCAGCAGTCATGATAGAGCTCCGTTGAGCTAGCTCACTCCCCCTCTCACTTGCTCATTCTGTTTCTCCCACCGCTGCAGGCTGCCCCGCTTTTGTAATGGGCCCTGCTTTGCTTGCTGCCTTTTTCTGCCCACTAGAAATCAGCAACCTCCCAACAGAACTCCGTTGGGCTCCTTCTCTCCCTCCCTCACTCACTCATTCTGTGTCTCCCCGCTGCTGCAGGCTGCCCTTTGTACTGAGCTCCTGCCTGCATTGGCAGCATTTTCTGCCACAAAGAAATCTGCAGCACTCAAACACAGCTCATAAGTTGCTCCACTCCCCCTCTCACTTACTCATTTCCGTTTCTGCTGGCACTGCAGCTGGCCTTTTGTACTGGGCTCCTGCCTGCATTGCCACCTTTTCCTGCCCACAGAGAAACTGCAGCAGTCACGATAGAGCTCCGTTGAGCTTGCTCAGTCCCCCTCTCTCACTTGCTAGTTGTGTTTCTCTCAGTGCTGCAGGCTGCCCTTTTGTACTGGGCTTCTGCCTGAGTTGGTACCTTTTTCTGCCCACAAAGAAATCCGCAGCTGTCCAGACAGAGCTCTGTTGAGGTTGCTCACTCCCCCTGTCTCACTCGCTCATTCTGTTTCTCCTGGTGCTGCAGGCTGCCCTTTTGTAGTGGGCTCCTGCCTCTGGTGGTGACTTTTTCTGCCCACAAAAGAAATCTGCAGCTGTCCGACAAGAGCTCCGCTGAGGTCGCCCACTCCCGTCTCACTCGCTCATTCTGTTTCTCCTGGCACTGCAGGCTGCCCTTTTGTAGTGGGCTCCTTGTCTCTGGTGGTGCCTTTTTCTGCCCGCAAAGAAATCTGCAGCCGTCCCGACAGAGCTCCATTGACCTCACTCACTCCCCCCCTCTCTCACTCACTCATTCTGTTTCTGCTGGCGCTACAGGCTGCCATTTTGTACTCGGCTCCTGTCTCAGGTGGTGCCTTCTGCTCACAAAAAATCTGCAGCAGTCACGATAGAGCTCGCTGAACTCTCTCACTCTCCCTCTACTTGCTCATTCTGTTTCTCCATCTGCTGCGGGCTGCCATTTTGTGCTGGGCCCCTGCATGCATTGCTGCCTTTTTCTACCCACAAAGAAATCCGCAGAACTTCCAACAGAGCTCCGTTGAGCTCAATCACTCCCCCTCCCTCACTCACTCATTCTGCTGCAGGCTGCCCTTTTGTACTGGGCTCCTACCTGCATTGGTGGCTTTTTCTGGCCACATAGAACTCTGCAGCAGTCCCGACACAACTCCATTGAGCTTTCTCACTCCCCTTCTCTCACTTGCTCTTTCCGTTTCTGCCTGCACTGCAGGCTGGCCTTTTGTACTGGGCTCCTGCCTGCATTGCCACCTTTTCCTGCCCACAAAGAAATCTGCAGCAGTCACGATAGTCATCTGTTGAGCTCGCTCTCCTGCCTGTGTTGCCGCCTTTTCCTGCCCACAAAGAAATCTGCAGCAGTCCTGATAGACCTCCATTGAACTTGCTCACTCTCCCTCTCTAACTTGCTCATTGTGTTTCTCCTGTCGGTGCAGGCTTCCCTTTTGTACTGGGCTTCTGCCTGCATTGGCATCTTTTTCTGCCCACAAAGAAATCTGCAGCAATGCCAACAGAGCTCCATTGAGGTCATTCACTCCCCCTGTCTCACTCGCTCATTCTGTTTCTCCTGGTGCTGCAGGTTGCCCTTTTGTAATGGGCTCCTGCCTCTGTTGGTGCCTTTTTCTGTCCACAAGGAAGTCTGCAGCAGCCCCAATAGAGCTCTGTTGAGCTTGCTTACTCCCACTCTGTCTCTCGCTCATTCCCTTTCTGCCCACTCTGCAGGCTACCCTTTTGTACTGGGCTGTGGCCTGAATTGCAGCCTGCTTCTGCCCACAAAGAAATCTGCAGCAGTCATGATAGAGCTCCATTGAGCTCGCTCACTTCCCCTCTCTCACTTGCTCATTCTGTTTCTCCCACCGCTGCAGGCTGCGCTTTTGTACTGGGCCCCTGCGTGCCTTGCTGCCTTTTTCTGCCCACAAAGAAATCTGCAGCACTCCCAACAAAACTCTGTTGAGCTCACTCACTCCCCCTCCCTCACTCCTCATTCTTTGTCTCCCGCTGCTGCAGGCTGCCCTTTATACTGGGCTCCTGCCTGGGTGTGGCATTTTCTGCTCACAAAGAAATCTGCAGCACTCCCAACACAGCTCTGTAATGTTCGCTCACCCCTCTATCACTTGCTCATTCCATTTCTGCCAGCACTGCAGGCTGGCCTTTTGTGCTGGGCTCCCTGCCTGCATTGCCGCCTTTTCCTGCCCACAGAGAAATTGCAGCAGTCATGATAGAGCTCCTTTGAGCTTGCTCAGTCCCCCTCTCTCACTTGCTAGTTGTGTTTCTCCTGGCGCTGCAGGCTGCCCTTTTGTACTGGGCTTCTGCCTGAGTTGACACCTTTTTCTGCCCACAAAGAAATCCGCAGCTGTCCAGACAGAGGTCTGTTGAGGTTGCTCACTCCTCCTATCTCACTCGCTCATTCTGTTTCTCCTGGTGCTACAGGCTGCCCTTTTGTAGTGGGCTCCTGCCTCTGGTGGTGCCTTTTTCTGCCCACAAAGAAATCTGCAGCAGTCCTGAAAGAGCTCCGTTGACCTCGCTCACTCCCCCTCTTTCACTCGCTCATTCCGTTTCTGCCAGCGCTGCAGGCTGCCCTTTTGTACTGGGCTTCTGCCTGAGTTGGCACCTTTTTCTACCCAGAAAGAAATCTGCAGCTGTCCCGACACAGCTCCGTTGAAGTCGCTCACTCCCCGTCTCACTCCCTCATTCTGTTTCTCCTGGCACTGCAGGCTGCCCTTTTGTAGTGGGCTCCTACACCTGGTGGTGCCTTTTCTCCCACAAAGCTGCAGCTGTCCCGACAGAGCTCATTGACTTCGCTCACTCCCTCTCTCACTTGCTCATTCCGTTCTGCCGGTGCTACAGGCTGCCATTTGTACTGGGCTCCTGCCTCGGGTGGCACCTTCTGCTCTAAGAAATCTGCAGCAGTCACGTGTAGAGCTCTGTTGAGCTCACTCCCCCCTCTCACTCGCTCATTCTGTTTCTCCGTCTGCTGTGGGCTGCCCTTTTGTGCTGGGCCCCTGCATGCATTGCTGTCTTTTTCTACCCACAAAAATCCGCAGCACTTCCAACAGAGCTACATTGAGGTCAATCACTCCCCTCCCTCACTTCGCTGTTCTGTGTCTCCGCTGCTGCAGGCTGCCCTTTTGTACTGGGCTCCTACCTGCATTGGTGGCTTTTTCTGGCCATGGAGAAATCTGCAGCAGTCCTGACACAGCTCCATTGAGCTCAATCACTCCTTCTCCCTCACTCGCTCGTTCTGTGTCTCCCGCTGCTGCAGGCTGGCCTTTTGTACTGGGTTCCTGCCTGCACAGTTAGCTTGCCCACAAAGAAATCTGCAGCAGTCACGATAGACATCTGTTGAGTCGCTCTCCCAAGCAGTGTTGCCGCCTTTTCCTGCCCAAAAGAAATCTGCAGCAGTCTTGCTAGACCTCCATTGAACTTGCTCCTCTCCCTCTCTAACTTGCTAATTGTGTTTCTCCAGTCGGTGCAGGCTGCCCTTTTGTACTGGGCTTCTGCCTGCATTGGCATCTTTCTGCCCACAAAAGAAATCACAGCTGTGCAACAGAGCTCCATTGAGTCATTCATTCCCCTGTCTCACTCGCTCATTCTGTTTCTCCTGGCACTGCAGGCTGCCCTTTTGTAATGGGCTCCTGCCTCTGTTGGTGCCTTTCTGTCCACAGGAAATCTGCAGCAGCCCCAATAGAGCTCTGTTGAGCTTCCATCCCACTCTGTAACTTGCTCGTTCAGTTTCTGCCCACTCTGCAGGCTACCCTTTGTACTGGTCCTGCCTGCATTGCAGCCTGCTTCTGCCCACAAAGAAATCTGCAGCAGTCATGATAGAGCCCGTTGAGCTCCTCCTCCCCTCTCACTTGCTCATTCTGTTTCTCCACTGCTGCAGGCTGCCCTTTTGTACTGGGCCCCTGCATGCATTGCTGCCTTTTTCTGCCCACAAAGATATTCGCAGTACTCCCAACAGAACTCTGTTGAGCTCACTCACTCCCCCTCCCTCACTCACTCATTCTGTGTCTCCCGCTGCTACAGGCTGCCCTTTTGTATTGGGCTCCTGCCTGCATTGGCGTCATTTTCTGCCCACAAAGAAATCTGCAGCACTCCCAACACAGTTCTGTAAAGTTCGCTCACTCCCCCTCTCTCACTTGCTCGTTCCGTTTCTGCCGGCACTGCAGGCTGGCCTTTTGTACTGGGCTCCTGCCTGCATTGCCACCTTTTCCTGCCCATAGAGAAACTGCTGCAGTCACAATAGAGCTCCGTTGTGCTCGCTCAGTCCCCCTCTCTCACTCACTAGTTATGTTTCTCCCGGAGCTGCAGGCTGGCCTTTTGTACTGGGCCTCTGCCTGAGTTCGCACCTTTTTCTGCCCAGAAAGAAATCTGCAGCTGTCCCGACAGAGCTCCATTGAGGTTGCTCACTCCCCCTGTCTCACTCACTCATTCTGTTTCTCTTGGTGCTGCAGACTGCCCTTTTGTAATGGGCTCCTGCCTCTGGTGGTGCCTTTTTCTGCCCACAAAGAAATCCGCAGCAGTCCTGACAGAGCTCCGTTGACCTCGCTCACTCCCCCTGTCTCACTCGCTCATTCTGTTTCTCCTGGCACTGCAGGCTGCCCTTTTGTACTGGGCTTCTGCCTGAGTTGGCACCTTTTTCTACCCACAAAAAAATCCACAGCTGTCCTGACAGAGCTCCATTGAGGTCGCTCACTCCCCCGTCTCACTTGCTCATTCTGTTTCTCATAGTGCTGCAGGCTGCCCATTTGTAGTGGGCTCTTGCCTCTGTTGGTGCCTTTTTCTGCCCAGAAAGAAATCTGCAGCAGTCCCAACAGAGCTCCATTGACCTTGTCTCACTCTTCCTTTCCGTTTCTGCCGACACTGCAGGCTGCCTTTTTGTATTGTGGTCCTGCCTGCATTGCCACCTTCTTCTGCCCACAAAGAAATCTGCAACAGTCAATAGAGCTCCATTGAGCCTGCCTACTCCCCTCTCTCACTCACTGTTTTGTTTCTCCCACCGCTGCAGGCTGCCCTTTTGTACTGGACCCCAGCATGCATTTCTACCTTTTGTACCCAGAAAGAAATCTGCAGCTCTTGTTCCTGCCTGCGTTGCGTCTTTTTCTGGCCACAAAGAAATCTGCAGTAGTCCCGACACAGCTCCAACCCCAACTCCACTGCCTCTGCACTTTGGGAACAAACCCTTTATCAGGGGACCTATGCCACATGCCAAAGTAGGGTTTGTACAGTAGCATACAGAGGACCACTGTCAGCCCAGCACCCTGGATACAGAGCTGTAATGCATGATTGACCATCCATGGCATGCTCGTGCCATCACCACTGATGCTGCGGCTGCTGCACTTCATATCGGTAGAGACCCATGTGACCCAGCTGGTTAAGGGCTGCTGTATTTCCCACAGGGATATCCTAGTCACACAGCCATCCCTGGAACCAGGGTGTGTGGAGGTGAGGGGTGCAGCCGCCCCACCTGGCTGGGACAGGTACCGGACAATAGTGGTGGACTGGTCTGACAGGTGTTAAGGACAGGGATATAATGGGTAAGCCCCTCAACAGGATTCACACACCAATTATGTGTATCACATCTAACATGTCATCTGTGGAGGACCCTCCCCCAATACTAACTGACTGATAGCAGAGTCAAGTGTGTAGTTCTGACTCTGGAACAGCATACATGTGATATCGCCCTCTTTACGCAGGAAATTCCTGTTTTTTTTGACTGAACTCTCTCCCTCCCTCCTGGGAAACAAAATCTCCTGCTTAAGTAAAATTCTGTTCAAAATATCCATCTTTTTTGGGCAGATAAAGACACATAAAAATTAAATCAGTGATGCACACTGTATCCGATAACTTTATATAACTAGTTGTTTATTCTTTTTAGTGCTTATTCTTGACAAAATGAAATGCATTACATTTTTGTAATGACTTTTTTCTTATGTTTTTGATGCCATTTAAGGACAAACGCATGATGTTACAGCATCTCCCTACTAACAGGCCAATCTCCTCCTAATTTGACCAAATCTCCCTCTTAAGCAAGGTGGCAGGCCAATCTCCTTCCTAATTTGACCCAAATCTCCCTCTTAAGCAAGTTGGACATATCACATGTATGGAACAGTGCCTGCTGTCTGGCACCAGACATGCATATCTGCTGTCTTTATGTGAGGAGCTGGTCTGTATGACCTGTCATGAGCCTGGTACGAGAGGGGTGGTTATTGCTGGACTGTTGAGGGACAGCTGCGAAGGCCCTGCATGTAAGGCTAAGAGGCCTGGCCCACAGGCCTATGTCCTGCTGTAACTAGGGCACTGCAGGCAGCTACCTCGTGATCATGCAGCTGGGGGGAACATGGCAGGCATTGCGACACCAGACAGAGTAACTCACACACCACCCTACCACATGCACACCTCCATACACCTATCTTTGCTGGTGAGGCAATCCTTCGTGCTGTCTCAGTTGCCCTGTAGTTACACTGAGATGTGCAGGAGGTGCACTCCTCTCTTTAAATAGCACAGGGGCAATCAGGCATGCTAATGTATGCAGACCTGCCTGTAGAAAGATGAAAATGGGCCTGTTTGCCCGCAGATTGCCTGATGAGCGTCGACGCATGACTGTATATAGCAAATTATGTACCACACTATCCATGTTAGTGTTTGCGATGTTGCTGCAGAATACATGGCATGTAATCACCATGCCTGCATGATGGCGTCACCCATCTGTGATGTCAATAGGCTGTGCAATGCCTTGCAGATCAGTGCAGCACAGTTCCATGCACAGGTCATATGCAGGTCACGCATGCTTGACCTTAACATGTGGCCCTGAGCCATGCGTGGCGCACTATGCATCACGACATTGCTCTGCACATAGGCTGCATACTGCAGTGCAAACATCATGCCCATCTTCTCTAGGAAGCAGCATGACAAGTTCCTGCTGAGCCCACAACAGGACAATGGGATATCTGCCAGACACGGGGAGTCATACTTCAGTATGACCAGTGCTGGACTAAAGGGGAGCTGGCCAACCTGGTTGACCTTGTGGTCAAAAGTGAGGACCAGCTACTGGGGAAAGCAGCTGGGTGGACAGGCACCACTGCAAGGTCTGGGTCTTTGTGGGGCACCGACTGACGTGGTGCACTGGGGTGGAGCATAATGGGGACCAATGCCACCATTGGGTCAATGATCTTCAATGCAGGGGCCCACACCACCTCCATGATTTCCAGGGAATGGTGGCTGCAGGCATGGTTAAAAGACCAAGTAAGTGCTGTGTGGTGTTTGACTGGTGTGTGTAAGGGCAAGGGGTGGATGGCTACCTGAGTATGTACCTGACAGGACTGTCACCCTGCTGATGCCATAGCCCTTCTCAGGGTGCCCCCACACACACCTACATGGGCAGGGGCCACCCCTCCAAGTGCTGGCCATGTGTGTCACGCAGCATCCCCATGGCTCTGGGACAACCCTGGTCCCACGTAAGGCCACGACCACCTCAGTTGATCATGGACACCACTGACCCATCCACACAGCAGAGCACACCTTGGGGTGCCTGCAGCAGTGGCATGGGTCCTGTAGCCCAATCCAGCAGAGGCCCTATATGCCACACATGAGTTAGTGGGCTGCCACCCTCTCTACATACACTATGCCAATAGTCTGGCAGGTGACCACTACCATTGTGGCATGGGTGCCCAACTTAGGGGCTACACATTGTGGGGCCCACTACCAGCCAGGACTCTGTGGAATGCATGTCTGCCTATTGCCACATAGTGGTGTCCCCCAGGTGCTGTGTGCTGACTGGGGTGTGTACTGTGTGCCTATGGGCCATGCCCTACAACACACTGTGACTGGACACAACCCATACATGTGGCACTAGGGTCTGCAGTGCCCCTGAGCCATGCCACCATTGTCATGCGGCAACGGTTGTGCCATGCCTACCCATGCACACACTGCATGGACTGGGCCCATGCGTGGGTGCTGTTCCATGGCTGTCAGCCTGGGGCCCTACCACAGGGCCCATGCCCCCATTGTCACCACATCTGGGGCCTAACTTTGGGGCCTCCACACCTTGCTGTGTGTGCACCTACAGCTGGCTGCATGGCTGCACTGTGGGACCAACTTGCATGCCCTTCGTGACCACCACAGTGGTTGTCAGTCCCTGTTAGATTTTGATACATACTTGCCTGGGGTGTGTGCAGTGCTGCACAGTGCATTTCTCACCTCACCTCTTCTTCTCTTCCCTACAGCTCTCTGGGGCCAGGATGAACAGGAGGGACTCGCCCCTAAAACCAGCGGAGGATGTCCAGGAGCATTCTCCAGGCCAATGATGGGGCCCATTTCAGTACTGGCAGGTGGAGGTGCACCTGTGAGTACCCAGCATTGTGTGTGTTCCTTTGAGCCTATATGAGTGTGCAGGCTGTGCCACTGTCCATGACACATTGCTACAATCGGGCTACATGCCCCTTTGGGGTTGTGTGTGGCTGTCCACGGTGAACAGGACTGTACTTGTGGCAAGGGAGGGCTACTCCTTGCCAACCTTGTAGATGTTGCCCAGGGGCACCTGTCACCACACCGTCTTAGTAGGAGGACACATGGCAGCAGCACTTGGTCCCTCCAGGCCCCTGGGGTTTCCCTGGGGTCTGCCAATGTGCCTTTCCATGGGACATGGCACCTGCAGCGGCCAGGGAGGATGGGTGATGGGTGTTGGGCCATAGGGGTGTGCCTAATGCAGTATGCTACTGGTGGCTTTGTGGGGCCACACAATGTACATGTGCACCCACTGGGGCTGGACTGCCATGTATGCACAACCCCAGACAGGGTGGGCCATCTCCCCCCAAGGTGTGGCTGGGTATGGGCAGATCTGTCCACTACATGGGTGCATGCCACCACCACTTTAGTGGCCCGACTCTGGGTGGCTTTGTTCACCATGCTGCAGGCCCCATGTGTGGACCCCATCCTAGGGCAACCAGTCATGGGCACCGGCCCTGTGCAGGGGTCAACAGCCCAGCACTGTCCTTGACCAAATTCACAGTGTGTGCCATCCACACATTCCTCATGTGTGACACTGTAGTGCGTCCCACTGCGTCTGTACTCTGCTGCACCATGGACCACATGATGCTAGCATGTGGCATGACCAACACTGGCTACCAATCACAGGTCACAGTGACAGTGCACACCATCTCATTGGCTACGGCACCCCAACCCTCTCCCAAGCCTGTGTCTGGGGTATGCCGAAGGGTGGCTGGCATCTGTCAGATGCGATGACCCCACAAGTACTGTGGGCACCACAGTAGCATGGGTGCCTGTCGGGTGGTCATGCGGCAGAAGCCTTTGTCTGTGTTATTGGCACTGCATGGTGTGTCACAGTGAACCACCATGTGGCCAGCAGTGCAGACACAGTGGGTCAGCCAGTTGGTCCACAGATGCAGGAGGATTAGAAGCCCTGTGGGAGTTTGGTTTTGGCTGTGACCATTGCACTGGATACTCAACAGTACGCATTCACAGGGCTAGGGATCCCAGTGTATCTGGGTAGGCCGGCTGTACAGGCGACCATCATGGGGGGGCCATGCTCACTGTGCCTGCAGGGCCCTGTCATTGAGCAGATTTATATTCCTACACAGGGTTCATAGCCACACCAGCCTGCTGGCCATGGGGGCCTGATGGGACATGCCCTGGGGGGGAGCCAGGCTGCAGAAAGCGCCTGCATGGGCAGCATTGCTATGCAGCCATTGTGCCTGCATGGGACCATTCTGGGATGGGAGGTGGCTTGGCTTTTCTCCCACCCCCAAAATAAGTACAGCAAGTTTCCCTTAGCTGTCCACTCCACACCCAATCTCGTCATTGACCAGGTGCAGTCCTATAAATATCTTGGTATAACCTTTGACCCTGCACTTTCATTCCATGGACATATATCTGCCCTAAATTCTGTCGCCAACTCACGGCTAGGCATTCTTTACTGGCACAAGAAATGCCTCCCTCCTGATGCCCTCCACCTGGCTGTCACCTCCTCTGTCATGTCTCTCATTGACTATGGCCTTCCGGTCTATGGCTCAGCAGATCAGACTGCCCTGAACAAGGTTCGCCTCACAGTTAATAAGGCCTGCAGACTTATCACTGGTGCTCCCAGACTCACTCACACATGTGAGCTGTACGCCCTGGCTACCCTACTCAACCTGGAAGAGCGACTCATGTATCAGACATGCCAGCTCACCTTTAAAACCCTGCGTGGCCTATCCCCATAGGGCCTATCCAACTCCATTCTGCATTGCACCGACTCCTGATCACGCCGCAGCCTCGCCAAGAGCTACCCTAGTTATTCCGAGAGCCAGGACCTCAGGTCAGAGGGCATTCCCTACCGTGAGCCCCACTGGTATAACTCCTCCTGCCAGTGTCTCAAACTCACTAACCTTAGCTTGCTTTAAGCCCAGGCTCAGAAACTTCCTGCTTAGCTCTGGCAAATGCAACTGCCGCTAGCCTAGTGTAAAAAAAAAAAATATATATATATATATACTCTGTTTGACAATGCTCACTGAGCTGTCCCCCTCCTTTCCTACTAATTCCTCCTCCCTATCTCCTCCCTTCTACCTCCCACCAGCTCTCCCCGACCATAAGTTTTGCACCTTTTGTTATCTTTTTGCTTTGTTGGAGATTGTATTCTATTGAAACAAAATTGTAATTGAACTGTAACTTTTTGTTGGTAAGTACTGTGTCCCTTGTACTACTGTTCTGATGTCCTCTTTGTGATGAGGTACCTTTGTAAATGAGCCTCTGGCTCAAAGGTTTCTAAACTGATGTTTAACTAAATAAATAAATAAATAAATAAATAAGCAGGGGGGGGGGTTACAGCTACAGCATGCCTCCTGTGGCAGGGTGGTCTGGGTGGTTGCCTCACCACCTGTGGGGACTCCTGGGACATTGTTAGGTATCCTGGCAGCTTCCATGCCTCTTGCTAGGGGCACCATAGGGTGCTGTGGTGAACACAGGATTGTCAGCCCATTCTGGCCATGGCACGGTGTCCACTGCTGCTCTGTCAGTGGCGCAGAGTATATGCAGCACCCTGTCATATACCACACTGCTGCAGTGCTGTGCTCCATAGCTGGCCCACACCAAGCTGGCTCCTGCCCCTGTGCTATACATTTGCTGCTGTGTGCAACATGTGTGTGCCTATGTTCCATCCCTCAGTGACACACGCAGGCCCTGGTTGGACTGTCATGTATGCCACAGCTTGGCCTGTGCATTGGTGTACTCCTGTGCAGCCTGCCCACCACTCAACACATGCCACTGTCTGGCAGTCTGCAGCATGTTGCTGCTGCATCTGCATGTGCCGCAGACATGCCACTGCCATGCCTGCTGCTGGTGTGAGTCCCATGTCCTATCTGGGCAGCCATGACGCTGCGCAGGGTCATCCCTGGATATGTGTCTCGGCAGTGCTTTGTTCCCTTGTTCCATTCCTGGCCTTCCACATCTGCCCTGGTACAAGGTTGGACATGTGGGGGCACACAGCATAGGGTTGAACATGGGGGACACACCTGGGCTGCTGTTACCGGGCCTCCAGGTCCCATGGCTCTGTGCAGTCCCAGGGTGGCATATTGTTTAACATATGCTATTGACATTTGTCACAGTTGCAACATGTGCATCTCTCCTGTCCTACTGTGCCCACAGATCCATTGTCTTGTAGACCTTCATGGCACCAGCACATCTGTCTTGTGCTAACACAGTGGTGCCATCCCTATGTGAGGTGCACCTGCACATGTCCAGGTCTCTGACTGGCGTGGATCATTTCCACTCCACAGCACCTGTATGCCAGTCGTGTTCCCTTCGTGGCATGTTGGTGCCTGTGCTGGGTGGCTTCCCCATGGCTGCATTTGATAGGTAACAACTGCATCCTCTGTCCTGTTTGCACAGGTGACTTGGTACATATTTTTGCTGTCCATAGGTGACTGAAGGAGTGTGGCAGAGGCCTGGCACCCTGAAACGGCAGAGAGCAGGGACAAACTGCTCCACTAGCTGGTGCGACAGCAGCGCATCATGTTGGCGTGCCTAGAGGCCATTGAAGAGGCTAACACACAGATGGTCTACCTCCTGGAGGATGTCATGAGGAACACACAACACTCTTCTCCACCTGTCCTTTCCTATATCCCCAGTTCTTGTCCTCCACACCCTTCTCTACTTATCTGTTCATTTTCAAGGCCTGTTACCTTTTGATTTAAATAAAGATTATTTTGATACTGTTGCTCCTGTGTCCTGTTTCTGTTCTGTACTGTAGCACCTGTGACTGTATGTTCCTGATGCCCTTACCGCCCACTCACAGCCCTCCCACTGGGATGCTTGCTTTGTGTCATGCCCAGAGCAGCACCCAGGGGGTCAGTTCATTGATTTTTAGTGGATGTCTACAACTTCGATTGGTCGACATCTGGCAGACATCCACATGTTCTGGATGTCATATTACTTCCCAGACCAAACATGTTGGATGTCAGCATTTTAGAACTGACCACTTAACTGGATGTTACTATACATATTTGTGGTAAGATATAAGTTTTATCTGGCTAACTCCATCATGTCTTGACTGCCATAAGTGGAGTTTTGGACATCATCTATGTTTGTGTCTGACATGTGGACATCACTGACATTCCTTCCCCTTTATTTTGGAGGTTTCTGCCTTATTTTTGGAAGTCAAATACTCCCCACATGGATTTACCCAATTCCATGGCTGCACTGCTATTAACCCTTTGCGGACAGATCTATTCCCAGTGCTATATTCATTCCTGTGCAAATGTGCTGCACTGCACTCCCAGCTGTAGCTTGCGTGCCACCCATTGTGCCCTGTATTCCAGTGGTCTTAAAGCTGGCACTATGCCTGTGAATGCACGCTACCTTCCACCCTTTCTCATCCCCACAGTGTCTACCGAACTCGTCTCTCTCTCTCTGTCTCCTGCTAATAACTTACCTCCTTCGTACTGCTTACTGTCTGTCCTGGGTTACATGTTACTCTTTGCCACCACCTGTGAAACTCGCCAATCATGTGGGCATCTTCCCCCGTTCTCCTCTCCTCCTCCTCCTCCTCCTTGCTCTGCCCTCCCTTTCTCTCTCCCTGGCCCCAGCCATCCCTAACCCCTCCCCCTCTCCACCACCATCATCTACTCAGGTATTCACTGCAACTCCCAGGGAACCCTCCACTATCAACCCAGACCTGTGCATGGCCCACCCGCTCAGAAATCCCTGGATACTTTCCAATACTGCTAAATTTTACATGTGGGACCACTTCCCCACACTGTACCACTTAGCATTTCACTGGGGCTGCCACATGGAACCTGCCTACTGCCCCTCCTGGAAACAATAACGTAAGCTATCTCTCAAGGAATTATGCGTATGCTCTATAAAACTCCTACTCCTCCTCCTACTAATCTCAGGAAATGTCCATCCAAACCCTGGCCCAAGCAGCTCTTGCCACACAAAAATGGCAGGGGCTCTTATTCTCGCAACCATTAACATCTGCAGCCTGCTGCCAAAACTTGATGCCCTTCAAGCCTTCATACGCCAACACAACCCTGACATTCTTGCTGTGGTTGAAACCTGGCTGACGCCAAAATTTCCTGGTCTGGCATTAACCTTACAGGGCTACAATGTTCACAGACTGGACCGGGTCTCTAAAAAAGGTGGTGGCTGTGCAATCTATATCAAAGACACCCTTATGTGGCACCCCGTAAAAACTCCTTCGCCTGCTGCCTCGGCCCAGATCCTGCCTATAAAAATCCTCCTAGGACCTAACATAAGGTCTGACTATTGTCTCCATATACATTCCACCCAGGGATCAAAAACATGGCATCAACAATGTCCTTAACTTTATCAACTCACAACCTCCTGACACTGAACTTATTCTACTAGGAGATTTCAACACAAACTGGTTAGCATCTGATGCAAGTGCTCACAAAGATTCCATCACAGCTGCCAGCCTCACACAAATGGTTACCTCCCCTACTAGGACCAACTACAAAACTGGCACCAGTACACTCCTGGACTGGGTACTCATCAGCCACCCCGCCAGGATCTCTCACACCACCGTTGTCCCGGACTCTCTCAGTGACCACTCACCAGTCATTTGTGAATGGTCAAACAAATTCCTCAAGCCCCCACCCAAACTCATCTCTAGCAGGGTCCTCCCTCGTGGTAAACTTTCCCACCTCAAACACTACCTGAAGCTACAAGACTGGCTACCCATCAACAAGGTGATGGATGTTAACTTAGATTATTTCATCTCTACTTTCAACAGGGCTTGTGACCTCTTTGCCCCTGTTAAAAAAACGCAAACCAAAAACTCTCTGTAACCCCTGGATCACTGTGGAACTTCTTTCTCAGCTGAAATTGAGGGACCACCTCTGGGCGGTAGCCAAAGCTACTGGCAATCAATCTGACATCCAAAAATACAAACAAGCCCAAAATGCCTGCACTAAATCCATCCAGCTTACGAAAACTTCCTATTACAAGGACACTCTCACCAATACCTGGGGTAACGGATGAGCATTCTAGGATAATAAGGATATTACAGGGAAGCAGCCAAAAACCTCTCCGGCCATGCTAATAGTTGATGGATCCACTTCCCTCGACCCCATGGTCATCGCAAACACCTTTAACATGGCTTTTTCAGACCTCAGTGCTGTTCTCCCTCCTGACTTTTTCAAAAACAGCGCCACCTCCCCTAACTTTCCTCATCCACAGTCAAACCATCCTCTCTTCTACTTTAGGGAGGTAAGGCTGAATGAAGCTCGCCGCTGTATTGCCGCTGCTATCTCTAAATCCAGATCTAGTGGTGACACCCTGGACCTTAAGCTACTGTCACTTACCCTCGATGAGGTACTTCATCCATTAACAAAAATTCTGAACCTCTCTCTCAGTAGCGGTAAATTCCTGGACAGATGGAAAACAGCTGTTGTGACACCTGTCCACAAAAGTGGCGATAAGGCCAGTCACTCAAACTATCGCCCTATCTCCGCTGCCCCACTGTGTAAGGCACTCCGGCGTATCGTGGCAGACCAACTTACCGACCACATGGATAAATACAATATACTATGTGCAACAACACTGCTCCGAAAGGACACAGTACCACCACAGTCCTTCTCGAGTTCGCTGTAGCAGTACACAACCCCCGACAATGGCCTACTCACTGGGCTGTCTTTATTGACCTCTCCAAGGCATTTGATACTGTACACCATGGGCTGCTTACTGGCCAACTACTGAATGCTGGTCTTTCACCAGACTCTGCTCTTTGGTTTAAAAGCTACCTAGAAAATCAACTACAGAGAGTAAAAATTGCAGATGCTCTTTAAGATACCTTGCCTGTTCACTCTGGTGTCCCACAGAGGTCCATATTGGGCCCCCTCCTTTTCAGCCTCTTCTTAAACTACCTTCCTCAATCCTGCTCTGAACAAATCATACTGTATGCCGACAATGCAGTTGTATTTTCTTCACACAAAGACCCCACGTCATTACAACGCAGCCTCCAACTTGGATTCAGAACCATCAAGTCATGGTTTTATAATCATAAACTGGTCCTTAATCATAAGAAAACTAAATCTATGCTATTCTGCAGCTCTCATAATCCGCACAAGCAACACCACTTGGCCATCTCCATTTCACAGGGGAATACCTTAGAACAGGTGGTGTCCTTCAAATATCTAGGATACTGCTTGAACTCTAATCTCCCTAGGGCTCACGTTGACAATGTTGCTAGAGCTGCAAATACATGTATTGATCTTCTTTACAAACACAGACAACATCTTACCCGGGATGCACTGAAGATTGCTGTACAGAGCTCTGTGATCTTGGTTATTGACTATGGACTCATCATTTATGGCTCTGCCACAACCACAACCCTCAGATGTATATCAATTGCCTTAAACAAGGCATGTCGGCTCATTACTGGTGCCCACCGTCTCACCCACACTTGCGACCTGTATGCTTTGACTGGCTGGCTCCAACTATCTAACTGCATCAAGTATCTCACCTGTACCAGGCGAAAACAATTTACCTTGGCCTTGCACCTCCTGGGTGCCTTAGCCTGTTACATCAGAGCTCCAATAATTGGTGCTTAACGAGATCCGATAGGCAGCTCCAAAAAGTCCCCGCTGTCACACTACCCAGTGTCAATGCTGTTTGCCTATAAAGCTCTGCTCTGGTTTAATGGCCTCAGCCCCACCATCTCCTCTATCCCGACACTAGGTATGTTTAAAACCAGACTCTGGCACCATCTCACTGCCAACAGCTCCTGTGATTTCCCCACCTAACCTTAGAATCACTATTCTCCACCAGCTTCTGTGGCCCTCTCACTTCTCACCAGACACACCTGCCACACCTCTGTGTGCCCCATGTTGCACTTTTCCTTCCTTCCCATCCCCCGCCCCACATCTCCTACCTTCTCTACCTCCTACCTGTCCTACCCCCCCTTGCCTGCCCCCTCACTTACCCCTCGACTACAGTACTTCACAACTAATGTCTGTTGTTCTGACAAATGCCTCTGGCTGCTTTGTTCCTTTCATTTATTCCCAATGTCTCAGTATGCAAACTGTCTGTAATCACCACATTGTTGTTAGTTCTAGACTTGCTGTTTTGCTCAATCTGTACTTCTCTGATGTGGAACCTTTGTAAAAGAGCCTTGGCTCAAAGGTAATTGTAATCCTAGACCTAAATAAATAAATAAATAAAATAAATATAGCGGCTACAGGACTTGCACAAATGCAATCTGAGGTGCAGTGCAAACTTTGCCCATGGGCAATCATACCAACATGCAAAAAATGCCAGCAGATACAGGCCTCATGGTCTACAGAGTCTGCTCGATTGTGCAGCTAGCCCCTCACCTTACAGCTTCCCCACCCAGCTCTCCCCTCTTCATAATTACCCCCTCACACTCTGTCCCATCCCCTCTTAAAGCCATCTACCATGCTACAGGCCACTACCTCGTCAGGCAGAGTATTCCATTTGTCCACCACCCTCTCTGTGAAATACTGTCTCCTGACTTCCCTCCTGAATCTTTCCTCCTCCAATCTCAGCTGGTACCCCCTCGTGACCTTCCCCCTTCTGATCTGGAAAATCTCTTCTGTACTAGTTTTGTTAACTCTCTTTAGGTATTTGAAGATTTTGATAGTGTCCCCCCATCCCTCCTCTCCTCTCACGAGGGAATACATATTTAGCTCGCCCAGCTTCTCCTCATAAGAGTATCCCACTGATCCCTGGATCACCTTTGTCGCCCTACAGTGTACATGCTCCAACAATCTGATATTCTTCTTCAGGAATGGGTGCCAGAACTGCATGCAGTATTGCAGGTACTGCCTGACTATTGACCTGTAGAGGGGAAGGATCACCTCCCTATTCCTAGAGGAGAGTCCCCTCACTATGCACCCCAGCATCCTGTTGGCTTTTGCTGCTGCCCTCCTACACTGAGCCGAGTTGCACATACTCCCTATTATGAGCACCTCTAGATCCTTCTCCTCCTCGGTGCATACCAGTTGTACTCCCCAGCTGATAGTTCCTCCCCTGGTTGTTAGCCCTGAAGTGCAATATCTTGCCCTTTTTGGCATTAAACCCCAACTGCCATGCCTCCAACTACTCCTGTAGTTTGTTCAGGTCCTCCTGCAGCCCCCTCGACCCTTTGATGTCCTCTATCACCGCTCCCATCTTTGTGTCATCAGCAAAGAGACTGATCTTAATCTGGACCCCATGAGAGATGTCAGCAATGAAGATCCTGAAAAACACAGGTCCCAACACTGATCCCTGAAGCACCCCACTCATCACATCCCTCAGTTTCGAGAGTTCCCCACCAACACCACCCTTTGCTGCCTACCCTTCAACCAATTGGTGATCCAGTTTGCCATCTTTGTTCCCACCCCTGTATATTCCACTTTTCCCACAGCCTCCCATGTGGCATGGAATCAAAGGCCTTGCTGAAGTCCAAATACAGGACATCCACCGCATGGCCTTTGTCCAGTTCCCTTGTCACTCAGTTGTAGTACTCAATCAGGTTTGTCTGGTAAGATCTTCCTGAGACAAACCCCTGCTGCTGAATTCACAACAGGAAGGTCATGTCAGAGGAATCTAATAGATTTCTTTGACTGGGTGACAAAGTAGTAGGGCAGGAAGGGGCTGTGGACATAGCCTACCTAGACTTTAGCAAGGCATTTGACACAGTCCCACACAAAAGATTAATATACAAGTTAGCCAGCCTTAGAGTGGGTCCCAAAGTGGTAGTCTGGGTAAAATATTGGTTGGACAACAGGATGCAGAGGGTAATAGTAAACAGAGTTCAGTCTGAAGAAAGGGGGTTACTAGTGGGGTACCACAGGGTTCAGCACTGGGAGCAGTCCTCCTTAATGTCTTTATAAGTGATATTGCAGAGGGACTGGAAGGAAAAATATGTCTCTTTGCAGACAACACAAAGATCTGCAACAGGGTTGATACAGAAGGTGGGGTGGAAAGGATGCAAAGGGACTTGGCAAGGTTGGAGGAATGATCAAATGTATGGCAGCTTAGATTCAATGCAAATAAGTGCAAAGTAATGCACCTGGGAAACAAAAACCCAGGGGAAGAGTACACAATGGGGGGTGAGATACTAACAACAAAAATGGAAAGAGACCTGGGGGTAGTCATAACAGATGACCTTAAGGTGGGCAAGCAATGTGAGAAGGCAGTAAGGAGGGCTGGTGGGATAATGGGATGCATAGGGAGAGGTATCACCAGTAGAAAACAGGAAGTTGTCATCCCTCTTTATGGACAGTTGGTGAGACCCCATCTGGAGTACTGTGTGTAGTTCTGGAGACCCCATCTCTGCAAGAACATAGACAGGATGGAGGCTGTCCAGAGGAGGGCAACTAAAATAGTGCAGGGCCTGCACCAGAAGACATACAAAGAGAGATTAAAGGAACTTAATATGTATATCCTCTAGGAGAGGAGGGAGAGGGGGACATGACAGAAACTTTCAAGTACATCAAAGGAATCAATAGAGCCCAAGAGGGTAACATTTTTCAGAAAAAGAGATGTGCAAGAACAAGGGGGCACAATTTGAAGATTGAGGGGGGACGGCTCAGAGTTAATGTGATGAAGTATTTTTTCACGGAGAGGGTTGTGGATACATGGAACAGCCTTCATGAGGAGGTAGTGGAGTCAAAAACAGCGGAGGAATTCAAGAATGCATGGGACAGACATAAGGCAATTCTAGTGGGGTGTTAGGAGGAAGTAGGCTGTTGGTTAACTAGGATCTGCAGCTTATCCATTAGGTAGAGAAATGGGCAGATTAGGTGGGCCAAGCGGTCCTTATCTGCCATCAAATTCTATGTTTCTACATGCTGACCGTCCTATAGACCATTGTTCTCCAAAAAGGTCACCAGACGCTCTTTTAGGATCATCTCCATCAGTTTTCCCACAACTGATGTGAGGCTCACTGGTCGGTAGTTGCCCGGTTCGTCCTTGGGTCCACTTTTGTGAATGGGTACCACATGGGCCATCCTCTAGTCCAGATATAAGCATCCTGTGTCCAAGTAGGTGTTGAACAGGTCAGCCAACAGTCCTGGCAGGATCTCAGCTAGTTCCATAAGTACCCTAGGGTGAATGCCATCTGGACCCCGTGCCTTATCTCCCCTCAGTGCCCTTAATCTCTTCAGCACCCTATCCTCGGTAATCCCTGTATCAGTCACCTCCCCCCATCCACTCCTCATCTCCCAGGTGGTGCCTGCCTCCCTTTCTCCTTTGTGAACACAGAGCAGAAGTAATCATTTAGTGCCTCTGCATGGTCCTTTCCCTTCTCCACCCAGCCCCCGGCCTTCTTTATCCTCGCTGTCTGATCTTTGTTGTTCCGCCTTTCACTTATGTATCTAAAGAAGTCATTTTCTCCATCTTAATGCCCTGTGCCAATCTCAGCTCCCTGAAAGCCTTGGCCACTCTAACCAGCCTGGTAACCTCCATGGCCTTCTTCATATACATCTCCCTGTTGTCCTCCCCTCCCGATTTCTTGAGTCTCTGAAATGCCTTTTACTTGGCCCTCACCCTCTCCATGATCTCCTGCGTCAGCCAGCTGGGCTTTTTGCCCTCCCTTCTTACTCCTTGTTCTTTTACATATCCAGTAGCCTCTACCAGCCCTTTCTTAATAACATCCCATTTTGGCTAGTACCCATGCATGGTCAATACCAGTCAGATGTCTGCCCATAATATCCCCATCCTTTTAAAGTTCACCCTCTTGAATTCAATCACCCTGGTACTTGTACCTCCAATTCCCTGCCCATATTGAGTGTGAACCATACTGTGTGGTGGTCACTCCAGCCAGAGGGTCCTGTACCTCTAGATCCCTTACAGCCTCCCCATTTGACAGAACTAGGTCTAGAGTCCTATCCAGTCTAGTTGGCTCCCAGGCTAACTGCTCCAGGAAGCCGTTCTCGAATGCCTTTGAAGAATATCTGGATGCATAGCTTATAAAAACTCTAACATGCATGCAGACTGTTGAATCTCCCACTGATCCCACTGCTGCCGCCCTGCTCTGATGGTATCTGCAGTGTAGTCTGGGATTTGTAGTTACAGAAAATGTCAGCTTGGAAGTGAAAATGTCATAGAAACATAGAAACATAGATCATGATGGCAGAAAAAGACCAGAGGTCCATCCGGGCTGCCCATATTCCCTATAATCCATGGAACCTTCCCTGGAACCTATTGTTCCTCCAAGGTACTAACCCTCCTCAACCTATCCCCATTCTCCTACATGGTCTTGTCACCCCTGGTGACCATGATTCCCTTCATTCTATCCCATGCCTGCTTGAATCCCCTGACTGTGTTTGCACCTACCACCTTGGCCAACAGACTGTTCCAGGTTCCACCACCCTTTCCATAAAGGTGCTTCCTCTCATGTCTCTCCTGAACCTCCCACCTGTTAATTTCCACTCACAAGTTGCTATTCAGGGTAAATAATTCCCGTAGTTTCTTGTTAGATTCCTTTAAGGAATTGAAGATCTTTATCATGTCCCCTCTCCCTTCTGGTTTTCAGTGAGTACATATTTAGTGCCTTGAGGCATTCCTCATATGATCTGCCCTGCAGACCCTAAATCTTTTTTGTTACTCTGCATGTAAGCACCCCTTCATTTTGAGGGGGCTTATTGCTCACCTTTGGGGTCCCCCTCACCCTTTCCCCGGTGCTTTGGGATGTTAGTGCACTTAGTGGAGTGTCTTCTGCTGGCCGCCACTTGGGGACAGCAGAGATCTTTTTCTATATAACTCAAGGATAGAGCTTCTTTGCCTACCAAGCTCCTCTCTGGCTTAACTCCTTCCCTGGTGATGTCTCCTCAGTTCCCAAGCTAGGACCCTTCAAACATGAACTCCGACGGTACCTCATCCGGCACAGCTCTTGTGACTGATTCCACTGAGCTGGCAAGGACCCTGCCAACAACACCCCTAACTCAGAAGATCTTGCACTTCTTCTCTCCTACAATACTTCTCAGCACTTCTCGCTAACATCCCCTTACCTAGCCCCTCCCCACACACCCTCCTCATCTGCCTACCCCTTCTTACCCTGCCTTCCCCCGACTGCTCTTCTATCTTCCCCTTTCCCTTGTACTCCCCTTACCCCCACACTTTACCCATCCACCCTCCCATTTCTTCTATCTACCTCTTTTCACTCTATCCCTTCATCCTCCCTCTCTACCTCCCCCCCTTCCTTGTACTCCCTCCCCTGCCACACTGCCCTCCACCTCCTCTGGCTCTTTCTACCCACTACTCACCACTCTTCCTCCCTCACTGTTCCCCCCTCCCCTCTCTACCTGCCACCTCCCTCTGCTACCTTACAACAATGGCCTTTGGCTGCATCTCTACTTTCCCTCTTTCTCCTCCCTTCCTATCCCTCCCTTCCACTACCTCCTGTCTATTTTGTGGTAAGGCCTCTCTGCTGATTTGCTTCACTATGTATGTATTTATTTATTAATTTATTTAAAATTGGTGACTGGGAAGGGCACACTGAGCTGAGACTCGTTTCCAGGTGCAACCTGGGTACAAAGTGTACAATGTGGGATGCAGAGAAATACAAGCAATATCAAGTATCAGATGAATAGTACAGTACAAGTACATTTCATAGTGTTAAGCTGTGAGGCAATTTTTTTTTTGTTAGTTATTTAACCAGAACTAGCACACTAAGCTGAAAGCTTTTTTCTGGGTGCAACCTGGGAGTACAGGGAAGTTAAGTGACTTGCTCAGGGTCACACAGTATGCAGGTGGAAGCTGTGGGGTTCAAACCCAGGTCTGGTCTGCTGGATGTCACCAGATTTGCAGCTCAGAGCCTTAAACCACTGCGCTATACTGCCTCTGCCACTGGCAAACAACTGGACATCCAAAATTACAAACAAGCACGAAATGCCTGCACAAAAGCCATACGGCTAATGAAATCCACCTATTACAAAAGGCTCTCACAATACATGGGAAATGGTGGTGCTTTCTGGAACAATATCAAGGATGTCACAGGGAAGCAGACCTCTCCGGCCATGTTAATGGTTGATGGATCCTCAATCCTTGACCCCAAGGTGATCGCAAACATCTTTAACATGGCTTTTCAGACCTTAGTGCTGTTCTACCCCATGACTTTTCGAAAACAGGGCCTACTCTCCAAATACCTCAGCCCTCAGTCTAACCATCCCTCTTCTACTTCAGGAAGGTAAGGCTGAATGAAGCTCCGCTATATTACTGCAGCTATCTCTAAATCTAGATATAGTAGTGACACTCTGGACCTAAGCTTCTGTTGCTCATCCTTGATGAGGTAATTCATCCATTAACAAAAATCCTAAACCTCTCTCTCAGCTGTGAAAATTCCAAGACCTATGGAAAACAGCCACCGTGACACCGTCCATAAAAGTGGGGACAAGACGATTCACTCAAATTATCGCCCCTATCTCCATACTGCCCCACTCTAAGGCACTTGAGCGCATCGTGGCTGATCAACTTACCCACCACTTGGATAAATACAATATACCTTGTCCATAACAACACAGCTTCCGGAAAGGTCACAGCACCACCACAGCCCTTCTTGAGTTCACTGGAGCTGCACAAATCCTTTGACAACGGCCTTCTCACAGGGCCGCTTGACCACCTCTCAAGGCCTTCGATAGAGTACACCATGGACTACTAACACCAACTACTGAATGCCGGGCTATCACCTGACTCTTCTCTGGTTTAAAAGCTACTTAGAAAACTGGTCACAGAGAATAAAATTATGGACGCTCTCTAACACCCTGCCTGTTAGCTGGGTGTCCCACAGGGATCCATACTGGGACCCCTCCTTTTAGCCTTTTCTTAAACTCCTCCTTACCACTGCTCTGGGCAGATCATACTATATGCTTATGATGCTGTTGTATTCTCCACCACAAAGATCCTGCAACTCTTCAACAAACCTTCAACTTGGTTTCAGTTCTGTAGAGACATGGTTTCTTAATCATAAACTGGTCCTCAATGACATGAAAACCAAATCTATGCTCTTCTGCAGCTCTCATAACCCACACAAGCTCCACCACTTGGCTCTCCACCACCCAGGGCAACACTCTAGATCAGGTGGTGTCCTTCAAACTCTTAGGATTCAGCTTGACCCTAATCTCTCCTATGGACTTCATGTAGATAATGTAGCTAGAGCTGCTAATACACGGCTTGGTCTCCTCTACAAACACAGACCACACCTCACACAGAAGCTTTGAAGGTTGCAGTCCTGAGCTCTGTGATCTCTGTAATAGACTATGGTCTCATCATTTATGGCTCGGCCACAACCACAACCCTTAGACGCCTCTCAACTGCCTTAAATAAAGCATGTCGGCTCATCACTGGTGCTCACCGTCTCACCCACACATGTGACCTGTACACTCAGACCGGCTGGCTCCAACTATCAAACCTCATAAAGTTTCTCACCTGCTCCATGATCAAAAAAATCTACCTTGGCCTTGCACCTTCTGGGGTCTCAATTCTGTTACAACACTGAATTAACAAATGGTGCCTTAGGAGATCCACGCTACAGCTACTGAAAGTCCCCCACTGTCACACTTCACAGGGACAACGCTCTTTTGCTTATCGAGCACCACTCTGGTTCAATGTCCTCAGCCCAACCATCTCCTCTGCCCCAACTATTGGTACATTTAAAACTAGGCTCGGGACTATCTCACTACCAACAGCTCCTGTGACTGCCCAACTTAACCTTGTTCTCCACTTCCTTTCTGCTCTAGTTGTCCCCCTCTCCTCCTCACTGGATTCTACCCTCACATCTTGGTATACCCAATGCTGCACTTTTCACCCTCTTGCCACCCTTCCTACATTCCTTCTCCCCCCCAACCCTCTTCCCTCTCCCTATGACTCTAGCACTTCTTATCTGTTGTCTATTTTCTCTGACAAATGCCGCTGGCTGCCCTGTTACAATGCTACCCTTGAATTGTATTAATCTGTACTCTGTTTACAATGTCCACATTGTTGTAATGCCTGTCTTGATGTTCCCCATAATTTGTATTTCTCTGACATGGAACCTTTGTAAAAGAGCCATGGCTCAAAGGTATTTGTAATCCTAGACTTGATAAATAAAAAAAATAAATAAGGTTACACTTTTTGTTGGAACAGCCGAGTGGAAGAACATTGTGACATTTCATTTCTAAACAAACTGTTTTACAGTATATTACAAGTGCATGTATAGACATATTTACAGCAGTGGTTTGTCCAAAGTGTGGACTAGCAGAGAGAAGGTATGGTGGGAGGTGGTTAAGCAGTATGATCTGGCATGTGGAGTTATAGTGTACCTGGAGTGGCACTGATGGTAATACTAGGCCCAGGTAAGGAGGGATTAGGTGCGCAGCTTTGGCAGGGAGTGGGAGAGAGAAGCCTGAGTAGTTTAAAGGCTGATAGGGAGGGGGCCTGGTGGAGGTTGGGTGGGAGGTTGTTCCAGAGGAGTGGGAGCCAGTAGGAAAAGGCAGCTTTCCCAGAGGCAGAGAGGGGGTGTGAGAGATGGCAGGTACGTGCATGTCTATGGTGAAGCGAGTAGCTTGGGGAGATGGCTTGAGAGAGGCGGGAGGAGAGGTAGAGGTGAAGGAAGCCAGCCAATATTTAGCTATGAGGGAAGTGTGTGACAGTCTGCCATGCGAGTGACATCAGGGATAGAGTGATGAATAGTAGGCAGTGAAGAGTGAGTTGGGGGCAGTGGAGAATCGAATGAAGGAGTTGAGCAGGACGTCGAGTTTTGAAAGGGAGGAGGGGGCTGTGCTGCGAAATGACGCCTGCATAGTCCAGAACTGGTAGGATGGTTTTGCGTATGAGTTCACTCCGAGTGGGGAGGAAGGCTGGCTTCATGGTGATAGAGGGTGGCAAGTTTGGCCTAGTTTGGTGCAGATGTTGTTGACATGGGTGGAGAAGTTGAGGTTTGTATCCAGCCAGACTCCCAGGTACTTGAAAGTGGGTACAGACTAGAGGGAATTTCGTCCAAGGTGGAGATTGGAGGGGCAGGTAGAGAGGTGAGCTTTTAGTCTGGCTACCGAATACCATGGAGATTATTTTTTTTTTTTTGCATTGAGTTTTAGCTGGTTTTCAGGAGCCAGGCTTTTACTTGGTTGAAATCACTTTGGAGGTTTGGGTGAACACTGTCATGAGAGGAGCCTGAGGCATAGATAATGGTGTCATCAGCATACAGGTGCACATCAGAGGAGAGAACAGGCTGAGGGGAGGTCATTTTGAATAGGGAGAAGAGGATGGGTCCAAGGATGGAGCCTTGGGGATGCCCAGAGGATGGGTCGAGGGGTGGAGATGGTGTCACCTATTTGTACTTTCTGCTTCTTATTCTGGAGGTAGGAGTTGAACCAGTTTATGACCGGTCGGGCAAGGCTGAAGGAGCTTAATTTAGCGTAGCAGAGGGTGGGACTGAATTGAAGGCTTTGCCAGGTCAATCAAAATGGTGGTAGTGGTTTGCCCATTGTCCATGGTGGAGAGAATGGAGTCAGTTACATGTAATAAGGCTGTGGTGGTAGAATGAGATTTTCTGAAACCTTATTGAAAGAGGGAGAGGGAGCTGTTTGTTGAGAGGAAAGGGGACAATTTCGATAGCATGAGGGATTCTTGGATTTTGGCAAGAGAAGGGAGGAGAGAGATGGGTCTGTAATTTCATGGAAGGAAGGGGTCGCCACCTTTATGGAGAAGAAGGATTTTGGCAAGTTTCCAAGTGGAGGGGACCATGGCTGTGGTAATCAAGAGGTTTAGTATATGTGTTAGAGGTGCGACTGTGGCCAAGGCGGAGATGCGGAGCAACCTAGAATGCAAGCTGTCTAGGCTGGTTTTGAACTGGTTCAGAGAGGTGAGAGTGGTGTAAACTTCTAGGGGTGTGAATGGTGGAAAGTGGAAGCTGTGGTATGGGGGGATTTGTGGAGGAGGTAGGAGGAGGAGGGGTGAGTCAGGCAGAGCACAGGAGATGAAGAATGAGTTGAAAAGTTCAGATACAGTGGCAGGATAGGAGGTGATTTTGCCATCAATGTTGAGGCTAGGACTGGCTTGCTTGGTGGGTGGGTGTTGAGAGAGTTAATCATCTTCAGAAGGATGCCGGGAGGCTTGGTGAAGGGTAAGTTGAACCTTGAAGTAATGGGCCTTAGATTGTCGAATTGCTTTGGTGCAGTTGTTTCCGAGAATTTTGTATGATAGGACATCACAGGAGAGGAGAGAGGTTTTGTATCACCTCCAGGCCTTGTCTCTGGTACGACACAAGGTGATGAGGTTGGCTGTGATCCAGGGGTGGTGGTATTTTCTAACTGTGGCTTTCCTGAGAGGAGCATGGTGGTCCCATATACTTAGGAAGATATTGCATATGTTTTGACCTGGCATACATTGTACAATGCTAGTACAGTTATTGTTTTAGTACTTGTTCACCACCTCTGTATGTATCCTCTGCCTGATGTGGAACCTATGTAAAAGAGCTCCTGGTCATAGGTGTTAATCACGATCTTAATAAATAAATAAAAATAAGGGAGAGTTAGGCTAGAATCAGAGTCTTCTGGAGAGGGATAGAGACCACTCGGATGCTGCATTAGGGCTGTGGAAGGGGGCCTCCCTCCTTAGGGTAGGTCGGCAGCTTCAGCGGCGATGCGCCAGGTCCCTGGGTGGGGCATCCAAGGGAGGGCCTCAGAAAGGCAGTTTGCATTCATTATGGGTTGTGGGTCCATGGGAACTCGGTGGTGAGAGCATCCAGGGAGTGAGCTCGTGGGCAGGCAGAGTAAGACTCCAGGGACATTGTGGGCTCAGGTTGGTGGTGTGGTTTCTTGGGCTATCAGGGCTGTGAAGGCTGTGGCAGGGCCTCTGCAAGGAGTTGGGGCCGGTGGAAGTTGTCATGATTCTTTCCCTGTGTGGCAGGGTGGGTTGGGAGGTAAGAAAATGGGACTTGGAGTGGCCTTTACTCAATGTGGGGCCTGCTTGGAGGAGCAGGTCCTGAGGCCTTGGGAATGAGTCCCAGGGCAGGAGGCCATGGCCTAGCTCATTGCACTAATTGGGCAGCACAGAAGAAATCTAAAAAATGGTTCCACAGTGATGGCTGTTTGGGGTTTCAGCTCCAGGAAAAGTGAATCAGAAGCCAGCAAAGAGGGAGAGAACCTTAGGGACCAGGCCAGTCCTGAACAAGGGGTTAGATTGAGGTGGAGAGCTGTGTCTTAGGAAGAGACAGCTGAGGAACTAGCAGGCTGCAGGAGAGGCTGTGTCAGAATGTGGTAGCGATTGGGATGAGGCTTCAAAACCTGCCTAAAGAGATGTGATGGTAGAGGCAGAAAAGTCAGGTATTTACCAGTACCAGCAAGAAATGGGAGCTTCACATTTCTGGTCCAGAAGAGTAATGTGGGTCCTGACTAAAGGTCTTGCTGCTTTAGTTTGTATTGGTAGCAGAAAATCTCCATGCCTAAGTAAGCCCGAGAAAGTTTCCCTCTTGAAGAACAATTTGTAAAAAGGTTAGCCCCATGGAGCTGTGTACCGCATTTTTTCTTTTAAGGAATTGGGACTTCTGAGCCCTGTTCAATCATTTATGGGCTCAAGAGAATAAACCTGATTTGTTGGGGAGAATTTGAAGCCCAGTGTGATTAATCCAAGTGAAGGATGCAATGAACTAATTTAACCTTTTAGTTTTTAGAGGTCCAGTTAGTCTACCTTGGGGTCTTGAAGCAATCCAGTCTAGCCTGTGCCTTTCCACTCCCGGGTCCAGTGGAGGAAGAAGCCGAGAAGTTGAAAATGAATTGTGCTGTCCTCCACTGGCAAGCTGCTGGGAGAAGAACCATCACTTGGGACCCTTGAGACAGGTACTAGAAGACGTCTCAAGGTAAGAAAATCTGTTTCAATATTGTTATTGTAGTGGAAATGCTTTGTGAGAATTCTATGTCTGGGACCACCTTCCCTGGAACACCTGGCTGCTAGAAATTTGGGAAGGGGGCCACAGAATGGGGGCTCATCCAGGATCTCTTGCACCCCAGCAGCAAATGTTTTGCTCCATATCTGAGTACAGGAGCTGGTGGGACCCTGCGCTACAGGCCAAGGCTGTGTGATGCAGTAAAATTAAGGGTCGGGCATTGGATAGGCCTAAACAGATGGCTGGCCTCAAACCCTCTCCCTGGTGGCACTCGCACATGACCGCTGTCATGTGCTTCTTTTCCAGCTTGTTGATTGGCTGGTTGTAAGTGAGAGGAAAAGGGACCTGTGAGCTCAGTGTCATTTTGTTTGGGAGCTGTTTGGGAAGAGAGGTAGCTGTGTAGATCAGAGAAGCAGAGGTCTGTTTCAAAAAGAAAAGAAAAGAACAAACTGTTTTGTTGCTCCTCTGTACTGGAGAACTAAAGAAATAGATTGAGAGGCGATCATATGGATTGGAGCTAAAGGATGGCAGGCAGAGGTTTTAAGGCAGAAGAAGTTGCTCCTCAAGAGGAACCCCTGGCTATGGTTCCTGCTTCGCTCCTGTCATGGCTTTGGAACTCAGAAGAAAGGTCAAGCAGACAAAAGATGTATTAGATGTGGATATAGGGGAGAAGGTGTGATAAGACTGCTTGTGTGCTTGATCTGTCAAGTTCTGCCCTGAGGAATGTTTGATTGCACTCCACCAGTTTTCCATTGGGGATATTCCCTAGTGTTTCAGAGGGGCTGCCATCTCTGTGGTCACAAGGAAGTGCTGAGGCTGGGGCCATGAACAAGCTCTCTTTGCATGATCAAGGGCTAGAAGGGAAGAAGCCAAGAGACCCTTCACCAGATGTGGTGGTGGAGGCTGTAGAAGAGGAGGTAAAAAAGGGTGGTGGTGAGGAGCATCAACATCTGCCCTGCTCCTCACCACTGGCTGCCCACTATCCCCATGGCAGAGGGTGGGGCAGGGGCCTGAGAAGTCCATTGGGTGACCCACCAGAGCTCAAGGGGTCTCTGCCAGTGTCCCTGTCTGGCGGCAGCCCATCGGCCCTGTCTTTAAAGTCATAGCCTGTGCAGCTGTGAAGACTCGACCTGTAATTAAGCTTGGCTGGTGTAACTATTGAAAGAGAGAAGCTACTGAGGAAATGACATTTGATGAGAAGAAGATGCTCCTTAAGCAATTCCAATTTGCAGATTATGAGATTTACAGAGCCATTCCAGGACTTTTCATCACCCTGTGATTACTGTGGTTGACAGAACCTCACGTTTGTCTGTCTGTGCCAAAGCCCTTCGGACCAGGATGGATGATTTGAACAGAAGTGATCTGCTTAATGTTGCCTATCATAAGGAGACCTTGGTAGAGACAGGACTGGCCAGAAGAACCAGCATGAGAGAGTTACCTGACTAGTCACAGGCAGAAAGGTGGGTCAGAGAAGGATCTACATTGAACATCCTTCCTTGGACTATCTATATGTTTCAGAGAGAGTATGGGACATGATCGACGAAATGAGAGAAGAATGTGTGTACAAGGAGCAACTACAGAAGCTGCAACACTGCCCTGGACATGGAGGACGGCCATCCCAGGAACTGTTTCAGAAGGCAAGGGCTATGTGCCACACTGTGCCCTGGTCTGGATTAACTATATTCAAAAACTTTGCTCTTGTTCATGACCTGGCAGGATGCCAGATGAAATATTACATCATAGCCAAAGATTCATTTGGCGACATCACGACGAAGCTGGATCCTGACTTTTATTTTCCACTAGGAGGAGGTCCTGCCATTTAAGCCTTCAGAGAGACTTATGGACTGTGCCAGGAACACTGCTCACCAGAGCAGGTGTAAACTGTAAAACTGTAATGTTTAAAAAGTTCTAATGACTGTGATTCTAAATTAAAAGTTTACAGTTAACTTTTCCTACTAATTAAGGTTGGGGTATCTAGCCTCCTCCTTCAGTGTGTGAGTGTGAGAGTATTTGTGTGTGAGGATTAATCTTAAGTAATTAATAATGTATGTACAGTTTAAAGTTTTTGCAACTTGGTGGGTGGTACAAGAGGATTAAGGGAAGCTGCAGCTGAATCTACCTCAATGTGTATATAAATCCTGAATCAGAAAATGTTTGCTATATTTAGAAATGTTTGCAATGCTTTACTAAATGTTTTCAATTGTTTCTCAATCTTTGGTGTTTTAAGGCTTTAGAACCCCTGGCACAGGTAAGATAGGGTATTTAATTAAGGGTTATAGTGGTATTAGAAGGGGCCCCTTTGGGTCCATTTTCGGTAGGTACCTCATCCGGCAGGCTGGGGAGTGTGCATACTTGGTCTGTTGGGCTGGGGGGCCTGCTTGGCCCTCTGCCACCATTCCCGGGAGAGAATGGCTTTCTTGGGTGGGGGAAGAGTGTAAGCCCCCCCTTATTTTGAGGGGGCTTATTGCTCACCTTTAGGGTCCCCCTCCCCCTTCCCCTGGTGCTTTAGGATGTTAGTGCACTGGGGGGAATGTCTTCTGCTGGCTGCCACTTGGGGGCAACAGAGATGTTTTTCTATATAAGGGGAGAGTTAAGCTAGAATCTGGGTCTTCAGGAGAAAGATAGGAGACTGCCCGGGCACTGTATTAGGGAAGTGTAAAGGGGGGCCCCCCTTCCTTAGGTAGGTTGGCAGCTTCAGCAGCAATGCGCTGGGTCCCTGGGTGGTGAATCCGAAGGAGGCCCTAAGAAAGGCAGTTTATGGTCATTATGGGTCATGGGTCCCTAGGGACTGGGTGGTAAGAACATCCAGGGAGTGAGTTTGTAGGCAGGCAGAGTAGTACTTCAAGGACGTTGTGGTCCCAGGTTGGTAGTGTGGTTTCTTGGGCCGTTGGGGTTGTGGAGGCCGTGGCAGGGCCTCTGCAGGGAGTCAGGGCTGGTGGGAGCAGTCCTGATTCTTTCCCCACATGGCAGGGTGGTTTGGGAGGTAAGAAGGTAGAAGTTGGAGTGGCCTTTTGGTGGGACCTGCTTGGAGGGGCAGGTCCTGAGGTCCTGGGAATGAGCCTCAGGGTGGGTCCTCAGGCGTGGGGTAAAGAGACCCACCCTGAGGCCTTCTAGGCTGTGGCCCAGCTTGTTGCACTAATCAGGCAACACAGAAGAAATCTAAAGAAATGGTGCCACTGTGACTGCCGTTTTAGGGTTTCAGCTCCAGGAAAAGTGAACTAATTTAACTCTTTAGTTTTTAGGGGTCCTGTTTGTCTCCCTTGAGATCTTGAAGCAATCCAGTCGAGCCTCCACCTTTCTGCTCCCAAGTCTGGTGGGAGAAGAAGCCAAGCAGGAAATGAAATTTGCTGTCCTCAGCTGGCAAGCTGCTGGGAGAAGAACCATAACTTGGGACCCTTTAGACAGGTACCAGAAGGCGCTCAAGGCAAGATAATCTGTTTCAGTATTGTTATTGCCATAGAAATGCTTGGTGAGAATTCTATGTCTGGGACGCCTCTTCCCAGGAACACCAGGCCCTTAGATGTTTTGGGGAAGCAGCACTATTTACAACCTGTCCCTGTCCTTCTGAGGTGAGGGCTCCAGAATTGGATGCAGTACTCGGGTGAGGCCTTACCAGGGATCTTATAGGGAAAATATAACCTCTTTGGTTCTGCTATCAGTACCCTCCGATACATTCCAGCATCCTGTTAGCCTTGCTATAGACCTTGCTGCACTGGCTTATTTGTTTAGTGGAGTTACTGATGATAACCCCTAGATCCTGTTCTTCTTTTGTAGTGCTAAGTCTCACCCCACCCATCCAGTACTCCTTCTTGGGGTTCCTTTTCCCTAGGTGCATTACCTTGCACTTGATGACATTGAATTTTAACTTCCAGACCTTTGACCACCTCTCTAGTTTTTGTAGGTCTCTCTGCATATCTCTTATTCCCTCATCACTATCCACCTTCCCACATAGGTTTGTGTCATCTGCAAAGAGACACAGCCTGCCCTGGATTCCCTCACCAGTGTCACAAATGAACATGTTGAAGAGGACCAGACACAGGACAGAATCCTGTGGAACCCCACTCATAACCACCTTTCCTCTGATTTAACCCTATTGACCACTATCCTCTGTTACATTCCTTCTAGTCAACTACCCACCAAGGTCACTACGGTTTTAGCCACACCCAGGTCTTCCATCTTCTTGAACAACCTTGTAGTACTAAATCAAAAGTCTTGCTGAAGTCAACCGCACATCCACTGTGTGGCCCTTTGTCTACTTCTTTGGTCACCCAATCAAAGAAAAAATCAGGTTAGTCTGACAAGACCTTCCCACCATGAAACCGTGTCATTTACTATTCTGGAGCCTGTTGCTCTCTAGGTAATCTACAAGATCCTCTTTGATTAGTGATTCCATCATTTTCTCCATGATGGAGGTCAGACTGACAGGCCTGTAGTTCTCTGATTGCTCCCTATCCCCCCCATTATGAAGTGGTACAACGTCTGCCATTCTCCAATCCATTGGATCTTCCGGGACCTAAGTGAGCTGTTGAACAGCCCATCTACTGGTTCAGCCAGTGCTGCTATTAATTCCCCAAGTATTGTCAGATACAACCCATCTGGTCCTGGGACCTTATCTATCTTAAGGGCTGCCAGCCCTTTCAGAACCCTCTTGCTAGTAAGTATTGTCTGCCTCATTTCCAGGACTCCCTTAGTGGTCACTTTGATGTCTCTTTCTGGCATGGACCAGTAGTCCTCCTTAGGTGAATACTGAGCAAAAGTATTCATTCGGTATGGTGACCTTTACTCATCTTCTTCTAGCACCCTACCTCCCCAGCTAGCCATGCAATGCCCTCCTTTTTGCTGATATATCTAAAAACTGTTTTCTCCATTCTTTACCACTCCATGGTACACAGCTCTGTGTCTGTTTTCACCTCCTAATGGCCCTCTTTGCCTCTCTATTTTCTGTAGATAATCCTCCTGCTCTGCCTCCTCTGCCTTTCCTTGTGTTTATAGAAGGCCTTCTTTTGTCCTTAACTGCTTCCCTTACCCTAGCTGAGAACCACAGTGGTCTCTTAAACCTGTTTTTAGATACTGTTCTTCTGCTTGCCTTGATGCCTTGATGACTCTATTTATTGCCCATCATCTCTCCTCTACCCCACTTATGTTCTCTACCCCTATTAACTTATCCCTGACCAGTTCTCTCAACCTATCAAAGTTCACCCTTCTAAAGTCAAGGACTTTGGTTCTGATTAGGGTTACTGGCCCTGAGGCCAACTCAAAGCACGCAGAGTTGTGGTCACTGTTCTCAGCAACTCCTACTCCCACAGCACCCATCATCTCTGAGTTGGTGAGCACCACAACAACGGGTTGTGTTCTGCCTGGCAGGCTCCTTAATACCTGGGTTTTTGTCGATGTTTGAAGGTATCAGCAATGCTTGGCTTTCTATGGACTTCAGACGGAGCCTCCCATGGGCAGTGTTCAGGTCACCACCATTCAGTAAACAGGTTACCTTTTCATTACTTTATTATTTTTGGAACTTGGTGCCTATAAGTGATGGAGCAGTACTGGAAGAATATTTATTATAGTTACAATTACTTATGTCTTTTTATATAAAAGTAATATGTAACTGTAACTGATAACATTTATTTGAAAGTAACCAGTAACTAACATATTACTTTCAAATAAATGTCATCTGTTACAGTTTTTTATTATTTTTGTATAAAAAGAAATAAGTAACTGTAACTGTCAGGTGTATTACTTTTTTTAGTACTTCTCCATCCTTGCTAGTGACTGCACAGAGCTTCATGGATCAAGTTTCTAAAAGAAATAGAAAGTAATAGAAAAGGTAACTTACCCAGCACTGGTGGTGAGTGACCTGAACCTGCCTGACATCGACTGGGAGGTCCTGGTTGCCAAGAGTGCCGGGAGTCAAACATTACTGGATGCCTTCCAAGGCTGTCTACTGGAGAAAGTAATAGAAAAGTAACTTACCCAACACTGCTCACCATCACTACTTCCCTGTGCTGCCCTTTTTAAGTTCCTCCTCAAGTTCTCTGTCCTTTTCACCCTTGCCCTGAAGGTCTAGAGATCACCACTGAGTCCACATTCATGCCTCAGGCTACCTCAGCTTGAAAGTCAGCAAAATCAGTCTGATACAGTCTACTACACTGCAGTAAGCAGTAAATAAATAAAAAAATATAGTTTTGCACTCAAAGTGCAAATTGTAGTTAAAGATTTTTATTGTTTTGAGACACACAACAAAACATTACATCCCCAGGGGGACCACCGCAACATTTGGTGTCCCAGGTGTCTTCTGGAACACGTCTGACCACAGTATTACAGGACATTGACAATATCCATCTCTAACAATGAGAAGTGTTACCATTCAATTAGGCTGTCCCCTTCCCCACCTTTAACATCTCGCTGTAAACCATAGTTTGGTCTCCCCTTACGGGGGGCCTAAAAAAAAACATCCTGTGCTGTGGGCCTGACCTCTACTTTCTGGGTCTTGCCGGGTCAGCTAGATACAGGAATGTGGTGTGTCCTGGACCTTAATTCTACAGTAATAATAACTATATACACGGTGGCAATCCTTAGTGAGAGGAAACAAAATGGATGGCGGAGTGAAAGGGTTCTAGTGGGGAGTTGGGAGGTTGTGGGGAGGGGGTAGGTGGGTTAACCAGGGGACACAAAGAGCAAATTGAGACCAGACCCACACTTTGGTGTGGTACTCTAAATGCTGATCATTCCTCTTTAAGTACATTGGGGCGCTATGCACAAATGGGGCATAGGTACGCCAGCCCATGCAGCTGCACACTTGTGGACAGGTGTGCACTGGCAGGTATTCATTACTGGCTGCCACCTGTCCATGGCCCTGCCCCCTGGCACACAGGACACCACTGGGCAGCTGGGGGAGAAGTCATGGACTCAAGTGGGCATCCAATCAGATGCCTGTCCTGAGTCCAGGAGTGGATCCCTTGCACCTGTAGGCGTGGGTCTGGATCGTGCATAGCCCCTGTGGGCACCCGGACCCGCATGGCCATATCCCAGTAACCAGCCCACCTGAGAGACTGACCACTCCACCCCCTGGCATAGCGCAGCCATGTCCCAGGATTCAGGTGGCATAACCCCCACCCCATGGCACCGACACCCCCGGTCCCCATACATGTTGCTGGTGCTGTGGCACTTACCCGCTCAGCTGCCACAGCCCTCCCCATCTACCTTGTGGGCTGGGGCAGCACTGAGGGTAATTTCCCAGTCCCCTTGCAACTGGCGGGTGAAGTCCATGGGGGTGCACAGTGGGTTACGGCAGTGTCTGCCCTGGCGCAACCTGCACCCTACTGCACCCCCCCACATGCAGCACATTGCAGCACTGTGTATGCCCCTTAGCGCTGGCACTCCCCTGGCATGTCCCCTGCCTGCCCCCAGCATGGTGCTGTCCGTGTGGCTGGGAGTTCAAGTGCATAACTGGTTCATGCCCCATTGGGGAATGCTGCTCTACGGGACCCCGCTCCTCTGCATTCATGCCTAACAATGCCAATGTGCCCAGTTTACATGGCATGTTGGCATCATGCATAGCTCCCATTATCCCTATATACCATCACCTTTTTTCCTCTTCTCCTGAGTTGCAGGCAAAACAAGAAATTTACTAGTTTTAAAAAATAGAGCCCCTGGCCCCTTCCTTCTTGCAGTTTGGATGATAATCTGTATTGATCTTCAGCCCCTTGGTTATAGAACTCTCATGAAAGGGAGATCAATGTTTTGATCAGGATGGGGTTCTTGTGAAAAAAATGAGGAGGCTGGTAAATTGCAAATGTTTTTCAACCATAAGAAAGTTTTTAAAGATGCATACTCGTATGTAGCCAATCTACTTGTGACACAAATGGAAGATGCATACAGTACACACATTCTGTAGATACATGTACATGATACGGACAGGAAAAGACTCATGGTTCATGTAGTCTGCCTAGTTCTTACCTAGGCTCCACCACCTACCCACCTAGGAAGATATTCTTCAGGCAGCTAGCTGCAAGGCCTGTAAAAGATGACTTTCACCGGTTCCCTCAATGAGAGAAATTCAGGCTCAAAGCCACTTAATTACTTACTTACTGTTGCTTACTTACACTTGGAAGGACAACAATACATAGCTTAAGATACATTAAAGCCTTTTCCAAAGTTTCAATTTATCTGTTCAGTGCGATTCTGTTCCAGTTATTTGATGTAGCCAAGGTGCCCATAGGGATTTCTTTTTATTTTAAATAAAGCTTTTCTCTGGACCCTGGTCAGCCCCTCCCGACGGCACCCTCCAGTCCCATCACCAAGCTTCTCAGTGACTTACTGGTTATCCATCACTTACTACAGTGTGGTAGGAGGCCAGCATTATGGATTGTGCATAGACCTGCCTGGGTGCCAGTGTTGTCTCAGCAGACTGGGGGATTTTCTCCTCTTTTTCACCCCTGAGGGTACCAACATGCATGCTGACATCCAGCCAGCAGCTGCCCCTCCTCTTCGATATGTGCCCACTGCAAAGCCACCTGGCCTCCACCAGGTGACAGTCAAGTAACAGGACACTGTTTTTCCCCCTCCCCAAAAGAGGACAAGTTGCTTGACCCTCACTTACCTTGCTGGCCCCAAGGGAACCCAAGTTCTTTCCAAAGCCAGGATCTCCAGCATGGTGAATGGTAACCCTACCCATGTGCTACTAAGCTGACTGGTTGCAAAACATAGTGATTACATCTGACTGCATTTCTGCAACCTTTTTTGCATCTCATTATGGGCTTCTTTAAGAGTAACTCAGACTGGTTTTGTTTAAATTTGTTCTTATGATTTTCGGATCACTGCATTAGAGAATAAAACTTAGCCTGTGAGCAGGAAAGATTAGGATGTCCAGTTCCTTCTTTTGAGGTGACGAGGTTTGTTCTCAGCAGGCGGGGACTTTGTTAGCCACAACATACTGTATACTAGAGAGAAAGAGTCTACCATCTACTGCTATTTTTATTTAGTGGTTCTTTATTATACAGAATAATCGAATTGAATTATTACATGATTATTATATAGAATAATTTACTTGAAATAGCAGTGGATGGGAGACTCAAATTTGTTTCTCTGATAGCCACAAATGAGAATAAAACTTGAAGGGTGCTGCACAGCATGATTATCTCCTTGAGATTTCTTTATTTCATGAGTTTGTTTCTGCCGTCAGACATAGGATTCAAGTCTTTGGGGGGTCCAAGCCTCTTTAACCAAGATCTGCATGGCAGCTAAAGTGGCCAATGTGTCTGTGCTCTCCAACACATCTGGGCTCCTAGACAGCATTGGCTGCTACTGCCATGTTGGTTTTTGTGGCTTCCCCTCCTTTCTTTTTAGAAATAGTTTTTAAAAGGTAAGAAATGTCTATAGCTAGAGCATTTGCAGTAAAGTGGAGCCCACCAGGACATAGTACAGAATACTACAGAATTCTGAAGAGTTACTGCAGAAAACAATGCAATGTCAGCGGCGTGTAATCCTTTTTAGCAGGCAGGAATCTGTAATGCTGCATTGTATCTTGGTGGGTTACTCTGTATGTGGCCCTATCAGGTGGTCCTCTTGGATCCGCCTGTATGTTCAGTCCTGTCAACACCTTGGAATATGTGGCAGATTGAGGTCATGCCCTATCATAGCCTTCTTTTCTCCAGGGTGAAAATGTTAAGGACAACCAGCCTTTCTTCATTAAGGCTGTACAATTCAAACACCGTTACAAATACAAACAAAGAAATAGACAAACACACAAGTAGTGGACTTTTTATAAATATCAATATCACTCTTCTATAGTTGTATTTCTGTTAGACTATATAACGTGCAGTAGTATTAGACCAGCAATGAGGCTCAGTGACACACATATGACTGCTACTGCACATTACCTGAATGCACTTGTTATTGATAAATCGACACAGTTTATTGATAACTCTCACCCCTCGGTCTTGAGGCATCATAAATAACAGAAATATGTCTGAAATGTAAAAATACGTATTTAGTAAATATGAATATGCAGGCAGACAAAAGTACACATACAAGAGGCACAAAAAAATATAAACACCAAAATCAGCCAAGTGCACAGCTCTAGTTTCCTAACTTTTGACACCCACATCCTTGATCATATTGTAGACCTGCATGTGACCCCTTGACTGCTGCAATGTCCTTCCTGTATTGGGGAGCCCAGTTCTGCACACAGGTTAGGCATGAACAGAGCCTTGCAAAGTGGCAGGATTGCTTCCTCTGCTCCACTGGTCACCCCTTGTGGTGCACCACAGCATTCTACTGTAACAGCCCTCCAAATAGCAGTTTCCATTGCTTGTCATGCTTCAGACTGCTACGACCCAAGTCCTTTTCCTCTTTTCTCTTCAACATGACTGTGTACAGTTGTTGAAGCATAAGACATGGTCAGATATTTCCAGATATTCTGTGATATCTCTAAAGAGATTCTCACTTGTGGCCCTACTGTGGAACTGCAGCCAGACAAGGGCTTTTGTGGAGGTATCACAGAAATGTCAGGAAATATCTGACCATGTCTTTGTCTGCAACTGTAGGTCCTACCTCTGTTTTCCTGCCCAAGTGTATCACCTTGCATATAGTTACATTGAACCAGAGGCTCCACGAGTCTGAACAATCTCCCAATTTTTCAGATGCTCTGGAAGTTTCTTTCCATCCTCAAGGAACTCCTTCCCTCTGGTCAACATAGTATTATCAGTGAACTTAAACATCCTGCTGGTGACCCAAGCTTTGTTCATGAAAAAGTTAAACAGCAGTGGTTCCAGCACAGATCCCTAAGGGACACCTCTGAGTACAACTCTCCACTGAGAAGACTGCCCTTCCACTGCCAATACCTTCTGCTTCCTGCCCCTAGTCAGTTAGCATTCCAGCCTGAGTACTGTTTGTCTCTTGTATACTACACTGGTACACTTTGCATATGAGCTTGTCATATGCTACAGTACCAAGGCTCACTAATGTCAAGATAGACTACGCTCATGGCATTTTATGGCATTACCTTTTCCACCTCCCTTGTCACCCACTCAAAGAAGATGCTCAGGTTGGTTAAGCAAAATCTGTTCCTTACAAAGCCATGATGACAGGAGGCAGGAACCTTGGTCTCTGCCACATGCTCCACTATCCTGTCCTTGATAATGACTCCCAGACCTTGCCCAGTAGTGATATCAGACTGACAGGCCTGTAGTTAACATTCACTTCCGCTGAGATTAAAATCTTATTTTCCATGTGGCCCTGCACAAGCAATATCATAGCTTGGTGGACTGGAGCACTTGAAGGTTAAATTACCTTCTCAAGGTCCCAGACTAAGTAAGTGGGTCTGGAGGATTTGACCCTGAGTCTCCTGGTACCCAAGCCTATACTTTAACAGCTAGAGTGACCATCCACATTATAACTATCATGTTAAGGCATTGTAGCTCTTAGAAATGTGCTAAATCATTTCACTTTTAAAATTTAAAAGTTTCCTGCCATATGTACGAACTGAAAGAGATGCTTTTGAAACTAAGCTGTAGTGTACAGTGCATGTATATCACACACAACAATCTTGGGTCTTGGTCAGAAGCAGTTCAGAAAATCACATCACAGTAGTGTATTTTTTATCTAACGGTAGGCATAGCAAAGATATACAGTATAAAAGTTCAAAGGAGCTTAATAAACTGGCTCGTGCAAGATCTTTTTGACACGTAAGTATGAAAAAATAAGCAGAGGGAGCATACTAAAAACCACCATGTTCAATTTGTGGTTTAACTGTTCAGTTATCACTTCATCCTGCTAAATTTTCAGTATATTAAATAAACAGCAATAAACCACATTTTCCACCAAACAGCCGCTTGTTCGTAAACACCAGCGGTTATCTCATGTGCCTATAATTTAACCCTTTTCCTTCTGTTGATTTATTCCACTGCAGTTCTAAAGCTTATGTTGTTTATATAGTTATTAGTCACATTCTTCTTTGATTTAACTGTTTCTCATCAACAGTTTTATTTGGCACACATATTACAAAATTTAAAGCGACACTGTCAACCCCCTCAGGCTTCAAGTATCCTTGGTTTAACATTTTATGATTGTTCACATTCGGAAAAAGCTGCTGATGTGGCTGGTAGCTTGAGTCTGATTCTTTTTTCTTTTAAAAAGTGAAAAACAGACTGCCCACCATACAGGTGTTATCACACAAAAACAAGTTTGTTTACATTCCTTGATCAAATTCCGCTGCATCTTTCCTGGACTTAGGAGCACCCCTAACACAGTCTAGCCACACATGATGCAGTGGGAATAGAGGATACCATTGTGCCATGAATGAGTGTACTGTTTTGGGGGGGGGCGCTGTAATTTTCAGTAAGTATGCAATAAGAGTAGATCAAGAATTTGAAACAAACAAGGTTAAGTACAAGTATATACTAACATGCATTTCCCTTCTGCTAAGCAAGGAGGCAGATAAAACAACCAGCAGCATTAACAAATTGTAAAGAAGGTAAGCCATCATAATATGTGGGTATTTAACCAGAAATAATATGATTCAAAAAGGCTGATAGTGTCCCTTTAAGGACAGAATTGTAATGTGGAATGTACCTAGCCAGGGCACATCTTCGTCCACAAGATTATTTTAATATAAATATAATAGTTTCTCAGAGTGAACTTGATGTGGACATTCATCCATTTCTTTCAATAATTGTGTATTTATTTGTAGCCAAGAAAGGCACATTGAGTCAGAACACATTTACAGGTGGGACCTGGGGAGGGCAACAGTGGAGATATCAGTTTACAAGAAGTTGAAATAACATTCCAGATAACCAAACATTAAAGCTGAAAGCTACTATTGACAACAATAGTTGGGAAACCACACAGCAAGACAGATAAATGATATAATATGACCTCTTGATGGGGCAAACAACAAGTAGAATAAAACCCAATGGTTATGCATGAATGAGAAGACTTACAGACTATGGATACGGAACAAACTAGGTTTGCACTGAGGAAGAAGTACACAGGAGCAAGCAAGATCAGGTGCCGTCTAAGTGAGGACAGGTTCAAGCAGGTGAAAAATAGCACCACAGAAGTGGCTTAAGAGAAATAAGAGGGGGGCTAGTCTAAAAGATGGGGAGAGAGTTCTAGATCCAACAGTGTTGGACTTAAGATATAACAAATTCTGCTTAAACTGCAGAAGACACAAATAAAGACTAACTGGTAAAATGAAGGTATTCATAAATTCCCCAGTTTTTTTTTAATTCTGTTAATGACAACATTGCATTTATTGTCAAAGACCAGTCTTATCACATTCATTTACTATGCAATCTGCTTATTTTTTTTTTTAACGAGAAAGGCTTTTAGCCCAGACAACTTTTAAAACTGATGTTTAACAATCTCATTTATAATTTAAGGATGAACATTACATACATTAGTGGGAAATCCTGCAAACACTGATAATTAGAAACAGTTTTTAATTCAAACTGAAAAAAAACATTGTATTAACAGGCTAATTTAGTTGAAGAAAATGTTGTTTTACCTAGTAATTTAAGTACTATCATAATATACCTTGAGATTAGCTTCGGTAATTAGAAAGCAGGGGCTTTCTTGATTGCCTCACAGCAACATTTAGAGAAAACACCATATTTTTTTTTGGGTGGGGTAGTAGGTTTTGCATTTGCAGTCTGCATTCTCATTGCCAGTCCAATGAGTTGATAAGTACAGTACACTGACGACTGCAGAAATAAATGTAAAGCTAAGATTACTGAAATACTGTCTTGTCTGGGGATATTTTCTAAGATATTTTCATGTGCGTGTTGTTCATCATGGTGATTGTTCAGTTACAGACATACACTATTTGCAATCTGCCATGCTCTAGACTGACATGCATTAGAGTTGTAAAACTGTTTATTCACTTCATGTAAAACTGTTTATTCTCTTCAGCTAAGATTGATGTCTGCTGTACTAAATGGTAATATCTAACTTTAGTTGTTCCACAGTTCTGAGCAGACTGAAGGTTAAAGGTTTCAAGTATATTCTGTTAGTGGACAATGTATTTGTTTTGCTACATTCTTTGGGATTTAGATTATATACCATAGCCATAATTAAATATATAGTGCTGAGCTGGTGGAGGCAGTGGGTTATAGAAGGAGCTTTGAAACAGATTGTATCCCATGGTCAAACATAAAATATGCAGTGCTGAGCTGGAAGGAACAGTAAGTTATGAAAGGAAATTTAAAATAAAACCTAAAGATCCAGGTAGAGTGGAAGATATTTTTGGGACTGAAATGTGGGAGGCAGTATGGCATTAGTAGTTCAGAGCACTGAGCTACAAACCTAAAGAACTAGGTTTGAATCCCACAGCCCCCACTTGCATACTGTATGACCACGAGAAAGTCACTTAACTTCTCTGGAAGCATCTGGAAATAAGCCTTGGCTTAGTATGTCTTTCACGGCCAAAAACTGAGTTAAAAAAAAGTATGAAATGGATATGGAGTTTAAACCAATGTGTACATTTTGCCTTGATATTTTATTGATAAAGGATGTTCCCTGATGTTTAGATTTACATTTTCAAGCCTATCATTCCATGTGCATTTCAGAATTATTTTAGAATGCTATCTTTTAGAATTATTTGAATGACAGTCTAGCATACATAACTTTTATTTTTGTTTTATAACCACTGAAAGTTACTTTTGTCCTGCAGTTATCGTCTCTGAACGTGCTACTGCAAAAGCAAGTATAGCTAAAAGCAAACCCCATATTTCTGTTGTGTTAGATAATCACGTATGTCACATATAACACAAACATTTTCTGGAGATGACATGGAGTTTATATGGTTTTATGAATAAAGGCATGCAAACATTTATAACTCGTATTTGTATGTTAGCACAAGAAAACATTTTACTGTAGCATACCTCTCAACTTCCGAGTATTGAAAGTCATAGCTAGAGCCCTGTGAAATTCTTATTATTTTTTATAATTTTTATTTTTATTTTTCTGGAATTTTGTGTTATTTCTTTTTAGTCACTGACAATGTACTTTTATTTCTTGTTATCACATTTATATTCATAAAACACCTCAAAATGACTTTATACACAATAGAAATCACATTCCTAGTATATTACATTATATTAAGCAGTATTATGCTATGGCCTTGAAAGGTTTTGTGACTCAGACAATTCCACTGTGGTTTCCTTGTGGACCATCTCTGTGGTAACAACAGAGCCATAACAATGACTGCTACAAGCATTTATTTACATTTGCCCCAAAAAGCAATTTTAAAAAATGTTTTCAAGTGTTTGTTTTCATTTTATTTCTTTTTATACCTTGAATTTCTTGTTATTTCTTATTTAAGAAAAACAGGGTCTCTAGTCATAGCATAGTCAAATTCACAGCTAATGGGCAGAAAGTGTAGAACTTTCTTATTTTGAAGAATAATTTATCTACAAATAGTTGGCCCCATATATTTAGCGTTAAGGAATGTTTCTATTACATTAGTTCAATTATTTAATGATTTGTGTTTCCAGAAGAAGCTGTAACATTATTCAGAACGTTAGTAAACCTTGCAGAGGAGAGTACATTTCAGTGTAAAAATCATAACGCTATGCCAGATTCACAGCAGTTGGGAGGAATGTATTGAAGTTACACTGGTGGAAAAAATGAAGCACAAGTAATGGAAACTTTTGTAGCCATTGTCATATTGGCACTGGAAACAATTGTCATTAATAAAAACAGTTGGATGTCTTGCAGTCTTTTTTTAATTTTGAGGCAGTTAGTGTCACCAAGTCACACATAAGTAGTAATAAGAGCACATGCGAACATAGGAAATGTTAGCTAAAAAAGACCTCTGGATCCATCATGTTCAGCTACTTCCTCCCTGGCATTCACAGCTTTCAATATTATGAAAACAAATGTGAAATAAAAATTATGGTTGGAAATCCACTGATTATTTTCTGTGCTGGTCTTTCAAAATGGACAAAAGAAAGTATTATTGTATACAGAGAGTAGTCTCTAAAATAATCTTCCATTAGACATAATTATCAGTAAAATTAAATGAAATTCAAAATGAAATTGGACAAGTTTCTAATGAAAACTCAAACTCTCTAATATCACCATTGAAAAGTGGCCCGTGATATGGCGAATACAAAACAGAGAGCCCAAAAGTCAGCGAGGGCATTTCAGCAAGGACGAAATGGTGACCAATGTTTTACCCCTTCCCTGTGGTGCTACAACCTTGGAGTTGGTTATTTAAGTAAGGGGGATTGCGGATGGCAACATTCCGCACAAGTAGTGTGTGTGTGTGGGAGGGTGCAGCCCCCACAAAACATTTTTTCACCATTTGTCCTGGCTGACATGCTGTCGTGATTATGGGCTCGCTGTTTTGTATTCACCCATTTCAAATAAAACCCCACTGTAATAGTGGGAGAGCAGTTATTATGGGCTCCCCAGCCTTCTCCGCTCTTAGAATTCCGTTGTATGTGCCTTAGTATGTAACACTTTTTGGAGATCTATAACAAACATGTGTCTTTGATCAAATGTTGGATTTTTGAGACACGGTTTAATAGAAGACTTATGATTTGCTTTCATTATTCTCAAGCAGACCTTCTGCTTGGGGTATAAAAGCAAATATGACTTGTTTCTAATTGTCAGTCATACAGGAAGTTAAGCAGGAATGTAAATCTGGAGTAAAATTTTAAAAAGCAAAATGCTACCAAGATCAACAGATAAATAATCTCACTAATCTCAGAAAGTTTTAAAACTCAGTTAATAAAAGAACTTCCTGTAAAGTCACTCCCAAATTAAACAAAATAATAAATGATTATGTTTAACTAATATGTCCACAAAAAATTGCAAAAATCTGCAACAATAATTTTGCAATCCTGGACACTTATAAAAATAAAATCTCAACTGCTGAACTATTAAGCAATAACATGTTATTTACCTTTATCCCCAATTTGAGCTTGAACAGTAAAAACTGATTAAATTACCCAGATCTTGAATTTTAAAGAGTTTCACTTGTAATGTATTTATTTATTTACTGAATTTTGTTGACCGGGTAGGCCCATTGAAACTAGAAGTCCCTTTTTCAGGGGTGAACTGGGGGGGGGGGGTACAGTTGGCAGTCAACTGTCATTGAACCAGATTAAGCTGTTGGTGGTATTTTTAGTGATTGGGGGAAATTTGGCCAGGGCACTTGGGAAATTCTCCTACTCTTTTGGAGAAGTGTCATGGGCTCTTTAATGTCCAACTGAACAACCAGCAGAACTGGCAGGTGGGACCTTGGTTTAATGTCTTATCCAAAAGGCAGAATGTCTCATCCGAAGACAGTGAGATGCAGTAACAAAAAACAAAAAAGGATAGTGGTGATCTCAATTTAAAGCTATTAAATGTGCTGCATGAATAATTACTTATCCCTTGAAGATCATTTACAACCTATCTCTGAAATGGGCATGGCACCAGACAAGTGGAAAGAAGGCTATTTAAACTGTGATCATTAAAAGAGGTGATAAGATACTGTAAGTACTCCTAACTTCAGTCCTATCTCTTTCAAAATACAAGAAATGATGGTCCTAAATCAACTATGAAATTACTTTTACATGCATAAAAGTCCTACAGATTTTTATTAATGGCTTATATCAAAGTATAGTACATCTCTTTCACTTCTGAAATTTAGATATAACATTCTTTATGCTATTGATAAAGGACAACTACTGGGTGCCATGTTTTCTGACTTTACTGAAGCCTTTGACCTTAAAAGTCACTCAGAATCAATTGAGAGGCTATCTGGCTTATGCCTTGGTGGAGGGATTGTGCACTGGTTTCACAATTATCTCTCTAACAGAACCAAGATGATTAAAGTTGGAGATAATGGACAAAAGAGCATACATATTTAGCCCTTCATGCTAACAGCTGAAGCGCTAAATTGCACAAAACCCTAATATTGCTATACTGGAAAAGAAATTGTGCATGTGGTAATTTCCCCATATATGCATTTTGTTTCCTCCCAGATCTCCATATATAACTTTCGCCCCATCACCATCTTTTTTAACCCCTGTGTTTTCCCGCCCCCTGTCTTGGGCATGCATGTGAGTGTGTGGAGGCACACATGCACCACGCTTGGAGACACCCTACCGACATGCCACCCCTTCTGCCTACACCACCTCTGACCTCCACCTGGTGACAGCAGACCTCACGGGGTGACAACCTCCCCATGAGAGGAGAGCTGCCATTAGGCTGCTCAGTCCTGCTCCCTCCATCCCCGTGCCAGCTCCTGATGACCCGAGGTCATTCCTGAACCTGGGATGCTGACAAGATGCAAGGTAAGGCAGACTGCCTCAGCCCTCTGCACCACTGGGACAGCCCATCACCATCTTTTACTGTAGATACATCAGACCATATGGCCATGACATGTACCTATAAAACTGGGCCTTCATCCCTCGACAATCTCCTCAGTGAAGTTGAACAACAAAAATTATTTGAATGACCAGAGATTAGGGGAATGCCAGAGTTATTCCAGGCCAGATGTTTGGTTCTGGCAGCTTATGAGGATTTTAAACAGTGTTGGGAAGACACTAAGGGTGACTTAAAACACCTAAAAGCAGGAAGGTACACACAGAACAGTATTTACATTATCTGAGTTTATGGTTCCATCTCCACAAACCAATTTACTGTGCACATGGCCTACAGATTGATTTATAGGACAAAATTAATGTCATTAAAATGGAGATGAATACATATCAGTATGCGAGGGCCTCTTCTATTGAACAAAAATAGAAATGTGGGACACAGGGCACTCTCAACACCTGAATAAATTCTCTGTCATGAGAGGGTTAAGAATATGACAATGATGAGTTTGTCCAGAGGCTTGGATAACCCTGTAGCATCTTCGTTGGAAGAAATTAAGGAAGTTATCCATGACTATGTCATAGATACTTTTGGGACAACTGCATGCGTAGTTTGGGATCAGGAAATATTGTCTTCTTTGGATATTCTCCCCATCTCAGCTAAAGATGTTGCAATGCTTACAGTCCCAGTGCAGTTTGCAGAGGTTGAATCAGCAATCAAAAGTTTAGGGAATAATACAGCCCAGGGCACTGATGGATTGCTAACTGAACTGCACAAATGTTTTTTATTACTGTTCTTAGACCCATTTCTTCAGTTACTGTTCAATACTATATTGAGTCAAAAACAAGCTGCCTCATTCTTTTGATCTTAGCCTTTTTTGGTTTATATTTTTCAGAAAGGTGTAGGCTGAACATAAAGAATTGGCACCCATTAAATATGTTACATACAGACCAAAAAATATTATTCAAGATATTAGCCAACATACTGGCTCTTGTAGCCCCAGTGGTTCTTGCTCCTTCTCAGATGTCTGCCATCCAACAGAGGTATATTTGTGATACTCTAATTATACTTAGAAAGTTATTTGAAGGATGGGACAGAGGTTTGCTGTCTGGCTTTCTCTCATTAATTGACCAAGAGATGGCCTTTGACAGAGTCCCACAGGAATATTTACTGCACATTCTTCACTTGTGTGGTTTTCCTGAAGTAGTCATTAACTGGATGGCAGTACTGTGTGATGGTATCAGCGTTTACCCCATGTTAATTTGGAAATGACCTTTAATTTGTGTCAGAAGTGGGTATGGCAGGGGTTTCCTTTGAGCCCCCTGCTGTATATACTCTTGCTGGGTCCTTTAATCAGGCTATAGCAGAACAGTCCTGAAGTTAGAGGCTTCAGCTGTCCCTGATACATCTGAATTTAAAGCATTGACCTACACTGATGATATTTGCATTATACTATAAGATCCAAAATCAGGTGGCCCAATACAAGAAATTTTACAAACCCTCTCCTCTTGAACAAGCTCACAGGATAACTACACAGCAGGTATTGGGATCCAAACTGAAGTTTCAGACAGACAGGTTGGACAAATTACAAGCATTAGCATGTGCTCATCCCCTTCTAAAATGTTGGGTATCACTCTTGGTCAGAGGGTGCGGCTCTGGAGAACTGGGTGAATTGTATTAAAACATTTTATTTATTTATTGAATTTTTTACCAGGTGATCCCACTAAGACAAGACAGTCCCTTTCAGAGGCGGCCTGGGAAGTACAGTACATTGACAGTGCAATTCTTTGAAAACAGTACTTTCACTGATTACACAGAGAATATACAAGCATTAAAAAATTCAAGACAATCAGGCAGAAGACAATAACAGTGCAGTCTAAGCTAACAATACTGATGTAAAATTACATTTAGATCAAACAATACAGTAATTTTAGAACAATCAGTACAGTAATAGTAATTCATAGACAGGCAGCAATTAGAGAACACAGTTATTTACGCAATAAATTATAGTTTGTGTCAGAATTGGATGCTCAAGCATTCACTAAATATCATACACTAATTACAGTTAACAAATAGAACATGCAAGAGGAGTAACCAGGGATTTGTTACAGTTGTGCATAATTTACCAAGAAAGACACATGTTGGCAGGAAGGATTGCCAGACGCGACGGAGTCAGAGAAAGCAAGTACAGTGTGCAGCAGCAAGGTGAGATTGCAGAAACAACTGGAAAAGAGGAGAGATGAGATGGCCAGTATGAATGGAGAGCAAATTCCAACAGGACACAGCCGAGAAGGCAAAAGACCTCCGGGCCATGGCTAGCTGAGTATTAGGTAAACAGGAGAAGGGGCAATGAGGCAGATCTGAGAGGGCACCATGGTTGTTTATGTTGTACTACAGCAGACAGGGAGGAGTATAGCGGTGAACCAGCTTATGAGTGAAGCTTAGTGTAACATACCTTAGCTTCAATTCGTAAGGTAGCCATCTGAGGGAACATAGGGACATCGTAGTGGTGATGTTGAGCATTGACACATGAGCAAACTTACCCACTGTATGATAGACCTGAGTGAGATGAGCCAGGATGGTGGAGGAGGTAGGGAGAAGCAAGGGGGCTGCATAAGTTAAGCGAGGGAGGAGGGTGGCGGATGCTATCTTGCAGCAGGAGGTCAGTGTGAGGAAGGGACAAATTCAATATAGGACACCAAGCTTTGGTTTAGAGTTTTGGTGAGGGCTGAAACACGAATATCCAGAAGTTGTGGCATGGAAGGTTTGAGAGGGAGGAAAATCAAGGCGGGGAAGACTGGATGCGGCAACTTTGGGGGGTAGGTAAATACATCCTACCACAAGTTTCAGAACAATACCATGGGTGAGGGAAATGAATATAGATTCAACCGAGGTGAGTCCTGGTCAGGAGTTGGAATTTCAGCCTCACCTAAGTTATCCTTGGCATACAGGAGGATACCATCACCTCTTTTACCCCACCTATCCTTTCTGACGCACTTGTAGCCAGATAGCACAACCTCATGATGCTTAACGAAGGCTTCCAGCCATGTCTCAGAAAATACCCAGAATGTCCTGAGTATGTTGATTAACCCAAACTTCAAGCTCTGCCATTTTGGGTCTGATGCTCTCAGCATTCAAATGGCTATTTCATACCTTTTAGGAAGTAAAAGGAAGGCAATACAGTAGAAAAGCAAAAATGAAACCAAAATAAACTCCATCACCAAGAAAAGTTAAAATAGAAACATGAATATATAACATCCCAATTACAGTCAAGAAACCCCTCTTTAATTGCAAGATTACTAGCAAAACATGCCTTAAAACCACACATCCAAAAATATACAATACCACATGTAAGAAGAACATAGCCACACAATACACATAAGAAATTACATTAAATCACAGTAGAAACAACTCACTATACTAGATCACATTTTTTCCAGCCTTGAATTTTCAATTCCTGATCCATATCTAGACAGAAAATCAGCACTGACATTCTCTTTCCCAGATTTGTGCATCACTTCAAATTTAAATGGCTGAAGTGCCAGGTACCACCGTGTGATTCTAAATTGTTATCCTTCATTTGGTTAAGCCAACAGAGGGACTGTGATCTGTTACAAGTGAAAGTTGGCTCCTAGTAAAACTTAAGGGACTCCATGGCCCACTTTGCTGCAAGACATTCCTTTTCAATGGTGGAGTATCTTTTCTCTCTGTCGTGCAATTTCCTACTTATGTACAGGATTGGACATTATTTCCCATCTATATTTTGACTCAGGACTGCACCTAGGCTTGGCTCTGATGCATCTGTTTGTAACAAAAATTGTTTCTCAAAGTCTGGGCCTCTTAAAACAGGGGTTGAACATAGTGCAGCCCTAAAATCCCGAAAGGCTTCATCACACACTGGGGACCATTTCACATTATTCGGGTACCGTTTTTTTGTGAGTTCAGTGAGGGGAGTAGCTAACTCTGCAAAGTTGGGAACAAATCTCCGATAATAAGCAGCCAGCCCTGAAAATGACCAGACATGTTTCTTGGTTTTGGGACAGGGCTGTTAGCTACAGCTTCTATCTTGAAAACCTCTGACTTGACTTCTCCATTTCCCAAAACATAGCTCAGATATGTGGTTTCCGGCATGTCCAATGCACACTTGGTAGGATTAATTGTCAGCCCTGCTTTTTTGATAGATTGGAGAACTGCTCATAGGTGTTCCAGGTGTTTTTTCCAGTCTGGACTGTACACCACAACATCATCCAGGTACGCAGCACAATAACCAGTGTGAGGGGATAAAACTGCATCCATGCACCACTGGAATGTAGTGGGTGCACCAGGTAAACCAAACGGCATGGTGGTGAACTGATAAAATCCTATAGGACTGGCAAATACAGTTTTGTCGCCGGATTCTTTAGCTAGGGGGATTTGCCAGTAACCCGTGGTGAGATCAAGGGTACTGATATACTTGAGACTCCCCAGTCTGTCCTCTAAATCATCTATTCTGGGCATAGAATAACTATCAAATTCTGGCACTTGATTAAGTTTCCTAAAATCAAGGCATATTCTTACAACCCCTTCTTTTTTGTTTACAATTACCACTGGAGATGACCATGCACTCCTCAACTCCTTTATGATACCCAGTTCTTTAATTTTTTTGTATTTCCTTAACCACATCTGCTCTTAACCACTCTGGTACTCTATATGCCTTTTGCTTAATAGGGTGAGCATTCTTTGTTGCTATTACATGCTCGACACCTTTAGCTCGGCCTGGCACTGTGGTAAAAGTACTGTTAAATGAATTTAGCAAGTTACATATTTCTGCGGTTTGATCAGAGGTTAAGAAAACATTCACCTTGACAACATCAGCAGTTACAGTTTGTTCCCCATCTTTTGGATGAGACGTTAAACCGAGGTCCCATCTGCCTGGATTGGTGGTAGTTCAGGTGGATGTTAAAGATCCCATGGCACCTATCGAAAAGAGTAGGGGATTTCCCCAGTGTCCTGGCCAAATTTCCCTCATTCACTAAAAAAATACCACCAACAGTTTCATCTGGTTCAAGGTCAGTTGGCATTCATCTGTATCCCCTTCCCCCGGGTCGTGCCTAAAAATAGGCAGGATTTGTCTAGTGCACTTACCCAGTCAACAAAAACTAAATAAATAAAAAAAATGAAAATCATAAGCTACATCAATGTCTTCTTTATCAGTTTCTGGTAAAATTAGCAAAACAGCTTTTGGTGTTTTTTTCAACCCATTTCTTGAGGAGGTTAGCAGGGTATACCTTAGTTGGATTTTTTTCTGTCAGGGGGTCTCAGTCTCATAGTTAACTGTGCCAGTACATATAAGCATTTTATAAGGCCCTTGCCACTTCATTAACAGTTTCTTTTCTGTAGTGGGTAACAGTAGCAAGACCCTTTTCACCTAGCTCCAAAATGTTTTCTTTTACCCCATGGTCATAATACACCTTCTGCTGGTTTTGGGCCTCTTCCTGATTACTATGGGTGATTTCAAATAGTTTGCCAGTTTATTTCTTAGGGCACACATATAAGATGTAATAAAGTGTTTCTGACTGGGGTTATCTTCCCATATTTCATTTATTATGTATAGTGGCCCTCTAGGTTGTCTACCATACAGCATTTCAAATGGTGAAAAACTGGTTGATGCCTGTGGCACTTCTCTGTGAGTAAAAAGCAGGTAAGGTAAGTATTGGTCCCAGTCTTTCCCTTCCCTTTTTACAAAACTTTTTAATATGCATTTTAGGGTATGATTATAATGCTCAACAAGATCGCCAGTCTGAGGGTGATAAGGGGAGGTTCTTACGGCAGTAATACCTAGTAGTTAGTACTACTCCTTCAGTAATGCAACACCAAAATTACTACCCTGATCAGTAATAATCTCTTTTGGTATGCCCACCCTGCTGAAAATTTTGGCAAGCTCTGCTGCCACTTTTGGGGCTGTGACAGTATGCATTGCAACTGCCTCTAGGTATCGAGTAACATAGTCACATACTGCCAAAATGAATCTATTACCCTTTTTACTTTTGTCTAAGGGGCCAACCACATCCATTGCAATTCTCTCAAAAGGCACATCTATCAAGGGTAGGGGCAACAGGGGCACCTTGTCTTTTTTAGTCACTGGGACTACTTCCTGACACTCAGCACAACAATTACAATAGGTAGTAACATCTTCATGGATTCCTGGCCGTTAAAATCTGTACAGCAATCTGGCAAGAGTGCGATCCCTCCCCGAGTGACCAGCCATAGGACTATCATGTGCTATCTGTAACAACTCAGATCTATAGTTTTGTGGTATAACCAATTGTTCTATCTGGTCCTGCATCAGCAGTTTAACCCAAACTCTGTACAGTATCCCATTGCAGTTTTTAAACACAAGTTCACCCTGTTTTGGTTTCAGCCCCAGCTGCTTAAAATAACCCTGGAGAGAAACATTGTTAGCTTGTTCTAAAACAAAGTCATAATCAGTTATCAGTTTAGTTTCAGCATTTTCATATGTTAACCCCTTATGTTCATCAGTCTTTTGTTGCCACTGTTTCTTCAGGTGTTGTCTTTCTTTCCTGGACTTCCTCATCTTGGAGTTGTGCTCAAATAAGTCTGAAATAAGTCAGCAAAAGGAAAAGAGTCCCCACCATCTAAGATTTTCTTTGCCTGAGCGCTTGTCACCACAGCTGCTGAAACATCAGGCTTTACTCCCTCTCTGATTAACTCAGTAAATCCTGGAAAGTTATTTCAAATAATCACAGCTACAGGTAACTTAGGTACTATCCCCACTTTCATTTGGTGTGGCACCCCATTAGCAGCGAAAGTCACTTGGCTGGTGGGATAGTATCGAGTGTCCCCATGGATGCAGATGACACCAGTACCTGGTCCTTTCGGACATTGTTTTCCTAGCAGTTCAATATGTACTATGGTCGATCTGCTTCCCGAATCTATAAGTCCATTCATAGTCTTATCTCTTACCTTCACATCTGTTAAGTACTTGCCCTGATTTGCTAAGGACAAATCTGCTCCAGTGTCACTCTTCTTATGGCAATTTCTTGCAATATGACCTGGCTTATTACAGTTATATCAAATACCATCTTTGGGCACAGATTTGTTACCCCCACCAGTGTTCTTATCAGACTTGGAGTTTAAATGGGAAAAAGAGTGTCTTACTGGTGCGTGGCTGTTACCTCACTGCTGTGGAATTTATCTGCCCATTTGGTAGTCTTCGGCCAAAAAAACAGTCTCTTCCCCACTTTCTAGTCAGTGTTCCTTTACCCAAAGCTGTACATCTGTAGGCAGGATGTTGATGTTTGCTGTTCCATTGCAAATGTGTCAATAATCTGTGGGACTGTTTTGCTGTCTGGTTAGAGTCATTTTATCAGGGGTTCTCTGAGTCAGGTGAAGGCTCCTTGAGGATTGTCGACTGAGTTGTACTTCAGAGACCAAAATCTCTGCCTGTAAGTCTCTCCTGAGATACCATACCTATTCAGGATTTTGCTTTTCACCACACCATAGTTTTCTGACTGTGCAGTGTCCATATTGCTTTAGGCAAGTTGGGCTTTCCCTGTCAGTTAAGGTATCAGTTTGATTGACCATTGCTGCTTTGGCCACTGGCAGGCTGCAGCCACCCTTTCAAAAGTTGCAAGGTATGCTTCAATATCATCTGATGGACACAATGTTATAAGTTACATTTTTTTTTAAGTTGTTAGTGTCTTATTGCTCTTCTGGACCAGTGCCAGATGCGCCCGCTTTGATAACTTGCAACGCATCCATCCATTGCTGCATCTCGTCTCTTCTTTGCTGTTCAAGTTGTTGCATTTCTTTTTTTCTCTGTGCTTCTAAATGTTGAATCTTTTTTTCTATCTCTCTCTGCTTCTCTATCTCTTTTTGTTGTATAGCCCACCATTTAAAAAAGGCAGTCAGGCTTTCAGGTTCTGACAGTGCCGGTTCTTTTTCTGTAACTGGTGCTAGCTGTACAGTCTCAGCTTGGACTTCTATCTCTGCTAGTTTGGCTGACATTCTCCAGGTAACCACTCCTGGGCTTGTTGCTGCAGAATCCATACCTTTCTTCTATGCATCCCTGGTACCAGTTCTAGTACCCACGCACAAAACTCCTGGCTTAGAGTATGGACGGCATAAATCACACTTCTGCCACCATCTGTCATCGAGGCACAGGGTCAGAAAGCATAGCAAAACCAGGAGCAGTTGTAAAATTCTCAACGAGTTTTATTATTAATAACAGTAAAATAAAAAAAAATTGAATTGTTCAGTATAACTATTTACAAAGGCAGTATAAAAAGAGAAAGTCCATCTGGATTTCCTTCTCAATTTCCAGTCTCAGTCCCTGTGTTTCTCTCTTGCAAGATATTGCAGCTCTGTTTTTAAACGTCTTTGCAACCCCCGCTCGTTAAGAAAACAGCATGCTTCTCACACAGCGTTCTTGTATGTTTCAACAAGTGCAGCTAAGAGAACACTATGACCTAGAACTGACCTCTTGCTTACAGCTTCTCAGAGAGTTTGCAAACTAGATTCTCAGGTTAACTGTTTGAGTTCCAAATAGCTTTGTAATCATTTCAACAGTATAACTATATACATTTCAACAGTAAAACTATATACATTTCTAAACAAAGGGATCCCAGTATCAATTACATTTCCACAAAATGATTTACATATAGTTTTATACCAGCAGAAATGCAATGGGGGAGAAAAGACAGAACAGCAAGTGAGGGTAGAGAGATAGTGAGAGGCAGAGAAATGCAAGACCATCAGGATGATCAAGTCCTGGGTCTCACGAGAAAATTTGGTTACGCAACCAGACAGAGATGAGACAGAAAAGGAGAGACTAGAACAGACCCTTGCATTTGAACTCCTTCTCCAGAACAACTGAGACAGGGCCCTATTCAGCCCAATCACAGTGCCTGACTATTCTATACACATCTAAAGTATTGAGCAATGCTTCCACTAGATTGATATGCACTGACAAATAACTAGCAGGTAGATGGTTTGACTGAAAGTAAACTCAGACATCACCTTTGGTAGAAACTTAGGATCAGGACATAAAGACACCCTGTCTTTGTGGAAAATCAAGTAAGGAAGCTCACACATTACAGCCTGTAGCCCTGAAAACCTTTGGGCAATAGTGATTACAACTAAAGGCTGACTCAAAAGGTACCAAAGTAAGTTTCTTCAAATGGAATTCAAGTCTCAAGCTGGGACTAGATTATGGATGGGAGGCTTCAGATGTAGAATTCCTCTCAAGAATGTACGGGCCTCATGCAGCTGGGCAACCGTATTACCCTCGACAGGCACATAGAAAGCTGATATGGCAGCCAGGTGCACTTTGACTGAGGAAAACTGCAGGTCTGAATCTGGTAAGGACAGCAGGTACTCCAGAATCTGATCCACTGAACAGGTGAATGGATCCAGATGGTGGGAAGTAAAATGAACCACTTGCACTGCATGGAAGAAGTGGATCTGGTGGAAGGCTTTCTAGCACCCCCCAGAACATCACTTTTTGGGAAACCCCAAAATGAGCAATGGCTATGTCTTCGGGAGTCATGCATGCATATGATGGGATTTCAAGTCAGGAAGGACCAGGATGTCCTATTCCTAGAACAGCAGACCCTTGCCCAGGGGCAGAGTCATTGGGGATTCCATTGCTACCTGTTGCAGTAAGGGGAACCAGAGCTGTTGAGGCCATAGGGGAGCAATGAGTATCAGGGTTGCCCCCTCCATCTGGAGTTTGAAAAATATTCTCTGAATTAGAGGAAAGGGAGGGAAGGCACATTGGAACCTCCCTTTCCAAGACAGGAACAATTTGTCTCACCAGAAAACTCCAGGCCCTGGAGCGAGCGAGCAGAAAAGTGCCAGTTTTGCATTGTGTGAGGATGCAAAAAGATCCAACTCTGAATTACCCCATTTTTCTGACAGGTCATTGACCACTGAGCTCAGCAGTTCCTACTAGTGCAGTCTGGACTGTGACTTGCTTAATTTGTCTGCCAAGATATTTTAGGTGCCTGGAACATATACCGCTGATAGTTCTAGACCCTGTTCCAGGGTCCAACACCAAACCCTCATGGCTGCCCTAAACAGTAGATAGGAATGAGCCCCTCCCTTGTTTTTTTTTTTTTTTATTATTTATATTTTCTGTGGTTTTTGCCCGTTTTCTCCCCTGTTCCCCAGGGCCCCAGCACACAAGCATCATGCATGCATGGAGGCAAATGCATGCTCCATGACACCAGCTCAGCCCCTTTTGCCTCTCCTCATGGTTATTGCTGGAGCTCCTGCAGGTCAGCTCCACCATCTGTCCTCCACTGAGTGCTGGCCAGTAGCTGGGAAGCCTCCAGTCCATCCTAGGAGGAAAGAGCTGCCTTGCTGTGACTCAGTCTCACTCCTTGCCCTCACCCCAGCCAACCCCAACAACCAGGGCTCATTCCTGGACCTGGATCACTGGCACATTGTGAGGTGTGGTGTCCAGTGCCTCAACCTTCATTGCTACTGGGCCGGCTCCCCCCTTGTTTGTTGATGTAGTGCATCACACTCATGGTGTCCAGCTGTATTAGCAGAGGACCAGGGGACAAGTGGTTCTGGAAGGCCTGGGGTCTGTTCAGAACAGCTCGCATGTCCAGAACATTCATAGGCAAGGTGTTCTCCACCGGGGTCTACCTGCCCTGTGTCCAAAGTGCGCTCCCCAGCCCATCCCCAAAGCACCTGTGGTGAGAATCTGTAGAAGGGAGGGAGGTGATGAGGAATGGAACCCTTTTAACAGGTTGCTAAATTCCATCCACCACTTGAGCACTTTGTGGACAGGGGATGTAACTAGAACCATCTGTGCAAGGCATATGTGAGCTGAGTCCACTGGACTCTTAAGACCCACTGGGGAATCTGCCTATGCAGTCTGGTCAGTGGTACTGTGACAGTGGCCACTGCCATAAGGCCTAGAAGGCATAGGAATGTCCTGGTTGAACATAAAAACTGTCATACACTAATTGTGCTTGGGGAATCAGGCAGTTGGCCCTGTCCAAAGGCAGAAAAGCTGAGCCCTGGGCAGTGTCTAGGACTGCTCCTATGTATTGCAGTCACTGGCAAAGTGACAACACTGATTTTGGTACAGTGACTGTCACCCCAGAGCATTGAACAGCTGTCTGGGTTCAAGTCTGTAAGAGCTGATCCTTGGAGGTGGCTTTCAACAGTCAATTGTCCATGTAAGAGAAAACAAAGAGGCCTTCCCTGTGAAAGGATGCTGCCTCCACTGCCAAACATTTGGTAAAGACCCATGGTGCAGAAAACAAGCCAAAGGGCTCCACTCTGAACTGGCAATGTTCCCCTTGAAACAGAAACCTCAAGTAATTTCTGTGAGGCTTCCAGAGTGTGATATGGAGGTATGCATCCTTAATACTGAGGGAATAGATTCAAGTCCCTTTTAGTAGAGGGAAGAAGGCCTTGTAGGGTGACCTTCTGAAGGCTGTCCTATGTTCAGGTCTAGAACAGGCTGCAAAACTCCTGTCCCCTAGGGGGACAAGGGAGCATCTAGAGGAAAACACTTTAGGCCTCTGCCTCAGAGGGACAGGGACTAGGGCTCTGTCCATATGTTGGCAGGCAACAGGGACATGTGTCCTGGTGCATAATGAGACTGAACATTACCCCAACCCTGTGAGTAGTGAGTGCAGACAGACAATAGAGGGAGGGCAACATGATAGCCCAAAAGGCTGTTTGCTTATGTGACACAACTTGAAACCAGCTGCCTCCTTCAAAAGGTCTTTCACCACCTGTGCTTGTTGAAATTATTTATAGATGGGAGTGGTGTAGTTATGTTTATTTAAACCATCGATCTATTTTTGACAAGATCTGGAGGTGATGGGTACTTTATAAATTTAGTGTTGACCCGGCTTTGGGGGGAGTCTTTCTGGTTGCCTTTTTTTTTAATCACAGCTGCTGTTTCTATGCCTCCCCCAGCAGCCCCCTTCTGCCCGACCCCCACAGCTCCCTTCCCCGGAATTACTGGGGCTTACCTTATGCCTGGCCCAGAAGCGGTGCCTGTGGGGAATTGGGCATCATCCTGCCACCGGGGATTTTTCTCCTTTTCACCCCTTTGCACCCGCACACCATGGAATGGGTGCAGCAGCTGTTTCAACCTCTACAGAGGCAACCAGGCACCCTGGGCATGGGTGAGCCCCCCTAGTTGTGCCATTCACAGCACAGACCCCTCACACCCTGAGGAAGGAGAGCTGTGATGCTCAATCCTTGCCTCCCCCACTGGTCCCTGAGTGACCTGAGTCAGTTCCCGGACCTGGGTCGACGGTGTGGCATGAGGTGTGGCATCCAGCACCTTAACCCTCAGTGCCACCGGGCCTTTCTGGTTACCTTTTGATCTGCCAAGTTTCCTCAGTGATTCCTCTGGTTCTGACTGAGTTTTTCCTATTGTTTGTCATTATTCTTCTTGTTAAAAATATAGATTTTTGATTTATATAGGGTTTCCTTCAATGGATTCTCTTTGTGCTTTTGTGTATAGCACATATCACTTCTATTGTGGAAGATTCTTGCAAATAGTTGTTTTTGTTGTTGGTTTTAACTTTTTTATTATTACCCCTTTTTTTAGGGCTCAATATTACCTTCATGTTACTAATTGAACAGTATTGTATACTAGCTTGGTGGATTGAACATTTTCTTTGTTCGTGAGTTTGTATGGTGGTGTTGCTAGAATTTTTTTGTATAATTTTTTGAACATCAATAAAGTTGTTCTTATAAAAGAAAAAAGAAACCAGCTGCCCTATGGACAACAGTAACAGTAGGCAGACCACTGCCAGTAGCACTGTGGCCTGGTACGGGCAGCAAAAACAACATAAACTAAGTGGTGAGAGACTGAGTCAGCTCTGTGTGCAGAAAGAGAGGTATAGCCCATTTGCAAGAGGAGGATACCATAGAGCCTGGCAATTGGTAGTCTGCAGCCCCTGTATGTATGGATAAAGGCTGGCAGGGCCTATTACATCTCCACTTCGGGATTCTTGGACAGGGGATAAATGAAAGGTGGGCATGCCCAGGGCATCCCACCTCCTGGATCCCTTATCAGGAAGGAGGGAAGTCAGGGGCCTAGGTGCCCTAGATTTGCAATGGGCAGCTGTGAGCACCACTAGAGGCTCATACTGACAGCATAATAAGACTGGGCTGATGGTACAGAGAATACCTCATCAGCCTGTCTGGGCATAACAGGTATATTGTTTGGGCTACGCCAGGCTGCAAATGCAGAGTGGCAATAGCTGGAGGGAGAATATGTCATCTCCAGAAAACTCTAACGGGATCCTTCTAGTGAAATTCTGTGCCCACAAACTAAAGCTAATGGCAGCTGGCATGTGCTGCAGTATGGCATAAAGGAGGGATCTCCTGTTGTAAGAGGAGATGAGGGAGCTGGAGCCATACACAGATTGGGCACACTAAGCTCCATTTAAGGCAACAACCTCCACCATTATGAGGGCAGGATGGTATCTGCCCCCCCCCCCATGGCAACCCCATCTGGAACAGAGTGAAGAGACCTGGCCGATGACGTTGGTACTGGCTGAACAGGTCCATTCTGCAATCCAACTAAGTGCATCATCATTGGGGAGAGATAAATCATAGTGGTGCCCCGATCTTTGGGAGGGTTCCAATGAAGGTAAGGAGTCACCCCAGTCGATGACAGCCATTTGGTCAGTGGTAAAGGCAGTGTAGCATCACCCAAGAGTGAGAAAACAAGGCCAGCTGCCCTCACAGGGATCCCAGTGTAAGAGTGCTTAGGCAGCAGAGTAGCTAGACACAGTACTCTGCACCATCTCCAAAGCCATGAAAATGACAATGGAACTCCCAGCAACATGTACAGTTGCCGAAATATATCCGAGTTTTACGAAAAAGAAGAAAGTGTAGCTGCTAGAAGCAACATTTCCAATAGGTTCAATGAGTATGATCAACAGTGGGAAAAGAACTGAGGAGAGGAGGGACCGGCCATGTTTATGTATATACTGACATCTAATGTTGTCATAGGCAGCCCCTGGCAGACTGCTTGCAAAAGCTTCCATGTGGTTCTAGCACCTGATGGCTATAAGTTCCATAAGTGTGGCCTGATGAAAGAGATATCCTCGAAGAAGATTGATGCTTTTAGATGGGGTTCATCACAACAGTGTTACCACAGGGTGTAGATCCCTGGGAGCATATTAACCTTTGGGTCAGGTAGATAACAGGCTGGGAGGTTACCCCATGACCACAGGCTCAGATGAATGTAAGCTGGCTGAGAACAAATGGTAAAAAAATGAGCAGCAAGGAAAGAAGGACAACAGTTGACTTTGTGTGTAAACACACCTTGGAGCTCTAGCCATCGGTGTTCTCCATGACAGTGTGTAGGGGTTGGGGAAATGGAAAAAGGTGAGCTACCCAGGCATAGAATATTATTCTCAGTACTCCCTGGCCCATCCCTCTTAACCTGAATCCTATCAGGCACAGGAGATTGTACTTTAGAGGGGAATGGTGTGCATTGAGGAGGGGGTGGGGGGCAGTCATGGGGATTAGCCACCTCAGTGTGAGTAAGGCAGTGTTGAAGTTGGGAAGTGAATAGTGTGGTACATCTGAGAGAAGCATAAATGGTAAATAGAACAGGAAAGTAGAGGATTTAGATTCATAGGTAGATTCATAAAAGAAATACAAGTAATGTAGCCTTGACAGACATTTATATGACTCGCCACCTAGTGGTAGACAAAGGTTTGTTTCACTAATCCCATATAATGATCACGTTTTTTTTAAATGAATCCATATTAGTACTAGTTAATACCCGTGTAGATAAGGAGTTCCAGACTTGTACTACTCGTTAATTAAATCAATGGCCACGTTTGGTTGTTTTATATTATTCGCCACTTAGTTACATATTATGAAATCTAAATGGTTTATCATTGTCTTTTTCATTTAAACCTGCAGTTTCCCATAAAATTTCGTTATGGAAAGCTTTGCGTACAAAGCACGTATCACCTCTCAGCCTTCTATAAGACAGACAGTATAGGTTCAGTTCTGTCAGTCTATCTTTGTAGCGCAAATTATGAGGTTATATATTCTTCTGGTCACTCTTTTTTGGACCTTTTCCAGGGCAATAGTACTACCCACATTTTGAGGGGAACTAAAGGACGCACCATATTCTAATATAGGTCTTACCAAAGATGTGTACAGAGGGATTATAACCTCTCTTCTTCTGCTTTTAATATGTCTCACGATATTACCAACTACTTTATTAGCTCTCTTGACTACATCCTTGGTATGGTTACCAAATTTAAGGTTGTTAGAAATGATGACACCCAGATCTTTTTCATTCTCTGTTACTGTTATAGTTTTGTTGTTTATCATGTATTTGGCATTGGTGTTATTATGACCGAGGTGCATAACTTTACATTTTGTTTCATTAAAGTTTAGTTTGTGTTGTCCTGCCCAGTTTTCTATTGTAGTAATTTGGGCTTGTAGATTGCTTATTGCTTCATTGTTCACTATTGCACCTAACTTAGTATCATCTGCGTACTTGCAGAGCCATATGCTATTAGTAGTATTCATATAGGAGACAAAGATGTTAAACAGTGTAGCCCCAATATCGATCCCTGGGGCACTCCACTTGTAACTTCACCCCAGTCAGAAAGAAAACCTCTTATACAAACTCTCTGTTGCCTATACTGCAACCATGAAGCTACCCACGAAATTATTTTTGTGCTAAAACCAAGATCTAATAATGTATTAATAAGTTCCAGATGTGATACGGAATTAAATGCTTTTGCATAATCAAGATAAATTATATCTATGGGCAATCCTTGATCAAGGGCTGTACTTACAGGTTCAAAGAAGTCTAATAAATTTGTAACACACAATCTGTTTGGTACAAATCCATATTGGGTAATATCCACATGACCTACTGATTGTAGGTGTGTGTCTATATGTTCCTTGATGAAGCCTTCCATTATCTTTCCAACAATTGTTGTTATACTGATAAGCCGATAATTAGTTACATCATTTTTATCACCCTTTTTATACGTGGGAGTTATATATGCCTGTCTCCACTCTGGTGTGACTATCCCTTGCTCGAGTGATACATTGTATAACACAGTTAAAGGCCCTGCTAATGAATCAGCTATTTCATAAAGAAACCTGAGATGCAGATTATCTGGTCCTCCTAATTTGTTGACGACTAATTTTTTAAGTTTAGTCAGTGCATCGGAGTCTGTAATAGGTGTAATAAAAATACTGTTATTAGTATTTGTGTTTTGTCTGGAAACTGGTCTTTATCCTGATATACACTTGTAAAATATTTATTGAAAATATTAGCTATTTCTTTTTCATCCTCAATTTTCATATCTCTGATTTTAAGAGGGCCAATATGGACAGAGGCATTATCTGACAGATAATACAGTGCATTGCACACTCTGATCATTACTACTATGGAAAGTACTTTTTGTGTGCATGCAGGATATGGATTGTATATACATCTCCAGGTGCCAGTAGCTGCGATGTCTAGAATCACCCCACACCCCACAGATAAAAAGCACAGAGAGAGAGCAATTAAGCAATAATGCCCAACAGGGTGTGTGTTGTGCTGGGATATGTCACGCCTCAGGTGGTTGGGCATGAGCCCGCAGGCCGAGTGCATCCAATACCTGAGGCGTGACATTAACCCAGCACAACACATACCCTGGAGGGCATTATTGCTGTTATACAATGGCTTGTTGTAATACAAAATAAAAAAAAGTATTTTAAAGAATGTTTTTGTTAGTGTGAATGCATATTTTTGTTTCCTAAGAGAAGATGCAAAAAAGAGAGGTGCTCATCATCATGGTCATCATCCAAATGGGTTCACAGTGAGGCTGAGACTAGACCTGTGCTGTTGTGCTGGGATAACATCACAGGTCCAGTCCCAGACTGACCAATCAGAGACCAGGATTTTTTCTTGCCATTGTATAATAAACAATGCTGTACACAGTCTGAGTTGGCATCTTTAGACAACATTTTGGGGGACTGGAAGCCTGTATAGCTTGTCAGATGCACAAGATCTTTCTGTGATCAGATTTTAACTTCTTTCTATCTGTGGTTTTGACTCCTTTGCCCAGCATGACAGATACAGTATATCACCATCAGGCCAGATGTACCAGCCATCAAAGAGCCTCAGGCAGAGGGGATATGCCTCTTAGTTTGTCCTTGAGCTGCAAAATGTCCTCGCTGATAAACAGCCAAAGAGGTATTACTACTGGGACAGATGTCACTAACCATTTATTTAGAATGTGAACAAAGAATAGTGAAGACACTCATTCCACCAAGGAACAGTTTTCTTTTTATAGGAATTTTTTTAACACTAGAAACTGGGGTTTGGTAGTTTGGCTGGGGAGGGTATTAGCAAGAGGGTGGTGAAGGGTGGGGGATTGTGTCTCTGTTTACAGGGGTGGTGGATCGGTGAAAGAACAATTGTGTTGGAACTTATTGTAACAGTAGATCTTCGAGAGAAGATCTTTCATCAGGTCAGACCTTTGGAACTATAGCCACTTCAACGCTAGGACCACATGGAAAATTTGCAAGCCGGGGCCACCCACGACAATGTCATGCACCACTGTCTACATAAAGTGTGGGCAGCCCTATCTCTTTTCAGTACCTCACCAGAGATTATGCTCAGAGAACTGCTCTGTAATGAACCAGGAGAGAAACCAGCTCTTCACAAACCAGGAGGACGGAGTGCTGGAAAGACAACAATGGATGCATCAGTGCAGGAAATCCTGTGTCACAGAAACATAGAAGCATAGAATTTGTCAGCAGATAAGGACTGCTTGGCCCACCAGTCTGCACATTTTTCACTGCCTACAAAATCACTGTAGACCCTACTTGATCTCTGGTCCCCCCATTTCTTTTTACTAGGATCCCCTTATGTATATCCCATGCATTCTTAAACCAGCCAGTCACTGTTTTTGCCTCTACCACCTTGGCTAGTAGGCTATTCCATGAATCCACTACCCTTTCTGTAAAAAGTACTTCCTCACATCCCTCCTCAATTTGCCTCCCTCTAACTTTGTAGCCTGTCCCCTTGTTCTCATACATTATTTATTCTGAAAAATGCTTCCTTCTTGTACTTTATTCATCCCTGTAAGGTACTTAAAGGTTTCTATCATATTTCCTTCTTTCCCTTCTCTCTTCCAGGGTAGACATGAAGAGTTCCCTCAATTTCTCCTCATAAGGCTTGTGATGTAGACCCTTCACCATTTTAGTTACTCTCCTCTGGACTGTCTCTACTCTGTCTATATCCTTCCATAGATGTGGCCTCCAGAACTGTACATAGTATTCTAAGTGAGGTCTTACCAATGATCTTTACAAAGGCAACACTACCTTCCTCCTTTTGCTGGTGATCCCTCACCCTGTGCATCCCAGCGTCCTACTAGCCTTCCCAACTGATCTGTCACGTTGCCTGGCTATCTTCAGGTGCTCAGAGATTATAGTGTATGGTGGAACATCGTTCTCTACCGAAATCCATCATTGTCGAAACCTTGTAGTCACACATTAATGACGTTCGCAGTGCAGCAGAACGATTTTTCTACTGCACTGCGAACGTCACACACTGTGTCCTCGAGCAGCATTTGACAGTTAGGGCTAACTCCATAGACAGGACACATAGCAAAAGCAGCAATGTTGGTGGCAGTAGTAATGTTTAGCGTTAAAACATTCAAAATGTAAAGTTCTTAAACAGTTAAAATGTCTAGCGTGAAAGCGTTTAAAATGTAAAGTTCTTTTTTCCTTCTAGTAACCCAGTAAAAATGTTTTGAAGCAGAAACATGCTGTAGTGATTTATTTTCCCAAAAGACGATGTTCCACCATACACTATAAAGAAAAGTGCATGGGGAACAGTTGACAACAGGGCATCTTTCACCTCGTTGGCACTGTGACGACGGATTACCTGTCAAGCTGCGCTCTCGAGGTAATCCGACCTCATAGTGCCAACCCTCATAGTGCCAACTCGGTGAAAGAATAGCCCTGTTGTCAACTGTTCCCCATGCACTATCCTATATATTACCCCCAGGTCTCGCTCCAACTTGGTAACATCAATAACACACCATCCATTCTATACTCTGCCTTTGGGTTTCTGTGCCCCAGATACATTATCTTATACTGTTCTATATTAAAACCCAGCTACCACACTCTTGTCCTCTCTTCAACTTTTCTCAGGTCTCTCTCATCCTTTCCACCCCACCTGGACTATCAACCCTATTGCACATTTTGATGTCATCCACAAATAGGCAGACTTTCCCCTCTAGATCCTCTGCAATGTCACTTATAAATGTAAGCCCCATGGGGCTTACTACAAGGCCCAGAAGACATAAGTGTAGGAATGGGTACCAGGACCAGTAGAAAAGGTGGGGAAGGGGACCCAGTACAAAGGGAGGAGTTTTGGCGGTAAGACAGAGACCAATCGTGAAGTTTGAGAGTCCAAGGAAGTGTGAGGGGAGATGGCCCATGGGCCAGAACTCCATGCGGGAAGCCCAGGGCCAGGGTGGGGCAACTGGCACCCCAGACCCCCAAGGGAAAGTTGAGTAACTCTCCAGAAGACGTTTTATGGGCTGAAGTAATCAGGATGCAGGCCACACCCCGCCATGTCCTGTGGGTCCCATTTGCCATGGAGAAGGAGCCGAGGCCTGCCTAGGATGTCTGCAACATGATCCTCGGCACCAAGATAGGCAGGCAAGGGAGCCCAATGGGAACTGAAGTCTGGTGGCTGCCTTGGCTGGGCCACAGACCAGAGGCAAGAGATTGACCTGTGGGGGTTCTGGGGTGGCAGCTCAGACCTTCGCTGCCCATGCTGTGTACACCGAAGTTGTGTGTCATCCCAAAAGTTTAGAGCCCTGAGAGGATCTCCACGTTGCTTCAATGATTAGTGTGGGACCTCCGGGTGCAGGGGTGTCCTTGTTGGACCTGCATCACAGGGTGCTCACACTGTCGAGCAGCGGGAGTGAAGAAAAGTCAAGCAGTCGAAATTTGGAAGTAAAAACAAGGTGAACCCATCAGCTGCAAGATGTGAAACTCCTCCTGGCTGCACTTTGAGTTTTGGCATATAGCAACAGTTGTTTAAAAGAAAGTGATTTGAGTTGCTGCCATCACCTTTATTTTGGGAGCTTGCTTGCTCTTCAAAGGACTATCACAAGGACTGTACTGGCCACTGACCGAGAAAGAGATGTACCATGGCTCCGGCCACTGAAGTGTGCTCCTTCAATCAAATCTATTGCCACCCCCCCCCCCAACTCCATGGGGCGGCTGCATTACAGTTTGAGCTTTCTGAACTCTGATTACCCATTTTATTCAAACACCCAATCAATTAAATTATGTTTCTGCAACTCTATGCCTGGACATTGAGCTCTTTTACTATTTTAGAACTTGTCATATGAATGTCTAACTGTGATCTACTAACAAGTTTTGCCCCTCAGCTCAGCTGCTAGCACCCTCAAGTTAAGAAAGCACCCAGATGGAGTTTATCCATCATCTGCAACACCCAAAGAATCCAGGTACTGAACTGTTTATGTATTTTATTCTGGGCTGTGTTTCTGGCTGTATAGTGCCCCTCTTCCCCACTGTAACACCATCAAATACCCCTAGACAAGGAAGAGGGCCTTACATAAAGATCTTAAGGAGGACAGGTTACAGCACTGATCCCTGAGGCACTCCACTGGTCAGACTTCTCTTCTTTGAGTGAACTCCATTAACTACCACCTTCTGCCATCTATCCTCCAACCAACTTATTACCCAGTTTATCACCTTTTGACCAACTCCAAGGCTGCTCCTCTTGTTTAAAAGTCTTCTGTGTGGAACTGAGTGGAATGCCTTTCTAAAGTATGGGTAGGCCACATCCACCACTCCACTATGATCTAATTCCTTGGTCACCCACTCAAAAAAATCTATCAGATTCATTAGACATGACCTCCCACCCATGAACCCATGCTGTCTCAGGTTTTGCAACCCATTTGATTTGAGATATTCCACTATTCTCTACTTCAGCAGTGATTCCGTGACCCCTAAGGGGGAAGAAAGGTGGGATGGCATGGCCTGATGAAAGAGATTCTCTTGAAGATCTAGTGTTATGGTAAGATCTTATGTAACCATTCTATCTTCTTCAAGGACACCTCTTTTATCAGGCCACATCCTTGGAACAAGTTCCAAGCAGTACCAAACTCTAACAGTCTGTGCGGATGCAGCATATACATATGCTTATGAGCGTAGGCCTTATGAATCAGCTAGTACAAACCCTGCGCTTCTCCGAGAGACAACATCCAGACTGTAAGACTTGAAGGTGTGGACAGTGCACCATATGGCAGCTGCACAAATTTCTGCAGCAGAAACATTTCTGAAACAAGCAGCATAAGTGGCCATACCTCTTGTGGAATGACCACAAACCATGCCATGAAGTTTCATGCCATACTTACTATAACGTAACGTAGGGCACTGTACTAACCATTTGGACAAGCACTGTTTAGAAACTGAAGCACTCTCCTTCCCGTGGGTGAACAAAATAAACAGTTGAGAGGACTTTCTGTAGTCCTTAGTATGATGGGTATAGGATCTCAGAATTATATGTACAAGCCCGCCCGCCAGCACAGTGGCAAGGCATCCGCTTGTGGAGCTGACATCCCGGGTTTGGTGAGAGACTCGAGAGTCAGAGGGCTGACTGGGGGAAGAAGGATTGAGCATCCCAAGGACTGCTCTCCTTCACTGTGGGAAGGGAGGGAGGAAGAGTGTCTGGCTCTATGCAGACCTCTGGCGGAGGCTCGAGGTACCGCCGCTGCTGGCGCTTCATGCTAAGGAGGTGGGGAGGATGCAGGTGTCATTGCACATACATGCCCCCAGGAATATTCAGCATACTAAAACATTCAGGCCCATACATGATGGCCCCTGCCTCCACGGCTGCCAGGGCTAAAGAGACCGTGTTCCTTGGGAAGGGGTGCCCACCCAGTGGCCCCACTCAGGGTGGTAAGCCTGGGCATGCGTGGGCGGTGAGTGGGGCAGGGGGCTGGAATTCTATCTTGTACAGTCAACACATAGAGCAATGCTTCCCTGGTGGCATGGGGTCATACCGCCTATGACAAAACAAAGCGGCTAAAAATGCCACAGCCAAACAGCCAAACACAAAGTCGGCCAAAAGCCAGACCTTTTTGACATAGCGCACCACTGAAAACAATGGGTATTTACATTTTTTTGTGGGGTCATCGCCCCCCACCCCCAGAACTTAATTAACTAACTCCGGGAGGGGATGAACTTCAGGGATGGGAGAGAAACTCGAGAGGGGGGACTTTTTTTTTTTAAATGCCCGCAAAAGTTGCAGCAGGGAAGACCTGGGGAGGGAACCGAACCACGGTCCCAGGTCTCCTGATTGCACCATGTGCTGATGCCCTAGCCACTGCACCATGGGAGTGGCTTGACCAGGCACCCAGCACACGGTAGCTTCTCCTGGCTCCACATCACCGTGCGGCGACAGTGGTAGAGGTATATCCCTACCGCTATTCTACCCCTGTCACTGTGAATTCAAGCACTGTATGTACAGCATGGTTAATACCATGCTGTCTTACATGCAGTTATTGACCAGGTACCTCCCCTGGTTTGGCATGCTCTGGATAATAAATGGGAAGATGTCAGTTTGTCTGTTGTAATTTTGCTGTTGCAACAAAATGCATCTCCTTAAGTCTTGACGAGTATCCTTTGTAAACAAGTTCTTAGCTCAAAGGTTTGTAATTCTGAGTTCTCAATAAATAAATAAATAAATAAATTAAATAAATAAGGTGGATGGTTCAATTTAAAGTGAACTCAGACACCACTTTAGGTAGAAACATAGGATTTGTATGTAAAGACATTCTGTCTTTATGGAAAATCAAGTAGAAAACTCATATATTACAGCCTGTAGTTCTGAAATCCTTCAAGCAGAAGTGATCGGAATTAAAAATAATACTTTCCAAAAAAAGAAGCATAAGCCACAGCTGGCAGCCAGCTCAAAAGGTGCCAAAGGCAGTAGTGCTCAAACAAAAGCCAGATCCCCAGCCGGGATTGGATGTACAAAAGAAGGCTTTATATGTAAAATGCCTCTCAAAAAGCAAATAATCCCCCTCTAATTGGGCAACTGTACATCTAATAATAGGCAAAAGAAGGGCTGATACAGCAGCGAAAGACTGAGGAATACTTATTTTTGTAGAAATGTGACGGACTGGACAGTTATATGGCTGTAGATGACATGAAGCAACCCATCAAGGAAACTGCTTCCACTTCATAGAACAGATGTGTGTTCTGGAAAGTGCTGTGGCAGCCACCAGAACAACAACCACTCTCAGAGATAACTCTGGCACAATCTAGCTATGACTTCATGAGCAATGCATGCAGATGTGGGGACTGCAGGTGTGTATGGAGCAAGGAGCCATGTTCCTGCAACAACTGGTTCTCTGTACAGAGGCAGAGGTACTGGGGGTTTCACTGGCAGCTGTTGCAGCAGGGTATACTAAATCTGTCAAGACCACAGAGGGATAATGAGAACCTCCCTTATCAGGAGCGGAATAAATACATCTCACCAGAAAGCTTCAGGCCCTAAAGTGAGTCAGCAAAAAGCATAGCAGTGTTGCGCTGTGCAGGGACGCAAAAAGGTGCAACTCTGAATGACCCCATCTTGTGAAGAGGTCATCAACCACCAAGGTCAGCAGTCCCTACTCATGGATCTTGGACTGGGACTGGCATAGGGTTCTGCAAGACATTTCGGATGCCTGGAACATGTACTGCTGATAGTTCTAGACTGTGTTCCAGAGCCTAGCATTGAACACTCATTACTTCCCTGCACAGTGGGCATGAATGAGTCCCTTCTGTGTGTTGATGTAAGGCATCACAGAGACCGTGTCCATCTGTGCTAACAGAGAGCCTGGGGACAATTACTCCTGAAATGCCTAGAGTCCATCTAGGACTGCACTCATGTCCAGGATATTTATGATCAAAGTGCACTCCATCAGTGCCTTGCTTCTGAAGAGGCCCTAGGAGGGCTCCCCACCTAGATCCCAAAGCATCTGGAGTGAGAATCTGATTTGGGTTAGAAAGCAGGAAGTGGGCACCTTTTTTCAGATTGTGGCATTCCGTCTGCCATGTCAGTGCTCTGCGTAAGGAAGACATTACAAGAACCTTCCAGGCTAAGGTGTCTATGGAGTGGTCCCACCGGACTCTCAAAGGCCACTGTGGTACAGTATTCGCATATGCAATCTGGCCAGTGGTGCTTTGACAACAGCTGCTGCCACAAGGCCCAGAAGGCGTAGAAATGTCCATGTAGGATACAGTGGTAGTCAGATACCAACTGCGCTTGTGTAATTAGTAGTTCTGCTCTATCCTGCAGCAGAAACGCAGTGCCCTGGGCCATGTCCAAGACTGCCCCTGTGTACTGCAGGTATTGACCAGGTGTCAGTACAGACTGTGGTATGCTGACTGACACCCCAAGGGCATCAGACCTCTTCCGGTTTGAGCTAAAATTTATTTTAGGTGATACCTGGAGTAGGCTTTTAAGAGCCAATCATCCAGAGGTGAATATACATGCAGGCCTTCCCTGCGAAGGGCTGCTGGTACTTCTACCAAGCACGGGATAAAGGCCTGTGGATCAGAGGATAAGCCACAAGGCAATATCCTGAATTGGTAATGCTCCACCTCAAGCAGTAACCTCTGTTATTTCCTGTGAGGTTTTCTGATTTAGATAGTAAGATAGGGATTTAGATAGTAAGATAGGCATCTTCATATGTCCAGTCCAGTCCCCTGTTTATATCAGGGGAAGGAGAACTTCTGGAGAAACCATCCAAAACTCCTTGCATTCTGTGAGGAAGTTTAGGTCTTCCTGAGGTCTAGAACAGGCCTCAAAACTCCTGCCCACTTGGGGACTAGGAAGCATCTGAACTGAAACCCTTGCTGCCCTTGTCTCATAGGTGGCAGGGTCTAAGGATCTTTTGTGCATAAATTGTAACTTTTGGATAGCATAGTTAATTAAACTGACTGCCACTCCTACCCTGTGAGTAAGGAGGATGGACTGATAGTAGATTCAATCTGCATGGCCTCTGAAGGTCTGTCAACACGTCAGTCCACAAGCCAGTTTTCTTGTGGGGCATAACTTGGAAAACCAGGCCTTACAGAAATATAAGTGTGCTGTGTACATGCAGAATGCATGCCACGTGCTTAATTGTGCAATGTCTGAATGCGATTCACATACACAAAGTAAACTTATGCGAATCAGGTCTAAAAAGCACATCAGATTCGCATGCTGCAAGCTTGACAAGTGTATAGCACGTAAGCTGGTGCAAATATCTTCTAAAAATCACATCAGGTCCACATGTTGCACACCTGCCATGTATGCAGCAGCTAAGCTGGTGCAAATCTCATCTAAAAAATCACATCAGTTTCTATTTCTCACACTGCTAGCAATTAGAGCCATTACAATACCTTTTTCATTGATTTCCCATTAAAATTAGGTAAACTCTTTAATTACAATCCTTCTGCAAGTTGTTTAATGGCTTTTGATTTTTGTCATTAAATTGCCAGTAATTTGTAAAGTATTGTTTGCTTATTGCATTAAATGCCTAGGATATAGTCAGCCAACATTCCCCATTCCAGATGTTCGAAGAGGAGCCTCTGTGTTGTGAAGCCTGACCTTTTTGTTTTGGACCATGCAAATCACCTTATGCATATGTAGCGCTAATAAATGTGTTTCTTCATGACTGTTTTGGCTCACTTACTTTCCCTTTGTCATTCTTTATGGAGCATATACACCACGGCCATGCACATCACTCTTTGTGCTGAGTAGGGTCTTGGAAGCATGCACCATAACTCACATTTTGTCACTGAAATGAGGGACATGGGCACTCAAAATGAAAGACAATGAGGGACACTAACTCTCATGATGATCAGGACACATCCTGAAATGTGGAGGTACCTCAGAAGGTTCCACCATTAAAACACACCCGCCCGAAAGCGCCCGTCATTAGGGGAGCCAAGATTTGTATTTGTCACCGTGTTAATACAATACCAACCCACACCCCTGTGCCACCCCATGCCCCTCAACTATATATTCTAACTCCAGGGAATGGACCCTCAGGGAAGGGCAGTGAATTGGGATCTTGGCGCCATACTGACAGGCGCACTTGGACTGGCACACGGATGGCCGGAAGGGACCTCAGAACACAGTGGAAACCATTGTATTTACTTGTACTGATGTTAGCCCCTGAGAATTAATTTCTACCATACAACAGGGGTGCCATTTAGGTATTGCAGAGGGGGGCAGTTGCCCCCCTCCCCCCCACATTTGTACCTAGGTTGTTCTTATAATGTGGCAATAGTGGTATTAAATTTGAATTTAATCTTTTGCACAATAAGTGCCCCCTGGCAAGAGCACGAGTCATGTGAGTGGGACACTGTATTTCCCATCACAGAGTAGTCAGGCTGCACACCACAGCTTGGAGGAGTCAGTGAGCACTGAACTCTCAATAGCAGTGTTGTGGAGGCATATTTTTGTTGCACTGCTTTTAGTGAGTCTCCATCTCCCTAGGTGGCTGAAGGGACTGGGGGTGAGCTAGAAGCTAATTCAAGACTAGGCTACCTACTTACTCTACTAGGCTCACCTCACAGAAAAAAACAGCACAGGCCCCCCACGGAAGCAAACTAGTCCTTGCAACAGCAGTGACAGCGGCGTGGGCATCCTTCATAGGCCTTGATCAGTGCAGTGAGGCAGAAGTCAAGCAAGAAACAAGCAACACAGGATGGGTGGGTTTGGTTGGTGAGGTGACTTGGTTGCAGACCATGCTGGGGACCTGGGATGGTCGGTTCTAGCATCCAGCTTCTGATAGAAGGACTGAGGAGCCAGAGGAGTGGACTGAAAACTGGGCTGGTGGCACTCTGTGCTAGGCCGCAGGTTCTGGCCAGATGGCCAGGTAAGTAAAAGTAAATAATTTTTTTTTTTACAGGGGGATTAGAAAAGGAGGAAGACTGAAATATTGATGTGTTTTTTATGTTTCTGCAGCCATGAAAAAAATTGGTTAGTATCTGGGTGGGATTAAGCCCAAATCTGATGCACTGCTCTGGGGTATGGACAGATGAATCTTATACATTTGAATGTTTTCTGATTTGCATATCACTTTTCAGTTATAACAAGTAAGTTTTACCTTTTAGAGACATTCCAGACATTCCAGAGCTTGTCGCCTGGGGGCTAACTAGCACCTGGCCTCCACTGGTTGTTGACTCCCCCCTGCTGAATTCTGAAATGGCACCTCTGCCATAAAGTCTAAATTTACAGGACATCCTCTGTGTGAGCAGAATGTTTTCCAGGAGGGATGGATGAGGGGCAAAGCAGTTTTCAGGGGTAAAATGAGGGCTGTCCCTTGCATTCAGGGACAGTTGACTGCTGTGGTATGCACAGACTAGTGAAGCCCGACTATAGTCAGGCTTATGCCCTTCCAAGTGAAGTTGACCTCCACATCCCCATGCTCAGGCACACTGTCACATAGGGCAAGGGAGAATGCAAGGGTGTGCCTCATTGAAATGAATAAGGGTATTTTTTTATTATTATTTTATACATTACTGATGGAGAGTTGGAGATCAATGAAGACCACCACTCAAATAACATGGGCCTTGTTTTTAGAACAATGGCCTTCATTATTCTCCAACTCACCATCAAAATGTATAAAATAGTAATAAAAAATAGCTCCATTCATTTCAAGAGGGTACACCCCAGCACTCTGACCCACGGACATCATCTCTTAAAGAGATTTGCTAGGTTATGGTTATGCTCCTCACACATTGCTGCCTCACCTTTGTGAAAACCTTTTTACGCACATGGCACTGAAAATGTGACATTAATAAAGAAGTAGGATCACTCGTAAACTTGCGAGCACTGGGTCTGCTGAACTCCCCAGTGTGAAGAGCAGCCCACGCTCCACCCCTGCGCACAGCAAACTTATGACACGATCCTAAGGAGAGCGTGGGGCACTCCATTATAATCAACTGGGGTCTGCTTTCCAATCTTTTTTATATAGTGTAATGGTCATTTGGTGATGAAACATGGACACTGGTTGCCTAACAAGGGTTGCAGTCATTTCCTTTTGTGTTCAGGGGTGTAGCAAAGGGGAGGGGGCAGCTCCAGTGTCCTGCAGAGGGCCAGGATGGGGGTAATGGCATTGTGGACCCTAGAGTCCACAACGCCATTTTCCCCATCCCGCTGCCCATGCCAGTGACCGGAGTAGCCACCTACCCTTCTGAACACCCTGAAACCTAAAAAGGAAATGACTTCATACAAGTCAATGAAATGAGCTGTGCTTACAAGCACGCACTCATTCATTGAGCTCAGTCAGGCTGCCAGCCATGGAGGTGAATGGAGGCTGTGCCACTGGCCCACTCCAGTCAGGGTTGGGGAGTGGGGTGGGAGTCCACTAGACACCAGGGATTAAATGAAACATTTTTTTTTCAGATGGACCAGACTCGGGTTGGGGGTAAGTGGGTGGGGGCACTACCTGACAGGGTGAGGTCCACTAGACACCAGGGATTAAATTAAACATTTTTTTAAGATGGATCGGACTTGGGTTTGGGGGAGCAGGGTGGGGTGGGGCACTATCTGACAGGTTGGGGGTGGGTGTCCACTAGACACCAGGTATTAAATTAAACATTTTTTTGATGGATTGGACTCAGGATTGAGGGCGTGGTGGGGGGCACTATCTGAAAGGGTGGGGTGTCCACTAGACACCATGGATTAAATTAAACTTTTTTTTTTAGCTTATTCTTTCTCCCTTGGCTCCGGTCGGCTGGAACATCCCGACCGATCTCTGGGCCCACACACCTGACATCAGGCCACCTCCTCAACTCTCCCACAGCTTATACCCCATGGCTGGGTGGTGAGGATGCCACCCCGCATAGCTCTACTCACTGAGAAGGATCCAGACAAAGAGGTGCCATTCAGGGTCGGGCCGCGGAGGTCGGAAGCTCATGCTGTCTGACCCGAGCCAATTTTCCACTTTTTGATCCCCCTGGAGATGAGGCGTGCAATGACGCTGATGGAGGGAGAGCGCACTCGTCTGCATGCTCTGTCTTCAGGCGTCTGCTGCATTTCTGCCCCTCTTTCTGCAGTGTCGGTGTGCTGCCTCCCAGCCTCTGCTGGGGGCCAGTCATGGACTGACCACTGAGGTCCCCCCTCCACAGAGAAGGAGAGCAGTCTCTTGGACACGCAATCCTTCTCCACCCCTGCCAACTCCCAGCAGCCCATGCTTGTTCTCAAACACGGGTCGCTGGCATGGTGCAAGGTAAGGCAACCAGTGACTCAGCCCTCAGTGCCACTGGGCCAGCAAAGTAAACATTTTTGTTAAGATGGATCGGACTCGGGGTTGGGGGGTGTGGGTTGGGGGCACTACATGACAGGGTGAGAGGACCACTAGACACCAGGGATTAAAGTAAGGCTGCTGGCTGTAGGGGGGGATGTGACTTCTCCTTGCTTTGGGGTTTTTTAAGTGCAATTTGCATTTAAAACACCAAAAAACAAGGCAAAGTCACAATGGTGAATTCCAGATAATTTCTGAAAATTACACAAAGTGCTCCACGAATGGAAATTTGGTGACTTCGCCACAAATTTGCCCGCAAAGAAAAACTTTGCTGCATCTCTAGTACTTACTAGAAATGTAGGGTCTAATCATTTTAGTCCTTGAAAGCTATTGTAATCTGCTGTATGTTGATTTGAGATCCGTGCCTAAGTGCTGCTGTTTTCCTCGCTCTCATTTCAAGTTGTTAGCCCCATGGAGCTGTGGTTAATGAAGTTAAATGAGTTTGGCTCCTGGCCCCTATAATCATTTCAGGTGCCTAGGAAGTAAATTTGGTTGATTTGGCCTAATCTGGTGTCCAACTCGTTGATTGCTCTCATGGACAAGATGAACCAACTGTGTTTATTTTTAAAGATAATTAATTCTTCCATAGCCCAGAAGGATGGTCTCTGGAGAAATTCTTTATCTTGCTTTCCTAAATCCTGGAGTGGTGAGAAGCTACGAGAAAACAGCTCCTTCTCTGTAGTACTCCTTCTGGAGGTAAAAGCTTGGTTTGAGGAGGTTAAGAGGCATTCTACACTATGTGAAGATGACTAAAAGTAGGATGCTCTCTGGGTCTAATTCCATGCTTCATTCAACTGCCGAAAGATGGTTTAGGATGGAACTTTGGTCTGGGCCCCCTGTCCCCTTCATAACATCAGGTAGCCCTAGATGGCGATGTGATCGCCATCAGCAAAGTGGTGTCACTGTAAAGTTGTTCGACAACTTTGTTGTCAAAGCGACTTGTTGGAACCGCTTGACTGTGTGTGCGTGCTCCTAAAGTTCAGGATGGCTACAGAGAAACAAAACATATTCTGATGTGATTATACCAATAGCCATTTTTTTTCACTAAGAAAACAGGAAAACTGATAGTAACTACCGGTTTCATTAGTAAATTCTACAGCAATTGAGCAATCATATAAAGAATAATTTATAGGCAACCATACACAACAAGGCTGTGTTTCCATCGAGGAACTGAGATGACATCTCAAACCCAAGACAGAAACAGAAGTTAAGCTGGTCATTGTTGCCCAGGTTTTATATCATATTGCTTTAATCGGCATGGTTGCTACCTTTTTTTATATCAACATTTTATTAAATTTTGAGTTAAACAAATGACTGTACAGATAACAGTACATTAACAGGTACAGATAAAAGTCAACATTAAGAATGAGTCATAACAAGAAAAGGCTAAATACTGTCATTCCAAAAAGCAGAAGTGACACATAAGATGTGCATGTATGTGCATGTGTGACATTTATCAACATGAGATGTGATAAACAACAGTGCACTTAGACTCCTCCATGTGAGTCCTCCACTGTTCTTAATCTTCCTGATGGAAAGGCCAAAGGTTTGCTACCTGTGAGGTGGGGGAGAGGGGAGGGGATTGGAATGTGGTGAGCTGGCAGATGCTGTTGCTGGCTTTTGTCCCCTCCTGGGGCCAAATAGGCCAGCATAAAGTGACTGTCTAGTATCTTACAATTTGGTGATTTTAGATATGCTCCCCAGGTGTCCGTATATTTGTCAAGCCCATGAGCCATCAAAAAATGAACTCTTTCAAAGCTGGCCGTCTTCCCAACTTCCTGGAGCCATTCAGTTACTGCAGGTGCCTGCAGGTGATTGCTGTGTTCTCCAGTGCCATAGATTAGGTGTTTGGCTGCTACAAGGGCTCCCAGCAGCCAGTTTTTAAGTGCTGTTGGCAATACTGTACTGACTCTGGACTCATCTCTGCCACATGCCCTAGCATGACCAGGGGTATGGTCAGACAGAGGCAAACTTGTGATTTCTCTGCAAATAGCACTACTCCCTGCCAGAAGGCATGCCATGTCCCACAGCTCCAGAGTATGTGGGAAATAAAGCCCATCCCTGCCTCACATCTCCAACACCTGTTGGTGGGAGGGAGTACCCATTTGTGTAGCTTTTGTGGCATCCTGTGCTATCTGTGGAGGACTCTGGGCTGAGTGAAAGAGGTTCTGGTGTCTCTGAAGGCTGTGCTTAGCTTGGATCAACAGTTACTCCACTCCCAGTTGGAGAGTTCACAGTTCAGGTCCTCTGCCCACTGTAACCTTAGTTTCTCCATTGGATCTGGGGTGAAGGTTATAAGCTCCTTGTAGATGTGGCTACTTGGAAGTACGTTCCCTGAGGGGGGAGTATAAGGTTCTCGCTAGTCTATTACCAGTTTGTGGTTTGAGCTGCAGCACTGTAATGCCATGAAGGGTGTGTCTAAACTAGAGAAATTCCCAGTGCTGGTTTTTGTGCAGGCCAAACCCCTGCTGCAGCTGCAATGAATTTGAGGTGGCCTGTTAGTGGGTCAGCTAGGTGCCAGATCCTGTTGATTCCTTTGTCCACCCAGATGCTCCACAAGATTGGGAAATGTTCTATCTGTTGGCAAGCACTGTGTCAGAGAGGGAGGCTGCGCGAATGAGCCAGGCCCACCCAACTTTCTTTACCCACGTCTTCCAGACTTTGTTCATGAGTTGGAGGGCTGGGTCTCTGGTCAGCAACTGTGGAAAGTTCCTTAATCTTATAATGGTGTCTGGGTTGCCATGTGCTACTGCCTCCTTGTAATCTACCCATCTGGGCTTATAGGTGTGGGGAGACACATCAGACATTGGGATAGCAGATGCAAAATATGAGCCCCATGTTTTCATACAAAGTCCAGTAGGAACAGGCCCCTATTGCACATGGGTGGTGTTTCTTTTGGCTTACTGGACAGGCCACCCCCCTCCCGGAAGCTTAGCATCTTGTTTTGTATGGCTTGGAGTAGGTTACATGGCAGGGGTACAGGCAAGTTGTTCAAGAGGTAGAGGATCCTCAGGGCAACGATCATTTTATAAGAGTGGGTCCTACCCCAATGTGAGATGGTACACCGGCTCCATCTGTGGAGGTCCTGATCCATCTCTACCAGGAAGAAATGTCAGGCTGAGCTTATGAATGTTCCTTAGATTCTAGGAGATATTAATTCCAGGAATTTAATGTAGTCCTGCACAGCATGCAGGACCCAGGAGAAGCCAGGGAGCTTTGTGATGTGTTGATCCGAATGCAGCTTGCGTGACTTGGCAACACTGACCTTATAGCAGAAGATGGTGCCAAAGTGTTCCAGCAGTACCAGAGTCTCTGGAACTGAGGTATCAGGCCTTGTCAGAGTAAGAAGGTTATCATCTGCATGTGCGAGAGCTTTATGTTCCCCTCCCAGATGAACCCCATATGAAGTGCTTTGATGCCTCACAGTCTGCAAGAGGGGCTCCAGGGCAAGCAAGAAAAGCATGGGTGAGAGAGGGCATCCCTGACAGGTGCCCCTGCCAAGGAGGAAAGCATCTGAATCAGTGGAGTTGGTTACTACCTTGGCCTTGGCACCATGGTATAGTGTCCAGGCCCACTGTACATAGGCATCCCCTATGCCAAAAGAGCACAGGATACGGAAGAGGTAGGGCCACTCAACCTTGTAGACTGCCTCTAGGTGTCAAGGGACAGAAGAACTGCAGGCTGGTGCTGGTGGGATGCCTGCCATATGACGTTAAGGAGCCCGCGGGTGTTGCCTGATCCCTTCCTTGGTGATATGAAGACCACCTGGTCATGCACTACTAGGAAGGGGAGGCTCTCCTGCAGTCAGAGAAAAATCAGTTTTGAAAAAGAGTTTGCTGCCTGCACAAATGAGGGGGATGAGACGTTAGCTGCCACACAGCTGAAGGTCTTTCCCTGGCTTTGGTATAAGGGATACGGTTGCCGTCCTCATGGATGGTGGGAGCACCCCGCCACACAGGCTTCATTCAGTGCATTTTTAAGGGGCAACAACAGCTGTTTACTGAAAGCACTTAGGAACTCAGCTGGGAGCCTGTCTCCTCTCAGCGCCTTACCAGCAGGCCGTTTCCATAGGACATCTCCTAGCTCCTGCACAGTGAATGTTTTTTCCAGCCATTCCCTCTTCTGTGAAGACAGTTGTAGGAGTTCCAGGGAACCCGTGAAGATGGTCAGCTCCTCTGAGGAGGGCTTTTACTCCTGCATGTACAGTGTCTTGTAGAACTGCAGGAATGCTTGGTTAATGCCCTTTGGGTCTGTTCTAAGGTTAAATGGAAACAAGTCAATGGACCCCAGTAAGCTTCCTTCAAATCACTGGTGAGTTAGAACCCCATATACCACCAATGCCAGTGCAGTATAAAACAGTTATTCTTAGAAAAAGCCTGACAATAAATTTAGTGTTTACTTCCTGGTGGGAAGAGGCACCTGGCATGAACAAAGCCATTGGCTTTCAGGTGAGCTTACTGAAAACACAAATAATATTAAAAAGCAGTTTAACTCCATATTTTACATTTTTTGATTTTAACTTCAGATATTGAGAACATCATAACTAAACTTAAAGAAGTGATTTATAAGGCAACAAATGCAATAATATTAGGTAACATTTGAAAATGATTTTTGCAATAAATTAATGTATACAGACCTTGAAGAATTAATTTTGGCATTAATTCTTTATTTAGTTTGAGAAGAATAACACTAATAATACAATATAACAGTAAGCAAACTTTTTGAAAGTGGCAGTTGTCCAAAGTGAACTAATACATTTTGCATTATGGAAACATACTTAAGTTGCATGGAATGGCCTTCCTCTTTCCTGAAGAGGTTGTGGGGTCAAAAACAGTGGGGGAATTCAAGAATGCATGGGACAGACATAAAGCAGTTCTAGTGGGGGGTAGGAGGAAGAAGGCTGTTGGTTAAAGAGATCCACCAAGATAAAATTTAGCAGCCCCTGCACCTGACATTTAGGTGCCTTACCTCCACGGCATGCTGTTAGTTTGAAGATGGCACTAAATAATCCCGGCAGTAAAAAACTGTAACGCTCATAAAATTAGTTAAAACAGGTCCCAATCCTGTTTTTTCTGGCCACCCACACGCCGCCCCTGCACTTTCTAACATGAGGACGAGTTTCTAGATAGAGCGCGGGGGCATGCCCCACTATAGTCAATGGGTAGCAGCCTTCTGATCAGTTTCTAATATTATAATGGGCACCTGGTAATGAAACATGGGCACTGGTCAACTAATAAGAGCCTCGGGACACATTTTAATTAATTTTACGAGCATTACAGTTTTTTACTGCCTGGATTATTTAGTGCCATCTTCACACTAACAACATGCAGTGGAGGCAAGGCACCTAAATGCCAGGTGCAGGGGCTGAAACTGGTAGGGCTCTTTAACTAGGATCTGCAGCTTATCCAAAAGGTAGGGAAGTGGGCAGACTGGGTAGGCCAAGCGGTCCTTATCTGCCATCAAAGTCCATGTTTCTATGTTTCTAAGTAAAAATTCTCGCACACATGTAAATTATTGTTTTTACATGTCTCTATGTGTAGAACTGTTATGGCTCTAAGTCTTGTAACTTAACATGCAGATGTGTAACTCTACTGTTGATTGTTTATCCGTCTCCATATGTAAACTGTTGTTTCTTATTGAATGTAATTAACTCTGGTTCCCAAGGCTGTTCCCCCTACTGGTATCAGGGTTGTTGTATGCAATTTATTGTGCCAGGGAAGAGCTTTTTCCCAGGATGAACAGCAGCATTCAGAGGTTTTTTTTTGGGGGGGGACCTGATATCAGTCACTGTGATCTTACTTTAGGGTCATATGTGAAGTGGGAGGGGTGTAGCTGCATTTGGCTAACATATGTTCACTGAGTGGGGGTTCATGGCGGACATAGTTGGGCACAGTTGTGAGCCACTCCTCGTTCTGCGCTATCATGCAGTCAAGTGGCTGGCATGGCTGTGCAGTGTAGCTTTGTCATTCATGTAGACCTAGTCAAGTCGATTCCAGTACCCCATTCTCTACAATACGGGACTGGATGGGGTATGTAGCACCTGGGGTGGGTGTGGAGGGCTTGTGGATCCTCTGTTAGGGCACCAGATCTCCCGGTTTGATGGAAGGGAAGGATAAGAGAGGGAGATGGTGCACACACAACTGGGATATATCTAGTCACTTGACTGTCACGATCCTGATTACAGTGGCAAAGGATGTGCTGCCTGAGTGAGTATGAGCACAGTGTATCCAGCATAGCATGCAGATCAGATCAATGTGCCCACACTCCCCTTACAGTAGAGTTTAAGTTACTCTCTGCAGTGGCTATCCCAGTGTACCTGATGAGGCATTAAACAATCTGATGAGTCCACTCAGATGACCCCTGATCAAAAATGTCATCAGGTCCCTAACAGAGTGGAGGGGTGATAGTAGGTCGGGGGGGGGGTTGAGTGTTGCTAATGGTACCTTGTGAGAAGAACTTGGGGTGGGTGTGAGCAGTAGCACGTTTTCATGGAGAGTTTAAGTTACTCTCTGCAGTGGCTGTGGTAAAGAGTAGGGGGAAAGTTTTATTAAAGAATAAATTGGTACAGTTCCAAAAAAAAGAACAATACAGAAAATCACGAAGCAAAACAAGAATCAGGACAAAAAGAAACTGACAAAAACAAATGGTCAATACAACAGGTCTAGGGTAAACAAAAAAAGAAAGAATACACCAATACCCACACAGTTCAAGTAACAGCTGCATCTGTATCAGTGATCCAGGGCAAATGCTTCCATAATCCAGAAAGGCCCAGGGCAGAAAGATGCAAGCTGTCTGACAAATATACTACACGGGCATCAGCAACTATCTTGTTGCATAATTCAACATAAGTGCAGTGGTGTTGTTGCAAAGTAAATAAACAATGGGACATCCAAATATTCCATTTGATAATTAAAACTAAAACACACAAAGTTTCCAAATCCCATTTCCCCCAAGCAGAGGACACATGGCCATATATAAGATTTGCATAAGAAATCCTAGAAAAAAAGTGGTTCCCCCCATTGGTCAGCAAAATATGTCCAGAAATCTTCAATAAAGGAGCATTGAAAAAATAAATAGTCAATTGTTTCAAAGGAGGCAGTACATTGCGGTCTACTGCAGAACCTGTCAGAGAGCTGTTTATGTTTGTGATTACTCTTGACATTAATCTTCTCATGGCAAGAGAGCCAATGGAAGTCCCACATATGTGCAGGGATCCTAGGATTCACCAACAGGAGTTTCAGGGAAGCCCTATACAAGGCATCACATTTAGGGAAGGGGTCAGGGGAGGGACAGACAGAAGCCAGTAAATTTCTATAAAACATCTTATGTGAAGAAACCATCAAGAGCTGATGAGGAGTAATTTTCCATTGTTTTAAATGGAGGAATGCGTCTTTTAGGTATTGAAGGACTTCCGAACCCTGGAGAACCGTAATAGAGTTCCATTCCCAAGAATGGAACCACGAGCTACAATTACCATAGAGCCAGCACTCCCACCCACGTTGTCTATTAATCAAAAGGCGTTGTAAATTTGACATGAAAAAAAAAACACTAGAAAAGAAAAGAATCGGATTCACCATATTCAGCCCACCTTCCAGAATAGGCAGATAAAGAACATCCCTCTTGACTGGGTTAAGACGACTACCCTATAACGCCTGGAAAAACAAACTCAAGAGAGGGGTTTTAAGTTTTTTTGGAATAGGGAACACATAACTTAAACATAAAAAAATAGGAAGAAGAAAGGTTTTCACCAAAAACACACGTTTTTTCTTCCCAACCTCACTGTGATTCCATTGAGAAACCTTAAATCGCCCAATAGCTAGGCTTTTCCTCCCAATTTTGGACATAAATCCCCGGGGGGCCAAATTTAATTCCCAGGAGAGAAATAGAGGCAGAGGAAACAAAATTGGGCCAATAGAAGGGACAGCCTGTGAGGAAAGGCCCACGCAAAAGCATGACACTTGTCCAAATTCAAGCTAGCCCCCGAGACCAAACCAAAGGAAAAGCATTCAGAAAGGGCTTCCTGAACTGAGGAGACATCCACAGTCAACAAGTACAAGTCATCAGTGTCAGCCAAAAAGGAGGGTGTATTCCAAACAGCAGGATGAGAAATTGGGCGAATACTCGGGGACGTATTCAATTTACGTAATAAGGAGTCAATAAAACAGACATATAGAAGAGGGCTTAGGGGGCACCCTTGTCTCACACCTTGCTTAATGGGAACCAAGGGACCCAGTCACCCATTGACCAGAGGGACCACAGTGGTGGTACGATAAAGAGATTGTATCCAAGAAACAAATGTAGGAGGAATACGATAATGTAAAAGAATTTCCCACAAAAAAATCATGACAAATGGAGTCAAAAGCAGACTTTTGGTCTAAAGAAACAACATACCCCAAACATTGACCAGAAAACCCAGAGGTAAAAATTTCCCGCACCCGAATAAAATGATCCTGTATTTTCCTCTGAGGAATAGCACAAGCTTGCTCAGAGGAAATTACAAGATCCTCAACAGATAACCATCTGTTAGCCAGAATTTTGGACAATATCTTACAATCCGCATTAAGCATACATATAGGTCTCCAATTATGCAAGTCAGATTTATCCCCTTTTTTATGTAGAAAAATCAAGGCTCCCTTAGTAAAGTTAAGAGGAACATCTCCCAATTCCAACATAATGTTAAACACTAGGGCCAATTACGACCCCAGGGAGTCACCCATGAGCTTATACAATTAATTCAGGAGCCCATCAGGGCCCGGGGTAACATTAGGCTTCAAATGATGGATAACACCCAGCACCTCAGGTAAAGTAATATGCCAGCTTAAACCTGTAAGAACCTGTGGAGAAAGATCAGGGATAAAAACATCAGAAAAATACTGTCTGATCTGCCCAACATCTGAAGGGAGTTCTGAAAACAAAGTACAAGAAAAATCAGCCACAATTCACATATCAGATGGGGAGCTATGAAGAGTACCCAAATCATCCCGCAGGCTAGTGATGCCTCTTTTGCTGACCTGTGATTTATTATGGGTAAAGGGACAAGTTTCATGAGCCGCACCCTTAGTGCCAAATCTATGTTGCCAGTAAAGGTGGAAAGCCCGAGTTTTAGAATAACACAACATATTCTGCCAAACTGAGTGAATATGCTCAGTCAGATCTTGGCCAGTAGTATGAGCAAGAGACAAAAGGGATTGTAAGTGCTGGCGATCTTGTAAGTATGACAAGTATGTCGAGGTGCTTTGAGCCTTGCTGTACCACCGAAGGAGCTTCGAAAGATCCAACTTCGAATCCACCCACCACTGTACAGGGTTCTCATAACAGAGGAGCACAGACTTCCTGGCAGTTAAAAATTGACTCAGGGAGCATAAAAAAACATCATCCGTAAGTAAAGAAATATTAAATTTCCAAATACGTGGGCCTTTGGAAAGGGAAGGGGGGTTATCATCATAAGTAAGAGAAATAAGCCTGTGGTCTGAAAACTCAACAGGATCAACAGAGACCTTCGAAAGAACCAGATGGGGATAGAAAAACATCGTCAATTCTGGTTGCCAAGACACCCTTATGAAAAGTGGGAGAATGATGTCTCATAAATTCCAGGACAGCATCCCGCAGGTTCGCAGTGCTAATTATGGAATTTAAGGAGTGGGAATCACAATATAACTTCCTAGTAGTAGTATGCAAGCCTTTATCCAGAAGGCTAAGTCCACAGTTAAAGTCTCCTGCAAAAATTATATGTTTAGAAGTATGCAAAAAGTGCTGAATCTGAGAAAAAATGTCAATCCGTGCAGTTTTAAGTTGGGGGCATATAGACAGATAAGGCGATAAGGGACCTGGTGAACCAAAGCATCAAGAATCAGCACCTGACCAGGGACAATATCATAAAGCTTGAGAAGCACAAAGGCAACAGAGTGAACCAAAATCCCCACACCAGCACATCTGTCCAGACCCACTGACCAATAAGAAGGGCCCAGAAGCCAGTATCTTTGAGCCTGTTTCAGTTCATGCAAAGCATGAAACCTAACATCCAGCAGAAATATTATACCACCTGAAAAGGAAGCTAGGAAAGCAAAAACAGTGTTATGCTTATCCAGTCTCTTAATACTGTTGATGTTCAGAGAGTAACAGGCAAAGGTGTGGGAAACCATGGCAAGAAAAAGCAAAAGCAGGAAAGGCAAATAACCAACGTTATTTTTTCTTATCCTTCCACCTACAGCTTTCAGTTTAGATCTGGCTTTCTGTTTTTGGGCCCCCTACCCATAGAGCAAAGCTCAGTATCAGTAGTACCTTCTGGATGGGAAGATGGAACAGAGGAGGAATCAGTATCCTCACCAGAGTCCACCGAAATCTCCTGCAAAACATCGTAGGTGTTTGAAAGTTGTACAGGGGCAGTCTGAACAGCCTTAGAAGGAGGTGGGGTAGCTTTCAGCTTGGAATGTGCAGAACATCGACAGACAACCTGCATAGGTTCCTGAGGAGGAGGCATAGCATTCAGGGGTTCACAGACCAGCGTCTGAGTCTTGGGGTCAACAACCACCGGGTCTGGGGAAACAGGTGGGGGGGGGAGCTGACACAACTGGGTCACTCAGAGGCAAAGCACACTCTGGAACAGGTGGAAGCACAGTAGATCAGTAGATGGGGGGGTCCAGCAGGGGCTCGAGGGAGAGCAGAGGGACATGATTTATTACAGAAATTAGCCTTTTGGGCCTGAGTAATAATGAAATGCTGGTCCACCCCACCATCATGCTGTTCCTGATTATGGGCCGCCAATCCCCTGTCCCTGAACAAAATAAAGGAGTTCGGGAGGTGAAGGACACCAGAATCATCAGACTTCAGTGAAACCGTAACTTTCCAGCCACCAGTCCAGATATTTTCAGAATCCAGAATGGCTTCAGGGTCCCCCAGAACAGTACATCGGAGCTTTAACCAGTAGAGAACTTCCGCCAAGTCCACACCTTCATTTAGAAAAAGAATGGAAATAGTTTTATAAGCAGGCTTCGTTAGGGGAATGGCTAAGAAGGGTGACCATAAGGCAGATTTCTTCAGCTTGTGATACCTAGACCAAAATCTGTCCAAACCCTTAGAAGTCTGAAAACTGACGTCAAAGGTAGTCTCTCCAGAAACGTGTATGAGGGCATAAATTTCATGGGCGAAAAATTTCATAGAATCCTTAAGCAAAGTCCGGGCCACAAAGAGACAATCAGGAGGTTCCTCCATAACCCCCCACATAGGAAAGATGAACTGCATTATGCCTCTTAGCTGGAAAAACAGGCAAGCGGAAAAGGGAGGAAAAGGATTTCTTTTGTCTATCAGGCATAGCATTAAGCGGAGCTGCCGTAAGGCTAGGGCCTTTGGGGTAGGGCTGTAGAAGTGATCGGCAAGGTAGGAAAAGCAAGACTAGGATTCTGGGTCAGCAAAATATCATCAGGCAAAGCCAAAGGATCAGCCAGCAGGAAAGATGTATCCAAAACTTGGTCAGAAGCAACGGTAGCAGGGACCGTCGAAGGAGCAACTGCTATCGGAGACAACGGCATGCGAATTGGAGACGAACCAGAGGTCCATTGACCCGAAGAAGGGTGTTTCTCCCAACCCGCGTCTCGACGTACTTTATCAACCAACCAAGGTTCAGAACCAGAGGCCGGAGCCCCAGGCAACCGAGTACAAGAAGTTTAAATAGCAGGCACACTCACTGTGGTGATGGTCTCCCCAGCAGATGACAGCTCAGTAGTTAAGGCAGGTCAAGGTTTTTGTGGAGACTTCTCAACAGGGCTAGATGTGCTGTCAACCTTCAGCTGTCGGATTTTCTGCAGCAGGGTAGATCTTTTCAAGCGAAATGACCACTCCTCTGACTCCAGCAAACGCAGCAATTCTTCTGCCTCTCCCAAAGCAGCGTGGGGTAAGTCCAAAGGTTCTGGCGATTCAGAAATAACAGATGAAGGAGTAGTAACCAAAGGTAGAGCAGGGTTCTGATCCAAATCACCCACCACAGAGTCACCCCACTCATAACATGCAGGAGCTGGTTCTGAAGAAATATCCTCAAAAGAAACATCCACAGCAGACTTTTCCATAGCAGATTCTGGCAGAGGTGAAGTGTGGGCAGAAACAGACTCAAGCACCTACATAGCAACCTCCTGTACACCAGGACTGTCGTCCGCCATCTTGGAGCCACAGACAAAAGGGTCCCCCCGCTCACAGGAAGCAAGAGTAGGGGAATTTCCCCAGTGTCCTGGCCAAAATTTTTCCCCTATTCACTAAAAATACCACCAACAGCTTAATCTGGTTCAAGGTCAGTTGACATTCATCTGTATCCCTTCCCCCCTAGGTCGTGCCTGAAAATAGGCAGAATTTGTCTAGTACACGTACCTAGTCAACAAAAACTAAATAAAAATAAATAAATAAAATAAATAAAGGTCCTAGGCCCCCATGGGCAGTGGAGTCACTTGGTGGACCAACTGGTATGTCTACAGCACTGAATGAAGCAAGAGTGAAAGGTTTCTGCACATGAGAGGAGACGGGGTGCACGGAGTCATCACATGCTCAAGAAGGAGCCACCACAGCATCTCGGTGGTCACCCTTCGAGCATGCAACAAAAAGTGACAGTTTAAAATTGTCAGGAAAGTGCCATACGTAAGCGAGTTAATCAGTATGCCAACACCTCACCCACCCCACCCCACCTTTACTGGTCCATACAATTTAAGATGGCATACTGGACAACCACACAGTTGTAGTCTTAGTGCAGAGCTCATCCCCATCCCAACCTCAGGAAAGATTTAAAGGTTTGAAGTTATAGTCTGATGTCTGGCATCTCCAGCAGACCTGCAAGGAGGAAGGGGGAGATATGCACTGACAGTTAAGTAAATGAGAAAGGGAATCACCTTTACCACTCTTGCCCCTACATATGAAGGTTGCTCGCTTAGTCAGGGCCATGCTCCCATCCTGCCTGCTAGTGCATCCCAGATTAAGAGCAGTGGCTCTGGTGCGAACTGACAGTGACATGGGGAAAGGAAAAGAAAAATCATGTCTGTGGGTCTCCATAGCCTGCTCCACTGAGAGAAAGGGTGCCATAGGCAGAGGTAGGGTAGCAAGCTAGGGATAAAACCTGCCATCATATGAATCAAACCCCGTGCAAATTAAAGTATTTGCTTAAAGTGCAACTGACACAAAGTCTGTGCCTGCTTATCTTCTTGTAAGGTATCCCTAGAACCCCAATCAGATGAATCGCAACATCTGTTCAGTATATTTCTTTTTTTAAGTACTTATAGGGAGATTAAGAAACTCCGTTCATTCTTTTTTTTTTTTGAAATTTAAGTTTATTGGTTTTAAGAAACAAACAACAACACTATATACACCGGGAAAATACAATGCAACAGTGAAACAGGCAGTACAACCAAAAGAACAGAAAATATACCCCCCAAAAAATTTTTTACCCAACCCCCATAAAGAACAAAAGAAAAAATAAACACAAAAACAGCCCACCCACTAACCCGCCAACCCACCATCATCAGCTACAAGAAAAACCATTACACAACATTGAGGCCCACGCCCCACAACCCAATCCCTTCCCCAGAGTGCACCGAACAAAAGACCAAACATTTTCTGGACAAAACAATTAATTATCCCAAAGATACAAATCCCAACATCTATAAAAGTCAGACAGTTTTGAAAACAAGAGTTACAAAGGTTATAAATTAACAGGCAAACATGACCGCGGACATACGGGATCAGGTCATGAAATAATATAAATTAAGCCAGGCAGAGGACTTGAAGTTTACTCCATCTCCTCTGGAACAGATCAACAGCCCTTTAAAACTGGCAACCAACCTTTCAGATTGGAAATGCAAAACTAATTCAGTTAACCAATCAGCAAATGACAGGGCCAGTTGGTCAGTCAATGTCTTAAAACCAGTTTTTAACAGCCATAGACACCAAAGCCATATAATATCTCGTTGACACTATCCACAGGGAAAGTTCACCTAAAATACACACCTCAGGACAGAAAAAAACGGACAGACCCAGAAGAGGATCAAGATAGTCCCTAACCTGAGACCATAGGGGGGCAACCTTAGGGCAGTCCCAGAACATATGAACGAGATTGCCCTCACCTTGTAGACACCTAAAACAGTTTGGGTGAGAGACCCTCTTGAGCTGAAAAAGTTTAACTGGGGTATAATATAAATTGTTAACAATATAATACTGCGTTAGTCGCATCCTGTCCTGGGTATGGTATCTATGAAGGTCCTTCCAAACACCCGACCAGTCCAGGGAAATATCAGGCAAAAGATGGGCCCATACATCCGAACCAACAGCCCTCTCCGGTGAATTATACTTCAGAAGAAAAGAATATATCAAGGAAATAGAATGAGGTTGGGAAGCAAGATTAATAATTTCAGAAAGAAAGGGGTAAACAACCGAATCCCTAGGAGTGGTTCCAAATCTTTGACTAATCAAGTGTCTCAACTGATAAACTTTGAAAATAACCCTTTTAGATATGTCAAATTTCTCAAGAATATCACCAGAAGAGAAAGTGAATCTTTGTTAAAAATTGCTCAAGTCTAACCTCCTGATTTGTGGAAGCCACTCCGGGTTAATCCATGAGGTACCCAATTTAACATTAGGATTACAGACAACCGGTTGCCCCAGGTCTGAGATAGCAGAAATCTGAAAGTACTTTAAACATTGCAGAAAAGACTTAATGGCAACCGTTATAACACTATCTGGCTCAATTGGAGAGTACCTTGAGGGATAGATAGAATAAAGCATACCTATCAGATTTAATCTCAGTAAGAGGCGTTCGAGCTGAAGCCAGATTGGACAGGATGAGTCCGGCTCGGCGAGAACCATCTTCCCAACTTAGAGAATGAGCTGCCCAGTAATACAACAGGAGATTGGGTAACTAAGACCCCCCCTCTCCTTAGGAAGCGATAATTTAGTGTAGGAGCAGCCTAACCGCCTTCCTGGACCAGACAAAGTTGGAAAAAGCACATGAAATTGTTGAATATAAGAGATAGGAAGCCAAGGTTGACCAGATTCAATGGGTAGAACACTTGGGGAAGAAGCGTTCATTTTAAGAATATTTATTCGACCCCAGAGTGAGATGGAAGAACTGACCAACGTTGTAGATCCTGAAAACGAGTCCTTAAGTCTGTCCAAAATTAATTTCTTCAAAAGAGAAGGGTCGGTAGAAAAAAGATCCTAAATATTTAATAAATTTAGGGGCCCACCTGACACCAAAAGAGGAGAACTCAGATTTATTGGTATATACATTAAGGGAGAATTTCAGATTTTGAAATATTCAGTCTATAATGAGAAAAAGACACCAAACCTCTCAATAAGGCCTACCACCTCTTTCAAAGATTCAGCCGGTCTGCCAAATGCAAAGAATGTCATCCCATACATGAGAGAGAACCAGTTCTCTTTGGTGTAATCTAAGTCCTTGACCTGGGCAGAGGCCTTAATCCTTATAAGTAAAGGTTCCAAGTACAAATTAAATAACAGAGGAGAGAGACATCCCTGTCTAGTACCAGCATATAAGCGAAAAGGGAGGAGAACACCCCATTACAATAAATTTTGGCAGAGGGCAGTTGTAAACACATGAATCCTGTTAACAAAGGCGGACGGAAAACCCATTCTCTCCAAAACAGCCCAAAGAAAGACCAATCCACACGATCAAAGGCCTTTTCAGCATCAAGAGAAACCAGAGCAGCGGGTGTGAAAAGGATTGGGCATGTTGGGAGATATGTGATAGGGTCCTCAAATGGTCGGCCGCCGATCTTCCAGGAACAAAGCCAGCCTGTTCAGGACTCAACAGCCCAGACCAAACCATCCTGATTCGCTCAGCTAATATCTTAGAAAATTTTCATATCATAATTTTGAAGTGAAATGGGTCTATAATTGGCAGGTCGGTAAGAATCTTATCAGGTTTGGGAATTAAGACAATGATAGCCTCAAACAATGAAGGATCCACCTCGGAGATACAGACAAATACTCATACAGTTTGAGAAGAATAGGTATCAAGTCTTTGGCAAAGGTCTTATAAAAGTTAGCCGGGAAACCGTCAGGACCCGGTGTTCGATCAGGAGCAAGAGAAGCAATGGATCTCTCAATCTCCTCCGATGAGATAGGAGCCAACAAAATAGCTTGCTGGGTTTCCGATAGACATGGAATATCGATCTCCTTCAAATACTCATCTAGTTCAAAAGTGGAATGTGACACCGTCGGTTTGCTATATAGGTCCAGATAGTACTCCTTAAAGATATGGGCAATTCCTCTAGGTGCAGTAACAGCCACACCAGATGGGGAGAGCAGAGAGGAATAATTCTGGAGCTTTCCAATGCCCGTGACATAAAGCCAGAAGCTTACGGATTTTCCCCTGATCAAAATACTTAGCTTGAGTTTTAATCAGTGAATATTCAGTTTCTCCTTCAAAAGATCCAAATATTTACTCTTAACTGATAAAAGCTCTTTAAGATCAATTAAGGAAGAGGTTGAAGAGTACTTGGTCTCCAACTCCCGAATTCTACCCATCAAAATAGAGAATTAGCAAGCCCTTTTTCTTCTTAAAGGAAGCCATTTTAATAAGCTCACCCCTAAGAAAGCACTTTAGAGCGGACCAAACCATATCAAACCTTGGAGTGGAATTAAGATTATCTGCCAGAAATAACAAGATTAGGGAACTAATACCAGATATGTTTTGCGGATCTTTCAACAGCTGAGTGTTCAGCCGCCAGACCGAATCCCGGGAGAACTCCGAAGTTAAGAAAAGCTTGATCCAGACAACAGCGTGGTCCGAAAGAATAATTGGGTCAATGCCAGTTAAACAGAGACTTGAGAGGAAAGAAACACTAACCAAGACCATGTCCAATCTAGATTTAGTACCGTGCGACTGGGAAAGAAAGGAAAAAGCCCGGAGAGAAGGGTTAGCATGTCTCCAAGGATCACATAGACCAAGTAACGATCTCAAATCCGAGAAGGCTCTGTCAGCTGGGGAAGGTGGGCGTTTATCCTGAAGGTCTCTGTCTAGGACAGGTGAGCAAGGAATATTCCAGTCCCCACCCAATATAAACTGGGCGGGAAGAAACCTAGCCAATTTCTCAGCAAGGGACATGAAAAACCCAGAATCACCCCCCACCGGACCGTATATAGATCCCAGAACAACATTTCCACCATTAAGAATTCCTTTAACCAGCATGAATCTCCCTTCTGGGTCTGACACAGTCATCTCCTTAGTAAATAAAACATGTTTCTTAACAAGAACCGCCACCCCTCTACTAAAACAAGAATTACCAGCAAGATAAGGTTGAGAAAAGCCCGAACGAGATAAAAGCTTGGCGTCACCCTGACTGAGGTGTGTTTCCTGCAAAAAGAGAATGTCAATTTGTAACAACGAACAGTGATTAAACATCTGCAACCGTTTGACCCGATCCCGAAGTCCACGCACATTCCAGGAAGCTATTTTGAGAGTATTCATAGCCATTTTAGATACAATAAACGAAAACCAAATATCCAGACATATTCAGAATTATAAAAGAGAAAAGGGTGCACCCCAACCCATCTATCATTTTTAGGTTTGACATTATTACATCCAACATATACCCACACCCAAGACAACCCCAAACCGAGTTTACCTAAGACAAGTACCTCCCATAACAGTAAACCTTATTTAAACAGAGACCATGTGGCGTACAGGAGAGCAACCAACAACCCCATCCTCCCTACCCACCCAGCCAAAACCTGCCTCCTAATATCTTATAGAAACCCTTCAATAAAGCCACCCCACCCTCCCAAACTCCGACTCTAAAAACCAGCATCGAGGAAAAGTCACGGAACCCAACAACCTCCCCCCCAAAATCAAAAAAAACCCAGAACCCTCACATAACTATGTATAAAGGAAGGCCAGAGCAGAAGTAGTCCTCCAACCAAGCGAAAACACACAAACTCTGGCCACCCAACCCCCGGTGCAAACCCCAGAGTCCCCAGTGCTAGATACAAACATCCATACAGAAAATATTCCCAGCATAAGCCAGCGAAAGCATGTAACCAAATCCCCCATATAATGAAATATCTCAACTCATTCACCAGGGAGAGGTTAGCAGACCCCCCCATCAATAGGCTCGCAATATCGCATCTAGCGAGCAAGCATCCACAGGCTCGAGCCCCCCCTCGATCGCCTATTACCAACAGTACTACAAATATGTTGAAAAAATAGCTTAAATAAATTGGATGGAGGAGACACAGTAAAGGCATGGCAAACAAGGGAAACGAGAAACGGAGAGGGCATCCCCCATAATAACAAGGAGACCCCCTTCCCCCCATCTGCCTGCTGTGGAAGGCACATCCCCTCAATAAGCCCAGAAAGCAAAAACTGAAAAGGTGACTTACCCGGCATCAAAACTGCCCGAAGAAATAAAAACAATAGGAAAGGCCTTAATTAGCAGAGATTCCGGTACTGGGATGCTGTTTCCGAGGGAACCGAAAAAACAACCGGACCAAAAACAGTCCTCCTACCAGGAAGTCCCCTCAGAAAACAGCATCAGATGAAAAAAGGTTCCGCCTCGAGCCCGAATGATCAGGCCCAGCAAGGAGGACTCCTTGACCCCGAAAGGCAACCACTCATCCAATCCAGCCATCGCGAAGGAGCCCAGGTAAGGGAAGAAAAAAGAACGAGAGAGGGAAAAAAAGTAAAATAGTAAAATAGACGAAGCGGATAGTCCAGAAAGGGGGAAGATAGAGAAAGAAAAATAGTAGGTAGACCAAGCCATCCCAACGATCCAGCAAAGGAAAGGCCAGACCCCCACCTACAGACTTAACCCAACTGGTCAGCCCCAGAAAGGGGTAAAACAACCCAAATCACCAGATCATCTAATCATTATAGAAACTAGCAAGAATGAGTCCATCAGCCAGCCGTCTTGAAGAGATCCGGTAATCTTGAGGCAAGTTCCTTTAGGGCCTCTTCTGAGGAGTTAAAACTGCATACAGAGCCCCCGATCATGACCTTCAAGGTAGCTGGGTACATCATCTTGAAAGGGATGGAGGCAGCTATTAACTTTTGGACGACAGGGTGGTAAGCTGCCTTTCTCTAGTCTCTTTAGGAGATCTTGCAGTCTGAAGCCTGGATGAGCCCCATAGAATTTCTTTAAGATCACGGGATTTAGAGAAAACATGCTGGCGCTCAATATAACTTAAAAATTTTATTATAATGGGTCGTGGAGGAGAGCCAGCTGGGGGCCTGGGCCTTAGTGAACGATGGGCCCGCTCCAGATAATATGAGGGACTGATAGGAGATGGGCCAACAATCTTCGCTAGGAGCTTCTGTAAGAAGGCCATTAGGTCCGGCCCTTCCTCCATCTCCGGCAGACCAAATATTAGGAGATTGTTCCTACGGTTGCGTCCCCCCAAATCCTCTGTTTTGGCTTGCAACTTTTTAACTTGTTGCTTTAAATCGGCAATAACGACCTCCGTCTTGTCTTGTCTTTGCTCTGATGAGAACACTCTAGCTTCGACATCGGCAACCCTGGTGGAGACAGATGACAGATCCCCCCGCAGCGATTTAAACTCAGCAGCCAGATCTTTAAGCATATCTTTGACAGGGGTAAGTTCTTGAAGAAATTTATCTTCAGTCAGGGGAGTAGCCGCTTGCGGTTTGTCATCATTCCGCTCCGATTTGACCGGGCCCTGATTGCGTTGCTTCTTTGAGGCCTTGTTAGGAGGCAGGAGGAGTATGAACGGAGGCCTGCTTCATATCGACCTCCATCCCACCAAAATAATCAATTTCTTCCCGAACCAATCGGACTTGATGATAGCAGGCACAGTATCTAAACACCTTATTGAGAAATTTCTTTGTTTAGTGCCCCGATGGCTCATAAAAACAACGAAAACGGCAATTGCAGGGGAGAGCTCAGAGCCCAAGCAGCTGTCTAGCCAAATGCCATCACGTGACCTCAAACTCCGTTCATGACCGCGCTGTCTTTGCAGTCGAGTAAGTGGCATTTGCACATGTGTGACTGTGACATCAAGTTAGGAAATCATGCTTAGTCCTTTTCTATCAACACCGGATTTACCAATGGAACTTAGCCATTTCATAGTTAAAAGGTCTGCATTTTTATTGCTTTGTTTTGACAATGCAAGGAACCCAAACCTACTATGTTACCAGTAGCTAGATATCATGACCAAGTGTATATAGGGCAGGCAGTTCTTGTAGACTGTCAAGAAAAAAAGTTGTTCAGTCATCACCATATTACTTTGCTCCATTCTTTGTGGCTTCATTACCTAATCCATGCGGAGTTCAGTGACCACTAATTTCATTTAGTTAACCAACATCATCATCATCACTTTACCACATTACTTTGCTCAGAGCAAAACTTTTAACTAAGAAATGGCTACGTTCCATTAATAATTGTATGCGGATAGGACGGCAGCAAGTGGAGCATATTTGGCTCAGAACTGCAGTCTGAACAGTAACAAGTACATTTATTTTTAACACAGAGATGATCAGAGTGCTGTCCAAGGGTATTCGAAGTACAACATGGCCAGCAGCAACACATTAGTAAAACTGAATTAGCCACTTAGTCGATGTGACAACGACATTCTCTATTTAAATGCTGCAATGTAAAACTGGTGCTGTGCAAACTGTTATGGTGTGCTCAAATCTTTTGTTGATGAAGCTAGAGATACAATCCGGTGCTCGATAGATCTTATCTCTAACTTCAAGAATAAAAAAGATTTGAGCATGCTTAACATAAAGTACAGTTACGTAAGAACTTAATGTAACAGTAGATCTTTGAGAGACGGTCTTGCAGTAGGTACTATCAAGTGTTGCTCAGACAGTATTCTAGCAATTAGGATACCAACAGACGCCTCCCATTTGGCCAGATAGTTGCTGTGGTAGGTTAGTAGTACTTCAGCATATGACCATGAACCCTACCCTCTAGGATTCGGCTTGGATCCTAACTATCTGACCTAGGATCCCTGGATCTGACCAAGGATTCATCACTATCTGACTCCAGATCCTAATTATCTGACCTAGGATCCCTGGATCCTAACTAGAATACCTGGATCCTAACTAGGATCCATCACTATCTGACCCTGGATCCTACATCTGTCTTTGGTAGGATTTCTTGTAGGATCCAAGGTAGGATGCCAGCACTATCTGACAGATAGTGATAGGATCCACAAATGCAGTATCTGAGCGACACTAGTACTAACCATTGGGACTAGAGCCATCAGGCACTAGGACCACATGGAAAACTTTAGCTAGCAGTGTCTGGAGGGGGACCGCCCACCCGACATCACGTGATGGATGTCAGCATAACACTATATAGTGGGCGGTCTCCAAGCCCGCCCCAGTTCTCCAACCAGAAACCTAAAAAGGTCTGACAAGAGCAAGGAGTGGACTCCTGGAGTCAAGAGAAAAGGCAAGAAAGAAATAGCCGCAGAAGCAGGGGGAAGGTGGGAGGTAAAAAAAGGTACCTACTGCAAGAGCCTCTCTCAAAGATCTACTGTTACGGTAAATTTTTACGTAACTATACTATCTTACTTCAAGAGGGCTACCTGGAGCCAAGAGAAAAGGCTAGAAAGAAATAGCCGCAGAAGCAGGGGGAAGGTGGGAGGGAAAAAAGGTGCCTACTGTAAGAGCCTCTCTAGAAGATCTACTGTTAAGGTATGTTCTTACGTAACTAAACTCTTACTTCAAGAGGGCATTTCAGTAAGTACTAACCATTAGGACAGAGTCCCAAGCAGTCAAATTCAGACAAAGGCTGAAGTACAGGATGCAGGAAAGATCTGCAGTAGATGCAGAATTAGGATAGGAGGCCCTGAAGGACAGCTAGTCCAAAGCCTGCTCTGCGCCTAGAGGCAATGTCCAGACTGTAGTGTTTGGTAAAGGTGTGGACAGAGCTCCAAGTGACTGCCACACAGTTGTCTGCAGCAGAAACATTCCTGAAGCAAGCAGAAGATGCAGCCATGCCACTGGTTGAATGCTCCTTGACTTCCCCTAGAAGGGGCTTGTTTTACTTCTGATAACAAAACAAAATGCAGGTTGCTAACCATTTAGATAAGCATTGTTTGGAAACTGACACACCCTCTCTTTTGGGTGTGAAAGAAATGAAAAGCTGATCCATTTTACAGACTGACTTTATCCGGTTCATGTAATAACGTAAGGTTCTGTACACATTGAGTGTGTGCAGAATGGCCTCCCCTCGATTGGATTGCTCAGGATAATACTCTGGCAAGTGTATGGTTTGATTCAAAGTAAACTCAGAAACCACCTTTGGTAAAAACTTAGGATTTGTACGCAGAGCCACCCGGTCTCTATGGAAAATCAAATAAGGCTCCTTACACATCAGGACCTGAAGCTTGGAAATCCATCGAGCAGAGGTAATGGCAACAGCACTTTCCAGGAAAGGTAGTGCAGATCGCAACTCATGGCCGGTTCAAAGGGAGGCAAAGGGAGTTTCCCAAGGATGAAGTTCAAATCCCACAGAGGAACAGGGTTCCTGACTGGGAGTTTCAGATGTAGAATTCCTTTCAGAAAGGTTTTGGAAACCTCCAACTGAGGCAAAGTTTTGCCATCCACTGGAGTGTGGTAGGCATGAATGGCAGACAAGTGGATCTTCAACAAAGAATAGCAAAGGCCAAGGTCAGAGAGAGATGCAGCAGGTATTCCATGACCTGTGGGACAGGGCAATAGAAAGGGTCCCAACCCTTGCTGGATGCCAAAATGGAGAATCTCTTCCATTTCATACCTTATGTGGTTCTTGTGGATGGCTTTCGGGCCTCCACAAGGACCTGAGACACTCTGGAAGAGACTCCAAATTATGCAACAGCTATGTCACCAGGTGCCACGCGTGAAGGTGTAGAGATCTGAAGCCCGGATGGACCAGCTTGCCCTGGTCCTGGGTTAGCAGGTTCTAGCAGAGGGGTAGGGGAACTGGAGGCTCCACTCTGAACTGCTGAAGCAGAGAAAACCACACTTGGCGAGGCCAATAAGGGGCTTTAAGAATCATGTGGGCCCTTTCTTGCTGTAGACTCAGAAGCACCTTCTGCAACAGTAGAAAGGGAGGGAAGGCATACAAGAACCTCCCCATCCAGCAGAGACAGCGTGTCTCACCAGAAAACATCACGCCTGGGAACGAGTGAGCAGAAACTGGGTAGTTTTGCATTGGATGGGGGAGGCAATCGAGATCTGGGTGACCCCACCGATAGAAGATGTCTTCGACTACTGACTGCCTCAGTTCCCACTCATGTGCCCTTGCCTGAGTGTGACTGAGGGTGTCCGCCAGAACATTTTGAACACCTGGGATGTGCACTGCTGTGAGCTGCAGGCTGTATCACCCAGTGCCACATACAGTATACATTACTTCGCTGCACAGTGGATATGACCGGGTGCCTCCCTGTTTGTTCATGTAGTGGACCATACACATGTTGTCCCTCTGTACCAGGAGGGGCCAAGGGAGGAGTAGGGGCTGAAAGACCTGAAGGGCGTAAAGTACAGCCCACATCTCTTGCACACTAATGTGTAGAGATAGCTCCTGCTGAGACCAGGATCCCTGCGTCCTGTGGTCGCCCAGATTGGTGCCATAGCCCTGGCCAGAAGCATCCATTGTCAGGGTCTGAGCCGGTGGGGGCATCTGAAAAGAAACCCTTCTGGTGAGATTGGACAGGTCTTGCCACCAAAGGAGGTCCCAGTGCATGGGGCTGGACACCAGAATCCTGTGATCAGGTCATCCGATTTCTGGTCCAACTGGACCCAAAGGGTCCACAACGTAATCCACATATGGAGCCTGGCTAAGGGGACAGTGGGAATACCCACTGCCATAAGACCCAGAAGGGTAAGACTGAATGGGCTGTGGTCCATTGACTGGCTGCCACTTGGATGGCTTGCTGATGCAAGGTTTCCGTCTGGTCCAAAGGGAGGAAAGCTGACCCTGAACAATATCCAGCACCCCTCCTTAATAAATTGGAGGTGTTGGGAAGGTACAAGGTGGGATATGGGGTAATTCACCATGATCCACACTCGCCTGAAGAGATTCAGGGTAGTAGTTAGGGAGGCCACCAGGCTGTCCCTCGACAGTGCCGACAAGAGCCAATCATCGAGGTACAGGAACACACATATTCCCTGGTGGTGTAAAGCCACCACCACCTCCACTAGGCACTTGGTAAATGCTCTGGGTGCCAAGCAGAGACCAAAGGGGAAAGCTCTGAACTGGAAATGTTCCCACTGGAAGGTAAAGTGCAGGAAGCAGCGGTGGGAGGGAAAAATTGGATATGCAGGTATGCATCCTGCATATCCAGAGCACACAGCCAGTGATCCTGGTGCAGAAGAGGCAGCAGACCCGGTAGGGTCAGCATGTGAACCTCTTGTATTCTACGTACAGAATTAGCGTGCTGAGGTCCAAGATCAGACAGAGGTCCCCTGTCTTTCTGGGCACCAGGAAGAAGTGGGAGTAATATCCCTTTCCTTCCTTCCTTCCTTCCTGGGTTCAAGGAACAGGCTCTATAGCTGATTTTCTCAAAAGAGCTTGGATCTCTTCCCCTTATGAGAGGAATGTGGCCTCTTGGGTAGTGAGAGAGACCTGGAGGATTTTTTGGAGGTCTCCTTGTGAACTTGATAGTATGGCCTTGAGCGAAGAGCTGAACGACCCACGTGTCTGTAGTGATAGCCTCCCACCCGGCCAGGTGGTTGGTGAATCTGCCCCCTACTGGTTCCTCCAGAGCTAGTGGCATAGGCTTGGGGCCCTGCCACAAGTCAGGAGGTGGAGGAGGTGTTGGGGAGCATCGCGCTGGCAGACATTTGGAACTTGGCTGGAGGGGTGGCTCCTGTCGACAGGGCCCGACATTTGTTCTGATGTTGGGCTGGCTGTTGCCTATTGTGGTGCCATTGCTGGCAATGAAATGGCTGTTTTGGCTTGATGTTAGAGTGGTACATAAACTGGATGGAGCACAGTGCCTTGCCACTGTCCTGGAGTTCAGTGATCATGTCCGTGATGTTGCCTCCAAAAAGGACAGGTCCTCTGAAAGGGGCATCCTGGATGGCTGACTGGACATCTTGGGCCAATCCGGATACCTGCAGCCAGGAGTACCGGTGCATGCTAATAGCTGTGGCAGTATTCTAGGCAGAGGCATCTACCATATCATATGTCACTCTGAGGGAATGACAGCAGGAGATTTCTGATGTCCTGACAGTCTGGGAAATTTTGGTTTTAGCCTCGGAACTGGGCAAAACCTCAAATTCTGACTGTAACTGTCCTAGGATAGATTTCTGGTACACAATCATATGTGCCAGCTAATTCAATGCTCTGAGGGCCAGAGTGGAGGAGGAATAAAGCTTGCATCCAAACAGGTCGATTTGCTGTGACTCCTTGTCCAGAGAAGAGGTGCTCATGTGTTTAGGTTTAGACATACAGTCAAGGGCTGCATTAATGACCACCAAGTCCACTTTTGGGTGAGAACTACGGTGGTCCTTACCCTCAGGAGCTCAATACAGTCTATCAGCCTTCTTAGTGACTGCAGCCACCAATGAAGGTTGTCACCAGACTCCAGAGGCCAGGTCCTCATGTAGTCCAATCCACCAAGGAATGACCAAAGGGAACAGCTCAGGCATATCCAGGTGCTCCGCCAACCTCTTGCATTTTGAATCCTGATCCTCCGTCTTCCACCCATTTACCTCCTGAATCTTACAGAAGATTTCTGTAGGAGGGTCCTCCGGAGGAGACTTGGGAGAGCCTTTGGGCTTTGGATCCTCCAGAGAGGGGGTCTAAAATCCCAAGGCAGAGGAGTCGGCGGTGTCTGCGTCCGAGTCTGACAACAGGCTTCTGTCTGAAGACAGAGGTCATGGGAACAAGATATCCTACAGGAAGACAGCAAAGCCCCTGCTGATACTGGCTACCACGGTAGGACATGAGGTCTGTCCCGAGGTAGAGGAGCACGACTCCACTGGGGAAAGATCTTGGTGTAGAGTCCGTGTGGGCCAGCATAGAAGCCACAGCCGGTTGCAGCCAGTCCAGTTCCGAGATCAACTGTGCCTTGGTTTCAGACCACCAAGACTGTAATGCCTCCCTAAAATCGACCTGTGGCTCGGGTGGTGGAAGAGGGGGAAGGGGGCTGAGAGACGGGAGGGTAGTCTTGGAAGGTAAACCCCGGGTGTCCTATAGCCTGGCATCAGGTAATGGTAGCCCAGTGCTCCATATGGTGAATACCACGATGTGGAGTACCCTGGCATATGCTACCCTGACGGCAGGTACCCTGGTGAAGGGTAGTGAGGTGCAGGGAAGCCTGGCATTAGAAGGCCCAGTGAAGGGCCTGAAGGTGGAGCCAAGGGACCAGCTGGAAGCCCTGACATTGGATAACCCAGCGTAGGACCCAACGGAGGAGCCGAGGGTCCTGTTGGAGGTCCTGATGGTGGGTAGCTAGGTGTAGGCCCTGAAGGAGGGGCCTAGGGACCTGACAGGGCCCTGATGGAGGGTTTGAAGGGCCCATAAATATCAGGTCTAGTGCCATATCATCCAGAGGAGGTTCCAGCATCAGCCCCAAGGGGGACGAGGGTCCCACTGGAGTCTGGGGTGGGGAAGCTGGCCCAAACAGGGGAGCCTGTGGTGCAGGAGACACTGGCCCCCGAGGGAGGTCTGGCATCAGGGGTTCCAGTCCCGGCACCAGGGTTGTGTTGGGCAGACGCTCCTCCGTCCCTGGCTCAGAATGTGCAGGACAGCTAGGAGTCACCACCAGGGGAGGTGGCGAAGGAGGATCCCGAGAGGGAGAACCCTCTGAGGTGGGCTGTGGCAGAAGTGGCAGTATGCACTGATCCTGAAGATCAGTGTCAAGCCTGTTATCGGGACCTGATGGAAGTGCAGTGGCTGGGTAGACACCAGAGGAGCTGGCATGTGACTTATCAGCCTGGGACAGAAGTTCATCAGAGGGGCTGACGACTGACTTATTGGCCGCATCACCAGGTTTAGACCCCAGGGTTTTGAGGGGCCTAAGGGTGGCAGAGTTCTCTGAAGGATCGGAGGTGCCTGACTGAACTGTGACCAGCTCAGGAAGGGGGACCAAGGGCTACTCCCCAGATGGAGGAGCAGGCTTGGTCAGAGGAATGGTACCCGCACCAGTGGGAGGTCACTTGTCGCCCATGACCCCTGAAGGAGGTCACGGGCAGGAAGGAGGCTGCTCATGGCCCTGGTATTTCTCCTTGTCCTTCTTCTTATGGGAGTCTGAAGAACTCGCCGGGGATGAGAATGATCCCCACAGCTTCTGCAGCTCCTTCTCCATGGAAGCCATCCTTAGTTGGAGAATGTGGGCTTCCAGGGCCTGTTGATGGTGTTTCCATGTGGTCTGGTTGAAACTCTGGCAGGCCTCACAGTCCTCAGTCTTGTGCTCTGGTTCCAGGCAGAAGAGTCAGATGGAATGGCCATCCTTGTGAAGGAACAGAGTGCCACAGGAATCGCACTTGTTCTTATGTAACTTGGAAGGCATCGGAGAAGACATGCACAAAAAAGGTAATACTTTTCAAAGATTCACAGAAAAGAAAAGAAAACGATGAAATACTCATCTGAAAATGGCAGTTGACTGAAGCAGCATTCTCCATGAGGTCCAACGTGCACAGGTCAACAGCGGTAAAGAACTGAAGGGCAGGTGTGGGGACTGCCCTCTATATAGTGTCACGCTGGCGTCCATCACGTGATGTCGAGTGGGTGGTCCCCCACCAGACACTGCTAGGTAAAGTTTTCCGTGTGGTCATAGTGCCTCATGGCTCTAGTCTCAATGGTTAGTACCTACTGTAAGAGCCATCTCGAAGTAAGATCAGTTCTTTTCACGGCACTAGTTTTACATTGCGGCATTGTTACTGGCTATGTTGTACTTAGAAAACTCTCAGATACTACTCAGATCATCTCTGTGTTAAAAACAGATGTACTTGCTAGTGTTAAGACTGCAGATTTGAGCCAAATATGTAATGAAAATTAGTTGCTATAATTAATGAAGCACTCCTCTGGTACAGTGACCACCTGTCCTGTTTGCTGTTCCATCTGCAAGCCGGCACAAGACACCTGTGGTGAACTGAGGCAGTGAATCTACTCTGCAACAGACCTGACTGTTTCCCTGTGCCCTGATTTTGGTTGTCGGCTACTGTTTGTGGAGGGGGCTCGGAGGCAAGCCAAACAGTCAATCAGGTGCAAGAATGGGCATGGCTGAGCACTTTAAAAAGCACATGCCGGCCCAAGGAAGACACCAGAACTCCCCCGGTACAGTGACCACCTGTTCTGTTTGCTGTTCCATCTGCAAGCCTGCACAAGATGCCTGTGGTGAACTGAGGCAGTGAATCTACTCTGCAACAGACCTGACTGTTTCCCTGTGCCCCGATTTTGGCTGTTGGCTACTGTTTGTGGAGGGGCCTTGGGGTGAGCCAAACATCCAGTCAGGTGCAAGAAGGGGCATGGCCGAGCGCTTTAAAAAGCTTGCACAGGCCCGAGGCACGAGCATGAGTGGCGCTCAGTCCCAATATTAGTCTTCTGTTTTAAGAGGATTTTATTTAATATGCATCTGTACCGAAGTCTGACAGTAAGTTTATGCCCTACCCGGTCAGAACAGTGCATCTCTTACAGCGTATGTAAGAAGTGCGCTGTAAAAACGGTGAAAAGAGGGCAGCTACAGGGATAGAACAGTGAATGGCATAACTGTTACCCCTGTAGATGCGACCACAGTGGGAGAGACTGAGGGGAGGGAAGAAGGATAGATGAAAAGCGGTGGCTGGCTGAGCTGCTCCTGTGGCGGAGAGAACTAAGGCAGAGAGCAGCTCAGCTAACATAGTGCTGGAGACCATGGTTCTAGTCCTGGTCTCTGATCTTTTTTCTGTGAGATGGGTTTCCAACAAGTCCAGTCTCAGGGTACCCCCCTCCCTAGAGTTTCACTTTCCTTCACAATCGAACTCTGACTTGATTATTTTAGTAATAGGGGTGTTGGGGCAGAGCCCCCCCACTCAAACATAAATTTAGCATTCTGCAGAGAATCTGTGGTAGCGTTCCTCCATGTGTGTTGGGACCACTACCATGCGCCAATATTGAAAGGCTCTGTTGTTTTGGCACTGTTTTGGTAAGCGCTATTGTTGCATTCGGGTTTCTGACCTAGTGATGTTTAAACTACTTTGGGTAGTTATTTTGTTTCTCGGGCTGGGGTATTTAAAGTGTTTTGCTACCAAAATGAAGGGCATTTTATACTGTATCATCTTGAGGTCTATAACACTGAATTGTGGGCTGGTTTATTCAACTATTAATTGAAATAGCCATTATTGTCTGGGATTTGATGGTCAAGGATATTCTGAGACTGAATTTTGGTTCTCCAATAGTTTACAGAATTTGACTTTTGTTATTTCATTCAACACTGAGTTTTAAAAAAGAAGGAATTGTATGATTGAGTATTATGTAAGTTCATTTAAATTGCAAGTGTCTCTCTCGATCTCTCCTCTCCCCCTTTATTATCTTCCAGTCTTCTTGACTTGTCCAGTGATGCTGAATCCAATCCAGGCCCTCTAGCAACTGCTAATTGTCCTATTCGTGATTCTAGAAAAATTAGTGACTTGCATTTTATCCATTTAAATGTTCATAGTGTTACATCTAAGCAACATGAAATTGAAGCCTTGTTGGATCAACATCATCCGGGTGTTCTGTGTTTAACAGAGTCTTGGCCAAAACCCTCTATTGATAGCAAGTTCTATTTTATAGAGGGATACAAATAAATCTTAAAGACAGGGGAGGTAAAAAGAAAGGAGGCGGAATTTTTAATTTACTATAAAGAGGGATTAGAGGTTTTTGAATCCAGTCCTATTTGTAGCACTAATACTGATTGTGAATGGACAATGTTTCATGTGTTACTTGGTGGCTGTTACAAGTTAAAGATATGTACAGTTTGCTATCCTCTGAAGATCGCCTTAAAGGGACTAAATGATTTTTCAGAATTTGTAGACAATGAATGTAAATCTGGAGATTTATTGGTCCCTGGGGATTTTAATGTTACTGTAATTGGGCCCCTGACATTAATCTGGAAATGGAATCACTGGTAGCCAATGCTGGACTTGTACAACTACAGTAATTACTACACATACTAGAATGAATTTAGTAAGTAAAAGTCATACCACCTGAGATTGGGTTTTTACAAATAATCCTTCTAGAGTTACAAGTAAAGGTACACTCCCAGATGTGGTGCATGATCACCTTGCAGTATTTTGCACTTTGAGGTGTAATAATCTAAAGCCCCCTCCTAGATTTATATCTTTTAGGAATTTTACACACAACATTCAGGAAGATCTTATAGGAGAGTTCAGTCTTATAGACTGGTCCTTCTTAGATGCCATCCACGAGACGGACTTGACAGTACATTATTTTACTAATATATTAGTTGATTTACAGAATAAGTTTTTTTCCTAAGAAAACTTGGAGGGTAAGAGGCACTGTTAACAATGGGTTACTCCCGTTTTGTTTCACCTTATGAAAGAAAGAGATGTTGCTTGGAGTTTATATAGAAAATCCCAAGCAAAGGCAAATTTCAATAATTACGGCAGACTCAGAATCTATGTAAAATAAAGTTGAGATTAAGCAAATTAGAATTTCATTTGAACAAACAGTAGGCTGGTTTAGACAATCCTAGGAAATTCTGGTCTGCTATCAAGGAAATAACCTCTCCTCATAATAAGAATCAAACTGATTTTTTTAATCTAGAGGGCAGATCTACATCAAATTTAACTGAAATAACTGAAGCTTTTTTGGTTAAATTTACTGATCTAACTCATTTTACTAATGATTTTCCACTAACAGATTGTACGGAAACCTCCTGTTTGGATGGTGCAGCGATCTAATCTTTATCTTTTTATTTTCGTTTAGTTAGGCTTTGGGAAGTCTTGAAACTGTTGAAGTAACTGATGAACTCGAACCGAGGTTTCTAAAACCAATTGCTGATCATATTTATGTTACATTGACCAAAACATTTAATCTGTCTCTGATAAAAGGAGAGTTTCCTACTTGGTGGAAATATACTGCTATTAAACCAATATTTAAAGGGGGTTCAGCGGCTGAGTTGGATAGCTATCGACCCATTTCTTTACTCCCTGTTTTAAGAAAATTGTTGGAAAAACTTGAAAACCAACAACTGACAGATTTTCTGGACTCCTCTGGTCTCCGACCCCCTGAGCAGCATAGTTTTTGTAAACATCATGGTACAGGGACGGCCTTGGCCAGATTCGTGGACCACATCAGTAGGGCCATGGATGGTGGTGAGCCCACCGGTGCTGTGTTCATGGACCTGTCCATGGCCTTTGACCTTATTGATCCTTGCCTGCTGCTCGGGGGATTGGGGAGCACTGCAGTCGGGAACTTACCATTACAGTGGCTTGATAGATATCTAACTGGTTGACCTCTGAGGGTGTGCTACCAGGGAGTGATATCTGGGAGTAGAATGATGGAGGTTGCCTTGCCCCAGGGTTCTATCCTGGGGCCCCTTTTATTCTCCTTATTTATTGACAAACTGCCTGCTTATTTATCTCGAAATAATGTTTTAATGTATGTAGATGACCTAAGGACGTAATAAATTCCAGTCTGAATGCTGATTTTCAGACCCTTGATCACTGACTAAAAGAACATCATCTACTACTGAATAATAAAAAAACAAAGAGCATGCTCTTTGGTTCAAAACAAAGACTTAGTAGAAGTAAGCCGTTAGTAATCTTGGGACAGGGAGGTGTTGGACTGGAACAAGTTTTCCAGTTTAGATATTCAGGCATTATCCTGGATCTTATTCTCGACATGTAAATTCGGTTTGTAGAAATGTTAACCAAAGGTTGGGTGTTCTATTTAAATTGCATAACCTATTAACCAAACAGGCCAGGATTTCTGTATCAAATAATGTATTATTATCAGTACTAAATTACAATTCATTTCTATTTCAAGATTTAGCTAAGTCTGAAATCTCATTACTTACCACCACTTTTTATGCTATCTGCAAGTTTGCTTTGAAAATGCCATTCCGGACACATCACTGTACTCTTTATTTGCTGTCAGGTTGGCTGCCCCTTGGTTTACACTGTCAGTAAAGCCTAAATTGCTTAATCCATAATACTTTAACCCTGGGTCCTTTTTCTCCTTTATTTTCTTTGTTAGATAAGGCCTTATGATCGAATGCTTTATTAAGATTATTTATTCCCAAGGTTAAATCTAAGATGGGTAAGCATGTCTTTCTAACTATGCCCCAACTCATTGGAAGAAGTTACCAATTTTATTGCAACAAACCGCTGGTTATGATACTTTTAAAGCATTGTTGAGACAGTATTATGCTGATTTATTTGGGCTGTGGGCAAAGCCTACAGCCACCTTGCTGAAGCTCAGCTGGAAAATGGGATACCGTGGAAAACACAAATTAGTACTTTTCAGTGTATTTTTCTGCAACAACTGCAAATCACTACCCAGCCATATAAAATACTCCCTTCTCTCCACTGAGTTTCTGGAACTCAAGATCTGTCAAGTGCTTTTAACATAAATAACAATATATTGTAGCATCTAAGATTCCTGCCCCCTTCCATGTGTCTAGCAAGCCTGAGAAACTTTGCTGTCTCAGGAAGTGTCAAATGCTTCTAACATAAATAGTTCAGATAGCCTCTTGGGCTGCCAGCTACAGCAGGAAGTGAAGACTGTGTGGGGGGGAGCGGGGGCAGAGCGGGAAGATGGGCGCAATGCTGCTCTGCTCCCCACAACACGCTCGCTAAGTCTGTTTTTTTCACTTCGTGGATGCTGGATTTAACACTTGTTTTATTTGGTTTAATGAATGAGACCTTAGTTGTTTTTTGACAAGTAGTTGAAAACAAGTAAAATTTTATTAGGAGGCCACAAGTAATGCATGTACACATACATACTTGTAACTACTAACCGGTTTTTGGTTTTCGGCATTCCGCATTCTGCAAATACTTTAGGCTATGGCTAGAATTTTGGTGCCTCTACAGATAAAGCATTGTGCAGCAAAGTGTTTGAGTTGGCCGCTTGTTTATTTCAGTGTTTTTTTTGGAGTAACCACCGAATTGAAAAGAGAATGAGCAGGAAAAGTTAAAAGATGATTTTCTTCGCATTAAGCGCTCAGTCGGCAGCTTCTTTTTGTCGTCCTGCCGGGTAGCTGGGTAGTTGGAATGCCGAAAGGAAATATATAGGCCCACTATATTAGTGAAGTGCCTTAAACTTAGTATTTCTTTAATAAATTGTTTGCTCAAAGCCTGGAGAGTTTGGGCAACATCAGAAATGGGAAGCTACGAATGAACAGAAGACCGGGAACTAACAGTGAGGAACTGCCGGAATTTCTGTGGTAGCTGCCCTTGAAAGCACTATTAAGTACTGAAATGATGTTTTGAAATATATAAGAGGTATGATATCATTGCCTGGGGATTATTGTGAATTTCTTGTCTATGTTGAGCCAAAGTTATTATGCTCAGAGGGCGTTTCTGTGTTTTTCTCCTCAGGCTGCTGGTCAGGCATAGAAGCTCCAGTCATTTGCTGATATAGCTAATCATAAGGAGAGTAATGGCTCATTGATGGTTTACTGAATTGAACTGAAGGTTTCTCAGCAGTGGATAATCAGCTAATGGACTCCATAGATCGCTGAGACTAAGCTGGCTAAGCCAGTAAATTACTGATGGAATATCGTCTGAAAAAGATACTGTTTTTATTTTAAAATACCTCTCCAAATGGTTGGAACTTGGTGAATCCCTCTGATATTCTTTTGGAGAAGAAACGAGGTTGAAAAGTAAAAGAATTCCAGACGGTTTGGAGCTATGAAGTTGCGGTGCTGATCACCAAATTTTATATGACAATGTCCTCCCTGATAAAGTGTTATTTTATTTGTGATTTACGAAGATGATTTATGGGCTATTGCTATCCAAAATGGACTTATATTAACATCTTTAAAAGTGTTACATAAGTTAACTGGAATTCTTATTATGAAGTCTTAGCTTTCTAAGATGTTTTAGTGTTGTAGTCTTGTACACAACATTTCCAGATGTAAAGACGTAGCACCTGTGGTTGGTGGAAAATGATACAGAAGGACAATGCAGGTGGACTACATGATATTTGGGGCAGAGTTGTGATTCCCAGTTCTTACTAACCATTAACGGACTCCTGAGTGCATATGGAGCATTGTGGTTCTCATTTGAAAAATTGGACTCCTGAAATAGAGCCTTTCAACCTAATGGTCAATTTTGTATTGGGACTCCAGGTCTAGGAGCCAAATGTGTTGGCAATTTAGTTATTGCCTTACTGTGGTACCTTGAATTTTGTACATTTATATCTATTTTATAATATTTTAATGAATGTGGGTACTTCTAGTTAGGAAGTGCCTTTTGGGTATGTAATTTCTTGATGTTGTAATGATGTTGTAATACTAACATACATACTAACATACTAAAATGCCAGCAGAATAGGCCTAACGGTCTTTCGTGTCTGCTCATTTGGTCAGCCCCCACCCTGGGTGCTGACCTTGCTGTCCCCTCGCCTCTCTGGCTTCTCCCTTCCCAGTTCGGATATTCTTGCTGCATTGGATTTTGCTTCAGAACCCTTCCCTGTACCTGTCCCACCCCTCTTGAACCCCTCCACTGTCTCTGCCTCCACCAGCCCCTAGGTAGTGCATTCCATGGCTCCACCACCCTCTCAGTGAAGTAGCACCTCCTCCTTTCTTCCCTGAATCTTCCCCTCCAGCTTCCACCCATGCCCTCTAGTGGCCTCCTCCTTCCTTCAAGCACCCTGACTGTTCCTCCTCATTTACCCTCTTCATGTACCTGAACACCTCTATCATGTCCCCAGTCCTTCTCTCTTCCAGTGTGTACATATTTAGCTCTTGAGCCTCTCCTCATAGGTCCTGTCCCCCAAGCCCCAAATCATTTTGGTTGCCCTCCTCTGGATCCTCTCCAGGAGGTTAATGTCCCTCTTTAAGTGTGGCTTCCAAAACTGCACGCAGTACTCCAGGTGCGTCCTCACCAAGCAGTTATACAGAGGAGTATCACTTCCTCCTTCTGGAGGTGATCCCCTAGCGATGCATCCCAGCATGCTGTTGGCCTTGGCTGCTGCCCTCCTACAAGTCTCAGAGTTGTTCATCTTGACATCCACCACCACCCCCAGGTCCCTCTCAGCCATTGAGACTTGTAGTATTCCCCAGGGTGTACACTTGGCCTGGGTTTCTGGCCCCCAGGTGGAGTACCTTGCATTTCCCTGCATTGAACCTCAGCTTCCACTTTCTAGACCATCTTTCCAGAGCCTCCAGGTCCCCCTGCAGGGCCACCCTCCCCTCCTCCCCATCCACCACCGCCCCCAGTTTCGAGTCATCTGCAAAGAGACTCATCTCACTCCTGATTCCTGTCCTTATGTCAGATAGGTAGGCATTGAACAGAAGGGGCCCAAGGACTGATCCCTGTGGGACCCCACTAATGACCCTCCTTGGGGATGAGACTATCCCACCAACTACGACCCTCTGGGTCCGGTCCTGGAGCCAATTGCCTATCCATCTGATCATCTGGTTTCCCACCCCCATTTCTCCTAGCTTATCCAACAGGCCCACGTGAGGAACAGAGTCAAATGCCTTGCTGAAGTCTAGAAAGAGGACATCCACTGGTCTACCCAGGTGCAAGGCACTTGTCACCCAGTCATAGAACTCCACCAGGTTTGTCTGACATGATTTCCTGGGATGAATCCATGCTGTCTATCGTCCAGGCACCCTGACTTATCCAGGTCCCCCCCTAGCCTCTCCTTGACAATGCCCTCCATCACCTTGCCCACCACCGATGTCAGGCTGACAGGCCTGTAGTTCCCTGCCACCTCCCTTGATCCCCCCTTGTGGATAGGCACTACATGCGCCACCTTCCAGTCTTGGGGCACCCACCCTGTCCTCAGAGAGATGGTGAAAAGCTCTGCCAGGGGTTTCGCCAGGACATCTGCAAGTTCCTTCAGCACTCTAGGATGTAATTTATCCGGCCCCGGTGCTTTCTCCGTCTTAAGGGAGCTGAGGGCTTCCCTCACTCTCTCTGCTGTGATTTCCACTTCTGGTACCTCTTCTCCCTGCTTAGCCCTCCCCCCACCTGCCAGTGATGCCTCCCCCTCTCCCCAGACCTGCCGATCGGTAAGGGTCCCCCCCTCCTCATTATCTCTGTCTCCTCCCATGTATGATGCAGCATCCCCATTTTCCCTGGTGAAAACTGAGGTGAAGTACTCATTTAGTACCTCAGCCTGCTCCCCCGGGTCTTGTGCCCATCTCTCCCCTGATTTAATCCTGCTAATCTGCCCCTTCACCCTTTGTCTTTCCCCAATGTATCTAAAGAACCCCTTTTTCCCTCTCCTAATTTCCCTGGCCAGGTTCTGCTCCTTCCTTGCCTTAGCCGCCCTCACCACTCTAGTGGCCCTTCTAGCCATCAGCTCGTACTCCCCTCGATCCCTTTCACTCCTTGAGCACTTGAATTTCTTATAGGCTGCTTTCTTTCCCCGCACCACCTCCTGGACCTCCCTGGTCCACCAACAGGGTTTTTGGGCCCTACCGCATTTTCGTCTTACTCTTGCACAGGTGCTGGTAGCATCCTGCACCCCTCTCCTGATGATTTCCCACCTACTATCAGCGTCCATGTCTGACCCAATCCCATCCAAATGCTCCTTAAGGATCCTTCCCATTTCCTTAAAATCCGCCCCCCTGAAGTCGGTTACTTCCGTCTTTGTGCAGCCTTCTACCCCTCCTAGGTCCAGGCAGAACCAGACCGTGGCATGGTCACTCCCCGCCAATGGGTCCCTTACCTCCAGGCCCCCAATCTGGTCACTGTCTGCCAGGACCACATCCAGTACCCGTGTTTTTTTATACCGAATGACAATAAACTTGCTACTAGTACTAACATAAATAACATCTGATCATTAAGATAAGGACTCCAAAATTCCATGCCTTTAAGTTTCCTGCTAGTCTAAGAATGTGTTTCTTTGTATCTGCTATGCTGCATGTTAAGGTAAGGCTGCCAGTTTTGGGAAGCAAAGGCGTATTTGTTCACAATTGAAAATAAGGATAATGTTGCATTTTCTTGCAGGGGTGCAGGGCACTAATGAAAGAGAGGATTATTATTTTCAGTTATTTCATGCATTTGCAGTTGGCTGTTGCTCTATTTGAAATCAACACAAGCCCTCTAACCAGTTTACATCTAGCTGCTATGGTTGTTCTGTAAAAATTTTTTTTTTTTTTTTTATTGAAGCCTATGTTTGTCTGTAGGCAGATGTGTAGCGAGGATGTATTTATTTATGGTAGAAGGCGAGCAACTAATAGTAATGCCCTCTGTTTAGCTGCAGGGACAGAGATGGTGCAGGACATTACAGTGCAGGCTTCCCCACAGTGTGATGTATATAGTGCTGGTGAAAGGTGAGAGACTGACAGCACTGGAAACTGAAGCTGTAAGTTTGTCTGTAGGCAAAGGCGTAAAGAGGGCAGGTACAGTGCAGACTTAGGGAAAGGGAAAACTGGTTAACCAGAAAAAGCACACTAAACCTAACTTGTTTCCTGGTGTGACCTGGGAGCACAAGGAAATTAAAGGGAAATGTCCACGTACAGTCGGGCCCCCCCTCCATGTAAAGTGGGGCCCGATTAGCAGATGCAATAGAAAAAAGTAAAAATAAACGTACTAGCTTCTCATTTATTTGAAATTATATCTGGTTGATCCTGCGCCCTCGTTGCTCCGGCATTTTAGGATGCAGACCCCTCCCCGTCACGCCCACAAGCACCCGCGGCTGTCCCTGTGATGAAGTTTCAGGCACGGAGCAGCCGGGTGCATCTATATACTTAATATGTGACTCATTTTTAAAATAGCTCCGGTTTGGAGCCTGGACATTCTGGGGCATTTCTCTTACAAGCAGTGGAAGACCAGTACCCTGCCAGTTGATATGTGGTCTCGGTGTAGCCTAGACATGCATAGATTCTAAACCGGAGCTATTTGAAGATTTGGCAATACAGGTGGGCGCGACGGGGAGGGCTCTGCATCCTAAAATGCTGGGGCAATGACGGTGCAGGATCAACCAGATATAATTTAAAATAAATGAGAAGCGAGCACATTTATTTTTACTTTTTTCTATTGCATCTGCTAATTGGGCCCCACTTCACATGGAGATGGGGCCCGACTGTACGTGGACATTTCCCTTTAAATAACTTGCTCAGGGTCACACGGTATGCAAGTTGAGGTTGTGGATTAACACCCAGATCTCCAGGTTTGTAGGTCAGTGTCCTTAACCACTATGCTATACTGACTCCAACATAAGACTTAATCACTCTGTCATGTGTATGTTGCTGGTAAAAGGTGGGGGGCTAGCAGCACTGGAGACTGAAGCCCTATATTTATCTACAGAGAGAGTGCAATCAAGTACAGGGTAAGCTGAGGCTCCCCCATAGTGTGACGTATTTAATGCTAGTGAAAGGTGAGGCACTAACAGCTCTGTAGATCGAAGCCCTCTGTTTACCTAGAATGACAGGTATCATGCATGCCTACTCAATTCTGTGATAAACTAATGTTCACTGTATGTAGAATATCTTTCATTTACTTGGTATTTCGTCCTGCGTATTGTATTATATAACTTGCACATCTCAGTGGGCCTGCCTGGTCATCAAAATTTAAATAAAATCAATACATGCATACATACATACATACAAACATACAAAAACACCAGCAGAAAAAGGCCTCACGGTTTATCGAATCTGCTTGATTGTGCAGCTAGCCCCTCAGCTTGCAGCTGGCCCACCCACCTCCCCTCAGCATCATTACTCCCTCCTCACTCTGTCCCACCCTCTACAGGATACCACCTCCTCAGGCAGAGTATTCCACTTGTCTACCACCCATTCTGTGAATAAACTGTCTCCTGATTTCCTCCTGAACCTTCCCCCTCCAGTCTCAGCTGGTACCCCTTGTATCCCTCCTCTTCTAATACTGAAAATCCCTTCTGTATTAGCTCTGTTTATCCTCTTTAAGTATTTAAAGGTTTCAGTCATATCCTCCATTCTTCCTCTCCTCCAGGCAGTTACATACATAACTAAATCAATAAAGTTGTGCCCCTGTGTAATGTATTTAATGCTTGTGAAAAGTAGCGCCTGGTCACTTACAGCACTGGACTTTGAAGCTCCCTGTTTGTTTGTAGGGCCATGAACAGGACAGGTACAGTGCAGATTTAATCACTCTGTCAAGTATTTTATTCTGGTGAAAGGTGTGGAACTAACAACACTGGAGACTGAAGCCATCTATTTACCCAGACAGACAGGTGCCATGCAGGTGTACCACTCGTAATGCATTTAATGTTGATGAAAGGCAAGGGACTGACAGCACTTGAGGCTAAAGGCCCCTGTTTGTTTGTTGTAGGGCCATGAACAGGACAGATACAGTGCAGGCATCTGAGAATGTGTTTCTTTGAATCTTTTTCAGCTTGTTTATTACTGCAATGTGACTTGCTATCTTTGGAGATTTAATAATTTACTGACATAACTTCGAACAGATATAGCATCTAACTGCAGAGAAGTTTCAAATTATATTCTTGGTTATCATAGAAGCATAGAAGTTGCCGGCAGATAAGGACCACTAGGCCCATCCAGTCTGCCTGTAGGCCCTATACATTGTATATGGCCACTGACCATATGTGATCAATGACTTTTCATCACTTCATCCCTCTCATGCTCTCTTGTGCCTGTCCCAGGCCTGCTTAAACCCCTCCACTGTACTTGCCCCCACTACCTCCTGTGGCAGACTATTCCAAGCGTCAACTACCCTTTCTGTGTAGAAAACTTCCTCACATTACCTCTTAATCTACTCCCTCCAGCTTCATATTGTGCCCCCTTGTTCTAGTGCTTTTTCTACATTGGAAAAGGTCCCCACCTGCACCTTGTTTATGCTCTTGAGGTACTTGAAAGTTTCCGTCATTTCCCCCTACTCTCTCCTCCAGTAAGTACATATTGAGGTCCCTTAGTCTCTCCTCATATGTTTTGTGATGTAAGCCCCACACCATCTTTGTCACCCTTCTCTAGACAGTCTCCACCTTGTTTATGTCCTTACATAGGTATGGCCTCCAGAACTGCACACAGTACTCCAGGTAAGGCCTTACCAATGTTTTATACAATGGCATCATCACCTCCTGCTAGTGATACCCCTGCCTATGCACCCCAGCATGCCACTGGCCCTCCCCGCCGCCTCTGTGCACTGCTTTGATACCTTAAGATCATCAGAGATGATAACCCCCATGCCCTTTTCTCCTTGGTGACAGTCAGCTCCTCCCCCCAACCTGTAGCTCTCCCAAGGGTTACCTCTACCCAGGTACATTATTTTGCACTTTTTTGCATTGAACCTAAGTTGCCACATGTCTGACCATCTTTCAACTTCTCTAGGTCCCTCTTCACTTTCTGCACCCCTTCTGGAGTATCCACCTTGTTGCAGATCTTGGTGACACCTGCAAACAAGCAGACCTTTCCTTCTAGCCCCTCTGCAATGTCACTAATGAAAACATTGAACAGGACTGGTCCCAGTACTGATCCCTGCAGTACCCACTGGTCACACCCACTCTCCAGATTGTACCCCTTACCACCATCCTGTAAGTACTGTTTATTAATCAGTTTCTAACCCAGTTCGCTACCTTGTCTCCCATACCCAGACTACCCATCTTGATAACCAGCCTTCTATGTGGGATGATGTCGAAGGCTTTGTTGAAATCTAGGTAGACAACGTCTACTGCCCCTCCTTGATTTACTTCTCTAGTCACCCAATTAAAAAAATCTATCATATTCATTTGACATGACCTTCCTCCTGTGAATCCATGTTGCCTCAGATCCTGGGCACCTCTGGGTTCCAAGTGTGCCACTATCCTTTCTTTCAGCAGTGTCTCCATGATCTTTCCCACCACTGAGGTGAGGCTGACTGGCCTGTAGTTCCCCACCTCCTCCCTACTGCTGCTTTTGTGCAGTGGGACTACATGTGCCCTCCTCTAGTCCTCTGGAATCACACCCATATTGACTGACTCCATGAACAGGGCTGGCAGAGGTGCTGCTAGTTCCCTCCGTAGCCCCCTTAATATCCTCAGGTGGATGCCGTCTCTCTCACAATGTGTATATGTATGTAGCAATGATTTACACTATTTCCTTGGAAGAGTTGATTTATGTTAACCTTTTCAGGACCTATCTAATTAGTGGCATTGGAACTCTCATGGCTTTATATTTGTAGGAAGGGTAAATGCTAGGCAGCTAATGCTTTAGGGGTTTTCAGAGGTTGCAAGGGGCATCATAGGGGATTACAAAGAAATCATAGTGGTGTCAACTGTAGTGTCCTGTATTTTCCATGTAAAACTGGGACAAAACTCCTGTACATTTTCCTGTATGCTCAAATCAATACATGTATGCAACTTACTTCATTATGCCTGTCAGTAAAAACACTATAACAAATGTTAAGGCTGTTTTGTGTGTTCTTATTTATTTTAAATGGTAAAACTCGCCTTCAACATATCACAGAAGCTCTGGAAAAATGTTGGAATCTCTCAACTTTGCTCTCAAGGTTCACATATCTCCAGAACCTCTTGATGGTATTATATATAGAATAATGGCTGGGAAGGGGGTTATAACAAGATTTTACACCCCCCCCCCAGGGGTCGATGCCACATAAACTCCGAGAGCAAAGCTCCAGGGATTTATTAAGGCATCTCACCCTGAGGGGTGTGTAAAATTCGAGTTTTACACACCCGTACCCAGCCACTATTTTATGTAATTGATGGGGAGCATTTCCTCACCACAGTAACTATATAAAATAAGTTATTTCTACTGAGCCGCTGACCGGTACAGTTTCAGTGCAGTCCATGACTCCTAATAAAAATAACTGCTCATTTTTTTTCATAGCCAACTCATGTTAAAAAAAGTTGGCCAGTAAATAACTTACTGCCGCTGACTTCGAGTGCGGCGAACTGCCAGGTGAACTATGCAGGGCTGAGGAATGGCAACAAGCACCGAGTGAAGGAGCTGTAGCTGTGCAACCCTAGTAGAAGAGAAACTCTGCATGTGTTCACCATTATAACCCACAGGTTATAACAACGAATTATAACCGGATTCTCTATGGGAGAAGACGCTCCCCAGTTATTATAGCCCTGTTATGTACTGACACAGGATAGCCTGGCTGAGATGCAGTATCTCATATTCAGAGGGGTCATACTTTTATCCATTTTGGCAACATACTGACACAGGATAGCTTTGCTGAGATGCAGTATCTCATTTTCAGGCGGATCCCAAGTTTACCCATTTTTACAATGCACTGATACAGGTTAGCCTGGTTTAGATGCAGTATTTCATTTCCAGTGGGGTCTTACTTTTCCCCATGTTTACATCTGCGTGCAGTGTACTGACACAGGATAGCTTTGCTGAGATACTGACGGCTGCCGTGTACAACATGGTGGCGCTGACTTGAACTGCAGACATGCGAGTACTGTACATATGTAGTCATGTCAGCACTGCCATTTACACATGGCTGACTCGACGGCAAACTGCGCATGTGTGAGTATCACACATGCATAGTTCTGTAATTGCTGCAGTATCAGTTACATCTGACTCCAGTGCAGCGAGAGCACTGCATATTTTTTTCAACACTCTTGCTGATCCTAAAAGCTCTCCACAGCCATATCAGCTCTAACCAGAGTTTGTTTGAAATGTGATTGCTTTTAATGTTGTCATTACAATGTCATACTTGTTGTTTGTAATTTTGTTTATAACAACATGACTGTATTTACTATGGTCCTGGGTCACATTTGAAAAAGGGCCTTGGCTCATATTGCTTACCTGGAAAACAAAAGTCTAACTAAAAAAAATGAAGTATAATGCAATTCACTGCCATGAGTGCACGCTCCATTTCTCGCTTTGACAGAAGATGAACAGAAAGCTGCATGCCACTCCCGCTAAGTGAATGCACTTTCCTACTTGATGTCAGCGCATCTTAGAAGCAGGAGTGGCAGTGCTAGCACAGTGGGATCACACTTCATATCAGCAGCTGGCAGGCAGGTGAAAAAGGAAATATAAGATATTTTTAGGGTAGAAAACAAACAATATGCAACATAAATGGCCCTAAGGAAATTCACAGCGAAGTGTAGCACTGTTTGTGTCTTAAGCTCTTTAAATCAGATTCAGAACAAAGGTTATAGAATGCAGAAGTGACACGCTGTGTTAACATCACACTGTAACAGCAACTGCGGCCAGACTGAAAGAACTTTGTACTTGTGTGTGACAGTATAATCTATGTGCCTAAGTTCCTTCCTGCAGCAACCCTCCTAGAAAGAGCCCAATTACTGAGGTTTCCATCAGCTGTGCTTGGCGGGACATTTGTTAATTTCATCAGTGCAGGAGGAGGGGCAGTAACAACATAAAAGGCTCGTGCTGCCACTGTGCGAGCGTGAGTGGTGTGGCGCCACTCGGAAAAGAAATGGAATAAGTTTGTAACATCTTAAAAGCAGTTAATCTGGAAACCTTATAAAACGAGGGTAATAGATCTAAAATAATTGTTTGAAACTCTGAGACTATGGATTGATGTTAGAAGGATTTAGAGCATTGAATGAGAAAGTATTTACCCTGAATATACTGCTAAATTATTTGCATTCTCTCTGATAATAATTAACGATAGAGGTGTTACTCTTGGGAGTAGATTATTAATTAGGCTTCCATAATTGCTAAACATATTTTAAAGATCACTTATAAAGCAGTATATGGCAACCTTAAATAAGAAGCGTAATGTTTTAATAGATCTCCAGTTTGGGGTTAGATTTGGTAACATTGACTTATGTAAAGTATTGTTGCCTAAACAAAAATTGTAAAGTTGTGATTAGCTTTACTTTTATAAACAGGCATTTATAGATTATTTCTATTTGTATTTGGACACAGTTGTAAAATGAAAAGATGTTGCCCTTAAGATGATGGGGTTGATGGTGGGTTTGGGCTGTGTCGTTCAGCTATTTGCTATCATGGGAAATGAAAATTACGTACCTACCGTAATTCTTGATCTTCTTGGACGAGTCTCCACCACTCATTCACACTATTGGGATCTGTGCCGGGGGCACTAGGACCCATCGGGAGCAAACTTTTTGCTGGAGGGTTGACACCAGAGATGGTGCCGTGAGGCATGGTGCCATGAGCACTAGCTCGCGCGGCAATGACTATCTCGGCGTCGACCTTCCAACCGCCTCAGTACCTTTTTTACCAAGGAGGTGCAGCGCAACTAACGTAAAGAGTAACCTAACTTTAAGACCGGACATAAGATAGTCCGGCGACCCGTAAGAAGGGTCACAAAGAAGTCTTCACGGCCTAAAGATTTGAGGGAGGAAGACCAACACAGCGTGAGCTCTGGGGATGGAGGGGGGCGGGTAGAATGAGTGTGGAGACTTCGTCCAAGAAGATCAAGAATTACGGTGGGTACGTAATTTTCATATCTTCCTGGACATAAGTCTCCACCACTCATTCACACTATTGGGAGAGTACCGAGCTAATAACCCCGAGAGGGGCGGCAGGGAAGACCAAGAGCTCACGCTTCTAGGACAGAAGTCCATTAAGTATAGTTCTGCAGGTGGAATGTCCTGGCATGAACATCCAGTGCATAATGTTTGAAGGTATGCACCGAGCTCAGGTGCGTGACATTGCAGATGTCTGCAATCGGCACATGCAATTTCGCTAGGGATGCCGCGACCGCTCTGGTAGAGTTAGCGTAAACCCTACCTTCCAATTTAACCTGTGCCATGGAATAGCAATGTCGAAGACATGCCACTAGCCATGATGAAATGCATCTGATAGCGACAGGTTGACCCAGCCGGGTCTCGCTGAAGGAAACAAACAGTTGTTGGGCTTTGCGAAAATCCTTGGTTCTATCTAGATAGAAATGCAAGGCTCTCTTAACATCCAAGGAATGAAGAGATTGTTCCCCTTCATTTTGGAAGTCCGCAAAGTAAGAGGGAAGGACCAAAGGTTGGTTTAGATGGAATTCCGACACAACCTTGGGAAGAAATTTAGGATGAGTGCGAAGAACTACTTTGTCCTTATGGAACACAGTATACGGAGGGTCCGTAACCAGGGCATGTATCTCAGAGACCCTGCGGGCTGAGGTAATGGCCACTAGGAAGGCCGTCTTCCAGGTGAGAAATTTTAGGTCACAGGTAGCCAGAGGTTGAAAGGTTTCCAGTGAGCATGTCTAGCACAAGGTTAATGTCCCAGGCTGCAACCAGATGTCTTATAGGGGGTCTGGTATGCAGAATTCCTTTAAGAAATCTCTTAACCATAGGTAACTGAGCCAGAGACAAAGAAGAAACCGGCTCATGATACGCTGAAATGGCACTAAGGTGAACTTTGACTGTAGAGTACTGAAGACCTGAATTTGAGAGGTCCAAAAGTGCTCCAAAACCTTGCCTGGTGGACAGGAAAGGTTCCAAGAGGACTTTGCACACCAGGCAAGCGCTTCCACTTAGACGTGTAAGTTTTCCAAGTAGCTGGCTTCCGAGCAGCCAGAAGAATATCTGAAACTCTTCGAGAGACATTGAACCGGTTCACTTCTACCTCTTCAGGAGCCAAGCGTGAAGGTGAAGCGATCTCAGGTTGGGATGGACCACTGGACTCTGAGTCAACAGGTTCATCTGCAGGGGGAGTGGTCTCGGAGGGGCTGCCAACATATTGTTGAGTAGTGGAAACCATAGTTGTCGAGGCCAAGAGGGAGCAATGAGAATCACCTTGGTTCCCTGGGACTCGAATTTGAGAAGTACTCTCTGAATTAGAGGAAGAGGCGGAAAGGCGGAAAGAAAGCATTTTGTCCACCGCAGCCTGAACGCATCCTGACAGAAAATGCCAGGCCCTGGATTTCTGGAGCAGAAGAGAGGCAGTTTTGTGTTGAGTGGGGATGCAAAAAGGTCCAGGTCTGGAGTTCCCCACTCTTCGAATAGTGATTGAACTATGGTTGAGTCGAGAGACCACTCGAGCGATACTATAGCGAGATAATACTACAAAAAAATAAACTGAAAACTATGCTGTTAGTTTGAAGTTTGACTCCTGACAGGCGAGCGACATCGTTACTGAAGTGCACTCGACGGCGGGAAAAAAGTAACTGAGGCGGTTGGAGGGTCGACGCCGAGATAGTCATTGCCGCGTGAGCTAGTGCTCGCGGCACCGTGTCTTGCGGCACCATCTCTGGTGTCGACCCTCCAGCAAAAAGTTTGCTCCCGATGGGTCCTAGTGCCTCCGGCGCAGATCCCAATAGTGTGAATGAGTGGTGGAGACTTATGTCCAGGAAGATCTGATATTTTGACAAAAAGATCAAGTGCCCATGTAAATTGTTCTAATAATTTTAAGTTACAAATATCTAAGCTGACTTCACGATGAAACCCTTTCAACATCATCAGAAAAGAACTTCGTGTTAAGGACATGGTAATTCAAGTGGGGTATACCTGTTCAAGTGACCGGGCATTGTTATTGTCTTTGGCTCTTTGTGGAGACATTGAATTGAACCCAGGTCCTGTAATTAAAATGGTCTTAGATAATGCGTGAAGTATGATAAATAAAATGGACTATTTTAGATCCTGGGTAGAACATGAAGAGCTGGACATAATAATGTTAACGGAAACCTGGTTAAAAAAGGGAATTGAATATAAAGAAATGGAATTAAGGGAATTCTACCATCTTAGGAAGGATCGGGGAACACGGGGGGAGGAGTTTTGGTGTATATAAATCATTCAATTGGTAACTCCAAAATGTTGTTTTCTGGGTCAATTGAGGGCATTGAATGCCTCTTAATTGAGATACAAGAATTAAAATTGGCTGTTGGAGTAGTTAATTCTCCACCTAAAACAAACCCTATCCATTTTGACAAATGTTCACATGTTTTAATGGAACGCCTGGGTCAATTACAAATAATCTTGGCTGGCGATTTCAACACAGTTGGGGTTGTCCCAGGGGCCAAAGTTGGGAAAATCAATGAGCTGTTTAAACCTGATACAAATTATAGATACACCTACAAGGAAAGGTTCCTTATTAAGTAAATGTAACATACTGGACTTGATGTTTGTTTCACCTGAATTGTCAATCCTGGAGAAAAGTGTATGTGCCCCTAGTTTAAGAGATCACAACATAGTTAAGTGTGTGCTCTCCATGATCAAAATTCTATTCCCATAAAATTAGTACCACAAATATCTTAAAGATGTTATTTAAAATTTAATAGTTTATCATTTAGAAAGTATCTTCAGGGGCTTCCTTGGCATAGAATTTTCTTATCCCAGATTTAAATTTGGCAGTATTAGAATGTACAACAATGTTTATTAATGCTTGTGATAAATTTGCCCCATATAAAAAGTAAATCAAAGAATAAAACATTTACCATGGTTAACTGTAAAATAAAAACATGATTAGGACTAGAAATCATTATTGGAAAAAGGCAAACAAAACATTAAATAATGAAATTTGGGAACAATACAAAAGGTTAAGGAATCAAGTAATACAGGAAATTAGGAAATCAAAAGCTTGTTATTATAAACAGTGGATTAAAGAATCAACAAGTCCAGGTGCTTATTGGTCCATTATAAAAAATTTTGTGAACCCAAATAGTAAACAAAGTGAAATAAAATTGAGTCAGAATGGAAAAGTGTTTGAAACAAATAAGGCTACAGAAATTTTGAATGATTACTTTATAAACTTCCCCGATCTGAAATTAGATTCCATAATTAAAACTAATACTTTGAATGAGTACAGGGTAAGAGTCCCCAAGATAAGCAAGAACCCAAGTTCAGGTTTAAGAGAGTGACAAACAAAGAAGTTCTAAAAAACGTAAATAGATTAAAAGTAAATAAAGCAGGTGGCCCAGATAGAATAGATAACAAATTATTAAAAGAGGCTGCCATGGAATTGTCACCTATATTAAGGGACATTTTTAGTTGGAGTTTAAGGGAGGGACAGTTTCCCTCTAGCTGGAAATTTGCCAAAGTGATACCAATAGATAAGGAAGGGGATCCAAAGGATGTTTCAAATTACCGTCCAACAGCCTTGTTGTCCACAGTATCCAAGTTATTTGAAAAATTGTCCATGATCAGTTAATGGCCTATCTGGAAAAATATAATAATTTCACTCAACAACAGTATGGTTTTAGGCAGGGTAGGTCCACGGCTACCGCACCCATGGACTTCTTGGATCTTATAGCAACCCCTCTTGGGGAAGCGAAGTCCATGGGTGTGGTATACGTGGACCTATCTAAAGCATTTGATTTAGTAAATCATAGCATTTTGATAAACTCATTAATGAAAATAGGGGTGAAGGAAGAAACTTGTGATTGGTTTATATCATATCTTGATAAAAGATCACAATTTGTTGTCCTAAATAGATACCAGTCAAGAATAGACTATGTAACAAGAGGGGTTCCCCAGGGATCTATCCTGGGTCCCCTCTTGTTCATAGTCTATTTAAATGACTTACCAAAGAATATTGGATATTCAAAAATTCATCTATACGCAGACGATACGGTTTTGGTAGCAGACAGAAAAACTATAAGTGAAGTAGAATTAAATTTACAGAGAGACTTTACACTATGCAAGGTCATTTTTCATCTTTGGGTTTATTAGTTAATAGTAAAAAGACACAGGTTATGTCATTTGCACTGGATCTAAAGGGAATTTCAAAATTAAAAATAAAGACACAAGAGGGTAAGTTTTTAGAACAAACTGAAACATACAAATATTTAGGGGTACATATAGATCAATGTCTTACTTTCCAATATCATATAACAAATTTAACAAAGAAAACACATGTTAAGATCGGAGCTATGAGATGAATATCAGATTGCATGACAAGAGAAACAAGATTGATCATGGTTAATCAATGAATAATGCCAGTTATTGACTACAGTAGTCATATTTACAGACACACAGCAAGAAAATACTTATTTGTGTTAAGGTGTGATTTCAAAACACATCACTGTACCACGTATATGGAATTAGGGTGGATTACGTTAGAATTAAGGGCTAGGGGAATCTGGCTAAATCAGGTTTGCAATATATTTAAAAATCAATCATTAGGTCAGGAGACAAAAGACAAATGGAAGGAGGAGATAGGGACTTGTGAGGGGAGGCAAAGAAGTGGCAAAAGTCATGGAGTGGAAAGGAGAGAACAGGTTACTATGAAGAGAGAGGCGGGCATTTGTGAAGGCCTTCAGAAAATAGTTGTGCACTGCTAGAGAGGAAAAAGGTGGAGGAGAAATGATGAAATTAGAGGAGTAATTGATAAATGCCTGGACCAAACTGGAGCAGGGGAAGTTCTGCTGGGAGAATTGCAACAGGGTAAAGGGGAAAATGTGCAGGAGGAAGAAGAGGAGCTGAAATGAGAGAGGGAGATGAATGGAAGCAAGCAGGGATTAAGAGGGTGGAATCTTGTGCTGGAGGACTCAATACTAAGAGGAGTTAGGTGGAGCAAAGGGGAGAGGCATAGTTGCATTTGGGTGGAGGCTATGCCAGGAATGACAGCGGAAAGGGTGGGACAGTCTGTTCTGAAATATGCTAGAAGGGTAGGGACAAGCCTCATTTAATTACACATCTTGGGACAAACGACCTGGCTGACAAACAGTAGATACAGTCCAGAGGAGGTTTGAGGAACTAGCACAATTATGTGAGGGGCGGGAAGATCAGTAACTTTTCAGAGATACTTCCGTGCAAAGGCAAGCACAACAAGAAAGCTGAGAATAGAGGAATTTAATGGATGGCTAAGAACCTGGTGTTGTGCTAAATGGTATGGGCTGTTGGGGGTGGGAGGGACCTGGGAGGACAGTAGTCTCTATGCCAAGGACAGACTACACTTGAGTGAGGAGGGAAAGAAAGTGTTGAAACAGAGGATGGAGGAGTACTTAGAGGAAGTTGGGAATTTAAACTAGGAGTGGGGGGTGGCAGTTGGGGAAGAGATATGCAGAGACCACAGGTTGGGAAACCATATGAGCTTACCCCCCATAACAGTGACAAAGGACAAATGGCAAGTACTGTTGGTGATGCTAGGAAAGGAGGGCAGGATGGGGGGAGGGTGGAAGGTGGTTACACTTAATGCTAGGAGCCTTGGGAGGAAAACTGCAGAGTTACAGGTTCTCATGGCAGAGGGAGAGGTGGACATTGCAGCCATCATGAAACATGGACCACCCAATACAATGACTGGGACCTGTCTGTACCAGGTACAGGTTATTTCATAGGGACAGGGTGATTGGGAAAGGAGGGGTGGCACTATATGTGAAGGAAGGACTGAAGTGTGTAAGGAGGAAGGAGGAGGGTGACGGAGTCACTTTGGATGAAAATCCAGGATTCCAAGAATAGGATTCTTAGAATGGGGTGGTGTACAGGCCACCATCTCAGACAGAGGAGTTAGACAGGAACTATGGACAGATCAGGAGGACCTCAAGAAGGGTAGTGTGGGATTGTGGGGACTTCAACACAGAGTGGACTGGAGCACCCAACAACCAGGAACAGAAGGAGCAGGTACTGCTGGATGCCTTCCAGGACAGCTTCCTGCTGCAAATGGTCAGTGAACCAACCAGGTTAGGGAATACCCTTGACCTTGTGCTGGCAAACTGGGACTTTGTGAGAGAACTTACAGTGGAGGAACCGCTGTCAGGGAGTGACCACCGCTCAGTATGGCTCACATTGGATATGGGCAAGGAAGGAGGGAATCTGGCACAACAGTGCTGGACTTCAGGAGGGCTGACTTTGGGAGGATGGGGGAAGTGGTAAAAGGGTACCTGGCCAGAATTCAATCTAGTATGGACACTAACCAGAGGTGGGAGCTCATAAAGCTGGGGATAGTGGAGGCAACCAAAACCTGCTGCAAAGCCCAGAGCAAGAAGGCTAGGGCTAAGAAACCAATCTGGTTGAGCAAGGAGGTCATGGAAAAGGTAAGGAGGAAAAGAGCTGCCTTTAGGAAGTACAAGAAAACAGGGAGGGGGAGGACAGGGAGGAGTACTTGACAGAATCAAAGGAGGTGACAAGGGCAGTAAGGGGAGCCAAAGCATCTAGAACTCAGGCTGGCACAAGGCATTAAGAAGGGGGAGAAGGACTTCTTTAAGTACATTAGGGAGAAAAGGATCTGTAAGGGACCACATAGTAAGGATTAGGAAGGAGGGGTTGGGTGGAAGCAGAGTGCAATAAGGGAAGCACTAAAATGAGTACTTCTGCTCAGTATTTACTAAAGAGAAGAGGGGGTGACACCCAAGGTAGGAGAAATGGCAGAAGCAGGGTGGAAGTGGTGACAGATGGGGAAATCATGGAGAGCAGAGTTCGAGAGGGTTTGAAGGCACTGAGGGTGGACAAGGTGCCAGGCCCAGATGGCATCCACCCAGGAGTACTGAAGGAGCTGGCAGAGGTCCTTGCAGGAGCTTTAGCAGACTATTTAATGCCTCACTACATTCTGGGTGTGTACCTCAGGACTGGAGGATGGCTCATGTGGTGCCCTCCACAGAGTGGCCCCAAGGATGAACTGAGGAAACTACAGACCAGTAAGCCTCTCACATCCATCGTGGGTAAGCTAATGGAGACTATCCTGAAGGAGAGGCTGGTGGCCTCCTAGAGGCCAAAGGACTACAGGACAGCAGACAGCATGTTTCACGTGGCAGTTTCTGCCAAACCAACCTGGTAGAGTTCTATGACTGGGTAACTAGGCAACTGGACAGGGGCCATGCTGTGGATGTCCTGTATCTGGACTTCAGTAGGCATTCGACCCAGTGCCACATGGAAGGCTGGGGAAGGAAGTTAGTAGGCACAGGGGCGGGTGCAAAGCTGGTGAGATGGGTAGGAAACTGGCTGCAGGAAGGCAACAGAGAGTGGTGGTGGGTGGGGAGCTCTCACACCCAAGGGCAGTGACGAGCGGTGTTCCACAGGGCTCGGTGTTGGGACCAGTGTTGTTTGGGATATTCATTGCAGACATATCATGGGACATCAAGAGCAAGATCAGTCTGTTTGCTGATGATACCAAGGTAGGCGCGGTGGTGGATGACTCAGGGGTTGCAGGATGATCTGGCAAAGCTTGAAACCTGGTCAGACACCTGGCAACTGGGCTTTAATGCCAAAAAGTGTAAGGTGCTGCATTTTGGGATGAAGAACCCAAGGAGGAGTTACCAGCTAGGGGGAGTGCAGGTAGCCCAGACAGAGGAGGAGAAGGATCTGGGTGTGCTCATTACAGGGTCAATGAACAACTCAGCACAATGTAGGAAGGCAGCTGCAAAGGCCAACAAAATGCTGGGTTGTACTGCAAGGGGTATATCCTCGAGGAGGGCGGAGGTGATTCTGCCACTGTATAGGTCATTAGTTAGACCACACCTGGAGTACTGCGTGCAGTACTGGCGTCCGTATCTGAAAAGGGACATTAAGTTACTGGAGGGGGTGCAGCGCAGAGTGACAAAGATGATCAAGGGGCTGGGGGACTTATCATATGAGAGGAGGTTGAAGGAGTTGAACATGTACTCACAGGAGGAGAGGAGAGACAGGGGTGACATGATTGAAACCTTTAAATACATGAAAGGAATAAACAAGACAGGTACAGAGGGGCTGTTCAAAGTAAGGGAGGGGAGGGACACCAGGGGCCATGATATGAGACTGGAGCGAGGAAGGTTCAGGAGGGAGATGAGGAGACACTTCTTTACAGAGGGTGGTGGCTGGGTGGCATGCGTTACCTGCTGAAGTGGTATGCAGTAGAACTGTGGACTGCTTCAAACGAGGATGGGACAGGACAAGGGGGAGGGTTAATGAAGGGGAAGGGTGGAAGGGAGGGGCAGCTGCAGAATAAGGCGTGCTAGCTGCACATTCGAGCAGACTTGATAGACCTCTAGGCCTTTATCTGCTGGTAAATTTCGTATGTTCGTATAACTTAGAAAACAAATTACAAAAACCAAAACGTGATTTAAATTTAAGAAAAACTGGTGCCAGAGATTTAATAATACCAAAGTTAAAAAATCAATTTAGTGAAATGACCCTCCAATAACAGGTAGCTAAAAGCTGGAATTGTCTTCCCCCTTTTTTACGTGAATTACCAATTACTGATTATGTTTTTAAAAATGGCCTGAATCACGAACTTAGTTATCGTTGTTGTTGTAATAGGTGAAAATAGTATAAAAGTATAAATGTTAGTATGCCTGTTATTGATGTGTTTGTAAAATTGTGATGTACTGTTTTTTGTACCTTTTTTGTAATTTTGTATTAAATGTGTTGTTGTAGAAATTTTTGTATAATGTAAACAGGTAAGCCTTGTAAATAGGGATTTTCGGAACTCTAATGACTATATCACTGTATAAATAAAATTTTACCATACCATACCATACCCTACGGCTGCATTCTCCAGTTCATGGCATCAGTCCTTGTAGTCAAAGTCACCAATGTCTCAGGCAACCACTGCTGGACCCTTCTGCCCATTGTGGCCGATTACATCCCTCTGATTCACCATCTGTTGGCTCTGCTGTCTCCAGCTCTGCCTAAGTTTGTATCAGTTCCATCAGGTGGAGCACCAGGGCACCCTGTTGCAAGCCAATCAGAAGGGGTGCTGGGGTTATACAAGGCTTCTCAGGCTAGTCCAGCAAAGGGGTGTCCATGGGGAGGGATTCAGATTTCCCCAGTCTCTTTGGGGCAGGTTCTCAATCAAATCTGAGCTGCCAGCTGAATGCTCCGAGTCCTTACTTTCTTCTCTGCTGGTTCCTCCCACCTGGATTGCCATTTCTGAACTTGACCCTTTTGCTGAGCTAATCTCTTGGATTTTGTGGTCTGCCACTTCACTTCATTACAGGGTGGAAATGTAGGGTGGCCCTGTGTGCAATGGATGCAGGCTTATCGGGATCAGTTCAGCCATGTGCCCGGTTTCTGTGTCTGAGGCAAATTTGAGTTTTTTACTGCTACAGGCCAAAGCCTCAGAGACATACTCGTAGCTTCCTCAGGGCTAAGAAAGACATGAGGTACACCAAGACATGCCCTGGTCCTAGAATACTTTTTCAGCTCAGTATACCCCTTTATCTTCTGAGCCAGTTCTGTTGAAAAGTCTGAGAATATGAAGATACAGTGCCCTGCCACATCAGGGGCCTCTGTCCCTGGACAAGACTAGGGTTTTCCTTTTGTTCTGGATGTGCAGGAACCTTGCAAATATGGATCTGGGTCTATCACCTTCTCGGGGCATTGGGCCCAATGTCCTCTGGGCACAATGAATCTCCAGCCCTGTTCCAGCTATGTCTGAGAAGACCCAGCAGTTCTCTTTGGAGGAAGGCTGACACATCCCATCCCTCTGCCTCCTCAGGGAAGCCCACGAGCCTAAAGTTGTTCCTGCAGCTGCAGTTCTCAGTGTCCTCGGCCCTCTCCCAAAGGGCACTCACCAGGTGCTCTGACTTTTGTATCCTTGCATTGTGCCGGCTGTCCTTATTGTGAGTGTAGGACAGGAGCGTTTCAGTATCTCGGGCTTTGAGTTGTAGGTCCTGAATCTCTTCTTCCCGCACTGCCACAGAGGATTTAAATGTGGAGATTTCTTTTAATACCTGCTTCAGCACTGATTTGATTTCTCGGGCATCTGTGTTCGAAGCAGCTGCTGGCATTGCTGTTGCTGCTGCTAGACTCCCAGCATGCTTTCACCAAGCTGCTGCAGTTTTCCACTTATATCTCAAGTCTGGCTGTGAGTTTCATCAAACTTCAGATTTTGTTAGCTGACATTTTTCTCTGCTGAATGAGACCAGACTTTCAACCACAACTGCTGTGGATCCATATTTGTTAGTGAATTTTGGGCCGATTGATACAGAATTTTCTTTTGAGCTGCCATCTTCACTGGCTGCCCCCGCATGCACCCTAGTTGCCCATGTTTTATTTTTTATAGTATATGGTTTTACTGTATATCAAAGGTTAAAATTTCAGTTTATATACAGTAGTAAGAGGCTCCCTGGCTCATTGGCTCCCCTCTCCACCTACCATTCATCCTCATAGTAATGACATTAAAGATCGATTATTATATCAATGGAGAAGGGGCTTAACAAAAGATCACCCTATACAGCAACTTTCTGTAACCTTTGTACTGTGCACAACAACCTTCCATGTCCTTTGAACTGTACACAATAACTCTGACCTTTGAACTGTGCACAACAACATTTGCCCATGTACAACAAGGATCAATTGGATTTTAAGTGTACTGAAATCCATAAACAACCCTTAACCATAGACAATGTTTCTTTTTGACGTAGAAACAATATGAGGCCTAAAGGGTTGACAGGGGTTGACAGTGTAACGTAAAGTATCGTATGCCTGCACCATTTATTTAAAAAGTCTGTTCATTTTGCTTTCCCCCTTGCTTCTTGGCCTACAAATCTGCACGGCATGCTTGATGTGCAGACTAGTGTATAGCAGGGATGTTTGGGTGTGAAAGGATGAAACAATGTACCTTGTCCAGAGGGATGGCAGCTCTTCTTGCAAGTCAATGTTCAGTTCTTCAAACACCTTCTGGGCTTTCTGAAACTCTTCTTCTGCCTGTAACATTTAGAACATTCATGAAAATTTAATGGAAATGAAAAATGCAATCACATGCGCCAAGGCAAGACCTTTTTATCAGTTACATAGAAAGGAAAGATGAAAGCTATGTAGGAGTATGTTTCATACTACAGGGTCAGACTGGATACACGGGCCTCACCTGAAAGTAGATACAGGGCCTACCTGGAAAATCAGTAGTGGTGGGCCCAGGCTGACACACACATATCAGTATTCCATTAAATCTGATACACTACCTCTGTGTTTGCATCTTACCTTTACCTACAGTACCCCACATACTCCATCTGTTAGAAGAATAATGATAAATGCAAATCATTTCAGAGTTTAGGGGTGGCCAGTACCCAACTGAGGGTGGCCCACCTGCAAATTTCCAGGTATCCTAGTGGGACAGTCCGACTTTGTCACAGCACTTGTGGTTCCCTGTAACCAGGGGTGTCACCACTATGTTGCAGCAGAATAAATGCCAACTGCATTTAGAGCACCACAAAAATGCCGACGGTGCAGCTTGTGCTGCAGCAATAAGCCAACAGCGAGGGGAGGGCAACACTGCAATATCACACCCATAAAGGAAACCCCCAGACACCAAACTGGACAAATTAGCTGAAAATATTTTGCAGGGGACTGCGGCAACCCGCACCCCCCAGCAATACATATAACATACTCTGAGTTGCATATCCAGTGGGAACCAGTGGAATAGATGGACTGAGCAGCAAATCCCATGTGACACTATCTAGGAACTCTGCCGAAATACCAGAACACAAACCTCCACTACAGTGCAAACCACGCCACAAGGTAACTCCCACTACAGCACACATCCTGGGCGAGAATTAACACCACCTGCCCACCCTCCAGAAACCCTATCAAAACCTCAATACAGACAACAACTGCTCCAACACACTCAACCATCGCTCCAACACAACATACCAGTCAGCAAAAATGCTCCAGCACACTAAACTGTGCAGACACAGCCATAAAACACAGCACTTCAGCATCACAGTTCGCGAGATCACAGGCGCTCTAATGCCTAATGCTCATATGCGGTGACATTAATGCGGTGCCCCTATAACTGTATACCATAACCAGGATAGCAATACAAATGTACATTGAGTCTTTAACTGTGGCTGTTGTTTTCCTAAAAGGGAGTTTAATGGAGGAATACAGAATTACTGCTTGGTACTAATGGAATATCCCTTTTCTACCAACAAACCAACTAGCTACTTGTGAGTTAGTGAACATTGTGGCCCAAATGCACTGCTGCCAATAAGCATGGGGGCTCAAAGTAAACATCACTCAGGAAGCTAAAGTTCCCAAAACTCTGAGCAGGTTCAACCACAGGGATCCCTAACACTTTTTTAAGCCTGCTTTGCATAACAAGAGAAGGCTTACTGTGAACACGTTAAGAAGTGATTTGACAGGAACCGGAAAAGAAAATCTGCTCATTACTGTTGTGTGATTTTCATCCAATCACATCAGTGATGTAATCACATACCTTCACAATGTCCTGCTCACAAATGTAGAGGAGATAGGAGCTGTGAGAATAGGGAAGCCATTAGGGAACATTGACCATAACTCTGTTTGGCTTAAACTGGCCCTCGGGTCTGGTAAACTACAATCAAGAGCTGAAGTCCTTGATTTTAGAAGGCCAGACTTCAATAGGCTGAAGGAGCTGGTCAGGGATAAGTTAGTAGGGGTGGACAACATAAATGGGGTGGAAGAGAGATGGGGCAATTAATGGGGCTATTCTCTGGGCCTCTAAGGTATACTGTACATGAGAATAGAAACCAAAAAGAACAGGTTCAAGAGACCACTTTGGTTCTTAGCAAGAGCCAGGGAAGTGGTGAGGGCCAAAAAGCCTTCTACAAATTTAAAGAACAGCAGGGAGGAAGAGTGGGAAGAACATTTGCTGAAAAATAGGGAGGCAAAGAGGACAGATAGGGATACAAGAGCAGACACAGAGCTACATATTGCAGAGGAGTTCATGATTAGATAAAAAGCAGTTCTTCAGGTGTGTTAGTGAAAAAAGGAAGAAAGGAGGGAGAATTGTGGGGATAACAGAGGGGTATAGGATGATTGAGGCAGACAGACAAAAGGCTGCTATCCTTAATGATTATTTTTGCTCAGTTTTCACTAGGGAGGATGGTGGGCCCTTGCCACAGAGTGGCATCAAAGTGTCCATTAAGGGAGGCCCAGAGATGAGGCAGCCAGCATTCACTAACCGAATGATTCCTTAAAAGGCTGGCAGCCCTAAAGACTGAAATAGATCCAGGACCAGATGGGTTGCATATGAGGATACTGAGGGAATTGGTAGTGGAACTTGAAGATCACCTGGTAGGTCTATTCAACAGCTCTGTAATGACAGGGGTCGTTCTGAAGGATTGGAGGGTGGTGGATGTATTCCTGCTCCATAAGGGGGGGACAAGGAACAAGCAGGGAACTACAGACCTGTCAGTCTTACCTCTACTGTAGAAAAACTGATGGAGTCACTGGACAAAGAGACTCTCGTAGACTACTTGGAGAACAATGGTCTCCAGGACATTAAACAGCACGGATTTGTGGGAGGGAGGTCTTGTCAGACTAACCTGATGGTTTCTTTGACTGGATAATGTGGGAACTGGATAGGGGCCATGCTGTGGGTTTGTTCTACTTCAACTTCAGCAAGGCTTTCGACTTGGTACCCACAGACTCTCACTGAAGAATATGGAGGAGCTGGGTGGCTAAGGTCATAGTAAGCTGGGTAGGTAACTAGCTAAAGGGAAGGCAGCAGTGGGTAGTGGTCAGTAGGGGTTACATCAGAAGAGAGGCGGTCATGAGCGAGGTTCCACAGGGATCTGTCCTAGGGTTGGTCTTCTTCAACATGTTCACCAGCTACATTGGTGAGGAGATCCATGGCAGGCTGTGTCTCTTTGCAGATGACACTAACCTTAGTGGGAGGGTGGATAGTGATGAGGGAATAAAGGAAATGTAGACAGACTTTTAAAAGTTGGAGGGGTGGCCAAGAATTTGGTAGTTTAAATCCAACACCAAAGAGTGCAAGGTGATGTACCTAGAGAACAAGAACCTCAGGATACAGTACTGGATTGGAGAGGTGAGACTCAGTACCATGGCTGAAGAACAAGACCTTGGAGTTATCATCAGCGACTCCTAAAGCAATTGAGTCAGTGCAACAAGGCTTACAGCAAGGCAAACAGAATACCTGGATATATCAGGAGGGGTACTTATAGCAGAAAAGGGAGGCAATACTTCCCCTGTATGGATTCTTGGTGAGGCCACACCTGGAGTACTGCACCCAGTTCTGGTGTCCTCCCTTCAAGAAGGATACAGATAGGCTCAAGATGGTGCAGCGCAGGGTAACAAAAATGATTTAGGGTCAGCAGGACATGTCCTATGAGGAGTGCCTCAAGGCTCTGAACACGTACTCGCTGGAGACCAGAAAGGAGAGGGGAGATGTGATGGAGACCTTCATATTTCTAAAAGGAATTAACTGGGTGAAATGTGGGGAACTAGTTAACTTGAATACCAGCTAAGCGGTCATGTGGTCACGAGTGGAAGCTAACAGAGGAGGTTCAGCAGGGACGTGAGGAAATACTATTTTACAGAAATGGAGGTGGGGACGTGGAACAGGTTGCCTGTTGAGGTGGTGGATGCAAAAGCCGTTAGTGGTTTTAGGCATGGTTGGGACAGAATGAAGGGTTTAGAGATTGCTCACAGCATCAGAATTGGATAGAAGAATTGGGGGAGTGCAGAGAGAGCTAGGACCCTGAAGGAACAATAGGTCCCAGAGCTAAATAGGGAACTCAACAGACCGGATGACCCTTTGTTTTTTTCCTGCTGTCACTATGTCTCTATGTTTCTTACACGTAGTGTGCTGGGCCCTGTCTCAGAGGTGGCACTCCCCATTTCACTGATAGGACTTGTGTTCTGAAAGGAACACTCTAAAGTATAACTGGAAAATTGATGGTTATCAGATGATGTCCTTGTGGATGGGGAAGACATAAGAGTGGATGCGGAGCAGCTGCAGTATGCCTAAGCTTGTCAATGTGAGTCTGTCTGCCTACCAATCCATCACACAGCATGGCATAAATCAGCGAGAACACTCCTGAGATCTGCCCTGAACCAGCCTGAAGGAGAGTGCCTTTGCCTGTCAATCACTACTTTTACATGCAGGCAGTTATCTGGTAACAGCAGCATTTCCAGATATCCCTTTTACAGAATATATTCACTGTGGAGTTCACATACAGGTTTCAATATTGGGAAACCCCTGAAACATTTCAGTTTCATGATAACACACACTGCTTGTAAATGTATTGAATAGGACAAGGTGGGTCAAGTCAGGAACAATAGCATGAGAAGGAGGGGGGATCCTGTATGAGCATGGGTGGGCTACGGCAGACAAAAGTGCTGCACAAGTCCGCAGAAAACACTTTCAGCATGTATAGCACTTGAGTTCTGGGTGTTTTTCTGGTTCTGCAAGTAAATAGCATGGGAACTATATATAAGTTTCCTCTGAAATTAAATTAATTCCTGTATAATATTTCGACAGGACCACTGCAACCCTGGAAGAACTGGTGTAGCCCATAAAAAGTTGGACTCACTGACTAATAATGTGGTGGCATGATACCCCCTTTATTCAAAGAAAAATAATTTGTTTAAAATTTGGGAGTCGAGTCTGTCTTACCTTTCCATTCCTAATTTAATTTTACCTTGGATGCGAGACTCTTTTAACATTATTTACAGATTCCTGATATACAAGAGTGGGCAGCCAGAAAATGTCTGCTTTCTCTAAAAGATCCCTATACTTACCATATGCATTTAACTGATAGGTGCACACTGGCTGTTTTCCCTGTACTTCCTGTTTCTAACTCATTGGTGTATACTGCCTGCCATATTTCTCTGCATATAGTCCCTGTATAACCTTTAGGTGGCACTATTCCATGGGCTACTACCCTGCTCATGTTGACTATACACAGGTTGAGGGGCCTGAGTTCGGTGAACGGGGTGCCTCCACCCAGTGGAATTGTATTGGGGTAGTATAGCTGCTTTTGGTATAGCCTTCCGGGATGCTATAACCACCCACCAACCCTTCTAGTGGCCTAGACAGTTTAGCAACAGAACATTCACATTTACCATATGACAGTAATGATATGCTCACACTCCTCGCACTTACCACCAGGGCTGGATCTTCTGCAACTGCCCTGGAGACCCCTTGGAAAATAAGACCTCTAATGCAACAATACAGTAATACAGCAGTAACCCAACCAATAAGGTACACACTAGCCAGGTTAAACGTGAAGACCAATGATCTGGTTAATTCAAGGAAAGTGAACAAGGGTGGGGTATAAATCTAGCAAGTGATTGGTATCTCTGATTTGATTCAGGTTGATGAAGCATGCACTGTAGTCCCTTTGACACAGTCCCACAACCCTGGGTACCCAGTATGTTGAACAGGCTAGCCTGAAGCGTTGCCCAGGGTAGGCCGGCATTGCAGCTGTTTGTTGGGACCTTTAGGAAGGAAAACAATTAACATGCACTCAACCCAAATATTTGTAATCCGGGGCCAGATGGCTCAAGTCCATTGCAATAAACCCAACACAAGAAAATCAGATGGCACACAATGATTGCAGCTGATGTTGCAGGGAGCTATCCTGTTTTGTACTCATGCTACCGAGGCCAGGATGCAGGACAGGCTAGATGTAGCTGTTATGGTTTCAGTGTAGAAAAAACGACCAGATCTTTTAAAGTTCAATTAGGGGAACATCTTAGAGCCATAGAAAGATCAGATATTACATATACTACAGCCCAATATGTTGTGAATCAAGAAGATAAACAGAACCATCAGTTTCTGTTTATGGCGAGAGATAAAATAAACTGCAATCCAAGGCGGGGGGACATTTTAACAATTTTGTTTTACAGTAAAATGTGAAACTTTCTGGATTATTAATTTAAAAGCAACTAGACCACCGGGCCTTAACATAGGCTTCGAGATAAAACCTTATTTACAAGACAGAAGATGCTGGGTTTTGATAATCATCCTTTTAAAAACCTTAACTCCGGTTTTTTCTATGTATATTATGTTTTATATTGCTGTTGATAAACTGCCTTTTGTTTTATTCTTAGCTTCCCATGAGATCTAAGCAGTATATGTATTTATATTTGAGCTCTTTTACAAGAAAAAACCTTTTTATTTCTTGTTTAGTATATAAATGCAGTGAATGTTAGGAATGTTTCTATTTTATGTTTGTGGAAGGTGTCCATGTATAGAAGCTTTTTTCTGCTTGGTGCAGCATTACAAACTAATTTGGCATGAATTAGGTTAAATAGATTAATTAGGAACATCATTAAGCCATATCTGTTAGCCCATGTATATAATGCACAAGTGATTTTACTTTAGCCTTTGCCTTATCCTTTGAGAAAGGGTCCAGGAGGGACCAGAAACGCGTCAGGCGGGTGTTTTAAGCTGTTTTACCATATTAATCTGTTAATAAAATTATTTGTTTTACTCCATGGAGCTGGCAGTATCATATGTTGTGGTGAGTGCCTTGAATATTGGTTGGTTTAGGACAGGCAAGATGAAGACCTCGTGGTGTTGTACTGGATTGCCAGGGGAAGCAGTGCCTGCAACGACTCATCTCCTGGTGGTCGCTACCTGTTCGGTGGTGTTGAGCAGGGGGCTGAATCCCTGAGTGGGTCTTCCGCCGAGAACATCTCTGAATCAGGAACAGCAGCCTAGGCCGAGAACGGCAGGGCCCAGGCAGAACAGACAGTTTGGATAAAGTCCATGGTGAAGTGCTAGAAAAGCCTCCAGCTGGCGTAACAGAACTCATTGTGGGGAACCAAATCACAACCCATGAAACACATTCAGGACACCTACAACACTTAACTTATGTAGCCGCAGTTCGGATAAAGTTTGTTTGCCAATTGCAGCTTCACTGTGCAAACCTTTAGATCTGGGGCTCACTTCTGACATCTAGTGGGCCGATCGCTTCCAGAGCAAGTCTTCGGTCCACTCACAATTAGCAATAATACACTCTTCTCTCTCCCCTGAGGCAGGTCTCAACCAGCAGTCGTAGAAAGTCTGAATTTCACACACAAGGCGATACTCCAAGCTGGAGATGGGACAGGCAGGCCACAGAGCCTTCCCGCTGATTCTCCTATGTTCCTACCAGGAGCAGCTGCTTGATGGCTCAAGATGTTCACTCTCCAAATGCCAACTCTCGACTGACTGACTGCTTCAGCAGTTTGGGGACTTCCTAGTAATCCAAAAGGTTTGGTTGGTTGAGGAACTGTTTGTCAAGGAAAGGCTCTCCTCCAGGTCCATTTACGTGCCAAACCCTTAAAACTACAACTCCTACAAATTTCAGTCCCACAAGATCTCTGGGGACAGTCTTCACTTTAGATCCCTGAAGTTCGATTGGTCCAACACTGGCAGTCCAGAAACAAAATGGTGGCTCTATTCAAAAGTTCAAGCTGCAATTCAAAGCAGGTTAGACAAACTCCTCTATCATTATTATTATAGCAAATAGACAGTAGATAATCACATTCCCAAACAGAGCTCCCTCTGCACAAATAGTGACTGCAGAATGGAGCACAATAACAGACTGTCTGGCTGGTCATGAGCCTTAAAGCACTCGGACCCAGCCCAGACTGAAACTTAAACATAGGCTAGACGTTCTCTTAAAGAGATAGGCACGGGGGCTTACTGGAGCACTCTCATGCAGACAATAAGAACTACTGGACACATGACACCAACCTGACAGTTGGCATTAGGAAGCCCAGAAAGACATTATAGGAAACCCCCATTTGTAGGGGGGGTTACACTCTTCCCTGCCTGGAAATACTTGGTGTCCACGTCAAGTTTATACTATATTATAATATTCTATATTTTCTCTGCGGAAGGGGGCCATATCAGATTAATTTACTGAGTCAGGAGCAGAGGCTGAGGCTAATTGGGGTGTGGCTTAGGAGCTTAGGAGTACAAAAGCAGGTGTCTCCAATTACAGCTTCCTGCTGTTTTTGACAGAGAACTTTGCTGTCACAGCAAGTAACAGTAGTCTAGAACTACAGCTCTTTTACTAATAAATCACTTCTATCTCAGCAGTGCCTGTTTGGATTAAGCAAACAGATACTTTATTAGAAGAAGGGGGTCTCATTTAAGTAAAAAAAAGAAGAAAGTCACTGTGTGTTTCTCTGAGGAAGGGGGCTGTATCAGCCTAATTTACTGAGACAGGAGCAGAGGCTGAGGCTAATTGGGGGTGTGTCTTAGGATCTGAGCAGTACAAAAGCAGGTGTCTCCAATTATAGCTTTCTGCTATTTTTGACAGAGAACATTGCTGTCAGAGCAAGTAACAGCAGTCTAGAACTACAGCTGTTTTACTAATTGCCCTCCTTCCCACCCAAAGCCAGTTCTACTTTTATAGCCACTGGATTTGACTGACAACAGGAACTTCCTGTTTGGCAGTAGGAAAGGAAGGATCACAGAGAAACATTAGTTCCATCAACCTTGAAGGAACCTAAAAAATAGCTATTCCCCCCTCCCCCCGGCTGCTGGAGGTCTGAATCCAAGCATGGAAGAAGGAGGAGACTACTGAAGACTACAGGAAATTCCTGTCCCAGAACAGGAAGGGTGAGAACTGTAAGGGCACATAGGCAGTAGGAAAGTAAGTGTAAAAATACTTAGAGGGAGGAGACAGTAAGCATACAAAGCAACAGGAGAGGGGACACAAAATAAGTCAAGATGGGAGTGGTGCAGTGCAATGGCTGTGGAGCAGCAGTGTTCTGGGAGACATTCTGGAGGCTGCAATGTTGCCTTATTTGTAGGCACCTCTCTGGTCTGAGGGAGGAGGTTGCCCGTCTCCAGGCTGACCCGGATAGGATTCGTGAAACCTCTTCTCCCACCCAGGGATCACCAGGGCCAGCACCACTACCTCAGAGGTTGCCAAGAAAGAGGAGTGGTTGGACCAAGGTGGGCTCAGGGAGGGAGGGAGAGGGTGGTGGAACAGAGGTGCATCCCTCCAGTTGTACCTCTCCACAATTCATATGCTGTTCTGGTGAAGAGGGGTTCCTCTATGGAGGCACCTACAGTGGAGACCAAGGAGGATGCTGGGAACCTCTACAAAGGAGACCCACAGGAGGGTGGCATGAGACCACACAGGGGAAGGAAACAACTCCTGGTGGGGAACTCGATCATCAGGGGGTAGAAGTGGGGGAGGAAGGGGATAGGGAGATAAGGTGCCTACGTGGTGCCACAGCTTGGAGGGACAGGAAGTGAATCCTAAGGATCGTGGGAACAGCTGAAAAAGGGAGGGAGCTGGGTTCCATTGTCCACCTAGGGACAAATGACCTGGCTGTGAATGGGATCAGAGTGGTGCAAGAGGAGTTTGTAGAGTTGGAGAGGGGCCTTAGACAAGTAGCATGTATGGTAACCTTCTTGGTGGTGCTGCCTGTCTGTGGTAAGGATGATGCTAGGGTATTCTGCACCATGGGATTCAATGATTGGTTGAAAAAGTGGAGTGGATCTCAGGGTTTTGACTTCATTGGGGACTGTGGAGCCACCTGGAGGATGCAGGCCTATATTGGTGCAATGGCCTGCATCTGTCAGGGGAACCAGGATCCTAGTTGATGAGTTTAAATGCTTCATTGGTAAGCACTTAAACTAGCCAAGGGGGAGGCGCTAAAAAGGAGCATGGAAATCCCAGCCTCTCCCCACAAAACACAGTAGTTAGTGAGGTAAACACCAAGGTAGAAAAGTCAGTAGGGAGAAGGACAGGGGTAAATGCAGAAAAAGGTGGTAAGGACATGGTTGGGGCTAAAAGGGGTAAGGCCATAACAAAAATGGAAGGTGATCAGTACCAATGCCTGTAGTCTGTGTAACAAGCTCCCTGAACTAGTGGCCTTGATGGAAGAGGGATGCCTGGATATTGTGGCAGTCACTGAAACATGGTACACAGAGGACCATGACTGGGATGTCAACATACCAGGATATACAATCTACAGGAGGGACAGGGTGGGTAAAAGAGGAGGTGAAGGAGCTCCCCTTTTTTTTTTAGTTGTTTAACCAAGAGTAGCACACTAAGCTGAAAGCTTTTTTACAGGAGTGACCCGGGAGCACAGGGAAGTTAAGTGACTTGCTCAGGGTCACACAGTATGCAAGTGGAAGCTTTGGGATTCAAACCCAGGTCTGGTCTGCTGGATGTCACCAGATTTGCAGCTAAGAGCCTTAAACCACTGTGCTATACTGCTATATAAGGATATATATATTATAGTGGCACGGTAGTGCCACTATAGTTAGGGTTGAGGAGCCATTTCTATGTTAAACCCCAAAGTTTTGCACCTTAATAACTTTGCAACCGTTTGACGGATTTGCCTGTAATTTGGAATACATGATCAAGAACCATAGGCCTTGGGATATGCCACGTTTCGTACTGCTTGGATATCAGCTCTGCGGAGTTATTAAAGCGTGATCTGTGCAGCGTTCAGCTTCTACAAATTCTACGGTCGGTACCTACAGGTAAATGCGGTTTGCGATTGGCCCTAAATCTTCAAGGAGCGTGCAGCCAGGGTCCCCGATGTGCCTTTTGAAGATTTCATGAAAAAATATTAAACGGTTCAAAAGTTATTCCAAAAACAGTTTCCCATTATAAGTCAATGGGAAAAGTTAACAAAAAGTTCGACAGTGTCGCAAATGCATTTTTACTTTCGCAAATGGGCCTGTTACTTTTGCAGATCGGCCATTTTGTTTTCAGTTGGTGATCAGAGAAATGGTTGGCATTTAAATTTGGGACCCTCTAGCAACCTAATTATTTTTGTATTCACCTAGTCGGACCCTGAGGATGCTTGCATGTCTTTATTTTGTGGTAAAACACCCAGAAATATGTTTTCAAATTTCTGGAAAAAGTAATTGTTAAATTACTTTTGCTCACGAAAGTGTCGAACTTTTGCAAAAGCTTTACATGAAATTGCGACAGTAGTTTTCCATCTGTGGAAAGTGACAGCGATTCTTTGGCACTGCGCTGCAAAAGAACCGTTGGGAGTTTTGGGCTGCAATTCAGAGGGAACGGAGCCGACATCTCACAGATGTGCCTTTCAGTGTTGTATTGAAAAAATATTACATGGCGGCAAAGTTACGGCACTCCAAAGTTGACAGTTTTTCCCATAGGATAACATTACGGTGCCCGACGCTTACATAAATCCTTTGGATCCCTGCTGCAAAATAACGGTTTGGTCTTTTTTCCTGAAATTTGGAGGGAAGACAGCCAAAAGCCCACAGATGTGCCTTTCAGTGGTTTGGTGAAAAAACATTACAGGGAGGCAAAGTTATGGTGCTCGAACTTTCTTTTTTCCCATAGGATAACATTACGGCGTTAGCCGCGCCTTTCAGGGCCCGTATCTCAGAAACGGTGCAAGATACGGACTTTTCGTTGGACAAATTCTTAGCCCCCTAATGCGGGCTAAGTACCAAATTATCCAGGACAGTTGTAAATAATATGACTTTTAAATTTTTTTTCTATGTTGTACGGTTCCTGAGATATAACGTATTTAGTATTCCAAGTTCTCATTTTCTGCGCCGATACTCATTATTATGCATACATTATTTGTACTCACTGTCTTTCTCTATGCAGGTTTTGAGGAAAACCAGTCTGTGCGCTTACATTACTGTTACTGTTGCCCTTCCCGCTTGCGGTTCCGTACCCGTTTCACTTACCGTTGACGTCTGCGCCACCATGTGCGTTATCCTTTGCGTTTTCATTTGCGCTTGCGTTTCTGTTATTTTTTGCCATTTCTGTCTACAGTACTGTTTATCTTTCTGTTTCACTTTACGTCACCATGCCCATTGACATTTCAGTTTGCAGGCACCATGTTACTATGTGACAACACATCACATGGCAGACCGTTCCCGTCTACGCCACCATGTGCATTACCCTTTCTGTTCTCATTCATGCTAGTGTTACCATGTGCCACTGTTAGCATTTCTGTTTGCGTGTGCTGTCCCTGTTAGTATGCCACAAGACATCATGTGGGCGGGGAGCGTGGCCCATTACGTGGGGCCGGAGCCCACATTCACTATTCTGTTTATCATTCTCAAAAGAAGGGAAATTAGAGGCAAAAACTCAGTTTAATGCATTAGTTAGGGTTGTTCCACAGCGACAAAAGTGAGGAAATTCGCTGTTAGGGGTTGAAAATCCCCTTGACCCCCATCACCACCTCCAACCGGCATTGGGGTGTATTGGGATCGTGGGTCCTAACTTCTCACCATTCTCCTATACTTCTGCTGTTTTACATGTCATGGAGTGAAAGTTAGGGTTGACGATCCTGGCCGGCCATCCCAATGCCGTTGAGGGTGGGCGGGGTCCAAGGGGTTTTCAACCCTAACAGTGTAATTCTCACTTTGTCGCTGTGGAACAACCTCAACTAATGCATTAAATGGAGTTTTTTGCCTCTAATATATATATACTCTGTATAGAAGGGAAGGGATTAAAGCAACAGAACTAAGGAGTAAACAGAAAGTTGATGAGTCACTGTGGGTCACCCTGAAGGCATGAAATGGCACCACAATCCGCATGGGGGTTGTGTACAGACCCACCTCTCAGGGGAGGAAATGGACAAGGAAATGATAGAAGGCATCCTTAAAATGGCAGAAAAAGGGGAGATACTGTTGATGGGGGACCTGAATATGCCAGATGTTAACTGGAGTACCTTTGCTGCAGGCACATCCAAGAGCAGGGTCATTCTTGATCCCCTACAGGGGGCATGCCTCAGACAGTTATTGTTGGAACCCACTCGGGAGGGAGCAATCTTATACCTGGTATTCTCAAATGGGGAAGGAGAAAGGATCTCAGATTTAGAAGTGGGTAGCCATCTGGGAACAAGTGACCACCAAACAGTGTGGTTCACAACAAACACAGCCATAGAATCAAGCCATACAAAAACAAGAGTATTGGACTTTAGGAAGGCTTACTTTGGGAAAATGAGAGTGCCTCAGAAAAGCACTAGCAAATGGTCAAGAAGGAGGGGTGGAAGAACAATGAGGAATAATCAAAACAGCCATCGTAGAGGCAACAAGCCTTTGTGTGAAGCAAATCATCAAAACAAAATGAAGGAAAAACCCACTATGGTTCTCAAAAGAGGTGGATGGGAAGGTTAAGGGAAAAAGGATAGCATTCAGGAAATACAAGGAAACACAGAAGGAGCAGGACAGATAACTTTATCAGTTAAAGCAGAAGGAGGCAGGGAAGGCAGTCAGAATAGCAAAGGCACAAACTGAGGAAAAGATAGCCAACTCTGTTAAGGGGGGGTAAAACCTTTTATAGGTACATTAGGGAGTGAAGAAAGACCAAGGCAGGGATACAGAGACTTAATAAAGGGGAGGGAATGTGGGTAGAGGGTGACAGTGAAAAAGCAGGAATACTGAACGAATATTTCTGCTCAGTATTCACAACAGAAGAGGAGGAGGAGGTACCTAAACCAAAGAAGAGAAACACTCTGACTAGGGGGGGTCGATGCCAGTCCATTTACAGAAGAAAGGGTTTTGAAAGAACTCTTGAAACTGAGGGTGGACAACGCAATGGGGCCTGATGGGATTCACCCAAGAATTCTAAAAGAACTAAGGGTATAACTAGTAATGCCATTGACTACTGTCTTTAACAAATTATGGGAGGATGGGGTGGTACCTGAGGACTGGAGGAGGGCAAATGTGATTCCACTTCGCAAAAGTTGGAGCAGGGAAGAGGCAGGAAACTATAGACCAGTTAGTTTGACATCAGCGGTAGGGAAAATGATGGAATCACTTCTGAAGGAAAGAATTGTTGAGTACCTAGAGGCCACTGGGGCACAGGACCCAAGGCAACATGGTTTCACAACAGGAAGAGTCATGTCAGATGAACCTAATAGATTTCTTTGACTGGGTGACCAAAGTAGTAGACCAGGGAGGGGCTGTGGATATGGCCTACATAGATTTTAGCAAGGCATTTGACAGAGTCTCACACAAAAGATTAATATACAAGTTAGCAAGCCTTGGAGTGGGTCCCAAGGTGATAGCCTGGATAAAAAACTGGCTAGACAACAGGACGCAAAGGATAATAGTAAACGAAGTCCATAGTGAAGAAAGGAGGGTAACTAGCGGGGTACCGCAGGGGTCGGTACTGGGACAGGTCCTCTTTAATGTCTTTATAAGTGACATTGGAGAGCACCTGGAAGGAAAAGTATGTCTCTTTGCAGATGACACAAAGATTTGCAACAGGGTTGATACACAAGGTGGGGTGGAAAGGATGAAAAGGGACTTGGCAGGGTTGGAGGAATGGTGAAATATATGGCAGCTCAGATTCAATTAAATAATTGCAAGGTAATGCATCTGGGAAACAAAAACCCAGGAGAAGAGTACACAGTGGGGGTGAGTTAATAACAACAACAAAAATCAAAAGAGGCCTAGGAGTAATTATATCAAATGACCTAAAGGCAGACAAGCAATGTGAGAAGGCAGTAAGGATGGTTGGGGAGATACTGGGATGCATAGGGAGAGGCATCAACAGTAGAAAACAGAAAGTTGTTATCCCTCTGTACAGACAGTTGGTAAGACCCCACCTGGAGTACTGCGTGCAATTCTGGAGACCCCATCTCAGCAAAGACAAGGACAGAGTGGAGGCTGGTCAGAGGAGAGCAACCAAAATGGTGCAGGGTCTGCACCAGAAGACATACGAGAGAGACTAAAGCAGCTTAATATGTATACTCTTTAGGAAAGGAGGGAGAGGGGGGACATGATAGAAATGTTCAAGTATCTCAAGGGAATTAACAAAGTACAAAAGGGTAGCATCTTTCAGAAGAAGAGATGTGCAAGAACAAGGGGGCACAATTTGAAGATAGAGGAGGGACGGCTCAGAGATAATGTTAGAAAGTATTTTTTCACAGAGAGGCTTGTGGATGCATGGAACAGCCTTCCTGAGGTGGTTGTGGAGTCAGGAATAGTGGGAGAATTCAAGAATGCATGGGACAGACATAAGGCAATTCTAGTGGGGGGTAGGAGGAAGTAAGCTGTTGATTAACTAGAATCTGCAGCTTACCCATCAGGTAGGGAAATGGGCAGACTAGGTGGGCCAAGTGGTCCTTATGTGCCATCAAATTCAAATTCTGTTACATAGAAAACATTATATGAGAATACATGCATGTTTCATTAGGTATACCACAAAGGAAAGACTGATGCATCAGTGAAAATAAACTGGCATTAAGCATTACTATACTTTTTCATGATAATAACATTCTTGTAAGGATAGTTTCCATACTTTTGTCATATACATATCAGCAAATTCAAAACAATTTTAAACAGATAACCACATTACTCTGACCATTTAGGTCTATGCTACTTCCTTCACTTTAACCCACATGGCTGGGGGCTTATCCCTATCAACTACTTCAGGGCTGCATGGATCAGGGGCAACAGGGTTTGAGGGTTTGACTATTAATTTGGAAGTCGCAGAATAGCTCAATTTGGTAACAGAGCTTTCAGAAACATACACTCATTTATGTACAACATGTAAGGGAAGATCCACAGGCTTCCCTGGGGAGTTGTAACTGAGGCGTATCACTGGTTTGGCGGCTCTTCCAGACTTTCTGGGAGGAATAGGCACAGGCTCAAGTTTTTTCGACATTTGCATTAAGGTCTGCTCCTGTAGAGAGGCGTACCTCTGCACTGGTTGTCGGTTTTATATTGGAAGCACTTTCAGCTCCTTGTTCTGTTAACTCTGGTTCCACAACAGTGCTTTCAGTACTGGGGTCTGAAGGAGGCCTAGACTCATCATCTAGGTGAAATTCCATGGAATTTAAGTCTTGCAGCACTTGACTAATACTCTCAGCATCATTTATTTCATTATTGCCATTTGCCATAGCATCTTCAGGATCATTACTTACGCACAGTTCTATAGTAACTGGTATGTCACCAGGAATGCTTTCTGTTGCAGGCTCTCCTTCTTGCAATTCAAATAGCTCTACCAGACACAAAGAATCAGCTACCTCAGAAGTCACACTTTGTACCTTGCTTTCGGAGGCACAGGATTTGCGGAGAAAGCTAGGGGGTTAGGCAGTCCTGAAGGCCCAGCTTCATCTCCGAAATTGTATTTGGGATTACTTTGAAACAACTGAGTCAGTTCATAAGATGGGTAATAGGATGCTTCACACTCACTGATGTCAGACTTGGACTGGCAATCAATGTCATTTGGGCCCACTGGGGTGAAGTCCTTGAATCCTTGACAACTGGCGAAGGGCAGCCTGTTTCTTTTTAGCTGCAGCTCTAGTTACAGGCCGGGAGGAGCAATGTCTTTGGGTGCAGAATCGATGATTTCTGATCAATGGGCAGCAAATGATCCCTATGCATTGTCTTGGTAGCACATGGGTCATTTCAGGCTGCACCTTATAGACTGGCAGATCTTCCAGCTTACTGACAACAATGTAAGGGAGATGGTGCCCTTTGTCAGCAATTTTATGCCTTCCATGCAATCCCAAATTTTGCAACACAACACTCTCTCCAGGTAGCAGCTCCTGAGCTTTGACATACTTGTCATGCCTTTCTTTATTTGCCAAGTTCCTCTTTACTGCCATGGTTTGTGCTAGTTGGTAAGCATGGTTTAACTGGGCCTTTGATTTTTTAACATATTGTAGGTGGTTTTCACCTTTGACTCCATCTGGGGATACCCCAAAGCAAATGTCTACAGGCAACCGGGCTTTCTGACCAAATGTCAAGTGGTAGGGGGAGAACCCAGTGGCATCACTTTTGGTGCAGTTATAGGCGTGTACCAAGGTGCTTATCTGTTGGCTCCATCTTGACTTGTCCTGGGGATGAAGTGTGCCCAACATGTCAAGTAGTGTTTGGTTAAACCTTTCAGGCTGTGGATCCACCTGGGGGTGATAGAGGGTAGTTCTGAACTTTCGTACTCCCCAGAGCAAAAGCATTTCCTTGATCAGATGGCTTTCAAAGTCCCTCCCCTAATCAGTGTGAACTCTCTGGGGGACAAAGAACTTCTCAATTAGAACTTTGGCCACTGTGGACATTTTCTGGTCTTTAGTAGGGTATGCCTGGGCGTAATATGTGAAGTGATCAGTCACTACTAGCACATTGCCAATATTCTTTTGATCTGGCTCAAGGCAGAAGAAATCAATACACACATGCTTCATAGGTGCACTTGTAAAAATGTTGACTAAGGGGGCAGCCCTCTGAGGTGGACCTTTCCTCTGAAGATAACGGCTGCAAGTCCTGATATGAGTTTTAATGTCAGCCCCCATCTTCGGCCAATAGAACTGAGTATGGGCAAAGTCTGTAGTTTGGTCACAACACAAATGTCCCATCTGATCATGGAGGGCCCGTAAAACCATATGTTTGAAATCTGTAGGTAACACTAATTGCTGTCTGTCAGGTTGGCCTTGTCAATCTATGGTTTCTCCATAAAGTAACTGGTTATTCAATTTAAGTCTGGGCCCTCTCGGAATAACAGAGCAGTTCGTGCATCTGAGGACCGAAGCTTGGGCACATCATTCCCAGCATGTATAGCATCAAGTACGGGCTTCATCATGGGATCTTGCACCTGTGCCCACTGTATGTTATCAGGGTTAAGTTGAGGCAATGCACTAAAGTCTAGGGTTGCAATTTGGCAGTAGGCCATGGGAACACAAGTGTCAGGAGGACCTAAGCAGTCTACTAGGCAGTCAACTGTTTCAGGAGAGGGAAGTTCATCTTTGCCAAATTTTTGGCAGAGGGCTTTGACAGACTGCTCAGACATTCTCACCAAATTGGTATTGGAGTTAGGTCTTCTGGAAAGGGCGTCAGCATCGGTGTGGTTCAAGCCTGGGCGATACTCCACTGAGTAATCATAAATGGAAAGTCCAGATAACCAGCGATACCCTGTGGCATCCAATTTAGCTGAGGTCTGAACATAAGTGAGAGGATTATTATCAGTTTTGACCAGAATCTTGGCACCATAAAGATATTCATAAAATTGGTCCACCACAGCCCACTTTAATGCAAGAAATTCAAGCTTGTGTACTGGATAATTTCTTTCAGATGGGGTTAGGCTCTGACTGGCAAACACCACTGGGCGTAAATCTTCCTCATACTCTTGATACAGAACAGCACCAAGTCCTTTCAAACTGGCGTCAGTGTGTAGCACATAGGGTCTGGTGGGGTCGGCATTTGCAAGCACAGGGGCATGGGTGAGTTGATGAATGATGTCATAGAAAGCATCTTCACACTCTGAAGTCCACCTGGCTCCAAACGGTTCATGTGTCTGAAAGTAAATCTTGTCTTCCTCCTTAACTGCACTTTTAGTATATTTCTTGTTTGTGGGAGGATAGCCTTGAATTAAGTTGAGCAAAGGGTGGATGACTTTGGTGTAATCTTTTATGAAGCGGCTATAATAATCATAGAACCCCAATAATCTTTGCAGTTCCTGCAGGTTGTTAGGCTGAGGCCAGGTGGTGAAGGACTCACTTTGGTCGAGTCTGTCTGAATCCCATCAGCTGACACTATGTGACCAACATATTTCACAGATGTTTGGAAGAATTGACATTTGTCTATGGATAACTTGAGTCCAAAATCCTCCAATCGATCCAGAACCTTGAACAGACGAACTTCATGCTCCTCAAGAGGCCGGCCGAAGACAATAACGTCATCAAGATATACAAGGCATTCTAGCAAGTTCATATCTCCCACCTCTCGTTCTGTCAGCTGCATGAAAGTGGCGGGTGCACTTGAAATACCTTGAGGCATACACAGAAACTCACAGAAACCCAGGGGCAAATGAAAGCTGTTTTTTCTTGGTCTTCCTGGGCCATCGAGATTTGATAGTACCCGCTCCGTAGGTCGGGTACTGAGAACTACTGGCTTCCATTAAAGCAGTCAAGGGCATCCTGGATACAGGGCATGGTGTATTGGTCTGGGACATTTCTCTGATTTACGTTCGGTAATCCACACACATCCTCACCGATCTGTTCTTCTTTTGACTGCCATAATCAGGAAGGCATAAGGTCTTTGAGTCTCTTGAATAATTCCTGTGGCCAGCATTTCCTGAAGGTGACATCCAACATTATCTATGTCAGCAGGTGCAAGGCAATGGGACCTCTCTCTGAATGGCCTCTCATCATAAAGTCGGATGTAGTGTTCAGCCCCTGTGACACAACCTACGTCCCACGCCTTCAAGGAGAATACTTGGCTTCTCTGAGACAATTTCTAGCTAATCCTAGCTTTCCACTCAGCAGGAAGGGGGGACTCTCCAAAGTCAAACTGATCAGGGATCACCTCATCACCCTTGCTGGGGTACTTCTTGCTGGGCAGCGCAGCAGTATCCGCACAATACACAGTGGCTAGAGTGCACCCTCGATTCACCAAACCTCTTGATCTGACATATTCTGGACTTGTACAACTACCCGCTGAGCATAGGCATGGGCCCAAGCAGGTAGAATGCAAGGCTTGACCAACAGTCCTTCAGGCAATTTCCCTCTTCTGGGGCATCCAGCATAAGGATCTTATTTTTAACATCTGTTTTAGGCCTTCACCACTGATGGTGCACTGAGCATTGGGAGGTAGTACCAGGAGTCAGGATCCTTGTTCCAGACTACCCCCAGGCTCTTCTTTCTCAATCTCCTTTGTTCGCATCTGTAAGTTGTAGGCTCACTGTACTAGGACCCGAATGCGAGGGCCCTTCCAGTTCACTTGGCTTGCTTTTCTGATAAAGCTGAGCCAGTCACCCTAACATATGTGCACTGGTACCAATTAGTAAAGGGACACGGTCATACACAGTCCAGTTGGCAAGCACACACCAAGACCAGGGTCCCCACTTGCTCATCCACGCCCACTACAGCAGTAAGAAGGACAACCAAACTCATATATACCCCAGGTGGATAGATTTCTCCACTCAACCCCCACATGCAGTCCTTTGAGGGGTTGGGTGGGAGGTCAGACAAGTGCTGGTCATACCAATCTTGAAATATAATGGTGACTTGAGAGCCACTGTTCCGTTACAGCATGAGTGGAAATGTCATTAACTGTCACTGTAGTCTCCATGGAGGGGCCCACCATCTGGGACCAATCCGGAGTGGTCAGTTTGGCAGTTTGGCCCACAGCAGTTTTGGAGGAGTATGATTTTCTCAGAGGGCCTGGCTGGGGCTTTATATTGCTTTGATGAACCAAGTTTAGCAGCTTGACTGTGACCTTCTGCAGGTTTTCGGGAAAGTTACAACCCCCATCGGGTGTGTCCATCTTCTGCACACTAGTAGCAGAACACCTGTTCCCTGGAATCATTGGAGGGGCTAGGTTCTTCCTGAACTTTGTGCCAGTTGGAAGAAAGCATTCTAATGCCTTCCTTTGACTTTGACTCAGGTTCTCTGTCCCTGCCACTTCCCCAGTGGGCAGAAGTACGGGTGGCATGTATGAGGTCTGATACTAAGGCTCTCAGCTCTCTCATTTCTTCCACTAACTTGGACTCAACCCGGGGTTTGAGAGTGATGGCATGGGCCCCAACACCCCCCGGTGGAACCTCACTTCTAGTCTTAGTCGGCAACAGGCATGGGTGGGAGTTTCTGGCCGATACAGCCATGGCTTGTTGACTGGTTCGCATCTCCTTGATCTCTTTGAGCAGTTCTCTAACTTGCTGGGTTTTAATAGATTTCTCCCTTTCTTCGGATCGATCTGAGACTTGGCTGGTGCAGGCAAGCCCCACATAGGGCTCCCATCTATCCTCATCATTCTCAGCCTCTCGAATCTCCTTCATTAGCCAGCAGTACTCAGGAGGGTTAGCTTTCCTGTCCTGAAACTTCAACTTCAGCATAAGCACACTAGAGTAACAGGCAGATCTGAGAATGTGCTCCAGCCTGACTCAGTTCAGTTCACTAGCTGGAACTCCCTCTTTCCTATGGGCCCTCTGCAATGCCCGTTCAATTCGGGTGACAAAAGCAGACAACTTTTCATTTTTCCATTGTTTAGCAGACTTGAACTTCCATATTAAGTCTCCTCCAGATTCTGTACTGCCAAACACCCCTTCTAAGACAAAGAGGTACTTAGCTGCAGTGGCTTCTGGGTTGGTGGATCAGAGAACTCAGACAGCTTCCAGTGCTGGGCCCCTTAAACTTTCCATAAGTCTCTTTCTCATCTCCTCCTCTGAACATTGCCACTTTTGAACCAGTGGAGTAGCATAGTCCATCCATGTTTCTAAGTCGTCCTCCCCTACTGGTACAGGAACTGTACCAGAGAACAGTCTGAGCCTGTGATAGGAGTCCAGGTGTACAGAAGGTATCACAATGGGGGAGGCCACAACAGAGGATGCCCTGGGAGTAGACGGAGAGGCCAGAGGAGACTGTATGGGAGTGGTCTCTTCTGAAACATCCAAAACTTTTATCAATTCCTTGGCTGTCCGGCCTCCAGTAGCCAAGAGCCTTAACAGTTTGTCCTTGAACCCCTCCACCCTCAGGGACCCCCAGGGGAAGACAGGTCACTATGCAAATGAATAACTCTCCACCCCTTCTGGGACCCTTTGGGCATGATAACAGGGGGTACCTTTTCAGGGTCTATAGGGAGGCGACAATAAAGGAGGGCCACCAAGGTTTGATCAAATAGATCTGAGTCCCGTCCCCATACTTCAACCTTCCCCAGACATTTAACCTTTCCCACAGTTTCTTCAATCATGGCATTAGTGGTCCCAAGGGGGATATCAAGTAGCAATATGGCATGTCGGAGATCCACCCCCTTAGCCTCACTCCACCCCGTCATACAGTGCATGACCAGTTTGTGCGGAGCAATTTTCCACTTGGGCGTAGTAAGCACCTCCATTTCAGTTTCTGTCTCAGTTTTACACTGGGCTGTAGTTCCCGCTTCTGGCTACTGGAGGATGCAAATCCCAGTGGTGCCACCAAGATGTAACCCCTAGGTGGCCCTATCCTATGGGCTACAACCCTACCTGCATGACTATGCACACATTAAGAGGCCTGAGTTTGGTGAACGGGTGCCTCCACCCGGAGGAATGGTACTGGGGTAGCATAGCTGCTTTTGCTATAGCCCTCCGGGATCCTATAACCACCCACCAACCTTTCTAGTGGCCTAGACAGTTTAGCAACAGAACATTCACGTTTACCATATGACAGTAATGATATGTTCACACTCCTCGCACTTACCACCAGGGCTGGATCTTTTGCAACTGCCCTGGAGACCCCCTGGAAAATAAGACATCTAATGCAACAATACACTAATACAGCAGTAACCTAACCAATAAGGTATACACTAGCCAGGTTAAACGTGAAGACCAATGATCTGGTTTATTCAGGGGACACGAATAAGGGTGGGGCATAAATCTAGGAAGTGATTGGTATCCCTGATTTGATTCAGATTAAGTCAGCATGTACTATAGTCCCTTTGACACAGTCCCCACAACCCTGGGTACCCAGTATGTTGAACAGGCTAGCCTGAAGCGTTGCCCGGGGTAGGCCGGCATTGTAGCTGTTTGTTGGGGCCCTTAGGAAGGAAAACAATTACCATGCACTCAACCCAAATATTTGTAATCCGGAGCCGGATGGCTCAGTCCATTGCGATAAACCTAAAACAAGAAAATCAGATGACACACAATGACTGCAGCTGATGTTGCAGGGAGCTACCCTGTTTTATACTCACACTACCCAGGCCAGGATGCAGGACAGGTGAGATGAAAACCGTGTGGTGTTGTATTGGATTGCCAGGGGAAGCAGGGCCTACACGACTCACTGCCTGGTGGTCACTACCTGTTCGGTGGTGTTGAGCAGGGGGCCGAATCCCCAAGTGGGTCTTCTGCCGAGAATGTCTCTGAATCAGGAGCAGCGGCTTAGGCCGAGACAGCAGGGCCCAGGCAGAACACACAGTTTGGATAAAGTCCATGGTGAAGCACTGGAAAAGCCTCCAGCTGGCGTTACAGAACTCATCATGGGGAAACAAATCACAACCCATGAAGCGCATTTAGATCATCTACAACACTTAACTTATATAGCCTCAACTCGGATAAAGTCTGTTTGCCAATCGCAGCTTCACTGCCAAACCTTCTGATCAGGGGCTCACTTCTGGCATCTAGTGGGCCGATCGCTTCTGAAGCAAGTCTTTGGTCCACTCACAATTAGCAATAATACACTCTTCTCTCTCCCCTGAGGCAGGTCTTGACCAGCAATCGGAGAAAGTCTGAATTTCACACACAAGGTGATGCTGCAAGCTACAGATGTGACAGGCAGGCCACAGAGCCTTCCTGCCGATTCTCCTACAGTATGTTCCTTCCAGGAGCAGCTGCTCTGCAGCTCGAGCTGTTCACTCTCCAAACTCCAACTCTCGACTGACTGACTGCTTCAGCAGTTCTGGGGACTTCCCAGTAATCCAAAAGGTTCAGTTGGTTGAGGGAACTGTCTGTCACAGAAAGGGCTCTCTCTTCAGGTTTATTTACGTGCCAAACCCTTAAAACTACAACTCTTACGGAATTTCAATCCCACAAGATCTCTGGGGACAGTCTCCATTTTAGGTCCCCTGAGGTTCGATTGGTCCAACACTGGCAGTCCAGAACCAAAATGGTGGCTCTATTAAAAAGTTCAAGCTGCAATTCAAAGCAGGTTAGACAAACTCCTCTATCATTATTTTTATAGTGGAAAAACAGTAAATAATCACTTTCTAACAAAGCTCCCTCTCGCAAATAGCGACTGCAGAATGGAGCACAATAATGGACTGTCTGGCTTGAAGTTGGGTAGCCAAGCACTCAGACCAGCCCAGAATGAAACTTTAACACAGGCTAGACGTTCTCTTTAAAGAGACAGGCACGGAGGCTTACTTGAGCAGTCACATACAGACAATGAGAACTACTGGACGAGGACACCATCCTGACAGTGGGCATTAGGAAGCCAAGGAAGACATTACAGGAAACCTCCATTTGTAGGGAATTATACCTGCACTACCAATATCTTACCCACTGTTGAATGCTGATAGCCTTGTTTGTATATGGACCTTGCATTACCAGGAATGGACTAGAGTTGTTCAAATGGATCTAAAAAAATTTGGGAAAAATAGATTTTAACTATTTTGGGGGGGGGGGCAGCAACCTTTTGGATTAGCTTCATTTTGAACTTTTCAATCCAAAATCTAAACAGATGTTGGATCTCAGATTGGACTGTACAGAAGTCGATAATCTGATCCAGGATGTTGGTTAACTCTCTCTCATCCAGTGGGAAGAAACAGTTCCTGGTGTCCGGTTGCAACCTCCTTCATCCTATTTCATGGAAAATTGCAGTCCCTGGTGTTCTGTGGCACCCACGACCCTCACCCACACAAAAAAATTCCTGGCATCCAGTGCCCGCCCCCCATGTATTCTGTACAAAAAAGATGAGTCCCTGGTATCCAATGGCAACCTTTTATTTCACTCCATTCCCATACAAAATATCCCAGGCATCCAGCATCTCCCCAATGCATTCAATACAAAAAGTGCAGTTCCTGGGGTTCAGTTGCATCCCCGACCCTCACCCACTTCCATACAAAAAGTCCCTGGCATCCAGTGCCCCCGAATGCATTCAGTACAAAAAGGGCAGTCCCTGGTGTACAGTGGCAACCCTTTCCCACACCCCACCCCATCCCATAGGAAAAGTCCCTGACATCCACTGCCCACCCCCAGTGCATTCAGTACAAAAAGGACTGTTCCTGGTGTTCACTGGCACTCATCAACTTCACCCACTCCCATACAAAAAGTCCCTGACATCCACCCCAATGCCTCCAGTACATAAAGGATGGTCTCTGGTATTGTTGCAATCCTCTTCCTCACCACATCCCATACAAAAAACAGTCCTTGGTGTCAAGTGGTAAACCCCTCCTCCTGGTCCCCCAACAGTGGCTGGCACAGATCTCCATCCTGCTTTTCAGCTCACCACCATCTAACACTTGATGGCAAACTGTGACTAGAACAAAGTAGTTCCAGGCCTTCAGCTGTTTCTATAGATCTTATCTCTTTGAGAGAGACAGCACAAGAGAGAGAGAGAGCGTGAGAGTCCCCTGTTCCATGACTAGTATTCCACAACTGCACCCAAAAGAGTAATATAACTCACTCTCTAGAGTGCACTGGGCAATTTTAATCATCATTCAGTACAGCTAGCCATTTCAGTATTTCACTGGTTACACTGTACTCATGAGAAGGTCCTGGAAAACAAGTTTACATTTTTATAGTAGGATAAATAACAGTTATGTACTCACTGTAACAGTAGATCTTTGAGAGAATCTTTTTCATTAGGCCACACCTATGGAACTATAAGCCACCAGGCACTAGTACCACACAGAACCTTTTGCAAGCAATCCACTAAGGTCTCCCATGACAATATCAGAAGACAGCTCTCCCATATAAATATTTCCTCCTCTGTTCCCCACTGGAGATCTTGCTTGGAGGACTTCCTTGTAGGGAACCAGGAGATAATTTAAGGCTCTGCTGACCAGGCAATGCAGAAAGCAGCATACAGAACCTTATGGAGAAGGAGACAACACTTACCAGAGTCTCAGGATCCAATAGGGGGAAGGAGGGTGGGACGGCACGGCTTGATAAAAGAGATTCTCTTGAATATCTACTGTTATGGTGAATACATAACTGTTCTATCTTCTTCAAGGATATCTCTTTCATCAGGCTACACGTATGTGTAACCCTCCCTACAAATGGGGGTTCCCAAAAAGTCTTCCTCGAGCTTGCCTAAATGCTCACTGCCAGGCTGGTGTCCTGCATTTTAGCAGTTTAAATGTGATTGCCAGAGAGTGCCTGTATAGCCTCTGTTTACTGTCTCTTTAAGAGCTTCCTGGATTGCAGTCATAAGTAATTTGAGAGGGAGCTCTGTTGAAAGATGCAACTATTTGCTGAAAATCATTTAGAGTGATAATGATAATGATAATGTAGTTTGTCTAACCTGCCTTGTTTGCAGCAAGGACTGTTTTGTTTATCTCCACTATCTTGGTCCTGGACTGCGAATTGGACCAATCAGTACTGGTGGGACCTAAAATGGAGCCGGACTACAGGAGCTGTCTGGAGTCAAAGTCTGTAGGAATTGTAGTTTGGGGCTTTTTGCACCTTTTTGCACCTGAAGGGGGAGCCTTTGTTGTGACTGACAGGAGGATCAGCCAGCCGAACCTTTTGGATCTTGGGGAATTTCCCAGGCTGCTGCAGATAGTTTCAGTTTTAAGCTGAGAAGTGAAGAAGTAACAGCTCAAGTGATTATGAGCAGCAGTTCTGTGTAGTTTTGCATGGGAGAACTGTGAAAGGGCTGAGTTTTGGCCTGCCTGTCTCCCTGCTGTCCCTGAGAGGGAAAATAGAGTTTATTCAAACTGAATCTGAGTTGTGAGGACTACTTAAGCCACTGGACTGTGACCAGGCTTTAACCTGAAGAAGACCGAAGATTTGCTGAATGCGATCGGCCTGTCAGGATTTCCAGCTGCTTTTGAATCCCCGGTTTGTGCACAGACTTTGCGACCGTGACCGGAAAGCGGTTTGCCTGGTACAGTAGAATGTCCTTACATGTAAATGTGCTGTGTATTGAAAGTGGGTAGTGATTTGGTTCCCCACTGTGTGAACTGTGTTCTGCTTGCTGGTACTGTAGAATCCTTTACATGTAAATGTGCTGTGTATTGAAAGTGGGTCTTGATTTGGTTCCCCACTGTGTGAACTGTGTTCTGCTTGCTGGAAGCTTTATCTAGCCTAATCAGACTGAATCTGCGTTCATCTCCATTTGGCCTGGGCCATGCCACACTGGCCCTGCCAGACTACCCCACTGCACAGAGAAATCCACCGATGAGAGACCTGCCTGGGGATCAGCCCCCTGCTCCATGCTTGAACAGGAATGATGCTTCGGCGAATCGTGTGGGCCCTGCTTCTCCTGGCACTCCAGATTAACCACCTGCTGTCTCGGTTTCTGTCCAGCCTGTGTCCAGTCTTGGGTATCATGAATAATCATCAGGGTAGCTCCCTGCAACAACAGCCTAATCTAAAAGTGTGTCATCTGATTGTCTTGTTGTTTTCTTTTCAGAAACTGAGCCCTCCGACTCCGGATTACAAATAGTGTGTGTTGTGCATGTTGTTTTCTTCAATCACAGGGCCCCAACCAGCTGCAATGTTCGTGGCTAGCCCACCATTCTCCATCTGGGTACCCAGAGTGTGTGACTGTATATGGACCCTGAAGCGCATGCATGACTGTTTGATTGATAGAGCCTTTAAGCAAATTATTCTGATTATGCCCCTTCCCTTGTTCAAGTCCCTTAAATAAATCAGATCTAACTCTTTTTTGCATTTACCCTGACTGTGGTTCCAGTTTGTGCAAGAGTACTGTACTGTTGTTATTTGCTGTATATAACCTTGTTTTACAGGGGGTCCCCAGGGCTGAGCCAGAGGAAAGCCCTGGTGGTAAGTGTAAACAGTGTGGGTACTTGTGTGGTGTATCAGAGGTATTGTGAAAGTGATTATTGTGATTTGTTCCAGCCACTAGTAAGGAAAGAGGGGTTACAGTGTCCCGGAGGGCTGTGCCCAGGTTAGCTTGACCACTACCAACCCTGACCTCCGGGTGGAGGCACCCGTTTCAGAACTCAGGCCCCTTAACCTGCTACTAGCCAAGCAGGCAGGGGTAGTAGCCCTTAGAATAGTGCCACCTAGGGGTTACATATGGAATGAGTACTGAGCAGTGCTGATCATAAAGTATCTGGGTGGCAGGATACTACAGGCCTAAGAGAGCAGGCCTTGGAGCACAGCTACGCCAAAGCCAGCCCTTGTTTGAGAGTCAATGATCAGACTGTAGTGCTTAGTGAAGGTGTGGACAGTACTCCAGGTGACAGCTGCACAGATTTCTGCAGCAGACACATTCTTTAAACATGCAACAGATGTGGCCATACCTCTAGTGGAGTGACCACGAGCAACCCCAGGAAGTTTTTTACCATACTTCCTATAACAAAAAGTAATACAGTTTGTTAACCATTTGGACAGGTCTGCTTAGAAACTGGAGCACCCTTTCCAGGGGCGAATGAAACAAAAACTGTGAGAATGTCCTGCAGTCCTTCATGGTGTATATAGTACCTGAGTATTCTATGTACATCCAAAGTATGGAGCAATGCTTCCCCTGTATAGCATGCTCAGGAAAGTAAACTGGCTGGTGGATGGCTTGATTTAAAGTAAACTCAGATACCACCTTTGGTAAAACTAGGATTAGTAATCAAAACACTCTGTCTTTGTGAAAAATCAAGATGGCCTCCACATTAGAGCCTGTAGCTCTGAAATCCTTCAAGCAGAACTAATGGCAACTAAAACTAATGCTTATGAGTAAGCGAAGCTACAAGACATGGCTGTCTCAAAAGGAGCCAAAGTAAGCTTTTCCAAAACAAAATTCAGATCCCAAGCCAGGACTGGATTGTGGATAGGAGGCTTCAAGTGCAGAATGCTTCTTAAGAATGTATGGGCCACCTCCAGCTGGGCAACCGTATGACCTTCAATAGGCACATGGAAAGCTGAAATGGCAGCCAAGTGCACTTTGATAGATGAATACTGTAGGCCTGCATCTGACAGCAGGTACTCTAGAACTTGATTTACTGGACAGATAAATGGAGCTGAGTGATGAAAAGGGACCCACAAGGCAAACCACTTCCACTTCGTAGAATAAGTGACCCTGGTGGAAGACTTTCTGGCAGCCACTAAAACATCAGCCACCTTTGGAAAACCCCATATCTAGCAATGGCTATGTTTTCAGGAGCCATGTATGGAGGTGAAGTGATTTGAGGTCCAGATGGACCAGAGCCTCAGTTCATGTGATAGTAGGCCCAGCTGGCACAACGGCGAGGTATTGGTGGTTCCACTGCCAGTTGCTTCATTGGGGAACCAGATCAGTTGAGACCATAAGGGAGCAATGAGGATCAGAGCTGACCCCTCCATCTGAAGTTTGAGTAGTACCTCTGAATGAGAGGAGGGAGGGAAGGCATATGGAACCTCTACTTCCAAGAGAGGGACAATGCGTCTCACCAGAAAATTCCAGGCCCTGGAATGAGTGAGCAGAAAAGTGGCAGTTTTATGTTGTGTGGGGACTCAAAAAGGTCCAACTGCTAGCCCATCAGTGCAGCAGTAGGGTTACCACTCACAACACTGGTGACCCACATTTGGGAATGAACGTGGGACACTGGGGGCCAGCCAGGGAGGATGATCGAGTGTCCAGAAGGATACTGTCCTCCCATGGGAGGGAGGGAGGGAGGGAGGATGGAGGCTCCACTGTTCTACTGCCACCTGGGGCCCACAGCTGGTGGCGCAGTTAGCAGCAGCTAGTGGCATGGTTAGATGCTGGTGGGTGCCATGCACTGTGCGCGGTTCCATGCATGTGCATGCGCACCCCTCACTGCCAGTGTTCCAGTGTGGGAGGGACTCAGAAAACAAAAAAAAGTCAGGGCCCTGGCAGTGGTGACTACCAGCTCCATGCTGGCCCCACACTGACAATGTGGCACTCCTCCAGCCAGGACCTGGTTTAGCAGACACAGGGCATGGCCATGCTGCCTCCAAACCCATAGCACCGGGTAGGAAGAAATACATGTGGAGGCTGGAGTGGGAAGGCAAGGCCACGAGATGTTGGGTGGCACTGGAGGAGCTGGTGGGATGGAAGGCCAGGGGGACTGAAAGAGGCATAACAAAATAAAAAGACCCAACTTTGATGACCCCATCTATTGAACAGATCTTCCACCACTGTGGTCAGCAGTTCCCATTCATGCATTCTGGACTATGACCTGCTTAGCCTGTCTGCCAAGACATTTTGGTCACCTGGAACATGTATTGCTGACAGTTCTAGACTATGTTCTAGAGTCCAGTATCAGACTATCACTGCTTACCTGCACAGGGGGTAAGAATGAGTTCCCCCTTTCTAGCTGACACTGTATAATGCATCACACTGACGCTGTCCATCTGTATTAACAGAGGACCCAGGAACAGGTCAGTCTGGAATGCCTGTAGGCCACACAAAACAGTTTGCATTACTAGAACATTTATGTGCGGGGTGCTCTCCACTGTGTTCCATATACCTTGCATCTGATGGGGCCGCAAATGTGCCCCTAGCCCATCCCTGAGGCATTTGTAGTTAAAATCTGGTGAGAGGACGGGATCAGGAAAGGAGCCCCCCTTTAGCAGGTTGCTGGGCTCCATCCACAACTTGAGCACCCTGCATACAGGAGAGGTTACTTGAACCCTCTGTTTTAAATTGTCTGTGAGTTGGTTTCACTGGACTGTTAGGGTCCACTGAGGCATCCTCATATGTTGTCTGGCAAGAGATATCATATGAATGGCCGTTGCCATCAGGCCTGAGAGCAGAATGAATTTTCTGGCTGTGACATACTGTCTGTCATGGACCATCTGCACCTGTGTAATCAGACATTCAGCTCTGTCCAGAGGCAGGAAGGCTGAGCCATGGGCTGTGTCCAAAACTTCCCCTATATACTGTAGCTGCTGGCAAGGGGCCAAGACAGACTCTGGTACATTGACAGTAACCCCTATGACATCAAACAGCTGTCTTGTTCAGGCTAGGGTGTGCATGAGTTACTCCTTGGAGTGAGCTTTCAGTAGCCAGTCATTCAGGTACAGAATTACATAGACATTTTCCCTGTGAAAGGCTGCTGCTACTACTGCCAAGCATTTGGTAATGACCCGTGGCACAGATGACAAGCCAAAGGGCCATACTCTGAACTAGTATTGTTCCCCTTTAAACAGAAACCTGAGGTTTTTGAATTTTGATATGAAGGTAGGCATCCTTCATGTCGAGGGCACAAATCCAATCCCCTACTTGCAGTAGTGGCAGTAGACCTTGTAGGGTGACCATTCTGTACTTGTACTCTAAAATAAAGTTCATACTTCTGAGATCCAGAATGGGTCTCAGATCTCCTGTCCATTTTGGAACTAGGAAGTACTGAGAGTAGAACCCTGTTTTTCTCTGTTCCATGGGTACAGTTTCTACCGCCTCTTCTGAAGCAAAGTGTGGACTTCTCCAAGAGCAAAAGAATACAATGTGGAGGATAATGTGTAGGCACTGGTGGATGGTCTGGAGGTATTTTTAGAAGTTCCAGAGCATGATCTTGTGCTACTATTTCCAGGACCAGGCGTGGCTACTTGGGTAGGCAGGGCTCCTGTTCCTTGCCTTTACCTTGTTGTCTGGTAGCGGTATGGTGTTTAGTACCAGCCATACAAAAGGCACCCTCTGCCTACTCCTTGGCTGGGTATGATAGGGTATGATAGAGGGAGTGCTCGGATTTCAGGGTCCTACCCGAGACCTAAAAATTAGAGATGATATCTTGAACATCTGCATCAAACAGCTTGTATCCTCTAAAGGGGCATTGAGAATGGACTGCTGGTCATCATTCACAAGCCAGCCACCCTGAACCAGGAGTACCTCCTGAGCAAGGGTACCTCCTGAGGCAGCTGCTGTGGCTGAAACATGATATGTCATAGTCAGAGGCTGTACCTAGTAGATGTTTTCCTACATTAGCCCCAGTTGTTGGAGCTGTGAGAAGCTCCTGTTTAGGTGTATCTTCTGGGAGAGCTTGAACAGCTGCTGTAGCTTTTCCCCAGAGTGTATTCTGGTATTTGACCACATGAGCCTGGTAATTTGCAATTGTGAGGCCCACAGAGGCTGATGCATAGGTTATTTTACTCAGAACATCTAACCTCCTTGATTCCTGATCAGGAAGAAGAGAGCTAAAAGGTTTTGGTGTATTGGATCTATCATGGGCAGCATTTATTACTACAGAGTCTGACTCAGGTTGGCCTGCAACTAAAGGTTTTTCTGAGGGTCCTGGTACATCTTATCTGCCTTTCTAGGTATGGTAGGAATTACGTTGGGCCTATGCCAGTCAGCAAAGGTGGCATCCTCCAGGGTAGGGAGGAGAGATGTAATTACTATGGGAGGGGTATCAGGCAATTCCAAGAAATCAATCAGGTTTTTCTTGCTTGGGTCCTATTCCTCCAAATCAAATCCCATGGCAGCCTGTAACTGCTGCATCATGGTTATAAAAGATGGGTCCTCGTTGGGGGGGGGGCCTTGGGTGTGAACCATCGAGTCTTCACTGCACATGGACACACTGGAACTAGTCCTTTTATAAGGGCTTGCCATATAATCTTCAACTTCCTCAACATCATCATGCATTATAAGGTCAGGATTGTAGTCCAGTTCGTCATCGGTATGGTTGATGGGAGGGAGGAAGCACACTGGTGAGGCTGTCGGTGCTTGAGAAGGGGGGCTGAGGCACAGCCCCAGTATGCATCAGTTCAGGGGGTTTGGCTTATAGACCATGTTGATGCAGCTCCTGGTGTGGGAGGAGGAGGAGGTAATAGGTGTTTCAAAATGTCCGTAAAGGATGAGAGTACCACCTGTACTTCGGTGCCCATGTAGATGACGGGAATACCGGTAGAGGTCAACAGATGAGGCAAGACCCCTGGCATGGAGATGCACCAGCCATGCTAGGCCTGGTGGCATCTACAACCTGCCCTGATCTAGAAGTAAGGTTGATGGTCTAAGAGGCAGGTGGCACACCACCGGAGCGTTCGACGGCACTGAAGAGGTCGTACCTGTATGAAGGGCAACCTAGAGTGGACCAGGAAGGTTTTGTCTTTTTCTCACTCCCTCTCCCAGTGTTTGTGCTTGTGTGACCTAGACATCTTCTCTCAGGATTTGGAAGACTAGGACCCCAAGGAATGAGCCGGCAATGCAGTGGAGCTCTTTTGCTGGAGCTCCTTCTCCATTCAAGCTTCCTGCTGCTTTAGGAGGTGCTTTCCCAGAGTGTCTTTTTGGCATCGTTGGATGGCTGTGTTGAACCATCCATCTGCAAGTGAGGCATACCTGAACGTTACGGTCCTGCCTGAGGCAACACATGCAGATGTCATGAGAATCTCCGGAGTACATCTTTCCACCATATTTGCAATAATGGAACAGTGTTGATAGCTCCTTAGTCGACATACACGCTGTTAAAAAATCACTTAGGAAAGTGATTGCTGACTATGGTGAGAAAAAAAGAAAAGCGACAACTGTAACAGCGTTGCTTCCTTGCATGGTCCAACGAGTATGGTCGACGGTGGGAAAAGAACTGAGGAGAGAAGAGGTCACCCAAGTTTATATGGGAGACGTCATTATGGGTAGCCACAGTGGACTACTTGCAATTGTTTCCATGTGGTCATAGTGGCCTGGCAGTATAGCCTAGAGGTTAGAGTAATGAGCTGTGAACAAGCTTGGTATATGCAACAGACCAAACCTTGGTTTGATTCTCACAACCTCCACTTGCATACTGTGTGACTCTGAGCAAGTCACTTAACCACCCAGTGCTCCCAGGTCATTCCCGAAAACAGGCACTTGTGCATAGTGGGCCTTACCCGGTTACCAAAGACTAAAATAAAATAAAAATAAAAAACAGTGCCTGGCAGCTTATAGTTCCATAGGTGTGGCCTGATGAAAGAAATATCCTCAAAGAAGATCAGATTAGTATTAATTTACAATTAAGAAAAGATTTGTGATGAAGGGGGCTAATGGAGTGGAAGACGGAAATGGCAATGTTGTTCAGGAAGGAGTGTTACAGTGTAGGGGCCCCATATTCAGAGCCGTCTGATGGGTGCCCATAACAGTGCGCTACCACAGAATTTGGGGCCAGCTAGCTCTGGCGCAAATATTCAAACAGATTGCACAATCTGAACAGACTGCACAATCTGTTTGAATATTGGACCCTGGATGCACAATGCACAGCAAGAGGCCACCATGTGTGTGCGGTACATCCAGGGTGCGAGGCTGAGGACTGCCCATAGGGGAATGTGTGGCACAGTTGTGGATGCACTGTGTCCCCATGGGCAATATTCAGCCCACATATGCATATGAGCCCATTGGGCATGCAGAATGCAATGGGGCCATTTGCATGTCCATTATGGGCTCATCTGCATGGCTGCACTGTTGTGATCTCTTTTCAGCTCTCGATCATCCATAGGTAGTGTTTCAACCCCTTCCTCATTGGGAACTCTCCCAGCACCCACTGTCTTGTGACAAAGGTTTCATGTTTCTTCCACAGTGTTTTCCTCCCGGCTCGATTATTGAACAACAGGCATAACCCTGACCTGTTCCCCTGGTGGTTGATGGTCGCCCCACCCTCCAACCAGTAGTTGTAACCCACCTCTTGCACCCCATCCATCCTGACCTGTGCCGGTGACTGACACAGCCCTCCTTACCCTGCCATAACCAGATGCTGAATGAACCGGAGCGCATACAGTAAATCGTATGCGCTCATTGGTCAGGACTGCTGGCCATGGCAGGGTGAGGAGGGCTGTGCCAGTGGCCGGCACGGGTCAGGATGGGGGGTACAGAGTGGTGGGTTACTGCCTACTAGGGTGAGGGGTGGGGGGACCGCTAGCCACCAGGGAATGGGGTTGGGGTTATGCCTTTTGTTCCAGTGATCGAGACCAGGGAGGAGGGGGGACCTACACTATGGAAAAGGGGCTCAGGAATACTTTTTATTTTATTATGATCGGGTCTGGGGAAGGGGGACACTACACTATGGAAAAGGGGCTAAGGAATACTTTTTATTTTACGGCGATCGGGGCTGGGGAGTGGGGACACTACACTATGGAAAGGGGGATAAAAAATACTTTTTATTTTATGGCGATCAGGTCTGGGGCGGATACTACACTATGGAAAAGTGTCTAGTGATTTCTCTGTATTTTATAGTGGTCAGGGCTGGAGGGGGGGAGTGTAACTGGCCCTAGACTGTGCACGAGGGCATCAACCTGTCCTGTGCATAGTTAAAATAGGGTTTTGAAAGCATAACTATGTGCTGGTGCAGCTGGCCATTTTTACGCTTGGTGGGGTTCAATATTGTGATGCACGGCATATGCATGAGGGATCCCTTATTTGCATAGGCACATCACAATATTGTGCACAGCGGCGCAGTCAGGGGTGCACGGCGCATCAATGGCCTTTGAATATGGCCATGCCTCCAATTGCCTACGCAAATCTGGAGATGTGTGGTGCATCCAGAGATGTGCCGCGCATCTCGTCTGAATATGTGTGCCACGGTGCGTATTATCTCATTTTAATCTAAAATTCCCATGTGCAAATTTCAAGTTTTTACTTTCTGAAAAGAATATGACTTACTGTAACTCAGTGAATGATCATAACAGAGAGACATAATACATTCCACTTAAATCAACCATACCTACTATAGGGTTATAAGATTTAATGCGTTTCCACTATCATTAAATCGATATTATATTTTACTTTTCATAATACCTCAGCCATCCTAAGGAATGCACACTTCTCTTAGATAATGTCTACTGTATATTTATAGCTATGTATAATTCCTGCTTAATCTTATTTTTTGTGAGCTTTAATTTTCAAACAATGTAACCCATTAATTTGCTTTGGCTGAAGCTACTGAAAATAAAATAAAGTTATGCTGTCAGTCATTTCCACATATGATTTTATTTCTATTGCTTCCAGTTGTACTAACACGCATTCATCCCAATGTATGGTTGCAGTTAACGAGGTCCAAAATAAACACTGGCAATTTTTCCAAGGGAATTTTGGATTAAAATAAGGTAATACATACTTATACCACACACCCCCCGAACACCTCCTCATTTTCAATCTATGACTCTAATGTAAATTTATTTTCCAGGACTGTCTCATGAGTACACTGTAACCAGCGAAACATTGATATGGCCAGCTAATTGAATGATAATAAAAATTGCCTAATGCACTCCAGAGACTGAATCATGTTCCTCTTTTGTGTGCAGCAACTGTGATTACAGAAATAGGGACGCATTCATTCATTTGCTGCATGATGATTTCTGAAATACACACTCATATTCCAGAAATCATCATGCAATGGATGAATGAACCTGTATTTCTGTAATTGCTATTTGGGACAAAGGGTTAGACGATGGCCAGCCAAGGCAGTGAGCAGAGGTCTGTGCCAGATGCCACTGGGTGGGGAGGCAAGGGGGGGGTATGTTGCACTGGGCACCAGGGACTTTGTCCACAGAATGAGGTGAGGTGGTGCGCCACTGGACACCAGGGACTGCGATATGCATGGGATGGGGAATGAAGAGATTTCCACTGAATGTCAGGGACTTTTGCACAGGACAGAGTGAGGGAAGGGATGCCACTGACACCACAGACTGCTGTTTAATTAATTGGGGACTACCATGGTGCCAGAGAGTCAGATTGTATTCTGATATGTGTGATCCAAGATCTGATTGGACTTTGGAATTAACTGTCTAGCAAATTCTGGTCAGATCAGATTTGGTGCCATCATTGCACCTCTGTATCTAACCTGGAAACCTGGGTTTGAATCCCACAGCCCCTACTTGCATGCTGTGTGATCATGAGCAAGTCACTTAACTTCCTTGTGCTCCCAGGTCAAACCTGCAAACAAGCTTCTGCTTAGTGTGTCTCCCCTGGTTAAAAAAAGACAAACAAAAAACCACTGGTGTATACATGTATATATAACATTCTTGCACCAGGGAGGACTTATGATAGGGACAGAGAGAACTAAATGACACATGGAAGTGCTTGACGCAGGGCAGGGAGGGGATTAGTGCCAATGGACACCATGGACTGCTTGTATACTATACGGATATGATCATGTATGTCATTTATACACCAATAAATTGAATACTAGTAGTGCGGGGACTGTATGGAGACTAGCACTTAGCACATTACTGTATAATAATAATGATATTGTCTGCATAGAGCCCCTGCACTAACAGTATCTAACTCATTGGTGTGTATTGCCTCTTGTGTTTGTCTGCATAGAGTCCCTGCACTAACAGTATATAACTCATTAGTGTGTATTGCCTGTTGTGTTTGTCTGCATAGAGTCCCTGCACTACCCATCCTGACCTCGCCAGAGTATACTGGCTCCTGTGTTTGTCTGCATATACTGTAGTCTCTGCATTGTCAGCATCTAATCCACTGGTATATATTGACTGCCCTATTTAACATAGAAACAGAGAAAAATAAGGACAAAGAACAACATTTTACAGTGCACATTGGCTGCTGTGTTTGTTTGCATACAGCTCCTGAACTAGGGAGGACTTGGGATAGGGACAGGGAATGTTTTATGACACCAGGCAGAGAATGCTTGTCACAGAGCAGGGTAAGGAGGGTGAGTACCAATGGAGAGCAGGTAGTGCTTGGGATACTGTAGGGATAAAGTCACAAATGGCAATTATAAGCCAATTTATTTATTTATTTATTGAATTTTGTTGACTGGGTAGGCCCACTGGGACCACAGAAGTCCCTTTTTTGGGAGCGACCCAGGATTAATTACAGAGAAAACAGCAAGACAAGGCACGTAAAATATCAATTGGTAAGTTACAGAAGGTACAGTGACATATAAATCGGCTCACACAGTGAAGGTAAATCCACACGTATCAGCTTCACATACTAAAGAAAGGTACAATGAGCTAAATATCATCAGTGCAGGGACTGTATGCAAACTAGCTTCTACAGTACTCACTGGTGTACAAACAATCGCTTGGGTGGTGACCTTATATTTTCTTTGGACGTACCCTACATTTCTATAGGAGTACTGGTGAAAAGCAAACACAGCCATTGTTGGCTGTAGCCAATTCTTGTTACTACTGCTAACCAAACCAGAATAGCTAAATGATTTATTTTACAACTGTCCTAGCTGGCCCCTTTGCTGAGTTCAACAACAAGCATCCCACACTAATGAGCCCAAGCAGGCACAAAAAGTGTCTGGGGTTTGCTGTTTCAGCCTTTGCAAATGGTTAACAAGACCTTTTAGCACAGTACTTCTAGCCCTGCCTAAAGTTTAGCCATCCTAATTCATTTTGAGATAATTAGCATATGTTACCCATAATGCACTGTATTAGAGCAATGTGTGTAATTACAAGCAAATGTTTGCCAGTACTGTCCATGGGCTTTATGGCAAACTATAGCCCCAATTGTGTTCCACAGTTTTTTCTTTTACAATGATTTTTCCCCTTTTGTGTCACCATGACCCAGAATGTTAAACCTCTGCCGGGCTGATCACCTTAGCTGGGCTAAGACAACAGCTACACCACACCAATACACGCCACAATGGTGAAAAATGCTTTTAGTTTTACGTTTCAGCCTTTGGAGATTGTTTTTGGAGCCATTATGTCCCTTTTAGCCTTATGTCAATTTCCATATACAGTGGTCACCATCCTAATCTTCCACTTCAATACAGAACAGTTTAACACATCGTTACTGCATTACAGCATTTCCCTGTACTGAAGTATCATTCAATGGTACTTTATTAGCTGAAGTGTTGCCTTAGTTGTTGTGCTTAGTCAGCTCAACAAGGTAACACTTCAGCTAATGTGTGTTGACTGATACTGCTGTAAGGGGAATTGCTGTGATGCAGTAACAACAAAAGTGTCCCACCCCTGGTGATCTAGTGGACCCCCCACCTCCCACCCTGGCAGAGCATGAGCTGCTCACCCCCCCCATCCCGAAACCCAGCCAATGATTGGCATAGCCTCCCCACCACCACCATGGCCAGCCGCCAACTGAACTGTGAATGAGCGAGTAAGGTAAGTATACTACGCACTCATTGGTTGATACTGTACTTGCTCATTCACAGTTCAGTTGGTGGCCAGCCATGGTGGTGGTGGGAGGAGGGCTGTGTCAATCGCCAGCTGGTTTTGGGATGGGGGCAGAGTAGTAGGTCACTGTCTGCCAGGGTGGGAGGGTGGGGGCTCATTAGATCACCAGGGTAATGGGACACTTTCAGTTTTTTCTAAGGGAGTGAGGTGGGGGTACACTGAAAACCAATGAAAATTATACATATTTCTTGGGCAGGTGTTCGGGTGATCAAAGAGATGACTGGACCACAAGGGAGGCACTTTTACTCAGTACTGTGATTGGTGACTGGGGGGAGGACCACTGGCCTACAACAAAATTATTTTTTAATATCAGAACAGTGTTCGGAGAACTGGGGAAGGACCACTGGACTACCAGGGAACAATTTGTTTAATATTGGGATGGTGATCGGAGAACGGGAAGGGGATGGGACCACTAGACTGCCATGGAATTATTTTCACATGAATAGAATGGTGATCAGAGAATAGGGGGGAGGGACCACTAGACTATCAGGTAATGATTTTCACATGAACAGAATGGCGATCGGAGAACAGGGATGGGGAAGGGACTACTAGACTACCAGGGAAAACTATTTTTATTATACGAGGATGGCGATCAGGGCCTGGGGAGGTACCACTGACTACCAGGATAGATGTGTCACCCACAATGGGCCAGCGATCGCTGAAGGGGGACACTACACCTTCAGGGATTACATTGACTTTATCTAAGGCCATTGATCAACGATGGGGAGGGCCGTACACCCACCACAGGCTATGCAAACCCATAATAGGTATGCAAATGGCCACCTAGTGCCTTGCATGCCCAACTGGCTCATTTGCATGCCTTATTTTGTGAATGGCAAACAGCACACCTATGCATCTCATTGCGGGGCCATTGTCCTGACTGGCTGCGAAGCACTGGCTGGTAGCCCTTAGCGGTGGTTTCCCAGGGAAAGTTAGCGCCCTCCTGCCCCTATTCAGTCATGGTGAGAGGAGGCTGTGCTGTCACTGGTTCTGATTCAGGATGTGGGTGGAACAAGGTGGTGGGACACTACCTGACAGGTAGGGGTCCACTAGACCACCAGGGCAGTTAACTCATAGTATAATGGGGTGATCGTGATAGGGCGGGGTCCGCTAGGCCACCAGGAAATGGTCTATACTAATTAATGAGGAGATCAGGAGGAGGGGTCCACTAGACCACCAGGGTCAGATGTTTTATTTTTTGGGGGGGAGACTAGGGATCAGGGGGCCAAATGTATGTAACAACGTATCAAGTATATGTATTACAGTAGCACCATACTGCAAACACCCCAATGAGTGCAAACAAAAGCACATTTATGTGCACAACTGTCTCCTAGACACACCCACTGCCACTTTCTGTGCCCCTTATACCCCTCACCGCCTACTGGCGTGCTGTTTTCCCCCTTCACCATCCCGGCCCCTCTAGTGTTGCATCGCGTGGGGACACCAGATCCCTGCAGCAATGTCCTCAGATGTGCCAACTGTTTGGTGCAATTAGAGACTGGCGGCAAACCCCTGGGGTTTGGCACCAGGACCCTGTTTTTTTTTTTAAATCGGGCACAAGGTCCCTTGGTGCACCCGGAGTTTGCCGCAACCCTTAGAACAGCACAGCTTTCGCCACTTTAAGGCTCTTTAAAAATCGGTCCCAAAGTTTCAAAAAAAAGGAGTTTTATGAAGTATGCTTCCTGGACCAGTTCCACAATGATGGAACCTCTACTTTCTTTGACTGGTAGGTCACTCATTTATACACAGTCTTTAAAGGGGACGAGAAGCACTGCAGCATTTCCTGGTCATAGTGCACATTCCATTTTATATGTTTTGCTTTGGAGGTGCAACAAGCAGTGCATTTTGCTGCCACACAGAAAATCTGAGATTGATCATTGAGCTTCACCTTCATCACTGAGTTGGTAGGCCACCAAAAGCACAACAGGGGGCAGCTTTCTCAGGCTGTGGAGAGGGAGAACGGAATTTGATCCTTGGGCCAGAATCCTACCCACAGGTCAGTAAGCTACTGGAAGCAGTACTATATAGAGGCAGCACTCTCGGGCTGTGGGGGAGAATGGAGTTTGACTCTTATGACTAAATCCCACCCAAGCAGTTGCTGAACTACCAAACATGCTACAAAGGGAACACTCTCAGCCTCTGAAGAGGGAGAACCTGGTGTGATCTTGAGGACCGAATCCCACTCAGGGGTCTGAGATTTCTCAGACACATTAAAGAGTTATCCATTTCCTGGAAGGGAGAACCCAGTGGGACCTTTGGGCCTGACTCCACCCAAAGGTGAACTACCAGAAGCACTATAATGGCAGCTCTCTCAGACTCTGGGAAGCAGAACCTGTTTGATCATTGGACTTAACTCAAATCTCACCCAGAGGGTGGTGAACTAACAGAAGCAATACAGAGGCCATTCTCTTGGGCTTTAGGCATGGCAGAGATGAGTTTGATCCTTGGGACTAACCTCAGGTCAGAGAACTACCCAAAGCATTACTCAGGCAGCACTCTCCTCTCTGGGCAGGGAGAGCCATGTCTGATCCTTGGCCTGACTCTACACAGAGGTCAGCTAACTATAAGAAGTAGTATAAAGGCTGCACTCCTGGGTCAGGGGAGAGAGCCAAGTTTGCTCCCTGTTGTAACATCCCTTAGCAACTGATTTCAGGCAGTCTTTGAAATTGAGAGAGGAGATACCGTCTTCTTGTTTCAGCATCTCAGACAATAGCATAAGAGTGACATTGTGACTCCATACATGGCGAGGAGGAACAGAGGCTTATAATTTGTTTGTTTGTCTTTATTTTGTTAACCATTCAGGTCCAACCCATACACATAACAAAACAAACACAAAAATATAAATAATACACAAGAACAACATATTAAAACATTTACAAACATTCATAGCTTGCAACCCATTCTTTCAGCTTTCTTTTAAAACAATCAAAAAAATTGACAGTTCTAAGGTCCTCAGGCAAACTATTCCATAAAACAGGTGCCGAGGTTGAAAAGGCTTGAGCACCAACATTTGTTGAAGAGGACTTAGTTAAAAGAAGAGTAACCCGGAAAGATCTTAGAGTCAAAGAAAAATATAGAATACTTAACAAATCAGTTAAAGGAAATGACTGAGGGCAAAAAAGATATTTAAAAATGAAACAACAAAAATAATATGTACAATGAGGGTATGCCGTTGCTACGGCGACAACTTTACCGCGACCGACACTACAGTGACAATAGCACCAGGTTGCTGTAGTGTCAGCGTGGGACCCTGGAACTGCTTTCTGGGGGTGTTGCGCCCCCTCCCTGAAGCAACTCCAACTCAGAGTTGATTAATTTAGTAGCAGGGGTTATGGGGCAGAGCATGGAGGTTAGGGGCAAAGCCTCCCAAAGAAAACACAGTTTGAAGTGACTTTTATGCTGACTGCAAATGCGTCAACATGAAGGATTCGCTGTAACGCCAGTCAACTAGGAAACTGTCGACCAACTGTCATAGATCCTAAAACAAGCACTCAGAGGTAGCCAATCAAGGGAAGAATAGAGTAAACAATGATGTGTCAGAGAGGAGCATCCAACACAAAGCGGCAGATATTATTATATACAATTAATAAAGCCCGAGTTTCTCTGGCCAAAAATTTATACTATAAGCTCACAACATAATCAAGATGAGGTAAGAGCACCCCAACAGCTATAGCCCTCCTAGCTTCCAAAGTAAATTCCATTTTATAAATAACACCCAATTTCTGGTTAACCTTCCGGCAAATGATTTTAACTTGAGCTTGAAAGGTTAAACCGGGTTCAAACAAAACCCCTAGATATTTAAATTTAAATACCTGCTCCAAACAAGTCCCATTTAAATCATGTATAGTTAAAGTGGGATTATTATGCAGCTGAGAATAAGTTTTGAACAACATGGCCTTGGTTTTGAAAGAATTCAGGACAAGTGCATTCTGCCCAAACCAGTGACATATGGAGAGAACATCTTTTTTCTAAAGTAGCGGCTAATGACAATATAGAATGAGATTGAAAGTAAAGAACTAAATCATAAGCATAAAGTAGACTTTCACAAGAAGAGCAAATAGAGGGTATGGGGTTAATAAACAAAGAAAACAGAAGAGGGCCCAAGACAGAGCCTTGGGGAACACCAGAGTGAATAGAATAAGAAGAAGAAACCAACATACCTACAGAAACATAAAGAGAACGATTTAGAAATAGTCCCTAAACCAATCCACCACATTGCTTGAGAAACCCAATTCACCTAATCTAAAACATAATAGAGAATGATTACTAAGGTCGAATACCATGGCCAGGTCCTGGAACCCCCAACATAAGGCCATTATCAAAGCCAGTGATGGCAGCATCAGTGAACCTGACAAAGGCAGTCTCAGTACCGTGATTTGGCCGAAAGCCATATTGTTGAAGACACAAAATTTCATGCTTTTGTAAATAAGTAATGATTTGTTTGCTAACAATTTTTTCAAGTGTAACCCCCAGGTGGCGCTATCTCAAGGGCTACTACCCCTGCCTGCTTGACTACTGACAGGTTGAGGGGCCTAGGTTCTATGGTGGGTGCCTCCACCCAGAGGTCAGAGTTTCTAGTGGTTAGACTAGCTTGATCACAGCCCTCTGGGACACTGTGACCCCCTTTGGTTCCCTCTAGTGGCTCACACAGTACACAGGAGTTACAACCCCAATACACCACGATACACACTGTTTACTCATAAAGCACCACCTACCCCGAGACTGATTCTGCAGCACGCCCTGAGGACCCCTGAAAATAAGGTTAAACAACATACACAGCGAAATACAGTACTGTTTCCATAAGTACCAACACCACAGACAGTATATAGTATACCAACAACAAATCTAATTTATTTAGGGGACAGTAACATGGGAGGGGGAAATCAAGTTAATTGGTGGCATTAAATCACAGTACTGTGCACACATACAGGGTCTGAAAAGTCACACTCTGGGTACCCAGGTTGTGGGGGGCTAGCCAGGTCTGTTGCCCAGGGTTGGCTGGCAGGTGTAGATGGATAGGGCCCTGTAGAAGAAAATATATGCACAACACCCAGTTGTAATCCGGAGCCAGATGGCTCAGTCCATGAAGCAAAGAAACAACAAGAATTAGATGACAAACTTGTGATTGAAAACAGGCTGCAGGGGAATACCCTGATTTGTACTCACAATACCCAAGCTGAGAACCTGATGGTGGATGTTCTTCTGGATTGTCAGAAACGACAGGGCATGGAGACAACGTCCTTGTGACTGGACCCCACTGCAGTTTATAGCAAACAGATTTAGCCCGAGACAAGCTGGGGTTTGCTTCCAGCTTCAACACACAGCACACAGCACAGGGGATTGGAAATAGCGATTCCCCACCAGCACTACGCACATTCATATGTAAAAGAAAAGTACTATACCAGGTATGCTGCTTCTCGATCCCGATCGCACTTACTGCAAAATACCCGGGAGCACACACAGCAGCTTCAGTTCCTGACAGACCGAGCGCGATTCAGAAATTTCTCCAATCTTCTACAGGGTGAGCCTAGTTTCCACACTTCTGGTGCTTCTTTCTCCTTACAACTTGGATTCAGTCCAAACTGGCACTCACAACGGCTGCAGGCCGAAACTCAGGGCCTCACACGTGCTTCCCGTGTGAAACTATACACCGCAGAAGCACAGAGCTCCTTCTCTCTTCACTGTCACAATTGATATCAGCTTTCCAGTAACAGAGCAGGGCATTTCCTCCAAATCCAAAAGGTTCCAGTTGGCTGATCTTCCTTGTCAGTCACTACAGGCTCCCTCTATTGGAGAAAAAAGGCACCAAGGATTCCAAAACTACATCACCTAGAGGCTTCTTCCATTCAGCCCCCTTTTGAGCAAGCCCCAGCTTGTAGTCCCTATTCTGGTTGGCCCAAGCAGTCTCCATCTTAGGGCTTTCACATATTGATTGGTCCCACTCAGCAGTCCAGGACGAAAATGAAAGATTTACACTACACAGTCCTTGCTGAAGGGAAAGCAGGTTAGACAAACTGTATTTTCATTATCACGCTAACAGATTACCAGCAGACAGTTAAACCTTTTCAAAGAGCTCCCTCTGCACTTTTAGCGATGGCAGAAATGGAGTGATTTGGCAGTAGCTCAATCAGGACTCAAGCAAGAAAACACAAAGACCCCCATCCAAATGAATTATGTCTGCAGGCAGACAGCTCTTAAAGAGACAGTACGTGGAGGCTCAAATAACACTTACTTGGAACCACATTTAAACAGCTCAGACTCTGAACACTTCCAGACTTGGAGCATTCAGGCAAGCTCCTGGAAGACTTTTGGAACCCCATTTGCAAGGGTTACACAAGAATTTTACTCGAAGGGTTAAGAACAGAAATGGGACATGAAAATCATCTAAGCCATTAGCCCCAGGTTTCTTGGAACAGATACTACTCATGCGCATTTCCACTGAGGAGGGAAGAAACCTGAAATTAAGTTAAAAATGTGCAAGAGGGCCAGCAATATAAGGTGCTATTAACCTGATGAAATGACAGTCTAAACCCTCCCACAATAGTTGTATTTATTGGGTATTGTCGATAATAATTTGAGAACCTGATTCCGGGAAACATAATGAAAATAAAAAGGGGGCTTAGAAGTTTGAGGAACATAATGTTGGGAGAGTGGTCAGTGATCTGAGGGTCTGGGCTAGCCCAGCTCAAGGCCATAGTGCCCACCAAGAGCCTGATTCACAGTTTAGGATCTATAGCCATACTTGTAGACTGGGCTAGTGAATTCTGGGTGCAGGTCTGTCCTTGACCAAGAACCAGCTAACAAAAGTGTAGCATGCAAGACTAAGCACCATTCTGTGTGACTGCCAACCCCCAGTTCAATGTTGCTGTCTTGTACTGTATGCCAGTACCAGTTCTAATATGAACATTATTTTCAGTTTTATGCTTGTGGGGCCACTTGCAAGGGGACCATGGAGAGAGTTCCCTGCTCTACTCAGCCTCTCTGCCTCTTTAATGTCTTTGCCTAATGTCATTTTTCATTTAAGTTTTGACCAGGGGGGTACTCTGAGCCCAGGCTAATTTTCAGGGATGGAAAAGGGGGGGGGTGCGGGGCAGAGGAATTCTGTTCAGAGATTGAAATTACAAGTCCCAGCTCCTGTTGTAACATGTGCCACACAAAAGGCGTAAAACTCACTAAATTAAATGTAAAAATGCAACACATAATAAGGAAACATGTCTCCAGACCCTGTCAGCTATGTTCTCTTCTGCATCAACGGCGATGGGCAAGTTCCCCAGTGAATATTTCCATTTCCAATACTGGAGACGACGTTGGCCTAATCCAGTGGAGCACTTACAGCATCTGATGTTTCAACAGGGCACAATTGGCAAAATAAAAGCATTTTGTTTGTAAATTTAAGTTTCCAAACATTTATAAATGTAAGTTCCAAAAATTAATTAGCACATTAGTTCTGACTGCCCCTCCCCAAGGGTCCTCTATATACTTTAGTTCTGACTGCCCTTCCCCCAGGGGTCCTCCATATACTTTAGTTCTGACTGCCCCTCCCCAAGGGGTCCTCCATATACTTTAGTTCTGACTGCCCTTCCCCCAGGGGTCCTCCATATACTTTAGTTCTGACTGCCCCTCCCCAAGGGGTCCTCCATATGCTTTTGTTCTGACTGCCCCTCCCCCAGGGGTCCTCCAGATACTTTAAGGATCACTGGTGCCAAAGGTCAGCTCTGTGTATCCATTCTGTTGCCCCCTACACAACTTGAGTTATAACAAGGATGATGATACAGAGTCATCACTTTACACAATAAATGTTGCATAGCATCCCTAAAACAGACAATGCAATTCTTGAAATATAAGCTTGGCAAAAATGGTATTGCAAATGCTGTATCCAGTAGCAACTGGTACAGCTCTGGAAATGTTGCTACACATTTGCCTGGGGGAATATTCAGAGCAAGCCTCCAGAGGAGTTACCTGATGGTATGACAGCACTTCAGGTAATTAATTTAGATATTGCTACTGCTTGCGAAGAAACATACCTTGCTGATCTTGCCTTCATCCCTTCGTTTCGAGTTCTGTAAAGCCTCCAAATGATGTCTTGCGCTGTCATAGTCCACAAGTTTCCTGCTGCGTTTTGCAATGCGAGTCTAAATAGCATGAAAACAAATAAAGATCTTCAAACGAGGAGATATGGTATCACTGTATTGGCAGGTGTTTCTTCTGCTTACACAAATAAAGGTTCATTCATCCATGCACAGACAACTTCATTCTATCCAATGTGGAACAACCAGTCAGCCATAGATCAGCCAGCCTCCTACACTTTGCAAGATCACAACATACTGCCTAGTACAGCCCGCTAGCAAATGAGTTTCAGTCATGCAACTCTACTGAGAATACTCAGGTTAGTGCATAGTAGATTTTCAAACCTCTGAGTGCACATCATTGGTTTTGGAACTTGTGCTTATTTATAAAGTGTCCAGCCAACCCTCTGATGTGCATCACGCCTAGTCCTGTTTTGTGCCAAAACACCCTTTTTTGGGGGGGCAATTTGAGTTTGAGAAGGAGCAGTTCATAGGCTGGGGGGGTAAGAGACTGATAGCACAGGTGCAAATTGGATGCTGGAGGAAAGGTAGATAGCAGCGTCACTATCTCTCTTGGGACAATGCTGCCTAGTTGCGGAGTACCCGGGTATGATCGCTGCAGAGTGCTGGACCTTGTGGGAGAGCCAAGACTCCAAGATGAAGAGAACATCTGGCTGGAGGCTGACCATGAGGGGCTGCAACAGATCCAGTTTTGGGAGGAAGCTGCGGATGTTGAGGTGGTCAACCTGTAGTCCTGTGGGAAGCTGCATTGGTGAGCTGAGGGCAGGACCAAGATTAAGCTCGCTGTCACCTGCCACCAGAAGTAGCAAGTTCACAAGGAGTTTAAAGGAGCCATGGAGCTAATTGGAAGAAAAGGAGGGGGGCACTGGAGGGGAAGGAGGGGTAGGAGGCACCAGACAGCTTCCAAATGGAGCCAAGGAGAAGGTAGGAGGCAGCACTCAAGATGCCAGGGGGATTGGAGAAAGAGAGGATAGGGATGAGGATGATAAGTTGGGGAAAGAGATAACTGGAAGGAGTAGGAGAGAGAGGCAGGGCAGGTGTGGATGGAGGAAGGAAGGGGGCAGATGAGATGGGAGGATAGCTAGGATATGAAGCAACATGGTGGATCGGCCTAACAGTATGAGGAACACCAGGGGGCAATGAGAAGGGCTGGTCTGATCAGAATAGGAGTCTAAAGAGAGCTCAGGCCTGCCCCAGACAAACTAGGGTGGATGTGGGCTTCACCCAGGTAGTGAGGAAGCCTAAATTGCACAGATAGGGGTGAACAAGTGGTAACCACCATTTAGGGAGGACAGGGCAAAATCAAAACAGAAGATGGGTGGAATGCAGCACGATCCAGACAAAGCCACAAAGATGAAGAAAGTGCAATAGGAGCACAGTTATTAAGCAGTTACAATGAGTAATAGTCCTTACTTAGCAGTATATAATAACTGGTGACCCCAAAATGACTGGATATGCACTCCTAATAAAACATAATAACCCACTGAATTTCATAACAGCACAATAGCAGGTTATTATGGTGTTTTCCTCCTTGCACTCTTACTTCACTGATGCTCAAAAGAAAGCACAGTTTCTCAAGACCAGATTTTCACTCTTTGTCCCCACAGCAAAGCCATACTACCGCATTAACATTTCTGCCTTCAGTGAAGCCATCTCCATTGATCACAGCAGCAGCCACCTAAAACACATTTATCACTCAGCCCCACAGCGTAAACATGAGTTGAAAGGTTCTCTGCTTAACCTTATTCAAAATGGCCACCTGAGAGGCTGAGTGAGAATTATTAATAAAAAGGCAAATGTGATGCAAAAGCCTCTCACTACGGTAGCCAAACAGGGACACTCTCGCTCCCAACACATATACAGCTTATGATTTTGGCTCTGTCGAAACCTTGCACCAATTATAAAAATAATGCCTGTGCATGGTGTGTGTTATGAGGATTTTTTCACACACCCTTGATGTGTGATAATAATCTCATAAACCCCTCAGGCTTCTCTCCCTGGGTTTTTGGATTATCACACACTTCAGGTGTACAAATTACCCTCATAACACATACCTGCACAGGCATTATTCTTTATAGAGCGAGCAAGTAGTCCCCAGCTATGGGCAGTAGAAGACAGGTAGTTACAGGTCCCAATTAAAAACAGAAACCAATAGTTACAATGAGTAAATAGCCCTACTAGCAGTATGGTGAGCACAATAGGCCCTAGCTGTAGGAAACAACAAGAAGTTACAGTTCCCAAGCTATAAGGAGAAAGCACAGCCATAGAGAAAACTTACAGTATGTAGGGTGGACATTTGTGCAGAGTCCCTGGCATCCTGGTGTCTCCCCTCTGTTGACTCCCCTTGAGAACTGTCACTGCTGCTGTGCCACTCACACTGGGACCGCTCAGGCAGGACCTCTAGAGTAGGAAGAGAAATAATGGGCTGCAGAAGGCCCATCCCGAAACGAGCACTACTAGTGCTGATTGGTCAGTCAATGGAGCAGCTCCAGCTGCAAACTGAAGACAGCGAGCTGGCTAACGTTGATGAGCCCTGTGATTTTGGCTCACGACCCTCACCTCAAGATGTCGGACTGATCCACTTGGGGGTCTGGTCTAAGCCCACCACCAGCCAATCTCTAAAGCACATTTTTTAAGTTTGAAAATGTTATTCAGGAAAAAAGATTTAAAAAGGGGGGGGGGGCACAGCAATGGCACAGAGGCCATGTTCCGCAGTGACCCCTACAAGATCTGTGTTTGGGAGCAGATTTGGGCTTCCAGGCCCTGGGCTCATAGCAGCACACAACAATTTGGAGCTGATGCACAACACAAAGCCCACAAAACCCTTGGTGGGCCAGCAGCCATGATGTGGGCCAGCATAAGGAGCGGTTAGGAGGCAGTATGGTGCAGTGGTTTAAGACTCTGAGCTGCAAATCTGAAGACCTGTGTTTGAATCCCACAGCCCCCACCTGCATACTGTGTGACCCTGAGCAAGTCACTTAAGTCACTTAACTTCCTCGTACTACGTTGCACCTGTAAACAAGTTTTCAGCTTAGTGTGTCTCACCTGGTTAAATAATTGAAAAAAATAAATAAATAAAACAGCTGTTTGCTTCCCCTTTTCTGCCAGGGCCAGCCATACCATAGTGTGAACTGTGCAACTGCATGGGACTCCAGCTAGAAGGGGGCCTCCCAAGTAAATGATTGCATAGCACCAAAAATCTCCAACACTGACTCACTGGAAAACGTAACTTGCAGCAGAGCACAGTCACCAGGTATTTGATAGCCCCACCATTCTGTTTTGGATAGCGCCCCCTTTCTGCTGTAAAACAAAGAGCAGGATGCCTAGCCCCCTGCTGTAAAAGAAAGCACAGGATGCCGCCAGATGAGAACCTCCAATGTAAAACAACAAAGAGCATGCTGCTAACTTACTCAATCACGCTGCGGTGGGGAAGACATCAAATAACAGGGCAGACAGGTGGGGGGGGGCCTCCCCATCCCCATTCTGATGTAAAACAAAGAAATAGCAAACCCCTTGTTCTTGACTTTCTGACTAGTGCGATAGTGGTACCCAAGAATAGGAAGGGTGCTATAGAAAGAAACTTACTTTACCTGGCGGCTGCTGCTGATGGCCTGCGTCCCCCACCCTATCCTGATGTGACCTCCTGCTGACTGGATGGCTGACTGTAAACCCATGGTGTTTGCCTCCTGCTGAGATGGAGTCAGGCTGGGGAGGGAGAAAGGTTTCTGAGTCAGGGTCTCTCTGGTCTTCTTTGGGACAGATGTGGAACTTTCTTGCCTGTACCCACTATGAGGAGAGGTGGAGTATTTGAAACTGAACTATATAGTGCACAGCTCCTTGCTTCATGCTCAGTGTCCTTTTTACAGCTGCGTAGGCAGAGTTTGCAGCCATTTTGCGAGGACTCAGAAAAATGAACTACCAGAGCAGGCCCTGGGACGCTCCCGTTTTGGACTTTTGGAATGATCCTTCCAAAGTGCAAAACGGTCAGTACCTGTCCGCCATGGCCACACTATTTCGTCGTTGCTCCTGCACTTCCATATTTGGTGGTGCACTGTGCATGCACACATGTTGTGCATGTGCAGTTTTGCTGGGCACACCATCTTGGAAATGGCATATGCCATTCACAAGAACCACACATGCAATACTATGGTGCATGCGTAGTTCTGTCTGTGCCGCCATCTTGCATGTGCCATTCACACGCATTCAGCGACAATTGTTCCACAGCAGCAGCAGTGCTCCCACAAGCTCACCACTGCCGTATCGGCTCTAGCTAGAGTTTGTTCTTTTTAGTGGTAGAAGGAAGATTGCACCCAACTCAGTGGATAACTTAATGCAAAATTAAACATTAAACATTGCAAGCTAGAAATTAAAAAACAGGGGCTCTTCATCACTGAGCCTTTTTGTTTTTATTTGTGCAACTTTATAACTATTATACTTTTTTTAATATGCTGTATCCTGTTTTAATAATCCAACCTAATTGCATTTTAAATTGGTTCCACCACTGTACAACGACACCACTGATATCGACGGTGCCGACATCGACATGCACAATGCCGACAGTTGGCATTATGCCTGACTGGAGAAAGTCTTTTTCTGTGGGGGGCTTTGCCCCGCACCCCCATCTTTATATAACCAACTCCGAGGCAGAGTTGGTTTGGGCGAGGGCACCACGGAAGTTGCATTGTCAGGTCACACAGACCACCACAGCGAAATGTCTCAACCCCGATGAGATTTGTCGCTGTGGGGGTATTTTGCTGTGAGGTGTCATTGTCCTGACATGATACCTTTAAATTGAACATATTTGATCAACCAATCACAGTCCTCTTCAGTGGTCCTTGGACACATTCATTATAAGGTATGCCGTTCGCATAGCGAATGCACAATGGCAAAATCCTCTGGCGACAATCTTAACGGTTTTGAGATTGTCACTCGAAATGGCTGGAGCTGGCTGAGAACAAGTAAAAAAACGTTGTATCTAAGGGCATGTTCTTTAGTAATGAAAGTAAGCTTGTGCTGAGGTTTAGAATAAATTCATAGTTATTCTCACTGTCACAAAAGTATCATTTTAGTCAATCTTATGTTTTTGTACATTAATATAAATTAATAAAATCAATTAGAATTGTGTGAGTGCTTAATGGAAAAATTCCTAATTGAAGTCTTTTGTTTTGTGAACGTGAGCCCCTTTAACTGCCTTTTTGAGTTCGTGCATGCACATCAAACTCCTTGGGATAGTGACTTTTGAGAGGTGTGACACTGTCTGTCCAATGCAGAGTGCACCGCAAGGGGCTCGATGGTATCACACCAATCATCAGCCAGGCTGGTCGTAATGCTGTTTTGCCTGAAGTGATCTGCACTTGAAAAGAAAAAGCTGTACCAATAATGTGGCAGCTTTTTCCTTTCATCTGCAGGTCACCGCGCAGCAAACAGCTGTTTGCATCACGATCAGCCTGGTTGATGTCTCTGCCCCTCTTGCCACCCATCAGTCCCTTCCAGGAAGGGTGGGAGGTGATTTCCTCGCCTGCCTCCTCCACTTCCTGCTGACTCCTTTGCTTGTTTTCTCCCCCCGTGCAGAGTGGGCTACAGTCTAAGCTCAGTACGGGCTGGGAGTATACAGTGTCCAAAGGCACTTTCACTCTAAGCGTGATCATGCTAGCGGATCCTCCCCCCGCCTGCCGACATCAGGGTGCTCAATCCCCATGCCAGCATGTATATCCCTCCCCCTTTTAAAGTGGCACACTGTGAGGTCACCCCAGTGTGCCAAAAACTACCTTTGGTGTTTCTAACACTGGGATGCCCACTCCCGGTGTTAGAAGTGCCCCCCCATGCCCCTATATTCTCAGCCGACCTCGGAGTGCCCAATCCCCGGATTGGCATTGATCCCCCCAGTACTCTGGCACACTGGGAGCCCACCCCAGTGTGCTGAAATCCGTGTTATGAATAGTTTACTTGTAAAAAAGAAAACAGTCCCACAAAGTCTTTTTTTTTTAAACCTGAGAAAAGAAGACAGCTCTGTTGTTCCCAGCCGGCCCCTCCCCAACCCACGACTCTCCTCTTGCAAGCACCTACCTCCCTCACCTCCCTTACCCATACTTACCTCCTGAGGTCAGGAGCAACGATCTTCTGTGGACCAGGAACACGCCTGCACTCTTCAAAAGCCGACCACAAACTGAAGAAAATCACGGTAAGCCCTATAATGGCAATCAATGAGGGGGTTTCAACAGGTTGCTATCTCAGCTCTTTTGGGAGTTTAGGTCCCAAATTTTCAACATGGGTTCTTGGGACCCTGTCGTGAACATAGTCACTGTCATTTTGTTTCTTGGTCCCGAAAGGTGATTTCCCGGTCACTGTGCAGAATCACCTTTCGGGACTAATTACTGAAACAAGAGTGCCACTGTACATAAGGTGGGGGTCCCAAAAAGTCCATGTTGCAAATTTGGTGAAAAAAAAATGACTGCATTACGAGCATCCATTGCGCAGTTTCTACGCACACTTGTAACGTCATCAGTTTTTAAATTTTCACTCCAAATTTGCAACATTGCCATTTTTTCACACTCCCTTATGTTCGTACAGTTGTCATTTTTTTGCATCCTTTCCAAAATGTGTTTTTGCACCTGTGGTGCAGAGTGGCAACGTCGCTGTGCTAAATCAACTTTCGGGACAGATTAACAAAATTCCAGTGCCACTGTTCATGAGGGAAGATCCCAAAAGGTCATGTTGAAAATTTAAAGAAAACATTCAAAAATTGACTGTGTTACGAGCGTGCATTGCACAGTTTCTACACACGCTCTTAACTTTGCCACTTTTTCATATTTTCACTCCAGATTTTCAACACTGCCATTTCTTCACACCTCCTCATGAACAGTATAGCTGTTATTTTTCACATCCTGCCCAAAATGTGTTTTCAACACCTGTGGTGCCGAATGGCTCACCTGCTGCAAAATCACCTTTTGGGATTCAGTAACGAAAGGATACTGCCACTGTTCATGAGGTGGGGTCCCAAAAGCCCATGTTGAAAATTTGGAGCAAAATACCAACAAATGCCCAAGGTGTTAGGGTTTCCAACCATAGCGCCACCCTGTACAGACTGACAGTGTCAGGGGTGTGAATTGGAGTGGAAGTGAAATGCAATGCTCCCCCATTCCACCCCCACCCCTACCCTGCAGCCACTGACAGGCATCGAGGTGTGCTATGGCTTCTTCAGCCCCAACGTTCACCCCATTTTCCTATACTGCACCCCTCTCAGCTTATTTCCTTATGGAATGGGGTGAGGCATAAGGGCCGAAGGCCTAAAGGCACACTGCAACACCGGTCGGTGTCTGCAGGGTGGGGTGAGGTGGAATGGCATGAGTGTTATCGCCGACGACCCAAAGGCACACCCCAATGTCTCTCAGTCTCTGCAGGATGGGGGTGGGGGTTGGCAATTCTTCAATACTTCACTGCCATTCCTATTATGCATCTCTAACTCATGCACCACCAATGCCAATACCAGCAAGCAAACATTCAGCATTGACAAATGCTTGTTTTTCTAATGAAGTAAACCAGTGCTGAAAGAACATAAGAAATTTGTGTTGAGATTGAAGCCTTAAAATGCAAGGCAGAGAAATATATATAGAAAAATACGGGAGGCATATACAACAGCAATACCAACAGTGAACCTTCGGCATTGACAAATGCTTGTTTAAGCAGAACAAAGACCTGATTCGTGTGCTATAGCAGTTAGGACCTACACAGATGCATGATCTCTTTAATCCTGTTTCAGGTACTGAAACAAAAGCAGATTGTCTTACCTTAACATGTATTGGTAACTGATTTTATTAACTGGGTAGAGCTCGCTGAGACACACATCCCATTTTGAGGGAGCAACCCAGGATTAATTACATACAATACAACCCCTGGGTAATTTATTTTCCGTACCTTAGGTGAATGAGTTTGCATTTTTTTTGCATTGAAATCCAATTGCCATACCCTCGACCACTCCTTAAGTTTTCACAGATCTCTACTCATTCTCTCCACCCCTATGGAGTATCTATCCTATTGAAGATTTTGGTGTCATCTGCAAAGAGGCATACCTTCTCTTATGGCTCTTCTGTAATGTTACCTATTAGGACATTGAAGAGGAGTGGTCCCAGCACTGAGACCTGAGGTACCCCACTGGTCACTTTCCCCTCATTAGAGTAAGTGCGTTTATCACCACTTTCAGTTGCCTATCCTTAAATCAGTTCCTTACCCAATTTAGAACCTTGGATCCTGACCCCAAACTGCTCATTTCCTACAAGCCTCCTATGCAGTATTGTGTCAAAAGCCTTACTAAAGTCTAGTAGGCCATGGCCACTGCCCCACCTTGGTCTATTTGTTGGTCACCCAGTCGAAGATCGGGTTAGTCTAACATGCACCCCCCAATAAATCCATGCTGCATCAGGTCATCAGGTTCATCTCACATGACCCCACATAAATTCATGCCGCCTTGGGTATTGTAACCCACTGGATTCAAGATACTCCACTAGCCTTTCTTTTAATAATGTTCCATTAGTTTCCTCAGTACTGAAGTTAGAATGACTGACCTATATTTATTTATTTAGTAGCTTTTGGTAACCGGGTAAGTGCACTAGGCAACAAACCCGCTTATTTTCAGGCACGACCCGGGAGAGTACAAAATGAGAATACAGTAATGACAAATAGTAAGGTACGGCAGTGACAACAATTAGGAACGTAATGAACATAACTGTCAGGGCAACAATAACACAGAAACGCAATATATATACACAGATTATAGTAAACAATAACACCAGTTAGAGTAGGATACAATTTTGGCATAATTCACTGGTAACAGTCAAAATAGCCTTGCTAGGGGAGAAAAAGATAAAGAAAATGCACAAATAGACAAAACATTGCCAGCCTTCTCCCTGCTGCCACTCTTACAGAGTGGGACTATATCTGCCCTCTTCCCAACTAGTCCTGTTTCCAGAGAGTTGTTGAATAGAGCTGTCAGAGTCATAGCCAGCACCTCGCTGAGCCCCCTCAGCACCCCTGATTGTACTCTGTCTGGCCCCAGAGCTGTATCCACTTTCAGATTTGCAAATCCTTTCAGGACTCTTGCCTCTGTGACTGGACTTGTGGCCATCTCCCTTTCCTTAGTGTTCCTGCCATTTCTGTGTGGTCCAGCATGGTCTTCCTCATCTGTGAAGGCTGAACAGATGCATCTGTTCAGGTATCTGCTTTGTTTGCTCTTCCTGAGCACAATCTGCCCCCACCCCTCTTATCCACACAATCCCTCCTCTTGCCTTCCTCTTTTCACGAATGTATCTGAAAAAGGTCTTGTCCCGTTAGTTACCCCTTTGACTATCCTTTCCATTGTTTGGGAATTTGTGACACTCATCACCTTCCCTGCTTCCCTCTGCTTAACTTGGTGCCCTCCCTATCTTCTTCCCTCTGCATCTCTTTGTACCAGCTGAATGCCACCCAATTAGCCATTACCTTCGCAGCCACTTCCCTTCCTCTTTTTCGTCTCATTTGTGCTCACTTCCTTCTCACAGAAGTGAGTTGCCTTCTCTATGCCATCCCTTAATTTGCCCCACAGTTTCTTCTCCTCCCCACCCCGGCAATCCAACCCCACAAGATCATCTCTGAGGCATTCACCCATTTTCATAAAATCTGTCCTCATGAAGTCCTGATGATGGCCCAATTTCTGCTGCAATACAACCCCCCACCTAAAATGCCAAACATTACCATCTAGGTAGGCTCCATGATGGGAGTAACAGAAACAACACAAAGGCTGCAGTTTCATGTACTGCTGTCTATTTGTACTTTTTCTGACTCGGACTCCCTAGTATAAAACTTTGTTTGAGACAACAACACATATGTGCATGGGGGCTGATGTTACTGGAGTCCTTCTGACCATTCCTATGTATTTTCATTACTTGTGATCAATGGTTTGGTATAATAAAACAATAAACTTTAACAGGATTTTGCAGTTGCTCTCTCTCTGTACAAGCAATAAAATACCTATCTTAATATCATATGGTACATTACTGTGGTGCAGGAGAGGTAAACATCAGATATGGGGGTGGCTACAAGGAATGGAGGGACCCCACAGAGGGGTTGCACGGGGCCCCAGAATGGTTAAGGCGGCCTTGGTTCTGCCAGACAATATATAACTCAAGCTCATAACAGCCAATGTGGACATGTAGCCAAAATGCGGAACCCTGCTACTATTCTCAGTGCCAAAGTCTCACTAAGTGGTCACAGTGACCACCAAGTTTCAGTCACAACTTTGTGACTTTGTCGGGCTATGCTGTACATGGGATGCAACCCTTTCCTTCACGGTTGCCAAAGTGTTTGTAACCATGTGGAGAAGGAGGCAGTGGCTGCAATGTAAATGTCTTGCAGAGCAATTCACAGAGCAAGGTGGCCCATGCAAGCCTTGTTTCAGCTGCCTGTGACCCTCGGTTGTGAGATCACAGTTCTGTAGCATTAATGGGAAGGGTTGGGTGGAGAAAGCCTTCTGTGTGGTTGTACCATTTGGGTCACATAATCAGAAGATCGGGCCGGGGTGGGGGATTGGGGAATGGGTTTGAGGGCCATTAAACTACCAGGGTGACCATCAGCTGTGGGCCATAGAAATTCCTCATTGACTGGCCCGGCTGGGGGGCAACAGGTAATGTGGTGGTGCAGGAGTCTTCAAGCAGCATTGCCTGCATGCAACTAGTATGTTGGTGGCTGCAAACCTCGTTTTCACCCACTAGCATTAGCCAGTATCATTTACACTGTGACTTAGGTGCAGCTAGAAATGCAAATTGTACACCTCCCTTGCAATTAATGAGGTCCTTTGTGACTAGTGCCAAGGTTGGCAGTGCAATGGGGTAACTGCTCATCTTCTCCCCATTTTGTTCTGTCATCCTCTGCAACTGAGAATAAGGTCCTCAAGTCTCAAGGTGCAGTACCACTAAGTTTATCTGTGCACTTTCATTACAGAATCTACCACAAGCTACTTCACACAATGCAGGTATACAGCGGTAACTGCACAAATGTTGACCAGAATTGCGGTATAATGCAGTTGTAGAAAAAAATGCATGTTATTCAATTTGCAGATACTGCACCTCAACTGTGTTACACCACAAAACCGGTGAACTTTTCTGTAATTACCACTGTATACCCCTAGAGGGTTTCTAACTGCTTGCCATATTAGCGCATAGTGGCAAATCACTTGGATAGTCACTGCAGTGGCACAGTGAACAAGTACTACTATTCAGAACAATCTGAAACTGACTGATATTTTGGGATGGAAATGTATGATCGGCCATTAATGTTTTAGAAATGACAACTCCAGCTGCCAAATGACGTGGTGCGGCTTGCATGTCTTGTGCCACTCATACACTCTGCAAAAACTTGAAAGCAAAAAAAATAAAAAACCTAAGTTGTTACTGCGATTAGACTGATACCACAATAACAACCTCAAAGCCAGTCATTTCCTTGGATTAATGACGACTATATGGAGATGGCCCTCAGCTGCGCCTCTGCCGCCCATTCTCCTAATAGGTTGTTATCCCTCAGAAATGACTGGTTTCTCAGTCATTATTGTTTAAATGTTCCAGACATGCCTATTTATTGTTTTGGTTACTGTGTCAGTTCATTGGTTAACAGTAACCATTTATTTATTAGTCTTTATTGACCAGGTAAGCACATTAGGCAAGTACAATGCCTATTTACAGGTGCCACCCAGGAGATTACAAGGGATCAACCTGTGCAGTATAAAAAACAGGTTAGTGTAATTCTTTCATAATTTCCAACAATCAAAGCTGTACTTTTGCCAAAATATGTATATTTGGAAAGATGATGACAGTTATTGTTTCTGTTAAGGATGATAAATCTAATTTGGGGCTTTGCAATAGCAAAAATTAACTAAATACAACATGCTGTCAAAACTGTAGGTTTTAGGGCACGGGATGAAGCCAGAAACATTTCTCCCAGGTTTAGGATACTGGTACTCAACATGAGCAGCTTGTGAAAGTGATGTGAGACACATTAATGTACACAACTGCACATGCTTTAACTGCAATTACATTTGTAAAACTCCACTAAAACTGCACAGGAAAAAAATCCCTGTTACTGATATTATAAAGAGCAGAAATAAGGCTTTAAAGTCATGACACACTGAAGGTTACTGGTCATAGAAGCCTTTAATTTTCTTTCTTTCTCTCTCTCTTTCTGTACTGGTCTGCAGTAGCCATACAGAATGACAATTCTGCAGGTTATCAAGTCCTCCGGTTGCATATATCCTGTCCTCATGCACAATCAAACCATGGTGCTTTCTGGCGGAAGCAGTGGCAATGATTTATAATGCTGTGGTAAAGCACAGTTCTGTGATCACATTTGGCCAAACACATTTCTGGGGTTATCTCACCCATTTTATAACATGAGCTTATCCTGAAGATCAGTCTCCCATGACCCTCTTTTAGTTCTACACTTGAAAATTAACCCCGGACAAAGATCTTTCCATACCTGGCTCCTTTGCTAGGAACTCCTTCCCCACCACCATTAGAGACTGCTCATCCTAGTGCATCTTCAAACTCACCCTTAAAGAACATCTCCTTTTGACAGCCACCTTTAACTGTAGTATCTCCACAATCTGACCCCAGAAAATGTTACATACACAATCATTTTGTGAAACGATGATCTTCCAAAGCTTTTGTAGCACAGACAAAGCTTGCAAATGCATGGAACATATGAGATCATGGAACAATTGGGCAATTTTTGCATTGTAATAGAAGTACTTTACAAATAGGTTAAGGTTATAAATATTAAATGTTATTATTTGACTCAATGTAACCAAAACTCAGAAAAATGTAGAAAAGTTTTTTGTTTTTTTTTTTAAACAAATTTGAAAACTCCAGCTAAATATATATGGGATACACAATTGCCTGACTCAGAATATTCTATTTATCTTCATGAGTGAGGGGCAGGACCGTAGCTCATGATGAGTACAGAGTCATGAGTGAGCTATGAAAAATCCTATCCCCTCACAACTGATGATAAATGTCATATTCTGAGTGTGGCCATTATGTGTCCATATTTTTATAATGTAGTTTAAATTGTAGACCTTTCAGACTAGTTCTTTTAAAGAAGATTTAACTGTTCTTGTTTAATTTCACTGCTCTGTTTTAAGAGCAGCACAGGCCATTGTGACTTCCTCAGGCACTAAGCAAGCCTCTCTCCTATTTGTTAAGAGTTCCTTTGTGACCAACCTAAAGTGAAAATAAATGTTGATGACCCACTTAATAATGAAATAAATTATTTATTTTCATTTAGAATGCTTCAGTGGCTTGCAGTTCCTTTTGTACCGCATTAAACATGGAGCCAAAAGCCTGATACCTTCCACTTCCCAATCTGGAGACACGCCCATGTACTAGCAAGTTTTGTGACATAAGAATATATGGAGCACGGGGACGCATTCCACAGACTTGTATAGGGATGCTTTTTAGAGTACTTTTTTTTTTTTTTTTTTTACTATTTTAGAGGGCTGATTAAAACAACTCAAGGTAACCGCTCAATTATGAAGGGCCTTGTTAATTAAACAATACGCTGATTTGTTCAACCGCTTTCTAAAATTGTAAAAAAAAAAAAAAAAGAACTTTCAGACAGGTTCCTGTGTAGTCTATGGAGCACACCCCTGTGCTCCATATTCTTAAATCACAAACGCTAAGCGCGGTTCCGAATGGGACGTGAAGGATCTGGCTCTTGGCTGCACTGAGCCGTAATATAATCCTACCCTCCCAAAATACAGGCAAAATAAAATTAAACATATGCCAGCAGTGGACTTTGGGGCAGGGGAGATACTGTGATACTGGGGTGGGGGGTTAAAAATGTCAGGAAAGGTACTCTTTAAAATTACAGTTGAAAAGTGACACTTCCCTAAATAGCTAGTGTCAAGTATGCAAAAAACACTACAGACATTCTGTCATGTAGAATCCACAAACTTTTTCTTACATTTTTATTAGATTTACACAATATGAAATTCAAAACATAAAGATTTCTAAACTTCGATTTAAAACATTTATCAATAACTACTTCCTTGTCATTTAAGGACGAAGTGTGGTATTGTGGCACTTCAGAAGACACAGGTGGTTATCCTCTCAGGAGAGCACAGATTTCTTTTTTTTTTTTTATATAAACACTGTTTTTCCTCAAGACTCCACACAGCCTTTTCCCTTTAGGACCCATCACCTCAGCTCTGTCACCCCACTGTCCCCCAGGCTTACTTGTCCACTCCCATCTGGCTACTACGGCTTCCCCATGGCAGAGATGACACTGGTGTTCCCCAAGCTCTTTGGGAATCTAAATCCTCCAGTTGATTGGACAGACGAGCGCCTGAGTAGGGGCTGCAGGGTCTGCAGGTTGTGGCATCCTTCATGCTACACAAGTGGAGATTTAATGCTATTCTGTTCCTCCATTCCCTCGTGCACGCCACTTGAAGAAGCTGTCAGACACATTTATGCTCACCTGCATGTCGATGACAGTAGCGCTCCCAGTCTCGAAGTCACAGTTGTACCTCCCCCTGCTGTCAACCGGGGGCAATGTGTCAGTGAGGCTTAGCACTTAAAAAAAAGAAATAACTTTCTTACTTAAAAAAAGTTTTGAAACCAAGCCCCATAGACTTCATTGGGGCGAGCCCCCACACTATCCCTGGTTAGATGTCACAAAACATCTGAGCGTGGGGGTGGATGCTTGGAACAGCCTCCCAGCGGAGGTCATGGGTGCTAAAATGGTTAGAGGAGTCAAGAATGCATGGGACAGACACAATGGGATCTTAGAAGTAAGGCAAGGGCGGGTGAAACCCGGAGACCGAGTAGGGTCTGTGGTGGCACTGTAGGTGGGGAAAATAGGGCAGACTAGGTGGGCCAGGAGGTCCTTATCTGCTGACACCTATGTTATGTTTCTATATTTCAAACACCTGCACCATCGCACACATGCCAGCCTCAGGGGCGGGGAAAAAGAAATGGGGGGTGGAGAAGGGTATGTGCACCAGTCGACTTACAAACATAGAAACTGATGGCAGATAAGTACCACTTGGCCCACCAGCAGAGGTCGTGGGGGCTAAAATGGTCACAGGATTTAAGAATGCATGGGATAGACATAAGGGAATCTTCAGAGCAAGAGGTGGGTGTAAACCGGAGTCCAAGTAGAGTCTCTGGAGGCACTATAGGTAGGGAATTTAGGGCAGACTAGGTGTGCCATGTGGTCTTTATCTGCCAACAACTTCTATGTTTCTAAGTAGTCTGATCATTTTCCTACCTACTTTCTTAGATCTCTATAGCCCCCAGATGTCTACCCTATTTCAGATCTTTGTGTCATTGGCAAAAGGAATATCTTCCCTTCTAGCCCTCTGCAATGTCGTTAATAAAGACTTTAAAGAGGACTGGTCCCAGTACTGATCCTTGTGGCACCCCACTGGGCATCCTCCCTTCTTCGGAGTGAGCACCATTTACAAGCACTCTCTGTTGTCTGTCCCCCAACCAATTCTTTATCCAGTTTACCACCTTTGGACCCACTCCCAGGCTGCCCAGCTCCTTTACAAGTCTCCTATATGGAATGGTGTTGAAGGCCTTACTGAAATCTAGTTAGGCCACATTCAAGGCTCCACCCTGATCTAATTCCCTGGTCACTCAGTCAAAGAAAGCTATCAGATTTGTTTGACATGACCTCCCTGTTGTGAATCCATGCTGCCTTGGATCCTGTAAGCCACTGGATTCAAGATATTACACAATCCTTTCCTTCAATAGTGATTTTCCCTAGCGGTACTTAACGGCAAACAGGAGCCCTCAGACCTCTCCCCATGTTGATCCCCACTGGTAAGACAGCGGGTAGAGTGGCGGTTAGGGGCACCAGAATGTCCGAAGGCTGGAACTGGTGGCAACTGTGTCCAAACAGCTATATGGCGACATTTTGAAAAAAAATTCTGCTGATTATTGTGATAATCAATATATTGTGATCATTTTTACCCAAATACCGTGATACTAAAAATTTGATATCATGACATCTCTAGAGGGCAGCCATATGTTTCAGGCTCCTGACGGGAAATGATGTCACCGAGGATCTTGGCCCTCCATTGAATGTAAGTTAGAGAATGGGCTTTTTGTTTCCTGGGTTCTGATTGGCTGGTACTCCTGCCAGGGGAGTACATTACCTTTCAATAGATACTCAGAAAATAAAAAGTGCCAGTCCAAGTGCCCCTTTACCCAGTCAAGTACCATAGTGCCCACCCTGCTTGTTCACTGGCTGAAAGCAGCACCACTGAATTTGAAATTGCTGCCATGTATTTCTCTAGCTTAGCGAGAGAAACTGCCCTCAATGCTCCCTGGTTCACTGTCATGTATGTCAGGAAACTACACACCAAACTCCACTGGACATAGATCTCCCTTTGTGTTTTTTTTTTTTTTTTTTTTTATTCACCGTGCCCTCTTGTCTCATGCCCTGCGATTGTCCATAGTGGGAGTCACAGACAGCTGACTGCGCTCTCATTTGTCCCGTCTTCAACTGCCGCCCTCTTGCTCCTGAAATTGAACCTGCCTGTGATTTGTTGTGGTAGTACAGATTGTCCTGACAGTGACATGAAGCAGCTCTCCTTTCCTTGCTGTCGCGCTCCCCTCCCGAAAGAAAAGCGCAGAGTGAGTAATCCCCAGCACACATTGTTTGTTTTTCAACAGTACGTTCTTTTGTCTCCCAACGGTAAGATCAGCGATGTTGCTGACTTGATCCACCACGGCACCTCCAGACATCCCACTGCAGCCAGTTGAAGTAACTGTCCCTTTTCAAATGTGTGCAGTTAACTTCTTGACTGCAAGCACCGAAGTGCCGGAGCCCAGCACAATCCTGACTTTAGTTACTGAAGGCACTTTTTTCCCCATAGCATCTTAAAAAAATTACCCAATCTTTTTTTTTCCCTACAAAATGACAGAATATTCTTGGATGTTTCTCATAGCCCCTACCCTCTCGCTACTTCTGCCTTTCACTTGCTGCTTTCTCTGCTCACAAAAAAAAAAAAAAGGTAGAAAACATAGTGGCTTCCCCTTTTTTTATAAAAAAAAAAAAAAAAAGAAAAAATAGAAATGTACCTTCTTTTCTGTCCTTGCATCATTTCCTTGCTTGTAAGCAATGCACAGAAGGGAGGGGGTGACAGGCCAATACCAAATAAAAAGGAAATGGATAACAGCATGTAGGTCTTAGTGTGCTGAGGTGGGGAAAAATACAGAAAACTTTTTTTAACTAAGCCTGTTTATGTGGTAGAGGGTAACCATAACAACCAGCTTCTGTCCTTGGGCCCTTGTAGGACAAAAATCCATAGCTCAAAAAAAAAAATCATTGTAATACAGGCGGAGAGACTATTTTATTATAAATGTTATTTTAAACTAATTTTCTGTCAACTTATTTTTAGTAAACAAATTTTTTTTGTTAAAGTGCCCATTTTCTAAACGCAATAATACCCTCCAGGGTGGGCGGTATTGGAAACCAGATTCTTCAGAGGCTATAAGGCCCTCATGCCAGCCGGACCTCGTACACACCTGGGCAGTCCAGTATTCTCAACACCGCCCACCCTGTTGGGTATTATTGCTTACTTAAATATGAAATTGTCTGTTTTATTAAAAGTGTTTTAAGGTGTTAACACAACACTTTCTACATTCATAATAATTGTTTTGTATGTGTACTGAAACTAGCGAGTTTTCACCCTTACATTTCAAACTGTTGGTAAAAAATAATCCATCTTTAGGATTGCTTTAACCTCTAGGCTACACTGCCAGCTGATCATTAAAAACTACACATCTCAAGTCTGGCTCTGTGGTGCCAATAGTTATTGGGGCCCCATACTGTATCAGGATTTCTAAACTCTGGCTGTGTTCATGTCAGTGCAGATTTCTGGGGCTGCCACAGCACTAACGTCTGTCTTAGTCCGTTCCCTCTCTTACAATTTCGGGTGTGAACTCAGGTTTACAAGATGCAAATGTGGCTACGTACCTACTGGCCTGGCATCATGAGGCCAGCCTTGAAATGTGTAGTTTTTGATTAACAGTACAACCTTGATGTTAAAGCAAAGAGCTGTGAACAAGCTTCATTCATCCAGAGGGAATGGAAAAATACAGAAGTTGGTGCTGTGGCAGCCCCAGAAATCTGTACTGACATGAACACAGACAGGGTTTAGAAATCTTGATATGGGGCCCCAATACCTGTTGGCACCACAGAGCCAGCCTTGAGATGTGTAGGTTTTGATGATCAGCTGGCAGTATAGCCTAGAGGTTAAAGCAACCCTAAAGATGGATTATTTTTACTAACAGTTTGAAATGTAAAGGTGATAACTCGCTAGTTTCAATGCACATGCAAAACAAGTATTATAAATGTAGAAATTGTTGTAATAACACCTTAAAACACACTGAATAAAACAAACAATTTCCTATTTAACCTACCATCAATGGAGGGCCAAGATCCTCGGTGACATCATTTCCTGTCAGGAGCCTAAAACATATGGCTGCCCCCAGCCCTTAATTACAGACTGATTTACTTATGAATAACTCTGGACTGCAAACCTCACAGATAAACATAATGGCTCACTCAAATTAGCTGTTTATAGTCTTTCAGACATTAAGAAACCCTGTTGATGACAGTTCCTTTTAAGCTGGTCTGTCCCAGTCCAACCGACAAGGAGGACTTGTGTGAATGGGAGTGATAATTTAGTGTGCGTGATCTGATTACAAGGATATTACACCACAACATAGTGAAATGACAGAAGAAATGTAGCCACAGGCATGAAATGCATTCCGAACACAGTACCATAGTAACTGTGCACCTGTGCTATGACGTAATAGTGTTGTACTGCAACTCCAATAACCATCTGTTAAAAATGGGCTCTGGCCCTGCCTCCCAGCAATCCATGGAGTCAATTCCTTTTAATGAGATTAAAATGGCCACATAATGAGCTGGTAATGATGCCTTAGCACTTTGAATGGGGAACGGACTCATTTGCCGAGAATGGTCAAATATAGCACCTTTGGCAAACAGTGCTACAGGGACATTTTGTTCCTTACTGGTAATCTTGGTTGAGTGTAGGCTCCGTCCATGTGCAGGGAGTGGAATGGGCAGAGTCCCCCCCTCTGAGCACAGACAGAGTGAGCCAGACCAAAGACCTTCACGGGAACTACTCCATTCCCATGATCCTCAGTTGCCACACTAACAAGGTGTGATACTCAAAAAAAATCAGAAGGTACAAAGTGGCATCACATTAAACCAGTATCCCCCCCCAACAACTCAGGACCTCAACTCTAAACACTTCAGGATTTTGAGGTAACTATGTACAGTAAGACTGAGTATGACCATAACAGAAGTACATTTGAGATACAGCACTGACCACTTGAGAAGAGGCTACCTGCACATGGACAGAGCCTATACACAACCACAATTACCGGTAAGGAACTAAATCCCCCATTTTGTATCAGCTCCTATCTGTATGAAGTGGAATAGGCCCAAATAAGCAATCCCTATCTGTGAGTGGGTAAGTACCAAAGCTCAAAGAAATATAAAATCACATATACCCTCCATAATGCAAAGCATCATTGGCTGTATATGCAAATCACCATGAAATTTTAGGCTGGTTCAGCTTCAAGCAAAAATGTATGGTGCCGAAGGGCCTCTCACACAATCTGCAAATGGTGCAAACAGTAGACACAGAGACGTGTTTCGTCCTACCCAGGACTCATCAGTGTGCCTCGTCTGTATGATACCCCCGGTGAAATGAACCAGCTGCCATAAGTTGGTCTTATGGGTTTGGGTCATGATGAGCCCCCAAAAAATACAAAATAAACAAGCTGAAAGACAAAAAACTTCAGTGCAAAAGCACTGAGGCAAAGGTTACCCCAAAGGGGTACTACTGCACAGTACTAAAGCTCAGCTCAGCATCCTCCTAACAAAAGCAGCATCAGCAGAACTGAACACATCCAAAATGTAATGCTCGAAAAAGGTGAGTATGGAGGACCAAGTGGCTGCTTTGCAAATGTTCTCCCAGGGCCCATCAGCCCATTCTGCGTATGTGACGGCCATTACCTCTGTGGAGTGAGCCTTGACCATGGCACGTACAGGCAACACTCTCGAAATTTAAGCCAACTTAACGGCTGCACAAAGCAATTTTGCCAAGGTATGCGTTTCGCTGACATCACATACTTTCCCTGTGGGTCTTAAGACAAAAAGATGGTCCATGGCAAGGAGGCCAACATCCTCCTAAGGTAAATCTGGAGAGTTTTCTCGACATCAAGGGACTGAAGGCGTTTCTCCTTGCCATTCGCTAGGGAAGGCCGTAGAGATGGCAGGGATACCTCCTGCCATCAGTGGAAATCTGAGGACATTTTGGGCAGGAAGGAAGGTACTGTCTTAAGGACCACCTTGTCCTTATGGAATATGATACAGGGCTCCCAGTAGAAATGGGCCTGGATTTCCGTCACCCTCTGAGCAGAACGAATGGCAACCACGAACAGCACTTTCAGGAGTAAGTACCACAAGGACACCACGGCTAGAGGCTGAAATGGCATTACATTAAGGTGCCATGGTAGAACTACTGAAATCAGCCTCTGGCAGATTTTGTCACATGCACTGGGTAACCTGGAAATAGTTGGGTGCTGTCCTAACATAGAAGGTCCCATTCTACCCGCCAGCAGAAAGGGCTGCTACCATAAGCTTAAGGCAGCTAACTGAAAAGACCCTTGTCTAGCTCCTGTTTTAGAAAGTGTAGGATGTCAGAGTGTGGAGGCAGGGGTCTTACGTCCGTGTGGATGGCCCTAATCTATGAAGGTGTGCCAAACTCTGTTGTACATCTTGGTGGTGGAGGGTTTTCTTGCTTGCATGAGAACTTAAAACAACCTTGGCTAATTACCCCACTTATATGAATCTGTGGTGTTCAGGAAACAAGCCAACAGCTGCAGTTTCTTGGGGTCCAGACACAGAATTCGCTCTTGATGCAGAATGTCTGTGAGTGGCATTGACCCTGCTAGTACTAGCTCGACGAGCTTTAAGTATCATGACCTACACGGCCACCTGGGAGTGGCCATGATTAGAGTGGATGGCTCCCATCTGAGCTTGTAGCCCATCTTCAGAATCATCAGCCATGGTGGAAATGCCTAGAGAAGTGTCTTAGACCATTCAATAGAAAGAGAGAGAGAGAGAGAGAGAGAGAGACTGTTGACCACTATGGAGTTCTTATCCCAAAATGTGCTGAAGAACCTCGTCAGTGTTTCACTTGAACTGGATGCCATCAAGTATGGACTTGGTTGACCCCATTGGATATCGATAACATTGAATAATTCCTGGTGAAGGTCCCTTTCCTTGTGGTGTAGCCTCTGCTTGCAATACCAATCCACTTGGAGGTTGAAGAGTTCCTGCTAGGTGCACTGCCATTATGGACTACAGGTATTTTTCCACCCAGAAGAGAACTTTGTGTTTCTCAGAACATGCTGTTGCTCTTTGTGCCACCATATTTGTGGAGACAGGCTACTGTCACTGCACTGTCCAACACGATGAGGACTGATTTGTGGCAGACTGCTTTCTGGAATGACAACAGAGCCAAAAATACCAATTTAACCTACAGAATGTTGACTGGTAGCCTCCATCCCTTCTGTCTCCACTGTCCCTGAGCTGATGCTGTGCCCAGGACTGCTCCCAATCTGGATAGACTGGCGTCCATGGTGATGGTGATGTGCTCAACATCCTGCAAGGTTACCCCATGGCTGAGATTTGTAGGAATTATCCACCATCTAAGTGAGGCTCTAATCTGAGGTGGTAGTGGGACTTTGTGCATAACAGAATGGCGTTGCGGGTCTAGGGCCACTCTTTTTCCATGAAAATGGAAAAACTGTGAGTTCAAATGGAATTTGTCATTTTCAAACACCACTTAGACTCAATTTTTCAGACAAAAAAAACCTGTTTGCACTACATTTACAACCACACTTGGTCCCAAATTTGTGCAATACCACCAATTTGTAACGCTTTTTTAGTGCAAAACATGTTGATTTGCACTCAGTAGAAAAATGGAAAAAAAAAAAAAAACAGTTTAAGATTTTGCAAAACAGAACTTTCCATTTTTTGAAACAGATCATCAGTGACCCTACGGATCCCAGTGAGGAATTACAGGAGTGGCTGAGGCCAAAGATGCGCCCACTGAACCAGATCCATACACCCTGTCTTATGACCTAGCGTGCGAGTTAGTATCTGTGCCATAGCCATATGCTTTGTCAGGAGGGTAGTGCATCCTGCCTGACACCACACAAATCCTCATAGGAATGAGAGCCACTGTTGTGCTTTCTGTGTCAAACTCTGTGCTCAGTTGCTTTATGGTCTTGGCTGAGAAGAGGCTGCTCATTTTGCTGTTTGTCACCCAGCCATGGGATACCAGGGTGAGCATGGCGCTCTTAACTACTGCCTACACTGCTTCTGGAGAATCTAATCTGATAAGCCAATCGTCCAAGTAAGGGAAGCACATGAAACCCACGAGTCCAAAGGTGTGTCACCAGAATACAACTGATATTACTTTGGTAATCACTTTTGCAGCAGATGCAAAACCAAAAGGCAGTAAGTGGAACTGGAAGTGTTGATCTCCCACACAGAAGTGAAAGTACTAGAGGTAGTTTGGGTTGACAGGAATATGGAGGCAGGCATCATCTACTGAAACAAGGTATTTTCCTGGGTGGTCAGCTGCAATATTATATCGGAGGGTCTCCATTATGAAATTCACCATCATGATCATCTTGCTCAGCCTCCTGAGGTACAGAACTACCCGAAATTCCACAGTTATTTTTTTTGTCACGATGAAGAAAATGGAAACGAGACCTCGGGAGATTTCAGCACTAGGTACTGGAGCAATCATACTCACCTGCCTCAGATTTTCTAGTTCTGTGAGTGTGGCTTCCTGCTTCCATGGTTCTTTTGACAGTGGAGAATGCAGGAAAAAATTAGAGCCTGGTGGTCCTCTGCATTTTGTTATGTACCACCATGACATGCCTTCTAGAATCAAACTATTGTAGTTTGCAACCACAAACTGCAGAAGGGTGATAGTCTTATGTTGAGGGGTATGGTTGAGCCATGGGTGGGCCTCATTCCACTACTGATTAAGAATATTTGCAGTGATCATTGTGATCCTGCTGCTGACCCGTCCTTTGTTCCCTCTGTTAGGGCAAAAGAAGTTCTTCTGGGGGAACGGAAATCGTTGTGTGTTGAAGTCTGATTTTCTCCCAGGCTTGTACTGCTTTGCCTCCCAAAAAGATATGCAACTTTGCATTTTTTTGTCCTGTGGCACAGCCATTTTGAAATTGGAAACTTGCTTTATAATTTTCTCCACCTCAGGTTCAAATAGCAAGTCAGCCTGAAAGGGCATATTCATGAGGTATGTCTTAGATGAGATATGTGCTGACCATGCTTTTAGCAGCTACATTCTTCTGGCCATCACAGAGTACAAATAAAACCTTGACAACAATTCCAGGAGGTCAAAAGTTGAATCTGCCAGGAATGATGCACCCATCAACAGGAGGGACAAGTATGTAAAGTCCTCAGAATCCGGCTGGACATATACAAATGTCCTATCCAAAAGCAGACTACTCTAGAGATGACGCAGCCTTCATGGAAAAGCCTGCTGTCTCAATAAACCCACTTCATGCAGACTCCACTCACTTACATAGCTGATCTTTCAGTGCTGCAGCTCCCTGTAGAGGCAGAGTAATCTTCCTGATCGCTACCAAAATAGGTGCTTTGAACTTAGGCACTGTTGTTCAAGACTCAGAGATCTTTTCATCCAAGCGATACATTCAGATCCTTTTTGAGAGAAGTAGACCTGCAATTGGGGACCCCCAATACCAAACCACAAAACCCAGCTACTCCTACGGTACTGTAAAGAAACATAGATAATCAGAGAGTAGTCTATTTTTATAGTGATCAGAGATGCTGCAAGTAATAGGAACCAAATAACCTACTCATTGAGGAAGGGGGAAGTCAAACCAAAAAGCAGAAGAAGTCACATATGCATTCAGAGGGCATATATGCGAGTCATAAGATTGAAAGTAGCACATGTATGAATACAGACTAAAAGAAAGAACACTCAGAACACAGCATAACACTCCCATCGCGTTCCGCCCCTGCGCTTAATCATAGGAATTCCATGATTGCCGCGGAAACGATTGGGAGTGTTATGCTGTGAAGCAAACTGCTTTTTACTGAAGCAGGGTGCACTTATCTAAATAAAATGAAGCACTTTACAGCACCATGAGGAAAAGTTTGCGCTTCCTTTGTTTATGAATATCGACTATCGGTGCAGGCTGACAAGAGGGTATACTTTGGCTGTAAGACTTGTGCTGGCATTTGTTTGCTTTCATATTTACTTGTTGCCGTCAAGCACAGTTCCTGGGTGCAGGCCTGTAACTTATTTTCAACATCCTTTGCTGACCTACACTCTGGAAAAGTGATGAGGTTCTTTACGTGCTCAGATAGAGGGACAGTATTCTGATCTCCTTCAGGAATGTCTTCTTCAACCTGTAGGGCGATGAACATTTTCTTCATGAGGGTGTCCAAATCTGCCATGCCCAAGAACCTCCCTAGTCCCTACCTTCTCCTTGGGCTCCTCCTTGTCCAAGGAGATATACTGGCCCTCCTCCAAGCTGAACGCCTTGTCAAAGCTATGGCCTGATGTCTATGCTGGAGACCAGTAAGTGGTGGTGGAGGGCTCCCGTGAAGCCTATTTTCCAAGACCCGAAGACGATGGGCATGCCTGTACTTCCCATGCCACAAGCATGATGGGCCAGCGAGGTATCCCTGAATTCGTACAGAAGTAGAAAATCATGTGAAGACTGCTACTTGGAAAGGGGTGGGCTGATTCAGAGTCCTTACATTTCTGTTTAGCCTGGTTGTGCATACAGCTTTAGAAGGCATCTGTCATCTGAATTAATGTTAATGTAGGCTATCAACAGTGAGGTAATAGTTCCCATCTTACTTCAAAGAACTATTGTGGCTGGGAGAAAGTCATGGGGGCTTCACCATGGTAGTAGCCCTGGGTGGTAGCCTTGGAAAAGCCCTGTTTTGGCCAGCTCATCAGTGCAGAAGTATAGCTATCGATCATGACACTGGCACCTGGGCTCGAGAGCAAGCCTGGGTGGTCAAGAGCAAGCCGGGGGAGGGAGGATCAAGCATCCCAGGGGACACTCTCCTCCTCCTCCTCCGGCCTGGGAGGGTTTCTGTCCTTGATGCATTACTTCCATCTGGATGACCACAAGTGGCAGTGCAGTTGAGAATAGATAAGTGGGAGGGGAGGATACCATCCAGGGACCTGCGCTGTGCATGCATTGTGTGTATGCATGCACATTGGTCCCATTACGTGCTGGCATCTTCAGAGGGCTAGTAACCTGCTAAACACTCAGCCCTGTTTCTAACCCCAGGAATTCTTCAATATGCTTAACTTTTGCAGTCAGCCTCTGCGTTGATCTACCCTAGAGACAATGGAACTTATGCAAATGAAGTAACACTCATTGGCTCGTGCACCATTCAAACTGCTGCCTTTACCAAAGCGTTCTATATTCACTCAGATTTCATTCTCTGCCTGCCTTGTCAAGATGCATTGGACACCTTCTCTTTAGAAGTCACTGAATTTCATTGTTTTCCAGTAAAAACAAGTAATATCTTTAATTTTATTTCATCTGCTGCTTTTACCATCTTTTGTATAGTTAAGCACCAGTTTAGTTTGTAGTTTCACTTCAGTTTTGTTCCTCTTTTGTTGTAAAAAACCACTGAGGAACCGCTGTTTATATAAGTTTTATTTATTTTTTACTTCAAAACTTAGTTTGGATTCCTAATGTTACCCTTTTGGGACATTTATTTTACTATTACTGGTTTCTTTCCATTGGGAACCGACCGCTCGATACCTTGAGTGGTTTTGGGAACTGACATTGGTGATTCTTTGCAATTCAGAATCTGGCTAAGAAATATAAAAGGAAAAATGTAAACAAAATTTTATTCTGGGTATAGTGAAGGATATCACAAAGGAAAAAAAATTAAAATGGGCCCCACTGGTTTTAAAAACTGTACTAAATGCAGTGAAGTGTTTACAAAAGCTGACAAACACGATTTATGTTTGGTCTGTTTGGGTGAGCCCCATTTCACTTCAGAGTGTGACATTTGCAAAACCTTTCACCTAAAACTATTGAGAAAGGTTGGAGATTCAAAAGAGGAATGGCTTCTCCATCAGTTCCAGTGGATCAGGGCTCTCTGACCAGCCCAGTCCTCTCTCTTCTACAAAAAAAGTTAAAACCCAATAAAGGGAACCAACACCTACAAAAAATAAGAGCCATCAAAACCAAAAAGAACTGGGGAACCGGCTGATGAACCGGCAGCGGCCAAGAAAAAACGTACATTAAAGCATACAGAACCTCCTACTATAAAACCAAAGGAGACTTCTTTTCCTCAAACACTGATACCTACAGCACAGGCAGTTGCCCATGCACTGCAGGTACTTCAAGCCCTGCAGACAGCAACAAACCAGGGACTTTCACCAGTTCCGGTTACTCCTGCGGTTCTGTCCGTGGTTCCGCAACCGACAGCTGTCCCGGTTTCGGGTTCAGTTCCTCTAACACAGGATCCTGACTATGATCCTGATGATGAAGGGGAACCCATCGAACCCGAGGTGTCCCCAGACCATGAGTTTGATTCTGCTCTTCGATTGCCTGAGGAATACCCCTCACGCTTTACATTTGTAAAGCGAATAGTAGAGGCACTGGGCATAACTACTAATGAAATAATAGAGACGAGGAGGAGGCAGAATTCTTGGAAATGATGGGCATAGCACCTACTAAAAGGCTGTTACTGCCTATCAATAAGTCTCGAAAAAACAGGTAATAAAGATTTTAGAGACTCTAACTCAGTTCCCCATGGAAAAGAAATCAGATAGAAATACCAACTTGAGAGGTCAGGGCTGAATTCTTATTTCTACACCCTGACCATCAGGGTGGTATAAACTGCAGCATGCAACAGGGCCAGGGTGCCCATATCATCACATCCTCAGATAAAGATTCCAGATAAAATTAATAGCATAGCCAGAAGGATATCTTGCAGTTTCTCTGTCTATAAGAGAGGCCAATTATATGGCATATGCGATGCAGCCCAGTACCAAAAGTCCCTGGCAGGCAGTCTTGTGTGGCAAGAGTTCCTGCCCAGAGGTACTGTAACAGCAGAGCTGTCTGAGACAGTAAGATGTGACTTGGAAGCTACCAAATACCAGTTCCCGTGGCAGTGGATGCCAATGACACTGCTGCTAGGTGGATGGCTCTCACAGTGGCTTTAAGAAGATTTTCTTGGCAGAGGGTGACTAATCTGTCCCAAGATACTCAAGCAAAGCCATGAATTTCCCCTGTGAGAGCAACTCACTATTTGGGGAAAAGACAGAGGCTTACATGGAAAAGGTGGATGAGTACAAAACCATCTATAAGAGTAACACAGCCAAAGAAAAGTCCTCAACCTCATACATACCATATGGAAGGGGAGGTAGAGGTAGGCCAACCTACAGCAGACTTTTCTTCCAGGCTCAGGCCACCTCACAGTATCCTCAGCAAGGCTACTTTAGGCACAGGGCAGGCAGGATTCAAGCGTGAAGCCAAGCCAGCCAAAGTCAGTCACAACCTCTAAGCAGAATCCCTGATGTGGTTGCCAGGGTCATCTCCCCTCCTCCGGTGAGGGGCAGACTGGCTCACTATTTTCATAGATACATAGATACATAGACAGTGTCGGCAGATAAGGGCCTATGGCTCACCCAGTCTGCCCATTTGAGCTTGTAAGTTCAGTTTGTTTTCCTAGAAGTCTGTTTCCCCTTACCCCTGACCTCTAGAATTCCTTTATGTCTATCCCATGCATTCTTAAATCCGTGATTGTTTCAGCCCCCACCACTTCCTCTGGCAGGGTGTTCCACTTGTCCACCACCCGTTCTGTGAAGAAATTCTTTCTCATGTTTCCTCTGAATCGTCCTCCCCTCCAACTTCATCCCATGCCCTCTAGTCCTGGAACATCTTTTTCGCTTAAAAATAGTGTTTTCCTGCACCATGTTCCTCCCTGTAAGATACTTGTATGTCTCTATCATATCCCCTCTCTCCCTCCTCTCCTCCAGGGAGTACATGTTCAGTTCCTTCAACCTGTCTTCATAGGACTTGTGATGCAATCCATGCACCATCTTTTCTGCCCTCCTCTGAACCTTCTCTACCCTGTCTATGTCCTTACATAGGTATGGTCTCCCAGAACTGTACACTGTACTCCAGGTGGGGCCTCACTAGTGTCTTGTATAGCGGAATTATGACCACCCTTTTCCTGCTGGTGATGCCCCTGCCTATACATCCCAGCATCCTATTTGTTTTTCCTGCTGCCTTGTCACACTGTTTCCCTACCTTGAGGTCATCAGAGATGACAACCCCAAGATCCCTTTCCTGCGTGGTGCATGCTATATCCTCACCCCCCAACTGATATATTGTGCCAGGGTTTTTGTGCCCCATATGCATTATCTTGCACTTCTTTGCATTGAATTTCAACTGCCAAACCCTGACCATTCTTCAAGTTTCTGCAGGTCGCTTCTCATTCTGTCTACACCTCTGGTGTGTCTACTCTGTTACAGAGCTTTGTGTCATCAGCGAACAGTGAAATTCTGCCTTCTAGATCCTCTTGATGTCACTGATGAAGATGTTGAATAGGACCGGTCCCAGCACAGTCCCTGTGGTACCCCACTGGTCACTCTTCCTCTGTGGAGTGACAGCCATTTACCACCACCCTCTGTGTCCTGCCACCCAGCCAGTTACCTACCCACCCACTACTGTCCTGCCCACACCCATATTCCCCAGTTTGTATAATAGTCTTCTATGTGGCACAGTGTCAAAGGCCTTGCTGAAGTCCAGATAGGCCATGTCCACTGCCCTCCCTGATCCACCTCCCTAGTCACCCAGTCAAAAAATTCAACGAGGTTGGCCTGACATGACCTCCCCCTGGTGAAACCATGCTGCCTTGGGTCCTGTAGTCCATTGACAACCAGATGTTCCACCAATCTCTCCTTCAGTAGTGCTTCCATGATCTTCCCACTACCGGGGTGAGGCTGACTGGTCTGTAGTTCCCTGCTTCCTCTTTGTTCCCACTTTTGTATAAGTGGACTACATCTGCTGTCCTCCAGTCTTTGGGTACCTCCCCTGTTTCCAGTGATCAGCTAAACAGGATAGCCAGAGGTTCAGCCACCACCTCTCTTAGTTCTTTAAGGACCCTGGGGTGCACCCCGTCTGGCCCCATTGCTTTATCAACTCTTATTACTTCCAATTCCTTCAGGACCCTTTCTCGTGTGAAGGGACTTGTGTCTATTTCTGCACCATTCTCACCCCTTGTACTCCCTTCAGACCAATTACCCCCTCTTCCTCAGTAAAGACTGAGCAGAAATACCTGTTCAATATGTCAGCTTTACTGTTGTCATCCTCCACGTGGCTCCCATCCTCCCCCTTCAGTCTCACTATCCCTCCCTTTGTCTTTCTTTTTTCACTTATGTACCTGTAAAAGGTTTGTCCCCTTTACCACTGATTTTGCAATGTGTTCTTCTGTCTGAGCTTTGGCTTCCCTTACTGACCTCCCTGCCTCCCTTTGCTTCTCCTGGTACTTCTCCCTATCCCCTTCTGCCTGTGTCTTTGTATTGCCTGAATGCAATCTTTTAGCTTTCACTTTCTTTGCTACCTCTTTGGAAAACCATAATGGTCTCCTCTTCCTTTTCCTCTTGCTAACCTGCTTAATGCATAATTCTGTTGTTCTTGTAATCCCCATTTTAAATACTGCCCACTGTTCCTCAACCCCTGATTCCTGTCCCATTCCCCTTAATGCCTCTTTCAAGTATCTCCCCATTTTCCCAAAGTCTGCCCCCCTAAAATCCAGGATACGTGTTTTTGTGTGGTTTGGTTCTGCTCTTTCTGTGATTTCAAACCACAATGACTGGTGGTCACTGTTACCCAGGTGCTCCCCACTGTTACCCCCATCACACTGTCCCTGTTTGTGAGCACAAGGTCCAGTATTGCCTTCTGCCGAGTTGGTTCCATGACCAGTTGCTTGAGGAAGGCACCCTGAAGGGAGTCCAGGATAAATCTGCTCTAGTTGATGCTGCTGCTGGGATGCTCCAGTCCCGTCTGGAATATTGAAGTCTCCAACCAGTACTACCTCACCCTTGTCTGCCATCCTTTGGATGGCTAGCATCAACTTCCTATCTGTTTCTTCCTCCTCGCTGGTGGTCTATAGACCACACCTGTATCGGATGGCTGTCCCCATTTTCCTTTCCAGCTTAACCCACAGTATCTCTCCCCATTTTGTTCCTCCTGGATCTCTGTGGCCCTTATGTCATTTTTCACATACAGTGCCTCTCCCTTCCTGCCTGCTCTGTCTCTACTGAATATGTTGTAGCCAGGTATGGCCATCTCCCAGTCATGGTTATCATTACACCAGGTTTCAGTGAAGGCCACAATGTCCAGGTCTGACTGTACCATGACAGCCTCAGATCTTCCATCTTGTTGCTAAGGCTCCTGGCATTTGCACACATGCTTTCCATGATTTGACCTCCCTAGACTGCTTCACTGTTCTACTCAGCCCCTTCCTTGGTTGTCATTTATCCCTGGTTCTCCTTGCTGTCTGCCCTTCTGCTGAATTTTGCCTTCTTCAGGCCTGAAGAAACCACCACAGACAAGTGGGTCCTGGAAGTAGTGGAGTTAAGGCCCGTCTCTCAATTTCAAATCCTTTCCAAAATTAAGGTACACATGCACAGTCTGAGGTGCCAGGTTCCAAATGAGACATAATCAGTTCCATCTCAGGGCAAACTGGTATCAAAGAGGAGATGGCCTCTCAAAGCTGATACCAGAAATAAAAACACTAATGCAGGACTTGCAGTGGTGGCAGGACAAAGACAACCTCAGAGAAGGCGTCCCTTTTCAACAGGAGCCTCCCTCCTTGGTTCTCACCACAGATGCCTCCCTCTTAGGTTGGGGAGCACATCTGGAAGAGCACACAGTGCATGGCACCTGTCCACAGCAAAGTCACTCCAGTACATACAGTAAATCTGCTGGAGCTCAGAGCAGTACTTCTGGCATTGAAGGCCTTTGCTTCCCTGGTGCAGGGCAAGGTGATACAGGTCAGAACAGACACTACCACCACCATGTATTACATCAACAAACAGGGAGGAACAAGGTCTGGCTCCCAGCACAGAAGCAATGAGGGTGTGGAGTCTGGCTTACTCCCTACAGGCTTCCCTAGTAGCCATTCACTTGCCAGGAAAAGACAGCACCCTGGCAGATGCACTCAGCAGAATCAACCAGAACCATCATGAATGGTCTCTAAACAGACAGGTGCTAGAGGTGGTATTCAGGAGATGGAGCACCCCAGAGATAGATCTCTTCACCTCTCGGAACAACCGTCAGTTGCAGGCCACCAGAGAGGGGTCAGTGCCCCTGGATGCCCTGGCAATGGATTGGTCAGGGTGGAAACTGTATGCCTTCCCGCCATTTCCATTGATTCTCAGGGTCCTGATCAAGTGCAGATCCTAGCCATCCTTAATTATTCTGATAGCCCCAGACTGGGCCAGACAGCCATGGTACTCACTGCTGGACCATCGCCCCAGGAACATCCAACGCTGTAGATGTGCTGAACAGCTGCCTTGCTGAGATTAACGACTGGATGGCCTCTAGCTGGCTGCGACTGAACCCCGATAAGATGGAGGTATTGGTGGTGGAGTTGGACAGAGTGCATAATAGGATGGCCTCTGAATCAGAGACTGGACTTGTTCTGGGATCTGTTTCATTAAATACCTCCTCTAGGATGAGAAATCTTGTTGTCATTCTGGAAAGGAGTTTGACTATGGAGGCGCAGATATCCTCCACCGTCCGCTCCTGTTTTTTCCATCTCAGAAATGTCGCCAGGATAAAGCCCCTTGTTCTGCCTCTGGACCTCCCCACTTTGATGCATGCCTTAGTTACATCAAGGCTCAACTACTGTAATGCGCTCTCCCTTGGGGTCACGGGAGGATCTCTCTGCAAACTGCAGCTAGTGCAGAACGCAGCTGCCCGGTTACTTACTGGGCAACCAAAATTTTGCCATATTACACCGGTGTTGCATGAGCTGCACTGGCTGCCGGTCAGGTGGAGGATCCTCTTTAAGGTAGGTCTTCTCACCTATAAGACCCTTCACGGTCAGGGTCCTGGTTATCTGTCAGACCTTCTTGTACCTGCTCTCTCTGTTCACCCCCTCTGTTCCTCCTGTGAAGACCCCCTAACGAGTCCCAGGACGAGGTTGAAATCAGCTGGTGACAGGGCTTTTAGTGTCAGGGTTAAGGGGGCCCCTACTTTGGAGGTATTCAAGGCCTGCCTTAAGGCCCTATTTGCTCAGGCATTTCTGGATTAAATTATTAATTTATTTATCTGATTTGTTTGTAGTTTTTGCTAACTGATATTTGGTGTATTGTTTATGAGTAATGTTTATATGACGTGTTACTATTTTATGTTTTGAATTATCTCTCTGTTTATTGATCTATTTCTGAAGATGTGTTTATCTGTGCGGCACCCAGAGCTTCTGGGATTGGGTGTCTTTAAATAAATTTTGCCTTGCCTTGCTTTCCCTGTCAGTAGCCTCAACCATACACCTCCCTCAGAGGCACTATCTCCTAACATCCTCGTAGGGAAGACTCCTGTACCCGAACCTCAAGTTCCTCAAACTCAAGGTCTGGATCTTGAGGACCTAGAATATGCTGGCTTACATCTCCCTGAGACTGTTCTTAATGTACTAAGAGGGTCTAGAAAGCCCTCTACCAAGAAAACTTATGCTTCCAAATGGAAGAGGTTTTCCAAATGGCTCTCTGACAATGACATAGTACCTTTATACGTGGGTTGCCAGCCCTGCTAGACTACCTCACCCATTCTTCATTCCTTGGGCTTGCAGCCCACCACTTTCAAGGTTCACTTAGCTTCAGTCTCGGTTTACATTTCAGCTGGCCAAGGCGTTTCCCTGGCATCCAATCCTATCTTTTTTTTTTTTTGCATATATTTATTTTATCACCCCCTGCGTCCGATCGGCCTGTCCTTCAGGCCTTCTACCAAGGACTACCTCCATGTCTCCATTTCAAACCCTCCCCGATGCCAGCTTCCACCTGATTCCAGATCGCAGCCGACCAGGGTAGCCCAACATAACCCTTCGTCGGACGGGTCCCCTCCTTCTGGAGGGAAATTGCCTTCAGGCATTCTTGCTCTCGGCCCTGATGCTGCTGGGATCGGTATCTCCCTGGCTCTTCAGGGGTTCCATGGAGGCAGGGGATCCAGGCGGCCGTCATCCGGTCACTCGGACGCCATTTTCCGCTTTCAAGTTCCCCTATTGCGCGCTTCTTGTAGTGCCCTGGTCTCCACGGGGGCGCTACAGAGCGAGTACAGCCTAACCCACCCGGGAGGAGAGCAGTCCTCAGGACGCCAATCCTCCCGTCCCCTGCCGACCCCAGCGACCAGTCCGTCCCGAACCTGGGTCGCTGGCGTGGTTTGAAGTAAGGCGCCAGTGCCTCAGCCCTCTGCGCCACCTGGCCGGCTCCAACCCTATCTTTAAGAAGTTTTTTAAAGGGACTGTCCCACTTGCACCCTCCTCATAGGAAACCAGTGCCAACATGCGACCTCAACGTCTGCATTGTCAAACTCGTGGAGACCCCATCTGAGTCTTTGGATACAGCACTTCTGATAATTTGTGACCTGGAAAGCTGTCCTGGTAGCTATCACTTCAGCCAGGCAGATTAGTGAACTACAGGCCTTGAGTACACAGCAGAATTAAATCTCCTTCCACAGGGATAAGGTGGTCCTTAGGACTAACAGCAAATTTCTACCAAAGGTAGTCTCTGACTTCCACCTGAACCAGTCAGTCACTTTGCCAGTTTTCTTTACTGAGCACTCCAGTTCAGGGGAGCGCAGGCTGCATAGCCTGGATGTTAAAAAGAGCTCTCAACTACTATATTGACCATACAAAGGCCCACAGACAGGATAGACAGCAGCTGTTCCTGACCTATGGGGATATGAAAAAAGGAAAAACAGTCACAAAAAGTACTATTTCATGCTGGATAGTGCAGTGTATTCAGTTCTGTTACAGCAAAGCTGGTAAGAAGCCCACAGTAGGCCTGAGGGCCCATTCTACATGGGGTACAGCTGCTACAACTGCAGCAGCTAGAAACATTCCCCTGTTGGAAATTGCAAAGCAGCTACATGGAGGACAGTACACACTTTTACTAAGCACTACTGCTTGGATATTCAGTCCAGGAGTGATGCCAGGTTTGGCACAGCAGTGCTGCAGAGCCTGTTTCCTAAGCAGGTTCTGAACCCTCCTGCAAAGGTACTGCTTCGTAGTCTGCAAGAGTTAAGCAGATTGAAAAATTCCTGGGATTAAAAGAAAAAATGACTCACCTTAGTATTCTTGTTTCTTCCAAGGTATTCTTCAATATGCTTAACACTCCCTCCTCTTCCAGAACCAGGAGCTTCTAAGCAACAGCTGGTTACTGTTTAAAAAGGGGGGTTGTGCTCCACTTGTGTTACAAGTTTTGATCCCAGATGGCTGTTGTTCTCTTTCCACTTTTGGTCCTATATGACTGTTAAGGAACATCTTTATAGTGTATGGTAGAACGCTGTCTCCCAACAGTGTTGTTGTGCTTACCTGAGTGAGTCACGATGTTGTTGTGCTGCACCGAGACGCCACCGTGCAGCACAACAAGATCGAATGCATTCGCACATGTGCAATTGAGCGGCACACAGCAATGTGGAAGTAAGCACGCTGCTACAGATCGCCAAGTAAGACTTATTTTTTCTTGTAGACTTGTTTGGGGGATCACAGAGTGCTGACTATGGTTGCCCATACACTATAAAAGATTGTGTATGAGCAACCATACACAAACAAGCCAGTTGTAAGATCTCGAGGTTTCCATGGTAATGGACCTCTCGAGCTGTGCTCCTGAGGTCTCTGGTTACCACAGAAACCTCTCGATCACAACTGCCCTGTTGTATATGATTGCTCATACACAATCCTCTATATGTGGGGATTTTATTATTCATAAACTATAGTATTAATAGGATAGCTTAGTTAAGGGGTCTTTACCCACAGGCTCCCATGAATCTGAGCACTATAGAACACATCAGTTGGTAAGGGCAGCAGTTTGAATGGTAGCACGGGCCAGTGAGTGTTCCATCATTTGCATATGTTCCATTTTCTCCAGGGCAGTTCAACACAGAAGGATGATTGCAAGAGTTAAGCATATCGAAGAACACCTTGGAAGAAACACAATTACTATGATGAGTCATTTTTTCTTCCAGCTCATCAGGGGACCCCGGTACATCCAGAATGGTCAACCCACCTCCACTATTACCCAATGAATTGTGCACCTGGAGGTACATCCCTCTCACCCCTGCATCTGCCAAGGTGGTAATCTGGGGCTTCATGGCAGTGGAAGACTGGCAGGAAGGCAGGGGCTGGGGAGGTGCGGTGCTAGGACTACTAGGGGAGCCATAATAGAGAAATGGGGCAAATAAAAAAAAATGTCGGTAAAGCAAACCATCAAAAAAAAAAGCCCTATCTTAAGTCTCTGAGCTGAAGGATTCCTATTTCAAAGGCCTCTGTTTGCACGATGAAGGCTTGTCACGTGAGGGACAGAATGGCCCCATAATCAAAGCATACAGCCTGGCACTGCAAGCCTTGCACTTTGTAGCACTGAAACATGTTGTGTTCCCCTACCCCTCGGAGCCTTTGCCATTGCCACTTTAGAATTTTTCCTACTGTCCTGTCCAACAAAGGCTGCCATCACAGAAGTGTTCTTCCTCCAAAATTGGGTATTTTCAACCCTGAGTTTGTTGCACCATTGTGCAGGGGTCACAGGAGAACTGCTCTGGTAAAAACTGTGAAGTTCATTACCATGGCTGAGGACTGGCTTTTTGGCACAATCAAAAGTAGAATCCCACAGCTCCTTTTACAGCACTGGAATTGAAACACAGTGAAAGGACACTGAAATTCCACAGGGAGAGGTGGAAGGGAGATAAATGTTTGAAGTTCGCTGCTAAAGTCAAACAAAAACAGAAGCTGGTAGCAAACAACATGCCTGCTAAATGGGGAGTGGTGTCTCAGCTAAGACAGAATGAAAAAAGCTGAGGATCTTGGAAAAGAGTGGTCCCCACGAAGATCCTTGGTCTAGCTCGCCCTGTCTCAGCTCAGTGGAGGACTCAGTCCATTCCACTCCCTACATATAGGAGACAACACACAACACATTTGGGATGTGCTAACTGATACTTTGCTCCTGGGCTGCCTGTTCCATTTCCAGTGTGATCCCCTCAGAGGCCAGCAAGGTGTCGTGCTTTGTGACTAACAAACCTGTTGATATCTTGTGTAGTGCTGCATACTGGGGGTATAGTCACATATGCTTTGCGCGCTTACAGAGGGCTCTGCACTTGCATGACTATAACACCTTTGGACATCGTACACAACAGTGCAAGAAGAAGGGACTTTATGCAGCAAAAAACCTCAACCTTCAAATATAGGGTCCTTGGTAAGGAAGGCACACTGTGCTGAATCGGAGCATTTCCAGGTGCATCCTGGGGTAGAGGAAAAGAATATAATACATATACCATATTCAAATTAAAATTTAGACTACAATGGCCTGGATATTCAAAAGGGTTGCACATTAGGCGCAACAAGGATGCACCATGTGCAACCCATATCGCCCGATCACGATATTCAAAGGGGCAAGTTGCGATCAGAACTTCCGATGCACTAGGGGTGCATTGTAATGTATGCAGTGCAAGTGAGGGCGTGCCAATGCATATGCAGCGCATCCCGATATTCGGCCCGGGATGTGCGGCGCATATGCTGGCACAACTCTACCTTGCGCCGCTGAGGGGGCACAAAGATGTGCCTGAGAAAAACAGGAACAAGTCCTGGCCACCCAAAGGTGAGCTGCCATATTGCAGGGCACAACACAGCAGCCGCCAGCCGTGGGTGGCCACCTGCCGACCCAGAGCACTGACCACAAGCTCCCTGCCCTGGGAGCGTTGTGCCCCACCCCGCCCCCCAATCGTGGGTATAAGTAGAATATATTACCTGGTGGTCCAGTGGAGACCCCCCATCGCCCGATCGCAGGCATAAGTATAATAAATCACCTGGTGGTCCAGTGGAACCCCCCCAATCGCTCGATCGTGGGCATAAGTAAACTAATTCAACCAGTGGTCCAGTGGAAACCCCCCCCATCCGCCCAATCGCAGGCATGAGTAATATTACATTACCTGGTGGTCCAGTGGTACCGACCTCCCCACCCGCCCACTGAGGGCCCCTGCCACCCAGTACCCCCCTTGTCATCAGCGGGCGGCAGCACCCACCCGCATGCCACCCACCAAATGACAGCATGGACCAATGGGCGTACAGACCATACTGTACTACACAAACCCGATATGTGAATGAACCCCCAGTGATTGCCAGCCTCTGTTGAACCACTGTTCTATGGAGGTAGCCTGTATGTAAAAGTTGGGCAACTAGCATTGTGAAAGTGACACATCATTATTCCTCCCCTACAATGGATGTTATTTATGGTATACCAGTATAAAATAGTACAGACCACTGCTGGCAATCAGATGATACACCACCATAAAATTATGTTATTCTGAAGCATTTTAGTTAAAGACACAGCAATAAGCAAAGTGAAAGCAACTCCCCAACACAGAGTCAAAACTAGATTAGTAAAGTAACTATGGTATTTTCATTGCATAAAACCATTTACCTGGTCACAATCTGTATCCTACAGCAGTCTCGAATTACACAGGGCATAAGAATTAGCTCCTCAGACTTCAGACTGAATATCACAGAAATGAAGTCTGTGAGAAATTATGTGACTATATCCCTTTTAAAAGGACTGTGGAAGTTTTACACAAAAGTAAACTTTTCTTTGAGGATACCGAACAATAAATTTACCTCAAACGCGTTGCAGCAAAAGTGTGTAACAGGTCACTGTCTACTGTGTGACGGTTTCAAAGCTGCCTTAGGTATCCTCAGTCCCTGTAGCAGCTAGGGTACCCCACCCACAAACAGTGCTAGTGTAACTGATTTCACCAGCTGTGCCCTGTTAAAACAGCAAATAACAGTCAATGGGTGAATTGTTCATAATTAAGTCATACTGCTATGCATTTCAATGCAACTGTGCCTAGTGGCAAAATGGGTAGGGCCCCTCCTAGGGCTAACTTTGCTGGGGAAGGGGGCAAAAACATCAGGCCATCACCGAAGAACTTGTGGGCCCAGCAAACTATAGTGCTTAAAATCTGGAAGATCGTAGGAAGTTTACGATCCCCTCCCGTGACGAATTCTGTCAAATCTGCTCCCCTGATGTTTTGGGTAGGGGCGACTTTAGTGAAAATCTTTCTAACAGTACATGCTTTACTACACAAGCCACTGACTTGCACAATGACAATAACGATGCTAAGACGCAAGAGCCCTCTGTTCTGCACCACTGTAATTTCTGCAGTTCGAACTTGATGGACCTACAGTCCCTTCCAACCTAAACTACTTGTTATCGTAGTCTGCAACTAAATAACTGGCTTCTGATAACCATTCCTAAGAATTCAAATGCCCCACAACTGAAATAAATAGGGACATAAATGCAAGTAGCAGGAACTAAGGCCACAGTGGTGTACCAAAGGTCTGCCTACATAAAAACATAGAAGTTAACGGCAGATAAGGACCGCTCAATTCCATGGTAAACCCTCACATCCAACTCCTAACCCGCCTCTCAATATTTAATGCAACCCTTTTAAACCCTGTTTACAATTCAGCCCGTAACGCAAAGACTTTATTACGCTCATTATATCAGGACACACATGAAAATTACTTTATCATGGCCTGCCGGTGAACAGTCCAATCAGGAAAAAAAAATAACCCCATTTAGAAAGCATTTTACCTGGCTCTGTACTTCCGCCATGGTGCAGCAGACTAAGTCACATGACAACAACAGGACACAAACCCGAAAGACAGCGCTGGGCATTATGGGGAATGTAGTTTCATTACGGAACAAGCTGATAGGGGACAGGGAATGAGCTACTCTTGAAGACGTGTCTGAATTCTGTGCATACAGCATACTGATACCTTTCAACCTCTTGCGTCATGAATCAGGGACACGGCTTAAAAAATCAGGGACATATTTTAAAACTGGTACTATTCACTCAAAGCTGACAGAATAAAGGAATGTGTCACGAACAACAACTCTGTAACTTTAATGTTTGACATTATTTTATGGTATTGATCCCCACTGTTCTGTCACAAAAACACAGATTTTACGAGGGACAGAGGAAAAAATTGAGGGCAAATCAGGGGCGACCCTGAAAATCAGGGACAGTTGAGAGGATGGTTCTGTGCGGGCAGGGATTCTACATTCAGAGTAGAGAATCTACGACGTGGTTAAAATAAGCGTTAACTTTTTCTGCCACGGAAATAAGTAACAAACTGAAGAGGTTAGGGTTTTTAATACCGTAAAATCTCAAAACAGCCCCAGCAATATAGACTTTAAAACTGGATGATTGACGTATTAATTCTAAAGAACCAAGTGATCTTAAAGACCCGACATAAGGTAAGGGTCAAGCAAACTAAGGCAGTCAGGGACCGTGGTAAGGCACTGTACCTCAACCATAAACATGGAAAAAAAGTTATATGCACTCAACCACGTCATCCAAATTCAGAGGTTGAATGATCATAAACTTTGTACTCCGAGACCCAGTCCGGCGACCCAGTGTCCTGCCCCCTCCCACACAGGCACCTTCGTACTTAGTACTTACTAGGCGCGTGTCTGTCGAATCCGAATACAGCATGTATTAGGCGGAATACTGCACTTGCTGTATTCGGTATATTCGGCGGACACTGTAGAGGACCCTTTTTGGGGACCTACTAAAATGAATGATAGAAAAAGGAATGCCCATAGACTATAATGAGGAAGTGGGATGACACCCTATTTCTAATGAGTAACATGATATTCTACTTTCCCCATTATAGCCTATGAGCATTCCTTTTTCTGTCATTCATTTTAGCAGGTCCCCCTTTTTTTGCTATCTTTGCTCATGCTCAGTGGCTTATTGCAGCACCAGTTCCATGGCATACGCTGTATTGTTGCAGCTCCGAAAGCATTCTGCACTGAGGGATGCGCTTTTATTACAGTATTACAGCTTAGGCTTCTGCTGTCACTACCCCCTGCACCCTGCGATCCCCTGGTGCAGTTGCTCAGCAGCTCTGGGTCTTGTTTCCTTGGGCATCCTGCTGTTTTTGCAGCTTCATAGTTTGCAGCCTCCCCAGTACTCTGTGTACTGGCATTCTGCTGTTAATGTTCATTAGTTCCAACCCCAGTTCAGTGGGATACCCTGGATTGCAGCATCCATGGCACGTTACACCCAAGGGAGAGACAACCTGCTGTTACTGCACTTCCACTGCACCCTGTACCCCCCCCCCAACCCTCATGAGCACCCCAATCACCATTATTGTTCAGCAGCTCTTGTTCCTGTTCCTTGGGACACCCTGGTGTTACTGCAGCTATGAGCTCAGACTCCATCTCCCATTACAGTCTCTGCCCTGGGATACCCATCTGTTGTTGCTCTGCAGCCTTGCTTCCAGTTCCTGTAAAACTCTCCACTCAGGACTCACACCCGGCTGTGACTGCAGTACAACAGGTCTGCTCAGATCCAGCACTCACTGCATTCTCTGCTCTGGGAAATGAAGCATCACTGCTCAGCCACTTTGGGTCCAGATGTCCCTATCCCATTATACTTCTCTGTCCAGGGATCACAGCCTGCTGTCCATGCTTAGCACAAGCTCAGCATCAGGCTAAACTCATGCTTCATACTCTGTGTAAACTCAGCAGGACACTGTAGTAAAAGGAATGTCTGTAGGCAGCACTGGTGCATGCATGCATTGCAACGCAGCAGGCAGTACCACCAAGTCGAGACAGATGTAATCCCAGGGAGTGAGTTGAGATAAAGTCACCAAGCCTTTGTCACAGCATGCCACACATATACATGTTATACAGGCTACCTCCATGAGGCAGCATTTTAAAACTTACTTTTACCATTTTAACCTGACTTGTAGTACAAATCAGAGCCAGTATTCAAGTAACAAGACCCTTGTTACTTGAATACTGATTCATTTTGTACTACAGATTAGGTAAAATAAATAAAAAATAAGTTTCAAAATGCCGTCCCATAGACTTGGATGGCACACATCCCCACGCTAGTCATATAATGACCTCACAAAACAAAGAAGCACAGGGATGACATCGGCGATCAGGAAGTGGAAGGGATCGAGCGGCTAGTCCCTTCAGGAGCAAAATACGATCCCTTCCCTTCCTTAGGGGGATAAAGAGAAAATAGTTCAACTACTACAGAGGAACTCCCAGTCAGGTAAGGGAGCCTCCTAGTGATTTTGCACTGTACCGAGAAAGGTGCCCTTTAAACCACTAAGAAGGCGGAAGGAGATCACATTTATTTTGGAACACTATTGATAGTCTAATTCCTAGGTTTCTGCAGATATAATTTCAGATATGTCAACTGTTTAATATGCTCAGGGTGCAAATTACTCCAAGAAGAGGAAGCAAGCAGTACACTCTTAGAAAGAATACGTGATAATTGACTAAAAAGTAGTGACTTTTTAACCCACCAGTTAGTGACAACACAGTGTGTGTTAAACTTCACACATACAGTGTGTTAAATAAATTTAACATAGTGATGTGTATATTGGGCAACACACAAATGTGTAGCTTTTACCGCACACTGACATGTTGAATTTTTAACACATTCATTTGTTAAATTTCAACAAATAAGTGTATTGAAATTTGAAGTGTAGTAATCCCACATTGACTGAATGAAAAAGTTCAATTACTAATAAGAAATGTTCACAAATTCCTATGAAACAATTTTAACTCTAGTGCCAACAGGCCTTGTAACATAACTAACAAAGCCAATGAACAGCTAATCTACACAGGTGACAAGCACTTCTTAGAGCTTATTAACATGCTGTATTTGTATTATAACATACTGCTTAGGAGCCAGCTACCCTGGAAGGTCTTACTTTTAATGCCATGGGGAGCCATAGTAGAGAAGAGAATAACTATAAAAAGAGAAGAACTCCAGAGCAAATTCCTGGGCAAATGTTACCCTGAAGGGTATTGGCCATGCAGCCAAATTTGAAAGAAAACACAATTCCATACACCCCAATTAAGCAAAGCATCATAGGAAGTATATGCAAATTGCCATGAAGGAATTTAAAACTGGCTCAACTCTAAAAAAATATATATATTTTAACATTCATAGAAAAATTGTTAAAGCTGTAAAATAAATTAAAAATCACAGTTTACTGCTTGCAAAAAACATGTAATGGGCGAGGGTATTGCTCCTGACACTGACCGCTCTCAACATGGCCTGGTTTGGGTCAGGGCACGGGTCCACCCTAGCTACAACTTGGAAGGGGGAAAACACAAGGTAATCCAACTACACCAACCACATAGAGGTGGACGTTTGTGTGACGCCTGGCCAGCGGATGTCAGGGGAACATTTTTGGGAAGGGGGCCCAGGTTCAAATACCACTACTGGGAACACAAGGAGAGGTGTGACGCTGACTTGAATGCAAGGAATAATGTAAAAGTGTATTAAACATGACTAAACAATAACATTACACTACATATCTACACTCTAAAGGACTAGAACCTTACTGAATTCAGAACTGTAAAAGATAAGATATCTACACATTACTGTACCCTACTAAACAAATAACATCACTAAATTCGTACTTTACCTCCTATGCGGTGAATCAGTCATGAATACCCTCACGCCAGCCACCTGGCATGTCTGCAGGGAAGGGGAAAGCAGGATGGGGAACCAGCTGCCCTGGGTAGGGAAAACACAGAACAGGACACAGGCCAGAACTATTCCAAGGCAGTGTCAGTCATCGCACAAAGGTCTCTATAGACCACTGGAAATGACACCTCCAGGAAAAAGTCTACTCAATTCCACCCAGCCACAGCCCCTACTTGGACTGCTGGGACACAAGGACAAACAAGGACGTGACAGCTGGTCTGGGAAAACGGGGTCAGGGGCACCTGAGATCACACGTAGGCTGAAGGGTGTATGCACAATAAACATTTTATTTGAAACCCTGTGTCTGTGTGTCTTTATTTCTAGCAATCAGTACTCATTTAAGTCACTCTATGTACACATAAAACAGTTCAGGAAATATAAATAAGGCAAATCACAGTGGCACTGTCTCTTGGTGACCATCGTTGGCTGGCAGGCATTAACCCACATTCATGCAGACAGTTATTTGATTACAGTTCCATGGCTCAACAGAGCCTTGCACTTGCCCTGCCCCTTTTAATTTAGCACAAGCCACTTAAAATTCCATCTGAAGGCATTGATAACAATTACCATTCATTTGTACAGTTCCTGGCTCCTTTGAGACTGGAGGGGCCTGTCATTGCCACTTTAACTCGGGTAGGACTGTCATTGCCCATTTAAGACCACTGTACATACAGGCAGTCAATCAACTTCACTATCCCAGGGCCTTCTCCCACTATGTATGGGGCTTTCTTGTGGCTCCGCCCATGGATGATCTTTGCTGGGGCCTTGCATGCCCCCACGGTCACTGGCTCAAGGGAGCCCTTCTTGTTACTCCACCCTGTGGGTGGTCTTGCACTGGGGCCTTACCAACCCCCACATTGCCCTGGCTCTATGGAGCCATTTCATGACCCACTTTGTGGGCGGTCCTTCCTTCTGGGGCCTTGCATGGCCCACAATCATTGCCTTGGCTGGTGCCTAGAAGCACTGAAGATTTTATTTAAAATAAAAAAAAAGGTTCTTTTTTTTTCTTTCGGCGGCCAGCATCTGACCACGGTGCTGCCACCATTTACCCTGCTGCCCTCTCTTCTAGGCCAGGGACTGCTGCTGGTACTGGGGAGGTCTGGACCCACCTCCTCCCACAGGCCTCCTTGAACTGCTGAATCCTCCATGGGAGGCCTGGACCCGCCTCCTCCCACATGCCTCCACTGCTGCTAGGACTGGAGTAGGAGGAGATGGCCTCACCTCTGCTGCTGCTGCCCTCCTGAGTGTACTGCTGGCTTTCTGGACACGGGGCTGGCCAGGACCTGCTGCCCCTCCCGGCAGACCTCCGCTGGGCTGCTGTTTTATGGAGGGGACAGCCTGGATCTGCCGCCCCTTCTGACAGGACTATTGCTGGGCTAATGGAGGGGACGGCTCTCATCTGCTGCCGCCGTCCCTCACAGAGAACTTATGCACCCAGGAATTGCTGCTGAGATGCCGGATGGAGGGGCCAGCCTGAGATTGCTGCTGCCACCCCCCCCAAGGAACCACACTGCGGACGGTAACAAATGGAGGGGATGGCCTGGATCTGCCGCCCTTCCCAACAACACTTTACCACTGCCATGGCACCGGGGACCCAATGACTACAGTCGCCAATGAACAGAGAGGGAGCGATCAGCTGAGGACTGGCCGGACATTGGGAGGGACCCCAGGACATCAGGTGAGTCCCTCCTCTTTTGCCTAGCCCCGGCCAGCCTAACGCTCTCCCTCACTCTTGCTGCTGCACTCTGCTGCTCGAACAGGGACTGACTGAATGACTGTTGCTGTTTAAAAGGGCTGAGGATTCCAGTTAGAATTCTCTCAAGTCCGTCTCTGCCGGCATGCCTCACAACCGGGCCCACGAGAGCAGGTGCCTGGTGCAAGGTAACTGGGGGTTCTAGCAAGGAGCTGAAGGCAGGGAAAATGAGCAGGAAAAACTTTTTAAACAGAGCCTCAGCTGGGGCTTCACTTTTGAAGTGCCTACTGGGGCCCAGGGCACCTAACTTGGGGCCTTCCCACACACTGGGGCACCTTCCTGCCTACCCAGCTCCAAAGTACCTGGCTGCCCATATTTGGAATACACCAGGACTCTGGGGCACTACAAGCATTTTAATTAATTACTGTAATACAGCACTATACCGTTTCTATGTATAGTTGATCAAAAAAAATCAAGTGTTATTTTTTACACTCTGTGTATGAATCACTGTTTCATATTACACACTTGCGAGTTAATATTGCACACACTGTGTTAAACAGTGACTTACACAGAAGTGTTGTTTATTTACACTGTAAGTGTGTCAATCACTTTTCATAAATATGACACAGCTGTGAGTTAATGTAACACACACTGTGTTAAACAGTGATTTACACATTTACAGTGTGAAAAATAACACTTCATTTCTTAGAGTGTACCAGCAATACTAAAGATGCACTCAGACGGTACACATGTAGATGGACGTCTAAAATATTTGACTTCAGTTTGAAGCATGGCTGGCCAAACTGAGTACTTGTTTTTCCACTAGATATGAGGACCCGGTTGAGTTGGTCTTTCATGGCTCCATGAGCTAAGTATTCAGCACTCTTTCTGGAATAGGCACAAATGATTGCTGTGTCAGCGGCCTTGAGCAATCAAGGGCATTTGACATTATCCAAATATCATCAGCTTTGTTCACTTTAATGAGCAGTGGATGGCATGGAGAAGGTAAACTGCAGATTGTTGTCAGAGACAGTGCAGGAGAGCTAGTTGAGTCCCATGACAGCCTCAGCGATGGTGGGCACTGAATACCATTTACCTTCTGAATAAGACATCCTGTTGGTATGATTTTTTATATTCTGACAGGGAGGAGCTAGTGACATGCGAAGAGGTTGTTAAAGCCAGTTTTAAAACAGTATTCTGTTTTCTACTAAGACACACATGTTGGGACTCTGAAAAGCAACATCAGGCACTGTTAGGAGATGAGTATACATTAGAAAAGACAATTTAAGGGTACTGTGGTAAGAGATTTTGTCTGCACTTTTAAACTTGTTTTGTTTAAGTGATTTGTATGTTTTGTGAAATATGGTTCTGTATTTGCATTTTATATTTTTTATCTATTTTGAAGTAAACCTCTACTTAATAGACTACTTGGTGTGCCTTTGAAATTCTCTTCTTGACAAGTGAAGCATACATGATTAAAGCTTGACACTGTACAAAGCTTACTGGTTTTACCAAACTGGGAAAAGGTAAGAGTTTATTCTGTGGTCTTTAATAGAGTTTTAAGGTTCGCTTTTTATCGCCTGGTTAGATGCCTGTAGGCGGAAGATATCTGGTCCCTCTCAAGAGCAGAATTATCTGAGCCTGTACATTGGGTACACTAGCAAGAGGTTCACAGTTTGAATCCCTCCAAGACTTGAGACCAAAGGTTGATTCGAACCCACAAACCAAACAGGAGGGTTACCCTGTTTCTGTTTCCTGTTCATAAGACTGTGCATGGAGGTTGGCACTGTGGGAGCAGAGGGCCTGACCTGCTGAGTGGGTTTGTGACAAATTGGTTGGCAGCGGTGTGCATCATTTTGGTTTGGTATTACAAGCTTTTATTGTTCAGTGTGTCAGCTTGAGACTGTCAGCTCACTTACAAAGAAAGAAAAAGGCAGTGATTTATTTTTAAAAAGGAGACAGAACTGTATCACTTGGTGTACAGTCAAGTCAAGTTCCTACCCGTTTTATTCTTTTTCTAAAGTGCAAGTCAGAGTAGCCATAGTTAGGGAAGAAGATGGCTTCCAACTACAGCAGGCACACTGTAGACTACTTAAAGCAGTTGTGTAGGGACATGGAGTCCTGTTTGAGGTGAAAGCCAGCAAACAGAACCCCAATGGTAGCAGATACCCAGAGCATCGAGTCACAGACAGTGACTGAAAAGGACCAAACCTTGAGTGTGGCAGGGCTAGTGGCTAGTGCAGTGTCCAGATCCGATGAGGAGGGCAACAGGGCCACTGTCAGTGAAGGGCCACAGCAACAGGGGAAGGTCACCAGTATCCTGGATCCAGAAGTACTCAGGCTGCAAACTGAGTTGCGCAGAATGGAGCTGGAGTTCCAGAGAGAGAGAGAGAGAGAGGGACCGTGAACAGAGAGATGCAGACCGTGAGGAGTGTGAGCACCAGCAAGCTGCAGGGGAGAAGAGGGAGCGAGAATGCCAAGATGCAGATCGTGAGGAGCATAAGCGCCAGAGGCAACACAAACTGGAGAAGCTATGACTCTAACCAGCGGCACCAGAGCAGGTAAGTCGCTTGGGTTTAACTGGGACTACAGGACTGGGTTACAAATTGAATTCCAAATTGATAGATGAATTTAAAGAGGGGAGGATGCCTTTTTAAATTCTTTTGAAAAAGTTTGTATTCAGGCAAAAATTCCTAGAGAGTCCTGGAGCTTCCAGCTATCCCCACTACTTACCGGAAAGCTCGGGATGCATTGGGTCAATGGACAATGAGGACAGTGATGATTACAGCAAACTTAAAGCTGCACTGTTAAAGAAATTTGAATTAACTGTTGAATCATACAGAGCTAAATTCTGTAGCTCAGGAGAAGCCCTGACATGAGCTACGAGGAGTTAGCCACTAAACAACGCTAGTTTTAAAACGTTGGTGGAAGGAATTGAAGCAAACTCTGTTGATAAAATTGAAAATGTGATTTTGTTAGAACAATTTTTCTGACATGCCTAGCAGAGCTGAAAACCTGGCTGGAGGACCGAGATCCTGAAACAGTGCAAGAGGTGCTGAACTCTCAGACCACTGTGCCAAGAGCAGACCTGCTCTGAGAGCTTAATGGGGCAGGTGGCAGTGCCGAAAGGGAAAAGCGTGCTTCAGGGCAGCTAAAACCCTCACTGCCTCTACCAAACCAGTTAGTTCCAGGTTTCAGAGAAAGATTTCTCTGAGAAATGAAATGAATGTTGGTTGTTTAAAGAAACTGGGCATATTGCCAGACAGTGTCCCAAACAGATGAGCAATAATATGCAAGGTGGTGCTGGGAAGGAAGTGGGTTGTTTGTGTGTCCTTGGGAGCATGCCAGTGAACATGAGGGAACACATGCACCCAGTCATGGTGAATGGTGTACAGATGCAAGGGTTAGTGACATGGGGGATCCTTGACCTTGGTAAAGGGGGATCTAGTAGAGCCTGGTCAGCTTATACCCAATAAATACGGCCACTGTACAGGACTTTACTGGTGAGGTGAAACATTGCCCTTTGCTAGTGTTCTCCAGACTGGGGTGAAACAGGGGAACTATGCAACAGGTGACTGTAGCCAAAACCTTAGCAGTGGATGTGATCCTGGGCAACAATCTCAAACAAGGGATGGGTGTGCAGTTACCTGTAGCCACAGCAAGGAAAATCTGTAGTTCCCTGAACCCCACAGATGCCATTGTGGAAACCACTGAAAGGCTGGTTCCCCCACCTGTGTCTCCAGATGAAGAGATGAATGAAAAGGGGGTAGAAATTTCCCCAGTAGCAGTTAACCACACAGCTACAGAGGGTTGCTCCGAGGAGGGAGGGGTGACCCATTGTCGGAGGGTTGGGATTGACAGTGATCCTGAGTGCCCTGACGCTAGTGCTAGGGACCCTAGTTTAGCGACTGAAGGGGACCTGTCCCATGCCTTGGGAATGTGTGAGGGGTTTGCGGCTGCTCAGAGAAGTGACCCTAGTCTAGAGAAGCTGAGGGCTTGGGCAGACTTTGACGGGGCACAGGGAGGTGATGGCAGACATAAATAAGGTTTATTGGGAAAATGGACTTATGTATACTCAGGCTGTGCAGACAGAGGGAGGGGTGCTAGGTAGGCAGCTTGTCGTTCCCCAGGGGTATCGTAAGCAGTTGCTCAAGATTGCACATGATATTCCCTCATCTGGTCATCTGGGAATTGAGCGCACTATGCAGTGGTTGGCCCAGAATTTCTATTGGCCTAACTTCACCCAGCAGGTGAAGGAGTATTGCAGGTCTTGTCACCGGTGCCAAGAAATAGGGAAGGCGGCCAAAAAAACCCAAGCCGCCCTGATTCCATTGCCCGTAGTGGAGGAGCCATTCCAGAGGGTGGGAATGGATATTGTGGTGTCTTTAAATATCCCCTGCTCCTCAGGGAAGAGATTCATCCTGACTGTGGTGGATTATGCCACCCGTACCCAGAGGCAGTCACGCTATCCTCACTGAGGACAGACAAAGTGGCAGATGCCTTATTTGGGATTTTCTCCTGTGTTGGGTTTCCACAGGAGGTTATCACCGATCGAGGGGTTTCTTCATGTCGGACCTGATGAAATGTTTATGGGAGAAGTGTGGGTGGTGAGATGCACGGCACTTATATCACCCACAAGCCAATGGGCTTGTGGAAAGATTCAATGGTACCCTGAAATCAATGCTCCAGGCGTTTGCTGAACAGCATGAGAGGGACTGGGAAAATACCTTCCCACCTGTTGTTTGCATACAGGAGGTGCCCCAAGAGTAGACAGGATTTCCCCTTCAAACTCTTATATGGATGCCGGGTACATGGGTCCCTAGACTTGATCCGGGAGGACTGGGAGGGCAAGCACACCACCAAGGGAACTCCCATAGTGGATTATGTCCTTAGGTTTACAGAAAGGCTGAAGGAGCTTATGGGGACATCCCAGAGCAACCTAGCAGCTGCCCAACAGAAACAAAAAGTGTGGTACGACCGCAGAGCCAGAGCTCGCTCATACATGGTGGGTCAGGAAGTCATGGTCCTTATTCGTCCAGAAAGACAAGCTGCAGGCTGAGTGGCAGGACCGCATAAAGTGGTTAGGAAGGTAAATGACGCGGAACTACATTATAGAGTTACCTGACCAAGACAGACAAAAGGATGTACCATGTCAACATGATGAAGCCATATGCAAATAGGCGGACATGGTGTTTGTAGTATGTAGTTCTGGGGAGGGGACGGACGAAGGAGACCCCCTTCTGGACTTGCTGGAGGAAAGTAAGTGGGAGTCCTCTGTGGAGGCAGTAAACTGTCTTTCCAGCTGGCCCTGGACAAGATCCAGGAAGTAAGGAGGTTTTAGCAGACATTGCCCAAAGCCTTCAACACCGTCTCCCACCCCATATTGCTCTCTTGTCTCACTGAATCAGGCCTCTGTTGCTGCTACCAACTGGTTCAGATCTTACCTCTGGCAGAACCCGGTCCGTTAGAGCGCAAATGCTATCTCCTCCCTCTTCCCTTAACTACCGGTGTCCCCTAGGGGTCGGTTCTGGAACCCATACTGTTCTCTATATTCCTAAACCACTTCACCGCTCATCTGCTCTACTACCTCAATCCACATGTATGCAGATGACACTGTACTCTTCTCTCAGGCTCCGACCTTGAAGTGGTACAAACTAACCTCCAAGCCGACTTCAACAAAGTACAGCAATGGTTCAGCTCTCACCAGCTCTCCCTAAATGTAAAAAAAACTGTCACGATGACTTTTGACACATGACAGTGCCTGTCCAGACTCCCATCCCTTCCCTCTTTCCACACCCTGGATGGTCAAAAACTCGAAGATGTCTCCTCATTCCACTACATGGGGGTATGGCTCGACTGCCATCTTTCCTTCTCAGACCACATTGATGCTATTTTAAAAAAACTACGCCCCATGCTTGGTGCACTTTATAGAAACCGCAGTAGCCTCCATTCCCCTGTCCGACGTGAACTGGTCCAGAAGATGATACTTCCCTCCTTTGATTACTGTGACATTGTTTACAGTGCAGCCCCTAAGTCCACCCTACCTAAGCTGGACACACTTTTTAATGCCTTGTGCCGTTTTGTTCTCGATGCCTCACCCCTTACCCACAACTGCGACCTTTACTGTTCCCTGGTACTACCATCCCTCAGAAACCGTCGCATTTCACACTGTGCTAAATATGTATCTCATCTATGGCTTGGCACCATCCCTTCCTACCTCTCCTCCGTGCTCTCAGCTGCCCCCTCCCCCGCCCATTATCTTAGATCCTGCGACTACCGCCAACTATCAGTCCCTAGGTGGAAGACTACTGCTGGGCAAGCTGCTCTCTCACACCAGTTTTCCAAGCTATGGAATGATCTCCCACCTCAAATCCGGCATTCCTCCTCTGCCCACTCTCTTTCTACCACCCTAGCTAACTTCCTCACCACTAATTGCTCCTGTACCTGACTCGGCCATGCGCCAATTGTTCCCCTCCCCACTGCCCGACCAGTGGCCTTAGCTTTGCTATAAATGCTGACATATAGCCCCAACCTATGCACTTTTGTCCTGTGCCTTTTTGTCCTGCACCACCATGTGTTCTATGTCTCCTGTTGCTTATACCTGCATATCACTGTGTGCTAAATTTTCCCTTGTACTGCTGCTATATGTCAAGTAACTGTTATATGCTCCATACAATATCCAATGTACTCCATGTGTTGTTGCTTGTCATTTAATGTAATTGTATCCATATGCTGCTACTTGCCTCTGTTATTTGCTCAGTTGATAACCTGCGTGTTATCCAACCCCCCCTTGTACCCCTTCCCCCCAGGTCGCACCGGGAGACGAGCATCTTGTTGCTTAGTGTGCCTTTCCTGGTGAGAAACCATTTAAATAAATAAATAAATTTAGCACCAAGCTTGACTAACCCTTAGCGACTCAACATGTGGAGACATAGGGACACAGACACCCATATGGCGGACAGCATATCAGGTGTCAGAGGCTGTCAAAAGGACATTAGGGGAAGTGGAGGAGATGCTGGATTTAGGGTAATCCAGAGATGCCACAGCCCCTGGGCCTCACCCGTAGTCCTTGTGCCCAAGCCAGATGGCTCTACTCATTTCTGTGTGGACTATCGTGGACTGAATGCAGTCACGAAGTCAGACGCCCACCCAATTCCCCGGACAGATGAACTCCAGGACAAGTTGGGAGGAGCGACCTACCTTACAACCATTGACCTGAAAAAAGGGGTATTGGCAGGCAGAGTTGACGGACAGAGCTAGGGAGAGGTCAGCCTTCATCACTCCGATAGGCTTATTTGAATTTAAAGTAATGCCTTTCGGAATGAAGAACACCCCGGCCACTTTCCAAAGGTTGGTGAACCAGGTGTTAAATGGTGCTGAGGAGTATGCCGTGTGTACCTGGATGACATTGCCATCTTTAGTACCAGCTGGGAGGAACACCTATCCCACCTTAGGGAAGTGCTGGGCAGGATACAGAGGGCCGGGCTCACTGTCAAAGCTGGGAAGTGCCAGGTGGCCATGGGAGAAATGGCATACCTTGGGCATGTGGTAGGCCAAGGACAGCTCTGTCCTAACCAAATAAAAATAGAGGTAATCCAGGCATGGCCCAGACCAGAAACACAGAAGCAGGTCAAGAGTTTTCTAGGGACAGCAGGGTACTACAGGAAATTTGTACCCAATAACAGTGCCCTGGCTGCTCCCCTGTCTGACCTGACAAAGAAAAGGATGCCCAAGAAAATTACTTGGGGCCCAGCCTGTGAGTAAGCCTTTTCCAGACTAAAGGAGGCCCTGTGCAGTGCTCCTGTTTTGACAAGTCCTGACTATAACAACCCTTTATAGTTCAGACTGATGCCTCTGATGTGGGCATTGAGGCAGTACTGAGTCAGACATCCAGCCAAGGGAGCAGGCATACTCTACTGTGGAAAAGAATGTCTTGCCATAGTGTGGGCCCTAAAGAAGTTGGAGCCATACTTATATGGGCATCATTTTGTGGTGCAGACCAGCCACAACCCCTGGTTTGGCTGGCGTAGATGGGGAAAACAATGGTAGATTACTAAGATGGAGTCTTGCTTTGCAGGGTATGATATGACAATATTACATAGGGCTGGAGCCAAAATCAGAACTCTGATGGGCTGTCTCATGTGTATGAGGTGAACTGATTTGGGAAGCTCATCCCATGCAGGGATAGAGCCCCAAATTCAGTCTAGGTGGGGAAGATTGTGACACTTGGACAGCTGGTTCTAGTTAATCTATGCTTTTTGTAATATAAAGATGTGTATTAGGTGTCTCCATGAGGCATGCTGAGATAGCCTGTGGGTTAACATCCCCCCAGGTTTAAGATGAAAGCCAAGAGATAATTACAGGCTAGAAAAGACTTAAAATTTAGGGGTGTCCGGTTTATGTGACTAATTGCAGCTTGCCAGCTGCCAAGATGAAATCATAAACTTTTAAGAAATTCAGAGAAACACAATTAATTTCACATGGTGATACAAAGCATGTTGCACCTCTGTGAGATCTGGCAGAGAGTCATAACAAGTCCTTTGATGTCCTGGAAAGGAAACTGCTCATAAGATCAAAGAAAGTCATTTGAAAATGAGTTTTGCTGAGGTCACAGAATTTTAATTTACCTTCTGGAATAAGACATCCTTGTTGGTATGATTTTTTTATTCTGACAGGAGGAGCTAGGTGACCTCATGCAAAGAGGTTAGCAAAGCCAGTTTTAAAACAGTATTCTGTTTTCCACTAAGACACACATGTTGGGACTCTGAAAAGCAACATCAGGCACTGTTAGGAGATAAGTATACATTAAAAAGACAATTCTAAAGGGTACTGTGGTAGGAGATTTTGTCTGCACTTTAAACCTGTTTTGTTTAAGTGATTTGTATGTTTTGTGATATATGGTTCTGTATTTACATTTTACATTTTATGTTTGCTTGCACATGTGCAAGAAACATAGTGCCATCATCCGAGTTTCGGTGTGTCACCCCTCTTCCAATTCAGTCAGTGTGTTGTGGTAGCCCCAGTCCTCCAATGCATGCTGGAGCTGTATGACAGCTCCAAAATGCAGTGGAGTACAGTTGAAAGGGGGAGCTATGCTTCAGTGAGCAGCGATAAGATATCGCCTGCTCATGCGTGCTCCCCCTACGCACACACACACACACACACACACACACGCACGCATGCATACTGCGTGCTGCCCCCCCCACGCACACACTGTACAGCCCAGGGTGCCCAATCCCCGGTCGGCTGTGCTGCACCCCCCAAAAGCCTTCCACATGCCACGCTGGGTGCCCACCCAGCGTGGCAACTCATCGATAGCCGACGGGGTGCCCAATCCCCTGTTGGCTCCACTGTCCTCCCCAGAGTACAGGGTGCCACGCTGGAGCCCACTCAGCGTGGCAACTGATGCTATGGCCGATGGGGTGCCCAATCCCCGTCGGCTCCACTTCCCCAGCCATCCTTCTGCCACTCTGAGCCCACCCCAGCATGGCAAACATCCTGCATCATCATTTTACAAACAACAAACCTGTAAATAAAAAACTGTCCTCGGGCGCTTCTCCCTGCCCCTCCCACAACCCGCACCCACCCACTGCGCACCCTGCTTCCCCACACCCTCATACCTCTATACTTACCTCCGGACCTTGGCGTGATTTATCTTCTTCGGTGGACTGGGAACACGTCTGCACTCTTCAAAGCCGACCTGCGAACTGAGGAAATGCCAGTAAGCTGTATAATGGGATAGATAGGGTTTTTTCAACTTTACTGCATATCTCAGGCATTTTTTGGAATTTTTGCACCAAATTTTCAACATGGGGTCTTTGGGACCCCTTCTCATGAATGCTGTCACTGTCATGGCGTTACTCAGGCCCGAAGGGTGATTTCGTAGCCACTGTGCGAAATCACCTTTCCGGAATGATTAACGAAACGACACTGCCAGTGTTCATAAGGTGGGCTCTCAAGAAGCCTATTTTGAAAATTTGGTGGAAAAATTCCAAAAATGACTGTTTTACGAGCGTGCATTGCGCAGTTCCTACGCAGGCTCGTAAGTTCGCGAATTTTCAATATTTTCACTCCAGATTTTCAAAATTCAATTTTACCACACCTTCTTATGAATAGTACAGCTGTCATTTTTCACATCTCACCCAAAACGTGTTTCCGTCCATGTAGCGCACAATGGCGCAGTTGGTGTGCGAAATCAATGTACGGGACAAATTAAGAAAATCACAGTGAAACTGTTCTTGAGCAGAGGTCTTAAAATGGATATGTTGAAAATTTGGTGAAAAAATTCTTAAAAATGACTGTTTTATGAGCGTGCGTTGCGCAGTTCCTACGCACGCCGTAAGTTCGTGGAATTTCAATATTTTCAATCCAGATTTTCAACATTGCCATTTTATTATACTTCCTTATGGGCAGTATAGCTGTCATTTGTCAATCTTGCCCAAAACATGTTTCCGCTTCATGTAGCTATGCAATGGCCAGTTGGTGTCGTAAATCAATGTATGGACACATTAAAGAAAATCACAGTGACACTGTTCATGAGCAGAGGTCTTAAAATGGCTGTGTTGAAAATTTGGTGAAAATTCCTTAAAATGACTGTTTCTACGGCTTAGTGCTATGCAGTTCCTACGCACGCCGTAAGTTTGCGAATTATATTTTTACTCCAGATTTTCAACATTGCCATTTTATTACACTTCCTTATGAACAGTACAGCTGCTATTTTTCATATGTCGCCTAAATGTTTGCCAAGACATGTAGCGCACAATGGTGCAGTCGGTGAAAGTAGAGCAATGTTTGGGACAGATTAAGAAAATCACAGTTACACTGTTCATGAGCAGAGGTCTTAAAATGGCTATGTTGAAAATTTGGTGACAAAAGTCCATAAAATGACTGTGTTACAAGTGAGCATTGGCAGTTTCCACTCACCCTCGTAAGTTCAAGACTTTGTAATATTTTCAGTCTAGATTTTCACCAGTGGCATTTTCCACACTTCCTTATGAACAGTACAGCTGTCATTTTTCACAACATGGGAAATGTGTTTTCTTTCACACTTAGATGCGTGGTCGCTTGTGGGAAATCATTGTTCAGAACAGATAAAATCAGTGACACCGTTCATGATGGGAGGTCCCAAAATGCCTGTGTTGACAATCTGCTGTAAAATCCCCAAACTAATTACATTACGGGTGTGCGCTACAGTTTCTATGTGCACGCCGTGATTTCACCAGTTTTTAATATTTTTACTGCAGATTTGCAACATTGCCATTTTTTACACCTCCCCATGAACAGTACAGCTGTCATTTTTACATCCTGTCTCAGAATGTTTTGCACCTGTGGTGCTAAAATGCTGTAGTCATTGCGTGATAAGCAGCTTTGGCTAACAAACTGATATTGCCACTGTTCATGAGGTGGGGTCACAAAAAACATGTTGAAAATTTGGAGTGAAAATACCAATGAATGCCTGAGGTATTAGGGTTTCCAACCTATAACGCTTTAACCCTGTAGAGAATGACGAGCATCAGGGGATGTGACTTGGGATTCTTGCCTGTAATGCCTATACCATTCCACACCCTGCAGCCAGTGAGAGGCATCGAGGTATGCCTTGGACTCTTCGGCCCCAAAGTTCACCCCATTCTCCTATACCACACCCATCTCACCGTACTTCCTGATGGAATGGGGTGTACATAAGGGCCAAAGACCCCAAGGCACACCGTGACACTTGTCAGTGTCTGCAGGGTGGGGTGTGGTGAAATGGCGTGGCCGTTAAGCCTGATGACCCAAAGGCACATCCCAATGCCTGTCACTCTCTGCAGGGTGGTGGTGGGGTTGGCTTCAGTTCAATACTTCACTGCCATTCCTATTACGCAGCTCTGTAACTTCTACACTACCACTGCCAATGCCAGCAAGCAAACATTCGGCATTGACAAATGCTTGTTTTATCTATCTTGAAGTAAACCTCTACTTTAGAGACTACTTGGTGTGCCTTTGAAATTCTTTTTCTTGACAAGTGAAGCATACATGGTTAAAGTTGACACTGTACAAAGCTTACTGGTTTTACCAAACTGGGAAAAGGTAAGAGTTTATTCTGAGGTGTTTAACAGAGTTTTTAAGGGTTCGTTTTGTATGCCTGGTTAGGTGCCCGTAGGTGGAAGATATCTGGCCCCGCCCCCGAAGAGCAGAATTATCTGAGCCTGTACATTGGGTATGCTAGCAAGAGGTTCACAGTTTGAATCCCTCCAAGACTTGAGACCAAAGGTTGATTCGAACCCACAAACCAGACAGGAGGGTTACCCTGTTTCTGTTTCCTGTTCACAAGACTGCGCTCGGAGGTTGGCACTGTGGGAGCAGAGAGCATGACCTGCTGAGTGGGTTTGTGACAACTACTAGGTACCATTGTTGCATTTTCAGAAGGCACCGATGTTTTAACAAGTTCTTTTGACAGTTACCGTTAAAGCAGCAGTACTTGTTAGCCAGCAAAAACATGTCATCCTCCCTTTTTTTTTTTAGCAGTAATGCATTCTTGATAATCTCAGATTCTTTGTTTGGGTATTTTAGATTCAATCAGTGATTTTTAGGTCCATGTTTAATTACAATTTTTGTAATTTGCGTGGATCTACAATAAAGATGGCAACCCCCAGCAGCTTTCAAAAATCTTCCCCACAGAGATCACACACTAATTGCACTCTCTGTATTTATAATAGAAACAAAGAATTTGACAGCAGATAAGGACAGCTAGGCCCACCCAGTCTGCTCATTTTCCCTACCTACTGCAAAAACCACGGGCCCTGCTTGATCTTCAGCTTTTTTCTCCTACCTTTCTCAGAGGTTCCCCTTTGCCTAATTATGAAAGCAGTTGCCAGTACAACTCCAAGGTGACTATATAAACCTCTAGCCAGTCAGTTGTTGCCATTTGGTGTCCTTGGCATTTTTAAACAATAAACTATCTGATTATAAAGTGACCTTGGAGTTGTGCTGGCAATTGCTTTCATACCTTGGTTCCTTTTTTCCGTGCACACTCCTATCGGCTTGAGCTGTTTTTGGTTTTTTTTCCCCTATATCTATCCCATGCTTTTTTGAATTCCCCTACCATGTTAGCTTCCGCCACCTCTCCTGGGAGGCTGTTCCATGCATCCACCACTCTTTCTGTGAAGAAATACTTCCTCAGGTTACTCCTTAGTCTACCCCCTTCCAGCCTCATGTCATGACCCCTTGTTCTAGAACATCTCCTTCTCTGAAAGATGCTATCCTCCTGTACCTTATTTATGCCTTTGAGATATTTGAATGTCTCTATCATATCCCCCCTTTCTCTCCTCTCCTCTAAGGTATACAAATTGAGGTCCTCCAGTCTCTCCTCATAAGACTTTTGGTGCAGGCCCTGCACCATTTTTGTTGCCCTTCTCTGAATTGCCTCCACCCTGTCTATGTCCTTGTGGAGATGTGACCTCCAGAACTGGTCACAATTCTCCAAATGAGGTCTTACTAATGATTTGTAGTAGAGGCATCACCACCTCCTTTCTTCTGCTGGTGATTCCTCCATATGCGCCCCAGTATCCCACTGCCTCTCTGCACAGCTCTGTCACATAGTTTGGCCACCTTCAGATCATTTGATATGATTACCCCTAGACCCCTTCTTGTATGGTGGCTATTAATATCTCTCCCCATCGTAAGCCTCCACTGGTTCCTGCCCCAAGTGCATGATTTTGCACTTTTTCACATAGAATCTTAGCAGCCACACTCTTGACAATTCCTCTAGTTTACCTAGGTCTCTCCTTATTTTTTCCACCCCTCCTGGAGTGTCTACCCTGCTGCAGATCTTAGTGTCATCTACAAAAGGCATACCTTTCCTTCCAGCCCCTATGCAATGTCACCTATGAAGACGTTGCAGATATCTTGGTGTTGCCAGCATGTTTCTGATGGCCACCAGCACAACACCACCCTGATCTGCTTACATCTATGATGGTGGACCTGGCAAAGGACCAATGACCTTTAAGAACTTCAGAATCCTGTGTCTCGCCTCAGGAATGAAATAAAGCAAAGAAAATCAGATATATTGATGCTTGGTTTGTCCTAACTGCCAACCAAATTATTTACATTTTTATTAACGAGTACTGCTGCTTTAAATGATCAGGCCCCTGTGTCATGAACTGAGGCCATATTATGTACTACCAACTTCTGCAGCAGTAAATCCTGTAACATATGATAGGCTGAATTCCACTGGGTCTTCAAGATCTGGAATGAGATTGTTCGATAATACCTTGTACTCACTTAGGTACTGCCTGAGAATGCATATGGCCTTTGTAGATTTGTGAAAGTATCCACATAGTTTATGTGCAGTTTAATCCAGGTTGCACCCATCATTTTGGTTTTGCAGAGCAGTGCACCACCAAATTTAGAGTGTGCAAAACAAAACAAATTACACTCCTGGAGAATTTTAATAACATTTGCACCATTATCTGTCACAGTAATTTCAGTGGTAAAGCACCGGGATACAATCCATGTTGCCAACGTTTCACTTGAAGTAGCTGTACATGTACTGAATTATGCTGTGTGTCCATTGGAAACACACTAAGTCATGCCATACCCCTGTATTCATTAAGAAGTTAAAATGCTATATGTGGTTGACTGACATTTGTGTTGCTTCCTGCTAATGCTGCTGCTGCAGACTCTCTGAATGTGACCCAGTGAGCTGTGAGGGCTAGACATGCATGAGGTGCACAGCTTGTCCAAATATCTGTTGTGCAAGAATGGGCAAATACCCCCTTTTGCCTCTGCCTACTGTCTGTAAATTGCTTTTCTCACTGCAGTGTATATTTCTGGAATGCTACAATTGGAAAATTACATTGTGAAGGCATTTAATACCTAGTCTGTAATTCCCACAATATCTGCTAAAAGCCACGGCAGTTCTACAATCAAAATATGGCTCTAACTCAAAGTTCTATCCACTCCCCAACTGAGATTCAATTTGGACAGCAGTTTAATGACTTGGCTGAAACTTGGTTTTGCAGCAAATGCTGTCCTTAAAGTTATCTGTTTTTTAAGGAACTACCACAGGGTTATAGTGACTTCAAAAATGTGCACAGTTTCTTTTTTCAAGGTAATGGTGGGTTCTTATGCAACGTTTGCTGCTGTGATGCGCCACCTTCCCTACACTGTGAAAGAATCTGATGCGCTGTCTGCAAGCTTATCTGAGTAATGCACAAGTCCACATTAACTGACCATGATCACCCTCCTCATCAAAGTCATCATTGTCATTGCTATCATCAGGATCATTTTTCTTATCATCACTGTTGGACGCTAGCGCTGACGATGTCTCATCTGTGTGGTTGAACTCTGCTTACGTGCTGACTTTTCCCTACTTCTGCAGTAAATATATACTGATTTAAAAAAATATCCTTTGGACGTACAGAGAAATGTTGGAAAATATATTGGATTGCTGCAAGTTACAGAGTTTGCAGTGGCACCTGTAGTATGATGTGAAGTTGCAAAAGCAGAATGTGGTGGAGAGCTGCTGTAGTATCACCCAAAGAAGTACTTTTATTTACTAATACTGAGTAGCAGAGGAACATTTATTATGTACACCAGGTAAAGAAGGGGAAGCATTGCATAGGAAGATATGATCATTATCGCCACCTCCACCGCCATCACAGTGCGTAACATCATCATCAACGTCGTCTACTTCAGTACTGTCATTTGACTCATGTTCAGTGCAACCAAATCATCATCATAATCTGTCAAAGAAGAATCACTTGTTTTTTCTGTTGTTCTTGCATGAAACTAAGCTTTTTGCACAGTCCGTTTTTTTAAATTTGAGATAATGAGGTATTTTTTATAGATGTAAACAACCACTTCGGCTTCACTGCACAATCTGATTTCGTTTGGGTTACATTAGATGTGGATGGCATGGGGCTGCCACTTTCCTCAGAGCTGCTGCCTGTAAATGCCATCTTCTGGGTTTGAGATTGACCTACTCTTCTGTTGGCCACATTATTAGGTGGGCTTACAAGCGTTTTATTCACTTGCACTGACGTTACTAACAGTTGAAGCCACATGTGGTACAGTCACAGAGACACTAAGTGGGCTCAAAAATCTTTTATAACTTTTCAGGAAAATGTTGTATTTCACTGGGGATGAAACAGCCAGAGTTATACCCATTGATGCCTCTGGTAGGACAGTCACATAGGCAGTAAGTTGGCTCAAGGATGTTTTATGTTTTGACAGCTTTTCAAGGAAAACATTTTATATCACTGGGGACATCACATACAATGTAAGAGCCTTACATCAGCATTCTAACAGTTGATGCTGTATGGGACGGCTTGCCTGGGGGCAGTCACAGTGCTAATGCATGGGCCATCCCCAAGATAAATTATTTTATTGTAACTTGTCTGGCAAAAGAGAAAACGTTTTTGTTGGGGAAATCACGCAGATAAAGACAGACATCACAACTATTAGTCTGAAATAATTAGTAGTTTAGTTTTCTTTTTCAGCCGTGATCTACTGTGTGTGCCTGTTGGTGCCTACAGGTCCTGCAGCAGCCATTTTTTTGAATATGGTACAGGGGGGCATGAACGTAGACATCAGTTTCATGTCCCATTACAATATTTAAAGTGCTCCTGTTTATTTATTTTTGGGGGGGTCTCTGGTTTCAGGTACAGCACATGGACAGTTATTTGTTTTACATGGTTCTAATATGCTTAAATATAAAATGGTTCAATTTATTCTATCTGAATGTGGATTCATAGGTTTGTTTCTAACTGGTAGGTGGTGGTTCCCTGGGCTTTTGTTTCACATACATAGAAGTACTACTTAGTAGAAAAATTTTTAGTTTCATACAGGCGTATACGAGTACATTGTCATCATTAGGGCAACAGAGCCCTGTTTACAAGGCCGTCCTGTTTCAGGTTACAGTTTAAATGTTGACAGACAATACTGACTAATGAACACTAGTTGCAGACTGAACATGTTTAACATAGAAACATAGAAACATAGAAGCTGACGTCAGATAAGGACTGCAAGGCCCATCCAGTCTGCCCATTTCTTTTTCTACCTTATAAATGTGCCATCTGCCTTTGCTCTGTCAATGGCCTATCTATTTATACTCATCTGTATTGCTCCCTTATGCCTATCCCATGCCTGTTAGAAGCCCTGCACTGTATTCATATCCACCACTTCCTGAGGTAGGCCGTTCCATGCATCCACCACCCTTTCTGTGAAAAAGAACTCTCACATTACTCCTAATCGGCCTCCTCTAATCTCATGCTGTGTCCTCTTGTCCTGCTATTCTTCTTATATTGAAACATGTTAGACTCTTTTACCTTTTTAATGCCCTTAAGGTGTTTGAATGTTTTGATCATATCATCTCTCTCCTTCTTTGCTCTAGGGTATACATATTGAGCTCGTTAATCTGTCCTCATATGTTTCTGATGCAGTCCCTGCAACATTTTGGTTGCCCTCTCTGGACTGCCTCAATTTGGTTAATGTCCTTGTGAAGGTGTAGCCTCCAGTACTGCACACAGTACTCCAGATGGGGCCTAACCAGTGTCTTGTAAAGAGGGATCATTACCTCCCTCTTCTGACTTGTGATACCCCTACTAATACACCCTAACATCCACTTAGCCTTACCTACTGATTTAGTGGTCTGCTTGGATGATTTCATGTCATCTGTGATGATGATGCCCAAGTCTCTTTCTGCCCTTGTGACTGCCAGCAACTCCCTCCCAGCCCAGGTGGCTTCAGGTTTTCTCCCTATGTGCATGATCTTGCACTTCTTTGCATTAAACCCCAGTTGCCACTCTTCTGACCATTTTGCTAGTTTATCCAGATCTCTTCTCATTCTGCCCACCTTATCTGGATCATCTACTCTGTTGCAGATCTTGGTGTCATCTGCAAACAGACAAACCTTACCCTCCAGTCCATCTGCGATGTCACTGATGAAGATATTGAAGAGGACTGGCCCCAGGACTGATCCCAGAGGTACCCCACTTGTGACTTGCATCTCTTCTGACTGTATACTGTTTACCACCACTCTTTTTTCTGCCTGCCAACCAGATTGCCACCCAGTTGACCAACTTCTGACCCACCCAGAGCCTACCCAGCTTATTAATCAATCTTCTACAGTATGTGGAATAGTATCAAAAGCTTTGCTGAGGTCAAGGTAGGTGACATCAGCTGCTCCCCCCTTGGTCCACCACTCTGGTTAACTAGTCAAAGAAATCTATGAGATTAGTTTGACAGGACCTTCCTGTTGTAAACACATGCTGTCTTGGATCCTGTGCTCCTATGGATTCCAGGTGTTGCACTATCCTTTCCTTAAGCAGTACCTCCATAATCTTGCCCACTACTGAGGTAAGACTGAATGGTCTGTAGTTCTCTGCCTCCTCCTTTCTACCACTCTTGTGGAGCGGGATCATATGAGCCCTTCTCCAGTCTTCTGGGACTTCTCCTGTGCTCAGAGACTCACTAAACAGTTCTGATAATGGCTCTGCTAGTTCCACTCTTAGCTCCTTTAGTACCCTGGGATGTATGCCATCAGGTCCCATTGCCTTGTCCACCCTGAGCTTATCGAGCTCTTATAGGACCCTTTCTTTTGTGAAGGGACTAGTGCTCACCTCCCTCCCCCATGTGTCCATGGTGCTGAGCTGTGGGCCCTGCCCTACCTTCTCTTCAGTAAATACTGAGCAGAAGTATCTATTTAGGATAGATGCTTTTACATGGTCTACCTCCTCACATGCCCCCTTATCTCCTTTGATCTTAGCAATACCCCCCTCTGGACTTTATCTTTCCACTAATGTATCTTTAGAAAGTCTTGTCACCTTCTTTTACTGTTTGTGCTAGTGCTTCCTCAGTTTGGGCCTTTGCCTGCCTTACTGCCTTCCCTGCTTTCCTTAGGGAAGTTTGGTATGCCTCCCTATCTTCATCCCGCTGCGTTCCCTTATATTTCCTGAAGGCCAGCCTTTTGGTTCTGACCTTTACTGCTACTGTTTTTGAGAACCAAAGTGGTTTCCTTCTTCTTTTGCACTTCCTTTTCTCTATAACAGAATGGGATGTTGCTTCAAGTATTGCATCCTTAATGCTTGCCCACTTTGCCTGTACCCCCTCACCTGTATCTCTTTTTGACAGGGCTAGCTTAACTCTGTTGGCCATCTTATCAAAGTCAGCTCCTCTGAAGTCCCATATTTTTGCCCTGGAATGGGATGATTTTGTTGTAGTGGCTAACTTGAACTATACCATGTTATGTCACTGGCCCCTGGTGACCTTCCACCTAGAGATCTGTGACCCTTTCCTGTTAGTCAGTACTAGATCTAGGGTAGCCCTGTCTCTTGTGGGTTGTTGTACCAGTTGTTTGAGGCCTTCCCCCTGCAGGGAATCCACCATGTGTCTAGTTCTGGCAGATGTTCCTGCTGGTATTGACCAGTCTGTATCTGGCATGTTGAAGTCTCCCATTATCAGAACCTCCCCTTTAGCTGTCATGTTTTGTATATCTTCTGACAGTAATATGTCTATGTCTTCCTCCTGTTCTGGGGGCCTGTAAACAACCTCAGTTTGTATGGTTGTCCCATTTCCTGTTTCCAGGGTGACCCACAGTTCTTCTGGCTCCTTTTGTGTATTCTGAATTTCTGTAGCTTTGATATTTTCATTGACATACAGGGCCACTCCACCTCCCCTTTTTGCACCTCTGTTTCTTCTGAAAAGTACATAGCCAGGTACTGAAGTCTCCCAAGTGTGGTTACTGGTAAACCACGTATCACTAATTGCTACTATGTCCAGTTTAGCCTCTGTCATTATTGCCTGCAGGTCTGGGATCTTGTTTAAACAGTGTAAGTTTAAATATTCACAAATAATATTAATAATGAACACAGTTACAGACATAAACATGTTTACATAGTGCCAGCTTTGAAAATATGTGTAAAACAACATGTGTATGCTCATTTTCTGCTAGTGCAGCATGTCTGCATTTTCACTGAGTGCTCAGCACATAGACACAGACAGTTTCTCATTATGCATCCTGGGCTTATAAGGTTGATTTGAACAAAGAATTGGGGGGTAATCTCTTAGATTTAAGTTTACACATGCAAAGCTGCTGTTCTAAATGCTTAGAACACACACACACACATTTTCTTTAATTTATCTTTAGAGAGAGTTGTAACATCAGATGATTTACTACATAAACATTCCATTCTGTGACATTTGACTTAATCACTGCTATAGTCCTTGAGATGTCTGCTTATCTCTGGTCGTATTTATTACTATTATTATTAGATCATCGGTTTACAGACCATTTCTTAACTAATCGCTAATCTGTCACATTCGTGTAAAACATTTTTTTCTGAGTTTTTAAAACTGAGTTTTCTGAAACATCTGCCATTTCTTCTAAAGAAGAACTCTGAGTTTGAAAGCTTAAGATTAAGGTTTTTCTGTAATCTCTGTTGGTCCAATAAAAGGAATCAAATCACCTAATTTGTGCATCTTGTTGTGCAAGAACCAATATGGCAACAAACATTTTTTTAAGTGAGTCAGCCTGCCAGAAAACCTTTTTTTTTTTTTATTTAATTCAACGGGACAGGGGCTTTTTGCCAAGCATGTGGCTGAGGTCTTCCGACACCAGCAAAAAACCAGCCATGCCTCCTCTCCACTTCTGTGCCTGCTGTGCTGCTCCTAATTCAGTTGACTGGTTTCTTAATCTAAACTACTGTAAAATGTTTTGATAGTTCAGAGAAAATTCTAGTTTAGAATGTGGCTTGAGGCTCCACTCCTTCTCCTTGCTAGAATACCTAGAAAATCTGTTTAAAGTCGTGAGTAACTCAATCACATGATGGCTGCTACTGTGTGTGGGAGAGTCAGAGACACACAGCCTCTTACATTGCTCAGACCCTGCTGCACTGATGTGAGGAGTTTATATACACCCACAACATCATTAGCCAATTCTCCAGTCATGGCACACTGTGCAGCAGGATCAGAGGGCAGTCAGTGAATGCTCAGCTCTGACTGGACTGCCACTACTGTAGTCATATGACCCTTCCCTGTCTCACATCACACATGGACAGTGAGACCACATTTAAGTTCACAGGCATTATTGTCCATCGCTCCCAAGCTGAGACACCACCCCTGCAATAAGCAGTGCACACTGGCAGCTGACTTTCAACATGAGTGGTGACATCCACACTATGGGAGGTTGAGCCAGAGCTGGTAGAGGCCTATAGGACCAGAACCAGTGAAAATAACAGGGTGATAAGCACACATCAATGGTCGTTGAGTATTGATATTTATTGCTGACAACATGGCAGAGCATGGTTACAGGCTACCCCTCACATTTGCCTGTCACATGGGTCTTCCCCAGCTGAGAAGACCCACTGGATTGAGTCGATACATAGGTGTTAGCCTCTGGCTGTAGCTATGCTTTCATTGTGATTTGTCAGTAATAACATATCAATTCACAGCATTGTTTGGTGTGCCCACCGCTTTTTATTATTTTCAGTGTTTCTGCTTGCTGGAGCACCTTAAGTGATGGATTGCATTCCTTTACTTGTTCAGGACTACAATCAGGCAGGCATGAATGAGCCTCACAATTCTGCTTTGGTGTCACAGGTTTTATTGCAGGTGAAACCCAATTCAGTTCAGAACTATGACGATCTGCCAAACCCGACTGGCCTGAATGTTCGGACCAACCCAATGCACAGCAGTACTAAAAAATTACAGATGTAGGCAATATTTTGAAGATGTCTGTAGGTGTATTTATGGACAACAGAGATGGGGGAGAAAAAATTCTGGATTGAGCATGAACAAGATCTATACTAGGTACTGTACTAGGTAGTAGGGCAACAATATGCATATGTCCATTATGATTGCCCCCCCCCCACTACTCAGTGGGCCAGCCATAACAAACACCCATCTTTTATCAAGATATCCAATTTATTTTTAAATTCCAGCAAGCTGTCTGCAGAAACTATTTCCTTAGGTATTTTATTCCATAATCAGATTACCCTAGGTAAAAACGTATATTTTCTAGTATTCTTGTTTGATGTTTCTCAACAAGCTGCAGATTGTGACCTCTCGAGTCATAACTAGATTGTTTGTTGCTCAAACCCATGTCAATAAACAACTGCTCATCTTGTGGGATCTTGAACAAAAATAGTAAGTCTCCCCTTGCTCTTCTTCTATCCCTTAATGAGAACAGACCCAGATCTGTAAGCCTGTCCTCATAGGTTTTATCCCTGTGTTTCGAAATTAGTTTCATAAACCTTCTTTGGGGCCTTTCCACCAGGTCCAAATCCTTTAAAAAGGGACTCCATACCTGAGAGCAGTAAGCGAGATGGGTCGAATAAATGTCCTGTACAGTGGTATCAGGACTGCCTTGGTTATATTAACAAATGTGCATCTTACACCATTTACTAAGTGGTTTGATTTTCTAGCCACTAGTTTGCCGTGCTTACTAGATTTAGTGGAGTCACTAATAATAATTCCCAGGTCTACCACATTTTTTACTGATCTTTACACCATCTATGTAATAGTCCTGGTGTACATTCAATTTACCAAAGTGCAAAAATGCAACATTTTTCAGTATTAAATTTCAGCTTATTTGTATTAGCCCAATTAACTACATAATGGAGATCAGTCACCATCTTAGCTTTATTTTCATTGCTTGTTACAGTGCCCCCCCCAATTTGGTATTGTCTGCAAATTTTAGTAAGTAGTTCTTACCATTAATTTTCAGATCATAAAAGTAAATGTTGAAGAGCATCAGGCCAAGAAGCGACCCTTTAGGGACACCGCTGGTCACATCTGCCTCCTCAGATAAATACAGTATCTGTTTATTCTCACAGCCTGATGTCTGTTTGACAGACAAGATTGAACCCATTTAGTTAGATAGATAGCAATATCTAGGGCCACCATTTTTGTTATCTGTATGTTACATAGAAACATAGAAGTTGACGGCAGATGAAGACCGCAAGGTCCATCCAGTCTGCCCATTTTTTCTACCTTATGAATGTGCCATAGGCCTTTACTCTGTCAATCGCCTATCTATTCATACTCATCTGTATTGCTCCCTTATGTCTATCCCATGCCTGTTTGAAGCCCTGCACTGTATTCATATCCACCACTTCCTTAAGTAGGCCATTCCATGCATCCACCACCCTTTCTGTGAAAAAGAACTTTCTCACATTACCCCTTAATCGGCCTCCCTCTAATCTCATGCTGTGTCTTCTTGTACTGCTATTTTCCTTATATTGAAACATGTTAGACTCTTTCACCTTTTTAATGCCCTTAAGATGTTTGAATGTTTCGATCATATCACCTCTCTCCTTCCTTTGCTCTAGGGTATACATATTCAGCTCCGTTAATCTGTCCTCATATGTTTTCTGATGCAGTCCCTGCACCATTGTGGTTGCTCTTCTCTGGACTGCTCCATTTTGTTAATGTCCTTGTGCAGGTGCAGCCTCCAGTACTGCACGCAGTACTCCAGATGGGGCCTAACTAGTGTCTGTAAAGAGGGATTATTACCTCCTCTTATGACTTGTGATACCCTACTAATACACCCCAACATCCCTCTAGCCTTACCTACTGCTTTAGTGGTCTACTTGGATGATTTCATGTCATCTGTGATGATGATGCCCAAGTCTTTCTTCCCTTGTGATTGCCAGCAACTTCCCTCCCAAATTATAGGTAGCCTCAGGGTTTCTCTTCCCTATGTGCATGATCTTGCACTTCTTTGCATTAAACCCCAGTTGCCACTCTTCTGACCATTTTGCCAGTTTATCCAGATGTCTTCTCATTCGGCCCACCCCATCTGGATCATCTACTCTGTTGCAGATCTTGGTGTCATCTGCAAACAGACAAACCTTACCCTCCAGTCCATCTGCGATATCACTGATGAAGATATTGAAGAGGACTGGCCCCAGGACTGATCCCTGAGGTACCCCACTTGTGACTTTCATCTCTTCTGTTGTGTGAAATAGAATGAAATGCCTTGCTAAAATCTAAATAAATTACATCAACCTCATTGTTGGTGTCAACCAACTGAATAACCATTTCAGAGAACACAATGAGATTGGTAGTACATGACCTCCCTTCACAAATCCATGTTGAGTTGTGTCTTGATGTCCCATATTAGCCAGGTCTTCCATAATTCTGTCTCTGATAACTCCCTCCAAAATCTTGCTAACCATAGAAGTCAAGCTAATAGGTTTGTAATTTCCCAGTTCTGTGGGATAACCATTGCTCTATGCCAATCTGATGGGACAGTGCCCTCTTCTAGTGTTTTGTTAAATAAATTGGTCAAAACTGGTGCCAATTTAGCACTGAGTTCTCTTAGGAATCTGGGATGAAGTCTGTCTCATCCAGCTGATTTATTAGGGTCCAGATTCAAAATTATTTTGTAGCTTGTACTAACCCCAATTGCATGTTGTTTAGCCTTGTTTTTATTTGTATCATAATTAAGAGACACTTGGTCATTACCATTACTAAAGACAGAGCAGAAGGACCTGTTAAACTGATCTGCCAAGTCCTTGGGATCATTGATGATGTTATTTCCAATTTGTGACGTGCCTAATCCTCTGGAATTCCTCTTTCTGTATTTATGTGTGCATAGAATGTCTTTTGGTTATCCTTAGTATGTGCCATTGTAAACTCTAAATTTCTTCTAGTTGTCTTATTTGCCCTTTTAGGTGCCCTGATTGCATGTTTATAATGTGTGACATTACTCTCAGTTGAGTTGTGATCTATTTTTTGTAAATAATCTCCTTTTCTTTATTAATTATCTTCCTTATTTTATTAATAAACCATGGTGGGTTTTGCCAGACCTATTATACATTTTCCTGTGGGGCATGAACTTATCCACTACTTCATTAATAACATTGCTTAAAAATGTCCATGAACAGTCAGCACTCATAGGTTCAATAATATTTTCCCAATCAATTGCACCTAACAATTCCTTAATAGCTGAGCAGTTTGCTTTTCTAAAATGTTTAATTACTGTTTTCCCCTTTACTGTTTGGTTTACCCTACTAATTGTGAAACTGATGGATGTGTGGTCACTAGCACCAAGGGGCGGGTTAGTGGCAACATTATGAATGTCATCCCCAGTGTTAGTGAGAAGGACATCTAAAACGTTTCACCCTCTAGTAGGTTCCTTAGCTATTTGCCTCAAGTCGTGTAAGAGGATAACCTCAATAAACCTAGTTTCAACTGCTGAGTTTGTGGACATCGCCTCTCAATTAATATTGGGCATGTTCAGATCTCCCATAATGATAATTTCCTTCTCTTCAGAAAAGTAATTAATTTGTCATATCAGCCCATCTGTCACATCGATGGTACAGTTTGGTGGCCAATAAAAGGATCCCACTGTTATGTTTCTACTCTTAGGACAGGAAATAGTAACCCAGATGGATTCACATTATGGTGCTGCATCTTCATGAAAATCCAAAGCATGCCATTCTGTACCTTCCTTTATATAAAATGCAACTGCTCCACCTCTTTTTCCTTGTCTGTCTCTACTATAAAGTTGGAATAATTTTGTATTTTTGTTCCAATTATGTGCTTCATCCCACCATGTCTTGTTACTAATATAATGTCCAGTTTGTTGATTTCAGCAGTTCCCTCCTACTGTAATACTTTGTCTGCACTGACGTTTCTTGCATTAAGAAGTAATACATTAAAAGTATTATTGGACTCTGTGACTTTCCTATCATTAAGTCTTATAGATGGTTCACCTGTCTAGGCTATGTAGTATCTCTGATAGTGGGGGTAAAGGAGAGGCAGGAGTTAGAGAGTGGCAAAAGAAGTTGAATCATGGGAGAAAATCATGTTTTTGTTGAGGAGGAGGATCTAAGTCTTGGCAACATTAAGTTGAAGGAAACTAAGTTGGAGCTAGGAGTTGATTTAGATGACACACAACAAAAGAAAGATATAGCAGGATCAGTTAAGAATTTGAAAGAACTGTTTATTGGATATCATTAGCATAGAATTGATACCTGAAGTTGAAGTCATAAATGATGTTATCCTGGTCACCCAAGGAGAAGGTAGATAAAGAAGAGAGGGTAACCAAGAAAAACTCCTTAAGGAATACTATGGCATAGAGGCTGAGGAGAAAGAACAAAACACCAGATAAAGAGAAGGCACTTGTAGTAGACATGGTGCTGACCTTAAGGAAGCATCTGTTAGCCATCTTACTTGTAGCCCTGTGGTGAGCAACTTGTAGTCCTTGTGGTAGGCATTGATGGAGAGAGAGAGAAGCAGTACCAGAAAGGAAGTACCAGAAACTTCAGCACATGCACTGCTCAAGATGATCAAGGTCAATGGTGGTTGTGGTTCTACCATACCTAACATCTGTGATCCCATGTGCTTAATTGGTGACCTAGTCATTTTTCCTTAAAAAAGTGATTTAATTTATATAAACTGTGGTACCCACAATATTGCTTGGCATAGTTGGAGTGGGTTTGAACCCCTAGATAGGACACAGTTACTCCAGTAAGTAATCAGAATGATAAAATAGTGTCTGATCAGTTCTGACTCCTCATTTGTCAGGACCTTGTCACATGGTACTACATTGACCTAGCATATACTTCTGCTCAAAAGACATGATAGAGGTGCATTAATCGAGAGCACAACCAGTCAGGGTCAAAAAGATCAATATACTAGTCACAATGCAAATCACTCACATCAAAAGAAATGGTGTAAATGAAAAAAAGACCCCCCGCAACATTGCTCAAGAATCACAAACTGTAAAAGAAATCCAACAACTCTGAATAAACTTCCTGTACTTCCTACTCACAACTCCTAACACAAAAAGCCTCAGTGCTGCTCACACTAGAAAAACATTTTAAATACCTAATAAAAACACAAAATATATTTCAAAACTATGATTCTACACAACAGAAACATGCATACTGTACATACATCACTAAACCATCAGCAAAACCTCTACAAACATTGCTCTAAAAGGTAATAAAATATCCACAAACCTTGAAACAAAGGACACCTCAAACTTTCTGCTTGAATCTCAACTGCCCAGCAGTGCACCTGAATGTGGTGACATCTAATCAGTCACCTAGACTACCAGGTCTGACTCAGATCGCAGATGCTAACATATGTTCGTTTACCGGGGAATATACTCCTTCTTTATCAAATTAGACATATGCTATGGTTTGGTCCTGAGTTGTGGACTATTAATCAGTTGGAAATTCTCCATGAACTCCAAACGATGGCCTGGCAACCCCGTGCAATTTTCTGCCTAGTATCACTTCTGTTTAGTAAACTTAACCTCTCTGTTGTAGGCCAACCTCCATATTGGTCCACTGCTTTTCTCACTGATTGTTTTCCGTGGGAAAAGACCTGGCAGAGGGTATATCAATATACTGCTAATGACAGAATGCATTTGATACAGTTCTATATTTTGTACAATATGTACTTTACGAAAGTCAAAATGTATGGGATGGGTAAATTGCCTGACCCAGAATGTTTTAGATGTAGTAAGGATCAGGGAACATTATTACACTTATTTTGGGAATGTCCTAAGATTGCTCCCCTGTGGTCCCTTATAGAGTCCAAGGCAGACCATCTTTTAGGGCTTCAAAATTTATTTACACCTCAAATCTGCCTTGTGGTGGACTTTTCTTCAATTAAGATGAAGGAAAGGCGTTCCATAGTAACCTTATTTCCTCTCAGTTAAAAAATTGGTACTGCGCACTGGAAAGACCAACAAGTCATTTCTTATCTGGAATGGGTCAATGAACTGTTCCACAGTCTAAAATTAGAAAGATCAAAAGCGAGTCTCAGGGCAAGATGTCCCGGTACGAGCAAGGTGGGAGAAGTTTCACACCTTGTGGTCTATTGCCTCCCACATCTTGATGGGGTCCCTTTCTTCTTTTCATTTTTTGGGGGCCTAGAGTACCCCTATTGTGAGGGCCTGTTGTACTGAATATCTGGTAACGTTCCCACTGGTTGTATTCTTACATTGCTATCTCTAGTTGGCATGTTTCAAATGTACTGTATATAGGCCTATCGTATGGGCGCCTTATGAGTGGCCCTTTCTAATTTGATGGTAGCCTCATGGGTGGGTGGGAGGGCGAGGGGGTGGTATTGGAGGTAGAGGGTGGGTGGGTGTAGGGTGAGATGGTGGAAGGGGTATTAATAAATGGATATCCTCTGCAAATTGTATTGCACCAACTGTATGATCATACTACTATTATTGGTACTGTAAGGTATTGTATGGTGGATTTTCAATAAAGTATATTGAATTTCAAAAAAAAAAAAGATGCAACACCAAATTACGCTACTACTATTATTTCTACGACACTGCTAAAAAAAGTAGTTACGTAAGAACTTACTGTAATAGTAGATCTTCGAGAGGAGCTCTTGCAGCAGGCAACACCGGTAGGACTGAAGCCTCCAGGCACCAGGATCACATGGAAAACTTCTAGCTATCAGTGTGTCATGGGAGACTGCCCCACCAACATCAGCACACTGACATTTGCCTATCCTATAAAGGGGGTGGTCCCCCAGACTTACCTCAGTTCTCCCGCTGGAGAACCAGGCGCAAAAAGCAAAAATGGAGAATTGAGGCAGTTACTCAGAGCTGAAGAAGAGTAGAATAAATGCAAAGGAAAAGTAGTTATCGGGGAAGGTGGGAGGCAAGCAATGTCTTGTGTAAGAGCTCCTCTTGAAGATCTACTGTTACAATAAGTTCTTTACGAACTGTACTATCTTACTTGAGAGGGGTTCTTGTAGCAGGCAACACCTGCAGGACTGAGTCCCAAGTAGTACCAGAACTGACCACAAAATCAGCTAGGAGGAGGCAAAATGCAACAGCCAATGCTCACAGGAGGAGGCAAAATGCAACAGCCAAGGCTCATGAAAGAAGGCCCTGAAGGACAGCTAGACCAAAACTGGTCCTATGCCTGGAAGCAATGTCCAGACTGTAGTATTGGATAAAGGTGTGAACAGAGCTCCAAGTGGCAGCTGCACAGATCTCCTCAGCAGACACATTTCTAAAACAGGCCAGAGAGGCAGCCATACCTCTGGTGGAATGACTCTTAACCGCCCCAGGCAAGGGCTTGTTGTACTTCTAGTAGCAGTAAACAGTGCAATTTACCAACCATTTTGACAAACACTGTTTCGAAACAGATGCCCCTTCTCTCTTAGGGGCAAAAGAGACAAACAGCTGATCAGTCTTTGTAACCAGCTAGTGCGATTTGTGTAATAACAAAACACCCTATGAACATGCAAGGTATGCTGTAAGGCCTCCCCTGATTAGAATATTCAGGAAATGAACAGGTAGGTGGATGGATTGGTTTAACGAAACTCAGACACCACCTTAGGCAATAACTTAGATTTGATAGCAAAGACACCCTGTCTTTGTGAAAAACTGAGTAATGCTCTTTACACATCAGAGCTTGAAGCTCAGAAATTTCAGAGTAGAAGTAAAAGCAACTTGCCGCCCAGTGGCGTTGGAGGGTTAAGGCTCTAGATGCCTCACCGCGCTTATTGCTGTCGACGACCCGGTTCAGGAACCCAGCCCGGGTCGGGGGTCAGCAGGGGCGGTAGGATGAAGTGTCCGCAGATGGCCTCTCCTCCCGGGAGGGATGTAGGTTAGCGCCACTCCTGAGTGACCCCTGGTGATGGCTGGGGTAACCAGGAAGTATGCAATGCTGCTGGAAGGCACTGGGGCGGACCTGGTGGATGCTGGCCGTCATTGCATGACCGAGCTCTGCAGGGGTGGGACAGAACAAGAGAAAATCCCAAGCACACCTGATAGGCGATGGCAGGTCCAGTGGTCGATCCCCACATCCAATGCCGGCCTCTCAGCTCCACAGAGGCACTCCTCCACTCCTGGTTGCCCTCTAGATTGTAGATAGAGTGACAGAGGAGTCAGCGGTCCTGCCCGTGGGGACTCTGAGCCGGGGGCAGGTGTCCAGGTGGTGCGGTAGGGAGGTGGAGTCTGGGGCTTCAGGTGGATGAGACAAGACTGCACTCCAGTGCCCTGCTGAGAGAGTTCAGCCACTGGTGGTGAGGCATAAAGAAAGTTAAAAAAAAAAAGAAGTAACAGCAACTAAAACAATGCTTTTCATGACAGAAAGTGCAGCTTGCAACTTGCAGCTGGCCTAAAGGAAGCAGAGTGAGCTTTTCCAACATAAAAAATATCCCATGGAGGGACAGAGTCCCAAATGGGAGGTTTCAAAGCAGGATACCCTGCAAGAATGTGCAAGAGACTTCCAGCTGGGCAACGGCTTTGCCCTCAATAGGTGCATGGTACATAGAGATGGCGGAAAGGTGCACCTTAAGAGAGAGTACCCCAGACCTGAGTCTGAAAGGAGAGAAGATACTCCAGAATCAGATCACCAGACAGGTGAAGGGATCCAGGTAGCGAGCAGCGGGCACACAGGGAAAAGTGCATCCACTTCATGGCATAAGTGGCTCTAGTGGAAGGTTTTCTGGCAACCACCAGGACATTGGCAACCCTGGAAGAAACTCCAAAGTGGGTGATAGCTAAGTCTGCAGGAGCCATGCATGGAGATGTAGAGGTCTGAGGTCTGGATGGACCAGGGTGCCTGGTTCTTGGGAGAGTAAGCTGGTGCACAGGGGCAAGGGAACTGGAGGTTCCACTGCCAGTTGCTGCAGCAGGGGAAACCAAATCTGATGCAGCCAGTAGGGAGCTATGAGAATCATCTCCACCCCTCGACTGAAGCTTGAGGAGAACCTCTGCAGGAGCAGGAAGAGAGGGAAGAGATAGGAACCTCCCTTCCAGGAGAGGGACAACGGCCACACCAGAAACTCCAGGCCTGGGATCGAATGAGCAGAAAAGCAGCAATTTTGCATTGAGTGGGGATGCAGAAAGATCCAACTCTGGATGGCCCACCTGTTGAAGAGGTGTTCAGCCACCAAGGACTGAAGTTCCCACTCGTGCATCCTTGACCTGGACCAGCTTAGACTGTCAGCCAGGGCGTTTTGGATGCCTGGAACATGGACGGCTGAGAGCTCCAGGTCATGCTCAATGGCCCAGTACCAGACTCTCATGGCCTCCTGACAAAGGGGGGTAGGAATGAGTGCCACCCTGTTTGTTGATGTAGTATACTACAGACATGTCTGTCAGTACCAATAGCGGGCTGGAAAGAATGTGGGTCTGGAAGGCCTGCAGAGCATAAAGAACTGCCCTGCATCTTCAGCAAATTGATATGGAGATGCTGCTCTGACTCAGACTAAATCCCCTGGGTCTGACAGTCAGCTAAGTGAGCACCCCAGCCCATGCCCAAGGCGTCTGTAGTGAGAATCTGCTGTGGGGACACAGCACAGAGGGGAACCCCCTCTCAGGAGATTGGCAGGGTTCTACCACCACTCCAAAGGTCCTCCTCACCAGATCGGAAACAAGCACCATCTAATCCAGGTCATCAGTGCGTTGGTCCCATTGACCCGAAGAGTCCATTGAGGAACCCTCATATGCAGGCGAGCTAAGGGAACTGTGGCAGTAGCGTCTGCTATGTGTCCCAACAAGCGAAGGAACGCTCTGGCTGGTACATGATGACTTGAGGATACTAGCCGGGCTTGTGCTATCAAGCTCTGCTCTGTCCACTGACAGGAAGGCTCTGCCCTGGAACGTGTCCAGGACCGCTCCTATATACTGGAGGCATTGGCTCAGAGAGAGACAAGACTTCAGTAGGTTCCTTGTGATCCCTAGAGCCTGAAAGAGTTGAAAGGTGCCTTCCAGGGTCTGCAGCAAGAGATCGCTGGAGGGGGCTGTCAGCAGCCAATTATCCAGGTAAGGGAACACATAAAAGCCCTGTCTCCGCAAAGCCACAACTACCACTGCTAGGCACTTGGTAGAGATCCAGAGGTGCTGAGGAAAGGCCAGAAGGGAGGGCCCTGAATTGAAAGTAGTCCCCCTGGCAGCAGAAGTGGAGGAAGCAGCTGTTGGCCAGAAAACCTGATATGGAGATAGGCATCCTGCATATCCAGGGAACAGAGTCAGTCCAACAAAAAGCACCGCACCGTTCATAGACAGTTCAAAACCTTTATTTAATTATTAAAACAGGCACAATCTCCTGCAAGCCGCACTGATAGCTAGCAAAAAATACCCCGACCAGTTTTGCAGTTACTGCATCATTGGGGGATGGTTTTACTGCTCAACAGCTGTCTTAAATCACAAAATTACTTAAAGAGATAGTGTAAAAATTAATAAATTTACAATGCAAAATATGCAAAAAAAGTTTCTATACTAAAAGTATCAAAAAATGCAAAAAATACAAAAATTACGTGTTTTAAAAATAAACATACTACTAATAATCAGACTAAAAAAGTAAATTGCTGCATAACAGAGGGATCTTTACACCATTTAAAAAAAAAAACACAAAATAGGGTCCAGATTCCATTCTAATTACGATATCTAGATAATGGTTCCACCAGGGTTCCAATACCAGACACTATTCGGCATCCTGGTGGATTTTGGAGATCTTTATGGATCTTGGGTAAGACATGTATACTGGCACAGTGGGACACAATTTTTAATTTTGTGGTATAGACAGAGTGTGTATGGGATCAAGAGGGGGTGATCTAGATGATCGATTGAAACAAAGGCCCCGTCCACACTGCACCGCTCAGACCCCGTAATGAATAGAAACCGTTACAACCGGGGAGCTGTGCAGTGTGTCCACATTGCCGCAGTGACCGGTACGAGACTGATATCGCCAGTCCACACCCCAGGAACTGGGTGACCATTACCTTGGCGCCAAGTCCCACAATGCAGCTCGCACTGCACTACGGGCCCTGCAGGGGACCATTACCACCCGTTCATACTACTGCTGGTAATGTTACCGAGGCAGGACCAGTTTCATAACTGTTGTTGAAACCACCTCATATGTGGTTTCAACAATGGTTACGAAAACGCCTTCTGTAACGTTACAGGTGTAAAGGCAAACCGTTGTGGTAACGGTTTGGGCACTCTGTAACATTACAGAGGCGTAGTGTGGACAGGGCCAAGAGAATCATTCTGGATCTATACCCTGGGAGCCTTTACTGCACCTGGTCTTAATGACAAAACAGAGTTGTTGTCTTGCATAAGGAAAGTATAGCCCTTTTATCTTTCCTTCTGTCCATAACAAATCAAAGTTTTTTTCATGGTATGTTGTCTAGGTCTCAGATATGGCCTGTTTAAATATACTTACTAGGAGTTTCACTTATTACCGTCTGTATTCCCTTTTCCAGATGTTTCAGGTGGAAGATTTGATCTCCTCCAACACTAGGAAGTATGGTTGGAATTTGAACTGTCTGTGAGTGGTGCGGTGCTTTTTGTTTGATTGCTGTAATTTCATATGCACGCTCCATGCAATCGAGCGGCCTTGGTTGCATTTGTACAGCAGAGTCAGTCCCCCTGATGAAGGAGAGGCAACAGCCCCTGAAGAGTAACTATCCTGAAGTGCTTGTACTCTTGACTCTCTTTGCAGATGACTCAAGCTGGGGGCAGTGGTGAGGGGAAGAGGGAAGGTGGTACCCAAGGGGCCTGAGACCCTGGATAGGTGGGCCTACACTTGAAATTGAAATTTAACACTCCACATGCAAGGTGTTACATCTTGGGTGGGAAACCTAAGCATGAGTACACCCTGAGAGGGAAGTGCTGAAGGCCATGGAAGGGGAGAAAGACCTGGGGGTCTTGGTGGATGTTGGCATGAATAATTCTGAGCAGTGTAAGGGGTGGCTGTAAAAGCAAATAGGATGTTGGGCTGCATCACATGGGGAATTACCTCGAGGAACAGGGACGTGATTCTGCCACTGTACAATGGCCTGGTGAGACCACACCTTGAGTACTGTGTAAAGTATTGGAGGACACATTTGAGGAAGGACATCCAGCTTCTGGAGAGGGTCCAGAGGAGAGCAACCAAAATGATCCGAGGTCTAGGGGAGATGACATACGCTGAGAGATTAGAGGAGCTAGACCTGTTCTTGTTGGAGGAGAGGTGGGATCGGGGAGATATGATTAAAGTCTTCAAGTATCTTAAGGGAATAAACAGGGTAAATCAGGAGGGGATCTTTAGGCTGAAGGAGGGGGGAATCACCAGAGGACACAGCTGGAAGCTCGAGGGAGGGAGGAAGGTTTAGGGGGAAAGGAGAAAGAGGTATTTTATTCAGAGATAAATGGAACCATGGAATGTGCTGCCTAGCGAGCTGGTTCAGGCCTCTTTGGTGGTGGGTTTCAAGAGAGGGTGAGGCAGGTATAGGAAGGGGATGAGTCAGGGCTTGGCTTGCCCCAGGGGGGCTGAGATGAAGGACGGGAGACATAGGGGTACAACAAGGGGTGGCTTCTGCACTCCACCTTGGGTTCTGAGGCTCGAGGGACCCGAGAGACCATAAGGCCTAATCTGCTGACAATAGTGTGTTAGTATGTTATGTTAGTATGCTATGTAGAGTTCAGGTGGCTGAGGTCCAGGATTGGCCTCAGGTCCCTGTTTCTTGGGGACAAGGAAGAAGTGGGTAGAACCCTTTCCTCTTTAGCTAGGGAACAGGCTGTATGGCCTTTTGTGTAAAAAGCCTGAATCTCTTCCGGACGAGGGAGATGTGGGACTGAGGGTAATGGGAGAGCAAGGGAGGGCTTTGGAGGGTGCTCAGAAACTTGAGGGTGTGACCTCGTTTGATGATCTAAGCACCCATTGATCTGAGGTCACAGCCACCACCCATCCAGGTAGAGGGAGAAGTGACCCCTGACCACCTCCCCCAAGGCCTCAGCTGGAGGGGGGGATCAGGCAAGGAGTCAGACAGTGGATCCGGGGGTGGGTAGAGTGACTGTGGGCACTCTGGGGCCCCAAGGGGCTGGCAGGGTGTTTGCCTCATACTTAAAGGGTCCTTCAACTGCTGACCCTGGAAGACTGATGAGAGGACCAGCAAAAGGACTGACATTGGGAAGACCACGCTGGGACCAGTACATGGAATGCACTCGATCTCAGGGCCTTGCCTGGTTCCTGAAGGTGCGATGATATGCTGGGCATCTCCCCAGCAAGACAGAACCCCAAAAGGGCATCCATTATTTTGACCTGAATATCAGGTGCAAACCAGACACCCTGAGCCATGAATGGCAGTGAATTCAGATCCCTGTTGCCACCCCACACATGAAGGCATCTACAGTGCCATATGCTGCCCTCAGTACATGGTTGACCACATCCGACCTAGATTTTAAGAGTTGGGCCAACTGGGTTTTAGTAGAATTTTCAGGGAGGGTTTGAAACAGATCCCTCGCCTGATCCCAGAGGGCATTCTGGCACTGTACCATATGGGCCAGATAGTTAAGTGCTCGAATGGCCACTGTGGCAGAGGAATACACCCGCTTACCCAGTTGGTCCAGTCAAGGGTGCCGGAAGATAGTAAAAGCTGAGGAGGCGGAGGATCAGAAGGGCACTTAAGAGGGTACAAAAGGCACTTTTTCTAAAGCAGTTTTTGCCATACAAAAATAGAAAGTGGGGGGCTGCAGCCCCTTTGGCCCCCCCCCAGTTCCTATGCCTATGGTCCAGTTGGCGAGATTCCTCATCTGGAGGTAGGGTACTGAGATGTTTGTGCTTCTTAGTGCGATCATGGGATACGCTCATGATCACTGAGTCCGCCGGGGTGTTTGACAAAGAAAGGTTTGCCCACTTGTACATGATAAACACGATCCGCCTTATTGGCCAAGGCCGGGAGGATGAGAGGTGGTTCCATGCCACCTTAGTAATATCATCATAAGATTCAATTAGAGGAGACACCACCAAAAGGAGGGTCCCTTCTTCCAGAGATATATAGCCAGACAGCAACACTCTGGGTCAGAATCTTCTGTCTCCCATCCCATGATAGATTGAATATGGTGCATCACGCCTAGAAAGTGGGATTGTCAGAGGGAGACTTAGGGTCTCCTTAGGAGGTTCCTGACCATCAGAGAGCCCCTGGAATCCTCTGATGACTCTGAGGAGGAAGAGGAAGAGTCATCCCCGAGTGGTCACTATCAGGGACCGTGTCTGAGAACCACAGTCGCCCATATGCTGGTCAGAGCCCCCATGCATCCTCCAGAAGACCCTGTGGTACAGGGTTGCTAGACCTGCCCGGTCTGAGTCTTGAGGAGGGGGTCCCTGGAGGACGAGGAGGAGGAGAGGGCCTGGGTGTGTCCTTGTTCTGCATGAAAGTCTACCAGGCAGTAATAAAGCATTATAATCCACCGATGGAAGAGGATTATAGGCCATTAAGGATATTGAGGAAGAGGGTTCAGGTATGCCAGTGGAGGGGCTGCCATAGGGTACCCTACACAGGTCCACAGGTGCCAGCTGGGGATCCCTGGGAGGGCCAGCGGGCATCAGCTGTGGTGTAGGCTGGGGCTGAGGTGACGACGGCTGAGGAGTCATTGGTGGAGTTGTCGGTGGAGGAGTCAACATAGCTGGCACCAGCCTAAGAGGCAAAGGCTGGTGTCAGTCAGGCAAAGCAGGTGATGTTGGCCCCAGAGGTGAGGCTAACACCTGCAGAGGAGAATTCCCCCAAGGCAGAGTCAGAGGTGTCGCCTGTGTGGAAAAAGAGGCAAACTCTTGCTACAGGTGATGCCTGGAAGGGCTATTACCGGCCCAAGAATTGGGGACAGATAAAGGCAATGCCTTGACTTGGGGGGCAATGGGTGAAGACCCCACCACCGGAGGTTCCAACCCCAGTCGAGCCACCTGGCTGAGGACCCGTGGGAGCTAAGGGTCTGAGCATCAGGGGCTGGGAGACAGGGGACGAAGTCTGCTGCTCTGAAGAACTGTCACCTGAAATGGAAATGATGGTGGGCGATTGCACCAGCCGCAGCTCAGAGAGAGAGAGAGAGAGAGAGAGAGGGCTGCTGAGGAAGGAGAAGCTGAACCCCCCATGGGACAAAGACCAAGAGGCAGAAGCCGATCTGTGTGGCGACCACAAACGAGAGGCTGACTGAGGACAGTCCCGGTGCTTGTTCCAGTGCTTATGCTTCCCACTCAACGTCTTCTCCTGGGAAGATGCCCTGGAAGACTGAGCCAGGGAAGTAGAAGAGCTTTTCGCCTGAAGCTCCTTCTCCATCATGGCCAATTTCTGCTTGAGCAAGTAGCTTTCAAGGGTCTTCAAGCAGTGTCTCCGTGTGACCTGGTTGAAGTCCTGGCAGTGCTGGCAGGCCTCGGTGTTGTGGTTGGGGCCTGAGCAGAGCAGGCAGGAAGAGTGACCATCTTTGGTGGGTATCTGCTTGCCGCAGACACACTTTGTCAGCCAGTTGAAGACAAAACTAGAGAAGAAGACATAAAGGAGATGTAGAAAACACTGAAAATCAATGTTACTATTGTAAAAAAAAGAAAAGAAATAAAGCACAGGTTAACGTGAACAAAATAGTGGTCAACTGAAGTAGGCATCCGTGGATGTCCGATATGCATGGTTCTACGGGCGGAAAAGAACTGAGGTAGGTGTGAGGAATCACCCCTTATAAGATAGGCAACATCAGTACACTGCCATCAGCAGGGACGGTCCCCATGATAGACTGCTAGCCAGACGCTTTTCCATGTGGTCCTGGCGCCTGGTGGCTTCAGTCCTTCCAGTGTTACCTGCTGCAAGAGCCCCCTCAAAGCAAGATCCAACATTACTAAACATTTCATAAGTGAAATAAGGCAATGCTATGAGGGGATCATGCTATGTTAATGTACTTTGTGTTAGTTAAAGTCCCATGCCCTTCAAGCTCAGGACTCCGACCCACCACTCGGTACATTAACATAGCATAATCCCCCCTCATGCCTTACTCCTTACATAACTGTAGCTGTGACAAATAAGGAGCTGCAAAGTTTTTTCATTGAAAAGCACCAATTCTATTGATTCAGAAAGGCTCCCACAAACCTCCCAAAACAAGATTTTGCCTCATATAAGACAGGCATAGTTGTACTGTACTTGAATTTTGTGCTACTTTGTTAAAGAGCAGCTGACACCTTTGTGCCCTCAGGGCAGGCAACTCCTGGCAAGAAGTTGCCTACATGAGGACCTAAATCACACTCATTTGGAATTTTTTCATTCAGTCATTAAGTAGGTACTTAAACTACAATACTTGTAATCTTGCTCCCATATTAGTGAAAGCCACTCAACGAGTAGTACATTTATTTACCCTCTTGACATGTGTAAGTGCCTACAGAATAAACTACATGCATTTTTTGAAGGCATCACTGCTCCTGATAACTATCTATAGCCATTAGTAGCTGCGTAGCCCCTTCCGTACTTAGCATCATCAAAACATTGTTTTTAGGTGCAGGGCAGTGTCGAGTGCTCAGCGGCTTTCACTGATGTGGAAATGAGATCACAGATCTTGTACTTTAAGTATCTGCTCATGCAGCTGACTTGATGGTGCTGAGGGCTGAGGCGCTGGATGCCTTACCTTATGCTACGCCGGTGACCCGGGTTCAGGAACAACCTCAGGTCGTCAGAGTGCCAGCATGGGAAGGGCGGGGCCAGGATTGAACAATGGCTCTCCTCTTCTGGGAGGGAGGGTTGCCTGGCCGCAGTCCCGCCGTCACTGGATGGAGGTCCGGTGGCAGGCACAGGTGGTAGTGAAGCAACTGGTAGGTTGGGGTGTCCCGTAGTGCGTGACACGCGTGTGCCTCCACACATGTATGCTACGCTGGGGACGTGAGTGATTGGGATTGGGGAGAAAAATGGAGAAAACCTGCAAAATACTTAAGGAAAAAAAAATCTACTTATGCGTGATATAGGTCCTCGGGGTCAGGCAACTCCTCACTACAAGTTGCCTGACCTGAGGTGTTTGTAGCTCTTTAAAGGAAGGCAAAGATTGTATTCCAGCTCTGTGTAGCTGGTAGCCTAATTCCTTCCATTTCCTGATGTGCAGGTTCTTCTCATGCTCAAACATTTGTGTGCTGTTTGAGCTTGGAGTGCTGCAGCACTCTCCGCAAAAAATCCATGGTGGAATCACTTTTCTTTGCTTGTTTACATAATAAGAGATTTGCTAGCTGAGCAGTGGCTTTGATGTTTAACGAAAGGCCCTATACAATACAAGAAAGCTAAGCAAAGTGATACCGCTTTGATTTTTTGCATCAGTCTTTAAACTCAGAAATCATAAAATCTCTTATCGTGTGGGTAGAGTTGCACATTGGGCAATAAATAGGATTAAGGTGCCAGCTCCTGAGAGCCAAATGTGTTGATCATTTCCCTCCCATTAACCATCGAAAAAATGCATTTTCTCACTGTTTTACTGGGAGGTAAGACCATATTTCTGCAGATGTGTGTGTGTGTTTGGGGGGGGGGGCAACAGAATTGGTGCTCTTTAAAATCCTATGAAATGAAAAATGTGATGGTTGTTCTTGCAGCTGACAACAGCTTGTGCTAGAGCTGGCAGTAATGTTCATAGAAACAGAGAGAATTATAACAGGTAATGACCTGGTGGCCCATCCAGTCTGCCCATGGGTGGTCCATCCAGTCTCATACACGGTATTCACACTTTATGTAGAACTCTTCTGGCTCCTCCTGTGTGAGCCTCAGTTTCACATATAGTCTGTTTTTTTTTTTTGTGAGCATAGTTCTTGTGCCTTATGTTGTCATTATTTTCATATTTTTTCTCTCGGACTGCCAGTGTTAACTTGCCAGCATAGAAGCTGAAGGTAGACAATGACAATTTTAACAAGTACTTACTGCTCTGCTCCAGAAGGAGCCAGTGAGTCAAGAATGGCAGCTCATGAAGAGCCACAGCAGCACAGAGCAATCTGTGCCACGTAGGAAGACGATAACACTGAAACGTTGTGGCATGGCATAGGTGGTGATGGACTTGCACTCAACATGGATCACTGAATTTTAATTCTACTGCTGTTCACTTTGTGAGCAATGGCATTAAAACCAGCTTCTCACCGATTTGCTTGTAGCTGTTGTCGCCTTGTGAGATGCTCTCTACTGGCTGGCTGCTTTGGGAGCTGAGCAATGAATGGTTGCTGTTGTTCATTACCCATTGTGCAGGCACTCCACTGTAGGCCACCAGAGCTCCCAGAATTGAAGTTTACACCTACAGTAAGAATTAATAATCAAGGAATTAATTTTGGTCAGTCCAGTCAAGGCTGTACAAGATGCTGTCTAATTCAGAGACAGGCTACACTTATATTGACCCTGCTGCTGTTTCAAGTCAAGTTGACCCAGGGAGGGACAGGGCAGAGAACTAATTCAGAACTGTTACAAATTGTGTAGCTCAGTTTTCTTGGTGGCTCAACATGAATGTTCCAAATAGAAGTATGAACATCCCTAGAGGTAATGCATTTCCTGTCCAGGAAAAGGGCCTGGTACACATCTCTCAATAGCATCTCCCACATCTCGCTCATGAGTGCGACTCGGTATGTCTTTTTTTTTTAATTATTTATATTTAGTATGCTTTTTGCTGTCAGCTGCTCCTCCTTTCAGTGCCAGCCCTGGAGCACTTGCCTCGCTCCCTGATCACTTTGCCCCTGTAGATAACCCCTGGCTTACCCCCCAGAGTGGGGCTACAGCACCGAGCAGGTCTGTCTACAACAGGAGAAGGTGTTGGCAGACCAACATTGCCTCCTGGCTTCTCCGCCAGGGCATGGTTCAGGCCTGATGGCACTGCAGGGCCATAATTAGGAGGCAGGGGCTATAGAGACCAAGCACTGGTGAGCTTCATCCATGGTGGCCAGCAATTTTCTGATCTGGCCCTGGGGCAGGATATGCAATGACGTCCGCGTCCAGTTCCCCCTTGGTGTACTGGCATCAGCCACCTGTGGTTCCCCCAGCATCACCCAGGGGTCCATCAAGTGCCGGATACTCTACCCCTCCCTCTCCCCAGAGAAGGAGAGCAGTCTGTAGGATGCTCAGTCCTTCTCCCCCAGCCAGCCCTCTGACTCCCCAGGTCCATTCTGGAACCCGGGTCGACGGCATCGCAAGCAGAAATCCAACTGCTGCGCTGGCGGGCTGGCCCCCCGGTGTATGTCTTAAAGGAGGTCACTCAGTTGCTTGGGTGAAGCAGCCTGAGGTGCTTTGATACAGACAAAAGAAGTTGGTAACAACTGGAGGTCAAAATACGAAAAACAACTGATCAGAACATAATGTTAAAAAGGTGCTTGGTATTTTTATGAAAGAAACAAACAAAAACCAGTGGAATGCATTGCCATCTAGACAAAACTAAAGTGTGAGGAGGTAGAGTTGTTGGCCAGTTGGCTATATATTTTCAGATTGTTTGCAATATTTCTAAAGGAAATCTCTCTGGTGGCCCTACAGTGGCTCAGTACAGTGGCAGGTAATTTCCTGAGATATCACAGAACTATCAGGAAATATACAGACATGACAGTAGCTACAACTGTATTTGACTTTTGAAAGGCAAAAAGAAAATCTGGTGATTTCTAGTTTTGTAGTCAAAATAAAAAGATAATTTTTATGCAAGAAAAGGATTTTACAAAATATTTGTATTAAATTCCAACAATGTGTCTGGCTTAGAATAGTGACAGAGGAAATGTGAGGCTTTAGGGCATATTGACTTTCAAAACACTAGAGTGGCTTCCAACAGCAACAAATCTAACTAACCATTAGTCTAGAAATGAGCAGCTGCAAAATGATGGAATCTCACGGTGCTGAGAGACAGAAGTGGCATAGAAACCTCTGGTGGTGGTTCTTGTGATTACAACATAGGAAAGTCAAAGGAGCATTGTAACCTCCAGTTAAAAAAGATTTCTGTTTAGCTGGATGGTTAGCCTTGCTGCCTTCTGTACCCAGCATCTCTGGTTCGATTCCCAGATAGGGCCGGAGGATTATATCCTTAATAGCACAGATCAGTCAGGGGTGGTTCCGAAAGACTAGCGAGTAATGTACATAGTTCTGCATCATAAGGGTGGGGAGAAGGAGCAACTGGGCAACTACAGGCTAGTCAGTCTTACCTTTGTTATGGGTAAACTGATGGAGACACTAGTCAAAGAGGATCTAGAGGACTACCTGGAGAGTGATGATCTCCAGGGTAGTAAACAACATGGGTTCATGACAGGGAGATCTTGTCAGACTACCCTAATACTATTCTAAGTAACAACAGCAATGTACAAGAGACAAGCAATGGATTCACTTTACTTTGATTTCAACAAGACATTTGACTCAGTGCCACACAAAGGTTGCTGAAGAAGCTGTAAGTTCTAGGTGCATCAAGAACATAGTTGGATGGGTTGGTAGTTAGTTAGGGGAGAGACAGCAGAGGTAGTGGAAACATTAAAATCCAGGAGGAGAGAGGAGGCCTCAAGTGGGGAGCCACAGGGTTAGGTCTCGGGTCTAGTCATTTTCAATATGTTCATCATCGACATAGGAGAAGGAATTCGGGTAAGATGTGTCTCTTCACAGATGACATTAGGCTCTTTGGTAGGGTAGACAGTGAGGAGGGTAAGGGAATTACAGAGGGAGATGCAAGGTGGTCCAAGGTTTGATAAGTGAAGTTCAGCGCCAAATGTACAAGGTGATGCTCACTGGAACAGGAACCACAGGACAGAATATTGCGTGAAGGGGTTAAGCTGGACACTGCTACTGAGGAAATGACTGAGGAGTCATCGTAAGTAACTCCTTAAACTATCTAGCCAGCGTAACAAGACCTACTGCAAGGTATCCAGCATGTTAGGGTGTGTTGGGAGGGATTTGATAGAAGGAGACAGAAGGTATTACTAGCTGCCTATAGATCACTGATAAGGTGACACCTGGGTACTGTGACTAGTTCTGGAGCCCTCACTTGAGGAAAGAGAGGGACAGGTTGGCAACCTTGCAGCTTGGTTAAACTAACAAAAGTATTCATGGCCCGCAGAACAGATCCAACAAGGACCAGCTTAGGGCACTGAACAGGTATCCACTGGAGTGCAGATGGGAGAGTGGCAGTATGATACAGACCTTCAAGTTCCTGAAAAAATGAGCAAGGTAAATTGGAGAACTATTCAACAGGAATAGCACATCTAGAACATGGACATGATGGAAGCTGGGGTGAGAAATTTAGGGGGACAATAAGGAAGTTATTATTCATGGAGAGAGTGGCTAAACCGTGGAACGGCCTGCCAGCTGAGGTGGTTGGCACCAAGATCAGTAATGGCTTCAGACACAGTTGTGACAGAGTTAAGAGCTTAATTGTCACTCGGGAGGGGGGAGCAGCAAGACAGGGAACATGGGGGCAGGTAGCGTGGGCATAACTCCCTGTATAGACACATGGTATCAGTGGTAGGATAGGGTATTGGGGCAGACTAGATGGCCCAATGGTCTTTTCCTGAATCAGCTTCTAAGTGTCTGCTGAAAGACAGTGGGCAGGCACAACCGTAATGACAAGGATGGAATGCTTCTATTTCTAAACAGGGGAGCCACTTTGCATGTAAAAAAAATGCAGTCAGTGAAAACAGTGCATCCTACCTCTGGCTGTGAGCAGCTGCAAATGACAGAGGTCTACGGTGCTAAGAAATAGCAACTCAAGTGAGACCTCTGGTGTAGATCTTGAGATTACAATATATAAATGTCAAAGAGTACTCTTAACATGCAGCTAGGGGGAATTTCCTTAAAACGGAATAGTTTGAGCTGCTGTTTTTAGTACTTAGGGCCCCAGCTTTAATTCCCAGTGAGGATTCAAGGCTTGTTTCCATTAGTAGATATGACAGATGGGGTTGTGGTTGAAAGCAAGCATTGTTACATGTGAGAAAACGTAGTCCATGAATTGCAGCTCTGTCTCAACGTGAGCAGCTGTAAAATGTCAAATGCCTACAGTGCTGAGAACTAGTAGAAGCTAGGAGAGTAGAAGCTATGAGCACTCTGCTGGTGCTTCTTGAGATTGCAGTGTTGTATGAAAGGTAGAAGTACTGAAACCGCATTCTAGGGGCATTTTTCCTTAGATGGATGGTTACAGCTGCTGCATTTGGGACTTAGGGTCTCAGGTTTGGTTCTACAGCAGGGGCCAGGTAAGAGGAACATGCAGGTAATGACTCCTCCTTGCAGAAAGGAGAAATGGTTGTTCACTGAGAGGGGCCAATGAGGGACTGATGCTCTGGCATTGTCCACAAGGAGATAGGCTGTGGGGAATGGAAGAGTAAATAAGTGGGGGTTCTCATGGTGCCAAAGTGAAAGAGGGCCAAAAAGAGGAGCCAGAGTAGTGAGAAAAGTGAGAGGAGGGTGCAAGGCACCCTTGGGGTACCATGTGTGGCCAAGGTCTCAGACACCTCCAGGATCCGAGGGCATCAGAGACTGTTTCACGCTGCACCATGGTAACCTGTCAGGGAGGGACCCTTAGCACTGGGGACAGATCCATGGAATCTGGGGGCATTTTCTCAGTGAAACAGCCAAAGAAGGGTAGTATACAGCTGGACCACCAGGAGAATGCAGGAGGAACAACCCAGTGACCATGCAGGGAAATCCTGGTGGAATGCGACAGACATGTGCAATGACAAGGCTCCAGAAGATAATACACAAGGCTGTGACAGAGAAGAAAGCAATCCAACAAGTTAGGAGATTTGTTCCCAGGATACATGGAGGGACAGAAAGAGCCAAGTACCTCGACAGAGGCACCATTGGCCTGAGCCACAGGAGAAGAGGTCTGTATGGGCTGGCCAGTGATGGGCATGGAACAAACATGGCTGCGTGTGGATCTAATCAAGCAGATCCTCGCTTATATTATAACAGGTGGAGAGTTGGCAGTTGACATGTGAAGAAAGGCCTCTGGTCACCGATTGTCTACCCTGGGCAAAGCTAAGTTCAGTAAATAAGTAAGTTCAGGAGGCAGTATAGCACAGTGGTTTAAGGCTCTAAGCTGCAAATCTGGAAACCTGGATTTGAATCCCATAGCCCCCACTTGCATACTGTGTAACCCTGAGCAAGTCACTTAACTTCCCTGTGCTCCCAGGTCGCACCGCTAAACAAGCTCTCAGCTTAGTGTGCTACTCTTGGTTAAACAATTGCATATAAAAAAAAAAAAGTTTGATAGTGGGATGTGTGGCCTCACCACATGGTACCAGAAATGAACCTTAAGGTGTAGCAAGGCAAAACTGAAAAGAATATATATGGAAGTAACTAAGGGAAATGCTACAGCTTCAGGATTAGAGGGCTCAGAGACACATACTGATCGAGTACTGACAATCGCAGTTACTGTGAGGATACAGTAGAAGCGGACCCTTTGCTGAGCCCTGCTCTGGCAGGCATGGATAGACTCATCCACATGGTATGAACATACATACAGAGAAAGGACAGAGTGTTAAGTCAATAGATGAATATTAAGATGAACCTGGAAGCACTGGAGTGAGACAGGATTATCATGGCTCCCAGCAAGAGGCTGCGTGTGGAGGTCAGCCAAGCTGGTGTCAGCCTAATGGCAGAGTTGAGTCTTAGCACGGTACCACTATAACTAGCTCTGAGGATGAGCAGGGAAATACAGGAATCTGGAATTGGGAGTGAAGGCTTGAACCTATAACCTAATGTTCCATGAGACTTGGATCAAGGTTTGTAATTCCGATATGTTAAATAAATAAAAATAAACTTGCCTCATGGCCAAAACATTGCCCTCAGCCTCTCCCCCTTGGGCTCGCCCCATAGTCCACCCAGCCCTGAAGCTTAAGCATACTCGAGCTCTGCCTAGCCACTCCTCTCAGTTCCCTCCTGCTGTACCTCACACTTCCAAGGTCCTTCAGCTTCAGAACCCTTCTTTGCTGAACAGCCTACCAACCTTGCTTGTAAATGAAAATAGAACTGGTCCTTTCAAAACCCATCTTAGACACCACCTCCAGTCCTCAAATACTGTACCTGTGATTGTTACTGAACCCTCACCCTCTCCCCTCCTCCCTTTCTCCACTGACCAACGCCTCTGGCCTGCCTACCATAGTTTGTCAAGCCTAAGATATATTTCTGAGTTTATCATGTATTTCTAAAACATGTACTAATTATCCCCTAGTTTCTGATTGCTAGCCTTCAGTTTCTTTGTAACAATGCTAAACTGTGTCCTTGTTGAATCGTTATGTAAAGTTTGTTCTGTACCTAATTTCTGTGACGTGGAACCTTTGCAAATGAGTCTTTGACTCAAAGGTATTTCCAAATCCTTAATAAATAAATAAATAAATAAAATTTGTGCAGTGAGTGCAACTGAATTGTACAGTATATTCACCAGTAAAAGGACAAGCGATAGAAGGTTTTTTGTCCATGGTATGATTTACTCCAAACACCTGAAAGGGTCTCACTGTGTCCTGGGGAACTGCCAGCCTGGGTATGTGCTTCTTAACTGTATCATAAAACAATGGAATGCCCAACCAGCTTAAGTATACCACTAGACATAAGGGTTCCCTGGCCCAAGACCACCCTCTCTTCCACAAGGTAAAAGAAAGAGAGCAACCAGAGGGAGTTGCAGACATAACAAGGCCTCTGGACTTAGCTCGGTTTAAGCAATAATGCCTAAACACTGGACATTTCCTGAGATTAATGCCCTGCTGGAGGTGTTTATGCCCCAAGGTGCAGCTGAGGGCCATTAACTCCAGCAGGGGCATTAGTCCCATTGAAAATGCCTAGTTGTATGGACATTATTGCAATTATAGGTCTAATTACACATAGAAACATAGACTTTAACAGCAGATAAGGACCGCTTGGCCCACCCAGTCTGCCCATTTCCCTACCTGTTGGATAAGCTGCAGATCCTAGTTAATCAACAGCCTACTTCCTCCTACCCCCATCAGAATTGCCTTATGTCTGTTCCATGCATTTTTGAATTTCCCCACTAGTTTTGACCCCACAACCTCCTCAGGAAGGCCATTCCATGCGTCCACCACCCTCTCCATGAAAAAAATACTTCCTCACGTTGCCACTGAGCCACCTCCCCCCATCTTCAAATTGTGCCCCCTTGTTCTGGCACATTTCTTTTTCTGAAAGATGCTACTCTCTTGGACTTTGTTGATTCCCTTGAGGTACTTGAAAGTTTCTATCATGTGCCTCTCTCCCTTCTTTCCTTGAGGGTATACTTGTTAAGCTCCTTTAATCTCTCTTCGTATAGCTTCTGGTGCAGACCCTGCACCATTTTAGTTGCCCTCCTCTGGACTGCCTCCATCCTGTCTATGTCCTTGTGGAGATGGGGTCTCCAGAACTGGAAGCAGTACTCCAGATGGGGTCTCACCAACTGTCTGTACAGAGTGATGACAATTTCCTGTTTTCTGCTTGTGATGCCTCTCCCTATACATCCCAGTATACCCCCAGCCCTCCCTACTGCCTTCTCACATTGCTTGCCTACCTTAAGATCATCTGATATGACTACCCCAGGTCCCTTTCCATTTTTTTTATTGTTAGTACCTTCTCCCCAATTGTGTACTCTTCCCCTGGGTTTCTGTTTCCCAGTGCATTACTTTGCACTTCTTTGCATTGAATCCTAAGCTGCCATACTTTTGACCATTCCTCCAACCTTGCCAAGTACCTTCTCATCCTTTCCACCCCTCCCCTTGTGTATCAACCCTGTTGCAGATCTTTGTGTCATCTGCAAAGAGGCATACTTTTCCCTTCAGTCCCTCCGCAATGTCACTTATAAAGACATTAAAGAAGACTGGTTCCAGTACTGAACCCTGCAGTACCCTGCTAGTAACCCCCCCTTTCTTTAAAGTGGACCCCATTTACTATACCCTTTGTATCCTGCTGTCCAGCCAATTTTTTACCCAGGCTACCACCTTGGGACCCACTCCTAGGCTGGCTAACTTATTAATCTTTTGTGTGGGACTGTGTCAAATGCCTTGCTAAAGTCTAGATAGGCCATGTCCACAGCCCCTCCCTGGTCTATTACTTTGGTCACCCAGTCAAAGAAATCTGTTAGATTTGTCTGACATGACCTTCCCGCTGTGAATCCATGCTGCCTTGAGTCCTGTGCCCGCTGCCTCTAGGTACTCAACAATTCTTTCTTTCAGAAGTGAGTATATCCTTTTCCTACCACTGAGGTCAAACTAACAGGTCTGTAGTTTCCTGCCTCTGCCTTGCTTCCACTTTTGTGAAGGGTAATCACTTCCACCCTCCTCTAGTCATCAGGTACCACACCATCATCCCATGATTTGTTAAAAAGTGTAGTCAGTGGTGTCACTAGTTCTCACGTTAGTTCTTTTAGAATTCTGGGGAGAATCCCGTCAGGACCCATTGCTTTGTCCACCTTCAATTTTAGGAGTTCTTTCAGACCCTTTCTTCTGTGAATGGACTGGTATCGACCCCTCTATCCAGAGTGCTTCTATTGATTGGTTTAGGTACTCCCATCACTTCTTTGTGAATACTGAGCAGAAGTATTTGTTCAGTATCCCTGCTTTTTCACTGTCACCCTCTGCCCACCCTCCTCCCCTTTATTAAGCCTCACTATTCCTCCTTTAGTCTTTCTTCGCTCTCTAATGTACCTATAAAAGGTTTTATCCCCCTTCTTAACTGAGTTGGCTATGTTTTCCTTGGTTTGAGCCTTTGCAATTCTGACTGCCTTCCCCACTTCCTTCTGCTTTAACTGGTACAGTTCTCTGTCCTGCTCCTTCTGTGTTTCCTTATAAAGTTATAACTGCATTTGTTTAAACAAAATGGCAATTTTAGTATTTTAAAAAGACACTTTGAGCTGTACCAGGCATTTCTATGTGATTAATGCCCAGTACAGCACCCTATCATAGTATGCACTTGCCTCATGAATAATTAATTATAAGTAATTTAACAGTTTGCTCCTCATGAAGGAGTGCTTGAATCTGCAGTGAGATAGTGTATGTTCAGAGATTAGGTTCCTTAAAGTTATAATTTAAAGCACTCTGAGTAGGGGGGATTGAAAGGATAGAGGGCACAGACATGAAAAAAGGATTTGAATTATATGAGCCTTAAATTAGTGAGCCAGGTCCTCGGTTTTCCAGGGACCTTTGCAGTTAAAGGCATTTTATTTCATTTTATTTTTGCTGATTTTCCCCTTTTTCTTCATTCAGTTGGTTATTGCTGCGCTATTGTCACTGATAGACATGGAATCTGACCATTTCCCAGGAGGACAAATGTCTTAAATGGCTTGACCAGCAGCACTGCCTCTGCCTCAGAAGGATATCAGAATTAAATGGACTCTTTCACATCAAAAATGAGGTTATATATGACCGTAAGCATGAAATACAGTGTAGCCCGATAGAAATGACTGGCATGGAATGATCATGTCACACAACAATAAATAACATCAGACTACCAAAGCCGTTACATTTGTGTTGGAAACCAAGACGAGGGGAGGAAAAAGAGAAGCAAAATAAAACTAAAATCAGTGGCCTAATACAGCAGAGTAGTAACCAGCAGATCTTCCAAGCCTCACTCAGTGCGAACTTGGCTCTCATCTTTTTGAGTCAGAGAATAAGCCCCATTTTAAACTCTCTGTCGGGGGGGGCAGTTTCTTAAGATAATGGCAGCCAGCGGTACATGAATTCTGGAGAGGGCCAAAATATTACATATTAATATTTAGAAAATTTCAGTTCTACCTTTTATTAGTCATGGTTTTGTCCTGAGAGTATGTGAACAATCCAATCCTCCCAACAACACCAGCTCAATCTCAGTTTTCATAAGACTTCTTCTGTACTCTGACAGTCTAACATTGCAGCCTGGCCTTTGCTCTGCCCTTTTTTGGCATGTTTTTCCCCTCAAGAATATAGCAGCGTTTCCCTCCATTTTCTTTAAATTGATGGCGTGTTGCCAGCTGGTGGTGCAGAGCGATGAGGCACTGGATGCCACACCTCGCGCCACACCGGAGACCTGGGTTTGGGAATGAGCCTGGGTCGTCGGTGGTCGGTCGGGGGGGGGAGGGAGAGGACTAGAGCTGGCAGCCAACAGACCACCCTCTACCTTGGGGTTAGGGGTAGCAGGTAACTTGGAGCTGGGCCGCCTGTGGTGGAGGCCAGAGAAGTGACGCCTCTCCGAGGACCTTCGGCGTTAGGCCATTTGGGGGAGGGAGGAGAAGACCCCATCTAGAGCTGTGGTATGCATGTGCACCTCCACGAGCATGTGCTACACTTCTGGGGGTCTCGGGAATAGGTCCACGGGGGAAAACGGAGGAAAAAGTGGGGGTCCACCGAGGATGATACCTCCAGACCGGCACTGGGGATCTGCCGGGGCACGCATGGTGCTACAATCCCCCGAAAGACCCCAAGTCTGGTAGGTTGGTGGATGATGAGGGAGGACCTGCCACAGAAGGATAAAGATAGTAAAAAGAAAAAAAAATTGATGGTGTGTTGATTTTTTTTTTTTTTATTTATCCTCCATCACCGGAGCTGCCCTACTCAGCCTGGCCAGCCCCCAGCCTTGTCCTTCTCTCCTCTACCACTTACCCGCCTTCATGGGGTCCCATGAGTCCCACCTCTTCCTCCAGATTTCCAGGGTTCGAGGCAGCTTCCCTTCAGGTTGGTCATATGTAGAAGGTGATGAGCAGTCAGTTCAGCGGAGTACCTAAGAGTCAGTGTCATTCTGCCACATTACCGGTGCTGTCCCCCTTAGGTTTCTTCCAGGACACGGAATGCTGGTAGCAAGGTTGCCATGTGCACATGCACATGCAGCTGCGCGCCTATGCACGGTACCAGCCAGTGTTCCCCCTTCCACAAGCAGGTTCACCTGCACTGCCACCTGCGGTCACCTAGGTGGCAGTATTGCCATGGAGTCTGCTGCCTTCCATTTCCAGAGTAGGAGAGCATCCTCTGGAACTCAGTTCGATGTTCCCTGATGTCCCAGGCTCTTTCTCAAACCCAGTCCCCGGCATCGAAGGGGGGCACCACTAACACTGCATCAGTGTCCCTGCGTGCTCATGTATTTTTGACGCTTTTTTATTGACTGGTTCAGAACATGTCAGTCGTCTGATTGGCTGTGAAGAAATTTCTCATGATTGCACCATTTGCAAAATGTTCCAAACAAGTTGTTCATTATAAACTACTGCAGCCAGTTTGGAAGGGCAGTAAACCACAGTGGGTTGTGCAGTCATTGTGCAATACACAGCATGAACTACTCAAGTTTGTTAAAGGGCACTTGGCTTTGTCTTGTGTCTAGTACTACCTAGGCATGGTGTTAAGGTATACAGTTGTGGTAAAGTGTGAAGGCTTGCAGTGCAAATGTCTGATGAGCTAAATGGGGAGCTTCAGTCTCTGAGTGCTGTCAATCTGGTACTTTTTATGGGTACTGTGTTATAATCTAGAGTTGGGGGGCATTCGGGGGTGATTCAAACTGGTGATGCACAAAATGGCAGAAATCATTACAAACTGGACTCATGAACTGATTTGAGCTAATTTCATTTTGAATCAAATTGCTTGCACTTTGAACTTTCAGAAGTTCACACAGTGCTATGAAATCTTCTACAAAATATGGCAAACTCTGGTCAGAGCCAACACAGCTGCTTCAGAGCAGTGAGTCTGAGTCAAACAGTACTCAGAGCTTCAGCCACAGCTGATGCCGTACTTGTGCGGTACTCACACATGCGAAGTGACTGATAATTGTGCATGCGTGAGAAAGAGTCATCTGTGCCCAAGATGGGTGCCATGACAACAGTGCACATGTGCAATTACTGCTGACTGCGCATGCTGTTATACTCATGCATGAGCAATGAGCTCACGGAGGCCATCTTGGGCACAGCGGGCTCTTTGTTTATTATCCACAACTGCGGAAGTGACGGGTGGAAAGAAAATAGTACCCCCGCAGAGGGGTGGGTTATGCCCCGCAGAGGGTAGGGGTGGGACAATGGAGAACCACTGCAACGCCACTGACTGCAGCACTGTGGAAGGTCAGAGGAGAGGTATCCGGTCACGTGCTTCCAGAGTCCCTTCTCTCTTCTACCCCTCCCAGTATGTCAGCATGGCTCCGTCCATGCAGCCATAAAAAACAGCAATTGCTTGCTGTATAGAGTGGTAAGAGGGTGAAGCAAGTGAGGAGGTAATAAACATGCAAACCTGGACAGAATGAGAAAGAAAGAAAATCTACTTAACTGGTGGAAGCTTTAAAAACCCTAGCTTCTCCAGTGGTAGTGTTCTCTAGATCATGGCGGTTGATGGAATTGCTTAGATTCTGTGATACTGCGGCTGCCTGAACCAGCTTGGTCCCTGAAGATCTGGACCTCAGTTATTTAGTGGAATGCTATGGCACCTTGCTTCCTGTTGCCATTGCCAGTGATGCAGCCTCACCAATCTGTTCCTGGACTGTTACTGGTCTCTGTGGCTCATAGTAGTACACTGCTGAACTGAGAACAGTTAAGCAACAGGTCAAGCTATCAGAGCATAGGCAGAGAGAATCTGGCCTGGAAGGTTACAGGTTCCCTTATAGGCACCTTAGTCATGCCTATATGGGGCAGGATTGAAAGGGCAAAGTACAATTTCAACCTGATTAACTTAGCAGAGAACGTCAGCTGCTCTGTTCAGGATGGCGGACAGTCTATTAAATTCAGACTTGACAGCATGGAGATGGCAGCATGGGCTTCTCAAGCTTTGTTTTTAAGGTCCATATGCTGTCATCTCAGCCCCCAGATGGAAACACCACCTTTTTGTGCATGGTTTCCTATGCATTGGTCCAAATATGTTAATTCATGGTCTTCTAGGTACAGTTTGGTAGTTGTATGACTTTAGCAAGCAGTGACACTTGTAATGAATTTGTGACTGTGTTTTCAATGTGTATGTAATACAATTTTGATAGATCATTGAATACAGGATTTGGACATAAATATTTCACTCTGTAATGAACTGTGTATTAGAAAATCTAATAAAAAGACCTAAAAATTGAAATACTATTAAGATCTGTTTTACTTAACTAATGTAGCAGAAATGTGACAAAGCATGTGTTGAAATTAATGCATTTATAGGCGTTTATTATTTATGTACACACACCAAAAAATATATATTTATATATTTATTTATTTGAAAAATGCTAACCAGGAAAGGCACTCTGTGCCAAGGTTCATTTCCAGGTGTGACCCGGGGGAAGGGAATGCAATCAAAGAGCATACGTAGCAGTAGAGAAACAGTAGAAAACAAAGTGCGAACAGTGTACAATTCAGCATGTTACAAGTGCAAATAACAAAACAATTGCCAGAAGTTGGTACTGTGAGCAACTCTGAAGCCCATATTAAAGTGACAAAGAGCAGGTTGAAATATGACAGTGCAGTGGTAGTTGGGACAACTGAACCCAGGAGGAGGCCCAACTAAACAGGGGTAGAAAGGGCTCCAAGGGGAGGGTTAGGTAGTTGGCTGACAGGAGCAGGAGGTTAGCTGGTGCCTAAGGGATACCAGGGAAGGGGAGAGAAGGGGAGAGAAGGGGAGCATGTCCAGAGGGAAGACTGTAAGAGAAGGTTGATTGCCCAGGAGAGGAGTGAGGGTGGGGAAAGGAAAAGGTGCCAGGATTCCTGGAGTAGAGGGAGTATGAGGCAGAGGGAATGGGTGAGAGGCTAGGTAAGAGATTAATGACCCAAATTAGTATTTGGAGATGAAGAAGGCGCAGTGGAACTGGCGATGTAAGCATAGGAGAGGATGGATAGGGAGGAGTAGAGGGAGGCAGTGGTGAGCACAAGGTGTGCGGGAGTTGCTAGCAAAGCAACAAAAGACTTTACAGAGGGTGTCCAGTCTGGAAAGGGAAGAGGAGGGGGAATAGGGAGGAGAACAAAACACTTCTAGAGCATTATTTATATGGAAAGGATACTTAGATATATGTATGTTATAACTGATACCTATTTCTCAGCCAGGTCAAGGGAGCAGTGACAAGCAAGAGTTAAAGTTCACAGGCTGGCCCGGTGGTGCTGAGGGTTGAGGCGCTGAATGCCACACCTCACACCATGCTGGTGACCTGGGTTTGGCAACGAGTCCAGGCCGCTGGGGGTCATCAGGGAGAAGAGATTGAGCATCTGTCGGACAGCTCTCTCTTCTCGGGGGAGGTTTGGGGATACGATCGCTAGTGTAGTGACCTCTGGTGGCTGTTGGGGGCACCGACTAGCGACGCAACGAAAGCGGCGGAGTTGCGGCATTATGTTGCCTTAACAAGCTGCACTCTGTGTGGGGGTTAGGGAACGTGGCAAAAAAAGTAAAGAAAAACCCCATTTCCTGGGGACAGATGAAGGCACCCTGTCTGTCCAACAGTCCACACTTCCAATACTGGGCTATCTCCTCTCCAAGGGGCCACTCGTGTTCGGCAGGCACTTTGCCCTATAAGATAGAGAGTCCTGGGCGGATAGGGTGGCCCTACCTTCAGAGGGTTCAGACCCGGAGGTGGTGCTCGGTGGAACGAGAGAGAGGGACTAGTCACAGGGGAAGATAGAGGCTGGGTATCCAGGGTTGCTGGAAGGAGTTCTCCAGGGAGTGGAGATAAAAAGAGTTAAAAAAAAAAGAGTTAGAGTTCACGAGACTAGACAGTTAGCATGTGACGGAGACACCTCCATGCATTTAGATATATGCAGAAAGAGACAGACAAACACAGATATGGACAGACAGATACATGTATACAGTTACACACTCATCCATTGGAAGGGAAGGCAAGTTTAGCTCAAACTCTGGTGGTGCAGGCTCCATGGTGTAGCTGCAGATTGGCCAGTCCAGTGGAGACCTCCAAAAGGAAGAAAGCAGCTGCACTCAGTGAAAGCAGTGGAACACCTCGAATTAAGGGGTATTCACAAAGTAATTAGGGGCCCCCTGGTGAATATTATATTAGCAAAGTGCTGGGACACATGGGGTGGGATATTCAGAATGTGCCAGGCAGGGGTGCAAGCCTGGGTGCAGCGCAACTGGGCTGCGCCAGGGCATGGACCAGGCGATATTCAATGGTGCTGCACCATGGCTCAGCACCATTGAATATGGCACTGGGGGTGCCTGCACTGCACACGGCGCAGTGGCAGTGCCCAGTGCAAGTGGGCAGGTGAGGAGCAGGGGCTGCACCAGCTAAGTGCAGCTGTGCTAGGTGCAGCAAGAGTGATATTCAGACATGAGCATGCAGATGAGGCCATTATGAATGCATGGTGCAAATGGGGCCATTGCATGTCATTATAGCCCCATTTGCATGCAGGCCTCGATCCTCGTGCCTGCGCCTGGCAACCTGCCAGGCTGCAGCCAGCAGGGACTGACGCCCCTTGCCCCTTGGCGTGCAATGCGCCCCAACGCCCGATCGCGGGCTTAATTAAATTAAAATTATACCTGGTGGTCCAGTGGACTTGCTCCCCAGCCCGATCGCGGGCTTTATAAATAAATAAATATATTTCCTGGTGGTCCAGTGGACCTGCTCCTCAGCCCAATCACAGGTTTAAGTAAAGAAAATTAGTCCCTGGTGGCCAGTGGACCTGCCCCCAGCCCGATCGCGGGCTTTAGTAAAATAAATGTCCCTGGTGGTCCAGTGGACCCGAAACCCAGCCTGATCGCGGGCTTTAGAAGACGTAACATCCCTGGTGGTTCAGCGGTACCCCTTCCCCACTTGCCCACTCAGACCCGCCACCCCGCTCCCCCCCCCAGCGGGTGGCAGCTCCCCTCACCAAGCCACCCAGCCGCCCGCCGACTGACTGCATACAGTACAGCTGTACGCCCATTGAACCACTGCATGGGCCAATAGGTGTGCAGACCAGACTGTAGTTATTAGTTCCCAAATGTGAATGGTTCCATTCACATTTTGGGACTGTGTAGTACAGTATGATCTGCATGCCCATTGGCCCAAGCAGTGGTCCAATGGGCGCACAAACATACTGTACGCTGTCAGTCGGGTGGGCAGCCAGGCATGCAGGTGGGGAACAGCCACCTGCCGCTGATGGGGGGCGGGTGGCGGGTCTGAGTGAGCGGGTGGGGAGGGGGTCCCGCTGACCACCAGGGAAGGTACATTTTCTAAAGTCCACGATCGGGCTGGGGTATGGGTCCACTGGACCACCAGGGACTACCTTTCTTACTTAAGCCCATGATTGGGTTGGGAGCAGGTCCACAGGACCACCATGGATTATTTTAATTTACATAAACCCGCATCTGGCTTGGGCAGGTCCACTGGACCACCAGGGATTATTTTAATTTACTTAAACCCGCCATCGGGTTGGGGCAGGTCCACTGGACCACTAGGGACTACCTTTCTTTACTTAAGCCCGCGATCGGGCTGGTGGGCAGGTCCACTGGACCACCAGGGACTACCTTTCTTTACTTAAACCCGCAATTGGACTGGGGAGCAGGTCCACTGGACCACCAGGGATGATTTACTATCTGCCAGCGATCGGGCGAGGGGGGGAGCATGATGCCCGGACTGTGTTCCAGGAGGTTGGGTGGCCACCCACGGCAGGTGGCTGCCGTGTTGCACACAGCAATACAGCATCCCTCCTGTGGGTGTCCCCCGGCTTGCTTCTACTTTTTATGGGTGGATCTTTGCGCCCCCCCCTACAGTGCAAGGCGGGTTTGTGCCTGCATATCTGCCACACATCCTGGGCTGAATATCGGGATGTGCCGCATATGCATGGGCACACCCCTGCACTTGCGCCGCATACATCACTGGTGCACCCCGGCACATCGGGATTTGCGCAGTGCATAATCCCCCTTTGAATATCGCACCAGGGCGCATCAGTGGGTTGTGCATGGCGCAACACTGTTGCGGGAATTGTAACACTGTTCCAAATGTTTCTGCACCAGAGGGGCACACCAAAAAACGGAAGGGGCAGAATCAGTGCATAATAGCTTCACTACTTTTTTTTGCACATAGTAGTGTTTATTAGAATTTACAACAGACAAAAACAGATAGCAACAACTCAGCACACAAGAATGGGAGGTATACAACATACTTATACAGTACCATACACTAGTACACGAACGTGAGACAAAAACAGTTTTGAACAGTACTGAGAGATACAGCAGTGACAGTGCCCATATGCAGTGGAGATGTAGGTCCCTGTTCACGATCCCTGTGGGGAAGGGGGAGCCAACTAGGGAGCAGAGCCTGAGACCATGGACAGGGCAGTGTGGGGAAAGGACACTGGCTCCCCCAGCTTTATGGAGGGGGGAGCATGAGGAGAGTGGCTTCACTCCCACCAACCATGCAGGATCACCAGGGGGGAGGAGGGAGTGGACACATGTCCATTTTCAGAGGAGAGAGTAGGGCTCTTGGGGATGTGGATACCCATGCCCTTTATGCACATTCTGGGCATTGGGATACTCCAAATGTTGGCAACAGGTCCTAGAGACTCTTGCACTAAGGGCCCAGGGTCCTGCGCTTGCTGCTTTAAGAACAGCATGCCATGAAATCGGCCTTGCAACAGTGTTTTGTATGCAGTGTTGGGAGGAGGTGTGTCAGAGCTCCTTAGCAAATGCAGGACACAGAACATGAGAATGGAGTGGGGGAGTATGTAAACAGCAGTGTGGCAAGGCCATTATGGGAGCAGATAGGTTGAAATATGCCAAATCAAGGCTCACAGGGAAGGGGGGGGCTGGAGCTAGCTTTGCAATCAGACTTTTATTCATTTTAATGGGAACCCCCAACATTTTCAGTTGGACCCCCAACTTTACTTAAGTACACATATTTCCTAAAATGTCCAGGCCCCCAAACTAAAAATCCTACCAAGAGCCCTGAAAGTCTGAAAGGGATTGGAAGCCTAAAAGAGAACAAGGCGACAGGACTGGACAGGATTCATCTAAAAGTTCTAAAACAACTGAGCACAGTGCTAGCCACCCCCCTGGCAACACTATTCAGCACCTCATTAAAGACAAGAGTACTTCCAGAAGACTGGAGGACCAATGTGGTCCCACTGCACAATAGTGGCAGTAGGGAGGAGGCTGGCAGCTACAGGCCAGTTAGACTCACATCAGAGGTAGGGTAATTAACGGAGACCCTGCTGAAGGAGAGATTGATGGAGTACCTGGAGGCAGGACCACCAGTAGCACAGTTTCGTAGGAGAGAGGGCATGCCAAACATATCTCATAGATTTCTTTGACTGGGTGACTAGGGAGGTGGATCAGGGGAAGGCAATGTATGTGGTCTATCTGGGCTTCAGTAAGGCCTTTAGCACTGTGCTGCACAGGAGGCCATTTAAGAAACTAAGCAGCCCGGGGGTCGGGGAGAAAGTGGTAAGCTGAGTATCAAACTTGTTGAAGGCTGGGGGCAGAGGGTGGTGGTAAATGGCAAACACTCGGTGGGTGGAAGAGTGACTAGCAGGGTGCCACAGGGCTCTATACATGGAGCAATCATCTTCAGTGTCTTCATAAATGATATTGCTGAGGAACTGGAGGATAAGATGTGTCTCTTTGCAGATGACACAAAAATCTGCAAAAGGCTGGACACTCAGGAAGGGGTGGAGAAAATGCAAAGGGTTCTAGGAAAACTAAAGGAGTGGTCTTGGGTGTGGTAGCTGGGTTTCAGTGCCAGAAAGTGCAGAGTCATGCACCCAGGGTGGGGTAACTTGGGAGCTGTGTTTAAGATGGGGAGGTGCTTACAGTTACCAAACAAGAAAGGGACCTTGAAATCATATATGATGATCTCATGGTGGCTAGGCAGTGTGACAAGAAAGAAGGCAATGCTAATGGTATGCTGGGTTGCATAGGAAGGGTGATTTCTAACAGGAGAAGGGAATGGTATTGCCACTGTATCATTCACTAGTGTGACCCCACCTAGAGTACTGTGTCCTGTTCTGCAGGGTGCACCTCTGCAAGGACATTGACAGGGTGGAAAAGGTTCAGAGGAGGGCTACCAAAATGGTGCTGGGGTTGCACGGGAAGCCATACGAGGAGAAGCTGCGTGATCTCAACATATACTCCTTGGAGGAGAGGAGAGGGAGGGACATGATTGAGACCTGTAATTACCTCACAGGGATAAACAAGATGCAGGTGGTAAGTCTCTTTCATTGGAGGAAAAGTAACAGAACATGGGGGCATGCAGTGAAGTGGGGGGTAGTTTAAGAGGGATGTGAGGAACACATCTCCACAGAAAGGAGGTGGATGCCTGGAACAGCCTGCCAGAAGAAGTGGTGGGGCAAAAACAATGGGGAACTTCAAGCATGCATAGGATAGGCACATGGGCATAATAAGAGAGGTTGGAGGGATGCTGGTGACCCAATAGTGTCAAAGGTGTTGGACTATGTAAAAAAACTCAAATACTGAACTTAGGCTCAGCAGGAAGGACAGTCTTGCTCACAACAGAGGGAGGTGTACCTTACTTTACATTTTACAGTTATTATTGTTCTTTGGTTTGTAGCAGATTCATCAGAAAAGCTAATAATAATTTTCAGGTGGAGGCTACCCCTAAATGAAAGCTGGAAAGCTGAAATACTGAACTTAGACTCAGCAGAAAAGACAGTCTTGCTCACAGCAGATGGAGGTGTACCTTACTTTACATTTTACAGTTGTTATTATTCTTTGGTTTGCAGCAGATTCATCAGAAAAGCTAATATTCCTCAAGTGGAGGCTACCTCTAACTGAAAGCTGGAAAGGTGAAATACTGAACTTAGACTCAGCAGGAAAGACAGTGTTGCTCACAGCAGAGGGAGGTGTACCTTACTTTACATTTTACAATTGTTATTCTTTTCGGTGAAGGGGCTTGCAATACTGCTTTGGAGATTGGGAGTTTAAACCCAGAGGGATTGAAATACTGTTTACTGCGTTTTTGCTTGTGCACAACTGACTTGTTTTGGGACTGATTGCTTTCAGAGCACAAATCACCAGGCTGTATTGGGGCTGGGGAGGTTTACCTGTGTTTGACTCAGCTGTTTGGTTTCTTCTCTGTTTAGCAGGGTATTTTCTCTGTTAAATTGTTGTATAGGTTGTCCTGTGGACAGGAAGGTCAACACTCATCATAGTGGTGGGTCAGAGGTTTTAGCTTATTTTTTTGAGAGGGCACAGTTGGGCCCAACCCCCCCTTCCCCTCACCCCATCCACCATTGGTACCATTTCCTTTATACCAGGGGTTCTGACATCATTTCCTCAGGAGGGCAAGGTGCATACCACTGCCATATCCTTTCCAGCACACTGCACTGACAATATAAGCGTACACATTATATATATATATATATATACATAAAACAAAACTATAACTGGGAAGAAAAAAAACTTACACGGGATAAACAGGAAGGTAGACAGACATGTGGGGAGTAGTGCAATGTACTGGCTATGGGGCAGCAGTCTTCCGAGAGTCTTTCTGGAGGCTCAGATGCTGCCCTATTTGCAGCAACTCTCTGCCCTGAGGGAGGAAGTTGCCCATCTGCAGGTCACACTGGACAGTAGGAAGGGAACCTCCCCCACCCAGGGAGCACCAGGACCACCACCACCACTACCTCAGAGATTGCCAAGAAAGGGCAGCAGTTGGACCACAGTGGGCTCAGGGAGGGTGAGGGTGGTGGAACAGAGGCACGCCCAGTCAGTTGTACCACTTCACAATCCATACACCATTCTGATGGAGCATAGTTCCCCCATGGATGCACCCGCAGATGAGACTTAGGAGGTTGTGGACAGCTGTCACAAGGGAGCCCCACAGGAAGGAGGCAGAGGACACCACAGGGAAAGGAAGCAGCTCCTGGTGGGGGACTCAATTATTATGGGGATAGAACTGAGGAGAGCAGGGAAAACTGAAGTAAGGTGCCTGCCTGGCGCCATGGCTTGGAGGGACAGGAAGCGCATCCTCAGGATCATGAGAACAGCTGCATGGGAGACTGAGCTGGATGTCATTGTCCACCTAGGGATGAATGACTTGGCGGCTCAACATGAGATTAGAGCAGTGCAGGAGGAGTTTGTGGAGTTGGGGAGGGGACTAAGGCAAGTAGCACACACTCTCAGAGGAGCTGCCTGTCTATGGCAAGGGTGAGGTGAGGGTGCTTCGCATCATGCGATTCAATGAATGGTTGAAAAATGGTGCAGAGCACAGGTGTGACTTCATTGGGGACTGGGGTTACATCTGGAGGATACCAGCCTATACTGGCAGGATGGTCTGCATCTGTCCAGGAAAGGAACAAGTCTTCTGGTGATCAGTTTAAATGCTTCATTGGCAAGCTTTTAAACTAGTCAAGGGGGAAGCACTGATAAGCAGCAGGAATTCCAGCCTCCCTACAAAATGGGGAACTAAATGAGGTAAAGACCAAGGTAGAAAGGTCATTAGGAGCAGAACAGGGTAACTGGAGAAAGCAAAGTCAATGAGGACAGAGATGGTGCTACAAGAGGTAAAGCCATCAAAAATGGAGAGCAATGAGTACCAATGCTTACGGTCTGGGTAACAAGCTTTCTGAATTAGTGGCCTTGATGGAGGAGGAACATCTGGATATCGTGGCAGTCACAGAAATATGGTACACACAGAACCATGACTGGGACGTAAACATACCAGGATATACTATCTATAGGAGGGACAGGGAGAGTAAAAGAGGAGGAGGAGGAGTAGCTCTCTACTTAAGGGAAGGAATCAAAGCAACAGAACAAAAGGGTAAACAGGGAGGAAAGGAAGCACTGTGGGTGAATTTGGAGACAGACAAAGGCACCACAATCGGCACAGGGGTTGTATGCAGACCCCCATCTCAGGGGGAGGAAACTGACAAGGAAATAATAGAAAATATCCTTAGAATGGCAGAAAAAGAGGAGATATTGCTGATGGAGGATCTGAATATGCCAGATGGTAACTGGAGTGCATTTGCAGCAGCCGTTTCTAAGAGTGGGGTCATTCTAGATGTCCTACAGGGGCATGTCATGGACAACTAGGTATTGGAACCCACTAGAGGAGCAATCTTAGACCTGGTACTCTCAAACAGAGATGGCAAGAGGATCACAGATTTAGAAGTGGGTAACCATCTGGGTACTAGTGACCATCGAGTATGGTTCACACGATAAACACAGCAGTAAGTCAAGCCATACAAAGGCAAAGTACTGGACTTCAGGAGGCTGACTTTGCCGAAAGGGTGAGTGCCTAAGGAATGCACTAGCAAATGGGCAGGAAGGAGGGGTTAAGGACAATGGAGATAATCAAAACTGCCATCACAGAGGTAACAAGCCTTTGTGTGAAAAATAAACAAAACAAAATGATGTAAAACCACTATGGTTCTCAAAGGAGGTGGCAGGAAGGTTGGGAGAAAGAAAGCATTCAGGAAGTACAAGGAACCACAGAAGCAGCAGGACAGAGAATTGTATCAGTTAAAGCAAAGGAAGCAGGATGGCAGTCAGAACAGAAAGACCCAAACTGAGAAAAGATAGCCAACTCAGTTAAGAAGGGGATAAAATCTTTATAGGTACATCAGGGAGCGAAGGAAGACCAAAGGAGGGATAGTGAGGCTGAATGGGGAGGAGGGCAGAGGGTGACTGTGAAAAGGCAGAGATACTAAACAAATATTTTTGCTCAGTATTCAGAAATGAAGAGGGGGAGGTACCTAAAACAAACAGTAGAAACACTCTGGATACAGAAGTTGATACCAGCCCATTTACAGAAGAAAGGGTTCTGAAAGAACTCTTAAAACTGAAGGTGGACAAAGCAACGGGGCCTGATGGGATTCATCCCAGAATTCTAAAAGAACTAAGGGTAGAACTAATGACACCACTGACTACCCTCTTTAACAAATCATGGGAGGATGGGGTGGTACCTGAGGACTGGAGGAGGGCAGATGTGATTCCTGTTCACAAAAGTGGGAGCAAGGCAGAAGCAGGAAACTACAGACCTGTTAGTTTAACCTCAGTGATTGGGAAAATGATGGAATCACTTCTGAAGTAAAGAATTTTAAGTACCTAGAGGCCAGAGGGACACAGGACCCAAGGCAGCATGGATTCACATCGGGAAGGTCATGTTAGACAAACCTAATAGATTTCTTTGACTGGGTGATCAAAGTAGTAGATCAGGGAGGGGGCTGTGGACATGGCTTACCTAGACTTTAGAAAGGCATTTGACACAGTCCCACACAAAAAGATTAATATACAAGGTGGCCAGCCTGGGAGTGGGTCCCAAGATGGTAGCCTGGGTAGTGAATTGGCTGGAGAACAGGACACACAGGGTAATAGTAAATGGAGTCCACTCTGAAGAAAGGGGGGTTACTAGTGGGGTACTGCAGGGTTCAGTACTAGGACTGGTCCTCTTTAATGTCTTTATGAGCAACATTGCAGAGGGACTGGAAGGAAAAGTATGTCTCTTTGCAGATGACACAAAGATTTGCAACAGAGTTGAAACACAAGGTGGGATGGAAAAAATGAGAAATGACTTGGCAAGGTTGGAGGAATGGTTAAATGTATGGCAGCTTAGATTCAAAGCTAAGAAGTGCAAAGTAATGCACCTGGGAAACAAAAACCCAGGGGAAGAGTACACAATGGGGGGTGAGATATTAACAACAACAAAAATGGAAAGGGACCTGGGGGTAGTCATATCAGATGACCTAAAGGTGGGCAAGCAATGTGAGAGGGCAGTAAGGAGGGCTGGGGGGATACTGGGAAGCACAGGAAGAGGCATCACCAGTAGAAAACAGGAAGTTGTTATCCCTCTGTACAGACAGCTGGTGAGACCCCATCTGGAGTACTGTGTGCAATTCTGGAGACCCAATCTCCGCAAAGACATAGACAGGATGGAGGCAGTCCAGAGGAGGGCAACTAAAATGGTGCAGGGTCTGCACCAGAAGACACATGAAGAGAGACTTAAGGAGCTTAATATGTATAGCCTCAAGGAAAGGTGGGAGAGGGGGGACAAGATAGAAACTTTCAAGTACCTCAAGGGAATCAACAAAGACCAAGAGGGTAGCATCTTTCAGAAAAAGAGGTGTGCAAGAACAAGGGGGCACAATTTGAAGATGGAGGGGGGACAGCTCAGAGGTAATGTGAGGAAGTATTTTTTCATGGAGAGGGTTGTGGATGCATGGAACAACCTTCCTGAGGAGGTTGTGGAGTCAAAAACAGTGGTGGAATTCAAGAATGCATGGGACAGTCATAAGGCAGTTCTAGGGGTTGGGGGGAGGAAGAAATAGACTGCTGATTAACTAGGATCTGCAGCTTATCCATTAGGTAGGGAAACGAACAGACTGGGTGGGCCAAGCGGTCCTTATTTGCCATCAAATTCTCTGTTTCTATGTTCTGTGTTAAAAATAAGGCAGCCTGAATGGACCTACAAGTCCTTTTCTGTTGACAAATTTGATGTTTCTGTGTTTCTATTTAGGTGAGGTGGGGGAGTGGTCTTATCCCCAGCTCCAGCTTACATCTGATCTGTATTGGAGTGAGTGAGAGGCCCATTCCAGGATGGTTTCAGATCATATCTTGTACAACAGTGCAGTACCTTGGGGTGAACTAGGAATCAGAGGGGACGGTGAGTCGTGGGGGTTTGAAAGGGCCACCTAAGGTATATAGGGGAAATCTCAGATCCAGGGTGTAAAAGAAGGAGGATGGGTAGGGGACTTGTAGTATCCCTGAAGTGTGCCTTTTACCCAGTGTGAGAGCCGCATGAGCACTGCCAATGGAGAGCCACTGCAGTGCAGCAATGTTTATGCAAATTACGTAGTAGGGGTTTTAGTTGATGAATTTCACTGGGCCATGGTACTGAAAATGGGGCCAGTAGAATGGGTTGTGGCTTGTGGTACATACTACAGCAGAGAGAATTGTGCTGTCAGATGTGGAAATCTCTTTAAGAGGTTGTTGGACTGTAGCTTCGGTTTTCAGCTGGTGTTGAGGTGTTGTTTTGTTGTGCTCAGTTTTGCTCTGCAAGGCAAGGCATTTTATTTTATATGGTGTCCTACCCACCTGGGCACAGAGTGCTTCGTAGAACCAATATAAACAAAAACATACATAACAAGAGACACAGATTAATCAAATAGCAATAAATGTCATTATTTAAAACACTGAAACATTTCTTAAGTGGCAGGCCACATGATGTTTTGAGTTCCTCTTCCTAGAAGCGCACTCCATTTGGTGATGTTGAAGAGAGGGGCTCCAGTAATTTTTTACTTGCCCTATATTGATGGCCTGTGATTGTTTCCCTGGATGCAAGTCCTTCTTCACTGAGCAGATGAACTGAAATACTGCCAATGGAGTGGTTTGTGTATTTTTGAGACACTGCAGCCTCCTTCGATATTCCAGGTATCATCTAGCCCAGGAGGTAAATACCCATAATGCTTCATGAGCCCCATCTCTTGCAGATCCAGCACTGCTTGAGGAAGTTTCCTTTGATGGCAGTAGAAGCATTTTGCCTCAGCAAGGCATTTCTAGATATATTTTCAACAACTTGTCACCTGGCAGCTGGAGTTGTTTGGTCTTGCAAATATGTAGCATGGTTGCTGCTGAGGTTTGGGTCGGAAGAAGTTTTGGGATTCTTCGTCTCTTCGTTAAAAGTAAGGCAAACATATTCATTGCCTTTCTCATCATTTTTCATTTGAAAAGAGTCGTGCTGCAGTTGTCTGAGTCCCTCATGCCCTTGTCTCACAAGATGGAGCTGTATGTCAACCCACACTTTGTGGATGAAACGTGTGGTTATGCTTGGGGATTGGGCCGGGGTTAACCAGAGCTTGTCTCAATCTGGGGCTATGACACAAGGGTAGTGCACAACCTTGTCTTTCCCCAATTTCCAGTCAACCTCGATAATGGAGATAAATTACTAGCATTTTAAAATGTTGTGCCTGCTACAGTGCTGAGGTTTCTGTGAATAGTGACACTATTTAAGTGTCTGTTGATTCCACCTCCTAGGAAGACAATATAGTAGCTGTAAATGGTATATTTATTTCCAGCAGTGTTCCTCACACAGACATAAAACTGAAGCAGCACCTGTGACAAATTTTGATTTAGAGATGTTTTTAAATCGATCTGTACATTTTTCTCACAAGAACAGTCTGTGAAGACTTTCACGACCCATGGGTTGCTTTTTTGGCATTAACCTCACGTACATTGTCCACAGATGAGTCCACATCATCAGTATTTAACTGTATGTATCTACTCACGCTTTCACTTTAATGTCATCTTTATTTTTGTTGATAGTTCTGTAGGAAATATTCTGTTGACTGCTGTAGAGATGTCTATAGTTAAAAGTTAGTTTAGTTAGATGTCTTTAGTTAGAAGTAGAGATGTCTTTAGTTGGGGAGCTAGTGATCCCTCCCCTGTGGAGCTGGTCCGTTATTGCCCTTTGAGGGGACTGCCCCCAGAGGGACTATCAGCAATAATGGACCTCTCTGAGGTGAGAGCTGCTTGTGTGTCAGGAGCGAGTGAAGTGGTTGCATCCTATAATAGGGCTTTGACCTCAGCACTGGACTCCATCACACCAGTCCGTATATGACCCAGGTCCTCTAGCCTGAGACCTTCATGGTTTGATGGGGCTCTCAAGAATGAAGACTAGGGGTTGGAGGTTGGAGCATCATTGGTTAAAGTCTGGGTCAGAGGATAACAGATTGGCTTTGAAAGATCACTACAGTGAGTATCAAAGGGCTATGTCCTATAAGAAGGCATAGTTCCTGTCCAGGGAGATAGATGCAGGGAAGAACAGACCGATTCAGCTATTTAGGACTGTTGACTGGCTGCTTCATCCAGCCTGTTTACAGCCTAAGGTTGCAGCTTCTGTGGCTAAGTTCAAAGAGTGCACTCTGTTCTTCTCTGACAGAGTGTCCCCCATCATGTCCAGTATTCATCCAATGAGGTTTGTGTCATACTGCAGTGGTCACTCAGATGTTTTAAGTTGCATCCCGGCTGTCTGGAGTGAGTTTAGGCTAGTGGAGGTGGATGAAGTTTGTGAGGTAATCTGATCACTGTGGCCCACATTCTGTGAACTGGACCCGGGCCTGATGCATCTTCTTGTGAGATGTGTGGAGTCCATTGGCCCAGTGTTCACCGAGATTGTCCGGTGTTTGCTTTTGGAGGGGTGTTTTCCCAGTGGTTTGAAAGACGCACTGGTGAGCACTCTCTTGAAAACAACATCTCTCGAAACTGACATCTTGGTGAATTACAGACCTATCTCTAACCTGCCCTTCTTGGACAAGGTTATCAAGAAAATGGTGGTGCTGCAGCTTGAGGTGTACCTAGCTGCTTTCAGTATTTTTGAACCCCTTCAGTCTGGTTTTAGGTCAAGGCACAGTACCAAAGCGGCTAGTACGGGTGCACAATGACCTCCTCGGGGCTAGAGAAAGAGAAGAGCAGTCTGTCCTTGTTCTCCTCAATCTCTCGTCAGCTTTTGACACTGTAGACCATGGCGTGTTGCTTGATTGCCTTAGGGGACTCTGTGGGCTCAACTGTACTGTCATCAACTGGTTCGAGTCCTTTCTTACTGACAGGATGCATAGGGTTGTATTGGGAATGTTTTCCTCTCACCCGAGGTCCCTGCCATGTGGAGTCCCCCAGGGTCTAATCCTCTCACCTATATTGTTTTTTAGTGTACATGCTGTCTTTGGGTGAGATCATTTGATGTTACAGCATAGGTTTCCATGGCTATGCAGAAGACACCCAGCTGTATATGTCTTTTGCTCCCGATACTGACGGTGCCATAGAGGTACTATATGCATGCCTGGCCAAGATTCAAGACTGGATGTTCTCCAGCTAGCTAAGGCTGAACCCAGAAAAAAATGGAGGTACTAGTGATTGAGCCTGGTCACCAGCGAGAGGTGGAAGTCATTGGGGTTAGTCCCACTTTGATGCTGGACTCGCCCCTGCTGACGGCTGCCACAAGGGTAAAAAACCTGGGTGTTACTTTCAATGATGGATTGACATTCAAGGCTCAAGTATCGTCCATTGTCCAGAGTGTTTTTTATCACTTGAATATCACCAAGATTAAATCCCTTATCCCGCACGATGACCTGCCCTCACTAGTGTATGCATTTGTGACATCTAGATTTGACTACTGTAATGCTCTCTATCTCGGAGTTAGTGGAGGAGTCCTGTGTCACCTGCAACTAGTGTAGAATGCAGTGGCCAGGTTACTGACTGGCCTCCCGAGGTCGTGTCATGTGACCCCAGTGCTGCGTGACCTGCACTGGATGCCGGTGAGATGGAGAGTCTCCTTCAAGGTGGGTCTTTTCACATATAAAGCCCTACATGGTCTGGGCCCAAGCTAACTGACTGATCTTCTGACTCCATACCACCCTAAGCGCTCCCTCCGCTCTTCTGAAGAAGGCCTCCTAGCAATTTCCAGGGCTCAGCTAAAAACATCTGGTGACTGCGCTTTTGTGGTGGCTGCACCAGCCCTGTGGAATTTGCTTCCTAGATCCTTGAGGGGGGCCTCCTTGCTGGAGGCTTTTAAGTGGGACCCGGAAGCACATCTCTTTAAAGAAGCTTTTGGGAACTGTTTTATACCAGTGGATGAATTTAACTGACCCTTTTTACTTCCTTGTTATTGTCATTGTTTAGCTTTGGTTTGTGGTCTATTGTTATTTTATTAGTATTTTTGTATATTGTAAAGTGCCCTGAGCCTCTGGGATATGGTGCTTCCTAAATAAAATATTACTTACTTACATACTGTACATATTAGAAAGAGGTTGAAATTGAACTGAGATGCCTAAGACATTGTTGGTTACTTGCTTGTGCTTCTGGCTAGTAGAGTTTCAAGATGGTGGAGAAACAGTTTTTTACTTTTGAAAAAGTGGTGTAGTGATATGATGATGTCATGAGGTTTTGGGCATGATGTCATTGTTTAAGGCATTCTAGCCATGTGGCAAGGAACATTGCCACACAGTCTTGTAAAAGGGTTTAGCCAATCAGGTTGATGTATTTTTTAAACCCATATTATAAGTTACAGTAACAGTATGGTGGGCAAGCAATGTCCTTCATTTGTTTTTGTACAGTGTGGTAGTGTGACACTGCCAGTTTTGCATGCCTGTGCCTAGTGGGGTTTTCCTTGCCAGTTGCAGAATGTATTTGCCCTCTTTGCAGATGACACAAAATTATGCAGCAGGGTGGATGGACAGAGAGGAAGGGGTGAGTGAACTACAGAGGGATCTGGAAAATCTGGTGAGGTGGTCAAAGATATGGCACTTGAGATTCAATGCCAAGAAGTGCAAGGTGATACACATTGGGAAAAAGAACCCACATACAGAGTCCTGGATGGCGGTGGTTAGGCTGTCCACTACAGCTGAGGAGAGGGATTTGGGAGTCATCATCAGTGACTCCCTCAAGCAAACCAGTCAATGTAATAAGACGTACAGCAAGGCAACAAGGATGCTATTGTTTATTTGGTGGGGGTTGACTGTAGGATAAGGGAAATAATATTACTCCTGTTCTGGTAACTGCTGAGGCTTTAATTAGAATACTGTGTCCAGTTCTGGAGTCTACACCTGTGAAAGGACAGACATAGGCTGGGGATGGTGCAGTGAAAGGTCACCAAATTGATCCAGGGCCAGCACGGTAGATCCTATGAGGAGCGTTTGGAGGCCTTGAACATGTACTCGCTGGAGGCTTGAAGTGAGAGGAGTGACACGATAGAGATCTTTAAGTTCCTAATGGAAATAGAGTCAAAAGTGAAGACATAATTTATTATGAATAGGGATGCAGTCACGAGGGGTTACGATTGGAGGTTGGTGGTTTGTAAATTCAGGAGGACTATAAAGAAATTCTTCTTCAGTGAGAGAGTGCTGGAGCCTTGGAGCAGATTGTCAGAAGAAGTGGTGGGTGCAGGTACTATAGAAGGGTTCAAAAATAGCTGTGACAGAGGAAGAGGACACATAGTTCCACTAGGTGGAACCAAGGAGGTTGGGGATTCAGAAGGGAGAAAAAAGATGGATAACCCCCTAGCACGTGGATCAGAGGGTGAAGTAGAAATACTTACATGGGAAGACTGGATGGACCCTCGATCTTTATCTGCCGGCAGTATCTGTGTTTCTATATTCAATATGAAAAACTGCATTAATGCACCAGGTAGGGTTCTGCTTAAAGCAACAAAAGTAAGGAAATGTTAGGGTTTCCAACCCTAACTCCCAACCCCTCAAACATCAAAAGGGAAAAAATATTAGTGTTTGGGATCTTCTGAGTCGGCAAATTAGTGGTGGGGTCTTCCTTGGCATTGTGAACCCTAATGCTTACCCAACCTCCTGAGCAAACAAAGTCAGATATGATGTATTTTCTTCAGGCAGGGCCGACAGGGTTCTGCATGAAGAAAGGTACAACAGATGTTGTTAGCAACATGTGATGAGACATACCTCTGTACCTTTGAAGAGTGTATCAGTATGAGGCACTGACTTGGAGTACTACCTTGTGCTTCTGACAGGAGGCTGTGGGCTGGGGGGGCAGGGGGAGCATTATAGTTGACAACCCCAAGAATACCCCACCACTGATTCACCAAGACTCAGGAGACCCAAAACCCTAATGCTTTTTTAACTTTGCTGTTTTGAGGGTTGGGTGAGGAGTTAGGGTTGGAAACCCTAAAGCCACATTTCCCTACTTTTGTTGCTTTAAGCTGAACCCTAACTGGTTCATTAACACAGTCTTTTGCAATGAATTTCCTTTCTTTTTGAGATAGTAGAATTGTATCCTTATTCATGCAGGTCCTGAACACAACTGTCTGGCTGCGAAAGTGTAGCATACTCCAGGCCCTGTGCCTCCTTGTGTCTGTAGATGTTAAATGTGGAGTCCATGAGGCTGCAGAAGTGCAGAACCCTCTGAGTCCTGCATTTCCGTGTGGCTACAGATACAGACACACAGGGCCCTCCCGTGTGGCTACAGATGCAGACATGCAGGGCCCTCTGGACCACGTGCCAACTGAGGAGTCTGTGTGGGTGAGAAAGCACAGGACCTTCTAGGCCTTGCACATCTGCATTGCTACAGATGCAGATGCACAGGAGTCTGTCTTGGTACAGAAGGGGCCCTGCGCTTCTATGCAGCTATAGATGCACCTTTTTGATCATGTCTCAAATATGTTTCCACAATGGTTCATAAGGTAGGATCATATAAAGCACATGTTAAATCGGCTTTGAAATCTTCAAAAATGGCATAGTTATGAGCAAAAGTCTTCACTCTTTCAATATGCAGAAATTCTTTTTTTGTAAGCCCCTATTTCTGTTTCATGAGCCATCAATCTTGTTTCATGAGGATGATGAAAGAAGAATGTCAGCTCACAAAACAAGATGTTAGACTTCATTTTTTTCAATTCTTGTTTCATGAGCCGATTTCTCATTTTGTGAGGCTCACAGAAGAAGAATGCAGCCTCACGAAACAAGATTCTTGGCTCATGAACAACAAAGTGGACTTCTTTTTTTCATCTTGTTTCATGAGCTGACCTTGTTTTATGAGTTGTTTCAGCACTCATGGAACAAGAAGGCTGTCTCATGAAATAAGATTTGGGATTTAGTTTTTTTTAATCTTGTTTTTCTTTTTTAATCTTGTTTCATTAGCTTGCCTTCTTTTGCGAGTGATGAAACAATGCATAAAACAAGAAGGTCGGCTCATGAAACAAGATTGAGAAAAAAAGCCAAGTCCCAAATCTTTTTTTGTGAGCTGGTCTTCTTGTTTCATGAGTTGTTTAATCACTCATGAAAGACTAAGGTGTGCTCATGAAACAAGATTGAAAAAAACTAAGTCCACATTCTTGCTTCATGAGCCGAGAATCTTGTTTCATGAAGCTATATTCCACTTTCGTGAGCCTCATGAAACAAGAAAATCGGCTCATGAAAAAAGTCTTGCTAAGGATTTTTGGGATGCCCTAAAATCATGTTTCAGTGTTCTTTTTTAAAAGACTAACTGCAGAATCAGGCTACACTGATTCTGTTTAGCTAGATTTATGTGTTGCATTTTTTCCAGGGCATCACTTTTATGGGTTTTCTAAAAAAAAATATTTTTGAAAAAAAAAAATGGAATCAAGATGGCTGCCATAAGAAAGAAGATTTTTTTCTCAAAAAAAGGAGCATTTTGGCTCTGAAACAATCTTCTTTTGTGAGCAGAAACTCTTATGTATCAAACATTTATCTGCAAGACCCTACTGAGCATGCTCAGAACCAGAATTTCAAATCCTTTTAACTTGGGAATGGATTCATATTTTTTCACCAAACCAATGAAAGGCACAATTTTAGGGCAAGCCCTTTCTACCCTGAAAATTTCAGAAAAAAATTCTGAACTATCTGTGTTGTAGGTGAGAAAAAAAAAACAGCAAAGAAACCTGATTTTTCCTCTTTTTGCACTATCTGGGTTTCGGAATCTGCACATCTTACCATAACGAAACTTGTCAACTCAAGAGACCTTTACCCACAGACCGCGCATGCAAAATTTGTACAATTCCATTGAATGAGAGTGAAGCTATTAAGGTGCAAAGTTAGGTGTTTGACATTGAACATCCCACTGAACCCTAACTGTAGGGGTGCTACCATGCTCCTATGATTTAAACAATTTTATTGGCCACTTTTTAAGTGAGGTGTTGGCCAGTTCCAGCTTTGCTTGACCATGATCACTGTTAGCAGGACTTTAACAGTCTGTTGAAGAAAGTTTTTAAACAATTGTTATTAGATATTTTTCTTCAGTTATATGTGGCAAGTTACAGTTTTACAGACTTGTGTCCTGTGTCAGTGGAGCAATTCCAGCATATTGCTGAAAGCATTTAATAAGTTTTATTAGCTGTGTTTCATTAGACAGGGTTAGTGCCTGTTTTAAATACAACATAACAACAATGTAAATTGCTCTAGAAGATAGAACACCCAGAGGAAGAAGCAAGTGGATTGCATTACTAGGAGCCTGATACAAGCTCCACAGAAAAAAACAAGGTGTACTTCCACCATCATAAGTAGCCCACAAAAATACTGCTGCTGCTGGATACTGCTTTCTCCATAACAGTGCATAAAGTAAGCCACAATGTAACCATCTCAGTAGTCAGATGATAAGCAAAATGCACAGTCTCTTAGCTCAGTGTACCTACTTGGTTACTAAATACATCAATCAACAAATCAATCAATCAATCAATCAGTAATGAATATGTGCCATCATTATGCAACAAATAGTACAGAGGGCAGAGCAGGATTTGTGGAGGAGAGGAAGGGGACTGAGAGAAAGTATATAGCAGAACCAACACTCATCAGCAGAAACAGTTGAGGAAGGGGGAGGAGAATGAAGCCTGCGTGCTTCAAAAGGGACAGAGAATGACTAAGACCAGTTACAAGAAAAATGATAAAAGGGGTAGCTGAACAGCTACAGTAAAACACCAGTGAAAGAGATGGAGGACAGTGATGGAACATGGTTCTGGTGTGGGGGCATTGAAGCTAGGCCAGTGCATGATAGGGCAGAAAGTAGAAGGTGGGCAAGAAGGATGCCAGTGGCCATGGGCTCCACTAAAATTTCTATGGGAGAAGACAAAGCCAGTGATATCTCTGGTTTAGGATTTTTGTAAATGTTTGAAAGTGACTAAAAGATGTGTAGTATGAAGTTTGTGTGAGGAGACGTTCAATCAATGCAAGGAAGGCAATCACAAGGGGACATCAAGCAGGACAAGGAGCTGAAGAACAATCATAAATCTGAGTATCAGAATGTAGTCAAGCTGAGTCACAGTGTTCCATCAACAGGTAGTGATGAGGATCCTAGGGATCCTCTAAAGGAATCATAGAGCAGTGGAGGAGATGGTGAGGGGAGGATGAAGATCCTATTAGGGTTCGAATCCCAGTGAGAGTCGCACTTTTCCTTTCATTTCTACAATTGGATTAGGACCAGAAAGAGACTGAAAAATACTAAAAGTAGGGTGGTATGGAATGTGGGAGAGGAGGAGGAAGATGGTGGCCATGGTTCCCAAGAGCTCCACAGAACAAGAAAAAAAACAATGTAACATGTCATCTGGGATTTTTTTTACTTTTACCTAAGTCTGAGATATATGTAGTGTGTATTGCGGGTAAGGGGAAGTTCAGTCGTGTTATGGATGGGTCCTTGCAAGCCTTAGTTCATACAAGGAAAGAAGCTGTCACAGAGAGGGAAAAAAGAATGAAAGAAAGAAGGAAGGAAGGAAGGAAGGAAAGAAAGAAAGAAAGAAAGAAAGAAACTCACCTGGGATACTAACTATGACAAGTTATTTGTAGAAGAGTCATACATTTGACTATTAGAATTGCCATCAAGCAGAGGCCAACAGTTCTATCAATAAGTAGCAATGATGGAGGTGGCCCAGTGGCTCAGTGGAAGTGGATCATGCTTTGGTGATCTGGATTTGGGATACAACCTTAGGGAGCCAGAATGGAAGCAACCTGGGCTGGGGAGTGCTGCTGAGCACAGCTTCAGGCAGCAAGGGGAGGGCTTTGCCAACACAGTAATACCTCATAGTGGGCCAGGGAGCCTGCTCTCTCATGAGGAATGGCAGGTGATCACAAGTACATTGCATCTTGATGCAGTCAGAGGGCTGGCCTGACCTCGATGAGGTGGGTGCATGGAGAATAAACTGGGACATAAAACACTAGCCATGGACTGATTGAGCCAGTACACCCAGTCCTCTCACCATGGAGCCTGTCTCAGTGCGTCACTGGATCTGAATGCTAATTGGTGTGGTAGTCCTCTCCTAGAGTCCTTCCACAGGGACTAAGCCATAGAGGACAGGCAACCTAACTCCAGCCTGTCACTGGATCTGAGTGCTTATTGGGGGGCAAGTCATGGGTCATAGGCAGGTTAGTGGGGACTGGCTGAGCAGTTGCCAGTCCCCGAGGAGGGTTAATCTGGGGCTGACTGGGGCATAAACGTAATATGGAAAACAACCAAGTAATGATGATGAAAATGGCTTCTCCATAGGAATTTCAAGAGAGGGTTGAGAGCGAGAAAAGTCTTCCTTCCTGTGGCAGCACAACAGTTTCATCATCATTTGTGCACTTAATATGTTGAGAGGCTTGCCTTTCTAAAAAATAAACCTGTCCAAATTGTTCTCGGAGATTATGAAAGACAAGAGTGCTACAATAGGGCCACTGGGCAAAGATGATGATGTTCACAATGAGGAGGGTTTCTGTTGCCACTTGCAGCCCATTACATTAGAACCTTGCACATCACAGCAGAATGCAGTGTGTCCTTCCTTACTGCTGCTACTCACTGTAACCTGACGTAAGTATACCTTGAAGAATGAGAGCCATGAAGATGGAGGACGATGTCTGCAGGAAGTCCACATGTCTGCATAGCACTCTGCTTAAGACACCACCAGACAGGTAACAGGTAGGCTACTCTTTGAGGGAAATTGTATGTACTGAGCATAAGGATCGAGTAAGACATGGTGACCTAGGGGCAGGTAGAGTGGATACTGTCCTCAAGAATTTCAGGACTCCTAGAAAAATCCTGTCTGGGGTATCCTGTTAAACAGGTTGTTGTAGGGAAGACAGCTTCAGCACCTCTGATAGACAGCTAGGTGAATGACCCCAGGACAATAGACAAGGCAGAAATCTAGGCATACCAGTGGTGGAGGATGTAGAGAGTGGGGGATGAGGCAGATTAGAAAATGAGGAGAGGGCATAGTAAAATACAACACTTGTGGAGGAGCTATTTCCAGGGAGGTTCTCTGGAGATGGCAGTGCTTCCTGGTGTTCAGCAGACTTGCAGAACTCACTGTGGAACTAGTCACAGTAAAGGCAAAAGTCTCCGGAGCAAGTTCTAGTGGAACTGGTGCAAGCAGCCACTACTCAAAGGATAGCAAGACTCTAGAATTGGGGGTAAGCTGTCATCGGTAGGGGGGGACAAAGTGCCCATTCAAGCAGGGATAGAGGCCCTGGGGTGGGGACAGTGTACTGGTTCACTGCCCTGTGCAGCTTGGTAGGTCCAGTCTCCCCAAGGAGGAAAACAGAACCTTTTACCTTTCTGTATACCAGGCGTATCCCTAAGGTGACACGTGTGACAAGCTCAGAGTCCAAAGGGAAAGTGAGATCTAGAAAGTTATTAATGTCAGTGGGCTCCATTGTTAGGAGGCAGAGGTGGTAGTGGATGTGGGTGACCAAGTAAGCAGAACAGTTAGTGCCTTCCAGGAGTTACTAACTGGAAGGACCCAGAAAGTCAAAGCTGATGGCCTTTTTTCAGCCTCCCTGCCGATTGCCAGGGGAGTTCCGCAAGGCTCCATCTTAGGCCATATCCTCTTTTCCCTATACATCAATAATTGAGACACACACGTAAGTAACTCCACTCTGCATTTCTTTGCAGATGATACAGTACTGTATACATCGGGCGCAACACTTTCCGAAGTGAGGGACGTATTACAAGCTGATTTTGCCCAGCTAGAAATTAATCTTATTAATGCTAAACTCCTCCTCAATGCCAAGAAAAGCAAGGCCCTTAATTCCTCTTCTACCTCTTCCGCCCCCCAAAGACTTTGTTGTCATCTCCTTAGGAGAACCCTTGGAAGTGGTCTCCAAATTCAAATATCTTGGTATTTGGTTAGATAACAAGATCTCCTTCAATGACCATCTTGAGGACCTGTCAAAGAGGGTAAAAGCCAGGCTTGGTTTCTTCTTCTGTAACAGGTCTCTCTTTCCATTAGATACTAGAATCAGGCTTGTTCAGGCCACATTCCTCCCTCTACTCAACTACGGAGATTTAATCTATACTTCCTCAGCTGTTACAAGCCTAAGAAAATTGGATGTCCTCTGTCATCGTGCTCTATGGTTCATTACAGACTTACCCTACCAAACCCACCACTGTGGTCTGTATACAGCTGTTGGTTGGACGTCTCTTTTGATTAGACGTACGCTTCATACGGGTATCTGGACTCTCAAGTTAATCCTGAATAAGCTCCCAAGCTATCTAACATCCGTCATCTATATTTCCAACAGTGCCTACTCTCTTAGGAAGACTGATTTCATCCTCCTTGATGTACCGAGGACTCGCACTTCCTTTGGCAAACGCGCCATATCAAGTACCCTTTCAACCCTCTGGAACCAGCTCCAATCCACATTGAAACTGTCCAGCATCGTCTCTGTCAATTTCTTGGAAAGGCTGTCTGCATCTAAAATAAAAGACACTTGTAGCTGTTTCTAAACCTTATCACCGCTATTACTCCTTTCCATGCCTTTCAACTGTCTGGAAATAGTTCCAGCTCAGAAGTATTCTTCTAGCACTTGCCCTTGACCACTAGTCCAAAATGTCCTCCATGGGTATACTAAAAGAAGTCTATAGCCGCTCCCTCTACTGTCCTTTGCCCTTTAATCTTTCATTTCCTAGTATCTCTTACTCCCACCTACCCGCTACCCTAACTTTTTCCTGTTACACCATACCCCTAACTCCATTCCTACTTTTCCTTTCCCTCCTCAATTACACCCAATTCCCCCTACACCCTCTAGCCCTCTAGCTCCCACCTGCTCCTCCATACTTTCATTCTCCTACTTTATGGTTGTTAACTCCTCATACTCATTCCACGCTTCATTATCATTCCTTTTTTCTTCACTCCAGGCTTATTACCTATTGGGTTATTTCCTAATTAAGCATTATGTACCACATTTCTGAAACTGTACTTAATTACCATGATGTTGTTATTTGAAGTTGTTATTATGCAATGTGTACTTGTCTGCTTACATGTCTCAGGACCTCCTTGTGAACGAGCTTGCTCAACGGAGTTATTTCCTGCAATAAACTTGAACTTGAACATGAAGAGTCACAATTTGCTCAGCAATTTCTCCAGTGGAAGACCTTGCTGGGCTTCACACAGGTAATTATTACCTCTGTGATCCATGAACTCGGCCACAACTTGGACCTCATCTTCTCTCAGGGGCTAAACATCTGGGATGTCAGAGTAGATCCGGTATAGCTGGTTTGATCACTATGCCATACAGTTTCTGTCAGAGACCCCCCCCCCCGAGTGTTATACTCCCTTCAGAGAGGATCCAATATTGCCCTAAATGTAATCTTAAGCCAGAAAGCTCAGGGCAGTATTGAGCATCTCAGCATGACATCAGTGTGCAAGGGAAGTGCACTATCTGAAGTTGATAGCTTTTGCATAGCCATTACTGCAGCTTTGGATTCACTTGCATCAGTCCGTGTCTACCCACTGACCTCCTGCAGAGCTTGCCATGGTATTATGACAAGCTGAGACAGTTGAAGGCAACAAGGTTCAGGTTGGAGCATTCCTGAAAGAGTGTTTGGATGAGATCAGGATGGCTGCAAGGACAAGCTAAGACAGTTGAAGGCAACAGGGTGGAGGTTGGAACGTTCCTGGAAGAGTGTTTGGAGGAGGACAGAATGGCTGTAAGGTCCAATTATGAGGACAGTCATAGGGCAGTCACCCTGAAAAAGACAGAGTTCCTGTTATGGGTGATTGCAACAGGTAACAACCAGCCAGCTCAGCTCTTCCACTTTGCTGACAGACTGATTCACCTGATCTGTCTACAGTCTGAAGGTGTTATTTGGTCAGTTCTTTCAGGACAGAGTGTCACCTGTTAGATCTAGAATCTCTCCAAGCAGCCTATCAGGGACAGTAGTGTTTGAGTAAATGAGGAACAGGATCCCTTCAATGTTCTGGAGGGAGTTTCAGCCAGTCTTGATGGAAGTGGAGCTTGGGGTGATCTCTGAACTGTTTTACCAACTTTCTTTAATGTTTATTCAGGACTTTTCTGGTTGTTGATGGTCAGCCAGAATTTAATGGGTCCAGTGTTTGTTAGGAATGTCAGATGTTCCTTAACAGATGGATGATTTCCGGTGGTTCTTAAGAGAGATGTGCTGAAACCCCCTCCTAAAGAAGCCATTGTTTGACGCATATGTACTGGCAAATTACAGACCTGCATCAGAAGATTATTGAGAAAGTTCTGGTGACGCAACTCAAGGGTTACCTCGAGAAATTTTTATCTACAAGCCATTCCAGTCTGGTTTCAGGCCTTGACATTGCTCCTTAAAGTGTTTAATGACCTGTTCCTGGTGAGAGATGGAGGGGAGCACTCTGTTGTTGTTCTCCTCAATTCTTTGGTGTTTCATCCTCAATGTAGGCATATCTGGAACTGTCCTGGTCTAGTCGGAATCTAAACTCTGCAGTGACTTATCTTTGTGGTAAAGATTTCTCCCCTACCTCTAAGCCATCACCCTGTTGAGTACTCAAGGGCTCTGTCCTGGGTCTGTTCCTTCCTGTTGAGTATCCAAGGGCTCTGTCCTAGGCCTACTCCATTTCTCAAGTGACCATCTTTCTCGTGGGTGCTTGATCTCACAGTTTAACCTTTGCTATCACTCTTATGTTCATGATTCTCAGCTCAACATCTCTCTTGACCCCTTCCAAGACTTAGCCTTCTCTTCTTGTTCAGGCTGTTTCACACTCATTGATGCCTAGCAAAGATCAACAGGCTGCAGCTAAATGTACAGAAATCTGAAGTCATCCTTATGGCAAACAAAAACTGATACTTCTAGGGACGTAGATATGTTGTTCTATTCACACTAACTGGCATTATCCTTTCCCCTTTAAATCTTGCCGGAAGGTCTTCAAGCTGGCTTCTCCCACCCACCCAGGTGGTATATCCCTCATCTCTGCCCCGCGATGCCAGATCTTTCTTTCCGCTGGAAGAAGCAGCTTCCTCCTTACCGCTCCCACATTGAGTAGGCCCTGGTGCTCAAATCTTCGGATTTACTTCCAAAACTTAAACTTGTTAAAGTTCCATCTTCAACTCGATCTTTGATCATGGCCGTGATGGAGGACCAGTCCTTGCCTGGATTTTATCAGTCCCCATGCAGGCAGAAGATGTTGCGTACCAACCCCCATGCCACATGCATTTACTGCCTGGGCCATGAGCACGATCCCTAGGCTTGTGATATTTGCAGGTTGTTTCACACATCAGTCATCAAGGACTGCCTCACCTGCTTGAAGTTGGGCCACCCGGAAAAACGACATCCGCTGGTTAAATCTAAGGACACCTGTCGAGTGGTCTTCGCAGCTGCAGTGTCCACCAAGCAGCTGGAGCAACTTACGGCCTTTGAGGAGGAGGAGGCGGCTTGGGCCGCCATGCAGTCCTCTTCAGCTTCAGCCTTTGTTCCGCTTAAGTTGGGCTCCTTCAAGGAGCTGTGCCAGTTTCTCCTGACCAAGGGAGAGGGCCCATCGGGTTTGCACAGCTCTTGCTCTCAGAAGAAGGAGTCCAAGAGAGAGAAAAAGACTCACCATCGACGTTCTTGGGACCAAGAACATTCTCAGTCTCAGGAATCTTAGGTTTTGACCATGGTCAAAACCATGGCCTTGGCCGCTGGTTTCACTGTGCCCCCACCAGGCCAGTCAGCCAAGACACGGCCGATGATGTGGCCGAGATGTTTCTCGACCTGGTTGACCAGTTGTCATCCAAAGAGGCTGACAACTCCTTGTTCAGGACTCTGGTCCTGCCGCTGACCACCAAAGGGTCATCTCAGCCTGCTGAACCAGACCTTCCTGTCACCGACCTAGACCAAGAGGAGCCATGGCATTCCCTGGCTCCCTCCAAGATCCTTGGCACCACCCCCAATGACCAAGGTCAAGGTCTAGGTCTTCCTCATCCTCTGGGTCATGCAGGTCCTGCCAGCATTGGCAGTCTTGCTCTCGGCACCATGGGAAACAGTGTTGCCACTATTCATCTTTGTCCTCCTCGGGTGAGAAGAGGCTTCAACGCAAGTTGTGTCAATAATACAAAGACCTTATGTGGCAACAGTTGGTGTTTTCTGGTCTGAAGCTGACCACGGCTCCTGCACTGGCCATCACTTAGCTGTCACCTGACAGGCTGACACCAACTCCCGGTGGGGCTGGTCGACATCGTTCCTCCGCCTGCAGGGCCGGTACAGGCCATCTTGGTTTGGCCGAAGCTGGCCTCTCCACTGATTGTGGTGGAGCTGCCATCCCAACAGCCACTGTCGGGGCTCCAACTAAGGAGTCTCAACTGGCTCAGGGGCTTCCCCATCGGCTGTCAGTCACTCTTAGACCTGACCACCAGCAGCAGGTCTGGAGTGACTCGGGTGGTAGGCGGCTCTATGTGGACTCCTCAGAGTCCAAGGATTCCTCACTGCACTCCTGTCCAATTGATATGGAGTAGGAGGGGGACCTCTCAATGGAGGAAGGTACCACATCCTTCATGGGCATCCTCCGTCTCATCTCCAAGTCTACGGGGATGAAACTGGAGCCTGTCCAGAAGCGGGCTTGCTATCCCCTCACAAAGAATCTGGATAAAGGGCACTCTCTGATGGAGGCTTTTCCAGTGGCTGAGGCCATTGTCGGTCCTGCCCTGGACCTTTGGCAGTGCCCCAACTTCTGCCCTGCACCTTCGGCCCAGATGGCCCGCAAATACGCAGTGCCCACCGGTACCCTCTCGGGGTTCACGGAGCACCCTTCGGCCGAAGGGTTGGTGGCCAACTCCATTTTCCAGTGCTCATGTAATTCAGAGAATGTTGACAGACCACTGGATAAGGAGTCCAAGAAATTGGACCACTTGGCTAAAAAAGTCTATGCTGCCTCCTCACTCGGCCTCTGCCAGGCGAGCTCGGCCGTCGTGATGGCACACTTCTCTTATGCCCTTTTGGGATCTCTGGATGAGGTGATTCCTCATCTTCCTGCAGACCTCCCGACTACAGTCAAGCAGGTCCGGGACCAGGGTCAAGCTGTAGCCAAACAGTAACTTCAGACAGCTCTGGATATCAGAGATTCCTGTGCTTGCTCGGTGGTGGCCACAGTTGCCATGTGCCATAGGACTTGGCTGTGGATCTTGACCTTCATGGCAGACACTCAGCACAAGTTAGAGGGTGTTCCGTTCTTAGGCACCAACCTGTTTGCCCAGTGTGGAGGGTCACCTCCAGCTTATAGAGAAGTCCAATATCACCTTGGACTCTGTCACATCCACCCAGAGGGATTCTAAGGGCTCCAAGCAGCAGAAGTGTAAGCCCTTTCAGCCATCCACTCCTGCAGCAAAACCAGCCCACATCAGTCTACCCAGCAGGCTCAGCCCTGGTGATCCAGACCCAAGTCCGTGGCCTCAGTGGTCCGAAAGCCTGGAGGGAAGGGAACAGGTGGCTCCTCAGCTGGATCCTCCTCCTCCAAGCCTGCTCAGTGACAGGATGGGGGTGCCACCCTCATGCCCATCACACCTCCCCTGAGTCCTCCTGTGGGGGGCCGGCTCGGCTGCTTTTTTGCCACCTGGTCCACTGTCACCATGGACAGGAGGGTTCTGGAAGTGGTCGGTCATGGTCTGCCTCTAGAGTTCAAGCAGTACCCTCCCAACCAAGCCCGCACCCCATGGGAGGACTTAGTATCCACAGACACTTGGTCAGCTCTTTGAGACAACATAGCCCAACTCCTCTGTAAGAAGGTTGTGGCCAGGGTTGTGGATCCTCCGGAACACCCAGGGTTTGTCTACAGGTACTTTCTGGTACCAAAGTGGACAGGGAGGCTGGCTCCCCATTCTAGATCTGCATGACCTGAACAAATTCCTCAAGTTCCACACCTTCAGGATGGTAACTCTGTCCCAGATCATGTCACCTCTGGAGAAAGACATGGTTTTTCCCTCTGGATCTTCAGGATGCGTTCTTTCATATCCCGATCCATCCATCCCTCTGAAGGTTCCTCCACTTCTGAGCTGAGGGAACACTCTATGAGTTCCAGACCATGCCTTTCAGCCTCTTCTTGGCCCCCAGGGTCTTCACTAAGTGCATAGCAGTGGTGGCAGCTTACCTGAGGTGCTGAGGGGTCTGGGTGTACCCCTACCTGGATGACTGGCTGATAGCAGGTCCCTCCATGCAGGAGGTGGAGCAGTCCAGGGACCTGGCCCTGCAGACCTGCATTGACCTTGGCCTCCTGGTCAATGAGACCAAGTCCGAAGTTGTGCCCTCTCAGGTGATCAGCTTCATTGGGGCAGAGCTTGACTCTTGCTGAGCCAGAGCCCAGCTCCCAGTGTACAGGGCAGAGGTTCTCTCCTCCTTTGCTCAATCATTTCTGGTTGGGCACTTGAGCCCTGCCTGGGACTTCCTGCACCTTCTGGGTTACATGGTGGCCTGCACCAGCATGGTCCAGTGGGCCCATTGGCATATGCACTCCCTGCAATAGGAACTGGACAGCCACTGGTCTCAGCGCAAAGGTCACTTCGACCAGCTGGTCACTGTGACCCAGAGTATATGAGATGCCTTCCGGTGGTGGTTAGTCCCAGAGCATCTGCTGGAAGGGATCCCATTTGTCTGCCTCGAGCTGACAGTCATCCTGATGACTGATGCCTCTCTCACAGGCTGGGGTGTCCATCTGGGGGAACACAGAGTCCACAGGCTCTGGACCCCCAAGGAGTCCCGATGCCACATCAACCTGCTGGAGCTTTGAGCAGTCCAGTTGGCACTGACTGCTTTTGCTCCGTTTGTTTGGGGTCAAGTGGTTCAAGTCCAGATAGACAACACCACAACCATGTACTACCTCAACAAGCAAGGAGGGACACACTCCCTGCCCCTGTGCAAGGAAGCTCTCCACATCTGGACTCTCATTTGCAGCCTGGAAGTGGATCTCCTCACTAGCCATGTGGCAGGAGCCTTCAATCAGCTGGCAGATGCCCTCAGCTGGGTGGGCGAGGAGTCTCACTAGTGGGCTCTTCATCTGGAGGTAGTTCACAGTTTGTTCTTCCAGTGGGGAACCCCTCAGGTAGACCTGTTCACCTCCAGGCAGAATGCAAAGCTGAGGCTGTTTTGTGCCCACCCCTCCCTCAGCAGGGCTCACTGCAGGGGATACCTTCGAGGCCATGGACTCCAGGCCTCTTCGATGCCTTCCCTCCACTTCCTTAATCCACAAAGTGCTGCTCAAGGTCAGAGGGACAAGCACAGGTGATCCTGGTGGCTCCAGACTTGCCCCACAGTTTTGGTATCCCGCTCTCCTCAGCCTCAGCAACAGGCTCCTGAGGCATCTTCCCATACACCCGCACCTGCTCTCCATCAGTCAGGAGAAGGTACTCCATCCAGACCTTCAATCCCTGCACCTGACAGCCTGGTTCCTGAGCGGATAGAGTTCCAGGCTTTGGGTCTTTCTGAAGATGTCCTCACTGTAGTTGAGGCATCTAGAAAGTAATCAACCAGAAAATGCTATGCCTTCAAATGGAAGAGATTCTCCATCAGCTGAACTTGCAGATAGGCTACAAGCGAGGGCCTATAAGACTACTGATATTGAAAATGCTTTAGCCTCCACAATAGCACTTCCCACGTCTGAAATGTTAACTAAAAGAGACAAAATAGAAAATGCATCTTGCCTTACTTTTGTCACTGCCAATGGGGATGGCAGTAGAGCAGTGGTTAACATTGTTAAAAGCAACCTTGTGGTCTTAAGGGGTACACCACAACTCAGAGAAGTGTTTGAGAAACCTCTAAGAATCTCTTACAAGCGTAATAAAAGTCTTAGAGATATTTTGGTACATAGTTACCAACCAAAGGATCCCGATAGAAAAATCAATGGAAAATGGGGATCAAAGCCCTGTGGGTTCTGCAAAACTTGCCAAATAATGGAGAACAGAAATGAATTTGAGAATCCAAAACCAAAACGAAAAGAAAAAGTGAGAGGTAAAATAAACTGTAACTCAGAGGCTGTGGTGTACCTCCGAAAGTGCTCATGTGGTCATTTTTTTAAGTTGGGAGAACTAAAAGAAGATTAAGAGAAAGACTAAATGAGCATGTCCTGGCAGTTAAAAATAAGAATCAGGAATATGCCATGGCAGTTCATATTAACAGCCAGAGAGATCCCAAAAACCACAGACGTAGTGCCATGGGCATAGAGATCGTTCAGAAAAATGTCAGAGGAGGAGACTTGGACAATTTGCTTAATAAAAAAAACAAGAGTGGATATATAAACTAGGGGCACTTAGACACCCATGCCCCAATGGAAAATTTGAGGTAGTACACTATTTGAGAAAGTAATTACTGAGCAAAAGTTAAGTCCTTTTTCTATGAAGCCCCCCCGTCCCAATTTCCCCATTCTACCTATTTTTTTCTTTTCTTTCTTTTTTTATCCCTTTCCCCCTCCCCCTCTCTTTCCTTCCCCTCTTCCATTCTTTTTTGACAATAATACAGGCTAGATTGTCTCATTGAAAGAAAGCAATATTGAAATATTGATTTGGCACTGATATAAACTGGTGTCTTTTTATGTTACAAATAATGAAATTCTAAAAATTGTCTTTTCAATTTTTTTACAGGTTCATGTAGGGGCCACTGTATAGAGGGATTTGAGTTTTTAGGACTGTTTTTGGACTCTTAAAGTTCAGATAAGTTTTATATAAAAAAAGAATGTTAAATGCTTCTGTATATGTAACGAAGTAAACCCCTTTTCTTGTATGTATTATCACTTTAATTGTTGAATAGGTGCACTGTGATGTCACAGGTGATCATGTGATACAAAATGGATATTTAAGAGTGGTTGTATGCACTTGAATCTTATTCTCTGATGAAGCCTCCAGTGGGAGGTGAAACATAAGATAGGGCTTCACCCTATATCCTGTTGTTGCTGTTTGGATACCTTCATATATGGCTGCAATAAATTAGTGCTAACCTAAAAGAGATTGCTTTTTGAGTCCTTTATACAGGGATGTGTGCACTTTTTCCACTTGTGTGCAAAGACAATGCCAGTTAGTGTGGCTGAACAACATACACCACTCCTAAAACTACTGTTACAGGTGAATAATCTGTGTTTCAGTGTTATCCACTCTTCACTTTCCAGCTCTTAGGTTCCACACGACCTCAGTGAAGCTTCAGTATCCTTAGACTCCAATTAGATCCTTAGTTATTCCATGAATCATGTTAACCAAATCTGCAAGACATCTTTCTACCACCTCCAGAAAAGTTCTCGAAGCAGATCCCATTACAGCTTTTCCTCAGCTCAAACTGTCATTCATGCATCAACAACTTTTATTGACTACTGTAACTCCCTCCTCTCAGGCCTACTCAGCACTCTTAGAAAATGGGCCTCTAAAATTCTTGCTTCTGATTGGCCAGTTCCCTACTCATAGCCTTGGTCTATCAGACAGTAGAGCCCAGTAGATAACAAGTGCCAGCCCTTTCACCCACTCACATATGCTTGTGCCCAGCCTGCTTTCTCATTGGCTGAAAGCACCTGATTGAATTTCAAATCCCCGCCATTTTTTTCTCTGGCATAGCGAGAGCTACTGGTTTCCTCAACATGCCTTAACTAAGTGGCACCTGCCTGTTTGGACTTCCTCTCTGAAAAGCTTAGTAATATTAAGGTTAAAATAAAAATAGAAACAAACTCACATTTTTATGCGGCAAGCAACTGTTCATCTCTCAGTAACCACACTGAATGGCAACAGCGTCACTCTCGGACCGCGTCTCACACCCCTTACTCCGACTGACCACTGTCAAGCTGGTAACTTGCATCCACCTCCACAGATGATATTCATTAGATCCCATCATTTTTTTTGGTATGACACATATCCGAGACACGGCATATACAGTAACAATACACAGAACGGGACAGCAATTACATAGTACAGGCTACAACATAGGTAGTGCTTTTGGGAACATGCCAGTTTCTGCTGTACTTTGTCCCTCATCCTGTCAAGTGACTGTGAGCAGGGGAAGGGAACGGAAGTACCAAGAATATGAAGAGGAGAGCAGCACAGCCCAGGAATTCAGGAAACCAGCAGGGAGAACGAGCAGCAGTGGGAAGTGGGGCTGGAGGAAGTCCGCCGCAGCATCAGGAGTCCATAGAAGAAAGAGATCAAATGCCGATAAGCTGCAGTGGGGTGCTGGGGGCAGGTCGCCGCCTGGCACTGTTCTGCTCTGCCTTGATGGTGGTGGTGCTGGCCCTCTGTGTCACTCTTCTCACAGCTGAACTCGAGCATGGCAAGTGTATGCTGGGTTCATCAAAAAAAAATAGCCAGTGCAGCTGTGCAGGCAAAGAGCAGCACTGGCGCAGCATGTTTCTGACAGGGTGTGGGGGTTTCTGCAGTCCCGGTATACAGGTTCCGAACCAGCCGGCGGCCTGGTGTGTGCACAGGAGGGACAGACAGTTAAAATGTTGGTGTTAATTGGCATTGGACACGTATGTTTTATCCATCTCTAACACGTTGCTTCTTTTTGAGACGAGTGTCGCTCGCTACTACATCGCGAGCAAGTGCAAAACAGTTCTGGCCAGATGTCAGTTGCATTTGCAGTGTTTACATCTTCTTTTGGCTGGGGTGGGGGATCCATACCGCCTTTTTCCTTTAGAGCATAAAGCATATTTGATAAATTCAATCTTCTTCCTGCGTGTCTGTGTGTTGGGGGTTAACCAAGATGACCAGTTAAATCCATGTACAGGAACTATTTTATTACAAAAGTCATATTAAACTAATTATTTAGTTAACAATTTTTTTATAAAATTAATATTGTTCTACTGTGTCCATTTTCTAAGCGCAATAATACCCTCCAGGATGGGCAGTATAGTGCTATACTGGACCTTCCAGGGGCTATAAAGCCCTCCGCCTGCGGCATCGGGCCTCATTACGCCCCTGGGTGGTCCGGTATAGCACGATACTGCCCACCCTGTTGGGTATTATTGCTTACATATTCACAAGTTTCAAAGTGTCCATTAAGCTGCAGCTTTCCTCCTTGCAAGAAAATATAAGCAGTAATGCACATCTTGCATGACCACCAGTTGCTCACTATGCATACAGTGTTGATCTTCTAACATGCAGACCTCTCCTATGCCTTGTACACTTCTGCTTTTCTGATTTTCTAAACCTGTACTTTCCTACACAGTGCATCACATGTAAGGACTACCACATGACAGGGTGTGTGGTTATAAGGGAAAACTGCAGGCACAAGGCGCAGCTAAGTGTTGAAACCACCGGAGAAGTGCATTATTCCCTTATGAGTGCACACCCTGGAGTTTGTTAAAAATTGCATCATTCAGGTGAGATGTGGGATTGTTAGAAAAATAATCAATGGTCATGTGACATGTTTCCACTAATGAGGTCACAGGATTTTCATGGACCATTTTATAATGCTCTTGTTTCGTACTATCATAGACCTCTTGTGGCAGTTGCACCAGTTTGCTTGAAACTTTGTCTGTATCAGTGGTTCAGTTGATAGCACTCTCGCCTCTGAGCTTGGATGATCATCCAATGGACCTGGGTCAAAGTCCCTTACACAGGCGTGTAGTCAAGTACCTAACATTGTCATTGCAGTGCTGAACTAGGGTGTGCTGCAATCCTGTTAAAGGTACCCTCCTTCAGCTGAGACATTAAACTGAAATCCCTTCTGCTCACCTCTGGTGGTTGCATGGTGGAAGTTAAATATCCCGTGGCACTTTTTTTTAAGAGTGGGAGAATTATCCCTAGTGTCCTGGCTAAACATATCTATCTCAGTAACATAGCATGGCTGCATGTGTGGGATTAGCATGCTTTGACTGGAGCACACATTCAGCATACAGTCCTTACAGAACCATTAACTAAATTGTTGCTTTCAGTTACAGTGTTTATTAAAGGTGCTTGTGATGGGGTCTGCACCTCCCATCTTCAGTTTAGCCAAATTAGAATGCCACAATGCACATATTCAAGCCTGCCTTGACTGCAGTGTAGCAGTGTAACAAGGTCTCAGGAGACTGTTTGCTCAGGGAAAGTGCCAATCATGGGATCCCTGAAAATGTTTCTGGCCTAAGTTTGCAAAGTAATGTGTATTTTATCACTGCCATTTTTCCTTTCCAAACCCAGTAAAGGTTCTGTCCCAGGCAAAGGGGTTTAGATTATGAAAATGAAGTGGTTAGTGTTTACTTTCTGTCTAGCTTTCAGGTTTAAAGAAGAAATTACAGAGGGCTGCCAGTGTTATAGGTCTGAATGGAGGGTGGGTAAGTAACCATATGTCCTAAGCATTTCATCAACAGCATATTGGGTTTGATACTATTACTTTTGCCAAGATTGTGAAGCCCTTTTTGAACCTTAGGCTTTGGGGTTGAATGTCATGTAAAGTGTTCAAATCTAGGAAACTGACGTAATTAGAGAGGGGTGGTAGATAGGCTCTGCTTCCCATGCAGGTTGCCAAACACCTAATTACAGTACTTGATTAATGCAGAATGCCAAGGCATTGTTAAATGTATAATTATGCCACAGAAGGTGTTGGGCAAATTTGGCCTGGCCCCCCACAGGAGGTTCATCTGGGTTGTGAGGGACTGGTTTCAAAGTGTACATCTGCCTTGTAGAAGAGACTAGGAGAATTCTTATAACCAGTGTAGCTTTGTCCTCAGGAGGTGGGGTATTTCTACTTTTTTTGAAACAGTAGCTCTGACCCAGTGAGGTGAAAGATTTTCTCCTGTAAGAATATTAAGATTAGAGAGGATATAAAAAGTGGGTGTGACCCAGAAAAAGAGGGTATTGGGTTGGCAGTCCGAGTAGACTGTCTTAGAACAAGAAGGGCTAAAGGAGAAAAAAAATATTTTGCATGATAGACAAAGGTGAATGTCTATAAATTTTCCTATACCTACATTTTCTGCACAATAAAGTTCATTTTATGCACCAGAACTGAAGTGGTTTCATCAGTCTCTTTGTTTCCTCCTTGGTGGCAATTGTGTAGGCTATTTACAGCACTATTAAATGAACAGATTCTGTTCTGAATTTCCTGATATCCAACTCTTAACATGCTTTTGATTTCTGGATATAAACTAATGCAAAGCATTATATGATGCACAATTTGCAAGTCCCAATAAAAAAATAAATTGACTTGAAATTGAACTTAGGTGAGCTGTTCAAGGTCACACAATGACCTTGTGGCTGTAGTGGGATTCTGTTGGGTGATTTCCCTGTTCACAGTTCAATGCTGCAACCATAGGCCCTACTGCCTCCTTTAGTACAGTAAACTGTAGTATTATCTGCCAGCAAAGTAACTGAAAACTAAAGACAGACACATACTGTGTCTGGTTTGTTACATACATCAGTGACTGGGATGCTACCTAGAAGGATGGAGGCCTGTACAAATGGGATGGCCTCCATCCATCCAGGATGGGAATGTCAGTCCTGGGTGGGAAGTTTAAATGCTACTTCATTGGGCATGAGGGCAGTGGATGTGGCCTATCTGGACTTCAGTGAGGCCTTTGACACTGTTCCACACAGGAGGCTGATAATGAAACTTGGGGAGAATCTGTTATGCTTGGTATCAAACTGGTTGAAAGATAGCAGGCAGAGGGTGGTGGTAAATGGCAGTAACTTGAAGGATGGTAGAGTGATCAGTAGAGTACCACAGGGATCGGTACTGGGCTCTGTCCTCTTCTCCTTTTCCTCTTTTTCTTTCATGTTAGCACTTGTTTACTTATTAACCCGGCACTTATTTTTGTCCACTCTTTCTACATATTATGTGCAACACTCTTTTAACACTGTAACACCTGCCTTACAACTGTATGTTAATGTTGATGTTGTACTTGAATGTAACATGAACACGACTCTTCCCTTCCCCCACCTCACCCTTCCCTCTCCTTTCCCTTCTTCTTTCATGTAAGCACTTGTTTACTTATTAACCTGGCACTTATTATTGTCCACTCTTTTACCTAGTATGCAACACTGTTGTAACACTGCTTGTAACACCTGCCTTACAACTGTATGTTAATGTTGATCTTGTAACCTGAATGTTTAATGTCTCATTCCTATTGTACCTCTTCCCCCCAGGTCACACTGGGAGACTAGCGACTTGTCGCTCAGTATGCCTTCCTGGTGAACATTTCAATAAATAAATAAATAAAAACATCTTCATAAGTGACATGCTGAGGAACTGGCGGGGAAGGTGTGTCTCTGCAGATGATGCAAAAATCTGCAACAGGGTGGACTCTCATGAAGGGGTCGAGAGAATGCAAAGGGAATGGGAGAAACTGGAGGAGCGGTCCAGGGAGTGGCAGCTGGGTTTCAGTGCCAAAAAGTGCAAAGTCATGCAGTTGGGAAGGGGGAACCCAGGGGCTGTGTAAAGGTTTGGGGGGAGGTACTTACAGTTACCAAGCAAGAAAGGGACCTTGGGGTGATCATATCTGATGATCTCAAGGTGGCAAGGCAGTGTGAAAGGACAGCAGGAAGGATGAGCAGGATGCACAGGGAGAAGGATCTCTAGCAGGAGAAGGGAGGTGGTGTTGCCCCTGTATCACTCACCAGTGAGACCCCACCTGGAGTACTGTGTTTACTTCTGGAGGGTGCATCTCCACAAGGACAGTGACAGGGTGGAAGTGGTCCAGAGGAGGGCTACTAAAATGGTGCAGGGGTTACATGAGAAGTCATACGAGGAGAGGCTGGGAGAGCTCAGCTTGTACCCCCTAGAGGAGAGGAGAGCGACAGGGGACATGATTGAGACCTATAAGTACCTCATGGTGGTGAACAGGGTGCAGGAGGGAAGTCTCTTAAATAGGAGGAGCACCAGAACATAGGGGCATGCCATAAAGCTTGGGGGGGGGTGGTGTGGGGTTTAAGAGGGATGTAAGGAAATACTTATTCATAGAAAAGGTGGTAGACACCTGGAATAGCCTGCCAGAAGAGGTGGTGGAGATGAAGACAGTGGGGAGCTTCAAACATGTGTGGGATAGCCACATGGCTATGATAAATAGAGGTAAGAGAGAAGCAAGGGACACCTGTGATCAAAGAAAATTTGGGGTGTAGTGTTGCAGGGAAAATAGGGTAGACTAGATGGGCCTACTAGTCTTTTTCTGCCAACACATTCTGTGTTTCAGTAATACTGTACATAGGGATCAAGAAAGTCAGTTTTTGTTAGCTACTAAATATCTTGAGCTTATTACAGATCCAGAAGCAAATGGTTTGATACCTTTTATTGAACCAACATAGATGTTACAAAAAGAAAACAATGTATAAACTTTCGGACCAACCAAGTCCTTCCTTGGAGACTTATAACAGAGAAGGAACTAGAAGGGGGACAGGATCAGATCTACAGTACAGTAGCTTCTTGTTGTTTTTACATTGTTTCTTGTGGATTCTACTTGGTAGAAGGTTATTTCTTTTCTTTCTTACTACTTAAGGGCTAGCAGGGTGTTGTTTGGGGCTGTTGGAATTTTGAAACCTGTTTTGGTAGCTATAAGTGGGCTCATTTGTTTGATTCACTGTGTGGCAGGCTGCATTTGTAGAGGCCTGTTTCTTCTGTTTTAAAACATAATTTGTGTGATTTAACTGGGTCTGTTTCTTTGAATTGGAGACCTATATCTTCTAATTCCAAGCCTATTTTGATGTGTTGTTGGTGAAGCTGTTTGAATTGGAGTCCTGTTTCTTTGGGTAGCAAACCTATTTGGGGGGCTTTGAGTAGCATGGTGATTCATTGTTGCTAGCTTCGCTAGCTGCAAAGTTTTAGTGCAGAGTGGGGGAAGGGTGCTAATGGTCTGACCAGAGGCCTCAGCTACCTGATTGTTTCTGGAAGACTTGGGCTGATTCCACTCCCCCAACCCTCACCCCACCCACCCTGGTCCATTATTTCCTTTATACCAGGGGTTCTGACGTCACTTCCTCAAACGGGCAAAGGATATGCACCTGTCATAACAGAAGCAGACATCCAGGAAAGGAACAGCAGCAAGTGAAGAGGTGACTGCTCTCTCAGTGGAAGGGAAGTAAATACAAATCTAGGAACTTTCATTATTACTTCTTCGCATTGATATTGCATTGGGAAAAGGAGGAGTGGGAGTTTGAAGAAGGTTGTGCAATGGCTACCTAAAGTCTCTTTTTGAGTGTGGATAGGAAGGATAGGAATATAAAAAGCAGTTGCTCAATATATCTAAATGTGTGCAACAAAGGAGGTAAGGAAATAAAGAAAATGTTTTGCACTGATAGAGGAGGGAGAGGGAGACTTGAGGTGTTTGGCATCCTGCATCTGGAAGGGTGGGGGTCGCTGGTGGGCAACGACAGCAATGGGTAGGGTGGTAGGCTGCAACAACTGCAGTGCACCAATCTTTCTAAAAATTGCCTGGAGTGTGGGAGGATGTTTAGTGTGCAACCACATAGAGAAACTCAGAAAGGAGATTGAGGGTCTGCAGGAGGAACTAAGACAGGCAAGGCAGATTGGGGTGGGTTTAGCCCAATACTGGAGGGAGGAAGAAGGGGAGATGAGGGAGGGTGATTTAAGCCAACAGTGGTGAGGAGAGGTCAGAAAAAGGGAAGCAGAGACAAAGGGCCCAGGCCAGGAAGAACATTGCCGGGAAACCAGGTCAGGAGATAAAAGACAAATGAAGGAGGAGATAGGGACTTGTGAAGGGAGGCGAAGAAGTGGCAAAAGTCATGGAGTAGAAAGGAGAGAACAGGTTACTATGAAGAGCGAGGGAGTGGGCATTTGTGAAGGGTCTTCAGAAAATAGTTTTGCACTGCTAGAGGGGAAGAAGGTGGAGGAGGGAAATTATGAAATTAGAAGAGTAATTGATAAATGCCTGGACCAAACTTGAGCAGGGGGAAATTCTGCTCAGAGAATTGCAACAGAGGTAAAAGGGTGAAATAATGTGCAGGAGGAAGAAGAGGAGCTGGAAATGAGAGAGGGAGATGAATGGAAGCAAGCAGGGAGTAAGAGGGGTGGAATCTTAGTGCTGGGGGACTCAATACTAAGAGGAGTCCGGTGGGGTAGCAAGGGGGAGAGACATAGTCACATTTGGGTGGAGGCCATGCCAGGAATGACAGTGGAAAGGGTGGGACAATCTGTTCTGAAATATGCTAGAAGGGGTAGGGACAAGCCTCATTTAATTATACATCTTGGGACAAGCAACCTGGCTGACAAGACAGTAGATATAGTCCAGAGGAGGTTTGAGGAACTAGCACAATTATGTGAGGCAGGAAGATCAGTAACTTCTTCAGAGATACTTCGGTGCAAAGACAAGCACAACAAGAAAGCTGAGAATAGAGGAATTTAACGGATGGCTAAGAACCTGGTGTTGTGCTAAAGGGTATGGGGCTGTTGGGGGTGGGAGGGACCTGGGAGGACAGTAGTCTCTATGCCAAGGACAGACTACACTTGAGTGAGGAGGAAGAAAGTGTTGAAACAGAGGATGGAGAAGTACATAGAGGAAGTTGGGGAATTTAAACTAGGAGTGGGGTGGCAATTGGGGAAGAGATATGCAGAGACCACAGGTTGGGAAACCTATGAGCTAACCCCCCCATAACAGTGACAAAGGACAAATGGCAAGTACTATTGGTCATGCTAAGAAAGGAGGGCAGGATGGGAGGGGGGGAAGGGTGGAAGGTGGTTACCCTTAATGCTAGGAGCCTTGGGAGGAAAACTGCAGAGTTACAGGTTCTTATGGCAGAGGGAGAGGTGGACATTGCAGCCATCACAGACACATGGGCCACCCAATACAATGACTGGGGCCTGTCTGTACCAGGGTACAGGTTTTTCGTAGGGACAGGGTAATTGGGAAAGGGGGTGGCACTATATGTGAAGGAAAGACTGAAGTGTGTAAGGGAGGAAGGGAAGGGGGGTAGTACGGAGTCACTTTGGATGCAAATCCAGGATTCCAAGAATAGGATTCTTAGAACGGGAGTGATGTACAGGCCACCATCTCAGATGGAGGAGTTAGACAGGGAACTAGCGGAACAGATTAGGAGGACCTGCAAGAAGGGTAGTATGGTGATTGTGGGGGACTTCAACATGCCAGGAGTGGACTGGAGCACCCCAACAACCAGGAACAGAAGGGAGCAGGTACTGCTGGATGCCTTCCAGGACAGCTTCCTGCTGCAAATGGTCAGTGAACCAACCAGCTTAGGGAATACCCTTGACCTTGTGCTGGCAAATTGGGACTTTGTGAGAGAACTTACAGTGGAGGAACCGCTGTCAGGAAACCACCACTCAGTATGGCTCACATTGGATATGGGCAAGGAAGGAGGGAATCTGGCACAACAGTGCTGGACTTCAGGAGGGCTGACTTTGGGAGGATGGGGAAGTGATAAAAGGTACCTGGCCAGAATTCAATCTAGTATGGACACTAACCAGAGGTGGGAGCTCATAAAGTTGGGGATAGTGGAGGCAGCAAAACCTGCTGCAAAGCCCAGAGCAAGAAGGCTGGGCTAGAAACCAAGCTGGTTGAGCAAGGAGGTCATGGAAAATGTGAGGAGGAAAAGAGCTGCCTTTGGGAGTACAAGAAAACAGGAAGGGGGGAGGACAGGGAGGAGTACTTGACAGAATCGAAGGAGGTGACAAGGGCAGTAAGGGGAGCCAAAGCATCTACGGAACTCAGGCTGGCACAAGGCATTGAGAAGTACTTCTTTAAGTACATCAGGGAGAAAAGGAGCTGTAAGGACCACATAGTAAGGATTAGGAAGTAGGGGGGTTGGGTGGTAGCAGGGTGCGATAAGGCAGAAGCACTAAATGAGTACTTCTGCTCAGTATTTACTAAAGAGAAGAGGGTGACACCCAAGGTGAGAGAAATGGCAGAAGTATGGGGGGAGTGGTGACAGATGGGAAATCACGGAGGGCAGAGTTCGAGAGGGTTTGAAGGCACTGAGGGTGAGCAAGGCACCAGGCCCAGATGGCATCCACCCCAGGGTACTGAAGGAGCTGGCAGAGGTCCTTGCAGGACCTTTGGCAGACCTGTTTAATGCCTCACTACATTCGGGGTGTGTACTTCAGGACTGGAGGATGGCTCATGTGATGCCCCTCCACAATAGTGGCCCCAAGGATCAACTGGGAAACTACAGACCAGTGAGCCTCACATCCATCGTGGGTAAGCTAATGGAGACTATCCTGAAGGAGAGGCTGGTGGCCCTCCTAGAGGCCAAAGGACTACAGGACAGCAGACAACATGGCTTCATATGTGGCAGATCTTGCCAAACCAACCTGGTGGAGTTCTACGACTGGGTAACTAGGTAACTGGACAGGGGCCATGCAGTGGATGTCCTGTATCTGGACTTCAGTAAGGCATTCGACTTGGTGCTGCATGGAAGGCTGGGAAGGAAGTTAATAGGCACAGGGGCAGGTGCAAAGCTGGTGAGATGGGTAGGAAACTGGCTTCAGGAAGGCAACAGAGGTGGTGGTGGGTGGGAGCTCTCACACCCAAGGGCAGTGATGAGCGGTGTACCACAGGGCTCGGTGTTGGGACCAGTGTTGTTTGGGAAATTCATTGCAGACATATCATGGGACATCAAGAGCAAGATCAGTCTGTTTGCTGATGATACCAAGGTAGGAGCGGTGGTGGATGACCTAGGGTGATGGCAGGGGTTGCAGGATGATCTGGCAAAGCATGAAACCTGGTCAGACATCTGGTAACTGGGATTTAATGCCAAAAAGTGCAAGGTGCTGCATTTTGGGATGAAGAACCCAAGGAGGAGTTACCAGCTGGGGGGAGTGCAGCTAGCCCAGATAGAGGAGGAGAAGGATCTGGGTGTGCTCATTACAGGGTCAATGAACAACTCGGCACAATGTAGGAAGGCAGCTGCAAAGGCCAACAAAATGCTGGGTTGTATTGCAAGGGGTATATCCTCGAGGAGGGAGGAGGTGATTCTGCCACTGTATAGGTCATTAGTTAGACCACACCTGGAGTACTGTGTGCAGTACTGGCATCCGTATCTGAAGAGGGACATTAAGTTACTGGAGGGGGTGCAGCGCAGAGTGACAAAGATGATCAAGGGGCTGGGGGACTTATCATACGAGAGGAGGTTGAAGGAGTTGAACATGTACTCACTGAAGGAGAGGAGAGACAGGGTGACATGTTGAATCTTTTAAATACGTGAAAGGAATAAACAAGACGGGTACAGAGGGGCTGTTCAAAGTAAGGGTGGAGGGCCACCAGGGTCATGATATGAGACTGGAGGGAGGAGGAAGGTTCAGGAGGAGATGAGGAGACACTTTTTATGGAGAGGGTGGTGGCTGGGTGGAATGCATTACCTGCGGAAGTGGTATGCAGTAGAACAATGGACTGCTTCAAAAAGGGATGGGACAGGACAAGGAGGAGGGTTAATGAAGGGGAAGGGTGGAAGGGAGGGGCAGCTGTAGAATAAGGGGTGCTAGCTGAACATTCGAGCAGACTTGATAGACCTCTAGGCCTTTATCTGCTGGCAAATTTCGTATGTTCGTATGTTCATAGTCACATTCTATTAACACCCAGATCATATATAAAAAAACAGAACAAATTCTCATCGGTTTAAAGTACCAATTTCAAAAGAATCACATATTTAAATGGAACGAATAGCATCCCAATAGCTTGTTACTACTGAGAATCTTGTCAAGGTCAAATGACATCCAAATTAGATCAGCTGAATACTCAAGCAGACAAAATCTCTAACTGAAATTATTAATGAATGAGTGTGTTGTGAGAATACATTCAAAATTAAAAGCAAGACCTTTAGATTTAATACCACAAATGTCCAAGTTAAAACTTGATAGTATTGTATGAAAAAACATTGAGCTTTTTAGTCAGTTTAATGCCATATACCCTACTGAGGTTGCCATATGCACTGTTTGTGTTTTGCTGGCCTGAAGAACTCCTCACAAAAAAAATGATTTATGCACATTGCAGCCTGGCATCATGCACTATCTCTGGTCCCTCCCACGTACGTGTGTGTGTGTGTGTGTGTGTGTGTGTGTGTGTGTGTGTGTGTGTATATGTACGTGTGTGTGTGTCTCCTCATGGAGGGAGTAGAAAACCTGGGGTGTTGGAACTTTGCCTAGCACTGGGATTCCATGATTCCATTTAGAAATAAAAGAATCTGATGGCAGCTGAGGACCGCTTGGCCCACCCAGTCTGCCCATTTTTCCCCTACCTACATTCTCACCGCAGACCCTACTTGATCTACAGTTCTTTCTCCCTTCCCCTTTCATTCCACTATGATTCCCTTGTGCTTGGCCCATGCATTCTTGAACCCCATCAGTGTTTTCACCCCCACCACCTCTGCCAGAAGGCTTTTCCAGGAATCCACCACTCTTTCTGTGAAGGAGTACTGCCTCACATCTCTCATGAATCTACCCCCTTCTAGCTTCATACCATGTCCTCTTGCTCTTGTGCACTTTTCTAAAAAATACTTCACTCCTGTACCTTATTCATCACTGTGAGGTATTTAAAGGTCTCTGTCATATCCACCTTCTCTCTTCCCCCTCTTTTAGGGTGTACATATAGGGGTCTTTTAGTCTCTCTTCATAGGGCTTTTGTTGCAGATCATGCACAATTTTAGTTGCCCTTCTCTTGACTGCCTCCACTCTGTCTATGTCCTTTTGGAGATGTGTTTTCCAGAACTTGACACAGTGCTCAAGGTGGTGTCTTATCTGTGCTCTATACAGGGGCAACACTACCTCCCTTGTTCTGCTGGTGATACCCCATCTGTGCAGCCCAGTATCCCACTAGCCCTGCCTTGTACATTGCTTGGCCAACTTTAGGTCATCCAGAATGATTACCCCAGGTCTCTTTCCTGCTTGGTTGTCATAAGTACTACTCCAACCATTGCGTACACCGTGCCTGTGTTTCTTTGTCCCAAGTGCATTTTTTTTGACTTTTTCACATTGAACCCCAACTGCCATACCCTTAAGCACTCCTCAGGTTTTTTTCTCAGGCCTCTGCTCATTCTCCTCCTCCCCCCGGAGTGTCCACCCTATTGTAGATCTTGGTGACATCTGCAAAGAGGCAGACCTTCCCTTCCAGGTTCTCTGCAATGACACTTATACAGACATTGAAGAGGACTGGTCCCAGCACTGATCCCTGAGGTACCCCACTGGTCACCTTCCCTTCTTCAGAGCTAACTCCATTTACCACCACCCTTTGTAGCCTAGCTCTTAACCAGTTTCTTACCCAATTTACCACCTTTTTACCCACCCCTAAGCTACCCAGCTTGCTTACTAGTCCTATGGGAATGGTGTCAAAAGCCTTCTGAAAACTAGGTAGGCCACGTCCACTGCTCCTCCCTGATCTAATTGTTTGACATGACCTGACCCGTGAATCTATGCTTTGGATTCAAGATACTCCACAGTCCTTTCCTTCAGCAGTGTTTCCATTAACTTTCCCACCACTGATGTCAAGCTGACTGGTGTATAATTGCCAGCCTCCTCCCTGCTACCACTTTTGTGAAGTGAGACTACCCTTGGATGCACCGCACTGTGGCCCCATTGCTTTGTCCACCTTCAGATTAGTGAGTGCCTTCAGGACTGTCTCCGAAGAAAAAGGACTAATGTCCACCTCCCCCCCCAAAGCTCTTGTTGCTTTTTTGTGGTCCCTCCCTTTCCCCTTCCTCTGTGAACACTGAGCAGAAGTATTTGTTCAAGATATCTGCCTTTTCCTGGTCCCCCTCTGAACAGTCCCCCACCCTTCCCTTTTTAACCTTACAATCCCTCCCTTGGTCTTCCTCTTTTTGCTTACATACCTAAAAAATGTCTTGTCCACTTTTGTTACTGTCTTGGCTATACTCTCTTCAGTTTGCGCCTTTGTGCTCCTTACTGCTCTCCCTACTTCCTTCTGTTTCTCTGTTATGTCTCTCTATCCTCCTTCCCCTGCATCTCCTCTTACCTTCTTAATGTAACTCTTTTAGCCTTCACCCTTTTCAGTACCTCTTTCAAAAATCATAGTGGTCTTTTGTTCTTCTTGCTTTTATTTATTTAAAAGTTTAACCAGGAAGTACATACTGAGCTGAATACAGCTCATTTCCAGATGTGTGCTGGGGAGAGGGGAGTAGGAGATAGCTAACAATAAAAAATAACAAGGTAAAATACAGTAATATAGGTTTACAAGTAGAATTATAGATATTATAGGCAGAATAGTAAATGAAGGCATTTAGAAAATAATACACAATCTAATATATATACAGAAAGGGAAAATGGCAGAACAGTAAGAAGAGGGCAAGACTAGGGAATGGAGAAAAGAGGAAGGGTCACAAGCTGTTGCAGGTAGGATGACAAAAGTCAGAAAGAAGAGACTTTATGGAGGAAGGAGAAGAGGCAGAATGAACAGGAAGGTAAAGGGAGGACCAAAGTTTTGGAAAAAACAGACTGGCCAACAATAGATTTTCTAGAAGGAAAAAAAGAGAGAGAGAATGGAAGGTATTTTTGCAGAAAGGGTAGGAGGAGGAAGAAGAAGGAGGGGGAAAGAAGGGATTTGAGATTAGAGGGAAGAGTGCTGAAACAGAATTTCAATTAAAAAGAGACACAATGGGAAAGGTGCCTAGCATCAAGAGAGGGGAGGGAAAGAGATGAGTAAAGGGAGCAGTGGTGAGTACGAGAGGGGCAATCTAAAGCAAAGTGGCAGAAAGAATGAAAAAGGGGGTCCAGTCTGGCAAGGGGGGAATTGGAGCACTACTGTTGACTAAATCACCATCGTCAAAAATATGAAGGATCATTTTTAGGACAATTTCTTGGTGGTCAGGGAGGCGGTATACTCGTTTTATTCCTGTACAAAGCACCAAGCTTATGGTGAAGTTTTGGTGGTGCATCAATGTGTACAGAGAAATCAAGATGTCAGTCAAAGGCAAACCAGTACTTGAAGGAAGACATCTTCAATATTAGCACCATCAAGGGTATTAAATAGTAGGGAGAAGTAAGTTTGGCAAGCCTCTGACAGGTACCAAAATTCACTGAAACTGTTTTTTGGCATTAAGAGACAGTTGGTTATCCTTGAACCAGAGCTGAATGTTGTCAGAATCCAACTGAAGTCAAGAAGTAAGGTTAGCAGGGAGAGAGTCAGATGCAAAAGAACTGTATCATCAGCATATATGTGAATAGAAGCAGATAAACAGATGGTGGGTAGATCACTTAGGAGTATTGAAAAGAGAATAGGACCTAGGACAGACCCTTGAGGAACACCTGAGTAATTGGGGAGTGAAGGTGAAATGGATTTTCCTATCCGGACAGCTTGAGACCTGCCTTTAAGGCAGGAACAAAACTAACTGACTGAAGAGTCAGAAAGGCCCACAACTTTAAGTTTGTCTAGTAGGAGGGGATGTGCCACAGTGTTAAACGCCTTAGCAAGATCAACAAAAATGGCGGAGGTCATCAGTCCTATATCCATACCTGTAAGTATGGAATCGGTAAGCTGAAGGAGGAAGGTAGAAGTGGAGTGGAATTTCCTAAAACCAGACTGAAAGGGAGTGAAAAAGGAGGAGTTGTCAAGAAAAGAAGTATGCTGAGATAGAACAATGTGTTCCTATAACTTAGCCAAGGTAGGAAGGAGTGAAAATGGATGGAAGTTACCAGGAGACGTGGGATCACCACCTTTGCGAATAGGGCTGACGATAGCCTATTTCCAGACGTCAGGAACAGTAGCAGAGGAGAAGGAGAGATTTAGAAGTAAGGTAATGGGAAGAGCAATCGCAGGTACCAAGTGAAGGAGAAGTTTAGTGTTGAGACCATCAGGACTTAACCTCCCTTTAGTGAATTTAGGGAAAGCAGGGCCTTTAGGGAAACAGCAGGAGTGATAGGACAGAAAGAAAACGAAGGAGAGAAGGTAATGAGAGAGGAAGGAGGGTGAGTGGTAGAGCAGGGATGAAATAAAGGGCACAGGTTGTAAAGTAGGAATTAAAAGACCTAGCAACAGCAGAAGGGTCAGAGATAAAGAGTCACCAACCTTTAGAGGGAGGGAGAAAAGGGAATGGATAACCTTTCAAAAATTGGAGGGCTATTAATGTTGTTTTAGAGTGTGGAACAAGTACACAGACTTCGCAAGTCTGACAGCTTTAGTACAGGTGTTATGAAGGCTTCTGTGGTTCACTTGCTTGATGTAGAGGTTTGCTGCCTTCACTGTGTCCCCTTTTAGCTTGGTCCACTGTTCCTTTAGATCACCTCCTGCCATGTCATCCCTGAGGGCATTCACCCATCTTTATAAAATCTGTTCTCCTGAAGTCCAAGACCCTCATCTGTCTGTGGTTCGATTCTGCAGCCATCCTTATATTGAACCACACCATATGGTGATCACTGGTCCCTAGATGGCCTCCCACCTTAACATCTGCAACACTGTTCTTGTTAGTGAGTACCAGGTCCAGTATTGCCCCATCACAGGTGGGCTCACTGACTAGTTGCCTGAAGAATGTCCCCTGCAGGGAGGTTAGGATGTCCCTGCTTCTAGCTATCCCTGCTTCTAGCTAAAGCTGTAGCTGGGAGGTTCCAATCTACATCCAGCAGACTGAAGTCTCCCCTCTAGCAGCAGCTCTGCCTTTTCTGCCATCTTGCTAACGGTTTCTCACAGTACCTTATCTAACTTTTTCCTCTGTGTTGGAGGTCTGTAGATCATGCCAGTGCAAATAGTGGCCCTATTCTCTATCTCCAGGGTGACCCACAGTACCTCTGCCCCCCCTGTATTCTCTGTATTTCCATTGCTTATGCTTTCATTCACATAAAGCACTACACTGTCTCCTTTACTTCCCACCCTGTCTTTCCTGAACAGGTTATGGCCTGGTGTGGCCTTGTCCCAGTCATGCTTTTCAGTGTACCATGACTCCATATTGACCACTATATCCAGGTCAGCCTCTGCCATGATGGCCTCTAGGTCTGAAATCTTACTTCCTAGACTTCCAGCATTCGTACCAATGGCCTTCCTGATTTTTTAGCACTCTGCTTGTTACCCTTGTTTTTCCTTTTTGACCTCTTCCCCCCTTTCTTTTTAGTGTTTCTGTTCCCTTCCCTATCCATTTCTACCCCCCCCTTCCTTAATTAAATTTCACCCTGGGGGTTTCTCTCCCCTCGGTTTCTCCCTACTCTCTGCTTCAGCCATGGGGGTGCGGGGGGGGGTTCTACCTCCCTGATTCCTTCTGCCACCCCTTAGCTAGTTTAAATGCTCATTGAAGTAACATTAAAACCATCCACTGAGGACTGTGGTTCCTCTCCCGGATGGATGCAGACCATCACCCCTGTATAGGCCCTCATCCTCCCAGATGGTCCCTAATCCTCATTGTAGCTGAAACCCTCCTCTTTGCACCATTCCTTCAGCCACAAGTTGAAGCTTCTAGTGTGGAGAACCCTCTCTTCCCCCTGTTGTAGGCAAGCAGCACCTCAGTGAAAGCTACTGAGTGCGCCACTTGTCTACGTCCACTCCTCAGTTCCCTAAATTCCCCCTGCACTATACCACCCCTGTCCCTAGTCAGGTCATTGCTCCCCAGGTGGACAAGGGCTTCTAGCTCTCCCTTCCTTTTGGCTGCCCTAGCGATCCCTAGGATTTGTTTCCCATCCCTGCGGGCTGTGGTGCCACATAGGCACCTGACTTCCTTCTCTGCCCTTCTTCCTAGTCCCAAATCTATCCTCCTGACAGTTGAGTCCCCACCAGAAGTTGCTTGCTCCTCCTCCTCTGTGGTTCTCTCCCTCCCTCCCTCCCTCCTTGGGGTCTCTACTATATAGGACCCTGATATCCTCCTTGGCCACTACCATAGGTGCCTTCTCCTGGCAGTCATGCCCTGACAAAGCAGCATAGGGATTCTGTAGTAGTACCAGTTAAAGAATGTGCCTCCGACCCACTACCATGCCCTTTCAGAGCCCACAACCCCCACACTTTCTGAGCCCATCTTAGTCCAGCTGTTCCTCTTTCTGGCATCCTCTGAGGTAACAGTGTCGGACTTGGTGGCCCATGGGTTGTGGGAAGGTCCCCAGAATCCTAGCCAACTTGGCCTGGAGTTTAGTGACCTCCTCCCTCAACCCAGATCGATGCATGCAGGCGTGGCAGCACCACAGTCTTCAGAAGGTCTGTCTGAAAACTACCACCCCACAACCACTACATTGTACCACTCCCAGCATTTCCAGTTCCTACTCTCTTTGTGTTACTTGGAAATCACTTCCCTGTTGTTGTTTATTGTACCCTTTGTACCCCTACCTAGATGGGTGTTGCTTCTATTTGTAGTTTTGGCCTATTCCTTTTCTTTCACCCATCCCTTTTGTACCCTTTACCCCTGATAGGGGTAATTTAGTTGTACCCTTTCGTTTGTTTTGTTTCTTTTTGTACACCTACTCTAGATAGGGTGTTGCTCCTGTTCCCAGTTTAGCCTACATTTTACCTTCCACACTTCCCAGCGGTGAATGCCACAACAGTAGTGAACAGGTACAATACCTTAGGTTGACTGGCAGAGTCCCCCATTGCTTAAGATGCCAATTTTACGCATGTTCCACTTCTTTGCTGTTCTGTTCCTTTGCTGTTCCTCCCTTGCTGGGACACAAAGATGTATGGGAGACACGCTAGGGGTGTTTCCTTTATACCCCAGGTAGAGCCGCCCCCAGGTGGGACTTCCTGTTTAATTCTGACTGGCCTGTACTAGTCACTAACCCTCCTAGCAATGCTATCTGTAACAAATGATGAGCTTGCACAGGTTATTGAAGGAAATTAAATACTTGCAACAGGATCTTAAATTTAAAACAGACTCAAATCTCCACCCAGTGTTTACTCCCCCCCCCCGACTACAGCCCTGCTAGCTCCCCAGAGAGCAAAAACTTACTATGTTGTAAAAACCAAACCTAAAAGTTGTCAGATACAGAAAGATTTGTGTTTAAACTGAAAGTCACCACCGATTTTAAAAGTACCAGCTAGCCTCCTGATGTCTGTCTACCCTAACAGTGCTTGAGTATAGACAAATTAAAAAGCACTCCAAACCACTTCTCTAGTGTCCCGAACACCAAATATGTCCTGTTCTATAGCTCGGCTCCTTCATAAGGTTCAAACTGACCCATCCCATTCAGTGTTCCTGCTTCAGTCATTGCTAGCGAAGTTTGGCAATCTGGTCTGGCCACAAAGTGGACCCCAGCTTCACAGCAGCTGGAGACCACAACAAATGACACCCCACAGTCAGGATTGCAATACTCCTTTAGGATAAAAGAAATTATTGTAAAAAAATAAAATTATCCCGATTGCATGCCCTGTTCCTACAGCCCATCTTGCTGTGGAATTTGCCATGCGAGTGTGCCAGGTGTTGCACAGCCATTACAGCAGGGTCACCCCAGCTTATGGTTTGCACCTCGTCTTGCTGCCAGCTGCCACACATGGTAGACTTACAGTATATATGCCATTAATCAAAGTTCTGCCACCAGCATTCCCTTGACCTAGCCACTCAAGTTTTCCCATGGGAGTAGGAAGCGGGATCAGGCTGGGAAAGCATATAGCAATGCCACAGGGACCACCTGTAAATAATCTACAGGCTGTTGACCTGGTGCTTAGAAGAACTTTCTGGCTCATCTGACTGTTACCAACTGTGACATCATATGAAGTACAGAAGGAAGCTATTTGAGCAGAAGCATGTGTATTAAAAAAAGTCCTATCAGCAAATATTAAAGTTTAAAACAGTACTGCTTTCATGATTTTAAACATTTTGTGGTTTAAAAACAGGGACCATTCTTTGTCATGGTATTAGAAAAAAACAAACTTTGGAGTCTTTTCCCCAGTGATTCCTTACTGTATGTATTGCACCGTAACTTGTAACAAATGTTGCATATTTAATGTGAATTCTGTACTTTCACAGTTATGTATCCAGACTGCCACTACACAAGAGACCTTGGTTTCAATAGGATACCACCTGGCAACATAAGTTACAATCAAAATTCAGTTAGCTGCAGGCAGCACAGGTATTTTGTTGTCACGCTGCTTTGTACACTGCACACTAGCACAGAAATCTAAAGAAAGGAAATGGATTCTTTGTGATCCAATGGTAGTTATTAGGATGCTATTTCTACTGGTATGACTTTTCAATAGCTTGTAAATTCTGCAATATGCTGTAGAATCCTTTCTGTGTTCCACAAATGTAGGAGCAGCTCAAAGGTTAAATGTATTTTAATAAAAAGCCTTACATGCTGTACAAGTCAGAGACATACACAACATTTAAAGTATTTTTATATTAAAAAGAATCAAATTAAATGCCTAACATGTTGCATTAGTCAGAGGAACATGCAATACTTTAAAGAATTCTGGACAATCCTGTCCGGTGTCAGAAAGTTAAAAGTTCTGTAATTGGCACTGTCTCTTCACTAGATCCCACCTTTAGCAGACACTTTTAAACAGAAAACAGTCTAGATGACAGGATCTCTTTGACAGAGAAAATTCACCACAAGGAATGCATGTGCCCCAGGGCTTTTCCAAACAAAAGTCACAAGTACTCACAGAGCAGTTGAATCTCAGGCAGCTTCAACACAGTACAGACTGGACCAGGGGATTGCCCCTGAATCCTGGAATCCACCCCATCCCTCCTGGGATGGGACACTGTGAAAACCACGTGGCTTGGTTTCCACCACTTCACCACCAGGCTGTACTGGCTTACACTAGGGTGGGAAACAAACAAAAACACTACTGGTAGCTCTCTGACAGAGCTGAGGAGAGGAGATGCACTACCCACAACCTCCTCCACTGACTCCAACTACAGACTCTCTCACTCTAACTGAACATTCCAAAGCTATCTCCCTGCAGCTAGCCCGAGTGTGGCTTATGCTGCTGCAACAGTTCCATGATTACATCACCTCTCCAGCTCAGCTGAGACTGAAACCAGAGAATGACAGTGTGAAATCCATTTAACTGGCATTTCACAAGAGCTCCCTGCCTGCCACTAATTCTAATGGGATTCTAGTAACCCCTGGGAACAAGGGGTCACACTCACCCTCAGCCAGGATAATAACTGTCCCCAGTCATTGCCTACCTGGCACTAGACCATCCTACCCTATGTGCTACCTATGGAGAGGGGTGATCAGGCCATCTCCTACCATGTGCCAGGCACAGGCAGGCAACAGTAAGGACCAGAGGCCATTGGCTGATGCATCAGCCCCTACACTATGATCTTACTATGGAAACCAGTGACCCTGGAAGAACTGTCCCGAGCATAGCCCTAATAGACCAGCACTGTGACCCCTATTGCAGGTCAGGACCACAGCCTGTCTATCCCACTAGCCCTCTAGGGAAAACTTATCTAACCAAAACAAACCTACCCAAAAAACAAGGAAACCTCCCCCATCCCTGGACACCTGCAAACCAACCACGGAGCTAACACTATATACAAGCATTACACGCCCACACTCCCCCACAGCTACACCTGTGGAAGGAAAAAAGGTTAACATGTTAACAACTACACAGTACTTTATAAAACACTTTAAAGCACAGAGGAACTCCGATGAGTCCCTCCAATCCTCTTCTTGTCTTCTCTTCTTTCTTCACCAGGATACACCTGAAAGAGAAAAAGAGACAAACACACCCCAAATCTGCAAAACACACAGTACAACAACAGTAACCAATACCATCAGAACACTGGAGAATCCCCAAAAATATATATTTTAGAAAAAGTAGAAAAATGAAAACAGTAGAAAATATCAACATTATGTACAATACACCTTTTGGGGATGGAAGGCCCTAAATGTCCCAGCTAGTGATAAACAGTGCCCGAAGGCAGGGTCCATGAAAGAGGCTCTCCTGGGCTGGAACCCGGTGAGGCACAGTTCCTTGAAGCACTGTAATCCCAAAGGGGAGAGCCTTTGTGGACAGTTTAACAGTCTGTAGTCTGCCAGGTGTAGGATGTGTATTGCAATGTCAATAAAGTAAGAAAAGTCTGGACTCACCAGTCCCTTGAAGAACAAAAATGGTCATCACCTGGATCTCCAGCCAAGACTCTCCCTGGCAGCATGTTTCAGATACAGCTGGGATGAAATCTTCCGGAAAACAGGATGGATGTCTGGAAACTGCTGGGTTGATGTCATCATGGAGATTTGTAACCCCTCTACAAATGGGGGTTCCTGAACAGTCTTCCTTGGGCTTGCCTGGATGCTCACTGCCAGGCTGGTGTTCTAATGTTTGGTAGATTAAATGTATTGCCAGAGAGTGCCTGTATAACCTCTGTGTACTGTCTGTTTAAGAGCTGCCTGGATTCCAGTCTTAATTAATCTAAAAGGGAGCTCTGTTAGAAGATGTGCTTGTTTGCTGATCATTTGTTAGAGTAGTAATAGTATTGCAGTTTGTTCTAACTTGCCATCTTTGCAGCAAGGACTGTTCTATTTATCTCCACCATCTTGGCCCGGGACTGTCAGAATGGGCCAATCAGTACTGTTGGGACTCTCAAATGGAGCCTGCCTACAGGGGCTTGGTGGGGTCAAAACTTATAGGAATTGTAGTTTTTTTCATTTTGGCACCTAAAATAACATGGAGGGGGAGCCCTTGTTGTGACTAACAGACAGATCAGCCAACCGAACCTTTTGGATCTTGGGGAAATTCTCAAGCTCTTGCAGCTAGTTTCAGTTCTGAGTTGAGAAGTGAAGAGATAACAGCTTAAATGATTCAAGCAGCAGCCCCGGCATAGATTCGTGTGGGAGAACTGTGGAAAGGCCTGAGTTTTGGTCTGCATGCCTGCCTGCTGTCCCTGAGAGGGAACTTGTGCCTTTTTTGGACTGAATCCGAACTTGGAGAGTCAAGTAAGCCACTGAATTGTGACCAGGTTCCTACCCGAAGAAGACCGAAGATTTGCTGAATGCGATTGGCCTGTCTGGACTTCCAGCCATCTCTGAACTCCCAGATTGTGCAGAGACTCTGTAATTGTGACCGGAGAGCCTTTTGCCTGGTACAGTGGAATTTTCTTACATGTGAATGTGATTTGGTTCCCCACTGTAGTTTGAATTGTGTTCTGCTTGCTGGAAGCTGCACTAGAATTTCCTTACATGTAAATGAGCTGTGTGCTGCTAGTGGGTCGTGATTTGGTTCCCACTATGGTTTGAACTGTATTCTGCTTGCTTGAAACTGCATCCAGCCCCATGGACTGAATCCAAAATCATCTCCATTGGGCCTGGGCCTTGCCACATTGGCCCAGCCTGCTGCCGCTGCACAGAGAAAGCCATCGACGAATGACCTGCCTGGGGATCAGCCTCTACTCAACACTTGAACAGGAACAATGCCTCATTGATTCGTGGAGGCCCCACTTCTCGGCACTCCAGCTCAACAACTTGCAATCTCGATTTCATCCTGCCTGTGTCCAGTATTGGGAATCATGAGTAAACATCAGGGTAGCTCCCTGCAACAACAGCTAAATCTAAAGTGTTGTCATCTGATTGTCTGTTTGCTTTTTCTTTCACAACTGAGCCCTATGGCTCGGATTACAAATAGTGTGTGTTGTGCATGTCGTTTTCTTCCATCACAGGGCCCCAACCAGCTGCAAAGTTCCTGGATAACCCATCATCTCCCTACCTGGTACCCAGAGGTGTGACTGTGTGGGACTTAAAGTGCATGCATAACTGTTTGATTAATATAGCCCTTAAGCAATCAACCTGATTACACTCTTCCTTGTTCAAGTCCCCTGAATAAATCAGATCTGACTTTTCTGCATTTAACCTGACTGTGGTTCCAGTTTGTGACAAGAGTACTGTACTGTTGCTGTTTACTGTGCATAACCTTGTTTTACAGGGGGTTTCCAGGGTCGAGCCAGATGAACCAGCCCTGGTGGTAAGTGCAAACAGTGTGGGTACTAGCATGGTATACAAGGGGTACTGTGAAAGTGATTATCATATATTGCTCAGGCCACTAGAAGGGAAAGAGGGGGGTTACAGAGTCCCAAAGGTCTGTGCCCAGGTTAGTTTGACCACTACCAACCCTGACCTCCGGGGTGGAGGCACACATTGCAGAACCTAGGCCCCTTAACCTGCTACTAGCCAAGCAGGCAGGGGTAGTAGCCCATGGGATAGTGCCACCTAAGGGTTACAGATGAAACCTTGGAACATCAAAGGAACAGCTGGGCTGACATTATCCAAAATCCCAGGTGACGAATCAGGAAAACAGCTAGGCTGATGTCATTTTGGACTGATGTCATCTGGAAGGTCAGGCGATGGAACTGGAAGGCACACTGCAAGTCTGATGAATCTGGATGCACCTTTAGATCCTGGAATACCGGACAGGTGGAACAGCATGGGGACGGCAACAGCTGGATGGCAGACAGTGGCTACCACTGCTCTGCTTCCCATTAGTAGCACGTGCACATTCACAGGACAATGGTAACATGAGGGTAGTACCACAGTGGGTCAGGTGCAAGAACTGGTGATCCCCTCAGGGCGCTTCAATTCACATTATGGAAAGTCTTGTTTCTTTTATCATCCACAAAATGTACAGTGTCTGTGGAACAGTGTACTGCCCAACTTCCAAAACTTGAGTTTGTCTCTGACAACTTTGTCTCTGACACATCTAGCCAGGCTTTCCTATTTCTCTCAATCTCCTCCCAGACTCTCCGAGGAAAGGTAGAAAAGGACATTCCATAGATCTCGTTTGCCTTCCTATGAGCCAGTCTTTCCTCCTTACTACTCTTCATCAGTCTGCGAACCCCAGCCTGGCTTGGGGCAGCCAGTTCTGGTTCTGCCAGTGTCACATGCTCAAAGCTACGTAGAACTTGTCCCTGACCTTTTCTGAGGGCAGGGCTGTGGAGTCACCAACTTCTTCTCCTGGTTCCTCCGAGGCAAGAGCCTGAGGCTGTGGACTAGGACCTTCTACGTAAAGGTACATAGCTTCCTCCTCCTCTTCCTCACTTGGATCTCGGGCCCAGGAGTGAGTAGTCATCCTCACTCCTGAGACAGTCCACTCTTTACTGGGTGCGGAGGTAGATACCTCCCAATCTAGGGTTACTCGAACCTTATCCTCTCCCACGAGGCTAGAACTAGGACCCTCTCTCCATGGATCCACTGATTCCCCTCCGCACTGTCCATCTGTGACATAGGCATGGAGACATCATGAGGAACCTGCTCCGGCAGTACATCTACACCCTCTTCCTTTGTGCCACACTCTGCTGGGCCTCCTCCAACAGGTTCAATCTGGTGCTGTTTGCTGCTACTTGCAGGATCTTGTAGCTTTGTCCAAGTGGGAGCAAAACAAATCTTAGGTGTCTTGGACAGACCCTGCTTCTCTAAACACCCTGAACAGGGAGGAATCATTAATACGTCCCTTCCAGCCTTGAGGCACATTATGCATAATCTCACAGGGTACCCAGGAATCGCAACATGAGGAGGTAAACTTCCACCATAGAAACATTGCTCTATCTCTTTAAGCTTGGTAACCTCTTCAGCTATCATAGCCCGGGCATGATCCGGGTAGCGGGATGGTCCCGAAGCCATGACTGCAGAAATACACACAAAAGTTCACTATTATTACTGAGTTCACTCTACTTGGAACAGTCTCACAAAATGTCTCCCTGTTGCTGTGTTTACATTACTGCCCCTTCCTGTGATAGGTCTCATAGGTCTCATAGGTAAATACAGAGCCATATAGACATTAGTCCTTTTGCTCGCCATTTAGATAGTAACCTAATATTATGTTTAAATAAAAGCTATCTAATCTGTTTTTAAATGTATTCACAGTATCGCTAGCTACTACTTCTAAGGGTAGTTTATTCCAAATATTTGTGGCCCTCAGCATGAGCCAGGATTTCTTTTGTTCTTTTTGGACATTCAACAAATAGTTGTAGTGGGTGAGATCTGGTATTATACATAGGTGCCCTGTATTTCAAGCCAAGTAGTTTCCATAGATCTGGATCGATAGTTGATTTATATTAAACACATATCCCCTTAAGCGTCCTCTATTCCAAAGAATACAGACCTAAAGTGTTTAACCTTTTGTATACTCTAAGCCTTTGACCTCTTGTATGTATCTGGTGGCTCTCCTTTGGACTCTCTCGAGGTGCCACTATTTCAGTCTTACCCATGGGTGACCAGAACTGCGCATGATAATCCAGGTGAGGCCTCACCAAGGACGTATACAGGGGCAGGAGAACATCCCTACTTCTTGATGTAATATGTTTATTGATACAGTGTAGAATACTGCTCGATTTTTTAATAACTGCATTACAGTGTGTTTTAAATGATAGGTCATTCGTAATCATAATTCCCAAGTCACTCTGTTGTTCGACGATACTTAGTATTTTACCTCCAAGTATATAGGGTATCTGCTTGTTTGCCTTCCCAAAATGCATAACACAACACTTGTCTACATTAAACGTTAGTTTTTTCTCTACTGACCAAAATTCCAGTGTATCTAATGCTTCTTGTAGTGCTATAGCGTCATTTTGGTTATTAATTGGAAATCCAACCCTGGTGTCATCAGCAAACTTGGAAACCCATACCCCATTATTGACCTTCAGTGAGGCAATGTATGTATTGAATAAGCAAGGCCCCAGGACAGATCCCTGGGGAATCCTGCTGTCACTTCGGCCCATGCTGAGTTGGTCCCGTTTATGTTTACTGATTGTTTCCTGGAGGTAAGCCATGTGTCTACCCATTTTGTTATTGTTCCTGGTAGGCCATGCAATATTAATGCATCGATGAGCTCACCATGGGGGACTTTATCAAAGGCTTTTGAGAAGTCAAGGTATACCACATCCACAGGCTGCCCCTCTCCCAACGCCCTGCTGACCCTTCCATAGAATTCCAGGAGGTTGGTCTGGCAGGACCTTCCAGTGGTAAAACCATGTTGGATGGGGTCTACCAAGTCTATCTCCTTGATGTGTTCCATAATATACTCTTTTAGGATACCTTCAAATATTTTTCCCAGTACTGATGTCAGGCTAATGGGTCTGTAGTTGGATACGTCATGTTTATTCCCCTTCTTATATATGGGAACCACACTTGCCTGTCTCCAAGCCTCCAAAACCATCCCTTTTCTCAGTGAAGTTTGAAAGATTACTGTCAGGGGTCCCGCCAAAAGGTCTGCCAGTTCTTTAATTATTCTTGGATGAATTCCATCCGGACCTTGGGATTTATTTTGATCGATTTTAAGTAGCCTTTTGAGTATATCTTCACTAGTTATCAGTGATTCTATATCTAATATAGTTGGCAGATGTTCAAGTTTAGGGAGGATTTGTTGTTGAATACTGATATAAAAGTCATTGTACAACTGGGCTGTGTGGGACTCGTCTGTAATTGTTTTACCATCATTTGTGTGTAATGGGCTAATAGATCTATAAGTTCCTTTATATTATTAATATATGTAAAATGATTTGTAATTATTCTGGACTTTTGTTGCTAATTTTAATTCAAATTTTGATTTAGCTTTTAATACATTTTTGGACTTTTTAGTAGGGCTTTGTAAGTATTCCACCATATGTTACTTCCTGATTTTTTGGCCTTGTAAAAAGCTCTATTTTTTTTCTTTATCAAAAGTCGTATTGATTTGGACATCCATTTGGGTTTACTTTTATTGGTAACATCCGTTTTCTTTATTAGTGGGGTGAAGGTTTGAGTGGCAAAGGTTATTTTACCCACAAAAAGATCCCACATAGACTCAAGTGTTTTGTTCTGGAAGTCCTCAACCCAATTCCAATTTTTTAGAAATAATCTCATGCTAGTAAAGTCAGCTTTATTATAGTTAAATTTGCTAGTCCTACTTTTATTATTATCAGATAGTATGTCAAGGGAAAAATAAACCATGGAATGGTCACTGGATCTGAGAGGAGCTATAACTTTACAGGATGATATAATACCCTCTAAATTACTTAATACTAGGTCTAATATGTGGTTATTTCTGGTATTTGAGTTAACCCATTGGTTCATCCCTGATAGTAAACATGATTCCAAATATCGTGATTCTATGGTATTACTTGTCTGTAGGGTTGTCCAGTTTATACCTGGTAAGTTGAAATCTCCAACTACCACATTATTCTTTGTTCTACCTATCGTATCCAGAAAATCCAGAAGTTGTTCCTCTTGACCTGTTGTTATGGATGGGGCTCTATATATTACTCCAAGGTTAATGGCATGTGAGTAGTGGGGAGATATTTTGACTCATAGAACTTCTATTTTGTCCCATTTGGATGTATCAATTTCTTCGGAATCTATTTTGTCAGAAATGAATAAGGCCACTCCCCCACCTTTTTGGTCCTTCCTATCCTTATGGTACAAATTAAAACCATTTATTTGTTTATCCCATGAATCATTTGAGTTCCACCAGGTCTCGGTCATGGCACATAATCTTCTGTTTAATTGTTCAAGGATTAATTTTAATTCATCCATTTTATTATTTGAGCTCCTGGCGTTTAAAGAAAGGAAATTATATGAGGTACAATCGTGTATATCTTTATTTAGAAGGAAGCAATTGGCCTGCCCTCCCCCCACGCCAAGTTTAAATTTACTTCTAAAGTATGTCTAAGGTGGTGGGCAAAATTTGTTTCCTTCTGTTTAGATGAAGTCCATCCTGTATGATAACATTGGGTCCCTGAATTTTGTCCTGTGTTCAAGAAAGGTATGACCCTTCTAATGCACCATCTTTTCAGCCATCCATTTAACTGTAATATATCATTATTTACCTACGTGTTGCCCTAGGTATTGGTAGGATCCCAGAGACAATAAGATCACATCCATCCCCTGTAAGGGTCCTTCCTACCTCCTCGAACTCTCTCTGAATTTCTAGGAGCCTTCTTTTACCTGCATCATTTGATCCCACTAGTAGTAGTAGGGCCAGAGGTTGATGGGTAATGGCAGCGGCAACACTCCTGGTGCATCAACAATCTGCATCTGACTCAAGCCACCATGCATCCAACTTACTGCATACTGAAAAATTTTACTCAGACTGTACTGACTGCACTGCTTTTCTTCATCAGCACATCTATATGATTTTTTAGGACTTTACCATTAGCTTTCAATCAGTTTTATTTGCTTAAAGTCACTAATGCTATAGCATTTCTATGAACAGGATTGCCTGTTTGTTGCAGCCTCTCATACAACTCACAGTCTTTCTAGTTGCTCAGAAATTACACTGTTGCTGAATCCATAATACATGCTCACAGTCTAATGCTCAGAATTCTTGCTTGGGTTTGATTACTTTACACAGTCCTTCTTTGCAAAAACAATCACACTGTTTATATACAGATCCAGCTGGCTTTTGTAAAATCACAACACAGTTTGAGCTCCGTTTTGCTGAATGGTACTCTGAATCAGTAGCTGGCTTGCTCCGATGGCAAATCTCGGCCTAAAGCCAATCCTGGAAGGCCTCTGGGTTGAAGTTGGCCGGCAATCCTGCTGATTGTCCCTACGAACACCACACTTTCTCCCCAGTCCATCGGAATATGGGTTGAGCCTGATTTAGCACAGAAATATAGTAGTCTGTATTTACAGAAACTGAACTTTTACAGTCACTGCGGCGATTCTCCTGCTACCAGCTTGCACACCACTTACTTTCTCCCTCTCGAACACTGGGCAGCACTCTGAAGCTGGCTTGCGGGCAGGATGGATTGCAGTCTCACCAATCACTCAAAGCCATGCCAATGAGCCTGTCTCTCTTCTCTTGCTCTTCTCCTTCACGGCAATCATCAAGCAGGCAAAATTTGAACTGCAAAACAACTTTTTTTCTTTCAACTGTAACTTCACAGCAGGAGCACCATTTTAAACCATTTTCTTGGCTATTTCTCTGCTGCTCCCTCAGTTCACCACAGCAAGCATTTGAAACTTTCAGGGCACAATTGTCTCTTTGTTTCCACAGTTCACAATACTTTTCTGTCACAATCTGAAAATTAAAGCTGGCAAATGTTCTTTTGATGCAGAACAAGGGCACACACAATCTGGCTTTACAGCTGCTTGGTAAATGTTGGCACAATCACAACAGCACTTGAACAGCAGGCACACAGCGGCACATACAGATGGCTCTACTCTGGGCAAATCCCTTATGTCAAAGCTTCTGATCTTGGGCTACCAACTGCCAGACAAACAAAATGCTAGCCACAACCTGAGCAAACATCTCTTGTTTTCTCCCAAATTTGAAACACATCCACAGCGGTGCCTCCATTTTGTAACCCACCCCCACCGGCCCCCCTTGTCTAACTAGCAGGGCTGCTCCTCTCACCACATGGCACCAAAGAGAGGGATGGGAGTTGTCACTACAGTTCAGTTTACTAGTACATCTTCTTCTGAGCCAGGCAAACCAAGTGTGGCAACTACCTGGCACACACCTGGTGGGACCATTTACCATGGCCATCAACCTAGGTCCCTGGGAGAAAACGTTTGCTCACAATTATGCTAAGTTTGCACTTCTGCACAGGAGTACCCAAGTAAATCCAGACACAGTGGAAGCAATAACAGTACTTTCCAAACCAGGTTGGGATTCTAGAGTGTGGCTTTTATTCACATACACAGAGAATAATCACAAAGCGAAGATGGACCCCCACAGGGCTACCCCCACTGGTAATGCAGATTACTGAGGTACAGACTTCCTGACTTCCCATTTAGCATAGGCATACTGAACACACACACACAGTGAACTCTGGTTCTGAATTACACAGCGAACTCTCTGGTTCTGAATTACATAGCGAACTCTCTGGTTCTGAATTACACAGTGAAATCTCTGGTTCTGAATTACACAGCGGACTCTCTGGCTCTGAAATGGAGATTGGCACATATGGCCAGAACTGGTACATTTCCTCTTGACTAGGCACACATGGCCAGTACTAGGACACTTTCCCATATTTCATGAGGGAATTACTGGTGGCACCTCGACTACCAAAGAGCACATACAGGCTCAAAGCTTAATCCAATCCACGCTCGGTAAACTATTTTCTTCAGGCACTGGTCAAATGCACTGAAAGAAAACACAGGTTCCCAAACTGAACCTGGAGAGGTAAACTGGTTGCTCAAGTTGGGGTGTCTCCCACCTTTTGCTTCCAATTTTATACTCGCCATTCATCCGAATAACACCTCACAGAAAACTTGTAGATGTTATCTTGACATGTCTTTCACTTAACGTATACATTAACACCTCTGAGGTGTCAGAAAGTTAAGAGTTCTAATTGGCATGGTCTCTTCACTAGACCCCAACTTTAGCAGACACTTTTAAACAGAAAACAGTCTACATGACAGGATCCCTTGACAGAGAAAATTTACCACAAGGAATGCATGTGCCCCAGGGTTTTCCAAACAAAAGTCAAAGGTACTCACAGAGCAGTTGAATCTCGGCAGCTTCAACACAGTCCAGACTGGACCAGGGATTGCCCTATTGAATCCACCCATCCCTCCTGGGATGGGGCATGTGAAAACCACTTGACTTGGTGTCCACCACTTCACCACTAGGCTGTACTGGCTTACACTCGGGTGAGAAATAAACAAAAACACTACTGGTAGCTCTCTGACAGAGCTGAGGAGAGGAGATGCACTACCTGCAACCTCCTCCATTGACTCCAACTACAGACTCTCTCACTCTAACTGAACATTCCAAAGATATCTCCCTGCAGCCAGGGCCGGCTTTAGAGTTGTGGGGGCCCCCAGCAAGACAAGTCATGGGGCCCTTCCTCAATCCAAACATACTTCATATTTTACTTTGTCTAAAATGCACAACATTCTAATTTCAATACAACCAGTAATATTTGTGTTTTTAGGGAGTGGTAGCAATGTTAGTTTTTGGGGCCCCACTATTCATTCAATCAGTGTCTGTTCATTAGCCTCTGAGTGGACAGGGCATACCTTAGGGAATCATTTCATGATGTTATATCACCACAAGAAAAGGCTCCACAGAGTCTAGTGATGCCTTTTGTGCTGTTTTACATTCAACGTGAATAATAATAATTAAAAAGAAATTAAAGTGGTACTCTGATCTGACTGGGGCCCTTCATTGGCCGGGGGCCCCCAGCAACTGCAGGGTTCGCTGGTGCCTAAAACCGGCTATGCCTGCAGCTAGCCCAAGTGTGGCTTATGCTGCTGCAACAGTTCCATGATTACATCATCCTCCAGCTCAGCTGAGACTGAAACCAGAGAATGACAGTGTGAAATCCATCTAACTGGCATTTCACAAGCTGCCTCTCCCTGCCTGCCACTGATTCTAATGGGATTCTAGTAACCTCTGGGAACAAGGGGATTACAATTGCATGCATGTATGTATTTTAATTACTTGTTGTACGATTTTTTATTTTGCAGAAGTGCATTGATCTGCAAAAGAATTGCGCTTTTAAAATAAAACATGATTGATTGATTGATTAATTTCACTGTCTCAATAGTCTGATTTGCCAGATCATTGGTACCCAAGTGTACCATCACCCCATGCTCTCCTCCCCTCCTTCTACTATCTTCCCTAGCCTCTTCACATCCTGGATGGCTGATGCACCTGGAAGGCATCTGACCACCCCCTTCCCTCCACCATCTTCTTTACCCCTGGAATCGCTGAGTCCTGTATTACTAGGATATCCCTTGCAAATATCTTGCTGTTCTCTCCCCTGAGTGCTACTAAGCTATCCTATTCACCCTTCCCAACCAGCTCAGAGCCCCCCCCATACGAGTTAGGTACCTGCACCTCATCCTGTCCCTCTCAGCTATAAAACTGAGCTAAAGCAGGATGCCCACTAAAAATTACATACTGCATCTAAGATGGGCTATCCTGGGTAAATAAACAGCAAAAACAAATTTTCTGAATGGATTATTGTATTGTTTATACTTTTGCCAGAGTTGCAGGCTCCCCAAGAAAGACTTAGAAAAACAGGTAATGCATTAAATTTTAGCTTGCTGAGGCTTTGGGTGCTTTATGTATTTTCAGGATAAATTATGTGAATACACTTTGGGCAACTTTAAGGTTAGAAAGCAGATTTGCAAATACCTTACTAACTGTCTGGAGTGAGTGTGTGTGTGTGTGTGTGTGTGTGTGTGTGTGTGTGTTGTGTGTGTACAATCATACAGTACTTCAATTTAATTTATTGGAAAGCAAGTTGAAAATAGCTCTCATTTATAACTGCATCCAGTACAGTTGAGAGAAATTATAGCAGACATTCACAGCAATAGGTAAAGGAATGAGTGGGATAGCAATAAAACGCTGCCAAGCCCCCAACCAAAGAAGAAGCAGGGCGTGTCAATACTATGGGAGCCTTTTGATTTATATTTGGCATCTGCTCAGATTTTTAGCAGTACTGCTTTGCAATCCTTTTTGCTTCAATTTGCATACAGCATTTTGCAATTTGGATTATTTAACAAATTCTAATCGTTTTGGAAATAAAATGTGTGTTTCCTTTTTTGTGTCCATATTCATTTGAAACATTCACAAAAATTAAACAAGGCATTGTAAATCCAAGACTTAAATTTGGACACTATAACCAATGTCTGCAGCTTCAGAGGTCTTTGTAGTGAGGACCATGAATGGGCTACTGAGAACCTGAATCAAGAGCAGCCAGCTAGCTTTAGAGAGGAATTAGGCTCACTAAGCAACACCAAATCGACAGAACAAAGTCTGTGTTGAGTAGGTTTAAATGTAATGAGCTAAGTTAGGAAGGAAGCAGCTTTGCCTACATATATAGGTAAAGATGCACCAGTGATGGAGACTTGTGTTCGTTAGGAATGACCAGCCTGCAAAGTTATCAACAGTGCAGTGACAAGTGCAAAAGGAAGAGCTGGGTGTGCACTTAGGATCACCACCATTGCCAGTGGCTACTGTAAACAGAGTGCTGTGTGCAAACTGAGAATGATATGTTTAAGATTTTTAGGTTCCCTTTTGTCACTGTGGCTAAAGCATTTTAAAAGAATGTGGCTATCTCTGACACTTTCACCAGTAGCTTTGACCAGTGGCATCACGTTCTAGCAGCCTGGCTCTGTCACATTCACCAGCAGCTTTCGCAACTTGTGCCATGCAGCAAAATACAATTGTTGGATGAGCCTGCTGGATGTAAATTTACTTACTTTCCCTTGAAAACATGACATCTTTAAGTCCAGCTCAGGAACCAATCAGTGGAGGATCCGTTTGATGGGATCCACATAGACTAGAATGCAACATCAAACCTCTTCTATATAGTTGCTAATCCAGTTCATGAGGCCAAAAATGTGGGTGGGTTTTAACCACAGTGGCTAAGAGATTTTAGACCCTAGCATTCACCCAGAGGAGTCCGTGATGATGCAAAGGGCACTGTGATACAGGCAGTCAAGAAGACAGTAAGGTTTTAGAGATGACATCACCATAGTCACATTTGCAAATAAAAGAGCTGACACAAGTTGTCTGTTCTTGTTTTTAATTTGAGGCTAAACAATGCCTTGTGCCTGGTAAAAACACAGCTTCATCTTCAGGATTGAGGCAAGGAGGCCTACATGATGCTGAAACACAGCATGCTATCTGTAGATATATATGCATTTAAAGCATGCAACACTGTCAAGCTGGACGTTATTAGCTGGTGACAGTGAAGGACTGGAGAGCCAGTGGCACAATGTTCACTTTTCAAAAATAGCACCCATTGTGGTTTTTTTTAGCATTCAGTAACAAGTATAAATCTAGCAGGGCACTCTTTATCCTTTGGAACTCTGAGTGAGGGTGAAAGATAGCTGTGACAGATCTGGAGCAGGTGTAGAGAACAGTGTCATCATCATCAGCGTAGAGCAGAAAAGCTGAGTTAAAAACAGAACTGTGGAGATCATTCATCTGGGTCAATCTTGTAAGAGGGACTTTGTCCCAGTGGGCACACACGACAATGTAAATAAGTAAAATGTAGAGCAAAGGCCTTAGCACCAAGCCTTTTGGAACACCTCTGGTAATGGTTGAGAAATCTGATATGATGTTAGAAGTGCAAATACATTGGGACTTTTCTGAGACATCGCTTATGAACCACAGAAGTGTTTGGAAATTTAGTCCAACATATTATTGGTTTGTTGATCATGATATTATGATCTGCAGTGTACAACTTACTCTTGCATGGGAAGCTGCTCTGTATGAATAAACTGAGATCCTCATAGAGCATGTCCCATCACGCTTGCATCTCATTGTGTGAGTCGGACAGTGCGGAGTGGACCTGAGAGAATCTTTAGGGCATTTGCAGCTTGACTGTAGGTCTGTAGGAAATTAGTGAAAAACAAAGCGTCTGGCATTCCTCCCAAGACTGAAGGAAGATTCTGCTCCAGTAGTTCAGTGCTACAAGTACATACTGTATTTTATACATGGTGCTACAAACAGTTAAAGCAATTTACCTGATGCATTTCGGAAAGGCTGTCCTTTGAAAAAGGATTAGTTTCTGAAATGCAGCTAGATTGTTTTAACTGTTTGTGGCACTTTGAATAAAATATGCACTTCTAGCACTGAACTACAAAAGCAGCATCTTCCTTCAGCCACAGGGTGGAGAGAGCCAGACTTTTTTGTTTTTCACTTGCTTCAGTTTTAATTGGAGGCACCCAGTTCCCTGTGCATTTTCTTTTTTTTGTTTTGTTGCAGGTCTGTAGGAGACTCTGCCCCTGGTGGGACCAGTAATCCTCAGGTGATGTAGCCAGCAGTCTTGAAGAAAAAGGGAACCCAACAACTCCCTTTCTGGGGTACACCTGTAACCCCCCTACAAATGGGGGGTTCCCAAAAGGTCTTCCTCGAGCTTGCCTAAATGCTCACTGCCAGGCTGGTGTCCTGCATTTTAGCAGTTTAAATGTGATTGCCAGAGAGTACCTATATATCCTCTGTGTACTGCCTCTTTAAGAGCTGCCTGGATTGCAGTCATAAGTAATCTGAGAGGGAGCTCTGTTGAAAGATGTAACTATTTGCTGAAAATCATTTAGCGTGATAATGATAATGTAGTTTGTCTAACCTGCCTTCTTTGCAGCAAGGACTGTTTTGTTTGTCTCCACTATCTTGGTCCTGGACTGCCAAATTGGACCAATCAGTACTGGTGGGACCTAACATGGAGCCAGACTACAGGAGCTGTCTGGAGTCAAAATCTGTAGGAACTGTAGTTTGGGGCTTTTGGCGCCTTTTTGCACCTGAAGGGGGAGCCTTTGTTGTGACTGACAGACAGATCAGCCAACCAAACCTTTTGGATTCTGGGGAAAGTCCCAGGTTTGCTGGCAGTTGAGTCAGATCTAAGTTGGGAGCTGAAGAAGCAACATACTTGAGACAGTCAAGCAGCCGTCTGAGTAGTTTTGCATGAGAGAACTGTGGAAAGGCCTGAATTGTGGCCTGCATGTCTGCCTGCTGCCCCTGAGAGGGAGCGAAGAGAATTATTCCGGACTAAATCCAAGTTTGTGAGAACGAAGTAAGCCACTGATTTTTTACCGGCTCATACCTGAAGAAGACTGAAGATTTTGCTGAATTTGATCGGCCTGTCAGGATTTCCAGCTGCTTTTGAATCCCGGTTTGTGCAGAGACTTTGCGATCGTGACCGGAGAGCGTTTTGCCTGGTACAGTAGAATTCCCTTACATGTAAATGTGCTGTGTACTGAAAGTAGGTCGTGATTTGGTTCCCCAGTGTGTGAACTGTGTTCTGCTTGCTGGTACCATAGAATCCTTTACATGTAAATGTGCTGTGTATTGAAAGTGGGTCGTGATTTGGTTCCCCACTGTGTGAGCTGTGTTCTGCTTGCTGGTACCGTAGAATCCTTTACATGTACATGTGCTGTGTATTTAAAGTGGGCCGTGATTTGGTTCTCCACTGTGTGAGCTGTGTTCTGCTTGCTGGTACCATAGAATCCTTTACATGTAAATGTGCTGTGTATTTAAAGTGGGTAGTGATTTGGTTCCCCACTGTGTGAACTGTGTTCTGCTTGCTGGAAGCTTTATCCAGCCTAATTGGACTGAATCTGCGTTCATCTCCATTTGGCCTGGGCCATGCCATGCTGGCCCTGCCAGACTACCCCACTGCACAGAGAAAGCCACCAAAGAGAGACCTGCCTGGGGATCAGCCACCTGCTCCAAGCTTGAACAGGAACGATGCCTCAGCGATTCGTGTGGGCCCTGCTTCTGTTGGCACTCCAGATTAGCCACCTGCTGTCTCGATTTTCATCCAGCCTGTGTCCAGTCTTGGGTATCATGAGTAACCATCAGGGTAGCTCCCTGCAACAGCAGCTTAATCTAAAAGTGTGTCATCTGATTGTCTTGTTGTTTTCTTTTCACGAACTGAGCCCTTTGGCTCCGGATTACAAATAGTGTGTGTTGTGCATGTTGTTTTTGTTCCATCACAGGGCTCCAACCAGCTGCAACATTCTTGCCTAGCCCACTGTTCTCCCTCTGGGTACCAAGGGTGTGTGACTGCTTATGGACCCTGAAGTGCATGCATAACTGTTTGATTGATACAGCCCTTAAGCAAATTAACCTGATTACGTCCCTCCCTTGTTCAAGTCCCTTAAATAAATCAGATCTAACTCTTTTTTGTATTTGCCCTGACTGTGGTTCCAGTTTGTGCAAGAGTACTGTACTGCACTGCTGTTATTTGCTGTGTATAACTTTGTTTTACAGGGGGTCCCCAGGGCTGAGCCAGAGGAAAGCCCTGGGGGTAAGTGCAAACAGTGTGGGTACTTGTGTGGTGTATCAGGGGTATTGCGAAAGTGATTATTGTGTATTATTCTGGCCACTAGTAGGGAAAGAAGGGGGTTACAGTGTCCCAGAGTGCTGTGCCCAGGTTAGCATAACCACTACCAACCCTGACCTCCGTGTGGAGGCACCTGTTTCGGAACTCAGGCCCCTTAACCTGCTGCTAGCCAAGCTGGCAGGGGTAGTAGCCCTTGGGACAGTGCCACCTAGGGGTTACACACCTAAGTATCAACTGATCCTGAGCAACTGGGTATGTTACCTCTAATATATGACACTGTAGTGTTATGAATGCTGTAAGATTGTGGTGCTGTGTGGTATCTGAGTGCTAAAACAAATTAGAATCCCTGGGCTCAGCTGGAGCTCACACCCCACAGCCCCACTCTCCCAGAGGCTTACTGATCTAGGGGGGTGATGAATGGTGTGGAGAGGTAGGGGGAAGGAGGAAAGGGTAGCAACAAGGAGGTTAACCAGTTCCATACCATCCCAAGGGGAAATCACTTTGCACCCCTGGAGGAAATTCTGGTACCTCATCCTGCTGAGGGGTACTCAGAGTCAGCCAGGGGTAATGGACAGGATGACTTGGTGGCAGCCGGGGGGCATGGACAAGCAGGAGGAAATCAGCCGGGAGAGTTTGTGGTCAGTGACTTAATGATCAGGGGGTAGAGAGGGTGGTGGGAGGGGGATGGCCAGGTGCCTTCCTGGTATATCACCCATCCAGGATATTGATAAGACAGGAAAGATGACAAAGAGGGAGGAGAAGCAGCTGGGGGTGCTGGTGCTCTTTGGTACCAATGATCAGGCAAACCAGCCTGTGAAGAAGGTGAAGCAGAACTTGCAGACTGGGGACAGTTGAAGGCACACTTGGCCTCCGTGCCTTTTCTGAGGTCCTCTCTGTGTGGAACAGAAAATAGGAAAGATAGAATAAGGAGGGATGATATTTAAGAGTTTCATGGGTGCTTAAAGGAATGTGTCAGAGATGGCATACCACTTTATGGGGACTGAAGGACTTCAAGGCTGACAGTCTTCATCTGCTCGGGGGCTAGTGCACTGGGGCAGAGGTTTGATGTCTTCACTGAACAGTTAAACTACTGTGGGAGAGACTAGGGCTAGGTGAACCATGGAGAGAGAGGAAAGGGAACTTAGACAGTACTCCCCCTAATCTGGGGGCTTGTAGCAGCAGAGTGGGCAAAAATAAGGTTGAGGTTCAAACTCAGCAAGAGGAAGGGACCAAAGAGAGAGGGCTCACAAAGGCTGCAATCAACATGAAAAAGAAGAACTTGGGGCTAGCCGCTGACTGCAGTAGACGGTTTTACACATGCTCTATCTCATGCACTAAATGAATTCCATTTAGGGGTGTTTTGGGCATATCTTTCTTATTTTTCTTATGGTAGTTTGATAGTGCTCGGTATCCTTTCTCTGTTGGTGTAAATTTTATTCCTGGGCTATATAGAGAAGCCACGGGCGGACCTAGCAACAAGAGTCCAGGCTGAATAAACTCAGGAAGCTACTGGCAGGAACAGCAAAGGGTGGGGTGCACAACTAATAGGACAGGAGCTGGAGCTGAGGAATGTGGCCTTACTGCGATGATGCAGGACATTAAGGCTGAACAACAGCAAGTGGTGGGTAACCTTAATAAAAAAATAGATGCTTTTAATACCAGGGTCTGCACAGTTAACACCCTCATGGATGCTCTGCAGATGGACTTCAAAACAACCATTGATTCTGTTACCAAACCTTCTGCTGTGAACTCCAGCCTGGTGAAGGAGAAGAAGCTCCTCAGGCTAAGGCTGGCACACCTTGAAAATTGAGCTTGTTCTGCACACTTAAGTGTTGCTGAAGGCAAAGAGGAATAAGATCTTTTAACATTTGTGGCAGATCTACTATAGTCTATTATAAAATGGCAAGAAAATTCTATGGGCTCTGATTGGTCAGTCTGGGGCTAGACCTGTGATGTTATCATAGCACATCCCGGATCTAGTCCCAGCACACACATGACCACAGTACACGTCATACAAATCACTCCACAGGTCATGTCCAAGTTGCCCACACTTGGCATGACCACTGTGAAGTCTGCCAGTCAAAAAATAAATATCTCTCTCTCTCTATCTATATGTGTGTATGTGTGTGTATATATATATATATATATAGATATATATATATATATATATATATATATATACAAAATCACACATGCCTCCACAGTGCAAAGCATCATGGGCTGCATATGCAAATCACCACAGAATATTATGCTGGTTCAACTTTAAGCAGAAATGCATGGTGCCGAAAGACCTCTCACACAGTTTGCAAAGGGTGCCATTGCCTCAGTGCTTGTGCACACAGGTTCTTTGTCTTTTAGATTGTTTTTTGTTTTAATTGGGTTCTCCACAACATAACCCAGATAGACCATCTTAGGGTAGCTGGTTCATTAAACAGATGAGGCACACCGATGAGTCCTGATAGGACGAAACACGTGTCCCTGTTTTCTGTTGGCATCCTTTGCAAACTGTGTGAGAGGCCTTTTGGCACCATGCATTTCTGCTTAAAGTTGAACCAGCATAATATTCTGTGGTGATCTGCATATGCAGCCCATGATGCTTTGCACTGTGGAGGCATGTGTGATTTTGTATTTCTTTGAGACTTGGCTTCCCGGCCAAATGCCCTTTGGGGTAACCATTGCCTCAGTGCTTGCGCATAGAGGCTCTTTGTCTTTTATATATGCTGAATGTGTATATATATATATATATATATATATATATATATATATATATATCCTCTCCAGTGTCACAAACTGCACCGAAAGTCCCCAGTACACATTGTAGGTCTCTGACATCAGGCAGTTCCCTTAAGATGCTTATTATTTTATTTTCTTTAAAAAAAATGAAATATTAAATGAAGCCAACACTGCGATCAGATTCAGAATTGCCCAGATCACCAAAACCGCGATCACCTTCAGTCCCGCTCTCAAATGTTAGAAGTAAAGCACGACACTGCCTGTGCTGCAGGTTCACTTACCAGCCAGCTCTTAAAAGTTTGTTTCTCCCTTGTTCCTGTGTCTCCCAGCTGCTAAAGTCATATTTACCAGGAGAAAAGTGAAAAACTGTTACTCATGGTCAGCAGGGCAATGCCAACTCAGAGAAGTGAACCATGACAGCGGGGACAAAAAGTATTCCACAAACCACGGTCAGCACAGAGAGTCAGAAAACAGCAGGACAAGACAAACCAGGAAATAACTCATTACAAAGAGACAGGAGACAGCAGGACAAAAGAACACCTAGGAAATAAAACAATTAATATGGGAAATGGGGTGGGGGTTGGAATAAACTGTCAAGTGATAAGAAATAAAAGAGAGGGCACAACAGAGCCACAGTAACATGACAGCTGCTCCAACTACTGGGCAAAACAAATAATCAGCACTATTTTGTTAAGTGTGCTTACCCCATTAAAAAAAAAAAAGACAAAATCTAGTTTTAATAAACTTTTTCATTTTTTTTTTCTTTTTTTTATACAAATGAGCCATTCTACCTGGCTGGGACAACTGGATGGGACTGAAAAACAGATTACTGAAGGCTTCCCTCTTGTCAAATGCCAACAGATTGGAGTTGGCAAATTCAGAAAGCCAGGCCTCTTCCAGTCTAAAAATGGCAGCATTTGAACCCTTGGCACTTCAGACCATAAAAAACAACAGTTAGACCTAATTTTGGAGGAGCTGAGGGCATTCCACTCTGATACAAAGGAGTACTTTGACAAACTCCAGAATCAAATCACGGAGCTGCAGACCACTACATAGGCTCAGCAGGATGCCATTTCAGCTTTAGACTCTTGGACTGACCACAAGGACTGGCTTTTGATAGAATCCATGAAAGAGATTCAGGCATGAATAGCCAAATGTGAGGATTGAGAAGGTAGAACTCACACAAAAAACATGCACCTGTATGGATTTTGCAGAGGGCTCAGACATTATCACTTTTCTGGAGAACTTTTTGGCAAAAGTTGGATTTACCCCAGGACTTCTGCTTTAACACTAAATGAGAATATAGGCTCAAGAACTGTGTGCTCTGAGCCCTGTGCCTACAAATAACAAGCATTTGTCAATGTCGAATGTTGATTGCGTTGGTCTGTTGAGCTCGCTCACTGCCCCTCTGTCACTCACTCAGTCTGTTTCTCCCAGTGCTGCAGGCTACTCTTTTGTACTGGGCTCCTGCCTGCATTGGCAGCTTTTTCTGCCCACTAAGAAATCCACAGCTGTCCCAACAGAGCTCCGTTGAGGTGGCTCACTCCCCCTCTCTCACTAGTTCATTCTGTTTCTCCTGGCACTGCAGGCTGCCCTTTTGTACTGGGCTCCTACCTCTGTTGGTGGCTTTTTCTGCCCACAAAGAAATCTGCAGCAGTCCTGACACAAGTCTGTTGAGCCTGCTCACTCCCCTTCTCTCACTCACTCATTCTGTATCTGCTGGTGCTGCAGGCTGGCCTTTTGTACTATGCTCCTGCCTACATTGCCGCCTTTTTCTGCCAACAAAGAAATCTGCAGCAGTCACGCTAGAGCTCCGTTGAGCTCGCTCACTCCCCTGTCTCACTCGCTCATTGTGTTTCTCCCGGCGCTGCAGGCTGCCCTTTTGTACTGGGCTCCTGCCTGCATTGGCACCTTTTTCTGCCCACAAAGAAATCTGCAGCTGTCCCGACAGAGCTCCGTTGAGGTCGCTCACTCCCCTTGTCTCACTCAGTCATTCTATTTCTCCTGGAGCTGCAGGCTGCCCTTTTGTACTGGGCTCCTGCCTCTGTTGGCGCTTTTTTCTGCCCACAAAGAAATATACAGCAGTCCCAACAAAGTTCCATTGAGCTCGCTCACTCCCCTTATCTCACTCGCTCATTCCATTTCTGCCAGTGCTGCAGGCTGCTCTTTTGTACTGGGCTCCTGCCTGCATTGCCGCCTTCTTCTGCCCATGAAGAAATTTTCAACAGTTACAATAGAGCTCCATTGAGCTCGCTCACTCCCCCTTCCTCCCTCACTCATTCTGGTTTTCCCGCCACTGCAGGCTGCCCTTTTCTACAGTGCCCTTGCATGCATTGCTGCCCTTTTCTGCCCACAAACAAATCTGCAGCAGTCCCAACAGAACTCCGTTGAGCTCACTCACTCCCCCCCCAACTCGCTCATTCTGTGTCTCCTCCTGCTGCTGCAGGCTGCCGTTTTGTACTGGGCTCCTGCCTGTGTTGGTGGCTTTTTCTGGCCACAAAGAAATCCGCAGCAGTCACAATAGAGCTCCATTGAGCTTGCTCACTGCCGCTCTGTCACTCGCTCATTCTGTTTCTCTTGACACTGCAGGCTGCGCTTTTGTATGGGGCTCCTGGCTGCATTGGTTCCTTTGTCTATCCACCAAGAAATCCACAGCTGTCCCGACAGAGCTCCATTGAGGTCGCTCAGTCTCCCTCTCTCACGCACTCATTCTGTTTGTCCTGGCGCTGCAAGCTGCCCTTTTGTATGGGGCTCCTGCCTGCATTGGCGCCTTTTTCTGCCCACAAAGAAATCTGCAGTAGTCCTGACAGCGCCCGTGAGTTAGTTTACTCCCCTCCCTCATTTACTCTCTTGTTCTGTTTTTCCCAGTGCTGCAGGCTGCCTCTTTGTACTGGGCTTTTGCGCTGGGGCCTTTTGCTGCCTACAAACAAATCTGCAGCAGTCCCGACAGAGCTCAGCTGAGCTTGTCACCCCCTCTCACTCACTTGATCTTAATCTATCCCAAACACTAATTTCCCACAGCGACCATGCTATTCTCCGGCAGGAGTGCAAAAATATTTTAGCCAGGATGTGAAAATGACAGCTGTACTGTTCATAAGGAGGTGTGAAAAAATGCCATTGTTGAAAATGTGGCGTGAAAATATTACAAATTTGCGAAGTTACAAGGGTGCATGGAAACAGTTCAACACACGCTTGTAACACATGTCATGTTATGGAGTTTTGTCACCAAATTTTCAACATGGGGATTTTAGGATCTCTGCTCATGAACAGTGCCACTGTCATTTTCTTAATCTGTCCCGAACACTGATTTCCCACAGTGACCATGTTATTCTGCGCTGGAACTGTGAAAACACATTTCTGTCAGGATGTGAAAAATGACAGCTGTACTGCTCATAAGGAGGTGTGAAAAATGCCGATGTTGAAAATCTGGCGTGCCAATATTACAAATCTCGGAAGTTACAAGGGTGCATGGAAAGTCGCAACACACACTTGTAACACTGTCAATTGATGGGCTATCATTACCAAATTTTCAGCATAGGCATTTTAGGACCTCTGCTCATGAACAGTATCAATGTCATTTTCTTAATCTGTCCTGAACAGTGATTTCCCACAGCGACCGCTCTATTCTGCGCCAGAAGTGCGGAAACACATTTCGGCCAGGATGGGAAAAATTACAGCTGTATTGTGCATAAGTAGGTGTGGGAAAATGGCAATGCTGAAAATCTGGAGTGAAAATATTACAAATTCGCGTAGTTATGAGTATGCATGCAAATTGTGCAATGCACGCTCGTAACACAGTCATTTTATGGAGTATCGTCACCAAATTTTCAATATGGGCATTTTAGGACCTCTACTCATGAACAGTCCCACTGTCATTTTCTTAATCTGTCCCGAACACTTATTTCCCACAGCGAACACGCTATTCTGCGCTGGAAGTGTGAAAACACATTTTAGCAGGATGTGAACAATGACAGCTGTACTGTTCACAAGGAGATGTGAAAAAATGCCACTGTTGAAAATCTGTTGTGAAAATATTGCAAATTTGCAAAGTTACAAGCGTGTGTAGCAACTGTGCAACGCACGCTTGTAAAACAGTAATTTTTTGGATTTTTCCACCAAATTTGCAACATAGGTTTTTTGAGAGCCCACCTCATGAACACTTGCACTGTCATTTCGTTACTCTGCCCCAAAAGGTGATTCCATGCAGTGACCACGAAATTACCTTTCAATCAATCAATCAATCAATCAATATCTTTATCCAGGCAGGCACCATTGAGCAAGTTCATTTACAAGGTGGACCTGTGGTCCTATAGTAATAATACAGGAAGACAAGTTATAATAGTACAAACAGTAAAAATAGCTGCTGTTATAGTAAAAATGAATATTTACAGATAATATACATTGAACTCAGAACTACAGGGAGTCGTGGATAATGAACTTGTGCTGGATCCAAGCCCAAAAGCTGTGCATTTTGTAGTGGGAAATTTTAGGGAAAGGGTAGGCAAACCAGATAGAAGATATCAAGCGCATAATGTAGGGAGAGGTGGGGAATAGGGGCGCAAGCGAAGAGGACCCAATTGTTAGAGCAGAGTGAGGGATTGGGAGGGCAGAGGACTGTTCGAAAGGCAACGAAGTGATTTTTGCCCCAAAATGTGGCGACATATGGAGGAGAAAAGCTGCCGTTGTACTATGTGCAAGTGGAGGAATATAGTAGCAGGGGCATAACTGGGAGGGTCCTGGAGGTTGGGGCAGAGGGAGGTGTTGGATGGACGAGGGACCGAATATTTTTTTGGGCGAAAGATGATAATTATCCCCAAGTGCGGTAGCATGTGCTAGAATCAGGCTGCAGCTGTTCAGAGCATCAAAGAATAAGACATGGGAGTTCTGCAATAAATCCTGTGGATCTGTTGGTGGGCATGCTAGAGGCAGAGGCACACATTTCAGCTGGGGGGCCACCATTTGTGGGCCGCTGTTTGAGGAAGGGAGGTTAGTTAGTGTCTAGTAAAGCAGTTGCAAATTTCTGTAATGCCATCATGGTAAAATCTTTTGAACAAAAGGGTACTTACTGGGGTTTTCAGCTTAAGTATTTTTTGGGTTTTATTCCATATTGATGGGACTGCGAATCCAAAGATGGTTCTCCCGACTCATGTGAGTGCCCTGGGTATATTCAGCAGGAGTTGTGAGCAGCTTCTAAGGGAATAATTCCTGGGCACAATCAGAGACAGACAGTCGACGATGTATTGAGGGAGTTTGCCACTGAGGGCTCTAAGTGTCCAGAGTGCTGCATTAAAGTTGTGCCTATAGTGAAGTGAGGTCCAGCCCATGGCGGCATATAGTGCGCAATGATGGGTAAAGAAGGGGAGGTCAGTGATGAAGCGTATAGCTCTGTGGTAGGACGTATCCAATTTTCCAAGATAGGAAGCCACACAGCTACTGTATATGAAGTCTGTGTAGTCAATTAGGGACAGGAACGTGGCTTGGAATAGTTGTTTCTTTCAGGCTCTGCTGTAAGAAGTCTTCTCATCCTGTAAAAGGCCAAGTCTTTGTCTTAATTTTTCAGCAAGTCTTCCAGGTGGTCAGTGAAGGAGAGTTTACAGTCGATCCAGACCCCAAGATATCTGAATTTCAGAACATACTCTAAGCACTCCCCAGCCTCATGGTTATTGGGGAGGGAGCCAGTAACAATTGTGTAGTTTCGGGGAAAAATAACATGGCTTTAGTTTTCTTAACGTTTAGTAGCAGTTTTTATTGATTAGTTGGAGTTGCAGGAGGTTGAAATCTTTTGTAGGCCAGTACAAGCTCTTTTGGTGTGGGATGACTCAGGTACAGCACTGTGTCATCCACGAATAAGTGAATACTTGCATCCTTGATTCCCTTATCAATGTTGTTGATATCGCTCATGCAGTGGAGGGACCTAATATGGATCCCTGAGGGACACCTCTTTGTAAGAGTTTTAGGGCAGATAGTTCGCCATCCGCTTTCACCTGCTGGTATCTGTCTGTTAGATATTCAGAGAACCAGTTTAGCAAAGTAGCATCCAATCCTAGTGTTTTTAGCGTAGTCAAGGAGCAGGTCGTGGTCGACTGTGTCAAATGCTTTGCTGATGTCAAGAAACTCAGCACATACTGACTTTTTATGCTCCAACTCCAGTTGCCAATCATTGGTTACTTTAGCTAATGCCGAGACTGTACTGTGGTTGGCTCTGAATCTGGATTGAAGGGGGTTTAATAATTTTTCTCTGTCGATGAAGGATCTTAGTTGGCCATTTACTATTTTTTCCAGTAGCTTCGAGAGTGTGGGTAGGAGAGAAATTGGCCTATAGTTATTAAGGTTGCAAGGGTCTCCAGATTTAAATAGCGGGATAACGTGTAGCATCTTCCATATTTGAGGAGGGTACCTTGTGTTAGGGACAGGTTGAATAAATGAGTAATAGGCACTGCCAATACGCGGGCATGCTATCTTTAGGAAGTATGGTTCATGCATCTGTGCTGGCACTTTTCTTAGTATCCAGGTGGAGAATCAAGTCTTCCACTTCCTTGAGGGAAACCGATGAGAATGAGAAATGTTGACTAACAGGGCCAACATTTGGTGGGGTCATGCCAAGTTGGGTGCACAGGCTACATGCAGGCAAGTTATCAAGCTAAGCCTGCTGTGAAAGTCGCAATGCCTGCAGTATCTCTTTATTGTCATTGATTTCTGTATTGTCAGAGGTAGGGAGCATATTTTGTGATGGTCCTCCAGTTCTTTGATTGTGGCCCAGAATTGAGGGACAATTGGCTGCAGTATCTAGTTCTGCTTGGTAATAGCATATTTTAGCTTCCTAATCAGTTTGGTGCAGCGATTTCTGGCTGTTCTAAAGAGGTACCAATCTTCCTCTTTTTGGGATTTGCGGGCAGTTTTCCAGTGTTTATCCCTGGACAGTAGTGCAGCCTTGAGATCTTGAGTGAACCAACGGCATTTCCTAGCCTTTATGTGTATTTTTGACAGAGGCGCATGTAGATTCATGGCATAGGTAATGATTTCATGTAGTATAGAATATGCAGTTTCTACTGTTTTAGCAAGGTAAAAAGTCTGTCACAAGGGGGAGTTTTTTAGGTTAACTAGGTGTGCCTTTGGGTCGAATGACCTAGTTGACCTTTTGGTAAAGAATTTGGCCGTAGTTGGCACTTTGTTGGCTGCCCAAACTCCAGCTATTAGGCAATGGTCACTAATATCTGCGTCAAAGGTTCCAACGTGGGAGAAGGAATGGGGTTCATTCACAAGCAGGACATCCAGAAGGGTACTTTTGGCTGTATTCTTTTTTGTTGATACGGGTGGGCTCTTCGTTGAGTAGGGTGAGACCAAGAGAGTCGCAGAAAGATTTAAGCGGGTGACCGGCTTCTGACAGCCAATCATAGTTTAGATCCCTGAGGATAATTGTTTCCAGTGGGCTAGTGTCCAAGATAGTTGTAAGCTAGGACAAGAGCTGAGTAACGGCAGATGGTGGTCTATTGCATCCTATGACTCGGAGTGCTAATGGTGGGGATAGGGTCGATTTTTATGTCCAGGCACTCAAATCCTGCTATCAGTGAATTAGAATTAAGTGTTGATGCCACAAATCTATATTTGATGTAGATGGTGACCCCACCTCCTCTGGATTGCCTCTCGCATCTAAAGATCTGGTAGTTAGGTATATTAATCACGCTATTTGGCATAGAGGGCTGAAACCAGGATTCTGAGATAACAAGCACATCTGGTGTGGTATGGGCAGTCCAAGCCTGCACAGCTTAATCTGGTTCAAGGTCAGTTGGCATTCATCTGTATCCCCCTTCCCTGGGTCGTACCTGAAAATAGGCAGGATTTGTCTAGTGCACTTACCCGTCAACAAAAACTAACTAAATAAATAAATAAATAAGGGTGAATTTTTTCAGCAGGCTGCACACGTTAATGTGCGTAAAATTAATACCTTTAAGAGCCAGTGACTCAGAAGGGGAGGTAAGTTTATTTATGGGCCCTGGATTAAGCTCGACATTGCCAGAGCAGAGTAAGAGGAGGAACAGCAATTTTTTCAGGGATTCAAGTGAATGGCAATGAGCTTGAGGCTTTTTCTGGCTTGGCATGGAGGAGGAACTGGGGTGCCAAGGTTTGTTTTTTAATTTATGCAAGCCTAAGGACACTGAGGCTAATACTCTGGCTGTGTAATGCCAGTGGGAGTAACTCAAATTAATTAGAGATAAGGAAGGAGGCGTAGACAAACCTGCAGTAGTTGCTCTTCAAGGAAGGTAGTCCACCTGGATCAGTTGGCAAGGAGCCTTGGCATAACATGTGATGTGTAGAGTCAGATTGGTCGAGCAGTCTTCAGGATGAGGATGTGGTGTACCCCCAGTCTCAAATTTTTCGGATAATAAGCCAGTAAGGAGTATGATACACAGTGCAGACAGGAGGAGGTTGCCACTGAGGCTGCCATAATTGCAGTTGTTGGGTAAATGAGAAATTTTGATAACAAGGGTAGTGTCGCTGCTGGTTGCAGAATCTTCTGGCGGAACCCTGGCAGTAACAAATTGTTTTAGTAAGAAAGAGAAGGCAGGAGATTCATCAGGGATGGGAGTGGAGGTGCTAACGGTCTATATAATAGCACACAGGAGTGGGATGAGCGGGTGGGTGAAAAATTGTGGCTTTGCCGTACCTCTCAAGTGGTGGAGTCCGATGAGGAGGTCTTGGGTGGTGGCTTCAGAAGCGCTGACCACCCAGTGTCCGCGGTCCACGTGGAGGGAGTCTGAGCTGGGATCCCTAGCGGGTTCTTGGCTAGAGAAAGGAGAGGGGAGCTCGAATAATAGTGGGGCAACACAAAGGCTAGCAGTCTGAGTGAAAACAGCTCAATTAGCAACTGAAAAGCTCACGATTTCCTTGGCGCCTTGCAGTCTAGAGAGAGCTACAAAGTCACGAAGGGTTGTAACACTTGGTTGCTGGAAACATTTTAGACAACAAAACACAGTTTTTGGCAAATCAGTCACAGTTCAGTAATTTGTAGTACAATTTTCAAGTAAAACAGTGCCTTAGCAAGGCAGGATATGCTAGTCAGCAAGACATGATATACTAGTCAGCAATAAGCAAACCTAAATTACCAAAATGGTATGCCTCAGCAAGACAGAATGAGATAAAGCTGCTAGAAGGCTTAGCTGCAAAAAGGGAATGGGAGGAATTGCAGTTGTTGACAGTAAGTAACCAATAAATTGAAACATCAGATAGGAGTGGGGGAGACTGTGTGCATTTAAAGGAGGCCTGGGAGGGAGGGGTGGGGCCTTGGAGGAGGGGTGGGATGAAAACCAAGGGAAGTTTGCAGAGCTAGCACTGAATCAGTGCACATACAGTTGGAGAGAAACTGCAGCTGGGGTGGGGAATGGTAGTTACTTTACTACAGGCGAGATAAGAACAGGTTAAATTAAAATATATAAATTAGAAGTTGAGTACAGGGATGCAGGCTTACATTAAGCCACACCGCCTTGGGTGCTCCTGTCTCAGGTGAGTGAGACCACCCAATCAGGAACTCATACAGGCGTGGAGCCAATAGCACTACCCTGAGAAGGTGCTGAAATTGAAAACAGCAAATTGCAAGTGATGATCCGTTCAGCTGCTCACACAGCCCAGAGAAATTGTGGCAATTGTTCAAGTGTCGTACCTTATCTATCTCTTTGGGGGGGTAGGTGGATCAGGCTCCTTGTACCACAGAGGTGCTATGGCTGGATGGTGACCACTGCCCGAGGGGGCAAGTGGCACCTTATCTATCTCTTTGGGGGGTAGGGGGATCAGGCTCCTTGCACCATAGAGGTGCTATGGCTGCATTGTGACCACTGCCCAAGAGGGCAAGTGGCACTTTATCTATCTCTTTGGGAGGTAGGTGGATCAGGCTCCTTGCACCATAGAGGTGCTATGGCTGGATTCTGACCACTGCCTGAGGGGGCAGTTAATGCCATGACAGTTCCAGACTTCATAAGGAGGGGTCCCAAAAACCCCATGTTGAAAATTTGGTGCCAAAATTCCAAAAAATGACTGAGATATGCATTAAAGTTGGAAAAAAATTATTCCATTATACAGCTTACTGGCATTTCCTCAGTTCGTGGTTGGCTTTGAAGAGTGCAGACATGTTCCTGGTCCACCGTAGATCATTGCACTGAGCTCTGGAGGTAAGTATGGGGTGAGGGGGGTGGGAGGCAAGGTTCGAGGGGTGGGCACGGGATGTGGGAGGGGCAGGAGTCCTTCAAGGACAGTTTCCTTTTTACAGGCTTACAAAAAAATACATCTTGGGAAAGTTTTTATTTACAGGGGCATGTGGCACAGGGTGGGATCCCAGCATGCCACTGGACTCTTTTTGGTGGGGCAAGCTGTAGCGAAGGGGATTGGGCACCCCGTCTGGCAAACAAACAAAAGAGGGGAGGTGACATCATGCCGATGGGGATTGGGCACCTGTCGGCAGACAATCTAAGCGGGGAGTTTACATAATGCCGATGGGAGGGGCCTCTTCGGCAACATACATATTGGGGCACTGAAGCCGATGGGGATTGGGGCCCCCCGTCAGCGATAAAGACGGTGGAGGGGGTTAATATTGTTTGAGAACACGGCGGCAAACCTCCGTCATGTTCACAAACAATATCAATGATTCAAGATCCCGCCCTGCAATGACGGTTCGCTCCCTCATTGCAGTGAATGGCTTACACTGCAATGATGAGGCAGCCCCTGATTGCAGCGGATGATTTTTTACAAGGTTGTGGCATGCTGGCTGAACTAGTGTCAGCAGCAGTGTGCCACGGCATTGGGGGAAGCGGGACAAGCCTTTACAGGCTATGGGGGCATTGGCCACAACAGTGCCGTGCCTCCACAATCTGCTTGTGGAGAAAGCTGTCGAATATGTTTCTTGTGCATGCACGCAATCAACATAAAAATGGCCCGGTCAATTGTTTCTTAGTTTATGTCATATGCCACCAAGCAACATGTACTGACTGGCCTTTGGAAGAAAAAAAGAGTTGTTTTTTTTTGAGGGCACTCACATAAATGCAGACCACAACTACTCTGCAGTGATCATAAAACAGTGTAAGAAATTGGGCCCCATAATAGCAGCCCTTCAAGAGCAGAAATTAAGGTTTCAAACTCCCTTTTCTGCCAAAGTAAGAGTTTTTTTTCTCCAAAGAACAGACACTATACCAGTCCCTGGAGGAAGCAACAGCAGAACTACAGGGAAAAAAAAGGAATACTGATTGCTAAGCCACAGCGCACTCAAGCTACAGTGTGGCCCTGAATCTGGCACACCTACAAGAGAGAAGGATGCAATCCATGGCCACCATGAAGGACATAAAGTTATCCAGAACTTCACAAAAATCTGAGACTGCTCCTTTCATTGTGACTGTTGCATTCCTAAACTGACCGAACCATGAACAGGGGGAGCAAACTGTACTGGTGACCATTCTAGAAGGTGGGTCCACACTGGAGATTTTTTTTGTCAGGGCTGGGGGGAGGGAAGAGGAGGATTCTTGGTGCCATGCCTGTCAGGACACATTCGGACAAAATTACATACTGTATGAGTTAGACATCATTGAGGATTGGAGGAAGGAGGGAGATCCTCGATGCACCACCATAGTACATGATGATAGGGTTTCTAGAGAACAAGGGATGGGAGGGTCTCGCACCCAACTAAGGATCTAGGTTTGAGCAGACTCGATAGACCGAAGGCCTAATCTGCTGGCAAATAGTATGTTAGTATGTTAGTACAGCCCATTACTTGTTACATCAGAAGAAAGAGATCTGGGTATAACAATATCAGATAACTTAAAATTCAACACACACACAAATAAAGTAGTCAAAAAATGTCGTTCCATCCTGGGTAATATTTTCAAATACATCAAAAGTAGAAATTCTGATATAATTCTTCCACTGTATACTAGCCTTGTGCATCCACATTTTGGATTTCTGTGCCCTTTTGTGCACCAACATCCAAAGGGCCCCAAAGTACAACAGAAAGAGTCCAACGAAGGTAACTAAAAGAATACAGAATATATCATCTCTAGATTACAAAACAAGACTTAAATCACTTCAATTGTTTTCCTAGAATATAGGGCTCTAAGAGGCAATCTGATTTGTATCTGTAAGGTATTCAAAATGAATACACACTGAATACATTGGAGTACAGATCTGAACATGGGCTAAAGATTAGCTGCCGCCCCTTTAACTAGGAACAGCAATGGGCAGCCAGCTATGGTCACATTTTATGCTAATTAGTGTCCAGCTGGGGCTAGGGAAGGGCAAATTCCTTTGTCCTCGGTCAGTCTAGGATGTTCCCTGTGTTGATGAGATGTGCCTTCCTAAGCTCCTAAATAAACCTTATCTTGTTCATTATTTTATGTGTCCGACTCAGTTCATTCGGTACCTAGTGACTCCTGCAGCAGAAGCACCAGATGGGAAAGCAGAAGACCAGAAGGTAAGCGGTCCTAGTGGCAGACCAAATCCCAAAACACCACACATGGTGGAGAATGCGGCCCTTCCTGTTCTGCCCAGACTCCCATCTCGCTTGCCCTGCGTCGTTGGGTACCCCAAAGTCATCACCCAAGTATGCCTGAACTGTATGCATGCTCAGAAAGAATAAACTTGGCAGCAGAGAGAAAAATTAAAACTGAACTGTTCTCTGTGAAAGTAAGCAGTGTCAGTGGCTCAGTAGTAGCACACTCTCCTGAGGCCGGAGATCAGAAGGCTGTGGGTTCAGTTCCCACATCTGGCAGTTGGGTTAATATCCCACTACTGACACTGTAGTGCAGCATGAGAGGGGTGTTGCACTTCTGAGGTGCCGTCTTTCGGATGAGAAGTTAAACCGAGGTCCCATCTGCTTGGATTTGTGGTAGTTCAAGTGGATGTTAAAGATCCCATGGCACTTATCGAAAAGAGTAGGGGAATTTCCCCGGTGTCCTGGCTAAATTTCCCTCATTCACTAACAATACCACTAATAGCTTAATCTGGTTCAAGGTCAGTTGGCATTCATCTGTATCCCCCTCCCCCGGGTCGTGCCTGAAAATAGGCAGGATTTGTCTAGTGCACTTACCCAGTCAACAAAAACTAAATAAACATAAATAAATAAGCCTCCTGCATTTAGCCTCAGCATTTATAAGGCTCCTTGCATATAAATGTGCTCCAAATTAGGACACTGTCTGTGCAACTAAGGTACAAAGTTCTTTTATGGCTCCACCAACCCCATGGAGCTGCATGCTACAAACCTTGCAGGCTTCTGCAAACTCCATGTCTAGAAAGTCACCAAACTATACAACCAGCAAAGCAGCAACAACATTTTAAAGTAATTCTCCTGATGCTGTCTCTGGATTGCAGCTCCAGCAAATGTAAATTCCATACTAACCCTGCTAACTAGCAGCCTGCAGCCCTTCTCTAATATTGTAGGCTATGAGAAAAAAAAAATGTGTGCTGCATATTACAAGCCTGCTAACTGAATGAACTGTAAATTACAGTCATGCTAGCCTGAGCACCATTGGCTGGGGACTGCCTGTTCATTAACTCTTAAACCAGAGACATATGGCTTTCTGCTATTTTAAGTTGAGGTGCCTTCCAATACACAGACATTTGTTTTGCCAGTTCTGCCTGAAGAAAGTATTCGAGGCTTCTAAACCTTGAAGAGAGCAATAAATCTCTCAACACAAATACTTTGGATAGCCTGGGTGGAGTCACTCAGCAAAGCCAAAGCCTGCCATTATCTTTTAAACAGACTGCAGGTGGCTATCTTGCATTCTTTCATTTGCCCTGATATGGCCACTGCCTACAACTACAAAGCAGGAAGCAACCTTCCCCCTGTTGGCAGCCATATTGGGAATGTCAAATTAGCCAAGCAAGTTTGTGTTATAGGTCCAGTGGCCATCTTGTGAGGGGCATCAGGTTGTTCAAATGTAAGTGGTCCTAGTGGCAGACCAAATACCAAAACGCCACACATGGTGGTACCAGGAGTGGATGCACCTTTGTTGGTAGTCAAAAGGACAAAGGGTATTGACTAGTGACTCCTGCAGCAGAAGCACCAGATGGGAATGCAGAAGACCAGAAGGTAGCGGTCCTAGTGGCAGACCAAATACCAAAACACCACACATGGTGGTACCAGAGTGGGGTGCACCTTGCTTACTGGTAGTCAAAAGGACAAAGGGTATCGGTTTGTGGTGGACTACAGAAAGCTCAATGCCTTCATGGTACAGGATGCCCATCCCTTACCCACCACAGAGGATGCCTTAGACAGCCTTGGTGTGACCAGCCCAGCCTACTTCACCACTCTAGATCTCCAGAGTGGATTCCACCAAGTTACTATTGATCCAGCTTCACATCCATACACAGCCTGGCACTGCCATTTGGGGCTTTTTCAGTTCAAACGTCTGCCTAAGGGACTTCGGAACAGCCCAGCCACCTTTCAACACGTCATGGAGACTGTGTTGTGTGGACTGTCTTGGAAATCTTACCTAGTGTATCTCGACAATGTTATTGTCTTCAGCAGAACTTTCCAAGAACACCTCCAGCATCTCAAAGAGGTGTTCAAACGTTTCAGGCAAGCCAACCTCAAACTCTGTCCAGAGAAATGTTGCTTCACTCGACATCAAATCCATTACCTGGGACATGTGGTCAGTTCGCATGGCATCTCGCCAGACCAGATACGTCTTCTGCAGTAAAAGACTATCCAGAGCCCACAAACCTCAAAGACCTTAGAGCTTTCTAGGTTTGTCTGGCTACTACAGAAAATTCATTTGCAACTATGCTAACATTGCAACTTCCTTGTATGCTCTCACAAAAGGGGACGTGACTACATATGGACTTCTGATTGCAAAGAGGCCTTTGAAGCCTTGAAAGACAAACTTATTTCTTCCCCAGTATTGGCCTATCCCACTTTGACCAGCTATTCAGGCTTTACACAGATGCTAGCTCTTTGCAGTGGGCGCCAGCTGTGTCAAATCCAAGATGGAACAGAATGAGTTGTTTCTATGCAGGACGCCTATTTCTTCAGCTGAGAAAAACTACAGCATCACAGAAAAAGAATGCCTAGCCATGGTCTTTGCTGGAAAGAAGTTTGACTGCTACCTTCACTACTCCTCCTTCACAGCCATCGTGGATCACTCAGCCCTCAGATGGTTATTCGAAATGAAGAAACCAGTAGGAAAGTTTGCCCGATGGGTTGCCAAACTGCAAGGCTACAATTTTGAAATCCAATACCGACCAGGTCAAGTTCACTCCAATGCCGATGCTGTAAGCCAGAGATGGTATCCTGTAGCAACCTCTCCTGATGAAGAAGCCTGCCTACAAGCTCTCCCCTTCTGCTCTACAGATGAGCTCCCTGTGGACACTCCTACAGCACCTCAAGTCACTTTGCTGCTCCAAAATGCTTCTACGGAGAAAAGTACCAATCCTCAACTATTGCAAACAGCTGAAGAGCTTCTTACAACCTCCAGCACCGATATTTTCCTGACCATGATTAAACTTCAACAAAGAACTGATCCTCAGTTTACAGACATCATCACTTATCTTGAGTCTGGAACTTTACCGCAACAAAAGAAACACCGCCAGGATGTACAATTCTTTGCGTCACAGTATTTTCTCAATGACGGAGTGCTTTTTCACATTTGGACCAAGAAGAGCAAGGGTCATCGCACAGACAGAACTCATGTACAGTTAGTTGTGCCAGTCTCTCTAGTCTCTGAAGTTCTTCAATCCACTCATGCCTCTCCACTTTGTGGAGGTCATATGGGTATCCATAGAACTCTCGAAGAGACAAGGCTCCACTTCTTCTGGCCTCACATGAACAAGGACATTGTCCATTTTGTAAAATCCTGCCAGCCCTGATCCCAAAGAAAGCCTCCCGCCAAACCAACCAAGGCACACATCATTCCAATGCCTGTAGCCACAGAACCTTTCCAAAGAGTCAGCACATATATTCTTGGGTCCCTGCCCACCTACCCTGACTCTGGCAACAAGTACATTCTTGTTTTTGTGGACTACCTAACTAAATACTTGGAAGTGATCCCATTAAAAGACATTAAAGCTGCTACAGTGGCAACTGCCTTCCTCAATACAATCATTTGCCATCACGGTACCCCAGCTGCATTTGCATTCAGACAGAGGCACTAACTACTCTCATCTATTGTGCGAAACCTGCAAACTTCTCAACAGCAAAAAGACTCATACAACCAGTTACCATCCACAGTGCAATGGACAAAGTGAGAGAAAGATGTCGACCATTCTTAACACACTATCCAAGTACCTGGATGAGACTCACTGCACTTGGAATCATTTTGTTCCCTTCATTCAGTTTGCATACAACTCCAGCCCTTGTGTTGACAGCATAGAGTACACCCTGTTTTTCCTAGTCCATGGACGTCACCCAAGAACACCTCTGGACAAAGATCTCTCATTGCTAGAGGTCCCAAAGTCAGCTTCCTCCTTCATCATCCCAATGTTGGAACAGCTTGAACTTGCAAGACGGGTTGCTATTGACACCCTGGGACAGAGAAAAATGGCAATGCAAAAAATGTCTGCAGCCAAGTGTCACGATCATTCATTTTCTGTGGGGGACATCGTACATTTGTATTGACCTGTCCTTGTTCCAGGCACCACCAGAAAACTGCTTCGTCCCTGGACTGGGCCATTTTACATTGAGGAAAAGCTTCCCCCAGTTCATGTTCGCTTGCGCCGAAAGTCAGATGGGAAGCTGATACACAATAAAATTCACATTAACAGGTTGAAGCATGGGTACTTGTATGATTCCCTTCCTGATGATCCCAGTCCCCCAAGTAATGAAGCTTCTTTGGAACCTGCAGTCCTTTCAGAAACCGAACTTCCTGCTGACAACTTGACAACAGTTCCACCAGCACCTCATGGTACTGATACTTATCAGCCAGATTCCGTTCTTCCTGCCCAACCAGACGAACTTTAGGGAACTTCTCAGCCTCTTGCGTCTTCTCAGGACTCTCTTATACTCCAAACAGTGTATCAGATCGAGAAGATTCTGCGCAAAAAGTACATCAATGGATCTTGGTCATACTGTGTTAAATGGTGTGGGTATGACAGTGCTCAGAACTCATTGGTCCCTTTTTCTGACTTGACTACATCCTGTCAAGAACTAGTTCAAGCCACCCACTCAACAATCCAAACTGACCGTAAAAGTCGCAGAATCCAGTGAACTTATTATTTGGACTCAGTGCAGTGATTCTGTTAATTCTTTGTCTTAATCTGCAAATTGCTTCTCAATTCTTGTATGATCTTAATTTTTTTCTCTTCTAAATTTTAGCATTTTCAATCAATCAACTAATCAATTGTCTTTTAGTAATGTCTCCACAATACTGTTAAATGTTATCTTACTGTTACTAAGGTTTTGCTACTTTCTATTGTTGTTCATGCATAACGATGTATTTACTTGTTCGAATGGTACTCACATTTACAATACCCTGGGTGATGTGGAGTACAGAGTTGAGCATGGGGCTAAAGATTAGCTGCCGCCCCTTTAACTAGGAACAGTAGTGGGCAGCCAGCTATGGTCACATGTTATGCTAATTAGTGTCCAGCGGGGGGCTAGGGAAGGGCAAATTCCTTTGTTCTCAGTCAGTCTAGGATGTTCCTGTGCTGATGAGATGTGCCTTCCTAAGCTCCTAAATAAACCTTATCTTGTTCATTATTTTATGTCGTCGACTCAGTTTGTCCGGTACCTAGTGACTCCTGCAGAAGCACCAGATGGGAAAGCAGAAGACCAGAAGGTGAGCGGTCCTAGTGGCAGACCAAATACCAAAATGCCACAATACTATTGGTTTAGAAAGAAATTTCATTACAAATAATACCAGATCTCATAATTACAAGCTTGAAACTTTTTATGTAAAACCCGTACAACGTAATAGATTCTTTACTCAGAGGTGCCACCTATATGGAATTCACTCCCAGAGGACATTGTTATGAGTAAAATGTAGAGCAATTGAAAGAAAGATTGGACTAGTATATGGGAGACAGAAATATACCTTCCACCGTTGACAAGATGGTGGCGAGTTCTTTGTAGGCTAGCGCCTTTTGAACTTGTACAAATCTATAAATCTATGAATCTATTACAGTGAGGCTGGCCTGCAGCAGCCCTAATGATTTCAAAGTGCCCCCGTGTCCTCTAAGGTTGGAGAGGACTGGGGGATGCGCCTCCATTAAATCTGAGGTATTTAAATGGAACCCAGTGTAGCTGACTTACAGGTAAGCTGTCTCCCTTTTGAATATGGCGAGACACCCCCTCCCTGAGGAGCCGGAGGTTGCGAGGGCCTGCTCTGAAGCCCTCCCTGCCCAAAGAAGCCTCGAACCCGAGACACACCAAAGACCACCCCTCCCCTGAGGAGACCGGAGGTCGCAAGGGCCTGCTCTGAAGCCCTCCCTGCCCGCAGAAGCCCCGAACCCGAGACACACCAGGTAATTTCTACCTTGATCCAGGCTGCTGCCACCATCGTTGGCCATCTGGCGCCTTTTCTGAAACGGCCACAAGCTCCCCTGCTCAGCGCATGAATCCCGGCCAGAGTAGCACCTCAAGTTGCTGCCCAGGCTCAAACGGAGCAGAACTGTTACTTTTGTGCCTGATTTTGAAACTTTTAAAACGAACCAGCTAAAACTATTTGCATTTGCCTGTAACTGTATTTAAAAGCTTAGAGTCACTGCAAGCCCAGGACCTGTGTTCTATCTGAAATCCACCCCCGTGCAAATCTCACTGGGGACTGTTTGTTAATTTATAAAGTGCATTTCCAGTTGTAACTGAATTACCCCCTGTGAAAAACTCATTTGGGGACTGTTTAACTTCTAAGTGCTTTTCCTGTGTGCAGAATTTCAGTTTGCCCTGCTAGTAATCACCTTCTTTTTTGAATCACAATAGTACCTGATAGCCCACAGCCATTTGCTCTTCTCCCCACCCACTACCAGCCGCCCCCAGCAAGTTAATCTTTTGCCTGTGCTTGATCTTTTTTTTTTTTAAACACCCAACTTCTCCATTAGCTCCTTATATTGTTTTGCCACTAGAGAGCATGATTAAGTTGAACAATTTGCTCCCAATACCTCACTTGTCACATTTACTGCTCTCTAGTAGCTGTTTCACTTGGTGATCACCCCTCATCACCCCTCTCCAATCGTCAATAGCTATCCGCCATTGTGCTCCCCAGATCAGCCCTCCTCCTCCTGCTCCTGTCAGGCAATGTCCACCCCAATCCGGGCCTGGCAGCACTGGTCCTCCCTGAAATCTCCTGGGCTGCGCATTGCTTCTATGAACATCTGTAGCCTCCTGAAAAAACTGGACTCTCTACACTGCTGGTGGCGCTTTAAACCTGATGTTTGTTGCCTGGTTGAAACCTGAGCTGTCTCCTCCACTCCTAACTCTCATGTCTCTCTCCCGGCAATACTACTCTCCACGGTTGGACCGTGTCGGCAGGAGAGGTGGGGCTGTCTTCTATTTGAAGGATTCTCTCATGGGACTCACTCCCTCCTGACCTCCCCACCATGAGGCCCAGGCACTTACTCTAAAGCTGTCCCCTGACCCAGCTAGAGGCCCATTATTCCTAACCGTAGCCACATACCCCAAGAACCAATCCCAGGCCCTGGGCCCACTAATTGACTACCTTACCTCCCTACCCAACTCGTTGGACCAAATCTTGGTGGGCGACTTGAATATAAACTGGCTCTGCCCCTTGTCCTCCTCCCACCGTGAGGCTTTCGATTCAATTGACCTAACTCAACTGGTCACACAGCCTACTAGAAAAACCCTGGGGACAAGCACCCTCCTGGATGTGGTCCTCACCAACAGGCCAATCCGCATCCACAACATCCAAATCCTCCCTGACTGCCTCAGTGACCACTCCCTGTGCTTTTCAACTGGAAACCCCTCGGCCCTCATCCCGGTCAAAACCACCTCTCGAGGCGGCTTAGGCCTGGGGACTCCATAGGCCTTAAGCGGCTTCCTTGCCCACTGATTGGTCCCCTCTGGCGAGGGCAACCAACATTGACTTGGCCCTGGCCTTCTTTATAGCACTTTCAACTTTGCCTGTGATATCTTTGCTCCCATAACTGCTAGGAGGTCCAAAGTGAAACATGCCCCTTGGATCACCCTGCCCTACTGTGGCAACTTAAACAGCGACAATCTTTCGCACCTTGCTGTTGCTACTGGCAGGTTCAGCTGACAGGCAGTCTATGCTGCCGCAGCCAGTGCACCTGGGCCATCCACAAAGCAAAGGTGGAATACTACCAGGCCTCTCTTATCTCCTCCTGGGGAACCCCAGGTGCTTCTGGGACAACATCAAGCAACTGAATGGTCACTCCCAGTCTCCCTCTCCTTCTCTTCTCAACATCAATGGTACCGTCTCCTCTGACCCTGCCCTCATTGCCACCCACCTCAGTAACTCCTTTACCTACCTTAGCTCAGTACTTCCTGGTAACTTTTTCAGTCCACCTCCTCCATCTGTACCACTACCCATTGCTCGCCCCTCTTTCCACCTGCGTCGTGTCACCATGCAAGAAGCTAGGCCTACTTGCTAAAAGCCCTAAAGGTAACACCATCGGTAATGACTCACTTGATCCCTGCCTTTTCGTCAGGTCCTGGATCAGGTCCTCTTACCTATTATGTGCATTTTCAACAAATCACTCTGTCTCGGACAATTCCCTCTGCCTGGAAGATTGCCACAGTTACCCTGTCCATAAAGGTGGTGACAGGACTCTTTCCGGTAACTACCGACCATCTCAATCTCTCCCCCTCTGTAAGGCGTTAGAAAGTATGGCGTCCCAAGTCTCTGACTACCTCTGTAAGTACAATGTTCTCTGCCCTGAACAACACGGGTTCAGAGCAGGTCATAGTACCAACTACAGCACTCCTGGAATTTTCCAACTTCCTCCATGCCTCCTTGGACTCTGGTGCCCTGGCTGGTGCTATATTCATTGACCTGTCTAAAGCATTAGATACTGTTTCACATCCTCTTTGCTCTCCACCCTCGACCTAATAGGCTTTGCCTCAGGACCTGTTCCTGGTGCACCAGCTATCTCTCCGCCCGCTCCCAAGTGTGAGAAGTCAATGGTACTCTCTCTGAAACATGCCCCCATTCGCTCTGGGGTGCCGCAGGCTCAATTCTTGGACCCTACTATTCTCACTCTTTCTTAACTCCCTACCCAGCAGTTATGCGGTAAGATGCTTCTCTATGCTGATGATGCTGTTCTCGTTGCCTCCCACAATGACCCCATGCTGCTACAGAACTCCTCCAACTAGTCTTTGACTCTGCAGCTACCTGGTTCACTGAGCACCAACTTGTTATCAACTTTAAGAAAACAAAATGATGCTCTTCTCCACCCCCAAAATAAGTACAGCAAGTTTCCTTAGCTGTCCCTCACCCAATCTAGTCATTGACCAGGTGCAGTCCTATAAATATCTTGGTATAACCTTTGACCCTGCACTTTCATTCCATGGACATATATCTGCCCTAAATTCTGTAGCCAACTCACGCTAGGCATTCTTTACCGGCACAAGAAATGCCTCCCTCCTGATGCCCTCCGCCTGGCTGTCACCTCCTCTGTCATGTCTCTCATTGACTATGGCCTTCGGTCTATGGCTCCAGCAGATCAGACTGCCCTCAACAAGGTTCGCCTCACAGTTAATAAGGCCTGCAGACTTATCACTGGTGCTCCCAGACTCACTCACACATGTGAGCTGTACATCCTGGCTACCCTACTCAACCTGGAAGAAGCGACTCATGTATCAGACATGCCAGCTCACCTTTAAGCCCTCGTACCCTATCCCCATAGGCCTATCCAACCCATTCACTGCACTGCACCGAGCTCCTGATCACGCCAAGTATTCGCCAAGAGCGCCCTAGTTATTCCGAGAGCCAGGACCTTCCAAGGTCAGGAGGGCATTCCCCTATCGTAGCCCCCACTGGTATAACTCCCTCCCTGCCAGTGTCTCAAACTCACTAACCTTAGCTTGCTTTAAGCCCAGGCTCAGAAACTTCCTGCTTAGCTCTCGCAAATGCAACTGCCACTAGCCTAGTGTAAAAAAAAAAATACATATACTCTGTTTGACAATGCTCACTGAGCGGCTCCCCCCTCCTTTCCCTACTAATTCCTCCTCCCCTTTCTCCCTCCCTTCTACTCCCACCAGCTCTCCCCCAACCATAAGTTTTGCACCTTTTGTTATCTTTTGCTTCATTGGAGATTGTATTCTATTGAAACAAAATTGTAATTGAACTGTAACTTTTTTGTTTGTAAGTACTGTGTCCCTTGTACTACTGTTCTGATGTCTCTTTGTGATGAGGTACCTTTGTAAATGAGCCTCTGGCTCAAAGGTTTCTAAACTGATGTTTAAATAAATAAATGTAAATATCCCTGCCGGCGGTGGCTAATGAGGTGTATGGGGAGCAGCATCTCCAGTAATTGTTTGTCTGGAAAGCACAGGGTGAAGAGGCACTTTCACGTGAGTGGGGTGGCTCCCCTTTTTCCTCTTGAACCTGGGAGAGAATTTTGAGTGTAAGTGTCCAAGCACTCCGGCACCACCCATCACATGAAAAACACCACAACCACACTGTAAAGCTCAAATAAAGCTAGTCGAGTTTAATTCATCAAGTAGTGTATAGACCTCTTACCACAAGTGAGGGAGACACCAGCAGGACCCCAGCAACTCCTGCTGGTTTCGGTACTGTGTCCTCAGGGAGTTTCCGACACACAGGTTAACTCCACTTTTACATTACACTCTTAAAGTGACAACACCATTTTGTACCCACTAGAGAATACGTAGATAATAAAAACCTATAAAAGTGTACTAGCTTAGTGCATAACCTGTGTGTTAATGAAGGACTGAGTCACAATACTTCAGTAATATGAAAGGATAACAATATGATGAAGAATACAGCTGTACTGTATCAGTTCCCATAATAGTTATAAATGTCCAAGTATTTTGGAACTTATATTATAAATGGGAACAGAATCAAATTTATAAATAACCAAAAAGAACATGACCCAAATGAAGACATTTTTAACAAGAAAATGAATGAAATAATAATAAAAAAATAATAAGCAAAATACAGTTAATATTTTCATAAGCTTCACAACATTTCTTGACTATATAGAACATTTCATAGCGTTGTTTAACCAGGAGTAGCACACTAAGCCGAAGCTTGTGTCCAGATGTGACCTGGGAGCACAAGGAAGTTAAGTGACTTGCGCAGGATGACACACAGTATACTAGTCAGGGTACATGGTAAAGCCATCCATAGAGTTATTACTGGCCGGGCCAGCATATGCATGTGGGGGGACCCCCCCCCATGACCCTCTACATTTGACGGTCTCCAGAGAGTGGCTGAACTCATGGTACCACAGGTCCTTGGTATTTAGAGCTTATCCTCAGCTAATGGATTTCTGTTTTTTTTTTCTGTTGCTTCAAAAGTCCACTAGATGGTGCCAGAGACTTACTAAGGCAGAGAATGTTATTTTAAAAGTTTTACTTAAACATAGAAACATAGAAACTGTCTGCAGATAATGACCGCAAGGCCCATCCAGTCTGCCCATAGGTCCTATACATGTATGCATCCACTCACCCTAAGTGGTCAATGGATTTTCATCACTCCCTTCCTGACCAAGGTTTCCCTGTGTTTGTCCCAGGCATGTTTAAAGCCCTCCACTGTGCTTGCACCTACCACTTCTTGTGGCAGACTATTCAAGCATTCACCCCCCGTGTAGAAAAAACTTCCTCCGTTACCTCTTGATCTCCCCCCCTCCAATTTCATACAGTGCCACCTTGTTCTGGTACCTTTTCTACATTGGAAATGATCTCCCAGCTGCACCTTGTTTATACCCTTGAGGTACTTAAAAGTTTCTATCATGTCGCCCCTTTCTCTCCTCTCCTCTCCTCCAGTGAGTACATATTGAGGTCTCTTAGTCTCTCCTCATATGTTTTGTCGTGCAAAGCATGCACCATCTTTGTCTCCCTTCTCTGGACAGCCTTCACCTTGTTTATGTCCATATGCATGTGTGGTCTCTAGTACTGCACGCAGTACTCCAGGTGAGCCCTTACCAGTGCTTTATACAATGGCATCACCACTTCCCGCCTCTTACTAGTAATACCTCTGCCTATGCACCCCAGCATGCCACTGGTCCTCCCTGCAGCCTTTGCACACTGCTTTGATACTTTCAGGACATCAGATATGATAATAACCCCAGGTTCCTCTCCTCTTCAGTGATGGTCAGCACCTCCCCTCCATCCTGTAGGTCTCCCCAGGGTTCCCCCTGCCCTGGGGCACTTGTTTGCATTGAACCTCAGTTGGCACACCTCCTACCATCTTTCAAGCTTCTCCAGGTCCCTCTTCATTATCTGCACCCCTTCTGGAGTATTCACCCTGTTGCAGATCTTGGTGTCATCTGCAAATACACAGACCTTTCCTTCCAGTCCCTCTGCAATGTCACTATGAAGACACTGAAGAGGACTGGTCCCATACTGATCCTTGTGGCACTCTGCTGGTCACCCCTCTCTCCCCAGACTGGATTCCATTTACCACCACCCTCTGCCTTCTGTCTGTCAGCCAGTTTCTAACCCACTGTATAACCTTATGCCCCATGCCCAGACTACTCATCTTGTTAACCAGTCTTCTGTGTGGGACAGTACTGAAGGCCCTGCTGAAATGTGACCTTACTACATTCTACTAATCCTGTATATTGACTCCCCTTTTTATAGTGCAAAGTACAGGAAGTGGAGCTGGGGACATCCACAGTTACCTTGTTCTCTGATACACTATAGTGAACACCCCTCTGACAGACTGGTGACATCTCACTGCCCCGTTACATGTAGGGCTGGCCATAGCTAGGTGCAAGCTGTGTCTCTGCACCTTGGGGGCCCGTACTTTTTTCTTGAGAAAAAAAAAATAATTTAAAACATTTAAAAATGCCTATATTTTGTTAGAGATGAAAATATTTACCAGCAAATTAAAGTGGAAGACAACTGGCTCTGTTAGCGTTACGAAAGGTGGGGACAGCTTTGCTGCTATGCCACTTTAAGATGCAGTGGAAAAGATTAGGTTAAGTAAGTGCTAATGGTGTTAATAGCCATATTTTACTTTACTCCTCCCAGGGTTTCACAAACAAAAGGCTATATTGACAACAGAACATGTTGGTAACTTGGACATGTAGCTGAAACAATGACTGATATGATAAAATCTGTTTCAAAAGTATGTGAGCACTCAAAATGGCTCAAAAACATGACCAGCACAGAGCAAAACCGAATTTCCTGATAGAGACCCTTAAAACCTGGTCACCAAGTAAAACACCTGACAGGTGGCAACATACTGGTGTCGGATGATAATCCTCTTTATTCTCTCTCACTCACACCTCCAGAAAAGTTAAGTTATTTAACTTGTTTGCAAACCAGATTATTGGAGGTGTGAGTGTCCTGTGATGATGTCTCTGTCCTTACAGAAATGAATACGGTAGTAGTACCGTATTTACTTAAGTTCTGGCTCAGGCTCAGTCAGATTCATTTCCAATGGTGAAGTCAAATAATTCAGTGCAGTCAATGGCACTAATTAAAATGAACCTGGTATTGCTTTATTACTACATACAGGAAGGTTAGTTAGAGGTGTAAATGATGGATGGGGGGGGCAATGAAGAATGGAGTGGTGGGGCCTGTCAGGGAGCTGCACAGGGGCCCAGAATGGTTAAGACTGGCTCTGCTTACATGAGAGGCTTCCCCCTACTCTACACAGCATGGACATGCTCCATCCTGTGGAGTCCTGATTCCCCTCAGCGACCACCTTATATCCTACATGAAATGGCTCCTTATGTCACCTCTGGAGTATTCAGGAGCCATGGGGAACAAAATAATGAGCCCCCCTGCCTTTGAAGCCATTTTCCAGCTGGAATAACTGGAATTTGTATTTGCCAGTTGCAAGTGTTCTGTTGAATGTATGTTTTGTTAAATAGTCAGTTAAAATTTTATTTTTATACAGGATGTAACTTTAGGTCCAAAGGTCCTATTTACAAAGCTGTCCTGTGTACATATAAGACATACTGTACTTAAAACCAACAAACAATAGATGTGTGTGATAACATAAAATATACATATATTGCATAGATATTTAACACTTACTTAATAGTCAAATACAAGGAGGTTATGTTGAATTAGTCTGTGTATGGGGTTTCAGTGTTCTTGTTCCACTACTGTTCATGCACGGTGGGACAACAGCTTTAATGTTCTGTGGTCATTGAATGCAAATGGTTAATGACATTCTCTCTCTCTCTCTCTCTCTCTCTGGGTCTTTATCCACCTGATCAGACTAGAGGTAAAGGAACTGCAAGCTGGGCTTATTATAGTTCCCAGATCTGCCTCGAAACAGTGGAAGGATCCAGAATGTTATTTTAGTTCCGAGATGCTTGCCTTCCCAAACTTAAATAATTTCTTTGAACATCTCATCTCCTTGTCAGATCGTGCCCCATTATTATTAACTTTAAATTTGGAAAAAGGTAGATAATCCTCTCTTTGGAGATTTAATAAGTCTTTGCTTGATAGTGACCTGGTGGCGAAGAGGGCTGAGGTGGCATGGGTGCCTTACCTTTTCCCACATCAGTAACCAGAGTTCGGGAGCAGACTCGGGTCACAGGGATTGGCCAAGGAGAGGAGGATTGAGCATTTGGAGGACTGCTCTCCTCCTCTGAGGAGGGAGGTTTGCTGGGTTCTTGGCACTGGTCTGACCCTTAGCGGAGGCTGGGGCCAATCCGGTGCAACTTTGGGACTGGATGCCATGGGGGGGGGGGTAGCACACCCTAACAAGGGGAGAGGGGTAGCAGTGAGTCCACTTGGTGTGCAGATCTGAAATCTCTGACTACACCCCTGCTGGATGGACAGCATCCGTCGATGTCTTATGCACGGTGGTGTGTGTGGTGTGTCTCTCTCTCTCTGCATTGCACCTCTAGCTCTCCTTCCAGAAATGCATAAAAATGGCTGGGCACAGCGAGGATGATACCAGCCCTCCTGGGCTCTGCACCAGACTTCAGGACCCCTCTCCAGCACCAGATCCGTGTAGCCGGCAGGCAGTGTCTGCTGTTGGACCCCTGCCACAGGGGACTAAGCTTTGGAGGACACAGGGCCGAGAGCCCTCATTGGTTTGTCTTGCCAGTGGCACAACACCCCAATAAACCCTGTCATGGGAGTAAACCATGGAGGAAAGCTGGGTGAGGTAAGTCCCTGGGGTTCTGGTGGTGGGGATGGGGAGGTCAGTTGAATGCAGGCCACACTGTAGTGGGGGATAAAACATCTAACTGCAAAAAAATAATTATTTGCTTTATTGGTGGAACATCTGGTTGCCAACGGACTACAGGACCCAAGGCAGCATGGTTTCACCAGGGGGAGGTCATGCCAGACCAACCTCATTTAATTTTTTGACTGGGTGAAAGGGATGAGGATCAGGGGAGCACAGTGCATATGGCCTATCTGGACTTCAGCAAGGCTTTTGACACTGTGCCATATAGAAACTATTACACAAGCGGGGAATATGGGAGTGGGCAGGACAGTAGTGCAGCGGGTTGGTAATTGGTTGGGCAGCAGGAAACAGAGGGTGGTGGTAAATGGATGTCACTCCACTGAGGAAGAGTGACCAGTGGTAGTACCACAGGGATCAGTGCTGGGACCAGTCCTATTCAACGTCTTCATCAGTGACATTGCCTAGGACCTGGAAGGCAGAATTTCCTGTTCGTTGATGACACAAAGCTCTGTAACAGAGTAAACATGCCAGAGGTGTAGACAGAATGAGGAGGACCTGCTGAAACTTGAAGAATGGTTAAGGGTTTGGCAGTTGAAATGCAATGCAAAAGTGCAAGATAATGCATGGCACCCCTGAAAAAACATATCAGCTGGGGAGGGGTGAGGATGTAGCACGCACCAAGCAGGAAAGGGACCTTGGGGTGATTATCTCTGATGATCTTAAAGTAGGGAAATAAGGCAACAAGGCAGCAGGTAAAGCAAATAGAATGCTGGGATGCATAGACAGGGGCATCACTAGCAGGAAAAGGGAGGTCATAATTCCACTGTACAAGACACTAGTGAGGCTCCACCTGGAGTACAGTGTACAGTTCTGGAGACCTTACCTACGTAAGGACATAGACAGGGTAGAGAAGGCTCAGAGGAGGGCAACAAAGATTGTACAGGTATTGCATCATATGTCTATGAGGGCAGGCTGAAGGACTTGAATATGTACTCCCTGGAGGAGAGAGGGAGAGAATAGATATGATAGAGACATACACGTACCTTACAGGGAGGAACAGGGTGCATGAATACACTATTTTCCAGTGAAAAAGATGCTCCAGGACTAGAGGGGCATGGGATGAAGTTGCAGGGAGGGCGATTCAGAGGAAAAGTGAGGAAGAATTTCTTCACAGAAAGGGTGGTGGACAAATGGAACACCCTTGCCAAAGGAAATGGTGGGGGCTGAAACAATCACAGGATTTAAGAATGCATGGGATAGACATAAGGGAATTCTGGAGGTCAGGGGTAAGGGGGCAACAGACTTCTAGAAAAACAAAGTGAACTTACAAGCTTAAATGGGCAGACTGGGTGAGCCATAGGAACTTAACTGCTGACAAAGTCTATGTATCTATGTTAATATTGAAGAGTTTCTAACATTTGTTAAAGATCATATTAAACAAATCATTGAAGACAATAGAGGTCCAGATGTGGCACTGCACATAGTATGAGACACTCAGAAGGTAGCTCTGCATTGGGAACTGATTAAATTCGCATCCTATCTCAAGAAACAATGTACAGAAAAACTAGATAAACTGCAAAGCTCCTTGAAGGAATGTCAAGAAAAACACATGTAAGGGAATGAATCTGTCATCCCTAGCTTAACTGAACTTAAAGCTGAAATTCCAAAACAGAAGCAGTTTTATGCCTCTCACATCAGAAAACAGAAATACTATGAAGGGGGGTGCTCGTGCCACTAAACTCCTGGTATTCCAGCTGCACTGCCAGATGCCCTACAGCAGTCACCAATATATGAGGCCATAGAGCCCAGATTGTACATAGAACATAGGAAGGGAAATTAGAGACTGTGAAAGGGACTGTAAATTCAGCCAAACAGACAGACCCATATTAGTTAAACAGTGGCTTTCATTTATATCAAGCGTTACTTAAAAATACATAAAGCTCTTTTCAAAATTAGCCCCATAAACTTTAATGGAATGCCCCCCCCCCACGCTCTCCCTAGTTAGATGTCACAAAACATCTGAGCACAGGAGCAGGGCCGACAGACAGGGAAGTGGAGGGGATAGGCTGTCTGTCTGTTTATGATCCCTTCCCTTCAGAATAGAACAACTTAACAAAAATTGGGCAAGACCCAGACCAGCGGCAAAGAGAGCTGAGGCACTGGTGCTTTACCTCTTCCCATGCTGGTGACCTGTGTAAAGGAATGAGCATGGGTCACCGGGGGTCAGCGGGGAGGGCAAGGAGTTGGCAACAGGCAGCTCTTCTCTCCCGGGGAGGGATGTATGTTCTCCCCAGCTCTTGGCTGCCACCAGGTGGAGGCTCGGTGGCAGTGCCAAGCCTGCGGGGACCTGAGGCTAGACCAGGTGGGAGAAAAAGAGGTGTCACTGGAGCCTCAGGCGCATGTATGCGTGCCTCCATGCACATGTGCAGCCATGTACCGCAGTCTCAGGATAATGGGGGGGAAAATGGAAAAGGCAGCACCAGGGCAGGTAGGATGATGCCCTGAGGTGAGGGGGGGTGGAATGAGTCATCTCAAGAAGAGGACCTGAGCAGAACCTCCCTGGTGCCTGATGGGAAAAAACCTAAAGTATATGGAAAAAATTAAATGTGGGCAATAGATAACAAGGGGATATGTACTGGGAAGTTATGTAATAGCTGATTTATCAGTACAGTGGCAAGTGGCGCAGGGTTATAATGAGTGGCGCAACGAATGATTGAACCCCGAGCTCACTTGGCACAAGTGTTGATATATCAGCTATCACATAACTTCCCAGCACGTATCCATTTTATACAATAGGGGTTGCTGTGTTGATTCATATTTGCTTAGTTTATATTTGTAATTTTTATAGTTTTTACCTTTATTGTCTGGTGTTCTTTTCTTTTTGGGTGGTAGTCTGCGGTGTTTCTGAGTGGGTTTTACTTGTCCATTTTCATTGGTTATTTTACTTCATGTTTTTTTACTATTGGTTTTGTGGTTTTATGTTCTGATTGGTCATTTCTTTCAGTTGCTATTATGTTATTGGTTTATTTTCATGTGCTTTGCTATGATTAGTTTGGCATGTAGGCGGGGTTTTCTTTTTCCAGTTGTTGGTCACTGGGTCAGCTTTCGGCATTTTTCTTTTTATGCTTCCAATTTTACTTTTTAGGTATGTTTATAACAGTTTTGTTTTGGGTTGCTTTCTGGGGATAAAGGTGTGGAATTGTGTTTTTCTCATTTGTTTGTGCAGATTTAATTTATCATATGGAGTTTGGGACCATCCTGTTTGAGGTACAGTCATATTGCTTACAATGTCCCATTGAAGCATTTATTTGTTTTGGCTGTATTTCTTTTTATTTTGGAGTTTTTTGTTATTTACTTTATGCCATGGTTTAATTTGTTACAGCTGTGGTTTAATTTTTTTTTAAAATCAAGCGGGGCCGGGGTGCTGGAATGTAGTCCGGCAGTTTTCAGTTGCTGACATGTATACAGTGGCAGTAACGGACTGACATAGTTGCTGTTTTGATAACTGCATCCCTTTTCCACTGTGTACAGATCATGGTTAGATTTTCAGTCTGTGGTGGTGATCCCACGTTTTATCAGATGGGTTATCAGTCAACCCCTATTACATAAACATACTTTCACCAGGATCAAGTAATGGACTATGACATTAAAAAGCCCACTCTAAAATCTTGGACATTGTCTTTAGAAGCGGTTGGCACTCTTGATGCTGGACACCTGTTGTTGGGTGTTGGATGGTAATGCCCTCCCGTCATGGAATCTGGCTACAATTTTAGCTATATTAAAACCGCATAAGGATGAAAGCCTTTGTTCCTTGTATCAAACCATATCCATACTAAACATTAACTATAAAAATCTTTTCTTTCATACTGGCAGCACAAGTAAATAAACTTCTCCCACTTCTAATCAGCCAAGATCAAAGGGCTTCATCTGCACTCACTAGACTCAGAATAATATTAGAAGAACATTTCATATCCTACACCATGCCACCCAGTCAGGACACCTTTTTACTTCTGTCTGGATGCAGATGTAACCCTAGGTGGAGCTATCCCAGGGCTACTACCCTGCCTGTATGGCTAGTGATAGGTTAAGGGCCTAAGTCCAGTGACGGGTGCCTCACCCCGAGGTAGGGTTGGTGGTGGTTAAACTAGCTTGGGCACAGCCCTCTGGGACACTGTGACCCCCCTTTGTTCCCCCTAGTGGCCCACACAGTACATGGGAGTTACCTTCCCAATACCCCACATATACACACTCATTACACTTACAGTACCCACTTACCCTCAGGACTGATTCTGCAGCACGTCCCTGAGGACCCCCTGTAAAATAAGGTTAGGCAATGGCACAGCAACTATGCAATTCTCTCTGTTATATGTACTGACACCACAAGTAGAATATAGTTCAACAAACATGAATCTGATTTATTCAGGGGAAGTAACAAGGATGGGGAATCAGGTTGATTGGCAGTAAACACACAAATCACAGTACTGTGCATGCAATTTAGGGTCCAAATGTCACACTCTCTGGGTACCCAGGATGGGGGGGGGCTAGCCAGGTCCATTGCCTGGGGATGGCCGGCTGGTGCAGCTGGTTGGGGCCCTAAAGAAAAAAAAGTCATGCACAACAAAATTGTAATCCAGAGCAGAGGCTCAGTTCAAGAAAAGGAAAGCACAAATAAATCAGATGGCACACTTGTGATTCATAAATTATTGCAGGGTTGAATTGTACTCCACGATGCAATACAGATTACAGGATGAATGGTGTTGTTTCTGGGTTTCCAGCATTCAACACACACTGCAGTGTAAGGAAATTAATATTGCAATCTCCTCCAACTTAAAGCACATTTATATGTAAAGGAAAGTACTGTACCAAGCAGACTGCTTCACACACCGATCGCAATTACTGCAAAATACCGGGAGCACATAGTATCAGCAGGCCCTGACAGGCCGATCGCATTCAGCAAACTTTCAGTCTTCTTCAGGTTAAACCTGGTTCCCACACTTCTGCTTCTTCTTCCTCCTCAAAAAACTTGGATTCAGTACGAACTACGATTACCAACAGCCGCAGACTGACTTTGGGACCTATACACGCGCTTCCCATGCGACTACACACCGCTCGAACAACAGGGCTCCTTCTCTGTTCACTGTCACCTCAGATCTGGCTTTCCAGCAAACAGCCCTGGGCTTTCTTTTAGATCCAAATGATTCCGGTTGGCTGATTCTCTTTGTCAGTCACAACAGGCTCCCTCTATTGGTATAAAAAGGTGCCAACACTCTAAAAACTACAATTCCCAGAGGCTCCTTCCATATAGCTCCCTTATAGCAGGCTCCACTTCAGAGTCCCAGTCCTAAATGGCCCACAGCCTGCTCCATTTTAGTGTCCTCATGATCCAATTGGCCCATTTCAGCAGTCCAGAACCAAAATGAAAGGAGCTACACTGCACCGTCCTTGCTGCAAGAAAACAGGTTAGACAAACTAAATTTTCATTGTTGCTCAAATGGATCACCAATAATTAGTTACATCTTTCCAAAGGGCTTCCTCTGCACAAGTAGCGATGGCAGAAACGGAGCGATCAGACAGCAGCCCAGGCGGGATTCAGGCATTGAAACACACAGTCCCCCCCATTTCAATTAATCATGACTGTAATGGCAGCTCTTAAAGAGACAGTACATGGAGGCTCTAAAGCACTCAAGGTGCCCACATTTAAATGGCATTTCGCCGAACACCGCCAGACCTGGAGCACTCAGGCAAGCTCCTGGAAGACTTTTGGGAACCCCCATTTGCATGGGGGTTACATCCTTCCTGGCCTGGAAAAACTTGGTGTCCGTGTCAAGTAAGTACCCCCATAAACTCTAGCACAAAACACCATATACATTTACATCACTAGCATGTCATACCTATACCTTTTAAACAGTGGTCAACATATTAAACCTTGGTTACATACGCATGTTCTGTATTTCACAGGTTACCATTGTTTACACAGCATTATACATACAATGCATTTTGAAATCAGGTCATTACTTCCTGCACATGAAACCTGAAGAGAGGGGGCCCTTTCCTATCAGCTACCTTGGGGCTAGATGGGGCAGGGGCACCAAACCTGGAGGGCAAAACAATTAACCTGGAGTTATCACTTATGCTCAGTTTGGGCAATGAGCTCTGGGATACATACACCCCCTTGTGGACCACATTGAGAGGCAAGTCTACAGGCCTCCCAGGAGAATCATCGCTGAGGTGCACTACAGGCTTCACAGCTCAACCAGTCTTTCTAGGGGGTACTGTTATAGTCTCTGCACTTTTAGCCTCACTTTCAGCACTGTCTTTACTTGCCAGGGGGAGTTTCCATCGGGGTAGAAAGGTTGGAACTTGGGGCACTTTCAGCTCCAGGATTTGCAATTTCAGAGGTCACAATGCTTGGCTCACAGGGGAGAGCTCTCTGGCACTGGCAGTGAACCATCAGGACACTCAAAATACTCTTCTTGCTCTGGTATATCACCAGTCTGTCCCAGTTCATCATTTCCTTCCTCCCTCTGAAAGCTCATACAGTTCCACCATGCACAGTGACTCAAGATCATTAGACTTAACACTCTGCACCTCACTTTCTGGGAGCATTGGCTCCAAGGACAAAGCTGGGGGCTTAGGCAGTCAAGAAGGCCCAGCTTCATCTCCATAACTGACTAGGGGATTACCTTGAAACAATTGACTTAGTTCATAAGAAGGGTAGTACCCAAAGTTGCACTCACTTTCCTCTGAAGTAGACTGACAGTCATTTTCAACTGGGGTTTGCTGTGGAGAAAACCTTAACTCAGCAACTGTAGGTGCAGACTTTCTCTGCCTTTGCTTAGCAGCAGCTCTGGTCACTGGTCCAGGGGGAGCACTTTCTGGAGGCTCAGACTCAATCAGTATTTGGCCAATGGGCAGCAAATGATTTTGATGCATTGTTTTAACATCTTTTGAATTGTTTTCAGGCCTTACTTTGTACACGGGCAGATCATCCAGTTTGCCCACTATAATGTGAGGGAGATGATGCCACCTGTCAGCAATTTTGTGTTTGCCATGCAGTCCCAGATTTCTTAACAATACATGATCTCCCTCCTGGAGTTCCTGTGCCTTCACCTTTTTATCATACCTTTCTTTGTTGGCTAGATTTCTTTTGGCAGCCATAGTCTGAGCCAGTTGTACGCATGATTCAGCTGGGCCTTTAACTTTGCACATACTGTAGATAATTATCAGCTCAGACCCCATCAGGAGAAACTCCAAAACAAACATCTACCGGCAGTCGGGCTTCTCTTCCAAACATAAGGGTGAGGGAGAACCCAGTGGCATCACTTCGGTGCAGTTGTAGGCATGTACCAAGGTGCTAATTGCTGGCTCCATCTGTGCTTGTCTTTGGGTGGAGAGTGCCCAGCATGTCCAACAAAGTGCGGTTAAAACATTCAGGCTGTGGGTCCCCTGGGGTGGTAGAGGGTGGCTCTGGATTTTCACTCCTCACAGAGAAAGCATCTCTCTGATCAAATGACTCTCAAAGTCTCCCTTGGTCAGTATGGATTCCTTGTGGAGCCCATAGTGAACAAAAGTTTTCTACTAGTACTTTTGCCACGGTGGATGTCTTCTGGTCCTTGGTGGGAAAGCTTGAGCATACCTTGTAAAATGGTCAGTGACCACCAGCACATTACTAATATTTCTTTGATCCAGCTCAAACTCAGAAAGTCAATACAAACCAGCTCCATAGGGGTGCTGGTGGTAATATTAACAAGGGGGCAGGCTCTGGGGCAAAGCTTTCCTCTGTAAGCAGCGACTACAGGTTGAATGTGTTGCTTAACATCAGCCCCATCTTAGGCCAATAGAATCTGGACCTCACCAAGTCAAGTGTTCTGTCTATACCAAGGTGCCCCATATCGTTGTGTAAAGACCTCAGTACTAAGTCTCTGAAAGTGGTGGGCAAAACCAACTGTTGCTTGTCTATTTGGCCCCCCTGGTCTACTGTTTCTCTGTATAGCAGTCGATTAATCAGTTTCAGCTTAGGACCTTCCTTATATAACAATGCAGTTCTCAAATCAGTGGAATGCAACTTGGACACATCTTTTCCTGCGCAGAGGGCTTCTAGAGCTAATTTGATCATAGGATCTCGGGATTGAGCCCGCTGAAGACTATCATTGTCGAGCTGAGGCAGTGCACCAATGTCTATTGCAGAAAAGTGGCAATAAGCAGCAGGTATGCAATTCTCAGAGGCTCCCAAGCAATCCACCATGCAGTCCACTGCGTCCGTGGACATTGTTCCTCCCTGTCAAACTTCCGGCAGAGTGCCGAATGTCAGGTTCTGCCAATCGGACCCAATCATTCTGGGGAACAGGCCTCCGGGAGAGAGCATCAGCATCTATGTGGTTCAAACCTGCTCGGTATTCGAGAGCATAGTCATATGTAGATAATGCAGAAAGCCACCTATGGCCAGTGGCATCCAACTTAGCTGAGGTCTGCACATAGGACAAAGGATTATTGTCAGTTTTACTAGTATCTTAGCCCCATACAAGTACTCATGGAATTGGTCAACAATGGCCCACTTCAAAGCTAGGAACTCTAACTTATGCACAGGATAGTTCTTTTCAGATGGGGTCAGACTTCTGCTGGCAAATGCCACAGGTCTCAGGCCATTCTCGTGCTCTTGGTACAACACAGCCCCAAACCTTGCAGGCTAGCATCAGTGTGTAGGACATAGGGTTTTGCTGGATCTGCATATGCAAGGACAGGAGCATGAGTGAGTTGGTATATAATCTCATGAAAAGCAACTTCACAATCAGGTGTCCATCATGCCCCAAAAACTTCATTGGGATGAAAATACACTCTCTTAGCCTCAGGGGAAACCAACCTCTTATATTTTTTGTTAGTAGGAGGGTAACCTTGAGTAAGATTAAGTAGAGGACGAATCACTCTTGAATAGTCCTTGATGAACCGGCGATAGTAACCACAGAATCCCAGGAATCTTTGCAGCTTTTTTAAATTATGGGGCTGTGGCCAGGTGATCCAGGCCTCAACATTACTCGGGTCTGTTTCTATTCCCTTGGTGGACACTATGTGTCCCACATACTTTACAGAGGTTTGGAAGAACTGACACTTGTCGATGGATAGTTTAAGGCCAAAATCTTCCAATCGGTCCAACACCTTGAACAATCTGCTCTCATGTTCCTCCAGTGAGCTGCCAAACACAATGACATCATCTAGGTATACCAGGCACTCCAATAAGTTCATGTCCCCCACTGCACGCTCCATCAGTCGTTGAAAAGTGGCTGGGGCACCTGAGATCCCTTGAGGCATCCTCATGAACTCATAGAAACCAAGCGGACAGATAAAGGCTATCTTCTCATGGTCTCCTGGGGCCATCGGGATCTGATAGTACCCACTGCGAAGATCCAACACTGAGAACCACTTGCTACCGTTCAGGCAGTCTAAAGCATCCTGAATACGGGGCATTGTATACTGATCAGGGATGGTCCGCCGGTTCAAAGTGCGATAATCCACGCACATTCTCACTGTCCCATTCTTTTTCCTTACTACCATGATAGGCGAAGTATATGGACTTCTGGATTCTTGTATCACACCAGCAGCAAGCATCTCTTGTAGATCCCGTCTTACATCATCTATGTCAGCAGGTGCCAGGCGTCGAAACCTCTCACGAAATGGCCTTTCATCATGCAACCGGATATGGTGCTCAGCTCCTTGCACACATCCCACGTCCCATTCCTTTAAAGAAAACACCTGGTCTCTCTGGGCAAACTTCTCACTGATCCTCATTTTCCATTCAGCTGGCAAAGGGGAGTCACCAAAATCGAACAAGTTGGGCGTCGCCCTGTGATTCTTCCCCAAACACTTGTTACTGGGTAACACTGCAGTATCTGCACAATGTACATTAGCCAGGGTGCAACCTCTATTTACTCGAATCTCTTTATCAGACACATTATGAACTTGGTCCATTATCGTCTGACATAAGCATGGCTCTGGCTGGCAAAATACTAAGCTTGACCAGCAGTCCTTCTGGCAATTTCCATTGCCTGGTGCATCCAGCATGAGTATTTTATTCTTGACATCCTTTCTAATACGGACCTCCCCCTGTAAGGTACACTGGGCATTTGGCACCAGGATCAGGGACTCAGGGTCCTTCTTCCACATGACCCCAGCTGATTCATCTGGATCCATCTCTTCTGTATTCTTCTGGGACTCATAAGCCTTCTTGATCAAGGCAGGAATTCTCAAAGCTCTACCAGTCCTCTGCCCCTGTTTTTCATAGCAGGCAGTGCCAACCATCCAAACATATGGGCGTTCATCCCAATTAGTAGAGGGACACCATTGTACAGTCCAGTAGGGGACACACTAAAACCAAAGTCTCCACTTGCTCTGCCACCCCAGCCACCGAGGTGGGAAAGACAACCAAATGCGAATGTAGCCAGAGTAGGGGTATGCCTTTTCACTTAACCCCCAGACATGCAGTCCTTCCAAAGGCTGTAACGGCACATTAGACAGTTGCTTATTGTACCAGCCTTGAAATAGAATAGTCACTTGGGACCCACTTTCAAGCACGGCCCTGGTGTCACACCATTCACTTTACTGTAGCTTCCATTGAAGGGCCCACTATTCTGGACCAGTCTGGAGAGACAGTAGCAAGGGCCTGGGTAGATGATCTAGCCACATAAGGACGTGAGTTAGCATTTCTGGGACCCTCACTGTAATAATTTCGTGCACCTTTTAACCACTGATTTGTTTTCCAAAGCTCTCCTTGTAGCCTGTATGCAACTTTGCCTATGTCTTTTGGGGACCAGCATTCTCTCTTCATGTGCCCATCCTTCCCACAATTATAGCAAAACATACTTTCTGGAGTTTGAGATGGCCGAGGCATCCCACTGGGAGCCGGGGTTGGGGTACTTCCAATAGAAACCCTTGGTCCCACCTCTGTCAGCGGTGTGGTGAGCATTTGGAGATATCCCGTCAATTCCCTCACTTCTGTAGTCAAGACATCAAGTTTTGAACTGTTGTCAACATAAGATGCCTGGGTGGGCACCCCCACCCCATAGCAGATGCAGTCTGATAAGGATCGAGCCTGTACTACTAGGAGGGGCCTTCATAAAGAGACTGTTTTTGTTTCCTGAATTTCCTCAGCAGTTCATCCAGGCTGGAGCATCCGTAACCGTCCCTCTCTGACTGGGCTCCCCTTGGCTAACATGTGGGTCTCGGACTGTGTCATGAGATTTCGATGATTCCAGGCCATCAGCGTCTCACCCTGCACCTGGAGCAGAGGATGTAGCAGCTACGACTGCGCAGGGCTCTGACAAACCTTCCACCTCCTCAACTTCCCTTATCTCCCTCATCAACACATGGAAAGGCAAGGGACCGGGTTTCCTTTGATGCAGTTGCAATTTGAGCAACACCCAGCTGGAGTGCTGGGCAGAGAGAGTATATGATCTAGCCTTACCCGGTCCACTTCACTAGAGGTCCAGCCCCCCCTTCAAAAAATGATTTGTAAGATCCCCTCTAATCGATCCATATAGGCAAGATAATTCCCCCAGCTGTTGTCTAACTTCTTTAAGTCTCCACTTCAAGGCCTCAACACTAGTGGTACCCCCAAACACATTCTCAAGGGCGACTATGTAGTCTTGGGCTTTGGCGTCAGGGTCAGAGGACCTCAGGGAGCAAAAGGCACATTGAGTGGGTCCCTGGAGGCTTTCCCAGGTGGGCCCTCTTTTCGGCCTCCAAGCATTGCCAGTCTTGTACCGCAAGAGCAGCAGAATCTATCCAGGTCTCCAGATCAACTTCCCCATTTGGAGTAGGGCGGACACCAGAGAATATCTTGAGCCTGCGGTAAGGTCCATGACTACTGGCTGGCTCAGGGGCAGGTATAGAAGTTGGTAAAGGGACAGGGGCTGGAGCGGGTGTGGATGGTGGGGAGGTGACACTCCCAGGTGGTAGTAATAGTCTCTTAAAGTCCTCCACGTTTTTTCCTTCCTCCAGTAGCAACTTAGCAAATTTCTCCTCAAAAGTCTTAGATAGTGGGGGGGCTCATCCCCCCCGAGGGTCTTTACTGTCTTTAGTTATCACTCTCCAGGCAGTGAGGGCTCCCTCTGGGGTAATAGTCTGTGGCACTTTGGAGCTATCCACGGGGCCCCTACACTCTACTAAGGCCATAAAACTTTGGGCGAGCAGATTAGCCTGTCGACCCACCACTACAGGGTTTTGTAAACATTCAACCTGGGAAAGTACCCCCTCTACAGTGTCCTTATTGGTACCCAGGGGGATATCCAGGATAAGCATAGCATTTTGGGGGTCGAGCTCCTGTCCAGTACACCACCCCACCAACTGGTGCACCACCACTTCTGTTGGGGCAGCCTTTTAATTTTAACAGCAATTCATAAGTTTGGCCACTAGGGGTTGCTAGTCCCAGGGTGCTTCAAGATGTAACCCCTAGGTGGCGCCATCCCAAGGGCTACTACCTCTGCCTGTATGGCTAGTGATAGGTTAAGGGGTCTAGGTCCAGTGTGGGTGCCTCCACCCAGAGGTCAGGGCTGGTAGTGGTTAAACTAGCTTGGGCACAGCCCTCTGGGACACTGTGACCCCCCTTTGTTCCCACTAGTGGCCCACACAGTACACGGGAGTTACCTTCCCAATACCCCCCCATATGCACACTCATTACACATACAGTACCCACTTACCCTCAGGACTGATTCTGCAGCACATCCCTGAGGACCCCCTATAAAATAAGGTTAGGCAATGGCACAGAAACTATGCAATTCTCTCTGTTATATGTAATGGCACAGCAACTATGCAATTCTCTCTGTTATGTGTACTGACACCACAAGTAGAATATAATTCAACAAACATGAATCTGATTTATTCAGGGGAAGTAACAAGGAAGGGGGATCAGGTTGATTGGCAGTAAGCACACAAATCACAGTACTGTGCATGCAATTTAGGGTCCAAATATCACACTCTCTGGGTACCCAGGATGGGGGGGAGGCTAGCCAGGTCTGTTGCCCGGGGATGGCCGGCTGGTGCAGCTGGTTGGGTCCCTAAAGAAAAGAAAGTCATGCACAACAAAATTGTAATCAAGAGCAGAGGCTCAGTTCAAGAAAAGGAAAGCACAAATAAATCAGATGGCACACTTGTGATTCATAAATTGTTGCAAGGGGTTGCCCTGAATTGTACTCACGATACCCAATACAGATTACAGGATGAATGGTGTTGTTTCTGGGTTTCCAGCATTCAACACACACTCCAGAGTGAGGGAAATTAAGATCTCAATCTCCCTCCAATTTAAAGCACATTTATATGTAAAGGAAAGTACTGTACCAAGCAGACTGCTCCTTGATCTCGATCGCAATTACTGCAAAATACCCGGGAGCACACACAGCATCAGCAGTCCCTGACAGGCCGATCGCGTTCAGCAAACTTTCAGTCTTCTTCAGGTTAAGCCTGGTTCCCACACTTCTGCTTCTCCTTCCTCCTCAAAAAACTCGGATTCAGTACGAACTATGATTACCCACGGCCGCAGAATGACTTTGGGAGCCTACACGCGTCCCTGCATCTACACGCTGCTCAAACAACAGGGCCCCTTCTCTCTTCACTGTCACCTCAGATTTGGCTTTCCAGCAAACAGTCCTGGACTTTCTTTTAGATCCAAATGATTCCAGTTGGCTGATTCTCCATGTCCAGTCACAACAAGGCTCCTCTATTCATGTAAAAAGGCGCCAACACTAAGAAACTACAATTCCCAGAGGCTCCTTACATACAGCCCCCTTATAGCAGGCTCCACTTCAGAGTCCCAGTCCTAATTGGCCCACAGCCTGCTCCATTTTAATGTCCTCACGATCCAATTGGCCCGCTTCAGCAGTCCGGAAGCAAATGAAAGGAGCTACACTGCACCGTCCTTGCTGCAAGAAAACAGGTTAGACAAACTACATTTTCATTGTTGTGCAAATGGATCACCAATAATTAGTTACATCTTTCAAGGACTCCTCTGCACAATGGCGATGGCAGCGGAGCAATCAGACAGCAACTCGGGTGGGATTCAGGCATTGAAACACACAGTCCCCATTTCAATTAATCATGACTGCAATGGCAGCTCTTAAAGAGACAGTGCGTGGAGGCTCTGAAGCACTCACGACGCCCACATTTAGCAGCATTTCGCCTAGCGCACGCCAGACCTGAAGCACTCAGGCAAGCTCCTGGAAGACTTTTGGGAACCCCATTTGCAGGGGTTACACAGAAGCCTTTGACCAGGTGACGTGGCCCATTTTGTTTGCCACCCTTAGAAGACTAGGATTTCCTTCTGATTTTGTCACCATTCTATAACATATTTATAGGGCTCCTAAAGTGTATGCCAAAGTTTACGGTCAAATATTCTCCCCATTCCCATTATTATGTTGCTTGCATGCATGTGCAAGAAACATAGTGCCTTCATCCGAGTTTTCAGAGGTGTGTCAGCCCCTGTTCCAATGCAGTCAGTGTGTTTGCAGGCATGGCCCCAGTTCCCCAATGAGTGCTGCAGCTGTCTATGAGCAACTCCAAAATTCAGTGGCATACAGTTGAAAGGGAGCTCCACTTCAGTGAACAGGCTCTCCTCCCCTGCTAACACGCATATTGCTGATCGCTCCCCCACGCATACACTGTATGGCCAGCAGGGGTGCCCAATCCCACGTCGGCTCCATGTCCCCCCAACAGCTGTCCAGGTGCCATGCTGGGAGCCCACCCCAGCGTGGCAACAACTGTTATAGCCGACGGGGGTGCCCAATCCCCGTCGGCTCCAAGGCTGCATGCCCCCCCAAAAGCTTTCCCGGTGCCACACTGGGAGCCCACCCCAGCATGGCAAATCTTGTTTTGGCCGATGGGGTGCCCAGTCCCCCGTCGGCTCCATGTCCCCCAAACAGCTTTTCCTGCTGCCCGCTGGGACCCCCCAGCGTGGCAAGCGTCAAGCGTCTTCTTAAAAAAAAACTGTGAATAAAAAACGGTCCCTCAGTAGTCTCCCTGCCCACCTCCCACAACCCACACCCACCCACTGCGCACCCTGCCTCCCACACCCCCTCACACCCATACTTACCTCTGGAGCTCAGCACAATATTCATGGTGGACCAGGAACCGTCTGTGCTCTTCAAAGCCGACCGCGAACTGAGGAAATGTCGGTAAGCTGTATAATAGGATAGATAGGGTTTTTTCAACTTTGTTGCATATCTCAGGCATTTTTGGGAATTTTGGGCTCAAATTTTCAACATGGGGTTTTTGGGACCCCTCCTCATGAATTCTTGCACTGTCATGGCGTTACTCAGGCCCGAAGGGTGATTTTTCAGTCACTGCGTGAAATCACCTTTCCGCACTGATTAATGAAATGACACTGCCAGTGTTCATAAGGTGGGCTCTCAAAAAGCCTATGTTGAAAATTTGGTGAAAAAATTCCTTAAAATGACTGTTTTAAGCGTGCATTGCGCGGTTCCTCGCATGCTTTCGTAAGTTGCTGAATTTTCACATTTTCACATCTTGCCCAAAATGTGTTTCTGCCCATGTAGCAGAGAATGGCGAGTCAGTGTGTGAAATCACTGTATGGGACACATTAAGAAAATCACAGTGACACTGTTCATTAGCAGAGGTCTTAAAATGGCTATGTTGAAATTTGGTGAAAAAATTCCTAAAATGACTCTTTATGAGTCTGCATTGCGCAGTTCCTACGCACGTTAAGTTTGCGAATTTTCAATATTTTCACTCCAGATTTTCAACATTGCCATTTTACCACACCTCCTTATGAGCAGTACAGCTGTCATTTTTCACATCCTGCCCAAAACGTGTTTCCGCCCATGTAGCACACAATGGCGCAGTCGGTGTGTGAAATCAATGTGGGGACACATTAAGAAAATCACAGTGACACTGTTCATGAGCAGAGGTCTTAAAATGGCTATGTTGAAAATTTGGTTAAAAAATTCCTAAAAATGACTGTTTTACGAACGTGCGTTGCGCAGTTCCTACGCACGCTCATAAGTTCGCGAATTTTCAATATTTGCACTCCAATGACTTCCAAATACCTAAACAGCACATAGAAGCAAGCAACATTCGGCATTGACAAATGCTTGTATAGAGGCACCAGACAAGGATGCTGCCTTTCACCCTTTCTCTTTGTAGTATATTTGGAACCCCTGGCCCAGATTCTCAGACAGACCCCCACTATCCAAGGTATCACACTCAGGGGTTGACAACAGAAATTCACTCTTTACGCGGATGACCTCTTGATCTACCTCACGGACCCAGATATCGTCTGTTTGGCCTGTGGCATATTCTTATGGAATCTGGCAACTGTGCAGGGTATAAAATTAATACTATGAAAACAGAAGTTCTGCAATTTAATTATCAACCAACCCCACAAATTAAAGATCAGTTTGATTTCAAATGGGATATGTCTTCCTAAAATACTTTGGCACATATCTTACCTCAGATATATCTCAGATATACAGTGTAAATCACTGTCTGCTTACTCCAATGTTGCCATGTATGTATACTGTATGTTTTGTGCTCTCCAGTCGTTCCTGAAAATAGGCATACTACTTGTCTAGTGTACTTACCGGTAAACAAAAGCTAAATAAATAAATAAACAAGCCTTCCAGGTTGATTTGAAGCACTGGAGATCAATTTATCTTCCTCTGATCCAAAGAGTGGAATGTGTCTGGCTGAATCTTTTCCTAGAGTGCTATATTTATTTATTTATTGTTTACTGGTACGTGCTAGCCATAGAAATGACTATTTTCAGACACGAAGGAAGTTACAAACACAAACAGTACAGTACAAAGTAAATGGTAGGGTGTGGCTTTTGACAGTAACAGCATGGTAAAGTTGAAACAGAATACAAAAGAACAGTCTGATTACAACAGCAGGATACAGATTTACAGCTGACATAGTACAACTAGTGGATAAGGTATATAGCTCAATCTTTACCAATACCCATAGAGCAGCAACATTTACGATATTGAGACAAAATGGTTTCCGAGTTTCTTTGTTCCCCTCATCAACCATGAATAAGATACTCAACATTACAGTTACTGAAATCCCGGGGTGGGGGGGGGGCTAGTGCTCTCTTTCTCGCTCTCTCTCTCTCTCTCTGTCCCACATTTATTTATTCATTGAGCTTGTGTTAACTAGGTATGCATACTAGACAAAAACAAATAGCTATTTTCAGGTGCGACCCGTGAGGCTACAAGGAAATATGGAGAGAATTACAGTCTGGGAAAGGATGTACAGGGTTTCAGGTAAACGATATATGATATACAGACAATCCAAGATATAAGTAACAGATATACAGACAGTTCAAGATGTAGCAGGGAGACAATTTTAAATATATAAGATACATGCCACAAAGAAACACATATGGGTAGATACCATAGAGTGGCACAGTCGTGCACTGTGCTTTATTGGCTTTCCCTAGATATAAAGCCTTGTGGAATACATTCGAACTGACAGAAGAAGAACTGACCCCCCCACACACACACATTCGAGGAGTACTACAACCTAAATTACAAACCTATATCTCTTTCTCTTAGAAAACAGCTTTACAGCGACTTCTTTAGAGGCATGATGTACCACTATGGCACACCCCTTGATACTTCCCTATAGATATTCCTCACCCCCCCGGCATATAATATCAGTTTTATACTGGCTCAACTTGACTCTTTTTTAAGCAATAGGGCATGACCATTAGTTAAATTATCAGTCTGTTAATCATCCCCTAGGGGTGTAACGTCACACGAGGTGTAGCCGCGTGCCTTATTGCCCTTAGGGGGTGATTAACTAACTTCTAACTCTCGGGAGTGTCTCATTGCTATTATAAAAAATTATATTGAAAGAAAAGTATTGACAGTATACTTTTTGAATGTTTTCCTCATTTACAGGGAGATTTTTAATAAAATAGCTCTTCCACTGGCAATTTAAGAATGCTGGTTCAAAATCAGAATGCATCATCCCAGTCATTCAGCAGTGCTAGAGGATGGAATACTGACAGGAAGAATCCATGTGCCATGGCGATCAGGCTGTAAATGACATGACAGTGTAACATGGATTAATGTAGCGCTGTTGGAATCCTAACAGCCAATCAGACTGCAACATTTCTGAGATCCTTTTTCTAATTCAGGTCAGTGGAATGACTGGGCCTTTATTTTCCCCTGCATGGGATGCAAGGGATTGATTTCCTTGATTTTCAGACTATAGTAGCCAGCTTTCAATGGAGGCCTAAAGATTCCTTCAGTTACAACCAAATGAAAGGTTTTCTCCTGAAACAAAGGGAGAAATGCCTGAAAAGCCAACCCCTCCCTCTACTAAAAACATTTGTGTTTCACATATTGCAGGGTGCTCCCCTAGATTCTTTACTCTCTCACTTATATAAGGCATTATTGGAAATAGAAGGGGAGACATAGATTACCCTAGAACACGATGGCAGGCAGACCTAGGATGAGAGATACTTACTAATAAGTGGAAATTATATCTTTAGATAAGTGCATAAACCTACGTTGTCTCACATATGGAAAGAATATGCCCAGCAATGTGTTTCTCATTTTTTCTACACTCTGGTTCAACAGGCCAAATTCAACTCTGGCTCGGAAAGAAATCAAATAAAGAAGAAGTCCAGATCAATCCTGACCTACACCCTGAACAAAAAGAAGAGATTGAGCATCTCTTAGAGTATTATCAAGAGACATTTACAGGAACACCAGGTCGAGCAGTAGGAGTAGAGCATGAAATACACATCCAACAACATAATCCCATACATCAGAAACCATATAGAACACCAGAAAAGTTGAGACAGGAGGTTATTAAAGAAGTACAAAAAATGGAATAAGCCAAAGTCATAGTACCATCACGTAGTTCATGGTCATTCCCACTGGTGATAGCTGAAAAGAAGGAGGGAGGTATCAGGTTATGTCTTGATTTCAGAAAGATCAATGCAATATCTGATTTTGACGGATACCCCATGCCTAGGATAGATGACCTACTAGACCAAATAGGTTCTGCAAAGTACATCAGTATTTTGGATTTAACAAAGGGGTATTGGGAAATACCCCTAGCTCAAAGTGCACAGGAGTTAACAGCTTTCAGCACACCCATAGGGTTGTTTCAATTCATGACCATGCCGTTCGGCCTTCATGGTGCCCCGGCAACCTTTCAGAGGTATATGGACCATATTTTGAGACCCCATAATTTGTACAGTGCTGCTTATCTGGACAACGTAGTTATCTACAGTCCGGACAGGGACACCCATTTGAGACATTTAAGTGCAGTAATTCAGAGCATTAAGGAGGCTGGACTTACAATAAATCCCTCAAAATGTGCCTTAGCCAAAACAGAAACCAGATATTTAGGTTTCATTATCGGTAATGGCAAAGTACAGCCAGAAGTAAGTAAAGTGGATGCAGTCGCTAATAGTGCTATACCCAGGACAAAACGTCATGTTTGATCTTTTTTAGGGTTAGCCAGCTATTATAGAAGGTTTATCCCAAATTTTTCCACTTTAGCTACACCCTGACTGAGCTAACCAAAACAAAAACCCCAGATAAAGTAAATTGGAACTATGAGTGTGACCAGGTTTTTCCGAGTATAAAAACTGCCTTGTGTTCAGCCCCAGTGTTGTCAAGTCCTGATTTTTCAAAGCCATTTGAGGTTCACACTGACACTTCTGATACAGGCATCGGTGCAGTGTTAACTCAGCATGATAAACATGGTGAACACCCCATCCTTTATATTAGCAGAAAACTACATGAGTGGGAGAGGAAATACTCCACCATAGAGAAGGAATGCCTGGCAATGAAGTGGGCCATTGAGGCCTTGAAATATTATCTTTGGGGTATTAATTTTGAGGTGGTTACTGACCATAATCCGTTGGTATGGCTTAACAACATGAAAGAAAAAAATACACGGATTATGCGTTGGTACTTGGCTCTTCAGCCATATTATTTCACAGTCAGACACAGATCTGGTACCCAGCATCAGAATGCTGATTTCATGTCACATTTTGGTGCAGTATGATAGGAATTGCTAAAACTGTTTTGAAATGATGATTCTGAGGACTACTGTAACGTATTTATGGAGTGTACCATTCTATCGTTTTTAAACCTCAGGGAATATGTATTGATTGAGATATTGATTTATATCTCGACAAGACAGTGGTCAATACTAAAGATAAAGGGTCCCTGAGGGGAACTTCTGGAGTGGGAGGGCGGAAGTTCCATCCCCTTCAAGGGGAGGGGGTTCAGGTCATCCATCCGATGGTTAGATGTTTGTGTGGGGAGGAATGTAACAGGGCCCCCCTGTTATGCATAATAAAATAGGGTAACATTCCCCTTTAAAATAAAAACAAATTCTGTTTCACTCTTTTCTATATTCTTTTACTTATTCCAAACTATTCTGTTTCTTTTCTTGTCAGGGTGGCCAACCTGACAAACACATCTCTTTTTGCTTTACTATCCCTTTAAATGCCCCTTTTTTATAAAACAAAATCAAACTGTCATGCTGATTTAAAGACCAGTTTCCTGATAGAAGCTGCTGTCTTTATCCTGTTTTAAAATGCATTTGTCCCCAAAAGTAGACTACAATGCTGCAGAGTTGTTAAAGAGTAGTGGTACCTACAGAACAGAGTCCCTGCTGATCCAAGAAACGCTGTTTTCTCTGGTTATTGAACCCTGTAAACAGTGGAAGGCAGAGGAAGGTAAAAAACTGCAATTCCAGCTGTCTGAAATAAACCAAACAGGCAGAAAGAGTTAAAAAAGCTCTGTATAGTAGCTAATGAATTGTAATTTGAATTAAAATGACTCTCTGAGGTACAGAGAGCTGTTTTTCTTTCTGTTGTCTTAAACTGTTTTAAAAGAACAAAACAGAGTATTTCTGACAGAATTGTTTTACTATTATTTAAAGACAAATTTTCTTCTACTTCTTAAAGCTGTACAACACAATATATTATGGATTGTGAAGTCATGAAAAAGAAATGAAAGTGATTGTTTTTAACAGAAGCTTCAGTAGGCCCTGCTTAGGAGCCGGGCAGGCCCAGAATGACAGTTTATATAGGAGGAAGGTATGATGCCACCAAAAAGGGGAGGAGTAAAATGTACCAGGAGGAGACTATATAAACCCCTATTTGATTGGCTAGACTAGAGAGAGGAGATGTGGAGGAGTGTTCAATAGGGTTCTGGACACTGAGCAAGAAGGAGCTTGTTCAAGGAAAGCTATAGCTGTTAAAGAAGGAAGACAGACCAAGAAGAAGTGATTCCTGTTTGAAGCGTGCTGGACTTAACACTCTATATTTCTTTCTGTGAAGTAACAGTGCTTTCTTTATTTTTATTTTTTTTGTTTTGAACAATTTGTTTTGGACGTTTATTTCTGATTTAAGAAATAAAATGATAAATGCAGTAATTTGCATTTTTTATGCACTAAAGTTCTGTCTGTGTGTCTGTCATTGATCCAACGCTTCCACACTGGTGTTAGCAGTGGGATTGTCCTGGTACACTAAAGCTGCTTGGGGAGTGCTACCAGGGGGCATTGTCATATATCAGTGCCCTGGCAGATGGAAGAAAAGGATCAGACAGTAACTGGTGCAGGACATCTTACTAGATCAGTAAGAGAAATAACTGATCTACCCTTTTGCCTGGGTTGGAACCTGGTGCAAGACCTAAGATGATGACTGATACAGAAGTGAAGGAAGAGAGGAAGAGTCCAGAGGCTCAGATGGCAGTGATACCCGAAGAGCCAGGTGACTTGTTAAAATAGTTATGCCTATGACAACTGGACCTGGAGCAGCAGAGAGAAGAGGATCGATGACAGCGAGAAGAGGACCGAAGGATGCAGGCCTAGGATCGGAGATGACAAGATGAGAAATGGCAGGATACCTTGAAAGCCATTCAGGAGATGAATCAGGGTCATACAGAATGAGCAGGACCCCGAGATATTAAGCTTACAAAACTTACAGAAATGGATGACATTGAAGCTAATCTAACCACTTTTGAGCAGATAGCAGTGATGTGTGCCTGGCCCAGGGACCAGTGGGTTATCAGGTTGGTACCTTATCTTTCGGGGAGAGCACAACTTGTTTATAGCCAGTTAAGTGGGACAGATGCTAATGACTATGACAAAGTTAAGGAAAAGATACTAAGAAGGTATAATATAAATACTGAAACCTATAGGCAGCGCTTCCGACAACAGAAAATGTCATCCTATGATACACCTAGAGAGACATATGCCAGACTAAGGGATTACTGTGTAAAATGGTTACAGCCAGCTACTAAGACTATCAATCAGATAATGGAGCTGATTATAATAGAACAGTTTATCCAGGTATTGCCCATGGATGTTCAGTTATGGGTAAAAGAACACAAACCTGAATCTTCTGAAGTTACAATAAAATTAGCCGAAGATTATCTGGCTGCTCATCCCTCTAGACCAAGGGAGCCACCTATTAATCCAGTCCCAAGTCAAACACCAGGCAGAGTTTTGTCCCTAACACCCAAAATACTAACTATGGTCAAGACAACCAGGGGTAGGATACCATATGCAGAAATAATATGCCATGGGTGCCTAAGAAAGGGCATATTGTTGAAATTGCCCCCATAAGACAGATGTGACTCATTTATCCCTTGCCAACATAGGATATGTGACCTCAGTAGGAATTGGTAACCAACAAACTTTGGGATTGTTAGACTCGGGGAGTAAGCAGACCTTATTAAGATCTGATTTGGTACCAGAAACAGAAATTACTGGTAATGATACCACGGTGAGATGTGTATATGGTGACATTCATCAATACCATACTGCCACTATGAATCTAACTGTGGAAAATGAAAGTCATCAAATGGTGGTCGGTTTAGTACCGCGCCTACCAGTACCAGTCATTATTGGACAGGACTTCCCCAAGATTGATAAGTTGTTACAAAGTCAACCAATGTCTTCTAAATTGGTACCTGTGGTAACTAGATCACAGGCTAAAGTACAACAATTGGGGGACATATTTTCTCTCAAAGAGGACTATTTTTATGAGAAAGGGAAGGCAAGAAAATCAAAGCAAGAAAGAAGGAAAGAGAAAGTACGGTGGCATGGAACTCATGTTAAAGAGGATAGAGAGTATACCTGAACTTTCATCCTGTGAAATACAACAGGATCAAATAAATGATGAGACTTTAAAACCTTTCTTTTACAGGTAAAAAAGAAGTACAACCTGGACATTCTAGTTTTGTTGTGAATAAAGGTGTATTATATCATGTAACTAGAGAACCTGGTACTGAAACAGGTAGAACAGCTATGGTACAAAAAAATATATAGAAAATAATGCACTTGGCACATAAAATACCTATGTCAGGGCATGAAGGCGAGACAGAACCATACAGCGTATCCTAGCTAGATTTAATTGGCCAGAACACATCAGGGAGGCTGAGTACTGTAGAGCCTGTCCCGAGAGCCAGATGGTAGCTAAGAAGGAAAAAGGATGAAGTACTACTGCAACCCATTCCCTATGTCACCACCCCATTTGAAAGGATAGCGATGGATGTGGTAGGACCACTTACTAAGAGTTCTAAAGGCAACCAGTACATTTTAGTTATTTGCGATAATGCAACTCGTTATCCTGAAGCTATTCCAATGAGGACGGTTAAGGCCCCTCAAATAGCTGAAGAGTTGGCCAAAGTTTTTAGCCGAATGGGAATCCCACAAACCATCCTAACAGATAGAGGCAGTAACTTCACCTCTGTCATGTTAAGGGAATTGTATCGTCTTTTAGGAGTATCCTAACAGATAGAGGCAGTAACTTCACCTCTGTCATGTTAAGGGAATTGTATCGTCTTTAGGAGTATCAGCTGTAAAACATCCCTTACCAGCCTCAGTCAGATGGATTAGTGGAACGTTTTAATAAAACTCTAAAAGCATGCTGCAGAAGTATGTACAAGAAGAGGAGAGATTGGGATAAGTGCTTGCCATACCTATTACTTGCTTATGGAGGTGCCCCAGGCCACTACTGGTTTTTCCCCATTCTCTTTGCTGTATGGTCGAAAATCCAAGGGGCCCTTGATGTTGTTAAAGAGCATTGGGAAGAGGAAAGAATGTTGGTATATAATATTGTTGATTATGTGACTGCTATCAGAGAAAGATTGGTAAAATATGTTACAATAGCCCATCAAAATGTAAACCTAAAACAAATGTGTCAAAAAGAGTGTTATGATGAAGGCCTGAAAATGAAACAATTTGAACCTGGAGAGAAAGTGGTGTTATTGTTACCCTCTAGTGTGAACAAACTATTAATGAAATGGAGAGGTCCCTATGAGGTAATCAGGCAGACAAACCAGGTTAATTATGAGATAGAGATGCCAGATCATAGGCCCACCCGAAATGTATATCATGCTAACCTACTTGAAAATGGGTTGAAACACCTCCAGATACTACTCTCTACATTCAAATAGAACAAGATACATCCGAGCTAGAAATAGCCTATGATCGGCTCGGAAAGAAATCAAAAAAGGAGAAGTCCAGATCTATCCTGACCTACACCCTGAACAAAAAGAAGAGATTGAGCATCTCTTAGAGTATTATCAAGACATTTACAGGAACACCAGGTCAAGCAGTAGGGGTAGAGCATGAAATACACATCCAACAACTTAAAAGCAAACATCAGAAACCATATAGAATACGGAAAGGTGAGACAGGAGGTTATTAAAGAAGTACGAAAAATGGAACAAGCCAAGGTCATAGTACCATCACGAAGTTCATGGTCATCCCACTGGTGACAGTTGAAAAAGAAGGAGAGAGTATCAGGTTATGTCTTGATTTCAGAAAGATCAATGCAATATCTGATTTTGACGGATACCCCCATGCCTAGGATAGATGACCTACTAGACCAAATAGGTTCTGCAAAGTACATCAGTACTTTGATTTAACAAGTGTTGCAGCAAATACCCCTAGCCCAAAGTGCACAGGAGTTAACAGCTTTCACACACCCATAGGGTTGTTTCAATTCATGACCATGCAGTTCGGCCTTCATGTTGCCCCGGCAACCTTTCAGAGGTATATGGACCATATTTTGAGACCCCATAATTTGTACAGTGCTGCTTATCTGGAAGACATAGTTATCTATAGTCTGGACTGGGACACCCATTTGAGACATTTAAGTGCAGTAATTCAGAGCATTAAGGAGGCTGGACTTACAATAAATCCCTCAAAATGTGCCTTAGCCTAAACAGAAACCAGACATTTAGGTTTCATTATCGGTAATGGAAAAGTACAGCCAGAAGTAAGTAAAGTGGATGCAGTCACTAATAGTGCTGTACCCAGGACAAAACGTCATGTTCGATCTTTTTTAGGGTTAGCCAGCTATTATAGAAGGTTTATCCCAAATTTTTCCACTTTAGCTACACCCCTGACTGAGCTAACCAAAACAAAAAACCCAGATAAAGTAAATTGAACGATGAGGTGACCAGGCTTTTCGGAGTATAAAGCTGCCTTGTGTTCAGCCCCAGTATTGTCAAGTCTGATTTTCAAAGCCATTTGAGGTTCACACTGGCGCTTCTGATACAGGCATCGTGCAGTGTTAACTCAGCATGATAAACATGGTGAACACCCCATCCTTTATATTAGCAGGAAACTACATGAGAGGAGAGGAATACTCACCATAGGGAAGGAATGCCTGGCAATGAAGTGGGCCATTGAGGCCTTGAAATATTATCTTTGGGGTAATAATTTTGAGGTGGTTACTGACCATAATCCATTGGTATGGCTTAACAGCATGAAAGAAAAAAGACACGGATTATGCGTTGGTACTTGGCTCTTCAGCCATATCATTTCACAGTCAGACACAGATCTGGTACCCAGCAACAGAATGCTGATTTCAGGTCACGTTTTGGTACAGCATGATAGGAATTGCTAAAACTGTTTTGAAATGACGATTCTGAGGACTACTGTAATGTATTTATGGAGTGTACCATTCTATCGTTTTTAAACCTCAGGGAATAAGTATTGATTGAGATATTGATTTATGTCTCAAATAGGGGTGCCACGATAATGAAATTGCGATGGTACGATAACCTTGAATAAATTATCGCGATAACCTTGTTATCGCGATAATTTCCCAATTTTTGTAACAAAGTTAGAAATATTATTTAAATTCACTTTTGTGCACATAATTTACATATTTTGCTTATTCCATTCTATGTTATACATTTATCTGCATTATACAAAGTCTGCAAGGTGAAATAATACAAGGAGAGTGCAACTTTATAGTTAAATATTTTGTTTATTTATTAAATTCTGCTATTTATAAAATTGCTTTTCCTTTATGTAAGAATGTTTCAGTGCTGTGCACGTTGCACAATTGCATTACAAAGACATACATGTGTGTTATACACTTTTAGTTTTACAAACTAAAGTCATTGTAACATTCATTTTTAAAATGTGAAATATCACATTATAATTAATGGTGACCCTATTTATCAGCTTGAGTAGGGGTGTCTTCAAAGTAACACCATAATAACCCGTAATCTGGCTATTGCAGCATTCCAAACTACTTTCACTTTCCTGCACTTTTCCCACTGACTGTAGTGTGAGGTGACCAAGTGGTGTTTGGTCTTTTAAACAATATTGTACAAATTGTAGAGAAAGAGCACTGTTCAGTTCAGTATAAAAACATGTCAGCTGTTCTTTCAGCTTACTTTTTAGTTTCCTGGGAGAACAGCCACGAAGTGTAGCATAGTGTGATGAGGAGAGAGAGGGCTTGGGGTTTAGAACACTCGACGAAGCCGCTAGCTGAAGGGTTGCTATAGCTCTCCGCTCTGCACTGTTCAACTTTTTCCCAGGAAGCAAAAATGTAATGCTGAAAGAACAAGCTGATGCTTTTTTTTGTACTTGAACCGCGCTCTTTCTACAACTTGTACAATATTGTTTAGAAGACTGAACACTGCTCAGTCATATCACCAGCAGGAAACTGCAGAAAACTGAAACTTAAGGAAAGCTACGCACTACAATTATAAAAGATAAAGAATAGGCAAGTGTATATTGATGGATTTATTTTATTTTTTTCAACACACTTTTACGTAGGGTGTGATGACCACATAAATCTCTTGAGGTTTTATGGGTCATCATCATTACACCCACCCAGGCCCACACACACTTCCACACCACTCAGTCTCAACTTTACTGGTTCTCCACAGACTACGGTCTTGTCCCCCAGACTAATGTGACATTTCATGATGGCCACCTGTATTAAGTTTATGGCTGGCCTTCATCATTACACACACCTCAGGTGTGCAAAAAAAAAAAATTACACTTGCCTATCCATTATTTTCTATTTAATGGCTTGTTTACAACAAGTTCACAGTAATCTCAGATACTGCTTGGTTGTCCTGTCCTCCTGCAAGAAATACACAGTAAGCTGGAGGTTTACACAGAATTTGTACGCTAGTAGTAGCCATGGCGCACACATGACTTGAAGCAAGGTGTTTAACCCGAATGCAATATGTATCAACTCTAAGAACTGAATGGCAAAATCAATGTCCACTCCAAAAGGAAGGACAATTAAGAATTGAAACATTGAACAATAAGAATAAGAGTTATTACATTACATCATGTGAAACAATGCAAGGCTGAACTGACTTGACTACATTAATTTACAAATACAGGCATGTTACAGAAGTTACACAACACAGCCTAAAGTTACCAAGTTGGTCAACATAAACAGCTTCTGAACTTGTTCATAATGACATTCATGGGCATTAGGGCAGGCACAGTTAGACCCGATCTTATTTAGTTGAGGGGTGTAATTATGATCGCACCTGGCATGAAGTTCAGAGATATAGATGACAGTTTGTGCAACATAAATACTACTTTGTGAGCTTTTCTAGATCTCTGTGATGTCAGTGATGACCATGTAGTGCCCAAGTACATTGAGTTAAGCACCACCGATTGTCACTGACATCACAGGTTCTAAGAAATTAAATGGCTCCCCAGTCCCGATGTAGTATTTATGTTGCACAGATCCGTCATCTATATTTCTGAACTTCATGCAGCACAGGTTGAGTATACACACAATACATCAAATTAAAATAAGATTGTCATGGTCTTTTCTAATCTGTGTCTGCTAGTGCCAATTACATGAATGTGTCCCTTTAAACTGGATCAGGGATAATGACACAGGTGTAACAGGCAGCATATAATGAGACAGTGTTTCTTCCCTAGTTTTAGAGCAGCATCATTTGCTTTGGAGCTTTATTATCAACTGAATTATTGCTGTATCTTCCGAATTAATATTACTGATATGGTGCCACTTACTGAAGGGACTTGAATTAAGCTTATCAGATGAGTTTGAATAGATTCAAGACAGCAGGAAGAATAAAGTGTTAAATAAACAGTTCAAAGAAGTCATGGCTGGGTAGAGAGGATCATACACACACAAAACCCGAATGAAAGGAATCATCAATGTCAGACTCATCTTGGAGCCATATCTACTCATCTGAACTGGAGTGGCTGACACTCTATAATCAGTTCAAAATAGAGACATTAAGAATAGTTTCATGTTCCTTCCAGCAGAGAGATGGATGTACCAGCTCGCTGTGAACAAGTAGTCTTTTTGTGTTTTGTGACTGTAGTTAAGGAACGATGCTGCTGCTAGCATCTCAATAGTAAAAATAAGACTCTAGCATCATATATCTACCGTGTCATGTTGAATGTGAACTGTATTTTAGTGTTACAACTTGGTAGTCAATGCAGAAGTATTTCAAAATGCAATAAAGGTGTTATTTTTTCTATCAAGTGTTGTGGTGTGTTTGTTATTGGTCTAGACTACTCATGGCGATCTGTGTGCACTAAGTAATATGAAGTATGTGAAGCTCTCCTTCTCCTCCTCCTCTCAAGTAATTCTTCTTGATAGTAGTCCTATGATGTAATCTGAAAGTGAGTGAACAAGATGACTCTTATCTACACCCTTGCCCCTCCACTGGTGGTATTCTTTGGGTGGTATGAAGTGCCTTGGCATCTTTAAAAAAGAAAAAAAGTCACTGTAATTTTTGTTCAGAAACACAAGCATGTTTACATGCTCTGGTGTTAGTCTAGACTCATTGGCGTGAACCAGACCACTAGTGCTAATCACTCTTTCTGATGGCACACTTGTTGTTGAATACATAACATTTGTGAGCAACATTTGCTAAAATGGTAGTTCAGCTTCATGGCCTTTCCACCACAGAAGAGGATCCAAATTGTATGCAGATATGGCAGGGCCATGTAATGTTTATCTCATTTCTCACTTTACTCTTTAGTGGAATTTCTTCTTCTCTTGTCTGCAACCTGAATTCTTCATATTTCAATGATGCGCTTAATAACCCGGAAATCCCAGGCATGAAGAACTTTCTGTACAATCTGTGCTGTGCTGATGAATGATACACATTGTTTGTGATACCACCAGAGAAGGGGGACAAAGAGTCTTCAGTCACACGCTCATTGTCATTTGACAACATATGGTCATCATCATCATCCATGAGGTAAGACGCTGCAGGCAACGCAGTAGCAGCAGCAGCAGTAGTATTTGTAGTGGTACCTGTACCTCTACACTCAGGCAGCGGCAGACTGTGTTTGTGTTGGTTCTGGTGCAATACCAGGCTGACGACTTCTTGTATTACCATGGATATAACCAAATCGTATCTTCTGTAAAATTAGCTTTGAATCGTGGATCAATAAAACATGCAATTTTGAGGTGTATTCAATTTGATCCAATTCCTGATCCTTTTGAACAGGTCACCATATATATCTTCATTTGCTTACCCATGGTCCATCTGTTGTCTTTTGGGCTTAGGATTTGATTTTAGGTAATGCAGAAATGTTTTGGTGCTGGATATTGTTACATATTGCTCTGTTGCTAAAGGTCAAATGAACGGTTCAAAGGGCCCAATATTTGATTGATGTCTCAAGCACACCTACATCTGAGTCCTTTTGCATCAAATGCCATGTGTTTCGGTCTGAAATCCAACACTGCACACACAGCCTGCTGCTGCTCTATAAACCTGGCCACCATGGCATATGTGGAACCCCATCTTGTAACTACATCATGAACAAGAGAATGTTGTGGCACATTTAGTTCTGCTTGTTTTTTCTTTACTCTCTTCTTTTCTTCCAGCTGAGCGTGAACCTGGCACCAAATGCCGACATGCTCCTAAGTGCATTCTCAACTTCACTGATCTTTAATGCTTTTCCAATTGCCAAATTGAGATTGTGACAAAGCAATGCAAGTGCTGACTTTCATCACATCTCTGAATGCCTTTTAGCTTATTGCTTCCATTGTCGGTGGTAATTGCTGACATATTTTCAATGCTTAGTGCCCATTCCTCAAGAAGCTCCTGAAAGGATTCAGCAATATTCTCTGCTGTGTGGTCATCTGGAAGAAAGAGTGTCTCTAGGCAGTTTGTCTTTAGCTCCCATTCGCTTGTTATGTAATGTACTGTTAGACTCATGTAAGGCTCGCCACTTCCTCCACTGCTGGTCCACAAATCAGTTGTAGCAGCAAACCACCGTGCCCCTGCCACTGAAGCCTCCACCTGTTTTCTCACCAGATTGTACATTCTTGGGATTTCTTTTAGCAGAGAAATAGGATCTACTAGGCATTGAATTATCTGGGATTTAGTTTCACTAGATTGCGGAGCTTAGGCCTATCTACAGTTTGGAATGGTTGCATGTCCTTTGCAATAAAGATGCTACAGCTGAGTTTAACTCCTGTGCCTGTTGTGAAGCTGGTTCAAATTTCCTCCCCTTTCTAATGCCATCAGAATTGATGGCTGAGTGCTGTGCTCTTTTTCTTCTTGATCTGGTGAGCTCATTACGGATAATGTTGATGATGCCTTGTCTTTACTGCCTTTCTCACACTGACTCTGAATCTGAAATGAATTAATTACAATTAATGTAACATTAACCTAGTAACATAATCTAAATTAAATTACAATAGTCACATTACAAAAAACTGTCACTCACTTCATCTTGATCAGTACAAATTTTTTTTCCTTTTAATTAAGGCATCATCTTCCTGTGTATATTCATGTTTCAAACTGTGCTTTGTGCTGCAGTCCTTTATGGTGACTTATGTTGCTATGTTCAGACCGCGACACCACCACATACATTTGTACTTTTTGACTTAACATAGGGAGGGTTGGTGTTGTCACCAGTGAGTAAATTTTAAATAAAAGCGCCCTGTCCTCTTTACAAGGATGGATCCAGGATAGAGGAGAACTCCCAAGGTTGCCAGCTGTACCTGACACTTTGAGAATATGATACAGGGCGGGACTAGAACAATATAGTATTTGATGAAGGCCATCTCTAGGCTTAAGACAGGTGCCAACACTAAATGCCAAATTATCTGGGGACCATGGCCTTGGGAGACCAAATGTAAGGTGGTGTGTGTGGTGGACAGGCAGGTGAGGCGTACTGTTTGACTGGAGGAGCCACAAACACAGTATTTGATGAATGCAGTATAATGACTTAACTCATAATATCCAAAACACTGAATAGAGACTGTTCCAAGTGTGGAGGGACCACAGAAGGTGAAGATTCCATTCCTATAACGCAGTTTGTAGAATAATGGAACCTGATTGCAGCACCAAAATGTAAGACCAACACATATCCACTGTTAGAGTGTTAACAAAAGCTAGGTATGACCATTAACTAGCACCAGCAGCATCTATGCTTAGCTTATATGAGGTTTGTCAGTAGGGGCTCTGATGAACCTTATATGAGCTAAACAGATACTGCAGGTGCTAGGTAAGCAACCATACCTAGATTTTATTAAGGCTCTAACAGTGGATATGTGTTGAGCTTATTTAGTGCTGCAATCAAGTCCAATACTACAAACTGTTTTAATGAAATCACCTTCGGTGATCCTCCACTCTGAACTAGTGCTACTAATAGAGGTGTTTTTGACATTTTAAGCTGAGTGTGCCAATGCTCAGCTTATTCACATGCCTGATCCCTGAGAACCAAGCCTGTGAGTTCTTTGTTTCTTTGACTGACTGACATTATACTCTGACCTTCTTCTTCACTATTATTAAAGTTTTCAGTTAATGTTGGTAACCTGGTGGTTTGCTGCTAGAACAGAATTGTTGCCTGTATGTTTGAGGAGTACATTTGTTTGTCACTAAATAGTGGACAGAAAAAAAAAACGTCCCCAAGCATACACTCATAACTGGACTCTGGAGAGGCAGGCTGAGGCTACCAACCCAATTACACAGGCAGAAGAGCTGAGGAATGCAAACTAGAATGAAAATATGTATGCACTGCCATCTGCCATGGTGCCAAGTTTTGTATGGACTTGTGCGTCGCCGCCACATCCACTACTGCTGCTGCTGAGCCTGTACATTTTGTATGGGGGATGGGTGCCAGTGAGCATCACGAAGGCTTAGTGCCAATGCCAATAACAGTTCCCTCCATCCTTACCTCCACAGTCAACCTCAAGTGATATGTCATGATAGCATGCATCATATTTTTCCTTTTTCTCTATATAAACCTTGATGAAATGCCCTAAAAACACCAGCCAGTGGTGCGTGCACACACATTCTTTAAATTACTCATGCAAGATTACTCCCAGCGTTATGACATCCTGCAAGGGAGAACAGGGGAGCTGTTCCCATTGAAGTGAATATAGCTAGATTTTGTGTGGTATGTAATGCAACACACAATGGCCAGTCTAAAATTAATGAAGGGGTTCACTCCAATAACAAGGGCCTAGTTAGTGAAGCGATGCCCTTCATGAATCTCAGAGACTAGAAAGACTGTCCATTACATGTTGTATCATGCAACGTCAAGCAAGCCTCATTTACTTCAATGACAATACGCCCCAATGCTCTCCCTTGCATGACGTCATGGCACGGGGGCGTATTCAACACTTGCATGAGAAGAAAGTACATGAATGTACTTGGCTGCTGTTTGGGGTAGAAAATACCATATCAGATATTCCAATGGCTAATTATTCAGGGACTGCAGTATTGACCAATAGTAACATGATGTCTTACTCTCAATCTAAGATAATCCCCCATCACACACACAGTGACACACTGCCTATTAGACATTGTGTCATACCATACCAGGACTTTTTTTTTAAAGTGATTCTGTCACATTCTATCTAATAGAAAAAAATGTGATCATGTGACAAAAGCACTTTAAAGTAAACCCTAGCATGACTAAGATAAACACAGCATGACATATAAGTATCAGTGTACACTATTGAATCTTTCCAGTTCCATCCTTACCGTCTTATTTTTCAAGCTGGCTTCAGAATGTAAAGTGGGATGATGATCCCTGAGGTGAGTAAACATATTGGATGTATTACCACCCTTTGCAGAAATGTAGACTCTGCAAGTTCTACAAATGGGTCTCCATCTTCCTGGACTATTCCATCTTTTGGCATGCCAAAATACACCCAAGCGGATGATTTTACCTTCTTCATTGGTGGGTATAGTGGAGTGATCATGTCATTCTGATTATCACTTTGTGAATGTGATGTGCCACTGACACTGCATATAGCAAATGGACCTTCATTAGAAATTGCGCACGTCACCAATTTATCTTTAGCTTGTTGATGGCTGTGATGTTTTCTTTTAAATTTGAATCTGAATGAGATTGAGGTTGACTGTTGAGGTGCTCAGGAGGTGTTATGTCTGTTGATTTGTCTGCTTCCATCACTTCTTCCAAATACAACACTACTTCATCATTTTTTACTTCTAAGGACTCTTTCTCTTCAATAGATGTCGCCATTTTTGTACCTGACTCACAGGCTGACAGACCACCAGATCAGTACGGACTACAGAGTAAAACTGCTGCCAGTTAGATTGGTCCAATTTTTGTTGAAGACACAACTATGAAATGATCTTCAATCACAAAGTGATTAAGATGTCACACAGTGCATGGAATGGTCAGGAGGATTCATAGTCAAGGTTTCAAATGTAGACAGAGGAGGAGGAGACAAAGAAGAGGAGGAGGAGGACTACCTCAATGCCTGAGCTACCCTATTAGGCTTAAAGTACATCAGTTGTACAATAAAGAGATGTACTTAACAGGAAAGTGTGATGATTTGTGTCCTGGGATTAATTTTGCAACTGCCACTCTGCCTATCAAAATAAAATGTTTGAATTAGCAGCTACTATAATAAAAGCAAGTAAAATTTCTAGCAGTTGCAAGTGCAACACCATGCAAGAGAGGGTAAGAAGACTAGTTAAGCAAAGCAACAGCAAAAAAAGACGGAATTCAAATCTGACAGTACAACTCTGAGTTCAACAACACTGTCTACTACAAGTGTGAGTTGTGTCTGTGTAAGTAAACAGAATAGTTTTGGTAGATGTAAGAATACATTACATCAAACATGAGGCTCGCCTGAGTTAACACTGAGAGGTTTGTTTCTAGTCAGACTGACTGATCTGATATTCAATGAAAATCACAAGTACAATCTAGCCATATTTTGCTTGCTTGGTAACTGAAAACCTCAACCTCACAAAATGAACTAGAATCCTTCCTAAAATCCTAGTCTATCAAAGTTATTCCCAAAGTTTGAACTGAAAAAATACTAACTAATCTATACAGTACATAGAAAGGGATGTCAATGTCTGGCATGCATTCACTGTATTTTTCATGAATATATGGGTGGTAATTTAAATAGAATGACTTTGCAGTTCACTATTAACAATCCCCATGTACAAAACAAATGAACATGGATCTGTTTTTCTTGTAAATCATCAGTCACTTAGCTGAACGCAGCAACCTGCTCAAGTGTCATCTACTTCTTCAGCTTAATTGCTTGAGTCTTGATGGCCTTCACGACGTCTGTAAGTAGCTTTATGAATCTCCGGCTACCCTGAACAAGTTAAATAGGTGTTTTTCATTTCTTTAATTGCAACTGTTGCGGTCTTGTTTTCTTCCTAAATACATTTTACAAAAATACTTTTCATTTGCTTGCAATTGCAAAATTAAGAAACTAACCTAACACACTGCACTGGGCCATATTTTTGCCTACCCTCCCACCATAGACCATCGTACTGGCCAGCCAGCCAGCATCTCAACTTCATCCTCCTCAACAGTGGATATGTTGTGCTTGACATATCCATGACCCCTCACACACAAATACATACTTGATGTGCACCTGTCTGCCAGTGCACATGACATACTACTCTAAGCACCCCCAGCACCAGCCCCACAAACATGGATCCCAACCTGCCTTCTAAGTTCACTCCTGTCCTTATCCTGGACTAATTGCTACCACAGCTTGCTCCCTTACCCCCACACCCCACATCTGTCTGAGTCTGACTATAATTGTTTTCATCATTATTCTTTTTTTTTATCCCCATTTTCATCTCATCTGATGTCTGGGATGGTGGGATGGACCTCTTTCTGAAGTTCCTCTAACTGGTCAAGACATCAGGCATCAAGCCAACACCACGTGATGATGAATGATGTAAATCACAATCCCAATACACTAGCATTTGCTCTCGACCTTCCAAGTTCGAATAATGTTTTTGAAGGAAGGCACAGCTTTTCTTGAAATGCTTTTTTATGTTAACTCTGTTTTCTCCCCATTTTCCTATTGCCAGCCACAGCTGCCAGGTTGAACTCCTTTGCCTCCCCTTCCCATGCCCAACACTAGGCTTTGCTCAACAATTCCAAGTACCCCAAGTTCCAACTCTGTAACCCCATGGTTGCCCACAATGGCTTATATATATCATTATCATCAACCATGAGCAGGAGGACACCTCACCTCAAGTCATCTAGTGCCCTCAAACAGGAGAAACATACTGTACTTGACACTCAGACTCAGTTGGAATCAGAACCCTTGGGAGGACACAGCAGGGTGTCACTGTCAGATCCTCGGAGGATGGAGTCAGTCAAGGAGACCCTCCTGTGACAGATGGGGTGGGTATGGACGGGAGGGGAAGGAGGCTTCACCTGCCCACCACCTACTCTGCAGGGGAATTTTATTGCCTTTTTATATCCATTCCCCAATCCCAGCCATCACCCAAGAGTGTGGTCCTCAGTGAGGTGAGTGACCTTGGCTTGCTGATGCCTATCGGGTCCATGACCATTGGCAAAAGGGAGGATGAGCCCCAAGTCAACCCCGACCCACCTTCAGTGCTCCCATAATGGCACCCTTATAACCAAGTCAAGTGATGCCTCCATGGCAGCAACTGCCGACGGTAACGGGTGGGGTATAATGAATGTGCATGCCAGCCAGGTGCCAGTACTGCACACTAAGGGACCACTTATTCTTTCCCACACAACCCCCCCCCACTGGTGTCAACACTCCAGCAGGGTTTTTTTACAAAAGAGAGTCAACCCAAAATTTCAGTGAGAGATCTTTTTATAAAATAGTAAAAATGTTTTCATCTTATTACTTACACTTTCTGCATGGAAAATATATATAAAATGCACTTGATCTCAAAAACTTGCCTCAGTCTGCGCTTTGGGGCAAAGCTACCCTTCCTGACTGAGGAGGCCTGGCCTAAAGCAGGCAGGTAAAACATTACATAATGACAATGCAGTGCAATTAAACACCATAAACCAAATGCTACTCTAGTCAAAAACCATCGATCCAGTTCTCATTAGTGATGGAACTTAAAGTCACTTCTGGGGTTAATTGAAATGAATTCCCTACATTTTAGGTTCAGATCCCACCACTGCTGGAAGACTGGATGGACTAGAAAGCCTGTTTATGAAAATCATTTTATAATTAACAACAAAACAGAAACATATAAAAACATCCATATGCACTTGCAGCAGGGTGTGGTGTGATGATGCTGCTGTTGGGGAGTGGGACCGTGGAGGAGATGCCCACCAGCTGCACCTGCCACTCACTCATTTGCCAGTTCGCCACTGCCTACTACCTAACTTCACAGAGGTGGGAGGCATCCAGTGGCAGCCAAAGCTGAAGAGCCACCAGACATGTGCCTGGTCGGTGACAGTCTGACTGTCCGGACTCCTGATGTCCTCAGATGAAATTCATACATTGCAAACAAAGTACACAACAATGCTATGCCCAAACATAAGTTGAACAATAAAACAACAAATGACTTACTACTCAACTCGAAGAGAGATGATGGTCAAGTTGGTCAAACTTGTCAGGCTGGTATTGTTGGTGGTGCGATGGTATGGATAATGGTAGTGGCCAGTGGGTAATAATGTCTTCCTACTACTTGGCTACAAAATTGAAAGTGCAGAGAGATATTTCAGTTTCATCATGACTGAGGAGAGGATTCTTTTAATTCAATGTAAAGGAAGACCCCAGACATGTCTACAGAAATTTAAGGACTGACTACCCCCTCTCGCGAGTGCCACCTCAAAGCTACAGCAAAATCATTATATTTATTTTACAAGGAACACAACATACACAGATACACCACACATACCCAGTAACCCCACACAACACAATCCCCCAAAAGGCACTGCACTTTGTCCTGCTTGGTACATGACAGTGACAATAATAACCGTACCCCACACAAAACATTTACATACAATTACAATTTACAAATTAAAAGTTGTTGAGAGTGACAGGCTCAGCCCAGGAGGACACAGACTGCCTCATCAAACTACTACCAGTGCCACTTGCTTATACAGTGCACACTACTGCCACAGATTCCAAATAAACAGCCCTGCCTGCAGTCCACTCCAGTCCACTCCAAACCAGACCAGGCCCCTCCAAATATTCCAGACCACCCATCCCCTGGCACAAACATTAAACCACAGGGTCACCTCCTCACCGCCACCAGCACACCACACTCTTCTTGCCATGATCTACTGGCTAGCTGCGCAGCTTGGCTATCATCAGATGTCATGTCTCACACACAGACAGCGCTGCTGCTACTAACTCAGTAAACTCACCCCCACAGTTTTCCCTTGGCTACCCATTTTAATCTGATAATCTGAAGGTTGCCTCAGAAGACCCTCCCTCAGGCTCTGAACAGTCCCCTTCCCACAGACACAGACAGTTCCTCTGGCTCCTACCAGCAGAACCTACGGGCTCCCCTCCAACCCAGTCCTAACCTAAGTTACCCAGAACCAGTGACCTCCCAAAGTTAGACAGGCTTGGAGTGCTGATCGCACTGTATATATATATTGCATAAGCATTTGCTGGCTGGCACTGCTTGTGGTAACCTGCTACTTTTTCACAGTATTTAGAAGATTATATTACACTCACCACTAGCAACAGATGACCGATGCCTCCTGGAGTCCACGGGTCATCGAGCTTGAACTTGGGAAGGGTGCAATCTGTTCTTTCTCCATTCAGACAGGAGTCGACATCGACAGGACAACCGAGTGTGTCACACTCACATCACACGATGACTACACTACTTCACTGCGGGACAAGAGGAAGGGGAGGCTGAAATTGTACTGGACCGTCCGGGTTGGCTGCAGTCTCAGGCAGAACAGAGACAGTAGTACTAGTACTGCTACCCAGAGACTGAGGCGGTGATCAAGTCGACTCATCCGAGTAGCTGACCTCACTAGCCGACAATTAAACAACTCTCCTGATTTAGCTTGTCAGACTATGGATTCAGTGCAGTAGGCTTACTTGTTAGCCTGTTGGGTGGTTTAACCACACCTAAAAAGTCAATCTCTGAGCTGTTCGGGCAGTCAGGTGTCTTAGGCCCCAGAAAACATGCTCCTAGTCTCTCCACAAGTAGCAGTCTTGAGCTCAGCAGCTACTGAAGAAAAAGGGCATTTCTTAGATGCCAACCCCTGTTTAACTGCTTGCTGGAGGACAGGCAACTACAAATGGGACTGGTCACAACAACTTTGACAGACAGTCATTTCGGTTGGCTGGGCTGCTCCACAGCGGGAAAACTAATGTTACTACGTGCTGTATGCAGAACAGAACATGTCATGGAATCCTTCTACAGCACTTAGTCGCACTTCAATATAAGTGGAAAATATCGGAAAAATCACGGTATACCGGATGATGCGGTTATCGCGGTTGACATAAAAGGGCATGATACTGTTATCGTGGACTAAAATACCGCGATACACTTTTATACTGGTTTACCATGGCATCCCTAGTCTCAATAAGACAGTGGTCAGTACTAAAGATAAAGTGTCCCTGAGGGGAACTTCTGGAGTGGGAAGGCGGAAGTTCCATCCCTTCAAGGGAGGGGTTCAGGTCATCCAACCGATGGTTAGATGTTTATCTGGGGAGGAAATGTAATAGGCCCCATGTTATGCATAATATAATAGGGTAACATTCCCTTTAACATAAAACAAATTCTGTTTACTCTTTTCTATATTCTTTTACTAATTCCAAACTATTCTGTTTCTTTTCTTGTCAGGGTGGCCAACCTGACAAACACATCTCTTTTTGCTTTACTATCCCTTTAAATGCCCCTTTTTCATAAAACAAAATCAAACTGTCATGCTGATTTAAAGAGTAGTTTCCTAATAGAAGCTGCTGTCTTTATCCTGTTTTAAAATGCATTTGTCCCCAAAAGTAGACTACAATGCTGCAGAGTTGTTAGAGAGTAGTGGTACCTACAGAACAGAGTCCCTGCTGATCAAGAAACGCTGTTTTCTCTGGTTATTGAACCCTGTAAACAGTGGAAGGCAGAGGAAGGTAAAAAGCTGCAATTTCAGCTGTCTGAAATAAACCAAACAGGCAGAAAGAGTTAAAAAAGCTCTGTATGGTAACTAATGAATTGTAATTTGAATTAAAATGACTCTCTGAGGTACAGAGAGCTGTTTTTCTTTCTGTTGTCTTAAACTGTTTTAAAAGAACAAAACAGAGTATTTCTGACAGAATTGTTTTACTATTATTTAAAGACAAACTTTCTTCTACTTCTTATAGATGTACAACACACTATATTATGGATTGTGAAGTCATGAAAAAGAAATGAAAGTGATTGTTTTTACCAGAAGCTTCATTAGGCCCTGCTTAGGAGCTGGCCAGGCCCAGAATGACAGTTTATATAGGAAGAAGGTATGATGTCACCAAAAGGGAGGAGTAAAATGTACCAGGAGGAGACTATGTAAGCCCCTATTTGATTGGCTAGAGAGAGGAGATGTGGAGGAGTGTTCAATAGGGTTCTGGACACTGAGCAAGAAGGAGCTTGTTCAAGGAAAGCTATAGCTGTTAAAGAAGGAAGACAGACCAAGAAGAAGTGATTCCTGTTTGAAGTGTGCTGGACTTAACACTTTATATTTCTTTCTGTGAAGTAACAGTGCTTTCTTTATTTTTTTTTTGTTTTGGACATTTATTTCTGATTTAAGAAATAAAATGATAAATGCAGTCATTTGCATTTTTTATGCACCAAAGTTCTGTCTGTGTGTCTGTCATTGATCCAACGCTTCCACACTGGTGTCAGCAGTGGGATCGTCCTGGTACACTAAAGCTGCTTGGGGAGTGCTACCAGGGGGTGTTGTCATATATCAGTGCCCTGGCAGATGGAAGAAAAGGATCAGACAGTAACTGGTGCAGGACATCTTACTAGATCAGTAAGAGAAAGAACTGATCTACCCTTGTTGCCTGGGTTGGAACCTGGTGCAAGACCTAAGATGAAGACTGATACAGAAGAGAAGGAAGAGAGGAAGAGTCCAGAGGCTCAGATGGCAGTGATACCCGAAGAGCCAGGTGACTTGTTAAAATGGTTATGCCTATGACAACTGGACCTGGAGCAGCAGAGAGAAGAGGATCGACGACAGCGGAAAGAGGACCGAAGGATGCAGGCCTAGGATCGGAGACGACAAGATGAGAAATGGCATGATACCTTGAAAGCCATTCAGGAGATGAATCAGGGTCATATAGAACGAGCAGGACCCCGAGATATTAAGCTAACAAAACTTATAGAAATGGATGACATTGAAGCTAATCTAACCACTTTTGAGCGGATAACAGTGACGTGTGCCTGGCCCAGGGACCAGTGGGTTATCAGGTTGGTACCTTATCTTTCGGGCAGAGTACAACTTGTTTATAGCCAGTTAAGTGGGACAGCTGCTAATGACTATGACAAAGTTAAGGAAAAGGTACTAAGAAGGTATACTATAAATACTGAAACCTATAGGCAGCTTCCGACAACAGAAAATGTCATCCTATGATACACCTAGAGAGACATATGCCAGACTAAGGGATTACTGTGTAAAATGGTTACAGCCAGCTACTAAGACTATCGATCAGATAATGGAGCTGATTATAATAGAACAGTTTATCCAGGTATTGCCCATGGATGTTCAGTTATGGGTAAAAGAACACAAACCTGAATCTTCTGAAGTTACAATAAAATTAGCCGAAGATTATCTGGCTGCTCATCCCTCTAGACCAAGGAAGCCACCTATTAATCCAGTCCCAAGTCAAACACCAGCAGAGTTTTTGTCCCTAACACCCAAAATACTAACTATGGTCGAAGACAACCAGGGGGTAGGATACCATATGCAGAAATAATATGCCATGGGTGCCTAAGAAAGGGGCATATTGTTCGAAATTGCCCCCATAAGACAGATGTGACTCATTTATCCCTTGCCAACATAGGATATGTGACCTCAGTAGAAACTGGTAACCAACAAACTTTGGGATTGTTAGACTCGGGGAGTAAGCAGACCTTATTAAGATCTGATTTGGTACCAGAAACAGAAATTACTGGTAATGATACCACGGTGAGATGTGTATATGGTGACATTCATCAATACCATACTGCCACTATGAATCTAACTGTGGAAAATGAAAGTCATCAAATGGTGGTCGGTTTAGTACCGCGCCTACCAGTACCAGTCATTACTTGACAGGACTTCCCCAAGTTTGATAAGTTGTTACAAAGTCAACCAATGTCTTCTAAATTGGTACCTGTGGTAACTAGATCACAGGCTAAAGTACAACAATTGGGGGACATATTTTCTCTCAAAGAGGACTATTTTTATGAGAAAGGGAAGGCAAGAAAATCAAAGCAAGAAAGAAGGAAAGAGAAAGTACGGTGGCATGGAACTCATGTTAAAGAAGGGATAGAGAGTATACCTGAACTTTCATCCTGTGAAATACAACAGGATCAAATAAATGATGAGACTTTAAAACCTTTCTTTTTACAGGTAAAAAAAGAAGTACAACCTGGACATTCTAGTTTTGTTGTGAATAAAGGTGTATTATATCATGTAACTAGAGAATCTGGTACTGAACAACAGGTAGAACAGCATGGTACCAAAAATATAGAGAAAATAATGCACTTGGCACATAAAATACCTATGTCAGAGCATGAAGAGCGAGACAGAACCATACAAGCGTATCCTAGCTAGATTTAATTAACCAGGAATACATCAGGAGGTAGCTGAGTACTGTAGAGCCTGTCCCGAGTGCCAGATGGTAGCTAAGAAGGAAAAAAGGATTTAGTACCATTGCAACCCATTCCCTATGTCACCACCCATTTGAAAGGATAGCGATGGATGTGGTAGGACCACTTACTAAGAGTTCTAAAGGCAACCAATACATTTTAGTTATTTGCGATAATGCAACTCGTTATCCTGAAGCTATTCCAATGAGGACGGTTAAGGCCCCTCAAATAGCTGAAGAGTTGGCCAAAGTTTTTAGCCGAATGGGAATCCCACAAACCATCCTAACAGATAGAGGCAGTAACTTCACCTCTGTCATGTTAAGGGAATTGTATCGTCTTTTAGGAGTATCCTAACAGATAGAGGCAGTAACTTCACCTCTGTCATGTTAAGGGAATTGTATCGTCTTTTAGGAGTATCAGCTGTAAAAACATCCCCTTACCAGCCTCAGTCAGATGGATTAGTGGAACGTTTTAATAAAACTCTAAAAGCATGCTGCAGAAGTATGTACAAGAAGAGGGACGAGATTGGGATAAGTACTTGCCATACCTATTACTTGCTTATCGGGAGGTGCCCCAGGCCACTACTGGTTTTTCCCCATTCTCTTTGCTGTATGGTCGAAATCCAAGGGGGCCCCTTGATGTTGTTAAAGAGCATTGGGAAGAGGAAAGAATGTTGGGTATAATAATATTGTTGATTATGTGACTGCTATCAGAGAAAGATTGGTAAAATATGTTACAATAGCCCATCAAAATGTAAACCTAAAACAAAGCGTGTCAAAAAGAGTGTTATGATGAAGGCCTGAAAAATGAAACAATTTGAACCTGGTGAGAAGTGGTGTTATTGTTACCCTCTAGTGTGAACAAACTATTAATGAAATGGAGGTTCCTATGAGGTAATCAGGCAGACAAGCCAGGTTAATTATGAAATAGAGATGCCAGATCATAAGCCCACCGAAATGTATATCATGCTAACCTACTTAGAAAATGGGTTGAAACACCTCCAGATACTAGCCTTTACATTCAAATAGAACAAGATACATCCGAGCTAGAAATAGCCTATGATCGGCTCGGAAAGAAATCAAATAAAGGAGAAGTCCAGATCTATCCTGACCTACACCCTGAACAAAAAGAAGAGATTGAGCATCTCTTAGAGTATTATCAAGAGACATTTACAGGAACACCAGGTCAAGCAGTAGGGGTAGAGCATGAAATACACATCCAACAACTTAAAACCCAAACATCAGAAACAATATAGAATACCGAAAAGGTGAGACAGGAGGTTATTAAAGAAGTACGAAAAATGGAACAAGCCAAAGTCATAGTACCATCACGTAGTTCATGGTCATCCCCACTGGTGACAGTTGAAAAGAAGGAGGGAGGTATCAGGTTATGTCTTGATTTCAGAAACATCAATGCAATATCTGTTTTGACGGTTACCCATGCCTAGGATAGATGACCTACTAGACCAAATAGGTTCTGCAAAGTACATCAGTACTTTGGATTTAACAAAGGGTATTGGCAACCCCTAGCTCAAAAGTGCACAGGGTTAACAGCTTTCAGCACACCCATAGGGTTGTTTCAATTCATGACCATGCAGTTCAGCCTTCATGTTGCCCCGGCGACCTTTCAGAGGTATATGGACCATATTTTGAGACCCCATAATTTGTACAGTGCTGCTTATCTGGAAGACATAGTTATCTACAGTCTGGACTGGGACACCCATTTGAGACACTTAAGTGCAGTAATTCAGAGCATTAAGGAGGCTGGACTTACAATAAATCCCTCAAAATGTGCCTTAGCCAAAACAGAAACCAGATATTTAGGTTTCATTATCGGTAATGGCAAAGTACAGCCAGAAGTAAGTAAAGTGGATGCAGTCGCTAATAGTGCTGTACCCAGGATAAAATGTCATGTTCGATCTTTTTTAGGGTTAGCCAGCTATTATAGAAGGTTTATCCCAAATTTTTCCACTTTAGCTACACCCCTGACTGAGCTAACCAAAAACAAAAACCCAGATAAAGTAAATTGGAAAGATGAGTGTGACCAGGCTTTTGGAGTATAAAGCTGCCTTGTTTCAGCCCAGTATTGTCAAGTCATGATTTTTCAAAGTCATTTGAGGTTCACACTGACGCTTCTGATGCAGGCATCGGTGCAGTGTTAACTCAGCATGATAAACATGGTGAACACCCCATCCTTTATATTAGCAGAAAACTACATTAGCGGGAGAGGAAATACTCCACCATAGAGAAGGAATGCCTGGCAATGAAGTGGGCCATTGAGGCCTTGAAATATTATCTTTGGGGTAATAATTTTGAGGTGGTTACTGACCATAATCCATTGGTATGGCTTAACAACATGAAAGAAAAAAGACACGGATTATGCATTGGTACTTGGCTCTTCAGCCATATCATTTCACAGTGAGACACAGATCTGGTACCCAGCATCAGAATGCCGATTTCATGTCACGTTTTGGTGCAGCATGATAGGAATTGCTAAAACTGTTTTGAAATGACGATTCTGAGGACTACTGTAATGTATTTATGAGTGTACCATTCTATCATTTTAAACCTCAGGAATATGTATTGATTGAGATATTGATTTATATCTCGATAAGACAGTGGTCAATACTAAAGATAAAGGGTCCCTGAGGGGAACTTCTGGGTGAGAGGCGAAGTTCCAACCCCTTCAAGGGGGGGTTTAGGTCATCCATCCGATGGTTAGATGTTTGTGTGGGAGGAATGTAAGAGGGCCCCTGTTATGCATAATGAAACAGGGTAACATTACCCTTTAAAATAAAAACAAATTCTGTTTCACTCTTTTCTATATTCTTTTACTTATTCCCAACTATTCTGTTTCTTTTCTTGTTAGGGTGGCCAACCTGACAAACACATCTCTTTTTGCTTTACTATCCCTTTAAATGCCCCTTTTTCATAAAACAAAATCAAACTGTCATGCTGATTTAAAGAGTAGTTTCCTAATAGAAGCTGCTGTCTTTATCCTGTTTAAAATGCGTTTGTCCCCAAAAGTAGACTACAATGCTGCAGAGTTGTTAGAGAGTAGTGGTACCTACAGAACAGAGTCCCTGCTGATCCAAGAAAAGCTGTTTCCTTTGGTTATTAAACCCTGTAAACAGTGGAAGGCAGAGGAAGGTAAAAAGCTGCAATTTCAGCTGTCTGAAATAAACCAAACAGGCAGAAAGAGTTAAAAAAGCTCTGTATGGTAGCTAATGAATTGTAATTTGAATTAAAATGACTCTCTGAGGTACAGAGAGCTGTTTTTCTTTCTGTTGTCTTAAACTGTTTTAAAAGAACAAAACAGAGTATTTCTGACATAATTGTTTTGCTATTATTTAAAGACAAACTTTCTTCTACTTCTTATAGCTGTACAACACAATATATTATGGATTGTGAAGTCATGAAAAGAAATGAAGTGATTGTTTTACCAAAAGCTTCAGTAGGCCCTGCTTAGGAGCTGGCCAGGCCCAGAATGACAGTTTATATAGGAAGAAGGTATGATGTCACCAAAAGGGAGAGTAAAATGTACCAGGAGGAGACAATGTAAACCTCTATTTGATTGGCTAGAGAGGAGATGTGGAGGAGTGTTCAATAGGGTTCTGGACACTGAGCAAGAAGGAGCTTGTTCAGGAAAGCTATAGCTGTTAAAGAAGGAAGACAGACCAAGAGGAAGTGATTCCTGTTTGAAGTGTGTTGGACTTAACACTTTATATTTCTTTCTGTGAAGTAACAGTGCTTTCTTTCTTTCTTTTTTTTTTTTTTTGAACAATTTATTTTGGATATTTATTTCTGAGTTAAGAAATAAAATGATAAATGCAGTAATTTGCAATTTTATGCACAAAGTTCTGTCTGTGTGTCTGTCATTGATCCAATGCTTCCACAGAGCTGTTGTCCTAATATAGTTCCCAAGTGACTAATTAATCCTTACATAATTTAAATCAGTGCTGTTTCCTTTGGATGTATCTTGTTACATATTTGCAGCATGCTATTGTGCTGTCTTTGTGTGGCATAAAACTAATTAAATGATATTTTAAAAAAAGAGATACTACAGCTTGCTAAAAGAAAATGTACATTACTTTTATTAGATGGCACCTTTATCTTTCTCTTTGCCAGTATCAGCATTGCCACTATGCAGAGGAACAAAGGTTTAACTCTGTGCAGCTGGGGTTGAGAGGACAAGGGGTGTCACATGCACTCCAACTACCAGCACGTCTGAAGGTGGTGCATTTGGGGAGATCATATCTTTTCAATGATCTGACAGATGCACAAAAACAGCTGGAAAAAATACAGTCAGATTTCTTCACTCAATCTTCTGAATGGGACTCAGAATCGGACTGTGGGTTCTGAATCCCTCATGGACTAAATTGGCTTGTAATACACTGTGTTTGTTGTATTCGTACAGTTTGATATATGACCCTGTTGTCATAATTTTCTAAAGATCCCCTCCATTGATAGGTTGCTTTATTTTGACTAGAGTAGGCACTTGGGCTCATTTTATTTTGGGGAGAGGCGCTCTCAGAAGATAGCTGCCACCATGTGGTGGGAATTCCTTGAGTGCTATACTGTACGAGCAATTGATGTTGCAACGTCACAGCATGGAACACAGTTTACAGCAATGACATTTGCAGTAATCATCAAAGCAAACGTGGGGGGGGTGCAACATATATTACACTTTTTTCCTAGTTATACATTTAAAAAAAAAAATATTTTTTAACCAATAAGGCCCACTAGGCACAAGTGCCTGTTTTCAAAGGCAACCCAGGAGCAGATCTCTCACAGTGTTTGTAAGGGTGAAGGATTCCAAGTCAGTATTTTGCTGCCTTCTTTAGATAAGTAAATTCTTATTGTAATCTGTTCTGCATGCTAGCCCAGTTTCCTTCTGTTTCTTTGCTAAATGCCTAAATATTTTTAGTAAATACTGCATTAGAGACATTGCCCTACATTGCCATCAAATGTTGTTGGGCGGCTCCATGACATCGAGCAAAGGGTTTGCTAAGCGCGTAAGTGACCGGGTTACTTTTGAGCCCAGGTACAAGGAGTGGAGACCAGCAGGGAGAGGATTCAGAGCTTCCATTGGATGCTTCCCTCCTGTGGGTGGGACTGGCCTCAGCACCCTTGGGCAGATTAGTGATGTGCTTAGGGGACATGGTGCCTCAACACCCCCCCTGTACATCCCCACCCAGGGTCGCCATGCTCACGCATGGCCGAGAACTGCAGAGGGTGAGGGTTGAAAATGGAAAATAGGAGCTCCCCATCCGGCCAGATGACGAGTGCCAGCCCTGCTGCCATGAAGCCCTGGAGACAGCCTGGACCAGCTCCACAACACCCAGGATACGCAGAGTAGCTGGTAAGGTACTTCCCCCTCAGAAAAAAGGGACCCTCTCGATGAAGAGTTACATCGGGTTACCTGTGGGGGTTGCAATAGGAGCTGGTGGCTGGCAGTAGGGGTTGGAGGGAGATCGGGACCTAGGCGCTCTGAAGGAGTGTCTGGACAGTGGAAGCTCCAACTGGGGAGGAGCATAAAGGGAAAATACACACAAAAAAATGTTGTTGGATGTACTGAAGGGTTGCTCCTGTAGAAATGGCCTTTTTTTCAGATTTACCGCCGTCTCATGAATACATTGCCTTCGCAAATTACATTAGCAATTGATTTGAGTGTTCTACCCTGAATCTACTGGGTCTTTGACTTTATTGCAACAGTGCCATGGTCTTGCAGCAGCACTTGTTGTCACTACTTATTGGACATTAAGACTTTTTGTGGACATTAGTGATTCCCCACCATGTATTTGTTGTCTATTTTGATATTGCTTATTACTATGTCTCATACCTGGAACCATGTATATTTCCTGTAACTTGACTTATTGTGAAATCTTATAAATAAAAAAGAAGAAAAAAAAAAACAAAAGGGTTAAGGAGACTAGGGAAGAATAGTGGAGAAAGATAAGTATGAAGCAAAAGGGAATGAGAAGTTAGATGGAAGGGGGTCTGCCTTAATGCCAGTATTCTGGGTAATAAAGTCAGTGAGCTCCAGGCAATGATGGCAGACATTGAGATGAACCTCATAGAATCACAGAAACTTGGGCCTCAGAAAATAATGACTGGGACTTGACAGTCCATAGTTACACAATTTTTAGGTGGGTAGAGGAAAAGGTAAGGGGGCGTAGCCCTATGTCAGCGAAGGCATTGAAGGTATGGTAGATGGATACACGAGGAGATTAATGGGGAAACAGAGTTGCTGCAGGTGCAGCTCACGGCAGCCTCAAGTAAGAAAATGTGGTTAGGGGTGATCTATAGACTGCCAGGACAAAGGGAAGAGAGGGACAGGGAGCTTGGGGAGAACTACGACGGTGATGTCAAAGGGGGTGGACGTGGTAGTGGGTAAACTGAACATGATAAATATTGGGTTCTATATGATAATAGCGACTCTGGAATTGTGAAGTAATGTTGGTGATGGCACAAACGGCAACTTAAATAACTAATTCTGGGGAGGGGGTAAAACATATGTTGCTGTGTCATTGTCGCCGTAATTCCCTTGCCGACTTGTGGACTTGCTGTTACAGAGTTGTCGACGTTACATGCCACCAGATATTGATTGGGACATTCATGTTGCCAAGAGCACCAGAAGTCAGGCCCTGCTGGATACATTCCAGGAGTGTCTGCTGGTGCAGCTGGTTAAGAAATCTACCAGGCAGGCTGCCATGTTCAATGTGGTGCTCACCAATTTGGAGGTGACAGGAGATGTGCAGGTAGGGGCCCAGAAGGTTCAGTGACTATAACTCAGTTTTGTTCAAGTTAGCCTTGGCACCAAAATCCCACATTGAGGGCTGAGGTCCTTGATTTGAGAAAGGGGGATTTCAACAGGATGAGGGAGTTTGTCCAGGACAAGTTAGTTCGGGTAGACAGCATCAAATTTGTGGGAGAGAGATGGGGGCAATTAAGGGGGCCATTTTCAAGGCATCTAAGTTATGCATGAAAAGAAACAGATACAGGAAACCAATATGGTTCTCAGAATGGTCAGGGAACCAGTGTGGGCCAAAAAAGACCTTCATCGGGCAGAAGGAAATGCAAGGGAGGAAGAATGGGGAGAATTTCAAAGTGAGAAATAAAAAAGCAAAGGAGGCAGTTAGGAGGCAAAAGCAGAGATTGAGCTGTGTATTGTAGAGGGAGTCGAGGGCAGGGAAAAGCAGTTCTTCAGGTATATTGGGGAAAAACGAAAGAAAGGAGGGTGAATTGTTAGGCTATCTGAGGGAGGCAGAGTAAGAGAAGAGAACATGCAAAAGGCAGCTGTCCTTAATGATTACTTTTACTCTGTCTTCACAAGGTAACACAGCAGGCCCCCGCCAGAGTGACATCAAGGTGGCCATAAAGGGGGTCCCGGAGATGTGGCAGCCAATATTTAACAATGAAAGGGTGTGAAAAGGATTAGCAGCCCTAAAGATAGATAAGGCCCCAGGGCCTGATAGGATGCATCTGAAGGTTCTCAAGGAACTAGCAGCAAAACTGGCTGAAGTCCTGGTAGCACTTTTCAATAGCTCATTACAGATGAGCAGTAGTTCTGAAAAGATTGGAGGGTGGCAGACTAGTTCTGTTCCGGGGGACAAGAGCAAGCAGGAACTACACAAACCTATCAGTCTTACCTCTGTTGTGGGTAAACTGATGGAGTCACTGGCAAAGAAGACCTCATGGACTACCTGGACAGCAACAAACTCCAAAATAGTAAACAACAGGGCTTTGTGGCAGGAAGTCTTGTCAGGAGGTCACGTGATGCAGTGTGCCTGAAAGCAGCTCTCTCTGATGCTCCTGCCTCTTCCTGCCAAAACTAATATTTTCAACTACAAAACTGATATCCTTCTTATCTTCAATGACCCTAAAGGCTTCCTGACTGAATGCAGTGTCTGTGAGCTGATTTTTAGGGTGCTGGAAAGAATTTCCAGAGACTAACATCGATGGAGGCTGAAATGAAAGCAGCTAGTGTGAAATACACTCCACTATCAACGCCTGAAAAGGCTTCCAAGAAGGCTAAAAACACTAACTCTGCTTCCTCCTCTAAATAAAATGCTTAGCTGCAGCTAATACACCATTAACTGAGGAGCGCTTCCTTCAAATTATGGAACCTTTTAAGGAAACCTTACAGGAGATCTCAGGAGAAGTTAAATCTATCAGGAAGGACTTTGTAGAGCTATCCAGGCAGGTTGGTGATCTGGAAACCAATGTCTCTTCAATAGATCGATGGAGAATACAGTTGATCAGAGATTACCAAACTAAAACAACAAATACAAAAGCTACAAGCTAAAACTGAAGACCTTGAAGGGAGGAGCAGGAGGAACAACATTCTTATCCTGGGGCTACCAGAGTCTGAGGAGAAATGATACCATCAAATTTGTCCAACACTTCTTAAATAAAGTCGTGGGTCCATCTCCAATTAATCAATCCTAGACATTGAAAGAGCCCACAGATCACTGAGGCCCAAACCTCCACGAATGCCCCCGAGGCCAATAATCATTAAATTTCTAAGCTATATTGAGCGCATCTGCAGTCTAACCAAAATCAAGAACTGGACTCCTTGCAATGGTCTCATATGAAATTGAGAATTACCCAGGATTTACCTTTTGAAGTCGGGAAAAGAGCAACATTTCATCCTATTATTAAAAACTAATCGTGGCTGGGATTAGATTTAAAATAGTGTATCCAGCGAAGTTGAGGTCTCCCTGGAAGGTAGCTGGCAGTACTCTGAGGATCCAGAATATGCATTAACTGAACTATCGAAAAAACTTCCTAGTCTGTTCAAAGGAGCTTGGACGCTGGGACTTATTCATCTTTGTTTGGTCTCATTAGCCTGCCCATTTCGTTAAGTTTAAATATTTTTAATTTCAGCTTTCCCCAGTAAGCGGCCTAATTAACACCTGGTTCGGGGGTTGAGTCCTGTTTGGGATGGATGGTTGGGGTGGAGTCGGTGTAGGCGCGTGGCTAGGTGATTTTCAGGCCCGAAGTCGGTAGCTCCACGTTGGCTACTGCGCGGGTCAGGCGGGAACAGGAAGTGCGATCGCTTGTTTCCGGGGAATGTTTAGTGCTCGGACCAGTTAGTCCGCCTGTCTCTTCCGACACGCACTTCCTCCCAATGATTGCCCCGAGCCAGAACCGATCTCCAGAGGGACCGCTACTGTCACACAACCTGCGGATCTACTTGCAGGTAATTTTCATTTTGGTGGGTCAGCTCTTCTATATTTTTGATGTGCAAGAGGGCGATCATGCGGTGTGAAATAGAATTCTGGAGTAGTTTCACCGCGCCTGAGCTTACGAGGTCTATGGGCCTGGCAGCCTGGGTTTGGTTTAATTTTTGGGATATCACTCCTGGCTTGGAGTTGGTGGGAAGGGGGCGGGAGGGGATCCTGCCTTCTAGAGCCTGTCTCACGACCGTGGATGGACTTGCAGACTACCATGGCTACCCCATTTACTTAAATACTGTGGCTGCAGTTCTGAGTTCATGACTACTGGAATAGAGGGCTCTAGCCTTAATTTTGTTCGAGTTTTGTCTAATTTAGGGGTGAAGCCATGGTATCGGGGGGAGGGGGTTCTGTTTTCCATGATTCTGTCTTTGTTTCTGTGTTGTTTTTGGACGGGGGAGGGTTTTGTATATAGTTGGTTGTATTTTTGGGGAGATTGGGGGGTGGGGTTAGGACTGATGGGGCAGGTGCAAGGTCTTTGTTTAATTGTTCTGGGGTTGGGCGGAGATGATACATAACTATGCTATTTTGTGTTATTTTTTAGCACGCTCTGCAAGAGTTTTCCTATTTCGATATAAATGTTATGGTTGGATTCGAGCTTTGTGTGTGGGGGGAGGGGAGGATGTCGCCGCCAATGTTCCCTTGGATGGGTCAATATACCAAGCTGCTTCCTAAGTTACTTGAGTACTAGTAACAATGACATTGAGTCATATTAAATTTGCCACATGGAATGTGAGGGGTTTAAGGGAAATTTCGGAGAGAGGTCGGGTTCTACTGAACTGCTCACTATTAGGAGTTGACATACTTTTTCTTCAGGAGACCCATATTATGATAACTGAAATGAATCTGCTAAGATTTAAGGGCTTCTTGAGTGTGCATCAGGCCAAGCTACTAATAGTAAGGGCATGGCTATATTGATCAGGCAGATGTGCCTTTGTGATGAAGAAGCATGTGCATGATCCAGAAGGTAGATATATATTTGTCCAGGGCACGCTATATAATTTGGAGGTAGTTTTGGGCTCTATATATGGTCCTGTTGGAGGGGATCCCACATTTCTGATGGCCCTAGTTGGTTTGTTAAGTGCCTTTCTCCCTTCCAATTTTATTTTAGGGGGGGATTGGAATATTGCACCTATGCAGTGGCTGGACAGATCCGGTGGTGGCCCTAAAACTGAGTTGCCCGCTCAGCTAGCTCTCGCTGATTTGCGCTCGCTGTTGGGGTTGGAGGATCCTTGGAGGATCCTTAACCCTGCGTCTAGATCTTTCTCCTTCTACTCCCCAATGCACAGTTCGTGGTCCTGGATAGACTATATTTTAGTGAGCACTAGCTTGTTATCTAATATCTCTTCTGCCAACATAGAGCCTATAGTTATATCTGACCACGCCATGGCATGGGTTAAACTGTTTCCAGGTCCCGCAGGTCAGCGAGACACTATCTGGAAGCTCAACAATCAGATTTTGAAAGATGAGCGGACTACTTCATCTTTCAAAGCATTGATTTTGTCCTTCTTGGAACTCAATCAGGGCTCGGTCGATAGATACGATTTAATCTGGTTCTCACTGAAATGCTTCCTCAGGGGTGAATTTATTAAGGAAGCCTCTAGACGGAAGCGATTAAGGATAGAGAAAGTTAATTCTTTAGCTAGCGGAATTAAGATTGCGGAGGAAGAACTCTCAGCTTCTTACTCTCAGGGGCACTGAGAAGTTGTACAAGCTTAAAGATGAATACTGAAGATTTAATCAGGAGAGAACAGAATATGCCATACTGAAATCCAAAACAAAATACCTCGAACAGGGAGAAGCCAGGCAAATTCTAGCCCTAAGGCTTAAAGAAATGGAGAACTCGAGGTTGATTCCCAGTATTAGGGCGAGGATGGCTCCATTAGAACCAGTCCGGGGACATTGCTGAGTTTTGAGACCTTCTTCAGGAATCTTTACAAGACTGAAGCTTCCCCGGTGTCTCCTACAAGCATAGCAGAATTTCTTGAGAGTTCTCCTCTTCCTAGGCTTGACGCTAGTCAGAGTGAACTATTGTTAGGTCCCATAACTTCCGAAGAAATCATAAGTGCCATTCGTGATCTGACTCTGGATAAAGCCCCTGGTCCAGACGGTTTTTCCCCAAACTTCTACAAAACCTTTTGTTCGGAGCTTATTCCTCCATTATCAAGTTTATTTGATTATATCCTTTCCTCCGGATCTTTAGACCCCTCCTTACTAGAAGCAACTATCATTCTAATCCCCAAATCCAACAAATCGGTCTTAGACCCTGCTAATTATAGACCAATTTCCCTACTCAATTACGATGTTAAGATCTTAACTAAGATTCTTTCGTTAAGAATTAAGCCAGTATGGCAGGCGGCTCCTTAGTGCGGGCAAGTGGGCTTCATGAAGGGAAGATCTGCAGCTGACCATATAAGGACTCTTGCGCATATCTTTCATGCCGCTCAAGACTCTCAACTCCCTATGGCTCTAGTAGCCTTAGATGCCGAGAAGGCTTTTGATCGGGTGAGTTGGGAATTTCTGTGGGCTACCCTGCAGAGAATGGACTTCCCGGCGCAGTTTATCCAATGGATTAAAGTGATCTATAGCTCTCCCTCGGCGAGAGTCTACTGCAATGGGGTTCTCTCTCCCAGATTTCCCTTACATTCTGGTACTCGCCAAGGTTGTCTGCTATCACCGTACCTTTTTAACCTCTACTTGGAACCCTTACTGGTGCGTATCAAGTCCTCACCTGATATTAAGGGCTGTACTATCGGACAGCAATCACTAACTATCTCTGTGTTTGCAGATGATATTTTGTTGCATCTTGTGCACCCAGCCCAGTCTATCCAAGGGGGTACTTAAATCATTACTCAGTTTGGGGCGGTTTCCAATTACCGGCAGAATCTATCTAAATCGGAAATTTTTCCGCTTAATTCACGGGTCTTCCAAGCAGAGGTAGCTCAATTTGGCATGAAATGGTCGGCCAATCACCTTAAATATTTAGGTATATATCTAACGCGAGACCTTTGCACAACTAAGAAACTTAATCTGGAAGATCTAATGGATCGGGTCCGGAGCGACCTTAATAGATGGTCAACCCTACCCTAACTATAGGTGGGAGGATTAGTGTGATTAAGATGAATATACTTCACGTCTATTTTACCCTTTAAGTTTGCTAAATATATGGTTACCGAAATCATTTTTCCAAAAGATTCATTCCACTATAGTTAAGTTTATTTGGAAAGATAAGCAACCAAGAAGGTCTTTTTCCAAACCGTGTGCACCTAAGGTTAATGGGGGACTTCGTTTACCCAAATTGAGCTTTACTATAGGGCCAGTCATTTGGCAAAAATGAGTAAATGGATCTATCCACCTCAGGGTCCCTATATGCCTAAGTGGTTGCAGACTGAAAATGCGCTCCATAAGAGCCTTAATATAGATCCCCAATCTTTGTTCCATTGCAACCTCTCAGTGCTTCCAAACCAGGTAAGTAGCTCTGTGATTGGAACCTCAGTAAGGTCTTTAACCAGCACTGTAACTCAGTTGGAATTAACAATTCCAAAGACCCATCCCAACCTTTAGTTTCTAATCCTAATATTAAGTTGGGCTCATGTTGGCTGACCCCCTCCTGGTTGCCACAAATTAAGGATTGTGTGGTGGAAGATTTTTACCATCAGGACCTCTTATGTCCCTCAGATGAGTTGATGACCAGATTCACTATTCCTTCGCAATACATCTTTAAATTATACCAGTTAAGGCACCTCATAGTTAAAGGTTTTGGTTCGGTGAAAGCGCTGTCCGGTCTCCGGCCTCTGCTGGATCTACTCAAGTCCCTGGCAAATGAACCCCACAGTATAGCTAAATTTTATGCACAGCTTCTTCTTTGCAAAATTCCCAATGCCTTGCCAGGTTCTAAGGTATGGGAACCACTGATTGCCAATTATCCTTCACCCTGGAAACAAGTGTGGACAGATTTGAATAGGTTCCTTTCCTTGGACAGGTATAGGCTCACACAATATTACATAGTTAACAACATGTACTATACTCCGGCAAAACTTTTAAATTTGGAAAATTAACTCTGCTACTTGTACCAGGTGTGAGAAAACCAGGGCGATATACTGCACATTTTTGGACCTGTAAAAGGTCGCTCCTTTGTGGAAATGCATTCAAGGCAACTTAGATCCCTTGCTAAGCTTAAGGACTATTCACACCTGAAATCTGTATACTGGGGTCTATGTGGATATTAAAGTGAAGGAAAAGAAATACCACATAGCCCTAATTTCAATGGCGGTCAAAAGATTAATTCTTAGCCACTGGCTAGAACCAATCGAGATAGTCTATCAGGATTGGATAACAAAATGTCCCAATGTTTTAAAGTTGAAAAACTGGTTGCTAGTTTCAGGCATGCTCTGCCTGCATTCCACAAGAAATGGGGCAAATTATATGCCTATATCTTCACTAGGATTACACCGGGGTCTCTTAGAATTCCCTCCCTTTTAGTATAGGTCTTAGGCCATCTACCTGGCCAGTGTCCCTTGTTAGGTCCCCTTAGCCCTGTCTACACTTAGGTATGGTCTGTTCTATTGAGGGTCCTTGGTTATTGGTGGCGACATCCTCCCGAGGGAAGGGGGTGGAGGGGTGGGGGTTGTTTTGTTTTGTTCTTTTCTTTGTTGTACTGTTTTATTTCTTGGTTGTGTTGTTTCCTTATTATTTCTGTGCTACCGAGTTATTGGTCATGGAGCATGTTAATGTATACTCATGTTTTGGTCTGTTAAAACTAATAAAGTGTGAATTTCAAAAAAAAAAAAAAGTCTTGTCAGACCAACCTGATAGTTTTCTTTTAGTGGGTGATAAGGGTATTGAAGGGGGGCTACGCGGCGGATTCACTCTACTTTGACTTGAACAAGGGGAGGGATGGGAGACTGCACAGAGGAAGATCATGAGAAAGTGGAAATACTAAATGATTACTTCTGCTTGGTCTTTACGGCAGAGGGTGGGGGGAACGGCTCAACATGCTGCAGTAAGGAACATGTTGGGGGAGTGGATACAAGTCCATTCTGTTGGAGAGGGTCCGGAAGGGGTTGGAAGCCTTAAAGGAGAATAAAGTGATGGGACTGGATGGGATTCATCCAAGGGTCCTAAAGGAACTGACCACAGTGCTGGCTACCACTCTGGCAGTGCATTTTAGCACCTCAGTGGAAAATGATGAAGTTTCAGTGGACTGCAGGAGGGCCGATGGAGTCCTTCTATACAAAAGCAGCAGTAGGGAGGATGCTAGCAACTACAGGCCAGTCAGTCTCACATCATTGATGGGAAGTTAATGGAGACATTACTGAAAGGCAAGCTTCTGCAGCAGCTGGAGGCAAAAGGCTGCAGGACCACTGACACATGGTTTCATGGGAGAGGTCCTATCAAACTAATCTCACAGATTTCTTTGACTGGATTATCAAGGAGGTTGACCAAGGAGAGCACTGGGTGTGGCCTATCTGGACTTCAGTATGACTTTTCCGATTCTGTGCTGCACAGGAGGCTAGTTAAGAAACTAAGTAGCCATAGCCCACGGTGCAACAGTAGAGCTACTGCTTGTTGCACCGATGACCGAGTTCTGGGATGAGCCTGGGCTGTCAAAGGTTGACCCAGGGAGAGGATCAAGTATCCCCAGGATGCTGTCCTCCTCTGAGGAGAAGGGAGGTGTCATGTTCCACTACATTACTGCCACCTGGGTGACTACAGGTGGTGGTGCAGGGACCTCATGACTTTGTGTCGGGTAAGTGCTTAAGATGGGAACCCTTGGAACAAGTTCATGGGTTGGTTGTGTCAGGGTTTGCTGGCAGTCAGTTATATGCGCTCCAAGAGGGTGGTGGGACAGGAAACAGAGGCACAGGACTGGGAGGCTGAAGCCACTGCCTGCTCACACCATCTGCCACTGGATCTGAGCCACCTTGACCAGGGACACCACCAGTCTTCACCTCTGCTGTTGGTGGCCAGATGTCTGCAAGGAAGAAATGCTGAAGGAGCCAAAGACATACCTGCCCCTGGGGAGTTGAGCCAGGGGGCAGCACAGCGCTGTGTCATGGGTGGGCTGTTGGTCCCAAATGGATAAGTCGCAGGATCTCAGTAGGACAGGAATAGGGCACCTGGCAGAAGGTAGAAGGAGATCTCTACCTGGCCCAGAGCAGGAGGATAAAATATGTTAAAAAAAAAAAGAAACTAGGCAGCTTGGGTCTGGGGAGAAAGTGACAAGCAGAGTATCAAACTGGTTAAGGGAAAGGAGGCAAAGGGTGGTGATAAGCGGGAGCCACTCAGGCAATAGGAGAGTGACTAGTGGGGTGCCACAGGATTCAGTGCTGGGACCGATCCTCTTCAATGTCTTCATAAACGACATTGCAGAGGAACTTGACAGTAAGGCATGTCTCTTTGCTGATGATACAAAAATCTCTAATAGGGTTGATGTTGAGGAATGGATGGAGAGACTGCAAACGGATCTGAGTAAACTAAAGAAATGGTCAAGGGGGTGGCAGCTGGGTTTTAGTGACAAAAAGTGCAAGATTATGCCCTTAGGGCTGCAGAATCCCAGGTCTACATATAAGATGGTGGAAGTGGAGCTTACAGTCACCAAGCAAGAAAGAGACCTGGCGGTCATCATATCTGATCATATTTGATGACCTCAAGGTAGCTAGGCAGTGTGACAAAGCAGTGGGAAATGCTTGCAAGACTCTGGGGTACACTGGGAGAAGGATTTCTAAAAGGAGGAGGGAAAGTGGTGCTGCTATTGTATCACTCACTGGTGAGGCCCCACCTGGAGTACTGTGTCCAGTTCTGGAGGCCGCACCTCTGCAAGGACATTGAAAGGATGGAGGTGGTACAGATGAGGGCAACCAAAATGGTGAGGGGATTACACAAGAAGCCATATGATAAAGGCTGCAAAAACTCAGCATGTATTCCCTGGAAGAGAGGAGAGTGAGAGGGGACATGATTGAAACCTACAAGTACCTCACAGAAGTGAGCAAGGTGCAAGTGGAGGGTCTATTTCAGAGAAAGGAAGGCACTAGAGAAAGCAATGAAGCTAAAGGGGGAAGTTTGGGTGAGATGCACAGAAATATGTCTTCATGGAAAGGGTGGTGGATGTCTGGAACAGCCTGTCAGAGGAGGCAGTGGGAGCAAAGACTGTGGGGAGGTTCAATCATGCATTGAATAGGCACAGGGGCATATTAGGTAGAGGAATGGGGGAAGGAGTGACACCCATGACCATCTAGGGTCAGTGGTACAGGAGAGGCAGGAACAAGGAGTAGACTGGATGGGCCTAAAGGTTCTTCTCTGATGACAAAATTTACGTTTCTATGTTTAGCAAAGCTTTCAATTCAATACCTTACAGAAGACTGCTGTTCTGGGTGTGGCAAGGGACATAGTAAGATGGGTAGAAAATGGTTGAAGGAGAGGCAGCTGAGGGTCTTGATTAATGGTATTAAATCAGAAGAGAGGAAGTTCAGTATTGGGGTGCCACAGGGATCCGCCCTGGGTCATGTCCTCTTCAAAACATCCATCAGCCGCACTGTAGAAAGAATCCAGGGCAAGTTGTGTCTCTTTGCAGATGGCACGATGCACTGTGGGAGGGTAGATAGTGACAAGGGAGTCAGGGAGATGTAGAGTGACCAACCAAGACTAGAGAGGTGATCTAAGGTTTGGCATTTGAAATACAATGCCAACAACTGCAAGGTAATTCACCTAGGAAACAAGAACACTAGGTCAGAGTACTAGATGGGAGAAGTAAAGCTGAGTACTACAGCTGAGGAAAGAGACCTAGGCATTATTATTAGTAACTACAATCAAGTCAGTGCAACAATTTATATAATAAGGCAAATACGATGCTGGGATGTTTCAGAAGGGGTATTGAAAGTAGAAGAAAAAAGGTATTACTACCTATTTACAGATCATTGGTGAGGCTGCATCTGGAATGCTGTAACCAGTTCTGGAGTCCTCACCTCAGGAAAGATAAGGACAGGTTAGTGACAGTGCAATGAATGGTGACCAAGATGATTCAGCATCTGCAGGGCAGATCTTAACAGGATCATCTCAAGGCACTGAACATGTACTCGCTGAAGACCAGACAAGAGAAGGGTAATATGATAGAGACCTTAAGGTTTCTGAAAGAAATAAACAAGGTGTACTGAGAGGAGCTATTTAGAATGAGTAACAGTTTAAGGACACAGGGGCATGAGTAGAAACTGGAAGGAGGTTCAAGAGGGATGTGAGAAAGTTTTATTTTACAGGAAGAGTGGTAGAATCATGAAACAGTTTGTCAACCAAGGTAGTGAGCACCAAAACCATAAATGGAGTCAAGCATGGCTGGGATAGTGAATGGCACAGAGTGTTACTCAGGGTGGCAGCAATATGGAGGAGAACTGGGAAATGGATAGAGAGGGTTAGGTGCCCTCTATAGACAATAGGTCCTAGAGTTTGATTGGGAACTATGGGCAGACTGCATGTGTTACTGGTCTTTTCTGTCATCGCTGTGTATGTTTCTAAATGTTTTTGTGAGACCAAGGAATACAGCTGGACATAGGTGGATTTAGGTGGTCACAGGGGTTCAGATTCCTCAAATAAAAGACCATAGAAACAAACAACAGAAGCTACAGAAATGCAACAAAAAAGGTTTTAGAAACTCAAAATTCCCTAGCTTAGGAGGCTGTAGTTCTACTAGTCTCACTCAGTGTTCCAGATGGCATTGTATAATTAACAACTCTTCAAGAGCTGCAAGTACCTGGCAGTGCAAGCTAGGGACTCATGAAAGGCTCAGTGTGAGTCACAGTCATTTCATTGCTAGAGCTTCCAGCTTGGTTATCTGGACTGAACAGGCATGGGGTGCTGTTAAGTTTCTCATAGTCAACAATAATGGAGGCAGCAACAGAGCCTACATGAATACTGGATAACCTTAGATTGTTTAGAACACAGATCAGCATGTTGCAATTTTTTTTGGGGGGAGGAGGTCAAGTCCAATCCACTCCATAATGGTGAAAGAATACGTCCGACTAGAAAGAGGCACAGCTGCTGCCAAATGCATTGATCAAATAGACATCATATGCAAGTAAGCAATAATACCCAACATGGTGGGTGGTATTGGGCTACACTGGACCGCTCAGGGGCTCAATGAGGCCAGACATCACAGGTTGAGGGCCTTATAGCCCCTGAAAGGTCAAAAAAAACCCATACTCCCTACCCTGGAGGGTATTATTGTGCTTAGAAAATGGTTACTCACTTAGAAAATGGGCATTTTTTCATGTAAATTTTTTTATAGGTAAAGTAGTCCCTCCACTAGTAAAATTACCCTCCCATGCTATAGCATTTCCCTCACACACAGACACACATTTATACACATTCACAGTAATATCAGTTGAGATGTGAAGAACTTTTCTTATGATTGTATTTATTTGACTATCTTACGGCAGTCATTTGAAGTGCTGTCAGTGATGGGATTGCAGTGAGTGTAGACAGGAGAATGGCATGGTCAGATCGGGTCAGGACCAGCGATTGTAGTGGGTGTGGTCAGAAGAATGACTGAGTGTCACACTTGATGGCCAGTGTTTGTAGTGAGAACAGTGAGAGCAGCTACTTGAAGAGAAGCAAAGAGCAGCACAAACGTTTTTGTTCTGAGTATGGCAGGCAAGGTCGAGAGGGGAACTGACTGATGGTAAGTGGTCCATATCGTGATTATGAGGTGAGTGTTCTGATGGTAAACATTAGACAGTGTTGCCAATAACATTGCTAAAAATGAGAAATCAAAAGTGCATACACGATGAGCAAAAAGAGAAAGCAGGTCATTCAGTAGATGACAGTAGGCTTGTCACTTGTTCAGAATTCCCGTGAGGACTGTAGTTATCGGCAGCCATTAGGAGCATGTTTAGATGGCAGCTGGCAAGCACTCTTGCCCTATGAAATAAAAAAAAAAAACAGTGTTTCAGTGTTATCACTCAGTAGCTCACTCTCTTTCTCTAAGTGAGTGGAAAAAATGGTGTCATTTTCAAAGTGAGCATTCTACAGCACCATAATAAAGAAGACATTGGGACTAATTACAGTATTTCCCAGTCTCTATTGTCTGATAGCAGACCAGGTGGCTGGTGGCCTTAGCCAATCATGTCTGAGAATTTATCCAACCCATTTTCTAACTGGAAATAAAAGGTCACTGCTCAAAACAACAGGAAAATGGTGGCTGTGCTACCATTCAATATGGGGTTTAAAAAGACTGATGAGGATAATTTCTTTATTAGAATTTTTGAATGTCATGATTGCCCCATGTAGATGTAACACCTAGTTTACAACGTGGATCCTCAGTGAACTGTAACCCAGGAGCCACCTCCCAATGGACTACTACCCCTGTCTGCCTACCTGAATGCAGGTTGAGGGGCCTGGGTTCGGGTTTAGCTGTTACCAGGGGCTCTATTTTAACAGTACTGCTATTAGCGTGGTGCCTCCACAGAGAATTTTTAAGTGGGTTAGATGTTAAGCTAGTACAACCCTCTGAGAAGTTGTACCTACCCACAGCCCCACCTAGTGACTTTACACATAAATTCCCACAACACACTTTACTTTGCCTTCAATTTACAATTAAGGAGAGTGCTAATAATAAGCTCACAGTTACCCCACTTATCAACAGGGTCTCGAATTTGCATGTACCCCATGTCGCTGCAAAGAAATAAGTTACCAGCAGTACCAACACAATACTTTGCAGTTACTTAAATTACCCCAGCACTCAGCAATAATATGCTCATGGACCCAGTTAACATTCAGACAACAAACGGATTTATTTGGGGTTTAAAAAGGGTAAGGGATGCAAATGAAATTAGATTAGTTAGTAATTTTGGTTTCAGCACTATTTCATCATTATATAGCATTTGACACAACACATGCACCCCTGAACTGTCCAGTTAACCTCACTGGGTACCCAAGATAAGCTACGTTGCAGGCCTGAAGTGTTGCCATGGGTGTGGCTGGTGTTGCAGCTAGTTGGGGCCCTTAAATAAAATATTGATTATTAATTCTTTGATGTTTGGTTCTTGCAACATGCACAACACTTTTTCCCAAGAAAATTGTAATCCTCAGGTCTGATGGCCTGCAAAGACAGTTTAAACAACGATTTGAAACTGATGGGCAAATCAGATGGCACAACCCCTTTAAATTGGTTACAGGGACAGGCCTTGTTGTTACTCACTGAACCATGGACCTCTGGATCTGTGATGATTTTTTTAAGGTTGACTCCCCTTCAAGGCAAGGTTCAGCTCTCTGGCTTGTAGCTACAGGCTGTAGGACGTCATCCTTTTCGGCAAAGAGCAGGATACAGGGACCTGGGCTGGCACGACTCACCCCCACTTCAAGGCATCCCTCCCAAGGGTGGCCGCAACTCAAGATGATCTTCATTGCAGGAGCTGACTCCCTTCTCTGGTCATCTAGCAGCTTTGGTCTCACAGGCAGCAACAGTCTCTTTAGCAATTTATCTGGCATCTCAGGATCAGCTTTGGTACAGTTCTGGCATGGGCCCCCACAGCTTATCCGCTTGCAATCTGCAGTCCTGGGAATGAAAGCTGGCAAGGCAGAAGTTCAGGTCTTCAACTGGCACATTGTCTGGAGATAATTCCAGTGAACCCAAGCTTGCGAATTAGACCACAGTCTCTGAGGCAAAACAGCTTCTCACCGAGATGCAAGTTGGGGACCTCTTAAGCTCTTCTCCTACTTCAGTCTGGAATTTCAGCTCTGGGGAAACTTTTCCTCTTTCTCTACCTTGTGGAGGATTTCAGTTCATTCTGCAGCCTTGGCAGTCCACACTTAAAGCAAGCATTTAGGCGAGGAAAGCAAAGCAGGCTTCTCCCAAATTTCTCCCAGCGGCAGGGAGCCTTCTTACTCGGAAGCCCACACCAAACATTGACAGTTCAAGCAGTCTCCCTTTTTTAAGGACCAAAGTTCTAGCAATCCAATTGGTTGCCCAAGCTGTCTAAAACAGTCTAAGTTCCTTCATTGGCTAGATTTTGGGTGCCAAGAATTGTACCTCCTTTTTCCCCCCAACAGTCTCTGGCACAGTCCCAAGAGTCTCTGCTGTAAATTCTGGCTTATGATTGGCTGGCTGAAAATATAGCTGCTAAATGTACAGTCTTTATACAGTTTATTCTCTGTCCCACAATTAAAGTTTTTGGTGCAGCCAGATTAAATATTTTTTTAATTTTCAAACCCCACGGTCACATAGTCCCTTTAGTGCCCTTTTTACCAAACCCACTCTTTAATATTTATTCTCCGTACTTTCCCTGTTGCTGTCCTCATAATACAGTGCACCTAGCAGCAGGCAGCTCCCTTATTAATATTCATGAGGGGCTTATGCATTATTCATTAGCCCCGATTTTAGCACTTCTCAGCGCTCCTTATTTTTATAATGTTAGAGGCCTCCCAATGGCCTTGTACTGATCCCCATCCCTATTTAGATAAACAAGGGCACTGGGACTGTTGGGGCACCATTTGTTTGACCGTAACAGTGGTCAGAATAATTGGGTGCTCCTCGCATGTGTGAGCACTGTCCAGCTGGGGGAATTCTTGCATGTACCCTGTGCCCCTGGAAAGAAATAGTTACCAGCAATACCAACACAATACTTTGCAGTTACTTGAATTAATCCAGCACCCAGCAATAATATGCTCAAGGACCCAGTTAACATTCAGACAAGAAACTGATTTATTTAGGGTTTTATAATGTAAGAGGCCTCCCAATGGCCTTGTACTGATCCCCATCCCTATTTAGATAAACAAGGGCACTGGGACTGTTGGGGCACCATTTGTTTGACCGTGACCGCGGTCAGAAGAATAATTGGGTGCTCCTCGTGCATGTGCGAGCACTGTCCAGCTGGGGGAAGATGCCAGCAGCTCGCAATTGTGCTCTGTGAGCCCAGCATGGGCTAAAAACATATATGGAGCCCTGGGGAACACACAACTCAGGCTGTGGTGGTGACCTTGTGTGGAAATACAGGGACACCAGGAGGAAAATGGAGGCAACGGGAAGGTAAGCCTCCCAAATGGGAGGGCATTACACTCTCCCTGCCTGAGAAAGCTTGCGTCCTCGCCAAGACTATATTAAACTTTATGAATGAATGAAAGAATGAAAGAGCACATGCGCTCATTCATTCATTCACAAATTCAGTGGGCATGACTGAGGAGGAGAGTGGAGGAGCTGGCACCGGTGGCCCGCTGCTGTTACGTTTTGGGATCAGGGAGGCGGGTGAAATCTACCTAATAGGGTGAGGAGGGGTGGGGAGGGCCACTAGACCACAAGCCAGGAGGATAATCATATAAGGACATTTAAACAAATACTGAGGGATCGGGTTCGGGGACTGGGAGGAGGAGTAATTTTACTACTAGACCACAGGGAATGTTGTACAGCGGTCGGAGGATGAGGATGGCGTGGGGGTGTGTGGACAGTAATATACTGTGAGGGACACTTTTGGATGGTCGGGTGGGGGTAGGGGCTGCTAGCCACCAAGGTTTGAGTAGTCGTTTGCTGTGGGGCTGCTGGGCAAGTTGGGCAACATAATTGGTGGATGAAAGTGGGTAAGCAGGTGAAATTTTGAGGTAAGATTTGCAGAAGGTTTCTGCTCCGCCAAGGGCAGAAGTTCAGAAATTTCCACGAAAGTTACCTGATTTCCACTGAAGTTTCGCCGGGCGGAAAAATCCAACTTTTGCCCACCCCTACTGGCATCATCTTCAGAGTCAGCATCATTATCGACTGTAGCATGATGAGCTGGACTCTCTGGCTGTGAGGCAGCAGAAGGTGGATTTAGTAGCTTATTATGAGCAGCAGATCTGGTGACAGAGCCTGTTGAGCATCAGATTGGGTCATTGTGTCCAAAACAATTTGCCCAATTGGCAGAAGGCATTTGTATGGATGGTCTTTACAGCACGGGATCTCTCTGGGTGCACTTTGTATACTGGTAAGTCAGGTAACTTTCTACCAACAATATAAGGAATATGATTCCATCGATCAGCTATTTTGTGTTTTCCTTGGAAGCCTAAATTACGCATCAATACATGGTCTCCAGCTTTAAGTTCTTGAGCCATAACACGCTTGTCGTGACAAGCTTTGATGGCCAGGTTTTTCTTTGCTGCCATGGTGTTGGCCAGCTGGTATGCATGGTTTAGCTGAGCTTTCAGTTTTTTTATATACTGTAGGTAGTTGTCTGATCGGGCACCATCGGGTAAACTCTAAAACAGATATCAATTGGAAGGTGAGCTTCTCTGCGAACATGAGGTGGTAGGTGAAAACCCAGTTACATAGTTTTTGTACAATTATAGGCATGTACAAGGGCACTGATCTGTTGGCTTCATCTTGTTTTATCTTTCGGATACAGGGTACTAAGCATGTCAAGCAAAGTCCGGTTAAACCTCTGTGGTTGTGGATCTCCCTACGGATGATAGGGAGTAGTTCTGAACTTTCTTACACCCCAGATGGACAATAGCTCTTTAATGAGGCGACTTTCAAGTCTTGTCCCTGACCGAATGTATTCTTTGAGGAGCACTGTAGTGGACAAAAACTTTCCACTAGGACTTTGCTACTGTTGAGGTCTTTTGATCTTTTGTTGGATAGGCCTGAGCATACCATGTGAAGTGATTTGTTACTATCAACACGTTGGTGATGTTTTTGAATTGGGCTCTAGGCTCAGGAAATCAATGCAGACTAGTTCCATTGGTGCACCCAGTTGTTATGTTAACTAGAGGGGGCTGCCCTCTGAGTTTGGGCCTTGCACTGAAGACATCTGCTGCAGGTTTCTACATATTGGTCGATGTCCAGACCCATTTTAGGCCAGTAGAAATGTGTACAGGCCAGATCCAGAGTCCTTGTGCTACCTAAGTTTCCCATGTTGTCATGCAAGGCTTGTAGCACAATATGCTTAAATTTTGAAGGCAACATTAACTGCTTTCCCACAACTTCCTCTTGACTGTCGGTCAATTCTCTACCGTAATTGCTCTCGTAACTTAAACTTAGGCCCTTCCTGTAACAGCAAGGCAGTTTTGGGGTTGCTGGACTGCATTCTGGAAATATTGTCTCCCTTTCTTAAGGCAATTAGCACTGGTCTGATCATGGGATCATAGTGCTGCTCTTTTTGGATATCAGAAGGAGTTAGCTGGGGTAAAGCACTTACGTCCAAGGCTGCAAAATTATAATACGCTACAGAGAGACATGTGTCAGGAGGTCACTAGCAATCTGCCAAGCAGTTTACAGTTTCCAGAAATGGGATTTCATCACGATCAAACTTGTGGCATAGTGCTTTTACTGACTGTTCAGGAATGTGCACCCACTATTGACTAGAGGCAGGTCTATGTAAGAGGGCATCGGCATCGGTATGGTTTAGGCTGGGTCTGTACTCAACTGCATAATCATATGTTGATAAAACCGAGAGCTACCGGTGTCCAGTAGCACCTAATTTGGCTATTGTTTGGACAAAGGTTAATGGATTGTTATCTGTCTTAACCAAAATCTTTGCGCCATACAAGTATTCGTGAAATTGTTCCATGATTGCCCACTAGAGAGAGAGAAGAATTCCAATTTATGTACTGGGTAATTTTTTTCTGAAAGTGTCAGACTTCTGCTTGCAGATGCTACTGGGAGTAACCCCTCTGTGTGTTCTTGGTAAAGCATGGCACCTAGTCCACTTAGGCTGGCATCAGTATGTAACACACAAGGCTTTGATGGATCAGCATAGCAGTACAGGAGCATGGATCAGCAGGTAAATGATTTCTTTGAAAGCAATATCGCAATCTGAGTCCATCTCGACCAAATGGCTCGTGGGGTCTGAATACGTTTTACAGTCTCTTTATCAGCACCTTTCTTGAATTTCTTATGAGTAGGTGGGTACCTTGAGTTAAGTTTAACAATGGTAGCACTACCTTGGTGTAGTCTTTGACAAAATGATGATAAGTAGCCACAGAATCCGAGAAACCTTTGAAGTTCTTTTAAGTTGTTCGGCTTTAGCCAGCTGTTAAGGCTTCCACTTTGTTGGGGTCAGTTTGTATTCCTCAGGAGACACAACGGGCTCATATACAGTACTTGACACAGCTCTGGAAAAATTGACATTTGTCTATTGATAGTTTTATTTCAAACTCTCAAGTCTGTCAAGTACTTTGAACAGGCGAACCTCATGCTCTTCAAGGGTTTTCCTAAGACAACATCATCAAGGTATACTGGGTATTCGAGGAATTCATGTCTCCCAGCACCTCCATAAGTCTCTGAAATGTGGTGGGTGCACCTGAAATTCCCTGTGGCATACAAAGGAATTTGTAGAATCCTAAGGGACAGATAAGTGCTGTTTTCTCCCTGTCTTCTGGAGCCATTGGAATTTGATAATATCCACTGCGGAGGCCAAGGACGGAAGACCACTTACTCCCATTTAAACAGTCCAACGCATCCTGTATGCATGGCATAGTATATTGACCAGGGACAGTTCTTTTATTAAGGGTTCTGTAGTCCACGCACATCCGGACACAGCCTTTCTTTTTCTGCACTACAACAATCAGAGAGGCATAGGGGCTCCGTGACTCCTGTATACTGCCAGCTGCTAACATCTCTTGCAGATGATGACTTACATGGTCGACGTCGGCAGGTGCTAGGTGTTTAGATCTTTCCCTGAAGGGTCTCTCATAGTGCAGTCATATATGATGTTCAACCCCAGTTACACAGCCAACATCCCACTCCTTGAGGGAGAATACTTTGGTTTTGTGAGACAGCTTCTTACTAATTATGTTCCTACAGCTAGTTGGGATGGGAGGCTCTCCAAATTCGAACATGTCAGGTGAGACTTCACACTCTGCTCCATTCTGACACTTGGATGGCAACACAGCAGTATCATCACAATAAACTTCTGCCAGAGTGCAACCTTGGTTCACCTTGATTTCTCGATCTGTAACATTTTGGAGCTGGACCACCACTCTTCAAGCATAAGCGTGAGCATGGACAAGAAGCACCCTGGGCTTGACCAGTAGTCCTTCAGGCAATTTGTCTTCTTCTGGGGCATCCAGCATCAATATTTTGTTTATCGTGTCTTTGCGCAGCCGCACTTCTCCCCTGACCATGCACTTAGTAATTGAAGGGAGGACAATAGCAGAGGAGTCTTTCTTTCAAACAATTCCCACAGGTTCATCCTTGTCGCTCTTTCCAGGGTGCATTTGCATCTCATAGGCTTTCTGAATCATGGCATGAACATGCAGGGCTCTCCCAATCTTCTTTTGCTGTTTCTACTGACATAGCTGGGAAAGTCAGCCGAACATGTTTGCACTGGTGCCAATTAACACAGGGTCACTGCTGTACAATCCGGAAGAAGGATGTATCAGGGCTAGTGTCTCCACGGGTCTCCACACCTGCCACAGAGGATGGAAAAGAAGCCACACCCTCAGATAGCCAAGATATGGATATGACTTATCCTCAAACCCCATACATGCAGTCCATCAAGGAGTTGTATCTGGTGGTCAGATAAATGCTGATCATACCAGTCTTTGAAAATTATTGTAACTTGGGACCGCTATCTAGGACAGCTTGAAATGGAACTCCATCCACATGCACAGTAATTTCCATAGTAGGACCTGTCCAGAGGGGTACCTGCAGGAACTTGAGCCAATGACTTTGCCAGTAATGTGTTATTTCAGGACTGGGCTAGGGCCCCACTGGCATTTCTTGCCTTGGGTGCTTTTCTGCAAGCAGCCTATCTCTCACCCTGGCTGGGTCCTCTCGGGATTGGCACTCCTCTTTGGTGACCATCCTTTCCACATTTGTAGCAGAACACAACTTCTCTGGGCCATCTCAGCTGTGGCAGTACATTGTTAGTCGGCCTATATTCACGGCAAGGGGTGGTGAGAATATGCATTTGATGCTGAGCAGGGCACTGACAGCAGAGGGTCCTGGTTGGGTCTCCCTCCCTCCTTGCAAACCTGGGGCTGTGCATCACATCCCATCAATTCTTTTACCAAGGCAGACAATTCACCTATTCGAGTCTATATATTGCCATCTACAGGGGGTGCCTGGGCATGCGCTCCCATCGTAGATGCATTCTGCCGGATACCTTGCTCCTTAACCATTTCTACTGCACTCTGTGCACTTACTGTTAGATCTCCAAATTGTTTTAGTAAGTCCTTTAACTGTTGTGAATCACTTACAGTCTCTTACAGTCTCTTTGGACTCTGTCGGCCCCACTTTACTCCTTTGCATTTCAACCGACTGAACATTAACAGTAGCAGACCCTCTTCCAGGGGTAGGAGCTATAGTTGCCACACCAACTCAAGGATCTGGCAATTCCTCCCTCTTTTTCTGCTTCTCGTACTTCCTGCATCAAGGGAATGTAAGAGTGGGGATCAGCTTTACGGTCTTTTAGTCTCAACTTGAGCAATAGGAAACTGGAATACTTGGCAGACATCAGTTTCTGATCCAACCTGACTCGATTTAGCTCACTTGAGGCCACACCTCCTCTCCAAAAATTTGCATCGCTTTTCTAATCTGGTCAAATAAGCGCTCAGTGGCTCTGCTCTCTGTTGCCCAGTGGCTTTGAACCCACACATAAGGTCTTCACCATCCTCTGGGGTACCAAAAACAGTTTCTAATGCAATCAAATATGCTTCTGGCGGGAGCATCAGGGTTGGTGGACCTCAACGCTCAGATTGTATCCAATGCAGGCTCCCTAAGGCTTTCCATAACTCTCTTTCTTTTCTCCACTTCTGTACATTGCCACTCTTGGACTGGGGGTATGCACAGTCCATCCAAGTCTCTAGGTCATCTTCCTCCTTGGGTGTGGAAATGGTACCAGAAAACATTCTTAGCCTGCGGTAAGAGTCAAGGCTTACTGAGGCATAGGTACTGGTAGCAACACAGGCGTGGTGCAGGCGAAGGTGCGGTGGGGAGACTGATAGAAGGTGCTGGAGGAGGCACAGGCACTGGTACAGGTGTGAGGTACTGGTGCTGGGGCCGGTTCAGATCCAGGAGCAGGTCCTGGGGCAGGGGTACCTGGAGGAGCTTCTAACAGTTTTTTTAAGTCCTCGAGGGTGTGGCCCCTAGCCTGTAACAGTTTGGCCAACTTTTGTTTGAGTCCTTCAGATTCAGGGGGCCCCTCTGGTGTGGACCTTACACTGTACATGGTAATTATTTTTCAACCCACCCCGGACTCATCAGGGTGAACAGCATTGGGCTTTCTTTCACAGTCCATGAGGTTGCTTACATTCCACCAGGACCGTTAGTGTCCGTGCAATCAAATCAGCCTGCCTGCCCTTCACAACAGCTCGATCATGGCATTTGACTTTGGGAGGGCCTCCTAATAGTTCTTTTGCTTGCGCCCAGGGAATGTCTGGCAACAACAAAGCTTTTAGGGGTCAACCTCTTCTGCCTCACATCAACCCAGTAGCTGTCTTAATAGCAGGAATTTCAACACTGGGGTCCGTAACTTTCTCCAGTTTGGTGCCAATTTCCATTTGGGGTCCAACTGAAATTTTGGTGGTTTGGCCACTAGGGGCAGGATTATCCCAGCGGTGCCTCCAAAGATGTAACCCAGAAGCCGCCTCCCAATGTGCTACTACCCTGCCTGCCTATCCAGATGCAGGTTGAGGGCCTGGTTCGAGTTTAGCTGTTACCAGGGGCTCTATTTTAACAGTACTGCTATTAGCATGGTGCCTCCACCCAGAGAAATCATTAAGTGGGTTAGATGTTAAGCTAGTACAACCCTCTGAGAAGCTGTACCTACCCACAGCCCCGCCTAGTGACCGTACACATAAATTCCCACAACACACTTTACTTTGCCTTCAATTTACAATTGTGGGAGAGTGCTAATAATATGCTCACATTGACCTCACTTACCGGCAGGATCTGGAACTCTTGCATGTACCTTGTGCCCCTGCTAATAAATAGTTACCAGCAATACCAACACAATACTTTGCAGTTACTTGAATTAACCCTGCACTCAGTAACAATATGCTCATAGACCCAGTTAACATTCAGACAACAAACTGATTTATTTAGGGGTTTAAACAAGGGGTAAGGGATGCAAATTAAAATTAGATTAGTCAGTACTTTTGGTTTCAGCAATATTTCATCATTATATAGCATTTGACACAACACATTCACCCCTTGGACTGTCTAGTTAACCTCACTGGGTACCTAGGATAAGCTATGTTACAGGCATGAAGCATTGCTGCAGGTCGGCAGGCATTGCAGCTGGTTGGGGCTCTTATTTAAAATATTGATTATTTATTCTTTGATGTTTAGCTCTTTCAACATGCACAACACTTTATTCCCAAGAAAATTGTAATCCCCAGGCCTGATGGCCTGCAAAGACAGTTTAAACAACAGCTTGAAACTGATAGGCAAATCAGATGGCACAACCCTTTAAACTGATTACAGGGACAGGCCCTGTTTTTACTCACTGAACCATGGACCTCTGGATCTGGGAAGATTTCCAGGTTGACTCCCTCGAGGCAAGGTTCAGTTCTCTGACCTTCATCCTTTTAGGCAAGAGACCAGGATACAGGGACCCGGGCTGGCACAACTGCCCCCACTTCAAGGTATCCTTCCCAAGGGTGGCTGCAACCCACAATAATCTTCATTGCAGGAGCTGACTCCTCTGTGGTCATCTAGCAGTTTTGATCTCACAGGTAGCAACAGTCCCTTTAACAATTTATCTGGCATCCCAGGATCAGCTTTGGTACAGTTCTGGAATAGGTCGCGCAGCTTACCCACTTGCAATCTATGGTCCTATGAATGAAAGCTGGCAAGGCAGACATTCAGGTCTCCCACTGGCAAATGGCAGGAGACAATTCAGTGAACCCAAGTTATGAATTAGATCACAGCCTCTGAGGTAAAACAGCTTCTCACCGAGATGCAAGTTGGGAACCTCTTAAGTTGTGATCGATTCAGTCTGGAATTTCAGCTCTGGAGAAACATTTCCTTCCCCTTGTGGAGGATTTCAGTTTGTTCTGCAGCCTTGGCAGTCCCACACCTAAAGCAAGCATTCAGGCCAAGAAAGGCAAAGCAGACCTCTCCCCAAAAAATTACCCTCTGAACGGCAGGAAGCCTTCTTATTCTGGAAGCCCACACCAAACACAATCAGTCCAAGCAGTCCCTCCTTTCCAGCAATCCAATTGGTTGCCCAAGCTGTCTAAAACAGTCTAAGTTCCTTCATTGGCTAGATTTTGAGCTCCAAGAATTGTACCTCCTTTTTCCCCAACAGCCTCTGGCACAGTCCCAAGAGCCTCTGTTGTAAATCCTGGCTTGTGATTGGCTGGCTGACTGCAAACATGGCTGCTAAATGTACAGTCTTTATGCAGTTTAATCCATGTCCCACTAATTAAAATTTTGGTGCAGCCAGATAAAATATTTTTGTTCATTTCCAACCCACCCCGTCACATAGCCCCTTTAATGCTACTTTTAACATTTATTCCTGTACTTTCTCAGTCACTGCCCTGTAATACAGTGCCCCTAGCAGCTGGCAGCTCCCTCATTAATATTCATGAGGAGCTTATGCATTATTCATTAGCCCTAATTTTAGCGCTTCTCAGCACTCCTTATTCATAATGTAAGAGGCCTCTCAATGGCCTTGTACTGGTCCCCACTCCCCATTTAGATAAACAAGGCCACCCGGGACTGTCAAGACACCATTGTTTGATCACAATGGTGGTCAGAAAAATCGGGCGTTCCTCACACATGCGCAAGTGCCAGCAAACCTGGGAAAGATGCTGGTGGCTTGCAATCATGCTCTGTGTGCCCAGGATTGGCTAAAAACATATACGGAGCCCTGGGGAACACACAACTCAGGCTGTGGTGGTGACCTTGCAGGGAGATACGGGGGACACCAGGAGGAAAATGGAGGTAAATGGGAGGCATTAAGGTAAGCCCCCCAAATGGGGGGGTGTTACAGAACCAATCAGTAGCAGCAGAGCAGCAAATAAAGAGAGATATGCAGTCATTAAAAATGTAGTCAAGGGGGGGGGCATGGCTTAGCTCTTGAGCAAGATGGACACTTAGCTCTGAGACTCCTTTACCCACCAGACAATGCATCCTATTTTATCCGACAATAGCAGCATTGTTTTTTCACAGAACCAACCTGAAGAGATAGGATTAATCGCAGAGACAGAACTGTGCTCTTTATTTTTCTTACCTGCATGGCAGCAGTGGAACACCAGCGTCCTTTCCTTTTGGAACCTAACACCGAGCATGGAGTATGGCATCAGAGATATTGGGCAGCATGGACCCCAGGAACATTCAATCCATGTTCCATAACTTATGAACCAAATGGCTCAAGTTACCATAGCCTCAAATCAAATTCTGTCCGCCATTCAAAATATAGAAGTCTGGCTCTTCCAGAGGGAGTGACGAGTTGGCATGCATGAAACGACTATTCAGGACTTAATGGCAGTGATGAGGGACCAAAGCAGAGCCATCCAAGCACTCCTAGACAAAATCGATGACCTAGAGAACCAGAGCCGTCGTAACAATCTCCGGTTCCTAGGTTCCCCGGAGGGAGCTGAAAAAATTGATGCGGATGTATTTCTACAATCGGTACTCCCCGTCATACTGCAGACACAAGGACAGCCCATACTACAGATAGAGTGGGCCCATTTCACACTAGCACCATGACCCAAGGTGGGAGAATGGCATAGGCCCATCCTGGCCCTTTTCTTAGACTATTGCCAGAAAGATGTCATCCTGAATGCAGCCCATAATATTGGATCATTATACTGGCAGAACAGCTGGATATCCATCTTCCAGGATTATTCAAAGGACCTTCTGAGAGACACAAAGCTTATACCGACATCTGGAAGGTCATGCATCACCTAGGAGTGACTTTTTCCCTGGCCTACCCTGCCACCATGTGGGTCATGTATAATGACATCCTGCTGAACTTCAAGACCAGAACACCTCTCTGACTTTCTCCACTGAACTTGGCCACAAGAGATGGGGTGCCCGGGAACCCCTAGCAGCAGCAGGCCTGACCACCAAGGAGCAAACCCAGATGACAAACCCCCAGCAGAGCAGAGGGAAAGAGGCAGGTGCCAGGCTGATATAAAGGAAGGATGGTATCTCCCTCCCATGCACCTGAAAGCACCAGGCCTCAAAACAGCACAACCGGAGAGATCACCACTTGACCATACCCCTGAGCCCTGGAGGAGGAGACCTGCATCATGACTGCCTAACAGAGGAGGATCCGAGGCTTGGTTCTGACAGATTTGCAGCACTTTGCTCCAACTCGCCTGACCCCCTGCTACTGGACACTGAGATGATGGACACTGCAGGCATACCCCTGGATCCCACTGAGAACCCATCCACCACCTGAGCAGCAAGAGGTGTGGCTGATTCCGCCATAAAGACAGCTGATGCACTGAACCATGGCCTGGACCTGACATCTCTGAGCACCCAGCCTCCGAAGACTGACTCTGCATCTGCACCTGCAGCCTTGCTTCAGAAGGCCAAGGATGACCTGATCAGATAAGTGCTGCTTCTGTTTAAGTTCGATTGTGGGTGGGGGAGGGCTTGAGGAGGTAAAGGTACTTGGAGGAGGACCCATTCCACCGTTGTTGCACAGTATCACTCTGCAGGTTTGATGCAAGGGCAGTGGTAGACCATGTTCCCTCCTCCCCCCCCTTTGTTTCCATCTTTGCTCCAGGCAGGCCTCTACTCTGACACTCTTCACAATGTGTGGCACGGACTACATAACCAGAATACTGCTTGCATGGACTGTTCTATGGGCATGGTAACTGTACTGCAAGGTAATGAAGGCACAGAGATTGACAGAGCCGAGGTCCCCAATCCTGTGCATACCTGTATGGGATGTCACTGGACATTAGCTGAAGGTTAGGACACTGTATCCAGACCTCAATCTGGGCAAATAATTTCTGTCTCCTAGGTGCCACCCTTTTGCTAAGCACTGCCCTCAATGCGCAGGTGCGATGCATACCTACAGTGTAAGTGGAGGCTTATCCAGTACAACTCCTGTATCCCCCACTAGATTGCTCCCCTACAGGGGTCATGTATGTCATCTATCTGTGGGAACCGGTACTTTCTGGAGGATTTTGTAGCTCGACATAGCCTCCATTTCTCCTAAGATCTCTCCTCACCTTTCCTATGCCTGTTGGAGGTGCCAACTCCCCTGACTCATGTCTCTGCAATACCTCCAATAGTAGAAGCTTCATTAGGGAGGGTAGTAACCCCACATTGCCAGACCTAATCTGATTTCTCATAACCAAAAGACTTCAGAACCCATATAATAGAGTGCCAGCCTCCCCCCACCTTGATCTCCCACTTCCCACATGTATGATATCACACTCCTGTGGGGAATACAACTATTCTGGCTCCTAATACCAGTTACAGACCCCCTGTACCCAGTTGTCACCATGGTGGGACAAGGGTCTCTATCTCAGACCCTCCACCTCCATGAGCTTTTTGCCTGCTCTGACATCCTATATCCCCTTGAGAGGAGCAGAAGAAGGGCAGAGATACCCAACCCCCTGGAGAGAGAAGATGAGCCCTGGGCAGCCTCAGTTGTTGGGTTCTGCTCCTTAATATTTCAGGCTACGGTCTATGTATATAGTTTCTGTTTTTTTAGATAGTAGTGTTAATAAGGTTATGGTTAATGTGATGCTGAGATTACTTTGTATAATATCAAGTTGCATGCTGGATGTTTTTACTTTTAAAGTGTTCTCATTGAGGATAATGGTTATGGGTGTGTCACTGGCTGTACTTGGGAGGCAAGGTCTGACTTTTGGCCCTCTCTGTATACCTGTACCCTACAAATATATGCACCCCAGACGGGACATGGGTGAGATTACCTGTTCCATATGGAATGTGAGAGGGCTTAACACATCAGTGGAACAGAAACACATACTCTCTCACCTCAAGAAACTAATGTCAGACCTCACCTTCTTACAAGAAACCAAGTTGACCCAGACAGACCAAATGAGACTAGTGAGGGACTGAGTGGGACAGTTGTACCACTCTTCAGCCCCTACCTGGAAAAAAAGTGTAGCCATCCTGAGCCCCTCCGGTGAAGCTAGGAGGTTGCGAGGGCTACAGCAGCTCTCTCCTACCCCTCAGAAACCGGAGCACCAAATTACTATTGCCAGAACCCCACCGGTGCAAGCTAGGCGGTCATGAGGGCTACAGCAGCTCTCCCCCACCCCACGGAAACCGAACACCAAATTATTACTGCCAGAACCGCTGCAGTGCAAGCTTAGAAGTCGCAGGCTACAGCAGCAGTCCCCCACCCCACGGAAACCGGGCTGAATTACTATTGCCAGAACGCTCCAGTGTTAGAAGTCGCGAGGCTACAGCAGCTCTCCCACCAGGAAACCGAGTGCTGAATTACTACTGCCAGAACCCCTGTGGTCAAGCTAGGAGGTCATGAGGGCTACAGCAGCTCTCCCACCCCAAGGAAACTGGAGCACCAAATTACTACTGCCAGGTACTTACAAACGCAGCAGGAGCAGCTTCCCTGATCGCGACAGTGTCCAGGAACCGCTGGCTTTGAATCTTCTGCTTTTGGCGCCTTTTTTTCCAAAGACTTTAATTTGAAATGTATTGGTGCAGTAATGGAGATAGTTTTTTTCATTTAAGTTATCTTAGCCAACTGCAGCATTACTGTAGTTATTTGATTTAAGTTATCTTAACTAATCTGCAGCATAACTGTACCAGACTATGTCTCCAAACTACATTTTTTTAAACTTTCCTTTAAGTTATTTCTGTTTGTAGAGAAGTTAATCTTTGGGCAATTTACTGCATACTGCAAATCCCAATACAGCCTGCCCCCACTGTGAACCCCCACCTATTTTAACTCCCCCTCTCTCTCTCTCCTCCCACAGAACCCTCTGGTGCAAGCTAGGAGGTTGTGAGGGCTGCAGCAGCTCTCCCCACCCCATGGAAACCAGAGTGCCAAATTACTGTTGGCAGGTACTTACAAACGCAGCAGGAGCAGCTTCCCTGATCGCGCCATGTCCAGGAACCGCTGGCTCTGCCCCCACCCCATCCACGCTGCGCCCACCGCCCTCTACCACCTCCCCACTTGGTCGGCATTCCTATATAGATATGATTGTTAACCTTTCAGTCAACTTTCCCACCTGCAGCTTATTTTCCCACCACTAGAGGCCCCTTACTTTCATACTGCAGACCAGACTCTTACATCAAGCTCTCTAGTCTAGCCCAACCATGCTCCCACTACCTCATCACTCTCCTCTTACTACTCCCTCAAACACCTCATCCTCCCACCCATAACGTGGCAAAGGGAGCAAAACTGCCACATCCCATCCTCATGCAGCCAGGCACTCCCAACCCTACCCCCCACACTCACACATGAGCTGCCAGCCTTTACAAGCCCAGACGGAAAAACAGTCGACAGCATCCCCCGCCCCACTACACCACATACATAGACAGATACTTCAACATCTCCACCCTCACCCCGGATACCGTCTCCCACGTCTAGTAACCCTCTGGGGCCCTTCCTTCTCTTGCCAACCTCCTTCCACATCCTCACCACAGCGAATCTCCCACTTTCCCCACTTACTCCTCCTATCTGCCCCCCTTACCCTGAAACTTCCAATACCCACCATGGGACACACGCAGCGTAAATGCCATAGACCAACTACTCAAGTGAGCTGCTATCACCTCAGGTCACTCATACTTCTTCTGCTTCTGACGAGAAATGTCCACCCCAACCCTGGCCCACTTAATTCCCTACCGTCCCACCCATCTCCAGGAAATGGGCTACGCACTGCCTCACTAAACATATGCAGCCTTCAAAAAAAATGGGACTCCTTTCAGGGGTGGGTACTCCAACATCCCCCTGATATCATTGCACTGAGTGAAACCTGGCTCTCACCCTCTGTCCCCGACTCGGCAGTTAACCTCCCTGGATACTGCCTCTATCGCTCCGACCGAGTGGGCAAGCGAGGGGGAGGCTGCACTCTCTACCTCAAGGACTCGCTTTCTGGCCACCTACTTCCCCTGCCCCAACTAACTTCCAGGGCTCAGGCCTTCACCCTAAAATTAATGCTAGGTAAGTCAACCTTCCCTCTCCTCCTCACCACTGACTATGTCCCTCCCCGAGACCAGAAGCTAGCCTTCCAAGCCATCATGTCCTACCTCGCTACCCTACCCCAAAGCATGAAAAAATACTATTGGGGATTTCAACATAAATTGGCTGGCCAAAACAGCTGCCCCGTACATCACAGTGAGGCTGCTGCCCTCGATCTCTCACAGGTCATCAAAACCCCCACCCAGTTACACGCCCGCACTGGGACATCCTCCCTACTAGACCTAGTATTCACCAACCACCCCCACAAAATAACCAGCACCCTAGTCTTCCCTGACGCCCTAAGTGACCACTCACCAGTACTCTGCAACTGGTCTGGTACTCCCCTCAAAACCCCTCCTAAAATTGCTACACAATGCAAACTAGGGCCTGGTAAACTAGCCCAACTCAAGGCCCACATTGAAGACTTGGACTGGACACCCCTAACAAACACCCTCAACCCAGACCACGCCCTTGAACTATTTATCACCACTTTCAACGCAGCCTGTGACAAGTTCGCTCCCCTCACCAAAACTATGTCCAAGGGAAATCATGCCCCTTGGTTCTCGGACCACCTCCAAGGCCTACTACGACAGCATGACACCCTATGGCACCTTGCTAATGAAACCCAATGGCCTCTGGACAGGCAACGATATAGGGAGGCCCATAACAAGTGCACCTGGGCCATACGCACCACCAAAGCGAACTATTACAAAGCTACCTTAACCTCCACCTGGGGCACTGGGTGCAAGTTCGGGAAAACATTAAGGAGCTCTGCGGCAAAGCCCCAAATCTGCCACCTGACCAAATGCAAATTGATGGAAGCCTCCACTAACCCTCAGTATAGCCTCGCTCTTAACTCCGCTTTCACTGATCTCTCCCATGTGCTCCCCTAACTTCTTCGATCCCCGCCAGCCCAAATTGCCCCATCCTCCCTTGCTCCACCTTTCTACCCACGAGCACTCACCCTGGGGCAGCAAAGCCCTACCTAACCAAAGCCATTAGCCACTATCACTATAGTCACGATTCCCTGCACCTCAGACTTCTCCGCCTTACCCTCCTGGAAGTCCTGGCCCCACTCACCCACATTCTCAACCGCTCCCTCTGTCAAGGGAAATTCCCCACCCACTGGAAATTGGCCTACATCACACCCACCCATAAAATTGTGACAGCACATCCACAAACAACTACTGCCCCATCTCTATTCTACCTCCCCTTTCTAAAGCACTAGAATGCATAATCGCCGACCAACTTACTGACCACCTTAATAAATATAACCTTCTATCCAGACAGCAGCATGGCTTCCATAAGGGTCATAGTACCACCACCGCCCCTCCTGAATTTACCTCCCATGTCCACTCAGCTTGGACCATGGCCACCCTCACCGCGCCCATCTTGGTGGACCTATTCAAGGCATTTTGATACCACCAACCATGCCTCTTACTGAACACCCTGGCTTACACTGGCTTCCAATGATGCCATAAACTGGTTCACCAGCTATCTCTCCGATAGAATACAGATGGTCAAGGTTGGCCTCATTTCCCCTGCCTCCTATCCGCCTCGTGGTGTCCCACACAGGGCTCCCATACTTGGCCCTACTTTCACCCTGTACCTAACTCTCCTGTTGGCCTGCCCCTGAGAACCTGATCCCACATGGATGATGCGGTCCTGTTCGCCTCTGACCCTGCACCCCTCAAACTCCACCAAACTCTCCAACACTCTTTCCGTGAAATCGAACACTGGCTCACCACTCAGCGTCTTATAATTAACTACAATAAGACAAAAGTTATGATTTTCTCCCATCCCCAGAACCCACTCAAAAACCTCTGCCCCCAATTTCTCACTGCTAATCATACCCCCCTCGAACAAGTTAGCAACTTTAAATATCTAGGGATCACGCTAGACCCTGCCCTCAACTTTAATCTCCATATCTTACACCTATCAACAGCCCTTAGCTCCAGGCTAGGCGTACTCTACCGGTACAAACACTGCCTCACCCCTGAAGCTTTACAACTTACCATAAACTCCTCTATCCTCTCCCTGCTAGACTATGGCATTCTAGTCTACAGTGCAGCACCCTCCATGGCCCTAAACAGACTCCGGCTTGTGCTCAACAAAGCCTGCCATCTCATCCTTGGTTGTGATCGCTTCACTCACACCTGCTCCCTCTACAGCGCCACAAACTGGCTAAACTTGGATACCATTATCAGGTATCACACCTGCATAATGACCAAAAAGGTAATCCTAGGCCTCACCCCCCCTGCCCTGGACCAAATTATCCACCCAACACCACCTGGCAAAACAACCCGTAGCTCGAACAAACTGCTGCTATGTGTACCCCATGGCCGGACATCCCAATTCCAGTGAACTTTCAGTTACAGAGCCCCTTCCTGGACTAACGCGCTTCCCTGCCTAATAACTGATGAAGCTAGGCTGGGCCCTTTCAAAACCAGGCTAAGAAATCACCTACTGGCCTCTAACCTTTGTGACTGCAATTGACCCAGAGCATCTCTGAGTCCTCCATGCCAATGGCATCTACGAGCTAACCTTTTCCTGGGCAAGCAGCCCCGTTAGTACCTCTCTGCTACCTTGTCGCTGTGCTAATCTCTTGTAAATCATGTTATCCTGGACTAGTAGTGCACCCACTGACCAAATGGGTAAACCATGTTAGCGAATTGTAATATAATGTTATGTACAGCACCCTGTAAAATATTGTCCCTGTCTCTGTCCTATGTATGACGTGGAACCTTTGTAAATGAGTCCTTGACTCAAAGGTCTTTCTGAATATCTCAATAAATAAAATAAAAAATAAAATAAATAAGAAGCTAAGATGGACCTCCATCAGCACAAAGTGGGATCCACATGACAAATGTTTCCTTGTCTTGATGGACACAGCACAAGGGCCCCTGCTTCTAGAGAATATCTATGCCCCCAACACAGATGACCCAGTATTTTTCCATACTATTGCCCAGAAAATGGAAACACTTGCCCCGACACCCAGCGTGATTCTTATGGGAGGGGACTGTAACCTCACACTGGATCCATTACTGGACAGGAGTACCAGCCAGGTGGAACCCCATGCCAGAGGTGCCGCAGCCCTTTTACAGCTGATGTGAGATATGGGGCTATTGGACATCTGGCAGGTTTTCCATCCCCGAGAGCGGGATCACTCCTGTTCTGCAGTACATGAGACCCATAGCCATCTGTACTACTGGTTGACCTCCTCTTCGGGTAACCCAGGCATCCCTGGGATCTAATATAGCCCTTATGATAATATTGGACCATGCCCCAGTGCAGCTACACCTTCTCTAGGGTCCCTCTCCACCTATTTCCCCCACATGGAGGAGGAGGAGGAGGAGGACCCTTTTCGCCTAAGGGACACAGAATTTGTGGCTTGGGCCCAGAGGTATGGTCAAAATCCAAGGGGCCCTTGATGTTGTTAAAGAGCATTGGGAAGAGGAAAGATATTTGGGTATAATAATATTGTTGATTATGTGACTGCTATCAGAGAGAAAGATTGGTAAAATATGTTACAATAGCCCATCAAATGTAAACCTAAAACAAATTGTGTCAAAAAGTGTATTATGATGAAGGCCTGAAAATGAAACAATTTGAACCTGGAGAAAGTAGATTGTTATTATTTACCCTCTAGTGTGAACAAACTATTAGATAAATGGAGAGAGGGTCCCTATGAGGTAATCAGGCAGACAAACCAGGTTATATGAGATAGAGATGCAGATCATAGGCCCACCGAAATGTATATCATGCTAACCTACTTGAAATAGGTTTGAAACACCTCCAGATACTACTCTCCATTCAAATAGAACAAAATACATCAGCTAGAAAATAACCTATGATCGGCTCGGAAAGAAATCAAATAAAGGAGAAGTCCAGATCTATCTGATATACGCTGAACAAAAGAAGAGTGAGCATCTCTTAAGTATTATCAAGAGACATTTACAGGAACACCAGGTCAAGCAGTAGGGGTAGAGCATGAAATACACATCCAACAACTTAAAACCAAACATCGAAACCATATAGAATACCGGAAAGGTGAGACAGGAGGTTATTAAAGAAGTACAAAATGGAACAAGCCAAGGTCATAGTACCATCACGTAGTTCATGGTCAACCCCACTGGTGACAGTTGAAAGAAGGAGGAGGTATCAGGTTATGTCTTGATTTCAGAAAGATCAATGCAATATCTGATTTTGGCGGATACCCACCTGCCTAGGATAGATGACCTACTAGACCAAATAGGTTCTGCAAAGTACATCAGTACTTTGGATTTAACAAAGGGGTATTGGCAAATACCCTGAGCTCAAAGATGCACAGAGTTAACAGCTTTCAGCACACCCATAGGGTTGTTTCAATTCATGACCATGCAGTTAGCCTTCATGTTGCCCAGCAACCTTTCAGAGAGTATATGGACCATATTTTGAGACCCCATAATTTGTACAGTGCTGCTTATCTGGAAGACATAGTTATCTATAGTCTCTGGACTGGGACACCCATTTGAGACATTTAAGTGCAGTAAATTCAGAGCATTAAGGAGGCTGGACTTACAATAAATCCCCTCAAAATGTACCTTAGCCTAAACAGAAACCAGACATTTAGGTTTCATTACCAGTAATGGAAAAGTACAGCCAGAAGTAAGTAAAGTGGATACAGTCACTAATGAGTGCTGTACCCAGGACAAAACGTCATGTTCGATCTTTTTAGGGTTAGCCAGCTATTATAGAGGTTTATCCCAAATTTTTCCACTTTAGCTACACCCTGACTGAGCTAACCAAAACAAAACCCAGATAAAGTAAATTGGAGCGATGAAATTGTGACCAGGCTTTTAGAGTATAAAAGCTGCCTTGTGTTTCAGACCCAGTATTGTCAAGTCCTGATTTTTCAAAGCCATTTGAGGTTCACACTGGCGCTTCTGATACGAGCATCGGTGCAGTGTTAACTCAGCATGATAAATATGGTGAACACCCCATCCTTTATATTAGCAGGAAACCACATGGAGGGAGAGAAATACTCCACCATAGGGAAGGAATGCCTGGCAATGAGAGTGAGCCATTGAGGCCTTGAAATATTATCTTTGGGGTAATAATTTTGAGGTGGTTACTGTGCATAATCCATTGGTATGACTTAACAGCATGAAAGAAAAAGACCACGGATTATCGTTGGTACTTGGCTCTTCATTATATCATTTCCACAATCAGACACAGATCTGGTACCCAGCAACAGAATGCTGATTTCAGGTCACGTTTTGGTACAGCATGATAGAATTACTAAAACTGTTTTGAAATAGCGATTCTGAGGACTACTGTAATGTATTTATGGAGTGTACCATTCTATGGTTTTAAACCTCAGGAACAAGTAGTGATTGAGATATTGATTTATGTCTCAATTAGAATTGTACGAATAATGAAATTGCGATGAGTACGATAACCTTGAATAAATTATCGCGATAACCTTGTTATGTGATAATTTCCAATTTGTAACAAAGTTAAGTATTATTTTAAATTCACTTTTATTGCACATAATTTACATATTTTGCTTATTCATTCTATAACATACATTTATCTGCAGGCTATACAAAGTCTGCAAGGTGAAAATAATACAAGGAGAGCGCAACTTTTATAGTTAAATATTTTGTTTATTTAGTTAAAATTCTGCTATTTATAAATTGCTTTTCCTTTATGTAAGAATGTTTCAGTGCTGTGCACGTTGCACTAATGCATTACAAAGACATACATGTGTGTATACTTACTTTTAGTTTTACAAACTAAAGTCATTGTAACATTCATTTTAAAATGTGAAATATCACATTATAATTAATAGTGACCTATTTATCAACTTGAGTAGGGGTGTCTTCAAAGTAACCATAATAACCCGTAATCTAGCTGTTGCAGCATTCCAAACTACTTTCACTTTCCTGCACTTTTCCCACTGAGCTGGTATGAGGTGACCAAGTGGTGTTTGGTCTTTTAAACAATATTGTACAAATTGTAGAAAGAGCACTGTTCAGTTCAGTATAAAAAACATGCTCAGCTTTGTTCTTTCAAGCACTTTTTAGTTTCTGGGAGCGCAAGCCACGAAGTGTAACATAGTGTGATGAGGAGAGAGTGAAACTGAGGGGCTTCAGAACATAAACATCGGCAGCGTTGCCGAGTGTTGCTATAGCTCTCCTCGCTCTACACTGTTCAACTTTTTTCCCCAGGAAGCAAAATATGTAGCTGAAAAAGAACAAAAGCTGATGTTTTTATACTGAACACATGCTCTTTTCTACAACTTATACAATATTATTTAGAAAGACTGGTGACTACTCAATTCATATCACTCAACAGAGAAACTGCAGAAAACTGAAACTAAGGAAAGCTACACACTAGCAATTATAAAGATAAAGAATGAGGCAAGTGTATATTGATGGATTTATTTTTATTTTTTCAACACACCTTTGGCAGTAGGTGTGATGACCACATAAATCTCTTGAGGTTTATGGGTCATCATCATTACACCCACCCAGGCCCACACACACTTCCACACCACTCAGTCTCAACTTTACTAGTTCTCCACAGACTACGGTCTTGTCCCCCAGACTAATGTGACATTTCATGATGGCCACCTGTATTAAGTTTATGGCTGGCCTTCATCATTACACACACCTGAGGTGTGCAAAAAAAAAATTACACTTGCCTATCCATTATTTTCTATTTAATGGCTTGTTTGCAACAAGTTCACAGTAATCTCAGATACTGCTTGGTTGTCCTGTCCTCCTGCAAGAAATACACAGTAAGCTGGAGGTTTACACAGAATTTGTACGCTAGTAGTAGCCATGGCGCACACATGACTTGAAACAAGGTGTTTAACCAAGATACCAATATGCGAACTCTCTAAGAACTGAATGGCAAAATCAACTGTCCACTCAAAAGGAAGGACAATTAAGAATTGAAACATTGAACAATAAGAATAAGAGTTATTACATTACATCATGTAAACAATGTGCAAGGGCTGAAGACTGACTTGACTACATTAATTTACAAATACAGGCATGTTACAGAAGTTACACAACACAGCCTAAAGTTACTCAAGTTGTCAACATAAACAGCTTCTGAACTGTATAGTTCAAGGGATACATTCATGTGGCACTAGGCAGGCACAGTTAGATAGCCCATGGAAATCTTAATTAATTGGTACTGTGTGTATATACTCATTACCAATAACTGCATGAAGTTCAGAAGATATAGATGACAGTTTGTACAACATAAATACTACTTTTGGAGCCATTCTTAGAGACCTTGTGATGTCAGTGATGATCAGTGGTGCCTAAGTACATTGGGTTAAGCTAATTGAGTTGTCACTGACATCACAAATTCTAAATTAAATAGCTCCCCAGTCCGATCTTATGGTATTTATGTTGCACAGAATCGGTCATCTATGTTCTGAACCATGCAGCACAGAATGACTCTACCTTACATCAATTAAATAAGAGTGTCATCAATCTTTCCAACTGTGTCTGCCAGTCTCCTGTCAGTGAATGTGTCCCTTTAAACTGGATCAGGGATAATGGCACAGGTGTAACAGGCGGCATATAATGAGACAGTGTTTCTTCCCTAGTTTACTTGGAGCAAGCACGCATTTGCTTTAGAGCCTATTATCAACTGAATTTATTATGTATTTCCAGAATTAACTGATATGGTGCCACTTACAGAGAGGGACTTGAATTAAGCTTATCAGATGAGTTTTGAATAGATTCAAGACAGCAGGAAGAATAAAGTGTTAAATAAACAGTTCAAAAGAAGTCATGGCTGGGGTAGAAGGACTACACACACAAACCGAATGAAAGGAATCATCAATGTCCAGACTATCTTGGAGCCACATCTACTCATCTAGACTGAGTGGCTGACACTCTATAATCAGTTCAAAATAGAGACATTAAGAAATAGTTTCATGTTCCTTCCAGCAGAGAATGGATCCACCAGCTCGCTGTGAACAAATAATCTTCTTTGTGTTTTGTGACTGTAGTTAAGGAACGTATGCTGCTGCTAGCATCTCAATAGTAAAAATAAGACTCTAGCATCAATATATCTACCAAGTCATGTTGAATGTGAACTGTATTTTAGTGTATACAACTTGTAGTCAAATGAAAGTATTTCAAAATGCAATAAAGGTGTTATTTTTCTATCAAGTGTTGTGTGATGTGTTTGTTATTAAGTTCAGACTACCTGCGATGATCTGTGTGCACTAAGTAATAGAGTATGGTAGAGCCACTCCTTCTCCTCCTCCTCAAGTAATTTCTGCTTGATAGTAGTCCATATGATGTAATCTGAGAAGTGAGTGAACAAGATGACTCCATCTACACCTTGCCCCCCTCCACTGGGTGGTATTCTTTTGAAGGTGGTGCAGAAGTGCCTTGGCATCTTTAAAAAAGAAAAAAAAAGTCACTGTAAATTTTGTTCAGAAACACAAGCATGTTTACATGCTCTGTGTGTTAACCTGAACCTCATTAGCGTTAGAACCAGACCACTAGTGCTAAATACCTTTCTGATGGCACACACTTGCTGGAATACAATAACATTTTGTGAGCATCATTGTAACAAAATGAGTAGTTCAGCTTCATGGCCTTTCCAGCACAAGAAGAGGATCCAAATCTGTGATCAGATATAGCAGGGGCCATGTAATCGTTATCTCATTTCTCACTTTACTCTTTAGTGGAATTTCTTCTTCTCTTGGTCCTGCAACTTGAATTCTTCATATTTCAATGATGCGTTTTAATACCAGAAATCCCAGGGCATGAAGAACTTTCTGACAATCTGTGCTGTGCTGATGAATGATGCACATTGTTTGTGATACCACCAGAGAAGGGGGACAAAGAGTCTTCAGTCACACGTTCATTGTCATTTGACAACATATGGTCATCGTCATCATCCATGGAAGCAGACGTTGCAGGCAGCGTAGTTAGCAGCAGCAGTAGTATTTGGTAGTGTGGTACCTGTACCTCTACACTCAGGCAGCAGCAGTCTGTGTGTTTGTGTTGGTTCTGGTGCAATACCAAGGCTGACGACTTCTTGTATACCATGGATATAACCAAATCGGTATCTTCTGCAAAATTAGCTTTGAATCGTGGATCAATAAAACATGCAATTTCGAGTGTGCATTCAATTTGATCCAATTCCTGATACCTTTTGAACAGGTCACCATATATAGCTTCTCTCATTTGCTTACCCAGTGGTCCATCTGTTGTCTTTGGGCTTAGGACTTCTGATTTTAGGTAATGCAGAAATGTTTTCAGTGCTGATATTGTTACATATTGCTCTGCTGCTAAAGAGTCAATGAACGTATTCAAAGGGCCCAATATTTGATTGATGTCCTCAAGCACACCTACATCTGAGTCCTTTGGCATCAAATGCCATTGTATTTCGGTCTGAAACCAACACTGCACACAGCCTGCTGCTGCTCTATAAACCTGGCCACCATGGCATATATGGAACCCCATCTTGTAACTACATCATGAAAAAGAGAATGTTGTGGCACATTTAGTTCTGCTTTTTTTCTTTAACTCTCTCTTTTCTTCCAGCTGCGAGTGAATCCTGTGCACCAGATGCCGACATGCTCTAAGTGCACTCTCAACTTCACTGATCTTTAATGCTTTTCCAATTGCCAAATTGAGATTGTAGCCAAAACAATGCAACAGTTGACTTTCATCACATCTCTGAATGCCTTTTAACATTGCTTCCATTATCGGTGGTAATTGCAGACATATTTTCAATGCTTAGTGCCCATTCCTCAAGAAGCTCCTGAAGGATTCAGCAATATTCTCTGCTGTGTGGTCATCTGGAAGAAAAGCGTGTCTCTAGGCAGTTTGTCTTTAGCTCCCATTAAGCTTGTTATGTAATGTACTATTTAGACTCATGTAGGCTCACCACTTCCTCCACTGCTGGTCCACAAATCAGTTGTAGCAGCAAACCACCGTGCCCTGCCACTGAAGCCTCCACCTGTTTTCTCACCAGATTGTACATTCTTGGATTTCTTTAGCAGAGAATAGGATCTACCAGGCATAGAATATCAGGTTTAGTTTCTCTACTAGATTAGGAAAGCAGGCCTATCTACAGTTTGGAATGGTTGCATGTCCTTTGCAATAAAAGATGCTACAGCTGAGTTTAACTCCTGTGCCTGTTGTGAAGCTGGTTCAAATTTCCTCCCCCTTTCTAATGCCATCAGAATTGATGGCTGAGTGCTACACTTTTTTCTTTCTTGATCTGGTGAGCTCATTACGGATAATGATGATGATGCCTTGTCTTTACTGCCTTTCTCACACTGACTCTGAATCTGAAATGAATTAATTACAATTAAATGTAACATTAACCTATAACATAATCTAAATTAAATTACAATAGTCACATTACAAAAAAAAACTGTCACTCACTTCATCTTTGACTGTGTACAAATTTTTTTTCCTTTTTAATTAAGGCATCATCTTTCCTGTGTACATTCATGTTTCAAACTGTGCTTTGTGCTGCAGTCCCTATGGTGACTTATGTTGCTATGTTCAGACCGCACACCACCACACACATTTGTACTTTTTGACTTAACATAGGGGAGGGTCGAGTGACAGTCACTCGAGTGAGTAAATGCTAAACCAAATAGCGCTCCCTGTCCTCTTTACAAGGATGGATCCAGGATAGGAGGAGTAAACCCCAAAGGTTGCCAGCTGTACCAGACACCTTGAGAAATATGATACAGTGGCATAGGACTAGGGAACAATATTATAGTATTTGATGAAGGCCATCCCTAAACTTAAGACAGGTGGCCAACACCAAATGCCAAATTAGTCTGAGGGACCATAGCCGTGTGGGGAGACCAAATATAAGGTGGTGTGTGTGGTGGGCAGGCCGGGTGCAGAGCGTACCGTTCGGACTGGAGGAGCTGTCACAAACACAGTATTTGATGAATGCAGGCCATAATGACTTAACTTACATAACATCCAAAACACCTGAATAGAGTAGCACCCCAGTCCAGAAGTGTGGAGGACCACAGAAGGTGAAGATTCCATTCCTATAACGCAGTTTGTAGAATAATGGAACCTGATTGCAGCACCAAAATGTAAGACCAACACATATCCACTGTTAGAGTGTTAACAAAAGCTAGGTATGACCATTAACTAGCACCAGCAGCATCTGTGCTTAGCTTATATGAGGTTTGTCAGTAGGAGGCTCTGATGAACCTTATATGAGCTAAACAGATACTGCAGGTGCTAGGTAATGGCCATACCTAGATTTTGTTAAGGCTCTAACAGTGGATATGTGTTGGGCTTACATTTTGGTGCTGCAATCAAGTTCCAGTACTACAAACTGTGTTATTGGAATCTTCACCTTCGGTGGTCCTCCACACACTTCTGAACTGGAGTGCTGCTCTAGTAGAGGTGTTTTTGACATTTTAAGCTGAGTGTGCCAATGCTCAGCTTATTCACCATGCCTGATCCGCTGAGAACCAAGCCTGTGAGTTCTTTGTTTCTTTGACTGACTGACATTATACTCTGACCTTCTTTCTTCACTATTATTAAAGTTTTTCAGTTAATGTTGGTAACCTGGTGGTTTGCTGCTAGAACAGAATTGTTGCCTGTATGTTTGAGGGAGTACATTTGTTTGTCACTAAATAGTGGACAGAAAAAAAACCAAAACGTCCCACAAGCATACACTCATAACTGGACTCTGGAGAGGCAGGCTGAGGCTACCAACCCAATTACACAGACGAAGAGCTGAGGAATGCAAACTAGAATGAAAATATGTATGCACTGCCATCTGCCATGGTGCCAAGTTTTGTATGGACTTGTACGCCGCCGCCACATCCACTACTGCTGCTGCTGAGCCTGTACATTTTGTATGGGGATGGGTGCCAGTGAGCATCACGAAGGCTTAGTGCCAATGCCAATAACAGTTCCCTCCATCCTTACCTCTACAGTCAACCTCAAGTGATATGTCATGATAGCATGCATCATATTTTTCCTTTTTCTCTATATAAACCTTGATGAAATGCCCTAAAAACACCAGCCAGTGGTGCATGCACACACATTCTTTAAATTACTCATGCAAGATTACTCCCACGCATTATGACATCCTGCAAGGGAGAACGCAGGGGCTGTTCCCATTGAAGTGAATATAGCTAGATTTTGTGTGGTATGTAATGCAACACACAATGGCCAGTCTAAAATTAATGAAGGGGTTCACTCCAATAACAAGGGCCTAGTTAGTGAAGCGATGCCCTTCATGAATCTCAGAGACTAGAAAGACTGTCCATTACATGTTGTATCATGCAACGTCAAGCAAGCCTCATTTACTTCAATGACAATACGAACCAATGCTCTCCCTTGCATGACGTCATACGCGAGGCGTATTCAACACTTGCATGAGAAGAAAGTACATGAATGTGCTTGGCTGCTGTTTGGGGTAGAAAATACCATATCAGATATTCCAATGGCTAATTATTCAGGGACTGCAGTATTGACCAATAGTAACATGATGTCTTACTCTCAATCTAAGATAACCCCCAGCTAGCACACAGTGACACACTGCCTATTAGACATTGTCATACCCACTCAGGAATTTTTTAAAGTGATTCTGTCACATTCTATCTAATAGAAAAAATGTGATCATGTGACAAAAGCACTTTAAAGTAAACCCTAGCATAACTAAGATAAACACAGCATGACATATAAGTATCAGTGTACACTATTGAATCTTTCCAGTTCCATCCTTACCGTCTTATTTTTCAAGCTGGCTTCAGAATGTAAAGTGGGATGATGATCCCTGAGGTGAGTAAACATATTGGATGTATTACCACCCTTTGCAGAAATGTAGACTCTGCAAGTTCTACAAATGGGTCTCCCATCTTCCTGGACTATTCCATCTTTTTGGCATACCCAAAATACACCCAAACGGATGATTTTACCTTCTTCATTGGTGGGTATGGTGGAGTGATCATGTCATTCTGATTATCACTTTTGTGAATGTGATGTGCCACTAACTACTGCATACAACAAATGGACCTTCATTAGAAATTGCGCACGTCACCAATTTATCTTTAGCTTGTTGATGGCTGTGATGTTTTCTTTTTAAATTTGAATCTGAATGAGATTGAGGTTGACTGTTGAGGTGCTCAGGAGGTGTTATGTCTGTTGATTTGTCTGCTTCCATCACTTCTTCCAAATACAACACTACTTCATCATTTTTTACTTCTAAGGACTCTTTCTCTTCAATAGATGTCGCCATTTTTGTACCTGACTCACAGGCTGACAGACCACCAGATCAGTACGGACTACAGAGTAAAACTGCTGCCAGTTAGATTGGTCCAATTTTTGTTGAAGACACAACTATGAAATGATCTTCAATCACAAAGTGATTAAGATGTCACACAGTGCATGGAATGGTCAGGAGGATTCATAGTCAAGGTTTCAAATGTAGACAGAGGAGGAGGAGACAAAGAAGAGGAGGAGGAGGACTACCTCAATGCCTGAGCTACCCTATTAGGCTTAAAGTACATCAGTTGTACAATAAAGAGATGTACTTAACAGGAAAGTGTGATGATTTGTGTCCTGGGATTAATTTTGCAACTGCCACTCTGCCTATCAAAATAAAATGTTTGAATTCGCAGCTACTATAATAAAGCAAGTAAAAATTTCATAACGGTGCAAGTGCAACACCATGCAAGAGGAAAGAAGACTAGTTAAGCAAAGCAACAGCAAAAAAGACAGAATTCAAATCTGACAGTACAACTCTGAGTTCAACAACTTACTGTCTACAAAGTGTGAGTTGTGTCTGTGTAAGTAAACAGAATAGTTTTGGTAGATGTAAGAATACATTACATCAAACATGAGGCTCTGCCTGAGTTAACACTGAGAGGTTTGTTTCTAGTCAGACTGACTGACCTGATATTCAATGAAAATCACAAGTACACTTAGCCATATTTTGCTTGCTTGGTAACTGTAAAACCTCAACCTCACAAAATGAACTAGAATCCTTCCTAAAATCCTAGTCTATCAAAGTTATTCCCAAAGTTTGAACTGAAAAAAATACTAACTAATCTATACAGTACATAGAAAGGGATGTCAATGTCTGGCATGCATTCACTGTATTTTTCATGAATATATGGGTGGTAATTTAAATAGAATGACTTTGCAGTTCACTATTAACAATCCCCATGTACAAAACAAATGAACATGGATCTGTTTTTCTTGTAAATCATCAGTCACTTAGCTGAAGCAGCAACCTACTTCAAGTGTCATCTACTTCTTCAGCTTAATTGCTTGAGTCTTGATGGCCTTCACGACATCTGTAAGTAGCTTTATGAATCTCCGGCTACCCTGAAAAAGTTAAATAGGTGTTTTTCATTTCTTTAATTGCAACTGTTGCAGTCTTGTTTTCTTCCTAAATACATTTTACAAAATACTTTTCATTTGCTTGCAATTGCAAAATTAAGAAACTAACCTAACACACTGCACTGGCCCATATTTTTGCCTACCCTCCCACCATGGACCATCGTACTGGCCAGCCAGCCAGCATCTCAACTTCATCCTCCTCCAACAGTGGATATGTTGTGCTTGACATGTCCATGACCCCTCACACACAAATACATACTTGATGTGCACCTGTCTGCCAGTGCACATGACACTGATCTACTCATAAGCACCCCCAGCACCAGCCCCATAAACATGGATCCCAACCTGCCTTCTAAGTTCACTCCTGTCCTTTTCTGACCTGGACTAACTGCTACCACAGCTTGATGCCCTTACCCCACACACCACATCTGTCTGAGTCTGACTATAATTGTTTTCATCATTATTCTTTTTTTTTATCCCCATTTTCATCTCATCTGATGTCTGGGATGGTGGGATGGACCTCTTTCTGAAGTTCCTCTAACTGGTCAAGACATCCAGGCATCAAGCCAACACCACGTGATGATGAATGATGTAAATCACAATCCCAATTCACTAGCATTTGCTCTACGACCTTCCAAGTTCCGAATAATGTTTTTGAAGGAAGGCACAGCTTTTCTTGAAATGCTTTTTTATGTTAACTCTGTTTTCTCCCCATTTTCCTATTGCCAGCCACAGCTGTCAGGTAACTTGAACCTCCTTTTGCCTCCCCTTCCCATGCTCAACACCAGGCTTTGCTCAACAATTCCAAGTACCCCAAGTTCCAACTCTGTAACCCCATGGTTACCCACAATGGCTTATATATATCATTATCATCAACCATGAGCAGGAGGACACCTCACCTCAAGTCACCTGGTGCCCTCAAACAGGGAGAAACATACTGTACTTGACACTCAGACTCAGTTGGAATCAGAACCCTTGGGAGGACACAGCAAGGTGTCACTGTCAGATCCTCGAGGATGGAGTCAGTCAAGGAGACCCTCCTGTGACAGATGGGGGGTATGGATGGGAGGGGAGGGAGGCTTCACCTGCCCACCACCTACTCTGCAGGGAATTTTATTGCCTTTTATATCCATTCCCCAATCCCAGCCATCACCCAAGAGTGTGGTCCTCAGTGAGGTGAGTGACCTTGGCTTGCTGATGCCTATCGGGTCCATGACCATTGGCAAAGGGATGAGCCCCAAGTCAACCCCGACCCACCTTCAGTGCTCCCATAATGGCACCCTTATAACCAAGTCAAGTGATGCCTCCATGGCAGCAACTGCCGACGGTAACGGGTGGGGTATAATGAATGTGCATGCCAGCCAGGTGCCAGTACTGCACACTAAGGGACCACTTATTCTTTCCCACACAACCCCCCCCCCCCACTGGTGTCAACACTCCAGCAGGGTGTTTTTACAAAAGAAGTCCAGCACTCAAACTTTTTATAAAAGAGTAAAAAAATGTTTTCACCTTATTACTTACACTTTCTGCATGGAAAAATATATATAAAATGCACATTGATCTCAAGCAAACTTGCCTCAGTCTGCGCTTTGGGGCAAAGCTACCCCTTCCTGACTGAGGAGGCCTGGCCTAAAGCAGGCAGGTAAAACATTACATAATGACAATGCAGTGCAATTAAACACCATAAACCAAATGCTACTCTAGTCCAAAAACCATCGATCCAGTTCTCATTAGTGATGGGAACTTAAAGTCACTTTCTGGGGTTAATTGAAATGAATTCCCCCTACATTTTAGGTTCAGATCCCACCACTGCTGGAAGACTGGATGGACTAGAGAAAGCCTGTTTTATGAAAATCATTTTTATAATTAACAACAAAACAGAAACATATAAAAACATCCATATGCACTTGCAGCAGGGTGTGGTGTGATGATGCTGCTGTTGGGGGAGTGGGACCGTGGAGGGAGATGCCCACCAGCTGCACCTGCCCACTCACTCATTTGCCAGTTCGCCACTGCCCTACTACCTAACTTCACAGAGGTGGGAGGCATCCAGTGGCAGCCAAAGCTGAAGAGCCACCAGACATGTGCCTGGTCGGTGACAGTCTGACTGTCCGGACTCCTGATGTCCTCAGATGAAATTCATACATTGCAAACAAAGTACACAACAATGCTATGCCCAAACATAAGTTGAACAATAAAACAACAAATGACTTACTACTCAACTCGAAGAGAGATGATGGTCAAGTTGGTCAAACTTGTCAGGCTGGTATTGTTGGTGGTGCGATGGTATGGATAATGGTAGTGGCCAGTGGGTAATAATGTCTTCCTACTACTTGGCTACAAAATTGAAAGTGCAGAGAATATTTCAGTTTCATCATGACTGAGGAGAGGATTCTTTTAATTCAATGTAAAGGAAGGCCCCAGACATGTCTACAGAAATTTAAGGACTGACTACCCCCTCAGTGCCACCTCAAAGCTACAGCAAAATCATATTTATTTTACAAGGAACACAACATACACATACACCACACCCACCCAGTGACTCAGAGTCAGTAACCCCACACAACCCCCAAAAGGCACTGCAGTTTGTCCTGCTTGGTACATGACAGTGACACAATAATAACCGTACCCACACAAAACATTTACATACAATTACAATTTACAAATTAAAAGTTGTTGAGAGTGACAGGCTCAGCCCAGGAGGACACAGACTGCCTCATCAAACTACTACCAGTGCCACTTGCTTATACAGTGCACACTACTGCCACAGATTCCAAATAAACAGCCCTGCCTGCAGTCCACTCCAGTCCACTCCAAACCAGACCAGGCCCCTCCAAATATTCCAGACCACCCATCCCCTGGCACAAACATTAAACCACAGGGTCACCTCCTCACCGCCACCAGCACACCACACTCTTCTTGCCATGATCTACTGGCTAGCTGCGCAGCTTGGCTATCATCAGATGTCATGTCTCACACACAGACAGCGCTGCTGCTACTAACTCAGTAAACTCACCCCCACAGTTTCCCTTGGCTACCCATTTTAATCTGATAATCTGAAGGTTGTCTCAGAAGACCCTCCTCAGGCTCTGAACAGTCCCTCCCCACAGACACAGACAGTTCCTCTGGCTCCTACCAGCAGAACCACGGCTCCCTCCAACCCAGTCCTAACCTAAGTACCCAGAAAGTGACCTCCCAAAGTTAGACAGGCTTGGAGTCGCAGTCGCACTGTATATATATATTGCATAAGCATTTGCTGGCTGGCACTGCTTGTGGTAACCTGCTACTTTTTTCACAGTATTTAGAAGATTATATTACACTCACCGCTAGCAACAGATGACCGATGCCTCCTGGAGTCCACGGGTCATCGAGCTTGAACTTGGGAAGGGTGCAATCTGTTCTTTCTCCATTCAGACAGGAGTCGACATCGACAGGACAACTGAGTGTGTCACACTACATCACACGGCTGACTACACTACTTCACTGCCGGACAGAGGAAGGGGAGGCTGAAATTGTACTGGACCGTCCGAGTTGGCTGCAGTCTCAGGCAGAACAGAAGACAGTAGTACTAGTACTGCTACCCAGAGACTGAGGCGGTGATCAAGTCGACTCATCCGAGTAGCTGACCTCACTAGCCGACAATTAAAGCAACTCCTCCTGATTTAGCTTGTCAGACTATGGATTCAGTGCAGTAGGCTTACTGTTAGCCTGTTGGGTGGTTTAACCACACCTAAAAAAGTCAATCTCTGAGCTGTTCGGGCAGTCAGGTGTCTTAGGCCCCAGAAAACATGCTCCTAGTCTCTCCACAAGTAGCAGTCTTGAGCTCAGCAGCTACTGAAGAAAAAGGGCATTTCTTAGATGCCAACCCCTGTTTAACTGCTTGCTGGAGGACAGGCAACTACAAATGGGACTGGTCACAACAACTTTGACAGACAGTCATTTCGGTTGGCTGGGCTGCTCCACAGCGGGAAAACTAATGTTACTACGTGCTGTATGCAGAACAGAACATGTCATGGAATCCTTCTACAGCACTTAGTCGCACTTCAATATAAGTGGAAAATATCGGAAAAATCACGGTATACCGGATGATGCGGTTATCGCGGTTGACATAAAAGGGCATGATACTGTTATCGTGGACTAAAATACCGCGATACACTTTTATACTGGTTTACCATGGCATCCCTAGTCTCAATAAGACAGTGGTCAGTACTAAAGATAAAGTGTCCCTGAGGGGAACTTCTGGAGTGGGAAGGTGGAAGTTCCATCCCCTTCAAGGGGAGGGGGTTCAGGTCATCCAACCGATGGTTAGATGTTTATCTGGGGAGGAATGTAACAGGGCCCCCATGTTATGCATAATATAATAGGGTAACATTCCCCTTTAACATAAAAACAAATTCTGTTTTACTCTTTTCTATATTCTTTTACTAATTCCAAACTATTCTGTTTCTTTTCTTGTCAGGGTGGCCAACCTGCAAACACATCTCTTTTTGCTTTACTATCCCTTTAAATGCCCCTTTTTCATAAAACAAAATCAAACTGTCATGCTGATTTAAAGAGTAGTTTCCTAATAGAAGCTGCTGTCTTTATCCTGTTTTAAAATGCATTTGTCCCCAAAAGTAGACTACAATGCTGCAGAGTTGTTAGAGAGTAGTGGTACCTACAGAACAGAGTCCCTGCTGATCTAAGAAACGCTGTTTTCTCTGGTTATTGAACCCTGTAAACAGTGGAAGGCAGAGGAAGGTAAAAAGCTGCAATTTCAGCTGTCTGAAATAAACCAAACAGGCAGAAAGAGTTAAAAAAGCTCTGTATGGTAACTAATGAATTGTAATTTGAATTAAAATGACTCTCTGAGGTACAGAAGCTGTTTTTCTTTCTGTTGTCTTAAACTGTTTTAAAGAACAAAACAGAGTATTTCTGACAGAATTGTTTTACTATTATTTAAAGACAAACTTTCTTCTACTTCTTATAGATGTACAACACACTATATTATGGATTGTGAAGTCATGAAAAAGAAATGAAAGTGATTGTTTTTACCAGAAGCTTCATTAGGCCCTGCTTAGGAGCTGGCCAGGCCCAGAATGACAGTTTATATAGGAAGAAGGTATGATGTCACCAAAAAGGGGAGGAGTAAAATGTACCAGGAGGAGACTATGTAAACCCCTATTTGATTGGCTAGAGAGAGGAGATGTGGAGGAGTGTTCAATAGGGTTCTGGACACTGAGCAAGAAGGAGCTTGTTCAAGGAACGCTATAGCTGTTAAAGAAGGAAGACAGACCAAGAAGAAGTGATTCCTGTTTGAAGTGTGCTGGACTTAACACTTTATATTTCTTTCTGTGAAGTAACAGTGCTTTCTTTATTTTTTTTTTGTTTTGGACATTTATTTCTGATTTAAGAAATAAAATGATAAATCTGATCATTGCATTTTTATGCACCAAAGTTCTGTCTGTGTGTCTGTCATTGATCCAAGCTTCCACACTGGTGTCAGCAGTGGGATCGTCCTGGTACACTAAAGCTGCTTGGGAGTGCTACCAGGGGGTGTTGTCATATATCAGTGCCCTGGCAGATGGAAGAAAAGGATCAGACAGTAACTGGTGCAGGACATCTTACTAGATCAGTAAGAGAAAGAACTGATCTACCCTTGTTGCCTGGGTTGGAACCTGGTGCAAGACCTAAGATGAAGACTGATACAGAAGAGAAGGAAGAGAGGAAGAGTCCAGAGGCTCAGATGGCAGTGATACCCGAAGAGCCAGGTGACTTGTTAAAATGGTTATGCCTATGACAACTGGACCTGGAGCAGCAGAGAGAAGAGGATCGACGACAGCGGAAGAGGACCGAAGGATGCAGGCCTAGGATCGGAGGCGACAAGATGAGAAATGGCATGATACCTTGAAAGCCATTCAGGAGATGAATCAGGGTCATATAGAACGAGCAGGACCCCGAGATATTAAGCTAACAAAACTTATAGAAATGGATGACATTGAAGCTAATCTAACCACTTTTGAGCGGATAACAGTGACGTGTGCCTGGCCCAGGGACCAGTGGGTTATCAGGTTGGTACCTTATCTTTCGGGCAGAGTACAACTTGTTTATAGCCAGTTAAGTGGGACAGATGCTAATGACTATGACAAAGTTAAGGAAAAGGTACTAAGAAGGTATACTATAAATACTGAAACCTATAGGCAGCGCTTCCGACAACAGAAAATGTCATCCTATGATACACCTAGAGAGACATATGCCAGACTAAGGGATTACTGTGTAAAATGGTTACAGCCAGCTACTAAGACTATCGATCAGATAATGGAGCTGATTATAATAGAACAGTTTATCCAGGTATTGCCCATGGATGTTCAGTTATGGGTAAAAGAACACAAACCTGAATCTTCTGAAGTTACAATAAAATTAGCCGAAGATTATCTGGCTGCTCATCCCTCTAGACCAAGGAAGCCACCTATTAATCCAGTCCCAAGTCAAACACCAGCAGAGTTTTTGTCCCTAACACCCAAAATACTAACTATGGTCGAAGACAACCAGGGGTAGGATACCATATGCAGAAATAATACCATGGTGCCTAAGAAGGGGCATATTGTTGAAATTGCCCCATAAGACAGATGTGACTCATTTATCCCTTGCCAACATAGGATATGTGACCTCAGTAGAAACTGGTAACCAACAAACTTTGGGATTGTTAGACTCGGGGAGTAAGCAGACCTTATTAAGATCTGATTTGGTACCAGAAACAGAAATTACTGGTAATGATACCACGGTGAGATGTGTATATGGTGACATTCATCAATACCATACTGCCACTATGAATCTAACTGTGGAAAATGAAAGTCATCAAATGGTGGTCGGTTTAGTACCGCGTCTACCAGTACCAGTCATTACTTGACAGGACTTCCCCAAGTTTGATAAGTTGTTACAAAGTCAACCAATGTCTTCTAAATTGGTACCTGTGGTAACTAGATCACAGGCTAAAGTACAACAATTGGGGACATATTTTCTCTCAAAGGGACTATTTTATGAGAAAGGAAGGCAAGAAAATCAAAGCAAGAAAGAAGGAAAGAGAAATACGGTGGCATGGAACTCATGTTAAAGAAGGGATAGAAGTATACCTGAACTTTCATCCTGTGAAATACAACAGGATCAAATAAATGATGAGACTTTAAAACCTTTCTTTTTACAGGTAAAAAAAGAAGTACAACCTGGACATTCTAGTTTTGTTGTGAATAAAGGTGTATTATATCATGTAACTAGAGAATCTGGTACTGAACAACAGGTAGAACAGCTTATGGTACCAAAAAAATATAGAGAGAAAATAATGCACTTGGCACATAAAATACCTATGTCAGAGCATGAAGAGCGAGACAGAACCATACAGCGTATCCTAGCTAGATTTAATTAACCAGGAATACATCAGGAGGTAGCTGAGTACTGTAGAGCCTGTCCCGAGTGCCAGATGGTAGCTAAGAAGGGAAAAAAGGATTTAGTACCATTGCAACCCATTCCCTATGTCACCACCCCATTTGAAAGGATAGCGATGGATGTGGTAGGACCACTTACTAAGAGTTCTAAAGGCAACCAATACATTTTAGTTATTTGCGATAATGCAACTCGTTATCCTGAAGCTATTCCAATGAGGACGGTTAAGGCCCCTCAAATAGCTGAAGAGTTGGCCAAAGTTTTTAGCCGAATGAGAATCCCACAAACCATCCTAACAGATAGAGGCAGTAACTTCACCTCTGTCATGTTAAGGGAATTGTATCGTCTTTTAGGAGTATCCTAACAGATAGAGGCAGTAACTTCACCTCTGTCATGTTAAGGAATTGTATCGCCTTTTAGAGTATCAGCTGTAAAAACATCCCCTTACCAGCCTCAGTCAGATGGATTAGTGGAACGTTTTAATAAAACTCTAAAAGCATGCTGCAGAAGTATGTACAAGAAGAGGGACGAGATTGGGATAAGTACTTGCCATACCTATTACTTGCTTATCGGGAGGTGCCCCAGGCCACTACTGGTTTTTCCCCATTCTCTTTGCTGTATGGTCGAAATCCAAGGGGGCCCCTTGATGTTGTTAAAGAGCATTGGGAAGAGGGAAAGAATGTTGGGTATAATAATATTGTTGATTATGTGACTGCTATCAGAGAAAGATTGGTAAAATATGTTACAATAGCCCATCAAAATGTAAACCTAAAACAAACGTGTCAAAAAGAGTGTTATGATGAAGGCCTGAAAATGAAACAATTTGAACCTGGTGAGAAAGTGGTGTTATTGTTACCCTCTAGTGTGAACAAACTATTAATGAAATGGAGAGGTTCCTATGAGGTAATCAGGCAGACAAGCCAGGTTAATTATGAAATAGAGATGCCAGATCATAGGCCCACCCGAAATGTATATCATGCTAACCTACTTAGAAAATGGGTTGAAACACCTCCAGATACTAGCCTTTACATTCAAATAGAACAAGATACATCCGAGCTAGAAATAGCCTATGATCGGCTCGGAAAGAAATCAAATAAAGGAGAAGTCCAGATCTATCCTGACCTACACCCTGAACAAAAAGAAGAGATTGAGCATCTCTTAGAGTATTATCAAGAGACATTTACAGGAACACCAGGTCAAGCAGTAGGGTAGAGCATGAAATACATCCAACAACTAAAACCCAAACATCAGAAACAATATAGAATACCGAAAAGGTGAGACAGGAGGTTATTAAAGAAGTACGAAAAATGGAACAAGCCAAAGTCATAGTACCATCACGTAGTTCATGGTCATCCCCACTGGTGACAGTTGAAAAGAAGGAGGGAGGTATCAGGTTATGTCTTGATTTCAGAAACATCAATGCAATATCTGATTTTGACGGTTACCCCATGCCTAGGATAGATGACCTACTAGACCAAATAGGTTCTGCAAAGTACATCAGTACTTTGGATTTAACAAAGGGGTATTGGCAAATACCCCTAGCTCAAAGTGCACAGGAGTTAACAGCTTTCAGCACACCCATAGGGTTGTTTCAATTCATGACCATGCAGTTCAGCCTTCATGTTGCCCCGGCAACCTTTCAGAGGTATATGGACCATATTTTGAGACCCCATAATTTGTACAGTGCTGCTTATCTGGAAGACATAGTTATCTACAGTCTGGACTGGGACACCCATTTGAGACACTTAAGTGCAGTAATTCAGAGCATTAAGGAGGCTGGACTTACAATAATCCCTCAAAATGTGCCTTAGCCAAAACAGAAACCAGATATTTAGGTTTCATTATCGGTAATGGCAAAGTACAGCCAGAAGTAGTAAAGTGGATGCAGTCGCTAATAGTGCTGTACCCAGGATAAAATGTCATGTTCGATCTTTTTTAGGGTTAGCCAGCTATTATAGAAGGTTTATCCCAAATTTTTCCACTTTAGCTACACCCCTGACTGAGCTAACCAAAAACCAAAACCCAGATAAAGTAAATTGGAAAGATGAGTGTGACCAGGCTTTTCGGAGTATAAAAGCTGCCTTGTGTTCAGCCCCAGTATTGTCAAGTCATGATTTTTCAAAGTCATTTGAGGTTCACACTGACGCTTCTGATGCAGGCATCGGTGCAGTGTTAACTCAGCATGATAAACATGGTGAACCCATCCTTTATATTAGGAAAACTACATTAGCGGGAGAGGAAATACTCCACCATAGAGAAGGAATGCCTGGCAATGAAGTGGGCCATTGAGGCCTTGAAATATTATCTTTGGGGTAATAATTTTGAGGTGGTTACTGACCATAATCCATTGGTATGGCTTAACAACATGAAAGAAAAAAGACACGGATTATGCATTGGTACTTGGCTCTTCAGCCATATCATTTCACAGTGAGACACAGATCTGGTACCCAGCATCAGAATGCCGATTTCATGTCACGTTTTGGTGCAGCATGATAGGAATTGCTAAAACTGTTTTGAAATGACGATTCTGAGGACTACTGTAATGTATTTATGGAGTGTACCATTCTATCATTTTTAAACCTCAGGGAATATGTATTGATTGAGATATTGATTTATATCTCGATAAGACAGTGGTCAATACTAAAGATAAAGGGTCCCTGAGGGGAACTTCTGGAGTGAGAGGGCGGAAGTTCCAACCCCTTCAAGGGGAGGGGGTTTAGGTCATCCATCCGATGGTTAGATGTTTGTGTGGGGAGGAATGTAAGAGGGCCCCCCTGTTATGCATAATGAAACAGGGTAACATTACCCTTTAAAATAAAAACAAATTCTGTTTCACTCTTTTCTATATTCTTTTACTTATTCCCAACTATTCTGTTTCTTTTCTTGTTAGGGTGGCCAACCTGACAAACACATCTCTTTTTGCTTTACTATCCCTTTAAATGCCCCTTTTTCATAAAACAAAATCAAACTGTCATGCTGATTTAAAGAGTAGTTTCCTAATAGAAGCTGCTGTCTTTATCCTGTTTAAAATGCTTTGTCCCCAAAAGTGAGACTACAATGCTGCAGAGTTGTTAGAGAGTAGTGGTACCTACAGAACAGAGTCCCTGCTGATCCAAGAAAAGCTGTTTCCTTTGGTTATTAAACCCTGTAAACAGTGGAAGGCAGAGGAAGGTAAAAAGCTGCAATTTCAGCTGTCTGAAATAAACCAAACAGGCAGAAAGAGTTAAAAAAGCTCTGTATGGTAGCTAATGAATTGTAATTTGAATTAAAATGACTCTCTGAGGTACAGAGAGCTGTTTTTCTTTCTGTTGTCTTAAACTGTTTTAAAAGAACAAAACAGAGTATTTCTGACATAATTGTTTTGCTATTATTTAAAGACAAACTTTCTTCTACTTCTTATAGCTGTACAACACAATATATTATGGATTGTGAAGTCATGAAAAAGAAATGAAAGTGATTGTTTTTACCAAAAGCTTCAGTAGGCCCTGCTTAGGAGCTGGCCAGGCCCAGAATGACAGTTTATATAGGAAGAAGGTATGATGTCACCAAAAAGGGGAGGAGTAAAATGTACCAGGAGGAGACAATGTAAACCTCTATTTGATTGGCTAGAGAGAGGAGATGTGGAGGAGTGTTCAATAGGGTTCTGGACACTGAGCAAGAAGGAGCTTGTTCAAGGAAAGCTATAGCTGTTAAAGAAGGAAGACAGACCAAGAGGAAGTGATTCCTGTTTGAAGTGTGTTGGACTTAACACTTTATATTTCTTTCTGTGAAGTAACAGTGCTTTCTTTCTTTCTTTTTTTTTTTTTTTTGAACAATTTATTTTGGATATTTATTTCTGAGTTAAGAAATAAAATGATAAATGCAGTAATTTGCAATTTTTATGCACCAAAGTTCTGTCTGTGTGTCTGTCATTGATCCAATGCTTCCACAGAGCTGTTGTCCTAATATAGTTCCCAAGTGACTAATTAATCCTTACATAATTTAAATCAGTGCTGTTTCCTTTGGATGTATCTTGTTACATATTTGCAGCATGCTATTGTGCTGTCTTTGTGTGGCATAAAACTAATTAAATGATATTTTAAAAAAAGAGATACTACAGCTTGCTAAAAGAAAATGTACATTACTTTTATTAGATGGCACCTTTATCTTTCTCTTTGCCAGTATCAGCATTGCCACTATGCAGAGGAACAAAGGTTTAACTCTGTGCAGCTGGGGTTGAGAGGACAAGGGGTGTCACATGCACTCCAACTACCAGCACGTCTGAAGGTGGTGCATTTGGGGAGATCATATCTTTTCAATGACCTGACAGATGCACAAAAACAGCTGGAAAAAATACAGTCAGATTTCTTCACTCAATCTTCTGAATGGGACTCAGAATCGGACTGTGGGTTCTGAATCCCTCATGGACTAAATTGGCTTGTAATACACTGTGTTTGTTGTATTCGTACAGTTTGATATATGACCCTGTTGTCATAATTTTCTAAAGATCCCCTCCATTGATAGGTTGCTTTATTTTGACTAGAGTAGGCACTTGGGCTCATTTTATTTTGGGGAGAGGCTCTCTCAGAAGATAGCTGCCACCATGTGGTGGGAATTCCTTGAGTGCTATACTGTACGAGCAATTGATGTTGCAACGTCACAGCATGGAACACAGTTTACAGCAATGACATTTGCAGTAATCATCAAAGCAAACGTGGGGGGGGTGCAACATATATTACACTTTTTTCCTAGTTATACATTTAAAAAAAAATATATTTTTAACCAATAAGGCCCACTAGGCACAAGTGCCTGTTTTCAAAGGCAACCCAGGAGCAGATCTCTCACAGTGTTTGTAAGGGTGAAGGATTCCAAGTCAGTATTTTGCTGCCTTCTTTAGATAAGTAAATTCTTATTGTAATCTGTTCTGCATGCTAGCCCAGTTTCCTTCTGTTTCTTTTGCTAAATGCCTAAATATTTTTAGTAAATACTGCATTAGAGACATTGCCCTACATTGCCATCAAATGTTGTTGGGCCGGCTCCATGACATCGAGCAAAGGGGTTTGCTCGGCACGCTGGTGACCGGGTTCGCACCCCGAGCCCAGGTACAAGGAGTGGAGACCAGCAGGGAGAGGATTCAGAGCTTCCATTGGATGCTTCCCTCCTGTGGGTGGGACTGGCCTCAGCACCCTTGGGCAGATTAGTGATGTGCTTAGGGGACATGGTGCCTCAACACCCCCCCTGTACATCCCCACCCAGGGTCGCCATGCTCACGCATGGCCGAGAACTGCAGAGGGTGAGGGTTGAAAATGGAAATAGGAGCTCCCATCCGGCCAGATGGCAGTGCCAGCCCTGCTGCCATGAAGCCCTGGAGACAGCCTGGACCAGCTCCACAACACCCAGGATACATAGAGCAGCTGGTAAGGTACTTCCCCTCAGAAAAAGGGACCCTCTCGATGAAGGTTACATCGGGTTACCTGTGGGGGTTGCAATAGGAGCTGGTGGCTGGCAGTAGGGGTTGGAGGAGATCGGGACCTGGGCTCTGAAGGAGTGTCTGGACAGTGGAAGCTCCAACTGGGGAGGAGCATAAAGGGAAAATACACACAAAAAAATGTTGTTGGATGTACTGAAGAGTTGCTCCTGTAGAAATGGCCTTTTTTTCAGATTTACCGGCGTCTCATGAATACATTGCCTTCGCAGATTACATTAGCAATTGATTTGAGTGTTCTACCCTGAATCTACTGGGTCTTTGACTTTATTGCAACAGTGCCATGGTCTTGCAGCAGCACTTGTTGTCACTACTTATTGGACATTAAGACTTTTTTGTGGACATTAGTGATTCCCCCACCATGTATTTGTTGTCTATTTTTGATATTGCTTATTACTATGTCTCATACCTGGAACCATGTATATTTCCTGTAACTTGACTTATTGTGAAATCTTATAAATAAAAAAAAGAAGAAAAAAAAAAAAGAAAACCAAAAGGGTTAAGGAGACTAGGGAAGAATAGTGGAGAAAGATAAGTATGAAGCAAAAGGGAATGAGAAGTTAGATGGAAGGGGGTCTGCCTTAATGCCAGTATTCTGGGTAATAAAGTCAGTGAGCTCCAGGCAATGATGGCAGACATTGAGATGAACCTCATAGAATCACAGAAACTTGGGCCTCAGAAAATAATGACTGGGACTTGACAGTCCATAGTTACACAATTTTAGGTGGGTAGAGGAAAGGTAAGGCGTGGCCTATGTCGGAAGGCATTGAAGGTATGGTAGATGGATACACAGGGAGATTAATGGAAACAGAGTTGCTGCAGGTGCAGCTCACGGCAGCCTCAAGTAAGAAAATGTGGTTAGGGGTGATCTATAGACTGCCAGGACAAAGGGAAGAGAGGGACAGGAGCTTGGGAGAACTCGACGGTGATGTCAAAGGGTGGACGTGGTAGTGGGTAAACTGAACATGATAAATATTGGGTTCTATATGATAATAGCGACTCTGGAATTGTGAAGTAATGTTGGTGATGGCACAAACGGCAACTTAAATAACTAATTCTGGGGAGGGGGTTAAATATATGTTGCTGTGTCATTGTCGCCGTAATTCCCTTGCCGACTTGTGGACTTGCTGTTACAGAGTTGTCGACGTTACATGCCACCAGATATTGATTGGGACATTCATGTTGCCAAGAGCACCAGAAGTCAGGCCCTGCTGGATACATTCCAGGAGTGTCTGCTGGTGCAGCTGGTTAAGAAATCTACCAGGCAGGCTGCCATGTTCAATGTGGTGCTCACCAATTTGGAGGTGACAGGAGATGTGCAGGTAGGGGAGCCCAGAAGGTTCAGTGACTATAACTCAGTTTTGTTCAAGTTAGCCCTTGGCACCAAAAATCCCACATTGAGGGCTGAGGTCCTTGATTTGAGAAAGGGGGATTTCAACAGGATGAGGGAGTTTGTCCAGGACAAGTTAGTTCGGGTAGACAGCATCAAATTTGTGGGAGAGAGATGGGGGCAATTAAGGGGGCCATTTTCAAGGCATCTAAGTTATGCATGAAAGAAACAGATACAGGAAACCAATATGGTTCTCAGAATGGTCAGGAACCAGTGTGGGCCAAAAAGACCTTCATCGGGCAGAAGGAAATGCAAGGGAGGAAGAATGGGGAGAATTTCAAAGTGAGAAATAAAAAAGCAAAGGAGGCAGTTAGGGAGGCAAAAGCAGAGACTGAGCTGTGTTGTAGAGGAGTCGAGGGCAGGGAAAAGCAGTTCTTCAGGTATATTGGGGAAAAACGAAAGAAAGGAGGGTGAATTGTTAGGCTATCTGAGGGAGGCAGAGTAAGAGAGAGAACATGCAAAGAGCAGCTGTCCTTAATGATTACTTTACTCTGTCTTCACAAGGTAACACAGCAGGCCCCATGAGTGACATCAAGGTGGCCATAAAGGGGTCCCGGAGATGTGGCAGCCAATATTTAACAATGAAAGGGTGTGAAAAGGATTAGCAGCCCTAAAGATAGATAAGGCCCCAGGGCCTGATAGGATGCATCTGAAGGTTCTCAAGGAACTAGCAGCAAAACTGGCTGAAGTCCTGGTAGCACTTTTCAATAGCTCATTACAGATGAGCAGTAGTTCTGAAAGATTGGAGGGTGGCAGACTAGTTCTGTTCCGGGGGGACAAGGAGCAAGCAGGGAACTACACAAACCTATCAGTCTTACCTCTGTTGTGGGTAAACTGATGGAGTCACTGGCCAAAGAAGACCTCATGGACTACCTGGACAGCAACAAACTCCAAAATAGTAAACAACAGGGCTTTGTGGCAGGGAAGTCTTGTCAGGGAGGTCACGTGATGCAGTGTGCCTGAAAGCAGCTCTCTCTGATGCTCCCTGCCTCTTCCTGCCAAAACTAATATTTTCAACTACAAAACTGATATCCTTCTTATCTTCAATGACCCTAAAGGCTTCCTGACTGAATGCAGTGTCTGTGAGCTGATTTTTAGGGTGCTGGAAAGAATTTCCAGAGACTAACATCGATGGAGGCTGAAATGAAAGCAGCTAGTGTGAAATACACTCCACTATCAACCTGAAAGAGCTTCCAAGAAGGCTAAAAACACTAACTCTGCTTCCTCCTCTAAATAAAATGCTTAGCTGCAGCTAATACACCATTAACTGAGGAGCGCTTCCTTCAAATTATGGAACCTTTTAAGGAAACCTTACAGGAGATCTCAGGAGAAGTTAAATCTATCAGGAAGGACTTTGTAGAGCTATCCAGGCAGGTTGGTGATCTGGAAACCAATGTCTCTTCAATAGATCGATGGAGAAATACAGTTGATCCAGAGATTACCAAACTAAAACAACAAATACAAAAGCTACAAGCTAAAACTGAAGACCTTGAAGGGAGGAGCAGGAGGAACAACATTCTTATCCTGGGGCTACCAGAGTCTGAGGAGGGAAATGATACCATCAAATTTGTCCAACACTTCTTAAATAAAGTCGTGGGTCCATCTCCAATTAATCAATCCTAGCACATTGAAAGAGCCCACAGATCACTGAGGCCCAAACCTCCACCGAATGCCCCCCCGAGGCCAATAATCATTAAATTTCTAAGCTATATTGAGCGCCAGCACGTCCTAGCCAAAATCAAAGAACTGGACTCCGTGCAATGGTCTCATATGAAATTGAGAATTACCCAGGATTTACCTTTTGAAGTCGGAAAAAGAGCAACATTTCATCCTATTATTAAAAACTAATATGGCTGGGATTAGATTTAAAATAGTGTATCCAGCGAAGTTGAGGTCTCCCTGGAAGGTAGCTGGCAGTACTCTGAGGATCCAGAATATGCATTAACTGAACTATCGAAAAACTTCCTAGTCTGTTCAAAGGAGCTTGGAAGCTGGGACTTATTCATCTTTGTTGGTCTCATTAGCCTGCCCATTCGTTAAGTTTAAATATTTTTAATTTCTAAGCTTTCCCCAGTAGCGAGGGCCTAGTTACACCTGGTTCCCGGGGGTTGAGTCCTGTTTGGGATGGATGGTTGGGGTGGAGTCGTTAGGCAGCGTGGCTAAGTGATTTTCAGGCCCGAAGATCGGTAGCTCCACGTTGGCTACTGCGAGGTCAGGCGGGAACAGGAAGTCTGATCGTTGTTTCCGGGGGAATGTTTAGTGCTCGGACCAGTTAGGTCCGCCTGTCTCTTCCGACACGCACTTCCTCCCAATGATTGCCCCAGCCAGAACCCATCTCCAGAGGGACCGCTATCTATCACACAACCCGCGGATCTACTTGCAGGTAATTTTCATTCCTTTTGGTGGGTCAGCTCTTCTATATTTTTGATGTGCAGAGGGCGATCATGCGGTGTGAAATAGAATTCTGGAGTAGTTTCACGCCTGAGCTACGAGGTCTATGGGCCTGGCAGCCTGGGTTTGGTTTAATTTTGGGATATCACTCCTGGCTTGGAGTTGGTGGGAAGGGGGCGGGAGGGGATCCTGCCTTCTAGAGCCTATCTCCGAACCGTGGATGGACTTGCAGACTACCATGGCTACCCCATTTACTTAAATACTGTGGCTGCAGTTCTGAGTTCATGACTACTGGAATAGAGGGCTCTAGCCTTAATTTTGTTCGAGTTTTGTCTAATTTAGGGGTGAAGCCATGGTATCGGGGAGGGTTCTGTTTCCATGATTCTGTCTTTGTTTCTGTGTTGTTTTGGACGGGGAGGGTTTTGTATATAGTTGGTTGTATTTTTGGGGAGATTGGGGGTGGGGTTAGGACTGATGGGGCAGGTGCAAGGTCTTTTGTTTTAATTGTTCTGGGGTTGGGCGCGGAGATGATACATAACTATGCTATTTTTGTGTTATTTTTAGCTAGCTCTGCAAGTTTTTCCTATTTGATATAAATGTTATGGTTGGATTCGAGCTTTGTGTGTGGGGGAGGGGGAGGATGTCCGTCAATGTTCCTTGGATGGGTCAATATACCAAGCTGCTTCCTAAGTTACTTGAGTACTAGTAACAATGACATTGAGTCATATTAAATTTGCCACATGGAATGTGAGGGGTTTAAGGAAATTTCGAAGAGGTGGGTTCTACTGAACTGCTCACTATTAGGGTTGACATACTTTTTCTTCAGGAGACCCATATTATGATAACTGAAATGAATCTGCTAAGATTTAAGGGCTTCTTGAGTATGCATCAGGCCAAGCTACTAATAGTAAGCATGGCTATATTGATCAGGCGGAATGTGCCTTTGTGATGAAGAAGCATGTGCATGATCAGAAGGTAGATATATATTTGTCCAGGCACGCTATATAATTTGAGAGTAGTTTGGGCTCTATATATGGTCCTGTTGGAGGGATCCCACATTTCTGATGGCCCTAGTTGGTTTGTTAAGTGCCTTTCTCCTTCAATTTTATTTTAGGGGGATTGGAATATTGCACCTATGCAGTGGCTGGACAGATCGGTGGTGGCCCTAAAACTGAGTTGCCACTCAGCTAGCTCTCGCTGATTTGCGCTCGCTGTTGGGGTTGGAGGATCCTTGGAGGATCCTTAACCCTCGTCTAGATCTTTCTCCTTCTACTCCCAATGCAGTTCGTGGTCCTGGATAGACTATATTTTAGTGAGCACTAGCTTGTTATCTAATATCTCTTCTGCCAACATAGAGCCTATAGTTATATCGTCACGCCATGGCATGGGTTAAACTGTTTTCAGGTCCCTTGGGTCAGCGAGACACTATCTGGAAGCTCAACAATCAGATTTTGAAAGATGAGAGGACTACTTCATCTTTCAAAGCATTGATTTTGTCCTTCTTGGAACTCAATCAGGGCTCGGTCGATAGATCGATTTAATCTGGTTCTCACTGAAATGCTTCCTCAGGGTGAATTTATTAAGGAAGCCTCTGGAAGCAGGCGATTAAGGATAAGAAAGTTAATTCTTTAGCTAAGCGGAATTAAGATTAGGAGGAAGAACTCTCAGCTTCTTACTCTCAGGGGCACTGGAGAAGTTGTACAAGCTTAAAGATGAATACCTAAGATTTAATCAGGAGAGAACAGAATATGCCATACTGAAATCCAAAACAAAATACCTCGAACAGGAGAAGCCAGGCAGAATTCTAGCCCTAAGGCTTAAAGAAATGGAGAACTCGAGGTTGATTCCCAGTATTAGGGCGGGATGGCTCCATTAGAACCAGTCCGGGGACATTGCTGAGGTTTTGAGACCTTCTTCAGGAATCTTTACAAGACTGAAGCTTCCCGGTGTCTCCTACAAGCATAGCAGAATTTCTTGAGAGTTCTCCTCTCTTCCTAGGCTTGCGCTAGTCAGAGTGAACTATTGTTGGGTCCCATAACTTCCGAAGAAATCATAAGTGCCATTAGTGATCTGACTCTGGATAAAGCCCCTGGTCCAGAGCGGTTTTCCCAAACTTCTACAAAACCTTTTGTTGGAGCTTATTCCTCCATTATCAAGTTTATTTGATTATATCCTTTCCTCCGGATCTTTAGACCCCTCCTTACTAGAAGCAACTATCATTCTAATCCCCAAATCCAACAAATCGGTCTTAGACCCTGCTAATTATAGACCAATTTCCCTACTCAATTACGATGTTAAGATCTTAACTAAGATTCTTTCGTTAAGAATTAAACGAGTATGGCAGACGCTCCTTAGTGCGGAGCAAGTGGGCTTCATGAAGGGAAGATCTGCAGCTGACCATATAAGGACTCTTGCGCATATCTTTCATGCCGCTCAAGACTCTCAACTCCCTATGGCTCTAGTAGCCTTAGATGCCGAGAAGGCTTTTGATCGGGTGAGTTGGGAATTTCTGTGGGCTACCCTGCAGAGAATGGACTTCCAGGCAGTTTATCCAATGGATTAAAGTGATCTATAGCTCTCCTCGGCGAGTCTACTGCAATGGGGTTCTCTCCCAGATTTCCCTTACATTCTGGTACTCGCCAAGGTTGTCTGCTATCACCGTACCTTTTAACCTCTACTTGGAACCCTTACTGGTGCGTATCAAGTCCTCACCTGATATTAAGGGCTGTACTATCGGACAGCAATCACTAACTATCTCTGTGTTTGCAGATGATATTTTGTTGCATCTTGTGCACCCAGCCCAGTCTATCAAGGGGTACTTAAATCCATTACTCAGTTTGGGGCGGTTTCAATTACGGCAGAATCTATCAATCGGAAATTTTTCCGCTTAATTCACGGTCTTCCAAGCAGAGGTAGCTCAATTTGGCATGAAATGGTCGTACAATCACCTTAAATATTTAGGTATATATCTAACGAGACCTTTTGCACAACTAAGAAACTTAATCTGGAAGATCTAATGGATCGGGTCCGGGCGACCTTAATAGATGGTCAACCCTACCCTAACTATAGGTGGGAGGATTAGTGTGATTAAGATGAATATACTTCACGTCTATTTTACCCTTTAAGTTTGCTAAATATATAGTTACGAAATCATTTTCCAAAAGATTCATTCCACTATAGTTAAGTTTATTTGGAAAGATAAGCAACCAAGAAGGTCTTTTCCAAACCGTGTGCACCTAAGGTTAATGGGGACTTCGTTTACCCAAATTGAGCTTTACTATAGGGCCAGTCATTGGCAAAAATGAGTAAATGGATCTATCCACCTCAGGGTCCCTATATGCCTAAGTGGTTGCAGACTGAAAATGCGCTCCATAAGAGCCTTAATATAGATCCCCAATCTTTGTTCCATTGCAACCTCTCAGTGCTTCCAAACCAGGTAAGTAGCTCTGTGATTGGAACCTCAGTAAAGGTCTTTAACCAGCACTGTAACTCAGTTGGAATTAACAATTCCAAAGACCCATCCCAACCTTTAGTTTCTAATCCTAATATTAAGTTGGGCTCATGTTGGCTGACCCCCTCCTGGTTGCCACAAATTAAGGATTGTGTGGTGGAAGATTTTTACCATCAGGACCTCTTATGTCCCTCAGATGAGTTGATGACCAGATTCACTATTCCTTCGCAATACATCTTTAAATTATACCAGTTAAGGCACCTCATAGTTAAAGGTTTTGGTTCGGTGAAAGCTGTCGGTCTCCGGCCTCTGCTGGATCTACTCAAGTCCCTGGCAAATGAACCCCACAGTATAGCTAAATTTTATGCACAGCTTCTTCTTTGCAAAATTCCCAATGCCTTGCCAGGTTCTAAGGTATGGGAACCACTGATTGCCAATTATCCTTCACCCTGGAAACAAGTGTGGACAGATTTGAATAGGTTCCTTTCCTTGGACAGGTATAGGCTCACACAATATTACATAGTTAACAACATGTACTATACTCCGGCAAAACTTTTTAAATTTGGGAAAATTAACTCTGCTACTTGTACCAGGTGTGGAGAAAACCAGGGCGATATACTGCACATTTTTTGGACCTGTAAAAAGGTCGCTCCTTTGTGGAAATGCATTCAAGGCAACTTAGATCCCTTGCTAGGCTTAAAGGACCTATTCACACCTGAAATCTGTATACTGGGGGTCTATGTGGATATTAAAGTGAAGGAAAAGAAATACCACATAGCCCTAATTTCAATGGCGGTCAAAAGATTAATTCTTAGCCACTGGCTAGAACCAATCGAGATAGATCTATCAGGATTGGATAACAGAAATGTCCCAATGTTTTAAAGTTGAAAAACTGGTTGCTAGTTTCAGGCATGCTCTGCCTGCATTCCACAAGAAATGGGGCAAATTATATGCCCTATATCTTCACTAGGATTACACCCGGGGTCTCTTAGAATTCCCTCCCTTTTAGTATAGGTCTTAGGCCATCTGACCTGGCCAGTGTCCCTTGTTAGGTCCCCTTAGCCCCTGTCTACACTTAGGTATGGTCTGTTCTATTGAGGTCCTTGGTTATTGGTGGCGACATCCTCCGAGGGAAGGGGGTGGAGGGTGGGGGTTGTTTTGTTTTGTTCTTTTCTTTGTTGTACTGTTTTATTTCTTGGTTGTGTTGTTTCCTTATTATTTCTGTGCTACGAGTTATTGGTCATGGAGCATGTTAATGTATACTCATGTTTTGGTCTGTTAAAACTAATAAAGTGTAATTTCAAAAAAAAAAAAGTCTTGTCAGACCAACCTGATAGTTTTCTTTTAGTGGGTGATAAGGAATTATTGAAGGGGACTCTGTGGCAGTTCACTCTACTGACTTGAACAAGGGGAGGGATGGGAGACTGCACAGAGGAAGATCATGAGAAAGTGGAAATACTAAATGATTACTTCGCTTGGTCTTTACGGCAGAGGGTGGAGAACGCTCAACATGCTGCAGTAAGGAACATGTTGGGGAGTGGATACAAGTCCATTCTGTTGGAGAGGGTCCGGAAGGGGTTGGAAGCCTTAAAGGAGAATAAAGTGATGGGACTGGATGGGATTCATCCAAGGGTCCTAAAGGAACTGACCACAGTGCTGGCTACCACTCTGGCAGTGCATTTTAGCACCTCAGTGGAAAATGATGAAGTTTCAGTGGACTGCAGGAGGGCCGATGGAGTCCTTCTATACAAAAGCAGCAGTAGGGAGGATGCTAGCAACTACAGGCCAGTCAGTCTCACATCATTGATGGGGGAAGTTAATGGAGACATTACTGAAAGGCAAGCTTCTGCAGCAGCTGGAGGCAAAAAGGCTGCAGGACCACTGACACATGGTTTCATGGGGAGAGGTCCTATCAAACTAATCTCACAGATTTCTTTGACTGGATTATCAAGGAGGTTGACCAAGGGAGAGCACTGGGTGTGGCCTATCTGGACTTCAGTATGACTTTCGATTCTGTGCTGCACAGGAGGCTAGTTAAGAAACTAAGTAGCCAGCCAGCCCACCGGTGCAACAGTAGAGCTACTGCTTGTTGCACCGATGACCCGGGTTCTGGGATGAGCCTGGGCTGTCAAAGGGTTGACCCAGGGGAGGAGGATCAAGTATCCCCCAGGATGCTGTCCTCCTCTGAGGAGGGAGGGAGGGGTGTCATGTTCCACTACATTACTGCCACCTGGGTGACTACAGGTGGTGGTGCAGGGACCTCATGACTTTGGTAATCGGGTAAGTGCTTAAGATGGGGAACCCTTGGAACAAGTTCATGGGTTGGTTGTGTCAGGGTTTGCTGGCAGTCAGTTATGGCATGCGCTCCAAGAGGGTGGTGGGACAGGAAACAGAGGCACAGGACTGGGAGGCTGAAGCCACTGCCTGCTCACACCATCTGCCACTGGATCTGAGCCACCTTCGGCCAGGGACACCACCAGTCTTCACCTCTGCTGTTGGTGGCCAGATGTCTGCAAGGAAGAAATGCTGAAGGAGCCAAAGACATACCTGCCCCTGGGGAGTTGAGCCAGGGGGCAGCACAGCGCTGTGTCATGGGTGGGCTGTTGGTCCCAAATGGATAAGTCGCAGGGATCTCAGTAGGACAGGAATAGGGCACCTGGCAGAAGGTAGAAGGAGATCTCTACCTGGCCCAGAGCAGGAGGATAAAATATGTTAAAAAAAAAGAAACTAGGCAGCTTGGGTCTGGGAGAAAGTGACAAGCAGAGTATCAAACTGGTTAAGGGAAAGGAGGCAAAGGGTGGTGATAAGCGGGAGCCACTCAGGCAATAGGAGAGTGACTAGTGGGGTGCCACAGGATTCAGTGCTGGGACCGATCCTCTTCAATGTCTTCATAAACGACATTGCAGAGGAACTTGACAGTAAGGCATGTCTCTTTGCTGATGATACAAAAATCTCTAATAGGGTTGATGTTGAGGAATGGATGGAGAGACTGCAAACGGATCTGAGTAAACTAAAGAAATGGTCAAGGGGTGGCAGCTGGGTTTAGTGACAAAAGTGCAAGATTATGCCCTTAGGGCTGCAGAATCCAGGTCTACATATAAGATGGTGGAAGTGGAGCTTACAGTCACCAAGCAAGAAAGAGACCTGGCGGTCATCATATCTGATCATATTTGATGACCTCAAGGTAGCTAGGCAGTGTGACAAAGCAGTGGGAAATGCTTGCAAGACTCTGGGGTACACTGGGAGAAGGATTTCTAAAAGGAGGAGGGAAAGTGGTGCTGCTATTGTATCACTCACTGGTGAGGCCCCACCTGGAGTACTGTGTCCAGTTCTGGAGGCCGCACCTCTGCAAGGACATTGAAAGGATGGAGGTGGTACAGATGAGGCAACCAAAATGGTGAGGGGATTACACAAGAAGCCATATGATAAAGGCTGCAAAAACTCAGCATGTATTCCCTGGAAGAGAGGAGAGTGAGAGGGGACATGATTGAAACCTACAAGTACCTCACAGAAGTGAGCAAGGTGCAAGTGGAGGGTCTATTTCAGAGAAAGGAAGGCACTAGAGAAAGCAATGAAGCTAAAGGGGGAAGTTTGGGTGAGATGCACAGAAATATGTCTTCATGGAAAGGGTGGTGGATGTCTGGAACAGCCTGTCAGAGGAGGCAGTGGGAGCAAAGACTGTGGGGAGGTTCAATCATGCATTGAATAGGCACAGGGGCATATTAGGTAGAGGAATGGGGGAAGGAGTGACACCCATGACCATCTAGGGTCAGTGGTACAGGAGGAGGCAGGAACAAGGAGTAGACTGGATGGGCCTAAAGGTTCTTCTCTGATGACAAAATTTACGTTTCTATGTTTAGCAAAGCTTTCAATTCAATACCTTACAGAAGACTGCTGTTCTGGGTGTGGCAAGGGACATAGTAAGATGGGTAGAAAATGGTTGAAGGAGAGGCAGCTGAGGGTCTTGATTAATGGTATTAAATCAGAAGAGAGGAAGTTCAGTATTGGGGTGCCACAGGGATCCGCCCTGGGTCATGTCCTCTTCAAAACATCCATCAGCCGCACTGTAGAAAGAATCCAGGGCAAGTTGTGTCTCTTTGCAGATGGCACGATGCACTGTGGGAGGGTAGATAGTGACAAGGGAGTCAGGGAGATGTAGAGTGACCAACCAAGACTAGAGAGGTGATCTAGGTTTGGCATTTGAAATACAATGCCAACAACTGCAAGGTAATTCACCTAGGAAACAAGAACACTAGGTCAGAGTACTAGATGGGAGAAGTAAAGCTGAGTACTACAGCTGAGGAAAGAGACCTAGGCATTATTATTAGTAACTACAATCAAGTCAGTGCAACAATTTATATAATAAGGCAAATACGATGCTGGGATGTTTCAGAAGGGGTATTGAAAGTAGAAGAAAAAAGGTATTACTACCTATTTACAGATCATTGGTGAGGCTGCATCTGGAATGCTGTAACCAGTTCTGGAGTCCTCACCTCAGGAAAGATAAGGACAGGTTAGTGACAGTGCAATGAATGGTGACCAAGATGATTCAGCATCTGCAGGGCAGATCTTAACAGGATCATCTCAAGGCACTGAACATGTACTCGCTGAAGACCAGACAAGAGAAGGGTAATATGATAGAGACCTTAAGGTTTCTGAAAGAAATAAACAAGGTGTACTGAGAGGAGCTATTTAGAATGAGTAACAGTTTAAGGACACAGGGGCATGAGTAGAAACTGGAAGGAGGTTCAAGAGGGATGTGAGAAAGTTTTATTTTACAGGAAGAGTGGTAGAATCATGAAACAGTTTGTCAACCAAGGTAGTGAGCACCAAAACCATAAATGGAGTCAAGCATGGCTGGGATAGTGAATGGCACAGAGTGTTACTCAGGGTGGCAGCAATATGGAGGAGAACTGGGAAATGGATAGAGAGGGTTAGTGCCCTCTATAGACAATAGGTCCTAGAGTTTGATTGGGAACTATGGGCAGACTGCATGTGTTACTGGTCTTTTTCTGTCATCGCTGTGTATGTTTCTAAATGTTTTTGTGAGACCAAGGAATACAGCTGGACATAGGTGGATTTAGGTGGTCACAGGGGTTCAGATTCCTCAAATAAAAGACCATAGAAACAAACAACAGAAGCTACAGAAATGCAACAAAAAAGGTTTTAGAAACTCAAAATTCCCTAGCTTAGGAGGCTGTAGTTCTACTAGTCTCACTCAGTGTTCAGATGGCATTGTATAATTAACAACTCTTCAAGAGCTGCAAGTACCTGGCAGTGCAAGCTAGGGACTCATGAAGAGGCTCAGTGTGAGTCACAGTCATTTCATTGCTAGAGCTTCCAGCTTGGTTATCTGGACTGAACAGGCATGGGGTGCTGTTAAGTTTCTCATAGTCAACAATAATGGAGGCAGCAACAGAGCCTACATGAATACTGGATAACCTTAGATTGTTTAGAACACAGATCAGCATGTTGCAATTTTTTGGGGGAGGAGGTCAAGTCAATCCACTCCATAATGGTGAAAAGAATACGTCCGACTAGAAAGAGGCACAGCTGCTGCCAAATGCATTGATCAAATAGACATCATATGCAAGTAAGCAATAATACCCAACATGGTGGGTGGTATTGGGCTACACTGGACGCTCAGGGGCTCAATGAGGCCAGACATCACAGGTTGAGGGCCTTATAGCCCTGAAAGGTCAAAAACCCATACTCCCTACCCTGGAGGGTATTATGCTTAGAAAATGGTTACTCACTTAGAAAATGGGCATTTTTCATGTAAATTTTTATAGGTAAAGTAGTCCCTCCACTAGTAAATTACCCTCCCATGCTATAGCATTTCCTCACACACAGACACACATTTATACACATTCACAGTAATATCAGTTGAGATGTGAAGAACTTTCTTATGATTGTATTTATTTGACTATCTTACGGCAGTCATTTGAAGTGCTGTCAGTGATGGGATTGCAGTGAGTGTAGACAGGAGAATGGCATGGTCAGATCGGGTCAGGACCAGCGATTGTAGTGGGTGTGGTCAGAAGAATGACTGAGTGTCACACTTGATGGCCAGTGTTTGTAGTGAGAACAGTGAGAGCAGCTACTTGAAGAGAAGCAAAGAGCAGCACAAAGCGTTTTTGTTCTGAGTATGGCAGGCAAGGTCGAGAGGGGAACTGACTGATGGTAAGTGGTCCATATCGTGATTATGAGGTGAGTGTTCTGATGGTAAACATTAGACAGTGTTGCCAATAACATTGCTAAAAATGAGAAATCAAAAGTGCATACACGATGAGCAAAAAGAGAAAGCAGGTCATTCAGTAGATGACAGTAGGCTTGTCACTTGTTCAGAATTCCCGGTGAGGACTGTAGTTATCCGGCAGCCATTAGGAGCATGTTTAGATGGCAGCTGGCAAGCACTCTTGCCCTATGAAATAAAAAAAAAAAAAACAGTGTTTCAGTGTTATCACTCAGTAGCTCACTCTCTTTCTCTAAGTGAGTGGAAAAAATGGTGTCATTTTCAAAGTGAGCATTCTACAGCACCATAATAAAGGAAGACATTGGGACTAATTACAGTATTTCCCAGTCTCTATTGTCTGATAGCAGACCAGGTGGCTGGTGGCCTTAGCCAATCATGTCTGAGAATTTATCCAACCCATTTTCTAACTGGAAATAAAAGGTCACTGCTCAAAACAACAGGAAAATGGTGGCTGTGCTACCATTCAATATGGGGTTTAAAAAGACTGATGAGGATAATTTCTTTATTAGAATTTTTGAATGTCATGATTGCCCCATGTAGATGTAACACCTAGTTTACAACGTGGATCCTCAGTGAACTGTAACCCAGGAGCCACCTCCCAATGGACTACTACCCCTGTCTGCCTACCTGAATGCAGGTTGAGGGGCCTGGGTTCGGGTTTAGCTGTTACCAGGGGCTCTATTTTAACAGTACTGCTATTAGCGTGGTGCCTCCACCCAGAGAATTTTTTAAGTGGGTTAGATGTTAAGCTAGTACAACCCTCTGAGAAGTTGTACCTACCCACAGCCCCACCTAGTGACTTTACACATAAATTCCCACAACACACTTTACTTTGCCTTCAATTTACAATTAAGGGAGAGTGCTAATAATAAGCTCACAGTTACCCCACTTATCAACAGGGTCTGGAATTCTTGCATGTACCCTATGTCGCTGCAAAGAAATAGTTACCAGCAGTACCAACACAATACTTTGCAGTTACTTAAATTACCCCAGCACTCAGCAATAATATGCTCATGGACCCAGTTAACATTCAGACAACAAACGGATTTATTTGGGGTTTAAAAAAGGGGTAAGGGATGCAAATGAAATTAGATTAGTTAGTAATTTTGGTTTCAGCACTATTTCATCATTATATAGCATTTGACACAACACATGCACCCCCCCTGAACTGTCCAGTTAACCTCACTGGGTACCCAAGATAAGCTACGTTGCAGGCCTGAAGTGTTGCCATGGGTGTGGCTGGTGTTGCAGCTAGTTGGGGCCCTTAAATAAAATATTGATTATTAATTCTTTGATGTTTGGTTCTTGCAACATGCACAACACTTTTTTCCCAAGAAAATTGTAATCCTCAGGTCTGATGGCCTGCAAAGACAGTTTAAACAACGATTTGAAACTGATGGGCAAATCAGATGGCACAACCCCTTTAAATTGGTTACAGGGACAGGCCTTGTTGTTACTCACTGAACCATGGACCTCTGGATCTGTGATGATTTTTTTAAGGTTGACTCCCCTTCAAGGCAAGGTTCAGCTCTCTGGCTTGTAGCTACAGGCTGTAGGGCGTCATCCTTTTCGCAAAGAGCAGGATACAGGGACCTGGGCTGTGCGACTCACCCCACTTCAAGGCATCCCTCCCAAGGGTGGCGCAACTCAAGATGATCTTCATTGCAGGGAGCTGACTCCTTCTCTGGTCATCTAGCAGCTTTGGTCTCACAGGCAGCAACAGTCTCTTTAGCAATTTATCTGGCATCTCAGGATCAGCTTTGGTACAGTTCTGGCATGGGCCCACAGCTTATCCGCTTGCAATCTGCAGTCCTGGAATGAAAGCTGGCAAGGCAGAAGTTCAGGTCTTCAACTGGCACATTGTCTGGAGATAATTCCAGTGAACCCAAGCTTGCGAATTAGACCACAGTCTCTGAGGCAAAACAGCTTCTCACCGAGATGCAAGTTGGGGACCTCTTAAGCTCTTCTCCTACTTCAGTCTGGAATTTCAGCTCTGGGGAAACTTTTCCTCTTTCTCTACCTTGTGGAGGATTTCAGTTCATTCTGCAGCCTTGGCAGTCCCACACTTAAAGCAAGCATTTAGGCCGAGGAAAAGCAAAGCAGGCTTCTCCCCAAATTTCTCCCGAGCGGCAGGGAGCCTTCTTACTCTGGAAGCCCACACCAAACATTGACAGTTCAAGCAGTCCCCCCCTTTTTTTAAGGACCAAAGTTCTAGCAATCCAATTGGTTGCCCAAGCTGTCTAAAACAGTCTAAGTTCCTTCATTGGCTAGATTTTGGGTGCCAAGAATTGTACCTCCTTTTTCCCCCCAACAGTCTCTGGCACAGTCCCAAGAGTCTCTGCTGTAAATTCTGGCTTATGATTGGCTGGCTGAAAATATAGCTGCTAAATGTACAGTCTTTATACAGTTTATTCTCTGTCCCACAATTAAAGTTTTGGTGCAGCCAGATTAAATATTTTTAATTTTCAAACCCCACGTCACATAGTCCCTTTAGTGCCCTTTTTACCAAACCCACTCTTTAATATTTATTCTCCGTACTTTCCCTGTTGCTGTCCTCATAATACAGTGCACCTAGCAGCAGGCAGCTCCCTTATTAATATTCATGAGGGGCTTATGCATTATTCATTAGCCCCGATTTTAGCACTTCTCAGCGCTCCTTATTTTTATAATGTTAGAGGCCTCCCAATGGCCTTGTACTGATCCCCCATCCCTATTTAGATAAACAAGGGCACTGGGACTGTTGGGGCACCATTTGTTTGACCGTAACAGTGGTCAGAATAATTGGGTGCTCCTCGCGCATGTGTGAGCACTGTCCAGCTGGGGGAATTCTTGCATGTACCCTGTGCCCCTGGAAAGAAATAGTTACCAGCAATACCAACACAATACTTTGCAGTTACTTGAATTAATCCAGCACCCAGCAATAATATGCTCAAGGACCCAGTTAACATTCAGACAAGAAACTGATTTATTTAGGGTTTTATAATGTAAGAGGCCTCCCAATGGCCTTGTACTGGTCCCCATCCCTATTTAGATAAACAAGGGCACTGGGACTGTTGGGGCACCATTTGTTTGACCGTGACGGCGGTCAGAAGAATAATTGGGTGCTCCTCGTGCATGTGCGAGCACTGTCCAGCTGGGGGAAGATGCCAGCAGCTCGCAATTGTGCTCTGTGAGCCCAGCATGGGCTAAAAACATATATGGAGCCCTGGGGAACACACAACTCAGGCTGTGGTGGTGACCTTGTGTGGAAATACAGGGGACACCAGGAGGAAAATGGAGGCAAACGGGAAGGTAAGCCTCCCAAATGGGGGAGGGCATTACACTCTCCCCTGCCTGAGAAAGCTTGGCGTCCTCGCCAAGACTATATTAAACTTTATGAATGAATGAAAGAATGAAAGAGCACATGCGCTCATTCATTCATTCACAAATTTCAGTGGGCCGCCGGCTGAGGAGGAGAGTGGAGGGCTGTGCCGGTGGCCCGCTGCTGTTACGTTTTGGGATCAGGGAGCGGGGTTGAAATCTACCTATTAGGGTGAGGAGGGGTGGGGAGGGGGGCCACTAGACCACAAGCCAGGAGGATAATCATATAAGGACATTTAAACAAATACTGGGGATCGGGATTCGGGGACTGGGAGGGAGGGTAATTTTACTACTAGACCACCAGGGGAAATTATTGTACAGCGGTCGGAGGATGAGGATGGCGTGGGGGTGTGTGGACAGTAATATACTGTGAGGGACACTTTTGGATGGTCGGGTGGGGGTAGGGGCTGCTAGCCACCAAGGTTTGAGTAGTCGTTTGCTGTGGGGCTGCTGGGCAAGTTGGGCAACATAATTGGTGGATGAAAGTGGGTAAGCAGGTGAAATTTTGAGGTAAGATTTGCAGAAGGTTTCTGCTCCGCCAAGGGCAGAAGTTCAGAAATTTCCACGAAAGTTACCTGATTTCCACTGAAGTTTCGCCGGGCGGAAAAATCCAACTTTTGCCCACCCCTACTGGCATCATCTTCAGAGTCAGCATCATTATCGACTGTAGCATGATGAGCTGGACTCTCTGGCTGTGAGGCAGCAGAAGGTGGATTTAGTAGCTTATTATGAGCAGCAGATCTGGTGACAGAGCCTGTTGGAGCATCAGATTGGGTCATTGTGTCCAAAACAATTTGCCCAATTGGCAGAAGGCATTTGTATGGATGGTCTTTACAGCACGAGGATCTCCTTCTGGGTGCACTTTGTATACTGGTAAGTCAGGTAACTTTCTACCAACAATATAAGGAATATGATTCCATCGATCAGCTATTTTGTGTTTTCCTTGGAAGCCTAAATTACGCATCAATACATGGTCTCCAGCTTTAAGTTCTTGAGCCATAACACGCTTGTCGTGACAAGCTTTGATGGCCAGGTTTTTCTTTGCTGCCATGGTGTTGGCCAGCTGGTATGCATGGTTTAGCTGAGCTTTCAGTTTTTTTATATACTGTAGGTAGTTGTCTGATCGGGCACCATCCGGGTAAACTCTAAAACAGATATCAATTGGAAGGTGAGCTTCTCTGCCGAACATGAGGTGGTAGGGTGAAAACCCAGTTACATAGTTTTTTGTACAATTATAGGCATGTACAAGGGCACTGATCTGTTGGCTTCATCTTGTTTTATCTTTCGGATACAGGGTACTAAGCATGTCAAGCAAAGTCCGGTTAAACCTCTGTGGTTGTGGATCTCCCTGCGGATGATAGGGAGTAGTTCTGAACTTTCTTACACCCCAGATGGACAATAGCTCTTTAATAAGGCGACTTTCGAAGTCTTGTCCCTGACCCGAATGTATTCTTTGAGGAGCACTGTAGTGGACAAAAAACCTTTCCACTAGGACTTTTGCTACTGTTGAGGTCTTTTGATCTTTTGTTGGATAGGCCTGAGCATACCATGTGAAGTGATTTGTTACTATCAACACGTTGGTGATGTTTTTTGAATTGGGCTCTAGGCTCAGGAAATCAATGCAGACTAGTTCCATTGGTGCACCCAGTTGTTATGTTAACTAGAGGGGGCTGCCCTCTGAGTTTGGGCCTTGCACTGAAGACATCTGCTGCAGGTTTCTACATATTGGTCGATGTCCAGACCCATTTTAGGCCAGTAGAAATGTGTACAGGCCAGATCCAGAGTCCTTGTGCTACCTAAGTTTCCCATGTTGTCATGCAAGGCTTGTAGCACAATATGCTTAAATTTGAAGGCAACATTAACTGCTTTCCACAACTTCCTCTTGACTGTCGGTCAATTCTCTACCGTAATTGCTCTCGTAATTAAACTTAGGCCCTTCCTGTAACAGCAAGGCAGTTTTGGGGTTGCTGGACTGCATTCTGGAAATATTGTCTCCCTTTCTTAAGGCAATTAGCACTGGTCTGATCATGGGATCATAGTGCTGCTCTTTTTGGATATCAGAAGGAGTTAGCTGGGGTAAAGCACTTACGTCCAAGGCTGCAAAATTATAATACGCTACAGAGAGACATGTGTCAGGAGGTCACTAGCAATCTGCCAAGCAGTTTACAGTTTCCAGAAATGGGATTTCATCACGATCAAACTTGTGGCATAGTGCTTTTACTGACTGTTCAGGAATGTGCACCCACTATTGACTAGAGGCAGGTCTATGTAAGAGGGCATCGGCATCGGTATGGTTTAGGCTGGGTCTGTACTCAACTGCATAATCATATGTTGATAAAACGAGAGCTACCGTGTCCAGTAGCACCTAATTTGGCTATTGTTTGGACAAAGGTTAATGGATTGTTATCTGTCTTAACCAAAATCTTTCGCCATACAAGTATTCGTGAAATTGTTCCATGATTGCCCACTAGAGAGAAGAATTCCAATTTATGTACTGGGTAATTTTTTCTGAAAGTGTCAGACTTCTGCTTGCAGATGCTACTGGGAGTAACCCCTCTGTGTGTTCTTGGTAAAGCATGGCACCTAGTCCACTTAGGCTGGCATCAGTATGTAACACACAAGGCTTTGATGGATCAGCATAAGCGAGTACAGGAGCATGGATCAGCAGGTAAATGATTTCTTTGAAAGCAATATCGCAATCTGGAGTCCATCTCTGACCAAATGGCTCGTGGGGTCTGAAGTACGTTTTTACAGTCTCTTTATCAGCACCTTTCTTGAATTTCTTATGAGTAGGTGGGTACCCTTGAGTTAAGTTCCGCAATGGGTGTACATACCTTGGTGTAGTCTTTAAAGAAACAGCGGTAGTGGCCACAGAAACTGAGGAATGTTTGATGTTCTTTTAAATTGTTCGGCTTCGGCCAGCTCGTTAAGGCTTCTACTTTGTTGGGGTCAGTTTGTATTCCCTCAGGAGACACAACGGGGCCTACATACAGTACTTGACACAGCTCTGGAAAAATTGACATTTGTCTATTGATAGTTTTATTTCAAACTCCTCAAGTCTGTCAAGTACTTTGAACAGGCGAGCCTCATGCTCTTCAAGGGTTTTTCCTAAGACAACATCATCAAGGTATACTGGGTATTCGAGGAGATTCATGTCTCCCACAGCACACTCCATAAGTCTCTGAAATGTGGTGGGTGCACCTGAAATTCCCTGTGGCATACAAAGGAATTTGTAGAATCCTAAGGGACAGATAAGTGCTGTTTTCTCCCTGTCTTCTGGAGCCATTGGAATTTGATAATATCCACTGCGGAGGCCAAGGACGGAAGACCACTTACTCCCATTTAAACAGTCCAACGCATCCTGTATGCATGGCATAGTATATTGACCAGGGACAGTTCTTTTATTAAGGGTTCTGTAGTCCACGCACATCCGGACACAGCCTTTCTTTTTCTGCACTACAACAATCAGAGAGGCATAGGGGCTCCGTGACTCCTGTATACTGCCAGCTGCTAACATCTCTTGCAGATGATGACTTACATGGTCTGACGTCGGCAGGTGCTAGGTGTTTAGATCTTTCCTGAAGGGTCTCTCATAGTGCAGTCATATATGATGTTCAACCCCAGTTACACAGCCAACATCCCACCTTGAGGGAGAATACTTTGGTTTTGTGAGACAGCTTCTTACTAATTATGTTCCTACAGCTAGTTGGGATGGGAGGCTCTCCAAATTCGAACATGTCAGGTGAGACTTCACACTCTGCTCCATTCTGACACTTGGATGGCAACACAGCAGTATCATCACAATAAACTTCTGCCAGAGTGCAACCTTGGTTCACCTTGATTTCTCGATCTGTAACATTTGGAGCTGGACCACCACTCTTCAAGCATAAAGCGTGAGCATGGACAAAGCACCCTGGGCTTGACCAGTAGTCCTTCAGGCAATTTGTCTTCTTCTGGGGCATCCAGCATCAATATTTTGTTTATCGTGTCTTTGAGCAGCCGCACTTCTCCCCTGACCATGCACTTAGTAATTGAAGGGAGGACAATAGCAGAGGAGTCTTTCTTTCAAACAATTCCCACAGGTTCATCCTTGTCGCTCTTTCCAGGGTGCATTTGCATCTCATAGGCTTTCTGAATCATGGCATGAACATGCAGGGCTCTCCCAATCTTCTTTTGCTGTTTCTACTGACATAGCTGGGAAAGTCAGCCGAACATGTTTGCACTGGTGCCAATTAACACAGGGTCACTGCTGTACAATCCGGAAGAAGGATGTATCAGGGCTAGTGTCTCCACCGGGTCTCCCACACCTGCCACAGAGGATGGAAAAGAAAGCCACACCCTCAGATAGCCAAGATATGGATATGACTTATCACTCAAACCCCATACATGCAGTCCATCAAGGAGTTGTATCTGGTGGTCAGATAAATGCTGATCATACCAGTCTTTGAAAATTATTGTAACTTGGGACCCGCTATCTAGGACAGCTTGAAATGGAACTCCATCCACATGCACAGTAATTTCCATAGTAGGACCTGTCCAGAGGGGTACCTGCAGGAACTTGAGCCAATGACTTTGCCAGTAATGTGTTATTTCAGGACTGGGCTGGGGCCCCACTGGCATTTCCTTGCCTTGGGTGCTTTTCTGCAAGCAGCCTATCTCTCACCCTGGCTGGGTCCTCTCGGGATTGGCACTCCCTCTTTAGGTGACCATCCTTTCCACATTTGTAGCAGAACACAACTTCTCTGGGCCATCTCAGCTGTGGCAGTACATTGTTAGTCGGCCTATATTCACGGCAAGGGGGTGGTGAGGAATATGCATTTGATGCTTGAGCAGGGGCACTGACAGCAGAGGGTCCTGGTTGGGTCTCCCTCCCTCCTTGCAAACCTGGGGCTGTGCATCACATCCCATCAATTCTTTTACCAAGGCAGACAATTCACCTATTCGAGTCTATATATTGCCATCTACAGGGGGTGCCTGGGCATGCGCTCCCATCGTAGATGCATTCTGCCGGATACCTTGCTCCTTAACCATTTCTACTGCACTCTGTGCACTTACTGTTAGATCTCCAAATTGTTTTAGTAAGTCCTTTAACTGTTGTGAATCACTTACAGTCTCTTACAGTCTCTTTGGACTCTGTCGGCCCCACTTTACTCCTTTGCATTTCAACCGACTGAACATTAACAGTAGCAGACCCTCTTCCAGGGGTAGGAGCTATAGTTGCCACACCAACTCAAGGATCTGGCAATTCTCCTCTTTCTGCTTCGTGCTTCCTGCATCAAGGGAATGTAAGAGTGGGATCAGCTTACGGTCTTTTAGTCTCAACTTGAGCAATAGGAAACTGGAATACTTGGCAGACATCAGTTTCTGATCCAACCTGACTCGATTTAGCTCACTTGAGGCCACACCTCCTCTCCAAAAATTTGCATCGCTTTTCTAATCTGGTCAAATAAGCGCTCAGTGGCTCTGCTCTCTGTTGCCCAGTGGCTTTGAACCCACACATAAGGTCTTCACCATCCTCTGGGGTACCAAAAACAGTTTCTAATGCAATCAAATATGCTTCGGGAGCATCAGGGTTGGTGGACCTCAGCACTCAGATTGTATCAATGCAGGCTCCCTAAGGCTTTCCATAACTCTCTTTCTTTTCTCCACTTCTGTACATTGCCACTCTTGGACTGGGGGTATGCACAGTCCATCCAAGTCTCTAGGTCATCTTCCTCCTTGGGTGTGGAAATGGTACCAGAAAACATTCTTAGCCTGCGGTAAGAGTCAAGGCTTACTGAAGGCATAGGTACTGGTAGCAACACAGGCGTAGGTGCAGGCGAAGGTGCCGGTGAGGGAACTGATGAAGGTGCTGGAGGAGGCACAGGCACTGGTACAGGTGTAGGTACTGGTGCTGGGGCCGGTTCAGATCCAGGAGCAGGTCCTGGGGCAGGGGTACCTGGAGGAGCTTCTAACAGTTTTTTTAAGTCCTCGAGGGTGTGGCCCCTAGCCTGTAACAGTTTGGCCAACTTTTGTTTGAGTCCTTCAGATTCAGGGGGCCCCTCTGGTGTGGACCTTACACTGTACATGGTAATTATTTTTCAACCCACCCCGGACTCATCAGGGTGAACAGCATTGGGCTTTCTTTCACAGTCCATGAGGTTGCTACATTCCACCAGGACCGTTAGTGTCCGTGCAATCAAATCAGCCTGCCTGCCCTTCACAACAGCTCGATCATGGCATTTGACTTTGGGGAGGGCCTCCTTAATAGTTCTTTTGCTTGCGCCCAGGGGAATGTCTGGCAACAACAAAGCTTTTTAGGGGTCAACCTCTTCTGCCTCACATCAACCCAGTAGCTGTCTTAATAGCAGGAATTTCAACACTGGGGTCCGTAACTTTCTCCAGTTTGGTGCCAATTTCCATTTGGGGTCCAACTGAAATTTTGGTGGTTTGGCCACTAGGGGGCGATTATCCCAGCGGTGCCTCCAAAGATGTAACCCAGAAGCCGCCTCCCAATGTGCTACTACCCCTGCCTGCCTATCCAGATGCAGGTTGAGGGGCCTGGGTTCGAGTTTAGCTGTTACCAGGGGCTCTATTTTAACAGTACTGCTATTAGCATGGTGCCTCCACCCAGAGAAATCATTAAGTGGGTTAGATGTTAAGCTAGTACAACCCTCTGAGAAGCTGTACCTACCCACAGCCCCGCCTAGTGACCGTACACATAAATTCCCACAACACACTTTACTTTGCCTTCAATTTACAATTGTGGGAGAGTGCTAATAATATGCTCACATTGACCTCCTTACCGCGGATCTGGAACTCTTGCATGTACCTTGTGCCTGCTAATAAATAGTTACCAGCAATACCAACACAATACTTTGCAGTTACTTGAATTAACCCTGCACTCAGTAACAATATGCTCATAGACCCAGTTAACATTCAGACAACAAACTGATTTATTTAGGGGTTTAAACAAGGGGTAAGGGATGCAAATTAAAATTAGATTAGTCAGTACTTTTGGTTTCAGCAATATTTCATCATTATATAGCATTTGACACAACACATTCACCCCTTGGACTGTCTAGTTAACCTCACTGGGTACCTAGGATAAGCTATGTTACAGGCATGAAGCATTGCTGCAGGTCGGCAGGCATTGCAGCTGGTTGGGGCTCTTATTTAAAATATTGATTATTTATTCTTTGATGTTTAGCTCTTTCAACATGCACAACACTTTATTCCCAAGAAAATTGTAATCCCCAGGCCTGATGGCCTGCAAAGACAGTTTAAACAACAGCTTGAAACTGATAGGCAAATCAGATGGCACAACCCCTTTAAACTGATTACAGGGACAGGCCCTGTTTTTACTCACTGAACCATGGACCTCTGGATCTGGGAAGATTTCCAGGTTGACTCCCCTCGAGGCAAGGTTCAGTTCTCTGACCTTCATCCTTTTAGGCAAAGACCAGGATACAGGGACCCGGGCTGGCACAACTCGCCCCCACTTCAAGGTATCCTTCCCAAGGGTGGCTGCAACCCACAATAATCTTCATTGCAGGAGCTGACTCCCTTCTGTGGTCATCTAGCAGTTTTGATCTCACAGGTAGCAACAGTCCCTTTAACAATTTATCTGGCATCCCAGGATCAGCTTTGGTACAGTTCTGGAATAGGTCGCGCAGCTTACCCACTTGCAATCTATGGTCCTATGAATGAAAGCTGGCAAGGCAGACATTCAGGTCTCCCACTGGCAAATTGGCAGGAGACAATTCCAGTGAACCCAAGCTTGTGAATTAGATCACAGCCTCTGAGGTAAAACAGCTTCTCACCGAGATGCAAGTTGGGGACCTCTTAAGTTGTGATCCCGATTCAGTCTGGAATTTCAGCTCTGGAGAAACATTTCCTTCCCCCCCCCCCCTTGTGGAGGATTTCAGTTTGTTCTGCAGCCTTGGCAGTCCCACACCTAAAGCAAGCATTCAGGCCAAGAAAGGCAAAGCAGACCTCTCCCCAAAAAATTACCCTCTGAACGGCAGGAAGCCTTCTTATTCTGGAAGCCCACACCAAACACAATCAGTCCAAGCAGTCCCTCCTTTTCCAGCAATCCAATTGGTTGCCCAAGCTGTCTAAAACAGTCTAAGTTCCTTCATTGGCTAGATTTTGAGCTCCAAGAATTGTACCTCCTTTTTCCCCCCAACAGCCTCTGGCACAGTCCCAAGAGCCTCTGTTGTAAATCCTGGCTTGTGATTGGCTGGCTGACTGCAAACATGGCTGCTAAATGTACAGTCTTTATGCAGTTTAATCCATGTCCCGCAATTAAAATTTTGGTGCAGCCAGATAAAATATTTTTGTTCATTTTCAACCCCCACCCCCGTCACATAGCCCCTTTAATGCTACTTTTTAACATTTATTCCCTGTACTTTCTCAGTCACTGCCCTGTAATACAGTGCCCCTAGCAGCTGGCAGCTCCCTCATTAATATTCATGAGGAGCTTATGCATTATTCATTAGCCCTAATTTTAGAGCTTCTCAGCACTCCTTATTCATAATGTAAGAGGCCTCTCAATGGCCTTGTACTGGTCCCCACTCCCATTTAGATAAACAAGGCCACGGGACTGTCAAGACACCATTGTTTGATCACAATGGTGGTCAGAAAAATCGATGCTCACATTACGCGCAAGTGCCAGCAAACCTGGGAAAGATGCTGGTGGCTTGCAATCATGCTCTGTGTGCCCAGGATTGGCTAAAAACATATCACGGAGCCCTGGGAACACACAACTCAGGCTGTGGTGGTGACCTTGCAGGGGATACAGGGGACACCAGGAGGAAAATGGAGGTAAATGGGAGGCATTATGTAAGCTCTAAATGGGGGGTGTTACAGAACCAATCAGTAGCAGAGCAGCAACAAAGAGAGATATGCAGTCATTAAAAATGTAGTCAAGGGGGCATGGCTTAGCTCTTGAGCAAGATGGACACTTAGCTCTGAGACTCCTTTACCCACCAGACAATGCATCCTATTTTATCCGACAATAGCAGCATTGTTTTTTCACAGAACCAACCTGAAGAGATAGGATTAATCGCAGAGACAGAACTGCCTTTTATTTTTCTTACCTGCATGGCAGCAGTGGAACACCAGCGTCCTTTCCTTTTGGAACCTAACACCGAGCATGGAGTATGGCATCAGAGATATTGGGCAGCATGGACCCCAGGAACATTCAATCCATGTTCCATAACTTATAGACAAATGGCTCAAGTTACCATAGCCTCAAATCAAATTCTGTCCGCCATTCAAAATATAGAAGTCTGGCTCTTCCAGAGGGAGTGACGAGTTGGCATGCATGAAACGACTATTCAGGACTTAATGGCAGTGATGAGGGACCAAAGCAGAGCCATCCAAGCACTCCTAGACAAAATCGATGACCTAGAGAACCAGAGCCGTCGTAACAATCTCCGGTTCCTAGGTTCCCCGGAGGGAGCTGAAAAAATTGATGCGGATGTATTTCTACAATCGGTACTCCCCGTCATACTGCAGACACAAGGACAGCCCATACTACAGATAGAGTGGGCCCATTTCACACTAGCACCATGACCCAAGGTGGGAGAATGGCATAGGCCCATCCTGGCCCTTTTCTTAGACTATTGCCAGAAAGATGTCATCCTGAATGCAGCCCATAATATTGGATCATTATACTGGCAGAACAGCTGGATATCCATCTTCCAGGATTATTCAAAGGACCTTTCTGAGAGACACAAAGCTTATACCGACATTCAGAAGGTCATGCATCACCTAGGAGTGACTTTTTCCCCTGGCCTACCCTGCCACCATGTGGGTCATGTATAATGACATCCTGCTGAACTTCAAGACTCCAGAACACCTCTCTGACTTTCTCCACTGAACTTGGCCACAAGAGATGGGGTGCCCGGGAACCCCTAGCAGCAGCAGGCCTGACCACCAAGGAGCAAACCCAGATGACAAACCCCCAGCAGAGCAGAGGGAAAGAGGCAGGTGCCAGGCTGATATAAAGGAAGGATGGTATCTCCCTCCCATGCACCTGAAAGCACCAGGCCTCAAAACAGCACAACCGGAGAGATCACCACTTGACCATACCCCTGAGCCCTGGAGGAGGAGACCTGCATCATGACTGCCTAACAGAGGAGGATCCGAGGCTTGGTTCTGACAGATTTGCAGCACTTTGCTCCAACTCGCCTGACCCCCTGCTACTGGACACTGAGATGATGGACACTGCAGGCATACCCCTGGATCCCACTGAGAACCCATCCACCACCTGAGCAGCAAGAGGTGTGGCTGATTCCGCCATAAAGACAGCTGATGCACTGAACCATGGCCTGGACCTGACATCTCTGAGCACCCAGCCTCCGAAGACTGACTCTGCATCTGCACCTGCAGCCTTGCTTCAGAAGGCCAAGGATGACCTGATCAGATAAGTGCTGCTTCTGTTTAAGTTCGATTGTGGGTGGGGGAGGGCTTGAGGAGGTAAAGGTACTTGGAGGAGGACCCATTCCACCGTTGTTGCACAGTATCACTCTGCAGGTTTGATGCAAGGGGCAGTGGTAGACCATGTTCCCTCCTCCCCCCCCTTTGTTTCCATCTTTGCTCCAGGCAGGCCTCTACTCTGACACTCTTCACAATGTGTGGCACGGACTACATAACCAGAATACTGCTTGCATGGACTGTTCTATGGGCATGGTAACTGTACTGCAAGGTAATGAAGGCACAGAGATTGACAGAGCCGAGGTCCCCAATCCTGTGCATACCTGTATGGGATGTCACTGGACATTAGCTGAAGGTTAGGACACTGTATCCAGACCTCAATCTGGGCAAATAATTTCTGTCTCCTAGGTGCCACCCTTTTGCTAAGCACTGCCCTCAATGCGCAGGTGCGATGCATACCTACAGTGTAAGTGGAGGCTTATCCAGTACAACTCCTGTATCCCCCACTAGATTGCTCCCCTACAGGGGTCATGTATGTCATCTATCTGTGGGAACCGGTACTTTCTGGAGGATTTTGTAGCTCGACATAGCCTCCATTTCTCCTAAGATCTCTCCTCACCTTTCCTATGCCTGTTGGAGGTGCCAACTCCCCTGACTCATGTCTCTGCAATACCTCCAATAGTAGAAGCTTCATTAGGGAGGGTAGTAACCCCACATTGCCAGACCTAATCTGATTTCTCATAACCAAAAGACTTCAGAACCCATATAATAGAGTGCCAGCCTCCCCCCACCTTGATCTCCCACTTCCCACATGTATGATATCACACTCCTGTGGGGAATACAACTATTCTGGCTCCTAATACCAGTTACAGACCCCCTGTACCCAGTTGTCACCATGGTGGGACAAGGGTCTCTATCTCAGACCCTCCACCTCCATGAGCTTTTTGCCTGCTCTGACATCCTATATCCCCTTGAGAGGAGCAGAAGAAGGGCAGAGATACCCAACCCCCTGGAGAGAGAAGATGAGCCCTGGGCAGCCTCAGTTGTTGGGTTCTGCTCCTTAATATTTCAGGCTACGGTCTATGTATATAGTTTCTGTTTTTTTAGATAGTAGTGTTAATAAGGTTATGGTTAATGTGATGCTGAGATTACTTTGTATAATATCAAGTTGCATGCTGGATGTTTTTACTTTTAAAGTGTTCTCATTGAGGATAATGGTTATGGGTGTGTCACTGGCTGTACTTGGGAGGCAAGGTCTGACTTTTGGCCCTCTCTGTATACCTGTACCCTACAAATATATGCACCCCAGACGGGACATGGGTGAGATTACCTGTTCCATATGGAATGTGAGAGGGCTTAACACATCAGTGGAACAGAAACACATACTCTCTCACCTCAAGAAACTAATGTCAGACCTCACCTTCTTACAAGAAACCAAGTTGACCCAGACAGACCAAATGAGACTAGTGAGGGACTGAGTGGGACAGTTGTACCACTCTTCAGCCCCTACCTGGAAAAAAAGTGTAGCCATCCTGAGCCCCTCCGGTGAAGCTAGGAGGTTGCGAGGGCTACAGCAGCTCTCTCCTACCCCTCAGAAACCGGAGCACCAAATTACTATTGCCAGAACCCCACCGGTGCAAGCTAGGCGGTCATGAGGGCTACAGCAGCTCTCCCCCACCCCACGGAAACCGGAACACCAAATTACTACTGCCAGAACCGCTGCAGTGCAAGCTTAGAAGTCGCAGGCTACAGCAGCAGTCCCCCACCCCACGGAAACCGGGCTGAATTACTATTGCCAGAACGCTCCAGTGTTAGAAGTCGCGAGGCTACAGCAGCTCTCCCACCAGGAAACCGAGTGCTGAATTACTACTGCCAGAACCCCTGTGGTCAAGCTAGGAGGTCATGAGGGCTACAGCAGCTCTCCCACCCCAAGGAAACTAGAGCGCCAAATTACTATTGCCAGGTACTTACAAACGCAGCAGGAGCAGCTTCCCTGATCGCGACAGTGTCCAGGAACCGCTGGCTTTGAATCTTCTGCTTTTGGCGCCTTTTTTTCCAAAGACTTTAATTTGAAATGTATTGGTGCAGTAATGGAGATAGTTTTTTTCATTTAAGTTATCTTAGCCAACTGCAGCATTACTGTAGTTATTTGATTTAAGTTATCTTAACTAATCTGCAGCATAACTGTACCAGACTATGTCTCCAAACTACATTTTTTTAAACTTTCCTTTAAGTTATTTCTGTTTGTAGAGAAGTTAATCTTTGGGCAATTTACTGCATACTGCAAATCCCAATACAGCCTGCCCCCACTGTGAACCCCCACCTATTTTAACTCCCCCTCTCTCTCTCTCCTCCCACAGAACCCTCTGGTGCAAGCTAGGAGGTTGTGAGGGCTGCAGCAGCTCTCCCCACCCCATGGAAACCAGAGTGCCAAATTACTGTTGGCAGGTACTTACAAACGCAGCAGGAGCAGCTTCCCTGATCGCGCCATGTCCAGGAACCGCTGGCTCTGCCCCCACCCCATCCACGCTGCGCCCACCGCCCTCTACCACCTCCCCACTTGGTCGGCATTCCTATATAGATATGATTGTTAACCTTTCAGTCAACTTTCCCACCTGCAGCTTATTTTCCCACCACTAGAGGCCCCTTACTTTCATACTGCAGACCAGACTCTTACATCAAGCTCTCTAGTCTAGCCCAACCATGCTCCCACTTAACCTCATCACTCTCCTCTTACTACTCCCTCAAACACCTCATCCTCCCACCCATAACGTGGCAAAGGGGAGCAAAACTGCCACATCCTATCCTCATGCAGCCAGGCACTCCCAACCCTACCCCCCACACTCACACATGAGCTGCCAGCCTTTACAAGCCCAGACGGAAAACAGTCGACAGCATCCCCGCCCCACTACACCACATACATAGACAGATACTTCAACATCTCCACCCTCACCCCGGATACCGTCTCCCACGTCTAGTAACCCTCTGGGGCCCTTCCTTCTCTTGCCAACCTCCTTCCACATCCTCACCACAGCGAATCTCCCACTTTCCCCACTTACTCCTCCTATCTGCCCCCCTTACCCTGAAACTTCCAATACCCACCATGGGACACACGCAGCGTAAATGCCATAGACCAACTACTCAAGTGAGCTGCTATCACCTCAGGTCACTCATACTTCTTCTGCTTCTGACGAGAAATGTCCACCCCAACCCTGGCCCACTTAATTCCCTACCGTCCCACCCATCTCCAGGAAATGGGCTACGCACTGCCTCACTAAACATATGCAGCCTTCAAAAAAAATGGGACTCCTTTCAGGGGTGGGTACTCCAACATCCCCCTGATATCATTGCACTGAGTGAAACCTGGCTCTCACCCTCTGTCCCCGACTCGGCAGTTAACCTCCCTGGATACTGCCTCTATCGCTCCGACCGAGTGGGCAAGCGAGGGGGAGGCTGCACTCTCTACCTCAAGGACTCGCTTTCTGGCCACCTACTTCCCCTGCCCCAACTAACTTCCAGGGCTCAGGCCTTCACCCTAAAATTAATGCTAGGTAAGTCAACCTTCCCTCTCCTCCTCACCACTGACTATGTCCCTCCCCGAGACCAGAAGCTAGCCTTCCAAGCCATCATGTCCTACCTCGCTACCCTACCCCAAAGCATGAAAAAATACTATTGGGGATTTCAACATAAATTGGCTGGCCAAAACAGCTGCCCCGTACATCACAGTGAGGCTGCTGCCCCCGATCTCTACAGGTCATCAAACCCCCACCCAGTTACACGCCCGCATGGGACATCCTCCCTACTAGACCTAGTATTCACCAACCACCCCCACAAAATAACCAGCACCCTAGTCTTCCCTTGCGCCCTAAGTGACCACTCACCAGTACTCTGCAACTGGTCTGGTACTCCCCTCAAAACCCCTCCTAAAATTGCTACACAATGCAAACTAGGGCCTGGTAAACTAGCCCAACTCAAGGCCCACATTGAAGACTTGGACTGGACACCCCTAACAAACACCCTCAACCCAGACCACGCCCTTGAACTATTTATCACCACTTTCAACGCAGCCTGTGACAAGTTCGCTCCCCTCACCAAAACTATGTCCAAGGGAAATCATGCCCCTTGGTTCTCGGACCACCTCCAAGGCCTACTACGACAGCATGACACCCTATGGCACCTTGCTAATGAAACCCAATGGCCTCTGGACAGGCAACGATATAGGGAGGCCCATAACAAGTGCACCTGGGCCATACGCACCACCAAAGCGAACTATTACAAAGCTACCTTAACCTCCACCTGGGGCACTGGGTGCAAGTTCGGGAAAACATTAAGGAGCTCTGCGGCAAAGCCCCAAATCTGCCACCTGACCAAATGCAAATTGATGGAAGCCTCTCCACTAACCCTCAGTATAGCCTCGCTCTTAACTCCGCTTTCACTGATCTCTCCCATGTGCTCCCCTAACTTCTTCGATCCCCGCCAGCCCAAATTGCCCCATCCTCCCTTGCTCCACCTTTCTACCCACGAGCACTCACCCTGGGGCAGCAAAGCCCTACCTAACCAAAGCCATTAGCCACTATCACTATAGTCACGATTCCCTGCACCTCAGACTTCTCCGCCTTACCCTCCTGGAAGTCCTGGCCCCACTCACCCACATTCTCAACCGCTCCCTCTGTCAAGGGAAATTCCCCACCCACTGGAAATTGGCCTACATCACACCCACCCATAAAATTGTGACAGCACATCCACAAACAACTACTGCCCCATCTCTATTCTACCTCCTTTCTAAAGCACTAGAATGCATAATCGCCGACCAACTTACTGACCACCTTAATAAATATAACCTTCTATCCAGACAGCAGCATGGCTTCCATAAGGGTCATAGTACCACCACCGCCCCTCCTGAATTTACCTCCCATGTCCACTCAGCTTGGACCATGGCCACCCTCACCGCGCCCATCTTGGTGGACCTATTCAAGGCATTTTGATACCACCAACCATGCCTCTTACTGAACACCCTGGCTTACACTGGCTTCCAATGATGCCATAAACTGGTTCACCAGCTATCTCTCCGATAGAATACAGATGGTCAAGGTTGGCCTCATTTCCCCTGCCTCCTATCCGCCTCGTGGTGTCCCACACAGGGCTCCCATACTTGGCCCTACTTTCACCCTGTACCTAACTCTCCTGTTGGCCTGCCCCTGAGAACCTGATCCCACATGGATGATGCGGTCCTGTTCGCCTCTGACCCTGCACCCCTCAAACTCCACCAAACTCTCCAACACTCTTTCCGTGAAATCGAACACTGGCTCACCACTCAGCGTCTTATAATTAACTACAATAAGACAAAAGTTATGATTTTCTCCCATCCCCAGAACCCACTCAAAAACCTCTGCCCCCAATTTCTCACTGCTAATCATACCCCCCTCGAACAAGTTAGCAACTTTAAATATCTAGGGATCACGCTAGACCCTGCCCTCAACTTTAATCTCCATATCTTACACCTATCAACAGCCCTTAGCTCCAGGCTAGGCGTACTCTACCGGTACAAACACTGCCTCACCCCTGAAGCTTTACAACTTACCATAAACTCCTCTATCCTCTCCCTGCTAGACTATGGCATTCTAGTCTACAGTGCAGCACCCTCCATGGCCCTAAACAGACTCCGGCTTGTGCTCAACAAAGCCTGCCATCTCATCCTTGGTTGTGATCGCTTCACTCACACCTGCTCCCTCTACAGCGCCACAAACTGGCTAAACTTGGATACCATTATCAGGTATCACACCTGCATAATGACCAAAAAGGTAATCCTAGGCCTCACCCCCCCTGCCCTGGACCAAATTATCCACCCAACACCACCTGGCAAAACAACCCGTAGCTCGAACAAACTGCTGCTATGTGTACCCCATGGCCGGACATCCCAATTCCAGTGAACTTTCAGTTACAGAGCCCCTTCCTGGACTAACGCGCTTCCCTGCCTAATAACTGATGAAGCTAGGCTGGGCCCTTTCAAAACCAGGCTAAGAAATCACCTACTGGCCTCTAACCTTTGTGACTGCAATTGACCCAGAGCATCTCTGAGTCCTCCATGCCAATGGCATCTACGAGCTAACCTTTTCCTGGGCAAGCAGCCCCGTTAGTACCTCTCTGCTACCTTGTCGCTGTGCTAATCTCTTGTAAATCATGTTATCCTGGACTAGTAGTGCACCCACTGACCAAATGGGTAAACCATGTTAGCGAATTGTAATATAATGTTATGTACAGCACCCTGTAAAATATTGTCCCTGTCTCTGTCCTATGTATGACGTGGAACCTTTGTAAATGAGTCCTTGACTCAAAGGTCTTTCTGAATATCTCAATAAATAAAATAAAAAATAAAATAAATAAGAAGCTAAGATGGACCTCCATCAGCACAAAGTGGGATCCACATGACAAATGTTTCCTTGTCTTGATGGACACAGCACAAGGGCCCCTGCTTCTAGAGAATATCTATGCCCCCAACACAGATGACCCAGTATTTTTCCATACTATTGCCCAGAAAATGGAAACACTTGCCCCGACACCCAGCGTGATTCTTATGGGAGGGGACTGTAACCTCACACTGGATCCATTACTGGACAGGAGTACCAGCCAGGTGGAACCCCATGCCAGAGGTGCCGCAGCCCTTTTACAGCTGATGTGAGATATGGGGCTATTGGACATCTGGCAGGTTTTCCATCCCCGAGAGCGGGATCACTCCTGTTCTGCAGTACATGAGACCCATAGCCATCTGTACTACTGGTTGACCTCCTCTTCGGGTAACCCAGGCATCCCTGGGATCTAATATAGCCCTTATGATAATATTGGACCATGCCCCAGTGCAGCTACACCTTCTCTAGGGTCCCTCTCCACCTATTTCCCCCACATGGAGGAGGAGGAGGAGGAGGACCCTTTTCGCCTAAGGGACACAGAATTTGTGGCTAGGGCCCAGAGGACGGACCCACTCTTTTTTCAAGAGAACCCCATGGGAGATACTATGGCCGGGAATACTTTGGAGGCATTCAAGGCCACCCTAGGTTACGCAGTAGCTGGAAGGCATGCCAAGGAGAAGCACTTAGCAGACTTGGAAGCTGAGCTCCATGCAGCCAAACTCTACTTTAAATCCAGCCCACAGGCCAACCAGCATTTCCCCAGACCAAAAAAATTCTTGGACTGGAGATAGATATCGATGACATACTCGCCCACAAGGCAGAGAGCTCCATTCTTTGGCTGAGGCATAAATATTGGGAGGGAGGGGAAAAAGGGGTAACATATTGGCATACAGATTGAGGAAGCAACAAGCTGAGAGATTTATCTTGGGCCTGATGGACACCAGTGGACATATCCAAACCAAAACTCAAGAGACAAATGTGACAATAAAAAGGTTCTATGGTACCCTATTTTCCTCTTCTCACATCCCCAATCCCTTAAAGGTGGAAGATTTTTTAACCCCCTTAAACATTCCCTGCCTCACTGACCAGTCGGATGCACAACTTGACACCCCCATAATGGAAGAGGAGGTCAGGTGTGCCATATGGACACGTAAAAAAGGTAAAGCCCCTAGAGGAGATGGGTTTCCAGTGAAACTATGGCAGCATTTCTCCTTGATTATTGCCAACCAGTTAAGCACACTATACTCAGAAGCCTTTGACATCGGACACTTCCCACCTACTCTTAGAGAAGCGGTGATAACTGTCCTCCCCAAAAAAGGGAAAGACCCCACTCTTCCAGCCAATTACAGACCCATATCCCTGATTAATGTGGACAGCAAACATTTTGCAAAAATACTTGCCCACCGGCTCAGTCCTCTGTTACCCCAAGTGATTCACCCATCACAGGTGGGTTTGTCCTCGGGCGATACAATGCTCACCACATCAGGTTGTTAATCAATATCTCTACAATAGCCCAGTCCCTACCCACCCCTGCAGCAGCACTGGTTGTAGATTTCAAAAAGGCTTTTGACTCCCTGTAATTGGACTATCTGCAGTTGGTGCTAGCCCATATGGGATTTGGAAAGTAATTGCTAGCCTGGACGCATTCCCTATATATGGCCCCCACAGCAAGAATTCTTACTAACTCCCTTATATCAGACCCCTTCCCTCTGGGCAGAGGCACCTGGCAAGGGTGCCCTTTATCACCACTTCTCTTTGTGCTTGTGGTGGAACCCCTAGCTGCAGCAATTTGGCAACACCCACAGGTACAAGGAGTCCCCATAGGGCACAACAAATTTTCCATGCTCATGTATACAGATGACCTGCTGGTCCCCCTAGCTGACATCAACCTATCTATTTGACCCCTGCTTGATATGCTGGCCCGCTTTACACAAACATCAGGACTAAAAATTAACCAAAGTAAAAATAGAGGTATTACCCCAAATGTGCTGTGCAAGGAGGACATAGTTACCCCCACAACCTGAGGTGGGCACCAGATGGCATTACATACTTGGGTATATGAATAGTTAAAAACATCTGTTGGCTATGGGATCTAAATCTCAAACCATTGCTTATTGAACTAAGTATGGAATTTGCCCGATGGAAGCTACTTCATCTCACGATGGCAGGGAAAATTACAGCCATTAAGATGGTGACCAGTCCCAAATTCTTATACATCATTTCCCATCTGTACTATACCTCCCCGTTGGTATACAAAAAAGTCATTGGCAGCTTCACTTGGGAGGTAAAATCCCAGGTATATAGCCGTAATAAGTTGAGAGCACATTGGAAATCTGGGGGTTGGAACCTCCCTTAGTTTGATGGTTATACCATGGCCTACCGAACAGCATAAACCATTCACGTCTTTTTCCCCCACTCCCTATCTTCTCCACAATGGCTACAGATGGACGAGGTCCCAGCAGGCCTACAAGCTTTATACCCCTTGCTATACATTTTCCTCCCGGTTAACCTCAAAATGCACCCGACCATAGGCTCTTCCATCAGATACTGGGCAAAAATGCATAAAATGCTCAAAATGAACCCGGCTTCCTTAAAATACACCCTCCTGTGGGGCAACTGACTTATTCAGATTGAAGATAAATCCCTCTCATGGCCATAGTTGATAAACAAGCATTTGTCAATGCTGAATGTTTGCTTGCTGGCATTGGCATTGGTAGTGCAAGAGTCAGAGATGCATACTAGGAATGCCAGTGAAGTACTGAACTGTAGCCAACCCCCACCCTACAGAGACTGACAGGCGTTGAGGGTGTGTCTTTGCATCATTGGCCATAACGCTCATGCCATTCAACCTCACTCCACCCTGCAGACACCGACAGGTGTCGCAATGAGCCTTGGGGTCTTTAGCCCTTGCGATCACCCCATTCCATAAGGAAATAAGCTGAGATGAGTGCAGTATAGAAGAATAGGGTGAACATTAGGGCCGAAGACCCCCAAGGCACACCTTGATGCCTGTCACTGGCTGCAGTGTAGGGGCGGGGGTGGAAAGGAAATATAAGGGAACGCAGCAGGATGAAGATTGGGAGGCATACCAAGCTTCCCCAAGGGAAGCAGGGAAGGCAGTAAGGCAGGCAAAGGCCCTGAGGAAACACTAGCATGAACAGTAAGAGAAGGGGACAAGACTTTCTATGGATACATTAGTGAAAGGAGAAAGTCCAGAGGGGGTACTGCTAAGATCAAAGGGGATAAGGGGGAGTTTGTGGGGGAGGACCAAGGAAAAGCATCTATCCTAAATAGATACTTCTGCTTAGTATTTACTGAGGAGAAGGTAGGGCAGGGCCCACAGCTCAGCACCATGAACAAAGTGTGGGGGGGGGGGAGGTGTGCACAAGTCCCTTCACAAAAGAAAGGGTCCTACAAGAGCTCGCTAAGCTCAGGGTGGACAAGGCAATGGGACCTGTTGTCATACATCCCAGGGTACTAAAGGAGCTTAGGATGGAACTAGCAGAGCCATTATCAGAACTGTTTAGTGAGTCTCTGAGCACGGGAGAGGTCCCAGAAGACTGGGAAAGGGCTCATGTGATCCCACTCCACAAGAGTGGTAGCAGGGAGGAGGCAGGAAACTATAGACTAGTCAGTCTTACCTCAGTAGTGGGCAAGATTATGGAGGCACTCCTTAAGGAAAAGATAGTGCAACACCTGGAATCCATAGGAGCACAGGATCCGAGACAGCATGGGTTCATAACAGGAAGGTCCTGTTAAACTAATCTCATAGGTTTCTTTGACTGGGTAAGCAGAGTAGTGGACCAAGGGGGTGCAGCTGATGTCACGTACCTTGACTTCAGCAAAGCTGTTGATACTGTTCCGCATAGAAGATTGATTAATAAGCTGGGTAGGCTCGGGGTTGGTCAGAAGTTGGTCAAGTGGGTGGCAAACTGGTTGGCGGGCAGAAAACAGAGAATGGTGGTAAATGGTATACAGTCAGAAGAGATGCAAGTCACAAGTGGGGTACCTCAGGGATCAGTCCTGGGGCCAGTCCTCTCTAAAATCTTCTTCAGTGACATTGCAGATGGACTGAAGGATAAGGTTTATCTGTTTGCAGATGACACCAAGATCTGCAACAGAGTAGATGATCCAGATGGGGTGGGCAGAATGAGAAGAGATCTGGATAAACTGGCAAAATGGTCGGAAGAGTGGCAACTGGGGTTTAATGCAAAGAAGTGCAAGATCACGCACATAGGGAAGAAAAACCCTGAAGCCACCTATAGGTTGGGAGGGGAGTTGCTGGCAATCACAAGGGAAGAAAGAGACTTGGGCATCATCATCACAGATGAACTGAAATCATCCAAGCAGACCACTAAAGCAATAGGTAAGGCTAGAGGGATGTTGGGGTGTATTAGTAGGGGTATCACAAGTTGTAAGAGGGAGATAATAATCCTTCTTTACAAGACAATGGTTAGGCCCCATCTGGAGTACTGTGTGCAGTACTGGAGGCCACACCTGCACAAGGACATTAAAATGGAGGCAGTCCAGAGAAGGGCAACCAAAATGGTGCAGGGACTGCATCAGAAAACATATGAGGACAGATTAACTGAACTCAATATGTATACCCTAGAGCAAAGGAGGGAGAGAGGTGATATGATCGAAACATTCAAACATCTTAAGGGCATTAACAAGGTGAAGGAGTCTAACATGTTTCAATATAAGAAAAATAGCAGGACAAGAGGACACAGCATGAGATTAGAGGGAGGCTGATTATGGGATAATGTGAGGAAGTTCTTTTTCACAGAAATGGTGGTGAATACATGGAACTGCCATCCTCAGGAAGTGGTGTATATCAATACCATGCAGGGCTTCAAACAGGCATGGGATAGGCATAAGGGAGCAATACAGATAAGTATGAATAGATAGGCCATTAACAGAGTACAGGACTATGGCGCATTCATAAGGTAGAAAAAATGGGCAGACTGGATGAGCCTTGTGGTCCTTATCTTCTGTCAACTTCTATGTTTCTATGAAAGGCGTGAGTATTATAGCCAATGACCCCAAGTTACACCCCCGATGCCTGTCAGTCTCTACAGGGTGGGGCATTACAGTTGGAAACCCTAACGCCCTGGGCGTTTGCTGGTATTTTTGCTTCAAATTTCAACATGGGCTTTTTGGGACCCCACCTCATGAACAGTGGCACTATCATTCCGTTACTCAGTGCCGAAAGGTGATTTCAGAAAGCGACTATGCCATTCTGCGCCACAGGTGGAAAAACACATTTCCAGCTGGATGTGAAAAATGACAGCTATACTGTTCATGAGTAGATGTGAGAAGATGGCAATGCTGAAAATCTGGAGTGAAAATATGAAAAACTGGTGAAGTTATGAGCGTGCGTAGAAACTGTACAACGCACGCCCGTAACGCAATCATTTTTTGGAATTTTTTCATCAAATTTTCAACATGAGCATTTTGGGGCCTCCCCTCATGAACAGTGGCACTGTGATTTTGTTAATCTGTCCCAAAAGTCGATTTACCACAGCGACCATGCCATTCTGCAAGGTGCGACAACATGTTTTGGGCAGGATGTGAAATGTGACAGCAATACTGTTCATAAGGAGATATGAAAAAATGGCAATGTTGAAAATCTGGAGTGAAAATAAAAAAAATTGGCAAAGTTACGAGCGTGTGTAGAAACTGTGCAATGCACGCTCGTACCATAGTGATTTCTTGGAATTTATTCACTAAATTTGCAACATGGGTTTTTGGGACCCCACCTCATGAACAGTGGCACTGTTGTTTCGTTAATCAGTCCTGAAAGATGATTCCATGCAGTGACTGCAAACTCACCTTTCGAGACCGGGTAATGAAATAACATGTTCATGAGGTGGGGTTCCAAGAACCCCATGTTGAAAATTTGGGGCCACAATTCCTAAAAATGGCTGAGATATCAACCTAAGTTGAAGCACCCCATTGACTCCCATTATACAGTGCTTGCCATATTCCTCAGTTCGCATTTCGGCTTTGAAGAGTGCAGATGTGTCCTGGTCCAGAGAAGATCGCTGCTGCTGACCTCCGGAGGGTAAGCATGAGTGGGGGTGTGGGTGTGGTAAGCATGAGTGGGGTGTGGGTGTGGGAGGAGGGTGCTAAGTGGGAGGGGAGGGGACTGCGAGATGACGGTGGACCATTTTCTTTTTTACAGGTAAAGATCTGTAAACACGGTTTTCTTTCTTTTACAGGTTTAAAAAAAAAACATTTTGGCACACTGGGGGTGGGCTCCCAGTGTACCTCAATAGTGGTGGTGGGGCATGCTGACATGGGGATTAGGCACCCCAATGTTGGCAGATTACAGACGGGTTGGGGGGGTGCCTTCGACACCGGGAGTGGGCATCTCGGTGTCAGAAACATTTTGGCACACTGGGGTGGGCTCCCAGTGTGCGACATTAATGGATGGAGGGGGGGGTACATGCCAACACGGGAACTGGGCACCTCGATGTTGACTTTCCTTGGAGTGTGTGGCAGGCAGCAGGAGCCACGGCTCATTACTTGTTTCACTGGGAAAGGCACACAGAACAAACAAGTTGTTGGCGGAGCAAGGGCCAGGGACAGAGTGCTGGGCAACAGGAACTAACAAGGTTGCGAGGGAAGGGGGAGGTGCCGCTGCAGTGATGAAAAATGTTCATGATTGCAGCATTAGATTCGTTTCAACTCCCTGTTTCTTTATGAAGTTGTTGTCATTGGCAGCTTCCCCCTTGATTGGTGGCTGAGGGTGCACCCAGTAAAGCATCCGCTGCACTGGCCACAACACTGACACACCTCTGAAATGTGGTACTGTTGCAAGATGTTTCTTGCACATGCGCTGCATACATGCGTGCAAGCAAACATAAAAAGGGCATATCCCATATACAACATGTAACACGCCCATCCACTGGTCAGGTGGCCTCGTTGCAAGACCTTAAGACACGGTTTGACATACCCTACTCTGACTTTTGGATGCATTTGCAGATGAGGAGTGCAGTCCAAGCACATCTCTGTAAACACTCCAGCAATCCCCAACCCAGTAGCCTACAAGGGTGGCTATCTCTCAGGAAAGGGGTTGCCTGCCAAATCTATTTGGATATTAGGAGCACTATACCCAGCCAATCCCAGGACTCCAAGCTGAAATGGGAGAAAGCTTTGCAAGCCCCTATTACTGACTAGCAGTGGTAGGCCTGCTGGGCCTCTGCACATTGGCTGTACCTGGACCCTAGGAGTAAGCTTATATAGAACAACATTTTACACTCCTGGTACAGCAGTGCTTTATAAGGCTGAACTTCTTCTGAACAACCATTATTGGAGATGCCTGTCACATACAGGAGACCTTTACCGTATACTGTGGTCATGCCCTTACGCACAACCCTTCTGGAACCAGGTGTGTGCATTAGCCACTGAACTCACCCACAAACCCATCCCATTTTATGCTGAATTTTGGCTACTAGGGATACCTCCCCCCCCACACACACACACCCATCGCAACCCCAGAGCGAAGATGGCTGGCCCTGCTGGGAATACAAGCCAAGAAACTCATCCTATTTAAATGGAGAACCCAGTGTACTCCCACCTTTTCTGAATTACTCAACTCCCTTATGGCAACAGCCTCTTTAGATAGGCTCTCTCATACGGTAGGCGATGTTATGCCCATTTATTACAGTTGCTGGTACCCTTTAATGGCATACATCGACCCCAGAAAGAGTATAGGATGATTTTCCCACCTCATCCCTTGCTATACATCACTGTCCATCTAGCAGAACATTTGCAACTGATAATCCTTTTGTCCCAGTGGCAATTACATCTGAGTAACTCCTTAGGCATCACATTTTTGTTACCTAGTTGCTTTGTGGTTCCATATTCCCTTTCAGGGCAGGAGAATAGATTATCTTCAAAATTAAGCTCGCATAACGTGTGACAGTCGCCTCTTAGAGATGACGTACAAGAAGACCCCTGGCAGGTCCCCTGTTTTCATTTCCTCTTTCAAAATGTTTCTAGGCCATTTTAGTAATAAGCAGTGTTTAAGTCATTCTCCCTGCCTGTATGTCTGGCTGTTTGAGGGTTTGATGTTTGATGCTAATGTACCACTGTTTCTTATTCCTTTCTTCTGTATTGCTTTTTTGTGAAAATCAATAAAAAGTTACTTAAAAACAAGAATTTTGTCAAAACCAGACACATATTAAAAACTGGGACTGTTCCTATGGGATTAGAGTTGCAGTGAAATTTTACTCCAGCTGAGTAGTTGCTGCGAAGTGACTAAAATTTACATCCGTGGATTTTTGCAAAGTTTTCCCTGCCCTCAGTAACTTCAAGTATGCCAAAAATGGCAACGTTTTTAATGCGAAAGTGTGAAAATTACCGGTGAAGTGTGAAATTTCACCACGAATGGCAGAATTTTGCCCATGAACAGTGGGATTTCGACCATGAACAGCAAAATTCTGAACTTTGTGGGTCGATCCATACTTCGCGAATTGCGCTAAGACTTTAGATTAATTCACGGAGCAAATCTAACCAACTTCACTCAGCTCTATTTGGGATTGGTAGAGACTCGGAGACTGTGATGCTCTGAAAACAAGTTATCCACAGTTTATCCAGCATTTTAGGTTGGCTGTGGTAGGAATGGGAGCAATTCCCATGGGAATACATTCAGTGCATGAATTGTATGTTTTGGGTGAGGAGATTAAGATTTTGAATATTTGCACTAGTGCACATTTATACATTTTTAGTCCTGGCCAGACCACCCTATGAGTCTCAGATTGCCCATGGAAATTAATGTGGCAGATGGTCTATATCTCTCATTACCCCAAATAACAAAGGACAATCCTCATACACTCTTAATTGCTCTAACCACAAGGAACTGGTGTTGCCAAAATAGATAAGAGTATGTCTCAGACTGTAAACTCAAACATTAGACAGAAAATCCCATACTATATGATGTAAGTGAATCAAAAACTTAAAACAAATAAAAACACTTATTTCCAATATTCTGGGCTTGTGTCTCCATGTGTTTTAGCATGTGTGTCACATTATGAGGCCCAAAGACTCTCATTTTCCTACTCTCAGAATGTTTGTGTCCAACAAATTAGTGACAAACATAGAAACATAGAATTTGATGGCAGATAAGGATAGCTTGGCCCACCTAGTCTGCCCATTTCCCTACCTAACAGATAAGCTGCAGATCCTAGTTAACCAACAGCCTACTTCCTCCTACCCCCCACTAGTATTGCCTTATGTCTGTCCCATGCATTCTTGAATTCCCCCACTGTTTTTGACTCTATGACCTCCTCAGGAAGGCTGTTCCATGTATCCACAACCCTCTCTGTGAAGAAATACTTCCTCACATTACCTCTGAGCCATCCCCCTCTATCTTCAAATTGTGCCCGCTTGTTTTTGCACATCTCTTTTTCTGAAAGATGCTACCCTCTTGGACTTTGTTGATTCCCTTGAGGTATTTGAAAGTTTCTATCATGTCCCCCCTCTCCCTCCTTTCCTCGAAGCTATACATCTTTAGTTCCTTTAGTCTTTCTTCATATGTCTTCTGATGCAGACTGTGCATCATTTTAGTAGCCCTCCTCTGGACAGCCTCCACCCTGTCTATGTCTTTGCGGAGATGAGGTCTCCAGAACTGTACACAGTGCTCCAGATGTGGTCTTACCAACTGTCTGTACAGAGGGCCAACAACTTCCTGTTTTCTACTGGTGATGCCTCTCCCTGTGCATCCCAGTATCCCCCCAGCCCTCCTTACTGCCTTCTCACATTGCTGGCCCACCTTTAGGTCGCCTGATATGACTACCCCCAGGTCCCCTTCCATTTTTGTTGTTGTCACTATCTCACCCCCCATTGTGTACTCTTCCCCTGGGTTTTTGTTTCCCAGGTGCATTACTTTGCACTTCTTTGCATTGAATCTAAGCTGCCATACATTTGATCATTCCTTCAACCTTGCCAAGTCCCTTTTCATCCTTTATACCCCACCTTGTCAACCCTGCTGCATATCTTTGTGTCATCTGCAAAGAGACATACTTTCCCCTTCAAGTCCTTCTGCAATGTCACTTATAAAGACATTAAAAAGGACCGTCCCCAGTACTGAACCCTGCGGTAGCCCACTAGTAACCCTCCTTTCTTCACTGTGGACTCCATTTACTATTACCCTCTGTGTCCTGTTGTCCAACCAGTGTTTTACTCAGGCTACCACTCTAGGACCCATTTCCAGGCTGGCTAATTTGTTTATTAATCTTTTGTGCGGGACTGTGTCAAATGCCTTGCTAAAGTCTAGGTAGGGCATGTCCACAGCCCCTCCCTGGTCTACTGCTTTGGTCACCCAGTCAAAGAAATCAATTAGATTTGTCTGACATGACCTTCCTGCTGTGAATCCTTGCTGCCTTGGGTCCTGTGCCCCACTGGTCTCTAGGTACTCAACAGCTCTTTCCTTCAGAAGTGATTCCATCATTTTCCCTACCACAGAGGTCAAACTGACAGGTCTGTAGTTTTCTCACTCTGTCTTGCTCCCACTTTTGTGCAGGGGAATCACATCCACCCTCCTCCAGTCCTCAGGTACCACCCCATCCTCCCATGATTTATTAAAAAGGATAGTCAGTGGTGTTACTAGTTCTTCCCTTAGTTCTTTTAAAATCCTGGGGTGAATCCCATCAGGCCCCATTGCTTTATCCACCTTCAGTTTTAAGAGTTCTTTCAGAACCCTTTCTTCTGTGAAAGGACTAATAAAAACCCCCTATCCAGAGTGCTTCTATTGACTGGATTAGGTATTTCCCCCTGCTTTTCCATTGTGAATACTGAGCAGAAGTATTCGTTCAGTATCCCTGCTTTTTCATTGTCGCTCTCTGCCCAACCACCTTCCTCTTTGTTTAGCCTCAATATCCCTGCCTTAGTCTTTCTTTGCTCCCTAATGTACCTATAAAAGGTTTTATCCCCCTTCTTAACCGAGTTGGCTACCTTTTCCTTGGTTTGGGCCTTTGCTATTCTGACTGCCTTACCTGCTTCCTTCTGCTTTAACTGGTACAGTTCTCTGTCCTGCTCCTTCTGTGTTTCCTTATACTTCCTGAATGCTGTCTTTTTTCCCTTACCTTCCCGCCACTTCTTTTGAGAACCATAGTGTTTTTTTCTTTGTTTGATCTGTTTATTTGCTTCACACAAAGACTTGTTGCCTTTGTGATGGCAGTTTTGATGTTCCCCCATTCTTGCTCCACCCCACCTTCTTGCCTGTTTGCTAGTGCTTTTCTGAGGCACTCTCCCATTTTGACAAAATCAGCCCTCCTGAAGTCCAGTACCTTCACTTTTGTGTGGCTTGACTCTACAGCTAAGTTTATCGTGAACCCCACTGTTTGGTGGTCGCTTGTTCCCAGATGGCTACCCACTTCAAGATCAGAGATTCTCTCTCCATCCCCATTTGAGAGTACCAGGTCTAAGATTGCTCTCTCCAGTGGGGTTCCAAAACTAGCTGTCTGAGGTATGCCTCTGAGGGCATCGAGAATGGCCCTGCTTTTGGATGTGGCTGCAGCAAAGGTGCTCCAGTCAACATCTGCATATTCAGGTCCCCATCAGCAATATCTCCTTTCTCTGCCATCCCAAGGATGCCTTCTATCATTTCCTTGTCCATTTCTCCCCTAAGACAGGGGTCTGTATACAAACCCCTGTGCAGATTGTGGAGCCATTTCCAGTCTCCAGGGTGACCAACAGTGCCTCCTCTCCTCCCTGTTTACCCTTTAGTTCTGTTGCTTTGATCCCTTCCCTTACATAGAGAGCTACTCCTCCTCCTCCTCTTCTTCCCTCCCTGTCCCTCCTGTAGATTGTGTACCCTGGTATGTTGATATCCCAGTCATGGTTCTCTGTGTACCATGTTTCTGTGACTGCCACAATATCCAGGCATCCCTCTTCCATCAAGGCCACCATTTCAGGGAGCTTTTTACCTAGACTATGGGCATTGGTACTAATTACCCTCTATTTTTTTATGCCTTTATTTCTTTTTGCCCCATCTCTGTCCCCACTGCCTTTGTCTTTTTCTCCATTTTCCCCTGCCCTCCTCCCTATCGACTGCTCTATTTTGGTGTTTACCTCACTAATTACCCTGATTTTGGGCAGAGGGACTAGGATTTCCCTTCTCCTCTTCAGTGCCTCCCCCCTTGGCTAGTTTAAATGCTTGCCACTGAAGCATTTCAACCTATCACCTAGGATCCTGGTTCCTCTCCAGTAAAGATACAGACCATTGCTCCTGTATAGGCCTGCATCCCTCCAGGTGGAGCCCCAGTCCCCAATGAAGCCAAATCCCTGAGCTCTGCACCAGCTTTTCAACCAGTCATTGAATCCCATGGTGTGGAGTGCCCTAGCCTCATCCATGCCATAGGCAGGTAGCACTTCAGAGAAAGTTACCGTGTGTGCTACTTGTCTAAGGCCCCTCTCCAACTCCACAAACTCCTGTTGCACTGCTCTGATCCCATTCTCAGCCAGGTCATTCGTCCCTAGGTGGATAATGACATCCAGTTCCCTCCCCCATGCTGCTGCTCCCACGAGCCTGAGGATTCATTTCCTGTCCCTCCAAGCCTTTGCACCGGGCAGGCACCTTACCTCCCTTTCCCATCCCTCCCCCAGTTCTACCCCCCTAACAATTGAGTCCCCCACCAGGAGTTGTTTCCTTCCCCTGTGGGGTCCTGGACCACCCTCCTGTGGGTCTTCATTGCGGAAGTTCCCAGCATTCTCCTTGGTCTCCACTGCAGGCGCCTCCATAGAGGAACCATGCTTCGCCAGAGTGGCGAATGAATTGTGGAGAGGCACAACTGGAGGGATACACCTCTGTTCCACCACTCTCACCCTCCCTGAGCCCACCATGGTCCAACCACTCCTCTTTCTTGGCAACCTCTGAGGTAGTGGTGGTGGCCTGGCTGGTCCCTGGGTGGGGAAGCAGGTTTCCCAAATCCTTGCCAGGGCAGCATGGAGGTGAACAACCTCATCCCTCAGACCAGAGAGGTGCCTGCAAATAAGGCGGAAACGCAGTTTGCAGAATGTCTCCCGGAAGACTGCCAGTGCATTGCACCACTCCCCACATGTCTGTGTCCCTTCCAGTTACAGATGCTTTTTTGGTTTTTGTTCTTGGTTTAGTGTGTGCAAGCTTGTGAGTGTCTCTACCCCCTATTCAGTGTGCTGTGCTTTTAAGGATATGAACAGGTGTATGTTGTTAGCAGTTTTGAGGAAATGATGTCAGAACCCCTGCTATAAAGGAAGTTATGCGCTTGGGGCCCACTTATTCAGAAGAGATGTGTGGCGCATCCCTAGATGCGCCCGCGCATCTCCAGACTTGTGAGGTCCAGTGGGAGCATGGCAATATTCAGAAGCCCTTGATGCACCACCACACACAATATTTTGATGCACCCATGCAAATGAGTGGCCTCTCATGAATATGCCATGCATCACAATATTGAACCCCTCCCCAAGCGTAACTATGGCCAGCTGCGCCGGTGTATAGTTACACTTTTCTTTTTTTTTATAGGTACTTTATGATCCTCCTTCTCTGGCTGCCCCCTTCTGACCGACCCCCCATAGCCCTGTCACCCCAGAATCATGGGGACTTACCTTTCTGTCCGGTCCAGGTTCGGAGCCTGCAAAGGGTCAGGTGTCATCCTGTAGCCAGAGTGTTTAGAAACATTGAAACATAGAAGTTGATGGCAGATAAGGACCGCAAGGCCCATTCAGTCTGCCCATTTCTTTTTCTACCTTATGAATGTGCCATAGGCCTTTGCGCTGTCAATGGCCTATCTGTTCATACTCATCTGTATTGCTCCCTTATGCCTATCCCATGCCTGTTTGAAGCCCTGCACTGTATTCATATCCACCACTTCCTGATATAGGCAGTTCCATGCATCCACCACCCTTTCTGTGAAAAATAACTTCCTCACATTACCCCTTAATCGGCCTCCCTCTAATCTCATGCTGTGTCCTCTTGTCCTGCTATTTTTCTTATATTGAAACATGTTAGACTCTTTCACCTTATAAATGCCCTTAAGGTGTTTGAATGTTTCAATCATATCACCTCTCTCCCTCCTTGCTCTAGGGTATACATATTGAGTTCAATTAATCTGCCCTCATATGTTTTCTGATGCAGTCCCTGCACCATTTTGGTTGCCCTTCTCTGGATTGCCTCAGTTTGGTTAATGTCCTTGTGAAGGTGTGGCCTCCAGTATTGCACGCAGTACTCCAGATAAGGCCTAACCAGTGTCTTGTAAAGAGGGATTATTACCTCCCTCTTCTGATTTGTGATACCCCTACTAATATACCCCAACATCCCTCTAGCCTTACCTACTGCTTTAGAGGTCGGCTTGGATGATTTCAGGTCATTGGTGATGATGACGCCCAAGTTTCTTTCTTCCCTTGTGACTGCCAGCAACTCCCCTCCCAGCCTATAGGTGGCTTCAGGATGTCTCTTCCCTATGTGTATGATCTTGCACTTCTTTGCGTTAAACCCCAGCTGCCACTCTTCCGACCATTTTGCTAGTTTATCCAGATCTCTTCTCATTCTGCCCACACCATCTGGATCATCTACTCTGTTGCAGATCTTGGTGTCATCTGCAAACAGACAAACCTTACCCTCCAGTCCATCTGCAATGTCACTGATGAAGATATTGAAGAGGACTGGCCCCAGGACTGATCCCTGAGGTACCCCACTTGTGACTTGCATCTCTTCTGACTGTATACCGTCTACCACCACTCTCTGTTTTCTGCCCGACAACCAGTTTGCCATCCAGTTGACCAACGTCTGACCCACCCTGAGCCTACCCAACTTATTAATCAATCTTCCATGTGGAACAGTATCAAAAGCTTTGCTGAAGTCAAGGTAGGCAACATCAACTGCTCCCCCTTGGTCCACCACTCTGGTTACCCAGTCAAAGAAATCTGTGAGATTAGTTTGACAGGACCTTCCTTTTGTAAACACATGCAGTCTCGGATCCTGTGCTCCTGTGGATTCCAGGTGTTGCACTATCCTTTCCTTAAGGAGTGTCTCCATAATCCTGCCCACTACTGAGGTAAGACTGACTGGTCTGTTTCCCTCACTCCTCCCTGCTACCACTTTTGCGGAGTGGGATCCCATGAGCCCTTCTCCAGTCTTCTGGGACCTCTCCTGTGCTCAGAGACTCACTAAACAGTTCTGATAATGGCTCTGCTAGTTCCACCCTTAGCTCCTTTAGTACCCTGGGATGTATGACAACAGGTCCCATTGCCTTGTCCACCCTGAGCTTAGCGAGCTCTTGTAGGACCCTTTCTTTTGTGAAGGGACTAGTCCACAACTACCTCCCCCCTGTGTCCATGGTTCAGAGCTGCAAGCCCTGCCCTGCCTTCTCTTCAGTAAATACTGAGCAGAAGTATCTATTTAGGATGGATGCTTTTACATGGTCCTCCTCCTCACACACACCCTTATCCCCTTTGATCTTAGCAATACCCCCTCTGTACTTTCTCCTTTTACTAATGTATCTATAGAAAGTCTTGTCACCTTCTTTTACTGTTCATGCTAGTGTTTCCTCAGTTTTGGGCCTTTGCCTGCTTTACTGCCTTCCCTACTTCACTTAGGGAAGTTTGGTGTGCTCCCCCCCCATCTTCATCTTGCTGTGTTCCCTTATATTTCCTGAAGGCCAACCTTTTGGCTCTGACCTTTTTTGCTACTGTGTTTGAGAACCAAAGTGGTTTCCTTCTTCTTTTGTACTTCCTTTTCTCACTAACACAATGGGATGTTGCTTCAAGTATTGCATCTTTAATGTTTGCCCACTTTGCCTGTACCCCCTCACCTGTATTTCTTTTTGCCAGGGCCAGCTTAACTCTGTTGGCCATCTTATCAAAGTCAGCTCCTCTGAAGTCCCATATTTTTGCCTTGGAATGGGATGAGTTTGTTCTAGTGGCCAAATTGAACCATACCATGTGATGGTCACTGGCCCACAGGTGACCTTCTACCTGGAGATCTGTGATCCTTTCCCTGTTAGTCAGTACTAGATCTAGGATAGCCCTGTCTCTAGTGGGTTGTTGTACCAGTTGTTTGAGACCCTCCCCTTGCAGGGAATCCACCATGTGTCTAGTTCTGGCAGATGTCCCTGCTGGTATTGATCAATCTGTATCTTGCATGTTGAAGTCTCCCATTATCAAAACCTCCCCTTTAGCTGTCATGTTTTGTATATCTTCTAACAGTAATGTGTCTATGTCCTCCCCCTGGTCTGGAGGCCTGTACACAACCCCAGTTTTCCTCTGTTTTTCTCCTGTTCCCCATTGCTGGGGCGCACACAGCCAGATATGCATGCGTGGAGGTGCGCGCACATCAGTGGAAGTCCTGCAGCACCCCCCCTTCCTCTGCCACCCTCAGGACCATACCACCCGCAGGCCTTCACCTGGGGGCAGTAATTCAACGGGAGTGCCAGTCCTCCCTCCCTGGGAGATGAGAGCTGTCCTCAGGGACGCTCGATCCTCTACCTCCCCAACTGACCCCCGGTGGCCCACGAACACTGGTCACTGGCGTGGCAGGAGGTAAGGCATAGATGTCTCAGCCCTCCATGCCACTGGGCCACCCTTATAGTTACACTTTTTTTTTTTCACAGACATCGGGCCTGGGATGGGGAACCACTACACTATGGAAATGGATGATTGGGCAGCTTTTTAAAATTACAGACAATGGGGTTGGGGTGGGGGTGCCACTACACTATGGAAACAGGGATCAGATACAGTGATTGGGGCCAGGGATGGGGACTGTGTACCTGGCTGTAGACTATGCATGGGGGGCACCAACCTTCCCCACGCATAGTTAAGGTAGGAGCTGTGGAGGGGTTGATGGCATTATCCTACAGGGGATTGGGGCTTGGGGAGGGGGTGTTGTCATAGTGTGAATGGTTTCAGGGCTGCCATGGTCCACTGGACCACCAGGGACTATACAGGTCCCACGGCTATGGACGCGCGAGGCTGGGGGTGCTGCACCGGCTCATTCAGCACAGTGCAGCCACGCTAATGAGCCCATTATGGGCATGCACGAGGTCCCTTTGTGCCATGCATGCCCAATGAGCTCATTTGCATGTTATGGCTGAATATTGCCTATGGGGGACGCATCGCATCCAGGTATGCACCACACATTTCCCCATTGGCAGCCTTCAGCCTGCATCCTGGATGCACCGCGCCATACATGGCAGCTGCCTGCTATGCGCCGCGCATCCAGAGCCTAATATTCAGACAGAATATGCAATATGTTGTGATCGTGCATTCAGTTTGAATATCACGTCAGAGCCTGCCAGCCCAATTTATTTGTGCGGTGCATCATTTTGCACGTGTATCCAGCCGGCTCTGAATATGGGGCCCAAAATGTCAAGAGGTATGTAGTATCTGCTTTGCAGATGGTGGGCTTTATCCTATTCTCCCCATAGCCACTCCCTCTCCTCTCCCTACTCTATCTTCCAGCTCAGTACTTTCCACCCAGACACCACTGCAGGCAAATGCCAGAGACAGTCACATGAACTGGCAACTGTAATCCCAGCATTGTGTGGGGGCTTACTTGGTTCCACGGAAACACGGTCACCCAGGCTGTGCTGTTCACCAGTCCCCAAGACAGAAAATGGGGATGGGAAATTAAAGAGAAGCAGGATTTCTTTGATGTCTCCTCTTCTGGATGTGAAGGAGTGGCTTCTTCTGCACGTCAGAGATGTTCACCCTCCACCACTGAGTAAGCACTCATGACAATATGCGGGATTGCCTGATTGCTGCCAGGACAGCACCAGATTGGTAGTATGACTGCACACAGGACAACTGGGGACACAGAATAACCACTGAGGGCAGGAGCCCTGTTTAAAATTAACTTTAGGGCCCAGTGCCCCACAGCCAGGCAGGACACAACCATCTTGTGCACCCAAAGCCCATCGGCATGGCAACACAGGCCAGGGGCTGCATCACCAATCAATCAAGCTGCAGAGCCTGAAAAGGAGCCGCAAGAAATTCCTGGAACACCAGAGGGCTGCAGGATTTCAGATGCAGATCTGTGGGCCAATCCACTATTAAATGATGGATTTCCAGCCTAGCCCAGAATGACTGGTAGCTGTGAGGACCAATGGTGAGATGACATTTCCCAGTGAACAGCAGGGGCTTTTCCAAAGCCTGTTCAATCTGCTTCTGGTTCTGGCAAGGAAAACAGCCCAGAGGCAAAGTTGCTACCTGGAGCCCCAAATTACAGAGGCCTGCCTGAGGATTCCACAGCAGTAGCAGAAGTGTAGCCCAGGCACCATGTGCCAGTGGGCTACTACTCCTGCCTGTTGACTACCGCACGGGTTAAGGGGCCTAGGTTCTGTTTCGATGGTAATTGGGGGTTCTTTCTCAGAAGAGAAATAAAATAGCATGGTGCCTCCACCCACAGTAAGATAACAGTGGGCCAGGTGTTTGAATAGTACAACCCCCTGGGATGGTGTACCAACCCACCTCCCCTTCCAGTCACCCCACACATTGAATACCCCTTTGCCTGCCAGTAGTGTAAAATACATATACTTAATGGCTATAGTTAATAATATGCTCACAACACAGGAATTGCCTAGAACAAAATACAGTTTTACTTTTAGGGGTAGGGCAAGGGAAGGGGTACCCGGACAAGGAATTACTGTAGAATTAAAAGGTTTTGGTTGACTTAGAAGGGCCCATAGGCCAAAACATTAACAGTGCCCACCCCTACTGGTACCAGTGCAAACCCCCCTTTTCTGTCCTGACTGGGTACCCAGATTTAATGCAGGCCTGCTGGTTGCCGCAGGTTGGCCGGCATTGGTGCCCTTGGAGTAAGCGTTACCAAAAGTGTTAACAGTTTTAAATTAATTTCCCTTGGCAGGGAAGCCCTGGGTTATTCATGGTTCTGCAGATACTGAGATTTGGGTACTGGCGCAGTGGATTCAAACAAGCAGGGAGCAACTGCTTCATGGGGCAGCAAGCAAATGGGCAGCGTCTATTGGTCTGGAATATGAAGTAATTGCTGGCAGCTGGTTGACCCTGGACTTGCTTGAAGAATCTCGCAGCTTGTCTACTTCTGACTTGTTTGTAGATTCTAGCAGCTTGTCACCTTCAGCCCTGCAAGCAGGCCAGATTATAGAACACAAATGTAAGGCCTGCTAGACCACAAAGGAACCCAGACCCAGTAGTGACCCCACGATCAGGCTCCCTAAATGGGTCCAGAGTGTCCTAGCACTCAGGCACATGCCCATGTCACCCTGCAATCTAGTCTGCCTCACTCAATAGGGATTAGCAGTTTTCCTACCTGGCTCCAAGTTGCAGCTGTGAAGATGACAGTTTTCACCTTTTTGTCTGAACAGAAACAATCAGCTCCGGTGTGCAGCAACAAGTTCTCTGACTTCCACCTTGCCAGTGGCTATTGGCTAGCAATGTACAGTCTCTGGAGTGAACCTCCACCTTTCCACAGCTGTAGTTCAGCAAGACCAACAGATTCCTGAGCTCTGAATACCTACAAACCTTCTCCACAAGTGTCCTCAGTTTCAGACCAAGTGCCAACTTTGGGCTCTGGCACACAGAGTTCCAAATAACCCCTTTTGCAAGCTCTGGGTTACCACACTGCTGCAGACTGACTGCAAACACTGGATTCTCCAAACAAAAAGGACCTTTCACCCAATGCCTTGGGATGTTCAACTGCAATCACAGATCTCACTATGAGATAGAGCTCCTGCAGCAGGTAACACCATTAGAACTATGCCGCCAGGCACTAGGACCCCGTGGAAAAATTCTAGCTAGCAGTCTAAGGTGGGGGACCACCCCCCTCGACATCAGCCCCACCCCCAACATCACCAATGGTATAAAGGGGGCGGTTCCCCAGTACCATCTCAGTTGACCCATGTATCTTGGCTCCACGGACACCACCTGCTTCCAGCAGACCTTGCTTTGTTTCAACTCGCACAGTTATCGCTTTTTTCATCCAAGGCACCGGGAATTCAATAAGTGCATGTCTCTCCCAACCAATCCTTCCATACAGAGCAGCAGAAATTGAAGTTCGTGTGTGGCAAGCAAATCCCGGCCAAAGATGACCATTTGTCATGCCTGCTGTGCCTAGGCTTTGACCATAAGCCAGATGCCTGCCTGCATTGCCTCAGCTTCAACAGGAGTACTCGCATCCACCACCTGAAGACTTTTAAAGCATATCTCCTTGAACAACAAGTGGCTGCTATGCAGAAGACCCACTTGGGGCACAGCTAGTCTTCCTCCTCCACCAAGGACTCCTCCCCCAGAGAGAAGAAATCGAGTGTGAAGCACCATAATCGGGGCAGGGACAGGTCCAGGTCAGAATCCCATGCCAGGTCTCCACATAAGGCTTTCAAAAGTTCTGCCTCTGGCATGAGGTCAAACTCATCAAATCCAGTTTCCCTGACTCTCCTGGGGTTACAGTCGAGGAAGTCCCCCGCCTTCACTCAGATGTCCGGCGGGGAGTCTTCCGGGCTAGGGCCTTCCAAAGACCCCATTTCCCTGTCTATCAGGCCCCACAAGCTTATGCTAGGGTCTTAGCCAGCAGGATCAGCTCATTCTTTGTTGGGCGACAGGTCAGAGCCTGCCATCTGCAAGCTGTGGCCTTTGGGTCATCGGACAGGACAAAAGAGTTCAACGACATCAAGAGGCATCAGGAACATGAGCGCCACAAGAAATTGCACTCACCTTCCAGACTGTCATCAGCCAGGGCTCCAGATCAAGGTCAGTCCTCAATGCCCTTGGACTCCGCTAAGGAGCTGGACCAGACGACCCCCTCCAAGCCAATGTCTGATCCACTCTGAAAAGGATCTGACTTCAGACCTGACACCAGCCTCCGAGGGAACCATGGACCAGGTGTCACCCCGTCCATCACTTCCTCCCCCTCGGGAGCCCAATGACCAGACGCCAGGGCACCCGATGCCATGAGATGGCATACCATCGGACCTGACATCCAATACAGTGGCACCATCGGACCTGATGACAGGGGGCACTATACTGCAGGGTCTGGTGCCAGGACCCTTGAGCGCCCCTACTCCAAAGCCAGAACCCAGCTGGGCCCCATTGTCACTTTGGCAGAGGTCAGTGCTCTTTTCACCAGCTGGTGGAACACTATCAAAGGGGACCTTTTGCCTAGATCACCAGAGCCGCAACTAAGCCCCGTGGGGACCCCTGTCCCGGCTCCACCTAGGCATTTGACTCCTCCATGCACATCGCCTTCACCACGCCAGACACCAGCCCGCCTGGCTCCAGAGCTGATGAATAGGAGTTTCCCGAATGATGACAGTACCATCATCACCCATTGTCCAGATCCTTCTCTAGGTGCCGGGGACAACAGTTTGCATCGTCAGAGGAATCCACAGGAGGTTTCTCCTTCTACGATTCATTAGAAGATGACTTGTCTCTTCCATCCCCGGACCCAAGGAGGGATTTCCGAAAATCTCCTCTGGATGATCCTGCCTTCCTAGATGTGATGAGACACATTCAGTTCCTTAATCAGTGGGAGATGGAGGATTTAGACCCTGAGAGATGCCCCCTGGTGAAATTCTTAGGGGCCACTGACCCGAAACCATTAGTCATTCCACCATTAGTGGAGCCCTTCCAGGACGTTATGAAAATAGCCTGGGGACACCCTTTCATGACCTTGGTAGTTCCTAAGAAGATTGCCCACTTATATAGGACCCCTAGGGAGGAGCCACATTTGAATGAACAACCCAAAGCGGATTCGATGATTCTCATGGCCGCTCATGGGAGAACTCAACAGCTGAAACATATGAGCTCCCAACCACTGGATAAGGAGTCCAGGAAGATGGACCATTTTGGCCGGAAGATGTACTCTTCGGCCACTTGCATGGTCCATTCATTAAATTTTCTGGCACACATGGTGACGTATCAGAAATCCCTTTGGATTAAGGCCATGGATCTGGCTCGGTCACAACCTGACTCTGCTAACAAGACAGAGCTCTTAGCCATTCACCAGTCCGGTGCTGACATTAGCAAGCATGTCCTCAGGTGCTCATATGACTTGGCAGACACTGCCGATACAGCAACTGCCACAGGGATATGCCTACGGCGCTACTTCTGGTTGAGGGTCTCAGGCTTCTGCCAGGATGTGCAGGATGCTATCCTGGACACCCCTTTCCAAAGACCAGTTCTTTTTGGCCAGAAGGCTGAAAAGATGATCATTGGCCTGCAGGACTCAGGAAAAGCAGTTTCTGAAGCCAGCCCCGTGGTACTGGAGGTTGAGGCAGTGGTCACTACACCTCATGCCATGCCGGCAACCTGGGTTCAGGAATGAACCGGGGTCACCAGGGGTTGGCAGGGGCGAGAGAGGATCAAGCATCCAGAGGACTGTTCTCCTCTCTCAGGGAGGGGGGGTTTGTCATCCTGCCCACTAACTGCCCTCTGGCGATGGCTGAGGGGCAGTACGGGTCGTGTGGCATGTACTGATGCCCTTGCGTCAGTAGAGGAATTGGGGGGGGGAGAAAATGGTGAAAAAAAGAGCCTGGCAGGCTCCGTGATGGTCTGCCGCGTTCTGAGGGCCATCCCTGGCTTCTGTATTGGGTCTCCTGGGGGGAAGAACTCGGCAACCTCCTCCCTGGCCCCGTCATGGGGGGGGGCAAGCCACAGGAAAATTTCTGGAGACTGGCAGGAGTGGGAGCGGTGGGACTGAAGAGTGAGTACCTCCATCAGGAGGGCAGTAGCTGCCTGCCAGAGCTACAGGCAGAAAAAGACAATAAAAAAAAAACAGCAGTTTCTGTGGTCCACAAAATGTGTAAGTTCTAGCCAACCTCATCCAGGTGTCATTCCTTTCGCAGGCAACAAGGCCACCAGGGTAGACGATAACAGCAAAGAGGGGGTTACAAGAGGAAAGGAACCCCCCCCCCATCCTCAGGGGCACAGGGACTTAGGAATGCCAAAAACGCCAGCGCTCCCTTGCCCACTACAACAACCTCTGCATGAATCCCTTCTCGCTCTCCCTCCTCTAGCGGAGTGACAGGGAGAGGCAGCAGGAGAGAGATTCTCCCTTTACCTCAGAGGTTGGTTCAATATCACCAAGGATCAGTGGGTACTCCAGATTATAGAAAGGGGTTACACACTGGAATTCATTCAAATTCCTCCAGACAACCCACCAATTCCCATCCATTGGTCTCTATCCCACTGGCAGACCTATTTAATAGTTCACTAGACACAAGTGTAGTACCGCAGGACTGGAGAGCAGCACATGTAGTGCCCCTCCACAAAAGCAGTCCCAAGGATGACCCAGGGAATTATAGACCAGTCAGTCTGACCTCCATTGTGGGTAAGCTCATGGAGACCATACAAAAGGAAAAGTTGGTGGAATATTTAGAGGAGCATGGTCTCCAGGATGAGAGGCAGCATGGGTTCATGGGAGGAGGGGGGAGATCGTGTCAAACAAATCTGATTGACTTCTTTGACTTGTCACTAAGACAGTAGACGGGCCAAGCGGTAGACATCCTCTATCTTGATTTCAGCAAGGCCTTTGACTCTGAGCCCCACAAAAGTTTGATCAGGAAGTTGGTGGATCTCGGGGTTGGGGAAAAGATGTTCAGATGGGTGGAAAACTGGCCAAAGAACAGAACCCAGAGGGTGGTTGTGGGGGGAAGAGTTATCTGTCTAACTCAGGTAGCCACTGGGGTCCCACAGGGCTCAGTGCTGGGGCTGGTGTTGTTCGATGTCTTCATCAGTAACATTGGAGATGGCATTAAGGGTAAAATGAAATGTGCCTATTTGTGGATGATACCAAGCTCTGTGGGAGAGTGGACTCAGCTGAAGGGATACAGGATCTACAGGAAGATCTGGAAAAGCTAGGGAGGTAGTCCAGGATCTGGCAGCTTGGCTTCAATGCCAAGAAATCCAAAGTTATGCATATTGGAGCCAAGAATCCTAGGACAGAGTACTACCTGGGTGGAGTCCGAGTATCTGCATCAGAGGAGAAGTACCTGGGAGTGATGATCACTAGTGACCTGAAGCACTCCATGCAGTGCAAGAAAGCAGCAGCAAAGGTAAAAAAGATGCTGGGATGCATATCTAGGGAGATCAGTAGTAGGAGAGAGGAGGTTATACTGTCCTTGTACAGGTCACTGGTAAGGCCGCATCTAAAGTATGGAGTTCAATACTGGTGCCCACGCCTCAAAAAGGACATTAACCTGCTGGAGAAGGTCCAGAGGAGTGATACAAAGATGATAGCTGGTCAGCAGGGTGAGACATACGAGGAGAGGTTGAAGGCACTGAACATGTACTCCCTGGAAGACAGGGGAGAGAGAGAGGGGACATGATTGGGACCTTCAAGTGCTTAAAAGGGATAAATAAGGTTGATAAGGAGAGTCTCTTTAAGCTGAGTGGCAACCATAACACAAGGGGACACAGTCTTAAGCTGGAGGGTGGGAGGTTTAGGAGGGAGATCAGGAAGCACTTCTTCACAGAGAGGGTGGTGGACACTTGGAATGTGCTGCCAGAAGAGGTAATCTCATTGAAGACAGTGGGCAGCTTTAAGAGAGGCTGGGACAGCTATAGGGGGAGAGTAAGGATCATGTGTAGGGAGGATGGGAGGAGTGGGGAGAGGGGGCAGGGACAGTAGCTTAAGCTGTGGACCCTGCAACACGAGTAGACTTGATAGACCAAATGGCCTTCTTCTGCTGGCTTCTTTGTATGTTCATATGGTCATATGGGATCTCTTATTCATGTTAGAAAAACTTTAGTTGCCTACTTTTGTGCTATCCGCAAGTTGCGAACTATGCTTCATGTCTTGGAAAGTGTTGTTTTTAGTTGTCATTACTTCAGCCCGGAGGATTTCCGAGCTGCAGGCTCTGATGTGCAAAGAGCCTTATTTGATTTTTCACAGAGACAAGGTATCCCTGCATACTAATCCTAAATTTCTTCCAAAGGTGGTGTCTGAGTTCACTCTTAACCAGAACATTCATCTCCCAGATTATTACCCAGAGTACTCAAATAAAGGGGAAGTCTTGTTGCATACTCTGGATGTTCATAGAATTCTTCATTTTTACTTAGACCATACTCAGTCTTCTAGGAAGTGAGACCAGTTGTTTGTGTTTTTCACCCAGAGAATGTTAGGGGCACCAGTGACTAAGAAGACATTGTCCAAATGGTTGGTCAAATGTATAGTTTTCTGCTACCAAAAGAATGACAAACCTTTACCGGGACTGGTTAAAGGTCACTCCACTAGGTGTGTTACCACTTCGTTTTCATCCCTACAAAACATCTTGGCAGCTGATCTCTGTGCAGCTGCCACATGGAGTTCCATCCATACTTTCATTAAACACTACAGTTTGGACATTGCTTCCAGAAGGAGGGCCGGCTTTGGCCTTGCTGTCCTCCAGGGACTGCTCTCTTAAGAGCGCTGGTGGGTTTTTTCTATATCCACCGCCCATCTGACCTGGATCATATCCTTGTACTGCTTGGGACTCAGTCCTAATGGTTATTATCTGCAGCAAGAGCTCTATCTCGAAGTGAGATAGTACAGTTACGTAAGAACTTACCGTAACAGTAGATCTTTGCGAAGAGCTCTTACAGCAGGTATGATTTCCCTCCCACCTTCCCCCATAATTATATAAATTTTCTTCTCTATGGGAGATGCTAGAACCTCCTCGGTTTCCCATCCTTTATGCTAGCCGCGTCTCCGGTGGGCGAACTGAGGTGGTGCCGGGGGACTGCCCCCCCCCTTTATACTATTGGTGACGTTGGGGGCGGGACTGACATCAGGGGGGCAGTCCTCCGCCTTGGACTGCTAGCTAGAATTTTTCTGTGGGGTCCTAGTGCCTGGTAGCATAGTCCTAATGGTTATTACCTGCTGCATGAACTCTTCTCGAAGATCTATTGTTACGGTAAGTTCTTAGTTCTTACGTAACTGTACTTTCCTTCAGGCAGAATAAATCCCTTTTTCCAACTCTCAGGAGATTGACTGTTTGACCAAATAGAGTCCGGGAACGGTGCCTAACCTTTCCCAATGCATAGTATGAGCCCTTCTTGACTCAATCAGAGCCCAGACCAGACTGCCCAAACTGCCCAAAGTTCTTGGGGTTTCACACCAAAATCCTAGCTTCTGATTGATTAGATCCTGCTGTCATTCACAAATATTAATAAACATCGACCTGGTTTGATTATTGATTGGTAAATGGGTTTTGGCCCCTGAAATAAAGTTCACACCTCTCCCATAATTCACTTCAGCAGTCTTTAGGCACCCAAACTATTGATTGGCTGAACCAGGGGGTCAAAGTAGCAAAGATGGCTGCCAATGTACACATTCCCATACAGTTTGTAGCAGTCCTAACTTTACCAAGCTCCTGCAGCCAAAATATACAGTATTAGCACATATTTTCCCCATGGTCCTGTAGCTGCTGTTGCCCTTAACCAAGTGACTTCACAGTTATATCTGGAGTCCCCTTAGTTCTCCAGTCGCTGGCTCCAATGTGTTTATTTCCCCCATGCAGTCAGGAAACTCATTTAGTGTGCACGCCCAACTCATCAATGTTCATGAATGCCCGCTTTGTAAGTGCTTAAAGGGGCTTTAAAACTAAACACTTGAGCCACCTTTCAGCCACCTCCTCCGTAAGTCCGACCCTCGATTAAGATGTTCTGGGGGTTGAGACCACCGGGGAGGCATTTTTTGAGCCGCAGCTGCAGCAAGAAAACAGTCTGGCACTACTGCACATGTGCAGGCTCGCTTTGACTCCTCTGGCCTGTGACAGGGAGCTCCTGCCACTCTTGAGGACTGACCTTTTCTTAAATCTGTTGCAACCGTTCTTCTATTTCTTAGTCTTATCTATTCTTTACAATTTCTAGTCCATAAGGTTGGCCACCTATGGGCACCCCCTTCCCTTTCTTGTCTATGCTATAGTGTCCTCTTTAATTTTCCTTTTCCCTCTCAGGTCCTCATACAGGGAGGTTATTGTAGTGACCTCCAAACGTATGTAAAACAGGTTGTGTTTATCATTGTTGGATTTAGTATGTAATAGCACTATGTCATAAAATACCTTGCTCTATATACCTTATGTTTATGAAACCTGAAAATGTTGAAAATACCATGGCACTAGGTGTTTTTGATAATGGTAAAAAGTACTAGGTGACTATTATAGAAATGAAGTTAGTTTTGCTATTTAAAATGCATGTAAATTGCTGTAAACTGAAGAAGTCTGAAATGTCATGGTGATTTGCATACATCTCATGATGCTTTGCATTATGGAAGTATGTATGATGTATTTCTTTGAAACTTGATTTGTTGCTAATGCCCTTTTGAGTAACCCATGTTTCAGTGTTTCTGCACTGAGGTTCTTTGTTTTTAGCTTGCCTTTTTTTTTTATTTTTGAGCCCCCACTACCCATGCAAATGGGGCCCACATAGGAATGAAGGGTTTTCACTGAAAAGTGGTTAGATCAGAGATCAGTGTCAGTAGGTGCTGGTTAAGTGCAGAGAAAGGACATTCGTAGTCCGTTGTTGCAAACTGATGTACTGAAGAAGGAATATGGCATTGCAGAAGCTTATTTCCTGTATTTTGAATAAACATCACACAGAGATTGTGTGTTGAACCTGAAGTTCAGTGTTTGGTCCATGTGTTATTCCACACCCCATCCACATGGCAGCTTTAAGGACTAAAAACATTACAGGGCTGGATGGAGACATGGGGACACTTCTAGGATCCGGGATTGGCGGTGGGAGGCAGCAAGAGGAATGGGGGCAGAGACGGAGCTCCTCGGGGTAATCAAGGTAAGCCCCACCCATGCAGGTTACACTCCCCCATGCCTCAAATGCTTGCTATCCATGCCAAGTCCATTAGAAGGGACCTGTTAAGTATCAAACAGTAACCTTAGAATTTAACATACCTTATACATTTCTATCTATACACCTGATTCCTATCTCATTATAAACAGTTAGGTACCCGTTAGAATAAATAGTAACTATATACAAATACCAGTACTGGAAATTGTTCACCTTCTTTTTTTGACAGTTGTCATCATATTAGGTGCACCCATAACACATGTACCTTTTTGCATTTTACCCTCCGTCACTGTTTAAAGAAACACAGGTACATTTAGCACACGTTTAGCCTTCCTTTTACCATAGGTACCAACTTTCACCCTCCCTTTTTGCATTTTGCAGTCTTTTTTGGTCTGGGGTGGTTGGAATTGACAGGACACAAACATCTTGGGCAATGGCCTGGGGGTAACATGGATACCTTTATGGACTACAAACAGGGGCAAATCAGTGGGCACCCCAGGAGAGTCGTATGTAAGTTTAAGGAAAGGTTTTACAGTTCTCTCCGAACGTCTTAAGGGTGCTTGCAGTTCTGTCCTGGTATCAGAGTTCGCCACCTCCTGTGCGGAAGTTTGATTGGTGTCTCTTGCCCGTTTCTTTAGTTGTTTTGGATTTCTCCACTTCCAAATCCCCAGTTACAAATTCTTCACTGCCACTCTGCTCAGGGGAACTGTTCTTTGGCCATTCAAAAGGCTCAGCCAGACTAGTGTTCAAATCTGGGGTGGTTCTTTCAAGAGGCATAGTAAGGACAGTTTCCCTTCTGGTGGCCTGTTCAGCAGGCGCAGTTCAAACCATTTCCATAGGCTCGGCACTGACTTGTACCATAGTCTCTCCAGAGGTAGGCCCCTCCTTTACAGATGCAGTCTCAGTCTCTCACTCAGAGTCCACCAATATATCTGCAGGTTGGCTTGGAACAGGTAGCTCTGCAGGGGGTATATTTGCCACAGTTTGTGATGCCTTTGATGCCCCTTGGAATAATCAGGCCAGCTCAGGAGTTGGGTAGAAGTATGTAGTGTAGAAACAGATTTTTTCCTCTGATTCATTTTCTGAGTGATCATCCTCTGTACCTTCCTCTGTAAGAACAGAGCCAGTTATGGATTGATCAGTGTTTTGTACTTGCTGTTGTCTTCAGGCAGCAGCTCGAGTCACTGGAGGTTTGTGAGGGCTGGCTGATCCTGCACTGTGTCGATCACCTTATCTCCAATAGGCAGTAGATGATTTCAGTGGATAGTCTTATACCCACTGGAGTCCTCTTCAGGCCTGATTTTGTAAACCAGCAGTCCATTCAGCTTTTCAAGCACCACATAGGGTGTGCTACCCTATCTATTGGCTGTCTTTTGTGCTTCCCAGGGATTCCCAGGCTGTGTAACAAGACTCTATCCCTCGGTAACAGTTCTTGTGCCTTGACCCTCTTGTCATACTGCTCCTTGTTTGCCTGATTCCTTCTAGCTGCTCCTTCTGTAGCCAATCTGTAGGTATTGTTCAACTGTTCCTTGAGTTGTTGGATGTATTGAAGATAGTTGCTGTCTTTGGTGCCATCAGCTAATACCCTAAAACACAGGTCCACTGGGAGCTGGACTTCCCTTCAGAACATTAAACTGTAAGACTACAATTCAGTGGTGTCATTTCTGGTGCAGCTGTATGCGTGCACCAAGGCACTGACTTGCTGACTCCATCTATTTTTATCTTTCGGCTTCAAGGTGCCCAACATATCCAGCAGTGCCCTGTTGAATCATTCAGGGATGCAGACCACCCTGGTATCCAGTGATGATAGCAATAATAAATGAGCGACTGTAAAAACAGCGACTCATTTATAGCACCATCATCATCATCAGCTACCCTGCAAAGGTAGCAATGGAATAGTGAGGAAAATGACCAGAAGGGGAGGGATACGGAGGTGGAGGGGAGGGATAGGAAGGAGGGTTTAGATGGGAAGGATAGCCTGCTGCAGCCAAGCCTGCCCTGTGGTGTGGTGGGGAGGGTGACTGGCTACGGTGCAGTAGGCAATCGGTTTGGGACAGACTGGGGGTGAGTATTTTGCTGCTGCTTGCGGCTGCCTTTTTTTCCTCCCGCCGAGTTTTGCCCCCTCCTTGACATGCACCCCCCAGAGTTGACAATCTAATAGCAGGGGTGTGCGGGGAGCAGAGTCCCCCCCCCAACAAAAACACCAAGTGGGGTTGCCAAGAATTGTATATCGCTGAAATGCTTTTCGTCGATATACACGTACCATAATAGTGATTGCTGTTTTGCGATCACTATTATGACATGAAACCGATCACCCTGGGGGTGGTAGGGGGTTGTCTTTGATTTATGCACTCCCCACAAGAACAACATTTCCTTGATGATCCTACTTTCAATATCATGCCCTTGGTCAGAAAGGATCTTCTGGGGTGCCCCACAGTGGATGAAGAACTTTTCCACTAACTCCTTGGCCATGGTGGAAGCTTTTTGATCTTTAGTTGGATAGGCTTGTGCATATCTGGTGAAGTGGTCTGTGACTAATATAATGTTAGAAATGTTCCTAGAGTCAGATTCAAGACTGAGAAAGTCAATACAGACCAGCTCCATGGGGGCACTTGTGATATTATCCAGGAGGCAGCTTTTTGGGGGAGAACTATTCTCTAAATATACCTGCGGCAGCTTTTACAATATTTTTCCACATCTTGCCTCATTTTAGGCCAATAAAACCTGCAGTGAGCTAAATCCAAAGTGTGTTTACTGCCCAGGTGACCCATGTCATCGTGAAGAGCTTTCAGGACCGTTCTTTTAAACTTAGCTGATAGCACCAATTGCACTCGAGGAGCCCCCAGCTGATCTTGCACCTCTGGATACAACAATTTGTTCTTTAGCTTTAACCTTGACCACTCTTGCAACATCAGTCTGGCACTGGGATCTTTAGTGGTCACTTGGGTTGCGTCACCCCCTCTCTGCAGAACCCTGAAGACATCACCAATGGTCCATTCTCATATTTTCTCTCTCATTAAATCTTGACTCGTTAACTGAGGGAGTGACCTCAAGTCCAGGGTGGTTAGGTGGCAGTAGGCTACAGGAAAACAACTATCAGGGGCACCAAGGCTGTCCACTAGACACGGGGAGCAGTTTCTGATGCTGAGGGTTCTTCAGTATCAAGTTTCTTACACAGTGTCTTTACAGTCTGCTCGGATATTGCCACCCAGGCCGAATTGTCACCAGGAAGGGCTGTGGGGCGTCGGGACAAAGCATCAACATCTGTATGATTTAGACTAGGGCAATACTCAACACAGTAGCCATCGGTGGACAAGGCTGACAGTCACCTATACCCCACTACATCGAGCTTGGCTGTGGTTTGTACATAAGTCAGCAGATTATTATCAGTCCTCACTGTGAATTGGCCCCATATAGGTGGTCATGAAATTGGTCAAGAATGGCCCATTTTAGTGCAAGAAACTCCAGCCTGGGCACCAAGTACTTTCTCTCTGCTGGGTTCAAGCTACAACTGGAAAATGTGACTGGACGCAGGCCCTGTAGCCCAGGTGCCATGTGCCAGTGGGCTACTACCCCTACCTGTTGACTACCATACAGGTTAAGAGGCCTAGGTTCTGTTTCGATGGTAATTGGGGGTTCTTTCCTAGAACAGAAATAAAATAGTGTGGTGCCTCCACCCAGAGTAAGATAACAGTGGTTCAGGTGTTTGAACAGTACAACCCCTTGGGATGCTGTACCTACCCACCTCCCCTTCCAGTCACCCCACACATTGAATATCACTTTGTTTGCCAATAGTGTAAAATACATATACTTAATGGCTATAGCTAATAATATGCTCACAACACAGGAATTGCCAAAAACAGAACATAGCTTTAGTTTTAGGGGTAGTGTGAGGGAAGGGGTACCTGGACAAGGGATTGCTGTAGGAATAAAATGTTTTGGTTGAATTAGAAGGGGCCCATAGGCCAAAACATTAACAGTGCCAACCCCCACTGGTACCACTGCAACACCCCCTTTTCTGTCCTGACTGGGTACCCAGATTTAACACAGGCCTGCTAGTTGTTGCTGTTTGGCTGGCATTGGGGCTCTTGGGGTAACCTTTACCAAAAGTGTTAAGAGCTTTAAATTAATCTCCCTTGTCAGGGCAAGCCCTGGGTTACTCATGGTTCTACAGACACTGAGATTTGGGTACTGGCGTAGTTAAAGCTACCAACAGTCCCTATTTTCCCAGGACAGTCCCTATTTTAGGTAGCATGTCCTGGTGTCCCCACAAATTTTGCAAAATGTCACTTTTGTCATGGTTTTTGCTTACTTGTCCCAGTTTTGTCCCTTTTTTATGACTGTGGGTGGAGCCAACAGGAGTATTGCAAGTACTAAAGGAGTGATGTCATGTTTTCTGTCCGTGGAACTGACTGAAAGTGTAAATAGTCTCCTCCACCTTACCCTCGCCAAGAAATGTTTTCCGCCCTCAAATAAATACGCTTTCATGTTAGTCAATGGTTGCAGGGTACTATTTTCTTTCTTAAATGGGTGGTACAAGAACTGGAACCTGAGTAGTGGGCGGCAGCATTGTTTTTTGGGGGGAAGTAAGGTCCACCCAACCTCCACCCAAGAAGCTCCAAAAGGTCCATCCCACCTTTTTTTTATTCATGTGGGAGGGGCATGAGATGGATCTATCATGCTGAAAGAAGACTCACTAGTTTGGGGTGTGGACCAAGGAACAACAAGTCTGTGGAGTCCCTGCATTTTGTTAAGGACTAGGAGAACAGAAGATACTTAAAATGCCTTCAAACTGATTCAAAACCCCTTGGAACAAACGATTATCAGAGTCACCTGGTGTCTCAAAAGGAAAGACTAAGAAGTGTCTAAAAACTAAGGAAAATAGACAACTTTCAGGTATTTCTTAAACATTTATACACTAAAAACAAAGTTCAGCTTTTGGGATTAACAGTATTTGTTTACCATATTCTATCTATCTATATATATATATATATATATATATATATATATATATATATAGTTTGTCTTTTTAGTAGTTTCAGAACCTTGAAAGCATTGCTGTTAGTAATGCATTTAGAAATACATTTTTTAATTGTCTTTACAGATAAATCATGCAGGTTCATGTGAGGCACATTTTTTTGGGGGTGGGGTTCAAATTATTTTAATCATGGGCACAGTACTTGGTAAACACAGTCTGTGATGAAGTGTATTTTTCCTTTTAAGTTTGAGAAGTGGAGTTGTCTTGCACAAATGTATAGTACAGACATCATAGAAAGCTATTAGAAGTAGAATGGGTTAAACACTTCCTGAAACTTTCTGCATAACAAGTTTCCCTAGGGACCTCACAGCATTTGACACCACCATCCTAAGAGCAGTCAGTGTGTTACTTTGTAGGACATTGCATAGCAAGAGAGCTAGCCTTGCCTTTTTCCAAATAATATACCAACTTCATTCTCAGGCAGACAGTTTTGGGCTACTGTTTATATTCTACTGAATCTTCTTAAAGGAAAACCGCATGTTAAAATCAGGAATATACAGTATGTATTTCTACCAGTTTTGAGTTCTCACTTCAATCCAGTATTTTGTTTCTGCCTAGGCTGAGAGGATTTTTTTCTAATTTTCCCTGGGTGTTTTATGACATCTGGGTGCTGTCATTCAAGTTTGTTTTATTGCATCTTCTCCAAGTTAGTCTTCACAGAGTACCCTTTGATTTGATGTCTAATAGCCCCTACAGCAGGCCAGTGTCTTGTTACAGTGTCTTGCTTAGCCACAGCAGAGAAAGAACACTGCAGCCAGGATTCACGGTGCTACACAATATACTATAGAAAGTTACATGTTTAAACACATACGCACACACGCACACACACACCCAAGCAGAACACAGCTGGATAAGGTACCAGTATGTAGGAAACTTGTCATACTTACCCAGAGTCTAGCAATGTGAATCCTGGCTGTGACTATAGGTGTTTACAACTGAATGATAATAACCACATTTGCTTCACTTGCAAATAGGTAGGCATTTGTGTCTAATTTCTGTTTGACTTACTGTAGGTTACACATATAATCTGAAAAATTCATAACATGCTGTATTGTGATTCAATGAACTGATAAATGGGGTTTTGGTTTCTTTTACAAATTCATTTTTCCTGACCAAATTTCTCAACAAAATGTTTTTAAATAAAGAGTTTAACTCACAGCAGCAGAAGAAGCATGTTGGCATTAAAAGCTTAGTGGTGTGGATGTAGAGGCACCAGTATTTAAGCATGACTTTGGTAGATGATTAATTGTGACTGGGGGTGAGGGAGGGAGTGAGTCTTGGTATTTGTAGCATAATGGTTTTCTGAAACTTCAACATTCAATGGGTTAGACTCTGCAGCCATCTGTGCAGTATATCACTAAGCCATATGCAGTGTGGTATGGGTAAAACCCAGATCACCAGACCAGGACCAGTGCTATAAAATCTGCACTGGACACAGCTTGTGCAAATATTGCTGATCCAGTGGATCAAATAAATATGTGCAAATAAATAAATAAATACTCGGCTTCGCCTCGTGGTTCAACCCACCCCAGGAGTGACGTTATTACATGATAACACACACTCTGTCATGCCTTATTGCTTAAATATGCCCTTTCTCAATGTACTACACTTTGATTCAGTTAGTGTATGCAACAGCCTTCATGTGAACACTCTGGGCTTCTCTTTGACTCCTGATATCTATTGCTTTAGCTATTGTATATTGTTTGAACTGCTTTGGTCTTCTTGATGTGGTGCCTGTGTGCCTAAACTATGTAATCTGTTTATCTACTGCTACCTATGTATCTCCAGTGAATGATTGTTATAACTGTCTGCTCTCTGAGCCATTGTTTTTTGACTTGTTAACTGTGCTGTCTTTGTATTAGTTTCGAAGAGGTGCCTTTGTAAATGAGTCTCTGACTCAAAGGTTTGTAAATCTGATATTTTTTAAATAAATAAATGTTTATGTTTAAGCCTATGAAACACCCTTATCTAGTTAATGCATTCACAGTTGTAGTGGTTCTGCCAGATTTTGTTTTTTTTGCTGACTGCTAATCCATGAGTGACAGTTTTATCAGCACCACTGTGGTGCTGCTCGGGCTGGACAGCAGTTTGCAACTTTAACCTCTGCACCTGTGTTGTGCTGCAAGCATGTCAGTGGGAGCACAGTAAAGCATGTTCCTTCCTGTTAGATTAGACTGGGTAGTAGTGCAAACAAGTTCATGTGGATGTCTGCTTGCCAGCAGCTGAGAGGGACTCCAGACAGAGAAGAGACCGGCAGCAGTGAACTGAGGTACCCAAACCTGATCAGCTGTAGGGAGGTGTGTGAAAGCAATCTGGTGTGGTGGTGTGAGTCACTGAAGTGAAGTTTGCTCAGCAAATGAGGTGAGTGTAAACGGGTTGGATGGGACCGTCAGGAGGAGCCATACATGCAGCTCAAATGTCTGATCACAATTTAACACAGGTTTGCTTCTAATGAACTTTCTGTACATCATGATTTGGAACTTGCTGCAGCAGAATGATGTATTGTTTTAATCTGGATGTTTGCTACAGGTGTTACTGTGGGGCGGGATGGCCAGAGCAAGCTGCAAAATTTAATTGATTGTGTGCAGCATTGTCTACGACGGTGCCTGTGGGAGTGACACGGTGGGAGGGGGTCACTGTCAGGATGGACCGTCCCAGTTTTAGGCCTCAGAAAGTTGGTAGCTTTAGGCGTAGTGGGTTCAAGCAAGCAGGGAACAACCACTCTGTGGGGCAGCAAGCAAATGGGTAGCGACTACTGGTCTGTAAGATGAAGAAATTTCTGGCAGCTGGCTGACCTTGGACTTGCTTGAAGAGTCTTGCAGCTTGTCACCTTCTGACTTGTTTGTAGAGTCTAGCAGCTTGTCACCTTCAGCCCTCCAAGCAGGCCAGATTACAGAGCACAAATGCAAGGCCTACTAGGCCATAAAGGAACCCAGACCCAGGAGTGACTCCACGATCAGGCTCCCTAAATGAGCCAGAGTGCCTTAGCACTCAGGCACATGCCTGTGGCACCCTGCAGCCCAGTCTACCTCACTCGATAGTGGTTAGCAGTTTCCCTACCTGGCTCCAAGTTGCAGCTGTGAAGATGACAGTTTTTACCTTTTGCCTGAACAGAAACAATCTGCTCCGGTGTGCAGCAACCAGTTCTCCGACTTCCACCTTGCCAGTGGCTATTGGCTTGCAATGTACAGTCTCTGGAGTAGACCTCTACCTTTCCACAGCTGGATTTCAGCAAGACCAACAGGTTTCTGAGCTCTGGATACCTGCAAACCTTCTCCACAAGTGTCCTCAGTTTCAGACCAAGTGCCAACTTTAGGCTCTGGCACACACAGATCCAAATAATCTCTTTTGCAAGCTCAGGGTTACCTCACTGCTGCAGGCTGACTGCAAACTCTGGATTCTCCAAACAAAAAGGACCTTTCACCCAATGCCTTGAATGTTCAACTGCAACCACAGTTCCTTCAGGCAGAATAAATCCCTTTTCCAGCTCATGAGGAGACTGACCGTTTGACCAAATAGGGTCCGGGAAAGGTGCCAGCCTTTCCCAACCCACAGTATGAGCTCTTCTTGACTCAATCAGAGCCCAGACCAGACTACCCAAACTGCCCAAAATTCCTGGGGTTTCACACCAAAATCCCAGCTTCTGATTGATTAGATCCTGCTGTCATTCACAAATATTAATAATCATCAACCTGGTTCAATTATTGATTGGTAAATGGATTTTGGTGCCTGGAATGAAGTTCACACCTCTCTCATAAGTTACTTCAGCAGTCTTCAGGTGCCCAGGGTATTGATTGGCTGGACCAGGGGGTCAATATAGCAAAGATGGCTGCCAGTGTACACATTCCTATACAGTTTGTAGCAGTCCTAACTTTATCAAGCTCTTGCAGCCAAAATATACAGTATTAGCACATATTTTCCCCATGGTCCTGTAGCTGCTGTTGCCCTTAACCAAGCAACTGCACAATTATATCTGGAGCCCCCTTAGTTCTCCAGTTGCTGGCTCCAATGTGTTCAGTCCCCCTATGCAGCAAGGCAACTCATTTAGTATGCATCAATATTCATGAATGCCCCCTTTCTAAGTGCTTATAGGCGCTTTAAAACTAAACACTTGAGCCACCTTTCATCCACCTTCTTCATGAGTCTGAACCCCGATTAAGATGTTCTGGGGGTTGAGACCACCAGGGAGGCATTTAATGAGCCGCCGCAGTGGTGAGACAACAGGCTGGTGCTACTGTGCATGCACGGGCTCACATTTACTCCTCCGGCCCCTTTAAGGATTAAAAACACTATGGGGCCAGATGGAGACATGGGGACACTTCCAGGACCCAGGACTGGTGGCGGGAGGTAGTGAGAGGAATGGGGCAGGAATGGAGCTCCCTTGGGTAATCAAGATAAGCCCCTCCCATGGGAGGGGGGGTTACAGAAGGCTTTTACTGTCAAAAAGGAAGAAGAATGAGAGTGTCCTAATTCAGTCTGCTTATGACTGCAGTGGAAGCAGATTGTGCCTCTGCCTGAAGAGACAGAGGAAAGGGTGAGAAGCAGAATTTCTGGCTGCAGAGAAAAGGAGGTAATTCTGTGCTAGCTCAGCATGAAAGCAAAAGCTGTGAAAGACTTTGGTGTGCTGCAGCTCTGCAAAAGCTGACCTGTCTGGGAAGCTGGTCAGACAGTGCTACAGTCAGACATTGGTCTTTGCCACACACTAGGGACTGGATGCCAGGATGTGCCGTGCTGAATGTGTGGCCCCTGGGTTTCCAGAATGAGCTGCTTTAAAGAACAAAGAGGTTGCTGACCACCTATTGAAGCCAGGAGAGCCCCTGAACAGCAGCAGAAGGACAGCCAAAGTCCTGCTACACTGAATGCCATCACCTACAGGAGTGAGAGGGGGGAGAGAATATAAGAGCATGGGATGTTTGCCACCAGAAGAAGGTCTGTGGTCTAATAAGTCTTCCCAGTACAGAGCCCATGTACCTTACGTTACATGCTGCTCTCCCCCCCTCCCTGGACAACTTAACCCTCCCCTTAACTTTATCCCACCCCCCCGCTCTGGACAATGGAGGCCTCCCCACAATTTTATACCACTGCCCCTTAAAGCCCTCGATGGATTTTGTGTTTATCACCTCTTCTGGTAGCCTGTTTCACCCCCTCCAGCACTCTCTCTATGAAGTCGTGCTACCTGGCCTCCTTCAGGATTCTGTCCCCAGCTAGTTTGCAGCTGTTTCCTCTCTTGGTTTTGTGTCACTAGTTCTGAAAATTTCACTTAAAGATCTCAATCATGTACTCCATGCCCTTCTATCCTCCTGTGAGTACATATTCAGGTTCTCCAGCCTCTGTCTGTATGAATCCCACTGCTGCAGAATCATTTTTTGACCCATCTTTGCACTCCTTCCAGCTGCTTTATGTATTTTTGAGGTAGGGGTTCCAGAACTGCACGTAGCCCTTCAGGTGTGGCTATACCATGGATCTGTACAGAGGCAGTAGAATCTCTTTTCTTCTGCTTGTAAACCATTTACTTGATGCAGCCCAACATCCTGTTAGCCCTTCCTGCTAGTTTACTGCATAGCATAGAGGGCTTCAGGGTGCTTGTAACTGTAATCCCCAGACCTTCCTCCTCTTCAAGTGCTATAAGAGTTACCTCTCTCCACCTTGTACCCCACTAGTGACTTCCCTCATCTCTGAGTGCCTCCCCAACCGCAAAAACCTGAATTCCTTCTCCCAGTTTGCTACCAACTTGGACATTTTGCCCCTGCCCCTGGGTTATCCAACTTTTTTGCTCAGTCTTTTATGTGGGACTGAGTCAACAGCCTTTCAGAGCTCCAGGTACCATACAGATGCAGCCATCGACATGGCCAGATATTTCTAAAGTGATTCTTTCTGGTGACCCTGAAGCGGTACTGCAGGAAAGCAGAAATTTCTCTAGAGAAAATTTCAGGAAATATCTGACCATGGCAATAACTGTAACTGTATGAAATAAAAAAACTTCAGAATAAATCATAGCATCATGGAATCATGATGGCAGTAAAGGACCCGGTGGCCCATCTAGTCTGTCCCTGTCCCTTCTCACTCATTTTCCTCACCCCTGTCCCTCCCCTTCCCCCTCTACTCAATTCCATATATCTGTCCCGTGCTCTTTTGAACCCCCTCCCACTGTTTCAGCCCCCACCACCTCCTCCGGCAGGTTGTTCCACGTCTCTACCACCCTCTCCATGAAGAATCGTTCCCTCACATTTGCTTTGTATCTTCCTCCCTCCAATTTTAGGCTATGCCCTCTAGTTATAGCCCATTCCTTCCTTTTAAGTAAGCCCCCTTCACTGTGTTAAACCCTTTTACGCATTTAAAGATTTCAATCATATCTCCCTTCTTCCTTCTGGTCTCTAATGCATACAAGTCCAGTTCCTTACACCTCTGCTCATATGTCTTCCCTTTTATACTGTGTACCATTTTGGTTGCCCTTCTTTGAACTTTCTTTATGGCATCTATGTCTTTGTGTAGGTGCAATCTCCAGAACTGTACCCTGTACTCCAAGTGTGGCCTCACCATGGCTTTGTTGAGGGGCATCAGTACCTCCCTCTGTCTGCTAATGGTGCCCCTCCCAATGCATGCCAACATTCCGTTTTCCTTCCCCACTGCTTTGCTACTTTGGTTACCTACCTTAAGGTTGCTAGAAATGATGATCCCCAGATCCCTTTCCTGCTCTGTTTCCCTGATTTCCTCCCCCCCCAGAGTGTATACTGCTCTTTGATTCTTTCATCCCAAGTGCATCACAGCACACTTTTTGGTGTTGAACTTTAGCTGCCAAGTATCCAACCACTCTTCCAACTTCCTGAGGTCCTGTCTCATGGACTCTACCCCCCGAGGTGTCCACTGTATTGCTGATTTTCATATCATCAGTGAATAGGCACACTCTCCCTTCCAGCCATACCACTACATTGCTGATATAAATATTGAAAAGGAGGGGTCCGAGCACGGAACCCTGGGGCACCCCATTCATCACCCTCATCACTCTGGAATGCACCCCATTTACCACCACACTCTGGCTTCTATCCACCAACCAGTTTTCCACCCACCTCATTATTTTCCTACCTACCCTAATCTATCCAGCTTGTTCACCAGCCTTCTGTGAGGGATGGTGTCAAAGGCCTTATTGAAATCCAGATCAGCCACATCCACCGCCCCTCCCTGGTCAACCACCTGCGTCACCCAATTGAAGAACTCAATCAGGTTGGTCTGACATGACCTTCCCTTTGTGAATCCATGCTGGCTATCATCCTGCAGGCCACGTTCCTCCAGGTAGTCCACCACCCTTTCCTTTATTAGTGCCTCCATCACCTTCCCCACCACCGAGGTGAGGCTGGCTGGGCGATAATTTTTCACCACCTCCCTACTGCCCCCCTTGTGCAGTGGCAATACGTTCACCCTCTTCCAGTCCCCTGGTACCCAACCCGTAGCTAGTGATCAGTTAAAAAGTCTCATCAGTGGGACAGACAGTTTTTCCCTCAATTCCATAAGAACCCTTGGGTGCAAGCCGTCCGGCCCCATTGCCTTGTCCACTTTTAACCTACCAATTTGCTCCCTTACCCTGTCTACACTGAAATGGCTGGGATCCACTTTTATGTCCCCCCTGCCCCTTCCCTTTAGCTTCGATCCTCTACCCTCCCCCTCCACTGTAAAAATGGAGCAAAAGTAGTGATTCAGTAATTCAGCCTTCTCCAGGTCCCCCTCCAGTTTTGCCCTTCCCTCTCCCCTCAGTCGCACTATCCCCTGTTTTGCCCTCTTTCTGTCCCCCACATATCTAAAAAAGTTTTGTCACCCCTTTTGGCTTTCTTAGCTATTTTCTCCTCAGTGTCAGCTTTAGCCCTCCTTATCCTTTGTCCTGCTAACTTCCTCTTTTCTTTATATGCTTTCCTGTCCCTCTCCCTCTGTGTCATCTTATATTTCCTGAAAGCCTTCCTCCTTTCCCTGAATGCTTCCATCACTTGCCTTGTAAACCAGAGTGGCCTCCTCCATTTCTTATTCTTCCTCACCTTCCTTATGCAAATTTCTTTGGCTTTTAGTACCCCTCCTTTGATAGCTTCCCATAACTCCACAACATCGCCCATATTCTCAGTTCCCGCCATTTCTTCCCTACTATCCTCCCCATTCTGTCAAAGACCATCCTTCTGAAGTCCATAACCCTAGTGTTGGTCTGATTTGTTTCCGTCCCCATCCTAACCCTGAACCCCGCAGTCTTGTGATCACTATTTCCTAGCCCTTCTCTCACCGTTACCTCCTCCACACTCTCTCTCTCCATTAGTGAGAACCATGTCCAACAGGTTATTCCCCCTAGTGGGCTCCCTCACCAGCTGTTGCATGAACACTCCTCGCAGCGCCTTGAGGATCCTCCTGCTCCTAGCTGAGGCTGCCACTGGGATCTCCCAGTCCACCTCTGGGAGATTTAAGTTCCCCACCAGCAGAGTCTCCCCTTATGGCCATCTGGGTGACTGCCTGTACCAGCTGTCTATTCCCTCCCTCCCCTTGCATAGGTGGCCTGTATACCACCCCTAGCCTTAGGGATTCTCCCATCCTTTTGTCTAATGTTACCCACAGAAGCTCTGTCTCCCTACCTCCCCTTGCCCTTCTGTTGCCCTGATATCTTCTTTGATATATAAAGCAACACCCCCCCTTCTTTCCTGCCTTGTCCCTCCTAAACAGTCTGTAGCCTGGGATAACTGTATCCCAGGTATGATGCTCCATCCACCAGGTCTCGTAAAAGAAGAATAAAAGAGAAATGTTCTATATGCAATGCATAGTCACTATATGGAATTCTCTACAATCTGACTTAGTAAACTGCAAGACTATTAATACATTTTAAAGCAAATTGGATATTTACATGGATAGCAAAGTTCTAAATGATTACTATAATTAAACAGAAGGGATGGACAGCTTTATATAGACAATCTTGTCTCCCAATATCTCAATAATCCAAGTATGTATATTGCCTGGTAATTATCTAATGTCTTTGGGATCCAGCCCAAAAAAATATTTAAAGTTTGTTTGACGTGAACTTCCTGCCCGGAACCCGTGCTGTCTGTTGTCTTAGAGCCCATTTGCCTCACGAAACTGTACCAACCTTTCCGTGAAAATGGTTTCCACCAGCTTGTCAATGATCAATGTTGAGCTGACAGGCCTGTATTTCCCAGGCTCATCTCTAATCCCACTTGTATGCAAGGCAGCTATATCCACTGTTCTCTGCTGTTGTGGCTTGATGCCTGAGTTTGAAGAGCTACTGAACAGTTGGCCAGTGGGGCTTCCAGGACTGCTGCCAGCACCCGTAGTACCATTGAATGTATACCATCCGGCAGGGAGATTGATTCACTGTAAGGAGCATTGACTCCCTCCACAGTTCTCAATTCAGCTTTGATTTGGCCTTTCTCACTTTCCTACTAGCTGGAATACTGCTCAAAATTTACTGCAGCTCATTTCACCTGTACCATTAGCTGCCTTCAAAAATCTTATCCAACAATCATTTATGGAGTCCTGCAACTGCTTCCGGCACTGAATCTCTGACTCTCCCTCCTACCTGTCTGTCACCTCCCCCTACTAATGGCACCTTTTCACCCTCCATACCCTCCCCCTTACCCTTAGACCTACCGTGCCGACTAATGCAGCTATGACAATCATGAAGGTATTACAATTGCCCCCTCCCACCCCTCCTAACCTCTCCTCCCTCCACTATCCTTGGCGCATCCTGTGCCCTCAGTGCCCTTACTTCATAGTCTTCTCCTAGGCCACGTAATGCTTTGCTGGTCTAGACCTCATCCAATATAATATTGTACTCTACTGTCTATCAGAGACCTGCCTTGCATAGAACTCGCACATAGCAGTATGCTGACTGTCTGCTGCCTTGTTCTGTTCTCAGTGTCAAATCTTATGTTGCTGTTTGTAAATTATTGTACACCACTGTGCCAAGCCACGCCATTCTCACTTGTAATGACTGTACATAGGCTGCTAATGTTGCTACGCCTACGCCAAATTGTTGTATTGTGACTTCTTGTTGTTGTTTAAACTGCCAGGTCCATCTTGTAAATGAGCCCTGCTCAATGGTGTTCCACCTGGCTAAATAAAGATATTGATTGATTGATTGATTGATTGGAGTTTGTCCAGCTAGTTCTCTTTGCCGTCTTGCTTAGTCTTCCTGTATCCTCCCCTGTGTACCACAGGGGTTTCTTGTGTTTGTTCTTTTTACACTCCTGCTTCAGACAGGTGTTCATGACTTGCTGGATCTCTTTCCTAATGATGGACCATTTTTTGTGTACCCCCCTTGATGCCCCCCCCCAATCTCGGGCAGGCAGTAGCCCAGTTGCACTCCCTTTGTGCTGAGTCTGCCTTTTAAAAACCCAGAACACGGTTTTAATTTTCAGGATTTCTTTCACCATATCAAGCTAAAAACCACACTGATTGGTGATTGTTGCTTCCCAGGGATTCAGTTATGCTGGGGTCCCTGAGATGGCAAGGCAAAGCAAGGCAAATTTTATTTATGACACCCAATCCCAGAAACTCTGGGCACCTTGCAGAGAAATACAATAAAATAAGCAATAAAATGATAAAATTTTGTTCGTACAATTTCAATTAAATAAAATACAAGTCAATTAAAAAAATTTCAGGATGCCATAATCAGGGACTGAGCAAAAACATGATGAAATTCAGTTATCATTAAAAGCCAGGCTAAAGAGGTAAGCCTTCAGCCTCTGCTTAAACACCTCTACCGAGGGGATCTCCTGGACTGCAGATGGAAGTGAGTTCCACAGGGACAGCCCAGAAATGCTGAAAGCATGATCTCCCGAGGTCCTGAGCTTAACCCTGGAAATGTCCAGGAGGCCCCCCGAGGAGGGGCGGAGGGAGAAAGCAGAGGTCACCGGTGTCAGGAGCTCTGACAGATAGCCAGGGTCCAGTCCATTTAGGGTCTTATAGGTGAGAAGACCCACCTTGAAAAGGACCCTCCACCTGACCGGCAGCCAGTGCAGGGCACGCAGAACCAGAGTTACATGACTAGACCTTGAAAGACTCGTCGGCAACTGGGCTGCTGCATTCTGCACCAGCTGCAGTTGGCGGAGGGTCCCTCCCATGACCCCAAAGTACAGAGCATTACTGTAATCGAGCCTGGTGGAAACAAAGGCATACACTAGCGTCGGTAGGTCCTCAGGCAGAATGAGGGGGTTAATCCGGGCAATGTTTCACAGATGGTAAAAACCACTGCTGACTACAGATGCCACCTGATCTTCAAAGGTCAATCTTCTGTCAAGGATCACGCCCAGATTTTTCATCCTCAGGGAAGCTACCAATGGGGTCGAACCCAGTACAAGACCAGAGTCAGCTCCGGGTGGAGATAGTCACAATTTGTCAGTACCAGGTTCAGAATTTTCTGATTCCTAGTCAGCTCACGCACCCCCTTGGATAGAAAGCCATCATGGGCTGTGTCCAAGAGCGACTGGCTTCTACTACTGTTGACTTTAGGGATGCTCCAGTTTACGGCCAGTAGGTTGAAGTCACCCACTATTACCACCTCTCACTGTAATGAAATCATCCTTATCTCCTTTCCCAACTCCTGGTCTGTGGCTTCACTCAGATTTGGAGGCTGGTATGCCACTCTCAGTCTAGTAATTTGGCCTGTCACTGATTAGGCCTGTACCAAGATCAACCCTTTACCCCATCATCATATCCTCCTTCATAGTTGTCATCCCTACTCTGATAACCTGTATGCATTCACATTTCTTCCCCTTCCCCCATCTCTATCCTTCCCTTGGAGGCTGAACCCCAAGACTGAGAGATCTCAGCCATGGTTTTGGGATGCCCAGGTATCAGTGATTGCCACCAGATTCAAGTAACCCCCACTTCACCAGGGACCAGAGGACATCCATCTTGTTCTCAAGGCTCATGGCAGTGATTCAAACTGCCCTTCATGATGCCTGTTGTCACCCTTCCCATTCCTCTCCATGCTATAGGAAGACATGAGTGACACCAGCCAGAGAGGGATTCTCTGAGAAGTGCACCATCAACCCTGCACATTGAGGGAGATCCCCTGGTCTGGGAAACCATAAGTAAACTCAGGGATTGCCCTGCAATCACCCACTGCATCTTTTTGTAAAATAGTTGGACTGTATTTGCCGGACTTGGTAATCTGGCCAGGAGTACAAATACCTCATTTGGAGGTTGATGGCCTTTGGTTTAGTGGGTTCTTAATTCCAAGTTTTGCTTGGTTTATTAATGTGCACCATGACATCAGGTAGAACAAGTTAAGAAACAAAGGGCTTCAGCATGGGATGCCCTAAATAAAAACTTACTAAATGGCATTTTATTTCACATGGTCACTATTGTCTACAGATAGGAAATGAATCCCAAAATATCACTTTGAACTTTATGAAAGCAATTTTCTAAAGTCACAATGTTCTTCAGATAAAAACCATGTGGTAGACTAGCTGTTGAATGATGGTTAAAGAGGATCTCATTCATCTCAAACATGTCATGTTGGTTTGCCCCAAATTTAACACTCAAATATATTTCTGGCAGATACACATGACTCTTTGGATAAATTGTTAACTAGGATGATGACATCTGAATTTAAAAAGATTATTAAAAAGGTTATTAGGTTCTTGAGAGCAATCACTTTAAAGGATAGTTAGGAATCAGGTAGGAAATGCTGAAACTTGATATCATACTGTAATCTGGGGCCCGATATTCAAAAATGCACACAGCTGAGGGCAAAACTGTGCGCTGCGTGTAACAATAGCATGTGTGCATAAATATGCTGTATTCAGAGGAATAGCACATGGTGCTGTTCATCTGAGTATGGGTCACTTTTTGCCCAGTGCTAAGTCACTTGCCATTTATCATGGCCCAATAGCACCCCCGAAATAGGGCCCCACAATGGCTTGCGCCCAGGCAAAATTTGCTACATTCAAAAGTTCCCATGCAAATGAGCCCACTGGGCATGTAAGGTGCTAAGGAGCCATTTGCATACCCATTATGGGCTCATTTGCATGGGGAGCGAGGCTGGTTTGCCCAGTGCAGCCCCCTCCCAATTGCCCCAACCCAGTGAGCAGTCCCTGGTGCTAGTGGCTTACCTCCTCCCTTCTATCCCAGTAGCATTAAAAAGAAATAGTCCTTGGCATCCAGTGGTGCCCACACTCCCTCTGATCCCAGTCCTGTTAAAAAGAAACAGTCCCTGGCATCCAGTGGTGCCCCCTTCCCACTGATCCCAAATAAACATATATCCTTGGTGTCCAGTGGTGTCCCCTCCCTCCAATCCAGCCCCGTTAGATAAAGATATATCCCTTACGTCCAGTAGTCCCCCCCCCCTCTGATCCCAGTCACGGTATAAATATACAGTTGCCTTGGCATCCAGTGGTCCCTACCCCACCTGATCTCAGTCCCAGAAAGAACACTATTTTCTCTGGTGTCCAGTGGTTCCTACCCACACCCGTTCCCCATCCCAGTATGCTTATCGCATATCCCTTGTGTGCAGCAGTCCCTCCCCCCACCTGATGCCTGTCCCAATACTATTAACAGGTATTTCTGGTGTCCGGTGGCCCCTCCCCCACCTGATCCCCATCCAGGGAATGCCTCTCCCCGGTTTGCAAATTCCCCACTTTGACAGCCACACTGCCCTTGGCATGGCAGTAATAAAGAAGTCCTGCCCCCCCAATAAAGCCTCATCTCAAACTGTGACCCCCCCCAAGCCTATACCCAGTTAATAGCTAGTTGTCCCCTTCCCACAGGTGGCACCGTCACCCACCTCCTGGTCTCTGTACCTCTCCATTGGTGCTGCAGTTCAACAAGCGCAAGTGGCACAGCCCACTTCACATCATCTTGGCTGTCTGGTGTCTATCTGTAGCTGGGAGCATGGCTTATTTATAGGGCACAGATGATGCCCCTTGCCCTATAAATAGGTCACACTCCCTGCTACATATAGAAGCTGGGTGGCTGAGGTGGTGTGAGGTGGGCTGTGCTGCTTGCCGTTGTTGAACAGTGGCACTGACAGACAGGTAGGTGGACTGGGGAGTGGGTGTTGGTGCCGCCTGTGGGAGGGGGGCCACTAGCCATCAACTAGGTATAGGCTGGGGGGTGCGCTGCTCATGGTTCAGGATGGGCTCTGTTGGGAGGGGCTGGACTTCATTGCTACAGCCATGCCAAGGGCAGTGCAGCTATCAAGGGGCATTGGCAAGCTGGGGGTCCCAGGATGGGGATCAGGTGGAGAGAGGAGCCACTGGATGCCAGGAATACTTGTTAATAGTACTGGGATGGGGTTTGGGTGGGGGAGGGACTGCTGGACACCAGGGATATGTGACAAGCATACCGGGTTGGGAATCGAGTAAGGTGAGAGGTCACTGGATGCCAGGGATACCTGTTAATAGGACCAGGCCAGGGATCAGGTGTGGGGAAGGACCACTGGACACCAGGGAAAATGTATATTTATATTGTGACTGGGATCGGAAGAAGGGGGGGTGTCACTGGACACCAGGGATGTATCCTTGTTTACTGGGACTGGGATCAGAGGGAGAGGGCACCACTTGCCACCAGAGAGTACTGTGTTAGGGGGTGCTGATGCACTATGCAACCACTACGGTTGCACTGGATTAAGACGAGGGTTAGGTCAGTGGTATTGCATGGAGCAAATACTCTGAATATCGGACTGCACTGATATTCAGGTCCCCGCCCCCCAGTTTGCATAATTTTGTCTTGTACACCCCTCCAATGTTTGTCCAGGCACAAACCCTGTTTGCCTGTGCCAACAAGGCTTTTCAATATGGGGCCTCCATGCAAAACCCGGTTTGCACTTGCAAACTGGTATTTGCGCTGGGGCAAACCTTTGAATATAGGGTCCCTGGTCTGCAAACTTGCTGTTTTTATTACTGGAGGAAGACATGTGAGGTGATTGGTCTTTTGGGCCCTTGGAACATCTGTCTAATCTTAACTGAGAGGCTTTCTTAACAAGATAGAGGGTGCAGGTAGCTGAAATCCTCCTTCTCCTCCTCCTCCCTATTTTATTATGTAAATATAGGACTATTTATTTTATATGATTTATATGATTTAGCAATGGCTATGTTTTTATTTGACATGTCTATATAATTGTGTATATAACCCCTAGGTGGCGCTATCCCAAGGGCTACTACCCCACCTGCTTGTCTAGTAGCAGGTTAAGGGGCCTGAGTTCTGAAACGGGTGCCTCCACCCGGAGGTCAGGGTTGATAGTGGTCAAGCTAACCTGGGAACAGCCCTGTGGGACACTGTAACCCCCCTCTTTCCCCTCTAGTGGCCTGAACACTGTACAATAATCACTTTCACAATACCCCTGGTACACCACACAAGTGCCCACACTGTTTGCACTTACCACCAGGGCTGGTTCCTCTGGCTCGACCCTGGGGCCCCCCTGTAAAACAAGGTTATGCACAGCAAATAGCAACAGTACAGTACTTGGAGCACAAACTGGAACCACAGTCAGATTACCAGCTGAAAAAGTTAGATCTGATTTATTCAGGGACTTGAACAAGAGAGAGGCAAAATCAGATTAATTAGCTTAAAGGTTATATCAGTCAAGCAGTTATGCATGTGCTTTGAGTCCTCCCACACAGTCACACCTCTGGGTACCCAGGTGGAGAAGAGATGGGCTAGCCAGGACTGTTGCCCAAGGTTGGCCGGCGTTGCAGCTGGTTGGGGCCCTGTGATGGAAAACACAACATGCACAGTACACAATATTTCTAATCCGGAGCCAGAGGGCTCAGTTAGTAAAGGAAATGAAACAACAAGACAATCAGATGACACACTCAAATTAAGCTGTTGTTGCAGGGAGCTACCCTGATATTTACTCACGATACCCAAGACTGGACACAGGCTGGATGGAAATCGAGACTGCAGGTAGTTGATCTGGAATGCCAGGAGAAGCAGGGCCCACACGAGTCACAGAGGCGTCGTTCCTGTTCAAACATGGAGCAGGGAGCTGATTCCCAGGCAGGTCTCTCGTCGATGGCTTCTCTGTGCAGTGGGTAGTCTGGCTGGGCCAGTCTGGCATGGCCCAGACCGCATGCAGACAAATTCAGATGCAGTCCGTTTTGGGCTGGATACAGCTTCCAGCAAGCAGAACACAGTTCACACAGTGGGGAACTAACTCACAACCCACTAGCAGCTCATAGCACATTTACATGTATGGAAATTCTACTGTACCAGGCAAAGTGCTCCCCGGTCACAATCGCAAAGTCCCTGCACACACCGGGAGCTTAGGGGTAGCTGGAACTCCTGACAGGCCGATCACATTCAGAAAAATCTTCGGACTTCTTCAGCTTGAGCCTGGCCCACTTCAGTAGCTTACTTTAGTCACACACACTTGGATTTAGTCCACAATAATTCTCTTCTCTCCCTCTTAGGAGCAGCAGGCAGACATGCAAGCCAAAACTCAGCCCTTTCACAGTTTTCCCATGCAAATCCACTCAGGATTGCTGCCCAAAATACACTTGAGCTCTTCTCCTTTCACTTCCCAGCTCAGAACTAACTGAAAACTGCAAGCAGCCCGGGAATCCCCCAAGATCCAAAAGATTTGGTTGGCTGATTTTGGCTGTCAGTCAAAGCAAGAGCTCCCCCTTCAGTTGCAAAAAAGGCGCAAAAAACTTCAAACTACAGTTCCTACAGATTTTGAATTCAGACAGCTCCTGTAGTCCGGCTACATTTTAGGTCCCACCAGTACTGTATGGTCCAATTTACAGTCCAGGACCAAGATAGTGGAGACAAACAAAACAGTCCTTGCTACAAAGAAAGCAGGTTAGACAAACTACATTATCATTATCACTCTAAATGATTTTCAGCAAATAGTTACATCTTTCAACAGAGCTCCCTCTCAGGTTACTTAAGCTGCAATTAGGCAGCTCTTAAAGAGACAGTACACAGAGGCTATACAGGCTCTGGTAATCACATTTAAACTGTTAAAACACAGGACACCAGCCTGGCAGTGAGCATTTAGGCAAGCTCAAGGAAGACTTTTTGAGAACCCCCATTTGTAAGGGGGGTTACATATATTTTGTAATAATAGTTCTTGTCTGATATTTGTTAAGACTTTGAGTCAAACAAAATAAAGCAAACCTGAAATGAAACTACAGTATGTACACCACCACTAGCCAACCACATACAACGTCAAATGGCCTAGACTGTTTCCACAGCTCTCAGTTCAGTAACATTTAGGAGCTACCTTAAAGGATTTAGAAGGACAGAGTACAGATATCGGCCACACTTTAAGTGTCACTTTCAATATAACTACGTGGTAATAGGTAATCATTAACTGCATACAACAGGTGTAATTACGCTGTAGTTGCATGCAACTACATTGCAATGCAGTTACAGTGTAGTTACACTGTAACTATAATGTAGTGAACTGACACTTAAAGTGTTACCCTGGTATCAGTGGGGAGAGGTTAGCTCCTCCAGTGCAGGAGAGTGAAAGTGGCACAATGTATTCTGCACTGTGGTGTTGGGGGTGAGTTGTGTGTGAGTGCTATTCCTGGATGGGAAATTTTAGTTATAGCCCAGAATAGCAATTAATTTGGCTGCACATACCAAGGGGATTAAAGATCAGCAAATTGTTAACAGGCTGGCCCTACCTTGGACACTGGGGCTCAATTTTCAAAATGTAAACTATGAAGTAAGGTGCCTGCGCCAAATGGGTATGATGCAAGTGGTACCTTGTGTCACAGTTTGCAGTGATCCCGATTTTTAAATGCTGGCTGTAGCAACATCGGGAAGCCATGTGTCAAAGCCCCCTTGTGCCAGCCTTGTGGCAAAAGTGCCTATGCACCAGGTCACAAGGGGGCTTGAACCATGGTGGGGCTGCACCATCCCCTTTTTTCATATTTTGGAAGCTCCACTGTGGGTGCAGCAAGGGGCTCAACTTGTGCCAGTCATGAGGTGATCTAAGTGCCTCACATCAGTGCCACACAATTTGACAAATTGGGGGGCTCTGAAAGTGGGTTCTGGGGCAGATGGAGGATGGGGGTGCCATAGGGGGAGTTGGGGGGACAGTGAACATGTGAGAGGGTGATATGGCACCTGGTGGGTGTGCTGTTTATAAAACTATAATGGCAATGGGATGGTACCATGGGGGGGTTCCAGGGACAATGGGCTGTGCCCACCTGGGGTCATGGCACTGTTTGTCCCTGGACCCCCTCCGTGGTACCTTCCTGTTGCCATTATAGTTATATAAACGTCACCCCTGCCAGGTGCCACATCAATCTCTTGCATGCCCACCATCTCCCCAACTCCTCCTATGGCATCCCCCATGCCTCTTCTGCCCAAGATCCCTCCTGGCAAGCATAGTTCATTCCCCCAACCATCCCGGCCCCTCTAGTGTTGCGCTGGGCACGGGGATGTCAGATCCCTGTGGCAATTCCTGCAGTTGCACCTATTGTTTGGCACTAGCCTGCAGGTGTGGCAACTCCCAGGTTTTTGGCACAGGGACCCCTGATTTTTTAGAACTGGGGCAGCGTCCCTGACATACCTGGCATTCACTGCAGGCCTAGAGCATTGCAAATTGTGGTGATCTAAGGGCTCTTTGAAAATCAAGCCCTGGAAGTCCACCCACATACACTGTCTACCGTAATTTATTATTAAACATAGAAACATAGACGTTGACAGCAGAAGAAGACCACTAGGCCCAGCTAGTCTGCCCAGTGTTTTAGACCTATCCTACCCCTCTAGCTGACCTTTGTTGTGAGGGTTCCCTTGTGTCTATCCCATGCATTCTACAATCCTACTACTGTGTTAACCTCTCTTTTCCTCCTTAGGGTAGATGCCCTAATGAAATTATTGATTATTTGTCCATAATCTTTGTTTGAGTGCATATTATTAGTACAGTGCTAATAATTACATTTTTCTTTAGCTATTATTGCATTATTTGGGTTTTGAGGTGTGGTGTATGTTACTGTGGGAAGGGGGGAGGTGCTGCATCCCAGTGGGTTGTACCATACTGATACTAGGCTCACTAAAACTTTACTTGATGGAGGCATGGTGCAAATCATTTAAACTTTGGATACAAACCCTTTAATTGGGAGTTTGATGATGCAGGCCCCTCATCCATGTTTGGGTCCACAAGGCAGGGGTAGTTACTACTAGAGATATTGTAAAGTTTAAATTCACACACGATGTTGCCAAATTTACCTTCCTAAATCACTTTGCAAAGTTTTCCCCAATTTCTGGTTTAACTCATTCCTAGATATGCCTAGGCCTAGATATGCCTGCAGGTGGTGTCTGAAAGCATAGTCACTCAGGACAATAATGCCTGTAGATGTACTCAGCTGACTTTCACTCAGGCCTAGAAACATCTGAGAAAGTCAGTAGTTTTTACCTAAATATTAAACAAACTGAATTACTTGGAATTGATTGCATATAACTGTTAGAAAGGTAATTTTGTGCTGAACAATTTTGCTGCAGATACTTTCTGTCTATCATGTATACTTCAGGAGTTATTCGCATTTGTTTAAGTTATGGTGTGAATGGCTGACATTTGTCTCTCAAGCCTCACCTAAGCACCTTGAATAAATCTGAAAAAAAAATCCACAGTTGTTTGTTATTTCAGCTACTATAAAATAAAAACTAAATGGATTAGAATTGCTTGTATAGCACCATTAGAGTGATAATTTTGTGCTGAACAATTTTGTCACTGATACTTTATATCTACCATCTATACTTTAGGAGTTATTTGCGTTTATTTAAAGTATGGTGTGCATGGCTGACATTCGTCTCTCATGCTTCACCTAAGCACCTTGAAAAAAATCAGAAAACAATCAGTTGTTTGGTATTTCAGCTAATATAAAATAAAAACTAAATTAATTACAATTGATTGCATAGCACCATTGGAAAGGTAATGTTGTGCTGAACAACTTTGCCACTTGTACTTTGTGTGTAGCACTTATGATTCAAGAGGTATTCACATTTGTTTGTGGCATGCTGATTATGGCTTGATTTTGCTTAGAAAGGCCCAGGATGAAGTGCTAAGAGTATACAGGGCACAAGTGGTAAAAGTCTCAAAGAGCTCTTGTGGCATGAATGAGTTAACTTTGCAACCACTTTGCTCATGAGCTTGAGGGAACTGTGCAGTGCACTTCACCTTAAGGTAAAGTTAAGCAAAGTTTGGAGACAGAATCTTAGAAAGAGGCTCTTGGTAAACAAGCCTGATTGTAGGTCAGATAGTACAGCCATGACTATATAGAGTGTGTGGATTCACTTTCAGTTTGCTGTTCTGAGAGTTGAATGTGATGGAAATATGTCCTTCTCAGTTTTTATTTTAAGGGAATTCATTTTGGGTTTTTGGAGGGCCTTTAGCCAGTCTTGCATTTGATAAGTAGTGTATATAGGCTTTATTTCCATTTGATTCTGTATTATGCCTGAGCGGAAGCACAGCTATGGTCAGGGTTGAGCAGAGTGCTCAGTGTTAAACCCCAGTCTTTGCACTTTAATAACTTTAGTGGTGTGTGACTAAATTGCAAGAAAATTGAATTGAGTGGTCTGAGTGACAAGTGCTCAAGATATGGAAAGTTTTGTGACTTTTCCATATTTTGAGATGAGCAAACATAAAATGCATAAAAAGCACTGGTTGTGGCTGGGTTTTTTTTTTTGCTCTCAAGTTCAAGTTCAAGTTCAAGTTTATTGCAGAAAAGACTCAGTTGAGCAAGCTCATTCACAAGGAGGTCCCGAGTCATATACATATACAGTTCACTATTACTTAGATAGGAGATATACAATGTAGGACAACAGGAAGAGAATTATATACAATTAAGAAGTATATACAATGGAAGTTCTTATACTATGTATGCTATACATTCCAGTTTTAGCCTAGTCCTATATTATGCAACACATTTCAGCTTATAAACAATAGAGGACCAGTTGGTACCTAGGAAGTTGTCTAGGCGTTGTGGGCCTAGTTGCACCTACATATGTCTTTTAATTTAGAGATGGCTAGTATTTTGTAGGAGTTAGTTGATACAGTGCTGGTTAGCTTCAGCATGGCTTGAAGTTGGTTCCAAATATTTGGTAGGGTGTATGAGACAGCTCTTTGGTCGGCTGTGGTACGTGTCCTGGGAACATCTAGTAGGATAAGGTCAGTTCCTTAGGGAGTAGGCGCCAGCGAGATATGTATGAGAGACGCTAGAAGTAAGTTGGAATTGTGAAGTAGCAATTTGAGGGTCCAAATGCCAGCATGGAGGAGACGTCTGGTGGCCAGGGAGGACCACCCAACTGCTGCATAAAGATCACAGTGGTGGGTCCTGTATGCCGAGTTGGTAATGAAGTGAAGAGCACAGTGGTAGAGTACGTCCAGTTTTGATAGGCTCAAGGTTGGGGAGGATATAAAGATAATGTCTCCGTAATCCAGCAGGGGAAGGAAAGTTGCTTGGACCAGTCTTTTATGGGTTGCGAGAGAAAAGAGGGTCCTATTTCTGTAGAAGAAACCAAAGCGTGCTTTAAGCCTCTTTAATAGATCCTCGATGTGGTCGTTGAAGGAGAGCTTGTTGTCTATCCACATACCTAGATATTTAAATTTATTTACGACTTCCAAGGGTTCACCTAGGGAGGTAACCACAAAGTTTTTAGATGTTGTAGGTAGGGCATCAGTCAAGGCAAGTCTTGAGAAAATCATTGTTTTAGTTTTTTTGGCATTTAGAAGCAGCTTGGCATTGATAAGGTTGCTTTCTAACTGGATAAAGTCAGCTTGGAGTGCTTCCCTGACTTTAGTTAAGGACGAGCCTGTTGTGTACAAAACCGTACCATCCGCAAAGAAATGTATGCTAGAATTCTTTATGTGGGAGTCAAGGTTGTTAATGTAGAGGGAGAACAGGATTTGTCCTAGGATGGAGCCTTGAGGCACTCCTCTGGCAGTTGGAAGGGGGCAGATAGTAGGCCATCGGCCTTGACTTTTCATATCCTTTCCATGAGATAACTGGTAAACCACTGCAAGGTGAGTGGAGTGGCACCTATGTGGGCAAGACAGGTGATTAGTAGGTGATGGTCTATAGTGTCAAAGGCCTTGCTGAGGTCTAGAAAGACTACACAAGTGACCTTCTTGGTGTCCGTGGCATGGATCCAGTCATTAGAGACTTTAGCCAAGGCTGAGATGGTACTGTGCTTCGACCTGAAACCAGATTGTGCCGGGTTTAGCAGTGAGTGTGCTTCAAGGTGATTTTTTAGTTGGTTGTATATAAGTTTTTCCAACACTTTGGAGAGAACAGGCAAGATAGAGATAGGTCGGTAATTGTTTAAGTCACATGGATCTCCTGATTTAAAGAGAGGAAGAACATGGGCAGATTTCCAGGTGGCTGTGGTAATAGAAAGGTTGAAGATGTGAAGGATGGGGGCTGTGAGCTGGGCGAAGCCTAACTGTAAGAAAAATGATTCCAGGCCATTGTCCCCTGCGCTTTTCTTGGTGTCAAGGCTAAGAATTATGTCTTCAACTTCTTTGTAGCTAATCTGACTCAGCTTGAAGGGATGAGTCGGAGTATCATGCATACAATCTGGTTTAGTGTGGCTATTCGCTCAGCTAGCGTATGGGGAGGAGTCGAATGCCAACCTGACTGTGGCAAAGTGAAGGTTAAGTTCTTCGATGATTTGCAGTTTATTTTCAACTATCCCATCCTTGGCCAGAATCTTGGTGGGAAGGGAGGGAGCAGCCAAATGGCCTTCAATGGATTTTAGTGTCTTCCAGATTTTTTGGGAGTTCCCTTTGGCCTGCTCCAGAGTGAAGATATAGAAATTTGCATTAGTAGTCCGTACACTTTTAACACAGGCATTTCTGGCAGTTCTAAACACCTGCCAGTCTGCCAGGTTCTTTGTGTGCCTGGCCCTAGCCCATAGCTTGTCTCTATTGATAAGCGCATATTTGAGTTCTTGGGTGAACCACAGATGTGAGATTTTTCCGCACCCACATTTTAACGAGGGGAGCATGCTTGTTAATTAGGGTGGTGATGTTGTCATTTAGAACAGAGACGGCGGCATCTGCAGATTTGGCAAGATATAGATCTTGCCATCTGATTGTAGCTAGATCAGTTAGGAAGTTTAGTGAGTTGAATTTACGGAACGAGTGTTTGATTCTGAATTTAGGGTGGTGCTTGGTTTTAGGTTGGGATCTTGTACAAACAATGATATTGTGGTCGCTCATATCGTTATGGAAAACTGCAGAATGTGATTTTATGGGGGTGCAAAGTTAAGATAACATCTAAAAGAAAGCTGTTGGCCAAGTTAGAAGCATTGATTCTTGTGGGTTCAGTTACTATTTGTGGAAGACCCAGCTCTTCACAGATGGCTTTTAGGGGGTTGGATTTAGCAGTTAGCCAATCCATACTGAAGTCCCCTAAGATTATTGTTTCCATATTAGCAGCCAAAGTTAAGGATTTTAGTACGTTAATAATTTCTGTGCCTCCTGTCGGGGGTCTATAGCCACCAATGATTGTGATGCACTCTGTGGATGGGAGGTGAAGTTTGAGTGAGAAGATCTCGTATTCCTTGGGCTTAGTTTTACAGGAAATGCTGCTAACATCGTATTTGGATTTGGCGTATACAACAACCCCGCCCCCAGTCCCTATCAGCCCTAAAGAGTTTGAAGCCCGGAATAGCAATTTGTGGATCAGTATTGGTCTTTTTTAGCCATGACTCTGTAATTATAATCAGGTCTGGGTCAGTGTGGGCTGCCCGGACTTGAAGCTGGTCAAGTTTTTTAATAAGGCTTAGAATATTGACCATCATCAGTTTCATCCCAGGAGCAGCTGCAAACTCCGACGGAGAAGTTATTTGAGTTGGGGGGCCTGGATTTAGTTCGACATTGCCCAAAAAGAAAAGGAGAATTAGAAACAATTTCTTGAGGGATTTTATCAGGTAGAAGTGGACTCTTTTCGTATGGGTTCTTGTGTGGTGTTCAGTCACTTTGGTATTCCTAGACAGGGCTTAGGAGATGCTGACATGGGCGTTTAAGGCTAGCAGGGGGAGTGCACGGAGAGACATAGGTGAAAGGAGGAGGGCCAGAGGATGAGGATGAGAATTAAAGTGGGAACTTGGCAGATTAAGAGTAGGGAAGCAATATGACGAAGCAGCAGGAACGATTGTGTATTCCCAGGCTGGGATGGTTTCTGGCTTAGGATGGATTAGTGCTTTGTAAGTCATACTTTTTGCCAGTATTAGGAGTAAAAAGATAAGGCAGGCCATATTGCCTACAATTGAGGACAGTGATTTGCGTAGCAGGGGTGGGGCAGCAGAGCAGTTGCCCTAAAGTCTCTGGTAGCCTGGAGGCTCTGTATAAATTAAGGTAAGATTTATGCACTAGCTGAGCCTGATGAAAATAAATGAGACAGAGGGGATCAGACCACTGGATGGAAGCCCAGATACAGCCACCTCCCACTCAGTAAGACTACCCAATTAGAGCGCCTTAGGTTCTGGGTGGGTGGAGCAACACTGTATTTAAAGGAGGCCTGGGAGGGGGTGGTGGGAGTGGGAGAAAATTTCACCTACAACAACATAGTTACAGTTCCCCAGCGAGGAGAGCGGCTGAGAAGCAGCCCAAAAATCCCTGTATAAGTCTATATAAAAGGCGCTCCAATCAGTGCTCAGCGGGATGGCAAGCGGTCCAGTCGGAGACTGCCTGCAAGTGCAATGCACCAATCAGCGATTCGCCTTTCAGAGAGGCTGGAGCGGAGTTCAGCGGTCATACCTTCCAGGCGATCCCAGAGTAGGAGGCTCGAATCAGGGTGTGGAGGGCTCGGGGGGGGGGTCGGTCGGCAGTGTAGGAAGCAGTTCTGGTTTCTTTGGTGTTTTAGCGTGCACCGCCCAGGCACCGGTGCCTAAGGGGGAAAAGAAGAGAGAGAAAACACTTTAAGTAGTGACACAGGCAACTGGGAGGTCAAGGGCGGGAAGCTGGCGGCAGGCAAATTGCAGGGGGTGAGGGGATCGTTTAAGTGTAACAAAAGAAGTAGTTTAGAACAGGAGACAGGTCGGCCAGGAGCGGAGGGTAATCTTAAAACAAAGAGGAGGCAAGTTAGCAGGGGAAGGGGGGCAGTCACGGAGGCAACAGGGGCAGTGCCTAAAACGGATGGAAGTACCGGGGGAGGGGTGTGTGTAGGGCAAGGGAGAAAAAAGCTACAGCAGGCAGGTTCCTATCTAACACAATTAAAATAGTCTGTCTGCGGAGGAAGATAGGTCAAATTAACTGTCCACAATTCACCATTATTACAATCAGAACTTAAATAAAAATCTTAGTTTCAGTCGCCGCGGCAGGTATCAAGGCAACTCCAGTTCCTCTGATAAAACTCTCTTTACCCAGCCACTTCACGGAGTAGCGCGGCATCTGAAAATCAGTTTCACCTACAACAACACAGTTACAGTTCCCCAGCGAGGAGAGCGGCCAAGAAGCAGCCCAAAAAGTCCGTATATAAGTCCATGTAAAAGGCGCTCCAATCGGCGCTCAGCGGGATGGCAAGTGGCCCAATCGGAGACTGCCTGCAAGTGCAATGCACCAATCAGTGCCAAGACAGTACAGAATTTTGTTACAAAATTTTCAGGGCTTGTGCCAAGTGTGTGCCCCTTGAAGGTATTGTGAAAAATATTTACCTTTTGCAAGCCATTTTCAGGTTGTCAATAACGGTGTTATTGGGTAACAAGAAAATATTTTCAGGAACTAACAGGAGCCGCCATCGTGTTCTTTTTGTTTTCAAAAAAGTTGAAAAATAAGTTAAAATGGTGATTTTTCAAAACCAACAGATACCTGAACCTAGGTAAATGGGACACGTTTAGCTAGATTCTGTTGTTTCTTTTTACAGAATTGGCCCAGAAATACCTTTTTTGGGTACCCCAAAAATCTTGGGTGTCCAGCTTAGTGAGGAGAATGAGCCAAGAGTTCTCTGGTCACACATAAAGTGTTGCAACCAAAGAATTTTCAGCTCACGCTTAAAGATAAATGGTAAATGCTGGCCAAGTGGTGTGGTGGTAGCACCACTGCCCTCTACACCAGTGACCCAAGATCGGAAGTGATCTCGGTTTGCTGGAGGCAAGTCGGCATAGACAGGATGAGCGTCCAATAGACTGCTCTCCTCTTCCAAGGAGGGTGGCATGTTGTTCCTTCTAAATGACTGCCATCAGATGGAGGCCTAGTGGCAGTGCGGGTCTGAGGGAACTATAAAGGGAAGGAGCTGTGAAATTTCCATGGCAAACATTCATGCTTCCACAAGAACGCACATCAGCCTGCACACCACAGTATGGGGAAGAAGAAGAAAAGCAGGTGGAAAAACGGTGAGGCAGGTGCATATGATGCTCTGCGCACTGACCCCCTTTTGCTTTACCACCACTACTCTGGGAGGCTGATCACTGGATGTGACTCTTCAGAGGGCAATCATGGCCCTCCCCCTCCTGACCCCACCATGGGGTGTAATCCATTGGGGTTGCTAGCTACTAGGTAAGTTCTGGAAAGTGGGAGATGATGGTGTCAAGTGGAGCACTGCCTGCCTCGGTCACGGAGGAGACAACCTCGACTAAAAAAAAAAAAAGGCAAATTTTTGTACACTATGATCACATCTTTTCACTTGGGTGAACAAGCCTCCTGCTGTTCATCTTGGTACCGATACCAGGGCTCCTTCTGCCTGTCTCTGTCCTGCTGCTACTCCCAATCCAGGAGCTGCTGTTCATCCTAGTCTTGAGCTCTGTGCTGCCAATCATCCCAATCTGGCTACTGCCCCCAAGGTTGGTGCTGGTGATCCTCCTCCTCATCTAGGCCATCCTGGTGCTTGCGATCCTCCCAGTTTCAATGTCTGTGTAGGAGAACCTCCTGGTACTGATCCTAGTGCTACTGTAGGTCCCAATGCTGGTTCTACCATGGGTGCTGATACTGCAGCTGATTATCCTTGTCCTGGTCCCGCTCGCAATCTCTGTGCTGTTGATGGTTCTCCTAGTCCCAGTCTTGGTGCTGCACTAGGTCCAGGTCACTATACTGTCTGTCCTCATCATCATGCCGTCACTGCTGCCCACAGGCTCTGCCACATGGTCCGGTTTCAATTAGTGATCACCTAAGTTGCTAATTGTGCAGAACCAAACTGAACATCATGCTGAAGCACCTGAGCTGTGAACAGCATGCGATCTCCTCTGTCTAATCCTCCTCTGTCACTGGCTGGCTGCTGCTTCTAAGCTGTCACCAGTCAAGAAACCAGGTGTGCCTTGCTTTACAAAAAAATATCTCTTCTGAAGCTGCACCTTCTCATGTGGCTGTGTGTGTTATTGTGTCTGGCATGCATTTGTGTGTGCATTGTGAAAAATGAGAGATCAGACCTGAGCACTCACACCACATGTGCAATCAGAATGCATGGTATGTGAACCAGTGCCTTCATAGGTAACATTGCAGATGAACTGGACGAGAAGGTACACCTTTTGCAGATGGTACCACAATCTGTAATAGAGTGGACAATAAGGATGGCATAGAAAGAATGTGTAGGGATCTAGGATAACTTGAGGAGTGGTCAATAGCATGGCATTTGGGATTCAATAGCAAAAAAAATGCAAAATCATGCACCTAGAGCATAGAAACCCAAGAACTCAGTATAAGACAGGTGAAGTACTGTCAGTCACTAAGCAGAAAAGGGACCTTGGGGTTATCATATTTGATGACCTCAGAGTGGCAGGGCAGTGTGACAAAGCACTGGGTAGGGCCAGTGGGATGCTGGGATGGATAGGGAGAGGTATCTCCATCAGGGGCAGGGAGGTGGTGTTTATTTATTAAGATATAGGATTACAAATACTTTTGAATCAACAGTTCATTTTTTTATTTTTTTGTTATTTTAGTCTTTGGTAACCAGGTAAGGCACACTAGGCACAAGTGCCTGTTTTCAGGGGTGACCTGGGAGCACTGGCCGGTTAAGTGACTTGCTCAGAGTCACACAGTATGCAAGTGGAGGTTGTAAGAATCAAACCCAGATCTGGTCTACTGGAGGTACCAAGCTTGTTCACAGCTCATTACTCCAACCTCTAGGCTATACTGTCAGCCCATTTACAAAGGTTCCACGTCATAAGGAGAAAATACAATACGTAACAATACAGAGCGAAGGAAACAAAATACACGGAGATATGGGTTACACAGTGGCTTAAATTGCAGACAAGAAATAATTGGGATACAAACAATGAGGTGTTACATCAAATTGCATGGGGGTGGGGGTGAAGGGTAACAGGCAGTCGAATAAGACTTTGTCGGTAAGTGCAAATAGGTAAGTGCAAGTTGTCGCAAGAAGTACAAGTGTGATTGCAGGAAAGGTGGGAAGAGAGGGAGAGGGAGGAGAGGAAGGAGGGACAAAAGGGTAGGAATCAGGGAGGACTAGAGTGAGAGAAGTGTCAGGATGGTAGGATGTAAGAGTGGAGGTGGGAGGGAGAGAACGGGAAGACACTGACCAGGGGAGGACAGGAGCAAGAGGAGGGGTGAGGAGGTGCAGAAGGCAGGAGGGAGAGTGGGGCAAATGAAGAGGATGGTGGGGTGTATAGGGAAGGATGGGGAGGTCTGGCTGTGAGAATAGGGAGCAGGGAATAGAAAGGGGAGGAAGGGGTGAAAAAGGTAGGGCTAAAAAAAGAAAAGGAGAATGAAGGGGAAGAGAGATGGTGGAAAGAATAGGATAAAATGGTAGGAGATTGGAGGGAGGGGTATAGGAGGGTGGATCTAGCAATCTAGGTGGCACAGTCACAATTTCTGAGAGTAGAGAGGTGCATGCGCAGCTTTTGTTTGAATGGGCCTAGTTTGTTCTCTGATGAGACATCCGGAGAGAGACCATTAACAAGGGAAGGTGCCCTAAATAGAAAGGAGCATTGTGCTTGACAGGTATAGCAGAAAGGAATTTGGAACTGGGATTTGTTAGCACTGTGAGTATAACGGGTAGAAGGGGCAGGTGCCATAAGGGCATGTAGTTGGGGAGGCCGAGGCAGATCTTTTAGCCAGAAGCGCAGATCTGGTGGGATATTCTACCATGCAGGTGGAGCCATGATGATTGTTTATAGAGCTTGCATGTATGTGTCCTATTATCTGCCCCTGTCACAAGTCGACAGCACTTGTTCAGCGCTGTCTTGATTCTTTTTAATGTGGTATCTGTGGCAGATCCGTAGAAGATAAGCCCATAATGGATAATAGAAAGGACTGAGCTGGTTACAGCTATCTGCACTGCCTCAGTGGTTAGACAATTGCAGTGGTGGTAGAGAATACCTATCCTGGAGTTAGTGGCTCTGGAGATGAGTTTAACATGTGTGTCATATGTAAGTGGACTGTCCAGGGTAATGCCGAGATATCTGAACTCACAAACTTGGTCAAGTGGGAGGAGTTGCTTATTCAGGATAGATAAGCTAGCTGTTTTGCGTTTGCTGCATACATTGGCAAACAGCATGGCCTTGGGTTTTTTGTAGTTCATCAACAACTTATGCAGATCAAAACACTTTTCAACATGGTTAAAGTTTGACTGTAGGTCAACGGATAGTGGGACAGGGTCGGTGTGAGTGGAAAAGAGGATGGCATCGTCTGTGTAAAGGATCATATTGTTGTTACAAGCTGCAGGAAGATTATTGATAAAGAGGCTAAAAAGTAGCGGTCCAAAGATAGACCCTTGGGGTACCCTAGAGTGCACAGGGAGGCAGTCAGAGAGAGAATCCCCAATCTTGACATGTTGGTGTCTTCCCAGTAGGTAAATTTCAAACCAGTTGGTAGCTTCATTGGAAAGGCCAAGGGCAGGGAGGGAGTTCAAGAGGAGCTGGTGACTAATGGTGTCAAATGCCTTGGTTAGATCTATAAACACCACATCTAATACATGTCCAGTGTCCAAGGCTTTATGAATGTGGTTAGTGAATTCGAGCAGGGCAGTGGTTGTACTATGTGCTTTTCTAAAGCCATGTTGTTGTGCACACTGTATGTTATATTTGTCGAGGTATTCTGTCAGTTGGTCGGCAACTATATGCTCAAGGGATTTAGAGAGCGGGGGGGAGGATTGAGATAGGGTGATAGCTGGAGTGTTGGGACCTATCACCACTTTTGTGCACAGGCATCACAACTGCAGATTTCCAGAGCTGGGAGAACTGATGATGGAGAGAGAGAGAGATTCAGGAGTTTTGTGAGGGGGAAAAGGATGGCTTCAAATGCAAGAGAGAGAGATGTTTTAGATCCAAGGTGTCACTGCTATAGGTGAGTTTTCCTAGCACCTTTAGAAGGTATTTTCTAGCTTTGGAAAGGGAAACTTTCCTAAAATAAAAGGGCAGTGTATGTTGGGAAGAAGTAGATATCACATTGTTGCCAGGCAGGGTGGTGTCATTGAAGAAGTCAGGTGATAGTACCCCACTTAGATCAGTAAAAGTGACATTGAAGGTGTTGCCAATTAACTTGTGGCCCTGGATAGGGTGCGTTAACCTCAGTCATAGTCAGGGGATTTTGGGTTTACCAGTAAGGCTTTTGATATTATCCTAGAAGTGTTTACTATTTCCCCAGTTGTTAGTAAGCTCATTCTTATAATAGTCTTGCTTGGCACACATTATGGCTTGGGTACATTTGTTTCTGACTGATTTGTAACTTTGCAGGTCTGACTGACGACCAGTGGCAAGAGCACGGTGCCAGAGACTGTCTATATGCTTCATCATGGTTATACAGTAAGGGCAGGGGTGAGCCAAGGGTTTGAGATTCCCCTCACTTTTATTTTCTTGTAGGGGGCAAACTGATCGCACACTTCATTAAATCGCTTTATGAAGAAGTTAAGAGCAAGATCAATGCAGCTCATGGTGTTGATGGGGGACCAGTCAATCAATGAGAGTGCTACCCGAAATCATGTGAGTTTACTTTTCCTTAGAAAGCGTCTGTAGGTGAAGTTGGGTTTTGATTTTGGCGACTTATTGGACCACTGGCAGATGAGTGGTGAGTGATCCCTTAGTGAGTCAGGCAGAACCCTGATGTTAGTGATTCTACTTGGGTGAGTGGTGAGAATCCATTCTAGGAGGGAACTGGAACCTGTTCTGTAGTTGATGCGGGTTAGCATGGATACCATCTGGGTGATGTCTATAGACGCAGGAGCATCTTTAATCGGTTCAGCATCAGGGGCAAGCCAGTTTAAATTAAAGTCCCCCATTACAACTGTCTCATTGCAGTGTTGGGTATTGTCGAGGTATTCTGTTATCATTCTGATGCCAGAGGCCTGGTCATGAGGGGGGATGTAAATGGATATTAGGGTGATGGATTTTCCCTGTTGACCGATTAGTATTTTGATTGCTAGCATTTGGGAGTTACAGGCAGAAGGCAGTAGCGGGAGGACCTGGCCCTTCAAGGTATCTTTCAGGTGAATGGCACAGGCACCACCACATTTGCCAGCACAGTCAGGTCTGATGATGACATAGCCAGGAATTGAAATAGCACTGTCGGGTACCTTATGGGAGAGCCAGGTTTCATTGATGGCTAAAATATCAGGTTTATGCTGTATCATCCAAACTTGGAGTTCATCAAGTTTTGGTAGAAGGCTTTGAATATTAATGGAAGCTAGTGTGAGCTAGTGCCTGTGGAAAATTGGAAGCTATGAGGGGACCAGGATTCGGGTGAATATTACCAGAGAGAAGTAGGAGGAGTGATATACAGTAATTCTTAGAAAATATCGAGCAAGGAATTTTGGCTCCTTTGATTGCCTATGTCTGGATGGTTTGTATTGCTGTGTGTTGCAAACCGGGGAGAGAAGCACTAAAAGATGGTAATACTCTTTGTGGGAGTGGTGCATTTTATACCCAGAGACAGGAGAGGTGATAGTGATAGGCCAGTCAGCATAATTGTAAGAGGGATCAGTGCAGGAGGGTAAGTCTCTATGTGGGACATAATCTGCTTGCAGCCAAGCGGGAGTGGTGATAGAAAAGGAGAGCAGCAGAAGGTGGAGACAGAAAACAGAATAGGTAAAAGTAGAGCAATACATTTTGTACAGTTGAAAAGGGTGAAAGGGGGAAGGTAGGTATTTGATGTGCGGCTAATGAGACAGGTGACAGAGGTATCACGAGTGGAAGGTATTAATTGAAGATACAACAGGGGACAGAGTAGAGCAGAGGAGGTTATGAGACAGGTGACAGAGGTACCATGAGCAGAGGGTAATGATTAGAGATACAGTAGTGGACAGAGGCAATGAGAGAGCAGAGGGCAAGCAATCAGCATGCAAGTAGTATAGGGGTAGGGAGCAAGAGCATTAGAGTGTACAGATGGAGAGAGTGAGAGAAGTGATTAGTTGGGAGGTCAATGTGGGGGTATGAGTAAGAGAGGAGAAAACAACAACAACATGTATGAAAAAATGAATGGCGATGTTACTTTAAGAGGGAGTGGTATGAATGTAAGAAATGGTAGGAGGCGCTTGAAAAATGGAACCTTGTGGGGGGAGATGGGGTACTTAATAGAGATCAGGGCCAGGGTGAGCAGGCAGGACAAAATTAGCGCTAAAGTAAGCACACACAATTGCAGTCTTAGATTTAAACTGAGTGCTGAGAAACAACAGAACAGTGCAGGACCAATCAGGACGAAGTCAAGCGGAGGAGCTGGCCAATAAGGAACCAAGCTCTGCAGTGAACTAGGGTTGCCACCTTTGGATGTGGCAAAAACCGGATCCTAAGCTCTGCCCCTAGCCCCACCCCTTTTCATGACTCATCATATTTGTTATATCAATAAATGACAACACTTAAAGCAGCAGTTCAACAAAAATGTGAAGATACTGTACTGTACCTGTTAAAGTTCCTTTCCCAGGTTCTTCCTAGTTATTTATTTACTTATGTATTTATTTATTTATTGACATTGGCTTACCAGTTAAAGACAGAGAGATAAAATAAAATTTCATTTACAAATATGATCTGGGGGGAGACAAGGGAAATACTGAAATAGTATACAACAGTACATATGATATATAATACATAATAAATTATTTCCCATAATGTATACTTTAGATATTTTTCTGGCTCCTTTTCATGTCCACAGTACTATTAGAAAGCCAAAGAAGTGACTATACCTTTTTCTTGAAGAAAAAAATAATTTAAAACATTTAAAATGCCTGAATTCTGTTAGAGATGAAAATGTTTACCAGCAAATGAAAGAGAGAGACAACTGGCTGAGTTGCTGTTACAAAAGGTGGGGCAGCATTGCTGCTATGCCACTTTAAGATGCAGTGGAAAAGATTAGGCTAAGTAAGTGCTAATGGTGTTAATGGCCATACTTTACACCTCCCAGGTTGACTGCTTTCACAAACAAAAGGCTATATTGACAACAGAACTTGTTATGTTGCTTGCACGCAATTGCAAGAAACATATTGCCATCATCCAAGTTTTCTGAGGTGTGGCAGCCCTCTTCCAATTCAGTCAGTGTGTTTGCAGGCACGGCCGCAGTTCTCCAATCAACGCTGCAGCTGTCTATGACAACAGTTGAAAATGCAGTGGCCGTACAGTTGAAAGGGAGATCTATGCTTCAATGAGCAGCAATGAGATTGCGTGCTCATGCACGCTCCCCCCCTCACCACACACACACACACACACACACACACACACACACACGCACGCATACTGCATGCTCCTGCTTCCCCACACACTGTATGTAGCAGGTGCCCAATCCCCATCAGCTGTGCTGCACTCCCCCCTGACAGAGTTCCAGGTGCCATGCTGGGAGCCCACCCCAGCATGGCAGCAGCAGTATGGCCGAGGGGGGTGCCCAATCCCACGCCGGCTCTACTGTTCTCCCCCGAGACTATCGGGTGCCATGCTGGGAGCCCACCCCAGTGTGGCAACAGGTCCTATGGCTGATGGGTGTGCCCAATCCCCCGTCGGCTTCACTGCCCCCAACCCCAAACAGCTTTCCAGCTGCCACACTGGGAGCCTACCCCAGCGTGGCACAAGCCCAGCGTTGTCCAAGTAAAAAAAAAACCAAAAAAAAACACCTAAAAGAAAAAACCTTCCCTCGCAGACTGTCCTGATCCCCCTCCCCCAACCTGCACCCACCCTCTGTGCATCTACCTGCCCACACCCCCACCTCACCCCCTACTTACCGCTGGAGTCTGGCGCGATGATCTTCGGTGGACCGGGAACACGTCTGCACTCTTCAAAGCTGACCGCGAACTGAGAAAATGCCGGTAAGCTGTATAATGGAATAAATAGGGTTTTTTCAACTTTACTGCATATCTCAGGCATTTGGAGGAATTCTTTTCACCAAATTTTCAGCCTGGGGTTTTTGGGACACAACCTCATGAATTCTGTCACTGTCATGGCGTTAATCGGCCCCGAAAGGTGATTTTGTAGTCACTGCATGGAACCACCTTTCGGGAACAATTTATGAAAAGACAGTGTCACAGTTCATGAGGTAGGCCCCCAAAAACCCTATGTTGAAAATGTTTTGAAATAATTCCCAAAAATTATCGTTTTATGAGCATGCGTTGCGCTGTTCCTACACACGCTCGTAAGTTTGCGAATTTTCAATATGTTCACTCCAGATTTTCAACATTGCCATTTTACCACACCTCCTTATGAGCAGTATAGCTGTCATTTCTCACATCTTACACAAAATGTGTTTCCACGCATGTAGCCACAATGACACAGTTGGTGTGCGAACTCAATGTATGGGACACATTAAGAAAATTACAGTGACACTGTTCACGAGCAGAGGTCTTAAAATGGCTATGTTGAAAATTTGGTGAAAACATTACTAAAAATGACTGTTTTATGAGTGTGCGTTGCACACTTCCTACGCACGCTCATAATTTAGCAATTTTTTAATATTTCCACTCCAGATTTTCAACATTGCCACTTTACCACACCTCCTTATGAGCAGTACAGCTGTCATTTTTCATGTCACCCAAAATGTGTTTCCATGTATGTAGCACACAATGGCGCAGTCAGTGTGCACAATCAATGTTTGGGACAGACTAAGAAAATCACAGTGACACTGTTCGTGAACAGAGGTCTTAAAATGACTATGTTGAAAATTTGGTGGAAATATTCCCTTCAGCACTTCTGCAATGTTACTAATGAAGACATTGAACAGGACTGGCCCCAGGACCGATCCCTGCAGCACCCCACTGGTCACCCCCCTCTTCCTACACTGCACCCCATTTACCACCACTCTCTGCCTCTTGTCTGTTAGCCAGTTTCTAACCCAGTTTACCACCCTTTCCCCCATGCCCAGCCTACCCAGCTAGTTTATCAGCCTGCTGAAGAGGTTGTGGGGTCTAAAACTGTGGGAGAATTCAAGAATACATGGGGCAGACATAAGGCAATTTTTGTGGGGGGTAGGAAGAAATAGGCTGTTGGTTAACTAGGATCTGTGGTTTATCCTGTAGGTAGGGAAATGGGCAGACTAAGTGGGCCAAGCTGTTCTTATCTGCCGTCAAAGTCTATGTTTCTATGGTGTCAAAAGCTTTGCTGAAATCAAGGTAAGCGTTGTCCACTGCCCCACCCTGATTCACTTCCTTTGTCACCCAGTCAAGGAAATCAACCAGATTTGTCTGACATGATGTCCCCACTGTGAATTCATGTTGCCTATGGTCCTGGGCTCCGATGGCTTCTGGATGCCCCACTATCCTTTCTTTAAGCAATGTCTCCATGATCTTTCCCACTACTCAGGTGAGGTGGAATGGCTTATTGTTCCCCGCCTCCTCCCTACTGCCGGACTTGTGTAGCTGGACAACATGTGCCCTCCTCCAAGTTACTTGTGTTGAATGACTCTGTGAGCATGGCTGACAGAGGTACGGCTATCTCCCTTCGCAGTTCTCTTAATATCCTTGGGTGTAAGCCATCTGGTTCTATCGCTTTGTCCACCTTCAGTTTAGTGAGCTCCTGCAGGACTCTTTTGCCTTTGAATGGACTATTGCCCACCTCTTCACCCCCTTGGCAACTGCTGTACTGCTGTGGCCCTTGCCCCTCCCACTCATCTGTGAATACTGAACGGAAAGACACAGTGCATGTCTTGGGAGGAAGACATGGAACTGTCACTTCCAAATACCTAAACAGCACATACAAGCAAGCAACATTCGGCATTGACAAATGCTTGTTTTTAACCTGGACATGTAGCTGAAACAATGAATGAGATGACAAAATCTGTTTCAAGTGTATGTGAACACTTAAAATGGCCCAAAAACCTGTCCAGCACAAAGCAAAACTGGATTACCTGATAAGAACCCTGAAAACCTGATCACCAGGTAAAAAACCTGACAGGTGGCAACCCTACATTGAACAGCCATCGACTTGAAAGCCAAAAAGCCTGGGTCACCAAGTGATGTACCTGAGTCAGGAAGTGCGGGCAGCAGTGAGAGCACGTCTGGCTCTGTTTCACGGCTGATACCGCAATGCGCCCAGTCAAGGGTGGTGATCTGAAAGGGAGAGGCAGAGAGAGAGAGAGAGAGTGTTAACTTTAAAAGGCCAAACAGAGCCGAGGGGTGGACTTAGAAAGAAACAAAAGGAGGGGGGAGTGAGTGAGAAAAAGGGGTGGGAGAGAGAGAGAGACAAAAGAGGAGTGAAAACATGCAACCCATGCACCCACATTGTGTTGCCACTATATTGCATGCTGGTGAGACGCCATCTAAAGTATTGTGTCCAGTTCTGGAGGCTGCACCTCAGAAAGGACATAGACAGAGTGAGGGCAGTTCAGAGGAGAGGAAGTAAAATGCTGCATGGGTTGCACCAAACACCCTACAAAGAGAGACTGAGGGATCTCAACATATACAAAAGAAAACAAGAAAATAGGGGCACACTCAGCTTATGGTGCAGTAGTTAATTTATTTTGGAAACACAAATGGGCACTAATAGCCTGTCCTCAGTGCTTTGAGGCACACTGCCTCTACGTCAAGGAGGACATAGCTAACTAGTTCAATATCCAGCAACCCATTTACTGTAAGTGGTAGTTCATACATATTCATTACTTCATTAGCATACTGGATCTGCCCTAATGGAATGGCGATCTACATCATTCCTTTAAATTATGATTTGAATTCAACAAATGAGGAGCTATTGCAGTGCATATACCTCCACCTAAGGACATCACATTCCAATTACACACATACATACATCTTTGTAACATATCACAAATCACACTCCAAAATTATTTACTTTAAACCGAGAAAACTCAGTTGTTATTTTGACTACAGATTCCACTTGTGGACATAATTCTATAATTTAAAAATATTTTAAAAATAATATTTTCAACCCAACAGCATTATTAGGTATGGCAGTCCAAGGCACAGACAATTCTAAACTGGTTTGAAAGCCACCGGGTCCAATTCTCAAAACTCCTGGCATGGCGCAAAGAGCTTGTGCCAAAAAGAATGGTGCAAGGTGCCCCTTGCGACAAACGATGCCACCAGGAGTGATTCTCAAAGGCAGCCTGTGTCAACTGCAGGCTGCCAGCCCCAAACGGGGTTTGCGCCATCCCTGCACCCAGAAATGGGCTGTGACAAGGCACTAAGAGGCATGAGGCAGATGTACGCTGCCACAGCTCCAGAACTGCAATTCTCAGACTTCACCCAGAGGGAGAAATTCCAAGTGCCCTTAGACCAGCCAGGGTAGGTTTAAGGGGACTTAAAAGATTCTCCCCTGGGAGAGCTGCTGTTTGCATTAGTGGTGCGGGTCCCCCCTCCCCAATCCCCGATGTGTTCCATACCTATAAAATATATTAGAAACCCCCACCTGATCCAGATGTGCCCCACAATAATATTATATATGAGAACTTTCCCCCCACCCGCCCAGATCCGCGATGTCCCTATTGGGTTGTCAAATAAACAGACCCTTACATTCGTGTTCCAGTAACACTGATTTCCAATTCTGTGACATTAAACTCACATCCATTCAACCCTTGATTGCAAATACTATACTTTCCACAACTATGAAATCCACAAGGAGTGGGGTGTTGCCAACTATGGTGCATTATATTAGTAGGGATCAAATGGCTGTGAGTTATAAGGTCCTTTAGATGTTTGCCCTGATTGTAGGTTACCTTTAGTTTTTCCAGAAACAAATCTGGTATACTGCAGTGTCTTGACAGATTCCAGTTATCTTCAATGATGTTCTTAATCTTCAGCGCTAATGGAGAGTACTACAATACACATGCCAAGGGCTCCTCAGTGGTAGCATGTCTCTTTTTCAGTACTAGTAAGGGTTCTGTATTCACAGAACTTGCCTTTTTTAAGGCTTCATCTGGAACAGTTGGTGAATATCCCTCTCCCTGAACCTCAAAAACATTGCCCCAGACTGTGCCCTGAAATCTTCCTCCTTTGAACAATGCCTACCCAGTCTTAAAAATTGACCGTAAGGTATGCATGATATTAGCTGGGGTGGACGGGCACTCTGGTCATGTAAGATTGTTTTCCCCACCATTGGTTTCTTGTACCCCACTGTAGTTTTTTTTTCCCCTGGTTCTGTGCTTAAATGCAAATCCCAAAACTCCCATGTTTTTTTCTCTGTCATTTTAGCAGTAAAGAAAAGGTTCAGAGTTATTATTCAGAGAACTCCAAAGAGAACTCACAAATTCTTCAGCCACCTCCCTTGACCCACTCAAGATGATCAGTATATTATCTATAAAATGGTGCTAGTGTACCATACACCCTAGGAACCTGATAGCAACATCATTAAATATACTAATTGTTCCCACCAGCCGAGGTAGAGATTTGCAAATGATGGGTCCATTGTGGCCCACATTGCTGTACCTCGTTTTTGCAAATAAATATCAGGTTTCAAGTTTTTCAAGTTTATTAATCAACCATTAGGTCATTACAATGTCACAAAAAACATATAGAATATACAATAAAATAAATATAGCCATATGAAGGTAGAATATAATGGTACACAGAGACAGGTACAACACTGGCTATCAACTAACAGTTATTTATTTATTTATTTATTTATTTATATTTATTTATTTGAAAAATGTCACCAGGAAAGACACACAGAGCTGCAATAGTTCATTTCCAGGTGCATCCTGGGGGAAAGGGAAGTGAGGGTAATAACAGTAAGTACAGGAAAAATATGCAAAAATTGTAGAACAACAAGGCATAGGCTACAGAATATAAAACATTACACACATTTTCAAACAATAAATCAATCATAAGAAGAATTGTACGGAAAATAACTCATGGTAGATCAGGAAGTACTAAACAATAGCCAAGACCACTTAATAAATATATGTACATCATCAAGGAACAAACCTATTTACAACCAGATAAGAGCTAATGAGCCATCATAAATATGCACAAGGGAGAGAACAGCACAAAAATGGGAGGAAGAAGGGCAGAATGAAATGGGCAAACCTGCCCTTTCAGGAAGCAAGAAACCCCACAAAGGGGAGGGCCAGCGGGAAGTAGGTGAGTAAAGAGTGGAGCAGCACAGATATACACTTGGGAGAGAACAACACACAGAGAGGAGTAGGACAGCAGATGTGTCAAAACCAACCCTTTTGGGATGCGTGAACCCCGCAAAGGGAGAGTCAGCAGGATGAAAGAGAGAGAATAGGGTAGGGTAGAAGAGCAGGATGGAGGAGTGACGAGAACAGCAGAGGTCATAGGGGTGTAAGAGGGGGTAGGGAAAGAAAGGTGGACATGGGGAAAAGGGAGAAAGAAAATAGGAGAGGAGAAGAACATAAAGAAAGGAGAAAGATGTGTCGGGGGGAGAGAGTAGAAGAGATGTTAGAAAAAAGAGGGCGGTGGTAAAGAGTATAGGAAGAGTTAGTGAGTCAGGAGAAGGAGAGAGGGTTAACTGTAGGAGCAGGAGGGCGTTGAGTAATTATGAAGGAGGCGGGTTACGGAACTGGAAGGCAGGGCTAAGTGTATATCCTGGGGCAGCAAATTCCAGATACTGGGGAAGTGAAAAAAGAAAGCAGATCTACCAGAAGTGGAATTCCGAGAGGGGAAGGCAAAGATCCTAAAGAAGGAGTTGTGTGTAACCCCTAGGTGGCGCTATCCCAAGGGCTACTATCCCTGCCTGTTTGACTACGGACAGGTTGAGGGGCCTAGGTCCTATGGCAGGTGCCTTCACCCAGAAGTCAGGGTTTGTAGTGGTTAGACTAGCTTGGTCACAACCCTCTGGGACACTGAGACCCCCTTTTATCCCTTCTAGTGGCTCACACAGTACACCAGAGTTATAGCCCCAATATCCCACGTATACACACTGTTCACTCATATAGATACCACTTACTCTCGAGACTGATTCTGCAGCACGTTTCTGGGGACCCCCTGTAAAATAAGGTTAAACAACATACACAGCAAAACACAAAACTGTTTCCATAAGTACCAACACCACAGGCAGTATATAGTATAACAACAACAAATCTGATTTATTTAGGGGGCAGTAACAAGGGAGGGGGAAATCAGGTTAATTGGTGGCATTAAATCACAGTACTGTGCACACATACAGGGTCTGAAAAGTCACACTCTGGGTACCCAGGTTGGAGGGGGGGAGCTAGCTAGGTCTGTTGCCCGGGGTTGGCCCGCAGGTGCAGATGGATGGGGCCCTGCAGAAGAAAATCTATGCACAACACCCAGTTGTAATCCGGAGCCAGATGGCTCAGTCCATGAAGCAGGGAAACAACAAGAATTAGATGACACACTTGTGATTGAAAACAGACTGCAGGGGAATACCCTGAATTGTACTCACAATACCCAAGCTGAGGACCGGATGGTAGATGTTCTTCTGGATTGCCAGAACAACAGGGCATGGAGACAAGGTCCTTGTGACTGGACCCCACTGCAGTTGATAGCAAACGATTTAGTCCAAGCTAAGCTGGGGTTTGCTTCCAGCTTCAGCACACAGCACACAGCACGGGGGATTGGAAATAGCGATTCCCCACAAGCACTAAGCACATTCATATGTAAAAGGAAAGTACTATACCAGACAGGCTGCTCCTCGATCCCGATCGCAATCACTGCAAAATACCCGGAAGCACACACAGCAGCTTCAGTTCCTGACAGATGGAGTGCGATTCAGCAATTTCTCCAGTTTTCTACAGGGTGAGCCTGGTTTCCACTCTTCAGACTTCCTTCTGTCTCCTCACAATTGGATTCAGTCCGAACTGGCACTTGCAACGGCTGCAGGCCTAACCTCAGGGCCTCACACTCGCTTCCCGAGCAAAACTATACACCGCGGAAGCACAGAGCTCCTTCTCTCTTCACAGTCACAACTGATCTGAGCTTTCCAGTAACAGAGCAGGGCATTTCCTTTAGCTCCACACCATTCTGTTGGTTGGTTCAGCTGTCACTCACAATAAGACTCCCTCTGTTGGTGGAAAAAGGTGCCAAGGCCAAACTGCATTTCCAGAGTCACTGCCCATACAATCCCCTTGTGGCTGGCTCAAAATTAAGAGTCCAAGTTCTGATTCGTCCACAAGCTCCATTTTAGGGCTCCCTTAACCCAATTGGCCCAGCACAGCAGTTCAGGACCAAAATGAAAGAGCTACACTGAAACAGTTCGTGATAAAATAAAGACAGGTTAGACAAACTACATTTTCTTAGACACTCTAGATGATTTCTGGCAAACAGTTATATCTTTCAACAAGGCTCCCTCTGCACATGTAGCGATGGCAGAAATGGAGCGAATTGGCAGCAGCTTGGGTGGGATTCGAGCATTAAATACACAGTCTCCCCATACAAACTAATTAAGTCTGCAAGCAGACAGCTCTTAAAGAGACAGTACATGGAGGCTCAAATAGCACTCACTTGGAACCACATTTAAACAGCTCAGACATCGAACACCACCCAGACTTGGAGCATTCAGGCAAGCTCCTGGAAGACTTTTGGGAACCCCCATTTGCAGGGGGGATACATGTGGAAAGCATAAGGAGTAGTAGGGAGGAGTGAGAGGAGGGAGTGAAGGTAGGGTGGCAGAGAGCCAAGCCAGTACTTACCAATCAGGGAAGCGCAGTGAGCAAGGCGTCTGGCACTAAGCGAAGGGAAGGAGAGGGAGGAGTAAAGGTCACAGTGGTGAGTCCGGTGGGCGGACAATTAAATAGTATAAATCCCTCATTGAACTAACCACACCGAATAAATTAGTATCAGAATGGGAGTCAATTCTTTTCATCATTAGTTCAGATTAATTTTCCCCTTCCTGGTTTCATTCAAATTTAAATATTAAGGCTACAATTTCTGAACCAACCCCAGTCTGTATATTTAATTCTACTGCCCAAGACCTCCTGCCTAGATTCACAGCCTTCCTGCTTGGCCCCCCCACCACAGGGTCCACAAGCTCCAACTGCCGAGCTGACTCAGACCCCAGATGGATGGCTCTGCTCAAGCCGCCACCCGAGACGTCCTGCCTAGATTCACAGCCTTCCAGCTTGGACCCCCACCACAGGGACCGCAAGCTCCAACTGCCGAGCTGCCTTGGCCCCCAGATGGACAGCTCTCTTCAAGTCACCACCTGAAACCTCCTGCCCAGATTCACAGCCTTCCAGCTTGGCCCCCCACTGCAGTGACCGCAAGCTCCAAACCGCCGAGCCACCTCGGCCCCTGGATGGACGGCTCTCCTCAAGCTGCCACTCGAGATATCCTGCCTGGATTCACAACCTTCCAGGTACGTCTCTAGCTGCCAGCCAACTGGAATGTGAGAGCCTTTCCAAGGCCCATTGCGATTGGTCCGAAGCTCTCCATTGACTCTGCTGTCTCAAAGCCGGCAAATTTTAAGAGTTGATAAGGATTTTACTGAAATGTGTGATAAGTTACAGCCTGTATAGATTTTACAAGTCTAAAATTGTCTAAAAAGGGCTGTGATTACAGTTCTCTCTTGAGACATTTGCTGCTCTTTCAGTCCCAGACTTTTTGGTGCCCAAACCAACTGCTCCCATTGTTCTGTAAACTGGGCTCCCTGCACCTTTGTGTTTCAGCCAGCATATTAATCGCCCCCTCTCTTCTTTTCTTCAGCTTGGCCCCCACCGCAGGGACCACAAGCTCCAACAGCCGAGCTGCCTCAGCCACCAGATGGGCGGCTCTCCTCAAGCTGCCATCCGAGACCTCCTGCCCGGATTCACAGTCTTCCGGGTATGGCTCTAGCCACCAGCCAATTTTGTCTCGCCGGCGCTGTGTGCCGGCTGCCCTCCAACCCCAGCCTGACACTCTTACTTATAACAACCACTGGTCACCTGACAGTCATTTTTTTCATCAGCCCAGTTTCCCAATGGCTCCTTATATTCTTCTACCATTTGAGGCATCTGCTAGCTACTTTCCCCTCTACGGTCCGCAGCTCGCTAGCACACTACATCCCCAACATTTTCCCAGCCCTCCCTTGCCGGCAGTTATGGAGGCCTAGCAGGCTTTAAAACAAATGTACCTACTTTTGGTATTGTCCCTAGTATTACTTCCCACACTTTACTCTGAGCCGCTGGGGGGTTCACCCACACTGCTAGTACCACTGATGGTGGATAACTGCTTGGTCAGTCTCTCTGAAACATCTCACTTCCCAGATGCTATGCTCCTCCCTCACTACCCGGTGCTCCCCTGCACTGCTATTACTTCTGTGACTGTTTAGCTCATTACCCTCCTTAAGATAGTATCCTCTGCTATGTTTCTCTCGCTCCCCCCCAAAACTGCAAAACGGCTATTCCATAGTTCACTTAAGGAAAGCAGGCTCCTCCAACTCCTTATTCTTTTGCTCCTTCTAGTGTCTGGGGATATCCACCCAAACCCTGGCACTCAACATGGTCAGCTCCCTGTCACTGCCCATCTGGCTACCACTCCGCTTTCACTACCAAATGGCCTTAAAATCATCCACCTAAACATAAGAAGCCTTGTTCCCAAAATCTCCCTACTACAACCCATGGTACATGCCTATATCCCTGACATTATTGTGATCTCTGAAGCTTGGCTGTCCAAAAACATACCGGGCCACACAGTCTCTATCTCTGGCTTCACCATCTCAAGACAGGACAGGACTGGGAGAGGTGGCAGTGTGGCTATCTATACTTCCTCTTCCCTTCAGTTCACACCCACCTTTACAATCGCTGTTCAAACATCCCATGAGGCTCTCCTTTTAAAAATCTCCTATCCCCACACTGTGCCCATCTTTGTCACTGGGGTTTACTGCCACCTGGAGCAGCCACATTCTAATGTCACTGACTTGGTCATAAAGCTCTCCTCACTTGCCATCGGCAAACTATTTATTCTGGGTGACCTACATCTAAATTGGCTGGCTCCTTCTCTGGCTAATATTCGATCTGCTATCGAAGCCTTAAACCTCCATCAACTTATTCAGGAACCCGCTTGTCTCAACTATAAAACACTAAACCACTCCCTGCTTGACCTAGTACTCACCACCCATCCCCATCGAGTAGTGGCCTCTGGGCTACTACCAGACTCTTTCAGCGACCATCACATGACCTTTGTGGTGCATAAGATTCATAGGACTAAACACCCAGCAAAAACTATTCTCACTAGACCCTTCACATCACTTGACCTGCAGTTATTGCTTCATGACCTCACACAAGCTGACTGGTCCACTCTTTCCTCAGCGATCTCAGCTGACAAGACCCTTGACTGTTTCAACACCAAGTTCTTACAGATTTGGAATCCCCGAGCTCCGCTCCGCGAAACTCGGGTTCACGTTGAGCACCCCTAGGTCACCCATCAGCTTCGGGCTTGTCAACGAGCTCGTGACCTCATGTGGCGATGGGCCAAAGTCTCCCACTGCCCTAGAGATCACCAACGATACCGAGAACTTTGGAATGGCTGCACTAATGCAATCCGCCTAGCCTTTCAGAACCTATGGCCATTGCTGAATGCTTTAACTCCCACTTCACCACCTGTATCTCATCTCTGCTGAACACCCTCCCTAGTCCCTCCTCTGGACTGGTGGCCTCTTCTCATCCCTCACACATGGACCCTCCATCCTCTGCTGCCCCACTCACCCCCATCTCATTCCCCCAATCTGTTCCCCCAACCCTCTATTGCTCCATCCCTTCTCCCCACCCTCCTACCTCTATCACTCCCACCCCTCCCAGTTCTCCTTCTCTCCTGACACTACCCTTCAAGCTCTCCTTGCACTTAACCCTACCAAAGGCTCCTCACCTGACAGCCTGGATCCTAGGCTCCTCTCCCTCTCTGTTCCTGCCATTGCGTACCCGCTCTCTCTTATAGTGAACTTTTCCTTCTTGTCTGCCACAGTTCACTCAGTTTGGAAACATGCAGTAGTCCTCCCCCTCCCGATGGGGGGTGACTCCTCCTCACCGGGGAACTATCGGCCTATCTCTCTCCTTCCAACCTTAGCTAAACTACAAGAACACATAATCCTCAACCAGCTCTCCTCGTTCCTCTCTGACTCCACTTTTTTCGTGCCCTTCCAGTCTGGATTCAGGAAATCCCACTCCACTACCACCTCTCTGTTGAGACTAACAGATAACATCTCCACTGGCTTTGACAAAGGCCACATGACCTCAGCTATCTTTGTCGACCTGACCAAAGCCTTTGCCACTGTCTCACACCCTCTCCTCCTGCACAGCCTATCAGCTGCTGGACTCTCCCCTTCTGCCATAGGCTGACTCAGTGCCTATCTGTCCAGCAGGTCGTAATCAGTCAGAATTTCTGATGTTACCTCTTCCCCCTTGCCTATAACCACTGGAGTTCCCCAGGGTTCAGTGCTAGGCCCTATTCTGTTCTCCATTTTTTTTAAAGACCTCCCCCAGGTTTGCTCTGCATCCAGCATCCACATGTATGCTGATGATACAGTTCTATTTATATCTGGCAAATCAGTCTCTGGTGTCACTACCAGGCTCCATAGAAACATAGAAACATAGACTTTGATGGCAGGTAAGGACCGCTTAGCCCACCTAGTCTGCCCATTTCCCTACCTACATGATAAGCTGCAGATCCTATTTAACCAACAGAATATTTCTTCCTGACCCCCACAAATATTTCCTTATGTCTGTCCCATGCATTCTTGAATTCTCCCACAGTTTTAGACTCCACAACCTCCTCAGGAAGGTTATTCCATTCGTTCACCACCCTCTCTGTGAAAAAAATACTTCCTAACATTGCCCCTGATCCGTCCCCCTCTATCTTCAAATTGTGTCCCCTTGTTCTTGCACAATTCTTTTTCTGAAAGATGCTACCCTCTTGGACTTTGTTGATTCCACTGAGGTACTTAAAAGTTTCTATCATGTCCCCCTCTCCCTCCTTTCCTCAAGGGAATACATATTAAGCTCCTTTAGGCTCTCCTCATATGGCTTCTCTTGCAGACCCTGCACCATTTTAGTTGCCCTCCTCTGGACTGCCTCCATCCAGTCTATGTCCTTGTGGAGATGGGGTCTCCAGAACTGGATGCAGTACTCCAGATGGGGTCTCACCAACTGTCTGTACAGAGGGATAACAATTTCCTGTTTTCTACTGGTGATGTCTATTCCTATACATCCCAGTATCCCCCCAGCCCTCCCTACTGCCTTCTCACATTGCTTACTTACCTTAAGGTCATCTGATATGATTACCCCCAGGTCCCTTTCCATTTTTGTTGTTGTTACTACCTCACCCCATTGTGTAATTTTCCCCTGGGTTTTTGTTTCCCAGCGGCATTATTTTACACTTTTTTGCATTGAATCCAAGCTGCCATACTTCTGACCATTCCTCCAACCTTGCCAAGTCCCTTCTCATCCTTTCCGCGCCTCCTTGTGTATCCAACCCTATTGCAGATCTTTGTGTCATCTGCAAAGAGGCATACTTTTCCTTCCAGTCCCTCTGCAATGTCACTTATAACGACATTAAAAAGGACTGGACCCAGTACTGAACCCTGCGGTATCCCACTAGTAGCCCCTCTTTCTTCATAGTGGACTCCATTTACAATTACCTTCTGTGTCCTGTTGTCCAGCCAATGTTTTACCCAGGCTACCACCCTAGGACCCTCTCCCAGGCTGGTTAATTTGACTATTAATCTTTTGTGTGGTACTGTGTCAAATGCCTTGCTAAAGTCTAAATAGGCTATGTCCACAACCCCTCCCTGGTTTACTACTTTGGTCACCCAGTCAAAGAAATCAATTAGATTTGTCTGACATGACCTTCCCGCTGTGAACCCATGCTGCCTTGGGTCCTGTGCCCCTCTGGCCTCTAGGCACTCAACAATTCTTTCCTTCAGAAGTGATTCCATCACTTTCCCTACCACAGAGGTCAAACTGACAGGTATGTAGTTTCCTGCCTCTGTCTTGCTCCCACTTTTGTGAAGGGGTATCACATCCCCTTCCTCCAGTCCTCAGGTACCACACCATCCTCCCATGATTTGTTAAAAAGGGTAGTCAGTGGTGTTACTAGTTCTCTCCTTAATTCTTTTAGAATTCAGGGGTGAATTCCATCAGGCCCCATTGCTTTGTCCACCTTTAGTTTTAGGAGTTCTTTCAGAACCCTTTAATCTGTGAAAGGACTGGGATCGACCCCCCTATCTAGAGTGCTTCTGTTAATTGGTTTAGGCACCTCCCCCTCCTCCTCTTTTGTGAATACTGAGCAGAAGTATTCGTTCAGTATCCCTGCCTTTTCACTGTCCCTCTCTGCCCACCCACTGTTCATTCTATTCAGCCTCACTATCCCTGCCTTTGTCTTTCTACGCTCCCTGATGTACCTATAAAAGGTTTTATCCCCCTTCTTAACCGAGTTGGCTATCTTTTCCTCAGTTTGGGCCTTTGCTATTCTGACTACCCTCCCTGCTTCCTTCTTCCTTAACTGGTACAGTTCTGTGGCCTGCTTCGTCTGTGTTTCCTTATACTTCCTAAAAGCTATCTTTTTCTCCCTAACCTTCACCGCCACCTCTTTTGAGAACCATAGTGGCTTTTTCTTTCATTTTGATTTGTTTATTTGCTTCCCACAAAGGCTTGTTGCCTCTGTGATGGCAGTTCTGATGTTTCCCCATTGTTGCTCCACTCCTTCTTCTAGCCTATTTGCCAGTGCTTTTCTAAGGCACTCTCCCATCTTGCCAAAGTCAGCCCTCCTGAAGTCCAGAACCCTCAATTTTGTATGGCTGGACTCTGTAGCTGAGTTTATCGTGAACCACACTGTTTGGTGGTCACTTGCTCCCAGATGGCTACCCACTTCTAGATCTGAGATCCTTTCATTGTCCCCATTTGAGAGTACGAGGTCTAAGATTGCTTCCTCATGAGTGGGTTCCAAAACTAGTTGTCTGAGGCATGCCACCTGAAGGGCATCGAAAATGGCCCTGCTTTTGGGTGTGGCAGCAGTCAAGGTGCTCCAGTTAACATCTGGCATGTTCAGGTCTCCCATCAACAGTATCTCCTCTTTCTATGCCATCCTAAAGATGCCTTCTATCATATCCTTGTCCATTCCCTCCCACTGACATGGGGGTCTGTATACAACCCCTGTGCGGATTGTGGTGCCATTTCCAGTCTCTAAAGTGACCCACAGTGCCTCCTCTCCTCCCTGTTTACTCTTTTGCTCAGTTGCTTTTATCCCTTCCCTTACATGGAAAGCTGCCCCTCCCCTCTTCTCCCCGTGCTGTCCTGTAGGTTGTGTACCCTGGTATGTCAACATCCTAGTTATGGTTCTCTGTGTACCATGTTTCTGTGACTGCTACGATATCCAGGCATCCCTCTTCCATCAAGGCCACCAGTTCAGGGAGCTTGTTGCCCAGACTATGGGCATTGGTACTCATCACCCTCCATTTCTTGATGGCCTTACCCCTTTTTGCCCCATCCCTGCCCTTATTGCACTTGTCATTTTCTCCATTTACCCCTGCCCATCTCCCTATTGACATCTCTATCTTGGTGTTTATCACACTTACTAATCTGATTTTATTTGGAGGGGGCTAGGATTTTCCTGCTCCTTTCCAGTGCCTCCCCATTTAGCTAGTTTAACTGCTTGCCAATGAAGCATTTAAACCTATCACCTAGGATTCTGGTTCCCCTCCTGGACAGATGTAGTCCATCATGCCAGTATAGGCCTGCATCCCTCCAGGTAGACCCCCAGTCCACAATGAAGCCAAATCCCTGAGCTCTGCACCAGTTTTTCAACTACTGATTGAATTCCATGGTGTGGAGCACCCTAGTCTCACCCATGCCATAGACAGGCAGCACCTCTGAGAAGGTTACCGTGTGTGCTACTTGTCTAAGGCTCCTCCCCAATTCCACAAACTCTTCCTGCACTGCTCTGATCCCTTTCTTAGCCAGGTCATTTGTCCTTAGGTGTACAACCAGACTTCACTCAAGTCCAACTCTGGTTTACTTCTCATCAACTTTTTCTAAATGCCAAGAAGACAGTCTCCATGTCCTTTGGCACAAGGCAGAGACTTGCAAGGCTAAGTCACCTCCCCAACTTTCACACCCTTGATGGGACTGTACTTGAGGACTCCTCCTCATGCAGGTATCTCGGTGTCTGGCTGGATAGATACTTAAACTTCTCAGTACACACTTGATGCTGTTCTGAAAAAACTAAGGCCCAAGCTTGGGCCCCTTTTCAGAAACCGCAGCTGCATCCCGCTCGCAGCCAGGTGTGAGCTGGTACTGAAGGTGATGATGCCTATTTTGGGCTACTGCGACATAGTCTATGGTGCTGCCCCACAGTCCTCCCTATCCAGACTGGACTCTCTCTACAATTCCTTCTGTCGCTTTGCTCTTGATGCCCCTCACCTCACCCATCATTGTGATCTTTATTGCTCCCTAAACTTCCTTCCCCTTCACAATTGGCATGCGCTACATGGTGCTAAGTTCATCTCTAAATTCTGGCTTGGATCTCTCCCTTCCTACCTCTCCTCCTCCCTTGGTACCCTCCCCTCCCCATGTTCCCTGAGATCCCATGCTGACACACGCAGCCTCTCAATCCCCAACAGATCTACATTCTCTGGCCAAAAAGCCTTCTCTTACCACCTGCCAAAAAATGTGGAATGCTTTTCCTCCACAAATCAGCCTCTCCTCCTCCCTAAATTCTCTTACTTCTGCTCTGCACAATTACCTAACACCTAGCTGCACTTGCTCCTGACCTCTCCTTGCCTACTAACCCTTTCTCTCTCTCTCTCTCTCTCTTTCTCTTTACAGCCCTTCCTCATTTGCACTTATCTGTCCTAAATTGCCAAGCTCTTAGAAATGTTTCTTCCCTTGTTGTTACTCAGTCACCTGTGCACATCTTGTAATGTAATTGTATGTATTGATTACCATGTATCTCATGTTTTATGCATCTGAAATGATATTGTATGTATGTATGTATGTATTCATTCACCTTCTGTAATAATGCTTGTATGTATGTATGTATTCACCTTCTGTATATCCCGTTCCCTTTTCCCCCAGGACATACCGTGAGCCGAGCATTGAGTTGCTCAGTGTATCTTTTCTGGTAAAACAATTCAATAAATAAATAAATTAATTAAGTATTTCTTTTGCCTGGAGGCATTAAAACAACTGCCAAAAATGCTTCCCTTGATAATTACTGTACATACTTATTTCCCGTAGCTATAATTATAACATATCTAGAATGACTTAGGATCCCATATATTGGAAAGCATCATATAAAATAAAAGTTTATAAACATTTCCTTGGCTGAAATTAACACATTTAGCACCTGGTAAGTAGGTGCTTTAAGCAGCAATTGCTTGCATGCAATAGTCTCCCATATGCAATCAAGACAATTAGAATAATGTCTCCTTAATGGGAATAACTCAGTATGAGATACATGAAACACTAAATATGAAACACAAAATATAAAAATTAAAAAGTTCTGCTGTGTCATTTATACCATCTTACATCATATTCTAACGTAATGTTCGTGTTAAAGATGGTCTACAGTTTAGACATAAGATCAAGCCCATTTTTAAACATAGAAATGAATTCAGTAAATTCCAAAATACAAAGTTTGATTTTTCAATCAATGTTTGTGAAATTGCCGAATGCAAAGCCAAGTTGTTCCACTGAGGGTAACGTTCTTGAGATATATGCATACAAAAAATAATCAGGAGCTAATTTCCTTGGTTCCAGCTATATCTCATCTGAGTCATAAAAGCTCAGCCGGTGGTCATTGACTACAGGCCCCTGATTCATTTATCTGACTTTTGTATATAGGATATCTGGTAAAACAATATTCAAGAAGGGTTTGTTACAAATAGGCCCCATGACAACTTGGGTCTGTCGCTGGGCTGACTGTGCTCAGAGGCCGGAGCCTTTGCTCCAAAGCTGTTCCCTGTTCGATCCTCCAGTTCAACATCCCTATTACAGAAGCAGAGCTAATCCCTGTGGATTGATGTCAACTTAGAAATTCACACTCCTATATATTAGTCACTGAATGAAACACTAAGGACCTTTAAGCCCACAAATAATTCCACAATTTGTTTAGCAATGCTCTTTAAGCTGGGGCCTGAGAATACGGAGCAGTGGACCAAGTATGGATCTTTGTGGCACTCCCCTCAGAAGAGGTTTGAGGGAGACAACTCCCCTTCAGCTTTGATTTGTTGCTAACGCTCTACCAGGTACTCTGTGAACCAGTGCAAGGATGCTGAGTCTAGACCTATGCTCTTCAGAGTGGAGATTAGCAGGTTATGATCCATGGTATCAAAAACCTTACTAAGGTCTAGAAATACCGCACAGACAAAGTTTCTGCTGTCTAGAGCATTGTACCAATCGTTTGTTACTTTGGCAAGGGCCGAAATAATGCTACGTTTGGTCCTAAAGCCTGATTGCATAGGGTTTAGTAAATTGTTAACTTCCAGATAGGCTCTAAGTTGATTGCTGACAACCTTTTCCAGGAGCTTCGACAAAATTGGCAGTAAGGAAATTGATCTATAGTTGTTAAGGTTGCAGGTATTTCCAGATTTAAACAATGGGATGACATGGGCAGTTTTCCATGTTATAGGAAGGGATCCCTGGGACAGTGATAAATTAAATAGATGGGCGATAGGAAAAGCAAGGACATGATAAGTGATTTTTATAAAGTAGGAATCCAATGAATCAGCTCCAGCACTCTTCTTAACATCCAACCAAAGTATCAGATCTTCAACCTCCTTCAATAATACAGGTTGGAATGAGAAGCCGGGTACTGGGGCAATAGAGTCTACACAAGGTACACTTAGTTGGGAGTGGACCAGAGCTGCAGGGGAATTGTCAAAGGCTAGACTAGCTGCGGCAAAATGATTGCTGAATGCCTTTAAGATCCCATTTGTCACATACAGTTTTCCCCCGGATGTGATTTTTGGTGGCAAGGAGTTACCTGGGGTATGACTGGACATATCCTTGATTGTCCTCCAGAATTTAGAGGAGCACTTTGCTGCAGAGTCCAACTCCCTAAGATAGAATGATGCCTTGGTGTCTCCGACCATTTTTGTACATGCATTGCGTGCCTTCCTAAAGTGACACCAGTCTGAGCCCAGCTTCGTCTGTCGTGCCTTTTTCCATAGCTTATCCCTACCTAGCAAGTATTCTGTTGTGTTTTCAAAAATATGTATCTCTTTTGTACATTATTTTGTATTGTGCTCTCTAAACTGGACGTTTGTGAAAACGGGCATTTGTGCTCACATACCTTTCCAGTATACAAATAAAATTTGATTGATTGATTGATATATGACAGTTAATACTACAGTCCAGTACAGCGTAGGTCAATTAATGTGTGCATTCCAAGCCAAGCCAAGCAAAAGACAACTGACTGTGAATATGCCTAACAAAATCAAGGTGGAGTAGACAGGCCAAAAAGCATTGTAAATACAACACACACACCTGTGTTGGGATTCCGCAGTAATGGTCACCAGCATGAGGTGGCAGAAGGAGCACACCAACTGCTGACTCCTCAAGCTCATTCCCCAAAGTGTGACACCCTTGTGCTTTGAACCTGATGCTGAGGGCCACTGTACTGAGGACCTCTTGGTGAGATAGTCAGGAAAAAGGAAATGGTCCAGCAAGTCCAGACAGCTGTTTGGGTGGGCAGCTGTGAATAGCAGTAGCTCTAGCAAACAAAATGCATACTCTTTAGCAACAGTTAGGGGGATCCAATCAGTGAGTCAACCACCTGGCTGGCAGTTCAAGCTACGTGGACGGGCATGGACATGCATAGCATCTGTGGCTGTAAGGAAGGCAGGAGATTTGTAATTAGTGGAAGACCTACCTCCCTCCCAAAAATCCAGCAAGCTGATTGGCTGGGCAGTTGTGAATAACAACAGCTCCAGATACTCGTCAGGGAAAACAAAGAGCAGGAGCACCAGGAGTTTGGAAGGGGAGTCAATGTGTGACAGGTGGGGTCCTGGGGAACATCTGTGGTTATGAGGAGAGCAGGAACCCTTTACTTGGATGGCAACCAATACCTCAGCCGTGTTGTGGACTTGCAGCACTCATAGGACACCACTACAGGAGTTGCGAGGGGGCTCCTCAGCCTGCCAACCCCACCACCGATCACCTCCAGGACCAGTGGGAAAGCTCCATTGGGAACATAGACTGAATCCTCCACCAGCACACCTCTCAGTAAATTGAAGTCTTGAGTAGGTGGGACTTTGCAGCCCTTCTCTTTCCGGGCTCAGCTCTGGCCACACAAAGACCTCAGCTACGTTGTGGATTTGCGAAACTCATCGAGTACCACTACAAGGGACACAAGGGGGCTCCACTGCCTGCCAACCCTCTCTTTCCCCCACCGATCACCTCCAGGACAAGCAGGAAAGCTTCATTGGGAGCAGAAACTGAATCATCCCCCAGCACGCCTCTCGGCCATTCAGAGTACTGCTCACTGTATTTCACTGCCATCTGCTCAAGCGGCCCGTCTGTGCAGTGGCCCGTCCATGCAAAGGACCATGTACTAAGAACATTAAGGAGTCAGCCTGGAGTCAGATGTTCAGCTGGCTATGCTGCTCCACAAATCCTCACTCTCCTCCGCCTGCTCTCCCCTTTCAGAAGCTCCTGTTAACTGTGGATGCACCTGTTTTCAGTTCCTTGTACTTGTTGTTCACAAACTGCTTTCTTTCTATAGCCTCTTGTAGTTCTCACGTGCAACCATATTATCTCCCTTTGAGTACCTGACACTTTGTGGTGTTGCTAGCTTCCTTGCCTATCCCTGCTGCTGCACCTGATTTGGAGTTTCAATTACTTGCCACACTATCTGCATGCCTACTATTCCAGTCCCTGTTTTCTAATTACTTGTTCCTTCTTTACCTACTTTTCTACTTAGGCACCAAGCCCTGGGCTGCTTTTGCCCTGTACAAATTTACTAACTGGAATTTCCACTTGCCCCAAACAGTACTACAACCAGTTCTATGTGGTCATTGCCCACTTTCTTTCCCTCAGTTGCTTTTCTCTGTCTGTAAATCTGCAAATATTTTCCCTCCTGCCCTTTGTTCTTGTACCTCCCCTGCTCTCAGGTACTCCCCTCCCCACCTCTCATTCTTTCTGGGTCATCGCAGGGAGAGGGCCTCAAACAACTGGTACAACAACCTACAAGAGACAGGGCTATCCTAGATCTAGTACTGACTAACGGGGAAAGGATCATAGATTTCCAGGTAGAAGGTCACCTGGGGGCCAGTGACCATCACATGGTATGGTTCAATTTGGCCACTAGAACTAAATCATCCCATTCCAAGGCAAAAATGTGGAACTTCAGAGGAGCTGACTTTGATAAGATGGCCAACAGAGTTAAGCTAGCCCTGGCAAGAAGAAATATTGGTAAGGGGGTTCAGGCAAAGTGGGCAAGCATTAAGGATGCAATATTTGAAGCAACATCCTATTGTATTAGGGAGAAAAGCAAGAGCAAAAGAAGGAGGAAATCACTTTGGTTTTCAAAAACAGTAGCAGAAAAGATCAGAGCCAAAAGGTTGACCTTCAGGAAATATAAGAGAACGCAGCGGGACGAAGATAGGGAGGCATACCAAACATTCCTAAGGGAAGCAGGGAAGGCAGTAAGGCAGGCAAAGGCACAGACCGAGGAAACACTAGCACGAACAGTAAAAGAAGGGGACAAGACTTTCTATAAATACATCAGTGAAAGGAGAAAGTCCAGAGGCAATATTGCTAAGATCAAAGGGGATAAGGGGGAGTGTATGGAGGAGGACCATGGAAAAGCATCTATCCTAAATAGATACTTCTGCTCAGTATTTACTGACTCAGAGGTAGGGCAGGGCCCACAACTCAGCACCATGGACACAGGGGGGAGGGAGGTGTGCACAAGTCCCTTCACAAAAGAAAGGGTCCTACAAGAGCTCGCTAAGCTCAGGGTGGACAAGGCAATAGGACCTGATGGCATACATCCCAGGATACTAAAGGAGCTAAGATTGGAACTAGCAGAGCCTTTATCAGAACTGTTTAGTGAGTCTCTGAGCACAGGAGAGGTCCCAGAAGATTGGAGAAGGGCTTATGTGATCCCGCACCACAAAAGTGGTAGCAGGGAGGAGGCAGGGGACTATAGACCAGTCAGTCTTACCTCAGCAGTGGGCAACGTTATGGAGGCACTCCTTAAGGAAAGGATAGTGCAACACCTGGAATCCAAAGGAGCACAGGATCCAAGACAGCACGGGATTACAACAGGACGGTCCTGTCAAACAAATCTCATAGATTTCTTTGACTAGGTAACCAGAGTGGTGGACAAAGGGGGTGCAGTTGATGTCACCTACCTAGACTTCAGCAAAGCTTTCGATACTGTTCCACATAAAAGACTGATTAATAAGCTGGGTAGGTAGGTCAGAAGTTGATCAACTGGATGGCAAACTGGTTGGCCGGTAGAAAACAGAGAGTGGTTGTAAACGGTAAACAGAAGAGATGCAAATCACACGTGGGGTAACTCAATGATCAGTCCTGGGGCAAGTCCTCTTCAATATCTTCATTAGTGACATTGCAGATGGACTGAAGGGTAAGGTTTGTCTGTTTGCAGATGACACCAAGATCTGCAACGGAGTAGATGATCTAGATGGGATGGGCAGAATGAGAAGAAATCTGGATAAACTGGCAAAATGGTCAGAAAAGTGGCAACTGGGGTTTAATGCAAAAAAGTGCAAGATCATGCACATAGGGAAGAGAAACCCTGAAGCCACCTATAGGTTGGGAGGGGAGTTGCTGGCAATCACAAAGGAAGAGACTTGGGCCTCATCATCACAGATGACCTGAAATCATTCAAGCAGACCACTAAAGCAGTAGGTAAGGCTAGAGGGATGTTGGGGTGTATTACTAGGGGTATCACAAGTCATAAGAGGGAGGTAATAATTTTTCTTTACAGGACACTGGTTAGGCCCCATCTGGAGTACTGTGTGCAGTACTGGAGGCCGCACCTGCGCAAGGACATTAACAAAATAGAGGCAGTCCAGAGAAGGGCAACCAAAATGGTGCAAGGACTGCATCAGAAAATATATGAAGACAGATTAATGGAGTTCAATATGTTTACTCTACAACAAAGGAAGAGAGGTGATATGATTGAAACATTCAAACATCTAAAGGGCATTAACTAGGTGAAAGAGTCTACCATGTTTCAATATAAGAAAAATAGCAGGACAAGAGGACACAGCACAAGATTAGAGGGAGGCCGATTAAGGGGTAATGTGAGGAAGTTCTTTTTCACAGGAAGGGTGGTGGATGCATGGAACAAACTACCTCAGGAAGTGGTGGGTATGAATACAGTGCAGGGCTTCAAACAGGCATGGGATAAGCATAAGGGAGCAATACAGATGAGTATGAATAGATAGGCCATTGACAGAGTAAAGGCCTGTGGCACATTCATAAGGTAGAATAAAATGGACAGACTGGATGGGCCTTGCGGTCCTTATCTGCCGTCAACTTCTATGTTTCTATGTTTCTATCGCCCCAAAGTTACCATGCTACCAATACCCCCTTTCTTCCCACACGTCTGCACTATCTCCTACTGCTATCTATTTATCCTTCCTCCCCTTCCTCCCCCTGCTCCTCCCTTCCCTCATCTCTCTCTTTCAATACTCCTACCTTCTCCCCTTCCCTCCTCTCCTTCCCCCACTTCTCCCCTACCCTGTACCTACCACCTCCTTTCCTTCCCCTGTCTCTATCTCTCCCCCCACCTCTTTAACACAGCTCCTACCCTTCTTCTGCATCTGCCCAGTCTCCTGCACTCCCTCTTACTAAACATTGAGTTTCTGCATTGCTCCATTCTCCCCCTACCTTACCTCTCCTCCACTCTGCCTCTACCTCCTCCCAGAAAGTGGAGGATTCTCTCCTTTCTCTTCCCCCTAATCATCCTCCTCCTCCTCCTCCTCCTCCTCCTCCTGCTAGCTGGCAATGTTGAACCAAACCCTGCCCCCCTATTAGTGCCCAAAGGCCTCAGTATCTATCATATTAATATAAAAAGTCTCCTCCCTTAGAGTTTGGATCTCCCCGCACTGTGCACTCTCCTGACATCCTGTGCATTTCAGAGTCCTGTCTCTCCTGTAGAATTACTAACTCTCACCTAGCCCTCCCTGACTATCATCTCATTTGCTAAGACAGAGGCAAACATGGCAGTGGCATTGCTTTATATATTCGCCAGACCCTCTCCTATTTTATCTCCTTTAAGGAAGCTCTCCATGCCTGTCATGAACTCCTGCTAGCAAAGCTATCCCTTCCCTCCACCCTTCCCATCTTCATATGTGTCCTCTGTGCCTCACCTAAGGCTTTGCCCTCCTCCCTCCTCTCCTCCTTCCTTCTCCTCCCTTGTCTCCCTGCTCTCCACACCTGGTGAGCTCATCCTCCTTGGTGACTTCAATGTCAACCGACTCTCCCCACCTCTAAACCCCTCCTCCACTCCATCGAGTCCCTGAATCTCTCACAGCTCATCACTGATCCCACCAGACTCAGTCCTACCTCATTCAACCACTCTCTTCTGGACTGAGTGTTCTCCTCCCACCCCCGTCGCATCTTGGCTGCAGGCATTCTCTCTGATGCCCACAGTGATTACTGCTTTACTTACTGTGTCAGGAAAGTACAATCCACCAAGTATATCTGGCACAGGTCCCTCAGGTCACTCATCACCGATGTCCTCCTTTTGAACTTAGTTTCCTTGGACTGGTCCCTATTTAGATGGCTCACAACATTGACTCTGCCCTTTTATCTTTCACCACCATCCTATCCAACATCTGGAACACTCATGCCCTCCTTCACAAAACCTGTGTTAAATGTATCCATCACCCGTCGATCATGCCTGAACTAATCAAAATGTGCAAGTCTCAGGACTGTACCACATGGGCTCTTTTATAGACCTCCCACTCCATGACTGACTACCTTTACAGGTCTCTGCATAACACGGAGCAGTAATCGAAAGGGTCTATCATTACAAGTATCTGGGCCTAACTTTAGATAGTAGACTCTCTTTTGAATTACACTTGAGCTACATTTCAAACAAACTAAGACAACTATTAAGTTTTTTTCTATAGGAACCAGGCTTGATTTACCTTTACACTGCCAAAGCTATTGGTTACCTCACTATACTTACCAATTCTTAAATATGGTGATTTTATTTATAAAAATGCATCAGGTACTCTGTTGAGTACACTGGACTCACTATTTAGCAGTGCAGTGAGATTTGTAACGAAACTGCCTTATAGGATGCATAGCTGTACCTTATACAAAGAGGTCAGCTGGACTTCCCTAACTGAGCGAAGGGAAAATCATCCATATACTTTTGTATAAAAGTTCATTTTAGGATTATTACCCTCTTTCTTATTATGTAAGCTACGACTTAAAAACATGTCAAACTATACCTTACAGTCATCATCCAGAAGTATACAGTATATCAAATACCAAAACCAAGATCTAACCAAGGGGACGAAACACTAGCTGTATTGATGCCAAAAACTTGAAATGTGATCAAAAGCAAGATGGATTTGTGTAAACTGCCAACTTTAGCACATTTTATAGTATTATTAACAAGTGTTTTTAGTAGGCATTCTAACTGATTTGGCTAAAATTGCACTACTCACATTGACATGATTAATTTATCTGAGAATATGTTTTAATTCTTGATTGTAAATTTGTCTATGTGTTGTGTTACTTTTGTAATGTTTTACTTGTTTGCATGCACTTATAAAAGAGAATTTTTTTCTCAATTATGCTGTCCAATAAAAATGATGATGATGAACACGTGCACTAAAGTGACGCGTACTGCCAAAGCCCTACATTTCAAATCCAGTCTTCAGTCCAACCTAAACTCCCCATCCAACATCTGGGGTGTGATCCACTCTTTGTTCAGTCCCCCAATCCAATCGCCCCCCCCAGCCGATGGCTCCCTGGTCTCTGACCACCTCACTGTCACAACACTCAAGTTCTTCACCACCTGTGCCTACCCAGCCAGTCCTCCTCTGCCCCCCACCTCCAACATGGCTTGATGGCTTTAGTTTCCTCCCATCTCCCCCCCTCCATGAAGTCACATGCGCCCTCTGGTCTCTTAACCCCACCAAACAGAGCCCTGACAGCTTGGACCCCAAACTTCTAATATTTCAACCCCTGCCATTGTCTGTCCATCTACTCACCCCTTGAACCTGTTCTTCTCCCCCCTGCACCATCCCCAGCACCTGAAAAGTTACCAAAGTGTTACTTCTACACACAGGAAATGACCCCTTCTCCCCTACAAAGTGCAGATCAATCTCTCTCCTTCCACCCCTTGCCAAATTTCAAGAGTCCTTAGTGTATTCCAGACTTGAAAGTTTTCTAGACTCCCTGTCCTACATCTCTCCTTTCCATTCTGATTTTAGAAACAGCCACTTCACCATCTCCTCCCTACTGTGTGTCACTGATTACATTCGCACTGAAATGGATCAGGGGCATATCACAGCTGCTGACCTTGCTAAGGCATTCGACTCTATCTCTCACCCCTCCTCCTAAATAAATTGTCCTCAGCTGGCCTCTCTGCCCCAGTAGATACACGGTTTCACTCATTCCTCACAGGCCAGCAATACTCTGTCCAGGAGGGTGGCGTTTTGTCACCCCCATCCTAGCTGGTGTCCCCCAGGGCACCATCCTGGGCCCTGTATTGTTCTTTTTCCAAATGATCTTCTCTCTGCCTGCGCCTCTTCACACAAACACATGTATGCTGATGACATGGTAATTTACTCATCAGGTTCTTCTCCATCTGCAGTCAAAGCCTCACTCCAAAGTGACTTCCTCAACATGTTACGCTAGTTCCAGGCCAACCAGCTCAAAGCGTATATCAATAAGACCATGTCTGTGGTCTTTGGCTTCTCCCAGAAACTTTCAAGGCTCTCACCTCCTCCTGCCTTCACCACCCTGGATGGTACTGTCCTGGAGTTCATCCCTGCCTTTAAATACCTTGGAGTCTGGCTGGATAGCAAATTAGATTTCTCTATCCACATTGATGCCATACAATCCAAGCTTCGCCCAAAGCCTGGTGTCCTTTATCATAATAAGGACTGCCTCCCCCTCCCAATTGATGAGATCTGTTAACCAAAATGATCCCTTACCTTCTGATTATGCCAATGTGGTATATAGCTCTGCCCCCCCTTTCCAGACTGGACACCCTCTTCAATGCCTTCTGTCATTTTGCCTCTAACTCCCCTCCCCACACCCATCACTGCTCCCTCTACTCATCCCTTTCCATCTCCCCTCTATGCCTTTGTCACCAGCACCACTGCACCACCTTCACTGCCAAATACTGGTTTGGCTCTCATCCCTCCTACTTCTCTTTTGTACTCTCCTCTACCCCCATACTCTCTATGCTCTAGGCCCTCCTGCACCTTCTCCCTTCTTCCCCCCTCCGCACATGTTCAGGTTAAGCTGTCTTCTCCTACCGGCTCCCCTCCCTATGGAATCAGCTTCCACATGCTCTTCACCTTTCCCCCACTCTCCACTCTCTAAAACACATTATGAGGCTCTTTCCTCCTCCACCCTGTTTCTGTCTCTCCCCCTCTTGACTCCTCATCTCTCTGTCTTACCTGTTGCCCTCTCTCCCCCTGGCTTCAAGCTCCCACCTTTGGTGTCTCCCTCACCCTCCCTGCCCACATTCCTGAATGGGCAAAACCTCACCTATCCCTGTTTCACAATATTTCAAGTCTGAATCAGTTTTAGTTTACTGCTTCGCAATCCTGGTATTCCATTTAAACTGCTGCTCAGTATTAATTACAGCTTGAAATTATTCACTTGTTACTGCCTTTTTTGCTCTTCTGGTGGTTTTATTTTGACGTTTGTATCTTGTCTGTATGCTAATTCCCTCTCCCCGTCCTCCAGCTTACTACTTGAAATGAGCCCCAGCTCAGTGTGCCTTTCTCGGTCATAAAATTTTAAATACATAAATAAGTCCTGCCTACCATCAAGGATCAAGACTAACAACAGAAACATAGAATGTGTTGGCAGAAAAGGACCGGCAGGCCCATCAAATATGCTGTATTTTCCCTGCCTAACACTACATCCTGGTCTGTGGTCACAGGTATTTCTCCTTCCTCCCTTACCTCTATGTAATTTATCCATGTGATGGAGATGGGGATTTATATCCATGAAGAGCAGGACAAGATTGCCCTTGGTTGCTGTAGACTAAAATAAAGGTGCTAGCATTATGTGAACTTTGCATATTAAATGCTGAAATGTACTATGCTGGTAGTAAAATAGTTTTGCAGCATGTAGTAATTGTCAAATACTGTGGTTTGTTTTGCTGCACAGAACAGGTTCTTATGTCCTTGTTTGTTCTCCCCCACCACAGACTGGCCATCTGTGGGTCTGTGTTGTTGCTGGTAGTTATGCTTGCATGCTTCCAGCTAAAAGCTTAAAAAACTGTGTACCCTCTAGTGCACTAGACTAGTGCACGCCCAGATTTGGTGACTGGATAGAAGGACAGGAACTGGATTTTATTTTCAGCTTTCGGTATATTAAATTGGTATAAGTGCCCCTTTAGAGCACAGCAGCAATGGCTGCAGAAACACAGGGGGTGTGAGGGCAAGATTGGTCCTTCCCCACCATCGGAGCTCCAACAGAATCCCACTGCACAGCCTAGAACACAGCAGCAATGGCTGCAGAAACACAGGGGGTGTGAGGGCAAGATTGGTCCTTCCCCACCATCGGAGCTCCAACAGAATCCCACTGTACAGCCTAGAACACAGCAGCAATGGCTGCAGAAACACAGGGGTTGTGAGGGCAAGATTGGGCCCGGCCCACCATCAGCGTTCCAATGGAATCCCACTGCACAGCCCAGAATACAGCAGAAACGGCTGCAGGAACACAGGGGTCATGAGGGCACTATTGGGCCCTCCCAGTGATGCAAGTGTTAGACAAGAAGTACAGGAACTCAGGCACTGGCAAATATGAAAAGCAGAATGAGGATCTTTAATCTGAAGGATAGCTGTGTGAAGACACGTCTATTTGTTTAGACACTAGTAGATTCAGTTAGAGATACTGAAGTATTTCTAGCAAAATAGTACCGCTGTACAAGTCAAGTGTTGTTATGGAAGCCTTGATGTCAGGTCACAGGGTCAGAAACCGTCACTATGTTGCTGGTTTAAGAATTTCAGTTCCAATGTCAGTGTGAAGAAGTACAGGAACCTTGTTCCTCCTGCAAAAAAGGTACAGGAACTGAGTTCCTGTGTGTTCCTGTTCACTTTCATCACTGGGCTCCCCCCACCATCAGAGCTCCAGTGGATCCCACTGCACAGCCCAGAACACAGCAGAAATGGCTGCAGGAACACGGGGGTCGTGAGGGCAGGATCAAGCCCTCCCCACCATCAGAGCTCCAGTGGAATCCCAATGCACAACCCAGAACACAGCAGAAATGGCTGCAGGAACACAGGGGTCGTGAGGTCAAGATCGAGACCTCCCCACCATCAGAGCTCCAGTGGAATCCCACTGCACAGCCCAGAACACAGCAGAAATGGCTGCAGGAACACAGGGGTCATGAGGGCAAGATCGAGCCCTCCCCACCATCAGAGCTCCAGTGGAATCCCACTGCACAGCCCAGAACACAGCAGAAATGGCTGCAGGAACATGGGGGTCGTGAGGGCAAGATCGAGACCTCCCCATCATCAGAGCTCCAGTGGAATCCCACTGCACAGCCCAGAACACAGCAGAAATGGCTGCAGGAACACGGGGATCGTGAGGGCAAGATCGAGCCCTCCCCACCATCAGAGCTCCAGTGGAATCCCACTGCACAGCCTAGGTAAAGACTCAACCTCATCCAGCTCAGCACAAGCAGTACAATAGGAAAGCACTAGCAGAGGGTTGCTTTGGCACCAAATGGGACCATACTTTAATTTTAAACATCCTAACTGCATAGTGTACCTGACTACTTTATCTATCAGCATACAGCAATTGATAGGATATTTAGCAACTTTTCATACCTGTATTGCTGGTTGTTATGTTATTTTCAGACCGTTTAAAGTGCATTTTTATTTGCTACATGCTCTGTTGTTTCACTGCTCAGTAACCCCCTTATTCCAGCATGCCCCCCTCCTTTTTCTGTTCCCTCCCAAGCCCTTTATACCCAATTCTACCTTCCTTTGTCCCAGCAGAATGCAGCAGCAATGGCTACAGGAACACAGGCATCGTGAGGGCAAGGTTGGAACCTCCCCACCATCCAAGCTCCAGTGGAATCCCACTGCACAGCCCAGAATGCAGCAGCAATGGCTACAGGAACACAGGAGTCATGAGGGCAAGGTTGGGCCCTCCCCACCATCCAAGCTCCAGTGGAATCCCACTGCACAGCCCAGAATGCAGCAGCAATGGCTACAGGAACACAGGCATCGTGAGGGCAAGGTTGGGCCCTCCCCACCATCCAAGCTCTAGTGGAATCCCACTGCACAGCCCAGAATGCAGCAGCAATGGCTACAGGAACACAGGGGTCGTGAGGGCAAGGTTGTGCCCTCCCCACCATCAGAGCTCCAGTGGAATCCCACTGCACAGCCCAGAATGCAGCAGCAATGGCTACAGGAACACAGGGGTCGTGAGGGCAAGGTTGGGCCCTCCCCACCATCCAAGCTCCAGTGGAATCCCACTGCACAGCCCAGAATCCAGCAGCAATGGCTACAGGAACACGGGGTCGTGAGGGCAAGGTTGGGCCCTCCCCACCATCCAAGCTCCAGTGGAATCCCACTGCACAGCCCAGAATGCAGCAGCAATGGCTACAGGAACACAGGGGTCGTGAGGGCAAGGTTGTGCCCTCCCCACCATCCAAGCTCCAGTGGAATCCCACTGCACAGCCCAGAATGCAGCAGCAATGGCTACAGAAACACAGGGGTCGTGAGGGCAAGGTTGGGCCCTCCCCACCATCCAAGCTCCAGTGGAATCCCACTGCACAGCCCAGGTAAAGGCCTGACCTCATCCAGCTCAGCACCAGCAGCACAGCAGGGAAGCACTATGTCTGGATGGTGTAGGGCCAGACCCTGAAGAACTTGGGACCAGTGATAAAACAGACAGGACACTGGCAAAAGGATCAGATTATGAATAAAGTATTTATTCTGATTACAGATGTAAGCCCTGCATTGCCTTACCTTGACACCGGAAGCCAGAGTATTCCCTATACTCCTGAGCATATGATCAGACTTGGAGTGCAAATGGTATGCAATCCCTTTTATACTAAGGTAATAACCATAGCAATGGCTACTCCGTGAATATATTAGACTGTAATTACAGCTAACATACAAAATATGCCCTATCAGCTAAAAGTTAGGTGGCTCCCGGTATCTAAAGATATACAAAGTATAGAAATATGCCATCTGGCATTCCGGTGCTAAACAATAGGTCCCTATTACAGGCAGACAGCAGTCCACTAGGTGGAGCTGTTGTACAAGGTAAAAATCATTATAATTTTGGATAAGGCAAATCCAAATAAAGTCAGAAGTAATTGTAGCATAATCCACCAGATGGTGGTACAGATCACTCTTGGTCATACAATGATATTGTTGCAAGCAATAAAGCATAAAACAGTGCTTAGTTCTTAGTTAGGAAAAATACAGCAAAAATTACATTATATTTTTATCAGTAGTCCTAACATCATAATTAGCAGCAAACAATAATCAATAATTGGTTCCTGTTAACACACTTGTATGTTGGGTGTGGTGCCCTGCTTCGTTAGTCATAATCAGTATCATTATGGTTAGTAGTTACAGAATAGTGTTGTCCAAGATGTACTAGGAGTAGCCAGTATGGAGTGGGGGCCCACCCTAACAGTCCCTCCCTTGTTGCCTTCCCGCTAAGGCAACAAAGTTGGTAAGTGGATGTGGTGGTATAAGCTGGATGCACGGGCCTTGTGAATAAAGTCGAGTTGTTCATGGTGTTGTTTTAGTGTGCGTCTTCCATAACAAAGAGATATCAAAAAGGTAAATATTAAAAATACTTCAATAATGCAAAACCTTTGAAAACAAACTCTAACCAGGTATTACCAAGGGTCATACTTAAGCCTCCATCATGGAAGAGGTCATTAAGGGATTCCCCAGCTTTGGAGATGTTGTTGCTAATGTGGATGAGGTGTGTGTCATTCCTATCTAATAGTGACTTGAACTTCAATAACAAGGGATCAATTTTGGCATTAAACATGGGTAGGTATTGTGAGAGAGCATTTAAATAGTCAGGGTCACTAGAAATGAAATCTGCTTCCAGGACTGGGACCGGGGTGATAACCATATGGCCAATCACTGTTTCATGAGGAATGAAACAGAAATTAGGTTCAGAAATGTCACAAGTAAGAGACCCATAGTTAAACTGCTTATGGTCGGTGACAACACAATACTGGCCATCTGCATTATAAGATACCTTTACTTGTTGAATTTGCCATTTGGTGAGCTTGATGGGACAGGTGAAGGAGTTCGTGAGGCAACTGGTATAGTGATGGATGTCTTCCTTATACTTGTTGTAGAGTTGAGGCAGTGTCCCCTTTGGTATAAGGGGTGATGGGTCTATGTGATAATGGCTATCGCAGAAAGGCGATCGCCGTTAGGGTGAATGTACAACAGAGAAAATCCATTTCACTGATGTACAATCCTGGTGCACAGCAAAAGGGAGCTGGGAACTTGAGTTTTTTTGTTTACCCCTGCATTCCCCTACTAAAGAGTCTCAGCTCCGGGGGGTGGGGGTGCATGTCGGGGGTGAAAAATAAAAAAAAGGTCTTTCTTGGACCACCACAAAAATCTCGACACACACAGCACCGAACCCGGCACCCTCCCAACTGTAGCCTGCCATGAACCCACCACATCACACGGCCAGCTTAGCAACCCACCGTCATGCTACACCTCACAAAACATCCCTCCTTTTCCACCTGTCGCATGGTGTGCTCGCTCCCCCCGAGCGTATACATATAGCGACTGGATGTTGCTATACCTGCATTCGGCCCCCCCGTCCACTAGCCCTGAGAACAGGCACTGCTATTGAGTTGCCCTTTTTGTAAGTGTTTAATAGCGATCGCCCTTCTCACGGGATACCAGGGGTGATGAAGTCAAAGTGGAGTTACCTGTGCTAGGGTTAAAAGTTTTGTTAGACTAGAGTTCCATATTAAGAGAAAATGACCAATCAATTGCATCAGTGGTATAACCACATACAGGTTTGATTACATCAAACACATCAGAGTGACAGAGATAGTGGCAACCCTTCTAGGCACAGCAGTCTGTTGATGTCACCATCCAGGTGTCAAGGATGTCATGGAATACCAGCAATGAAGGCAGGTCGAGCCATTACCTGAAGATGTCATCTTGAAGGTGTCCCACAGAATGGATGTTGGCAAGTTTGTCGAAGATGGCAGTTTTAGGATCAAAACATGGAAGAGAGACAGTAAAGGTTACGTACATGGTGTCCTGAACAGAACATTGTTTAGTTTCATAACATGGGCCCTGGTTGGGGTATCTAGTAACATACCCTAGGTTTTTGGCAGTGGATAATGGAAACTGTACAGTTCTCTCCATACATTTAGTAATGCAAGATACAGACCTACAATGTGGGCGATACCATTTGGCCATTCAGGAATCATGGATCAAATCTGGGATGTGTCCTGATTCGAGATCCCAAAAGAGATTCACTATAGTAGTCATTATGAAAGAGCAATAGGCTGAGCAAAATAGTTCTCTGGCTATAAAATGCTGCTCTACTTCTTTATTGTTTTGAAAAACTAATTCATTGATTTTATTCTTGGTGTCATTAAAGTGTGTAGCAATGTCATGCATGTTATGTACTGTGAAGTGCTCCTCGCTGGTAAGGCCGTGTATGCATTGTAAAACAGGGGAAATAACATCTTGTCCTACAGCTGTTTGGAATTTCAGAGTCTGGATATATATAGCAGCCAAGTCTACTTGATTCCATATGGACATACCAGTCCCTACTAGACCAGTAACAGTCCCCGTGACTCCTGCTATTTCAGCGAATCCATGCTTGCTTCAGGGTTTACCTTTAGCTTTCTTGGATTTGGGATGGGCTCTAAACACACCTCAATGTGGGGAAGTATGGGGCCCTGCTACAGGGTCCTCAGTGCAAGTTTGATATGCTGCCAAGAGGTCAAGCAGCGTGGCACTATGGAATTTAAAAGTACTTATGGTAGAGCAACAACCAAATTCAGCCATGTTCCAGTTGCTAAGATTTAAAACAACAGGAACTTTCATAAACTGTACATTGTTGACAAGGGTACCTGGTAAAGAAGTGGCAACAAGTCTGCTAGCTGGTCCTTGTTCCAAAATGGGGCATTCAGTAGCAGGTTCTTCAGTTGGGTGTACCACAGTTAAAAACATAGCAATGCTGGCAATAGAATGTTGTGTACAAAATTGTTTTCTAGATTCATTATCGTAAGTACCATAAAGGCGGGGTTGATAAGTGCAGTAAGGTTATATAAACCATGTTGGGGTTGGGCTTGTCTGATAAACAGAGTACCATTTGGAGAAATACGGGTATTGGGCCAGTTACTGGAATTTGTTAACCTGGTCATTAGTTTGCCATTCAATTTGAAGAGAGGACTGGTCAGGAGAAATGACAATGGCATTGAGGTAGTCATCCTTGCCTTCCTGGACTGTATTGAGTCTAGATGGGACAGCAATGCTGACTTTTTGTTTAAGAGTTGGGTGGTCTGATATGTGGCCAGGGGAAAAGTAATGCTTATGCGAAGGATGCAGAGCATGGAGTAGTCTTTTCAAATTAGGGTTCATGTTAAGATTCATGTTTTGGGGCTTAGTAAATACATCCTGTGGTATGACAGCAGTCAGGATTTCAAGGATAAGAAAAAGAAACAAGATAGCCATTGTGCGGGTAACCTGTAAGGAAGAAAGAAAATTAACATCAGTATTTACTGTTTCCTACCAAATGGGTAAGTAAGGAGGGTTCTACTCTCCTTTAAACAGCTTATGCTGGTTGGCATGAAGCCAGTTGTCTCTCTGCTTGTTTTCTGTGTTGATTCTTATCTGATAGACTGCAGGGCTGAGCTTGTTGATGATTGGGTTAGGTCCCTTCCATTTATTGGCAAAGGGATGTGTGGGGTGTACAAATTTGAGTACCATTACCTGGTCTCCAACTTGCCAGTCGACTTCTTTAACTGTTTTATCAAAATGCATTTTTGATTGTAATTGAGCTTTTCCAATGTTTTGGGCAACAAACAGGTGGATCTTAATATTCTCTTTTAGTTGTGAAACATAGGTGTCTGCTGCCACCCTGTCCGCAGTGGGCATGTCTATCACCAGTTGCTCAGGCAGTCTCATGATTCTACCAGTCATAACCTCGAAAGGGGTGTGCTGGGTAGATGAAGCAGGAGTACCTCTAATTGCCATTAGAAATAAGGGCAATAAGGCATCCCATGTTTTGGGATTGTCATCGATAAATTTGGTGAGCATGGGTTTGATTCTTTTGTTTGTTCTCTCTCTACCTGTCCTGAGGACTTGGGGTGATAGGGGATGTGAAACTTCTGGTGTACACCAAGAAGTTTAAGTGTCTCTTTCATTAACTCACCTGTGAAACTGGTTCCTTGATCGGAGTCTACCTTGAGAGGTAGGCTCCACCTGGTGAACAATTGTTCTACCAGGATTTTGGTAGTTGCCTTTTCTGTGCATGCTTGGGCCCGAAAGGCCTCGCTCATTTTAAGACTAAGTCAATGACTACAAGTGTATACTTGTTATTTCTGCTAGTGTTTGTGAGTGGGCCAATGAAGTCAATTTGAATTGCATGCCAGGGTCTTGATTGCCTCTGGGGGTGTAATTTAGCATTTTTCTTTGTGGGGATGGAATTGTTTTGTGCACAGACGAGGCAGTTGTTAGGATTGAAAGTGGGCCGGAACTCACCGGAATGGCGTTCCGGTACTTTTTCTGCAACTGGAATGTCATTCCGGTACTTTGTAGCCAGCCTAAAGTGCTTCCCCTTTTTTTTCCATTTGTTTCCCAGACTCCCGTTTGCCCCCAATTTGTGTTTTTTTCTGTAAGCTGTGGGTCCCACGCTGTCTCCAGACCTTGTTTTCCCACGTTTCCACACAGAGCTGCACAAACTGAGCGTATTATGTCAAAAGTTTTGATGTAGTTGCCCTTCCAAACAATAACAGGGCTCCGCTTGTTTCCTTAAAGTTTGAAGCACCTTCACCCATGTGGACCTGTATTTTTCTGTCCTCCCTCAGGTCCGTACTCATACCATAAAAAACAGCCCCTCCGGCGCTCTTGGAACTAGACAGGTGAGGTGAGTTCCAGAGCATTGGAGAGGAAATCATCTGAGAAGCTGCCTGCTTTAAACCAAGGAGGAGTGAGCTGTTGTTGCCTGCCCGAGCTGACCGCCGCTTGCTGCATGACCCAGAGAGCGCAACCGACCTACTGATTGCAGTGCCGCTGCACTGTTGCAGCCTATTCCACAAAAGAGCCTGTAGTTTATTAAATCTTTTACAAAAATCAAACGCTTTTTCCAGCAGCAATACTGTGAGCCACAGTGGCATATCGCAGTGCAGTCAGACCCACAGCGCCACCGGACCACCCGCATCAGCCACCAGCTTGAGGACTTGAGGGGGATCCTGCCTGACCGGGAGTGTACAACGAAGTAGTCCAGTTTTGCTTTCCTTTGGGTCTGGTTAGTCTTTTTTTGTAAATTTGTTGTGAGTCTTGTCTGAGTGTCCGACTGTCCGAGATAAACTACTACTAGTACCTGTTTTTTCTCTGTTCATCAGAGTACTACTGAGGCTTATCATAGCATTGTGTTCATTTAGGCAGCCTGCATAGGAGATCTAGTCTTACTTTTACCAGCTTTTAGAGGGCGTATTGTATTGGTTGTGGTGTGCTGGGGCATCATTTATAAACATAGTGTGCACAAGTGGGGTGCTGGGGGTTGTAAGATTTGATGTTGCTTGTTTTTTTTTCTAATGATTGTTGCTGTGGTGTGTGTGGGATAATCTAGACATTGTGGGGTTGTGTTTTGTTGAAGTTGTGGGTGGCTAAATAGCTTGTCTAAGAAGTGCAGCTGAACAAAACTAAATGAGAGGCCACTGGCTCCCAAGCTGACAAAAAATACTGGATTTTTTGAGGTGTGTGTAGCAACCTGCCAAACCAGCCAACAACAAGCACACGTAAGAGACTTGATGAATGCTTAGACTGAATTTTTACTACATCCCCAATATATCCATGTCACAAGGATACATTGGGGATGTAGTATACCTTTTTCCTAAATCCAGCTCAGCCATCTACATAGCTGCACAGAAAGGCTAGAATTGGATAAACTGAGCTGGTGTCATGCCAAGGGGCATAACTGGAGAACTGCTGGCCCAGTAGTAAGTACTGCTTGGGCTCATGTTATTTACTGCTTGTGTAGTTCAGCTTAGGTTTAAAACATGTTTTTTAAAGTGATCTAGAAAAGGGTGATACACCACAAAAAACAAATAAGTAGATGATTGATTACTCATAGAATGCAAACTAGGGTATTAGTTGCTTCCGGCCCATAGTTCTCCAGTTATACCCTGAGCTGGTGCCCCTTCAAACTTAGTTGGGAGGGTGGGCAGAAATTGTGTCCGGGTATAGTGGGGAGGACTGCAGCCAGTTTAACTGAGCCGGGTGGTGGAAGAAATTTTTCTTGGGCTAAAAAGAGCTGGGGGCTGCATGCTTGGTTTACTGAACTGAAGAGGGGCTATGTCTAGGCTAGCTGAAATGAGGAGGGGGGGTTGTGCCCAGGATGACGGGGTCAGGAGGGGTGGTGGTGACCTGGAGAGCTGGAGAGAGAATTGTGTGGGCTAACTGAAATGGGGAGGAGGGGTTTTGTGCCTAGCCTAAGTAGGCTGGATGAGGGAAATTGTGCTTAGTTTGATCCAGGGTGGTGGAAGAGACTGTACACGGGCTACCTGAGGTGGGGGGTAGGGAGGTTGTGGCCAGGCTAACTGGGTTGGGGAGGGATTGTACCCAGGTTGCTGAGCTGAAGAGGAGTTGTGCCTGGGCTAGCTGAAATGGGGAAGGGGATGTTGTGCCTAGGATAACTTAGTTGGGGTGGTGGTGTCCCGGAAGAGTTGGGGGAGAGGGGCAGCAGATGTGAAAAGGCTGGGCACAGAGGACAGGACTACAGAAAGAAGACAAAAAAAAAGTACAGGAAATGTTTCCACCTGTTGTCTAGCAACACTGTCATGCCGGCAACTGTGGCTCTGGAGTGTGCGTCCAGTGGTAGCATTTCCCAGCCTGGAAGGGGACAGCACTGTTTCTGGCACCGCAACAAGGCCTGTGAAGCACCAAGGAGTTTTATTCCTCTCAGGTGCACTGCTGTGGTGTCCAAGGTTACTAGTAGTGTCTATGGCATCACCATCTTGTGGGAGGAGGTCAGCGGGGGGATGGTAACGAAAAGCCACTGTGCAGTGCATAGAAAGAAAGATGGTGAGGGGTAGTGTATGATGAGGCTGGGAGGTAGCAGGGGTAGTTGCTGACCTTAAGTCCAAACTGACCAGCACTGGATGATAAGCAGCTTGATTACATGATGCTGTGTTACAGGGTGCAGAGCGTTGGTTTATGGTTATTAGAAAGAGGCAGTGAAGGGGGGGGCATGGCTAGCAGCCAACTAGAGCAGATGCATTTTAATGGAGCTCTGTCATTTAGCTAACTAAAACTTGAAAAAACTACTTAAAAGCAGAATTGACAGCTTCTACATTACTATACCAGCCTAAGAGAAATAATTCTCACCTTTTGGGAGTTCTTTATGTTTGCAGAGCTATGGGAAAGTCAAAGAATACAATAACTACAGAGCCAGGAGGGAGAAGCAAAGCTACGAGGCCTGGAGAACCTGCACACACCGTAGGAGTGGAAACCATGGCAGGGGATCCTTCTGAACCCTCGAACAGTGCTTTATTGCAGGCAATTAGAGAGCTCGATAAAAAAGTGGACACTTTAAGAATGCGATTCACAGGACTGGAAACAAGAATGGAATTAGTGTCCTCAGAGGCCAAAGTGATGACTGACATGGTGAATAAATCTGCAGCGGTGGTGGCAGGTATTGTTACTGAGAATAAACTGCTCCATCTCCATTTAGAAAACCTAGAGAATAGAGTGAGGGTGGCTAACATCCGCTTACTGGGAGTACCGGAAGACACAGAAGGAACTGATCTCATGGGCTATGTAATTGCACTCATCCAGAACTGTTTGGATATTGATACACAGCAGACTGCAACTAAAATGTGTAGGATCACCCCTTGGAGAGCCCTCCTGGAGAATCTTCCCAGAACAATAATGATTGTCACCAGTGGCCCTCACATCAGAGGTCAAATATTGGAAGTTGCTAAACTAAAGGCACCGCTAAAACTGTCCGAGGGCATGCCAGTGCAGTGGTTGGATTTCCACTTGTGATGCTGGCGACCAGGGTTTGGGAATGGACCTGGGTCGTCGGAGGGCTGGCCGGTGGGAGAGGGATTGAGCATCCCTTGGACTGCTCTCCTTCTCCTGGGGAGAGGGTGGTGCGTACTCAGTGCACAAGTGACACCTGGCAGAAACTGGGTCGCCACACAGCACCGGCGCTGACTCAGCTCTGGGGCCGGGCGGATGCTGTACGTCATTGCATGTCCCCGTCCCAGCCTACAAAGAGAAGAAAAAGCGTTGCAGCTGGCTGTCTCCGTGAAGCCCTCCTCCAGGCTTCAATTATCCTCCCAGCTGGCTCTCCCAACCAGACACAGTTTCACGGCACTGTACTTAGGGAGGCAGTGCCATGCCCCCACCCTCTGGGGGTAAGCCAGTGCACCGGGAGAGTTCAGTTATATGATGGAAGTCTGAGACGTCGTGACCTGGGTGGATATTGACGCCAGCGAGCAAGAAAAGTATAGTAAATAAAAAAAAAAAAAAAAAGAAACTGTCCGAGGACACCCAGATCCACTTTTTCCCCGGACCTTAGCTACTTGACCCTACAATGTAGAAAGGCCTTCGATGGAGTCCATGCAGGCCTGAAAGCATTGGAGATATCACTTGTATTGCAGCAACTGGCCTGACTGTGCATTTACTATGCAGGTAAAACTTTCCTCTATTCCAACCCGGTAGAAGCAGGGGAGAAAATAAACTTAATTAAAAAGAACTTCCATCACTCCCAGTCTGAGAGCCCTTCTGATGAGGAGGACTGAATTGTGAGAACATGAGCTCCGTTACTTAAAACTAAGGTCTATGTGCAAACTAAACGAAGAACTTGGAACTCCCACAATTTTATATTTCAATTCATAAGTGCTTTTCTTTCCCTCTCTCATTGTTTTTCTGGATAGCCTAGAGTTTAAAGGCAGAATTTGTTTGGGGAAAGTAAAGCAGTTTAGGCTGAATTTTTATGATGCAGTTAATTGGGGGTAGATTGTGGCATGAGTTCTTAGCTTATATTCAAAATGGTCCAGCCTTAGGTAGTTGTAAACTACTGTTTATACTACTGTTATCTATTTTAAATACCCTGTAGTAATACAAGTTTTGTCAGTTAGTAGTATTAAGATGGCATACTTTTGGACAAGACTTTAGCATACAGGATAATTCTGTATTTAGGAAAATAGAAGTGACATTACAATATATCTCTATCACTGATAATGGAGTCTTCTTTTTCTTTTTGCATCCCACTACCTTTAGTAGTTATTATCGATTATGTAGATTTATGGGCATTAAAGTGCCTTTTGCTGGCATTAAAGGGTGAGTTTTTTCACCTGGGAATAATTTCTTTCATAACTGTCGATTCTCGAAATAAGCTGCAAATAGTCACATTTAGGAAATATTGCTATTTTATTTGACTGCTACCTTACTGTGGTAGCCTTAACTTAAGGAATCCCTCATATGAAGTAACAGTGGATGGCAAATACTGTATCCTATCAATGTATTACTGGATGTGATAAACACTTTTTATATTTGTACCAAGGAAATGTATTTTACAATGTAATGTGCATTGCAAACCAATAAAAATAAAGTACAAAAAAAAAGGAAAGGCAGGGAACAGGTACAAGGTCTTAACTTTTGACTCTTGTGGTATGTCGGGCAGGTTTTAACTCCCAGAGGTAATGCAGAATCACTTGGTCAGGCATGCCAGGTCTGGGAGGTCCCCTATATACCCAGCATACAGCAAGTCACCTTTCAGGTTACATTTTACTGTTTACACATACTGAGAAGAATCTAGAAACAACCGAAACTTTGGCTGAGAACTAGTTAAACTGTAAGTAAACAGCTGTGTTAGTTTGATAAGCAGTAAAGACATTTACTGTGGTCTGTGTGTTTCCTTGGCCTGCCCTTGATATCTGTGCAAGTTTAAAACCAGAGACATACAAGTTCAGCTGTGTTTTGTCCACTTTTTGGCAGGTTTAAGCAGCAGTCTGTGTTAGGGCTGGTTTTTACTAACCACATCCCTGGAGAGCCCAAGCTCAGCTCTCCCAAATCATGCAGCCTTTGGATTTGCTGTTTTTTTTTTGTTTTTTTTTACCTTATAAAATGGGCTTAAGAAATCCAGGTCTCTGATTGGCTACTACATCATCTGAGCCGTGTCCTTATCAGATGATATAGTAGCCAACCGGGACTACTGCCCACCATGATGCCCCATGACAACAATAAATCAGTGAGCTCTGCCAAACCTAAACACAAACTATCAGTAGCAGAGCTCACTGAAGCGGCAGCAATCCACCACAGGGGCACTCGCACCAGCACAATATCACAGTACAATCAGCATATCTCACTCAGATGCCACAAAATCCCCCTTCTGACACAAACTGTAAAGGTGTACTTTTCTTTTACTCACAGAGCTTTTGTTCCTCGTATTTCCACCGGCGATCCTCTGTCATCCTCGCTCGGATCTCTGTAGTCCGCACTCGCCCCACTCCTACACTTTATCACTTCCTATAAATCACACCCTTCACAACACAGAAAGAACATTAGCAGCAGAATACTTCTCACTATAAATCGAAACGTTTAATTTTTCTCAGTGTCCGTTATGGTTTAAAAAAAGCAGGAAGCGGTATCCTATGGCACCCGGTAATAGACACGCTCACTCCCAGCGGCCAACAAGGAACACTCTCACTCCTGACGCTGCTCACAATTCGGCAACTTCACTACCTATAAAAAAAATCTCTAAAAACTAAAACACATGTAGTTATTTCTCCCAATGTTTACCGCCGCAGTTTCACAGAATACAGGAAGCGGTATTGTACGGCACCCAGTAACGGACATGCTCGCTCCCAGTGGCCAACTAAGAACATGGTTGCGCCATTTATTTCTGCCAATATTGGATCACAGAGATGCAGCCACATAGGCAGACATGGTGGCACTAGTCAGTGAAAACACATACTAGCTCTCAAGATATAGTACTAAAAACAGGTAAACATAACCTAAGAAAGCCATAGAAACCCAGTACTTCAAATGAAACACTTTTTTAAAGTGACTTCATAGGGGGACTATTTTTCCTATTTGAAGTATTAAACCTTCTTTTTTTTATATTTTTTACTTTATCTCTTTTTTTTTATTCATTAAACAATCAATAGATAAGCCCATTTTATAAGTGCAATAACACACTCCGAGGTGTGGGTTATCGCCTGATAAGAGCACGCCTAAGGGCATAAGGCACTCGACCTAAGCGCCTCATGCCTAAGTACACCCCTAGGCATGCTCTTATCAAGCAGTAACCCACACCTCGTTGTGTGTTATTGCTTGCTTACCATATGAGTGACCATGACATAGCCTCCTCTTGCCTATCCCAAAAACTGTTCTCTCACTAGCAGTCTTTGGCTGTCCACTTATTCCAACACAAAGTCACCATGCCAGGTCCTGGTGCAGAAAACCTATTCACCATCTGATTAAAATCTCAAACTTGCACCATTCAATTACAGTATCAAGAAAATAGTTGGAACATCATGAAGCTGATTGCAAAGTTCTTTAAAATGTTTTAGCAATACAATTACAAGTTGTAACACTGGGGGCATCTTCTGGATAGAGAATCAGTTTCTGGGGTAGCCATGGTGTTTGCCTAAACTTGTTATTGATTTTGTGTTGACTGTGTAGGCCCACTGAGGCTAGAAGTCCCTTTTTCAGGGGTGACTGGGGGGGGGGGATACAGACGGTAACCAACTGAATTTGAACCAGATTAACCTGTTACTTTATGTTATGTGGTATTTTAGTGAATGGGGGAAGTTTGACCAGGACACCGGGGAAATTCCCCTACTGTTGCAGTAGGGAGACCCTGACACTGTGAGATGTGGAGGTGGAAGGTCTAACGGAGAGGGCTGAGATGGCCCAGGAAATTGTTGGTATGGCGTTACCACTAGAAGAGGGATCCGCTGCAGAGGCGGCTGGAATGCACCCGTCAGGTGGCCAGCATATTGCCCAAGTCGGTGGTCCCTCGGTGGTAGAAACAGAGCAGCATTTAAGTTTAGAAGACAAGCGGGGTTGCTTAGAGGAAGAATTGCTCAGAGTGAGTGAGATCATTTCCATCGCAGGACAGAAGCAAGAGGAAGATGGAAACGGAAGCGTACTGAGAATTCACCAGGTACTACAACGCTATCAGGCCCAAGCAAAATCCATGCAGCTGAAGAGCAGCCTGGAGTACAAGTGAATGGGGACGCACCTTCCTCTCAAAAGGACTGGGGTGATATAGCGGAAGCCGCTTGGTCGCCGGATAGGGCCCTGCAGGATGCAGGTTGGATCTCTATGTCGGATGGACATTGGAAGCCCGAGGGTGTTGTCAGTGAGATGACAGATGGCTCCATATCGCAGACAAGTAAAAACTCTGCTGTTTTGACATTACCTGAGTCGGAAAAGGGTTTTGTATCACATGGTCCTGTGTCTGCCCCCCCTGCTGATCTGGAGAGCAAGTCGAGTACAGAGACTGCTAATGTCCACACTAATTTAGTCCGACCACTGATTACTGAGGCAGCTGAAAGACCTACATATGCCAGTCACTTTAGGCAACCAGTGGAGCTAGCGAAAAGGCGTAATGCCATTCGGTTGAGATATGTGGGTCCTCATGACAGCCCCCTCCCCCCCCCGATAGATTTTATGTTGAAAACATATTGCTGAAAAAAAGTGTGGGTTTTTCTCCCTTGGAGGTTTATGCTCTGATTCATGTCCAGGGAGACTATACCTTTGACATTAGTTTTCATACACCATCATTATTAGAAACCATTTGGTGTCGCTACATAAACCTTAAGACAAATCCCCTTTGGTCAGATTTCATTGTCCTGCCTTAACAAAACAGCCCTTTAGAGTTATAACTATCCTTTTTAGGAATGAAGGAGTTAATATCGTGGATATTGTCCATTGGTTAGAGAAGAAATGTGAAATTCAGGGAAATCCTGTGCCTATTATGGATGCAGAGGGGTTTTGGAATGGGGGTTGGAAGTTTAGAGTTAAGTTGCATTCTACTGATTCTGACCTCATTCATCTACCGAATTGTTTTTTTCCCTTGGTAGGGATAAGGGCTTTTTTACCCTGGGCAGCCCAGAGTTTATTTTAAATGTGGGTCCAAGATGCATATTAGCACCTCTTGTGATATGCTTAAATGTACACACTGTGGGGAAACAGGTCACCCTAGTGCCCACTGCTTCCAACAATCTAAATGCAATCTCTGTGATGAGATAGGGCATGCTTTTGCAACCTGCCCCATTGCTGCTAAAAACACAGAAGAAGCAGACTTTGGGGTACAGGACCACTATATCCGGCTGGCAGTCAAACAAGGTCACTCTCCCCTTGGGGAAGTGTCTCATGTAGCCCCTTCCAAGGGGCTGCAGCCAGCTAAGGAAACTCCAAGTGATGGGTTGGACCATACCCCTGACACTGTTCCTTTACCTCTGGTTCCAGTGCCTATGAATCCTGTGATGGGAGACTCGGAAGGCGCTAGCATTTTCCCCCCTCAGCCCCCTGAACAGACGTCCCCTGGTGAGCATTCTGTGGTGATTTGCATATGCAGCCCATGATGATTTGCATTGTGGGAGCATGTGTGATTTTGTATTTTCTTGAAACTTGGCTTCCCAGCCAAATGCCCTTTGGGGTAACCCTTGCCTCAGTGTTTGCGCACAGAGGTTCTTTGTCTTTTAAATAGTTTTTTATTTTAATGGGTTCACCACAATATATCCAAGGCACACTGCCTTAAGGGTAGCTGGTCCATTCCACTGGGGTGTCAAGCAGATGAGGCATACTGATGAGTCCTGGTAGGACGAAACATGTGTCTATGTCTTCTGTTAGCACCCTTTGCAAACTGTGTGACAGGCTTTTCAGCACCATGCAATTCTGCTTAAAGTTGGACCAGCATAATATTCTGTGGTGATTTGCATATGCAGCCAATGATGCTTTGCAGTGTGGGGGTATGTGTGATTTTATATTTTCTAGTCCCCTGGTGAGGGCTACACTCTGGTTGTGAGTAAGAAAAGGAAGCCATCGAAAGAGAAATCCAAACAGAAAAATAAATCTAATATCCCTACCACAGCCCTCCTTTTGGAAGACTCAAATACATATGATAATTTGTTGGATGAATTGACGGCTATGGAAGATAGTGCAACACCTACTGCGGCACCCTTACAATCTGCGCCAGTGGTGCTCTCAGAAGGTTAAATGGAACCACAACCTCAAGACTGTAAAAGCGGCAGAGTGACTAGGGCTTCTAGTAAGGTGAAGTGAAGGCCGACTCCCTGTGACATATGGCTCCTTTTCACTTTCGTGTGGCATCACTGAATGCTAACAGCATCAAATCCCCTGCCAAATGTCGGAACACTTTTGTGCAGTTTGTACATGAGAACTTAGACTGTGTTTTCTTCCAAGATGTTCGGTTGCACTCCTCTGAAGAATTGACTGCAGCTTTTGATGGGTGGATTTGGGGTCATAGTTTTTGGTCTCAGGAGAAGGACTTATGCAGTGGGGTTGGAATTTATTTTTTCATTTCCCATATTCAGGTGATACATCACATAAAGATTTTGGAAGGTAGAGTTTTGTTACTGGATATCAAGTCGGGTAATATGTTTTTATGATTATTAAACGTATATACCCCTCAAAATAAATTTGATAGGGTAGCTTTGTTTAAATTGCTTTACCCATTTTTGAGCACTTCCTATCCTGTCCTTCCGGGGGGCGATTTTAATTGCTCCTTGTCTTCCCAGACTACTTCAGCATTGGGAAAGAAGGTTTATTGTGATACATCTTGTTTAGCCCAGTTAATTAATGATGTAGGTTTGGTCGATGCTTTTGGGACTTATGCTGGTGGGAACAGCAATGCCTATTTTTGTGGACCTAGGACATCCAGGATAGATTATTTTTTTCTCTCAACTGGTTTTGTTGTACAGTCACAATTGTTACAAAAAGTGGCTACATCAGACCATAGACTTATTATGCTTCTACTGGGTGATGTTCCTGAGACCCAGAGAGGACCTGGGATCTGGAAAATAAATGTCGCCTTGTTGGATATCCCTCTGGTGAGGGAGGGGTTATGTTCTCTTTTAATTGCACGCAAGTCAGTTTTTTTTCTATATGACGGTACGGATAAATGGTGGGAGGACACTAAACAAGAAGTGCGAGTATATTTTCAGAAGATTGGTCACATTAATGGGAAACTGAGACATGATGAGTTAAGATATCTGAGAGAACGTATTAAATTCTGGACGAATCTCTGACAGCATTTGGGGACTCAGTGCCATAACATGATTAAGGGCTTAAAAACTGAACTGGCTCGGTTGCAGTTGAAAGTTTTGAATAATATGGAATGGAAGCATAAGTATGGGATTTACGGGAAAAAAAGGGACACATTACCATTTGAATCAGCATGGCACCTGAGAGAATACTGTAGCATGACGTATTTGAACACCGCAGAGGGAAGGCGAGTGATGTCTAATAAGAGCATTTTAAATGAAATATACACTTATGCTTCCAAATCCTTTACGAACAAACCCCTTCCGATAGAAAGCACGTGAAACTGGTTGGTTAGAAGGCAGTTACCTCAGTTATCACCAAAGCTGCAGGATACCCTGATAGAACCCATCTCGCAAGAGGAACTCAGGACTATAATTTGGTCGCTTAAAGCAGAGACTGCCCCCGGATCTGATGGGCTCCCTCATGAAGTATATAAAAAGATCTGGGAATGCTTGGGGGCAGAACTGGGTGAGGTTTTGAATGCTGGATTAAAGAATGAGAATCTCCCTGAAAGTATGCTACAGGGACTTTGGTTATTAATATTTAAAAAGGGGGAAATGGGGGGATTTGACAAATTGGAGGCCATTGTTGCTTCTTAACACAGACTATAAAATCCTGATAAAAGTTTTGAGTAATCGTTTATGGATGGTTTTGGATACCATATTACACCCCTCTCAATTTAGTGGGGTCCCAAAAAGGCGGGTACATGACACCCTTATTCTTTTCCAGGAGATTATGCATAAGGGGTCTCACAAGAGGTATTTGGTCATCTTGTCTGCCTTGATCAAACAAAAGCTTTCGATCAGGTGGAATATGCATACCTTTGGGAGACCTTGCATTGCTATGGTTTGCCTTTTAGATTTATAGGCTGGTTAAAGACATGTTACGGAGGCATTAGTTTGTTACCTAGTATTAATGGTTGGATAGGGCAAGAGGTCATGGTATATAGGGGTGTGAGACAGGGGTGTCCACTGAGCCCTTTGTTATATGTGATATCCTTGGACCCCTTATTGTATGCTCTGAACATGACAGAGAGGGTTATAGGCCTATCTGTTAGTTGTGAGGGTCAGCAGATAGTTTCTGTAGCATATGCTGATGATTTATTTTTGGTTCTAGCTGACAGTTCTTCTGCTGAAGCAGCTCGTTTAATACTGAAGGCTTTTTCTGAAGTTTCTGGGTCATCCATTAATAATTTAAAGAGTGGGATCCTGCCATTAGGTTATGACGCTGCTGATGTTGCCTTGATTTGGGATATACCTGTAGAATTTGGGTACAGAAAGATATTGGGTATCTACTTTGGTGGCACAGATGCTCACAGGTATAACTGGTATATACAGTTGATGGCAGCTCAAGATAGGGTGATCCTTTGGAACAAGGGGCAAGGATGTCAAAGGCTAAGTGTATTTATTTAATTAAAACATTTTTATTGCCATATTTTTTGTTTTTAGCAGCTGTTTATCCTCCCCCACAATCTTTGGAGGCTTCAATCTATACTGTATTTTTCCTATGTTTGTGGGGGAGTAGATTGAACCCGGTAAAGAGGAGTATCACCTATCTACCAATCTGTGAAGGGGGCCTGGGGATGTTGAACCCTGTAGTACTTTTACATGTTACTTTTGTTTGTTTGTTTGTTTGTTTATTTTTATTCTGTATAATCAGTGAGCAAAATGCCCATTTTCACTGATGCCCAGTCACAACATAAAACATACATAAATAATATACAAACATATAAAAATACATTATTTAAAACAACAACACTTTGAATCAGCTACCAAGAATTTCTTTAAAACCCTCTTAAATGACAAAATTGTAACACATTGCATAATATAAGAGGGTATCTATTATACAATTTCACTGCATAAAATTGAAGGGAATTCTGAGCAAACACACTTTTATAATAGGGAATCCGAAAATTAAAGTTAAGGTTAACCTGTGACCTAGTTCTTACACCATTAATCAATTTAGAAACATATCACAAATAACACCAGAAAAATTTCTAATTTAATTTTTGAAGAAATACTAAAACACGTAATCTAAACCTATCAACTAATGACAAACACCCCATAGAACTATAGAGTAAACAATGGTGAGTTCTTTTCTTCTGACCTGTAGCAAATCTAATAATATTATGATAAGTAGATACTAACTTAGTAATGATTCTAACTGATGTAAAAAATATATAATTAAACCATAATCAATGACTGAAAACAATAAACTATTAACCAAAATTATTCTAACCTCATCTGTTAAGTACTTTTTCAATCGATAAAGCATTCCTAATCTTCGATGCAACTTACCTATTAACTTCTGAATATATAATTCAAATGATAAATTACAATCAATAACCAGGCCCAGGTAACAAATTTCAGAAACCCTTTCTATATTATTTCCATAATTATCTTTTAAAATTAGCTCAGAATTCACATTAGATCTTGTATTATTAAATACCATACATTTTGTTTTTGCATGATTTAACACTAAGTTTTGCTCTATTAACCAACCATGCATTAAACTAAAATCATCCTGTAACTGTTGCTGCACAACCTGTAAAGTATTACCAATACATAATAAAACTGCATCATCTGCAAAACAAATAAGCTCTGTTTCTTTACATACTTTGGGCAAAGAATTTAAAAATAAAGTAAACAACAAAGGACCTAATACAGACCCTTGGGGAACTCCACACATCAAAATGCCCTCATCAGACAATACACCATTCACCATAGTTTTCTGCACCCTACCAGTCAAATAATCATTAATCCATAATATCGTTTCCTTTGAAAAATTAACCTCTAACAAACTCATCAACAACTTCCTATGATCCACCAAATCAAACGCCTTGGTGAGGTCCACAAAGCCAGCAGCTACTATTTTTCCCTCATCCAAGGCCTTATACACCTGCCCGTGTGAACCTCACCAAGGCAGTTTCTGTACTAAATCCCTGCCGAATCCATATATCAAGAGGAGACCAGAGAAATTTTGATCCAAATAAACTTTAACCTGGTCAGAAACAATACTCTCTAATAATTTGGATAAAGGAGCCAATAGTGTTATGGGTCTGTAATTATTAATATTAACTGTACTTCCTGTTTTATAAATTGGCCTTACAACACCACATTTCCACTTTAAAGGGTATACATTATTAATAAGGGAAAAATTAAAGACTTTTGTCAACATTGGAACAATTATTGACCCAACTTTTTAAAAAATTCTATAATCAATTCCATCAGCCCCAATATGGCCTAGGATCAGTCTTCAAAATATACATCAAAACCTCATTTTCAGTAAGCTCCTGAAAATGAAATTTAGACACCCCATCCACATAATTTTCCTTAATAGCTCCTCCAATTCTAAACTTGTAACATGTCCTTGAATATTAAACCTATCCAAATCAGTAAAATGCATTAAACCCATTAACTACTTTAATTGGATCACTAACCAATTGTCCGTCTAATTGCAGTGTAATATTATCCAAATCCTTGCTCTTTCCCATTAAATCATTCAAAACTTTCCAAAGGGCCTTAGTATCACACAACCCCTTACCCAATTTATTTACCAAGTAATCCCTTTTCGCTTTCCTTACCTTTGCCTTACATAAATTACATAGTCTCTTATATTCATGCTGCAGACCAATTGTCTTATGCTTCCTAAACTTATTCCAAACCTTATTTCTATCCCTTATAATTTTCCTTAGTTCATAATTGAACCATATTTTCTCCTCTGCTTTTAATTTAACAGTCTTAAACGGCAGTAACTTATCACAAATACCAATAAAGTAACTACAAAACCTATGAAAGGCATCATCAATGTCTTCAATAACATCTAAGAAAGACCAATCAATTAACTGAACTTCATCTGAAAAAGACTGCAAATTAAGGTCCGAAACTTTCCGATACTGAAAGGTTCTATGCGATTCTTTAAAATATTTCACAGACCATTCACAATAAATTGCACAATGGTCACTAAGACAATCTGGATAAACTACTTTTATTTTCTATAATTTGATACCTCTCTTAAAGGGGGAGGACAAGGTTTGAACCCCATGGGTGGAGGATGGTATAGGTCAGATAATAGAAAATTGGGATCCCTCTAATTGTTTACCCCGACAGACTAAGATGTCTCAGTTTCCAAGCCATTTCCAGGGGATGATTGAGAAATTGAAGGCCTGGAAATAGTTAAGAGCTCTCTCTGTTCAAATTCTCGAAAACAGTTTTATACTGGAGTGGTAGAAACTTTTTTTTTATGATGCTGTATGGTACCTGGAGTTGCCCATAGCTGACCAAAATTCAAAGATGATTTTTTTGACTAGTAAAAGAATCCCTAAATATCTATGGGATTTTTTATGGCTCCGCATGCACAAAAAGTTGGGGGTTAGGGGTAATGTGAAACATAAAGAAATATCAGAGAGGTTTTGCCCAAGAGAAGAGTCATGTCTGGGAGTAGTTGAATCTATGTCACATGTTTTCACTGATTGCCCCTTTGTTGTTTCTCTTTGGTCTAGCTTTCATGTTATATGGCCACTGAACCCTTTCCAAGGGCAGTCACCAGATAGAGGGACTGAGGGTGTGCTTCCTGGCTCATGGGCAATTTATGATGCAACCACAATCCGACTTCTAATGGGGTTTATAGGTCATCAGCTTGGCAGGTTCATTGTGGTCTGACACTTCGGAAACAATTGAAAACAAAAAGTCAGATCTTATTCAGCATTAAGGAAGATGTGATAAAGTGGCAGACGTTGGAAAGGGAGAGGGTGCACCCAGGTTTACATAAGGTTTGGTGGAGAAAGATGACTTGGCTGGATATGGGTTGAAGCATATGTTGGCTATCCTTATTTTACCTTTGCTGTTGTATTTCCTGTGCATGCTCTTATCAGGGGACTTTCTAATTATTTTTGGTGAGCATAAGGGTATGTATCTTTGCGGTTTGTACATAGGAATGTATGATGCAATACTTATTTTTGTTTATATATGATTTTGCATTTTTTGAGAGGGGAGGGCTATTTTAGTTTTATGTTTTCCCTTAGGGAGCTTTGCATTCACCTGACAGACAGATTAACAATGTATTGGAGTAATACTTAATTAAAGTTTTCTCTTTTGATGCTTTGTACCCTATTTTTGTGGGAGTCTCATACTGTTTGATAAGGGGATTTATTTATGTATCATTGAGAGGGGGGAAGGAGGGTTTCTCTACAGTGTATGAATTCATATGAAGGTTCAGTAGTTTTTGGATTTTTTCAAATGTTTATTTTGTTCATGAGTTGAATATGTTTTTTATTTTGAGAAGGGGGAGTACAAATTAATACAAGTTTGTTTTGCATTTTTCCTTTGATTAATATTTGTGATGTATGACGTTCCTTTTGAAGTACTGAATAAAAAATTCTCCTACTCTTTTAGTGGGGGTGGGTTGGATCTTTTTATGTACTGTATTAGGATATGCTTTAGGTTATTATTAATTTATTTGCAGACAGTGTGTGACTTTAATACTTATTTGGTTTTCATATGATTTGTATCTTCCTTTTGTGTGAGATTCATACTGTTTATATTTGTTTGTTGTTTGAAGTTTATAATAAAAAATTCCCCTACTGTTGCAGTAGGAGGCGCTGTGGCCTCACTGCGTGTCATGAATAAAATAAACCCATTTCGACCTTGGCTGGAGCAGACAATGGATGTATCATGATGGAGCTACATGAACTTATGGATCTTGAAAAACCTGCACTAGAATTAGCTATTGTTGACCCCCCTCAAGCTGCATTGTCGCAGGGAGGGCTGGATATATCGCAAGAGATGCCGGAGGATTTTGGAAAGTCAGAGGAAGAGGTTTTGGAGCAAGAATTGAACAGGAGGAAACAACAGCTTTTTTCAATTATTCAGGAGGCAGAGAATTAATTTCAAACTTTGAAATAATTGCTTGAGGCAGAGAAGAAAAGAAAGCAATCCCAGATCAGCCCACATTCTCTCACAGGTAAAAAATTAAAATGTTCCCATTCTGATGGTATTTCTGCTAATGCTTCTGTAAATGGTATTGAGCTGCCCCCTCACTAGCCTTACCAGATGATCTTGCCACAGAACTTGAATGGGTGCCTGGTATTGTCTTGCAACAGGTGGGTTGGCTTTTTTCACATGATCGCTGGATTCCCGACCCAGCCATCCCACTTCTGAGTTTGGCTCTGTGTTGTGCATTGCCTGAGGCTGAAGTTTTGATTCCCCCACTTCAGGGACAATGGGGTTTAGGTTTGGATGATTTATTGGGACTTTCACAACAAAATCAGCAGGGCTCTCACCCGGTAATTGTGTTGTTTAGTGACTTACGGCAGCAGCCCACCAGCACACATGGTATTCCTGTGGCTGCACTACTGGCAACGGATGGTGCTTTGGACAGAGAGGCTCCTTCATGTGTACATCTAGATCTTGTGGAGGAGGCTGAATCTGATGGTGAAAATTTTGAGCTTGCATCTGAAGGTAGGCTGGTTTCTATGTCAAGGGAATTACAGCCTTTATTGGGGGTCACAAATACAGCAAATGTTGAACAGTTACAGCTTGATTCTATTCCCCTTACCAAAGCTAGTTATGCAAGCTTATTTAAAAAACCTGTGGAGGCTGCAAAATGATGATTTGTAGTTAATTTAAGGTTTAAGAGGGATAGAGATTCACTGCCTGATAGACATTATATGGGGAAGGCCTTAAAGATTCCCTCCGTCTTACCCTGACAGAAATCTGTGCTTTTAGCCATATGACTGTACAGGCCCATTACTTGATAAATTTTGGAGACTTTATGCTGACGTCAGAAACACCACACTTTGGCAGGATTACAATGCAATCCCTATTACTAAACCCTCCATCAAGACAGTTACCATATTGCTCAGGAATGAGGGTGTTAGTATAAACAACATCATCTTTTGGCTCGAGAAGCAGTGTGACATCCAGCGGAACTCCTCACCCATTATGAATGACAATGGATTTTGGACTGGGGGATGGGCATTTCGAATACAGTTGAAACAATCTGAGGCTAGGATTCATCATTTACCAAACTGCTTTTTCCTTGGAAGGGATAGGGGTATACTCTTCTATCAGGGTCAGCCCAATAGCTGCTATAAATGTGAATCTTTGTCACACCTCAACACCGATTGTACAGCTATGAAATGTTTCCAATGTAAGGGGTTGGACCATACAGTATGCTTCTGCACTGTTCCCCCAATTTGTAACCTATGTGGTGATGGCGAGCATGATTTTAGTTCCTGTCCCTGAGCTACTCATAATTCTGAGGATGATACTGAGCAAGATGATTATTTGCATACAGCTAAGAAACCTTTCAGAGCTGCAAGACCACCCCCACCCCCATTTCTGAGACCAGCTCCACAGACTCAGCCAGAAGGTCAGGACACTGGCCACCCCTCCTGAGATTACCGTCTTGGTGGAAATACCTGATCTGCCACCCACACCTATACAGATGGACACCATCATTGATCCAGAACCAGTGGTGCTACTCCCTCCCCAATTCCCCTACCTCCAGAAGTTACTGTTCCACATGATTCCGTACCTTTACAGGATCCCTCTACTACACCTGAGAATCTTACTGGTGGCTCACTGAACGTACCCATTGCTGAGGACTTGCCATTGACTAATAGATTTAGTACTTTCCTGACTTGGGGTGAACAAATGGATGAGGCAGAATCATATGCCTCTGGCCACCCGGTTACGGAGCCGGTTGCCCCCCTTCTCTTTGCCACCAAACAAAGAGAAGCCTCCTAGGCTGAAATGGGTCACTAGATCCAGTAAAAAGAAAGTCAATCAACCCAACTCTTGATTCTCATGTTCTTTTTGGGATTGCTAATATTAATGTCAACAGTATTAAATCTGACTTTAAAAGACTAACCACCTTTTCTCTGTTACAGGGGTATAACTATGATGTTTTTTTTTTTCTCTAAGACACTAGGTACACACTCTTACTGATATTTCTATTGTTCAGAGGGATTGGGTCCTGGGAGACTCATGCTGGTCTATAGGTGAACCTTTATGTAGTGGCCTGGGTATTTGTTTTACATCCCCCACAATTCAGGTGTATATATTTGTTGATATTTGCCCTGGTAGGGTGTTATTGATTGAATTGGCTGTGAAGGTCAGTCCTATAGAGTAATAAATGTTTATTTTCCGCAGACAAAGGCTCAACGTGTAGTGCTTATACAACAACTTCAACCATATCTCTATACCAGGCATCCCATACTGTTGGGTGGTGATTTCAAAATTAGCTTGCCGAAATCTGATGAAACCTCTCCAGGGTCCACTTTCTCTTAGAAACATGATTCAGACTGCATCCTTGATAGATGCTGAAGCTTTTTTTTGTAAATGCCCACCACATACTTTTTTAAAGGCTCTTTGTCTACCCGTATTGACTTTTAGTTTATATCCAAATCCCTCCCCTTATTTCAAACAGAAACTGTTCCAATAGAATGCTCTGATCATGCCTTGATTAGCCTTTATGTTTCATCTTCTCCCAGCATTAGTGGGAAAGGGGTATGGCATCTTAACGCAGGATTATTGGAGGGTCAGGCAGTACTTCATGATTTGAAGGTTGTCTTGGAGGATAGGAAGTCTGTTCTTTTTCTCTTTGATTCAGCCATTCAATAGTGCACGAACACCAAAGTCATCATTACTGCCCTCTTTCAATCACATTCTATACGAAAGAGTAGTGAAAGTATTATAGACTACAACTGCATGAAAACAGTTTTTTAGAGTTATTATCCCAACAAACAGTCTCTAGGATTGACGTTTTGACTGCATTAGGTGAGGCAAAACATAAATTGTTACTGTTACAGTATAACAGTTGAAAAACTCTGGAGTTGGAGCAAAGGTTTGATACGCAGGGGAGGAGATACTAAACAAATCCACTTGATGATTGTTGGACAAGACTGCACAAAAGTAGGATTGTGTCCTTAATCAATGATCAAGGTATTCAACTGACTGATAACCACTCTGTTCTTACAGAAATGGAAAATTTTTGTTTACCTACAATAACCCTCTACAATTAGATCAGTCAGACCTGCATCAACTTCTGACTGCTGTGGAAGTTCCATGGTTATCTATTTCCCAACAGGCATCATTAATATCAATGGTGTCTTTAGAAGAACTTGGTATAGTCATTGCTGGCCTACGTACAAAGGTAGCCCCTGGATCGGATGGGCTACCAGGGGAGCTGTATCAAGTTCTGTTTCAATTGATCCCACAGGAACTCTTATTGGTTTATCATAGTTTAGTTTTTCAGACTCATTTCAGATGGCAGAACAAATGTCTGAGGGTCTTTTGACTTTCTTATACAAGAAATGAGCTAAAACTGATTCGAATAACTGGAGGCAAATCACTCTCTTAAATGTGGATTTTAAAATCTTAGCTAAGCTTTTGGGGTCAAAGTTTACAGTACTGGGAGACATAATACATTAATCTCAGTATTGTTTTATTCCGGGTTGCAAAATTTCTGATGCTGTGTTACTTCTTAAAGAAATTATGCATCAGGGGACATTTCCCAATTCAACAGGTTATTTAGTCAATCTGGACTAGTCAAAAGCTTTTGACAGGATTCAGCATGATTATTTATGGTACTATTTAAGTTTTTATGGGTTTTCTCTAACCTATATTAGATGGATACAGCTATGTTATGGTGGGGCCTTTATTCGGTCCTATTACAATAAGTGTTTGGGAGGGAAGGTAAAGGTTATGGTAGTGGTGTGACAGGGCTGTCCGCTCAGCCCCCTTCTTTATATTATTTGTCTTGATCCTATTGTTAGGATTTTACATAGGCCACCTGGCATACTTGGGATCACTTCTCTGGGTGTGGCAGTTGTGTCTTTAATTTCTTATGCGGATGATTTAGTATTGACTGTTAGGAACAAATAGTCGGGCATCTATGCCTACCATTTAGTACAGACTCTGTCAAAAATGATTGGGACTCACATCAATGCAGATAAGAGTGTTTGTATCCCCATTTCCACACTTTCCCCATGCCTAGGAGGGACATTCCCTGCACAGTTGGGAGTTATTCCTGTTCATACACAACCATATAAGATCTTAGGTGTTTTTTTGGGTCCTGGGAATATGCAGACCTTTGACTGGGATTTTCAGATTGCCAAATATCAGAGACTAGTTTCCAATTTGAATAAATGGTCTATGAGTAAAGACAAATGTATATATCTGCTCAAGACATTTTTAATTCCTTTTTAATTTTAAGCCACATCTACTCCATCCCACAATCTAGAAAAACCAGGATGTTTTTTCAAAGGGCTTTGGGGTAGTAGGCTTAACCCGATTAAAAGGATGGTCACATACTCACCTCGGAAAGAAGGGTATGTGGGTATGGTAAATCCTTTGGCTTTTTTTTTGGTCTATCTTCTTTTACACAACTTTATTACCTCTACTAAAGGATATCAATTTACAGAAGAAAGCATGGTCAATGGTTACATTACAGGACATTTTTTTGTAATGGCAGGGAAATACCTTCCAACATAAAAATAAACATAAATATAAACTATCCATGGTTTGGTCATTATGTTTTGATTATATTAAATGTTGGTGTATTATGACGAACATATCTTAACAATGGGACATAGAACTCTCTATAATTACATTATTTCTACCCACTTTTCTGTGGCGCTTTTTGCCATGTATAGTGGTCCAGTTCAACAGGAGATTACTGATACACTAAGAGAGCCTTGTCTTCCTCCAAAAATTCAAGATATAGTTTGGTTAGGGATCCATGGGAAAATTAATGTTAAGAGTAATCAGAAACACAAACAGGTTTTGGAACACATATGCCCAAGGTCTTCTTGTTCAACACACCTTGAAACGATTGACCATTTGTATTTCCACTGTCCTTTTATCATAGATTTTTGGCAAGTTTTAGCAGTTCAGTGGCAGACTCAGGTTTTTGGCATTATGTCTCCTGATTGTTTTTTCAGGGCCCCACCCCTCATTGGACACATTTCAGTCCATGTAATATATGGATTCTGATGTGTTGTTTTTTGTATTGGATACAGTAGGTGCGATGTAAATTAGTGTTGCAACAGCAGCAATTAACATCATTGGAATTATATTTTTTAATTCACAATGAACTACTACATATTAAACAAGTGGATAAAGGTAAGGTTACTCTGAAAACGTGGCAAGATAGGTGGGATCCTTTCTTTTGGCTGTGTTTAAATTGAAGGCATTTGCCCATTGGATTATTCATGGGATTAATGTTGTCTTTATGTTTTTTTGTTTATTTGTTTAGGTAAACTGGCTAGCTCACCTGGTTGTGTGACAGCAGCTTTACGGGCCCTTATTTATGGCCTAAAAAGTCCAGTAATTAATCATACTATGCACAGTATACCCAGGTAACGTATGGTGCTAGGCTAGAGTACAGGCTTTAATGGTTAAGCTTATGATTTCTCTTTATTAAATCCAGGCAACGACTTAGTGTTCTGATGATACCCTTATATGAAACAAGATTCTTTTTTGTGTTTCTTCTTCTATTTGTTTAATTCTTTATCATAGGTGTAAGAGACATGAACACTAACATAAGTGCTTTTAATAAGCAGTGTGGGGGGGGTCGGGATGTAGCATTTCTGAATTACTTTGTGCTTCTTGTATAAGGTACTACTTCCTTATGTTTTTGTTGGTTGTCTTGTGATGTTTGAAGCACTATTATTGTGTATGCATTTTAATTTTAAGTTATACAATCAAAAAAATAAAGAGAACATTTTCCCCCTACTCCTTGGGTGGTGGGGGGAGGGTTTGTTTTCAGTATTTATGGTTTTATTTTGAGGGTTTCTACTGGCAATTTAAATTTTTACTGCGTGATAGAATACTTTTTTGGGTTGGTCTTTCTTAGTATGTTTTGGAGTTCTCACACTCTTGTTATTGTATGGATATATGATGTAATACTTATTTATGCATACTTTTATTTCCTGGCATTATGATTTGGTAGGATGTAACACTGTATTGTTTGATATTTGCCTTTAAGTTTTAACAAAAAAAAATTCCCCTACTCTCTTTTCGAGAAGTGCAATGGGATCTTTAACGCCCACCTGGATAACCACCAGAACAGGCAGACGGGTCCTCAGTTTAATGCGTCATCTGAAAGACTGCACCTCAGGAGTGCAGCAACCCCATCATGCTGCACTACAGTGTCGGCATGGGGATTTAACCCAAGTGCCTGGTGTGGGGGTAGAAGCCACAGCCTTCAGATCTTCTGGCCTCAGAGGCAAGTGTGCAGCCTGCTGAGCCACTGACACTGACAAGACTGTGCCCTAGTGCACTGTGCTATATAGCCTTGTCTACTTTGAGTCCCTGGCCTCAGAGGGGTGCTGGAGTTTTTTTTTTATTTTTTATTTTCACAATGGAACCCTATACTTCTTGATGCATTTATCTCACATGAAACATTGAAACATAGACTGATGACAGATAAGGACTGCTTGGCCAACCTAGTCTGCCCATTTCCTTATCTATTGTATAAGCTGCAGGTCCTAGTTAACCAACAGCCTACTTCTTCCTACCCTCCCACAAGAATTGCCTCATGTCTGTCACATGCATTCTTGAATTCCCCCACTGTTTTTGACCCCATGACCTCCTCAGGAAGGGCATTCCATGCATCCACCACCCTCTCTGTGAAAAAAATATTTCCTCACATTGTTCCTGAGCCGTTCCCCCCATTATCTTCAAATTGTGTCCCCTTGTTCTTGAACATCATTTTTTCTGAAAGATGCTACCCTCTAGGGCTTTGCTGAGTTTTTTGAGGTACTTAAAAGTTTCTATCATGCCCCCCCTCCCTCCTTTCCTCAAGGGTATACATATTAAGATCCTTTAGTCTCTCTTTGTATGGCTTCTGTTGCAGACCCTGCACCATTTTAGCTGCCCTCCTCTGGACTACCTCCATCCTGTCTATGTCCTTGCGGAGAATGGGGTCTCCAGAACTGCACACAGTACTCCAGATGGGGTCTCACTAACTGTCTGTACAGAGGGATAACAACATCTTGTTTTCTGCTGGTGATGCCTCTCCCTATACATCCCAGTATTCCTCCAGCCATCCCTACTGCCTTCTCACATTGCTTGCTTACCTTTAGGTCATCTGATATGACTACCCCCAGGTCCCTTCCATTTTTGTTGTTGCTACTAACCCCCCCCAATTGTGTACTCTTCCTCTGGGTTTTTGTTTCCCCGGTGCATTACTTTGCTCTTCTTTGCATTGAATATGAGCTGCCATACTTTTGACTGTTCCTCCAACCTTGCTAAGTCCCTTCTCATCCTTTCCACCCTCCCTTGTGTATCAACCCTGCTGCAGATCTTTGTGTCATCTGCAAATAGTCATACATTTCCTTGCAGTCCCTCTGCAATGTCACTTATAAAGACATTAAAAAAGACTGGACCCAATACTGAACCCTGCGGTACCCCACTAGTAACCCACTTTTCTTCGGAGTGGACTGTATTTACTATTATCCTCTGTGTCCTGTTGTCTAGCCAATGTTTTACCCAAGTTACCACCCTGGGACCCACTCCCATGCTGGCTAATTTGTTTATTAATCTTTTGTGTGGGACTGTGTCAAATGCCTTGCTAAAGTATAGGTAGGCTATGTCCGCAGCCCCTCCCTGGTCTACTACAGTACTTTGGTCACCCAGTCAAAGAAATCTATTAGATTCATTTGACATGACCTTCCCACTGTGAATCCATGCTGTCTTGGGTCCTGTGCTTTGCTGGCCTCTAGGTACTCAACAATTCTTTCTTTCAGAAGTGATTCCATTATTTTCCCTACCACTGAGGTCAAGCTAACAGATCTATAGTTTTCTGCCTCTGCTTTGCTCCCACTTTTGTGAAGGGGAACCACATCCACCCTCCTCCAGTCCTTAGGTACCACCCCATCCTCCCATGATTTGTTAAAAAGGGTAGTCAGTGGTGTCACTAGCTCTCCCCTTAGTTCTTTTAGAATTCTGGAGTGATTCCCATTAGGCCCCATTGCTTTGTCTACCTTCAGTTTTAGGAGTTCTTTCAGAAGACTTTCTTCTGTGAAAGGACTGGTATCGACCCCCCTATCCAGAGTGCTTCTATTGACTGGATTAGGCACCTCCTCCTCTTCTTTTGTGAACATTGAGTATAAGTATTCGTTCAGTATCCCTGCCTTTTCACTGTGCCTCTCTGCCCACCCACCTTCCCCTTTATTAAGCCTCACTATCCCTCCCTTGGTCTTTCTTTGATCCCTAATGTACCTATTAAAGGTTTTATCCCCCTTCTTAACCAAGTTGGCTATCTTTTCCTCGATTTGGACCTTTGCTATTCTGGTTGTCTTTCCCACTTCCTTCTGCATTAACTGGTACAGTTCTCTGTCCTGCTCCTTTTTTGTTTACTTATACTTCCTGAATGCTATCTCTCTCTCTCTCTAACCTTCCCCGCCATGTCTTTTGAGAACCATAGTGTTTTTTTATTTCATTTTGATTTGTTTATTTGCTTCACACAAAGGCTTGTTGCCTCTGTGATGGCAGTTTTGATGTTTCCCCATTGTTTCTCCACCCCTCCTTCTTGCCTGTTTGCTAGTGCTTTTCTGAGTCACTCTCCCATTTTGATAAAGTCAGCCTTCCTAAAGTCCAGTACTCTCACTTTTGTATGGCTTGACTCTGTGGCTGTGTTTATCATGAACCACACTGTTTGGTGGTTACTTGTTCCCAGATGGCTATCCACTTCTAGATCTGAGATCCTCTCTCCATCCCCATTTGAGAGTACCATGGCCAAAGTACGTACAATTTTAGTCTCCCCACTATTTGGATTGCCCAACTATTTTTATTAATTCTTTGTCCTTAAGATGGAAATGCCACAGGCAGTTTGAAAGGCTGCAATGTTTACAAAAGCAGTACTGTTTGTTTCAGTGATCTTTTTGTGTGGTCAGCAGTATATACTACAACCTGACTTCAGCAGATTCACCTGGCAGGTATTTATCTGGGAAATCAATCGAATGAACCAACAGCTAGGAAGTAACATCACTCTCCTAATACAGCTCTGGAGAGTTATTCCCCAAACCAGGGTACTCTCTGCCTCAAGTCACGCTGTGCAAGAAAGCCCCCTGCCTCTCTCCTAAATAGGGGAGCACTTCTGGCTCTACTCTACATACTGTCCCTCCTCTGAGTGGACAGGAGCATAGAGCATGGATACTCAGACCCCAAAGGGCCACATCAAAAAGACCCCTCTTCTAGTGGTCACTACAATTGGACCTCTCCCACAAGCAAGAATGACCTTCTGATAGCCCATGAGCTAGTAAGAAAGGACACTTACTATGTCACTACATGCTATGTGCAGGAGGCTCCATAGCTTCTCAATACCCCCGGTCAGGCATGTGTTACTATGCCTACTTGCTCTTCTACTGCTTTGGGCAGGTGATATACAGCCCAGTCCAGCCCCCCAATAGCCAATCTTCTAGTTTCATCCCCCCAGGATCCTCACTAGACATCCTCTAAGAGTCTGAGGATTGCACACATGAACGTCTGCAGCCTCAGACCAAAAATTCATGAGGTACAAGCCTGGCTTGACCTCTACAAGCCCAATATCCTGGCTATCTCTGAGACCTGGCTCAAGGTTCACATCCTAGACCATGAGATCATGGTCCAAGGATACAAAACCTTCCAACAGGATAGGGTAAAAAAGAGAGGGGGCGGGGTTCTAATCTATGTTATGGACACTCTAACTGTGTCACTACTGAAGCCCAAACTTGGAAACTGCCAGGACAGCAAATCTATTTTCATCCAACTAACCCTTGGTCATGCTAAGAATCTCACCATCGGCTGTGTCTATAACCCCCCTAAGACTGCCCTCCAAGCCCTGGAAAGTATCACTAAATCTGTTGACAATGAATTAACCAAGGAACTCCTTATTTTGGGAGACTTCATTCTAAACTGGGCCTCTGACCCCAACAAAGACCTCATGGCAGTGACCTAAGAGGCAAATCTGGTACAGGTTATCTCACAACCCACCAGGCTCAACTATAAAACTGGGAACCACACTACACTGGACTGGGCTCTGGTATCCAATCCCCTCAACATCTAGAAAGCCGGCTTATTGGCTGGTGCTTTTAGTGACCACTACCCTTTATTCTGTATTTGGAAGAACAGAGTGCCAAAGGTTCCTCCCAGGATACTCACCATCCATGATTTCTCTAAATTCACGTCAGCAAAATTTAATGACTACCTGGACTGGCGCCCATTCAGGCTCCCCCCAACCTTGGATGAGGCTTGGTATACTTCCAAGACTCTCTCCACAAAGCGGCCTCCCTCTTTTCCCCCCTTAAGAAACTTAGAACAAAGGGAAGTTCCTACAAGTGGATCTCCCACTCAGTGAAATCTACGATGAAAAGTTGGGACAAGGCTTGGAAGAAGTTCCATCTCTCCTCTCTCCCTGCTGATCTGGTGACTCACAAATCCTTAAGAAACAAATGTAAGATAGCCATTACACTTGCAAAAAAGTAGTATGTCTCACACCTCCAACAAACCAACTTGGGGAACCCCAAGCTTTTCTGGTTTCACATCAATGAACTGCTTAAGGGCAACTCCAAGGAGACACAAGGTCCTATAGAGGTACATGGACAGTTTGTTAATGATTGCCAGCAAATTGCCACAGTAATCAACCACCACTTCACCAACCTTGATGAATACAAGAGTTGTCAACCTCCTTCTATGCCAATACAGAACACCAATGAACCCCCTTGCCTTAGTAGACCCCAGTTTCACCTGAGATTGGCCAAGGTGAACGAGGTCTTCAATCTTCTAAAGGACCTCAGAAACAAAGACTCTGGTGGCCCCAATGTTATCAGCCCTAGGTTATTTAAGGAAGGAGCCCAGCCCTTTGCCAAACCTTTGACCTGGATCATCAACAGGTCTCCACATGAAGGATATGTTCTGCACCAGTGAAAGCAGGCTAATGTGTTCCCCATTCACAAGGGTGGCACACGGGAATATATTAGCAATTACAGGCCCATCTCTCTGCTTTGCACCCTTGCAAAATTGCAGGAAAGGCTCGTTTACGGGCAACTGAGGGACTACCTAGAGTTCCACCAGCTCCTAGCCCCCTCTCAGCATGGTTTCCAGACCAACTATTGGACCGATACAGCCCTCACCAATCTAACAGTGGACATACTCAGTGCAATGGACGTAGGCAAGCCAATGGGCACAATCTTTATAGATCTGTCCAAAGCGTTCAGCCTCGTGGACCACAACCTTTTACTAACAAAGCTTCACAATATAGGTCTGGATGCCTAGGCCCTCAAATGGTTCAAGAGCTACCTAGCAGGCCACTCGCAGAGGGTTATCTGGTAGGGAGAGCTGTCTGGCCCTCTTCCTATCAAGGAGGGTGTACCTCAGGGCTCAATTCTTGGCCCCCTCCTGTTCTCTCTCTTCACTAATGACCTCAGTCGTCACTGTGGGGACAGTTCAGTGGTTCAATATGCTGATGGCACTGTCATCTACCGGTCCATGGACACTCTACCAGAACTAGGTCCTCTCCTCCAAGCTGACCTAATGACACTTGAGGCCTAGCTTACATCAAATAGAATGGTCCTCAATGTAGGCAAAACAAATGCCATGCTGTTTGGTCCTAGATCCCTTGGTCAGGACAGGACCAAATCCTTACAGCTTAATTCCCTTGCTGGAAAAAGAATAGACTTGGTAGACACCATAAAATACATAGGGTTAAATATTGACCAAGGTCTCACCTTCAAGTCCCTTGTAGACCAAGTAACCAGGACCATCCATGGTAAACTTGGCACCCTGTACTGGCTAAAAGACCAGCTTATTCCGGAGGCTAGGCAAGCAATTGCCTCCATCCTTCTCCCTACACTAACTTACACTGCCCCTGTAATTCAGGGAATGTCTAAGCAAGAGGTCAACTGGCTACAGGTCCTGTACAACAAGGTAGTGTGGTTCACGACCCAGAGTCACCCAAGAAGCCATCCCTGTGATATGCTTCCCCAGCTGCCGTGGCCTTCTTTTGCTGCTCATCTTCAGTACCACCTGCTCTGCCTTGCATACAAATTGCAGTGCCTGGCTGCCCCACCCAGCCTAAAAGGAACTATCACTCCCAAGCACAACTCTTGTACACTTAACCAAGGCATTTGATACAGTTCACCATGGCCTACTTATCAAACAACTACTATCCCTAGGGCTCTCGAAGGGTCCTGGTGACTGGGTAAAAAATTACCTTGCTCAGCGCTCTCAATCTGTAAAAGTAGCTGGAGTTCTCTCAGACTCAAAACTGGTTCACTCAGGAGTTCCCCAGGGATCCATCCTGGGCTCCCTCCTTTTCAGCCTTTTCCTAAACTCCCTCCCCAAATCCTGCCCTGAACAAATAATTCTCTATGCCGACGATGCCGTGATTCTTGCCACTCATAAAGATCCGAACCTCTTACGCCTCAACCTTCAGCGTGCTTTTTTCAAAGTTGAGATGTGGTTCCTTGAACATAAGCTGGTTCTAAACCACAAAAAAATGAAATCCATGCTCTTCTCTAACCCGAAAAACAAGAAACGGCAAGTCCCACTCACCATTAATACATACCTAGGAAATACCCTTGAACAAGTGCCAATTTTCAAATATCTTGGAATCAACTTTGAACAAGGCCTAACCTTTGCAACTCACATTGATAGTACAGCAAAAACTATTAATCAGCGAATTGGGATTCTGTATCAGAACCAACAGCTTCTTACCCATTCTGCACTGAGGATTGCCATCCAATCCTTTATCATCTCAGTCGTTGATTATGGCTTAGTTATATACGGATCTGTCACTACTACAGCACTTAGTTGCATTTCAACATCCCTAAATAAGGCCTGTCGGTTGCTCACTGGTGCACACCGACGTACCCACACATGTGAACTCTATGCTGACTCAGGTTGGTTGCAACTCTCAAACCGGATAAAGTACCTTACCTGCCTGATGGCTAAAAATCCACTCTGGGCCTCACTCCACCCTGTATCCAAGACCTGTTATGCCCGAGCGCTAGCACCCGCTTTACCAGAAGATCAGAACACAAGCCTCTCCAAGTCCCCCGCATGCCGGACTTCTCAGGGACAAAGATCATTTGCCTATCGTGCCCCCAGCTGGCTAAATGCCCTCAGCACTCATATAACTGCCTCCACCTCTCTAGGTATTTTCAAATCAAGGCTTTTCTCTCACCTTGCCACCTCCAGCTCCTGTGACTGCCCTGATTAAACCTCATATTTTCTCACTACCCACCCTGTCCCGTTATTTGACAGACATGTTTGGGAAACCTTTTCTCCTGCTATTGTCTGCTCCCCACACCTTTCACTTACCCTCTCTGTTCTGGACTTTTTCCCTATTTGTTTCTCCTAATCTGGCATGACCTCTTTCTTGTAATAATAATGTGATTATTGATATCTCATGTCCTTTTGCACAAATGATTTGATATATATTTGTATATGTTTTCTTGCTCTTGACACAACACAAATTGTTGTGTTATCTATGTAACCTTTTGTACTGTACCTAATTGACGTGGAATCTTTGTAAAAGAGCCTCTGGCTCAAAGGTAGTAATTCCTAGAACAATAAACTAAACTAAACTTAGAACCTCAGGTCGGACTCTACTTGCAATCCCCAGAGTCAAGACAAACATGGGTGACAAATCCTTTGCTTACACTGCCCCCTACTTGTGGAACAATCTCCCACCTTCAGTACAGGAAGCCTCATCTCTGCTAAACTTTTGCACAAGGCTCAAGACCCACTTGTTAGAGTCCAGCTTATGCCACTGTCAGGGTATAGGATAGTCTCCCCCGGCTCAACTGCCAACACCAACCCTCTCCCTTTCTCACCTAAAGAGACTTCAAGTCCATGCCTTGACTCAATCAATCATTCCACTTACGTTCAATTGATTCTGAATTTTTGCTTATATTGTAACCCTGTTATCATCTGTACTTTCTCTGTACCCTGTTGTACCTTACTGTCTTATGCTGTACTGTATCCCAGGTTGCCCCTGAAAAAGGGACCTTAGGGGCTCAGTGGGCCTACCCAGTCATCAAAATTCAATAAATAAATAAATAAACATGATTGCTTTGCTTGGTCAGGCTGGTGTGCTGTGCTTCCTGCTTTGAGACTCACACAGTAAAATAATTACATCATATAAATCACTTTTCACTGCATTATACAATAATTTTTACTACATAGCACTGTAGTAGTGCACCGGGCTGCAATTTGTTTTTCCTATATGCAGATAACTTAACTTTTTAAACCTACTTAATCTGTTTTACCATTATGTTTTCAGAAATTTTTTTTTTGAGGCTTTGTATGTGATGTGAGTATGTAGTTCTGGTGACAGTCAGGTATCCCTTACGTGTTATCTGCCACAAATTATGGCACATTAACAAGTAAGGGATCACTGTCACTAACCCCTGACACCAGCCCCCACAGAAGCACATTCATGTTTATAATCAGCTGGGCCACCTAAACGTTTCACACATTTAAATCAAAATTCATGCAGAATTAAAGTCTGTATACAAGGAAAACCTACTCTAGCACTCAAAAGCAAACATCCATTTAGCTGAATTGGGTAAAGTGCACCTTTACTCACACCATGCTACCAACATTTACATCTGAAATAAACTTTTTACATTGCAACCATATAATGGTTTTGAGCCAAGTACTTTATTTACTAAAGAAGACTAGGGCACATGAAATTATTTGTCCTTCAAACAAAACACCAAGTAGTTACATATTAAAACAGCAGTATTTCTTGGTCACCATCAGTTTTTTCCAGCAATTATGTTTTCCTGTCTAAAATCTGGTGAGGTAATATGTTGATTTAGCAAGGTCTACATATCCAAACACTTTTAAAGCTGCAGTATCTTTTTTTATATTTGAAGCAAAGTTATTTCAAATGTGAAATTAATGACCATGTAGCTTTAAAAGTTTCTTTTTTATTTTTTTTATGTTATTAAACTCTAGGATTACAAATACCTTTGAGCAGGAACTGCTCATTTACAAAGGTTCCACGTCGGAAGATGGGGGAAACATACATACAAAGGTTGTCAAAAATGTACAATCAAAACACAAACTAAGGTTGGCAATTTTCTAGTTACAACACACTTTAGAAATAAAAGACATAACTAGAGAGCAACTTAAGTAAGCAGCTGGCTGAGGTAACAGTAAGAGAATAAGCGATTAAGAAGCAATCGGACTATAAGTGTATGATTGGTTAGGAGGGGGAGAGAAGGAGGTAGGCAGGCTGAGAGGCAGCTGTCAGGGGTAGGGCGAGGGAGAGGGTGTCTAGTACCGGGGAGACGGGGAACAGGAAAGGGGTCACATAGAGGATCAGGGACCAGAGAGAATGATGCTCAAGTAGGAGGCGGGTCACTGGTTTTGAGCAACTAGGTGGTGGTTGGAGCAGACCTTTTAGTGGAAGCAGTCACAATGAGTGGTAGAGGTGAGGTAAAGTCGGAGATTCCGTTTAAAGGGTCCAAGGGAAAGTGCTTCTTTGTTGAGGGTATTGAACCACTGTGGACCCATTTGGGTGAAGGACCATTGACCCATGGAGGTGTGCCATCTGGGAACCTGTAAGATTTGATATCAGGCACTGCGAGTATGCTGAATGCCACTATAGGCAGTAAGGAGCGTACCTACATGTCCGGGCATGAGTCCAAGGAAAACCTTTTTGGTAAGCAGGCAGGTTTGGTATTGTATTCTGCTGAGTAGTGGTAGCCAGCCAGCCTGTGCGTAGAGGTCAGAGGTGTGAGTTTGGTGGGCCGCGCCCATTAATAGCCTGCAGGGTTTGTTGAGTGAAACTGAGATCCTGCGGAAGACAGTTGTAGAAGCGGAGCCATAGATGGCAAGACCGTTGTCAATGATAGAGGTGACAGAGCTGTAGATGGCCAGTCTAAGGGCATCCGCAGACATACAGTGCTTGTGTTTGTGTAACAGACCAATCCATACATTGGCAGCCTTATTAACAGTGTCTATATGCCGAGTGTAGGAGAGGGTACTATTCAGCATGATACCAAGGTTTCTTCACTGTTTCTCTGTTCTTCTAATTCCCAAGATGGGTTTTTCTGAGTGTGACTTATAAATTGATGGCTGTCCTGCAGTTCGCAGGTCATGCAATGTCTGTTGTTTACCACATTGTTGATGCTGATGTTTTGCGATCCAGAGTTCACTGAAACTCACCAGAACAACTTGATTTTTTTTTATTTCAGGAGAGCATGCCCCCGGACCCCACCTAGAAAGGTGTGGTTTTCCACACCTTCATAGAGTTCCTGTACTTCTTTTGAACCACCTTCACCACTGCCAGTTGTCAATGTAGTGTTGCATGTCTACAGTCATACCAGGCCACCAGCCAGCAGTCCTGGCTCTTTGTAGTGTGTTTTCTGTTCTCTGGTGTCCACCAGTGGGTGTATGGTGTAATTGGTGTATGAATTCAGTGAACAGTAATTTTGGAACAATCCATAACTTCAGTTGTGAGTCATCTTCAGGCTGATACCATATCAGCCTTCCATCTTTGGAAAGATGGAGCTTATTTGCATAGCGTATGTAGGGATTATGGGTTGGCAAATGCTTCTCAGTGGCTTTGTTCAAGAACACAAATACTTGTCTGAGTTCTTTGTCAGATTTTTGCACACCTTGCAAGTCCAATGGGACTACTGGTTTTTGGTTTTCCAATTGCAGCAATGCTGGCAGGGATGATATCGTTGTAATTCTTTACTCAGATATCCCCCCAGGGCACCTTCCTTAGCAAGGAGGTCCACTGTCTCATTGAAGACACGATAAGGCTCACTTTTGGAATGGGCCTAAACTTTATGGATGCACAGTTTGAAGGCAAATTTCTGTACTACAGTCTCAATGTAAACAAAGAGATCTCTGTATTTGATGGGGGTGCCATCAGAAGAGGAGATAGAATGGAGTTTCCAGAATGATAGGAGCTCTGTAAGAGAGATGCAGACCAAACTGGAGTCAATAAAAATGATGGCATTGACTGGTCCCTCTTTTACAAGTTCCAAGTCTACAGCAATAGCAGCAAGTTCTGCATACTATGAGGGTTTGTTGTGGCACCCTTTTGAGGCGTGCTCAACTTCTCCATCAGGGTAGTGACTTAGGACTCCTATTCCAGCCACTTGAACTCCCTCATGGTATGAGGCAGAACCATCTAGAAAGATGAGACACATGTTAGTGTCTTCCAAGTGTTTGTCGGTTGCTGGGAAAAATGGGTCTTGGTCAGGCAGTACAGGAGGTTGGAGGCCACACCAATGTGGTTCTCCAAGATATGGGAGCTCATGGACAAGAAGGGAAGGCATTTTGACTTTATGTACTTAGATGTCTCTGTCTTGCAAAAGTAGTGACCAATGGGTCAGTCTGGTGTTTGAGACTGTCCCATCCTTCACTCTGTCTGATAGCAAAAAGTTTGTATGGTTGGTGTGTAGTACAATGGGTGAAAACCGACTGATGTACAGAAAATGTTTGACGGCCCTTTAGATAGTCAGGAGGCTTCTCTCATAGAGGGTGTATTTGAGTTCCACTGGGGTGAACATTTGGGATGCACAGGCAATGGGTCTGAGTATTCCATTTTCCTTTCTGGCAAGTACTCCAGACATGTCAATGTCAGAAGTGGCTGCTTCCAAATAGAGAGGTAGATCAGGGTTTGATTTGACCAATGCTGGTGCAGAGACCAAAGCTTGTTTCAAGTCAGTGACAGCTTTAGTGTGCACTCGTTCTCATATCCATGGGACGTCCTTTCTCAGAAGCTCATAAAGAGGGGTGGCCTTTTGTGAAAAATCGCATATAAAGTCTCTGGAGTAGTTTTCCATCCCCAGAAAATGTCTGAGAGTTGCTACATTTGTAGGCAGTGGCAGATCTTGTTGGCCCTGAATCTTGTTCCGTGCCAGATGCCTCCCTTGGGATTCAATCAATGGTTGAAAAACTGGTGCAGAGCTCAGGGTTTTGGCTTCATTGGGGACTGGGGATCCACCTGGAGGGATACAGGCCTACACTGGTGCGATGGTCTGTATCTGTCTAGGAGGGGAACCAGGATTGAAGGTGATAGGTTTAAATGCTTCATTGACAAGCATTTAAACTAGCCAAGGGTGGAGGCACTGAAAAGGAGCAGGGAAATCCCAAACCCCCCAGAAAAAGAACAGGGTAGTTAGAGAGGTAAAACACCAAGATAGAGAAGTCGATAGGGAGAAGGGGAGGAGTATATGGAGAAAAAGGCAAAGGCAGTAAGGACAGAGATAGCTAAAAGGGGCAAGGTGATCAAAAAATGGAGGGCAATGAGTACCAGTGCACTTAGTCTGGGTAACAAGCTCCCTGAACTGGTGGCCTTGATGGAAGAGGAACACCTGGATATCGTGGAAGCCACAGAAACATGGTACACAGAGAGCCATGACTTGGATGTTAACATACCAGGATACACAATCTACAGGAGGGACAGGGAGGGTAAAAGAGGAGAAGGAGTAGTAGCTCTCTATTTAAGGGAAGGAAAGGGATCAAAGCAATGGAACTAAAGGGTAAAAAGGGAAGGGAGGAGAGGAGGCACTGTGGGTTACCCTGGAGACAGGAAATTGCACCACAATCTGCACAGGGGTTGTATACAGACCCTGTCTCAGGGGGAGGAAATGGACAAGGAAATGATAGAAGGCATCCTTAGGATGGCAGAAAAAGGGGAGATATTGTTGATGGGGGATCTGAATATGCCAGATGTTAACTGAAGCACCTTTTCTGCAGCCATATCCAAGAGCAGGGTAATTCTCGATGCCCTCCAGGGGGCATGCCTCAGAGAGCTAATGTTGGAACCCACTCGGGAGGGAGCAATCTTAGACCTGGTAGTCTCAAACAGGGATAGAGAGAGGATCTCAAATTTAGAAGTGAGTAGCCATCTGGGAACAAGTGACCACCAAACAGTGTGGTTCACGATAAACACAGCTGTAGAGTCAAGCCATACAAAAGTGAGGGTAGTGGACTTTAGGAGGGCTGACTTTCTCAAAATGGGAGAGTGTCTCAGAAAAGCATTAGCAAATGGGCAAGAAAGAGAGGTGGAGAAACAATGGGGCAACATCAGTACTGCCATCACAGAGACAACAAGCCTTTGTGCGAAGCAAATAAACAAATCAAAACAAAGGAAAAAAACACTATGGTTCTCAAAAGAGTTGTCAGAGAAGGTCAGGCAGAAAAAGGTAGCATTCAGCAAGTATAAGGAAACACAGAAGGAGCAGGACAGAGAACTGTACCAGTTAAAGCAGAAGGAAGCAGGGAAGGCAGTCAGAATGGCAAAGGCCCAAACCGAGGAAAAGATAGCCAGCTCAGTTCAGAACGGGATAAAAGCTTTTATAGGTACATTAGGGAGCGATGAAAGACCAAGGGAGGGATAGTGAGGCTTAATAAAAAGGAGTAAGGGTGGGCAGAGGGTGACAGTGAAAAAGCAGAGATACTGAACGATACTTCTGCTCAGTATTCACAATAAAAGAGGAGGGGGAGGTACCTAATCCACTCAATAGAAGTATTCTGAGGGGTCAATACCAGTCCATTCATAGAAGAAAGGGTTCTGAAAGAACTCCTAAAACTGAAGGTAGACAAAGCAATGGGCCCTGTTAGGATTCACCCCAGAATTCTAAAAGAACTAAGGGGAGAACTAGTAACACCACTGACTACCCTTTTTAAAAAATCATGGGAGGATGGTGTAGTGCCTAAGGACTGGAGGAGGGCAGATGTGATTCCCTTTCACAAAAATGAGAGCAAAGCAGAGGCAGGAAACTGCAGACCTGTTAGTTTGACCTCAGTGGTAGAGATAAATCTACTAACAGTCCCTATTTTCCCAGGACAGTCCCTATTTTAGGCAGCATGTCCCAGTGTCCCCACAAGTTTTGCAAAATGTCACTTTTGTCCTGGTTTTTGCTTGCTTGTCCCAGTTTTATCCCATTTTTTTTTTTTGCTGACTGCTAATCTGTGAGTGACAGTTATTTCAGCACCACTGTGGCGCTGCTCGGGCTGGACAGCAGTTTGCAACTTCAACCCCAGTGCCTATGTTGCATCGCAAGCATGTCAGTGGGAGCACAGTTAAGTATGTTCCTTCCAGTTAGATTAGACTGGCTAGTAGTGCAAACAAGTGCATGTGAACTTCTACCTGCCAGCAGCTGAATAGGAGTCCAGACAGAAAAGAGACCAGCAGCAATGAACTAAGGTACCCAGACCTGATCAGCTGTAGATAAGTGTGTGAAAACAATCTGGTGTGGTGGTGGGAGTCACTGAAGTGAAGTCTGCTCAGCAAATGAGGTGAGTGTTAATGGGTTGGATGGGACTGTGAGGAGGAGCAATACATGCAGCTCGAATGCCTGATCACCATTTAACGCAGGTTTGCTTCTAATGAACTTTCTGTACATCATGATTTGGAACTTGCTGCAGCAGAATGATGTATTGTTTTAATCTGGATGTTTGCTACTGGTGTTACTGAGGGGCAGCACGGCCACAGCAAGCAGAAAAATGCAATTGATTGTGTGCAGCACTGTCTGCGGTGGTGCCTGTGGGAGTGATACAGTGCGGGGGGGGGTCATGGTCAGGATGGACCATCCCAGTTTTAGGCCTCAGGAAGTTGGTAGCTTTAGGTAGAGAAAATGATGGAATCACTTCTGAAAGAAAGAATTGTTCTGTACCCAGAGGCCAGTGGGGCACAGGACCAAAGGCAGCATGGATTCACAGCGGGAAGGTCATATCAGAGGAATCTAATAGATTTCTTTGACTGGGTGACCAAAGTAGTAGACCAGGGAAGGGCTGTGGACATGGCCTACCTAGACTTTAGCAAGGCATTTGACACAGTCCCACACAAATGATTAATAAATAAATTAGCCAGCCTGGGTGTGGGTCCCAGGGTGGTAGCCTGGGTAAAACTTTGGCTGGACAACTGTACACAGAGAGTAATAGTAAATGGAGGCCACTGTGAAGAAAGGGGTGCTACTAGTCGGGTAACACAGGGTTCAGTACTGGGTCCAGTCCTTTTTAATGTCTTTTAATGTCTCTCTGGACTTCAGCAAGGCCTTTGACACTGTGCCACATAGAAGACTATTGCACAAACTGGGGAATATGGGTGTGGGCAGGACAGTAGTGTGGTAGGTAGGTAACTGACTGGGCGGCAGGACACAGAGGGTGGTGGTAAATGGCTGTCACTCCACAGAGGGAAGAGTGACCAGTGGGGTACCACAGGGATCAGTGCTGGGACCGGTCCTATTCAACATCTTCATCAGTGACATTGTGCAGGACCTAGAAGGCAGAATTTCATTGTTTGCTGATGACACAAAGCTCTGTAACAGAGTAGACACACCAGAGGGTGTAGACAGAATAAGAAGGACCTGCTGAAACTTGAAGAATGGTCAGGGTTTGGCAGTTGAAATTCAATGCAAGAAGTGCAAGATAATGCATATGGGGCACAAAAACCTGGCACAATATATCAGTTGGGGGTGAGGATATAGCATGCACCAAGCAGGAAAGGGATCTTGGGGTTATCATCTCTGATGACCTCAAGGCAGGGAAACAGTGTGACAAGGCAGCAGGTAAAGCACATAGGATGCTGGGATGTGCAGGCAGGGCATCACCAGCAGGAAAAGGGAGGTCATAATTCCACTATACAAGACACTAGTGAGGCCCCACCTGGAGTACAGTGTACAGTTCTGGAGACCATACCTACGTAAGGACATAGACAGGGTAGAGAAGGTTCAGAGGAGGCAACAAAGATGGTGCATGGATTGCATCACAAGTCCTATGAGGACAGGTTGAAGGAACTGAACATGTACTCCCTGGAGGAGAGGAGGGAGAGATGGGATATGATAGAGACATATAAGTATCTTACTGGGAGGAACAGGGTGCAGGAATACACTATTTTTAAGTGAAAAAGATGTTCCAGGACTAGAGGGCATGGGATGAAGTTGGAGGGAGGATAATTCAGAGGAAAAGTGAGGAAGAATTTCTTCACAGAACAGGTGGTGGACAAGTGGAACACCCTGCCAGAGGAAGTGGTGGTGGCTGAAACAATCACAGGATTTAAGAATGCATGGGATAGACATAAAGGAATTCTGGAGGTCAGGGGTAAGGGGCAACAGACTTCTTGGAAAACATAAACTGAACTTACAAGCTCAAATGGGCAGACTGGGTGGGCCATAGGCCCTTATCTGCTGACACTGTCTATATATCTATGTATCAGTGACATTGCGGAGGGACTGGAAAGAAAAGTATGCCTCTTTGCAGATGACACAAAGATCTGCAACAGGGTTGATACAATGGGGGGGAGGGTGGAAAGGATGAGAAGGCACTTGTCAAGGTTGGCAGAATGGTCAAAAGTATGTCAGCTTAGATTCAATGCAAAGAAGTACAAAGTAATGCACCTGGAAAACAAAAACTCAGGGGAAAAGTACACAATGGGGGGAAGTACTAACAACCACAAAAATGGAAAGGGACCTAGGGGTAATGATATCAGATGGCCTAAAGGTAAGCAAGCAATGTGAGAAGGCAGTAAGGATGGCTGGGGGGGATACTGGGATGTAGAGGAAGAGGCATCACCAGCAGAAAATGGAAGTTGCTATCCCTCTGTACAGACAGTTGTTGAGACCCCATCTGGAGTACTGAGTGCAGTTCTGGAGACCCCATCTCTGCAAGGATATAGGCAGGATGGAAGCAGTCCAGAGGAGGGCAACTAAAATGGTGCAGGGTCTGCAGCAGAAGCCATATGAAGAGAGACTAAAGGAGCTTAATATGTATAGCCTCGAGGAAAGGAGAGAGAGGGGGGACATGATAGAAACATTTAAGTACCTCAGGGGAATCTACAAAGTCCAAGAGGGCAGTATCTTTCAGAAAAAGAAATGTGCAAGAACAAGGGGGCACAATTTGAAGATAGAGGGGGGACGGCTCAGGGGCAACGTGAGGAAGTATTTTTTCATGGAGATGGAGGTGGACGCATGGACCAGCCTTCCTGAAGAGGTCATGGGGTCAAAAACAGTGGGAGAATTCAAGAATGCATGGGACAGATATAAGGCATTTCTGGGGGGGGGAGATAGGAAGAAGTAGGCTGTTAGTTAACTAGGATCTGCAGCTTCTCCAATAGGTAGGGAAATGGGCAGACTGAGTGGGCCAAGTGGTCCTTATCTGCTGGCATAGTCTATGTTTCTATCTAATAGGGTTCCCTTGGTGGCTTTGAGAGATGGCAAGGCCTCTGCAGGAAATGGACACTGCTTGAATCTGATTGGTGTGGGTTCAGGATCAACTATGCAGTTGTCCATCCATCCACAATCATGCTTATGCTTTGCAAAAGCATCCAGGTGACTTTCCACAATAGGCAAGATCCTATCATAAAGTGGGTGATTTTGAAGTGACGTAATGACGTCATAGTCCACATCATTGTTGGCTATTGCAGCCACAACATGTGAGTCAGGCATGACATGCACATGCACATGGTACTGTCCTTGAGTCTGAATAATCAGCATATTAGCCAGTTCCACAACACAGCCGTGTCGTGCTAGGAAGTCAATTTCCAAAATGCTGGGGTGATAATGTAAGACCATCAGATCAATCATTAATGCGGTACGTAAGGTGCCAATGATCACCGCTAGTGGGTGTGATTGATAAGTGGCTAGCCTGGTTCTGTCCACTCTGTGGGCAATGGTTCATTTGTCTGTGGACTAGGCCGATGTCTCTGGGTCTTCTTGGTGTAATACTGACATGGCTGCACCAGTGTCCAAAAACAAAACTGTTTGATGGCCACCAATCACAGCCTTGGTGCAAGGCCGTCTGTTACCATCAAGCATTAATTTTTTGATTATACGAACTAGGGCCTGTAACCATCAGTCAGAATACACTAGCTCAGTTTCCGGTGGGTATTGATATTGGAGCATGGCCTGTGAGGTTTGGGATTTCCATAATTCCTCAACTGGATGCAGGGATGGTGTTTTAGTTTCTGGGTCCATGTAGTAGAGGCCACAGGTGCTTCCGTTTCCTCAGGGAGTTCCAGGGCTGAGGGTATTGGTGATGAGCCTAGGTCCCCGATTTCCATGAGAGGTTGGATGCTGTTGGCAGCTACTGCCACAATGGTTCGTTTGGAAATGGTTTCTGTTACGGATTGTAACTCCTCAAGGATTAGGTGGAGCTTGTCATTCTCCTCTTTAATCCTAATGTTTTCATCCCATATCTCCCAATAGGGAGGGCCTTTGTTTGGGCCTTTATATGAGGACTGCTGCTGATTTTGGGCCCTGTTTTGGTTCTTATTGTAGTTCTGGTTTTGACCCCCCCCCCATCTCTTGGGCTTGTGACCTTCAGGGGTAGGTCTGGCCTGAGGCCTGTGAATCTTGTGGTTGGGCCTGTGGGTTGTAGGGGGGAGACTGGTAGTAGCCTTGGCTCTGGGGCTGCTAGGCCTTCTGTTCGGTCTGACTTTCCTTCCATGGCATAGTGCACAGGTAGCTCATTGGTATTTGGACCGTGGCTACCCTTTCCTTGCCCCCGGAAGTGACGTCTCAGAGATATAGTATAAACACTCATTCTGCTCTCCAGAGAATATCACAAAACGTATCCGTTCTAGTGAACACAACAGATTCAACCTTATACCAGATAGTACGGACCAGATTTTTGATGAAAAGGGCCTTGTACTCAACCTGGTCGTCATCAACTCCTTCACCCACTAGGTTTTTACCTGCATGGTAGGCCAACTATAAATGACTGTGAAAAGACGTGGGGCTTTCTTTGGCGAACTGCTTAACCGGTTGGACAAGTGTCACACCCACTGTCCCAGGGTTGCTGGTGGCGATAAGCTCAACAGCTATCTCGTTGTACTTGATGTCAGCAGTATTCCTATTCCTGACTTCCACGGGAGCTTCCCCCATAGAATCAGGTCAATGGTTTAGTGCAGTACCTGTACTCGGCACTCCGTGGAGAGGCTAAGCATTTTGCACTGACTTCAGACTTTTTCCAGATGACAGCTGAGGTTGTCATTGGGGGTCATGCGACCAATACTGTCAGCAATCTATTGTACCGACTGAGCGGCCTGCGAGGGGCTTGGCAGTATAACTGGCGGAGGTGGATGAGTGGTGATGGACCAAGCTTCTGTGCTCACCATGGCATCAGCCATGGTCTTGATGATGGATTCCCTCTCAGTTTTTTCCTCAAGAATTTCTTTTATGGCAGTCTGCAAGGCAGACATCTGCTTGGGGTTCAGGGTGGCTTGGACTAATGCATCTTTGATCCATTTCAGGATCTCAGTCTTATCCTGGTTGGTAATCACAGCGACAGTACGGAGTAGGTCTGGCCCACCACTTCTGTCATGAGGGTCACCATCTTTGATAACTGCATCATCAGATTCGTCATCATCTCCTGTTCACACTATGCCGACGGGCGGGGAATGGTATCAACCATCACTGTGATGTGGCCAGCCAACACATCTCCTTGATGGTGCAGTTATGCCATCTTGGCTCTACATGCAACATGGCAAACTTTACTTTTATGCTGTGCCCCCTTCATTCATGTGCTACTACAAAACTCTTTATGTGGTGCTGAGTTCGTAGTTCTCCCTAAGTTCTTTGTCTAACTCCCTAGACACTCTCCATAGCTCTTCTTCCAGTTCATCATTCTCATCATGCGTCTCACTCATTCTACTCAACTGTCATTCATCTGCAATACCTGCATCTTATCCTGCAACAACGTACCATTTTCATCTCTCAAACAATTTGCTTCTCGTTCACTTTCTTGAACAGCATTTTGTAAGTTTGACTCATGTTTGTAGCATAGCGCTTGGAGTTTTTGCTTACGTTGCTATGACATACCACTTGTCTGAGAACCCAGTTCCTGTTTCAGAGCTGTGATTTTCAGTTCACCAGCTGTTCCCAATGCTTTGGAAGCTTATAAGGCAGAAAAAAGAGCTGCAACAAGCAAACCCTTCTGGTCATGTTTTTTCACTGTTTGCTTGGCATCCACATACAGTGTGGGGACATTGCACTGGATTTCTCTCTTATTTTGCATCCCACATGAAATCATTCCACCCTCCATGGAAGGTAAGAAAATTAGAGATGTCAAGTCCCAAATCTCTACAGATATTACTGGCCATTTTAGGGAACCTCTATTAAGTTTCTGGAGACTGTGAGGCAGTGCATATCGATCCACTACCAACAGCAGCAGTACACCAGGCTGGGCACATGTTACTCCATCTTCCAAAGCTAACAGGCAGATGGGAGTGTGATCCTTGTCTTGCCTGCACCCAGCTCAGTTTAGAAAGTTTCCTTGGGGTGTACAGACTGGCAGGCTATCCCCAAACCACACTGCTGATACCCTAATATCCTTAATGTCCTCATTTTTCCACTGGCCCTGCCACGGTCACCATAATGTCTTGATGGTGTAGGGCCAGACCCCTGAGAAACTTGGGACCAGTGATAAAACAGACAGGACACTGACAAAAGGGATTAGATCATGAATAAAGTATTTATTCTAATTACAGATAGAAGGCCTGCATTGCCTTACCATGTCACTGAAAGCCAGAGTATTCCCTATACTCCAGAGCATATGATCATTCTTGAAGTGCAAACGGTATGCAATGCCTATTATACTAAGATAATAACCATAGCAATGGCTAGTCTGTGCATATAGTATAATTACAGCTAACAAACAAAATAAGCCCTACTGGCTAAAAGTTAGGTGGCATCTAGTATCTAAAGATACACAAAGTATAGAAATATGCTGGCTGGCATTCTGGCGCTAAACAATGTGTTACTATTGTAGGCAGACAGCAGTCCACTAGGTGGTGCTGTTGTATAAGGTAAAAATCATAACTTTGGATAAAGCAAATCTAAATACAGTCAGAAGTAATTGTAATATAATCCACCAGATGGTGGTACAGACCACACTTGATCATACAATGGTATTGTTGCAAGTAATTAAGCATTAAACAATACTTAGTTCTTAGTTAGGAAAAATACAATAAAAATCACATTATAGACCTGGTGGCACTGGGGGTTGAGGCGCTGGACATCACACCTCACGCCACGCCGGCCATCTGGGTTCGGGGTTGAACCCAGACCACTGGGGGTCAGCAGGGAAGGATCAAACATCCAGAGGACTGCTCTCCTTTCCCAGGGAGGGATCCAAGGAGTGCGCTGCTCCTGGGCAGCCTCTGACAGTAGTCAGGGGCAGCGCAAGGAACAGGCAGCACTGAAGCAGCAGGGGGTCTGAACTGCAGTGGACATCTGCATGTAGTGCCTCTGATGTCACTGGACGTCTGAGCTCCAAGAGGCAACTAAAAGCAGAAAATCCCTGCTCAGTCTAGGGAGGTGACAAGGGCTCTAGTGGCAGGCAGGCACCCACATTCCCCCATTGCTGGGCTTTCTCTCCCCAAAGGTTGGCCAAGCCCCCCCAACAGATGGACCCTCTAATTTCAGATGGGCTGCAAGGTAGGGGAGGCAGACCCTCCACCGGGAGGTGATCTGAAGGGCTGGAAAGTCTGGTCTGCTTAACTGGATCATCACGAATAGAGTTGACAGAATCCCAACATTGGGAGTACTAGCTGACTCCATTAGTGACTACTCTTCAATCATCTGCACTTGAACCTGTAAGAGGCTCTGTCCCCCACCTAAAACCATATCGTTCACGGATTTTTGTAGACTGTCCCCAAATGCTTCAGAGCCAGCATACTGGCAGTACACTGGACCACATATTATTCCCTAATGGATGTGGACTCTGCACTTGACTTTCTGTCCTGTGCACTATCCTCTATACAAGACAGACACTGCCCGGTTACAACCCACAGGGTTAGGGGTGGGAACTATAGATAGCTATCCAGAGAACTGCTCAGGTGAAAGAAACAGAGGGACATGGTTTGGGGACAGTATAAAGCTAGCCTTTTACTGGCATTGTGGGACTCATACTGAACTCTCCACAATAGCTGCAAACAGGAGGTCAAACTCCAAAAGGCATCCTACTTAAAAAAAATCAGCAGACACATAATCTAGGTGACTCCACAGATTCTGGTCTTCAATGAACTCTCTAACAAAATCTGACACTAAGCAGAGTTCCGTTAGTCTGCTCACAGACACAGGCTTTGCTACCAAGCCAAACGCCATCGCAGGTCTACTAAACTGAAAATTCATCAACTTACAGCTCTACCTAGACAAACTTTCACCTAAAAACACCACCAACCCTGAGGTCACTAATAACCCCCACACAACACCCAGTGCCCTCTTCCACTTCAAAGGTACCACCCGAAAAGAAGATTTATAGGCTTCTTATGACACTCCCCAAATCTGGCAGTACTGGAAGTGATGGCCTCTGCCCCGGATTCCTCAGGCTAGCTGCAGGCTACATTACATCACCCCTGGCCTTCCTCTTCGCCATGTCCCTAGCTACCTCCCCTATACCAAGGCTATGGAAATAGACCAGAGTAAGCCCCATATTTAAATCTGGGGATCCCATACTCATGGGGAACTACAGAACAGTTTCCATACTGTCACACCTCAGCAAAGTGCTAGAGAAGATTGTTTACCCGCAAATGTCTGACTACATAGATAAATACAGACTGCTCTCCCCTCTTCAGCATGGTTTCAGGAAGGGATGCAGCACCACCACCACAATCACAGTCTGTCTGGCTGACCATGCACTCAGATCTGTTGATGAGGGTATGCTAACTGGAGACATCTTTATTGATTTATCCAAAGCCTTTGACCTCGCTGATCACAGCCTCCTTATTCAGAAACTTGCCTCATTCAGTTTCTCTGAGGGGACTGCAAACTGTTTTTTTCACTACCTTTCTGGGAGGACACAAAGTGTCAATGTTAGGGGAGCTCTCTCATCACCCCTGGAGGTGACCAGTGGGGTACCACAAGGATCCATTTTGGGACTGATTCAATACTCCATATTCCTCAATAACCTACTACACATTAACCCCGGCTGTCTAAAAATCATGTATGAGGATGATCTAATCCTGTACAGGAGCGACACCAGTCTTTCCTCCTTGTCTTACTCCCTATCTCACAATTTCACAATCACCCACAAATGGTTCTTGGTTAACAGACTACTGATTAACACTAAGGAAACCAAAACCATGCTATTTGGGTCACAACAGAAGCTTCCAAAATTCCCGCATCAATGGCCAACTCCTTCTCTATCTTGGTCTCTGACGGTACACTCCTCGAGCATGTCAAGAGTTATAAATACCTGGGGGTCACACTGGATCCTTCCCTCATGTTCAGTGAACATATACAAACAATTATCAAGAGTGTTCACCAGCAGGTTGGGGCTTGCTACCACCCTGAAACACTCCCTTACCCCCGAGGCATGACTGGCGATAGGAAGAGGGACAATGCTCCCTCTCCTGGAGTACTGCTCCCCTGTCATCTCCCAGACCTTATTCGGGGAACTCAGTGGACGAAACACTGCCTATAACTGCATCCGTTGTTTTATTCTCTCTCTGCCCCACTAACTTCACATCACTGCTCCTTGTACACCTCACTAGGTTGGCTTTCTCCTCAGGCCCGATGTGACCCACATCTGGCTGCCCCTGTTCACAAAACCCTTGTGGTTGGTGCTACCTCCCCCCTAGGCAGGTTACTCTACATCAAGTAAAACACTAGGACAATGAGGTCCTCATTTCAACAATTGGTAAGTGTCCCTCACTTCAACATCAACATGGGCCAGAGAGCATTCTAAGTAGCAGCCCCTAAACTTTGGAATAGTATTCCCACCTCTGTCCTTAACATAGGGACTCTATACAGGCATTTAAATCAAACTTATCTACAGCCCTCCTATTCAGATCTGTCTGCATTTGTACCCCTTAACATCCTGGCTCCAGCAACACTGGGCATTCCCCTTAATTATTCTGCCAACTCCAGTACTAACTCCTATCCTGGTTGTCCTATACCTGTTACTGTGTCCTCCACCTCAATGGCACGTACTTGTGCACTTTCGTCTGCTACAAAGCACCATATCTCTACTTATAGCCAATGTGCAACTAGGTTCTCTTATTTTGTACATTACTAGGTAAGCTACTAGGCCCTACTACATGTATTTCCTGTAACTGCTCTAACTGCATTTACTGTATCTGCTGATTTTCCTCATGTACGCCTGCTTATCGCCTGTTGTTCTTCCCATCTGTATTATTCAATTGTAAATGATTATGTTTGCTTGTATTGTTCCCTTCTCTCTACCCCGGATCACACCTGGAAATGAGCCTCGGCTCAGTGTGCCTTTTCTGGTTATCAACGTTTTAAATAAATAAATAAAACAGTACTCCTTAGTTGCTACTTCACCATATTGTTGCCGTACTTAAACTGTATCTGTAACTGTTAAGTCCTTGATCATGTTTATGTGTATATAAAACTGTGAAATCCTAGTACTTTCCACTCGCTGTATCTAGGACTTCTGTATCTTTGTATTCGTGCCATCTCCATGGCCCAGGTCGTGCCTGAAAATGGTCCCTGGGACCAGTGTACCAATACAATTAACAAATAAGTAAATACATTTCAAAATGAATCTACGCTACATTTACAACTTCAGGTGGCTTCCCTTGGGAAAAGAAGCGGTAAAAAGACATAAATGAAACTATAACTACTTGCTCCAAGGCTCACCTAAATGAAAGTATAGAAGCACATAAAGCAATGGGTTTGAAAGTGCATTTCTACAGTAGTGCCCAGTTAGTCTTCAGCAGTTTTTTTTTTTAACATTAAACTTTTTATTAAACTTTTGCAAAACAATACAACAGAACAGGCATAAAAACAGTCTTCAGTAGTTTAAGCAATACACAAACACTGTGAAAAGTAGAGATCGGCAGACCAACCCACCCAAAATCAGATCCCCCCCCAGATCCAACACGGCCCGGCGGTCTCAGATAAATAAGAGCCCATGGTATTGTTGTACCGAATCTGGATCCGCCATATTTGGACATTTAAATACAGGCTCAACTGGCACAAAAATTAAATCCAATGAGACAAACAACCAAAAGGAGTGCAAAAAGAAACCCGCTACTAGGTTAAATGCAACACTTCTTTGCACTCCCTTTTGTTTTTTATCGTTAGTGCAGTGGCCAGTGGGCAGAGTCCCCATATATATGGACTCGGAGAAAGATCATGAAGTTCGAGGTAAGGAAGGGAAACAAAAAATGTCTGGTGTCTTTGATTCATATAGAGCAGTCTCTTGCTCAGAGCATGGGGTGGGGGGCGCTGAGTAAATACTATTGCAGACAGTTATTTCCAAATCCAGTTAGTATCTTTTTATCAAATATGGCCAACACCTCTTACGTTTCACCTGTGATGTAGGATTTTTCAAGAGCTGCCTTTCTAAATAAATAAACAAATATACATAATTAAAATACTGTACACAAAAAACAGAAATTTCCATAAAATAATAATCCCAAATAACCACTGGTGCTACTCACATTATGTTATTCACTATAATTTAAAATTCCTTTGTTCAGCCTCTCAATTCTGTATATAAATAATTCTGAGAAAATATACAAGAAACATCATTTCTTTGCCAGTTCCTACAAAGAACTATTATAAATCATAAAACCCAACACCAAACACCATACAAATATATTTGATAAAGTATTCATAGGACATAAAACATGCTGAAAGTCCAGTGCATTAATGTACTTGTATTCGCAGATGTAAACACATCTACATATTATTACATTTCCAGATTCTCTTTCTCAGTCTTTTATTTCATTCCTATCAAGTATTTGTCCCCTCAGGTTCCTGTCTAAGAGTCAAACAAAAAAAAACTATTTAAAAAATCCACAACGATGTACATAGCAACATACCATTCATTTTATTATAGTGTATGGTGGAACGCTGTTCCGCATGGAAATCCATGCCTAGAACAGCATTGTTGTGCTGCACTTGGTACATCACGATCTTGTTGTGCTGCACTGAGTACATCACCGGTGCAGCTCAACAAGATCAAACACATTCGCGCATGCACAATTGAGCAGCCAAGGGCGACGCAGAAGTAAGCGTGCTGGTACAGATTCCGAAGTAAGCCTTATTTTTTCTTCTAGACTTGTTTGGGGGATCACTGAGTGCTGATTACGGTTGCTCATAAACTATAAAAGATTGTGTATGAGCACTCATATACAAACAAGGCAGTTCAAAGATCTGTTAGATAATACTAATCCCTCCACTAATTCAAACAATTCCCTCTTTCATTAGGAATGGGATCAGAGCAGTGCAAGAGGAGTTTGTAGAGTTGTAGAGGGGCCTTAGACAAGTAGCGCATATGGTAACCTTCTCGGAGGTGCTCCCTGTCTATGGAAAGGGTGATACTAGGGTACTCCTCAGCAGGGAATTCAATGAATGGTTGAAAAACTGGTGTGGAGCTCAGGGTTCTGGCTTCATTGGGAACTGGGGAGCCACCTGGAGGGATGCAGACCTATACTGGTGCAATGGTTTGCATCTGTCTTGGGGGGGACCAGGATCCTAGGTGAGAGGTTTAAATGCGTCATTGGCAAGCATTTAAACTAGCCGGGGAGGCACTGAAAAGGAGCAGGGAAATCCCAGCCTCACCCCACAAAACATGGTAATTAGTGAGGTAAACACCAAGGTAGAGAAGTCATTAGGGAGCAGGACTGAGGTAAATGTCAAAAAAAGGCAAAGGCAGTAAGGACAGGGATGGGGCTAAAAGGTGTAAGGCCTTCAAAAAGTGGAGGGTGATAAGTACCAATGCCCGTAGTCTGTGTAACAAGCTCCCTGAACTAGTGGCCTTGATGAAAGAGAGTTGCCTGGATATTATGGCAGTCACAGAAACATGGTACACAGAGAACCATGACTGGGATGTCAACATGCCAGGATACACAATCTACAGGAAGGACAGGGAGGGTGAAAGAGGAGGAGAAGGAGGAATAGCTCTCTGTATGTAAAGGAAGGGGATCAAAGCAACACAACTAAAGAGTAAACAGGGACCAGATGAGGCACTCTGGGTCACCCTGGAGGCAGGATATGGTACCACAATCCGCATGGGTGTTGTATACAGACCCCCATCTCAGGAGGAGGGAATGGACAAGGAAATGATAGACGGCATCCTTAGAATGGCAGAAAAAGGGGAGCTATTGTTGATGGGGGACCTGAATATGCCAGATGTTAACTGGAGCACCTTTGCTGCAGGCACATCCAAGAGCAGGGTCATTCTTGATGCCCTACAAGGGGCATGCCTCAGACAGCTAGTATTGAAACCCACTCGGGAGGGAGCAATCTTAGACCTGGTACTCTCGAATGGGGATGGAGAAAGAATCTCAGATTTAGAAGTGGGTAGCCATCTGAGAACAAGCGACCACCAAACAGTGTGGTTCACGATAAACACAGCCATACAATAAAGCCACACAAAAGCAAGAGTATTGGACTTTAGGAGGGCTGACTTTGGGAAAATGAGAGAGTGCCTCAGAAAAGCATTAGCAAACAGGTAAGGAGGGGTGGAAGAACAATGGGGAGTAATCAAAACAGCCATCACAGAGGCAACAAGCCTTTTTGTAAAGCAAATCAACAAAACACAACAAAGGAAAAAACTGCTATGGTTCTCAAAAGAGGTGGCAGGGAAGGTTAAGGAGAAAAAGATAGCATTCAGGAAATATAAGGAAACACAGAAGGAGCAGGACAAAGAACTTTATCAGTTAAAGCAGAAAGAGGCAGGAAGGCAATCAGAATAGCAAAGGCCCAAACCGAAGAAAGGATAGCCAACTCTGTTAAGAAGGGGATAAGACCTTTATAGGTATATTAGGAGTGAAGAAAGACCAAAGGAGGGATACTGAGGCTTAATAAAGGGGAGGGAATGTGGGCAGAGGGTGACAGTGAAAAAGCAGGGATACCGAACGAATATTTCTGCTCAGTATTCACAAAGGAAGAAGAGAGGGAGGTACCTAAACCAAACAAGAGAAACACTTTGAAGATGGGGGTCGATACCGGTCCATTTCCAGAAGAAATGGTTCTGAAAGAACTAATAAAATTAAAGGTGGTCAAAGCAATGGGGCCTGATGGGATTCACCCAAGAATTCTAAAAGAACTAAGGGTAGAACTAGTGACACCACTGACTACTCTCTTTAACAAATCATGGGAGGATGGGATGGTACCTGAGACCTGGAGGAGGGCGGATGTGATTCCACTTCACAAAAGAGGGAGCAGGGCAGAGGCAGAAAACTACAGACCAGTTAGTTTGACCTCAGTGGTAGGGAAAATGATGGAATCACTTCTGAAGGAGAGAATTATTGAGTACCTAGAGGCCAGTGGGGCACAGGACCCAAGGCAACGTGGAGTCACGATGGGAGGGTTGTGTCAGACAAATCTAATAGATTTCTTTGACTGGGTGACCAAAGTAGTAGACCAGGGAAGGGCTGTGGACATGGCCTACCTAGATTTTAGCAAGGCATTTGATACAATCATGTGATAGGTTAAAACATTTTATTTTGTGTAATTAATATGTGATGTATTATGTGTTTTTTGTTGCTGTATTTATTTATTTGTACAGCGCCCAGAGCCTCCAGGATTGGGCATTTTTAAATAAACTTTGCCTTACCTTGCCTTACAGTCCCACACAAAAGATTAATACACAAGTTAGCCTGCCTTGGAGTGGGTCCCAAAGTGGTAGCCTAGATAAAAAAATGGCTAGACAACAGGACACAAAGGGTAGTAGTAAACGGAGTCCACAGTGAAGAAAGGAGGGTTACTAGTGGGGTACTGCAGGGTTCAGTACTGGGGCCAGTCCTTTTTAATGTCTTTATAAGTGACATTGCAGAGGAACTGGAAGGAAAAATATGTCTCTTTGCAGATGACACAAAGATCTGCAACAGGGTTGATACACAAAATGGAGTGGAAAGGATGAAAAGGGACTTGGCAAGGTTGAAGGAGTGGTCAAATGTATGGCAGCTCAGATTCAATACAAAGAAGTGCAAGGTAATGCACCTGGGGAAACAAAAACCCAGGGAAGAGTACACAATGTGGGGTGAGATACTGACAACAGCAAAATTGGAAAGGGACCTGGGGGTAACTATATCAGATGACCTAAAGGTGGGCAAGCAATGTGAGAAGGCAGTAAGGAAGGCTGGGGGGATACTGGGATACATAGGGAGAGGCATCAATAGTAGAAAACAGGAAGTTGTTATCCCTCTGTACAGACAGTTGCTGAGACCGAATCTGGAGTACTGAGTGCAGTTCTGGAGACCCCATCTCCGCAAAGACATAGACAGAGTGGAGGCTGTCCAGAGGAGGGCAACCAAAATGGTGCAGGGTCTGCACCAGAAGACATACGAAGAAAGACTAAAGAAGCTTAATATCTATACCCTTGAGGAAAGAAGGGAGACAGGGGACATTATGGAAACATTCAAGTACCTCACGGGAATCAACAGTCCAAGAGGGTAGCATCTTTCAGAAAAAGAGATGTGCAAGAACAAGGGGATACAATTTGAAGATAGAGGGGGAATGGCTCAGAGGTAATGTGAGGAAGTATTTTTTCATGGAGAGGGTTGTGTATGCATGGAACAGCCTCCCTGAGGAGGTCGTGGAGTCAAGAACATTGGGGGAATTCAATAATGCATGGGACAGACATAAGGCAGTCCTAGTGGGGGGATAGGAGGAAGTAAGCTGTTGGTTAACTAGGATCTGCAGCTTATCTGTTAGGTAGGAAAATGGGCAGACTAGATGGGCCAAGCGGTCCTTATCTGCTGTCAAATTCTATGTTTCTATGTTTCATTTCTCCATAGGGTCACTGTCCAGTCTGACATAATTTTCCTCATTCTCAAGTAACCGGGCACCCTCGGCTGCCGGTTTTATTATAATGTCTTGGTCATTTTTCAGACTGTTTAGTACACATTTCTCTGTTTGTGTCAAATTATCATGTATTTCTTTTTTCACTGTTTCTGCATATGTCTCTATAGCAGGAAAAAGCCCTGTTTGTGGGTTGTACGTCGACTTTACCTTTAATTCACCTAACATAGAAACATAGAAACTGACGGCAAATAAGGACTGCAAGGCTCATCCAGTCTGCCCATTTCTTTTTCTACCTTATGAATGTGCCATTGGCCTTTGCTCTGTCAATGGCCTATCTATTCATACTCATCTGTATTGCTCCCTTATGCCTATCCCATGCCTGTTTGAAGCCCTGCACTGTATTTATATACACCACTTCCTGAGGTAGGCCGTTCCATGCATCCACCACTCTTTCTGTGAAAAATAACTTCCTCACATTACCCCTTAATCGGCCTCCCTCTAATCTCATACTGTGTCCTCTTGTCCTGCTATTTTTCTTATATTGAAACGTGTTAGACTCTTTTGCTTTGTTAATGCCCTTAAGGTGTTTGAATGTTTCGATCATATCACCTCTCTCCCTCCCTTGCTCTAGGGTACGCATATTGAGCTCCGTTAATCTGTCCTCATATGTTTTCTGATGCAGTCCCTGCACCATTTTGCTGCCCTTCTCTGGACTGCCTCAATTTGGTTAATGTCCTTGTGAAGGTGTAGCCTCAGTACTGCACACAGTACTCCAGATAGGACCTAACCAGTGTCTTGTAAAGAGGGATTATTACCTCCCTCTTACGACTTGTGATACCCCTACTAATATACCCCAACATCCCCCTAGCCTTACCTACTGCTTTAGTGGTCTGCTTGGATGATTTTAGGTAACCGGTGATGACGATGCCCAAGTCTCTTTCTTCCCTTGTGACTGCCAGCAACTGCCCTTCCAGCCTATAAGTGGCTTCTCTTCCCTATGTGCATGATCTTGCACTTATTTGTGTTAAACCCCAGTTGCCACTCTTCTGACCATTTGCCAGTTTATCCAGATCTCTTCTCATTCTGCCTACCACATCTGGATCATCTACTCTGTTGCAGATTTTGATGTCATCTTCAAACAGACAAACCTTACCTTCCAGTCCATCTGCAATGTCACTGATGAAGATATTGAAGAGGACTGGCCCCAGGACTGATCCCTGAGGTACCCCACTTGTGACTTGCATCTCTCCTGACTGTATACCATTTACCACCACTCTCTGTTTTCTGCCCGTCAACCAGTTTGCCACCCGCTTGACCAACTTCTGACCCACCCGAGCCTACCCAGCTTATTAATCAATCTTCTATGTGGAACAGTATTGAAAGATTTTCTGAAGTCAAGGTAGGTGACATCAACTGCTCCCCCTTAGTCCACCACTCTGGTTACCCAGTCAAAGAAATCTATGAGATTAGTTTGATAGGACCTTCCTTTTGTAAACCCATGCTGTCTTGGATCCTGTGCTCCTATGGATTCCAGGTGTTACACTATCCTTTCCTTAAGGAGTGTCTCCATAATCTTGCCCACTACTGAGGTAAAACTGACTGTTCTGTAGTTCCCTGCCTCTTCCCTGCTACCACTCTTGTGGAGTGGGATCACACAAGCCCTTCTCCAGTCTTCTGGGACCTCTCCTGTGCTCAGAGACTCACTAAACAGTTCTGATAATGGCTCTGCTAGTTCCACCCTTAGCTCCTTTAGTACCCTGTGATGTATGCCATCAGGTCCCATTGCCTTGTCCACCCTGAGCTTATTGAGCTCTTGTAGGACCCTTTCTTTTGTGAAGGGACTAGTGCACACCTCCCTCCCCCCTGTGTCCATATTGCTAAGCTGTGGGCCCTGCCCTACCTTCTCTTCAGGAAATACTGAGCAGAAGTATCTATTTAGGATAGATACTTTTACATGGTCCTCCTCACATGCCCTCTTATTCCCTTTGATCTTAGCAATGCCCCCTCTGGACTGTCTCCTTTCACTAATGTATCTATAGAAAGTCTTGTCACCTTCTTTTACTGTTTGTGCTAGTTTCCTCGGTTTGGGCCTTTGCCTGCCTTACTGCCTTCCCTGCTTCCCTTAGGGAAGTTTGGTATGCCTCCCTATCTTCATCCTGCTGCGTTCTGTTTTATTTCCTGAAGGCCAGCTGTTTGGCTCTGATCTTTTCTGCTGCTGTTTTTGCGAACAAAAGTGGTTTCCTTCTTCTTTTGCACTTCCTTTTCTCTCTAACACAATGGGATGTTGCTTCAAGTATTGCATCCTTAATGCTTGCCCACTTTGCCTGTACTCCCTCACCTGTATTTATTTTTGCCAGGGCTAGCTTAACTCTGTTGTCCATCTTATCAAAGTCAGCTCATCTGAAGTCCCATATTTTTGCCTTGGAATGGGATGATTTAGTTCTAGTTGACAAATTGAACCATACCATGTGATGGTCACTGACCCCCAGGTGACCTTCTACCTGGAGATCTGAGATCCTTTCCCTGTTAGTCAGTACTAGATCTAGGATAGCCCTGTCTCTTGTGGGTTGTTGTACCAGTTGTTTGAGGCCCTCCCCCTGCAGGGAATCCACTATGTGTCTAGTTCTGGCAGATGTTCCTGCTGGTATTGATCAATCTGTATCTGGCATGTTGAAGTCTCCCATTATCAGAACCTCCCCATTAGCTGTCATGTTTTGTATATCTTCTAACAGTAATGTGTCTATGTCCTCCCCCTGTCCTCCGCCTCTCAGCCCTTGTTTATAACTATCTAGTATTTATTGATTACTAAACTGAGCTTTTAATCTCAAGGACCTAAAGAATAACTGTATAGTGTATGGTGGAACGTCGTTCTCCACTGAAATCCATCATTGTCAAAACCTTGTAGGCACACACTAGTGACATTCGCAGTGCAGCAGAACTATTTTTTCTACTGCACTGCGAACGTCACACACTGTGTCCTCGAGAAGCATTTGACAGTTAGGGCTCACTGCATAGACAGGACACATAGGGAAAGCAGCAATGTCGGCGGCAATACTAATGTTTAGCATTAAAATGTTCAAAAGTAAAGTTCTTAAGCAGTTAAAATGTCAAGCATGAAAACGTTCAAAATGTAAAGTTCTTTTTTCCTTCTAGTAACCCAGTAAAAAATGTTTTGAAGCAGAAACATACTGTAGTGATTTTTTTTCCCAAAACACGACGTTCCACCATACACTATAAAGAAAAGTGCATGTGGAACAGTTGACAACAGTGCATCTTTCACCTCGTTGGCACTATGACGAAGGATTACCTCTCGAGGGATTACCTCTTGAGCTGTGCTCTCGAGGTAATCCATCGTCATAGTGCCAACTCGGTGAAAGAATAGCCCTGTTGTCAACTGTTCCCCATGCACTATCCTATATAAGTTACACTCCATTTCAAACATGTTCACTGCTGTGGAGGTTGCAAATGACAGACCCCTTGCCAATACCCCAGTTTCAGTTTCATTAAGTTGTCTCTGACTTAGATTAAATATTGGGATTATTTCTGATGGTACTTCTGCCTCAGATGGGTGTCCCCCTCGTCCTCTGCCTATTCCTTGTCCTCCTCCTATGCCTGTCATTGCCTGCTCTACGTCCTGTTCTGTAATACCTCTGGTTCTCATAATATACTTTGGTTCTCTTTGTTCCTCTATTCTAGATTGTCCTGGTGGTTTCCTGCTCTCTGCATCCTGTCTGGAAAAATGTTCTCTTGCATTCATTTCTTGATTTTGTCTAGACCTTGTATCTGTTCTATATGTTGTCCTATTTATGGGTCTTTCAGTATCCTGCTGTATTTTCGATACTGTCTGCATCTGGTTGCTTGCCCTGCTGAAGCTGCCATCACTCTAGGACCCACTTTCTTCATGCCTATTCCTAAAATTCCAATTTTGTTTAGGAATGTTTTTTGTATGTGTATAGATTTTATTTTCCTTGTAGTCATTTGTGTCATGATGAAACTTTTCATTTTTTGTTGTCTGATTCCTCTCATATGTATGTATCTTTTGTTTAATTTGTTCCAAAGTCCTGTTGAACTCATCCAACTGCAATTTCAATTTTAAAGCCTCTTTATCCAAGTTAATTTGTTCAGCTAGTTTACTCCTTTCCTCAGTTATGGCTTCAATTAAAGCATAGATGAAATCAACAGAACATCTGGTTCTAATCCCATCCCATTTCATGTCAAGCTTTGCTGTTTTAATTCCTATGTTATGTTCTACATATATTCTCAGGCCCCATGGTATTAAATTATGAGCTAAATATTGTCCTAGAGTGATGGCATGCCAGTCAAAATGGCAATCCTTAAATTGATAATTTCTATTCTTTGAACTGTCTGTTTAGCATTAGTAGTATAAGTTCATATATCTCGTCAAATGTTAAATTTCAGTCAATCAGCGCATGCCACGTCATTTGACAGGTGGGCGTGGCCTAAAATGGACCAATCAGAATCACCCCTTGTTAAACCGGAAGTCCCTCCCTAAAATGCGCTAGCCCCGCCCCCTTCTGGCGGAAGTGATGCAACCTCAAACCCGTGTCCCGCCCCTTGCGCAGGAAATGACACGCATTCAAACCCGTGTCCCGCCCCCTTGCGCAGGAAATGACCCACACTGAAACCCTGGAAGTGACCTAACACCACCATTTTGTAAGCGTCTTATGCCCCTCATTCTCGTACACTCCTCGAACCCTGCCACCCACCATTTTGTAAGCGTCCCGTGCCCCTCCTTCTCGTACACTCCTCGATCCCCTGCCAGACCATCCTGGCTGGAACCCGAGTCCCACCATGCTAGCTTGAACTCCTGCATCCCTCCTTTCTCCTGCACCCCACCAGCCTGGCTCGAACCCCTGTCCCCCTTCTCCTGCACCCCCACCATCCTGGCTCGAACCCCTGTCCCCCCTTTCTCCTGACCCCCACCATCCTGGCTTGAACCCCTGTCCCTCTTCACCACCGTGCTCCACCCACCCCAAAAAATCAGTTAGTGTTTATGTAGTGGTATGTGCCCCCTGTAGGCCTGGTGTATAACTGCAGGGACATGTGTGTGTTTTTTGATTAGGATATTTTCAGAAAGAAGTATCTATGAGGGAACCCTGATCGCAGAGGTTTCACAGATCTGTGTGGAGACCTCCAGGAAATTCATCTGCCTGTGTGGAGTACCCTTTTCTGTTTTTGTAACAATATGCAAAATTATTTAACATGCATCTGTAGGACTGTGTCAAACTTGCATCAAAGGATAGCTTTATGTATACGCATGTAACATTTATAAGCTAAAGCGGGGACCTCTGTGTAAATAAGATGGTTCAGCAGTTTTCTCTGGATAGCATTGCAACAATCGCAAAAAACTAATTATTTATTCTTTTATCATGAATTAGAAAGAATAAAAATATATCAGAAAAAAGGAATACACAAACCTATAGTTTACCCCCCTCAGCTCTGTGTAGTATCAAGGAGAAGGCTGAAATGAAATGTGTGTGTGTGATATTTATAATGTTTTGAAAAAGGGGGGTGGGGGCTACAACAGATGTGCCTCTGACACGTTACCATGTATAGTATGATGGGGTGTGGTGATGGTTTTACCAAGGGGCAGTCCATCTTGCTAAGCGTTATATAAACCCTGCATTTGAAGCCAGAAGGCACAGCTTTTGAGAGATTTCTCAGATTCTGTTTTATAGACTTGGAGCAGATTATCAAAACATCAAGCAAGAAGATGGCAGCTTCATTTCAACCTCCCTGTAACAGGTCAGATTGTCATACCACCTAATGAAAAATTCAACCTCCCTGTAACAGGCCAGATTGTCACACCACCTAATGAAAAGTCTGGAGATGAAAAGCCAAGCAAGAAGATAGCTGTCGGGGCCCCACAACCCAAGCCAACGTATGTGTACTACGTGAGGTGTGAAAATGAATGCCCCACACAAGTCTTGTTGAGTGGAAGAGTGTCTGACATAAAAAAGAAACTCGCTGAACAGTTTGGTGAATCATAAAATCCTAAATCTGACTGTCCTTCTGAAGAGACACCACTGCAAGACCTTGAAGAGTTGCTGGGGTGTGAATCTGATGCAGAAAAAGAAGTTACTATGAAACCAAAAACAGAGAGTGACAAGAAGGGGAGCTAGAGAAGATGGTCAGTGAGACACTGCCAAAAAAGCATCAGAGAAAGTTGTGAAAAGAAATGCAAGACACAGCCAAGAGGGGGCTCTGACCAAGAGGGTGATGATGATAATGCAGCCACAAGCAGTCAAGCCCAGGCTAAGAAAGAGAAAGATGAGAAAAATGAAGAAAAGAGTTGCCTTGATGAGGTAAATGCATTTTAACATTTAAAAAAATGTGAGTGGTGACATGCGTACATGGTGTAACTGAGGGAGATGAGTTAGCAGTAGAATTAAATCTTACCTATAATGAGTCAGAGGACCAATGCTGTTTTCTGTTTTACTTTAATAGACTGAAGGATTTGCGATGGAGCAGCAGTCATATTCGGACAGCATGGATTCTCGACTTTCCACAAACCTGCTGCTCGACTGTCTTTGCTGTGTGAAAGATACAAATGTGGTTGTTAATGAGATGTGTGAGAACCAGTATGTTAGAAATACAGAGAGCGATAGAATGTTTCAAAATGTCACAGAACAGGCTGTGATCACTACACAACCCTCTTCTTCTACTGAGATTAGACAGGGGACCTCACGTGAAAAACCAGGCCTCAGTAGTAAACCCCCAAAACTGACAACGATATGTATTGTAAGTCGTTATGTATCATACCATCCAGTAGGCAATTGCTTCAGTGATACAGAGGGTGATACATTGTGAATTGGTCGATTCCTGTCCTGGGTGTGAGATAGATGATCCGAGTCAGAAAAACCATTCATGTGTCCTTGATGACTTAAGGTCTAAAGAAGCATACAGAAATGTTTCTGGACCATACATATAGGGCAGCTCATGCCCGTGATCTTTGGCAATCGCTATGAAGCATCAGGGGTTAAATATGTCCAATTGTACCCTGAAACTATAAGTCATGTTTTAAATGATGTGAGAAAACCGATGACCCCATGTGGTTAGTTATGCAAATGTTACAGCAGACAGACGGTGAAATTAAAAAGATGCCTGCCGCCTGGTCAGCAAAGGTTCCTTTAAAAATTTCTAAAAGAAATTCAGGAACCCTGTTTATATTGTAAAAATTACCCCACCCCTGCCCCCCTCCCCCAAATTACTACATGGAAACATTTCAGTACCAAAATGTGTCATATTTTATTTTTACAGATAATCATGTGGGATGCAAGTACAGAGAGAATCCAAAGGCTTATGTATCTGATCCTAAGCCATTACTGTCATCCATCACTGTTTGGCTCACCTCAATATGACATTTGCCTTTGTGAGATACATGCAGCCTATGAACTGATGATGTTTGCCCTTCCAGAAGTATGGGAGGATACAGATAAATATATAAATGAATCTGTGTTACCACTTGTAGAAAATGTTAAAGTGATTGCCGATATATTCGTGGAAGACGATGAATGTCTTTGTGGACTTTATATCATGGTCGTCATAGTCATGTGTGTGTGTACTACAAAGCAGAAAAAACCTTGTGATATTGTGCGTGTTGTTAACCTGGCTTCTCTGCTTGCTGAAACGATCCACTGGTCAAAAAAAGGACCCTTTAAAAAATTATATAAGGAAATTCAGGAACACTGTTTACATTGTTAAAAACATTTCCCCCCCCAAAAAAAAAACTGTTACTTGTTACCATTTTAATATTGTTCATATTGTTACCCAGGCTTTTACCACTTGCTAAATGTATGTTTTTTTCCAGAGTATACAACGATGGGAAACACCCTGTCAGTGCATCCAGAGGCTTATTTACCAACTAGTCAGACACAGAGCTAAACAACCTGGTTTAAATCTACCTACAGGACAAGCACCATCTGTACTTTTAGAGACATGCCAAGGTCTTTTTGATGGTCTCCCAGAGGGACCCCAAAAGGAAACTGTGGATTATTTTAAGGATGAGGGGGCTACTCTTGAGGAAGCAATGTTTAAAATTGCTATAGAGTTTATGCATAACCCTTATGATGTAATATACTTTTGTGGTTTTATCTGTACCGCTGTTGACTTTTTAGTGTTTAGTTTGCAGAACGGGGGGTCTGAGTCTGACATTATAAATTTTGCTTCTTTTATCGCTTTTGTTGTGTTTCATAAACCAGATTTAGCATATGCTTTTCCTAAATAATGTATTATAATGTACTTTCAGATGGAACGTACTGGCATGCTCCCAATATTCCAGACAGTCTTAATGTCTACAATGTACCATGTGATAAAGGACATTTTAAAGGAACCTATATACTTGGAAAGCAGCCTGCATTAAATGTCTGCTCTGAAGATGCTGCTGCTTCACCTGCAGAAACACACTGACTCTGGATTAAAGAGTTGCCACCCATGTATGGAGACTCTATGTTGACATAATGGAAAACAGAACGTGAGAGCAGTATGCAAGGTGAATGTCATTTTAGATGTAACAGAATGTCTTAAAAATCAGGCTTATTATTTTGAGTGGTGTATGGCATATGTGTGTATGTATTGTGCATACCTCATCACTAAGGGGAAGTGGACCCGATGCCAATGCTTGTGTAAACATGCAGCTCAAAAGTTGTTAGCAGGGGTATTGTGAGCGTGTAAAATTGAAGAGTAGAAAACAAGATATTATATAATCATTGCATGCTTGCCATGTGTTATGCCTTTTGTATGTAGAACCTATATGCATTAGTTTATGTATTATAAAGTAAATATTCAAATACTGCTATGACGTGTGTATTTATAAATAAAATATTATCATGCATTGCACTTTGTGGTTGTCATAGTGTTTTTAAAAGAACAAAAAGAGCACATACTTTATTTTACTGGTGACAAGAGTTTTGCTAGCTAGCAGATGTGTCGGGGTTGACGAAAGGAGATGAATGATCACCTGTTCCAGAATATATATTTTAATGCAAAAAAAGTGGGTAGTTTCACAGGGGTGACTCAGCTGTATAAGGCTGCAAAAAAACTTGATAAAGAGGTCACCAGGAAAGGTGTTGCAGAATGGCTTGTGAAGCAGGAGCCCTATTCATTACACAAAGCAGCCAGAGTCCGATTTAAGAGAAATCCTGTCATTGTTTCTGACATAGACAGACAATGGCAAGCTGATTTAGTGGATATGAGTCAATATCAAAGTACAATAATGGGTTTTAGTACATACTGACGTGCATCGATGTGCTGTCAAGTATGCCTGGGTAGTGACTTTAAGAGACAAATCAGGCAAGGCAGTGACGCAAGCCTTTAAAACTATTTTTAAAAATGGACGCACACCTCAGAAGTTGCAGACTGATCAGGGTAAAGAGTTTCTAAATGCTTCCTTAAAGAACCTATTAAAACAAAATAAAATGCACCATTTTGTGACAAATAATGAAGTTAAGGCCAGCATTGTAGAAAGATTTAATAGGACACTGAAGTCACGCATGTATGGCGTTACTTTACAGCCCAGAATACTTGGAAATATACAGATGTGTTGTCAGACCTGGTGCACAACTATAACCATACTTATCACAGAAGCATTAAACACAGACCTGTGGATGTTAACCTTCCAATGCCCTGGGTGTATGGAAGATCCTCTGATAATTCTGTTCTTGGCAAAACAAAAGGGTACCCTTCAGAAAGATGATCACGGAGACTATCTAAGCTAAAAGGGGTGTTTGAAAAGGGATATGAACAGACGTACACAGATGAGATATTTATTGTGATGGAGGTCTTAAAGACACAGAGGCCCACCTATAAGCTAAAAGACTATCAGGGGGAAGACATTAAAGGTACTTTTTATGCTGAGGAGCTGCAAAAAATTGAACCTGATGACCGTGTGTACAGGGTGCAGAAAATCCTAGAGGAGAAAAAGTGTGGCAGAAAAACATGGTATCTGGTAAAGTGGAGAGGGTGGCCCAATAAATTTAATAGCTGGGTTGAGGCAACACAGGTTCGGGACATTAGAAGCAGATAAGGCTTAAAATGCTCAAAATGGATTTTATATCACATTGCCCAGCAATGCATCGCACAACATTTTCCCCAGCAATACTATATCTACTTTTACTGTAAAGTTACCACAAATGCTTGAACTACCTGGTGAATGGGAAGGGGTTAGCAGAAATTCAGTACCCTCATACCTGGGACAATGTGCCTGCACAGAAAAACAAGTTCAGTATGCTCTACTCAGCCTCTAAATGTAGCCCATCAGAAACACCACCAACAGGACCTTTACAGAGTCAGCAGCACCCATAATTCCATCGGCTATTATCCTAACATGGCTGGTGTTATTTCTCAAATTAATAAAAGCATATTTGAAGTAAATGAACTGCCAGTGGTTTTGGAACAACAAACCATCGGGAGAGAAATAAGCATTGACAGTGACATCAAATGCATTTTGTTTATGCACAGACAGTTACAGTACCTTTTGGGTTTTAGCAGACTCGAGGTAGGTGTAGGAAAGAATCTAACAATGAACCCTCCAAATATTAATGGGGGTTTTTACACATTGTATATCTACACTGACAATGTCACACATGAAATAGTGGGTGACAGTCTAGTGCCTTTGCTGAGATGTGTACCCGTCAAGGGCCAAGACAATGAGATAGTGACCGTGACCTACGATAAACCCCATTATCAAACAGTCAGTAAACATCAGATCGATACAGTCACTATTGAAATAAAGAATGATCAAAATGAACCTGTACCATTTCGATTTGGAAAGGTGATCGTGAAGTTGCATTTTCGCCCCAGAGAGTGCTCTAAAATTTAAACAAGGATGGTGATTGTTCGACGTATAGGGACCCTGCCTTGTACAGAAGCTATTACAAAGGCACAGGTAGAGATCGGTCTGCCAGGCTTTCATGGACTTCCTACTATGTATGGTTCTGGTATAGGAGGGATATTGTAGTCTGCTCAGAAAACAGTTCCATTTTTAAGAAGGGGTTTGAAATTGCAAAACCACATCTACAGACAGCTGCTAAAAATGTTGCAAAGGATGTTGTGGGGCATGTGACTAGTGCTGTCGCTCAAAAGATGTCAGGGGTGATAAGCCTACTCAGGGTAGGCTCAGGGCTGATTCTATTCAAGAGAGGTAAAAGAACGCAGAGTACACCCTTTGCTTCTCATCGGCCCCGGCTACTTTAAAGAGGTGTTTCAAAACACAAAACTTCACATAAAAGAAAACGCTCAAAGGCAAAAGGATCTTCGAGGGGTCGTAAAAAAAGCAGAGACCTGTTCTAAAAAACATGGCTTTCGTGCACTGTGGTTCTGAAGAATGCACAAAATCAGAACTTGACTTGTTTGCCATTTCTCCCACACAGACAAGCATTGAAAAAAGCATTTATGTAGAGATACCCCCTCTGGCTGCCCTTTCAGAAAACTCACCGATTGAATTTTATATAGCAGGGACTGGTGAAGACTATTTGGATCTAAACAACACGCTTCTTTACCTGGTTTGCAAAATCACTGAAGTGGATGGTAGTGATATACCTGCAGCGGCCAAAGTGTGCCTTATAAACTACCCAGTGGCAACCATTTTCAGTCAGCTGGATGTGACTGTCGGTGATCGGCTCATCAGTCAGAGCAATAACTGTTACCCTACAGGGCTGTCATAGAATCTATGCTGAACTTCAGTGAAGAGACCCTTTCTACACAATTTACCACAAGGCTATTTTAAAAAGACTGAGAACCATGAAATCACAGACAGAGATGGTGATAATGTAGGTTTTAATAAAGAAGCTCCTTCACACATCTCAGTAGAGGGGTAGAACTGCTGGGACACTTGCACACAGACTTGTTTTTCAAGAGAAACTGATGCTGAATGGTGTGGATATTAAAATTAAACTGACATGTAACAGGGACAGCTTTTGCCTGATGAGTGGAGATGCTGAGCCTTATAAGCTAAAAGTCATGGCAGCCTCTGTTTGTCAAAGGGTTAAAGTGACCCCCGGAGTTCGGCTCTGGGACACTCAGAAGCCCTGCTCACTCAACTAAATACCCTATAGACAGAGTGGGTATGAAGGTGTTCCGCCTCCCTGCAGGCAGCAGGGTCTGCAACCAAGATAATTTGTTTTGGGACAGTTACCCAAAATGATGGTCATGGGATTTGTTGACAATGATGCTTTTAGTGGTTCCTACACTAAAAACCCCTTTAACTTTAAGCATTATAACATTAATTTTGTGGCTCTGTATCTGGACGGTGAACAAATTCCCACTAAACCTCTGCAGCCAGATTTTAGAAATGGGAATGCTGTGAGAGAATATTTTAATCTAGTACTAGCAGCGGGGAAATCTATGAAAGATCACCCGCTTTTAGTTAACCGTCAGGAATTTACCCAAGGGTACACCCTGTTTGCCTTTGATCTCACTCCGGACCAGAATGTGCTGATCATTATTCTTTAATTAAACTGGGAACCTCAGAGCTGAGATCAGATTTGCAGAAGCCCTTCCACAAACAGTTAATCTCATTATCTATGCAGTGTTTGATAATGTCATTGAAATAAACCAGAGAAGAAACGTCATTTTGATTATATGTGATAAACCATAAAAATGAACACAAAGCAGCTGGAAAATTGTAACCAATGACACCCACATCCGTGGACTGCTTTCTGGGCGTGTTTCCTGTGATCTGCTACTAGGAGAGCTGAGAAATCTTCCCAGCACTAGTCATCAATACAGACCCCATGACCTCCCTGGACAGCACTGGTTGGCCGTGACACATTTTCAGAAAATGGGACTGGGGAGTTCTTCGACAGCTCAGGTTTTCATCCTGACAATCATGCACAAAGTATTGGTTTTTTTTTAACAGAAATGCAAACAACATTTTGTACCAAGACACACAGTTACAAGATACCTTTTCTACCACCTGTGTTTCACTGCATATTTTCTTACACCACAGATGCAAAGGACTTTCTTATGCTCAGATTTTAAAATGTACTCTAATGATTTGCTGAAAAATGATGCCATGGTAACTAGTTTGTCAATCACTTTTCCAGACATCTAAACATGTCAGAGACACGTATCAGTGAGGTGGCAACATGTTCGAACTTGTTTGTCTTGTAATGAATTTAAAATACAGCTGCTTCTAATTTTATTCAAAACCAGTCCTTATAAAATCATATATAAACACTCATAATTGTGTGTCTCTGTTTGCTGTGTTTAAACTTGGGAGAAGCACCTATGTTTAAACTGAAGGGGACTGTGTTAACATTTTCAGATATGCAATGTCTTCAATAATGACAAAAATATAAAAATATAAAGGTGTTTATTGTAAAAACTGCCAATAAAATACAACATAAATCAGTGGTAACATCATGGTGGAAGATATACAATGTCTTCAATAATGACAAATATATAAAATACAAAGGCACATTTATTGTAAAAAAAAACTGCCAATAAAATACAACAAGCATCAGTGGTGACATCATAGATAAGATATAATAAACAAAGCATCTCCTGTTTAAAAATGCACACTATATACACCATAGCACTGGAGGTAGAATTATAAGCACATCTTTCTAAAATATGTTAACATATTTAACTATGAGGTAGGCTAACATGCATCAATATAAACACTTTTTTGTAAAAACAGGATTACATATTCAGTATGAGGTAAATGGCTAACATAGGTTGTACACAGCAGTCACTGAGGTAGGATTACATATTTAATATGAGGTAAAATGTTCAACATATGCTGTACACAACAGTCACTGGGGTATCTAACATTCATACATAGAGATTGCATTTTAAGTTTTACATAGTGAGCCACACAGGTTTTCTTAAAAGACTTTTTGTCTTTTGGGCGTCACTGACCATTGGTTAACTGGAGATGGCTGTGGCTGTGTCTTTTGCAGCAATGCTTTCATTTTTCCACATAGCTCCTGTTTGCTGAGTGAGCTAAAACACTGAGGGTGGGTATGTTAGACTCAGCCATTGCTTTGACAAAAACACCCAACCCTTTGGCTTTCTGGTGGTCAGGGATTGCGTGGAGGGTTGTAGCCAGCCTGGCTTCAAATCGACCATGCGTGAGACCCAGAAACAACAGTGCTCTTTATACATTAACTACCCTTATCACTCCAAAACACAATATCCTTGATTTCTTTGCCATATGTTTTGTCAACAGTTCAGCATTGGTTGGTTTTAGACCGATGAGAAACACTACTTAAAATGTCTTTTTCCATAGTGCGGGTAGGCAGAGAAGCTGTCTCTGCCGTGTCCGCAGGGTGGTCAGACACTGATTCATTTTCAGGAACAGTAATGTCAAACTGGTTTTAGCTTGTTCTCTTGTCTTACCAAAGTCAGATAGCGCTGTAACACAGCAGAGTACATTTTGGCTTTGTCATAGTCTGATAAATCAGTCCGGGACAGGCATAGCTCTCATGTCAGTGTCCAAACTGTTAGTTGCAACTTTTCTCATATCCTGATCAGGGTAATTAGTTTTTACTGTGATCCATCTGTTGCTGAAGTTACCAAATACATTTTCGTGTAAAATCCATTATCTGTTAGCCAGCAGGCCTGTGATCAAAATGGATGGCAATTCCTAGCAGCTGCCCTATGAAACCACCAGTCTGATTAACTATTTTCTTTTCTTTTTAAGGTTATTTGTTTATCGCTTAAAGTTTTAATGACTCTCCATTTTTTCAGAAAACCTAACTGTTTTGCTGACAGTGGAATATTTCTTTGAGAGTGTTTAAGGCTATCTCAGCTATAGCGGATATCAGATCATTGGAGGCTGAACATAAAATAGCTTTTCTTAAGCTCGGGCCCTTTTACTAGTAACTTTAAAACAGACAGATTTCTCTGCAGTCTTTTGACATAATGACAATACAGTATCAAATATTTTAGAAGCAGAATGTGTTTTTTCATGACATATGCCACAGGCCAGTCAGGGGAAACACCCCACTACGCAGTCTATATTCATCTGGTGTGGATCTTAAATCAACCAGTAAATAGCCATGTGAGGCTTTCTTGTGGCATCTTCAAAAGCTTCTAAGAAAAATTTTGTCATGACCAGGATACATTTGTCTAGCTAGTGTTGTGATCTGAAGTTGTCTCTGGGATTTTTAAACAAAATCATGTATTTGGCATTTAGTGTGATGGTCCTGCTTTTTACCTTGACAGAACACATTCTGGACAATTAAAAATATTGTCAATTGTTTATGGTGACTGTACTCTGTAAACCCATATTCCACTTCACTATTTTGACAGGCAGAGTCCATCAAATCATCTATAACGACAAAATTTACCTTTCCAGGGTAAGAGATCATTGTCAGTTAGTGACATCGTGAGCTCCCTCCACAAATTTAATCTGAGGAACTTTAACAGTAATTCATTATACAAAAGGTTGCCAAGAGCTGTAGAACCAGACAATATTTTCAGGCTTGTAGTGATAAAGTGGCATCAGCATGTTCCAACAACTGTTTTATAAAGAAGCTCTTCCCACTATTAGAGGGCTAGCCAACAGACAAGTAAAGGGATGCTGCAACCTGATATCCATTTTTCTAATCAGTATCCGTGAAGAAGTGTTTTAAAATTGTCTTGTAAAACTTGCTTGTCATAAACTATCTCTCTGGGTCTTGATAGCGTTTTGTTTCAAGGGACCACTGCTTTTATTCCTAACAATGCTGGTTGACTCCACTTGTACTTCTCTTTAGAGATCTCAGCACTTCGTGATATATAAAGACCAGGTCCTTCAGACTTTCAAAAATTAATGTGTTTACTGTTGGCTACATTATGGGTAAACCTTTCACTTTAAGAACAACCTCACCACTGGACAGCCTGTAGCTCGTAGTTTTGGGCCTTCAGAAACGAACTCTGTAATGTGTTCATCAGCAGGAACTCACTGGTCAGCTTCCCTAAATAAACGCCTGTGAGGGCCCAGTCACCCGGTCTGGACACAAAAATGACAGAGTCTGTGTCGTGGTAAAGGCACCTGTCCCTGTAACCTATCTAGCAGGTTGTAGGATTCGACTCTGGCATATGCTGTTGTAAACTAGCTATAAATATGTTGATATTATTGAATTTGATGTAATGATACGCTGATATATTTCAGCTTAAAACGCTGTTTCATCCTTCCATGAAAAAGCATGATGAGATATCGTGATACGGAACAAAACATATTGAAATAATTTCTGTGGGTCTGTTACTATGCTGCGTTGTCGGAAATTAGCTCTCTGCCCCAAATTTGCTCCAAAGAGAATTTAAAACAGTTTAGATATCTGTCTCCTTGCAGGGTTAACAGTTATGGCTGCAGGGTTCAAATGTACTTTTCCTTTCAAATACTGTTGTATTGTACCTGACTTTATCCTCTTCAGTTTTACTCATGAAGGGAAACCAGATGCTTCTTTGTCTTTTTAGATGCAGCTTGATGTAATCTGCAAAAGCTCTGTGCATGACTCTTTAAAATGCCAAACTCATAAATGTTAATGATTTTGTTGCCTTTTTCCAGTGCTGTGTTTAGTTCTATGGCACAGTAGGTACCCAGTGGTGACCTTTGCTCATCACTGCTATGCATGATGTTGTTTGAAGTTCATTTTCGGGTAGCGATATAATGTAAACACAAGTTTTTTACCTTCAATCCTGGATGGCAGCACTGGAAAGAAAAGACCTCTAGTGGGTAAGACTTTACTTTTGCTAAACCAAAGTACTGAGTGAGGTCATCAAATTGTCATATAATGATGTCAGGATGACCGACTGGATACTGCTTGGTTTTTGTTAACGCAAAGGGTAGAGGTTGGTAAAATCATAATAGTGTATTTTCTCATCAGGTTGTGTCTTATAGGCTGCATACAATGGCATTTGTTCTCACCCCAAACAGTGACTGCCTAGGTTCGAGTGGCTGTGGTAGCTGCCTGTCCCTCAAGAAATTATTCAAACCCTGATCTGTAGTCACATTACTTCCATTCATGTTCCCACAATACTCTAATGGCAAAACCTCGTCTTTTAGAAATATGAATTTTGCTGGTCCTGTTGAATAACTGTCCAAAACTGAATCCCTGTCATGGTTTCTTTCTTTCTCACAGTAACAGATGTTGCAGCCATGAAAAACAACCATTAAATTCAAATGTTGTGGGTATTCCATTTATGACTGAATAGCCATCCAAAAAGTATCTGATCTCAATCTTAAATTCCACCACCCTTAGCGCATGCTGAATAGAAATGTTTTCTTTCTCAGATATGTACATAAGCCACTGAATAGCATGTGTGGAGTACCCTTCAATTGTCGTGTAGTTGTTTGGGGAGAACAGCAACATTGCATTCATTCAAGAATAGAAATCTGTACATCGCCATAGAAATTGAGGCTATGGTGACGCACTGGAAGGGTCTAAGGATACTGTTTCATACTCCACTGTATCACCGTCTGACTGTTTTAAAATACTTTTCGTAGTCATCTCCAGTACTTCATTTCTAAATCTGACACAGGCTTTTGAAGAATTTCAACATCTAACTGACAATAGTAGCGAAGCTTTCTTTTTCAGATTAAATTCTCTATGTCTGTTAGCTAGGTACCATTGCAAAAACTCTTCTTTTCTGCAGGTAACATATATTCAGAACCATAAAGTTGAGCATCTGGCAGGGGGCCTACATAATTTTCATTAGCCTTGGTGTTAAAAAAGGGGAAGTAACCTTTAGCAATCTCATTGTCAGATCCAAGGGGTACGGGATTTTTCTAGGTTTAAAAGGAAGAAAACAATGGCTGTCAATAAATCTGATGTGTAGGGGATGTCACTGTGACACAGAGTACTTTTTCCTCCCTTGGTGAGACATTTAATATCAATTTTTTCCTTGACTAGCTGGTTAATGATAAAGTAACTGTCATAGCCTTTGGCATTGTGTGTTATAAATGTGTAGTGTCTAAATGGGGCATCAATAAAATGTCCTACAAAATGCTTTTATAATCTTCATCTTAATTCCCAGGACCTCTTCCCATCTAATTGCTTAGCATACACAAAATTTTTGGTATGTGCACCCCTCGCTTGTGTGGCTTCAAAATCAAACACTATATATTTCTCAGTGCTTTTTACATCTGTGAGTGGTGACATGTAACACAGATGCTTGTCTGCTGTCATGAAAGAACCACATTCTGCTACACTGAATCAATTTACATGTATAAGATCCCTTGTAAAACAAAACATTGTTCACACAGTTTCATGGATTTTACAAGACCTGTATCCCCATCAGCTCTAGCTAATGTCTTTCTAGGCATGCTGAAGACCTACAAATCTTTCTTACATTTGTGACAAGATACTGTGCCAATTTCCTTTTCGAGACAACACTGTCGAAACAAACTTTGCACTGTTGTGCACAGATATGATTTCCTTATGGCTGTGGGCTACATCACAGTATTCGCAGAGGTACTGTTCGCCTATGAATTTTTTTTACAGTATACTTAAAAAATGCTTTCATGTAATAATACAAACAGTGTTTTAGGAAATCTTTGGACCTGTTGAAAATGTTTGCCAGTTTCCTTCATTATGATATAAAATCTTAATTTTGACTCCTAAAAACGTTCAAACTGGGACATCACTAAAAGTGACAGGGTTTGGTCTGACACCCTAGCTCAGCGCATAATATTTTAGCCTTGTTCAACAACTGACTGTCACTCATATGTGGATTTAAGAGTGCGAGAATGAGCCACCGAAACACAAACTATTGTCTCTGTTATTAAATCAATCAGGTATCGCTCTTTTTTTGTAAAATCCTGCTATACAAGATGGAGCTCAGTGTCCGTCTCCCCCACCCTGAACCCTGGTGGTTCCTGATAGTTATTACTATGAGATGTATTAGAGGAATCATAATTACTTAGTATTTGTGAGCATATCAGCTATCTGATCTAAGAAGGTTGCAGCATTTAGTTCATTTGGTCTTGTCTTTCTTGGAGAACAAGGGGTGATTCAAAGAAGCAGCATTTAATCTTACCTGTATAAAATCCCTATATTGTGTTTCTCTTCACACTGTCTAACAAACTTTCTATAGCCTCCTTGCATTGCGTTAATAGCCTCTGTAAAAGATTTTATTTTATCTAGATTTATAAACTTATATCTTTGATGAAATTCTGTAGCATTAAATTTTTTAAACTGCATTCATATTCCTGTACAGCTTCTAATACACTGGTAGAGGGCGCCTGTTAGCCTGTTCATCATCATGATGGTTTTCTAATTCAGGACTGCAGATCATTTGTAGCATGTTGTAACAGCTCACGTTGTAATATTTTCCTATGCATGTTTTACTTTTCTTATCAACTTTTTCTCGGATTGTTTTATTTTTACCCAGATTTTTCTTTTTGACCCATTTGTTTATTTTTTTTTTCATTTTGTTAGTGATGCAACCCTTGTACCTAGTTTGAGAGCTTCTGTGCTTTCACTTTGTAATTTGATCTTTGTTTTTTGGCCACTTTTTCCTCCAAACACCTGGTACTTTTCATGATGGGCTGCACTTGCCATCATCTTTAAATCCTTGCATGACTGTCTAGATGGATGCACTAAACCAAGCACACTGTTCAGTAAAGTAGCTGAACTTTTAAAAGCTCAGATTTAAGCAGCTGATGATCGTAATCCTCACTAGATAATTTGCCCCTCAATTACCAAGGCATTAAACAAACTATCAATTGTTTAAAATATAGGCTTTCCAATATTTATCATGTCAATGTCATTTTCTTTGAAACCTTTGGGCAGAAACTCTTGTGCTGCTGCTGCCCCAGATGGCTGTACATTGCTTATTGTCGCGATTATGCCCACGTATAAGTCAGAGACTTTGTTTGCTGCTCCGAAGGCAATGTTTATTGGACACAGGTATTGGTAAAGTGGAAGGGTGGCCCAATAAATTTACAGCTGAGTTGAGAAACAGGTTCGGGACATTAGAAGCAGATAAGGCGTAAATCAAAATGGTTTTATATCACATTGCCAGCAATGCATCGCAAACATTTTCCCCAACAATACTATATCTCTTTTACCGCAAAGTACACAAATGCTTGAACCACCTATGAATGGGAAGGGTTAGCAAATTCAAAAAACTCATACCTGGGACAATAACACTGCACAGAAACAAGTTCAGTATGCTCTATCAGCTCTAAATGTAGCCCACCGTAAAAACACCACCAACAGGACCCTTTACAAGTCAACAAACACACAACTCATCGGCTATTATCCAACATGGCTGGTGTTATCAAATTAATAAAGCATATTTAGTAAACGAACTGCCAGTGGTTTGGAACAACAAACATCGGAGAAATAAGCATTGAGGACATCAAATGCATTTGTTTATGCACAGACAGTTACAGTACCTTTGGGTTTTAGCAGACTCAGGTGTAGGAAAGATCTAACAATGAACCTCAAATATTAATGGGGGTTTTACTTAATATCAACACGACAACGTCACACATGAAAATAGGGTGACAGTCTGAAAGTTTTGTGGATATGTACCAAGGGCAAGACAATAGATAGTACCGTGACTCAATAAACCACATTATCAACAGTTGAAACATCAGTCACTACAGTCACTATTGAAATAAAGAATGATCAAAATGAACCTGTACCATTTCGATTTGGAAAGGTGATCGTGAAGTTGCATTTTCTTTAGAGGCTCTAACAAATTTAAACAAGACAGGATCATTATGAGACCCTGCTTGTACAGAAGCTATTAAGGCACAGGATACGTCTGCTGTGGCTTTCATGGACTTCCTACTATGTATGGTTCTGGTATAGAGGAATGTGGTCTGCCCAGAAAAGCAGTTCCATTTTAAGAAGGGGGTTTGAAATTGCAAAACCATCTACAGACAGCTGCTAAAAATGTTGCAAAGGATGCTGGGGCATGCACTGGTCCTGTCGCTCAAAAGATGTCGGGGGTGATACCACCAGGTGTCAGGCTGATTCTATTCAAGAGAGGTAAAGAGAAAGCACGAGTACCCCTTATACTCATGACCCCAGCTACTTTAAAAGAGGTTCAAAACACAAAACTTCATAAAAGAACTCAAAGGCAAAAGGATCTTGAGGGTCGAAAAAGCGAGACCTGTTCCAAAAAAGGACTTTTGTGCACTGTGGTTCTGAAGAATGCACAAATCAGAACTTAACTTGTTGCCATTTCTCAACAGACAGCATTGAAAAAGCATTTATGTAGAACCCCTCTGGCTGCCCTTTCAGAAAACTCACCAATTGAATTTTATATAGCAGGACTGGTGAAGACTATTTGGATCTAAACAACACGCTTTACCTGGTTTGCAAAATCACTGAAGTGGATGCAGTGATATACACAGCCAAAAGTGTGCCTTATAAACTACCCAGTGGCAACCATTTCCAGTCAGCTGGATGACTAGTCGGTGATCGGCTCATCAGTCAGAGCAATAACTGTTACCCCTACAGGGCTGTCATAGAATCTGTGCTGAACTTCAGTGAAGAGACCTTTCTACACAATTTACCACAGGATATTTTACAAAGACACCCTAGGAAACATGAAATCACAGACAGAGATGGTGATAATGTAGGTTTAATAAAAGAAGCTCCTTCACACATCTCAGTAGAGAAGTACGAACTGCTGGGACACGCGACACAGACTTGTTTTTCTCAAGAGAAACTGATGCTGAATGGTGTGGATATTAAAAATTAAACTGACATGTAACAGGGACAGCTTTTGCCTGATGAGTGGAGATGCTGAGCCTTATAAGCTAAAAAGTCATGGCCTCTCTGTTTGTCAAAAGGGTTAAAGTGACCCCGAGTTCGTCTGGGACACTCAGAAGCCTGCTCACCTCCAACGCTAAATACCCCATAGACAGAGTGGGTATGAAAGTGTTCCACAATCGCCTCCAGGCAGCAGGGCTCTGCAACCAAGATAATTTGTTTTTGGGACAGTTACAAAAAATGATGGTCATGGGATTTGTTGACAATGATGCTTTAGTGGTTCCTACACTAAAACCCCTTTAACTTTAAGCATTACATAAATTTTGTGGCTCTGTATTCGATCGGTGAACAAATCTCACTAAACCTCTGCAGCCAGATTTAGAAATGGGAATGCTGTGAGAGAATACTTTAATCTAGTACTAGCAGCGGGAAATCAACGAAAGATCACCCGCTTTAGGTTAACCGTCGAGGAATTTACCCAAGGGTACACCCTGTTGCCTTTGATCTCATCCGGACCAAGAATGTGCTGATCATTATTCTTTAATTAAAACTGGAACCTCAGGCTGAGATCAGATTTGCAAAGCCCTTCCACAAACAGTTAATCCCATTATCTATGCAGTGTTTGATAATGTCATTGAAATAAACCAGAGAAGAAACGCCATTTTGATTAAGTGATAAACCATAAAATGAACACAAAGCAGCTGAAAAAATTGTAACCAATGACACCACATCCGTGACTGCTTTCTGGGCATGTTTCCGCTGTGATCTGCTACCCAAGGAGAGACTGAGAAAATCTTCCCCAGCACTAGTCATCAATACTGACCCCCATGACCTCCTGACAGCACTGGTTAGACAGACATTTCTGAAAATGGGACTGGGGAGTTCTTCACAGCTACGGTTTTCATCCTGGACAATCATGCACAAAGTATTGGTTTTTTTTAACAGAAATGCAAATGTTGACGGGAAAATTAAGACACACACAGTTGTTAAGACACTTTCTACCACCTGTGGATTTCACTGCATATTTTCTTACACCACAGATGCAAAGTGACTTTCTTATGCTCAGATTTTAAAAATGTACTCTAATGATTTGCTGAAAATGATGCCATGGTAACTAGTTTTGTACGTCACTTTTCCAGACATCTAAACATGTCAGCACGATCAGTGAGGTGGCAACATGTTCGAGACTTGTTTGTCTTGTAATGAATTTAAAATATGCAGCAGTTGTAATTTTATTCAAAACCAGTCATATAAAATCTCATATATAAACACTCATAGTGTGTGTCTCTGTTTATGTGTTTTAAACTTGGGGAGGAGCACCTGTGTTAAACTGTGGGGGGACTGTGTTTAACATTTTCAGATACGCAATGTCTTCAATAATGACAAAAATATATAAAATATAAAAGGTGTTTATTGTAAAAACTGCCAATAAAATACAACATAAATCAGTGGTAACATCATGGATAAGATATGCAATGTCTTCAATAATGACAAATATATAAAATACAAAGGCATTTTATTGTAAAAACTGCCAATAAAATACAACAAGCATCAGTGGTGACATCATGATAAAGATATAATAAACAAAAGCATCTCCTGTTAAAAAATGCACACTATATAATAATTCATAGCACTGAGGTAGAATTATAAGTACATATCTCTTAAAAAACATGTTAACATATTTAACCATGAGTGAGCTAACATGCATCAATATAAACATTTTTGTAAAAACAGGATTACATATATATGAGGTAAGACTACATAGGTTGTACACAGCAGTCACTGAGGTAGATTACATATTTAATATGAGGTAAAATGTTCAACATATGCTGTACACAACAGTCACTGAGGTATCTAACATTCATACATAGAGATTGCATTTTAAGTTTTACATAGTGAGCCACACAGGTTTCTTAAAAGACTTTGTCTTTTAGGCGTCACTGACCATTGGTTAACTGGAGATGGCTATTGGCTGTTTTGCACCAACTCCGATTTCAGCCTTTCCACATAGCTCCCGCTTGCTGAGTGAGCAAACACTGAGGGTGGGTATGTTAGACTCAGCCATTGCTTTGACAAAACACCCCAGCCCTTTGGCTTCTGTGGTCAGGGATTGCGTGAGTGGCTGTGGCCGCTCTTACTAAATCGACCATGTGAGACCCAGAAACAACAGTGCCTTTATACATTAATTCACCCTTATCCTCCAAAACACAATATCCTTGTTCTTTGCCATATGTTTTAACAACAGTTCAGCATTGGTTTTAGAACCGATGAGAAACACTACTTAAAATGTCTTTTTCCCATAGTACTAGGTACAGAAGCTGTCTCTACGCCGTGTCATGAGGGTGGTCAGACACTGATTCATTTTCAGGAATGAGTAATGTCAAACTGGTTTTAGCTTGTTCTCCTTGTCTTACTAAAGTCAGATAGCGCTGTAACACAGCAGAAGTACATTTTGCATCTGTCATAGTCTGATAAATCAGTCCGGACAGCATAGCTCTCATGTCAGTGTCCAAACTGTTAGTTGCAACTTTTCTCTATCATCGATGGGTAATTAGTTTTAATGTGATCCATCTGTTGCTGAGGTACCAAAACATTTTCTGTGTAAAATCCATTATCTGTTAGCCAGCAGGCCTGTGATCAAATGGATGGCAATTCCTAGCAGCTGCCTATAAAACCACCAGTCTGATTAACTATTTTCTTTTTCCTTTTTAAGGTTATTTGTTTATCGCTAAGTTTTAATGACTCTCCATTTTTTCAGAAAACCTAACTGTTTTGCTGACAGTGGAATATTTCCTTTGAGAGTGTTTAAGGCTATCTCAGCTATAGCGGATATCAGATCATCAGAGGCTGAACATAAAATAGCTTTTCTTAAGCTCGGAGGCCCTTTTACTAGTAACTTTAAAACAGACAGATTTCTCTGCAGTCTTTTTGACATAATGACAATACAGTATCAAATATTTTTAGAAGCAGAATGTGTTTTTTTCATGAACATATGCCACAGGCCAGTCAGGGGGAAACACCCTCACTACGCAGTCTATATTCATCTGGTGTATTGGATCTTAAATCAACCAGTAAACAGCCATGAAGTTTCTTGTGGCATCTTCAAAAGCTTCTAAGAAAAATTTTGTCTGACCAGGATACATTTGTCTACTAGTGTTGTGATCTGAAGCTTGTCTCTGGGATTTTAAACAAAATCATGTATTTGGCATTTAGTGTGATGGTCCTGCTTTTTACCTTGACAGAACACATTCTGGACAATTAAAAATATTGTCAATTGTTTATGATGACTGTACTTGGTAAACCCATATTCACTTCACTATTTTGACAGGCAGAGTCCATCAAATCATCTATAACGACAAAATTTACCTTTCCAGGGGTAAGAGATCATTGTCAGCTAGTGACATCGGTAGCCCCTCCACAAATTTAATCTGAGGGAACTTTTAACAGTAATTCATTATACAAAGGTTGCCAAGAGCTGTAGAACCAGACAATATTTTCAGGCTTTGATGAAAGTGGCATCAGCATGTTCCAACAACTGTTTTATAAAGAAGCTCTTCCCACTATTAGAGGGCCAGCCAACAGACAAGTAAAGGGATGCTGCAACCTGATATCCATTTTCACAATCAGTATCCGTGGAAGGAAGTGTTTTAAATTGTCTTGTAAACTTGCTTGTCATAAACTACTCTCTGGGTCTTGGACAGCGTTTTTGTTTCAAGGACCACTGCTTTTTATTCCTAACAATGCTGGGTTGACTCACGGTAATTTCTTTAGAGATCTGTGACCCAGTATAGTCAAAGACCAGGTCCTTCAGACTTTCAAAATTAATGTGTTTACTGCTGGCTACATTAAGGGTAAACCCTTTCACTTTTAAGAACAACCTCACCACTGGACAGCCTGTAACCGTAAGTTTTTGGGCCTGCAGAAACGAACTCTGTAATGTGTTCATCAGCAGGAACTTCACTGGTCAGCTCCCCTAAATAATCGCCCAGAGGTGGGGCCCAGTCACCCGGTCTGGACACAAAAATGACAGAGTCTGTGTGGTGGTAAAGGCACCTGTCCTGTAACCTATCAGCAGGTTGTAGAGTTCGACTCACATATGCTGTTGTAAAACTAGCTATAAATATGTTGATATTATTGGAATTTGTGTAATGATCGCTGATATATTTCAGCTAAACATGCTGTTTCATCATCGATGAAAAGCATAGATGAGATATCGCGATACAGAACAAAACATATTGAAATAATTTCTGTGGGTCTGTTACTATGCCGTTGTCGGTAAATTAGCTCTGCCCAAATTTGCCCCAAAGAGAATTTAAAACAGTTTAGATATCTGTCTCCTTGCAGGGTTAACAGCTATGGCTGCAGGGTTCAAATGTACATTTTCCTTTCAAAATACTGTTGTATGTACCTGACTTTATCCTCTTCAGTTTTGACCCATGAAGGGAAACCAGATGCCTCTTGCTTGCCTTTTAGATGCAGCTTGATGTAATCTGCAAAAAGCTCTGTGCATGACTCTTTAAAATGCCAAACTTCATAAATGTTAATGATTTTGTAGCCTTTTTCCAGTGCCAGGTTTAGTTCTATGGTACAGTAGGTACCTGTAAGTGACCTTTGCTCATCATCGTGTGCGCATGATGTTGTTTGAAGTCTATTTTCAGCGCATGCGCGACATAATGTAAACACAAGTTTTTACCAATCCTGGATGGCAGCACTGGAAAGAAAAGACCTCTAGTGGGTAAGACTTTTACTTTTGCTAAACCAAAGTACTGAGTGAGGTCATCAAAATTGTCATAAATGATGTCAGGATGACCGACTGGATACTGTTTGGTTTTGTTAACAAAAGGGTAGAGGCTGGTAAAATCATAATAGTGTATTTTCTCATCAGGCTGTGTCTTATAGTACAGACAAATGGCATTTGTTCTCACCCCAAACAGTGACTGCCTAGGTTCGAGTGGCTGTGGTAGCTGCCTGTCCCTCAAGAAATTATTCAAACCCTGATCTGTAGTCAGCATTACTTTCCATTCATGTTCCCACAATACTCTAATGGCAAAACCCTGTCTTTTTGAAAATGAAATTTGCAGCGTGGTCCTGTTGAATAACTGTCCAAAACTAGTCCCTGTCATGTGGTTTCTATCTTTCTCACAGTAACAGATGTTGCAGCCATGAAAAAACAACCATTAAATTCAAATGCTGTGGTATTCCATTTATGACTGAATAGCCATCCAAAAAGTACGGACCACCTTAAATTCACCACCCTTAGCGCATGTCTGAATAGAAATGTTTTCTTTCTCAGATATGTAGCATAAGCCACTGAATAGCAGGTGTGGAGTACCTCTTCAATTGTCTGTGGTAGTTGTTTGGGGGAGAACAGCAACAGTGCATTCATTCAAGAATAGAAATCTGTACATCGCCATAGAAATTGAGGCTATGGTGACGCACTGGAAGGGTCTAAGGATACTGTTCATACTCCACTGTATCACCGTCTGACTGTTTTAAAATACTTTTCGTAGTCATCTCCAGTACTTCATTTCTAAATCTGACACAGAGGCTTTTTGAAGAATTTCAACATCTAACTGACAATAGTAGCGAGAAACTCTCTTTTCAGATTAAATTCTCTATGTCTGTTAGCTAGGTACCATTGCAAAAACTCTTGCTTTTCTGCAGGCAACATATATTCAGAACCATAAAACTGAGCATCGGGCAGGGGCCTACATAATTTTCATTAGCCTTGGTGTTAAAAAAGGGGAAGTAACCTTTAGCAATCTCATTGTCAGATCCAAGGGCGCTGCAGGATTTTTGCTAGTTTAAAGGAAGAAAACAATGGCTGTCAATAAATCTGATGTAGGGATGTCACTGTGACACAGAGTACTTTTCCTCCTTGTGTGAGCAATTTAATATCAATTTTCCTTGACTAGCTGGCTAATGATAAAGTAACTGTCATAGCCTTTGGCATTGTGTGCTATAAATGTAGTGTCTAAATGGGGCATCAATAAAATGTCCTACAAAATCTTTATGCAATCTTCACCTTGAATTCCAGGACACTCTTCCCATCTAATTGCTTAGCATACACAAAATTTGGTATGTGCACCTCTTTCTTGTGTGGCTTCAAAATCAAACACTATATATTTCTCAGTGCTTTTTACATCTGTGAGTGGTGACATGTAACACAGATGCTTGTCTGCTGTCATGAAAGAACCACATCTGCTACACTGAATCAATTTACATGTATAAGATCCCTTGTAAAAACAAAACATTGTTCACACAGTTTCATGGATTTACAAGACCCTGTATCCCCATCAGCTCTAGCTAAATGTCTTTCTAGGCATGCTGAAGACCTACAAATCTTCTTACATTTGTGACAAGATACTGTGCCAATTTCCTTTTCGAGACAACACGGTCGAAACAAACTTTGCACTTTGTGCACAGATATGATTTCCTTATGGCTGTAGGCTACATCACAATATGCAGAGTACTGTGCCCTATGAATTTTTTACAGTAGTGATACCATAAAATGCGCCTATGTAATAATACAAACAGTGTTTTAGGAAATCTTTCTGGACCTGTTGAAAATGTTTGCCAGTTTCCTTCATTATGATATAAATCTTAATTTTGACTCAAAAAACGCTCAAACTGGGACACATCACTAAAGTGACAGGGGTTTGGTCTGACAAACCTAGCTCAGCGCATAATATTTTAGCCTTGTTCAACAACTGACTGTCACTCATATGTGGATTTAAGAGTGCGAGAATGGAGCCACCGAAACACAAACTATTGTCTCTGTTATTTAAATCAATCAGGTATCGTCTCTTTTTTTGTAAAATCCTGCTATACAAGATGGAGCTCAGTGTCCGTCTCCCCCCCACCCCTGAACCCTGGTGGTTCCTGATAGTTATTACCATGAGATGTATAGAGGAATCAGCAATTACTTCAGTATTGCTCTGTAGCATATCAGCTATCTGATCTAAGAAGGTTGCAGCATTTAGTTCATTTGGTCTTGTCTTTCTTGAGAACAAGGGGTGATTCAAAGAAGCAGCATTTAATCTTACCTGTATAAAATCCCCATATTGTGTTTTTCTCTTCACACTGTTCAACAAACTTTCTATAGCCTGGTGCATTGCAGCAATAGCCTCTGTAAAAGATTTTATTTTATCTAGATTTATAAACTTATACTTTGATGAAATTTGTAGCATTAAATTTTTTAAACTGCATTCATATTCCTGTACAGCTTCTAAATACACTGTAGAGGGCGCCCTGTTAGCCTGATCATCATCATGATGGTTTTCAATTCAGACTGCAGACCATTTTGCAGCATGCTGTAACAGCCTCACGTTGTAATATTTTCCTGGCATGTTTACTTTTCTTATCAACTTTTCTCGGATTGTTTTATTTTTACCCAGATTTTTCTTTTGGACCCCATTTGTTATTTTTTTCATTTTGTTAGTGATGCAACCCTTTGTACTCAGTTTATGAGAGCTTCTGTGCTTTCACTTTGTAATTTGATCTTTGTTTTGGCCACTTTTCCTCCAAACACCTGTACTTTTCATACATGTGGGCTGCACTTGCCATCATCTTTAAATCCTTGCATGACTGTTTAGATGCATGCACTAAACCAAACACACTGTTCAGTAAAGTAGCTGAACTTTTAAAAGCTCAGATTTAAGCAGCTGATGATCGTAATCCTCACTAGATAATTTGCCCTCAATTACCAAGGCATTAAACAAACTATCAATTGTTTTAAAAATATAGGCTTTCCCAATATTTATCATGTCAATGTCATTTTCTTGAAACCTTTGGGCAGAAACTCTTGTGCTGCTGCTGCTCCTAGATGGCTGTACATTGTTTATTGTCACATTTGGTTCATTTACAGCCGCAGAGACTCTTGAGCCGCTGCTCCTAGATGGCTGTACAATGTTTATTGACACATTTGGTTCATTTACAACTGCAGAGACTCTTGAACCACTGCTTGTAGATGGCTGTATATCTTGTTCAGTTATGCTGTACGTATTCTGGTCACTGACACCAGCAGAAACTCTTGCATGCCTTTGAAAAACATCACTTTCATGTAATGATCTCTTTTTCCCTCTCTCACCTGTAGGGTTTCTCTGTGCGGCTGTTTAAAAACAGAAAATAAACCCCTGTCACTACTTTCAGTATTTTAAAACTTTTATAAGACAACATTAAACTCTAAAACCTGCAGCATCTACTATTTCTAGTTAAAATACACACACCTCTGTAGTGGTAATCTGGGATTAGCCAGCTCTCCCTCCAGGGTTTCTCTGCATGGCTGTTTAAAACAGAAAAATACACCCTGTCACTACTTTTCAGTATTTTAAAACTTTTATAAGACAAAATTTAAACTCTAAAACATGCAGCATCTACTATTCCTAGTTAAAAATACACACCTTCTGTAGTGGTCAACTGTGTATTAGCCAAACGAGTAAATGTTTGGATAAGCTCTTCATCAGAGTCCACGAGTCCATAGCTACTTGTTAAATGTTTTTAAATTTTTAGCTCAAGAAGTAGTTTCTGCAGTCTCGCTTCTGTCCTTTTGTCTTGAGCTTTCAACATCTTGAAATGCTTATATAAATGACTCAGACCCCCTCCCCTCCCCCAAGTATGTAGCAAGTAGTGAAAAACATCTGGTACTGTCCATCAGACCACCCACCCATTCTGCAAGGGGGGATATATAAGCACTATGCTACTCAATGTAGGCTTTTGTTTCTCACTTCCTGCGACAGCTGGAAGGCATTAAGAAATGCCTTTCTGCTAATACGTTGGTCACAGTCTAATTAAAACAGATGCTTTTTATCAATCTTAAAACACAAAGAGGCACAGTTTATAATAACGGCAGTTGAGTGCCAGCTTAAGTTATGTTTTTAAAAGTCAAAACAGAAATTCTGTCTTTTTTAAACAGCTGCGTCCTTTAAATTAGTAATTCGGTAAAACTGCTTGCATACCACTAATCAGAAGATAAAACTTATTTTGGTAAAAAGATAATCATGAGAAACACAAGTTTTTCTCATTTACAATGTAGGAGAGTTCAAAAAGAAATGCCATACTGCTAATACGTTGGTCACAGTCTAATTAAAACAGATGCTTTTTATCAATCTTAAAACACAAAGAGGCACAGTTTATAATAATGGCAGTTGAGTGCCAGCTTAAGTTATGTTTTTAAAAGTCAAAACAGAAATTCTGTCTTTTTAAACAACTGAGTCCTTTAAATTAGTAATTCAGTAAAACATAGCACACACACACACAAAGTGTGTATTCTTTTGCACCGACTCTAAGCAAAACTGTAGATACATTTTAAGAAGTCTGTGTGCTTTGAAATTATTCTGAAAGAGAAACATTATCATTTTACATTCTGTCTTTTCTTTGTAACATATCATTTATTTTTCTATTTAGTACTACATGACTTTTTAATTTTTTGATAATGTAACTATAGACATTTATTTTGTAACAAAAGCATAAAGCTACATTTTTACAGATCCCTGTAAATACAGGGACCATGTAATCAAAATCTTGAGACACACATGTTTCCAAAGAGAATCAATAGTCCTTTGTAGCCATGGCTGTGTAAATGAACAACAGATGTTTTGTCACGTCTTAACAGACAAAGACACCTACCACACAGCCAACAGGACCATGAGCTCCAAAAAGCCCATCTATATTTTAAACATCCATAAAAGGCATTGCTTTTCCTACGTGCCTAATGAGAGACGGACACACACATACACACACACACATCCACCACACAGCCACCAGGCTCCAAAAAGCCCATCTATATTTTAAACATACATAAAAGACATTGCTTTTCCTACGTGTCTAATGAGGGACACACACACACACACACACACACACACACACACACACACACACACACAGTGTGTATTTTTTTGCAACGACTCTAAGCAAAGCTGTAGATACATTTTAAGACTGTGTGCTTTAAAATTATTTTTGAAAGAGAAACATTATCATTTTACATTCTGTCTTTTCTTTGTAATATATCATTTTTTCAAAACATAAATATCACACACACACATTTCATTTCAGCCTTCTCCTTGATACTACACAGAGCTGAGGGGGGTGAACTATAGGTATGTGTATTCCTTTTTTCTGATATATTTTTATTCTTTCTAATTCATGATAAAAGTATAAATAATTAGTTTTTAGATTGTTGCAATGTTATCCAGAGAAACTGCTGAACCATCTTATTTACAGAGGTCCCCGCTTTAGCTTATAAATGTTACATGCGATACATAAAGCTATCCTTTGATGCAAGTTTGACACAGTCCTACAGATGCATGTTAAATAATTTTGTATATTGTTACAAAAACAGAAAAAGGGGTACTCACACAGGCAGATGAATTTCCCTCGGGGGTCTCCACACAGATCTGTGAAACCTCTGCACGATCAGGTTCCCTCCTAGATACTTCTTTCTGAAAATATCCTAATCAAAAAACACACACATGTCCCTGCAGTTATACACCAGGCCTACAGGGGGCACATACCACTACATAAACACTAACTGATTTTTTGGGGTGGGTGGAGCACGATGGTGAAGAGGGACAGGGGTTCGAGCCAGGATGGTGGGGGTTCAGGAGAAAGGGGGACAGGGTTCTGCTTGTGATGTAGGGGTGCAGGAGAAAGGAGGGACGAGGAGTTCAAGCTAGCATGGTGGGACTCGGGTTCCAGCCAGGATGGTCTGGCAGGGGATCGAGGAGTGTATGAGAAGGAGGGGTGCAGGACGCTTACAAAATGGTGGGTGGCAGGGTTTGAGGAGTGTACGAGAATGAGGGGCGTAAGACGCTTACAAAATGGTGGTGTTAGGTCACTTCCAGGGTTTCAGTGTGGGTCATTTCCTGTGCAAGGGGCGTGACACGGGTTTAGAACGCGTGTCATTTCCTGCACAAGGGGCCGGACACGGGTTTGAGGTTGCATCACTTCCGCCAGAAGGGGCGGGGCTAGCGCATTTTAGGGAGGGACTTCCGGTTTAACAAGGGACGATTCTGATTGGTCCGTTTTAGGTCACGTCCACCTGTCAAATGACGTGGCATGCGCTGATTGGCTGAAATTTGACATGTGACGAGATATATGAACTTATACTACTAGCATTGTCCATTGAGCTAGTGGTAAGGTCTCTGTACCCTCTAATTTGACCCAGCAACTTCTCTTTCTCAGCCTCTGAAAAGGTTGTAAAATGATATTTGGCATTTGCAATGGCTCCTATCTCACTAAATATATCCATTTTCTATAATTCAGTTTCTCACTTTCATATTCTATTCAAATATTTATTTAAATATGTAAATATAAAACAATAAAGCAGCACCAAAGTTCTTCAGACCATTAATAAACATTAATTCTTAAGATTTTTTATACCCATACAGCCTATGTAGGCTTTCACTACAACGTGCAGATGCACCTGATAACCTTCAAAAAATGTCCAACTTCTGTGGTTCAGATGTAGCACATCTCTGTCATCCAGTAACTTGTCTCAAAAAAAAGGGGGGAAGGTGATTCCACAAAAAATGAACACCTTTGAGGTATTGGCCTTATTTAATAAAAAGATAATAACTGGATTTGGAAACAACTGTCTGCAGTAATATTTATTCAGTGTCCCCCAACCCCTGCTCTGAGCAAGAGACTGTTCTAAATTCATACCACATCAAGAGAGGCAGCTTGGAATAGACTAAGAACTGTTCATTTCCTGTGGAATCACCTTCCCCCTTGTCTTTGATTCATACCCTTGCTGCTGGCATTTTCATTGTAACCCTCCAAACGGAATTTACCTTGCGGGCTGTGGCTCCAGAAATGTCCCTCCGGCATCCTGCTAATGGTTCCAGGTGGGCTCTGGACATATTGGCACCCCCATGTAGTCCCCGTGGCCCCCATTTCTGGTGTCTCAGCCCTATCCTCAGTGGAGGGTCAAGCTCGGTTAGTTGTTTCAGTGCCTCCAGGTATGTGGGGGATCTTCTGACCAGTGAAGGAAGCCAAGAAACTGGACCAGCCGAAATGTAAATGAATATGGCAGAGCCACACCTACTGTTCATGTGCAGCTGCCAAGCAGTAAAATGAAAGGAGCTGCAGCTCCAGTACCGTGTTCTCGGCTGTCAGCCAATTAAGCAATAAGGCATGACAAGGTGTGTGTTATAGTGTAATAATGTCACTTCTGGGGTGGGTTGAAGCACGAGGCGAAGCCGAGTGCTTCCACCACCCCAGAAGTGACGTTATTATACAAGATAACACACACCTTGGAGTGCCTTATTGCAATTATACAACGGCTCGATGTTATACAAAACAAAAATAAAAATAAAAATGTTTTTAGTAGATTTTTAGTGAGGCAGTATATCTTTGTTTCTGAAAAAAAAGCTCAAGCTCAAGCTCAGGGTCCATAAAATCAACACAGTGATGTTATTGTGTAATATCATCACTGTCTCAGGCACACACTGACCAATCAGAGTCCAGGACATTTTCTTGCCATTATATAATCTTTATTATACAATGGCAATAACATTTCTGGTATCCTGATTGGTCAGTGTGTGTGCCTGGGACAGTGATGTTATTTAACAAGAACATCACTGTATGAAGTCCAGGCACACACATGACCGCATGACAGAGCATGAAATCATGCTCCTGTCCAGAGGTTACTGTAACTCCAGTCAGCCTGCTTGAAAAGGCTTCATCCCTCCCCCCAAGTATGTCACCACCCTGAAACACCACTTCCACCGGCAATTGAGGCACACAAAAATACAGCACTGTAGGATAAAAACTATTTAACTTTCATTACCCTTTTTTTTACTGTTCTTTTTTGTTCTGTGTCTGAAGCGAGCAGCTTCAGTAAACTGTGAAGACCGTAACTGCCAGTCGTGTGATTCACTGAAGTCACTCACTTCAAACGCTCATAGTCTGTCATCTGCTACAGTAGCATTGCTGCAATGATTGAAAATATGCACAAAAACATCAAACTCACTTTCTGTCCCAGAAAACAGAGTAGTGGGCCAAGTTTCTCCAGCCGTGCACTGGTTCATGGCTCTGTCAGTGTGCGCATGCTCAATCTTTACGCTCAGTCATTCCTCCACACATCAGGATTCAAAACACAATAAAATCCAACACCAAAACTGCCTCAATTAAACTACGTGGCCACAGACAAGGTGTGTGTGTGTGTGTGTGTGTGTGTATTTCAGGGATACGCACACAAGCTAAGACTGAGTGAAAGACAGAAAGACTGGGGGGGGCATGAAGGACCAGCACTGCCTACTGGACTACTTTTTCTTTTACATACAATATATGCCTCCAACACAACAAAATAAATACAAATGTCATTAAAAAAACATTTGTTAAAACTTTTTATTATTTTAAAACAGATCATTGTATAATAGCAATAAGGCACTTCAGGGTGTGTGTTATTGTGTTATAACGTCACTCTCTAAGGTGGTGGAAGCACTCAGCTGCCTCTGTGCTTCAATACCTGAGGAGTGATGATGTACAACACACAACACACCTGTCATGCCTTATTGCTTAAATAACATCCCTGGCTCCAGGGTAGGCAGCGGAGCCAGGGATCAGTACTAAAACACCTCCGGGCATGGGGACTGAGGTTTGCTGCCCTTTTAAGGGCTATATTATAAAAATAAATGGACTGCAGTATTGGGAGCAAAGTAAACAAACATGGCAGCCCCCAGGGACTTCAGCATGCAGGGGAGCTGTTGGGAAATGTGAGAGAACATTGAAGAGTACCCGGGAAGCATGCAGCTAATCAGATGAGGATGAAATGTTTGCCAGCCAAATGGAGCAATCAGCCGGAGAGGCCAGCAAGAGCAGGAGCAGAAGCAGGAGAGATGATTTGGGGCTTCCTAGCCCAAGGCCTGCACCCAGCCCCAATGGCCTGTTTATCCCCAGTGGAAGAAAAAGGCAGAGTACTGATGAAAACCACTTTGCAGCTGGGGAAAGAGACTTTAAAAGTACTGCAGAGAGAAAGAAAAGTGAGAGTGTGCTGCAAGAGAAAGAGACTGTAACAGCTTTGCAGCAGAGAGAGAGAAGAGAGAGAGAGAGAGAGAGACTTTAGGATTCCACTGCAGAGAGAGTTCTGAGATCTGTAGCCAGGGAGCAAAGTTGCAGCTGACTGCCAGAGAGAAAAAGTGTGAAGCGTCCTGTGTGGGGAAAGTTCTGCAGCCAATGAGCAGAGTTTGTCATTGTGCAGGCAAGAGCCTGAGCATTGGAGTTCCCCGTCGGAGGGGCAAGTGTTGAACTGTGACTTGCTGTGAAGCAGAGAAGTGGAATTGTGTGTATGCTGGGGCTAGAGACTTAGCCAAAGCCCAGCTGTATGGAAGCTGTGGAAGAAGCTGTGTGCCAGCAAAGAATTCTTGGGGACCCAAGCCTGCACTGTCCCCCAGACCACCACTGGAGAGGAAGACCAACGAAGAAGATGTCGATAGGCCTGCCTGGTGAACACTGCCCACAAAGACCTCAGAGGTGAAGTTTGGAAAGGCCAGGCAGGTGAAGACCAGTGTTCCTCAATTCTTTAGCCCTGCTGCAGTGGTGCATCACCAACAGTAATACCTCCATGGTACCATGCCAAGTCAGCCTGCTGAAACCCCCTTTGAATCATCAAAACTGTGAGTACCCCTGGGCTGCGGCACACAGAAGTGTTTCTTCAACTAGCTACAGTACCTAGTTAGGGAGAAGGGGATTAAGTTCTGGGCTGGACTGCACCAAATTTTAAGCTGCCCCCAGGCAGAAAAGTAAAACGTGTTTGTGTTTAAAGTTATTGGACCCCAACGCAAGCACCCAGCTTGAGCCACCAGACTGTTACTTTTTCAGCAGCCTGGTGTGGTGCCCATAGATACATAGATATTGTCGGCAGATGAGGACCTTTGGCCCACCTAGCTTGCCCATTACTACAATTTACTGAGCTTGTTCAAGTTTCCTTGGAACTAGGTTATCCCTTTCCCCTGGCTACCAGGATCCCCTTATGCCTATACCGTGCGTTCTTAAATCCTGTAATCATTTCTGCCCCACTACCTCTTCTCTCAGGCTGTTCCATTTGTCCACCTCCCCCTCAGTGAAAATGTACTTCCCCATGTTTCCTCTGAACCTCTCTCCCTCCCATTTCCTCCCATGTCCCCTACTCCTGGAGCATCTCCTTCTTTGAAAAATTGTGTTTTCCTGCACCTTGTTTCTCCCTGTGAGGTATTTATTTGTCTCAGTCATATCCCCCTCTCTCCCTTTTCTCCTCCAGGGAGTACATATTTAAGTATTTCAGCCTGCCCTCGTAGGGTTTGTGATGTAATCCTTGCAACATCTTGGTTGCCCTCCTTTGAATTGCCTCCAGCCTATCTATGTCCTTACGTAGGTAAGGTCTCCAGAACTGGACACTGCACTCAAGGTGCGGCAACACCAATGTCCCGTATTGGAATTATGACCTCCCTTTTCCTGCTGGTGATACCCCTGCCTATGCATCCCAGCATCCTGTTTGCTTTTCCTGCCAACCTGTTGCACTGACTCCCTACCCTGAGGTCATCAGAGATGATGACACCTAGGTCTCTTTTCCACAACTAACTGTGTCTTAACGGCTGTTTGGGGGGAAACATTAGATGCACCCACAGGTGGGAAGTGGGAATACTGTGTGGGGTAACATTGTTTAAGCCAGTTATTATCGTTGTTGTGATATTTTCCTCTTTTTCCACCTCCCCTTAATAAATCTTGTTATTTGTTCATGTTATATGCTGGTATTTTTAATTATTGCTGGGGGGGATTGTTATTATGTGGGGAGGTGTTGTGGGGGCAGTTACTGTATATTTCCTGGGGGATGGTAACCTGCAATTTGTTCACAGGTATTCCCTGCCATCTCCCCAAATGGAGGTACTGCCCCATTTCTCCTCTCCACTCCTGAACCAGGCCGGCCCCCTCAGTGGTGGGTGCAGTGTGGCCCCCAAGAGCCCAGGTGCAGCCAAGGAGAGTCAAAGGGCTGTTACACATTGCAGTTCTGGGAGGGTTTTTTCCCTGCTGGAGCTGCCATGCTTCATATTGACCTTTGACCTAGTTTGTGTCTGTAGCACATTCCTGATGGTTATAGAAACATAGAAACATAGAATTTGATGGCAGATAAGGACCGCTTGGCCCAGCTAGTCTGCCCATTTTCCTACCTAATGGATAAGCTGCAGATCCTAGTTAACCAACAGCTTACTTCCTCCTACCCCCCACTAGGACTGCCTTATGCCTGTCCCATGCATTCTTGAATTCCCCCACTGTTCTTGACTCCATGACCTCCTCAGGGAGGCTGTTCCATGCATCCACAATGCTCTCTGTGAAAAAATACTTCCTCACATTACCTCTGAGCCATCCCCCCCCCTCTATCTTCAAATTGTGCCCCCATGTTCTTGCACATCTCTTTTTCTGGAAGATGCTACCCTGTTGGACTTTGTTGATTCCCTTGAGGTACTTGAAAGTTTCTATCATGTCCCCTCTCTCCCTTCTTTCCTCAAGGGTATACATATTAAGCTCCTTTAGTCTTTCTTCATATGTCTTCTGGTGCAGACCCTGCACCATTTTGGTTGCCCTCCTCTGGACAGCCTCCACTCTGTCTATGTCTTTGTGGAGATGGGGTCTCCAGAACTGCACACAGTACTCCAGATGGGGTCTCAGCAACTGTCTGTACAGAGGGATAACAACTTCCTGTTTTCTACTATTGATGCCTCTTCCTATGCATCCCAGTATCCCCCCAGCCTTCCTTACTGCCTTCTCACATTGCTTGCCCACCTTTAGGTCATCTGATATAATTACCCCCAGTTCCCTTTCTATTTTTTCTGTTGTCAGTATCTCACCCCCATTGTGTATGCTTCTCCTGGGTTTTTGTTTCCCATGTGCATTACCTTGCACTTCTTTACATTGAATCTGAGCTGCCATACATTTGACCATTCCTCCAACCTTGCCAAGTTATCCTACTGGAAATTGCAGTAGTTTTTCCCTGTCACTACTTGAGTAAAAAAGAGGATAACTCAGGTATCCTGGCCAACTTTCAAGTATTCCTTAGCCCTCTTTTCCCATTGAACAAAATTAAATATATAATAAAACAAGTTCAGCAGTTGTCTATTCATTTCTGTTTGTGCAATGCTGCTGGGTATATTGACAGCCTCATTTGTGAAATTGCTGCAATGATAGGATTAGAGTGATTGCCTATAAAGTGCTCTGAGATGCTTCAATTCTGTTGTTCTATGGGCCAGTATTCTGTTCTCTGCCTGTTTTCTCAAAGCAATAAATAACCCATACACTGCTTCTCAAAACACAAGAAGTCTTTACTTCAGAAAACATGAAGCTGAAAAGTGAACAAACATGGGTTAACCTCAAAACACAAAACAAAATAATTAACTGAGGGGTGTGTTACAGATCCCCGAGTTTGACAGAAGTGGAAAACCTTGATTTCATGAACAAACTGAACTCAATGATGGTTTCAGAAAACTGTATAGTAATGGAGGACTTTAATTTCCCCAAAATTAATTGGGATGAGGTATATGGACATACTCTTTTAGAGAATAAACTGATAGAGGTATGCTTATATGGTATGCATCAACATGTCTCAGAAGGCGCAAGACATAATAACACCCTAGATTTCGTGTTCAATAACATCAAAGATGGAATACAAAGGTTAAGATAATAGAGCCACTGGGGGGAAGTGATCATAACATGGTCCTGTGTTCATTAATGGAAAATAAATGTAAATTGAGAGGAAAACCTAGAGTATGGAATTTCAATAAAGCAGACTATGAAGCCATAAAACAGACATTAAAGGAGTGGAATTGGAAAAATGAACTAAAAAATGAAGCACTTTAAAGAATGTGGGAAAAAAAATACAAAATAAAATACAAACGTATGAATAAATATGTTCCCCTAAAGGACAAATATAATGGTAGGGGAAGAATACCAAACTGTTTCTCTAGAAGAATTAAAAAGGCAATAAAATCCAAAGTACATAGAAACATAGAAGTTGACGGCAGATAAGGACCGCAAGGCCCATCCAGTCTGCCCATTTCTTTTTCTACCTTATAAATGTGCCATCGGCCTTTGCTCTGTCAGTGGCCTATCTATTCATAGTCATTTGTATTGCTCCCTTATGCCTATCCCATGCCTGTTTGAAGCCCTGCACTGTATTCATAGCCACCACTTCTTGTGGTAAGCCATTCCATGCATCCACCACCCTTTCTGTGAAAAGAATTTCCTCACATTCCCCTTAATCGCCCCTCTAATCTCATGCTGTGTCCTCTTGTCCTGCTATTTTCTTATATTTAAACATGTTAGACTCTTTCACCTTGTTAATGCTCTTAAGGTGTTTGAATGCCTTGATCATATCACCTCTCTCCTCCTTTGCTCAAGGTATACATATTGAGCTCTGTTAATCTGTCCTCATATGTCTTCTGATGCAGTCCCTGCACCATTTTGGTTGCCCTTCTCTGGACTGCCTCAATTTGGTTAATGTCCTTTTGAAGGTGTGGCCTCCAATACTGCACGCAGTACTCCAGGTGGGGCCTAACCAGTGTCTTGTAAAAGGGATTATTACCTCCCTCTTACGACTTGTGATACCCCTACTAATACACCCTAACACCGCCCTAGCCTTACCTACTGCTTTAGAGGTCTGCTTGGATGATTTCAGGTCATCAGTGATGATGGTGCCCAAGTCTCTTTCTTCCTTTGTGACTGCTAGCAACTCCCCTCCCAGCCTATAGGTGGCTTCAGGGTTTCTCTTCCCTATGTGCATGATCTTGCACTTCTTTGCATTAAATCCCAGTTGCCACTCTTCTGACCATTTTGCTAGTTTATCTAGATCTCTTCTCATTCTGCCCACCACATCTGGATCATCTACTCTGTTGCAGATCTTGGTGTCATCTGCAAACAGACAAGCCTTACCCTCTAGCCCATCTGCAAGGTCACTAAAGAAGATGTTGAAGAGGACTGGCCCCAGGACTGATCCCTGAGGTATCCCACTTGTGACTTGCATCTCTTCTGACTGTATACCATTTACCACCACTCTCTGTTTTCTGCCTGTCAACCAGTTTGCCACCCAGTTGACCAACTTCTGACCCACCCCGAGCCTACCCAGCTTATTTATCAATCTTCTATGTGGAACAGTGTCAAAAGCTTTGCTGAAGTCAAGGTAGGCAACATCAACTGCTCCCCCTTGGTCCACCACTCTGGTTATCCAGTCAAAGAAATCTATGAGATTAGTTTGACAGGACCTTCCTTTTGTAAACCCATGCTGTCTTGGATCCTGTGCCCCTATGGATTCCAGGTGTTGCACTATCCTTTCCTTAAGGAGTGCCTCCATAATCTTGCCCACTACAGAGGTAAGACTGACTGGTCTGTAGTTCCCTGCCTCCTCCCTGCTACCACTCTTGTGGAGTGGGATCACATGAGCCCTTCTCCAGTCTTCTGGGACCTCTCCTGTGCTCAGAGACTCACTAAACAGTTCTGCTAATGGCTCTGCTAGTTCCACCTTTAGCTTCTTAAGTACCCTGGGATGTATGCCATCAGGTCCCATTGCCTTATCCACCCTGAGCTTAGTAAGCTCTTGTAGGACCCTTTCTTTTGTAGAGGGAGTGGGTGCTCACCTCCCCTGTGTCCATGATGCTGAGCTGTGGGCCCTGCCCTACCTTCTCTTCAGTAAATACTGAGCAAAAGTATCTATTTAGGATAGATACCTTTACAGGGTCCTCCTCCTCACATGCTCCCTTTTCTCCATTAAGCTTAGCAATGCCCCTCTGGACTTTCTCCTTTCACTAATGTATCTATAGAAAGTCTTGTCACCTTCTTTTACTGTTCATGCTAGTGTTTCCTCATTTTGGGACTTTGCCTGCCTTACTGCCTTCCCTGCTTCCCTTAGGGCAGTTTGGTATGCCTCCCTATCTTCATCCCGCTGTGTTCCCTTATATTTCCTGAAGGCCAGCCTTTTGGCTCTGACCTTTTCTGCTACTGTATTTGAGAACCAAAGTGGTTTCCTTCTTCTTTTGCACTTCCTTTTCTGTCTAACACAATGGGATGTTCGCCAAGTATTGCATCCTTAATGCTTGCCCACTTTGACTGTACCACCTCACCTGTGTTTCTTTTGCCAGGGCTAGCTTAACTCTGTTGGCCATCTTATCAAAGTCAGCTCCTCTGAAGTCCCATATTTTTGCCTGGAATGGGATGATTTAGATGTAGTAGCCAAATTGAACCATACCATGTGATGGTCACTGGCCCCCAGGTGACCTTCTACCTGGAGATCTGTGATCCCTTCCTTGTTAGTCAGTACTAGATCTAGGATATCCCTGTCTCTTGTGGGTTGCTGTACCAGTTGTTTGAGGCCCTCCCCCTGCAGGGAATCCACTATGTGTCTAGTTCTGGCAGATGTTCCTGCTGGTATTGACCAATCTGTATCTGGCATGTTGAAGTCTCCCATTATCAGAACCTCCCTTTAGCTGTCATGTTTTGTATATCTTCTAACAGTAATGTGTCTATGTCCTCCCCCTGGTCTGGGGGCCTGTAGACAACCCCAGTTCTTATGGCTGTCCCATTTCCTATTTCCAGGGTGACCCACAGTTCTTCTGGCTCCTTATGTGTATTCTGAATTTCTGTAGCTTTGATATTTTCATTGACATACAGGGCCACTCCTCCCCACCTTTTTGCACCTCGATCTCTTCTGAACAATACATAGCCAGGTACTGAAGTTTCCCAAGTGTGGTTACTGGTAAACTACGTCTCACTAATTGCTACTATGTCCAGTTTAGCCTCTGACATTATTGCCTGCAGGTCTGGGATCTTATTTCCCAGGCTGTGAGCATTTGTGTACATGACACATAAATGTACATAACAAACTCAGAAATAATCCTAACCTGAACAAGAGACAAAATACAGATCGCGTATAAAAATATGTAAGGGGATGTTAAAAAAGGCCAAAGCAAATGCATATGACAAACTCAGAAATAATCCTACCCATAAACAAGAGATAAAGTACAGATCACATGTAAAATATGTAAAGGAATGTTTAAAAAGGCCAAAGCAAAAGCAGAACTGAACCTGGTCAGGGTCACAAAGGATCATTACAAAACATTTAATAATTACATAAGTAGTTTAAGAAAGGGGAATAGGCAAATAAACTTAAAAGAAGGTTCATGTTTAATAGATAAGGAGGCAGAAATTGCAACCAAATTCAACAATTACTTCCTAAGAGTATTTCAGAAGTCAAACATTAATACGTAGGGTTACAGATGTTAATATAGAGAGTAATATTATGGATTACACAATTTCTGAAACACGGATATACAAGAAATGAATGGCTTTCAATACACATAAATCTAGTGGCCCAGACGAAATATACCCACACTTTTTAAAAAATGTGGCAATGGAACTGGCTGGACCCCTTGCGGTATTACTTAATAAATTGTTAGAGGTGGGAGAAATATTGCTACAATGGAAGCTAGCTGATATAACACTGATTTATAAAACAGGGGACAAAGCATTGGTGGAAAATTATAGACCAATAAGTATCACTTCCACAATAGGTAAAGTAATGGAAAATTTTATAAAATCTTCTTGGCAGATAACTCGAATGAATTACGTATTGTGTATATATCACAGCATGGTTTTGAGAGGGGAAAGTTCTGCATCAGCAACTTGCTTGACTTTTTCGAACCTGTAAGCCAGGCCTTGGACAAAGGATTGCCTGTTGATGCAGTATACCTGGACTACGCCAAAGCATTTGACTCTGTGTCCCACTCAGATTTAATAAACATATTACAGGAAATGGGTGATAAACAGGTTTTGATTAAAGGTATACAATCGTGGTTGGAGGGCCGTCAAGAAAGGTTTCAGATTTGGGGACACAGATCTGAGTGGGGCAGCGTGTCTAGTGGAGTAAAGCACGGACTTAGGTTCAATGAAGGGAAATGTAAAGTGATGCATTTTTAGGTTAATAATAAAAATACAGTATACTACCAATAAACCAATAACAAGCACAGAGAGTGAAAAGGATTTGGGAGTGTGGATTATGAATAACTTGCAATTTAATATGCATAATACAGAAGCAATAAAAAGGCAAACAGGGTAATGTGGAACATATTCAGAAATATTAAAAATAGAAATAGAGAAGTTATGCTCCCACTGTATAGATCCTTGGTGCGACCAGTCTTGGAGTATGGGGCACCTCTAACAACCCCACAAAATGTTAGATTTACTAAAATGAGAGAAGGAGTCCAGAGACAATATACTAAAAGAATAAAAGGCATGAAACATGAATAATATAGCGACAGATTAAAACAACTGGGTTTGTTTTCACTCTACTATAGGAAGATTAGGGGTGATCTGTGCTTTATATACCAGGCTTATGAAAATGGGGTGCTGTGGGAATCAATTGGGCTACAATTGAAATCTAGTACAGGAAGGGCCACAAGACTACACAAGAGAAAAATAAAAGGGGAACAGTATAGGACCACTAAGCGAGCACAATGGTTTAATCAGGGGGTAGTGGGTATATGGAATTCTCTTCCATCAGTGGTCATCTACCTCCTAGTATATAATCCTTTAAAAGCCAAATGGACAGATATATGGGGGCACAAACAAGAGAATATCTCCACTGATATGTGACAAGTCTCCTATGGCTTTACAGCCGCTTGACTTGCATAGGCAGGGGCATCACCAGCAGGAAAAGGGAGGTCATAATTCCACTATACAAGACACTAGTGAGGCCCCACCTGGAGTACAGTGTACAGTTCTGGAGACCATACCTATGTAAGGACATAGACAGGGTAGAGAAGGTTCAGAGGAGGGCAACAAAGATGGTGCATGGATTGCATCACAAGTCCTATGAAGACAGGTTGAAGGAACTGAACATGTACTCCCTGGAGGAGAGGAGGGAGAGAGGGGATATGATAGAGACATACAAGTATCTCACAGGGAGGAACAGGGTGCAGGAATACACTAATTTTAAGCAAAAAAGATGTTCCAGGACTAGAGGGCATGGGATGAAGTTGGAGGGAGGACGATTCAGAGGAAACGTGAGGAAGAATTTCTTCACAGAACGGGTGGTGGACAAGTGGAACACCCTGCCAGAGGAAGTGGTGGGGGCTGAAACAATCACGGGATTTAAGAATGCATGGGATAGACATAAAGGAATTCTGGAGGTCAGGGGTAAGGGGCAACAGACTTCTAGGAAAACATAAACTGAACTTACAAGTTCAAATGGGCAGACTGGGTGGGCCATAGGCCCTTATCTGCCGACACTGTCTATGTATCTATGTCTATGTCTCTATGTATCCTATGAACCTATGAACCCGTTTATATCTTTCATGTGAACAGTATTTTGTGGAAATATGGATTTTTTAATAAACCAATATTTACTCATAATATTTCAGTTAGATGCCACAATATTGATGGGGGTAACCATCTTCTCTGTATTTGTTATGATTATGTCTTTGTTTCAACTGCAAGTGAAAATGTGCTGTACATTTAATAAACCGGCACAAACTCGAAGCAAAGCTGATATGGGACAACCTGAATTCTGGTGCTTCTATAGAAGTTTCCAGCAGAAAAAGCCAAGGGACCTTTGGACACAGAGAATACCAACTTCATATGCTTGAAGACAAGACAGTATTTCTTAAATGCAGTGAGCAGTACAGCGGCACAGTGACCAAGACTTACACAGAAGCCTTGCCTTTCTTGCAAGCGTGCTTTGTCAACAGACCAAAAACAAAGCAGGACATCAAGGCTCCTGTGACAGTGTGGGTCAGCATTCTGTTGCACTGCTCACTACATCTAATAAATACTGAAGCATATAAAGCTGGCAATAGGTTACCTTCTGAAGTCTCGCAGCTCAGGTTGGGGGGGCATTGTAAGAGGGAGAGACAAGTATGCTTGCGCCATACACACAAATGACACAACATAAACCTCAGTCACCTGACCAGCTTCTACTGCACTAATGTTGGTTTGGTGGCATAGAGGTATATATAATGTTGTATGTGGCAAGAATCAGTCAGTGCGTGGCTGTCTGGGAGTGATATGAACAGAGCTTAGGGAAGAGAAACCCTGAAGCCACCTATAGGCTGGGAGGGGAGTTGCTGACAGTCACAAAGGAAGAAAGAGACTTGGGCATAATCATCACTGATGACCAGAAATCATCCAAGCAGACCTCTAAAGCAGTAGGTAAGACTCGGGGAGTGTTAGGGTGTATTAGTAGGGGTATCACAAGTCGTAAGAGGGAGGTAATAATCCCTCTTTACAAGACACTAGTTAGGCCCCATCTGGAGTACTGCATGCAGTATTGGAGGCCACACCTTCACAAGGACATTAACCAAATTGAGGCAGTCCAGAGAAGGGCAACCAAAATGGTGCAGGGACTGCATCAGAAAACATATGAGGACAGATTAACAGAGCTCAATATGTATAACCTTGAGCAAAGGAGGGAGAGAGGTGATATGATAGAGGCATTCAAACACCTTAAGGACATTAACAAGGTGAAAGAGTCTAACATGTTTAAATATAAGAAAAATAGCAGGACAAGAGGACACAGCATGAGATTAGAGGAGGACCGATTAAGGGGGAATGTGAGGAAATTCTTTTTCACAGAAAGGGTGGTGGATGCATGGAATGGCTTACCTCAAGAAGTGGTGGCTATGAATACAGTGCAGGGCTTCAAACAGGAATGGGATAGGCATAAGGGAGCAATACAAATGAGTATGAATAGATAGGCCACTGACAGAGTAATGGCCGATGGCACATTTATAAGGTAGAAAAAGAAATGGGCAGACTGGATGGGCCTTGTGATCCTTATCTGCCGTCAACTTCTATGTTTCTATGTTTCTAGCTTGGAGAGCTCACTTTATGTCGTATTCTGGTTGCAGTTTTCAAAGTTCTGGTGCTCTGCCAAAGCCTTCACCAAGTGACTTGTATTAAAAACACAAACACACACACACAAAACAGTTAAAAAGAGGAAAAATGGAATAAAAGGGGGGGAAAAAAAAGATCAACCTGGCTGGCAGGAGGAAGCTTTAAGTGGTCACACACAGTAACCTGCCTGATATCTCATTGCACTTTTCAAACCTTTGTTCTGCCTTCTGTTTCTTCTGTTTTTTTGTTCCTTCCTTCCCCTCTGCCTGTCCACTCCTTTGGGCCACCTAGGACCCAAGGCCACCCTCCTCCACAATCGCCAATCACTGCCCCTGCTACTGCTGGTCCCGGGTGACCCGGCGTAACCATTCATCAAGTGGGTCCCCCCTCCAGGGGAGAAATGCCCTTAGGCACAACTGATTAGCCTGGGGACTGGCGGGGGATCAGGATGGACTATCCCAGGCTATTATGGCATGTTGGGGACTGGTGGTCATCATCCAGTCAGTCAGGGGACTCTTTCCACTTTTCTGACCCACCCATTCTACCCCGATTAGGCCTGCATGGGGATGGCGACCTGAGGCAGGGATGTGTGGTGGCATGTCGAGGCTTCAAGCCCCCTAAAACAACTCCCTATCCACATTCAGGTGCCTAGGCCCTACCTATCCCCCAGGAGGGAAATGTCCAATGGATGCTCTAGATCCCCTTCCTGCCAGTCTCTGCTCCTGGTACCCGGGTCCGGGTCACGAACCTGGGTCACCAGCGTGTCGAGTCAACCCCTTCACTTGGAGCTACAGAGCTGTCTTTCTGTTGTTTCTAAAGCCTGCAAAGTGCAAGTGCCTTAATTTTATTTACCAAATAAATAAATAAATAAATAATAAGCAGCTCTCCCCGCCACTTGTTCTCCAACTGCCCCCGCCTAGTACTTCCAGCACCCACCCATACCCCCTCCACCTCAACAAAGGATTTCTTCCTGCACCTCCTGCCCCTGCTCTCCCCTCCACCTTTTTCTCCAACTGCCCCCACCTAGTACTACTAGCTCCCACTCTTACCCCCTTCGTCACCTCCTGTTGCACCTAGGTTATGCCTCCTATTGTCCCACATACACCTTACACTGCATTCCTGGTCTATTATACTGTGATATTGCTATTTTGCACTAACATGTAGATTTAGGCACCCATCATATAAGCATGAGTGCCAGGAATGTGCTTTGCTGCTAATATATGATAATGTTTACATCCTTTATAGGATTACTGTACATCATGCATGATTATTATACCTCACTATAATGCATTATGTTTGTCATTTACATATATTCTATACATAATCTACCTAATTACTGATATATTGACTCTGAGGGATCATCAGTGATTACTTTATAGACTATATATATATTCTCATATAATCATATGTAGTAGAGCCTGTCAGCACTTCTCTTTATCTAATCAAGCTGAGAAACATAAAGCTTTAGTTTTGTCTTGCATGTAGGCAAGACATGCCACTTGTAGCATTTCTTTTGTCCAAGCTTCATGCTGACAGAAGCATATTATTTGACTCATATGATACTCATTAGCAATCCTGTCTCCTAAGTCATTATCCAATGGAGAATGTCTTATACAATCTTGTTTATAGTATAGAACCAATATAGCATGTTCTTTGCATCTACTGTCTGATGTTATGTGTAGTATATAAGCTTGTGTACCCAGCTCCGCATGGAGATCTTGGAAATTCTGGAGATTATGTACATTCTTCAAGAGAGTGGTGAGAAACCCATTTCCATTGTGTCACATGCTTGGTGTAAGTATTATAATAAATTATTATCATCACTCCTGCTTGTGTACAATGTTTCTTGGCTAATACCAAAGGAATACAGGAATGCTATTTACTGCATGTAACTTTATCCCGTAAACCACTGTTATATTGTGTTCTTTTTGTTATCTGTATTGCACCTGTATGTTACCACTGTTATATCTCACACTGTAACCATGTCTACCCTCCCTGAGACGAGCTGCCTTTGTAAATGAGTCCCTGACTCAAAGGTTGTAAATCCAACTTTCAAAATAAATAAATAAATAAAAATTATTATTTACTCTAGAGCTGGTCTCTAGATAACACTACTAGCCGCAGCTTGTCACTGCTTTTCCAACCCTGCTATGTAACATGGTTGACTGTCTTTAGTTGTAACATGGCTGACTGTCTACCCTATATTGCTTTCTTTTGCTGAATGCATAATAACTCCCTGTATTACACTTGTATTATAATTCCATTTGTTGTACTTTCTGTATAATAACTCTTTGTATTGTATTTTGTCACCTGACATGGAGCCTAGTCTCTGACTCAAATGTTTTATTCCTGAAATCTTCAATAAATAAATAAAAAAATAACAAAAAGGGAATAGAAGGAAAAAAAAAAAGATCATAAACCTGCCACGGGGGAACCAAACAACACAAACATATGGAGTGTCACTGGATAAGAGTCAGTGCTGTCCAAATAAATGACTATAACACGAAGAACACAAACAGGCAGCACTCTCAGACCACAAGAAAGAAGAATCAAAATGCAAGTCAGTAGGCTACATTAGCCTGAGCCTGCAGCTGCAATACCCAGCGCTTTGAGTCCAAGATGTGACTCTTCATCAGGGGGTGTGGCTTGCGTGCTGGCCCAGTGGAATTTATTCAGAAAGTTATTAAAGTGACAGTGTGAAAACATATATATAATGAACAAGTGTATATTTTACATTTCTTTTTGGAACAAAACATAACACTCATGCACACTAATACAGCGTAGGCACAATCTTCATACACATAAGTGTTCCCCAAACAGTAAATTATTTTAGGAGCCAGAAAAATGTCAATTCATGAATAATTTAAACGTATATGCATATATAAGTTAATAAATGTTCATTCAACATGACTACAGCCGGACCAGAATACAGACTGTAGATAGAGATCAAGAAATCAAAAAACCAAAAACTATATGCAAAGCACGAAGTCCTGATAAGCAACAGGGAAAATAAAAATTTTAAACAAAGGGAATTTGAAAGTCATGGGGGTGGAGGTAAGGGGGGGGAAATAGGAAGGAGGGGAACAAAAGAGATATTAAAAAGGTTTTTTGTATATAAAGCACACTTAAAGGAACACTGTTACATCTAAACAATCATTTAGTCCCATAGGAGAGAGAGCTTGCATAGTATAAATCAATTTTGTTCAAGTTTGAAAAGTCTGTTCAGTCTGTCACCACCTCTAATGTTTTCTTTAATGTGATCCACTCCCATAAATTTAAATTCCATAGTGTCTTTGTTGTGGCATCTTTCGAAATGAATGCCAATGGTTGTGTTTGATTCAGATCTTAGTATGGCCCTGACATGTTCCTGCATACGCTCCCTAAGTGTTCTTTTGGTTCTCACTACATATCAGTGGACAACTACATTGTATAATGCATATCACATATACAGTTGAACAATTATTAAAGTGCTCAATCTCTGTCTTTTTGTTTTCCTTATAAGGATGTAAAAAATCTGCTCCTTGTTGGCAGTTCTTGCAGATGTTACAATGGCCACAGCAAAAACAGCCAAATGGCTGTGGTGGAGTCAAGTGGCTCTTGGAGATTGTTGTTTGATATATAAACTATTTGTAAGTGAATCTGCTAAATTGGGACCTCTACGGAAGGAGATTCTAGGTTTATTTTTCACATAGTCCCTTAGGTCTATATCCCCTTGAAGTACCCCCCAGTGTTTGACAATAATGTCTGTCACTTTCCCAGAAATTCTGTTATGCTCAGTAACAAATGTAATAGGTTGCCCATTAATTGGGGTCTGGCTAGGGGTTTGGGGTTTAAGCAACTGTTCCCTATTAATATTTCCAGCTCTCCTGTAGGCCTTATCAACACATTCCTCTGTGGACCCTCTAGAGAGAAATCTAGCTTTCATAGCCTGACTTTATTGCTCAAATTCTAATATATCCTAGCAATTGTGTCTGATTCAATTAAACTGTCCATAGGGTACTCCCCTTTTTGTATGTTGTGGGTGGGCAGACGCCGGTTTTCTAAAAGTGCTGCTTTGAACTTTTTCTCCTGTTTTACCTTTTAACATCAAATCAAGGAAAGACATTTCTGAGATATGTGTAACAGATGTAAATTGTAGGCCTACATCATTAGTATTCATATAATCAACAAACTGTGATCCTGAAAGTGCATTCCCCTTCCATTCAACGATGCAGGCCTACAATGAAAAGATAGATTTCCATAGAGGTGCTAATCTGGCAGATTTACTTACAAATAGCTTATATATCAAACAACAACCTCCAAGAGGAGGCCTGTGCTGGTCGCTGGATTGGGGTTTGGGATGGAGGGGGAGTGGGGTGGTGGGCACTACCTGCTGGGGTAGGGGGCCAATAGACCACCAGGACTAAACTTTATCAATAATCTCATATACGGCCATAGTAGGCGAGGGGAGAAACGTTATGCTCTGGTAATTATGGGCATATCGGGGCTGTGGGGGAGAAACATTATGCTCTGGTCATTATGGGCATATTGGGGCTGAGGGGGGGGAACGTTATGCTCTGGTCATTGACCTGATTTTATTATATAGTGCATTACGGGCATATCGGGGCTGGGGGGGGGGACTTTATTCAGTGGTTAATTATCTAATTTTATTATATATGACATTACAGGCATACTGGGGCATGAGGGGTATAAGCCACTATGTCCGAGGGTGCATCTGCTGTCCATCCACCCTGTGGCTTGCGGCACACTTTGTGGATGTGCCTTCTGTTTGGCACAATGCCACTGATGCTGCAAGCTGCAGAACTTACAATAGGTGCTGGGATCCTGGCCAGTACTGAATCGGGGGCAGGGTCCCTGATGCAGCAGCATTCAGTGCAAACTGCATTTGTCTTAGCTTGCAACTGAGCTTTAACGATCTGGCCCCTGCCTCCTGTCTGTCTCAAGTGAACCTCTGAGGGAGGAACTTACTGGTAGACCCTGTTGTGCTGTGACTGGACTGCTGTGCATTTTCTTGCCTTGCAGACATTAACAAAAAACAACAACTTTTCCATATAGTTGCATATCACACTTACCAGTTTGCCTGTCTGCTTGTTTATCTGCTGTTGTGTATATATTACATGGCCTGCTTCTCCCACCATTGCTGCATGCTCCCTGCTAAATAAATCTCACTTGATCTGTCCTCCCCCAGGACAGTAGTAGTTTTGATAAACTACCTGTCCTCCCGGGGAAGGGAAGGGATCTCTTTTAGCCTCAGAGGGGGGAAGTTGCTGCGAGAGCATATTCTGCTGTGGTTGGACTGCTGTGCTTTTTCTTTTCTGGCAGGCATTCATTTAAAAAAAAACAACACTTTTCCGTACAGTTGCATCTCACACTTGTCAGTTTGCCTGTGTGTTTATCTGCTGCTGTTGTGAAATTATTTCATGGCCTACTGCTCCTACAATTGCTGCGTGCTCCCTGCTAAATAAAAAAATCCCACTTCACCTGGCCCTCCCCCTCAGCTCTGGCAGTGGTAGTCTCTAAAACTACCTGTCCTCCTGGGAAAGGGGATCTGCGTTAGCCTCAGAAGGAGGAAGCTGCTGTGAGGCCCTACTCTGCTGTCTGCTGTGCTTTTTCTTTTCAGGCAGGCATTAATAAAAAAGAAAGAAAAAAAATTACATTTTCCATGTAGTTGCATCTCACGCTTGCCAGTTTGTCTGTGTGTTTGTTTATAAGCTGCTGTGGATATATTACAAGGTCTACTGCTTCTACCATTGCTGCGTACTCCTGCTAAATTAAAAAAAAGTCCCACTTGAACTGGCTCACCCTCCTGACAGTGGTATTCCCTCTCGATAAACTACCTGTCCTCCTGGGCAAGGAAGGAGATTTCTTTTAGCCTCAAAGGGAAGAAGTTGCTGCAAGACCATACTCTGTTGTGGCTAGACTACTGGGCTTTTTATGTTCACCATGCAGGTATGCGTAAGTGAACGTATTGCAATAATACTGCTTTTGATGTGTGTGACACTGTTCGTGCAATGCAGAGCGGTGTTTTAGGGGCAAGTCTGTGCCACACCAATCACCAGGCAGGCTGATCATGATGGAGTTTTGGGCAGAAGCTTGTGTATATCAAAAGAAATAGCTGACCCAATCATGGGTCAGCTCTTCCCTTTGGTGTATGCCACCCAGCAAGCCAAGCTGATTCATCCTGGTCAGCCTAGAATGCCTCGAATGTCTGCCAGCTGTAAAAGGGAGATATCCATCAATGTCTTTTAGTGGCGGTTTTAGTCCCCTAATTGTCTCCTGCACTTGGCCCTCCCTCTGAACACCCCTAAACATAACACTGACACTGGGGTGCCCAATCCCCCAGTGTTGACAGCTCGTATGTGAAACCCCCTTGGTGCACTACCACGCCGCTCCCAATGCCCAGTCACATCTTCTTGTATTTTTTGTTTTTATTTATTTATTTAATCCCCCCATGACTGTCCTTAGAACCCCCCCAAGACATAACACTGACACTGGGGGTGCCAAATTCTCCAGTGTCACAATTAGGAAGAAAAAAACACACCCTTCCAGCTTTTTTTTTAAACCCTGTAAAAAGAACAATGTTCGTCAATGCCATTTCTGCCCCCCACCTGATCCTCCCACTCAGCACCAACCGCCACACCCGCCAGCCCTTACTTATACACCAGGAGTCCAATGCCGTCATCTTCTGTGGACCGCAGACATGTCTTCACTCTTCATGCCATGGCCGTGAACTGAAGAAACTGGTATGTAGTTAAATGTATTTCAATGGGGTTCTGAACTAACATACTAACATATTAGATGCCAGCAGAGTAGGCCTATTGGTCTATCAAGTCTGCTCATGCTTCAGCATCCTGATTGGGTACCGTAGCCCTCTATCTGTCTCCTTCTACTGTTACTCCATCGCCCAGTCCTGCCCCCCCCCCCGGGCAAACCAGCCTCTGCTTCACCCCTTGCCTATGCCTGACCCACCCTTTCTTGAATCCCTCCATCGTAGCTGCCTGTACCAGTTCCCCGGGCAGCGCATGCCATGGTTCCACCACTATCTCGGTGAAGTACCTCCTCCTTCTTTCCCCACTAATCCTACCATCCTCAATCTTCCAACTGTGTCCTCTGGTGATTCCACCCTCCTTCAGTCGAAAGATCCTATCTCAGCTTAACTTATTTACTCCCCTGAGGTACTTGAAGACCTCAATCATGTCCCCCCGGTCCCTTCTCTCCTCCAGCGAGAACAGGTTGAGCTCCCCTAGTCGTTCCTCATATGTCATATCCCCCAGGCCCCGGATCATTCTGGTTGTTCTCCTCTGAACCCTCTCCAGGAGTTGGATGTCCCTCCTTAGGTGCGGCCTCCAGAACTGCACACAGTACTCAAGATGTGGTCTAACCAGGATGTTGTACAGTGGTAAAATCACCTCCCTGTTCCTTGAGTTAATCCCCCTAACGATGCATCCCAGCATCCTATTTGCCCTGACTGCAGCCCTCCTGCACTGCTCTGAATTATTCATGTTAACATCCACCAAGACTCCTAGGTCTCTTTCCCCTGCCGTGGCCTGCAACTCATTCCCCCCCAGGGTGTACACATAGCTGGAGTTTTTCCGCACTAGGTGTAGCACCTTTCACTTGGAGGAGTTAAATTTCAGTTTCCAGGTGCAGGACCACCTATCCAGAGTATTGAGGTCCTCTTGCAGGGCCAATCTCCTCTCCTCCCTCTCCACCACTGCCTCCAGCTTAGAGTCATCCACAAAGAGACTCATTTTACACCCGATACCTTCCCTGATATTGGAGATGTAGGCGTTAAACAGGAGTGGCCCCAGGACTGATCCCTGTGGGACCCCAATTATGACCTCCCTAGGAGATGAGACCTCCCCGCTGACCACTACCCGTTAAGTGCGACCGGAAAGCCAATTTCCAATCCACCTAACCATCAATGGGTCTGCCCCCATCCCCTCCAGCTTCTCCCTTAGGCCAATGTGAGGGACCAAATCAAATGCCTTGCTGAAGTCCAGGGACAGTACATCCATTGGTCTCCCCCTTTCGAGTGCTGATGTCACCCACTCAGAGCTCTACAAGGTTTGTTTGACACGATCTACCTGGCACAAACCCATGCTGCCGGTCATCCAGGTAACCCATCTCCTCCAAGAAACCTCCCAGCCTTTCCTTAAGTATGCTGTCCATTACCTTCCCCACCACCGACATCAAACTGATGGGTCTATAGTTTCCTGGCTCTTCTCTCGATCCCCCTTTATGGATGAGCACAACATGCGCCTGCTTCCAATCCCCTGGCACCCTCCCTGTCTGGAGTGACAAGTTAAAGAGATCCACCAATGGTGCAGCTAAAACATCTGCCAACTCCCTCAGTACTCTGGGATGAACAGCATCAGACCCTGGAGATTTATCCTTTTTTAGGAACTGGAGGGCTTCCCACACACAACCGACAGTAATATCAGCATCTGTCCCCCCCCCCCATTCAACAGAACCAGCCTGATATTTCACCCCTGGCCTACCTCCCCCAGGGGCTTGTTCTTCAGCAGGTACCCCAATAGTCAGATCTGCTGCACCTTCTGTGTCCTTCAACCCCTTTTTGGAAATTCCCCAGCCTCCTCCCTAGTGAACACTGAGGCAAAGTAGTCATTCAGTACCTCCACTGCTTCCACCCACCCCCCCAGCTGTCCTCAACCTACTGAGCTGGCCCTTGACCTTCCTCCACTCACCAATATACCTAAAGAACCCCTCTCCCCCAACCCGTATCCCCTGTGCCAGCCTCTGCTCTTTCCAGGCCTTTGCTCCCCTCACCACTCTGGTGACTGTCCTGGTTGCAAGTCGATAGTTCTCTCTATCCCTCTATCCTCTCATTTTTTTGTACCTACAGTAGGCAGCCTTCTTCTCCCTTACCACCTCTTGGACCTCCTTGGTCCACCAGCATGGTTTACGAGACCTACCGTCCTTGCACTTCACTCTTGCACAGGTCCTGGTAGCCTCCAGTAGCCCCCGCTTTATGATCTCCCACCTACCTTCCATGTCCAAACCTGGTTTTATCTCCACAAATGCTCCGTGAGAATTTCCCCCATGTTCTGAAAGACCGCCCCCCTAAAATCAACTATCATTGTCCTTGAATGATCCCCCCAGTTTAAGCCGAAACCAGACTGTATTGTGGTCGCTCCCAGCCAGGGGTTCTTCCACAACCAGATCTTGTACAAGATCCCTATCCACTAAAACCACATCCAGGATATGACCCTCCCTCATTGGGTCCATCACCTGCTGATTGAGGAACTTAGTGTCATAACTTGGCAATTTGTGCGTATCTTTGCCCCACATTTGCAACATGCCATTTTTGGGACCTGACCTCATGAACCGTTTTAGTGACATTAGGCAAATCTGTCACAAAAGGTGATTTTGCAGTCTCTGTGGGAAATCACCTTTCAGGTAGGAGTTGAAAATGTTCTCTGCCCTTGCTCATGAGGTGGGGTCATAAGAAGGTTATGTTGAAAATGTGGTGTAAAAATACTTAAAAACAAAAAAGTTATGAGCCTACATTTAATTTTGTGAACACAGGCTTTTAACTTTGGTCACTTTCAATATTTTTACCCTGAATTGTCAACATAGCATTTATTTACAGCACCTCATGAATGTGACGACTGTCATTTTTTTAAATCTTGTCCAAAATGTGCTTCTCCAACCCAGAAGGTGATTTTGCAGTCCCTGTGTGAAATCGCCTTTAGACAGGAGTTGAAAATGTTCTTTGCACTTGTTTATGAGATGGGGTCATAAAAAGAGCAATGCTGTGAATTTGAGACAAAAATGTTAAAACATAACAAATTTATGAGCCTGCATTCAAATTTACAAACTCAGTCTCATAACTTTAGTACTACATAACCCACACAGTGTACCACAATGCATCCAGTACCCCAGGGCATCTATACCAGTAGCGAACATCTGGCATTGACAAATGCTTATTCTTTTCTGGCAGGCATAAATAAATAAAAAAATAAATAAATAAAAATAACTTTTCCAGATAGTTGCATCTCACAGTTGTCAGTTTGCCTGTCTGTTTATCTGCTGTTGTGAATATATTACATGGCCTGCATGTCTTACTATTGCTGCATGCTCCCTGCTAAATAAAAATATTTCACTTGACCTGCCCCCCCCCCCCCGGACAGTGGTAATCTTGTTAAACTATCTGTCCTCCTGGGAAAGGGGATCTCTTTTAGCCTCTGAAGGAGGAAGTTGCTGTGAGGCCTTACTTTGCTATGACTACTGTGCTGTTTCTTTTTTGGCAGACATTAATAAAAAAGAAAGAAAAAACACCTTTTCAATATAGTTGCATCTCACACTTGCCAGTTTGCATGAGTGCTTGTTTATCTGCTGTTGTGAATATATTACATGGTTTACTGCTCCTACCATTGCTGCGTGCTCCCTGCTAAATAAAAATAAAGGTCCCACTTGACCTGCCCCCCCCAACAGTGGTATTCTCAATAAACTACCTGTCCTTCTGGGGAAGGGAGAGGATCTCTTTTAGCCTCAAAGGGAGGAAGTTCCTGCCAGGGCATATTCTGCTGTGACTGGACTGCTGTGATTTTTCTTTTTGGCAGGCATTCATTTAAAAAAAATACAGAATATCTGATGGGCAACTATGCACAACCAGTATGTTCTGCCACAGGGGGGTTCTGATTCCCTCTGACCTCAAGAGCAAAGCTCGAGAGGTCCATGGGAATCAAAACCCCAAGGTAGCAAAACACTCTGGTTGTGCATAGAGTTGAAGAAATATTTTTGTTTCCCTTATCTCATAAATAAAGCACTATTAGTGCAAATCATTCATTTCCAAAGTTAATTTATTGTCATTGCTGCTTCATGATGAAAATCAGCTTCTTCACTGTTGCTCCAATATTTTTTTGTAACATTTCAGAACTATAAAGGTTCCTTCATCAGACTTTGAGCATACAGTATTTTCTGAATTCCATTCTGTAATTCAAAAAGAAAACCAGAATAAATATACAAAATTCATGTTTTAAATATTAACAAACTCCTGAAAAGTTTCTGAATATTCCAATATATAAGGTGGAACTAACCTTATTATAAAACATCAACTTTCAAAAACAAGAATGGCCTATTGCTCCTACTATTGCTGTTTGCTCCCTGCTAAATCAAAAAAAAATATCCACATTACCTGCCCCGACTGTGGTAATCACATTACCTGTCCTGGGAAGGGTTATCTTTCCTTCAGTATACAAGGGAGGCTGTATAGGCTGCCCTTGCTGTGAGACTCTTCATCGCTCTGTCTACGGTACTTTTTCTTGCCTTGCAGGTATTAATAAAAAAGTGTCATATAGTTATGTCACTCATGCCAGTTCCTTTCTCAGTTGCCTGTGTGTTTGTTGCTATCACTTCTTCTTTGGCCAGTTTTTCCTACCAATTTTGGGTGCTTCCTGCTAAGTAAAATATAACATTTTATAATGTGCACCAGACAGGGGAAGGAGCAGAAATGGAGAAAAGGATGGGGAAATGTATGGCACAAACAATATTGCCGAGTCAAACTGGTAAAAAAACAGTGGCTAGGACATCATCCAGTAGCAGTAGTGGTCCTTTTCCTTCCTTAATGCTGTTCAAGCAGTCAGGAAAGTCACAAACTACCTTAATTAAAACAAAATGGGTAGTCATCACCACAAGGAGTTGCAAGTATAGTCACGCTACCTATGTGCACCGTAGTACCAGTACAAATTTGAATGAAACAGATGAGGAGACATCTCATTCTGATGAGAATAGTAAAATAGAGGATGTAGACAAGGACGGAGAAAAACAGAAGTAAGTGGAACATCTGAATGAGGAAGCGTTGTCAGCTGCACATATGCAGAATGAATGTCTTGATCTGGATTTGGATGAGAAGGGCACAAACAGAGTGGTGCAGCTACAGGAGGAACAAGACAAGGGGGAAGTGCATTCCGAACTGGGTTCTGTGACTGGCCTGGATGGGTTGTTGGATGAAGATAAGGGTGAAACAGAGACATACCTTGATGAGCAGCCCAGTGTTGAGAAAGAACAAATGGGAGGCAGTGACAGAGAGCAGTATATTATGCCTGGTAATAAAACAAAAAAGGTGACCTCTTACATGTGGTCTCACTTTTCTCTGGTTGCCAGTAATAAATTAGGAGCACTTTGTTCTATATGTAACAAGACCATCAGCAGAGGGAACAAAAAAGGTGCTTTGAGTACCTCAGCATTTAAAAGACATTTAGAGAGATGTCATCCATTACACCTGAGGCATGATTTTTTGGACAGAGGTCAAGATGACGACAACATGCAGGCAAAGATAGGTCAGTCTCCACCTGTACCTATTGTAGTAAGTGGTAGCAACAACTCTACTGATACAGTTCTACTGTCTCCTGTTTCTCAGGCTTCTTCAAAAGTAAGTACTACAAACAGTCCCCTTTTGCCCTTACTGTCATCCAGCACTCCTAATTTCGGACATCTGAAGACTTTTTCTGCTAGAAGGCAGCTCACAATTTCTGAAACACTTGAACATAAACCCAAATACCAATGTACTCATCCAGAAGCAAATGCTATAACAAAACTAATTTCGGAGTTGATAGCTCTGAACTTACAACCTTACAGAATTGTGGTGCATGTTGGGTTCAAAAGGCTTTTGAATCACATATCACTACAATACAACATTCCATCCAGGAAATATTTCTCTACTGGCGCTGTATCTCAGATGTATGAGATAGTCAGTGCTAAACTAGACAAGCTCTGGCCAGAGCCGATATGGCTGTGGAGAGCTTTTGAGATGCTTTAACCCACTGTTTCTAATGAATTTGCACAATGCAGAGCTGCTGAGAGGCAGTTTCAATGTGGTCTTTCTTTTATACATTTTACAATGTGTTTTCCCAGAATATGCCTGCTGATTGCTATATATTTAGCCTGGATAGTTCGCAGAAGACATGGCATCTTATTTTCAGTGGGGCTCTATATCTACACAATATCATGGTGCACTGTGTCAAATCAGAACACACTGAAAACAATATTTTGCATCTGGACTAGGCTACCCTGAATAAATACATTATAGAAATGCTAAAATCATGACCCCACTGAAAACAAGATATTGCATCTAATCTGGGACATCCTGAGTAAATACAGTGCAAAAATGTGTAAAATGAAGATCCCTATGACAACGAGATGTAGCATCTCCCCTGCACTATCTGGGATACAAAATTCAGGATAAGAAATAGTTACAGGAAATGCACTGTAAACTTAACTTCACTGTGTTCACTGACATAAACAGTTTCTTTATTGTTTTATGACATATTTTATTGCAGTATTTATTTCGAATGGTGTGGCCATGAGCATGGTGTGTGTGTGTGTGTGTTTGCTGTAGCTCAATATATTTTTTTCCCAAAAAGCATAGTAAAACTTGCCTGCTTATTGCTATATATTTAACATGAGTAGTTCACAGAAGATCTGGCATATGCCTGAGACAGTGCTTATCAGATAGTGTCTTAAGAGGTTAAAAAAAACAAACGGTATAAATCTTTTGTTGCTGGGAAAGGGTGATATTTATGAGGTATGAATCTTTCTTGAAAGACAATGCCTGCTCAACTGAAGCTAGTAGCAAGAAAATGTTTAAATGTGAAGTATTTAAATGTGCAAGTTGTTGCATTTCGAAGGGGGTAAACAAATCTCCAATTTTAATAGGCAACAATATTTAACAAGCTAGTTTCCATTTCCTAATGGCCATCTGATAAGCAGCTTGGAATTCTGTCTCCATTATTCTAAACAGAAAGAAGGGAGCATTTTATTTCAAGTGGCATAGTGATTTGTAGGTGTGGAAAGATACACTGAAAACTCCAAAAATGTGTTCCACATCAATCAATCAATCAATCAAAATCTTTATTTATTCAGGCGAACATCATTGAGCAAAGCTCATTTACAAGATGGACCTGAGTGGTCATACAAATGAGGATACAAGTATTATTACATAGACAAGAATAGCATAAACAGCAATACAATGACATGAAATGATTATATACAACAATTTACATATATACAAGGTACAGTAGAACCATTTAACCTGTAAGAAAAAAAGGGACAAAGGGTATAGCAGGCATAAAATATAAATTATAGGGTCTAACTAGTTTTTATGAGAATATAATAGGTGATTTGGAAGAAAGAAATTGAATTAATATAATGGACGGAAAAAGGAAGGTGGGTCAGGTAGGGTAGGGGATTAGGCTTTATAAAAGCAATTGCAGAGCTCTGGAAAAAGGGCGGAGAACAATCTTTTGAAAGATGCCAGAGGTAGTAGGCTATCTAGCTTCATGGATTTTTGGAGAGAGTTCCATGCAACTGCTAAGGTGTAGCTGAAAGCAGCCCTCCCAAACCGGGTGCAGGCATTGGGGACCTTTAATATGATGAGTTTACTGATCCTTAAGGTGTATGGCCTAGTTGTAATTTGGGTAAAGCAATCAGTGATATAGGTGGGTAGTTTGCCTGTTAACGCTTTGAATATCCAGATAGCAGCATTCCTATTTCTTCTGTGTTGTAATGATGTCCAGTTGACTGCCATATAAAGGGAGCAATGATGGGTGCTGGAGGGAAGGTCAGTAATAAATCTTATGGACCTGTGATACAGGGTGTCCAGTTTATTATTATTCTATTATTCTATTATTATTATTATTAATTATTAATATCTATTATTATTATTATTACACATTATTCTATTTTTCCAGCTACAGACAGCAAGATGGCTGTAGGCTCTGCCCACAGTTATAAAAATGCTTTTAAAGATACAGTTGCTGGTGCTATCTACTGACATATGGACAAAATCCACAAATCAGCTGATGCAAGACTTACGGTGCAGGACTGGTGCTGTAAGGAGAGTTGATACCCCAAGTTTAAACACACTTCCACATGAACAGCACTCATGGCAAAGAAGCAAAATAACAAAGATATTCATCAGCAAAATGCAGGTTTTATTTTGGCTAAGGTACTCAGCCCATACCCCAGCACTTCAGCGGTAGCCTTCCTCAGGGGGCATCACATATGGACAAGCTGCCAGTCAGAACCATTTATGTCGGTGACTGCACATTGGGTATCATTTACTCCCTGTAGTGACACAGACAACTCCCCTCTGAAACTGGCTTCCCTTCGCATCCAGTATATCCCACAGGATCACACAGCTTCCAACATCCTGGATGAGCTTAATAGAGAGATACAGTACTGGCTTACAACACAAGGTCTTTCTGTAGGTTTTATTGTGCTGACAATGGTGCAAACATAAAGAAAGCATTGTCTAATGAGGACTTTGTACACATTCAATGTTTTGCACACTGCCTAAATTTGATCATGTATGCCTTTCTGGAACAGGACAGAGATATAAAGGCTCTCACATATGCGGCAAAAAAAATATGCACATATTTCAGCCACTCCTGCAAAGCACGCCAATAATTTCAGGCCATACAGAATAGTCTAAGGGAGGCAGGAAAAGCTGTAAGGAGCACAAAGGCACAAAGTGAGGAAAGTTTAGCTCAGTCAGTTAGGAAAGGGAATAAGACTAATTGGTACTGTGAGCTACAGCTGTTACTTTTAACTGTTGATGGCGTGTGCTGGTTGTGGGAACAGTTGATGGCTGTGATATTTAAAGTAAAATTTAAATCTCTGCTGTTTGCCTCGTGAGGGGGGGAGGAGTAATCACAGGCACCATCTTGTCTTGCATTGTTCACTGGGGAACAAAAGAGGGAGGAGTGTTCAGGGAAGTGGCTGTGTTTTATTTTCTTCTGTTTTAATTGTGGTATTTGAATAGCGTGTATTTTAAATTAGTACTGTGAGTTACAACTGTTTAAATTAGTACTCTGAGTTACAACTGTTACTTGGGCTACGAAATTGTAACTGTTGATGGCGTGTGCTGGTTGTGGGAACAGTTGATGGCTGTGATATTTAAAGTAAAATTTAAATCTCTGCTGTTTGCCTGGTGATAGGGAAAGGGGTAATTACAGGCACCATCTTGTCTTGCATTTTTCACTGGGGAACAGAAGAGGGAGGAGTGTTCAGGGAAGTGGCTGTGTTTTATTTTCTTCTGTTTTAATTGTGATATTTATTTATTTATTAGCTTTTGGTAACCGGGTAAGTGCGCCTGGCAACAATCCTGCCTATTTTCAGGCACGACCCGGGAGAGTACAAGACAGGATACAGGTAATCACAATTGTACAAGTTCATTGATAATAACAGCAACATAGTTCAAACAATATAATACAGGTTGAGATACATCATGGGAGAGGACATGTAGACAAATTATACAGGCACAATAAGAGATGAGAAAAGGCTAGTGGATAAGCTCACACATTTTCTGTCTATAGCCCATCCCCTTCCACCCTGGACTGGTCACCTGGATTGAACTAAGCCGTGTACCCATTGGCACGGCTCGGGTCCCCCCGACACCACCATCAGCCACCGCAAACCCTCCTCTGAAGCCAGACTGGTCGCCTGGATTGAACTAAGCCATGTGCCTGTTGGCACGGCTCGGGGGCCCCCCGACACCACCATCAGCCGCCGCAAACCCTCCTCTGAAGCCGGACTGGTCGCCTGGATTGAACTAAGCCGTGTGTCCATTGGCATGGCTCGGGGCCCCCCGACGCCACCATCAGCCGCCGCAAACCCTCCTCTGAAGCCGGACTGGTCACCTAGATTGAACTAAGCCGTATGCCCGTTGGCACTGTTCGGTGCCCCCTGACGCCACCATCAGCCGCCGCAAACCCTCCTCTGAAGCCAGACTGGTTGCCTGGATTGAACTAAGCCGTGTGTCCATTGGCATGGCTCGGGGCCCCCCGACGCCACCATCAGCCGCCGCAAACCCTCCTCTGAAGCCGGACTGGTCACCTAGATTGAACTAAGCCGTATGCCCGTTGGCACTGTTCGGTGCCCCCTGACGCCACCATCAGCCGCCGCAAACCCTCCTCTGAAGCCAGACTGGTTGCCTGGATTGAACTAAGCCGTGTGCCCATTGGCACGGCTCGGGGCCACCCAACGCCACCATCAGCTGCCGCAAACCCTCCTCTGAAGCCGGGTAAGGAGTTCCAGTAGACCGGGAAGTAGGGATTCGGCTGCTATTGGTCTAAGCGCATGAATACGCTCGCCCATTGGCCCCCGGTTACAGCAACTGTCCTCCCATTGGTTACTGCTGAGAGTGTGCTGTGCTGGGCTCGGCGCCCATTCACTTGCACTGTTCTCGGCCGAATTTTTCACCCGGACACTCTGCCTCCCTTTATCTTTTCCTTTCTTTTTTTTAATTTTTACTTTTCCTCTCCGTACTGTTGCCTGAAACTGCTACAATGCTAATCGCTGTTTAGACTGCCTGTAACAAATGTTTGTGCATTTTAGCTCAGTTAAATCACACTGCTGTTGTTAATACCTCCCTTATGCACTAGGCATTACTGAATCTACCAAGGTGAACTGTTGGTTTAATTCTATATCGTAGTCCTTAACATCATGGAAAGTTTTCTCCCTGTGCTAAGGTTATAACAGGTGCTGCAAAGCCAGTGCTTAATCTGGTTAGGAGAATTGTTAAAGAATTTTTTTACTGAATAGCCTGTCTGAAAAGCCAGCATTGCATCTGTTTAGGAGAACTGTAAATGTATTTTATTTTTACTAGTCCTAAAGCCCATGTTAGTTTCTAATCAGGTCTTTAGGGGTTGTTGTTGTTGTTTCTGAACTTGCCCCTGGTCTACCCCCGCTTTTAAACCTGCTCTGCTCTACTCTCTAGAACTGCCCCCTGCTCCTAGGCTCCCTCTCTCGGCTCGCGCTACCCTAGGTCCTGTCCCTGTCCCTGCCTTGGCCTGCTCCCTGTCTCCAGAGTGCTCTGCCTAGGGTCTTGCATTCTGGAAGTGGCTGGTCTGCCCTTGCAAGAGACGCTTTCCAGGTGGTGCTGGAGATTGCAGCCAGATCGACAGGTCACCTAGAATTGCTGCATTCTCCTCTCCTTGGATAGAAGCCTGCTTAGGGTTTCTCACCGTGACTCCCACCCCCAGACTTACCACTGTGGCCCATTACTAAGTTCCTGCCATCTTGCCCCCCTCTCCTCTTTCACCTCACCTCCCGCCACACCACGCTTTTTTCTCTCTCTCTTTTTCTTTTTCCCAGGGCTGCTCAGTCTGCCTGCCGAATGGCACCTGCCTTAACTACGACCATTAACTAGACATCCCTCCCCAATTTAGCTACCCCCACCCCACCGCCCTTTTGTCAGACACCTTCTTTTTTAATTTAAATTCCCCTCTCGTCTCTGCCTCACACTTACGACTGCCCCGCTCTCTCGCCCCCCCACGCCAAAATCGAATTACAGCCTAGAGTGTCACAAATCTTTTGTTTGACCTGCATTTGAAATCAGTATTAAACTGCCTACTTACCTGCATCTCTCTCCTTCCACCCTAGACTGGTCACCTGGATTGATCTAAGCCGTGTGCCCGTTGGCACGGCTCAGAGCCCCCCGATGCCACCATCAGCCACCGCAAACCCTCCTCTGAAGCCGGGTAAGGAGTTCCAGTAGACCGGGAAGTAGGGATTCGGCTGCTATTGGTCTAAGCACCTGAAGACGCTCGCCCATTGGTCCCTGGTTGCAGCAACTGTCCTCCCATTGGTTACTGCTGAGAGTGTGCTGTGCTGGGCTTGGCGCCCATTCACTTGCACTGCTCTTGGCCAAATTTTTACGCCCGCCTCCCTCCCCCCGACCTTTCTTAAATAGGCTGTTTCGCTCCACCCAGGTGTAATGACCCACCCCTAAACAGAAGCCTCTCGCGCGTTCCAGCAGGCTCGCTCCTCCCTTCCTCCCCTGCTCTGAAACACACTCTCTCCCCAAGCTACTGTTTTGCCGTTTCTTTTTCCCCTTTCTTCCTTTGCATTTTCCTTCCACGCTTTCTTTGCTCCCACAATCTTCATACTGTCTTGTTGTTTCTCCTGAACCCCCTGTCACTAAAACCCTCCCAGTATTTTCTGCTTCTCGTGATAGCGCTACGATACCCTTTCTCAGCCTACTAAAATCCTTACCCTTCCACACTCTTTTGCTACTCCCCCCTCTATTTTACCGACACCCCCCTGACTGCTTACCTCACACCATTTTCTCTGCCCTCTCCTGCCTTCCTAAAATATGTCCTCGCTTAGTCCCCACCACCTGTGCCTGCTCACCCTCACCCTCCTTTTCCCTATATGCCAACTCCCCCCTTCTGCCTACCCAACCCCTCCAACTACTCTCACCATCATATACGACTATCCACAACATGGTACCATGGCAATTACTCAGGAATCCTTAATCAAACATCACCCATTTAATATCTGGGTACAAAACACAATATCCCCTACTTGGAAACTGTTGAATCATTATAAATCACTAACTATCACCCTATACTGGGACACCAGAAGAAAATCCAATCACCAAATAAAGTACAAGCAGAAACTCACCCCAACCTATTATGAACTACGAATGGTATCACTTAAACTCCTGCTCCTCCTGCTACTAATGTCTGGTGGGATACACCCTGACCCTGGCCCTGTCACGCTGGATCCTGCAAAAACAGTGAAAGCTGGTAGTGGTCTCTCCATTATCACCCTAAATATCTGCAGCCTCCTTCCTAAACTGGCATCTCTTCAAACTCTCGTTGGGCAAAATAATCCCGATATTCTAGCTATTGTTGAAACCTGGCTGTCACCCAGCACCCCGGATCATGAAGTCTCCCTTGAAGGCTACAATCTTTTCAGACTCGACCGGGCAAGTAAAAAGGGAGGCTGTGCAATCTACATAAGGACAACCTCTCCAGTCAACGTGGCAGCTTCACCCCACAAATACTCAGTTGCAACTTCTCCCTATTAAATTGCTCCTCGGTGCACAAACAAAGTTCTCACAGTGGCGCAGTCTATATCCTCCAAAACACCACCGTGCCAGTATCAAGTCAGTACTTGATTTTGTAAGCCTGCAACCCCCTGATAATGAGCTTCTCCTCCTTGGGGACTTCAATATAAACTGGCTCGCCACCGATACTGGCTCCTACAAAGATGACATCCTAGCAGCAAACCTGACACAGATGGTAACCTCCCCCACCAGAAAAAATTACAAAACCAGTACAAGCACCCTTATTGACTGGGTTCTCACTAATCACCCCGACTGGATAAAAAACATTAACGTTCTCCCTGACTCTCTCAGTGACCATTCACCAGTGTCCTGTACCTGGTCTAATAAATTTCTCAAGCCGCCCCCCAAAGTTATATCAAGCAGAGTATTACCTCATGGGAATCTTATCAAATTAAAGACCTATCTCCTGCAACTGGACTGGACACCAATTTTCAAAGAATCTGATGTTAATGCTGCACTTGAATACTTCATCACTACATATAATACTGCATGTGATTTGTACGCCCCAGTAAAAAAGTGTAAAATCAAAGCTCTATCAAATCCTTGGATCACTGCCAAACTACTAGCCCAGCTCAAGGCTCGGGACCACCTCTGGGCCGTAGCCAGGGACACCGGCTCACCGCATGATACCCTAAAATATAAGCAGGCACGAAACAGATGCACCACACAAATTAGGCAAATGAAGAGCGCCTATTTCAAAAATGCCCTTGAATTCACCTGGGGTGACGGAAGAGCTTTTTGGGACAACATCCACAATATAATGGGTAAGCAACCAAAATCATCACCCACCATTATGAAAGTCTCTGGATCCACCACTCTTGACCCAAAGACTATTGCTGATGCCCTAAATAAGACTTTCACAGACCTCAGTGGGGTCCTCCCCTCAGATTTCTTCTCGGACTTACCTGTGCCTAAACTAGGATCACACAACACCCCTCGAGACAAACCACAATTTTATTTCAAGAAAATCAAAGTGCACGAGCCTATAAATACACAAAAAGGCCTGCTCCAAATCTAGAACAAGTAATGACACCCTAGATCTAAAAATCCTGTCTCTCACCCTGGACGAAGTGATCCACCCACTTACCAAAATTCTTAATCTGTCCCTTTGCCAAAGTCAATTTCCCAACAAATGGAAGTCTGCCATAGTCACGCCAGTGTACAAAGAGGGGGACGAAACCTCAACAGGTAACTATCGACCGATCTCAATACTCCCACCCCTCTAAAGCATTTGAGCATTATAGTGGCAGATCAACTCTCTGACTACCTGGACAAGTACAATCTACTCTGTAATCAACAGCACGGCTTTAGGAAAGGACATAGTACTACAACAGCCTTATCTGACTTCTCAGGAGAAATCCACTCAGCCCTGGACAAAGGGTGCCAAACCGGTGCGGTCTTTGTTGACCTCACTAAAGCTTTTGACACAGTACATCATGGCCTACTTACATCCCTACTGACCAGCCAAGGCCTGGCTGAAGGTCCAAGTGCTTGGACAAAAAGCTACCTGTCAAATCGATCACAGGCTGTAAAAATCTCTAATAAACTCTCCGACTTCAAACCAGTCCTCTCGGGTGTACCACAGGGATCTATTCTTGGCCCGCTCCTCTTCAGCCTGTTCCTAAACTCCCTCCCAGATTTCTGCCTGGAAAAATAATCTTATAAGCTGATGATGCTGTAATACTATCCTCTCACAAAGACCCAAACTCCCTACAGAAAAAAGCCTGCAAATTGCCTTCTCTAGTGTTGAAAAGTGGTTCTTGGATAGTAAACTTGTGACAACCACAAAAACAAAAGCCATGCTTTTTACCAATCATCAAAACAAAAATAGAAATACTCCACTCGCCATACTAACCTCTGCTGGAAATACACTGGACCAAGTTAATACTTTCAAATACCTTGGCCTCACTTTTGATCAAAGGCTCACCTTTGCAACCCACATTGACAACACAGCAAAAACAGTGAACCAACGTCTTGGAATACTATTTAGAAACCATCAATTTCTAAACCAAGCGGCACTGAGGATAGCTATACAGAGTTCCATAATCTCTATCATTGACTATGGCCTTATTATATATGGCTCAGCTACCACCACGGCACTAAGGCGTGTCTCAATCACTCTAAATAAGGCTTGCCGGCTCCTCATGGGGGCTCAAAGACTGACGCACACGTGCGAGCTCTACCAAGAAACAGGCTGGTTGCAACTATTAAATCGCCTGCATAATGCCAAAAAAATCTATCTTGGGACTGACCCCATTCTGTATCCAGAACCTACTCCATCCGAATCCTGGCTTACGAACCTCCACCAGATCTGCACACCAACCTTTCCTGGTTCCCAGATATCGGACCACACAGGGACAAAGATCATTCTCATTCAGAGCCCCGACATGGTTCAATGCTCTAAGTCCACCTACTCTATCCTCAACCTCACTCAGAGCCTTCAAAACCATGCTCTATGCTCACCTCACCAACACTAGCAAATGTGATTGCTTTTCGATAAAGACTACTCCGCCTCGTTGACCATCCTCACATCCAAGGCCTACTCTCCTTGTCAAAGGACCCTACACATACCTCCACTATCCCTGTCTGCCACCCAACTCACTCTTCTTCCCCCCTTTTTTCTGTCCCCTCTCACTCACTCTACTGCTCACCACTTTTCCCTTTTGTCTTGCCTCCCTTTGGATCCTAATGATCTCCCTCTCCCTGTAAGTTTCTTTATTTTCCAAATTGTCTACTCCCATGTAACTGTTAAAAACATGTTTATTATGTAACTCTATAACTTTCTGCCTTAAACTGTAAATAGCAAACTTAGTACGTAACTTTTACATTTTGTATTACCTGTAATGTCTATTGTTATTGTTTGATGTTCTCTGTGACGTGGAACCTTTGTAAAAGAGCCCTGGCTCAAAGGTATTAATTCCTAGACCAATAAACTAAACTAAACTAAAGTACACAATAAATCAAAACACTATAAATAAAACACAATAAATAAACATACCAAGAGGTAAGTAATACATGGACTGCAACCCAGCAAAGGGACCTGATGACAGTTTCATCTACATGCATTTACAGCTACCAAGGGTGTAGAGGTGAGAGAACAGCGAGCGCTTAAAAGCAAGGTGGGAGGTGGAATTTTTAACTTGCAAGGGGAGTGAGTTCCAGAACTTGGGAGCAAAGTCGGAGAATGCCTGTTCTCCCATTTTGGTAGCACAGGGACGTACTGAGAGCATAGGGATGGATGAGGACCTGAGGGTATGGGATTGTGAGACCAGGGTAAGCAAATCAGCCAGGGAGTCCGAACAAGGTGGACGAGCAAGGGAGTCAATAAGACACCCTAGGGAATAAGCCCGGAGGTCTTTAGGTGACAGCCAGTTCAGGCCAGATTAAAGTAGGCAGTGATGAGTAAGGCGAGAGGCTGATAAGGCAAACCTTCAGATATTATTGTAGGAAGTGTCCCATCTGCAGAGCACACTGGCATTGGCTGGGTAAAAAACAGGGAGGGCATAAAGGAGCTGAGGGAGTAGTACTCCTTTGGCTACTGATAGTCTGGCTGACGGAGTGAGAGGGTGGTGCACATGATAGGCCGCTCCAATTTTTGCATTGGCCGACTGACAGACCTCATTTACATAAGCAGAAAAATCAAGGGCAGGGTCGAGCGTAACCCCTAGGTATTTGAAAGCAGAGGTGTTAGTGACTGCAGAACCATCACTTCAGTGTACAAGGAGCTTAGGGGCCTCAGAGGGCAATTTTTTTGTGGAACCAAAAAGAATGGCCTGTGTTTTACAAACTTTTAGGATTTGATGGTTATCTGAGAGCCATGAATGAAGGGATTGAAAGTCATAAGAGAGTTAGAGGTTAATATCATCAATGGATTTTAATGAGGAATAGAGCACCAAATCATCAGCATACATGAGCATGCTAATGTGAAGAGAAGGACAGGGAATATCGTGAAGGAAAAGGGAAAAGTGGAGAGGACAGAGTATAGAGCCCTGCGGGACACCACGCATGATAGGAATGGGGGAGGAGAGAGCCTTACGGAAGGCAACAGCCTGAGTGTGGTTGTTCAGGTAACTGCCAAACCAGGATAGGGTAGAGTTTGAGGCACCTAAAGTTTGTAGCTTCATCAGCAAAAGAGGGTGGTGGACCATATCAAATGCTTTAGAAAGGTCAATGAAGACCGCACCTGTAAGTAGGCCCTTGTCCATATTACCTTTGACATCACTGGTAAGTTGGGTAAGGGCAGTGGTGGTGCTGTGCCCAACCCTGAAACCATGTTGAAATGGGAATTGAAGTTTGAACTTGGTAAGGTACTCAGAGACCTGTCGATGGATAAGTTTCTCTAGCAACTTGCTAAGGGTGGGGAGAAGTGAGATGGGGTGGTAGCTGGACAGTTGTTTATCATCACCCTTTTTAAGAATGGGAATTGTTCTAGCCTCTTTCCAGGCCAGGGGAACAGTGGAAGTGCTGATAGAGAGGTTGAAAAGCCTAGTGATGGGTGCAGCAAGCCAGGCTGCGAACTGCCTAAGAATCCCAGGATGAATACCATCCAGGCCTGGGCTGCTAGTGGCCGGAATGGATTGGAGTAGCTTTAGAACTTCATGGTATGTGGCAGGGGCCAGCTCCAGGGTAGAGAGAGTGGGGGTTCTGAAGGAAGCAACAGGCAAGACCTTTGGGTCCCAGAGGGGGAAGGAGAGGGTAGCGAGGAAAAGGGGGAGTTAAAAGCATTGGCAATGGTGAGCGAGTGGTTACAGTGGATATCCTTTATAAACATATCAGTGGGTGTGTGGGGCTTGTTGTTTCCAAGTATTTCCTTGATTTGGGACCAATACCATTTCGGGTTGGAGGAGGGGACGTAAGAAGATTTCGGTAATAATAACTTTTTGCCAGGCATATCTCCTTCTTGCAGGTGTTCCATGAGGCTCTGTAGGCTTCATAGTCTGTAGGTAGATGAGAGACCTTCCATGCAGACCGCAGTTTATCCCTGAGTTTCAGGAGGTGGAGCAGTGGACGCGTAAGCCATTTGGTAACCTTCCCTTTTACCCTTTGTGTGGTGACCGGGATGTGTTTGTTTTGAAGTGAGAGTAGGGTAGAGTTGAAATAGCCTGTAGCGAAATTTATGTCATCGGTAGAGTAGAGGGGAGACCAGTCCACTAGTTGAAGATCCTGTGTGAAGGCAACCGTATTAAGGTTGGAGAGATTGTAGAAACTTACCACTTTAGATGGGAAGGAGGGGAAGGGGGTATCCCATAGACAGTACACTGGATAATGATCACTTATGTTGTCTGGGAGTACCCCTGCCGAGGTAATGAACTCCTTCCTATTAGTAAGGATCCAGTCTAGAAGGGTGGCACAGGCACCATCGTGGGAGATCCTAGTTGACTCTTTAATAAGCTGAGAGAGATTGGCCTTGCTTATCATGAAGGATAGGTGAGAGGAACTAGGTCCAGCCCAGTCTAGGTTAAAATCCCCAAGGCAGAGTATGTCACTCTTCCCAGTAACTGATGGCAGATATTCCATGAATTCACTGAGCCCCAGCCTAGAGTTCCTGGGAGGTATATATATATATATATATATATATATATATATATATATTGTTATTTATATAGTTACAGAAAATATGGAGTTTTTTAGCACCCCCAAGCAGAAGGAGGGAATGAAGGACCTCACAGTTAGTCAGCGGGGAGTCGTGCATCAGGGTGATGTTCAGGTGAGATTTATGGTAGAGCGCCAGGCCACCTCCTCGTTTAGCACCCATACGATCCACATGAAGCATATTATATCCATGAAGGGAGCACTGGGAATCAGTGACTGAGGGCTTAAGCAATGTTTCAGAGATGGCTAAGATATCAGGGCTATTCACTCTGACCCATGCCTCAAGATCGGGGAGATTGGCATGTAGACTCCTAGTGTTAATGTGAGCAAAGGTAAGACTGTCGGATTGGGGCAGACAGTGCATAGGGAAAGACTTTGAGTGATTAGATGCCAGTGGGGGGCCGGGATTAGTTTCAACATCCCCAGCAAGAGTAAGGGATAGGGTAAATATCCAGAGTGAAGCAATAATGTACGCCCTTATTGCACTACCAGAGGATAAGCTGAACCTCAGATGGATGTCTAATTATTAACCCCAGTTGCTTGATGATAAGTCCAGATGGAGGAAGAGGAGTAGGAATGGGGTCAGCAAGAAGGTTGGAGTAGCAGAAATTATCAGGTGAGCATACATAAGGAGGAGTAGTAAACGTAGCAGGACAGGTGAGAGCTGAGAGTGTCAATAGCATAAATGCGACAGACAGAAGCGTGAGTATTGATGTGGAATCCATAATAAAATATGAGTAACACAAGGGGACAAAATAAGAAGAGGGAGCGAGGGAGAACACAGAAGAAGCAAGGGGGTGAGCAATGGGCAAGTGTGGAGAGATGGGAGGATGAAAGAAGACAGTACCAACAAGAACTGGGAGCAGTGTAGGGGACAGCATGAAAAAAATGGAGTTAAGGCGACCTCTAGTGGCAAGAGAGTATAAGGAGCAGATGGGAAACTAGGGACTTAAAAAAAACGCAATAAAACCCAGGTATCCGAGACACTACACTATAAAACAAACACCAGCTAAGGGTGGGAGGGTATTGGGGTGGTGGGCTGGCTAGTGCTGGAGCAGCTCTCCCTTGTCCACGGGGCACAGCAGGACTCCAACTCCGTACCTGATTTCAATTCTGGGGTGGGGGAGGGCTATTCCAGCGATGCCCTCACGACCTGGACCCACGGTAGGCTCTGTGGAGAAAGAGAAAGGTGGGGAATTTATATCCAGCAACCAGATGTAGTGTGCGTCACTGTTTTAAATTGAATTGAGGAGCTGATCCACTGTGGCCATTTAGACTGCAATCAATTTGCATAGTTTGTGCTTTAAATTAGTACTGTGAGTTACAACTATTTAAATTATTACTGTGAGTTACAACTGTTACTTGGGCTGTGATATTGTAACTGTTGGTAGCTTGTGCTGGTTGTGGGAACAGTTGATGGCTGTGGTAAAGCCCTCCCAGCCACCCTGTGTTGTAGGCTTTCTTAAATACTGAAAGGCTACTGGGGGTTGGGCTTGAAGGCTGTAAGGGAGGAGCTTGTGGAGATACAAACTGCCCATGTGAACAGACTCTTAAAGCTAATAGTCAGGTGGTAAAACTTCAGACAGGGGGTGTAGGTGGGTGAAGATACAAAGGTTTACCAAGCCCACAGGGTCTCTTGCAATGATTGTTATGATATGATATGAAAGTTAGCCTTGTTATGTGATGTCATATTTGGATTTGTTATATACTAAGGTGGTAATGTATTACTAAGCTACAGATCTAGCATACTTGGGACTGTGATAAGTATTTAGGGCTCATAAGAGCTGTAATACACTGAGGGGATTGTACTAATGTGTTACTGTATTAATGTAGTACGCTGAGGGGATTGTATTAATGTGTTACTGAGTAAAGGTCATCAAATGAGGACCCGGGGTTAAAGAAGGACTGATATTGGACTAGTAGAGGAATGAAAGACTATATTCTCCAGATGGCCTGCATCTATCCAGGGGAGGCAAAGATATCCTTTCTGAGAAGTTTAAGTGCATCTTTAGTGATCATTTAAACTTGCCAAGGGGGGAGGCATAGATAGTTGGGATTATCATAGCCCCCCTCCACAGGACATAACTGAAAGCAGTGAGGACCTAATAACTAGCATAATATCAAACCATAAAACTACCATGGTTACAATGGGGGAGAGAACAGAAGGTATATCGCTAATGTGTCGCAGGGCAAAGACCAATAAACAAGGAACATTAAGGGGGCACACAGAGTGGAAGGTCATGTGTACAACTGCCCGCAGTCTGGGAAACAAAATCCCAGACCCAATGGCACTGATGGAAGGCACAAACCTGGACATTGTGGCTATTACAGAGACATGGTATGCAGGGAACCATGACTAGGATGCAGCCATACCAGGGTATACACTTTTTAGAAAGGACAGGGAGGAGAAGACAGGAGGAGGAGTTGCTATTGTAAAGGAAGAGATTAAAGCTGCAGAGGCTCAGGGATCCAGGGAAGAAGCAGAGGCATTGTGGGTCACTCTGGAGTCAGGGAACAAAACAACCATCTGTGCTGGAGTAGTTTACAGGCCTCCGCCGCAGGTAGAGGATATAGATCTAGTTTTAGTGGAAGCCATCCATAATATGGCAGCCAAAGGGGAAGTACTACTAATGGATGACTTCAGCATGTCAGATGCAGATTGGAATACCGATTGCAAGTACATCAAGGAGCAGGGACCTCATGTCTGCCATGTATGGGGCAAACCTAAGGCAGCTGGTGGTTGAGCCCACCAAGGAGGGAGCTGTACTGAACTTAGTGCTGACAAATGGGGACAGAATCATGGATGTTGAGGTGGGCAGTCCCCTTGGTACCAGCGACCACAGAACTGTGTGGTTTAGCATCAATATGTTGGCAGAAGAAAGCCATTCAAAGATTAAGATCCTTGATTTCTGGAAGGCCAACATCATAGAAATGGGGGAACAGCTCAAAATTGTCCTGGCAGCAGAAGATATGGGGGGATGGGTAGAAGAACAGTGGCTTAGGCTCAAGAGATCCATAGCAGGAGAGACAAGTCAATGTGTCAGATTGCTTAGCAAAAGCAAAAGAAAGAAGCGGCCACTGCGGTTCTCTAAGTCAGTAGCCGAGAAAGTGCAAGAAAAAAGTAAGGCATTCAGGAAATACACAGAGAAACAGACAGAAGAAAACAACCTGAAATATCTGGAGAAGCAGAGAGAAGCTGGGAAAGCCATCAGAAGGGCTAAGGCAAGGACGGAGGAGGTAACAGCACAGGCTATTAAGAAGGGGGACAAGACCTTCTTCCACTATATTACCAAGAGGAAGAAGACCAAAAATGGTATTGTTAGGTTAAAGAAGGGGGAGGGTGACCTTGAAAAAGCTGAGATACTGAACGAATATTTTTGCTCAGTATTTGCCAAGGAAAAGGCAGGAGAAGGGCCAAGACTCACGAGGAAAGATGTACAAGGGAGAGAGGTGGACACCAGCCCATTTATGATGGATACAGTCGTGGAAGAACTAGGAAAAGTAAAGACAGTAAAGTTAATGGGGCCAGACAGTATTCACCCTAGAGTGCTGAAGGAACTCAAGGAAGTCCTAGCAGATCCACTGACAACCCTCTTCAGCCAATCACTAGAGATGGGGGAGATATCTGGGGACTGGAGAAGGGCAGAGGTGGTCCCCCTGCACAAGACTGAAAGTGGGGAGGAGGAGGCAGGCAATTACAGACCTGTAAGCCTGACCTCAGTGGTGAGGAAGCTGATTGAGTCCCTGCTTAAGGAGAGGGTAGTGAAGTTCATGGAGTCAAGTGGTGCAAAAGATCCAAGGCAGCATGGATTCACTGAGGGTAGGAACTGTCAGACTAATCTTATTGATTTCTTTGACTGGGTGACCAGGGTGGTGGATCAGGGAAGGGCAGTGGATGTGGTCTACCTGGATTTCAGTAAGGCCTTCAACACCATTCTTCATAGAAGGTTGCTTAACAGATTGGGGAATCTGGATGTGGCCTCTAAAGTGGTAAAATGGGTTGGAAACTAGCTAAAAGACGGTACCCAGAGGGTGGCGGTAAATGACATAAAATCAGAAGAGGGGGAGGTGACCAGTGGGGTTCCACAGGGATCAGTGCTGGGTCCAGTTCTATTCTTTTTATTTTAAATTCAATATATTTTATTGATCAATTATTCATAACAATATGCAAGGTTCATGACATTGAGACAAACCATTATTCCAGAAACCCCTAATATATCGAGAAATAATGGTCGAACATGGGTCCAGTTCTATTCAATGTCTTCATACACGACATTGCAGAGGGACTGGAGGGGAAAGTATGCTTGTTCGCAGATGGCACCAAGATCTGTAACACAGTCGACACACAGGAGGGGCTAGATAAAATGAGAAATGACCTAAGACTACTTGAGGAATGGTCAAGGATTTGGCAGTTGGGTTTCAACTCTAAGAAGTGCAAGATAATGCACCTGGGACACAGAAACCCAACAGAGGAATACAGGAATGGGGGGGGGGCAGGTTCTAGCCACCACAAGTCAGGAGAAAGACCTGGGGTTATCATATCCGATGACCTAAAGTCAGTCAAACAATGCAAAAAAGCAGTGGGGAGGGCAAACAGAATGCTGGGGCGCATAGGAAAGGGCATAACCAGTAGGAGGAGTGAAGTGGTGATGCCACTGTATAGATCACTGGTGAGGCCTCATCTGGAATATTGTGTCCAATTCTGGAGACCGCATCTCAGGAAGGACATAGACAGAATGGAAGCAGTCCAGAGAAGAGCAACAAAAATTATACATGGACTGCACCACAAGCCTTATGAGGAAAGACTCAAGGAACTAAACATCTATTCACTGGAAGAGAGACAGGAGAAAGGGGATATGATATAGACTTTCAAATACCTTAGAGGAATAAACAGGGTACAGGAGGGGAGCATATTTCAGAGACGAAAGTGCACAAGGACAAGGGGACATAACATGAGGCTGGAGGGAGGGAGGCTTAGGGGGAATGCTAGGAAGTATTTTTTCACAGAGAGGGTGGTGGATCCATGGAACAGCCTACCAGTGGAGGTGGTGGAAGCAAAAACAGTACGGGTATTCAAAGGTGCATGGGATAAGAATAAAGGCACCCTGCTGTACAGCAGAGTAGGGGAAAGGCAGTCCAGGTAAGAGTAGGGATTGCCAAACCAAGTAGGAAAATGGGCAGACTAGGTGGGCTGTATGGTCCTTATCTGCCGACAGATTCCTTGTATCAATGTAGTCATAGAGCATATAAGTATGAGAGTAAGGACTGGGGGACAGGTGTGGGGATACACGTAAGCCAAATGTGGGGGACAGGTGTGAGGATACACTTAAGCCAAATGCAAATAATGGGGAGTAGGTGCAAAGGGCTGCAAGGGGGGGAACACGAGGGGTGGTGGATGTGGATGGAAATGGATAAGAGTGGGGGGAGGCTGCAGAATAGAGGGTGGAATTATTAGTGCCATGGAGGGAGGGCAGCAGGCACAGGGAGGATAGTGAGTTGCAATGGATGTGGGGCAGTTGTTTGGATGAATTTATTATGGAAACTGGGAGGCTGTCCAATTTGCTGTAGGCTAAGGAAATTGGAGGATGAAGTAATGGGGTTATGGAGGGAACTAAGGAGAGTGAGGGAGACAGGGGGAGCCGAGGCGGGATTGACCCCACTAAGGAGGGGTGGGGCGATGCAGAGAGGGAACTTCAGAGCTAAAGATGAGGATATAAGGAGGATGGGGGTCAGCGGAGGTGCAGTAGGAGGAGGGAGGGATCAGGGAAGGAGGAAGGAGGGGATGGAGACCATTACAGGGTCATCAAGCAATAGGTTTGCAGTGTTGGTAGAGGAAGGGGAAGGGGAGGTATCGGAGCTATGAGAGAGGGGGGAAAGGGGTATGGAAGGTCCAAGAGGCAGGAATTACAGTGAGAAACAGAGATGGGAGAGGAAGGAAAGGGTAGAGGAGGAGGGAGAGGCGGTAACAGGAGGGGAGGCAGCAGGAGGGAATCATGCAAGGAGCACAAAAGGTGCAGATGAGGGCTGTAAGGAGGGAGGCAGCAGGGTTCCTGGGGGAGTGGACAGGGATCAGAGTGGAAGGGGGAGGTCAGGATCAAAATGATGGGGGAGTGTTGGTTCTGGGGAACTCTATACTAAAGAGGATCAGATGGGGAGGAAGGGGGAAAGGCACAGTCATATCTGGGTCAAGGCAATTCCGGGGTTGACTGCAGATAGGGCAGGGCAGGCACTTCTCAAGTGCGAAAGCAGATGGAGGATGAAACCACATGTAGTGGTGCACATGGGAACGACTTGGCCGGGGGAACAGTGGAGGTGGTAAAGGGGAGGTTCGAGGAATTGGGTAGGCAGTGTGAGGAGGTGGGGTGTTGGCGGCATTCTTTGAGGTGCTACCAGTACCATGTGCAAGTACAGGGAGAAAAAAAAGGATAGAGGAGTTCAATGGGTGGCTGAGGGATTGGTGCTGAACCAGGAAATACGAATTGGTGTTAGACTGGGGCAGGACCTGGGACAACTGCGACCTATACGCAGGGGACAGGTTACATTTGAGCAGGGAGGGGAAGGGAGTACTAAAACGGAATGAACGGGTATATTTCAACAAGGGTGGATTTTAAGTAGGAAGGAGGGGTGCCGAGGGAACCGTTATTAGAAACAATGTCCGGAAAGGGGAGCATAGGGTGCTCATCCCCTAGTTAGAGATGAAGGCAGTGAGGAGGGGGTACAGAGAGGACCAAAGGGGGGAACAGGGATGGTAAGGTTGGGGAGGCAACAGGCTAGAAGGTGATCTCACTGAACGCAAGAAGCCTAAGGTACAGAACTGCAGAGTTACAGGCTGTCTTGGCAGTGGAATTGGTGGACATAGCGGCCATCATGGAAACATAGACCACCCAGTACCAGGACTAGGATATGATGAGGGCAGTGGACATGGCCTATCTGGACTTCAGCAAGGCCTTTGACACTGTGCCACATAGAAGACTATTACACAAACTGGGGAATATGGGTGTGGGCAGGACAGTAGTGTGGTGGGTAGGTAACTGGCTGGGCGGCAGGACACAGAGGGTGGTGGTAAATGGCTGTCACTCCACAGAGGGAAGAGTGACCAGTGGGGTACCACAGGGATCAGTGCTGGGACCGTCCTATTCAACATCTTCATCAGTGACATTGCAGGACCTAGAAGGCAGAATTTCACTGTTCGCTGATGACACAAAGCTCTGTAACAGAGTATACACACCAGAGGGTGTAGACAGAATAAGAAGGGACCTGCAGAAACTTGAAGAATGGTCAGGGGTTTGGCAGTTGAAATTCAATGCAAAGAAGTGCAAGATAATGCATATGGGGCACAAAAACCCTGGCACAATATATCAGTTCGTGGTGAGGATATAGCATGCACCAAGCAGGAAAGGGATCTTGGGGTTATCATCTCTGATGACCTCAAGGTAGGGAAACAGTACAACAAGACAGCAGGTAAAGCAAATAGGATGCTGGGATGTATAAGCAGGGGCATCACCAGCAGGAAAAGGGAGGTCATAATTCCACTATACAAGACACTAGTGAGGCCCCACCTGGAGTACAGTGTACAGTTCTGGAGACCATACCTACATAAGGACATAGACAGGGTAGAGAAGGTTCAGAGGAGGGCAACAAAGATGGTGCATGGATTGCATCACAAGTCGTATGAGGACAGGTTGAAGGAACTGAATATGCACTCCCTGGAGGAGGGAGAGAGGGGATATGATAGAGACATACAAGTATCTTGCAGGGAGGAACAGGGTGCAGGAATACACTATTTTTAAGTGAAACAGATGTTCCAGGACTAGAGGGCATGGGATGAAGTTGGAGGGAGGACGATTCAGAGGAAACGTGAGGAAGAATTTCTTCACAGAATGGGTGGTGGACAAGTGGAACACCCTGCCAGAGGAAGTGGTGGGGGCTGAAACAATCAAGGGATTTAAGAATGCATGGGATAGACATAAAGGAATTCTGGAGGTCAGAGGTAAGGAGCAACAGACTTCTAGGAAAACATAAACTGAACTTATAAGCTCAAATGGCAGACTGGGTAGGCCACAGGCCCTTATCTGCCGACACTGTCTATGTATCTATGATCCCAGGGTACAGGCTATTCAGAAAGGATAGGGCCAAAGGAAATGGGGGAGAGGTGATGATCTATCTGAGGGAAGGGATTAAGTGCATAAGGGAGGAAGGGGAGGAGGGGAAGGGAGGACAAAAGCTCTGTGGATGCAGTTCCAGGATGTGAGGAATAGGACACTGAGGATGGGGGTAGTGTATAGGCCACCATCATAGGGTTGTGACCTGGACCAGGAACTGGCAGATCAAATTCGAAGGGTAAGCAGGAAGGGAAGCACAGTGGTGGTGGGGGGAGTTCAACCTACCAGGGGTGGATTGGAGCACACCTGCCACCATGAGTGCAAGAGAGGGGATCCTGTTGGAAGTTTTTCAGGACAGCTTCTTGACACAGCTGGTACAGGGGCCAACATGGTTGGAAAGGACTTTGTACCTTGTACTGGATCATGGGGAAGCTGTAAGGAACCTAGAAGTGGGGGGATCGCTTGCTGGGAGGGACCACTACTCAGTGTGGTTCACGCTAAACATGGGGAGGGACACAGGGGGAACGGGTACAAGGGTGGTTGAGTTTAGGGGGCAGACTTTAGAATGATGGGGGAAATTCTGAGCAAGCATCTGGCAGACATCCAGCAACACATGGATGCAGATTAGAAATGGAATATAATAAGGGCAGGGCTGGCGGAGGCAACAGAGATTTGTACTAGGAAAAAAAACAAGAAGGGCATGGCAAAGAAACCCAGCTGGCTGTCACCAGAGGTCAGGGAAGGGGTGAGAGCCAAGAGAGAGGCATTTCAGAAGTATAGGGAAACAGGGAGGGGAGAAGATAAAGATGTATACAGGGAAAAGTCTAGGGAGGTCACCAGACTGGTCAGGGGGCCAAAGCGTCTAGAGAGCTGAGACTGGAGCAGGGTATCAAAAGAAGAGAAAAAGACTTCTTCTGTTACATAGGTGAGAAAAGGAGAAGCAAAGACCGGCTTGTGAAGATCAAGAAAAATGTGGGGTGGGTGGAGAAGGGGGCGGAGTAGGCAGAGGCACTGAACAAGTACTTCTGTTCTGTATTCATGCAGGAGAAGGGAGGAGCAAATACCTCAGGCAAGTGGGGGATAAAGGGGACAATGACAGATGTAGGGATTAATGAGGACAGGGTGCTGGAGGGGTTGAGGGCATTAAGAGTGGACAAAGCACCTGGGTCAGATGACATTCACCCTAGAGTACTGAGGGAGCTGGCAGAGGTCCTTGCAGGCCACTGGTAGACCTGTTCAGTACCACCCTGGACACAGGATGTGTACCACAGGACTAGAGGATGGCCCACATGATGCCCATCCACAAAAGATGGCCAAAGGATGAATCAGGAAACTACAGGCCAGTGAGCCTCACCTCGATCATGGGCAAACTCATGGAGACCATCCTAAAGGAGAGGCCCATGAGATTCTTGGAGGCAAACGGTATCCAGGACAACCAGCAACATGGGTTTGTTGCTGGCAGATCATGCCAGACAAGCCTGGTAGAGTTCTATGACTGGGTGACATGGGAACTGGACAAGGGCCATGCTGCGGACGTCCTGTACTTGGACTTAAGTAAGGCCTTTGATTCAGTGCCGCATGGGAGATTGGGGGGAAGCCGGAGTAAGGGGGGGCAGGACCAAAAATGGTGATCTGGTCAGGAACTAGCTGAGGGGGAGACAACAAAGGGTGGTGGTAGTGGAGGAACTGTCATCACCGAGAGTGGTGGCAAGCAGGGTACCACAGGGATCCATGCTGGGACCAGTACTGTTTTGGATTTTCATTGCAGATATTTCAAATGGGATCCGGAGCAAAATCAGTTTGTTCGCAGATGATATCAAGATGGGAGCTGTGGTAGATGACACAGAGTGGGGAAGGAGTTGCAGGGGGACCTGAATAAGCTGCAGGAGTGGGCAGATAAATGTCAGCTGGGGTTCAACGCCAAGAAGTGCAAAGTTCTGCACTTCACAGCCTGGAACCAAGGTAGGGATTATCACTTAAATGGGGTTCAGTTGGGCTGCTCCACAGAAGAGAAGGACCTAGGGGTAATCATAACAGGAAGTATGAACAACTCTGTTCAATGCAGAAGGGCGGCAGCAAAAGCCAACAAAATGCTGGGGTGTATAGCTATAGGGATCTCCTCCAGAATTAGGGAGGTTATCCTGCCCCTGCATAGGTCACTGGTTAGGCCACACCTGGAGTACTGCGTGCAATACTGGTGCCCGTTCCTGAAGAAGGACATCAGATTGTTGGAGGGGGTACAGTGTAGAGCTACAAAGATGATCCAGGGATTGGAGGGCAAGCCATATGAGGAAAGGCTGGGGGAGTTGAATGTGTACTCTCTGGAAGAGTGGAGGGGCGATATGATTGAGATCTTTAAGTACCTGACGGGAATCAACAAGACTAATACAGAGTGGATTTTCCAGAGGAGAAAGGGGAAGGACACGATAGGACACCAACTGAGATTGGAGGGGGGTAGAGTCAGGAGAGAGATGAGGAAACATTTTTTCATGGAAAGAGTGGTGGACAAGTGGAACTCCTTGCTGGGTGAGGTAGTGGCCTGCAAGATGGTAGACAGGTTCAAGTGGAGTTGGGATAGGGGAAGGGGTAATAGGATGGGGAAGGGAGGGGCAGCAGCATTATAAGGTGCTAGCAGCGCACTCGAGCAGACTCGATAGATCGTGAGGCCTGTTTTTGCTGCATTTTCATATGTTCGTAAGACATTCTACAGGTATGTTAGTGAGGGAAGAAGATGTGAGGAGGGGGGCATAGCTAAACTCAGGGGGGGAAAGGGGAGAGACCGTAGAGGGAGCTCAAGACAAGGCATCAATTCTGAACAAATATTTCTTCTCAGTCTTCACAGTGGAAGGGGATGGACAGGGACAGCGGCTAGACAGTATAGGCATGGGGGGGAGGTGGACACCAGTCCTTTTGCAGAGGAGAGGGTACTAAAAGAGCTTACAAAGCTAAAAGTGGACAAAGCCATGGGTCCAGATGGCATACATCCCAGGATCCTGAAAGAACTAAGAATGGAGCTGGCAGCCCCACTGGCAGTCCTATTCACTGAGTCCCTAAATGCTGGCGTAGTCCCCAAGGGCAGGAGAAGGGCACATGTGGTTCTTCTTCACAAGAGTAGCAGCAAAGAGGAGGCAGGAAATTACAGGCCAGTAAGTTTCACGTCAGTGGTGAGTAAGATCATGGAGACACTCCTTAAGGAACAAATTGTGGAACACCTGGAATCCATGGGGTCACAGGACCCAAGGCAACATGGATTCACAGCAGGAAGATCCTGTCAAACAAATGTAATTGATTTCTCAGGCTGGGTGACAAAGGTAGTTGATCAAGGGGGAGCGGTGGATGTCGCCTACCTAGATTTCAGCAAAGCCTTTGATACCATTCCACATAGAAGGCTGGTCAACAACCTGAATAGTCTGGGGTTGGGTCATAGGGCGGTGAACTGGGTTATTAACTGACTGAGGGACAGAAGTCAGAGAGTAGTGGTAAATGGAACCCAGTCTGAGGAAATGGAGGTGACCAGCAGAGTACCCCAGGGTTCAGTTCTGGGGCTGGTCTTCTTCAATGTCTTCCTCAATGACAATGCAGAAGGGCTGGAGGGGAAGGTTTGCCACTTTGCAGATGACACCAAAATCTGCAACAGGGTTCATGCATCACAGGGAGTGGTAAGAATGAGAAAAGACCTAGATAAGTTGGAAAGATGGTCTGAGATGTGGCAACTAAAGTTTAATACAAAGAAAATGTAAGATCATGCATGTGGGGAGTAGAAACCTGGAAGAGAACTACAAGATGGGGGCAGCTGCTGACAGTCACCAAGGAGGAAAGAGATCTGGGGGTCATTATCACAGATGACCTGAAGGCTACCAAGCAGGCAGCAAAGGCAGTGGGGATGGCCAGTGGGATGTTGGGGTGTATAGAAAGGGTTATCACAAGCCGTAGGAGTGAGGTACCAGTTCCACTGCACAAAACACTGCATGCAGTTCTGGAGGTCGCACCTTCAAAAAGATATAGGATTGAGACAGTGCAAAGGAGGGTGACTAACATGATGCAGGGATTATAGTATAAGACATACAAGGATAAGTTACAGGACCTCAATATGTACACACTGGAACAGAGGAGGGAACGGGGGGACATGATTGAAATGTTTAAGTACCTCAAGGGCATAAATAAGGTGAAAGGGAAAATATCTTCAAGTATAAAAAGAGTACTAGAATAAGGAGTCATGACAAGAGATTAGAGGGGGGCCACATAAGGGGTAATGGGAGGAAGTTCTTTTTCACTGAAAGGGTGGTGGATGCATGGAATGGCCTGCACCAGAGAGTAGTGGGAGCAAGCACTGTGACATGATTCAAACATGCATGGGATAGGAATAAAGGGGCCATAGAGATGAGAAGGAATGACTAAAGCAGGTGACCAACTATTGGCACCAGCTACCATTATAGGTAGGGAAAATGGGCAGACTGGATTGGCCTGGCGGTCCTTTTCTGCTGACAATTTCTCTGTTTCTGTGTTATAACATTTAATGGTTTATCTCCATTGTAAAAAACAAAGGTACTGTTTTAGTGGTTCCTTACCTATTCTGCTGAGCTGCCATTAAGAAGGCAGCCAGCCACACCCTGCTCTTTTTTGTAATACTGTGGGAGAGAACTCAGAGCAGTAGGTAAAGCTTAAGGAGGCTATATACAAATTCTGGGTGGGTTTTTGCATTTGTTAAACCTTTTTTCTTCATTTATTCCCAAAAGAAAGCGTGCAATAGGCCACATTTAAAACTGTAGACTTTGGCCCAGATATTCAAACTGCGCCCAAAAAGTGCGCCATAGCAGGAGCAAGCGCAAGTCTATTGCACCTATGCGCAAGAGGTGCGATATTCAAAACGGAGCAGGCCAAAATGCTTTCACACAGCCGATTTACTGAATATTGCGCCACCTGCGCCATAGCGCAACTAGGGAGGGGAAGCTGAGCAGATCTGATACGCCATAGTGCAACAAGGGATGTTCAGCTGAGCAGCCCAGAGGTGCCATAGCACAACCAGGGAGCCCCCCAACTGCAGAGCAATGTAACTGCACAATCAGGGAGGTAGCGGCCCACCAACCATGCCATAGATGGGCACAGGAACACACAGCAGAACAGACATTGTCCCCCCCACACCCAAGCACAGAACAACCAGGAGAGGGCTGGAATAACCACTGGTCCATGGAGACAAGCAGCCAACCCACAGCCTGGCCATGGTGCCCCATCACACCTACCGGCCAGCTGTGACTGGCACACTAGGAGGGCAGACCACCCTGTGCCACACCACCCCCCCAGTGCACAGCACACCCTGCACCATGACCCCAGACACCCCATGAGCAGTGACCACCACTGCAGGAAACCCCATGCATGCCACCACCCCACTGTATCAATGCAACCCTGTGCACCACAGAACCATGCAAGCCAGCCCCATCACGAGCACCCATCAGCAGGTTGCAGCACGCGGCAATGCAACAACGGCAGAACACAGTGCCACCATGCACAGTCCCAAGGTACTGCTGGGGCGACCATCGTTAAGGCACAAGAGGTACCCCATATGGACCGGTCGTGTCCACCACCAGTGGTACAGCGCCCTGCACAGTATTCCAGTGACACACCCCGGCCCACCACTGGCCACAACAGCCAGCACAGACACCCACAGTGGTGCATGGAAGCATGCCCTGCAGGGAATGCCACCACTGACATGCCAGCGGACCATGCAGGTCACAGACAGGCACGTGTGTAGGCTGCACAGGCCATGGACAGACCGATGGGTGTGCCATGGACACAGAGCACGCGCCATGGACCACTGCACACAGTCATCCAGTGCACAGGGATCAACACACACAACACAGACACTGACTGATATCTACCCCTACACCATAGTCACCTCCACATGGACACACACACATACCCATGACTGCACCACCCCTGATGCCATCCATACCACTGCAGCTGAGCACCTATTGCCCGCAGCAAATCAGAGACCACCACGATATTCATATAAAATTCAAATGTATTGTAAAAATATAAAACTGAACTATGTACAATAAGAATAACTATTTACAAGTTTGGGGTGGGGGACACAAACAAGGTGGGGGTGGATGGGGAAGGGGTGGACAAATGGGATGGGATAGGAGGGGTGTGAGGGTGGGTCCAGGGGGGTAGGGGAAGTCAGGGACCAAGGGACTGTTATAGTGACTGCCGTTCCTGGCTCTGGGTCCACCTGGCTCTGTGGCACCACAGCACCCCCCGTCACGTCCAGCCTCCTTGGTATCGCCACCGACTCGTGGGCCAGATTCAGGAGCTCCCTCATGGTGTCCCGTATTTCCCTGAGATGTCTCATACCTAGGACAAGGGAGCACAGTCAATAGGTGTGAATGCACAACCCCATACAGCCCGCTCACTGTGCATGGCATACGGCCATGGGACATACCACTGTGATGGTGTGTGACCACCCGCAGTGATCACATCCACAGGACCTGCCCATCCAGGCGCATACAGCCATGTGGAATGCTGCACACACCCACCAGCCAAGTCACGCACAGCACCACCTTGGCCGTTTAGTGACATGGCTATGTGGTGCAAAGGCAGTGGCACAGACATGCATCTGGTGCACGCATGGACCACCAGTGACGCACACCCAGACATACATTGCTACTGGACAGTGTTGACTGTAACAAGTTGCATGCATGGCAGTGATGTCAACGAATGGTGGCCATGCCCCGCTGCCCACACTGTCACACAGCATGCAATACTAAACATGGAGGTCTGGCACTCACCCTCATTGGGCCGGTCAGGTGGGCGTTGCTGGTCCTTGGCCCGCCTGGCTGCAGTTTCAACACCCCTCCGCCGCTCTGCCCGCACCCTACGTATTTTGTCTGGGTCTGTGGGGAAAAAAAGGAGAGAAGAACATCAGTACATTACCGAAGCAAAGTCCCCTGCCCCAGGTGTGTGCCCTCCCACCCAGCCAGACCCACCCACCCCACACCCTGTGAACACCGCCACGGCCAACCCCATACAGTCCCTCCCCTATGTGCTGGACATATACAACACTGTGACTCATATGGACGATAAAAGTGTGTTGACGGAACCCCTACCTGGATGTGGCACCATGCCCCTCCTGGCATGTGACTGCAGTTGGGCCAGTAGCTCCGGCTCCCTCCTGTGCAGGTCACCATAGCGGTGCCTGCACTGCTCAGACAAACGCCCCCAGCCTGTTGCCTCATCCAGGGCAGTGGCCACCTCCTGCCACACCTGGGTCCTTGCCCTGTCCAGGGACCTCCCAAAGAGAGACCATGGTGTGGCTCAACTATGGCCACCAGATTGGCCAGCTCAATGGCAGATCCATGGAGAAGCTCATCTCGCACCATTCCAACAGCTATATGGTAGGCAATATGGCACTCTGCAGCGCGCTCCCCATGTGCAGATGCTGCGGTACAACTGCCATTCCCTATCGCTGTTTCCTGGCGCTATACAGGTACACCTATTCTGGCCGCATGGCGCCAGGGGCAAAAGGTGGGCACAGGGTCAAGGGTCTCTGGCGCAAGGCCATACACAGCGCCATCGGATGACAATGCATGTAGCGCTATTGGCTGCCTGTGTGCCAGCGCCACAGCGGACTATCAGGCAGTTGGGCCATTGTGCCTATGAAGGCCCAGTGCCACAAGGCCATGTAGTGACCATTGCTATAGCGCCACTGGCACAATGGTGGCCATGCCCTGCATTGCCTACCGTGCACAGCACATCATCAGTGCGGCAGATGCCTGCATCAGCAACCCGGGCATGCACAGAGAGGTGTACTACGCATGCCACAAAACTACACCATTGGCTCAGCACGTTTAACACAATTGCGCAAAGTGCAACAGCGCGATATTCAGCTGTCATATGCAAATCATCCGATCAGCCATTCAATGGTGCAGCACTGCAATTTGCATCTAATTAAAGTTGTTCCTCGCCTCATTTGCATGGATTGCCCTATAAAGGTACGACAGTGTGCTGCAGTGGCCATAGTCGGTTACTGCAGTTTATTGGTGAGTTGCATGCTGTTTGGGAGTGTGGAATGTGGATTCAGGGACATGCATGGGACTGCACAGTCACAGGTAACAACTGCCATTCTTACAGGTTACATAATGGCTGAGCACGTTGTTGGAGAGGAGGACAACAGTGGGAGGAGGAGGAGGCCGAATTTTACAAAGGCCGAAACTGAGGCCCTTTTGAGGCCTACCTGGATCAGGAGCTACTGCTCAGTGGACGGCGGGGCACCCCACAGGCCCATGCTGATGCATGGGAGGAGGTGGCACATGCCATGAACCTGCATGGCAGTCACCAGCGCTCTCTGCAGGAGTGTAAGAAGAAGATGGGCACGGACAGGAGGAGGGTAAAGGAGAAGGTGGCTGCCATCAGGGCAGCACATGCTGCAACAGGTGGGGGACAGCCGGAGGAGGTACAGCTCACCCCAGCGGAGAACAGGTTTGCTGGAAGCATGCACCAAAGTGCCATTGAGGGTGTTCCGGGTGGTGGCTTCCAGATGGGTGGTGGCCCATCACTGCATGGTAAGTCATGGTCTGTCTGGGGGGGCAGGGTAGGTCACACGCAGTAACGCGACTTTGCTTTCCCTTACAGATCCTGAGCATCTGCATCGGTCAGCGGTGGTGGGCCTGTCCACTGCGGACAGTTGGATGGAGATGGAGGTGGGACCATCCACCTCCACAGGTATTTATGGATCAGTATGACAGTGGGGCCGCCTGGCTGTCCACACTGATGTCGTTGAGACAGGTGTGGAGGAAGCCCTGCCTGTGTCCCAGTGTGCTGGCGTCCACGGATGCCAGCATGCTGTGGCTGTGGCCGAGGCAGAGTCCGGCACCAGTGATGATGACATGACCGTCTTGGGCAGTGACACATGTGTGCCACAGGATGGACACACAGCAGGGCAATTCGCGCCCATGGCTGTGGGTGGTGCTGCCGTGGAGGCCTGCGTGTCAGCACAGTCCCAGGCTATGCCTGTCAGCACCAGTGGGGCAGCACTAGTGTCTGTTCAGGACAGTGGGACTGTTGCGGCCACTGCGGTGGCACCACTGAGCCCTGGAGTGTGGCAGCCAGAGGGGCAGCATCAGCAGTCACCCACTGGGCTTGGAGATACAGAGTTCAGCAGCGGCATCTGTGCACCGCCTGTGGACATGTCCAGACCTGGTCCTGGTGTGCAGCACCCACCCTCAAGGGGTGCTGAACACCAGGCCCTTGCACACCGTGAGGGACAGGATGCCGAGGAGGCTGATGACCTCTTGGACGAGCACACCCACCTACTGCGAGCATCGGTCCAGCAGCAGATGCGGCTTGCGATGTCCATGGATGCACTGCATGTGTCTCTGGAGTGGGCAGAGGAGTGTCGCAGCAGGGATGCCGAAATGATCATGGCACAGATGAACCATTTGCGGGAGGATGCGACCGCTGCCATTGATAGGTATGCACAGGTGTTCATTGCTGTCATGTGCCCATGCATCATGGACACCATGCAGTGCACTATCCACCCCCATTCCTGGCGTCGTGTGACTGCCACCCTGTCGACGCTGGGTTCAGCTGTGGGCATCCTGAGCACTGCTAGTGCAGGCATTTGTTTACATGTCTAGAAACTAACAGTCAGTTTCCAGCATCTATTTATTGTATTTATTTGTTTATTGAAAACTTTGGAAAATACTTTTGAGCACATGTGCTCATTTACAAAGGTTCCACATCAAATACGTAGTCACACAAAAAAAATTTACAAGTACAAGTAGCAGTTCCAAAGAAAATGCAGTCAAGTCAGGCTCAAAGCACTTAAGACAGATCAGTTACATACAGTTTTCAAAAAAGCCATACAGATCATTGTATAAAAAAGTACAGGATATGTATAGAGGAAAACCGAATAAAACAATTTAACAGTTACAGTTGCAATGGACTGCAAGGGTGGACTGCAAAGATCTCTTAAACTGATTAATCTTGGAGTGATTCAGCAGAATATCAGGCAGTTCTTATAACCAGTTAGTGGCCCTGACATCAAATGACTGCTTGCCTGACTACGTATGCCAGAAAGGAGGCTCAAATGCATTCCTGGCCATATTCCTGGTGTTGTAGTGGTTGGAGACAGTACAGAAACAATTTGTTGAAGCTGGGGGTGTTAGACAGAGGAGCATCTTTTTGGCTAGCAAACAGGTCTGGAGCTTTTTTCTGCAGTGTAAAGACAGCTATTAAGGGAGTGCGTAAAGGGTATAACTATGAGTGTGGTTATCTGCACTAAGTACAAAGTGGCATGCTTTATTAGGCAGCGTATCCCTTATCAGCTTTATTTTTTTTAGTATCATGTCACAGGCTGCTGTGTAGACATACTGTATGCCATAATCTATAAGTGACAGAATGGAGCTGACTAAGGCATCTAGCATCCCCAATAGGATTGTTCCAGTTACAATACTGGGCACTCAGTCTTCTGTTAACTGTGGTCACTAGATTGTCAACATGGGGTCAAAAGATAAGGTGCCATCCAGAGTTACTCCAAAGTATCCGAAGGTCTCCACCTGTTCAAGGTTTTGTCCCTGGCCATTCTGAATAACAAAGGGTAGAACTTCTTCTGTGGGAGACGAGAGAAGAGCATGGTCTTTGTTTTTTTTTCGTAATTGAGGACCAGTTTGTTATTGGAGAACCAGCTTTCTAGGGATAAATAAGGTGGATAAGGAGGGTCTCTTTAAGCTGAGTGTCAACCATAACATGAGGAGGCACAGTCTTAAGCTGGAGGGGGAGGTTTAGGAGGGAGGTCAGGAAGCACTTCTTCACAGAGAGGGTGGTGGACACTTGGAATGCACTGCCAGAAGAGGTGGTCCTTTTGAAGACAGTGGGCAGCTTTAAGAGAGGCTGAGATAGGCATAGGAGGAAGGTAAGGCTCATGGGTAGGGAGGATGGGAGGAGTAGGGGGGGGCAGGGACAGTAGCTCTAGCTGTGGACCCTGCAATATGAGCAGACTTGATAGACCAAATAGCCTTCTTCTGCTGGTTTCTTTGTATGTTTGTATTGTCAAGGGCCTCATGAACATAGCTGGTGTATTCCAATACTGCCATGCTGTGTAGCTTCTGGAAGTCACGCTGCTGTACACACTGGACACTGTATTTTTCCAGGTACATGACAAGTTGGTCAGAGACTATCCTCTCGAAGGCCTTGGACAGCGGGGAGAGAATAGAAATAATAGAAATGGGTCTGTAATGGGAAAGACTAGTGCAGTCACCACTTTTGAAAACTGATATAACCAGTGCAGATTTCCACTTCATGGGGAATTGCGAGTAGGACAGGGAAAAGTTAAAAATTCTAGAGATGGGGTGGGAAAGTTCCTCTACTGTCAGGGCAAGAAGTTTCATGTCAACTGAATCACTCCCACACCTAGTTTAGCCAAGTACCCTACTGATGTATTTTGAGGTGTCTTTGAGTAAAACAGCCTTAAAGTAGAATTTAGGGTACCCTAGTTCAGAGCCCACCATCTAGGAGGCTTCAGGACCGGGTTCCCTGCAAGGGGTATGGGCATTCAGTGGGGATGATGGAACTGAGGTCAGTAAAGGCTATGTTGAGGTAATTGGCAATTTCAGTGAGATCAAGGACCTCTCGATTCTCCACCATAAGAATTTGAGGATTGATATTAACTCCCTTGCCAAGGACCTCCGAGACACCACAGAATCTTTGTCATTCCTCCAGTTCTGGATCTGCTGGTCCTTAAAGAAGTCAGATTTGGCCTTTCTAATCATACTGGTGCACATATTGTGGGCTTCCGTGTACCTTTGCAGGTGGGCAGAGGACCCTGTTTCCCTGGCCAGTGCCCACAGACTGTCCCTATCCCTCATGCAGACAAGGAGTCTGGGGGTGATCCATCCTGATAGTGTTCCTCTTGCCTTGCATTTTTAAAGGGTGCAAATTTATCACAAGCATGTGTGAACTCAGAGACAAAGAATTCTAGGTCCGAATCAATATTGGAAATGGCACCCAATCAATCTGAGCCAAGTAAGATTTAAATTTAGATACCTTCCTTTTGTTTAGGACTCAACTGACTGTGATCTGTGGGGTGGCCTTCTCGGTTTAACTTTCCATAGACATTGCACCAGGAAGTGGTCACATAGGGTATCTGGCAGAACTCTGAAAGCAAAACCCTATAAGAGTGTATAACTAGTACCCAGTCAAGTAGAGTCATGGTACCTGTGAATGGGTGCGTAACCTGGGGGTTATCTTGGATGACAGCCTGACACTGCAGTCACAAGTGTCAGCTGTTGTCAAGATTTCCTTTTACCATCTTAGGAATACTGCCAGAGTTAAGCACCTTGTTCCGTCTGACACCCTACCAACGTTGGTTCATGCCTTTGTGTCCTCGCATCTGGACTACTGCAACTCCCTGTACTTTGGGCTTTCTGGGGTTGAAATCCATCACCTATAGCTGGTGCAGAACGCAGCAGCCCAGGTTTTGACTGGGACAAGTAGATCCTGTCATATTACCCCGGTGCTGCGCGAACTGCACTGGCTACCCATACGGTGGTGGATTGCCTTTAAAGTCAGTTTACTGACTTTTAAAGCCCTTCATGATCAGGGTCCGGCCTATCCAAAAGAACTTCTGGTGCCTTACTGCCCCGGCCAATCACTCCGCTCGGCTGATGAGGGGTTGCTAGAGATTCCAAGAGTGAGTCTTAAATCTTCAGGCTGTAGAGCATTCTCTCATGCTGCACTCACTCTTTGGAATTCTCTACCCTGCCAGTTACGGGAGTGCACCTCCATGGAGGAGCTTAAGAGTAATTTAAAAACTTATCTTTGGCAAATGGCCTTTTTGGATGTCTGATTATATTGTAATTGTTGATTATGTTGTGGTTTTATCTCTATTTACTTTGAATTTTAATGTCTGATGCTATTGTGTTATGATTTTATCTGTGTGCATTACTGGATTTTAATGTTTGATGTTATTGTTTTAATATGTACAGCACCTTGGAAATCGAAAGGTGCTTTATAAATAAATGTATTATTATTATGATTATTATAATTAGTCCTAATGTGCTCAGTGACCATTTGTGTGAGAAACAGGCTGAACATCTTATCCCTATGACCTGTGCTGGACTTAGCATTCTGAATTATGTTAAAGTCACCGGTAACAACATGTTTCCAGTTCTGATTGAGCTGCACAGAGCAGTAAGTAAATAAGTATATGCTTGGATTCTGTTTACTCAGTGGGATATATACGGACAGGATGACAAGAGATGTGTGCCTTCACCCTATCAAAAGCATTATTGTTAGACATTCACAGTCACTGTTTTGATCATGATTTTAGAGGCTTTAAGGTCTGGTCTGAGGGAAATAAGGCAGCTCCCACCTCACTTGCCTATTCTATCCTTCCTGAAGATATTGAGTGGCTCAGCAGGTTGCACAATCGCTTCTGGTGCTGGAAGATCAGAAGGCTGTGGGTTCTATCCCCACACAAGGCACTTGGGTTAAATCCCAATATACGGACACTGTAGTGCAGCATGAGTGGGGTGCTGCACTCCTGAGGTGCCGTCCTTCGGATAAGACGTTAAACCAAGGTCCCATCTGCCTGTTCTGTTGGTAGTTCAGGTGGATGTTAAAGATCCCATGGCACTTCTTGAAAAGAGTAGGGGAAATTTTTATTGAAAAGAAGGCCTACAAACCAAAAATATACATGACAATCAAACAGAATAATAAACTAATACAGTCCATTAATAGAGATGGTGATAATATAAACACAGGATATGCTCATATAACATTATTTACATAGAAACATTCTTTACCCTCATGGAGGTTTTGCCCATTGTTCACAACGTAGCCACAACAATTTAACTTTTTCTGACCTATATTTGTTACAATCTGAAAGCTATATGTTATGAAGAAATACTTGAATATTTCAGAGAATTTCCATATAATGTACCAGCTTTTGTTGGGTAACCCAAACACACTGAGATTGCCAGATATAATACCTAATTACAGTGAAAATTAGATACAAAGTTTCTACATACTGTTTACACCAACCTCCTTCATAAACCCCATAAATCAGAGTGGGGTATGTCAATGAAGAAAAAACGAGGCTCTTCCCATTCCTTTGCTAGATAAGTCCAGAAGGGTTGCACATATGTGCACTCTAAAAATAAGTGGGCCTGGGTTTCAAGTATTTGTACACAAGAGTCTCTTATACAATATCTCTCCTGTAACTATTTGTGTTATTATTACGAACACTTGGTCTACCATAAAGACTCAGCCAGTCAGAGTCCCAAACTAATTCTGGTAACCTCTTAGATGTTAGCTGGATAATGTTAAACTGTAGCTTATTTTGAGGACAATCAGAAAGGGAGACAATTTCTTTATATTCTTTCTGAAGTATCTGGGAATATAAACTCTTCCTGTCAGTAGTTTGTATCTGGGTGCTTGTTATACCTCATTTGATCAGATTCTTAACCTGTTCTAGGCCATATCTGGGAAGACCAGGGATCCTATGCAGTGATCCTGTTTTATTCTGGGACCAGGGTATTAGACAAGGGCTTACCCAGACCAAAACATGAGATTTCCAGATCTCATTGCCAGGTTTCAGGGCAAAACCAATGTTATATGATAAGAAAATGCTGCAAAAAAAGACAGCAGGATTTACCATATCCAAATCCCCTTCTTGCATCTTTCTATATGTACTGTATATTCCCATTTAATGGGGTTCAATCTGCCGCCTCACAAGGCCTTGAAAAATACACTAAGCAGGGAAGTGATGATAGACTTGGGGGGGAGGGACTACATAACTAATATATATAAAGACTGGAAGAAGTAAGGTCTTGATTAAGAGCACCCTCTTTTTTTTTTACATCTGCTGACCCTTCCAAGAGGCAACCAATTTGTTTGCCCTTTGCAAGCCTAAATCCCAGTTATGTTTACACATATCTTCTCCACCAAAAACTACACCTAAAATGGAGATTGTACCCCTGGAAACTGGTACTTTTGCAAACTTTGTATTGTTAGGAATAGGAGTATTACCCAATGGAACACCCAGACGTTTATTGTAGTTAACTTTGGACCCAGACTGCTTAGACAAAGTAGAAAAAACTTCAGTTAAGGCATTAGCATCAGTAGAGGTAGCTAAACAAAGAACTAAGTCATCTGTGTATGCCAATATTTTGATGGGTGGACTTCCGGTGACGTCACCACATCGATGGCCGCTTAGTTGAAGCACTCTGGGGCTGTTCTATTAGTATTAAAATCATCCCGTGGTAATTCATCACTAACAAAGAAAATTTCCACTTACAGACTGAGGCAAGATGACAACCAACAGATCTCGACATAGAAATTCGCAGGCTGCCAAATTAAAAACCCTGATGAACTCAGATAAAACTTTGGGCCATCCCCGAGATGCATGCTCGGCTTCTCCAGTAAGCAGTATTGCCAATTCTGAAGATAACTTTGATGGGTGCCATCAGAGGATGAGTCTCTCAAAATTAGACGGCATTATAAAAGCAATACACAGGGTCAAATCATCAATGGCAGATCTTAAAGCTGATTTAAAAGCCATAGACAAACGGGCCACTGTGGCAGAAGAATATGTTGGGGGCCTAGCTGATTCTTCCGGCCAGCATGACTGGACCATCCTCTATTTGCTGACGAGGGAATGGGAACTACAACTAAAATTGGACAATCAAGAAAACCATGCACGTCGGAATAACTTTAGAATCTACGGAGTTCCCGAAGATATGGAAAAGTCCTTTGATTCAGTAGAGGTTTTTGTGCTACATATCCTACAGGAAATACTAAAAATTCCAGAACATGTCCTGCAGGGGCTCCTGGCCAAAGAGGCCAGGTGCATGTGGCAGCACGTGGGCTACAAGGGTCACAAGCTCAAGGTCACTCCAATTGCGAGCACATTGCACCCCTCACTGCGCCATGCTCCCTAAACAAGTTGCCAAACCAAAATGGCAGCCAGTAGCGCATGTGCACAACATGCGTGGGATGCGCTCGTCGTAGAGGCATGCGCAGCATCCATAAATCGCATATCGTCGTGGATGTGTGGCATGGGCATGGCCCACCCAGCATGTGGTGGTGGAGTCCCAAGGGGCATAGGGTCAGGTACGGGGTCAGAAGTCAACCGGCGCATTGTACACTGTAGCGCTATTGGGGCCATAGTGTGCCATGGGCCCTATAGCACTCAGGTGCTATAGGAGCCATGGCACACTAGGCGCTATGGCCCCTATATTACCTGAGCGCTATAGGCCCAGGGCGCATAGTGCGCCATGGCCCCTATAGTGCTTTGAGAGCACAGTGCATGATGGGTGGTAGCACAGGCCATGACACATGCATACTGTGGGCAGCCCACTGCGCATGTCACGGCATTGTGCCACGACAAGCGCCGGAGCAATTCCATTGCACAAGGAGCAAGTGCACGATATTCAGCCACTACATGCTAATGAGCTAATCAACCAATGCATGGCACATGGGGATATTAGCATGTCATTACTGTTGCGCCACAGCTCATTTGCTTGTGATGCGCTATAAAGGCGCCACACAACAGCACAGGCCATGGACTAGTATTGTAACCATCCGAGATAAGTTGCACCTACTGTGGGAACAGCCAGCACAGCATGGTGGATGGGGTGGGCAGCTGCAGGCAGTGACACACATGTCCTTGTCCACAGGTAGCACCATCTCCGAGCACGAGGAGACTGTGGAGTGTGGGCCTGCACACAAGCGCAGGCCCAACTTTACGAAGGCAGAAGCCGATGCCCTGTTCAAGGCCTACCTCAACAGGGAGCAAATGCTGAGAGGCACCACTGGCACACCACAGGCCAGGGCTGTGGCCTGAGTGGAGGCGGCAGTGGCTGTGAACCTGCAGGGCAGCCACCAGCAGTCTGTGCAGGAGTGCAGAAAGAAGGTGGGCACTGACAAACGCTGCATTAAAGAGAAGGTGGCAGCCATACAGACTGCCAGGATAGCCACTGGTGGGGGCCATTCTGCTGTGCCACAGCTCACAGGGCAAAAGGATCTGGTGGCAGCCACCATGCAGTGCAGCACTGTTGAGGGTGTGCCGGGTGGTTGCTTCCAGACAGGAGGGAGTCCATCACTGCATGGTACAAATGCCATGCCCGGGGAATGCTGGTATTGCAGCACTAACATATCTATTTTCTCTTACAGCACCGGCACACCAGCATGCAATGGCAGGGGCACCAGCGGCAGCCTTGGGGGCAGGCCCAGCCCCAGAGAACCAGCCATCTACCTCCACGGGCATCCATGGGCCTGATCAGCTGCAGCACACCACTGCCATCCAGCCAGATGTCCTGGGCTTTGTGTCGGACGAGGCCCTGGCTGTGTTCCAGCATGATGCCAGCCATGGTGTACTCTGCAAGGAGACACAGATCGGGGTTGGGTCTGACACTGATGATGCCATGACCATCATCCTGGACAGAATGGGTGGTGTCGTGGAGGAGACACCCACACCTACTACCATCACTGGCAGCGTGGCCAGTGGCCTGTTGGCGGTGGAACCACTGCCTGCCACTGCCTTTGGTGCCACCATGTGCACAGCTACAGTGATGCTGTGTGGTGGTGTTGGTGGTGCATCCGCTTAGGTGCTGATCAGCACACAGGGGCTGAAGGGGCCGCAGCAGCAGATGGCTGGGGATGTTGGGTGGCCGGACACAGAGTCCGCTACCAGGGTGCCAGACAGTGACCTACCCCATGGGGATCCTGCTGTGCAGCATCCACCTGAGTGGGGGGCGTGCAGCATGGTTGTATACCACCGATGGGACGGCGGCATGCCCATGCACCCCTGGGCGCCAACCCATTGTCAGAGCACACCTGATTGCTGCAGGCCTCCGTGGAGCAACAGGTGCTGCTCGTAGCTGGGGTGCGTGCACTTCGCACAGAGGTGCGCCAGGCAGCCGAGCTGTGCGAGAGAGGTACCGCGCAGGTCCTGGAGGCTATACAGTGCCTGCGGCAGGACACGACTGCATCCCTGGATCGCATTGCCAATGCGATCTCGGTTGGCCTTGCTCTGCTGGCTGCCACAGGGTGTGGCCACCAACCACAGACACTGTGGAGTGCACTGTCTGCCCCACGGACGCTGGGCTCTGCTGTCGGCATCCCAGGCATGCCTGGGGCAGTCCTGTTTGAGTGCCTACACACCCCTGCACGAACTCGGTCACGTTCCCGCAGTTCAGTCCCTGGAGGGCAGTTGCATAACCCCCTGTGGCCATTGAGCAGCCAGTGGCTTCCGACCAGCCCCAGCACGGCCACCCTCATGTCCGCGGTGGCCATGGTTGCACATGGTGGACCTGATGTATGAGCCGCCCTGTCTGCAGTCTGCTGCCACTGACCTGTGTGCACATGGGCGATGTGTGTGGGTGCATGCCACAGTCATGGCAACTGTGTGTCATGTCACATGCTGCCTGTGTAGGCACCCGCCCGGCTGCTGGCCCGTGTGGCATGCGCATGATGAGGGCAGCACAGCACTGATTGCGCCTGTACACCGGCACCCTGCATCTGATCCACGACATGTGCTGGCACCTGGGCACGTGCTTGCTGGTGTGTGTGTGCGTGTGTGCACGTGTTGCTGTACGGTGCTGCATGCTGTTGTGTGTGGCTGTGTTGCACTGCCACCCCCCAGCCCCACGCCTGTGTGTGCATGCCCATTGCCATGCCTGCCCATGCCCGCGTGCTGTGCCATTGTGTCTGTCCACTGCATGGGTGTTGCTCCACCTACCTGCATGTGCAAAGGACCATGCGCAATTGTGTCCTGGTGCTGGCGTGCCATCCTTAGGAGCTGGGGATCCCTCCACCCAGGGGGAGGCTGCCCACTGCCCCCCATCCCATTGCCCTCATCGTCTCCACTGCTGTCCCCCTCTTCAGCCTCGACAGCTATCCCATGGTCAATGGCCATGTTGTGCAGTATGCAGCAGGCCAGGAGTAGGCCACAGGCTTTCGAGGAGCTGTACTGTAGGGCACCGCCAGACCTGTCAGGGCAATGGAATCATGCTTTCAGCATCCCAAACACATGCTCAATGATGTTCCGCGTGCTGGCGTGTGCCTCATTGCAATGGTCCTCTGCTGGGGACGACGGGCACTGGTAGGGAGTGAGCAGCCAGGGCCTGAGTGGGTAGCCAATGTCACCTGTGTGGACAGATACATGGTTAGCCTAGTGTCCTCTGTCGCTGTGCCCCTTGCCCATCCTTGGCACCCCTGCCAACGCACCTGCCCCCTTCCCATGCTCTGCTGTTCCCAGCTCCCCATGGCCATCCCATACTCACCAACTAGGTGGCCCGTGGGGATATCCCCACTCTCGAACCTGTGGCACAGTGCAGAGCTGTACCAGATGAATGAATCATGTGTATTCCCAGGGTGTGTGGCACAGACATTGGTTATACACCCCCTGGCATTGCACACCACCTTGCAGTTGACACTGGGGTAGCCCTTCCTGTTGATGTATACTACGCTGTCAGGGCCAGGTGGCATGCAGATGCCCACATGGGTACAGTCAATGGCTCCTAGCATGCCAGGCATCCATGCTACCCTGTGGAAGTCCTGCATGGTTGCTGTATGCTCTGCCTGTGTGCTGGGGAACTGAATGTATTCCTCAGCATGTGGCAGCAGGGCATTGAGGAATTGTGTGAGGAGGCGTGACGTGGCCAACTGGGTTATGCATGTGGTGTCTTCTGTTGGTCTCTGGAAGGTGCCCGTGGTGAGCAGGCACATGACGGCTGTCACCTTCATCTCCACAGACATGGCATGGCTCCGTCTAGTGGGTACCTGCATCTCCTTACTGTACAGTTCACAGAGCTGCCTCAGAATCACCCAATTTAGGTGATACCAGCCCACAATCTCCTTATTAGAGTGGTTCTCAAAGCTGATGCAGGGACGGTACCACATGTTCAGGGCATACCGCTGATGGGCCCTTCCATAGCCATGTTGCTCTGCCTCCTGCCTCCTTACACCCCTCATTATCGCCTCCATCTGGAAGGCTGCACTGGCCATGGCCCCTGCTGTCCTGTCTCCCCCAGGGCGGTTGGCTCCAGTGGTCCACTTGCCACCATGGGTCAGTGCCTGTCACTCTGCCTGGCTCTTTCTTGCATCCCCTGCCCCTGACTTGCACTCCACTACCACCTCTGTCCCACACCCCTGTGGCTTCCTGTTCCACTCCCTCAGTCCCTCACTGGCTCAGTCTCTCTTTTGCCTTCTGTTCCCTCCCTCCAGGGTCTGGTGGCTTTTGTGTCTTTCTCTGTCTATCTGTCTCTCACTCTCTCTCTCTCTCGCTCCCCTCTGGTGCAAGTGCTGTCCCCCTGCTTGCTCCCTGTATTTATAGGTTCACGTCTGCTTGGCACATCTGGCTGTTGCTCCACACTTGTGCCATGAGTCGGGGGTTGAATATCACACTGTGCCGCATATTCATGGGCATGCCTCCTGCCCTTGCACATGCATTCATTAGAGTTGTGCAGTGGCACACTGCTACTTGTGCTGCGCACTTGCTCCCGCTGAATATCACTCCATGGCCCAGTGCCGCAATTGTGCCATGCGCAACTGCTTTGAATATCCCGGCCATAGATTACACTACTCTGACTACTGTACCAACTTATTCTGTTAACTCTTCCAATTCTGAAGACCTGATCAAATGTATGAATATTTGTCTTATGTTCAGCACTTCATGAAATACAATTGCAGTTTTAAAAACATATATTTTGACGGGTGGGGAATCTGCACTAACTGTTAAACCATGTATTAAATCATGTTGGGCAATGCTTCTTAACAAAATGTCTTAGCTAAAGACATACAAAAGTGGACTTAGGGGATACCCCTGATAGACCCCTCTTTTCACTTTGATTTCTTTCCCTGTCCAACCATTAATATTTGGGATGACTGTTGCATTTTTATACTTATCCTAGTAACAAACACTGCAGGTATTCCAAAGGCCCCAAGCACTTTAAATAAATAAACATGGGAGATTCTATCAAAAGCCTTTTCCTGATCAATTCCCAGGACATACCCTTGAATCCCCCCTTCTTAGGCCTTTTGAAAAATCTCTCTTAACATGATCAGGTTATTACATTGATACCTGTTTGGTATGGCACATGTCTGGTAGGGGCTGATCAATTTGTCAGCTACCACAGTTAATCTACTTAACAACATTTTACTTTGTATTTTTAGGTTTGTGTTAAGTAGGCTCAATTGCCTCCACTTTTTGAGTTCCTCTCGAGCTCCTTTTTTATACAGTAATATTAATAAGGCCTGGTCCATAGATTTATTTATTTATTTAGCTTTTGTTTACTGGGTAAGTACACTAGACAAGTATATACAAAATCGCACATGCCCCCACAATGCAAAGCATCATGGGCTGCATATGCAAATCACCACAGAATGTTATGCTGGTCCAACTTTAAGCAGAATTGCATGGTGCCGAAAGGCCTCTCACACAGTTTGCAAAGGGTGCTAACAGAAGACATAGACACGTGTTTCGTCCTACCAGGACTCATCAGTATGCCTCGTCTGTTTGACACCCCAGTGGAATGGACCAGCTACCCTTAAGGCAGTGTGCCTTGGTTATGCCTATTTTCAGGAATGACCCGGATTTAGATAGAGCATTATCCTATAGCATGTTATTGTACACCATCTCTAAAGCAGGGGCAAGGTCTTCAGCAAATGTTTTATAAAGCTCTGAGCCTATGCCATCCGTGCCAGGGGCAGAGTTGTTTTTGAGGGTAGAAATTGCTGCCTTAATTTCATCAGGAGTAATGGGGGAGGGTAAAAAACCCTACATCATCTGCCTCCACATATGGAAAGTCCAGACAGTCAAAAACAAGACTGTGTATTGGGGGGAAGGGCCCCAAACAAAGAGTACATACGTATACAGTAGTTATCCACTTGGTCCAGGATGCCATCAGGGGAAGTAATTGCTTGGTCTGAATCAGAGACTAGCTCAGTGATGACTCTGTGTTCTGTTCTGTTTTTATACTCCTTATGTGGATCCATGGAACCCTTTTTTCATGTTTGTGCCAAACTTCAGTTCTTGCTCAAGGGATTTTGCCTTGTCATATTGCATGCTAAACATTTGCTTTTGTAGTAACATAATTTGGGTTCCTTAATTCATCTTGTTAGTTTCAGTAAGGGAAATTAACTTCTGCAACTGACTCCTTAATTGTAAATAGCTAAGATAATCTCTATTGACAGATACTCCCACCAAAGTGCTGCATCATCATCATGTAACCCAGCCACAGATAACCTTGCATGTCAATCCCTTTTCCATGCAACTTTAATTTTCTCATCTTCTAATAAGGAGCTATTTAGTCTCCACATATTCTTCTTGTATCTACGAGACTGGTCCCAGATCTTACTGACCGTAATGGACCTGTGGTCTGTGACTTCTCAGGCCTGTAGTTTTATGTTTACTGGCTGCAAAACAGAGGATAAAAATACAAATCCTAGAGGACAGGGAGCCTCTAAAATATGTATTACAACCTAAGGGAAAAGAAGACCTATATGTATTTCTTAAATCTGCAGTTGAAATTATGTTGTGTAAGGCTAAGATATCACAGAAAAGTTTGTCAGTTTTAAGTCCCCTATCTGTTTTCTCAATCCCACAATTAAAGTCATCAGCCCAAATAACCAACCTAGATGTGTGTAAGTAAGGTTGTATCTGTTTGAATAAGAAGACTCTTAGGGCTTTAGTCGGTGGGGGGGGGGGCATAAAGAGATAGCAATCTGAAGCACTCATTATAAAAAGTAAAATCCAGGAGCAAAGCCTTTCCTGACTGGATATCCACTAACCTGGAAACTCTGAGTTCAGAGCTATTAAATAAAATGCCTACCCCATCACCTAATTCTTCACCAATGATCCAAAATGAAGACCCCTTGGTCCAAAATTTAGAAGCTTGCTATAGCTCAAACTGGGTTTTTAATCTGGTATCCTGTATACAGTAGATATCACTTCTACCCTCCTGTGACATACCTAAAACAGTTATTTTTTATGGCTTTTAATGCTGTTTACATTAATGGTAGTTACGGTGAGGGAACCCATGTGAGGCCAAAAGAGGTAAGGGAAATATCTAGCTAAATAAAGAGGTCTTAAGGCACCTCCTTCGCCTAGTGCAACGTGAGATATACTCATCACCACCCCCTTCCAATATGTCTGAAGTAACATCACTGATCATGCAAGCACTGGAAGAGAAATCAGATTCCTCACCCCAAAATAATCACCCTGTTTTTCTGAAGACAAAGCAGCAAATGTATTACCCGTCTTCCATGACTCCAAAGCTTTCTCCTCCCCTTTAGAGACAATTTTAGTCTTAGAGGCCAGAGTTTTCCCTAGCCTGTTTCGTTTTTTAGAGGTTGCTTTTTTAAATGGCTGTGTCTGGCTGGGGGGCAGGGAGGGGGGAGGCATTTCCATTGCACCAGAATTTTCAGAGGCAGTGGCAACCAGGGCAGAGCTAGAAGCTGGCTCAGAAGTAGCTTTAATAACTAGAAATCCATCTGTTTGCATAGAGGTAGTTTGTCCCTCTACTTCTTGCCTAACAGGGCTGGCAGTGTCCTGGGGAGAGGGAGCAGGGTCTGGTGCAAATGAAGCATCTAGTTCTTGGGTAGCAACTCTCTGGGCCTGTATTTGCTGGGCTTTATTAATTAGTCCTTCATGAGAAGGGCAATCATCCCTGTTATGGGAGGCCCAAGGACATTTACCATAACCATGACCATTTTTTTCACAGAGGTTGCTTTAAAAAGGTTCAAACAATTTGCAGAAACATGACCATAATCAAGACAGTGACTATACCTAGGGGTGTCACAGGCAGAGCTTAAATGCATACGGGGCCCGCATTGAAAGCAAGACTTGGGTTGCCCTACATAGAATAATACACCCCTATCTTTCCCAAGATAAAAAGTGCTGGGTAAGTTTATAGGCCCATTGTTTGTGGAAAACAGCTTCACCTTGATTTTCCATCCCCATTCCAAATCTGCACGTTATCTAGAATGGGGGAGGGTATATCCAGCACTTCACACATTTGGTGCAGCCAAAAAAGAATAACCTCAACATTAACACCCCCTTTATGAAACACAGTAGTAATATTTTTAACTGCAGGCTTGGTAAGAGGAACAACCATATAAGGAATCCAAACTGGGTTATTTTTTAGAGACTGATACTGAGTTCAAAATCTATCAAGACCTGACACAGTTTTAAAACTAACATCATAATTTCCATTACCTAAATGTATAAGTGCAAAAATTTCTGATGAAAAGAACTTCATGGAACTTTTTAAAAGTTATTTTGCAACATATACCCTGTCAGGGGGATTTTCCAGCCCTCCTTTAAATACTAAATGAACAGCGTTCATATGGGGGGCTGGTTCCCCTTTGTTTTGGAATGTCAGCTAAGCGGAACATGGGATTTAACCATGTCCTTCTAGCAGGGCCCTGTAGTACAGAGTCTGAGGGACCCATTCTGTTCTCATTAGATTCAAAGACCACAGGAACAGTTCTAGAAGTAGAGACCTTCTGAGGAGCAGGGTCTGATGGTATATTCTGTTGGCCATATAGTTCACAAGCATAGGAGTAACATTGCCTGATGATGTTTCAACATTATTTTCTGTAGATACAGCTGTAGGAATTTAGGAGGTAGCTACCTGTTTTTGTAGGTTACTGGCTAGATTTTCATAGCGCTGTATGTCTATATCCTCAGGATCTGGAAGCCACTGACCATCACTTGTCTGAATCCAGCTTGTATTCTCCAGGGCACGGGCAGGCAACCAAGCACCTTCCATTAGGTCTGAGTTAACGTTTTGTGCCTTAGAAATGCTTGGAGCTGTTGGAGAACTAGGCACAGTATTGTCCAAAAGAGAAGCGCTTTGAGGCGTAACATTATGCAGCACAGTAGTAGTAGTAGTGGAAGGAACAGTGTCTGAAGCAGAGGTACATTATGAAACTGAAGGGGATTTCATTTTTTCAGATGCCCTGGAGGACTGTTGCACTCCAAGCCTTCACCCTCTCACAGTAGCATAGCCAGGCAACAGTTTTATAGAACAACTCTTCGGCTTTAGGCACTGAACCATTGGTTGAACAGAACTGCCAGCTGAAGAAGAAGTTTGACAGGTATTAGCTGTATTGAGTTCTCCTGCTGACTTTGATGTGGCCACGTCACTACTCAGCTGTTTGACTAGGGATGTGTCAGCTCAGCCTGCAGAGCTTCCTTCTGCAATTTACACCACAATTCTTCCTCCATAAGTTTTTCCAGCAATAACTCTTTGTCACAAATGACAGTGTTAGCAGTAACATAAGCAGCTTGTACCTGTGTGTTTTCAATATTTTCGGCATCGCATTGAGACCTATCCATGTCTGTTTCAAAAAACACTTTAGGAACATCAGTTTTGTTTGCATTAGCCTCTAGCATCGAAGAGGTAGAGGAGGAGGCTAACTCCTCTGCCTCTGTAGCACACATCCTTCCCCCTTGAACCACCAAAGCGGCAATCTTGGATGACGGCCAAGAGTTCCCCCTACTGTCAGAGTCAGGGAATTTCCCCAGTGTCTTGGCCAAATTTCCCCCATTCACTGAAAATACCACCAACAGCTTAATTTTGTTCAATGTCAGTTGTCATCCATCTGTATCCCCCTCCCCCGGGACAAGTCTGAAAGTAAGCAGAATTGTGTAGTCCTCCTTTCCTGGTCAACAAAAACTAACTAAATAAATTAATTATACAGTGGCATCAGGTATGTGTGGACTGAGCAAATTTCAGTTAAGCAAATAACATCTGTTTTCACTAATTCAAACCAGGCTTCAAACTGGGAAATTTTAGATAGGAGTCTACTAATATTTAGACAGTCTTTGTTCAGAAGTCCTTGACTATGGGTGGCAGACCCAGAACTACCAGTAGGGTCTGGGTTTGGGTGGACATTGCCGAACAGCAGAAGTAACATTATTGTAAGGTCTCTGGTGGCTCTGGAAGGAGGGGCAGATGTGTGGTCCTGGAGACATGGCCATGTCTGGGAAACCTGTAGCACTCCCCAAGTGCCACCAGGTTTAACTGTCCAGTGTGGGGGGCTGGGGATCTGGGGTACTGTACTGTTGTTCAGGGGTACCAGTTGGCTTGGTATCAGTGTGGGACCAAGGGAGATAGCCTATTTTATCTGTGAGGGTGATATAGGTTCAGGTAGCAATGCTATGGATGAGCAGGTCAGGAGCATTAATATTGCAAAGAACATGTTTGATGCCCTGGGACAAAATCCACCATGAGGGGTATTAACAAAATTACAGTATCAGTGTGGGTGGTAACACCAATAATAAATAATTGAAACACTATTGCCATTCAGGAGCAGGTACTAGCAGCAGCCAATTCTGGTGAGTCCTTGACCAGCTAACCTTAGGACACAATCCACCCAGGTAGTGTGTTAGCAATGCTATGGTAGAGATAAAGGTAGCAGCAACCAGTATTATACAGAAAAAACACTATTAGCAGATGGAACTTTAGCCCATACTTACATTTGGTATGCAAATACTCAGATCACTCAAATGAGGTGTTTAGCAATACTACTAAATACTACTTCATAAGTAAGGGGAACGCTCACAAAGGCTAGAGGAATGCAAAGCAAAGCTGCTTCTGGAAGAAACCTCATGAAATCATTGCAGGACCATAATTAAGCACCTGACTAGGCTTGGCCAGTATAACACTTTAAAACAGAAGTAACAGTGCTCACCCCCTATCTCATCTCATTTCCACATCTAAGCCAAGTACCAGATTTTGTCCATGAGCAGTGTAAGCGTTAAAGTGCATTCAATATATAGATCTTTTTTGGTGACTGATTTTAAGGAAAATTGGTTACCCTTTTTAAGAAGATACAGTACGGTACTGCATGTCTATTTTATTTTTTTAATTGTGTGTGTTAATGGTGAAAGCAGATACAAATAAAAGAAACTTGAATAAGCATTAGCATAAAGCAAAGCCGCATTGTTCTTGCTGCTTGAATTCCTTTCAGAAATAGATAATTAGATGATATCAAAGTGGTCTGCTCAGTTCTGAGATTAGAAAATCAATCCTCCATTAGACAGAAAGAACCATGGCCACACAGAGGTCACGATGTTTGGTACACTGAGTAAAATAAGCAGCTTAGTTTGCTTGACAATATTTACTTCATTTCGCATTTAAAGCATGAGTCTAATTACAAAAAAATATGCATGGCTGTAACCATGATCTTTAGTTTCTTCATGGAATACAAATATTCTTTTTTTTCCTTCTTATTAGCCACAGAAAAAGGTTGCATAAAAATAAAATGCCACGGCAGACACTCTTGTAAGTGGTCAGTCCGACGTCTGCATAATTTTCTGAACATATATTGAGATGGTATATTTACAAGGGGTGATCCAGATGTGTATTTAGGCAGTTTTAAGGTAACGGAGGATGAATATACATTGAGTGTGATTGTCTTGGAGCACAGAGGAATCTATTTCAAAACAGGCTCTTAATGATCTTTTGTTCGGTGGGTGATTCAGAGCATGAACTTGAATGTTTTACTGAGCAGTGAGCAGAGGCGGATGTGTGGTGAACTCAGCCGTGAATCTCTCATTCTGGTAGAGAAACAATATTCTCTGCTGAGAAGGCAGGCATTCCAGATATTGCAAGGAATCATTTTCATATTTTGCAAGCTTCTTGATATTATCTGCCCTGTCAGCAGCACATGCATGTTGGGAGGAATATACTCCCACTACAGTATGTAGGCAAATATTTTTGCAGTATCAGATTGCACAAGTTTTCACCTTTGAGTTCATCTTGAAGCCTGCAGTGTCTTTTCCAACATTTTCAAAAAATTATTGATATTATCAAAATGATTACTTGGTAGACACAAGTCCATTCACAGAGGAAAGAGTCCTGAGAGGACTTGTGAATCTGAAACCAGATAAGGCTATGCGGCGAGATGGGGTACACCCAAGGGTACTGAAAGAGCTCACAAAGGTAATGACTGCACCTTCCTCTGACAGCCCTGTTTAACAACTCACTGGAAACAGCAGCAGTTCCAAAGTCCCGCAGAAGGCCAGATGTGGTCTTGCTTCATAAAAGTGGCAGCAGGGATGAGGCTGGCAATTATAGGCTGGTCAGTCCAACATCAGTTGTTGGGAAGTTAATGGAGACACATTTAAAATATAGGCTAGTGGAGTATCTTGAATCCAGCAGATTACAAGACCCGAGGCAGTACAGATTCACAGGGGGATGGAGTTATGTCAGATGAAGCTGATCGAGTTCTTTGACTGGGTAACCAGGGAAGTAGATGAGGGTAGGGTGGTGGACAGGGCCTACTCAGATTTCAGCAAGGCCTTCAACACCATACCACATAGGAGGCTTATAAGGAAACTGGGGAGTTTGGAAGTGGGACCCAAGGTGGTAAACTGGATAGAACTGGTTGATGGATAGGCAGTGGATAGATGTGCTAAACAACACTCACTTTAATGAGGGGAAAATAACCAGCAAGTTACCTCAGGGTTCAGTACTGGGACCAGTCCTCTTCAATTTCTTTATAAGTGACATTGCAGAAGAGGTGAAAGGGAAAGTATGCCTCTTTGCAGATGACACCAAAATCTGCAATAGGATAGACACTCTGGAAGGGGTGTAGAGAATAAGTAAAGACCCAAGAAAGCTCAAGGAGTGGTTGAGGGCATGGCAGCTGGTTTTCAATCTGAAAAAGTGCAAAATCATGCACGTAGGGCACAGAAACCCAAAGACAGTGTATAAAATGGTGAAAGAGGTATTGATGGTCACTAAACAGGAAAGGGACCTTGGATTAATCATATTGATGACCTCAAGGTGGTGAATCAGAGTGAAAAGGTAGGAGGTAGGGGGCAGCAGAATGCTGGAGTGCATAGGGAGAGATATCACCAGCAGAAGGAGAGAGGTGGTGTTACCACTGTATTGATCATTGCTGAGATGCCACCTGCAGTACTGTGTCCAGTTCTGGAGACCAAATCTCAGGAAGGACATGGATAGGATAGAGGCTATTTTTTTGGGCAACCGAAATGGTGCAGGAGCTACATCAGGGGCTACATCATATGCCCTATGAGGATAAACTGAAAGATATGAATATATACACCCTGGAAGAGAGGAGGGGGAGGGGGACATGATAGAGACCTATAAATACCTCACAGGGGTGAATAAGGTTCAGAAGGAGAGTATTTTTTAGAAGAGAAAATGCATGAGAACAAGGGGGCATGCAATGAAACTGGAAGGGAGAAATTTAAGAGGGATGTAAGGAAATACTTCTTCACTGAAAGACTGGTGGATGCCTGGAACAGTCGTTTATCAGAGATGGTGGGGGGTGAAAACAGTGGTGGGCTTCAAGCACACATGGGATAGGCACAAGGGAATCTTGGTAGGAAAGGGAGGGAGCAGCCAGAAATCAGGTAGAGTCTGCAGTGATAGTATAGGCAGGGAAAAAAATGTGCAACCTGGGTGGGCCAAATGGTCCTTCTCTGCTGACAAATTCTACAGTATGTTTCTATGGTTCTTTGACTACTCTATGCATGGATTTCTTTTTTCTGAAAGCCTGTTGTAACAAAAGTAATTTGCAAGGCAATGAAAAAATATCCACTGCAGCATCAGACAGAGGAGGCTTATACTCGCATTTAGAGAGGAATAGTCAGCACTAAGAGCCTGGCACCCAAGTGTCGGGCCGCTCAAATTTTGCACTTTGTGTTCAAAACCATTTTTTCTACTTACTATTTACTGAACTATAGCAGATTGTATCTGCCTTATTTTGCTGAGTTCTACACTGACATTTTCTGTAACAACAAATCCCAGAATCCTCTGAAGCTGACATCAGAGGAGGGCTGCAGTGGTTGGAGATTCAATAGCCTGCAGTGCATGCTAAAGTTTTTATAAGCTTTGGTCCATTTTTGTGCTAGTCCTGCTGTCCTTCCAGAGCTAAATACAGTCGCAGAGGACTATTCCTAGCCATGGGAGGACCATCAACCATCTAAGCTGAGCTTATTAAATCTCTAAATTGTAGGCTATTGAATCACCCTCTGCTGCAGCCCTCCTCTGATGTCAGCTTAAAATAATTCTGGGATCTGTAGTTACAGAAAATGTCAGCTTAGAACTCAGCAAAATAAGGCAGATACAACCTGCTATATTGCAGTAAACAGTAAGTAAAAAAACTGTTTTTGCACATAATGTGCAAATTGGGACTAGCCCCACACTTAGGTTTTAGCTGTTTGTGCTGACTGTTCCATTTTAAACAAACATTTGTCAATGCTGAATGTTGTCTTGCTGGCATTGGCATTGGTAGTGCAGGAGTTAGAGAGATGCATAATAGGAATGGCAATGAAGTATTGAACTGACGCTAACCCCACCCCCACCCTGCAGAGACTGACAGGTGTTGGGTGTGTGTCTTTGGGCCGTCAGCCCTAACACTTATACCATTTCACCTCACCCTACCCTGCAGACACTGACAGGTGTCGTGGTGTGCCTTGGGGTCTTCGGTCTTTATATTTACCCCATTCCATAAGGAAATACGCTGAGATGGGTGTGGTATAGGAGAATGGGGTGAACGATGGGGCTGAAGACCCCAAGGCACACCTCGATGCCTGTCACTGGCTGCAGGGTGGGGTGGAATGGCATGAGCATTACGGCCGATGATCCCAAGTCACACCCCGATGCCTGGCTGTCTCTACAGAGTGGGGGAATTATGGTTGAACCCTAATGCCCCAGCTATTTTCTGGCATTTTCACCCAAATTTTCAAATGGGATATTTAGACCCCACCATGAACAGTGGCACTATCATTTCGTTACTCAATCCCAAAAGATGGTTTTGCGCAGCGACTGCGCCATTTAGTACCACAGATGTGAAAACACATTTCTGTCAGGATGTGAAAAATGACAGCTATACTGTTCATGAGGTGGTGTGAAAAAATGGCAATGCTGAAAATCTGAAGTGAAAATATGAAAAATTGGCGAAGTTATGAACATGCATAGAAACTGCACAACGCACATGTGTAACGCAATCATTTTTGGGAATTTATTCACCAGATTTTCAAAATGGGCATTTTTGAACCTCGCCTCATGAACAGTGGCACTGTGATTTTGTTAATCTGTCCCAAAATTTGATTTCCCACAGCAACCCTGCCATTCTGTGCCATAGGTGTGAAAACATGTTTCAGGAAGGATGTGAAAAATGGCAGTTATACTGTTCATATGAAGGTGTGAAAAAATGACAATGTTGAAAATCTGGAGAGAAAATATTAAACATTGGTGAAGTTACGAGTGTGTGTAGAAACTGCACAATGCACGCTTGTAATGCAGTCATTTTTTTGTAATTTTTTCACCAAATTTACAGCATTGGCTTTTTGGGATCTCCCCTCATGAACAGTGGCACTGTCGTTTTGTTAATCAGTCTCAAAAGGTGATTCCATGCAGTGACCACAAAATCATCTTTTGGGACCAAGAAACTAAATGACAGTGACATGTTCATGAGGTGGGATCCCAAGAACCCCATGTTGAAAATTTGGGGCAAAAATTCCAAAATATGGCCGAGATATCAATCTAAGTAGAAACCTCCCATTGCCTCCCATTATAAAGCTTACCGTCATTTCTTCAGTTCGCAGTTCAGCTTTGAAAAGTGCTGACATGTCCCAGTACAGAGAAGATCACAGCTCCTGACCTCTGGAGGGTAAGTATGGGCGAGGGGGGGTGCAGGGATGTGGGTGAGCAGAGGGAGGTGGCGATGGGGGAAGGGGACAAGGGAGACAGTGGTGGACCGTTTTCTTGTTTGCAGGGGAAAAAAACAAAAAGACTGCAAGGGAAGGTTTTCTTCATTTACAGGTTACACACACACACAAAAAAAATAGGCACACTAGGGTAGGCTCCAGTGTATGACAATTCTGGGAGGGATGCCTACCACGGGATTGGGCACCCATGTCGGCAAGACATATGATTGACAGACAGATCCAACACTGGGAGGCATCCCAGTGTTGGAAAGGAAGGGAAACTGTTAACCAGGAAAGACACACTAAGAGGGAATGCCAACATGAGGATTGGGCACCCTGATGTCGGCTTTTCTGGAGTGTGTGGTGGGCGGCAGGAGCCGCCATGTTACGGTGTGCCACATAATGTGGGGGGGGGGCATGCCAACATGGGGATTGGGCACCCCAAAGTTGGCTTTCTGGGGATTGTGTGGGGGACAGCAGGAACTGCCATATTTATTGAAATGTTTCACCAGGAAAGGCACGTAATGGAGGTGTGTCATCTGCCGATGCAATGACAGCCCTGTGTCTGATTGCAGCGGCAGATTTGTTTCAACTCCGTGGCTCTCTCTGAAACTGCTGTCATCAGCAGCATGCTCACTGATTGGTGGCTGGGGGACACACCCACTAAAGCATCCCCTGCATTCGCCACAACACTGACACACCTCTGAAATGTGCTACTACCACAAGATGTTGCTTGAGCATGCGCGCAAGCCAACATAAAAATTAATGGAATTTGTCACCAACTACCAGACAGCCCCCAAGGGTTCAAGATTCACAAATAAATTAGTATAGAGAGGACAATTAATTTCAAGAAGATGGGTCCCATTTTAAAAGTTGGTGCCTGATTTTGTTGTGAGAAAATCTGGTGTATATCTACAGTACAAGTGGCCTTTCATATTGTAATACACTGGGCACATACAGAAACTGAAGGGAAAAATTGTACATCTGGTTAAGGGACCCAAATTTGTAACTTTCAGAACTGCAGGAAGTATTTGGCATCTCAGAGCAAGTATGGGTAGGGGGATGCATCTTTATTAAGCCACCTCAGTGGTTTTAATATCTGCATGCCACAAAGTTGAACCGTTTATTATTATCAATCAATCAATCAATCAATCAAAATCTTTATTTTGCCAGGCAGAACATCATTGAGACAAGCTCATTTACAAGATGGACCTGGGGCAAAACAATTGCCAACAGGGTTAAGACACCACAGGCTGAGTGAACGTACATAACAATTACATGGTAATAATAACAACATAATAACATATAACCATCACATGTAACAAGATACTTGCACCAGAAGATAGCAATAAGTTCAACAGGAGGGAGTGCCATTTAAATACAATTGCATGGATACAGATATATGGACCTAAGGTAGTGAGCTAAAGTTTATACAGTAAACATCACTGGAGGAGTCATAGTGAGTAGGAATGGCAGGCAGTTCCTCTAGCGTCAAAGTGCGAAGAAGATTTTGATGTAAGCATCCTTTGATAAGTACTGTAGGCATAGCCTGGCAAGTGGGGTGGGAAGGGAGGGGTATAAGGAGTGGAGAGGAAAGGTCAGCTGAGATAGGAGAGGGTTGGACATGATGACCTAGGGAGGAAGGAGGATTGGAGGTATACCCTGTATGCTGAGCTGTGTTTAAAGTCATTACTTAGCCCCATATTTCCTGGAAAGAGAGGAGTGCAATGTGATGCCCTGCTCGTTCTCTGTTCATTTTACAAGTAGTGACTGGAATTAGAATGGGGAGGGTGGTATCTTCTTTTGAATGACGTTGAACTTTACCCTTTTGTGAGTACAAGAGAAAGTTAGTGACTGTAAATACTGCTGAGGTTCCATGGGACATGTGTGGGTATTTTGACTAGTGTTGAGGTGTTTCCTCCTGTTACTGGGTCTGCTGTGTATTATGGGTGTCATATAATGTCTACTCCAATAACTGCAGACTTTTTCATTTTTACACTCCATCAAGGCAGCCATTTGATTCAGTCTGAACCAATGGGACCAAAAACTCCTGAAATGACTGAGAAAGTGTTGATGCAGTATTTCTCTTTTGTTTAATCAAAGAAAAATTCTACCTGGGTAAAAATGTGACTTAAAATAAATGGTATATTAAAAGTCTTTACTGCTATTTTTTTCCTATTTTTTTAGGGAATATCACCAATCTGTGATAAACATATAGGACCAGATTTTCAGAAATGTGCCAGTGGCTGGCGCAGGACTTGCACAGTGCAAATACAGTGCGCCAAGGTGCACTGAGTGTGATATTCAAAGGTTGCGCAAGGTGGCAAGCGCCAGTGCAAGACGTCTGAATATCACACAGATGTGCCAGAGTGCAGCCAGGGGTGCACCAGGGAGCAACACAACATGTGCAATAGTGCAACCTGGGATGCGCAAGGGGCCTAGGTGCATGCTCAGAACACAGAAGGACCAGCCACAGGCACAGCAAGGAGCACGCCACTGGGGTGGAAGGTGCTGCTGCCAGGGTGATGAGGGTGCCAGGTATGAGGCATGGCCGACACATGACGGAATACCACCCATGGCACATGGGGATGCAGCTGACCCCCGCCCATGTGCACCACAGTGGTGTACAGAGGTATGGTGGCACCAATGGCCATGGGTGGACAACCACCGGCAACCCCCCACAGGATGGCACACGTCATGCCACCCGGACCACAGCCGGCAACACCCAGGCAAACGGCACACAACACACACACCACACAACCAGAACAGCCAGCCCACAGCCGCCCCAGGGCACAGCCACTGACTGATGGGTGAACACCACCATGCACAACCCCCTGGACACCTCAGGTGCACCACACAACCACCATGCACACCACTGCAGCATGGCTCTACATGCCAGCCACAAAGCAGACCCGGACAAAGAAGGGTAACCATAAACACTCTATTATAAAAAGGTATGAAAAGCAAATAAACATAAATACATGGAACAGGGGTACAGGGTACAAGGAATGGGGAAACTATATACAAACAAGCCACAGCCAGGGAAGGGAGGTAAGGGGACAGGGGTCAGGGCTAAACAAGGGGACAAGGGAGGGCAAGGAAGGGGGACAGGGATGGAAATGGAGTACATGAGCCAATGGGCTGTATGGGCGGCCTCGCCCCACTGCTGCCTGGCACTGTCGTCTACAGAGCATTGTCTGCAGCAATCGGGCAACTTGGAGGGTAGACGTGGACACCTCCAGGATCCTCCTCAGGAGATGGCTGTTCTGAGTCTGACGCCGAACACCTAAGACAGAGGAGGGAACACAGGATCAGTGCATGTCTAGATCACCCCAGCCCACCCACTGTTTGCAGTGGACAGTGGTGACACGCGTCCTGGGATGGCCCCCTGGCCACCCGCAGTGGGTGCGCTCACATGTGCCGCCAACTCGGCATACCACAGCCATGCAGAATGCAGCACACTGACACCACCCATGAGCCACCCACCACCTACATGGCAGGCAGGTGACATGGCACAGCAGCAGGACTGCAGTGGCACAGCTGTCTGCCGGACGCACCCACAGCCCACCTGAGGCAGCCACACACATGTGCGATGGTCAAAGCACGGTGCATCAGACACCGTGGGCAGTACACAGCTGCAATGGTTAGGCACACAGGGGGCCGTGGTCCACCCACACTCCTGCTGCCCACCCTGCACAACACTGTAGTATGGAACTGTGCCTACCTGCATGCTGCTGTGTGTCACGCGTCAGACCAGTAGCACCACCCCTGTGGCCTGCAACCTGGGGTACGATCCCTGCGGCGGCCTGCTGTGACCCACCCACAGCGCCTGCCGCATGTGCCCTCTGCCTGTCTTCAGGGTCTAGGATGGAAACAGAGACCTGTACACATCAGTATCCGGCAACACCATATGCCTCCCCCCTGCACAGCGTGCGCCCCATGCCAGCCCATCCATGGTGCAGTGGCACAGCGCACACAGGTCATGCCACCACAGGCCACAGGGCATGTGGCTCCAGCACCCCCCTCAGCATGGCATGCCACCCTGCTGGCCCCATGGAACACTGGATGGGCACAGACAACAGCACTGCACTCTCACCTGATCAGGGCATGGCCCCCCTCCGGATGCATGCCTGCAGTGCTCGCAGCCGCTCTTGGTCCCTCTACTGCAAGTCCCCATAGCAATGGCGACATTGCTCACCGGTGCGCTGCACACCAGTGGCATCTTCTAACTCCTTGGCCACCTCCTGCCAGACCTCAGTCCTAGGCCTGGCAAGGGGCACCTGGCCGAACAAGCAGCCCGTGTGGGGCTCCACCAGGGCCACTTAGTTCACCAGCTCAATTTGGGTCCAGTTTGGAGCCTGTGCACTGTGATAGTGCTGCACTGCAATCCAAAATGGCACCCTGTGGCACACGAGCTCCACATGCTTGGGATGCGCACCTCTCATGGAGATGCGCCACCCACAGCAATAGCGCAGGCCCAGGGGATGCGTGATATGTGCGTGGCCGCACTGGCACATGGTGCAGAGGTCCCTGAGGGTCAAGGGGCAGGGCTGAGGTCAGAGGTCAGCATGTGCACTGTGCGCGTGTGCACTATTGTGACCACTACGCAAGGTGCGCCAATAGAAAGAGACGAAGGCACCTGGCCTACTGAGCCAATGGTGCACGCATGCCATGGGGCCATGGGGCTAATGGCACCAGGGCGCGATGGGGCTAATGGTGCCCATGTGCCTCTTGCCCTCTTGTGGCCGTGTGCCATATCGCATATTGCGCAGTGAGCGTATGCTGCGCAGGTGGTGTAGGCAGCGGCCATGCGCACATGTGCACCGACAGTTGCACTGTGCATGTCACAACATTGCGTCATGACTTGAGCCAGTGCAAGTCCATTGCACAAGGCGCAACATCGAAATATTAAGCTGGCATATGCAGATTAGCTCATCAGCCTATCCATGGCGCATCGGGGACATTTGCATCTCATTACAGTTGTGCATCTGCTCATTTGCATGCAATGCACTATAAAGGTGCCGCGAGACAGCACAGGACATGGACCAGTATTGCAACCCTCTGAGGTAAGTTGTGGCACTGAGGGGACTGACAGCACAGTAGAATGGGCGGGTGGTGTGGGCTGCAGCAGACACTGGCCACATGTCATTGCCCACAGGAAGCATAATGACCAATCGTGAGGATGGTGGGGAGCAAGGGTCTGCTCACAAGCATAGGCCCAACTTTACGAAGGCGGAGTCGGATGCCCTGTTCGAGGCATACCTCAACAGGGAGCCTCTGCTGAGTGGCACGACCGGCATGCCACAGGCCAGGGCCATAGCCTGGGAGGAGGTGGCGGTGGCTGGTTATCAGCAGGGCAGCTATCAGCGATCAGCACAGGAATGCAAGAAAAAGGTTGGCACCAAAAGGCGCAGGATCAAAGAGAAGGTAGCGGCCATCCGGGCCGCATGTGCATCCACCAGCGGTGGTCAGGCTGCTGTGCCACAGCTGATGCCACAGGAGGAGATGGTGGCAGCCACCTTGTGGTACAGCACCATTGATGGGGTGTCTGGCAGTGGCTTCCAGACCAGTTGGAGTCCATCACTGCATGTTAGGTACAGCGCCGTCTGGGGGGGGTGCTGGTTTTGGGGGGGCCGACCTGTGTGACAGCACCACTAATGTGACTGTGTTCCCTTACAGCACTGGAGCACGAGCATGCAGTGGCAGGGGCAGTGGCATCTGCCGTGGGGGCATGCCCAGCCCTGGATGACCGGCCTTCCACCTCCACCGGCATCCAGGGGCCTGATCGGCTGCAGCACACCACCGCTATTTGGACGGATGACCTGGGCATGGTATCGGATGAGGCCCTGGCTATGTTCCAGAGGGACGCCAGCCATGGTGTTCAGTGTGTGGAGACACAGATCGAGGCAGGGTCTGACACCGATAACGTGACCATTGTCCTGGACAGTGTTGGTGCCATCAAGGGGAGGCACCCATACCAATCACCCTCCCTGGCAGCACCGCCAGTGCCCTGGTGGCGGATGTCCACCCACCGGCCACTGACCCCGTGGGTGTCAGCGTCGTGGCACTGGCGGATGGTGGTGGCAGTGGTGGTGCAGCCACACAGGTGCTGCATGGCACACAGTGGCCAGAGGGGCAGCAGTGGCAGATGGCTGAGGACGTTGGAGGGCAGGGTGCGGAGCGGCCCCAAGGGGACCCCACTGTGCAGTGCCCACCTGAGCAGGGGGCTGGGCAGTGGGGTCGAACTCCATCCGTGGGTCAGCATAATGTCCAGGCACACCCGGGCACTGACCCATTGGCCAAGCACACCTGTTTGCTGCGGGCCTCCATGGAGCAACAGGTGCTGTTTGTGGCAGGGGTACGTGCACTCCGAGCCGAGATGCACCAGGCTGCAGAGCAGCACGACATGGGCTTTGCCCAGCTCCTGGACAACAACAATTGACTGTGGGAGGACACGACCGCAGCCCTGGATCAGCTCACTACTGAGGTCATGGTCAGCCTAGCCCCACTGGCCGCCATGGTGTGTGGCCAGCCGCCGCTAATCCTGCGGAGTGCATTGTCCACCCCTCGGTCACGGCGTTGGGTGACCCCCTCTGTGTCAACACTGGGATCCACTGTGGGCATTCAGGGCACGCCCAGAGCGGGCCTGTTTGGGAGCCTGCAGACCCCTGTGAGGACACGGTCACATTCCCGCAGTACCACCCCTGGGGGACTGTCGCTGACACCCCCTGTGGCCATCGCACAGCCTGGGTCTGCTGGGCGGTGTTGGCGGGGCTGTCCACGTGTCTGTAGTGGCCATGTGACCGCGCTGCAGTCCTGATGTGCCCACTTCCCTGTCCGCAGTCTGCTGCTGTCGCCCTGTGTGTACGTAGGTGTGGTGTGTGCGTGTGCATGTCACGGACGTGGCATCCATGGACGGCGCCACACACAGGCCGTGTGTGTACCTGCCTGGCCTCTGGCCAGTGTGGTGTGTGTATGATGATGCCAACACAGCACCGATACTCCTGTGCACCGCACTCGGGTGTATGACACACACACCTGGTGCATGTGTGTGGGTGTGTGCGGGCTGTGTGGAAGGGTGTGTGTGTGAGCGGGGTGTGCTGTGCTCTGTGTTGCCGTGGGGTCACAACCCATGCCTGGCCATGCCCCCTCGCCCAGCTGTTCTTGCCACAGGGCTCATGCACACATGCCTGCGCTCTGTGCAACAGTCACCATTCCGTGCATGGGGGCATGTTCACCTACCTGCGTTCTCCATAGTGCTCCTCCGCAATTGTGTCCCAGTGCTGCTGGGCCATCCTGTTCAACTGGGGATCCCTACGCCCAGGGGGGCTGCCCACTGCCACATGGCTCTGTGGCCACATCGTCCCCGCTGCTGTATTGCTCTTCGACCGAACAGCCATCTCACAGACGGTGGCCATGTTGTGTAGTATACAGCAGGCCAGGAATAGGCTGCAGGCCTGTGAGGGACTGTACTGTAGAGCACCGCCAGACCTGTCCAGGCAATGGAACTGTGCATTCAGCAGCACAAACGCACGCTCAATGATGTTCTGTGTGCTGGCGTGTGCCTTATTGTATCGCTCCTCCACAGTGGTCGACAGGTGCTGGTATGGGGTGAGCAGCCAGGGCCAGAGTGGGTAGCCACTGTCAGCTGTGTGGAGAGAGGTATGGTTAGCCTGGTGGACTATGTTGCTGCACTCCCCTGTCCTGCCCAGCCGCACCCTGCTATGCCCCTACCCTGGTGGCCCCCTTCCCTTGCCCTGTTGTGCCAGGCTGCCCATGGTCTCAGCATACTCACCTACTAGGTGGCCAGTGGGGATGCCCCCACTCTCATACCTGTGGCACAGTGCCAAGCTGTGCCAGATGAAGGCGTTGTGTGCTTCTCCAGGGTGTGTGGCACAGACATTGATTATGCATCCCCTGGCATCACACACCACCTGGCAGTTGACACTGGGGTAGCCATTTCTGTTGATGTAGGCTACCCCCTCCAGGCTGGGTGGCATGTGGATGCCAACATGAGTGCAATCGATGGCCCCTAGCATGCCAGGTATACGTGCTACCCTGTGGAACTCCTGCATGTTCACTGTACGCTCTGCCTGTGTGTTGGGGAAGTGGATGTATTCAGTGAATTGAGGAACTGTGTGAGGAGCCATGATACGGCCAACTGGGTTACGCCTGTGGTATCCCCTGTTGGTCTCTGGAAGGTGCCTGTGGCGAGCAGGCACATGACAGCTGTTACTTTAGTCTCCACTGTCCAGGCGTGGCTCCGTCTAGTGGGTGCCTGCATCTCCTCACTGCACAACTCACAGAGCTGCCTCAGAATCACCCAGTTCAGGCAATATCAGCCCACAATCTCCATATTGGAGTACTGTTCGACGGTGGTGCTGAAACGGTACCACCTATTCCGGGTGTACTGCCGATGGGCCCTTCCTCGGCCATGTCGCACTGCCTCCTGCCTCCCCACACCCCTCATTACTGCCTCCATCTGGAAGATGGCACTGGCCATGGCCCCTAATGTCCCGTCGCCCCTGGGCAGCTGACTCCTCTGGCCCCCTACCTATGTGCTGCTGTGTGTATGACTTTGCTGGGCCCATGCCTGTGTGACCTGCCCCCAGCTGGTGGCCTGTGGGCTGTAGCCTCTACCTCACACCCCTCTGGGTTCCTGTGCAGCCCCTCCTGTACTTGGTGTCACAGGCACACACACACACACACACACACACACACTGTTGCCACCCTGCCTGTCACTCCCACTCACACACACTCTCACACTCACACTCACTCTGTCACTCTGTCTCACACCCTCACTGCCTCTGTCCCTCTCTTTCACCCTTCCTGTGGTTCTGGCTGGTCTCTCTGTCTCCCTCTCTCTCATGATCCCCTATGGTGCATGTGTCCTATACCTCTTTGCTCCCTCTTTCATGGCTCAGTGTGCTCCATGCAACTGCGTTTTTTTGCTCCATGTTTGCGCTTGTTAATGTCCAGTGTTGAAAAATCGCGCACGTGCTGCACATTCATGGCTACGGCCTCTGCATGTGCATGCTTACATTACCATTGTGCATTGGCACATGGCCACTTGCGCTGCATAGTTGCTGCCACTGAATATTGCTCTCCGGCGCATTTTCACAAGTGTGCAGGTGCAACCCTGTTGCACAATGCACAAGTGCTTTGAATATCCTGCCCATAGTACATACTGCAGAAATAAAGTTTTGTGTAATTCACTATTTCCGTATTCTGACTGGTTTGCAACCATTTAAGTAATTATACTTCTTAGTTGTTTTTTTTTTATCTCTAACTTGTTTTGAAAAGCAAAACGTATGTTTTAACAATAACAGATTCATGGATCGATGTTAAAGGCAGGATTTGTTGACATTCACAGAATGACCAACAAACAGCAAAGTACTTGTTAGGAAAGCAGTATCCCTGTTTCTCAGAAAACAGAAACCAGGACAACTAAAAAATATCACACAAACATAATTACTGAATAAAGCAGCATGACTTCAGAAAAGACTGGCTAAGCCAGTAGAAATGAATACACTGAGCACAGACTTTTTTTCTAGACATTTCACTGGAGCAGAAAGTAAACATATTTTATTTTCCTTTTCCTTTGACTTAAATGTGCTATCTATGAACACAAACAATGTATACTTGGTATCAGGGTTAAACACTTAGCAGTTGTCATTGGACAACATAATAATTCAAAATATGCTTATGTACAGCTTGTCCTAAGAAAAAAATGCAAACTCTAAAGATCAATGTGCTTTATTGTTTATTTCAACTTCATACAGATAAAACTGAAATCAAAATCCCTACTTCTGTTACTAATACCAAGTTGCATAGATCGTCAGCTACTCTCAATTCAGAGAGAAGTTAATTTTGCATTTAAGTAAGGTGTATTAAGGGTACATCTCAATAATGTAGCTGTTGGCATCACTACTACTATTACTGGATCAGGAGGTTGTGTGGTTTATTCTCTGAGTTTCATTCTACACAGACTACACAGAGAGGCTGGCCACACCTATACATGAGATGAGAGGATACCTGATTGTCTGCATTTGCCCCAAAAGTCAAGAATTCATTGTTTGTTATTACATATGTAAAGGTGGTTTGGGAGTATATGTTGATTTGTACAGATACTGTCTCTTATGGTTATGAGTGACTTCTCACTCAAGTTCTTTGTGTGAGAGAACTGTGAAGCAAAGTTCAGCAATTCTGGCACACAAAAGACCTAAACAACCACTCTCGAAAACAGTTCAGTCATTGGGTTTATTTACTTGGGATCTGTATGCAGTGAGTCTGAGAATGTCCCTATTTCAGGCCTCAGAAATTAGACTGATCACGTCTAATTAAACATCCCATGAGCAGTTAGGTTACTTAACCATACATAGAGAATTGAACATTAAAACTGAATTCTCTTCCTGTAGTTATTTCCATTTTCAAGTATTATTTCTCTTCTAATGCTGCTTAAATGTTCATGAATCAGTTGCACAGAGACAATCTTCTTAGTTGCATGTAAAGGTTTATTTGTCTTGTTTGCCACCATAGGATAGCAAAAATGTAAAAACTATTTGGGGTAGGTTTTGCATTTTCATTGCTCAGCAACTCCAGAAACAAGAGGTATTTAAATATAAAATATAAAGATATTTATATACATATATATAATTGGGTTGTAACATGCCGTTTGAGATATACTACAGTTTTCTAATAGTGTCTGTTTATTGATATTACCTATCATTTTGTTATATTTTTATGCTGTAATATTTTAAGACTTTTTATTTTTTCAGTATTATTAACCTGTATCTGAGCTCCAGGATGCAACTGGAAATTAGTTTGCAACTCAGTGTATTTCTGATGGTCAGACTTTGTAAATAAATAACTAAAATACAACATTTTGTATAGCTTAACATGTTAAACATACTACATATTATGCTGACTTGACCAGACCAGTGATTGCAAACATATGCAACCTAGTTTGTACCTACATATCGTCTGAACTTCACTGAACTATCAGTTATAATAAGCTCATCTGTTTTTTTAGATGCTTTCATGGTCAAGTGGGACTTCATTTTCAAAGTATTCCAAGGTCATTCTTCATGACTCAAAATTTATAAGAAATGCATTGCCATATCTTGTAATATATTAAGATAAATACTTAAAACACACATTAAAAGTTTGTTCTTTAAAAAAAAATTGCATACCCAAGAATTTTAAGGGACTATGTAAAGCTGGAGTAGATATGAGTATAGAAAAATAAATAAGAACTAAAAAAACTGGATTGGAAGGATACTTTTTTTCTTGAAATGAGCATACAAGAAAAGCAAACTGATTTTAAACCAGCACAAATAAATATTGTGCCTGATGAGACATGCCAGCAAAGATCATTAATGCTGAAACACATTACATACAGTATAATGCATGTTATTTAATGGAGCTCTTTAAGCTTGCATTTCATTTTATTGATGTAAGTGTAAATGTTAGTCTTTAGTCATTCTTAACAACAACTGGCAATTTTAAAATATATGTTGTATTATTAAAAGTATGTACCAGTAATAAAAAAAAAAAAATAAATATAAAAAATGTTGCTGTCTGGGTACCTTTTCATTACTGACCCCCCCCACCCCAGATTTATGAGGCCCGCAACATTCTAACAGTGCCCGTTCAAGTCATTAGTCTCCAGATAGTTCTATCTATAGCACTTTATCAAAAGTTATTCTGCTAAAAAAAGATATGAACTTATACTGACAGGGTTATGTTTTTGTACTGAGGAGTGTTTCTCTTTTCCTAATGAGAAAAACTGTTCTGTAAGTAAAATGATATCAGGGTGTTTCCCACAAAAAGCTGTAGTCTCCAGAAGTGAGAAAAAGGTAGCTGTGACAAAACACAAGACACTTCAGCAATCATTTTTATTCATCATTGAGCAAGTTGTTACACATAAATCTTTCAGTGTGAAATATTGTTTTGTTTCCCACAGTTAACTATTTGCTATCTAGTTGGACGAATTATCTTACTAAGATTTGGTTGAATCTTTTCAAACTCCATTAGTTTGAAACCGTTTGTGCCCCTCTTAAAACAGAGACATCGGAGCATTTAAATGCAAATCTGGGATTTTCCCTGATACTAAGGAGAACATAGCTTCTGTGAATGATAGCAAACAGAATAGGGCATGGTATGTATGTTTAATTATAACATTCTTCATTCAAAAGTAAATGTAAAATTGTACATATCCCATAAGGAATATGGAGATATGTTTAATTTTACATTTCCTTGAAACCTGGGTTCATTGCTAATCCTCTTTCTGGTTAACCCTTGACAGAATGCTTTTGTGCAGAGGTTCTTTGACTTTTTGATTTCTTTACAAAAGACATTCATAGCACTTTGAGATATGCAACTATTTTATTTCTTTTTGTAGTATAAATACTGAATTTTCTGCATATGTCTTCAACATGTTTAACAATATACAAATGTGTAACAAATTATATATGTTCTCTATTTTATCTTGCATAATCACTTGTGTTTTTACTTGAATAAATGGTCACGTGGTTCACTCACAAGATCAGGGTTTGTCGCTTCTTGGGATATTTACGTTCTTTTTGTAATGTTTTTGTTCTCTCTAAAAAAAGAAAGAAACAAAATTAAAAAGAAAATAATCAGTGTTACAATTCTTTATATTGTAATTTTAACCACTTTACCTATCACTACTGTAAATTATCTGGAAGGGTCTTTTTCCATCAGTACTGAAAAACATATCAAGCTGATGTGTGTTATACTGTAGGTCATAGCCTGTCTTCAAAGGATGACCATGTTTCATTAATGTGATTATTTATGCTAGACCAGATATTTTTTTTTTTCATTGCAAATCTTTGCTATGTAACTGAAACACAATGTATGTCTTTATGTGACGAAGTACCTTTGGAAACGAGCCTCTGGCTCAAAGGTTGTAAACTGATTCCTTAAATAAATAAAATAAATAAAAAGCCTTAACTTGAAAAACAAAATTGAAATAGCTGTATTTTGTTTTATAGAATTTTTTTTACATATATATACATATATATATAAAATGTGTTTACTGGGTTGGATAAGTAACATACACACCAAATGAAGACTACTGCAGAAAATGGCAGAAATATCTGTTTAGCAGGTTGGCATGAGAGCTGCCTCCCTAATTTTGCAGAAATTAATAATATAAGATATTTATAAGTCTATATTTTACTTACTGAGTCTTTTACACACCACTCATGGATTGTGTTTGACTCAGAAGCAAACTTTCTGTATAAGACACACGTATGTGTTAAATTATGTAGAGTCATTTCACATAAAAGTACATGCACTAGACTATCACCTGTATATTACAATGAATATGATTGCCCTGATGATGTTTGGGTGGCATGCCTATTTATGCCCTTTATGTAGCATGCATAGACCTCCTTCATTATGCTGTAGAACCGCTGTCATGATTTGTTAAGGAAGGCAGATCAGCCTCTGCTATGATATTTCAGGCACCATATTCCAATCTCCCAACTGGTTAAATGCAGTTTTGTAATTAAAACATTTTTTTATAACTTCCATTGCAAAAACTGTTAAGTAAAGGATTATCCATTAACTGCAAACATTAGACAAAATCTTCACTTATATAAATTGTAAATGTAATGGGGAAAAGGAGCCCCTCACTGGGAACTCCATGTTCTTGTTATATTCACTCAAAAAGAAATAAGATCAGAACTTTTCATGTTTTTGATAACTGCTACACTACTGATTATACTAGTAACTTATAAAAGAAGACATATTTGCTGCATAATATATAGCAGGTGCAACTAAACTCAGAATGGTGCAAAAATTAAATTAACTGCATCTGTCTTTGCTTAAGCAGGAGCAGAGGGTGTGGCTAACGGAAAAGTAACACGCAGAGAGAACATTTTTCTTTGTTCTGCAGTCAGGTGGTGCAGGTGCATGGATGACAGTGAGAAATATGTCATCTTGCACTGATAGCTCTTCACCAACACAATAGCGTAATACCTACCAGATAAAATATAGTGCATAATTACAGCGTGAACTGCATCCTGGTTGATTCATTCAGTGTTGGAACTGTCAGAAAAAAAATCATTACTGCAATTCATATTGCCAAATAATGCTTCCATTTATAAAGGGGCTTTTACCAGCAGAGACCAAACACAACACTGAGAATAGAAGCCATTGCTTGTTAGGAATAAAACTGTGTTTTTTAGTTATTGTGCAGAGTACAAAGTATCAGATAACAATTTTAAACCAAGCCTCTAAATATAGGCGGACATAATTTTTATCTGATTGCAAAAAAGTAAAAAAAAAAAAAGGAAGACATTTTTACTTTATTTTGATGTTGTGCAACACTTTTACTTAACAGTATGAGAAAAGTATATATTTCTGTGACATAATGTATCATACTGTTCCGCTCACAAATGACAAAAAAGTACACCATTAGCTTCAACAGTATGCGTATACTGTAGGGACTATTACATGATGTTTTGTTGTATGCCTTTGTGAAACAGGGAAACACCCTTCCACATATACAAGTATTTATTTGTAATTTCAATAAAAAACACTTCTGACATATTTATTTTCCTCATGAGACAGCTTAGAAAGCTTTCTAACATTCCTTTAAATTCAAAAATTTAAAATAATGGATATGCAGTATGCACGACATGGAAAAGACCCTACACACAGCAATATGCAGTGCAGAGGGCAAAGTTATGTGTCTCCTGGGTATCCTATGGATACTTACAGATGCACTAACAGAGACACAGAGAAGTACATGTCTGCTCTCCCCAGATCAGGTGGTATCCCATACAATTGTTTATACGGAGAGTGGTCAAGGAGTAGAATGAAGGCATGGCTGTGTGAGCCACCCCAATACTTAGATGTAGGAAGCCTTTTATAATGGACTTCACAGGCATATTGTGGTGGACAGAGACACCAGCCAAAAGGCTGCCATATCCCTCTCCTCACCATGTTGGTGGCTCACTGGGTCCACCTGCCCTGGATAAGAGTCTGTGCCCAACTCCACTTTATTTTTTTAAACCAGTACATCCCCTATGGGGATATGGTAGTCTTTTGCCATGGATTGCTATTTTCCATAGTCTCCAGTTCCTGAAGAGCAGGGGATCCCTTTCAGAGCAAGGACGGGCTTCTGACTGGAAGCCTAGTGTCCAGACTGACTCCACCCCTAGGTCAGTCCCTTTCTGATCCCACTGCTACCTGCTTAAAGGTAGGGACTTCTGAGGAGTATGCTGTGAATGCCAGCCTTATGTGTTCCTGTGCACCTGGCTGTGTGGTGTGATGCATAGCTGTACAGCTTGGTACGCACCTTTATTGGTGCATACTGAGCCAATTAGTGCATAGTGCCAAGCATGCTTACAAACAAGTTATGGTTGAGGGGGTTTGAAAAGGAAAAACATGTTTTACCTCATTTCTTATGGTTCACTTTTATCTAAGGAAACCATGCAACTTTGTTATATAATATGTAACAATAATAGTAAAAAAAACTAAGCTGTCATTTAATGTGTAATTATTTATCCAGTGACAGATCCAGCAACAATGCTTTCAAATGAATAATCTGATGTTTTCTTCTGTCTAGGCAGAAAGACGGTACATAAAGTTTAATGTGGGAAAGTGTGCTGTCCTGCGCTTGAGGAGGAATAATATGAGGACAGCATTCTCCTTGAATGGTACCAAAATCAAACAGGTATCTACCGGAGGAGAGAGATCTGGGGATAGTTATAACAAATGAGCTAACAAGTCAGCATCCATGTGAAGTGGCAGTAAGAAAGGCATCGCTGGGTTGTAGTAGATAACAATTTATTAGTACATCTAGGGAGAAGGTGCCCCCACCAGTAGATATATGCGAGACTGCAGCTAGAGAACTGCTGTCAGTTTTGGGCACCTTACCATAGGAAAGATATAGAATGACCAGAGAGAGTCCGGAAACATGTGACCAAAACGATGGTGGGGAAGGGGAGTATGACCTATGAGAAGACATTGGAAAGCTTGGGCATGTTTAGTCTGGAACAGAGGAGATATAATAATGCTGCACTGGATCATGGTAGATCCATAGATGTGTGTGTAAAATTCAACATAATTCCAAGGGGAAGGAAGGTAGCAGAGGTTGTGATTGGCAAATCTTATGAGGCCAGTTTAGGGGGATCAAAAAATGCATTACTTTTCACAAATGGTGGTGAGTGTGTGGATTGGGCTACCAAGTATTGTGATTAATGTAGGGATCCTTGATGGATTTAATGGGTAACTATATGAGGGGAGGTCAGTTTAAGCAAGTATTGCTGCTATTGATCAGGTAGAGGACAGTCTTGATGGGTTAAGGTCTTCTTCCACCTTTTTCTTGAATGTTTCATGTCTCTTCATAAGCTGAGGTGTCTGCAATGGGTCTTTCACTCTCATGACTACTGACTGCTTGTGCTTTTTTGACTGTCAAGTGACATGTTTTGAGCTTTTCCAGGATAAATAAGCTTTAGCACATTAATGATAAGTAAGCCACAGGTCAATTGTAAGAGAACATACAACTTCTATTGTGCAGAATAAGAAATATGTACTTAAAAAAGAAGCCCAGCTATTCTGCTTGTGGCACAAGCTGGCAGGCAGAGCATTCAAGCAGATGGGAGAAACAATGTGATGAGGCATAGACAGCTTGCATTTTTGTGGAAACACAAATTTAGGAAAGAAAGAGGACCAGTAGCCCATTGAGTTCTTTCCCCACCACCTCAGTGGGAATAATCCTTAAAATGAACTAGTCCTTTCTCAGTTTTAACATTTGTCATCTGGTTTTCTCTGAGTCAGCATGAGTTTGCTATATTTTTTTTTTAGAAAACAAGCCCCGTCCTCCCAAATAAAAGAGCCTGAATGGACACGAAGGAGGAAATGGTCACAGCAGCAGCTTTCTCACATGACACAGCCTGCACTGCACAACAGTGTTCTGCATACTGCTAGTCATCAGCCTGTCATTTCTCAGCAAAAGGAACCTTTCAGCTTGGTTACCGCCTGAAGAGAGCTAATTTTCCAGCAGTCAGGCTCAATCTGGGTAAATAATTAAAGAGAGGAAAAGGCGAGGATCACACCAGTGCTTTGTAATTTGGTTACTGCAAGCAGACCCTGCAAACCCAATTTGAGGCAGGTCTGCCCTCCCCAGAAAGCTATGGAGACAGGCAGTAGTAGAGCCAATGCTCTGTGCATATTTTTGGAAGAATTAATGGCACCTTTTATTCATTTGGCAAGATGGCTGGGGAGTGTAAATTATTATAACGTACATATTTATTATAAGGAGATGAATCCTGGCATGCCCAGTAAAAAATTACATTGTGGATTTCTTTTCCTCATTAAAACATTTGCCCTTACATTTTGTGCCTAGTCATACTCATTGATTAAAAGCTATAATGATTCAGACAGAGTAGAAAGGTACCTAATTTAAGTTTCTCCAATTAAGACAAGCTCCATGACTAATCTTTTTTTTTAATAATTGTGTACCATGATGCTGATAAGCAGGCTGGGTATTTACTATTTACAGCCCTTGAACAGGACCATTTTTGTGATGTTGTGAAGTGGGGTTAATTGATGTGAAAGGTAACATTTTTATGAAACGAGCTACCTTTGCACAAAGGCTAGAACATGCATTGTTCTTTAGAATTTTTTTGGGGCGGTAAATAGGCCCACTAGTAGGTCGATTATGAAAAAACAACGGTGCCCAATTTTTATTTAGTTTAAATCAAGGTAGACCAACTGAAATGCAACATCCTGTTTTAACAGAGGCCTGATTTTTGCAAATGTTGCAGCTGGGGGTGGTAGGAGCAGAAGCACTGCAAGGTCACGAGGCTTGCTCCAGGTCACACAGTGAGCCACCAGCTGTGGTGGGATTCAAACATGGGATCTCAGGTTTCACAGCTTAGTACTCTAACCACCAGCCCACAGTGCCTGTCTCACATCTGAACCAGAGGTTCAAATAGTCAGGAGCCACAGAATGGTTTTAAATCTGTTTTACATTCCCCACAATCTATGATATGCAAAATAAGCCCAGGGTTCTGCTAAAAGTGGCATGGGCATTACAGGACTTGTCTCTTGTGACTAGAATGTTAGTGGCATTACCTATTGTCTTCATCAAAGCTTTGATGCATATGCAGGGCTCCTTGTGAGGGAAAAAACTAAACAAAAGAATGTTACAGTGGCACAAACTGATGCATTTTACAAAATCTGGGTCCAGAGCAAACTATCTTCAGATTCAGTAACATGAATCTTAATAAGGTTACAGATCTAGCTCCCAGCATATTATTCTATTAACATTTATTAATGTGCTTAACCTGTGAGCACGGGACTCAGCACAATGAGGGTTAACGGAATTTGTTATTGTCATACAGCAGCCGAAAAGCTGCAGCTGATGTTTCATGAAACCTCATTAAAAATATCATATTCAGGAACCGCCTTCACACTGGAAGTCTTTGTCTACCCATTTTCTTTATTGCAGATGTTTTCTGCCTGGAGTCAGTTTTGGCTACCAAATCAGTATATGCTAAACAAAAAAAAATGTCAGTCTCTGCAGTCTGCAGGACCAGTAACCTGATTGCTGCCTCATGGCTTTTGACTTGGCATTTCCATATTAAGAAAAGGAAGCTGCTCCTTCTTCGATAAAATGGAACCATTAACATCTATTAATAATGCAGACGGAGTAAGTAGCTGGAGTCTGAGCTCCCCAAGGGCCTCGTAAAACAGATGTGCTCAATGTCTTCCCGGATTTGATGACTGCTGGGGTGCAGGGGGTCGCTGTGCTTCCCCTTTATTTCCTCTGGCAGTGGTTTTCTAATTTAAACACCTCTGTCTCTTGGCTACAGTAGTTGTCTCTGATGTTGGTGGTGGGGGGGTGGTGGGTGTTGGTGTTCTAGCGTTGTCATGCATGGTGCCTGAAATAGGGCACTGCATAGTCATTTTAAAAGAGCCTTGGAGCAATACACCATCTCACTCCCTCCTTTGCATTTCCTTCGCAGCCACATTCGGCACTGAGATCTATCATCCTAGTTGATCATTTGCATTTGTGAGGTAAGCAGCTCTTAGTTCTTGATGCATTCATGTTTACTTTCTTGGTCAAGAATGGTTAGTTTCAGGACTGTAGGATTTTTGCTATAAGAATATTTTCAGTGTTAAAGCTGTCATTTTTGTTTGTGTGATGTAGCCCCTTTTGAAATGCATTAATTATTTTTGTTTGCGATTGTAATGCACTGTGAAATCCTAATAAGGTTGTGTTTGCAAAAGATTTCCATAAAGGACATTCTCACTTCTGACAGTGTGATTGCTGAGGGTTCAGGCTCCAAATACTGCACTCGTTGCACTCTAATTTTAGATGGAAAGTAAAATAGGAACAAAAATACATCTCAGGACCTGATGACATGATTAGCTCTGGCTGTAGCAAGCTATGGAACGCTACATGTGCAATACATGATATCTGCAATGCATATCTGTACACTTTGTCAATGACTTCCAGTTGCGAAATGGAAGAAAAAACATTTATATGGAAAGAAATAGTAAAATAAAATCTGACAGTTCTGTGATCATAATGACTTCCATTCATTGCCCCTCCTAAACAGTTTATGCTTGTTTAAAAATAGCAGCTGTTCTGTCGATGCTCTTTCAACTTCCTTTTATTGTCTGAAAAATCCACATCTTATCAAAACATAGTTGCTACATATGATCAGGTGCCATTTTGGATAAACACGCTCATTTGGAAATAGCATAGTTTTAAATTATGGTTTATGGTTTTGCAAACTTATCTGTAGCCCTCACAAATCAAATAAAGGGTTCAGTAAAAATAAATGATTATTTTTCAGTATAATGTAAGAGATACAACTGAACTGATCTGTAGTTATTTGAACAACATGTAATAATAGGATATCCCATGTACGGAAAGTTACATTTTACTACAGATCCTTTGATGCAATTTAGAATTTAAAACTGCAGTGCAGTTTGCATATGTCTTATATTTTTTTATTTTTGTTTTTAAATGTTTAGTGAGTGTTCAGAACTACTAAGTGACAATCCAACTTTGGTTTGATACATTGAAGGTGAATGTGTTTAGTATTTACTAGGTTTTGGGGAATAATGTTAACATGGGATGAATACAAAAAATGTGCTGAGAAACCATAGTTCTGTCATATGACCAGTCACAATTTGTGCCAGTATGTTCTAAGACACTCCCATATCTAGGTCGACTTCATTACGAAAAGCACAAAATAGATACAGCTCTGCATATTAGTACTCTTATCCAAGAAGGATTTAAAAAACAAAAACAAAACAAAACAAAACAAACAAACAAACAAACAAAAAAAAACAGTAGTTGAGGCAGTCCCCATAAAACAGCCTGAAGGAAAACCTCCACTGTACCACTAGCAAAGCAAAGGTTCTTCATCAAAAAATAAATAAACAACAACAAAAAAAGCTGGAAAAAAGCTATGCTGTATTATTTCATAACAAAAAGAATATTAACTAACAAATCTTTTTTAAAGGTTTTAAAGAGCAGCAGGCACGATCGAGGCCATTAAGTCCCAACAATATTCTAGCTACATTAGGGTCTGAATAAGTAGTTTAAAAAATGTTCATACAGTAATTAATTCATTAGATAAAAACCATTAGAGGGTTTGCTTGTATTCAATAAGCTTTAGCAGTAATGTATTCTTGATAATCATCGAGTCTTCATTCAGGTATTTTAAAATCAATCAGCTATTTCAAAAACTGTGTTTAATGACAATTTTTGTAATTTGCGTGAATTCACAACAAAGATGGCAGTCCCCAGCAAATTTCAAAAATCTTTTCTCCAGATATCACACACTTTCTGCACATGCAGTATTTGTACTGCAGATACTGTATGTCAGGGTGTTGCCAGCAAATGCTTCTGATGGCCAGCAGCAGAGCAGTACCTAGATGGGCTTACGCCCATGATGGTGGACCTGGCAAAAGACCAATGATTTTTAAGAACTTCAAAATCCTCTATCTTGCCAACGGAATGCAATAACGCAAAAAGAAAACCAGATGTATTAATATTTTAGTTTGTTCTAACTGCCAGTCAAAGTATTTAAATTTTTGTTAACTAGTACTGCTGCTTTAAACATGATATTAGTCCCCAAAATGAAAGGTGGTCCACTACGTTAACAAAACAGCTCCCCCCCCAATTGTACCACACTTTAACTTGAACATGCTGTAGCCCTGCCCCACACTTAGCATCATCAAAATGTTGTTCTGGAGTACAGCTACAACCACAGCCTGAGACTTCAGACCTCACTACAAGCGAGCCCTACAGAATCTTTCATGTAATTCATTAGTCTATGGTGCAACTTGCCTGCCCCAGGTAAAAAGGGTTCAACAGCTCTTTAAAGCAGAGGAGCAATGCAATTCTTGCGCTAGGGTGTTGTGTCAGCACCTGAGCTTGAAAGCAGACTACAGGCTCAGATGAACTGCAAGCTGGAAATAAAAAATAAAGTTAGACCGGATGTTTCAACCTTAGCTCCTCTTCAGCAGTTATCCAAAAAGGAAAAGTAAGCAGAGTGTGTGCTGGTCAGACATCACATCATGAAATAGCATCCTATATATCTTAATTTTTTAACCTCTTTGTTTATTTACAGAAACACTTTCAAAAACCATTTTTAATACCAGATCATTGTATAAATGCAATAACTATCTCCAGGGTACTGCATTCATTGAGATACAGGCACTATTAAGATGGGGTGCTGAGGAGTGCTTGGCCTGTGGCCCATGCCTCAAAACACACCTCTGATGTGCTTGTATCTCACAATGAATGCACACCCCATGTTATGTGTGCATGTGTGTTTAAGTGTGTCGGCGTAGTGTATATGTGTGTGTGTGTGTGTGTGTGTGTGTGTGTGTGTATGTATGTAGTAAGTAAGTAAGTAAGTAAGCAATACGAGAGGCCAGGGTGTGTGATTACAGAGGAACAATTCCACGGCTCTTGCACTAAGTGTCTTTAAACACATGAGCAAGTGCAATTATTCCTTCTAATCACACATCCCTACAGTATCTTAAAGCACTTATAAAATGAAGAGAAAAATTAAAGATGTGGATAAAATGATCAGTATGCTTTTTTTTCTTTACTTCAGAACAGGAAACATTTATTTTTAACAGGTGGGATATAAAGTAGTCCCTGTTGAGAATGTCTGGTGAATGGCTTAAAACTCACAGAAGCAGAACATTTTATTAGCATTTCAGAACCAAGAGCATTTCATTTCTGTCCTTATAATTAAAAATTTAAACTATATTGCCTGCTACGATGCAATTCTGTACCGCAGTTGTATTTGTGTTTGTGCATTTTGGCAATTCTGAGTGAGTAGGAGGAAGGACCTCTGTTGTGACAGTTGGGATCCAGAGTGCATAGGAGGGAAGAGTTTTATTTGCATCTATTAGACAGTGTAGGGTGTATCAATTATTTCATGTGGGGGCCTGTGATGAGGTCAGCACAGAAAAAAACTAGTACAGGCATGTAATTGTGATGTCATCATGGCCTAATAATGACACACCTTTTTGGGTGTTTTAGCCAATCAGATTACTTAGGTTGCTGTATTTCTCCACATTATAGGTATTCATAGGCATAACAAGTTATGTGGTTGTACTCTGATGGATATACACACCCACCTACCCACACACACACACACACACACACACACACATATACAACCACACCCACACAAAGGGGTTGGTTGGCATGATACACAACTGTGTGCTTGTTGTTACTCTAAAAAAATGAGGTTTTATTGAGAAAAAGGTAGAAATGTACATGAAACAGAATGAAATTCTGAACCTTGTGTATATTCTGTTCAATTTTAAAATCCAGCAGTCACAGTACAGAATTTATCCGAGTACTGAACCACGCTCCCATACTAGAGGTCTATGTAAAAGTTAAAATCAAAAGTCCATTTTGCCCTCCTTATAACTTGGCTCTCTTCTGGAGCAGAGACTTGAAATTCACAGGGGTTTTCCTCAGTCACAATATCTTTGGAGCTGGCAGATTTGTTAAACCTGGTTGAGATGTTTTCAATATTTTGAAAGCAGAAAACAGCTTATTCCACTTTTGTAACACAACATTTTGACAAAGAGTTTCTGAAAAACTAGAAGGTGTATCTTGCATAACATTTATAAAATGGCTAGGGAAATTGTTGCCTCCTGACTGGTCAGAAGCGGAGCACTGTGAAACCACTAGTGATGGTTAAAAAAACATGTTTGCAATCACGGCACAGCACACTAACTTACCAATGTCTTTAAAAAAATCATGATTTCCATTACAAAATGGCCACCACTTTTATATACTACAAAAACTCAGTTAGGTCTCTTCAAACAAAACTCCCTCAAATTAAAATAAAAATGATTAGATGTTCTTGCCCTTTATACGTCCTTGCTTACACATGTACACAAATAAAAAAAATGAAGTACTCTATCGATGCAGTGCATGATTGGGAAGATGGGTGATGCATGATGCAACAGCAACAATCTAGACATAGACCTTGGATTTTGTTCAACCGACACCATCCCTTTTTAAGAACTGCTGGATTATTGAACTATAGCAAAAGCTGTAAGTATTTTTTTAATTATGGTCCTCATAGGTTATTACTACTGACTGTGCAATCACTACTGGTTATTGTGAAATTGGAGGAATCCTGTTGATGCTATATATTACAATGTTTCTTTGTACTGATTGTATAGGTTCACAGTGATATACCGTAGCATGGGAAGGGCTGTCTCTTTAAGAGTTAGAACTTAGGTTTTCCATGAGTTCTTAAATGGCCTCATTCCTTCTGCTGCTGCTTCTTCTTCTCCTCCTCTGTTTTCTCCTTCTCCTTCTCCTCCTCCTCTTTCTGCTGCTGCTTCTTTTTCTTCTTCTCCCTCATATAATCTGTGTTTTGCTCACTAAGCTCAGAATACTTATATGTGTTAAAAGTGTCTCTGTGATGTAAAGGAGTGGTGTCCCAAACGTTTTTTTTGCTATAAAATTGTACAAGTAATTTTGCTTATATTTACTTTAGTAAGGGTCACTGCTCGCTGGCAGCTCTTGACTCTGATGAGATACTGTTTGTTAATTGGCGAATCAGCTTTTTGCAATTCCTATGCTGCTCCTTACAGATGTAACAAACTAAAGCTAACCAAAAATTCTGTTCCAACTGTGTGTAAACATGTGAGATCTTGCTTTTATGACAATAATATTGTGTAATTATTTGCAAAATCTATAAATAAAAAGTTTTTTAAAAAATTAGGTACTAGTCCCAGTCTATTTTATGGAGCTTCTTTATGACCGTGCAAAATCCCCCTCCTATTGTTACCTGCCTATCAAACAAATATTTGCTGCGTAACCTGCTGCAGAAAACATTGAATCCTTGGCTTTACTGAGGCATTCTGTTAAAACTGCAGTATTTGTTAGCAGAAAAATGAATCATGCATTTTTGTAGTAATAATTTATTTCTGGCAAAACCATCAATATATTTATTTTTATTTTCATTGTATTTACCTCCTGAACTGAGATATGGGTTTCAAACTTTTCATAAGTCACTGTTCTCTGGCCACACCCTCTATGACTTATTAAATATTATACAATGGTGTGTGAAAATCCTGTAACCTCATTGGTCAAAACAAGTCACATGACTGTGGGTAAATCCTGCATTACCCACGACTGAGGGAATGCATTTATAAAACAACATAATTAAACACATTTTACATATGAGTCCATTGTATAATTGCAATAAGGCACTCCAGAGTGTGAGTTATTGGGGAATTACCCACTTCTTGTGTGGTTAAGTCACTCGGCGGCGCCTCGTGACACACCACACAAGGCGTGGGTAAACCCCCAATAACTCACACCCTGTTATGCGTTATTGCTTAATTTTATTGCGGTGCTGTGCTGCTTACCACCAGAAATGTGTACTAGCACCCTCCTCATAGTATGAATCCAATATGTAATGTCAAAAAGTAAGCCTAAGGGGAGGTATTTAAAAAAATTGCTAGCGGCTGCCCTCTTTAAAGACTTGAGTCATTACTACATTAAAAATATAAGCTGCTTTAAAAAAAATCTGGGAAAAATTAAAATAAACGGATGAATCTAATTATGACATGAATAGTGTAATGCTAAAAAGAATGCTGTGATGACATTTTTGGTGACTAACAAATACTGCTGCTTTCATTGTGTCTTTGCGGTTAAGAGGGGAACATCTGCCAGTGAAATTCTGCGGAAGTTTAAATTCCTGTATTCTATAATAAAGAAACAGACCATCCATTTAATGTGTAGAAAGACGGATGACTGACAGGCAGTTAAGGAACTACTTTTTACTGGTTACTTTTATCAAAAGAAAATACCGTTTTTAAATTTAGAAGTTGGCTTTTTATGTTTTTTTTCTTATTTTCTCAGTTTAACCATTTTATAAGAACAACACAACACTTCAGGGTGTGGCTTATGTGATAGTTGAGCTTTCAGGTGCTGAAGGCATTCAATGTGGCTAATAGCTTGGCAGAAAACACCAGGAGAAAGGACTGCTGTGTGACTGAACTTCTCTGCTGGGACTAAAGTAGAAGAACTTTTGTATTTGGACCTTTAATTTAGGGTAAAACAACTAACATACAAAACAAAAAAAAGTGTGTGTTTGGGTTAACTGAACTGAATGGGTAACTGAAAAGTCATCTAGGTGTAAATCTCAGGTGACTGAAAGGACTTAACTGCTGTGAGGTTTAAATTACTTGTAGAAAGATCTGGTAAGTAGGGGGAGTGGCTTAGCTAGAAGGAAGCTACATTTAAAGACTGCCTTAGAAAGATTCTGCTAATAGCTTGGCAGAAGACACCAGGAGAAAGGACTGCTGTGTGACTGAACTTCTCTACTGGGACTATATTGCCCTCCTTCCCTTCCCCCACCACCCAAAGCTAGTTCAGCTAGTTCTATTTTTATAGGCACAGGATTTGACTGACAACAGGAACTTCCTGTTTAGGGGCAGGAAGTGAGTGATCACAGAACCACCAAGGACCCACCATCCTAGAAGGGCAAGAGTAGCCTCCGGCCCTCTAGCTGCTGGAGGTCTGCCTCTGAACAAGTAAGTGGTCTACTGAGAAATATAGGATATTCTTGTCTCAGAACAGGACAATCAGGAGCTTAAAGGGAACACAGGCAGAAAGTAAGGAGAGAGAGAGAAAAAACAGAGGAAAGAGTAAGGATTTGCAAACAGTTAAGGGGCCAGAAATAAGATATGATTGAGTGGTGTAAGTGCAGTGGCTGTGGAGCAGCAGACTTCGGGAGATGTTCTGGAGGATGCGGTGTTGTCTCATCTGCAGGCACCTCTCTGGCTGAGGGAGGAGGTTGCTCATCTCCAGGCTGAGTTGGCTCAGGATTTGTGGGACCTCCTGTTCCATCCAGGGACCACCAGTGCCACTGCCGTTGCCTCAGAGGTTGCCAAGAAAGAGGAGCGGTTGGACCACAGTGGGCTCAGGGAGGGTGATGGTGTGGAACAGAGGCACATCCTCTCAGTTGTACCTCTCCACATTCCTATGCCATTCTGGCAAAGTGTGGTTCCTCTATGGAGGCACCTACAGTGGAGACCAATGAGGATGCTGGGAACCTCCACAAAGGAGACCTACAGGAGGGTGGCAGGGGACCCTGCAGGGAAGAAACAACTCTGGTGGGGACTCCATTGTTAGGAAGGTAGAACTGGGCAAGGGGGGAGAGGGAGGTAGGTGCCTGCCTGGCGCCATGGCTTGAGGGACAGGGAGGCAATCCTCAGGATTGCCGGAGCAGCTGCACAGGGAGGGAGTTGGATGTCATTGTCCACCTAGGGACAAATGACCTGGCTAAGAAAGGGATTAGAGAAGTGCAGGAAGAGTTTGTGGAATTGGGGAGGGCCTTAGTCAAGTAGCACGAAGTAACCTTCTCGGAGGTGCTACCCATCTATGGCTATAGGAGAGGCTAGTGTTCTGTACCATGGATCCAATCAGTGGTTGAAAACTGGTGTGGAGCCCAGGGATTTGGCTTCATTGGGGACTGGGGGTCCACCTGGAGTGATGCAAGCCTATACTGGCATGATGGGCTGCATCTGTCCGGGAGGGGAACCAGGATCCTAGGTGATAGTTTTAAATGCTTCATTGGCAAGCTTTTAAACTAGCCAAGGGGGGAGGCACTGGAAAGGAGCAGGAAAATCCTAGCCCCCAAACAATCATGGTAGTAAGTGCAGCAAACACCAACATGGAGGTGTTGATAGGGAGAAGGGCAGTGGTAAATGGAGAAAGTGACAAAGGCAAGAAGGACAGGGATGGGGCAAAAGGGGGTAAGGCCATCAGGAAATGGAGGGTAATGAGTACCAATGCCTCGTAGTCTGGGCAACAAGCTCCCTGAGCTGGTGGCCTTAATGGAAGAGGGATGCCTGGATATCGTAGCAGTCACAGAAACATGGTACACAGAGAACCATGACTGGGATGTTAACATACCAGGGTAAATAACCTACAGGAGAGACAGGCAGGGGAGAAGAGGGGGAGGAGTAGCTCTCTATGTAAAGGAAGGGATAAAAGCAACTGAACAAAAGAGTAAACAGGGAGGAGAGGAGGCACTGTGGGTCACCTTGGAGACTGGAAAGGGCACCACAATCCGCACAGGGTTGTAGACCCCATGTCAGGGGAAGGAATGGACAAGGATATGATGGAAGGCATTCTTAGAATGGCAGAGAAAGGGAGATACTGTTGATGGAGGACCTGAATATGCCAGATGTTAACTGGAGCACATTTGCTGCAGCCACATCCAAGAGCAGGGCCATTCTTGATGCCATACAGGTGGCAGGCATTAGACAGCTAGTTTCGGAACCCACTCATGAGGGAGCAATCTTAGACCTCGTACTCTCAAACGGGGGCAGTGAGAGGATTTCAGATCTAGAAGTGGGTTGCCATCTGGGGACAAGTGACCATCAAACAGTGTGGTTCACGTTAAACTCAGCTACAGAGTCAAGCCATACAAAAGTGAGGGTACTGGACTTTAGGAGGGCTGACTTTGGCAAGATGGGAGAGTGCCTCAGAAAAGCACCAGCAAACAGGCTAGAAGGAGGTGTGGAGCAACAATGGGAATTATCAAACTGCCATCACAGAGGCAACCTGCCTTTGTGTGAAGCAAATAAACAAATCAAATGAAAGAAAAGCCACTATGGTTCTCAAGAGAGGTGGCTGTGAAAGTCAGGAAGAAAAGATAGCATTCGGAAGTATAAGGAAACACAGAAGGAGCAGGACAGAGAGCTGTACCAGTTAAGGCAGAAAGAAGCAGGAGGGAAGTCAGAATAGCAAAGGCCCAAACTGAGGAAAAGATAGCCAACTCAGTTATAAGGGGGATAGAACCTTTATAGGTACATCAGATAGAAAGACAAAGGGAGGGATAGTGGGGCTGAATAGAATGAATGGTGGGTGGCAGAGGGACAGTGAAAAGCAGGAATACTGAACGAATATTTCTGCTCAGTATTCAAAAGAGGAGGGGAAGTGCCTAATCCAATTAACAGAAGCACTCTTGATAGGGGGTCGATCCCAGTCCTTTCACAGAAGAAAGGGTTCTGCAAGAACTCCAAAACTGAAGGTGGACAAAGCAATGGGTCCTGATGGAATTCACCCCAGAATTCTAAAAAGAATTAGGGAAGGAACTAGTGAAACCACTGGCTACTCTTTTAATAAATCATGGGAGGATGGTGTGGTACCCGAGAGACTGGAGGAAGGCAGATGTGATTCCCTTCACAAAAGTGGGACCAAGACAGAGGCAACTACAGACCTGTCAGTCTGACCTCTGTGGTAGGAAAGTGATGGAGTCACTTCTGAAGGAAAGAATAGTTGATTACCTAGAGGTCAGTGGAGCACAGGATCCAAGGCAGCATGGGTTCACAGCGGGAAGGTCATGTCAGACGAATCTAATAGATTTCTTTGACTGGGTGACCAAAGTAGTAGACCAGGGAGGGGCTGTGGACATGGCCTACCTAGACTTTAGCAAGGCATTTGACACAGTCCCACACAAAGATTATTAGTCAAATTAACCAACCTGGGAGTGGGTCCCAGGGTGGTAGCCTGGTAAAACATTGGCTGGACAACAGGACACAGAAGGTAACTGTAAATGGAGTCCACTCTGAAGAAAGGGCGGTTACTAGTGGGGTACTGCAGGGTTCAGTATTGGGTCCAGTCCTTTTTAATGTCTTCATCAGTGACATTGCAGAGGGACTGGAAGGAAAAGTATGCCTTTTTGCAGATGACACAAAGATCTGCAACAGGGTTGATACACAAGGAGGCGTGGAAAGGATGAAAAGGGACTTGGCAAGGTTGGAGGAATGGTCAGACGTATGGCAGCTAGGATTCAATGCAAAAAAGTGCAAAATAATGCACCTGGGAAACAAGAACCCAGGGGAAGAATACTCAATGGGTGGGGAGGTAGTAACAACAACAAAACAGGAAAGGGACCTGGGGGTAATCATATCAGATGACCTTAAGGTTAGCAAGCAATGTGAGAAGGCAGTAGGGAGGGCCGGGGGTATACTGGGATGTATAGGGAGAGGCATCAGCAGCAGAAAACAGGAAGTTGTTATCCCTCTGTACAGACAGTTGGTGAGACCCCATCTGGAATACTGTGTCCAGTTCTGGAGACCCCATCTCTGCAAGGACATAGACAGGATAGAGGCAGTCCAGAGGAGGGCAACTAAGATGGTGCAGGGTCTGCAAAGAGGCCGTATGAGGAGAGACTAAGGAGCTTAATATGTATACCCTTGAGGAAAGAAGGAGAGGGACATGATAGAAACTTTCAAGTACCTCAAGGAATCAACAAAGTCCAAAGAGGTAGCATCTTTCAGAAAAGAGACTTGCAAGAACAAGGGACACAATTTAAAGATAGAAGGAGGGCGGTTCAGGGGCAATGAGGAAGTATTATGTCACAGAGAGGGTGGTGGATGCATGGAACAGCCTTCCTGAGGAAGTTGTGGGGTCTAAAACTGTGGGAGAATTCAAGAATGCATGGGACAGACATAAGGAAATTCTTGTGGGGGACAGGAAGATATAGGCTGTTGGTTAACTAGGATCTGCGGCCTATCCTGTAGGTAGGGAAATGGGCAGACTAGATGGGCCTAGCGGTCCTTATCTGCCATCAAAGTCTATGTTTCTATGTAAACATTCCATGACTCACAGCGCAACTGGGCATGTGTTTGTCACATAACAACCCACTGCCTGTTATTTTGTGTTGCTTACACGGTTTATGAAAACAAAACTGCACAAAACTGGCTTCCTGCCCACAGTCAATTGCATTGATGTGCAGGACAGACCCTTGTGGAACCAAATACAACAGAAACTGTCCTCTTATTAGACTTGCAAGACAAATTTATTGCAGTGTCTGTATATTGGGAGCCAAGGTTTCCAGACTTTTCCGGGAATCAGTAATGCCACTTTTCATTAATTTCCCCTGTCAAGAAGTCAATATGACATACTGCTTGGACAGCGACGTGTCCACCTTCTGGCACAAATAAATCTCCTAGCCTTTGCATGCAAAAGATGTTTCCCAGCTCCCAACAGAGGCTGCCTATTTACATAACCAGATATGAATCTCTATAAACCCTTCTTATAATTCCACATGGGTCTTAACATGGCTATCTGGTTAACATGTTTGCTGTATGGACCAGCTCTGTTTCTCTCCCCACTGAAGGACAAGTGCAGTCTTTTACAAGAAGAAGTCCTCAGATATCTGCATTTACATGTTTAAGGATACCCTTGTCAATAGGAGGTGTACTGTGCTTTAGTCCCTTGTTTGCCCATAAAATGTTTATTATCAAGGGAAATGTGTACCGTGCCTGATTTTAACTGGATGAATATTTATATACCTTGAAAACTTAATAAAGGAGCCCACAGCCAGGTGCTCTCATGCCCTGTCTGCAGCGACAAAGGCCCTGCCATTATTGCACGTGTGCTAAATACCCAGGTGCCACACACGACTTCTTCATATTTGTCCCAGTGGGCTCACCCAGTTACCAAAATTGAAATAAATAAATAAATTTGAGCAGTCATGGCTAAAACACTCATAGTTCGCCATGTGGGTTGGTCAGATTGGCTTTTAGATGACAAGCTTTGCATTCAGTAGTACCATTACTGTGCATGTAACCAAAATATTATCAGTCGATCCTAAACCCTCTTTATTTATTTATATTCTTTGGTGACTGCCCTGGGTAATAGGCATAAGTGCCTGTTTTCAGGGGTGACTCAGGAGAACTGGGTAAGTCAAGTGACTTGCTCAGAGTCACACAGTATGCAAATGGGGGTTGAGGGAATCAAGCCCAGTCTGCTAGATGTGCCAAGCTGATTCACAGCTCGTAACTCTAACCTCTAGGCTATATCACCAGCCCCTTTTACTTCAAGGTGTGGGGGATGGACTGGTTGTGCTGTCTCACCGCTGTGTGCTACGTGACAGTGGTGAGATGGGGTGTGTCACTGATGCTGCTGGTGGCAGGACTGGTTGTGCTGTCTCACTGCTGTGTGCTACGTGACAGTGGTGAGATGGGGTGTGTCACTGATGCTGCTGGTGGCAGGACTGGTTGTTCTGTCTCACTGCTGTGTGTTATGTGACAGTGGTGAGATGGGGTGTGTCACTGATGCTGCTGGTAGCAGGACTGGTTGTGCTGTCTCACCGCTGTGTACTACGTGACAGTGGTGAGATGGGGTGTGTCACTGATGCTGCTGGTGGTAGTTGCATGCTCTGTGAGGTGCTGGATTAAATAGTCAATTGGATCATCCCAATGACCACCTCAGCACAAAACCCTTTGCCCTGAACTGCTGATTGCTGGCCTTGTTAGTCTTCTGCTATTTCTGCTCCAGGTACCTAAGCTTGGAGTAGGTTCTCTGCAGCTAGCTGCTGCACTCAGTCTCCTGTACTGGCTAGTCCTGTTGGAGGGACCTTCATTTCTACAATCCTGTTTGTCTTTGTCGGTGTTGAGGCTAACTGTGTGTTACCACCCGCTGTTCCTTTAACCTGTGCTAGTGGATCATGCTGGTTTTGGGTGTGTGATGGCGGGTGTGTCATTTAATAGTGCACTCATGTTTCCCAGAAAATCTGATGTGGGCATATAATTGTCCTCTTGAGATGCATGTAGGTTGGGCATAACTGGTGCACTAGTGGCTATGACTGTGATTTGCCTGCATGCTGGTAGGTATGTTCCTGGGTGTGGCTGCTGTGATAGTGGTGGTGGTGAAGTAATTTGGATGTGGGTGTATGCTTTGGATCCTGATGTATGGGTAAGCCTAGCACTTGTGAAAGGCGTTCCCTCCTACCCATCCTGTGATGGTTGCGCTGGTCTAACTTCAGGCACAGGGCTCCCACCTGTGGAGCAGTAGGTGGAGTGAGGTTACTGGTTGCCAATAATTAATATATTGGATATTGGAAGTCTTAGTTAACTTACAGTATGCCCTATAGGCTGTGTTGCTGTTGTCACTTGTACCAGGGAAATGTGTCTTCAGCATCAGGTATGTCCCTTTCCTGGTCTCTAACACTGTTATCCTGATCTTCTACTGATAATAGGTCTGAAGTGTGTTGGGGGGGTGGGGGTCCACCAATAGTGGCATTCAGGAACATCCATGCACATGCCAGCTTATGCTTGAACACCATCCTCTGGTTTCTCCAGTTGTGCTTTATGACTTCTATTGACTTGGGGTACGGCTTTCTGAATGCCAGGCCAGATCTGTGCTTTCTTTTCTTCTTGGGTATGCAGTGCTGCCCATCCATACAGGGTGCCATAGTTGGCCTAGATTTCAAATACCACAGTAGAGATCTGCTCAGCCATGAAACTTTGGGCATAGCTACGGGAGACACTACTAACAGAGAGATACCCCTTGTCTCTGCATGACCTTAGCACCTTCCTGGGTCACTGGGCCAGGGTGGAATGTCCCAGCCCCTTCCAGGGTCACTAGCCAGGGGAATAGCTCAGACCCTTTCAGTGTCACTGGGCCTGGCAGAATGACCTGTCCTCTGACAGGCAAGATGGGTTGGACAACCTTATTTGTTGCATGGGCCAACATCTAAAGACTGAATTGAGTTTGTGTTAACATATTGATCATATGCCATAACTTTAGCAGAACAAAAAGGTAGTATTAAATTCACACTGAAAATAGAAAACAGAGTTAGCATTGACATTTCAACCAAAGGTCTTCTTCATGAAATATCAAGAAAGCAAAAATTGGCAAAGAAGTGGGATATTTTTGCTAAATAACTTTAATAGCGACAGTCTTTGCGGATACATTTTGGAGAGTGAGGTTCTGTTCCATCTGCGTGAACCTCTCTAGGTTGAGACAGGAGGTCACTAGACCACAGGTCGAGTTAAATAGGAATGGGGGGGTCTCTTCCTCCACCCAGGGGACACCTAGTCTACCACCATTGCCACAGAGGGTACCAAGAAGGGCAGCTGGCTGGACTGTGGTGGGATCCAGGAAGGTGGGCATGAAGGGTAGATAACACATTCCTCAGTCAGTGTCACTACACAACTCTTTCACCACTTTGGCAGGACAAGACTGAGAAGAGTAAGCACCTTGAGTAGTGGCAAGGGAGGATGTGAGTATTTTCCAGAGGGGAAGCCCCAAGATGGGAAGCAGAGGGACCCCAACAAAAGAGGAAGCAGCTTCTGCTGGGGGACTCAGTCATTGGGGGGGGTAGTTTTAGGAACAAGACGGGAGGGAAAAAGGGAGATGAGGTGCCTACCTAGCACCTTGGCACAGAGGTATGGGGAGCAGAGCCTTAGGATCACTAGGACAGCAGGGGAGGAGGAGGAGCTGGATGTCACAGTCCATCTCGGGACTAATGACCTGGCAAGGGAGACAGCAGGGGTGGTGCTGGATAGGTCTAGGGAGCTGGGAAGATGCATGAATCAGGTAGCTCACGCGGCAGCCATCACTGAGGTGCTACATGTGAGCAGCTGGGAGGATAGGAAGCATTGCACCAGGGTCTTCAGTGAGTGGTTGAGTGCATGGTGCAGGGAAAAATGGGCTTGGCTACACTGGGCCCCGATCTTCACTGGTTGCGATCAGAAAAGTTGATGGGGTGCAGTCAGACAGGGTGGCTACCCCAATATCAACAAGTACTGTCCAAACACCATTGCACTCCAGGAAGGTGAGTCCGACAAACATCCAACTTAGAAATCTAAGCTGAATGCTTATGACTCACTCACTTCCTGGAGTGCAGTAGTGTCTGGACAGTACTTGGCTACACTGGGGACTGGGATCCTGAGGAGATGAAGGTCTACACATAGGAGATGGCCTCTATTCATTCAGGAGGGGACAGCAGTTCTGGGTGAAAGGTTTAAATGATTCTTCAATGGGCTTTTAAACTAGCCAAAGGGGAGACAAAAATAATGAGGGAAGCAGTGAATGGCCCACCAAGAGAATGGAGCATTAGAGAGGAAAAGCCCAAGGAAATTAATCCTCCTAGGGTAGAGGGGCGTAGAGACAAGGGGAAGGGACAGGAGGTGGTTCTAAAGCTGAGAGAAGAATTATGGAAGGGTCGGGATGTGGTTCTAAGGCTGAGAGAAGAATTAAAGACAGTGGACAGATGGAGAATAAAAAATTGGAGGACAGTTCCAGGGACAAGGGAAGGGTAAAGGATGGACTTGGGAAGGGAGGACGAAGGAGGGGCAGGAGGGACAAAAGGAATGGAGAGCCAAATGTGCCAATGCAAGTAGCCTGAGAAATAAAATTCCTGATCTGGAGGCAACCATTGAGGAGGCAGACCTGGATTTGGTGGCCATAGCAAAATCACGGTGCACCGACAACCACAGCTGAGATGTGACCATTCCAGGTTACACAATGTACAAATGAAGGCTAGAGCAGGGAGGAAAGAGTGTTGTTTTATATGTGAGGGAAGGTATAAAGGCCATGGAGAATCAAGGGCACAACAGGGATAAGGAAGGGCTGTTTTTTTTCGGTTTGGCTTGGATACTGTGTCCAGGGCCCTTATCTACATAGTGGTGGTGTACAGACCACCAACACAGAGGGAGGAGTTAAAGAGGGTCTTGGGGGAGGCCACTGGTAGAAAGGCAAGCAAGGGGGAGGCAATGAGTATCGACTGTGGGGGACTAATCTGCCAGCTGTAGACTGGAGTATTCTGCAAGGGGCACTTTTTAGGCAGCTGGTTACAGAAGCACTAGAAATGAAGCAGTGCTGGATCTGGTACTTAAAAACTGGGACAGAATTGTGAACATTACAGTGAGTAGTCCCCTGGGTACAAGTAAGCATCATACAATGTGGTTTGGCATATGGATGGGGCAGGATTAAAACCATCCTAATACGAGGGTCCCGGACTTCAAGAGAGATTTTAAGAAAATATGAGACTGCCTTAGTAAATACATTGAAGAGGGAATGGAGACACAATGGATAAGGATCATGGAGGGAATAACTAAGGCAATGGCAAGCTGTTTGAAGGCAATAAGCAAGAGGAAGAGAAGGAAGAGGATGTTATGGTTCTAAAAGGATATGGTTAAGGAGGTAAGGGAGGAAAAAAATAGCTTTCAGGAAGTACAAAAAGACCCAAATGGAGGGGGATACATAGTTATAGCTAGATAAACCAACAGAAGCAAGGTAGAGGGTGAGGGCAGCAAAGGCTGAAACAGAGAAGAGACTCGTCCAGAAGGTCAAAAAAGGGGATAAGACTTTCTTCAGGTACATAAGTGAAAAGAGAAAGGTGAGAGGAGTGACAGTGAAGATCAGGAGAGAAGGTGGGAACTGTGCAGAGGAAGATTAAGAAAAGGCTAAAATTTTAAATGAGTACTCCTGCTCAGTCTTCACAATGGAGGGGGGACAGGATGGACCAACATGCTTCAGCAGACACCAGGGAAGGGGCAGTGGACATACGTCCATTTTCAGAAGAAAGAATTTGCCTGGGGTTGAAAGTCCTAAAGGAAAACAAGGCAATGGGGTCAGATGGGATCCACCCAAGGGTACTAAAAGAACTGAGCACAGTGCTAGCTCCCCTCTGGCAATACTATTCAGCACCTCATTGGAGATGGGGGTGGTAGTTTCAGAGGACTGGAGGAGGACCGATGTCCCTCTGCACCAAGAATGAAAGCATGGAAGAGGCTTGCAATTACAGATCTGTCAGTCTCATATCAGTCAAAGGGAAATTAATGGACACCCTCTGAAGGAGAGACTAATGGAGTACTTGGAGGCAAATGGACTGCAGGACCACCGGCAGCATGGCTTCACAGGGGGATGATCATGTCAAACAAATCTCATAGATTTCATTGACTAGGTAATCAGGGAGATTGATCGGGGAGGGCAGTGGATGTGGCCTATCTGGACTTCAATAAGGCCTTTGACACTGCACCACACAAGAGGTGATTAAGAAACTTAGCAGCCTGGGGGTGGTGGAGAAGGTGGTAAGCTGGGTATCTAACTGGTCAACAGATAGAAGGCAGAGGGTAGTGGTAAATGGCAGTCACTTGGGTGATAGACAAGTGATCAGTGGAGTACCACAGGGATCAGTACTGGGTCCTGTTCTCTTCAATGTCTTCATAAGTGACATTGCTGAGGAACTGGAGGGGAAGGTCTGTCTCTTTGCAGGTGACACAAAAATCTGCAACAGGGTGGACACCCACTAGGGTTTGTAGAGAATGCAAAGGTATCTGGTGGAAACTGGAGGAATGGCCTAAGGTATGGCAGCTGGATTTCAATGCCAAAAAATGCAAAATCATGCACCTAGGACGGGGAAACCTTGGGACTGTGTGTAAGATGGGGGTGAGGCACTTACAGTCACCAAACAAGGGAGGGACCTTGGGATCATCATATCTGATGATCTCAAGGTGGCAAGCCAGTGTGACAAGGCAGTAGGCAAGACTAGCTGGATGTTGGGTTGCATAGGGAGGGGGCTCTCTAGCAGGAGAAGGGAGGTGGTGTTGCCACTGTATCTGCTCAATAGTGAGACCCCATCTGGAGTACTGTGTCCAGTTCTGGAGGCTGCACCTCTGCAAGGACACTGACAGGGTGGAAGCAGTCCAGAGGAGGGCTACCAAGATGGTGAGGGGGTTGCACGAAAAACCATACAAAGGGAGGCTGTAAGAGCTCAACATGTACTCCTTGGAGGAGAGGAGAGCGAGAGGGGACATGACTGAGACCTATAAGTACCTCATGTGGGTGAACAAGGTGAAGGAGGGGATTATGTTTCAGAGGAGGAGCACCAGAACACAGGGGTATGTTATGAAGCTTGAGGGGTGGAATGTAAGAGGGATGTGAGGAAATACCTTTTCACAGAAAGGATGGTGGATGTCTAGAACAACCTGCCAGAAGAGGTGGTGGGGGCGAAGAAAGTGGGGTGCTTCAAGCGTGCATGGGATAGGCACATGGACATAAGTAGAGACCTGTGTTTTTCTTAAATAAGAAATAACAAGAAATTCAAGATACTGTACAAAAAGAAATAAAACGAAAACAAACACATGAAAAAAGTCAAAAAAAATTGCTTGGTATTTTTGGCAAAAACAAAATAAATGCTTGCAGCAGTTGTTATTTAGGCTCCATTGTTACCACAGAGATGGTTCACAATGAAGCGGCAGCGGAATTGTCTGATTCATAAAACATTTCAAGACCATCGCATAATGCTGCGTAATACAATGCAGTATACTAGGAATGTGTTTTCTAGCGTGTATACAGTAAGATCATTCTGAGGTATTTTATGAATGTAAATGTGATAACAAGAAATACAACTACATTTTCAATGAATAAAAAGAAATCACAAGAAATTCCAGAAAAATAAAAATAAAAATTATAAAAAAGAAATATTTCACAGGGCTCTAATAGTAAGTAAAGGAAAGGGAGGAGGGAAGGCCAGCTATGACCAAATAGGGTTCAGAGTGTAGTAATAGGCAGGGAAAATAGGGTAGACTAGGTGGGCCTACTGATCCTTTTCTGCCGACACATTCTGTGTTTCTACGTTTCTAACGGCAGTTCATTTTTTTTCTTTCTAATGCTGTTGTTTTGTAATTACTCATCTACTGCCAGAAAATGTGTGCTTTGAAATAACTAAGCAAATCAGAAAAAGGTCAGTGATATGTTTAAATACAGATTGCTATGATGAGTTCTTGGTGCCAGGTTAGCGATGAACCTCAGGGCTCTGAGGCAGAGAACATCGAGCGTGGTTAAGCATGTTGTGGAGCATTGGCTATAGATTATGTGAGCATAACCTACTATTGGCAAGAAGGTCATTTGCACCAGATGCTTTCTCATATTTATAGGGAAACAGAGCTGGTTCCTGTAATAGAAGCCAAGTCTAGCACATAAGTTCTTACAGACTGCCTCGATGTGGTTAGAAAGGGTTAGACTGTTGTCAAGCCACACACACAGATATTTATAACTCGACATCACCTCTTGGTGTTCGCCAAGCAGTGTTCTGAATGCAGGGGCAGAGATATGTTGTATTGTAGTATTGTTGGAGAAGAACATTACCTTAGTTTTCTTGGCGTTGAATAGTAATTTTGATTGGAAGAAGTTTATTTGCAACAGGTTAAAAGCCGCTTGAAGGTCAGAGCACACCGCTGCAGTGTTGGGTCTTGTGGTATATAACACCGTATCATCTGCATAGAACTGCAGTTTGGCATTATTAATATTGTTTCCCAGGTTGTTTATGTATAACATAAAGAGCAGGGGTCCTAGGACTGAGCCCTGTGGAACACCTCTGGGTAGAATGATGCTTTTACAAAAGTTACAGAAGATTGGTTTCTTCACTACAGCCCTACGATGGTTCAGCAATTACTTAAAATGGCTGCCTGCAGCAAATCAGGGTGGAGAGGCTTCTCTCAACCTACACCATTCGACCTAGATGTGTTCCCCAGGGTTCAGTCCTAGGACCCCAGCTCTTTATGTAATACATAAACAACCTGGGAAACAATATTAATAACACCAAACTGCACTTCTATGTAGATGATATGGTGTTATACACCTCAAGACCCAACACTGCAGCAGCATGCTCTGATCTTCAGGCAGCTTTTAACCTGTTTCAGATAAACCTCTTCCAATTAAAATCATGCTCAATGCCAACAAAACTAAGGTAATAAGGTTTCTGGGGTTTATTCCTCAGACCCAGTTTCTCTGTCTTGTGGGGTTCCTCAGGGCTGTGTGTGTTGTCCCCTATGTTGTTCGCAGTGTATGTGCTGCCCCTCGGAGACATTGTAAGAAGGTATGGGCTGAGGTTTCACTGCTATGCTGATGATACCCAGCTCTACTTGTCTTTTGCACCTGATCAGGATGGAGCTTTCTCGGTCTTTAATAACTGCCTTAATGAAATTCAGGAGTGGATGGACTTGAGTTGGTTGAAGTTGAACTCAGAAAAGACCGAGGTGTTGGTAGTGGATCCGGCACACTGGATAGGGGGCTGGTTCACCCTCCAGACATTATCTCGGGGGTGTCTCACTCCCAACCTCTGAACAGGTGCATAACCTGGGGTAATATCTGATGAGGGATTGACTCTGCATTCGCAGGTGTCTGCCATTGTCAAGTCCTCATTTTACCATCTGAGGAATATCTCCAGGATTAGGCACCTTGTTCCATCTGGCGATCTTCCTACGCTGGTCCACGCCTTTGTGTCCTCATGTCTGGACTATTGCAACTCTCTTTATCTAGGGCTTCCAGGGGTTGAAATCCACTGCCTGCAGCTGGTGCAGAATGCAGCGGCCCGGCTTCTGACTGGTATCTCTCGGAGCAGCCATATTTCGCCGGTGCTGTGTGAACTGCACTGGCTGCCAGTACAGTGGTGGATCACCTTTAAAGTTGGTCTTCTGACTTTTAAAGCCCTATATGGACTTTGCCCAGACTACCTGAAAGAGCTTCTGGTTCCTTACTGCCCCTGGTGATTGCTCCACTCAGCTGGCGAGGGGTTGCTAGAGACCCTGAGGGTGTCTTTGAAATCTTCTGGGGCCCATACATTTATGTATGTGGCCCCTTCCCTCTGGAATTCTCTACCCTATTAGTTATGGGAGTGCGCGACCATGGAGGGATTTAAAAAGGCCCTGAAAATGTATCTGTGGACCCAAGCATTTGGAGTTTGACTGTATTTATTGAATTTGTTTATTTGTGCTACTTGTTTTAATATAAGATTTGAAATGTTTAATCTGTTTTATTCTGTAAGGCGCCTCGGTTTTATGAAAGGCACCATAAAAATAAAGTTTTATTATTATTTATTAATGTTCTTCTCCAACAATACTACAATACAACATGTCTCTGCCCCTGCTATCAGAACACTGCTTGGTGAACACCTAGAGGTGATGTTGAGTTATAAATATCTCGGTGAGTGACTTGACAACAGATTATCCTTTTCTAACCACATCGAGGCAATCCGTAAGCAACTATGTGCTTTCTCTTTCTTTTTTTACAATTTATATTTTGTCTACCCAGCAGCTCCTTCACCCCCGGCTCATTCCCCATCACCAGTGCACACTCCACCGCAGGACTTCCAGACCCACAAATTACCCAAGGGACAGAGACCTCTAAGGTACCCCCGGGCAGTTATGCCTGGGGTCGGTGACCAAGCCAGATAGTCCTGAGGAACAAGGGGCTTTTCTTCCCAGTTTCCTCCCAGCCCCAAGGATGGTGGCAAACAATGGGTCCAAGGAGACATGTGCACACTAATATGTGCTGCCACTCCAGACTCCATGTGGGAGGGGAGCACATCGGCTGGTGTCCTTACTGCACTCCACCCGTGGTCACCCAGGTGGCAGTACTGCAGTGGGTATGGCAAACCTCCCTTCCCAGGGAAGGAGAACATCCCTAGGATGCTCAATCCTCCTCCCCCGAGCTGGCCCTCCGATGACCAAGGCTCGTTCCTGAACCCAGGTCGCTGGCATCATGGGTGGTAGCTCTACTGCTACCCCAGCGGGCCAGCAACTCTTCCCTTTCTGATGCTGTTCTTCAGTGAACCATGGCCGTCATCACTCTGGGCCTCATTAGTGCTAGCTGAAACTGACAAGATGACAGCACTAACAATGGCAACCGGGTCTCATGTACTTTGTGCCACATGAAAGTGTTTGTTCTGTTGTGCTGCAGTAGTAACTGATGCTACCTGTGCAGCACAACAGCATCATGACATTGCTACTGTAGCACAACAAGGAAGTTCCAGTAATATCATTTCATACACAGCAAAGCTTTCCCATATACTATATACTGCTTATTTGAGATTTCTTTCAGCAGAGGAAGACAGGCAAGCAACCTTGACACATTATCCTTAATGAGACACTTACAGTGTATACAGTCATTTCAGTGGGCCAGGAATAAGCCACAAGGTAAGATGGCAGGGAATGCTGCAGAGGTTGACAGTATTACACAAATGGTAAAATTTTCTATATCAAATACAAAACTTCTCAGACACCGAGCAGGGCTTTGCCTGTGCCCACTGTATCATCATTCATACTAACATACTATCTGCCAGCAGATTAGGCCTTACGGTCTATCGAGTCTGCTCAAACCTTAGATCCTTAGTTGGGTGCCGAGACCCTCCCATCCCTTGTGCTCCAGAAACCCGTATCATCCATCCCCACCCCCCTGGGACAGGCCATCATCTGATACATCCACTTTCTGTGTCTGTCCACCCTCTCTTGAAGCCCTCACTGTGGATCTCTGAACCAGCTTCACCCTAACAGTGCATTCCAAGGGTCCACCGCCCTCTCAGTGAAAAACCTCCTCCTCTTTTCCCCCCTCACCCTTCCACCTTCCAACTTCAAACCATGCCCTCTGGTGATACCTCCCTGCTTTAGTCTAAAGATCCCCTCCATGTTTACCCTATTTATTCCCTTGAGGTACTTGAAGACCTCAATCATGTCCCCCTGTCTCTCCTCTCCTCCAATGAAAACAGGCAAAGCTCCTTAAGTCTGTCCTCGTACGTCAAATCCCCTAGCCCTCGTATCATCTTTGTTGCCCTCCTCTGTACCCTCTCCAGGAGCTATATGTCCCTCTTCAAGTGTGGTCTCAGTACTGTACACAGTACGCAAGGTGTGGTCTAACCAGTCCATTGTACAGCGGCATAATCACTTCCTTGCTCCAGAGGTGATCCTTACGATGCATCCCAACATCCTGTTTGCCTTGCTAGCCGCCTCCTGCACTGCTCAGAGTTATTCATACATGCATCCACCATGACCCTAGGTCTTTTTCCCTATTGAGGCCTCCAGCGCCTCCCTCCCAGGGTGTACCTGTGTTTAGGGTTTCCCAACCAAGATGCAACACCTTGCACTTGGTGATATTGAAATTAATTTCCATGTGTGAGCCCAGCTTTCCAGGGTGTCAGGTCCCTTGCAGGCCAACCTCCCCTCTTCTCCCTCAACTACTGCTCCCATCTTGGAGTCATCCACGAAGAGACTCATTTCACACCCTATACCCTCCCTGATGTCCGATATGTATGCATTAAACAGGATTGGACCCAGGACGAGGCCCAGCGGTACCCCACTACCAACCTCTCTAGGGTTCGAGAGCTCCCCACAGACCACTACTCTCTGAGTGCGTCCAGCTAGCCAGTTTTCAATCCATCTGACCATCAAAGGGCCTACTCTTAGCCCATCAGTTTCTCCACCAGACCATTGTGGGGGACAGAGTCAAACGCCTTGCTGAAGTCCAAGAATAATACATCCACAGGCTTACCCCGGTTCAGTTCTGATGTTACCCATTCATAGAACTCCACAAGGTTGGTTTGACATGATCTACCTGGCACAAACCCATGTTGCCAACTATCCAGACCTCCCACCTCCTCCAAGTACACCCCCAATCGTTCCTTTAGTATACTCTCCATTAATTTTTCCCACCACCGAGGTCAAACTGATGGGTCTATAGTTACCTGGTACTTCCTCGACCCCCCTTTATGGATTGGTACCACATGTGCCTCTCGCCAATCCCTAGGTACCCTCCCTGTCTCAAGTGACCTGCTAGAAAGCTCCGCCAGAGGTGCAGCCAGTATGTCCGCCAATTCCCATAGTACTCTTGGATGAATGCCATCCGGCCTAGGAGATTTGTCTTTCTTTAGGGCCTTAAGGGCTAACCACACCCTTTTGGCGGAGATAGCATCATCCATCCCCTCCACCTTACTGGCCTTTTTATCCTTTCCCAGATGTGACACCCCTGGGGTACCTCTCTCTCTCCCTCTTGCTCCATTTCTGTTGCTCCCCTGATCCCACTAACTGACATTTCTATCCCCTTCGTGCCTTGCTTTGTAGATATCCCATCCCCCTCCCTAGTGAACACAGAGGCAAAGTACTCGTTAAATACCTCTGCCTGGTCCCTCGCCTCTTCCACCCACCCTCCTTCTGATCTCAATCTGCTGAGATGGCCCCTTAGTTTTTCTCCGCTCCCCAATGTACGGAAGAACCCTTTTCCCTCCCTGTATCCCTGTGCCAGCCGCTGCTCTTTTACTGGACTTTGCTCCCCTCACCATCTACGGTGACTTTTCTAGATGCCAGCTGGTACATTTCCTTATCCCTATCCCCTCTTGTTGTTTTATGTTTTTGTAGGCACTTCTTTTCTCTGACTGCTACCTGTACCTCACTGGACCACCAGCATGGTTTATGTGACCTTGCTCCCTTATGTTTCAACTTAGCGCAGATCCTGACTGCCTCATGAAGTCCCCGTTTTATGACCTCCCATCTCCTTTCCACACTTGTCATTGAGGTAATCCCCATCAAGTGATCCTTGAGAATATTTCCCATGCCCTCAAAGTCTGCCCCCCTGAAGTCCACTGCCAGTTTCCTAGATCTCACCCCCCCCCCCATGCTTATTTGAAACCAGACAATATTGTGGTCGCTCCCAGTCAGGGGTCTTGTACAACCATGTCCTTTACAGATCCCCATCTGCCAGAACCACATCCAGGACATGCCCTCCCTTGTGGGCTCCATTACATGCTGTGTTAAGAACACATCCTGGAAGCCATCCAGCAGCCTCTGCTCCTTGGCCACCTTAGAGGACATGGTTCCCAGTTTGTACCTGGCATATTAAGGTCCCCATCAACACCACTCCTTCCCTTTGGTCCACACTGGGCAATGATGTTGTCCAGCAAACCATCCTCTAGAACATCACTCATCCCGGGGGCCTATATGCTACACCTAGCTGACCTTATCTCCTGCTGGGATTGTAAGTGACCCATAAGGCCTCCACGTTTCCCTCTGCCTCTTCTACCTAGCAATTTCTATGTCATCTCTAATGAACATAGCCACTCCACCCCCTCTGCCCTCCTTTCTATCATTCCTAAGCATAGTGTACCCCCGTACGTTTAGGTCCCAGTCATGGTTTTTGTTGGCCCACATTTCCATGACCGCCGCCACATCCACCCCCCCCCCGAACAGCATGGCCTGGAACTCTGGCTACCTGTTTCCCAAGCTCCTGGCATTTACTAACACCAACCCCCAACCCTTATCCCTGATCCTCTTTGTTGAACCCCACCCAGATTCCTTATACTTCCATCCTCCCTCTGCTCCTCCTGAAACCTCCACCCCAATCTGTTTCCCCTCCCCCTTGGCTTGAAGCTACTCCCTCATCTGAGGAGAGAGCTTCTGGTCAGCCCTCCCTTATCCCTTCCCCTCACAAGTTTAAACCCCACCTTTCTTGTATGTAGTCAGCCATCCCCTGTTTAAGGACTTCCTTCCCTAATGGGGCAAGATGAAACCTGTCCTTGGCATATAGTCCCTTATTCCCTTAATCTTTTTTTTTTAATTCTTTGGTAACCGAGTAAGGACCACTAGGCACAAGTGCCTGTTTTCAGGGGTGACCTGGGAGCACTGGGGAGGTTAAGTAACCTGCTTAGAGTCACACAGTATTCAAGTGGAGGTTGTGGGAATCAGACCCAGGTCTGCTGGATGTACCAAGCTCATTCTCAGCTCGTTACTCTAACCTCTATGTTATACTGCCAGCCCCTGGTTTAATTGGTAGGTCTTTATCAGAATCAGAAAACTCCCCAAACTGAAAACAGAGTTTTTCTTTTGCTTTCTCCATCCTTTTTCAGGTGACAGTCGCACCTTAGAAACAGTTAATGATGCATCAGGCTTTTGAATGGAGAACTAAATATAACCAAGTCTTCCAGCAACTCAGCAATAAATAAAGCAGTATGTGCAATGACTGCTCTGGAAATGTGTCCCTTTTCTGTTGCTGACTGTTGGCTCTCAGGAGGTAATGAAACTTGTCACCCTTCAGTAACAACTGCCATTAAGGGACATATTTCTCCTGAAAGGCTGTGCCATCTTTTTGTAGGGAACTGTACCAAAAGTTAAACAGTGCCTTGTAGTCACTGTCCGTTAAAGAAGTATATATAACAACAGATATGTGGACAAGAGGTCAGACAGCAGACTACATGACTGTCACCACTCACTGGGTACCATTTTCCTCTGCAAAATCCCCTGCCACCAGCAGGGACTAACACAATCCTCAAAAACGGGCTGCCCTCTGTATTTCAAGCTTTGACAGAGCATTATAGTGGTTTGTAGCATGACAGTAAACAAAGACCTAAAATCAAACAAAGATATTGGTGGAAATGCATCACGTGGCGAAAGCTGGAGACGGCATTAAATAGTCATAATGCCCGCTCCAACACGGCATTAATTCTCAGGGCAATCTGCAGTACCCCATATTACCAGAAGAAACACATGATTGAGCATTGCCAAAAAGAAATCCATGACACAAATGAAAGCGTCATACAAACAAAATGTAAAAACATAAAAACGGCATTGTGTTGGATAAAAACAAATGTGACAAAGAAAAAAATGTTTTTCAAAATATTACCAATGTTTAGATGTACAAAGTTATGTAAGTTGTAGTTCGTTGCACTCCTTGTAACTTGTGTGTGATGGGAGCGAACGAGCGACATATTCCCACAATGCACACAATCTCAGATATGCGGTTGAGAAAATGAAGCAATCAATGTTTGTCTGCATCGAATAAAAACAATCCTTACACTGAAAAGGTAAAGAAAACAGTTTCTGTATTTCTGCAGGACAAGAAGTATAATTACTGTCTGATAAATGTTAACACATCAGTATGTTAGTGACTGTTTAAATCGGACCTCGAATCACGAGCATTGTGTGTTTATATCTGTGTGTTGATATAGTAAACTATTACACATACCAAACACTGACTCTGTTTATTTTTTGCTAATAATAAGCACTAAATCTTGTTCTATACTGTCATGTTACAAGTGCATTCAGTTACTTGGGGAATTAATGCATGGTTGGGTGGTTGTAGAATAGGTCAATTTCCCCACCATGCATTAATTCCCCAGTAGAAGCCTCCTTCATCATGGCTTAATGCTTACTTGAACATCTTACAGAAGCTAAAGAAACAGTTCTCAGTATGGCTTTCCCATAATGGCCTTTCCCCAGGATTTGTGGTTTCAGACAATGGAGCTAACACTGAGAAAGCATTAACCCTTTATTAACTGAATATGTCTGAACGTATATAGATTCTGGAAATACCTGCAGTCTTCTAAGGGTTTTAAAGGGTGGTGAGTTTGTGCAAATACTGTGCTTTACACATGCATTAAAATTAGTGATACAGGATTCCTTAGTGAATACAGGAGTGTGCAGAATATACTGGGTGCTACGCGAACGATATGTAGTCACTTCAGGCACTCTGCAAAAGTTTGTAACATTTCATGGGATTTACAACCACAGAATAACTTACTGATTCACCAGCTAAAACAAGAAGATGCAACCAGGTTGAACTCCAACTTTTACATGTAGCATAAGCCCCAAGTACAACAGAGAGCAGCGTACCTGTACACTATGGGCCATGCAGTAGGAAAAGGGAATGTCACAGTCACCCCTGAGCAGTGGAAACTTACATCATACTTATGTCAGTTGCTACAGCCATTTGAGGAAGAAACACATGGAATGAGTGCTGATAGCACAACTGTCACAAACTAGTTCTCTTCCAGAACACACCTGCAACTAATACCAGTTTTGTCAACCTTTCAGATGCCTGCAAGGGTACACCTGTATGCTGCCACCACTCATATGACCCACACTCAAGGTATCTATTGGTCCAAATCCCACCAGAGCCACTGCCCACACAGCATAGTGCTCCTTACCAAAGGACAAAAGGCCCACCCCTTTTGTCACTACTGAGAACACCTCGCTTTAAAATATGGTAGCCGTAACCTTAGTCTTTGAGGACAGATCACAGCTTTTGTCAGTTACCCTGGTTATCTGTGCCAGAAATAACTCGGTCACAGAATGCCTGAAGTATATAAAAATAATATTCAATACTCCAAGCAATTTACATATGTTACAGGATAAGACCTACTAAGAATATGGGTAACACAGTATATTTACAGAGATAAAAATGAAAGGTTTTTGGAAACAGAAAACCCACAGAATAATCTAAATAACTTCTATCTAAATACTAAGCAGAGTAGACTCTTACCCAAACTGGGAACTCGGTGAGTAAAGACAGACTTGAGCCCTCGATGTTGCTTGCTCAGAGTTTCAGTCCTTACTGCCTTGTCAGGTGTAACCCTTGATCCCAAATACCTTCAGCTGACCAGCCCACCAACCCACATCATTGTGAATGTCACTCTGAAATCACAGGTTAGGTCAGCTGTTTGTTCATTGTTGATCACCTCTCTGGAAAACTGGTCCAAACCAGATTTGTACTTTCCCAGCTTAACTATGCGGATTGTAATTTCAGCCTTTTGTTCTCCTGGCTGCCTTCACTGTGGGATGTCATCTCATTTGGACCTGGCCCTATTTAAACTCACAACAGATCCTTTGAAATGAAAAGAGCACATCTTCCTTTGAAGATTCCTAAAACAGTCACTCATGCAAGCCCCCATCCCTATGTCTAGGAGTATGCCAGGTGTTAAATGTGGGAGGGGGGGGTCACAAAGCAGAAACACATACCAGGTCATTAGAATGCTAGGAATGGATTCTTCCTTTTCCAGGGGGTGCTAATCCAGGTGCTGGGCTGCAGAGGACTCAAAGGGTTAAACAACAATAACAGTCCAAGAACAGAATGTCCAAATGGAAAAAGTCTTACTGGAACAGGGGATCCCAATTTAATTAATAAACTTGGCCAATCTCAACATATTTACAAAGGTTACTACTCCTGGCCCAGGAATCCACTGCAGAGTTCACAGACAATGCATTGCTGGCTCTTCTTGGCCATGCAGATCCTTCACCCTTTCAGATTAATCAATCCCTGGGCTGGGTGGCCACATATGGGTTTCAGGCAGCAGCAGCAGTACTAACGGGGTTGGGTGACCCCTAAAACTAGCAGCAGCATCTACTCTCTGTAGCTCGCTCACTCTTCAAGGGCAGCTCATCTTCTTTCTCAAACATGCGGGAGGACAGCTAGGTGAACCCTCCAACACACAGGGCTCTTTGCTAACCTCCCTTTCAAATCCCAGACTCAAACAGGCAACTCTCCCCAAAGGCAGCTCAGGGTAGATGCCCTCACTATCCAGCTCCTCAAAATGTCCAAAGTCCATCTGCTCACACCTCTTCTCAATCAAGGCTGCGAGCCAGATACAGTCAGGCACAGCAGCTGTGAAGTCAGGATTGGGAGGGTCTACGATCCACAGCTGGGACCCGCACATCAGTCCTTCACTCTCCCTTCTGCTCAGCATTGCTGCATGCATGATGGCTACTTTCTCCTCTCCCATCATGGACCTCTGGGCTGAAGGTTCAAGTCCGACACCCAACAAAGTGCCACCACCTAAGCAGCTGCCACCACGTAATTACTGCTGGTACCCTCTTCACTTGCTCAGACCACTCAAAGCTTGGCACAGGAGAAGGCAATCAATCCTACTTGTGCAAACCTAATGCCACTCACACCATGGCACAGGACCTTCCCCAAGGACTTGAAACACCATATATATATATATAGATATATATAGATATATATGTATATGGCCCAAACTCCGCTGAGCGACCTCTGACCTGTGGAAACCCCACTGGTGAGCAGAGGTCATACATATTCAAAATTGATAAGGGAGAAAAACACCAAGAGGAGAAAAAATAATAAACCCAACCCCAGGGGTGGGTTACACTCATTACTGCCATGATACAGAACAAAAGACATTAAATGACAGGAAATCCACATCCAATCTCCCTGAGAACTCAGAACTGGATTTTCAAAGTTACACCTCCCCCTCCCCCCCTGCTGAATTACATACAGAATATAAGCAGTTTTAATGAAAATTAACCCCCCAAAACAATTCACACAATAAAAAAGAAAAATACATTACAAGTTGCTACATCCAAGAATCCTTACACTGGAAAGTTTAGAAGGTGACCTTGGATCCTGATGGCAGATGGGTCATGGAGGTGTTTGACACTAATTCACACCTACTCCTAATTTGCAATCTCTGTGCCCGAATGAGGATTCACCCTCCTTTTTTCATAGCCTTGATGAAAAACTATCTCAGTTTAATGACAGCTAGGCCCCTATGCTAATAGGGGGTGATTTTAATCTCACTCTACACCACATCCTGGACCACAGACAAGGAGCAGTGGAACCCCATGCCACAGCAGTGTAAGCAGTGAAACTTTGGTTGCAAAATCAGGCACTCATGGGCATATGGAGGCTGCACAACCCCTGTAATAGGGGCTACACCTGCTATTCAGCTGCACATACACCATACAGTAGGCTGGACCTACAGCTTGCCTTGCAAAAGATCCTGCCAATGGTTATGGCTGTCACCATGCAGTCCCTGCTGATCTCTGATCACACTCCATACAGCTTTAGCTTGTGTGGGGCCCCACTACCTAAAAATAACCCTCTTAGTGATTTGTTCCACTTTTACTCCATGACCAACAATTTAAGGTACAGATCAAGGAAGAGGCAGAAGCCTTCTTCAAGATCAACGATACAGGAAAGATTATGGTCAGCACCTTGTGGGAGGCCTTCAAAGCTACCCTTAGGGGCCTTGTCCTTGGGCATGCTGCCAATCACTTTGCCTCACTGGAAACAGAGCTCAAAACTACAGAGGAAGAGTTCAAAGCACAATGCAGTGCAATACACACTCCCCTTGCATGATGAGATCTTCAGGCTCAGTCTAGTAAGAGATGCCCTGCTGGTGCACAAGGTCGAACTGGCCCTATTAGGCCTCAAACACAAATATTGGGAGGAAGGAGAATGGTCAAGGTCAAGGTCTTGGTCTACTATCTAAGAAAGCAACAAGCAAAGAGGCATATTCCTGAGCTTAGAAGTGTGCAAGGGGAACTTTGCAGTCATGATACCCATATCAGTGCCATTATGATCGACATCTACTGTAACCACTAGGCAAGGCAAGGCAAAGCAGTTTTATTTTATATGGCACCAAATCCCTAGGGCTCTGGGTGCCTCACAATAAATAAGAAATATCAATTAAAACTGAAAACCAAGTATTAAATTAAAACTTTTAAATCAAGAAGCCAGACTCAAAACTTAGACTGAAAAAGTGAGTTTTTAAAGATTTTTTTTAAAAATGGCCAGTGAAGGAGCCCCTCTTATCTCCCAGGGAAGGGTGTTCCACAAAACTGGAGCAGCCACCCCAAATGTCCTGTCACCTGAAGACTTCAAAGGAAACTTAGGTATGAACAGGAGATCTGCCTCGACTGAGCAAAAGGGATGGCCAGAAGCATAAGATATCAGGAAGTATTTCAGGGAGCCCAGACCCAGTCCATGCAGGGCCTTATATGTCAACAAGCACACCTTGAAGCTGATGCGCCATTGCACTGGCAGCCAGTGAAGACCGCAGAGAATCGACACAATATGCTCGAACTGAGATGTCCGAGCAACCAGCTGAGCTGCCATATTCTTAACTAGCTGCAAATGACACAGCAGCCTCATAGATAACCCAAGGTAGAGAGCATTGCAGTAATCCAGACTTGACATGACTAGAGTTTGCACCAGTGTTGCCAGGTCAGACACATCAAGATAGGGCTTAATCCAGGCAATATTTCACAGATGGTAAAAGCCACTGTGGACAACAGCTGACACCTGATATTCTAGGGTCAGCCTACAGTCCACAGTGACTCACAGATTCCTCACTCTATCTGTGGCTTGGAGCACCATACCATCCAATGAGGGAAGGATGCTACCACTACCCACTGCCGAAACCGACCAACCCAGCTCCACTAGTAACACCTCCATCTTCAAAGGGTTGAGCCTAAGATGGTTGGCTGCCATCCACACCTGGATTGCCCTAAGACATTAGTTCTCACACTTTGTGATAGTGAGCCTCTCCCAAGCCATGGAACAGATTTTGAGCCTCCCTCAAATTTGGAAAAAAATCTTGGGCCTCCATATAGAAGGATAAAAAAAATCACACTTTTACGCAGTGCACCAGGAATCAAGTGGGACTAATAATGTTGATGGAGTATAATCTCTTTTTATTCGACTTATTGTTCTCCACCCCTAACCCCATACCCCAAGTTATCCTTGTCACTCCACTATTCTGACTCTTGGACCCTTATTACTCTGTTTCCTCTCTATCTGGAACAACTAACCTAGCCACATCATCTCTCCCCCTCTTATCCTGTTAAGCAACTTCTTGTATCCTTACCGAGGTCACATCTGAAACATGCATTGGCTCAGTGTGCCTTTCCCAGGTGCCAATTTACATATAAATAAATACCTACTGTAGAAACAAGCCTCGACTCAGTATGCGTTTCCCAGTCACTAATTTGCATATAAATACCTATTGTAGAAACAAGCCTTGACTCGGTGTGCCTTCTTAGTCACCAATTTACATGTAAATACACACCTACAGTATAAATAAGCATTAGCTCAGGTCCTTTCCTGGTCCCCAATTTGTGCATAAGTAAAGAAATTCATCTGCCATTATCCATATTTAGTTTGCTTCATCCCTTCACACAAAACATCCAAAACTTAAAATTTAAATACTGTACCTTCTCAAACTTGACTGGGCCTTCCCTTGAACAGTATGGGGCCTCCCTTGGGAGGCTGGCCTCACCATTTGAGAACCACTGCCCTGAGACACTCACTCAATTCCTATACCATTGCAACATCATCATGGGCACAAGACACGTGCAGCTGTGTATCATTGGCATAACAATGAAAACCCAGACTATAGTGTCCAATGATCTCCCCAACAGCAACATATACATAACAAACACCATGGGGCCCAGGATTGACCCCTGAGGCATGCTACAACATAGTGCAGCACTACTCAATGTACAGTAAATGAGCCAAGTAACACCTGCTGGACATGTAGGACTTAATCCATTGTGGCACAGTTCCTGAAAGTTCTACTTAGTGCCTCTGATGAGCCAGCAACACTCCATGATCCACCGTATCAAAAGCCGAAGACAGGTCTAAAAGAACAAGAATGGAACTTTGACTGCTATCCACGACTAGAAGAATATCATGATGCACCCTGACTAGCACAGTCTCTGTACTATGACAAGGTTGAAATGCAGACTGGAAGGGCTCCTACATGTCCTATCTTTCCAGATGTTCCAACTGCACCACCACCACCACCTCCTTCTCAATCTACAGCTCACTCACCCCATGAGGCTTGCCAGATAGATGAATTTCTGGACCCTCTCATCCTGCCCAAACTAACAGCTGGCCAAGCTCAATCCTGGACAGCCCGATTTTTCTTGCTGAAATAGAGGCTGCCCTCGCTGCCCTGAACCCCCGTAAGGTGACAGGTAGTGAAGGACTCCCTGTGGCATTCCTGCAGTTCTTGTCACCTACAGTCTGCCAAATTCTTTAGCACTTTTACTGAGAATCTATAGACAAAGGGATATTTCCTCAAACTCTAAGAGTGGCAACAATCACAGTCCTTCTTCAAAAAGTTAAGGATCCCTCTATCCTGGGGCACTACCGACCGATCTCGCTCATATCGGGGGTATCAAGATTTTCACCAAAGCCCTGACTCATAGGCTGGAAAACAAGCAAGTTAGCCACCCCAATGGCTGGATGTGCTGAAATAAAAAATTAAGCACAGATCCAAAATATGTCTGCACCATCCACCAACCTCTATTCCCAGTAGAACAGACAACAAAACAGACTGAAATGGTGCAATTTATTTTATTCCATTTAATGACCAACCTCCATACCTTTCAACGAGGACACCAGCAGGTGTTTCCATAGAAAGTGGATCACTGAAGGCTCTAAAAACTTGGCATAGATCCCCTCTGAGTCTCCTATAATGCATGGAGTACGTGCCCATATCCTTCAACCTGTCTTCATATGGCTTGTTCTTCATAGTAGTATTTTTTTTGGTTACCTTTCTCTAAACTCCCTCCACCAATTTTTTTCCCCATAACATTCTGGGGTGCACAGAAGGCAGAGCAGTATTCCAACTGAGGTCTTACCAAAGCAGAATACAAAGGAACAATCACCCGGAGATTCCTAGTTTTTATATTCTTAAATATATATGCCCATATCCTGTTGCACTTTTTGACTTGGTTTCTGGTGTGTGTTATAAAGGATAGATCATTAGTAATACTAAATCTCTCTCATGTATAGTTTCAATCAGCAGAGAATTATTTAAAGTATATGTTTTCATCGGGTTGTTTTTACTGAGATGCATAACCATGCACTTCATTTCATTAAATCGCAACTTATGTTTTTCCGCCCAATATTCTAGCAGTGCTAAATTATTTTGTAGTTGTACTGCTGAATCCTCATTATTCACAATTATACAATGGCAAGAAAAAATCCTGGACTCTGATTGGTCAGTCTTGGGCTGGATCCGTGATGTTATCCCAGTACAACATCACGGCTCTAGTCTCAGCCTCACTGTGAACCTGCAGATGAGCATTTTATGGAGCCTTCCATTGATTGTTTTATGGAGCATTCCATTGATTGTTTTATGGCGCCTTTGATTGATTGTTTTATGGAGCATTTCATTGATTGTTTTATGGAGCCTTCCATTGATTGTTTTATGGAGCCTTCGATTGACTGTTTTATGGAGCCTTTGATTGATTGTTTTATGGAGCCTTTGATTCATTGTTTTATGGAGCTTTTGATTGATTGTTTTATGGAGCCTTTGATTGATTGTTTTATGGAGCCTTCCATTGATTGTTTTATGGAGCCTTTGATTGACTGTTTTATGGAGCCTTTGATTGATTGTTTTATGGAGCCTTTGATTGATTGTTTTATGGAGCTTTTGATTCATTGTTTTATGGAGCCTTTGATTGATTGTTTTATGGAGCATTTCATTTTTTTGGTTTATCTTCTCTTAAAAAACTAAAATATTTTTCCACACAAAAACATCTTTAAAATTATTTTTTTTATTCTGTATAACAATGAGCCATTGCATAATAGGAATAAGGCACTCCAGGGTGTGTGTCGTGCTGGGATAATGTCACTTCTGGTGTGATTAGTCACACTCGGCCTGCAGCCTCATGCCTAATCACCCCAGGTGTGACGTTATCGCAGCACAACACACATCCTGTCATGCATTATTCCTTTATTGCACCCACCTTACTGTTGTCTGTGTACTTTAATCAATCATTAATTATTTGTGGTCTACATTGCTGATATTAGTATGTTAAACAGTGTGGGCCCCAAAACCGAGCCCTGCGGTAACCTGCTGGACACCTTTCCCCAATCTGAATAATATACCAAGACAGCCGCTCTCCACTTCCTCTCATACAACCATGCTTCAGTCTAAGCAATGATATTCCTATGTAGATGTATCTCCTTCAATGTGTTTAATAACGTATGGTATAAACCCACTTCTAAAAGAAATACACAGAGAGTGTGATAGATGGACCTCACTGCAGCTTTCAATGGCTGGGAAAATGAAAATGGTAAAGATGGTAACACCACCAAAGCTATTTCGTGTCTTAGATCTTCTGCCACTTCACATTCCTAATAAATGGTATGAGCACATTGACAAAATTATTAGCAGCTTTTTTCTGGGAGGGAAAGCAGCCATGGAAGAGCCGTGCAAAACTGAGAGCTAGCTGAAGTAGAGAGGATAGGGGATGCAATGGTTCAGTACTTACTACTGAACATTTTAAATGGATCAAGCACTCAGAAGTTTTCTTGCCAACAGCCACTCCCCACCCCTTTGGTCACAGATCGAAACCCACCTAATTGGGGGGCAGGGAGCACTTAGTGGCCTCTATCTTCAACTGTATTGTGATGGTTGCCATCAAGCCCTCCATAACCAGACACTCCCTAGACATCTGGCAGGTAAAGCAAAACAAATTGGGGGCCCCTGACACACCCAGCCCTCACTACAATCTGGAACAACCCAAGCATCTGAATGGAAGTACCCTAATTCAGAGGGAAAGTTGTGAGCATCAGGGTATCCTGCTTGTAAAAGATCTTCTCATGCCAGACTCACAGGTCATTGATTCCTTCCAGGCCTTGAAGGACAGGTATCAGCTGGATACATTGGACTTCTGAAACTATCTATAGCTCTGAAGTGCACTTACCCCCACCCTCAAACAAATTATGGAGCCCAGCACAAGCCTCCAACAGCACCCAGTACAGCACTTGCTCTTCCATCCCAAAGACAGGGCAGGCAGCATGTATCACCACATACCTACTGAAACTGTATCAGCTTGTCATAAATGGTCACTTTTACTGAATAAAAAGATTAGTGAATCACAGTGGACTCTGTGCTGGAAGATGGCCCACACAGCCCTTAAAGACACCAGATGTGGGCTCATGCAAAGCAAAGTGTTGCATCTACAGTACTGCATCCCAGCGGTCCTGCTCGTGGCTCACCTTTATCCCAATACAAACTGCTGGAGGTGCAGCATGGCAGGAGGGGCTCTCCTCCACATACTCTGGCAATGTCCTAACATGCTGACTTTCTGGTCTGAGGTGACTGGCTTTCTAACTCACGTACTTGCCAGACCTACCCCACTCATTCTAGGACTTCTCATACTAGGTTCCCCTATGGCCGCCTCCCACCTCCCTCACAATGATTTAAAATGGGTTCTTACAGTCTCAGCTGAATCAAAGCACCTTCTGCTGTGTCTGCTGGTGAACAAATGAGATTACAACTATGAAGAAGCTCATCTCTAGCCAGATGCAAACAGTTAAATGTGAGCACCTGTCACACCTAGCTAACAACACGATTGCTAGATACTATGAATCATGGGGCTCCTTTTTTGAAACAATTTGATATAGTCACCCCTAGCCACATGATAAGCAATACCCCAAAGCTGGAGTTGGTTAACTGACAACCCATTTCCATCCCCTACCTGCATAAAAGGTAACTTCAGATATTGCCACCTGTAAGCAAGAGAAACGAAGCACCCGCAATGGTGGTATTTTCTACTTTAAAAAAATAAACAAAAAAAAAACATGATTTGGTAGCGGTATTACAGATGCACTATGGAGGTATCATACCCACTATCTGTTTATAGGTTACTGCCTGTTCTTACGTAGATTTCATTTTTCTGTACATAGCGTGAATATAACCTCATGCATTATCCTAACTGGAGGTGCTTCAGCATACTAAGGCCACAGATTCCCTAATGGACCTAAAAGTATAACCTTGTATGTGATGATGTTAAGCTCCGCTAGGTATCGTATGCACTGATCCTTCTGTAATTTGCCACAGTTCTTAGTAACATACTCTGATGTTCCATGTATGTGAAATGTATCCACTGCCTGATGCAAGGAACTGCATTTGAGTAATCTTTAATAAAAAGATTAACTACAAAAGTTGCTACATCTCCATTCTCTTGGAACATTAAAAACACATCTTTTAGTGATCCTAAATTATTATTCTTTTTTTTCATGACAGAAAGTTAGCTCTATTTGTTATACCCCAGTTTTCTCTGTCTGTAACAAAACAGTAATTCTGTGAAGCACCTACCTTTCTTTACTGGGTAACTAGCTATTGTCGAGACAACCTACCTGCATTGCTTGCAGTGACCCACAGAGCCCAGACAATATCCTGACATTCCTTCTCAACTGTGACGTAAGCCTCCTCTCTGGGCAGCACCTTACTGCTCAGGTGCACAACTGGGTGTTCCTCCCCCATGTGTGTGACCTGATTCAAAACCATGCCCAGCCCATGCTCGGTTGCAACTATGTGCACAATGAACCTCCGAGAATAGTCAGGTCTCATGAACACAGGTGCCCGACACAATGCTTCCTTCAATTGGTAGAATGCTGTTAGTGACTGGTGCACTGAACTTTTTCTAGCATTTTCGTCCTTGTGAGATCTATCAAGGGTTTGGCAATGCTGCTGAAGGTCGGCACAAACTTTTGATTGTACCCTGTCATCCCTAGAAAGGCCTGTACTTTCCTCTTGGTTGTAAGTGTAGCCCATTACTGTATGACCTCAATTATGACTGATTCAGGCCAGATGTACCCACTCCCTACCCTGTGTCCAAGGTATGACACCTCTGGCATCCATATTTGGAACTTCTCCACCTTGAATGCGAACCCTGTAGCCTTCAGTCAGCGGAGAACCTCGGTCATGAGCCTGATGTGATCCTCCCATATCTGGCTGTATATGGCAATGTTTTCCATGTATGCTAGAGTAATGTCTCCTGCCCCAGACAGAATGCAGTCCACAAGCCACTGAAAGCTGGCTGATGCATTCTTGATCCCGAATGGCATCACTCAAAACTCAAACAAGCTAAACAGAGTGATGAATGCAAACCTCTCTCTGGTTTCAGGAGTCAGGGGTGCCTGATGATAGTCTTTTGCCAGGTCTATGGTTGATAGGTATAGGGCACCCCCAAACTCTCTAGGACCTCATCTGTCCTGTGTATGGGGTATGTGTCTGACTCCATACAGCTGTTGAGCTTGCAGTAGTTGACACAAAACCTTGTGGTCCGATCCTTTTTGAGGATCACTATCACTGGCGAGGCCCAGGGACTACTGGACTCTTGGATTACCCTAAGAGCCAGCATCTCCTTGATCTCCCTCTCAGTGGCATGATTCACTCCCTCAGGGGCTCTATAGGGTGGCTGTCTCAGCAGGGCTTGGGACCCTGTATCCACATGGTGCTCTGCTCGCATGGTATACTGAACATTTCAACAAATGTATGCATCACCCTATGCATTTTGGCATCTCGGGATGGCGTGAGCTGCTCTGAGAGGGTAACAGCATCCACAGATCCACCAGTGGGTTTGCTTCTACCTCCTCCAGATAGCTGCACACAGCCAGGATCATCTTGTCCCACTCGTGGTAGAGCTTCATCATGTTTATGAGGTAGATTCACTACTTGTGCCTCCTGTCTGAAAGATAGAAACATAGAATTTGATGGAAGAAAAGGACCGCACAGTCCACCCAATCTGCCCATTTTTTCCTGCCTGTACTGTCACCGCAGACCCTACTTGATCTCCATCGACCTCTCACCTCCTTGCTTTCCACTTAGATTCTCTTATGTCTATCCCATGCATTCCTGAATACCTTCACTGTTTTTGTCCCACCACCTCTGCAAAGAGGTACTTCCTTACATCTTTCTTGAATTTACCCCCTTCCAGTTTCATTGCATGTCCCTTTGTTCTCATTTATCTTCTCTGAAAAATATTCCCCTTCTGTACCTTATTTACCACCATGAGTTATTTATAGCAGTTTCTAACATACCCCCCCCCTTCTCTTTCCAGAGTGTATATATTGAGGTCCTTCAGTCTCTCCTTGTACAGCTCCTGATGCAAATCCTGCACCATTTTAGTTGCCCTCCTCTGAACTACCTCTGTGTCCTTCCAGAGATGTGGTCTTCAGAACTGGACAAAGTACTCCAGGTGATGTCTCACAAGTGATCTATACAGTGGCAACACCGTCTCCCTCCTTCCCACTGGCCCTACCAACTGCCTTGTCGCATTGCCTTGCCACCTTGAGGTCATCAGATAGCTTACTCCTAGGTTCCTTTCCTGTTTCATGACTGTCAATACCTCTTCTCCCATTTTGTACTCCTTCTCTGGGATTATGTGCCCTAAGTGCAAGATTTTGAACTTTTTTTTGCATTGAACCCCCGGTGCCATGCCCTTGACCACTCTTCCAGTTTTCTCAGGTCTCTGCACATTTTTCCACCCCCTCTAGAGTGTCCATCCTGTTGCAGATTTTGGTGTCACCCACAAAGAGGCAGACCTTCCTTTCTGTCTCATATGCAATGTCACTTATAAAGACATTAAAGAGGATTGGTCCCAGTACTGAGCCCTGAGGCATCTCACTGGTCACTAGAGCAGTGCAAATATCTTTTCCCGAATATTCAGCTGAATAATTGCTATTCAGTAGCCAAATATTTGGGTATTTGGTATTCAGGAAAGAGTATTCATCCACTTACTAAAAAAAAAAAAAAAAAGAAACAGCCTCATCCCACCTCCTCAGCCCCAAACCAGGTAAAATGTAAACCCCATACCCCCACAAGTCCAATATCACCCCCCAACACCTATGATTTGTTATACAGTAAATTCCCTGATGGATGACCTGTTCAACCCACCTATCTCCACGGCTAGCTGCTATCTTACTTAATGTAACAAGCTTGTTTGCAATTAAAAAATATCTTTTATGTCTCCCCCCATCCTGGCACAGCATCCAACCCTATTCTCACCCACCAGCACCCAGTTCCCAATAAAATTCAAGAAAGCAACCAGCTCACCTTACCCTCCTCCACGGCCGTCCACCTTCTCAAGAATGAAAGCACTCATGTGCCTTCGATAGTGAAACCAGCTGATCCTGTGAGCGAGCACTTTCATTCATAAGGAGGCAGCCAGCCATGAAGGTGGGAGGGTTGAGCTGGTCACCTTCTCAAGTTCTATTGAGAATTGGGTGCCAGTGGGTGGGAGTAGGGTTGAGTACTGTTCCAGGGTTGGGGACATATTATTATAAGCACAAACAAGCTGTTTACAATGAGATGGTGGCTGGCCGTGGAGGTTGGTGGTTTGAACTGATCACCCATTGGGGGATTTGCTCATTTTACTGTATAACAAATTGTGGGTGCTGGGAGGAGGATGGTGGGATTGGGCTTCTGATAGAGGGTGAGGGGATGGAGTTTCCTTTTTCCTTGGTTATGGGCTGGGGAGGAGGTTGAGGGGGCTGTTTCTATTTTTTTTATTAATTTATTTTGCAGGTGGCCGAATATTCTTTCATGAATACGAATAGTCTCCTATTCGGGAAAGGGAAGTCCTGCTATTCATGGTATTCAGGAAGTAATATTTGGCCCCTGTACAGCCCTACTATTCACCCTACCTTCCCCGGAATGAACTCCATTTACCACCACCCTCTTAGCCTAACCCTTAACCAATATCATACCCAGTTTACCACCTTAGGATCCACCCCTAAGTTGTCCAGTTTCCTTATAAGTCTTCTATGTGGAATGATGTCAGAAGCCTTACTAAAAGCTAAGTACTCCCCGTCCACTGCCCCACCCTGATCTATTTCCCTGGTCACCCAATCAAAGAAATCTATCACATTTGTCTGACATGACCTCCCCTCCTGATTCAAGATACTCCATAATGCTTTCCTTTAGCAGTAACTCCATTAGCCTCCCCACCAAGGATATCAGGCTGTCTGGCCTATAGTTGCCAGCCTCCTCCCTGCTACTGCATTTATGAAGCAAAACTACATTTGCACTCCTCCAGTCCTGAAACCCTTCCTGTTTCTAGTGGTTTGTTAAAAAGGACAGTCAGTGGTGCAACCAGCTCCTCCCTGAGCTTCCTCAATACCCTTGGATGTACCCTGTCTGGCCCTATAGCTTTGTCCACATTTAGATTTGTGAGTCCCTTTAGGACTCTCTCCTCTGTAAAAGGAATTGTGTCTACCTCCCTCCCTCCCTCCCTCCATTGCTCCTGTTGCTTTTATGTGGCCCATACCCCTTCCCTTCCTCTGTGAAGACTGAACAGAAGTATTTGTTCAGGATATCTGCCTTCCCCTAATCCTCCTCTGCACATTCCCCACCTGTTCTTCTTAACCTCACAGTCCCTCCCCTAGTCTTCCTCTTTTCACTTATGTCAAAATATCTTGTCCCCTTTTGTTACCCCCTGGGCTGTTCTTTCCTCAGTTTGCACTTTTGTACTCCTCACCATTTTCCTGTCTCCCTCTGCTTCCCCAATACACCTCCCTGTCCTCTTCCCTCTGCATCTCTTTATACCTCCTGAATGCTACCATTTTAGTCTATACCTTTTTAGCCACTTTCTTGGAGAACTATGGCGGTTTCCTTTTAGAAACACAGAAACAAAGAATTTGATGGCAGATAAGGACCACTTAGCCCATCCAGTTTGCCCATTTCTCCCTACTTATACTATTACTACAGACCATGCTCAATCTACAGCTCTTCCTCCCTTCCCCTTCTTTTTCACTATGATTCCAAGTGCTTATTCCATACATTCTTGAACCCCACCACTGTTTTTGACCCCCACCACCTCCACTGGAAAACTGTTCCAGGAATCCACAACTCTTTCAGCAAAGAAGTACTTCCTCACATCTCTCCTGAATCTACCCCACTCTAGCTTCATAGCATGTCCCATTGTTCTTGAGCACCTTTTCTTCTGAAAAATACTCCCCTCCTGTACCTTTTTTACCCCATAAGGTATTTAAAGGTCTCTAATATATCTCCCTCTACCTCCTCTCTTCCAGGGTGTACATATTGAGTTCTCTTAGTCTCTCCTCATAAGGCTTTTGATGCAGACCCTGCACTATTTTAGTTACCCTTCTCTGGACTGCCTCTACTTTGTCTATGTCCTTCCATATATGTGGTCCTCAGAATTGGACACAGTACTCTAGATGGGGCCTTAGCTGCGAATTACACAGAGGCAATACCACCTCCCTCTTTCTGCTGGTGGTACTCCTCGCTGTTCACTCCAGCATCTCACTAGCCCTCCCTACTGCCTTGTCGCACAGCTTGGCCACCTTTAGGTCATCTGATATGATTACCCTCAGGTCCCTTTCCTGTTTGGTGATCGTCAATATCACTCCACCTATTTTGTACTGAACTTCTGGGTTTCTACTCCCCAAAGTGCATTACTTTACACATTTTCACATTGAAACCCAGCTGTCATACTCTTGACCACTCCTCTGGTTTTCTCAGGTCTCTGCTCATCCTCACCCCCCCCGGATGTCCACCCTATCGCAGATTTTAGTGTCATCTGCAAAGAAGCAGACCTTTCCTTCCAGCTGATCTGCAATAAAACTTATAAAGACATTAAAGAGGACTGGTCCTAGCACTGATTCCTGAGACACTCTGCTGGTCATCCTCCCTTCCTCGGAGTGAACTCCATTTACCACCACTCTCTGTTGCCTATCCCCTAACCAATTTCTTATACAGTTTACCATCTTTGGACTCACTTCTAAGCTACCCAGCTTGTTTACTAGTTTCCAATGTGGAATGGTGCTGAAATCTAGGTAGACCACGTCCACTGCTCCACCCTGATCTACTTCCTTGGTCACCCAGTAAGAGAAATCTATTTGAAATGACCTCCCCCCTGTGAAACCGTGCTGCCTCTTGTAACCCATTGAAGTCAAGATATTTCACAATCCTTTCCTTCAGCAATGATTCCATTAACTTTCCCGCCACTGATGCCAGGCTGATTGGTCCATAATTGCTAGCCTCCTCCCTGCTACCACTTTTGTGTAATGGGACTGCATCCACCCTCCTCCAGTCCTCCAGAACCACTCCTTTTTTCACTGAGTTTTTAAAGAACACTGTCAGAGGTGCAGCCAGTATTTCCCTGAGCTCCCTTAATACCCTTGGATGCATCCCATCTGGCCCAGTTGCTTTTTCCGCCTTCATATTAGCAAGTCCCTTCAGGACTCTTGCCTCCAAAAAAGGACTAGTGTCCATCTCCCTCCCTCTGAAGCTTTTGTTACTTTTTTGTGATCCCTCCCCTTCTCATTCCTCTGTGTACACTGACCAAAAGTATTTGTTCAGGATGTCTGCCTTTTCCTGGTCCCCCTCTGTACAGTCCCCACCTTCCCCTTTTAACCTTACAATCCCACCCCTGGTCCCAGCCCTCTTTTCACTTACATACCTAAAAATTGTCTTGTCCCCTGTCATTACCTCCCGGGCTATTATCTCTTCAGTTTGTACCTTTGTGCTCCTTACTGCTTTCCCTGCTTCCCTCTGTTTCCCTGTTACACCTCCCTTTCCTCCTCCTTCTGCATCTCCTTATACCTTCTGAATGCTACCCTTTTTGCCTTTAACTTTTCAGTCACCTCTTTCGAGGTGAGTTGAATGAAAAGATGCTGGCCACCTTAAACAATCTGGAAACAGAGGATAGGGCTGTACTCATGGGAGATTTTAATATTCTGGGTATTAACTGGAAGACCAGAGTGGGAAGGACACCATTAGAAAGGGTTTTGTCCAAGCAATAAACGGTTTAGGAATGGAACAGTTTGTGGAGGCAGGAACAAGAGAACAACACATTTCAGATTTAGTATTGTGGTGGAACAGATAGATAGCTGCGAGATTATGGAAAGTCTCAGTGGAAGTGACCACAATGTAGTTATGTTCAATGTCAGGGGGTTGAAATACAAAACAAAGGGTAAAACCAGGATTAAATGTTTTAATAAATCAGATTTTGATAAAATGAGAACAGAACTAAAAGGGTGGGATTGGGAGACTGAATTTGAGGAATAAATCACTGAATGAAGTGTGGGGGGTACTGTTACAGATGACAAAGGAGTTGGTGGCTAAATATGTCCCAGAAAGGGAGAAATAAAATGCAAAGGGGAGAATACACAGATGGATGGATAAAGGGTTAGGAGGATGGTAAGGAGGAAAGAAAAAGCATAAAGGAAGGCCTGTAAACTGAATAGTAAGGGGGCATGGGAAGAATACAGGAGCAGGATCAAAGAGTGTAAAAAAGAATAAGGGAGGCTAAAAGAAATCAAGAGATTCATTTGGCAAGCAGAGTTAAGGACAATTACAAATCCTTTTTTGATTACGAAAACCATAAAAGGGGAAGGGAACAAAAGGTAGGGCTACTGGATGGTGGTAGTGGTAACACAGTGACTGATGACAAGCAAATGGTACGTGTTTTGAATAAATATTTTAGTACAGTATTTAAACCAAGAAATAGGATAGTGCAGAGGAGAGACTGTACTAAATATGAGACAATATTAATTATGAGAGGCAATATAAGAGAAAAATGAAGAAGTATTCAATCTAATAAGGTGCTAGGACCTGATGATTTGCATCTGTGTACGCTGAGCAAATTGGCAGAAGAGTTGGCAGCTGTAGTGACTAGAATATTTCAAACCTCATTGGACAGCAGGGAGGTTTTACCCAGTTGGAGGTAAGCAATAGTTATACCAATTTATAAAAAAAGGCAGCAAAGGACAGTGTAGTAATTACAGATCAGTGAGCTTGACTTCTGTCCTGGGCAAGGAGTTGGAGAAGATAGTAAAAGAGGAATTGGAGGAATTTATGGGTACAAACTCACTGCAGGATGGAACACAGCATGAATTCATGAGGGGAAGGTCATGTTTAACTAATCTACTTAGCTTTTACAATAAGGTCAGTAGAGCACTAGACTGGGGGATCCCAGTGGATGCGGTTTTCTTGGATTACAGAAAGGCCTTTGATATGGTTGATCACTCTGAAGTGATAAGTAAATTGGAGAACATGGGAGTAAATGGAAGGCTGGTTAAGTGGATTGACTCATGGCTGAATGGAAGAGTACAAAGGGTCTCACTAAGGGATGAGCTATCTAACTGGATGGAACTGACGAGTGGTGTGCCACAGGGATTGGTGTTGAGTCCAGGTTTGTTCAAGATGTATGTGTCTTCAATGAGCTATGATGGTACAGTATGGCAATTTGAATTCGCAGATGACTCTAAATTAGGGTCGGTAGTCAGAAATGAGGATGAGATAGAAAACTTAAGGAGGGAATTACATAGATTGGAGGTTTGGGCAGAGAAGCATGGGCTGGAGTTCAACACAGAAAAGTGCAAGGTTATGCACTTGGGCAGAACCAATATTAAAGCAAAGTGTGTGCTAAATGGTAAAGAACTAGCAGAAACAAGTGAATAAAGGGATTTGGACATATTAATTACAGATGATCTCTCCTTTAAAAGACAGTAAAGACAGTGCAGCAAAACATCAAAGAAATATTACAACTTACTGGGATGTATTCGAAGACACATACATAGCAGGGATAGGAAGGTTCTGATGCCATTGTATAAATCATTGGTGAGATCACATTTGGAGTACTGCAGTCAGTTTTGGGCACTGAATACAAATGAGGGGATAGAAGGGTTAGAGGAGGTACAGAGAAGGGCTATAAGGAGAATATCAGGAGTGTAAGCATTCAGCTATGAGGACAGAATGAATAATTTGGGACAGTACCCATTGGAATACAGGAGGATGTGAGGAGATTTATATCTGGTGTATAGGGCATTTGAAAATGGTGACCTATGGGACGGTACTGACCTGGAGATGAAGGATGGGGAGTTTGTAACTAGATCACACAGCCTAAAACTGCATAGTGAAATCAACAGCACAAAAAGGAGGGGAATGTGGTTCTCACAGAGAGTGGTGAGAGTTTGGAATGGCCTTCCTCTGGAAATTGTAGGAAGTGGGAATATAGTGGAGTTCAAGACTAAACTGGATAAATATTGGCTAGATATTGGCAAGAGGGGTTATAACCACTGAGCAAAATGAGCAGTAAAAGGCTAATTGCAGATCTATGCTGTAAGATAACCTATGAAACCATGATGGTCACTTTTTCCCTCTTGCTTTTACTCACTTGTGTGTTGCACAAGTTTGTTGCCATTACTATGCTCCCTTTTATCTTTGCCCACTGTTCCACCACCCCACCCAGACCATCCCCACTGCCAGGTCATCCTTGAGGCATCTACCCATTCTTATAAAATCAGCCATCCTGAGCCGGCCCACCAGCGCAGGGGCAGGGTGCCCATCTGCAACGCCGACAACCCGGGTTCAGGAACGGACTCAGGACGTTCGAAGGCTGGCCGGGGGGAAAGGGATTGCGCATCCTAGGGACTGCTCTCCTTCTCCAGGGGAGGGGCAGAGGTCCGGCACACCATGGAACTCTAGCAGAGGCTGGGGGCACCACTGTGCTGGTGCCATCACTTGGGAGGGCAGGGCGGATGTGGGATGTCATTGCACATCCCCGCCCCCACGGAAGCAACAACATCGAAAAACACAGCTGCCGCATCTATGATGCCCCACTCTCCCAGCTCCAGTTGCATCACCATGGCACTCTGGGACATTGACCCATTATGGCCTCCAGTGTGGCTGGCCGACTCCATGCTCTGCCCTGGGGGTTAGCCGGGGAGGCAATACCGTTAGCCTCCCCTGCCAGAATCCTTCCTCTGTCTCATGCGGGTTCACACTGGGTACACTGGCCCTACTCTGGGGGGCAATCCAGGAGGTATCCTCTGCTCAAGAGGTAAGTCCCAGGTATGATGGGGTCTGGGATGGGCTGGAGCTGAGCCCTGGAGGTAGCTGGGGGAAAAAAAATACTAAATAAAATCTGCCCTCCTGAAGTCCAGGACCCTTGCCCTTCTGAGGTTCAGTTCCACAACCATCCTTTTATTCTACCACACTGTGCAGCAATCACTGGTCCCCAAATGACCTCCCACCTTGATGTCTGCAGCACTATCCCCATTACTAAGTACCAGGTCCTGTATTGCCCCATAACGAATGAGTTCACTGAATAGTTGCCCGAGGAATGACCCCTGCAGACAGTCCAGGATATCCCTGCTTCTAGCTGAAGCTGCTGCTGAGAGGCTGAAATCTACATCTGGCAGGTTGAAGTCCCCCATCAGTAGCACCTCCCCCTTTTCTGCTATCTTGCCAGTGGCTTCCACCAGTATCTTATCTAATTTCTCCCCCTGTGCTGGAGGTCTGTAGATTACTCCAGTGCGAATAGTGGCTCCATTCCCCATCCCAGGGTGACTCAGAGTACCTCTGCCTCCCCTGTATTCCCTGTACCTCTGTCGCTTTTATAAAAGTCTCCCCCCATGCATCAATCCCACTGACACTCTTATAAAGCACTTTTGGATGCAGTGAGCATGAGAAGTGCTATGTAAATGATAATTCTTCTTAAGTGACTTTCTCAAGGTCACAGAGCCAGTATTTGGCTCTTGTGGGGTTGGAACCTGTTATTTCCTTGTTCCCAAGACGATGCTCTAACCACTACACCGTGGTACTCTTGTTTTTGCTCACTTTCTTTGCGCAAAGGTTTGTTGCCTTCCCTATGCCTTTCCTTAGCTTAGCCCCACTGTTCCTCCACCTACCCAGGTCATCCCCCTGCTATGACATCTCTGAGGCATTCACCCATTTTTATGTTGCTTGCACGCATGTGCAAGAAACATAGTGCCATCATTGGAGATTTCGGAGGTGTGTCACCTCCTCCTCCAATTCAGTCAGTGAGCTGGCAGGCGCGGCCCCTGTAAGCCAATGCATTTTGGAGCTGTCTATGACACACTTCAAAATGCAGTGGCATACAGTTGAAAGGGGGAGCTACGCTTCAGTGAGCACCGATAAGCGTAGCCCCCCACACGCAGTGCGCGCCCCCCCACATCCTGTGTAGCCGACGGGGTGCCCAATCCCCGCCGGCTGAGCTGCTGTCGCCCCACCCCGTAGCTGGTGCCACGCTGGGAGCCCACCCCAGCGTGGCAATCAGTTGTTTGGCCGACGGGGGTGCCCAATCCCCCATCGGCTGAACGCCCCCCGTCCTTGTGCCACGCTGGGAGCCCACCCCAGCGTGGCAAACGTCCCTCGTAGTCTTTTTTTTTGTTGTTTAAATTGTTTGCCAACGGGGTGCCCAACTTCGTCGGCTGAACACTCCCTTGTGCCATGCTGGGAGCCCACCCCAGCATGGCAACGTCCTCGTAGTCTTTTTTTTTTGTGTTTAAACCTGTAAAAAACGGTCCCACGGCGCGTCTCCCGACCCCTCCCACAACCCGCACCCACCCACTGCGCACCCAGCCTCCCCACACCCCCCATACTTACCTCCAGACTGGCGCGACGATCTTCGGTGGACCGGGAACACGTCTGCACTCTTCAAAGCCGACCGCGAACTGAGGAAATGCCGGTAAGCTGTATAATGGGCTAGAATAGGAGGGTTCAACTTTATTGCATATCTCAGGCATTTTTGGGAATTTTTGCACCAAATTTTCAACATGGTTTTGGACCCTTCTCATGAATGATGTCACTGTCATGGCAGTTATTCGGGTCTGAAGGGTGATTTCGCGCAGTGACTGCGCAGTGACTGCGAAATCACCCTTCAGGCCTGAATACCACCATGACAGTGACACAATTCATGAGAAGGGGTCCCAAAACCCCATGTTGAAAAATTTGGTCCAAAATTCCAAAAATGACTGTTTATTTAGCCGAGCTGTACAGTTCCTCACGCAGGGCTCGTAAGTTCATGAAATTTCAATATTTTCACTCCAGATTTTCAACATTGCCATTTTACCACACCTTCTTATGAGCAGTACAGCTGTCATTTTTCACATCTCACCCAAATGTGTTTCCGCCCTTGTAGCGCAGAATGGCTCAGTCGATGTGCGAAATCAATGTACGGGACAAATTAAGAAAATCACAGTGACACTGTTCATGAGCAGAGGTCTTAAAATGGCTATGTTGAAAATTTGGTGAAAAAATTCCTAAAAATGACTGTTTTACTAATCATGCGTTGCGCAGTTCCTACGCAGGCTCGTGAAGTTCACAAATTTCAATATTTTCACTCAGATTTTCAACATTGCCATTTTACCACACCTCCTCATGAGCAGTACAGCTGTCATTTTTACATCCTGCTCAAAACATGTTTCTGCCCATGTAACGCACAATGGCGAGTCGGTGCTGCTAACTCAGTGATGGGACACATTAACAAAATCACACTGACACTGTTCATGACCAGAGGTCTTAAAATGGCTATGTTGAATATTTCGAAAAAATTTCCTAACACGACTGTTTTATTAGCGTATACGGCGCAGTTCCTACGCACGCTCGTAAGTTCGCAATTTTTCAATATTTGCACTCCAATGACTTCCAAATACCTAAACAGCACATAGAAGCAAGCAACATTCGGCACTGACAAATGCTTGTTTTAAATCTGCCCTGCTGAAGTCCAGGACCGTTGTCCTTGTGTGGTTCACTTCCACCACTGTTCTAATGTTGAGACACACTGTACAGTGATCATTGGTTTCCCAGGTAACTTCCCACCTTGGCATATGCAATATTGTCCCTGTTAATGAGCATCAGGTCCAGTATTGCCCCATCATAGGAGGGATTTAGTTGCCTGAGAAATTCCCCCTGAAGGGAGTCCAGGATGTCCCTGTTTCCAGTAGAAGCTGCAATTGGGAGGCTTCAAGCTATCTCCGGCAGATTGAAGTGACCCCCCGCCCCCCCAAAATACCTCCCCTATTTCTGTCATTGTGCCTATGGCTTCCACCAGTGCCTTATCTATATTCTTATCCTGTGTTGGAGGTCTGCAGATCATGCCAGTGTGAAAGTGGTTCTGTTTCTCATCTCCAGAATTACCCACAGTACCTCCAACTCCTCCATTCTCCCTGGATCCTCTGTGTCTCCATTGCTTTGATACTCTCCCTTACATAGCACACCACCCCTCCTCCCTTCCTTACCACCCTATCTTTCCTGAACTGAGTATAGCCTAATATGGCCACTCCTAGTTATGGTTTTCTGTGCACCACGAGTCAGTAATGGCCATGATATCCAAGTCTGCCTCTCACATGATGGCCTCTAGGTATGGACTTCAATTTCCAAGACATCTTGCAACCCTACCTGCTAACCCCCTTTTTTACTTTTTGCTCTGCCTCCTTTTCTCCTCTCCTTTTACACCCCGTGTTCCTTTCTTCTTTCATTTCTACCACTCTGCTTTTTTTCTTTATTTTGCACCCTAGGAAGGGGGGGTCACCTCCCCATCGAGTTCTCCCTTCTTTCTGCTTCAGTCTGTGGGGATGCAGTTTACGCCTCCATGATTTCTTCACCCACACCCTTGGTTAGTTTAGGTATGCCATCACTATGGTGACAACTTTACCATGACCGACACTACAGAGACAACAGCACCAGGTCACTGTTGTGTTGGCGGGGGAACCCGGCACTGCTTCCTGGGGGTATTGCACCCCCTCCCACTAGCAACTCTGACTCGGAGTTGATTAATTTAATAGTGGGGACTGTGAGGGGCAAAGGCCCCTGAAGAAAGCACAGTCTGAAGTGACTGTCTTTACGCCGACTGCAAATGCAGTCGACATGAAGGAGTCGCTGTAACATTGGTCGACAACGATATTGTCGACCAACTGTCATAGATCCGTTAGTTTAAATGGTCAACAAAGTAACATTTAAACTGTGCACTGAGGACTGTAATTCCCTTCCCAGATAGAGCAGGCCATCACCCCTGTACTGGTCCTTATCCCTCCATTTTGGTCCTCAGTCACCAGTGTAGCCGACCCCTCCTCTTAACACAATTCCTTCAACCAAGAGTTGAAGCTCCCGGTGCTGAGAACCCTATCCTTCCCCCTGTCATAGACAGGCAGCACCTCAGTGAAAGCCACTGAGTGCGTTACCTAAGACCCCTATCCAGTTCCTTAAAATCTCCCTGCACCATCCCAGCCCCATCCCTAGCCAGGTCATTAGTCCTCAAGTGGACAATGACATCCAGCTCCCCCTCTGTTCTGCTGCCCTAGTAATCCTTAAGATCTGCATTCCATCTCTCTGAGCTGAAGTGCTAGGTATTTATTTAGTTTATTTAGTTTTTGTTGACCAGGAAAGGAGGACTAGACAATTCTGTCTATTTTCAGCCTTGTCGTGGGGGTGGGGGGATACAGATGGATGCCGACTGACATTGAATCAGATTAAGCTGTTGGTGGTATTTTTGGTAAAAGCATCTCAACTCCCTTTCCCTCCCTTTCTGTTCCAAAATCAACCCCCCTGATAATTGAGTCCCAAGCCAGAGGTTGTTTTCTCCTCTACTGGGGTCCTGTGCTTCACGTGTTGAGGCCTCCTCTGCGAAGGACCCTCGCATCCTCACTGGTGACTACGATGGCTGTCTCCTCCTGGTAGTCCCATCCCACCAGAGCAGCAAATGAGTTTCACAGTGGCACCAGCTGACGAATATGCCTCCGACCCACCACTCCCACCCTCCCAGAGCCCACTACAAACACAGCTGGTCTTCCTCTTTGGCATCCTCTAGGGCAATGGTAGTAGACTCACTGGCCCTTCATTTGGGAAAAAAGTTCCCCGAGTCCTAGCCAACTCGGTGTAATAACCTCCTCCCTCAGCCCAGAGAGGTATGTACAGATGGGGCAGCTCCACCACATAATTAACATAATTCACCCTCATGACCACTGTATAAGGACCTTACCAAGCCACCTGTAATTTATTCTATTGAATGGGGATGAGTACCATCATTTGTTGCCCAACTTGGTACTCAGGGACTGTAGCCAAACGGTCACACCACATCTTTGTCTCTGTTGTGCAGTGGCTAGGTGCTCCTGGGTGAACCCCATGAGCTCCTTGAACTCTGACCAGAAATTCAGGATGTACTCCACAGCAGATTCCCCTTTGGGAAAAAGCTCACCCTGTCATGCATCCCTTACTATTTGATGGAACCTCTTACCTTATGGCCAAACAGTGAAGGGTGAGAACCCTGAGAACTCCTATGCAAATAAGAGATGGGGTAAGTACTTGTCCCACTCTTTTGCATGATGGTCAGTGAATGGCCTTAACATGGCCTTAAAAGATGCATTAAATCGCTCAATCAGACCATTAGTCTGGGGGTGGTATGTATGGGGAGGTCCTTAGCTACCTCACCCCATACTTCATCCAAAGACTATCCATTAGAGCAGACATGAAATTGGTTCCCTGGTACAACAGAATCTCCTGAGGAAAGTCCACCCAATGAAATATCCCCAGCAGTTCATCAGCCACTATTCCCCACCTCAATGAAGGATGCACCACTCTCTGGGTATCTCATGGTGTAATCCGCTAACACCAAAATGTACTTCCTGCCTGTGTGACTTTGGGTGCCAAGTGACCCCACAGGAACTCCTCAAAATGGCTTTTCAATTATAGACAAGGGAATCAAAGCCATCTTAGCATTGTTCCCAACCCTGCCTACCCTCTGGCACTGTGGACAAGTCTGGCAGTATTTTGCCACATCTTTAAAAATACTGGGCAAGTGAAAATTGTTTGTTGGCTGCCTTTTTGTATGGCTGATGCCTAAGTGTTTGGAAAAGAGTATGTCATGGGCTAAGGCCAGAAGCTGCTTCCTATATTACCTAGGAACTACTACCTGCTGGAGTACCCGTTCTTCTGAGCCTCCCTTCGAAACCCACTCATTATATATGAGTCCATTCTCCAGTAAACTTCCCTTTTCTCCGAATCCTGACAGCCACACTCTACCCTGTTGACTAATTCCCTAAATGTCTGTCAGGTTAGGTCAGCTTGCTGAGCTGTCCCATGCCTGACCTTCCATAAAACACACTCTCCTGTGGGACAGCTGCCCATGCCTGAGCTCTCTTCATTCTGTAGCTGAGAGTTAGAACTGCTGCTCCCAGCTCATTTTTCAGCTACAACTTCCCTTGCTGTTGTGGGAGGGGTTGCTTCCAGCTGCACTGCCTCTTCTGTGCCTCAGTAACAGGTTCCCTAGTCTTACTACGGGTAGTGACCCACACAATGTTGGACTGACTGTCAAAGCCATTACCCACAATTACATCAACAGGAAGTTTCAATGCAGCAACCACCTCCTGAATGCCCTGGCTACCCTACCAGCTTAAAAAGATCTGGGCCATTAGCACTGAGACCGTAGGACACGTTACTCCTTTAGTTCTGGAAAACTGGCCAGGCAAGATCTGTTCCTCATGAATCAAGTCCTATTTCACCATTGAACTGAAAGCCCCAGTGTCCCTCAATGCCTGGGATATCATCCCATTTACCAACAAAGGGCGCATGGGTGCAATGGAGTTGGTGGGAACTGCACTATGGGTACAGGCCATTAGCTGCTCAGGGCTTTCAGAGCTACCCCCTGCAGCTGCACTAGCACCTTTTGGCATATTTTTTGGGCAGTCATACAGCATGTGTCTCATTCTTTGTCAGACTTAGTACCCAAATTCCCTAGACTCCTTGCTTTCAAAACCATTTAGCTTCCCTTTTGATCAGGCACAGGCTGGCTTCCTTTAGGTTGTCCCCCTGGGGTTCCCTGAATACCACCTGATGTTCTTCCTCCACTATTTTTGCTTTGAGTGGATGGTCGGCTGGTTACAAACTGATCAGCCCTCTTGGCTGCTTCCTTCAGGGTGCTTGGAGTCCTACCCAGTAGCCATATTCTCAGCTCCTCTGGTACCTTCTTTATAAACTGTTCCATAGAAACATAGACGATGACAGCAGAAAAAGACCCAAAGTCCATCCAGTCTGCTTGAGTTCCCTATTTAGCCCTGGGGCCTACTGTTCATCCAGGGTCTAAGCCTTCCTCACCCCCCCCGACCACTAAACCTTTCATTCTGTCCCAGCCATGCTGAAAACCACTAACAGTTTTTGGATCCATCACCTCCTCTGGCAGCCTGTTCCACAGCTCCACCACCCTTTCTGTAAAATAGTATTTCCTCACGTTCCTCATGAACCTCCCTCCTGTTAGCTTCCACTCATAGCCATGTGCCCATGAGCTGGTGATCAAGGTAAATACTCCCCTGCAGTTTACCCTGTTAATTCCTTCAGGAATTTGAAAATCTCTATTATATCTCCCCTTCCTTCTGGTCTCCAGCAAGTACATGTTCAGTGCCTTGAGGCACTCCTCATAGGACATGCCCTGCTGGTGCTGAATAATTTTTGTTATTCTGCACTGCACCATCCTGATCCTACCCCTATCCTATCTGAGTTGAGGACCTCAGAACTGGGCACAGAACTCCTGGTGTGGTCTCACCAAGGATTTATACTGAGGGAGTATTACCTCTCCTTTTCTGCTATCAGTACCTCTTCTGACATATCCAAGTGTCCTGTTTGCCTCACTATAAGCCTTGTTACACTGACTTGATTGCCTTAGGGACATTGATAGCTCCAAAGTCTTGTTCCTTAGCTGTGTTACTGAGTCTCACACCTCCCATCCAGTACTCTATCTTGGGGTTCTTCTTCCCTAGGTGCATCACCTTGCACTTTTTGGGGCTGAATTTCAGTTGACAGACCCTTGACCGCCCTTACAGCTTTTGCAAGTCTCTGCATTTCCTTTATTCCCTTGTCACTATCCACCCTCCCACAAAGCTTAATGTAATTTGCAAAGAGACACAGCCTGCCCTGGATCCCCTCATGAATGTCACTTTCCATGAGTAAAAAATTATTTTAACTGTTCCACAGAGGTAGCTTTTGCACAGTCTAACCATCGCTCTAACAGATTGCCTAGTTGTACACAAATTTCATAACAACTGTCTCCTGGTGCCTTCCTCAAACCTCTAAATGTTTGTCTATAGGCATTGGGAGTCAATTCAAAATGTTATAACAATGTGTTTTTCAGTTTGTTATAGTTCATATAGTTCTCAATGTCCATCCTGGTGAAGTCTTCTAATGTCCTGCCCATAAGGAATGGAAAAAGGTGAGTTGCCCAATTAGTCTTGTCCAATTCAAATTGCCCACAACTTCTCTCCAAAGATTTTAAAAACAAATCAAGATCATTCCCCTCCTGATACTTGAGAAACATTTTAGAATTAATTTTGGCTTCTTGGGTGGAACCCCTGGTGCCAATACTTACAGTGTTGGCTTCTGCCACAAAATTGTCATCTTCCTATCATGTTCACACTCCTCCCGCTCTCTCTCTCTCTCTCTCTCTCATGCAATCTCAGCTGGATCTCATGCTGGTACTGCCTTTCTCACTGTTCTCACTCTGTCTTTTAGAAAGATAGAAACATAGAATTCGATGGCAGATAAGGACCGCTTGGCCCACCTAGTCAGCCCATTTTCCTACCTAACAGATAAGCTGCAGATCCTAGTTAACCAACAGCTTATTTCCTCCTACCCCCCCACAAGGACTGCCTTATGTCTGTCCCAAGCATTCTTGAATTACCCCACTGTTCTTGACTCCACGGCCTCCTCAGGGAGGCTGTTCCATGCATCCACAACCCTCTCTGTGAAAAAATACTTCCTCATATTATCTCTGAGCCATCCCCCCTCTATCTTCAAATTGTGCCCCCTTGTTCTTGCACGTCTCTTTTTCTGAAAGATGCTACCCTCTTGGACTTTGTTGATTCCCTTGAGGTACTTGAAAGTTTCAATCATGTCCCCTCTCAACCCTTCTTTCCTCATACATATTAAGTTCCATTAGTCTTTCTTCGTATGCCTTATAGGGGCAGACCTGCACCATTTTGGTTGCCCTCCTCTGGACAGCCTCCATTCTGTCTATGTCTTTGCGGAGATGGGGTCTTTGCTCCTTTCACTGTTTCTCTTGCTCCTCTTGTTCTTTCTCTTGCTAGTCTTATTCTTTCTCTCACTCCTCAGCTTCTAGCCTTTTCCTCTGCAGCTCTGCATCTGCCTTCACCTTAAATAGGGTGAGCTCCAGCCTCATTATCTTTATTTGCACAGCTGCCCTTGTTATAGGCTCCAGCTCATCCACACTCTCCCTAGCCTTCATCTCATGACTTTGGCTACCAGTGACCGATTTTGTACTGCTTTTCTGATCACTTTGTTTTCCAAGAAGGGGCCTCTCCTTTTGCACAGCACCTGAAAGTGTGTCAGCTTCAACTTTTCATATGGCCCAGACATAATGTCTTCTAGCTGTCTACTCTTACTTATAACAAAATTAAACTGGTAGAATATAGATTGTCCACTTTTGTATATCCTGTTCTGTGACTGGACAGGTAACCTTTATATTGACTATCTGTTTCAGATCCCAACTGCTGCCTCCAGTTTCTCATAAACTGATTCTCTTCCAGAACACAGCCCGTGACTGGTACCAGTTTACATAACCATTCAGACACCTGCAAGGGTACCTCTATATGCTGTCACCACTTAATGTGATCCACACTTGGGGTATCTCTAAGCTCAAATCCCACCAGATCCCCTGCCCACATAGTACAGTGCTCCTTTCCAAAGGGCAACCTACCCAACACATTTGCCACTGATGAGAACATCTTACTTTAAAATATGGTAACCGTTGACTTACTCTTCAAGAACCGATTACAGCTTTTGTCAATTACACTGGTTATCTCTACCAGAAGTAACTCAGTCACTGAAAGTCTGAAGTATAGAAACATAACAATTAACACTCCAAGATATTTACATAAATTACAAAATAATACACACTAAGATTATGGAGAAAACAGTATATCTACAGAGGTAAAAAAAGAAAGATTTCTGGAAATAGAAAATGAATAGATTCTTACCCAAACTGGGAACTCAGTAGGTAAAGACAGACTTGAACCTTTGATGTTGCTTGCTCAAAGTCCCAATGCTTAGTGCCTTGTCAGGTGTAACCCCTGACCCCAAATGTCTTCGGTTGACCAGCCCACCAACCCTCATCACCATGCATGTCACTCTGAAATCACAGGTTAGGTCATCTCTTTGTTCCTTGTTGATCACCTCTGTGGAAAACTGGTCCAAACCAGATTTGTCATTTCCCAGCCTAACTACATGGATTGTAATGGCAGACTTTTGTTCTCCTGGCTACCCTCACTGTGGGGCATCATCTCATTTGGACCTGGCCCTGTTTAAACTCACAATGGCTCATTTGAAATGAAAAGACCTCATCTTCCTTTGAAGATTCCTAAAACAGTCACTGATTACTGTAAAGAGGCCCAACTGAGGTATGGAACAGCTAAGCATTAAGCCACTATGAAGGAGGCTTCTACTGGAAAATGAATGCATGGTTGGGAGGTATGAGGCCGAGGCCGAGTGCCTACAACCACCCAACCATGCATTAATTCCCCAGTAGAAGCCTCCTTCAGAATGGCTCAATGCACTTGTAACATGACAATGTTACAGTAGATATTAGGCTATGTAGTGGAAAAAAGAGAAGCAATAATTGCTTTCTATATGCAGTGGTTTACTGGTTGGAAAACGAAAGCTCTACAACACATTTTCAGCAAAGAAGTTAACATTCGCTTACATCATTATGCTGTAATACACATACACTGATTATTTATTTACTTATACCCCACATATACATCTTCATGTATTTTTATAAACTTACAAGTGGTGAATTTTGTGATACTTGATGCAGCAAACCCATCCATGGTCGCTCTCTTCCATGCCATATGTGTGTTCGGTTACATTGTGGGATTTTACCCATGTAACTTTGCATAACTAAAATGGAAGGGATAGTACTTCAACTACACAATCTTCCTGCTCTGGTTTGTGATCCATGGTGCTGAATTTTGCATTAACCCACATCGGTATTCCCCCAGCTCCACATATTTCAAACATAAGGGTTCTTTTGTCCATAGTTCTATTTCTCAATTCCTCAACTTGGTACTTTCTGCTACTGCACTTACCACCAACTTTTCACAGGACCGTCACTGACCATTGGGTGGCTGGGTTGGATACTCAAAAAGCTTTTCTTTATATGCTCGAGGCACATAACACTTTTACAGTGGTCACAGATAGGTTTTCAATTTGGAGCGGGCAAAACAGTTTTTTTTCTACACTGCAGACACCTAGCACTTTTACAGTGGGAACAAGTGGTATTACAATTTGGAGCGGGCATTACCAGTGATTAATACTGTTTCCAACTTTGGTCAGGTGCTGTGTTTTCTCCAGTCATTGCTGATTATTACAGGACTTGTATTATTGTCATGTTACAAAAGACATTAGGTGATAGGAAGTCCACACCCAACCTCCCTGATAACCCAGAACTGGATTTTGAAAGTTACACCTCTTTCCTCTCTGCTGAGTTACCTAGTATCCAAACTGTTTTAATGAAAATGTAGACAACCCCCCTAAAATTCACGCAGTTAAAATACTTAAAACGTGCTACAGCAACCATAAGTCAAGTCATTCCATTAACACATCTTCTCACACAAAAACTGGAAAGATTCCAGGAAATGGTTGAAGGCCAAGGTGCAAGCATAGGCATCACTCTTGGTCAAAAGCTGTCTTTGTCTTTGGAAATAAGCCACAGGATTGCTACAGTCTTGGAATGTGAACATTACGTTTTAGCAACAATCATGGATCCACATTTCAAAATCAATTTGCCCGGTGTTCTCCAATCTGATACCATAGACCTCAACCATTATAAAAAATACTGCTCAATATTAAAGTTGCTCTAAAAATTACAACAGGACCTCCAAAAAATGCAGGGCAGCTACTAATCATCAAAATAGCCATGCTCCCTTCCAAGAAACAGACCCCAGTGATGCTATAAGAAAACATCCACTAGGAAAATCCTTGCATTATGAATTGGAATCAAGACGCAATTTGCATTTAAGCAGGACTGCATAACATATTAGAGAAAGACAGTGTTATTTCTTCCATCACAAGCTACTCATTAAGCGGTATGGTGGATGACTTCTTGAAGAACCCCAAAAATATAAATGGTCAAGATTATCCAGTTCGATATTAGCATCTAAAGGGTGCAGGCTGGCCAGCATTGCAAAAAATGGTCCTTTACTATGTAGGTTGCCTAGCAACAAGGGTCGGTTCAGAAAGAATATTTAGCACTGCTGACTATGCTGTTAGTAACAGGAGAAAAGTCCTTTCATAAAATTTTGAAATTCTAAATTTTATTAGAAAATAGGCAAGTCAAATATTGTATTCTGATTGGCTGTTACCATTCCACTGGAATGCATTTATATGCCAATACTGCCTGTAAAGAAAAAGACCCAGCATGTGATCTGGAATTTGGACATATAACATACTGAATTTATGAGCTACTTCCCTCATTTTTAATTTTCATCACAGACAAGTCTGCCACTTTTACTCTTACATACAAGGGTCTATCAAAATGTTCACAGCCTGACACAGAAAGAAACGCACTATGAACCTAGTATTACATTATTTTTTCAACAATAGTCTCCTTTCAGTTCAATACACTTAGTCCAGTGTTGTTCTAGCATTGTTATCCCCTCATGATAGAAATCTATGTCTTGCCCCCCCCCCAAGAAACTCCTCCACAGCAGCCATCACTTCTTCGTCATCAGCAAATTTCTTTCCACAGAGTTCAGCCTTCGGTTTTGGGAACAGGTAGAAGTCTAAAAGAACAAGATCTGGTGAGAAAGGTGGGTGAGGAAGCAGTTCATACCCACATTCTGTTGCAGCAGTCACTGCAACCTGCACTGTGTGGGGTGAAGTATTATCTTGCAGGGGCAAAACACCTCACCTCAGTTTTTCACAGCGTTTGGCTTTGATGGCTTCTCTCTGCTTGTGCTGTTGCTCAGCGTAGTACTCACCCGTTATTGTCTTTCCTTTTTCAAAATAATCATGATCACACCTTCAGAGTTCCAGAAAACCAAGGCCATGATTTTGTCACTTGAGGTGGCCCGACTTCTTTGGCATTGGTGATCCATGACGTTTCCATTGTTTGTTTGCTTTGCTGTTTAAACTCTGGATCAAAAAGGTGAACCCAGGTTTCATCCATTGTTACAATATGACTGATGAAGTTTGCTGGATCCCTCTTGTATTGTAAAAGAAGTTGGCTTGAAATTACCCTTCTGGCTCATTTCTGATCAGGTGTTAACATTCTTGGTACCCATCTTGCTGACACTTTGCTCATGCCCATATTTTCAGTCAAGATTGATTGTACTGCCCAAAACTGATGTCCAAGGTGCTGGCTACATGTGTATAGTTACTCATCTATCTTTCGTTGCCATTTAATGGACTGCATCAATGTTCTCCTCAGTGGTCACCTCCATTGGGTGCCCTGACCTGGGATCATTTTCAACACTTCTTCTGCCAAGCTTAAATTCAGGAGACCATTTCTTGACCATTGAATATGAAGGGGCTTCTGTCCCAAGTGTGTAGACCATATCCTCATTGATTTGCATTGGAGTCATTCCTTTGATATGGAGGTACTTGATGACTACTCTGATCTCAGTTTTCTCCGTTCTCAAATAACCATCACCTATCAAACTTTGTCTGGCACGTACCTACAAAAGAAAACATTTGATTATTATAACAGTAGGTCACATTCCATTCATATTAGTGTAACTATACATTGAAAATAATGCTAGCTTCATAGTGCATTTCTTTCTGTGTCAAGCCGTGAATTTGTAGATCAACCATCATAAAAACCTTCAACTAGGCCCTAAAAATAACCCCCAACCCCAAAATAACAAAATCTACATAAATAATTTAATGTTCTTTCTACTCATGATTCATTTCTTATACACATAAACACATTTAAAGAACACTAAGTACTATTCTGGTGTTTCTGTGAGAACTATGAATAATCCACCTCATAGCTTAACCAGCTTGACAGAGCAATTTCTGCTGCTTACCCTGTCCCAGATAAAACTGAGTCGCTGGCTCTATAGGAAGCATGTGTGTGTGTCTGTGAGTGTATGCCCGTGCAGTTTTGCTGATTTTTTAATAAATGTATTTCATGTTAACATTACATGCTTTGGGAGTGGGTGAGTGAGCATTCTATTAGAGGAATACTGCAGAATACTGAATTCTTATGTTCCATGGTAAACAAACAAACCTTCTACTGTCTTGTGAAGAAAGGCAAATGACTGATCAGGTGAAAATTTCTGTAGAGAGGCTGTTTAAATATTCAAAGCAAAATATTATTGGTTTTTTTTTTGTGCTTTTTTATCTTTTAGGGATTTCTTTTTATTTGCCCAACCCATTTTCTAAGCATAATAAGACCCTCTCAGTTGTAGAGTATTGGTGGATACCTGCACTTCCAAGTGCTGAAAGGGCCCCCAACTGCAGGGTTGGGCCTCATCGTGCCCCTTAGTGTGCGAGTATCCACCAGTACTCCACCCCCTGTCAGGTCTTGTTGCTTACTTAAACTGAACTATGTTTTTATTTTTGTGAAAATTGCAATAGAGTCTTCCCAACTTAAATAAGGAAGTTCGCTTCTCCTGCACACTCCCAATTAAATATGGCATTGATGCACCACCAAACTCATTCATGAGTGAGTTTGGTGAGTTTGTTGTTTTCAGCCCAACATGAGCTAACTCCAGAAACTGAAACTGAGCTCTTTTCTGAGCTGCACAACGTATGAGGTTTGGTAAAATGAGTGGTGTACTATGTTTTAAATTTGACTTTGAAAAGTAAAGCCATGACTCCAGGCATGCTCATCAGTTCAATATTGGCAGGGACTGGGGGTTCAGTTCATCCCAGGACCAGCACCTGTCCTGGTGTTGTGGTACTTGATGTTGGCTTCCAGAATATGGTGTCTGCATTATTATGATGTTTTTGTGGGCAATGTATAATTTGATAATCAAACGGTGCGTACTGTTCCAGCCAATGAAAAAGCTGTCCTTCATGCTCATGGAAGTTGTGAAGCCAGCAGAGGGAGTCACAGTCCGTCCTTAGCATGAACACCTTTCCAAGCAGGAAGTAGCAGAAATGGAAAGCAAAGGTTACAGCAGCTAACAGCTCTTTCCTTGTTTTGGCATACTTGTGCTCTGCCTCGGTCAGTGCCTGACTCACGTAGGCGACCACTCTCTCCTTGCCATCTACCACCTGGGCCAGCACTGCTCCGATGCCCACCTTCACTGGTGTCACTGTTGAGGATAAATGGTAGTTGGGGTCAGGATATGCTAGAATGGATGCCGAAATCAGTTGTTGTTTCAGTTCCGTAAAGGTCTCCTGGCATGAGTCTGCCTCGGCAAATTACATCACCTTTTCAGTGAGCTTGTGCAATGGATGAGTAATGGTGGTGAACTCCCTGGTGAACATTCTGTAGTATGATGCTAGTCCCAAAAAGCTCCTCACCTGTGTCACTGAATGAGATATCAGCCAATGCCACACTGCCTCCACTCTGTCTGGGTCTGTTCCTACTCCATCCACTCAGATTGGGTGTCCCAGATAATTCAGTTTGTACAGAAGAGGTTATGCTTAGATGGTTTCACTTTCAGGTTTGTAGTCCCTAGCTTCCTCAGAACTGCCTTCAGCTTGTGACGATGCTCTTGAAAAGTCCTGTCTATGATTATTTATCATTGAGTTACACCAGGCATAATGTCCCTCGGGGATCTGCCAGCAATACATCTATCAGACATTGAAAAGTCACAGAGCATTGCACAATTCAAACAGCATGATGTTAATCTCAAGCCATCCTTACGTGACTGTGAATGCGGTCTTCATAGGGTCCTTAGGGAAAATCTCCACTTTCCAGTACCCACTAGCCAAGTCCAGGATAGAAAACCTGCGAGCCTTTGCCAACAGATCAAGGGTGTAAGGATAAGAGGTAGTGGGTATGCATCCTTCATGGTAACTTCATTCAGGTGGTGAGAGTCCACACACACTTGTACGTCCCCTTCTTTTTTCCATACCAGAACTACTGCAGCATCCCATGGGTTTATGTGAGACTGAATAACTCCCTGGATGTTCATCTGTGGCAACTGTTCTTCAAAGTACCCCTAATAATGGAGCGGGATCCTCCAGGGTTCTTGCTTAATCAGACAAGTGTTTTAAGTGTAAGTCCAGTGCTTGGTTAGCCCACCATATCCCAGGTCATGATCCCCTGAACTGAATACATTGGCACACTCTCACATCGCAGCCTGAGCTGGTCGCATCCACTCTGATGTCAATTCTCATTGCTTGAGTTGGAGTTTTTGAGGTAAGATCTGTTCCGTCTAGCCTGGTGCTTGTTATCCTTTTGGGGTTCTTGAGAGTCTGGTGTGTAAGCCTTGAACTGTAGTCTAGTCTTTAGCAATATTGTCACCCCAGAGTGGAAGGTGTTGATCACCATCCCTTGGCAGACAATCTCTGTTGTCACACTGACAACCTGCACTGGCACTTGTCCCTGTTTTCTCTACTCATTGACTGAGCTAAGAAACAGCCTTGGCTTCCTTTTTGCTGGGATTCCAGAAGCTCTTCTCGGTCCTCAGCTGCACCCCTTCCAACCTAGCTAGGGATGAACACTTTACTTCTTGGTGGAACAGTCACATAGCTGCTTGTCACAATCTTTTGGACCTCATCCCTTCACTGTCAGATGTTAGGGAAACTTCCTCCCCAATACAGAATAGGCACCTTCGGCAAAGTTCAATGTTACACTGTATTGACACAACCTGTTAGTCCCCAGTAGTTTGGATGGCATCTTCGGTCATTAAGAATTCACTGGATATTCAGAGCTCCTTTAGGCTGATTACTGTTTGCCACACTCAACACTTTGAGGGCAGTCCCATTTACTGTGTGAATTTTTCCTTCCTAAGGCCATAAGCCTTGTGAGGATCTTTTAGTTGCTCCTCCCCACACTTAGGCATTCACAGTTGACACCTGTGCACCTGAATAAAAAAAAAAAACTTGGAGGGGACACCGTCTGTTTCCCCAAGAAGATAGCAGCCGAGTCCCATAGTTGAACATATCACAGTTTGCTGAGGATCATCTCTTTGTCCTTTGTTAGGCATTTGGTTCTCAATCGGAGTCTGCATGGCTCAAGGTCCCAACAAACCTCTTCGCTGGGGACATTGTTTTTCATAGTGGTACAGGTTTCCTCACTTCCAACATGCCTGACAATCCAGCATTTTATTCTGAAAATTGACTGACTTAGGATGTGGTTTCCCAAAGGTCTCTTTTGCCAATTAGTATCTCTGACTGTGGAGTCCAGGTGGTCTCGAGCTTCACTTTCAATTTTTCTGGTTCAGAGTGCAGAGTTGCAAGAGCCCCGACCATTTCCTCTTATATCTCCACAAAGGCTCTAGTCATTTCCTTAAAAATAAGAGTCTCTGTGGATACTTCATAGGTCTGAACTTAGGGGACTTGGAGTCTGAGGAAAATCCATATTTTGCACGACCTCCAATTTGGTGCATACTGGATTGCTTGTTCTATCCCTGAGGTTTTCTGTAAGCAAAAGCATAGCTGAAAACAGAGCACCCCACTCTCTGCACGTGCAATGAAATGTCTTGGGCCAGCAAGCCTTGGTTGGCTGAGCCTGCATCTAGAAGGGCTTGACTACCAGGCACTGCAGGACTCTTCCAAAGTCTCAGATTCCCCTGTTCTCTCCTTCTATTGAAAAAGACAGTTCTTCTCAATCAGCACATTCAAAGGACTGATTCATGGCTGCTAGCAAAGCAATATAATTTAGTTTGATGTCAGACCCCAGTTGCCAATATACTTCACAGGCTTTTTCCTGAAACAAAAGCCTCATAAATGTTTGCTTAGTTGCTGCATCCCAGTCATTCAACTCAGCTGCTAGCTCAAAGTTTTCTAACCAATCAGTCCACTCCCAGTTCTCTCCCTTGAAAGAACTGACATGTAGGCAGGTTGTCTCACACCTCACCCCGCCCAGGGTAGCTGTGGGACAGCAGCTTCCCCAGTTGGGACATGTTTAATTTTAGATGCAACACAAAGTAACATAATTTCACACAGTAGCAGTTTCCTTTTTATCCAGAAAACTTGTTTGCAGTGAATTCCATCACTACCACCAGTCTGTGATGGACCCCGTGGCAAGGCAAGGGACTGCATGGTCTCTCAGTGGGCTTACCAGGTTACCAGAATTCAAATAAATAAATAAGGCATGCCTGGGCCATACGCATGGCATTGCCTCCACCTCTGGTAAACCAGTGTGGTCTGGTAAACTGCAGTTCAGGGGTGAGCACTGGAGATGCACCAATCAACCAAGCCACAAAGGTTTTGGCTATTGGTGGGCTTGGTAAGGAAACCACTAATTTCTATACCACAAGGGGAGTCAATAACCAGCCCAAGTTTAGTGGAATAACACAACTTTATTAACAACTGACGGAGAGAGTGGTGGATGCATGGAACCGCCTTCCTGGAGAGATTGTGGGGTCTAAAACAGTGGGGGAATTCAAACATGCATGGGACAGACATAAGGCAATTATAGTGGGGGGTTGCTGGAAGTAGGCTGTTGGTTAACTATAATCTGCAGCTTATCCAATAGGTAGGGAAATGGGCAGACTGGGTGGGCCAAGTGGTCCTTATCTGCCTTCAAATTCTACATTTCTATGTTTCTATGACCACCAGCAAAATAGAGAGCAAGGGCAAATAATAACTTTAAGCTTGACCCTCTTATGTGCCCTCTTAGGCTGCCCAGCTCTGCTCCTTCCCACCTGGTACAAGGTTTTAAGCAAACACAAATGGGAGCTCCCTTAACTCAATCCCTGGGTACCGCAGGTTTAGAATCACTGCAGGCCCCGAGGTGGTGTCACAAGCTGGATGGTACTGGTGCACTTTAAACAGAGCAACATGCTCAATTCTCCAAGCCCCACAGGCTGTGCAATTTTTTAAATGACAGAAAACCTATCAACAGGGATATTTGTAACACAGATTGCGAAACACATTGAAACAACAGGCGCTGTCCCTTGAAACAATGCCACACTATGGCGTACTCATGTTCCTGGACCCAGATTTCACCTATTGATGCAACATCTCTGTTCTCCCATGGTGTTTAAGATGCACGTAGGCTTTCTCCCTCTGCTCTGTGCTGAACCAGCTGCCTTTGCACTGGCTGCAGGCCCTTCCAACCTCCTTCCACTGGTTCAAGACTGCTGAAGCCCTGATCTGACTTCCAAAACCTTATGTCAAAGGCTGCCCAGCACCATGCTGTAGTACCTGCTACAGGACCTGGATCAGCAGCCCTTGGACTTTTTCTCCACATCATATCTTCAACATTATCCACATGCTGACTTGCATGCAGTTGGCACTCTCTTGCTCTCCAGAACTCAACAATTTTGTTCACTGTTAGCTCTCTGCTTTTCAGGCCTAGGATGGCACCCATTACCAGCACTGCAGATCTTTCCACCACAAGGTCTCCACCAGATTTACTCACTTGTAGCACATTCCTGCCTTTACAGGCTCTGCTCACAGTCTGTTTTGGTTTGTGCTTGGAGCTGTCATTCCAGGAGCTCAACAAGACACAGAAAGGCACCAGAACCTGTTGCCCCTCCTTGCCCCAGAAGCCTCACAGAGTCCCTTCCACTGCAAGGTTTCTGAGCACGGGGGTGGGCCCGTCTGAGTGGGTGCATTACAATAAAGCTGATATACCTTTGACCATCTTAGGTCTAATTGACATTTTGCATGCAGTTTTCCTTTAAACACTGAAATTGGTTACAGACCTTTCTTATAAAAAGAAGTAACATCAGGAGTCTGATACTGGAAAATGGGCAAAGGTGGAGCACAACGGTTTGCACTCTGCACGCCCTTGCCCCCAACCCCAAGGATGCGCTATTCAGTCAGATAGTGCAGCAGCGTTATCCGACTGAATATAGAGCCATGACAGGGCAGCGCAAAGTTGGGTAGTGCTGCCCTGACAGAGATTTGGGATGTATGTGGCCCATATGAAGTGAACAGAACTGATGCATCCTCCAGACCTGTTAGCATCGGGAGCCCCAGTGCGATATTCAGCTGGCAACATGCAAATGAGCCCATTGGGCATGCAAGGTGCTAAGGGGTTATATGTATGCCCATTATGGGCTCATTTGCATGGCATATGGTGGCAAGTTTGCACCCCGAGACTGACCCTCCCCCACTCTGATCGCTGGTCCCTGTGAAGTAAAACCCATTCCCTGGTGTCCAGTGGCACTCCTTGCCCTCCGATCACCATCCCCATATTATATTCACATTCCCTGGTATCCGGTGGCACCCCATTCCCTGATCCCTGTTCCTGCAGTATAGTAACAGTCCCTGATGTCCAGTGGCATCCTCCATCTTCTGATCCCTGGCTCCATATTATATGAAATAGATAATAAGATAAGATAATAAAACTTTTATTTTTTATCAGGATAATAACTTTAGGACCTGAGGCCCTGTTTGTCAAAGTTGTCCTGTTTTAAGCATACGGTTTCAAAAACGAGACATCATGCAATATTACATTACAGGAACAAATCTTACATATTGAAACAAACAATTCCACTACCTATAAAACATACATGTATACTCAAATATCAAAGAAATTCAATGAATTTCATCATTCTTTAAGTATGGACTATCCAGACAAATCAGAAGATTAAATATCTAATAAGATATAAGGGAAGTTTTCATTTTCAATATTATCATTTAGGAAACAGAGACACAAAAAAGAGGAGAGAGGGGAATAAAGAAAATGTTGTGTAACCTAGGGAACACCAAAACAAACACATCTGTCTCTCCAAATACTATTCAGGGAATACTTAAATTTATTAACACTGTCAATTATTCTAATATCTGGATCTATTTCGTTCCATATTTTCGGCAAATAAAAATGTTGTTGCATTTTACTGTAACCATTTAGTTCTAAAGGAACCTTTTGACATCTATGCTTTAAATGCCTTAGGTTATATCTATCAGAAATATTCCCTGGTGTCTAATGGCACACCCCAACCTCCAAGCACAATCCCTGTACAAGCATCTGGGGTCCCTGACATCTAGTGGCACTCCACACCACTGGCACTGAGCAGCCCACCCCGCCACCCTCCTTACCAGTGTCATCAGTGCCATTGATCCAATACGGGGACTGGTACAACCCTCCTCTCACCACTTCGGCCAGCCACCATATGGACTGACAGGGAGCATGTGTATTCTGTACTGTAAAGGGAGCTTGCACTGCAGTCCCTTCACAATACAGAGAACATGTGCTCCCTATCAGTCCATATGGCGCTGGCTGAGGTGGTGAAAGGAGGGCTGTGCCAGTCCCCATACTAGATCCACAGCACCATTGACACTGATACTGGGGGGGGGTCGCTTAGTGCCAGCAGTGTGAGGGGGGTGTTAGTTGCCAGGGACCACTGATGCTTGTAAGGGAATGGGGATTGGTGGGTGGGAGTGCTTCTAGATGCCAGGGAATAGTACAATGTTGCAGGGACAGTGCTTGGAGGTTGGGGTGTGCCACTACACACCAAGGAATATTTCATATAATATAGGGCTGTGGATTGGAGGATGGGGGGGTGCCACTGGACACCAGGGAATATTTCATATAATATAAGGATCGGGATCAGGGGATGGGGGTGCCACTGGACTCCAGGGAATAAATATTACTTAACAGGGATGGAGATCGGAGAGCAAAGTTACTACTAGATGAGAGGGGAATAATTATCACTTAATGGAGATGGGGATGAGATGGTGGGGGTACCACCAGATGCTAGAGAATGATTACTGCTTAACAGGGATAGGGATCAGAGGGTGGGGAGGAGTACCACTGGACACCAGAGAATGTGTGCTTTGTTACAAGGCCAGCAATCCAAGGTCGGGGGTGCCACTGGACACCAGGGACTGCTTGTGCTGTTACAGGGACAGAGTTCAGAGGGTGGGGAGGGTCACTAGGCAATGGTGCAGGTGTGCTCCCCCAACACCAACTTGTTTGTTGGCCGCAGTGTCTCCACCGGCTGCTAGGGTTGCACATAGTAAGTCAGCCTTTTTTCAGTGGGAACTGTGCTTCACAATGTGGCTGGCGCTATTCCTTTTCCGCAGTGCTAATGTGCTGAATATTGCACTGCACCCATTTTTATGTCCCTTTGTGCACCCATCCTTGTGCACGTGTTATCCCATGTAGGGTTCACTCCTGACCCCTTTGAATATTGTGCCTGTGTGCAAACCTTTGGCAAATGGCCAACAATCACTTTGCCCACTAGGCAAAGTTTCAAATATTGGGCCCCAGTTCTCTTGTTTGTGATGATGGAATTAACTTACTGATCTCTTATTTCAGTTTTTAAAAAGAGTACATTTTTTTTTCTCCCATTCTGAATTTACATTGTATTAGCAGTGTTTTTAAAACAGTTGCTCACAAGTTTTGTTTCAATGAATGATTTAGAAAACATATCTAAATTGCAAGTACAATTATGCAATATGTGCTGATTTAATATAACTTTTTGATCCACAGTTTTTTGCTACACATCACTCTTGATCCTTCTAACCCCCCCCCACCTCCAATTTCCCACCTTGTCCTTTTTTTTTTTCTTTGGTTTCTTTTTCTTGTCCTGTTCCCCTGCACCATTTTAGTCCCTTTTCTCTCCCTAGTGTTTGTCTTATAACCTGTCCTACGGGTTAGTGTTCTTTCACTGCTTCCTTCCGTGTAACAAATTAAACCTGTGACACAAAACAGCTCTGCTGGTGTTTGCATTAAATGCCACGTATTTCTTTGATTTGCACTTTATGAACTTTCTACAGCACAGTGTCATAGTATAGATGTGATATTGCATGATATGACACCATGTGACTTAATTTAGTCTTTGCACATTGTCACCTGTCTTTAAAATGAATCACATCAATGGATATGAATATGTATTAGATGGGATATTTAAGCAGGTGAATTGCTGCCAAGCACCGCTCCCTGATGAAGAATTTTGTATAAGGTGCTACATAGGGTTGTGTTGGCCATGGAGGTTATGGTTACCGAATAAAGTATTTGCAGTTTAAAATGCAATGTGTGAGCTGGCCCAGTGGCGCTGAGAGTTGAGGCACTGGACACCACACCTCGCGCCAAGCTGGCGACCCAGGTTCAGGAATGAACTTGGGTCATTTGGGGGTTGGCCAGGGAGGTAAGGATTAAGCGTCCAGAGGACTGCTCTCCTTCCTCAGGGTATGGGGTTTGTGGTGCATGCATCAGCACAATGAGAGGGGTTTGGCCTGTGCCCAGGGTGCTTGGCTGCCTCCATGGAGGTGGAAACAGCTGCTGTGCCCATTGCACGGGCGAGGGCACAGGGGAGAAAAACAGAGGAAAGAATGCCGGGACCTGGCAGGACCCATGATGGCCCTGATGGGCCGGAGGATATACCCCTCAGAGGGGGGGTCATAGCCCCTGCTAGGTCCGCAACGGTGGCATTAATAATGTTGTGATAAAGAAAATGCAATGTGTGCACCATTTGATGTATCTGCTAATGATGCTAAGCCACACTGGTCCCCAGGGGCTCCTCTAGTCTGACCTCTCCTGTGCTGTCCCCACTGGAGAGCACCAAGTCCAGTAAAATCCTTTCCTAGTAGGCTTCCTAACCCAGTAGGTTAATAGACACTCCTGCATTACTTCTACCACTGCCAGGCTCGGTACACTTTTGGCCAATGGGTTTTCCCAGTCTGTATCTGGTAGGCTGAAGTATACCATTAGTACAACTTTCCCCTCTATGGCTACCCTTCTCATTTTCTCCCTCAGCTTTCTATCTATGTCTTTTATCTGGTATGGGGCCTGTACACCACCCCATCTTTATGACCCTCCCTTCATCTGTCAGTAACTGTGTTAATTCCATCCCAATCTTCCCCTTTGGGGTGCAGTCTTATGTGACATTTATGGTCTGGTACCCAAGTTCCCCATCTTACTTCATGTTGGATTTCTAAGCAGTGCTCCTTGTCTTCTGTGGCAGTTTGTTCATTACTGGGGCCGGGGTGCCAGATAAACCTCATAGAGTTCTTCGACTGGGTAACCAGGGAAGTGGATCGGGGGGGGGGGCCAGTGGACCTGGCGTACCTTGATTTTTGTAAGACCTTTGACACCATTCCACATAGAAGGCTAATTAAAAGTTGGGGAACCTAGGAGTAGGTACCAAAGCTGTGACATAGGTAGAGAATTGGCTGGGAGGGTCGTGGTAAATGGCACACACTCTGGAGTGGGCAGAGTGAACAGTGTGGTGCCACAGGGATCGATATTAGGCCCAGTCCTCTTCAGTGTCTTCATCAGTGACATCGCAGAGGGTCTAGAAGGGAAAGTATGCCAGTTCGCAGATGACACAAAGCTCTTAAACAGAGTAGATACACTGAGGGTGGATAGAATGAGGAGGGACCTAAAAAAGCTGGAGGAATGGTCAAGGGATTGACAGCTGGGGTTCAATGCTAAAAAGTGCAAAATAATGCACGTGGGATATTGAAACCCAGGGGTAACATACCACCCGGGAGGGGAGGCAAGAGCAGGCTCAAAACAGGAAAGGGACCTGGGGGTAATCATCTCTGCTGACCTGAAGGTAACCAGGCAGTGTGACAAGGCAGCTGGGAAGGCTAGCAGGATGCTGGGATGCATAGGCAGGGGAATCACTTGCAGAAGGAAGGAGGTAATAATCCTGTTATATAGATCATTAGTGAGGCCACACCTCAAGTACTTTGTCCAGTTTTGGAGACCCCATCTTTGAAAGGACATAAACAGGGTGGAGACGGTTCAGCGGAGGGCAACCAAAATAGTGCGGTCCTGCATCAAAAACCATAAGAGGAAAGACTAAAGGAATTAAATATGTACTCCCTGGAAGAAAGGAGGGAAAAAGGAGATATAATTGAAACATTCAGATATCTCACAGGGAAGAACAAGATGCAGGAGGGCAGCATTTTCAAAAGAAAAAGATGCTCAAGAACGAGAGGGCACAATATGAAATTGGGGGGAGGAGGTCAGAAAGAGATGTGAGGAAGTACTTCTCAGAGGGTGATGGACAAGTGGACTGGCCTACCAGCAGAGGTGGTGGGCGCAGAAACAGTTACAGGATTCAAGAATGCATAGGATAGACACAGAGGTATCTTGGGAGTTAAGTATGGGGAGGGGGGGACCATAGGCTGATTAGGGCCTGCAGTGTCACTATAGGGAGGAAAATAGGGCAGACTAGGTGGGTCTGGAGGCCCTTATCTACAGACAACTTCCAATGTTTCTGTTTCTGTGGTTTTTCAATTTTTTTTACATCCTGATTGTTAGCTCTTTTTTAAACTATGGGTAGTGGTCTCACAATGCATAGCTGCTGACCAAGCAGGACACTGTATTTTCCCTACCCAATTTACAATAAAAATAATGTTGCTATGTATTATAATATATTGCACTGAATTTTATAGTGTGCAGAATTTTGAAAAAATATGGTGCAGAAAACTGGTATGTGTGCTATTGCACCTTCCATAATTGGCATGCTATGCCTGTGGTTCAGTGGACAAACAGCTAGCCACTCCCCCTTCCTGCGTTACATAAGCAGTTCCTCTGAGCCTGTCCCTCAAGCACTTTTTCTTTATGACTGGAGGCTCTGTCAGTCTGTTCTTTGTAGCTTGCTGAGGCCTGCCTCTCCGCCTTGCTGTGTTTTGGCTCTGCTCCTTTCTGTTGGACTTCTGTTGTCTGTTCTCCTGCATTTGGTTTGTATTGTTTGCCTCCGACTGTGTGCTTCTTTGTGTTGCTTGTTCCTGTTCTTTTGTGTTTGTGTGTCTTTTGCTTTCTTTTGGGGAGCTTCTGTTTTTAAACTCCTTATATTTTGCTAATCCAGAGCTCATGCTACTTGCTCTCATTTGCTCACAATACAACTTCAATCATTATCTGTGTGTTTCAGCTCAAGCTGCTTCCCTGCTGCTGCTCTCCATGCTATGCACCTTAATCGTTTTCACCTGGTTCAGGCTCACTCTGAATCCTAACCCATGCAGCTCAATCCTGCTTCCATCCTGAACTCATACTGCATACCTCATTGCTGCTGTTTTCACTGCACTGCTTAGCCAAATTGCTGCTCTATTATGTTTGCACACTGCTATTATACTCTGGAGGTCAGCTAAGCTACCACTGATGCTGTAAACTAGTTTTAATATCTGTATGTGGGTCACGGCACCTTCTCATAACTTTCTTGTTTTTCCTATGGCAGGGGACTGGAGGTGTTGTTGAGGAGCCGTGGCCCCATGTGGCATACTAACCCATGTTTGAATTCTGCTTTCGCTACTAAAATCCTCCAGGTATTTTGTCACCTTTCACTGTCTTCCTTGATGGACTGGCTGGCTTGCCCCACTATTCGTATTTGCTGCTCCTTTGACCTCCATGCAGGTCTGACCATTTGCTTACTCTGCTTACTGACCTACGTGCAGGTCCATTCATTGCTTACACAATTCATTTGCTCAATGCTTGCTACTACCATGTCCGACCTATGTGAGGGTCCCAGCACTCAACGCTTCATTCAGCTCCTTCCCAATTGTTTTCTGGGGCATGCCAGCCATAACCATTCCATGGCGCAGGGTCTCATTGCAGCCGACGGTCTCGCTCTGCACCTATGAAGTCCACATCTTGAGCGTGCCTGACTTGGGGTGGGGTCCTTCTCACCTGGCCCATAGCTGGGAATGTTCTCATTCTGGGCCTGGCTTTAGCCATTCGAGACTTGATGGCAGCTCCTGGTGTAGAATTTAAGACTAGCTGTGAAGGGTGCTTATAGTGATCTCCTTTGGCTCACCTTGGTTGCCCCCAAAGTTGCAGAACACTCTTGCAACCTTCCACAGCATTCTCGTTAGAGGGATCAAGTGAGAGTTTTCCCCCAAATTGGAATATTTTCCACCCCCCTTTAACTGGGTTTCTAAATTGCAGCAGCAGAGCCATCACTAAACTAAACATCCCAAGCTGGGAGGGAAGGTGACCTAGGCCTTGGATCCCCAGAGATTTCCCCCTCAAGGATTTTTTTCTCTCCTCCATGCCTCAGGTCAAAAACATTAGTTAGCCGTAGTTAGTGTTACCTAGTTCCTTTAGGTAGGTTCCACTGTTGGATGGAGGTGGCTGGTGTCCCTACTTGCTATTCCCTCTCTCCTTAGGAGGCCCCCTCAATCTCCAGCCCAACCCATCGTACTCATGCCATTGCTAACCTGCGCATCTCATTACATTATCAAGCTGCCTGGTGCCTAATCTACTACTATACCGCACAGCTACTGATTGCTAACATGCTTTCGTGCTACTGCTTTTCTTTTTGGGAATGCTTCCTAAGGTACCTTTAGCCAAGGGAATCATCCCATGGCACCTCTAGGGGTGGAACCCTCTTTGATGGTTCCTTGTCTTTTGTACCCATACAGGGTGGTAATTCCTCTGCAATAGAGAGCACGAATGGCCAAAACCAAGTAACACAGTTGCACAAGCATTACATCATACTGACTGCATAGGTCATTGAATTGGAAGACTATGCCTGTGGTTCAATGGACAAGCAGCCAGCCACTCCCCCTTCCTGTGCTACATAAGCAGTTCCTCTGAGCCTCTCTCGCAAGCACTTTTTCTTTGCCCCACCATCCTCCCCTCCCCCTCTAGCAGCATCGCCTTTCTCCTTGGGATGCTTCCTAAGGTACCTTTAGCCAAGGGAATCAACCCACAGCATCTCTAGGGGTGGAACCCTCTTTGAGGGTTCCTTGCCTTTGGTACCCCTACAAGGTGGTAATTTCTCTTGAATAGAGAGCGTGAATGGCTAAAACCAAGTAACACAGTTGCACAAGCATTACATCATACTGGCTGCATAGGCCATTGAAATACAAGGAAGTGATGCATCCAAGGCTCTTGCCTAAGGTCATGTCTTTTGTGCCTAAGTTCCCTATTAATCAATCTATTTTTTTTCCAGTATTTTCCTAGACCCCACATCAACAGGGTGAAGTATCTCTATACCACTGTGACGGCGAACCCACATCACTCTTACCAGTTGTGACAGAGATCCCACACCAGTATTACCAGTTGCAACAAAAATTGTCCCTTGCGCCCCTTGCTTACGGAGCAGTTCTCTGTTGGGGACTTCTAATCCTTTACCACCACCTGATGTTTGCCTGGAACCAGGAAACTACCCTTTGTCCCCCTTTGTGCAAGGTCAGGAAGGTCAACACAGTAACTGTGGCAAGAGTGCCCTTTGGAGACAGACTGCAAACAGAGCCCAGCAGAAACAGTAAAATTACCTTTTTAAATAAACAAGCAGTCACTGGTTCCATCAAAAATGGATGTTTTACTAGAAGAACTACAAGTATTTATGAACAGGATATATTTATAGTCAGACAAAGGGATTACCAGTTTACTAAGAAATAGAAAATAAAGCATGTTATACACACAGTTGATGTATACGTAACCCCCCCCCATAGTTGGCGGCTTACCATAGCACCTCTGCCTCCCCCATTTCCTCACTGCTGCCTAGCTCAAGTCCTTTGCACCCAAAAAGTCTCCATTCAGTGCTAGCATTGTTTTTCAGAAAAAGAGGCCTGAAGAGCAAAGACACAAGGTCGCTGTGCAGCCGCACCACAAATGTGCGAGCTGGAGGTTCACACATGCGCGGTAGCATGCAATCATTTTAAAACCAGTCCCGTGGCTCATTGGAGGTTCCCCCTATGATCCAAGACCCCTGTATCAGCTAGTCGGGGTCTGAAGACATGAGGGAGGGACCAGAGGGGTCCCAAATATTAACTTTTAAATAGCGCTTTGTGCACATGTAAATAAGGCAGCAGCCGAGGTTACTGGGAGTTATAGTCCCTGCACCACCAATGTATGAACTCTGCTTGAGCCTGCGTATGCCTTCAGCATCTGGAAGAAATTGCCCAGAATGGGAGAGATGATCTGCCGTACCAGAGGCAAAGAAGATGCCTGAAAGTTGTCTTGAGGGAGAGGAATCCCTGCAGTGATCTTCGAGGAAGAAGAAGAAGAAGAAGGTCTGCCTGTAGGGCTTGCAAAGCCACTTGTCCAGGAGGTGCTCTGCATGCCCTGTGTTGCCTTCCAAGGAACGGAAGGAGTGTCCCTACAGAATGAAAGTGTCATTTGCTGACCAGTGTTAAGGTCATTGGTTGGCAGTTTCTCAAGGGAAGATAAATTGGCACAGGATGCCTGAAGAAAGTATGGCGGCCTACTTGGAGGCTTGCACAGTCAGACAGCCAAGGGACACCTGCCTGATGTGCTCTGTGGATGGAATGTGAAATGAGAGGATTCATTTTCCTGTTTAAGTCTGCACCTGTAAAGTGAGGAGATCTGATCTTCTATTCAAGCCTGAGCCTGTAAGTGAGAATATTCATTCTTCTGTGCCAGTCTAAGACTTGGGGTGAGAAGATGTACCCCGTCTTCTGTTTAAAGCTTGAATTTGAGAGACTGTTCCCTACTAGCATTCAGTGGGGAATCCAGGACTTTGTTCTAATTGAAAGGGCCATGGCTGCTATGCTGGCAGTGTGGCTGAAGCCATTTGTAGCCATTTTTTTTTAATTATTTTATTTTAGTCTTTGGTAACTGGGTAAGGCCCTCTAGGCACAAGTGCCTGTTTTCAAGAGTGACCTGGGAGCACTGGGCGGTTAAGTGACTTGCTCAGAGTCACACAGTATTCATGTGGAGGTTGTGAGAATCAAACTTAGGTCTGGTCTGCTGGATGTATCAAGCTCGTTCACACCTCGTCCCTCTAACCTCTAGGCTATACTGCCAGCCAAATGTGACTGAATACCTGAGGGAGAAAGAGACTGCTACCTGAGGTCAGTCGGGGGGATCAGCCTGGTAGTGTCACTGCTAGGCACTGCCATTGCAACTTCCCCTGAGGGGTCATGCCTAGATATAGGGGTTGAGGCATGCTGGCCCAGGTCCCTGGTGCTGGTCTGCTCCAGTTTGTGGCTTCACCATTAAGAAAATTACCATCTGCCAGAGAAGCTGAGAGATGTCCAACCGGTTAAAGCTGCAAGAGCCAGCAGCAGAAAGAGGGCCACGCTGCAAGTGCTTGCTACTAAGCTCAGCAGTTCGAGAGTCTACTGATGTTGTCTGCCCCAGATCTATGGTCTGAAAATCATCAGCTGCACAAGTCAAGAAACTGTCTGCAAAACTGTGAGTAAATCAGGAATTGTCCTGCATCTGGGAACTGTGAATAGTTGCCATAAATGGTTGCCAAGCTTCAAAACTAAAGCATAGTTGCCAAGTTGTCAAGTTAACAGTTCAGCTCAAAGGTTCCAGTTTAACTAAATTGCTGCTGCCACAATCTAAAAATAAAAGGTTAAATTTAAATTGTTGTTTAAACATGCCAATGCCAGCCAACCAGCTGCAACACATCAGGCCTGCAACACTTCAATGGCTGGGTACTCAGGGATTGAGTGTCAGAGATCTTATCCAATTGACTGGGGGAAACTGGTACCAGTTGGGGTGTGATTACTGGGTCCAAACAAACAGGTAGAAAGTGTTAATTTGAATTATGTGCAGGTGGGAGGCAGATCACTGAGAATGTGTTCTGGGTTTAAAACAAAGTGATCTATGTTTTACCGATTACCAAATGCCAATGCTAAAATGTTGTTGAACCTCTGAATCTGTTTCCCCCTTCCTAGCCCTACCCCTTACAAATAAATTGTTGGTTAACCTTTTTGCAAAATGTCTCATGAGCATATTATTAGTGAGCATATTATCAGCTTAAGCCAATCATTACAAGTTATTGAAAATATGGGTATTGGTTTATGGTAATCCATGTGTGGGGTGGCTGTGGGGGGGGTTGGTATAGCACCCCAGTGGGTTGTACTGCTGAAATATCAAACCCATTTGTAATATTAACTCTGGGTGGAGGCATCATGCTAATTATTATATTTTTGGGAAAGAATCCCCGTTTCCATCTGAAGTAGGACCCAGGCCCTTCAACCTGGTTTGTGGCCACTCAGACAGAGGTAGTAGCCAATTGGTACATGGCGCCCGGGTTTCATATAGAAAAATCTGAACTCTCCTTACCTAAAACCTGATACTTACTGCTATCTATAGAGAACACTTTCCCTAAGCTGTACTTCTTCCTGCAGCAGGGTTCCCCTTTCGTCAGATGTTGAGTGTTCTGGGGAGAAAGAGTACTGACTTTCAGCACCCCAATTTATACCCTTTTTGGCTGTGGGAGTGGCCTCACCCCTTTGAGTGACAGCTCCCCACTGTCCCCTAGCCCACATGAATGTGTATGTGTGTGTGTGTCACATCATCCCAGCCAACTGGCCTACTTCACACCTAGAAGATCCTTTGTCACCCCGGTGGCAGTCACGTATCGAAACAGGCTGCCTTCTCTCCCTGGTGGAGGAGATTATCCTGGGGGAGACTTGACCCCCCCAACCAGCCCCTGAAGACCCGAGCTGGCTTCCAAATGTGGGTCACCAGCCTTGTAAGCAGTAGCACCACTGCTATACCGATGGGTAGTCCCATATTGCTCATTTGTTAGAAAAAATGGTTACTTGTGACTGTGTTTCTTTTAGTGATAGTCATCCGTACCCACACATCACCCACTCAATGTCCTCATTCTGTGCTATGTCTGAGAAGGCAGGACTTAGACTATCAGTGAGGTGTTTCTTCACTTCAGTGTAAAAGACCCAATGGTCAGAGGAAGCTGTGCTTGAAGTGTCTGTGTGTGTGTGGAGAGGGTGCATGGGGTGTGGTGTAGTTTAAATCTATTGGACAGTTCTGGGTGCTAGTTTATTGAATCTGGATTCTGTAAGTGTTTTAGTATGGGTGAATTACATGTAAATCGCTGTTCACACAGCCACTTGGACACCAGCTCCAGTTGTCTCCAGTGTTGCATTTAAACAGTCCTTCCCAGCACTGATGCAAGCTGTGCAGGAGAGAGGCCATGTGTCCAAAGGCAGTTAATTGCCTGGCAAATTCTGGGTACAGGCATACTGAGAGGGCAGAAGAGGAAGCGGAAGCATCAGTGTAAGTGGTGTAGCCTGCCCACATCCATGCTTACACCGCTCACTGCAGAATGTGTCTCCTGCTTTGCTGTGGTTTGGGAAGAGGCAAGAGGACCGACCCGATCGGGTAACTTTCCACACACCGAATTTGCACCATAGCAACCCGAGTGCTGAGGTTGTTGCAGTGCATATGCAGCCATATAAAGTGGCCATAAGCAACGTTTGCTTTTCCCCTGTCTTGGGTGGTGGGCTGCTGCTTTAAGTGTCAGTAGCAATAAAGAAATATTCCAGAAAGAATGATGAACGTGAGTGTGTGTGTTTGTGTAAAACTGTTTAACGGGATGACATTGCTTTTTTTCTTTCATGCAGACAGCCTTGAAATTCACACACAGAATATACAAAGAGTAATCCTGATAAAATATTATCAACATGTTGTTACATTAAATTTCAATTAGTTACTATTAAACAGTATTTTGTTATTACAGTATTTTAGTTTTGAGGTGGTATATTTGGTGAAACAAAAATAAAATGCTTTTAAGTACATTGGCACTCAACCACTCCTTCGCTTCTTGAATAAAAACAGGAAACATTATTCTGCAATTTGCTTTTTGAGAAAAGGCAGTTTTTTTTTGTTGTTTTTTTTCCATTGCTTTGTCCTCCCAAGGACACCCATTTGACACCATTTTGAATTCATATCCTCAGCACAAACAGAAAGCTGACAATTTCCATATCAAAGGTTGAATCAGACCAAAGAACCTATTAAGCACTGTAAGTGCTCTGTAATTGGTTTGATTAGGCTAATATTAGCACCCTGCAGCACTCCAGTGAGACTGTGACAACGGAAGTGGTACTCCTGAATACAAATTATTGTTATTTTTCGACAGCATACTGATAAATGCTTACTCCTGTCTGTCGTGTAACATAATACAGTACAGACTAGCTCAGGTCTAACAAATCAATACACACACATCCAAGTGTTGCTAGCTGCCTTTTTTTTTTGGGGGGGGGGGTCAATATTTCATAATATATAATAACCCTTTATGCTGATGCTGACATTACATAGTGATTTCAGTATCACTATATTATGATATAGGTTCCACAGAGATGAAAGATGCACACAAATGTAGGCACTCAACAAAAGCACTGTTTCAAACATTTTGGCTGCAACCAGCTGGTTGTAAATATCACACTCACAATAAGTTACAACACAGTTCATTTTATTGACTATAAGAAGTCCATGGCTTAAAGCATCCAGTGGTGAATGTGCAAATTAGCAGTTCTTGCCCGTAGGGCTCCAGACAGTGCAATAAGGAGGACTATTCCTCTACAAACAAATTATGCCACAAATATGTAACAAGTACCCAGTAAAACAGGCTATACCTATATTAAATACCTCTCACCAAGCTGTCAGTGTGCCCAGTCCCAGCACTTTTCTCCATGGGCATCAGGGGGCAGTGTGGTTAGGCTGCCAGCCACTCCCACATTTAAAGGTACCACTCTATCCCTACTGGGTGGATGTAAAATTACACTCCAATTGGAATCTGATGCAGTTCAATTCCCCAGGTGCTGCATAATCACGTCAACCCCAATCTGCAAGCTTCAAGTTTCCATACTGAAATACTGGGACAAGGGAGACTCAAGTAAACCAGTGGTGTCCACACAGTACTTGTGTTATATTTCCCAACATTGCAAAATAACAAAAATAACGAGTTTACAAAAACAGATTATTAGTTTAAATATTGAGAACACAATAACGCTCACATGCAACCGCATTTCAGTTGAAAATGTTCATTATTACAAGGAGTGGCAGCTCCACTGGCTCTTTTACTAAGTAACATCTTAATTTCATGAGGATCCATCTCTTCATACCCTTGTTACCCATGTAACAACTGATATATGGAAGTCCAGGGTAAAATAACAAGATGTTCAGGTTTAAGTCCACATGATTCAATTTCCTTAAGGCAAACAGAAATCTTTATGCTTGCTTAATCTCCTGTAATCATTAAGACGTTGTTTCATAACCACGTATGCTTACAGTGGCAATATCTTTACAAGGTGCATCCCCCTGGGGTTGTATGTAGGAGAAGAAACAAAAGATCTATTACATTAATTCACATCCATGCATAAATTGCAACAACACATTATAATACTCAAATATCCTAACCCACCAGAAAAAAACTACTAACTTAGCAAGGGTGAATTTACAAAAGGACTGAACTGTCCGAGTCTGTGCAAAACTGAACTGGACAAAGAGATCTACAAAAGACCAGATAAAATACTCAAACTGCAATGCTAAAATCACCAGATAAAATATCAGACTGTAATGTTTAAATGACAGAATAACACAATCACAGGTTCAAACAGCAATTCTTAAGTATAACCCTGCAACTCTACAGATATGGTTTAAGATCAAAGTCACGGCTGAAACCATGCAGTTTCAAACTATTAAGGCGGAAAATCCAAAATGATTCCTGCTGCAGTTGAAGATGTGTACAATCTCCACCCCTCCTAGGTTGCCTAGCATGCTCTAGGGATACAAACCTAAAAGCACAGGTGTCAACGTTATGTGTAGTACTGATGTTTGTGCCCAAAGAATTAATCATCAGCACCATTATTTTGTCACCCGGAACTTTCACCAAAAGGGAGCAGGGAATAAGAATTGAAACTGATGAGGCAGTATGGAACTCACAGGATCATAGGAATATGGAACCACTATTGGAATTGTATGGTGATCCGGATTCAGCAAAACTATAAATTATTGTAAACTCACCCATAAGATAACCCTGCTGAAGCTTATAAGAAGGATCTCTTTTAAATCTTAAGTATAACTCACATAATGGGGGATATTACAGAACAAGAAATCTCTTTTTATGGACCCCAGATTCAGTCACACCAGCTTTTATGCCTTAGCCAAAGTGCATACATGCATTTTAAAACTACCTGGATGCCCCATTGTGTCTGGGGTGGGCTCTCGTTAATATGTCAAAGTTTATGGATATATTTGTGCAGGAGAGGTTGTGAAATTGAAATCCCTCCTCAGGGACACTGGGGACATCATTATCAAATTTAAGGATTTGATGTAGGAACAACACTGGTAGTGGTTTCAGTGGATGTGGAGGCACTGTACTCCTCTTTTTGACATACAGATGGTCTGGTGGTGGTCTAGAAGGTCTTGGAACATACTGTAGGCAGAACAAATGTCTAGTTGCATTCCTTAACAGGGAATTGACTTCATTCTCAGACATAATATGTTTGAATTCAATGGGGAATTTTCTCTTCGTGTTGGCACTGCGATGGGGACCTATACGGCCCCATCATATGCCAACCTGTTTTTAGAAGAATCAGAATTGATGTACTGCTTTCATTGCTGATTTTCCCTATGCTGGAAATCTGATTTCATGGCATTGCTTCATTGACTGTGTATTTTGTGTTTGGAAAGGAAGCAAGGAGAAAGCACAAAATGTTATTACTCGGTTAAACAACAATAATCTCAACATGAGGTTTACATCAGTCATTGATGCAAAAGAAAAATCAACTTCCTTGATTTGACCTTATATGCAGAACCAGGCCAGTGGGGCAAACCAAGGGGTATTGGAAATCTAGTGCAACTAATACCTACCTACCTAATACTAATACAGATCTACCTACTTTATGCCAAAAGAGCTCATCCCTGGGTCCCTGACAAAATCCATTCCTTATGGACAGTTCCTCCATGTGAAACAAAATTGTAGCATGGTGGAATCATTCAGTGAGCAGGTGGATGAGCTGCAAACCCACTTTGAAGAGAGGGGCTATGAAACTGAGTTACTGAGGGAGAATATACAAAAAGTAAAGAGTGTAGATAGAGAGACAGTATTGAGGGGAAAAATTATTAATGCAGAACAGGATCCACCAATAACTCTTCCAATTGAGTACCAAGCAGAAAGTAACATTTGGCAAGTGATTCATGCAAATTGGCACATCTTGAAAAGTGACCCTACTGTGGGCAAATGTGTAGGAACAAACCAAAATTAGCTTTAGCACCCCTCCCCCAAATACATGGGACAAAGTGGCACACAGCTGTTTACAAGAGAGCAGTGATGGAATTACAGGGGGGCTTGCCAGGGCTCGGCCCCGGTAGCTCTGAAGTGAGCCCCAGTAGCTCAGACATCACTGCCATTGATTTATAATGGGAAGGGGGACTCAACTTAAAGATATGGCCCTAATAGGCCTCCCCCAGCTCCCAAAGCTCATAAAGTATAATTCCAACATTGTGAGAGAGTCCCACTGTTAAAGGAATGTGGTTGTCCATGAAGCCCATGGGCTTCTATTCTTGTGGGACTTGCAACATGTGCCATTTTGCAATACCCTGTAAAAGGTTCAGTCATCCAACTAAAAGCTTCCATTGTGAAATCTAGGAGTTCATCAGTTGTCTAATCACATGTGTAGTATGCTTTGTAATATGCCCCTGCAACCTGTTAAATGTTGGCCATATAATCAGGCCGTTAAAGGAATGTATTTATTTATTTTGCTTTTGTTAACCGGGTAGGTGCACTAGGCAAAGGCATTGCCTATTTTCAGGCACAGCCAGGGAGAGTTACAGACAGCAAAGGTGATACAATAAATATGCAGGAGCATGCTCTTAGTATTGTCCGGGGCCAGGAGGATAACTTGTTAGGCACACACTTCCATACTACTCATAACTCTCACACCAATGCTTTTAGGTTTGCAGCCCTAGGGCATGCTAGGTAATCTAGGAAGGGTGGAGATTGTACACAGCTTCTATTGCAGCAGGAATCATTTTGGATTTGACATCACCACATGGAGGCTCCACAGTTACTGCTGTTCCCTTTAAATGTTGCTGCCACAGCAGCAAGAAAACACATCACATCAGCAGACCAGGAGAAAAAACAGTTCTGCAAGAAAACAACATTCCTCCAGTATCCCATGCTCCCACCCCCCACAGTGCAGTGCACAGGGATATAATAGTCCAGGATGGCATTTCCATTTCCTCTTTTCTTGCTCCTCGCTGCAGGAGCAAGTTTGTTTATACTGTAGTTGTTCATTTGTTTAGGCTTTAGCCTTGCTTTGCACCACGTGATTGTAGCATCTGAGTTCGGCTTGCCGGATCCTTTTGATTTCTGGATGATTTTTTTGACTAGATTGCAGTTTCGGATTAACAAACATATGCTTGCTTGTTGTTTTATTCGATTTCTCAAATCTTTTACTGATTTTGGCTGAATCGTTTGGGCCTTCATCCGGCAACAATGCACAGAGAGATCTCCAAGAAGGATAAGCTGAAGATGAACATCTTAAAAGAGGCCAGGAAGCTGCTAAAGAATGCAATTAGGGAGGAAGATTTCACCGCTTCAGCAGATCCTCAGGCTGAGGCTTCTACTTCTGATCAGCAGGCTGTTTTTGTGGCCCAGGTAGACTCAGACCAATCTGATTTTGTGGAAGAGGGGCTCTCTGGTGATGTCCAGAATCCCCATGAGACTTCCAGCTCTGGAAGGAAATCTGTTTCAAAGAAGCAGAAAAAGAAATGCTCAAAAAAAAACCCTTAAGGGTAAAGCAAAAAAAGACAAAGAGGTCCAAAAAGTATACCGCCTCTTCTGATTCTTCCTCAGATTCTGATAGTGACTCTGATTCTGAACAATTGTGGCATTTTGATTGTGACTCTGATTATAACTTTGATACTGATGGAGAAGGGCACTTCTCTGAAAACAGCTCAGGCATGGCAGACCCTGATATACGGGAGCAAGATAGCCCATTCGACCCTGAAAAGCTGACACTCCACCATGCTTCAGGGTGGGCCCCTCATGAGAAGGCCAAAAAATATATGATTAGAAGATTGAGAAAACCAACTCATAGAAAAGACAGATGAAAAATGAGAATTGAATGCCCTCGGCCGCAATTAAAACATAAGGTAGGCTTGGCACTGGCCCGTTGGTGCAGCGGTTGTATTTCCTCTTGCGACACCGGAGACCCAGGTTCGGGAATGGATCCAGGTCATCGGAGGGCCAGCCGGGGGGAGAAGGATGGAGCATCCCAAGGACTGCTCTTCTTCTTCTCTGGGTGGAGGGCGGGGTGAATGTCTGGTGCTTGATGAACCCCTGGCAGAGTCCGGGGGTACCGCAGCAACTGGCATTAGAGAGTGATCCAGGGGGTGGGGCAGACACAGGACATCATTGCACATCCCCGCCCCCCAGAAACAACACACAAAATACTTCCTGCTGACAGCCCGAGATGATGCCTGCCTCAGCCTTGATTAGCCTCCAAGACCAGCCCTTGGACCTAGTCCCGTTGTGCGCCACTGTAAGAGGGGTCAGAGTCGCAACCCCATCCTGTGGGGCAAGCTGGGGGTATCTGAGGGCTGCAGTCCCATATGGAGATGGAGGCTGGGGTCCATGACCAGGCAGAGGTACCGGGCTGTCAGCAGTGGGGGGGGGGGGTATACTGAATTAAAAAAAATAAGGTGGCCTTGACGCCAGAATTGGATGATAACTTTATATCTTTTTTTTGGAAATAATGGCAATGACCCCAAGAAAGGGCTACATAGAAGCTTTAAGGCATACCAGGATAAGCTCCTGGATATGTCTGGCCCTCTTGCACTGTTATTGGATGAGGCCAAGAGGGCCATTGATGAAGACAAATTGATTAACCCAAAAGTTTTAAGGGGATGGACCCAGAGAGCCATCAGCTTCATGGGTAATGCCAATTCCGCCATTGTGGCAGAGACGTAAAACAGCCCTGCTGAGATTTCACCCCAAAGCTGTTAAATTGATTTGGAAAGATGCAAGCCTAGCAGCAGAAGGGTGACTGTTTGATGATCCATTGATTACAAAAATGGGTAAAAAAGCCATCGTTTATTTCTCCATGAAGAATGCCCAGGCATCATATAACTACACCAATAAACCACTTGTTTTTGGCAGAGCCGAGGGTGTCAGGGACCACACTCTTGGCCACAACTTCCCACCCAGAGGCTCCTACAGTGGACAAGGTTACCAAAAAGGCCAGGGCAGAGGCAGATTCCAGCTGAGACCATACTCAAGAGGTTACAGAAGTAACAGGCAAGGTTTCTACATCAGGCAAGATGGAGGTAAGTATGCCTGTACCATGGGCCAAGAGATCCTCTCTATTATGCAGAGTAAAGGAAAATTTTGTTTTGACCCCCGAACCACCATTTTTTGCAGGCAGATTATGCCACTACGCCCACAATTGGGAAAGCCTATCTATGGACCAATGGATCCTGGACACTGTCCAGGGCTTCAGGTTGGAGCTAATGCAGCTCCTAACTCAACTAAGGCCCCCAAGACAAATTGTTTTTTCCAGAGAGGAAGCTGTGATGGTTCAAGAGGAAATTTTGGAAATGTCCCAAAAAGGGGCAATCTTTCTGGTGAAGGATAATCAAGTGGAGTTCCTGAGCAATCTTTTCCTAGAACCAGAGTAAGACTGGGTCTAAGACCTATTATAAACTTGTAACAGTTAAATCAGTATGTCCCCTACAGGCATTTCAATAATGGAGGGTATACACCTCCTAAGAGAGACACTCTCCTACAAGGGGACTGGCTAGTCCACATAGATTTAAAAGATGCTTACTTCACTGTGCCCATCAGGGACACAAATAGGAAGTGGCTCCAGTTCCGGTGGGGAGAACAGATTTGGCAATTCAATTATCTCCCCTTTGGCCTGACCTCCGCTTCATGGTGTTCCACAAAGCTACTCAGACCAGTGATAGCCTGGATTTGAGCAGCAGGGATCCAGGTGATAATTTACTTGGACAACATGTTGATCATGGGTCAGAACCAGATGCAGCTGATGGAAGATGTTCAGGCCATATGCCTACTTCTCCAGAGGCTGGGGTTTGTGATCAACCCCAGGAAGTCTCAGTTAAAACCTTTCCAGATTTTGGAGTTTTTGGGTTTCCAAGTCGACGCAAATCAGGCTCTCCTCAGGCTTCCCCAAGGGAAAGTGAATGCTATCAGGAAGGAGCCAAGGAGAACCTTGAGAGCACCGACAGTATCCCTGCGGTCCTTGGCCAGAGTGATCAGGCTCCTATCCTCTTCCATTCAGGCCATCTTCCCAGCACCCTTACACTACAGAGCATTACAGAGGTTGAAAGCGGAAGCCTTACTGCAGCACACATCCTACAATTGCCCAGTTGCTCGAACAGCAGAAGTGAAGGAGGAACTGCAGTGGTGGTTGCAGCGCATGTTAGCTTGGAATGGCACAGCTATCTTTGGGATGGCACAAGACATTGTAATAGAGTCGGATGCCAGTCTGACAGGTTGGGGTGCCAGATGCGGGAAGATAGCCACAGGGGGAAAATGGTCTCAGGATGAGTCAAACATGCATATCAATTGCCTGGAGCTGTTAGCTGGGTCCTTTGCGATCAAGAATCTGGCCAGGCAGGAGGAGAAATTGTCAGTTTTGTTATGCATGGACAATGTGTCAGTGATCAGGTATATCAACAAGTTAGGGGAACCAAATCATCCTCTCTGGCTTCCCTAGCCAATAATTTCTGTCACTACTGCCTGCAGATCCAGATCATGGTTCAGGCTCAGCACATACCAGGGATGTCCAACCAAGTAGTGGATTGGCACTCCAGATATCTGACAGATTCGAGCAATTGGACTCTGAATCTGACAATTTTTGCACAAATCCAGAGAATGTTGGGCCCCCTAGAGGTGGACTTGTTTGCCTCCCATCTGAATCGTCTGTTGCGACATTTCTTCTGCTGGAGACCAGACCCAGAGGCCCTAGCAGTGGATGCCTTCCTTTGGGACTGGAGGAACCTGAAACCCTATGTCTTCCCACCCTTTGCCATAATAGTGCAAACCTTGGCCCAAGTCAGAAGGTGAACTGCACCTTGGTGATAGTTACCCCTGTGTGGCCAATGCAACCCTGGTACCTCTGTCTCCAAGAGATGACGGTTGTTCAACCTCTCCTCCTCCCCTTGGGAAAGGACCTTCTCTGTGACATCTCAGGGAACCCTCACCCCCTGATAACTGGATCAGGCTCTCACCCTGGTGGCTTAGAAGGTTTCAGGGGACCCTGGACAATGCCTCTGCTTTTGGATGGAGCTGCAGCTCTCCTCAGAGAAGCATGGGTGCCTGGTACCAGGAAGGCTTATAAATCTGCATGGATATCCTGGTCCAGCTGGTGTCTGTCAAGGCTCTGGGAGCCATTTCAGACATCTTTAACACAGATTCTAGAGGTTTTGTTTTTGCTGTATCAAGAAGGAAAGACCTACAGATCTATTAACACATATAGGTCTTCAATCTCGGCAGGACACTGTCCTATTGATGGTAAATGTGTGGGCCAACACCCGGTGGTAAAACAATTTATGAAGGGTATTAAGTGGTCCAGACCTCCTCGCCCAAAATATAGAGTTCTTTGGGATGTTAATAGAGTTTTTGACTTATTCAGATCTTGTGGTGTTAATTCTCAGTTATCTCTTAAACAATTGTCATCTAAACTTGCTATGTTGTTGCATTTGGCATCTATTAAAAGATCCTCTGATATCAGAGCACTAGAGGTCTCCAGGAGACAATATCTTCCTGGAGGCATGGAATTCACTGTAGTTAGGAGAACCAAAATGGCTACATCCATAATGTTTTTTACCAGCCTTTGATAAAGAACAGCAGCTTTGTGTAGTGAACTGTTTGAAAGAATACGAGTCACAGACAAAGTTAAGATTAGAGTAAGTCACGACCAACTTCTGATTTCTTTTGTCAAACCACATGCCCCTATCTCCTCCAGAACCATTGCTCATTCTGTATGGGGAGCTTTGAGCCAGCAAAGCAGCCTCTATGGGAGCCAGAACAGAGGACATCCAGAAGGCAACTGACTGGGCTAAGGACTATGTGTTTAAGCAGTTTTACCTAAAACCCATATCAGATTCGTCTGTGACTAATTTTATTTCCTAGGGCTTTGAACTAGTAGTAACTGTGGAGCCATCATGTGGTGTCAAAAATTGTGATTTTCCAAGAGCGAAGCATGCAGGAAAGTCATGATTTTACTAACCACACAGAGACAAAACAGTTACGTCCCATTCCCTATTCCTTAATTGTTTATTCTCTTCCAGCCCCTCGGGAGTGACTTGAAGACTCTAAATGGACAAACTGGAATGGGAAGCAGATTTACCTGATCGTATGAAACAAGACATGGAGTTGAGTAATGGATGGCACAAGCAGAAGGTTACTCTCACTCTCAGAAGAAAAGAGGAAGTGGAAATGCCATCCTGGACTGTTATACCCCTGTGCGCTGCATTGTGGGGGGTTGGAGCATGGGATACTGGAGGAATGTTGTTTTCTTGCAGAACCGTTTTTTCTCCCGATCTGTTGATGTAATGTGATGTGTTTTCTTGCTGCTGTGGTGGCAACATTAATAGGGAATAGCAGTAACTGTTTCGCCTCCATGTGGTTAGTAAAATCATAACTTTCCTGCAAGCTTCACTCTTGGAAAAATCACAATTTTCTGCCTTAATAGTTTGGAATCACATGATCTTAACCATGACTTTAATCTTAAACCATTTCTGTAGAGTTGCCGGGTTATACCTGAGAATTGCTGTTTGAACTCCTGGTTGTGTAATTTTGTCATTTGAACATTTCAGTCTGTGTATGTTATCTGGTCTTGTTCCACTCAGTTTTGCACTTCTTGGACTGTTCAGTCCTTTAGTAAATTCAGCCTTACTACGTTAGTAGTTTTTTCTACTGGGTTAGAATAGTTGAATATTATAACATGTCATTACAGTTTATGCAAGGATGTGAAGTAATACTATATTTTTGTTTATTCTCTTACATATACCCCCTGGGGACATGCTTTGTAAAGGTATAGCCACTGAAAGCATATGTGGTTATAAAACATCCTACTGATTACAAGACCATACCAGCATAAAGATTCCAATTTGCCTTAAGGAAATTTAATCACGTAGACTTATAAACCTGGTTGTCTTATTACGTATCTTTTTACCCTGGACTTCTTGGATAATGTATATCCTTGTTTAGTGGGTAACACAGATATGAAGTGAGGGATCCTCCTGAAATTAAGATGTTGCTTAGTTAAAGAGCTCCTGCTCCTTGTAATAATGAGATTTTCTACTGAAATGTGTTTGCATATGAGTACTATATTATGTGTTCTAAATATTTTAATTAATAATCTTTTTTGTAAACTTGCTATTTTGTAATTTTGGAATACATAGCACGAGCTGTGTGGACACCACTGCTTACTTGAATCTCCCCTTGTCCCACTCATTCAGTATGGAAACATGAGGTTTACCAGGCCGTGTTTGGAACAATTACACAGCACCTGGGGAATTGAAGTGCATCATGTTCCAAATTTATCGTAATTTTACATCCACCCAATAGAGACAGAGTGGGGCCTTTACATTTGGGAGTATCTAATAGGATTATGACGGAGCATGCAGGCTCCTGTAGTGCTTATGCCTGTCACATCCATGGCCAGTTCACCTTAAAAACAAGCATTCAAGCAGCGTCTGGCACAGTTCAGCCAGAAATGCTGCCAAAACTACTGTACAGCGGACCCCAAAATAGGTAAAATAACCTAGTCTATGGATTAATTTGTGCCCTACCCTTTGCCTCTATCTAATTATATTACAAGCACCTACAACACATACTATTTGAAGACAAATCCAAGTAGAAAAAAGAAAGAACAAAAATGAAAACACAAGTGAAAAACCTAAAGAAGTATTTAAAGTGATATTACTGAATGTAATCAGGTTTGCTACTGTATATAAATACACACAAGGAAAACACAAAGTATGTTGCACGTAGCTAAAGAACAGATTAGCCATATGAGAAAACATGATTTTATTCCTTCACAGAACAGTGTACAACTCAGAAAAAGAAAATGTTCTCTAATAACAGCAATACAGCGGTATCTCAGTCAAGATATGTTAAAGTTGTCTGCTTGTGATTTTTTTTTTAATAATGGCATTATCTCAGACAAGATATGTTGAAGCTGCCCAGTTATGATCACAACCAGAGTTATACAGAAGTTAATGAAACAGCAAGCTGATTCTACAGATATGGGACTGTGAAATTTTCTTACCAATGGATAATATATATTAGAGTGGTGACCCGACCACTCAGAAGAAATATGTTCTTTCTTTTGAACTTAACAAGCATAGTGGAGAGCTATGACTGAGTCTTCTATTTCATCACCCGTGACAGCAATAATATTTTAAGGATAAAGAAAACATTGTTCACGACAATAAACAGTAGTAGTTACTGTCAACTAAATAAAATCCTTTCTTGTTATTTTATTAGATATGCAAAACAAAAAGCATGAAAACACATTTTCTGGGGTTTCATTGAACCTTACTGACAGCCTTAATTGAAATGGTGTACACTAGGAAAAGGAAGACACCTGTGTAGTTTAATCTGTACTGAACGGTTTACAAGAATATGATTACACAACTGTTATGAAATATTAATTATGTATTTTTGAAATGTTTACATGCAGGTTCCCTCCCTGAGGAAGCCCGGCATAGTGGGTGAAACATTGAGCACTGTGTTGGGGAAATCCTGCTGAGTGAGCAAGCGAAAATAAAGCTTGAAAATAACTTTTACTCCTTTTGTCAATGTGGCTGGTATCTTGACTTGTCTGAGCATTGCACAGAAAGATATTACTCATGAGACAAACCCCCTTCCCTATCCTAATAGTTGAGAGTGTTGTCATTAGGAAGGGCCATTCGACAGAGTCAAATGCCTTCTCTGTCAAGTGCCACAGCAGCAGTATCTGTTTTGGATCTCACAACTTGCAACAGGTTGACCAGCCCTCCTTATGTGATCTACTCCATGTCTCCCTGCCACAGACCCCACCTAGCCAGGGTGGACTAAAGCTGGCAGTACCTTGTTGAGCCAGTTCACCAAAATTGTGGCCATAGTTTTGTATTCCACATGAAGCAGAAGAGAGATGGGACAGTAGCCAGGACATAGAGAGGGCTTTTCCTTTTTTTCCTAATATCATTATCATGGCTTATAAAATGAGTGGGAAGAATCCTGCATTCTGATTGGTTGTTGCATGTGAATTAGATCCATCTATTGCCCAGGTAAAAACAAGTACCCCAAAAATCAGGACGCAGTACAACAAAAATTAAGGTGTCAGTTGGAACATTCAGTTTTAAAAATGTCACCATTTTTTTCCTCTTTTAATGAGGAAAAAGGAAAATCTGACCAGCCATCCTAAACACAATAAAAAAGCAGAAAGCTCTGAAACAGAATTCCTCTCACGATACTGTTTTTTTTTCTATTATTTCAGTCTGTTTTAGTTGCACAAACTCCTTTCCCCTCATTCTCATCTCCTGCTGCCCACCATGTGCTCACTCTGACTATGCAAGATCAATGAAGCTGCAGTGGCTTGCACTGAAAAAAACCGGAACCATCCAAAAACAGTGATTTACTGCTCTGTTTGGTTAAGGGGTTTACATGCTGCAAACAGTGCCTCTTTCCATACACATCTCCATCACTGGCACTCTTTGCCTTCTAACATAGTTAACACCAGTAAATGCCAAAACATGTCAGTCAAATCATGGGAAGGATTCAAAATAAACAAAACAAGCATTTGTCAATGCCGAATGTTTGCTTGCTGGCATTGGCAGTGGTAGTGTAGAAGTTACAGAGCTGCATAATAGGAATGGCAGTGAAGTATTAAACTGAAGCCAACCCCACCACCACCCTGCAGAGAGTGACAAGCATTGGGGGTGTGCCTTTGGGTCATCAGGCATAACGGCCACGCCATTTCACCACACCCTACCCTGCAGACACTGACAAGTGTCACAGTGTGCCTTGGGGTCTTTGGCTCTTATGCGCACCCCATTCCATCAAGAAATATGGTGAGATGGGTGCGGTATAGGAGAATGGGGTGAACTTTGGGGCCGAAGAGTCCAAGGCATACCTCGATGCCTCTTACTGGCTGCAGGATGTGGAATGGTATGAGCATTACAGGCAAGAATCCCAAGTCACACCCCTGATGCCTGTTATTCTCTACAGGGTGGGGCATTATGGTTGGAAACCCTAACACCTCAGGCATTCATTGGTATTTTCTCTCCAAATTTTCAACATGTTTTTTTTGTGACCCCCACCTCATGAACAGTGGCAAAATCAGTTTGTTAGCTGAAAGCTGCTTAAGTACAGCGACTATGGCATTTAGCACCACATGTGCAAAAAACACATTCCGAGCAGGATGTGAAAAATGACAGTTGTACTGTTCATGGGGAGGTGTAAAAAATGGCAATGTTGCAAATCTGCAGTCAAAATATTAAAAAAACTGGTGAAGTCAGGAGCGTGATTAGAAACTGTGCAATGCACACCCGTAATATAATTAGGTTGGGGATTTTTTACAGCAGATTGTCAACACAGGCATTTTGGGACCTCCACTCATGAACAGTGTCACTGTGATTTTCTTTATCTGTCCCGAACAATGATTTCCCACAGCGACCACGCATCTCTGCACTGAAAGTGTGAAAACACATTTCGGCCATGTTGTGAAAAATGACAGCTGTACTGTTCATAAGGAAGTGTGGAAAAATGCCACTGGTGAAAATCTGGACTGAAAATATTACAAAGTCATGAACTTACAAGGGTTCGTAGAAAGTGCACAATGCATACTCATAACACAGTCATTTTATGGACTTTTGTCACCAAATTTTCAACATAGCCATTTTAAGACCTCTGCTTATGAACAGTGTAACTGTGATTTCCTTAATCTGTCCTAAACATTGCTTTTGCACACCGACTGCACCATTGTGCGCTACACGTGCAGAAACACATTTGGGGTGACATGTGAAAAATGGCAGCTGTACTGTTCAAAAGGAAGTGTAATAAAATGGCAATGTGGTAAATCTGGAGTGAAAATATAGAAAATTCGCAAAGTTATGAGCGTGCGTAGGAACTGCGCAACGCACGCTCGTAAAATAGTCATTTTTAGGAATTGTTTCACCAAATTTCCAACATAGCCATTTTAAGACCTCTGCTCATGAACAGTGTCACTATGATTTTCTTAATTTGTCCCATACATTGATTTCGCACACCGACCGCGCCATTGTGCGCTACATGGGCGGAAACACATTTTGGGCAAGATATGAAAAATGACAGCTGTACTGCTCATAAGGAGGTGTGGTAAAATGGCAATGTTGAAAATCTGGAGTGAAAATATTGAAAATTCGTGAACTTATGAGCGTGCGTAGGAACTGCGCAACGCACACTCGTAAAACAGTCATTTTTAGGAATTTTTCCACCAAATTTTCAACATAGACTTTTTGAGATCCCACCTTATGACAGTGGCAGTGTCGTTCCATTACTAATCCGCGAAGGTGATTTCGCACACAGTGACTGCGACATCACCCTTCGGGCCTGATGAACACCATGACAGTGACATCATTCATGAGAAAGGGTCCCAAAAACCCCATGTTGAAAATTTGGTGCAAAAATTTCCAAAAATGGCTGAGATATGCAGCAAAGTTGAAAAAAACATATTCATTACATTATACAGCTTACCGGCATTTCCTCAGTTCGCGGTCGGCTTTGAAGAGTGCAGACGTGTTCCCGGTCCACCGAAGATTGTCGCGCCGGAGTCCAGAGGTAAGTATGGGATGGGGTGTGGGAGGCAGGAGTGCGCGGTGAAGTGCGGGTTGTGGGAGGGGCAGGGAGAAGCACCGAGGACAGTTTTGATTTGCAAGTTTTTTTAGATGGACGCAGGATGTTTGCCATGCTGGGGTGGGCTCCAGCATGGCACAAGGATGGCTGGTGGGGGCGGGGGCGTGGAGCCGATGGGGGATTGGGCACCCGTTGGCAATAGCATCTATTGCCACGCTGAGGTGGGCTCCCAGCGTGGCACCCTGTACTGGGGGGCAGTGGGCCGGCCGAAGTTGGGCACCCGTCGGCTATACAATGTGCGTGCGCTGGGGTGGGCACTCAGCGTGGCATATATAACTCTGCTTGGGGCGCAGCACAGCCAACGGGGATTGGGCACCCTGTCGGCTACACAGTGTGCTGCGAAGCAGCAGGCAGCGGCCTGCCTGTGGTGTGTGTGTGTAGGGGAGCCGCATATGAGCAGGCAATATCTGATCACTGCTCACTGAGCGTAGCTCCCTCTTTCAACTGTACTCCACTGCATTTTGGAGCTGTCATAGACAGTTCCAGCAGGCATTGGAGAACTGCGGCCGTGCCTGTAAACACACTGACTGAATTGGAAGAGGGCTGCCACACCTCCGAAAACTCCGATGATGGCACTACATTTCTTGCACATGCGTGCAAGCAAACATAAAAAGAGTAAGACAGACACTGTAAGATTCTCAGCCATCTGCGTACTACTATAGCACTATGTGTGTATGTGGTTGGGGCAGCCACTCAATCATATTTTCACAAACTACAACTATGAATGCTACAAAAGGACAAATGTCCTCAAGTAAAAAAAAAAGACATAATTTTCTAGCAGATAGAAGGACTATTTTATCATTAATTCAGCTAGTTCTAGCTATTTTTACATCTACAAACATACAGTCGAACCTCGATTATCCAGACATACCGGGGATAGCAAATCTGTCTGGATAATCGATCATCTGGATAAATGAATTCACAAATCAATGCTACAGACAGGAGGAGAACTCTTTCAGGACCAGGTCGCTAGTCTGTAAGAGTGAATAATCTGGATAATCGATGTCTGGATTATTGCGACTCGATGGTATTTATTTTATTTCAGAAATATATAAAAAAGTAAAGCCCATATTATAAGTGCAATAAAACACATTGGGGAGTGCATTGAACAGATATTGTATGAGAACAATAAGACAACCTGGGGGGGGTGCAATGGACAGATTTAACTGCATTTCCAGGGGCTAAAGGGACTTAGCCTGTGGCCTCATGTCTTACAATGCCCTGGGCATGCAGTTAGATCTGCTCAACACACTCCCCACCATGTCTCATTGCTTACATCTCTCATGATACCTGGTGGCATCCCCCTCTCTCTAGCCTACTGTTAAATGCTTACCAATGTCGGAGCAGCAGTGATGCTACTGCTCATGACTCCAGTGGCCTGGGTTCAGTATTGGGCTCAAGTCATCAGGGTCTGGCTGGGGGAGAGGAGGCTCGAGCATCTCAGAGGGCACTGTGCTCCTCCAGGGTGGGTGGGCAGCAAGCTCTGCTGCAACACTGCCACCTAGGTGACCGTAGGTGATGGTGCAAGTGGAGTGGCTAAGTGGTGGGAAGATGCTCCCTGTGGAAGATGTTAGCATGTTTTGCATGCAGTTTCATGCCACCCACACCATGGAGCATTCTTGGGGGGGGGGTGGAGAAAACAAAGAAATCCTACTGGCTATAGCAGGATGAAGCGGATGACCCTCCACAGACCCCACACCATCTACTGGGCTCAGGGTGGGCTCAACCTAGCTAGGTTTCAAGAGAGGTATCTGGGGTACTCCTACTCTGGTCCCACCACATGGGGTAAGCTGTGGGGTTTTGGGCCAAGACCAGAGGTAAGTCCCAGAGATGGTGGTTGATGGGGATGGGGGCAGTTGACAGAGAAAGGACCAATCAGTGTGTGGGGAGAAAAAGAATGTAAAAAGAATGCTTACCAGTGGGCTTGACACCGTGTCCATGACCACCAGGTACACTTTATTTTGGAAGCTGTCCAGACCAGGAGACTCCACCCCCCATCCCAGCTATTACCTCCCTCTCTATCCTCAAAGAGGCATCTAGTATTGCCCACTGTTCCTCTTTGAGAGTAGGTAGTCAGCCCGAACCCAAGAAAGCATCTATTCTATCCAGTTGTCCCTGATCTTTCTCTAGTTTCAAAGAATATAATAACTCCTAGATTGTTCATAGATTTCCTTGGCATTAGTCATGGACCCCCCTTCTCACCGCACCCCTGGAATCTTGGTGTCTGCTGCTGCTAATTTTAGCCTATGAACCAGGAGATATCCTGCCTTCTCTCCTCCCTCATAATATGCCTGACAGGTTCCTCACTCACCTGCTGTCCCTGCTCCCACCTTGATTTCTTCCCCCCTCACAGCCCTCCCTTCTCTTTAAACCCTCCCTCTCTCCTTGCACCTGTCCTCCCCACCCCCACCCTTCTCCCTTGTTCTACTACTCTCCCCATTCTCTTGATCTCTTACTAGCCCCTAACACACTCCTCCCATGCCTTATCTGACAAAGCCTGTCTCTGGCTGCACCTCTACACCCAATCTAGTCCTCTACTTGTTATTACCTGTGAACTCTGCTCTTCCCTTCTTCTTGATTTACATTCCTACTCCCTGTTCTCACACTTTGCACTCTCCCTGAATCAACATTTCACCCCTCCTAATTGCACTTACGTATATACAAAATCTGTGACCTTCTGTATGATTAGTTTCACCGATTGCCGCCTGGAACAGTTTGTACCAACAGTAACTCATTTTGCTACTGCTTTGTATACGCTCCTTACACTGTGTACCAATCTGTAACTATGTGTTGTCTATCTGTCCTCATAATAGTATTGACCCAGAACCTTTGTAAACGAGTCCCAGACTCAAAGGTATTAATCCCAATCTGAAATAAATAATGCGTATTCTACCTGTTCTGTGGACAGTACATTCAGCTTATACATTAGACTGGTCATTTTGTAGATAAGTTACTGGTTCCTGCTCCCCTGTTCATGGAGGTTTTCTAGCCCCTTCAGCTCAGCACTGAGTGCGGCAACTTCCTTTTCCCTGCTCCTGTTAATGTTGGTGGCATGCACAATTAACCTCCCATGTGTGTAGGACAGGTAGCCCTCCCACACTCAATCACATGCCAACCCCTTTTCCCCATTATGCTAGAAATAGTGCTTCATTTCAACTCTAAATCAGTTTTTAAACTGTACACCATGCAGCAGTGCAGTGTTCAGCCATTTGCATTTACTATTCCCCCCATGCCTCACACCTGAACACCAGAGAGAGGTTAGAGATCAACCGAGATTCAGTGTGCATAGCTAGACCCCCCCCCCCCCCGGAACTCCCTGCTGCAAGGACCATATAGAACTTACTATATGAATTGTGCACTGTGGAAAAGTAAGTGTAGTTCCTACCTTACGGGTTGTCCAGGTACCATACATCCTCTAGTCCTGCTTCTTGCATTAAAACCTTCAATGTCTGTACCTCTCTGCTGACCCTGACCACTCCCTCACCGCTCCAGTCCAGAACACCATCCAACACTTCATTCATGACTCCTTCTATAAATCATGGCCCATGTCTCAAGACCCCATCTCCCTGCTTTACTCATTTTTTTAACCTCATGGATGTAGTATAAACTCTTGTTACAGGGAAACAGGACCCACTTTTTCTTAGTTGTGTGTGAGATGCTATACACTTGGTCTCCCCACAGTTTATCATTTTTTTACCCTTCCTTTGAAACATATTTATTTGCCCCCCTACCTCAGGTGAGTGAGTACCTGCTTTCATTTTATTGGCAAGTTTAACTCTGCACATTCCAGAAGATTACATTCATCCCCATTTTCCAGGTTGTTTTCTCCTTCCATTACTATTCCAGGCACCCCTTCCATATTTCAGTCACACTACTAATTTCAATTTACAATTATACAACAGACACAAAAAAAAACAGACAGAATCCTGCATTTTGATTGACTGGCTGGCACCTTTTCAGCATTGTAAATCCTCCAGAGTACCCACTGGAAAAGGTGCCAGCCACCACACAGCCATATCAGGAACTCCCTGGCAAATCCCTCCATTCCTCGCAAACACACCACTGCCAAGCACACGGACGTACAGTGGGATTACCTAGTCGTTAACCCGACATCCCTTACTCTGTCACTACCCTTAAAACTACACAAAAAGTGCTGCACCATTCCAGAAAAGCGGCGCCCCTGAAAGAAAAAAAGAAAAGAAAATCCTGTTCATTCATCCGACAGCAAATGAGCTGAAAAAAATCGTAACGGTAGCGATGGCAATCACACACACACTAGCTCATGAGCTAGGAGAAAAGGGGAATGGAGAAAGTGTTTAACCAGGAAAGGCACACTAGGCCGGACCTTGTTTCCAGGTGTGACTGGGAGAACAAGAAAATTAAGTGACTTGCTCAAGGTCACACAGTAGGCAAATGGGGGCTGATGGGATTCAAACCCAGGTCTCCAGGTTTTCAGTTCCATACCCTTAATCACGATGCTATGCTGCCTCCTAGAAGAAAAGAAAAAACAATACTAAGCATTTTCTTTTTTACTATTGTCTTCCATCCTCCCGGCCCCCATAGTACACCATCTTCCTGGGCCATAACATATTTATCAACATCAATAATGAATGTCCATATTTAAAGATCAGTATAGAACCCAGTGATACCAGGTTGTGCTGTCCTTCCCTTGCAGGTAGCGAGTAGCATGTTGGTCTGAGTCTGGTGTGTCTCTCTAGGAGAATCACAGGCTCCTAGCATTTACGGAATATGCAAACTCACCCCAGAAGCCTTTCAGTCAGATGGCTACTGCTGCTGCTTGCCTCTGTGCATCCTCTTCTGCTGCTTCCACCTCAATGCCCAGTCAGTTGTGATCTTTCTCCTCCTGGAGCTTGGCCTTGCTAGCAAGAACCCTGCTGTTCCTTTGAGGAACTGCCTCCTCTGTTGCAGGTGCCAGACTGCTCCATGGATCCTACCAGCTGAACAGACACTCCTATGCCTCTCTGGGGCAGGTAAAGTCTTTAGGGCCCCTGTCCATGAAGATGCAAAGATTTGTGGGCAGGCCCAGTGTGCACCTGAGACATTTCTTCTGCACCAGATCCCAGACTCTCCCTTGTCACTTCCTTCAGGGCTCTTACTTTTTTACAATAGTTTCCCTGTTTCTGTGGCTATCATGCTGGGACTCTTTGCACTCTGTCAATTTCTATCCCTGTATTCCAGTAATAACTTAGCATTTTTGGGAGGGCCGTATGCAAAAGGTTAATGCAATCCTAGCTCTTGACATTTTCCAGAAGACCAAAAATGCAAATATTGTTTCTTTCATTCCTCAGTTCCTGATCATACAGGTGTTCCCAGAGTTCTTTGTTGTCTCATTCAACCAGCTCAAGCTGCCACTCTGTGCCACTGGACCAGGCTTTCAGTCTGTTGAGTCACCCTCCAACCTCCACGGCTCTTGGTCCCAGACCATACACTGCTGCCTTAAATGATGCTGGGATGTCCCCCACTCTGGTCATTTTGCCTGATATAGTGGTCATGAAGTTGCTGTTCTTGGCAAGATCCTGTTAAAGCAGAAGGTCGCTGCTCACCCTAATCACAGCAGCCATAGTACCTTCAGTCCCTTGAGCAGACCCCAAGACATGTATAATTTAATTATTTTTGACAGGGTTGCCGGTTCCAAAGAACCAAATGTTTCATCCCTTTACATCTGTGCTATTCTGCAAAGGCAGAAAATTACCCTAATCTGCAGTTTGAAGGGGTGATTCAGGTCAGATTAGACTCTTCTCAGCTCCAGTAGCCATGCTGCTGTTCACACGGCCACATCACATGACCTCTCCTTTTAATGATGGAAGCCCGCCTCCCTTTGGTATATCACCCATCCACCAAACAGAATCTGGAACCAGTTACTGCCACCTGGTTGGTCTGGTGAGAAATGCTTACTTTTTTTTCCAGTTCTGTTTCTGCTCCTTCCAGGGTCCACTCTGAGCCAATCAACCTCTTGCCGGCATCCCCCACCAGGCCTTCCATGGCCAGTGATGCCCGCAGCTTGTTCCCTGTGACAGGGCTCTCCTGGGGGGGCTAGGAAGTGAGACCAAGATCCACAATTTGCCAGCCCTCGGCTGCCCTGGGGCATCATTTGGGGAGACACCTGGGCATCACTATGCATGCCAATGAAGGAGTTTAAGCTTTTTCCCCATTCTCCAGAATGCAATGATGTCCAGAGCAGGCTAAGTGCACTCCCATACCCATCTTGCGGACATCTGCCGTCGCCTCCAACTCCGTCCCGTAATGGCCCGATCTTGATGCACATCCAGTCTCCACTGGGTGTCGCTGAAGACCGGCACCACATCCCTCACTCCCCCCAGGAGAGGAGAGCAATCAGTCAGATGCTCAATCCTCTCCCCCCCCCCAGCCAACCCCTAGTCATTCAAGCTCATTCCCAAACTCGGGAGGCTGGCATGGTGAGAGGTCTGGTGCGCATGGCACCTCAGCCCTCTATACCACCGGGCTGGCTCTGAGAAATGCTCACTTGTGGAATATCTTAGAAAAATCCCAGAAGCTCTGTGATTTTTCAATGATGATCATCAAATACTTCAGTAATATGCTCCATCCAGAATGCCACAAAACAACACTTCATCCTAATGACAACCAGAAGAGCCCCGTTCTTTTCCTCACCATCTTGCCACCATCTGCTTGCCATTGTCACAAACAGTATTTACTGACTAAATGCAATCTTTGATAGAAAGCAGCAGAAAAGAGGTGGTTAGTGGTTTGGATTTGCTGGTTTCTGATGGGGAGAAGGACTTGGTGGTACCACTGGAAACCACGGACTGCTTATCTTGAGATGCAGGAGAGGAATGGGGTGCCTCTAGATATCAAGGACAAATTGGAACTGGAAGAGGGAGGAGGGTGCTACTGAATGCCAGCAACTGCCAAGCTCAGGATGAGGTGAGGGAAGGGGTGTCACTGGACTCTAGGGATGCTTGACATGGAATAAAAACAGGGAAAGGTGCCGCTGGAAAGCAGGAAGTTCTTGGCTTGGGACATAATTGTAGGGGTGACATTGGACACTAGGGAGTGCTTGGCATGGAACAGTTTCGTGAGAGGGATGTCAGTGTGTCATTGGACACAAGGAAACACAAGGAAACATAAGGAGGAAGATGGAGGACAACAGGACAATGGGGAGAGATGCACAGAAGGCAGTGCAGAAGTTAAGGTAATGTGTTGTCTTGAGCAACCATTCTAACCAATAGAACACCACATCATCATCATCATCATTTTTAATTTTCTTCACTTTTCTGCAAGCAATCAAAGTACATTACAATAAAAAACACCATTCAGAATATTTCCAAAATTACAAGAACAAACAAACAAGAAAACCCCAAATGATACCTTCAATATATAAATTATTCATGGTGACCATAGGTTTTCATTAAAAGGTGGGTTTTAGCATACTTTTAAACTCCCCTGACAACTGGATGACTTGCATTCCCTGGGGTAGGGTATTCCATAGCCCACCACAGAAAAGGCCCTATCCCCCATGGATTTTAGCCTTATGGCAAGTACAACAAGTAGCCTTTCTGTGACAGATGGTAAATTGCAAATAATAACATACCAGGTCAAAAGCTCAGCAGTAGCAGCAAAACGCCATCAACCTTGGCACTGCCATTTAAGGCACAGAAACATATCCAAATGCCAGTTCTTTCTGAGCAGGTGTTGAAGTTAGTTTTTTTATAATCAGCTGGGTGACTGCCCAAACCCCAAGGATTACAGTGCCATAGTCACCACAGGTCAGCAACATCACATTCTCCTGCTTATGATGTTTTGTGTTTAAACCCTACCCTGATGCATTCATTTTTGCAATGAATTTCCTTACTTTTTTAAAAAGATATGTAACAACACATGCAGTAAACTTTGTATTGACAATATCTGCCTGCATTTAGTAGCAAACAGTCCTTGGAGTACAGTGGCTCCCCTGCCTCTCCCTGCCCCTCTACCAATCAGTACAATATATCCAGTGCCAGTATCTCATCTGTCACCCAGCCCCAATCCAGTCACATCCTTGTATCCAGCGGTATCCCCTCCCTCACCCTGCCATGTTGGCAAGCAGTCCCTGACATCCAGTAGCATGCTGTCCCCTCACTTTATCCCTGTGTGTCAGAAGTCAACAAAAATACCCTCCCCATTCCTCAGAAATCGTTTTGTATGTTTGGGGTAGGCCAGGGCAGGAGGATTGAGTTGTTCAAATAGAAGCTCTACTCTGCAGGGAGGGAGGGTAGGGGAGGGTGGGAAGGAGGGAGGTTTGCACTCTTTTCTATCACACTGCCACCTGTGTGACACACAGGTGGAGGTGCAGCTGGAGGAATGATATGTGGATGGGGATGAAGCAGTGTGCAGTCACGTAAATATGTGCACATGCACATCTCAGAGCCCTGGTCAGGGGATGGGAGAAAAGAAGAGAATAAACCCCACCCAATGCACAGTAGAATGATGCCAATACGCTCCATTTCTACCACTCCTGACTGCTCGCCAACCCCCTTACTGAATGGGCCTGAAGGAGGTAATGTCTGGCAGCTCTCCCAAGTGAGCTCACCACAGTAGACATGCTGTCTCTGAGTAAATACCTTCTACGGATCAACTGGGACCAGGTAAGTTACAGAGGAGTTCAAACTTCACCTGAAATACATTTAACTGAAATAGTTTTGGACATCGCTGAACTAAATATCTCAGCACAAGATTTTTTGCATAACACTATATGCAAAATTTCTCCACTCATAAACTTGTATCAACAGAAAACAGCTGTTCAAACTGTTTGCCTTTGTGTTTACACAACACCAAAAGTATCATGCTTGGAGATAGGACACAGTAAGCCAGGAACTGACTATAGGATGGGGGAGGCACTGGCGATCACTAAGCTGGAAAGGGACCTTGGGATTATCATATCTGATAACCTCAAACTGGCAGGGTAGTGTGACAAAGTAGTGAGTAGGGCCAATGGGATAATGGGATGCATAGGGAGAGGTATCTCCAGCAGGAGAAGGGAGGTGGTGTTGCCACTATATGTCGCTTGCTGATGAGACCCCAGCTGGAGTATTGTGTCCAATTCTAGAGGCCACACTTCAGAAAAGATAGAGACAGTCTGGAGGCAGTCCGGAGAAGGACAACTAAATTGGTGCAGGGATTGCACTAAAAGCCCTTCAAGGAGATACTGCGGGATCTCAGCATGTACACCTTGGCAGACAGGAGGGCAGGAGGGGACATGATAGAGCTGTCCTAACGGTGGTGAACAGAGTGCAGGAGAGGAGTCTGTTTTGAATGAGGAAGAGCATCAGAACCAGGGGCATGCGTTGAAGCTGGAGGGGGAGAAGTTTAGGAAGGATGCAAGGAAGTACTATTTCACTGAAAGAGTGATGAATGCCTGGAATAGACTACCTGAGGAAGTTGTTAAGGCAAAAATAGTAGGAGGTTTCAAGCATGTGTGGGATACACATAGGGTAATATTAGGAAATGGGCAAGGAGAAGGGAAGGTCACAAGAGGCCAGATAGGGTCTGCAGAGATAGACGAGGCAGGGACCATCTAGGCAGACTGGGAGGGCCAAGCAGTCCTTTTCTGCTGACAAATTCTATGTTTCCATGTTTCTATGGAACAGGGTCTAACAAATTAAGAAATGTAAGGTTTCCCTTTTCTTTGTTTACGAAAACCACTAATCTTCTCCTTTGCTGATGTTACTCTCAAACACGTCACTTCTCTTAAGTCAAATATTGCCAGAAATACATTCCTCAGAAATAGTTTTGCACATTACTTCAACATATTTCAGCAAAATGTTTTTTTCTTTTGTCCAGCACTATCTGCAGTATATTTCTACTCATGTGTTTGTGCAAACAGAAAATAGCTGTTTAAAATTAGATCAAAGTTCTTTTGCATATCCACTGTCATGGTTTCTTTAATTAATATATCTTTAAAGCAGTTTGTGGTTCCAAAATACTAAAAAGAGTCACCCTTAGAACAGGATCTAACATACTTGAAAGTGTCACATCTCAGCCATATTTGATTTGTTAGTGAGCAACAAATGTCTTAAAAGAGTTAGCGGACACGGACAGGAAAATGATACAAATTTTAAGAAGCTAGTTGTAACTTTTTATTTCTGAAATATTTTTCCTTTTCTTTTATCTAATTAGAACATTTTCTATGTGATAATATTGTGCTCCATGTTTGGAACAGCTCTCAGCCTGGCAGCTGACAATATTTGTCTCTATCCCCCCCCACACACACACACACATCATCAGCATTGTGACCTCACTGAATGTGACATCACAGGTGCTCAGGAAGAGCCACTCAGCAGCTGCCAGCTCAGTCATTTGTGATGTCACAGTCAGTGAGGTCACAGTGTTGATGATGTAGTGGGGGGAACAAAACTAGATATGTCAGCTGCCAGGCAGAATGGTGTTCCACACATCACACCTACTAACATCAGGTAAACAATCTTCTAATTAAACAAAGGGAAAAGAAAAAGTATCTCAGATATAAGAGGCAATGGTTGGCTGCTTCTAAAAATTAATATTAGTTTTAGGCAGTACTCTAGCTCTTTAATTGTCATATTGGTGTGTTTTCTGTGAAGTTTGTAACTCAAACGGCACACCTACAGTTACCAAATTTGGTAGGGTACAGAATCTTTCCTCAGAGAGTGTGTGTACACCTAACATTCAGTTCCTACATCTAACAAGCATTTGTCAATGCCGAACGTTCGCTTGCAGGTATTTGCAGTGGTGTTTGGCACATATGGTGCTTTACCCTAATGCCCTGTGCGATTGCTGGTATTTGCACAATACATTTTCAGCATGACCTTTTTGTTACCCCCACCTCATAAAAGCATTTGAGACCTCTGCTGATGAACAGTCCCACTGCTATTTTGTTAATCTGTCCTGAGCGTTGATTTCCCACAGCGACCACACTGTTGTGCTCCACATGTGCAAAAACACAGTTCGGGCAGGATGTGAAAAATGTCAGCTGTAGCATTCATAGGGAGGTGTGAAGGGATGGCAATGTTGAACATCTGGAGTGAAAATACAACAATTTCTCGAACTTACGAGCGTACATGGAAACTGCGCAATGAACGCTCATGACACAGTCATTTTGTGGACTTTTGTCACCAAATTTTCAACATAGGCATTGTGGGACCTCTGCTCATGAACAGTGTCACTGTGATTTTCATAATCTGTCCTGAGCATTGATTTCTCACTGTGACCACACCATTGTGTGCTGGATGTGCAAAAACACATTTCAGCCAGGATGTGAAAAATGTCAGCTGTACTGTTCATAAGGAGGTGTGAAAAAATGCCAGTGTTGAAAATCTGGAGTGAAAATATTTCAAATTCTGGAAGTTATGAGTGTGCGTGGAAACTGCGCAACGCACGCTCATAACACAGTCATTTTTTGACATTTTTTCACCAAATTTGCAACATAGGATTTGGTAGCCCACCTCATTAACAGTGACACTGTTGTTTAGTTAATCAATCCCAAAAGGTGATTTTGTGCAGTGACCATGAAATCACCTTTGGGGACCGAATAACTCACATGACAGTAACTGAATTCATGAGGTGGGGTCCCAAGAACCCCCTGTTGAAAATGTGGTGCCAAAATTTGCAAAAATGCCCGAGATAGCCACCTAAGTTGAAAAAAAAAACATTTATGCCATTATACAGCTTACCGTCATTTCTTCAGTTTGCGTTCAACTTTCAAGAGTGCAGACGTGTTCCCTTTCCACTGAAGATCATTGCGCCAGGCTCCGGAGGTAAGTATGGAGTGAGGGGGAGGTGGGGCATGCAGAGGGTAGGTGTGGGTTTGGGGAGGGGGCACAAGACACAGTGAGGGACAGTTTTCTGTTTTCACAGGTTTTAAAAAAACAAAAGATGTTGAGGGACAGTTTTCCCATTTACAGGGACAATGAGCATGCTGGGGTGGGCTCCCAGCATGCCACCTGAGAGTTTGTTGCGGGGGCCTGGAGACAATGGGGACTGTGCACTTCGTCTGCACATACAATGTGTTTGGTGGGGGCAATAACAAGGGAGCAGGGTAGATGGCAGCAGAGGGAGGAAGTGGGAGGGATTTTATTAGCAGCCAGAGGGAAAAGGGTGACGTCAATATGCTAAATACACACACGTTACCACCGCTAATTGCAGTGATGCTTTTCTTTTAACTGAAGACCACTGCAGCCAAACTGCTGCCATAGACAGCTCATGCATCCATTGGTACAGTAGGGCTGACACATTACACTGAGCACTGCATTGGACAGGAGGTCACACACCTTCAAAAATCGTACTGTCCCAAAGCGTTCCTTGCACATGCATGCAAGCGAATGCAAAATAAACAAGCATTTGTCAATGCGAATGTTGCTTGCTATATGTGCTGTTTAGGTATTTGAAGTCATTGGAGTGCAAATATTGAAAATTTGCAACCTTACGAGCGCATGAGGAACCGCGCAACGCTGCTACGTAAACAGTCATTTTAGGAATTTTTCACCAAATTTTCAACATAGCCATTTTAAGACCTCTGCTCATGAACGGGTGTCACTGTGATTTTCTTAATATGTCCCATACATTGAGTTCACGAACCGATCATGCCCATTGTCGCGCTACATGGGCGAAACATGTTTTGGGCAGGATGTGAAAAATGAAAGCTGTACTGCTGATAAGGAGGTGTGGTAAAATGGCAATGTTGAAAATCTGGAGTGGAAATATTGAAAATTCGCAAACCTACGAGCGCCGTGGGAACTGTGCAACGCATGCTCGTAAAACAGTCATTTTTAGGAATTTTTTCACCAAATTTTCAACATTGCCATTTTAAAACCTCTGCTAATGATCAGTGTCACTGTGATTTTCTTACTGTGTCCCATACATTGATTTCGCACACCGACTGCGCCATTGTGCACTACATGGGTGGAAACACATTTTGGGCAGGATGTGAAAAATGACAGCTGTACTGCTCATAAGGAGGTGTGGTAAAATGGCAATGTTGAAAATCTGGAGTGAAAATATTGAAAATTCGCAAACTTATGAGTGTGCATAGGAACTGCGCAATGAACACTCGTAAAACAGTCATTTTTAGGAATTTTTTCACCAAATTTTCAACACAGCCATTTTAAGACCTCTGCTCATGAACAGTGTCACTGTGATTTTCTTAATGCATCCCATACATTGAGTTCGCACACCGACTGCGCCATTGTGTGCTACATGGGCGGAAACATGTTTTGGGCAGGATGTGAAAAATGACAGCTGTACTGCTCATAAGGAGGTGTGGTAAAATGGCAATGTTGAAAATCTGGAGTGAAAATATTGAAAATTCGCAAACTTATGAGTGTGCATAGGAACTGCGCAATGAACACTCGTAAAACAGTCATTTTTAGGAATTTTTTCACCAAATTTTCAACACAGCCATTTTAAGACCTCTGCTCATGAACAGTATCACTGTGATTTTCTTAATGCATCCCATACATTGAGTTCGCACACCGACTGCGCCATTGTGTGCTACATGGGCGGAAACATGTTTTGGGCAGGATGTGAAAAATGACAGCTGTATTGCCCATGAGGAGGTGTGGTAAAATGGCAATGTTGAAAATCTGGAGTGAAAATATTGAAAATTCGCAAACTTACCAGCGTGCGTAGGAACTGCGCAACACACACTCGTAAAACAGTCATTTTTAGGAATTTTTTCACCAAATTTTCAACACAACCATTTTAAGACCTCTGCTCATGATCAGTTTCACTGTGATTTTCTTAATGTGTCCCATACATTGAGTTCGCACACCGACTGCGCCATTGTGCGCTACATGGGCGGAAACACATTTTGGGCAAGATGTGAAAAATGACAGCTGCACTGCTCATAAGGAGGTGTGGTAAAATGGCAATGTTGAAAATCTGGAGTCTGGAGTGAAAATATTGAAAATTCGCAAACTTACGAGCGTGTGTAGGAACTGTGCAACGCAGACTCGTGAAACAGTCATTTTTAGAAATTTTTCACCAAATTTTCAACACAGCCATTTTAAGACCTCTGCTCATGATCAGTGTCACTGTGATTTTCTTAATGTGTCCCATGCATTGAGTTCGCACACCGACTGCGCCATTGTGCGCTACATGGGCGGAAACATGTTTTGGGCACGATGTGAAAAATGACAGCTGTACTGCTCATGAGGAGGTGTGGTAAAATGGCAATGTTGAAAATCTGGAGTGAAAATATTGAAAATCGTAAACGTATGAGCGTGTTTAGGAACTGTGCAACGCCAGTCAGAAACAGTCATTTTAGGAATTTTTCACCAAATTTTCAACATAGCCATTTTAAGACCTCTGCTCATGAACAGTGTCACTGTGATTTTCTTACTTTGTCCCATACATTGATTTCACACACCGACTGCCATTGATAGCTACATGGCGGAAACACATTTTGGGTGAGATGTGAAAATGACAGCTTGCAATACCTATAAGAAGGTGTGGTAAACATGGAAATGTTGAAAATCTGGAGTGGAAATATTGAAAATTGCAAACCCACGAAAAGTGAGGAACTGTGAACGCACGCTCGTAAAACAGTCATTTTTAGGAATTTTTTCACCAAATTTTTAACATAGCCATTTTAAGACCTCTGCTAATGATCAGTGTCATGGTGATTTTCTTAATGTGTCCCATACATTGATTTTGCACACCGAATGCGCCATTGTGCGCTACATGGCAGAAACACGTTTTGGGCCGGATGTGAAAAATGACAGCTATACTGCTCATAAGGAGGTGTGGTAAAATGGCAATGTTGAAAATCTGGAGTGAAAATATTGAAAATACGCGAACTTACGAGCCTGCGTAGGAAATGCGTAACGCATGTCAGAAATGTCATTTTAGATTGATCAATTATCGATGGAGTTTTAGATCTTCTCATGAATGATGTCACCGTCATGGCAGTGTTTGGCCTGAAAGGTGATTTCACGCAGTGACTCGCGAAATCACCTTCAGGTCCAATAACGCCATGACAGTGCATCATTCATGAGAAGGGTCCCAAAACCCCATGTTGAAAATTTAGTGCAAAATTCCAAAAATGCCTGAGAAATGCAATAAAGTTGAAAACCCCCTATCTAGCCCATTATACAGCTTACCGGCATTTCCTCAGTTCGCGGTCGGCTTTGAAGAGTGCAGACGTGTTCCTGGTCCACCGAAGATTGTTGCGCCAAGCTCCGGAGGTAAGTATGGGGTGAGGGAGGCTGTGGGGAGGCAGGTGCGCATGGTGGGTGCGGTTGTGGGAAGGGTTCAGGGAGAAGCGCTGTGGAATCGTTTTTATTTCTAGGTAACAAAAAAAAAAAGGTGACGCGGGACGTTTGCCACGCTGGGGTGGGCTCCCAGTGTGGCACCAAAGCTTTGGGGGGGCCTTTGGGGGGACGTGGAGCTGATGGGGATTGGGCACCCCCATCGGCAGAGGACGCAGGATGTTTGCCACCATAGCTTTGGTGGGGGCGCGTGAGGCCTACCAGCGCTGTGTATGACAGCGGCATTTTTCTTTGAAGCGAAGACCACCGCTGTCATACACAGCTCCCGCACCCATTGGTGCAGGACCGCCACGCCTGCTCAACGGAGCAGTGGATTGAACAGGAGAGGCACACCTCCAAAGTGTGCTACTCTCCCAAAACGTTCCTTGTGCATGCGTGCAAGTGAACGTAAAAATGGCTATCTTATAAGCTGAATGACTTATTAGAACATCATTAGATCTAAAATTAGACCTGGAAATCCATGTATTCTATTTCCAGCAAAACTCTTTTGAGAACAGATAGTACTCACCCTGCACATATTATTAAGGGATCTCATTTGGTCAGTTTCTGAGATGTTATGGTGTCTCCTCTTTAGATACTTAGACAGTTAAGAACAGAAAAAAGACTGAGCCCATTAAGACTGTCCTGGTGTTCCTACCTTTTATTATATTTTATTCAGGATCACCTTGCAAACAGGGCATTGTTGCTGTTATGGTGTATCTTCAAACTTTCCTGACTAAAAATAAAAATTTCTATTTCTGCCTTTACTCTGCCTTTTCAAAACTGTCCCCACTCACCCCATACCTCTCAACCTCTCAGCATTAAAAATCATAGCACTGGCCTTCAAAAATCATAGCAAATGGCCAGAAAGTGTAGCCCTTTCTTATTCTAAGCAGTAATTTGTTTACAAATAGCGGACCCCATATAGTTAGTGATAAAGAATGTTTCTATCAACTCAGTTCAATGATTTAATACTTAGTGTATCCAGCAATAGCTCTAACATTATTAAGAATATCTATAAACCTAGCAAGGATAAATCTGAGTATGAAAATCATAGCACTATGCGAAATTCGTAGCAGGTGAGAGGTTGCGAGGTATGACTCGCCCTCTTATTTGCACCTAACTGCCCCACAAAATGTTCACTTGGGTTTATAACCTCAGGATAGTTCCAGCACTGATCTGTTGGGTAGACTGTTCTACCGGTCCACTACCTGCTCTGTTGAAAAAAACACTTTCTAACATCCCTTTTGAATCCCAAATTCAGTGTGAGGTTGTGCTCCTGGTGGCTGTACTGTTCTTCAACTTCAATAGCCCTGTGGGGTTTACATGTTTTCTGAATATCCCTATGTGTATCTGTATGTTTTCCTCATGACCTTCTGAGATTACATTTTAGGACTAAAAATAATATTTCCTCATAGATCTACCCTGATGCCACTGGATCATATTTTAGCTCTCTTGAATAGTCTCTCACATCTCTCATTCCTTCTTCAGATAGATATGGGTATTAAAACTGCACACAGTACTCCAGGTGTGGTCTGGCTAATGATCTGTACAGCCGCAACAGCACCTCTTTTCTGCAGCCAGTGAAACCCTGCCTGATGCACCCCAGCATCCTGTTACCTTTACCGTATGCCATACTGCTTTGGGAAGAGACTTTCAAACTACTGTTTATTATCATCCTTAGGTCCCGTTCCTCTCTTGAGTGCGTTACTGTAACCCCATTGATGCATTATTTCATCTGCAGATTTTTACTTCCAACATGCATCTCTTTATATTTCTTGGCATAACATTCCGATAATCAAAGTCTGGACCACTGTTCCAGTCTTTCTACATCCCTGTATACTGCTAATTGTCTTGTCATTATTCAGGCTCCTGCAGAGTTTTGTGTTGTCCACAAACAGATTATTTTTCCTATGTAACCCCACCCCAATGTCACCAATATATACATGTTAAAAGGTAAGAAGTATTAGTGCCGTAATAGTCCCCTCTGGCAAACTGCTTGTGACCCCTGATATCAGGCAGTTTACCAGTCAGGACCATACTCTGATTTTGGACAACCAGATTTATGAAGAGTCATTAGCTCTTGCACTTTAAGAAAAAATACCTTTGGCAACCCTATTGAAGAACCCTAGGGCTCCCCCAACCCAGTTTGCACTTTTCCTTTTTACCATGTGTTACTTTAATTTATCGTTAGTTTATTTTTTCATCTTTTATATATCTTGATACAATGTTTGTTTATTGGCTATAAGATCCATGTCCTTCCTAGTATGTGCAATATTTTGATGTATACATTGTCTCTGTTGCCTGTAATTTTATGCTATTTAAATGTGTTGCACTATATGCTTTTGTAATAAAGTCTGGCCTTTGGGTTACAATTTGATAATAATAATATTAATAATCAATCTGTTAATCAACTCCCAAGCCACTTGTCAGCCCTTCCCAAAGTCCTATGTCCCCTATCTTCTGTGCAAACCTCTATGCAGCACTGGATCAAAGGCCTTACTAAAGTCCAGGTAAAAAATGTCAACTGCCTGGCCGCATCTGTATTAATAAGAGAAAAAATCAATCAGGTTCATTTGGTATGCCCTGCATCTTGTGAACTCATGTTTATTCCTGTCTGTTAGGCTGTTTGCTTCTAGAAAGTCAGCTATCTGTTCCTTTATTATTGACTCCTGCAGCGTACCAACTATGAAAGTTAGATCGCTACCCTGTAATTTCATGGGTCTTTCCTATTCTCACACTTCTGAAAGGGAACAGTGTTCACCTCCTCTCCTATATCATTTCACCCTGCTATCTTTCTAGGGGAAGAAGGGAAAGAGGTTTAAAGTTAGGAAAAAAGTTTGGATTATGTCAAACGCTCTATCTAGAGTAGGAGTAAAAAGGGATTTAGAAGTAAGCAAAAAGTGAGACTGGGACAAACATACTATCAGGGGTAGGAGTTAAAAAAAGGGTGTTAATAGTAAACAAAAAGTCAGGATTAGGCCAAGTGCTCTGTCAAGGGTAGAGGTACCAAAATGATTTAAAGTAAGCAGAGTTCTGGGAATAGGTGAACCAGCCTATCTAGGGCAGGGGTAAGAAAGGGTTTAATAGTAGGTTAACAAAAACAAGCAGGGTAGAAATTAGATATGCTGGGAGTGGTGCAGTGCAGTGGCTGTGAGGCAGCAGTTTTCTGGGAGAATTTCTGGAGGCTGTGATGCTGCTCCATCTGCATACATCTCTCTGGGCTGAGGCTGGAGGTTGCTCAACTCCAGGCTAAGTTGGCTAGGATTTGGAGGGCCTCCTCCCCCACCTAGGGACCACCTGGTCTGCCACCACTGCCTCAGAGGCTACCAAGGAAGAGAGTAGCTTGACCACGATGGACTCGGGGAGGGTGAGGTTGGTGGGTCAGAGGCATCCCCCAGATGGTACGACATCAGAACTCCTATGCCACTCTGGTGGGGTGGGACTGTTCATAGAGGCACCCATAGTAGTGACCAAGGAGTGTGTGGGGGTCCTCCATGGTGGAGACCCCAAGGTGGGGGCAGAGGACTCCAGAGGAGAAGGAAGTAACTCCTGGTGGGGGACTCCATTGCTAGGGGGGTGTAGATTTGGTGGCAGGAAGGGTGGGAGAGAGGGAGATTTGATGCCCACCTGGTGCCGCGTCTCGAAGGGATAGAAAGTGAACCATGGGGATTGCTGGGGCAGCAGGCCGTGAGGGAGATCTAGATATCATTGCCACCTGGGGACAAATTACCTGGCTAGGGACAAGGTTAGGGTAGTGCAGGAGGAGTTCAGGGAGTTGGGGAAGGGTCTTAGGCAGATAGCATGCTCGGTGGCCTTTTCTGAGGTGTTGCCAGTCTACGACAGGGGAGAGGACAGGGTCCTCTGCACCAGGAACTTCAATGGACGGTTGAAGGAGTGGTGCAAAGAGGATGGGTTCAGCTTCATTGGGGACTGGGTTCCCACCTGGAGGAATGTAAGCCTACCCAAGGAAGATGGCCTGCATCCATTCGGGTGGGGAACAAAGTCCTCAGGGAAAAGTTTAAATGTTTCATTGGTACACATTTAAATTAGTCAAGGCAGGTGGCTGAAGGAGGTATGGAGAATCAATCCACCCCCCCATCCCCGGAAGTGGAAGTGGTGAGTAGGCAGAACCCTAAGGGAGGGAAAACCCCAGAAGTACCAGAAAATGGGAAAAGCAGAATGGTAGGAAAAAAGGGGGATAGGAATGAAGGCAGAGGGGGTAGGGAGAATAGGCAAGAGGGCAGAAAGGGGGCTGATAGTAGGGGTGGTAGCAGAATTTGAAAGGCCATATGCGCAAATGCTCATAGTCTGGGAAATAAAATCCCGGGCCTAGTGGTTATAATGGCAGAGGCTGACCTCGGCATTGTCGCTATTATTAAGTCATGGTGCAATGAGAACCATGACTGGGATCATAGCGACACCAGGCTATCATTACTCTGTTTAGGAGGGTCAGGGTGGGTTGGGGAGAAGTGGCTGTTAGCGTGAGGGATGGCATAAAGGCAACTGAATACAGGGAATACAAGGAGGGGCAGAGGCACTATGGGTCACCCTAGAACCAGGAAATGGAGCTGCTTTTTATACTGGGGTGACTTACAGACCTCCAGCACAGGGGGAAGAGATGGACAGTGATCTAGAGGAAACCTTCCATAAGATGGCAACTAAGGGGGAGGTCGACTGGAGCATCCCAACTGCAGCTTCAGCTAGGAGTAGGAATATCCTGGACTCCTGCATGGGACGTTCCTCAGGCAATTAGTAAAAGAACCCACTCATGAGGGAGCAATATTGGACCTAGTGCTCACCAGTGGGGACAGTGTTGCTGACGTCGCAGTGGGTGACCACCTGGGGATCAATGATCACTGAACAGTGTAGTTCAATATAAGAACAACAGCTGAGGTGAACCACACAAAGGTGAGAGTCCTGGACTTCGAGGAGGGCTGACTTTATAAAGTTGAGAATGACTCAGGGATGCCCTGGCGGGGGGGGACTTGGGAGGAGTAGAGGAACAGTGGGCAAAACTAAAAGGAGTAGTAGTGAAGGCTACAAACCTCTGTGTTAGACAAGTAAACAAAAGCAAGAGAAAAAAAAAGACCACTATGGTTCTCAAAGGAGGTAGTTGGGAAGGTAAGGGCAGAAAAGGTAGCATTCAGAACGTATAATGAGACTCAGAGGGAGGAGGGCATGGAAGTGTATCAGGTGAAGCAGAGGGAGGCAGGGAAAGCAGTCAGGGGTGCAATGGCCCAAACAGAGGAGAAAACAGCCCAAGCAGTAAAGAAAGGGGCCAAGGCATTTTTCAGGTATGTAAGCAAAAGTAGAAAGACCAAGGGAGGGATTGCAAGACTAAGGAGAGAAGGACGGAACTGTGTGGAGGGAGATCAGGACAAAGTAGACATCCTAAACAAATATCTTTGCTCAGTATTCACAGAAGAAGGGGAAGGAGAGAGACCACAGATAAGCGACAGGAGCATCAATGGAAGGGAGGTGGGCGCTAGTCCATTTATAGAGGGGAGAGTCCTGAAGGAGCTCATAAATCTGAAAGTGGACAAGGCAATGGGGCAAGACAGGATACATCCAAGGATATTGAAGGAGCTTAGTGAGGTGCTGGCAGCACTGGTGACAGGAGTGGTTCTGGAGGACTGGAGGAGGGCAGATGTAGTCCCACTTCACAGAAGTGGGAGCAGAGAGGAGGCTGGCAACTACAAGCCAGTCGGCCTGACTTTGGTGGTGGGGAAATTAATGGTAACAGTGCTGAAGGAAAGAACAGTGGAATATCTTGAATCTGATGGCTTACAGAATCTGAGGCAGCATGGATTCACTGGGGGGAGGTCATGTCAAAAAATATCTGATAGACTTCTTTGACTGGGTGACCAGGGAATTAGATCAAGGTGGAACAGTGGATGTGACCTACATAGATTTCAGTAAGGCCTTCAACACTGTTCCACATAGGAGACTCATACAAAAGCTGGGCAGCTGGGGAGTGGGTCCTAAGGTGGTAAAATGGGTAAGAAACTGGTTGAGAGATAGGCAACAGAGGGTGGTGGTGAACAGAGTTCACTCCAAGGAGGGGAGGGTGACCAGTGGGGTGCCACAGGGATCAGTACTGGGGCTGGTCTTTAATGTCTTTATCAATGACATTGCAGAGGGGGGTAGAAGAGAAGGTGTCTTTTTGCAGATGACACAAAGATGTGCAACAGGGTTGACACACCAGGGGGGTGGAAAAAATGAGGAGGGATCTAAGTAAGCTTAGGAGTGGTCAAGAGTTTGGCAACTAAGATTCAAAGTGAAGAAGTGCAAAATCATGCACTTGGGGCACAGAAACCCAGGGACGGAATACATGATGAGGGGTGTGGTACTGATTACCACCAAAGAGGAATGGGACCGTGGGGTAATCATACCTGATGACATTAAAGTGGCCAAGCAGTATGATAAGGCATTGGGGAGAGCCTATGGGATGTTGGGGTGCATAGGGAGGGGTATCACCGGCAGAAAGAAGGAGGTGGTGATACTGCTGTACAAATCACTGGTGATAGTACTTTGTCCAGTTCTGGAGACCACAGCTCCAGAAGGACATAGAGTAGAGGCGGTTCAGGGGAGGGCAACTAAAATGGTGCAGGGTCTGCACCAAAATCCCTATGAGGAGAGACTAATGGACCTCAATATGTACACCTTGGAGGAAAGGAGAGAGAGGGGGATATGATAGAGACTTTCAAATACCTCAAGGGTATAAATAAGGTATAGGAGGGAAGCATTTTTCAGATAAAGAGATGTTCAAAAACAAGGGGTCATGCTATGAAGCTGGAGGGTTCCATGCCAATACAATGACAACGTCATTGTCAAAACCCCCGACATCAATGGGAACAATGCCAACTGTCAGCAGTGTTCCCATTGGGAAGAAGTGTTTTTCTGCAGGGGGTGAACCCCTATCTCTAAATAACCAACTCCAAGGCGGAGTTGGTTCGAGGTGGGGGCAAAACACCGGGAATTGCTGTGTCGGCAGACAGCGGACCACCACAACGACCAATCTTGACCTGGTGAGATTTGTCGCTGTTGTAGGGTTCGCTGTTGAAATGTTGTGGTGGTGGTGGTGGTGGTGTGCTACCAGCTGGAGGGGGGAAGGCTCAGGGGAAATGTCAAAAAGTACTTCATCATTGAAAGGGTGGTGGATGTATGGAGCAGCCTCCGAGTGGAGGTGGTGGGGGCAAAAACAGAAACGGAATTCAAAAATGCATAGGATAGGTACAAGGGAATCTTAGTGGTTAGGAAAGGGTGAGAATCCAGACATCAAGTAGGGTCTGCAGTGTTATAGTAGGTAGGGAAAATGGGCAGACTAGGTTGGCCAAGTGGTACATATACGCCATCAGTTTCTCTGTTTCTACGTTTCCATCTGTTATTTGGAGCTATAGTGACTAAACAGCCTCCCCAAAACAGATTTATCCTCAGAGACCCTTATGGCATATTTTACACATACTGCCATCTCCCCATCCCTTGCTGCCCACTGTGTTCTTACTAGAGTACAGCTAGGGACATTTATATATCAGCTGTTGTTTTTGATTCGGCCACATTTCTGTTACTGCCACTACAAATCTATTGCAGCTGTTATTGCTTGCAGTTTCTCCATTTTATTATCTAAGCTTCTTGCATTTGTGTACAACACTCTCTACTCATACTGTTGTCCTCTTTACCCTGTTGCATTTTAATTTCTTACTATTGCCACAATGTCCCTTGACTGCTACCCCTATGATCGGGAAGAGACACCTTGTCTCCAGCTTGTATGTGTTCTTATATATGCCTGTGTTCAATCTGTTAAACTCTGCTCCCCCTTGCCTAGTTTAACATTTTGCTAACAGTTACATTCATCTTCTGCTCTAATGTACTAGTTCTCCATCAGTTTAGATGCAAGACATCATTAGCAAACAGCCGGGTATCATCACAAAACAATCCCCAGTCCTCTGAAAAGTGAAACCCCCCCTCAGCTTCGCACCAAACCTTTAGCCATGTACTAAACACTATATGATTTTATTCTTTCTACTCTGCCCTGCATGGGGCAATAGTACTGTACTATGTTTGAGAATGCTACTGTTATCTGCTATCATCTTCAATTTACTGTTCTCCTTAAACCTTTACATCCTCTGTGCTGCAGCTTGTCAGGTCATCAGAACCTAGTTATAGTATAAGGCAGTGTCAGTGGCTCAGTAGGTAGCACACTTGCCTCTGAAGCCAGAAGAACGCTGTGGATTCCATCCCCACACCAGGAACTTGGGTTAAATCCCAATATTCTAACACTGTAGTGCAGCATGAGGGGGTGCTGCACTCCTGAGGTGCTGTCTTTCAGATGAGATGTTAAACTGAGGTCTTGTCTGCCTGTTCTAGATGTTGTTTAGGTGGACATTAAAGATCCCATGACACTTCTCGGAAAGAGTAGGGGTATATCCCCGGTGGCCTGACCAAATTTCCCCCATTCACTAAACACACAAACAGCACCTTCATCTGGTTCAGTTTCAGTTGAAAGAAGCATTGACTCTCTCTGTCTCTCCCCTCGCTCCCAACTCTACTGAGAACTGTGCTGTCACTGTAATCCGGACGGTGCCAGTGAATCAGGGCTTGGGAGGAGAATAGACAAGCAGTAGAGGAAAGAAAGCATTGTGTGGATGCACACCTGAAAGCAGCAGGTGCTGTCATTAAATGTTGTAGCACCTTGTGTAATCACCCGCCCATACTGTAACCTCCCTGGAGAGCTGTAAATCATCACCCTGTACTTCAAGCTCCATGGAGAGCTGTCACTAGCAAGCCCCTTGAAAATGAGTGACAGGGAGAGACAGAGATTTTCAGGAGTTCTCACTTTGAAGTGGTGCACTGTCCCCTGTCTCTCTCTGTTTGTCTTCCTCTCTGTGAGTGTGTCAATATTGACTTCCCATGCCACTGTCTGCCCATCATTTGCAGCTTGCCCCACCTCCACACAGTGTGAGCACAAGGAAGCATTGCTGACAGAGATTGGGAGGCAGCACAGAGTCTTGTTCTCTGGTACATCGAACTAGTCATTCACTCTGTGGCACTGAGCTGTGACAGTTAGTGATAATGGAGGGGGGGGCAGTGAAATTTGCTGTGTGCCCCTGAGTGATGCTGGCTTCTCTTTTTTGCATAATCCAGTGTCAGAGAGAGACAGAATGATGGATGTGGGGAGACAAATGGGACAGCAGATAGGTGCTCAGGTGAAACAGATTCCTACATGTACCCGGCATTAGGGAAGGGAAAGGGAAGGGGAAAGGGAACATTGTTTAAGCAGGAGTAGCACGCTAAGCCAAAGTTTGTTTCCAGATGCAACCTGGGAGCACAAGGAAGTTAAGCGACTTGCTCAGGATCACATAATATGCACCTAGGCAGCTGTGGGATTCAAACCCAGGTCTCCAGATCTGCAGCTCAGAGCCTTAACCCACTGCACTATACTGTCTTCTATCATTAAAAGTGACAGCGGGCAACAGGGGAGCAGGTAAGGAACAACGATGCTCCGGTTCTTTCTTGAAGCCCAAATGAATAAATTGTTGTCCTGCTGAGACCGTGTGTGATATTGTCTCTGTCACTGCCAGTCACAGAGAGAGAGAGAGAGCAAGAGAGAGAGAGAGAGAGAGAGACAGAGAGAGAGACAGAGAGACAAGAGATCGTGCCGTGCTTGACCAGGACCTTGGTACCAAACTGTTTTCCCCATCATGGTTAGGTGACAAGACAGCGAGTGCTTCTCATGGACACTGCAGCAGTTGGAGGACACTGAGTGCCACTTTTACTCTCTGTGTCTCTCTCTCTCTCTCTGGATGGATGGCACAGTGCAGTGGTGACTTCCCCAGACACAGCAGATTGCAGCAGCTGTGCTTCACAGTTACTCTCTATTCCTCTGATGCATTTCCTTTTTGTTAATGTGTGTACTGTGCTTCTGTTGTCTGCTCAGTGTTGCCAAATTCACCAGTGTCAGCAGTGCATATATAGCCCTATTCAGCACTCTCAGCAGCTCAGTAGTTGTGCTGGTGGCTGAACACTTGAAAAAGTTCCTCATGCTTTCCCATGTTTTTTTCCACTCTGGTGATACCTCATGTTATAAGTGCAATAACCGACTCCAGGGTGTGCAGTTATTAGGGCTTAATCAACACCCTGGGTGCTGTGAGGACACTCAGCCTATGGCCTTGTGCCTCACAAAGTACCTGGGGTGTTAATTAATCCCCAGTAATCACACACCCTGTCATGGGTTATTGCTTACACAAGCTGTTTCACACTTTCATACAGTATTAGCCCTATCAGGAGATACATGTCCTCAGCTCTATGCTCAACAAGTCAATATTAATCATGCATATTAAAACTTATACTACTCAACCATGATCCAAACCTAACAAAGACTCCCTAGTAAGTGAGATATTGTATCCAAATTGTCCCTGTATCAAAATGCGTCAGTATATATCAGATCTTCTGTATATACAATAACAATACTTTTCTCAGTCTGATCACTCCATCTCAGATTTGTGGCAGAAAAGTGGCAGGCTTTCGTAGTCTGGCTCATTTTACAGTACTTCCCAACATGGTGGGAGACGGGATGAACATTGATTTCGGTTTTATGTCACAATATTTACTGGTTAGTGCCAATAATCAATCACTGGCAGAATCTCACACACGTGTGAATAACAGAGTTCCATTAACCACCCTTCTTAAAAATTCTAAAAATACCTCTCACTGTAGCCAAGCACCTGTGCCAGGGTCTGTCCTTTCCTCGTGCTGCCCGTTTGCTCATGCTCCCTCACAAAAACCACCAGCACAAATGACAGACTTCTCGGCAGTTCAAAGAAACAACGGACACAAAAAATCAGTAGAAAATGGCTATTTCTTCACAGTTCATACTGCCAGTGCGAACAATTCAATTTTCCTCAATTAAAACCATGGTGTACTGAAACCCCATTGCAGTTACAAGTACCCAGGTGAACACTTCCCGTTTTTCGTTTCCAGTAAATATAAAAAATAAAACATTGGGAAGTGCTTAAACTTGGATTTTATGCACACGCTTGATGTGTGATGCCCTGATAAACCCCTCAGGCTTTGCCCTTGGAGTTTATTGGGCATAACACCTTGGGTGTGCATAAAATCCTCGTTATACACATTTCCCCATGAATTATTCTATATTTACACTGCTTAAACTTTCACAGGCTTCAGGAACAACGCATGGACATACATTATGGTATGGCTATATGTTCACATACATAACTGATATACATTCCTTCTAACAAGTTATCTATACATTGGTTTTACCCCGGGGGAGGAGCATGGTGGCAGGTGGTAGATTCCCTCAGTTTTTGGTTCAGATTTCTAGAACTGTTATTGTATAAACAGAAGATTTAATATATACTGACACATTTTGATACATGGACATACAGTATCTCACTTACTAAGGAGTCTTTGTTAGGTTTGGATCATGGTTTGGTAGTATAGGTTTTAATATTCATGAATAATATTAACTTACTGAGCACAGGGCTGAGGACATGCATCTCCTGTTGTGGCTAACACTGTATGAAAGTGTGAAACAGCCTGTGATTATTTATTATTCACACTAGGGCAGCTTATCTTTAAACCCACTAATTGCCATACACAAAGGTAAATTCTTATTTAAAAGACTTTTTAGCAGTATATACTATGGTTTCTTAGCATATTCTAACTTGGGGTTTAAAATCACTGTTATTTTCAAAAGTATGCACTAACACACACAGGCAAGATCTTACGTGAATTAGGGGTGTTCTGTGGTTTCTGTCAGATTAAGAGTTATTCATTCTTCAACTTTGACCTTGAAGTGCTTCCCCTTTGGATGGGACTCTGCCTGTTTTATGAGTTCTTTCAAAAAGGGAGTTATCTAGTCTGTGACATTTGTCCTTGGAATGCCGTTCCTTGATAGTAGTCAGCCTGTGTTCTGTATATGATTTTAAGTTGACTTTTAAATGAAAGTTTTTGTCCAATAGGATTCTTTACAACTTTTTTGTTTGTTATGTATGATTTGGTCTTTAATAAAATGTATTCTTCCAAAACAACTGGCATTGGCTTCTGATGAAGGATTGTGTGTAGTCCGAAAGCTAAAGCACCTGTTTTCTTTTGTAACATCTATGTTGGTCCAATAAAATGTATCAAATCATCTTTTTTTCTGGATCCTTCAAAATGGGGATGTTAATATTTTGGGGCACTTGGAGCACTTCAATTCTTTGAACAATGAAGTCTTTAAAAATTCTGTATTCTTCCCAGGTGGACAGGGTTGGTCTCTTGCCACCCCCTCCCCATCTCAGTCACTTTACCCACTCCACCCTTTTAAATATGCAGGCTCATGGCATTGTTCCTGGTGATTCCCATATCCTTTAAATCATCCTCCTTTGAACCCCAAGTCCCCTAGTGGTTGTATTTAAACACTGGTGCCCCATCCTGACCCACAATCCATGTTTTCAGGGGTTCACTAGTAGTTCGTATGCCAGATAACTAAGTCCTCCACCCAGCAGCATGCCTAGTCTAAGTATTGTGTGCACTGGAGCAAGCAGGCACATGACTGGGAGAGTTAAGGCAGAATAGTCTGTGTAACTGATGATGCTAACATCAAGACTGAAACAGACTGCTCCATCCTGACTCTCCCATTCACGCATCCAATTGCCTCAGTGCATGTAATGTGTGAGCTACATGGGGGGGGCAGCTGAGTAAACTGGGACACAAATTATTACTTCTTAATCCAAATCATAACCTTTGGGGTAGCAGCATTTGAACACAAATATTGGAGGGGGGAGGACTGGGTGGTCAAATTTTTATTTTTCCTTGCCCAGAACAACCATGAAGTTTAGAAAGTAGATTTTTCTTCTCCAGAGTACTCCATTTGAAATTTATTGTGAGGTAAAAATCAGTAAATAATTTGTTGAACTCATGCAGTTTATGTTCACCTTGTGACCAGATCAGGAAAATGACATTAATGTATTGTGGTATATTAAAGGAATAATGCACAACAGGGTGTGTGTCATGCTGGGATAATGTCACACCTTGGGTGGTTGGGCATGAGGTCGAGAGCATCCAACACCCAAGAAGTGACATTATCCCAGCACGAGACACATCCTGGAGAGCATTATTCCTGTTATACAATGGATAATCTTTAAATACAAGAAAAAAAAGTATTTTTAAAACATTGTTTTACTTGATTTTTGTGAGTAGAAGTATACCAAAATAAAAAAGAAGTTCCTTTTTTGTGTTTATCCTCTAGGTGGAGCTGTATAGTTAGTAGGTGTATTTTTGTTGCTTGCCTGTTCTATGTGTGCTTTCCTTTCCTTTGATCTCCCCCACCCACACCCCCATGTCCTGGCTGTGGTTGTCCTTTACAATTTGCTGTGGTATTTTAAACGTTCTTCTGGAATGTTATCACAGAGTGATCATAGTTTTGAGCCAGTGACCACTGTTTGGACTTTCCTTCCTGTCTTTGTTGCTGCCGGCCACTCCTTGCTGTGGCTGTCAGGATGTCTGGGAAAGAAAAGAACAAGGTATGGAGGCTTTAGGGAGAATGGCTTTGGGCCATGTTTAGCTGATATTTAAAAAAGATAGAAAAACATGAACGTGATCTGAGCAGCGAGCGAGCATTATCACAACAGCCACATGTTGACTGTTGAAAGACTTGCTTGCTTGTCAGGGGTAAGGGGCAACAGACTTCCTGGAAAACATAAACTGAACTTACAAACTTAAATGGGCAGACTGGGTGGGCCATAGGCCCTTATCTGCCGACACTGTCTATGTATCTATGTATGCTTGTTCACTCAGTTCGGTTTGAATGACCAGCATCGCGGTGTTGTTGTATTGTTTTATTTTTATATACGATGAAGCTAGGAGCAGAGTAGGAGCAGAGTTTCGTAAGAAACTAGGAGGAGAGTTTTTTGGTTTTACACTGAAACTGGGAGGAGACAAACCATTGAACAGAAAGTGAAGCCAATCATAGTGTTGACAAGGAGGGCAGCGGAGAAGCGGATCGCTGTCTCACCTTGTGTTAATATTTGGTTTGTGAAAAAAAAACCTGAACAGGAGAGCACTGAGGGGAATTCGTTTCATGCTGACCACAGAACCCATATGCAGGGTTATTTTGGATTGATTTGGAGCAGTGGGAGAGAGTGTTTTTTGCAAAAAACTAACTACTGGCACGGAGTACTGGGAGTCGTGATTGCAGGTATTTGGAGTTATTCCTTTCCACACTTGATACAGTCTTCTGTGCACTGGGACTAGATCCGTGATGTTATGCTGGGATAACACCATGGGTCCAGTCCCAGACAGACTAATTAGAGCCCAGAATTCTTTCTTGCCATTGTATAATAGAGGTTTAATCCTCCACTGTAGGAGGAAACTGTCTTCTAATACAGCGATGGGAGTTGTTTTATACTGTGGTGCTATCCTGGTTCCCATGACAGTGCCAGTTTTCCAGAGGTAGAGTTTGTTGTTGAACTCAAAATAGTTGTGTTTAATAGGAACTCTGTGAGTTCCAAGATTATACCCATAACTGTTTGGGATTGGGGAGTCATTATTTGTAATATATTGTTTGCTGTTAGCCCATCAGAATGGAGTATATTAGTATAAAGGGGCTCTACATCCATAGTAACTAGTAATGAGTTGCCAGGGATTGTGTTTAGTTGGTGGAGTTTGTTTAAAAAAATCAGTTGTGCCCCGGATGAAGCTGTCATTCCTTTTCATGATGGCTTGTGCGCACGCGCAAGCAACATCTTGTGGTGGTAGTGCAAATGCAGAGGTGTGTCAGTGTTGGCCAATGCAGGGGACGCTTTAATGGGTGCATCTCTTAGCCCCCAGGCAGTGAGCATGCTGCCGATGACAGCAGTTTCAAAGAGAGCCACGGAGATGAAACAAATGTGCTGCTATGATCAGAGACAAGCTTGTCATTGCAGCGGAAGATGGCATGTCTCCATTTCATGCCTTTCCTGGTGAAACATTTCAGTAAAAATGCCAGATCCCGCTGTCCACCGCACAATCCACAGAAAGCCAACAACAGGGTGCCCAATCCCCGTGGTGGCATATTCGCAGCTCCTGCCGCATGCCACACCGCAACGTTCCACTGCTGCTGCCCTCCCTGCTCCCTCCATTCCCTGTCCCCTGACAGAAAAAAACCCTTCCACAACGTTCCACTGCTGCTGCCCTCCCTGCTCCCTCCATTCCCTGTCCCCTGACAGAAAAAAACCCTTCCACAACCTCCCACTGCTGCTGCCCTCCCTGCTCCCTCTGTTCCCCATCCCCGACAGACAATAAAACCCTCCTGCAACCTCCCACTGCTGCTGCCCTCCCTGCTCCCTCCATTCCCCATCCCAGACAGAAACAAAACCCTCCCGCAACCTCCCACTGCTGCTGCCCTCCCTGCTCCCTCCATTCCCTGTCTCCCAACAGAAAACCTCCTGCAACCTCCCACTGCTGCTGCCCTCCCTGCTCCCTCCATTCCCCGTCTCCCAGACAGACAAAACCCTCCTGCAACCTCCCACTGCTGCTGCCCTCCCTGCTCCCTCCATTCCCCATCCCAGACAGAAACAAAACCCTCCTGCAACCTCCCACTGCTACAGCCCTACCCACTCCCTCTGTGCCCCCCAGAATTGTAGCACATTGGGACCCCACCCCAGTGTGCCTATTTATTTTTCGTTTCTTAACCTGTAAATTTAGAAAACCTTCCCTTGCATTTTTTACTTTTTCCCTGCAAACAAGAAAATGGTCCACCGATGTCTCCCCTATCCCTCTCCCCCATCCCTACCCTCCCTCTGCGCACCCGCCTCCTCGCACCCCCCCCACCCATACTTACCCTCTGGAGGTCACGAGCTGCGATATTCTCTGAACTGGAATGCATCTACACTCTTCAAAGCTGAATTGCAATGTAAAGAAATGACTGTAAGCTTTATAGTGGGGAACAAAGGGGGGGTTTCAACTTAGGTTGATATCTCAGCCATTTTTTGGAATTTTAGCACCAAATTTTCAAAAACCTGGGGTTCTTGGGACCCCACCTCATGCACATATCATTGTCGTTTTGTTTCTCAGTCCCGAAAGGTGATTTCTCCGTCGCTGCACAAAACCACATATTGGGACCGATTAACAAAACAGCACTGCCACTGTTCGTGAGATGGGTACCAAAAAAGTCCATATTGCAAATCTGGTGGCAAAATTCAAAAAAAGGACTGCATTATGAGCGCGCATTGCCCAGTTTCTACACACAATTGTAACTTCAACAATTTTTAATATTTTCACTCCAGATTTTCAACATTGCCATTTTTTCATACCTCCTTATGAACAGCACAGCTGTCATTTTTTTCACATCCTGCCCAAAACATTTTTTCGCACCTGTGGCCCACAATGGGCACGATAGCTGTGCAAAATCAACTTTCTGGACAGATTAACAAAATCACAGTACCACTGTTCATGAGGAGAGGTCCCAAAATGCCCATGTTGAAAATTTGGTGAAAATATTCCAAAAAATGACCGCGTTACGGGCGTGCATTGTGCAGTTTCTACGCATGCTTGTAAGTTTGCACATTTTTCATATTTTCTCTCCAGACTTTCAACATTGCTATTTTTTCGTACCTCCTCATGAACAGTATAGCTGTCATTTTTTGTATCCTGCCCAAAATGTGCTTCTGTACCCATGGCTCCGAATGGCGCAGTTGCTGTGTGAAATCACCTTTTGGGATTGAGTAACAAAATGATAGTGCCACTGTTCATGAGGTGGGGTCCCAAAAAGCTCATGTTGAAAAATTGGAGTGAAAATGCCAACAAATGCTAGAGGCATTAAGGTTTCCAACCTACACCCACCCTGTAGAAACTGACAGGTGTCAGGGGCGTAACTTTGGTTCGTCGGCTGTAATATTCACAGCATTCTACCCACACCCCCACCCTACAGCCACTGACACGCATCGAGGTGTGCCTTGGGGTCTGTCACCCTAGCATTCACCCATTATCCTATACTGCGCCCATCTCAGCTTATTTCCTTATGGAATGGGGGTGAGCATGAGGGCTGGAGACCCCCAAAGCACACTGTGACACCTGTTGATGTCTTCAGGGTGGGGTGAGGTGGAATGGCATAAGCGTTATGGACAACGACCCAAAGCCACACTCCCAACACCTTTCATTCTCTGCGGGGGGGCGTTAGTTCAACACTTCACTGCCATTCCTATTATGCATCTCTCTAACTCCTGCACTACTAATGCCAATGCCAGTAAGTCAACCTTCGGCATTGACAAATGCTCATTGTTACTGGTTTTAGAATGCTCTCGGCCCAGACAGATATTTTTTGATGAGCATACTGTCTGTACCCTTGCCCACATGATGGTTTAAGCCCTGGCATAAAAGACAATATAATATAAGGGTCTTAGTGAGTCTGTGCTTTGGGCAGATGATACCAGGTTTGGTGGTAAAAAAGTCAGTGGTACAACTGGCACAGTGCCTCAAACAGAGGTGGCTCCTTTCCAACCATACCATATCTTGTGTAAGCTCTGTGACTGCAGTGACTGTTATGGTTGGGCTGTCTGTCACTTATAGCAACTGGCTTTATGCTTCAGTAAACAAACAGTTCTCAAATTACATTGGATTCTTCAGTGAATAACTTAGCACTGTTGAGCTGCTGATCCAGCATTAGGCTAGTAGAATCAGGGCACACAGACTTTAGATTTCAAACAGACAGGACAATTTACTATTTCATATTTTGGATACACAGGGCTTTAGATTGTAAAAAATGCATGGTAGATGTTACCGTATACAGTTAATGTAACAGCAGTATTCATGGTACCTTTTCTCTGTATTGGATACCTAGGCTTAATACACAGACAACTGTCATTATACCCTGCAACCTTTCTAGTACTCAGTCATTCCTCACAAGTGGATTATCCTCCATCCATCCTCTTGGGCCTTGGCCAATGTATGATCGTAAATCTTTTGGACTGCCAGAGGCCAAGTCCCCAGCCATAACAACAGAGTCCAGTTTGCTTCATGCATCCCTTGAGGCTGGTCACAATCTTTGATTGCTCACAAACTTTCAGGTGACTTTCTAACAAAACTTCACACTATATCACTCCTTTCCTATTCAAATAACACATGTCAACAGATGAAAGCACATGTTAACCTTAGGATTTTTTCCTAATCATTTCTGCATGCCTCTTTTATTTCAAAAAAGAACAAAAAAAAAAAGAGAGACGTGAATGGCTCCACAGTGCATTAAGCAGGGACACAGGTTAGGCTGTACCCTCCATTACTATCCAGCTTACACCCCTGCTCAGGTCGGGACCTTCAAGTAGCATCCCCACCAGCTGGCTTCCTGATGACTAGATCCTCCTGTAGGGTCCACTCCAAGTCAGGCAGCTCTGTGCAGCAGGAGCCCTATGCAGCAGGCACTAAGACCCAGGGGAGCAGTCCAGCACAACAAAGTGCCTGGGGATACTGGTGCACTGTCATGGACCTGTGCGCCTTTAGCAGGTCTGGGTCTGACCCCCACATTCCATTCTGTCCATATTTTCCATAGACAATAACAGAGGGAGTTGTAGTCCCTGTTTGGTACTTACTGCACTTAGTGGGCATTCCTTGCAGAGTCTGCAAGCCTCTGCCTGTGCTCCTGGGTTGGCGACTGTGGCAGGTAGAATCATGTCCTCCAGTGATCTGCAGGGTGGGGGGGGGGAGAGTGCCATTACGATATTGTTCCCGCGATATAAGTGCACTTGTGCCATGCTCGGGACGTCTTCTTCTAGCACCAGTTCACTCCCACCAGACTGAAGGAGCCCCGCACCATTAATTGCATCTGAAATCTCACAGCAGCCATATTGCAAATGGCGGCTCTTGCAAGAATAGCCCTTGGCCCTTCCCGAGGCTCAACGGGCACCACACGGGAGTCGGAGGGGGGGGGGAAGCAGTTGGCCAGACAGCCCTGCAAGTGTCACAGAATCAAAGGACACCCTGTTTTTGGGGCCAGGCAGGCAATTTAGGGCACCCAGAATTCTGCAACAGGCTGGTCTCAAGAGATGCTAAGTCTTGCAAGAGTGGTCATTTTGCCCATGGTGTTCCTGCCCAATCTTGCGGGAATGGCAGCCATCTTGGTACAGTTCCAGGATGGTGGCCATCGTGGGAAGGCACAGAGGAACTCTATAATCCCGTGAGAGCCGGGAATTCAGTGCATGGCTGCCTGGAACACTCTGGCGGCCATCCATCTTGTGTGGGTCTTTAGGCCCTAAAACTTAAAGTACAGGCTCACATACATTACTGAGACCTAGTGATCTGCCCTTTCATTCCCCTCATGGCTTGTCTTATCTATGCTGCCACACTTTTCAGTTGTACATTGCTGTTCTCCTAAGCAGGACATGTTCTTAACTCAGTCTTTTCTATCTGCCTCCTATAGATTACTGAGTGAACATCGACTCCCTGCCATGCCTGCCTGCCTGGAATGTGGTACCGAGTTACCAGAGACTCATGGGGGGGGGGCCCTCTGTGGGGTTTGCACCATCTTGGAGATCAGAGCACCACAAAGCCCTAGCCTCGATTTAGTCTCTGCCAAGGAACACCCATCACCAACCACTGCACCGATTACATTAAATGCTGCAGAGGCTGGTCTCCTGTTCCAATGGCTGGAAAAGTTGAAAATCCAGCAACTGAAAAGTTTACAGCAGGCTTCCCAATGAAATTGCCCAGAGGCAACCCAGTCGCCACACCTACCAAAAAGGAGGCACAGGCAGGCAGAAGAGGCAATTGAATCCTCCAAAGATGATGGCTCTGTTCAGGATCCTGAGCATTCCTCAGGAAAGCTGTGCCCTACAGAAGATGTGATCAAGTTGGTACGGATGATATGAGAGGTTCTCTAGGTCCCAGAGGAGCTGGAGAAACCCCATTCCTCAATGGATTCCCTCCTTTCACCACATCTGAGCTCTGTGAAGCACGACATCCCCACCTACACAGCCCTTAACACCATCCTGACCCAATAACAGGAGGTGGCAGAGCCATTCAGAATCCCAGAGAAGTGGGCCATAGAAAAGACATACCCGCTCTCAGAGTCTTATAAGACAGCCTTGTTTACAGTTCCTAAGGTGGACACCCCAGTTTTGATGCTCACTAGATGCACTGCCATCCCAGTCCAGAGCTCAGTAGACCTGAAAGACCCTATGGACAAAAAGGTCAAGGTGTCCCTGAAAAAGATTAATGAGGTTGTGCGGATGGTCCTGTCAGTGGACATGGCTGTATGGTACACCAGCTGAGCCCTGTTGTGATGGGTGGAGGCCATCGTAGATGACCTTCCTGATGATTTTTGCTGATGAGGTATGCTCTCTATGCCATGCAGATCACACACTACACAGTACAGTTAAAAAGACTAAATAGTTGTGCTATGTAGAAATAAATGCACAGAAGTCAAAAGCTCCAGCAAAGGTCAGGTGAGTCCATGGCACTAATCCCTGTGCTTTGAGTCTAATCATGACTCTTCATCAGGCGGTGAGGCTATGGTGCACTGGCCATTCATTTATTTCAAATCCTTAAAGTGATATACCCATGCACCATAACACGTGCTTACAGACACCAACTTACTATTATAAAAATCCCCAAAGTCTTTATGCAACATGTGTCAGATATAAAACTGTGCAAAAAAAGAAATAAGACTGAGATTGCTACAAACTGTTAATCATTTACCCAAAATAAATCATTCAAGCCCAAAAGTTAAGGCAACATTAACAAACAGTAAATGAGTGTTGCCATGAAGGGGCAAACTCATGCAGTTTAAAACCAGGGGTATTCAAGCACCACAAAATAAGATGCTCAAATCCAGTGAAATACTCCAGTTCTATGGGACTCAAACCGGCAGGCAGCACAGAACATAAAAATGCATGGTGATTAGTTCATGAGAATAGCCAAAAAATGTGACATTATTACCCCTATGAAAAAATAAATCACACGACCCGTTGGAAAAAACTAAGCAGAAAACCCCTTATCCAACATTGAAAAATATAATGAACAAACAGCTATTTTCCTAGAACCAAGAAACACACCAGGAAATACATCCAATATAATCTTACATCTGAAAGAGCATTTTATAAATAATGCATCATTTTTCAAGAAAAGGGCTTAATTATACTTTAGAATAAAGTTTTTTAAAGATTTTTAAGGGGCAAAGATACCAAAATTGAATTCAAAATTAATTCATAGGAACAGAATTATGTCTAAACTATCATTTAAGCCCTTAGGAATTTGGTCTGAGTAGATAAATCCATTTAGATTCACATTGCAACAGATTCCCTACTCTATCACCCCTGCTAGGATGAGCTTTTACTTGGTCCAGTCCCATGCACTGAAAGTCCATGGTACTGCCATTATGACATTCAGGAAAATGTACTCCAATTGGTGTGTTGGGTTCAGTCCTCAAGATAGCTCATGTACAGTATGCTCTTGCATACGTTCCATAAAGCTGCATTTAGTACACCCAACATAAATCAAGGGACAAGTACATCTTACAACATAAATCAAGAGGCAAGTACACCTTACAAAATAAACAACAGAACAAGTAGAACAGTTGATAAACTGTTTCACTGTCACTTTTCAGTCCACACAACATAAATCAAGGGGCAAGTACACCTTACAACATAAATCAAGGGGCAAGTACACCTAACAACATAAATCCAGGGGCAAGTACATCTTACAACATAAATCAAGGGGCAAGTACACCTTACAACTTAAATCAAGGGGCAAGTACATCTTACAACATAAATCAAGGGACAAGTACACCTTACAACTTAAATCAAGGGGCAAGTACACCTTACAACTTAAATCAAGGGGCAAGTACACCTTACAACATAAATCAAGGGGTAAGTACACCTTACAACATAAACAACAGAACAAGTAGAACAGTTGATAAACTGTTTCACTGTCACTTTTCAGTCCACACAACATAAATCAAGGGGCAAGTACATCTTACAACATAAATCAAGGGGCAAGTACACCCTACAACATAAATCAAGGGGCAAGTACATCTTACAACTTAAATCAAGGTGCAAGTACACCTTACAACTTAAATCAAGGGGAAAGTACACCTTACAACTTAAATCAAGGGGCAAGCACACCTTACAACATAAACAACAGAACAAGTAGAACAGTTGATAAAATGTTTCACTGTCACTTTTCAGTCCACATTTGGATGTACAAAGGTGTCCCCCTGTATGCAAAAATGGCAAATGCTGCAGTGCCCACATCGAAAACACCCCAGGGGCTTAGGTGGCATCCAATCAGGTTGAATTTCAACAGTCTGCTTTTCAAAAAGACTATGGGTTAAAAGGTCACCTAGATTTTTTCTTCTTGTAGAGGTTACTCTGGGTTTTTTTCCAATTGCAGTACTAAGTTGTTGATCCCCGTTCAAAACACAACAATGTTTAAGCACTATATTTCAGATTTCATGGGCAATCTGATTGTACTCGGTTACAAAAGTAACCGGTTGAGTGCAGGCAATGTCTCTTTTTTAGGGGTCAGCAGAAAACTCCTATCCAGTTTTCTTGCTCTATCAAAAGCTTGATCATTGGAATAGCCTCTTTCAAGGAGACTTTTTTCAGCTCTTCTCCCTTTTGTTCAGAATCAATTAGATTTGAACAGTTACGTCTAATACGTACAAATTGCCCATATGGCACTCCCCTTATGGTGTGTTTTGGGTGGGCACTGCCAGCATGTGAAATCATATTGCCAGCAGTTGGTTTCCTAAAAATTGAGGATATCACATTCTTTCCAGACTCTCCCTTTAGCTCCAAATCAAGAAAATTGATGACTGAACTTTTTGCGCTGAAAGTAAAATGTAATCCGATGTCATTCATGTTAAGAAAGTCAAGGAAAGCGGAGGCAGAGACAACGCTGCCATGCCACACAATAAGCAGATCATCAATAAATCTGCCCCCCAAAACTATCTGGGGCACATATGGATTTCTGTTCTCATTTGGAATAACAGTTTCCTCCCAAAATGACATACAGTCAATGAGTCACATAAGAAGGTGCCATGGTAGTGCCCGTAGCAGTTCCCATGGTTTGTAAATAAAACTTACCATAAAAATAAAACAATTACTGTTCAAAATAAAACCCAAAGCATTCAAAATACATTTTTGGGGAAAAACATTTGCCACGGAATGAGTATTTAAGTGATGTTCAGTAGCTAATGAACCTAATTCATGCCTGATACTGGTGTAAAGGCTGGCTGCATCCACAGTTAACTAAACATATTCATTGGACCAGACCAACCCCCCCTAGCTTAGAAAGGATGTCCATGGAGTCCCTGATGTAAGAAGGTTGTGTTACAACAGTGGTTCTCAAATGGTGAGGCCAGCCTCTCAAGGGAGGCCCCAAACTGTTCCAGGGGAGGTCCAGTCAAGTCTGAGAATGTACTGTATTTAAATTTTAAGTGCTGAATGTTTTGTGTGACGGGATGAAGCAAACTAAATATAGATAATGGCAGCTGAATTTCTTTACTTATGTACAAACTGGTGACTAGGAAAGTCCCAATTAGCCAAAGCTTGGTTCTAGGTGTGGGTTTACAAGTAAATCTGTGACTAAAAGGCACACTGAGCCAAGGCTTCTTTCTACAGTGGATGTTTACTTATATGTAAATTAGTGACTGGGAAAAGCACACAGAGTCAGTGTTTGTTTCAGGTGTGACCTGAGGCGAGAGTACAGGAAATTTCTTAACAACAGGGTAAGAGAAGGAGAGATGAAATGGCTCAGTTAGTTGTTCCAGATAGAGAGGAAACAGAGTAACAAGGGCACTAGAGTCAGAAAAGTGGAGTGACAAGGAAAACCTGCGGTGTGAGGTTAGGGGTAGAGAACAATAAGTTGAACAAAAAGTGAATATACCCAGTTAGCTTTGTTAGTCTCACTTTATTCCTGGTGTACAGTGCAAAATATGATATTTTTTCTATGGGGAGACCCAAGGTTTTTTCGAAATTTGAGGGAGGCTCAAAATCTTTTCCATGGCTTGGGGAGGCTCACTATCACAAATTGTGATAACTAATGTGTTACAACAATCTGCTGTAGAAAATGATCAATGAATATAGAAAGCTTTTCTGTCCGTAATCCCATTCTGGAAACTAGTGGTCCTCCAGGGGGTTGATTGGGTCCTTATGTACTCTGGGAAGTATGTAAAGGGTGAGAATAATTGGATGTTCCACTCTCATGTATTTTTCTTCCATATCTGTAATGTATCCACCCAAAACTGATTCATGTAAAAAGGGGTGGGATTGGGCAGAAAAGGGCGAGGAGCAGGCAGAAGCACTGAATGAATACTTTTGCTCAGTGTTCATGGAAGTAAAGGGGGGATCGCTACCACCATGGGCTGGAAGGGTGGGGACAGGGGGAGAGGGGGCAACAGATGGAAGAACTGAGGCAAGTAGAGTCCTAGAGGGACTGAGGGCACTGAAGGTAGACAAGGCACCAGAGCCGGATGGTATCCACCCCAGGGTGCTGAGGAAGATGGTGGAGGAGTTGGCGGAGCCACTGGCGAATCTGTACAGCACCTCACTGGAGTCGGGATGTGTACCACTGGACTGGAGGATGGCACATGAAGTACCATAACAAAAGAGCGGACCAAAGGATGAACCGGGTAATTATCACCAGGTAAGTCTCACCTCCATGGTGTGCAAACTCATGGAGACAATACTAAAGGAAAGACTGGTGTCATACCTGGAGGACAATGGCCTCCAGTATGTGAGGCAGCATGGGTTTGTCTCAGGGAAGTCTTGTCAAACCAACCTGCTACAATATTATGACTGGGTGACAGGTGAGCTGGATAAGGGTCATGCAGTGGATGTTCTTTACTTGGACTTCAGCAAGGCCTTCGATTCTGTGCCTCATGGGCGGCTTGTGGGGAAGCTAACTGGTGTAGCGGTAGGGGCAAAAATGATGAACTGGGTTAAAAGCTGGCTGAGTGAGAGGCTGCAATGGGTGGTGGTGAGCGGGGAGCTCTCAACTCCAAGGCTGGTGATGAGTGGGGTGCCACAGAGCTCTGTGTTGGGGCCAGTATTGTTCAGGCTCTTCATATCAGACATTGCACATTGGGTGGTGAGCAAGAAAAGTCTGTTCACTGACGACACCAAAATCAGAGCAGTGGTGAATGGACAGGAGGGATGGAAGCAGCTGCAGGAGGACCTAAGCAAGCTGGAGGAGTGGTCAGAGAGGTGACAGCTGGGGTTCAATGCAAAGAACTGTAAGGTTATGCACTTTAGGGTGAAGAACCCAAGAAGAGAATACTGGCTGGGAGGGGTTAAACTTAGGATCACTGAGGAGGAGAAGGACCTAGGAGTAATGATAACAGGGACCATGGACAACACTGCCCAGTGCAGGAGAGCAGCTGCAAAAGTGAACAAAATGCTGGGGTGCACAGTGAAGGTCTTTTCATCCAGGTGAAGAGAGGTGCTCTTGCCCCTCTACAGGTCGCTGGTAAGGCCGCACTCAGAGTATCGTGTGCAGTTTTGGAGGCCATACCTAAAGCGTGATATCAGGCTACTGGAGGGGGTGCAGAGGAGAACAATAAAGATAATATGTGGAGTGGAAGGGACAGACTATGATAGCAGGCTGAGAGACCTGAATATGTACACCCTGGAGGATAGAAGGGACAGGGGGGACATGATAGAGACATTCAAGTATCTGAGGGGAATCAATAAGGATGGGGCAGATGGGGTCTTTTAGTTAAGGAGGGGGAGGGTCACCAGGGGACATGTGCTAAGAATAGAGGGGGGAAGATTTAGGAAGGAAATGAGGAGACACTATTTCACAGAGAGGGTGGTAGCAAAATGGAACACCCTACCAGAATGGGTGGTATCATGTAAATCTGTGAACAGTTTCAAAGGGCATGGGACAGGGAACAGGGAGAGTGAGGCGGGGGAGGTGGGTGTGGTGGGATGACAAATTGGGAGGGGTGGGTGGGGCAGCTGCAAACTAGAGGTGCTAGCTGCACACTCTAACAGACTTAGATAGACCGGGTGGTCTGTTTCTTCTGGCACATTCATATGTTCGTATGTATGTTCATAAGTCAATTTTTTATTTTAAGACTCCAGTTGGATTATCAGTAAATCTTCTATAACTCATATGGTCATTTAATTGCCTGTAAATTTCTGCCTCATAAGATGTTTTATTCATAATTGCCATACCCCCTCTATCTGCTTTTTTGATTTCTATATCCTTCATGTTTTTTATTTCCTCTAATGCCTGTAATGCTGAAGGTGTTAAATTCTGTTTCCCCGGGGTCCATTATTTTGTAAATAGGTTACTGTAGTCCTGCAACACCAATGACACACTTTTTTATCTAACGCATGTTGCATAAAGACTTAGGGGATTTTTATTACACTGACTTGCCTGTACTCACGTGTTATGGTGCCTGTGTACATCACTTTAAGGATTTGAGGTAAATGAATGGCCAGTGCACCATAGCCTCACCCCCTGATGAAGAGTCATGATTAGACTCGAAGCATTGAGGTTAGTGCCATAGACTCGCCTGACCTTTGCTGGAGCTTTTGACTTTTGTGCATTTATTTCTACATAGCACTACCATTTAGTCTTTTTAGCTGTAGAGTGCTGCCTTCTGCTCATTTTTGTCTGTTTTATTTGGCATGCACCCGTTCTGCTGTTTCAGAGTGTGCCTCCACCTGTGCTTATTTTATCACACACTACATAGTACATGAAGTTCGGCCCCAGAACCACAGTCCTTACCAGCCATACCAGATGGGTCTTATGACTCAAGCTGTGGCAGCTAGATTTTGAATCCAAGGCAACGCTTCTAAAGCTTCCATTCAAAATGGGCCACCTATTTGGAGATATCCTCATACCATTTCTCTGAGATCGGGCAGGGGCCAAGCAGATGGCATAAAAGAAGGACCCATACCTCCCATCAAGGCTGTTATTTCGCCCCAAGTTCAAAAATTCACAAGGCCAAACAAAATTGTTGGTTAATCAATCATTGCGAGGTAGGGCTCAAGACCACAATTACCATCTCAGATGGTGCAGTACGAAAATAGAGGCAATTTCAGCAGAAAAGTTGGCACTGGCAGCAACAAGTCAAGTGGGATCTCCAACTATGACAGCTAGTGAAAGAAGGGGGCCCAAATGGCCAACCTTCCGGTGGGGGCACCGAATCCAAATGTTTATGGAACAATGGGCCCAGACCACAACGGACAAGTGGGTCTAGGAACTTGTGACTCATGGTTATTCCATAGAGCTCACACAAAAGACAATTCCACACAGACTGACGATATCCCTGGTGCCCCTGGACTGTGTCAAAGTCAAGGCTGTTGAACAGGTTCTGCTCAATCTCTCCAGAAACCAAGCCATTGTGCCTGTGCCACAATACAAGAAGGACACGGGAGTGTACTCTGTATTCTTCATGATCCCCCCTGAAAACAGGCAGACTCTGCCTGGTACTTGACCTCAAATTCCTCAACAAGTTTGTGGCCTACAAGAAATTCAAGATGGAGACTCTCAGGTTACCCATGACGACCATTCACCCAGGCAATTTTCTTACCTCAATCAACCTAAAACACGCCCATCTACACATTCTGATTCACTTCAATCACCAAAGGTTCCTCAGGTTCAATGTCAGTGACCAGCATTTCCAATATACATGCTTCCCATTTGGGTTGGCATCTGCCCCGAGGGTATTCATAAAGGCAATGATAGTGATTGCTGTGACCCTCCACAAAATAGGGGTACACATCATTCCATACCTGGATGATTGGCTCATACAAGCCAGGTCCCGACTCAGGCACAGAAGGACACAGACACTGTGGTTCATTGTCAGCAACAACACGGCTGGGGCATAAACTGGGACAAAAGCCAGCTAAACCCCACCCAAGACATTTCCCACCTCGGTGCAAAGATTAGCACAAGCTTGGGCCTGGTAACCTCAATGGAGGAGAAAGTAACTAACATAACCAGGGTCATTAGAGTGATATGAATGCACCCCAACAGGCCAGTGTACACCTATCTTCAGCTGCTGGGGTTCATGGATCGATGATAACCATGGTGCCTTTGGCTCGGCTACACATGTGTCCACTCCAGAGATATGTGCCGGACACCTGGAACCAGTCAACTCAGAACTTCAAATACAAACTCAACCCAAGCCCAGACATTCTACACAGTCTCTAGTGGTGGGCGAACAGACAACACCTGACAAGGGACATGCCACTGTTAATGACACCAATGGCAACAATTACAACAGATGCAAATCTTCTCAGTTGTGGAGCCATGCTGTACCATCATGTAACTCAGGGAAGATGGTCCCCATCAGAAGCTCATCTGCCCATAAAACATACTAGAGATGAGAGCAGTATACAGGGCCCTGCTATTCCTCACTCCTTAGGTCGCCAGTCAGTCAGTACTGATCAGATCCAGCAACCAAGTCACCATGGCATACATAAACAAGCAAGGGGGAACTCAGAGCAAAGCAATGCTCAGGGAGGCATTAAAAACCTTAAAATGGGCAGAACAGAACCTGCTGATGATCTTGGCCACATACCTGACTGGCAAGCTGAACTTGCAGGTGGACTGGCTCAGCCAAGTGGCACTCGACTAGGCAGAGTAGCTGTTGCATCCTCAAATATTTCAATCTCTCAATAGGAGATTGGGGCCCTTTCAAGTGGATCTAATGTTGTCTCACCACAACACTCAACTGTGTCGATTGCACTCATGCTTCCCTGAGAATAAAGCCAAAGAGGCTGACACAGTGGCGTTACTGTGGACTTTTGAAAAGCTTATATTTTCCCTGCCCACTCCAATGATTGGGAAAGTGCTTCTCAGGTCCATGAAAGTAACAGTGCTGATGGTGGCTCCGGACTGGCCATGGAGATCATAGTATTCTCTACTTGGAGCAATGCTGATCCACACACCTTGGCATCTGCCACAAATCTCCTTAGCCAAGGGCCAATCCTACACCACAATCCCAAAGTACTATGCCTGAAGGCATGGATGCTGAAAGGCAAAGACTGCTGAGCATAGTGTATCTCCCTCCAGACACACTGATTGACTCATGCAATCCAGAAGACAGTCGACAAATAAGACTTATCAGAGACACTGGCAGATTTTTTGTAAGTGATGTACAGCAAAGGGCTTGTTCTCATCAATGGTGGGCCTTCCCCAAATCCTAGATTTTCTCAATGATGGGGCAGACAAAGGCCTATCCTACTCCTCCTCCTTGAGGGTACAGGCTTTGGCTATTTCTGCAATACAGGGCTCTCTTCCTGGGGTGTGGCAGCTAGGTTCACACCATGATGTAGTCAGGCTGCTATGGGCGGTGCAGATTGCATCTCCCCCTGCTAGACCCATGTACCCCAATGGCAACTTAATCTGGTACTGAATGGTCTCCATAAGCCTCCTTTCCTACCTGATTCTCCTTATTGGATAACCCTCAGATTGTTTTTTGTTATGGTTATGTGCTCAACCAGATGAGTGAGCGAGTTGCAGGCACTTTCCTGCCACTAGCCTTTCATTACCTTCCATAATGACAGGGTGTCTCTTATAATCGTTCTGTCTTTCACTCCAAAGGTGATATCACTGTTCCACATGGAACAGGCCATTCACTTGCTATCCCTGCTTGCAGACTGAGATAGCCCTGATGCAACTCCTCATATGGTGGACATGGTCTCCCTGATTAAGGATTGTCTGACTATGTCTGAAAGTTTTCATAAGTCTGACAGATTGTCTTCTTTTCAGGAAAGAAGGCAGGTCAGGCTGCTTCTAAAAAAGCAGTTTCTAGGTGGATAAGGGCAGCTATAGTTGCTGCCTACCAAGGAGTGGGTCAGGAACCCCTGTGGGCATTAGTGTGCATTCTACAAGGGCAATGTCAACATCTTGGGTGGACAGAAGGGGAGCCTTAGTACAGGATATCTGCACTGCAGCTACCCGGTGCTCTGTTCATACCTGTGTCGGCCGTTACAGACTGGATGTATCATCTGCAGGTACAGCTATGTTTGGAAGGGTTATGCTTCAGGCTGCTTCTGGTTCAGTGTAACATTATACAGCAAAGGAGCCTGGCCACTTAGTGTACCAGCAATAGAAATTACCTTAAACTTGCTAGGTTAGGTTAAAAAATATATTTGTTTTATTGAAATACAACAGATGACAAACGGCACCCTCTCACATGACCGCCAATGTACCGCTGCATTTCAATGCTGTACAGTCAAGTTCTGATGAGGTGGAAGATGTCAGTCAAAAACTGCAGAATTACTGCCTAGAGACAGGGATCAGTCAGAGAGAAGGCCAGTCATCCAGCAAAGTGCGGTTGTCACAACATCAGACTATCCAACCAGATGGATTATACGGACCATTGTAAATAGAGGTTGCTGGAACACCACCCTGCTGTGAAAATGAATAGTGTCTATGGCATGCTGCACCCATCAGTAACAACTGACATGACAGGAAAATGCCAGACTGAACCACATGACCCGCTGGTATGCTCATTCGTAAAACGTACTGTCTGAAGTACTGGCTTCAGTAATAAAACTATAACTACTGAAAGACATCAGCTAGGACTCCTATGCTTAGTACTCATAAATATGAATAAAAACTAGCAAAATGGCTGAAAATCCCACAAGGCGATAATGTCAGGCTGCAGTCATCCAGCCAGCAGCCATCTTGAAAATGACTGAGAACAGGAACAGCAATGCTCTTTTTTGACTGAGTGTTATTTGTATGTAAAACCAGTTGTGTGGAACTCACAAGAGAAAATGAAGACAGTGTTTCCAAAAGTTTTCTATATTGTAGTGGAAGTGATTGTAAAGACAAGGCATGAGAGAAAGCAATGTTGATAAAACCATGCCGGATATAAGCTGTTAAAGTGGAGCTGTGAAATAAGGAAGGACAGAGAGGAATACAAAACAAAAATGGAGCAAATGAAGTGTAGATTAAGTTTTTTAATACCCTCCCACCCCAAAAATGAAAAAGAAAAATAAAAAATAGACAGCCAGGAGCTACAGCAGATTAGTGGAGGCAGTCACAACACCTCACGAGCACCAGGCAAATCAGGGCCAGCAGAAAAAATGAGCACCTAAAGGATGCTTGTAGCATGCTCTCTTAAGTATTATAAGTCTGATTAATTATTCATGAGCCTAGCGAGGCTCCTGATTGGTTACTGGATTGGTCATTAACTTCTTAGAAATTACCGATCCAGCTGCAAACTGACACTGTGTGGCAGACACGGCTCGCGCCATGCAGCTAAACCCTAAATAAAACTAGAAAAAAAAGTAGTTATTGCGATTAGACTTATAATCACAATAGCAACTTTGAAGCCTGTCACTTCCTTGGATTAACGACCGGCTGGAGGGGGGTGGCCCTCAGCTGCACCTTGGGCCACCCATCCCCCAACCGGTCATTAATCCATTGGAAATTACAGGCTTCTCAGTCATTATTGCTTAAGTGCTTGATGGGGAGTGCCATGAGTTCCCCATGGCCCACTGAACTCCAGACATAGTCTATCAAGTCCTGCATCACTCTTGATCATATATTGCTTTGACCTCATGGCCACTAGTCCAGCACTGCCCCCCCAAATGTCTCTGCATCCTCACCCAACAGTGAATCTAAACTTCCTAGGGTCCAGTGTGGTATGCCAGGTACAAGAGTCAAGAAGAGCCATTAGGATATGGGGAGGAATGGATGTCAGTGTAATTTGTATGTGTTTTAACTTTTATGTTCACCGCCTTGGCCTTTTTGGAAAGGCACTTTATAAATAAAGTTATTATTATTATTATTATTATTATAATTATTATTATTATTATCTGTGCTGGCCACACCTCATTTTTTTCTGTTTCCCTAGCTTCCTCATGTGGTCTGCTCATGCCATGTGTAACCCCCAGCAATCCCATGATTTCCTAAATGTGTTGCTTGCTCATTAACACCTCAAGAGTTAAGATGTGAGAACTCCTACTGCCAAGTGCTTTGAGTGTATATTAGTGTCAGTGGCTCAGCAGGTAGCATACTCACCACTGAGGCTGGGAGATCAGAAGGCTGTGGGTTCTATCCCCACACCATGCACTTGGGTTAAATCACAATACTGGCACTGTAATGCAGTATGAGGAGGGTGCTGTCTTTTGGATGAGATGTTAAACCAAGGTCTCATCTGCATGTTCTGGTGGATGTTAAAGATCCCATGGCACCTCTTAGAAAGAGTGGGGGAATTTTTTATTATGATAACATCAAAGAAAATCAGTAACATTAATATACTCTTTTTTTTCTAAATTACACAAAAAAGAACAAAAGGAAAAAACAAAATAAGTTTTACATTCATACGATCATGTGAAGAAAAAAAACAAGCATTTGTCAATGCCGAACGTTCACTTGCAGGTATTTGCAGTGGTGTTTGGCATGTATGGTGCTTTACCCTAATGCCCTGTGCGATTGCTGGTATTTGCACAATAAATTTTCAGCATGACCTTTTTGTTACCCCCATTGTGCGTTACATAGGCGGAAACACGTTTTGGGCAGGATGTGAAAAATGACAGCTGTACTGCTCATAAGGAAGTGTGGTAAAATGGCAATGTTGAAAATCTGGAGTGGAAATATTGAAATTACAAACCTACGAGCGTGCCTGGGAACTGTGCAACGCACGCTCATAAAACAGTCATTGTTAGGAATTTTTTCACCAAATTTTCAACATTGGCATTTTAAAACATCTGCTAATGAACAGTGTCACTGTGATTGTCTTACTGTGTCCCATACATTGATTTTGCACACTGACTGCGCCATTGTGCACTACATGGGCGGAAACACGTTTTGGGCAGGATGTGAAAAATGACAGCTGTACTGCTCATAAGGAGGTGTGGTAAAATGGCAATGTTGAAAATCTGGAGCGAAAATATTGAAAATTCTCAAACTTACGAGCGTGCATAGGAACTGCACAACGCACGCTCGTAAAACAGTTATTTTTAAGAATTTGTTCACCAAATTTTCAACATAGCCATTTTAAGATCTCTGCTCATGAACAGTGTCATTGTGATTAACTTAATGTGTCCCATACATTGATTTCACACACCGACTGAGCCATTGTGCGCTACGCAGGCGGAAACACGTTTTGGGCAGGATGTGAAAATTGACAGCTATACTGCTCATGAGGAGGTGTGGTAAAATGGCAATGTTGAAAATGTGGAGGAAAATATTGAAAATTCTACAAACTTACGAAGGCGCATAGAGCTGCGCAGAACAGAACACCGAAACAGTCATTTTAGAATTTTTCACCAAATTGTCAACACAGCCATTTAAGACCTCTGCTCATGAACAGTGTCACTGTGATTTTCTTAATGTGTCCCATACATTGAGTTCACACACCGACTGCGCCATTGTGCGCTACATGGGCGAAACATGTTTTGGGCAGGATGTGAAAAATGACAGTTGTACTGCTCATGAGGAGGTGTGGTAAAATGGCAATGTTGAAAATCTGGAGTGAAAATATTGAAAATTCACAAACTTACGAGCGTGCGTAGGAACTGCGCAATGCAGACTCGTAAAACAGACATTTTTAAGAATTTTTTCCCCAAATTTTCAACACAGCCATTTAAAGACCTCTACTCATGATCAGTGTCAGTGTGATTTTCTTAATGTGTCCCACACATTGAGTTTGCACACCGACTGCGCCATTGTGCGCTACATGGGTGGAAACATGTTTTGGGCAGGATGTGAAAAATGACAGCTATACTGCTCATAAGGAGGTGTGGTAAAATGGCAATGTTGAAAATCTGGAGTGAAAATATTGAAAATTCACGAACTTACGAGCCTGCATAGGAACTGCGCAATCTACGCTCGTAAAACAGTCATTGTTTGGAATTTTTGCACCAAATTTTCAACATGGGGTTTTTGGGACCCCTTCTCATGAATGATGTCACTGTCATGGCATTATTCAGGCCCAAATGGTGATTTCGCACAGTGACTGCGCACTAACTGTGAAATCACCCTTCGGGCCCGAATTACACCATGACAGTGACATCATTCATGAGAAGAGGTCCCAAAAACCCCATGTTGAAAATTTGGTGCAAAAATTCCAAAAAATGCCTGAGATATGCAATAAAGTTGAAAACCCCCTATCTAGCCCATTATACAGCTTACCGGCATTTCCTCAGTTCGCGGTCAGCTTTGAAGAGTGCAAACGCGAGCATGGTCGGTCCACGAAGATCGTTGTGCTAGAGCTCAGAGGTAAGTAAGTGGGGGTGAGGTGGGGAGGCAGGGTGCGCAGTGGTGGGTGCGGGTTGTGGAGGGGGCGGGAGACTGCGTGGGGACGGTTTTTAATTTTACATTTTTTTGTTTTTTTTTACAATTGACGATGTGGGACGCTTGACACGCTGGGGTGGGCTCCTGCATGGCAGAAGATGGCTGGGGGCTATGGAGCTGACGGGGATTGGGCACCCCATCGCTGACAACGCCGATGTTTGCCACGCTGGGGTGGGCTCCCACCGTGGCAGAAGATGGCTGGGGGCCGAGGAGCTGACGGGGATTGGGCATCCCCATCGGCAAACAACAGGACATTGCCACACTGGGGTGGGCTTCCAGCGTGGCATCAAAGCTTGGGGGGTGGCGTGACACGGGGCGGCGTGGCGTGGGGGCTGCAGCCTTGGTGCTCTGTATGACATGGTGGTTTCTTTGAAGCGAAGACCACCGCTGTCATACACAGCTCCCACACCATTGGTGCAGGACCACCACACCTGCTCAACTGAGCAGTGGATTGCAAGTGAGAGGCACACCTCCAAAGTGTGCTACTCTCCCAAAACGTTCCTTGCGCATGCGTGCAAGTGAACGTAAAAAGGGAATCTAAGTCGTCATAAAAAACATTAAGTAGTTCATCATAACACCCGTTGGTAACCTTAAAAAACCTATTCCTATACCACTAATACCAAACTACCCCCTCTCACTTTCTATTTTATTTACATTTTATGAACATGGAAAAACCCTGCCACCACTTATAAACCTTCTGTGATGTATGTACTTCAGTATCTGAGATATACACCTTTTCCATTGCTTGCTGTATCAACATTTTGACAGTTTCATAAGACAACATTCGCTGATATAAAGTCCACTGGCACTTAACATGCCATAAATAAAATTTTAAACAACAGCTAAATACCCATAGAGTGTCCAAATGATATTTCGTTCCACAGTGGAGAAACTGACCCAAAATTAGGTAGTCCTATAAAAGTTTAGTTAACTACCCCATCTTCCATTTAACTGCTAGACATTCCCAGAGGGATTTTGCCTACATACAATGGAAAAGAAGATGTTCCATTGTTTCCTCTGTATTTATATAAGAGAGATATAGGCAATTTCGTTCTTCTTTGGCATTATGTTTAAAATTCCCCCTAACATTAAGCCTTCCATACATAGACAGCCACAAAAATTCCCACATATAAGCAGGAATCATTTTACTATTTAATTGTTTTAAAACCATGGGAAGAAAAGTGGTAGGACAATTTTTAAAGCTAGGCACCTCAGGATGGATATAAGCCATCACAGTCTGATATAACTGGAGCCATGTTCCCTGCATTATTTATTGTTTAGTCAATCCCCATTTATGCAGTTTTTGAGCTGCAGATCTAAAATACTCTGGTATATGAAGATGGAGAGATACCCTTGGTGGAACAATTGCCCAAGCTGAAAAAAATCTAGCAAGGTTCAGGGCCGTCCAGTGGTGCTGCAACACATTTGAAGGAGTCAAGCCATATTTAATGGTTTGGGAGAAAAAAAGAGCGTGGAAGAAAACTACGGGATCTATCATCCCCAGACCCCCTTTCTCTTTTCGCAAATAGGTGTATTGTCTTTTTATAGGGTTGAGCCTACTGCCCCAAAGCATTTGAAAAAACAAACTATATAATTTGGTTTCTAGTGCTACAGGGGGAGGAAAGATCATAGCTATATATAAAATCATGGGAATAATAAACTGTTTAATTATTTGTATTCATTTCAGTTTGGACAGTTTCCATTGTTTCCATTGTTGTACTTTATTATTTGCAGTTTGGAGAGTAATATCTCTGTTCTCCAATGTCATGTATTGGGGTCCAAAAGTGATACCCAAAATGTTCAAAGGTGTTGAAGAAATGGTGATCCCTTCCAGCTGTATCGGAGGAGGATGGCCGGAGCCAATAAAAAGACCTCCACTTTTATGCATGTTTAACCATGCATTTGAAACACAAGACTAGAGTTTCATAAATTCTACAAATTTTATCAGCTGAAGTGGATCAAAAAAAAAGGCAGATGTCATCTGTATAAGCTTGTAAATGTATAGCCATATCCATCTGGATCCCAGAGATCCCTTCCCATAAAGGCTGATCCATCAAAATTTTCAGTAAAGGATCTAGAGTGAAATTATATAAAAGAGGACTGAGTGGGCAAATTTGCCTGACCCCTGTCTCTATTTTAAACCCTTCTGTAACTTGATAGTTAATAACTGGGTGAAGCACTGCAGAGTTGTACAATAACTTTACCCATCTAATGACCTCCTGCGGTACACTTCCAGGGTAAGAAATAAGAAAGGGTGATGAACCCGATCAAACGTTTTGTATTGATCCAGAGAAATAATACAACCTCCTGCACCTTGTAGGGGTAGATTATCAATAATGTCTCTGATAATCATGAAAGCATGCTGTATATTTCTATTGGGGAAACCACAGAATTGTAGGAGGGACAACACTGAGCTGCATAGTTCTGTATCCTAATGTTTAAGATATGAGTCAGTATTTTATAGTCAGTGTTTAAAATGGTAATGGATCTCCAATTGTTGATAGAGGTCCTATCACCTGATTTAAATAAAAAATTAGCAATCCTTCAGTAAACCATACTGGAATACTGGAAACTGACAAAAAATAGGAAAAAACAGATTCTAAACTGACAGCTAGTTCAGTGGACAAGGTTTTATAAAACTAATTTGGAAGTCCGTCTGATCCTGGAGATTTTCCATTTTTTAAGTTTTTGATTGCCTGATCAATTTCAAAAGCAGTAATAGGCGATGTCATGTCCTTGTGCATGTCCAGAAAAATAGAGATTTTGATATTTTGTAAAACATTTTTAATTGCTGCTTCAGAAGGAGGATCTGCTGGGGTATGAGAATTTAGAAATTCCTTAATAATGTTATGAATGGCTTTTGTGGAGTTTTTTATGATTCCATCAGCATCTTGCAAGGCAACCATAGAAATCGAGCTTTTAAACCTTTTACAGGCCTCGAAAGGGTCTCCAACAGCGGATTTTTTTTGTCCCATTTTGTAATATTGCCTTAATTATATGTGCCTGATCATACTGATACTGTTTCACATCCTCCTTTAACTGATTTATTTGAACAGAAAAATTTTGTCTAGAGGTATTTGAGAGAGAATATAAATACTGAAGCTGCTGTCTGAGTTGCAGGCATTTAAGGAATTTCTGATTCTCTTTATTTTCACCATGTTTCAAAAACCAAGATTTAAAATCTGTCTTTGAATCAGCCCACCATTTCCCCACATCAGTGTATAAAACTTAACAGAGATCCTAGCTTTAATAATCTTCTGGACCCTGGCCCTGACTTGTAGGTCAGTCAAGGTGGAAGAATTCAGCTTCCTCCTAGGTCTGTTTTTTGGCCTAATAGGAACCTCATGAAAATTACATTGCAATAGAAGATAGTCCGATAATTCTACTGGAGTGATTTGGAAGGAGTTATTCTGTAAAGTTTTAGAGGTGAACATATAGTCTATAGTGGAACTGTATTGAGTTCTTTAATAAGTAAACTTTGGGCCAACCTTTTGATTTAAACTACAATTATACAAGTCAGCTAACTCTACCAACTTCTGTAAAGTATTGGAATCACAGTATATTTTCTTACCAGGGTCTTGTACTGCTATCTTTTTATTTTGGGAAATAGTACAATTGAATTCACCACAGAGGATAATGGTGTAATTTGTGATTAAAATGGGTTGTAAAGCAGATAATAGGGAAACTCTAGCAGCTTTGGTTTGTGGACTATATACATTCATTAATCAACAAACCATCCCTTTCCACAGACCATCCAGGATTGAAGCTCAGCCAGGGATTAAATAAATCAAGTTAGTAAGGGTGAAATTATAAGAGCCAAATAAAAGCCTACCCTGTCCGAACTATATATGGCAAAGGACCAATAAGATGGTCCCTATTGCCATTCCCTCTGGAAAAATCTAGCTTGATCCCTTGTGAGCATCCATGTCTCCTGTAGGAAAAAAAATCAAAGGAAGCCAAGTGTACGATTATAAATAGCATAACGTTTATCAGGGTTCACTATGCTATGAACATTCAATGAGCCTACCAGTAAAGAAGCCAGATTTGTTTAGGTAATCTTCCTATTGATCTTTCTTTCTTCTCTTTTTCTTTTTCCCTTTGTATCCCACTAGGTTTTGCTTAGGGGTAATATGATCGGATGCAATGGACTGGACATCGGAATCACCTACCTCCATTTCTGAATCATTCCACTGTGTGGCAAGAACTGCAAAGGAGTTTTCAGTTTCTACACTTATGGGGGGGGGGCAGGAAGGGTTTTAATATTCCTAGAAGATCTTCTCACTGGTAGAGCAGGAGGTGGCTTTTCTGGAGGAAGATTGCCAGCCTCCTCCTGTGGGTCAGCATAGCAAACTGGAACTAGGGTAATGGGGAGGGTCTACCACAGGTTCAGGTTTTTACAGGAGGAATTGGTTGGATTTGAGTGGCAGTGGCTATGTCTTTTAGTTTAGAAGGTGGGGGGTTTCATGAAGTCAGAGTCTGGAGGAGAGGGTTTGGTTGCCACTGAATCTTGATTGTGTTGTATTAAAAGATCTGGGCTCATAAAATGTGCTTTTTTCTTTGCTGCCCAAGAACATTCAAAAAAGGTATGACCTGTCTCCTCACAGAGGTCGCACTTAGTATTGTTTGCACATTGAAAGGTACCGTGATTCACCTCCCCACAGTTCTCACACCTGGGTTTATCACATGAACTAGATAAATGTGTTTGGGACCCACATTTATAACATGCCTGAGGCTGCCCTGCATAGAAACACACACCCCTGTCTCGTCCCAACATGAAGGAATTGGGTATGTGGTCAATCCCTGAGTCAGACTGCCTTAATTTCATTTTATACATCCATTCCCCTGTACAAAACATTTCAGTGTCTAATATTGCCTCTGGAGTGCTAAGGACATCACACTTTTGGGAAAGCCAATATGTTATGTCATCAACATGAACTCCTTCATTACGAAAAATGACTGTAACTGATTTGATGAGGGGTTTGGACAAGGAATAACCAAGAAGGGGGTCCATAAAGGGGAAACTTCAACTTGATATATCTTTCCCAGAACAATTCAAGAGCATGTGCAGATCGAAAACTTATATCAAAATTATTTTCCCCAGATATGTTAATGAAAGCAAAAACTTCTCTAGGGGAGAAGTGCAATAAATCTTTTAATAACAATTTCCCCACATGATATCTATCTGGCCTAGACTGAAGTCCACCTTTATACTGGATTCGCACAGCATTTCTCTGTGGTGCGGCTTCTTTCTTTATTTTTGAAAAAAGGTCAGACAATAGAGGTTTCTGCTGTACATTTAGCTCTTGACTATCCTCTGTAGGTTGTATCACTTCAGGGTCCTTTGGAGAAGCCCTATGTTCCTGCCCCATTCCTTCTAATTTTGGTATAGAAAGTTGTTTAACCAAACCCTGTTCCCTGGTAGGTTCGATTTGTAGAGGTACTTCAGACTGATAGTTAATATTTGATATAGGCTGTGGGGATTGTAGATCAGAAGTAGGGCGCCATTCAGGGATATGCTGTGAAAAGTTTGGGATCCCAGTCAGGGTCTGGGAGCCAAGATCCATCAGAGTGTTGCTTCCACCCTGCTCCACTAAGCACTTTTTGAGGTGACCAATGCTCATATGAAAAGGGTGTTTTATCTGTTAAAGCAAAAGCTTCCATTAGTGCTGCAGTAGTAGTCAAATTGTTTGGCTCTTTTACCCCAGGGGATGGGTCAATAGGAGTAGTGTCCAAGACTAAATTAGAGTTCCCCGCAATGTTCCTGTTAGCTAGGGTTAGTGCTGTGTGCTTGTTCTTGCATTCTTCCCATGCCCCCATTTTGGCTGAAGTCTTGCCTGTAATAAAAAAAAAGATAGTCAAACCATGCTGGGACCGGTTGGATTTTTGATACTGTATTGCCGTGTCAACCTTGTTAGAATCTTCTACTGCCTGTTTTCAGAAAACAAATCCTGTAGTTTTTGATAATGTGGTATATGTCTGATGCTTATCCCCATGAATTGCTTCAGTTCCTTCTGTATTTTTTTCCCATACTTTATCTGGCGAGAGTTCTTTCTGTAAATTTCCTGTCATAGAATATATGGGATTTGGGGTTTTATTTTCCTCTAAATCTTTCTGAGGTTCTTGGCACATACCTTCCATGGTGTTTCCACTGCCAGCCTTCTGAAAAGATGCAATAACATTAGCCCCCATAGAAACAGCAGAACAGTCGATTGCTGACTCACCTGACTCCATGGAGTCCTTTGATGTTACTGCGTCACACAGTTTGGTTGATTCCTTGACAAGTAAGCCAGGAGTGCAATTTCAGCCTGCAGAGAAGCAAGTATTGTGGTAAGGTGGTCCGTTTCTTGCATATGTCTACAATTTCTGCCTGAATCTGAAGCCATAATTATTTTTCTGTGGGGAGCACATTGATAGGATCCAGATAAACAATGTCTCCTTTTTGCTCCGTAACATTTAAATCTTCAGTAGATATGAAAACTTCCATCTCCATTTCATTAGTTTTCAGTAGTTTAAATGATTCCTCAGTCTCAGGTATAACTTCCAAATGCTGTTGTGAGGTGGAGGCAGGGACCAACCCTCCATCCTCCGGGACTTCCATCTCCTCTGGTGTCTCACACGAAGTGACCATAGCTCATGGTCATCAATTCCCCTACAGGAGAGTAGGGGAATTTCCCTGGTGCCCTTGTCAAATTTCTGCCCATTCACTAAAAATACCACCAACAGCTTAATCTGGTTCAAGGTCAGTTGGCATTCATCTGTATCACCCTCCCCTGGGTCATGCCTGAAAATAGGTAGAATTTGTCTAGTGCACTTACCCAGTCAACAAAAAATAAATAAATAAATATGTAGGGAGAGGGGCCTGGAGTTCTGCATAAGTGCCAATCAGCATAGCATCAGTCAGTTTAGTTGCTTGCTTCCATTTATGATTGATAGTGGGGGTTCAGAAGCACTTCATCTGTGCCATAGGAGAAGGTGTGCCCTGTGTCAGAGGAGAAGATGCACCCTGTGTCAGAGGAGAAGGTGTGCCCTGTGTCAGAGGAGAAAGTGTGCCCTGTGCCAGAGGAGAAGGTGTGCCCTGTGCCAGAGGAGGAGATGTGTCCTGTGTCAGAGGAGAAGGTGTGCCCTGTGCCAGAGGAGAAGGTGTGCCCTGTGTCAGAGGAGAAGGTGTGCCCTGTGCCAGAGGAGAAGGTGTGCCCTGTGTCAGAGGAGAAGGTGTGCCCTGTGTTGGAGGAGAAGGTGTGCCCTGTGTCGGAGGAGAAGGTGTGCCCTGTGTCAGAGGAGAAGGTGTGCCTTGATTCCTGTCATGCTGCCCATGATCCATCCTGCCCATTAGTGAAATGGCAGAGTGCCTTGATTGTCCAGCAATCCAGTGTCTGCTCTGCCAGATCAAATCACTAAGTGCCTTTTTTACCAGCTTGGACTTGTGACTTTTTGGAGTCTGTAATGCCACCATAGGCTCCCTGTAATGTAAGACAGTTATTTGCTGTTTATATGTGACATCATATACCACCAAGAATGTAGAGTAACACCTTGTCTGCTGTTGGAGTGTTGCTGAAGTTCTTCTTAAGTCTGCCACTGCAAGAACTGGGGAATCTCCAGTGTATGTTGCTTATGAACTGTGTTCTACTATAACTGGAACCAAAATCTCTTCCTGACTTTGTCACTGTTGGAAACTGTCATTGCATTAGCCTTTCTAAGAAGTGTAATGTACATGCTTTGCTATTTACTTCGAGCCTAAACTGTGGTTTACATAGATTGTGATGAAGTGGTATGGGTCATCCCTGTAGGGATCCATGGCTACTGCCATAGATGGTGTCAGGAGGGTTGCCTCATTGCCCTGCATGGTCTGATGTTTGCTCTCCTGGTGGAGATGCACTGACAGGTTCTACTCTTCATGTGTTGGAGACAGAGGGCTCAATTCTCAAAGTGCATAGATTGATGCAAGGTGCCTGCATCAAACATAAATGGCTCAAGTGGCACCTTGCATCAGAAAATTAGCCCTGAGCTATTCACAGAAGCAGCCTGCTTCAAACACAGGCTGCATGCACCAAAGGGGATGCGTGCCAACCTTGCACCACAAAATGAGTGCAGCATGGTACTAGGGGACTTGTAGCAGACACAGGCTGCCATATCCCCAAAAGTGGGATTCACAAAACCCTCCCAGAGGGAGAATTTCTAGGTACCCTAAGACCAGCCAGGGCTGGTCTAAGGGTACTTAGACATATCCCTCTGGGAGAGTGTTGCACCTTGTGGCAATATGGCATAGCCCCCAAAGCTGCAATCCCTGATGTCAACCCTTATGATAATATCAAAGTAATGCCCCTCTGCAGTGGTCCAGTGTCCAGTGACCCCCACCCCTGCAAGTGAGTACCCAGCACCCATCCAACTTACCCCCATCTCAAAACAGACCAGCGATCCTGCATGCTCCCTCCTCCTCCATGTTGCGCCAACCGCTGTCACTGAATGCATACTGTATAGTGTGCACACTCACTGAAACATCAATGAGAATGTACACTATACAGTACGCACTCAGTGACAGTTCAGTCAGCAGCCGGCCATGGAGGAGAGAGGAAGGCTGTGCCATTTGCCAGCTCTGTTTCAGGATGGGTGGGAAGTGGGTCTGGTGGGCATTATCTGCTGGTGTGGGGGAGCCACTGGACCACCAGGAAAGGGGGTATTATTGGATACTATTATAATGGTTTTTCACCTCTTGAATCAGATTAATTAACAGTTGTTACTGAACAACATAAGGAAACCAATTACTATAAATGTCTTAGGGAGCAATAAAGAAACTAATAACTTACATACACAGGACTTGGAGGCCATGTCAGTTACCAATAGTATAATGCCCCAAAAAACTAAACTTGTTGTCGCTGCTCAGGTTCATGTAACACCTAACAAAAGATGTAGTAATGAAAAGTCATCAGTATTACAAAACAATAACAACAATATAGCAGGAATCAATAAAAATTTGGGAGATAGTTATAGTATCATTTCAGAAACTTCAGACTCTAGGTTAATCATTAACAGGGAACATGAAAGTTACACAATGCAACCTCTAGACAAATGCAAAAGACAAATTGTTGTCCTAGGGGATTCAATAATCAAATATTCTGATGAGTATAGAAAACACAACTTGTTCAAGCTATAGAGATGCATGGGTAAGAGATATCGACAGAATGCTCCCAAACATAACTAAACATGCAGGTGAAAACCCAGTTGTAATGCTTCATGTTGGCACAGACGTCATTAATAAATTCACATTAGAAAACATTAAAGAAGACTTCACTAAGCTGGCCACAACATTAAGATAAAGAGGGTGTGAATTTTGTATTTCAGAAATTTTACCAGTACCCAGAGAAAATATCACAAAACAAAACAAAATTAAACAAGTGAATGAATGGTTGAGGAAATGGTGTTTGCTTGAAAAAATTGTATGTATTACCCTTTGGGAAAAATTTTCTTCTGATAACAGCCTTTTCAGCTGGGACGGTCTCCACCCGAGTAAAAAGGGTGCAGCTTTATTAGGGAAGTCAATCACAGCAAAAATTTAATCTTGTTTAAACTAAATAAAAGGGGGCAATAGGGCACAGCTCCAAAACCAAAAGTAAATTATAATATACAAAAACAAAGTAACTATAAGATCATGGTAGCCAATACAAGAAGTCTTAATATGACAAAAATAGCAGAACTTACAGGAATACTCATTAGTAACAAAATAGATATTGCAGCACTGTGTGAAACATGGTGGGATGAAACATCAAACTGGTATAGTTCGATCCCTGGTTACACACTGTAGTCTAAGAATAGGCAAAATAAAAAAGGTGGGGGAATCTGCTTTTATGTTTCAAAGAACATTATAGTAACTGAATATCTCCTAATCAATAATACAGTTGAAAGCAAAGGATTATGTATTCAGATTACACAACATAATAGTCAAAAAATTATTTTGGCAAAGTTTTACAGACCACCTTCCTCAGACTTAAATTATGATGCAGCTATCCAGGCAGAAATAAAATATTTAACATCACAGGCTAAAGTAGTAATAGTCAGGGACTTTAATTACCCAGGGATAAACTGGGATACACTAACAACAAAAACCTCATTGGAAGGTCATTTTTTGGTTTGCACATTAACAGCAGGACTTGATCAGCTAGTACAGGAACCCACCAGGGGTAAAAACATCCTGGACCTTGTTATGACTAATCTCTCTATGGATATTAACAATTTAAATATAACTAGTCCAATTGGGAACAGTGACCATTATTCAATTACTTTCGAAATCAATAGACGAAAAGCTAGTATTGGTAAGACACACTTCAGATACAATTATAATAAAGCAAACTATGATAAAATTAATAACGCATTAAATAGGTATAACTGGGAAGATCTTTTTGATAATCTGAACATTGAACTGAGTTGGGAATTATTTAAATCAATTAACGAACTTGAGAACTTATACGTACCTATTAAAAAAACACACAATAAAAAAGGTAAAATCCCATCATGGTTGACAAACTCTATTAGATCACAAATTCTGAAAAAGGAAAAGCATTTAAAACCATGAAAAAACATCCCAGTCAATTAAACTATTCAAAATACAAATATGAATTGAAACAGACTAAACAAGTGATCAAAAAGGAAAGGAAGAAAATTGAATTCAAACTTGCTGTTACAAAAAATCCAAAAGCATTCTATTCATATATTAACAACAAACATACGGTACATGATTTTGAAATCAATCAGTCATCAATCAAAACTTTATTTAACCAGTCAGAGTCATCACTGAGCAAGCTCATTTTCAAGATGGTCCTGAATGAATGAAAAAGGTAATGGAATCACAGATCATTTAAGTATTGCAAACAAATTTAATTCCTTTTTTGGGTCTGTATTTAATGATCAGGAGAATATAAACCAAAGCAAAATTGTTCAACCATTAACTTCAGAGATAAATGAGCATGAGGTATTAGTAGCTTTAAAGTTGGTTAAACCCAAGGGTGTAGCTACTGATACTCCAAGTACGCCATGGTGTACCAAGTTTAGTAGCGGGGGTAGCAAATAAGCTGGCAAGCATTGCTCTGCCCTCTCTAGTCCATCACAATTAAATTTCTTTGTTTGGCTTCACAGGTTTTTTTTCTTTTCTCCTTCAACTTTGTATTTTTTTGGGGAAGGCACGGACTTTGAAGCTGAAGGTCTCAATTCTGTCCGCATGGTCCGCCTGCATAGTAATTGGCTGCGGCATCTGGTAGGGGATGTGGCAATCTGGGTTTGGTGAGTTTAGATGCCCTAGCAAAGTTAGAAGCCATACTTTTAGTTCAGTTGTACTGGGAGCGAGAGAAGCAGTAGAAGAACTGAAGAGCAGCAGATGGGAGAACAGATTCGGAGCCAGCTAAAAGAATGATGACTTCATGTGGAGTAGCAAGTGAAGTGAATCTGCCTACCTGCAGTGGAAAGAGAAGAAATTTCTGCCATGGTCTTGGACTCGCAGTGCAGTCAGTGGTGTTTACCAGTGGGCAGCGAGCACCACACTAGCAGTGCAGACAGACAGCAGTTCTAGTGTGGGAATCATCTGATTGTAGCCTAGAACCTTGGACTCGAGTCTTGGGGGGGGCAGGCATGAACAACAGTGGGGAAGGGGGTAGCAGTGTGGCAGGTTGGTGTACAAATCTGAAATGCCTGGTTACACCCCTGGTTAAACCAAATTCTGCCCGAGGACTGGGTGACATTAACTCAATTGTTTTAGCAAATACACTAAATTCAATCTGCACACCTTTAAAAATGTTGTTTAATATTTCTTTACAACAGGGAGAATTATCTAATGAAAGAAAATAAGCAGTGGTTTTCCCTATTCATAAAAAAGGCAATAAAGGCACAGTGGAAAACTACAGACCCATTAGTCTCACATCTGTTATATGCAAAATTATGGAGCGGATTTTAAAAAACAGAATAGATAACGAAATGGAGACAAAAGGACTTAAAGATCTTAAACAACATGGTTTCATAAAACATAGATCATGCACCACTAATCTCATCGATTTTTATGAAAAGGTTAGTCATTCATTAGATCAAAATATCCCAGTGGATGTCTCATATCTTGATTTCAGTAAGGCATTCGATAAAGTATTGCATAAAATCCTTATTGATAAAATGCTGAGCATGGGATTGGATAAACCTATAATCACATGGGTAACATCATGGTTAAAACACAGAACTCAGATGGTTAAAATTCAAGATACCTATTCAAATCCTATTCTCGTAACCAGTGGGGTCCCACAGGGATCTGTACTGGGGCCCACACTATTCAGTATTTTTACATCAGATCTACATTACAGGATAAAAGGACACATCAGCAGGTTTGCAGATGACACCAAAGTATGTAGTGAGGTCAAGTTTATTGATCAATCAATATCTCTACAAAATGATATTATCACTCTTGAAAAATGGTCAAACAATAATCAAATTGGTTTTAATAAAGAAAAGTGTGTCATAATGCATCTTGGGCCAAAAACTCACCACACAAAATACTACTTAAATGGTACAGAGATAAAATATGTGACATTGGAGAGAGACCTAGGTATTTTTGTAAATGACCAAATAATATCAGGGAAACACTACAGACACATCACACAAAGGGCAAATCGAATTATATCTCCTGTAAAAAGACCTTTCTTTTGTAGACAGGAAGCAACTATACTTCTGATCTATAACTCATTTATTAGGCCTCATTTAGATTACGGGGTAGCCTTCTGGGCACCTTATCTAACAAAGGACAGGAATTTACTGGAGAGTGTGCAAAGGAAAACAACAAAACTGATTCCTAGACAAAAAAAATCAACATTACAAAGACAGGTATAAAGCACTGAATTTATATGATTTAGAAATATGTAGAAACAGGAGTGACCTACTGTTGCTATTTAATATCTTAAATGATAACACTGTTAAGACAGAATGTGGAATAAACTTTGCATACAAAAATGCATTGAGATGCAACAATAGACAATTGTTTGTGCCAATGGTAAATAAAAACAATAGGAAATACTTTTTCACAATAAGGGCTGCCAAACTCTGGAACAAATTACCACAATGTATAGTAGATGAGGCAGACTTTAAGTAATTTAAGGGATACTTAGATAGGTACCTTTTGGGCACCTAAGGAATATACTTCCACATGGTGTGAAGAAGTAAACACGATGGGTCTTCGGACTTTCTTCTACCTAACTAAACTGAGTAAACCAAGTAAACTGGGACATCGGGGATTGGGGTGGGGGTATTATTCGATATTATTATAACAGGGACACCGGGGATTAAGGGGGCCACTAGACCACCAGGGATGGGGGTTAATTTATTGTATCAGTGGATCGGGGATGGAAGGACTGCTAGCCTTTGCCACAGAGAGTCTGTAGCAAACCCCTCCCATGCACCTTGTGTCTGTTGCACAGGAGTGGCTGCAGCAAGTGTGGGGACTTAGGCACTGGGATCCCTCCTGTACCATACTCTGGTGCAGGGTTCCTGGCAAATTGGACTTCAGCACAAGCTGCTGTTTGTTGTAGCTTGAGCTGATCTAAGCCCTTTTTGAGAATCAAGCCCAGAGGATTTAGGTGTTATATATTGTTGCCTAGGAGGCCCAAACTATCTTTTTCCAATCCTCTGGACATAACAAAGTTACACAACCAATTTCCTAATTGCCTGCTTTATGCAACAATTAAGCAATAAGGCACGACAGGGTGTGGTATATCATGGGATATCGTCACGCCTCAGGTGGTTGGGCATGAGGCCGCAGGCCGAGTGCGTCCAACCGTCTGAGAAGTGACGATATCCCATGATATACCACACCCTGGAGTGACTTATTGCTATTATGAACTGGTTTTAACATCTTTTAGGTAAAAAGAAATAAAAAAACAAATGTTAAAACATTTTTAAAATGTGTTTTTTGGGGTGTTGGAGGAATATCTTTAAAAAAAATAGTTCCTGGAGGGCTATGGACAGCAGGTGGCAGTTATTGGCCATGAAAGAGGAAGTGGAGCTACAGTGACTGGGTGACCCCTTGTCCTCATTGTCATTTTTTTTACATTAGTCTGCGTGGACACTGCACTTTATTCGTTATTTTTTTTTTTGGGTACTGTGAGAAACTGCTCTGAATTGGATGCTGAGAATGGCAGTGGGGAGGACTGGTAAGTAAAGCTGAGAGAGAAGTTTGGGAGCCGATAATCTGTGCACCGCCATGCGCCTTTTGTGAAGACTACGCTCTGTACGGCTTTTTGTTTAAAACTGTCAAAAAAAAAAAGAGAAAAAGGTGGATCTTGGTGCGATTTGTTGGGGGTGTTACTGTTAGGGTTAGTAGTAGAGCTCTGACCAAGCTCTGAGAGAAGACTGGCAGTTTTTGTACATGGTTGGCTTGTGGTTTTCTTTTGGTGGGGCAAGAGTTTGTAGTTTGAGCAGCGGTTTATGTCCGAATGAGGGTCTCTGGTTTCTCTTTTTTTATAAGAAAAAAAATATATCACTCGTCAGTTGCTGCCATTCGCATGCTGTTGCCGAAGGTCAGTGCTTTTGAATTTGCGAGTGACAATGAGTGAGAAGCTGGTCTTACCGAGTGCAGCTTCAGTGTAGATGTATTTGTTGCTGTTGTCAGTGAGGAGGCTGGTGGCCGGAGGCTGTTTGAAACTGTGATGATGTAGCTAGATATCATCAGGGCTTCAAAAACGTCTCAGCCAATCAGTGACGTCCATTTACGATCGCCGGTTCATAATCTTAGCTATTAGCTGTGACTGTGGATTCTACTCTTTCACTATGTGGTACTAAATACCTAAGGTGCAGCTGAATCAACAGTGTCCTGTGGAATGTTTTGAGACAATGCCAAACTGTTTGTAAAAATGCCTTTCCATCTCATGGTGTTTTTTCATTAGAGGGAGCAGTGTAATTGAAATGGTGTGAGTCTTTGTCATCTGAAGCTCATAACTTGGCTTCAAGTGTCCACTAATTTCTATCAACTGATGCCTGTCTGTGTGTGAATAAAGGGACATACAGTGTATAGACTCTGCAGATGGTGTGGAATTTGAAGTTTGAAACTGCTGATACAACTAGTGTTGCCTAGTTCCCCACTAGTTTTAGTTGACCAGAACCAGGATTTCATCTGAACAACATATAAATACATTTGTGGTGTGCCTCCCTTCTTCAAGAACAAAGTGCCACTGCTCTAAAATCCCTTAGACTGTGGAGGGTGGCTTGCATGTTGTATGTCCAGCCACACTGGATTGAGAACCAGTGTTGCTTGGTTATATGTGACACTGGACCACTTCATGGCTTCTGACCAAGGAAGCAAAGTTGCAGTGGGATGGGCAAAACCATCCCCTGGTTCTGACAACCCTGGCTCCCCAGCACCCTGAGACTCCTCTGACCTGGGTCTGGGAGTAAGTATCACACTGAAAAGCTGGGTCTCCCTCATGTTGGTGCAATATGCTATTGCTGGTGCCACCAGGGTGGGCAGTGTAGGGAAATTCCAAAGAGCAGATGGTCTGCTACTGTGCCATAAAATGACTTCAGTTATAAAGGTTACACCACCAAGGCAAAAATCTCAGAAATCGAGCAAGGGACAGGATAACCAGCCAGCTCCATTACAAAACAGAGTGCACAAGCTTCAGGTGCAATTCATCAGAGAACTGTAGCTTAGTAGAAGGCTGACAATTACGGGCCAGTCAGCCTGACCTCAGTGGTGGGGAAACTAATGGAATCATTAATAAAAGAAAGGTTTTATCTGTATATTGGAGTGCTGTGTGACAGCTCATGTTGTGAGACAGACAGTTGTTTATCTACTTGTGCTGTTGTGCTAACTTACTGTATATCTTGTGCTGTAGTAAGAGGTCACAGGCTAAATAAGCCCATAGAGGAAGCTTGCTGCAGGAAGGGGTGGTGCTGAGTAGTTCTCTGGCACACTGCTAGGAGCTACTACTTCGTAAAATGACACACTTTTAAAAGGGCTGTTTCTAGAGAGGGACGTGGTGGGTGATAACTCTATTCAGACCCATGCAGGGCACAAATGTGTGCAGTTTAAACATAGTTTTAAACCAAAGGTCAGACCAGTAGCATCACATGACCTGGAAAATGCTCTTCTGGGTCACACAGTATAAGAGCAATGCTCGGAGCGAGCAGGAGGTATTTATCTATATATTGGAGTGCTTTGTGACAGCTCACACTGTGAGACAGACAGCTGTTAATCTACTTGTGCTGTTGTGCTAACTTATATCTTGTGCTCTAGTAAGAGGTCACAGGGTGAATAAGCCCATAGAGGAAGCTTGGGGCAGGAAGGGGTGGTGCTGAGTAGTTCTCTGGCACACTGCTAGGAACTACTACTTTTCAAAATGGTACACTTTTAAAAGGGCTGTTTCTAGAGAGGGGCATGGTGGGCGATGGCTCTATTTAGACCCATGCAGGGCACAAATGTGTATCCTTTAAACATATTTTTACACCAAGGGTCAGATCAGTAGCATCACATGACCCATAAAATGCTCTTCCAGGTCACACAGTATAAGAGCAATGCCCGGAGCGAGTGGGGTGAGCTCGAGCGGGCGTGCACACATTGTTACACGTGGAAGTGCATGTAGAGACACACTTGAGCATGTCTGCATGTGTCTGCCATGTCCGCCAGGACTACGGGGATACAAATCTAGGCCAATGATGTCATAGCAGAATTTAAAGGAGGCAGACACTCAAACAGCAATCCTAAACAACAAAAAGACTACCGATATGGTAGTCACACTACACATAAAACTAATAAGGTCAATTCAAGCAGAATGTTTATTGAAATTGCAGTTCAAAACAATATGGCTGAACTCAATGAACATTTACTGGACATCCTTTGTGGTACAGAATCAGTAGTTAAGTGTGAGACATGTAACATGAATGTCTCAGATGAAATAGAAAATGCACATCCTAAGTTCAAATGTCTGAAATGTACGGAAATTGAACAATTAAGGTCCAAATTGATAGACTAAAATCACACCTAGCTGAAAAACAGCAACTAAATGAAGCAAAGAGGGATAAAAGGAAGTCAACCAAGAACAAGGACGGCACTACAGAATCAAGTACGAATACTAATACACAAAAAGTGGAAGGGGCATATGGTTCCAAAACAAAAAAATGAAGAAGGGCAATAGGTAATATCCAACTAGATACCTCAAACAGATTCTCTGTCCTAACTACCAAACAGAATAACACATTTTCAGATGAAAAACAATACTGATAATAATATAATTATGGACACAGAAGAAGTAAGGGAACCAAGAACCCAGGAGCTAGTTATAGGAGACTCTGTTATAACAGTATGTGATACACTAATGTGCAGCAGTGATAAAATCAGCAAAGAGGTAAATTGTCTCCTGGAGCTAAAATTAAAGGCATCAAAGAAATACTGCGTACACTTCTAAACAAAGGTGTAAACTACAAAACAGTAGTGCTCCATGGGTCATGGTGGGATAAACGATTTGGGTAGAGAACATGAAAAGGATATAGTGGACTAAATCTTTACAGTAGGTAAAATGATCAAGAATACAGGTGCTATAGCTGTGATTTCAGGAATACTACCCTTAAGTAACTGCCACCAGAAAAAAATTGCACCATCCAAAGAATAAATGCAAGGTTGCAATACAAATGCAGGCAGGCTGATGTGACATTCTTAGTCACTTGGGATCAATTTTTTGGTAAAACACAAAATTATGCAAAAGATGGCCTACATCTTAACAAATCGGGTAAACATATTCTGGGTAGAAGTATTGCAGGGGTTTTCTCTATAAACATGCAAGAAAAAACTGACAAATGGGGGGGCTTAAAAAGTAGACATCATGAACTAAAAATACTTTTACTTAATGCAAGAAGCATAATGGACAGAAATGATGAGCTGCAGTATATTCTGAAGTCTGAAAAACTACGCTTGTGTGGGGTCAGTGAGACTAGATGAAGTAATGACAACTGGAGCATGTAATACCAGGTTACAAAGTTTATTATGTTCATAGACACGAAAAACTTGATGAGGGTGTAGCATTATATGTTTCAAATGATCTGGAATCAAGCAACGTCACGAACACATTACCACAACAGAAAGATGTAGAGCAAGTCTGGGTGTCTATTTTCCTCCAAAATAGAAAGAAATTACTGGTGTGTATGACATACACAGCTCCAAATATAACTGCTCAGGAAAATACTATATTGTTTGAGAAATTAGAAAATATTGATCCTGGGTCAAACAGCATAATTATGGGTGATTTCAACCTCCCTGATATAGACTTGAAGCTAAATACAGCTGTATCCTCAAGTGGCAAGAGACTCTTGGACTTTACAGAATTAAATAACATGCAGCAACTGGTCAGTGAGGCAACAAGAGTTCACAATATCCTGGATTATTTTTTTTAAATGTTTATTTATTCTTCCACCCCAGGCCGGAGCCCAGCTCTGTCAGGAGGTGCCTAAGCACCAGCCCCACTTCACTGCCTTACCTGAATCCCAGGTGGACCCCCATGGAGCCATGGCTGTACCCACCAGGCATTGGGTCCCTCTGGTGGTCAGGCATGCAGAAGCAATTAGGGTCTGTGCTGGCACTCCTTCCCCTCGGTGCTCCGGCATTTTTTCCCTGTTCTGAGGGGGTGGCATGCGCCCAGACATCAAGGCATTTCTGTAGATGTCCACCACTCCCTAACCCTGTCTTTGTGTGCTCTGCACTTGCTGTGCCTCTGGCTTCCACAAGAGGCCAGTCAAGTGCCAAGCAGGTGCCCCCCTTCCTCCCGGGAGAGGAGAGCTGTCCTCCAGATGCTCGATCCTCTCCCTTCCCTGCCAATCATCGATGGCCCAGGCTTGTTCCCAAACCTGGGTCACCGGCATAGCGCAAGGTGTTGCATCCAGTGCCTCAGCCCTCAGAGCCACTGGGATGGCGTAATATCCTGGATTTAATACTTAGTAATGTTAACATTAACAAAACTGACTGCAGAGTGAGAGAACCACTGTGCAATAGCAACCATAATATGGCACAACTAGCAATTAAATTAAATTGGGAACCTCTGCTTGGTAAAACTAGAATGAGATGTTATGGAAAAGCTGATTATGCCCTGATACATCAATACTTTGGGAACTGGAATTGGAAGGATGAGTTTAAAGAGCAAACCCTGGAAGTGAAGTGGCAGAAGTTCACAGATAAAATAGATGACTGCTTAAATAAGTTTATTCCAGTCAGGACTAAATACAGTATAATAAAAAGGGCAAAATACCAAACTGGTTTAATGGTAACATCACTAAACTCATAAAAAATGAAGGAAAGCTTTCCGTAAATTTAAGAGCAATCTTTCCACAAAAAAAAACAAAACAACTGAAGAATATAAAAACAAATGCAAAACATGCAAACTATCTATAAAAAAATATCAAAAAAGAAGGTTGAGTTGAGGTTAGCTACAATGGCTAAGGACAACAAGAAGACATTTTACAGCTACATTAATAGTGTAAGGAAAGATCAGTCGGTAGCAGAACCGCTGATTGTGGAAAATCAAGAAATAGGTAAAAAGATAAGGCAATAGTACTCAACAAATATTCTGCAAATATTTACAAACCTAAGACAGATTTTACAACTGGTGAACGGCAAAGATTGAACGTGGGATTACCACATAAAGTTCATAAAATTGATGAAAAGTATGTGGCTAGTAAACTACATAACTTAAATATAAATAAATCACCTGGGCTGGACAACCTACATCCAGTGCTATTGAACAGACTATCTCAAGTCTTAGCAGGACCTTTGACTGATATTATAAATACATCACTTGCTGAGGGCCTTGTAGTTCAAGAATGGAAAAATGCCACTATAACACCACTATATAAAAAAGGTTCTAAACAAGATTGTAGTAATTTTCGACCCATTGGCCTGACTTCAATCATCAGTAAGTTAATAGAAGGCATAATAAAAGACCAGATATGTGAACACATAACCAGTATGGGTATCATGGATATAAACCAGCATGGTTTTCAAACTGGTTGGTCTTGCCAGACAAATTTGTTGCACGTCTTTAATCCAGTGAGCAGTGCTCTGGACGTGGGACTACCTGTTGTGGTCTTATATTTAGATTTCTCTGAAGCATTCAACATCTTGCCTCATAAACAGATTATTGAGAGACTGACAGACATAGGACTTGATATTAATATTGTTACATGGGTTAAGTCATGGTTGGAAGGAAGGAAACATAGAGTGTGCCTGGCATGTCATCTGTCACCTTAGGCAGACACTACTAGTGGGATCCCACAGGGGTCAGTGTTGGGACTAACCTTGTTCAGTATTTATGTGGCATCCCTACAGACATCATCTAGTTGCTAGAACACAAACTTTGCAGATGATGTCAAAATTGGTTGCATAGTTAACGATAACCAGTCTATTCATCAGTTCCAATCAGAAATAAACCAGGTAGGGGACTGGGTAATACTAAATCGACTAACTCTAAACCTAGAGAAGTGTAAGACCATGCATATGAGTCATAATAATAAAAAGGCCAAGTATTATCTATATGGTAACCCTATTCCAGCATCCAGTATGGAAAGGGACTTGGGAGTGCTGATTACAGCTAATCTATCGTTGTCAGAATAATGTAGGGCAGCAGCTAGCAGGGCAAACAGAATAATGGGATGTATCTATACTATAGTAATGTAAAAGCAGAGACAGTAGAGTTGTAGTCCCCTTGTATTCATCCCTTGTGCGACTGCACCTGGAGCATTGTGTCCAAATGTGGGCAACACATAAAATCAAGGATATTAAGATGACTGAAGGGGTGCAGAGAAGGGCAACCAAAAATATGAAGCATCTAAGGGATGTTGACTATGGGGACAGGTTGCGACATCTTGGTCTGTACAGCATGGAATACAGGAGACTCAGGGGAGACCTGTGTCTGATATATACAGCCCTAACAAATAAAGACTTATGGGAAGCTATTGGTTTAGCCAGTAACACAGAAAGATGTAGCAGATTCCACCAATACCAGCTTGAGGGTGAATTTTATAAAACAAATATAAGAGGTCAATGGTTAAGTCAGAGCGTTATTAACTCGTGGAATAAACTACATAGTAATGCAGTGTCTAGTACTACTCTAGACAGCTTTAAGAAATCCCTGGACAACTTCATGGATAATAAAAAATATGTTTTTTTTAGGGTAGAAACTGATCAAGTCCACATGGCCTCTGTCTTCTGACTCGTACTCTTCTGTGATTCAGTGATTCTGTGGTTTGTTATATATCTCAAATCCAATGGAGCACAGGATCCAAGGCAGCATGAATTCACAGCAGGAAGATCTTGTGAAACAAATCTGATAGATTTCTTTGACTGGGTGACTAGGAAAGTGGATCAGGGAGGGGTGGTGGATGTGGCCTACCTGGATTTCAGCAAGGCCTTCGACACTGTCACAAATAGGAGGCTAGTAAACAAGCTGGGTAGCCTAGGAGTGGATCCCAGGGTGGTAAACTGGGTCACAAATGGGCTGAGGGACAGGACGCAGACGGTGGTGGTGAACAGAGTTCAATCTGAAGAGAGGGGGTGACCAAAGGGCTCCTGCAGGGATCAGTGCTTGGACTGGTCCTCTTTAATGGCTTCATACGTGACATTGTAGAGAGGCCAGAAGGGAAGGTGTGTCTCTTTGCAGATGATAGGAAAATTTGCAACAGGGTTGACATTTTAGGAGGGGTAGAGAAAATGAGACAAGACCTTAGCAAGTCTGAGGAGTGGTCAAGGGTGTGCCAGCTATGATTCAATGCAAAGAAGTGCAAGATCATGCACTTGGGGCACAAAAATGTGGGGGAGGAGTAGATGCTGTGCGGGGAGGTACTGAAGGCCACAAAACAGGAAAGGGACCTGGGAGTAATCATATCTGGTGATCTAAAGGTTACCAAACAATGTGAGAAGGCTGTGAGGACAGCCAGTGGAATGCTGGGGTGTACAGGGAGAGGTATCTCCAGCAGAAGAAAGGAGGTGGTGAAGCCCCTGTATAGAACATTGGCGTGACCTCATCTAGAATACTGTGTCCAGTTCTGGAGGCTGCATCTCTAGAAGGACATAGACAGAGTAGAAGCGGTTTAGAGAAGGGCAACAAAAATGGTGCAGGGGCTGCACCAAAAGTCATATGAAGGGAGACCGGATGATCTCAGTATGTATTCCAGGGAGGAGAGGAGAGGGAGAGGGATATGATAGAGACTTTCAAATACCTCAAGGGTGTAAATAAGGTACAAGACGATAGCATCTTTAAAAAAAAAAGATGTTCAAGAATGGTGGAGGGATTCAAGAGGGCATGGGACAGACATAAGGGCTTGGGCATTAGGGTTGATGTATAAAAGGGGGGATATTGGGCAGACTCGATGGGCCTTGTGGCCTTTTTCTGCCATCACATTTCTGTGTATCTGTGTAACAAAGGGCCATGATATGAAAATAGAGGGGGTAGACTTAGGGGTAACGTGAGATAATATTTTTACATGGAAAGGGTGATGTATCCATGGAACAGCCTCCTGGCAAAGGCTGTAGGGGAAAAACAGTAGGTGAATTCAAAAACGCATTTGACAGACATAAAGGAACACTAGCGATAGGAAACAGAGGGTAAGTCACAGGTCATTTGGGATCTGCAGTATATGAAATTGGTAGGGGAAATGACAGACTAGGTGGGCCAAGTGGTCCTTATCTGCTGTCAAATTCTATGCTTCTGTGTTTCTATGTTTCTGATCACAGAAATGCGGGATGAAATGAATTCTAAACATGAAGGAAGGAAGGGAGCTGGTGGAGCTGCACTGTAGTTAAAATTCTAGACAGCTTCCCACAAGTCTGGGTCACCAAATACATGTCAATATCATAAAACTGATTCAGTATTTTGAGATGAAAAAAAAACAAGTTACAGAACCAACCAGCAGAAAATAGAAGTGTTCTGAAAATATTTTCTATTACTGCTTGTCATAAGTACAATCTGATGAATGGCTTGGAGAGGAGTAATAGATTTTTGATCTGCTTGTTGTACTGTTCAAAAATCTGTGCTACTATACTGTAAATACTGTAAATTTGCATGTGTTTTATATGTGTTGTTTCTCCCCAGCCATAGTCCACCAGGTATATACTCTGGTCCCAGGGATGTACCCTGATCAGGCCTGCTGACCCTCCAGACCCACATCACCCAATGTCACCCAGGGATAACTCTGGGAGGAGGGCCATCCTCAGTCCAAGGCAGCCCATAGTGTGAATTAGAATCCAATGACCGCAGGCACTTGGACCCGGGGGAGCCAGGAATCCAGCCCATCAAATGGCTGGAGCCTGCTTTTTTCCTCCAAAAATGCAAGGACGGGACTGCACTCCAAATACTGTATAGTAACATACCGAGGCAGTTTCAACTGCAATCAAACTAGGACTTTATTAGAAACTACAGCTAGTGCCCCAAATGGGATTACAGCCTCAGGATGTAAACAAAAATCTCCAATCAGAGGTACAAATACTGCCAAACCTCAAGTACAAAAGTACAGCACTTCAGCTCCTATCCTGGCCTTCCTCAGGGGACAGAAACTGACTGTTCCATCATCTCTTTTATAGCACTAATCAGGTAAGTACCCGTCACACTGCAATGTACTGTAGTATGCAAATAAGTTCCAAGATGGATGAAGGCATGTAGATACTGTTACCATACTGCTGTGAAATCAGTGCAAATGTAAGCTATTATTGAAAATCACCATGTATCCCAAAACTGTTAAAAACAACAAGAATAATATTAGCTAATTCATATACAGGGCACTTAAAGAATATTCTAAGAGGTATAGTACAGCTAGAAAACAAGTGTGCCTCTCTTAGTAGCAGTCTCTTTGTGATTACCAATTCATTTCATTTTCCTTCATAATTTTGGTGTGGGATCTGCATACTTAACAGCTGACAATAGAAAGAAAGGCAGAATGTTTGTTGTCCTGTTGGTGGGGATAGCTGAAAAAAAAACACAATAAAGCAGCAGTAAGTATGTATAGTGTATGGTAAAGCATTGTTCTGTATAGAAGTCCATCTCTTTCAAAATGCTGTTGTACCACAGTTCAGAGGTCATGGAACATGATTGTACCTTTCTGTGGTGCAACAGCATTCTGGAACCTCTAGGGACTGCACAAGTCAGTTTCGTTCTGAAAGCCAAAAAACTGCTTTGTGCACATTGTGATGTGGACAGCCAGTTCTGAGTGCTGTATCATTTTTTTTATATAAAATGTATTACTGACTGTCTCTGCTGAGAAATCTGGTACTCTTGAAATGACCTCACTCCCCTCCCCCCCAGGTTTCAGCTGAAAGATGAAAAGCCATGAGAAAATGCTAAAACAGCAAGTGAGATCACACACACACAGGTTTTTAGATACAAGATGTCAACATACTGGGATACACAATCTACAGGAGGGACAGGGAGGGTAAAAGAGGAGGATTAGTAGCTCTCTATGTAAAGGAAGGGATCAACGCAACAGAACTAAAGAGTAAACAGGGAGCAGATGAAGCACTCTGGGTCACCCTGGAGACAGAAAATGGCACCACAATCCACATGGAGGTTGTATACAGATCCCCATCTCAGGGGGAAGGAATGGACAAGGAAATGATAGAAGGCATCCTTAGAATGGCAGAAAAAGGGGAGATATTGTTGTTGGGGGACCTTAATATGCCAGATGTTAACTGGAGCACCTTTGCTGCAGGCACATCCAAGAGCAGGGTCATTCTTGATGCCCTACATGCCTCAGACAGCTAGTATTGAAACCCACTCGGGAGGGAGCAATCTTAGACCTGGTACTTTCAAATGGGGATGGAGAAAGAATCTCAGATTTAGAAGCGGGTAGCCATCTGGGAACAAATGATAAACACAGCCATACGATCAAGCCATACAAAAGCAAGAGTATTGGACTTTAGGAGGGCTGACTTTGGGAAAATGAGAGAGTGCCTCAGAAAAGCACTAGCAAACAGGCAAGAAGAAGGGGTGGAGGAACAATGGGGAGTAATCAAAACAGCCATCACAGAGGCAACAAGCCTTTGTGTAAAGCAAATCAACAAAACACAATGAAGAAAAAAAATGCTATGGTTCTCAAAAGAGGTGGCAGGGAAGGTTAAGGAGAAAAGGATAGCATTCAGAAAATATAAGGAAACACAGAAGGAGCAGGACAGAGAACTTTATCAGTTAAAGCAGAAAGAGGCTGGGAAGGCAATCAGAATAGCAAAGGCCCAAACCGAGGAAAGGATAGCCAACTCTGTTAAGAAGGGGGGTAAGACCTTTTATAGTTATATTAGGGAGTGAAGAAAGACCAAAGGAGGGATACTGAGGCTTAATAAAGGGGAGAGAATGTGGGTAGAGGGTGACAGTAAAAAAGCAGGGATACTGAACAAATATTTCTGCTCAGTATTCACAAAGGAAGAGGAGGGAGGTACCTAAACCAAACAAGAGAAACACTCTAAAGAGCGAGGTCGATACAGTCCATTTACAGAAGAAAGGGTTCTGAAAGAACTAATAAAATTGAAGGTGGACAAAGCAATGGGGCCTGATGGGATTCACCCAAGAATTCTAAAGAACTAAGGGTAGAACTAGTGGACGCTGACTACCCTTTTAACAAATCATGGGAGGATGGGTGGTACCTGAGGACTGGAGGAGGGTGAATGTGATTCTCCTTCACAAAAGTGGGAGCAGGACAGAAGCAGGAAACTACAGACCAGTTAGTTTGACCTCAGTGGTAGGGAAAATGATGGAATCACTTCTGAAGGAAATAATTGTTGAGTACCTAGAGGCCAGTGGGGCACAGGACCCAAGGCAGCATGGATTCACGATGGGAAGGTCATGTCAGACGAATCTAATAGCTTTCTTTGACCGGGTGACCAAAGTAGTAAACCAGGGAAGGGCTATGGACATGGCCTACCAAGATTTTAGCAAGGCATTTGATACAGTCCCACACAAAAGAGTAATACACAAGTTAGCCAGCCTTGGAGTGGCCTGTTCTTAAGATGCGTATGCTGTCCTCCTGTGCCCAGATGGCTACCCTGACCAAAAATGTTCAGACAGACCCAGGATAGTATGCAATTTGTTTTTTATTTGGGGCACTATACACTATAAAGAAAAGTATATGGGAGCCCAAATACACAACTGTATTATTCTAGATACCTCATTGTTTCCATGATGAAAGGGATCTCTTGAGCTTCGCTCTCGAGGTCCTCATCATCATGGAAACCACTCGGTATAAGAATAGTGTGGTTGTGTAAGGGCTGCCATACACTATCCAATATTTTCAAGGGTGACCCAGGAACTTTGGGCTGGTTAAGTGGCTTGCTCAGAGTCACACAGTATACAAATGGAGGTTGCAGGAATCAAACCCATGTCTGCTGGATGTACCAAGCTCATTCACAGCTCATTACTCTAACCACTAGACTATACTGCCAGGACATTTATCTAAAAAAGATTTACCAGGAAAGACATATTAAGCTATAAAGCTTGTTTCCAGATGTGTCCTGGGGGAAGGGGGGTGAGATAATTACATAATGACAAGTAACAAAGTGCAGTAATAGGATAATGCAATAAGGCACGGCAATGTACAGTAGCACACAGTAACATATTGGCATAATTAATAACAATACAAATTGATTATATCAGGAGTGTGAGGTACCAGGCACTCACAGGTTTTAATGTCAGGAACAGGACTAGGTGGGAAGAAATCAATTAAAACAGGAGGGTGTCACAGGGAGGAGACAGAAGGAGGGAAAGAAGAGAAGGGGAAAGATGGATTAGGGTTGGGAAAAGCAAAAACAGAGGAAAGGAAGGGACAAATTGATGGGGATAGGATAAGGGGAAGGGAGAAGAGTGGAGAAGGTGGGGGGAAGGAAGTGGATGCAGGAAGAATGGAAATGGGGTTGAGGTAGTAGTGGAGGGGAGTGAGGAGAGCAAGGAAATAGAGAGGGAGAGGCTGAAGGGAGGGAGGGATTTTAGGGGCAGGAGGGGAAAGGAAGGGAGGGTTTAGACAGGGGAGAGGATGAGTGTAGAAGAGGGATTAAAATATGTTAGAAGTGGGACACTGGAGGTGCAGAGAGGTGTAGAGGACAGGTAGAGTCTAGGGAAAGTGGAAGGGGGAGGCAGGACATTGGGCTATGGGCATTTGCAGGAGGGAGTGGTGTGGGCTTGGAGTTCACATGATACTATACACTACAAAAAATACAGGATGAGCAACTTTAAGCACAACCAGTGAGTTCTGCCACGTCGGGATTCTGATTTCTATGGACTTCTTGAGCTTCAGTCTCGAGGTCAGAGGTAGAAATGCTGCAAATTTAAATTCTGCCAGCAAAGTGAATGCAAAGTGGGCACTTCGCGTTGCCACTCCACTATGCGGAGTAGGCAATGCAGAGTGCTCACTCCACCGTGTCATTACCACTTCACGTTAAGGCGTAATGGCAACGCGAAGTAAGGCGAAGTCATTGTTTTCAACGGACTTCGCGTTCCTCATTATGATTCTAAGTGATCCACTTGGTGTTTCAGATTTGGCAGCCCCCCCCACACACATCACATGGCTTACAGTACTGTAAGTCACATGCTCTTTAGCCAGGCAGGAAGGAAGTGAGTCATACAAGCAGACAGTTTCACTTTTTCCTGTGCAGACTGAAAGAGAGGATTGTGGAGAGAGAGGAGTGTGTTGAAGTGCTGATACTTTGAGATCAGAGTGAGGAGGAGAGTTAAACTTTGATTGTAACCCAACAGTTTTTTTAAAAGGCTACATTTTTTTTGTCTTTTCTGTACTCTTTATAACTTAATTTGTTCTTTCTGTAAATTTTAGTTTTCTTACCTCTATAACTTAGTTAGTTGTTTGTCTGTGTGACTGTGTGTGTGTTGTGCTTGTGTGACAGTGTGAGTAGTGATTGCTCGGACTGAGGGAGCGCAGTAGGAGTGATGGAGCAGGATGAGGAAATGTCTGGGGTGGGGGAAACTCTGGGAGAGCATGGTAGTACGCGTCGTACCATGCGCATGTGTGGGGGACATGGGCACCCATTCCTGTTGGACCACTCTAAACTTGTGAGTGTCCAACCTCTGGAAGCAGGACCAGCACTGCCTCCTGACTCTGAGGCTGTTCAACCAACACCACCACCACCACCAAGTCCAGCACAAGGTCCTCTGCAGCAGGATATGCCTGCTCCCCCAGGCCCAGGTGTGGATCCCATCCATGTTCAGCAGTGTGACTAGCCAGCTGCCAGTTCATCTGGCCCTTCCCTGCCTGTGCCTGGTCCTCTCCACACCTCCGTTGTTTGGCAGTTTTTTGACTGTGTCGGGGGGGGACAGCAGTGTGGTCAAGTGTCGCCTATGTGAGATGGAGGTGCGCCATGGCCCCTGTGGGAGTCACCTGGGGACTGGGGGCCAGCGCACCCATATGCTTAATCACCACCAGTTGAAGTGGCAGGCTGCCACAGAATGGACCATGTCTGCACATGCTGGCCGTTCTGTGGTAGAGGGTGCAGCTGTGCATAGCGGCATCCCTAAGAAGAGGAGAGCCTCAGTAGCACCTGTTGCTCCACTTGCACCCCCACCTCCACCACCAGCAGGTCAGCCTGTAGAACATGTGGACCCCAGAGAACTGCGTGTAACACAGGCTGACTTGGCAATTCTCTGGAGTGCTGTTGAGGAGAACAGCGAGAGGATGAGTGCTGTGGAGCAGCGGCTGGATCACATAGAGGGACATCAGCTGCAAATTATGCCCATGCTGGAACTGCTGCTGGATCACCATGGGATCCCACATTAGTTTTGTTTCCTCACACCACGTGCCCCCCCACACCTTCCTTGCTGTGTCATAAAATGTATTCATCCACCATCTCTGACCCTTGTATGTAATTTTGCCCCTTTTTTGTTGTCTTCCGTATGCGTGACTCTTTGTATTCTGGGCCTCCTTCCTTCTGTTAGTGTGTGTGTGTGTGTGTGTGTGTGTGTGTGTGTGTGTGTGTAGGTGTGTGTGCGTGTGCGTGTGTGCGCTGTTTTGGTGCCTCATTTTTCTGCATCCACAAAAGGCATCTGTCTTGTGTCCAGAAAATTGACAAGTCGTAACAAATTGAAATGTGAGCATTACAGCACATACAAAGTCCCCCAGATTAATGGCACACTCAGTCATGCGTGCAATGGTCACACAGAGTCCCCATATTTTTTCTGCATGCCCAAAATACATCTGTCTTGTGTGCAGAAAATTGACAAGTGGTAACACAGTGAAATGAGAGTGTTTCAGCACATACAAAGTCTCCCAGAATTAATGGCGTGCTCAGTCATGCGCACAAAAGTGGCAGAGTGTCCCAGATTTTTTTCTGTCAGGCCAAAATGCATCCTCCTTGTGTGCAGAAAATTGACAAGTGGTAACACAGTGAAATGAGAGTGTTTCAGCACATACAAAGTCTCCCAGAATTAATGGCACACTCAGCCATGTGCGCAGTGGTCACACAGAGTCCCCAGATTTTTTCTGCAGGCCAAAAATGCATCCTCCTTGTGTGCAGAAAATTGACAAGTGGTAACACGGTGATATGAGACTGTTTCAGCACATACAAAGGCCCCCAGAATTAATGGCGCACTCAGTCATGCGCGCAGTGGTGGCACAGAGTCCCAGATTTTTTCTGTCGGCCCAAAATGCATCCTCCTTGTGTGCAGAAAATTGACAAGTGGTAACACAGTGAAATGAGTATTTAAGCACATATCCCAGTATAAAATGATGACTGTGAGTGTCGTGTTGCTGGTCCAATGTGTTCTATGAGACGATTCGAGCAAATGCAATGTAATCATCTCAACTGGATTGAATGGTGCCCTTTGGCTGTACACTAATAGTAGCTTTGGTGAGTAGATATATATATATATATATATATATATATATATAGGTTGTGTGTTTTGTAGGTGAGGAGGGGGGTTGACGTGGACATGGACATGTACTCATGGTATTGTTCTGCATCACAGGTCACACAGAAACTGTTGGTGTGCACATTCCAGTGCTCAATGAGAATTTTTTGTGCTGAAATTGGAAACAGATAACTCTCAAGCACATGAAGGTTAGTATTTTTTTTGGGGGGGGTGGGGGGAATCATATTTGCAGGTTTGTCTGTAATGGTTTCTTATTTTGTTACTTCTTCACAGATTTCATCAGCATCTTTTTGGAGTCCAGTTGTTAGGATGGTCATGGTCATGCAATGAAATGATTTCTGCATGTTGCATGTATGCCCAAGCTTGGTGGAAGGGAGTGCCTGATGTTGAAGAACTTTTTTGGATAAGGCCACTTTGACAGAACAACAAAGCATCTGGAAGTGTCCTAAAAAAAGAAATGAATGACTTCTTACAACTTAATTGTTATGTGTCCCACCCTGGTTCTCAAATCTCAATCTAAAGTCAAGTTACATTTCAAACCCACGTCTTGTCAACTAACACAACCTGTGTGCAATATTTGCTGCAGTCTTTCCAAAACAATGAAATGGATTAAATAAAATCTTCATACTTACCAGAATGGATTTCACATGGATATTACATCGCTTTCTCTCTGTACGGTACAACTACAGTACCATTCCCAACGAGTTTTAGTGATGGAGCCTTTTTGTTACCTTGTAAAGAAACAAAAGAAGTGTACTGTATGTGTTTTACCATTGCGGCTCTGGAAAGCTACAGAAAACAAAACATACAACTAAAGGAAGTGAAACAGCATAACAAACATGAGTACACATACTCACTTTATTGTTTAAATATTAAGAAGCTTTGTGTCTCTGGCTGATGGATGTGGTGGTCCGGTTATACTCATGCTCAGTGGTGGCAGTGGCTAACATTAGTCCCGGTGGTGGTGGTCCAGGGGCAGACAGACTCATGGTGGCAGTGGCTAACATCAGTCCTGGTGGTGGTGGTCCAAGGGCAGACAGACTCATGGTGGCAGTGGCTAACATCAGTCATGGTGGTGGTGGTCCGGGGGGCAGACAGACTCATGGTGGCACTAGCTAACATCATTCCCAGTGGTGGTGGTCCGGGGGGCAGACAGACTCATGAGGGCAGTGGCTAACATCAGTCCCAGTGGTGGTGGTGGTGGTGGTCTGGGGGCAGACAGACTCATGGTGGCAGTGGCTAACATCAGTCTCAGTGGTGGTGGTCCGGGGGGCAGACAGACTCATGGTGGCAGTGGCTAACATCAGTCCCGGAGGTGGTGGTCTGGGGGGGACACACCACCTTTTAAAAACTTCAGTTAAAACCTGCCAACATTAACCACATCATCATCCTCATAAAGAAAGCTTCCCTCACAGTCATCGATGTCTGAAGTCTGACCACTGGGAAATTCTTTCTCCATTGTGTCGTCATCTATGTCAGTGGTGGGCCGTTTCAGGCAACCACTGCCAGTGCCACCAGAATGCTCTATTTCCACATCAGCAAGACTACCATGACTAGGCCGGGATACGAATACCGAGGCTGCAGTCTGTGCTGGTATGTGCCTCTCATTCATTTTAATGAATGTTAGCAAACTAACATTTGCAGGAGACAGGTTTGTCTGCCGATCCCTGACTATTGCACCTGCTGAGCTGAATACCCTCTCGACACTTACATTGGAGGGTGGGCATGTGAGGTACTTCAGTGCCACTGCAGTCAGCTCTGGTCATTCACTGACCTTTCCACTCCAGTACAAAAGAGGATCTTCAGTTCTTGTCAGATGCTTGTTTTCAGACAAATATGACTCAACCATTTTCTGTGCCGCACTAAGTCCAGTTGTTGATGCCTCATCCTCTTCTCCCTAGTCATTTATTTCACAAATACCCACTCGGGACAAAGCCTCCCAAAGCGGGTTGACGCCAGCCACTTTGGATGACAGACCACCTGGAACTGCAGTCCCCTTCACCTTGCAGGATATGCTTGATGGTCCTCCAGGTACACCTTCAGCTGGATTATGCTGCTGAGGTTTGCTGACCTTGGCACGTGACTTTTGTGCCCCATGAACTAAGCGCACCAGTTGACCACTGATATTTATTACCTGTTCAGGCCATCCCTCCAGTACTGATGCAATTCCACATTTGTATCGTGGGTCCAGCATTGTTGCTATGGCAAAGTTGTCACTACGCTGAATGCTCACAATGTGACGATTCTGGTCAAATACTGTCAGCATGTGTTGCAGCAACATATTGCTACCACCATCTCCGGCAACATCAAGGCTATGCTGTACATTCACCAGTGTCTGCCTTAGCACCCGCAGCAGTGGAATTGATTGGTTAATGGAGGCAGACTCACCACTCACTGCCTGTGTGGCATGTTCAAAAGGCCTCAAAATTGTTATTACAGAGTCCATGAGGCGCCACTGTTCAGTCGTCATAGACATGGAGGCCCTGGAACTGTCACGTCTAGTGTGCATAACAAGATATTCTGAGATGGCTTTGTATTGTTCATACAACCTCTCTGCCAAGTATAAAGTGGAGTTCCATCAGGTGACAACTTCCAGCTTCAAGCGGTGCTGAGGCAGGCTGTTTTGTATCTGCAACTGCCGCAGCTGGTCACAGGCCTTTCCAGATCTTGAAAAGTGAGAGCAGATACATTGTGCAATAGTCAGCGTTTCCTTTATATCAGGGTGCTGCAGAAACTCCTGCACCACAAGATTTAAACAGTGGGCCATGCATGGAACACGAAAAAACACCATTCATGATGCATTTCATTACATTTGACCCATTGTCACTTGCTATGAACCCAGCTCTCAGGGACAGAGGGTTTAGAAATCTGTCAATTTCAGTCAGTACCATATCCCACATGTTCTCACCAGTGTGTGAACAGGTCACATTATGCATAGCAATCGTTGCATGCTGTCGAATTCCTGGAAGATTGCTACTGCAACAATCCACCTTACTGCAAAGATTATTCACACTACCAACATCACAAACAACCTCCGGCACCTGCGCCCAGTGTGCAGTTATACACAAATATGAACTCCCCGCTGTTTTGCCACTTGTCCACATATCCATACTTACATGGATGAATGGAGAGGAGGAATGTTGAAGGGCATGTCTTACTGAGTCGGACACAGTGCGGAACAACTTTGGGGATGGCATGGGTAGAAAAGTTCTCCACAAAGGAGAAGGGCCAAAGTTCAATTGCCAACATTTCTGCTACAACAGCATTACGTTCACGTGACACTGTATGATTGGGGGGGGTACTTCAGCTTATGCGCAAAAACACTCTGTAACATGGGCTGACTTAAACATTTTACACAGGGTGTGTTGATCACAAATGGTTGTGCTCTATGATGAATGGCATTGGCAGGGGGTGGAGTGTGGACATTTGATGAAGACGGTTGTACAGGTGATGATGACAAACCCAGAAATGCTGATATTTTGCCAGATTTGCCAACTGGGGTTGATGTACCACTTGCACTAGACATACTGTATTCACTACTACCACCACCACCACAAAAACTGCTACTCTCACCAGCACTGGACAACATTTCAAAGTCATTATGATCCTCCACCTCATCATGCCTGTAGTAATCCTCTGCTCTTATTACCGCACTACTGCACATGTTTATTTTCCTACTGGGCTTAAGAGTCATGGAAGGGGATAACATGCTGGCTATGGTTGCTGGTGATGAGGGTGAATGCCCCACTGTGGTATTAGATGCCAGCTTGTGCTGGGTCCACAGTGCCAAGTGCCTGTTTTTAAGGTGTGTATGCTGTCCTCCTGTGCCCAGATGGCTCCCCTTTTTACCTCAACTCACACGCACATGGCAAACCTAGCAGATTGCAACTGAATCATCATTTGCATCTTGAACAAAAAAATCCCAAACAAGGGATTGTGATGCTCTGCTTTTAACATGTCCATGATGTGACTTATTTAAGCCCGTTATTATAAGCACTGAAGTGGAGGGGGGGGCACGTGATGTTTCGGGCTCTGTACACCTGGACTGCAACTGACCACCACGACTACCTATCATATTGATTGCTGGGTCAACATCATCATCAACTAAAACCAGTAGATCACAAGTTTTTACGGGGGGGTGGGATTCCTGCAAACAGACTCAGACACAGCCACTTTGAATTTCTTTTTCTCCGGTTCCCAACTGGGGTCAATTACATCATCTTCATATTCATTAATGTCACACACATCCACATCTTCTGCTTGGATGCTAACATGTGGACTGCATGTTGCAACAACAGCAACATCATCATCATCATCATCATCATCACATTCATCATCAGCATCTACACCACCATCACCTGATATTTTTTCACCACACTGTGAATCACTGCAGGGAAAATGTGTGAAGTTAAGTGCCATGGTGGACGGAATATCATATTGTATGCTATCGTTGACATGATTATCAGAACCCTCAGGTTCAGTTACTGGGATGTTACTGGGAAGTATGACATCATCTACGCTGCCACTCACTTGCACTGCTTCACACTCAATATGTTTGGATACGGTACACTGGTTGGAATTAGAACTTGACGCAACAATACTAATACTACCTCCACAACCACTAACACCAGTAACACTAACACCACCGGCTGGGAAAACATCATCTCCTCCAACTCTGAGTGAAGCTACTGATTGGGCTGTAAAAAACATTGCAGGAGAAATACCTTTCTTCACATCAGCAATGCACTTATGCGTCTACGTACTACTACCATGCCCATAGACCATCTTACTGCCAACATTGCCATGGCGAGAAACAGCTTTGCTTGCACATCTATTTGCAGGCATTTTGGGGGATCAAGCACAATATTATAACCAAATTCAGATTTTGATACGTTCACTTTCTGATTGGAAGGACGCTGGATGTGAAGCCAAATAAACAACTGTGGCTTCAGCAACAGATAAGAGACTACTCTGAGACTGTCATGGAATTAAAACAGCTTCAGTCAGTAACCAGTTGTGCTGATGAGGTCACAAAAACAATCCAATCTGGTAAAAAATACCTTTTGAACGTGGGGGTGTGGGGGGAGCACTGAATGCAGACAGTGCAGATTTTTCGGCACTACAAGCAGCAAAACTAAGAACAGATACCACGATCACAGTACAAAAACAGGCAGCTGCAGTGGATAGCAGGTTCACACTGCTGCGCCTGCAATTATGCTAGTCTGTGGCACAATAAAAGGTGTATTATTTGATGTACGCAACACTGCACACTCACACACAGAACAGTTTGTGTACAATGCTGAACAAGGAATGCGTAGCAAATGCAAAAGTTCAGCACTATGCCACGTTACATATTCTAAATTTGTAATGTAAACAACCTGAACTTATAAACTGCTGCACCACATCCACACAACAAACAGCAAGAACATTTCTACTAATATTGACAATATTACTATGTGTACATTAACACAGTCAGTTATATAACAAAAAAATAACCAAAAAACAGAGAAATCACTATTTCACTATTTCTCCAACTTAAATCTACCTACACCACAGACACCCCTCCTTCAAAGCACACTTTCACTGTCTTTCACCACACACACACACTCAATGTTGTAAATTAACATTCAAAATCCACACAAAAACAAAAACGCTCGATGATATCAGCACAGGAGTGTTTCCTATAATCGATGAACTAAAGTTGGATCCCAAAAAAAATGCAAAAATGCTTTTTGAACAGCTTTTACAAGATTCTTATCACAGACAGCTTTCAGAGCACACTGTCTCCTACTCCTTCCTACTCATACTACCCTGAACTGAGGCTGTGCATATCAATATAGAGGCCATGTGACCTGAAATCCCATGGATCACTGCAAAATTCACCTTCGGAGCTCAAAAACAAGGCGAAGTGAGGCGAAGTACATTGTTTTCAATGCACTTCACCTGAAATTTCGGTGGAGTAGTGGTCTGGGGAGGCAGAGTAATGCAAAGTCATTGTTTCCAAAGGACTTTGTGTTCCTCATTATAACGCAAAGTACTACACTTCGCGTTGCGGAGCACTCCGTGAATCCGCCTTTGCTCCGCGAATCGATTCGCAGAGCGGTTTGAGCCTACTTCGCCCACCACTAGTCAGAGGGAATCAAAACCCCTCTATGGCAGAACACACTGGTTATGCATATTTGTCCATCCAGTAGTCTCTATGTACTGCATACAGACAATACATTTCGCAGTCTCAGTTTAACACATCAACAACCAATTTTGTACTTCATCTTCTTATGGTATTCTATTAAAGGAATGATTTAAAATCCCAGTTGCCTTTCAGTATCAGTATTAGTTCATTGTTCATTCAAAAATGATTGAAATATACAAATACAGGAAAAGCAGTTCCACAAATATAGACAGTACATAATATAAAAGCATAACACGAATAGCTTAGCGTGAAAGCAGCATATACAGGTGCACCGTTCATTCATACCCTCTAAGAGAAACTTCTTCCAGGTTAAATTATGTTCCATATAACAATATAGAAACATACATAGAAACATCAGACGTTGTAGGCAGATAAGGACCTCTTGGACCACCTAGTCTGCCCAGTTTTCTCTGCCTACTCTGTCACCACCATCTCCTCCCCTTCCCTTACCTTACTACCAAGGCCCCGTTGTATCTGTCCCATGCATGCTTGAATCCAGTCACCATTTTGGCACCCACCACCTCCGCTGGAAGGCTATTACAGGCATCCACCACCCTCTCCATGAAGAAGTATTTCCTCGCATTTCCTCTGAGCCTCCCCTCCTCCAGCTTCATAGCATGATCCTTTGTCCTTTGTCCTTGGTCTTCTTTTTCTATGGAAAATGCTACCTTCCTGTACCTTATTAATACCTGTTAGGTATTTGAATGTTTCTGTCATATCCCTCCTTTCTCTTCTGTCCTCCAGAGAGTACATATTCAGTTCCTTGAGTCTCTCATCTTAGGGTTTTTGATGCAGGTTCTGCACCATTTTGGTAGCATTCTTTGTATCATCTCCAACTTATTAATGTCCTTCCAGAGGTGGGAACTCCAGAACTGGACACTGTACTCAAGGTGAGGTCTTACCATTGATCTGTACTGGGGTAATATTACCTCCTTCTTCCTACTGGTGATACCCCTCCCTATGTACCTGAGCATCCTGCTAGCCTTCCACCTGTCTTATCACACTGCTTGGTTACCTTCAGGTCATCAGAAGTGATTACACCCAGTTCCCTTTCCTCTTCGGTGGTTGCCAGTACTTCCCCTCCCAACTGATACGTAGTCCCAGGGTTTCTGTGCCACAAGTGTATAAATGTATAATTCCTTGTTGACGTGGAGCCTTTATGAAGAGCCCCTGACTCAAAGGTCTTAATTCCGAGATTCAATAAATAAAAATAAATCAGATAATACATAAAAAATAAAGTGCATGATTTTGCACTTTTTTGCATTGAAACCTAGCTGCCAAATCCTTGACCATTCTTCCAACTTTTTCCTTCATTTGTTTCCACCTCCCCCGGTGTATCTACTCTGTTGCAGATTTTTGTGTCATCCACGAACAGCCATACTTTCCCTTCTAGCCCTTCTGCAATGTGTTTCTATTACTTTGCCCACAACTGAAGTCAGGCTGACAGGTCTGTAATTTCCTGCCTCCTCCCTGTTCCCACTTTTGTGAAATGGGACCACATCTGCCCTCCTTCAGTCCCTTGGAACCTCCCCTGTTTCTAATGATAAGTTGAACAGAGTTGTCAGCGGTGCAGCCAGCATCTCTTTGAGCTCTCTCAGTATCCTGGAGTACACCCCATCAGGTCCCATTACCTTGTCTTCTTTTAATTGTGCTAGTACCTTGAGGACTTTCTTATCTGTAAAAGGACTGGTGTCTACCTCCTACCATTTATGCCCTTGTCCCTTATCATTGGACTGTCACCTACCCCTTCTTCTGTAAATACTGAACAAAGGTATTTGTTCAGTATATCTGCCTTATTTTGGTCCTCCTCCTCCTCACAAACCCCTTCTTCCCCTTTTATCCTTACTATTCCACCATTTGGTCTTCTTCTTCTCACTTATATATCTAAACAAAGTTTATCTCCTTCTTTTACTGATTGGGCAATATTCTTCTCTGTTTTTGCCTTTGCATGTCTAACTGCCTTCCCTGCCTCCCTTTGTTTCTCCTGGTGGTTTTTCCTATCCACTTTCTTCTGTATCTTTTTGTACTTTCTAAATGGTAGTTTGTTTGCTCTTACTAAGTATCAATCTTCAGGATTCAATTTTGGCTTTCTTATGACTTTTAAAACAAATTTCATATGTACATCTCATTATCATATTTACCTTTATGAACATGGGTCAGTAGAATCAGGCCCCAAAATACCCCAAAAAAGCAGCCATCACCCCATAAAGGAGCACTAGCCTTTTCTAGAGGAAGTTGCGTATGTTAACTGAATATAACACCAGGCTTAGGGCGATTAGCCATCTCAACACTCAAGGGTGTAGGCGAGCAGCAGCGTCAGGTCATATAAACAGGTATATGGGTCAAGCTGCATGACAATTCAAACTCAGATGATAACGGCAGCATTATAATCTTAACCCCAAATGTACCAACTAAAGTGTCCTGAAAGCAGGGCATTATAGACAATACATGCCCCCTATATATGTCTGGTTACAGCTAAGCCATACCTTATTCTCCTTATCCGAAAAACAGGAACAAACCACATCTCAGTTCTTTCCTTTTGTATGAAAAAAGGAAAAGTGCCTACCTAGGTAAAACTGTGACAATAAAATGTTACATGGGTTCTCCTAGAGGCCTCCAACCAGCTTAGCTACTGACCATGTTTGCCTTTATTTGACGTACCACAAATTACCCCTTTATTCAGCAATATCACCTTAGCCAATAAGACCCTTTGATTACCACACCAAAGTTTATAGTAAAAATCTATCAATGATAAGATAGAATACACCAAGAGATACACTTAAGTCTCATTAGATCTAATTACATTTTGTAGCATAGCATGGTGCAGTGTACTGTGATTTACTGCCGTCTTACCTTCTAATAGAGCTCATAAAATTACATCTCTGGTGTTAATGTGATTCTGCATAAAACGGTGAGATCAACAACAAGCACACAACAAAATACACACACACAAATAAAACCTTGGAAAACATATAAATAAAATATCGAATTAATTTGTCAACCTCAATTTATTGAACATGTTTGTAATGTTTCTGTGAGAGAAAATCCAGAAGTATTAACCTTCTTATCAAAATGTAAAAATAGTAGATTAAATGTTTCAGAGGAGTCTCCAAATCCATGTCAGCTTAAAGCCATGCAATCTTTGAAATGCCTAAGGCCAAACTTAATGTTTTCACTCCTAGCAGCCACGTCATTTGAATGGAGCAATTGTATCTCTTATGTGAGACCATGGCTTTTAATTCCTTTTATCGTGCAACCTATGCAATATAAAATAAATAAGAGTACCTCCAAATGTAGAGTCCTCTCGAGGTATATAAGGCATATTCACTGTTAATATGGGCCATAAATGAATGTTTGAAACAAGATGAGCTCCAACGTATGCACCCAAACTCATTTTCTCTCAGAGAGTTTTACACTTAACTTCCATCGACTTCCATCGATGTTAGCTCCCCAAAAGACACCGGCTACTGTCTCCACAAAGTTTTTCAACGTTAGGTCTGTCCAACTCTCTAACTTGTTTGTCAGGACTGTATTATTCTGAGATCCAAGTCAGGTGAATTTATCGGGCGGGTCAAACAAAAGAAAACCTTCCAGTGAGCATAATATTTTTTTTTCATTAATACTGTAATTATAATGACCCCCAAGCCCCAGGCAACATTGGCATGCCTGATTTAGAATAAAAAGTGCCTTTATGCACTTATAGTGCTGCCTAATCTCTCTTCAGGGGACAGGTGCAGCTCCTAAACTTTCGGTTTACACAGGAACTATTCCACTCTAACACATAAATTATTCCATGTTATTCAATAAGTTATTAATAGATTTTCTTGAGAGATTTTAATTTTATATGCAAGCTATGGCTCCATTTATGAGGGCGCCATCTCAGTCCAAGTGAATCTAAGCATACTAACAAATAGGACTCCAACAAACAATATTGGCATTCCAGTTGCTCCGAGCAGAGGGAGTTTTAGCTTAGCTTAACTTCAAACATGTATGTCCCTGCAAAAATATATGTAATAATGTTTAAACTCTTTAAAGAGAGAAAGAGTTAGAGTTGGAGTTAGAGCAGTGTGGAGCAGAACGGCTGCATGACCATCTTGCTGCTTCACCCCGCTACCGCAGTATACCAGCTGTCATTGTGTCCTAGTGATTTTAGGGCTTATACCATAAAAATTTACTGACTGTCCTTCCACAGTAGTTTGTAAAGTCTGGCCCCTCCTCACTTGAGGGGTTAGATCCATTCAATGCCAATAAATTTGGTCCCTGGTGTACTGCTACCATGTGCTTCTTGCAGTGCATGCCTCACGGTGACTCACATTTAGCATTTCTAATGTTCCTGAAATTTTCATTCATCTGAGTTCTAAATTCTCTGATTGTTCTGCCTATATGCAACCTATTACAAGGGCAGATGACCACATAAACCACAAAAACGGTTGAGCCTTTGGCAAATTCTCTGATTTCCATTTGAAAACCTGTGGTTGTGTGTGTGAATGTCCTGCATTGCTCAGGGTATTGTCTGGTCTGGCCTGAGTTTCCCCAGTGTTCTCCTCCCCTTGGCATGCACTTAGCCACCTGGAGCCTCAGCTACATGCAGCCATGTCCTCCAGAGGGAGCAAGCTCCCTTTGCCTATCGCAAGGATCGCTGGGACAGCAGCTGTGGTCTGGTCTGGCCCCTGGAGTGGAGTTCCTGAGCTCATTCCCAAACCTGAGTTGCCTGCACAGCAGGGTGATGTGCTGCTGGGCCACCAGGGCGGCGCTATCTGGATGTTTACTGATTGCATAGTTATGTACTACCCCAGAAACAAGGATTTGTTTTCTACATTTGGGAAATGCATCTTTATTCCTCTTTCTGTATTTCTTAGTAACATACTGCAGCCAAGTGCTTTGACCTTTCAGTACTCATAATGGAGAGCAGCAGTGATCTCCAGAGACCAAAAAAATCCTTTCTCACCTTCACTAAATGGCAGTTCTTTTAGGCATCCTGTGATGTGGGAAGACGTTATTGTCCAAAACTGTTGCCCTTGCTTATCAAGCAACAAGATTTTATAGTATTTTGCCAGTCACTAACATTAAATCAACTGTTTTTGTTAAGAAATCTTTATTTAACTTATTAAAAAAAGACCACTTAATTGGTAATTGTGTCTACTAATTGTTATCTTTTTACGATTTTGCCTATATGTATTTTTTTGTTCTAACTGGTTACATATGAAAATGGGTAATTATGCACACGACGTTCACCACTATGATAAAAAAAAATTAAATGAAACATAAATATTTCAGGTTCTACAGATTGTTGGTATTTAAAGCAATGAATGGTGAATCCAAACATCTTCTTAACACAACTACAGTAAAGGGGCTGCTTTTATTAAACTCAGCCTCATCTATCAGCTTTTACATAGTCATCTAATGGTTGGTTTGTGTTCATTCTGACCTGATTTTGATAGTGCCAGATCACTGTAATACTCAGCTATGATTTCATACTTGTCTATATTACTGTATCTTACCACTTGCACACTTGCCACAACAAGGTTATTTTTTATTTTACCATAGAGAACCACTCCAGATCAGTTCTGGATGAGCTGTGACCGCCCCTGAAACTAAGCTGCAGAATGTGGTGCTCAATGCCTATCCTCCAATCAGTGGCTTCAATCTGTATCATTCTGCTTTGCCCCTACAGTACTTCTTTCACAGGCAGTCTGTCACAATTTGTTTTAGAAACCAGTTGTAACTCTAACTACAGTTTATAAAACTGGCCTTAAAACTCCTGCAACCTCATTAGTTGAAACAAGTCACATAATCGTAGATTACATTCTGATGACCACACACCTCACCTGAACTACAGATGTTTTCAGAAAAGTAAAGCCAATTTTGTAAGAGGGATAACATACTCCAATGTGTGTATTTATAAGGGAATAATGCACTTCTTAGGTAGTTGAGCACTCAGTTTCACCTTGTGCCCAACAACCACTTGAGGCATGCATTATCCTTTATTATAAAATGGGTCTGGAGAATTGTGCATTCTGATTGGCTGAGAGGTGCCTCTGGCCATGTCCTTATCAGGTCATATTGTGCCAACTGGCACCTCTTCAGCCAGTCATAATGCTTCACAATGTAAATCACTGTTCCTCACTCTACGAACGTCTGCATTTCAAAAGTACCTGGACCTGCCTGAGCCTAACCGAGCTGAGTAACAGTCATACCCCCCACCTCCCCATGCTGTAAACACAACCTAGTGCCCTGCATAACCCTACCTAGTCAAGTACAGTAAAACACTGTATAAGAAAATTTCTGACATCTGCTACCATACAAGTTAGGAGAACCTGCAGAGGAAATAAAATAAAGTCACCTGCGATCCACCGAGCGTTGTTGCCATGGTGACGAGAAACGGCTTTCAAATTAAAGCCAACAGTCGCATTTCCACGAGGTCTTTCATAGCATGTGTAAACAAACTGACCAAAATGCCCTAAATAAATTGTTTTACCTTTCAGCAATTTTGCCGTTATTTACCTTTTGAAAACCGCACCGCAAAAAAGGAAGTGGCGCCTATGGCGGCCGCAAATGGACGCCGCTCCAGAGTCAAGCGGGACTCTGAAAGTAAATGAAATGGCACTAGTAAAAGATGGAAAAAAAACAACAAAAAAAAAAGATTAGTGAGTCTTGGGGGAGGCAGAAATATCACACAGCATCCAGTGTTGGAAACGCTCAGCTCCACTTGAAACATCACATAGCATCCGATGTTGGAAACGCTTTGTCCCACTCCCTCTCTGAGACTGCGTGAGCAGAATCAGAGACATGAAGTAAGAAATGTAAAAAAAAATAAGCATATTCTATAACATTTTGTGTGTTAATGTGTGTAGCTGGGTGGGGGTGGAGAGACAGACATACATCAACCCCAAAACACCTACATTCCAGGCCAATGACAACGACTACTTTGTGTGTTTTTCTACAAATATGACCATTTTTTTTACTGTTTTTATGTATACTGTGTGCATTTTTTTTATTAACTTTTTTTACAGGCGGACCCATTTTATAAGCATAATAAGACACTCCGAGGTGTGGGTTATCTCCTGATAAGAGCACGCCCAGGTGCATAAGGCACTTGGCGCAAGCGCCTTGTGCCTAACAATGCAGCTGGGTGTGTTCTTATCAGGAGATAACCCACACCTTGTTGTGTCTTATTGCTTGCATAACTGCACACCCTGCCATGTGTTAACCCCGTACATGCGTGACCAATGAGTACTTTTGTTTTGTTTTTACACTCTCTTGCTATGTGATAACTTCACAAACAAATCAATGAATCTGCATCCTTGTTGTTTGCAAGGTCATGAAAAACCTCAGAGGTGTCGAAAACTCGCAACACAAGGTCCTCAAAACATTATTCTGTAAGCATCTTTAATTTTTAGTTATAACTAGGTAAAAAAAAAGACAACAGTATTTTTTTCTGTTTTTGTATCCTGCAGGTTCTGTATTTGAAAGATCAAGCTAGAGGCTGGTACAGAACCAGCTGTCAGCATTCCCGTGACCTGTCATAACAGCAGCTAAGGTCTGATAAAGTAGTACCTCCACATAATACATTAGTGCAGAGGAGGACAAGGCATCCGGAAGCCATGAGTTCCTTTCCCAGTATTACTTCCTTGGGTGTGGAACTGTACAAGGGTGAGTCAGAAGGTGCATGTCACTGTTTCAATTTGCACATTTAAATAGCTTGCCCTAATAAGACAGAACATTCCAACAGCACAATTTCAGTTTATTATTGCTGCATTTCCAGATGGTACTTGTCTATACATTGTTGTGTCTGTTATACATAGGAAGGTATTTGATCTAAAAACTATGGTTTATCACCAAAGGAAAAAAATGTTTTTCTCATAGTTCTAGTCAAGCCTTGGCATCTTCAGAAATACAGTAAATAATGATTATGTGGTATACAGCTGACACTACAATAGTTAGTGGGTGTGTGTGTGTGTGTGTGTGTGTGTGTGTGTGTGTAGGGTGTGTGTGTTTGTGGGGAGGGGAGTAAACGCTTTTTCAGAAACAACAGTTTTGGACTTGGCACCATCAATAGAAAAACAGAAAGGGGGACTGGGCTAATGGCTCCACATGCACTCCACCACATACACACTCCTCGTGAGCTTTGCACTACTTCTAGGATTCTGGCAGAGAAAGATTTCAAGGGTTGTGCAGCTGAGGTCCCTTGCTGGGAAGCCTATGTGGTTATCATTATAGCTTGCCGTGCCTGGTAGGCATAGTCATTTCAGTGACTTTGGATTCCTTTAGGTTTTCATCACCAGTGATTTTTTTTCTCCCCTCAGTGCCTTGACCACAGTTTTGATGTCTCAGTTAAATTCAATGCAAGTCCTCTAATCAGACTCAGAAAATAGTCACTGCCATAAGTTGATAGGAATGGTCAAGATAGACCCCAAGTTCCTTGTGCCTCTCGTGTCTCTAACTGGCTGTGATACTGTGTATCCCTAGCACTGGTTCTACAGGGCTGGGAAAGGACAGAGATCAGTATAAAATGTAAATATGTTAAGTGTGGCTTACTGTATACCTGCTGCTTTTAAGCTTGGGATCTGTACTTGGTGCTGATGACTGGGCTATTGGCAGGGTTTTGGTCGGGCTTCAACCGTGTAAACCTTTTCCACTTACTGGTGTCATGCTCTGCACTCTGTAAATAAATGTTGGTCTTTTGCAAACAAGTTATGCCTCAAGTGTGGTGACCTGTCTTTGTATTGATTGATTTACTTATTTATATATTTATTATTGATCTATTTATTTACTTACTTCAAAGGTTTGACCAGGAATGACATACTGAGCTAGTAGCAGCTCATCTCTAGATGCATGCTGGTGGGAAGGGGAAAGGGAGTACAGTAAAACTACAACTTGACAACAAGGTGCAATAATATATATTAGAATACATAGCAAGTAACAGTTGGGCAAATTACACTATAAAAAGAATTTGTTGGCAGAGAAGGACTGCTTGGCCCATCCAGTCTGCCTAGATGTATAATGAACTTTCAATAGCCATGACTAATGGAACAGGTACATTGAATACTAGATTCAGCACCAGACAATGTGCAAAAATGCAGGGTTAAGCTGTAGTCTAAACATGGGGATTATTGGGAGGGCCTCAAACTAAAGTCATAATATGGCCAAAGGCAATTTTACGGGAAGTGAGTAGAAAGGTCTCGAAGGAGGGAGGTGAGGGAAAAGAGGGATGAGACAGAGCAAATTGCAGGGTAAAGGAAAGACCAAAGCTTAGAGAAATGAAAAGAGAAAGCAGCTTGGCCTGCAGAAAATTTCATATGAGGGAGGGCAAGGTATCGAGGGTCAGTGTTATGGAGGGAGTATGTGGGGGTAGAAGAGGATGAAAGAAGGGAGGTAAGGTAGGAGGGAGGTAGTCAAGCCAGAATTTGGAGATAAAGGAAGCACAGTGGGAATGACGCCTGGCATTAACAGAGGGAAGGGGGAGTGAGAGGAGTAGAGAGAACACTGATTGGTGCAAGGGGGATGGTCTAGGACAGAGTGGCAGAAAGAGTGTCTGGTCTGGCCAGAGTAGACATGGGAACAGCACTGTAAGCAATGCCACCATAATCGAAAACTGGGAGGACTCATGATCATTTTTAAGAGGATTTCTCTGTGTGTAGGAAGAGTGATGCTGCTTTACTCCCATAAATAGCCCCCGATTTAGGTCGGACCTTCTGGTGGATGGCACCCACATGTGCTGAGAAGTTGAGGTGACAGTCCAGCCAAACCTCAAGATATTTAAAGAAGGAGACATCCTTGATCAGTCACCATCAAGGGTATGGAAAGAGGGGAGGAATGAAAGTCTGGCCAAACTCTGTTTGGTGCCAAAGGTCAAAGATTTTTTTTTTTTGGCATTGAGGAACAATTGATTATCCTGGAACCAACAATCCAGTTGGAGCTGAGCAACCAGGACAAAAGTAGAGGCAAAACAAAAAGGTAATACTTGCACAACAATAAACAATTCTACACTATTAAATGCATGCTGAAAATAGAAAATAAAGCCAGAACTGATGTTTTTACCATAGGATTTCTTCAGGAATTGTCTAAAAGAGAAAAAGGCAAAGTTAAAGGAGAGGTAGCCAGAAATAATAGCAGGCACTACACGTTTGTAAATAGAACAAGCAGAATATGGAATACATTGCCAAGTGAACTAGTGTGCAGTACATCTTTATTATGTTTTAAAAAAAGTGTTGATATCTGGTTAACGCAAAATAGGCAAAAATGATCCCACTAATGTGAGGAACAGTTATAATGCACTATTCCATTCTAAACCTAGTATAAGTACCCAGTATAAGGTCAGGGGAAATAAGGGAGTTACATATCTGTGAGGAAATAAAATAGCGGAAGGATCTAGGAGAAACAGTGATAACAGGCAAGGTAAGAATAACTTGAGGGAGGCAGTATAGCACAGTGATTTAAGGCTCTGAGCTGCAAATCTGGTGACATCCAGCAGACCAGACCTGGGTTTGAATCCCACAGCTTCCACTTGCATACTGTGTGACCCTGAGCAAGTCACTTAACTTCCCTGTGCTCCCAGGTCGCACCTGTGAAAAAGCTTTCAGCTTAGTGTGCTACTCCTGGTTAAACAACAAAAAAAAAAAAAAAGAATAGAAGCTGGAAACAAAAAGTGATGATGGATATGAAGAGGCATTGTAGGAGGGAATGAGCTGAGGAGTCCTCAAGTGGGAACTAATTAACAGGGCATAGTAAGAAGGCTCAGAGATGACAAAGGTGGTGGTGGAAGAAGACAGATCTCTGGGAAAAATGAAATAGCTGGAATGCCCACGTGAGTATGCCCCTCCACCATACATGCACACACTGGATGGAAGTGTGTGCAGGCATGCCCACGCATGCAAACTTACTATACATACATGCAGTCAAACATATGACAGGGGTGGGATTAAAGGACTGACTACAGTGTTAAACCGTAGGGTGGCAGAAAGGTGTTAGTAGAAAATAAAGTCTGTCATTTAAACCAGAGGGCTGCCGAGAGCCTAGGTACAAAAATTTAAAGAGACCATGAAGGGACTAGAGAAGAAACCTATGACAATCATTCAGATGACACTTTGCAGTCACTGTGACCTCCTTGAGAGGTGTTAAACTTGGCCCTTACAAATGGTGGTAGTACAGCTCTATTTTGTGCCAAGCAGTGTACTTATGAATGGGGCAATAAGCCTTTTCAGTTGCTTGCCCATTTAGCTAAAGGTAGGAGTGTTATAAATCTATTTGCTGCCCTTAAGGATAGATTGAGGAAAACCTATAATAAAAGTTCAGAGATTAGGCTTCAATTTGTGCAATTTTATAGAGCACTGTACATGGGGGAGGTGTCGAATAGTGAGGATAGGAATGCCTTCCTGAGGGATATTTACCTCCTGGTGCTTACAGAGGAGCAAGCTGAACAGCTGGGATCCCCTGTGCAAGTGGCTGAGTTATTGGTTGTTCTGGGGACACTAAAAAAGGGGAAAGCTGCACAGCCAGATGGGCTGAGTGTCGAATACTATCAAGCGTTAGGGGAGCCCTTATTAGAACCTCTCAGAGAAATGCTTGTGAAAGCTCTGGAGCAGGGGTTCTTGGTGGACTCATGCTACCATGCCAGTATCATGGTCATCCCAAAACCGGGAATGACTCCACCATGTGTGTACCATACAGGCCCATTTCACTGCTAAACTGCGACACAAAAATTATTGCTAAAGTATTGACCAGGCATTTAAAGGTTTTGCTCCTGTATTTAATCAACCCAGATCAAACTGGTTTCGTCCAGGGCAGATACTCCTACAATAATATTAGATGGCTATTAAATGTGGTCTAGTGGGTCTCTTGGCATCCGGGGAGGCATTTGTGCTTTCCCTGGACACTGAGAAAGCCTTTGACAGGGTAGACTGGCCCTACTTGAGTACAGTGTTGCAAAAGTTTAATTTGTGGGAAGATTTTTTTTTAAATATGTGCAGTTGCTCTATGCAGCATCTAAGGCCAGGGTTTTAGTGAATGGAGGGCTGTCTGATGAGTTCTCCTTGTTGCAACGTATGAAACAGGGGTGCCCCCTTTCCCCACTCCTCTTTGCCTTGGTGATAGAGCCCTTAGCAGAACATTTCAGACAGAACCCAGATATAGCAGATCTGGTTGGGAAGTGGGACATGCCCACAAAGCGTCACTCTATGCAGATGATCTTCTGCTCTTCATCACAAAGCCCAAACCGTCCCTGTCAGAGATTATTTGGATTATAGATCGTTTCTCGGGGTTCTCAGAATATGAAATGAATTATGATAAATAAGAATTATTGCAGTTGGGGGGAAGGGGCAGGTACAGATACCAGGGCTCCCATTTAAGTGGGTTTTGCATTTGATTATCTACTTGGGTTTTAAGGTGGGCCTGGTACTTTCAAGCCTCTACAGCCTGAATTATGCACCTCTATTGAAGGTGATCACAGGAGACTTGGCCAAATGGAAACTGTTCCCTATATCTCGGATGAGACACATTAACTTACTGAAAATGAATGTCCTGCCTCGTATGCTATACCCTATCCATATGTTCCACCATGGGCCTAATGGCGAGAGATATTCATCTTTTCGAAGCCAGATGTAATGATTTTCTATGGCAGGTTAAGAGACCCAGGACAGCACTGACCCGCTTGAAGGGCCCCACAGGAAAGGGTGGCCTCTGCTTTCAGTGCTATCATGTTGTAGCCTAACTTTGGCTATTATGAGAATGGTTGTTTGGGGAAAGAGGGGCAAGCTGGACCACGCTTGAGAGGGGTAATAAACCTGCCACTCCTCTTTGTTATTTAGTTAAGGGTGGGCTGGCCAAGTACAAAGCCAGTGGAGAAGTGAAGGGGATGGGCTACTAAAATGCTAGGAGGAGAGCAGAAAAAAACCCTCCTTGCACCTCTCTGTGGTAATCCAGCCTTCCTCCCAGGATTAGAAGACTGTGGTTTTGTGGAATGGGGTGGAGTGGTGCAACCTGATTTGGGGATCTGATGGGATCCGCTATACTCTGTACTCAAGTGGAGTGGGAGGCTGAGCTGGAACTTGGAGGGTTACAGAAGTTGCGGTATGTGTAGGTCTCTACTCACTTACACAGTATGAATAGATGGGATCCAGGGCTGCTGGGATTAATGGGCTGAAGAGGGAGATTTTGAGGGCTAAAATAGACCTGAAGGGTTCTATGGCGAGTATATATTCTTACTTATGGAAGGTGTTTTCGGATCAGTCGGTTGGGTGCACCAACTTTGGGAATGGGACTTGGGACTGGACATTATTAATTATAACTGGGCCCTGATCTGTGAGTCTCATATGGGGCTCTTGTGGTGTAATAAATTTAAGGAGACCCAATTTAAATTTGTCCATTGACTCTACCTCCTCCCTGCCATAGTGAGTAAATTTAATGTGTGGGAGGTGTAAGGAAGAGTGAGGCACCTATCTACGCTGCTTCTGGACTTGCCTGAGGCTCAAGCAGTTTTGGAAAGAAATTTAGGAACAGTTAGTGCAGAGACTGGGAAGCCACATAGCGGACAATCCTTTGGCTGCTTTGTTTGAGGTGGATGCCTCAGATACTGAGGAATGGGATCTACTGCTGAGGCTCGTTAGGGTTCTGTTGGTTCTGGCCAGGATGTCTATACAGAACACTTGAGTATCCTGTGAACCCCTCACAGTGGGTATGTGGGTAAGATGTGGTTGCTAGAACACTCCCTTTAGAACAGACCACATATGAGTTGAAAGAGGGGAGTTATTTGAGAGGGTGTGGGGCACCTTTATTGACTCATTCCCCACCACGGAGGCCACCATAATGCACTTAGTGCTGGCTGTATGATTAGGACATGAAAACAATATAAGACACATGGTGGGATGGTCTACCTTTTATATGGAACTTACAATGAGGTCAAGGTGCTGAGTACCTAAAGAGAATGCATGTAGTATGAGTCCAGCAGTGTTGTTACTGGTTATTTGTTACCTATTTATTTTGTTAATGTATTAAACTACTTGTTTGATTCTAAGTGGAATAATTATAATGTACTCTAGGCAGCTATATGTAGCAGATAAAATGAATGTATTTGCTAGTATGAATAATGTACTGACACTGTTATTCTGGAGTGGTTATGAACTTTAAGAAGCTGACTACTGTCTGTCTTGTATGTGTTTGTACCATTTACCTGATAAACTAATAAACAGATTCAAAGAAAAAAAAGGAATACTGTGCAAAGTACTGGAGCTCACAGCTGAGGAAAGACTGGAATAAGGTGGAGACAGTATAGTGCAGGGCAACTAAGATGATGTGGAGTCAGGAACAGTGGGAGAATTCAAGAATGCATGGGACAGACATAAGACAATTCTAGTGGGGGATAGGAGGAAGTAAGCTGTTGATTAACTAGAATCTGCAGCTTATCCATCAGGTAGGGAAATGGGCAGACTAGGTGGGCCAAGCAGTCCTTATCTGCCGTCAAATTCTATGTTTCTATGTTTCTACATGGTCTTGGGGAACTGACATATGAGGAAAGGCTGCAGGACTTAAACATGTGCACTCAGGAGTTTCCCAGGGATCTATCCTGTGTCCCCTGCTATTCAGCATCTACCTTAATGCCCTGCCTAAATCCTGCCCTGGCAACCTTCTCCTCTACATGGACGATACTGTTCTTTATGCAGCACATCCTGATCCTCTCTCTCTCTCCAGTGTACCTTACAAAACTCCTCTCAGATTGAGCACTGGTTTGCTAAACACAGATTGATGATCAACATTAAAAAAACTAAGACGATGCTCTATGCACACCGACAAAACAGATCAAAGGATTTCCCCCTGGAAATATTCTCCGCCTCTCTCATCCCACTGGAACAGGTCCAAAAGTATAAGTATCTAGGTATTACATTTGACTCTTCCCTCTCATTCCACGAACATATAAAAATCCTCACCTCCGACACCAACACCCACATTGGTCTCCTTAACAGACATAAAGACTGCCTGCCACTTGAAGCACTTCACCTAGCCATTACCTCCTCAGTCTTATCGCTGGTGGACTATGGCCTCACAATCTATGCTGCCATCGACCCTATGGTGCTTCATCAAATACAAGTAGTCATCAATAAGCCCATAAAACCAAAGATAGCTGCTCAAACCTCTAAATTACTACACACTGGAATTCACATTTCTTATAAGGGGTGCTGCTAGATGGTGACAAATAACAAACAAAGCAAAGCAAAACAAAAAGACTAGCGCACACCCCCCCCACATAGCATAACATTTAAACTTTCAAATGCCAAAAATGGCTATATCTACTTTCAAGCTCCATGTGAGGAGAGGGTCCTCTTAGTTTCAGACTGGAATTCCAATTTGAGTAAGCTAAATCACCAACGTCAAGGTGGGGCCCTTCAATTTAGTCCCTAACTTTCCAGTGCCTCAATGGCTACTAGCTAACTGCTTTTATACTGTGCTCCCAGCAGGGATTTTGCACAGGTGATTTAACTTTCGAATCTTTATACTGTGCTCCCAGAAGGGATATAACACAGACATTTTAAAGGGAGCATGCTATAGAGGAGCACCATACACTCCCCAAATTCAAGTAAAACCATAAAACCAAAGATAGCTGCTCAAACCTTTAAATTACTACACACTGGAATTCACATTTCTTATAAGAGGTGCTGCTAGATGGTGACAAATAACAAACAAAGCAAAAAGACTAGAGCACACCCTCCCCCCCCACATAGCATAACATTTAAACTTTCAAATGCCAAAAAATGGCTATATTTACTTTCAAGCTCCATGTGAGGAGAGGGTTGGTGATTTAGCTTACTCAAATTAGAATTCCAGTTTGAAACTAAGAGGATCCTCTCCTCACATGGAGCTTGAAAGTAAATATAGCCATTTTTTGGCATTTGAAAGTTTAAATGTTATGCTATGTGGGGGGGGGGAAGGTGTGCGCTAGTCTTTTTGCTTTGTTAGTCATCAATAAGGCCTGCCAGCTCCTCTCTGGTGCCGACAGAAATACATATACCTGCACCCTGTATGCGCTCACCAATATCCTCTCCCTTGAGGAAAGACTATTATACCAGACCTGTCTCTTTACCAAAAAAATCCACCTGGGTTTAACCCCAATAGGTGTCATGCCTTCTCTTCAGGCAGCTACCATATCAGCATCCACATGGGCTGCCCCAAAAACTATCTGGAAGGTGCCTAGAGTCAGGACCACCCTGGCCCAACGATCCTTCCCCCTTAGAGTTCCATCCTGGTACAATGCCCTCCCTCCAGCTGTCACATTAATCACCAATCTAGGTCCTTTTAAAGCTACCTTAAGGGCCCATATCTTCTCCTCATGTCAATGCCAGTGTAACCGGTAACCTCTGGATCCTGCACCACGCCGCTAGGTCACGCACCTGCCCTTGGCCAGGCAGTGGAGAGCCCTCACTATTTCTAGCCTACAGGCTTCTCACCTCCCTCAGTTACCATATAGTTGTACTAGACTATGAATGCACTGTATTATGTATAAGACAAGGCCTTTCTGAGGTGGCTTACTACCAACTCATATCAAGCATTGCTTTAGCTACCAATTGTATAGGTCTTAACCACTCATTAGGTGAATATGTCGATAACTCTGCCTTGTTTTAGCTGCCAAATGTATAGGCATTAACCCGTGCTCATTGTACTTATACTCTGTATGATTGCTCACCCACATTTATTCTATGTATGTACTGTATGAATGTCTATGTTTTATTCTGATGTGGAGCATTTGGAAACAAGTCTATGACTCAAAGGGTTGTAATTCCAATTTCCTAAATAAATAAATGTACACTGTTACGGGTAACATGACTGAGACATACAAGTACCCACATGGGATAAATAGAGTGGACACCAAGGGACTCTTCTTTTTGAATTCAAACACCGGGATGAAAGGGAATTCACTAAAGCTGCCAGGGAGGTTCAACATGGACATGCATAAGCAATTCTTCATGGAATAGGTAGTGGACAAGTGGAATCAGCTGCTTGAGGAAGTGGTACAGGCCATATCAATCAGCAGCTTCAAGCAGTGAAAGGACAGGCATGTGGGTTTAGTAAAAAAAAAGAGAGGACCAGAACAAAGAGGGGGATTGCCCCAGCACAAGACAGATAATTTTTTTTTTTGTAGTTAAATCTTTTCATTTATTTAAACATCTTCAAACCAGACTGAGACAGCAATACAGCGAATGTGACAGCACACTAAGTACAGTACATGCTACAGCCAAGTCATACATGGTAATGAATGTAAACTAGCACAGAGTAAACACTGATCTTATGTGTAAATAGACAGCTTCCCAGGGAATCCAGCAGCAGTGTCAGTGGCTCAGTAGGTAGCACACTCACCTCTGAGGCTGGGAGATCAGAGGGCTGTGGGTTCAGTTCCCACCTCTGGCACTTGGGTTAATATCCCAGTACTGACACTGTAGTGCAGCATGAGAGGGGTGCTGCACTTCTGAGGTGCCGTCTTTTGAATGAGACGTTAAACTGAGGTCCCATCTGCCTGGATTGGTGGTAGCTCAGGTAGATGTTAAAGATCCCATGGCACTTATCGAAAAGAGTAGGGGAATTTCCCCGATGTCCTGGACAAATTTCCCTCATTCACTAAAAATACCACCAACAGCTTAATCTGGTTCAAGGTCAGTTGGCATTCATCTGTATCCCCCTCCCCCGGGTCGTGCCTGAAAATAGGCAGGATTTGTCTAGTGCACTTAGTGGGTCAACAAAAACTAAATAAAATAATAAACACATATTATTAGGCAAAGGTGTAACTCCCCAAAGTAAAGAAGGCAAATAAGAGGAGTAGGAAGTACGGGCTGAACAACAATTATCCCCTAGAGGGGTGGGGGAAGGGGTGACCCAGACACTGATGGAGGGTCTTCCACCAATACTGAGATCTACAGTTCTGCTGTCTCACTTCCCACTGCTGCTAGCTGAACCCTAAACTTATCTAGCTTACCTAGTCCTGTTGTCAAGGCACTTATGTCTCAACCGAATATGCCACTTATACCAAACTGGTGATTGCTAAATGTGTTACTGTTATCTGAACCTTGTTTTGTATCTGAACTCTATAACTTTGCTGTAAATGCCTATGTACTTGAGTACCTTGGTTTCTCTGTAATACCGTTTTCTCCCCTACCTAAAATGTACTCCTGTTTGTTCTAACTCATTGTCATCTGAAATATTGGCTATTGTTAAAGTATGTTGTAATCAGTCATGTTTGTTCTGTATGCATTGATGTACTCTACCCTCCCGGATCATGCCTGAAAATAGTCATTGCCATGGCTAGTGTACCTACCCGGTAAACAAAAACGAAATAAATAAATAGAAAGGGGTCCCAGACACCTTGATATCTGGACATGGTTTTCTTTGCAAGGTTTGACATCCTATCTAGGGTAGCTATGTTTCATATCGCAGCCACCAAGTGAGCCACAGTGGGTATCTCATCTGAGCACCACTTCTGGACCACCACTGTCTTGACTGCCACGCTGGCCATCAGGGGCCAGCATACCTGTTGGCCTGAAGGAGAGCTCTAGACCAAGGAGGTATAACTGCAGAGATGAGAGAAATGAACTCCCAAGAATAGTCGTACAGCAGTCATGGACCCAAGACCATAAGGGTACAATTTTAGGACAACTCCATGTAATGTGGAGGAGGTCGGCCCCAGTGGCCTGGCACCTCCAGCTGGTGTCATGAGGCAGAAGGCCCAGGGGCTCATATTTAGCTGGATCATGATACCACATATGCATGATCTTATGTTGGATGAGAAGACTCCTGGAATCTAGAGAAGTTGTATGGTGGAGTAAGCATAGCTGTGACCACTGGGCCTCACAGATGTTGATCCCCATTGAATGGGACCATTTGCTCCTAGCACCATCTGAAGGGTCAGGGTGGAATTACAGGATCTGCTTATAAATCAGTCTTGTTCTACCCTGAGGTGCCCTTAGCCAATCCGGCAGTGGGTGTGACAAGTTCAGGGGAGACTGGGGTGACAGCTTTTTCAGACTCGCATCAATGGTGATCCTAATCTGGAGGTACTTCCTAAATTCCTCCTTAAGGAGGTAATACCTTGCCCTAAGATTCTCGAAGGAGTCCAGATATGAAGTGGCCACGTACCATAAATCTGAGAGGAGGGTTATGGCCATGTCTTTCCAGGTCATCCAGTGAAATGGATTTATTTATTTATTTGCTTTTGGTAACCGGGTGAGTGCACTAGGCATAGAAATGCCTATTTTCAGGCATGACCCGAGGGAGAGAGACATTATAACATACAAATGAGCATACATGTGACGCAGCACATGAGATTGGTGAACACGGTGAGGATGGAAGCAGCAACATTCAACTAAACAATTAATTCAAAGAGTAAACCATGCTGGGAGCTAGACAGAAGGTTATGCTTCTGCAGATAGTCTAGGGTTTGGGTTGCTACTAATTTTTCCAGGATTTTGCTAAGGAGGGAGAGGCTTGCTATAGGACGGTAGTTCATGATTAATTTGGGATCATCCTTTTTAGGAATGGGTGTGACCCTGGCTATTTTCCAGATGCTGGGGACTGAACCATGACATAGAGATAGGTTGAAGATTTTGGTTAGGGGAGAGGCTATAAGTGGGGCGGCGATTTTTAGAAGCCTGGGTTCCAGCCCGTCGGACCCTGAACTGGTATTGTCTGGAGCTGAGAGTAGTAGTCTTAGAACTTCAGTTTTTGTAATACACCAGAACCTGAAAGGGTGTGAGTTGAGGTTTTTCATTGCCGTTGGGGGAAAAGGCATGTGCATTAGGGAAAGAGGCCTGGTAGCTGGTGAGGTCAGAAAAATGGTGGTTAAAAGAGTTTGCTATAGCAGCTGGATTATTGCAGTGTATGCCGTTAATCAACATGTCATTTGTATGTGCTGTTTGATTAGCTCCAAGGAGGGTTTTTATTGTAGCCCAAAATTTTTTTGAGTCCCCCGCTGCTTTAGTTAGCAAATTTTTACAGAAGGAGCTTTTGACTAATCGAATTTGCCTTTTGCATATATTTCTCTGGGCTCAGTAGTTGTTATAATTGGCCAGGAGCCCAGTGGATTTGAAGCGACGACACGTTTTATCCCTGGCCCTAATCTGTGCAAGAAGGTCTTTTGTGAGCCATTTTGTCTGTGATCCGCGGATCAGACGAGTGACACAGGGAGCATGGGTGTCTTGGAGCACACGAAAGCAGGCAAGGAAATGGTCTAACACCAACTGTGCATTATTTGAGGTGTGGATGGGAGACCAGTCAATCAATGTGAGATCATGTAAGAATTTTTCTTGGTTAAAATTAGCCAGGTTTCGGAAGGTGATAAGTTTTGGAGGTGGAGAAGGTTTACTGGTAGCACACCAGGTGCAGTAGATTGGGAGTGATCACTAATTGAGTCAGCTAGGGTCCCTGCACATGCTATACTGTCCGGGCGGTTTGTGAGGACCCAGTCTATAAGAGTACTAGCCTGGGGGGCATGATCCTGGTAGGGTCCATGATTAATTGGTGGAGGTTTTGGCCTTGGACCATGGTATGAGAGGACTGGTTTGATTTACTAGTCCAGTTCAGGTTCAGGTCCCCTAGTATGAGGACTTCATTTCGGCCAATGGTCTTTTCCACCTGAGATAGTAGTTCATCCAACCCAGCTCTACCACCAGGGTTATAGGCGCAAACCAAGTGAAGTTTCTTTGAACCAAGCTTTAAGGTTGCATAGATCTCTTCGCAGCAAGATAGGGTCGGTTGGGCATTATGGGATATTAATAAGTGAGGTTTAAAGAAAATGGCAACCCCACCTCCCCACTTAGTTGATGGCCTATCTTGCCGAATGATGTTGTAGTTAGGTAGTGAGCAGAGTGGATCAGGGTGGAGGGTTTTAGCCAGGTTTCGGATATGCAGAGGATATCTGGGTTATGTTGTACAACCCACGCCTCAAGTTCAGCCTTGTTGCGAAGCAGGCTCCTGATATTCAGGTGGGCAACGCGTATGCCCTTAGTGTCATGCCAGTTTATATCCTTACATGGTAAGTTACTTGCAGGCCCTGGGTTTTTCTCAATATCCCTGGCTAACATCAGGGTTAGACGAAACAGGTGCCAGAGTTTGCGGCGGATGTAGGAGGTGGACATGGTTAGGTTAGGTAACGGGGATTTGTTCAGAGTGTACAATAAATGGTAGGTGAATTTATAATGAATGAGAAGGGAGAAAGTGGCAGGAGGCTGGTGTGGTGTCATACGCATATAGGATAGCCTAGAATTGTCAGGGTGGGTGTTATTATAATTTTTGGATATAGGGTGGTATAGTATAGGGAGCCATATAAGGCAGAAAGCTGTAGAGGCTATTAAAAGTATGACACGTGGAGTGATGGCCATATTTGGTACTCTTATCAGTGTCATTAGGATAGTATATGAGTGTGAGAGTGGAGTTTACCAGGTTTTTTAGTGTGAGCACCAGTAAAGATTTAAATTATGATCAGGCACTCTCTAGCAGTCAAAATGTATAGGCTGCTAATGGAAAAATGAGGAGATAGTTAATTTTGCGAGAGGGCGTGTTTATGGACGTGGTTTCACCCTATATAAGTAGAGCCGGACAAGGGTGGGTGTGGTGGGGGTGGGTGGGGTGCAGTCGCACAGTGACTGAGGGTTTCAGCGACCAAGTTCCAAAGTAATCAGTTTCTACAAGCAGTCTCCTCATACTCGCTTGCACAGGGCAGGCAGTTCAGTTAAAAATGTGCCCAGTGCGCGAGGAGCTGCTCTTCGGCTATGCAGTTTAAAACTATGGCTTCCCTTCACCAGTTTGGGTACCTGATGCTGGTTAGGGTTCAAAGTCTGGGCCGAGGAGTAGATGTTACCAAACTATTCACTGTAGGCACTTAAAAAACTACCGGGTCTGTAGAACGAGCCTGCAGGTTACCTTGCAGTGTTAGATTTTAAAATGCTGAGGCACTTGGAATTACCAGCGTGCTCTGCAGCTGTGGGGTTAGCAGAAAAATAGGTAATACAGTACTGTAAGCACCTATACTACGAGCCCGCAGGTTGCCTTATGGTCTAAAAATTTTGGATTACAAATGCTGAGGCACTTTGGAGTTACCAGTGCGCTCTGCAGCTTTTACAAATGGGGCAAATAAATAAATTAAGTTCCACTAAGTACAAGCAGTACTTAGAAAATAGCTTAGTTACAATCAGCAGAAATGTACGGGTCTTTTCTCTTCGGTCCTTGTTCTTGGTTTGTACGCCGGGCAGAAAGTGCCGTGGAAAAGGCGCCAAAATTCAAATTTCACACAAAGGAAGGACAAGCGAGGAGGCACTGTAAGAGTTGGCGAAATTACCTTCAGTGCCTCGGGGACAATGATTCCTCAGTCAGGGGAGCTCCAGGGCAAGGTGTGCCCTCCAGTAGCCGAGGCTAAAGGAGAAAGAAAGAGGGTAAGCAGGCAGGTTTTATAGGGAGGGGGAGGAAACAAAATTCAGTACTTAAGAGTTTAGGGGAGGGGGTGGAGAGAGTAGAGTAGGCAGTGAAATCAGAGGCAAAGAATAAACTTATGCTGGAATGGCATTACAAAGTGAGAAACATATAAGGGCTATGCAGAAATTAACAATGTTAAACTCTCGTTCAGAAAAGACTAAACAGCTTAATTATCTATACGTGCCTCTACTTTAGATCTGTGTAGATTGCAGCTTACTTATCAATTACAGGCAATTTTACTGAAACAGTCCCCTGGCAAACTAGGACAGAAATACAGTGCAGTTCAAAGAAAATCCTTCCTGTGAGCAAGTAACAAAGCAATCAGTTTCTCCGAAGCAGTCTCCTCACACTCGCTTGCACAGGGCAGGCAGTTCAGTTAAAAATGTGCCCAGTGCGCGAGGAGCTGCTCGTCGGCTATGCGGTTTAAAACTATGGCTTCCATTCACCAGTTTGGGTGCCTGACGATGGTTAGGGTTCAAAGTCTGGGCCGAGGAGTAGATGTTACCAAACTATTCACTGTAGGCACCTAAAAAACTACCGGGTCTGTAGAACGAGCCCTCAGGTTACCTTGCAGTGTTAGATTTTAAAATGCTGAGGCACTTGGAATTACCAGCATGCTCTGCAGCTGTGGGGATAGCAGAAAAATAGGTAATACAGTACTGTAAGCACCTGTACTATGAGCCCACAGGTTGCCTTATGGTCTAAGAATTTTGGATTACAAATGCTGAGGCACTTTGGAGTTACCAGTGTGCTCTGCAGCTTTTACAAATGGGGCAAATAAATAAGTTAAGTTCCACTAAGTACAAGCAGCACTTAGAAAATAGCTTAGTTACAGTCAGCAGAAATGTACGGGTCTCTTCTTTTCGGTCCTTGTTCTTGGTTTGTACGCCAGGCAGAAAGTCCCATGGAAAAGGCGCCAAAATTCAAATTTCACACAAAGGAAGGACAAGCGAGGAGGCGCTGTAAGGGCTGGCGAAATTACCTTCAGTGCCTCGGGGACAATGATTCCTCGGTCAGGGGAGCTCCAGGGCAAGGTGTGCCCTCCAGTAGCCAAGGCTTCAGATGACCCCCCCTACCATGATGAGTGGGTTTCCCCATAGCAGCAACAGGATGGCGAAGCAAGTGGCACTTGTAACCAGAGTGCCAGCTTTCTCCATGCGTTAAGGGTCAGGGCCACAGTGGGACCTACCTGTTTTCCTACTGATAGTGCAGTGAAGAGGCAAATAGTAGGAACTATTATTACCCCTTAGTGACGCTCAACATCCACCCATATGGGGGCTCCCCAGGAGAGACCAAGGAGAGCCAACACAAGGCCTGTGCATCCCTAAAAGCAATGTAATATGGATATGGCGATAGCAAGCCCCATCCCCATTCTCCAAGCAGCCCAGTGTTTTGCTCTGATATACCATGGTGGCTTGCCCTCCCAGAGGAAGTCACCAATTAGAACACCCATTTTGGAGAACCACTGAGTGGGGACCTCCAGAACAAAATGTCCAAGGTAGTGGATCAACTTTGGGGCCATTATCATTTTTTACAGCTGATATCTTCCCAGCCAGAGAAAAGTGCAGTAACTTCCATCAGTCAAAGTCCCCCTTCAGTGCCTTTAATAAGGGTTTGAGATTGTCTGATAACATTCCAGTAGTGTCTGAGTGAACTCTGCTACCAAGATGCTTAATGCCCTTAGGTGACCACTGCAAATTGAAGGGAACTACAGATTCCTGTGTGCACTGAGCATGCAGGGGGAATATCTTAGTCTTACTAGGATTAGTCTTAAGGCCAGATATGTCTCGGAAGGCTCCAATAACTTCTAGGAGGGTGGTGAGGCTGGTAGGAGCATATCTCAGTAACACTAGACAATCATCTGCATACAAGAGGGTATAGATGTCTAGCTGACCCACTTGGATACCCGGAAGCCTCAGGTGGTGCTGCAGAGCTATGACCAGAGTCTCTATGGCCAGTACAAACAACATGGGGGAAAGAAAGCACTCTTGATGCATGCTCTGGTGTAAGTGGAAGAAAGTGGAGAGCACTGAATTCGTGAGCACTCTAGTCATGGCCTGCGCATAAAGCATTCGGATCCAACCACTAAACTGAGAGCCCAAACCCATCTTCTGCAAAATGACCTGCAAGTACCCCCACTCCACCAAATAAAATGCTTTTTCAAAATCAGTGGCCACCGCGGTAGCTGGAGAAGGGGTTAGGGAGGCATGGTGCATCAGGGAAAAAAGCACTCTGTGGTGGTCAGAGCAGAGCTGCTGCTTCACACCCCAAGAAGGATGGATAAGACTAGGGAGGACCTCATCCATCCTGACCATCAAGTCCTTGGCAAGGATCTTAGCATCTGCATTTATGACTGAAATAGGTCAATAGCTTCCAGGCAGAGTGAGGTCCTTCCCCTCTTTGAGGAGTACAGTGATCACTGCCTCCCGCTTGGGGAGGGGGGAGAGTGCTCAGAGACCTCCTGAAAGACAGCAGTCAACACCAGAGAGACAACCTCAAGAATCTGCTGGTATGAATCATCTTCCTTTGGTGATTTATGTAGGGAGAGGGTCATGATACCAGTCCTGATCTTCTGAGTTATTAAGGGGGCTTCTAACGCAGTTCGCTGGTCCTCCATCAAGGAGGGAAGGGGGAGGTTGGACAGGAAGGTGTTAAGCTTGTCCTTGTTTAGGGAACCCCATGAACGCATAGAGGGCTTTGTAGAAACCCTGCATCACCTGGTTTACCTGCTCAGGGTGGATATATAGAGTGCCTGGAGTATCCTGGAGGCCATGAACACATACTCTTCCACCTGCTGCTTGTGGGGTCGATAAGATAACAGTGTACAGTACCTGCTTTCTCTATCCCATCCCAATACCTGTGTTTCTGCCTCAGAACCACCAATTCTGCCTTCCATGTTACCAAGGTATTGAGCTACATGCATAGGGAGTGTATATCTCTGAGCAGGGATGGCTGGAGCTGGGAAGGCATGGTCTCCTTGAGAATCTTCTCCTTTTCCACCAGAACAGCTTCCAGAGCTTTCTGCTGTGCTTCCCTGACTTGGAAGAAAAGCCTTAAAGGCCTCCCAGAGAGTGGCTTTGGTGGTGTCCCTAGTGTCTTTCTGCTCGAAGTAGGAAACTGCTTTCTTTCAGAGCCAAGGAAGAAAGTCATTGTCTTGAAACAGGTTCAAAATAGTTGCAATAGTTGTCTTGAAGCAGCAGAAGATCCAGCCACCACAAGGCAGATTTCTGTGGCACAGGAACACAGTAGACAGTGGGGGGTCACTGGGGTATGGTCTGACAGAAACTGGGGGGGGCTATGTGAGAATCAAGCACCATCTGGGAGGTGGGGGGAGGTTAGTCACAAGTCCATTCTACTGGAAACAGATTGGAAGGCTGAGAAACAGGAATAATCCAAGGTAGAGGGATGCTGTTGGAATCAAATATCGGTTAAAGGGAGCACCAACATCATGGCTTTAACCGCCATAAGGGTCCTGACATGTGGCTTGGGATTCCCTGAGTCCCTGTCCAGGCAGGCTTCCAGGGGTAATATTGAAGTCCCTGCCCATGAGCACAGGGGTAGTGGAAGTAACCCATTTTGCAAGTAGTTTTCTGAGCAAACAAAGCAGGATCATCCTGATTCCTCCTACAGATATTTGCCAGTACCAATGAACCCTCAAGGGATGTAAGTCTAGCAACTACCCATCTACTGCCCACAGTCTGTAAGACGTCCAGAGTCCAGGGAATAGCTTTGTGTACAAGAATGGAGACTCTGGCTTTAGACATAGGTGCACAGCTGTGCACTTCTAACCCCACCCAGTCCTGGTGCAATTTGGTCACCTCACTTGGCCAGAGCTTGATCTCATACAACAGGGCCTCTTTGGCTTTAAGAGTCTTGTGCCTGGAAAGCACCTGAAACATATAAACATAGAAACATAGACTTTGACGTCAGATAAGGACCGCTTGGCCCATCTAGTCTGCCCATTTCCCTACCTACAGGATAGGCCGTAGATCCTAGTTAACCAACAGCCTATTTCTTCCTACCCCCCACAAGAATTGCCTTATGTCTGTCCCATGCATTCTTGAATTCTCCCACAGTTTTAGACCCCACAACCTCCTCAGGAAGGCTGTTCCATGCATCCACTACCCTCTCTGTGAAAAATACTTCCTCACATTGCCCTGAACTGCCCTCCCTCTATCTTTAAATTGTGTCCCTTATTCTTGCAAGTCTCTTTTCTGAAAGATGCTACCCTCTTGGACTTTGTTGATTCCACTGAGGTACTTAAAAGTTTCTATCATGTCCCCCTCTCCCTTCTTTCCTCAGGGTATACATATTAAGCTCCTTAGTCTCTCCTCATCTGGCTTCTCCTGTAGACCCTGCCCATTTTAGTTGCCCTCCTCTGGACTACCTCTATCCTGTCTATGTCCTTGCGGAGATGGGGTCTCCAGAACTGGACACAGTACTCCAGATGGGGTCTCACCAACTGTCTGTACAGAGGGATAACAACTTCTTGTTTTCTGCTGCTGATGCCTCTCCTTATACATCCCAGTATACCCCAGCCCTCCCTACTGCCTTCTCACATTGCTTGCTAACCTTAAGGTCATCTGATATGATTACCCCCAGGTCCCTTTCCTTTTTTGTTGTTGTTACTACCTCCCCACCCATTGTGTATTCTTCCCTGGGTTCTTGTTTCCCAGGTGCATTATTTGCACTTCTTGCATTGAATCCTAGCTGCCATACTTCTGACCATTCCTCCAACCTTGCCAAGTCCCTTTTCATTCTTTCCGCCTCCTTGTGTATCAACCCTGTTGCAGATCTTTGTGTCATCTGCAAAAGGCATACTTTCCTTCCAGTCCCTCTGCAATGTCACTGATGAAGACATTAAAAGGACTGGACCCAATCTGAACCCTCGGTGCCCACTAGTAACCTCTCTTTCTTCAGTGGACTCCATTTACAATTACCTTCTTGTGTCCTGTTGTGCAGCCAATGTTTTACCCAGGCTACCACCCTGGGACCCACTCCCAGGCTGGTTAATTTGACTATTAATCTTTTGTGTGGGACTGTGTCAAATGCCTTGCTAAAGTCTAGGTAGGCCATGTCCACAGCCCCTCCCTGGTCTACTACTTTGGTCACCCAGTCAAAGGAATCTATTAGATTTGTCTGACATGACCTTCCCGCTGTGAATCCATGCTGCCTTGGGTCCTGTGCTCCACTGGCCTCTAGGTACTCAACTATTCTTTCCTTCAGAAGTGACTCCATCACTTTCCCTACCACAGAGGTCAGACTGACAGGTCTGTAGTTTTCTGCCTCTGTCTTGGTCCCACTTTTGTGAAGGGGAATCACATCTGCCTTCCTCCAGTCCTCGGGTACCACACCATCCTCCCATGATTTATTAAAAAGAGTAGCCAGTGGTTTCTCTAGTTCCTCCCTTAATTCTTTTAGAATTCTGGGGTGAATTCCATCAGGACCCATTGCTTTGTCCACCTTCAGTTTTAGGAGTTCTTGCAGAACCCTTTCTTCTGTGAAAGGACTGGGATCGACCCCCCTATCAAGAGTGCTTCTGTTAATTGGATTAGGCACTTCCCCCGCCTCTTTTGTGAATACTGAGCAGAAATATTCGTTCAGTATCCCTGCTTTTTCACTGTCCCCCTCTGCCCACCCACCGTTCATTCTATTCAGCCTCACTATCCCTCCCTTTGTCTTTCTACGCTCACTGATGTACCTATAAAAGGTTTTATCCCCCTTCTTAACTGAGTTGGCTATCTTTTCCTCAGTTTGGGCCTTTGCTATTCTGACTTCCTCTCTGCTTCCTTCTGCCTTAACTGGTACAGCTCTCTGTCCTGCTCCTTCTGTGTTTCCTTATACTTCGGAATGCTATCTTTTCTTCCTGACTTTCACAGCCTCTTTTTGAGAACCATAGTGGCTTTTTCTTTTGTTTTGATTTGTTTATTTGCTTCACACAAAGGCTTGTTACCTCTGTGATGGCAGTTTTGATGATTCCCCATTGTTGCTCCACACCTCCTTCTAGCCTGTTTGCTAGTGCTTTTCTGAGGCACTCTCCCATCTTGCCAAAGTCAGCTCTCCTAAAGTCCAGTACCCTAACTTTTGTATGGCTTGACTCTGTAGCTGAGTTTAACGTGAACCACACTGTTTGATGGTCACTTGTCCCCAGATGGCAACCCACTTCTAGATCTGAGATCCTCTCACTGTCCCGTTTGAGAGTATGAGGTCTAAGATTGCTCCCTCACGAGTGGGTTCTGAAACTAGCTGTCTAATGCCTGCCACCTGTAGGGCATCAAGAATGGCCCTGCTCTTGGCTGTGGCTGCAGAAAATGTACTCCAGTTAACATCTGGCATATTCAGGTCTCCCATCAATAGTATCTCCCCTTTCTCTGCCATTCTAAGAATGCCTTCTATCATATCCTTGTCCATTCCCTTCCCCGACCATGAGCCACCTGCTTCCTTTTTACAGGGGAGTTCAGCCCCCGTACATTCCAAGTAATGTACTGTAGAGTTGTCATCATGGAGGCACAGGAGGGAAGGCATTAACATGGAAGTGAAGTAGAACAGCTTCAAGGAAGAGGGGCCAAAAGGCGGGGTTATAAATCTATGTGCTGTACCCCTTTACCTGAACTTCCATCCATGGATTGTGTTATGCACACTAAGCTGGTTAGACAGAAGCACACAATTAACAAAACATAACCTCTTATCAGTAGGGAAAAAAAGTTCTGTCTATAGTTAACATTCAGTGAGAATATAGCAAACAATAAATAGATAATGTAAACAACCAAGAAATTTCCAGTTGCAATAAACCACTCTAGTCCCACCGGGCAGAAGGAGAACCTGAATTCCAAGGCACTGGACCAGAGAAGTAGGGGGAGGTACACCAGCATAGTGGTGGCACATGGACAATAAGAACCAACAGGAGCTGCTACTGTCACCAGCTAAAAAGTCACTGTACTAAGAAACATCAGGGCATAGAGGCAATGTCAATAAGAAGGTAAGTGTCCCACCAAGAATATGGCTTATGGGGGGGCAAGAGGGAGGGAGGGTGCAATAAGCCCCAGTCCTAGCAATCTATAGAGGGAGAAGGAAGGGACTAGGAGAAGCAGGGAAGGGGGTACAAGTGGTAGAGAGGAAGGGAGAGGCTGAGGGGGTTCCCATGCATGGTGGGCCTGGCTAGAGATTGGTGGCCGGGTTAAGTCACAGTGAATGGCCATGAGCAGCTGCAAGAAGCAGGTACAGGTATTGAAGGGGAAGGCCATAGTAGCAGTCACTTAGGTTGCAGCCTGAGAGGAAAACCAGGCTTAACAAAGCTCTCGCTCCACCCAGGTAGGTCTTCAGAGTCCTCTGGGGGAAGAAGGCCACATATGAAGAAGCTTCAGCAGCAGATATCGCTTGCTGAAACTGTCCCACCTCGCCTACCTGTCCAGACAGAATTATGCTCAATTAGAACAGATGAGAACTCATAGAAAGGGGGAGGGCCACCAGCATGGATAAGTGGGACATATACACGCCAGCTATGGTAAACACCACCATAAGCACTTTAAAGACCAACAAATTCAATAAAAATGAGAGGACAGACATAGAGGAGGGAACACAAGAAAAGTGGGACACATAAGGGTAGATGGGAAATGGAGAGGAGGTGCCCAACAAGTATTGAGAGAACACAAAGGTGGACACATTCATGCCCCCCCCAGGTAAGAGAGGGGGAGAAAGGAGAAGGGAATCTAATGACCATGGCCAGGAGGTCTAGCAACAATGGCTTGCACACCAAACATGTCTACTGCAGACACAGGTACCCAGTATAGCCCCTGGCGCAGCTCAGCACGCAAGGCCATCCCTTACCCTATCCCGCAGGCTTTGAACCAGAGGGCTTCTGAGGTGGAGTTTGGTAGAAAACAAGGAACTATAAACCAGCAAACAAGTGAACCAGAACATTGAAATGTACAGCAACAAATACTTTGTAAACCAGAAATCTGAATGTTCAGTCAGTCAAAAGGATGCCAGAAGACAGGTCCTTGATTCCAAATAATGATAATACTCTCAACAGCTGAGGTGAGGGAGTGGTGGCTCCACCAACATAAACATGATGCAGGAGTCAAAAGACTGACAGCTGAAGTGGTAGATGCAGACACCAGGTTTTGCAGAGCGATGCTGTAGTTGCTCCAGCATCCAACTTCAGCCTATACAATTCCAGTAGGCGAGACACAGTCCCAATGCCCCTCATGCTGGGTCCACCACTTCATTCAACAAGGTATGCAGAAAGCATAAACTGAAAGTCTATCCAGGAAAAAGGGTCGCGGGGGAACACACGGACATCGTGCTGCAGATGTAGGAGTAAGGGGGGGGGGACTGATTCATGTAGCACTGAGGCAGTTGGCTACGAGAGGTGGAGAAGGCAGCAGTGTGGAGATCATCCAAGTAACTCTAGGCATTGGGGTAGCAAGGTGAGGCAAGGTAGAATGCCTGATAACCCCCAGGTGCTGGAACTGGTTAATCCAGTTTGGGGGGTGGAACACACAGATCAACACCATTCTCCCACCAACTGTGGTGGTCCAACCTGTCATCTCCTCTGACTGACAGCACCACACCATGCAACAAAGGTCACAATAGCTTCAGAGGGTGGAGGGGAAAACAGAACATAGCTGAAACAAGGAGTGGTTGTTGGGAAGGGGAGCTGCTGCCAATGCTTGATTACAGGACTCATAAACAGGGGTATTCAAATCTGCTCAAGAAAACCATAGCAATGTAGGTTAGAGACTTACCTACATAATGCTGTGCTTCATTTGCCTCGAAATGTTGTTAATCCATGGTCGCTATGAATTAAAGCTCTCTGTGACATGTAAACAAACCCCCACTCGCTATTCAAACACCGCTCTTCAGCAGCTGCCTAAAATGGTCGCTACGTGCTTACCCAATGACTTCAGTGGAGCGGCAGTGCTCCAAAGCAATAATACAGTCTTATGGGGACTTTAGTAATAAACTATTGAAATAACATTAACAAAGCCTTTCTCCTCCCAGTCCTTTACTGCACAGGTGTGAAAGGCTTTGTTGGAATCGGGTGCTGAAGGAATGGGATGACATCAACCCCTTCAGCCCCTTCAGGGAGGTCAATCAGCTGAAGGTTGTTCCATCTCGCCTGGTTTTTGAGGTCATCGACCTTGTTGAATAAGAACCAGATGGCTCAGTCCTGTTCTCTGAGATGGCCTTGTGTTTCACTGTCTGCTCCCTCAAACTGGTTGATGCATTGCTCTGTAACCTCTACACATTGCCGTAGTGCAGCAAGGTCTCTGTTAGTTTGGGCTGCCACAGTTTTACTGTCTGTTGTGTCTTGCAGGATTTTCTGCAGCAAGTCTGTAATGCTAGTGAAATACAAAGGTCGTACAAGAGAAGCCTCTGTGCCAAAGACTGAAGTTGGAGCCAATCCAACGAATATGAGCAGCCAGCACTTTTGCCACTCTCACTTTCAGCGTGAGTCAGCAGAGACACAACAAACAGAAACCATGGCAGAACAGCAGATTGAGTACCTCAGACAGCATAAAACAGGTACGTGCAGATTCAGTTTTAGTCAGGCTATTGATTGCTGTGCACCACCAAGCAAATTGCCAATGGAACTGTACAGATGACTGAGAATTTCTCAAGAGGCTCAAGCAGCAGTAAAAGTTAAGCCGCCATCTTCATGGTGGCTAGCCATCCCGGGGCAAGACAGAACAGTTAGGGAGGGTGAGAAGAGTGGATGGGCCAAGAGTCTTTTTCTGCAGTCAACATCTATGTGTCTATGACCCACAAAGGCATTGCCTTGTCCACTCACCCTTCATGCTGCAGTTGTCATAGGATGCATTAGGACCACAGGTTTGGCATCTCGAAAGGAGAGCAAACAGAATTTGGCTGCATCTTGGAGGGAGAGCAACTGGCATTTCTGCATCCTAGGAGAGCTGATTTTATCTTCGAGAGAGAAATAATGCGGCTGTTCGATGTTAATTGGTATAGCATGATGCTAATTTTCTTTTACAGGTTAAGTTGAGCAAGAAGTGGCTATTTATGGGACTATTTCTGAGTGGCCACGGAGGCAGGTACTGTTTTAAATGTAAACTGCTCAGCTGTAGCATCTTCATTTCAAGCTCAGAGCCCTGCTTGGTTCCGTGACTAACTGTATTAATGAGTCTTTGTGTTCAGTATTCCAAAGACATTGTGCTCTCCGCGGAAAGTGAAGGGGCTAAAAAATTGACATGGTTTCCCAGATCATGTGGATCCTAAATGCTGCACTGTACTACACTTACTGTTTATGCTTATCACTGTTGATGCTGTTAAATAATGATGATACTTGGCTTGACGAGGGCATTACATTTTTTTTCTTTAGGCTTGGAGAGTGTAACTCACCTATCACAAAAGGGGGTTACTAGCTGGTCATATGATTTATTTTTTATAATTGATAGTTTATTGAGATCATACACAATAACAGTACAACTTAAACAATAATTGATACCATCTTGGTTCCTGGCTGGAGCCACGCGCTCCACAGATTGCAGGCTAAGAGATAGGACTGAGAACACAAGAGTAATACAAGTGATGCATAACATTATTCCTAATAGCATGCCACTGCAGCTGATACATATATAATAAAGCTAGGTGAGCACATACTGTCAAAGTTGCTCGTCCGTCGATACCCATCTTGCAACCATCCATAACCCCCAATAAGACAAAACAAGTAACGAACTATATCAGAAATTATAATTAAGCTATATAAAACATCATGGAACCGTTGAAAAAATAAACAAGAACTATAAAACTAAGAGTGAACAAAGCCAAGACTGAAACCCCACCAAGGTGGAAAAGCAGGAGGGAGGGAGGAAAGGCTAGCAGAACAAAACTAAGGTCTCACTCTAAGGGAGGACAGCAAGAAGAACAAGCCAAAAATAAAATGACTTGGCTAAAGGAATGCCGGGGGGTCCAAGACATATCTTTATCAAACCTGGTTGTACGATTTAAATAATTTTTGCACGAACAGGGTTAATATTCTAGCCTGTTTTGAAATGTAAAATGTTGTTTCCTGTCATTGTAACTTTCTTCCCTAGCAATAGGGTGTCACCCTACATGGAGCACAGCCTGTACTCGTTAGCTCAGTATCTTCCCCAAGTTTTCTGCTTGCCAGGGGCACATAAAAGGGCCCCAATCACACTAAAAAAGGTGTTTTAAAAGTTACAAATTAGTGTTTCAGAAGTGGAGCCCATGGGGCTCGGGCACCTTGGGTGCATTTCTCCAGCTGTAACTGTCTGGAGAGGGCTTGCAGGCCCAGGATGGTGGTGGGTCCTGGGTCAGGAATGGCACTTGGTCCCTTCAGTTGAGTCTCTGGAGGCTCAAATCCCACCCAGTGTCTGAAGTTGGGGACAGCAAAGGCCTGTTGGTGAAAAATTTCAGTGAGGGCTGCGTAATGGTTTTTGCACTAAATGTCCCATTTCAGCAACAGAAGGATTGTTAAAGTTCCTGGCAGAGTATCTGAACCCAACTCAAACCGGTGAACTATAGAAGACCAGTACAGGAGGTGGCACATTGACATCCAAACCCAAGAGCAAGGGGTTAGATGTGGTGAGCCAGGTAAGCCTCAGATCTGTGACCACTGGTACTGCGACACGGAACCCATGGGCAAATGGTAAGGTGCGGTGGCCATTCTACCTCAAGTGCTTTAGGTGCCCATACCTAGGTATAGTGACCCATTTTTTTTCCTTTTAGACTCTGTTTATTTTCTGGCTGGAGGCAGGGTACTTACCCTATCTCTATCCACGTGCCCTTCTCGCTGGCATACCCCGCTCAGCTGCCCAGGTCAAAGGTCCAGTAGCTTGCCCCCAATGGTGGGGCTCCCAAGGGAGAAACCAAGATCCATGTGTGATCTGCCTGAGACTTTGTCCATTGAACGCTCATTCAGCCTTCCCCCAGCCGGCCCTCTGACAGCCGGGGCTCATTCCCGAACCTGGGTCACCAGTGTCACAAACAGTAGCACTACTGCTGTGCCAGTGGGCAGGTCATAGTGACTCATTTTTTTAAGAAGGCATGCTCCTCCCTTGCTACCTCTGCAAAGGGCTGTGTAACTTACTGTGACTGTGGCCTGGGTACAACCCATGGTCTGGTCCTCTGTGGCTGCAAGGGATCAGAGATCAATATGAAATGTAAATGTTAAATACTGCAAACTTTGTATCCCTTGCTTTCAAGTTTGTATTTGTACATAGTAATGATGACTGGACCCTTGGTGGGGTTTCAGTCTTGGCTCTGACCATGTAAACCGCTGTCACTAAGTGGTGCTGTAAACTATCCCTGTAAACAAATGTAGGTATTTTGCAAGCAAATTATTCCTTTAATGTGGTACCCTCTGTTCCGTGTTAATGCTGCAAATATGGGAACTGAATTTAAACTGAATGAAAGCATGGCTACATTACTGTGTAAAGTTAAATAAACTCCTATCATACCAAGTTGTTTTGCAAGGATCTGTGCATCATGTAGTGCCAATGAAATCTATTTTTTGACCAACCAAGGTGGCTCAGAACAGCCAGGATGCCAGAGGGCCCAGAAACCCTAGACAACATGAAAAATGTGACTAAGTGGTACCCCACTGGTAAGTGAGGCAAAATGGTAGAGACTGAGCAGAAAAGAGGACAGTAAGTGGTCTCTCTCTCTACAATGGGCACACGGTAGAGCAACACCACTGAGGTGGCACAGGAACTTAAATAGGCAGCTTTAATAGATGGCTATGCACACAGGTGTAAAGCAGACAGATCCTGATTGGCAGGCAGGGGGTGGCTCCCAGTGAGAAGCTACCATCCTGAATTACCCTGGACATGGCAGTTACTTCTTGCCCACACATTCTACTCCTGGCTAGATGGTAGAGATGGCTGGTAGGGGGGTTATCTACAGGTTGACAATTCTGAAAATTATGGTTAAGAGTTGCAAGACTAGGGTATGACATTTTAATAGTTACTGGCAGTAACAGGAAACTCCTTCTTGTCCCACCTTTATACAGTTTCCTGAAAGTCACACACTGAGGTTTTGTGGGAAAGCTGGGGAACCAGATGTCTGCTAACCCTTGAGGCTAGTGTAAGCGTTTGGGTGGACTGTACACAAGCATAGTTAACTATAGGGCCATCCACCCTTACCATCATATGAGAATGCAATTCACCCTCTAAATTGAAAACCATTAAATACATAGCTGGGGTGGGAGAGGTACAACACTTACCTAGTAGTTAAAGTGATTGCTGGTGCCAAAAGGCATCCTTTGTTAACAAGCCAGTATTCTTCTCTAGATCAAATCAGGCTGGGTGGGTGCAAGATACCTGGATGTCTGCACCATCCTCAGTGGGAGTTGCTATGAAGCCACTGTATAGATAGGGCATTCATAAGTAAATGGAAGGAGTTGATACTGCCACTCTACATGTCCGTGGTGAAACCACACCTGGAGTACTATGCCCGGTTCTGATCTCAGAGCCTAGGCCCTGCTGTACCTGATCAAGCTTGGAAACCACATGGTGTGCGTGACTACACCCCCTACTGACCTATGTGACCCTATGTCGTATGCTTTAATATGATGGGGTTTTATCTATCCATGTGAGAGATACAGGGAAGGTAACTGTCATTTATTTATTTTTATTTATTTAAAAGTTGATAACTGGGAAAAGCATACTGAGCCAAGGCTCGTTTCTAGGTGCAGCCGGGGTAAATACACATACAGGGGGAAAAAACACCCACAAAAGGCACAGATCAAAAGTATACACAGTTAAGTACTTTTGAACAGATCGGTAAGGTGAAAGATACCAGGAGTATACAATAGCAGAAATTTGTACACAGTAAAGCAATAATTACAAAGACAAACACAATAGTTACAATGAAACTGAGTATGTACATAACAGGAGTGATAAGGATTGACAACTTAAATCTCAATAGTGATGGAGGAGGCAAAGATATAAGTAGCAAAGTCTAAACAATAGGAGGGATGCCATCTCAGGAACTGGGCCCCCTTAGGTAGAATAGGATGCTAAGCCTTGGGGAGGTAAGGGTTGTGAAGGGTGGGGGATGGGAGGAGTGAGAGGAAGAACTGGTGCATGGAGCAGTGGTGGTGGTGCAGAGCTTGGATTTGAGGGCAAAGAAGGTAGAGGCATGGCAGGTGACCCAAGGGAGGTGGTTCCAGAGATGAGGGAGATGGAAGGAGAATGCCACCTGACCTGAGCAAGAGCGAGGGAGTGGGAGGGAGAATGTTTGAGCATCTCTAGAATGAAGGGAGTACTCGGAAGGGCTAAATGGAGAGAGAGACAGGAACTGAGGTAGGAGGGGAGAGTCCCAAACCAGAATTTTCCAGTGAAGGAGAGGCTATGCAAATGGCGCCTTGTGGGTAGGGGCATAAGGGAGAGAGAGAGGGAATTAGAGGATACAGTGATGAGTGAGAGGGGGGTCATCTGGTGTAATCTAACAGGTGAGTACTAAGGCCTCTCCACTTGTGATGGATAAGAGAAATGTTAAATATTGTTGTAACTGTGGTGAAAATCTATGGTTGTACTCAAGCTATAATGTATAAATTGTACTTTCTCCAAGCTGTAACCAGATCCTATTGATACTGGTAACCATAGTAAATGAGTCCCTGACTCAATGATGTATCTATTTCCCATGAAGAGAATTATTATTATGTTAGTTCTGGAGTCCCCACTTCAAGAAGGACAGGTGTTGCTTGTATAGGGTTCAGTGGAGGGCTATGAAAACAATACACGGTCAACATGGCTGGATAGGCAGGGGAACAGGAACTTGTACTCTCTCAAGGCCTGAACGGGAAGGGGAGAGACATGGTAGAAACCTTCAAGTTCATGAGGAGTATCAACAGGGTAGTCAGCATGGCTCGTGTACAAGGAATGAAAACACAGTAACCAGGGGACATGAGTGGAGTTTGGTGGGGGGAGGGTTTCAAAAGAATGTTATGAAGTATTGTTTCATGGAGAGGGTGGTGGACACTAGGAATAGTCTACCAAATTTGGTGGTAGAAGTCAAATCAGAGACTGGTTTCAAACATGGATGGGATAAACACACAAGGAGAGTAAGACCTAAGTTACTGGGAAGGGTGGATAGTTCGGGGAGGGGGGCACTGAGGCAGAGGAAGGGCAGGTAACAGACCCAGTAACTCTAGTTCAGCATCAGGTCAGACATGGAGTTTAGTAGGGGAAATGGTCTGACTGGATGGACTAATGATAATTAATATGACATCAGAATCTTTGCATCTATGTATCCATATGAACTGCATATGGTCTCAAAACTGGTAAACAGGACATGAAGGGACTTTGTAAATACTGTTATAATTCTGCATGACTGAAATGATACTCAACTGATAATTCCTTTATTATCTTTCAATGTTTTTGCCGGCAAAGCCTGTGAAAGCAAGGAAGAGTAGGGGTTACTTGAAGGGGGGTAGCGGGAATTTTCACAACACAAGTAATGACACAAGAAGAATGCATATTTTGTTGCAAACTACACAGTTCCTAAATAAATAAGATCATTGTAGTAACACAAAATATGAAAATGTGCAAAAATTTAAAATAAAATTCAAAAAAGTTTTACTTTTTTAAATCTAAAACATAAAATTATTATATCAATTCATTGCAAAAAACTTTGTTAATGCATCAGTTAGGGTTGAAGTGACAAAAGTATGGAAATGAGGCATTAAGTTGAGACCTAACACCCCCACCCTACCACCCCACCCCACCCTCCACAGACCAACAGGTAGCAGTGTGTGCCTTGGGCTCGTCAGGCCTAACTCTCACCCCATTCCATGTGAAAAGCTGACATGGTACAGTATAGGAGAATGGGTTAAGAGTTAGGCCCAATGACCAAGGCACACCCTGTTGCTTAGTTGATCTGTGGAGGTGGGGTGGGTGGTAGGGTAAAAGAGTGTAGGTCTCAACCCTACTTTGTCGCTTCAACCCTAACTGATGCATTAACAAAACTTTTTGCAATGAATTTCCTTACTTTTTAAGAAAGTGTAATCTTACTCCTATATGGTTTTGGGAGCACAGGGCCCATGGTATCAGTTTTTTGTAATGAACTGTCATCTCCCTGTGGGATAATGGATGGCCCTGCAGTACCATGACTGCAAAATGGTATCCATAGGGCCATGCGCTCCCATCTGCCTATAATGGCCCTGTGCTCCCATGTTATCAGTCTTTTAACTATAAGTGCACAGACATTGTAATGAGCTGTCATCTCCCAGTATTGCATAATGGATGGCCCAGCAGCCCCACTGCATAATGGTATCCATATGTGGGAGTGCAGAGCCCTCTGAGCCCTGCGCTCCCACCTATCTATAATTGTAGAGATGCAGCGCAGGCCTAGATACATTCCAATAACCCTTGAGCTCCAAATGGTGCAATATCTCAGTAACCATAGCAACCCTGGAAAAAATGTCACTGCAGTTGTAATCATGGGCTGTAGCCTGCTTGCATGCTTAGCTGCATTTAGCGAAAAATCCATATCTTGAACAGTTTTCAAGATATAGGCACTGAAAAGGCGTCGCGTTCACCACAATGTTATCCTATGGGAAATTTTTCAACTTCGGAATGCCATAACTATGGAACTGATGCAAATTTTTAACCAAACCAGCATAAGTCACATTTCTGGGACACCCCCTTACTAACTTGCAAATTTCAAGCCAAAAGTCCTGCTTCTTTGAAGTCAAGTGACAAAGAAACAGCAACCTTTAAAAATCCCTGTTTGTGAGCTGTCAAAATCCTTCTTTGTGAGCCAAATCCCTATTTGTGAGGTGTCAGAATCATTGTTCATGAGCCAATCCCTGTTCACAAGGTAGGGCCATCTGGTCGTCCCCTCACGAACAAGGATTTTGACAGCTCATGAACAGGGATTTCGCACGAACAAGGATTTTGACAGCTCATGAACAGGGATTTTGACATCTCATGAACAGAGATTCCTTTTTAGAATCCCTGTTCATGAGGTGTCAAAATCCCTGTTCCTGAGCCGAATCCTTGTTTATGAGGTGTCAAAATCCCTGTTTGTAAGAAATCCATTTGCGAGATAGGGCCATCTGGTCATCCCCATACGAACAGGGATTTTGACACCTCACGAACAAGGATCAGCTCGCGAAAAGGGATTTTGACACCTCACGAACAGGGATCGGAAGTGAGTAACAAACAAGGATTTTAAAATTAAAAAATGGCCACTATTTGACTAAACTAAATGGAACTAAAGCCATGGGTATAAAGGGCGTCACCCTGAACAAAACCCATACTTCAATCTCCACAAAAGACATCCGTGGGGCAAGTTACAATGTTTTCTTTTTTGGAAAAATTGAAAACAAGATGGCAGCTCACGAACAGGAACTTTTTTCATACGCACAAGGATTTAATGAATCCCTGTTCGTGAGCTGTCAAGATCCTTGTTCGTGAGCCCAAATCCTTGTTCAAAGCTGTGCAGCTGTCCAAAAGATTGAACTGAGTATGTTCAGAACCTGAAATTTCAAAATTGAATAACTTTGGAATGGATTAATGAATGGTGACTTGTTCTTTGTGGCCAACTCTTTCTACACTGAAAATTTCAGATCAAAATTCCAAACAGTGTTGCTGCAGCGCGATGAGGAGAAATCAGTAAAAATGGGCAAAAAAAGCAACTTTTACGCTTTTTTCACTATGCACTGCACAAATTCCGCACATCTGATCAAAATAAAACTTGACACTTCAAGAGAGCTACCACACAGGACTGATCATACCAAATTTTGTGTAAATCCATGGAACATTGGAAAGTTATTAAAGCACAAAATGTGGGGTTTAACATTAAACTGCCTACTCAACCCTAACTATAGTGGTACTACCACACCACTATAATATAAGAAAATTGCCTACATTTCAAACTGTCAGATTAAACAACATGTATCTATTTACCTTTGAAAGCAAAAAGTATGTTGATATATTTTTTTCTATTAAATTATATGAGTATGTGTAGACATGTATCGACACATGAAAGTTGTATCAATATGACCTATTCATATTGGGGCCTATGCACGAAGGTGTGGCCAGGTACATGTGCTTCATGTGTACCCAGCCCGCATAGCTCCACATCTGGACATAGGCACTAGGTGCACATTACGCATGACCCTGCACACTCATAGCATGCCTGTCTACAGCGCCGCACCCTCTGCATGCAGCTGCACAGGGGGCAGTTTGAGGGACACAGGTGGACATCCAATCGTGTGCCCATCTGTGTCCCAAAATGGATCACCTGTTCTGCACAAGCAGAGGATTCTGGGACATCACAAGAGTGGGTTATCTTTAACATATGGGCAAGTGCTCAAATGGCTGCCCCCAGTCCTCCCTATCAGCCCAGTGGGTATGGGCAGCACAGTGGAGCGATGTCCTGTCCCACCACACCTGGCGGGTTTTATTGGAGGAGCATGTAGGGGATACAGTAGGATCCCCACTGCCATGTCTTGCACCCTCTTTGCCCAACACTCTGTGCCTTCATGAATGGCATGGTGTGTGGGCCCCCAGACTAGCCATGTGTGTAGCTGCATGACTCACCGGGGGATGAGGTGCAGAAGAGACACATGCATCCCTTCTGTGTATGCCACAGGGGAACATGCAGGTCCCCCACTGTACCAATCTGGGATGTAGGATTACCTATGTGCTGTGTATTCACAGCATGCAGGTGACCTGCACCATCATGCATAGGCCCCATTGATCTGTTTTCAAGCAAAAAAAAAAAAACTACATTTCTAGCCTTAACATTTCAAAAGTTCATAAGTTAGACTGCAAACAAACAAGAGAGAGAAAGAAATAAGTGCTGCACCCCCATGTATGACATTTCTAAAGTTAGACCTTTCAAAAAATTATTTCTTTAAAATGGGCTTACTCTGCTAGGAAATCATTGTTATGTTGACTCGCGCTTGGGCGCCAGCCGACATATTGCATTAGTAGCAGATTTGGAGGCACGGTCACTGAGGGCGAATGCAGGGCATGCATCAGTAGGTGCATCCCTCATTCCCCAATACAGCAGCTGCAGGCGCTGACACCAGCAACACATAAACTGGCCACCAGATCAGAGAAAAGGTCCGCTGCAATGAGAGCCAAGCTTCTCACGCAGCATGCCTTTCCTGGTGAACCAGTTTACAAAAAAAAAAAAAAACGACGGCATGCCGCTGTAGAGTGCCCCGACCCACCTTCATTTGCTGATGGGGGAGCCCACTCCCCGTCGGCATAATGCAACCCCCCCCATTTGAAGTGTGTGCCAAGGGGGTGCCCAATCCCCTTCGGCATCATTTCCCCACCTTACCAGTTTAATTTGCCAATGGGGGAGCCCACGCCCTGTCGGTTACAAACCCCCCCCCAAAAAAACTCTCAGGTGGCACGCTGGGAGCCTACCCCAGCATGCCAAATACCCCTGTAAAAGAAAAACCTTCCCACAATGTTTTTTTCCTTTTCCTAACACCTGAAAAGCAGAAAACAGTTCCTTGTCAACTCTGGTGGCCCTCCCCAATCTGCGCCCACCCTCTGCGCACCCTGCCTCCCCACACACCCCTCACCCCATACTTACCTCCCGAGCATAGTGCGACGATCTTCAGTGGACCGGGAACACGCCTGCACTCTTCAAAGCCGACCGCGAACTGAAGAAATGCCGGTAAGCTGTATAATAGCATAAATAGGGTTTTTTCAACTTTGGTGCATATCTCGGGCATTTTTGGGAATTTTGTCACCAAATGTTCAACATGAGGTTATAGGGACCCCTCCTCATGAACTCAGTCATGGTCACTGCGAGGAATTACCTTTCGGGACTGATTAACGAAATTACATTGGCACTGTTCATGGTGGGGGGGGGGCGCTCTCAAAAAGCCTATGTTGCAAATTTGATGAAAAAATCCCCAAAATGGTTGTTTTATGAGCGTGCATTACGCAGTTTCCATGCATGCTCATAACTTCGTGAATTTGTAGTATTTTCACTCCAGATTTTCAAAATTGACATTTTTCCACACCTCCTTATGAACAGTACAGCTGTCATTTTACATATCCTAGCTGAAATGTGTTTTCGCATGTCCAGCACAGAATAGCGCTATCACTGTGCAAAATCAGTTTTCAGGACAGTTTGAGAAAATGACGGTGACACTGTTCATGAGCAGAGGTCCTAAAATGCCTGTGTTGAAAATTTGGTGATGAAACTCCATAAAATGACTGTGTTACAAGCGTTGCGCAGTTTCCACGCACCCTTGTAACTTTGCCAATTTGCAATATTTTCATTCCAGATTTTCAACCCTGGCATTTTTTCACATCTCCTTATGAACAGTACAGCTGTCGTTTTCCACATCCTGCCCAAAATGTGTTTTCGCACCTCTGGCACACAATGGCGTGGTTGTTGTGGGAAATCAACTTTTGGGACAGATTAACAAAATCACAGCACCACTGTTCATATGGGGAGGTCCCAAAATGCCTATGTTGAAAATGTGGTTAAAAAAATCCCAAAAATAATTGAGTTACAGACGTGTGTTGCACAGTTTCTATGCCTGCTCATAACTTCACCAACATTTCATATTTTCACTCCAGATTTTCAGCGTTGCCATTTTTTTACACCTCCTCATGAACAATGCAGTTGTCATTTTTCACATCTTGCCCAAAATGTGTTTTCATACCTGTGTCAGCAAATGGCATAGCCACTGTGCAAAACGACCTTTCGGCTAACAAACAGATAGTGCCACTCTTCATGAGATGGGATCACAAAAAGCCCATGTTGAAAATTTGGAGTGAAAATACCAACAAACGCCTACGGCATTAGGGTTTCCAACCGTAACATCCCACCCTGTAGAGACTGACAGGCATCAGGAGTGTGACTTGGGATCACTGGCTGCAATGCTCATGCCATTCCACCACCCCCCCGCAGCACTGACAGGCATTGAGGTGTGCCTTGCAGTGTTCATCCCTAACGTTCACCCCATTGTCCTATACTGCACCCATCTCAGCATATTTCCTTATGGAATGGGGTAAGTATAAGGCCCAAAGACTACAAAGCACACCACGACACTTGTCAGTGTCTACAGGGTAGGGTGAGGTAAAATGGCATGGGCGTTTTAGCTGATGACCCAAAGGCACACCCCAACACCTGCCAGTCTCTGCAGGGTGGGGGTTGGGTTGGTGTCAGTTCAATACTTCACTGCCATTCCCATTATGCTTCTCTAACTCCTGCACTAGCAATGCCAGTGAGACAACATTCAGCATTGACAAATGCTTGTTTTTCAAGTGAAAGCTTTGCTTCAACCATGTTGATATATCAGTGTAACATGTCGCTACAACTTCCATATAAACAAAAACAAAACAGTTTATACGTTGTAAAATCTAGTTGATAATGGTGATTCGAGTGTTTTCTCTGTAACAGAATAAACATACTTTTTTCAGTTTAATCACAATAAATGGAAGGCAGCATGGTCTGAACAAAGGTTTATGAACCAAGAGAGTCTGAGCCTCACATTAAATCCCAACTAGGCCATTAATTTACTGTATGACCTTCAGGAAGTTTCTTTTCCACAGTACAATTCTGCCTTACCTGCTATAAAATTGGGTACATGACTGTGGGACTTCACAATAAGCATTTGTCAATGCCGAATGTTTGCTTGGTGGCATTGGCAGTGGTAGTGTAGAAGTTACAGAGCTGCGTAATAGGAATGGCAGTGAAGTATTGAACTGAAGCCAACCCACCACCACCCTGCAGACAGTGACAGGCATTGGGGGTGCCTTTGGGTTGTCAGGCATAACGGCCACGCCATTTCACCACACCCCACCCTGCAGACACTGACAAGTGTCACGGTGTTCCTTGGGGTCTTTGGCCCTTATGCGCACCCATTCCATTAGAAAATATGGTGAGATGGGTGCGATATAGGAAGAATAGGGTGAACTTTGGGGCCAAAGAGTCCAAGGCATACCTCGATGCCTCTCACTGGCTGCAGGGTGTGGAGATGGTATAAACGTATACAGGCAAGAATCTCGAGTCACACCCTGATGCCTGTCATTCTCTACAGGGTTGGGCGTTATGGTTGAAAACCCTAATACCTCAGGCATTCGTTGGTATTTTCCTCCAAATTTTCAACATGTTTTTTGTGACCCCACCTCATGAACAGGGGAATATCAGTTTTTTGGAAGCTGCTTATGCACAGTGACTACGGCATTTAGCGCAACAGGTGCAAAAACATTCCGAACAGGATGTAAAAAATGACAGCTGTACTGTTCATGGGGAGGTGTAAAAAATGGCAATGTTGCAAATCTGCAGTAAAAATATTAAAAAAAATGGTGAAGTGATGAGCGTACATAGAAACTGTGCAATGCACACCCGTAATATAATTAGGTTGGGGATTTTTTACAGCAGATTGTCAACTCAGGCATTTTGGTGCCTCCGATCATGAACAGTGTCACTGTGATTTTCTTTATCTGTCGGAACAATGATTTCCCACAGCGACCGCATCTCTGCACTGAAAGTGTGAAAACACACTTCGGCCATGTTGTGAAAAATGACAGCTGTACTGTTCATAAGGAAGTGTGGAAAAATGCCACTGGTGAAAATCTGGACTGAAAATATTACAAAGTCATGAACTTACGAGGGTGCGTGGAAACTGCGCAATGCTCACTCGTAACACAGTCATTTTATGGACTTTTGTCACCAAATTTTCAACATAGCCATTTTAAAACCTCGGCTCATGAATAGTGTAACTGTGATTTTCTTAGTCTGTCCCAAACATTGCTTTCGCACACCATCGTGCGATACATGTGTGAAAACACATTTTGGGTGACATATGAAAAATGGTAGCTGTACTGTTCATAGGAGAGTGTAATAAAATGGCAATGTTAAAATCTGGAGTGAAAATATTAAATTCGCAAACTACGAGCTTGCATAGGAACTCTTTTAGCACACTCGTAAAACAGTCATTTTAGAATTTTTTCACCAAATTTTCAACATAGCCATTTTAAGACCTCTGCTCATGAACAGTGTCTCTGTGATTTCTTAATGTGTCCCATACATTGATTTTAGCACATCGAACTGGCGCCATTGCAGCGCTGCATGGGCGGAAGCACATTTTGGCCAAGATGTGAAAAATGACAGCTATACTGCTCATAAGGAGGTGTGGTAAAAGGCAATGTTGAAAACTGGAGTGAAAATATTAAAACTACAAACCTACGAGCGCAAGGAACCGCGAACGCACTCAGAAACAGTCATTTTTTTGAATTCTTTCACCAAATTTTCAACATAGCCATTTTAAGACCTCTGCTCATGAACAGTGTCACTGTGATTTTTCTTAATGTCATTACATTGATTTACTTTTACCGACCCGCGCCATTAATGCGCTACATGGCAGAAACACATTTTGGGTGAGATGTGAAAAATGACAGCTGTACTGCTCATAAGAAGGTGTGGAAATGGCAATGCTGAAAATATGGAGTGAAAATATTGAAATTTCGCGAACTTACGAAACAGCGCATGAGAACTGCGCAATGCACACTCGTAAAACAGTCATTTTGGAATTTTTCACCAATTTTCAACATAGCAATTTTAAGACCTCTGCTCATGAACAGTGTCAGTGTGATTTTCTTAATGTCCTGCAAGATTGATTCAAGACACCGACATGCCCATTGCAGCTCATATGGGCGGAAACACATTTTGGGTGAGATGTGAAAATGACAGCTATACTGTTCATAAGAAGGTGTGGTAAATGGCAATGTTGAAAATCTGGAGTGAAAATATTGAAAATTGAACTACGGTGTGTGTAGGAACTAACATAGCGTCGCTCGTAAAACAGTCATTTTAGGAATTTTTCCACAAATTTTCAAAATAGTCTTTTGAGAGCCCACCTTATGAACACTGGCAGTGTCATTTCGTTAATCATTCAGAAAGGTGATTTTGCGCGGTGGCTGCGAAATCACCCTCGAACCAGTAGCATCATGACAGTGCAAGAATTCATGAGGAGGGGTCCCAAAAACCTAAGTTGAAAATTTGGTGCAAAAATCAAAAATGCCTGAGATATGCAATAAAGTTGAAAAACCCCTATCTAGCCCATTATACAGCTTACCGGCATTTCCTCAGTTCACGGTCGGCACTGAAGAGTGCAGGCGTGTTCCCAGTCCACGAAGATCGTCCACTGAGGTCCGGGGAGTGAAGTATGGGGTGGGGTGTGGGGAGGCAAGGTGCAGTGGGTGAGTGCGGGTTGTGGGAGGGGCTGGGAGACTGCGTTTGACCATTTTGCTTTACAGGTGTTTTTTTTAAAAGGCGATGGGGATGTTTGCCACGCTGGTGGGCTCCCAGCATGGCACAAGAGACGGCTGGGGGCGTGAAGCGACGAGGGTGGGCACTCCCATGGCCATATCATCAGTTGCCACGCTGGGTGGGCTCCAGCGTGGCACCGGCTCTTCGGGGAGACAGTGGAGCCGGCGGGGATTGGGAACCCCGTCGGCTATCTCACTCTCGCGCTGGGGTGGGCACCAGAGTGGCATTTGGAAAGCTTGTGGGGGAAGCACGGCACAGCCGGCGGGGTACAGAGTGTGTGCGGGGGGCAGCATGCAGTATATATGTGTGTGTGTGTGTGTGTAGGGGGAGCTGCGCATGAGCAGGCAATATCTTATTGCTGCTCACTGAAGCGTAGCTCCCCCTTTCAACTGTATGCCACTGCATTTTGGAGCTTGTCATAGACAGCTCCAGCATGCATTGACTTACAGGGGCTGCCCTGCCAACACACTGACTGAATTGGAGGAGGGGGTAACACACCTCCGAAAACTCGGATGATGGCACTATGTTTCTTGCACATGCGTGCAAGCAAACATAATGAACATAGTACTCTGCATTCATCTGTTTTATCCATTGCATACATTTATGTAAATATAAAAGTGAATCCTTACCCCAGAACTCTACTATGTATGCCTATCCAACATGAAGCTCTCCCTCTTGGGCACACCATAAGGTACTTGTGCTCAATGGAGTTTACTTCCATGTTTTAATAAGACATATTTTACTGCTGCTACTGAATCTAGTGCCTCCACTCCCATTTTAGGTCTCTCAAGGTCACCCCATCACCAGGAGGGAAACATGTTTTTATTTTTTTCAATTATTGCTTTTAGCTTTCCCTCTGACCCCCATCCCCCCATCCTCCAAACCGATGACTGAGGCTACCACAGCGGCGCACTTCCTCTGGCTTTGACAGCGGGCAAGTGGCAGTCTTCACTGCCGATGTCAATGCTTTTCCTTGGTCAGTCAGGACAGGGAAGAGTACTAGCCAGGCCAGCTAGATGGGGCACGTCCACTCCCTCTCCAGGAGCCAAGCTCCTCACTTTCACCATGCACCACGTCCCCAGCCAACCTCAGAGTGGGATTCCAGGTCCTGCTTGTAAATCCCAGTCTCCCAGAGAAATATTACTGTATTGCTGCTGTGCCTTCAGCCAGCCTGGGCACACCTCATCGAAAGTCAGCATAGAGTAATAATTTTCATTGTAAAAAGTGGTGACTGGAAATGGTCAGGTAATAAATGTAAACTGATTTAAAACCAGTGTACATAAACAATGCATCCAATGAGCCATGGCAGTCAAAAACATTATTGGGTAAACCCATTGAGGAAGCATGGCACCTGGACCCTGGAGAAGTAGAACTATTTGCACTAACTTGTATTATTTGAAGTGTATTCATATGGTTTGCCTGTCCGGTGGATTTAAGGACACCACTGAAAATGAGTTTTGGCCCAATGATTATACAACATTCCTGGATCCGTCCAATAAAAATAATTGATGATGATGGATTCTCAAATGTACCCTTCCCCCGGCTACCACCTGGCAATGAGCCTTGGCTCAGTGTGCCTTTCCCAGTCACCAATTTCTAAATAAATAAATAAAAAATATGTGTTACAGTTGGCAAGTAGATGAATTAGGCTGATGGTAATTGTGTATCAGTTACCATCAGTGTAATTTACATAGATGGTACAACTGAATGTAAAATTTAAGAAAACAAATTCTCACATGGTATGCATGTACCCATGTATAGTATTTAAAACGTTTACATTTTTCATGTAGTATATTTATCTTTTATAGTATAAATACCCATAACTCTAAATTGTAATGACACAAACAACTATCCTTTGGGTTAAAACTATAAACTGTAGGCTAGGTGAAAAAGGGGTTAGGTCAATTTTGCTATGCTTGTGGTCTTGTTATAATCAGTGGTGTACTTACTAAACAACCACCATTGCATTAGATGTGCTCAGAGCCATCACAGTGCTGTGCAAATAATTTTACCTTGATTAATGAAAGTAATCATGTGTTTTACATCCAATATGGAATTGGAGAGGAGACCAGTGATTAATGGCTCCATTATCTTTATAGGATCATGTTGTTTGGACACTCACCAGCTGAAAAAGTGGCTAGTACAGAAGGAGCTTCTACCTCTGTACATGCACAGCTTTGTACAGAAAAGAATATGCACAGATTTCCTGTCTTGATTGCATTATTCAAATTATTTAAATAAGAACTGCATAGGGCCAATGGTTAATGTGAAAACTGACAAAATAGCTTGTGTGTGACTGAGCTGGGTGGGTTGGGATGGAATTTAGGATTTTTATATTATCAGCGCACTGCCTTGGAGGCTGTCAGGGGTAGAGGTGCTGTTTAAAATCTTAGGGGCTAGGGTGGAGGAGCAAGGAGTTTTGAGGGCTGAGGGACTCTTCCAGCAGTTGGGTTGGAGTGGAAGGGTAAGGTGCTTTTCAATATTGTGAGGACAAGTGGTACTGGACCTACCAGACAGAGTTTCTGTCTAACCTGGGGCTGGGAACAACCTGAGTCACTGCTCCCAGGATAGAACTTCTGGTATCATTTACCTCTATGGCTGGGTATAGGGAAGTTCTAGGTAAAATTCCATTTTACAGTTTTGCCTTTAGAAGACTTGACCTGCTTGAGATCATATCAGATGGGATGGTTAATTTAGTTCCTGAAAGATGGCTATTTTGTATATATGGACTATTCAAACCTCTAAAAGGGCTATTGGAGGGAATGGAAATTGATCCGCCACCCATCACCATATGACACTCCACCATCCAACACTCTTTCCCTGCTGGTCTTCCTGTGGGCTAGGGTGTTAAAAAGACAAAATCAAACTCCCCCCTTAACACCATGGCTTCACGTTTATTGAAATGTTTCTTGGCTAACACAATGATCTGTCACTGGGTGCTGTCTTTATCTTCTCCCTCCTTGACCTAGAAATGTATGTTCATGAAAACTTGCTGGTCAGTCTCCATCAGCCAAGCCATGCCATGCCGGCGAACTAGTAAAAAACAAAACTACGGGACATCTGGTGATGTCACCTGTGATGGCAGATTAGCTTCTCAGAGCTCTCCTTGCCCCTCACTAAACCTGGCACCATCAGTTAATTTAAACTGGCCAGTCTTAATAAGAAGCAACGTTTGGAGACTATAATGGCCAACACAAGAAGCCGTCTGAAAGATTACATGGCTCTGACATGCGTAAAAGTGGACACAGAGGTCTCGGGCAAACCGGCAAGCATGGAGGGTCCTGCCCAAGAGGCCTGCAGCAGAATGGCCTCACTGCATTGTGATTCCGTGGCAGAGCTCAGTTTGGAAGATGAGGAGGTGGTCATGGTCTCCTCCCGACAGTTATGCCTGGAACTGAGGCACTTGGGTGACAAAATAGTAAGTTTTCAGCAACAACTGCTGGAGCTTCAAAAAGATCATCATCAGCAGCAACACCAAATCTCTGATCTGGAACACCACACCACCAAAGTTTCAAAAATGGTGGACCTGTATAACAGAGCTCTCCTGCAGTTGCATGACTGGGAGATATGGCTCCAACAAAAGGTGGAAATTTGGAGAACAGGTCGAGGAGGATAAATATTAGGATCCACAGCATTCTGGAAGGCACAGAAACAGGAGACATGAACAAATTCATGGAGAGCTTTATAAGAGAACTAAAGGGCCTGGACTCCGATCATTCCCTGAATATTATCAGGGCCTACCGATCCTTAGGCCCCCAACCCACTGATCCCAAGGCCCAGCCTTGTTCAGTGATTGTGGCCTTTTTAGACTGCAGAACTAAATCAGATATACTTCAAAGGACCTGGCAAAAGAAAGAACTTGTTTTCAGGGACACCAGACTGCTTTTCAAACATGACTATGCTTCTATCACTATGAATTAATGGAGAAAACTACTGCCCATACTAAAACAACTGAGAGAGAAAGAAGTAAAGGCCAGACTGGACTACCCTGCAACCTTGAGGATTACAATGGATAAAAGCACCCACCTGTTCCCAACTATCTCTGATGCCAAGAAATTCTTACAACAATGGACAAAATAGTCGATGAGGTGCTTGATCCAGATACCCTTAAAGAGCTAGACCACCGAAGATGGTACATGGTGCGGGGATTAGGTATGCCGCAGAGACAGGCTGCAGGTGGTGACTCAGCTTCCACCTCCTCGACAGATCATCTGGAGACATTATCAGAAGCGCAACAAGGCCTGGTTGCACCGCTGCTGCAGAGGAAGGTAGGGGACAAGCAGCACAAGAACAAAAATACACAAGGTAAAGCAGTTTCTCTTTTGACCTTGTCAGCAACAGCGGCAGATACTTGACTCACTCTTAACTGTGAAATTTCTTAGTGACTTGTTGCATTTGGCTTGAGGCGGCTTGGTTCTCTGCTCTGGGTGAGTTGTTTAAATGAGGACAATATTATACAGCAATTTTGCTTTTTGGGGTTACCTGAACACTAGATACCAAAGAACTTGGTATTTTTTCAAAATCTCCTCCTCGGAAATTTTGATAAGGGGGCACGGGGAGAAGATTCCCAAGTCACTCAGCATTGGGAACACTTGTAACACAGACAAAGACAATAAAAGGAACCTCACTTTCATTAGCTGCCCACAATGGTTGCTAAACTATGCTTTACTCTGGGGAAAGAGACAAAATGCATTCAGAATGGATTGGACATCCTTTTGTCTTCAATTTCCTTTTTCCTCTGCATAAATATATATATATATATATATATATATATATATATATATATATTTCCATGTCCTCTCATTGTTTGTGGGCATTAAATGGGTTGGCTCATTATAGAAGTTGGAGGGAATGTGGGGGTGGGGGATGAGCACCCACATCTACCTCAGTCAAGAATATGTTTTGTTTAAACAAGAAGGAGCGAGGCCAGATAAATGACACACAAAGACAAGACTGAGGGGTTTCTGTATTGCTTCACAGACCACCAATAGGGGTCGCCCTTGTATGGCTCTTAAACCAAAGAAAATTGTATTTGATTTCATCATAAGATAAGGCCACACAGAGGTAGAGGGACTCCTCCCTCAGTGTGGTCACACAAAGGGGTAACAGTGGAGGTGTTGGGGGTTGAGGAAAAAGTTACTGGTGCGGTGAATGCTATGCAACGGGTGACACGAACCACTTCTCGACGTAGGGTCTTAGAGTATGGCCCTCGACTTGGCATGAATGGCCCAGTGAAGAGGGCTTGAATACTTCAAGAGATAGGCAGGCTTCAAGTCTCAGTGGCTTACCTACCAGAAACATACTTATCGGAAGCCGAACAGAAAAAACTGAAGAGACCATGGGTGGGAGAGGTGTATGCAGCCCACTGGCCAGTACACCCTCACAGAAGGTGTATGGCTATTCTTTTCAGAAGAGACGCTCCATTCAGAGTTGAGGGAGTAGAACTGGATGCTAGAGGGCACTATGTAACACTGCAGGCTAAATATTTTGATATTAAATGCATTTTTCTGAATAGCTATGCTCTGAATGAGCAACAAGAGAACAAAAACTTCTTAAAGAAAGTAATACTTCACACCATAATTGACTCAGAGGCCTCATATGTCATAGGCGGGAATTTCAACATGGTTCTGTCACCTAGGTGGGATAGATGGGGCTCATGCTTGATCGTGGAGGACCCATCTCAGGTGGGGTTTTTAAAATGCCTAACCGGGGAGGTCGGGCTGGTGGATGCATGGCAGCACAATCATCCTACAGGTGAGGACTTTACCTTTTTTCACATAGACATGCCAACTTTTCAAGGATAAACATGTTTTTTGTCCCTGGGGAAAGGAGTAACACTCTAGATACCTGTGAGATCCTGCCTATGACATGGTCCGACCATGCCCCGGTATTGTTGAAGCTGGTGATATCTATTCACCCACGTAACAGTTTCTGGCACTTGAATGTAGGTCTCTCAAATTAAACCTCCTTTAAACAAAAGGTTTCTGAGGCCATACAAGAATTTTCCTTCCCCGGATACCTCTCCCTCAGTTAGGTGGGACGCGCTAAAGGCAGTGCTGCTAGGGACAATCATCCAGTATAGCTCCCAACAACAAAAGAACAGAATCCAGCTCCAAAACAATTAGAAGAAGAACTGAAAGAGGCAGACTTTAGATACAAATTTACATTACACCCAGATGATAAAGCTTTTAGGTTAGAGAAGAAAAGGCAATTAGAGTCCCTAATGGCCCGACAGGTTGATGGCGTGTTAAGGCATACGGCTCAGAAATATTTCAAAGGGGGTAACAGGGCCAGCCATCTTTTAGCTTTAGCCCTAAGGAAACAGATAGTATCCAGAGCGGTCCTTCAGGTGCATGACCCTAAATATGGGAGCAAATAAATTTCGGATCCATTGGGCATAGCTGTGTCTTTCGCAGACTACTATACTCTCTTGTATACACAGGACCCCCTTGACCAATATGAAGTAAAGGTGGAGGAATTCTTTGATCAGATAATGCTTCCAACTCTCACCGACAATGATAGATATTTACTGGCAGGGACATCTCAGCCCAGGAAGTCTTATACAAAATTAAACAACTTAAAATGGGTAAATCTCCGGGGCTGGATGGATTACTCTCTGAGTTTTATAAAAATTTTGGGAAGGCGCTAGTGCCACTCTTGCTACAGTGCTTTCACCATATACAGTTGGGGGATGAGGTCCTGACTTCCTGGAGATAGGCTCAAATAGCAGTATTATCTAAGGAAGGGAAAGATCCAGCACTCTGTGCCTCCTACAGGCCCATCTCCCTATTGAATGTGGACATGAAAATCTTTACAGGAATCTTGGCGGACAGGCTACAACAGGTGATAGGAAGGGTTATTCACCTGGACCAAACAGGTTTTGTTACCGGGAGATACTTATCGGACAACATAAGGAGATTGTTGAACATTCTTTCCTCCCAGCAAGGCAAAACAAATTTTCAAATAGCCGTCTCCATGGATGCGGAAAAAGCTTTCGATAGGGACGGGTCAATTGGCAGTTTCTAAAGATCGTCATGGAAAAAATGCAATTCGGACCCAAATTTTTAAAGATATTTCCCCTGTCCAGGGGCACCCGACAAGGTTTCCCTTTATCTCCATTACTCTTCGAAATATGTTTGGAGCCCCTGGCGGTGGCAGTCCAACAGGATCGAATAGATAGTGGGGGTGATGGCCAGTGGGAGGGAGCAGAAGATTACTTTATATGCAGACAACTCCATGTTTTTCCTAAGCACCCCAGGGAGGTCGGTCCCCCGCCTCTTATCATTGCTGGAATGCTTCGGCGAGTTTTCTGGTTACAAATTCAATTATGACAAATCAGAAGTGCATAAGCTAAGTGGCACATGCACACAGAATTTCTCCTCCACGTTTCCTTTTGTCTGGGCCAAAAACAATCAGATCTGTCACCTGGGAGTCCAAGTCAATGTGGATACTACAAAACTGTTTGACATTAATTACAATAAACTGTGGGGGACAATGCAGCAGGACCTAGCCAGGTGGTCACTGTTGCCTTTGTCCACAGCAGGTAGAACTGACTCAGTTAAAACAAATTTATTACCACGTTTTCTATTTTTGTTTGGAAATCTTCCGTTACCCATCCCCCCACATACTGGCGTGGTATAACAGCAGGCATTAACAGATTTGTATGGGGGGCTGTCATCCGCACATTTTCCAGTAAATACTGTGCCTTCCATGCGAGTTAGGGGGACTGGCAATGCTAGACCTTTACTCCTATTACTTAGCCTGACAATTACAGGTAGTTTCCACCTGGCTGTCTTGACGTCAGTCTTCCGGTTGGCTTGAGATAGAGGAGGGGGATTGTTTAGAACTCCCGCTTCATTCACTGGCCTTCTCAGAACCTGGGGGCTCAGCCTCTTCACTTACCTGCAACCCCTGGACACAACATACAATTCGGGTGCTAAGAACGTTTTTTTTTTATTTATTTTTTTTATTTTATTGAAATCTAGGATTACAAATACCTTTGAGCAAGAACTGCTCGTTTACAAAAGTTCCACGTCGAAGGAATGGGGGTTATACATACATACAAAGGTCAACATAATAATACATAGTTACACAATAACAAGAAGTAAGAGACTGAGGCTTAGGAAATTCCAGTAATTCAAAATGTGCCAAATGTTAGGTAGCATGACATAACCAGCCAAGGGCACTCTTGGAAATAAGCACTGCAGGTGAGAGGGAAGGAGGTATGCAGGCAGGAAGGCCATTGTCGGAGGGTAGAGGGTGAGGGTAAGAGCTCTAAAGGGGAAGGAGAGGAGGGATAGAAGTCAGGAAATGCCCCGAGGGAGGAAAGGGAGAGGGGGCAAGGGGGTAGGCAGGGTAGGTTTGGCGCCTTTTGGCCTCAAATGTGACCTTGGGACCCCTCTCCTTAATCTGATATCATACAGCATTCTTTCCTCCCTGATTGGATAGTGGCTATGTAAGATGGGAATTGAAAGGGCTGACCTGTTTTGTGCAATTTTTAGAGAGGAGGGTGTGCCTCTCCTTTGATCAGCTAAAGGTTAAATATGGTCTGCAAAAAGATCGATTTCCACAGGTACCAGCAGGTACGCCATTTCATTAAGACCACAGATAACCTGGCAGAACTGATATGTCAGCCCAGTGTTTGGAAGGAATTTATACAGCAGATAATGACCTCAGAAATAAGAGTGAGATGGATTTCCTGGCTATATAGCCTTTTGACACCAGAGGAGCATCACCCTTTGAGGAAAATAAAGATGGTCTGGGAGGGAGAGAGATGTTGGGGCAAATACCGGAGGATGCCTGGCTTAACAGGCTTAAATTGGGATGGCGAGCAACTTCTGCGCCCATGTGGAAAGAATTTTTCTGGCAGATTTTAGTCTACTTCTTTCAGACTCCCGTGGTGACTAAACATTACAAAACAACTAAAACAGATGCATGCCAGAGGGCCTGTGGTTCAGTGGGCACCCATTGGCATATCTTCTGGGGATGCCAGAAAATTTCTAACTTCTGGCAGGGGGTCAAGAGAGCAGTTCAGGAAGTGTTGTCCATGACTGTACTGGACTCCTTTACAGACGGGGTGCTAGGGTTCCCAACATCAGTATGCCTTCCCCCACTTAGAAGGAAACTAGCCCTAGCGCTTATTGCAGCAGCTTTAAAATGTGTAATGGCTCACTGGTTACGAAAAGACCACCCAGGTTTGACAGAATGGGTGAACAGAGTCAATGGGACAATGGACTTAGAGTCAATCACAGCTAGATTACACTTAAGAGAGGACAATTTCAGAACAATCTGGAGCCCCTGAATTGCCTGGGAGGTAACCGGGAGGATAGATTCCCTAACCCCTTCTTTTTAGCAAAGAGCCCTAGAGCTCCAGGGGTCACCCTGGAATGGCAGAATACCACAGAAACAGCTAATTTATTGTATGACCTTATATGACCTCACCCACACCATGGAAGTGAAGATAAGATCCCTTAGAATAACCAACCGTGTTCCTTTTTTCTTTTATCCTTCTTATTATACCTAGAGAAATGATTCAAAGGCATTTTTAGTAGAAAGTAATTCCCCAGCAGATAAGTTACTTACCTGTGTAACCCCCCCCCGCCAATCCAGGGAGTTACTAAAGGTGCCTTTAAGACACCGTGAGCATGTGCACGCCTGCTGTGGGTGTGCGTGCATGCATTTAGGATTTTTGTGCCTATCAGGCATAAGAGGGAGTCAGTGAGTCAGTTGTGAGGAGAGTGTGCGAGAGGGAGCATCTCGGTGGTTGAGTGTGGTGTGGGACGGCCCAGCATGTGAAGGCCGGCCAGGCCTGTGGTATGAGGGGGATGTTAGCCCCTTTACCCGAAGTATGGCAGCAGAAGCAAGTTCTCACCACCCACCGGTGGGGCAGGAAAAGAAGGAAGGGCAGCAATATCATAGAGGTTGAGAGGAGAGAGAGAGAGACGTCTCCTCAGCTACGCAAGAGTCATGGTGGTTTCCAGAAGGGGCCCAGACATTCAGGTGGCAGTTTGATTGATGGAGGGGTATGAGGTGGCAGTTCCTATCCTTTTTGCTTCCTTATGCCACCAGGTAAAGGCTGTCCAAGTCATTTGTATCTCCTGCAGTTTTGCTACTTGGAAGGTAGGCCCTCCTCCCCAATGTCCTCTTGTTTGGGCCGGGTGCAGGGGGAGTCTAGGTGACTGTACATGTACATTAGGGAGGCAGTATAGCACAGTGATTTAAGGCTCTGAGCTGCAAATCTGGTGACATCCAGCAGACCAGACCTGAGTTTGAATCCCACAGCTTTCACTTACATACTGTGTGACCCTGAGCAAGTCACTTAACTTCCCTGTGCTCCCAGGTTGCACCTGTAAAAAAGCTTTCAGCCTAGTGTGCTACTCCTGGTTAAACAACTAAAAAAAAATACATGTATCTGGGGTAAATTAAAGAACTGGGTCCACCTTTCCCCCCATTGTAGAAATCCGCCACAGTTTGGTAAATGTTACTACCCGTCTCTCCGGTGGGGAAATCCTTAGACTCTCATTTAAAGTGTCAGGAAAGTGGAAGTAAGTTTCCTCAGCTTCTCTTCTGGAAAAAGGGAAACTCGTAGTTCATTCAGGCATAGCGAGATTTTGGCAAGTTAGGAACCAGCAAGAACTGACCCACTGCTATGGGTTACAGAGAGTAAAGTAAGGAGCCCTTTTGGCCATTAATTATGTAGCAGGTTGGAGGTTCGAATCCCCTTTCCCTTTAAGAAAATGTGCCACGACTAATGTCGTAGTTTGAAAGCGTGAGCTCAGTAAAAGTGTGCTTATGTAAATACGTTCACCTCAAGGAAAATGTGGCTTGAACCTTTCTTAATGGCAAGAAAAATAGTTTGCTGGTTGCATCCAAAAGTTGTGTGGCACTCAAATCTTTTGAAATAAACTGCATGCCTGTGGTGTCTCCTAACCCCATGTGTTACAGGGCTAACCGAAATCCCTAGTGGACCATGAATTCCTGAGGCTCAGAGTGAAGCTAATTCCGTGTCAGCGGTCTCCAGCTGCCTAAAATTTGAACCCAGTTATCACAAAGGTCGGTAACCATCTAACTGTACTATTTGAAGCTGAAAGTGACCCCCGGGGATGGATCCCCTCCCTCCCTCTCCGAGACATTATACCATCAAACCCTTAGACACGAGGGGTGGGGGTGAGGTTCTGCCCTGTCTACCTGTCAGGTCAACTGCAGTTGCTGCTTTATGCTTGAAATGCAAAAATCCAATGAACTGGTGCTTTATATACTGTGTGGCCTGTATATAGCCTGTTGTGAATATCAAGTGAGGAAGAGGTGGTAGAGGATACACCTGTACATAGTTTGTACGAAATAGAATGTTGGTAAAGTCCTTACCTGAGTTTGATGATAAGTATTTTTCAAAGATATAAATAAAATGGTTATCAAGGAAATGTTTAAAATCTTGGTTTGACTAACTATGTACTTAAGTTATGAGATTCTGGACATCTAAAGTTAGGACAAATACTAAGCACTGTATGCATAGAAGGAGGTCAAGTTGTCATTTTTGTCTTTCTTTAGTAAACTGAAGATCTGCTATACTTGCATGGAAAAGAGGGCTGATAGATGTTAAAATCAAGATTACTGTGAATGTATGTGTTAAATGTTGGTTACTCTTGAATAAACTTGAGTTTAAAAAAAAAAAACCTACAACTTCTGATTTACTCAGAAATCGGTTTCATTATATGCAAGCTCCCAGACATGGCTTGGCTGCAGGATTGCAGTGGCTTTAGATTGTACCAATAACCACACTGATCCAGAATCTGTTTACTACAGTGCTGGTCTAGCATCAGAACTGAGGGCACTGACCTGGGACCAGTGATTATGTCTGCGATCTGGTTAGATAACTGACTGGTAACAAGGAGATCTGGGTTGGAATTACAACAAAACTGTTAATATTTTAAAATATTCCTCTACCCTCACATTTCCCCAGAGTGGTGAGCCATGTAGAGGTGAGAAACTGTGGCCAGTGGCAAATTTGTTGCTGTTTTATCAATCCCGTTAATGTTCTTCCGGTAACAATTTAGTAATCGACATGAAGATTAAGCAACCAATCTGTCACAAACACACTCCGCAGGTCAGGCCCTCTGCTCCCACAGTGCCAACCTCAGAGAGCAATAGTGTGAACAGGTAACAGACAGAGTAACCCTCCTATCTGCTTTTGGGTCCGAATCACCTTTAGCCTCAAGTTCTGGGGGCGGGGGATTCAAACTGTGAACCTTATGCTAGCATACCCAAATGTACAAGCTCAGATAATATTCTCTTTGGGGGGGTGCAATATATATCTTTTGCCTAAGGGCACTTAACCAGGTATCCAAAATGATCCCGTAAAACTCTATAAGAGACCTTAAGTATATTCTTACCTTTTTCAAACTTTTTCAAACACCATCAAGCCTTTAAACAGTTGTCAGACTTAAAAAAACAGGCACTTCACATGCAAAAAGAACTGGGACAACACAGGCAGTATTTCAAGAAAATGTGATTTTACTAAAAATATGAAAATAAATAAGATAAAATACAGAACAAATATCAAGAGCTTACAACCTCAAAAGAAAATGGGAAAAGTTACAGAATAAAACTCCTACCACAATACATTTAGATATTTCCTATCTAATGTATTACCTCTGTAAGTGTGTTTAAATTTAGATGTCAGAAGACTTTGTTTCTTCAGAGCCCAAGATGATATATTACATTTCAGATACACTGATACATTTTCAACTCTATTTCCACACCCACTTGATGAGTCATCTAGCTCCTCCTTTTAGAATATATAATTACAAACATGATTTCCTACCAGAAGGTATGTTAAATAATGTAACATCAGAAGAAAAAAACACATTTCTTAAATATGACCTCCTTTAATTAAATGTTTCTTTGATCTTAGCAATCCCAGCATATGTCATTTAGGTATTAAACTTGATAGGAACAGCCAAATTACCATTTCTTTCCTGATGTTATAAACTTTAGATTTTGTTCAAAAGCCTGAACATGTCATAAAAAGGTAATAAAATGCCATTTCTTTAAGGAAGTCTTAATTACAGGACTCTCCTGGTCAGTGTAATACATCCTGTGATTTTCAGCTGCTGACCTTGTAATTTAAAGGCCAAATCTCTCCCACTGAAATGGCCATACATAGACCATGTATTTATAATACCAATATCATACAATAATCAGAACCAGCTGACCAAGCGTCACACTATCTACAAGAGTACGTGATATCGTCTCCCACAGCTCAATAATTTCCCACCCTCCATCACGCTCCCAGACTTCTGTAAATGAAATTCTGTCTCCTGGCACTATGCTGATCACATTTTTTCAGTCATCCCTTCTACTTAACCCAACCCTCCCAGTTCCCCAAATCCTTGTATTTAAAGCCTGTGTCTCCCTCCCACACACACCATTACCACAACCTGATCCATGATTTCAGGGGGAGGGGATGGAGCAGTCCACATCATTGATGGTGTTAGGTAGACTAATCCAACATACTCGTATGGCAGAGCTGTGTACCCTGAGCCTCTTGTGCCCTGAATGAAATTTAGAGCCCTCCACCCCTGTGATCCATGATAGTCTGGGGGTGGAATTGGAATGGATACTAGGCTTCCATTAGGAAGCCCAGGTCAGCCGGAGAGTGGATCCCCTGCACAGTGTGGAGAAAGGGATTGTGAAATAGGGCAATCAGCCAAGGACTGATACATCCCTATACAACAAAATTAAGTTTTTAAAGGAACCAACAAAATCAAGGCACCATACCTCACAGGCCTCCATGGTTCGTGGAAGGTTCAATGCATTTGCTGTAGAGGGCTCCTTTGGTCCCCAAACCATTCTGGAGTGCTAGAGAGGAAGTCTTATACCTGTGATTCCCCTGATGTTGACCACATGCCCTTGGGGCCACCTCTGTAGCATGGAACTCACACTCAGGTTCCCTGCAGAGTGTGCAACGCCCCCATGCTCCATAATGGCCCGAGCAGCTCCATGGATAAAGTTGGGGCCACACTGTGTGTCTGATTATGTTTGTTATGTGAATGCCGTAGAGCTCCTACATGTGTGTAGAGCAGACTCTGTACATCAAGAGCCACACCTTGCACCCATTTAGGGGTGCATTAAACTTTGTGAATTGTACCCCAAGTGTGCACATTTTGTGCACTGTGAAATACATGTCAAAACAATACTGCAAATACATGGTTCAAGATATCATATTTCTGCATTACAAATGGTTTGATGTGCACTTCTTGCCCAAACCAACCTGCTAGACTTTGAAGAGGTAACTAGGGAGATGGGTAGGGGCTAGGTGCTGGATTTAGTCTCCCAGAACTCCAGCAAAGATTTTGATACTGTACTCCGTAGAACACTTATGGAGAAAGAAGCACAAGATGAAACCTACAAAGTGAAATGGAGGTGGATAGTAAATTGACTGACAGGAAGCGAAGTATAGTGGAGAATGGCTATCACAACTTCCACAAGAGTTTAGAGGTTAGAATGTTTATCAAAATTTGTCCCCAACTGAGCAAGATTTGCAACTTTAGTAGATTTCACATCTAGTGTTCTCCCCAGCTGCCTGTACTGTACTTGCCTTGTTCTGCAGATAAATAATCCCTGTATTACATGTCTAGGGGTATCTGATGGAATCTTACTAGGGAGGGCAGCATACAAACCACCTTTTATTTACATGACCTGTGGGACTTGAGATGACCCCCCTTCCCCGCCACTCTCAGGCTGCACAGGACTGCAAAACAAGGGGTTAGAAACAACAAAGGACCCAACCACAGGATCAGAATGCCCAGAACAGTAATAAAGTCAAACCAGAATCCTTTTTATCCTTCCAGCTTATGAGCATATGAATGTCAGTAAGCATGCTTTCATTTAACTGGTACAGCCTTTTCCACTCTGAGTCTTTTATTGATTCACTAGTCCCATCAGGGAGGTACTTTACAGTTCATCTGCACTCTAATTCCCATTATGTAACAGTCTGGGACGGAGGCAGGGGCTGCAGACACCCCAGTGGGGAACAACTCTAATAGCTCTCTCTCTCTTTTCTTTGGCACAAAGCAGAATGAATACTTGCTTTGGCCCAACCCAATCTTCCCTAATCTGGATGAGAACTCTGTGAGTGACTGATAATTAATAGGGTGTTCCACCTCAAACAACAGCTGACACCTTCAAGAGAACTTTCACACAACAATAATATTTGGACTCAGTTCAGCATTTATTTCACACTAACTCGGTATTTCTCCTCACCATTATTTATTGCCGAGGTCATATGCATGAAAACAGGATTCTTGCTATGGCTGGGGACACTTGGTGAAGTTCTGACCCTTATTAAATAAGAACTGGAACATGGTGAAGTTCTGATTTGCTCTGATTAGTTCTGATTTATTGACAAAAATTTGAAAAAAATGTAAAAAAAATGCATAAAAGTGGCCAAAGTCAGTCACATTTGACACAGAGGCCCAAAGAAAATAGTTAATGGATTATTTGTATAAAAATGTATGTAAAAACTGCTAAATAAAAAAGCAGTCACTCACTACTAGCCCCTTCATGGCTGGCCTGTAATGGTGGCATATCCTGCTCGGGTCCTAACATGAGTGTGCTAAGACAGACAGAGAGAGCTGGAGAGAGAGAGAGAGAGAGACAGACAGATGCAAATACCTGTATCATTAGTATTCTAACCTATAAAAAAACTAAGATCCCTCTAACTAACATGATGTCCTTCTGATGACTCCCACCCACACCCACAGGCCAGAGACAAATTTACTGTCATGACGAATCGTGACTATACATAGCACACTGACAGCACAGCAGTCCACCACCACTTCCTTCCAAGATTACCTGACTGACTCCTACAGTACAGTTACTGTTAAGTGACCAAATTCAGTAACTGTTAAGTGTGCCTCAGAATTTGAATTGGAGATGCAGACACATCTGGTGCATAGCCGCTTGCAGCACAGTCCCACACTGGGTTTCATTAATGCTTATGCATAATGTAACACGATATACTACAAAACTAATGATAAGGAGGAATAATGGGGAAAGAGTGATGATGATGATGACACTTGTGTGCAGTTGTACTTTGCTTGTGTTGTAGTGTTAACAGCCTGCTACGAGTCACAAAGTCAGATTTTATCCCCTGGGCCACCCACAGCCAGCAGCACAGGCACATCAACTTGTATGTTGTTTGTCTGAATAGTATTTTTTTAATACCCGAAATCGTGAATAAACGTTAACAAGTGATCATGATTGGATGGCACAAGTCAAAGATTTATTTTGCCAACCTGCTGTCCTTGCCCTGTACACACAACCACACTGAAGCCATGAAAAAAAAATATTTGGGATTTCTGGGACTGTTACATTTCTCGTGGGCCCCCTGCAGTCTCCCTCTCTCCCCTCTGGACAGCACAAGTCAAAGATTTATTTTGCTAGCCTGCTGCCCTTGCTCTGTACACACAGCCACACTGAAGCCAGGAAAAAAAAAATTATTTGGAATTTTTGGGACTGTTACATTTCTCGTGGATCCCCCTGCAGTCCCTCTCTCTCTCCCCTTCTGGATGAAATTGTGAATGAATGTTAACAAATGACTGTGATTCGTTATTGATGGCACAAGTCAAATATTTATTTTGCCAGTCTGTTGCCCTTGCCTTGTACACACAGCCACACTGAAAAGCCAGGAAAAAGTTTTTTGGGTGATTTCTGGGACTGATCCATTTCTTGTGGGCCCCCCTGCAGTCTCTCTCTCTCTCTCTTCATCTCTCTCTCTCCCCCCTGGAAGACACAAGTCAAAGATGTATATTGCCAGCCTGCTGTCCTTGCCCTGTACACACAGCCACACTGAAGCCAGGAAAAAAAAATATTCGGGATTTTCTGTAACTGTAAAATTTTTCTTGGGCTCCAAGTAGTTTCTTCTTCTCTTCTCTTCTCTTCTCTTCTCTTCTCTTCTCTTCTCTTCTCTTCTCTGGATCTGGAATGGCATAAAGTCAAAGATTTGCCATCCTGCCCTTGCTCATGTACACAGCTACACTATCTGAGGTCAAGAAAAAAAAACTTTCATTAGGGGTTTTCTGTAACTGTAAGATTTCTCTTGGGCCCCCAGTAATCTCTCCCTCTCTCCTCTGGATCTGGAATGGCACAAGTCAAAGTTTTTGCCAGCCTGCCCTTGCTCATGTACACACAGCTACACTGCCTGAGGCCAAGAAAAAAAAAATACTTTCATTTGGGATTTTCTGTAACTGTAAAATTTCTCTTGGGCCCCCAGTAGTCTCTTCCTCTCTCCTCTGGATCTGGATTTGGAATGGCACAACTCAAAGATTTTGCAAGCCTTCCCTCCCTTGCTCAAGTACACGCAGCTACACTGTCTGAGGCCAAGAAAAACACTTTCATTTGGGATTTTCTGTAACTGCAAAATTTCTCTTGGGCCCCCAGTAGTTCCTCTCTCCTCTGGATCTGGATTTGGAATGGCCAAAGATTTTGCCAATCTGCCCTTGCTCATGTACACAGTCACACTGCCACACTGCCTGCTTTTTGCCTCCCTCCCGGCAGCACCCAGCCACCACTATCTCCCCAGTCCCTGGATTCCTCCTTTCCCCAGTTCCGACCCGTCACCCTCCTCAGATGATTAGTTCCCCCCCCTTACACCAGTAAACCGAGTCCTTTTTCTCTCCTTTTCTCTTCCCTCCCCTTCAAAATGTGTGTGTATATATAGTGTTTTATTTTTTAGCAACTTCTTCTGGTGACTGTTGCAGCGATAAGTGAGGTGCTCCTCTGACCTGTCCTCTCCTCCGTGTCACATTGTGCACTCAGCACTGTGCAATAGAGGTCTTGGAGTTGCTTAACCCTCCCGCTGCATACTAATTCATATCTTTCATTCTCCCTTTCCATATAGGCCCCAGGATCCCCCCTCCCCCACCACTCACCAGACACCTGCTAAACTCCATCAGGAGCAGGGAACAACATCAGGAGCCTTAATAGGCAAGGCTGTCCTCCCTGCTGGCTTCTTTTGTGTGGGGTGTTAGACCATCAACACGCTGCACACATCGACTGCCCCACCTGCCCCAGCCACCCTGTCACCCAAGCCCGACCCTCAATTTATTTCCTTATGCTGTCACATGACTTCCTGTACCATTCTGAAACTAAGTCCCCAATTTCTCATTTGCTGCTTATCCTTTTCAGCCACCGGAGGGAGCTCCCTCCCTGTCTTTACCAACCTCTCTATATTTCCCCTAGCTCTGCTACTTGCAGGCACTCTGTCCTCCCAACCACTCCACTGCCCAGTCTCCTGCCTAGTACCTCTCTGCTCCTCTTGCCACCCTCTCCACCTCACCTTCTCTGCCCCCTTTTCTCCACTACCTCCCCACTGCCTTCCCCTCTCTGTTCCCTCCCTGCCTTTTTAGTACCCTGAGTGACCACTAGGAGTCGCTATTTCACCTCCCTTTGAGCACCCTTTTCCAGCATCTCGTTTCCCACTAGCCAGGCCCACCAGCTTCCACACCAAGGTCCCACAACCCCCTCCGAGGTTCAAACCTTGTAACCTTGGCACCAAAGGCAGCAGCACTACCACTGCACCACAGTGGCAGTCACACTCACTGTAGGTCAGTTATCACCCTTATACCCCCAACAGAAAATAGCAATGGGCTCCATGGCTATCACACTCAGCCTACTCTTGGTTACCTTTTTCACTCAGCCCATGTCCCATCCTCCTCCCCTGCCCCCCACCCTGAGCCCCACCCCCTCCTCCATTCCACAGCAGCCACCACCCCACCTTGGCCACCCCATCACTCCATGGCACCCACCACCAACCAATACCCCCTTCCCCTCTGGGACACCTTGGGCCCACCCCTTCCTTGCTATACCTACCTCTGTTCCTTACCCATCCCTTGCACCCCCAGTAATAAGACGCTGCATCCGTTCCTGGCTAAGGGTCCTAGTCGCCATGCTCCACTAATCATATTAATTGCTCTACTCCTTCTGCTCTCTGGGAATATACACCCCAACTCAGGGCCGTTATTATCTAGCCATCCCATACCCCCTACTGGTACTGGCCTCTGCGTTACCTCTGTGAATATTTGCAGCCTCTTAAAAAAATCTGCCACTCTCCAGTGCTGGGTTGTACAGCACTGACCTGATATTATAGTGCTAGTCGAGACCTGGCTGACCAACAAAACTTCTGACTCTGTTATCTCCCTCCCTGGCTACACTCTGTTCAGGGAAGAGCGTATAGGCAAACGTGGCAGAGGGTGTGCAGTCTTTATGCGTGACACACTTTTAGGTTGTGCACTCCCAGCCCCAAGCTCAGTTTCAGTGCCCAAGCCCTCACCCTTAAGGTTACCCCTGACCCAGCCAGGGGCCCCCTTTTCCTCACAGTCTCTTACATTCCCCCGAGGGACCAGGGACAAGCTGTGCAATCCCTTATTGATTACCTCACCACACTCCCACATAAGGTGGAGCAGTTCATCTTAGGTGACCTTAATGTCAATTGGCTGGGTACCTCTGCCTCCCATATCAGGGACTCTTTCACTGCTCTTGATATGACCCAACTAGTTACCTAGCTCACTAGATTTAACCTGTCACATGGCTCCAGCATCCTCCTAGATGTCATTCTGTCAAACCGCCCACATAAAACCAGGGATATTAATGTACTACCAGACTCTTTTAGTGACCACTCTCCTGACCTCTGTCACTGGTCATCCACACACCGGAACCTGTGTCCCAGGTCACCTCGTGATGGCGCTTTCACCCCGGGGGTCTCAGAAAGCTAAAAATGCACCTAGCCCAAGTGGACTGGTCCCTAATCCAACTCACAACAGATATTGGTTCTGCCCTAGCCTATTTCTCCTGTGCCTTCAGCAAGACCTGTGACCTTTTCACCTCTCTGACCAGAATCTGTACCAAAAAACAGAACGCCTCATGAATCTCCCTGTTCCTTATCCAAAAACTAAAACAAAGAGATAACCTCTGGCATATTGCTGTCGCCACAGGCAAACTGGCTGACAGACAAGCCTATAATGCAGCATGTAATAGGTGCACCTGGGCTATAAGGCAGGCAAAGGCTGAACATTATCAAACTACCCTTACTTCCATTTGGGGCTCGTCCCGTGCCTTCTGAGACAATATAAAGGAGCTCAATGGGAAGACCTGCTCCCCCCACCATCTCAACTTACCATAGACATTACCGTCACTACTGATCCACCCCGCATAGCTGAGTGCCTCAATAGGGCCTTCTCAGGTCTTAGCTCTGTCCTTCCCAACTATTTTTTCGACCCTATCCCTGCCTCTACCCCCCCACCCTGGATCGCCCCCCTTTCTACCTGTGTGCCATATCCCCCCTTGAAGCCAAGCCTCATCTGCAGAAAGCCCTAGCCAGCAACAACTCCAGCTGTAATCCCCTGGACTCCAGGATCCTCTGATTAGTCTTGGATACTGTACTAGCCCCTCTCACCGACCTCCTAAACTGGTCACTATGTCTGTGCCAGTTCCCAAGTGCTTGGAAAATTGCAGAAATCACTCCAATCCATAAGAGTGGGAATCAAACCTCCCCTAACAATTTCAGGCCCATCTCCATTCTCCCCCCACTCTCCAAAGCACTTGAAAAAATAGTGGCCATACAGCTCCCCAAGTACCTAACCAAATACGACCTGTTGTGTCCGGAACAACATGGTTTATGCCCTGGACACAGCACCACTACAGTCCTCCTGGAGTTCTCCCTGCTCTTCCACTCTGCTCTCAACTCTGGTCACATGCGGGTGCAGTGTTCATTGACCTCTCCAAGGCCTTTGACACTGTCTGCCACCCCCTCCTTCTTGACTCCCTCCACCTACTTGGCTTCTCTCCAGGCCCCTTTGCCTGGTTTACCAGTTACCTTTCTACCTGATCCCAGCTTGTGAAGGTAAATGGCACCCTGTCCAACACCCTACCCATTTGTTCTGGAGTCCCCCAGGGTTCCATCCTGGGCCCTGTTCTGTTCAGCCTCTTTCTCAACACTCTCTCCAGCTCCTGCTCAGGCAATATGGTCCTCTATGCCGATGATGGGTCCTCTCCGCCTCCCACCCTGATCCCGCATCGCTACAGGAATGCCTGCAATGTACATTTTACTAAGCTGAAAAGTGGTTCCTTGACCACCGGCTGGTCATCAACCTCAAAAAAAAAAAATCCATGCTCTTTTCTCACCACCAGAATAAGGCCAAAAATGCCCCCCTCTGCATTCTCCCCAGTAATCCACACCCTCTCGAGCAGGTGTCATCCTACAAATACCTGGGCATCACCTTCGACTCTGCTCTTACCTTCCACACCCACATCAATACCCTGTCCTCAGCTATAAATTCTCAGATTGGCCTTCTTTACCGACATAGAGATTGCCTCCCCCAAACTGCCCTCCGACTGGCCATTAACTCCTCCATCCTGTCCTTAGTAGATTACGGCCTTCCCATCTATGCCGTGGCCAATGATACCACCCTCACCAAAATTCAGACCTCGATAAACAAGGCTTGCAGACTCCTGACCGGTGTGTCCCACCACACTCATACTTGCCTGTTCTTTTCCACCACCAACCCTTTGAGGAGCGCCTGCACTACCAAACTTGCCTACTTGCCAAAAAATCCCTGCTAGGTCTCCCCCCCTGGGGTCGCTGCGTCCCTGCGGCATGCATCACCATCTGTAGCCACCTGTAGCACAGTAAAGGCCACCTGCAAGGTGCCCTGTACCAAGGCGTCTTTAGCCCAAAGGTCCTTCCACCACCGCGTCCCCACATGGTTCAACTCCCTCCCACCCTCTGTCTCTAATCTTACCAAAATCAGTCCCTTCAAAGTCACTCTCCGTAACCTCCTCTTTGACACTCAAAGCTGTAATTGCCCCCTGATTAATGATATGGTGGGTCCCCTTCCTGCCTGCCCCTTAGCCTGACAATGTCCACTGGACAGCTAACCCCCCTCCCCTTTTTTCCCTTCCCTGTTTTCCCCCCAGCCTTTCCTCTTAGGTATTCCTCCCTGGCTCATCCAAGGCTGTACATTCTATTATAGTAATCATTTTTATTTGATTGTATCTTACTGTATGCAACTTTATCTGTAAACCACTGTTGTAAATGCATTCTTATTTTTATCTGTATTGCACCATATGTTACCACTGTTGTACCTCACACTGTGTCCATGTTCTACCCTCCCTGCAATGAGGTGCCTTTGTAAATGAGTCCATGACTCAAAGGTTGTAAACCTGACTTTCAAAATAAATAAATGAATAAATATATCATGAGTGGATCTAGTGACCATTGCCTGATTGGATGCCAATGGCCACCTGTATGTGGAGCAAGCATGCTGATGGCATCCCAATGGCAACAATACACACAATGGCACAAATGGCACTTCCACGGACCTGGAACCAGACTTCTGTGGTGAAGTCCATATTTATGCGGGTCCATGGATTGCGGGTTCAATCTGGGGGTCCGGATCTCTCATGGAACAATCTGCTCAGCCCAAATTTTTGCTCCTGAAAAGCTCATTCATTCCAGCTGCTTATTCCCTACCTGAGGTTATAATGCTGTGCTTGGGATGTCACAGTTACTCCCATGGCAACAGATTGTCATGTTGCAACAGAGGATTATGACATCAAATACGAAATAAGTCATAGAGGCAGATGAACGTGAATTAATAAAGACCATGTATTTATGCAAATTTCCTCTGTAAAATAATGGAGAGGCTAAAGCTATAGAAGATGTATAGATTAAAAGCTAGATTGTACCTAAATGTAGTGTTTTTCAAAGTTTTTCTTGAGGCATCAGCAGCTCTTTAAGATACTAGGATATTCATCTAAACCCACAGAGGGTCTTAAGAAAGGGGTACCTTTTACTCGGTCAACTTTTACAGTTTGGCTCATTCTTCACTTCAGACTGCTCCTGAGGGTATCAGGTCTCTGACCAAATTACTTCACCAGGTCATACTTTTCTACCTGATACAGATAAGGGGGTATTGCTAGGTGCCTGAAATATTCACTGGCACAGGAAGGCATAAAGTTCACCTCAGTAGTTGATATTCAGTATCCATTTCTTTAGTTGTTCTTTGAAGCTCAAGTCCCTCTCTGGCTTTTCCTATGTGGAGATGGGGGCAGGCCCCCCCCCCCCATTGAGGCTCTCAGCAAGTGGCAGCTGCCATGATATTCTGAGTTTGTTCTGGATCACATTCTCTGGAAAAAGTGTTCAGCAAGGAGAGCAGGCACTGCATGCCTGGTAAATGTCTCCCTCTGACTGAATGCAGCTAATTGCTGAACTGCTACAGCTAGTTGGCTCCTACTCCTGGAGTTTTGGAACAGACCAGCTTGCCCAGGCCTCCAGGGGATCAGAGATTAACCCTTTGAGGTCTTATTGACCTGCATAAGCAACCAGGGCTCCTTATTGGGCTACAACAGTGTTTAGAACTAGATAGATATTGGGTTTGGATGGTAAAGCTAGATTGGTCCAAAGCATCAGCTATAGGTTGAGAAACATACACCAGCCTATTTTTGGGGCAGTGTATTTCTTGTCCATCTGCTTACAGACAGACAGTCTACTCCAGATCACATCAGACAGAGTTTCAGATGTGGGTGGAATAGGACGAACTAAACTGACCAGCATGGTAGCAACATTTAACCACTGCAGATGGGGACGTTTACCTTGGTCAATGGCTGTAGGCTTGAAATCAAGAGCAGAATGCATATTTCTGAGCAAAGTCTAGCCCTAGAAAGATAGATCCTCCTGAGGTGCAGAAGTAGGGCCTAGGTTAGAAGAGTCCAGGCTATAGAAGGAGTCATCATCGCTGCCTGCAGAAATAATGAGGTCAGGGTCAGACTTGCCACCCTCCACATCCTCCTCAGAAGGAGGGTCATAGAGAGGGGTGGATCATAGCCCCTGTAATCCAGAACATGTCCTTGGCAACACCAGTGACATTAGCCCTAAGGAACGAAGGGCTGGTGCCAGAGGAGGTGCTGGAACTGTAACTGTGACCAAATCTGGCACAGGGGAAACAAGGCAGCACTGAGACCAGAACTGGTGCTGGGCCAGGCCTTGAAGCATCAAATCCAGCATCAAGACCGGCATCAGACCTAGCATCAATGACCCAGCTGGCACCGCAGTGACCAGCAATGGTACTACAGCTGGTCCCAACACAGTGACCCTGGATGGGAGTGTGGCTAGTGAGACAGGAATCAGTGGCATGGTTACCAACAAGAGCCCAGGGGCTGTTGCTGGAGTCAAATGCTTTAACCAGCCTGAAGGCCTCACCAGCACGTCCAGTTCCACTGACCCCTAGGGGCCAAGGACCGTTTTTGCTGGTAGAGTCACAGGCAGCAAGTGCTGCACCCACTTCTCCATAAGAGCTGCCCAGTGGTGGAACTACCAATTGGACTCCCCACTTACAGACAGGGTGTCTGGGCCAGAGACCTTGACATCCTAGAACCAGAGGCCCTCGGTGACACCAATGGCATAGTTGAGGGCATCTGGCTCTGGGAGGCTGAGGATCTCACAGTAAACCTCACAGATGGTGACTGTGAGTGGGACCACTTCTTCGCCTTCCAGCTAGAAGAGGAAAAACTCAAGGCAGAGTGATGCCAAGAACCGACCGAGATTGGGAACAAGCCCACTTCATTTTGTGCTTCCAGAAAGATTGTCTTTCCTCCCAGGCACTGGACTGCCTGTGGTCAGAACCCTTACCAAACAGGGAAAGTGGACTGGACATGGCCCTGCTGCTGGAACAACCTGCCTGAGTAGGCTCCCTACCATCATACTCCATGGCTGTCACTGTTGACTTGGTAGTGCTGAGAGAGACTGACAGAAATATTTTAGTATAATCATGAAACAGATACAAAAATAACAAACTCTAGCTTTAAACACTAAAACTGAGAAGAACCAAATGCTGTTGTCATTTAGATATGATTTCTGACTTCCAGTGGGTGAGTGATATTGTCACTGATGTTCACTCGATGGCGGAGAAAAAAGGAACTGAGGCAGTTGAGGGCTGGTGCCAAGGTAAGCCTGTGCAGTGAGATTCCTTTAGCAGCATCATGCATGCAGGCAGTTTACCTCAGTGCCAGCCCTTCTGAAAAGCTTTGGCCCCCACAGCTTCCTAGTGCCTCTGGCTCAGACCCACAAGTGGGAATCAATGGTGAAGACTGATTCCTGGAAGATGTTGCAGTTATTCCACATGCAGGAGGATAGGTCAGTGCTACCACAAACACAGGCTCTCCACAAGGATATCCAGGAAATCCTGGAGCTCAAGGTGGATCAGGCTCTTTTCTATCTGCACCACCACTTTTATGAAGGGAGTTTGAGGAGAGCGCGAACATTAGTGAGACATCTTCAAGCTTGCAAAGCCCAGGCATGAATTGTCTAGATGTGGGAACCTCTCACAGGGAGACTTGTACACCACACACAAGGCATACAGGGATATTATCAACAACTTTACTCAGCCCCCTCCCCAGAGGAATTAAGCCGTTATGTCTCTAATCTTTCTCTTTTTGGGACACATCTAAAGACTCAGCCTTCTGAATGATACAGTAGGTCTTGAGAAGGGGGAGAGACAATTTAAGTTGAAGTCCCTAAGGAGAATTAGTTCACCAGTGGAGGAATGTGAGGTGATATTAGTGAGAGCATCTTGCAGAGAGGAGGGTGAGATCTTTGGTGAGGCAAAGAAAACCCCTATTAAACTAGGGATAGATGAGGGGAATTAAATCATAGCAAGGAGAAATTCAAGTGAGGAGGATGAAGCCTCCCTAAACTCCAAGGTGTAGGAGAGGCTTTGATGGACATCAATGGCTACACCTCCACCACATTTTCCTCTATCCTGACCAAGTAGATTGAAGCCAGGAAGGGACAAACTAGAGTCAGAGGTCCTAGATGACAGCCAAGATTCAGTGATGCAAAGAATGTCTGGAGAGTACCAGAGTACCCAAACAGAGAGGAGGTCGAGCTTAGGCAGAAGGCTCCTAGTATTGAGGTGAAATATGCTAAGGCCTTTGGAAGTAGCAGAGGTTGAATAGGAGGGGGAGAGATGAGACCAAGGTTGGGCTTCACATTGTCACCTAGAAGGAGTAGGAGAATGAAGAGATGAACTGATTGGGACTTCCTCCCATTGGAGTGCAGAAGACAGCAGGGGGAGGGGGTGATGAGCAGAACAGAAGGCACTTTGCAGAAATTCCAGGTTACAGAAGTGAGAGGGGAGGAGTGGAGGATGAATTGTGAGGAAGCATGACTGAGAGGGAAGTGGGGGAACTGAAGGAGAGAGGCTGGGCTAGTGGGGAGGGTAGTTGAGGTATGGCAGGGAGTTGTTAGATGGGATAAGGGAGAGGTAAGCTGAAAGGGGAAATGTAAGAGGTAGAGGATGATAAGGAGCATGTTAATGGAGTGAGAAACCAGCAATAGTACAATGGCAACACACAGACAAAACACTGTAAAATAAATGGTTGAGTATAGAATTGGTATCAAGGACTGCAGTCAAAAGCAGTAGTAACCCAAAATAATAATAGAATATGGAATAAATAAAACAAACATTCAAAATGAGATGATGAGCTAATATAACAGGTCCAAGATCAAATTCAGTGAGCAAACAATCAGTATTAGTGTGCCAATAAACCTCTAGACCAGATAGAGTACATCTATAGTCCCTAAAAGGTAAGGTGAAGTATGGGTCCACCTGAGAAACTTATCCGCATATGAGTGTACTGTTTGAAACCCAAGCAGAATCATGGACCCACTCAGACCAGACACATTAATATGGATACAGTTAAAAATAATGACAGCACTATGTAGTATGATAGGTGGCACCAAGAGAAAAACAAATGAAATGGTACTGCAGGTGAATTAAACAATAACAATGGAAAATGATACCCACATAAAAGTACAAATAAGGTGAACTGACCAAACACATCTGTGGCAAGGCAATTCAGGCTGAGTGAGTCTAGGGAGCAGTGTGGCCGGTCGAATGGCTGACCCAAAGCAGACTCCTTGATGTCCTTTATGCAATGGTCCTTCACATGGAAGGGCTGCTAGCACAACTCCAGAGATAGAGAGGAGGAGGATGGGGAGGTCCTGCCTCCAAGGCCACTCAATTGGTGGATCAGGTTGCGAATGACGAAAGCAGTCAGAGCCCTGAGGAGCAGCTGAAGTCCAGTGTTGGGGGGAGAGAGAACAAAGGATGGTGTTCAGGCTCCCTCCTCTTGCCCTGGTGTTGGATGTACAGTTTCCCCCACCTCATCTGATACTTTTTTATTCTATGTCTGACACTGGTAATATCATCATCTAATAGTTTGTTGTGCTACTCTTCATAGGATGGGATTTCAGAGTGTGATCAGTGGCGAAGTATTATCTTTTTTGTTATGATAGCTATTACAGCTATATGATATTTTTGGATATCAATCAAATTTTCTCCATAATTGCCCATAATACAAATTTCTGGGGTGAATGTGCTCTCCAGCTCCAGTGAAGGATCTAGATTATCTCGGATTGTGATCATAGTGGCTGCATTTTCCGGCATTCCCAGAGAATGTGGAGCAGGTTGCCTTCTTGTTCCCCACATTTAGTACAAGCACATGTTTCTAGTCGACCCATTTTTAGGAGCTTGTGTGGGGTGAAATTAATATTTTGGAGAATCTTAAACTGTGTCAGTCTTAAGGTTTCAGTTTTGATATATTTGTATAGATTCTTCCAGGCAGCTTTCGAAGACCAGTTTACACTAATATCTGGGAGAGCTTGAACCCAGAGCTGTCCTATATCATATTCATCATGGAAGTATAACTTCTATATAGCAACATATAGCTTTGAAATGGTATCAGGACTATTTGCCAGCGGCTTTAAGGGCATTATTGTATCACTGTGCTTCTTATCTCTGGGAGACTGCCCCAATTATTGTACTATAGTGTGTATTAGATAAAGAACCTTGAAAGCTGTACTATTAGGTTTGCCATATTTGATCTGGAAGGTTCAAATGCAAATAAATCTGCTTCCCAGTATCAAGTGGTCTACCATAGGAATTGGGAGTCTATTCCATGGATCAACATTAACTGGCTTGCCTGCTACTGTGATATTAGGATTATTTACAATAGGTCGCCCGGTGTCCTTTTGTGGGTTAATTTTCAAACACTTGCATGACTGTGAGTGTACTTTACTTGATTATTCTATTGGAGTATCTATCTTTTGGGTAGTTTCTTAATCAGGCAGTGTAACAAGGCAGCCGAATTAATCCCTGTACTTGGGCATACATTCTCATCTATATCTAACCACTGTGGTTTGCAATCACCTGTTTGTATGCTCTGTGTAGCCAGTGTAAATATTTGCTTCTATGAGTGGCGAAATAATAAGGCAGAAAATTAGGGCGTTTAAGCTCTCTATTGTGTTTTGGAGTGGCAAGTTATATAAGTAATATGCTCTCTGGGCTATTTTGCCATGCCATATAAATGCAGAGGTAGTTGCGTATACTGTAGTTTTTTGAACCTTATCAAGAGCAGTACTATGTTCATCATGTGAACTGGGTAAAGTAGCCTAGAAGGAATGTTCATCTTTGATACATGTATGCGTCCAGCTACAGAAAAGGTATTCTGCACCATATGTTCAGACCTGCACTGATGACACCAATTAGTCTGTCCAGGTTTTCATGTTTTAGTGAAGCTGTGTTTATACCTAGGTAAGGCTCTTATTTAGAGAGCATTGTAAACCCATTGCTGTGATTTCTGTTTTTAACACACCATGATTGAGAGACATAGCCACTGTCTTGTTCACATTCGTCTGTAATCAGAGGTGGAACTAAAATATTCTATTATACCTAGTACTGCAGGCAGGGGCATCCTTGGAGCCTAAATATGTAGCAAGATATCACCTGCGTTCAAAGAAAATTCAGATTGTTTTTCACACATTGCTATTCCTTTTATGCTGAGGTCTTGTTTCAGTTTGTATGCTAGAGGCTCAAAGAACAGGTTCGATAGGAGTGGGGATAGAGGGCATCCCTGCCTGGTTCCTCTGTGCAATCTCGAGGGTTCAGAACATACTCCATTACCGAACATTTGTGCAGACAGGGAGTCATAAAGTACCCTTAACCAGCCTATAAATTATTCAGTAATACCATATTTCCACAGAGCACTAGAAAGTTATGGTCATGACATCCTAACAAATGCTTTCCCTATGTCTAGAGATATCAGGGCCATAAGCATCCCTGGCTCTCCAGATAAGGAGATGATATGTGCTAGTTTCCTAATATGATCAGCTGACACCATTCCATTAATAAACCCTATTTGCTTGGGTCCAATTAGGGCATCCAATACCCCTTCCAATATGTTCATCAACACTTTAGTCAGTCTTTTAACATCTAGGTTGATGAGGAAGATTAGGCAGTAGTTGCTGACTTGTGTGTCATCTTTTCCTGGCTTACATATTAACCCTTGCTGTGCCATGGACTACGAGTCCAGAATTCATATACATTCTAATTCTGTCAGCAGCCTAAGGATTAAGGTGAACATGGCCTCTGTTAGTGATTTTTCAGTGATCCTGGATCACTGAAAAATCACTAACAGAGAATCCCCCTTCCCCCCACACATACTTTCATGTAAATAGCTGAGCAAAGTTTCTAATTGTGGGCTGAGTTCTGCGGCAAACATTTTATAAAAACTGGGAGGCAGCTCATCTGGCCTTGGAGCTTTATCCAAAGTAAGCAGCTTTATTTTGTCAATTATCTCCCCTGTCTTGATTGGCCTGTCCAAAAAAGCTTGTTGATCTTTTGTTAATTGGGGAAGGTTACTCCAGCTAGAAAGCCATTGATTTCCTGTTGCCTGTCATAGAGTTCTTCTGAACTATATAACTTTTGATAAAAATCTTTCAAAGTCCAGGACAATCCTTTTAGCATTAGTTGTCAGTGAATTATCTGCCAGACTTCTTACATTCAACAGTGTTCATGACATTTCCTGTTTTTTTCAGTCTCATTGCCATTAGTTTCCCGGCTCTGTTCACCTGTTCTGTGTATTTAGCTTTTGTTATATATAAATATATATATATATATACATATAGAGTGCTCTGACTTTTCTTGTGTTATTTCCTGGTATTTATCTCTTAAGGAGTTTAATTGCAGCCAGGTCTCTTCAGGGGTTCAGAGTTTTGTTTTCCCTTCTATTTCTCTGATTTTTGAGAGGATTTCTCCTAGTTCTCTCTTTTTCCTTTTGCTACTTGTAGCTATTCTAATAAGTTCTCACCAAACATTGCACTTAGAAGCTGACCATAGGGTGCCTTCTTTCTTTATTGATCCCCTTTTGGATCTGAAAAGCTGCTTTATATACTCCTTTAGCTGTTCTACTAAGGCATCAGCTTCTATTGGGTTCTGAAGCAAAGCTAAATGTCCCTTGTAGACTATGGTCTACCAGTATATGGTGCTGCCGACACCACTGCACTCAACAAAATTCACTTAACCCTGAATAAAGCCTGCAGATTGATTACTGGTGCTCCCAGGCTCACACACACCTGTCAGCTGTATGTCGAGGCTAACCTGCTTACCCTGGATGAACGGCTCCGATACCAAACCTGTCTCCTCACAAAAAAAACCCTACTCAGGCTCTCCCCGGGTAATGGCATCCATCCACCAGAGCCCTCCCACTATTGCAACACGGTCTTCCTACAAGACCACTCTAATGGTCCCCAGATCAAGAACCAGCCGTTGCCAGAGGTCCTTCTGCTATAGAGCCCCAACCTGGTTTAACTCTCTCCCTGCCCCCATCACCAATGCCACCACCATCTCCAAGTTCAAACCACCCTTCGAACCACATCATCAGCACTCATAACTGCTCCTGTCTCTGAACATAGCCTCCACCTCTGCTACTCTTGACAACGCCCCGGGCAGCTCTCCACCTAGCAGCTCTCCACCTAGCCATCCCCACCACCACTTCCTGTACACCGTGCCTTATGTTTAACCTGGCCAGTGCCAGCTGTTTCAGTGTCTACCAACTAGATTGCTCACTTGATACCAACTTGTGTAACACCTGTTATCAATTACATGTACCCTGTAACCTAATTGTATTTGTCTGACCACAGTGTGACGTGGCACCTCTGTTGAACGCCTATTGTTTTGCAAATCTATGCTATGTAACCAAAAACACAATGTATGTCTTTATGTGACGAAGTACCTTTGGAAACAAGCCTCTGGCTCAAAGGTTGTAAACTGATTCTTAGAAATAAATAAATAAATCTATGAGTTAGTGTTACTGGGGCATCATCTGATACTACTGTTACTTCTATTTCACAATTAGATAGACTGTGACTCCATTCTCTGGATGCTAGGAAACAGTCCATTCTAGATGCTGTTTGATGAGGAACAGAGTGGAATGTAAGATCCTTTTAATTTGTGTGCAGCATTCCCCACATGTTAAGCCCAGTGTGTCTGGCAGCTGATTTTGTGTGTTGTGTACAGTTTACAATATTGTGTACAGTTCTGGAGCCACATCTCAGAAAAGACAGGGACTGGGTACATGCAGTACTGGGATGAGCAACCAAAACTGTACATGGATTGCATGAGAAACCGATGAGAGACTGAGAGATCTCAACACGTACACCATGCAGGAGAAAAGGGAGAGGACATGATAGAGACCTACATGTGCCTCATGAGAGTGAACAGAGTAGAGGTAGGTAGCCTTTTTCAAATGAGGAAGTGCAACAAAACAAGAGGGCATGCATCAGAGCTAGAAGGGGGTACATTTTAAGAGGGATGCATGGAAATTCTACTTCACTGAAAGAGTGGTGGACACCTGAAACAGCCTACTGCAGAAGGTAGTAGGGGCAAAAACTGTGAATGGTTTTCAAACATACATGGGAAAGTTGTATGAGACTACTCATAAATAAAAAGGGTGGGGGAGGGTCACTGAAGACCAGTTTGGGTCTGATGGGACAGAAAAGGCAAGGGAAAAAAATGGGCAGACTGGGAGATTCAAGCGTATAAACATATAAAATATGTACAATTAATGAAAGCCCTGTTTCCTGTTATCCCACTCTATCCATGTCTGTGCTTTTGAACAAGGTTCATATCCTCTCCTAACAGTATGGGTTTCCCATGAAGGGGCCTACAGCTGACATGGGATCGACATAAAATGCTGGAGAATCTGCATTAGGACCATCTACATTACCTACAGTGAAGACCACCAGGATGAAGCGCAGTGTCACAGGTTTACTGCATGACAAAAGGGATTAACTCCTGTTGTTTGCTTCAGTAACTGTACTGCAGAATTCTGCAGTTTTGAGCTTCATGCTAGTGGACTTCACTGTAAAACTATTCAGGTGTTCTGTAATATGCCTTGAACCAGAATATACCTTCCCTCACTATCTCGTATTTCTTTTTTTGGGGCTTTAATTTGACTTGCCTTGTTATTAGTATCATAACTCCTCTGTTTGATTATCCTTCCCTGTTCTGAATACCTGTCCTACCCTTTGTCTTCTAAATACATTTTGATGTTTTTCTGTTATGTGTGTCTCTTGCAAAATACAGATATTGGACCCCAGCTGCTTTAAGTGTCTTATATGATGTCGTTTATTCAGATTGCCCACCCTTGATGTTCCGCATCGTGAATTTAATTGACATACCCATTAAAGATGATATAACTTGTACTTTGCCCAATTTTTTAATCAAGTACTCCTATGATTCTATGCTTCTTGTAACTGTTCCATAAGTTGCTGTGTAGGTACCTCCCCTTCTCATGGAATAAACACATTCTCCAACTTTGACAAACTGGTTCAGCCTGTAGTTTTCTTGTGAATTTGTGATACCTAAATTGTGTAACATAAGAGACAAAAACACGTACTGTGATAACATTGATTAAATACTTTTTGATATACACCTTTTGTTTTTTGTTTGGGACCCTGGGTAGGGAGCCCACGCTATTTAATGATTTATGCATACTAGTATGCTTTCACCTTCAAGGGAGATAGGGTCATCCTCCTTGTCACTCCTCCTCCTAGGGTCTGCTTGGTCTAAGATGTGCCAGAACTGTCAGGGCGAAGACACAGCCTTCTGAGACTCCTTTTAAAAGAACTTTCAGCTAGTTGTAATATAACTGTATTGATAATACAACACTTTATATATTTTAACCAAAAAGTATTTTGTTTGGCCTTTTTTACAGTGCTAAGATTTGTTAATCAGTCTAGACTTCTGTCACAGTAGACCTTTTTATTTCTAACCACCATTAAAGTAATTCTCCCCCCCCCACCAGATTGCCACATCAGTACTGTCAAAAACTCTTTTTTTTTAATTCACTTTTATTAAAAAGCTTGAGTACAAATAACGCCAAAAGGCATACCATTCTTACATAGACAATAGCAGTCACATTAGCCATTACTTAAACATTTGTGGACAGCAATCTGTTATTTAATATGATGACACAGGTATATTAGCACTATCAAAAACATTTTTTACATAGCTGTTTAATGCTCATGTTTTCTCCTTTTAGAATCCACTAGGTACCTCTGGTAGAGTGAGAAGCATTAGTCCCACACTGTTGAGCAGTAAGCCATCGGAACTGTGGCAGGCAGGTTAATTACATCTGATGGTTACATCAAGTAAGGCTCTGTGCAGCAAGCTGGAGCGCAAGGGCTTGGGGTGGCAGTATGCAGGGGATGCTGCTTGCCAGGTGCAAACCCTGTATATTGTTTCTTGCCTTCATATATTCTGCTCCATTCTTTAAGAAATTACATGTAAGTAGTTTTTCTATGCATGTTATTGTTCTGTTGCTATACCAAGTGTGCTAATGTGGTAGCCTGCCTTACTTTATCTATTTTATATAAATACACACAGGCGCCTACCATTGTCTTGATTTTAGCCAATTACATTATCTGAAAATCTTACTGTCACACTAGGGTGACTGCATTATGCTATTATCCTGCCTACCTAGCCTCACTTATCACTTGTGGTTTTGTGTCCACATGTGATCTACTGCTTCTGGAGTATTGCGGTATTGTGTATGTTTTTTGCTGGATGTTTACACTTTTCTTCTGGGCCCTTGCTACTCAGCATGGCCTCTGTCCCATCCCTTGCAGCCCTTAGGCTTTCCCTACTCAGTACATTACTGTTATGCGACTCCTTCCCCCTGCAACCCCCCAGTCTACCCTGGGAAGGGTCACACTACCCCCAGTAGCTTACTCCCTTTTAAGCATGCTGGTTGACTCCTGCATCCTGTTTGACACTACTGGCCTACTTATAACTAAAACACATTTCCTCTGCCTGATTGCTACCTCCCACTGCCACTCAGGGCCCCACCTCCCACCCCTCTGGGTTCCTGTTGGTACCACTCGCTCTCTTGTTTTTTCCTTGCCTTATTACCGATATCAGGGGACACCGAGTTAAATCTCTAGGTCCTCCGCTCCCTCCCCCAATCTGGTCCTCTATGAAGGGCCTAAAAATAACCCACATAAATATATGCCTCATGGCAAACAAGGATGATCTGGAGGCCTGGGTGGGCTCCTACTGACCTGAAATTCTAGGTCTATCAGAAGCCCAGTTAAACACTATCATACCTGTCCCCCCGACATATCCCGGAGTACAGTTTATCCACGTGGACAGGGTCCTCACCCCCCCACCACAGGAGGTTTGGTGGTGTGCTGATCTGTTACAGGGACCGTTTAGACATCTTTCACCATTCTACTTTATTCCACCTTCCTATCCCTTGTGAACTCCTCCACACGGTGCTCATGCTTGGGAAGGCAAAGAAGCTACATCAAGTGTGTGTTTATAACCCCCCAAGGAATGACCTGTCATTCCTTACTACCTTGATAGACTATCTGACCACACTCTCCAGCTCCAGGGAGATCATAGCCTTTGGTAATTTAACTCTTACCTGGTTAGGTACCAAGTCTAAATCTTTTGAGATTGTCATAAAGAAGACGGACTTCTCTTATTTCATTATTACCCCTATCAGGCTGTTGCTAGGACTTCTAAACAATCCCTCCTTGACTGGTTCCTCACTGACAGGAGCAATAAGATAACCCTGGCTGGCACCCTACCTGTTGAACTTTCGGATCACTGTCCCACGCTTGTGGTCTGGCAGTCACACACACACAAACACAACCCAAAGTCACCTACTAGACTATTCCACTTCTGGGATTTCTCAAAATTAAACATGCTGGATTCCCAGTATGACCTGGAAGTGGTAGACTGGTCTTGCCCTAACAGCTAGTCCTTTATAAATTCCACTATAACTCCATTTGTTTTATTTCATTTTTATTTTATACTGAATGGCTTGTGAGCAAAATGCCCATTTTCACAAGCGTTCAGTTACAATAAACACAAAATTACATCGAATAATATAAAATATGTACAATTAATGAAATCAGTTAAAACACGCATACAGATCTGGAATGAAAATAACCTTGGAGGGAACTTTTCAATGCAGAAATCGTGGTACAGCTGACGATGGAATCTGGCAATTCGTTATAAAGTTTAGTCCTTGTCATCTTCACCACAATACAGCAAAAATACACACCTGTCACCAAGCGTAGGCTACGAGGCTCTGCCATAGCTTGTCTCTTGAGTGACCTTCTTACCCAAATGAAAAAAAAGAGACAAACTGTGGGTAAATTTTCGACAGACTAGTCTGGTTGCTGACTGGGTGGCATCATATCGTAGATGGCACAGTATCAAGCATGAGATCAACTAAATGCCTATTATAAAAACAAATTCTCAGCTGCTGCAGGCGGCCCATACAAATTCTGGGCCAGTATAAAAGGTCTCACTGGCACACAGTCAAATTGCCCTTTGTCTGACATACTTATTAATGACATAAAGTACAATAACTAGGCCAGAATTGCTGATGCACTCAATGCCAAATTCTACGTTCTGACAACCTTTATGGTAAATCTTGGCATTGGCCCAGGGTAATCAGTCTTGGCTGCTACCTCTTCAGCCACCTCTGGCCCCTCCTGCCTCCTTTTTACCTCCAGTCAATGAGAGTAGTCAAGGTAAAAAAGCTTCTGTTCTCCATTACTCCAGATAAAAATTCTGGGTATGATCACCTTGACCCCACAATGCAGGCAGCCCTCTATATAGCACTAGCCATCACTAGAATCCTTTTTTTTCAAATTTTCTTTATTGAATAGGTTCAATATGACAGTTCAAAAATTAACAAGAACTGATACCTAAGACAGTGCAGTATGTTTAAGCCACTTGGTGAGCTCATGTTTACATTTTTATACAACTGGAAGTGTAATTAAAGCTCTGAGAACAACCTGGAGGTCTAGCTAGATATTGTATGCACATCTTTCTAAACAGACAGAGTCTCCTGGTCTAGCAAGGGAGCATCAGTTTTATTATTATAAAAAGGGAGAATTCTCGTCCTGTTTATGGACCAATTGTTCCCCATCCCCCTTCCCGCTTTGTTGTGAATTTAAAAGTCAATACTTGCGTATGAAATTTAGTTAGCCTCCTCCCCAGTATCAGAGTCCTCAATACCCTGAGCCACTTACAACCTTTTCTACCTGTTAATATGTATCCAGATTATCCTGTACTTGCTATGTCAACCTTTCCATCTCTGCTATTTCCTCCATCACCTCCCTCCAGTCCTGTACAGTTGGCAAGTCTTTCTGCAAGCATTTTCTGATAAGGACTTTCACCGCTGCTGCTATTCAGATGTTCCCCAGGTATTGTGCCTCTTTCTCTTTCAGGGATATTGGTTTAAGCCCCATCACTAAATGCCTGAAACTGAGTATTCCAACCCCTTCCAAACCTCCCCAGTCTTTCTCAGTACTCCCTCCCAGTAGGATTGTAACTGGCAGCAGGTCAGAAAAATGTGTATATGTGTCAAATGTAGCCCACCACATTCGCTCCAGCAGGCCACAGAAGTGGCCAGATCCCATTTAGCTTTCAGTACAGGTGTGAGACAATTAAGCAATAATGCCTGACAGGGTGTGTGTCATGCTGGGATAACGTCATGCCTCAGGTGGTTGGGCACGAGGCTGCAGGCCGAGTGCATCCAACTGAGGCGTGACGTTATCCCAAACAACACACACCCTGGAGGGCATTATTGCTATTATACAATGGCTCATTGTTATATATAAAATAAAAAAATAATTTTAAAGAATGTTTTTTAGTGTGGAAAAATATTTTTGTTTCTTAAGAGGAGATGCAAAAAAAGAGGTCATCTAGCTCATCATATAGCTCATCTACAGGTTCACAGTGAGGCTGAGACTAGACCTGTGATGTTGTGCTGGGATAACAGCATGGGTCCAGCCCAAGACTGACCAATCAGAGTCCAGGATTTTCTTCTTGCCATTGTATAATATCTAGTTTTCACCGTCCAAGAAAATGTGTGCCATGCTGGTGAGGATTATGTACAAAAGGAACCCTTTCATACCAGCTCCAACTCCTTATGGATTATGTGTACATTAGCTGCTTCTTGCCATTTTGCTGTTAGGTAATGTGCTGATTTAATTCTATTCTGCATCAGGAATCGATTCAGTTTTGATATTGCCCCCTTCTGTTCCAAGTTAGCAATCAGTCCAGGGAAAGGGATACTTTCACTCACTTCCTCCTCTTCTTCTCCTCCTCTTGTGAGTATGAATCTTAAACTATGAGAGATATAATCCATGCTTTGAAAATATCTAAATCTGTTAGTCAGTCTCCAGACAAATTCCACCTTACACACCCCAGATTTCATTATTACATTGCCTATTAACATTTGAGCAAGGTATTGAAATGTTATCTTAGTTTTCCTCTTATACTATGAGCCCAGGTGGCTAGGGGGAAGGTGATGTCCCATGACAGCCATCTGAATCTCCACTGTCAGATGAGATGCCCTGGACATTGCGCTAAGTGATCCCTGACCTTGAAAGCGTCCTCTTAAGGCACTATAGGTGGAAGGAGCCATATTCCTTCTTTCATTGGAGTCATATAGGAGGGAAGTTGAGGGGGGATCATTCCGAAGAATCCACCTCTACTTGCTTCCAGTGGGAGTGGTGGTTGGGATTATCTGAAAGCAGGACCAATTTGACCTAGGCCACTGTCCAGTATTCCTCAAGTGATGGTAATGCCCAGCCACCCCACTCTTTTTTAGCTTGGAATAAGGCACTATGGACACTTGGTCTGTCCCCTGCCCACATAAATTTACAGAGTTGTTTTGGGGATTCTTTAAACCATAGTCCTAGCCACCAGGGGCACTGGTATACTGTGAAATACGTACAAATATTGGGGGAGGATATTCATCTTTATCACATGTATTCTCAAATACATGGTAAAGGGGAGAAGGGACCACATACTAGTATCCTCCTTTAACATATTCAGCAAATGGACATAATTTTTCTGGTAAAGGTGGTTGTTATCAGATCTTAGGTAAATTCCCAAATACTTCAATTTCTATAGCTCCCATTTCATGGGGTGATTACATTGTATTTCCCTACCCTACCTTAATGGTATTTAAGGTATACCCAAGGTGGTAAGAAAATTCCCTGGCAATCTCCATAACGCTATTCAGGGACTGTTGGGGATCTGTTAAATAGAGGAGCACCTCATCAGCATAAAGTGCTATTGTATGTTCCAACAGACCAATTGTATTCTTATATTTGCATCTCTATGGATCTTTTGTGCTAGGGGCTGTATATATAGGAAAAAGAGAACAGGTGACAAAGGACGCCCCTGTCCCATGCTTCATCCTAGCCTAAAATCTGGGGATAGGTGGCCACTGGCCTGAACATAAGTTTGTGGGTCCTGGTATAATTTTTGTATATATTGAACATAGGTGGGGGAGAACCCAAACCAGGCAAGGACCCTGTATAGATAATTCCGATCTACCTGATCAAATGCTTTCTCAGCATCTATACTCATTATCAGGACTGCCTTTGCAGTATGCTTCAAGTGGTCAATTACGTGTATCATTCTTTGCACATTGTCTAGTGCCTGGCATCCTGTCACAAATCTGGTTTGATCCAGTCTGACCAAGTTCAGAATCAGTCCCGCCAGTCATTTCATCAATATTGATGCAGGGTATTTATAATCCACATTTAGGATGGAGACAGGGTAGTATGATGGACATAGAGAGGGGTCCTTACCATGCTTGAGAGTAACCAATATTATGGCATAACTCCACAAGAGGGCCAAGGCACCCTTCTTAGTCAGGGCCATCGAATAAGCTTGGTATAATAATGAGAGCACTTCACCCCTGAAACACTTGTAAAACTCATTAGGGTACCCATCTGATCCCAGGCATTTGCCTGTTTTACTGTTGGCAATGATCATCAGAAACTCTTCAGCAATAATCAGTGCACATGACCTGTCATTTTTCTCCTGTTATATGTTGGAGGTTTAGTTGATCTTGATAAGCATTAATGTGGGCCTAGTGTGGCCCAGTTCTCCCCTTCTATATTGTTTCACAACAGCATTTGAGATCTCATCTATTCTAGTAACCTTTTAATCCATACCAGGATGCATGATCTTTGAGATATGTGCTTGAGCTCTCTGTGCCCTCCATCTACAGGCCAGTAACTTCAGGGCTCTGGGGGCCTCCCTCATAATATCTCTGCTGCAGGTACCTTAAGTTTTGTTCTACATTATAGTAAAGGAATTGATTCAACTGCTTCTTTAACATTGGTAGCTCCCTATCCCTTTGTCTATTTAATTTTTTTTTTGTTAGAGCCCTTCCAGCTCCAAAATGGTAGCTTGGAGTTGCATCTGCCTCTGTGCGCTGCTTCTTCCTTCTTGCTGCTAGAGCAGTTAACCTGCCTCACAAGATTGCCTTAATTGTGTTCGATAGTATGCCAGGGGATGTGTCTGGGTTATCACTCTCTTGTGTGGCTTGTTTAGTTATTATTGGGATTTGCTCCCGGACCTCTCAGTCCTGTAATAATGAGACATTCATCCTTTTCTGAAGTAGTACGTCTAATTGCATAAATAGTGTGGTATAATCTGAGAGACCCAGCGGGCCCATCTTGCACCCAAGCAACCTGGGTAAAATTTCCTGAGACAGGAAGACAATATCTAATCTGGAATACATCTAATGCGCTTGAGAGAAATACAGTAGGTGTAGCCTGCTGTGGACCCATATAAGTGTCACCAGTTGTGTGCCAGACCTAGTTCTATTAACAGATTCTTCACTCTGCACACTACTACATGCTCTTTATGTAGAATTTTGGAAGTGCTATCTACTTGGGGTACAAACGTTAAATCTGGATCCCCTGCAGAGCAACATACCTTCAGTTTTCTCAGCAATAAGGGTGAATAACTTTCTGAAAAAGGTAAAAATGACTGCTGGTGGGGCATTCACGGAAACCAAGATAAGATTCTGCCTGTAGTACAGGCACTTCAGCAGTATGTATCTCCCATCCCTATCCTTATGCACCTCTTGTACTTATACTATTTGGTTCCACACCAAAATGGTCACGCTCCTCCATCCAGTCTGATATGAGGAGGAGTGGACCTGATGCTACCCAAACTTTGTTAATTTCTGGTGTTCATCTTCAGAGAGGTGTGTGACTTGTAACAGAATAAAATCTGCTTTGGATTGCTGACTGTAGATTAGTACCTTTTTTCGTTTCATGGGGTAGGTGAGGACATTCACATTATATGTGAGAATATATGCTAATGGGGTGTTCATCTTGTTAGGTGACAAAGGAATGCATGAACCATGAAGCCGCCCTGTAAGGTGGTGTCACTCCCCCCTCCCCCTTGCTGCCAGAGACCTCTGTCCAGTATGAATTAGAGACCTCCGAGAGCTAACATACTGTATATGACTTTACTAGTCAACTGGGCTTGTAACAATAAGACAGTGAAACCAATTGATTTAACACAACTAAAACTGCTTCCAAAGCAGGAGAATATACACATATATCCTCTGCATCCCTCCGAGGCCACCTCTTCTTCTAAACCTACACTTGGTCGAGAACTGGTAGTGGGACTAGTTCCTCCACGACAAAGATCCAGTACATGGGCTGCTCCATGAGTTTGAGAGTCCAGAATGATGAAATAAACCAAAAATACAATCAGTCTTCACTCCTGATGTCTATGATGCATGTTATGTATCCCCTCCACCCCCCGTGGCTTCAAACTACATACAATAAGTTGCCATTGTTGATCATTCAGGTCCCAGGTATGTACAAAGGGCTGGGTATTACCTATGAGATCAGTTACGAACATACAAAATGGCCAGCAAAAGCAGGCCTCATGGTCTATCAAGTCTGCTCGAGTGTGCAGCCAGCCCCTCATCTTGCAGCTGCCCTCCTGGCCCCTCCTTCCCAGTATCCCTTACCCTTACCCTGTCCCAACCTCTCTTGAAACTGCCCACCATCTTACAGGACACTATCTCATCTGGTAAGGTGTTCAATTTGTCCACCACTCTTTCTGTGAAAAAATGTCTCCTCATCTCCCTCTTGAATCTTCCCCCCTCCAATCTCAGTCCATGCCCTCTCGTGTCCCTCCCCCTTCTCATCTGAAAAATTCCTTCTGTGTTGGTCTTGTTTATCCCCTTCAGATACTTAAAGGTCTTAATCACATCCCCCCTATCCCTCCTCCAGTGAATACATATTCAGCTCTCCAAGCCTGTCCTTGTAGAGCTTGCTCTCCAATCACTGGATCATCTTTGTGGCTCTTCGCTGCAACCCCTTTAACAATCTGATGTCCTTCTTCAGGAATGGGTGCCAGTACTGCATGCAGTACTCCAGGTGGAGCCTGACCAGTGACTTATACAGGGGCAGGATAACCTCTCACCATCTGGAGGAGATCAATCTCGCAATACACCCCACCATTTTGTTGGCTTTTGCTGCCGCTTTCCTTCACTGAGCAGAGTTGTTCATGCTCCCCGTAATGATCACTCCTAGGTCCTTCTCCTCTGTGCAGCTTCCCAACTGTACCCCATTCAAGTGATAATCCCTCCCCTAGTTCCTGGCTCTGAAGTGCAGAATCTTGCACTCCTTGGGATTGAACCCCAACTGCCATGTTTCCACTCGCTCCAGTAGCTTAGTCAGGTCCTCCTGCAAATGTGTCATCAGCCACAGCTCCCATCTTGGTATCATCTACAAACAGACTCATCTTGCTCCAGATCCCGTGTGACATATCTGCAATAAAAATCCCAAACAGCACCGGTCCCAGTACCGATCCACCACCACCACCCTTTGCTGCCTTCCCTTTCGCAAGTTTGTGATCCAATTCACCATTTTTGGTCCCTCCCCCACATATTCCAGTTTCCCCCCCAACCTCCCATGTGGCACTGAATCAAAGGCCTTGCTGCAGTCCAAATCCAGTTCCCACGTCACCCAGTTGTAGTACTCTGCAAGGTTTGCCTGGCAGGATCTGCCCACAATAAATCCGTGATGTTGACCATCCTGGAGACCGTTTTCCCTCCAAGAAGCTCAATAACCTCTCTTTTAGTGTGGTCTCCATGAGCTTTCCCACAATCGATGTGAGGCTCACTGGTCTATAGTTTCCTGGTTCATCCTTTGGGCCACTTTTGTGGATGGGCACCACATGGGCCATTCTCCAGTTCTGTGGTACACATCCTGTGTCCAGGGAGGTATTGAACAGGTTGGCCAGTGGCCCCACCGGGACCTCTGCCAACTCCCTTAGTACCCTTGGGTGAATGCCATCAGGTCCAGGTGCTTTGTCCACCCTTAATGCCCTCAACCCATCTAGTACCCTGCTCTCTGTAATCCCTACATCTGTCATCCCCCCTCCACTCACCCCACCCTTGCCTGGGGTATCTGTCCCCCTTCTCCTTCGTGAATAAAGAACAGAAGTATTCTGCTCAGTGCCTCTGCCTGCTCCGCCCCTTTCTCCACCCACCCCCCTCGTCCTTCTTAATCCTCATCATCTGATCCTTGCTCTTTCTTCTCTCTCTGATGTAGTGGAAGAAGTCTTTTTCTCCACTTTTGATTTCCTGCGCCAGTCTCTGCTCCCTGGAAGCCCTGACCAGTCTGGTAACCACCCTGGACTTCCCCATGTACCGTATGCTTATCTTCACCCCTCCCCAATTTCCTGTACTTTCAAAACACTGCTCTCTTGGCCCTCACCCCTTCCATAACCTCCTGTGTCAGCCAACTGGGTTTCTTTGCCCTTCCCTTCTTGCTTTTCTTCCTAGTGCAAGACTCTGTTGCCTCCGCCAGCCCTTCCTTTATGATGTCCAATTTCTGGTCTGCATCCATGTGTGGTTGCATTCCTGCCAGGTGCCTGCCCCAAATTTCCCCCATCTTCTTAAAGTCCGCCCCCCTAAACTCAATCACCCTTGTACCCATGCCCTGTTTCCCTCCCCATGTTGAGCATGAACCACACCGAATAGTGGTCACTCCCAGCCAGTGGTTCCTCCACTTCCAGATTCCTTACATCATCCCCGTTATCCAGTACAAGGTCCAGAGTCCTTTCTAACTGAGTCAGCCCCTGGACCAGCTGTGTCAGAAAGCTGTCATGAAATGCTTCTAGCAGGACCCACTCCCCTGCACTCATGGTGGATTGGGTGCCCCATGCCACCCCCGGTAGGTTGAAGTCCCCCACCACTACTGTGCTCCCCTTCCTGCAGACCATCCTAATTTCTTCAGCTAATTCCCTGTCCAGGTCACTCCCCAGAGTTGGTGTCCTGTATACCACACCCATCCTCAGTGTTCTATTCTTTGCATCATGTAACTGCATCCATAGTGCTTCTGTCCTCCCCTTCCTCCTTTATGCACTTTATCCCCTCCTTTACATATATCACTGCTCCCCCCCATTCCCCTTAGCCCTATCTTTTCTAAATAACCTAAACCCGGGGATCATCATATCCCAGTCCTGGTACTGGGTGGCCCACGTTTCTGTGATGGCCGAAATGTCCACCCCCTCCACCAACAAGAGAGCCAGTAACTCTGCTATTCTATTCCTTAGGCTTCTTGCATTCAGTGAGACCACCCTCCAGCCTATCTCTTCCCCTCCCCCTATTCTGCACCCTTATCCCTCCCTGTGCCACTTCACCACTGCCTTTACTCATAACTAGGGGGGTAAGCTCACCAGGCTCCCCTTTCTGGACCCTTTTCCTATCAGCGATCCCCTCGCCACCCACCTCCTAGTTTAAATCCACCTTTGTTGATATATACTCCTCTGTTCCCCATTTTAGTACTCCCTTCCCCTTCCTGCTCAAATGTAACCTGTCCCCTGCAACAGGTCACTATTGCTCCAGGTCCTGCCCCAGTCTGACACTAATCCATACTCCCTGGTACGGCACCAATCCCTCAGCCACTCATTGAACTCCTCTATCCTTTTTTTCCCTCACTGTACTCACACATGGTACCAGGAGTACCTCAGAGAATGCCACCGAACCCCCACCACCTCCTCACACTGCCTACCCAGCTCCTTCAACCTCCACTTTACCATCTCTACTGTCTCCCCATCAAGTAATTTGTACCCATGTGCATCACTATGTGAGGTTTCTCCCTCCCCCTCCGTGCGCACTTGAGAAGTGCCTGCCCTGCCCTGCCTGCAGTCAACCCTGGAAAAGCCTCAACCCAGATACGACTGTGCCTTTCTCCCCTTCCACCCCATCTGACCCCTTTCAGTATAGAATCCCCCAGCACTAGTACCCCCCATCTTCTTGTCCCATACCCCCTGCCTGTTTTTGTTGTCCACATTTCCATTTCCAGAGTCCATAGTGCCCTGCTCCTTATAGTTAGAATATATGCCAGTGTGTTTTATTAACCATTGCCTGGCAGAGGCATTTTTTGTTTTTAAGAAAGGTGCATCCATACCTATCCATGTGGTCTCCCCACCCTGCCTTCACGGAGTTCACTGGGTGTTGGTTATATTTACAGTGGGGCTAGTACCCTCATAAAGCATATGAGAGATCTACTTTGGGTCACATTAATTATTTGAGTCCCAGAATGGGGTCTTTTTTTTTTTTTTTGCCTGGCTCCTTCCTCCAGGCATGGGAAGTTCCAGCCACCCACTCCGCTCACTGCCCCCTCCATCTCCAGGCTTACCCTTCTGGGTGGGGCCACCGGGCAGGCGCCCCCTTCCCATGGTGCTTGGTCATCTGCCCCTGGCTTACCTCCCAGGGCAGGGCCATGGAAGTGGGACCCGGCAGACTTTGGTCTGTAGTGGAGCGGTATGGACGGGTGTCAGCCATTAGCCACATCAGTATTGTTTTGGTTTTTCTCCCTTGGGGCAGGAATGCATGACACCAGCATCCGCCCCACCCCTAACGTGTGGTGCCAGCCGCAGTGGTACCCCCAGCCTCTGCCAGAGGTCCGCATTACGTTGAACACTTCCCCCCCTTCCCCCAGAGAAGGAGATCAGTTCCCTGGGATGCTCAATCCTTCTCCCCCCCAGCCAGCCCTTCAACTCCTGAGTCCATCCCTGAACTGGGGATGTCAGTGTCACAAGTGGATGCCTTGCCACTGCGCTGGTGAGCAGGCCAGAATGGAGTCTTATACAGTGCTTGCAGGGGTGGCGCGATGCCATGCAGCTGGAGAACCCTCAAGGCCGGCAACGGTGCTCCTACCGTCTCCCCAGTCTCGTGGGATACACTAGGAGAGTCCCTGTGCCCCCCTCCCAAGTTCACTCCATCACCCCCCCCCACACACACACACAAGCAGCCTTCAGCTAAACTACTATAGAGACCACCACTACTCATCCTGGCCTTCTGTGACCAAGTGTACAAAAAAAAGAGCCTGCCCCAGACTGCTGGACTGGTGCTTGGGTAAAACCTGTGCAATGCTTTACAGTGTTATCAATGGCACCAATTACCATGTGAACTGTTAAGGTGCTTCTCGTCCCTTATTAAGTTTGTGGTTAAGGTATTAGCATGGGCAAATATGGCATGGCAAACATAGCAGGAGCACTGATGTTACCTTTTTATCAATTTGTTCAGTCTTCTATGGCAACCCATACAGCCTCCCCTTTATTACATTTCTTCACCCCCTCCCATCTACCCATTTCACAACTATACATACATGTTCAAAATATTATCATGACTAATGTCCATTTTAGAGTTCTGGGACAGTTTTTTAACCTGTGGTGTGGGAAAAGAAGTATCCTGCTCTGTAGGGTATCTACCATTCCAAAGTTTGTGATCTGCAGAGTCACAACCAGCCAAATGGACTTAACAAAAGTCCAGACTGTGAGACTGAATAGTGTCTTACCTTACTGAGACAAAACCAAGGGCTTAGGCAGTGAATCTTTATCATGTCCTTCAGGTACCATGCCCAGCCTGCTGTCTTGGGGCAGTTTTGTCCTGCATGAACTTTAAAATATCATGAATCTCCCTCATGGTGTGCAAGGCAGCCCTTTGACTCATGGCTTTAACCTATTTTTGGCAGGTTGTTGTCCAGTCACTTCAGGATGGGTGCAGGGTCGAATCCTGGGTCAGTCTTCTCTGTTCCACCATGATGCCACAATCTTTCAGGGTGGCCATTGCTTCAATCAGTGTGTGATATAATCTATACAGCATGTGCTTTCATCCTAAAATACCTTTGGTCTCACTGGTTAAGGTGTCTGGAACTCAGTTGGTTCATTTTTTTAAGGTCCTGAGAATATTCCCATATTGCATCCTTTTACGTTGTATCAGTGGGTAGGCCTGATCAAAGTAAAGGCAGGCTCCATTTCTGTTGTCATGCTTGTGTTAAAATGTCCTCGTTTGTTCTATAAATAGAAGATTTCATGAGGAATGGGTGAGGCCTTGCCTTTGAGTCATTAGGTCTAGGGAGAAGAGCACTATGGACCCATTGGATCCTCATCGGGAAATTAGGGGGTAGTGCCAGCACATCCTGTAACAGTTCCTGCAGAAAGTCACACATTTGTCTGGATTTCTGCCCTTTCAGGCAACCCAGTGAGCCTGAGACTGTCTCTCCATGATCTGGCCTCCAAATCTGTACACTTGTCTTGGAGGGCTTCAGACTAGTGCAATATCGAGTCCAGGGCTATTTTTAGATGAAGAGCATCATCTTCTACTAGCCCCATGTGTTTCTTAGCCTCTTCCAGCCTATATTCCACACCAGTGATCTTATCGTGTAATTTTTTAAATTCGCATTTGTTCTCTTGTCTGGCGGCTTTAATTTCCTTCAGCAGGAGTTCAAAGAGGTTTCTCATCAGCCGCTCTTCCTCATCATCTGTATCATAGCTTGTGGCCTTGGAGCTGGCTGGCAATGTGCTCCTACTGTGCTCCTTTCTGGTCTGTCTTGATCCTCATCCATCTCCTTTCATTTCTACTTTTTGGGACCTGGATCAGGTTTTCAATCTTGTTCCCCAGCTCCGGTGGGTATTGATAAGATTTTGACAGCTTTTCCATGCAGGGAGAGTAGTTTAAATGTATGGGAGGGAAAGGAGCTCTAGCACTATGCTACCACTCAGTCTGTGACGTCACCAGAAATTCCATCACTGTAACTGAATGACAACCTAAATATCTGTGTATGTTTTATTGTAACATATGTGTGTGAAAATATGTTTATATGTTCTTTGTTGGATGCAATTGTTAAAGAGAGATTTTCTCTCAATTTTGCATTCTAATAAAATTTAATTGAATTGAAACCTGAATCTTTCCCTTTCATTTAGTGTTGTCCATGATGTCTCCAATATTGCCAGGGTTACCCATTTTCAAAGCAGGAGATCCCACATTTATGGAAAACTATCACTCCATAGCCATCCTCTCAGTCCTCTCAGATCCTCAAAAGGACTGTAGCATCCCAGCTCTCTGATTACATCTCTAAGTATAATCTCCTGTCCTCTATACAGCATGAGTTCAGGAAAAATCATGTAATCTCCACAACCTTAGCCAAACTAACAAATTACTTTAGCCTAGCCATGACTACTGGCATCCTAACTTTTCTGCCTTGTTCATTGATCTAACAAAGGCATTTGTCCTAGTAAATCACTCACTTCTCTGCAACAAACTGGTCTTCCTTGGTAAATCCCCCCGCCATTTCCTAATTTGCCATCTGTTTAACTGGTAGAAAACAAGTTAGGTTGCCCAAAGCTACCTCCAACCCTGTGAACATAACTGTTGGTGTACTACAAGGATTTATTCTAGGCCCGTTTTCTATATCTATGTAAACAGCCTGCCAGATGTTGCCTTCTGTTGCAGCACTCTACTGTATGTAGATGACCTTGTCCTCTGTCACAGTGCTGCTACTGTCCCCGATATCCACAAATCCCTCGGATTTCTTCGCTAAAGTTCAGTTTTGGTTAATGACAAACAAGTTACTTTTAAATGGCAAAAATACAAAAAACATACTCTTCAACTCAAAAGCAAAGCCTGGTGCAACCTCCTCCAACCTCTCCCTTACCTGTGCTAATGAGTCCCCTCTGGAGGAGGTGGGCAATTTTCTGTACCTAAGAGTTTTACTAGACCCCTTCCTCAAAGTTTCCCCATGTTACCTCAATCTGCAAGTCAGTGACTGCTAAACTGGAGATGGCTTTTAGGGTCAGCCACTGCATATCTCTTGCTGCCCAGCAGCTGACCACAACTCAAGGAGTTCTTCCAGGACACGGTCTGTTGGCTTTCCTATGAGCAAATAAAATCATCCTCTCAAAATGAAACGTAACATACAATAATATATGTTGCTTTGTCTTGGCCCCTTGGACTTATGCACCATTGCCACCTTTACTCTGGACTTGGCTGGCCCTTCCCTATTGGCCAATGTTCTTTTGCATTACGTTGTTTCATTGACAAACTCCTGAGGACTGGCTCCCCATCTTTCCTTGAAACCTAATTGCAGCTAGAGAGAGGGTTTGACGTGTTTTCTAGGGTTTTAGTTCAGTTCAGGTTCAGCATGTTCAGCAGAGTAAAGTTTGAGTTCAGTTCAGTTTGATTTGATAAGTAGATGTTTTGGGTTCGACTTCAGTTTGGTTTGAGTTTGTGTAATTTTTCAGTTCAAGTCTGAGTTCAAGTTAGGTGTCTCCCTACTGCCTCCATGTGGGTTCTCCTTGTTTCACACTGTCTGAGTTCGAGTTTGGTTCAGGTTCATTTTTTTCTTTTCTTAGGGTTCAAGTTTGATTCAGATCGGACTAAAATCTAAAAGTTCGAGTTTGGTTCACGAACAAACCGTCCCTCTTTCTGCAGCACCCTCTTCCCTGCTACTCACTGAGATCAGCTAACGCTCCACCACTACTTAAGTAGAGATGTGCTTTGGGCCTTGTCAGACTAACTTTTGCAGTCTATGCCCCCAGTTTCTGGAATGCCTTCCCTCCGAACATATACTGCTCCACCAGTCACTTACTGTTCTGTAAGGCTCTGAAGGTTTCTCAGTGCCCCATCGGCCATTGCTCTTGCCCCTAATTCCTTCTGAACTACTGGACCTAGCTCACCCTATCACTGCACTCTTTCCTTCCCATTGCTGGATAATTTTAGGTTGCTGCAAATGTTTAAACAATTTATACTGGTTCGGTCTTCAGTTTTTCTCATGTCTACTGTGTACTGTATTTTTCTATTGCCATTTGATGTTTGTGCTGCTCTCAGTGCACTACTTAATTCTAAGTGCTGGTGTAATTTCTGTTCAACTGTAAAGCCATGATGTCTGTTCCAGTCTTGTTTGATAATGTTTCTGTAGTTCTTTTGCTCATGACAGCTATTGTGTCATGCCTGAAAATAGGCTTACTTACGCCTAGTGTATCTTACCTGGTTATCAATCATAAATAAATAAATACCTTTCTGGGATAGGGCTACTATTATTCTTAATTTTAGAAACATAGAATTTGTCAGAAGAAAGACTGTTAGCCTAGCCTGCCAAATGGTTCCCTTGCCTGTTGTACCTCTGTAGCACCTAACTAGTCTCCAGTGTCCCTCCTTCTTCCTGTTCCCATACTACTATACCTATGTGTCTATCCAATGCATGTTTGCAGCATTCCACTGTTCTAGCCTCCACAACTTCAACAGACAATCAGTTTCATCTATGATTCTACCACCCTTTCTGTGAGGAAATATTTCTTCACAACCTTCTTGAAACCTCCTCCAATTTTGTTGCATATCCCCTAGTCCTGGAGCTCATCTTGCTTTGGAAGAGGCTTCCTCCCTACACTCTGTTCACCCTATGAGGTACTTGAAAGTATCGATCATGTCACCCTTACCCTCCTGTCTTCCAGAGTGTACATATTGTGCCCTCAGTCTCTCACCATAGGGCACCCCCCCACCAACCCCTGTACCATCTTGAGTGCCCTTCTCTGAACTGCCTCCACACTGTCAATATCTTTCCTGAGGTGTGATCTACAGAACAAGACGCAGTAATCAAATGGACTGCCGCTCCCTATACACTCCAGCATGCCACTAGCCCTGCCCATGACCCTGTCACACTGCGCTGCCATCCTGAGTTCTTCTAAAATAATAACCCTGAGGTCCCTTTTCTGCCTAATGAAAGTCAACACCCCCCCCTCCCCCATATCTAACACTTAGCCTTGAAGTACATGTGGTGCATGACTGTACTTTTTGGCACTGAACCCCAACTTCCATGCTTTCAACCACTCCTCTAGTTTCCTGTGGTCCTTGCTCATTGTCTCCACTTCCTCTTAGGTGCCCACCATATTGCCAATCTTGGTATCATCTGCAAAGACACAGACATTCTCCTCCAGTTCCTTTCCCTAAGATATTGAAGAGGACAGATCCCAGCACTGAACCATGGAGAACCCTCTTATCACCCCCCATCTTTAGAATGTGTGCTGTTCTCACTACCTTCTACCTCCTATCCCTTAACCAGTTACAAACCACTCTGCCATTTTTACACCCCACCCACAAATTGTTCAGTTTCCTAATCAGCTTTCTGTGCAGCACAGTGTTGAATGCCTCGTTAAAATCTAACTAAGTTATGCTAAGCCCTCCCCTCTTCTATCTCCCTGGTCACTTAATCAATGAAATCTATTTGATTGGTTTGGCATGACTCCCCTTACTTGTGAACCCATGCTGCCTGTGGTCCTGATGTCCACTGACTTCTAGGTAATCAGTCTTTCTTTTCCAGGGTTTCCATTAGTTTTTCAACCACTGAAGTTAGACTGACTGTCCTGTATTTATTGGATTCCTCCCTACTGCCACTCTTATGCAGAGGGACCATGTTAGCATTCTCCAGGTCTGCGACACAGCACCTGTTTCTAGTTAACAAGGCTATCAGTGGAGCCACTAGCAAGCACTTCCCTGAGCTCCTCAAGCACCATGAGATGTAACCCATCTGGTGCCATAGCTTTATCCAATTTCAGGGCTGCAAGTTCTTTCAGTACTCTTTCCTCTGAAAATGGTGTTGTGTCCACCTCCTCCATGCCTCTGTTCATACGTTTTTGTAGTGGCCCATCCTCCCCTCTTTCTTCTGTGAAGACTGAGCAAAAGTAAATGTTTAAAATGTCAGCCTTTTCTTGGTCTTTTTCTGCACAGTCTCCTCCTTCTGCTCTTTTTATCCTTACTATCCCACTCCTAGTTTATTGCTTCTCTTTGACGTATCGGAAAACAAGTCTTGTTCCCCTTCCTTACCTCTCTTGCAGTCCTTTCCTCTGTCTATACCTTAGCTCTCCTAACCTGCTTTCCTGCTTCTTTCTGCCTGGTTTGATGCACTTTCTTGTCCTCTTTCCTTTGAGTATCCTTGCACCATTTGAAACCTGCCTTTTTTCCTTCACTGCGTTTACAACCTCCTTAGAGAACCATAAGGGTCTCCTTTTCCTCCTGCTTTTTTGGCCTTTTTCACACAGAGGCTTGTTGTCCTAATGACTCCCTCCCTCATTCACTTCTACTGTATCTCCATCCCCCTCCCAGCTATACCTCCCCTTAAGGCATTTGCTGAGGTACTCACCCATTTCTTTGAAATCCACCCTCCTGAAATCCAGGACCCTTGTTTTCATGTGACTCACCCATGCTCCTTTCCTTATGCTGAACCATGCCACACAGAGATCACTTGAACCCCCAGGACTACCCACTGTGATGGTTGCAGTGCTGTCCCTGTTTGTGAGTACCAAGTCTAGCACTGTTTCCCTCCAGTATGTCTTTTCCAAGTTGCCTGAAAAAAGCTCCCTGTAGGGAATCTTGGATGGCCCCACTGCTCCTTGCTGAAGCTGCAGCTGGTAGGTTACACTTCACATCTGGTAGATTAAAATTTCCCACAATCAGCACATCCCCCTTCCCTGCCATCCTAATTATGGCTTTCCCTAGGGACTTATCCATCTCCTGCCCTTGTGTCAGTGGTCTGTAAACTAACCTCATTTGTATAGCAGTCCCTCAGGCCATCTCTAAGGTGACCCACAGCACCTCGAGACCCTCCTCCTCCTGATGTTGTCCTGCATATCAGCGGCTTTTATTCCTTCCTTCATGTACAGAACTACCCCTCCTCCCTTTCTCCCAGCTCTGTTGCTCCTAAAAGTGAGCAGCCCAGTATGGCCAAGTCACAGCCATGGTGCTGTAAGCACAATTACTATTAATTAATTTAATTCTGTGGCTGTCTTAAGGAAAGGTGTGCAGTAAATCATGCTTAAGTGTTTTTGTGGTTATTTCCTGAGATGACAGATTTACTCAGACATGCAATGCAGTTAGAAGCTGTTTATTTCAATACACAGTTAACATTTAACATATTTCTGACACTTAAACAGTATGACATTGTTAGAAAATCTTATTCAGACCATTGTCTTGCTTTGTGCACTTTAACTCATTACACAATTTTCTCTACGTACGTATAATAATCTTGACTAACACCAGTACACAATTCATTGGTACTAATAATCTTTGCTAGCATTTAAACAATATTTCACTGCAGTTCATCTATGCATATATATGTGTGTATATATATATATATATATATATATATATATATATATATATATAGAACCAGGATTCTTAAAAGACACATTTCCGTAAGCACCTTGAAAGTCTGTATAATATATAGAAATACTCAGCCAATTTCTCAAAGAGTCTCTTGTCTCCCTTTCATCTGAAGGTTTGAAGTGTCCTTGGAGAAGCTGGATTGAAGAAGGTTCCTTCCTGGCTGTTGAATTCTTTTCTCCTCGAGGTTTGCAAATATAATGACAAAATTAGTACAAGTTCAATGTCTCTTACTTCTGACAAAAGCCAAAAGTCTTTAGAGTTCAGCAGAATAATAGTTTTTTAGAGTCAGTAGCAGTAGCATAGATGTGAGATATCTTCCAGTGATGAAACACAGATTCAGATGAAGGCTAGTAGGTGATCACAAATTGTTGATCTTTAGAGACATCTTATATAGGCAAAATACTTCCTCAGAAGTGTCATAAAGTTTAATTCCTCCTCAGAAGTAGCATGAAGCTTTGGGATGATGCAGCCATATTTGGACAGAAGCATCTCTTGGGTTGGAAGTCTATAACATACGTGTGGAGGTGTTCTTATTCATCAGAGGCTCTGTCATTTACCTGTCTATTGTCCTCTTGAACTTGGTCCATGTGGTGACAATTAATAGACTTATAACCACAATACCTTCCACTGCGCATGTTCAAAAATGAGGTGATGGAGATTATTTCATCATGGTTTATGGTGCTGGGGTAGTTAGTAGCAGGTGGTTCCCTGTTTCAAGGAACCAGTTCCTTGTTGGGTTGTATGGATTCAGAGGTGAGGCTATTTCTTATGGTATGACTCAGTGACCTAAGAAGTGCTGGGTTTTGATTGGAAACTACTTTTGAAGCTGTCATCTTTTTGCACAATGTTTGACTCTAATGAATTTATTCAGCTGGCATTTTAAATGTCCTTGAAGTTGGCAAGCTTACAGTACATTGCTTAATTCAGATTGTTCCATGATTTCTGGGTGCTAAGGTCAGTTCCATATACCTGGGTTAAGCATTTGCAGGTCTGCTTGGTTAAAGACTTAAAAGCAAATGTTTTTATGACCAGTTCTTTTAAGGTACATTAATGGCAGCTGAGGATTAAGGTGAACATCCTTTTTACACTTTGCCAGGGTCTGGCGGCTTATGGCCACTATTGTGCCTACAGTGTGCAGTGCACCATGTCTCTGTAATGGCCATTAGAGCCAAGGAAGCCTCTGCCATAATAGCCTCCAGGTCACTGATTTTGTTCCCAAGGCTCCTAGCTTTAGCACATGTGGCTCTCCACTCCTTATCCCACCTTACGCCCTGTACTTTCCTACCCTGCTATGTCTTACTAGCACCTGCTGACCCACCTGCATTGTTTACCCTGATCCCTTTACACTCTGGTCTGCTTTCCTCCACTTTCCCAATTGTGTTTTGCGTTAGGGAGTTATATCAGCCAGAACTTTTGGAAGCATAAGTTTTGTTGACATCTGACAAACAACATTATCTATCAGAGATGCTGTGGCAGGTTGCTATGTTGCAGATGTAATTTACCAGTTCCTGGGGTTACTAGAATCCCATCAGTTTTAGATCAGGCAGATAGCTTGGGCAGTGGTCAGAGGGTTTAGATGTTCTCTGTAAACCATTACATCAACATTTGCCTGGTTCTGCTGAGCAGAGGATGAGGTAATACTGCTCAGAACACTCACAGCAGCATAAGCCTCACTTGGCCAGCAGCTGTTGCTTGAGCAGTCAGTAGTCTGAAGTCAATGTTCTGAGAGAGTTCTAAGGGCAAGAGCTGCCTGCTGGCATTTTTGTCAAGAGGTAAGGACCCTCTGTTTTGTGTTTCTGCCATAGTACAGTAATCCAAAGGCTGGTTTCCTGAGAAGTGGTGGCTACCAGATCTTGTGAAGCCCAGAGGAGGTGAAGATTCTTCACAGTAGAGAAAAGAATGGGACTGAGGTTCAGTGAGTACTTGGGGCAATACCCCAACAGACTATAAGAGCTATCAGCACTGCCCAAAATGTAAAGACTGTGAGTGCACAAGTTAAAGAAATGGACTTGTGTGAGATCTGAGGATCTCAAGTACTTTCCAAGTGTTCAAGTTTGGGGTTTTCTGGTGTATGTCAGATACAGGACCCATGGACTCTTGAACAAGTTTGTGAAATGTTAACTGTTTAAGGGGGGTATTCTGGTGTCTTTCAGATACAGGTGACAAGGACCGTGTACCTGACGCTTGTGCAGTAGGATGTCTCTAGCAGCCCAGAGGGGTTGGAGAATCCGGGATTATCCTAAAGTAATGGCAGCGATAATCTAGTTTGTAACCAGAGTGAGCTATCCCCTCATTCCTGGTGCAAATAGATCTAACTGATTGCCTGGAGGAAAATGTGTGTTTAGATGTTAACTACAGTCACTTAGTGATACTTTCAATAGATCCAGGAAATCCTGAAATAGGGCTAGACAGGTGTGGAAAATGTGTTCTTTTGTAAGTCCAAGGTCCCTGAAATAGGGCTGGCAGCAGTTTGTAAAAGGCCATGTCTCCAGAAATAGGGCTGGACATCTGTGGGAGGTATTTGTGGAAGAAACCAATTTGCCTGCAAGAAAGTTGGAAATGTTTTACCTGCTATAAAAAGAGTCATCTGTAATTTGCAACTACAAGCCCTGGGGATACCATCTTTATTCACTGTTAACACTGTGTCAGGAATAAAAAGCCATACAGTTGTAGCCCCTCTCCGGCACCGTCCTGAGGAGGGCCACTGCCCCTGCCTTGCAGGCCCGACCTAGGGCTTGGGGTCTTGGTTCCCATAGTTGACCTACAGGGGTCCTTTCTCAAAAGTTAAAATAAATGGTAGTGCCTCCACCCAGAGTACATACAGTATTACTGGGTCTAATTAACTGCAATACAACCCCCTGGGATATCGTACCAACCCACCTCCCCAACAGTTATCCCAGGCATGGACTTACCAAGTTCGAACCTCCCCACATTCAGGTATAACATTTACCTTTTCATTTCATCCAATAGCATGCTCACTAAAATTAGGCTCTGGATTCATCTCTGCTGCAAAACAATAACATCTGGTTTATTTACGGTTTATTTACGGGGGGAGGGCTTAGGATAGGGTAAGAGGAATAAAGTTCTAACATTTTTAATATTTTTAATATTTGCATTTTCAGTAATCACATTCCCCCTTCTGATCCAATCCCATATCTCAATCATTTGCAGCCACCAGGTCTATCTAATCTAGCTATCTGCTGCAGAAGTGCCCAAACCCAGACCCACAGGTCCCAGTCCATCTTATAGACCCAAAGTCCTATCGCTGAGTACCCAGATTTAAGTTGCAGGCCTGAGGTGCAGCTGGTAGCCAGCGTTGGTGCGCTTACTTGAATTAAGTAACTTTTTACATTCCTCTCAACCCTTGGTTCTATCTCCAGCCCTGATATGCATGCTTAAACTAGTTACAGTCCCTGGGTGCAGGGCAATTCCTGCAGTTTACTCACAGTTCTGCAGAATCAGTCCTTAGATGGCACAGTTAACTAAATTACTGGGGATTGATGGATCAAAGGCAGAACCAGGCACAATGCTTGAACAGGGGGCACAGAGGTTGCAGCTTGCACTCTCTTTCTCTTAGTGGCAGATCTTGCAGCTTGTCCCTTTTGGTCCATTACAGGCCTCATTGCAGGGCATGTGCACAAGGACAGAGGACCCAGACTCGAGAGTGGCCCTACAGCCTGGTTCCTCCAATCAGAGCATCCTAGCACTTGGGCACAAGACCCGTGATCCCCTGCAGTAGCAGACCCCACTTGATGGGGGTTAGCGAGTTCCCCACCTGGCCCTGGGTGCCAGCAGAAAAATTCAGCACATTCTCTTCTGCTTCTCTTTCTTTCTCTTTCCTGTCCTGCCATGGTGTGTAGCCATAGCAACCTGTTTATCTTTTTTCCTTGCTGTATCTCAGGAGCAGACAACAGGCACCTGACCCAGAAAGGCACCTGTCCATCCTTCTGCTTTCACAGTATCTCAACTTTAATACAGCCACATTATCACTCTGGCTCAAACATATCACCTGCACTCCAAAGTCCCTTTTTCTCACTGTGCAGGTACATAGCAGTTCTCCAATTGAAGAGGCTCACTCTTCTTTTTCTTCTCTCAGCACATTTTGCATTCTCTTTTTCCTCATCATTCTTCTGCATTCCCATCTTTTCCCAGGCTTAGATGCAACCTTTGTCCTTTTACCCGGCTCAGGACACAACTGTCTTTCTTTTTCTAGGGTCAGAACACAACCTTTGTCTTTTTGCAGGATCAAGATGCAACCTTTGCCCTTTTCCCAGGTTCAGGACACAACCTCTTCTCTTGTCTTCTTTATCTCACCACTGTGGTGCAATTTCAGAGCAACACAGAATGTTCAGCATCCTGCAGCTTTCCTTTTCTCTCTGCCAAGCTGCTTCTTTAACATCTTTTCTCTCTCCAGCTTCTCCTTTCTTGATGGGGTAGGCACTTCCTGCCCTGGGGGACAAATTGCTGGCAGCCAACAGGCAGGGCCATCCTGAAACCCCATTCTGGAGGAGCTCTCACCAAACTGACTCACACTCCAATTGTCCTTGGCTTTTGGGAGCCCTTTCCTCACTCCCCACTGGCTGGAGCCACTGTTCTTAAGAAAAAATTAATATGGATGCCTCATTGATGCAGAAAAAGGTTCCTAAACATTCTCCGGTATTTTCCCCCAAAAGTTCTTTCAATCAGTCTCAGAGTCCCTGGCAAGAATCCTGGCTCGGTGGTTGGCTGGCTGGTGTCACATGGCTGTAAAACATGGTGGCTGGATGCAAATAGTGTCCACAGTTTCTACGGGGTCCCAAAATCAAAGTGTCCCTGCAGCCAAACTCTTTACTTTTATTATACCTTTTTCCACACAGCTGTAGCCATTCCTGTGCCCTCTAAAATGACTGCACTCCTGAACAGCTTCACTTTACTCTTTCACAGTCATTGCTGCCTTTCTGTATAGCACCTGGGCAGCTCACACACATAGCCCCACTTTATTCCCTGGCTGCAGTCCATGAACACATTTTATATATTTATTTTCCCCGTGGACTGGCAGCCTCTCCATTTTCCTTTCACACCATATCTTTATTTATTTCATTCATCAACCTTTTGCCCTGTCCTAGTGCTATCTCTTCATTATGCCCCAGCACTAGACAGGACTTGCTACTTCAAAGGGATGCTGTCTCATTAATATTCATGAGGTGGCTCCCAAATGCTACAGCATGATTGGCGCTCACAAAATCTGCTCTTGTTTCTTTCCTGCTGCCTCTCCAGTCTTGCTAACAGTCCCGGCCCCTCTCTTAACTTTCCCTGAGACTGGGACCATCAGAGAGGACAGCCAAAATGGCCACAGACAGCCACACAAAAATGCACTACTGAGCATGCGTGGAGCTCACCGGCACTGCTGTGCCATTCCTCAGACTGGCAGCTCTGCAAATTTGTTCCTCCGGCCCCACTCTCTCTCTGCAAAAGACATGTGAGGGCAGGCAGAAGAGGCAGAAACACAGGGACAGCAGCCAGGATCTGGACAAAAAAAGATGGGGGGTGGAAGCAAAACTCCAGGGAAAATTAGCCTTTTTCCGGGGCTTACACAGTAAAATCCTAAATTACTGGTTGTGGACAATCCATCTTTGGGTGACCTAAGTAATGCTTTTTGGGGCCCCAAGAGACACAACATAGCCCTGGTACCTCTCTCTGACCTGGGTAAAAATAGAAATGTTGTTTTGTGTTCTGCCCCCAACCTCTGAGATGCCCGAGCCAGATGTTTGCCCTAATGCCAAGGGTGATACCTATTTTCTGCCACTTGTGGTTTGTTGCCTTGTCTGAGTAACAAGTAGGGGGGTGTGGGTTACAAAACTGGGAGCTCTTCCTAGGATTTGGGGAGAGGGAAAAAGCTACCATGCCAGTGCAATGGATATGTCTGTGGTCTTTCTGTCTGGTGGCAGTGCACCAAGCCAAGAATCAATTTGTGGAAAAAAGCTGCAATTTTGTCAAGAAAAATGCCTGCCTTGCAGTGTACAATATGTTACTTTTGTCATAAATGTGCTGATATGAACTTTTTGTGAAACCGAGAAACTGTGCTTAAAATTGTTTAATAGTGGTCAAAATGTGCCAGCTGCAGGTTATTTTGTGCCAAGAAACATCTGTGTACTGAGAACATAACTTTTCCCCAAGCCAGAGGAGGAAAGTACTATATTTTAAATGTGTTGCAGTTTCAAAATTCAGTGAGAAGCAGTGTTTGGGACTGTAAACACAAGCCAAGAAAAAAAATCAGTTTTGCAGTTTAAATTTGGCTCCACCAGCTTGAGGATCATCGAGGAGGAGATAGAGAGAGAGAGAGACAGAGAGCGTGCATCAGGTTAATTTGCATGGCGTTGAGTGGTCGGCTCTGTCTGCAAAGTCCCACCCTTTGGCTGGAGCTCAGTGATCTAGCTAGTGTTCGTGAGGGAGAGTGAAAGAGAGAAAGAGAGACAGAGGAGCGTGCAAGGCATCAAGCAAGGGAGAGTTGTAGCATTGGTGGACTTTGGAGTTTTGCTAAAAGAACAGTTAAAAAGTGCTGAAAACAGTTAAACTGGGCTTCTCCTGTGTGAACTGAGTACGCAATTGTTCCGGTAGCTACTGCCATGTGTTTTGTGTGATGTGGAAGCCAAACTACAGCTTGACTTCAACAAGATCCAGCACTGGCTTGCCTCCCATCAACTCTTTCTAAATGCCAAGAAACCAGTCTTTATGACCTTTGGCACTAGGCAGAGACTTGCTAGGCTCCCTGACCTGCCCACCTTCCACACCCTAGATGGAACAATACTAGAGGACACCTCCTCATTTAGATACATGAGGGTTTGGCTGGACCAACACCTCAACTTCTCTGGCCACATCGACGTCATCCTGAAAAAACTGTGCCCCAAGTTCAGCACCTTACATAGGAATCCTAATAGCATTCCTCTTACGGCCAGGCATGAGATTGTCCAGAAGACAAGTCTTCCTATTTTCGACTACTGTGATGTAATCTACAGTGCTGCTCCCAAATCCACCTTGTCCAGATTGGACCCCCTATTCAACTCCTTCTGTCGCTTTGCCCTGGACTCTCCAGTTTGTACTCACCACTGTGATCTCTACCACTCTCTGTCATTCCCTTCACTAGCTAATAGGTGCCTCTCTCACTGCATCAAACTCATCTCTAAATACTGGCTAGGACCCCCTACCATCGTACTTATCCTCCTCTCTCTACCCCTTCCCCTTCCCCTCACTCCTTAAGATCCACTGACTCATGAACTTTTGTGATCCCCCACTGTTCCACTCTTGCTGGCCAGTCTGCTTTCATCCATTGCTTCCCTAAAACCTGGAATGCCCTTCCTCACAAATTCAACACTCCTCATCCTCCTTTTCCCTCTCCTCTGCACTTAATAACGTCCTCTCCTCTAACTGTACCTGTTTTCCTCAATCTTAACGAAATCAATTTTCTCTTCCTAACACTCCTCCCCTATCTGTACCTGTCTCACTCAATCTTAGCTGGGGCTGATTTACACCAAATCAGCTGCACTTACGTATAAAAGAAATTGCACTTTAAATGTTCAAATAATCATCATCAGCCTTCCCTATTGTATATTGGATTCTGTATTCCTCACATTGCTGCATATAATATATTGTCTACATGTATAACTTGTTCCTAATGTTGTCGACTATTATGTATCTGTTATATGTATTCTCCTGGTACCCTCTCCCCCCAGGCCACACCAGGAGATGAGCAACTTGTTGTTCAGTGTGCCTTCCTGGTGAAACATTTCAATAAATAAAAATAAAATAAATAAATAAAAAATATGGGAGTTAGGACAGTGCAAAATTTAAGGTCATGCATCTGAGAATAAAAAATACAAATACCAAGTACGGGATGGCACATCCATCTGAAAGAAATTATGGCAGTGAGAGACTTGGGATTCACAATCAGTGACAGTCTAAAGACCTCAGTACACTGCAATTGAGCATATGGCAAAGCAAACAGGATGCTAGGTTATACAGGGAGGTACAAAATCACACATGCCCCCACAATGCAAAGCATCATGGGCTGCATATGCAAATCACCACAGAATGTTATGCTGGTCCAACTTTAAGCAAAATTGCATGGTGCCGAAAGGCCTCTCACACAGTTTGCAAAGGGTGCTAACAGAAGACATAGACACGTGTTTCATCCTACCAGGACTCATCAGTATGCCTCATCTGTTTGACACCCAGTGGAATAGACCAGCTACCCTAAGACAGAGTCTTGGATATGTTGTGGTGAACCCATTAAAATAAAAAACTATTTAAAAGACAAAGAACCTCTGTGCGCAAACACTGAGGCAAGGGTTACCCCAAAGGGCATTTGGCTGGGAAGCCAAGTTTCAAGAAAATACAAAATCACACATGCCCCCACAATGCAAAGCATCATGGGCTGCATATGCAAATCACCACAGAATGTTATGCTGGTCCAACTATATACAGGGAGGGCCTTCTCAAGTAGGAGGAAGGAGGTGATCCTACCCCTGTATAGATCACAAGCTGGGCAATGCCAAGAGTACTGTGTTCAATTTTGGAGTCCACACCTGAAAAAGGATAGGGACCACCTGGAATCAGAAGAGTGACTAAGAAGATCCATGGAGAGCAGTGAATGGCATATGAGGAGACTAGTGGATCTAAGTATGTACTCGGAGACTAGAAGGGAGATGGGAGATAAGATCGAGACCCTCAGTAGCATGAAGGGTACCAATAGGGTGGACAATTACTCCACTGCAACTTATTGCTTACTTAAGGGCTGAGTTTTCATTGCTATGCTGATGCTGAGCTGTATCTGTCTTGTGCCCCAAATGGGGGTGTGGCAGTTGTCACAAACACACTCAGCAGGTCAGGCCTTCTGCTCCCATAGTGTCAACCTCTGAGCGCAATAGTGTGAACAGGTAACAGACAGGGTAACCCACCTGTCTGCCTTTGGGTCTGAATCACCTTTAGTCTCAAGTTCTGGGGGATTCAAACTGTGAACCTTATGCTAGCGTACCCAATGTACAGGCTCAGATATGTACCCTCTTCAGGGATTGCGGGACAATCTTTTCGCCAGGGGCACCAAGTCATTCTTCCAAAATGAACCCTTAAAACTCTATGAAAGAGCTTAGGTATATTCTTACCTTTTCCCAATTTAGTAACACCATCAAGCTTTTTAACAGTTGTCATACTTAACCACATATACATCACATGCAAAAAGAATTTGGAAGACACACCCAGGCAGTATCTTTCAAATAAAGATTTTACTAAAAGGTGATAAAAATATGAAAAATGTAAACACAGAACAATATATCAAAAAGCATACAGTCACTTAAAAGAACAAGGACAAAGTACAAAACAAACTCCTACCACAATACAATTAGACCTTTTCTATCTAATGTATTCCCTCTATAAGTGCCTTAGCTAGATCAAAGATCTGTCCTTCTTGAGTCCCAAAATGCTATGTCATATTACCCAGTTACAAGGATACATTTCAACTCCATCTCCCCACCCCCTTGGTGAGTCATCCAGCTTCTCCCTTTTTAGAATAAAAAAAAAGACAAACAATGATTTCCTGTCAGGAGATATATTAAATAACATGACATCAGCAAAAACTTCACTTCCTAAATATGACTCCTTAATTAAACATCTTCGCTTTGATCTGGTGTAGTTCCTATTCCCAAGGCATGTCAAAGGGTTTTACAACTTTTAACACCAGGTTGGTATAAAATGTTCTTCATATAGGAATCATAAAACTTTATGAGCCCTATATCCTGGCAGCTGGGTCAGTTCTAATTAAGACAGAAAAACAGGAGACCCTTAATTAAGTCTCTCTGGGCTTTTAATTACCTCCTGGTTTTAGGTCACTTGTCACTGTAGCTTCACTGAAACTTGGGGAGGGGGGGCACCCATAAGCACAGGCTGTCTTATGTGAGACAATCACCTGCTATGTTTTTATATTACAAATATCATACAACAATCATAACCAGCTGGCCAAGCATCATAGTGGTTTCAGAGCTGAATAACTGCATTTTGTAAATCTGTGACTGGGTGGCCAACAGCTGGCTTAATCTCAGTTCTTGAAGCTGGAGTTGTTAATGATGGAACCAAGTCTGAATGGGTCAGCAATGAACAGTGCTGAGGCAGCCTTACCATTTCAAGACAGCATCATGCTGGGAGCTGTGGATACAATTAAACATCTGGGGGTCATTGTGGACTGCTAGATGACACAAGACCATCAGGTGTCAGCAGTAGTCTGCAGTGGTGTTTTACATAAAACACGTCCCATATCAAGTCCTGTCTTGCACCAGCTGATCTGACAACATTGGCACATACCGTCATCACATCTAGACTGGACTACAGCGACACCCATACCTAAATCTATCGTTGAGGTTGGTGCATTGTCTACAGCTAGAGCAGAATGCAACAGTCTGGCGCTGATTACTGGGACCTCTTGGTATGAGCCTATTAGGTGCCCCATGATCTGCACTAGCTGCCAATTTGGTAGCACATTAACTTCAAGGTATGCTTGCTGACATACAAGGGCCTGCAGGGTCTGGGCCCTGCTTACCTAAAAGACCTCCTTAACCTTGTACACTCCTGACTGTCCTCTTCAATCCTTGGAGGTGGGTCTCCTTTGCATTCCCACATCACTTCTGACATTCTCAGGGGATAGATCATTTGGGATGGTGGTACCCATGCTGTGGAATTCATTGCTTTCAGATGTGAGGGTTGCCCCTTCAGTGGACAGTTTTAAATCCCACTTGAAAACTTTTATAACTTGAGTTTTGGGTCTGGTTGATGTACAGTATTTATGCAGTTTTATGTTATAGGGGTGCAGTAGTGCCCCTGTAGTTAGGGTGGCTTGTGAGTTTTGTGTTAAACTCAATTTTTTGTTTCCTGCTTACAGAAAGATGGTTTGAAAGATTTACATGAAACTTTCAGAATGTGTTGGCCATGGCTGAATCCACAATCCCTAAACGTGTCATGTAAATTTGTTCAGTATTTTTAGAGATACTAAACCTTGAAACACAATGTCATTTTTCCATTGATTTCAATGGTGTGTTTTTTTTCAAAATGTTTCCTCTCCTGTAGATAAAAAACTATAAATCTTTAAATTGTGAAATTTTGTATGGTTGAGTAGGTTGGTGAGGAAGGATTTCCTGGGGGGTTGATGCTTAGGAGTTTTGTATTTTTTAAGATATTTATATTTGAAAAATTGGGTTTTGAGTCTGCCCAGTGATGTGGAGGGCTGAGGCATCATGCCTTACCTCCTGTCACGCCAGTGACCCGTGTTCGCGGTGCAAGCAGGTTGCCAGGGGTCAGCTGGGGAAGGAGAGGATCGAGTATCTGGAGGACAGCTCTCCTCTCCTGGGAGGGGTTGGGACAGAGTCCACTGTTTGACTGACCCCTAGTGGTGGCTGGGGGATGGTGCAATGGTTCCACACAAGGGGGGCAGATCTGAGCTAGACGCCCAGTGTACCACACACGTAAGTGTGCATGGCTTGGCCATTGGCATCATTGCACATCTTGGCTCCATGCTTGGGGCAGAACAAAAACTGGAGGACAAAAAGCTGACCGGCAGGATGAAGCCATTCTCCCCACCACACCGGGCCAGCTGGCACCTCAAATCTGCGAAAGGTGATGACCAGCATGTTGTCCGGTGGTGGTGATGGGGGGGCAGTGGAAGGGGGACGGTTGGTGGGGGACAAAGAAATAAAAAAAAAGAACAATTGAATTTTTAGGGTTTCTGAGTCTGCTTGGCAGTCGGGCTTGGAGATAACAAACCACATGCGAAGAACAGCTTCAGTGCTGTTCAATGGGGATTAGGAAAGTGAAAGAGATGGGGTGTAGTTTAAGTACCACATGTGCAGAGGACTTACGGGATGAGAAAGAGAAAGTCAGGACTGGCAGCTCAGCTGTTCCATGCAACAGTACATGGAACTTGCATTCTGATCCCTCCCTGTGACTCTTTTGCAAACTGCACTTTTGGTGACACTTATCATCCAGGATTGTTTCCTATGTAATTCCCACAGCACTGGCAGGTGTGTTTGTGATTTCACGCCTTCTCCTTGTTATTAGGACCGTACAAACTCTGAGTCTGACTGGACCAAACTGCTGTCTGCTGCCACCCTGTTAAGCTCAGATGCATTCTGTGGCAATCAAAGCAAACACAACCTCATGGCTGTCAATCTATCAACAGATTGTGCTCCCTCTCTATAATTCATTGTACATATATAACTGTAAATAACAATAGTGCACAGTTCCAGCGCACTTGTTATTGTATATATACAACAACCACATCTCCACGTGTGTCCAGTATTAAAGGTCTGCGTGGGCTGATTTTGGTATTTGTTGTTGTATTAGAGTGTGTGTTCTTTGTTTAGTGATTATTTTCATATCAGACAGGATACCTGGTTTGATAGCTGGTACCATTTCAGACTTGGGAACAGTTCTCAGAAACAGTTCTCTGTATATTAAAGAGAGTTGTTTCCAAGTACTGTTCCCGATGTCTAACACTGTATCTGATATCATATGATATCATATGATATTGTGTCTGTCTGTCTATCTATCTATCAATCTATCTATATATCTTTCTATTGCCCCCCAATTATTGTGGGTCTTCTTATAGGGTCTCTGTCCTAATGGAAGAAAGGTGAAGATGCCGCATTATATATAAAACCTGTGCAATACCAATTTGCAAAATGAACAACACCATGTGTCGGAAGATCAGTGAAGGGTAAGACAACTTTTCAGCAGCTGTTAGATACCCTGGGGCATGACAAACTGCAGATCTCTATATACAATACTTTACACCATACATCTTAACAGTATGAACTTCCTAGTGCGTGAACAATACTGCTCAAAGCTCTGCAATTATCCTTGCAAAGATGATGCTATTATCAAATATGCATTTGCAGAACACAGTTCCATATGCAGTGGTCCCACTCCTCCCCAGACTGCAGGAAACTGAGACCGCAGACTCAGCACTGCAGCCCCTAGACACTGCGTCAATCCCCTAATGGATCTCTGCCTCAGAAAGATAGTGAGACATGCTGTAATCATTCCAAAGGTCACAAAAGCAACCCAAAGAACAACAAAAAAGAAAGAAAGAAAGAAAAAGACACTGAACTTGAGCTTAACAATAAACAGGGAGCCATGGTGTGAGCAGAAAGTGTAGTGGCAGTGTTCCATTTCTTTGCTACAGGTTCCCAGCTACACACAATATAAATTAATATCTTTGTTTCAAGAAATGTGATAATTCATAGGAATATATTGGGCAAATATTTTAGTTTCTGCACTGTGGACATCTCCTGAATTTCTATCCCCCACACACACACATACACACAGCAATAAAGAAAACGCCATTCAACTCTCTTTGTTCAGGCTTTACACCATAGTAGATTTGAAGGTGAATTATTTAAAGAGAATTACAAACATTTTGACTTTTTTTGTGAAAAATGTGAAATATTTTTATTTTTATTTTAAATATATCTCAACTATAATTGTATCCTAGCTTGAACAGCAGTATCTACACATACAGTATAATTACCTAGTTTGAAGGGTTTCTACTTCACATGCTGAACTGTAAGCAAAAGCATACTACACAAACTCTCCATGCCTAAATGTGTGGTACAATGTGGGGAAAATGGAATACAGTGTGGACATTATGCTGGCCCTGTGGCGCTGAGTGTTGAGGTGCTGGACACCACACCTCATGCCACACTGGTGACCCAGGCTCGGGAGCAAGCACGGGTTGCCAGGGATTGGCAGGGGAGGGAGAGGATCAAGCGTTCAATGGAGTGTTCTCCTCTTTAGGGGAGGGAGGGAAGGTTGTCCTGCTCCTTGGCTGCCACCTGGTGGAGACTAGGGGTACAGCACTGGAGTCAAGGGAGGCGCAGAGCGTGGCAATCTGATGTGTGCTCTTCCACACGCATGCCTTCACGGCCACGAGGGAGAGGGATGGAAAATGGAAAAAGGGAGGGGATCACAGGTTAAGTGATGCTCTGCCTGCCAACCAATGTCCCACTCCACTCCTGGATGTCCAGAAGCCCCAACTCTGGATGCTGTGCCCTGAGTTGGGGGTGGATGGCCCTCCCTTTCCTGACCCCACCACGGGGGGAAGTCCATGGGGGACAACGGGCTCAGCAGTACTGGGGGAGGGAGTGGTGGATGGACACAGGTGGCAGAGCAGGGGTGGAGGTACCTGCCTGCAGTCACTCGGAGGAGACAAGTATATATAAAAGAAATAACATGGGCAGTCAGGGTTTGATCGATCGTCACTTCTATGTTAAACCCCACATTTTGCACTTTAATAACTTTTCAACTGGTTAACCGATTTGCATGAAATTTTGCACGCTCCATCGAGGACCAAAGATCTCTTGATGTGGCAAGTGTCATAGTTGGAAGTGCAGGTGCGGAGATACAGAGTGTTAAAAATGTAAAAATTACCATTTTCATGTAAATTCTTTGTCACGCCCTTTCTCAAAACCTATGTAGAGTTGTGGTCTGAAATTTGCAGTGTATATAGGTCTTGGGTCACAGATGTGCTGTTTGAAGATTTGGTGGAAAAATATTAATTTGTTCAAAGTTATTAAATTTCAAAGTTTCTGATTGTTTCCTATGGGAAAAGTTAGATGTCCTGCTTGAAAAATGTCACAGATGCAGAATCTTTATCTTTTCACCATGCTGCCGCCATCTTGTTTCCAGTTAGTGAGGCAAAGAAAGTTAAATATTTTTAAAAAATGGTGCTGCTTGGTAAACACCAACAGTTGTGTTTACCTAACTGGGGCCCGAGGAATCCGATTCTGGGGTCAGTTTTCCCCCAAAATGCCCAGAAATATTTTTCTTTTATCCGTGGAAATATTTGCCCACAAATTGTGGAAATATTGGTTCATGAAACAAGGAGCTTTTACTGCAAATTGCAGAGAAAAGTTTTTGTGTTTCATGAAACAACATTCTTTTTCCACAGTTTATGAAAGAAGTTTTTTATATGTGTTTCTTTGTAGATCCCAGAACCACCGTTGGCTGTTGGAATTGTGGGCTGCAATTCAGCGCAGCTGCAAATAATTGGAATTGCCCTTTGTTGCAGTCGTAATTGAGTAAAGTAATATTTTGCTGAAGTTGATGACTACTCTTAGGCTTCTGAGGGACTTGTCACCCCCCGCTGCTTGCCCTGACAGCCCCTGGAGCCCACATACTCGTGGCAGCCCCGACCTGCCAATTGCCTTCCCCATTCATTTTTATTTATTCCCTTGTGTCTACTGGCATCCCCCACCCACTGATTGCCATCCCTGATTTATTTATTTATTTTCTGGTAGTCCAGTTGTCCCCTCCCCATCCCTCTTTTTTTGATCACCGTACTCCGTATTTTGTTTCCATTCCCTGCTGGTCCAGTGATCCCTTCCTCCATTCTCTGATCACTGTCTCCTATGTATCTTTCCATTCCCTGGTAGTCCAGTGGTCCCTCCCCCATTCTCTGATCACTGTCCCCATGTCCAAAATGTATTCCCTGGTTGTCCAGTGGTCCCTCCCTCCTTCCCCATGTGTGATCGCTGTCCCCATTATGCATTATTTATTCCCTGGTATCTAGTGGCACCCCCCACCCACCCATTTCAGGTAAAATCCTGAAATAAAGAAAACAGTCCCTCGTTGTCTTGTTTTTTTTCCTTTAAAACCTGTCAAAAAAGAAAATGGTCTCTCGCCGATCAGCCCCCCATCCCAACCTCCCACTCAGCATCCACCACCCCACACCTCCCAGAACACCCCTACATACCCTCATTCACCTGAACAGGTCCCAGGTTCAAGACCCGCTCTCCGATCAAAGAAATGTTTTGCTGCTGGAACTGGTCACTGCAATATGAGAAACTAGGATAAATGCAGTTCAATGGGGGTTTCAGCTTTTATTCATAACTTTGGCATTTTTTGAGATTTTCAACATGGCCTTATGAGGACCCCACCTCATGAACAATATGACTGTCATTATGCAACTCCCGCCAGAAAGATGGTTCACGGCCGGTTGGTAAAATCACTTTTCAGGCAGGATTTCTGTAATGACAGTCATATTGTTCATGAGGTGGGGTCATGAAAAGGCTATGTTTAAAATGTGGGGGTCAAAATTATGAAAAAATGGCAAAGTTATGAACATTCATTGCAATTTTACTATGTAGGCTCGTAATGTTGGAAATTTTAAATATTTTGAACCCAGATTTTCAACATAGCTTTCTTATTACCGCACCTCATGTATGTCACAGCTGTCATTTTTCAAAATGTGTTTTCGCACCTGTGGCAGAGAATGGAGTTGTGGTTGAGCAGAATTACGTTTTGACGAGGATTCCAAATGTTTCTGTACTGTGTACATGAGGTGGGGTCATAAGGTGGCTATGCTAACAGTTCAGTCACTGCTGTCTTATAAATGGAAGCACAGGGCCCAGCTACATACATATGCACATCTATGGAGGGATGGGAGTGCAGGGCCCAGAGGGCAATGTGCTCCCACAGGAAAAGAAGGATACAATTATACTATCTCAAGAAGTAAGAAAATTAGTTGCAAAAAACTCAGTTGATGCATCAGTTAGGGTTAAAGTGACAAAAGTAGGGAAATGTGGCATTAGGGTTTCCAACCCTAACACCCTATCTCCACTCTGTACACACCAACAGGCATTGGGGTGTTCCTTGAGGTAATCAGCCCTAACGCTCACCCCATTCTCCTATACTGTACCCATCTCAGTTTATTTACTTATGGAATGGAGTGAGCATTAGGGCTGATGACTCCAAGGCACACCCCTGACGCCTGTTGGTGTGTGCAGGGTGGGGGTGGGGTGTAAGAGTTGGAAGCCCTGATGACACATTTCCCTACTTTAGTCACTTTAACCCTAGCTGATACATTAACAGAGTTTTTTTCAACTAATTATTATCATATACAGAGGTTACAAATGTTCTGTAAATAAATTATTCTAGGTTTATACAGTTTGCTGCTGACTGACCAACAAGAATAACCATAATCTTCTGATTTAAAATCTTAGTGAACAATGTGAGACAGCACCTCACCATGTGGCTGGGCCAAAGGGCCTTCAAGGGATTAAAATGGGGGAGGGGGGCTTCTGATATGCGACCTTTGAGATGTATTGCATGTGATTTTTTTTTTTATTATTATTATTAAACAGTCACATGCCAGTGTCCAAAAATGGCACCTCAAAAAATCTCACTGAATGTAGATCCACTGGGAAACTGGCACAGGGGTATAGTTACATAAAAAGCTAAAGTGATAAAGTGCAAAACTCAATTCATTTGCTCATGTTTTACAAACTGGCATCATGGCCACTGTTATAGCCGTTGTCTGTCACCAAGAAGGGGATAAAGTGACTATGATTCATCCATTTTTCTAACCCGATGGATTGTTTTAAATTAACATTCTACAAAATCAGTAGGGACTGTCATTTATTGCCCAGGTAAATGGTTACATGGGCCAAAATTCACAAACATTATCTTCAGTAGTTAGCAATATTTGTACTTTTTTCTGTACTTCACTTTTAATAATCGGCTCCGGCAATGTGTTGCATTGAACAACATGAGAGATTGCTGTATCAGGTTAGTAAAGATGCATTGGTGTTGATGATGTAATCTGCATGAATATAGGGCTAGTCCTTTTAAGCAAATGGTACCTCGCTGGGTAATATAGTGACCCTACCAAAAATCTAAGCCCATACCTGGCACAAACCTAATAATTAGTGTTTTGCAACAGAATCTGTAACGTAATTTTAACAAAGAGGACTCACCCAGCTCACCAGGAAGAGTCAGCCCTGTGCAATCCAAATATACTTGAACTGAGGTAGCAACCCCCACCCACCCACCCACAAACATGCACATTTTCATGAGAATCACACAAGTTGCAAGGCCCCATTTCCACAGAATTACTTGTTTATAGGACTCCACCACCCATCACATTTTATACAGCCAAATCCTGAGAAAACGTTAAGGTGTTACAAAGAACTGTGGTGTGTAAACTTCTACCCTGGAAACTCCTAAATGGCATATATGCCCCCCCCCCCAACACACACACACACTCTGTCTTGAATTTAAATGTCTGGAGAAGTAAAGGAACATAAATGATTTCTTCTGCAATTTACGTACCCAAAATAACTTGTTTTTGTGCAGATCTTCCCCTGTTTCTGAAAGTGCTGTGCAATACAGGTGTGTGTGGGGTGGTGGGGTGGCGATTGCTGCCATTTTCTACATTTTTGTTATTTCATAATGGCCAGGAAACTGGCTTGTGGGGTTGGGAGGTGGGAGTGGGGGGCATGGCTCCTAAAGAATCTGGTGTGAAAGCTGCAGGCTGATTGTGCCATCTGCTACAGTAGCAGGTTCAAGAAGTGGGCTTTGGAGCTAATATTTTAAAATTAAAGAAAACTATTGAACAGAAACCAATTAGGGGCAGGTGACATAAAAATAACTGAGCAGATATGCTGCATTTATATTTAAATGCTAATGGAATAGAATATGATTAAATATTCATTTTAAGATGTGATTCTATGATAGGATAAACAAGATTTAAAAAGTGGTAATGAATTATGCTTCCCTCTCAGTCTACCAAAAAAAACTCTCCTGTACCCTTCCCAGCTGACAAATTTCCCATTTATTTTCCCTGATGTGATTCAGCTCCGATCTGTTGTATAAACTGACACCATGACATAACGTTGTCATGCTGTGTTTTTTTTTCCTTTGTTCCCCTTCCCTGTTGTGATCCAGCTCTTGATAAGCAAGATTTTAAAAGGGGTAGTAAATTAAGGTCTTGGTCCAGAGTGACCAGAATTAAGCCCTCTTCTATAAAAAAAAAGCCTTCACTCCTGTTCCCCCTCGAGCTGACAAGTATCGTTCCAACCCAGAGCTGCACTCCTGATCCACTGACCCAAAAAATGAGACCTCTCCCAGTTCACATGCACCCCTCAGAACCAAGACTTTTATCCCTCCCACTGTCATGTTTGGTCTCATTCATTCAGGGAATAAAACTGCCTGTCTCAGCAAACACACTGACCTGACTTTGCAAATTTTGCTGTGCAACTGGCTATCAGCTGGTACTGCTGAATATGTCATTCCGTCTAGCTCGACAGCTCAGGCAGGCTGCTGATCCCAGTGCTGGATAAACTGGAAGACAGACTATACTAGTTATTAATCAATATATAGTGGATACAGTCTCACTGTTGCAAGACCAAGACTATAATTTGCTCAATAAACTACTGTATCAACTGCAGGTGGTGTCATGTCATAACGTTGACCGCTAAACAGCAAGTGCCGTTACAGCGAGTGCACATCACCAAAGAGCAAAACGGCGATGTATTCCCAGCGACTACCAAAACAGCAACTAAATCTTATAAAATGGAGGAACCTGCCCCCCCCTAAATTTAGATTATCAACTCCAGGGGGGTGCATGTCGGGGAGGGGGAAAAACTTAGGGAGGAAGGAAATTTGGGCAGAGAAATACAAGCTGTAAAAGGGAGAACATGGAAAGGCAACCTGAGGGGTTGGGGGGGCAATGGGACTCACAAATCAAAAAAAAAAATTAAGTCCCACAAACACCATGACACCTACCCAGCCCTGAACCTCCCACACTGCAGCCATCCACCCTCACCACCACACCACATGGCCAGCTCAGCAACACCCCTCCAAACTACCTCCCACATACCTCTTCCTTTCACCCTCATCTTCCATTCGCTCTCCTGCATAGTTGCTCTTGTTGCTTCTTCATCCACGCTAGAACTGTGCCTCGCTGCCCTTTCAGGGTAACTCACATCACGGGCACTCAAACTGAGTCACGCAAAACTGAGTCACCCATTTGATGTGATATCACTGCAGGTTGCTGTTGTGGGCAACTTTCACAACTGCAAACCTGCAAGTTCAAGAGAAGTTAAACAGGACGTTTTTATAAATACAAACCTGATGTTTATGAACTGATTTGCAACAATAAACTGTGGTTAATGTACCCATGGAAAGGTTTCTATTTTAGTTTTCTCAGATCATAGTTGCATTTTTTTTCCCTTTAGCTAGTATGGAGTTGCCATGCCCAACTTTTCCCCCATTCCCCTCCCCCTGCTGTGATCCAGCTCTGGATAAATAAGTTTTAAAAAGTGATAATGAATAAACCCCCTCTCAATCTATCAAAAAAAAAAACAAACTCATGTCCCACTCCCAGATGACAAATGTCCCGTACCCCTTCCCCTACTGCGATTCTGTTCTGGTCTGTTGTACAAATTGACAGCATGACGTAGTATTATCTTTTTTCTTTCCCTCCTCTGCTGTGATTCAGCTCTGGATAAATAAGTTTTAAAAAGTGATAATGAATAAACCCCCTCTTAATATACTGTATCAAAAAAAAAAAACAACTCATGTCCCCCTCCCAGCTGACAAATGTCCCGTACCCCTTCCCCTACTGTGATTCAGTTCTGGTCTGTTGTACAAACTGACAGCATGACGTAGTATTATCTTTTTTCTTTCCCTCCTCTGATGTGATTCAGCTCTGGATAAACAAGATTTCAAAAGGGGTAATGAATTAAGCCCTCTCCCCTTCTATCAAAACAAAACACTCCACTCCTATCCTCCTCCCCAGCTGACAAGTATGGTTTCAATCCAGAGCTGTACTCCTGATTCACTAGCCCCAAAAATGACACCCCGCTCCCAGCTGGCATGCGGCCCCTCCGGACCAAGACCCTTATCCCTCCCAGTGACATGTTTGGTCCCATTCATCCACCTAAAAGGACACTGTCAATCCTGTTTGCTTCATATCATTTCTGGTTGAAAACCCACATTTTAGGACTGCTTACCTTCTCTAAAATTCATTGAAGTTGCTGGCTGTTTTATCTGCTTCCTCTCTTAGTAGAACTGAAAAGCATGCTAGTAGTGTATTTATGCTCAAGGGCCCCTGGAATTCTGTGTTTCTGTGACTGTGGAATTTTCCAAGAATTAGCATCATGCAGCAGAATATACATGCAGCCACAGAATTCATTGTTTTGGTGAATTTTCATTCAGATATACAGTTTATTCACAGTGCCTGCCTCACTTCCCTATCTTATTTATCTTGAAGTCCCTCCTCTTTGCTTCACATGTGAAGTCATCGATGACATCACATCATATTTTAGCCAATGACAGGACTATATTCTGCCACAGAAATGAATAAGTCATGCCACAGAAATCAGAAAATGCTGCCACAAAAACCTGGGAGTCCTGCTGCAGCTATCAGGACAAAGTGCCACAAAATATTAGGTGCCCTGTTTATACTGAATGTTATTTTGTTTCAAATCCCTGATCTGCTCTTATTGCATACTTCATAAACATTAGGAACACCCTTAAACAGTGCAACCTCTCATGATGCAATAGTCTCTTTACCTCCCACTGCATGTTGAGTGTCTAGACTGTGTTGGGGGTTTCCAAGTCCAGAAAAGATGCAGTGGCAGTTTTCAAGGAAAGTAAACAAACACCTTTTTGTGGTAACACCAGTATGGTGGGCAGTCTGTTTTTCATTATTGAAAAGAAAAAAGGAATCAGAATCAAACTACCAGTTACATCAACAATCTCTACAGAATATGAGCAATAATAACATGTTTTTTTTTAAACTAGGGATACTTTGAAGCATAAGGGGGTTGACAGAGTCCCTTTAAAATATTGTAACTGGGTGCGTGAGTCCTGTTTTCTCTGCAGCCTTCAACTCTGCTCCTCCCAAAGTTACCTGCACAGTACTGAATAGTTATTAGAAAATGGGTTGTTTATTTCCTGCCATCTGATTGGCTGGTACCCTTGCCAAGGGGGCACATTAACTTTCAATAGATGCCCAGGAAATAAAAAGTACCAGCCCCAATGCCCCCTCACCCACCCAGGTATCACAGTGCCCATCTTGCTTTCTCATTGGCTTAAAACACCAAACTTAATTTGAAATCACCACCATTTTTTTTGTTTCCGCTTAGCGAGAGATACTAGCCCCCAGTGCTATGCAGTTCACTACCAGCTGTCTGACGATACTCTCACAGAACCTCAGCTAGGCTCATTTGTAGTCATAGTACTGTACCCTTCTGTGCAACTCTCCATGACTCTGGATACCTCAACTGTCTGACAGCTGACTGCACTCTCCCTCTAGCCTGCCACTCACTCCACAGAAAATGAAAGTGCTTCTAATTTGTTGCAGACGCTGAGCATGACCACCACTCTGTAGGCAAATTCCCCACCCCACCCCCCATCCCATCCTGTCTGTTTCATTTAGGTTATTTTCAACCCTAACAGAAATCACTAAATATCATTCCAAACTGGCTTACAGTTTCCTTCATTGAGTTCTTTTGCAGGACCTGAACTCTATTATTGTCACACACATTCCCGATGCTGCTCGAATGACAAATACGGAATCATGCTTCCGGCAAAACAGCTGTCTCTCTTCAAATGTAAATATCACCGTCACTGTGAAATGGTAAAAGTGGAACAGATTAAAATGAAATGAAAAAGTAATATAGATAACTGCCGCCCCACACTGAATGTGCAGGTCTCCACTTCCTGGTTTTACGAAGCAATGTCATACAAGGTCGCGCAGCTAAGAACTGCAACAACAACAAAAACTAAAAGTCTCACAGAACAGGGAAAGAACTGTTCTTAAGCTAAAAACAAAGCCCACTGATTGCTGGGGACTTTTCAAGACACTTTATTTGTGCTTCTTTAGGTTGCAATAGTGTGTGTGGGGTAGCACTCCTAACAACCACCAAAGAAAGTCTCACACAAAAGGAAATAACTTTTTTTTCCACCTCAAAAACAAAGCCTATAGATTGCTGGGGAGGTGTCAACTCTATCACTGCTTCTGTAGGTTGTGGTAGTGGGGGGTAAGTATAATAGAATGACTGTATGAGGGAGTAGACAACAGCAGGTGGAACAGCATACAAACAGAGGGACTACTTTTCCAATACAAAGGTGATTTTTGTACTCTTTTTATTCATTTTAAACTCATTTCCTGTCTTATTTTATTACTAAATCAAAATGTACACAGATGCCCATTTTAGAAGCACAATAATACCCTCCAGGGTGGGCAGTATTGGGCAATACCGGACCTTCTAGAGGCTATAAGGCCCTCCACCTGTGGTGTTGGGCCTCATTACACCCCTGGGTGGTCCGGTATTGCCCAATACCGCCCGCCCTGTCGGGTATTACTGCTTACATAAATATTATTTCCCTGTACACAGTGGCAACATTAGTATTAATGTCAGGCAACTGAAACAAAAATGGATGCCTAAAAATGTACAGGGGGATATGGCAGTCCACATATACTTTAAAAACATAGAAACACAGAAACATAGAAACACGGAAGTTGACGGCAGATAAGGACCGCAAGGCCCAACCAGTCTGCCCAGTTCTTTTTCTACCTTATGAATGTGCCATCTGCCTTTGCTCTGTCAATGGCCTATCTATTCATACTCATCTGTATTGTTCCCCTATGCCTATCCCATGCTTGTCTGAAGCCCTGCACTGTATTCATAGCCACACTTCCTGAGGTAGGCCGTTCCATGCATCCACCATCCTTTCTGTTAAAAAAGAACTTCCTCACATTACCCCTTAATCGGCCTCCCTCTAATCTCATGCTGTGTCCTCTTGTCCTGCTATTTTTCTTATATTGAAACATGTTAGACTCTTTCACCTTGTTAATGCCCTTAAGGTGTTTGAATGTTTCAATCATATCACCTCTCTCCCTCCTTTGCTCTAGGGTATACATATTGAGTTCAGTTAATCTGTCCTCATATGTTTCCTGATGCAGTCCCTGCACCATTTTGGTTGCCCTTCTCTGGACTGCCTCAATTTGGTTAATGTCATTGTGAAGGTGTGACCTCCAGTACTGCACACAGTACTCCAGATGGGGCCTAACCAGTGTCTTGTAAAGAGGGATTATTACCTCCCTCTTCCAACTTGTGATACACCTACTAATACACCCTAACATCACTCTTGCCTTACCTACTGCTTTAGAGGTCTGCTTGGATGATTTCAGGTCATTGGTGATGATGACGCCCAAGTCTCTTTCTTCCCTTGCGACTGCCAACAACTCCCCTCCCAGCCTGTAGGTGGCTTCAGGGTTTCTCTTCCCTATGTGCATGATCTTGCACTTCTTTGCATTAAACCCCAGTTGCCACTCTTCTGACCATTTTGCTAGTTTATCCAGACCTTTTCTCATTCTGCCCACACCATCTGGATCATCTACTCTGTTACAGATCTTGGTGTCATCTGCAAACAGACAAACCTTACTCTCCAGTCCATCTGCAATGTCACTGATGAAAATATTGAAGAGGATTGGCCCCAGGACTGATCCCTGAGGTACCCCACTTGTGACTTGCATCTCTTCTGACTGTATACCATTTACCACCACTCTCTGTTTTCTGCCCGTCAACCAGTTTGCCACCCAGTTGACCAACGTCTGACCCACCCCGAGCCTACCCAGATTATTAATCAGTCTTCTATGGGGAACAGTATAGAAAGCTTTGCTGAAGTCAAGGTAGGTGACATCAACTGCTTCCCCTTGGTCCACCACTCTGGTTACCCAGTCAAAGAAATCTATGAGATTAGTTTGATAGGACCTTCCTTTTGTAAACCCATGCTGTCTTGGATTCTGTGCTCCTATGGATTCCAGGTGTTGCATTATCCTTTCCTTAAGGAGTGTCTCCATAATCTTGCCCACTACTGAGGTAAGACTGACTGGTCTGTAGTTCCCTGCCTCCTCCCTGCTACCACTCTTGTGGAGCAGGATCACATGAGCCCTTCTCCAGTCTTCTGGGACCTCTCCTGTGCTCATAGGCTCACTAAACAGTTCTGATAATGGCTCTGCTAGTTCCACCCTTAGCTCCTTTAGTACTCTGGGATGTATGCCATCAGGTCCCATTGCCTTGTCCCTGGAGCTTATGGAGCTCTTGTAGGACCCTTCTTTGTGAAGGACTAGTGCACACTCCCTCCCACTGTGTCCATGGTGCTGAGCTGTGAGTCCTGCCCTACCTTCCTTCAGTAAATACTGAGCAGAAGTATCTATTTAGGATAGATGCTTTACATGGTCCTCCTCCTCACACGCCCCTTATCCCCTTTGATCTTGGCAATACCTCTCTGGACTTTCTCCTTTCACTAATGTATCTGTAGAAAGTCTTGTCACCTTCTTTTATTGTTCATGCTAGTGTTTCCTCGGTTTGGGCCTTTGCTCGTTTTACTGCCTTCCCTCGTCCCTTAGGGAAGTTTGGTATGTCTCCCTATCTTCATCCTGCTGCATTCCCTTATATTTCCTGAAGGCCAGCCTTTTGGCTCTGACCTTTTCTGCTACTGTATTTGAGAACCAAAGTGGTTTCCTTCTTTTGCACTTCCTTTTCTCACGAACACAACGGGATGTTGCTTCAAGTATTGCATCTTTAATGCTTGTCCACTTTGCCTGTAACCCCTCACCTGTATTTCTTTTTGCCAAGGCTAGCTTAACTCTGTTGGCCATCTTATCAGAGTCAGCTCCTCTGAAGTCCCATATTTTTGCCTTGGAATGGGATGATTTTGTTCTAGTGGCCAAAGTGACCTTCTACCTGGAGATCTGTGATCCTTTCCAAGTTAGTCAGTACTAGATCTAGGATAGCCCTGTCTCTTGTGGATTGCTGTACCAGTTCCTCAGAAACTTGTACATGATTTACCCACTTATTTTAAATAAATGTGAATATTTATTCTCAGGGAATCCAACAGTAATCTGAAAAAAACAATGAAAAGCAACACTGTATTACTTCTTTGTAAGTTTATTACCTTTGAAAGAGATACAGAGTAACTTTCAGCATTTTGAAGATTTCATTATCCACTGCTACAGTGTTACAAAATAATGTTACAGTTAATCTTTTTATTGGCATATATGTTTTCTTACATAGGTATTACAGTAAAAGTAAAAGCAAAAGATACAAGATATAATTAAGAACACAACTCAGAGAACAAGCATTAAACAAGGGCTCTGGTAAACATACCTTGCTTTTCTCCATGAACTTCACATTGCTGAAGTAGACAAACCACCAATAAAGTATTTTTTTAAAAAAGTGTTGTTTTGTTTTAAATCAACAAAATGTGTATTGCAAACCTGGAAGTGGCAGCGCTGTGCGTCAGTCAAGTCGGTTTTAGCAGAGCAGTGAATGTGACGTCTTCTCTTGAGCCACGTGTCCAGACCTCAGTAATGGCTAGCAGTGCAGAAAGTGACAACTTGGCTGATGAAAGGGAGATTGATGCCTGCAATGTATTTACCGAAATCCATATTGTTTGGACCCACTGTGCAGTGATGAGGAATCAGTCACTTCCTCCAGTCCCAGCAGTTTTGAAGCAGAGAGCCGTCTTGACTCTACAGCGTCTTGGGAGTACATTTATTGAGCTCACTGTATGTAGCAAAACTCTCCCAGTTGTAATATTCCCCCACTCTGTTCCTTATCAGAAGGCGCTACATAGCCCATTACAATTTTAAAAAAAGGAAGCAAATTTTGTCTCTGTGGCTCTGAGTAAGGTTGCCCCCCCCCCCCACACACACACACCAAGTATGGTAGTATGGTGCCCTCAGCAACTGCAGGGTATGCAATGCTATGAAGAATGAGGTTCCTTAGGTGGGCTGATGACAGTACTGTCTGTAATCCATCCAAGGTGTTTCCCCACTTTGTTCCTTATCAGAAGGCACTACATATCCCATCACAATTTTAAAAAAAAGAAGTAAATTATGCCTCTGTGGCTCTGACTCAGGTTGCCCCCCTTCCCACATACACACTGAGTATGGTCCCACCAGCAACTGCAGGATATGCAATGCTATGAAGGGTATCAGGGTAAGAAGGCCTATGGCTGACAGACATTATGGCAAAAGAATGAGGTTCCTTAGGTGGGCAGATGACAGTACTGTGTGTAACCCATCCAGATTTTGAAAGCCCTGGTACCAGATGCATGTCTTATATTTATCTTCATCTTCATCCAGCTGAACCTATCCTTTATTACCGACTGTAAGCCAAACTGTAATACTGAAATGCAGTTTATGACAGCATGCATCTATTACCTAATCTGAGAGCTCCAACAAAAGACAGCTGGGCACTCAATTGTCAGCTGACACTGACAGGCAGTGGTGGGGGGCAGTTGTAGCCCCTACAGTCAGTAAAACAACTCTCTACAGCCTGAGAGTACCCCTGAAGCCCCCATCTGCACAGTCTCAACACAGCAGCACCACCACTGACTACCCCAAGGAGCAGCAGGACATGGCAGCAGAAGGTGAGTGCCCTCACTTTTCTGCAGTGGACAGAAGGTACTTATGCCTGTATCCACCAATGACAATTCAATCTTTATGCATTCGATGTATAGTTCTGTTTATGTGATGGCTCCAAGCCATGTTTTGTACTGCTGCTCTTTTGCGTCTGTTCTTGTTTTGTGTATGCTGTGTGTGTGGGGTAGGGGTGGTTGGCATGCATTCCATGTTTCTCTTGTTACCCACTGATCAAGTGTCAGATGCTGATTGAACAGTGATTTGACACATGAAATTGCAATGAATGGTGCCATTGGGAGATCCGCCTTCGAGTATTGTTGCAAAGGTAGATTTGTGACATGTCATGACTCAACCACAATTTTACATACTAACATAGTAAAATGGCAGCAGAGTAGGTCTTATGTTCTTTCGTGTCTGCTTGATAGTCACCACACATAGTGGGTGCCCATTACGCTGTCCCCCCCAACCCCTTGGGCTTCCCATCCCCATTCCAGGGTATTTCCACGTTATGGGACTTCCTCAGCTTCACCCTCCCCCTATATCTGTCCCATCCCCTCTTGAACCCCTCCACAGTATCAGCCTCCACAATTCCTTTGGGCAGCACATTCCATATTTGCACCACCCTCTCAGTGAAGTAAGACCTCCTCCTCTCCGCATGAGACTCCCCAGCCATAGCTTCCACATGTGTTCTATGGTTGCCCACCCCCCCTTTTTTATTTGGAATATCCCATCTGCGCCTCCATTAGTGATCCCTTTTATGTACTTAAAGACCTCCATCATGTCCCCCCCATCCCTCCTCTCCTCCAGGGTGTACATGTTCAGCTCCTCAAGCCTCTCCCCATAGGTTCTTTCCCCCATGACACAGATCATCTCGGTTGCCCTTCTATGGACCCTCTCCATGAGTGCAATGTTCCTTTTCCAATATGGCCTCCAGAAATGCACACAGTACTTGAGGTGTGGCATAACCAGGCAGTCATAGAGAGGGAGGATCAATTCCATCCTTCTGGAGGCAATTCCCCTAGCGATGCATCCTAGCATCCTATTGGCCTTGGCCACCACCCTCCTACAAGTGTAAGAGTTGTTCATTTTAACATCCACCACCACCACCCCCAGATCTCTATTGCCCTTTGAGACTTGTATTGTGTCTCCCCCCAGTGTGTACAGTTGACCTGGGTTTATGGCACACAGGTGCAGAACCCTGCATTTCCCTGCATTGAACTTCAGTCCTCATTTACTGGACCACCTCTCCACAGCCTCCAGGTCCTCCTGCAGGGCCACTCTCTCCTCATCCCCATCCATCACTGCTTCCCACTTCAAATCATACTGAAAGATATTCATTTCACTCCTGATACCCTTCATTATGTTAGAGAAATATGTGTTAAACAGGAGTGGCCCCAGGACCAATCCCCGGTGGACCCTATTAATGACCTTCCTTGGGGATGAGACCATCCCTCCAGCCAACACTCTCTGTATACACTCCGAAAGCCAATTTCCTATCCACTTGATTATGTGCCTCCCCACACCCACTTGCCCCAGCTTAGCCAGCAGGCCACCGTGGGGCACCGAATGAAATGCCTTGCTGAAGTCCAGAAAGAGGACACACACTGTCCTACCCTGGTGCATGGCACTTGTCTCCCAATCTTACAAATCCACAGTTTGGTCTGACACAATCTCCCTGGGACAAAGTCATGATGTCTATCATCCAGATAACCCAGTTGCTCCATCTCCCCCAAAAGCCTTTCCTTGATAATGCCCTCCATCACCATGTCCACCACAGATGTCAGGCTAATGGGCTTGTATTTACCCTGCTCCTGTCTTGATCCACTGTTGTGGATAGGCATGATATGGGTCACGATGCAGTCATGAGTTACCTATGCAGTCTGCAGAGAGAGGTTGAAAATGTCTGCAAGTGGTGCCATCATAACATCCTCTAATTCACTCAGCAGTCTGGGATGCATTTCATCTGGCCACGTAGCCTTCTCCACCCTTAGTGACCTGAGTTCTTCAGTCACTCTATCAACAGGGATTTCAAACTCCTTGTCCCCCCCCCTTTGCCACCTGTTCTTCTTGCCCCTCACCTGACTGTAGTGGCCTATCACCCTCCCTAGACTAGGCTGTGTTCCTGGCATCTAAGGGCACTGCCTCTTTCGCCGGTTCACTATCTTTCCTGTCGAGAGGTGCAGCCCACCCATCCCCCCTGTTAAAATGTGAGGCAAAGTAATCATTTAGTACCTCAGCCTGCTCGCCTAATGTTACCTTTTGCGTGGGTCCTTTTTTCCCCATCACCATTTATGTTACATTTCAAACTGTTTTATAAATGTATGCGTCACACCTTGTAGCATTAGTTTTATTTGTCTTGTGCCACATTTTTATAGTCATGTGTTGTCCTTGAAAGTTGTTTTTTTTGTTAAGCATAGTTGCCCTTCTGCATGTCCTGCCATGTTATTGTTACTGGCTAGTAGGGGATGTTGTGTATCGCTGCAAGAGAAGAAATTAGCAGCAGATTTACAACCTTTGAGTCAGGGACTCATTTACAAAGGCACCTCATCACAGGGAGGGCAAGACAATAGAACATTGTGCAGATACAACATTGGACAACATTACAGGTACAGACATTGAACACAGAATACACTTAGTTACATGTTGGTATAAAATACAGGTTTACAATTAAATATGTACAATTTCTCTGGAGTTGCAGTGGAACAGATCCTTGTATAAACCTAAGGGGGTAGATAAAAAGGGGTAGGGGGAAGATGGATCGGCATTCTCGAGATTAGGGGGGTCCAGGCAGGGAAAGGTCCTGCAGTAGGATTATGGGGGGCATGGTTACTTGCACCTACAGCAGCAGACATTAAAGAGATGGTTCCGGACAGCAGTTTTGAAGGGACCAAGTTTGGCAGTGTTGGTGATGCAGGTAGGGAGGGAGTTGCACCAGGTAGGGGCTCGATAAAAGAAGGACCTCTGGGCAAGGGAGGTCTTGGTTCTGGGCACTTTTAAGGTGGCTTTAACAGAGCTGTGGGTGGAAACGGATGAGGATGACCATGGTAGGGAGGCAGAGACTCCTGGGGGGGAGAGTCCGAGCAGGGATTTCTTAGCAAGAAGGCAGGTCTGATACTGCAGACGTTCCTTGAAGTTGAGTAGGTTAGCAAAGGAATAGAGCAGGCAGGTGTGGGTGTGGCTGGAGGCTCCAGTCAGGGGCCTACAGGCCTTTTTGATGGAGAGCTGGATTTTAGAGAGGGCGGTGTTATCAGCTGCAGCATAGATGGGCAAGCCATAGTCCACTAGGGACAGGATGGAGGAGGTGATGGCCAGCCGGAGGGCAGTGAGGGGCAGGCAATCCCTATGGTGGTAAAGTAGGCCAATCCAAGAGTTTATGGTAGAGGAAAGAGCGTTGATGTGGGTGTGGAAGGTGAGGGCAGTATCGAAAGTGATGCCTAGATATTTGTATGTGGGTACTTGCTTTAATGGGAGCTGAGAGTTGGGGGTAATCAGTAGGGGGGACACATCTAGTTTTATTTTGGTGGTGAGAGAAGAGCATCAATTTGGTTTTCTTAAGATTTATGACTAGTCTGTGATCAAGAAATCACCTTTCTGTTTGGTTGTAGGCTAGTTGAAGGGATGACTGGAGAGTGGAGGGTTCTCAATCAATCAATCAATCAAACTTTATTTAACCAGGCTATACACCTTTGAGCAGGCTTGTTTACAAGATGTTCCTGGAAGACACAGAGGACATTACCAATACAATGGCAGCTATACAAATGACACATAAACACAATAGTGCATCTAACAAGTAAGGAGGTCAAGGATTTTTATCCGGTTATGCGCCACTTTGCAACACCTGACAACACACACATGCCTATTACAGAGTACATATTAGTTCCAGTATGGATACAATGTTATTCATGATACAACTGTATAGACATAGCAACTCGAAAAGTACCTAAGCAGTAACTTACGCTGGGAGATGAAGGAAGTGCGGAGAGAGAGGGGGGTAGGGGTAGTAGAAAAGAGGGGTACCGGGGAGGAGAGGAGAGTATAGGGAGGATGGAAAGAGGTAGAGGAGGGGTTGTAGGGTAGGTGCGGGAAACGGGATAACTGCTGAAGTGCAGGGAGTTGCAGACTGTATGCTTTGGGCAATTATTGATGGCATATGCAATTTTCTTTCGGCACAGAAGATAGTAGGGTCTTTAAGAGTAGATATGCCCAGAATGGTGCAGAGCTTTAGTGACTTCTGGAGTGCATTCCAAAGGGATGGAAGGGCAAAAGTGATAGTTGCAGCACCATATCAAGTTCTGACTTTAGGGACTTTGAACATTACAAGTGAGTAGTGCCTCAAGCTGTAGAAATCCGAACTTCGAGTAAAAAGATTGGTGATATATGTGGGTAGTTTGCTAGTAATTGCTCTGTGGATCCATAGGTATGTGTTTCTCTGCCTCCTGGCAGACAGGGAGGTCCAGCCTATCATTGCATAGAGCAAGCAATGGTGGGTGTTTAGAGGAGTATTAGTGATGAATCTCAGAGCCGGTGATAAAGTGAGTCAAGTTTAGTCAGAGTCGACTTAGGACAGTGGCTATAGAGAATGTCTGTGTAATCTAAGATGGGGAGAAATGTAGTTTGACCTAGATTTCTCTTCACTTCGAAGGTGAGAAGGTGTCGAAAGCAGTAGAAGATGCCCAGGCGCTGCCTCAGTTTTTTAGCTAGCTCGTCCAAGTGAGCTATGAAATCAAGCTTCCTGTCTAGCCAAAAACCCAAGTATTTAAACCTGTCCACTGTTTCGAGTGGTTCGACGAGAAGGGTATGTAACATAAGGTTTTGAGTAAAAGCGGTTTGCAAATATGGTTGGGAGGAGAAAAGCATAGCTTTTGCTTTCTTAGCATTGAGGAGCAGTTTAAGATGAAGAAGGTTATGTTGCAGGATGTCAGAATCATTCTGTAGCTCTTTAAATGCAACCTCAGGGGAGGGACTAGCAGCGTATAGCACGGTGTCATCTGCAAAGAGGTGCATCTTTACCATATGAACCTTGGAGTCTAAATTATTAATGTAGATTGCAAAAAGGATGGGACCCAGGATAGATCCTTGTGACACTCCACGTGGAAGAATCTTAAGTGGGGAAAACTCTCCTTGAGCTTTGATTTGCTGCATTTTGTTAGTAAGGTAGCAGCTGAACCATTTTATAGCAATAGCATCAAGGCCGAGGTGACGCAAGGCAGACAAAAGTAGGCCATGCTCGACGGTATCAAAAGCCTTGCTTAAGTCTAGAAACAGTGCATAGATGTACTCTTTTAAGTCCAGCGAGTTTTGCCAATCACTAGTTACTTTGGCTAGGGCAGATACCATGCTATGCTTTGGTCTGAAACCTGACTGTATAGTGTTAAGCAAGTCTTTGGCTTCCAGGTAATCTCTCAGTTGGTTATTAACTATCTTTTCCAATAGTTTTGATAAAATAGGAAGTAGGGAAATTGGCCGGTAATTGTTCAGGTCGCATGTATCCCCAGACTTAAAAGGGGGAATATATGAGCAATTTTTCTGATTGCTGGTAAGTCACCTAGTGCTAGGGATAGATTGAAAAGATGTGTAATGGGGCAGTCAAGTAGTAGTAACCAATTTTCAAGAATAGGGGTTCTAGGAGATCGGCGTCGGCGCTTTTCTTAATGTCCAGTGACAGCAGTAAGTCCTCAACCTGTTTAAAGGTCACTGGGCTGAAGCTAAAAGAGGGTGATTTCTGGCTTTTCACACTGTCAAGGCATGGGGCAACCTTAGTACTGGGTTGAGTTGGGAGCCTGCTGGCTGGGGAGACATTGAATGCTAGGCCTGCCATGGCAAAGTGGTTATTAAGAAGCTCCAGTACGTGGAGAGGATGGAGTGCAGCCCTCAATCTCTCTAAGTATATTCCAGAATTTGGAGGAATTATTTTTGGATTCTTCTAAGGATGTTTGAAAGTAGTGTGCTTTTTTTGCTTGGATCAGTTTTGTGTAGGAATTTCTTGCAACACAGAAAGCCAACCAATCCGAGTCAGATTTAGTTTTTTGGGCCGTTTTCCACAATCTGTCTCTGTCCTTTAAGGCTGCTTTTAGTATAGGTGTAAACCAGAGTGTTGATCTGTTTCTAGTCTTAAGTTTGACAAGCGGTGCATGCTCATCCACCACGCCCAAAACAAGGATATGGAAGATGCTGTAAGTGTCGGCAAGCGAAGGAGCCAAATAAAAGTTCTGCCATCTAATCTTACTTAGGTCTGCTAGGAAGGTGGACTGACTAAAGTTTTTTAGGCATCTTTTTATTTTATAGGTGGATGTTGCGGTAAGTTTTGGGGTACGTCGTATACAGGCGTAGCACTGTGATCACTTAAGTCATTGTGGAATACTCCTGTATGTGAGATGTTATGCAGCTTGTTAATGAGTATGAGGTCCAGGAGGGTGCTTTGACTTGGGTTTTTGCTGTTTGGTTGGGTGACGTCAGGGGTAATTTGTGAGAGGCCATGCTCATCACAAAAATCCTGCAGTTCAGATTTGGGTCCCCCATGAAAATGCACTCAGAGTTGGCCTCCTCCAAGATGTTATGAAGGTGAGATAGGATCTCTAAACCACCTGATGATGGCCTGTAGCAGGCAACAATTGATATGGCCTCCTCAGAGGTCAGAGTTACCCTCAATGTGAGGCTCTCATATTCATTTGAGGTAGTGGTTACGTTTGTTACTGTAACAGCGAACTTATCCTTTACATATATAGCAACACCCCCAACCCTGGAGGGTCTATCAGATCTGAAGACATTATATGCTGGAATATAGATGCTATGGTCAGGAGTGGAGCTCCTGAGCCAAGTCTCAGATACCATTAGAATATCTGGGAATGTATGAAGTACCCAGGCTTGTAGTAAGTCTAGTTTTTTTTAGCAGGCTTCAGACATTTAAGTGGAGAAAACTGATCCCCTTTAGCTGGGGTAGTTCTGATGGCGCCTGTATGGATAAGTGAGGTCCAGGATTTAACTCGACATTCCCTGAGCACAGCAGTAGGAGAATAATTAAGTTCCTGAGTCCGATTATAAGTCCCTTGATAATGCGTGTGTTGTGTCTCCTTGTATATGGGGTTTTTAGAGGTGGTCTGTGGGGGGCAATGATCTTGTTAAAGAGGGACATTGCATACAGTACTATTTTTGCTGATACTGACAAGGATATCTGATAGTACTTGGAAGGGATAGTGTGAAAAAAGAGTGTAGTGCTTTGGTGGGGGTTAGTTCCTGATGGAACAATAACGGATGTGTTTGTTAATGAGACTGCACTTCTATCATGCGACCCCTGACTTGAGGAAGTTTCCGTGAGCTTAAGGGTGGGGGTAATTAATAGGAGTAGAAGGCAGCTGAAGAGAAAGAGAGATTGTGTAAATGCCATTTTGACAATGGAGGGGTGAAACCCTGATATAAATCCCGAAGATTTTTTTTCTGAGATTGGATCAGATGCCTTAGCTGCTGCAGATTGCACAGGTACTGGTAGTTAGGCGTTGCAGTGACTTTAATCAAGGCTGGGCTTGTTTACTGAGAGGGTGGGGCTTGTTGTAGCCTAGAGTATTTAATAAAGGATGGAGGAGGGGATGGAGGGGTGGGCCAAAAAATATGGCCACCATGAACTGCTCGGGACAAGCTCTCTGAGTGCAGGAGGTATTCACAGCAGCAACGTGTAGCGCGATGACTTTTCTCTAGCAAGTCCCATTTTGGGTGCCAAATTCTCTTTGTTTAAGATTAAGCAATGCTGTGCTGCAAGTACCTTGCTTCTGGGGAGTTTTGTGCCAGCTAGGGGATCAGACCACGTTGGTGGTCTGATTTGCAGGGATGTCCTGTTGCCCGGATAGGGCTTTGAATCCACTAAGGAGAAAGGGAGAGAGAACAGAATAAATAGAGGTTTCAGGAGGAAGGGTGAAAAAAGTTAACACAAAGCAAACAAAGGTAGGGGTGGGTTCCAACTTGGAACTGGGGGAAGTCTGCTCGGTAAGTCTCAAATTGCAGCTACGGAGCCAGTAGGTTAGGATCAGGAGACTTTACAGGGACAGAGACCCTAATAAGTTACACACAGCCCCAATCACAGTTAAAAAAGAAGAAAATAGACTGAAAATAGCAGTAAAACTAAGGTAGCTCCACTAAATCACTTATTTGAAAATTTGGCCACCACTACTGCTCGGGACATTCTCTCTGAGTACAGGAGGTATTCACAGCAGCAGCGTGTAGCGTGGCTACTTTTCTCCAACAACAGTCAGTTTTGGGTGCCAAATTCTCTTTGTTTAAGATTAAGCAATGCTGTGCTGCAAGTATCTCGCTTCTGGGGAGTTTTGTGCCAACGAGGGGATCAGACCACATTGGTGGTCTGATCTGTAGGGATGTCTTGTTGCCTGGATAGGGCTTTGAATCCCCTTGCTTCTGGGGAGTTTTGTGCCAGCGAGGGGATCAGACCACGTTGGTGGTCTGATTTGCAGGGATGTCCTGTCACCTGGATAGGGCTTTGAATGATCTGGGTGTGAGGCAAAGAGAACTGCATCGTCTGCATAGAGGAGCATCTTGCAATTGCATCAGCTGGGCATAGTGTTGAGGTAGAGACTGAAGAGAATGGGACCTAGGATTGAGCCCTGTGGGACCCCAGAACTAATGGGTCGAATGTTTGAGAGGGAGTTGTCGATCTTTACATGCTGGGATCTAGCAGAGAGGTAGCTGGAAAACCAGGCAAGGGGACCAGCAGAGAAACCGAGTTGGTGGAGAGAGTCGAGTAGGAGGGTGTGACAGACAGTGTCAAAGGCCTTGGAGAGGTCAGGGAAAACTGCACCAGCCAGGATGCCGGAGTCGAGAGCAGAGTGTAGGTATTGGGAGAACTCCAGGAGAGCAGTGGTTGTACTGTGTGCTGGGTGGAAGCCATGCTGCTCTGTGCACATAATGTCATACTTAGCCAAGTACTCAGATAGTTGGATAGACACCACTTTTTCGAGGGCTTTGGAGAGTGGGGGGGAGGATGGAGATTGGCCGATAGTTAATGGGGCAGATCAATCACCGTTCTTATGTACTGGAGTGATTTCAGCAGTTTTCCATGAATTTGGGAACTGTCCAAGGCATAGGGAGCAGTTGAGTTGGTCCGTCAGGGGTTATTATCACCAAGGGCTTTTAGCAGGTGCAGCCTGGCTTCATGGAGGAATAGGGTGCGCAGGTAGAAAGGGGGGTGATGCATGGCAGGGGGAGTGAGGAGGGGATTGGATCAAAAAAGCTGCTGGCGAGGACAGAGCTTAGATCAGAGAAAGTGGTGTTGAGGCAGTCAGCTATAAGTAGTGAATCAGAGGAGGTAGCGCCATCGATGGTGAGCTGAGATGGTGGAGGGGAGCGGGTCTTCCCATTTAGTTCTTTCATGCTATCCCAGAAGGTCCGGGCTGAGCCCCAGGTGGAGGTGAGGGTGGCCTGGTAGTGCTCCGCCTTGGCCCGTCTGATGGCCCAGGTGCATTTATTGTGCTCTGCATTGTAGTCTTATCTGTCAGATGGATTGCCTGAATCTACAGTGATTTACCAGAGATTATCCCTTTTCCTAAGTTTCTGGATGAGGGAAGGGGTGATCCAGGGGGTGTTGCATTTCTTTGTACGGATCTTGGTGGGGGGCGAAGAGGTCACAGGCTTTGCAGAAGGCACTTGTGAAGAGGTCAAGAGCTGAATCAATATCTGGGGCATGTCAGATAGGGGACCAGTCTAGCTGGGCTAGGTGCTGTTTCAACATTTTTAGGCCACCAGGACGTAGCTGCCGGCACAGTGTAGCCTGGGACACTGGATTTGGGGAGGAGCATGACCAGATACAGATGACTGGGAAGTGATCACTAAGTGAGTCGGGAAGGACAGTGATGTCCTGGATTTTAAAGAGGTGGCTTGATAAGATAACGTCTAGGAGGGTGTTGGTTCCACGAGATCTGTTGAATGTGGTGGGCTGTGAGACTAACTGGGACATATCCAGGGCAGTGAAGGAGTCCCTGGTTTGGGAGGTGGTGGATGCAAGCCAATTAACATTAAGATCACCAAGGATGACTTACTCGACTTTGTGCAGGAGGGATGTGAGGTAGTCGATGAAGGACTGGACTGCTGAGTTCTAGCTCCTTGGGGGTATGTAGGGGACAGTGAGGAAAAGAGGGCCTCTGGCAGGGTCAGGGATAACTTTTAGCGTGAGGGCTTGGGCACCATAGTCAAGTTTGGGAGCAGGGAGTGCATGACCTATTAGGGTGTCCCGCATGAATATAGCACACCCACCACTGCGTTTGACTATGAGGTCTTCCCTGAATAAGGTGTATCCAGGGAGGGAGAAAGCGGAGTCAGGGGTGGACTTAGAGAGCCAAGTCTCTACCAGAGCAATAATATCAGGTTGATGCTGGGTGACCCAGCACTGGAGAGCAGCAGTTTTCTTTAGGAGGCTACATATGTTAAGGAATGCAAGGCGGAGACCGGTAGTGGTACAGGATTTGGGCGGGCTGGCAGATAAAGGTCCAGGATTGGGATGTACATTCCCAGACAGTAACAGTAGCAGTGTGATTATTCTGATTAGGGGACGGTGGTGGCAGGGACCCATGGTTCGTGCCTGGGTGAAGACCTGGTGGTAAGTGTGCAGGGGATAGGTAGAGCATGAAGGGTGGGTATGGCAGGAAGAGGTGGGTTCAGGAGGGCAGAGGAAGTGGGGCTGTAGGCAGAGGGTGGGTGCTGGGGAGTTAGGGGTGCGTTCAAGGTGGGGGGGCTGGGTCATACTGGGGTAACTTGGGGGTGAGGTGCCTGATGTAGTGGGTTAGAGCTCAGGTCGGGGGGAGGTTTGAACCAGGAGGGTAAGGGTGAGAAGACCTAGCAAGGGAGTGTGAGTGCCCATAGTTCTATGCTTATAGTGAAAGATAAGGGTGATAGCTGAACTTCAGTGAGGGTGACTGCCACTGTGGAGTGGTGATAGTGTTATATATATATATATATATATTATATATATAATAAACTGTCAGAGAAGGGGAGGTAGGGTGGGCGAGTGAATGCAGGCTGTAGCACAAAGGTCCCTCTGTGCGCAACTAGCTTGATTCAGAAAGCTGCTTAAAGAGGGGGAATAAAGACTAATTCTTACATATTGAGTTGCTAAGTTAGGGATTGCAGGTGACCTCACAGCTCCTAGGTTCAAGGATGGAGTCAATGCTCAGGCTCATACAAAGATCTGAGAAATGGTGACAAATTAAAAATTTACCGCTGGAGGGGGGAACTGTATCAGTTGATCAGGCGTACATGTGTTCGGCCCTTGAGAGTGCAGGGAGCAGCTCCTGGGGCTATGGACATGGGTGGAGGAATGCCCAGGGACTTTGGCATAGTCTGTAAATAAAGGAATAAGAGTTTAGTAGGAGGAAGGGGAAGGACTGTCTGAATAGGCAGGGCAGAGGAAGAGGGGAGGGATAGGATGGCTACGGTAGGATTCCTTGAGAAAAGAGAGCAAGAGAGAAAGGGGGGATGGGATGTAGAGAAGAGGAGAAGTTAGTTAAAAATGCAGAAAAGAAAAAGGCTGAAGTTCAAGGCAAGGTAGATTCAGATATTTGAGTTAACAGGAGTAAGAAAGGTGAAATTGGGGCGTAAGCAGAAGATTTTAAGCATTAATGTTCCATTTCAATATGTAATGTGTAATTGTTAATGAAACTGGCTGAGGAGCAGGCAATGCCGGTGATAGATGTACCTATTTGTCTTGTACTGTCATGGTCGGTATTGCATGAATGTAGCCCAGCACATGTGGTGACCTTTCACCAATGCGTTTCCACGTATGACCCATGCAATTACATACGAGTCACTATGACTGCAATTGTGGCAAAGAAGTAAGCAACGTATTTAAAAAAAATCTTTATTTTTGTTTTCTTGTTGTTAATATAAGAGCCAGTTTATAATAGCAGTAATGCACTCCATGGTGTGTGGCTTCAGGTGATAATGTCACTTCTCCAGTGCTGTACGTGCTCAGCCCACGGCCTCATGTTACAACCACCCGAGGTGTGACGTTATCACAGCATGACACACACCGTGGAGTACATCACTATTTAATCACTATACTGTAGGTTATTCTGCCCCTGCTCAGGTCAATGGTAATGGCAAATGTTGACTGTAGTGCAGTACTGTTGCCACATGTCATAAGAAAGGGACATTACCATGCTGGGTGAGGTTAATGGAAGACTTACAAATCTGAGAGTAGTTCATCTGATAGTAGTTCATCATGGTAAGACTTTATAAGCCAACTTATGGTCTCTTAACATGCCCTACATGGAGCAGATGAGAGATGCACATTACATGTTTAGATCACTCTGTTATGGGTATACAGGACATTGCCTGACTGCCTTAAAATTTGTTTGCATTGATGTTGATGGCCAAGAACAAATCAGCACTGTGTGCACAAACTGTAAATGTTCTAAGTGAATATAATGGTTCAGTAGTGTGTCACAATATTTGACTCTTGATCTTGCATCATTGAAATTAATTGATGTTTTATTTCATTCCATGGCCAGGATTCTCAAAGGAGATGTGCTCGATGCATCTCAGCTGCCCCTGTGCAGATGAGATGCGCCAAGCGCAAACTGTGGTATTCACAGAAGATGCACTGGGGAATGCCCTTGGCATATCCCCTCTGTGAATACCACAGTTGTGCCCAGCACTGGATGCGCTGGTGCAGCCCCGTTGTCAGACTGGGTAAGCAGTGGGGCAATGCATCTCACGATGCAATGTGCCCAAAACCGCCATTCAGAGCCAACAACATGCAAATGGCGCCATTAGGCATGCAAGGTGCAATGGGGCCATTTGCATGTCATTATGGCTCCCTTTGCATTGCGCTTGCAGGGATGTACCTGGCAAAATGCGCCATGCTCCCTGCAAGGGCTGTGAGCCTCAAATACCAAACACTGAAGCCCCTGTTGTCTAGCGGCACCCCCCCCGCCCACAATCCTATAAATGTAGTACAGTGATCCACACCTCCCTGGTAGTCTAATGCCCCCCCATGCCCGTATCCCTGTATTGAATGGCATAGTACCTGGCATCCCTGGTAGTCTAGCATCCCCCCCTCAAGCCCCGATATGATCGCAGCGTCTGAAGAATGAGCACAATCTCCCTAGTGGTCCAGTGGACCCCCCCACCACCTAGGCACCTTAGCGACACCTGCTCTCCATCCCAGCTAATGCCATACATCAGCAGGCAGCACATCCTACCCACAAAACCACCACAGCTGACCGCAACTGTGCTGTCAGTGAATGACAGTGTGCAGTATCGCTGTAAGCCCATTGGCAGACCCTGTTAACCAATGGACTTGCAGTGTGTACTGTACACTTTCATTCACATCTGTGTGACTGTCGAGTCTTTCACAGAGTTGTGAATGGGCGCGTACAGTACACACTGCAAGCCCATTGGTTGACAGGGTCTACCAATGGGCTTACAGGCATACTGTACAATGTCATTCACTGACAACACAGTCAGCGGGCAGCTGTGGCACTTTGGGGGTGAGATGTCCTGCCCGCCGACGTTCAGCATTAGCTGGTAAGGGGGAGCAGGGTGTGGAGAGGGTGCCTAGGTGGGTGGGGGGTCCACTGGACCACCAGGGAGATGTTACTCATTCTTCAGATGCTGCAATATGATCAGGGCAGGGAGGGGGGTTCCAACAAACTACCAGGGGTTCTGCTGAGTGTTCTACTGTCACCAGGGATGCTGGCATGGGGGGGTACACTAGACTGCAAGGGATGCCTGGTACTATGCCATACATCATGGGGATATTGGCATGGAGGGGGAACATTAGACTACCAGGGTGTTTTTGGGTCCAACATTGTGTTATTGGGTCTAGGGGCAGGAGGGTGGGGCCACTGGACTGCCAGGGTGGGCAGGCTGCTATGCTGCTATCTGCAGTCCAGCAGCTTGCCTGTGGGTGGACACCCACGTAGGTCTATTTCAAGTAGACTTATCTTTGCAAGGCGCATCCACAGACTTGCCCTGGGGATGTGCCTCCAAGTTGGGCTGTGAATGGGGCTGCAACCAATATGGATGGGCACACCAACTTCACAGCCCCTCCAGATGCGACACATATCATTGGGGGTGGTATGCATAGCAGCTGAGATGCATTCCTTCAACGTGGTTGCACCGTCACATCGGCCCCCCTTTCAGAATCGGTTACGCACAAATCTAAAAAAGCATCCCTTTTGAGAATCCTGCCCCATATGTGTTATTTCAATTCTAAATATCTAACAAAAAATGTGTTATGTTCACTATGCTTCCTGGTATGTGTCATCATAACAGTTCCATTACTGAACAATGTTTATGTATCTTATTTTCAGCCATCACCGTTTTCTGGCCTACCGCAGCTTTGTCTGCTGGTGTTGGGGCTGGTTTGGAAGGATAGTTAGAGTGGTGTTGCCAGCCTGTGTTGTGAACTCTATAAGGGAGAGGTGGCCATCTGACCAGTATGTGGGGTTTCTGCATGCTGACTGACAAGGACATCCATAGTATGGAAACGCCTGTTCTTTGTCCAGCGTTCAATGGCCGTCTGCTTGTCTACTGATGGAAATTTAGAAGTGAGCAGAGGAGGGACATCCTTTTTTTTTTTTTTTATCATGTAATATTTTATTATTTTTCACACTAAGCACAGCATTAATAAGGAGCATATAGCAATACCATCTGGCGGGACTTCCTTTTAATACCAGTAATGTTATGGTATCCCAGCTTGGACAGCAGTTTCAAGGGCTGATAGCATTTATTTATTTAGCTTTTGGTTACTGGGTAAGTACACTAGACAAGTAATATGCCTATTTTCAGGAATGACCCGGGAGAGTACAACATGGTGAATACAGAGTAGTACAGGGTAATACAGGAAACATCATAGCAGAATGTCAACTAGAAAAGAACAGTTAACAAGGTGACATTAACAAGCTATAGACAGTGGTAGAGCAATTAATTACATCCAGTTTCAAACAGTGGTGAGGTACAACAGAGTCACTGGTTATTGAGCGAAATAGACAAATTATAACTAAGTCAAGTGCCAAGAGAGGATTGATTCTTTAGGGGCAGGCCGTGTGCCTGTTGTGATGCACAAAGGCCATGTTGAGAGATGACATTGCTCTATGGGGGTTTGGGACAGACACACGCAGAAGCCAGCTTCAGGAAACCCCACAGGTGTCTACAGAAACTATGGTAGGAGGGGGCCAATCGAACCTGCTCTGGAAAGGAGTTCCAGAGTCTGGGTGCGCTTGCAGCAAAGTCCCTGTCCCCCATGAGGGTTCGAGTGGGGGGGAACTCTAAGCAACCCGAGGACCTGTGATCTGAGTGAGTAGGAGGAGTGGTCTGCAGGCAGTAGTAACTGTGCCAGCCCCGGTGGGGTGCCAGTTCTAACCACTTTGCCCACGAGACACCCGAGCCCAAAGTCCAGGTAGCTCGATGGAGAGAGCCAGCAGAGATTATCATAGAGCTTACAATGGTGGGTAAGCCGGGGGGCGGCCAGGGCAAAACGGCAGATGTTATTATAGGTCGTGAACCACCGGGTAAGGTGGGATTTGGCAGAACTAGCAAATAGGTGCAGGCCGTAGGAAAGAGAGGAGAGCAGAATACCTCTCGCAAGAGCCAGACGAGCCGCAGGTGTGAGGTTGTATTTGGCTCTATAGGCCAGGCCCAGTTTGCAGTTCACTGCTCTACAGATATTTAGTATGTGACTCCCCATGTCAAGCTGAGGGTCAAGCATTACCCCAAGGTATCTGATGGAATTCACAGTTGGAAGGAGGGTACCGTCCTGGCATGTGATGCCCAGTGGAGCTGGCACAGCTTTGATTTTGTGTGCTGAACCAAATAGCATAGCCTGTGTCTTTTTCAGGTTGAGAACCAGTTTATTTTTGGTTACCCAAGCCCGGATATTGTTGAAGTCCTCAGATTGATGCTGATTTAGAGACACAATGTCCCGGGAGTGGGTCAGGATGACCAGGTCATCTGCACAGAGAGTGGCACTGCAGTTGGTAACTGCTGCTGCTAAATGGCTGACAAAGACAAAGAAAAAGCGTGTCCTCCACAAATGCTGAAATTGAAAAACAGTTATGAGTACTAGTTACACACCACAGTTTTTATTGTGTTACTGGTTCCTACTGGATATGGCACTGTTTTATTTATCTGTACTCTCACATACTTGAATACTATCATGAAATCAGCTTATAATAGCAAGGCAAACAGTATTCAATCGATATTAAAGGGATGGTTGCTTTGAAGAAACCTTGTATCCACTCCCTTCACCTTCACTTCTCCCACACACACATCGACACAAGCAGTTGTTACATAAACTTAAAGTGGTGTTGTAACTTAGCGCTATACGGTATTGGGATTCATATCCTGATACCTTATAGTTTCATGAGCAGACATGAGCCACAATTGTAATTTAAAAGTTATAACATTTGGTTTTGGAATGGAGCGTAAGTGGCGTCAAAGCCTCTGCCAGTCATTCACTTCCTACTTCCTGGTGCCGGCTCTGAACCACAATTCACACCCCACCGCGCTCTCTGAAGTTGTGACGCGTGGCCAGGGAGAATGCATGGGTGAGCCCCATACAAGTCTATGTGTGCTATTTTTAAAGCCTGTTTTGAAGTTTTTAAAACGGTCCTAAATAAAAAGTAAAACAGTCACTTCACTAGTAGGGACCCTACTAGTTAACTGACTGCTTTAATTTTGACTGTTTGAAATGGCTGCAAAACCTCTTCAAAGTACACCATAGACTTGTATGGGGCTCACCTACCACTCTCCATGACCACATGTCACAATTTCAGAGAGCGCAGTGGGGTGGGGGTCCAGGTGCTTTTCAGCGCTGGCAACAGGCAGCTGTAAGAGATCAGCTGTCTGAGGCTTCGGCACCAGTTACGATCCCTTACAAAACAAACAGTAATAAGTTTTAAATTAACATTTGGCCACCACTCACATCATGACAATATAAGGTATTGGGCTATGAAGTACAATACCTTATATCAGAAATTCATTTCAAGTAGTTCTGACAATGTAAGAAATTCTCGGAGATACCTGTTATTGGACTGTGTTACCAGTGTATTACTCAGACTTAATAGTGTAGTTTCATTTTTCTACATTTTTGCACTGAAAGCAACACCATGTTCAGAGTGGCAGAGGTCTGCCAGCAACCAGTACAATTCCTAGTATCATTCAAAGTTTACTGTGACATGTGTTCATCGATATTTCCTTTTTCTAACATTGTTGGTTGGCTAACAATACCTATTCAGTACCGGTGCTTGATCTGGGATACTGCTACTCATTGTTCTGTACTGACAGAGTTTGGTAAATAAAAATGAAAATTTACCATAAGATGTGTTTAGTTTCTTTGGTCTGACCACTCCTACACCACCTTTGTACTTGGGTATGTCAACTGTGGAGCAAGCCTCTCCTTCAGTGGACACAGCCTGTTTTCTGTCAGAGTTGGCATTGAAATGAATGGCCGCTAGTAGCATTCTGTGAATACATTTCACATAGGTGAAACAACTTTTACATAGTAAGGCCACACAGTCCTATATATAGAATGCATTTGTTATAATATTAATAGTCATACATAGAAAACTGTAACATTTCAATATCTGTTTACCAAATATGTTTCAATATTAGCGTACTAACATACTACCATACCATGAAGCCACAACATTAGGCCCTATGGTCTACCAAGTCATCTCTATGGTCACAGCCTTACCAGGGCACAGATTGTAGCCTCCCCCCACTACCATGGTCCTCCATTTCCTAGTCCTGCTCGGGCATGCACCCTCCTTCTGTACCTATCCCATCATGTCATGAACCCTTCCATAGTAGTAGCATCCACCAGCTACCCGGGAAGTGCATTCCATGGCTCCACCACCACCATTTCCGTGAAGTAGTGCTTCCTTGCCCCCCACACACCCCGGCCTCCCCACATCCAGCTGCAGTGACTGTCCCCTGGTGGCTACACCCTTCCTCAGGTGAAATACCCACTCAAGGCTTACCAGAGTCATTCTTTTTTGTGTCAATATCATTTTTATTGAGACACAGAGAGGTTTCAGTATGGCATATAAAGACATACATATCACAGCAGCAAATTAACATGTTCTACATTAAGGCACATGAAATAATACTACCTACAAAATTCACAAATCAAAGATGGATAGCGCAAGTGAATGAGGTATTCATTTTGTTAGCTACATTGGGATCTGGTTTAACCTTTCTACTTGATTGCCAATTTACGCAGGGAGGAAAGGTATACCGGAGATATAGGAGGTGCACCTCACCCTCCCCAGAGTTTGAACAAGTCAATTATATGAGAGTGTGAAGCATGGAGACACATAGGAGTAGCTGTAACCCATCTCTAGGCTGGGAAGGAGTCTGCTTCTATGGCAGCTACAAGAAGGTCCCACATCGCATGAAATGCATTCAGTTCTCCCTGCACTGTATATTGAGCTCTCTCAATTGCCATGCAAGCCTTCAGATTATTAGCCCTTCGTCGTATGGTTGGGGAACTAGGAGACATCCATGATTGGGCAATGGTTTTCCTGGCTGTAATTAATGCTAATGCCCACAATGCACCAGACCCACCTCTCGGGTGATCCCGGTCAGCTCCCAGCACCAGCTCCTCAGGGCTGAAAGGCGGGGAAAAACCCCACACTTGCTTCATTATATCATGGACTGCAGTCCAGAAGGGGGCTACCTTAGTACATGTAAGCGCTAAATGTAGGAAGTCTCCAGTGGCTGCTTGACACTTAGGGCAGTTGCTAGACTTTGAGGGGTCTAATTTATGTAATTTAACAGGAGTGTAGTATGCTTGGTGGAGGAAGTTAAGTTGAACTTGGCTCAATTTATTACTCTTTGAACACACTATTAGGTGTTTACAGGCTTGGTTCCACATGTCTGTATCCACTATATATCTCAGATTGTATCCCCATATAAGAATGATCTTTTGCAAGGCACCCCCTCCACTCCCCTGTACAGAACCATATAAAGCAGACACTAGTCTTGTACATGGCTGAGGGTGAAAGAGACCCTCCTCCAATGGTGAAGTTGGGGCCCATCCATTTTCCAGATCTAATGTTTGGCCCAGAATATTTCTAAGTCTAAGATATATAAAAAAATCACCCCTGGGGACATTACAAACTTCACATAAATAATCAAAGGTTACTAGGTGATCTTCCTCAGACAATTGATCCACCCATTAGAGACCCCTGGACTACCAGTCCTTTAATCTATGTATCAAGGCTATTGAGGTTGTGCCTTTGAGTTTGATTGCTTCTAACAATAAGGTCTGTCTAGTGGAGGCTGGCTGTCTATCAAGGATACCATGCATTTGATACCATGCCCCGATGGTAATACTTAAAAAGGGATTAGGGCGTTTGGGCACAGACCCAGTCCACAACCCCTCAGCCAGTAACCTCCCTTTTATGCACCTCCCCTGACAGGCTTCCTCCATCTTCATCCAACCGGACCCATCATAATCCAGGCCTGGGGGAAGGGCCACAAGCTGAGCTACCCAGTAGTACCACTGAAAGTTCGGGAGTCCAGGACCTCCCCATTTCTGCGCAGCCTGGAGCGTGATCCTACTCACCCTGGCCAATTTACCACAACAAAGGAATTTGTGCAAAATAGCATCTAATTGTTTAAAGTGGTTCTTTGGCACCCCCACTGGAAGGGATTGGTACGAATACAAAAATCGAGGCAAGATCATCATTTTTACAACAGCCACTCTTCCCAATAGTGACAGAGGCAAGGCTGCCCACCTACCACAGTCCTCCGCAATCTTCTTCACCAGGGGCTTAAAATTCAAAAGCGTATAGAGCTCCCACTTTGCTTGAAATAAAAATTCCTAAATATTTCAATTTCGTTACCAATTGTAAACCATTCAAATTTTGTATTAGGGATTGCTGATTTATAACCCCAATAGGCAAAACTTCACTTTTTGACCAATTGATTTTATGACCAGACAATTGTCCATATTCCTCTAAAATCTCCTGTACCTTCGGTAAATCCCGCGCTGCATCTCTTAAAAACAAAAGGAGATCATCAGCGTACATTGCTAATTTGTGCTCCCGGCCTCTACAGACCAGCCCCCCAACCTCTGATCCTGCTCTAAGGACCACTGCCAGAGGTTCCAAATACATAATATACAATAATGGGGAGAGTGGGCAACCCTGCCTAGTGCCCCGACTTAGTGTAAACTAGGGAGAGAGTTGACCATTGACTGTCATCTGAGCGGTGGGATTGGTATATAAGGTTCTGATCCAAGAAACAAACTGAGATCCAAATCCCAACTTTCCCAAAGTGGCAAAGAGGTACCCCCACTCCACACGGTCAAAGGCCTTCTCTGTATCCAAGGCAACAGTGGCAGTCCTTGTTTATTAGTCACCTTGCCCCATGATAAATGAAGGGCCCCACCCGTAGTTCAGTGGGTGGGGATACCTTCTTTAAAACACCTACATGCCCAGCCTCCTTTGCTTAGCGTTTGAGTTGACACTGAGCTGGGCATGTGGTTCTTCCTCACTGCCTTCTGCCTTCTGCTCTGCATTTTGTGACTTACCTACTCTGTCTGTGCTGCTCTTCTGTTCTTCATGGCTCTGCCTCTCATTCTCCCTCTTCTCGCTTTCCTCTTTCGCTGGTCCGCCGGCACTCAGCTCGCTGTTTTTTTTCACAAGTGCGCCCCTCCCTTCCCTCCCTGTTGCCTCTCTCCTTTCCCCATGCTGCACTTTGGGGCTGTATTTCTTTTGGGGGGGATCTATCCTCTAATTCTCTGCCTGCTACTCGGGCATTGAATCCGCCCGATTCCTTGCTCACTTCCTCCAGAGGCCCAGCCTGTCCTCAGCATTCAGTCCATGCTGCTTCCGATGTCAAGTCCCCAGGACGTTTTTGGCTTGGCTTCTGTACCAACGTTCCTCTCAGCATTGTATACTACATCTCTGTCATCAAACTTCAGGATACTTTTACACTTACTCATTGTATTCCAACAGTGTTTCATTTCAATAACTATTATAATGCCATTCCTGGATACTAGCATTTTTATTCAGTTATCCTGAGCCATATCAAACAAAATTACTCTCATACATTTGAGTCCACCTGCAATCCAAGCTCATGACTTATTACTTCCAAATTATGTTGCAGAACCTACGTGGGATTTCTGCATCAGTAAGCTGTTCGGTGCCTACGATGGGCAGCTTACAGCTCTTACTTTCTCATTAATTTCTGTCATACTGTAATTTCGCTATGGCTTCGCCAGCTCCAACTGAGAGACCTGTTCCAACACAAACTATTCCAAGGAAACGTACTGCTAAAACTAAGCATTCCTTGAAAGACTGGACCGTCCCACGTCTAACTGCTGAATTGAAGAAATTGGGTGTTCCTTTCCATGCAAGTGCAAAGAAACAGGAATTATACGATTTACTACTTGAACACCGAAATCATAGTTCCCCTTCATTACCTGTTTCTCCTGCAAGCCTGGACGCAGATGACTTTTCTGAATTAAAGGATATTCTCTCTCAACTAGCCACGTCCATGGTGGATATTTCTAACTGGCTTGAGGTTCTTGAGAAACAGCAAATGCCTCTTCCTGCGCTTCCGCCTCAGCCTCTACATATCCCAGACATTCCTAATCCTTTACCAGATCCTGCTCTGGAGCCTCTACCTCTCCCATCCATTCCTGATACACACTCCACGCCAGGTATGCCTGCCCCTGTCTCCTCAGTACCAGCGGTGTCTCCTATCCATCTAGTACCTAGTCATCTCTGCAAGGATATCATTGACGGAAAGGAAGTTAATCTTATTTCTTTGCTTATTTCTTCCCACGATACCATAGAAAATAGGATTATATCTTGCGGAGACTTCGCTGTCATTCTTCGTTCCAAGGATCCTAGACTTTCCAAGAAACTAACTATTCCTGAGTTTGTTTTGACTTTTAGCCTCTACAGGGACATCCTTTGTTCCACTTTCCCAGCTCGCAGAGAAAAGCTGGATGCCTACCTTTATCTGGTTGTTGATCTTGGTGTCCGCTATGGCGGTACTCATTTTTTCAATTATCACAAATCATTTTCCACTAAGGCTGCTGCTGCCCTGTCTCATTTTAATATACGTTTGCACTGGGGGTCCCTCGACAATGAGCTGTTCTGCCATCACTTTGCCGGGCAACAAGCATTAACTTGCTAAATATGTGGCTCATTTTCTCATACAGCTACCTTTTGTCCCTTATCAATACCTGATACATCCTCCTCATGTACGACTACCACTTCTGGACCTACCATTACACGAACATTTCACAATCCTAATGCTATTCCTCATTTTTTTCATGACAGGTATGGGCGTCCCGTCACATTCATCACAGGTAGACCTGTCTGCAACAGCTTTAATGCCATGGGTTGCACCATTCAGGGCTGTCGTCTCTTGCATGTTTGCAGAAATTGCTGGGATCCCCACGCCAAACCTGTTTGCTCGAGGCTTAAATCCTGACTATACCAACATCCATCGACTCCCATTAATGTTAAAGCTCTGTCACAATTGCTTGCTAGTCACCCTTCTCGAACACAAGTCCAATATCTCGTGTCCGGCTTTGCCTTTGGATTCCATACTGGAGTGTGTTCTCTTCCTTATGATTCATTTGAATGCTCTAATCTGCAGACTGCCTTTTCTCAATCAGACATTGTCAAGTCTCTACTTCAGAAAGAACTGGATAAAGGCTACCTAATTGGACCATTTCTTCATCCGCCATTTTCAGTCTTTTGTGTCAGCCCAGTTGGCATGGCTACTCATTCATTTTCAGGAAAAAAGAGACTCATCATTGACTTATCAGCCCCACATGCTATTTCCATTCCTAGTATCAACTCTCTCATTCCTTCTCAAGACTTTTCCTTAGCTTATGCTCGAATCGGTGATGCTATCATTACCATTAAACAACTGGGTAAAGGTGCTTGGTTGTGCAAGACTGACATTTCAGATGCATTTAAACTGCTTCCTATACAGCCGTCACTTTGGCACCTCTATGGTATCAAGTGGGATCATCATTATTACTTCGCTGTGCGGGTTACTTTCGGATGTAAAAGCAGTCCGAAATTATTTGATTTATTCTCTACTACATTATGTTGGCTATTATTGAATCACTGCCATGTGACTTCTGTAATCCACTTACCTTGATGACATTTTTCTCATCGAACCTCCCACTGCACCTCCTCTGGCAGCCCTGACTTCTTTGCATCATCTATTCGAACAACTGGCAGTACCCATTTCAGAAGAGAAGACTATTGGTCCTACCACTGAACTAGAATTTCTGGGCATTACACTCGATACAGTACATATGGAAGCCAGACTTCTTTCTGACAAATTACTTCAAATTAAAGACCTAGTCTTGTCTTTTTCACACCGCTCGTCATGTATCAAACGAGAACTCCTATCCCTGCTGGGTTATCTCAATTTTGCTACTCCCATAATTCCTCAAGGCCATGCCTTTATATCCTACCTACTTGAGTTACTCTCTTCTGTTTCAGCCTTACACCATTTCATTTCTCTCATGGCTGCTGCTAAATCAGACCTTGCCATGTGGCATCTCTTTTTGGATCAATGGAATGGTTGTTCCATGTTCTACAGGGATATCTCTCCAGAACAAACTCTCCAAGTATATACGGATGCTTCTCATGCTCACAGTTTCACTGCCATATTCCAAACAGCCTGGATTGCTTCGACATGGCCTTCAACTTTTCTTCAATTGCCTGCAGCCTCCACTTCTCCACTGTTCAAAATCTATCCTGTAGTTGCAGCAGCCTTTACTTGGGGTCACCTCTGATCCTTAACTACTGTACCAGTGTTCATGGATAACCAAGCTACTGCCGATATCATTAATAAAGACAGATCATCTGCTCCTGCAATAATGTTATTCTTACGGAGATTGACATGGCTTTCTCTCCTACATAATTTTTGCATACGATGTTTTCATATTCCAGGTCATCTCAATTCAGCAGCTGATCATCTGTCGCGTTTTCAATTCCAGAAATTCTGCTTCCTGCTACCTACGGCAGACCTTCAAGCAGCCCCAGCTCCTCAGTTCTGAGATCTAATCATGCCATAACAAGTTACCTTAAAACAGCTCAAGCTCTCATGTGGTCCGCTCTTTCAAACTGCACAAAATCAGCTTATACAACAGCTTGAAGAAAATATGTTACATTTTGTTCCAGGATGTTTTCTCCTTCCTCTCCAGCATCTCTGTCTACCATCATTGCCTATATTAGGTATTGTCATACAGCTTGTAAACTATCTCATTCGACCATCCACCAATACTTGGCAGGCATTCATTTTCACTTTTGACAGCAGCATCTGGCTTCCATCTCCTTTATGTCACACCCAGAAGTAAAATTATTACTCACGGGTATCCAAAGACTTTCCATTAAACTACCTCCTTCTTGTCTACCTATTGATGACTCAATATTCAAAAAACTGATCCACTTACTCAAGAATGAGTCTCCAACCCCTTCTTCCATTATCTTGTCTGCAGCCATCTGTCTTGCATTCTATGGATTTTTACGCTCAGGAGAATTCACAGTTTCCGTATCCTCTGCAACTAACTACCTCAGGGTTAAACATCTTTCCAAATGTTCAGACTATTACATTTTACATCTTCCTACGTCAAAGACTGATAGATTCATGAAAGGTGCTGATATACTTTATTTCCCTACTGCCAATGCTTGGTGCCCTATCAACATTCTGAACCAGCTACTTCTTCATCATCACCAATCATCACCAGAATCACCCCTTCTACCATCAATCAACAAATTACCTCTAACTACCAAAGAACTTATGGATTCGGTTTGATTGCTTATACAACATCTTGGATACAATCCTCTCGATTATTCTGGTCACTTATTATTTTGAATAGGAGCCGCTACATCTGCTTCAAGAAAGAAAGTTCCAGCTCATATTATCAAACATTTAGGAAGATGGACATCTTGTTTTGAAACTTACATTCCGAATCCTGAACTAGAACTACGTTCCGCTTTTCTTTCCATCTCCTCTTAGTATGCCCAGAAGGAGGGCAACTTGGCGGCCGTGGTTCCTCAGAGGTTTCCTCCATTAAAGGGGGAGGTTTCCTCTCCTGAGTGCTGCCAGGTGTACTCTCCGTGAGTTGGAGGAGGTGGATACTTATTTCTTTTTGGGCCTTCAAATATCAAATTCATAAACAAGATGGGAATGAGTAAGGACAAAATACATATGTTACATCAAGCACAAATGGCATCAAGCATCCCCGCACAGTGACATGAAGGGCCCCGCCCATAGTTCAGTGAGCGGGGATACCTCCTTGAAAACAACTACATGCCCAGCCTCCTTTACTTAGCATTCGAGTTTTCCTCCACCCTCCACCCTCCCTTCCTCCTTCTCCGGTGCTCTTCCCATCTTCTGGGCCTTCAAATATCAAATTCATAAACAAGATGGGAAGGAGTAAGGCCAAAATACATACGTTACATCAAGCACAAATGGCATCAAGCATCCCCACATAGTGAAATAACATTCAGGATTTGCCGTATATTGCGTTTCCCCTGCCTGCCCTTCACAAAGCCATGCTGATCGGGGTGAATAAGAGCTGGGAGCAAGGGATCCAGCCTGGTGGCCAGTACTTTAGCTAAGACTTTATAGTCTGCAGTCAGAAGAGATATAGGGCTATAAGAGGCATAGCAGGCCAGATCCTTACACAGCTTTGGCAAAACCATTGACAGCAGACTGGGTGGAGGGGGGCCATTCACCACTTAGCAGACTCTCCAATAACTTATCTTTCAGAGGTTCAGTAACTCTTCATGAAAACATTTTAAAACATCTATGGGTATACCATCTGACCCCAGTGCCTTTTCCCCTCTGAGTGCCCTAATGGCCCTGCTGATCTCCTCTCCCATCAGTGGAGTTTCAAGTGCCACTGCCTGCTCGCTACTGATGGATCTTAACAAAGCCCCCTCAAAAAAGGCCTGTATTCTCTCCAAAGGGGGTGAGACCACTGAAGTATATAGCCCCTTATAAAAATCCCCAAATGCTGCACGGATCTCCTCCGGGTCCACCACTTGTCTATTAGCTGAGGTATGGATCCGATGTACCGTCTGCTCCCCCTCTCTCCTAAGTAGCTGCCACGCCAACAGCTTTCCGGCACGATCACCATCAAAGTACAAGCCAGACTGCAATAACAGAATCGCCCTTTCCAGCCGAGCACCACTAATAGAATTGAATTGCTATTTTAATTTCTGTACTATATGGTACAAGGCCGGTATAGTGTTGGCTTTATGAGCCTGTTCATACGCCTCAATTTTGGATCTTAAAGCTTCAAGTTCTTTGTGGGAAGCACGTGCCTTGTGGGCAGCAAAAGAAATTGATTGGCCACGGATATACAGTGGCGTGAAAAAGTATTTGCCCCCTTCCTGAGTTTCTCTATTATTGCATATTTGTCACACTGAATGTTTTCAGGTCTTTACAGAAAATGTAATATTAGATAAAGGGATCCTGAGTGAACAAATAGCACTTGTTTTTTTTTTTTTATTTCACTTATTTAATGAAAAAAAGTTAACCAACACCAACTGGCACTGTGTGAAAAAGTAATTGCCCCCTTACACTTAATAACTGGTTACGCCACATTTAGCTGCAATGACTACAACCAAACACTTCCTATAATTCAATATCAGTCTTTCACATCGCTGTGGAGGAATTTTAACCCTCTTCCTCGCAGAACTGCTTTAATTCAGTAACATTTGGTAGGTTTTCGAGCATGAACTGCTCGTTTCAGGTCCTACCACAGCATCTCTATTAGGTTTAAGTCTGGACTTTGACTAAGCCACTCCAAAACTTTAATTTTACTTCTTTTAGCCATTCTGATGTGGACTTGCTTTTGTGTTTTGGATCATTGTCTTGCTGCAAGACCAACTACGCTTCAGCTTCAGCTGATGGAAGGATGACCGGACATTCTCCTTAAGAATTTTCTGGTACAGAGCAGAATTCATGGTTCCTTTAATTATGGCAAGTCATCCAGGTCCTTAGGCAGTAAGCATCCCCACACCATCAACTACCACCACCATGTTTGACTGTTGGTATGGTGTTCTTACTGTGGAATGCTGTGTTTGCTTTACGGAGACATTATGGGATCCATGTCATCCAAAAGTTCCACTTTGGACTCATCTGTCCATAGAGCATTTTCCCAAAAGGCTTGTGGATCATCCAGGTGCTTCTTGGCAAATGAGAGACAGCGTTTATGTTCTTCTTGGTTAGCAGTGGTTTCGCCTTGCTACTCTCACATGAAGCCCATTTTTGCCCAGTCTCTTTCTGATTGTGGAGTCATGAACACTGACCTTAGCTGAGGCAAGAGAAGCCTGCAGTTCTTTAGATGTTGTTTTAGGATCCTTTGAGACTTCCTGGATGATTTCGCTGCACCCTTGGAGTAATTTTGGCAGGCCCCCACTCCTGGGAAGATTCACTACTGTTCCAAGTGTTCTCCATTTGGAGATTATGGCTCTCACTGTGGTTTGATGGAGTCCCAGAGCCTTAGAAATAGCTTTGTAACCCTTTCCAGACTGATAGAGGGCAACAATTTTTTTTCTGATCTTTTCAGGAACTTTGATCATGGCATAATGTGCTTGTTGAATCTTTGTGCAGGCAACGTGACTCTGATGGTAAGGGTCAAAATAAGTGAGGTTTATATTGAGCAGGGCTGGCTGTAATCAAGCCTGGCTGTGTTCAACCTGCTGACTCTAATTATCCCTTTAATTGGGTTGATTTAACTAGGGGGCAATTACTTTTTCACACAGTGCCAGTTGGTGTTGGTTAACTTTTTTCATTAAATAAATGAAATAAGTAAAAAAAAAAAAAAGTGTTATTTGTTCACTCAGGTTCCCTTTATCTAATATTATATTTTGTCTAAAGACCTGAAAACATCCAGTGTGGCAAATATGCAATAATAGAGAAAATCAGGAAGGGGGCAAATACTTTTTCACGCCACTGTAGGCCTTTAATGCCTCCTACCTGGTTTTATGGGAAATGTCCCCTCTACCATTAAACACCAAGAACTCCTGGATGTAGGAACTCATTTGTTGTATATAGGTTTGATCCTTCAGTGAAAGGGGATCCAGCCTCCAGAGTCTGTTCCCAGTGTTACCCCTCTCCCCCAGGCACCAGAACAACTGTCAGGGAGGCATGATCAGATAGAAGAATCGGAGGGTAGTTCGCACCCTGCATTACAGGCAATAGGGCAGGACTATCCAAGATCCGATCGATGCGTGCATAGGATTTATGCGCGTGGGAATAGAAGCTGTAGTCTCTCCCAGATGGGTAGAGGTGCCGCCATGCATCCACCAACCCCACCCCCTCCTCCAAGATACTAAGAGCCTTTGCATTTTTAGACATTTTCAATGGCCTAGTACTGGATCAATCCAAAATCCCGTCCTGCACACAGTTGTAGTCCCCCCCCAAGAATCCATCTTCCTAGCCAGGATACCAGCTCCAAGGAGAGCCGTTGAAAGAACTGTGGGTCTTCAACGTTTGGGGCATATACTGCTCCTAAATTTACGTGCCCCAGCCCCGGGAATTTAACTTTAGCCAAAGCAAACCTCCCTGCCTAGTCAACTCGCCTGTCCAATACCACAGCCATAGATCCACGTGGAAGCCAGATTTCCATTCCTCTAGCCTTAGCTGAGAAGGTGGCGGACATCCACGTGCCACCAAGAAAGGTTTCTGTTTTTGAAGCCTCCTCCCTAGACATATGAGTCTCCTGTATCAAAACCACTTGCCAACTTGCCCTCTTTACTGCGGTGGCAAATCTTTTGTGCTTCATCATTGACTTTAACCCATTAATGTTCCATGTTGCTATTTTAAGAGAACTAGCCATATTTTAGGATATAGAAAGACATTCCTTCAATGTAGAACCACTCCCAAAAAACTATCTTGTATACTGCTAAACCTAAGATTTCCTCATACTGTCCCTGCATCTTTCTGTGTCCTATTTTAACTTTTAGTAACCAAACTCTTACCCCTACTTGTTCGAACCCCTGATGGAAGATCCAGGAACACCCACTCGGGAGACGAGCCCACACAGTAAAACGGGCACCCTCCTTCAGAGGATCAATCCAGCTTACCATCTGATGGCACCAATCCATCCCCCACCCCAACCCTCCACCATTGTTCTTAACAACCGATTGTGGTGCCTTAAAACTAAATAACCCCCCACTTAACAGAAATAACAACAATAACAACCCCTCCTTTGGGCCAAAAAAGGCCCCTCCCCAAATCCCCTGCAAACTCGTGGTGAGCCTTTGTGATTTTATTGTACAGCACTCCTTGTTAACACACAACAGAGCATAGGAGAACACATCAGAATAATACAAATAACTGGTAGGCATAGGCCTAAAGTTAAGTGATACCAATGGGCAGCAACCACTGATCCACCTTAGAAGTCCCAAAGTTCTTTCTGTCTAAGGCATGAATGTTTTGTTTCAGAAGAGTCCTGTATTTTCGTACATAAGTCACTGAAAAAATGAGAGAAAAAAGGCACAAATATACAAATATCACCCCCGCTGTTACCCTGATCCCCAGATCAGGTTGGGGCAAAAACGTTGTGAACCACCTTATGAAGAGGGGAGTAATCTGCCCTTCCATATACAATTAGTACATCCCAAAGCTTAACAGGAGTTAATACCAATAAGCCACTCCAGCATCATTAACCCAGCGGATATTCTCCTGGTTGATCAAGGGCAATGCAAAGGGCTAGATCATTTCTAACAAGGCCCTAGTTCTCAGCCGGGTCAGGAATAGTAGCCACTTCACCTGGTCTCAAGTTCCACTCAGAAAGCATAGTTCACATAATAAAGCCGATTGTATAGTGAGCACAGTACCTCCTCCTAAGAGCAATGGTTGACATTAACCACCTCTTCACTACGATTTCACCTTTTGGTTATGCTCCAAGATAAAATCTGTACCTGGGTCATCAGCGCTCCTCGGGTGCTCATTAGGCTGGAGAAAGTGCGCCAGCAGCTTGGTCTTCCTCCCCATTTCTAGATACCTCCTCAACCCACTTTAGAGCCTCACAAGGGCAAGAAAAGAAATGGGATGGACACCCCAGTTGATCAATTTTTAATTTTGCTGGGTAGAGAAAGGCAAAAGCCCAGCCCATTCGATGCAGTGGTGCCTTAATATTATTGAACTTTTGACGACGTTGTAGCAAATCTTTACTGTAGTTCTGGAAGACATAAATTCTATTGTTTCCAAGTATGATAGGGCCCTTTTTTTTCGCTCGCTTAAGTATCACCTCCTTATTTTGGCAGCAGAGGTACTTGATCAAGCAATGTCTCAGGCGAGCACCAGCCGGCGGTTTTGGGCCTACCCAATGTGTCCATTCAACCTCGTATCCCTGAAGCTCTTCTGGCAGGTTCAGTTGTTCCATGAGCCAAGAATGAATATTTTTCTCTGGGTTGTTCCCCTCAGTGCCCTCAGGAAGGCCAATAATTCTTAGACTAGACCTACGCAACCTGTTTTCTTGGTCATCCATCTTTCTGACTAAGTCCTCAACAAATCGCTTCGGTGTTCCAATTCTGCAATCTGATTGGAATGCGTAGCGGACGTTTCAGAGAGCCCTGTCATGACTGATTGCAGGAGAGATATTTGAGAAGTTATATTATCAAAACCTGTTTTCATGTTGTGTTGAATTAGAGCTAGTGTAGAAGGAGCTGCTGCCATTGATCGCTCAAACTCAGAAGGGTCCTCCTGTGCCATTCCAGGGTCATCGGGTCTGTTAGAGTCCTCTAGGCCGCGCCGCTGCACCTTCGGTGGTTCAGAAGAGTTAAAATGCAGCTTGGACTGCTTGTTCTTGTTCCTGCTTGATGCCATCAATGTCCATCAATTATGCCCCCACTTTACTAAACACTTTCAAACGTGTAAGCTCCTGAAATTAATACAAAAGACTGAGTGCTGAGAGGAGCTAGACTAAGCCGCATCCGCCATTTTCAGTTGCTAGCCATGCTCCCCTACCAGAGTCATTCTGCTGTGATACTTGAAGACCTGTATCAAATCCCCCTACATCCTTGTCTCAAGCATCGAGTACAGGTTGAGCTCCCAGACTCACTCCTCATAGTGCCTTTACCCTAGCCACAGTAACATCCTGGTTGCTATCATCTGCACCCTCTCCAGTAACACAATTTTCCTGAATAAGTAGGCATGACAACACTGCACACAGTATTCAATGTTTGGTCAAACCATTCAATTGTAAAGCAGAAGGACCACATCAGGACTCCTTCAGGTTATCACCCTGCCTGTGTACCACAGCATTTTGTTAGAATGGTATATTCTGCAGTGCTGTGCTGATGTTGTACAGTCACACAACTGATATAATGTGAGGAATGACATTGATTGTGTTTAATTGGAACAGCTTGAAACACATTATGTTTGTAGCCACAGCGTCAGTGGTTATGGACATTTAATCTAGATGAAATGAATGTTGATGATCACCTTGTGCACATCCCTTTGCAGCTGTAGGCTAAACTTTTCGGTGCATACTTTTACAAGGCTATGAAAGCTCTCCAGCGTACAGGTGGGCAAGCCTTGATTTTTTGAGGAAGAGCCGAGCCAGAGCCAAGTCAAGGCCAAATCACGAGCCAAGCCAAAGAATAAAGCAAATACAAATATTTGCCTGTCAAACTGCGCTCTGACAGAATGACGTGGCTTGTATGACAACTATGATGCCACACACACACACACACAAAACCTACAATAAACCAAGGAAAGCCAGCAACAGAATGATGCTCTAAACACACGATTAAGATCAGTGGTTTTTAGTATTTACTAGGATAGAAACCAGTTTAACAAGCATATTAAATAAAACCACACTGGATGTCTGCAAGCAATGTCTATTGTCTAAAAGTGTACATTACACTGTCAATAAATTAGGATATTATGCTTCCAACAGGAACCCTAGCTTATTCATCGCCAGTTTTGCCCATTCAGATCTCACTGCCCTGGCCCCTGCTGTGAGAGAATGTAATCTAGTTGTTTCAGCATAGAGCTACCTGTAAACCTGCAGACTCAGATCTGAATCCCAGTAGAACTCCCTCACTACACACAGCTTAAACAAGTCAAGCACATTCTGACACATCCATATACGGCAGCTGTGCAGCACTGTCAAGTCAGCTGGCTTCTTCCCCTATCCTGATCCAGTATATCACTTTATCCAAACAGTCCCCTTTCACTCCCTGCCTCTGCTGACGTCTGACCCCTAGTCCCTCACAGCATAGTGCTGCTCACCACAGCCAAAACAGATTGACTCCACCATCAATGGAACAGTCTTTGTTTTAATTGAAAACAGCCATTTAGAAGAATAGAAATAAAGTTCATTTTTCTGTTCTAACTCTCATGAATTTTCCATTACTAACCGCTGATGGTTGCCTCAACTTTGCACAATTTCCCATTACATAAAAATGTTTATACCTACAAACTGCAGCAGCACTGCAACAGAACAACATTCTGGTCCACCCCATCCACCCATGCTCTCACAGATCACAGTTCATCATTTCTTGTCCTTTTACCCTTACCCTCTCTGATGCATGCAGAAGGGCAGCGGAGAACAGACCAATTAAGTGCAGCATCACTGTCTGCAGCTGTGTAGCAAACATTCCCCGCCCCCGCCCCCCGGCTCTTGACAGATCAAGTGGTTCACTGCTTCCCTCTTTGATGCAGTGCAGCACAGCAGAGACAGCAGACTAAGTGCAGTAGCTACAGCACTCAAGCACTGTCTGCAGCAGAATGCCCCCCCCCCAAACCAACACCTCACCAACCCACTGCAGGAGTGGACCTACCTCACAGTTAAGTGGCACACTGCACTGGGCTGGCTGCTGGCACTCAATTCAGTCCAGCACTGCAGGCAAGAAGAAGAGGAAGAGTCTGGTTCTTTTTCTTCACCTCCACACATCTGGTGCAGCCAAAGTTCCTCTGGGCCAGCCAGCAGCAGCCACCATGACCCGACCTGACCATGAGCAACACCCGGCACGACCAACCAATACAGCAGCAGCTACACAGCTATCATGGACACCCTCCAGCACGTTTTTTGTACTCCTTGCATCCTTGCTCCGACTCCTCCAACTTCCTGCCAGGTGACCTCATCCCCATACTCCGTCCACAACAAGCATTTTTAAATAAGTTTCCTTTCCTTTCTTTGACTGCACCTTACGGTCACCCCAGAGAGTTCTCCCTAAGTCTTGTCTGCATTGCTCATCGGACTCGTCGTGCGGCAGTGCGTGCAGTGCGCCGGTGCACTTAAAAGTCGCCAAATGCAATCTGTGCCTCATTGGCTGACTAGAGTGAGGAGGAGGAGCAGCAAATTGAAATGGATCAACCCTCCCCTTCCCTCCCTTCCCCAACCACCACTGCAGTTCTGTCCATGATCCCAGTCTCCATACTGTAGGCTTGTCATTGCCACCACTGGCCATGTGCAGCGCAGTGTTTGGGATAGATTAAGAAAATCACAGCGACATTGTTCATCAGCGGAGGTCCCAAAATGCCTGTGTTGAAAATCTGCTGTAAAAAATCCCAAAACTAATTACATTATGGGTGTGCGTTGCGCAGTTTCTACGCACACTCGTGACTTCACCAATTTATTTATATTTTCACTCCAGGATTTTCAACATTGCCACCTCCTCATGAACAGTACAGCTGTCATTTTTCACATCCTGTTTGAAATGTGTTTTCGCACCTGTGGCGCCAAATGGCGCAGTCGCTGTGCAAAATCGTCTTTCAGCTAATGAACTGATAGTGTTACTGTTCATGCAATGGGACCACAAAAAGCCCATGTTGAAAACTTGGAGTAAAATTACCCAAGAAACACCCAGGGTGTTAGGGTTTTCTACCATAACGCCCTACCCTGTAGGGACTGACAGGCATCAGGGGTGTGACTTGGGATTGTCGACAGTAATGCTCATGCCATTCCACCCCCATCCTGCATCTAGTGGCAGACATCGAGGTGTGCCTTGGACCCTTTTGCCCCAGAGTTCACCTCATTCTCCTATACTACACCCATTTCAGTGTATTTCCTTATGGAATGAGGTGAGTGTAAAGCTCGAACACTTCAAAGCACACCTCGACACTTGTAAGTGTCTGCAGGTTAGGGTGAGGTGAAATGTCATGACCGTTATGGGTGATGACCCAAAGGCACACCTCAATGCCTGTCCATCTCTGCAGGACGGGGGTGGAGTTGGCATCAGTTCAGTACTTCACTGCCATTCCTATACTACATCTGTCTAACTCCTGCACTTCCACTGCTAATGACAGCAAGCAACACTTGGCATTGACAAATGCTTGTTAGACCCTCTAGCTCCATGTGATATGCACTCTTGACCTCATTGCTCTGCGGTACAAAACAATTTGGAGAAGTGATGCAGGCAAGAGTAACTGGAAATCAGTCTGATTTTATCCTTACATAACTGTAAACTGGTAAGCAAAGAGGAGAAACTTGCTATTGCACAGTTGTTGTGTAGGCCATACACTGTTACATACTGTGTGTTGTGCCATAAAAAAGATAATGATATTTTTTTGTAAGACTGTACACAGCCGGAGAAAAGCACTCGCGGTCTCTCTATACTGGCATCAGGCTTATGCGCCGAAGTCACTAAGTGTCACCTGTCCTATGAATTTTGCTGATGTGTGTGTGTTTCCATTATAACATCTGCAGTAACGCAAAAAGAAAAGTCGTTTTGCATCACTGAAGACATGACAAGTAACAAACAACTACTTTAGTTGTTCTGTAAGTTTTTCATTAAGCAACCACATTTCAAAATACACTATATATAGGACGGTGTATGGCTCTTGTGCGCAGGTAGCACCCTACAATGCAGCTTGCCCTCAACCCCCTCATTAACCTCCTGGAAGTGTTCAGTGCCCTTAAACTCTTTCTCCCCCCCCCCATCCTTGCCCAGTCCAGCAACACACCACCTCCTCTGGCACAGGTGTCTTTAGACACCGGTGACGTATACTAACCTGAACAAGGCTCACACTTATGATCTTTTTTTTTCCATCTCCATCAAGGTGTAAGTGCCGTATTTGGCGGAGTGGCCCGGACTATCACATTTGCGTCACCACACAGCACTACACTGCAATTCTCTTCTGCAATACTGGCAACAATGTTATCCTTGCTTCTCTTCCACGCATCATGTATGGTTGGTTGCACAAACTGTTTTGAATGTTCATAGTAAGTGGGGTCTGAGATGCACTGAATCCTGATATGTCGAAGCATCCTCAGTACTTTCTGTAGTGATACGCCGCTAAACCCAATGGTTGCCGATAGCAGTACATTTCCTGCTGGGTAGTCACCAAGGCGAGGCTGTGATGACCAGGTTCTTTCATAGCCATACTGTGAATAACTCTGCTGTATTACAATGAATGCCCCCTTTATTTTAGTCACAGTTGGACTGGTTGCTGAATGGAACTGCATACAGATGTTAAACAACCTCAGGAAGCATGACTTGAACACTATAAACTTTCTTTCCTGCCACTGCCACTCACTTGTAGGTTTTGATGTCTCTGACTGTAATAACCTAATGAGGGACAGCAGAAATTAGATGACTGTTGTAGTGAGATTATAAATGTTGAATACATGTATTCACCTCTGATAAATAAGTATTGTACTGTGCTTGGCATCACTATTATGCAGCAATGATGCAATTCTGTGTCTCCCTCCATCTGGTGCGTCAATCACAAAATGTATTCATAGAAGATGCATCAGGTGCCCAAAGCGCATCTCATCTGTGAATACCATGGGTGCGCCCACACCTGGATGGGGTGGTACGCCACTCATGACAGGCCTGGAATATAGTGGTGAAGCGTATCTTATGATGTGCTGTGCCCATAATTGCCATTCACAGTCAACAACATGCAAATATAGCCATTAGGCATGAAAGGCGCAATGGGGACATTTGCATGTCATTATGGCTACATTTGCATGCATCCTGCAGGGATGCACACAGCCAAATGCGCAGGGCGCCATGTCATGGCTGAGGTCCACAGTAGTTTACCAATCCATTCCAGAGGTGCCTCTCCATACCCAGGTGACCGCATCCCATGCACACATGGATAGCCCTATGGCATGCCAATGTGCCCCACCCCCTTCTGGACCACACACCCATAGGAATTATGCTTCCCACATCACGCAAGAAGTAAAGACAGCCACCACCCCTGCATCCCCGTTACACCGCCGCTACATGAGGCAATACAGTGCAATGCACAGAAAAAAAAACACCACCTCAACTCATACCCACTGTACTTCCTGTAGCCCATTGGTGAACCCTGTCCACCAATGGGCCTTCAGTATGAACTGAACACTGTCAAGAATGTGCTGCAGGATGTACATTAGCTGTCAGTCACTGACAGCTCTGTGGGTGGTGAGCTGTGTTGGTATGAGGGTGGGTTGTGCTAACCACCAACAGGAGACATATGCAGTGATGGGGGAATGGGTGTGTAGGGGGTGCCTTGTGTGTGTGTGAGGGGGTGGGATGTCTGTTAGGCAACCAGAGATGGGGGACCCTATTGACTGCAGCATCGGTGTGTATGGCTCGGGGATGGTGAATGGTTTCTATACATTGCACTGTATTGCCACATGTAGCAGCTGTGTAACGGGGATGTATTTGGGGGGGTTGCTGACATTTCCACCTGCTTGACACATGTAGCGGGTGTGTACTGAAGATGCGGTCCATGGGAGGGGACTGGATTGTCCTGGGGATTTACACACTGCCCTTTCATTGAAGTAATGCCTTCTCATCTCCCTCCTGAAACCGCAACACATCCAGTGTTACCCCGTGCACTCTCGTGTCCCTTACTGAGCACATCAAATACACCAAAAGTGTGCCCGATTTGTTGCTCACCCTGAAATATTTGCAAGATTCAATCATGTCCCACCTATACCTTCTCTCATACAAGGTGAATAGCTGGAAGTGACTCAACATTTCTTTATAGGTTGTGCCTTCCATCACCTTTATGTTTTCCATGGCTCTGGGATGTACAGCATGTGGACGCTGCATATCCGTCCTCAGGTACGCTTCCCAGTTTTGCACGCAGTATTACAACTGAGTCATGACCAAGTAATTGTACATGGGCAGAATCACGTCCCTGTGCCTGGACATCATACCACACGCAGTGCATCCAAGCATCCAGTTGCCTGTAGCCGTTGCACTCCTGCTTTGATATGAGTTCTTCATGCTCCCCGTTATTCTGACCCCAAGTTCCTTCTCCTCGTCAGTGACCACTGACCACACACAACATAACAAACTTTCACGGTTCCTGTTGCTCTGCCAGAAAAAACATAGAAACATAGAATCTGATGGCAGATAAGGACCGCTTGGCCCACCTAGTCGGCCCATTTTCCTACCTAACGGATAAGCTGCAGATCCTAGTTAACCAACAGCCTACTACCTCCTACCCCCCACTAGGACTGCCTTATGTCTGTCCCATACATTCTTGACCCCCACTGTTCTTGACTCCACAACCTCCTCAGGAAGGCTGTTCCATGCATCCACAACCCTCTCCATGAAAAATACTTCCTCATTACCTCTGAGCCATCCTCCTCATCTTCAAATTGTGCCCCTTGTTCTTGCACATCTCTTTTCTGAAACATACTACCTCTTGGACTTTGTTGATTCCCTTGAGGTACTTGAAAGTTTCTATCATGTCCCTCTCCCTTCTTTCCTCAAGTGTATACATATTAAGCTCCTTTAGTCTCTCTTCATATGTCTTCTGGTGTAGACCCTGCACCATTTTGGTTGCCCTCCTCTGGACAGCCTCCACTCTGTCTATGTCTTTGCAGAGATGGGGTCTCCAGAACTGCACACAGTACTCCAGATGGGGTCTCACCAACTGTCTGTACAGAGGGATAACAACTTCCTCTTTCTACTGTTGATGCCTCTCCCTATGCATCCCAGTATCCCCCAGCTTTCCTTACTGCCTTCTCGCATTGCTTGCCTACCGTTAGGTCATCGGATGTAATTACCCCCAGGTTCCTTTCCATTTTTATTGTTGTCAGTATCTCACCCCCCATTGTGTACTCTTCCCCTGGGTTTTTGTTTCCCAGGTGCATTACCTTGCACTTCTTTGCGTTGAATCTAAGCTGCCATACATTCGACCATTCCTCCAACCTTGCCAAGTCCCTTCTCATCCTTTCCACTCTATCTTGTGTATCAACCCAGTTGCAGATCTTTGTGTCGTCTGCAAAGAGGCATACTGTTCCATCCAGTTCCTCTGCAATGTCTCTTATAAAGACATTAAAAAGGACCGGTCCCAGTACTGAGCCCTGCAGTACTCCACTAGTAACCCTCCTTTCTTCACTGTGGACTCTGTTTACTACTGCCCTTTGCGTCCTGTTGTCCAGCCAATTTTTTATCCAGGCTACCACCTTGGGACCCACTCCAAGGCTGCTTAACTTGTTTATTAATCATTTGTGTGGGACTGTATCAAATGCCTTGCTAAAATCTAGATAAGCCATGTCCACAGCCCCTCCATGGTCTACTACCTTGGTCACCCAGTCAAAGAAATCTATTAGATTCGTCTGATATGACCTTCCCGCTGCGAATACATGCTGCCTTGGGTCCTCTGCCCCACTGGCCTCTAGGTACTCAACAACTCTTTCCTTCAGAAGTGATTCCATCATTTTCCTACCACTGAGGTCAAACTAACTGGTCTGTAGTTTCCTGCCTCCACCCTGCTCCCACTTTTGTGAAGAGGAATCACATCTGCCCTCCTCCAGTCCTCAGGTACCACCCCCACCCTCCCATAATTTGTTAAAGAGAGTAGTCAGCGGTGTCACTAGTTCTACCCTTAGTTCTTTTAGAATTCTTTGGTGAATCCCATCAGGCCCCATTGCTTTGTCCGCCTTCAATTTTACTAGTTCTTTCAGAACCCTTTCTTCTGTAAATGGACTGGTATCAACCCCCATCTCCAGAGTGTTTCTCTTGTTTGATTTAGGTACCTCCCCCTCCTCTTTCTTTGTGAATACTGAGCAGAAATATTCATTCAGTATCCCTGCTTTTTCACTGTCACCCTCTGCCCACATTCCCTCCCCTTTAAGCTTCAATATCCCTCTCTTGGTCTTTCTTCACTCCCTAATGTACCTATAAAAGGTTGTATCCCCCTTCTTAACACAGCTGGCTATCCTTTCCTTGGTTTGGGCCTTTGCTATTCTGACTGCCTTCCCTGCCTCTTTCTGCTTTAAATGATAAAGTTCTCTGTCCTGCTCTTTCTGTGTTTCCTTATATTTCCTGAACGCTATCCTTTTCTCCTTAACCTTCCCTGCCACCTCTGTTGGGAACCATACCGGTTTTATCCTTTATTGTGTTTTGTTGATTTGCTTCACACAAAGGCTTGTTGCCTCTGTGATGGCTGTTTTGATTACTCCCCATTGTTCCTCCACCCCTCCTTCTTGCCTGTTTGCTAGTGCTTTTCTGAGGCACTCTCTCATTTTCCCAAAGTCAGCCCTCCTAAACTCCAATACTCGTGCTTTTGTATAGCTTGACTCTATGGCTGTGTTTATAGTGAACCACATTGTTTGGTGGTCCCTTGTTCCCAGATGGCTACCCACTTCTAAATCTGTGATTCTTTCTCCATCCCCGTTTGAGAGTACCAGGTCTAAGACTGCTCCCTCCTGACTGGGTTCCAATACTAGCTATCTGAGACATGCCCCTTGTAGGGCATCAAGAATGACCCTGCTCTAGGATGTGCCTGAAGCAAAGGTGCTCCAGTTAACATCTGGCATATTCAGGTCCCCCATCAACAATATCTCCCCTTTTTTCTGCCATTCTAAGGATGCCTTCTATAATTTCCTTGTCCATTCCCTCCCCCTAAGATGGGGGTCTGTGTATAACCCCCATGTGGATTGTGGTGCCATTTTCTGTCTCCAGGGTGACCCAGAGTACCTCATTTAATAATAATAATAATAATAATAAAATGTATTTGATTAAGCGCCTTTCAAATATTTCAAGGCGCTTTACAGTCTTCATACATTTATCATAATCAAGGACAGCAATAACAATACAACAGATAAATAAATAAAATGATTTAAAATACAACAGGGAAGGCCTGAATCCATAAAAATGATTTTAAGGCCTTCTTAAACCCATCCACAGTTGTACTTTCTCGGAGCTGGTAGGGCAGAGAATTCCAAAGGGTGGGAGCCACAAAGCCAAACGCACGGGCTCCAGAAGACTTCAAATTCACCCTCGGAATCTCCAGCAACCCCTCATCAGCCGAGCGGAGCTGTCTCAGAGGGGCGTAAGGCACCAGAAGCTCTTTCAGGTAGTCGGGACCTAAGCCGTGTAGGGCTTTGTAGGTCAAAAGACCCACTTTTAAGGTGATCCGTCACTGTATAGGCAGCCAGTGCAGAGTGCGCAGTACAGGGGTGATGTGAGATCTTCTAGACACCCCAGTCAGCAAACGTGCTGCAGCATTCTGCACTAGCTGCAAGCGGCGAATTTCGACCCCAGCAAGCCCTAGGTACAGGGAGTTGCAATAATCAAGACGTGATGTCACAAAGGCGTGGACCAAAACCGGCAAATCACCAGGTGGAACCAGGTGCCTAATCCTGGAGATGTTTCTAAGATGGAAAAATGAAGTCTTGACTACTGCAGACACCTGATAATGGAGGGTCAAACCAGTGTCAAGCACCACACCCAGGTTACGCACCCGTTCAGAGGTGGGGATCTGGTCTATTTGCCCTGTGTTTACTCTTTAGTTCTGTTGCTTTGATCCCTTCCCTTAAATAAAGAGCTACTCCTCCTCCTCTTTTACCCTCCCTGCCCCTCCTGTAGATTGTGTATCCTGGTATGTTGACATCTCAGTCATAGTTTTTTGTGTACCATGTTTCTGTGACTACCACAATATCCAGGCATCCCTCTTCCATCAAGGCCACTAGTTCAGGGAGCTTGTTACACAGACTATGGGCATTGGTACTCATCACCCTCCAATTTTTGATGGCCTTACCCCTTTCTGCCCCATCCCTGTCCTTACTGCCTTTACCTTTTTTTTTGCATTTACCTCTGTCCTGCTCCCTAATGACTTCCCTACCTTGGTGTTTACCTCACTAATTACTCTGTTTTGTGGGGTTCAGTGTCTCTCCCCTTGGCTAGATTAAATGCTTGCCAATGAAGCATTTAAACCTATCACCTAGGATCCTGGATCCCTCCCGGACAGATGCAGACCATCGCACCAGTGTAGTCCTGCATCCCTCCAGGTGGCTCCCCAGTCCCCAATGAAGCCAAAACCCTGAGCTCCACACCAGTTTTTCAACCATTCATTGAATTCCATGGTGAGGAGTACCCTAGCATCACCTTTGCCATAGACAGGCAGCACCTCAGAGAAGGTTACCATATGCGCTACTTGTCTAAAGCCCCTCCTCAACTCTACAAACTCCTCTTGCACTACTCATATCCCATTACTAGCCAGGTCATTTGTCCCTAGGTAGACAATGACATCCAGCTCCCTCCCCCGTGTAGCTGCTCCCATGATCCTGAGGATTCGCTTCCTGTCCCTCCAAGCCATGGTGCCAGGCAGGCACCTTACCACCCTCTCACCTCCCTCCCCCATGTCTACCCCCCTAATGATTGAGTCCCCCACCAGGAGTTGTTTCCTTCCACTGTGGGGTCCTGTGGCACCCTCCTGTGGGTCTCCTTCATGGAGGTTCCCAGCATCCTCCTTGGTCTCCACTGCAGGTGCCTCCATAGATGAACCACTATCCACCAGAACAGTGTATGAATTGTGGAGAGGAATGCACCTCTGTTCCACCACCCTCTCCCTCCCTGAGCCCACCTTGGTCCAGCCACTCATAGAAGTGCATAACCTTGCACTCCTTTATGTTCAGACACAGTTGGCACATTTCTGATAACTACTCAATTTATTATTGCATCACCATCTGCCCTCTGCCACCCCCCTGTGTGTTGTCAACAACAGCACACATCTTGGTGTCATCCATGACCGGACTGAGCCTACTCACAAAATGATGAGGCATGGATATTACTCAGTAGTCTAATTCCATGGTTCCACAATTGGAAAGGTTTTGCCTGAAATTCAGTGGCCAAGCAGCCAGCCACTCCCACTTCCTGGGCTATATAAGCAGTTCCTCTCAGCCTCATTGTGAAGCATTTTTTCTTTGTAGCCGAAGACTCTGTCCGTTTGTCCTCTGAGCTGGTTGGGCCTCCCTGGCTGGCCGAGGCCTGTGCTGCCCTCACGCCCCCGCTGCTCCTTCTTGTCTCTTCTGGGCTTCTGTGTTTATTTTCCTGCTTCTGGTTTGTATTTTGCCTTCGGCTGTGTATGCTTCCTTCTGTTTCTGTTTCCTGTTTTATGTGCTTGTGTGTCTTTGGTTTTGTCTTTTGGGGGAAGGGGTGCTTTGTTTCTAAGCTCCTAGCATACTGCTGCTCCAGAGCTCATACTACTTGCTTTCAGTTACTCACAACTCTCAAATTACTTGCACTGCAACTATAAACCTGATCTGTGTGTTTCAGCTCAACAATAGCTGCTCCATGTTGCATACTGGATTACTTTCACCTGACTCAGATGTACTTTGAACTTAGCTATGCAGCTCACTCATGCTTGTTCTAATTACCTCATTGCAGCAGTCTCATTGCACTGCCTGGTGACAGTGCTTTCAGAGTATTGTGCCTCCTTTTATTTTGTTTATTGCAGTTACAACTCAGGGCCAGATATTCAAACTGCGCCGCTCAGTGCAACTAGGCTGCACCAGGGCATGGACCAGGTGATATTCAATGGTGCTGTGCCATGGCTCAGCATCATTGACTATGGCACAGAGGGTGCACACACTGTGCATGGTGCAGTGGCACTGCACCAGCACAAGACAAAGAGCAGGAGCAGGGGATGCGCCAGTGCAAGTGCAGTTGTACTAGGTGCATCACCCGCGATATTCAGCATGGGGCATGCAAATGACACCATTATGCATGCAAGGTACAAATGGGGCCATTTGCATGTCATTATGGCCCCATTTGCATGCGATGCACCGATCACCAGCGACTTGCACCAGGCACCCTGCCCGGCTGCAGCCGTCGGGGATCGACACCCTGCTGTGCCTTTGAAGGCCCCCCGCTCCCATATGCCCAATCGCAGGCATATGGATATATAAGATCCCTGGTGGTCCAGTTGGTAGCCCCTACTGCCCGATCATGGGCAGGTCTAAAATCACATCCATGGTTGTCCAGTGGTGATCCCCCCATTGCCCGATCACAGGCAGTTTCAAAATTACATCCCTGGTGGTGCAGTGGTACACCCTTTTCACCCGAACACGGGCACATGTGAGCGAATGATCCCTGGTGATCAGGTGGCACACCCTCCCACCACCCACCTACAGATGTCCCCACCACCCAGCACCTCCCCCATCATCGGCAGGCGGCAGCACCTGCCCACATGCCACCGGCCGCTCATGAATGAAGAGCATAAGTATGATCAGGATGCCGATTGGTCCACTGCATTTACCAATGAGCATCCAGATCATACTGCACTACACAGGCCTGTGTAGGACAGTATGGTCTACATGCCCATTGGTCCACGCAATGGACCAATAGGCAAACAGATCATACTGTACGCTGCCATTCAGTGGGTGGCCGGGTGGGATGCTGCCACCTGCCAATGACGGAGGGCGTGCTGGGTGGCAGGGGACCTCTGTGAGTGGGTGGGGAAGGGGGTACCACTGGACCTCCAAGGATGAGATCTTACAACCGCCCACAATCGGGCAATGGGGGAATCACCACTGGACCACCAGGGATGTGCTTGTAGACCTGCCCATGATTGGGCAATGGGAGGATCACCACTGGACCACCAGGGATGTGATTGTAGACCTGCTTGCAATCAAACGGTACGGGCTTCCCACTAGACCACCACGGATCTTATAGTTACATATGATCACGATTGGGCGATGAAGCAGGGGGGCACATGTCTGCCAGGGCAGAGTGCTTGTGGACAGTGTACCTGCTGGCTGGGAGGCCACCCATGGCTGGTGGCTGTTGTGTTGTGCCATGCATTACAGCTGCCCGCCTGTGGGTGGATGACTTTTAAGCCTTTTTTTCGGCTCAACATTGTGCACAAGTGTGCGGCACATGTAGGTGTTGTGCCAGCATATGCGCTGCACATCCCGGGCTGAATATCGGGATATGCCACATATGCCTGGGCATGCCTCCCTTGTGCCATGTACATTACCAATGAGCCCCGGCACATCGGAGGTTGTGCTGCACAGCCTGCCCCTTTGAATATCACATTGGGGTGCATTGGGGGGTGCAACCCCTTTAAATATCCAGGACCCAGTGTACTCAATTGTTTTCATTACTACTGCACAGGCCTAATTGCTTCCTGCTACTGGTTTGTTTACTCTCATTGCTATTGTGCCTTGTTCTACTCTGAGGTTAGCTAAAGCTCCTGCTGAGGCTATTAAATTAGCTTTTATATCTGCATGTGGTTCTCGGCCCTTCCACTGCTTCCTTGTTTGTCCTACAGCGGGGACTGGGAGGTGTTTGGGGGCTCGTGGCCAATGTGGCTAATTATTTCTGCTCTAAATCCTGTCTTCGCACTGAAAATCCTCGGAGTTTGTCACCCTGATTTGGCTTTGAAATGCTTGGCTGGCTTGCCCCACTATTCAGTGCTGTTTGCCCTACGTTATGCAGACCTACATGCAGGTCCACTTATTACTACTCTGTTTACTGACCTACATGTGGTCCTCACTTGCTTACACAACCGTTGCTCCTTGCTGACGCAAACCATTGCTTCATGCCTACTGCCATCCCCTCGGCTTCAGCCTCTGGGATTCTGCACTCAACCTGCATTTGACCTTGCAAGGTCTCAGCACTCAATGCTCATTATGATCTCAGCATGCCATGCTCATTCAGCTCACCAGTTTTTCAGCTCTCAATCAATTTCTGGGGGCATGCCAGCCATTCTATTCTGGCACAGGGTTCCTGCAGCCGATGGTCTCGCTCTGCATTTAGTCCGTATCTTGAGCGTGTCCAACTTGGGGTGGGATCCTTCTCACCTGGCCCATAGCTGGGAATGTCTTGGCTTTAGCTGCCTGCTACATGACAGCAGCTTGTGGTGTAGAATTTAAGACTAGCAGTGAAGGGTGGAAAAAGTTACCTCCTCTGGCTCTAGTGTTCCACTATAATAGTTAGCCATTGACTTTAATGGTTTCCCTAGCAAGGCACCTTCACCACATTCTCCCCACGACTGCCTCTGGTTCACCTGGTTTGATTTAGGGTGGGTAGGCCAGGTGAGTGCCTCAGCAGTTGCTGCTCTCCTCCTGCACCTTGGATGCACGTATTGTTGCAGAGTTTTCTCGCAAACTTCCATGGCGTTCCCGCAAGTGGGTTTGCATGAGAGCCTTCCTCCAAATTGGAATATTTTCACCTCCCTTTAATTGGGTTTTCCAAATTGCAGCTGCAGAGCCATCACTATATAAACTATCCCAAGCCTGGAGGGAAGGTAACCTAGGCCTTGGATTCCCAGAGATTTCCTCCTCATAGTGTTTTTTTCTCTCCTCCATTGCCTCAGGTCATAACACTTAGTTAGCATAGTTGCTTCCCCTAGTTTCTTTAGGTAGGTTCCGCTGTTGGATGGAGGTGGAGGATGTCCTGCCATTCCCTCTCTCCTTAGGGGATCCCCTAATCTCAATGCAAACAATCAGTATCATGCTATGCAAGCCTGGGCATTTATTACGTTATCAAACTGAGCATCTCCTTGCATTATCAAACTGCCAATGCTTCTCTACTACTACATTACAGTTACTGCTCCTATGTCATAGTTACTGCTTGCTCATATGCTCCGTGTTGCCTCCTCCTTCTTTGGGGATGATTATACTACATTTCTTTTGGGGATTCCTAAGGTACCTTTAGCCATGGGAATTGTCCTGTGGCACCTCTAGGGGTGGAACCCTCTCCGAGGGTTCCTTGCCTTTCGTACCCCTACAGGGTGGTAATTCCTCTGGAATAAAGAGTGCGAATGGCCAAAACCAAACTAACACAGTTGCACAAGCATACCACTATACTGGCTGCGTAGGTCAGTGAATTACAATTGTGAATGTATTTTATTATTAATTTCTTTCTTTATTACCATACTTTGAGAACAATATCTTACTTCACTTCAGGATCAGTTATGTCTGCCTCTAACTCACTATCTGAACTGGTTGGTACATAGCTGACATCTTTAGCATCAGGAACTGGCTCACTGTCTAAATCGGGGTCTGAACTAGGTGCAGGTGAAGATGTGAAAAGGTAGTGTACCATGGCATCTGTCTGTACACTTGCATCCTTATACTTTGGTACTGACTGAATAGCTGAGAAGAGATACCATGTGCATAACACACATTACTACTTTTGACATTGTACGTCATAACTGTCATGTGTGATTTGTTAAATATCACTACATATATTACATAGACACTGTACAACACGTGTCATAGAGGAAACACAATAGTCATAGTCAACATCACTTAGTTGAACAGAAAACCACAGAGCAATGGGGGATGTGGCTTTCAACTTCACAGCACCTGCCATTGGCAGGATCAAAGACATAGTCAACTTGACGCTGGTTGCAGGCATCATGCAGTTACTGTTTGAAAGAACCATAGGTAAATAAAGTGTCCCATAACAGCAGATGGACCTCATATATAACACTCAAGTTAACCCACCACTACATTACAGAAAACCCCAGTGTAATACACATCAGCCCAGCACCCCCACCGCCACAGGCACAGCGGGTTTTAGCATGCCGCAGCGACAGCAATCACAGAGGCATCCCTAACATGACAGCCACAGTGTATCCATTGGAGGCTGTGACCCCTGAACCCCCCCCCATGTAGGGGTCTCCGCCCCCCAGTCTCTAGGATTCCAACTGTGAGTCAGAGTTGGATCAGGGGGAAGGGGTGAATCACTCCGCAAGGCAGTCTTTAGTCACTGCACAGGCCATCACAGTGACCTGCATATTTTGCCCAATTCCTATTGCTGTGATGGTCTTTGCAGTGTTGGAATTGCTGCGGTGAAGGTATACCGGCACGGTGACCACGCCTCAGCACACACACACAGGACCAATCACTGGTGTATTCTTTACCCACCCATGTGTGTATGTACAACTGGTGAGTACCATGGGCACAGCACACAACACACAGGAGATGCAGTGTAATGCAGTGTAATGCTTTATACATGAAAGGAAGCTGCACACAGCCAGGAACACATGGTTAGTGGACAAACAGTGCTAAGCAACAGAAACAGAACACTCACCACCACACCACCAACAGCCATGGCACTATGTAGTGAAGCATGAAGCATGAAATTCATATATCTGCTGGGTAATCATTCAAAGTGAATGACTGGCATCTGTACGCTGTCCCTGACATGGTAATCCACTACAACAACAGATGATGTTTCACTATGATGCACATGAGAGAGTCGTGGACGCATTGCTGCTGGTACTGTTCAACAGTGACCATTATGTGCTTCCTGCATGCCTTTGTCTGCTGTTATCTGGGCCTGCAATCCTCTACATGCTGCACCTGCTGCATGCATACCTACATGATGTGATGCTGACCAGGCAGTACATCGCTGAAGTACCACACTGTGGGCTGCGATGCTACCATCAATGACTTTCAAGTGCAACCCTTCAGTTGTGTTGTTCATGGGTGGAAAACCATCACTGGCCATGTTCTTAATGTACAAAAAAAAACCAATGTGCTACATAGGGCTTTGGCGCTACACAATCTGTATCATGGGAGAGGGTGTAGGTTGCAGGATACTCCTCATTTACCATCCACCAGGTGATGGGGGTTTATTCCTGCAGGAGACCGTGGACTTCACTGTTGATATGGTATTGGAGTCTCCCAGATGGATAATTCTGGGGGACTTCAATGCCTGGGTCAGCAATGAACTCTCATAGTTTGGTCAAAATCTCCTCCAGCTAATGACAATGCTGGGCCTTACACAGGTGGTTACCTCCTCTACCCATATAGGAGGTCACTCATTGGATCTGCTGTTCCTCCTGGGGATGGAGATCTCTGACTTTAGGGTGGAACCAGTCAATTGGTCTGACCATAACACCATAGGGTCCAGTTTCGGGGGCCCCAACTGGACATACCCCTTTGGAGATGGTCTGGTACCACCCTTTAAGGGGAGTTAACCTAGATGGTCTGTTGGCGATTCTGGACCTATCAGGATTGCTGGGTGAAAGCACAAGTCCAGTGTACCTTGTACTAGCCTATAATAAGGTAGTGGGAGATGCATTGGACTTGATTGCTCCTGTTCATGTTCGACCACTCACTCTTTGCCCAAGGTCCCCTTGGTATGATTGGACCTTGAAGGAGTTAAGGCGAGTTGGTCGAAGGTTGGAGAGAGCATGGTGGAAATCCAGCCTGGATGCTGACAGGCTTAGATTGATGGAACACTATAAGGGCTATCAATCAGAAATCACCCGTAAGAAGGCAGAGTTCCTGTCCAGGGAGACTTCTGTTGCGCAGAATCAACTGGCTCAACTTTCTGAACTGACAGATTGTGCAATCCAATCTGTCTCCAGTCTGGAAGAGCTTTTTCACAAATTAAGTATGATGAGCTAGCTTGGTTCTTCGCAGATAAGGCTGCCAGCATCAGGTCCGGAATTGGCCCTGCTCTCTCTATGAGGGATTGCAGAGGTCGATGGGAGGTAATGAGCACCCGGTCTGTCTGGATGGACTTTAGCCGACTGGAATTCATGGACATTGTGAAGATTGTCCAGACTGTGCGCTCAATCTGTTGTAGTTTGTATCCGGCCCCTACCCCCCTTTTAGTTGGGCGTGTAGATGTTATCTGCCTGATCCTAGCTGAAATTGTATGGAGATCCTTGGAGTGGGGGTCTTTCCAGACCCCCTAAAGGAGGTGGTCATTCAACCACTCCTTAAAAAACCCTCCTTGGATCCCGATGATCTGGCTAACTACCAACCTGTCTCTAACCTGCCCTTTGTTGGGAAGGTTATTGAGAAGGTGGATGCTTTGCAATTGGATGACCACCTTGTAACCCTCAATGTCTATGAACTTCTATAGTCTGGTTTCAGGAAGACGCATAGCATGGAGACTTTCCTTGTTCGGGTATTAAATGATCTCCTGATGGTGAGAGATCAAAAGGCTCCTACCATCTTGGTCCTTCTTGATCTCTCAGCAGCCTTTAACACTGTGGACCAAGGGGTGCTTTTGGAGTCCCTGTGGTTCCTTTGTGGACTGTCAGGTACAGTCCTTAAATGGGTTTTGATCGTTCATAGTAGGCAGGTCTCAGAGGGTGGTCACCAAAATTTATTCCTCTGATGCCCGTCCCCTGTCCTGCGGGGTCCTGCAGGGCTCCATATTGGTGCCCATGTTGTTCGCAGTGTATATGCTGCCATTGGAAGATATCATCAGGTGATATGGCTTGAGTTTTCACTGCTATGCAGATGATACTCAGCTGTATATGTCCTCTGTGCCTGGACAGGTAGATGCAATCTCTGTGCTAAATAATTGCCCATCCGAGATCGAAGACTGGATGAGCTCCAGTTGGCTAAGACTGAATCCGGATAAGACTGAGGTGCTGGTTGTGTACCCAGGTCACCCGGGGGCAGTTTTGGAGGCTGGGCATGTGCTGGGCTTATGGCTTGATGGTGTCCAGCTCACTACCTCAGATCAGGTGCGTAACCTGGGTGTTATTTCTGACAACAGCTTGACCCTGAAATCTCAGGTGTCAGCTGTGGTTAAATCCTCATTTTACCATCTGAGGAATATCGCCCAGGTGAAACATCTGGTTCTGCTGGGCGACCTTCCAACATTGGTCCATGCCTTCATTACAACCCGTCTTGACTACTGCAATGCCCTCTACCCAGGGCTGTCTAGGGTTGATATCCGCTGCTTGCAGCTAGTGCAGAATGCTGCAGCCAGGCTGCTAACTGGTACTTCTAGGACCAGCCACATTACGCCTGTGATGTGCAGACTGCACTGGCTGCCGGTTCAGTGGCGGATCACCTATAAGGTAGGCTTGCTTACCTTTAAAGCCTTATAAGAACAGGGACCCGACTACCTGAAAGAGCTCCTGATTCCCTACGACCCCAATCATCCTCTCCGATCCACTGAGGGATTGCAAGAGATTCCCGGGTTCATCTAAAAACATCTGGTGCTCGTGCTTTTTCATTTGAAGCACCAACCCTGTGGAATTCTCTACCTTGTCGGTTAAGAGAATGCCTGACCGTCAGTAGTTTTAAATCTATGTTGAAAACCTATTTATTTTCATTGGCTTTTCCAGACTGATTTTAAATAATGTATACTATTGTCTGTTTTTAATATTTCTGGTTATACTGTGTACAGCACCTTGACTTTGAAAGGCACTATATAAATAATAATTTGATTGATTGATTGATTGATCCACGAGTCTTCAAAGTACCCGTAGTAACAGGCTGGTTCATCAACATGGTATAACATACACCTGTCATGTATGCAGCTACTCATAAGCACTGCAGACGTCCCGTGGTAGATGAAAGGCAAGGGTGGCCATCATCAAAATGTGGATGGCAAACTCGTTGCTTCTCAAGTCAAGGTGCGTGACGGTATCATGCTGCTGCTGGTTACGCACATGCATTTAAAGAATTTAGAAAAAGACCCCACCACCACAGGCTGTCATGCTTGAACAGTGCCACTAGTGCCTCAAATACCACTGGCTAAAAGTGGCTCAATATGCTGTCTGCATGTAGACCTCGGCACAGCTAGAGCAGGATTCGTGGGACCGCAGTGTAGCAACAAATGGTAAATACTTGACACTTACTGTAGTGTTAACAAAATAATGTTTTATGACAGTTTACATGATTAATAAGGTGGTTTGCAATGACGTTTTGCAACTTGCCCTGCCATTACTGTAGCTGAATTTTGAATTTACCCAATTTGTACCAATGACATGTCTTCGCTTATTTATTTATGAAATATAATGAATTCGACTTACCACAGACCATGGTCAACATGCTATGCAGCTTTATAACAGGTTGTTGTGCTGGACAGTATTCAGTCAGAAGAGATGCAAGCAGAAGTAGGGTACCTCAGGGATCAGTCCTGGGGCCAGTCATCATCAATATCTTCATCAGTGACATTGCAGATGGACTGGAAGGTAAGGCTTGTCTGTTTGCAGATGACACCAAGATCTGCAACAGAGTAGATGGTCCAGATGGGGTGAGCAGAATAAGAAGAGATCTGGATAAACTGGCAAAATGGTCGGAAGAGCGACAACTGGGGTTTAATGCAAAGAAGTGCAAGATCATACACATAGGGAAGAGAAACCCTGAAGCCACTTATAGGTTGGGAGGGGAGTTGCTGGCAATCACAAGAAAGAGACTTGTGCATCATCATCACAGATGACCTGAAATCATTCAAGCAGACCTCTAAAGCAGTAAGTAAGGCTAGAGGGCTGTTGGGGAGTATTAGTATGGGTATCACAAGTCGTAAGAGGGAGGAAATAATCCCTCTTTACAATACACTGGTTAGTCACCATCTGTAGTAATGCATGCAGTACTGGAGGCCACACCTTTACAAGGACATTGATAAAATGGAGGCAGTTCAGAGAAGGGCAACCAAAATGGTGCAGGGACTGCATCAGAAAACATATGAGGACAGATTAACTGAACTCAATATGTATACCCTTGAGCAAAGGAGGGAGAGAGGTGGTATGATTGAAACATTCAAACGCCTTAAGGACATTAACAAGGTGAAAGGGTCTAACATGGTTCGATAAACGAAAAATAGCAGGACAAGAGGACACAGCATGAGATAAGAGGGGGGCCGATTAAGGGGTAATATGAGGAAGTTCTTTTTCACAGAAAGTGTGGTGGATACATGGAGCGCCTACCTCAGGAACTAGTAGATATGAATACAGTGCAGGGCTTCAGACAGGCATGGGATAGGCATAAGGGAGCAATACAGATGAGTATGAATAGATAGGCCATTGACAGAGTAAAGGCCTATGGCACATTCATAAAGTAGAAAAAAAAGAGGCAGACTGGATGGGCCTTGTGGTCCTTATCTACCGTCAACTTCTATGTTTCTGTGGACACAAACACAACATTATAGTAAATAATAGTTACCTATGCATTTACATGGCGGTTTTTCGTAGGATTTATGAGTGCCCCTCGTCACATAAGTAGTTCCTGACACCTCACCGCCTTCCATGAGTTCATGGTATGTTTCTGACGTAACAGAAGCTGGTTGATTACCAGTATCAGCAATGTCAGACACAACATCAGTATCAGTGGATATGAAGCCACTAGTGTCGTCCACCTCAGTACTGCCCTCGTACTGGCGAATTATCTTTTGAATGAAGGAGAAATCAAAGTTAAGTGCAGTCATGACATTGTAAGCAAATATATAAACAGAACATTACATATGTAAGCACTGGGACATGTTGATATGAAATTCACCTGACAATATGTACATCACAGTACAGAAACACAGGTTGGATTACTTTTATATTATACACATCAGGCCATGGGGGGGGGCATTGATGTTTTGATTATTTTATACATTTCTGCTCAATTAATTCCATGCACTGTCATGGTGCTGCTGCTCACACACACACACACACACACACCAGAGACACACACACATACACACAATGCACACACACACACATATATGCATGCATATGTATACACAGTGTCACACCCACACTGACACACACACACTACAACAGACAGTCGTACAGACAAAGGCAGACACACATACACAATCACACACAAAGAACACATGCACAGACACATACAAACAAGCCCACATGCATACACATGCATGGAGATGCATGCACACACAGTCGCACACACATATACACACACACACACACACACACACACACACATGTGAAAGTCGAACAGAGACTGGTATATGCGCATACACAGTCATACACAAACATGCACACATGCATACAGATGCATCCATGCTGGCAAACACACACAGCACCAGACAAACTGAGACAGATACACAGACACATACAGAAACACACACACACACACACACACACAATAGGTGCAGCAACAACCATACCATCCTGTGAAGCAACGGCCAGGATCTGAACCTGGTCCTAGCTGACAGCAAGGAGGACCAAACCCCGATGTTTTATTTCACAGTAAGGATGTTGATGCCACATGATTACAGCCACAAAAAACACGTATTCACTTTCCTGGTACTGTGCGCACTCACGCTCATAAACACAGAAAGACACACATATGCAGGAGCACGCATGCACAGACTCACACTGATACACAGACAGAAACACACTCACCCATGTGCATATGCATACACAGAGTGACACAGACACACAGACAAATACACACACATGGACACACATATGCATGAATATGCATACACAGACTCACACCGATACAGACACATACATGCACATACGCATACACAGTCACACAGACACAGAAACATAACAATACACACACACACACACACACACACACACACACACACACAGACACCATATTCCATAAAAATACATATGTTTCTTCCCACAAAGGAACACAGTATGAGTTGGCAAAGGAAAATGAAGAGGACAAAAAAAGCATGACAATAGTTACCTCGGACAATTGTCTTTTCCGAAAAGCTCCACCAATTTTTTTTCTTTTGTGACACTTGGTTCTGACACCACTGATCCAGCACCGCTGCTACAGGTACGACATAGTACATCACCCATTGCTTGAACTTGAGTGCTCTGCAAAGTAACACTCCGAGTACGTGGTGTTGAATGAATTGTTGGAAGGCCATAGGCAACACCCGAAGCAGCTGAGAAACTTCATTTGGTAACAAAGCAATATAGAGGGGTCATAGCAGCCATTAGTAAAATGTGCAGAACAAAGCACACTGAAATCACCAGGCCCAATCCAATCAGCTCACTTAGTCTTCACAAAGGTGTTCCACAGTCTTAGGTAATGGGGGTCCTTAGGAAAGGTAAACAATGAAAACCCCATTTTATGGGTGTTCCCACAATTGGCTGCAACGCACCTTGAGGGCATTATGGTATAAGAAGGTACACTGAGGCGAGTGAAGTATAATAACTGAGTACAAGAAATATGACTATGAAGTTGTAGGAAAAGTTACCAGTGACAGCACTATAAACACAAAACGTTGTCCAAAAAGAGATAGTCAGCACCTGAAGAAAGTAATTATTATGTTCTTGATGTTATGATGCTGTACACAATTAATGCAAAGCACATACAGGAAAGCACTGCTAAATATGGCTCACATATGTGAAGAGGCACAGTACAGTGTACGGACAAAAAAACACCCAAAAATGCAAAGGAATAAAATACAAATTATGAATCCAGCACACCTCTACAGAAATACAAATTATACTGACAACCGAATGTCTCAATACAGTATTGTAGCAATGCTATATTAAGGAGACAGAAAAGAGGAATAACGATTGGTGGAAACGTGTCACATGGCATAGTTTGGAGATGGCATTAATTTTACAATAATGCCGTCCCCAATCTGAAGTACCAGAGTGAGCCACAGAGGTTGAAAAGCAGCACATCAGCAAATGATATTGTGAGGCACAGGACAGGCACTTGTCTGTTCCACCCACCCACCCAAATGCCCATGACTGTCTGTGTGCATAACTGAGGGATAAGAAGTAGTAGTGCAGACCGGGAAGTGTCATTGAGGCGAATGGAGCAACAAGCGAGGGAGTCCCGGAGCGCAACGCACACCGACAGGGACCACAAGTGAAAATGCGATGTGTGCTCAAGTGGCAAATGTTACCCGTATATGCGACGGGCAATGTGAAACAATCATTTTGTAAACGCACGGAGGAGACCTCGAACAACTAGAATAGAGTGAGAAAAGGAACAAATGGTAAAGAGAACGGGACACATGAAACAGAAGATGTAGGGAGATCGGAGCAAGGCGGTAAGCACACAGACAGGGAAACAAAATATGCAAAACAGATTAAGCACGAAATACAGGAAGGCACGAATGACCGTATAATGGACCTTCTAGTGCATGTATAGAAACAGTAGCCATGGAGATCTCCTTAATTGTCAGGAAGAAATGTTGACACATACTGTCTTCACAGTTCTGTGAATTATATTTTTCACAACCTCACAATATAAATGCCAGTGTGCCAGATGTTGCAAAAGTGCAGAGAACAAATGTAAACAGAGCAAAATTAGTTTCTATTCTGTCATGCACAGTATCAAAATAACAGTAACAGTAACTATAATGTCCTAGAAGCCATGTTACAAAAGCATTAAGCCACTCCAAAGGTGGCATCTAATGGGGAATTAATGTATGGTTGGGTCATTGTAGGCACTCAGCCTGCGGCCTCGTGCCACACCAGTCCCAACCATGCATGAATTCCCCATTAGATGCCACCTTCATCGTGGCTTAATGCTTACAAGTAACCTGAGTAGCAGATGACAAATCTGGAGTGACTGGTATGGGCGAAAGAACATTATCCAATAACAAAACACAGGACGCACCCTACAGAGCAGGAATAAGAAATATATAGCCATACTGTATATGACCATCTGTAGTGCACAGCACACTGGGGCATTAGCACAAGAAATGTGACCTGTACAACAAAAGTGAGCTCACCAACAACAGTATACAAGGCACTGTGGAATCAGAGATAAAACGTGAAACTATTGAAAGTCAAAAATGCTAAAAGCGTGACATGTGAGCCACACAATACAATAACAAGGAATCAAATGTCACACATGTAGCAACATGACAGATTCACAGCCAGGTTGTGTGTATTGAACCATGCCAACAAACCCCACAGTTCATCAACAGCAAGCACAATAAGAACAAATTCTGTACACGCAGCCTATAGTTAAGCTGTCAAAAAACCATGATGCAGAAGGGACACTGATGCACAGACTTCTCATAAGCAATGATTGCTACAGCAAAGTATGCTTATTAATTTTAGTGTTCCACACCAGGCAACATCATAATCCCACAATCCATCAACAGCAAGCACAATAGTAACAAATTCTGTACACACAGGGCCGGATATTCAGACTGTACCAGGCAGTGGCGCAAGCCTGGGCACAGCACAACTGGGATGCACCGGGGCCAGGGCTAGGTGATATTTAACAGTAGTGCGCCATGGCGCAGCACCATTGAATATGGCACGGACTGCGCATGGCAGAGTGGGACTGTGCCAGCGCAAGTCACAGCTAGGGAGCAAGGAGATGTGCCAGCGCAAACGCAGCACCCGCAATATGCAGCCGAGGGCATGCAAATGAGGCCATAAGATATGCAAGGCTCCACTACCTCCCACCCCTGTTTCAAAGTCTCCCTATGGGGCTTCCTAAAATCGTCCTCTGCCTGTCTCTGTGTCTGAGCCACTAAACTGGTCCCAACTGCTTGGGCGTGGTGACCCGGCCTCTGCTAGCACTTCATCTACCTGGCAATCTCGTTGCCATCTGCTCTACCATTTTGAATACGGTGCTCTTCCCTGCCCTACCTGTCCCTGGAAAGAGTGCCTACATCCTGTAGTCCCCCCCACCCCCACAAATTCTGCTGCCCATCCTGTGTAACCTGCCTCTCTATGCCTGTGTACTCCTATGGGTATTGTCGACTTTACCTGCAGGCATTTGTTTGTCCATACCGGTACCTCGCCGTTATCTACCTCTTGACAAAGTCTATGAGCCTGATGCTCGTGTATGTACCTAGCTAGCTTAATGTCTGTTGTAATGCACTTTGGCTAAACTCCCTATGCCTGTACAAAGTTGCTTTTCTATCTCTCGTTCTAATCACTGTTTCTGCTGATTTTGTATGAACACTGTCTGCCTGATGTTCATGATGCAACTCTTGATGTAATCTATGTTATGATGCTCTGTATGCACCCTGTTCTGCCTGATGCTCTTGTATGTACAACTGTAATTCTCCCGGGTCACACTTAAAAATAGGCACTTGGTTGTCTAGTGTGTTTACCTGGTTAATAAAAGCAAAGAAATAAATGCATGTTATTATGACCCCATTTGCATGCCTTGCACAGGGTAGCCCAGTGACTTGCGCCTGGCACCCTGCACAGCATGACATGAGCGCAGTAGCGGTCCCGGAGCATCCCCCACCTGTAGCCATGATCAGGGTAGATGTAACTTAAAACAGTCCCTGGTAGTCTAGTGGACCCCCTCTCCTTCCCGACACCCCAATTCCCCGATAAATGTATTGTAAGACTTTCCCTGGTAGTCTAGTGGACCCCCACCCTCCTGTGTCCCCGATCGCCAGTATCTGCCTTTTATTGAAATCCCTAGTAGTCCAGTGGTACCCTCCCGCCCATTGACGCGATTGTGGTAAATGTATATTGAAACAATTCCTGGTAGTCTAGTGGCTCCCCTCCCTCATGTGTCCCTGATCACCGGAATATGACCTTCATTGAAGTTCCTGTTATTCTAGTGGTACCCCCCCACCCGTTGCCGCGATCATGGTACAGCGCCAGAACAGATTTCCCTGGTGATCCAGTGGCACCCCATCCCTCACCCCAAACATATCCCTTGCCCACCCGCCCAGCCCCATCATCGGTGGGAGGCTGCTACCTCCCGCAAACTACCTGGCCACCCACCGAATGACAGGTACAGTATGGGCTTGCAGCGTATACTGTACTAGACAGTCCCAAATATATGAATGTCATTCACATATCTGGACTGTCTGAGTAATATCCCTACATGCCCATTGGTCCCACTATTGGACCAATGGGCTTACAGACCATACTGTACCTGTCATTGGTGGAAGCCAAATGATATCTGGCGGGTTGCAACCTCCGATGATGGGGTGGAAGGAAGGATCTGTATAGGAGGAGGGAGGAGGATTTGAGATGCCACTGGATCACCAGGGAAATCTGTTCTGGTGCTGTACCGCGATCACGGCAACGGGCGAGGGGGTACCACTAGACTACCAGGGATTTCAATGAAGGTCATATTCCAGCGATCGGGGACACGAGAGGGGGTCCACTAGACTACCAGGGACAATCTTACAATACATTTATCAGGGATTCGGGAAGGAGGGGACACTACTGGACTACCAGGGAGATGTGTGTGCTTGTGGACAGTGTTCTGGATGGGCAGGTGGCCACCCACGGCTGGTGGGCTGCTGTATTGTACCCTGCAGACAGCCCTGATCGGTAACCAGTTGTTCCACTCCTCACAGGCTCAATTTTGGGTCCCCTATGTGGCAGTGCAGGGTTGCACCAGCATTTGTGCCACACATTCCGGGCTGAATTTCGGGATGTGCCACATATTCATGGGCATGCCCCCCTGCATCTGTGCCACATACAGTTACATTGCGCCCTGGTGGATCGGGATTTGCACTGTGCCTGACAGCCCTTTCAATATCCCACTGGGGCGCAATGCGGGGTTGTGCCAGCGCAACTCTGTTGCGCTATGTATAACCCCATTGAATATCCGGGGCACAGCCTATAGTTGAGCTGTCAAAAGAATCACAATGCAGAAGGGACACTGACACATAGACTTCTCATAAGCAAGGATCGCTACAGTAAAGTCTGATGATTAATTTAAATGTTCAACACCAGGCAACATCATTATATGGGACAGAACTGTGATTTAACCTGTCCAAAACTCGTCAGTATAAAATTCAGCACCACAATCATGCGTCTCCTCTCAATATTCTCACGCCTCACAGCTACAGACCTATGAGTATTGTGACTGGCTACCTCAGGAGAATGCATCACTTCAGGTTGGTGAGACACATCAGGCGGCTTCAGCGCATGGGTATAGCGCGGTTCTACATATTTATTAAAATTCACATCTACAAAAGGAATATCATGGAAATTAAGATGTGTTTCAACATGGGGCACATGACCAATCAAAGGGTGAGTCACATTACTGTTTTGAAAACTACCAGAGTCCTTCTTTAATATATAATGCTGACATAAGATATGATCACATACATGCCACAAACTTATAGAAAACAGAACCAATCAATAAACTTTAAAGTACACTAAAAAACTAACAATTAATTAACTATAAAAATAGAAAAACTGAGAGTCAAGCAATATATAAGAATATAAAAATAATAACAACAAGCATGTTATACTAGATATCAGGACACCTAGTTGGTAGAAACTGTCTTGGACTGGATTGCAAATAACTATCATAAGGTTACCACATGCAAGGAATGCTGAATGTTTATCAAGAGACACATGGGATAGTCTGTCAAGTGTAGCAGTATGGGACAGGCAAGTTATAAGCTCACTAATGGAAGGGATTACAGAAAGACCTCCAGCCGTATGCACCAGCAAATATCAGTGTGCAAACAACAGAATGAAAGACAGTATCAAGTTTCAGGTGCTTACTCATGCCATACAGATGCACAAAGTAGATGATTTGATTTTACTGGACCTGCAGAGATGCACAGAATATTCTTAAGCTTTCGAACCTACATAGTTCTTTAGAAGGAATGGAATATATAAATTCAAATTACTCTAAGTGCTAGATTATGTTACAATAGCAGAGAAGTCAACAACATAGAGGATTGTGTGTGATTGCTCATACACAACAAGGATATTTTTTACTCTAGCAGTTTCCATGGTAACTGGAGATCTCGAGAGCACAGCTCGAGAGGTCCGTTATTACGGAAACCGTGAGAGTAAAAAAATAACCTTGGAGTGTATGAGTGACCATACACAATCTTTTATAGTGTACTGTCACTCATACAATGGGGTGTCCTTACTTTTTGAGGGTTGTTTTGCTCCTTTTCACCTCCCGGGACTGTGTTCACCACCACGGCCATTCCCCAAGGATCGCAGGTCACCAGCCATCAAAATTGTTATGCTGCACTAGTTACATAGCTAGTACAGCATAACAAACTAGCTGACGTAGATAGTGTAGCATAAAAACATTTTTGAAAGGATGGATTTCCATCCATAACAACGTTCCACCATACATTATATGATTTTTTTTTTTTTAATAACTGGTTTTGAAGCTGAGAAGCACTTCATCATTCAAAGGTGGTTTTAAAGAGCACCATAAAAAGCCTCAGAGTTGTGATAACAGGTTGTTCTTAGAAGTTTAATTGAACAAGACATGTGTGACACCTTGATAGCACCAAATGAACTGTGAACCCTCTGGAAATGTATGAGTGCAAAAAAAACAACATTTTTAGTATTCAGATGTAAAGGGGGTTTAACTTCTGATAACTGGGTGAGAACAAGCCAAGCATCTACTATTATGCTTATTTTAAAAAATAAATGCTTCTTTCTTTGCATCTGTATTTGAGTGTGTTACAATATACTATAAATGCCACATGTCATGTTTACAAGGAGAGTCATAAAATGACTATCTGGAAAATCTGGGGTTCAAAATTAAAAAAAATATATACAGTATATATAAAATTATTAAGAAACTGTGTGTGTAATGCCAGTCTTCCTCCCAGTGGGTATGCTTTGTGATCCTGTGGGGGGCAGCTGAGTTTGGGGGCCAGCTATATGGGGTGAGGGTGCTGGGATGACACTGTTATGTGAAACCCCCTGCCAGCCTGGGAATGAAAGCTGCAGGGTTGCCTGCATGGGCCCAGGTACCATATAGTGAAGATAGCTCTTCTCTTGCCATAGGGCCCTGCACCACTGCACTGATTGGTGGCAGAGGGTCTGTACATTGGCTAATGGATGGACTGTTTTTTGGGTTTTTTTTAGTTGTTTAACCAGAAGTAGCACACTAAGCTGAAAGCTTTTTTACAGGTGCGACCTGGTAGCACAGGGAAGTTAAGTGACTTGCTCAGGGTCACACAGTATGCAAGTGGAAGCTGTGGGATTCAAACCCAGGTCTGCTCTGCTGGATGTCACCAGATTTGCAGCTCAGAGCCTTAAACCACTGCACTATACTGCCTCCCTGTGCCCTGTGCATCTGTATCTCTGGACACATGCAAGTACGGGAGCCATAGAGCCATGCGCATCTACAGCCCACCAGACAACCCCATGAGGCGGGGACCCTTACCCTTACCGATCAGCGGGTCTGGGGAGAGGGGGGAGCCATCACTGGCAGGAGGGGGAAGGCAAAACAGGGGGACGAGGAAGCGGAGGTGGAATTCATGGTAGAGAGAGTGAGGGAAGCTGTCATGTCCCTTAAAATGGAGAAAGCACCGGGGTCGGATAAATTACATCCCAGAGTACTGAGGGAACTGACGGATGTCCTGGCGAAAACCCTAGCGGAGCTTTTCAGCATCTCTCTGAGGATGGGGTGGGTGCTCCAGGACTGGAAGGTGGTGCATATAGTGCCTATCCACAAGGGTGGATCGAGGGAGATGGCAGGGAACTACTGGCCCATCAGCCTGACATCGGTGGTGGGCAAGGTGATGGAGGGTATTTTCAAGGAGGGGCTGGGGGGGAACTGGAAAAGTTGGCGTGCCTGGATGATAAACAGCATGGCTTCGTCCCAAGGAAATCATGTTGGACAAATCTTGTGGAGTTCTATGATTGGGTGACAAGTGCCTTGCACCTGGGTAGGCTGGTGTACGTCCTCTTTCTTGACTTCAGCAAGGCGTTTGACTCTGTTCCTCATGGGGGCCTGTTGGATAAGCTGGGGAAATGGGGGTGGGAACCAGATGATCAGATGGATAGGGAACTGGCTCCAAGACCGGACCCAGAGGGTTGTGGTTGGGGGGATAGTCTCATCTCCAAGGACGGCCATTAGTGGGGTCCCTCAGGGATCGGTCCTTGGGCTCCTCCTGTTCAACACCTATGTCTCTGACATAAGGAAGGATATCAGGAGTGAGATCAGTCTCTTTGCGGATGACTGAAAGCAGGGGGCAGTGGTGGATGGGGCGATGGGTAGTGTGGCCCTACAGGGGTACCTGGAGGCTCTGGAAAGGTGGTCTAGAAAGTGGAAACTGAGGTTCAATGCAGGGAACTGCAGGGTACTGGACCTGGGAGCCAGAAACCCGGGCCAAGTGTACACCCTGGGGGGGGATGCTACAAGTCTCGATGGCTGAGAGGGACCTGGGAGTGGTGGTGGATGTCAAGATGAACAACTCGAAGACTTGTAGGAGGGCAGCGGCCAAGGCCAACAGGATGCTGGGATGCATCACTAGGGGATTCACCTCCAGAAGGAGGGAAGTGATACTCCCTCTGTATAACTGCTTGGTGAGGCTGCACCTCGAGTACTGCATGCAGTTTTGGAGGCCACACTTAAAGAGGGACATTAAACTCCTGGAGAGGGTCCAGAGGAGGGCAACCAAAATGATATTAGGCTTGGAGAAAAGGACCTATGGGGAGAGGCTCGAAGAGCTATATGTGTACACATTGGAAGGGAGAAGAGACAGGGGACAAGATAGCGGTCTTCAAGTACATGAAGGGGGTAAATAGGGGAGGTGCAGTCAGGGTGCTCCGAAGGAAAGGGGGGGGCAACTAGAGGGCATGGGTGGAAGCTGGAAGGGGGAAGACTCAGGGGATAAAGGAGGAGGATGTGCTACTTCACTGAGAGTGTGGTAGAACCATGGAATGCACTGCCCAGGGGGCTGGTGGAGGCAGAGACTGTGGAGGGGTTCAAGATGGAGTGGGACAGGTACTGGGGAAGGGCTGTGGAAGTAAAGTCCAATGCAGAGGGATTACCCTGGATTGGGAAGGGAGAAGCCCGAGAGGGCAGGGGGGCAGAAAGGTCAGCTCCCAGGGTGGGGGCTGATCAAATAAGCAGACACGAAAGACCACTAGGCCTATTCTTTTGGCATTTTAGTATGTTAGTATGTTGCTGCATGGAAGTGCAGGGCCTGCAATGGCCTTGCACTTCCATAGGCAGATGGGGACTTCCCTTGGTGCAGACCTCAGAGGGCCCTTTGCATCTGCATCTGTTCACACAGGTCCCAAAGGGATCTGTGTGAATAAGGATATGATGCCACAATATCAAAAAGAAAGGAAATTCTTCGCAAAAAATGACATTATTGCACCAGTTAAGGTTCAAGTTAATGCAAACAAAGTAGGGAAATGTGGCATTAGGGTTTCCAACCCTAACACCCCACCCTCACCCTCCAAATAGCAAAAGGAAAAAACATTAGGGTTTGGGTCTACAGAGTCTTGGTGAATTAGTGGTAGGGTCTTCCTTGGGCTTGTCACTCTTAATGCCCTCCCCATTCCATGGACAAACAATATTAGATATGATTTCCTTTCTTCACACAAGGAAGACCCCACCACTGATTCACCAAGACTCCGTAGACCCAAACCCCTAAATTTTTTTTTTTACTGCTTGAGGGGTGGGGGTGTGGAGTTAGGGTTGGAAACCCTAATGCCATATTTCCCTACTTTGTTGCCATTAACTTGAACCCTAATTGGTACACTAACATAGTTTTTTGCTAAGACTTGTATTTATATTTTAACTGTATTTTATTTTCTATACTTCCTGTATATTGCATGTTCTCTGATTTGTGTAATGTGCCCAGAGCCTCTGAGATTGGATACACTAGAAATAAACTTGCCTTGCCTTGAATGTATTAGGGGCAGCTAACATTTCAGGTAAGCTACCAACAGGCTTGATCACAACTGTCACTTCTTAATTCCAATAGCTAGTCTTTAGGAAATCTATATATGACAACAGTATCTATATTCTGGATAACACTGATCTTTCATCATAAAACAGAACAACATTCCACGTCTATGGCAAAGTGCCCTATAACTGGGGGTAGATTTTCAAAACCAAAAACCCATCTGGTGTGTATGGACAACATTCAAAGGGGATGAGTGAGTCCCTTTCCAGAAAGCAGGTGGGAGTAGGGATTTGGCAGCAAAATGTACTGTATTCATCGGTGGAGGCATCTGGCTCAGGTTCTATCTCCAGGTAGACCATTTATTTAGTCTAAGCAAACTTAGGAAGCATTGTCAACTGCTTCTAAAGGCCGGTGCATGTCACTGGAAACTGCAGTGCATTGTTGCAAACAGCTGCAGTTTTGAAAGAGACCCCACTGCATTAAAGTGAGGCTAGATGCAGTGGGGGCTTATGGATGCAGTCATAGTGCCTGTATTAAACCTTGAGAAAAATCTTGGCCAGGGCTTTGAACTACAGTTTGACTCTTTTCTGGAGGGTGTGTATGGGGGGGGGGGGGGTCTGCGTAATTTTAAGAAATTGGGGTTAGTGCAATACCTTATAACTTCATATGCATTTGGAAATTCTTAAACCACAGTAGTCAGCTGTAGAGCTTAGTCCCTGTAAGAACAAAACTTAGTGCCTGTAAAAAGCAGCAAGACACACAAATGTGTTTTGTATAATACATTACTGCCGCACCTGATAGGTGCCTTGGCTTAAACATCCTCTGTGCAATATGGAATTTATTTATCCAAGCCTCCACTTTGATTCTGTTTGGTACTTGACAACATTTGGCCCTAGAAAGTTAATGTGAAGGAGCATGAGTTCATTGCTACTGATACTCAGTATGCAGTATTGCTCAGTATTACTGTGTGCTAACAAAACAGCAAAAGTAGCCAGATACTGAAAGTTTTATTATGTTTCTGCCAGCAGATATGTGTACTGATCATCAAATCCCACGTGCCCCTGGGAAGCATAAAGCTCACATTGCTGAAGAACATATGAAAGACATGGAGCATCTGTTTATGGCCTGGTGCAGCAGCTGGTGTTGTGAATCAGGCCGTCACCAGTCAGAGAACGGCTACTTCACAACCCCAGGGCCGCACCTTGCTGATAGCAGCCACCTGTAGTGTACCGCCACAAAGGAACAAGACAACAGAAAGACAAAAAACAGAAAAAAGGAACACTGCCATGTAAACTACAAAGCTTTAAGACATGCACAAGGATTCAAGGGATTGGCATCAGCTGGAGCACTTTACCAACTACTGTACGGGGATTATATGCCAAGTGATAAATCATTCTACCTTGACATATGCCAAGTAAAGTAGTGCAACTATCAGCAACCTCTGTGCAGGCCAACATACAGTACAGTTGCAATATTTTGAGATACATGTATATCACAGTGGTCATAGAAGTCTTGATCTGCATGAAATTGTTGAGTATTTGTTAATAAAAAGTCCCTTGAAGTTTCTTTTTTTCATGGAATGGCATAATGAGGGTTGGTAATTTTTCATGTCTCTGTAGTATTTGATTAGCTTTCTTGTTGATCTCATCCTCATGTTCAGTTCATATTTTTGCATTTATATATTTATAATACATACAATGTATAGGATAAGGCATGGGCCTAATAACAATAGACATGATAGTTTATGAGTGGTTTGTGACCTCCATGACATCACAAGTGGTGAAGCTACAAATATGGGACATATTTTATTAGGTCCATGCCATATTTGATTTATGCAATGGCATGGGTTTGTGTGGTACAACATGGTTCCCAAGGCTGGCTGACCAGAGTTCTTCTGGATAAGGTCAGGAGCATTGAGTATCAACCCTCTCTGGCACAGTCTGGGACTATCAAAATCATTGTTGCTGGCTCTCTCCTGAGCTTTGTGAGCACTCTCTGTATAAGTGGGAATGGTGGGTAGGCATACAGGAACCTCCCTGTCCAGCCCAGAAGTAGGGTGTCCCCTGGGACTATGCCCCTAGCTGATAGATTGCAACAAAACTATGGAGGCTAATTGTTCTCCCAAGAGGCAAACATCTATTTCCAGAGTACCCCATCTTCTGAAGACTGAGGCCAGCACTTGCTGGTTCAGGCCCAGCTCATGGTTTTCTTGGCTGATTCTGCTTAGAGCATCTGCTAGGACATTGTCCCTGCCTGGCAGATGTACAGCTTGAATCTTTGAATTTATTGATTAGGCTATATCCCAGATCTTAATGGCTTCTGTGCACAGTTTTAAGGAGCTTGTTCCTCCCTGCTTGTTTATGTAATACATTGTTGTGGTATGGTTTGTTCAAATCTGAACAGTGACCTTGTAGCTGGGAGGAGAAGGGTTACACTACCAGCAATACTGCCCTGAGCTGTAGGAGACTGATGTGCTCCTCAGCCTCCTGTGAGTACCAAATGCCACTTACTGTGAGGTCCCCTATGTGGGCACCCTGTTGTGAGGACCCTTGTTGGGAATTGCTAGAGGAAAGGAAAGGAATGCCTTTTCGGTGGTTGGTTTTCCTCTTCCACCACTCTAGTGCCCGCACAAAGGTCTTTGTGTCTGGCACTATCTTGGACAGTGGATCCCTCCTTTGAGACTAGCGGTCCCTTAGCTGATACTGAATGTCCCTTATCTGAAATCTGGACCATGGCACTACAGCTGTGGATGAGGCCATGTGACCCTGTAACTACAGGAAATCCCTTACAGGCCTGGTTGGTGAAGAATTCTGCATTAGCAATCAGATTTTATACTTTTTGTTGTTGAAGGAAAGCCTTCCCCCGCAGGACATCCAGCTCTGCACCTATGAAATCCAACATCTGAACCAGCTCTGTTTGGGACTTCTGCTGATTTATTGGGAACCCCAGGTTTTCTAGGGTGCTCTTTATTGTTTGGTTAGATCAACTAGCCTCTTGTTCTGTTTACCTTGAAACTAGCCAAGGAAGGGAAAACCCACCATGTCTTGCCTTGTCAGGTGTGCTGCCACCAAGGCGGCACTTCTTGAAGACCCTTGGTGAAGAAGTGAGGCCAAAGACAAAGGCTATATGCTGATACTGGCAGTTTTCCAGCCTGAACCTGAGGTATCTTCTGTGTGTGGGTCTAACTGGAATGTGAAAATAAGTGTCTTTCAGATCCAATGGCTCCAGTCACTCTCCTAATTGTAAGAATGGTATCACTGTGTCCATTGTGACCATCTTGAATCTTTCCTTTTTCATAAGTTTGTTCAGGTATCTTAGATCTAAAATGGGTCACCGCTCCCCCTTTTTCTTGTGAGTTAGGAAGTATATTGAGAACAGGACCTTGCGCCATTGTGAGGTAAGCACGTTTTCTACTGCTTTTGCCTGCATCATTTTCTTTATTTTCAGTTCCAGCAGAATTATTTCTGTTGGTGAATGAGCTAGAAAGTTTTTGAGCTTCTGCAGTTTTGGAAACCTCTTGAACTGTGCAGGGATAATCCCTGACCCAGTACTTCCAGGACCCACTTGTCTGTGGTAATTCTTACCCATGCCTGGAGGATGCGGGTCAGCCTTCCCTCCACTGGCAATCATTGGGTGCCCTGGGCAGAATTGTCAGGGGTTTTTTTTGGCTGTGGCTTAGGAGCTGGTGCTGCAGCAGCATATTTAGAGTACCTCCTGCCCCTGCCTCTGTAGTAACCTCTTTGAGGTTCATACTCATGGGGGTAGTAAGGTCTTGGATAGTAGCTCCTAACACTGCTTCCCCTTCCATAGGGCATGTAGGAAGTAGAGGCCTTTTCTTTTTCAGTACTATTTGTATAAGTGGTCTTGTGCACATCCATTATTTCGTATATGCCTTTGTTTTTTTCCCAAATAAGGAATTTCCCTGAAAGGAGAAATCCATGTCCTTAGTCTGAGTGTCCTAAGAAAGGATAGTAGCCCTTAGCAAGCAAACCTCATCAATGTCACTGCATGGTCTAAGTCCCACAAAGCAGAGTCATTGGTGTAGACAGTCATGTGGAACTGGTATTTGTTGGCATCCAGGGCTGAGTCAGCTGTGGCAGCCAGGTCCTGTGCCACCTCACCATTAACCTTGTCAGTCAATGCCAGCACTGCATTCCACATTGTTTTCTAGTACTGCGCTGTATAAGCCAAATAAGCTGCATGTCTCAGGAGCAGGGGAAACTGTGGTATACACCTTTTTGGCCACAGTATTCAGTTTCCTGGAATGCTTCTCAGAAGGTTGTGTGGAGAACAGCACCTTAGCCTGCTCACAAGCAGCTGTGTTGGGATAACTGCCCCCATGTGGTTGTTTGGCTAACTTTTATGGCAGAGATTCACAAAGATGTGACAATAACCCCCCCAACATGGTTAAACATGGGCTCTTAATGTAATAGCGGTGAATAACTACCAGTTCATTATACAAAATGGATACAAGTAGACCATTGAGTCATGCACCTATTAATTAAGCAAATTCATTTAGAATAACAGCATAAAATGGAGGGAGACCAATTATAGCAGCGTGTAAAACACATAAGAGTCCTGGCATCATACCTTTCCATTTGTGTCATGGTCACAGAGAGGAGGAAAGAAAAAAGAGTCCAAAAAGCTCCGTTCCAGCCATCACTGTCTTGAGGCTTTAATTCTAGTACCTTCTTTCCTTCTCCTAGGTTGGCACTTGAAAGTCAGTATTAGGAATCAGGCACTTATGCAGTTATTTCAAGATATAAATCCAAAGTTCAAGGTTCGAGTCTTGACCATCAGCTTGGATTGATACAGGTTATGCGTTCACCGTGGCTTCGTCCCACAACTTGCAACTCACACTAATAAGCAGGGTTTCAGTTCTGGCATCAGTCACCTGACTTTGTCAATTAAAGGGTTTTACACTGCTACTGCACGTGAATCACGTGGGTCCTATTGGTGGAAAGCTCTGTTGGTTGTACAATACCTGCCTCAGCGGTAGACGTGGTATGCAGCTTAGATAATAGATAGCTTCAGAGACACTATATCCTTGGGTCTGAACTGATTTTGCCTCAGCTTACCTTTGCTATATAGACCAGAGGATGTCAAAAGGTCTTACTTCTCAGGACTGATGTGCATGTCCTTTCTTGTTCACCACAGTTCATGATCCCTCTGGGAGATTGAGTCCATGTCCACATAGTCCCCGGTTCAGATTACAAATTCCATGTGTTTAATGCTTTCTTTTTTTAAGTTTTCTAGCTGGAGGACAGAGCCCTCAGGCCACCTCCTTTCCACTTATCCATGAGAGGTCCCCATCAAAAGGTATGATGCCAGAACTTTCAATTTCAACAATTCAAAATACAACAGTAGATGATGCCACTCCAACTGGTAAAAGACATGCAGGTGTCCATATATTTCACTAACAAAACAACTCCTTAAATTTTCTAAGCCCAACCCTTAATTAAAATCTGCTTTGTTGCTATGTTGAAGGAGGAGATTGACTCAGCTTATCTGATAGATTCCTGTGAGTCTGAAGCCTGACTTATGTTCATTACAATATTCTACAGTAGGACCTCGGAGTTACGGACACCATGGGAATGCATGGTGTTCATGACTCTGAAAAGTCCGTAAGTCTATAATATAGTATGGTGTGCAGTATGCTCAAATGTTGCCGGTATAAATCTGCTGTTTGCAGATATTCTGTAAAGGCACCCACTTAATTTTTGCATTTTACAGAAACAATGGCAGTTTCTACTAGTGCTGCAGAAACAACAATGGTTTCTACTAGTGCTGCAGAAACAACTTCAGAGACACATTGTGCTCTCATATCACTCTGCGGACTGGGATAGGAATAGAAAAGCAAGACACCCTTTGGGCCACCGCAAATTCAGGACACCAATGTTCCCAGTAAAACTGATTACTCAGGCTCTGTCTGCCTAGTGCCCACTGTGCTGCTGGTTTGCTGTCTCTCACTCTCTAGGGTGCTCTTTATGTACTGGACAGTCAGGGAACTCTGTACCATCAGTTGGGGGGGGGGTTGAGAATGGAAAATCTGCCCGCACCTCGGTCTTCGTCTCTCTCTCTCTCCGTACCTTGTCTCACTCTCACTCTCACTCTCTCTTGGTTGGAAACTGTGCTAATCCAGAGATTAATGGTACAGTATATAAAATTTCAGTTTATCACTGACATTTTAAATGTGCCATGATAAGCTTTCTTGAATGATTGGCCAATGCGTGGGTGGGGCTGTAGTGGGCAGGAGCAGGTGGGGGCTTCAGTTGACCAGTCGGTTCATAACTCTGGGGTCTGTAACTGTGGAGTTCTGCTGTACTTGGAAATTTTCTCTTCAAGCTACAGTAATTCTATGTCTTAACTTAGCTTTGCAGGGCCTAGTGTCATGGCACAAGGCCTGTATGCCTAGTACAATATGCAGAGTGTACATTTCATATTTGCTATTACATATGCCATGCAAAATAATATTTGAATAATTCTCCCCCCCCATAGATTATAGTCACGTAACAATACACTGATAATAGAAGATAACACAACATTTCTGATACAGTGGTTACATACTGTATAATGGACAACAATGACTACAATTTGATTTGTTATAGAGAGCGGTAACATAGTAATCAAATACAGTAATGGAAGTGCTGGATAACTATGTCTTAAAGGAAAACACTGACTACAAGAGCAAACTCTAGCCAGAGCCGATAGGGCTCTGAAGAGCTACCAAATGACCAATGTTACAAATGTGCATAGAAATGATGCAACGCCCAGGTGTAACTTGACCATTTTTTGGAGGTATTGCACCAAATTTTCAACATGGCCTTTTTGGGATCCCTCCTCATGAAGAGTGCCAGTGTCATTTTGTTCCCTTGTCCTGAAAGGTGATTTCACAGTGTGAACGTACTATTCAGTTCCACAGGTGCAAAAACATGTTTTGAGCAGGTTGTGGAAAATTACAGCTGTACTGTTTTGAAGGAGGTGTGCAAAAATGGCAATGTTGAAAATGTGGAGTGAAAATATGAAAAATTGGTGACCTTAGGAGTGTGTGTAGAAACTGTGCAACACACACACTCGTAACGCAGTCATTGTTTGGAACTTTTTCACCAAATTTGCAACATGGGATTTTTTGGAACCCACCTCATGAACAGTGGCACTGTTATTTTGTGAATCAGTCCCGAAAGGCGGTGAGCAGTGCAAAACTTGGCTGAAGAGCAGTGCTCATATTCTTGTGCTTATACTCTGAGTGAGTCTCTTGCTGCTGGTAAGTATGATTTGCTGTTCATCTCTTCTGCTACAGCAAGCCTGCCTGGTAGTGTGGACAGTGAGAAGGAGTTGCAGTGTCATGCTGAGAGAGAGAGATCACACAGCGATGAAACTAGTCTCTCTCACGCAACCACCAAGTCAAAGAATACTATTGCCAGTCCAAACACCAACTGGTAAGTTAATTTTCATTTTCTGTGTAAATGTGATCCCAGGGATGCTGCCACACCAGACAGAGGCTGCTTAGTGCAACTGAGGCATTTTGCGACTTCTTGCTGCCAGTTTCTGGGATTTACCAGCTATAGGGGACGGACATGCAGTCAGTGTGGTATGTGTGTGTACGCAGCTCTACTAACCCTGCGAGAGGGAAGCAAGTTTTCTGGCAAAGAGAGGGTTAAAGAAATCCCAGAAGAGTGAAATGCAGCCAGGTTTTACAACATCAGAGGGAGGAAGGAAGCACATGGGAACATAAAGTGGTAGTAAACAGAGAAGGGTGACTAGTTTTCAAGGTGGGAGCTTAGCTGAGAAAATGTACTTCATGGCAGTGCTGTGCATCATCTTGTTGCTAAATGTAACTATAATTAGGGCTTCTTTTGTTATCTCTTTCTTATTCTAAGCTAGCCTGTTCTTATTTATTTGTATCACGTTACAATTGTTCTCCGTAAGTGATGCATGAAGTTGAGTGGTTAGACTTGGGGGAGGAGAGGTGGTATGAACTCTTACTCTTCTCTGTAGCCTTTTTGTTGCTTGTCATTGGGGTGATAAAGGTCTCTGATGTAGTGGTGTCCACACCTAACAACTTATTGTCTTTCCAAACCACTGCATACTTTTGTAAATCAGAGACTCGTCTTACAAAATGTTGGTGCAGGTTGCATTGTTGCACTTATCTAGTTTGGGACTGCTTTGTCTCTGTGTCTTGAGACTGACAAGTCTGACTTTCTGCAGGGTATGTGCAGCTGTTGTGTGTGCAGTGGAGTGTGTGTGTCTATTTCTAGTTGCTGAGATGTTTGTAGTCTAGGGGAGCAGCTGATTTGTTTATTGGCTGTGTGGTTTTGTGTCTGTGTGTTAGTGTTGGTCATAGTGCTCACTGCTGGTTGAAGGAAAGAAATCAGCAAGTGGATAAACACATCCAGGGCAAGACTGAGTGACAAGGCCTGTAGAGCACAGAAACTAAGGAGAGACACTGACTGAGCCATCAGACAACGAGGAGAGAAGTGTCTGAAATGGGAAACCTACCTCCTCCCCAAACTCTAGCTGAAAATAAAGCAACCCCTGCTTCCAGAGTGTTTTTTTTTTTGTTGTAGTTTTTGTTTAATGTTTACTCTGCTGTATGTATCTCTTTTTCCATCTCCTTGCTGCCCCCTGAGTCCCAGGCACCTGATTAACTTTTCTGACATTACCAACTGGCTGTCTGGGGGAGGGGGGACAAAATCATTTAAACTCTACTACCATGCCACTAATTCAACTTTTTATAGTGTCCTCCTCCCACCTCCAACAGACCTGGCCCTAGCTGTTTGCTCCAACAAACCCAATGCCAGCTGTTGACACTTTGCATAACTTAGCATCCAGTGTTGCAGTGGGCAGTGAGTTTGTCATTTGTTGCTTTGCTTGTTTAACCCCACTAGGGTTACCACCTGTCCTTTGTTTCGGCAACTGTGCCCTGCAAAAAAACATGAAAAATACTACATGTCCTGACTTTATAGTAGAAAAAATATTTTCTAACTTTCCATTAATTGTTGCAGAAAACCATACTACCATAACTAAAGTACATTAAAATGATATGAAACCATAGAAGCAACCAAGAAACTACAATATTTAGCCTTAATTTTGATTATATAGAGAAAACAAGTCTGTTGCACTAGTCAAGGTTACGTACTGTCCTGCGAAAAATCATGATTCAGTAAGAAATGTCCCACTTTGGGCTTCTTAAAAGGTGGTAACCCTAAACCCCACTAGCCAACTATTTTTAAGGAGATCTGCCCAAGATGCATCTGCTGCTATTTTTTTTTTTAACCAGGAGAGACACACTAAGCTGAAGCTTGTTTACAAGTGCAACCTGGGAGATCAATGAAGTTAATCACACAGTATGCAAGTGGGGACTTGGGATTCAAACCCAGGTCTCCAGATTTGCAGCTCAGAGCCTTAAACTACTGTGCTAAACTTACTTTAACTTAACTTTTCTTAAGGTTACCCTTAACACCTAGCCCAACTAAGTACTTTGCTTGTTGAACCACCCCCATCAGTGGCTAATTTACTTGCTTTGTTAGTTTGTTACCATGCTGTTGGCTTGCAATGTGCTCCCCCACCCCACACACACACACACACACACACACACACACACTTGGGGAAACTGGTTCTTGAAACAGCCCCCTGGTGACAATTCAGTTAGCCTGGATTTTTTACTTTTGTTAGTAGGGTGGCTTTCCAGGAGGGTTGGGTGTGTAGGTGGGAGTGGGGGGTGTTGTTTGCTGCAAACAAAGTCTCCGTCACAGGTAAACAAAGTAGGAGGTGTACAGATCAAATTAATTTGGTGGCTGGGTGCAGGAGACAAAGGTTAGGGGTTCACCCAGTGAAAGCCTTCCAAATTAATATATTTTAAAGAGCTAGTGGAGCCAAAACAGACAGACAGGAAAATAATGCAAATTTTAAGTAGCAGTCAGTTGTAACTTTTTATTTCTGAAGTATTTTTCTTTATCCTTTTGCTCATCAGAAAGTATTCTATGTGATAATACTGTGCTGGATGTGTGGAACAGCTCTTAGCCTGGCAGCTGACATATCTAACTCTACTGCCCCACACTATATCATTGGCTTTGTGAGCTCACTGACAGTGACATCACAGATGAATGACCTGGCAGTCACTGAACTGCTGTTCCTAAGCAGCAGTGATCTCACAGTCAGTGAGGTCTCACTGCTGATGATGTGTTGGGGGTCTGTTACATAGATCACACCTACTAACATCAGGTAAACAATCTTCTAATTAAACAAAGGGAAAAGAAAAAGTACCTCAGATATAAAAGGTAACAGTTGGCTGCTTTTAAAATCTAATATTAGATGTAGGCAGTATACTAGCCCTTTAAACTATGACTTACTTTGAGTGAAAAGATCAATGGAAACTTGAGTGGCTCCAGAGGACTGGAGGAGGGCACTGTAATCATACTGCATTTGAGAAACATAGGCCTTTTTGAAAAATCTTGGCATAACACATATTGCAGTACAAACTATCTCCTGAAAGTATTCATCTTTTTCAGTTTCAATTCTGTTATCTCGCAAGAACTGATTTCAGAAAGGGAGAGCATAGGTCTCAACCTCCTGTCACTGTAGATAAACAAAATGCTATAGTCCCCAGTTCTGGCAGTCTCTCACCATTCACCAGGACTAATGCAGACAGTGTGGAAATCAAGACTTACCTTGCCCCAACACTGTCTATGTGAATTATCCAAGGGTTTGAAGCCCAAGTGGTGTCAGTCCCTTACCTCTTACCAGCACTAAATCCATCACAGTGTGGGTAAGTTTGCACTGAGCCTGCCCCACATGGTACTATATCTGTGGATAAACTGCTTTATCTGCTTTTTACTAGCATTAAATTCATCACAGTGGGTGAGTGGGGGGCTGCACAGTACCCGTCCCTGTGGATAAACAAAGAGCTTTAGTTTACTATCTAGTTCTATCTCAATGGTACCTTGTTTTTTTTCCAGTTGTTTAACCAGGTGAGACACACTATGCTGAAAGCTTGTTTACAGGTGCAACCTGGGAGCATAGGGAAGTTAAGTGACTTGCTCAGGGTCACACAGTATGAAAGTGGGGGCTGTGGGATTCAAACCCAGGTCTCCAGATTTGCAGCTCAGAGCCTTAAACCACTGCACTATACTGCCTATACTGCCACCCTTGTATGAACATTGAGAAGAAAAATCAGCAGTGAACCCGATTCTGTGAATAAACAGAGGTGTTGTATGTCCCCACCTTTCACTAGTACTGGATAGCAAATATAAAAAGGTTGAATAGAAAATAAAAAAAAAACAGAAGAAAAGGGTCTCAGATCCCAATAAATGCCCATAGGAATAAGGGTAAAAACTTAAGTTTGTCAGTAAGGGGTGAGAGAGTTGTAGAGCAAAGCTGCAGCTCGACTGTCTGTAATCTGACACTGTAGTCTGCTGGACTGTTTCAGAGCTTCAGTAAATTCCAGTACAATAGATAATGAGTTAATCCCTAAATTGCTGAACGAAATAGAATAAATCTATTAGACTGAGCTGGACAGATGCTCAATCAGCAGCCCTGCAAAGGTTCAACTGAGGGGCTAGAAACAGCAGTTTCCAAAGTTTTTTTTGTTAGTATCCTGAGAAGTTTGGAGGTACAATACAGTAGCATTCCCCCTCCCTTCAGATACCTTTAATGTAGAGTAGCAAATAGCAAAAATCAGAGGGGGAGTGCACTGTTTTGCAGCTGTGGAGGAATACTTCCAAATGTCCAAAAGAGAGTTCCACAATCAGCCATTTTTAGAGCTACAATCCGATCCCAATAGGGCTGTAGGCTCTGCCCACAGCCCTTAAAAGGGATGCAGTTGGCTCAGAAATGCCTTACTAGGGGTTTTACCATGAAAGTATAATTTTTAAGTACCTCTGACATACTGTAGTTTCTTTAGCAAAACCAGTGGTGACAGTCATCTCTCCAAACTGCCCGTAGCCATTTCACATACACCAGGTGACTTCCAGGGTGTGGGGTAACCCTTATTAGCATACCCTGAGCACCAGGAACCACTTAGTGTACACAAGGTGATCATGGGCAGCTCGGGAGACATGATGGCTGGCATGGGTCTTCCAAAAGAAAATACAGTATGTGAAAGGTACCTAGAAATTATACTTTCATGGTAAAACACCTAATCGGGTGTTTCTGAACCAACTGATGCTCTTTTTCTAGAAGTCAGCTTTCCCCTTTAATAGCTTGTTGTCCATCGCTTTTCTGACAATGTCATCTTTCTACCTTGTGGGTTGAAGGCTCAAATCTTGTTTCCCTGTGACCACTGTAATTTGAAAAGGATATTTACAATGGTTAGAGGACTGAGCAAGGTTATAAGAATCAAATAGAGACAAACTGCATTGGCCTTCAGCATATTCTTATCTATAGGTCCCCAAAATAGATTCATGGCTGGAGTTAACTGCCTCTAAAATTTCATTAAGGTCTACCCCCGAAGGGCATTTATTTATCTCGGGAGACCCTCTACTTTATTTTGTAGGTTTCTGAAAATATCCTTAGTAAAAGTGGCTCTACTGGGACTACTCAAAGTCAGGAGCATGGAAACCAGAATTCAGGTCATCTTAGCAAACAGCAGTTTTCTCCTAAATGGAGCTATTTCTTCAGTCATGCGAGAGAGTCCTCTGACGCTGAAGTCATTGGGAGTAGGCTTCCCAGTAGCATGGCTGTGCATGGCCAGGTATGCGATTCAGGAGAAAGTGAAATATCCAAAACAAAACCTGCTAACTACTCTCACTATTTCAGCAGATAAATGGTAAGACATGTTTATATCACCTCACAGCCTTAGAGTGAACCCAGAGGAATTGGTTTAACAAACACGCTGTTCCAGAAGAGTAATTCTTCTTAACAGGCATACAGCTGAGATCAGTAAACCCACTTACATTGAAATGGCTGTGCCTCTGGAGATGTATTGAAAGAAGTCAGTTTTCAGCATCTGCTGATCTTGGATTCCAAGTTTTTGGTTGGTGATTGACAATTTGGCAATGCTAACAGTCCGATGAAACTCAGCCTGTTGAAACTCAGGGACAAATGCTGGGCGACCTACAAGGCCTCCCAAAGTAACAACAACCTTCTAGCTTACAGATGCCTCAGAAACTCCTGTAAAAAAGCCATCCGCTCAGCAAAAAGTGAGGCATGCCGATCCGCCCTGCTCTCCTCTGCCAGCAATCTGAAGAGTTTCTGGCAGAACATTAGAAGTGCAGTTGGGGGCTCCCCCAGAGTGCAAGTCATGGACTTGCTCATTGACGGGATCAGTTGCAATAACCCACATATAATTTCAAATACCTTTAACACAATGTTCTCTGAACTGTCTGCCCCTCCCTCCCCGTCCACTGCCCTCAAGTCCCCTAGCACTCCTCCTCTTGGTCCCAAGTCCCATCCCCCCTTCTACCTACATCTGGTGTTGGTAGCAGAGACCCAGATGCTCCTTGCCAGCCTCTCCCCCATAGTGGGGCAGGGCATGATAGCCTAGAACCGAAACTGCTCAGGCTAGGGGCCCACCTCCTAGCCAGGCCCATAACGCATATCTTCAGTTCCTCCCTAACCACTAGAGTCATCCCAGACCTCTGGAAAGTGGCCAAGGTTACCCCTGTTCTTAAGCAAGGTAACCCCAAAGATCCCCTGAACTATCGACCCATCACCATTCTGTCTGCCACCTCCAAGATTCTGGAGAAAATAGTGGCCTGTCAGCTAACCGAGTATATACAGGAACACAACCTCCTCTCTCCGGCTCTGCATGGGTTTAGGAAGGGGCACACCACAGCTATCGCCTTCGCTGTAGTGTCCTCAGCTGATCAGAACCGCAACTGACCAGGCAACCTCACCGGTGCTATCTTTGTGGATCTCTCCAAAGCCTTTGACAGGATAGACCACTCTCTCCTTAGCTCCACTCTTCTTTCCCTTGGACTCTCACCCCCTGCCCATGCCTGGTTCCTCAACTATCTCTCTGGTAGGAAGCAGTACACCAACTTTAATCAGACCCTCTTTCACCCCACAGCTGTCCACTGTGGGGTCCCTCAGAGGTCTGTCCTCGGCCCTACTCTCTTCTCCCTTTTCATCAATGAACTGCCGTCCATCACCACCCATGGACATACCACCCTGTATGCGGATGACCTGGTCATCCAGGCCAGCGCCCGAGATATTGTCACCATTAATTCCCAACTAAATTCTGACTCCAAGCGGATCCAATCCTGGCTGGTGGAACACAGGCTTACCACCAACTTCAAGAAAACCCAAGCCATGCTTTTTGGTTCCCTGAGCAAAACTAAATCCTGCCCTGCTCCCCTACAAATCTATGCAGTTGATGGCACTCCCCTGCAGACGGTGGCCGCTGTCAAGTACCTGGGCTTCACTCTGGACCTGCAGCTGGATCTCACCCTACACATCCAAAATGTCTGCAAGGCCAGGAACAGCAAGCTTGGTCTCACCTACAGAGCCAAAAACTGCTTAACCCTGGCTGCTCGTGTGGCCCTAGCCAGGGGGGTTCTCCTCCCTTCTCTCTGCCACAGTCTAGTAACCTTTGCCCCTGTGCCTAAATCCAGCCTTTTGAAATGGGACACAGCCTACAATAACATCTGCCACTTTGTGCTCTCTGCCTCCACAACCCACCGCTGTGACCTCTACACACGCCTAGAGTGGTTCCTCCTGAGAAGAACCGCACTTTTGTAGTTGGGAACTTCATCGACAACATGGTCAGATCAGCCACCCCTGCTGCCCTTGCCCTTCCCCCCAACCCTGACACCTGCTCCTACCACCTCAGGTCAAGAGCGACACTTGATCGCCCGGTTCCTAGAACCTGCACCCTTGCGGGTGATCGGTCTTTCGCCACCTATGCCCCTAAAATATGGAATTCCCTCCCTGCTCTTACTCGGTCCTCCCCCTCCCATCCTGGCTTTAAAACCTCCCTTTGGAACCACTTGAAGGGATCCTCCACTTGTCCATGTACCTCGTAGCGCACCAGCCCAGGTATGCTGGGGAGGTCTCTGCGCCCACAGGGACCATTGCACTTATCCTCCTGCCAACTGGTCAAGTAACTGTTAAATGTCATCCTTGAACCAGTCCTATATCCCTCCCCCCTCCTTCCCTGATTAGTTCACCAGGCCCTGGTCCCCTCCCTCCCGGTTTGTTCATTCCTGAGTGTACCCCGGTCCCCCACCCTATCTGCTGACACTTACTTCTGTTTGCATTGACTGAACCTGTTTTATACAATTTTGTGCACTGTACTTATCTTATGCTAAATCGTTTCTATTGTGGTTAGCTACCTACTCTAACCCTGTTAAGCTTGTCATTTTTCTGGATGTCAAATTCTGATATTGCCTGATATCTCATTGTATGTAAACTCGACTTCCTCACTGTTCTTGTGTGCTCTAGCTTGTAACCCTCCCGGGTCTCACCTGAAAATTGGCACTTGGCTGTCTAGTGTGACTTACCCGGTTAACAAAAGCAAATAAATAAATAAATAAATTTCAATGGTATGAGTCTCTCATCTGTAACAGGTAATTAAAATCATCATCTGGGGTAAGTTTGTGTCCTTTAAAAAAAGTCAACTAGCTCAACTTCGGCCTGGTGTTATTCCTGATCAAGGATGAAGAGGGCCACACCAATAGTACAATAGTATCAGGGGGAACCTGTATTAGGAACATATTACTGGGAAGTGCCATCTTGGTCATAGTGCTATGTTTCAAGTAGGAAACCAAAATTTCTTTCAAATGGGTGCTGACAAGTCACTGGGCATCAGCATTGGCAGTCTTGGTTCCCTAAAAACCAGTAGAGCTGGAAAGGGTTACTTTACAGGCCTCAAGAATGGCATCAGGAGCCAAAACATATAGAATCTCAGCTGCGTCCTTTGGGAAGGGTTTCCCAGAACAGACCAGTGGATACCTCTAACATTCTGGCACATATTCAGATTGGGAACCAGGTAGTGCCAAGGGGATTGTTCCTGGTAAGTTATGAAAGCTGGAGTCTCCATTTATGCAAAGACACCCCCTTCCATGTCCCTACATTTAACAAAGATTTCAGTCGGTAGATATTACCAATCTCCATGAAGGGGACATTTACTGTAAAAGAAAGCTACCTCGATCCTTTCTTCCTAGGTTATAGGCTAAATGTATTTGGATTGCTTCCACTGGCATGTTTGAGGCCTTACTAAGCATTTCTCTAACTAGTTCCTCAGGGACAAAGTGCAGGGGAGTAAGTCAATTAAATCAGCACTCCAAAACAGGCACTCCTCACCAAGGTGATTTGTACATAAATGTACATCGTTTCTATAATCAATAATGTGGATTTGATTATAGAAATGGTGTACATTTATGTACAAATAGTCTTTTTGAATATTAACTAGATTATTATTATTTTTTGGTCACTGTTTAGTTGATTTTCTAATGAGTCTACAATGATAAATATATGAGATTTGTTAACGTGCCTGAAATATGTAAGCAATATGTGCAGGTTTCTATCACATAACATTATATGGTAACTGTAACGTTAAGTACATAATTCATCATTTGTGATATCATGACTGGGATCTCCATTTAAATTGTGTCTCACTATACTCCAGAGCCTGCCTCCTGAGGAAGACCTAACGGTTGAAGCGCAGGGGCATCTGGTAGAAGTTTGCCTGTGGTCACATCTTTGATTCTCCACAATAAATGACTTATTTTTGCATCAACTTGGTGAGGAGCGTCTGTTTTTGAGTGCTGATTTAATTGTCTTACTTTGCTGGACTTTGGCTTGCTGCCTAGTCAGCATCCCACCTAACACTGAGGAGCGCGGGCTTGCTTTTGTTGTTAGACAAAGCACAGGGGAACCTGACTTCGGATCAAATCACTGATACTGGTATCTGCCTTTCTCAATAGTTCTTGTATAATCAGCCTGATTGCTTGCATCTCTTTCATCCATCCGATTATGTCTGATAAGTCCTGCTAACTTATAGGCTGTGGCATTAAATAGTTTAGAATGCATATTTACTACTACAGTAACATCCTCTACTGTCTTTCCTAACTTGATCTTGGCATCTTACTGCAACAATACCTGTTGTCTAACTTCGGATAACTGATTCTGGAGCACGTTTACGTGAAACTGTACTGCCTGTGCTGAGTACTCTTGCTATGGAACCTGCATGGGAGAACAGGGATATTGCACTAGTGACTAGCACCGCTATGCCCGTGAAAGCAAAATGCTTCTTAGGATTAGAGGTTACCTCTCATATTTGATAACAAAGGACTTTTTCCAAATGGGCTAAAAGGCTTGTCAGTTCTCCATAGTTGTCATATCAATTAGAAAATTCCCTTTCCTGCCTTAACCTGTCAAAAATTCCTGAATTTCTTGTTTGCAGCTGTTTTAGGGTCTAGTGACAAGAACATCCTTTATCCAATATTCTCCTTTAAGGTGAACCTATCCTGTATTTTCTTTCTGCTAAAAAGCAGGACTATTGAGCTCCCGTGCCTCAACTGGCGCTCAACCACAATGTTTAAATATTTTTTCTGTTAGCCCCAAAGGAAGGGAAGGAGTAATAATACTAGGGGACATGTAGGTGTGGTGGCTCTGGGGTCACCTGACTCTGTAAGTTCTGCTGTCCCGTCGACCATCACCTCTATCCTCCATCTCTACATATCACTGATGATTATCTACTCCTCTGTCTAATTTATCATGCATTACCTCTCGTTTGTTGTGCCTTATTTGTTGCTGCCTTGTACTTTTGCCCTTACTGCATATATCAGGGCATTTAGCTTACCCACTGCTGTACTTATATTTTGAACCTATTGTACAAATATATCAATTCTTCTTGTATCACCTGCCTCACTGTTTTTGTATACTATGTTCATACCTGTTAACCCGTAACAACTCATGTTCCGTTGTCATATGAAATGCCTTATTATTCTGCAGTATATGTAATTTGTATTCTGTCCCAGGTCCATCTTGTAAATGAGTTTTTCCTCAATGATGTTTCACCTGGTAAAATAAAGATTGATTGATTGAATTTGCCCCCGAGGGCTTGGCAGCATGACCGCTTTCCATTTCCTGACTCTGCAACCTGCCCCCATGTTCCAACATTTTCCATTCCCTTGAATGCAGCATCTTTTTCGAAGCTGACTACCTGGCACCGATTAATGCCAGGTATCAACTAACAAGGTTCTTTGAGGTCTCTCCTTATAGAGATATCACAAAATGTTGAAGCACTAGGGCGGATCACAGAGTTTTGAAGTGGAAAGGGATTGTGCTGCCAGCCCCTCAGGGGCAAATTGCAATCACTTCCCTTCCTTTGGTGGCTAATAGAAACTTTTTTAACATCATGGTGGGGCTTCCCTGGAGATAAGGGAGCTCCATGTTTCTGCTTTTAAGCACCAAGAAAGCTGCCCTTTAACTTGTCTAAACTCCCAGATTTCTTGCTTACAATTGCTGTAGGGTCCAATGATAGGAAAAACCTTTTACTGACAATTCTAGGTTCTGTAATCATATATCCAGATGCATCTCACAGAAGGATGCCACAGCTAGGTTCTGGTACAGAAATTTCCGATGATGGCTTTGGATCTGCTTGGCTAGTGAGGACTAGGAGTAACGTTGCGAATGTATTTATTTATTTATTTGAAAAATGTTTCACCACGAAAGAGAACATGAGCTGAAAACAGCTAGTTTCCAGAAGCGTCCGGGGCAGGGGGGAGTTACAAAGGTGGGAGAAACAACAGACACGTAACAATACATGAGCAGTACAAGCACAATTATCGAAATATAACAGTGTGGTACCAGTATAGAGCAGAATGACCCAGACCAACCGGCCAGGGAAACAAACTATGTTTGGATAAAACTGGTACATCCAGAATGACAAATAACAAATTACAGGGTTTGAAACTACACACAGGAACCCCAAGAAGGAAAGAGAAAAAGAAGGAAAAAATAATGAATATCATCCATTAGTGAGGTAGATTCCAAACCTGACACCCCTCCCCAAGGATGGTGGAAGGTGGAGGACAGGCCTACAATAGATGTAGTTTAAAACTTCTCTGTGGTTCTCCTGAGTGGAGTCCTGAAAGTGCTGGTCTGGCTTGTAAGGCTTCAGCTTATAACTATGAAGCGCTTGGAAATAGTGTTCCTTGCTCCCTCTAGGAATCTTACTCCGATAGCAGATCGGGTTGGCTTTATTTACAATCACATAGGGGCCTAGCCACTTTTCTGATAATTTCCTTCCCTCTTTGCTCTTCTTTTCTTATACTTGAAATCGAACACTTTATCAACACTCTGATTGTTGGGTTCAGAGGCCTTCCTGCCATAATAAGGCTTTCTCACTTCTGTACTTCTCTCTATATTTTGCCTAGCAAATGAAAAAAAAAAATTCTGTAAGTGATACTTGTATATGTCAGAAGCTGCTGCCACATGTTTAGCAGGGGTTTGGTACAACAGATACATTGGCAGTACCATCTGCCTGCCAGTCATCATTTCAAATGGCATCAGCTCTGTGGATCAGTTTTAATTTTTATTCTTTGTTAACCCTTTGTAAGGTCCACTAGGCACAATTGCCTGTTTTCAGGGGTGACCTGGGAGCTTTAGGCTCGTTAAGTGACTTGCTCAGAGTAACACAGTATGCAAGTGGAGGTTGGGGGAATCAAACTCAGGTCTGCTGAACCAAGCTCATTCACAGCTTGTTACTCTAACCTCTAGGCTTAGGGGTTAATCTCACTGCTATTAGGCCAAGTGCTTCCTTAAGGTCCCAATCCTTTGCATTTTTTGAGACATACTTCTTGAGTATGCTTACAATAAACTGATTCATTCTTTCTACTTGTTCAGAGGATTGGGGGTGATAGGCTACATGAAGTTTCTTCTGAATCCCTAGTGTATGACATACTTAGGTTAGCCATCCCTTCTGATGTGAAGTGGGAACCTCTGTCTGACTCTATCTGCTAACATAGGCCCCAGTGGGTAAATATGTGTTGAAAATGGCTGCTGTGTTCTTAACAGTTTCACTAGGAGCTGGTATGAATTCTACCCATTTAGTTAACAAACAGGTCGCAGTTAGCAAAGTGTCTTGTTTCCTCTGGCTGAAGCAAGAAATGGGCTTATCCAAACAATGGGCCTTATTCACAAACCATGCGGATGGGATACACGCCGCGTAAACCCAACGCACAGCCAACCTGCACCTTGCCTCGCACACTACACCCCTGTGTGCCATTCACATGCCTGCTATGCCCCCCAAGTGCCCAGCAAACTGGCTGAACACACAGTTCTGCATGGGGGTGGCCCAGGGAGAGGCACAGGGGGCATGTCTACAATCCACGACATACACGGAGGCGCAGGTGCCTTGCACGATGGGGGGGCAACGGCTGTGCTTTCTGAAAGCAGTCATAACTGTTACGTGCCCCCTGGATGCTGCTGGTTGTGGTGGGATGGCAGGGGTCAACGGACCCCTCACTGTGTTCGCCCCTGTCATTGGGGCCCATTTGGGAGGGTGGGAAACTGTCAACTGGGGTCCCCCACACCTCAGACCTGTGTCTGCATATGCACCCATCGACAACATCCATTACATTACCCTGCAAACCTGCACAATGGGGGGGTTGGGGCAGGGCCTTGTAACAGAGCCAGGTGGGGGCCACTGTTCGTGAATGCAGTCCCTGCATGGATCTCCAGCAGGTGTGGTGCTGCATGGGGGGGCTACATGCAATTTGCATGTCCCCTCCTCTTTTGTGAATAGGGCCCAATATGAATATCAGACCAGGGTAATTAACTCCTTTCACTTGCAAGGGTACTCGGAACCTAAAAAGATAAAAAGTCCTCACGCTGCTCAAAGAGAAGTGGGGTGCAAAGCCAAGGCAACCAAGCGGTGTTCAAGAAATCCAAAAAGGGGCTACACTCCAGAAGCTTCTGTGTGAGGTATTTTGTACCTGTGTTGTATTCCAGTTTTGGAATTAAATTGACATTTTGGAGCAATTCTGCTTGTGTGTGTGGCTTTTAGAGTGCAACCCTTTTTTGGATTTCTTGTACTCAGAACCTAGGCTTTGATGGTTGAACCTACAGCAAGTGAGACAACCCCTAATGCATGTAGGTACATCCTCCTTCATGCAGGCCAGTATGCAGTTTTCTTTAAGGTTTCAATAGAGGCTCCAAGCCCCAGGGTACCCACTGTAATGCACTTCATGCATGTGATGTAACATCATTCTATATTCCATTGGGATCACCTATCAGGGTAAGTCAGAGGATTTTGTGGGTGTAAGTGAGTAGCTTTCCATGCAGGCTAAACATCTGTTTCTGGTCATACATGATCTTTAACTTCCTATCCTGCTGCAGATCTTTCGCAGTGATGGGTTGACTCTCACGATTCTCCAGGTAAAAGTATAATTTGGAGAGAGTTTGTGTCTTAACTGGGCCTGTATCATGTCAGGATAAGGCTCTTCTCTAATCATAACAGGGTGCCCCATGGGGGGTGCTTCTGGTGTGACCACTGGCTGTTATTCAGGTTCAGGTACAAATCTTCTGACCTGCAGCCAGGTTGGCCTCAGGTTCGAGGGTAAATCTCCAAGGGGTGCTGTTCAGGGCTCTCTCCCTAGCAAGGCTGTCAGTCAGGTCGCTGCCTTCTTTATCAGGTCCATTGGTCTTGGAATGTCTCTTTACCTTTTTCCAGTAAATGGTCATCCCATTCTTCAGTACTGATTGAGCGACAGCAGTAACCAATTCCACATGTTTGATATTTTTGCGTTTTGAGGTTTTGAACCTTCTTTCCTTACGGTGTGAAAGGTAGGTGGTGAAACCCAATCTTGTATAGTTAGAATCAGTTCAGATCGCACATTCTGTGAGTTGAAAATTCACTGCAGTTTGAACAGTTAGCAAGATACATACTATCTTTGCATATTGGCTGCATTTTGGCCCTAGCTGAAAAATGTGGGGTGTGGTAGGTGTAGCTTCTTCCCAGCATAATCCCACACCTACACTCAGATTTACTTCTTCGTGAAAACAACACCAATCTACACTGGCCTTGTGTAATCCTAGAAAAGCATTCTCATCAGAAGGAAGATGACAGCCAGCCCCGTTGCTCCAGGTGATAGGGGATCGCCTGGCATGCTGGCAACCCAGGTTCGCACCCGAGCCTGGGACATCAGGAGCGGAGGCCGGCACTGAGGGCCCAAGAGCATCCCTCGGACACTCTCCTCCCGGGGGGGGGGGAGCATCATGGATGCACCACCCTGTGGCTGCTCCTTGCAGCCGGGCTTGGCATCACACTTTGTGACGTGGGTGACCACACGCTGCATGCACGAGTATGCAAGGATGCTGCAGCATGCATCCCTAATGAGCGGGGGGACACAAAGTCAGGAATAATGCTCACCCTTGCTGGACAGATGACGGTGGTCTGCCTCCCTGGCAGCAAAGCTGAGAAGCCTCTGGGCCTGTTCCTCACCACTTGACACAGATGCAAGAAGGCGCCTATGGACACCTCGATCTCCCCTCCTGGTAGCCTCTCATGGATAGGGGGCCCTTCCAGATGAAGGGATACGTCGGGTCAATCGGGTTGACAGAGGGAACGGTGGATGGCAGAATGGGGGAGCAGTGCAGGGTGCAGGATTGGTTGCCCGAAGGAGTGGCTGGCAAGGACTAGTGGCAGAGAAAAAAAGATCATGCAAAAAAAAGAAGGAAGATGACTATGATCTGTCATTGGGTGGCTCCTCCATAAATTACTTCTTTCAATCCCAGATCTGCACATGAGTGAAGGTCAGCTAGGCCCTGGGCTACAGTATTTTTCTTGTTTTTGGCAAACCTTACTTCAATGTCATGCTCCTGGAGGGTCAAGGTCCATGTCCTGGTCATATTTCTGGTACAGAACTGCACTGATGCTCAGGTCTGTGTGACCCATCTCACAATAGAACTGTTTACCTCCTTTTGGAAAGGCCAGGCAAGGAGACTGGCTCAGCCTCCTTTGGAGTTTCCTTATGGACTCTTCCTGTTGAGGGCCCCCCACTTCCAACTTGGTTGATTTTCAGGAATTTAACCAGAGGCAGGTACTGCTGAGCATACTTCTTGACAAGCTGTCAGGAGTTGTTACAGATTCCAAGGAAACCATGCAGTTCTGTCAGATTGGTAGGTGGGTTTATGTTAATAACTGCCTGCACGCACTTGGCCTGAGGCCTAATCCCTTCAGTGGATATTTCCGTGCCTAGGTAGTTCACTTTTTTCCTGCACCATTGCTTCTTCATGATGGAAATTGTTGTACTCGTGGCCTGCAACTGGGTGAGCATATGTTGGAGCTTGTGGTCTTCACAGGTATTGCTCGTTAATAAGTCATTGATGTAAACCAATACACCATGGCTTTCTGTGTCAGGTAAGGCCTTGTGCAGAAACAAATTGACTTCAGCAGGGAATTTATAAACCCAAACGGCATCTAGGTCCGAGTCAGCTAGCACCTCCCAAAGGAGAAGGCCAACTTGTGTTGGTCCTTGGGATCCACCTCTACAGTACAAAGGCCATTGCCTATGTCTATGGTAGTTAAAAATTGGTCTCTTTCTATCCTGGCCAAACTCTGATAAATACAAGCCATGGGCCACCGACAAAGGGGTCAGTGCTTGTTCAGTTGCCTGTAATCGATGGTAAGTCACCACTTATCAGTGGGATTTAACACATGCCATACTGGAATGTTGCAAGTACTGGCACATTCCCTAATAATGCCTCTCTCTAAGAAGGATTCTAAAATCTCATGAATAGCTTACTGTACAGCTAATGATACAGTAGTTCTCACACTTTGTCATAGTGAGCCTCCCCCAAGCTTTGGAAAAGAACTTGAGCCCCCCACAATATAGAAATAATTTTGGGCCTCCCCATAGTTAGAACACTTATCGTACTTTACACAGTACACAAGGAATACAGTGACATGTCTGAGTAGTTGCATTTATTCTCATTTTATTGGACTTATCATTCTCCCTCTGTATAACCCCCTTCCCATGTCAGCCTACTCATGCCACACTTCTGGGTTTTGGACCCTATTTACTGCACCCCTCATTGCAATACCTCCATGTGTCGGACTGCTTTCTTTGTCAGTTTTACCTTGTCCTTAAACACCTTCTCAGGGACCATTTTGCTTTGTCCTGCTCTTGCTCCTAGTACCTCTCAACCTAGCCTTTGCATTTGTGCTTTTCTGCAGCCAGTATAATGGGTCAGTTGTTACCTTGTACATATTCATTTATATTATTTTGCATTTTGTTTTGCGCAGTTTCCAAGAACTGTACTTCCTCCTTTCAGCTTTTCCCCCATGTTACATCAGGAAACAAGTGTTTGTTGAGTACGACTTTCCCGGTCACCATTTTGTACATGAATTTGCAAGCCATTATTCACTTTAGTTTGCTGCATCGTATCACACAAAGTATCCAAAACCTGACATTTAAATATAGTACATTTTAAGGCTTGCGTGAGCCTCCCCGGAACAGGTTGGGGCCTCCCCTGGGAGGCTGGCCTCAACATTTGAGAAACCCTGGTATAGTGCATTGTTTGACATGCACAAGCTAGTTGTGTCCTAATCCTGCCAGCCTGGAGGATAGTTTTCCTACAGTTTAAACTGTCGTTAAAAAACAGATTGGGAAATTCATGGTAAACTGTAGCTAGTTTAGGTTTCTCTGAATCTGGCACTGTACTAGCTAATGCCACCTGCTCATTGACTTGTTCAGAAAACGTAGGATGTGGCTCAGCCTCCCTATTTCTACTTTGGTTTCAATCAGGTCAGACATGTACCTGTTTTCTACTGAGGCAGTCTCATTTCTTTCCTCTGGGTGGGGGAGTGGTTCAGACAAGACTAGGTAAGAGTCTTTGCCTTCCTATTATATCCTTTACTGGTTAGCTGTTCTGGCTGGACCGTAATCTGTCCTGAAGGCAAAGTGGTGTAACCCCACCATGTCACCATCCTCATTGCAGGTATCTGGCTGACAACTGAAATGATAGGTGAAAAATCATGAAAACTGGAATTCACCACCACTCTTATATTTGCCTGAGAGTGTGGTTCCTCATTCACCAGAAAGTAAGCAATTCTCCCCATGAAGTCCAACAGATGGGTGTGACCCTCCCCACTAAGGGTCAATCCCAGTTTCCAGAAAGATTTAGTGGGGTGGAAGAAGGCTCCATTCTCTGGCAAACTATGTCCCTTTTTCATATCAGTCTCAGAGGGAAGTCCCAGGTCCTGCCTGGGATGGTGACACTGTTTGTTAACCCCCTGACAAATTTGTGGTATGGTCTGACCAGCTGTTATTTGAGATTTGGTGCAAGTCAAAGGCTGGGGTGGTGTCTGGAGATGGGTTCAAAGGGCAGGCTGATCAGCATCCAGGTGAACACTGGCTGAAGGCCTTACCAAAAAGTCAGCCTCCAGCCACACTGATATCATCACACTTTGGAACATGTATGCGTAATGACACAGGGGATTCCCCTCTATTATGAAATTCAGGGCTGCTATTCTTTCCAATTTCAGGGAACCCTCCCCAAAAGGCATACTGTCCAGTGGGTGGTTAAATTTTACCACTATCAGCTCTAGGTTTGCACACTTCAACTCTCTGTACAAATGGTATCCAATCAAGGTCCTTTCATACGTAAGGAAAAAGGGTGCATCTTTAAACCCTCGGTTCTGAACTGTTACAGACAGAGTGAAGCTGTCCTCAGTATTCCTTTTCACATAACACAAAAGATCCCCTTTTGTTTGTGGCCTAGACTGGATTTCAGCTAGCTGCTTATTAAGGCTCTCAGTGCAGTCTTCCTTAGTGAGGTGTAGTTCAGATGACAGAGTTGTCTCCTCCACACACCTGGGTTCACAGGGGAGGAGATCTGCGGACTTTCTTCTCCCTCTGTGGAGCTGCTTCTTGATGAATTGCCTTCTGGAAGTATCTGCATAGCTGTCCTGTGAAGTCTGAATTCTAGTCAAATTTAACTCTTCCCTGGTCTGTTCCAGTGGGACTGTGGGGCTGGTGTTCATGGGTAGGTTGATGCAGATTTCTTTGCTTTCTGGGGAAGCTTTTCTTCAGCAGAAGAAGGAAGGTGGTGATGCATCTCTATAGCTTGCTGTTAAGACCGCACCTATAATACTTTGTGCAGTTCTGGAGGCCACATCTCCAGAATGGCATAGGCAGAGTGGAGACAGTCCAGAGGAGGGCAACTAAAATGTGTGGGGTCTGCATCCTAAGGTCTACGAGGAAAGACTAAGGGAACTCACTCAGTATGTACACAATGGAGGAGGGGAGGGAAAGGGGGCTATGAAAGAGACCTTTAAATACCTCAAGGGGTAGATAAAGTACAGCAGGACAGTATTTTTCAGAAAAAAGGCACACAAGAACAAGGGGTCATCCTATGAAGTTGGAGGGAGGTAGATTCAGAAGAAATTTGAGCAAGTACGTCTTCACAGAAAGAGTGGTAGATTCATGGAACAGCCTATCAGCTGAGGTGGTATCATATCCTAGAGAATCATAGGAATTTACAGGTCATAAGCCATTTAGCCATAGTGACTTGACCATTTGTACCTAGAAACCCTCGAACCCCACTCTTCATTGAGCCTTCATGTGCACATCCAAAAGTCTCTTAAACTGATCCATGCTATTACTTTGCACGATCTCTACTAAAAAGTTGTTCCATTCTGCTACAACCCTCTGGTTAAACTACTGCTTCCTGTTATTTCTTCAAAAGTCCTCACCTCTGAGTTTTGATGGGTGCCCTCTAACTCATGCCTCTGATTCACTTGTTGTTAATGTTAGGCATTCCCGTAGGTCTGAGTTATGGAAAGCTTTATACACCAAACAAAGGTTCCCTCTTAACCTTCTATACTGCAGTGAAAACATATTCAGCTTCGTCAGTCTCTCCTCATATATCATCCCCTTGACTTCATTTACCATCCTGGTCACCCTTCTCTGCAATCCCTCCAATCTTCCAATAGATGTTCTGCTGTGTGGGGCCCAGAACTGCACACAGTACTCCACATTGGGCCTGACCAGTGAACAATGCAGGAGCATCAGCACTGTCTCGGCTCCTCTATGCATCCCAGCATTATATTATCCCTTTTTTACCCTTCCCTGCAGTGCCTGTCAAACTGCAAGTTACTGGTGATGATCACTCCCAAATCTTTGTTCGTCAGTTGCATTTAACTCAACACCATTCAGATAATATTTTGCTCTTATGTTATCCTTGCCAAAATGCATTATTTTGCACTTATTCATGTTGAAAAATGAGCCTTTATTTGTGGCCCAGTTTGCTAATGTGCCAATCTCTTATTGAAACTGGATGGCTTCTACCCTGGAACTAACTAATACCCCCATCTTGACATTGGCAGCAAATTTTCTGAGCCAAGCCCTTTCACTGATATTCACTGATGCGACAAAGATATTAAAGAGCAGTGGGCCCAGGACTGAACCCTGCGGCACTCAATTCGTAACCTTTGCCCAGTCTGAAAGGTGTCCCCCACTGCAATGCATTGTCTTCTGTTACTCAACCATGCTGTTATCCATTTCACAATATTGTTATCTAATCCTACCTTATTCAGCGTCAATAATAATTTCCTATGTGACACTGAGTCGAAGGCCTTCGAAAAGTCCATATAAACGACATCCACAGGAACTCCCTGGTCTAGTGCCCTGCTTACTGGCTCAGAGAAGCCAGTCAGTCCTGTAAGGCATGACCTACCCTCCCTGAATCTGTGCTGGTGTACATCAGTTTGATCAGTGTCCTTCAGGAACCCTTCAATATGTTCTTTTATTATACCTTTGAGCATCTTACATTGGATGTGAGTTATATAAACTGGTCTATAGTTGGACATCTGGCCTCTGTCTCCTTTCTTATGTAACCCCCCTGAAATGGGGGTTCCTTAAAAGTCTTCCAGGAGCTTGCTTGAATGCTCCAAGCCTGAATGGTGTTTGCCATTTAAGCCGTTTATCTGTGAGTGCTTTTAGAGCCTCTGGTACTGTCTCTTTAAGAGCTGTCTGCTTGCAGACATAATTAGTTTCTATGGGGGGACTGTGTGTTTCCTTGCTTGAGTCCCACTCGAGCTGCTGCCAAATTGCTCCATTTCTGCCATCACTAAGTGGGCAGAGTGAGCACTTTTCAAAGATGTAACTGTTTGCCAGAAATCATTTAGAGTAATAACGAAAATACAGTTTGTCTAACCTGCTTTTCTTTGCAGTCAGAACTGTATTTGCCTATGCCTCCATTCTGGTTGAACTGCTGAACTGGACCAATCAGTGTGGGGGGACCTTTGAAATGGAGCCTGCTGCTGGCAAATCAGAACTTGGACTCTCATTGTGGAGCCAACCACCTATGTACTGTATGGCCAATGCTTCTGGAAATTGTAGTTTGGACGTCGGCACCTTTTTGCACCAACGGGGGAGTCTGATTGTGAATGACAGCCAAACCAGCCAACTGAACTGGGAGGAACTCAAAGGAAATGCCCGGCTCTGTCTACTGGAAAGATCAGATCAGTTTGGGTAGTGAAGAGACAGGGTACTGTGTGCTTCTTCGGTGTGTAGTTTTAGCGTAGGAATCACGTGTAAGGCCCTAAGTTTCAGTCTGCAGCTTGTGCAAGTGCCTGTTCAGACTGAATCCAACCTGTGAAGAGAATCAAGGAGATCTGAAGAGTAGAAACCAGGCTCACCCTGTAGAAGACTGGAGAAATTGCTGAATTGCACTCGGTCTGTCAGGAACTGAAGCTGCTGTGTGTTCTCCCGGGTATTGTGCAGTAATTGCGATCGGGATTGAGAAGCAGCCTGCCTGGTATAGTACTTTCCTTTTACATATAAATGTTTGCAGTGCTTGTGGGGAATCGCGTTTCAAATCCCCTGTACAATGAATTGAGTGCATGAAGCTGGAAGTAAACCCCATCTTAATCCAGACTACATCTATTTGCTCTAAACTGCAGTGGGGTCCAGTCACAAGGACCTTTTCCACATGTTCTGCTTCTCCTGGCAATCCAGGACAATCTGCTTTCCATCCAGTTCCCAGCACTGAGTCTGTGAGTACAAAGCAGGGTAGCTCCCTGCCATCTGTTTATCAAATTGCAAGTGTGTCATCTATCTGTTGCTGTTTCATTTCTTCACGAACTGAGCCATCCGGCTCCGGATTACAATTGGGTATTGTGCAAGTGTTTTTCCATCACAGGGTCCCATCCAGCTGCACCGATCCTGGCTAGCCCCCCCATCCTGGGTACTCAGTGAAAGTGACAATTTGGGACTCTGAACATGTGCACAGTACTGTGATTATTAAGGTGTCTAAACTAATTAACCTGATTTTCCCCTGTACTTGTTATATTCCCCTAAATAAATCAGATCTGTTTGTTTCAGCAAAGTTACACTGTCTGAGGTATTCATTTATGTTAAAGTGTTGTACTGTGGCTTTTGCCTTGTATCATCTTGTTTTACAGGGGGTCCCCAGAGTCAAGCTGATCGAACCAGTCCTGGGGGTAAGTGTATACTGTGAAGGTACTTCTGATATATTGTGTGGGCCACAAGTGGGAAGAAAGGGGGGTTGCAGTGACCCAGAGGGCTGTGACCAAGTCACACCAGACTGTCTTAACCCCGACCTCTGGGTGGAGGCACCCACCATTGGACCTAGGCCCCTTAACCTGTTAGCAGTTATGCAGGCAGGGGTAGTAGCCCTTGGGATAGCGCCACCAGGGGGTTACATCTTGGAGGCTCACCGCTGAGATTGTGTGTCCTCTAGTGGCCACATTTACGAATTACTGTTAAAAATAAATGGGTACTCCAACAGAAGCAGCTGTACACCAGTTGGTGAAATGGTGTACTGGGCAGGAGATTGACCCCCAAAATGCTGTACTTGTCTTAGATATCCCACTGGGTACCAGTACGGACATTGTAGAGGGAATACTTTCCAAGGTCGAATGTTTACGAAACCCTGTGCTGGTGGGGCGGCTGGCTGATCTGCTCGCCCAAACTCTCATGGCTCTAATAGAGTGTAAGGACCCTATAAACAGTTCTAAAGTGCAACAGACCATTACCCTAGAAGAAGCCCTCACTGCCTGGAAAGTGATAACTAAAGACAGTAAAGACCCCATGGAGAACGAGCCCCCCCCCACTATCTGAAACTTTTGAGGAGAAATTTGCTAAATTGTTGCTGGAGGAAGGGAAAACTGTGGAGGATTTAAATAAATTATTATTGCCACCCGAGAACGTTCCTCCACCAACAATCTCACCCCCTCCAGCACCTGTTATTGCCCCTCCTTCTGTGCCAGTGCAAGCCCCTATGTCTGTACCTGCCAATAGTCACGACTCTTACCACAGGTTGAAAATATTCTCCGGCACCCTCCCCACCCCACAAGGGGAGGATGACTGGGAGACCAGGATAGACTATGTTGCCCCTCAAGTGCTAGAATGGCAATGCTCAGAAGCAGAAAAGTGATAGAGGGTAAGTGAGAGCCTCTGAGGTCCTGCCCTGGCTACCATCTGTGCCAAACGGGCCAGTAACCATGAAGCGACTGCACAGGACTATCTTGAGGCCTTGGAGAATGTATATGAGAGCCCAGATTCTGATGAGGACCTGTGGTGGAGAGTAAGAAATGCACAACAGTATCAAGGGGAGTTGTTGTCTGTGTATGTATCTCGGCTGGAAAAATTGTTGCAAGAATGCCTCAGAAAGGGTAGTTTGCCAGCGATTGAATTGGACCAAACCAGGCTGGACAGGATCCTTAAGTATGCCCCCTTCTCAGAACTACGCCTAGCCAATCGATTGGAATCCCCACCCTCCTATGATGAACTAATGAGAGAAATTCGAGGAGTTGAGAAAAGATGACCCCGGGACGGACTTGCACCAATAGCTGCTGCTATGACCCAAATGACTGAGGGTGACCCGTCAAGTGAAGTTCAGGGGCAAGGGTTGGCAGTTAAAGAGTGTTCTGAGATGGAAAAGGGTGTGCCACCATGGGGTGAACTGCTGAGGGAGATTAGGAAAGCAACGGACAGTCTCATCATGAAGGCCGCTGCTACAAGTACGGGCACTGACACTTGCCCGACTGCTTCTGCTATGGGGGTGCCCACCCAGACACCTCATGTTGACAACAGTTTGAAACTGGATGCCTTGCCATGGAAGTGAGGGAACTGAAAAGATGTCTCCAAATGTTCACCCCACTGCCAGCTGAGGTGGCACCAAGGTTTTCTATTGACAGTACCAATGCGCGGCCCCAATGTGATGCTTCAGTCACCCCAAACTTCAGCTGACATATTTTGCCATAATTGTGGAAGGATGTGCACATGAAGAGGGAATGCCGGTCTCGGAAAGACTTGGAGAGAGTGGTGAGCCGCTACAAGGAGAGCTTTGGAGCACAAAACAGTGGTTAAGAGGTGCACAAAATGACCACAGTGAAGGTCGTAAAAATGTTAACTCACGTCCCTTTGTGGCAAGGTCATTTGCCCAGGCCCCCACTACCGCCTCTCCAGACTGGTTCTGGATAGTTGGTCCCTCCATCAAGACCACTGTAAAGGTGAATGGAGTGTCTACAAGAGCTGTATTAGACAGTGGCTCCCTAGTGACAATTATGTTCCAAGACTGGTATCAGAAGTATTTGTCTGATGTACCCTTACAACCGTTGGAGGGGCTGTATGTCTGGGGGTTAAGTGAGAAGGCCTACCCCTACTTGGGATATATCCGAATTTGGCTGTCTTTTCCCACCTCCATGGCTGGGGTGGCAGAGCAAGTAGAGACCCTGGCCTTAGTGTGTCTGGACTGTATGATGGGGTTCCTTTACTAACTGGGACTAATGCACATATGTTTGGACAGCTGGCACAGCTGTGTTATGAAAAACAGGGGTCAAGGACTATTAGAGCTTTAAGAATTCTGGCCTTGATCAAGAAGGCCTATGAGGCGCAGAGAGATGCTGACAAAGTGGAATCAGAGGAACCGGTTGGAGTTGTCTGGAAAAAGTATCCTGAGTCTCTGATCCTGGCGCCAAATGCCCAGTGTACCATACAGGGAGAGGCCCATATCAGAAAGGATGTCAAGAATAAAATATTAATGTTGGATGCACCAGGCGATGGGAAATTGCCGGAGGGACTGCTGGTCAAGCCTAGTATTTTGCCTGCTAATGCCCATGCTTATGCCAGAAAGGTAATGGTTCAAGTTCATAATGTGTCTGACAGAGAGATTCGAGTTAATAGAGTTTGCACCCTGGCTAATGTGCATTGTGCAGACACTGCAGTGCTACCCAGTAGCAAGAGTTTGGGGAAGAATGACATAGTAATGCCTGACTTGTTTGATTTCGGTGACTCCCCGTTGCCAGCTGAATGGAAAGTGAGGAACAGTGAGAAGCTTGCCCAGAGAGACCAGGTGTTTTCTTTAAAGGAATGGGACGTAGGGTGCATGCAAGGAGCTGAGCACCATATCCGGCTGCATGATGAAAGGCCATTTTGTGAGAGGTCTTGACGTCTGGCACCTGCTGATATAGATGATGTGAGACGGCATCTGCAAGAGATGCTAGGTGCTGGTGTAATACAAGAATCCAGAAGCCCCTATGCTTCCCCCATTGTGGTAGTGAGAAAAAAGAATGGGACAGTAAGGATGTGCTTGGATTATCGCACTTTAAACCGGCAGACTATCCCTGATCAGTACACAATGCCCCGCATTCAGGATGCTTTGGACTGCCTAAATGGGAGCAAGTGGTTCTCTGTGCTGGATCTCCGCAGTGGGTACTACCAGATCCCAATGGCCCCAGAGAACCGTGAGAAGACAGCCTTTATCTGTCTGCTTGGCTTCTATGAATTCATGAGGATGTCTCATGGGATTTCAGGTGCCCCAGCCACTTTTCAACGATTGATGGAGCGTGCAGTGGGGGACATGAACTTACTAGAGTGCCTGGTATACCTAGATGATGTTATTGTGTTTGGCAGCTCACTGGAGGAACATGAGAGCAGAATATTCAAGGTGTTGGACTGACTGGAAGACTTTGGCCCTAAACTGTCCAGTGATAAGTGTCAATTCTTTCAAATATCAGTAAAGTATGTGGGACACACAGTATCCACCGAGGGAATAGAGACCAACCCAAGTAAAGTCGAGGCCTTGACCACCTGGCCACAGCCCAAAAATCTAAAAGAACTGAAAAGATTCCTGGGATTCTGTGGTTATTATCAATGTTTCATCAAGGACTATTCAAGAGTGATCTGCTCTTTACTTAACCTTACTCAAGGGTATCCCCCAACCCACAAAAAATACAAAAAGTCAGCGTCCCTCGAGACTGAAAGAGTGTATTTTCGTCCAAGTGAAGTATTTGGGGCCCGCTGGACTCCTGATTGTGAGACTGCTTTTCATGAGATCATATATCAACTTACCCACGCTCCAGTGTTGGCCTATGCTGATCCAACAAAACCTTATGTCCTGCACACTGATGCTAGCTTACAAGGGTTGGGGGCTGTGTTGTACCAAGAGCACGATAATGGCCTGAGACCAGTGGCCTTTGCCAGTAGAAGTCTGACCCCATCCGAAAAGAACTATCCTGTACATAAGTTAGAGTTCCTAGCTTTGAAGTGGGCTATTGTTGATCAATTCCATGAGTACTTGTATTAGGCTAAGATACTAGTAAAAACTGACAATAATCCTTTGACCTATGTGCAGACTTCAGCTAAGTTGGATGCCACTGGCCATAGGTGGCTTTCTGCATTATCTACATACGACTATGCTGTTGAATACAGAACAGGCCTGAACCACATAGATGCTGATGCTCTCACCCGGAGGCCTGTTCCCCAGAATGACTGGGTCAGACTGTCATAACCTGTTATTCGAACACTCTGCCAGAAGTTTGACAGAGGGGAACAAATGTCCATGGACGCAGTGGACTGTATGGTGGATTGTTTGGGACCCTCTGAGAACTGCATACCTGCTGCTTATTGCCACTTTTCTGCAATAGACATTGGTGCACTGCCTCAGCTGGACAATGACAGTATTCGGCGGGCTCAATCCTGCGATCCCATGATCAAATCAGCTTTAGAAGCCCTCTATGCAGGGAAAGATGTGTTCAAATTACGTTCCACTGATTTGAGAACTGCATTGTTATACAAACAAGGTCCTAAGTTGAAACTGATCAATTGACTGTTATACAGAGAAACAGTAGACAGAGGGGGACAAGTAGACAAACAACAACTAGTGCTGCCCACTGCCTTTCGAGACTCAGTACTTAGGTCCTTACACAACCACATGGTATAGACAGAACATTTGACTTGGTGAGATCCAGATTCTATTGGCCTAAGATGGGGGCTGATGTGGAGCAACACATTTGAACTTGTAGTCGCTGCTTACAGAGGAAAGCTCTGCCCCAGAGGGCTGCCCCCCACCCTTTGTTAATATCACCACCAGTGCACCCATGGAGCTGGTCTGTATTGATTTTCTAAATCCGGAGTCAGATCAAAGAAATATTAGTAATGTGCTGGTAGTCATTGACCATTTTACGAGATATGTCCAAGCTTTCCCCACCAAGGACCAGAAGGCATCCACTGTGGCAAAAGTACTTGTAGAAAACTTTTTTGTTCACTATGGGGCTCCACAAAGAATCCATTCTGATCAAGGGAGAGACTTTGAGAGTCTTCTGATCAAAGAGATGCTTTCTCTTTGGGGAGTGCAAAAGTCCAGAACCACCCCTTACCACCCCCAGGGGGACCCACAGCCTGAACATTTCAACCGCACTTTGCTAGATATGCTAGGAACCCTCCACCCAAAGGACATGCCTAGGTGAAGCCAACAAATTAGCACCCTGGTACATGCCTACAACTGCACCAAAAGTGATGCCACTGGGTTCTCCCCTACCGCCTGATGTTTGGAAGAGAAGCTCGATTGCCGGTAGATGTGTGTTTTGGGGTCTCTCCTGATGGGGTTCGAGCTGACAACTATTTACAGTATGTGCAAAAGTTAAAGACCCAGCTAAATCATGCGTACCAACTGGCTCAAACCATGGCTGCCAAAAGAAATCTGGCCAAGAAAGAAAGGTATGATAAAAAGATGAAAGCACAGGAACTCCAGGAGGGAGATCAGGTATTGCTAAGAAATCTGGGACTGCATGGCAAACACAAGATTGCTGACAGATGGCACCATCTCCCTCACATTGTAGTGGGCAAACTAGATGATCTGCCAGTGTACAAAGTAAGGCCTGAGAATAATTCAAAAGATGTTAAAACAATGCATAGAAAGCATTTACCACCCATTGGACAAATCTTGATTGAGTCTGAGCCCGAAGAAAATGCCCCCTCTGGACCAGTGACTAGAGCTGCTGCTAAGGAAAAATCAAGAAAGTCTGCACCTACAGAAGCTGAGTTAAAGTGTTCCCCTCCACAAGTCCCAGTTGAACATGACTGTCAGTCCATGTCAGAGGAAGGTGAGTGTGGTTTTGAATACTACCCTTCTTACGAACCAAGTCAATTGTTTCGGGGCAATGCCCTAGTCAATTCTGGAGATGAAGCTGGGCCTTCTGGATTGTCTAAGCCCCCAGCTTTGTCCCTGGAGCCAATGCTCCCAGAAAGGGAAGTGCAAAGCATTAAGTCAGCTTATATGGAATCATTGTGTATGGTTGACTGTTTGAGGTTTCAGAGGAGGAAAAGGATGGACTGGAACATACTGGTGACTTACCAGAACAAGAAGAGGGTGTTGAGAGCCCTGATAATTCACTGTCAGTGTCAGAAAGCTCTCCATGTGAGCCAAGTATTGTGGACTCAGAGATTGTAACTCCTGGAGCTGAAAGTGCCCCAAGTTCTAGCCTCTCTACCCCAATGGAGACTCCCTGACAAGTGAGGACAATGCTGAAAATGATGCTCAGAGTGCAGAGACTGTAACAGTTCCCCCTAGAAAGACTGGTCGAGCTGTAAAGCCTGTGGTGCACCTCAGTTATGATTCCCCTGGGAGGCCTGTGGACTTGCCTCTCAATGTTGTCCATAAAGGAGTGTATGTGTCCCCGAGTTCATTGCCCAAACTGAACATCAGTACTAACTCCAAGTTACTTGTGTTGCCCTTGAGGTATGGAGCCCCTGCCCCATCTAGCCCCAAGGTAGCTGATAGGAAAGGGCCCCCTCTCTTCAGGTTTCATGTACAAGAGGTAATAACCTGAGTTATGGTACAATGTGTGTGTAATACTGTGTAAAGAGTGACGTACTGCAAAGTTTCAGAAATGTGTTCCTGGTAAAGTGATATATTGACTGATGATTACATGTATAAGCCTAATGTGATACTGATGAAAATGTATACGGTTATATTGAAACTTATGGGGGTACTTGCTTGACGCGGATGCCAAGCTTTCCCAGGCCAGGAAGGGTGCAACCCATCTGCAAATGGGGGTTCCCAAAAAGTCTTCCAGGAGCTTGCTTGATTGCTTCAAGCCTGAATGGTGTTTGGCGTTTAAGCCGTTTATCTGTGAGTGCTTTTAGAGCCTCTGGTACTGTCTCTTTAAGAGCTGTCTGCTTGCAGACATAATTAGTTTCTATGGGGGGACTGTGTGTTTCCCTGCTTGAGTCCCACTCGAGCTGCTGCCAATTCGCTCCATTTCTGCCGTCACTAAGTGGGCAGAGTGAGCACTTTTCAAAGATGTAACTGTTTGCCAGAAATCTTTTAGAGTAATAACGAAAATACAGTTTGTCTAACCTGCTTTTCTTTGCAGTCAGAACTGTGTTTGCCTAGCCCTCCATTCTGGTTGAACTGCTGAACTGGACCAATCAGTGTGGTGGGACCTTTGAAATGGAGCCTGCTGCTGGCAAATCAGAACTTGGACTCTCATTGTGGAGCCAGCCATCTATGTACTGAATGGCCAATGCTTCTGGGAATTGTAGTTTAGACTTCCGTGCCTTTTTGCACCAACAGGGGAGTCTGATTGTGAGTGACAGCCAAACCAGCCAATTGAACTGGGAAGAACTCAAAGGAAATTCCCGGCTCTGTCTACTGGAAAGATCAGATCAGTTTAGGCAGTGAAGAGACAGGGAACTGTGTGCTTCTTCGGTGTGTAGTTTTAGCGTGGGAATCACGTGTAAGGCCCTACGTTTTGGTCTGCAGCTTGTGCAAGCGCCTGTTCGGACTGAATCCAACCTGTGAAGAGAATCAAGGAGATCTGAAGAGTAGAAACCAGGCTCACCCTGTAGAAGACTGGAGAAATTGCTGAATCACGCTCGGTCTGTCAGGAACTGAAGCTGCTGTGTGTTCTCCCGGGTATCGTGCAGTAATTGTGGTTGGGATCGAGAAGCAGCCTGCCTGGTGTAGTACTTTCCTTTTACATATAAATGTGTGTAGGCTTGTGGGGAATCGCGTTTCAAATCCCCTGTACAGTGAATAGAGTGCATGAAGCTGGAAGTAAACCCCAGCTTAATCCAGACTACATCTATTTGCTCTAAACTGCAGTGGGGTCCAGTCACAAGGACCTTTTCCACATGTTCTGCTCCTCCTGGCATTCCAGGACAATCTGCTTTCCATCAAGTTCCCAGCATTGAGTCTTTGAGTACAAAGCAGGGTAGCTCCCTGCCATCTGTTTATCAAATTGCAAGTGTGTCATCTATTTGTTGCTGTTTCATTTCTTCACAAACTGAGCCATCCGGCTCCGGATTACAATTGGGTATTGTGCAAGTGTTTTTCCATCACAGAGCCCCATCCAGTTGCACCGATCCTGGCTAGCCCCCAATCCTGGGTACCCAGTGAAAGTGACAATTTGGGACTCTGAACATGCGCACAGTACTATGATTATTAAGGTGTCTAAACTAATTAACCTGATTTTCTTGTCCTTGTTATATTCCCCTAAATAAATCAGCTCTGTTTGTTTTAGCAAAGTTACACTGTTTGAGGTATTCATTTATGTTAAAGTGTTGTACTGTGGCTTTTGCAGTGTATCATCTTGTTTTACAGGGGGTTCCCAGAGTCAAGCTGATTGAATCAGTCCTGAGGGTAAGTGTATACTGTGAAGGTACTTCTGATATATTGTGTGGGTCACTAGTGGGAAGAAAGGGGGGTTGCAGTGACCCAGAGGGCTGTGACCAAGTCATACCAGACTGTCTTAACCCCGAACTCTGGGTGGAGGCACCCACCATTGGACCTAGGCCCCTTAACCTGTTAGCAGTTATGCAGGCAGGGGTAGTAGCCCTTGGGATAGCACCGCCTGGGGGTTTACCTTAAAAATAGGGGTTACATGCACCCGTATCCAGTCGTCCACCACCTCCCCATGATCCAGGGAACTTTGAAAATGTCTACTAAGGGGGGAGCTATTTGTTCTGCTATGTATTTGAAAAAGGATGGAGGGAGCCCGTCTGGCCCGAGACTTGTCTGGGTCTAAATTCCTTATTTATTACGTCCTTTTCAATTTCCTTGATTTTACTGCCACCTAATGGACATGCAGATAAGATGATCTCCCCATCTCTTGGCTGGTTCACCCTAATAAAGTATTTATTCAGTTCATTAGCCATATTGCCACAATCTGGATTTAATGATCCATCTACCATTAGTGGTCCTACCTGCACTTTTCCCCTTCTTAAACCACCAATACAGTTGAAAAAAGCCTTTTCATTGTCAGCAGTTTTACCTGCAAGGCTGTACTCGAACTTGCTTTTAACTCCCTTAATTAGTTTTTTGCAGTTCATTACTTTAGCTTTGTAATTGTCCCATGTCTCAGTTGTGCCCCTTCTTTTCACTATGTTATACACTCGCTTTTTGTTCTTAATAGCTTTTTTATATTTTTAGATAACCAGACAGGTATCCTACCCTTTTTATTATACGTCTTTCTAGTAAGGATGAACTCATTTACATGGTCTGGGTGAAAACAGTGGAGGGGTTCAAGAATGCATGGGATATAAGGAAATATGGAAGGGAATGGGGGAGGGAGAAAGAGACAGAGATCAGGTAGGGTCTCAGTGATAGTGTAGGCAGGGAAAACAGGCAGACTGGGTGGCCAAGTGGTCCTCATCTGTCAACAAATACGATGTTTCTATGCAAGGAGGTTTTTGGCTCACAGGCTACAATGCAACTGTCTTGGAACTTGCCCCCTTAGGTTCAAGCCGGTGAGGGTGATCAGGTAATTGCCATCAATCTGTGCCTCTTCAGGGGTGATTTCAGGACCCAAGATCCCCTTCTGCATATAGGGTAGGGTTCAGTTACACTAGCCCATACCATACCCTGAGTAATACTCACTACTGGGTTGTACCTCTACCTTAAATGCATCCCTATTAGAAAACACCTCCCCATACTTTCACAGATATGTACTGGATGGGAAACATAATCATCACTACAAGACCAAAAGACGGCACCATCTACCAACTGTAGTAATACTACAGAGGTTTACTAGGATGCAAAACTACAATTCGCATCAAAGTGTTGCACAGGAAAACCATCTACTGTTCAAAAAAGGCCTGACAGGTTTTGCACATGCATGCTTCCTCACAGAGGCCAGCCTAGTTCACACACATTCAATAAGTAGCATGAAATTTAAAGTGACAGTGCTCATAATTTAAAGTGAAACAAATAAGGTTAAAAACCTGTTGTAAACAACCATCATTATGTTGTTATAGTAAAGTGCATGAATTTGAAAAACTCATAAATATCATAAATGTTGTACTAATATCAATTTTATTTGCAAACGTGATACTGATAAATTTAAAGGACTATGTGGAGCTCCTCCCATGCATTATTTTCCTGATTGCTTCAAGATGCAAACTTCACTAGGCACTGGAACTATAAGACGCAGAGTAGACAGGACCGTTATTAAGACATTGAAATTTTTATAACACTTTTTTCAAGATTACCTAGTGTCCCGAGATATTAAATGTAAAAACTGAGTGCAAAAAGAAGGAAAAATAAACACAACAAAACAAGGAAAATGTAGGGTGTGGAGAAAGGAGGAAATGAGAGTAAGGAATATGTAAGTAGATGGGGAAGAAAATGGGGGAAACAAGTGGGCAGGGTGGGGGTGAAGGGAGGGGAGAAAGGGAAGGAAAAGGGAAAAAAGAAAAGAAACAAAATAGAGGATAGCACAGAGAATGGCAGGATAAAGAATAAACATATTAAGACATAATGCATGGATTGCAATAATATCATCCAATAGGAAAAATCAATTCAGAAATGGCACTACATCATAATGAGCATTAAGGCCTGATATTCTCATGGCCCCCAGCTTATAAATCCAAAATTCTTCCCTACAAAAGGCTCTTGGCATCCAAGTCCCCTTCCCTTGTCCCCAGTGTAACCCTCTCTATGCCACAGAACTGGAAGTGATGATTTGCTCTTTCGTCACTGTCCATATGGTGTTTTAGCCAATGTATTGTAGCATTTCCATGTATTATGTCGCTATGGTGTTCCCCCATTCATTACTTAAACATTCTTTTTGTTTTGCCAACATAGAATGCCTGGCAAGTACAGGTGGCCAAATAAATGACCCCACTGGTGGAACAGTTTATCAAATGTCTTGGTTGAATTGACAGACATGGAGGTGGCTTTTCAAATCATTATTTCACAGTACCTACAGTGGATACACAGAAAACAGCCCTTAGGCTGTGTTGGTAGCCACTGGGTTTGTGGCCTGCTGATCAGCTGCAAGGGGTGAACAAGTAGGTCAGATAGGTTATGACTGCTCTTGCAGACCATACAGGGTGCTGCAGTTACCTCCTCCTCCAAAAGAGGTTCTGTGACAAGTATATACCAGTTTTTGTGTCAACTCACATATTCACATGCATGCAGATAAAAGTCCTTTTTACCTCTGGTTCTTCCACTGCAGATGTGAAGATCTGCTCCCATGAGACTTCAGCAATTTCCTTCACTGGTTCCAATCTCACCAACTTAGAGTTAACACTAAAAAGTTTCCATGGCCTTTGGTATCAGTCAGAAACTGGCCAGGCTCACTGCCTCTGCTGTCTTCACCACTCTGGATGGCACCCCACTTGAAGCGCATCAGTCTTTCAAGTACCTGGGGGTGTGGCTAGACAGTAAGCTTGACTTTTCAGCCCCCATTGATGCCATCCATGCCAAGCTTCATGCCAAGCTTGGTGTCCTCTACTGTAACAAAGACTACTTATCTCCACATGTCTGCAGGAAGCTTGTTACCAAAATGGTGCTCCCTGTCATCAACTACGCAGATATGGACTATGGTTCTGCCCCTTCCACATCCCTCACCAGACCGGATACCCTCCTTAACTCCTTCTCCGTTTTGCATCAAACTCGCCACCATGAAAAAGTATTACAAAAACTCTCCACCACACATGCTCCATTGCTCGCTGTATTCTTCCCTATCCATCCTCCCACTGCCTTCTTGATGCCAGGCTCATTGCACCACCTTCATCTCCAAATAGTGGTTCAAAACTCTTCACTGCTACTTCTCCTCACTCCAGTCTGAACATCCTCTGCTCCCTGCTCTATCTGCTCTAGGTCCACTGCACTTTTGCCACTCCTCACCCCCCGCTGGACAATCTGCTTTCTCCTATAGACTTCTCTCACTCTGGAACAAACTCCTCTCCTCCTTCTGTTACTCCCCGTCCCCTGGCTCCTTCAAGTGCCATCTGAAACTTCAACCACCCCACTTACTACTGTTACCTTTCCTCCTGATACCCATGAAGACTGAACCCTAATCCATCTGCATTACTGTTTGTGATTCTATTCTTGTTGCCACCGCTATGCATTTTATTACCCATGCAAGCAATTGTGGTCATTATTTATTCTATTACTGTATCACATTGTTCTTTTGTCTGTTGGATGTTTGATAACTGTGCATTGTCTGCTGCTTCCTCCACCTTCCCCTTCCCTCGGTCGCTCCTGGAAATGAGCCTTGGTTCAGTGTTCCTGTCCCGATTACTAAATTTAAAATAAATTAATAAATGTGGCACTGAGTGTTGAGGCACTGGACACCACACCTCATGTCACGCCAACAACCAAGGGTCGGGAGAAACCTCAGGTGTTGGAGGGTCGGCCAGGGGGAGGAGGATTGAGCATCCCAGGGACTGCTCTCTTCCCCTGGGGAGGGACACCAGTGAATGCACTGGCTCCTGGTGGTGGCATGGAGTTAGTGCAAGCCACGGGGCAGTAGAGGGGTCAGCATGGGCAGACATCTGACATGCGGTACAGAGAAGTGCATACTGCAGCATTACTGACATCCTTGCACACCCGTGCCATGTGGGGATCCATGGAAAAATAGCCCAAATCCTCTGGCGCTTGTGAAGGGCTGCCCCCCCCCACAGCGCTGCACCAGACACTCCCAGGTGCTTCCTATGTTCCTGATCCCTTAGTCTTCCATGCTGTGGGGGTGCACAACACGGCTTGAGAGAGGGTGAGGGGTGAGGAGATTGAAGCTCATAGTACATAAGGGAGAAAAGGAGTACCGAGGTTGGAATTGTTAGATTAAAGCTAGAGGGGGCATGGGTGGAAAGTAATGAGGAACAGGCGGAGGCACTGAATGAGTACTTCAGCTTGGTTTTCACACGGGAGAAGATTGGACCTGTGCCACAGGAAAAAATAGAGATTCAGAGGGGGGGGGTGGTGAAACAGATGGAGCAATCCAGGAGGACAGGGTTTTAAAGGGCCTTAGGGCTCTTATGATGGACAAAGCTCCTGGACTGGATGGCATGCACCTGAGAGTTCTGAGGGTGTTGGTGGAAGTCCTAGCTAGCCCCCTAGTGGACCTGTTTAACACCTCGCTAGAGACAGGGTGTGTGCCTCAGGACTGGAGAAAGGCACATGTGGTACCTCTCCATAACAGTGGACCCAGGGAAGAACCAAGTAACTACTGACCAGTTAGCCTTACTTGCATTGTAGGCAAATTAATGGACTAAAGGAGAGACTAGTGAACTTTCTGGAGGTTAATGGTCTCCAAAATGAAAGGCAACATGGGTTTGTCTAAGGGAGATACTGCCACACCAACCTGATACACTTTTTTGATTGGGTCACAAGGACTGTGGACAGGGGTCAGGCAGTTGATGTCCTATATCTGGACTTCAGCAAGGCCTTTGAATTTGTGCTACACATGAGACTGCTCAGTAAGCTGCAGGACCTGGGAGTTGGGATGAAGCTGATAGGGTGGGTCAAGGGCTGGCTACAAGATACAAACCAGAGGGTGGTAGTAAAGGGGGGACTCTTGAAGCCTAGGCCTGTAACCAGTGGGGTCCCACAGGGCTCAGTGCTTGGGCCACTGTTTAATAACTTTATTAGTGACATAGTGGTAGTGGATGAGATCAAAGGTAATATCTGCCTATGCACAGATTACACTAAGCTCTGTGGGAGAATGGACATAGAGCAGGGAAGGAGAGACAGGTGCTCAGGGAGGACCCAGCTAGGCTTGAAAAGTGGTCGGATATCTGGCAGCTGAGGTTCAATGCCAAGAAGTGCAAGGTCATGCACCTGGGTGCTATGAACCCAGGGACTAGTTACTGGTTGGGACGGGTACAGGTGTCCATTTCTGAGGAGGAAAAGTACACAGGGGTAATCATCACAAGGGACCAGAAGCACACTGTGCATTGCCGTAAAGTGGCAGCCAAAGCCACCAAGATGCTAGGATGCATTGCCAGAGGAATCACCTCCAGGAAAGGGGAGGTCATTTTGCAATTGTACAGATCCTTGGTGTGACCACACTTGGAGTACTGTGTGGAGTTCTGGTGCCCATATCTGAAAAAGGATATCAAATTACTAGAGGGGGTGCAGCATAGGGCTGCCAAGATGATCCAGGGCCTTCAGAACAAGTCCTACAAGGAGAGGCTGCAGGACCTCAACATGTATTCCCTGGAGGACAGAAGAGAGTCGCAGAACATGACTGAAACCTTCAAGTACCTAAAAGATATAAACAAGCTTAGCATGGAAGGCATCTTCAGTCTCAGGGGGAATGGGTCCACCAGGGACTACAGTCTTAAATTAGTGGGAGGAAGATTCAATAGGGAAATGAGAAGGCACCTTTTCATAGAAAGAATGGTGTCCAAATGGAACAAACTGCCGAAGGAGTTGATATCATCAAAACATGGACAGCTTTAAAAGGGGTTGGAACACAGCGAAAGGGAGAGTCATAACAGGTGGGAAGATGAGCAGGTGGGATGACAAGGGGAAGGATGAAGACTCTAGGTAGAAAGGGGAGGGGGGCAGCTCCCATAAATTCATCTGAAAGCTGTACACTTGAGAAGACTAGATAGACCAAAATGGCCTGCTTCTGCTGGCATTTTCATATGTTCGTAAAACTAAGCAGTTTTTAAAAGTTTATCATGAAATTGGGTGGTCTTCTTCAGGCAGGAACTGCTTTATTGTGCAGCCTTCTCTGGTTCCTGGGAAACAGAAAAGCCGCAGAACATACTGGATGAGCCTGCAAGGTATCGCAACAGGTGGGGCTTTGTCTGGGGGCAGGGCCGAAGACACCTGAACAGTAGGCACCCAGGTAGGACTGCCCAGAAGGGGCTGGGGGGGATACGTTCCTGGGGGGAGGGAGCTTGTGGCCAGCGACAGAGAGAAGCCAGACCCTTTAAGAGGGGCTGCACAGGGGAATTCTTCCTCATTCCTCCTTGTCCCAGGTCACAAGCAGAAAGGAAACCAGGATCAGCACAAACCAATTGCACCAGAGGTAAGGCTTGGTCTGGGGCCTAGAGGCTGCATGGCCTAAGGTAGGCATGTTGGAGCTGGTGGCTTCCACCTTGCTGGCTTAGGGCAGTGTAACAAACTGTACTGATGTTGGGGAATGAGGTAATTTAGCAGCTGAGTCATTCCTGCTGTCCTCTCCTCTGTAATATTCATAAATATTGTTACCACCTTTTAAGAAACCCAAAATGGGACATTTCTTACTGAAACATGATTGTTTGCAGGACAATATAGAATCTCAATCAATGCAACAGACTTGTTTTCTCTAAATAATCAGAAGGAAGACTATGTGTCGTAGTTTGTAGTCAGGATCAGCAGACTAGAGGTAAGGGTAGCGGAGGGCTTGCAGCCGCGTGGCCAGGGGAAGGGAGACCAGGTTTTGTCCTAGCTCTGAGAGGTATTGTAGGCCTCTCCGGCAGCTCAGCTGGAAGAAAGAAACAAATGATTGTTGTAAGGTATTTGAAAGTCAAAAGATTTGAACATTTACATACAGCACTACTGTTTATGATCATTACACATACCTCTGCTGAAAGCTACAGAAGGTAATATATATATATAAAAAAAAGCATCCACCTATGTTAAAATTGTGATTCTCTGTTAAAAGTATAGACACAGTTAACTCTGGCTGATGAAGAAGGTTAATACTAGTATCAAAGGCTTTCTGTTGTTTTGATGCATAGAACAAAAAGAACTCCCAGTGGGGAAAGTAAGTCATTTAGTTTTTTTTTTGGTTTGTTTTGTTTTTAGCTGTTTCTAGTGTCTTCTTATCAATTTAAGGTAATTTAGTTAAGGTATTTTATTGTGTTGCAGCATTTAGAGGAAAGTCAGAAAATGTTTTTTACTGTACGGTCAGGACATGGAGCATTTTTCATGTTTGTGGGCTTGGTTTGGGCCTGTGGGCCACATGGCATGGCTTGTAGCTTAGACCTGAGATACCTTGCAGGTCCCATCCAGTTGCTTAGCTGGGGGGGAGGAAGGAAATTGTTTATGGGCAATGCTTAGTTTTCTTATAATTGAAATGGTAAATAAAAAAAAAAAATTGCTTTGTTTCTCATAGAAAGGATACAGGCTGCTTTAATTCTGGGAATTGTTGGCAGTGTAGCGCAGGGGGTTGAGACTCGGAGCTGCAGATGAGCACGCATGCGCTAAAATTAAAAAAAAAGAAAAAAACAAATAAAATGGGAAAGAGAAAGGTGGGGGGGGGGGTGAGCCTCCATAACCTTGGGATATCAGTTACTCAGTAAGGATTTAAGGCAGTTCCTGAATGCCAGCAGGGTAATAGCATCCCACTCTAGCAAATAAAGCAAGGGGTTGCAATAAGTCTGAATTTACAACCTGTAAGTGCTTAGTACACCTAACAGATTGCCCAGTAAGTTTAGTGTGTTTAGAAACATTATGGGATATGGGTTTATATTGGGTATTGTGAGTCTGATGGTTTGCTAAGATTAAAATTAAGTGTTTTTTCACAGGCCCTTTGGCATAATGCGTGGGCCTGACCAACTAACTTCATTATGGGGCTCCTGGGTTGCCAGGAGCAAGTACTAGCTACTAGTCGGGCAGATAATGTAAAAAAAAAAAAAAGGTGTTAAAATGTCCCACGGTCAATGAACCATGTTGGTGGTGGCAGCGTTAGCTTAAGCACTAACAAGGGGAGAGTGGCTGTGATTTATTTGTTGCAGGCATATCGTGAAGATGAATGGAGACCTCGAACGGCAGCTGGCTGCCCTTGTCCGAGGCAAGGGTAAAGCATGGTGGGAGGTGCTGATCAGGGAGAAGGGCAAAGATGGGGGAGCAGGGCCTTCGGGGCTGCTGCCCCCACCAGAACCCAAGAACCCAGAGGAGGCCAACCTGGGGAAGCAGCCGGAGAACCTGGCACCGCTGAGCCTGCCTGCTGAACCTGTGTCTCTGGCAGGGGTGCCGGGCACAGCCAGGCAAGAGCCAGAGAAGCTGAAGCCCAGTCTGGATGAGACACTGGTGCACCCTCCTCCTCCTCAGAAAAAAGCACGAAGAAAGAGGGCCGATCAAGGAGCAGCAGCAGTGGACGAAGTAGTGGGTATGCCAGAGTTGGATCAGCTGTCAGCTGAGGAGTTGAGGGCTCTACTTAGGAGTGGTGGCACTCCCAACAGGAACAGGGGACACCAGCCTTAACAGGGCAGAGAGTGGGAGGCCATGGAAAAGGTGCTGGTAGGGCACAGGAAGGAAAAGGAGGTATCAACACCCATAAACCTGGGTCTGCCGGGGGGCCTTCCAGCGGGCCAGCCAGCACCACTGCAGGCAAGCGTGTGGACTCACGAGCAATTGGTACAGGGTCAACCCGTCCTGCCACAAGCAAACTCCTCAGCTGGGAGTACCGGACCATGGGTCCCACAGCAGACAGCCCTCGGGGTTGGGTCAGCAACCAGCGGGAGGGCTCGGGGGAGTGGCCACGGCAATACGCCAAGGGTGATGGAGCCTAGCATGTGGCCTCTGGTGGGAAACCCAGGTCAATCAGGTGTGGAGCAGAAGCTTGACTGGTTGTTGGAATTACCGGCGGACCCAAATAGGGCTCTGCCAGGAGTGGTCCAGGTGGCCTCAGCCATAGCAGGGACTGGGGACTCAGGAGTAGGAGTGGCATCTGCACCACCACCAATCCCAGAGCAGCAAGGTTCATTGAGCTTTCTATCCCTGGCAGAGCCCATTGGGTTGCACTTGCTGGACAAGGTGAGGCAACAGATAATCAACAGAGAATACGTTGACATCTTTACTCTTCTGAACCAGCCAAAAGAGCTCAAAACGAGAAAAAAGACAAGGAGGGGACAGCAGAGTCGAACTATAATGGAAAGCAACTGTGCGGCGGACGTGGGGAGAACTGGACCGCAGGGTTCACAGTTTATGCAGGGATCCTTACCTAGGGCAACCCAGGGAAAGCTGATGGATTGTGGGTTTACTTTAATAGAATAATGACCATGCACGCTAGTAAGCCAGGTGGGGGGTTTTTCGAATATGATGAGGAGTATCAGAGGAGAAAACAGATGGACACAGCACGATCGTGGGCGGTCTTGGACCTCCCACTGCTGTGGATGATCGATTTGGGGGGAGGGATTCAACACACAGACAGTGGTTTCCCGGTGAGGTGCCCCCCCATCACCGAAAAAAGGTTATCAATGGGGTAATGGGGAAAAAGCGGGGGCAGAAAAGGGCATTGTTTAAGCTACAACCAGGGGTCATGCAAGACCGAGCGTTGTAGATACAAGCATGAGTGTATGGCATGCGGGAAACCACACTCGCTTCAACAGTGTGGAAAGGCAACAGAGACAGGGACAGGAAAGGCAAACAATTTTCATCCCTTTCAGAGGGAAGGGAAAAAGGCTGCCAACTCCGGTCAAGGCTGAAAATATTGAAGGGTGGTTGGTCAATTACCCAGACAGGGTGGCTGCTCACTCTTTGGCAGATGGTTTCAGGCAGGGATTCCGTAAACCTTACCAAGGCCCAAGGAGGGCATACGAGGCTGACAACCTATGTTCTGCCAAGGAGTGACCGGAGGTCATGCGGGACAAGCTACAGAAAGAGCTGGCTGCGGGTCAGATCAGTGGCCCCTTCTCCTCTCTCCCTTGCCCACAGTTCAGGGTGTCACCCATTGGCCTAGTATCCAAGAAGGTGCCAGGTGAGTTCCGAATGATAAACCACCTGTCGTACCCAGAAGGAGAGTCAGTCAATGCCTACATTGACCCAGTCAACACCTCGGTGTATTACGTGTTGTTCGACAGGGCAGTGGAGGTGGTGCGTCAGGTGGGCCAGGGGGCATTGCTGGGGAAGGCTAATAGAGAGTCAGCATTCCAGCTGTTGCCAGTGTTCCCAGCAGATAGGGAGCTGCTTGGCATGAAATTTGACGGGTACTACTATATGGACAGCTGCATGCCCATGGGGTGTGCAGCAGTATGTGCAGTATTTGAGCAATTCAGCACATTTCTGCACTGGGTCACAGCACAGAAACCAAAGTCGACCACATGGTTCATTATGTTGACAACTTTCTGTTTGTGGGGAGGGCTGGCTCAGGGCAATGCATGCATATCATGGCAGCATTCCATGAGATGTGTACCGAGCTGGGTGTACCATTAGCCCAGGACAAGATGGAAGGGCTTTGCACAAGGCTTTCCTTCCAGGGGATCGAGAATGACACGAGGGAGCTAGTGTTCTGGATGTGCTGCGAGTCAAGCACATCACATTCAGGTCTGACAACACCGGAGTGTTGTATGCTATCAACAAACAGTTGGGGGCAAGGGCCCAATGGGCAACCTCATGCGGGTGTTTGTCCTCAAGTGTCTGATGTTGAATATTACCTTTAGGGCAAGGCATGTAACAGGTATTGAAAATGGCATAGCTGACGCTCTTTCACGTTTACAGTGGCAGAGGTTCCGAGAATTGGCACCAGCGGCAGATCAACAGCCCAGGCAAGTCCCGCTATTCCTATGGGAGTTGATAACGCAGAAGCATGGGAGTTGGTTGAGAAGGCCCTTGCACCTAGGGACATGTATAGCATACCAGAGGGGAGTCAGCTGTTTTCTGGAGGTCCAACACGCTCAAGGATGGGCAACGACATGACCGATCCCAGTTGCGCAGCTGTGCGACTATGTGCTGATCAAAAACGTGCGGGGGTCACCCGGGCAACATTTGAACAGCACATTGCTGTCATTGCCTGGTTCCACAAAGTCAGGGGCTTCTCTGATTCTACAAGGGCATTTGCCCTTAGGAAGATGCTAGGAGGTTGGGCACGGGCAACCCCAAGGGGTACGGACAACAGACAACCTATCAGCGCTGCCATGTTCAAGCAGATCTGGGACGAGTTGCCTAAGGTAAGCTCTTCCCATGATGAGACAAGGCTGTTCCAGACAGCGCACGTGGTACCATTTTGCGGGGCATTCTAGGTGTCTGAGCTCATGCAACCCAGCAAGGCTACCCGGAGACCAGTAGCACTGGCAGAGGTGGACGTGGAGGTAACAAGGTCTGGAGTCTTTGTCCGCATCCAGTAAAGCAAGACTGACCAACTTGCCCACGGGCGGTGGTGCCATCTAGGGGCACCCCATAGGCTCCAGTGGGATGTGGGAGCATGGGTACAGGATTATATAACTCGGCTTCCGGCAATGGGGGGGGCACCTTCCATCATGGAGAGGGTGGCCCCCAAACAGTGTACCAGTTTAGGCATGTGTTTCAAAAGACCTTATGACAGCTGGGCATCCCAGCAGAACACTACAACACATACTCCCTTAGGACTGGAGCAGCATTTCATGCCAGGGCAGATGGGGCAATACAAGTGTTGGGTAGATAGAAGTCGCAGGCTTTTGAAAGATACGTAAGGCCACACATGTTATAACTCTCTTTTGCTTTGTTTGGACAGGTGTTGTGGCCCGAGCAGAGCTGATCTGGATTTGTGGCCACTCATACATCCATTGGATGACCCGCAGGGCGAGGCAGTATTCCAGAGAAGAAAACTTGTTCCTGGCACCCGAGAGGGCAGAGGCACATTGGTTGGGGTGGCGCAGGATGTGATGGAATGAGTTAATCGCAATGCTGCAAGCAAAAGCCCAGGAGAGGTGGTAGCCAGGTGTTTTAGTCCTTCATTTGGGGAGAAATGATTTAAGGGTTATGTATGTGAGCTTAAGGAGATGGTCAGCCAGGACCTAGCAAGAGTGAAGCAATGGTGGCCACAGGTGCATATAATTTGGTCTGATATGGTGCAGCGGCAGCAGTGGCACCACACCCGGAACATTAGGGCAATAGAGAAGGTGCGCCAGCTGAAGAACACGGCCATGAAACCAATTATGGACTCCATGGGGGGTCCATAGCAGTGCACCTGGGAGTGTCAGTGAAAGAGCCAGATCTGTATAGCAGAGATGGTGTACATCTGTCAGAGAAAGGATTAGACCTGTTTTTGAATGACATACAATGGGCAGTGGTGAGAGTATTGGCGTGTGGTGCTTGTGGGGTGTGTGTGTGGTGAAACTCACCTTGTGATGGCTTGGTAGTCTTGGAACGCTGTGGAGGGGGTAACAGGGGATCACGTGTCTTGACCAGCCAGATATCCCTGAGGCTGACAGGAGGGTGGGCCTGATGGATGGCGTCCGGAGGGCACCCTCTTCGGGCAGGGTCCCACGGCATGGCGGGTCCTCTGACGGGGGAGGAGCTAGCTGCAGCTGGTCACAGAGCCATCCCTTATGCCCCGGAGGCTGTTGTCCCCCGCGGGGTCCGGGTTGATGGTAAGGCGACCCTCACCTGGGAGGGAGGGTTGACCATCAACGATCTAGTGCTCCATGGGGAGCTAGATTCCTTCCAAGGCTACCTAGCTGCGCACAGCACGCTAGCAATTGTATATATGGACAATTGGTTTCAATAAATACATGGCGGTGGCCATTTCTCCAAAGCCCGTTGTTGTGTCAGTTTGTTCAGGTGAAGAAGGCACATGCCCTCAAAAGACAATAAAAATCAAAAAAAGTTCTCTCTCCAGGGCATTACACTCCAGCAGGAAGGTGACGCATTCCAAACTACAAAATTTGCCTAAGTTCTATCTCCAGGGCATTACACTCCAGCAGGAAGGTGATGTTTGTTGTAAAGCATCATTTGATTGATTCCTGCTGTCTGAAAAACAAACATTTCCACAGACAAAAAGAAATGTATCTTTAAGCACTTAAGTACTTCAACTACTTGTAAAAATACATTCTCTAAGACGTTGAGAAGCATTTAAACTGTCACAGTTCTCAAGCCATTTCTGAGTAGGTGTTAAGTATTTTAAGCCCAGCTATCCGTAGACATTTTGTATTTGCCAAATACTTCATAAGCACATGTATAGGCCAAATGATGACAATGAGATACTGCTCATTAATGACATGTCAAGAAAATGCTCAATGAGCACTGCTCAACTGAGTATCACATTCATACTTCGATGATGAATAAAATATTGATTGATTTAAGCATGGTTTAGCTGGTACCTAAATGTCTGATAACTTTTGCAAAGGTTTAATAAATAGTCCTATAAACAATTCATACCTATTGAAGGAAACCTGTCATCATTAGACACACCCCCATTAGGCTTTTCAAAATAATATTTTTTGAAAACGTTCCAACTCACTAAATTTCACTTTACTAAATCATATAAATGGCATGCCCTGCACAGAGCCATTTCCTGTCACAGTGCACATCTGCACTGCTCACTTATATTGAAATGCATAACAGGAAGCAGTGTTGAGCCACACTTTATGTCCATGCATCAGCATCTGTATGATAAATGAGCAATAAGAGGTATAATTCTCTGTAGGCCTAGGAGGTGTTGTCCTTGCCACGTTGGCTGATTGCTGAGCTTACAAAAATATAACTGCATCTGGGACACCAGGGGTCGAGAGGGCACCAGTTTTCTACAGAACTGCCCTCCCCCCAATGATTACTGGAGACTTTGCTGTTGGACAACCCTGCCCAGAACTCACTCAGCCAGTAGGGAGGATCTTCTGGGTGACCAGAGGAAAGCCCACAAATTTTAAAATTAGTGGAGTGGTGCTCCTTGTCCCAGAGCGGAGCTGCCACATCGGCTATACAATGGGTCAAAAGGGTACCAGTTTTCTGCCGACCAGCCCTCCCCCCCAATGACTGCTGGGGGCTTTGCTGCTGGACTTGTTTCCCCAACTCTGCCCAGAGCTCCCTCAGCCAATAGGGAGGCTCTACTGGAAGTAAGGGGGAGCTACCCCAATATAATTAATCAGTTCAGTACAAGCGGCCCTCTGCTCGAAGGACCTCTGTGCAAAGGATAACATCTGACTTGACTCAGCCAGTCAGCTGGCCACTCTGCCCCATCGCTGGACTCCACTTGCACTGCAGTGCATGTAAGAACACTGAGATAATGATACCCGTGTATGCTGTTGCTGCTGTAATATGCCAGTATTGCCAGAGACTTTGAAATTGCCAGTTTTACTGGAGTAATCCAAACACCCTATTCAGGATAGGTCAGTTTGCAATGTTATACCTATGTAAGCTGTTGTTACCCTACTATGCTTGTGTAGTCAGAGACAAAGAAAAATTGCCAGTTTTACTTGACCAAGCCAATTACCCTATCTAGGGTAGGCCTGTTTTGCTATTTCATACCTTGTATGTGGTTGTTGCTGCTGTATTTTGCTAGAGTGGACAGAAACTTTGAAATTACCAGTTTTAATGAACTAAGCCAAACACCTTAGCTAGAACAGGCCTGTTTACCAAATGTATACCTTGCTTCTTGTTGCTGCCATATATTGCTAAGGTGGCCAGAGACCTTGAAATTGCCAGTTTTATTGGACTAAGCCAAACACCCTATCTAGGGTAGGCCTGTCTCGCAACTTTACACCTACGTGTGTTGCTGATGCCATACTATGATAATGTAGCCAGAAATTCAGAATTTGACAGTCTTACTGGATTTGGTCAATCACCCTATCTTGGGTAGGCCTCTGTTGCAATTTATAACACTGAGTAGTGTCCTGTAACCTAAACCTTGTATGCCTTGCTGCTTCTCGTGAAAGGCTTCTCTCTGCATCATTAATCTTGTGGGCACTAGGGGTTGTATTTATCTTATGTATTGGTGTACCACTGCATTATGGCCACACCTCTGCTCCTCACTCCCCACTAAATTACTTGACATACCATGTCTCTCCTGCTACAGTCTGGTACAAAGAACCCTCTGTATTGGCCTCACAACTAATTGTATCCCACCCTATCAGTCACCCTACTATTTGCCACAACTGGATTATTATGGCACCATGCAATTTCCATAACTACCACCTCTGATAACTGTAAATATCACTATGTCCACCAAAGATACATTGGTAAACTGCATATGTGCAGAGGTGTAATACTAATCCTATTAATCTGCTCAGATAATGTTAAAGTTAATCCCCGCCCAGGTGCACAGATACTGACCCCCATGGATTTTGCCACAGCCAAAGGCCTTAATGTTCTTTTAATAAATGTGCGTAGCATACTAAAGAAACTGGATGATGTGAAAGTATGGTTATCTCACACCAGACCAGACAACCTCCTTCCTATGGAGACCTGGCTAAATGGCTCAGTTCCACCCACTGCAACAGCCATTCCCTCCTATAATTTATATTGCCTGGATAGGCCCACTAGAGGGGGCAGACTGGCACTCTACATCAAAGACAAATACGTCTCCTCTATTACCGGCACCCTCACTGTACCTAACAAATTAGAATGATTGGCAGTTAAACTATTGCTATCAAGAAACGAATCCTTAAACATAATAGGCTATTATAGACCTCCAAAAGGTGGCTCGGAGCTTCTATCACATATCTCTGAGCTAGAAAACGCCTACTCAGATGAAACCCTGATACTGGGAGACCTAAATGTGGATTGGCTTTCCCCTAACTCTGCTGGCCTGAAGAACATTTGTGATGATCTAGGTCTTACACAGCTTATAAAGAACCTACAAGACCAAACCCACAAAACCCAACAAATGCTTCCTTCCTGGACCTTGTGCCAACAAACAAGCCACACAAAAACACGCTCTCGGCCATGTTCCATAATGACATTAGTGACCGCCGCATTATTGCTTGTGTCAGGGTAACTAAGGCGAACTTCTCACAACCAAAATTCATAGTCAGAAGGTGGTTCACCAAATTTATTTCATCACATTTCCTCAGAGACCTTGCTAATATAAACTGGCAAAAACTCTACCTCGCACCAACAGTCCATGAGGCAGCAAAAATATTTAACAGTAGCATCCAGGAAGTTATAAATGCCCATGCACCACTATTAAAAAGAAGAGTTAAAGAAGTGTCCTCCCCCTGGTTCACTAAAGAATTCAAAGAAGCCTTACAGGATAGAGACAAGTGCTGGTCCACAGCCAGATGCACAAAACCTGATTCTGACTGGACTACTTTCAGAAGAAAAAGAAATGCCTGCACTGAGTTGATAGGGACACAAAGGTGAAGCTTTATCTAAATTCTCTGGCAGAAACAAAAGAGAATCATCTTAATTCTGGCAGGTAGTCAAATCACTGGAGGGTGCTATGCCCGTTCCCCCCCTCTCTCCCCCCGAAAATCTCCATCGATGATAAAATAATAACAGACAAATATATCATACTAGAGAAAATAAACACCCATTTTGCATCCACTGGTTTGGCCTTCGCGCATTCCCCAGCTGTAGCATATCCTCTCACACCCACTGTCTCAGTTATTCCTACCCAAATTCCAAATTCCTTCTCCTTCCAGCCAATCTCCTTTAAGTAAGTCAAGCAACTACTACATGGCATTGACATCAAAAAAGTGTGGGAGCAGATGGTCTGGATCTGATCTTCCTCAAAATTGGCTTTCATCAGCTCGCAGCTCCCATTACACACCTCTTCAACTTGTCATTGTCCAACAGAGATCTGCCCCTTATATGGTAAACGGCACACATTGTGCCTCTGTATAAATCTGGGGACACTAGTAATCTAAAGAACTATAGACTCATATCCATATTGGGTGTCCTGGCCAAAGTCCTAGACATATTAATTAATACCCAGGTGAGAGAGTTTCTTGATCAAGCAAACATAATAATGCCTCAGCAGGTTTTAGGCTGAAACATAGCACGTCTGCCCTAGCCAAAGTCACCAACGACTGGCTATGTGCTACTGACCACAAACAAACCATGGGTGCCATTTTCCTTGACTTTAGCAAGGCCTTCGAAACAGTTAACCATTTTGTACTCTTACAAAAACTATAGAATATTGGATTGTCCACTGAAGTTTTAAGCTGGTTTAGCAACATTTTTTTTTTGTTTGTTTCTTTAAACTCTTTTTATGGCACCATCACCCAGGGAGCTCTCTCAGGCATCCACTGGACCCCAGCGTTACCTCCAAGCCTGAAACTCCTCCACTTCCTGGCACCAGCCCGGCTATCCCCCCAGCTCTGAGCCCCCTGAGGTAGGGCTGTCCTATCTGCACAGGGCGCTCTATCTACAATTCAGGCTGGGCTGGGCTCAGCCCAGGAGTAGAGATAGTCCGGCTAGTGGAGTGTGACTGTGGGAGGTGGTGCTGTCACCTATCCCCGGGATAGGGATTTTCTTGCTTGTGGTTATGCCCCCCGCCGTGCAGAGCCCGAATGTGCGATGATGCCAGGGACATCCGCTGCAGCTCTGCGTGCCCTCTAAGCATGCTCTGGAGTGGTGCAGTGCCTCCGGCCACCACCGGGCCACTGCAAACCCAGGCAAACCCTGGACCCCCCCAAAAGAGGAGAGCAGTCCTCTGGATGCTCGTTCCTCTCTCCCCCCTGCTGACCCCCAGCAGCCCAGGCTCGTTCCCGAACCCAGGTCACTGGCATGGTGCAAGGTGTGGCATCCAGTGTCTCAACCCTCAGCACCACCGGGCCGGCCAAGTTTAGCAACTACTTAAATGGCCAAATACAAAAAGTCAAGGCTGAGGGGCACCTCTCTCAACCTGCACCCTTTTACAAAGATGTGTACCCCAGGTCTCAGTCCTGGGATTCCTACACTTCATGTTATATACCAATAACTTGGGTAACAATATTAACAATGCCAGACTGCATTTCTACACAGATGACACGGTGTTGTACACCTCAGGACCCAACACTTCGGCAGCATGCTCTGACCTTCAAACAGCTTTCAGCCTGTTACAAATTAACCTCTTTCACTCCAAACTACTACTCAATGCCAACAAGACCAAGTAATGTTCTTCACCAACACTATATCACAGCATACCTCTGTCCCTTTCATCAATACGCTACTTGCTACTTGGAAAATCTCATGAGGTGGTGTCAGGTTACAAAGATCTAGGTGAGTGGCTTGATAATAAACTATCCTTCTCTGCTCATACTGATGTAGTCTACAAGAAGCTACATACCCACTGATTTGCTGCCACTGACTCATCATTGTAACCTATATGCCACAGTTGGATGGTCCTCTCTATCTGCAAGGAGACTATACAACCTTTACATGTGGGCTTATAAGGTGTTAATCAATGACCTACCTGGGTACATCACTGATCTCTTTAACAAGTCTCTTGCTCCTATGTTCTCAGAAAGAATAATATCCTTCTCCTGGATACACCTAGGTGCATGACGCAATATGGCAAATCTGCGATCAGTAATGTTATTCTGGTAGCCTGGAGCAGGTTACGCAGCACCCTAAAGCTTAGCTCTCTGGTCAGGCGCAACCAATTCAAAGCCCTGATTGACAGTCTATGTACTGAAATATGCTCATGTAACTAGTGCTTGTCTTTTGTTTCTTAGTGCTTCCTACGTAATTCCTTTAAAGTAATTGTTTTGCCTTCATGAATATTTCACATGGTATGTTACCTAACCTTGTATCCTAAGGTATACTGACTGTACTCCCACTGAATTCTGTCTCCATTGTATTGTATTTGTATTTGTATTTTATGCGATACTGTTCATTTTATTGTTTTTGCTGTGCTTTTTATCTGTATCCTTATCCTACCCAGGACATCCTTGTAAATGTGCTTGCTCAATGGAGCCTTTTCCTGGTGAAATAAATAAATGACATGAAATGAAATGAAAATGCAGTAAGTCAGAATGCTTTAACAATTTTTTTAATTCAAAAAGCCTGATTTTAGAAGGGGGCATTGGGAGTGTTGCGTTTCCTCTAATAATGGCAGTTTTCCATAAAAACAAACAAAAAAAACCCAGAAGTAACTTAGTTATAAAACCCACCAGATATATCAAGGCCAACCATGGTACTAGGGTGTATCAGCATGCTGCCATTGCATAGTTTACCACCCTCACCTTTAGATTAGTGGTGCTCAGATAGTGCTTTGGCAGATTCAAATCCCCTCCATCAGATAGTGCTGGTATTCAAACTAGAATCCAACAAAATCCAACCAAAGTCAGATTATGGATCCAAGGTCAGATTGTTAAGCATCCAAGGTCAGATCCAGACATCCAAGGTCAGATCCTGGTTAGATAGTTAGATCTGAGAGGGATCTGTCAGATCCCTGGATGCATTGGTCGGATCCATTGGATCTATCCTACCGGCTGGATTCCTGCCTTGGATTTGAGATGGCCAGATCCTTAGTCAGACGGCAGTGCTCTCTGACAAAATGCAACCAAATGGTATCTGATGGTATCAGACTTTTTAGGAGACTATTGGAGCATCACTACTTTAAACTTCATTTCTACTTTCTCCATAAGCAACATGGAAACTTGTGGGATTTTTTTGGGGGGAGGGTGGCATATAGTAAAAACAATTGTACAATACATCCCAGTCCTGATGTGCATGAAAGAGGGCAGGGGTCACCAAGCAGATAGCTCTAACTCAACCAAATAAATGTCTGAATTCTGGCTTTTAACCATCAAGCAATGTCTATGTAAGCAATAAGACATGATGGGGTGTGCATTAGACAGTTCTAATGCATGGCTAGGGGGATGTAGTGAGGCACGAGGCCATAGGCCGTGTGCGTCCAGTCCCCCTAGCCGTGCATTAGAACTGTCTAATGCACATCCCTGGAGTGGCTTATTGCGCTTATAAAATGGGCCTGTATATTCTAAATGGGGGTTATAGTTTCAGCTGTGCATCAGACACATCCAATGCACAGCTAACAACCAATCAGATTGCTTGAAATCCTTTGCCCATTTTATAATTTTTTTTGCAGAATATTGCCAGCCGATCTACAGCCATATTAAACTGTTCATGGTGTTCTGCTAGCTCTGCTGTTAATTTTTTTTTTAAATCTAAGCACATATTTTAAGAACAAACCTTTCAGATTACAGTACAGTATAACCCCGATTATCTGAATGACTTGTGGTACACGCAATTTATGCGGATAATCGGAGGTTCAGTTAAATGGGAGTCCATTGGTTTTAATAGTGATACCTTGTAAAATCATGTCAGGCACACAGAGATTGCTCAAAGAAAAAAAATAAAATTACTTTATTAACAAACAACATTGTTAAAACATGTTTTTATTGGTCAAACAGTTAAAAATGCTAATGGTTAACTTTTTGATTGCTTCAGTAAGGGTCAGCTGCTCATTTTCCTCTGCTAGTACAGTGGCCAAAAATTTGGACCAATAGAGCCTCTTTACTGTTGCCAGGATGCCCTGGTTCATAGGCTGCAGCTTTGAGGTAGTATTGGGGGGGGAGTAAAAAGATACAGTGGACACCCCCATCTGCTGAAATTAGCTGGTCAGGATCCGGATGAGCACTGGCATTGTCCAGAGGTAGGATCGCTTGGGGAGGGATGTTTAAACTTATTAAGTACATTTGGACAGGAGGCACAAACTCAGTGTGAAACCAGTTCTTGAACATGGTAGCGTTCATCCAGGCATTACTCTGGGCAGTGTAGGTGATTGTGAGGGTTGCATGTTAACATGTTTAAAACATCGGGGATGGAGGGACTTGCCAATAATCAAGAGTTTGAGCCGGTGGCTTCATGAAGCATTCGCACAACCCGAGGACAATTAATCTTTCCTTGTTTTTTTTTAAACCCAGGTGTGAACTTCTCAGATCAACTGGCCAGGGTCTTTTCTGGGAGCATTTTCCAGTAAGTCTAGGCGAAAGGGGTTATGTTTGCATTTGAAGCTGAGAGAAGCTCACCCACAACTGATATATGTCTTATCCCATTCCTTTTTTTAAACTGGCTTAGCCAGCCCTCACTTGCCCCAAAGGAATCATCCATGCCATTTATGTTCTGGTGAAAGGAGATTGCCTTCTGTTTCAGTATGGGTCCTAAGACAGGGGTACCTTTAACCCTGTTTTGCATGAATCATAAATAGAGGGTCTTGTCCAGCACTTCGTCCTTACTGCCTTTCATTGTTTTTCTGTTACTGGGCCTGTCAGGGCAGTCCATTGTGTAAGTGTACTCCCTTATTTTCTCTCGTCAGACCTTATGTCACAAATAGTGGCAGTTCCTATAGAAAACTTAGCAGCAATGTTGACAATGCGCTCCATGTTATCGAGGCACTGCACAACCTGGAGTTTAGCCTCGACATCTAGTACCCGACATTTTCTTTTCGTTTCCATCACAATGCTGCACTGTGAGTTTGTCTAGTTGCCTGAATGCACTTAGGGGCTCAGTGCTTTTAACAGGTACCACACTTGTTAACTACCTCCTAATAGCGCCAATAAAGCACTAATAGCAGTAACGAGATAACCGCTTAACTTAATTGTGGTGTGTATATGAAACAAAGGGATCAATCAGGCTTGCCTCATTAACTAATCCGACCCCTCTCCTCTGTTTGTCCATTGACCCTGGGGTCCACTCCAACAGGGAGCACTTTTCTCTTCCATTTCCCACTATCAACCCATCTCCTACTTTATTACTACTTGCTCTCACTGCGCTCTATTCCTCATCACTTGTATACTGCTCAGTCACTCTAAAAATGACCTGATTGTATTTTGTTACATGCTTAACCTAAATGATGTATTATTTTGTCAATTTTACTGCTGTTACTTACTCAAACACTTACTTGTCACTTGTAGTATTGTACTAATATGTTTTTCCTGTAGTTTGTCTCTGTACCCTCCCGGGACGTGCCTGAAAATAGTCTTGTTGGCTAGTGCACCTACCCGGTAAACAAAAACTAAATAAATAAATAAATAAAACTCTGGGAGACAAGGGCTGGATTCAGATAATGTGGAGATTTGGATAAAGGGGTTTCAGATAATTGGGGTTATCCTGTATATCCAACATCTTTATCATATTTAGGAGATGGGATCATGTGGGCCCCAATTTTCAGAAGATTAGCATGTTGTTAAACATGTTAGCGATGTGCTAAACTGGGATTAGCATGGTTGGACAGGGCAGAGGCCATATCCAGCATCCTGGTGCTAAACTGATAGCATGTGTGCATATACTATGCCACTGTGCCCATGCAAATGAGGGATCCCTCTTGCATAGTGGTATAGTCAGCAGTTCTGAATGTCCAAAACAGTCACTGCTGCAACTGCCGCTGCATTGTTTAAGGCATTCAAAACCCTACCCTTACCAAAACGCACAGTGTGAGAGTTGCCCCCCCCCTCCAGCTCAGCACAGGCTAGAGGACTGACAGCATGGGCTATCAGTCCCTGCTAGTATCTTCTGACTTCATCCTGATCACTAGTCTCATCTTCATATCAATGGCTATACCTTCATCTGCAGCAGCCTAGTTGTCCCCCCAATCCCCAACTACAGGTCCAATCCTGCTTCTATGGCTATACCCTCCTCCCAGGCAGTCTAGAGGCCCCAGACCCCCAAGCTCTGGGGTCTGTCACTGTCACCCACACACTCAGCACTCCCCAGCAGTGAGTGGCATCCCACTTACCCCAAAGTACACAAATCAACTGCTGCCTCCTCCCAGAGGCAGAGACTGGCACAGCCCCTCTGCTTACCACTTTGGCTGGCTGTCATCTGAGTGACAGGGAACAAGTCTATGCCTACCGTAGAAATAGCTGTTTCTACAGTAGAAGCATGCTTGCTGCCTGTCACTCAGACAGCCGTAGAGGTAGAATAATGGAGGGGCTGTGCCAGTCACCATCTCCAGGAGGAGGCAGAAGTTGATTTGTGCACTTCAGGGTGAGTGGGGTGACATCAGTGGGTGGGGATGGAGGGTGCTGGGTGGGGGAGATAGAGAGGGGTGCTGGACCTGAGATCAGGAAGCTGGAGCCCCTAGATTGTGAAAGATGAGGGTATAGCCATAGTAAGAGGATCAGACATGTGATCAGGGGATGGGGGAGGGGGGCACTAGAATGCCCAGGATATCAAGATAACCATAGAAGGAGGACTGCACTTGCAATTGAGGGGTAGGGGTCACTGAACTGCCAGGGATTCATGTAAAGTCATTGTAGGAGGCTCCAACCTGCAACTGGGGATGGGGGGCGCGAGACTGCCAAAGATGAGGGTATAACTGTAGTAGGAGGGTCAGGCCTGCAGTTGGGGAGTGGGAAACACTAGACTGCCAGGGATGAGGGTATAGCCATTGTAGGAGGACTAGACATGCAATCAGAGGGTGGGAAGTGTGGCCACAGTTACACACAATGCCTCCACACAGTTGTGCATGGCAGAATGTGCCAAGCTGCTAATGAGCACAAAATGGCATGTCAATGGCTGTCTAGCATGCCATATCAGCTTTTTAGCATTCTGGCTACTCAAAATGACCAGCAGAGGCAAAGGCACTATCCAGTTTGTGATACACTATCGCCCTTTGCTCCTGTGAAAAACTGTCCTGCAGGGGGCTGTGTTAGTGCTGCACATAGTCTATAGTTTATGTATATATATATATATATATATATATATATATATATATGTGTTTTCTATAGTCACTGTGTGCTGTGCTCCCACAGCTCCCATATTCAACTAGGCAACTTGTAACAGTCTGAGTATAATGATAACAGGAATCTGTCCTGGGTCAGGTACTCTTCAAAATATTCATTAGTGACACTGGTGAGGGAATTCAAGGCCGGCTGTGTCCCTTCACAGATGGCACAAAACTATGTGGGAGGGTGGATAGTGATCAGGAGATAAGGGTTAGGCAGAGGGACCTACAAAAGCAAGAGGGGGTTGTCAAAGGTCTGGCACGTAAAATTCAATTCAGTATACAGGGTTTGGCAAGCTCAACCCATCACATTTACAACACATCCCTATAAGATTTATAGGGGTGCACCTGATGTGTGACCAAACAAAAGCATACAGTTAAGGTGCCAGTGCTCCCTTCCCCCACTCTGCTGCTTAAAAGCCTGCAATTTATTCAAATAACACCAGGATTTTTACTTATTTTAGATTGTTAAAGGGTTCTTGGTCTCATCTTTCAGATGAATTAAGATCAAGCCTGACCACTGTGACAAAGTGACCACCGCATCGGTCAGGAAAGGCATCACATTTTACCTTGCCATTCTGAGCAGTGGTTCTGCTGTTTTCTCTATATCTTATGGGAAATCCACTCTCTGGCTTCATTGCTTATATCATGTGCCCTGGCCAATTAGAGGTTCACAGGAGAGCTCACCAGTTAGGAGAAGGCCACAGTTTTCTTGCATGCAGTTCAGTATAAAGGGTTTGACAAGCTCAACCCATCACATTTGCAATACATGTTTATAAGCTTTATAGGGGTGTACCTGATGTATGACCATACAAAAGCATATAAATAATGTACCAGTGCTTCCCTCCCCCTACTCTGTTGCTTAAAAGTCTGCAATGTATTCCAATAACACCAGTATTTTTACTTATTTTATATTGTTAGAGGGGTTCTTGGTCTCATCTTACAGCTGAATTATAATCAAACCTGACCACTGTGACAAAGTGACCACCTCATTGGTCAGGAAAGGCATCACATTTTACCTCGTCATTCTGAGCTGTGGTTACTCTGCTTTCTCTATATCTTATGGGGAATCCATTGTCTGGCTTCATTGCTTATATCATGTGCCCATCTTTCTCTATACCTTACGGGTAGAGATGCAGCGAAGTTTAAATTCGCTAGAGTAGTGAACCCGTAGTGGCCAACTTCGAGTTCACAGATTACTAAGTGAAATTTCCATAAAAAAGTTGAAATTCGCCTTAATGGACTTTGCATTAACCACTTCGGGTTCACTTTGAGTTGTAGTTTGAGAAGGTGAAGTTGGCAAGAAACAGGACACTGGTCACATGCCTGACTGTCTCTGCAGGTCTGCAGGTCACATGATTCAGGAAGGAACTTAAATAGGCAGGAAGTCAGTGTTTTACTTTCACTTTCTCACGTAGAAAGATGTGTGCAGAACTGTACTGCAGGCTGTGTTTCTCTGTCTTGGGCATAGAGCTAAAATACTAGCTAGCTTTTGCTTATTTTTGTTTAAACCTTTTGAGATTTAGTTTGTTAAGTAGTGCAGGATGTTTCAGTTAATTCTACAGGCTTTTTTTCGTTTAAAAAAGTGTTTTTGTGTACTTTGTTTTCGGTACAGTTAATTTACTAGTACTTGTACTTGTACTAGTTTCTGTTTTTCTTTGTGAAGTTCTTGATGGATCATGGGCATGGTGGGCAAAGCAGTGGCCAATGGGGGCCATGGATGAAGGATGGCCTTGTCTGCCCAGTTAGATTAAACAGGGCCAGTTTGGTTCCCTCAACTGCAGGCACAGCCAGCTCTGCAGCAGAGGTCCTCCACCATGAGCAGCAGCAGGAGGTACAGTAGCAGCCAGAGGCACAGCTGCAGGAAGAGGAGCAGCAGCAGCAACCGCAGCAGGTTGTTGTCCCTCCACCACCAGCAGCACAGCAGGTGGCATCCAATGCCCCCCTCCCCACTGCCTGTACTGAGCCATGCACGGAGCTCTCCCATGTAGGAGTTCTTTATGAGCCTCCCTGGGGACCCCACTGTTGTGTGGCTGAGGGCGGAAGGGCGGGTACCTTGGTACCAGTGGTCAGAAAACCCACCAAGTTGTTCACCACCAGGCTGAGTGGGAGGCCAAGCTGCAGGAAGTAGCAGCCACTACTGCAGCTATGGCAGAAGAACATTGTCTGCCTGCTCTGCGGTGGCGGCACAGGCAAATGCAGTCAGCAGGGGTGGAGGGTCTCGCAGCTGCCCACATGAAAGAAGACCCATTACAGCATCCTGTGACCATGGTGGACCTGGCTGTGCTGTGGGTGGAGGTAGAGGCCATGAAAATGGTGGTGGAGGCGGCCATGCAGCACCTCTCTCATATCGAGGGGCAGAACAAGGAGATAATCAGCTTGCTGCATAATTTCAGAGGTGGTCAGCAACCGCCCCCCCCACCCCCTTAAAAAATTATTTTGGATGTAAATTTAACCCCCCAACCCCACCCAAACATTGCCTCTGCTTTTAATTTTTCTTTTCTTAATTAATATTTTTTTTGGGATGCAGACCAAGATTGTAATTGATGTTCAGGTACTGTTTTGTTTGCGATTTTTCTTACATGTTACTTAATTTACTTTATATTTTACATGAGTGATGGTCTGCAAAATGGCGGATGCTGCATGCTTTCATTACAGGTGAAACTGTTGTGTCGTAATCCACGCTGTAATAAAAGTTTCTTGAAGATGGCTTTTGAGTGGCACAATTTCAACTGCACTGAAAGCACACATTGTCCACACATTTGGCAGCCACATGGCTTATTGTTACATAAAATTAAGTAATGATGAGTAACAACAAAATTATTAGTATTGCGGAAAGCATAATGGCGTGGGGTGGTGGAACATTTGGGGGAGGTGGTGAATTGGATTTACCATTATGAGGGTCAAGAATCAAGATCACTGTCCAGCCTGGTGGTGCTGAGGGTTGAGGCTCTGGATGCCACACCTTGCGTCACGCCAGCAACCCGGGTTCGGGAGCAAGCTTGAGCCACTGGGGGTCAGCAGGGGAGAGAGTGGATCAAGCGTCTGATGACAACCCTCCTCTCCCGGTGATGGGTGGCCACATCATCCTGCTCCTTGGCTGCCTCCTGGTGGAGGATAGGGGGCAGTGCCAGATTCGGGAGACTTGAAGCGTGGCACAGCGATCGCGGCGCATTCCGGCACAAGAATAGGGGAACAGAAAAAAGTGAAATCTGGAAGCAGGCTCCATGATGTCCCTCCGGCAGACCCATGCCGCTACCTTGGAACCACGTGTAATTGCCGTTAAATAGGGCTGGGGGGTACCTGGGGGGGATGTCCGGGGAAACCAGAGGAAGGACGGATCCCCGCCTGTGGGCCATGGTAGAAAAAATACAAGATGCAAAAAAAAAAAAAAAAATAAAGATCAAGAAAAACAAGATTAGCAAAATTTCCCCCATGAAATAAATCTCAGCTTTTATTTATTTTCTTAAGCCATATTTATTTTTCTTACATACTAGTATGATGTTTATGTTAAGTTCATGTTTTCTTTGTGATGCTAATTTTGTTAATCTGTATTTGTTGAGCCTCAGAATGGTAAATCAGATTCCCCACCTCCCCCTAATGTTCCCCCCCCCCACGCCATTATGCTTTCAGCAATAGAAATGTTTACGTTCCTACTCATTACTGTATTTTATGTAATAAGTCTTGTGGTCGCCAAGTTTGCAGACACTTTGCGCTGTCCTGTAATTAAATCTTGTGTCTCCAAAACGCCGTCTGCAAGACAGTTGTATTGCAGCGTGCATTGCAGCATGACAGTTTCATCTGTGATGAAAGCACACAGCGTCCACCATTTTCCCAACCATCAGTCATGTAAAAAATAAAGTAAATTAAGTAACAAGCATGAAAATACTTGTTAGCTTTCTGAACATTTAAAGCACCAGTGCAATTATCACAATACCATTACCCAAACAATCATGCCCCGGCCCCCAAAAATGTGTTATCTTGTGTGTGAATGTCCCACTGTTTTAATTTCATGAAAAGCCCAGCTGAAAAATAAAATGCCAGAAATGCGTCACAGTGTGTTAAGTGACAGCATTACCTTGTGACGCCACTTGCTGCTGCTGCTCTTTTTCTGCTGATTCCATGTCATGAAAACCCCAAATCAATAACAAAAAGGCCAGAAATGCGTCATTGCCTTGTGACACCACTTGCTGCTGCTGCTGCTGTTCTCCAGCTGATGTAATTGAATTAAAAAGTACAGATGAAGATTAAAATGCCCTAAATGCTGCCTCACCAACACATGCTGCCCCTGGTGTGTGCATTCACACCAATGGTGAATTCTTGTGCTTGCCACTGTAAGTGTTTCTCCCATAGACACATCTAGTTAATTTCTATATAATCTTGTCCTGTGTTGTAAGCAGTCCATCGTTTTGTTGCTTTTCACGGAACCTTGTTGACACTATACCATGGTGGACATGATGATCAATTCACATCAACATGCAAGGAACACATATGTTACAAGTCTGAAACCCAATGTGGTACTGTCAAATTTAAATTTTCTTCGTGGGGGGCTGCTGTGGTTCACTGAAAGACAATAATTTATTCCTTTTTTTTTTCAGGTTGTAGATGCACTGCCAGTAGTCCAACACTTTCAGATGGCTGCTGACTTTGGCTACACAGATACTGTGTCAACCCATGAAATGCAAGTATATACATATTTTTTTGGTGGGGGGGGGCATTTGAAAAAATGGTTCATTGATGTTTTTGTCATCTTTACAGGTCTTCAGGAGAATATTTATTTATTTATTAAATTTTGGTAACCGGGTGAGCCCGCTGGGCCCCAGAGGTCCCTTTTTCAGGGGCAACCCGGGATTTACATAACATAAAATGCATCACAATACAGTACATGTAGAGAATACATTCATGATACAGGTTATACATAGATGTACAGTCAGCTGGCTACATATGCTGAATTCGGCATTAGTTTAGTGCATTCATTATTGATACTACCATAGCTGGGGGGGGTATAAGCCGCAAATGCAGAGGCAGGTTTTGGGCTGTGAGGTTTTAGGCGTCTGACTAAGTGGACCTGTCCCTTTATCAATTGCACTTGGAGGTAGCCATTATATGTGCCTTGAGCCTTGTGTGGAAACTTTTGATAGAGGGAGCTTCCTGGACTCCTAGAGGAAGGGAGTTCCATAGGGTGGGTGCGGTATGGGCGAGCGATTTACCCCCCACCTTGGTTCTGACCCTTGGGACAGCTAGGTGTGTGCGATCTGTTGTGTGGAGGAGCCGAGGGTTATTCTTTAGTGCAATAAGTCCCAAGAGGCTGGGAGGAGGGGTTGGGCTGATTCATTTAAAGGCTTGGCAGAGCAAAGGGTACTGGAGGCGGGCTTCCCAGGAGGGCCAGTTTAGTTGGGATAGAGTGTCACAGTGATGGTTCCTAGGGTTAAATTGGGTGGTGAACCAAGCCACCTTATTGTATAGAACTTGGAGTCTATTCATCTCTTGTCTAGCTACTCCCTAGACCACTGGGGCTGCATAGGTAATTGTCGGGAGGAGGAGGCTGGTGGCTATGGAAACCCTAGCTTCCGGTATCAACTGGTCTTTCAACCGGTATAGGATGCCTAGTTTCGCATGTATGTTTTTAGTTACCTGATCCACATGGTCCTTGAGGGTGAAGCCCTGGTCCAGGGTGAGGCCAAGGTATTTTAGTGATACCACAACTTCTAACCTACTGCCTGACACAGAGGTCAGTTGCAGGTGTTGGCTTCTGTCATGACCGAGCGATCTTGGGCCAAACAGCATGGTCTTGGTCTTGTCTGTGTTGAGGACCGTTCTGTTAAGGACAAGCCATTGCTCAAGGGATCTCAGGTCATATTGTAGCCAGGAGCTGAGGTCTCCTAGATTAGTGGAGGGACGATAGAGGACGGCATTGTCCGCATACTGGACCACAGAGCTCCCGCCGCAGTGTTCACTGAGTTCGTTGGTGAAGAGGGAGAAGAGTAGGGGCCAAGGATAGACCCTTGGGGCACCCCCTCTGTTAATGGGAGTGGCTCAGATATGGAGTCTTTCCATTTTACCCTTTGTGAGTGCCCAGTTAGGTAGCTATCAAACCACATAAGGGAGTGGCTGTCGAGGCCTACATTGCTCAGCTTGGTCAGTAGCAGATTATGGTTGACCAGGTCGAATGCCTTGGATAGATCAATAAAGACTGCTCCACTGGGGGTCCCCTTATCCAATTCTCTGAGCACATCAGTGGAGAATTTGGTAAAGGCGATGTCCGTCCCATGCCTAGTTCTGAAGCCATGCTGGGAGGGTGCCAGGAGTTGACAGAGCTCTAGGTATTCATGGAGTTGCCCATAGATCAACCTCTCTTGAATCTTTGCCAGGCTGCAGAGTAGGGAGATTGGCCTGTAATTGCTAGTAGACTCCCCTGTGGATAGGGACCACATAGGCCTGTTTCCATTGTTCGGGGATAGTGCCCTCTATTAGGGATCGGTTAAGGAGCCAGGTCAAGGGTCTGACTAGGGACTGGGCCCCTTCCTTCAGTATCCTGGGGTGAATCCCATCTGGTCCCCCAGATCCAGAGGTTTTGAGAGTCATTAGCAATATCATAAGTATTATCCTTCTTCAGAGAGGAAGATACCACCCACAGCAGTGTACAGCACCACAATTTTACCTGAAAAGAGATGAAACAGAATTTATGAGGACTTCAATATTTCTACCATATCCACTTCATAGCGTGACTGTTCCTGTCTTCTGTTATATATACAGCTTTACATAGATACATAGACAGTGTCGGCAGATAAGGGCCTACGGCCCACCCAGTCTGCCCATTTGAGCTTGTAAGTTTACTTTATGTTTTCCTAGAAGTCTGTTGCCCCTTAACCCTGACCTCCAGAATTCCATTATGTCTGTCCCATGCATTCTTAAATCCCCTGATTGTTTCAGCCCCCACGACTTCCTCTGGCAGGGTGTTCCACTTGTCCACCACCCATTCTGCGAAGAAATTCGTCCTCACATTTCCTCTGAATTGTTCTTCTTCCAACTTCATTCCATCTTTTTCACTTAAAAATAGTTTATTCCTGCACCCTGTGCCTCCCTATAAGATACTTGTATGTCTGTATCATATCCCCTCTCTCCCTCCTCTCCTCCAGGGAGTACATATTTCATTCCTTCAACCTGTCCTCATAGGACTTGTGATGCAATCCATGTACCATCTTTGTTGCTCTCCTCTGAACCTTCTCTACCCTGTCTATGTCCTTACGTAAGTAAGGACTCCAGAACTGTACACCGTACTCCAGGTGGGGCCTCACTAGTGTCTTGTATAGTGGAATTATGACCTCCCTTTTCCTGCTGGTGATGCCCCTGCCTATGCATCCCAGCATCCTATTTGTTTTACCTGCTGCCTTGTCACTCGGTTTCCCTACCTTGAGGTCATCAGAGATGATAACCCCAAGATCCCTTTCCTGCTTGGTGCATGCTATATCCTCACCCCCCCAACTGATATATTGTGCCAGGGTTTTTGTGCCCCATATGCATTATCTTGCACTTCTTTGCATTGAATTTCAACTGCCAAACCCCTGACCATTCTTCAAGTTTCTGCAGGTCCCTTCTCATTCTGTCTACACCCTCTGGTGTGTCTACTCTGTTACAGAGCTTTGTGTAATCAGCAAACAGGGAAATTCTGCTTTCTAGGTCCTGCACAATGTCACTGATGAAGATGTTGAATAGGACCGGTCCCAGCACTGATCCCTGTGGTACCCCACTGGTCACTCTTCCCTCTGTGGAGTGACAGCCATTTACCACCACCCTCTGTGTCCTGCCGCCCAGCCAATTACCTACCCACTGCACTACTGTCCTGCCCACACCCATATTCCCCAGTTTGTGTAATGGTCTTCAATGTGGCACAGTGTCAAAGGCCTTGCTGAAGTCCAGATAGGCCATGTCCACTGCCCTCCCCTGATCCACCTACCTAGTCACCCAGTCAAACAATTCAACGAGGTTGGTCTTACATGACCTCCCCCTGGTGAATCCATGCTGCCTTGGGTCATGTAGTCCATTGACAACCAGATGTTCCACCAATCTCTCCTTCAGTAGTGCTTCCATGATCTTCCCCACTACCGAGGTGAGGCTGACTGGTCTGTAGTTCCCCGCTTCCTCTTTGTTCCCACTTTTGTATAAGGGGACTACATCTGCTGTCCTCCAGTCTTTGGGTGCCTCCCCTGTTTCCAGTGATCGGCTAAACAGGATTGCCAAAGGTTCAGCCACCACCTCTCTTAGTTCTTTAAGGACCCTGGGGTGCACCCCATCTGGCTTCATTGCTTTATCAACTCTTATTACTTCCAGTTTCTTCAGGACTCTTTCTTGTGTAAAGGGACTTGTGTCCATTTCTGCACCATTCCCACCCCTTGTACTCCCTTCAGACCCATTACCCTCCTCTTCCTCAGTAAAGACTGAGCAGAAATACCCGTTCAATATATCAGCTTTACTGTTGTCATCCTCCACACGGCCCCCATCCTCCCCCTTCAGTCTCACTATCCCTTCTTTTACCTTTCTTTTTTCACTTATGTACCTGTGAAAGGTTTTGTCCCCTCTACCCACTGATTTTGCAAAGTGCTCTTCTGTCTGAGCTTTGGCTTCCCTTGCTGACCTCTCTGCCTCCCTTTGCTTCTCCTGGTACTTCTCCCTATCCCCTTCTGCCTGTGTCTTTTTGTATTGCCTGAATGCAATCTTTTTGGCTTTCACTTTCTCCGCTACCTCCTTGGAAAACCATAATGGCCTCCTCTTCCTTTTCCCTTTGCTAACCTGCTTAATGCATAATTCTGTTGTTCTTGTAATCCCCATTTTAAATACTGCCCACTGTTCCTCGACCCCTGATTCCTGCCCCATTCCCCTTAATGCCTCTTTTAAGCATCTCTCCATTTTCCCAAAGTCTGTCCCCCTAAAATCCAGGATACGTGTTTTTGTGTGGTTTGGTTCTGCTCCTTCTGTGATTTCAAACCACAATGACTGGTGGTCACTGTTCCCCAGGTGCTCCCCCACTGTTTCCCCCATTGCACTGTCCCTGTTTCTGAGCACAAGGTCCAGTATTGCCTTCTGCCGAGTTGGTTCCATGACCAGTTGCTTGAGGAAGGCACCCTGAAGGGAGTCCAGGATAAATCTGCTCCTAATTGATGCTGCTGCTGGGATGCTCCAGTCCACGTCTGGAATATTGAGGTCTCCAACCAGCACTATCTCACCCTTGTCTGCCATCCTTTGGATGGCTAGCATCAGCTCCCTATCTGTTTCTTCCTCCTGGACTGGTGGTCTATAGACCACACCTGTGAGGATGGCTGGCCCCATTTTCCTTTTCAGCTTAACCCACAGTATCTCTCACCCATTTTGTTCCTCCAGGATTTCTGTGGCCCTTATGTCATTTTTCACATACAGTGCCACTCCTCCTCCCTTCCTACCTGCCCTGTCTCTTCTGAATATGTTGTAGCCAGGTATGGCCATCTCCCAGTCATGGTTATCATTACACCAGGTTTCTGTGATGGCCACAATGTCCAGGTCTGACTGCACCATGACAGCCTCCAGATCACCATCTTGTTGCTAAGGCTCCTGGCATTGGCATACATGGCTTTCCATGATTTGACCTCCCTAGACTGCTTAGCTGTTCTACTCCAGCCCCTTCCCTGGTTGTCCTTTTCCCTGGTTCTCCTTGCTGTCTGCCCTTCTGTTGAATTTTGCCCCTTTTCTGCCTATCTACCTCTTGGGCACTTATCTCCATCTTTTACACACTGCTTTGTAGAGATATCCACTTCTCCAGTTCACTGGTTCCACTGCTAGCTGTGGGGGGTGGGCAATTAGGTACCCTCCTTGCTGACCTGCCACCCCCCTTGGCTAGTTTAAATGCTTGTCAATGTAGCATTTAAACTTCTCATTGAGTGCTTAGATTCCCCTCCAGGATGGATGCAGGCCACCAGGCTTGAACAAGCCTCCATCCCTCTAGGTGGGTCCCCAGTCACCAATTAATCCAAACCCTTCCTCACAGTACCAGTTCTTCAACCATGAGTTAAAGTTCCTGGTGCATGCACCCCTATGCTCTCCAATGCTTCTCGCAGGTAGTACTTCCAAGAAGGTGACAGAAGTAGCTACTTGCTTGAGACCCCTCCCCAATTTCCTAAACTCTTACTGAACTTCCTTTGGCTCCCCATTTGCCAGGTCATTAGTATTTAGGTGGATAATGACATCCAGCTCACCCTCCCATCTTGCCTTCCCAGCGATCCCCAGGATCTTCCTTCCATCCCTCCATGCCGTGGCATGTGGTAGGCACTTCACCTCCCTGTCCTCCCCCTCCTGTGTTCCTAGCTGGATCCCTCTTATGATGGAGTCCCCTACCAGGATTTGCTTCCTCCTTCTCCTCTGGGGTCCACTGCTCTCCCCACTGAGGTCACCTCCTTGGCTAACCTCCACATCCTTTCCTTCCACTTCTCTGGGTACCTCTGTTTGGTTGTCCCCATTTGCCAGTGTGGCATACGAGTTCTTGAGTGGAACATGATCTGGGATGTGCCTCTGCCTGACCGCCCTAACCCTCCCTGAGCCCACTGTCATCTAAGTCCTCCTCGTTCTCGGCATTCTTTGCGGCAGCGGCATTGGACTGGGTGGTCTCTGGATAGGGGTGATGGTACTCCTGACCCAGTTTACTTCCACTCTGAGTCTGGCTACCTCGTCCTGCAGTCCAGAGAGATGCATGCAGATAGGGCAGCACCTCAGCATACAGAAGGTCTGCCTGAATATGGCTGCCCCGCAGCCACTGCATTGCACCACTCCCCACATTATACTACACTTATACTGCTATTCCAGTACTTCACTGTTACTGAAGCTCTCCTAGTTCCCTTTTTATTAATTTACTATCCTAAAAATCCTGCCACTGCCCCTCGGATACTTTTCTTTAAAAAAGAAAAAAAGAAATAAAAAATGAGTCAAAGCACTTGTCGTGCTGAGGGTGGGCTTCTTCTCCCTTATATCCCTCCTACTCCACAACCCCTACTATATCCTGTGCCTAGCTCCTGTCAATCAGATTTAACAGGGCATATAATTATACCGCTAAGAGTAAACACTATATCCAGCTTAAAGTTCTAAGCTATTAGTAAGAACCCCGTATCCAGCGTCAAATGCCCAGTTATTATTAATGTAGTAAACCACATACAAAAATGTTCCACATTAACTGAGTGCCACACAGTGGCCCACTGTGTTAAATTACATGACATCAAATGGTTTCCAGACCAAGATAACACAATTTTACAACCCTGGTGTAATGAAGTACGCCTCTCCCATCTGTGAATACCAAATATATTATATGACCTGTATTCTGTACGTCACCGCTGGTGAATGCATTAAAACTGGGACACAAAACTTTAAATCAAAACTGAAATATGAAAGAACACTGATACTTACCTGTTGATGTGATCCCTCCGGCGATAGGATTGCTGTAGTACTGCCAGTTTACACAGCCTGTAACCTGTGAAAACAAAATGAAAATCAGTTGCCAGTATTTGCTGACAGTGTCATCTTTGCCCAGGCATAGGAATGACAGACACACAGTTCAAATGAAAAACAGACTATACGACATTGGTACAGACTGAAGTTACTGTAAATCACTCATAAGAAGCCTGGTGGCTATTGCTGGCTGCAGGGTCATAGCTGGGCACAGGTAGAATCTGTCTCTCTGTCACCTTCCAGAAGCATGGTGGTTGTTGCTGGATGCAGGGTCATAGCTGGGCACAGGTAGAATCTGTCTCTCTGTCACTTTCCAGAAGCATGGTGGTTGTTGCTGGCAACAGGGTCATAGCTGGGCACAGGCAGAATCTGTATCTCTGTCACTTTCCAGAAGCAGGGTGGGTGTTGCTGGCTGTGGAGTCATAGCTGGGCACAGGTAGAATCTGTCTCTCTGTCACTTTCCAGAGGCAGAGTGATTGTTGCTGGCTGCGGGGTCATAGCTGGGCACAAGTAGAATCAGTCTCTCTGTCACTTTCCAGAAGCAGGGTGGTTGTTACTGGCCGTGGGGTCATAGCTGGGCACAAGTAGAATCTGTATCTCTGTCACTTTCCAGAGGCAGGGTGGATGTTGCTGTCTGTGGAGTCATAGCCGGGCACAAGTAGAATCTGTCTCTCTGTCACTTTCCAGAGGCAGGGTGGTTGTTGCCGGCAACAGGGGTCATAGCTGGGCACAGGTAGAATCTGTTTCTCTGTCACTTTCCAGAAGCAGGGTGGTTGTTGCTGGCTGCGGGGTCATAGCTGGGTACAAGTAGAATCTGTCTCTCTGTCACTATCCAGAGGCAGGGTGGTTGTTGCTGGCTGCGGGGGTCATAGCTGGGCGCAGGTAGAATCTGTCTCTCTGTCACTTTCTAGAAGCAGAGTGGTTGTTGCTGGCAGCGGGGTCATAGCTGGGCACAGGTAGAATCTGTCTCTCTGTCACTTTCTAGAAGCAGGGTGGGTGTTGCTGGCTGTGGGGTCATAGCTGGGCACAGGCAGAATCTGTATCTCTGTCACTTTCCAGAAGCAGGATGGGTGTTGCTGGCTGCGGGGTCATAGCTGGGCACAGGTAGAATCTGTCTCTCTGTCACTTTCCAGAGGCAGGGTGGCTGTTGCTTGCTACAGGGTCATAGCTGGGCACAGGTAGAATCTGTCTCTATGTCACTTTCCAGAAGCAGGGTGGGTGTTGCTGGCTCCGGGGTCATAGCTGGGCACAGGTAGAATCTGTTTCTCTGTCACTTTCTAGAAGCATGGTGGTTGTTGCTGGCTGCGGGGTCATAGCTGGGCACAGGTAGAATCTGTTTCTCTGTCACATTCTAGAAGCATGGTGGTTGTTGCTGGCTGCGGGGTCATAGCTGGGCACAGGTAGAATCTGTCTCTCTGTCACTTTCTAGAAGCATGGTGGTTGTTGCTGGCTGCGGGGTCATAGCTGGGCACAGGTAGAATCTGTCTCTCTGTCACTTTCTAGAAGCATGGTGGTTGTTGCTGGCTGCGGGGTCATAGCTGGGCACAGGTAGAATCTGTCTCTCTGTCACTTTTTAGAAGCATGGTGGATGTTGCCAGCTGCGGGGTCATAGCTGGGCACAGGTAGAATCTGTCTCTCTGTCACCTTCCAGAAGCATGGTGGTTGTTGCTTGCTGCAGGGTCATAGCCGGCACAAGTAGAATATGTATCTCTGTCACTTTCCATTGGCAGGGTGGCTGTTGCTGGCTGCGGGGTCATAGCTGGGCACAGGTAGAATCTGTCTCTCTGTCACCTTCCAGAAGCATGGTGGTTGTTGCTGGATGCAGGGTCATAGCTGGGCACAGGTAGAATCTGACTCTCTGTCACTTTCTAGAAGCATGGTGGATGTTGCCAGCTGCGGGGTCATAGCTGGGCACGGGTAGAATCTGTCTCTCTGTCACTTTCTAGAAGCATGGTGGTTGTTGCTGGCTGTGGGGTCATAGCTGGGCACAGGTAGAATCTGTGTCTCTGTCACTTTCCAGAAGCATGGTTGTTGTTGCTGGCTGCAGGGTCGTAGCTGGGCACAGGTAGAATCTGTGTCTCCATCACTTTCCAGAAGCATGGTTGTTGTTGCTGGCTGCGGGGTCATAGCTGGGCACAGGTAGAATCTGTCTCTCTGTCACCTTCCAGAAGCATGGTGGTTGTTGCTTGCTGCAGGGTCATAGCTGGCACAAGTAGAATATGTATCTCTGTCACTTTCCATTGGCAGGGTGGCTGTTGCTGGCTGCGGGGTCATAGCTGGGCACAGGTAGAATCTGTCTCTCTGTCACCTTCCAGAAGCATGGTGGTTGTTGCTGGATGCAGGGTCATAGCTGGGCACAGGTAGAATCTGTTTCCCTGTCACTTTCCAGAAGCCTTGTGGTTGTTGCTGGCTACAGGGTCATAGCAGGGCACAGGCAGAATCTGTATCTCTGTCACTTTCCAGAAGCAGGGTGGGTGTTGCTTGCTGCAGGGTCATAGCTGGGCACAGGCAGAATCTGTATCTCTGTCACTTTCCAGAAGCAGGGTGGGTGTTGCTGGCTGTGGGGTCATAGCTGGGCACAAGAAGAATCTGTCTCTCTGTCACTTCCAGAGGCAGGGTGGTTGTTGCTTGCTGCTGGGTCATAGCTGGGCACAGGTAGAATCTGTCTCTATGTCACTTTCTAGAAGCAGGGTGGGTGTTGCTTGCTGCAGGGTCATAGCTGGGCACAGGCAGAATCTGTATCTCTGTCACTTTCCAGAGGCAGGGTGGTTGTTGCTTGCTGCTGGGTCATAGCTGGGCACAGGTAGAATCTCTCTCTCTGTCACTTTCTAGAAGCAGGGTGGTTGTCGCTTGCTGCAGGGTCATAGCTGGGCACAAATAGAATCTGGCTCTCTGTCACCTTCCAGAAGCATGGTGGTTGTTGCTGGATGCGGGGTCATAGCTGGGCACAGGTAGAATCTGTCTCTCTGTCACTTTCCAGAAGCAGGGTGGTTGTTGCTGGCTGCGGGTGTCATAGCTGGGCACAGGTAGAATCTGTCTCTCTGTCACTTTCCAGAAGCAGGGTGGTTGTTGCTGGCTGTGGGGTCATAGCTGGGCACAGGTAGAATCTGTCTCTCTGTCACTTTCCAGAAGCAGGGTGGTTGTTGCTGGCTGCGAGGTCATAGCTAGGCACAGGTAGAATCTGTCTCTCTGTCACTTTCCAGAAGCAGGGTGGTTGTTGCTGGCTGCGGGGTCATAGCTAGGCACAGGTAGAATCTGTCTCTCTGTCACTTTCCAGAAGCAGGGTGGTTGTTGCTGGCTGCGGGGTCATAGCTGGGCACAGGTAGAATCTGTCTCTCTGTCACTTTCCAGAAGCAGGGTGGTTGTTGCTGGCTGTGGGGTCATAGCTGGGCATAGGTAGAATCTGTCTCTCTGTCACTTTCCAGAAGCAGGGTGGTTGTTGCTGGCTGTGGGGTCATAGCTGGGCACAGGTAGAATCTGTCTCTCTGTCACTTTCTAAAAGCAGGGTGGTTGTTGCTGGCTGTGGGGTCATAGCTGGGCACAGGTAGAATCTGTCTCTCTGTCACTTTCCAGAGGCAGGGTGGGTGTTTCTTGCTGCAGGGTCATAGCTGGGCACAGGTAGAATCTGTCTCTCTGTCACTTTCCAGAAGCAGGGTGGGTGTTGCTGGCTGCGGGGTCATAGCTGGGCACAAGTAGAATCTGTCTCTCTGTCACTTTCCAGAGGCAGGGTGGTTGTTGCTTGCTGCAGGGTCATAGCTGGGCACAGGTAGAATCTGTCTGTCACTTTCCAGAAGCATGGTGGTTGTTGCTTGCTGCAGGGTCATTGCTGGGCACAGGTAGAATCTGTCTCTCTGTCACTTTCCAGAAGCAGGGTAGTTGTTGCTGGCTGCGGGTCATAGCTGGGCGCAGGTAGAATCTGTTTCTCTGTCACTTTCCAGAAGCAGGGTGGTTGTTGCTGGCTTCGGGGTCATAGCTGGGCACAGGTAAAATCTGTATCTCTGTCACCTTCCAGAAGCATGGTGGTTGTTGCTGGATGAAGGGTCATAGCTGGGCACAGGTAGAATCTGTTTCCCTGTCACTTTCCAGAAGCCTTGTGGTTGTTGCTGGCTACAGGGTCATAGCTGGGCACAGGCAGAATCTGTATCTCTGTCACTTTCCAGAAGCAGGGTGGGTGTTGCTTGCTGCAGGGTCATAGCTGGGCACAGGTAGAATCTGTATCTCTGTCACTTTCCAGAAGCAGTGTGGGTGTTGCTGGCTGCGGGGTCATAGCTGGGCACAGGTAGAATCTGTCTCTCTGTCACTTTCCAGAAGCAGGGTGGTTGTTGCTGGCTGCTGGGTCATAGCTAGGCACAGGTAGAATCTGTCTCTCTGTCACTTTCCAGAAGCAGGGTGGTTGTTGCTGGCTGCGGGGTCATAGCTGGGCACAGGTAGAATCTGTCTCTCTGTCACTTTCCAGAAGCATGGTGGTTGTTGCTGGCTGTGGGTCATAGCTGGGCATAGGTAGAATCTGTCTCTCTGTCACTTTCCAGAAGCAGGGTGGTTGTTGCTGGCTGTGGGGTCATAGCTGGGCACAGGTAGAATCTGTCTCTCTGTCACTTTCCAGAAGCAGGGTGGTTGTTGCTGGCTGTAGGGTCATAGCTGGGCACAGGTAGAATCTGTCTCTCTGTCACTTTCCAGAAGCAGGGTGGGTGTTGCTTGCTGCAGGGTCATAGCTGGGCACAGGTAGAATCTGTCTCTCTGTCACTTTCCAGAAGCAGGGTGGGTGTTGCTGGCTGCGGGTCATAGCTGGGCACAAGTAGAATCTGTCTCTGTCACGTTCCAGAAGCAGGGTGGTTGTTGCTGCTGCAGGGTCATAGCTGGGCACAGGTAGAATCTGTCTCTCTGTCACTTTCCAGAAGCAGAGTGGTTGTTGCTGGCTGTGGGGGTCATAGCTGGGTGAAGGTAGAATCTGTCTCTCTGTCACTTTCTAATAGCAGGGTGGTTGTTGCTGGCTGTGGGGTCATAGCTGGGCAGAGGTAGGAATCTGTCTTCTGTCACTTTCTAGAAGCAGGCTGGTTGTTGCTGGCTAGGGGATCATAGCTGGGCACAGGTAAAATCTGTATCTCTGTCACTTTCTAGAAGCAGGGAGGTGCTGCTGGCTGAAGGGTCATAGCTGGGCACAGGTAGAATCTGTGTCTCTGTCACTTTCCAGAAGCTTGTGGTTGTTGCTGGCTACGGGGTCATAGCTGGGCACAGGCAGAATCTGTATCTCTGTCACTTTCCAGAAGCAGGGTGGGTGTTGCTTGCTGCAGGGTCATAGCTGGGCACAGGCAGAATCTGTATCTCTGTCACTTTCCAGAAGCAGTGTGGGTGTTGCTGGCTGTGGGGTCATAGCTGGGCACAGAAGAATCTGTCTCTCTGTCACTTTCCAGAGGCAGGGTGGTTGTTGCTTGCTGCTGGGTCATAGCTGGGCACAGGTAGAATCTGTCACTCTGTCACTTTCTAGAAGCAGGGTGGGTGTTGCTTGCTGCAGGGTCATAGCTGGGCACAGGCAGAATCTGTATCTCTGTCACTTTCTAGAAGCATGGTGGTTGTTGCTGGCTGCGGGTCATAGCTGGGCACAGGTAGAATCTGTATCTCTGTCACTTTCCAGAGGCAGTGTGGTTGTTGCTGGCTGTGGGGTCATAGCTTGGCACAGGTAGAATCTGTCTCTCTGTCACTTTCCAGAAGCATCGTGGTTGTTGCTGGCTGCAGGGTCATAGCTAGGCACAGGTAGAATCTGTCTCTCTGTCACTTTCCAGAAGCAGGGTGGTTGTTGCTGGCTGCGGGGTCATAGCTAGGCACAGGTAGAATCTGTCTTTCTGTCACTTTCCAGAAGCAGGGTGGTTGTTCATGGCTGCGGGGTCATAGCTTGGCACAGGTAGAATCTGTCTCTCTGTCACGTTCCAGAAGCAGGGTGGTTGTTGCTGGCTGCGGGGTCATAGCTGGGCATACGTAGAATCTGTCTCTCTGTCACTTTCCAGAAGCAGAGTGGTTGTTGCTGGCTGTGGGGGTCATAGCTGGGTGAAGGTAGAATCTGTCTCTCTGTCACTTTCTAATAGCAGGGTGGTTGTTGCTGGCTGTGGGGTCATAGCTGGGCAGAGGTAGAATCTGTCTCTCTGTCACTTTCTAGAAGCAGGCTGGTTGTTGCTGGCTGCGGGATCATAGCTGGGCACAGGTAGAATCTGTCTCTCTGTCACTTTCTAGAAGCAGGGAGGGTGCTGCTGGCTGCGGGGTCATAGCTGGGCACAGGCAGAATCTGTATCTCGGTCACTTTCCAGAAGCAGGGTGGGTGTTGCTGGCTGCGGGGTCATAGCTGGGCACAGGTAGAATCTGTATCTCTGTCACTTTCCAGAAGCATGGTGGTTGTTGCTTGCAGCAGGGTCATAGCTGGCACAAGTAGAATATGTATCTCTGTCAATTTCCATTGGCAGGGTGGCTATTGCTGGCTGCGGGGTGATAGCTGTGCACAGGTAGAATCTGTCTCTCTGTCACGTTCCAGAAGCATGGTGGTTCTTGCTGGAAGCAGGGTCATAGCTCGGCATAGGTAGAATCTGTTTCCCTGTCACTTTCCAGAAGCATGGTGGTTGTTGCTTGCTACAGGGTCATAGCTGGGCACAGGTAGAATCTGTATCTCTGTCACTTTCCAGAAGCAGGTGGGTGTTGCTGGCTGCAGGGTCATAGCTGGGCACAGGCAGAATCTGCATCTCTGTCACTTTCCAGAAGCATGGTGGTTGTTGCTGGCTGCGGGTCATAGCTGGGCACAAGGAAAATCTGTCTCTCTGTCACTTTCCAGAGGCAGGGTGGTTGTTGCTTGCTGCTGGGTCATAGCTGGGACACAGGTAGAATCTGTCTCTCTGTCACTTTCTAGAAGCAGGTGGTTGTTGCTTGCTGCAGGGTCATAGCTGGGCACAAGTAGAATCTGTCTCTCTGTCACCTTCCAGAAGCATGGTGGTTGTTGCTGGCTGCGGGGTCATAGCTGGGCACAGGTAGAATCTGTTTCTCTTTCCCTTTCCAGAAGTAAGGTGGTTGTTGCTGGCTGCGGGTATCATAGCTGGGCACAGGTAGAATCTGTCTCTCTGTCACTTTCCGGAAGCAGGGTGGTTGTTGCTGGCTGTGGGGTCAAAGCTGGGCACAGGTAGAATCTGTCTCTCTGTCACTTTCCAGAAGCAGGGTGGTTGTTGCTGGCTGCGGGGTCATAGCTGGGCACAGGTAGAATCTGTCTCTCTGTCACTTTCCAGAAGCAGGGTGGTTGTTGCTGGCTGTGGGGTCATAGCTGGGCATAGGCAGAATCTGTCTCTCTGTCACTTTCTAGAAGCACTGGTGGGTGTTGCTGGCTGCGGGGTCATAGCTGGGCACAGGCAGAATCTGTATCTCTGTCACTTTCCAGAAGCAGGGTGGGTGTTGCTGGCTGCGGGGTCATAGCTGGGCACAGGTAGAATCTGTCTCTCTGTCACTTTCCAGAGGCAGGGTGGGTGTTGCTGGCTGCAGGGTCATAGCTGTGCACAGGTAGAATCTGTCTCTCTGTCACTTTCCAGAAGCATGGTGGTTGTTGCTGGCTGCAGGGTCATAGCTGGGCACAGGTAGAATCTGTCTCCCTGTCACTTTCCAGAAGCAGGGTGGTTGTTGCTTGCTGCAGGGTCATAGCTGGGCACAGGTAGAATCTGTCTGTCACTTTCCAGAAGCATGGTGGTTGTTGCTTGCTGCAGGGTCATAGCTGGGCACAGGTAGAATCTGTCTCTCTGTCACTTTCCAGAAGCAGGGTGGGTGTTGCTGGCTGTGGGGTCATAGCTGGGCACAGGAGAATCTGTCTCTCTGTCACTTTCCAGAGGCAGGGTGGTTGTTGCTTGGTGCTGGGTCATAGCTGGGCACAGGTAGAATCTGTCTCTCTGTCACTTTCTAGAAGCAGGGTGGTTGTTGCTTGCTGCAGGGTCATAGCTGGGCACAAGTAGAATCTGTCTCTCTGTCACCTTCCAGAAGCATGGTGGTTGTTGCTGGCTGCGGGGTCATAGCTGGGCACAGGTAGAATCTGTTTCTCTTTCCCTTTCCAGAAGTAAGGTGGTTGTTGCTGGCTGCGGGTATCATAGCTGGGCACAGGTAGAATCTGTCTCTCTGTCACTTTCCTGAAGCAGGGTGGTTGTTGCTGGCTGTGGGGTCAAAGCTGGGCACAGGTAGAATCTGTCTCTCTGTCACTTTCCAGAAGCAGGGTGGTTGTTGCTGGCTGCGGGGTCATAGCTGGGCACAGGTAGAATCTGTCTCTCTGTCACTTTCCAGAAGCAGGGTGGTTGTTGCTGGCTGTGGGGTCATAGCTGGGCATAGGCAGAATCTGTCTCACTGTCACTTTCTAGAAGCACGGTGGTTGTTGTTGGCTGCGGGGTCATTGCTGGGCACAGGCAGAATCTGTATCTCTGTCACTTTCCAGAAGCAGGGTGGGTGTTGCTGGCTGCGGGGTCATAGCTGGGCACAGGCAGAATCTGTCTCTCTGTCACTTTCCAGAGGCAGGGTGGGTGTTGCTTGCTGCAGGGTCATAGCTGGGCACAGGTAGAATCTGTCTCTCTGTCACTTTCCAGAAGCAGGGTGGGTGTTGCTGGCTGCGGGGTCATAATGGGCACAAGTAGAATCTGTCTCTCTGTCACTTTCCAGAGGCAGGGTGGTTGTTGCTTGCTGCAGGGTCATAGCTGGGCACAGGTAGAATCTGTCTGTCACTTTCCAGAAGCATGGTGGTTGTTGCTTGCTGCAGGGTCATAGCTCGGCACAAGTAGAATATGTATCTCTGTCACTTTCCATTGGCAGGGTGGCTGTTGCTGGCTGCGGGGTCATAGCTGGGCACAGGTAGAATCTGTCTCTCTGTCACCTTCCAGAAGCATGGTGGTTGTTGCTGGCTGTGGGGTCATAGCTGGGCACAGGTAGAATCTGTCTCTCTGTCACTTTCTAGAAGCATGGTGGTTGTTGCCAGCTGCGGGGTCATAGCTGGGCACGGGTAGAATCTGTCTCTCTGTCACTTTCTAGAAGCATGGTGGTTGTTGCTGGCTGCGGGGTCATAGCTGGGCACAGGTAGAATCTGTGTCTCTGTCACTTTCCAGAAGCATGGTTGTTGTTGCTGGCTGCGGGGTCGTAGCTGGGCACAGGTAGAATCTGTGTCTCCATCACTTTCCAGAAGCATGGTTGTTGTTGCTGGCTGCGGGGTCATAGCTGGGCACAGGTAGAATCTGTATCTCTGTCACTTTCCAGAAGCATGGTGGTTGTTGCTTGCTGCAGGGTCATAGCTGGCACAAGTAGAATATGTATCTCTGTCACTTTCCATTGGCAGGGTGGCTGTTGCTGGCTGCGGGGTCATAGCTGGGCACAGGTAGAATCTGTCTCTCTGTCACCTTCCAGAAGCATGGTGGTTGTTGCTGGATGCAGGGTCATAGCTGGGCACAGGTAGAATCTGTTTCCCTGTCACTTTCCAGAAGCCTTGTGGTTGTTGCTGGCTACAGGGTCATAGCTGGGCACAGGCAGAATCTGTATCTCTGTCACTTTCCAGAAGCAGGGTGGGTGTTGCTTGCTGCAGGGTCATAGCTGGGCACAGGCAGAATCTGTATCTCTGTCACTTTCCAGAAGCAGGGTGGGTGTTGCTGGCTGTGGGGTCATAGCTGGGCACAAAGAAGAATCTGTCTCTCTGTCACTTTCCAGAGGCAGGGTGGTTGTTGCTTGCTGCTGGGTCATAGCTGGGCACAGGTAGAATCTGTCTCTCTGTCACTTTCTAGAAGCAGGGTGGGTGTTGCTTGCTGCAGGTCATAGCTGGGCACAGGCAGAATCTGTATCTCTGTCACTTTCCAGAGGCAGGGTGGTTGTTGCTTGCTGCTGGGTCATAGCTGGGCACAGGTAGAATCTGTCTCTCTGTCACTTTCTAGAAGCAGGGTGGTTGTTGCTTGCTGCAGGGTCATAGCTGGGCACAAGTAGAATCTGTCTCTCTGTCACCTTCCAGAAGCATGGTGGTTGTTGCTGGCTGCGGGGTCATAGCTGGGCACAGGTAGAATCTGTCTCTCTGTCACTTTCCAGAAGCAGGGTGGTTGTTGCTGGCTGCGGGGTCATAGCTGGGCACAGGTAGAATCTGTCTCTCTGTCACTTTCCAGAAGCAGGGTGGTTGTTGCTGGCTGTGGGGTCATAGCTGGGCACAGGTAAGGAATATCTCTGTCCTTTTCCAGAAACAGGAATTGGTTGTTTGCTGGCTGCGGTCATAGCTAGGCAGAGGTAGAATCTGTCTCTCTGTCACTTTCCAGAAGCAGGGTGGTTGTTGCTGGCTCGGGTCATAGCTGGGCACAGGTAGAATCTGTCTCTCTGTCACTTTCCAGAAGCATGGTGGTTGTTGCTGGCTGCAGGGGTCATAGCTGGGCACAGGTAGAATCTGTCTCTCTGTCACTTTCCAGAAGCAGGGTGGTTGTTGCTGGCTGTGGGGTCATAGCTGGGCACAGGTAGAATCTGTCTCTCTGTCACTTTCCAGAAGCAGGGTGGTTGTTGCTGGCTGGGGGGTCATAGCTGGGCACAGGTAGAATCTGTCTCTCTGTCACTTTCTAAAAGCAGAGTGGTTGTTGCTGGCTGTGGGGTCATAGCTGGGCATAGGTAGAATCTGTCTCTCTGTCACTTTCCAGAGGCAGGGTGGGTGTTGCTTGCTGCAGGGTCATAGCTGGGCACAGGTAGAATCTGTCTCTCTGTCACTTTCCAGAAGCAGGGTGGGTGTTGCTGGCTGCGGGGTCATAGCTGGGCACAAGTAGAATCTGTCTCTCTGTCACTTTCCAGAGGCAGGGTGGTTGTTGCTTGCTGCAGGGTCATAGCTGGGCACAGGTAGAATCTGTCTGTCACTTTCCAGAAGCATGGTGGTTGTTGCTTGCTGCAGGGTCATTGCTGGGCACAGGTAGAATCTGTCTCTCTGTCACTTTCCAGAAGCAGGTGAGTTGTTGCTGGCTGCGGGTCATAGCTAGGCACAGGTAGAATCTGTTTCTCTGTCACTTTCCAGAAGCAGGGTGGTTGTTGCTGGCTGTGGGGTCATAGCTGGGCACAGGTAAAATCTGTATCTCTGTCACCTTCCAGAAGCATGGTGGTTGTTGCTGGATGAAGGGTCATAGCTGGGCACAGGTAGAATCTGTTTCCCTGTCACTTTCCAGAAGCCTTGTGGTTGTTGCTGGCTACAGGGTCATAGCTGGGCACAGGCAGAATCTGTATCTCTGTCACTTTCCAGAAGCAGGGTGGGTGTTGCTTGCTGCAGGGTCATAGCTGGGCACAGGCAGAATCTGTGTCTCTGTCACTTTGCAGAAGCAGTGTGGATGTTGCTGGCTGTGGGGTCATAGCTGGGCACAAGAATAATCTGTCTCTCTGTCACTTTCCAGAGGCAGGGTGGTTGTTGCTTGCTGCTGGGTCATAGCTGGGCACAGGTAGAATCTGTCACTCTGTCACTTTCTAGAAGCAGGGTGGGTGTTGCTTGCTGCAGGGTCATAGCTGGGCACAGGCAGAATCTGTATCTCTGTCACTTTCTAGAAGCATGGTGGTTGTTGCTGGCTGCGGGTCATAGCTGGGCACAGGTAGAATCTGTCTCTCTGTCACTTTCCAGAGGCAGTGTGGTTGTTGCTGGCTGTGGGGTCATAGCTGGGCACAGGTAGAATCTGTGTCTCTGTCACTTTCCAGAAGCATGGTTGTTGTTGCTGGCTGCGGGGTCGTAGCTGGGCACAGGTAGAATCTGTGTCTCCATCACTTTCCAGAAGCATGGTTGTTGTTGCTGGCTTGGGGTCATAGCTGGGCACAGGTAGAATCTGTCTCTCTGTCACTTTCCAGAAGCATGGTGGTTGTTGCTTGCTGCAGGGTCATAGCTGGCACAAGTAGAATATGTATCTCTGTCACTTTCCATTGGCAGGGTGGCTGTTGCTGGCTGCGGGGTCATAGCTGGGCACAGGTAGAATCTGTCTCTCTGTCACCTTCCAGGAAGCATGGTGGTTGTTGCTGGATGCAGGGTCATAGCTGGGCACAGGTAGAATCTGTTTCCCTGTCACTTTCCAGAAGCCTTGTGGTTGTTGCTGGCTACAGGGTCATAGCAGGGCACAGGCAGAATCTGTATCTCTGTCACTTTTCAGAAGCAGGGTGGCTATTGCTGGCTGCGGGGTGATAGCTGTGCACAGGTAGAATCTGTCACTCTGTCACGTTCCAGAAGCATGGTGGTTCTTGCTGGAAGCAGGGTCATAGCTCGGCATAGGTAGAATCTGTTTCCCTGTCACTTTCCAGAAGCCTGGTGGTTGTTGCTGGCTACGGGGTCATAGCTGGGCACAGGCAGAATCTGTATCTCTTCACTTACCAGAAGCAGGTGGGTGTTGCTTGCTGCAGGGTCATAGCTAGGCACAGGCAGAATCTGCATCTCTGTCACTTTCCAGAAGCAGGGTGGGTGTTGCGGGCTGTGGGGTCATAGTTGGGCACAAGGATAATCTGTCTCTCTGTCACTTTCCGGAGGCAGGGTGGTTGTTGCTTGCTGCTGGGTCATAGCTGGGCACAGGTAGAATCTGTCTCTCTGTCACTTTCTAGAAGCAGAGTGGTTGTTGCTTGCTGCAGGGTCATAGCTGGGCACAAGTAGAATCGGTCTCTCTGTCACCTTCCAGAAGCATGGTGGTTGTTGCTGGCTGCGGGGTCATAGCTGGGCACAGGTAGAATCTGTTTCTCTTTCCCTTTCCAGAAGTAAGGTGGTTGTTGCTGGCTGCGGGTATCATAGCTGGGCACAGGTAGAATCTGTCTCTCTGTCACTTTCCGGAAGCAGGGTGGTTGTTGCTGGCTGTGGGTCAAAGCTGGGCACAGGTAGAATCTGTCTCTCTGTCACTTTCCAGAAGCAGGGTGGTTGTTGCTGGCTGAGGGGGTCGTAGGCTGGGTAAGAATCTGTCTCTCTGTCACTTTCCAGAAGCAAGGGTGGTTTTATTGCTGGCTGTGGGGTCCTTAGCTGGGCATAGGCAGAATCTGTCTACTGTCACTTTCTAGAAGCACCCGGTTGGGTGTTGTTGGCTCGCGGGGGTCATTGCTGGGCTGGAGGCAGAATCTGTATCTCTGTCACTTTCCAGAAGCAGGGTGGGTGTTGCTGGCTGTGGGGTCATAGCTGGGCACAGGTAGAATCTGTCTCTCTGTCACTTTCCAGAGGCAGGGTGGGTGTTGCTTGCTGCAGGGTCATAGCTGGGTACAGGTAGAATCTGTCTCTCTGTCACTTTCAGAAGCAGGGTGGGTGTTTGCTGGTCTGGGGTCATAATGGGCACAAGTAGAGATCTGTCTCTGTCACTTTCCAGAGGCAGGGTTGTTGTTGCTTGCTGCAGGGTCATAGCTGGGCACAGGTAGAATCTGTCTGTCACTTTCCAGAAGCATGGTGGTTGTTGCTTGCTGCAGGGTCATAGCCGGCACAAGTAGAATATGTATCTGTGTCACTTTCCATTGGCAGGGTGGCTGTTGCTGGCTGCGGGGTCATAGCTGGGCACAGGTAGAATCTGTCTCTCTGTCACTTTCTAGAAGCATGGTGGTTGTTGCCAGCTGCGGGGTCATAGCTGGGCACGGGTAGAATCTGTCTCTCTGTCACTTTCTAGAAGCATGGTGGTTGTTGCTGGCTGCGGGGTCATAGCTGGGCACAGGTAGAATCTGTGTCTCTGTCACTTTCCAGAAGCATGGTTGTTGTTGCTGGCTGCGGGGTCGTAGCTGGGCACAGGTAGAATCTGTGTCTCATCACTTTCCAGAAGCATGGTTGTTGTTGCTGGCTGCGGGGTCATAGCTGGGCACAGGTAGAATCTGTCTCTCTGTCACTTTCCAGAAGCATGGTGGTTGTTGCTTGCTGGGGTCCATAGCGGCTGACAAGTAGAATATGTATCTCTGTCACTTTCATTGGCAGGGTGGCTGTTGCTGGCTGCGGGGTCATAGCTGGGCACAGGTGGAATCTCTGTCTCTCATCACCTTCCAGAAGCATGGTGGTTGTTGCTGGATGCAGGGTCATAGCTAGGCACAGTTAGAATCTGTTTCCCGTCACTTTCCGAAGCCTTGTGGTTGTTGCTTGCTACAGGGTCATAGCAGGGCACAGGCAGAATCTGTATCTCGTCACTTTCCAGAAGCATAGGTTGGGTGTTTGCTTGCTGCAGGGTCATAGCTGGGCACAGGTAGAATCTGTTTCTCTGTCACTTTCCAGAAGCAGAATTGGTTGTTGCTGGCTGGGGTCATAGCTGGACTAGTAGAATCTGTACTCTCTGTCACTATCCAGAGGCAGGGTGGTTGTTGCTGGCTGGGGGTCATAGCTGGGCGCAGGTAAAATCTGTCTCTCTGTCACTTTCTAGAAGCAGAGTGGTTGTTGCTGGTAGCGGGTCATGGCCCCAGGCACAGGTAGAAATCATGTCTCTGTCACTTTCTAGAAGCTTAGGGTGAGTGTTGCTGGCTGTGGGGTCATAGCTGGGCTGAGGCAGAATCTGTATCTCTGTCACTTTCAGAAGCAGGATGGGTGTTGCTGCTAGTTGGGGGTCATAGCTGGCACAGGTAGAATCTGTCTCCCTGTCACTTTCAGAGGCAGGGTGGCTGTTGCTGTGCTGGCAGGGTCATAGCTGGGCTGAGTAGAATCTGTCTCTCTGTCACTTTCCAGAAGCAGGGTGGTTGTTGCTGGCTGCGGGGTCATAGCTGGGCACAGGTAGAATCTGTCTCTCTGTCACTTTCTAGAAGCATGGTGGTTGTTGCTGGCTGCGGGGTCATAGCTGGGCACAGGTAGAATCTGTCTCTCTGTCACATTCTAGAAGCATGGTGGTTGTTGCTGGTTACCGTGGGTCGTTGCTGGGCTGAGGTAGAATCTGTCTCTGTCACTTTCTAGAAGTATATTGGTTGTTGCTGGCTTCGGGGTCATAGCTGGGCACAGGTAGAATCTGTCTCTCTGTCACTTTCTAGAAGCATGGGTGGTTGTTGCTGGCTGCGGGGTCATAGCTGGGCACAGGTAGAATCTGTCTCTCTGTCACTTTCTAGAAGCATGGTGGTTGTTGCCAGCTGCGGGGTCATAGCTGGGCACAGGTAGAATCTGTCTCTGTCACCTTCCAGAAGCGCAGGTGGTTGTTGTGCTGCAGGGTCATGCCGGCACTGGTAGATATCCATCCTCTGTCTTTCCATTGGCAGGGTGGCTATTGCTGGCTGCGGGTCATAGCTGGGCACAGGTAGAATCTGTCTCTGTCACTTTCCAGAAGCATGGTGGTTGTTGCTGGCTGCGGGGTCATAGCTGGGCACAGGTAGAATCTGTCTCTCTGTCACTTTCTAGAAGCATGGTGGTTGTTGCCAGCTGCGGGGTCATAGCTGGGCACGGGTAGAATCTGTCTCTCTGTCACTTTCTAGAAGCATGGTGGTTGTTGCTGGCTGCGGGGTCATAGCTGGGCACAGGTAGAATCTGTGTCTCTGTCACTTTCCAGAAGCATGGTTGTTGTTGCTGGCTGGGGTCGTAGCTGGGCACAGGTAGAATCTGTGTCTCCATCACTTTCCAGAAGCATGGTTGTTGTTGCTGGCTGCGGGGTCATAGCTGGGCACAGGTAGAATCTGTCTCTCTGTCACTTTCCAGAAGCATGGTGGTTGTTGCTTGCTGCGGGGTCATAGCTGGCACAAGTAGAATATGTATCTCTGTCACTTTCCATTGGCAGGGTGGCTGTTGCTGGCTGCGGGGTCATAGCTGGGCACAGGTAGAATCTGTCTCTCTGTCACCTTCCAGAAGCATGGTGGTTGTTGCTGGATGCAGGGTCATAGCTGGGCACAGGTAGAATCTGTTTCCCTGTCACTTTCCAGAAGCCTTGTGGTTGTTGCTGGCTACAGGGTCATAGCTGGGCACAGGCAGAATCTGTATCTCTGTCACTTTCCAGAAGCAGGGTGGGTGTTGCTTGCTGCAGGGTCATAGCTGGGCACAGGCAGAATCTGTATCTCTGTCACTTTCCAGAAGCAGGGTGGGTGTTGCTGGCTGTGGGGTCATAGCTGGGCACAAGAAGAATCTGTCTCTCTGTCACTTCCAGAGGCAGGGTGGTTGTTGCTTGCTGCTGGGTCATAGCTGGGCACAGGTAGAATCTGTCTCTCTGTCACTTTCTGAAGCAGGGTGGGTGTTGCTTGCTGCAGGGTCATAGCTGGGCGCAGGCAGAATCTGTATCTCTGTCACTTTCCAGAGGCAGGGTGGTTGTTGCTTGCTGCTGGGTCATAGCTGGGCACAGGTAGAATCTGTCTCTCTGTCACTTTCTAGAAGCAGGGTGGTTGTTGCTTGCTGCAGGGTCATAGCTGGGCACAAGTAGAATCTGTCTCTCTGTCACCTTCCAGAAGCATGGTGGTTGTTGCTGGCTGCGGGGTCATAGCTGGGCACAGGTAGAATCTGTCTCTCTGTCACTTTCCAGAAGCAGGGTGGTTTGTTGCTGGCTGCAGGTGTCATAGCTGGGCACAGGTAGAATCTGTCTCTGTCACTTTCCAGAAGCAGGGTGGTTGTTGCTGGCTGTGGGGTCATAGCTGGGCACAGGTAGAATCTGTCTCTCTGTCACTTTCCAGAAGCAGGGTGGTTGTTGCTGGCTGCGAGGTCATAGCTAGGCACAAGGTGGGAATCTGTCTCTCGTCACTTTCCAGCAGGAATTGGTTGTTGCTGGCTGGGGGGTCATAGCTGGGCTTGCAGGTAGAATCTGTCTCTCTGTCACTTTTTCCAGAAGCAGGGTGGTTGTTGCTGGCTGCTGGGGTCCTGGCTGGGCTGGGTAGAATCTGTCTCTCTGTCACTTTCCAGAAGCAGGGTGGTTGTTGCTGGCTGTGGGGTCATAGCTGGGCATAGGTAGAGATCTGTCTCTCATGTCACTTTCCAGAAGCAGAATTGGTTGTTGCTGACTGTGGGGTCATAGCTAGGGCACAGGTAGAATCTGTCTCTCTGTCACTTTCTAAAAAGCAGAGGTGGTTGTTGCTGGCTGTGGGGCCATAGCTGGGCACAGGTAGAATCTGTCTCTCTGTCACTTTCCAGAGGCAGGGTGGTTGTTGCTTGCTGCGGTCATAGCTGGGCACAGATAGAATCTGTCTCTCTGTCACTTTCCAGAAGCAGGGTGGGTGTTGCTGGCTGCGGGGTCATAGCTGGGCACAGGTAGAATCTGTCTCTCCGTCACTTTCCAGAGGCAGGGTGGTTGTTGCTTGCTGGAGGGTCATAGCTGGGCACAGGTAGAATCTGTCTGTCACTTTCCAGAAGCATGGTGGTGGTTGCTTGCTGCAGGGTCATTGCTGGGCACAGGTAGAATCTGTCTCTCTGTCACTTTCCAGAAGCAGGGTAGTTGTTGCTGGCTGCGGGGTCATAGCTAGGCGACAGGTAGAATCTGTTTCTCTGTCACTTTCCAGAAGCAGGTGGTTGTTGCTGGCTTCGGGGTCATAGCTGGGCACAGGTAGAATCTGTCTCTCTGTCACCTTCCAGAAGCATGGTGGTTGTTGCTGGATGCAGGGTCATAGCTGGGCACAGGTAGAATCTGTTTCCCTGTCACTTTCCAGAAGCCTTGTGGTTGTTGCTGGCTACAGGGTCATAGCTGGGCACAGGCAGAATCTGTATCTCTGTCACTTTCCAGAAGCAGGGTGGGTGTTGCTTGCTGCAGGGTCATAGCTGGGCACAGGCAGAATCTGTATCTCTGTCACTTTCCAGAAGCAGGGTGGGTGTTGCTGGCTGTGGGGTCATAGCTGGGCACAAGAATAATCTGTCTCTCTGTCACTTTCCAGAGGCAGGGTGGTTGTTGCTTGCTGCTGGGTCATAGCTGGGCACAGGTAGAATCTGTCTCTCTGTCACTTTCTAGAAGCAGGGTGGGTGTTGCTTGCTGCAGGGTCATAGCTGGGCACAGGCAGAATCTGTATCTCTGTCACTTTCTAGAAGCATGGTGGTTGTTGCTGGCTGCCGGGTCATAGCTGGGCACAGGTAGAATCTGTCTCTCTGTCACTTTCCAGAGGCAGGGTGGTTGTTGCTGGCTGCGGGGTCATAGCTTGGCACCAGGTAGAGATCTGTCTCTGTCACTTTCCAGATGCATCGTGGTTGTTGCTGGCTGCAGGGGCTGCTAGCTGTGCGCTGCGGTAGAATCTGTCTCTGTCACTTTCCAGAAGCAGTGGTATGTTGCTGGCTGCGGGTCGCGCTAGGGCACAGGTAGAATCTGTCTTTCTGTCACTTTCCAGAAGCAGGGTGGTTGTTCATGGCTGCGGGGTCATAGCTTGGCTGAGGTAGAATCTGTCTCTGTCACGTTCCAGAAGCAAATTAGTTGTTGCTGGCTCTTGAGGGTCATAGCTGGGCATGCAATAGAATCTGTCTCTCTGTCACTTTCCAGAAGCAGAGTGGTTGTTGCTGGCTGTGGGGGTCATAGCTGGGGTGAAGGTAGAATCATCTCTCTGTCACTTTCTAATTAGAATTGGTTGTTGCTGGCTGTGGGGTCATAGCTGGGCACAGGTAGAATCTGTCTCTCTGTCACTTTCTGAAGCAGGGTGGTTGTTGCTGGCTGCGGGATCATAGCTGGGCACAGGTAGAATCTGTCTCTCTGTCACTTTCTAGAAGCAGGGTGGGTGTTGCTGGCTGCGGGGTCATAGCTGGGCACAGGCAGAATCTGTATCTCGGTCACTTTCCAGAAGCAGGGTGGGTGTTGCTGGCTGCGGGGTCATAGCTGGGCACAGGTAGAATCTGTATCTCTGTCACTTTCCAGAAGCATGGTGGTTGTTGCTTGCAGCAGGGTCATAGCTGGCACAAGTAGAATATGTATCTCTGTCAATTTCCATTGGCAGGGTGGCTATTGCTGGCTGCGGGGTGATAGCTGTGCACAGGTAGAATCTGTCACTCTGTCACGTTCCAGAAGCATGGTGGTTCTTGCTGGAAGCAGGGTCATAGCTCGGCATAGGTAGAATCTGTTTCCCTGTCACTTTCCAGAAGCCTGGTGGTTGTTGCTGGCTACAGGGTCATAGCTGGGCACAGGCAGAATCTGTATCTCTTCACTTACCAGAAGCAGGTGGGTGTTGCTTGCTGCAGGGTCATAGCTAGGCACAGGCAGAATCTGCATCTCTGTCACTTTCAGAAGCAGGGTTGGGTGTTGATGGCTGTGGGGTCATAGTTGGGCACAAGGATAATCTGTCTCTCTGTCACTTTCCGGAGGCAGGGTGGTTGTTGCTTGCTGCTGGGTCATAGCTGGGCACAGGTAGAATCTGTCTCTCTGTCACTTTCTAGAAGCAGAGTGGTTGTTGCTTGCTGCAGGGTCATAGCTGGGCACAAGTAGAATCTGTCTCTCTGTCACCTTCCAGAAGCATGGTGGTTGTTGCTGGCTGCGGGGTCATAGCTGGGCACAGGTAGAATCTGTTTCTCTTTCCCTTTCCAGAAGTAAGGTGGTTGTTGCTGGCTGTGGGTATCATAGCTGGGCACAGGTAGAATCTGTCTCTCTGTCACTTTCCGGAAGCAGGGTGGTTGTTGCTGGCTGTGGGTCAAAGCTGGGCACAGGTAGAATCTGTCTCTCTGTCACTTTCCAGAAGCAGGGTGGTTGTTGCTGGCTGCGGGGTCATAGCTGGGCACAGGTAGAATCTGTCTCTCTGTCACTTTCCAGAAGCAGGGTGGTTGTTGCTAGCTGTGGGGTCATAGCTGGGCATAGGCAGAATCTATCTCACTGTCACTTTCTAGAAGCACGGTTGGTGTTGTTGGCTGCGGGGTCATTGCTGGGCACAGGCAGAATCTGTATCTCTGTCACTTTCCAGAAGCAGGGTGGGTGTTGCTGGCTGCGGGGTCATAGCTGGGCACAGGTAGAATCTGTCTCTCTGTCACTTTCCAGAGGCAGGGTGGGTGTTGCTTGCTGCAGGGTCATAGCTGGGCACAGGTAGAATCTGTCTCTCTGTCACTTTCCAGAAGCAGGGTGGGTGTTGCTGGCTGCGGGGTCATAATGGGCACAAGTAGAATCTGTCTCTCTGTCACTTTCCAGAGGCAGGGTGGTTGTTGCTTGCTGCAGGGTCATAGCTGGGCACAGGTAGAATCTGTCTGTCACTTTCCAGAAGCATGGTGGTTGTTGCTTGCTGCAGGGTCATAGCCGGCACAAGTAGAATATGTATCTCTGTCACTTTCCATTGGCAGGGTGGCTGTTGCTGGCTGCGGGGTCATAGCTGGGCACAGGTAGAATCTGTCTCTCTGTCACCTTTCCAGAAGCATGGTGGTTGTTGCTGGCTGCAGGGTCATAGCTGGGCACAGGTAGAATCTGTCTCTCTGTCACTTTCTAGAAGCATGGTGGTTGTTGCCAGCTGCGGGGTCATAGCTGGGCACGGGTAGAATCTGTCTCTCTGTCACTTTCTAGAAGCATGGTGGTTGTTGCTGGCTGTGGGGTCATAGCTGGGCACAGGTAGAATCTGTGTCTGTCACTTTCCAGAAGCATGGTTGTTGTTGCTGGCTGCGGGGTCGTAGCTGGGCACAGGTAGAATCTGTGTCTCTATCACTTTCCAGGGCATGGTTGTTGTTGCTGGCTCTTGGGGTCCTGTGGGCACAGGTAGAATCTGTCTCTCTGTCACCTTCCAGAATCCTTGGTGGTTGTTGCTTGCTGCAGGTCATAGCTGGCACAAGTAGAATATGTATCTCTGTTACTTTCCATTGGCAGGGTGGCTGTTGCTGGCTGCGGGGTCATAGCTGGGCACAGGTAGAATCTGTCTCTCTGTCACCTTCCAGAAGCATGGTGGTTGTTGCTGGATGCAGGGTCATAGCTGGGCACAGGTAGAATCTGTTTCTGTCACTTTCTAAGCCTTGTGGTTGTTGCTGGCTATTAGGGCTATAGCAGGCACAGGCAGAATCTGTATCTCTGTCACTTTCCAGAAGCAGGTTGGGTGTTGCTTGCTGCAGGGTCACAGCTGGGCACAGGCAGAATCTGTATCTCTGTCTCTTTTCAGAAGCGAGTTGGTTATTGCTGGCTGCGGGTGATAGCTGTGCAGGTAGAATCTGTCACTCTGCCGTTCAGAAGCATGGTGGTTCTTGCTGGAAGCAGGTCATAGCCGGCATAGGTAGAATCTGTTTCCCTGTCACTTTCCAGAAGTTTGGTGGTTGTTGCGGCTACAGGTTCATCGCTACACAGGCAGAATCTGTATCTCTTCACTTACCAGAAGCAGGTGTTGCTTGCTGGGGTCATAGGGCTTAGGCAGAATCTGCATCTCTGTCACTTTCTGGTAGCTAGGTGGGTGTTGGGCTGTGGGGTCATAGTTGGGCACAAGGTTAATCTGTCTCTGTCACTCGGAGGCAGGGTGGTTGTTGCTTGCTGCTGGGTGTGGCTGCACAGGTAGAATCTGTCTCTGTCCTTTTAGAAGCAGAGTGGTTGTTGCTTGCTGGGGTCATAGCTGGCACAAGTAAGTCGGTCTCTGTCACCTTCCAGAAGCATGGTGGTTGTTGCTGTCTGCGGGTCATAGCTGCGTTGGTAGAATCTGTTTTCTTCCTTTCAAGTAAGGTGGTTGTTGCTGGCTGGGTATCATAGCTGGCACAGGTAGAACTGTCTCCGTCACTTTCCGGACTTAGTGGTTGTTGCTGGCTGTGGTCAAAGCTGGGCACAGGTAGAATCTGTCTCTCCGTCACTCTCCAGCTACAGGTGGTTGGCTGCGGGTCATAGCTGGGCACAGGTAGAATCTGTCTCTGTCACTTCAGAAGCAGGGTGGTTGTTGCTAGCTGTGGGGTCATAGCTGGGCATAGGCAGAATCTGTCTCACTGTCACTTTCTAGAAGCACGGTTGGTGTTGTTGGCTGCGGGGTCATTGCTGGGCTGAGCAGAATCTAATATCTCATCACTTTCCAGAAGCAGGGTGGAGTGTTGCTGACTCTTGGGGTGAAGCTGGCACAGGTAGAATCTGTCTCTCTGTCACTTTCAGAGGCAGGGTGGGTGTTGCTTGCTGCAGGTCATAGCTGGGCACAGGTAGGTCGTGTCTCTGTCACTTTCCAGAAGCAGGTGGTGTTGCTGGTCGTGGGTCATAATGGGCACAAGTAGAATCTTGTCTCTGTCCTTTCAGAGGTAGGGGGTGTTGTTGCTGCTGCAGGGTTGTAGCTGGCACAGGTGGTATTCTGTCGTCATTTGTGAAGCATGGGGTGTTGTTGCTGCAGGTCATAGCCGCACAAGTAGATATGGTCTCTGTCACTTTCCATTGTTGGGGTGGCTGTTGCTGGCTGCGGGGTCATAGCTGGGCTGGTAGAATTCTCTCTGTCACCTTCCAAAGCAATTGGTTGTTGCTGGATGCAGGGTCATAGCTGGGCACAGGTGAATCTGACTCTGTCACTTTCTAGAAGCATGGTGGATGTTGCCAGCTCTGCGGGGTCTTAACTGGGCCTGTAGAATCTGTCTCTGTCACTTTCTAAGCATGGTGGTTGTTGCTGGCTGTGGGGTCATAGCTGGTACAGGTAGAATCTGTGTCCTGTCACTTTCAGTAGCTTTGTTGTTGCTGGCTGCAGGGTCGAGCTGGGCACAGGTAGAATCTTGTCTCCATCACTTTCCAGAAGCATGGTTGTTGTTGCTGGCTTTGGGGTCATAGCTGGGGCACAGAACTGTCTCTTCACCTTCCAGAATCATGGTGGTTGTTGCTTGCTGCAGGGTCATAGCTGGCACAGTAGAATATGTATCTCTGTCACTTTCCATTGGCAGGTTGGCTGCTTGCGCGGGTCATACTGGGCACAGGAATCTGTCTCTGTCACCTTCCAGAAGCATGGTGTTGTTGCTGGATGTAGTCATAGCTGGGCACAGGTAAATCTGTTTCTGTCACTTTCAGAAGCCTTGTGGTTGTTGCTGGCTACAGGTCATAGCAGGGCACAGGCAGAATCTGTCTCTCACTTTCCAAGCAGGGTGGGTGTTGCTTGCCGGGTCATAGCTGGGCACAGGCAGAGTCTGTATCTCTGTCACTTTTCAGAAGCAGGTGGCTATTGCTGGCTGCGGGTGATAGCTGTGCACAGGTAGATCTGTCACCTGTCACGTTCTGAAGCATGGTGGTTCTTGCTGTGCTGGGTCCAGCTCGCATAGGTGAATCTGTTTCGTCACTTTGCAGCCTGGTGGTTGTTGCTGGCTACAGGGTCATAGCTGGGCAGGCAGAATCTGTATCTCTTCCTTACCAGAAGCAGGTGGGTGTTCTTGTTGCAGGGTCATAGTTGGTTGTTGAGAATCTGTATCCTGTCACTTTCAGAAGCAGGTTGGGTGTTGCGGGGTGTCATAGTGGGTACAAGGATAATCTGTGTCTCTTTCCGGAGGCAGGTTGGTTGTTGCTTGCTGTTGGGTCATGGCTGGGCACAGGTAGAATTTGTCTCTGTCCTTTCTAGAAGCAGAGTGGTTGTTGCTTGCTGGGGTCATAGCTGCTACAAGTAGAATCGGGTCTCTGTCACCTTCCAGAAGCATGGTGTTGTTGCTGGCTCGGGTCATAGCTGGTACAGGTAGAATCTGTTTCTCTTCCTTCCAGAAGTGGGTGGTTGTTGCTGTTCTTGGTATGTAGCTGGGCACAGGTGATCTGTCTCTGTCACTTTCCGGGTGGTTGTTGCTGGCTGTGGGTCAAAGCTGGGCTGGGTAGAATCTGTCTCTCTGTCACTTTCAGAAGCAGAATTGGTTGTTGCTGGGCTGGGGTCATGTTGCACAGGTAGATCTGTCTCTCTGTCACTTTCCAGAAGCAGGGTGGTTGTTGTAGCTGGGGGTCATAGCTGGCATAGGCGAATCTGTCTCACTGTCACTTTGTGAAGCCCGGTTGGTGTTTTGGCTGCGGGGTCATTGCTGGGCACGGGCAGAATCTGTGTCTGTCCTTTTCCAGAAGTAGGGTGGGTGTTGCTGGCTTTGGGGTCATAGCTGGGCACAGGTAGAATCTGTCCTCTGTCACTTTCAGAGGCAGGTGGGTGTTGCTTGCTGCAGGGTCATAGCTGCTGTGTAGATCTGTCTCTCTGTCACTTCAGAAGCGGGTGGGTGTTGCTGGCTGCGGGTCATAATGGGCACAAGTAGAATTGCCTCTGTCACTTTCAGAGGCAGGGTGGTTGTTGCTTTCTGCAGGGTCATAGCTGGGCTGGGTAGAATCTGTCTTCACTTTCCAGAAGCATGGTGGTTGTTGCTTGCTGCAGGTCATAGCCGTCATAAGTGATGTGTATCTGTGACTTTCCGTTGGCAGGTTGGCTGTGTTGCTGCGGGTCATAGCTGGGCATGTAGAATCTGTCTCTGTCACTTTCTAGAAGCATGGTGGATGTTGCCAGCTGCGGGTCATAGCTGGGCATGGGTAGAATCTGTCTCTCTGTCACTTTCTTGTAGCATGGTGGTTGTTGGCTGTGGGGTCATAGCTGGTGTCAGGTAGAATCTGTGTCTCTGTCACTTTCCCGAGCATGGTTGTTGTTGTTGGCTGCAGGGTGGTAGCTGGGCTGGGTAGAATCTGTGTCTCATCACTTTCCAGAAGCATGGTTGTTGTTGCTGGCTGCGGGTCAGGCTAAGGCTGTAGATCTGTCTCTGTCACCTTCCAGAATCATGGTGGTTGTTGCTTGCGGGGTCATAGTGGCACAAGTAGAATATGTATCTCTGTCCTTTCCATTGGTAGGGTGGCTGTTGCTGGCTGTCATAGCTGGCACAGGTGAATCTGTCTCTGTCACCTTCCAGAAGCATGGTGGTTATGGATGCAGGGTCATAGCTGGGCACAGGTAGAATCTGTTTCCTGTCACTTTCCAGTAGTTTGTGGTTTGTTGCTGGCTACAGGGTCATAGCAGGCACAGGCAGAATCTGTATTCTGTCACTTTCCAGAAGCAGGGTGGTGTTGTTTGTTGGGGTCTACAGCTGGGCGCAGAATCTGTATCTCTGTCACTTTTCAGAAGCAGGTGGTGTTGGGGTATAGCTGGGCACAAGAAGAATCTTTCTCTTACCCAGAGGCAGGTTGGTTGTTGTTGTTGTGGTCATAGCTGGGCTGGAAGGTAGAATCTGTCTCTATGTCACTTTCTAGAAGTGGGTGGTGTTTGCTGCGGGTCATAGCTGGGCACAGGCAGAATCTGTATCTCTGTCACTTCAGAGCAGGGTGTTTTTTGCTTGCTGCTGGTCGTAGCTGGGCTGGTGAATCTCTCTCTCTGTCACTTTCAGAAGCAGGTGATTGTCGCTTGCTGCAGGGTCATAGCTGGGCACAAATAGAATCTGGCCTCTACCCAGGCTATGGTTGTTGTTGCTGGATGCTGGTTATGGCTAGGCCAGGTGAATCTGTCTCTCTGTCACTTCCAGAAGCAGGTGGTTGTTGCTGGTCCTGGTGTCATAGCTGGGCACAGATAGATCTGTCTGTCACTTTCCAGAAGCAGGGTGGTTGTTGCTGGCTGTGGGGTCATAGCTGGGCTGGGTAGAATCTGTCTCTGTCACTTTCCAGAAGCAGGGTGGTTGTTGCTGGCTGCGAGGTCATAGCTAGGTACAGTAGAATCTGTCTCTGTTACTTTCCAGAAGCAGGTTGGTTGTTGCTGGCTGCGGGGTCCTGCTTGGCACTGGTAGATCTGTCTCTCTGTCACTTTCCAGAAGCCGTTGGTTGTTGCTGGCTGGGGTCATAGCTGGGCTGGGTAGAATCTGTCTCTGTGTCACTTTGAAGCAGGTTGTTGTTGGCTGGGGTCATAGCTGGGCATAGTGAATCTGTCTCTGTCCTTTCAGCAGGTGGTTTTGCTGACTGTGGGGGTCCTGCTGGGGCTTGGGTAGAATCTGTCTCTCTGTCACTTCTAAAAGCAGGGTGGTTGTTGCTGGCTGTGGGGTCATAGCTGGGTGCGGTAGAATCTGTCTCTGTCACTTTCAGAGGCAGGTGGGTGTTTTGCTGCAGGGTCATGGCTGGCTGGTTAAATCTGTCTCTGTCACTTTCAGAAGCAGGGTGGTGTTGTTGGCTGGGGGTCTAGCTGGCACAAGTGAATCGTCTCTGTCACTTTCAGGCAGGGTGGTTGTTGCTTGCTGCAGGTCATAGCTGGCATGGTAGAATCTGTCTGCTTCTGGTACATGGTGGTGGTTGCTTGCTGTGGTCATTGGCGCACAGGTAGAATCTGTCTCTGTGCCGAGCAGGGTAGTTGTTGCTGGCTGCGGGTCATAGCTAGCGAGGTAGAATCTGTTTCTCTGTCACTTTCCAGAAGCAGGTGGTTGTTGCTGGCTGGGGTCGGCTGGCTGGTGAAATCTATCTCTGCCTTCAGAAGCATGGTGGTTGTTGCTGGATGAAGGTTCATAGCTGGGCACAGGTGAATCTGTTTTCCTGTCACTTTCCAGGCTCCTTGTGGTTGTTACAAGGTCATGTGGGGTGCAGAATCTGTATCTGTCCCTTCCAGAAGCAGGGGTGTTGCTTGCTGGGGTCATAGCTGGGCACAGGCAGAATCTGTGTCTCTGTCCCTTTGGTGGTCTTGGATGTTGCTGGCTGTGGGGTCATAGCTGGGCACAAGAATTCTCTGTCTCTGTCACTTTCCAGAGGCAGGTGGTTGTTGCTTGCTGCTGGTCGCTGGGCACAGTGAATACAACTCACTCTGTCACTTTCTGGCTTAGGGTGGGTGTTGCTGCAGGGTCATGGCGTAGGCACAGGCAGAATCTGGCATCTCTGTCACTTTTCTAGAAGCTTGTGTGGTTGTTGCTGGTCAGGTCATAGTTGGGCTGAGGTGAATCTCTCTGTCACTTTCCAGAGGCAGTGTGGTTGTTGCTGGCTGTGGGGTAATAGCTGGGCGGAGTAGAATCTGTGTCTCTGTCACTCCAACGCATTGTTGTTGTTGGCTGGGGTCGTGGCTGGGTTGGTAGAATCTGTGTTTCCATCACTTTCCAGCTGTTGTTGTTGCTGGCTGCGTTCATAGCTGGCTGAGTAGATCTGTCTCTGTTGCCTCCAGAATCATGGTGGTTGTTGCTTGCTGCAGGGTCTGCTGGCACAAGTAGAATGTATCTCGTCACTTTCCATTGGCAGGGTGGCTGTTGTTGGCTGCGGGGTTGTAGCTGCCAGGTGGAATCTGTCTCTCTGTCACCTTCCAGAAGCATGGTGGTTGTTGCTGATGCAGGTCATAGCGCACAGGTGATTTGTTTCCTGTCCTTTCCAAGCCTTGGTGTTTTTTGCTGGCTACAGGGTCATGAGGCACAGCAGAATCTGTACTCTGTCACTTTCCAGAAGCAGGGTGGGTGTTGCTTGCTGGGGTGTCGCGGCGTTGCAGAATCTGTATCTCTGTCCTTTTTCAGTAGCAGGTATTGCTGCTGGCGGGGTGATATTTGTGCACAGGTAGAATCTGTCACTCTGTCACGTTCAGAAGCATCGTGGTTCTTGCTGGAAGCAGGTCTCAGCTCGCATGGGTAGAATCTGTTTCCTGTCACTTTCAGAAGCCTGGTGTTGTTGCTGGCTACAGGGTGCTAGCTGTACAGGCAGAATCTGTATCTCTTCGTTTCAGAAGCAGGGTGTGCTTGCTGCAGGTCATAGCTAGGCCAGGCAGGTCTGCACTCTGTCACTTTCCAGAAGCAGGTGGTGTTGCACTGTGGGGTCATAGTGGGCACAAGGATAATCTGTCTCTGTCACTGGAGGCAGGGTGGTTGTTGCTTGCTGCTGGGTCATAGCTGGGCACAGGTAGAATCTGTCTCTCTGTCACTTTCTAGAAGCAGTGGTTGTTGGCTGCAGGGTCATAGCTGGGCACAAGTAGAATCGGCTCTGTCACCTTCCAGAAGTATGGTGGTTGTTGCTGTCTTGGGGTCATAGCTGGGCTGGGTAGAATCTGTTTCTCTTTTTTCAGAAGTAAGGTGGTTGTTGCTGGCTGCGGTATTGTAGCTGGGCACAGGTAGAATTTCTCTCTGTCACTTTCCGGGCTGGGTGGTTGCTGGCTGGGGTCAAAGTGGTACAGGTAGAATTTGGTCTCTGTCCCTTCAGAAGCAGGGTGGTTGTTGGCTGGGGGTCGGGCGGGCACAGAATCTGTCTCTGTCACTTCCAGAAGCAGGGTGGTTGTTGCTCGCTGTGGGGTCATAGCTGGGCATAGGGAGGAATCTGTCCCCTGTCACTTAGAAGCACGTTGGTGTTGTTGGCTGGGGTCATTGCGGGTACAGGCAGAATCTGTATCTCGTCACTTTCCAAGCAGGGTGGTGTTGCTGGCTGCGGGTCATAGTGGGCTGGTGGGAATCTGTCTCTGTCACTTTCCAGAGGCAGGGTGGGTGTTGCTGTTGCAGGGTCATAGCTACAGGTAATCTGTCTCTCTGTCACTTTCAAGCAGGGTGGGTGTTGCTGGCTGCGGGTCATAATGGGCACAAGTAGAATCTTCTCTCTTCACTTCAGAGGCAGGGTGGTTGTTGCTTGCTGCAGGGTCAGCTGGCACAGGTAGATCTGTCTGTCACTTTCCAGAAGCATGGTGGTTGTTGCTTGCTGCGGTCCTGGTTGCACGGGTAGAATATGTATCTGTGTCACTTTCCATTGCAGGGTGGCTGTTGCTGGCTGCGGGTCATAGCTGGGCACAGGTAGAATCTGTCTCTCTGTCACTTCTAGCTGGTGGATGTTGCCGCTGCGGGGTCGTAGCTGGGTATGGTGAATCTGTCTCTGTGTCTTTCTAGCATGGTGGTTGTTGCTGGCTGTGGGTCATAGCTGCTGTAGATCTGTGTCTCTGCACTTTCAGAAGCATGTTTGTTGTTGTTGGTTGCAGGGTCAGTGGGCACAGGTGAATCTGTGTTCCATCACTTTCAAAGATGGTTGTTGTTGCTGGCTGCGGTCATAGCTGGGCACAGGTAGAATCTGTCTTCCTCACCTTCCAGAGTCATGGTGGTTTTGGTTGCTGCAGGGTCATGGCTGGCACAAGGAGAATATGTCTCTGTCACTTTCCATTGGCAGGGTGGCTGTTGCGGCTGGGGTGCTAGCTGGGCACAGGTGGAATTGTCTCTGTCACCTTCCAGAAGCATGGTGGTTACAAGGAGGGGTCATGGCTGCACAGGTAGAATCTGTTTCGTCACTCATATGGTTGTTGCTGGCTGGGATCATAGCAGAACTTGAGCAGAATCTGGTCTCTGTCACTTTCAGAAGCAGGGTGGGTGTTGCTTGCTTGGGTCATAGCTGGGCACAGGGGGAATCTGTATCCTGTCACTTTTCAGAAGCAGGGTGGGTGTTGTTGGCTGTGGGGTCATAGCTGAGTGAGAAGAATCTGTCTCTCTGTCACTTCCAGGGCAGGTGGTTGTTGTTCTGTGGGTCATAGCTGGGCACAGGTAGAATCTGTCTCTATCACTTTCTAGAAGCAGGGTGGGTGTTGCTTGCTGCAGGGTCAAGCTGCACAGGCAGATCTGTCTCTGTCATCAGAAGCAGGGTGGTTGTGGCTGGTGGTGGGTCATAGCTGGGCATAGGTAGAATCTGTCTCTGTCACTTCAGAAGCTATGTGGTTGTTGCTGGCTGTGGGGGTCATAGCTGGGTGGTAGAATCTTCTCTCTGTCACTTAAAGCAGGGTGGTTGTTGCTGGCTGTGTTAGCCACAGGTAGAATCTGTCTCTGTCACTTAGAAGCATTGTGGTTGTTGTCTTCGGGTCAAGCTGGGCACAGGTGTAATCTGTCTCTGTCACTTTCTAGAAGCAGGGTGGGTGTTGCTGGTCAAGTGCATAGCTGGGCACAGGCAATCTGTATCTCTGTCACTTTTTCCAAAGCCTGTGGGTGTTGCTGGTGCTGGGTGATAGCTGGGCAGAGTAGAATCTGTATCTCTGTCACTTCCAGAAGCATGGTGGTTGTTGCTGCTCCAGGGTCATAGCTGGCAGAAGTAGAATATGTATCTCGTCACTTTCCAGGTAGGTGTCTATTGTTGGCCGCGGGTCATAAAGGCTGTGTAGAATCTGTCTCTGTCATCTTCCAGAAGTGTGGTGATTGTTGCTGGTGGGTCATAGCTGGGTGTGGTTAAATCTGTTTCCCTGTCATCCATAAGCCTGGTGGCTGGCTGGCCATGGTGGGTCAGCTGCACAGGTGAATCTGTATCTCTGTCACTTTCCAGAAGCAGGTGGGTTGTTTGCTGCAGGGTCATAGCTGCAGAACTGTTCTCTGTAACTTTCCTTAAGCAGGTGGTGTTGCTGGCTGGGGTCATATTGCACAAGGAAAATCTGTCTCTGTCACTTTCCAGAGGCAGGGTGATTGTTGCTATTGCTGGCTATAGCTGGGTACACGAATCTGTCTCTGTCACTTTCTAGAAGTATGGTTGTTGGTTGCTGCATCGCTGGGCACAAGTAGAATCTGTCTCTGTCACCTCCAGGTGCATGGTGGTTGTTGCTGGTCGTGGGTCAGCTGGGGTCAAGTAGAATCTGTGTCTCTGTCACTTCTGTAGCTTGGTTGTTGTTGCTGGCTGTGGGTCATACGGCACTGGTAGAATCTGTGTCTCTGCTTGTTGAAGCAAGGTGGTTTTGCTGGCTGCGGGTCATAGCTGGGGACAGGTGGAATCTGTATTCTGTCACTTTCCAGAAGCATGGTGGCTGCTGCTTTGCTGTAGGGCTGCGGCACAAGTAGAATATGGTTTTTATTTTCCATTGGCAGGGTGGCTGTTGCTGGTTGGGTCATAGCTGGTACAGTTAGAATCCATTCTGTCACTTTCCAAAAGCAGGTGGTTGTTGCTGGCTTTGGGGTCACTGGGCTCAAGAATCTGTCCTCTGTCACTTCCAGGCTGGTTGCGCTTGGGATCATAGCTGGGCACAGGTAGAAACTCTCTGTCACTTTCCAGAAGGTGGTGGTTGTGCGCTGTGGGTCATACCTGTAGAATCTGTCTCTGTCACTTTCCAGCAGGGTGTGTTGTTGGTCATGGGATCATACGCTGGGCAGAGGCAGAATCTGTTTCTCTGTCACTTTCCAGAAGCCTGAGTGTGTTGCTGTTGCTTGCGAGGTCATAGCTGGGCACAGGCAGAATCTGTATCTCTGGTCACTTCCAGAAGGCCAGGGTGGTTGTTGCTGGCCACGAGGTCATAGCTGGGCAGCAGAATCTGTCTCTGTCACCTTCCAGAAGCATGGTGGTTGGTTAAGGGATGCAGGGTCATAGCTGGGCACAGGTAGAATCTGTTTCTCCTGTCACTTCCAGAAGCCTTGTGGTTGTTCCTGGCTACAGGGCTTGAAGGCACAGGTCAATCTGTATCTGCGTTACTTTCCAGAAGCAGTGTGGGTGTTGCTGTGGTTGCAGGCTAGCTGCACAGGCAGAATCTGTATCTCTGTCACTTCTCCAGAAGCAGGGTGGGTGTTTCCTGGCTGTGGGTGATAGCTGAGGCACAAGTAGCTGTCTCTCTGTCACTTTCTATAAGCAGGTGGTTGTTGCTTGCTGCTGGTCATAGCTGGGCACAGGTAGAATCTGTCTCTGTCACTTTCCAGAGGCAGTGGTGGTTGTTGCTTGCTGCCGGGGTCATAGCCAAGCAGAGGTAGAATCTGTCTCTCTGTCACTTCCAGAGGCAGGGTTGTTGTTGGCTCGCTCATGGGTCATAGCTGGGCACAAGGTAGAATCTGGACTCTCTGTCACTTTCTAGAAGCATGGTGGTTGCTGGCTGGCGGGTCATAGCTCGGCACAGGTAGAATCTGTCTCTCTGTCACTTTCTAGAAGCATGGTGGTTGTTGCTGGCTGCGGGGTCATAGCTGGGCACAGGTAGAATCTGTCTCTCTGTCACTTTCTAGAAGCATAGTGGTTGTTGCCAGCTGCGGGGTCATAGCTGGGCACGGGTAGAATCTGTCTCTCTGTCACTTTCTAGAAGCATGGTGGTTGTTGCTGGCCACGAGGTCATAGCTGGGCACAGATAGAATCTGTGTCTCTGTCAGTTTCCAGAAGAATGGTTGTTGTTGCTGGCTGCGGGGTCGTAGCTGGGCACAGGTAGAATCTGTTTCTCCATCACTTTCCAGAAGCCTGATTGTTGTTGCTGGCTTCGGGGTCATAGCTGGGCACAGGTAGAATCTGTATCTCTGTCACTTTCCAGAAGCATGGTGGTTGTTGCTTGCTGCATGGTCATAGCTGGCAGAAGTAGAATATGTACTCCTTGTCACTTTCCATTGACAGGGTGGCTGTTGCTGGCTGCGGGGTCATAGCTGGGCACAGGTAGAATCTGTCTCTCTGTCACCTTCCAGAAGCATGGTGGTTGTTGCTGGATGCAGGGTCATAGCTGGGCACAGGTAGAATCTGTTTCCCTGTCACTTTCCAGAAGCCTTGTGGTTGTTGCTGGCTACAGGGTCATAGCTGGGCAAAGAAGAATCTGTCTCTCTGTCACTTTCCAGAGGCAGGGTGGTTGTTGCTTGCTGCTGGGTCATAGCTGGGCACAGGTAGAATCTGTCTCTCTGTCACTTTCTAGAAGCAGGGTGGGTGTTGCTTGCTGCAGGGTCATAGCTGGGCACAGGCAGAATCTGTCTCTCTGTCACTTTCCAGAGGCAGGGTGGTTGTTGCTTGCTGCTGGGTCATAGCTGGCACAGGTAGAATCTGTCTCTCTGTCACTTTCCAGAAGCAGGGTGGTTGTTGCTTGCTGCAGGGTCATAGCTGGGCACAGGTAGAATCTGTCTCTCTGTCACTTTCCAGAAGCAGGGTGGTTGTTGCTGGCTGGGGTCATAGCTGGGCACAGGTAGAATCTGTCTCTCTGTCACTTTCCAGAAGCAACATGGTTGTTGCTGGCTGCGGGGTCTTAGCTAGGCACAGGTAGAAGCTGTCTCTCTGTCACTTTCCAGAAACAGGGTGGATGTTGCTGGCTGTGGGGTCATAGCTGGGCACAGGTAGAATCTATCTCTGTCACTTTCCAGAAGCAGGGTGGTTGTTGCTGGCTATGGGGTCATAGCTGGGCACAGGTAGAATCTGTCTCTCTGTCACTTTCCAGAAGCAGGGTGGTTGTTGCTGGCTCCGGGGTCATAGCTGGGCATAGGTAGAATCTGTCTCTCTGTCACTTTCCAGAAGCAGGGTGGTTGTTGCTGGCTGTGGGGGTCATAGCTGGGTGAAGGTAGAATCTGTCTCTGTCACTTTCTAAAAGCAGGGTGGTTGTTGCTGGCTGTGGGTTCATAGCTGGGCACAGGTTGAATCTGTCTCTCTGTCACTTTCTAGAAGCAGGGTGGTTGTTGCTGGCTGCGGGGTCATAGCTGGGCACAGGTAGAATCTGTCTGTCTGTCACTTTCTAGAAGCAGGGTGGGTGTTGCTGGCTGCTGGGTCATAGCTGGGCACAGGCAGAATCTGTATCTCTGTCACTTTCCAGAAGCAGGGTGGGTGTTGCTGGCTGCGGGGTCATAGCTGGGCACAGGTAGAATCTGTATCTCTGTCACTTTCCAGAAGCATGGTGGTTGTTGCTTGCTCCAGGGTCATAGCTGGCAGAAGTAGAATATGTATCTCTGTCACTTTCCATTGGCAGGGTGGCTATTGCTGGCTGCGGGGTCATAGCTGGGCACAGGTAGAATCTGTCTCTCTGTCATCTTCCAGAAGCATGGTGGTTGTTGCTGGATGCAGGGTCATAGCTGGGCACAGGTTAAATCTGTTTCCCTGTCACTTTCCAGAAGCCTGGTGGTTGTTGCTGGCTACAGGGTCATAGCTGGGCACAGGCAGAATCTGTATCTCTGTCACTTTCCAGAAGCAGGGTGTGTGTTGCTTGCAGCAGGGTCATAGCTGGGCACAGGCAGAATCTGTATCTCTGTAACTTTCCAGAAGCAGGGTGGGTGTTGCTGGCTGTTGGGTCATAGCTAGGCACAAGGAAAATCTGTCTCTCTGTTACTTTCCAGTGGCAGGGTGATTGTTGCTTGCTGCTGGGTCATAGCTGGGCACAGGTCGTAGAGTCTGTCTCTTTGTCACTTTCTAGAAGCATGGTGGTTGTTGCTTGCTGCAGGGTCATAGCTGGGCACAAGTAGAATCTGTATCTCTGTCACCTTCCAGAAGCATGGTGGTTGTTGCTGGCTGCGGGGTCATAGCTGGCAACAAGTAGAATCTGTGTCTCTGTCACTTTCTAGAAGCATGGTTGTTGTTGCTGGCTGTGGGGTCATAGCTGGGCACTGGTAGAATCTGTATCTCTGTCACTTTCCAGAAGCAAGGTGGTTGTTACTGGCTGCGGGGTCATAGCTGGGCACAGGTAGAATCTGTCTTTCTGTCACCTTCCAGAAGAATGGTGGTTGTTGCTGGATGCAGGGTCATAGCTGGGCACAGGTAGAATCTGTCTCCCTGTCACTTTCCAGAAGCCTGGTGGTTGTTGCTGGCTACAGGGTCATAGTTGGGCACAGGCAGAATCTGTATCTCTGTCACTTTCCAGAAGCAGAGTGGGTGTTGCTGGCTGCAGGGTCATAGCTGGGCACAGGCAGAATCTGTATCTCTGTCACTTTCCAGAAGCAGGGTGGGTGTTGCTGGCTGTGGGGTCATAGCTGGGCACAAGTAGAATCTGTCTCTCTGTCACCTTCCAGAAGCATGGTGGTTGTTGCTGGCTGCGGGGTCATAGCTCAGCACAGGTAGAATCTGTGTCTCCAACACTTTCCAGAAGCATGGTTGTTGTTGCTGGCTGTGGAGTCATAGCTGGGCACAGGTAGAATCTGTCTCTCTGTCACTTTCCAGAAGCAGGGTGGTTGTTGCTGGCTGTGGGGTCATAGCTGGGCACAGGTAGAATCTGTCTCTCTGTCACTTTCCAGAAGCAGGGTGGTTGTTGCTGGCTGCAGGAGTCATAGCTGGGCACAGGTAAAATCTGTATCTCCATTACTTTCCAGAAGCAGGGTGGTTGTTGCTGGCTGTGGGGTCATAGCTTGGCTCAATTAGAATCTGTCTCTCTGTCACTTTCCAGAAGCAGGGTGGTTGTTGCTGGCTGTGGGGTCATAGCTGGGCACAAGTCGAATCTGTCTCTCTGTCACTTTCCAGAAGCAGGGTGGTTGTTGCTGGCTGTGGGTTCATAGCTGGGCAGAGGTAGAATCTGTCTCTGTCACTTTACAGAAGCAGGGTGGTTGTTGCTGGCTGTGGGGTCATAGCTGGGCACAAGTAGAATCTGTCTCTCTGTCACTTTCCAGAAGCAGGGTGGTTGTTGCTGGCTGCGGGGTCATAGCTGGGCACAGGTAGAATCTGTCTCTCTGTCTCTTTCCAGAAGCAGGGTGGTTGTTGCTGGCTGTGGGGTCATAGCTGGGCACAGGTAGAATCTGTCTCTCTGTCACTTTCCAGAAGCAGGGTGGTTGTTGCTGGCTGTGGGGTCATAGCTGGGCACAGGTAGATTCTGTCTCTGTCACTTTCTAGAAGCAGGGTGGTTGTTGCTGGCTGCGGGGTCATAGCTGGGCACAGGTAGAATCTGTATCTCTGTCACTTTCCAGAAGCAGGGTGGTTGTTGCTGGCTGCGGGGTCATAGCTGGGCACAGGTAGAATCTGTATCTCTGTCACTTTCCAGAAGCATGGTGGTTGTTGCTTGCTGCAGGGTCATAGCTGGCACAAGTAGAATATGTATTTCTGTCACTTTCCATTGGCAGGGTGGCTGTTGCTGGTTGCGGGGTCATAGCTGGGCACAGGTAGAATCTGTCTTTCTGTCACCTTCCAGAAGAATGGTGGTTGTTGCTGGATGCAGGGTCATAGTTGGGCAGAGGCAGAATCTGTATCTCTGTCACTTTCCAGAAGCAGAGTGGGTGTTGCTTGCTGCAGGGTCATAGCTCGGCACAGTCAGAATCTGTATCTCTGTCACTTTCCAGAAGCAGGGTGGGTGTTGCTGGCTGTGGGGTCATAGCTGGGCACAAGTAGAATCTGTCTCTGTCACCTTCCAGAAGCATGGTGGTTGTTGCTGGCTGCGGGGTCATAGCTTGGCACAGGTAGAATCTGTGTCTCCATCACTTTCCAGAAGCATGGTTGTTGTTGCTGGCTGTGGGGTCATAGCTGGGCACAGGTAGAATCTGTCTCTCTGTCACTTTCCAGAAGCAGGGTGGTTGTTGCTGGCTGTGGGGTCATAGCTGGGCACAGGTAGAATCTGTCTCTCTGTCACTTTCCAGAAGCAGGGTGGTTGTTGCTGGCTGCGGGAGTCATAGCTGGGCACAGGTAGAATCTGTATCTCCATCACTTTCCAGAAGCAGGGTGGTTGTTGCTGGCTGTGGGTCATAGCTGGGCACAGTTAGAATCCATCTCTCTGTCACTTTCCAGAAGCAGGGTGGTTGTTGCTGGCTGTGGGGTCATAGCTGGGCACAAGCGGAATCTGTCTCTCTGTCACTTTCCAGAAGCAGGGTGGTTGTTGCTGGCTGTGGGTCATAGCTGGGCAGAGGTAGAATCTGTCTCTGTCACTTTCCAGAAGCAGGGTGGTTGTTGCTGGCTGTGGGGTCATAGCTGGGCACAAGTAGAATCTGTCTCTCTGTCACTTTCCAGAAGCAGGGTGGTTGTTGCTGGCTGCGGGGTCATAGCTGGGCACAGGTAGAATCTGTCTCTGTCACTTTCCAGAAGCAGGGTGGTTGTTGCTGGCTGTGGGGTCATAGCTGGGCACAGGTAGAATCTGTCTCTGTCACTTTCCAGAAGCAGGGTGGTTGTTGCTGGCTGTGGGGTCATAGCTGGGCACAGGTAGAATCTGTCTCTCTGTCACTTTCTAGAAGCAGGGTGGTTGTTGCTGGCTGTGGGGTCATAGCTGGGCACAGGTAGAATCTGTCTCTCTGTCACTTTCTAGAAGCATGGTGGTTGTTGCTTGCTGCAGGGTCATAGCTGGGCACAGGTAGAATCTGTGTCTCCATCACTTTCCAGAAGCATGGTTGTTGTTGCTGGCTGCGGGGTCATAGCTGGGCACAGGTAGAATCTGTCTCTCTGTCACTTTCCAGAAGCATGGTGGTTGTTGCTTGCTGCAGGGTCATAGCTGGCACAGGTAGAATATGTATCTCTGTCACTTTCCATTGGCAGGGTGGTTGTTGCTGGCTGCAGGGTCATAGCTGGGCACAGGAAGAATTTCTCTGTCAGTCTCACTCTCAAGACGTGGGGTTGACCGCAGATAATAATGACTGCACTCTTTGTGTCAACTAGGTCCTCAAAACCAGTAAAGGGGAACTAAAAATATAACATATCATTTATTGTAAATTGTCATATGACAGTGAAGGCCACTGTTTGTCTTTTGGTTATTCAAAAAACAAGTAATATTATGGCACTGAGAAAGCCATCACCACGATAATTTTGCAGTTATGCGCTATGACCAATATCTTCCACATCATCATCAAGGATGAAGCAGCCCTCACAATCCTCAAGCCTGGAGTTATACCCACTTGGAAATTCTTTTTCCATGGCTGTATCATCAATATCAGTTGTACAGCATTTGACGCTTCAACAAGGATGGTCTGCTTCACTACCATCAGCAGCAGCAACACCAGCATCTTGACTGGGTACAAAGAGAAATGTGCTTCTCCGACTTGGCATGTGACCTTCATTCATTCTGATAAATGTCAGCATGCTGACATTTGTAGGTGATAGGTTATTACAGTGGTCATGCACTGTGGCCCCTAAACATAGAAACATAGAATTTGACGGCAGATAAGGACCGCTTGGCCCACCCAGTCTGCCCATTTCCCTACCTGATGGATAAGCTGCAGATCCTAGTTAACCTGCAGCCTACTTCTTCCTACCCCCACCCCCTAGAATTGCCTTATGACTGTCCCATGCATGCTTGAATTCCACCACTGTTTTTGACTCCACAACCTCCTCTGGAAGGCTGTTCCATGCATCCCCAACCCTCTCTGTGAAAAAATACTTCCTTAAATTACCTCTGAGCCGCCCCTTCTATCTTCAAATTGTGCCCCCTTGTTCTTGCACACCTCTTTTTTTGAAAGATGCTACCTCTTGGACTTTGTTGATTCCCTTGAGGTACTTGAAAGTTTCTATCATGTCCCCTCTCCTCCTTTCTCGAGGCTATACATATTAAGCTCCTTAAGTCTCACTTCATATGTCTTCTGGTGCAGACCCTGCACCATTTTAGTTGCCCTCCTCTGGACAGCTTCCATCCTGTCTATGTCTTTATGAGATTGGGTCTCCAGAACTGCACGCAGTACTCCAGATGTGGTCTCACCAGCTGTCTGTACAGAGGGATAATAACTTCATGTTTTCTGCTGGTGATGCCTCTCCCTATGCATCCCAGTATCCCCCAGCCCTCCTTGCTGCCCTCTCACATTGCTTGCCCACCTTTAGGTCATCTGATATGACTACCCCCAGGTCCCTTTCCATTTTTGTTGTTGTTAGTATCTCACCCCCCATTGTGTCCTCTTCCCCAGGGTTTTTGTTTCCCAGGTGCATTACCTTGCACTTCTTGGCATTGAATCTAAGCTGCCATACATTTGACCATTCCTCTAACCTTGCCAAGTCCCTTCTCATCCTTTCCACCCCACCTTGTGCATCAACTCTGTTGCAGATCTTTGTGTCATCTGCAAAGAGACATACTTTTCCTTCCAGTCCCTCTGCAATGTTGCTTATAAAGACATTGAAGAGGACCGGTCCTAATACTGAACCCTGTGGTACCCCACTGCTAACCCCCTTTTTTCAGAGTGGACTCCATTTACTATTACTCTCTGTGTCCTATTCTCCAGCCAATTCTCTTACCCAGGCTGTCATCTTGGGACCCACTCCCAGGCTGGCTAACTTGTATATTAATCTTTTGTGTGGGACTGTGTCAAATGCCTTGCTAAAATCTAGGTAGGCCATGTCCACAGCCCCTCCCTGATCTACTACTTTGGTCACCCAGTCAAAGAAATCTATCAGATTTGTCTGGCATGACCTTCCTGCTGTGAATCCATGCTGCCTTGGGTCCTGTACACCTCTGGCCTCTAGATACGCAACAATTCTTTCCTTCAGAAGTGATTCCATCATTTTCCCCTACCACTGAGGTTAAACTAATAGGTCTGTAGTTTCCTGCTTCTGCCTTGCTCCCACTTTTGTGAAGGGGAATCACATCTGCCCTCCTCCAGTCCTCAGGTACCACCCCATCCTCCCATGATTTGTTAAAGAGGGTAGTCAGTGGTGTCACTAGTTCTATCCTTAGTTCTTTTAGAATTCTGCAGAACTAACTTACAGTGGTCATGCACTGTGGCCCCTGCAGAACTAAATACCCTCTCCACACTGACACTGGAGGGTGGGCATGTCAGGTATTTCACTGCTACTGATGTCAGCACTGGCCATTCATTCACCTTGCCAGTCCAGTACACCAAAGGATCATCCATTATTGTCAGATGCTTGTTTTCTGTCAAATAGACCTCAGCCATGCTCTGTGATGCAGGCATTCCAAATGAATCGTCCACCTGTTCACAAGATTCATCTAGGTCACAAATTCTGACTTGGGACAAGGCACCCCAAAGTGGATTAATTGACACCTGTTTTGCTGACACCACCCCTTGCCCATCAGCCACCTTACTGGATGTACTCAGTCCACAGTGACCATCGCCCTTGTTATGCTGTGATTTGTATAACTTTGCACGTGACTTCTGTGCCCCATGAACCAATCACACCAGCTGTCCAGTCAAATTGTGAACCTGATCTTGCCCTCCCTCCAGTATGGATGCAATGCCACATTTGTAGTATGGGTCCAGCATTGTTGCTATTCCAAATTCAGGAGATTGCTGAATAGTGGCAATGTGTCGATTGTTGTCTAATATAGTAATCATGTGTTTCAGTAATGCACTGCTTGACCTATCTCTGGCAAAATCAAAGCTAGGCTGCAGATTCAACAAAGTCTTCCTCAGCACCCAGAGAAATGATATGGCTTGACTAACGGATGCAGTGTCACCATTCACTGCCTGTGTGGCATGTTTAAAAGGCATCAAAATTATTATTACTGAGTCTATGAGTCACCACTGTTCACTCGTCATAGACATTGAGGCCCCTGAACTGTCACAGCTAGTGTGCATAAATAGGTACTCGTTGATTGCTTTGTACTGCTCGTACAAATGCTCTGCCATGTAAAGTGTCGAGTTCCATCTCATGACAACTTCAAGTTTCAGGCAATGCTGAGGGAGGCTGTTTTGAATCTGAAGCTACCTAAGTTGGTCACAGGCCTTTGCAGAGTGTGCAAAGTGGGCATAGATGCGTCGTGCAACAGTCAGCATTTGCTTTATTTCAGGGTACTGCAGAAACTCCTGTACCACCAGATTTAAGGAATGGGCCATACAGGGAACCCTCACAAAGCCACTGTTGCTGATACATTTAACAATGTTTGATCCATTATCACTAGCTCTGAAGCCAGCTTTTATGGACAGGGGGTGCAGCCACTCATCAATTTCTGTCAGTAGCAAGTGTAGCATGTGTTCGTCTGTATGCGACCCTGCTACACTATGCATTGCAAGTGCGGCATGCTGTCTAATGCCATGAAGGTTGCTACCACCACCACAGTCTGACTTATTACACTGCTTTTCCATCCCACCATCACAGACAACACCAGGTAGCTGTGCCCAGTGTGTAGTAATACACAGATAGGAACTACCAGCCATTTTGCCACTTGTCCACGTATCCATGCTAAAGTGAATGTAAGGTGAGGAAGAATGTTGAAGGGCATGTCTTACAGACTCTGCCACTGTCCCGTATAACTCAGGGACAGCATGGGTGGAAAAGTATGTCTGGGGTGGGACCTTCCATTTAGGACATACATGTGCCACAAAGTGCCAGAAGCCTGCATTCTCCACAAAGGAAAATGGCAAAAGGTCAATTGCCAATATTTCTGCTACCGCAGCATTGAGTTCATGTGCAACCACATGATTCGGTGGGTATTTACTGTTGCGTGCAAAAAGGCTGTGCAGCGTGGGCTGCATTGTTTGTTGCTTTACATGTGGCATGCAGCATGACTCTACTCTACTAACGGTCATGGATGGGCTACCTTGGACGTGTGATGGTGGGTGCACAGTTGATAAGCCAATACATCTTGGTATTTTCCATGTTTTAAGCAAAGGGGTTGATGTGGTAGAATTACTGCATGGACCACCACTGCTACTCTGACCACTGCTTGAACAGTCCATCAAATTATCATCCTCCTCATGCCTGTAGTAATTCTCTGGTGTTATTTCACCACTTTTACTGACATGGCTACTTACAGTGAAGGAAGGGGTTACCATGCTCACTAACATGGCTGAGGGTGAATGCCCAGCTACGGCATTAGCTGCCTTCTGGTGCTGAGTCCACAGTGCTATGTGCCTGCTCTTCAGATGAGTATGCTGGCCCCCAGTGCCCAAAATGGCTACACTTTTTACCACGCTTCACGTGCGCTTGACAAAGCTGGCAGACTGCCACTGTTTCATTGTTGCCATCTTGTACAAAAAAATCCCAGACTAGGGATTTGGATGCCTTACTCTTCACATGTTGCTGCTGGTGCTGCCGCTGCATATGTAACTGCACTTTTGGGGGCGATGAAATCAGGAGTGTAATGCATGATTTCTGCTGCTCTGCACAATTGGACTTTGACTGAATATCACAGTCTACGATTATTAATTCAGGGTCACCATCAACAGACACAGCTGCAGCAGAAATTTGGGGGGGGGAGAGACTAACAGGCTGTTTAGAAACAACCACCTTAACTTTTTTTTTTCCAGTTCCCAAATAGGGTAGCTGGCATCATCATCAGAATCATCATCCCCTAATTCACTTAGGATGCTGTACTCCTGTATAGATATTCCCAGTTCAACAGCAGACTCAATATTATGAGCCACTGCAGCCACACTTTTTTCATCAACATCTGAATGTTTGGATGGCCCAATCTCAACATCGGTGGAAACATGAGACTGTGAGTCATCATCATGATCAGAACCATGTTCAAGTACTGTCGGGAGTGGGACATCAACTGCACTCAAGTCTGTGGATTCAACTACATTTTGCCCACATGATAAGTTTAACAGGGTCGAACTCGAAGCAAAACTCATGTTATCAACCATGCCCCCACTAACTTTACTAACAGCAGGGACAACACCATCTCCAACCAGCATTGAAGTGACTGATTTCACTGTGAAATACATAGTTGGAGAAATGCCTTTACTTGTACCAACTACTACCTTGCCCTTACGCTGCCTACTACCACTGCCATGACCATTCTTAACACTGCTAACCTTGATACCCCCTGATCAACCTGACTCATCTTCACCACAACAACCACTGCTAATATTAGTCTTGGCAACAGTGCCACATACAGAAACTGTTTTGCCTGACTGTCTTTTTGAGGGCATTTTTATGTTGCTTGCACGCATGTGCAAGAAACATAGTGCCATCATCGGAGATTTCGGAGGTGTGTCATCTCCTCCTCCAATTCAGTCAGTGAGCTGGCAGGCGCGGCCCCTGTAAGCCAATGCATTTTGGAGCTGTCTGACACGCCGCCAAAATGCAGTGCATACAGTTGAAAGGGAGTTACGCTCAGTGAGCACCGGCAGAGGCGTAGCTCCCACATGCAGGCGCAGGTGCCCCGATTTACATTGTAGCCGACGGGTGCCCAATCCCCGCCAGCTAAGCCGCGCCGCCGCCCCCTCAGAGTTGGTGCCACGCTGGGAGCCCACCCCAGCATGGCAATCAGTCCTTTAGCCGACGGGTGCCTAATCCCCATCGGCTGAACAGCCCCTTATCTCTTGGTGCCACGCTGGGAGCCCACCCCAGCGTGACAACGTCCCACAACGCTTTTTTTTTTTTTTTTAAACCCATAAAACAAAAACGGTTCACGCGCATCTCCCGCACCCCCTCCCACAACCCGCACTCCACCCACTGTGCACCCAGCCTCCCCCACACCCCTCACCCCATACTTACCTCTGACCCGCCGACGATCTTCGGTGGACCGGGAACATTGCCTGCACTCTTCAAAGCCGACCGCGAACTGAGGAAATGCCGTAAGCTGTATAATGGGCTAGATGGGGGTGTTCAACTTTATTGCATATCTCAGTCATTTTGGAGACTTTTACCAAATTTTAACATGTGTTTTATTTCTTCATGATCGATGTCATTGTCATACAGACTGGGCCCGGCAAGACGCAGTACGGCGTAAATCACCCTTCGGCCCGACACCGCCATGACAGTGACATCATTCATGAGAAGGGGTCCCAAAACCTCATGTTGAAAATTTGGTCCAAAAATTCCAAAAATGACTGTTTTATGAGCGTCGCATGCTATGCAGTTCCTACGCAGGCTCGTAAGTTCAAGTAATTTCAATATTTTCATCTAGATTTTAACATTGCCATTTTACCACACCTTCTTATGAGCAGTACAGCTGTCATTTTTCACATCCTTGCTCTAAAACGTGTTTCCACCTATGTAGCGCACAATGGCGCAGTCGGTGTGCAAACTCAATGTATGGGACACATTAACAAAATCACAGTGACACTGTTCATGAGCAGAGGTCTTAAAATGGCTATGTTGAACATTTCATGAAAAATTTCCTAACAATGACTGTTTTACGAGCGTGTGTTGCGCAGTTCCTACGCATGCTCGTAAGTTCGCAAATTTTCAATATTTGCACTCCAATGACTTTCAAATACCTAAACAGCACATAGACGCTGGCAACATTCGGCATTGACAAATGCTTGTTTCAGATGACACAGACAATTTACAACAGCTTGATATTTCGGCACTTTTGGGTGGCTGGGAAGAAAAATACTAATTGCAGCCGCACAGGCACAGAAAAATACCTGTCCTGGAATCCTGAGCCAATGTTCAAATTCAGAGTGCTGCTACTGCAGTGACACGATGGCATGTGTATCAAATGACAGGCAGCACACACACAGATTAAAGGTCAGGCACAGAAACTTTAACTGTTCAGTAAAGTATGTACAACACAGACAGTTCTGTCAAAAGACTGAAAAGCTGCCCGGCAATCTGAATGTATTTATAAACAATTCAGTTAAGTTGTACTGTGTCTACAGGAACACAAAAATAATACAACAATAGCCAACAACAGTTGGAAAAACTGCCTTTCTCACTAATATCCCTTCTACACCACAGATCCACCCCTCCCCCGAAGTATACTTCTACAGTGTCTGTCTGTACAGAGACTGAATCAACAAAATTAACATTTAATATGCACACAGAAATTAATAAAAGCTTGATGATATAACAACATAGGGTTTACTACAATCGATCTACTACATTTTGTCACAAAATGTTATGGCAAAAAGGCATTTTTAAAGGATTTAAGAGGGTTTGAATCTCAGAGCTCTGAGGGCAAACTGTCTCCAGCTTTCCACTACACACACTATGATAAACTGAGGCTGTACAGGACAATACAGAGACCATGTGACCTTACATTCCATGAATCACTGCAAAATTCGCCTTAAACAGCCAAAATATGAGGCAAAGCAATGCGAAGTCCATAGAAAATAATGGGAGCTTTGCATTACTTTGGGATGCATAGTTATTCACTTCGCTTTGTGGAGTATTATGTGACATTCGGATTATATGCGAAATACTACGCGTTGCAAATTTTAGGCACTTCATTGACTTTTATGGGGAATTCATTCTCTGGCTTCATTGCTTATATCATGTGCCCAGGCCAATTAGAGATTCACAGGAGAGCTCACCAGTTAGGAGAAGGCCACAGTTCTCCTGCATGCAATTCAGTATACAGGGTTTGGCAAGCTCAACCCATCACATTTACAATACATCTTCATAAGATTTATATGGGTGCACCGGATGTGTGACCAAGCAAAAGCATACAATTAAGGTACTAGTGCTCCCCTCTTCCCGCGCTGCTGCTTAAAAGCCTACAATGTATTCAAATAACACCAGTATTTTTACTTATTTTAGATTGTTAGAGGGGTTCTTGGTCTCATCTTTCAGCTGAATTATGATCAAGACTAACCACTGTGACAAAGTGACTCCTTCATCAGTCAGGAAGACGTGTTTGGTCACACACCAGGTGCACCCCTAGAAATCTTATAAAAATGTATTGTAAATGTGATGGAGGGCACTGGTACCTTAATTGTAAGGTACATTTCAATGCCAAAAGTGCAAGGTAATGCACCTAGGGAAAAGGAACCCCAAGACAGTGTACTAGAAGGGTGAGGAGAGACTTAGCAATACAGAAGAGGAACAAGGTCGAGGAGTTATAATCAGTAACTCCCTTAAACAAACGAGCTAGTGCAACAAGGCCTATAGCAAGGCTAACAGGATGCTGGAATGTATCGGAAAGGGTATTGATAGTAGAAGAAAAATGCTTCCCCTTTACAGATCCCTGGTGAGGCCTCACCTGGAGTACTGTGTCCAGTTCTGGAGTCCTCACCTCAGAAAGGACAGAGATAGGTTGGAAACAGTACAGCACAGAGTAACAAAAATGATTCAGGGCCAGCAGGGCAGATCCTATGGGGAGCGCCTCAAGGCACTAACTATGTACTCACTGGAAACCAGAAGGGACAGGGGAGATATGATAGAGACCTTCAAGTTCCTTAAAGGAATTAACAAGGTAAACTGGGAGGAATTATTTACCCTGAATACCAACTCGAGGTCATGTGTTCACAAATGGAAATTAGCAGGTGGGAGGTTCAGGAGGGACATGAGGAAGTACTTCTTTACAAAAAGGGTGGTAGAATCTTGGACCAGTTTTTGGTGAGTACAAACACAGTCAGGAAGTTCAGGCAGGCATGGGACACAATGAAGGGAGCAGTGGTCACCCGGGGTGACTAGATCAGGGAGGAGAAAGGGGATTGGACAGGGAGGGTTAGTACCCTGGAGAAACAATAGGTTCCAGGGAAAGTCCCAGAAATTATGGGGAATATGGGCAGACTGGATGGACCTCTGATCTTTTTCTGGTGTCATGGTCTATGTTTCTATAGTCACTGCGTGCTGTGCTCCCACAGTTCCCATATTCAGCTAGGCAGTATGTAACAGTCTGAGCATGATGGCTGTCAGAATATGCCCCCCCTAGGATGGCCATGCGCTGTCTCATGTACATTGCGAATGGGTGTCCAGTTCTAATGGAAATATGGGTCAGTGAACTAAAAACCCAAGAAAGCAGGAATACACAAAGTTTCATTTTCACAAAAACATGTATTATGAACATTTTGATAAAATGCATCCTTCAGCACAATTAAAGTTATATGGAAATTCAAAGGTTATCGTTTTGAAGTATCATATGTTAATAAAAATATTTAGACTTCTGGCTGCATCCCGATCTCAGTGGCGGGTTAGCCCCGAGTCTCTGCTGTGCCAGGGTGTACTTTAGAGCAGATCGATAGCCATCCAGTGTGAAATCAGACCGCTGTGTATTGAAAAGCAGTTGTAAAACTAATAATAAGATGGGGAAAACAAAAAAAAGGACTCTGGGGCGCCAGCATGCAACTCAATGAGGCAAATGATTTCACAGCCTACCGGCCCAGCCATGTCCCGGTCCTCGGTACAGACAGCTTCAGCAGATGAGAAAGATTTGGGATCAGATTCTAACTCAAACTCTGCATCGACCTTCACAAAAGCAGATGGAAACTGCATGCTTAAAATATTGCACCGTATTGATGCTATAATTTCAGGGCTCCAGACTGATTTCAAAAAACTGGAGGCACGCACCGCAGAGGTGGAGGCCCACTTGGACATAATCAGCACAAAGCATATGGCCTATGGGTGCTCACTGGCCTACTCCACCTCAGAGGAAAGAGAACTCACCCTCGGATCAGAGGATGCGGAGGCGAGAGCTAGGCGCAATAATATCAGGATTTCAGGATTACCCGAAAGTATCGAACAAGAGGACATGGCAGCTTACCTTGATTCCTGGCTTCACCAGGAGCTTGAACTACCTGCGGAACTTGATTTGACGACTGAACAAGCTCACCGCTCGGTGGCTCCCAAACCCAAACCAGGACCCCCCCCCCGGTGCTATTCTGGTCAAATTCCTGAAGTATACAACCAAAGATAGAGTCTTACAACAAGCATGGAGCAAAAAAAAATCTGACCTTTGATGGCCAACGGGTGTACATAGACCAGGATTTCCCACCACATATGATGATTAAACGGAATAAAGTTCTGACTGTTGTCAAATCACTCAGGGAAAAGGGACTAAAGCTTTTCTACATTATACGGCTAAACTTTGGCTTCAAGATGCTGAGGGGATCCAAGTCTATGATACCCTACTTCAGGCAACCCCCAAACTGTATACCCTTGGGGTCCCGGTGCCAGATACAAGTGAGGAGCAAGTGGACTTTGAAATTGAGGGTAGACTGTGGCAGATTGCACCGGAAGACAGAAGACCAGGGAAACAACGTGTGGACACCCTCCTCCCTCTTCATGCGGGCATAGCCAAATGGCTGTTACCAAAGCATTTGAACAAATGAATCTACATTATGCTTTAGGGTGAGTTCCCACTTATTTATTTATTTATTTAATGAAATAGTTTCACCAGGAAAGGCACACTGAGCGACAAGATGCTCGTCTCCCAGTGTGACCTGGGGGGAGGGGGTACTAGGGGGTTGGATAACACGCAGGTTATCAAATGAGCAAATAACAGAGGCAAGTAGCAGCATATGGATACAACTGCATTAAACGACAAGCAACAACACATGGAGTACATTGGATATTGTATGGAGCATATAACAATTACTTGACATATAGCAGCAATACAAGGGAAAATTTAGCACACAGTAATATGCAGGTATAAGCAACAGGAGACATAGAACACGTGATGGTGCAGGACAAAAAGGCACAGGACAAAAGTGCATAGGTTGGGGCTATATGTCAGCATTTATAGCAAAGCTAAGGCCGCTGGTCGGGCAGTGGGGAGGGGGAGCAGTTGGTGCATGGCTGAGTCTGGTACAGGAGCAATTAGTGGTGAGGAAGATAGCTAGGGCAGTAGAAAGAGAGTGGGCAGAGGAGGAATGCTGAATTTGAAATGGGAGATCATTCCATAGCTTGGGTAACCAGTGTGAGAGGGCGGCTTGCCCGGCAGTAGTCTTCCACCTAGGGATTGATAGCTGGCGGTAGTCGCAGGATCTAAGATAATGGGTGGGCGAGGGGGCAGCTGAGATCACAGAGGAGAGGTAGGAAGGGATGGTGCCAAGCTATAGATTAGATACATATTTAGCACAGTGTGAAATGCGGCGGTTTCTGAGGAACAGTAGTGCCAGGGAATGGTAAAGGTCACAGTGGTGGGTAAGGGGGTGAGGCATCGAGAGCAAAGTGGCAGAAGGCATTAAAAAGTGTGTCCAGCTTAGATAGGGTGGATTTAGGGGCTGCACCATAAACAATGTCACAGTAATCGAAGGAGGGAAGTATCATCTTCTGGACCAGTTCACGTCAGACGGGGGAAGGAAAGCTACTGTGGTTCCTATAAAGTGCACCAAGCATGGGGCGTAGTTTTTTTAAAATAGCATTGATGTGGTCTGAGAAGGAAAGATGGCAGTCGAGCCGTACCCCCAAGTAGCGGAATGAGGAGACATCTTCAAGTTTTTGACCATCCAGGGTGTGGAAATAGGGAAGGGATGGGAGTCTGGGCAGGTGTTGTCGTGTGCCAAAAGTCATCGTGACAGTTTTTTTTACATTTAGGGAGAGCTGGTGAGAGCTGAACCATTGCTGTACTTTGTTGAAGTGGGCTTGGAGGTTAGTTTGTACCAATTCAGGATCAGAGCCTGAGGAGAAGAGTACAGTGTCATCTGCATATATGTGGATTGAGGTAGTAGAGCAGATGAGGGGTAAGTCATTTAGGAATATAGAGAACAGTATGGGTCCCAGAACTGACCCTCTGGGGACACCAGTAGTTAAGAGAAGGAGAGGAGATAGCATTTGTGACTCTAATGGACTGGGTTCTGCCAGAAAGGTAAGATCTGAACCAGTTGGTGGCAGCGATGCAGAAGCCTGATTCAGCGAGACAATAGAGCAATATGGGGTGGGAGACGGTGTCGAAGGCTTTCGCAAGGTTGACAAAGACAGCTGAGGTGATCAACCCACTGTCCATACCAGTCAGGATGGAGTCGGTAAGCCTTATCAGGGGGGATGCAGTGGAGTGATCCTTTCTGAAACCTGACTGGTAGGATGTGAAGAAATTAAAGTTGGTGAGGAAGAAAGTAAGTTGGGCGAGCACAGGGTGCTCTTGTAGTTTTGCTAGTACTGGAAGTAAGGAAATAGGGTAGTAGTTGGAGGGAGAGGTGGGGGTACCTCTTTTTGGGAGGGGGGATGACAGTGGTGTGCTTCCATGTTTGGGGGACAGCAATGGCAGCAAAGGATTGGTTTAACAGTTTGGCTAGCGGAGTTGCTATGGCGGTGGCAGAGAGGTAGAGAAGTTTAGGGTCCAAGCCATCTGGGGATTTGCCTTTTGAAGTTGTTGAGTTCAATTTGTTGAGTGATCGAGGGAACTAAAGACTGGGAGGTAAAGGAGCGGATGGGAGCAGAAACATGGAGAGGAATAACTGATAAGGGAATCAGACAGCAGGGAGTGATTTCTAGGAGCTCCATTTCAGTGCAGGACTTTGTGTTCCCCTGATCTATCCCAGAACTCTCCATCTCCGGATTGCAACAGACATAACAAACCACTCACAGCCGGTCTGCATTGTGGGATTTATACCCTATTGATGCAGGGACTGATGAACTACAATGTTGCAGCAAGTACACCTGGGCTTTCTTAACAGCCTGACTGTATTTTTGTGTTCTTTGCAAGGTCTGATAGAATAGAGATGCAGTTTACATGGGGAGTAATTTGTACAGTTTGAGATAGCAGACTCATGTATGTGCACTCCCGTTCTGTTGTTTACAAGTGTATGCCAAATATTGTGTGATAAGATTTGTTATTTACAGAACAACAGGTGGGACGCTGCACTGAGTTTACTAAGAGTGCTGGGAACTTTCACCTAATCGGGTTCTGGTTATAAGTTTTAGAGGAAAAGGAGAGGAGCGAGGATATTTTAATATTCTCATCCCCCTCCCCCCGATAATTAGTACCTACTTTCTTTGGGGGTTAAATTGAACTTAGTTACCAGTTTTCAATCATTTTTTATGATGCTTTAAAGACTGAGACTAAGATATAAGGATAGCAGAACCGTTTGTTATCATGGGCATAAGACTTACAATTTGGACGCCCTAGCAGGGAGACTAGACGCAGCCACCTACCCACCAAGACCAGGACAGGACAGGAGAGGAGGGTTAGAGACTGCATTGCATCAACTCTCTCGGGGCACTTTGTGCTTTACCCTACTGTTCATGTGCCCCAGGGAGCACTTCCCCAGGGACACATTTCCCAAGAAGGGGTACTCGAACCACTTCCGCAGGGCTCTACGGACAGGATGTGAGCTCACTTCGCATCTATCCCCATTCAGGGGACCCATGTTTATTCTACATTTAAAGTTTCTACATTTCTCTATTTCTCTCTGCAGTTTAAAGCAGAGCATGGTCACGCCACTAGTTCGGCCTAATATTCTATTTTTCTTTTCTCTTAAAGGTGCCTGAATTGGGGGGTTGGGGAGGGAGTATTGGGGAGAAACACTATATTTTTCTAGATGGGTACTCTTAATATTTGTACTATCAACGTCAAAGGTATTAATAATGCTGTTAAGAGAGTTATGTAGGGTTCGTTGTGATATTGGGTGTCTACAAGAATCAAAACTGTCTATAACAGAACATAAGAAACTGAGAAGGCAATGGGTAGGGGAGGCGTACGCTGACTCATATCCCACCTCCACCAAGTCAGGAACAGCAGTTCTTATATGAAGGGGCTTCCCTTTCCGGGTTAATGGGTGTCAGATGGAGGGTAATGGCCGATGGGTGATCCTGTCAGGGAATTGCGAGGCATTCCCATGCACATTGTCTCCATGTGTGCACCTACCCCCTCCTCATGGCAGTTCTTTATTAAATTATTTAACGGTTTGTATTCCCTTCCCTCTGCAATGATATATGTGCTTGGGAAGTGGAATGTTGTGGAAAACTGTAGTCTAGATAAATTCCTTCCTTGCAGAGGAGGCCCTACGGGCACTTCCAGACTTTCGAAAACCCTAATAGATGCAAGAGGGATGGTGGATATCTGAAGATGGCAAAATCCCACTGCCCATGATTTCACTTTCTATGCTCCAGCTTCCAAATCTTACTCCAGAATAGATCGTATTTATACATTATAGATGGGGGTACATTCAGTCCAAGAGGTATCAATCCTCCCGGTCACCTTTTCAGACCATTCGATGGTGCAGGCCTGGATATAATGGAGCCCCAGGTCAGGCCAGGGGGGGTTGGAGGTTCAACCCTGGTACTTTGGATGATAAGAACCTGATACAAAAGATAAGAAATACCATATTACATTACATAGAGGGCAATAAAGAAACTGACTCTGCCCTGAAATTTATATGGGATGGTCTCAAGGCAGTCCTCAGAGGGTTATATATCGGTAATTCAGCATACCAGATAAGAGATGTAAGGCTAAAGTTGCAAAAAATTGGGCAGAAATTAATAAACTCGAGGCTTTTGATCGGTTAAAGGTTGCCAGAGAGGAGCATGATCAATTATTGACCGCAAGGCCCTTAATCATTTACGTTTTGCTAACCAGAAATATTATGAGGGTGAGGAGAGAGGTGGTAAATTACTGGCCCTTCACCTTAAAAAGCAGGAGGCACAGAGATATATCAACAAAGTAAAGTCCTTGAATGCCCCTGCTTCCTGGGTGACAGAACCAAATGAAATAGTGAGAGAATTTGCCCATTATAATACATCACATTACCAAAAGGAGAGAGGCCCAGATCATGAACACCAGATTTTGGGATTCTTAGAGGGGGTGGATCTCCCTACCTTGAAAGAGGAGCAAAAGTGCACACTCAAAGCTTCTTTCACCGAAACTGAGATATTGGCAGTTATGAAGGCCCTACCATCTGGCAAATCTCCTGGTCCAGATGTCTTCTTAACCAAATTTTTTAAGCAGTTTGCTCCGGAGCTTGTGCCGTTGCTGATGAAAGTCTGTAATGCAGCACATGAACAGGCAGCTGCGCCAGATTCGTGGGAAGAAGCATTGATATCTCTGATTCCTAAACAGGGTAAAGACCTTACTGACTGTGGGAGCTACAGGCCAATATCTCTTCTCAATCAGGATGCAAAAATATTCACTAAATTAATCAGTAACTGATTACAGACTATTATCCCCTCACTAGTACACTCAGACCAGACTGGTTTCATACCTGGCAGGCATATCCAGGACAATATTTGTCTGCTCCTTAATGTTATATCTGCAGCAGACTCTCTACCCAAAGGTCATACACAAGCAGTAGAATGGCAATTCCTGACTCACACCTTACAAAAATTAGGCTTTGGTGAGAAATTTATGCAGTGGATAGCCAACTCTACAGACACCCAAGTACCAAAGTGAGGGTTAATGATGACACCTCGGCCTCTTTTGTCATAGAGAGGGGAACCAGGCAGGGCTGCCCACTCTCTCTCCTCCTCTTTGCCATCAGTATGGAGTCCCTGGCACCCTGGGTTAGGCAATCAGCTGATTATAAGGGGATTAGAATAAGAGGGGAGGAATTGTGGATTTCGTTATATGCTGACGGCACGCTGCTTTATGTCTCTGATCTGGATAGCTCCATTCCACTCCTTCAAACCATGTTAAAAAAATGTGGAAAAGTTTCTGGTTTTAAGATCAATGAGATGATGACAGAGGTGTTCCCAATCAGGGCAAATGATCATGCTCCTCTCCCTCAGATTAGGCCATTTAAGTGGGTGAAGGATAACTTCAGGTATCTGGGGGTTTATACCCCCATGGACATCAATAATTTATATAAGATAAACCACCTCAGGCTATAACAGATAGTACAGGAGGATTTACATAGATGGAACCTCCTTCCTCTTTCTCTGACAGGTCGAATTGAAAGTATTCATATGAATGTGCTGCCTAGGTTCTTATTTCTTTTTGCTGCTCTTCCTATGAAACTCCCTAATCTGTTCTGGAAGGGGCTGAAATCGTACATCTCTTGTTTCCTCTGGAGGAACCACCCACCCCATATTAGATGGCATATACTACTTAGAGCGAAAGCCCAAGGGGGGTTAGGCCTCCCAGATATTAAAACACACTACTGGGCAGTGCAGTTGAGCTCTTTGGCAAAGTTTCAGATGGAAGGGGATTCTCCCTTGTGGACGAAATTAGAAAGACCATTAACCCCAGTGGTAAAAGTCAAGGATTTGCTCCTGATGGATGGGGCAGGGCTTTCCAAGCTTACAAAATCCATGGTTACACTCCATGAAGCTGACTTGGTTGGAGATACGCAAAAAACTCCAGATACCGAATTTATTAAGCTTCTCCACGCCACTTAGGGCATGTTTGGACTTTGCCTCACTTCAGATGGATGCAGGGTTTACAAGATGGTACTCTAAGGGGCTAGACAAGGTTGGTCTTTTTTTTGATGGGGAACATTATAAATCTTTTCAGCAACTGAATACTGAATTCAGTTTGCCAGCCCAGGATTTCTTTAGGCTGTTACAGAGTAGACATTATTTAACGGGGGGGGGGCACCACACAGAGGGTGGGACAAATGCACCCTTTGGTTAAACAGCTGGGAAGTCTTCTCCAGCAAAAAATTAGCAGAGGCTTGATATCCAGATTGGTGCGGACCCTGAGCACGCAGGACAACCCTTGCATTCCGGTATTGGCCGCAAAATGGGAACAGGAAAGTAACATTAATATTCAAGAAGGGGAATGGCTTCAGATTTGGGAGGGAATACACCATACATCAGCTTCCCCTCCCTACGAGAATTTTGGTGGAAGGTGGTAACAAGTTTTTTTTTTAACCCCTATCATTACAAAACATATTGGATCTTCTGGCACTGATCTTTGCTAGTGGAAATGTGGAGAAACAGGTACACACACCCATATTTGTGGGTGTGTGGGAAACTCAGGCCCTATTGGGACCAAACACAATCTAATTTTAACCAAACATTTGAAACCACATTCCCGAAAACCCTCAAGGTTTGGGTTTTTGGACTAATTCCAAAACCTTTATTGACCAAGTCTCAGTCATTGCTGTTTCGTGTGATGTTAGCAGCAGCACTGAAAGCAATTACCAAAAGGCAAATATCCCCACAGGGGGCTATGGTATGCACTTAGTCTGTGAACCAAGCTAATGGAGCAGCCATCAGCCAAGCTAAGATCCTAAACTGATAAATTCAAGGCTAGATGGCTGCCCTTCCTGCATTTCCAAGCCCAGAGGAAGAACACGGACATTTTACAGATATTAGCTGACATAAGTTAGTATAGAAATATAAGAGACACGGTAATGCCCCTCTAATGCCCCCCAGGAGTGCCCTACTTCCCCGGAAACTAGGCCTACTTCTTCCTCTTTCTTTCTTTTTCCTTTCACTCTCTTTACTCTCTTTCTCTTTTTCTTCCTTTTTATCTCTATATCTATTTTCTCAGTTTCTTTCACTTTAGAAGGCAGCTATGGTACAATTTATTCAACTAACTGTGGTAGAACCTCTACTGGATAGAGATCAAATATAAAGAAGTTTCATTTCTCTTATTGTGAAGCAATGATGGCTTATCAGCGTTTTTAGGTATTTTTACAGGGAAGGATACAACCCACAGGCTTTGTGCAGAAGAGAATAAGTTACTGTGAGGGAGGAGACCGTGGTCACTCTCCTCAATTATTAGGGGTGAGGCTCCTAGAGCCATTCTAAGGGACGGGTTATTATCTGCAATCTGTAAAGGTAATGCTGAATGCTGAAATATAGTATTAAGCTACAAAGATATGAAGTAAAAATATATAATAGACAATGAACATGAAATGTTAAGTTGGAATGGCCTTTGTTAGTGGAAGCTGTACTATTTCTTTCTGTATTAAGGAAAACACTCTAATAAAATACTATTTCCAACCAAAAAATAGTTATCATTTCCAAGTATTTAAAGAATATTTATGTATTTATTTAACTTTGTTTACTGGGTGAGTGCACTGGTAGCAAGTACCTTTTTCAGGCACAACCCTGGTGCAGAAGCACAGACAAACAGGAAAAACAAATTACAGTGAATACATACGAATTTACAGCACGTTGTAGGCAAACCTTAGCACATATGGTGCTAATACTTGTAAATATACCATGTAATATACAATGTGATGTACAATGTAATATACAAAAGTGCTTGTAATGTAACAAACAAAGGTAGAATTAAGGATAGAGACAGGAGGAGGAAGATGGAGGAGGAGAACGAAAAATGTGACAGAGGTTGGTCGGTGGGTGTGATTAGCTAGTACAAGATGGAAGATCATGACAGGGGGAGGTTATCGGAAGCAAGAGCAGGCTTGGGCTGAGGAGTTATGTGACTTTAGGAGCTTGGCAAAAGAATAGGGAGAGGAAGATGTTTTGACAGAAGGAGGTAGGAAGTTTCAAATTGAAGCTGTGCAACTAAAAGTGCACTGACTCATATCTGTGCAAAAACTGGCTCTTATGTTGTTTTGGGTTGCAGAGCAGGAGGGAGGAATGAAGGTTGATGAGAGAGATTTGGCCACTGAGGTAGGCAGGTGTCCCAGTATGCATAGTTTTCTTTACTAGTGTTGCAATAGCTAGATTGGATTTGACGTCAGGGGGAAACCAATTAAGGGATTTGAGAGCCGTACAGTGGTGAACATTGGACCTGCAACCTAAGGCACATTTACATATTTTGTAATATAGAGTGTGTTTTTGCTATAGTGTGGATTTACTGGCAGTATCAATTACAACTGATCCATAATCTAATGATGGGACTAGGTTTGCCAGTACAATACGGGTTCTGGCCTCAGGAGTTAAGAAATGTCAAACATGGCAGAGAGCACCTAGCTTCTGATGTAAGAGAGAGGTGGTGTGTTAGAGATGGGATTCAAAGGATAATGTAAGGTCAAGGTGAACCCTGAGGTACTTGAAAGACAGTGTGTTAGGTAGGGGTGTACCATTACTGGTAAGGACAAGAAATTGGAGGATGCCTTGTTTATTCTGTGCCTAGTCCCAAATAGCATGGACTGTGTTTTGGGAAGGTTGAGCATCATATTTTCCATTACAAACCAGTTTTGAAGCCTGGCTAGGCAGGAACTGAGTGAAAGGTTAATGGCATTAATGTTGTTACTCTATGTAAAGAGAACTACGTCATCCACATAAAGAATTTTTGTAACATTAGAATATTGTCTGTGAGACCTTTTATAATAAACCCTTAGGTTGTGGGCAACTTATTACCTCAGAAGTGGTGCTGGCTGGCCTGCCAGCACAGCAGTAGAGCTACCGCTTGCAATGCTAGTGACCCAGGTTCAGGAACCAACTCCAGCTGCTGGAGGGCCAGCCTGGGGGAGGAGGATTGTGCACCCATTGTGCTGCTTTCCTCTTCCAGGAAGGGTGGGTTGCCTGTCCCATCACTCTGTTGCCACCTGGGTGACCACTGGTGGAGGTGCAGCTGGACGGCATGAAGTGGGTGGGAGGACATCAGACAGGAGATGGAGAGGCAGCGTGTTGCAATGTACTCTGCCCCTTGGCTCTCTAGCATGCTGGCATCCAATGGGGTGGCACCAGAATAAGTGGAAAAACCCTGCACTGGCCGCCTGAAGATGGGACCCAGCTGTCCCGAGAAACTCCGTAACCAGGCTTCTCGGAGGGCTGCGATGGACCACCCAATGTACATTCATGGACTGGGAGGACTTGGGGGGTTCCCTTCCTCCCCACCTGGGAAGGGCAAACCACTGCAGAATGGGGTCAGGTCCATTGATGCCCTAGTAGAGTTACCTAGTGCGGAACTATGGGACTGTGCACTGCCTGGGGCTCCCTAATGAAAGGTGTCTAGTGTGGTGAGTAAGGGGGCATAAACAGCAAATATATAAAAAGAAAAGTGATGCTCATGTGGTTTACAGGGCTGTCATAAACTAAGGATGTTTAATAAAAGAAAAAATTAACTGCCTTGTAACTATAGTACTGTACTTCTAATTTATATTTACATATATTTCCTGCTGTCGAGTGCACACTGTGGGAGCAGCAGCACCTCAAGTCGAACCTCATCACCATTTCTCAGTAAGCACCGTCTCTTAGTTTTATTTTCTGATGATGCCAGGACCTGAAAAGAAGAAGGTGACAAAGAAACATTATGTGCCTCCCAACATGCAATGATTGCCTCCCAACATGCAATGATTCCCCTGTGGGAAACAGATGGTGGCAATGGACCGGCATTGAATTTGTGCAGCCCAGCTCAGCCCAGCTCACAATATGGAAGAGTGTGATGCCTGCTTCTCGATGGGCCGCTGCACACTTAAAAGCCACGTTATGATGTGGGGATGTCCGATCACCACCTTTGGAAGCAGTCATCATACTCATGAGGCCAGCGTATGGTCTCTGGGCCTTTCCCCTGGATCCTTCCAGGCATCTTTGGTATCAAGGAAGAACAGGATCCTCCTCAACTTCACCTTGCTGTGGCACCGGAGGTCCTGAGGGTGGGTCTGGTGGACAGCCGGCTCCTTCTGGGAGGCTGGCCACTAACCACCCTCAGTCTATCTATCCTGAACAGCAAACATCCTCAGTGAAGTTGAAGCTATATGCTCAGCCTTCCTCGATTGAAACCTTGGTGTCTTGGCCTGGTGTCACCCCAGCTCCCAGCACCATCCCCAGTTTGTCGGTGAGCTGGGCAGCACCAACTGTGATGTTGGATCCACTTCTAACACTGTTCATCATGTAGGGAGAAGGGCAGACACTGGGACTGTGTGGTATCTAGCTACTAAGGTGGAAGTGGTTCTCTCTTCTGGTGTTGCTAGCAATGCTGAGGGGGAGGACACCAACACCCCCCAGTGACAGATGCAGCAATGGCCATGGTGTCAGACTGAGCATGACCTCAGTGATAATTCGTCCCTTTTGTGCCCCTGAGCCAGATGCCACTCACAGTGCTAAGTCAATCCCCGGTGCTACTTTATGCACCAGGGAGGGGGATGGCTCTGGGGTTGATGCCAAACCTGATGTTGGCCCCAACATTAAGGAGGACACCACCTGCAATGATGTGGTTCAACCCATCTCCAGGCCAGTAGTCAGCCCTAAGCCCGGTGCTGGAGGCTGCACCCATTTGAAGTTCACTGATGACACAGAGGCAGTATTCTTCTCAGAGCCACATGCTGAAACTGTCAACAGTGGGGACCAGAGCCATGAGGACTGTATGGCTCCACTCTCCCCCCGGAGGAATTCCCCAAATGGGCACCAACTGGTCATTCCTCAGATGTAGGCTGATCCATTCAGGTGATCCTGCCAGGCCCTCCCCTCAAGAGATATCCCTAGTGCAACCCCACAACACAGGTAGAGGTTCTTGAGACCCTGAGTCTCTTTTCCCTCCCAGACCTCTGCCACTCTTTTCTGAGTTGCCATGGTACATGGTCCCTTTGGGGACAATCATCTGGTATCAGCACAGAGAAATCATTGGTGCCTTACACCAGTACCACAGGGAATCCAACAGGATCCAGTTTAGACCTGTCCCCCCAATGCCACAACCCTCTAGTTTCAGTGCCTTCTCTCCATCAACATCCTCCTTTGTGGAAAATGAATCAACCCTTAATTTGTCCTCAGTTTCTGAGTACAGTATGTAGGAGAGATTTCAGGTGGACATGCTAGAGATGCCAGAAGTAGGCTCCTATTCCTGTTGTGATACTGTATCCTTGGAAATGGGACTCCTCAGAGCATTCAGCTATGGCTCTGCAGTCATCCCTCCTTGCCCTCAGGCCTTTGAGAACTCATTAAGGACAATCTGGAGGTGTGTCAGACCTTAATCAGAACAAGGGGAATGATGCCCATGTTGCTTGTGAATCTGATTAAAGTCAAAAATCACTTTATCTTGGGTCATTCAAACTGACTAGTAAAAAGTCAACAATAGGGCTGGATGAACTCCATTCCGTGCCAAATAAGTTCTTGTTTTTTAATTTATGCCACTCAATACAAGTAAAGTATTGGGAAATGTTGCCCAATGCTTTGTATGTGTTGAGTAAAATAAATTAAGAATGAGAACTTGTTCGGTGTGGGATGGAGTTCATCTAGCCTTATTGCTGATGGTCTGGAGGTGTCCCTTTTCTTGCCCTCCCCAGCTACAGTACTGCACACCCTCTGGATCTGCATGGGCAGTACCTCATCCCTCTTCAGGGCTTAAGGACTTACAGACTCTGACAGGGCTGAAACACCTTATGTGTGACCGACCTCCCAAGGCTGATTCTGCTCAGAGAGATGCCTTGAGCAGGAATGTGTTTTCCTCGGCACGCATCATGGTATGCATTGCTACACATCAGACAGCTTCAACAAGCATCTCTAGTTGCAGCTAAATCATCTTTTAGTTGTAATCACAACAAATGAGTTAGTCGAGAAAGCAATTTGCCTTTCTGCTAGAGTTCTGGAGCTAGCATCAATCAAGGGTATCGAACAAAGCAAATGAGATGGCCTTCAGGTTTGTAGGAACCACAGTCTGCATCAGGTGGAAGGCATGGCTTCACCCTTCCAGGCTGACACCTTTGGCCCAGTGTAAGGGGCTAAACTCACCCTTCCAAGGGGCTAATTTTTTATCCCATAGAGTCAGGCAAGTGCTGTCAGGGTGCCTTTCCACTCCACTGCCACAGGAGACCCCACCTGACCCTGGACAGTCTAGGGTTCCACCAGACCCATAAGGAGCCTCTGTCCTCAGGTGTTCGACCCCACACAGAGAGTTGATGGATCTTTAGTTCCCTCAGGGTAAGTCAGAGCCTCCCTGATAGAAAAGGGAACCTTGGTACTCGGATCCTTCAGTGGAAATCAATGGTGAAGGCTGAGTCTTGAAAGATATAATAGTTAAGTATTTGCCATAATTGTTGATCTTCCTGAATATCTTCACTATTGATTACCATGCCTCACCCACAATGCCCTTCTCAGACAGAGCCAGGGCCTCTGGGCACCTCACCCTGTTGATGCTGGCAGTGCCATGGAAGTTTTGTCTGTGAGCACCTCTCTAGTCATAACCCTCCTATTTTTTTCCCCTTCCTGTTATGACAAAACAAACAAGCATTTATCAATGCCGGAAGATCGCCATTGGTATTGCTGCTAGAGCACACACACACAACTGTTTTATTTTTTTTGTTGTATTTTTTTATAATTTCCCCATGCGTCCATAATAGAGATATGTCAAAGTGCAGTGTGGCAAGTCCAGCGTCATCTACTGTCTCAGACCAATGCTGCACCCTGCCATTCAAGCAACCTCATCATTTTTCGGAGTATCCAAGTTTAAAGTTGGTGGTTTCCTCCTTGTTTCTCCAGCCTGGCGGTAAAGCTGAGGTTTTCCATGTAACTGCTTATAATGACTTTTACTGGGAACTTCCTTGTGGCCAGATCTAACAGTTCGAAGGCACAGTTCCATTTTTCCTTTCATCTCTTCCTACTTCCCTCTCTGGAGGGACTGACTCCAAATAACAGGTGGTGGTCATGCTTTCTAGTTACTTGCAGACTAGGTAACGGGTGGAGGAGCGGGGGTCACTAGTATCCTGAGTTATAAAATTCAGTTTAGAATTACCCCAGCTTATCCAGCTCATCCTCCTCCTAAAGTGTTTCTTCCCCAGAGCTCCTGCTGTGCCTGCAGTAGCTGCACTCAATACCTCACCACAGTCTGGGCCCAGTGGTCTGACTAGCAACAATCAGAGGGATAAGAGACAATCATTTACCAGCAACATACACCAACCCATAATAAGAGTTATGGTATCTCTGCAGTGCTGCTGTTAAGTTACTTTGTGTTGTACTTGGAGGTAAGGTATTTGCACTGATATATCCACCATTTGGTGGCACGTGATGACACAGTATTTTAAACAAAAAGAACTGTAACGAAACAGTAACAACTTTGTAACCAACTTAATAATGGTGCGGTATTAATGCTAAACATCACGAAATTGGCCAAGGTGAGGAGGAACCATAAGCTAATGCACTTAGCATATCAAGACTTCGATCCTGCTGTAGTATATCTACAGTTGCTATGGCAACCCTAGCATAGCAGTCTTGTAGTAGCTTGGCGGTATAAGCATTAGCCATAGGGTTCGGTGTATCTAGTGTGTTCTATAGTAAGACTTAGGGGGCACCGCCGGAGGGAGGATTGACTGCTGTGTACATCCCTCCTTCCAGACAGGCTGGCAGAGAGTCTGGAAAGGGAAGAGAGAATTTAGTGATGCTGAGGTTTGCTGCGACTAATTCAAGGTGCACACTTCTATAATAATGGTGTTGCTAAGTGCCACAGATAGGGGTGTGGTAGCCACCAGAAGAGAGATTTCAAGGACCAGGTGGAGGGGTGGTGAAGACAGGTACCTTTTTAATGAGTTTCTACCCCTGCCTCAGGCTTATCTATCAAGACCTCTACCCACTACCTCCTCCTACGGTAGCTGTCATGAGTTTACATGCTCGGCCAGCAAGTCAGCCAAGTTCCTCTGACCTCCTGAGGGAGTACATGCACACCATCAAAGAGAGGTTGCTGGCCTCACACACCATTTGTCCACTGGGGTTGAGAGGCTATTGCCATGTCTGCTGGAGGGAAGCTATGGCTAAGCTTTAAGCTTGCAAGACCGGGGGAAGGGGGCTCCATGCTGTTACTAAGGTCCTTCCTCACCATTACACCCGAATCCCAGAGTGCTCACTTGTATGACTTAGGTTTGTTTGGCCTTTGTAATAATTATATGCTAGCTTTTTGGTGCACTTTCTTGCAGGTTATTCTCATTGGGCAAGGGCCAGGATCCATATGTACCCTTGCACCCCTTGGCAGGGTTTGAACTCAGCAGGTTTCATCAATTTTTGGAGGGGCTGTATTTGGGGGTGTAGGTGTTCAGACAGAAAAGGAATATGATGCTCTTTCCACTGAAGATCCTCCCTTACTATAAACAGTCAACATAGCTCCCCTTGTGTTGGGCTTCTTTAAATGAGCAACATGAGAGTGAGTTTCATGGCCAGTACTGTGGCACTATTTGGTACACCCCCTTGGGATCACTTGAATATTTAAGAGCTTTTATTTATTTATTTATTTATTTATTTATGGGTTTTTTGTTTACCGGGTAGGTACACTAGATAAGAATATTGCCTATATTCAGACATGACCTGGTAGAGTACAATCAGGAGAGAGCAAAGTACAAACAAAGTACAAACATCAATGACAATAGTTCATGGTGCAACATGAAGTGAGAACAAAACATTGCGCAGTTTACTAACAAGAGCAAGCCATTTCTGTGGAAGTGAGAGAAAACAAATAACCTTACATTAACTACTTGCACTAGATGCTACAACAATATTAAGGACCAACTACAACAGCTATGAAATAAATAACAGTTATAACTAATGCATTTGTGATGCAAGTAGGAACATGCAGATTTCAGAAAGTGGAGGGAAACAGTAAATGCCATGTAGGTAAGGAGAGCTATTAGGAGTCAGTCTCAAATTACAGCACAGGAGCAGCCATCAGAGTCAGTTAGGTGGGCGCGGAGACCGAGTTTAAAGGCTTGGTGGGATTTAGAGAGTTTAATGTGAGGGAGGGAGGGAGTGCCAGATGCTGGGGGCAGATATAGCTAAGGATAGTTCCCCCTTTTTTGTGAGATATCTGGGAATTTCAAGTTGGGTTTGTTCAGATGACCTGAGGAGATATGCTTGTTGGGAGGGATGAGATAGCAGCCTTGAGAGGTACTCAGGGGTTCCCGTTCTGATAATATTATCAATCAAGTAGTCAGCAGAATAGAGTGTGTGTGAAGCAGGGGAGAGTCAATTCAGTTTGGAGTAGAGTTCACAACATGAGTAAGCTTGTGTGCAGAGAGGGCAAATCGGCATACGCTGTTATAACAGGTGCTCCATTTTTGGAGGGCTCCTTTGCTAGCATTAAGGTATACCTGTGAGCAGAATGTGAGGGAGGGAAGGAAGAAGGAAACCTTGTACAATAGCAAGCCGAGCAGCATCATTCAAGGAGGACCTAATTTTATAGGTAAGATCCAGTCTGGAGTTAACCACCTTGCAGGTAGCCGCAAGGTGGAGGTTAAAATTCAGAGATTGGTCAAGTATGACTCCTAGGTATCTAAAGGAGTTAACAGATTCCAACGGGGAGCCATCAAGACATAGTACTGAAAAATCCAGGGCACAGGATTTGATTCTAGAGGGGGAGCCAAAAAGCATAGCAACAGTTTTCTTAGCATTAAGTATGAGTTTGTTTTGTAGAAGCCAAACTTGTAAGCAGTCAAAGTCAGCTTGAAGATTTGCCTTTACTGATGTGGGGTCTTTATCACTAGCGAGAAGCACCATGTCATCGGCATAAAGGATCAACGAGGAGAGACAGGGAAGTGAGGGCAGGTTGTTAATAAAAAGAGAGAAAAGGAGAGGGTGAAATATAGATCCCTGGGGTACTCCAACAAAGGTTGGGGAAGGGTCAGAGACAGCAGTTGCAATTTGTACAAATTGCACCCTCCCAGTGAAGTAGCTATCAAACCAAGAGATGGCAGACTGGGAAAAACCCAGGACGGACAGTTTGGAGAGTAGTAGGGGGTGACTCACAAGATCAAAGGCCTTAGTGAGGTCAATAAATTTGGCCCCCGTGAGCAGGCCCTTATCCATCGCTGTTAGAACTTCATTAGATACCTGAAGTAGTGCAGTTGTAATGCTGTGCCCTGTTCTGAATCCATGCTGAGCAGGGGATAGAAGGCTGTGAAGGTGCAGATATTTTGTGACCTGGGTGGCAACAGCCTTCTCGAGTAGTTTATTTAAGGTAGAGATAACGGCAATCAATCTGTAGTTTGCCATGTTTTTGGTATCCCCTTTTTTGTGTACAGGGACAACTCAAGCAGTTTTCCATAGTGTAGGCACTATCTGGGTTAGTATAGATAAGTTGGAAATTCTCGTAATAGGGACAGCAAGAGCTGGAGCTGCCATTTTGATAAAATAGAGCAGTAATCCATCTGGACCATCAGATCCATGAGGGGAGACAGATTTAAGGAGATGCAGCACCTCGGTAGTGGAGACTGATCTGAGCCAAAAGGAGAGGCCTGAAGGATGGTGCATATCAGGAGGGGGTGCAGGGGACAAGTTAAATTTCTCCAGGTATTCACAGAGATCAGAGAATTGCGCATTTAGAGCATTTGCAATTGTAGGTAATTTGTTACAGTTGGCATCATTTACCATCATTTCAGTTATGGCTGTCTTGGGCCTTTGGCCTATGAAATTTTTGATGTGGTTCCAAAAACTCCGGGTGTCACCCACTGAGGATTGGAGAAGTTTAAGGCAATAGTTCCTTTTAGCCCTCCGAATATCTTTTTTGCAGGCATTCCTCATTTTCCTATAATTAGCCCAATCTTCTGTCAGTAGGAATTTCTTAGCCAAGGCCCAGGCCTTGTCCTTTCTTCTCATAGTCTGAAGGAGGTCTTTATGTAACCATCTGTTGGCAGATCCCCTAAGATGCCTTTTTTTCAATGGGACATGCAGATCCTGTAGGGCTAGTAGCTGAGAATTTAGGTAGTCAAGTTTTGTATTTACATCCTCAGTTATATAGAGAGACCACCAGTCGATGTTATTAATATCATCAAGAAGTGCGCTTGGATTAAGTTTGGTGAAATCCTGAAACTGTATAATTCTAGGTGGGGGGATGAGGGCAGTGACCATTCCAAATGCAGAAGGAAGGTAGGTAGGTGATCACTAATATAATCAGAAAAGGTGCCTGCAGCAATAATTTTATTTGCTCTGTTTGTAGCTATCCAGTCCAGAAGAGACTGATGCACGCCATTTGCTATGATTTGAGTAGGGCTAGAAATCAGTTGAGATAGGTGAAGTCCGGCAAGAGCTTCCATGTACTATCCAGAGTGGGTACCTGATAGATCAAGGTTGAAGTCACCCATTAATATTACTTCAGATTTACCCTTTAGAGTAGAGAGATAGTTCAAGAGCCCATTTAAGCCATGGAGCGCCCCTTTGGAGGATTGTAAGCACATATCAAGTTTAGCCTTTTTTCTCTCTGCCTTAAAGCAGAAAAGTATGCAGAATTTTACAGATACCTGATGACCCTGAGTGTTGGACAGAGATATTGAGATGTTCTTTAAAATAGAGAGCAACCCCTCCACCCCTTTGTTTAGAGGGGTGATCGAATCTCGCAAGGTTGTAGCCATATATTTTGTACATTGTATCAGGTATGTCTGGCCGAAGCCATGTTTCAGTGAATCCTAGAATGTCCAGGCAATAATGGGCTACCCAGGCTTCCAGTTCAGGGAAATTTGTGGGTACACTTCTAATATTCATGTGTGCAATTTTGATGCCCTTTTGGGAGAACCAGGAGGAGTCATTAGTTGACCTAGCATTGTAGAGGGGGCCAGGGCTTGATTCAATGTCCCCAGATAAGGATAAACGCAGGAGAGTCACCCAAGTTTCTCTGGTGAGGCGATCGATGAGCTTGAGGCATTTGGGCAAAACAGGGGTGATAGAGAAGGAAATTTCCAAGTTTGGCAGGATATGTTAAATATAAGGCCAGGTTAAGAAATGGATGTGATTTCCTATTAGGAAGCAGGTTCAAGTAGACAAAAGAGTTTTCACCTAGTGAGTGGAACCCAGAGTCACCAGCAGTTATATTAAGCGAGAGGTGGTAGAGGGAAATAAGGGAGGGTAGCAGTCCTGCAGTAATCAAAAATGTCCCTGGCCTCATAAGAGAAAATATCATGTATTGAGAGAGAAAAGGAAAAAAAGAAGCACTTCAGACAATCAGACAGGCAGTAGGAAGTAGTGGAAGTAGGTATACAGTATATGTTGGGTGGTCCTGAACTAGAAAGAAACAAAGAGGTGGAGGGTTAACCCCTTGATCCACAGAACTAGAATCCAGAGACAGAACGGTGCCTTTTGAGACAGGATAGTGCCTATTATTAGAGTCGAGGAAGTTGAAAGATACCTATAGTATCCAGAGACAAAAGTTACAAATTAAAGCAAAGATTGGACAAGTAGGCAAGTATGTGTCCAATAATTATTGTGGGAGAAAGAGTAGAAGAAATGCAGAAACCTGGTTCTAGGTGAACCGGAGATTAGAGGGGAAATAAGAAACACCCTTTCTGAATCAAGTAAGACATAAGTTATGTGCAGTTTTGAAAATCAGAGGCATATAGGCTAGAGTGGTGAGAGGAGGATACTCTGGCAGAATGCAGAAGTGGGCGAGTCAGAGGTGCATTTAATAGTGATAGAGGGTGGGGGAAGGGTGGTGGGTGAAAAAAATCAAGCCTACAAGCAGCAGGTCCGAGTAAGCTGTAGCGACTGCTGCAATTAATTAAACTTAACAGGCAGGATTTAGTTAAAAAGTAACAGGCTGCAGCCAAATCTGGATTAAATAAATTTAACAGGCTGAATTTAGTTACAATTAGCAGGCTGCAGCGAGTGTGGGATTGAATTAAATTTCACAGTCTCTCAATACAGCACCCGGGATGAACAGAAAAAAAGGTGCCAAGGGTTAAACTGACGCAGTTCTTTCCTGTACTTCTGATGGCCAGCTGGGGAGCTTTGGACCGGGTGAGCAGTGAGGGAACCTGGGGAGGGCTTTTTACAGCTTAACCCTCACGACCCTTCTGATGACCAGCTAGAGAGCTTCAGACCGGTGAGCAGTGAGGGAACCTGGGGAGGGCTTCTTACAGCTTTGCCCTCACAACCCTTCCGATGGCCAGCTGGGGAGCTTCGGACTGGGTGAGCAGTGAGGGAACCTGGGGAGGGCTTCTTACAGCTTAGCCCTCACAACCCTTCCAATGGCCAGCTGGGGAGCTTCGGACTGGGTGAGCAGCGAGGGAACCTGGGGAGGGCTTCTTACAGCTTAGCCCTCATGACCCTTCTGATGGCCAGCTGGGGAGCTTCGGACTGGATGAGTAGTGAGGGAACCTGGGGAAGGCTTCTTACAGCTTAGCCCTCACGACCCTTCCGATGGCCAGCTGGGGAGCTTCAGACCGGGTGAGCAGCGAGGGAACCTGGGGAAGGCTTCTTACAGCTTAGCCTTCACATCCATTCCGATGGCCAGCTGGAGAGCTTTGGACCAGGTGAGCAGCGAGGGAACCTGGGGAGGGCTTCTTGCAGCCTGAATTAGGCTGCATCCAAAATTCCGGCTACTCCAGAATGACTGCATTCAGTCCTATTCAACATGCGAGGCTCTTTCAGTCGCTCGCAGAGACTTGCTGTTCGAAGATTGTGATGGGGGGGGGCATGGCAGGGTGTGCTGTGGAGACAAACAATCAACTGTGTGCTATGATGACTAACAACCCACTGCCGAATGGTGCCATGAAATACTGCACCTATAACATATTTATTGTGAAATGGGCAACTCCCCACGTGTCCAAGATAGAGATATGTGTGAAATGTAGCCAAACTCGTTCATGTACGACTTCGGTAATTTTGGTGGCAACTGAACAAAATAGCTGAAAATATCAATATTCAAGATCAGATTGTGGCAATAACTTTAGTTTGGCAAACAGAGTGGTATTTTATAAAGAAATGGTAACTTGAAAAGTAAAAGCGGAACTCAGCACATGCACAGAGTCCCACTTTTACTCTTTAAGTTAGTTTCTTTATAAAATACCACTCTGGTTGCCAAACTAAAGGTATTGCCACAATCAGCTCATGAGCATTGATATTTGTAGCTATTTTGTTCAGTTGCCACCAAAATTGCCGAGGTCGGTAATGAATGAGTTCAGCTGCATACCACACATATCTCTATCAAGACATAAGCAGGACAGAATGGTCCGACCGGCCAAAAATTACTTTTGTGACATTTAATTCAGTCATCTACACCAGGTGCATTGTGCACATGAGCAAACTGAAAATGGGTAACGTCAGGCAGGCTGATCAGGACACCAGTTAGCTGTTTGCTGGGTGGTATCCCGCACATCTAAGGAAAAAGCCGCCATATGATTGGTTCGGCTTTTTCTGTTGAAGTAGACAAAGTTTCCGCCCAATAAACAAAAACCGCATCACAATCAGCCTGGCTGATGATTGGTGTGGCACTGTCTCTACCCTTGCAGACCACTCTGCATTGGACAAACAGTGCCACACCCTTCTGCTAAAAGCCTGCCTTACAGGCAAAAACGAAGTAGCTTAAAATGAGAGGCACTCTCTGGTGCCGCACTCTCACCAACAAAAAAAGGGGAGTGAGTGTCCTTTGCAGTCCTCTCATCAACTACTAGATAAATAAATAAGTAAACAAACAAATATGTAAATCAAAAAGGTGCTTTGTTGTGCAAGGTGGCTCCTTCCTCCCCCTTTTCTTTTGTGCCCTCTTTCTCCCTGCCTGGAATACCTCCCCTCTGTGGGTAAATTCCTTTTTCTTACCAAGTGCAATATATGCTCTGGGCACTATCCAATCTAACTCCTCTGAGCAGTGACTCTGCATGGGGTGAGGTGGGGGTTGAATCAATACATTAGGTTTCATACATGGTACCTCTTTGCGTTTACAGGAGCAAGTCATGTTAGTGTGCTCCCTTTTCTAACCATGTCAGACATTTTTTGGTTGGTATACCCCTCTTTTCGCATTATGCTTCTGGTCCTTGTCCCACTGTCCTTGTGGGTGCATGGGGAGATGAACACATTTTTGACTCCCCTGGACTGTTCAGTCCTGCAACTCCAGATACACCAATGTTCCCCCTTTCTTCTCCTTGATATGAAAAAAGAGGGGCATGATTAACACACAAGTTCAATAAATTCTCTATCTGGTAACACAAAGTTGCTCCTTTTCAGGAGTCTATATATCTTTTTCAATGTGGGCACATTGTGCCATCTTATTTGCAAGTGGGTCCCATTCTTGAACCTCCCCCTCATAGATCTGCCAAAGCCACATGCTCAGGGCTACTGCCCTATTTTTCCGTTCCACTATCCACCTTCTGTTTGGCTAGTGGTATGAGGTTCTGGCTCTCTATAGACCCAACTACCCTCATGCCACATAATGTGCCCTGTTCTTAGTCTAAGTTAGTAGTTGGGTTCTATTGTGTTATTTTATTTATTTATTTATTTAATTTTGGTAACCAGGTAGGCCCACTGAGACCAGTATTAGTCCCTTTTTCTGGGGCGACTGGGGATTAGTTACACATAGTACAACAGGATAAAACATTTACAATAGATCCAACAACATAACAATTATTTACATTTCATGAGAGGCGGCGAACATGTTATGTAGACAGGTTGAAGGAACTGAACATGTACTCCCTGGAGGAGAGGAGGGAGAGAGGGGATATGATGGAGACGTACAAGTATCTTACAGGTAGGAACAGGGTGCAGGAATGCACTATTTTTAAGCGAAAAAGATGTTCCCGGACTAGAGGGCATGGGATGAAGTTAGAAGGAGGACAATTCAGAAGAAACGTGAGGAAGAATTTCTTCACAGAATGGGTGGTGGACAAGTGGAACACCCTGCCAGAAGAAGTGGTGGGGGCTGAAACAATCACGGGATTTAAGAATACATGGGATAGACATAAAGGAATTCTGGAGGTCAGGGGTAAGGGGCAACAGACTTCTAGGAAAACATAAACTGAACTTACAAGCTCAAATGGGCAGACTGGGTGGGCCATAGGCCCTTATCTGCCGACACTGTCTATGCATCTATGTACAATCTACATAAAGCGACCAGTGTTGGTTCTCGTATACATATTAGGTATAGTCAACTGCCATATTCCAGGATCATGCAAACAACAGGATAGTTGCGATTCAATGATTACAGGTGCATTGGTTTAGTTCCAGCAAGCATGTTTTAAGTCCCTTTTTGAAGCCCCCTAGTGATTCACATTCTTGGAGATTAGGTGGAAGCGAGTTTCATACAGGAGGAATGAGGGATGAGAAGGCCCTGGAACCTTGGGAGGACTGCATCCGGGGAACCATGAGGAGCTGCCTACTTGAGGACCTTAATACCTTAATGTCCTGCTGTTCATTTTAGTTTGTAGTACCTCTGCCAGACTAGGCAGTGCAGTAGCCAGCCTGAGTTTGTAGGCTAGGCATAGTGATGGATATTGTAGTCTATCTTCCAAGATGGGCCAATTAAGGGCTTGCGGGACATGACAGTGGTGTTCTCTTTGGGGTGCCCCTAAAGCAAATTTGCTGATCCTATTGTATAGGGTCCTAAGTTTATTCATCTCAGTGTTTTCAACAGAGAGGAGCATGGGGGAGCCATACAGTAGTTTGGGTAGCAAGGTACCAAGGGAAATCTTGGCACACGACCCCAGGGTAAGGTAAGGGCTGAGTCTGTACAGGAGACCAATCTTCTGGTTCAGTGTTTCAGATAGCTGATCTGTACGGGTCTTGAAGGTGAGTTCTTGGTCTATGGTAAGACCTAGGTATGTTAGTGAATCTACTACATCAACCCTTGCCCCGGACAAAAGAGAGAGGCCTAGTATATTCGATCTATTAGGTCCAAGGCTTTTAGGCCTGAACAGCATCCCTTTGGTTTTTCTGCTGTTCAGTACAAGTTTATTTTTAGACAGCTATTCCTCCAGGTTCCACAGGTCTTTGGATAGCATTCTATTTAGTTCGTCAGGATCATCAGTTGACCTGTAGATAACATGTCATCAGCATAGAGGATGACCTTTGCATCTTTGCTGAAGGTCGGCAGTTTGTTAATAAATAGGGAGAACAGCAGTGGTCCCAGGATAGATCCCTGAGGGACACCATCTCTTATTCCAATCTTGTCAGATAAGGTGCCCTGCCATCTAACTAATTGGAACCTATCCAGGAGAAAATCATTAAACCATTGAACTGCCAGTGAGTCAAGACCAAACTGTTTCAGTTTGGCTAGGAGCAGCTGGTGATCTACCAGATCGAATGCTTTGGTGAGATCAATAAAAATTGCACCAGTGAGCAATCCCTTATCTAGGAGAAACCCCTCAGTGGCGTCATCCCAAGGGCAACTACCCCTGCCTGTCAGGCTAGTGACAGGCTAAGGGGCCTAGGTTCTATGATGGGTGCCTCCGCCCAGAGGTCAGGGTTACCAGTAATTAAGCTAGCTTGGGTACAGCCCTCTGGGACACTGCAACCCCCCTTTGTTCCCACTAGTGGCCCACTCAGTACACAGGAGTTACCTTCCCAATACCCCACATAAGCGCACTTTTCACACATATAGATACCACTTACCCTCGAGACTGATTCTGCAGCACGTCTCTGAGGACCCCCTGTAAAACAAGGTTAAACAACATACACAGAAAATTGCAATACTGTTTCTATATGTACTGACACCACAGACATTATATAGTATAATAACAACGAATCTAATTTATTTAGGGAACAGCAACACGGAAGGGGGCAATCAGGTTGATTAGTTTTTGCAAAATTCAAATCACAGTACTGTGCACATATATAGGGTCCTAAAAAGTCACACTCTGGGTACCCAGGATGGTGGGGGAGCTAGCCAGGGTCAGTGCACCTGGTGGGGGCCCCTTTGATAGAAAAAAACACAAGCACACACAAATTATAATCCAGAGCCCTGGGGCTCAGTTCGTGAAGAAATGAAACAGCAATAATCAGATGACACACTTATAATTGATAACAGGCTGCAGGAAGAATACCCTGATTTGTACTCACAATACCCAAGCTGAGAACTGGATGGTGGATGTTCTTTCTGGATGGCCAGAACCAACAGGGCATGGAGACAAGGTCCTTGCAACTGAAGCCAACTGCAGTTGATAACAAATGGATTTGGTCTGACACAAGCTGGGGTTTGCTTCCAGCTTCAGCATACAGCTCACAGTACAGGGGACATGAAATAGTGATTCCCCACAAGCACTACGCACATTCATATGTAAAAGGAAAGTACTATACCAGGCAGGCTGCTCCTCGATCCCAATCACACTTACTGCAAAACAACCGGGAGCACACACAGCAGCTTCAGTTCCTGACAGACCGAGCGCAATTCAGTAATATCTCCAGTCTTCTACAGGGTGAGCCTGGTTTCCACACTTCTGGCACTTCTTTCTCCTCACAACTCGGATTCAGTCCAAACTGGAACTCACAATGGCTGTAGGCCGAAACACAGGGCCTCACACGCGCTTCCTGTGCGAAACTACACGCCGCAGCAGAAGCAGGGCTTCTTCTCTCTTCACTGGCACTACTGATCTGAGCTTTCCAGTAGCAGAGCAGGGCATTTCCTTTGGCTCCACACCAGTTCTGTTGGTGGATTCAACTGTCAATCACTGCAGGGCTCCCTCTGTTGGTGCAAAAAGGTGCCAAGGTCAAAATTACATTTCCCAGAGTCACTGCCCATACAATCCCCTTGTGGCTGGCTCAAAATTGAGAGTCCAAGTCCTGATTCGTCCACAGGCTCCATTTTAAGATCTCTCTATCATCCTGATTGGTCCAAGTCAGCAGTTCAGGATCAAAATGAAAGAGCTACACTGAAACAGTTTGTGCTGAAATAAAGACAGGTTAGACAAACTACATTTTCTCAGTCACTCTAAATGATTTCTGGCAAACAGTTAGATCTTTCAACAAGGCTCCCTCTGCACATGTAGTGACAGCAGAAATGGACCGAATTGGTAGCAGCCCAGGTGGGATTCGGGCATTAGAACACACAGTCCCCCCTTTTCAATTAATTATGGCTACAAGCAGGCAGCTCTTAAAGAGACAGTACCAGAGGCTCTAAAAGCACTCACACTTAAGCGGCATAAACGCCGAACACCTCCAGACTTGGAGCATTCAGGCAAGCTCCTGGAAGACTTTTGGGAACCCCAATTTGCAGGGGGGTTACACCCTTCCTGGCCTGGAAAAACTTGGCGTCCGCGTCAAGTAGGTACCCTTATAAATTGCAATACAACATCATATACATTTACATCACTAACATATTAGGCTTATACGTGTAATCATCAGTCACCGTATCACCTTTGCCATGAACACACTTCTGCTGCTTTTCAGCACATTACTTTTTACACAGCATTATACACACATTGTACCTTACTCAGGTTATTACCTCCTGCACATGAAACCTGAAGAGAGGGGGTCCTTCCCTATCAGCTACCTTAGGGCTGGATGGGGCAGGGGCACCATATCTAGAGGGTGAAACAAGTAACCTGGAGTTAGCACTGATGCTTAGTTTGGGCAATGAGCTCGGGGACACATATATTCCTTTGTGGACCACATTGAGAGGCAAATCCACAGGCCTCCCAGGAGAATCGTAACTGAGGCGTACTACAGGCTTTACAGTTCTACCAGTCTTTCTAGGTGGAACTGTAACAGTCTCTGCATTTTTTTCCTCACTTTCAGCATGATCTTTACTTGCCAGGGAGGTTTCTTTCGGGGTAGCAGGGTTAGAACTTGGGGTACTGTCAGCTCCAGTATTTGCAATTTCAGGGGTCACAGCACTTGTTTCACAGGGAGAGCTCTCCTGCACTGCTAGTGGACCGTCAGGGCACTCGAAATAATCTTCTTGTTCTGGTATATCACCAGTTTGTTCCAGTTCATCATTTTCCTCCTCTGAGAGCTCATACAGTTCCACCATGCACAGTGATTCCATGTCATCCGACTTGATACTTTGCACTTCACTTTCTGGGAGCACTGGCTCCAAGGACAAAGCTGGGGGCTTAGGCAGTCCAGAAGGCCCAGCTTCATCTCCATGATTGACTAGGGGATTGCCTTGAAACAATTGACTCAGTTCATAAGAAGGGTAGTATTCAAAGTCACATTCACTTTCCTCTGACATGGACTGACAGTCATGTTCAACTGGGACTTGTTGTGGGGAACACTTTAACTCAGCATCTATAGGTGCAGACTTTCTTTGCTTTTGCTCAGCAGCAGCTCGAGTCACTGGTACAGAGGGAGCAATTTCTTGTGGTTCAGTCTCAATCAAGATTTGTCCAATGGGCAGTAAATGATTTCTATGAATTGTTTTAACATATTTTGAATTATTCTCAGGCCTTACTTTGTACACAGGCAGATCATCTAGTTTGCCCACTACAATGTGAGGGAGATGGTGCCACCTGTCAGCAATCTTGTGTTTGCCATGCAGTCCCAGATTTCTTAGCAATACCTGATCTCCCTCCTGGAGTTTCTGTGCTTTCACCTTTTTATCATACTTTTATTTGTTGGCCAGATTTCTTTTGGCAGCCATGGTTTGAGCCAGTTGGTACACATGATTTAGCTGGGCCTTTAACTTTTGCACATACTGTAAATAGTTGTCAGCTCAAACTCCATCAGGAGAAACTCCAGAACATACATGTACTGGCAGTCAAGCTTCTCTTCCAAACATCAGGCGGTAGGGGGAGAACCCAGTGGCATCACTTTTGGTGCAGTTGTAGGCATGTACCAAGGTGCTGATTTGTTGGCTCCATCTGGGCTTGTCTTTTGGGTGGAGGGTGCCCAGCATGTTCAACAGAGTGCGGTTAAAATGTTCAGGCTGTGGGTCCCCCTGGAGGTGGTAAGGGATGGTTCTGGACCTTCGCACTCCCCACAGAGAAAGCAACTCTTTGATCAAATGACTCTCAAAGTCTCTCCCTCGGTCAGAATGGATTCTTTGTGGAGCCCCATAGTGAACAAAAAAGTTTCCTACAAGCACTTTTGCCACAGTGGATGCCTTCTGGTCCTTGGTGGGGAAAGCTTGAACATATCATGTAAAATTGTCAGTGACCACCAGCACATTACTAATATTTCTTTGATCTAGTTCCAGACTTAGGAAGTCAATACAGACCAGCTCCATGGGGGCACTGGTGGTGATGTTGACAAGGGGGGGCAGCCTTCTAGGGCAAAGCTTTCCTCTGTAAGCAACGACTACAAGTTCGAATATGTTGTTCAACACCAGCCCCCATTTTAGGCCAATAGAATCTGGATCTCACCAAGTCAAGTGTTCTGTCTATACCAAGGTGCCCCATGTGGTTGTGTAGGGACCTTAATACTAAATATCTGAAAACAGTGGGCAAAACTAGTTGTTGTTTGTCTATTTTTCCCCCTCTGTCTACTGTTTCTCGGTATAACAGTCGATTAATCAGTTTCAACTTAGTACCTTCCTTGTATAACAATGCAGTTCTCAAATCAGTGGAGCGTAACTTGGATACATCTTTCCCTGCGTAGAGGGCTTCTGGAGCTGATTTGATCATAGGATCTCGGGATTGAGCCCGCTGAATACTGTCATTGTCCAGCTGAGGCAGTGCACCAATGTCTAATGCAGTAAAGTGGCAATAAGCAGCAGGTATGCAATTCTCAGAGGGCCCCAAGCAAACCACTAGACAGTCCATTGCATCTGTGGACACTTGTTCCTCCTTGTCAAACTTCTGGCATAGCGCTCGGATATCAGGTTCTGACAGTCTGACCCAGTCATTCCGGGGAACAGGCCTCCATGAGAGAGCATCAGCATCTATGTGGTTCAGACCTGCTCTGTATTCAACAGTGTAATCATATGTAGCTAATGCAGAAAGCCACTATGGCCAGTAGCATCCAACTTGGCTGAAGTCTGCACATAGGTCAAAGGATTATTATCAGTTTTTACCAGTATCTTAGCCCCATACAAGTACTCATGGAACTGGTCAACAGTGGCCCACTTCAAAGCTAGGAACTCTAACTTATGCACAGGATAGTTCTTTTCAGATGGGGTCAGATTTCTGCTGGCAAAGGCCACTGGTCTCAGGCCATTCTCGTGTTCCTGGTACAACACAGCCCCCAAACCTTGCAGGCTAGCATCAGTGTATAGGACATAGGGTTTTGCTGGATCTGCATAGGCAAGGACAGGAGCGTGAGTGAGTTGATATATAATCTCATGAAAAGGAGCTTCACAATCAGGTGTCCATCTTGCCCCAAAAACTTAATTGGGATGGAAATACACTCTCTCAGTCTCAGGAGAAGCCAACCTCTTATATTTTTTGTCAGTAGGAGGGTAACCTTGAGTAAGATTAAGCAGAGGACGAATCATTCTTGAATAGTCCTTGATGAACCGGCGATAGTAATCACAGAATCCCAGGAATCTTTGCAGTTCTTTTAGATTGTGGGGCTGTGGCCAGGTAGTCAAGGCCTCAACTTTACTCGGGTGTGTTTCTATTCCCTCGGTGGATACAATATGTCCCATATACTTTACAGAAGTTTGGAAGAACTGAAATTTATTGATGGATAATTTAAGGCCAAAGTCTTCCAGTCGGTCCAACACCTTGAACAACCTGCTCTCATGTTCTTCCAGTGAGCTGCCAAACACAATAACATCATCTAGGTATACCAGGCACTCTAATAAGTTCATGACCCCCACCGCACGCTCCATCAGTCATTGAAAGGTGGCTGGGGCACCTAAAATCCCTTGAGGCATCCTCATGAACTCATAGAAACTAAGTGGGCAGATAAAAGCTGTCTTCTCACGGTCTTCCGGTGCCATCGGAATCTGGTAGTACCCACTGCGAAGATCCAGCACAGAGAACCACTTGCTACCGTTCAGGCAGTCTAAAGCATCCTGAATGCGGGGCATTGTATACTGATCAGGGGTAGTCCGCCGGTTCAAGGTGCGATAATCCACGCACATCCTTACTGTCCCATTCTTTTTTCTCACTACCACAATAGGTGAAGCATATGGGCTTCTGGATTCTTGGATTACACCAGCAGCAAGCATCTCTTGCAGATGCCATCTCACATCATCTATGTCAGCAGGTGCCAGGTATCGAGACCTCTCACGAAATGGCCTTTCATCATGCAGCCGGATATGGTGCTCAGCTCCTTGCACACATCCTACGTCCCATTCCTTTAAAGAAAACACCTGGTCTCTCTGGGCAACCTTCTCACTGATCCTCATTTTCCATTCAGCTGGCAACGGAGAGTCACCGAAATTGAACAAGTTGGGCGTCACTCTGTCACTCTTCCCGAACACTTGTTACTGGGTAACACTGCAGTATCTGCACAGTGTACATGAGCCAGGGTGCAACCTCTATTTACTCGAATCTCTCTATCAGACACATTATGAACTTGAACCATTACCCTTCCGGCATAAGCATGGGCTGTGGCAGACAAAATACTTGGCTTGACCAGCAGTCCTTCCGGCAATTTCCCATCACCTGGTGCATCCAGCATGAGGATTTTATTCTTGACATCCTTTCTGATACGGACTTCCCCCTGTAAGGTACACTGGGCATTTGGCACCAGGATCAGGGACTCAGGATCCTTCTTCCAAACAATTCCAACCGGTTCCTCTGAGTCCACTTTTTCAGCATCTCTCTGTGCCTCATAGGTCTTCTTGATCAAGGCCAGAATTCTCAAAGCTCTACCAGTCCTTGACCCTTGTTTCTCATAACAGAACTGCGCCAACCGTCCAAACATATGTGCATTCGTCCCAATTAATAGAGGAATCCCATCTTACAGTCCGGTAGTGGGACGCATTAATGCCAGGGTCTCTACTTGCTCGGCCACTCCAGCCACGGAGGTGGGAAAAGACAGCCAAATTCAGATATACCCGGAATAGGGGTAGGCCTTCTCACTTAACCCCCAGACATGCAGTCCTTCCAACGGTTGTAAGGGCACATCAGACAGGTGCTTCTGATACCAGTCTTGGAACATAATTGTCACTTGGGAGCCACTGTCTAATACAGCTCTTGTAGACATTCCATTCACCTTTACAGTCATCTCCATGGAGGGACCCACTATTCTGGACCAGTCTGGAGAGGTGGTAGCGGGGGCCTGGGCAACTGACCTTGCCACAAAGGGACGTGAGTTAGCATTTTTGGGACCCTCACTGGGATCATTTCGTGTACCTCTTAACCACTGATTTGTCCTCCGAAGCTTTCCTTATAGCCTATATGCAACTTTGTCTGTGTCTTTTGGGGACCGGCATTTTCTCTTCATGTGCCTATCCTTCCCACAATTATAGCAAAACATACTTTCTGGAGTTTGAGCTGGCTGAGGCATCACACTGGGAGCCAGAGCGGGGGTACTACTAACTGGAAACCTTGGTGCCATCTCTGTCTGTGGCGTGATAAGCATTTGGAGACATCTCATCAATTCCCGCACTTCCACGGTCAAGACATTGAGTTTTGAGCTGTTGTCAGCAGGAGATGCCTGAGTGGGTACCCCCACCCCCATAGCAGATGCAGTCAGATGAGGGTCGGGGCCTGTACTTGCAGAAGCAGCATTCATAAAGAGACTGTTTTTTATTTCCCTGAACTCCCTCAGCAGTTCACTCCATGGTGGCACACCCTCATTGGTCCCTACGTTAGAAGGACCTTCCAATGCTGTGATCACTTGGACTGCGCTCATTCCAGAACTAAAATCCCCCTCCTCATCTTCAACCTCCCTAAGTTCTTTAATCAAGTCACAATAGTCCGGTGGGTTACCCCTTCTGTCTGGGAGCCTTAATTGAAGGAGCTTTACATTTATTCCTGAGTTCTCTATACGTCTGCCATTTAGAATGCTTTGCATGTTGTAGTAGGTGCTCCAACCTTACACAGTTTAAGTCACTGGCGGCTACCCCACTTTTTCGGTAAGCCTTCTGCAGAGCTCTTTCCAGACGAGTAACATATGCAGACAAACTTTCCCCTGGCCACTGTTTTGTACCTTGAAATTTCCACATCAAGCTCTCCCCTGACTCAATGCTCCCAAAATTGCCTTCAAGTGCAGAGAGGTACTTCTGGGCAGATGCATCAGGATTTGTGGACCTCAAAATTTAATGGCATCTAGGGCAGGACCCTCTCAAACTTTCTATGATTCTTTTTCATTTCTCAGCCTCCGCACACTGCCATTCAGGTATCAGGGGGGCAACACAATCTATCCAGGTGTCCCAATCATCCTCCCCCTGAGGGGTGGGGAGGGTGCCAGAGAAGATCCTCAACCTTCGGTAAGAGTCGTGACTAATGGCAGGTGCACAAATAGGAGCCTGCATTGATTCAGCCACAGAAAGAGGGGCAATAACGGGTGCTGGAGCGGGAAGGGGTGTTGAGGGAGGAACACCCCCAGGTGGCAGAAATAACTTCTTTAAGTCCTCCACAGTTTTCCCTTCTTCCAGCAACAACTTAGCAAATTTCTCCTCAAAAGTTCCAGATAGTGGGGGGGGGCTCATTCTCCCCCGGGTCTTTACTGTCCTTAGTCGTCACTCTCTAGGCAGTGAGGGCTCCCTCTGGGGTAATAGTCTGTGGCACTATGGAGCTATCTGTGGTGTCCTTATACTCTACTAGGGCCATGAAAGTGTGGGCGAGCAGATTAGCATGTCGACCCACCACCACAGGGTTTTGTAAACTTTCCACCTTGGAAAGTACTCCCTCTACAGTGTCCTTATTGGTACCCAGGGGTATGTCCAGGATAAGCATAACATTTTGGGGGTCAATCTCCTGCCCAGTACACAACCCCACCAACTGGTGTACAGCCACTTCTGTCGGAGTATCCATTTATTTTTGACAGTGATTCGTAACGTGGCCACAAGGGGACGCTAATCCCAGGAGTAGCCTCAAGATGTAACCCCTAGGTGGTGCTATCCCAAGGCAACTACCCCTGCCTGTTGGGCTAGTGACAGGTTAAGGGGCCTAGGTTCTATGACGGTGCCTCCACCCAGAGGTCAGGGTTACCAGTAATTAAGCCAGCTCGGGTACAGCCCTCTGGGACACTGCAACCCCCCCTTTGTTCCCACTAGTGGCCCACACAGTACACGGGAGTTACCTTCCCAATACCCCACATAAGCACACTTTTCACACATATAGATACCACTTACCCTCGAGACTGATTCTGCAGCATGTCTCTGAGGACCCCCTGTAAAACAAGTTTAAACAACATACACAACAAATTGCAATACTGTTTCTATATGTACTGACACCACAGACAGTATATAGTATAATAACAACAAATCTGATTTATTTAGGGAACAGCAACACGGGAGGGGGCAATCAGGTTGATTAGTTTTTGCAAAGCTCAAATCACAATACTGTGCACATATATAGGGTCCTAAAAAGTCACACTCTGGGTACCCAGGATGGTGGGGGGCTAGCCAGGGTCGGTGCACCTGGTGGGGGCCCTTTGATGGAAAAAACACAAGCACACACACAAATTATAATCCGGGAACCCTGGGGCTCAGTTCGTGAAGAAATGAAACAGCAATAATCAGATGACACACTTGTAATTGATAACAGGCTGCAGCAAGAATACCCTGATTTGTACTCACAGTACCCAAGCTGAGAATTGGATGGTGGATGTTCTTTCTGGATGGCCAGAAACAACAGGGCATGGAGACAAGGTCCTTGCGACTGGACCCAACTGCAGTTGATAACAAATGGATTTGGTCCGACACAAGCTGGGGTTTGCTTCCAGCTTCAGCATACAGCTCACAGTACAGGGAGGGGACATGAAAATAGTGATTCCCCACAAGCACTATGCACATTCATATGTAAAAGGAAAGTACTATACCAGGCAGACTGCTCCTCGATCCTGATCACACTTACTGCAAAACACCCGGGAGCACACACAGCAGCTTCAGTTCCTGACAGACCGAGCACAATTCAGCAATATCTCCAGTCTTCTACAGGGTGAGCCTGGTTTCCACACTTCTGGTGCTCCTTTTTCCTCACAACTCGGATTCAGTCCAAACTGGCACTCACAACGGCTGTAGGCCGAAACTCAGGGTCTCACACGCTTCCTTGCCAAACTACAGCCCAGCAGAAGCAGGGCTTCTCTCTTCACTGGCACGCACTGATCTGAGCTTTCCAGTAGCAGAGTAGGGCATTTCCTTTGACTCCACACCAGTTCTGTTGGTGGATTCAACTGTCAATCACTGCAAGGCTTCCTTTGTTGGTGCAAAAAGGTGCCAAGGTCAAAACTACATTTCCCAGAGTCACTGCCCATACAATCCCCTTGTGGCTGGCTCAAAATTGAGAGTCCAAGTCCTGATTCATCCACAGGCTCCATTTTAAGGTCTCCCTATCATCCTGATTGGTCCAAGTCAGCAGTTCAGGACCCAAATGAAAGAGCTACACTGAAACAGTTTGTGCTGAAATAAAGACAGGTTAGACAAACTACATTTTCTCAGTCACTCTAAATGATTTCTGGCAAACAGTTATATCTTTCAACAAGGCTCCCTCTGCACATGTAGCAGCGGCGGAAGCGGAGGCGAATTACACAACCCGGCAGGATTCGGGCATTAGAACACACAGTCCCCCCTTTTCAATTAATTATGGCTACAAGCAGGCAGCTCTTAAAGAGACAGTACCAGAGGCTCTAAAAGCACTCGCACTTAAGCGGCTTAAATGCCGAACACTTCCAGACTTGAAGCATTCAGGCAAGCTCCTGGAAGACTTTTGGGAACCCCCATTTGCAGGTGGTTACATAGGGCATAAAATATATCAGAGGTAAGGTTAAGCAGGGCAGTGTCTCTTCCATGGTTCTTTTTGAATCCATGTTGGGCCGCGGTGAAGATATTATGTCTCTCCACATAATCCATGACCTGAGAATACACCACCCTCTCCAGCACTTTACCTTCTGTTGAGAGCAAGGATATTGGGCAGTAGTCTTCCAGTGACTCTCTGGCTCCACCTTTGTGGACTGGTGTAACTAGGGCCACTTTCCAGAGGGAGGGGACTTTCCCTTCAATGAGCGATTTGTTGATGAGCCACAAGATTGGGGTAGCAATAACTGGGGCTGCATTATTGATTAGTTTGGGTTCCATTTCATCATAACCCGCTGTTCCATGGATTTTAATCCCTTGTAGTAGTTTCCGGACTTCTAAGCTGGAAACCAATTTGAAATAGAAGTCTGGGATTCTAGGACTACTTATATTGGGAACTTGAAGTAAGTTTGGGCCAGGGCAGGGGGTCTTGAACATATCTAGTTCAGTAAAGAACTTGTTGAATGCTTTGGCAGCACCGGCTGGGGTTGTGTATTGGGTACCCTTTGTTATAATGTCCTCCCCCCTTCTAGTTTGTTGTTCCACTTGATAAGGGTGTTAATTTGCACCCAAAATGTTTTGGGGTTTGATAGATTCTTATCTTGGATGTGTCTGAGGTGATTCTTTTTGACTTTTTTTTAACTCTGCTTTACATTTATTCCTGAGTTCTCTATACTTCTGCCAGTCAGTGGTTTGATCTGAGGATTGAAATATTCCCCAAGCTCTGTCTCTGAGTCTCATGAGTTTCCTCAGGTCTCATGTGAGCCACCTGACTTCCTGTCCTTTGACTCTAATCTTTTTTCTTGGGGCATGCTTGTTAGCAACAGACAAAAAGTTATGATTGAATATTTCAACAGCAGTGTCCAGGTTGGGTGCTAGTTTTACTTGCTGCCAGTTGACCTCAGTAGGGGTTCTGAGAAAGGAACTTGAAAGTTAGAGAAGTCCCTAGTCCAAAAAATACGGGGTGGGGGGATAGGCAAGTCATTCTTCCATACCCCAAACGTGGGCAAGTGATCACTCAGAGAGTCTGCAGAGGTGCCAACCATTTTGAATCTATCCGGATTTGTGGCCAGGATCCAGTCCAGAGTGGTATGATTGCCAGTTTTTGTATTTAGTCTTGTAGGTTCCTGAATTAGTTGGGTGAGTTCCGCATCTTGTAAAGAGCTTTTTATTTCGTCTCTGATATGGGTCCCTCAGTGAATATTGAAATCCCCCAGAATTACTTTTTCCCCCCTGGGTAGGGTGGGGATAGTGTTTAGTAGAAATTTCAGTGATTCAATGGGCGATTTGGGAGGGTTGTATACGGCCCCAACTATTAGTGTCTTGGTACCTCCTAGTGGTAATTTTATGAATAGGGCTTCGCAGCCTGATTGGGTAGAAACTATTGTCGGAATAGGTGAGGCATTAGTGATGGATTTTACATAGATCATGACCCCTCCTCCTTTCTTTTTTATTCTATCTGTTCTAAAGAACCGATCAGTAGATCAACCTCATGGTCAGTTATGTGGGGTTTAAGCCACACCTCTGTACTAACAATGACATCTGGTGCATACAGGTTCACCCAGGCCTGCAGCTCGTGTATTTTGGGCCTAATACTGTTGATATTTATATGCGTTAGCTTTAACCCCTTGTAGTTAACCCATACATGTGTATTAGAGGTGGTTACCCAGATACTGCTACTGTTGGGCCTGGATTGTCCTCAACGTCTCCTGATAGCAATAGTTTTAGCAAGTGGTGCAAGCTGGGTAGAGCTTGAGGCATTGTGGGACATTTTTTGCAATGTAGTGCATTGATGTATGCTGTTAGTTTGTACAGGTTACCATGTTTCCTGAGACCATGGAGACATATTAAAGGGTCACAGAGAGTATCCAAGGGAGTTTCTAATAGCCTCTTAGAGCGCTGCCTATCACTATCATGCCCGATGTCGTGGCTTATCTGATTAAATACTGGATCAAAGCCAAGGACTATCAGGATATATAGAGACGTATATACTATTCCCTGGTTCATTTTGCGGTTTATAAGTTCTGCTTTGCTTTAGCCGATTTATTTAGGTATACTTTAAGGAGTTGTTAAAATGGGCTGCAGATCGCGTGTACGAGCCAGGGATATGGGGGTTTCTATGGGTGGTAAAATCAAACAGGAGCAGTCCTTTATTTTCCCCAAAGTAAGTTCTAGCATTTAAAAATAAAAAAAAGAGTAATCCCATAATTAGTGTGCATTACTATGTTTTAGTGTTGCAATCAGCTAGAGACTGCGATTCCTATGCAGGAATGGCAGGGTGGACCTCTGGTGGTGAAAGAAGATAACCTGCTAATGGGAATGTTGGCTGTTAGAAACAACAAGCCTGGTCATCTGATCGCTCATGGGATCAGCGACCCCTATATATCAAAGAGCTCACCAAGGGTGGTGCTGGGGGTGGTGGGGAGCTGCCGTGGAGCGGCAGCGGGGTCAGACATGCACCACGGGGACAGAAGAACCAAACACCCGCCTTTCTCATACCTTTACTGGGGCAGCAGCTCGGGGGGTCGATCCAGCAGCTCGGGGAGGGCTTCGGTGCAGCTTTCACGACCCAGGAACCAGCAGCTGTGGAGAGAGGAGAAGACAGGATGCCGATTAAATGGGGAATAGATCAGGTATGTAAGGGGAGGTACAGGGGGAAGGACTGCTGTCAAGTTGGATCCTAAACCTGTCTTAATCTCAAACTGAATTTCTTTCTCATAGCACAATTAATTAACAAGAAGGGAGCTGTATTTTACTCCGCTTCGGGGCACATAAGCATAGCGGACCCCAAATAGATTAATTCTACTGAAATAAGGCTAACAGCATTAAACATAGGGAAGCATGAAAAAAGAGAGAAAAAAAGGAGAAAACAAACCCACAAATTCCAGGCAGACAGTTTTAGGCAGCCAGCGTCAGTACATGAGTCAGTGTTTGAACAAGATATTGTCAGTATCAATGCTCCGAATGGTTGAGTCTACTCTTGGAGCCAGAAATATTCAAAATGCACCACGGGGACAGAAGAACCAAACGCTCGCCTTCCTCTTACCTTTACTGAGGCAGCAGCTCAGGGGGTCGATCCAGCAGCTCGGGGAGGGCTTCGGTGCAGCCCTCACGACCCAGGGACCAGCAGCCTTACTGCGCCAGCAGCTCGGGGGCTCAATCCAGCAGCTCGGGGAGGGCTTCGGTGCAGCCCTCATGACCCAGGGACCAGCAGCTTTACTGGGGCAGCAGCTCGGGGGCTCGATCCAGCAGCTCAGGGAGGACTTTGGTGCAGCCCTCATGACCCCTATCCCTTTGGGCTAGAAAGCCACTAGTCCTGTCTTTTAATTCTCTCCATTCAGTTTCTCTCCTTGCAAACAGACTAAGGTGTTGAGGGAGCCAGTGTCAGTTATTGGCTAGCACAAACAGCACCATGTGCAGTCCGGAGGCACCATCACTACCTGAAATCAACTCCCTCCCTGCAAATAATTTGCTCCCAGGGGGTCCTAGTGCCTCCAGCCCCAGCCCCATCAGTGGTAATCAATGGTGAATATATTTTAGAAGAGAGCCATCCTAGTGGCACTGAGGGTTGAGGCGCCAGACGCCACACCTCGCACCATGCTGGTGACCTGAGGTCGAGGCAGCTGAGCCACCGAGAGTGTCGCTGGGGGAGAGAGGCTTAAGCATCTGGAGGACTGCTCTCCTCTCCTCTCTTGGGGATGGTGGGCTGTGGCTTCCCTGCACTTAGCGACTCCCAGTGGAGACTGGGGGAAGAAGCAACAACAGGGACCGCCAGAGCAAGGGACAGAGGCGATGGTGAACATCTGCGGAACCAGTGCAGGAGCATGCTGTCTCATGTTGGACGTCATTGCACATCTGCACCTCCAGTGGGGGAAGGGAACTCACTCTCACACAAGACAGGAAAACTCCAAATGCAAAGGAGACAATGACGCACCATCAGCCCCACGCCCACCATCAGATCCCACCCACCCTGGATCCCGATATCCTCTGACCTTCACTCTGCCTGCAGGAGTATTGGATTTAAGGAGCACCAAGGTAAGTGGATGGCAGCCCTGCCCTGGGGGCACAAGCCAGGGGGTATCCTGCTGATCGGGGTGATAGGTCAGGAGTTCTGGTGGGCACCTGGGGCTGGGGGGTGGGCGTGAGTAGCTGGGGTGTTGTCTGAGGGATGCCCCTGCAGTTGGTGACCAGGAGGGAAAAATAATTTGGAAAAAAAAAGATATCCTAAAGTTTCAACAATTATGGTAAGTATGTAGTTTTCGTTTATCACTAATGGGACACTGAAACAACAGGGGACTTGGTAAACAGTGGACTGCCGGACCAAGCTCAGACCAGATCAGTAGGTAGGTAGGTAGATTTTTATTGTTTGACTAAAAGTCATTACAATTATTACAATACGATTAAAAGACAAATAATTAGACAGACAAAGAATACTGCACATTAGTGGTCTGGCTAAAACACAATACTGTCAGAAAGCTTTCCTACCATAAAAACACAAGGCTTTACACATCAATATAAAGTCATCAGAACACTGATTCAGGCCAACTCATCATCGTTTGACAATGTGTAAGAATTTACAGAGAGAGTTAAGGATATTTCTGTCATTTGAGTTAAAGAAGAATATTATAAGTTCTTCAGAGGGGAAACCAAAGGTACCCAATATGGGGACAAACCATTTTTTCCTTACAATTTCATACTGTAATGTTTGGGAAGGGATAAGGTTCTGGGGGGATGTAAGAGGTAGAAGGCAAGGGGAAGGGGATTAGAGCCCAGGGAAAGAAACGGTGCAAAAAAGACACACAAAGGATGCCCAGTAACAAAGGACCTATATTAAACTGACAACAAAGGGGGCGTTTAAAGAGAGTGAATGCCTGAACATATATTTAAAGAAACACCACAAACTAGATAGATAGAACCAAGGACACTCAAAGAACAGGAGGAGGTAAATCTGACCGACACAGCGGTAGGGTACTGCTCGCGTGCCATGTTCCCAGGTTAAAACGGACTCGGGCTGCTGGAGAGTCAGCCGGGGGGAGGAGGATTCAGTGCCCAGTGGCCACTCTCCTCCTTCAGGGAGGGGTGAGATGCATGTCCCACAGCTCTACCGCCACCTGGGTGACCATAGGTGAAGGTGCAGCGGGACTGCAGGAAGAAGGGAGGGAGGACGTGAGTCGGGGACTGGAGCGCTTGCACGTCTCGGCGTGTGCCACCCCTAGGTTCCCCTAGCATACTCATGTCCTGTGGGAGGGGACAGAAAAATGGCAAAAAGGAGCCTGCCATGGAGGACGTAGATGGGACCCGACTGCCCCAGACAACCCATAACCAGGCTGCCCATGGATGCCGCAGATGGGCCTCCTGACACACACACACTAATGGACTGGAGGGGGTAAAGGGGTTCCCCCTCCTCCCCGCCTGGGGGGGTAGGCTGAGGCAGCATGGAGGTAGGTCCGAGCGTCACCACGGTAGGCACCCAGGGAGGGACTAGGGGACCACAGTCTAGGGATTCCCTGCGGAAGTAGGTCCGAGCATCACCATGGTAGGCACCCAGGGAAGGACTAGGGGACCACAGTCTAGGGATTCCCTGAGGAAGTTCCACTGTGGCTGAAAGAGGGGGCCAAAAAAAAAAAAAGAAAATGGTAAGAATAGATTCTCCATTCTGATTGGCTGAAAGCAGCTCTAACCTGGGCATCTATTTTTCAATAGATGCCTAGGTAAAAAATAAGTACCAGTCCAAGTGCCACTTCACCAGGTACCCTTGTACACTGGTGCCCAGCCTGCTTTGTCATTGGCTGAAAAAACCCAGTGAAATTTGAAATCCCTGCCATGTTTTTCTCTCGCTTAGCGAGAGCTACAGTCCCCCTCCCCCCCCCAAACTCCTTACCTCAGTGCCACTGCCAGCAAAACAAAAAAAGTCCACACTCTGGATAGTTCATGGTTGGGAAAGTTTCATATAGCTGTGTTCTTTTACAAAGGCACCACTCTCCTGACCGTACTCTTGCACTACCGCGGCGAACAAGAACGAAAAAGGAAGCCGTCAATCCATTTTGCTTCATACTGTGAAGCACGTTTACTAAAATGGCACAAAGTGACTCCCCCATACCACAATGTCCCCACAATTAATCAAGCTCCTGCTTCAAATTTTAAATAAACTAATAATTTACCTCGGTGCTGTTCATCAGCATGCATTAGCGTAATGCAAGGTCGGTTGCGCACTTAACAGATGCATCTTCCGCCGGCTACAAATGAGACAGATGATGTCCAGAGACTGCTGGGATGAATCTTTTCTACACATTTCCTGCTGAAGTGGCAGTGTGTGTGTATGGGGGGGGGGGCTCAATAGATTACAATAGCAATGTGGGGAGGAGCAACATCAGGTGGAACAGCCTTTAAACATATGGACTATTTTTTCAATAAACACATTTTTTTTCTACTACTATTCATTTTTATGTTGCTTGCATGCATGTGCAAGAAACATAGTGCCATCATCTGAGTTTTTGGAGGCGTGGCACCCGTCTGTCAATGCAGTCAATGTGTTTGCAGGCGGCACCAGTTCCCCAATCACTGCTGCAGCTGTCTATGACAGCAGTTGAAAATGCAGTGGTCGTACAGTTGAAGGGAGGCTCTGCTGCAGTGAGCAGCTCCCCTCACACACACACACACCTATGCACGCCGCATACTGCGTGCTCATATATACTCCCCTCCCCACACACACTGTACAGCTAGCAGGGGTGCCCAATCCCCATCAGCTCCACCCCCAAAGCTTCCAGGTGCCACACTGGAAGCCCACCCAAGTGTGTCAAAATGTGTTATGGCTGACGGGGTGCCCAATCCCCATCGGCTCCAGCCCCCAAAACAGCCTTCCAGCTGCCATGCTGGGAACCCACTCCAGCATGGCAAATGTCCCTCGTTGTCTTATTAAAAAAAATAAACCTGCAAATACAAAAACTGTCCTCGCGTTTCTCCCTGCCCCTCCACAACCACTTCCACCCACCCCATACTTACCTCGGACACGGCACGGCGATCTTCGGTGGACGGGAACATGTCTACACTCTTCAAAGCCGACGCGAACTGAGAAATGCTGGTAAGCTGTATAATGGGATAGATAGGGTTTTTCAACTTTGCTGCATACCTCAGGCATTTTGGCACCAAATTTTCAACATGGGTTTTGGGACCTCCTCATAGATTCTGTCACTGTCATGGCATTAATTGGGCCAAGGTTGATTTTGCGGTCTCACCGCGAAATCACCTTTCGGGACCGAGTAACGAAACGACAGTGCCAGTGTTCATAAGGTGGGCTCTCAAAAAGCCTATGTTGAAAATTTGGTGAAAAAATTCCTAAAAATGACTGTTTTACGAACATTTGTTGCGCTGATCCTATGCACGCTCGTAAGTTCGCAAATTTTCAATATTTTCACTCCAGATTTTCAACATTGCCATTTTACCACACCTCCTTATGAGCAGTATAGCTGTCATTTTTCACATCTCACCCAAAACATGTTTCTGCCCATGTTGCACACAATGGCGCATTCAGTGTGTGCAAACAATGTTTGGGACAGATTAAGAAAATCACAGTGACACCGTTCATGAGCAGAGGTCTTAAAATGGCTATGTTGAAAATTTGTTGAAAAAATTCCCTTCAGACGTTCTGCAATGTTACTAATGAAGACATTGAAAAGGACTGACCCCAGTACCGATCCCTGCAGCACCCCACTGGTCACCCCCTCTCCCTAGACTGCACACCATTTACCACGACTCTCTGCCTTCTGTCTGTTAGCCAGCTTCTAACCCAGTTTACTACCCTTTCCCCCATGCCCAGCCTACCCAGCTAGTTTATCAGCCTCCTATATGGGATGGTGTCAAAACTTTGCTGAAATCAAGGTAAGCATTGTACACTGCCCCACCCTGATTTACTTCCTTTGTCACTCAGTCAAATAAATCAACCAGATTTGTCTGACATGATGTCCCCACTGTGAATCCATGTTGTCTATGGTCCTGGGCTCTGATGGCTTCTAGATGCCCCACTATCCTTTCTTTAAGCAATGTCTCCATGATCTTCCCCACTACTGAGGTGAGGCTGAACGGCCTATTATTCCCTGCCTCCTCCCTGCTGCCAGACTTGTGTAGAGGGACTACATGTGCCCTCCTCCAATTCATTCGTGTTGAATGACTCAGTGAACATGGCTGCCAGAGGTACTGCTATCTATCTCCCTTCGCAGTTCTCTTAATATCCTTGGGCGTATGCCATCTGGTTCCATCGCTTTGTCCACCCTTCAATTTAGTGAACTCCTGCAGGACTCTTTTGCCTTTGAATGGACTATTGTCCACCTCTTCACCCCCTTGGCAACTGCTGTACTGCTGTACTGCTGTGACCCTTGCCCCTCCCACTTTTCTGTGAATACTGAATGGAAAGACACAGTGGATGTCTTGGGAGGAAGGCATGGAACTATCACTTCCAAATACCTAAACAGCACATACAAGCAAGCAACATTCGGCATTGACAAATGCTTGTTAAACTTATTTCCTCTCTTATTTTACCACTTAATTGAAATTGACTAAGATGTCCATTTTCTAAGCACAAAAATACCCTCCAGGGTGGTATTATTGGGGAATACTGGATCTTCCAGGGGCTATAATACCCTCCGCCTGCAGCATCGGGCCGCATTACACCTCTGGGAGGTTCAGTATTTCCCAATAATGCCCACTCTGTCGGGTATTATTGCTTACGTATTAAATAATTCACAGAGGGGGAGAGGGGATAACAGAAGAAGGGGGTACTTGATGCATTTAGAAGATGAGAATTGGGGGGAGAGAAAGGGGAATAAGAAAGTAAAATATTGTATGAAATGTGAAAGTTGAACTGCAGATACTTTTCCTCTCTTTACCATCTTTTCCAAGATGTTGGACAATTGCAGACCAGATTGGAGAATTCCTTGGGGACTGGACCAGTGAAGGGAAACATAGACGCAGTAAGCTGAGAGAAGACCTGGGGCAGAGAGGATGAAGCCTTGATAACCTATCTGCAAACAGGCAAGGGAATGGAGGGGGCCCCTTGCAGAGCAGGGAAAGGGGACACAGATGGGCATTAACTGGAGTGTAGGAAAAGACACAGTCAGAAAAGTAACGTGCAGTTAAACAAAAATGCGTGAAGAAATATGAATATGCCAGAGAGGTAGCATAGAACAATTTGCTTAGTATAATGATCTGTGATGGATACAGAGGACAACTAATGAGGAATGCAATAAAGGGTTTCAGAAAGGGGGGAAGGGATGATAAAAATGAATTGGACAGAAATAGTGTTTGGTGTGAAACAGTACCAAATGGCACACAACAGAAGATGCCCTGGAGGAGGAGACGGAAGGAAGAAGCAGGTGTAACCCCTCACACCTGCCTTTTAGCAAAAACGACAGCTGGCATGCTGTTGAAGCTGACAGCGGTACCTGTTGGGGACTGGGTTCAGGGAGGATGAGGTTACTCGGCACAGGGGGCCTAGGTTTGGCTACTCTGAGCAGGGGTACCCAAGTAAATCCGAACACAGGAAGCAATAACTGTAATGTCCAGAACCAGGAATGGGATTCTACAGTGTGGCTTTTATTCACCTCCAAACTGAACAAACAAAGCATAGACGAACCCCCACGGGGCTACATTCCTGGTAATGCAGATTAGAGACAACAGAACACTTCTTCACTATTTCCAGCCCACAGGCTCTGAACCCACCAGGCACACAGCCTGGACTTGCATGCAGCTTTGGGTACACAGCTCGACTTGTACACTACTTGGGTTTTCCCCACTGGCCCGGATCCCCCGCTGGCCACTTGATCCATGGTCCATTTTGAGAAATGAACCAGTTTTCCTGTTGTAGCTCCCCAAACCACCTTAGAGCCTTCGACTCCTAGAGGGAATTTTCCTTCCAATCCCACATCTGGGTACTTCCCTCATCACTGGCCAAATGCATGAGGCAAAGTAGAAATCCACAAAGCAAATCCGTAGAGGTGGACCTGGTCTCTAAAGATGGGGGGTCTCCCACCTCCAGCTCCCACAATCCATACCCAGCCATTTCTCTGGAAACTAAACAACTCTTTATCTGAAAGCTTGGCAATGTAGATTACTGGGTAGACGTATGTCACATCTCCTCTACATGTCTTGACTTCCGCTATGTGCTGGACTTGAAAGTACTTTTACTTTTGGCTAAGCCTATTTCTCTAGGCCTCCCACTACTTCAGTAGTCCAATCCCCACTATCAGACAAGTCCCAGGGTGAAAAACATAGGCCCTTTAGAAAGAGCAAAAAACTCACCCTCCGGTTGCAGGTGCCCCACAGGCGATTCACAAATCTTCTTGTTTCCCAAAAACTCTTGAACAAATAAGGCAGCTTCTCCAGTAGCAGAAAAAATCAAGGAGGTTGCCCCTGGAATATGCAGGAAACCCTTCCTGCCCCATCCCCTAAGGCACTGAGACCCGAATCAGCGGTCTCTACCACTTTAAAAACTATCTTCTGTGTCTCTCTTTTGGTGGAAACACACACCTTTTTCCCAGAATGTAGCCCTATGTCAGGGCTGAGGCTCCACGAGCCTACACCAGAGCTGCTGTGCTCCTTTCTCAGCAAGCTCCAAACTCCAACTGACCTACAGACTACTGTTCAAACCTCCCAACATTCTATTTCAACTCCCTGCTGCAGATTCCATTGTGGCTCATGCAGCTGCGACAGTTCTATGGTGATGTCATCCCTCAGTCTCAGCTGAGACTGAGAACAGAGTGAGACAATGTGAAATCCATTTAACTGGAGTTTCACAAGCTGCCTTCCCTGCCTACCACTAGGTCTTACTGGGATTCTAGTAACCCCGGGTAACAAGAGGGTTACACAGGGAAGCTGACGTCTCAACTGTGGGGATGGAATACCATGCTGTTCCATGGGCATGGGGGGAGAGGGACGAGGAGCTAGGTCCTTACTCCGAGTAATGCCCAGGGTAGTGGCTCCTGAGAAAAGAAGAAGTGACACCACTACCACTCTGAGTACCGAGATGCAGAGAGGAGAACAGATCTCAGTACTCTGAGACAGGGGAAGTACAGATACTTCCTCCAACCTTGGAAGAAACGTCAAGTTTGTTAAAGGGTTTAGTTATATTGTTAGCCATGTTGGCAGAGTTCATAAGAATAAGGAATGCAGACTCAAAGAACAAGAAATGTGTAGGCTCAGGGGGGACTGAGGGACAGAAACAGACATAGCCCAGCTACCTCACGAGTGGTGGGATGGGCCAACTCACTTACTGCTATATAATGATGAATAGTAAGACAATAAAGATAATGACATACAACGTAAACAGCCTAACAAAGCCAATTAAAAGAAAGAAAGTGATGACATATTTAAGACAACAAAAACTGACATATTGTTCCTACAAGAGACCCATTTAACAGACAAGGAACACCAGAAGTTGAAACAATTTGGCTATGAAGAGATATACGCATCATCATATAAGACAGGAAGAAGGGAAGTCGAGATATTAATACCAAGAACAGCACCTTTTATATGCATATACAGACAAATAGACAAAGAGGGCAGATACTTTACCCTGAAGGGTATCTTACAGGGACAGATGTTGACTTTGGTAGCAGTATATGCCCAGCCAGACTCAACATACAACTTCTATAGGACATTACTACTAAAAATTATGACACTAGAGGAAGGGACCCTCATTTGTGGGGGAGACTGGAACCTGACACTGGACCCCAGACCAGATAGCACATCTAGAATCCCACGATCTTCACATAAAATAGCAAAACAAGTAAAGGCGCTGACACAAACATTAGGCCTCCAGGACGCATGGAGATATTTGGAGGGACCAAATGGGGGATACACATATTATTCACAAATGCACCAAATGTACTCAAGAATAGACTGGTTCCTGCTCCCAAGAGGGAAACTCACAAATCTGGTGGGAGGAAAAGTGGGGACCCTTGGAATTTCGGATCATGCCCCAGTGACGATAGAAATAAAAACACAAGAAAGAACCAAACAAACATTCTGGAGGCTGAATCTAGCACTCCTGAGAGATAGGGAAGTTTTAGAGCAGATTCCAAGACTGATTGTTCAAACAATAGCAGATCATAGTGGCGCAGAAGTAGACAGAGGGTTGTTCTGGAACACACTCAAAGCAATAATAAGAGGCAAGTTAATAGCAACTGGAGTGGCAAGGAAGAGAGAAAGGAAAAAAAAAAAGATGGAGCTGGAAGAAAGGATAAATATGCTGGAAACATAGAAACAAGAGAAACTAGACAAGACAAGGGCCTGGATGTTAGGACTGAGCAGGGCAGGGGCGCAAGCCTGGGCGCAGCGCAACTTCGTTGTGCCATGGCAGGGACCAGGTGATATTCAATGGTGCTGTGCCATGGCTCAGCACTGTTGAATATGACAGTGAGGGCACACGCACTGCGCATAGCGCAGTGGCACTGCACCAGCGCAAGTGGCAGAAGGGAGCAGAGGGATGCACCAGCACAAGTGCAGTTGTGCTGGGTGCATCAACTGTAATATTAAGCACTGGGCATGCAAATGAGGCCATTATACATGCAAGGTGCAAATAGGGCCATTTGCATGTCATTATGGCCCCACTTGCATGCAGTGTGCCGATCCCTGGTGACTTGCACCTGGTGACCTGCCAAGCTGCAGCCATCGGGGACGATGCCCTGCAGACCCATGGTGGTCCCCACTCCCATTCACCCAGTCATGGGCATAAGTAATATATCAGCCCTGGTGGTCTAGGGGAATGCCCTCCATTGCCTGATTGTAACAGACGTAAATGCAGACACCCTGGTGGTCCAGTGGAAACCCCCTCTGGTCACCCAGTCGCAGACATCTGTATTAAAAAGGTCCCTGGTGGACCAGTGGATTCCCCCCCTTCACCTGATCATGGGTATTTGAATTAAAAGGGTCCCTGGTGGACCAGTGGAGTCCCCCCCTTTCACCCGATCGTGGGCATATGTACATTTAAAGTCCCTGGTGATCCAGTGGAACCCCTCTCATCACCTGATCGCGGGTGGGAATAGCACTAGATACCCTGGTAGTCCAGTGGTACCCCCCTCCCCACCTGCCCACTGAGGTTCTCCGCCACCCAGCACCCCCCCATCATCGGTGGGCAGTAGTGTACGGTCTACTTGCCTATTAGTCCACTGCATGGACCAATGGGTGTGCAGACCATACTGTACTACACAGGCCCGATGACAATAGCAGATGAGCGCGTTTCATTGCATGTGAGCCTGTGTGTGGCCACAATATGTCTGCGTCGTAATACAGGTCAGACCAATGGAACAACTCAGACAATACTGTACGCTGTCATTCAGCGGACAGGTGCTGCCTACCTGCCGATAATGGGGGGTGCTGGGTGGAGGGGAACCTCAGTGGGCAGGTGGGGAGGGAGGGTACCACTGGACCGCCAGGGACTTTAAATGTACGTATGCCCATAATCAGGCAATGGTGGAGACTCCACTGGTCCACCAGGGACCCTTATAAGTCATATACCCACAATCGGGCAAAGGGAGGAATCCACTGGTCCACCAGGGACCCTTGTAATTCATATGCCCATGATTGGGAGAAGGGGGGAGACTCCACCGGACCACCAGGGAAGTCACATCTACTGATGCCTGCAATTGGGTGACTGGGCGGGGGGGCACAATGCTCCCAGGGCAGGGGGCTTGTAGATAGTGTTCTGGGTGGGCGGGTGGCCATCCATGGCTAGCAACTGCTGTGTTGTGCCCTGTAATACAGCCGCTCAGCCTGTGGTGGCAGGACTTGTTCCTGATCTTACCAGACACATCTTTGTGCCCCCTGAGAGGCGCAAAGCAGAGTTGTGCCAGAACATGTGGCACTCTTCCTGGGCTGAATATCAGGATGTGCCACATATGCATGGGCATGCCCCCCGCATTTGCGCTGCATACATTACTGATGCGCCTCGGTACATTGGGGGTTGCACATCACAACTTGCCCCTTTGAATATTGCACCCATAGCGCATGGTGCATCCATGTTGCGCCATGCACAACCCTTTTGAATATCCAGCCCAAGAGGTAAAGAACTACAAAGATTAAAGAAAGAATTAAATGGTGTACTGGAATACAAGGTGGAACAAAACGTGATATATATGAGATAAAGATACTATGAAGGTGGCCCATGTGCTATTAAATTGTTAGCAACTAGATTATGAGGCAGAAGAGCCAGGGCACAAATTATCAAAATACAGAACCTCAACACAAAAATACAGGCACAAAGAGTGGAAGAGATAATGGAGGTCTTTACAAATTATTGTAAAGATTTATATTCCTCCAAAACAGAAACCCCAATACCAAAAATAAGGGAACACCTCACCAAATTGCAACTACCTAAGTTAAATACGGAACAAAGTGAACATATAACACGGCCAATAACACCATTAGAAATTAAGCATGCAATAGAACAAAGCAAAACAGGGAAATGCCCTGGAACAGATAGCCTGCTGGTCGAGTTCTATAAAAAATGAAAAGACAAAACAATCCCCTTATTTCAAACGGCTGTCCCGGGAGCAATGGAGGAGAAAGGGAAGACATGGGCCCTGGCATTGATCTCGGTGGTCCCAAAACTGGGTAAGGATCTCACTATGTGCAGCTCATACAGACCCATATCCATATTAAATGTAGATTATAAATATATGACTACAATCTTGTCTAAGAGGCTAGAAGGGCTAGTTCTGCTCCTGGCAAAAAATTATCAGACCGGATTTGTGGCAGGAGACAAGGAGTAGATAATATACAGTGTAAAATACACATCATAGATCACTTAAATCATACAAACCCCAGTTGTATTAATGAGTTTAGATGCCAAAAATGCTTTTGGTAAAGTGGACTGGAAATTTCTTTGAGGTCCTTGCTCGATTCAGTTTCAACAAGACATTTATAGAAGTGATTCAAAGACTCGATCACAGACCACAGGCCTGTATCAGAACTAATAGGAGCCTTTCAGAAAGATTTACCCTGGGGAAGGGAACACAGCAAGGGTGCCCACTCTCACCATTATTACTTGCCTTGTAGCTGGAATCACTTGCACAGGGGATAAGACAAGAACCAGAAATCAAGGGAATACGGATAGGGAAGCAAGAATACAAAATAGTGTTATACGTGGATGATGTGCTTATGTATCTGACATCCCCAGAAAGATCAGTCTCCAAACTAATGCAGAAAGTTGCAGAATTTGGGGATATAGCAGGTTACACCCTAAACTCAAATAAAACTGAAATACTTATATTTAATTATAGTCCCTCAAAGAAATTACAAAGAAGAAACCCAATGAAATGGACCCTTAATTCCATAAAGTATCTTGGGATAATGCTTAGGAATAATAATGACCATCTATATCATGATAACATGGAACCCCTACTTAGACAGATAAAGGAAGACTAGAAGAAGTGGGGACTACTCCCTCCCCATTCACTCATGCATACAGACAATTAAAATGAAATCCTACCAAGACTGAGGTATATATTCCAGAGTGTCCCATTGGACACTGCACAGCAAAATTAAAAGAAACACAACAGGGTATAAACAAACTTATATGGTCTGGGAAAAAGGCAAGGGTTAGGAATACAATACTGGAAGCAAAGAAACAAGGAGGAGGGTGGGCACTTCTGAATCTAGAAGAATACTAGTTGGCAACACAGTTAAAATGGGTTTTTCAATGGGGACAGCAAGGGGTAGATGCAAAATGGAACACACTCAAAGAAATAGAGGGAGGAGAGGGACAACTGGCAGAACTGTTATTCCACCCAAAAATAAAAGACAGACTAAGAGGGACAACAAATGTAGCCATAACAACAACAAGGAGGGCACTACAGTGATTCCAGAAGTAAACCGAGGTGCAGAAGGAAGGATGCAAATACGGATGATTTATTGACAACCCAGACTTTAAACTAGGGGAAATAGATATCCGGCATGAAAAACAGGCAAAAAAAGGAGTCAGACACCCAGTCGACATTCTGAGGGGACAAAATGTATTCACCTTTGAGGACTGTTGTCTACAATTTCAATGGCAACTAGCTGACAAGTTCTGAAACTACCAAATAACCACATATATACAGGCACAAAAGAAAAAACATGAACATAAACCAGGCATTGAGACAGGGGAAGTAAGGCTAGACCAGTTACTGAACAAGCATGATACAAAGGGGGCAATTATGCAAATCTATCAATTCCTCATGGCACATTGGGGTTCAGTCACTGAACATGTTAAAACAAAATGGGAGGGGGGATTCCATCTCACGGACAAAGAATGGACTAGGATATGGCAAGGGGCAGCTAGAGTGACATCCACACCAAAATAGAGGGAATTTTCAAGGAAAGTGAACATTAGATTCTTCATAACTCCACAAATGACGTCTAAATGGGATGGATCAGTGAATTCCTCAAGCTGGCAGAAGTGTGGGGAACAACAGGTGACCCATAAGCACCTATTTTATCTCTTCCCAGGGTTAGCAGAATTTAATACACAAGTGCAGATTAAACTGCATACCTCTTTCAAATCAAAGGGGGTTTACACATCCAGCTGTGTGTGTTGGGCTTACCACCACCTGAGGTAAAGGGTTCAAATGCTAATTACTTGTGGAGAGTATTTATAGCAGCAAGGGGAAATCCATAACAAAAACTTGGTTAAAGGAAACACCCCAACTATCCAGGAATGGAAACATATAGTGGGAGAAACACAAGACATGGAGAGACTAACATATGAGATGTAAGATAGGTCAGGAAAATATGTGGAAAATTGGACTAAGTGGATCTTGGTAATGGGGGAACGAGAGTACAGACACAGGTGGACACAACAAAACAAAAAGAAATATAAGAGAAGAGACCATACAAGGAAGAGGGTGACCGTAGGCCACTATAACATAATACACAAGAATAGAAGTAAGGGACAGGTGTGAGAACAATAGACACCGGAAATCTCCTTCATGAGGAACCCCTCTAGTTGACAAGAGGCAGAGTCACAAAATAAGGACAGGCTAAGAAATGAACACATAGTTTGAGTCTGTACTCCTAAGAATATTCTGAGTTCATAAGACATAGTAAAGTTTTTTAGTGTTTAGAAATGTTTCGAAGGTGCCATGAAATAAACAAAACAAGGAAAGATAGTAGAATACTATAAGGTTTATAGCTTGGCAGAAGACACTGGGAGAAAGGACTGCTGTGTGACTGGACTTCTCTGCTGGGACTAAAGTAAAAGAACTTTTGTACTTGGACCTTTAATTTAGGGTAAAAAAAACTAACATACAAAACAAAAAAAAAAGTGTGTGTGTGTCTGTCTGGGTTAACTGAACTGAATGGGTATCTTAACAGTTATAGGTGTAAATATCAGGTGATTGAAAGGACTTAACTGCTGTGAGGTTTAAATTACTGGTAGAAAGATCTAGTAAGTGGGGGAGTGGCTTAGCTAGAAGGAAGCTACATTTAAAGACTGCCTTAGAAAGATTCTGCTAATAGCTTGGCGAAGACACCAGGAGAAAAGTTGCTGTGTGACTGGACTTCTCTGCTGGGACTAAAGTAGAAGAACGTTTGTACTTGGACCTTAATTTAGGGTAAAAAATACCAACATACAAACAAAAAAAAAAGTGTGTGTGTGTCTGTTCTAGTTAACTGAACTGAATGGGTATCTGAACAGTTACAGGTGTAAATATCAGGTGATTGAAAGGACTTTAACTGCTGTGAGGTTTAAATTACTGGTAGAGATCTAGTAAGTAGGAGTGAGCTTAGCTAGAAGGAAGCTACATTTAAAGACTGCCTTAGAAAGATTCTGCTAATAACTTGGCAGAAGACACCAGGAGAAAGGACTGCTGTGTGACTGGACTTCTCTGCTGGACTATATTGCCCTCCTTCCCTCCCCGACCCCCCCCCACCTGAAGCTAATTCTATTTTTATAGGCACAGGATTTGACTGACAACAGGAACTTCCTGTTTGGAGCGAAGTGAGTGATCACAGGAACACCAAAGACCCACCATCCTAGAAGGGCAGAGTAGCTTCCTCCGGCCCCCTCTAGCTGCTAGAGGTCTGCCTCTGAGCAAGTAAGTGGTCTACTGAGAAATATAGGATATTCTTGTCTCAGAACAGGACAATCAGGAGCTTAAGGGCACACAGGCAGAAAGTAAGGAGAGAGAAAAAAAACAGAGGAAAGAGTAAGGATTGAAAACAGTTAAGGGGCCAGAAATAAGACATGATTGGGTGGTGCAGTGCAGTGGCTGTGGAGCAGCAGTCTTCTGGGAGACGCTCTGGAGGATGCGGTGTTGTCCCATCTGCAGGCATCCTCTGGGCTGAGGGGAGGTTGCTCATCTCCAGGCTGAGTGACCAGGATTTATGGGACCTCCTCTTCCATCCAGGGACCACCAGTGCCACTGCTGTTGCCTCAGAGGTTGCCAAGAAGAGGAGGCGGTTGGACCACAGTGGGCTCAGGGATGGTGAGGGTGGTGGAACAAGCGCATCCCTCCAGTTGTACCTCTCCACAATTCTATGCCATTCTGGCAAAGTGTGTCCTCTATGGAGGCACCCACAGTGGAGAATAAGGAGGATGCTGGGAACCTCACAAAGGAGACCCACAGGAGGGTGGCAGGCGACCCTGCAGGGAAGGAAACAACTCCTGGTGGGAGACTCCATTGTTAGGAAGGTAGAACTGGGGAGGAAGGGAGAGGAGGTAAGGTGCCTGCCTGCGCCATGGCTTTGGAGGGACAGGGAGGCGAATCTAAGGATTGCAGGAGCAGCTGCACAGGGGAGGAGCTGGATGTCATTGTCCACCTAGGGACAAAATGACCTGGCTAAGAAAAGTTAGAGAAGTGCAGGAAGAGTTTGTGGAATTGGGGAGGGCCTTGATCCCGTGCACGCATGCGGTAACCTTCTGGAGGTGCTGCCCATCTATGGCATAGGAGAGGCTAGGGTGTTCCACACCATGGGATTCAATCAGTGGTTGAAAAACTGGTGTGGGCTCGAGATTGGCTTCATTAGGGACTGGGGGTCCACCTGGAATGATGAAGCCTATACTGGCATGATGGGCTGCATCTGTCCGGGAGGGAAACCAGGATCCTAGGTGATAGGTTTAAATGCTTCATTGGCAAGCTTTTAAACTAGCCAAGGGGAGAGCACTGGAAAGGAGCAGGAAACCTAGTCTCCCAAATAATCACGGTAAGTGCAGCAAACACCAACATAGAGGTGCCGATAGGAGAAGGGCTGGGTAAATGGAGAAAGTGACAAAGGCAAGAAGGACAGGGATGGGGCAAGGGAGTAAGGCCATTAGGAAATGGAGGGTGTGAAGTACCAATGCCCGTAGTCTGAGCCAACAAGCTCCCTGAGCTGGTGGCCTTGATGGAAGAGGGATGCCTGGATATCAATGGCAGTCACAGAAACATAGTGCACACAGAGAACCATGAATGGGATGTTAACATACCAGGGTACATAACCTACAGGAGATACAGGCAGGGGAGAAGATGGGAGAGTAGCTCTCTATGTAAAGGAAGGGATAAAAGCAACTGAACAAAAGATTAAACAGGGAGGAGAGGAGGCACTGTGGGTCACCTTGGAGACTGGAAAGGGCACCACAATCTGCACAGGGTTGTGTACAGACCCCATGTCAGGGGAGGAATGAGACAAGGATATGATAGAAGGCATTCTTAGAATGGCAGAGAAAGGAGATACTGTTGATGGAGACCTGAATATGCCAGATGTTAACTGGAGCACATTTGCTGCAGCACATCCAAGAGCAGGGCCATTCTTGATGCCCTACAGGTGGCAGGCATTAGACAGCTAGTTTGGAACCCACTCGTGAGAGAGCAATATTAGACCTCGTGCTCTCAAGCGGGGGCAGTGAGAGGATCTCAGATCTAGAAGTGGGTTGCCAGCTGGGGACAGTGACCATCAAACAGTGTGGTTCACGTTAAACTCAACCAGAAGTCAAGCCATACAAAGTGAGGGTACTGGACTTTAGGAGAGCTGACTTTGGCAAGATGGGAGAGTGCCTCAGAAAAGCACTAGCAAACAGGCTAGAAGGAGATGTGGAGCAACAATGGGAATCATCAAAACTGCCATCACAGAGGCAACAAGCCTTTGTGTGAAGCAAATAAACAAATCAAAATGAAAGAAAAAGCCACTATGGTTCTCAAAAGAGGTGGCTGTGAAAGTCAGGAAGAAAAAGATAGCATTCCGAAGTATAAGGAAACACAGAAGGAGCAGGACAGAGAGCTGTACCAGTTAAGGCAGAAGGAAGCAGGGAAGGAAGTCAGAATAGCAAAGGCCCAAACTGAGGAAAAGATAGCCAACTCAGTTAAGAAGGGGATAAAACCTTTATAGGTACATCAGCGAAGAGAAAGACAAAGGGAGGGACAGTGAGACTGAATAGAATGAATGGTGGGTGGCAGAGGGGACAGTGAAAAGCAGGATACTGAAACGAATATTTCTGCTCAGTATTCACAAAGAGGAGGGGAAGTGCCTAATCCAATTAACAGAAGCACTCTTGATAGGGTCGATCCCAGTCCTTTCACAGAAGAAAGGGTTCTGCAAGAACTCCTAAAACTGAAGGTGGACAAAGTAATGGGTCCTGATGGAATTCACCCCAGAATTCTAAAAGAATTAAGGGAGGAACTAGTGAAACCACTGGCTACTCTTTTAATAAATCACGGGAGGATGGTGTGGTACCGAGGACTGGAGGAAGGCAGATGTGATTCCCCTTCACAAAGTGGGACAAGACAGAGGCAGGAAACCAGACCTGCCAGTCTGACCCTCTGTGGTAGGGAAGGTGATGGAGTCACTTCTGGAAAGAATAGTTGAGTACCTAGAGGCCAGTGGAGCACAGGACCCAAGGCAGCATGGATTCACAGCGGGAAGGTCATGTCAGACAAATCTAATAGATTTCTTTGACTGGGTGACCAAAGTAGTAGACCAGGGAGGGGCTGTGGACATGGCCTACCTAGACTTTAGCAAGGCATTTGACACAGTCCCACACAAAAGATTAATAGTCAAATTAACCAGCCTGGGAGTGGGTCCCAGGGTGGTAGCCTGGGTAAAACATTGGCTGCACAACAGGACACAGAAGGTAATTGTAAATGGAGTCCACTCTGAAGAAAGAGAGGTTACTAGTGGGGTACTGCAGGGTTCAGTATTGGGTCCAGTCCTTTTTAATGTCTTCATCGGTGACATTGCAGAGGGACTGGAAGGAAAGCATGCCTTTGCAGATGACACAAAGATCTGCAACAGGGTTGATACACAAGGAGCGTGGAAAGGATGAAAAGGGACTTGGCAAGGCTGGAGGAATGGTCAAGTATGGCAGCTAGTTCAATGCAAATAAGTGCAAAATAATGCACCTGGGAAACAAGAACTCAGGGGAAGAATACACAATGGGTGGGGAGGTAATAACAACAACAAAAAGGAAAGGGACCTGGGGTAATCATATCAGATGACCTTAAGGTTAGCAAGCAATGTGAGAAGGCAGGCAGGGCTGGGGGTATACTGGGATGTATAGGGAGAGGCATCAGCAGCAGAAAACAGAAAGTTGTTATCCTCTGTACAGACAGTTGGTGAGACCCCATCTGAGTACTGTGTCCAGTTCTGGAGACCCCATCTCCGCAAGGACATAGACAGGATAGAGGTAGTCCAGAGGAGGGCAACTAAAATGGTGTAGGGTCTGCAAGAGAAGCCGTATGAGGAGAGACTAAAGGAGCTTAATATGTATACCCTTGAGGAAAGAAGGGAGAGGGGGACATGATAGAAACTTTTAAGTACCTCAGTGGAATCAACAAAGTCCAAGAGGGTAGCATCTTTCAGAAAAAGAGACTTGCAAGAACAAGGGGACACAATTTAAAGATAGAAGGAGGGCGGTTCAGGGGCAAATGTGAGGAAGTATTATTTCACAGAGGGGTAGTGGATGCATGGAACAGCCTTTCTGAGGAGGTTGTGGGGTCTAAAACTGTGGGAGAATTCAAGAATGCACGGGACAGACATAAGGCAATTCTTGTAGGGGGTAGGAAGAAATAGGCTATTGGTTAACTAGGATCTACGGCCTATCCTGTAGGTAAGGAAATGGGCAGACTAGATGGGCCAAGCGGTCCTTATCTGCCATCAAAGTCTATGTTTCTATGGTAGGAAAGACAGAAGGAAGACCTGGCACAGACAGAGAAAAAGCAGAGATGTAAACAAAGCATAGTAGAAAAAGGTTAAATGTAATGAGAAAAATGGCAACTGTTTTTATTGAAATGATGTTGACATGTTTATAAAGATGAAATGTGAAAATAAAGTATAAAAAAAAATAATAATTTCATACTGTGGACAATACAGCAGAATGTGCTTGAGATCATCCTGATGCCTGTGTAAGCAACGACATTCAGGGCTTAACATTTCAGATCTTTTCTGATCACATAAAATGTAATTTGCAGAGTGTAGTTCTAACCTGTATCTTGTAAGTATTCTCCTTTCCTCTGGGTTTGTCATGATAGTTAAGTAAGATTCTAATTTATGTTTAGTTTTAATAATTTTGAACCATCGATAATGATGCAATTTATTAATTTTTTCCTGATCCTGTGATACAGAAATGTCCCCACTTCTCCTCTTAACCTGCTCGGCTATCTGAGCAAATGGGATAACATAAATCTCACGGAGCAAATTCCCTAAGCCCCATTGAAGTATATTTTCTTTTATGGTTTTGATAGTACTTGATATAAAATTAGAGTTATGATATTTTATTTGTTCTTTGTGTCACATTCTCGTGAGCCTATGGTCACGTAGGAGCAATAACTGCAATATAAAGGTTATCCATCTCTCAATTGCCAAAGTTGCCAATGAAAACTGCCCTTATTCTTTCCTTAATGTTTCTGCAGGAACTGATTGTTGTACTTTCAAAATATAACAATACATTTTGTTAATTACTGTTTCTAAGGATTTTATATTGGCAGGGGTCCAGATTTCCATCCCATATGATATGCTTGTTTTATTTTAATATTTATAACCTTTAATAAACCCAAAATTGAACTCTGACCCATTTTCCAGTTAAATCTTTTAAAGGCACTAAACAATGTTTTTAGTTTTTGTGTCATTAGTTTAACATATGGAGTCCAAGAAAGACTGGAGGAGAACTTAAGTCCCAAATAATCGTGACGAGATACCAGCTCAGCTTTGTTGTTCTCAATGAGTAATGAAGGGACTTTTTTTATTTCTGTTACTGTCTGAGGGTGTGTGATTTCACACAAGAACTTTAGACTCAGGCAGTCAATAGGGTGCTTAAAAAACACTCAAGAAGCGTTTATCATTTTATTAGATGAGAAATGTTTTAACAGAAAAATAAAGGTTAGTTTTGCCACACAATGGTAGTGTGAGAGCACCATCTCACAAAGTCTTAAACCTCTCCTGGTCAGTTGTTCACTGATTCCTTATCTAAATTCTACCCCTAGTGGTAGGCTTTTATACAATCATACTACTGACATCACTTCCTCGGGAAACACCCACATTATGTCTTTTAATTAAAAACATATCTTTATGAGGCTCATATCCCAGCCTACACAAAATGAAAGGGGATACGTCTAAGCCTTGATTAATGAAAGACCTAACAACATCAACTTCATAATCATTTTTGCCTGGCTACATGTGTTTATAGAGGTGAAAAGCTTAATTTCCCCTAGCTCCACCTCTTTGGCAGTGACGTCCCTAGCTGGGAGTTCCATAAATGTAGGCAGCTGGAGGGCTGCCAGCCCTATAGTACAACTCTTGGGCTCCTAGTACAGCTTCACAGGTAAAGAACCCTTTTTTTTCATTTTTTTTTTTAAACACAGACAGGGGCTCTTTACTGAATGTCTCGTGAGACCCTGCCTAACTTCAGCAAGTCCCTCTTCTTATCCTGAAGACTGAAATTACAGCTTTCAATAAAACATTTCATTTGAGCCTTCCATTTCACTTCTGCAGCCCTTTGTTTTCTACTTTCAATACCAATGACCATAGTACAGCAGAGGAGCAGCAGCAGCAGTCTTTCAAGTCATTCTGTAGCTGCTTCTGCTGTGGGCTTTTACAGGCTTCTGTTAATGAGAAGGCTTCCCTGTCCCTTTAGACCCCTCTGGGTCTTGTTTTACATTTCTTTTGCAAACTCTGCAATACTGGACAGGAAACAACAGGGGGGAAGGGAGCAGAACATAAGGGGGATTGCTGTTCCTGTCCTGCACTTTTACTTTTTATTTGCCTCTTTGCTTCCTAAATATTTTAGTGAGTCTGGGGGGGGGGTTCTGCAACAACCTCAGGGCACACTTCCATGACAGGGGTCACACTGTCACAGTTACCAAAGATGACCATATTTGTTTTTTTTAGATTTGTTACCAGCCTATCTTTTCTGCACAGTCCTGAAAAAAACATTACCTTCCGTTGGAGACCTAAAAAGGTTATGGATATCAAGATCAGGTATTCAAAGCCCACCTCAAGGCCTTCTTGTATAATCAGGCCTTCCCGGACTTTGCCTTATAGCCCTATCTTGATTCCTGACTTTTACACCTTAACTGGTCCATGGCTATTTCTGAGTTAGTAGCTATCGTTGAGGGTAGTATTTATAAATGTTATAATAACTGTTGTACTATTGTATACTTATGTCTAATATTGTGTTTGTGTAGATATTATTTATTGATTGAGTTTTGTATGAAATTGCAATATGTTTGGCGCCCAGAGCCTCTGGGATGGGCGTCTTTTTAAATAAAATTTGCCTTGCCATGTTATCATCCACATACACCAAACAAGGGATTTGTTACGTAAGAATAATAGGTGAATGAAATTCTGACTTAAGGACCAGATCAGTACATTCTAAACTAGTCGATCCAGCTGGACCGGCTAGACGGGGTGTAGATTTCGTGAATTTTGCCCTCATGCCTGGAACTAGGTGAAAACTGGAACACTGGAACCAGACCAAACTAAATCAGTAAAAGACAGAATGGCCCTTCTAGCCAAAAAGGCCATACCAGGAAAATTAGCACAACCTGTGTCAGATCTGGCCAGACTGGCCAGTTTGGCATTTACCAATGTGGTTCAGTCCAGGTCTGGGCGGTCCAGATTTTGCCCCTACCCCCGCAACAGCAGTAACAATAGCTAATGCAGGTCTGCATTAAGGGAGTGAGACATAGAAACATAGAAACATAGAATTTGACGGCAGATAAGGACCGCTTGGCCCACCCAGTCTGCCCATTTCCCTACCTGATGGATAAGCTGCAGATCCTAGTTAACCAGCAGCCTACTTCTTCCTACCCTCACCCCTTAGAATTGCCTTATGACTGTCCCATGCATGCTTGAATTCCACCACTGTTTTTGACTCCACAACCTCCTCTGGAGGCGATTCCATACATCCACAACCCTCTCTGTGAAAAATGCTCACAAATTACCTCTGAGGCAGCCTCCCCTTCTTCAAATTGCCCCCTTGTTCTTACACCTCTTTTTTTTGAAAGATGCTACCTCTTGGACTTTGTTGATTCCCTTGAGGTACTTGGAAAGTTTCTATCATGTCCCCCTCCCTCCTTTCCTCGAGGCTATGCATATTAAGCTCCCTAAGTCTCTTCTTATGTCTTCCAGTGCAGACCCTGCACCATTTTATTGCCCTCCTCCTGGACAGCTTCCATCCTGTCTATGTCTCCTTGCGGAGATTGGGTCTCCAGAACTGCACGTTAGTACCCAGATGTGGTCCTCACCAGCTGTCTGCACAGAGGATAATAACTTCTTGTTTTCTACTGGTGATGCCTCCTCATGCATCCCAGATTCCCCCAGCCCTCCTTGCTGCCCTCTCACATTGCTTGCCCACCTTTAGGTCATTTGATATGGCTACCCTCAGTCCCTTTCCATTTTTTGTTGTTAGTATCTCACCCCCATTGTGTACTCTTCCCTGGGTTTTGTTTCCCAGGTGCATTACCTTGCACTTCTTAGCATTGAATCTAAGCTGCCATACATTTGACCATTCCTCTAACCTTGCCAAGTCCTTCTCATCCTTTCCACCCCACCTTGTGCATCAACTCTTTGCAGATCTTTGTGTCATCTGCAAGAGACATGCTTTTCCTTCAGTCCCTCTGCAATGTGCTTATAAGAGACATTGAAGAGGACAGTCTAATACTAACTCCGGTACCCACTACTAACCCCCTTTTTCAGAGTGGACTCCATTTACTATTACTCTGTGTCCTATTCTCCAGCCAATTCTTTACCCAGGCTGTCATCTTGGGACCCACTCCCAGGCTGGCTAACTTGTATATTAATCTTTTGTGTGGGACTGTGTCAAATGCCTTGCTAAAGTCTAGGTAGGCCATGTCCCACAGCCCCTCCCTGATCAACTACTGGTGACCCAGTCAAAGAAATCTATCAAATTTGTCTGGCATGACCTTCCCTGTGAATCCATGCTGCCTTGGGTCCTGTGCCCCTCTGGCCTCTAGATACTCAACAATTCTTTCCTTCAGAGTGATTCCATCATTTTCCCTACCACTGAGGTTAAACTAACAGGTCTGTAGTTTCCTGCTTCTGCCTTGCTCCCACTTTTGTGAAGGGAATCACATCCGCCCTCCTCCAGTCCTCAGGTACCACCCCATCCTCCCATGATTTGTTAAAGAGGGTAGTCAGTGGTGTCACTAGTTCTACCTAGTTCTTTTAGAATTCTGGGATGAATCCCATCAGGCCCCATTAGCTTTGTCCACCTTCAGTTTTAAGAGCTCTTTCAGAACCCTTTCTTCTGTAAATGGGCTGGCATCAACTTCTGTATCAGAGTGTTTCTACTGTTTTGTTTAAGTTACTCCCCTCTTCCTTTGTAAATACTGAGCAAAATATTTGTTTAGTATCTCTGCCTTTCACAGTCACCCTCTGCCCACCCTCCCTCCCTTTATTAAGCCTCACTATCCCTCCTTGGTCTTCCTTCGCTCCCTGATGTACCTATAAAAGGTTTTATCCCCTTCTTAACTGAGTTGGCTATCTTTTTCCTCGGTTTGGGCCTTTGCTGTTCTGACTGCCTTTCCAGCTTCCTTTTGCTTTAACTGATACAGTTCTCTGTCCTGTTCCTTCTGTGATTCCTTGTACTTACTGAATGCTTTTTTTTCTCTTGAACCTTCACTGCCACTTCCTTTGAGAACCATAGTGGTTTCTACCTCATTTCATTTTGTTTATTTGCTTTACACAAAGGCTTGTTACCTCTGTGATGGCAGTTTTATTATTCCCCATTGTTCTTCCACCTCCTTCCTGCCCATTTGCTAGTGCATTCCTTAGGCACTCACCCATTTTGGCAAAGTCAGCCCTCCTAAAGTCCAATACTTTTGTCTTTGTATGGCTTGACTCTATTGCTGTGTTTATTGTGAACCATACTGTTCGATGGTCGCTAGTTCCCAGATGGCTACCCACTTCTACATCTGTGATCCTCTCTTCATCTCCATTTGAGAGAACCAGATCTAAGATTGCTCCCTCTCGAGTGGGCTCCAATACTAGTTGTCTAAGGCATGCCCCCTGTAGGGCATCTAGAATAACCCCACTCTTAGAAGTGGTTGCTGCAACTGCACTCCAGTTAACATCTGGCATATTCAGATCACCCATCAGCAATATCTCCCCTTTATCTGCCATTCTAAGTATATTTTCTATCATTTCCTTGTCCATTTCCTCCCCCTGAGAGGGGGGTCTGTATACAACCCCTGTGCGGATTGTGGTGCCATTGCTTGCCTCCAAATTGACCCACAGTGCTTCTTCTACTCCCTGTTTACCCTTTTGTTCTGTTGCTTTGATTTCTTCTCTTATGTAGAGAGCTACTCCTCCTCCTTTTACCCTCCCTGTCCCTCCTGTAGATAGTGTATCCTGGTATGTTTACGTCCCAGTCATGGTTCTGTGTGTACCATGTTTCTGTGACTGCCACGATATCCAGATCTTCCTCCTCCATCAAGGCCACTAATTCAGGAAGCTTGTTACCCAGACTACGGGCATTGGTACTCATTGCTCTCCATTTTTTGATGGCTTTACCTTCTGTAGCGGCATCCCCACTGACCTTTCTACCTTGGTCTTTTTCTCATTTAGTACCCTGTTTTGTAGGGGGCTGGGATTTTCCTGTTGCTTATCAGTGCCTCCCCCCTTGACTAGTTTAAAGGCTTGCCAATGAAGCATTTGAACCGATTGCCCAAAAGACTTGTTCCCTTCCTGGACAGATGCAGACCATCCTGCCAGTATAGGCTGGTGTCCCTCCAGGTGGAACCCCAGTTCCCCAATGAAGCCAAACCCCTGTGTTCCACACCATTTTTTCAACCATTTGTTAAACTGCATGGTGCAAAGTACCCTCACCTCACCCATGCCACTGACAGGCAATACCTCTGAGAAGGATACTGTGTGTGCTACTTGTCTTAAGCCCCCCCCAACTCTACAAAGTCCTTCTGCACTGCTCTGATCTCATGATGAGCTAAGTCATTTGTCCCTAGGTGGACAATGACGTCCAGCTCAGACTCCCGTGCAACTGTTCTCGTGATCCTAAGGATGCGCTTCCTGTCCCTCCAAGCCATGGCACCAGGCAGGCACCTTACTTCAGTTTTCCCTGCTCCCCCCAGTTCTGTCCCCCTAATAATTGAGTCCCCACCAGGAGCTGCTTCCTTTCCCTGTGGTGCCCTCTGCCTCCTTCCTGAGGGCCTCCCTTGTGACAGTTGTCTGCACCCTCCTTAGTCTCCTCTGCGGGTGCATCCATGAGGGAACTATGCTCCCCAGAATGGAGTATGGATTGTGGAGTGGAACAACTGACTGGGTGTGCCTCTGTTCCACCACCCTTACCTCTGAGCCCACTGTGGTCCAACTGCTGTGCTTTCTGCAACCTCTGAGGTAGTGGTGGTGGCTCTGGTGCTCCTGGATGGGGAGGTTCCTGCCACTGTCCAGTGTGGCCTGAAGACGGGCAACTTCTCCCTCAGGGCAGATAGTTGTCTGCAAACAGGGCAGCATCTCAGCCTCCAGAAAGACTCCGGAAGACTGCTGCCCCACAGCCATTACATTGTACTACTCCCACATAACTGTCTCACCTTGTTTAGTTGTTTTTTTGTGTGTGTGTGTGTGATTGGTGCGTTATATAGAAATATATGTATTTATATAATGTGTATGCTTATATTGTCAGTGCAGTGTGCTAGACAGGATATGACAGTGATATGTACCTTGCCCTCTTGAGGAAATGATGTCAGAACCAGGTATAAATGAACTATTTCCAGAATTGGGTGGGGTGAGGGGTGGGAAGGGGTTGGGCCTAAACTGTGCCCTCACGAAACAATCAGCTAAACGCTGTGACCTACCGATGTGATGAGTGCCTTCCTGTCAGCAAGATGCCATACACAACAATTTGTAATACTGCTTCAAACCAATTTGACAGAGAAAATAGCCTGCTAATCAAACAGAGAAAAAATCCAAACATCCAAGTCAGACACAGGTAAACCTCCCCAGCCCCAAAAGAGCCTGGTGACTTGTGCTCTGAAAACAGTCAGCCCCACAACAACGTCAGCTGTGCAGAAGGGCAGACACAGAAAACAGTATTCAGCCTATGTGGGTTTAAACTCTTCCTGCACTGAAAACCTTAACACTTGTAACAAAAGTAAAGCAAACTCCACCTCCCTCTGTTGATTGAAAGACTGCCTTTTCTGATAATTCTAAGTTCCTTATTTCACCCTTCAGTTAGAAGTATCCTCCAGCTGAAGAATATTAACTTTCCTAAGGAATCTGCTTCAAACCAAAGACAAGTAAGGTTCACCTCCCTCTGTTGTGAGCACTACTTGCTTTCTTGCAAATCTTAAGTCCAGTGTTGCAGCTTGCAGCCAGAGGTAGCTTCACCTGAAGACCGCCCATTCAGGCAGCAGCTGCAGAGGGGCCACACACAATGTTGGTGACTCAGGTTCAACAAAGAGTCACAAGCTAGCCCCGTATCCAGAATGGTTCCTTAATCCAAATACCCTGCTTCAACTAAATATCTGCTAGAATGCGCCCCCCCAGCTACTGCCCAAGTGCCACTCCCCATAGTGCTTGTACATGGGTATTCTGGCAGGGGACTTCAGGCATTCTGGTTCTGGAGGCATTCCACTTTTCACTTACACCTCTGACTAGATAAGGGCCACCTTTTTCCCACAAAAACAGAAATCCCTGGATTAAGAAGGGAATTTGTAAGTTTTAAGCACCACAGAGAGTCAAATTTTATACATAAAATCCTGTTTTAAGGGGGACATCTTTAAGGTATCTTAGGTATGCATAAGAACGGTAACAAAGAAAAACAGGTTTAAGAGACCACTATGGTTCTCAGGAAAGGTCAGGGAAGCTGTGAGGGCCAAAAAGAAGGCCTTCTAAAAATACAAGAAAAATCAGGGGGAGGTAGAATGGGAGGATTAGCTATAGAAAAATAGCGAGGCAAAGACGGCCATTAGGGAGGCAAAGGCAGACACAGAGCGGCATATCGCAGAGGGGTTCAGGAATGGAGAAAAAACAGTTTATTAGATATTTTAGTGAAAAAGGTAAAAAGGTGGTGGAATCATAAGGCTAGTTGGGGGGGGTAGGGCGATAGAGGAGGATGGACTGCTGCTCTTATTGACCACATTTGCTCAGTTTTTACTAAGGAGGACAGTGGGTCATTGCCAGACAATGGCATCAAAGCAGCCAGTACTGGAGTCTCGGAAATGATGCAGTCAATGTTTACTAGTGAAAGGATCCTAAAAAGGCTGGCTGCTTTAAGATAGATAAGGCCCCAGGACTAGATGGGTTGCATCCAAGATACTCAGAAAATTAGCAGCAGAACTGGCTGAACCACTAATAGGTCTATTCAACAGCTCAGTTAGGTCTGTACCCAACCCGGAGGCTGCAGTATTCAGTTGGATATTGGTCTGTTGTTGTCAACTGAATATCAGCCCATGTCGGTGCAGCGCTAAGTCAATAGCTCCCTGGTGTCTAGTAGTGCACTACACCACCTGAACACTCACCCATGTTCCATATACCATACCTGCTGGCCAGTGGTACCCCTACCCTCACTTCTCAAATGTCTGTTAACACACGGACCAGCAAACAGTGGCACCCCACCCACACCCAGTATACCACCCAGCCACCCTCCATCAAAGTATTAAAAAACTACTTAAGAAATACCCAGAATAACCATTAGTCAAACATCAGTTAAGAAATATATTAGTAACATGAAAAGTAAATGCCTGTTTGAGATAAAAGTTAATGTAAATGTAATGTAAAATGTATTTATCTAAGGCACCTGCTTGAGATAAAAGTTAATGTAATGTAAAAATTATTTATATAAGGCACCCTTCCTGAGCTCTGGGTGCCCTTACAATAATCATCACAATAATTTCAAATCCATAATCATTAAAAACATACATAACATACATCAGGTATCATGAAATGCTTGATGAAACAAAAAGGTTTTAAGGGATTTTTTAAAACGTTCTACAGTCAGGCTATCTTGTATCTGAGGGGGTAGAGAATTCCACAGGGTAGATGCCATAAAGGCAAAAGACCTTCATCCAGATGTTTTCAAGGTTACCCTGGGAATCTCTAGCAATCCCCCATCAGAGAATCGGAGTGAGCAGGAGGGCGAGTAAGAAAACAAGAGTTTTTTCAGGTAGTGGGGTCCCAACTCATGTAGGGCCTTATAGGTCAGCAACACGACCTTGCAGGTAATCTGCCACTGCACAGGCAGCCAATGCAGATCTCACAGCACAGGTGTTATATGACTGAATCTAGGGACCCCAGTCAACAACCTGGCCGCCTTGTTCTGCACTAGCTGCAAGCAGAGGATATCCACCCCTGATAGCCCTAGATAGAGGGCATTGCAGTAGTCAAAACGACTAGTAACTAAGGTGTGGACCAAGGTAGGAAGATCTTCAGACGGAACCAGGTGCTTCACCCAGGCTATATTCTTTAGATGAGAAAAGGAAGACTTGACTACAGCCGACACCTGTTCCCTCAGGGTCAGGCCCTCATCAAATATAACACCTAGGTTACGCAACTGGTTGGAGGCCATAAGCGGGGTTCCCCCCAAATATAAACCTGAGGGTTTCCTTGCCCATGCCCCCAAGATCCTAACCCCAGGGTCCACCACCAATACCTAAGTCTTAATTGAGTTCAACTGAAGCCAACTGGTACTCATCCAATCCTGAATCTCCAGTAGGCAGTTTTTAAACACTGTAACTGAGTCAGATTCCCATTCCGGTACAAAAGACATGTAGAGCTGAGAGTCATCAGCATAGCGATGAAAACTCAGCCCATACTGTCTTATAATGTCCCCCAGTGGAAGCAAATACACTGTGAATAACATAGGGGACAACACCGAACCCTGTGGAATCCCACAGGGCAGACAGTGAGGGGCCAAGGAATAAATCCCCAACACCGCTCTCTGAAACCTGCCCTCCAGGAATGATTGAAACCAACTGTGGACTGCCCCCCTCAATCCACAGAAAAACCACAGGCATTCGAGCATCACCCCATTATCCACAGTGTCAAATGCTGCTGAGATATCAAGGAGAACCAAGATGGATCAGGCTCTCCGATCTCTCACCAACAAGAGGTCATTTAGCACCCGAACAAGGGCTATCTCAGTACTATGCCATTTCCTGAAGCCGGACTGGAAACGGTCATAGATATTGTGGCTGGTTAAATGATCCTCCAGCTGCAAAGCGACCACCTTCTTGATAACTGTCCCTACAAAGGGTAAGTTCGAGACAGTCCTGTAGTTTGCTGGGCAGTCGGTATCAAGGGAGGGCTTTTTCAAAAGGGGGCGAACTACTGCCTCCTTTAAGGGATCTGGAAAGATCCTTCTCTCCAATTAAACCATTACTATCCCAGTAAGGATCGGGCTAATAACCTCTACACACCCCACTAGGAGGCGAGTAGGGCCTGGATCCAGACAACAGTAGGTAGGTCGCAGAGTCTGGATAATCCTCACTATATCAATCAATCAATCAATCAATCAATCAATCAAAAACTTTATTTAATCAGGCATAACACCATTGAGCAAGCTCATTTTCAAAGTGATCCTGGACATAGACAAATGATTCACATGAGAGTACAGTACTGTACAAAGAAAAAAAAGAAAAGCAGACAATGAATATATGCATGGCTAATACAGGCCTTAACTATTAGAGCTAACATATTTGTGAACTAATGCGCAAGTTAAACCAAACCCAAAGATACTAGGACTAGTGCTATTATAATTTGGTGGTTGTTCACAGATGAGGCTTGAGAGAGGTAGAGGTAAAGAGTGGGAGGTAAAGAAGACAGGAAGGTAGGTACGGTATGGTGGGCAGCTATTGTAATAGTTGGTAATTCACAAATGGGGCATGAATGAGGGAGAGCTTAGGAGTGTGAGGATATTGAAGACCGGGAGGTAGGATATGATAGTGGGAGTTTGGGGAAGAGAATGCAAGGAGTGTTGAGGTTCTCTTGGTGGAAGCTGTGAGTTTCTTGAGAGTTGAAGGGTACAGCAAGCGACTAGTGTCACAAAGGTCATCTATGACATTTGCAGATATCTTTAAGGTACTTTGTAATCAATGCCTTGAAGGTGAAGGGTCCGGGGACGGTCGAGAGCTTCAGAGGCCTTTGCATAGTGTTCCAAATGGAAGGGAGGAAGAAGCAGATAGCAGATAAACCATGCGATGACCTTACTCTGGGTGTTTGGAAGCAGATTAATGAGAACCTTCTCAGCCAATACGACCCCTTGGCATGCTCAAATAGGCTCAAGATGTATGCTGGTAACTTGTTGGTCAAGGCCCTATGTATCCAAAGGAGGGCATTTCTTTTCCTCCTTGCAGTAAGCGAGGTCCATCCCAACTCTTGGTAGAGCAGACAGTGATGGGTGCGAAGAGGCAGGTTAAGAATGAACCGAAGGGCCTGTGATAGAGAGTGTCAAGGTTACGGAGTACTGTAAGAGAGCAGTTAATGTAGAGGAAGTCAGCGTAATCCAATAGGGGTAGGAATGCAAATTTCATTCTGGCATCAGTGGTAAGAAGGTGTTTAATGCGGTAGAGGATACCTAAGCGTTGCCTTAGTTTTTTCGATAATTCGTTCAAGTGGCATAGGAAGTTAAGCTTATTGTCAAGCCAGAATCCTAGGTATTTAAAGGTGGTAATGACTTCCAAGGGTTCACCTAACAAAGTTAGAATCTTCAGGTTGCATATAGGCCCTGAGGTGACGTTCGGAGACAGGATCATAGCTTTACTTTTTTTGGAGTTAAGCAGTAGCTTGTGCTTCATAAGATTATGTTGGAGGGAGATAAAATCTTGCTGTAAGTCCTCATGGGCCATGCCTAGCGAAGAATTAGCAGTGTACAGGACTGTATCATCTGCAAATAAGTGCACTTTAGCTGTACACAGGTGTGAATCGAGGTTATTGATATAGATAGCAAATAGGATTGCACCCAAAATAGAGCCTTGAGGGATGCCTCTTGGTGATATTTTCAGAGGGGACAGATCTCCTGAAGCTTTGACTCGTTGTTTTCTATTAGTAAGGTAGCTGGTGAACTGCTTAATGGCATGGTTGTCAAGACCTATGTTACCTAATGCGTTAAGCATAACATTGTGGACAACAGTGTCGAACGCCTTACTAAGGTTAAAGAAGAGTGTGAATATGTGCTTCTTGGCATCCAGAGCAGTTTGCCAGTCAGAGGTTACTTTCGCAAGGGCAGACACTGTGCTATGCTTGGCTCTGAAGCCCGATTGAGCAGCGTTTAACAGTTCGTGTAAGTCCAGGTGCTCCCGGATTTGGGTGTCGATGATTTTTTCCAATAATATTGAAAGGGAGGATAGTATAGAAATAGGCTGGTAGTTGTTCAGGTCGCTGGGGTCCCCAGATTTGAACAATGGGATGATGTGAGCAGTTTTCTACGATAACGGTAGCTGCCCCTGAGATAGGGAGATGTTGAATAAATGGCCAATGGGGACAGTAAGAAAGTGTGACCTAGTTTTAGAAAAAAAGGTTCAATAAGATTAGCAACAACACTCTTTTTAGTATCTAAGGACAATAGGAGGGTCTCTATGACTGCCAATTGGCTGAAGGTGAACCAAGTCTACTGGGCATCAGTACCACCAGATTTATCAATGCAAGGCCCAATGGGAAGACGTTGACTGATCTCATCCCTGATGGTGGATACCTTATCAGCGAAGAATTGCACAAACTCCTCACACTGTACCTGTGACAAAGCTCGACCAGTCTGAAGACAGGCTGGATTGCACAGTCTGTCCACAGTCCAGAAGAGCTGAGATGGTCTGTTCCTCTCTGTAGCAATTTCCCTGGACAGGAACTCTGCCTTCTTATGGGAAATAGCTGATTGGTAGATCTTATAATGATCCAGCAATCTAAGCCTATCCACCTCCAGGCGAGTTTTCCGACATCGTCTTTCCAATCTTTGCGCCCCCCCCCCCTTTCTTTAGCTCATGGATCTCGCCGGTAAACCAGGGAACCCCTGGGCACAGAGTAAGGGGGCAAACTTGAATTGGAGCAATGACATGCAGGGCCCCTGCAACGGCCCTGTTATAGGCCAACACCAGGGGCCCTGGGTCAATACTATCCATTGGCAATCCCGAGAAGTCCAGTTCCGTCATTAGGCCTTCCGAGGTAACTCCTCTCAAAGGACGGAACTGTACCAACTCCTTAGGGGCAGGCCTCTTTCGGGGGGCTGCGAAACTGAATCTCAGGGTGTGATGGTCAGACCAACCGATTGAACAGCCTAAGAATGATTTGTCAAGCAGTTAGCCTGTGTGGTAAGAACTTAGCAAATGTTAAATAAGCTGTTTTGTTTGCCTTGGGTTGGATGTGTTGCTGTTTCAAATAAGTTACAATTAAAGTTCTGAAACAGTCTGAGCACAATCAAGTCTTGGAATTAAATTATGTCAGTCTTCTTGTCTTAAGGATCTATGGTGACTATATTTGCTTTGTCATCTGTCTAGGGTGAGGCTATTATAATACTTCCAGTGTAAGTCCCTGAAAAGTAAAATAACCTTGATATTCTTGACTTTTATTTACACTGCCATTGTATAACTATAGTTATACAACATGTGTGTACTGATAGAGAGATATAGCTGATAACTGATGGGCAACAGTGAACAGCAATGCCGTGTTCACTTCGAGAGGTTGTCATGACAACCAAGTAGACCTCTAGAGTGAAGCTCAAGAGGTCTACACTGTCATGACAACCTTTAGAAGTTAACTCAGTGTTGTTGCTTATTGCTGTCCTCCCATTGTCTTTTATAGTGTATGGGCAACAGTTAAACAACAGCATTTCTTAAGCATTACATGGCTGTTTCAAACTTTCCCCACCCCCCATGATCAAGCCCCACTCCATCCCCTGCTCACATAGACTCAGTTTTTTTTTTAAATAAGGAAATCAGAATGAGCCTACTCTTCTATCCAGGAGTCCACAGTGTCTCTCCATGTCTTCTTTGCCATGGCTCTCCCAGTACTGCTCCCACAAGCCAGGTTCAGCGGTAATCAAACACTATATGTGTGTGTATATATATAAATATATATATGTATATATATGTGTATATATATATATATATATATATATATATATATATATATATACACACACACACATTTTTAAAAGATGTTTGGAACTAGGGCTGTGCAAAGGCCGAATATTATTTTCTGAATTCCACAAATAATGGGCTATCTGAATATTCGGGAGCCCTTTCTGAATAGAGGACTATTCCGGTGTTATTCATATTCGGCACAGCCACAACACCTCCATCTAGGACCCACTGCATCTTATTGTAATATACCAGAGTTAGAAACCCCCAGTAACCCCAGTAGTTCCCAGTTTCCCCAGTGCACCCAGCAAGGTGCTCAGTGTACTAAATGCATGTAAAAAAATAGATTTTACAGTATATTCAGCATAAGCAACAATGGCCTGGATGGAATGTTGTGCTGAGCTGCTCATGCACAGCATTCCACTCCAGCCATTCTAGAATCAGTAGATTTAGGTTTGAAAGAAAGTTCAGTTAAGGGAGAGTTCCTGACAGCTGTGGAGAGGAGAGGATGCAGCAGGTCTGGGGGGACCAGAAAAAGGCTTACCTGGTGCTGAAGACATCCCTCCAGGCTTGCTTGCATGCCTGCTCCTTCTCCAGCTACTGAGGACTGCTAGATGAGTTACGGCGCAATCGGTGGTGCCATCGGGGCACCACAAGAAGAGAAAAAGCATCCGATTCGGTCATTGGGCTGTGTGCCCTGCCGTTTATTTATTTTTGCCCCCCGCTTATTTTAAAAGTTTAATTTCGGTCTCTCGTCGGTGGCAGAGAAAAGCCGCGTCGTAACCGGTTAGCTTTCGGCCTTCCCGAGGTCCCCTACCATCCCTCGCACTGCCTGCACATTCCATCCCTCTGCAGCCATACCGCCCTCCTCCCGGTCTTCTCCTCGACTCTCCGTCGGTGTGGGTGAGTCAGGTGGCAGCACATAGAAGCATGCTGGCCATCCAACTTGAAAAGAGACTTTCTTTTTTGTTTTATTTAATTAAAATGCTAACACTGTAGGTGCTTGGGAGAAGCAGCTGGGCAGTCGGGTCAGTAGGACCCAGATTTAAATATTCAGGAGGGGTTGGGGTTAGCGACACCCAAAGGAGGGGCCAAGGACTCAAGGCCAAGCAAAGGCCTGATAAATATTCTGTAGGGGGGCTGAACTTAAGGAAGGACAGAGAGATCGAGTGACAGTTCTGAGAGAGCTGAAGAATAAGAGGGGCTCTGCCTCCTGTAATTAAAAGGGCAATGCTCAGGCCCATTTCAGAGGGCGCCAGGCCCAGACTAAAGAGGGGCACCAGGCCCTGTGTAATAGAGGGCTCCAGGCCAAGACTAAAGAGGGGCATCAGACCCAGTGTAATAGAGAGCACCAGGACCAGACTAAAGAGGGGCACCAGGCCCAGTGTAATAGAGGGCACCAGTCCCAGACTAAAGAAGGGCATCAGGCCCAGTGTAATAAAGGGCACCAGGCCTAGAATGAAGTAGGACACCAGGCCCAAAGTAATGAGGGCATCAGGCCCATGAAAGTTAGGGCATCAGGCCCAAGGTAAATGTAGTGCACCAGGCCCGAGGTAAATGAAGGGCACCAGGCCCATAGTTAGAGAGAGCATCAGGCCCAGTGGTACTGAGGGCACCAGGCCCTAGCAGTAAGGAGGAGCCAGGCCTAGTGGGTTAGGCAAGCCAGCCCAGTAGCAGTAAAGGGCTACCCCGGCCTAGTGAGTTAGGGCAAGCCAGCCCCGTAGTAGTAAAGGGTAACCCAGGCCTAGTGAGTTAGGGCAAGCCAGACCAGTGATAGTAAAGGGGCTACCTTGGCCTAGCAAGTTAGGGCAAGCCAGCCCAGCAGTAGTAAAGGGCTACCCCGGCCTAGCGAGTTAGGGCAAGCCAGTCTAGCAGTAGTAAAGGGCTACTCTGGCCTAGTGAGTTTAGGCAAGCCAGCCCAGCAGTAGTAAAGGGATACCCAGGCCTAGCGAGGTAGGGCAAGCCAATCCAGTAGTAGTAAGGGCACGAGGCCCAGCCAAGTGAAGACAACCAGGTCTAGTAATTAAGTACGGCATCACAGGGCCTAGGACCCGTAGCTAGCTATGTAGGCCTGCAGCTGTGTCAGGGGCCCAGCGATAGCAGCAACCCCAGAGATAATCCAAGCCTAGCTAGCCACATAAACCTTCCTGGGTTAAAAAGGGGCCTGGTCACTTGTCTTTGGTAAAGCCTTCCGGAGAGCCTATTCCCCACTATAGTGTGTGTTCGCAGTAACAGGAGAACCCAATTTAGCTAGAAGGGACCCCATTAGGGTTAGGTCCACTAGAGCTAGGGTTAAAGTCTGTATGATAATGTGCCTGTATATGTACTGTGGTCCGGACACTGAGACTATATAGTTATTGACCACTATAGTAGGAATCAAAACTCTTCTGCATTATCTTGCGTTATCAGTCATCCTACGAGCATTATTGATTGCCAGAATTGCATTGCATTGCTTTGCGGCAGCACCCTGGTGCTGTATAGCCATCAGAATCAATCTTCCAACAGTCTTCGGAGTCACTTCACCCCTGTGTGATAATGTCAGTCTTCACCTATCATCCAAGGATCATCCAACAGTGCATCCTGAAGCCAACAGATGATCCAAGTAGAGCCATACCACAGTCGCCTCACAGTTGCAACATCCCGTTTGTTATTTTCCTCTTACAGTTTCCCAGTACGGCTTGCCCCAGTGCAGAAGTCTGCCATCCGTTTTCTTGTTTTCACATCCGCAGCAGAGTACCTTTTGACTCGTCAGCATCAGTTCTCCGAGTGACGTTCGGTTTATTGTTTTAGTGTGTCCCGGCTCGTCCGGCCGTGGACTCCAAGTTGGTCGCAGTTCAACATATGTTTTATTGTTTTAGTGAGTGCCTTGGCTCGTCCAGCCTTGGAACTCAGAAGACCGATGCACTCAATGCTCAGAGAGAGAGTGGTTTCCTGGAGTCCAAGAATGGTCCAGAGATCCTGATCCAGTGGGAGCGTCCGCCAGTGTGTGTCTTCAGTCCAGAGGGAGTGCTTGCCTGGAGTCCAAAAGTGGTCCAGAGGTTCCGAATCTCCCGATCCAGTGTGTTCTTCAGCTTAGAGTATATCTTCAGTCCAGAAGCAGACTGTTGGTTGGTTCTTCTTCTTCTTGATCCATTCACTTGGCAATCCAGAAGCGGATTGTGACCAAGTGGCTTGCATCACCTATTCTTTCTGGGCAGTCTAGAAGCAGACTGCAGCTGGAACTTGTATTTATTTCCGTCAACCCTAGAGAGGTGGGGTTTAGCCGAGGACCCATGGTCTGTTAAATCCTCTGTGCATCCTTAGTTCTTCCCCCCAGTGGAGTGTTTCACATTTTCTTTCTCCGACAGAGAAAGTCACGTGCACCAACTGAAGATCTTCCATTGCATGGACTCTTCTTGTAGTATAGAAGTGGTTGTAGCTTTGAAACCTAAGTTTTAGGGAGAGGTGCACCTTGGGGTTTAGAAGTAGATATCTGAAGATAAATAAGACGCTCTTTCAGCGTAGCTGTTACGGTCGATTGATCTATTCTGGTATTTCTATGCTGTAGAGTTCTCCCTCTTATAGGGAGGTAGGGAAATAGAAATAAGATGCTCTTACAGCGTAGCTGTTACAGCTGATCATTCCTCTTGCCTATAGTAAAGTAGTAGCTTGTGTATATATATGATTGTCTCTCTCTTGTGATCCCACCTGATATTCAGTTGCCAATAAACTAGTTCCTTTTCTCCACTCGTGCCTCCTGCCTCTCCATTTTGGTGAAGATTACATCACGTAGCCAAATAGGAAAAGAACTGCCTTACCACCTGGGTGAGTGTATTGGAATAGCCTGTTAGTCACAGCCTTTTGCACACTTTACTTGGCGTCACAGAGTTACATGATTCTCATTCATTCCAAATATTTCCACCTCTTCTATCTCCTACTATTTATTGCCAATGATTTCCGGCTCACTTCATTATTTGCATCCATGTCTTTGAAAACTTTAGCTGCTATGTCTTCCAGATGATTTTTAATTATCATGGGTGCCGGGCAAGCAAACTTACAAACTCAGATAGCTTCTGTCCTGATTATGGGTCTGTTTAAATCGCCAAAGCATGGACCTGCTGTAAGTGTGCTCTCCCCACTGCCATCTGCAGTTTGGGAGAAGGTGGGGAAGTGGAACACATTCAGGTTTTGGTAACATGGAGTTGGTGCTACAGTACTCAGAGTAAAAACAAGCCGCCACCCTCCTCTGCAGCCCTAAACCATGTGGAATAATGTATCCTCTGTCCCCCACCCTCTAGCAGCAGCGCATCCCACCGCTCACTTCCGCACCAGCAAATTCTTATAATTAATAATGACAGTCCATTTGCCAAGTCGTGGTAAGTAAATAAAAGATAAAACCCTGCGACTGGCACAACCCACCCACCTGCACAACCAGCCACCCCCTTGTAAGATGGTTCTCACACACACACACACCCTGGCAGCATCCTACTCCCCTCCAGCACCCAGTTATCCTTATCAGAAGGTGACTGCTACAACCCTCCCTCTTCCATGGCTGAGTGCCTTCTAATGAATGAAATCGCTTGTGCGCTTGCTAGCTATAGTAAAACCAGCTGATCATGTGATCTTGCAGAATCTAAGAGCTAAATATTGTAATTGAACCAGCTCATTCAGAGGAACCTCTTTTACCACCCAGAGAGGAGGGATGTTTACCCTCAGTTGCCCAGGAACCAAAAGAAGTCCCGTTGCAATGTTCAGAATGACATGTAAGACCAATTTTGAAGCTCTGTTATAACACTCTTGATGCCCCACACTGCCCTTCCACTTTATGTGCTGCATTGTGGAATCTATATCACACCCTGATCCATACTCTGTGTTGTATTCAATAGCCCTAGGTTATAATGTGGGGATGCAGAGTCTTTGAAATGTTGGTCACATAGGAACTGATTATTTATATAGAAATGTTTGTGGAATGGTTGTTGATTCAGAACCTGTTGTGTGGGTTATGTTGCAATGGATCTTGTGAATAGCTTAGCTAGGAGGAGGCATTTGTCTAGCGACACTGTTAGTTGTTTCATTGCCTGTTTTCTGTCTTTCAGATATGCACTGGATGGAACTTGTGCAACTGCCAGGAAGACAGTTCATGACCTGGAGGACAGTTTAATGCCCTCCTCGGGAGGGGGGCTTACCTGGACTGCTGCCGCCATCCTCCAAAGTTCCCTGTTGCAGCCATACTTTTGCAACATGGCTCTTGCTTGACTGCATGTGTGGCACAGAGAGCTGTGCTGTCAGAAAATCTTCAGTTCCTCTTGAGCCCTTCTGTAGCAGCTCCAACTGCATTTTTATGTTGATTATGCACATGCGCAAGAAACATATTGCGGCAGCTTTCTCCACAGGCAGGTTGTGGAGACGCGGCACTGTTGTGCCCAATGCCCCCATATCCTGCAAAGGCTTGTCCCCCGTCCCCCAATGCCATGGCACGCTGCTGCTGACAGTAGTTCAGCCAGCGTGCCACAACCTTCTAAAAAATCAGCCGCTGCAATCAGGGACCACCTCATCATGGCAGCGTCAACCATCCGCTGCAATGAGGGAGCGACCCATCATTGCAGGGCGGGATGTAGGATCCCTGATATTGTTTGTAAACATGGCGGCGGTTTGCCGCAGTATTCACAAACAATATTTACCCCCCACCATGTTTATTTGCTGACAGGGGAGCCCACTCCCCATCGGCATAATGTAACCCCGGTTTTATTGTCTGATGACAGGGTGTCCAATCCCGTCGGCTACAGCTGCCCCCCAAAAGCAAGACTCTGGTGGCACGCTGGGAGCCCACCCCAGCGTGCCACATGGCTCTTTGTTGTTTGTCGATGGGGGTGCCCAATCCCCATCGGCGCCAGCTGCCCCCAAAGCAAGACTCCAGTGACACGCTGGGAGCCCACCCCAGCATGCCACATGCCCCTGTAAAGTTAAAAACGGTCCAATGACTTTTTTTTACCTGAAAAAAAGGAAACGATCCCTCGTAGTCTTCCTGCCCCCCCTCCCACAACCCGCACTCACCCACTCGCACCCTGCCTCCCCACCCCCACCCCATACTTAACTCTGGAGTCTGGCGCGACAATCTTCGGTGGACCGGGAACACGTCTGCACTCTTCAAAGCCGACCGCGAACTGAGGAAATGCCGGTAAGCTGTATAATGTAGTAAATAGGTTTTTTTCAACTTTAGTGCATATCTCAGGCATTTTTGGGAATTTTTTCACCAAATTTTCAACATGGGGTTTTTGGGAGCTCTCCTCATGAATTCTTGAACTGTCATGGCGTTACTCAGCCTTGAAAGGTGGTTTCGCGGTCACTGCACGGAATCACCCTTCGGGGATGACTAACGAAACGACAGTGCCAGTGTTCATGAGGTGGGCTCTCAAAAAGCCTACGTTGCAAATTTGGTGGAAAAATCCAAAAAATTACTGTTTTACGAGCGTGCGTTGCGCAGTTGCTACGCACGCTTGTAACTTCGCTAATTTGCAATATTTTCACGCCAGATTTTCAACATTGGAAATTTGTCACACCTTCTTGTGAGCAGTATAGCTGTCATTGTTCACATCCTGGCCAAAATGTGTTTTCGCGCTTCCAGTGCAGAATAGTGTGGTTGCTGTGGGAAATCAGTGTTCAGGACAGATTAAGAAAATGAAAGTGACACTGTTCATGAGTACAGGTCCTAAAATGCCTATGTTGAAAATTTGGTAACAATACTCCATAAAATGACTGTGTTACGTGCGTGCGTTGCGCAGTTGGCACACACGCTCATAACTTTGCGAATTTATAATATTTTCACTCCAGATTTTCAACATTACCATTTTCCAGACCTACTTATGAACAGTACAGCTGTCATTTTTCCCATTCTGGCCAAAATGTGTTTTCGCACTTCTGGCGCAGAATAGAGCAGTCGCTGTAGGAAATCACTGTCCGGGACAGATTAAGAAAATGACAATGATACTGTCCATGAACAGAGGTCCTAAAATGCCTATGCTGAAAATTTGGTGATGATAGCCCATCAATTGACAGTGTTACAAGTGTGCATTGTGCACTTTCCACGCACCCTTGTAACTTCGCAGATTTGTAATATTGTCACACCAGATTTTCAGCAGTGGCATTTTTTCACACCTCCTCATAAGCAGTACAGTTGTCATTTTTCACATCCTGACCAAAATGTGTTTTCACAGTTCCGGCGCAGAATAACATGGTCACTGTGGGAAATCAGTGTTCGGCACAAATTAAGAAAATGACAGTGGCACTGTTCATGAGCAGATGTCTTAAATTCCCTTTGTTGAAAATTTGGTGATGAAACTCCTTAACATGACTGTGTTACAAGCGTGCATTTAACTGTTTCCACGCACTCTTGTAACTTTGCAAATTTGTAATATTGTCACGCCACATTTTCAACAGTGGCATTTTTTCATGCTTCTTTATGACCACTATAGCTGTCATTTTTCACATCCTGGCTAAAATATGTTTTTGCACTCCTGTCGGAGAATAGCATGGTCACTCTGGGAAATCAGTGTTTGGGACAGATTAAGATCGACTGAGTGAGAGGGGGGAGTGAACGAGCTCAACTGAGCTCTGTCGGGACTGCTGCGGATTTGTTTGTGGCAGACAAAGGCCCCAACACAAGAGCCCAGTACAAAAGGGCAGAATGCAGCACTGGGAGAAACAGAACAAGAGAGCGACTGAGGGAGGGGGAGTGAGCGAACTCACCGAAGCGCTGTCAGGACTGCTGTGGATTTCTTTGTGGGCAGAAAAAGGCATCAATGCAGGCAGGGGCCCAGTACAAAAGGCCAGCCTGCAGCGGTGAGAGAAACAGTACAAGAGAGTGAAACAGGGGGACTTAGTGAGCTCAGCGGAGCTCTAGCAGGACTGCTGCAGATTTCTTTGTGGGCAGAAAAAGGCGCCAATGCAGGCAGGAGCCCCATACTAAAGGGCAGCTTGCAGCGCCAGGACAAACAGAACAAGTGCATGAGAGAGGGAGACTGAGCAACCTCAACAGAGCTGTGTCGGGACGGCTGCAGATTTCTTTGTGGACAGACAAAGGTGACAAAGCAGCCAGGAGTCCCATACAAAAGCACAGTCTGCAGTGCCAAGAGAAACAGAATGAGCGAGTGACAGAGCGGTAGTGAGCGAGCTCAACGGAGCTCTACTGTGACTGCTGCAGATTTCTTTGTGGGCAGAAAATGTGGCAACGCAGGCAGGAGCCCAGTGCAAAAGGCCAGCTTGCAGCGCCAGCAGAAGCAGAATGCGTGAGTGACAAAGGGGGAGTGAGCGAGCTCAATGGAACTGTGTCGGGACTCCTTCAGATTTCTTTCAGGCCAGAAAAAGCCGCCAATGCAGGCAGGAGCCCAGTACAAAAGGGCAGCCTGCAACACCAGGAGACACAGAACTAGCGAGTGAGGGAGGGAGAGTCAGTGAGCTCAACAGAGCTCTGTTGAGACTGCTGCAGATTTGTTTGTGGGTAGAAAAAGGCAGCAATGCATGCAGGGGCTCAGTACAAAAGGGCAGCCTGCAGTGACAGGAAAACCAGAATGAGCGAGTGAGCAAGCTCAACGGAGCTTTATTGTAACTGCTGCAAGTTTCTTTGTGGGCATAAGAAGGCAGCAATGCAGGCAGAAGCCTAGTAGAAAAGGGCAGCTTGCAGCGCCGGCAGAAACGGAATGAGTGAGTGAGTGAGAGAAGGGGAGTGAGCGAGCTCAACGGAGCTTTGTCAGGACTGCTGCAGGTTTCTTTGTGGGCAGAAAAAGGCGGCAATAGAGGCAGGAGCCCAGTACAAAAGGGCAGCCTGCAGCGCCGGGAGAACCAGAATGAGTGAGTGAGATGGGGGAGTGAGCGACCTCAATGGAGCTCTGTCGGGACAGCTGTGGATTTCTTTGTGGGCAGAAAAAGCCACCAACACAGGCAGAAGCCCAGTACAAAAGGGCAGCCTGCAGCGCCAGGAGAAACAGAATGAGTGAGTGAGAGAGGGGGAGTGAGCCACCTCAAAGGAGCTCTGTCAGGACAGCTGCGGATTTCTTCCTCGGCAGAACAAGGTGCCAACGTAGGCAGTAGCCCAGTACAAAAGAGCAGCCTGCAGCACCGGGACAAACAGATGGAGCCAGTGACAGAGGTCCACTGAGTGAGCTCAACGGACCAACGCAATCAACATTCGGCATTGACAAATGCTTGTTCTTTCCTGCTCTCCCAATTCTGACAGAAAGAACCTGGATCCAGTAAGACAGAGCACCATTCCACTGACTGCCACTGACAGACAGAGAATGCATGCAGCAAAGGGGCTCCTCCCTAGCACTCTCTCTCTTTCCAACTCCAGCATGCTGTGACTCGTGGACCCACTACCCCACCTCTGAGCAGCCCAACCAGAGGACAGCCTAAAGGGCTGCAATAGACCCTGTAGGCAAGCACACTAAAGGGGCACCAAAAATAGATAAAATAAAGTTATTTGCAGCCAAAGATTCTGTACCAGCATGGAGGGCAGCCATCGTTGTGCCCCTACACCCACCAGTCAGCCAATCAGAGGCCTAGGCAGCCCTCGAGATGAAAGCAGGGGACTGTGGGGAGGATGATGCAATCGGACCCTCCCACATGGACTAGAAAGTTATGGGGGCCAATCAGAGGGTAAGGCAGGGCAGATGGATGATGCACAGCTCTGCCTGTACAATGAGACACTGAATGGAGGGAAAGAAGTTTCTGAACTTTTGAGGAACATTGGGCAGTCTGACAGAGATACTGAGGTGCTCAGACCTGGTGCTGGTGAGACCATGCAAGAGACCTAGCCAGGCCAACAGACCTGTGAGCCCTCACCAGGGTTCGTTCAGTAAACTCACTGTGAGCCTCATCCTGGGCGTACATTGTTCAGAGACTGTGTGAGATGAGCACCTGTGGTAATGAATTGCTGAGAGTGTGAGTCTGTGTCCATCGCTGCATATCAAAGCTGCTGAGCAGAAACAGAGACCCCGCATCCTACCCAAGTTGCTCTGGAGCCAAGTAAGAGGCCTGCTGGCCATAATCTAGTGGGATGGATTGGGGAACAGGGAGATGCGGACTGTTTGCCCTCAGTATGTGAGTACTCTTGATCTGGAGGGAAGTCAGACCATGAGGGTCACTGCTGGTGTCTAGGATCCTTGGAAACCAGGAAGCCGCTGCATAGTGCTCCTGTATCCTGAGCCAGAGGGGGATGTATCCAGAAAAGTGTGAGCCAGAAGGGCTGTGCTGCAGAACATCTGAGGGAATTAGAAGTGCTTCATCCCCAGGCCACTGGGCCCTGTTCCTTGCTGCTGCTCACCCTGTTGCTATGTGCTATACTCTGCCTCAGAAGAAATTCTGCCTCCATGGGTCATGGAAGTGTTGGCATTGCTGGCTAGGGTCCAGCACTGCCAGTGCTGAACCCATTCATTTTTTAGACTTGACCTTGACTGCCTCACTGTTAGATCTTTCTATTAAGTCCCAGTGCTATCACAAACAAATAGCAACTAACACTCCTTCATGCTTCTAGTGCCCACCCCCCAACCCCAGCCTCAAAAATTAAATTTTCATATGGGCGGTACCTTGAGCTACAAAGAACTGTAGTGGTGATCTGTCCTTTCAGGCACAAGCAAAGAGCTGAACTGAAAGGTTTAATAATAGGGGCATACTCTAGATTTGTTAGAAAACACTTTTGACAAAGTGAAAAGATTCCACATTTCTGTTTATTGAAAGAAAAACATCTATGAACCAGGAGGGCCCCCACCTTGCACATTTATTACTGAATATCATAGACCAAACCTTCTGTTACAGAAGGAATGTAAATGGATATATAAATTACAAAGTGTAAAACCTAAGGGACTTAACAATCAGTTGGATATCAAACCCTATCTAAAAAAAAATAAAAAAATGAACAAAAGTGAAACAATGACCTAATCCAGCAAATGCACATTTGTGACATTTGCATTCCTTTTTATTTATTTATTTATTTATTTATTTATTTATACATCGGTTTACAACCTTTGAGCCAGAGGCTCATTTCCAAAGGTACCTCGTCACAAAGAGGACAAATACAATACAACATTTAGTTACAATATTGTGGTTACAGCATACATCTCCGTGGTTACAGTTTGGAAGATACAGAGCAGTTATAACTTGAGTTACAATTTCGTGCTACAGGAATGGTAATCACAGGTAGTTACAGATTATATGGAGTGCGTGTTGGTGACAAGCCTACATTGGAAATGTAGTTAAAAAGTCTTCAGCCGGGACTGCTAGAGATGGAAGAGTTCAGGGGCAAAGGACACGATTTGTGAAAAGTTTTGGTGAGGCGCCACTCAGAGGTTTTGTCAGTCAGTATAGGAGAGAGCCACTCAGAGAGCTTTGTCAGGGCATGTCGGACTAGATCACCTATTGGCAGGGGCAGCTCTCGCATGTTGAAGAGCTGACACTAGTGAGAGATTACAAGCGGGAAAGTGTGCGGGTGTCAGTGATGGAGGTGGGGGAGGCGTTGTACCAGGAGGAGCTCTGGAGCAGAAGGACCTTTGCCCATGAGTGGTCCTGGACCTAGGGACATGCAGGGTGGCCTTAGAGGTGTTACGAGTTTGGATTAGGGTTGTGCAAGGTGGATAGAGGCTGTCAGACCAGGTGGGGATAGTCCAAGGAGGGTTTTTAGTAATGAGGCAGGTTTGGTATCTGAACGTTCATCTAGATTAAGTAGCCTGGCCATGTCATATAGTTCACAGGTATGTGTGAGCCTAGGGGCACCCGTGATTAACCTACAGGCCTTATTCAAGGTGAGGTGAATTTTATTGAGGGCGGTCGTGTCTGCAGCACCATAAACAGGCAAGCCATAGTCTATAAGGGACAGTATTGAGGAGGTGACTGCTAGTCGGAGTGCATTGGCGGGGAGGCAATGCTTGTAGCGGTAAAGGATTCCTAGCTGCATGCTTGTAGCTGAGGCTAGATTATCTATGTGGTCATGGAATGTGTGGGCCGAGTCAAAGGAGACCCCGGGTATTTGTACAGGCGGACTAGCTCAAGAGGATGCCTGGAACCAGGGAGGATGCGGAGAGGAAATATCTGGATTTGTTTTGGGGATGGGCAAAGAGCATTGTTTTGGTTTTATTTAGATTGAGTACAAGTCTGTGCTCTTTTGAACCAGGCTTCAGCATCGACAAGGCTTGTTGCAAGAGGCGTCTTGTAAGGAGTTGGGGTTTCGGTGAGAGGCGAAAATGGCGGCATCATCTGCATACAGCAGGATTTTACCAGTACAAGCTTCGGGAGGGTGTTGAGATATAGTGTGAAGAGAAGAGGACCAAGGATGGAGCCCTAGGGGACACCTGAGCGGATAGGGCATGTATGGAGAGGGTCACATCAATTTTAACACGTTGGGAGGCGGGCAGACAAATAGCTGGAGCACCAGAGACTGGACCTGGGGCAAAGCCAGTGCGGCTGAGGGCATCCAGCAGGAGGGTGGGAGACCGTGTCAAGCGCTTTGGGAAGGTCGATAAACACTGCCCGGCAAGGAGCCAGAGTCCAGGGAGGAATGAAAAGTTTGAAAACTCAATAAGGGCTGTGCGGTACTGTACCTACCGGAAACCATGTTGTTCATGGCAGAGGATGTTGTATTTGGTTATGTAGTCTGGACTTGAATAGCCACCAGTTTTTCTAGTGCTTTGGAGAGGGTGGGAGAATGGAGATGGGCGATAATTCTCGGCAGAGGACCTGTCACCTCCTTTGTGAATGGGTGTAACTGTGACGATTTTCCAGGCTGAGGAACTGCCCCAGGCAGAGGACTTATTGAACAGGCTAGTTAATGGGGCAAGGACCTGGTCCAGAACCTGGCGGAGGATGCAGGGATCCAGAGAGTCACTGCCAGTACTATTGCTCTGTAGCGCTTTAATCAGGTGTGGCCTGACTTCCTGGGCAGTGACCCTGCGTAAGTGGAAACTAGGATAGTGAGTGTCTAGGGCAGGTAAGGATGAAGGGGGATCAAAGAAATCACTAGGGAGGACAGAACTAAGGTCCGTGAAGGATGAGTTGAGGAAGTTGGCAATGCGGGCAGGGTCAGTGGAGACAGAGCCTTCAATAGTGATCTGGGAGGGTGGGGCGCATACTCCCATTTAGATGTTTAATGTTGTCCCAGAAAATTCGCATTCCCCAGGAGGTGGTGAGTGCGGCCTGATAGTGTCGTCAGCCGCTTTCTGATAGCCCAGGTGCATTTGTTTCTGCGGCATTGTAAGCCTGTTCATCTGCCAACCCACCAGGATTCAGAGGCCAGGTGCCAAAGTTGTCCCTGTGTCTGAGCAGTTGCAGCAGGGCCGGGGTAACCAGGGGCATTACAAACTTTGGTTACGTACAGCTGTCGAGGGGTGCGAAGATGTCACAGGCTTTGTTGAAGGTTTGTGAAAAGAAGGCAAGGCAGTATCAATATCAGGGGCATAATGAATGGGAGACCAGTTAATTTGGGCAAGATGTAGCTCAGGGCTTTTAGTCCACCGGTCTGAGGCCGACGAGAGTGGGGAGACCATGGGTTTGGGAGTGGTGGTTGCCCAGCGGAAGAGGATAGGGGAGTGGTCACTAAGGGAATCAGGAAGGACCTGGGTAACATGGATTTGTTGGGGGTGGTTGGTGATGACAACATCTAGTAAGGTGCTGGTACCTTTCTTAGAGTTAACTCTGGTGGGTTGGGAGACTAGTTGGGACATGTCTAAGGCTGCGAAGGAGTCACGGGTGGTGGCGGCAGATGGGCTGAGCCAGTTAATGTTTAGGTCACCCATGAGGATTTGATCAGCTGAATGAGGTAGGGTTGAGAGATAATCAGTCAATGGAACCAGTGCCAGAGTTTGGTTTTTAAGGGGAAAATAGGCAGTGGTGAGATATAGGGGACCCCTGGAGGGGTCAGGAGTCAGTTTGAGGGTTAGGGCCTGCACCCCATACGGGAGAGAAGGGGTAGGGAGTGTCAGTCCAGTGAGAGTGTCCCTAGCATAGATCGCACAGCCACCCCCTCGTCTACCAACACGATCCTCACGGTAAAGGGAGTAACTTGGAATGGAGACAAAGGAGTCTGGAGTGGATTTTGATAGCCAGGTTTCCACCAGTGTAATGACATCTGGTCTATGTAAGGCGACCCAGCATTGTAAAGAGTCAAATTTTTTCCACAGGCTGCATATATTCATAGAGGCTATGCAGAGCCCGGGTGACCTTACTGGTGGGCTACGGTGGGCTGGGCTTGGGTTCGGATGTATATTGCCTGTCAAGAGTAGTAAAATGACCACAGCCCTAGCCAGGGGACGGTATAGGGTAAGCTTTCGACAGGTGTGTCGCGGAGATGAGGGGAGCTTCTGAGCACAGGGGGTGGGCAGGGGTTTCCAGGCTGAAAGTGAAGGCAGTAAGCCTCCAGAGGCGCCTGAGGAAGAAGCTGGGAGGCAGCTAGGAGAAGGGTGTTGCACACTGGGGCAGAAGATGAGAGTAGGGTGGGATTGTATAAGCTCTGGGACAAGGGCAGGAGTGGGTGCCAGGGTGCCTGAGTGGGTATCAGATACAGGGGACAGTGGTGTCAGGGAAAGGATGAGAGGAAGGCATTTTAGAAAGAGGTGGGCTAACATATTTGCCAGCAGTAGCATTAGGGTAGTAGATAGAAGCTGACTTAAATTCCTTCATCAAGTTGGATGCCACTTTGGATTAGTGGTAGTGACACAGACTCTGGTGGGAAGGGTACCAGGTTCAAGACCAACTCAGGACAGATGGAAAAGGGGCCTGGGTGAGTGCTGTACCCACGCACTGGGCTCAAGAAAGCAGGGTATGTTTGGGACCAAAGGAGTGCACAGCAGTGACTCTAGTGGACACTAAGAGTAGGCTTAGTGGCAAAGGCAGGAGGGCTGTGTAAGGTAACTACAGAGTTGGGTGTGAGGAGGTGTAGGTAAGGTAGGTGTAGTTGATGAAGACCTGGTGAGGAGGTCACTCAGTGTGTACTTGGGGGTGAGTGGCAGGAGGTCAGAGGGTGGGCTAGTTTCAGGGTGGATGTGGGCAGGGTAGCCTGTATTTGATGAAGAATGGAGGAGGGATGGGTAGCTTTGGTGGAGGCAGGAAAAAAAGAGGGGGAGGCTTTCAGGGTGTAGCTGAGCTTGGGCAGGGGCTCAAGGTCCCTCTAGTGGCAGCCAGGTATAACCTGCAGATGGAAAAATGGGGACTTAGTATTCCAGACAACAGGAAGTGATGTCATTAGATAGGGCCAATAAATGAAGGGTCGACCGTGGGAGGGTGGTTGGGGCGGGCGGGCTAACCCCCTAACAAGAGTGCAGGCAGAGGTTCTTTAAATTACCTCTGCTAGGCACCCGCGCTATGTTCAGGTCCTGGCTGGGAGCTCCGAGGGTCAGGGAGGCAGCGGAAGGCAGCCTCCTACTACTAGAGGGTTGTAGTGTATTATATTTAGTATAGATAATGTGTTTATATTTTGAAAATAGTGCTTACTTCTGTTTGATGTAGTTTTCAAATGACATATTAATTTAATTTTCTCTTCTTCTTCCTTTTTCCAGGACATCCTACTTTTATGAATTTGGGGACCATTTATTAAAATGCCTTGTTGGATAAACCACCACTCAAAAACAAGAGTGTTTACAGTGGAATCCCTGGCTGAGATGCCATGAATTGGAAGCCGGGAACCAGGTCTCTTGTTCCCTTTCCATTTCCTTCTTCCCCTGTCCCATTATCCTAACTTTATTTCTCTTCTTTGCCTAGTTCCCTATAAACCAATGAGCGCCTTCCTGAGCAGCTCGTTCTCGACAAATATGTGTCTTTAAATAAAATTAAATGTATTTATGTAGGAGAATTCATCTCCGCATTAATTTTGGGCAACATAGCTTAGAATGAGAAACACCATGCGCTTTGTATATTTGTATTTTACTATTATTTTTGTTACTTATGTTTATGTGCACTGAGAGGTTGGGCTTTAAAGAGCTGCTGACATCTCAAAGAAAACTTTGAAAAACATAATATTTAGGTACAATTCAGCTTGCATTCCATATATATTCTATAGATTTCTCTTCAACATTATTTCTTGCTGAGAAAATGTGCATGAATACATGATCCTTATACCTCAGAGTTCATCTGCCTCTATAGGTTACTCCCTACTTCAAGTCATAATCCTCTGTTGTGACATCACATGGGAATAACTGTGATGTCACAAGCAGTGCATTATGACTTGAAGTAGGGAAAAGGCAATAAAAATAGATAAAGTTTTCAGGAACAAACCTCCTGTTTTCATGCAGATCACATCAGTAATAAATAATGGGGAGGAGGAATACAGAACTAATGTGGACTACAAGCCAAACTGTACCTAAATATTATGTTTTGTTAAAGTTCTCCTGAAGGTGTCAGCTTTAAGGAAGCTGGTGGCTGCTCTCTGTCTGCTATAGCTGAGACAGAGAACAGCTACCAGCTTCCTTAAAGCAAAGAGGTGATTTAATAGAGTACGCTGAATTGAATTCTTAATTTTGAGGCCTGTAAGTAAGTAGAAGTTACTTAATCTCTGTGAAATAGGTGTTTGATAAGGGGAGGAGCTGAAGGGGGCCTGAGGAACCGTGGATTCAAAATGGGAGTTGTTGGAGGACTCTGCCTGCTGTAGCTGAGACAGAGAGTGGCCACCAGCTTCCTTGAAGCAAGGAAGTGATTCAATAGAGTACACTGAATTGAATTCTTAATTTTGAGGCCCATAAGTAAGTAGAAGTCAGAGTTTTGATTCTCTGCTTTTGAGGCTACCTTAGTGTAACTTTTATTTGCCAGGGAGGAAATCTAGCTGGGAGAATATATGCAGTCATTTGTAACTAGACCTGTTACTTAAGCTCCATGAAATAGGTGTCTGGAAGGAAAGAAGGCACTCACCGGGGTGATGGGTCAGAGCTGTAGCTTATTGTTTCTGGGGGGCATGGGCTTAGTCCTACCCACCCTGCCCCTCACCCCACCTGCCCCAAGCGCATCATTTCCTTTATATTGGGGGTTCTGACATCATTCTCCTAAAAGTGCAAAGGACATACACCTGTTCATATACTTTATCAGCACAGCATACTACATACGGGGTAAACACACTCAAATGTACTAAAAAAAAATAATCTTAAAACAGGAAGGGAGACAGACATGTGGGTAGTGGTGCAATGCACTGGCTGTGGAGCGGCAGTCTTCCGGGAGATGTTCTGGAGGCTGCATTGCTGCCCTATTTGCAGGCACCTCTCTGGTCTGAGGGAGGAGGTTGCCGGTCTCCACACTGACCTGGTGAGGATTCGAGAAACCTCCCCCCAACCAGGGACCACCCAGGCCACCACCACTGCCTCAGAGGTTGCCAAGAAAAAGGAGCAGTTGAATGACGGTGGGTTCAGAGAGAGTGAGGGTGGTGGGATCAGAGCAGTGCAGCAGGAGTTTGAGGAGTCAGGGAGGGGCCTTAGACAAGTAGCATGCATGGTAACATTCTCAGAAGTGCTGCCTCTCTATAGCATGGGTGAGGTTAGGGTACTCCACACCATGGGATTCAATGGTTGGTTGAAAAACTGGTGTGGAGCTCAGGGATTTTGCTTTATTGGGGACTGGGGGTCCACCTGGAGGGATGCAGGCCTATACTGGTGTGATGGTCTGCATTTGTCCAGGAGAAGAACCAGGATCCTAGGTGATAGGTTTAAATGCTTCATTGGCAAACATTTAAACTAGCCAAGGGGGGGGAGGCACTGAAGAGAAGCAGGGAAATACCAACCCCCCACACACACAAAATAGGGTCGTTAGTGAAGTAGACACAAAGGTAGAGAAGTCAATAGGAAGCAGGACAGGGGTAAATCCAGAACAAGATAAAGGCAGTAAGGACAGGGATGGACCTAAAAGGGGTAAGGTTATCAAAAGATGGAGGGCGATGAGCACCAATGCCCATAGTCTGTGTAAGAAGCTCCCTGAGGTAGTGGCCTTGATGGATGAGGGACACCTGGATATCATGACAGTCACAGAAACATGGTACACAGAGAACTATGACTGGGATGTCAACATACCAGGGTACACAATCTACAGGAGGGACAGGGAGGGTAAAAGAGGAGGAGGAGTAGCTCTCTTCATAAGGGAAGGAATAAAAACAACAGAACTAAAAGGTAAACAGGGTGGGGAGGAGGCACTGTGGGTCACCCTGGAGACAGGAAATGGTACCACAATCCGCACAGGGGTTGTTTACAGATCCCCATCTCAGGGAGAGGCAATGGACAAGGAAATGATAAAAGGAATCCTTAGAATGGCAGAAAAAGGAGAGATATTGTTGATGGGGGACCTGAATATGCCAGATTTTAACTGGAGTACCCTTACTGCAGCCACATCCAAGAGCAGGGTCATGCTCAATGCCCTACAGGGGGCATGCCTCAGACAGCCAGTGCTGGAACTCACTCAAGAGGGAGCAGTCTTAGACCTGGTACTCTCAAATGGGATGGAGAGAGGATCTCAGATTTAGAAGTGGGTAGCCTTCTGAGAACAAGCGACCACCAAACAGTGTGGTACACAATAAACACAGCTGTAGAGTCAAGCCCTACAAAAGCAAGGGTGTTGGACTTTAGGAGGGCTGACTGTCAAAATGGGAGAGTGCCTCAGAAAAGCACTAGCAAACAGGTAAGAAGGAGGGATGGAAGAACAATGGGGAAAAATCAAAACTGCCATCACAGAGGCAACAAGCCGTTGTGTAAAGCAAATAGACAAAACAAAATGAAGGAAAAAGTCACTGTGGTTCTCAAAAGAGGTGGCAGGGAAGGTTAAGGAGAAAAGGACAGCATTCAGGAAATATAAGGAAACACAGAAGGAGCAGGACAGAGAACTATATCAGTTAAAGCAGAAGGAGGCATGAAAGGCAGTCAGAATAGCAAAGGCCCAAACTGAGGAAAGGATAGCCAACTCTGTTAAGAAGAGGGATAAAACCATTTATAGGAACATTAGGGAGCGAAGAAAGACCAAGGGAAGGATACTGAAGCTTAATAAAGGGGAAGGAATGTGGGCAGAGGGTGACAATGAAAAAGCATGGATACTGAATGAATACTTCTGCTCAGTATTCACAAAAGAAGTGGAGGGGGAGGTACCTAAGCCAGACAATAGAAACGCTCTGGATAGAGGGGTTGATACCAGTCCATTCACAGAAGAAAGGATTCTGAAAGAACTCTTAAAACTGCAGGTGGACAAAGCATTGGGGCCTGATGGGATTCCCCCCAAAATTCTAAAAGAACTATGGGGAGAACTAATGACACCACTGACTACCCTCTTTAACAAATCATGGGAGGATGGTGTGGTACCTGAGGACTGGAGGAGGGTGGATGTGATTCCACTTCACAAAAGTGGGAGCAAGGCAGAGGCAGGAAACTATAGACCTATTACTTTGATCTCAGTGGTAGGGAAAATGATGGAATCACTTCTGAAGGAAAGAACTGTTGTATACCTAGAGGCCAGCGAGGCACAGGACCCAAGGCAGCATAGATTCACAGCCGGAAGGTCATGTCAGACAAATCTAATAGATTTCTTTGACTGGGTGACCAAAGTAGTAGTCCAGGGAGGGGCTGTGGACATGGCCTACCTAGCCTTTAGCAAGGCATTTGACACAGTTCCACACAAAAGATTAATAAACAAGTTAGCCAGCCTTGGGGTGGCTCCCAAGGTTTTAGCCTGGGTAAAAAATTGGCTGGACAACAGGATGCAGAGGGTATAGTAAATGGGGTCCACTCTGAAGAAACAGTGATTATGAGTGGGGTACCACAGGGTTCAGTACTGGGACTGGTCCTGCTTAATGTCTGTATAAGTGACATTGCGGAGGAACTGGAAGGAAATGTATGTCTCTTTGCAGATGTCACAAAGATCTGCAACAGGGTTGATACATAAGGTGGGGTGGAAAGGATGAGAAGGGACTTGGCAAGGTTGGAGGAATGGTCAAATGTATGGCAGCTTAGATTCAATGCAAAGAAGTGCAAAGTAATGCACCTGGGAAACAAAAACCCAGGGGAAAAGTACACAATGGGGGGTGAGATACTAACAACAACAAAAATGGAAAGGAACCTGGGGCAGGCATATCAGATGACCTAAAGGTAGGCAAGCAATGTGAGAAGGCAGTAAGGAGGGCTGGGGGTACTGGGATGCATAAGGAGAGGCATCACCAGTAGAAAACATGAAGGTTTTTATCCCTCTGTACAGACAATTGGTGAGACCCCATCTAGAGTACTACGTACAGTTCTGGAGACCCCATCTCAGCAAAGACATAGACAGAGTGGAGGCTGTCCAGAGGAGGGCAATTAAAATGGTGCAGGGTCTGCACCAGAAGCCATATGAAGAGAGACTGAAGAAGCTTAATATGAATACCTTTGAGGAAAGGAGGGAGAGGGGGGACATGATAGAAACTTTCAAGTACCTTAAGGGAATCAACAAAGTCCAAGAGGGTAGCATCTTTCAGAAAAAGAGATGTGCAAGAACAAGGGAGCACAATTTGAAGATAGAGGGGGGACAGCTCAGAGGTAATGTGAGGAAGTATTTTTTCATGAGGAGAGTTGTGGATGCATGGAATGGCCTTCCTGAGGAGGTCGTGGAGTCAAAAACAATGGGGGAATTCAAGAATGCATGGGACACAGACATAAGGCAATTCTAGTTGGGGGGGTAGGAGGAAGTAGGCTGTTGGTTAACTAGGATCTGCAGCTTATCTATTAGGCAGGGAAATGGGCAGACTAGGTGGGCCAAGCGGTCCTTATCTGCCATCAAATTCTATGTTTCTATGGTGTCCATCTTCTAATGAATAACTGATTATGATGTGTTTATAAAGGTGGTACCTCCCTATATGCCACATTCCCTGAGGAAGACTCAATTTTGGAGTCGAAGTGCTGGGGTAATACCATCCATATTATTTGCTGTGTTTGGAGCTGCACTTGCTTATATTTTGGCTAATTGTGCTGTAATTAATTGAACCTTTTTTGCATCCCGCTCCTGTGTGCCACATTCCTCTTATTCTGGACCTCGCCCTAATTTAGTGGGATGGATTGGGGAACAGGGGGACGTGGGCTGTCTGCCCTGAGTATGTGGGTACTCTTGATCTGGAGGGAAGTCAGATCATGAGGGTCAATGCTGGTGTCTGGGATCCTTGGAAGCCACTGCATAATGCTCCTATATCCTGAGAGCTGAGCCAGAGGGGATGTATCCAGAGAAATGTGAGCCAGAAGGGCTGTGCTTCAGAAAATCTGAGGGAATTAGAAGTGCTTCATCCCCAGGCCACTGGACACTGTTCCTTGCTGCTGCTTACCCTGTTATTATGTGCTGTACCTTGCCTCAAAAGAAATTCTGCATCCATGGGTCATAGGAGTGCTAGCTTTGCTGGCTGGGGTCCTTTGTATTTTTCCAAATTTGGATTACCATCACTGCATTTGTATTACAAGTTGTGTTTCAAGTGGGTGCCACACATGAGTCACCGAGGTGCTGGCTGCTTGAAAACAGAGCTCCATGGTTGCTTAAATAAACTCATTAATCTAGCATTTTCAGCTTGCCCGACTACCCCCTTCCCTGCATCTCATAACATTCATTAGCACAGATCAAGAGCTTACAAATTCTGTATTTTTTATTTCAATCAATCCAATTTTGCAGGAGCAATGATCGACAGAAAATTTGCCTCAAACTGTCACTGGACTTGAACAGTAAATGCCGACTGTGACTATGTCCTCTCAGATGGGGCTATCCCAAGACAGTGACACAGAAGAAATCAAACTCATGTTAAAAGCTCTCCTGCAGGACATTCCCCATCTCCATAACACTGTGCCAGATCTTGGACAAAGAGTGAAAGCAGTAGACTGTAGGGTGGATAATGCTAAATAAAACACCTTATGAATGGATACCCAGGTATCCATACATTTGGACAGAACCACATACTTAGAACAAGAGATGGAGCAAAAGTAGATGATCTGGTGAACAAGGGCCATCAAAATAATATCAGAATTGTGGAGTTGCTAGAGGGCATTGAAGACAAGGATGTTTGTGGCTTTCTCCAGGCTATGTTGCCTAAGCTCCTGCACTACTACTGGGATGGCCCTTCTGAAACTGAACGAGCCCCAGGGCCAGATTAAGGCATAGGCAACATAAGCACTGGCTTAAGACCCTCACCTGCCAGGGGGCACCCAACAATCCACCTGAGCTGCATTTTTGTAATGGACTGGGCTGCTGAATAACTGAGCAAGGAAGGAGCTGAACTGTGATGGGACTCTCACCTCTCTGATCGGGTGTTAGGTGCAGCTGATAGCTTCAGGAGGCTCCAATCAGACTGATCATTAAGATGTAAACAGGCCTCTTTCCTTTGCTTTGTCTGCTTGAATATGAATCTCACCTCCCTGATTAGGTGTTATTTATTTATTACTTTTGTTTACCAGGTAAACGCAATGAGCCAAAGGCCTATTTTCATGCATGACCCAGGATCATACAAATACAGTCAAGATGTTACATATGAATAAATACAGTTAACATAGAATGAAAACACAATTAAAAACAGTTACAGCATAGTTGATCCAACACGTTTCCTTAATTTGACTTTAAAAGTTTGATGACTTATGTTACCAGAAAATAATCCAGGAAGCTCATTCCAATTTAAGGCAGCACTGAAAGAGAATGCTCAACTTCCCATTTTAGTTTTGGTTCTTGGCACTATAAATCTAATCATTTCACTAGAACAACAACCCCTAACATTGTTATTAACATGAAGCAATGAGTACAGTGGAGAATTTTCCCCTTGATGAAGAATGTTATCAGTCAAACAACCCAAACTGTATAGGCTACTCAGCCTCGGTGGAAGCCATCCAGAATACTTATACAGAACACAGTGATGAGTGAAATATGGTAATTTAAATGTGAATCTACAAATACTGTGAAATACAGATGTAAAAATGGAAATATCTTGCTTGGCCCAATTAGAAAAGTGGAAAGAATTATCATTTAGAATTGGAAGAAGTATGCCCTTTGTTATGGCCATCCTTGCTTGAATAGTAAGCATGGACTGCAATTTAAATAAGGGTCCCAATTTTTGATTTACCTGACGACTGACAGATTTTATATGGGAAGAAAAAGTTAGATTAGCATCTAGAAGGATACCGAAATATTTAAATTGGGTGACCTGTGTGACAATTAGCCAGCTGGTTATGATTATTGTATGATATTGGTATTAAAAATAAGTGGTCTGTGTATGAAATGTCAGTCCGTGAAATTTGGCCCTTTAAATTACAAACTGTCAGCAGCTGAAACCACAGAATATAATTAAAACTGATAAGGGAACCAGTTAATTAACTACCTTCCTTCCAGTGGGCATTGTATTACCTTTTATGACATGCCTAGGCTTTTTGAAGTTGAAACCAAATGTGACTTTATGAGTCTGCCAGAGGATGAGCCTAATAAACTTTTATGACATCTTAAGAGGAACAGGCCATTTGATACCAACGTGGTGTGAAAAGTTGCAAACCCTTTGGTGTCCTTGGGAAAACAGGGACCAGCCACCAGTTCAAAGGAAATGCTTGAGTAAAGGCTGTCAGAATTTAGGATTTTTTTTTTCTTCTGATGTCACATTATTTGACATACCTCCTGGTAGGAAACCATGTTTGTAATTTTATATTCTAAAAGGAGGAGCTAGATGACTCACAGAAGGGATGTGAAGACACAGAATTTAAACTGATACTTGTGTCTGAAATGTTGATCATATTATTCTGGGACTCCGAGAGAAAACAGTTCTCTGATCTAACTAAAAGCACTTCCAGAGGTAATACCTTAGATAGCAAAAATCTTAATGTATTGTGGTACGAGTTTTGTTTTGTAATTTTCCCTTGTTCTTTTATGTGATTGTGAGCGCTTTGATATAGTGTTCTGTGTTTAAATTTTTTTCATATTTTTATCATCTTTTAGTAAAGAACCTTTTCTTTGAAAGACTGCCTGAGTGTCTGCAGTTGCTTTTTTTGCATGTGACGTATAGGTGGTTAAGTCTGACAACTGTTCAACAGCTTGATGGTGTTACTAAGCTTGGTAAAAGGCAAGACTATACCTAAGGTCTCTTAAAGAGTTTTAAGGGTTCATTTTGGATACCTGGTTAGGTGCCATTAGGCGAATTATATATTGCATCCCCCCCGAAGAGAATATTATCTGAGCCTGTACATTTGGGTACATTAGCATAAGGTTCACAGTTTGAATCCCCCCAAGAACTTGAGACTAAAGGTGATTCGGACTCAAAATCAGACAGGAGGGTTACCCCATCTGTTACCTGTTTGCACTATTGCACTCTGAAGTTGGCACTGTGGGAGCAGAGGGCCTGACCTGCGGAGTGTATTTGTGACAGATTTGGTTGGCAGCAGTGCGATACATTTGGTAACACAAGCTTTAACTGTTCAGTGTGTCAGCTTAATACTGTACAGCTCACTTGCAAAATAAGGCAGTGATTTATTTTTAAAGGAGAAAAGAGCACAATATAATTTTGCTTACAGTCAAAGTTCCTACCTGTTTTATTTTTTTTCAAAGTGCAAGTTAGAGTAGCCATAGTTAGGGAAGAAGATGGCTTCCAACTACAGTGAGAACACTGCAGACTACCTGAAGCAGTTGTGCAAGGAGAGAGGAGCCCTGCACGAGAGGAGAGCCACCAAGCAGAACCTCATGAATGCTCTGATGGCCACTGATGCCCAGAGTGTCGAGTCACAGACTGTGACTGCAAAGGATCAAACCCTGGGTGTGGAGGGGTCAGCGGCCAGTGCAGTGTCCAGATCCAGGGAGGAGGACAGCAGGACCAGTGCAAGACAAGAGCCACAGCAGCAGAGGATGGTCACCAGCATTCTGGATCCAGAAGCCATCAGGCTGCAGATGGAGTTGTGGAGGATGGAGCTGGAGTTCCAGAGAGAAGAGAAGTGAGAGCAGCAAGCTGCAGAGGAGAAGAGGGAGTGAGAACAGCGAGAAGCTGACTGTGAAGAACATGAGCACCAGCAAGCTGCAGAGGAGAAGAGGGAGTGAGAACAGTGAGAAGCTGAACGTGAATAGTGAGAAGCAGACCGTGAAGAGTGTGAGCACCAGAGGTGACATGAACTGGAGAAGCTACGACTCCAACCACCAGCACCAGAGTAGGTAAGTGGCTTGGGTTGAATTGGAACTACAGGACTGGGCTACAAATTAAATTCAAAATTGATAGCTGAATTTAAAGAGGGGGAGGATATGAATGCCTTTTTAAATTAGTTTGAAAAGGTTTGTATTCAGGCAAAGATTCCTAGAGGGTCCTGGAGCTTCCAGCTATCCCCGCTACTTACTGGGAAAGCTTGGGATACATTGGGTCAAATGGACAATGAGGACAGTAATGATTACAGCAAACTTAAAGCTGCATTTCTAAAAAAGTTTGATTCAACTGCAGAAGCATACAGAGCTAAATTCCGAAAGCATAGGAGAAGCCCTGACATGAGCTACGAGGAGCTAGCCATGAAACGTCAGTGTTTAAAATGTTGGTGGGAAGGAATCGAAGCAAACTCTGTAGATAAAATTGAAAATGCTATATTGTTAGAACAATTTTTGGGGGCATGCCAAGCAGAGCTGAAAACCTGGCTGAAGGACCGAGATCCCAAAACAGTGCAAGAGGCTGCTGAACTCTCGGACCGCAATGCCAAGAGCAGACCTGCTCTGAGAGTGAATGGGGTGGGTGTGGCAGTGCAGAAAGGGAAAAGCATGCCTTCAGGGCAGCTAAAACCCTCACTGCCTCCACCGAAACCAGTTAGCCCCAGGTTTCAAAGAAAATATTTTTCTGAGACAAGAAACGAATGTTGGGTTTGCAAAGAAACTTGGCATATTGCCAGACAGTGTCCCAAAAGGATGAGCAGTACGCAAAATGGGCCTGGGAAAGAAGTGGGTTGTTTGTGTGTCCCTGGAAGCATGCCTGTGAACATGAGGGAACACATGCACCCAGTCACTGTGAATGGTGTGCAGATACAAGGGTTAAGAGACACGGGGCATGCCTGACATTGGTAAAAGTGGATCTGGTAGAGCCTGGTCTGCTTATACCCAATAAATTTGTAACTATACAAGGCTTCACTGGGGAGAAGAAAACATTGCTACTCACTAGTATTCTTCTAGACTGGGGTGAAACAGGGGGAACTGTGCAACAGGTGGCTGTAGCCAAAACTTTAGCAGTTGACATCATCCTTGGCAACAGTCTCAAACAGGGGATGGTGTGTGCAGCTACCTGTAGCCAAGCGGCAGGGGAAAACTATAGTTCCCTGGACCCCATAGAAGCCACTGTGGAAACCACTGGGAGACCGGTTCCCCAGTCGGTGTCTCCTGATATGGAGACTAATGAAAAGGGGGTAGAAATTTCCCCAGTAGCAGTTAACCAAACAGCTATGGAGGATTACTCTGAAGAAGGAGGGGTGACCCATTGTCAGAAGGTTAGGGATGACAGTGATCCTGAGTGCCCTGATGCTAGAGCTAGGGACCATAGTTTAGAGACTGAGGGGGACCTGTCCCATGCCTTGGGAATGTGTAAGGAGTTTGCAACTGCTCAGAAAAATGACCCTAGTCTAGAGAAGCTGAGGGCTTGAGCAAACTCTGATGGAGCACAGGGAGGTGACGGAAAACATAACATTTATTGGGAAAATGGACCGATGAATAGTCAGGATGCTAAGAGAGAGGGAGGGAGGGGTGAGAGGCAGCTTATCGTTCCCCAGGGGTACCGTGAGCAGTTGCTCAAGATTGCATACGATATTTCCTAAGCTGGTCATCTAGAAATCATGCACACTATGCAGCAGTTAGCCCAGAATTTCTATTGGCCCAACTTCACCCAGTAGGTGGAGAAGTATTGCAGGTCTTGTCACCGGTGCCAAGAAATAGGGAAGGTGGGTAAGAAAACCCAAGCCGCCCTAATTCCATTGTCCATAGTGGAGGAGCCATTCCAGAGGGTGGGAATATATTGTGGGGCCTTTAAATACCTCCAGCTCCTCTGGGAAGAGGTTCATTCTGACTGTGATGGATTATGCCACCCGGTATCCAGAGGCAGTCATCCTATCCTCGCTGAGGACAGACAAAGTGGCAGATGCCGTATTTGGGATTTTCTCCCGTGTTGGGTTTCCACAGGAGGTTATCACCAATTGAGGGGGTTCCTTCATGTCGGACCTGATGAAATGTTTGTGGGAAAAGTGTGGGGTGGTGCAGAGACACACAACGCCTCATCACCCACAAGCCAATGGGCTTGTGGAAAGATTTAACGGTACCCTGAAGTCAATGCTCTGAGCATTTGCTGAACAGCATGGGAGGGACTGGGAGACATACCTTCCCCACCTTTTTTTTGCATACAGAAAGGTGCCTCAAGAGTCAACAGGGTTTCCCCTTTGAGTTCTTATATGTACGATGGGTACGTGGGCCCCTAGATTTGATCTGGGAGGACTGGAAAGGCAAGCATGCCATCCAGGGAACTCCCATAGTGGATTACATCCGTAGGTTTAGGGAAAGGCTGAAGAAGCTTATGGGGACAGCCCAGAGCAACCTGGCAGCTGCCCAACAGAAACAATAAGTGTGGTACAACCGCAGAGCAAGAGCTCGCTTGTACACGGTGGGTCAAGAAGTCATGGTCCTCATCCTGGTCTGGAAAGACAAGCTGCAGGCTGAGTGGGCAGGACCGTACAAAGTAGTCAGAAAGGTAAACAACATGAACTATATCATAGAATTACCTGACAGAAGACATATAGAAAGAATATACCATGTCAACATGAGGAAGCCATATGCTGATAGGGCTGACATGGTGTTTGCAGTGTGTAGTCCTGGTGAGGGGACAGATGAAGGAGACCCCCTTCTTGACTTGCTGGAAGAAAGCAAGTGTGAGTCCTCTGTGGAGGTAGCTAAATTGTCACCCCAGCTGGCCCCGGACAAGATCCAGGAAGTAAGGCAGGTTTTAGCAGACTTTGCCCCACTGTTTAGCACCAAGCCGGGACTAACCCCCTTAGCGACACACGATGTAGAGATAGGGACACAGACACCCATACAGCAGACAGCATATCAGATGTCAGAGGCTGTCCAAAAGGACATTAGGAGGGAGGTGGAGGAAATGCTGGATTTAGGGGTAATCCAGAGATCCCACAGCCCCTGGGCCTCACCCATAGTCCTTGTGCCCAATCCAGATGGCTGTACTCATTTCTGTGTGGACTATCATGGACTGAATGCAGTCACGAAGTCAGATGCCCGCCTGATGCCCTGCACGGATGAATTCCTGGACAAGCTGGGAGGGGCGACCTACCTTACGACTATTGACCTAACAAAGGGGTACTGGCAGGTAGAGTTAACTGACAGAGCTAGGGAGAGGTCAGCTTTCATCACTTCGATAGGCTTATTTCAATTTAAAGTAATGCTTTTCGAAATTAAAAACGCCCCGGCCACTTTCCAAAGGTTGGTGAACCAGGTATTAAATGGTGCTGAGGAGTAAGCCATGGCATACCTGGATGACATTGCCATCTTTAGTGCCAGATGGAAGGAATACCTGTCCCACCTTAGGGAAGTGCTGGGCAGGACACAGAGGTCTGGGCTCACTGTCAAAGCTGAGAAGCACCAGGTGGCCATGGCTGATGTGGCATACTTTGGGCATGTTGTAGGCCGGGGCAGCTCCGTCCTAACCAAGTTAAAACAGAGGTGATCAAGGCATGGCCAGACCAGAAATGCAGAAACAGATCAGGAGTTTTCTACGGACAGCAGGGTACTATAGGACATTTGTACCCAATTACAGTGCCCTGGCTGCTCCCCTATCTGACCTGGTAAACAAAAGGATGCCTAAGAAAATTACCTGGGAACCAGAATGTGAAAAAGCCTTTACCAGATTGAAGGAGGCACTGTGCAGTGCTCCTGTATTGACAAGTCCTGACTGTAGCAGACCCTTTATAGTCCAGACTAATGCCTCAGATGTGGGTAATGGGGCAGTACTGAGTCAGACATCCAACCAAGGGAACGATCACCCCATAGTGTACCTGAGTAAAAAGTTACTTCCCAGGGAGCAGGCTTACTCTACTGTGGAAAAAGAGTGTCTTGCCATAGTGTGGGCCCTAAGGAGGTTAGAGCCATACTTATATGGGCAGCATTTTGAGGTACAAACTGATCACAACCCCCTGGTTTGGTTGACACAAATGGGAAAAACTAATGGTAGACTATTAAGTTGGAGTCTTGCTTACAAGGGTATGACATGATGATCTTACATAGGGCTGGAGCAACCAATCAGAATGCAGATGGCTTGTCGCATCTATATGAGGAGTGAACTGACTTAGGAAGCTCATTCCGTGCAGGGGATAGAGCCCCCAAATTCAGTCTAGGTGGGGAGGATTGTGACGCTTGGCCAGCTGGTTATGATTATTGTACGATACTGGTATTACAGTATATGCCACTTGTAACAGACTGATTTGACTGCGGTGTCCGTTACAACGATAAGTAAAAAAAAAACGGGCGAGCAAGTGATGAGAATTACTGTATTCAAATCTCTGCTAGGTAGTGACCAGTAGTGATTTACAGCTCCTTTCCGAGTTAGTCGCAGTGTGCAAAAAACCTCCAGAAACTTTATTTATTTGTTTTTAAAAATAGCAACACACAAAAAACCAAAACAGAAACATGTAAGCACTGATCTAGGTTGTGCTGTACTTATCTACTGCTCCTTTGGGATGAAATCCTCCATAGTAGTTTGGCGCTTCTTCACGATTGTGTAGTGATGCCAGATGGTCTCCACATTTGCAGCCTGATCCCACTTGGGGGTAATGTCATCCCTCTGCTCGATGACCCTACGGAGAGTCAGAAGAGCATTCCTTACATCCGCCAGTGTTACTGGCACCTCATCTCTGTTCTCTTGCTGTGAGGTTTCCTCTTCCTCCTCATCATTTTGTGCATCCTGTGATTGGGTGACTGCTTCTGCAACATCATCCACTTTGATGTGAGGTGTGTCATTAGCCAGTATACACAGCTCATTCCTTAGTTCTTGGGGTAAGTCAGAAGCAGTGGGCTCCTCCTCTGGGACAACACCAATTAGAGGGTCAGTGGCGAATCCACCCTTTCGGAAGCACCTCTGGATGGTATCTTGTGAGACTATGTGCTATGCTTATTGTATGAGGTGCACTGAATCCAAAAGGTTAATTCGTCGTACGCAGACAGAAGCAGTAATTTCCTCCACACCATCCAGGATGTCAAGCAGTCTTCCCCTCATCAGTCTTACATAGTGCCGCTTGAAGCTGTATATAATGCCTTGATCTAATGGTTGCATTAAGCATGTTGTGTTGGGTGGTAAGTACACAAGCTTAATGTTTCTTAGACCAGCTAACGGAAGGTGGGAGGTACAGTTATCTAACAGCAAGGCAATTTTCCTAGTTCTCAGTGAGCGGTCCCAATTTCACAGCCAAGATGAAAAAATCTCCGATGTCATCCAATCTGTTTTGTTACTTTTGTAGATGACTGGCAGGTGCTGCATGCCTCTAAAACACCTAGACTGTGTACTTTTGCCAATCACAATCGGGATTTGCTTCTCCATACCTGCCATGTTACAGGTTAGGAGGACAGTGATGCGCTCCTTTGCCTTTTTTAAGCCTAATGGGGTTTTGGTTTTAAAGGCAAGTGTGCCATATCCGACACAACGAAAAAAAAGACCAGTTTCGTCAGTGTTGAAAATGTTTTCAGGAGAGTAGCCTTGGAGGAGATCAGGCAGCACTTCCCTTAGCCAAGTTTAAGCAACAGCTGTATCAGCTATTAACTTCTCACCATGGACTTTGCGGAATGAAATGTTGTTCCACATTTTCCAATGGCTTAGCCACCCATCCGTTGCTTTAAAATCATTTTTGCCCATGGCAACTGTAATGTGGTCTGCTTTTTGCAACAGTAAGGGACCACTAATTAATGCCTCCCTCCCCCTTGCATTGGTAAACCAACGCAACAGAGCTTCTTCCACATCGTTATCTTTCCCGTCCTGCTTTCTCTTTCATTTGGGGTTCTGATTTCTATGCCAGTCCGACAGAAGTGCCTCTTTATTCTTAAGCAAGTCAGACAAAGTTGACTTGAGGATTGAGAAATGTGTGCTGAGGTCACGCATACTTAATTTAGGCAATTTCTCAATCTTCTTAATAATCTCAATTTTTTTGGAAAGTGTAAGATATGTTCACTTATCAGAAGTATTCTTGGGGGCACTCATCATTTTGCAGAAGTACAGCATGAAACCAAGAACAGCGCTTATTACCTACACTACCAGAGGAAGCAAAGATTATGCGGATCGAAAATGAGTTAAAGAAGCCAGTAAGACAGCTGACAGTCAGCTGACCATCATTGATTTGCATTGTAAAGTAGGTGTTTTTTATGAACAGATCGCTGTTACTGCAGGAACTTAAGGTCTGCTTTGACGGACAATTTTAACACTACAAGTATAGCATGTGACATTTGGCAATGGTAAGACATCCGTTAGAAGCAGAAGTCCATTATAACTGGAGCCGATATAAGTGGCGCATACTGTATAAATAAATTATCTGTGTATGAAATGTCAGTCTGTGAGATTTGGCCCTTTAAATTACAAGGTGTCAGCAGCTGAAACCACAGGATTTAATTAAAACTGATAAGGGGAACCAGTTAATTAACTACCTTCCTTCCAGTGGGCATTTTATTACATTTTATGACATGCCTAGGCTTTTAGAAGTTGAAAACCAAATATGACTTTATGAGTCTGCCAGAGGATGAGCCTAATAAACTTTTATGATGTCTTAAGAGGAACAGGCCATTTGTTACCAACATGGTGTGAAAAGTTGCAAACCCTTTGGTGTTCCTTGGGAAAACAGGAACCAGCCACCAACTCAAAGGAAATGCTTGATTAAAGACTGTCAGAATTTAGGATATGTTTTTTTCTTCTGATGTCACATTATTTAACATACCTCCTGGTAGGAAATCATGTTTGTAATTTTATATTCTAAAAGGAGCTAGATGACTCACAGAAGGGGTGTGGAGACATAGAGTTTAAACTGATACTTGTGTCTGAAATGTTGATTACTGTATATTATTTTGGAACTCCGAGAGAAAACAGTTCTCTGATCTAACTAAAAGCACTTCCAGAGGTAATACCTTAGATAGCAAAAGTCTAAATGTATTGTGGGACGAGTTTTGCTTTGTAATTTTCCCTTGTTCCTTTATGTGTGTGAGCTCTTTGATATATTGTTCTGTGTTTACATTTTTTTCATATTTTTATCATCTTTTAGTAAAGAACCTTTTCTTTGAAAGACTGCCTGGGTGACTGTCAGTTCTTTTTTTTTTGCATGTGACGTATAGGTGATTAAGTCTGACAACTGTTCAACAGCTTGATGGTGTTACTAAGCTTGTTAAAAGGTAAGAATATACCTAAGGTCTCTTATGGAGTTTTAAGGGTTCATTTTGGATACCTGGTTAGGTGCCCTTAGACGAAAGATATATTGCATCCCCCTGAAGAGGATATTATCTGAGCCTGTAAATCTGGGTATGCTAGCATAAGGTTCACAGTTTGAATCCCCCCCAGAGCTTGAGACTAAAGGTGATTCAGACCCAAAAGCAGACAGGAGGGTTACCCTGTCTGTTACCTGTTCACACTATTGCACTCTGAGGTTGGCACTGTGGGAGCAGAGGGCCTGACCTGCGAAGTGCGTTTGTGACAACCTGATCCAATTTATTACCATGGGTGTGTATTATTATTACTAGATCAGGGACCTTAAATAATCTCTGTCTAGAGCGGAAAAGCATACATTTAGTCTTCTTACTATTCAGGGAAAGCTGTTTTTTTTATTAGCCAGTTACCCAAAACACAAAAATCCTCATTTAATCTTTTATTTATGTCTTCCACTGAGTCTGAGCTACAAAACCAAATGTCACTCGCATAGATCAAACAGTGCGTATGTCTCATTAGGGAAGGAATGGTGTCAATGAATAATGTGGATAGGAGAAGCTCAAGAATTGAACCTTGGGGCACTCCCTGTTCCATCATTCTACAGTTGGACAAACTACCACTTAAACCCATCCTTAATGGCCGATTTGTCAAATAATTATTGATCCAATGAAGTGGAGAATCCACCAATCTGATGTTCCTAAGGCTCCCGCACAGCAGGTGGTGATTAACTAAATCAAAGGCCTTGGACAGGTCCATGAACACAGCACCAGTGAGTAACCCATGATTCACAGACATGGTGGTGTGGTCCATGAAAATACCCAAGGCCATACCCATACCATGAAACTTATGGAAACCATGCTGCTCTGGAGCACTAAGGCCAGCGGAGTGGAGGTATTCAGTTAATTGTTCATTTACCAATTTCTCAAGAATTTTACCCAAGGGAGGAAGCAGTGAGAAAGGACGATAGTTGACCATATCTCCAGTACCACCAGATTTATAAATGGGCCTTATCAGAATCTGCTTCTATTGATCAGAGAAGCAGCCCATGACAAATGACAAGTTAAAAATCAAAGCCAGTGGACAGGTAATATAATCTGAGACTAATTTAAAAACTTTGGCTCCCGTTCACTGGCTCCAGGGCTAGTACTGGTCATCAGTTGTAATAGTTTTTTGATTTGATAAGGCTTTATTGCTGCGAAGTAAAAAGTTGTCATAACATTAGGATTTTTAAATGAATTAATAACCTCATTAGAAATATGCATATCTAGACAAGTTTAAGTACAGCTGATAGCTTCTGGGGGCTCCAGCCAGACTGACCTTTAACGTGAAAACTGGCCATTTTCCTTTGTTTTGTCTCCTGGTATCTGAAGTGGGAAAAAGTAGCTAAAAGATCCCTGCCCCCTACTTGGTGTTCCTGATAGGGAGAGTGACTGGTGCAAATCTTAAATGGGAGCCCCCTGTAGTAGTTTGTCCACTACTTCCCTCATCTTGTGCATTTGAGGGGGGCCCTATCATTCATATAGGAAGGATCGGAGAGCCAGCAGAACCTGCTTATTGGAGAGTCTGTTCCAAGTTCCAGATGCCTCATTAGCACATGGATGTTCTGTGGCATGTCCTAGCCCTGGGTCACGTAGTATGCAGGTAGAGGTTGTGGTTCGCAAATCCAAGCATTCTGAGTCTACATGTTTTCCAGATTCTTGGCCTGGGGCTGTAGCCACTAGGCTATACAGCCTAATGTATTAATTTTTACACTCCTTCACTGGGCTTGGATTATCATTATTAAATGCAATTCTCCTCTCAGGGAAAATTAGTAGGAAGGTTCATGGTCGAGTTTGGGTTGATCCAATGAGTGTCGTGAGAATGGTCATCAAAGATATGAAAAAAAGAAAAAAAATGGGGCTGAATTTTCGAAGTCCTTTAACAGTACTATACTGCAATTCACAAACAGTATGGCTAAGCCTGATCTTTAACACCACCTGCAAAACCACATTTTATGACACAGAGTAGCAAAGAGGCTGCAGTGCTATAAATAGTCTTACAATGCCTCCAAGGGCAGCAGTGGCCTTTAGATCATATTTGTTTAATTTGCAGGCAATTGTACATGTTATGGAGCTACAGTATATACATATAATACCCCCACCCACCACATTATGTACAATTGCCTGCAAAGTAAACAAAGAGTATTTGAAGGCCACCACTAATCCTGACCATTGTAAGTCTATCTATATAGCACTACAACCCCTTCCCTATGTGGTTTTGTGGGTGGGGCTGTATCAAGAAGTAAGATTATACTTGCAGTAAGTTAAGTAGCATAAAAAGGTGACAATCATGTATGCTGAGACTGAGAGTAGTCTTGCACGTACAGTGATCCCCTGGTTATCCACCAAATATTTGTACAAAATGATAGCTATTCTATTGCCCCATGTTATCTCACACCCTTGATTATCCACCTAGTTTTGCTTGTATGAAAATGGGCAAATAGTCAAGGGAGCACTGTAGATTATCAGACTGAAATCAAACAGTATGTGACACATGGGGAAAAGGGAGACTAGAGAATGGTGTGCACTGTCGCTAATATGATTTTGAGAAAGGCGAGCAGAAGGGTAGGAATTTTGATTTGCATTCTGTTGCCCGTAGCTCTTTACATACAAACTGTATCCTAACATGAGATACAGTTTGTGTGTAAATGGATTCTCATGGTGCCTTACAGTCTGTGACAGGGTTCCTTTGCAGCAAAGGGGCATGGTCACGGTGAGAGGGGGCCCCAGATTTCTCCTGGCCCTAGAGCCAAAGGTTACCTTAATCTGGCCCTGCCAAGCCCAGCACACCTTAGGTCCCAGACCTGCCTGATGAGTACTCTGGACTCATCCTGGTGCAGTATATTTCCTGCATTGGTGTGAAAGGACAAATCCTCAGCTTGTCAAGAGAAAATGGCATACTAAAATGGAATGGGCACAGGGATAGTTATTTACCAAGACTTTCCAAGGACTTGACTGACAGACAAAGCCTACGGCCCCATCAAGAAAAAGCTAGCCAAGTGAAGCATTCAGTACTCCCTAAGATATCCTGCAACCCTCCTGCACAACAGACCAATTGTACCTTAAATATTGACAGGAATGGAAAGATCATGGACTTTGCCTTTAGTATACCTCCAGAACGGTAGAACTCCCTACATCCTAGATAGACCAGTGTTGCGGAAGGGACAGACAGTGATCCAGATAATTTTTAGGACTCAGAAGTATTTACTACTACCTTTTTACACCTGGTAGTATTTTCATCCTAATGGTAGTACTGTCATCCACTGACCCATCTCGTACCAGCAACATCTAAACCAAGTCTCAATCCACTGGACGCCTGCAGTCACTGACTGTCTAATACTGCTGTGGAGTCATAATGTGACCTTACTTTTAACATTGTCATGTTGCAACAGTCCTTCTAACCAGCCAGTGAACAACTCCTGTCCCCCACTGCTACAGGTTCCTGTGTAGTGCCATGGCTGCTAGCATCTCATTGTACTGCCAACTTACAACATATTGTAAATGTGCAGGGTGGTAAAAAACTTCCTAAAATTAGAAAGTGGGAGTATTTCAGTTAAAATGGTAGTAAAATACTCCTTTACTCCCCTTATCTGCAACAGATGGGCACAGAGTTTTCAAGCTGATTTTATACAGAGAAGAGGGGGTTATCTATCCTTGTCAAAAGAGGATCCCCCACTTCAGGAAATTACAGTTGACACTGATACAGGGGGAATATGGGTAATGGTCAAGGATAAGGTACAAAAAAGAGATATCGTTCTTAACATTTATGCACCTAATGAAGATGATCCTATGAAGGTGTCAGCGTGGCTCAGTTGGTAGCACATCCGCCTCTGGACCAGAAGGTCGTGGGTTCTCGTCCCACAATGGGATTGGACTTGTACCTAAAAATCGCTGGCATCCGAGTGCAGTATTGGGGGGTGCTGTACTGCTGGGGTGTGCCATCCTTCGGATGAGACGTTAAACCGAGGTCCCTTCTGCCCGTCCTGGTGGGTGTCCAGGTGGAAGTAAAAGAACCCAGGGCACTCTTCGCAAAGAGTAGGGAACATTCCCGGTGTCCTGGCCAACATTCCCCTTCCCATAAAACTGGTTCATGCAATTATCCAGGCTGTGTGTAGGTGATGATGTGCGATATGGCTGCCACCACACATTCAGTCACTTCACTACCTGTCTAGCATTGCTTGAAAGCGCTTTGGATGTATGAAAAGCGCTATATAAATGCTAATTCTTCTTCTTCTTCTTCTTTCACACCATGTCGCAAAAGGTGCTAGATAATTTAGCTCCAGAGTGACTTACACTGATCGGCAGTGACTAATCTGGCATATGATACACTGTTAAAGACCCAAGGGAACAGGAGCACCAAGTTCACATCAGGGTAAGACAGGTCATACACAAAATGTGTGCAGATCTAGCTCTACAAGATATCTAGAGGGTGCTAAAACTCACTGAGCAGGATTATACATATAGATCCCTCAGATTTACCTCAAAGAGTGGATTAGATGGTTCCACGTCAAAATAGCAACTGTGGAACAGTGACAAGTCATAAGGGCGCCAAACTCACAGTACGAACACGTCTAGTCAAAGTTCCCTCCCCACTATATATGCTAACTCCAGGGGGGGGCTCAAGGATTGGGGGAACCGTTGATCACCCAAAGGTGTCAGCGCTGTGATTTCGTTGCTATTTCCATGCATCACTGTTTTCCAGTCGCTATTTTCATGGGCTACCAGATTCGATTATTAAGTTCCAAAAACTTAGCACTCGAGTAATAAAATGTTGACAGCATTGCTCAATGCAAAAGTGCAGAGTGACATCCCCTCATGAAGGCTTTACTGCCAAAGCGCTGGGGTAAAGGGCATTTGCTCTGACTAAATAAATCTGCTTTTCTGCATTGAGCAACATTGTCAAGTACTTCTTTTTACTGCTCAAGTGCTGAGTTATAGAACTCTGTGTGTAGTTGGGCTGGCTGCCAACACTCAGCACCGACCTATTCCTGCTGAGTCGCAGCAACTCACAGTGGAGTTTTGAATTAGATTATTGCCTGCCTGAGCAAGAATGCCATGGCAGAAGCCACAGGGGTGGAGATCCATTTCATGATAATGTCAGATCATGTGCCAGTATCCATCTCCACAGTTCTCTCCAACACACTTGCCAAAGCTCTGTGTTGGACGATTAATCCACTTCTACTACAATTGGAGGAGTCTGTGACTTGTCTCAGAGAACAAATAAATGTGTACTTTGACATTAATAGGCAGCCCGATATAAAGGAGCAAATGCTATGGGAGGCTTTTAAGGCATTCATTAGGGGCCAAATAATTAGATACTCGGCATGGTTAAACAAGCAGCGTAGGGCCGAGACCACTGATTTCCAACAGCAACTAAAAGAAGCTAAAAGGGTACTTTATAATAATCTGAGTGACTGGAGCCAGTGGTCTTAACAGTCATACAATGAAAGTTTAAACTAAACACAATAATACATCAACAGGTGGAGAAAGCATTATTTTTCCTGTAACAACACTATTGAGAAGGGGGGACAGAGCTTATATGTGCTGTATGATTTGATTAACTGTATGGTTGTGCTGTTGCTTTTACCATACAGAGCTCAGAGCATTATGAATTGAGCACTTTATAAATAAAATACAGAAACAAGAATTTGATGGCAGATAAGGACCATTTGGCCCACCCAGTCTGCCCATTTCTCTACCTAATGGATAAGCTGCAGAACCTAGTTAACCAACAGCCTACTTCCTCCTGCTCCCACTAGAATTGCCTTATGTGTGTCCCATGCATTCTTGAATTTCCCCACTGTTTTTGACTCCACAATCTCCTCAGGAATGCCGTTCCATGCATCCACCACCATCTCTGTGAAAAAATACTTCCTCACATTCCTCTGAGTTGTCCCTCCTCTATCTTCAAATTGTGCCCCCTTGTTCTTGCACATCTCTTTTTCTGAAAGATGCTACCCTCTTGGACTTCATTGATTCCCTTGAGGTACTTGAAAGCTTCTATCATGTCCCCCCTCTCTCTCCTTTCCTCGAGGATATACATATTAAGCTCCCTTAGCCTCTCTTCGTATGGCTTCTGGTGCAGACCCTGCACCATTTTAGTTGTCCTCTTCTGGACAGCCTCCATCCTGTCTATGTCCTTGGGGTCTCCAGAACTGCATGCAGTACTCCAGATGGGGTCTCACCAACTGTCTGTACAGAGGGATAACAACTTCCTGTTTTCTACTGGTGATGTCTCTCCCTATGCATCCCAGTATCCCCCCAGCCCTCCTTAATGCCTTCTCACATTGCTTGCCCACCTTTAGGTCATCTAATAAGACTATCCCCAGGTCCCTTTCCATTTTTGTTGTTGTTAGTATCTCACCCCCCCATTGTGTATTCTTCTCCTCTCACCCGTTAGTCTAGCTAAGGTCAAGGGGGCAATTCATTCCTTGAATAAAGGCCCAAATGGCCTCAGTGTTGATTTTTATCAGTTGTTTGCCCAGGAATTGGTCCCTCTCCTTCACCAACTTCTTCAGGAGTTGGCTAAAGGGGCGTGCCTTGGCCCTCCATGCTGGAAGCTACCATCATAGTCTTATTCAAAAACCTCATTAAGACAGAACGAACTGCATGAATTACAGGACCATGTCCCTTATCAAAGTGAATGCCAAGATCTAGCATACTTACTGCACACATGGAAAAGATAATCCTACACCATATCCATCTTTTACAAACAGGTTTTATGAAAGGGTAGCAAGAATCCGATAACATTCGGGCACTAGCTAATTTGATTATGACAGCATAGAAAGGGCACAACACGGCAAATGTGGTGACAACTGGCGCAGAGAAAGCCTTTGACTCAGTGGAGTGGGACTACTTTTTTTAAGTCATGTCTCATGTGGGACTAGGCCAGCAGTACATCTCCTGGGTAAAACAGTTATACTCAACACTGACTTCCCTGTCCTGATGTATGTTATCGCCAAAGTTCACACTCCATCGAGGCATGGGACAGGCCTGCCATTATTGCCTCTGCTTTTTGTGCATGCTATGCAGCCTCTGGTGGTGGCAGTACATGGCAATCCTAATAATAAAGGGATTTAAACAGATAAGGAGAGCCATAAGATACTACCTTATGTGGACGATTTACTACCGACTCTGCCCCGTATCAAGCAATCACTGCCTGCCACCCTGTCCCTGACGTCACAGTTTGGCACTCTGTTGGGTTTACAGGTTAACTGGTCTAAAACTGAGTTCCTAACACTGGTGGGATGTGGAGACCCACCTCCTTCCCTGCTATTCACTAATATGACATGGATGCCTCAAGATATTCATTACTTAAGTATGCATATTTCCCCCAAGCTTAAGGAAAGGGCAACTTACATTCTGCACCCTTTAATATAAGAACTTGTAACAGACATGGGGTGGTGGAAGAAACCAAACTTAATGCTTCCAGGTGAAACTGACGCTGTATAAATGATGGCCCTTCCCAAACTAAATTACTGTACCACTAATTTGCCAATGCAAATCTCAGACAGATGGTATCAAAGAACAGACAGGATGTTTTCCTCCTTCTTATGGGGACAACAAACACCATATTTTGGGAAAAGGCTACTCAGGGCTCCAGCTAAATGTGGCGGTTGGAACACACCCTGGCCATGGGCATACCATATTGCTCAGTGCATCAAACACAGCTTACCATGGCTGAAACAGAGCCACAAGCTCCTCTGTAGGTCCAAACTGAGAAGGACCTTTATGGTGATTAACCACTGCAGTGTGGACCAAATGTAAATATGGGGAGACTCCATCCCCAACTTGTGATGTCACAAGGTCCTCTTTCAGGAAAGTTCAAACAATGTCAAAATTAAGAAGTTTTTCCTTGGGCATTTTTCTGTCTCTATGGTACAACCTCAGATTGCAGATCACAGGGGATGTGATGCACTGACCTCATTAGGAGCACCAAGGAATAGGGTACTTTGAGATGTGATATGTCCCCTCATTCTAACTCTAAAATCCTTTCAACAGCTATGGGATTAATAGCAGTTACCCTCCACAGACCATTGGAAATTCCTACAATTCTGACATGAACTTAAACATTGGATAGATCAAGACTACCACTATCAGCCCACAGAGATGTGTGAAGTTATAGATCATTGGACCCATCCACAGGGGACACAAGCAATTTGTTATATGCCCACATGCAACGGCTCCATTTCCTGAACTGGTATCCCAACAAGCTGAGGTGGGCCTCAGACCTGCAAGTGGAGATTTCACTGGAAACCTGAAACTGGTACTGGCTGCTGGCTCGTCAAGGTACCCCAGACCCCAAGGCACAGCACATACAAAATAAATTTTGGCCAGATGGCACCATACCCCAAAAAGATTAGTGAAGATGGGCACTGCCATTCCAAATGAATGCTGGTGATGCCATCAATCACTAGGCCATACAATCAACATTTTGTGGACCTGATCAGAACTCAGACCATTTTGGGATGGGATCATTAACAGGGCAAAAGAAACATTGGGGTTACAGCTTCTGACCTCCCCACTACTATGGATCCTGAAAGACACATCCCTTCTGTGGGCCCATCTGCTCAGATCAAGCCTCTGATCTACACTATGGCCATAGAGACAAAAAGACAGCTTTTAATGCAATGGCAACAGACCATAGTGCCAACCGGTGCCAACTGGGGTATTAACCATTTGTTCGCTAGAGAATGGGATATGGCAGTCACATAAACTGCTTCATATATTAGGGTACTCCAAAAAGAAGGGGGAACCTGTCTAAATTCAATAAAGCATAGAGCTCATGAAACATAGAATTTGATGGCAGATAAGGACCGCTTGACCCACTTTGTCTGCCCATTTTTCGCTACCTACTGTATCACCACAGATCCTACTTGATCTCCAGTCTATCCCCCTGTTGTCTTATCACTAAGGTTCCCCTATGCCTATCCCATGCTTTCTTGAGCCCGTTACAGTTTTTGCTCAAACCTCCTCCACTGGGAGGCTGTTCCAGGCATCCACCACCCTCTCCATGAAGACATACTTCCTCACATCTCTCCTGAATCTACCCCCCTCCGGCTTCATAGCATGACCCCTTGTCCTTGAGCATCTTTTTTTTGAAAAATGCTTCCCTCTTGAACCTTATTTATACCTCTGAAGTATTTGAAAGTTTCTATCATATCCCACCCCCCCTTTCCTCCAGGATATAGATACTGAGGTCCTTCAGCCTTTCCTCTTAGCGCTTTTAATGCAGATCCTGCACCATTTCGGTTGTCCTCCTCTGGACCACCACCACTTCTTCTGTCTCCTTCCAGAGATGATGTCTCTAGAACTGGTCAAAGTACTCAAGGTGAGGTCTTACAAGTGATTTATACAGGGGTAACACTACTTCTTTCTTTCTGATGGCGATACCCCTCCTTATGCATCCCAGCATCCCGCTAGCTCTCCTGACTGCCTTGTCACACTGCCTAGCCATGTTTAGGTGATCAGATATGATAACCCCCAGGTCTCTTTCTTGTTTGGTGGCTATCAACACCTCTCCTCCCAATTTTTACTTAGCCCCTTGGTTTCTGCACCCCAAGTGCATGATTTTGCATTTTTTTTTGCTTTGCAGCTCAGTTGCCATACCTTGACCACTCCTTTAACTTTTTCAGATTCCCTCTCATTTTTTTCCACCCCCTCCTGGAGTGTCTATCCTGCTGCAGATTTTAGTGTCACCCATGAACAGGCAGACTTTTCTGTCTAGCCTCTCTGCAATGACGTTAATAAAGACATTAAAGAGGACCGGTCCCAGTACAGATCCCTGTGGTACACCATTGGTAACCTTCCCTTCTGCGGAGTGAACTTGATTTACCACCACCCTCTGTCTCCTGTCCCTTAGTCAATTTCTTACCCAGTTTACCACCTTTGATCCCACTCCTAGGCTACCCAGCTTGCTTACTAATCTCCTTTGTGGAATGGTATTGAAGGATTTGCTGAAATCTAGGTATGCCAAATCCACTGCTCCTCCCTGATCCAATTCCCTGGACACCCAGTGAAAGAAATCTATCAGATTCGTTTGACAAGACTCCCCCGTGAATCCATGCTGTCTCAGGTCCAGTAAGCCACTGATTCAAGGCATTCCACTATCCTTTCCTTTCTTTCAGTAGTGATTCCAATAATTTCCCCACCACTGAAGTCAGACTGATTGGCCTGTAGTTATCAGCTTCCTCCTTGCTACCACTTTTGTGAAGTGGGACTACATCTGCCCTATTCCATTCCCCTGGAACCACTACCGCCTCCAGTGAGAGGTTGAACAGGGCTGTCAGAGGTGCAGCCAGCACCTACCCAAGTTCCCAGTCAATATCCTTAGATTGACCCTGTCTGGCCTCATTGCTTTATCCACATTCAAATTTGCAAGTTCAAACACCATGAAGTCTTGCTATATTATAACAATAGCAGTCAGCCACTGCAGCTGAACTGCCCTGGAGAGGAAGGAGTTAACTCCAGAGGATCTGGAGTTCTACAGCGTGCGGGCGCTGTGCCAAAGCTCTATCTGGCCAGTTTCAAATGAAACTGTCAGATTCTTTACTCCGCTCCACCGAACAGTCGCTCCGGAGATCAGCTCCTTCAGCTTGGTTCTATTCTCGTTCTAAGCGAGTATTTTTCGTTCATTTGAACTGCAAAAGTATTTATTTTACCGCATTTCGTTAAAAGCTCTATCTGGTAAACTGTAAGTACAAATTTAAAGTCTGTGTGGAAATTCAATTATCGGTTCGGTTTTGAACCGATCGGGTTTGCTGATTTTAACGCTTTGAAGTGTTTGGTTGGGCTTTTAGAGTGCGGTTCCAGTTCTTATCGGTTCTAAAAAACCTGGTTTTAAATAGGTTTTCAAATACCGTGACTTGGTTAGGAACCGATAAGGGTGTCTTGCCTGGCACTGCCATCAAAAGGGCAAGTTTTTGGATAGGCTGGCATTATGTCTGAGAAACCCAAAAGAAAAACCGGGCCCACTGGGTTTCAACACTGTGATGTCTGTGGGGAAGCCTTTGCCAAGGCTGACCCACACACCACTTGTGTCTATTGTCTGGGGGCTGACCACCTCCTGTCAGACTGCCAGGTGTGTAAAAATTTCCCTGCAGCCACCCTGGAAAAGAGATTGGGCCGGCTCAGGGAACGAGAGGCCAAAAAGTCCGCTGACCCGATGGCCAGCCCGGTCCAGCACCCACTGGACCAGAGGGAGTGCCTCTGACCAGGCGAGACTTCCTCGGCAAAGAAAGGCTGGTCAGATGAACCAGTCCCAGTTAAAAGACAAAGAAATCAGTAGGTTTGGAGTCCAAAATTGTCTCTCCAACTGCTGCAGAGATAGCTAAAGCCATTCAGATTGTCCAGTCACTGTCTCAGGGACCTGTCGAACCACCAACAGTTGGTAAAGGTTGGTTCGTTCAGTTCCAGTGGTTCAGGAGTATGATGTTGAGGAATTTTATGAACCACAGGAAGGGAGGAGGAATTTGATCAATATATGTGTGGCTGGGAGGGTCTGGACGTGCCATTGAACGGACATTTCTCCAGACAGACCTTTAGAATCTCCTCCTATTCTGTCTGAGTCCCTTCTCATTTTATGTTTTACAAAAGGTTGCAGAAACCCTCCAGCTTCCTTTAGAGGAGGCTGTGGATGAGCAAGAGGAGCCTGATTATGTAGAAATGATGGATATACTAGAGTCTAGGAGGTTGTCTGTTCCTTTGCATAAGTCATTTAGGAAGCAAACAACAAAGATTTTAAAATCCTCATTCTGTCCCTCCTGTAGATAAAAAATGGACAGAAGGATACTTTGTCAGCTCTGATACAGACTTCCTCACTGAACAGTGTAGTCATGTAGGTGTGGTACAAGCTGCAGCCTGTGCAAGAGCTAATATTCCCTGGCCTCACATCCTCCTGATAAGGATTCCAGGAAGATTGATGCCATGGCAAAAAACAGTATATGGCAGCTTCTTTGGGACTCAGGCAGGCAAATTATATGGCTTATGTAGCTAGATATCAGAAATCTAGATGGGACACAATATTGCAGTTAGCCAAGCAGGCCCATGGCCAGTGGCTAGTGAGTTGGAACAGGTGGCTGCTGATGGCATTGAAGCCTCTAAAGTTCAATTTCATACTGCTGTTGATGTTAATGATGTCTCCTCTAGGGTCATGACCACTTCTGTAGCTTTCCGTGGGTTGGCATGGCTCAGATGCACTAATCTGTCCCAGGATACTCAGTCAAAGGCTATGGATTTTCCTGTGGGGAAATTCTCTGTTTGGGGAACAAACAGAAAACTATATGAAAAAAGATGGGTGAATACAGAACTACCTACAAAAAGTGCCCAGGCTAAGGAGAGGCATGCCACTCCACAAAGGCACGCTCCCAGAGTAGGGGCAGGCCTTTCCACAGGCCTTTTACCAATTCAAGCCTCTCTGCTTTTGCACAGAGGGATTCTTCAGAGGCAGGGTAGACGAGGCACGTAAACCATCCCCTCCCTCAGCCTAAGGCTGTTGCCAAGCAGGCACCCTGATGGGGTGCCTAGGGCCGATTCTCTCTGTACCAGTGGGGACAGGTTGGCTTATTTCAGCCAGAACTGGCTGTCCTTAACTTCAGGACAGATGGGTTCTGGAGGTATTAGCCAGGGTCTGGTTCTCAGCTTCAAACAGTTTCCAAAGATGAGAGCCAGACATTTTCCACCTGCAAATCCTTCAGAAGCCCTTGCTTTGAAAAGAGGTTTCTTCTCTTCTGGACTGCAAAGAGCAGTGGAAAGGGTCCCTCCTTGCCATCAGGGCAAGGGCTATATTCAAGATACTTTCTTACCCCAAAAGACAGGAGAATGGCGGCCCATTCTAGATTTAAGGTACTGAACAAGCATCTTTGAAACCAAAGTTCAAAATGTTGACTCTGGCAATGATATTGCCTTCTCTAAGGCCAGGGGACTGGCTAGCTTCTCTGGACCATAAGGATGCCTATTTTCATGTTCTGATCAGGCCTTCTCACCGAAAGTACCTCAGGTTCGAACTGCCCTCAGGCCACTACCAGTTCAGGGCAATGCCTTTCGGCCTTACCTCTGCGCCAAGGGTATTCACAAAATGTCTAGCTGTGGTAGTGGCTCACTTAAGAAGGCAAGGGTTTCTGTGTTTCTACCTGGACGACTGGCTCATTGTGGGTCAGTCTCCAGATCAGGTGAAATCCCACTTGCAAGTCACCCAGCAGCTTCTCACTTCCTGGGATTCCTGCTAAATTTACTAAAGTCAGTTCTGGAACCAGTTCAGGTCCTAACTTTCATAGGTGCAGAATTGAACAAAGTTAGCCAGGGCATTTCTTCCATCGGAAAGGGTAGACAGACTCATTGCCCTGGCATCCTCCTTTACCCTGCGAGTCTCTCGACCTAGCAAGGCATTTTCTGCAACTCCTGGGGCACATGGCTGCTTCCACAGCTGTAGTGCGGAGCAAGATTCCAGATGAGGACATTCAGTTCCATTTGAGGGCCTATTGGTCTCAAAGGAAGGACCCCTTCCAAATTGGTCCCAGTGACTCAAATCTCTGATCCTGGCCCTCCACTGGTGGCAGGACCAAAGCAATCTAAAACAAGGGGTTCCCTTCATTTCCATTTCCACTCCCTCACCCTCACCACGGATGCCTCCCTGTTAGGGTGGGGAGCTCACTTGGGCGACCTGTCCACTCAGGGAGTGTGGTCTCCTCAAGAATCTCTGCTCCACATCAATCTTTTGGAACTCAGAGCTGTCTTTTTAGCTCTTCAGGTATTTTCAGTTTCTGTCCAGAACAAAGTGGTTCAAGTCAGGACAGACAACACCACCACAATACATCAACAAGCAAGGGGGCACTCGGTCATCAGCCTTGTGCACCGAAGCAATGAAGTTGTGGTCTCTGGCCTACTCCCTGAACACCTCCCTGATAGCAGTTCACCTCCCAGGGAAGGACAATGTCCTGGCGGATGCCCTCAGCAGACCTTTCTCCTAGGGCCATCACTACTGGCTCTGAATCCACAGGTGCTGGGGTCTGTCTTTGCCAGATGGGGCACCCCTCAGATAGATCTTTTCGCAGCCCCAGACAACCACCAACTTCCTCTATTTTGTTGCAGGCCTCCAGTGCTGGGCTCAGTCCCCCTGGACGCCTTTCTGTTGGACTGGAAAGGGAAGTTCCTGTATGCCTTTCCCCCCTTTCCTCTTCTTTTCAGGGTACTAGTGAAAATCAGATCTCAACCCTGCAAAGTGATTCTGATTGCCCCAGATTGGGCCAGACAGCCCTGGTACCCTCTGCTTCTGTCCTTGACAGTCCACCCTGCCCTGAGCCTGCCCAGAGTCCACGACTTGCTGGCCTGTGCACAGGGGAGAGTGTGGTATCCGGACCTCAAATCCCTCCATCTCAAGGCCTGGCTCTTGAGGAGTTAGAATTTGCTGATTTACACCTTTCTCAAGGTGTCCTGGATATTTTAAAGGCTTCAAGGAAGCCTTCCACTAGGAGCCACTTACAATTCTAAGTGGAAGAGGTTTTCCATCTGGTGCTCTGAGAGGCAGATTATTCCAGAATCGCTGATCTTCCCATTTTATTGGACTATCTGGTCCATTTAAATTCCCTAGGCCTTAGGCCAGCTACCTTGAAGGTTCATCTGGCAGCTGTCTCTGCTTTTGTGTCAGCAGGAAGCCTGCCTCCCTTTCTTCTCACCCTGTGTTTTCCAAGTTTTTAAAGGGTTACTTCATACTAACCCCTTTGGGAACCAGCTCCTGCCTGGGACCTGAATGTTTGCATTGCTCAGTTAATGCAACCTCCCTTTGAGCCTCTGTCCTCAGCAGAGCTCAAGTATCTAACTTGGAAAACTGTTTTCCTAGTGGCTATCACTTCTGCCAGACGCATAAGTGAATTACAGGCCCTGTCAGTGGAAGAAGATTTTATTTCTTTCCACAGAGATAAGGTAGTCCTCAGGACTAATAGAAAGTTTTGCCTAAGGTGGTTTCAGATTTCACCTGAACCAATCCATCTCTCCCAGTATTTTTCACTGAGCATTCTTCCTCAGGTGAGAGGAGACTGCACAGTTTGGACGTCAAAAGACCTTAAGCTACTATTTGAATGCACCATATCCAGGTTCGAATCCCTCCAACTCTTCCTTACTTATGGCGAGGTTGGCAAGGGAAACCTGCCACTAAGAGGACAATTGCAAGGTGGATTGTCTCTTGTATCCAATTTTGTTACCAAAAACTAGGTAGAGAACCCCCCTCAGGACTGAGGGCCCACTCCACCAGGGGTACAGCTGCGTCTCTAGCGGCTGCTAGAGACATTCCCATTCTGGAAATTTGTCAAGCTGCTACCTGGAAGACAGTTCACACTTTTACCAAGCATTATTCCCTGGATGTCCAGTCCAGGAGAGATGCTCGGTTTGGTACAGCTGTGCTTCAGAGCCATTTCCAAGTAGGTCCTGACCTCCTCCATGGAGGTACTGTTGTGTATTCTGTTATTGTTATAATATATAAGACTTCATGGTGTTTGAAGAAAAATTACTCACCTAGTAATTGCTTTTCTTCTCATGGAGTCTTGTTATTATAACCACCCTCCTGCCCTCTCAGAACTTCTACTTGTAGTGGCAAATTAGTAAGCACTGTGTCGATGCCATTGTAGTTTTTCCCTTTACCTCTTTCTTTAGGTTAGGAACTAGGTCTGTCTTTAGGTATTATATTGGCCCTTCCTGGACTTGAGTCTTTGGGGAGGGGGGTCCTAATGGTGTTTGTCAAGGGGGAAAACTAATAATACATACCATTATTCATTGTTATTATGGTTATTGGTGTTTCTATTGTTGTTTATATTGTTGTTATTACTACTAGTAGGTAGCCATTTGGCTAGTGTAGAGCTTTCCACACAGACTTGTTGCTTAGTGTTAGTTTACATAAGATCTGACAGTTTCATTTGAAACTGGCCAGATAGAGCTTTGGCACAGCGCCCTCGCACTGTAGAACTCCAGATCCTCTGGAGTTAACTCCTTCCTCTCCGGGGCAGTTCAGCTGCAGTGGCTGACTGCTATTGTTATAATATAGCAAGACTCCATGAGAAGAAAAGCAATTACTAAGGTGAGTAATTTTTTCTTCCTTCAGGACTCTCTCCTCTGTAAATGGACTAGTGTCCACCTTCTTTCCTTTGATGCTCCCATAACTTTGTGTGGCCCCTTGCCCTCCTCTTTTTCTGTGAACACTGAACAAAAGTATTTGTTCAAAATGCCTTTTCTTGGTCCCCTCCACACAACTCCCATTTCTCTTCTTAGTCTTACAATCCCTCCCCTGGTCTTTCTCTTTACACTTACATACCTACAAATGTCTTGTCTCCTTTCTTCACTTCTTGTGCTGTTTTCTCCACTGTTTGTGCCTTTGCACTCCTAACTGATTTCTCTGCCTCCCTCTGTCTTTCCAGATACAGTTCCCTACCCTCCTCTTTCTGTGTCTTCTTTTACCCCCGAATGCTAACTTTTTTGTCATTACCTTCTCAGCCCCCTCCTCAGAGAACCATAGCAGTTCCTTTTTCCTTTGTTTACTAGCCTGGTGCAGAGGTTTTTTGCCTTCTCTATTCCACTTTTTAGTTTTGACAAATATTCCTCCACTCCACCCAAGGCCCCCCCACCTTGCCAGGGCATCCCTGAGGCATTCCCCCATCTTTTTAAAATCAGCCCTCCTTAAGTGCAGGACCCTTGTCCTTGTGTGGTTCTATTCTGCCCCAGCACAGTATGATGAACACTGGTCCCCAGGAGGACACCCACTGTGACATCTGCAACACTGCCCTCATTAGTAAAAGGTCCAGTACTCCCACCCCACAAGTGGGCTCCCTAATTAGTTGCCTGTGGAATGCCCCTCTGTAGGGAGCCCAGGATATCCCTGCTCCTAGCTGAAGTTGCAGCTGGGATGCTTCAATCTACATCCAACAGACTGAAGTCCCCACCAGCAGCACCTTCCCCTTGTTTTTTTCGTACTTTCTTTATATGCCCTTACCATTGGCCTCTCTCTCCAGCGTGGTCGTGCAGTATACCAGCATCTACCTGTCCAAACTGAAGCCCAGACAAACTCTCTCTGGCAGGGGGCACCTCCTCTCCATGTGCAGCCACCCTGACTCCTTGGAGCTGAGTCCCCCAAGGAAGGACTGCCATACTCCTTACTGGGGCTCTATCTATAGTGCTGGAAGGGCTGCTGACAGGAGGAGGGACCAGAACAGGCATCCTGGTTCCTGGCACATGACGTGGGGCTATAACCTCTATACCCATCTTCGCCTACCAATGGAAGTTTTTTTTTTCCTTGTGTTCCCAATAGTGCAGACGTTCAATGACGTCCAGTGCAGCGCAGGTGTGCTCCCGCACCCACCTGCAGGATGTCCGCCGCTGCCACTATACCCCTCTGTAGCATGCACTGCTTCAGCTGAGTCCCTACTTTCCACTAGGGGCTGTCAAAGCTGTGCAGTGCATACAACCCTTCCCCAGGAAAGCAGAGCTGCCTGACAACAGCTCAATCCAAGTCCGCACCTCCCCACGGCCGATCCTCGTGGCCCGAAGTCTCATACTGAACCCGGTCACTGTGTGGCACAAGGTGTGCCCAGTGCCTCAACCCTCAGTGACACTGGGCCGGCACCTTCCCTTTGTTTGCCATCTTTGATGGCTTCCTCCAGAACCTTATCCAACCTCCCCCCGGCCCTGTGAGCTGGAGGTCTGTAGATCACGCCAGTGTGAATAGTGGTTCTATTCCCCATCACTAGGGTGACCTACAGTACTTCTGCCTCTCCCTGTATTCCCTATACCTCTCTTGCTTTTATGCTATCTCTCACATAAACAGTAAATCCCTCCCCCCTTCCCCCCCCTTACAGAACGGAGTATAGCCTAGTATGGCTATATCCCAGTCATGGTTCTCTCATGATTCTGTAATGGCTACTATGTCTAGGTCTGCCTCTGTCATACTGGCCTTTAAGTCCAGAATTTTATTTCCCAGACTTCGAGCACTGGCACACATGGCCTTTCAGCTTCTAGTACCACCCTGCTCGTCCATTTCCCTTTTTCCTTCTGCCCTCTCTCCTTACCACCTCTGTTCTCACTGCCATCTCTCTTCATTGCTACTAATTTGTTTTTCTTTCTATTAGGTACCCTTGGTGATTTGTCTCCATTAGGGTTCTCCCTGCTAAGTGTTCTAATTTGTTGGGGGGTGGTTTATGTCTCCCTGCTGCCTTTCACCACCCTCCCTCGGCTAGTTTAAATGCTTGCCAATGTAATATTTAAACCATTCACTGAGGACTGTGGTCCCCCTCCTGGAAGGATGCAGGCCACCTCCTCTGTAAAGGCCTTTATCCATCCAGGTGTGACCCCAGTCCCCAATGCAGCCAAACCCCTCCTCTCTACACCATTTCCTCAAGCACTGGTTGAAGCTCCTAGTACTGAGTGTCCTATCCTCTCCCCTGTCATAGACAGGCACCATCTCAGAAAGGGCCACTGAGCTTGCTACCTGCCTAGGACCCCTCACCCACTCCCTGAACTCTTCCTGTACTATCCCCTTCCTGTCCCTAGACAGGTCATTAATCCCCAGATGGACAACGACATCCAGCTATCCTGCCCTTCCTGGTGCCCTAGCGATCCTCAGGATCCACTTTCTATCCATCTAAACCATGGTGCTGGGTAGGCACCTTACCTCCCTCTCCCCCCTCTCCATTCCTATCCCCAAATCTATCCCTCTCACGATGGAGTCCACCATCAGGGATTGTTTCCTTTTCCTCTGGGGTCTTCTGCCACCCTCCTAGGGGTCTCCACTGTGGAAGACCCCCACATCCTCCCTGGTCACTACCTCAGGTGCCTCCATGGGACAGTTCTGCCCCACCAGAGTGGTGTAGGAGTTGCGTAGTGTTACTGGATGTGCCTCTGTCCCACCATCCTCACCCTCCCTGAGCCCACCGAGGTCCAGTTACTCCTTTTCCTAGGCATCCTTTGAGGTAGTGGTGGCAGACTTGGTGGTCCCTGGGTGGGGGAAGATTCCCTAAATCCCAACCAACTTGGCCTGGAGTCTAGCAACCTCGCTCCCCAGCTCAGAGAGGTGCACTCTGATGGGAGATCACCAAAGACTCCAGAAGGTCTCTCAGAAAACTGCCACCCCACAGCCACCGCACTGCACAACTCTCAGCATACTTCCTTTCTTTTTTCCCTGTTTTTGTCATTTGAAAATGTTTTGTTTCCTTACCCTATACAGGGTGTTTCACCTACTCCCAAATTTCTGTGTACCCCCCCGACTCTCCTCACTCCCTTGCAGTGAGTGTGCTGGAACAGGAGTTAAGTAGGAATCTTACCACAGTTGCCAGGCAGAACCTCCTAGTCCTCTGCTTTCTCCTGCAGCCACCTGCTATTTTGAGGTACCAGTTCTCCTCCTTCACTTACCCACTGCTGTCGTGCGGAGTTTCAGGCTACCTTGTTGGGCTGACTCTAGTGGACAGAATCCACTGTGATGTCCTTGTTTTGGGGGTCCTTAGCATGGGGGAGGGGGGACAACTGATGGCCTACACCTTATGTAGGCCTTTGCTCCTTCTTGATCCTGCTCAGCAGCTCCCCAACTGGATGCTGCTGTGGGGGGGGGCAAGCTGTGATTAGCTCTTGCTGAGCCTGGCTAGTCCCTGCTCCTCCTCTGTCCCTCAGTGCCCCCTAGTCTCTGTAATGCTTTTTGGTGCTGGGGGGGATCCGCGCCCCATCCCCGCCAAAAAATAAGTGCGGCATTTGTTCCGGGCTCTGGGCTATTTAAAAGCCCTAGCTCCTTTCCACCCCCTTCCTGGTCCTGTTCAGCAGCTGCCTGATTGACTGCCTCTGTGGAAGGAGGGCACAGCCAAGCTGTTATTGGCTGTCTTGCTGAGCCTGCCTAGCCCTGCTCCTCCTCCATCCCGCAGTGTCCCATAGTCTCTGTAACAATCTTCTGTGCTGGGGGGTTGCGCCGAACCATGCCCCATTCCTACCGAAAAACAACTGCAGCATTTGTTCTGGGCTCCGGGCTTGTAAAAGGCCTAGCTCTTTCCCACCTCATTCCTGGTCCTGCTCAGCAGCTCCCCAAATGGGTGCTGCTGTACAGAGGGTCGCAGCCAAACTGTGATGTGCTCTATTGCTGAGCCTGCCTAGCCCCACTACTCTTTCTTCCCTCGGTGTCCCACTGTCTCTGTAATGTTTTCAGTGCTGGGGTGGGGGCCGACCCACACCCCCTTCCCACTGAAAAACAACTGCAGCATTTGTTCCAGGTTCTGGGCTATTTAAAAGCCCTAGCTCCTTTCCAGCTCTTTCCAGGTCCTGCACGGCAGCTCCTCAAATGGCTGTGACTGTGGAGGGGGGCACAGCCAAGCTGTGATTGGCTCTCTCACTGAGCCTGCCTAGCCCCACTCCTCCTCCATCCCTTGGTGTTCTGTAGTTTTTGTAATACTTTTTGGTGATAGGAGGGTGGCAAGCCATGCCCCGTCCCTACCGAAAAACAACTACTGCATTTGTTCTGGGCTCTGTGCTATTTAAAAGCCCTAGCTTCTATCCACCTCCTTCCTGGCCCTGCTCAGCAGCTCCCTGATTGGCAGACGTTATGGAGGAGGGCACAGCTGTGCTGTAATTAGGTCTCTTACTGGGCCTGTGAAGGCCCACTCCTCCTCCATCCCTCGGTGTCCCATAGTTTCTGTAATGCTTTTCAGTGCTGGGGGGGAGGGATGCATGCCAAAAAACAACTGGATGAAGTCCAGCGACACTCAGATTCGTATGGGCAAAGGATAATAACTCATCTAAGGGAGCGGGGTCGACTCCAACAGCTCTAATAAATCTTGCCAGGGTCTGGACTGGCTCTGTTATTTACAGTTGATTAGTGACCACAGCCTAGTTTTCTTCGTCTCCACTTCTAAACACTTCACTGTCTGTACTAAGATAACCTGTCAGCATACAGTTGCTGCTCGCTTACCAAGGCCCTTCCACTTACTTGTTCTCAGCTTGGCCATCGCCTTTTCTTCTCTAACGGTTTCCTCCACATGATTAGTGACAGGTAAATCCCAGCAGTGCACAGCCCTTTTATACAATACGCTTCCACAGACTTGTTATCAATGTCGTACAGCAATTAAAAAAGTGTAATGCAGGCAGTGTAGAACTTTGTAATGACAGAGTTTTGTTTCAAGTATAGATTTGATTTTCTTCTGTATTGACATCTGTGTTGTTACAGTTTTCACAAAGTTGGTGTTGAAGTTAACAAAACCCAGCAGTGTTAGCCAGGGTAGTTTTTAAGTGGTCAATGGTCTTCAATACTTTGAACTTCTGTAATATTTATCCAGTTGTGGAGGATAATGTTAACTGGCATAAAGGTTAACATAGAAACTGATGGCAGATAAGGACCACCTGGCCCACGTAGTCTTCCCATTTTCCCTACCTACTGTGATACCACTGTAACCCCCCTGCAAATGGGGGTTCCCAAAAGACTTCCAGGAGCTTGCTTGAATGCTCCAAGCCTGAATGGTGTTTGGCATTTAAGCCATTTATCAGTGAGTGTTTTAGAGCCTCTGGTACTGTCTCTTTAAGAGCTGTCTGCTTGCAGACATAATTAGTTTATATGGGGGGACTGTGTGCTTCTCTGAGTACCACTCGAGCTGCTGCCAATTCACTTCATTTTGCAGTCACTAGGAGTGCACAGGAACCTATCTGAAAGATGTAACTGTTTGCCAGAAATTATTTAGAGTAATAATGAAATTACAGTTTGTCTAACCTGCTTTTTTGCAGTCAGAACTGTGTCTGCTAGTTCCCCATTCTAGTTTTGAACTGCTGAACTGGACCAATCAGTGGGGTAAGCTAGCTCTAAAATGGTGCCTTGGACGAATCAGAACTTGGACTCATAATCTGAGCCAGCCACAAGAGGATTGTATGGGCAGTGACTCTGGGAGATGTAGTTTAGACTTCAGTGCCTTTTGGACCAACAGCAGCAGTCTATTGTGAGTGACAGCCAATCCAGTCAAGAACTGGGAGGAACTCAAAGGAAGTGCCCGGTTTTGTCGGTTGAAAGTTCAGTTGAGCTTTGCAGTGAAGAAGGAAGGAGCCCTGTGCTTTTCAGTGTGCAGTTTTAGTCAAAAACGGTGTAAGGCCCAGAGTTCCGCCTGTGCTTGTGTAACAGCTTGTTAGGACTGAATCCGTCCTGTGAAAAGAATCAAAGGATCTCTGAAGAGTAGAAACCAGGCTCACCCTGTAGAAGACTGGAGGAATTGCTGAAAATTGCATTCGGTCTGTCAGGAACTGAATCTGCTGTGTGTTCTCCGGTATTGTGCAGTAATTGCGATCGGGATACAGATGCAGCCTGCCTGGTATAGTGCTTTTTATATGGATGTGTGAAGAGGTTTGTGTACCTCAAGTGAGCCCTGCTGACATTGAAGGACCCTATCTTATTTGGAGGTCGTGAGTACTAATTCAGGGTCGCCTCTGTTGAATTGCCACATTAAATCCAAATGGAATTACTGTACTGCTGACTGTTTAATTCTCCTTTTCTCTTGTGTGAAAGGGCCCTACCAGCTGCCACGGTTTGGACTAGCTACTAGGGCTTGGGTACCCAGGGACAGTAACTGATAGGGATAGGCCTGTGCACAGAGCCATAGGTAGATTATTAGAGTGATAAGCTAATTAACCTGATTTCCCCTGTCCTTGTTATATCCCTAAATAAATCAGAGCTGCTTGTTTCAGCAAAGTTATACTGCCTGAGGTATTTGTTCATGTTAAAGTACTGTACTGTGATTGTTGCACTGTATCTCATTTCACAGGAGGTCCCAGTGCCGGAACCAGACCTGGGGGTAAGTGTATACTGTGAAGGTAATTCTGATATATTGTGTGGGCCACTAGTGGGAAGAAAGGGGGGTTGCAGTGTCCCAGAGGGCTGTGACCAAGTTAGTTTAACTATTGCAAACCCTGACCTCTGGGTGGAGGCATCCGCCATTGGATCCAGGCCCCTCAACCTGTTAGTGGCAAATCAGGCAGGGGTAGTAGCCCCTGGGATAGCGCCATCTAGGGGTTACACCACAGACCCTACTTGCTCTCCAGCTTAGCCCTCCTTTCCCTAACCACAAAGGTTCCCTTATGTCTGTCCCATGCATTCTTGAATCCCCTTACAGTTTTTTCCCCCACCACATCCACTGGAGGGCTGTTCCAGGCATTCACACTCTTTCTGTGAAGAAGTACTTCCCCACATTTCCCTCAGGTCTACCCCCCTCCAGCTTCATAACATGCCCCCTTGTTCTTGAGCATCTTTTTTTCTGAAAAATCCTTCCCTCTTATACCTTACTTTTACCCGTGAAGTATTTGAAAGTTTCTTTCGTATCCCCCTTTCCCTCCCAGTCCTTTCCTCCTGGGTGTACATATTTAGGCCCTTTAAGGAAATACAAAATCACACATACCCCCATAATGCAAAGCATCATGGGCTGTATATGCAATGACACCCCAGTGGAAAGAGCCAGCTACCCTAAGTTGGTCTATCTGGGTTGGGTTGTGGAGAGCCCAATTCCACTGGGGTGTCATACAGACGAGGCACACTGATGAGTCCTGTTAGGACGAAACACGTGTCTGTGTCTTCTGTTGGCTACCCTTTGCAGACTGTGTGAGAGGCCTTTCGGCACCATGCATTTCTAGTTAAAGTTGAACACACATAATACTTTGTGATGATTTGCATATATAGCCCATGATGCTTTGCATTATGGGGGTATGTGTGATTTTGTATTTCTCTGAAACTTGGCTTCCCAGCCAATGCCCTTTGGGGTAACCCTTGCCTCAGTCCTTGCGCGCTAAGGTTCTTTGTGGTTTAGACCCTTTAGTCTCTCCTCATAGGGTCTCTGGTGCAGACCCTGCACCATTTTAGTTGCCCTTGTCTGGAATGCCTCTACTCTGTCTCCTGTATGTCCTTCCAGAGATGTGGGGCCAGATTTTTAAAGGCCAGAGAATGATACAGGGTTCTTGCGTCAAAAACAACTGATGCAAGGAGCAGGATGCATCAAACCTTGCACCAATTCTGATTTTTCAAATGGTGCTTGCGTCAAAAACAGGTCTGCACGCACCAGAGTGACTTGCCCCATGTTTGCACCAAATAAATGCCTGTGCTATGTTGTAAGAGGTGCCTGCGTCACCAAAATGATGCACCGTCCCCTTATTTGGGATTTTCAAAGAAAGCCAGTCCTGTCCTTGGGCCTAAGATGCATGTCGCTGTTAGACCAGTCAAATCTGGTCTAATGGACACTAGAGCAAATAAAGAGACTCACTGCAGCTGGTCAGACAAGACTATGTTACTATTAAGGACCAGTATTCTCCTGCAGGACAAGTTTAGAACATTTTGGGGGCTTAATCTTGGCCATTTTATCTGCCGTTTTTGTTTTTTTACTTAGCTTGCGTCATTCTTGTCCTTTGTGTAATTTTTTACTCAACTTGCTCCATTTTTTGACTCAGCTTGCACCATTTTTTACTCAGTTTGCATAATTTTTTTTACTCAGTTTGCATCATTTTCGTTCCTTGCATCATTTTTTTTACTCAACTTGCACCATTTTGTTGACACAGTGGACCTCTTGTATCAATTTGGGGGACTTTGTCACAGAGAACATTTTTCTTGCAAAATATGGCGTACAGTATTTGGCACACCTAGATCTCACTCAGGCTGGTTGCTTGACTCAACTTGTATGGATCTAAGGGCCCTCTGAAAATCTGGCCCTCAGTCTCTAGAACTGGACACAGTACACCAGGTGAGGTCTCACCAATGATTTATGTAGCAGTAGCACCACCTCCCTCTTTCTGCTAGTAATACCCCTTCCTATGAATCCTAGCATCCCACTGGCTCTCCCCACAGCCTTGTTACACTGTCTGGCCACCTGTAGGTCATCCAATATGATGACCCCCAGGTCTCTTTCCTTTTTGGTGGTCATCAGTACCACTTCCCCCATCTTGTACTCCACCCCTGGGTTTCTGTGCCTTAAGTGCATGATTTTGCACTTCTTTCTTAGTTAACCAGTTTATGTGTATCTGTCTAGGTTGTTCTGAAGAATTTCATTGCATACCCATATTGTCTATATGCATGACATTTTCAATACCTTGGAGTTGTATGTTCATGGGGTTTTCCCTCAGACAAAAATCTCCCCGTTTATTTAATGTAATGTATGATGCGCGCTGTTTATAAAGTAGAAAAAAAAATACAAATCTTTATACAGAAAAAAAATTGTTTTTCAAGCATTTTCCTGTTGTATTTCAAGTTCTTAAAATTGTGTTATAAAATAGGTACAAAATGTCCTCAATTGTGATTGGCTGACACTTTTCCAGCTGTGTCCTTATCAGGACATAACTTTACAACCAGCACTACTTGTGCCAACCAAAACACAGCACACGGTGAAATCAATGTGTGCCACTGCAGCTCCTCAGCTAACATCTGACAGAACCACACCAGCTACACCAGGACAGTGGTAGCACCAACAACAGAGAAACCAGAAAAATATGTCCCTCTTCTTGCATAAGCATTACTGACCACTTCTGCCATCTCCGACCTCCATTCCCTCACCCCACTTTCTTGGGATGAAACTTTGTAAACAAAAGTGTCACCTCTGCTTCCCAGCCGAGACAAAGAAAACAACTGTGATCCACACATAGTAGCTGAGCCCGCCAGCAGAAGGCTTTCATACAAGATCCCACAGCACTCCTCTGATGGTCCTTTCAAAGTTTCTTTTTTTAACTTTAAACAAATAAATAAACATTGAATGTTGTGGTAAATGGGATAGCGAGGGGGCCGTTGTTAAAAAAACATAATCGAGAAGCACTCAGGGGAGGCGGTAACTACGGTGGCTGGCGAGTGACACGCTTGCAAAGAAACCACTCGTTCACTGTCATTGAAACTATTTTTACTATTGCCGCTATTAAAACCTACTTTTTAACTTTAAAAAAAAAATGTTGGACTTTTTTTCTTTAATATTTACTTGGGGTACCAAAAACTGCCTTTTAACTTTTTTTTTTTTTTTTAAATTGGACTTTTCCTTTTTTATATATTTACTTGGGGGGACCCATTTTATAAGCGCATTGAGACACAGCAAGGTGTGGGTTACGGCCTGATAAATGCACTTCTCAGGTGCTAAAGGCAATCAGCATAAGTGCCTCATGCTTCATAATGCACCTGGGAGACGCTGTTATCAGGCCATAACCCACCCCTCACCGTGTCTTATTGCTTACCTAGTACACTATGGCCTGTTAGTGGGTTAAATGTCAAGCTTGCTATCTTCATTAAGTGCACCACTGGCAGAACCCAGGCAACCTAGCTACCAGGCCTGCACTGGGACTCTAGCATAATTCCTGGGTGCCCAGAGTCATTGGTTATTGTGACAAACTTGAAATTATAGTTTTACTACTGATACAAGATGAAGAGTTTACCGTACCCTTTGTACTATAATTCATCTTTTGGTGCCCCTTGATTGAGTAGATGCTTTATAGACTGTGTGAAATCTGAGAGGATGATAGTGACCCACAGTACAGTGGCTCTCAGGAGTCACTGCTAAAGGGTGGGAATGATCAAGGTGACTGGCAACCGCCTAACCCCTCCTTCTGTTCCAACTTCTAGGCTTATGTTCTTAAATAAAAGCACTGTTAATCTGTTGAATTTCACTTCAGCTAGTTGTTCTTCGAGATCCGTGCTTTCACGCAGTGGGGTTGAATGTGTCTACACAGATAGCCACTACACTATATGCCATCTTCCATCTCATAGCAGCTAGTGCACTCAGCAGACGCCAGGAGAGACTGACCAGAAGAGCATGCAACCAAAGATGCTGGGAACTTACATACACATTACATAAGTACAGATTTTAGGGGTGGGGTGGAGGGGCTGGAGCGGGTGAGACAGAGGGGGGGCAGGTTGCTGTTTTTTTCTGCATTCCGAAAGTGGCAATCCTACTCCTTAACCAGCTGGGCCCCTACAGTTACCAGTCAGGGGAGTGAATCCGAATACGGCAACCATATATATATACATATATATATATAGATATATATATACATACACACATACACCATATTTATACTAGTGTAAATATATTAGATTTTTTTTATTTATGCTCACATTTGTAGTGCTGTTGTAAGCATGCTAGGAGCTTTTCATAGTGTTCTTTTTTTAAAACACTGTTCAATGTTTTCAAGCTGAAACTAGGAGACCCTGCACTCAATACACTACACTGAAAGGTAGTAGTCATGTGTTGATTAGGGCTGAGTGGACTTTTCTGACTGAAATCCGAACACCCCCCCCCCCCCCCCCCATCCAGCACTCGCCCACAGACTCAGTTAAATAAGGACTGAGACACACAAGTCTAGTTTTGAGTACATGGGAGACAGCAGCTTGTTTTCTTTCTCTGCTGTGCTCCCAACTCCAGCACATGATTTACAACATCCACACTGCAGAGTGCGCCAGAAGAGATTTAGTGAAGTAAGCCTTGGCCAAAGCTAATTATGTTTGTCTGCAAGTTTTAGTAGTGAAATGTTTATGCTTAGTAAGTACAGAACTCCAGATACTGCAGCATCTCTATAGTGTACTCTTGGAGACCCGTCACAATTTTGTGTTTGCTTGCGTAGCAATGGCAAACATATTGGCAGCATACAGCAGTCTGTAGGTGTGTCAGGTATGTAAGCCAGTGAGGGGGAGAACAGAACCAATGCCATTTTTCAGCCAGCGGTGTAGTGCGTGCCTCTCTCGATGCCCTTTTTACAGGTTGCTGCCCACCAATGTTTTTCTGTTTGTATGAGAATGTTATTTATTAGTGCAGCTGCCTATCACTCTTCCACTATGATTTACAGTTTAAATAAACCTGCTTAACCCACTGCTAGCCCTAACCTGATCATTCCAGCAGCCACGTCAGACTGCCTAGACCACCAGCACACTAACAGAAGCTCTGTCTTCCTTCTTGTCGCCTCCACAATCAAGTTATACATGTGAACAGAGTGCAGAATAAGGGGCAGAATGTCTATGGAATAAATGTTGCTGTGCAGAGCAGGCTAGTATTTTGGTGAAAAAAAAAAAAACTATGCCTCCTTGAATAGACATAAATGAAATTACAAATAATGGGGGTTAAGCCTGTAGAGAAGAAGAAAACAATCCTTCTATCAGATGCCCTAGCAGCTAAACTCCCTCAGCCAGTGTGGAGCTATAAAACTACTGCAATGTCAAATCTGCCTGTGAAAATCCCAGCTGGTTCCATCTAATCTCTTAGGGAGAGCATAATTAGCAACAGATGTCAAAGCCCAGTGCCCAGAGCCATTTGTGGAAAGGGGAGATACTGTAGCTCTGAGTGCAGGGCAGACTGCTATAAACTTATGCTTGTGGGTTGTAATCTCTGAAGCACTCAAATTCTTCCTTACAGACAGGGTTATGTCCACCTGATAGGATAATGATACGCATGTGACTTCAAAGGTGAAATCTGAGCCATCCTTGGGCTTTGCCCAATCCCAGAATCCTCAGTTATCCATGAGCATTTATTTAGTTGTTTATTTATTGATTAATTTTATTTCATTTATTTGAAAACTGGTAACAGGGAAAGAGACCCTGAACCAAGGCTTGTTTCCAGGTGCGACCTGGGGGAGAGGGAACAGGGATACAATAAAAAGCATACACAGTATCAGTAAACGGTACAAAGTAAAGTGCAAACAGTGTACCCTTTAACATGGTATAAATGCAAATAAAGACATAAACAGAGCTAAACAAAGGTATGGTAAGCAGCTGAGATATGCAAGTAAAGAAACAAGAGCAGGTATAATTCTGACAGTACAGTTGTGGACTGGTAGGAGTCTGATACAGGCTGAAACAGAACTCGGGAGGAGGCCCAACATGAAGGGTGGTAGAGGCTCCAGCAAGAGAGGATCAGGGAGAGGGCAGACAGGAGCAGATGGGGTCAGTGAGGGGTTCAAACTGGTGTCTATGGGATACGGAGGAAGAGGAGAGCCAGAGGGAGGAGGGTAGCAGGTTCTAGAGGGAGGGAAGGTGATAGGAGAAGGCTGACTGCCCAGCACACAAGTGAGGGTGGGGACGGAGAAGTTGCGAGGAGCCCTGGAGTGGAGGGAATATGAGGCAGAGGGAATGGAAGACAGGAGCAAGGATAGGTGAGAAGGCATCTGACTACAATGTAGCACAGTATCAGACTCCTGCACCTTAGCATTCTTTATACAAGAAATTAAGAGAAAGCCCAAGGTACCGATATGCACGTAAGGCTTTGCGACTAAATTTATATACCTACTAATTCCTGGCAGGCTTTCATTCTATATATCCCTAATATTCCTGATAATGACTATCTGCCCCTTACGAGCTGCTTGTTCTAGCTGGGACCAGCCCCGTGTTTGTTCCTGCATCGAGTTTTATTTGGGCAGCTTTATACTGGTGCTTGTGCCTTTAAATCTCCATCAAGTCTAGAGAAGTTGTAGTTAATTGTTCAAATATGCCATGCTTAGGAGTCACATGATGCTGCTCATCTAGTTCAGAAGCACTGAGCTGAGCTCCATGGAACCTGCCACTTTAAATATATATTTTAACCCTACTAACATCTCCTTTTGGGTAAAATAACGGGGCCAATGGAACAGGAAAGATCCAGCAGACAGATTCTGGACTCACCAAGTGACCAAGGCACCAAGAAATGCGTGAAAATAAAGCACAGATGTCTGAGCTGCGGCAGCTTCATATGCCATCTCTCCTATCTAAATGCCTGAAGGCATCCATCTCCCCAATCTCTCCAGCTGCTAGTTCTGACAAGTTTGAATACACAACAGAGTATTTCTTCAAGGAGCCTGACTCCATTAAAGGGGCATTTCAGGGGAACTGAATACCTTACGCCCTGCCTTGGATGCCTTGACTAGGAGGGCAGGAGGCAAAGAGCCACATATTTCCTCTATGAAAGCTCACCAAGATCATGTAGAACCTGACACAGTGGATCTCAAAAGGAAAGCTAAAAAAATTGGAAATGAGAATTGCTGCAACGATTCTGTAGTTAAGATCCCAGAAAAGATGGAGGCCACCAACGTGCTATAATTGGTCCAAAAACTGTGCCTTGATTGAAGTAACAAATCTAAAACCACATGCTGCCAGTTCTGTTACTGAATGGGCACACAAGGCACTGTGTCCCATGCCCAAATGAATAGCCAAGACCAAGTATACTAAAAATGCTGAAGTTTCTGGACAAAACCCACGTTCAGCAAAATGCACGTGAAAAGGGAGAGCTGAAGTGGGAAGGCAAGCGCTTTTATGTTTTTAACAACCTCATGCCACAGACTGGGCTGCTACAGGGTGAATACCAAGGGATCAATCCAAACTAAGTGCAGCCGGTATGAAATTCAGGATCCTCTACCTGTCCAAGCTTATCACTTCCAACAATGGGATGAAGCAGTTTAACATCTCTAAGGAAGCAGAGGAAGGCCTTCATGACACCATCCCGAACCCGTTTCCTGCCATTCCTCTGACTGGCTATGACAGATGAGGGGCCACTTACAACAGTCTAACAATGAGAGATCATTTATGTGCATATCATGAGTTATGCTATGTGAATACTACTCTTTAACAATGCTCTTGCCAGAGGGAGATCATTTGATAGAGGACCCCATACAAGAAGACTAGGTTTGCTGGCAAAGGCACCTAGCTTCACTTGAGCTCTTTTCTTCTAGGTTTGCTTATAAGGACAGAGCAAGGAAAAAGATTAAGGCTTCTTTTAGCTAGTCAGATTTACTGTGTGTTACTATTTTCTTTTCTGCTCATAGGTTTTGTTACTGTTTTTTGCTTACATTTTGCTACTTTATTGTTCTCTGATTCAAATTGTTGTTGCAGGGTATACTTTCTGCTGCATTATTACAGGGTGTGCCTACAGGTTTGTTACTGTTTTGTGCTTACAGAGTACTGCTGTAATCTTCTCTGATTCAAATTGTTTTTTGCAAGGTATATCTTCTGTTACTGCTTTTTTTCCTCTGTAGCAAAGTGTTTTTTGCAGGGTATGTCTTCTGTGAAATTGTTACGGGTGGTGCTTACAGGTTTTAATTTTATCTGCCATTAGGCTAAGCTTTCAGGGCTACTGCATTTGTTGTTGGTTGAATATTTCTGCTCTTACCTCCTTGTTTCTTTTGTCCATGGTTCTTCTTTTTCAGCAAGGAAAGGGCCCAGCCACCCACCCCCATCCCCAACCACCCCATGCTACACTCCATTTATAGAATAGCACAGTCATGACATTTCCTATAGCAAAGCAGAAAGGGGAGGATCAGAGTGGTATCCACACAGTGACCTCACTTACAGGGGCACAAGTAATTTAACTTGTTATAAAAAGTTATACAAAAACAAACAAACATATATATATATAATCAAACTTTTGCTTTCATTTTCCTTTTAATTACTCAGACCAGGTTATAAACTCAGCAATTCAACTGGAATGAATATTATTAACTGCAGGTACTGCCGGACACTTTTCAAAAGGGCAGTACATGCTGGACCATCACAGATCTAAGGGCTCAGCTCCAGGCAACATGGGCAGAGACTGCGCGCCTCAAATTGCACATTCAGGAGGAAATACATTAAAAGAACCTCCTGCCATTTCCCCAACATCCAACTGAAGCACCTCGACCACAGAGGGTAGTTGTTCCGGGAGGATGTCAGGTGGTTAGGAGAGGCAAATTGGGTGCCCCATCACTCAGTGCTCACAAACATATCACCTCCACAAACCATATAAAAACTACAAACAGGTACCTGCATCTATTTCCAAAATCAAACAAAGGGGCAGAGGACACTGCAGAGCAGGACACTGCAGCACAGGTGCTAGCGCTGCAAAACTCACCCAAAGCAGGGATCAAAACCAAAAAAAGGCAAAAAGGAAATCCAAAACACTTCTAATCATAGGACACGCCATGATTCAAGGAGTTGATACCTACCTCTGGCTGGGGGTAATGGTCAGATGTCTCCCAGGTACATCAGCATGGAGAGACACTAACCGCATTGCCAACATCGTGCAGGAAGCAGGAGAAAACATCAACATCCTGGTACACACAGGGACTAATGATTTCGCCAACCAGTCAATTGTGGAGACCAAGGAACACCTGACTAGGCTGGGAGACAAACTCATCCATTTCATCCGGCATCTCCTTCTCTGAGATCCTACCAGTCTGGAAGAGGGGGGCAGATGGACGGAAGGTCAGAGAAGGGGCGATAGGGGAGCTAGAAATGTGGCTCAAGAGCTGGTGCCAGGAAAAAGGACACAAATTTGTAGGTAACTGGCAACAGTTTTGGGAGTGAAAGTTCTTTAAATTTGATGCACTGCATCTGACTAAGGAGGGAGTCAGTTCATTGGGGCAGAAGTTTGACATCTTTGTGGAATATTTAAACTAGCAAATGGGGAGAGGGGTGCAACACCCAATACATCGAATGGAAAGAACATCCTACACCCCTCAGCTAGTGATCAAACAGGAGTTCAGCATGTTTGTAGTTCATTTGCATCACCAGGTAAGCAAAAAGGTCCAGCTCCCCATATGACACACAGGGGAAATGCCGGACCTTGCCCAACAACTAACACATCGAAATCTGGCCAATGGAAAATCATGTACACAAATGCCTACAGTCTGGGAAACAAGATCCCAGACCTGCAGACAACAATGACAAGCTAAACTGGACATAGTAGCCATTAGCAAGACATGGTTCACCAGTAACCACACTTGGGAGACTTCAGTACCCGGCTATGTACTGCTCAGAAGAGACCGAGGTGCAAAAAGAGGTGGAGTGGCCCTTTATGTCAATGAAAATATCAAAGCTACAGAAACTCAGAATACACATAAGGAGCCAGAAGAACTGTGGGTCACCCTGGAAACAGGAAATGGGACAGCCATATGAACTGGAGTTGTCTACAGGCCTCCAGACCAGGGGGAGGACATAGACACATTACTGTTAGAAGATATACAAAACATGACAGCTAAAGGGGAGGTTCTGATAATGGGAGACTTCAACATGCCAGATACAGATTGATCAATACCAGCAGGATCATCTGCCAGAACTAGACACATAGTGGATTCCCTGCTGGCGGAGGGCCTCAAGCCACTCGTACATTAATCCACAAGAGACAGGGCTATCCTAGATCTAGTACTGACTAACAGGGAAAGGATCACAGATTTCCAGGTAGATCACCTGGGGACAAGTGACCATGACATGGTATGGTTCAATTTGGCCACTAGAACTAAATCATCCAATTCCAAGGCAAAAATATGGGACTTCAGAGGAGCTGACTTTGATAAGATGGCCAACAGAGTTAAGCTAGCCCTGGCAAGAAGAAATACAGGTGAGGGGGTACAGGCAAAGTGGGCAAGCATTAAGGATGCAATGCTTGAAGCAATTTTCCATTGTGTTAGGGAGAAAAACAAAGGCAAAAGAAGGAGGAAACTACTTTGGTTCTCAAAAACAGTAGCAGAAAAGATCAGAGCCAAAAGGTTGGCCTTCAGGAAATATAAGGAAATGCAGCAGGATGAAGATAGGGAGGCATACCAAACTTCCCTAAGGGAAGCAGGGATTGCAGTAAGGCAGGCAAAGGCCCAAACTGAGGAAACACTAGCATGAACAGTGAAAGAAGGGAACAAGACTTTCTATAGATACATTAATGAAAGGAGAAAGTCCAGAGGGGGTATTGCTAAGATCAAAGGGGATAAGGGGGAGTGTGTAGAGAAGGACCAGGGAAAAGCATCTTGTCTATCCTAAATAGATACTTCTGCTCAGATTTACTGTGGAGAAGGTAGGGCAAGGCCCACAGCTTAGCACCATGGACATGGGGGGAAGGAAGCGTGCACAAGTCCCTTCACAAAAGAAGGGGTCCTACAAGAGCTCGCTAAGCTCAAGGTGGACAAGACAATAGGCCCTGATGGCATACATCCCAGGGTACTAAAGGAACTAAGGGTGGAAATGGCACAGCCATTATCAGAACTGTTTAGTGAGTCTCTGAGCACAGGAGAGATTTCAAAAGACTGGAGAAGGGTTCATGTGATCCCACTCCACAAGAGTGGTAGCATGGAGGAGGCAGGGAACTACAGACTAGTCAGTCTTACCTCTGAAGTGGGCAAGATTATGGAGGCACTCCTTAAGGAAAGGATAGTGCAACACCTGGAATCCATAGGAGCATAGGATCCAAGACAGCATGGGTTTACAACTGAAAGGTCCTGTAAAACTAATCTCATAGATTTCTTTGACTGGGTAACCAGAGTGGTGGACAAGGGGGAGAAGTTGATGTCACCTACCTAGACTTCAGCAAAGCGTTCGATACTGTTCCACACAGAAGATAGATTAATAAGATGGGTAGGCTTGGGGTGGGTCAGAAGTTGGTCAACTGAGTGGCAAACTGGTTGGCAGGCAGAAAACAGAGAGTGGTGGTAAACAGTATACAGTCAGAAGAGATGCAAGGCACAAGTGGGGTACCTCAGGTATCAGTCCTGTGGCCAGTCCTCTTCAATACCTTCATCAGTGACATTGCAGATGGACTGGAGGGTAATTTTTGTCTGTTTGCAGATGACACCAAGATCTGCAACAGAATAGATGATCCAGATGGGATGGGCAGACTGAGAAGGGATCTGGATAAACTGGCAAAATGGTCAAAAGAGTGGCAACTGCGGTTTAATGCAAAGAAGTGCAAGATCATGCACATAGGGAAAAGAAACCCTGAAGCCATCTATTGGGAGGGGAGTTGCTGGCAATCACAAGGGAAGAAAGAGGTTTGGACAATCACAAGGGAAGAAAGAGGTTTGGACATCATCATCATCACAGATGACCTGAAATCATCCAAGCAGACCACGAAAGCAGTAGGTAAGGCTAGAGAGATGTTGGGGTGTATTAGTAGGGGTATCACAAGTCGTAAGAGGGAGGTAATAATCCCTCTTTAAAATACACTGGTTAGGCCCCATCTGGAGTACTGCATGCAGTACTGAAGGCCGCTCCTGCACAAGGACATTAACAAAATGGAGGCAGTCCAGAGAAGAGCAACCAAAATGGTGCAGGGACAGCATCAGAAAACATATGAGGACAGATTAATGAAGCTCAACATGTATACCCTAGAGCAAAGGAGGGAGAGAGGTGATATGATCAAAACATTCAAACATCTTAAGGGCATTAACAAGGTGAAAGAGTCTAACATATTTCAATATAAGAAAAATGGCAGGACAAGAGGACACAGCAAGAGACTAGAGGGAGGCTGAGTAAGAGGTAATGTGAGGAAGTTCTTTTTCACAGAAAGGGTGGTGGATGCATGGAACATCCTACGTCAGGAAGTGATGGATATGAATACAGTGCAGGGCTTCAAACAAGCATGGGATAGGCATAAGGGAACAATACAGATGAGTATGAATAGATAGGCCATTGACAGAGTAAAGGCCTATGGCACATTCATAAGGTAGAAAAAATTGGCAGACTGGATGGGCCTTGCGGTCCTTATCTGCCGACAACTTTGTTCTCTGTTTCTATGTTTCATACTGCATCCCTCTAGTATTTCATGGAACTTGCGATGTAGCACCCTTCCCACTTCTCTCACCACCAGACTAGCTAGTATTCAGGGGCACAAGTCGGGGGGGGGCGGCATTTTGTATAATAAACTAAGAATGTGATACATTTTAATAGCAATATAGCCCCTCACCTGCTGGTGGCTTAGACGTCATTATTTTCTGTATGATCCTGCAGGTGGTGTTGAAGAGGAGGACATGTCAGCTACAAAGCAGCTTTGGGGAGATGTGCTACTGGATGACATGAACAAACTCTTTTTCAGGTCCCCCTTACTTGTTCCAATTAACTAAAATAATAGGGAGAGCGAAAATCCAGCAACACTCTCACCACTCCTACACTGGCAGAAGATGGACTATTCTTTAACATTGCCCAATAAGTGTATCAGCAGGGACTGGTGAGGGTGATTTCTTGATGCCCATGCTGTTCGCTGCCATCCTCATTTTCCTGAAACTGAACTTTATAGAGTACAACATGGACACTAATTTGAGTGATGGACTGTGCAAATATATGTTCTATGGACTGTTTAAAACTTGTTGAGCCTTTTGAAATATTGTATTACTTGTGTCAAGGTAATAAGAAGGGCCATGCACATTCTCAGTTTTGTGGGTAGAGTGACATAATAGGAACTCAGGCTGAGTGCAGGGGCAGCCCATATACAGAATGCCCACTCACTAGCATCACAGCCTGAAATTAACAGCAGGTACCTTGCATGCAGGGGAACAGCAAGAACTAGATGCGTGCAATGGAGGGTTCTAACTAGCACCACAGCTTACCAATTAGCTTACCAAACTGATGTCAGGAGTGTCAGGGGGAGTAGATTCTGTACAGCTCCTGCTGCCCCTACATCTTCAGACACATAGTCTAACTGCTGAGCACTATAAGCGTGGAAGCCTCCCAGAGTGCATGGCCCCCAGCTGCAAGTAGGTAGGGCAGCCAGCACACTATGAGTGGCGATTTCAAGCAAATTAATTTCGGCACTGGGTCTTAGCACACTGGGACTGAGACCCATCAAGGATAACATGTGCTGTGAAACCTGGGCTGCAACCCTGTGCTGTTGCTAGCATTGGTCCGGAGGGGGGAGGATGGTCTCTCCCTCTGCCTTGTGATAGATACCACCAGGCACTGTTTACCGAACTGATGACCATACAGTGTGCATATACAGCACTGAAAAGCCTGGCTTACTGTTCATAACTGGCCACCAGTTATTAATTTTTGACTAAAATAAACACGTGTTACAGGTTACTGCATAATTAGTTCATAGCGGTCAATCAGCAGAGCTTAGGAATGCTCTTATAGTCTGAGCACCTTTACCCACCAGCAGATTCTGAAGAGAGAAGTCAGGCAAGGAGACACTCTTCTTACAAAGTTCTGGTTTAGCACTACTCAGTGGTGCCTTGCAAGTTGTGTTCAGGAGAACTGTGTTATTTTTGTTGTTTTTGTGCGCAGGGGTAATTGACGTGGGGGAGGGGGCTATTCCAAGTGTGATGTCCAAGTCTGTTGCAGCAGGGGAAGGGGATACAATGGTGGTCCAGTACATCAAAGGCATAGGTCAGGAATCAAATGACTAGTACTAATCGTTTTACTGCATTGCATCTCAACAGATAACTATGAGTAAGGCATATAAATATATTACGTGGAACAGTAAGGGTGCACAGACAAATTAAAACATTACTAGGTCCTGCGCCACCTTAGGAAACTGCAAGCTCAAATTGTTTTACTGCAAGAGGCCCATCTTGAAACAGATCAGCTTAACTTATTGCGCAGAGCATGTGTGGGAAAGGTCTACGGGGCAGAGGATGACACCCGTAACAAAGGAGTAGATGGCAATCTTATTGGCTTGACAGATTAAAACATTTAATTTAATTCAGGAAATGGGAGATCCAGTTGGAGGTTACTCCTTGCATACTCCTTCATGGACTAGTGGGACAGAAAGAGGAGGTTCTGGGGTCTATATGTGCCTAACGCTGATGATCCTCAATTTTGTGCACAACTGCTGGGAAGAGTGCCCCCATGGCCCACCTACCTACATTATTGGCAGAGTGTGGAATGTGGTTCTCAACAGTGACCTAGGCAGATCTGGCTGACATAGAAAAGGGATCTTTTCTGCTCAGAGTCATACAAGACCTAATGGATACCTTGGGCCTTAACTGACCTGTGGCGAGTGCTTCATCAACATCAGAGGGAATACACATTTTACTCATCTCCATGCCATTTTGTCTGGCTAGAATATTTCCTCCTATGTGCAGATTTACTACATGGCATGCACCTATGGGAACACAAGGCCAAGGCCATTTTGGAGGAGCAGTAGGGTTTATGTCGGGTGTCTTCCACTGGTACCATTGATCAAACTTGAATTAACCTAGTGTCTGCTTTTCATCTGTTCAAATTCCACAAGTGCAGAGGAATTTTTGTTTGCTATTTCTGATCACTGCCAAGTCACACTATGATACAGCTTCACCAGCCCCACAGACCAAGATAAAATGTAGCAGCTAAATATACACAAGTTGTAAAGAACAAAGAAGTTGTAGAAAAGCTACGACACTATAATGTAGAGTTTCTAGCAAATAACCAGAATTCTGTAAGGAGGGGATATTCTGTGGGTAGTCTTCAAAAGTAGCACAAGGGGGGAATACTGTAGAACTATTTATTTTCATGCAAAGTAAATTTAGCGTGAACACAAATGTAACCATGATTGCATAAATTTATTTTAGTACTAAGTCACAATCACCACATTCTCTGTAATAGAAAAAATACTAAAAGTACTAATTAGTGCAAATTTATTTTCATGCAAATTGGTGCTTTAGTGAAAATAGTGAAAGTTATTTGACAGTGAACATTTCAAGTTCTACAGTAATCACTCTGCACAATTCAAAAAAAAATGAAAGAACAGAGGACAACTGCACTCCTCACTGAAATCGGAACCATGAAGAAGAAATTGGGGCCTCACACACCTGAGGAAGTCTGGCCAAAACTGAATGGGATGAGGGCCCAATATGGGGAAATGAACGGAAAGTGAGCAGAACATGCCATTAGCTGATTAAACGCCAAGTGCTCTGCCCAGCAGGAGAAGACTTAAAAGCTGATAGGATGGCCTTGTGCATGCGGAAGCTGGAAATGTGTTGGATTATTACAGGGGAGAAAGATCACAACCATCACCAAACTGGGGACATAGCTGAACAGTTTGGGCAATTTTATCCACATCTATATATCACAGAAACAAACTCTTCCGAGAAGGAAAGACATTTTTTGTTACCTGAGCCTCTCCCCCACTTAGCAGAGCAGCAGATTGAGCAGTCAAGGGCTACTGCCATGGAGACAGAAGTCAGGGCAGCAGTGAAAGAAGTAACACCTGACAAGGCACCAGGGCCTGATGGGTATTTCCCGAATTTACATAAATAATTTTTTAATGACACTGCTATTACAGACCTACCAATATTTTTATGAACACAGAGTGGCAGAAATTTCTCAGACACATTGATTACCATCCTGACTAAACCAGGGGAGGAACCAACACAAGTAGGAGTTATTGACCAATATTTCTTACAAATCTTGAGATGAAGATATTGGCCAGAATCTTAACTGCATGACTGAACAGGGCATGGGACTGACTAATAGGAAGGGAGCAGGTGGGTTTCATGCCAAGCAGGCTGCCTCAGACACCTACATGAGATTGTGTACCTCTTCTGTGTGTCCAGGGATGGTCAGGAACCAGCAGTCCTGGCCTCCATGGATAAGGAGAAAGCATTTGACAGGGTAGCATGGGAATATTTATTCTGGGTTCTAAGGGCTTATAGAATATTCATAGAGTTTATTAAGTGGATTCGAGAGTTATTTACAGAACCACAAGCTAGAATTTTGTAAATGGTGTATGCTCTGATCGCATCCCACTGTACAGGGGGCCAGGCAGGATTTCACCTGTCCTAATTATTGTTTCATTTGTTCCAAGAACCACTAGTGCTAAAAATCAAATAGAATGCCAATATATAAAGAATGCAAGTTGGTCCACAGGAATGCAAACTCTTAGTTTATGCTGACAATATACTTTTACTTGTACAAAGACTGGGGACATCCCTTCCAGCAGCCCTAGAAGTGATAAGAGAATCTGGACAGATATCTAAGATACAAACTTAATATTAACAAAAAAACATAAGTAATGCATTTGAATAACAGAGTGGTGTTTTTTTTTTTAATTTTTAAGAAACTGAAACCTTGGAGTTAGCCTGGAAAGTACTTTACTACTGTTGTATTGATTTTTTTCTATTTGTCTTTTGTAAATTATTTATGCATTTTAATTTTGGTATTAATCTGTAACAAGCTGCAAATAGGACCTCATAAATGAGCCTCAGATGAATCAAGTTTATCCTTGTTCATATTTTAATATGAGTAAAACATATTATCTATCTAAAAACTTAAAAATAGGCACAGCAAGGCAAATGGCATGGCACGTTTTATTTATCCGATGACCAATCCCTGAGGCTCTGGGCACCTTACATTAAAAAGTAAGGTCAATACAAATACAACATAGTAAAAGATATAAAACTATAAATACATAAATAAAGGTCAGCAAGACCAAATAACTTCATAAAATTAGTACAGGTCAGTTACCTTCATCGGGAAAGGCCAGACAGAAAAGATGAGCCTTTAGCCCCTGTTTAGACATCTTGACTGTAGGGACCTCCCTGATAGCAACTTGTAAAGTGTTCCACAGGGTTGGCCCAGTGACAATTAAGGCATGGTCACAAGATGTTTTTAGCCTGACCCTGGGAGCATCAAGGAGGCCCTGTATCGAGGAGCAGAGGGAACGGACCAAGGAGGCAGATGTTAGGAGATCAGCCAGATAACCAGGTCCCAGCCCATATAGGGCCTTGTAGGTGAGCAAGCCCACCTTGAAGAGGATCCTCCACCTGACACACAGCCAGTACAGAGCCGACAGAACTGGGGTCACATGACTGAACCTTGCCAGGTCAGTCAGCAAACTAGCTGCTGCATTCTGCACCCACTGCAGTCAACAGAGGGTCTCTCCAGTGACCCTAAAGTAGAGAGCATTAGAGTAATCCAGCCTTGAAGTCACAAAGGTGTGTACCAGTGACAGCAGGTCTTTGGGCAGAACTAAGGGCTGAATCCTGGTGATGTTCCTCAAGTGGTAAAAAACACTTTTGACCACAGATGACACCTGAGTTTGAAGTGTCAATCTGCTGTACAGAACAATACCAAGATCTTGAGGCCATCAATGGTGTGGACCCCAGAAACAATCCTGTACCCGCTCCAGAAGCACTCCTGTTACTCCCACGACTCAGATCAATCATCAGAACCTCTATCTTGTCCAAGCTCAGTCACAACCAGCTGGAGAACATCCAGTCATTGATCTCGGCCAGGCAGTTGTTAATCACTTCCATGGCATCATGTGTTCCTGAGGCAAAAGACAAATATAACTGGGTATCATCTGCATAGCAATGAAACCAGACAATGTATTATCTCATGAGCTCTCCCAGGGGCAGCATGTATACCGAGAATAACACTGCCAACAAGATCAAACCCTGAGGTACTCCATATGATAGGGGCCTCAGGGAGGAGGAGAAGTTCTCTATCACCACCTGCTGCTCCCTGTCAGAGAGACAGGACTCAAACCAGCCGATGACAGTACCGGCGAGTCCACAATACTCTCGAAGGTGATCAAGAAGCACAAGGTATGATCCGCAGTATCAAAAGCTGATGAGAGATCAAGGAGAACAAGAATTGACCTGTCTCCTCTATTTCCAGCCCTGAGAAGGTCATTATACACCCTGACTAATGCTGTTTCAGTGCAATGCCTAGCCCTGAAACCCAGTTGGAATTGTTCATAACTGTGAATGGACATGAGGTGTTCTTCGAGCTGTTGTACCACTAATTTCTCAACAACCTTGCCCAAGAATGGCAGGTTAGAGATTGGATGGTAATTCACCAGGATGTCTGGGTCGAGAGATGGCTTTTTCAGGAGGTGTCTCACCAGTCTTTTTCAAGGCATCTGGAAAGATTCTCTCTGACACTGAGCACCGGAGTATCCCAGCGAACATTGGGCCTATGGTCCCGACACATCTCATCAAGAAATGAGTCAGGTTCAAGTCTAGTTCACAATAAGTGTGCTTCAGCTTCAAGATCACCTTAATGACCTCGGCCACCTCCACTGGTTTAAACTTGTCCCAGGCCGATGGAGTGCCACTGCTTCTTCTGGGCTGATCATTGCGAGACAAATTTTGTCCCACTGATGAAATCCCTGCCGGATGGAGGATACCCTATCAGAGAAAAACAGGGCAAACTCCTCACACAATGTGACTGAAAAAGCTTTTTTCAGCTGTAGACAAACATGATGTAACAATCAGTCCACAGTGTGAAAAAATGGAGATGGTCTGTTTTTCCCTGCCCTGCCTTCTTACAGTTGATTGCCCCTTGGTACTCATGATAATGAGCAAGTAAGGCCAGTTTGTCCCCCTCCGAGCAGATCTTCCACCAGCAATGCTCCAACTTCCGACTCTTGATCTTCATCTTCTTGAGATCCCCATCAAACCAAGGGGATCTCAAGTGAGAGGATCTGGGTTATATACAGACTTGTGTGATGGTGTCAAGCACTTCATAGACCACTCTATTATAGGCAGCCACTGCCTCACTCATGCCAACCACTTATGCAGCATCTACACTAGATAAGTCATCTACTACCAGGAGTCCTTCTGTGGACAATCTCCTTAAAGGGTGGCAGCTGACCATCTCAGCAGGACAGGAACTTCTGGGGGGGTGCCAAACTGGAACTTCACTATGCAATGATCAGGCCAAATGACCTGATTAGTCTTGAGATTGGCAACCTCAAGCCCCACGAGAAGACCAGGTTGAGCAATGACCTCCAGCAGGAAGTCTCCCCTCGACCCAGAAGGGTGGTAGATGAGAAGAATCCTGCAGCCTGCACCTGGAGCCTCACACACTGCCACACATTCAAAAGACCTGGCTGATCCCACTGGGTGCATAGCAAAGCCTAAGTCAGATCTAAAGCAGATGGCCATGCCCCTGCCCCAGCATTCCCTTCTCGGGCAGTGCACTAAGGAGAACCCAGAGGGGACAGGGCCTCCAATACTGGCCTGATGTCGTCATCCAACCAGGTTTCCTTGATACCTAGGAATGCAGTTGAACAAATCCCAGAAACATTAAAAAAAAAAAACCCTAACAAAATTTACTTTGCAAGGACAGCTCAAATAAGACATTATATGATGGGCTAAACTTCCTGTTACCCTATGGGGAAGGATAAATGTAATAAAAATTGACAATTTGCCCCATATGCTTTATCTACTGGGGATGCTGAACCAATCTATACTCAAAACATCATTCAAAGGCATACAAAATGCAATATTCAACTTCGTATGGGCAGGCAAGGCAGTGAGGAGGGCTTACCACAGCCATGAAGAATAGATGTAGGCACCAACTGCCAAGCCTGTGGCTGTATTATCTGGCTCATCATTGCTGTAAATATCTCCCATGGTATAGTGAGCCTGCAAAGGGGGAGGAGTAGGAATAATCAGCTCAGTGTCAAGTAGTAGAAAAATATCCATATGCCAATCGAACATCGACACCACTACTGCGAATGACAGTATAACGACACAGTGACGGGTCACTGTACTGTCACTGTGGGACCCCGGCACTGCTTTCTTGGAGTCTTACACCCCCTCACCAAATCAACTCTGACTCAGAGTTGATTATCTTAAGTATGGCGGGTACAGGCCCCCTACATGGGGTGTTTGGGGAGGCAAAGCCCTCCGAAGAAAATAATGTCCTTGGACAGATTTATGACATAAATCCATCACTGTAATGTCAGTCGACAAAATATTTGTCGAACCGGCATCGCAGAGCCAAAAAGACCTCTGTAGAATACACTAAGTAAACCCTAGAGCCTTGATACACACCCCACTATGGAAACTGCCAAGAGATATGAAGAAGTCATCCATAGAAATGTTGCTAAGAGACCACACTCAGCTCTGTTGGTTGCTTAAGCTGGACCCTATAATGGACACCACACAACCTTTATTTTTGAACCCAAATGTTAAAATAGATGGCAAAACAATATCCCACTGCCTTTTAGAGAGTGCTGATATCAAGTCTGTGGACCAATCAGCCCTTGATGGTAAACTGACTACCTTCGCTCCTTTCAAAGTTTGTTCATAATGGAAATGTGAAAGGAAAGGCGTGACTCCCACTGGGACTTGAACCCAGGCCCCATCAAAGCTCGATGTAATACCTGGAACATGAATTGCTTTAAATTTCTACAGGTGGCTCATATGTTAATGAAGCATTCTGGATTACAGTCTTGGTCCAAGGACCATGGTATCAAACTAGCTACCCTATTGCCATGGACAAGGCAGGCACATCCAGTTTCTAACCTACACAACCAAATATGTGGCCTTACATTAGACAAGATAGATGGGTATGCCCATACTGGAACAGGGAATTCTCTAACAGAGGTCATCTGTTTGAGTGAGAAAGAATTTGGAAAAACTTACACAAACACATAAAACTGAACAGGTACCACTTAATGCAACTGAAAATCATAAGCAATATGTACTGCACATCTCAACAACTATATAAAACGGGTAAACTTAACTCGGATATGTGCTCCAGATGCCCAGGGCAAACAAGAACCCTAGTCTGCATTGTGTGGGAGTGCGAAACAGTCAAACTATTTTGGCAGGCAATACAGGACAAAACTAACCCTATACGGGGCTTCAAGCACACCTTTACGCCTGGGATATGCATTGTGGGGACTATGTAGCTAGACTTTCTGGAACTCAGAAATACCATATGGCACCTACAATAGCCTGTACAAAAAAAATCATCTTAAGGCATTGGCTAGATAGAGGCACTCCAACCTACCAGGAATGGCATAATGAAGTCCTGTTTGCACTGAAAGCTAAAGAGATGATTGCTAACATGTCCAACAGAATGAAAGCCTGCCACAATATCTGGGAAAAGCTGCATGTTTAACTGATATTACCCCAGTGAAGACTGAAGCTCCACAAAGAAGTGTGTGTAAGGAGCAAAACTTGCAGGTGGAACTGAAAATATATTTAACCATAAAATGATGATCTCTAGACTGGAACTGCATATGAAACTGTACTATGAACCATGATTGTATTGGGGATGGGGAGGTGCTGTCATGCAAGTATGTCATGTCTGATCATCAGTCCTTGTGTAAAATGTGAAAATTCTGCAATAAAGTTTATTATATTAAAAAAGGAACTTTCCTGGGTGGCTTTTCGTTGACAGTCTGCCTGCACGCCCTCTTTCCCAGTGAAGCTGGGCACATGCCTATGCATGTGTGTGACCCCTATTGCAGTAGTCACATGCAGTGGTGCATCTGAGAGTCAGCAAAGTGCTCCACTGGCAGCAGGGTGCTTGCTGGCCCAACAACAGACTCACACCTTGCACACAGTGGCTTCCTGGATTCCCTGCTAGCAGCACAAGGTTAATCCACTCCTTTTCCCTGTGGTTGGTGTATGATAAGGGAAGGGAGGAGGTGATCAGCACAGGCAGTGGCTGCATTAATCCTTGGAGCAGCTTCATTCTGGGACTGTGTTGCAATGGTGCCATACTGGAGCTCACACCAGTAGGTGCATGCATTCCTTCTTGCCTTTAGAGTCAGCAATGCTATTCATATCATAGAAGCATCAATTTTGTTGGCAGAAAGGGACCTTTAGGCTCATCTAGTCTGCCCCTTTTCCTTGCCTATTCTGTCACTACTAACTCTGGTTGGTCATAGGTGTCACTTCCTCCCCTGTTCCTCTACCTAATATGCCCATGTGCCTATCGCACACATGCTTGAAGGTCCCCACAGTCTTTGCCCCACTACCTCTTCTGGTGGGCTGTTCCAGTCAACCATCATCTTTGAAATGAAGAATACATTCCACGTATTTTTCCTAAATGTCTCCATTCTTAGCTCCACTGCATGGCCCCTTGTTCTAATGCCTTCCTTTCTTTGAAATACGCCATCCCCTTCTACGTTGTTCACTCCTGTGAGGTACTTGTAGGTTTCTATCATGTTCCCCCTTGCTCTCTTCTCTTCCAGAAAGTACATGTTGAGTTTCTGCAACATTTCCTTATATGGTTTCTCATGCAACTCCCTCACCATTTTGGTTGCCCTCCTCTGTACCGCCTCCACACTTTCAATGTCCTTGCAGTGGTGCGGTCATCAGAACTGAACACAGTACACCAGGTGGGCCTCACCAGTGATACAATTGTAGTACTGCCTCTCTCCTCCTGCTAGAAATCCCACTCCCAGTGCAACCCAGCATCCTGCTAACCTTTCTCACTGCTTTGTCACACTGCCCAGTTACCTTGAGGTCATCTGATATGATGACCCTTAGGTCTCTTTCTTGCTTGGTGACTGTAAGCTTGACTACCCCCATCTTATACATAGACCCTGGGTTCCACAGGCCTATGTGCATAACCTTGCACTTTTTGGCATTGAAACCCAGCTGCCACCCCAGACCATTACACCAGTTTGCTCAGATAATGTCATCCCTGTTACAGATTTTTATATCATCCACAAAGAGACACACCTTACCCACAAGCTCCTCCACAACGTCGCTTATGAAGACATCGTAGAGGACTGACCAAGCACTGAAACCCTGTGCACCCCACTAGTCACTGTCCTATCATCTGAGTGACTACCATTTACCACCACCCTTTGCCTCTTATCCCTTAACCAGGTTGATACCCAGCTTGTCACTTTCTCCCCCACCCCAGGCCACTTAGTTTCTTAACTAGCCTGTGTGGCACAGTGTCAAAAATCTTTCTGAAATCTAAATAGGCCACATCCACTGCTCTCCCTTGAGCCACCTCCATGGTAACCCAGTCAAAGAGGTCAAATAAATCTATAAGATTAGTTTAACATAACTTCCCTCTGTGGAACCACGCTGCTGGTGGTCCTGTAGCCCTTTTGACTTCAGGTGCTCCACTAGTCTCTCCTTCAGTAGTGTCTCCATTAACTTCCCGCCACTGATGAGAGACTGACTGGCCTGTAGTTGCTGTTATCTTCCCCATTGCCACTTTTGTGCAGAGGGACCACATCATCCCTCCTCCAGTCTTCTGGAACTTCCCCATATCACTATATATCACTGTCAGAGGGGCGACCAGCAATGTGCTCAGTTCCTTTAGGACTCTTGGATGAATCCCATCTGGCCCTATCGACATAGTTTTCTTTAAGGCTTCCAATCCCTTACACATCCTCTCTACCAGGAATGGACCAGTGTTCACTTCTCCTTTCCCTGGTGCTTGCTGCAGTATGCTGGTCTGTCCCCCACCCTCTATCATGAAGACCAAGCAGAAGTAATTGTTTAGTATTTCCACTTTCTCTTGATCGTTCTCTATGCAGTCTCCCCACCCACCTAATTTTTACTGTCCCTCCCCTTGTCTTCCTCGTTCCCCCCCAAATAGCTGAAGAAGGTCTTATCCCCTTTTTTGACCTCCTTAGCTGCCCTCACCCTCCTTTCTGCCTCCCTTTGCCAGATATACCTCCCTATCTTCATCCTTCTGGTACTCCTTGTACTTTCTAAATGCTGGTTTGTTCTTCACTGCCTGCCACCTCCTTAGAGAACCATAGCAGCTTCTTCCACTTCTTTCCCTTGCTCACTTTCTTCAAACAGCATGCCACTGCCTAGGCTACACCCTCCTTAACTGTTTCACCATTGAGCCACCACTCCTCCCAAGGCATTCTCTGAGATAGTTTCCCATTTCTTTCAAATATGCTCTCCTGAAGTCCAGGACACTCATGTTAGTGTTTTTTCCCCCTGTCCTATCTGTATGCCAAACCACACAGTGCAGTGATCACTTGTAGCCAGTGGACTTCCCACTGTAACATCAGCAATGCTGTTCCTGTAAGTACCAGGTCGAGCACTGCCCCATCCCTAGTGGGTTCAAAAACCAGTTACCTGCGAAATGTCCCCTGTATGGAGTCAAGGATGGCCCTGCCTCTTGATGTAGCTGTGGCAAGAATGGCCCAGTCTACAGCTGGCAGATTAAAGTCCCCAATAGTCAAAAGTTCCCCCTTGCAGGCCATTTTGCTAATGGCTTCCCCTAGGGTACTGTCTAAATCCTCCCCCTGTGTCAGAGGCCTGTCTAATCACCCCTGTGTGAATAACAGACCATGACTCTGTATCTAGGTTGACCCATAGTACCTCCAGCCATTCATTGTGCCCCTCTTGCCCCTGTATGTCAGTGGCACTTATACCGTACACATATAAAAAAAAAATTTCACCTTTCCTCCCTGACCTGTCCTTCTGGAACATGGTGTAGCCTGTGATGGCCATTTCTCAGCTGTCGTTATCCATGCACCATGATTCCGTTATAGCCACTATAGCCAGGTCTGCCTCCACAATGATTGCCTCAACGTCAGGAATTTTGATTCCCAGACTCCTTGCACTGGCACACATGGCTTTCCATTCTCTTCATTCCTCTCTCCCTCTAACCTGCTTCCCCTTCCTGCTTGCCCCCTTGCCCCTTCTGGTACCCTGGTCCTGCCCTCCCATTATGTTGTTTTCCTGCCTTCTCTCCGTCCCCTTTCTTCCAGCTGAAGTTCCTCCACCAGACTTGCCTACCCTGTCCTTATAGAAACATAGACTTTGACAGCAGAAACAAGAATTTGATGGCAGATAAGGACCACTTGGCCCACCCAGTCTGCCCATTTCCCTATTGGATAAGCTGCAGATTCTAGTTAACCAACAGCCTACTTCCTGCAACCCCCCACTATAATTGTCTTATGTCTGTCCCATGCATGTTTGAATTCCCCCACTGTTTTAGACCCCACAACCTCTCCAGGAAGGTGGTTCCATGCATCCACCACTCTCTCCGTGAAAAATAATTTCCTCACATTACCCCTGAGCCGTCCCCCCTCTAACTTTAAATTGTGCCCCCTTGTTCTTACACATCTCTTTTTCTGAAAGATGCTACCCTCCTGGACTTTGCTGATTCCCTTGAGGTACTTAAAAGTTTCTATCATGTCCCCCTGTCCCTACTTTCATCAAGGGTATTCATATTAAGCTCTCTCAGTCTCTCTTCATATGGTTTCTGATGTAGACCCTGCACCATTTTAGTTGCCCTCCTCTGGACTGCTTCCATCCTGTCTATGTCCTTGTGTAGATGAGGTCTCCAAAAGTGCACTCAGTACTCCAGATGGGGTCTCACCAACTGTCTGTATAGAGGGATAACCACTTCCCTTTTTCTACTTGTGATGCCCCTTCCTGTTCATCCCAATATCCCCCTGGCTCTCCTTACTGACTTCTCACATTGCTTACCCACCTTTAGGTCATCTGATATGACTACACCCAGATACCTTTCCATTATTGTTGTCGTTAGTACCTTCCCCTGCTATTGTGTACTCTTCTCCTGGATTTTTATTTCCCAGGTGCATTACTTTGCACTTCTTTGCATTGAATATAAGTTGCCATATGTCTGACCATTCCTCCAACCTTGCCAAGTCCCTTCTCATCCTTTCTACCCCCCCTTGTGTATCAACTCTGTTACAGATCTTTGTGTCATCCACAAAGAGGCATACCTTTGTTTTTGCTTCCATCATACTCCAGGGAATTTCTTCTCCCTTGGTTAACCTTCCCTGTTGCACTAGTCTCGGGGGGGGGGATCTCTGCCTTCCTCAGTCTTTCTGCCTCTCCCAGGCTAGTTTAGATGCTCCTCCAAGTAGCATATAAACCTTTCACCCAGGACTGCCATTTCCCTCCTGGATGTATGGAGGTCGTCTCCCTTGTACAGGCTTCCATCCCGGAGGTATCACCCAGTCCTGATGTAGCCAAAGCCCTCCTCCCTTCGCTATGCCTTCAACCACTTGTTGAAGGACTTGGTGCACGGTTCCCTAGCCTTCCTTCAACCATGCATGGGTAGCACCTCAGTGATGGCCACTGTACAAGCTACCTGATTCAGGTCCTTACCCAGCTCCCTATACCTATCCTGAACTACCCCTTGCCAGATTGTTTGTCCTGTGATGGACAACAACATCCGGCTCCCTCCCTAACCCCTCTTCCTTGGTGATCTCCAAAACCTGCCCTCCAGTCCTTTCTACTGCAGCACCTGTAATGGACTGTACTACCCTGTTCCTCCTATCCCCTGCCCACATCTCAGTCCCCCTGACTATGGAGTCCCCCACCAGCAACTGCCTCCTCCTCCTTCACCAGGGGACTCACCCACCTTTCCTCGGGGCCTGCTCCCTTGAGGAACCCACCTGCTCTCTAACTACTGCTTTGAGTGCCTCCTTTTGACTTCCCCATCCCAGTAGAATGCCTACTGCCTAGCTGCTCTGCCCAGCCACTTTGAAATCATCAGATATGAACACCCAAAGATCCCAATTTTGCTTGATAACTACAAGTACCCCTTCCATCTTACGCACAACCCGTGGGTTTCGCCACCCTAGGTGCACGTCTGCACTTTTTGGTACTGAAACCCAGCTACCACTCCCTAGACCACTTTCCCAAATCCTTTTGCATTCTCTCCACCCCCCTCCTGGTTGTCCACCCTGCAAAGAGACACACCTTCCCATCCTGTTCCTCAACAATCACTTATGAAGACACTCAAGGTGACAGAGTCCACTACCGATCCCTATGGTACTCCACTGGTGACTCTCCCATCCTCCGAATGACTGCTATTTACCACCACCCTCTGTCTTCTATCTTTCAACCAGTTAGATACCAAGCTCACCTCCTTCTCCCCAACCCCCAGCATGCAAGGTTTCTTTATCAGCCTCCTGTGTGGTAATGTGTCTATTGAGTCCAAATAGGCTACATTCACTGCATTCCCCTGATCCACTTCCTTAATTACCTAGTCAAAGAAATCAATGAGATTTATTTGACATGATCCCCCCGTGAAGCCATGCTGCCACTGGTCCTGCAGTCCATGTGTCTTCAGGTACTCCATCAGTCTCTCCATCAACAGAGACTCCACCACTAATGTGAGACTGACTGGTCTATAACTGCTGGCCTCCTCCATGCTGCCGCTCTTGTGCAGAGGGACCACATCTGCCCTCCTCCTTGCATCTGGGATCCCCCTCCCATCGCTATTAAGGTGCTATATAGTGTTGCTCAAGGGGCAGCTATCACTGTGCTCAGTTCCTTATGTACCCTTGGGTGGATCCCATCCAGACCTATCACCTTTTTTTTCTGTAAGGGCTTCCAACCCCCAGTGGACTCTCTCTTCAATGAATGGACTTGTGTCCACTCCCCCAGTGCCTGTAAATGAATGCCACCATCCCCCCTCCCAGAGTCCACTGTGAAGACTGAACAGCAGTATTTATTTAAAATTTTGGCTTTTTCTAAGTCTTTCTCAGCACAATCCCCCCAATGTCTCCTGATATTCACTATGCCATCACTTGACTTTCTCGTTTTGCTCACATACTAGAAGAAAGTCTTCCCCTTTCTATACCTCCTGGGCAATCCTTTCCTCAGTTTGAGCCTTTACTGTCCTTACCCTCCTTCCTGCCTTCATTTCCCTAGATATACCTCCTTGTCCCCCTCTGCTTGGGTTTCCTTGTGCTTCCTCAAAAGCTAATTTTTTGTTTCTCCCATACTGTCTTAGCCACCTCCTTTGAGAACCACAGTGGTCTGTTTCTCCTTTTACCCTTGTGTATTACCTTTAAATAGCTTACTGTTACCTTAGTTATTCCCTACTTTATTCTCTTCCATTTTTCTCCACCCTACCCCCAGCCTCCCCTTCAAGGTATTTCCTAAGGCAGTGCCCATTTCTTTATAATATGCTCTCCTGAAGTCCAGGACCATTATCTTAGTGTGGTTTTTATTATTCCCAATCTGTATGCCAAACCACACCGTACAATGATCTCTCGAACCTAGGTGACTACCCACAGTGATGTCTGCTTTGCTGTCTCTGTTCCTAAGCACCAGTTCCAGCACTGTCCTGTATCTAGTGGGATCTGTAACCAGCTGCCTGAGAAATGCCCTTTGCAGGGAGTCTAGGATGACCCTGCTCTTAGCTGTAGCTGTGACCAGGATGTTTCAGTCCATATCCAGCAGATTAAAGTCCCCCATGATTACTACTTCCCCTCTGTTTGCCATTTTGACTGAGTCCTCCCACAAAACCCCATCCAGTTCCTCCCCACATTGGAGGCCAGTACACCACCCCCATGCATATGAAGGCTCCAGATCCCATCTCCAATCCAACCCAAAGAGCCTCCAGCTCCTCATTTTTCCCCATTGTGTCCTTGTATTTCTGTAGCCTTAATACATTCTCTTACCTATAAAACAACCCCCCCTTTCCTCCCTGCCCTATCTATTCAAAACATGCTGCAGCCTGGCATGGCCACCTCCCAGCTGTGGCTGTCGGTGCACCATGATTCTGTTATGGCCGCCAGATCCAGATTCATCTCCGCCAGTGATGGGTAACTACTTTTTCTATTACTTTCTATTACTTTTGGAAACGTGTTCCAGAAAACTCTGTGTAGTCACTAGCAAGGATGGAGAAGTACTGGAAAAAGTAATACGCCTTACAGTTGCAATTACTTATGTCTTTTTATACAAAAGTAAAAGATAACTGTAACTGATAACATCTATTTGAAAGTAACTAGTAACTAACCTATTACTTTCAAATAAATGTCATCTGTGATAGTTATTTATTATTTTTGTATTGTTTTTATATAAAAAGAAATAAGTAACTGTAGCTGTCGGGTGTATTACTTTTTCTAGTACTTCTCCATGCTTGCTAGTGACTGCACAGAGCTTTGGATCAAGTTTCCAAAAGAAATAGAAAGTAATAGAAAAAGTAACTTACCCAGCACTGGTCTCCGCAATGGCAGCCTCAAGGTCAGACATTTTGCTTCCTATGGTCTTAGTTTTGTCACACATGGCTCTTCAATCCTTTAGTCCCTCCTTGCCCCTACTTTGCACTTTTCTCAGGTCTGTCCTCCACACTTTTCTTTCCACTGGTACTGTCCTTCTTCTTTTTGTCTTCCCTCTGTACACTCTCCCTAGTATTTTTCACAGCCTTAGCTTCACTTCTCAACCTTTCGGTCCCTTCACCCCCCCTTGCCCCTGCTCCCCTGTGCCCCAGGGAATTTATTTCCTCTGTGCCTTTCTTCACTGCTGCTCTATTACCTGGGGGGGGGGCATTCACTGCCTCCATCGTTTCTTCTGCCTCTCCCCTTGGCTAGTGTAAATGCCCATCTAAGAAGCATTTAAACCTTCCACCCAGGTCGACCTGGTGATGCTGAGGGTTCAGGCACTGGACACCACACCTCGCACCATGCCGGCAACCCTGGTTCAGGAACGAGCATGGGTCATGGTGGGGGAAGGCCGGGAAGCAGCCATCAGGCAGCTCTCCTCTCGTGACCACTGCAAGGCTGCCCTCAGGTGGAGGCCTGAGGGTAGTGCAGATGGGAATGGCTAGAGTAGGGAGGGTGCCACAGATGGCCACGTGCAAGTGCCTCCACATGTGCCTAAGCACCCACGGCAAAGGGGAAGGCAGAAAATATGGGAAACAGAGCGTGCAGGCTCCTTGATGGCCCAACAGCAAATTCAGAGCCTAGATGTTAGTCTCCGGAAGAAGGAGAGTTGACGTCCTTTACCTCGTCCCTGCCATGGGGGTTGGGGGGGGGAACACCCACAAGGAAGGTCAGGTGCGAGAGAGTCAGGGACTGGAGAACGAGCCCCTCTGAGGGAGGGGCCAGATCTGGCTGACATCCCTGTTGGAAGGGGACAAAAACTTGTATAAAAAAAATTACTTTCCACCCAGGACTACCATGCCCCTCCTGGACGGATATAGGCCATCCCATTTTTACAGGCCTTTATCCCTCCAGGTAGGACCCCAGCTCCTGATGTAACCAACCCCCTCCTCCCTGCACCATGCCTTCAACCTGCTGTCCTTTCCCTCTTTCTTGCCTCCTGTTAAAGACCACAGTGCAGTGTTTGCTCTCCTTCCCCATGGTCTTGCATAGACAGTACCTTAGTGATGGCCACCTTGCATGCTACCTGCTTCAGGCCCCTCCTCAGCTCGCTGAACCTACCTTGCACCACCCTGGCTGCATCCCCGGCCAGGACATTTGTCTCTAGATGGCTAATAACATCCAGCTCCCCCTGCTGTCCTAGAGATCCTAAGAATTAATTCATTCATTCATTCAATTTTGGTAACCAGGTAGGCACACTCAGCCCCGAAGTTCCCTTTTTCAGGGGTGACCCAGATTTACTTACAGAGGTATATAGGTATAACATTTGGTTACAGAGGTATACAGGTACAACATTTAGTTACAGAGGAATACAGGCACAACAAAGAAACAAGTGCAGAGCAATACAAGGAGAGTAAATACTTGGATAATCAGTGCTGACAGTGTGCCAAAATTAGTTTACAGGGGATGACAATTACAGGAATATGTTGGGGTAGGAGTGTAGCAATCAGGAGGGAAGGTAATACTTTATACAGCAGTGCATGTCAAGGCTAGTGAGGAACTGGCCTAAAGTTGATCCCCTCATTGACAGGAGCAGACGCTAGTTTCATTCCCCATATCTCCATGCCGAGGTGCTGGATAGAAACTGGATAGAAGGAAGGATGCAAAAAACATCAGCAAGCAGAAACTACAGTAATGTGCATAACTAACTGGGTAAAGGCTGCCTGACGAATAGTAACGCAATAACAGGCTTGGTCAGTTTGCTACAAGATGGAGCTTACAATGGGGTAGGTATTGCTCAGTAGGCAAATCTCAGCTAGGCAGTGCAGTATACAACTATGCTAAGTAAGTGAACAGCGGCAGGTGGCTATGTGGTAAACAATGAGAAAAGGTGGTCCAGTTGGGGAGTATAAACAAAATATAGATGAGGGGGTTAGGCTATGTAATATTTAGCTAGGCAGTGCAAAATGCAACTATGCTCTTCAAAATATATATCAGCAGGTGACTATTACAGAAAACAGTTTAATAAAGGTGATCCACATAGGGCGCACGAGCAATAAACGATTTTTATAACTGATGGGTTGGGCTGTGAATATTCAGTTAGACAGTGGAATATATAGACTTGCTATGCAACTACGCAGTAGTTGGTGGCGGAAAACAGTACATAAGAGTTACCTAGATAGGTAGCAACCACAATAAGTGATTTCAATGCCAAAAGAGAAAGCTAGTCTAATAAACAGCTGGGCAATGTAAAACTCCAGTAGCAGGAGGCTTTTCAGGACAGAGGTTTGGATTTATCTTCTGTTTTAACTGTAATATTTTCATAGTTCTGTACTTGAAATTAGTTCTGTGTGTTAAAAATTACTACTTTGAGTTAGAACTGTTACTTGGGCTGTGATATTGTAACTATTGGGGCATGGGAACACTTGTTTGGCAGTGATAATTAGACTGAAATTTAAATGTGATGTTTGCCTTGTTCTTAAATACTGAAAAGCCACTGGGGGTTGGGATTGAAGGGCTGTGCATTTCTGTTTGTGACTGAAAATTTGAAGCAACAGGAACTGGTGGGCCAGTGACATCATACGGTACCTGACGTCTGCATACACAAACTGTTAGTGGGACTGGACACACACTGGACTGTATGTGTTTGTGAGACTTGGGAACTTTATTGGTGGGGTCGAAATTGGGTTTGTAAATAAATGCAGTCAGTATAAAGAGACTGTATTCCAGGGGGAAGGGATTGAGAAAAGGGGTGTATGCCATTATAAACAGAGAGGAACAAACAGGGTGGCCATATTCCACCATGGCAGGCATCTTCGGAAGGGTTGTAGGCTGCACAGGCTGTGGGATGGCAATAATTCTCAATTGGGCCTGGAGAGAGGAGGCTGCCCACTCTGTAGACAGCTATCTTGTATCAGGAGTGAAGTACATTGGTTAAGGAGTAAGCTGGGGGAGTTGGGGGGGGTTCAAGGATAAGGGGTGTGGATATGGGCAGCAGAAGGGTGGGGCTGAGGGGGAGGCTGGGGCAACACTCAGAAATTACAGGACGTTATGTTACAGCAATCAGGAGGGGGGATATTAGGGATAGAGGACCCTTAGATAGGGATGTTAATGCTAAGGGGAAAGTGTACGGGGTAAACATTCCGAATATAAAGAGAGTGGAGGAGGAAGAGTCAGGAGGGGCTGTTGTGGGGAATCCTAGAAAAGCAGACATTGAGAAGGGATGGGCTGTTGTGGGGAAGCCTAAAAGAGCAGACTGTAGGAAGGGAGCTCCTAAGGAGAACAGAGCAAGAGGGGAGGAAGAGGGGCAGTTTAGAGAGGCAGTCGGGGGAAACTCGGGTTACTTGATGGAGGCTGGCATCGAGTGTTACAATAAATTTGAGCTACTAAGCAACCTAGAGGGGGAGGAAGGAGTCGGTGGAAATGAGGAAACTGATACAGTGGCCGGGGGGCGGATACCCAAAGGGCATCACAGACCGGCAGTGGAAAGGATAGAAATAGTCCCAGAGGGAGAAGGGGAAACGTAAATGTTAAGCAGATGGGGGAGATGCAACATATTGCAGACATGAGGGAGGACAGCATGACTGGAGAGAAACTGGGAGACAAGGAGGTGGGGGAGGGGCCCCCTTCAGCAGGGTCTGTACCAAGGATGGGGCCCTAGGTAAAGGGGACCCACAGAGTGCCTCTGGAGGTAGGGGTACTATTACAAGGGGGGGAGGATGGCAGTGTGGGGGAAGGGGAAACCATTAGAGCCAGGATAAATGGTTCAGATAAGAGAGGGTTAAAGGGACACCTATTTGGGGGGGTCTGAGTTAAGTGGGCAAAATAACAAGGGAGGCAGAAAGGGGAGGGTGACAAGGGGGTCTCTAATAAGGCAGGAAGACTCTCATGGAATTGAGATCATGAGTAAAGGGGGGGATGGGGGTTGAGAGTGCATAGTGAAGGTAACCATAAGGATGATGGCAGTGTTAAGGTTCTGTTATTGGGAGACTCAATGATTAGGAGTATCCAGTGGGAGGGATGGGGGGTGGATGCCATAGCCAGGTGAAGGTAGTGAGTATCTCTGGGCTGACAGTGCACAGAGCAAAGTTCATGGTGTACAAACTGGTTAGAGATTGTGGAGGGAAACCGGATTTCCTGGTGCATTTGGGAACTAACGATCTAGAGGGAAATAACGTTTTGGAAATCCAAGCAAGGTTCCAAGAACTTGCCAGAGTCTGTCGGGATAATGGATGCAACATTTCCTTTTCGGAGATATTGCCAGTACCAAAGGCCTCAGTGGAGAAAAAAATGAAGATCACAGAGGTTAATAACTGGCTCAGGAAGTGGGATGAAGAGAGTGGGTTGGGGGTGTTAGGGAACTGGAAAGCAGTTTGGGAGGATAAGGGACTGTATGTCAAGGACAGGCTTCATCTTGCCCAGTTAGGGAAGGAAGTCCTTAAACAGGGGATGGCTGACTACATTCAAGAAAGGTGGGGTTTAAACTTGTGAGAGGGGGGAAGGATAAGGGAGGGGCTGACCAGAAGCCCTCTCCTCCAGATGAGGGGAGTAGCCTTCAAACCCAAGGGAGGAAGGGGGAAACAGACCTGGGGTGGAGGTTTCAGGAGGAGCAGAGGGAGGATGGAAGTATAAGGAACCTGGGTGGGGCTCGACAAAGGGGATCAGGGATAAGGGGTGGGGGGTGGTGTTAGTAAATGACAGAAGCTTGGGAAACAGGTTGCCAGAGTTCCAGGCCATGCTGTTTGGGGGGTGGATGTGGCGGCGGTCACGGAAACGTGGGCCTACAAAAACCATGACTGGGACCTAAACATGCGGGGGTACACTATGCTTAGGAAGGATAGAAAGGAGGGCAGAGGGGGTGGAGTGGCTATGTTCATTAGAGATGACATAGAAATTGCTAAGGTAGAAGAGGCAGAGGGAAACGTGGAGGCCTTATGGGTCACCTTACGAACCCCAGCAGGAGGTAAGGTCAAGCTGGGTGTAGTATATAGGCCCCCTGGGATGGGTGATGTTCTGGAGGATGGTTTGCTGGACAACATCATTGCCCAGTGTGGACCAAAAGGGGAAGGAGTGGTGTTGATGGGGGACCTTAATATGCCAGGTACAAACTGGGGAACCATGTCCTCTAAGGTGGCCAAGGAGCAGAGGCTGCTGGACGGCTTCCAGGATGTGTTCTTAACACAGCATGTGATGGAGCCCACAAGGGAGGGGCATGTTCTGGATGTGGTTCTGGCAGATGGGGATCTGGTAAGGGACCTGGTTGTAGAGCATCCCCTGACTGGGAGTGACCACAATACTGTCTGGTTTCAAATAAGCATGGGGGAATGGGTGAGATCTAGGACACTGGCAGTGGACTTCAGGGGGCAGACTTTGTTGGCATGGGAAATATTCTCAAGGATCACTTGAAGGGGATTACATCAATGACAAATGTGGAAAAGAGATGGGAGGTCATAAAACCGGGACTTCATGAGGCAGTCAGGACCTATGCTAAGGTGAAACGTAAGGGAGCAAGGTCACATAAACCATGCAGGTGGTCCAGTGAGGTTCAGGTAGTGGTCAGAGAAAAGAAGGCGGCCTACAAAAAATATAGAACAACAAGAGGGGATAGGGATAAGGAAATGTACCATCTTGCATCTAGAAAAGTCACCCGGATGGTGAGGGGGGCAAAGTCCAGTAAAGAGCAGTGGCTGGCACAGGGGATACATGGAGGGGAAAAGGGTTTTTTCCAGTACATTGGGGAGCAGAGAAAAACTAAGGGCCATCTCAGCAGGTTGAGATCAGAAGGAGGGTGGGTGGAAGAGGTGAGGGACCAGGTAGAGGTATTAAACGAGTACTTCGCCTCTGTGTTCACTAGAGAGGGGGATGGGATATCTACAAAGCAAGGCATGACAAGGATAGAAGCGGCAGTGAGTGGGATCAGGGGAGCAACAGAAATGGAGCAAGAGGGAGAGAGAGGTACCCCAGGGGTGTCACATCAGGATAAGGATAAAAAGGCCAGTAAGGTGGAGTGGACGGATGATGCTATCTCCACCGAAAGGGTGTGGATAGCCCACAAGGCCCTTAAGGAAGACAAATCTCTTGGGCCGGATGGCATTCAATCCGAGAGTACTGTGGGAATTGGCAGACATACTGGCTGCACTGGCTGAGCCTCAACAGGTCACTTGAGACAGGGAGGGTACCTAGGATTGGCAAGAGGCACATGTGGTGCCAATCCATAAAGGGGTCAAGGGAAGTACCAGGTAACTATAGACCCATCAGTTTGACCTCGTGGTGGGAAAATTAATGGAGAGTATACTAAAGGAATGATTGGGGTGTACTTGGAGGAGGTGGGAGGTCTGGATAGTCGGCAACATGGGTTTGTGCCAGGTAGATCATGTCAAACCAATCTTGTGGAGTTCTACGAATGGGTAACATCAGAACTGGACAGGGAAAGCCTGTGGATGTATTATTCTTGGACTTCAGCAAGGCGTTTGACTCTGTCCCCCACAACGGTCTGGTGGAGAAACTGATGTGGTTGGGAGTAGGTCCTTTGATGGTCAGATGGATTGAAAACTGGCTAGCTGGACGCACCCAGAGAGTAGTGGTCAGTGGGGAGCTCTCGAATCCTAGAGAGGTCGGTAGTGGGGTACTGCAGGGCTCGGTCATGGGTCCGATCCTGTTTAATGCATACATATCGGACATCAGGGAGGGTATAGGGTGTGAAATGAGTCTCTTCGCTGATGACTCCAAGATGGGAGCAGTAGTTGAGGTGGAAGAGGGAAGGTTGGCCCTGCAAGGGGACCTGGACACCCTGGAAAGCTGGGCTCACACATGGAAATTAAATTTCAATATCACCAAGTGCAAGGTGTTACATCTTGGGGGGAAACCCTAAACACAGGTACACCCTGGGAGGGGAGGCGCTGGAGGCCTCAAAGGGGAAAAGACCTAGGGGTCATGGTGGATACATGTATGAATAATTTGAGCAGTGCAGGAGAGGCGGCTAGCAAGGCAAACAGGATGTTGGGATGCATCGTAGGGGATCACCTCTAGGAGCAGGGAAGTGATTCTGCCACTGTACAATGGACTGGTTAGACCACACCTTGAGTACTGTGTACAGTACTGGAGACCACACTTGAAGAGGGACATACAGCTCCTGGACAGGGTACAGAGGAGGGCAACTAAGATGATACGAGAACTAGAGTGAGCGGACGATGAGGACAGACTTGAGAAGCTCTGCCTGTTTCCATTGGAGGAGAGGAGAGAGGGGACATGATTGAGGTCTTCAAGTACCTCAAGGGAATAAATAGGGTAAACATGGAGGGGATCTTTAGACTAAAGCAGGGAGGTATCACCAGAGGGCATGGTTTGAAGTTGGAAGGTGGAAGGGTGAGGAGGGAAAAGAGGAGGAAGTTTTTCACTGAGAGGGTGGTGGACCCTTGGAATGTACTGCCTGGCAAGCTGGTTCAGAGATCCACAGTGCAGGGCTTCAAGAGAGGGTGGGACAGACACAGGAAGTGGATGTATAAGATGATGGCCTGGCCCAGGGGGGTTGGGATGGATGATAGGGGTTTCTGGAACACAAGGGGGGGAGGGCCTCGGCACCCAACTAGGGATCTGAGGTTCGAGCAGACTTGATAGACCATAAGGCCTAATCTGCTGGCAATTAGTATGTTAGTATGTAAGGTGGCTATGAGGAAGCAGTATGTTAAAGGTGACTCAGCTAGGGAGTAAATAAGGATCCCATGCAGCAAGAAAGATCAACCAGACAATTCAAACTTACTGTGTGTGGTACAGCAAGGCTGACCTGACAGCTGACCCAAGGCTGACTTCAGGAAGACTCCCTGATGCCCTTTGCACTGCAGCCCTTAGCACGAAGGACTGCAGCATGGAAGACCACTTGGAGACTAATCTCTTCAAGAAGAAAGCTGGGAGCCGAATGGTGAGGTGGTGAGCTGGTGGCGTCTACTGTGGCAGAGTCCAATTCCAGATTCAAATCTTGTTGGGCTTAGAAGCTCCACTCACATCCCTCTAAACTGGAATAACTTTGTGCAGTGACTGAAAGAAGACGTGGCTGATGGAGGAGCCTGATGAGCACAAGTTCAAGGCAGAGGCAATCAGGGACAGGGGTGGGCTTGGAAAGGTGCTGAAAAGCCCTATGACTCTCTGAAACAGTTCTAAAGAGCTGGCAGCATCTAAAGTATGCACCCCAAAAGCAGGTGCCCTAGGGTCCCCAGTACCCCCAGTAAAAAACAGTGGTGCCCCAGTGTCTCCAGTACAGTGAGATGCCCCATTCCAGGAGCCCCTGGCAATGTGAGGTGGCAGGAAGTAAATTTAGTGACAGGGGCTGCAAAGAGTAAACTGCTTGCCTGCAGTTTAAATTTCTTTTTCTTTCTTCTCAGCTTTCCCAGCCAGTTTTCCATCCCAGTCAAAATGGAAAGAGCTTGTGCCACTTCAAAGAAGTCCAGCTCATGCTGGACTGTTGGTTGCCCCTCATGTTGTCAGGGATTCGGTGTCCCCAATGCTGGAGGGCTATAACGATGGCCAGTGCAGCGGCAAGTGTGCAGGCTTGACAGGCAAAAGAAAAGAAGCGCTTTCAGGTGCTCTGAAGAAAACTGCAGTCGGGCCCTATGGTACAGAGTGAGGGGGAGAAAGGATGCAGGGATCTTGGCAAATAAGGGGGCATACCTGCTGTCCTTCTCTCGCCTCTCCTCAGGTGGTCAGCAGTTTCAGTGGTTCCCTCAGCAGTCTGCAGTTCCCTCAGTAGTGCAGCAGTTCCTGGGCATGCGGTTGTGCTAAAGTCTGCTTTGTTTTTACATTTGCTTGCGCGCATGCGCAAGGAACGTTTTGGGAGAGTAGCACACTTTGGAGGTGTGCCTCTCCCTTGCAATCCACTGCTCAGTTGAGCAGGCATGGAGGTCCTGCACCAATGGGTGCGGGAGCTTTGTATGACAGTGGTGGTCTCCGCTTCAAAGAAAACCACCGCTGTCATACAGAGCACCGTGTCACGCCGCCCCAAAGCTTTGTTGCCACGCTGGAGCCCACCCAGCGTGGCAAATATCACGTTGTTTGCCTACGGGGCCCAATCCCCGTCGGCTCCTCGACCCCAGCCATCTTCTGCCATGCTGGGAGCCCACCCCGCGTGGCGAAACGTCCCTGCTGTCAGTCGGCCAGGTGCCCAACTTCGTCCAGCTCCACAGCCCCCAGTCATCTTCTGCCACGCTGAGAGCCCACCCCAGCATGGCAAGCGTCCCCACGTCATCAATTGTAAAAAAAAAATAAAAAAAAAAACTGTAAATTAAGCCGTCCCACGCAGTCTCGCCCCTCCCACAACCGCAACCACCCACTCGCACCTGCCTCCCACACCCCCTCACCCCATATTTACCTCCGGAGCTCAGCACGCACGATCTTGGTGGACCGGGAACACGTCTGCACTCTTCAAAGCCGACTGGCGAGGAAATGCCGTAAGCTGTATAATGGGCTAGATAGGGGTTTTCAACTTTATTGCATATCTCAGGCATTTTTTGGAATTTTTGCACCAAATTTTCAACATGTGGTTTTTAGGACCCCTTCTCATGAATGATGTCACTGTCATGGCGTTATTCGGGCCCGAAGGGTGATTTCACAGTCAGTGCGCAGTCACTCATTGGTGCCAGAGTAATATGGGGCTGCATCAGAGAGAGTGCCAGTGACCGGGCTGATGTGGAGAGACGGGGCCGAGTAGGAGGATCATCAGCAGTCAAGCCATTGAAGAGAAGCGTCAGGGTGGAGTAGCAAGCCCAATGAACCTCTCATAGCATCACCACCACAGCAGCGAGAAAAACCATCACAACCCTCCTCAACCAGCAGCCAACAACAAACCTCTCCTCCTATGCGAACTTCACCCCAGGTTGGGGGAGTGAGTCGATGGCAGCACCAAAGGGCAGCGACTGACCACCAGAACCATTCTTTTATTTAAAACAAAAAAATAATTTGTTTAAAGTGCCAGATGGGGCAGCAAACAAGACCACAGGGGGTTAGGGCAGACTCCAGGTTAGGCGATGCCTAGGGTAGCAGAGAAGAGGGCAAGCAGGCCCAGATTTTAGTCAGGAAAGGATTAACATTTTATGGCCCGGCACCAAAACGTTTTGTGGGCCCCCATTTTCATGGGGGGGGGGGAGAGGGGTTCAGATGACCTACCATGCTAGGATTAGCACTACACGAGTAAAAGCAAAATGCTCAGAGCTGTGATAACCAGGGCTGGGAGTCATTTCAGATTTCAAACAAGGGCAAAAACAGCTCCACTGCTGTAGGAGGGTGCACGAGATAAAATCATAATCAGAGCAGCAAAAATCAGCACACCTCCGCTCGGCACCACACAGGGCATTTATTTTATTAAATGCAAAAGCAGATGGTACAGTAAGCCAACATCAGCATAAGCAACACAACAGGGCAGGGGGGGCACAAGGCAACATACAGTGGCAGTCAGGTGCCAGTTAGACCCCTCGCATATTCACACACAGGCATTGTGCACCAAATGCTGTGCGAATGTTCAAGCAGCTGCCTGCCTGATCGAACATGCAAGCTGATTTAGTACAGCAGAACACCTATTGTACTGAATCAGCTGGCATGTTCAAAGCTGCAAGCGGCTGCTCGAATGTGTGCACAGTGCAGAACGACATGTTAAGATTCAAGTGAATAAACACAAACTACAGGTGTAGATGGGAAGCAATTGTTATAACTTGCTTACCCAGCCATCCAGCCAGAACCTGCAGCCTGCCACTTGCCATCAGCCCAGGGACCCACTAGTTAAGACCTCCCTGCTTGAGTCCTCTCCTCGTCCTGGAACCAAACCGTCCTGATTCCCACCACGACCCAAATGGTCCTGTGCTAGCTTGCAGCTAGACCCACTGAGCGTCCGAGCGAGACTGAGGAGACCAAAATTCTTTTTGATGTCACCAAGCAAGAGCTCACCTTATCACTGACAGCTGTAGCCTGTCTGTGGCAGCAGTAAAGTATGTGTCATGCAACTCACGTGCTCTGCTCCTTCACATCACATGATGTCACTGACAACTCGGCCACAGCTTGAGTGCACACAAGGGCAGGCAGGGCACTTTTTGTGCAAAAAAATAAATAAAATAAAATACTGTGACACCAAAGAACAATCCACAAGTTCCACAAGGCATATGAGTAACGGCTTCCCCTGGGTCAGTGGGCCCCCTTCCAATTATGGGTCTGACTCCACAGAACCATTGTTAATTGGTAACTGATTTTAGTTACTTATGCTATCGTAGAGCACAGCAAGTTGATGAGCAGGCCCCTAATGATAAGAGGAAGACCAGGAGGGGCAGAGAAATGGGAGGTCCAGATTGAAATAAAGAAGCTCCTGTGGGGCTAAGCAAAGGGCAGGGCAAAGCCCCAGTTCAGATAAAAGAGAACCTAGGTGGCTTCTTAAGCAGGGGCATGCAAGCCCAATTTTATTTATTGATTGATTTGTTTTGTAGTTTAAGAAAAGAGCACTTGGTGGGCAGGGAAGGAGAATACAGGTCCTTACTGGAAAAAAGACTGCTTAGGTGGGCAGGCAGGCCCCATTTGAACTCAAGGCCAAAAAGGTGAACTAGTAGCCCAGGTAGCCACTAGTAGCCCTACCAAAGGCTAATGATTTTTTCATTTAAAAGTGTTTAACTGACCCAGAGCCCCATAGGAAGGGAGAGACAGTTAGCATGGGACCCCCATCACAGAGGCTAAGGCCCTGTCCACACTACACCAGAAAAACCCCTCTGTAACATTACAGAGGGTCCAAACCATTACTGTAATGGTTTGTATTCACACTGGTGACGTTACAGAAGACATTTTCGAAACCGCTGTTGAAAACACTTATGAGGTGGTTTCAACAACACTTTTGAAAACAGCTACGACTCTGTAACGTTACAGGCTGTAGTGTGGACGCATGAGCGTGTAGCTCCAGCATTGCCCACAGTGCAGCACGAACTGCATTGTGGGATAGGGAGCCAACCATAATGGTCACACTTCTCCTGATGTGTGGATGGACTGTAATGGTTTCCAAAATGGTTCACAGGTAATATAGATGCACTGTAATGTTACCTGTTTGAACCATTTTGGAATTGTTACAGATATACGGGTGGTAGTGTGGACAGGGTCTAAGTCAACTGGCCCTCAACTAGTAGGGCAGGCCTGCTGTTTACTGTGAAAACCCAAATGTCTGCCTGAGGGAGGGAGGATGTAGCCCATGGTCCCTGCATAGCTAGGTATATCTAGCATTTAGTCAGGTTTTCCCTTAGGTGATATCTGCCCAAGTTTATCTGTTATTCAAATTGACTGTGATGAATACTGAACAAACATTTTACAGTTGAAGTGTCAGTGCATCTAAAGTGTCAGTACCAAACTGCTGTGAATTACTGTGAGGGCAAGAACTGTTTTTGTTTCAAGACTGTTATTTAAAGGGACAGCCCAAAATTAAATGCATGCACCACATTTCCTGCTGAGATACTGCCCTTGCATGCTATGAGCCCTTTTTCAGATGTGATGACATTTTTCAGAACCTGTGAACTGCCCTGCATGTTACTGAATTGCCCTGAATGTTATTGAACTGCCCTTAGTGTTACTGAATTACCCTGAATGTTATTGAACTGCCCTTAAAGTTACTGAATTGCCCTGAATGTTACTGGATTGCCCTGAATGTTATTGGATTGCCCTGAATGTTACTGAATTGCCCTGCATGTTACTGAATTGCCCTTAATGTTACTGAATTGCCCTGAATGTTATTGGATTGCCTAGCATGTTATTGGATTGCCCCAAGGGTATCGGTAGGCACCGTACGCCACAGAGTACAGTAAAAAAATCAGTCAGGAGCAATAAAAGGAAGAAAGCAAGAATATTGTGAGTCACACTGTGTCTGTGTTGCGCTGAACCCTTTTGCCTTTTTGTAGTTTGCTATGGGGCATTGATGCCACCAGCCAAGTACACAAACAAGAACAACTTATCAGGCAGGCAGAAAAACAAAGGAAGGAGGATTACAGGAGGAAACTGATTACTTCATCAGTGTCAGTGGCCCTGCAGGTAGCACACTTGCCTCTGAGGCTGGGAGATCAGATGGCTGTGGGTTCTGTCCCCACACCAGGCACTTGGGTTACATCCCAATACTGACACTGCAGTGCAGCATGAGGGGGGTGCTGCACTCCTGAGGTGCCGTCTTTTGGATGAGATGTTAAACCGAGGTCCCATCTGCCTGTTCTGGTGGTAGTTCAAGTGGATGTCAAACATCCCATGGCACTTCTCGTAAAGAGTAGGGGAATTTTTATTGAACAAGAATATAGAGTAAGACAAAAGGAAAATACAATAAGTACAGAACAACAGAAAAACAAACATAAATAAAATGATCAATCTCATAAATGTAGCAATTAAAAAGTGCCCCCTAAACCCCCGATCCCACTGACAAAAATGCATGAACAAACAGAGTAAAATGAAGAACAGAAAAAAAGGCAAGGTAAATATGAAATAACCGAGCTACAGAAAACAAAACCCCCCTTAAACAAAAACAGAAAATAAAACATTATTCAAAAGCATGGAACCCCATCAACCAGACAGGGAGTCACACAGAGACATGCAAAAAGGAATAGCATTCCACCCCCTCCACCAGGTATGCAGTAAAGAGTTTGAAAAAAGCCAAACGTTCTTTCACAAAAAACACCCGAATTTCATGTTCGATTTTAAGCTGTAAACCCACTAAAGATAACTGTTTTTGTTGTAGCACAAACTGACATCTCCTTTGCCAAATAACCCATTTAATTATTGCCAAAATCACCCGAGATGTCCCCTTATAATAACCCCACCAAGCATTTGGCTCATACTGGCCATAGACCAACATCTCATAAGTCATGGCCCGCATCTGTGGGATGCCCCAAGAAGAGGCCAATAATCCCCACAGATCTTTAATATGGACAGTGAGAAAAAAGATGTGACATCGTTTCAATGATTGATCCACAACCCTCTCTCAAACAAGACCTCTCTAGAACACTTTTATGAAAATGATTACCCTGAACATTTAAACGAGAATGGCAGCAAAGCCACACAGTATCCCACATTTGGGGGAGGGGGGGAGGATTCTAGATTCAGTCAATTGACCCAATACAGCAGAAAGTACTATGGAATCAGGCAAAACAGAACAAGGAGCAGTAAAACACACTGTTTGCAGAATCCCTTGATACTCCAACTTTCTAGAAGTATGCAGAAGATCTGTAGTTGTAACATGCCAAGCTTTTAGTTTTCTGCATACTTCCATCAGATAAGGAGACATATCATGTGGAATACCCGAAAATTCACCCCAAGTCAGTGTCTCCCACTGTTGCCAAAAATAAAGGCACCTGTTTTTGAGAAAGGGGACCCAAACAGATTGTTTCCCTAATAAAATGGGCACAAAATTATTATAAAGAAACACAGAAAAAAAGAAAATCACATATTTAGACTTCCCCAAGCAATAGGCCAATAAGTACAATTCCGCTTAATAGGGTTTAACTGACTGCCCCAAATGAACTGAAAGGACACACTATATAACTTAACCTCTAATTTAACAGGCAAAGGATAAAGTTGACTAACATGAAGAAATAAAGGCACAATAAAAGATTTATACATATATACCCTTTTCTTCTTAGACGTAGGGTAACTTTTCCATCTACCCACCTTGCCTTCAGCGAGAGATAAAGCCAGCTCCCAGTTCAGAGAAGCTGAATCCAGAGCTCCAAACAAAAAAACCAAGAAGCTTAATGGGCACATCAACAATAGGGATACCCCCAACAGCCATACCCGTCCCATCCAAAACTCGAACACTCACAGCTTTACTTTTAGCTTTATTAACTTGAGAACCCGAAATACCAGAGAAAGCGTCCACTACCAGCAAGGCCCGTTCCCCAGATACCCTATCTGCCACCAGCATTGTGGTGTCATCTGCATATGCAAGTGCAACAGGGAAAAAAATACCCCGTAAACCATGCATGGGTGAAATTCCAATGCCCAAATGTAAAACCCGCAATAAAGGGTCCAAAGAAAATACATATAAAAGAGGGCTTAATGGGCACCCCTGTCGAACCCCCCTCCTAATCCGTACATACTTCCCAAGTCTTCCATTGACCAGGGGGCAAGATGAAGCCACACGATATATAATCCTAAGCCAGTTAACAAAAAGGTCAGGAACACCATACCGTTTCGAAATCTGAAAAAGATAAATACGTGGGACCTCATCAAAAGCTTTAGCCTGGTCAAGGGAAATCAAATAACCTGATACCCCAGGATCATCAAAAAACCTCTCTCAAAACCTTTGCCACGTCCCCCAAAGTATGATGGGGAACAGCACAAACCTGACTGGGAGAAATAACTTCTTGAGCAATCCAAGAAAGATGTTTGCACAATATCTTACACAAAATTTTCCAATCAACGTTTGTAAGGCTTATAGGCCTCCAATTCCGAAGAACTGCCCTGTCACCTTTATTTTTAAATTAAAAAATCAAAATGCTATCTGCCAAAGCTGACGGAATCGGAACCAGGCCTAATAAGACATCATTGAAAACAGACACCAAATACTGGCCAAGCAGTCCCTTACATTTTTTATAAAATTCCCCTGGAATACCATCCGTTCCAGGAGAAGACCAATTCGGTAAACCCCCTATGACATCTTCAACCTCCTTACGAGTCACAGGAGAAGTCAACATTGCTATATCAGCTGCCAACAACTCAGGGATGTCAAGCTGATGCAAAAAGTTGACAGTTCCAGGAAGAGGCAAATCTTTTTCACAAAATGAAGCATCTACAAACTCCTGTACCACCTCCTGTATGGCATCCCCAGCAGTTACTATATTGCCAGAAACAGGCTGCAAGGAAGACATGAATTTAGAATCCACCATGCGTACACAACAGTCATTTGGATTAACATTCTGCACATTACCCTGTGTCCCAAATTTCTGTTCTAATAATAAGAAATGCGCTCTATCCTATTGAAATTTGCACAATTCAGTTTTGACAGCCTGTATATCATCAGAGAGGACTTCTCCAATTTGTACTGAATGAGACAATAGTAACTGTAAATGATACCTGAGGCGTAAATAAGTGAGGTATTTTTTATTAGCAGCCTTCTTTGCTAAGGAGCCACAAAGGCCCTTCAGGTCACTTTTAGTGTCCTGCCACCAAAACAAGGAGTTATCATAGTACTCAAAAACAGAAAACTTGGCCTCCAATTCCTTCTGTATAGCAGACCATGTTTCTGCCTCATCCAACAAGGCTGAATTCATCCTCCAAACAGGATTGCGGTTTGGTTTATTTAAAGAGGTTCCCACTAAGGTTTTAATTAACTTATGATCTGAAGTCTCCACAGGAGAGACCGAAAAAGTCCTCACTGGAAGCCACTGAGAGGCAAACAAAAAGTCAATCCTAGTGGTTGAATGACCCCTAGAAAAGGTGTGATCAGGCAAACAATGTACTTCAGCTGCACAATCCTTCAAATGAGCTTGCTGATACATGGTGTTCAAAAAGTTAGTATCGGCATATAATTTCTGCGTTCAACCAGTCATATCTGAAAGGGACAGAACACAATTAAAGCCACCCCCTAAAAACACAGATTTAGTGGTGTTAATAAATCCACCCTCTGAAACTTTGTTTGATAGTTATAAACATTAATCAACTGTAAGTCATGAGCTCCATGTCTCGCATCCAAGATGCAGACCCTACCAGGAACCAAATCAATGACACGAGAGACTCGGAGGTCAGGATTAGAGATCAAAAAACCAACCCCTGAATACAAATCCTCCCCCAGAGGCCAAAAAGAAGGACCCCAAAACCAATCTCAGGAAGCTCTATGAGTTTCCCTGAGTGTATGCAGGCATGTATCTTGTACCATACAAATGTCCATATGATGACCCGCAAGGATTGAAAAAGTAATAAGCCTCCTTTTATGATTCTTAATACTATTGGTATTAAGGGAGCCTAAAGTCAGGTGTAAAGCCATTATCAGGTGTTAGAAAGAACCAATTTATCAGAAGCTTGTGCTTTAGAAACCTTTTCAGCAAGACGCTTGATTTATTTTTCTTAACCCCCTGCTAGAGTCCTGGAAAGAAAGTTCAGAGTCAGTAACATTCTCAGGTTGGGAGGAAATTCTGGAAGAGGAATCAGACTTCCTTCTCCCATTGTTTTTGTTTAGTCAAAGGAAGAAATCTGTTTTGAAGACCAATATCAGAATCGCCCGTCTCAATCAAACGTTGCCCATTTTCTGGGAGGCACTGCGCGTCATCCACCTGGATTTTTGTTGTTCCCATTCCTCCGTCATTGGAGGAGGCATGACAGGGACTTGGGATGTGGAAGGGACAGAAGGCAGCACAGGAATAATAATATCTTGATCTGCCACAGAAACCTGTGAAGAAAGGGCAGTATCGGCAGCTGCCAATGCATCCCCCTCTATAGAAGGAACCACAGAAATGGGGTGCTTCACAAGAACCAGAGGAGGAAAGGAATCTTGCATATGAGGAGACACCAAAGGAGACACTATAGCCTGAGAAGGTGATGGATGTTGGGAATCAGGCCGGTGAGAAGAGTTTGAGTGGGATGCTTCGACACACTGCATAGCAGGAGACTTGTCCTCCATATCAGAACCAGCACCCCCAGCATTGTGGGAGGCCCAAGGGCAATCTTTAAAGGTGTGAGTAGTCTCATCACAAAGATTACAGATTATAGGGGTTTGGCACGACAAGGCCACATGGCCGATCCCTCCACACAGTCAGCATTTAATTTTACTACAAGCGCTGCTTAAGTGGGTATGGGCCCCGCACCAGAAGCAAAATCGGGGCTGTCCAGCATAAAAGAGAAAACTATGATCTATCCCCAAATAAAAACAACTAGGTAAATACTGAATGACTCCCCTCTCCATAGGAAGCCGTACCCAGATGCACCACCCCCCGTCCAGATATCCTCAGAATCGATGATAGGATCAGGAATGCCAAGCACTGAACATATAGATCATAACCAGAACAAAATATCAGAAACAGAAACGCCTTCATTCTTAAACAACACAATAATTGTCCAATAGGCAGGGTTGGTCAAAAGAATCACTGAAAACACAGACCACTCTGGATTTTGTTTAACAGTTTGATAACATTCCCAAAAAAGTTCTAGCCCAGCAGCTGTCTTAAAAATAACATCAAAATTAGGATCTCCAGAGGTATGAATCAGGGCATAAATTTCCTGAACCAAAAAACCCATGCTGTCTTTCAACAAGGTGCGAACCACATAAATACAATCTGGAAAGGAGTCTAAGCCACCTTTATATTTGAGACAAACATCATTCCTGCTTTTAGCAGGTTCAGGAGGCGTGTGAAATAGACCTGCATAGGACTTCTGAGAGTGCCTACTGGGACCATGAGACACACCCATCCCAGGAACATCATGATATGAAGGCTTGTGGGGGGGGGGGCAGACCGGTCAGGCTCAGATTCAGGGATGCCAGGTGGATGCTCTGACACAGCAGACACAGGGGTGATATTAAAAGGGGAGAAAGACATAGTTTGTGGGGAACACAGGGGTGCAACCATAGCTGCAGGAAACAATACCGGGGAGTCAGTCAGTTCCAGGGAGGAAGGAAGGGCTAAAGGGTCAGGTACGACAAAGCTGACTTAGATACCATGAAACATATTATGGGAAACATCAACTGGGAACTCATATTGTCAGACTTTACCCTGGAAGATTACTGGGAATATTTTAAGAATATTATATTTCAACTTAAAGAACTATATATTCCATTCAAACTTAAAAATGAGACTAATATTAAAGCTCCTAAATGGATGAATCAATCTATCAAGAAATGTATTAGACAAAAGCAGAAAAAATATATTAAATTTCAAAAGACTAAAATGTCCTCTGACTGGATTTCCTATAAACATATACAAAGAACATGCAAAAGATTGATTAGGAAGGCTAAATCTAACTGGGAACAAAACTTAGCATTCAACGCCCACAAATCTAATAGCAAACAATTTTATTCATATATCAATTCTCTAAGGAAACCTACATGTCGACTAGGTCCATTATTGGACTGTGATACTTTAATATATGAGCCTAAAAAAATGGCCGATTTGTTTAATGCAAAGTTCTGTAAAAATTTTTCCGGATCCTCTAATCAAACTTATGATTATACCTTACTAGACACCGCCAATGTTTCACCAGTTAAATTTTCTTTGGACACCATTAGAAATAAAATATTGAAATTGAAAGAAAATATAGTCCTGGTCCAGATAATATAGCAGGTCATTATTATTTTTATTAGTTGATGTCATTACAGTTCCTTTAAAATTGATGTTCGAATATTTTTTGGCCACCAATTTTGTTCCCCATGACTGGAAAGAAGCCCATGTCATCCCCATTTACAAAAAGGGCCAAAAAAATAAATGGGATAATTATAGGCCTATAAGTCTAACTTCTTCTATTTGTAAATTATTAGAGAGTTTAATTAAAGATTTAATTTTCCCAGTCCTGGATTGTCACGATGCAGAACAACATGACTTCAAAAAAGGTAGAAGTCGTCTGACAAATTTAATATGTTTCTATGAACATATCAGCTTATTATTAGACAGAAATGTTCCATGCAATATTATTTATATTGATTTCAGTAAGGCTTTTGACATCATGCCACATTGGGCGTTAATTACTAAACTTCACAAGCTCAATATAAACAATTTTCTAGTCAATTGGATAATTAGCTGGCTTTATAATCGCTCTCAGCAAGTGACCATTAATGGGAGCATTTCAGCTAGGGGTAGTGTGACTAGTGGGGTGCCACAGGGTTAAGTCTTGGGTCTTTGTCTGTTCCAGGCATTTATTGCTGACCTTACTTCTGGCTGTTCCTCATTTACTGATAAATGTGCTGACGATGCAAAAACAGGTGGCCCTTGTGCCTCTGATCATCAGGTTGTTGCCATTCAAAAGGACCTAGACCATATCACAACATGGGTTAAGAAATGGGGTATGAATTTGAATATTTCCAAATGCAAAGTAATGCATTTGGGTTCTAGTAATTTACAAAGTCCCTATTATTTGGATGGCATACTACTTGAGACCACATCTGATGAAAGGGATTTGGGTGTCAATATTTCAGATAACTTTAATTACAATAATCATGTACACAATATTCTTAACAAATCTAATAAAGTGATATGGTCTATGTTACGTAATATTAGATCTAGAAAACAGGAAGTATTGTTGCCCTTGTTTCATGCATACGTCAGACCACATTATAATATGCCTCACAGCTTTGGAATCCTTATAAAAAATCTGAATGCCTGTTACTGGAAAGAGTTCAAAGAAAATATTAAAAAAAAAGTTTCTGGGCTATTCGCAGTTCCTTATGAGAACAGGTTAGACATTTTAAAACTTATGCCCTTATCTACACGTCGACTTCGTGGTGATCTTATGTTATTGTATGATATTATTCAAGACCCTTATTTATTGTGTGAACTGGGTCTAGAATTTAAAACTGTGGTCATAACATCAGGGCCATCCTTACAATTGGTAAGAAAACCTTTGTTAAGTCTAGCTGTAAATATTTTTACTGTCAGAGTTGTTGGCCCTGGAACAGGCTACCACTAAATGTTGTTATCAGTGAAACTAAAGTATTTTAAAATAGATTGGATAGTCTTATATGTAATGGGTATGACCTCTCCTATTATGTGCTGGATTAGTATAAGAGCTTCATGGGCTTCTGCCTTCTTGCTCTTGCACCTAACCTTAGTATGAACCTTAGTATGTAAGGTTTCCTCAGGTCAGGGAGGAGATACCCATGGCAGATCAGGTGCCGATTTAACCCAGCCAGCCGCTGTTAAGGCTTCAGCCACAGTCCTGCCAGTTATCAAAACATTGCTATCATAATCAGGGAAAGAAACTCCAGAAACCTGTACATCCGAAGCAGCTAGCACAGCACAGGGTGGTTCAGTAGGTGGGACCTGAGATCCCCCTGAAACAGGAGAAAGAGTTGTAGCAGGAGCCCCAGAGCCCTTTCCATCCATAAACAAAGAAGATCAAATGACAGAACCATCAGAACACACAGTACCTTCATGTAAAGGAAGCTCCAAATCTCGCACCACCTTGCCAACAAGCGGCCATTTGGCAGGTCCAAGAACAACAGCGCTTCCATTAGGCAAATGGTCTGTCGGCATTCCAGACTGAGTGCAAGAACTAGTAAAGGACTGTACAACAGACCTAGAATGATCCACAGGATAAAAGGCTGGAACAGAGCCTGTTAAACATCGTTGCAACTCTCGGCGTTCTTCCTCTGCAAGAAGCGCCCGCAAATAATCGCGTCCAGAGGAGAAAGACTGGCAATCCAAAAGCTATTCATTCAGCGCAGCAGGCACCGACACAACAGAGAATGCAGAAGAACAGCCAGAACCAGTAGAACGATCAGTAGGAACCGTCGGGAGTCCAGCCCCGGAATAAACTGCAGAGAGTCCAATATCAGTAACATCCATAGCTTCACGAACAATAACAGAAGCCTCAAGCAGATTCAAAGCAGGAGAGGAGGCCAGCTCCCCAGCTTCAGCAGCCATCACACATTCTCCTCCACCTCTAGGATCCATGGGTTCTGCCATCTTGGCCAAAGACCAGGATGACAAAGGTTCCCCCACTGGTGAGTAGGGGAAGTTCCCCGGTGTCCTGGCCAAATTTGCCCCATTCACTAAAAATACCACCAACAGCTTAATGTGGTTCAACATCCGTTGGCATTCATCTGTATCCCCCTTCCCAGGGTCATGCCTGAAAATAGGCAGAATTTGTCTAGTGCACTTACCCAGTCAAAAAAACTAAATAAAATAAATAAATATTTGAACTCAGACACAGCTGGGGAGGGCAATGGTGTGCCTTGGCAGCGCATATTTTGGTTTATGTTTACATAATGGGGCGGGGGGGCAGGCAACAGTGTGTCAATTTTGATAACAAGTTTAAAATCCCTGGCTACACCCCTGGATTACCCTGCATGATATTGAACTGCCTTGCCTGTTCGTAATTATCCTTTTGATGGTTGCTTGACTCAAAGACTACCTGATACCTGCAATCTCCAAGTGAAAAGACAGTTTGCATAAAGGTTACTTCACTTCTGCCTAACTGCATGCTCTCAATTTCTCCTGCATGACCCAGAGGCTGTACAACCAACTGTATCCTGACAATCTAAGGTTGGTCATCAGAACAGGAATAGCATAGCCAGCTAAGGAACTCCCTGTCACTTGCTTTCTTCAGAGTCTTCAGGCCAACTTCTCCTTAACAGTGAGCTAGGTAGTGTAAGGAACCGCACTGGCCCACAGATAAGGATCTTACACCCAGTGGGTTGGGTTTTTTGTTTCAGATCTTTAGCTCTCCAGAGATTCTCTCAGGGTCAGTGATAATGGCCTGGAGATGTTCCAGATCTTTAGTTTTTCAAATCTCTTCCCAAGGTCAGTAGTGACAGCCCAGAGGTCTTCCAGGTCTTCTCTTCTGGGAGTCAGCAGTGATGGCCTGGGTGTGTTCAGATCTTTAGTCCCTAAAATCTCTTCCAGGAGTCTGCGGTGATGGCCCACAGGTGTTCAAATCTTCAGTTCTTAAAAACCTGAAAGAACTCCCAAAACTCAAGGTGGACAAGGCAATGGGGCCTGACGGGATTCACCCTAGAATTCTAAAAGAACTAAGGGGAGAACTAGTGACACCACTGACTACCCTTTTTAACAAATCATGGGAGGATGGTGTGGTAACTGAGGACTGGAGGAAGGCGGATGTGATTCCCCTTCACAAAAGTGGGAGCAAGGCAGAGGCAGGAAACTACAGAACTGTTAGTTGGACCTCAATGGTAGGGAAAATGATGAAATCACTTCTAAAAGAAAGAACTGTTGAGTACCTAGAGGCCAGCGGGGCACAGGGCCCAAGGCAGTATAGATTCACAGTGGGAAGGTCATGTCAAATGAATCTAATAGATTTCATTGACTGGGTAACCAAAGTAATAGACCAGGGAGGGGCTGTGGACATGGCCTACTTAGACTTTAGCAAGGCATTTGACACTGTCCCACACAAAAGATTAATAAACAAGTTAACCAGCCTGGGAGTGGGTCTCAGGGTGGTAGCCTGGGTAAACAATCTGGCTGGACAACAGGACGCAGAGGGTAATAGTAAACAGAGTCCACTCTGAAGAATGGGGGGTTACTAGCAGGGTACTACAGGGTTCAGTACTGGGGCCAGTCCTCTTTAATGTCTTTATAAGTGACATTGCAGAGGGACTGAAAGAAAAAATATGCCTCTTTACAGTTGACACAAAGATCTGCAACAGGGTTGATACACAAGGGGGGTGGAAAGGATGAGAAGGGACATGGCAAGGTTGGAGGAATGGTCAAAAGTATGGCAGCTTAGATTCAGTTCGAAGAAGTGCAAAGCAATGCATCTGGGAAAGAAAAATCCAGGGGAAGAGTACACAATGGGAGGAGGTACTAACAACAACAGAAATGGAAAGGGACCTGAGGTAGTCATATCAGATGACCTAAAGGTAGGCAGGCAATGTGAGAAAGCAGTAAGGAGGGCTGGGGGATACTGGGATGCATAGGGAGAGGCAACACCAGTACAAAACAGGATGAAGGCAGTTCAGAGGAGGGCAACTAAAATGGTGCACAGTCTGCACCAGAAACCATATGAAGAGAGACTAAAGAAGATTAATATGTGTACTCTCAAGGAAAGGAGGGAGAGGGGGGACATGATATAAACTTTCAAGTACCTCAACGGAATCAACAAAGTCCAAGAGGGTAGCATCTTTCATAAAAATGAGATGTGCAAGAACAAAGGGGCACTATTTGAAGATAGAGGGGGAAGGCTCATGGGCAATGCGAGGAAGTATTTTTTCATGGAGAGGGTGGTGAAGTGCATGGAACGGCCTTCCTGAGGAAGTTGTGGGGTCAAAAACAGTGGGGGAATTCAAGAATGCATGGGACATAAAGCAATTATAGTGGTGGGTAGGAGGAAGTAGGCTATTGGTTAACTAGGCTCTGCAGCTCATCCAACAGGTAGGGAAACAGGCAGACTGGGTGGGCCAAGCAGTCCTTATCTACCATCAAAGTCTATGTTTCTATGTTTCTGTTCCTGGGGTCAGTGGTGATGGCTAGAAGCTCTTCAGTCTGCGACAAGTCCTTGGAAATGTAAGTGTTCTGTTCTTTCCTGGAGTTCTTTGTGATGCCCAGTGGTCCACTGTAGACTACAAATATGTTGTTCATATCCCTGGGTTCTGTCAACACTCAGTGGCCATATTTCTTGCTCCTCATCTGCCGTACAAGTCAGCCAATGGAAAGCATGTGCGCAGAGGTTCCTCAGGCCACAATCCTCTGCAATACATCATATGTGGCACCCAATTGATCCACATGAACTCTAGGGTGAAAATTGTACAACTTCATAGTCACAGAAATTTTGCAATAGTACTTAGTACACTTTATAGTAATAGTGATTTTAATAGTTACAGCATTGACTGTCAGTAGTCAGTAGCGATAATAGAGTGATTAAAAGTGAAAACACTGTTGATCACCCATTTCCGTTGTTCTGAATTCTGTGACTCAGTTGCTCAATAAACTGTTGGGTTTTTTTGTGGGCTGTGCGCCTCCTGCCTCTCCATTTCGGTAAACTGTCCACTGTGTAGCCAAATAATCAAAGAAGTGTCTTCCCGTCAAGTTCAGGTTCCGAGACCTCACCCCCCCGTCTTTGGCCCACATGTCACAAAGATTGAAAGACCAGCTGAATGCCACCTACAAGTTGGCCTCAGATGACACAGCAAAGCGTAACAAAGTCAATAAAGATAAGTATGATGAAAGGGCGAAGGCACATGAAGTGCTGCCTGGGGACCGTGTTCTGTTGAGAAACTTGGGATTGCCAGAGAAGCACAAAATTGTAGACTGTTGGGGCAATACCCCATATGTTGCAATGGAAAAGGTGTGAGACATGCCTGTGTACAAGATTCATCCTGAAGAAAAGTCAAGTAGATATCTGACTATCCACCAAAACCATCTGTTGCCTGTTGAACAGTTGGTCTCCAGTGATGCAGAGGACTCTGTAGAGCCTCCAAAAACCCCAACTACTTGATCTGTTACGTGCAGATAAATTGCAAAACAAAATACAAGGCAATCTGGAACTGTTCCACCCACAACTGATGCTCAAGTATATTAAGATGACTCTGACTTTGAATCAGGAGGTGTGTACCATCTTATCAGGGATTTCAGCAGACTGTTCAGAAGGTTGAATGAACCAAGTAATGAGTCCAATGTGCTTCTTGCACAGCCCACCCCAGCAATCCTGAACTCAGAAAAACACCAGATGTACCCTTGGATGACAGGCCGTGTCTGAGGAAGTGTCACAGGAGGAAAGTGGAGAACCTGTAAAGCCTGAAGAAACAACATGGAAACATACAGAGTGATGGCAGAAGGGGACCTTCCAGATCCATCTAGCTTGCCCATAAGCCTATACCACCTCCCTCAACTGCTATTCAGTATTATGATTCTTTTGTACCTATCCCAAGCCTTTTTGAATGTTCCAACTGTTTTTGCTTCCATCACCTCGGGTGGTAGGCAGTTCCACGCATCCACCACCCTCCCTGTAAAGAAGAACTTTCTTGCGTTGCCCCTAAATTTGACCCCATCTAGCTTCATGCTGTGACCTCTGGTTCTTGTGTGACTCTTGAACTGAAAAAGGTCCAGAAACCACAGAGGAAGTTGTGAAACTCATTTTGACTGAAGATGTTTCATTGCTGGTCAACGAAATTGGAGACGCTCACCCGGAATCTGATGAAGTTACTACTCCAGTCCGTCATTCTGAGAGAGCTGTCAAACCATTGCTCAGGTTAACCTATAACTCTCCAGGTGCCACCACCAACTTGCCAATGCACACAGTACACAGAGGTATCTATGTTACATCCAGCTCTTTGCCTTGAATTGTCTTTTGCAAAGCCCAGACCATATCACCCAGAGCAGGAGGTACAGTAAAAGTTAAAAAGGAAAGTTGAATGTTGCTGTACCATTAATCAATGTTACCATATTGTGCAAAGTTATGGAATTGCCCATTTCTATGGTATACTAAAGGTTACTGTCATGACAGCTATTTTTGTAAATACGAAAGGTCTTTCATTTTTTGTTGTTAGTCTAGCAGCATTTATCTAGATTAGGACGTATTGTATGCCCACTTCAGTCAGGAAACAATTGTCTAGGTAGACAGTCAGACATTTCTCCTGTGAAAAAGACTGAAGCCTGCCTTGAGATGAGAGTAAAGGATGTAAACATGTGCCTCAGCCGCCGGCCTGTAGACACCAGAGACTGTGTGTGTATCTGTGTGAGAAAACCTATACTGAGCCTGCAGACAGTCTGGGAGAAGGCTGGTTAGGTACTAGCTACTGCTCTGCACATGGATTCTGAAGCCCAGATGAGGGTGTGAGGCATGTGGCCCCTGCTCCTTAGTCTGGTCTGCCCTACACCTGCTGACAGGAGGAGGAGGGAAGAGCCAGAGAGATCCAGGCAACTGCAGATGCAGAGAGCCTGATCCATATCCAGAGGCAACTGAGATCTGCACCTTCGAGTTGCCCCCTCCCCTCAACCGCACAACTGATTCATCAGCCTCCCAGAACGTGCTCCTGCAGGGGAGGAGGAGGAGGAGCCCATGTTGTCAAGGAAGCTGATAACATCAGAACCATGAGTACTCTCTGGGCTTGCCCTGCAAGTGGGATCTGTACAAAAGTTTGGCACCAAATATACATATTTGGTTAACAGGCCAGGAGTTACAAATAGCTCATTTAGAGGTTTGCTCTTTAAGCAATTGCATGGCCTGTGGAATTTGGGTATATCAAAGTGTTTTGTTTTGTTTAAAGTGCACCACAGCAAGGCAACCAGCTGCAAAGTCACTGGGCCTGCACCGTTCCTACGGCTGGGTACCCAGTGAAGCAACAGGAGTTCCCTGTGTAGTGCTCCCAGTACAGGTGGGCTGGTGATACTAAAAGGTTTTAGTATTTACTCTGCCACTGTATTGTCTTGCGTGGTTGGGTGGGGGGGGGCACTGCTGCTGTGTTTTAAAGTGGTTTACTGGCCGAGCCAAGTCAGGCAACTACCACCGGTCCTACTCTATAGTTTCCTGTATCTGTCTAAAACGTTTGCTTGCATTCCCCCATCTCATGAAAATTCCCCAGTAAATATTTTGTTGGTATTTCACATTATATCTTGTGAGCTTACTGCCGGAAGATTTAGAACGCATAGGTTTTTAGGATAAGATATCTTGTCGGCGGCAGGCTAAAGGTTAATGGTAAGTCACTAATTGTATTTTTGTTGATGTTAAAAGGAAAGTCCCCTCAGTATATTTTCTGCATACCTGTGCAGCTTGTAAGTATGAACAATTATTCCCTCTCTTCATCCTCTTAATGTCATCCTAATTTAAATATAATGAAGTTGCTTCAGTTTTGCCCTCTGTGAAAACCTGCTTTTCTCCATTCCAAAGGTCATGAATCCACTCATGCAAGGCATCATGGGCATTGATGTGTACATGCACAAGCCAGAAGTTATACAGTACTCTCATTCAGTTCTGTTACACATCTTGTGAAGTCCCTATATTCTCCAAAAGCATTTTTTCCTAACTCAGATACACTTTAAACTACAGAAAACAGCTAAGCACTTACTATACCTTGACAAGTTTTATGACCAGCATAAGACAGGAATATAGGGTCTGCAGAGAACAGCAACAGCACTGACTGATATAGTATACCGTAACTACTGCAGACTTTAGCACCAAAACATCATAAAATGTCAGGATACCTTTCATGAGTCAGGTCGTCATGACCTTTGCAATGGAGTCAAGCAGCTCTTCATACCGAACTTAAGTACCTTTATTTACATTTAAATATTGATGAAATTAGGAGGGTGCAATAGAGGCAATCACTGTGCATGCCTGCAAACTACACAGGCAAACAGAATAAAAGGCTGAGGGGACTTTCCCTTTTAGGTTGCACTGTGATTTTTGATGTGTAGGGGGACAAGGTGGGGAGGCACTGCATCCAAGAGGGTTGCACCACTGAGACCAGTCCAACTTAAACTTCACTCTGGGTTTGTGCCAGCCTGGTGGCACTGAGGGTTGAGGCACTGGACACCACACTTCATGCCATGCTGGTGATCCGGGTTCGGGAACGGACTTGGGTCGTCGGGTGTCAGCAGGGGAAGGGAGAGGATCTAGCATCCCAAGACTGCTCTCCTCTCTCTCGCTCTCTGGGGTGGGCATGGGGCTCGTGTCACTCTGCAGTGGTATCTGGTGGCTGTCAGGTGCACTGCGCAATTGTGGCGCACAGAAGAGGGTTGGAGCTTGGCAGATGTCGGCAAACAAGTGCGCAGTACATCATTGCATGCCAGCTCCAGGGAGAACACCGAGGTGGAAAAATAGGTGGATGGTCACGGCAGCTGATGGCTGCACGCTGTGCCCTGGACTTGAGAAGAGAGCCCCCAGGTATTGGCTTCAGGCCCCTTGGGGGAAGATACTGTGTGTGCACCAAGCCTGTGGAGGAGAGCATGCCACTGGCCAGACTGGGTCCAGGGGTGCAGATGTCGGCAGCCGGAAGACCTGCCATGCCTGTGCTACTGGAGAAGGAGAGTAAATAATGATATGAATACAAAAAAAAAAAAAACTTCACTCTGGGTGAAGGCACTGCACAAAACTTAAACTATCTGGATAGGAACCCTCCAATCAGGAAAATTAAAACCCAAGTCCCTCAACCTTGTTTGAACCCGCACGACTAGCGTAGTAACTGCAACATCCATGGTGAGCCAGTTACACTGAGATACAAACATAATCCTGGGCAAGCCTCATTAAGCTATCAATTACCCAAAACATGGACCAACTTACCTCCCAGTACTACCTTTGTCACATAATTTCTAGTAGGCAACAGGCTTATTAAGGTTCACTTCTCAGGTGCGAGGTCCTGACACTCTTGCTCCTGACTCTTCGCCAGGCCACCCTAGCTACTCCCACTATGAAAATATACAGAAGTACATTATCTCTGCACTGTCAAGCACTTTACAACTACTGCACCCTCACCTTGCCCACCCATAAACACCCATAGTAGTACTTGTCACAAATGCACTCCGGTGGTCAGGCCCTCTGCTCCCACAGTGCCAAATCTCAAAGTGCAATATGTGAACAGGAGGCAAACATGGTAACCCTACTGTCTATTTTGGGTCTGAACAACTACCAGTCTCGAGTCCTGGGGTCAAATACAAACCCTTTTTCGCTAGCACGCCCAGTTCACAGGTTCAAATATCACACCCTCCTTAGGGAAATGCAGTGCAATACTTAACCCAGCGGGCACCCAAACCTGGTTCACAATCCCCCTTTTGACTCAGTTGAGACTTAGGTACTTTTCTTACCTTGGTGCATATGATAACACACTGAAAGAGCTTAACAGTTCTGTCACAATTACCAACACTGTCCCAGCATTCATATTCAAAATGAGGAAAAGATTTCAAGAAAAACGTTTACTAAAATTAAAAACAGTAAATGAAATACAAAACACAGAACATATAACATTGAGTGTACAGTCGTACAAATTAAATGGACAATTTAAACAAAACTGCCTTATTACTGAGTATTTAACCCTACCCTAGTTTCAATTGGCAAATAGTGGAGGTTGATTAACCTAATGTAGAAGTGCTCTTGAGAGTGTGTCTTTCAGGAGTCCAGAATCAAAAAGCACTATGTTCTCTTAACTTTGACCATCTATAGAGAACAAGGGTCCCACCCAGCTTGTGAGGTCACAGCTCAGTGGTGATGCTGGCTGTGAGGTCACTCACATTTCCTGTATACCAAATGGTCTCAGGCATCTGCATGTTGCTAAGCATCCCACAAAAAAAAATATATATATATATTTTCTTTTTAAATAGTGAGCCTGCTTTACAGCAGGTCAGAACTATGCCTTTGATCTTCAGGGGAACTTCTTGACAGCTATTTCTTCTAGTGGTGAGAAATGTAACAAGTATCTGCCAGAAGTTTCTTTCCTCCTAATAGGTCATAAAATGCAAAACTTTATACAAGTGGCTTGTTTTACAACCTGTTACAACCTGGTGTAAAGGAATCTCTTCATTAGATTTTCCCCTGGGTCATTGAGAGTGCAAACTCTCCTTACCATACTTTTAAAATCCCAGGTCCCATAATGCCTTGCAGACTGCCACACTTTCCAAGCAGAAATTCAAAGAACATATAGTTATCACAAAAAATAATACCAATAATAAGCAGATTGGTGAAGCGTCACAGTACTCTTCCTTGCAACTGTGCTCTCTAGAAACCGTTCTGTCCCGAGCAAGCAGAACTCAACTCTAAAACTGAAATGTGACTTGAACCACACTATAGTCTAAGGTGGAATGCTATACTCACTCGAAATTTCACCTTACTAAAACGCTGTTCCGTCACCTACACTAAAATGAAAGGAACGCTGTACTGACCGTACATGCAGAACAGCGTTACATTCATTTAGAGTTAAAAGCTTGAGCCATGCTTTGAAAGCATAAACAGAAAATTGCTGCACAGCAATATTATTTCAGACATCACTGAAAATGGCCACGGCAGTTTTCTGACAAAAGTGCAGATCATTAACTGCAAGGGAAAATGCAGGATCAACCAGATATGTTACATATAGATTAATTTACGCACAAGTTTCTGCCTCATTCTGTTCATTTACTCACTAAGCAAGTCATCCAGCCATGTTTTTTTTTTTGTAAATCCCTCCCACAGTAGAGCAGCAACCAATGGGAGTGTGCATTGCTAACGTAGGGATGCCCACTCCCTAGCAACCACACAACTCACCATATGAACAAGCCGTAGCTCTGGGATACAATTTGTTTTCTCCATGATAAAAATGCATTTAGAAATCTGACAATTATTAATAAAATACTATTAAAATAATTTGAGGGGCACCATACACTATAAAACAATACAGGATGGGTAACCCCATGCAGAACCGTGTGTTCTACCACCTTGAGGTCTGATTCCCAAGGACCTCTTGAGCTTCACTCTCGAGGTCAGAGGGAATCAAACCCCTCTGTGGCAGAGCACACTGGTTCAGCATGGTTACCCATCCAGTATTTTCGATGAATCGCATATACGTGTCTCTTGACAACCATGAGCCTTTTGAATTTGCCTCACAACTGTAGCCTTGTATTGGTATCTATACACATTTCTTCCCTAACTACCCACTGTGATGCTTGGCCAGCTGGTTAGGATTGCTGTATGATAATTGTAATATAAAACTGTAGTAGGTGATTGTCTCACATAAGACAGCCTGTGCTCCTGGGTGACCCCCCCAAGATTCAGTGAAAACTACAGGATGTATAATTGACTAGGAGATCTCTGTAATGTAATTAACTTCCTTGAGACATTGCATTTTATGGCCGTTTTATGACCTGTTGCTGCTCGGAAGCTGGGAAACTAAAAAATGCATTTTATGACTTCAGAAACAGGACATCATTAAGCTGATTCCTGCCAGATATCTTGCACCTAGGTGAGGGATTGCAGGGTTGTAAATATTTAAAGGAACTGGCTGATCAAAGACTCATAATTTGGGAAATGAGTTTTGCTGATGTCACATTATTTAATATATCTCCTGACAGGAAATCATTGTTTGTATTTTTTTTATTTGAAAAAGGAGGAGCTAGATGACTCATCAAGGGAGTGGGGAGATGGAGTTGAAATGCATCCTTGTAACTGAGGAATATGTCATATCTTTTTGGACTCTTAAGAAACAAGATCTCTGATCTAACTATAAGCACTACAGAGGTAATACATTAGATAAAAAAATTATAATAGTATTGTGGTAGATGTTTTTTTGTTTTGTAATCTTCCCTTATTCTTTTATGTGATTGTGAGCTCTTCGATATATTGTTGTGTTTACATTTTTCATATTTGTATCATCTTTTCGTAAAATCTTTATTTGAAAGATACTGCCTGGGTGTGTCTGTCAGTTCTTTTTGCATGTGACGTATACAGGGTTAAGACTGACAAAAACTGTTGAAAACTTGATGGTGTTACCAATCTGGGAAAAGGTAAGAATATACCTAAGGTCTTTTGTAGAGTTTTAAGGATTCATTTTGGAAGCCTGGCTTGGTGCCCTTGGCGAACGATTGTAACGCAAATCCCGAAAAGGGTACGTATCTGAGCCTGTACATTGGGTACGCTAGCATAAGGTTCACAGTTTGAATCCCCCCAAAATTTGAGACTAAAGGTGATTCGAACCCAAAGAAGACAGGAGGGTTACCCTGTCTGTTAACTGTTCACATTACTGCGCTTGGAGGTTGGCACTGTGGGAGCAGAGGGCCTGACCTGCTGAGTGCATTTGTGACCCCACCATCACAAATGGAATTGTAACATGGCAGGAAATGTCAGCGTGTAATACAGCAACTACATTGGTGGAAATTCGACACATGGTACAATCTGAAGTGGGGATTAATTCCCTAGTAATGCCTGCTTTAGAATGTACTAGTGTTTGCAGTCACAACAGGAGCATGCAACAGAAACAATTAAAACATGACTGGTGCTGTGAGCACGCCGTAGAAATCCTGGCCACACTCACCATCTGACCACAGCAAGCACATGCACACCACACTGGAGACCAAGCTACCTGTCATTAATGTTAGTTGCTGCTGAGGGAGGTCATGAAAAATCTCTGTACACCGTTTTTTTTTCGAACTACCCACCAACACAATTCAGGGAATGAAGTGGCCAGTGTAAATTTCTTTCCACACAGATAATTAGTAGTCTTGCTGCATTTAATGGGCCATAAATATATAAATGTACACTTTCCCCACAATGCAGTACTGTGTTCCAGCAGCGCGATCTAACAACGAATGGCAAAGCAGTAAAACTGTTGGTAAGAACTTAAAATTTATCTTCACGGTTTCTTCTGTTTCAGAAGGCAATGTAATGTTGATATGTGTAATAAATTTGCAGACCCTACATAAATGTATGTCGAGCATGCAATGTGTACGTTGTTAGATCCTCACAGTGTGTAAAACTGAGAAACCTGCAGCATGGTTTGTGAAGTAAAAGTAGCAGTTTTCTGAGTTTTTATGTACTTTTAAGTAAAACAGTATTCTGACAATACTTACCTTGCACTTGCCATGTTACAAGAGCATTAATTCACTCCAAAATCGGGCTCTACTAGAGAATTAATGCCCGGTTGGGGGTTGGAGGCACGAGGCCGCCCACCACAACTGGGCATTAATTCCTTATTATACAATGTGGTAAACTGAATCAGACAAATCCTGCATCCTGATTGGTTGGCTGGTACCTTTCCCAGCATGGTAAATCCTCCAGTGTACCCACTGGAAAAGGCACCAGCCAACTTTATCTCGTGCCAATCAATGTGTCAATTCGACACTTTCACTTCAAACTAAACCGCCATCATTCTTCCTGTTGCCGCTTTGCTAAGACACTGTGGTCAATTTAAAAAAGAAATTACATCATTTTTCGAACTGTATGACCTCAGTGAGTTAGAAAATACTATTTCTCAAGAAAACAAACCTCCTGATACTATGTAAGTGAGAAATTAGTAATACAAGAAGAGTCTCAGCCTCCGAGCAGCATAACTCTTGAAATCTCAGCAGCCGCTGGCACAGAAACCAGAACTGATCCCACAATAGTGCAACATACTCTGGTCACTCTTCAGGCAGGATCCGCTATAAAGAACTATTTTTTTCAGCGTAAGAATATTTCAGTAAATATTTCTATATTTCTCTAAAATAAAAATGTAAAAACCCCAAAAAAAAAAAAATTGCCAAGTAAACAACATTTGACATTGTATAATAGCAATTTATCCCTCCAGGGTGTGGGTATACTGGAGGGCTTAACACGACTGGTGTGGTTCAGTCACTCGGCTGCGCCTCATGACCGAACCATACCAGCCGTGGTAAATACTCCAGTATGCCCACACCCTGGAGGGATAACTTGCTATTATACAATTTCAAATGTTGTTTACTTAATGTTTTTTTTTTTTGGTTTTTACATTTTTATTTTAGAGAAATATAGCAATATTTACTGAAATATTCTTATGCTGAAAAAAATGCAATCTTTACTCTGAATCAGGTTGTCAACTTTTATCCTTTCGCAGACAAATTCATTGGATGCTCTATGTCTATAAATTTGTCCTTAATAAATGACCCCCATATTTGATGGGATCAGTTACTATTAAAAAACACAATAGATATTCTCTTAGATCTGCTGATTTTCTTCAATATTTTTTTACCAAGATTTAAAACTAGGTTTGGTAGTTATAGGTTAGCAGTTGCAGACCCAATGACCTGGTTATCTATTCAAAAAAAATTAAAACTGCCAATTATTACCACATTGTTGCACTTTAAATGATTGCTTGTCAGATTTATGATATATGAATGTAGATGTTTTTAAGTGAACTATAACTGCTCAATCTTATGAATCTATGTAATTGAATATGTCTTTGTATCTATAAGTATGTGTGTTCTTTTATGTTTTGTACTGATGGATGCAATTGTAAATGAGAGATTTTCTCTCGATTTTGCTTTCCCAATAAATTGACTGAAGTAGAGCCCTCCTTTGTCGTGGATTAATGCTTACATTAACCTCAGAGTCTGCTTACCTACCTGGTAAAAATATGCAAGCAATAATACCCAACAGGGTGGGCAGTATTGGGCTATACCCGCCCACCAGGGGTGTAATGAGGCCCGATGCCGCAGGCAGAGGGCCTTATAGCCCCTGGAAGAGTAGGTATAGCCCATACCGCTCACCCTGGAGGGTATTGTTGCACTTAGAAAATGAATTAACTGTGTCATTGGTATAGGGTTACAAAGAAAATGTGAATTAAGTTCTCAATAAAGAATCTACAGCAGTCCAGTTACACAAGGGAAGAGCTCAAGTGGACTACACACACTAAACACAACGTTATATTTGTCAATTCTGACTGTAGCTTTCCTGTTAGTGGAAATGACACTTTGCACTTTACAAGTGGGTTCTGGAAGATCGACTGGAACCAGATCCGGGCAAGAACAGTTTCTGCTTGTATTACATTCTTTCTGAATTGTATTTCAAATGCTTAGCATTGGCTGAGCATGTGACCACTTTATCTACAATTCCTTACCAGATTATCAACACAGAAGAGCCACTGGCGAAATACAAAAATCAACTGTGGGGACAGAGGGAGTTGGCTATGAACCTAAATGTCTCACGTTTTGTTTGTGTGGTGGGAGATGGGGCAAAAATAGCCAAAGTGCCCTACATAAATGCTTGTCTTTTTGCTTATTTCCTCATTGTATGCAATGTCTCAACCATCTTCTCTCTGCAGCAGCAGCCACCGATTAGAGCATGAATATTAATTTCAATTATACAATGGGCATTAAAATCGGACACAAATTCTGTAATTTCATTGGTTACCTGCCACTCTTCTTCCCGTTGTAAAAGCTACAATCACCCCACGGGAAGAGGTGCCAGTCGCCAGTAAGCCGCATCAAGGGCCCCCCTGAAATCAGTGCGGCCATTAGGAACACAAACCCGGCCAAAACACAGACAGTCGCAGGGCAAAACCTCCACAAAGCCACGATGTTGATGTCCGAGTAAACAATATGAAAAATACCGCAAGTTTCAAAAAATGTAATTCAGCTATGAAGTCAACATAAAAAACTCTAGTAACAGGAATTTTTTTTTTCTGGCTTTTGAAAAAAAAAATTGCTCTTTCCCCGGACGCTCTCTTTCCGTTTCATTTTCAGAAACCTGCTTTTACAGTTTGTCAGCCACACTGTAGAAAAGATCACACAACAAAATTACCTCGCTTCGTTTTTGAAACATAAAAACATAGACTTTGATGGCAGATAAGGACCGCTTGGCCCACCTAGTCTGCCCATTTCCCTACCTAGAAGATAAGCTGCAGATCCTATTTAACCAACAGTCTATTTCTCCCTACTCCCCCACAAAAATTGCCTTATGTCTGTCCCATGCATTCTTGAATTCGCCCACAGTTTTAGACCCCACAACTTCCTCAGGAAGGCTGTTCTATCATCCACCACCCTCTCTGTGAAAAATACTTCCTCACATTGCCCCTGAGCCGTCTCCCTCTATCTTCAAATTGTGTCCCCTTGTTTTTGCACATCTCTTTTTCTGAAAGATACTACCCTCTTGGACTTTGTTGATTCCACTGAGGTACTTAAATGTTTCTATCATGTCCCCCCTCTCCCTCCTTTCCTCAAGGGTATACATATTAAGCTCCTTTAGCCTCTCCTCATATGGCTTCTCTTGCAGACCCCGCATCATTTTAGTTGCCCTCCTCTGAACTGCCTCCATCCTGTCTATGTCCTTGCAGAGATGGGGTCTCCAGAACTGGACACAGAACTCCAGATGGGGTCTCACCAATTGTCTGTACAGGGGGATAACAACTTCCTGTTTTCTGCTGGTGATGCCTCTCCCTATACATCCCAGTATCCCCCCAGCCCTCCCTACCGCCTTCTCACATTGCTTGCCAACCTTAAAGTCATCTGATATGATTACCCCCAGGTCCCTTTCCATTTTTGTTGTTGCTACTACCCCCATTGTGTAATCTTCCCCTGGGTTTTGTTTCCCAGGTGCATTACTTGCACTTCTTTGCATTGAATCCAAGCTGCCATACTTCTGACCATTTTGCTCCCTTTATATGCACTACAGCTTACATGACTGGTCTCACACCCCCAGTTTCCTCGGTTTTCTCCAAACTGTAACCATTAAGGCTTATCTCCTCGCCCGCTTGCTGACACCACTGTACATGCGCATACCTACCAACAAAGCACTATTTTACCAAGTGTAACATCAAAACTAATAAAAACTACTAAAACATTTAAACCAGCTTTTTTTTATTAATTTTTCACACACAAAATATGCAGATGTCCATTGTATAATCGCAATATACCACTCGAGAATGTTGGTGATGCCAGGATTTACCCACGCCCTGGGGTGTTTTGGCCACTTGACTGCGCCTGTTAAACAACACCACAGGGCATGGGTAAATCCTGGCATCACCAACACCTCTCATGGTATATTGCTATCTGAATTCAATAGGTGTGTGTAATGTGGGACAACGCCACGCTCATGTGGCTGGGACCGAGTGCATCCAATACCTGAGGCGTGACGTTATCCCAAACGACACACACCCTGGAGGGCATTATTGCTATTATACAATGGCTCATTGTTATATATAAAATAAAATACATATTTTAAAGAATGTTTTTATTAGTGTGAACAAATATTTTTGTTTCTTAACAGGAAATGCAAAAAAAGAGATGCAAGCTCCATAGTGCCATCTACATTGGTTCACAGTGAGGCTGAGACTGGACTCGTGATGTTGTGCTGGGATAACATCACAGGTCCAGCCCCAGACTGACCAATCAGAATCCAGGAAATTTTCTTGCCATTGTATAATTAAGCAATAAGGCACGACAGGGTGTGGTATATCATGGGATATCGTCACGCCTTGGGTGGTTGGGCACAAGGCCGAGTGCGTCCAACGACCCGAAAAGTGACAATATCCCATGATATACCACACCCTGGAGTGACTTATTGCTATTACGAACTGAGTTTGAATTTTCATAAATAAAAAAAATAAAACAAACAGGTTTGTAAACGTTTTATGAACAAGTTTTTGGGTGATGTAGGAGTACATTTTGAAAAAAAATAGTTCTCAGACAGAACAGAGCAAGGAGGCTGGTGGCCCCTGGACTTTTTTGAAGCCTGATGATGTAGCACGATATCATCATGGCTTCAAAGAGCTCTCTGCCAATCAGATTCCTCTATTTACGCCTCTTAGTTCATAATATTGCTTAAACAGCCAATAGTCTGCTAACATGTCTGGATTGAGGTATCTGGTCGACAAAACAAACTCGAGTTTATACATAGTGAAAATATTCCGATGAGCTTGTTCCATTCGAATTGTCGCCTAATACATAAGCACTACCGTGTTATGTGCCTCAGGACCTCCTTGTGAATGAGTTTGCTCAACGGAGTCTTTCCTGCAATAAACTTGAACTGTGCAGTCGAGAGGGTTTTTTTTTTCGCTGCTGAAGTCAGGCTAGGGGTGGAATCACATTGCAGAATCCTCCCCTTTGCTGATCTGCCTTTCAGACGGGCGAATAATCATAAAGCTCGTAGAGACTCTGTCTGTGCATGTAGCAACGAAAGCGATCCTTTCCACCGGTATCAGCAGTCTCCTGATGTCAGCATACAAGGAAGTCCGGCCCCAGTGGCTGTGAATGCATCAGTCTCTGCACTTCCTGTGCACTTTCAATTTGATCAGAAACATTGTAGCGTTTATTTCCTCTTCTCCAGCTTCTCGGACAGCTCTGGGGAGGTAAGAACTGGTTCTCAGACTCTCACATTGTGTGGAACGTTAGTATTATATATTGTTTTATGTGTTGTTGATGCGTGATGTTGCGGCACTGTCTAATCGGCGAAAGCTATCGAGTACAGGTAGTATGGAATCGGATACAAAGCTTCACAATCTCGCCAATGTTAGATATCAGTAGGGGCTGACTTAGGGTTATTTGCTTCTCTGAGAGTTGTATTTTGCGCTCCAGTGTCTGTAAACCAGATGTGTTACCAGATAGTCGATCTCGGAGAGGCAAATAGGGTAGAAATATCCGAGGACAGGCAAACTTTGGTAGGATGTTATGTCTGTCGGGCAGGATTCTCTCATGGAGAGAACATCCGCAGCTGTGTAGTTGATACGGGGATTTACAGTTTATCCGTCCAATTAAGGCCCTGTACACACTTGGGACCGATGTAATCCGTTTTTTATTTAGTTGTGTTCTTTTCGCTGGTTTTGCAGGGGGAGGACAGAAGCACAGGGAAGTCGCACAATAAGTGGCTCTGGTGAGATTTGAACATACCTCTCAACCTTCTGCCGCATGAATCTGGGACAAGGCATAAAAAAATCGGGGACAAAGGACCAAAATCAGGGACATATCTTTAGAATTAAAGATATCCACCCAGAAAGCTAGTAGAATATGGGGCTTAGTGCAAAATGCATTTTCTGAAGAAGAACACGTCTGTAACTTCAATGTTTGACATTATTTTGTGCTTACGGTTCCCACTGTTTAGCCACGCGAACACCAATTTTAGGAGGGACAGAGTGAAATTTTGAGTCAAAATCAGGGACAGTTGAGAGGTATGGATTAGAACTTGGGTCATTGATCTCTTTGCCTTTTTTGTAACCACTATAGCACACTGCCTCCAATTCGATCATTATAAGAGTTACATTGATATAGGTTTTCTTTAAAAGAAAGTTCGCAACGTGTGTACAGCTAATTTTGTTATACTCTGTTTAATCAGGAATTTTGTTCTGTAATGTCCTAAGCTAGTCTCTGTATTGCCGTTAAATAAAAGGGTGTCTTTTAAAGCCATTTCTTTCCTGTCTCTGTTTTCTCGTGCATATTTTGATTAGTATTTATGGTACATAGAAACATACATTGGAAAAGTGTTGACATAAAAAACCCACAGCCCATCTTGTCTGCCCATTCTCCTACCTGAGCCAAACCAACATGCCACTGGACATCCCTAGACTGGACGCCACAGTGGCAATTCAGCCACTTCCCCACCCTCCTTGTTCCTCACTCACTTCCCTGCCTTTGTACAGTAGCTGTCCCATGCTCTGTTGAAACCATCATCATTTAGCATTAACCACCTCTGTTGACCTTTTTTTTTTTTGTATCTATCCACCACTCGTTCCATGAGGAAGTACAGTACTCACATCCTTCTCAAATCTACCTCCCACCAGTTTATGCTGGTGCCTGGTTTGATGTGCCGCGTTACTAAACCTGACAGGTCAGGACACCTTAACCTGTTTATTCTCTGAGGCATTTGTAGGTTTCTATCATCCCCCCCCCCACACACACACACTCACACACAGCCTCCTGCTAGCACATGTTCAGACTGACTAATGGGCATCTTACATGATTTTTCCCCACTAACCCTGTATCATCTTTGTTGCCCCCATTTGGACAGCTTCTAAATGCTCCTTATCTTTTTTCAGGTGTGGGCTGTAGAACTAGACCCAGTACTCCAGGTGTGGCCTCACCAAGGACCTCTGGAGGGGCAACCTTATCTCCCTTTCTCCTACTGGAGAACCTCTTGCCTATACACCCCAGCATCCTGTTTACCTTTGTGAGTGCTCAGGACCATTTACTTAAGACGTTACTCATAATGATGCAAGACTAAAATGATCCTGTCTAAACATACTTTTGTCCCAAACACTTGTTTATGACCTTCGGACTTGAGGACCTTACCACCACAGCCCACACTTATTTGATATAAAGGGTTACCTGGGTGGGGGGGCAGTTTAAACAACAATAATTTATTCTCAGAGTGGGACTTGGAATCTGGGGGGGGGGGTGACTTCTGCTGGGAAAGCTCTTGGGTCTAGTATTAGAATGGAACAGAAACTGACAACAAGAAACCGATTCAGCTCAGTTTTCAGAACCCATAAACATATACTGATAAATGCTCTAAAATGATCAGTGTTTGAATGGGAACAAAATACAAGCCTGAAAAGGACTGCTTTTTTCACGATACTAAAGGGTTTTCTGCAGAGAAAAGTCTAGGGCACTGAGTCTTTACTGTGGCTGAAAATAACCTGGTAGTTGTGGCCCACCCAACCAGTGTCTGGATGGGCCTAAACTACTCTGAACGCCCAAAGTGGCAAGCAGATGAAAACATTGATGTTGGAAATAAAAGGTAATCTATGTTTTAAAAGTTCACATTACATTCAGGCAGTATATCTGGAGAAACAGAGGTAGGCAGGACAATCAGTTAGGAATTCAAAGGCACACACAGGAGAAAATAGCCCAGGAAGTGAAGAAAGGAGACAAAGCATTTTTTAGGTATGTAAGCGAAAAGAGAAAGACCAGGGAAGTGATTGTGCGGAGAGGGGACCAAGAAAAAGCAGACGTCTTTGAACAAATACTTTTGCTCAGTGTTCACAGAGGAAGGGGAAGGAGAGGGGCCACAGAAAAGTGACAGGAGCATCGAAGGAAGGGAGGTGGACACTAGTCCATATTTGGAGGAGAAAGTCCTGAAGGAACTCGCAAATCTGAAAGTGGGCACGGTAATGAGGCCAGATGGGGTCCATCCAAGGATACTGAGGTAACTCAGGGAGGTGCTGTCTGCAACTCTGACACTCCTGTTCAACCTCTTACTGGAGATGGGAGTGGTTCCAGGGAACTGGAGAAGGGCAGATGTAGTCCCACTTCACAGAAGAGGTAGTAGGGAGGAGGCTGGCAAATACAGGCCAGTGAGCCTGATGTTGGTGGTGGGGAAATTATTGGAACCACTACTGAAGGAAAGAATAGTGGAATACCATGAATCCAGTGACTTACTGGACCCAAGACAGCATGGATGGTCTTATCAAATGATTCCAATAGATTTCTTTGACTGGGTGTCCAGGGAATTGGATCAGAGAGGAATGGTGAATGTGGCCTACCTAGATTTCAGCAAGGCCTTTGGCACCATTCCACATAGGAGATTATTAAGCAAGCTGGGTATCCTAGGAGTGGGACCAAAGGTGGTAGACTGGGTAAGAAATTGGCTAGGGGATAGGAGAAAGAGGGTGCTGGTAATTGGAGTTCACTCAAAGGAAGGGAGGGTAACCAGTGGGGTACCACAGGGATCTGTACTAGGACCGGTCCTCTTTAGTGTCTTTACTAGCGACATTGCAGAGGGGCTGGATGGAAAGCTCATCTTGTTTGCAGATGATACTAAAATCGGCAACGGTAAAGACTTTGGGGGGGGTGAGCAAATGAGAAGGGAATCTGAAGAAGTTAGAGAAGTGGTCAAGAGTATGACAACTGGACTTCAATGCAAAATGCAAAATCATGCACTTGGGGCACAGGAACTCAGGGGCGGACTACAGATCAGGAGGAGAGGTAGTGACCACCACCAAACAGAAAAGAGATCTGGGGGTTATTTGGCTAGGCAGTGTGACAAGGCAGTTGGGAGAGCTTGTGGGATGCATGGGGGGCATACCTGGCAGAAAGAGGGAGATGGTCTAATCCCTGGTATAGATCACTGGTGAGACCTCACCTGGAGTACTGTGTCTAGTTCTGGAGACCTCATCTCCGGAAGGACATAGAAAGAGTGGAAGCGGTCCAGAGGAGGGCAACCAAAATGTGCAGGGTCTGCATCAAATGCCCTGTGAGGAAAGACTGTATGACATTACTATGTATACCCTGAAGAAATGGAAGGAGAGGGGAGATATGATAGAAACTTTCAAATATCTCAAAAGTATAAATAAGGTTCAAGAGGGAAACATTTTTCAGAAAAAAAGATGCTCAAGGACAAGGGGTCATGCTATGAAGCTGGAGGGGGGTAGACTCTGGAGATGTGAGGAAGTACTTCTTCATGGCAAGGGTGGTGGATGCCTGGAACAGCCTCCCAGCGGATGTGGTGGGGGCAGAAACTGTAGCAGGGTTCAAGCAAGCATGGGGTTAGGCATAAGGGAACCTTCATGATAAGACAATGGGTGGATAAGCCAGAGATCGAATAGGGTCTTCGGTGATATAGTAGGTAGGGGAAAATGGGCAGACTAGGTGGGCCAAGCAGCCCATATCTGTCATTAAATTCTATGTTTCTGTGTGTACTAGCTCTTTAACAGGTGTCTTCAGATGTTTTTCCTACTGTTGATGTTTGGTTCAGCAACCTGTAGTTTTCTGTTTTGCACCCCATTGTGTAAAGGAACCACACTGGCCTGCATCCAGTGCTCGGGCACTTCATCTGCTGCTACTGATTCTCCAGAGAGGACTACCAGCTGCTCTGCTATCATCTGCCATGTCTCTGACAATACACTAGGGTGAATGTTGAGTACTGCTACTGTTTGTGCAGTCCATCATATATATAGTTGGAGACATACTTATTTGTCTGGTATTTCCTTTGTTTTTTGTTTTGTTACATTTACAAAATGGTGTAATTTGTAATATGTAATGTGATGGGCTGTTGCTTACTGTGTTTTTTTGTTGTTGTAATTTTTCTTTATCGTCCCTAGTACCAAACCTGCTTCAACCTTTTACTCACAGCCCTGATCCCACCTTCTCTGGGACTTGCCTCCTGCCTCGCATAGCTTGCCCTCTTAGTGGGGCCATTGGGCCTTAGCAGACACTCTCTGGAGACCGAATCCAGCAGAGAACCCAGTTGGTGAAGCGTAGCTCAGTGTTGTTAGCATCATCCTGCAGAGGACCAGCATTTTCTCCTCTGAACTTTCTCTAGTCTCTTTGGAAAGCAATACAGTTTCTCTAAAGTGCTTATGCAACATGTAAGTGCAAAGTTGCACCTTTCTTCTCCTCTCATTGCCATGCTGCGTTATGCTTGCCTGTCCCCCAGGCCGCTTAAGGGTGCACACACAGCAGCTAGGGACACCCACCCACTCCAAAGGAGATAAGTGTCTGCGGGAATGCTCAAGCCTTCTGTCTGCATTGGCCCTGGGTTGCTTGCATTCCAAGTGGAAGCCCTGCCACCAGTGCTGGGAATGGGGTAATCTGGGAAACTCGATTCTGGGAGAGAATCTGACTTGGTTCTAGAAGCAAAATGGGAAAGGTCTGTTCCTGTGTAAAATGTATCCCACCTAGAAACTCAATACCCACAACTTCCTGTTGTTTCCTACTTGCCTTATACAGGTATCAGTCACTTCTGTTATCTCCCCCTTTTTTTTATTTCCCCCTTGCCTGGCTCCTCGGTTTCTTCAGAAGGGGCCTCGTACCCCCTCCTACTCATCCACCAGGGCATTCAAAGGCACCCCCCCAGTTTCATTATGCTTGTGGGGCCAGGGTGTATGTATTTTTCATTTCAAAGTTTAAAATGTTAAGGTTCAAAATGAATCAAACTGAATCAAAATAATCGTATTGTAACTATTTTAAATATGCTCCCAAATTTTATTGGTTTCATCCACATGGTAACGTTTCAGAACTTTTAAAATCGTTCCTTCGTCAGACCTGGAGCTTAATACTCTCTGTAAAAATGAGATACAATATATTTTAGAACATTTTTGTTGGAAATATATTATTGTAACTTAATATTTTATCTAATTGGAACATTTTACTTTCTAATGAATGGGGACAGAGAATTTTTCAACACAAACCTTGGGTCACAGCCAAAAAAACAACCACAATTGGAAACAAAGTAAACAAAACTCAACATTGGACACCAATAGACAAATCTCGAACATGGCTCAAAAGTGAAATCAAAGGTTTGTATTCTTGTGGCAATTGCGTTCACTGCAACAATGGACAAAAGATGAAATCCATAAAAAGTACGTATGATGACAAAGAATATGACATCAGAGATTTCATCACTTGCAGGACTGATTACGTCATTTATTGTATCATTTGTCCATGTTCTTTATACTATATTGGAGAAACAACAAGATCTTTAAAACTACGCATCTCAGAACATAAAAGCAACATTAGAAGGGGTGATATCAGATCTCCATTAGCAAGACATTTCATGGATTCTCATCATCCGATTTCAAGTTTAAAATTTTTCAGACTAGAACATGTGAAACTGAATCCCATAGGTGGAAACAGAGAAATGACTTTACTACGGAGAGAAGCATGGTGGATCTACACCTTAAGAACTCATCAACATAAATATGGACTTAATGAGAACCTATCTTGGTCTACATTTAATTGAAATCCTCCCCTCTCTTCCCATAACCCTTCCCCCCCTTCTTTTTTCTCCATCCCTCCCTTTTGTTCCATGCCTTCAAGTTAAAATATAATATAAACAGATATAAAACATTCTGTAAAGTTTATCGATACATATTTTGCCATAGGGAATCATTTAGCATAGTAAACTGTGTCAATATATGACATATTTTTCATGTAACAATTAGATGTTCATACCGTTCGTCATTATTTTGAACCATTTTAAAACTGGGAAGTGAGTTTCTTTTGTATAAAATTATGGACTGGGTTTCCATTTTTTTGAAAAGAATTGGCCATTACGCTACAAGCGTTTAAGTAGCCATTGGGCATATAAAAGATAATATAGCAGAAGGGGGCAAAGTGAAATTCTACCACTTTGTTTCTTTAATAGACCGGGCCACACAGGTGACGTCTTTCTGACGTCAGCACGCCACCAGGTGTGTATGAACGTGGCTCGGCCCTTCTTGCTCACCTTAGAGGTGTTATTGTTTGAAAAGCAAGGCACTGTTTGAGCGGGTAATGGCGCCGGGAGTACTACACGAGTTTGCCTGTTGACTTTTTATCCTAAATTGGATTCAAAACGTGACAGAGAAATAAGGCAATATTACGTCTGCATGACAAAGGTAATCACAGACTTTAAACATAAAACCCCCTTTTGAAATTTAAAATAACAAAGTTATAATTCTGGGTTTTGATTAGTATCGTTTTTTATTACAGCGCTTCACAGGAACATTGTTTCATATTGATTATGGGTCATTAAATCCATGTGAAGCTAATTGGAGATTTTCCTAGTAAGTTTCTCTTCAGTTAATAAAGCAGCTTTAATTTTGGGGAAAAATGAATCTATATATCAAGTAAAGAAGTTTTGTATATTTGTTTTTTTATTTCCAGACTGCTGAATTTAAAAGCATTCAGAGATAGTGCATATTTGGCTTTTGACTATTGCAGCGTTTTAAACGAAGCACTGTTTTATTTTGGTGACAAACAGTTAAAACCACACTAATAGTGGATTGAAAACACTTTCTTAGTAAGTATCTCTTAAGATAGAATGGTTTCCCTTTCACCAACTTTTATTTTTGTAAAAAATGAAAACCAAATCAAAGAATTAAATAAAACTTTTGAATTTTATTTTTTAATTTTTACAGACTTCTGAATTTGAAGTCATTTTGAGACTTTCTCGCGTTCTCCCAACGTCATTGACTCGCAAACGATTTTGTGATTTAATCAGGTTTATTCCACCTGATTTTTTTCCATTATATATTTTGATGTCAAGTTACAATAATATATTTCCAACAAAAATGTTCTAAAATATGTTGTATCTCATTTTTGCAAAGAATATTAAGCTCCAGGTCTGATGAAGGAACAATTTTAAAAGTTCTGAAACGTTACCATTTGGATGAAACCAATAAAATTTGGGAGCATATTTAAAATAGTTACAATACGATTATTTTGATTCAGTTTGATTCATTTTGAACCTTAACATTTTAAACTTTGAAACAAAATATAAATTAAGACATTAAAATCTAGAATGAATGATAGTATAGGGTTTTGAGTGAGACTTAAACTTTTTGAAATTAGTTTACGGATATCCATTTCATAGTCTCATCCCCAATTTAAAATTTAAAAGGAACCTGGAGAGACTTTTTAGTGGATTGATGTATGTATTTTTCCCCATTATCTCCCAGTTCCCCTGAAGATGCCAGCACAGAGGACGTACAGCCAGACAGATGGTTGTCAAGTGCTCATAGCGTCCTCCCCTTCCCAACTCCGGAGAGCCACCTGTGCCACCAATGCCCATGCTTTCACAGGCATAGGTGCATCGGGTGCTTGTAAGCACCCCAGGAAACCACCCCAGGAGGAGGAGAGCACCCGTTGGTATGCTCGATCCTCCTTCCACCAGCTGACCCCCAGCGACCCGAGTCCATTCCCGAACCTGGGTTGGCGGCGTAGCGTGAGATGTGGCGTCCAGTGTCTCAACCCTCAGCACCACCAGGCTGGTGTTATCTCCCTTTTTTTTTTTTTTCTTTTTTCAAACTTTTTCCATCTGGTCACCGGTTGCTTGGGCATCTCTCCAGCTGGGACTTTGGCATATTGCTGTACCGCCCACCATGCTAGTCTACCCGTCTGAGGAATTGGGTGCTGGGTCCTCCCCCTTGTGGCCCCATACGAGGAGCAAGGACCACGGAGAGTCAAGCTGGGGGTCTGAGCCGGCGTTGGGCATGTGGGCTCAGCCTACACATCCTGCCTTCGCCTCCCAAGCGGCCGGGGTTTTTGTACCTTGGATTTTGCCCCATCAGAGCTTCAGCTGTGCAGTGACATCTAGAGACATCCCATGAAAGCTTCGCCCCTACGTACATGAGTGCCGCTTCATTTGGCGTGCCTCCGACCACTGCCAGAGGCCACCCTTTGAGCGGCATTTCCCGGGATCCCTCCCCTGGAAGAGAAAGCAGTCCACGGGATGCTCGCACTCTTCCTTCCCCTGCTGACCCCCGACAACCCAAGTCTGTCTCTGAACCTGGGTCGCCAGTGTGGCATCCAGTGCCTCAACCCTCAGTGCCACCGGGCTGGTGTTGTTATCTCCCTTTTTTTTTGTACTTTATGTTTATTGCATTTTATCAATACAACATACACAGTACATATCCATATATTAGACATCACATAAACAAAGGATCCATCCAATGGCACAGAGAAGATAAAGTCTAACATACTAATGATGAATATGGGGGTATAACTACAATTTAACAAGACAAGCAGTTTTATATCAAATAGCTACACCTTACAATGATTTTAGAGGTCAAACATGAAACTATGAAAATCCTGACTATGAAATTACTCGGCCAATAGAGCTGACATGATCTCTTACCAAACAAGATGTCCACTTCCAAATATGCATAGTAGTCTAGAATGGTTGCATCTAGTAAACTGCAGAAATAATATTTTAAACCCATGGACATAATCATGGACTGCATCCTTAACATCAAGCTACCAGAAGTATGGTTAAGTAAAGGGCGAATTAAAGAACTCCCAGTGATCGGCTATATCAACAAGTAAACATTTTAACATAGACCCCGTTAAAGTCATTCAGAAAGAAAGCGGCAGTCCCGTAATCGTCTGTTCAAACCCAGTCAGTTCAGGCATGATGATTTATGCCAAAATGAATGCCTCACCATTTCAGGTCCCCTCGTCAGCTGAAGAATCGGTAACCGGAGCTTCTACCCCACGAACTGCTGCAAACTCTTCCTTGATTTTCTGGACCCTACGACCAGCCTCCTCTGGGTCCGTAAATTTGTTTGTAAGTCCTCCGTAATATATCCAAAGGCGGGCCGGCATTAGCAAAGAATGGGTTACACCGAGGCTCCTCAACTTCACCCGGCTGCTATCAAACTTTTTATGGCAGGCTCTGGTAGCAAAAGACAGGTTGGGGAAAATGTGACTAGTATGACCCTGGTAATTTAAACAATCCACCGATCTAGCTGCCTGTAGGATAACATCTCTGGTGTTGCTATTGTTGGTTACCAAGAGAATGGTTCGAGGGCCCTCCTGTTGAGTGCTGGCTGATCTCGGAGATATTCTGCAGGCCTTGTAAAAGTACTCAGCTAGTTCAGCCGAAATTTTAAGTATTCCGGGTAGCCATTGTTTTAAGAACTGCAGCAGATCTGATTCTTCTAATCCCTCTGGGATACCCACCAACTGAATATTAGAAGCCCGATTTGCGTTTTCCAGGGCTTCTAATCTGTAACGCAAATGTGTGTTTTCTTGGGCCAGCTTCATGGTGGTATTCAGAGCCCTCATAGCTTGGGATTCTGCTGCTACCGCTGTTCTACTGGCAGTTTCAATTTTTAGATCTTGCTCCCCAAGCCTTTGTATTATGGTTTCGATTTTACCATCGATGGCCTGCATCGACAATTGCAGGGCCTTCCATGGCGGTTCCTGTGTTGGGCGCTCTGGTGCCGAGGTCGAGGCCTGTGGCTCTATCGACTGCTGGGACTTGGAGCCCCCAGGTCCTCCCTTGTTCGTTCTCCCCATCGTCAAGCTTGGTATCAGACTGCTGCACTGGGTATGAGCTGTCGAAAGGTGCTGGAGTTGTAAGGTAATTCTGCTTTTCAAAAGATATTTTTATTATAAAAATCCAACCAGATGCAGAGCTACTCTATCCTACGTCCATTCAGTAAGGTGCTCAACAGCCCCCCCCCGTTATCTCCCTTTTTAATTATTTTTTTCATTTAGCAGCTGCTGCTTACATCCTCGCTTCCCCTGCTAATCTTTCCCTGAGCAACTCCCCCATCATCTCGAAGTCTGCCCTTCTGAAGTCAAGGAACCTTTTTTGGGGTTGGAGTCGTGGGCCTCCAGGAATCAATAAAATCACTCTGAATTGTGGTCACTTTATTTCGTACTTACTATTTTATTACTGTACCCACCATCCATACCAGTGGGGCTTACCTGTACTGTTAAGCATACAGCCTTATTGTGATATGGGCAATTTGATGTTCCTTACAGCCTCTGATGGTGAACTGTGGTGTAGTTCATGAAGTGACTGAAAAAGGGTGCTACCTCTTAAGCGACTCCTGAGCTTGGACTGCTTGAGTAAATCATGAAGTATTTTAGCACTGCATCTGACACTGCAGCCACCGCTTGTGACAGATGGGGGAATTACCCAAACTAGACCCTGACTGACTGGGAGATTGGTACTTGCCTGCACAGGACATGGACTAGGGCACTATGACAGGGTTGAATAAGACCCCGTCCCATTTGTTACGCAGAAAGAGTTAAATACAAGGATCTGTTCTATCCTCTTCTTTTCTGTCTCTTGTCTGTCTGGTTGCGCAACCAAATGTTCTTGTGAGACCTAGGAACTGATCACTCTCATGGTCTCGTGATTCTCCACCTCTTACTATTTCTCAGCCTTCACTTGCTGTTTCTGCAGAACTGTCAGCAGGAGGCCAGCTTGGGGCACTGTTCTGTTTGCAAGCCTGCTTTGTAAAGAAACAGCAATACTTTTGTGAGAGAGAGAGAGACACTGAAACTTAGAATTAGAGATAGCCTCAGACAAAGGAGTTTTGTTTTCTCTGTCTGCCTTTGTAATATACTAAACAATTTTTATTTTGCTACTATAGATCATAAATTGCCTATTGTGAATTTGATAACTGCTCCTGGTTTTCCTATGCTTGGGATTTATGACATACATACTCAAAGCCAAGAGTTTTGTGCGTGGGTACTAGATCTGGTACCAGGGAAGCATAGCAGAAAGGTATGGATTCTGCAGCAGCAAGTCCAGGAGTCATTAACAGAAGAAAGGCAGTACAAACTTTGTCTGAGGGTATCTCTAATTCCATGTTTCAGTCTCTCCCTCTCTCTCTAGCAAAAGTATTGCTGCTCTTTTTATAAGTCTTTTCCTGGGAATTCATTAAGAGAACATCCTGTTTCTCTGAAAATGTATCAGAGTTCTTGTCAGTTTCTTTGCAAAGCAGGCTTGCAAACAAAACAGTGCCCCAAGCTGGCCTCTTGCTGACAGCTCTGCAAAAGAGTTTGCAAACAAGCCTGAGAGGAGACCAAACTAAATCTCGGGTTAATCCCCTAAATTCTAAATAGCTTTTTGCAATCATATCAACAGTGTAACTATATACATTTCAAACTAAGGGATCCCAGTTTCACATAAAGATTCACATATATTTTATAATCACAGATATGCAAGAGGAAGAAAAAAACAGAAACAGCAAGTGACGGTTGAGAGATGGCGAGAGAGGGAGGAGAATCATGAGACCATGAGAGTGATCAGTTCCTAGGTCTCACGAGACCATTTGGTTGCGCAACCAGACAGACAAGAGACAGAAAACAAGAGGACAGAACAAATCATTGCATTTAACTCTTTCAACATAACAAATGGGACAGGGTCTTATTCAGCCTGGTTACAGGCACCAAGTGAGTTCAAAAGGCCCCCCTTTTTTTTTTTTTTTTAAAAAGGACTTTTAGAGATTGTGACATTGGGAATGATGCATGTTGCAATCATTTGAGCCTTTGACCCATGTCAGTTTCAGAGTCAGGGTCCATGGACCGAAAGTGACCAGTCAAATATCTGAGCCTGCTTCATAGCCACCAGAGGGCTTGTGGGCTGCTAGTACTGGAGGACATCATTAATTTGCCTGGGTGTGAGGGGCACAGACAGCTGTTGAGGAGCCAGTGGAGAAGCCCTTCCTTATGACTGACATCCACCCTTGGCCAGTGAGGAGGCTGTCGGTCCGGGTTTTGTTACACAGAAGTTGTTCAGCTTGTGGACTGCATTCCTGTCTATCTGAAGAGCAGACTTTCCATCTGTGATTGAAAGCCAGAACTGTACATTGCCTAATTTAGAGGGAGAAGTGTGTGTTGTCGTCATCCTCTGAGGAGGAGCTGTTTAATGCAAGACTGCTGCAACCTGACCGACTGGTCCTGAACTATCAGCTGCAAGCTTGTGGGCTGTGAGGGAGTTGCCTTGCGGTCACGAGAGAGAGAGAGAGAGAGAGAGAGAGACTGAAACTTTTTCACTCAGGCCACAGCGGCCTGCACAGCAGCTGCATCACAAAGGAGTTGGAGCCACCAAGCCAGTCATCACTGCCTGGTGATGGGCAGCAGTGGGTGTGGTCACTGCCTTGCATCCACCCGGCCCTCCTGAGAGTGAGATCCTTGAGGTAGAGTACAACTGCTCAGGGGAGTTGTGGGAAGGGACAGCTGAGAAATCTTATGGAGTCGCAGGTGTGATTCACTCCGCAGATGTGAAAAGCTGATACATTCAGCCAGGACCGCGGAAGGAGAAAGGCAGCTACTAGGTTATAACTGAGAGTAACTGTAAGTAATCAAATTTGGCCCCACGGGTTATGTGACACCATTTCTGTATTACGTTCTCGGAGGCCTCAAGCTAATTGTAGTCTCGTTGGGCTAGGCCATCCAGCCAGGATTACAGTTTGGTGGGTTTTCTGCAAAGTGGTGTTTGTTGATTTAATTACATCTGTGACAGGACTACACCATTTTGACACCTGGAGTAGCCAGGCTGCCCTGGGAGCTCCCCAAGGCTAGTTATGCTGGTACCCGAGGGTAGTGCCCAGTAATACAGTTGGGCAAAGGACATTGCGGTTGATGAAGGGGCAGGCTTCACTGACTGTTAGAGAGCACCACTGGGGCATTGAATGCATAAAACTTTATTTTGGTAAGCCCTTGCTTTCCTTTCCTGACCCCCTCCAATAAATCCCATCCATTCTTGTTTGAATTACTAACTCGCTATCCTTTTATTTTACAAAGTTTAAGTTATTGTGGGGACCAGCATCTATAGCACTGCGAGGGAGTCGAGGAATGGTGTTTCTGTGGGGGCCACAATGGGTTGGTAACATTTCCCAGGGGGCTGCCCTCTTGCCCACTTAAATTCCCTTGGTGCAAATAATTTTGCAACTTGACATATTTGGGTAACTGGCCTTCAAAGGTGCTAGTGACCCAGGCCCATCAGAGGTGCTAGTCAATCAATCAATCCATCACTTTATTTAACCAGGTATAAACACCATTGAGCAAGCTCATTTTCAAGGTGGTCCTTGGCATTAATACAATGACCCAGGCCCCTCAACCATATTCAAGACCATTGATAATGTACTGTTATCTACAGTGACCAGCTGTGCATACTGCCATTCCAAGTCAATAAAACTTAATTTAGGGCTGACTGAGGCAATGTATAAGCACAAACAAAGTAGTGTATATTTTTTTAACTGCCATCCAGTTTACTGGGTAATTTCCTGTATAATAATGTTTTGCATACTTTTATGTTTGATTCTTTTTAAGTTTAGTGTCAGCTACAAGAGAATTGCACAAAACGGCTGGGGCAGGATTCACAAAACTTGGCCCCGGCGCAGACCCAGTTTTGCGCGAGCAAACTGGGTTTTGTGCTGAGTTGGTATTCACCAAAGCCTGGTTTGTGCCCTCAAACCAGGTTTGCACTGGGGCAAAGTCTGGAGGGGGTTGCAGTGCAAATAAGGGGGAGGGGATACAATATCGGCACAGATAGATTCACAAAGCATTTGCGCTGTGCAAGGGCCTCTTGTGTGGTCCCCTTACGTGGAGCAAATACTGCTGACCGAGACCTTGCTTTATGTCGCACAACCCTAGTGGTTGGCAGAGGTGCTGTGGCACCCTCTCCTCCTGAAAGTTAATAAAAACATTGTAGTTCCCTGGTGCTAGTTGTACCCCCCCCCCCACACTGATCGTAAAAATATTGTAATTCCCTGGTGCTAGTGGTACTCTCCCCTCCCCCCCTCAACAATCACCAGTCGCAGGCTCCTCCTCCTGCCTGAAGTCTTCAGAAAAACTCAGATCGAATGTAAAAACGCTATCTTTCAAACAGAAAAAATATAGAATTCAGACTTGTAACAAATGCAAATAAATTGACAAGATGTTTTATAGCTATATTGGCTCCCTAAAAAAATCAGATACAGAATTAACAACCATTTATAGAAAATGAGATAACTGAATCAAAGGAGAAAGCTAATTTTTTCAATAAAAATATATATTTATTTTTTTTGAAAAGAAATGGATATTGTTGTCAAAAGACCCCCTCCCCCCAAAAAAAATATAACTACGTTAAAAGAAAAGGCTATAAGCCAAAAAATAAGCAGCATAGTGCACCTGGTCCAGCTGGTATTAGACAAAAAATTTGGAAAATAATGAAAAAAAGTTTAACAACCCTCTGTGTGACTACTACTACTACCCTTATTAGTACCTTGTCGTGAAGGGGGGGGGGGTCTAGGCTACCTTTTCTCTCCTTTCACGTGCATGGATATTAACTCTTATCCCCCCCCATTCTTGCTCTTATACCCATATGTAAGTTGTAGCATGCTTGCTGTCTACGGTTCTACATCCAAGTGCTTACTCTGACTAATTCTTATGTTGCATCCAAATAGCTACTTACTCTGTCACCATCTTGGCCAGCTATTGATGTATTATGTTTGATATTATGCCTTAGCCAGGTGTGTATTTATACTTGTATATACCTACGGAAAACTCTCTGTATTGCTTGCATGTAATTGTATCTTGAATGTTTAGTAATATATAGTTCATAACGTATAGTTGATTTAGTTCTGTACTCTGCCTCTCTTTATTATCGTCCTGCTCCAATCTGTATGTAACCCCCGAGCGCTTCTGAAACGAGCTGTTTCACAGCTCATTTTGTCTTTCCTGGTGAATCTCTTCCATATAAATAAATAATAAATATGAACAATCATTGAAAGAAGGCAGTGTCCTGAAGAACTGAAGGATGGCAAAAGTGACACCAATTCATAAGCTGGGGGATAGACAAAATGTAGCAAATTATTGTCCTATAGGTCTAACAACAGTACCAGGAAAAATCCTTGAATCAGTCACAAAGGATATGCTTATAAATCACATGGAAACAAATGATGACCACGACTGGAAACAGCATGGGTTCACTGCACAGTGCTCATGCGTTACAAACCTAATTTGTTTCAATATGAAAATTGTTGCAATACTTGGGGGCAGCAGATGTGATCCTACTGCAGTTCTGTAAACTTTTGATTTTGTTCCTCATTGAGCAATGATGGAAAATCTATCAAAACTAAATATAAAGAATCACATGAGATGTATTGCAAATTGTTTAAGAGATCGCACACAGATGGTATCGGTGAATGGTTATCTGTCTGAGGACAGAAGTGTGACAGGTGGAATACCCCAGGCGTTGCTACTTTGCTAGGTCTCATCATGTTTTAGATACTTAATGGAGATTTAAATGAAAACATAATGAACTGGGTATAAAAAATATGTAGATGATATCAAAATATGGGGACCTAGTGACAACAGTGACCATATAAACAGTATCCAATCTGAGTGTGACAGAATTACAGTATGGGCCGACAAATGGGGCATGACCTCCAGTCTGCAGAAATGCTGTACACTACATCTGGGGAAAATCCAACACCAGTACATAGAAACATAGAATTTGATGGCAGATAAGGACCGCTTGGCCCACCTAGTCTGCCCATTTCCCTACCTAATGGATAAGCTGCAGATCCTAGTTAACCAGCAGCTTACTTCTTTCTACCCCCAACCCCTAGAATTGCCTTATGACTGTCCCATGCATGCTTGAATTGAACCACTGTTTTTGACTCCACAACCTCCTCTGGAAGGCCATTCCATGCATCCACAATCCTCTCTGTGAAAAAATACTTCCTTACATTACCTCTGAGCCGCCCTCCCCAAATTTTAATTGTGCCCCTTATTCTTGCACACCCTTGTTTTTGAAAGATGCTACCCTCTTGGACTTTGTTGATTCCCTTGAGGTGCTTGAAGTTTCTATCATGTCCCCCTCCCTCCTTTCCTCAAGGCTATACATATTAAGCTCCTTAAGTCTCACTTCATATGTCTTCGGTGCAGACCCTGCACCATTTTAGTGCCCTCCTCTGACAGCTTCCATCCTGTCTATATCCTTGCAGGAGACTGGGTCTCCAGAACTGCATGCAGTACTCCAGATGGGGTCTCACCAGCTGTCTGTACAGAGGGATAACAACTTCCTGTTTTCACTGGTGATGCCTCCCTATGCATCCCAGTATCCCCAACCCTCCTTACTGCCCTCTCACATTGCTTGTCCACCTTTAAGTCATCTGATATGACTACCCCCAGGTCCTTTTCCATTTTTGTTATTGTTAGTATCTCATCCCCCCATTGTGTACTCTTCCCTTGGGTTTTTGTTTCCCAGGTGCATTACCTTGCACTTCTTAGCATTAAATCTAAGCTGCCATACATCTGACCATTCCTCTAACCTTGCCAAGTCCCTTCTCATCTTTTCCACCCCACCTTGTGTATCAACTCTGTTGCAAATCTTTGTGTCATCTGCAAAGAGACATACTTTTCCTTCCAGTTCCTCTGCAGTGTCACTTATAAAGACATTGAAGAGGACCAGTCCTAATACTGAACCCTGTGCTACCCCACTAGTAACCCCCCTTTCTTCAGCGTGGACTCTTTTACCTTCTGTGTCCTATTCTACAGCCAATTCTTTACCCAGGTTATCATCTTGGGACCCACTCCCAGGCTGGCTAACTGTATATTAATCTTTTGTGTGGGACTGTGTCAGATGCCTTGCTAAAGTTTAGGTAGGCCATGTCCACAGCCCCTCCCTGATCTACTACATAGATCATATAATGTATAGGGGGCCCTTATTACTGCTAAAAAGTGGTAAGATTATTTTTTTATAATCCCATTGCTATTAAGTCAGAGGTTGTTAACCCCTCTTGAGTACATCATAGTGATGGGATTATAACCTGAGCCGATCTGCACATGCACGCATTGTAAGTAGTGGCTCAGAATGAACAGTCGCGGTGGTGCGAGCTGGCCCTTGGGGAGAGTGGCGGCAATGGAGAAACGGCAAAGTAAGGGCCTTAACAGGTGCTCACTTGATTTTTTTATGTTGGCGCGCTTGCGCAGCCAACATCTTGCAGCAGTGGAGATTTGGAGGTGTGGTCGCTGTTGGGCGAATGCAGGGCATGCACCAGTAGGTGCGTCCTGCATTCCCCAATCAGCCAGCAGCAGGGGCTGACACCCTGCCTGGCTAATGAGGCGAAGACTTCTGAGAAAAGGTCCGCTGCAATGAGAGCGAAGCTCTCATGCATGCAGCGTGACCACAGCATGCCTCTCCTTACATGCAGGCAACATGGCGGCAGTGACTGCTGCTGTTGCCTGTCAACCCCCCTTCCTTTATAGTGTGCTGACGGGGGTGCCCAATCCCCATAGGCATCATGCAACCCCCTTTCTTTTTTTGATTGCCAAGGGGGTGCCCAATCCCCGTCAACAATGTGGTCCCCCTTTCTTTTTTTGATTGCCCGGTGCCCAATCCCCTTGGCTCCTGTGTCCCCTTTCCTTGTTTGCCAATGGGGTGCCCAATCCCCGTCCGGCCAAAGCACCCACATACACACATACACACACAGGTGGCATGCTGGGAGCCCACCCCAGCGTGCCAAAGCACCTATTAAAAACAAAAACCTGATGTGTTATTTATTTATTTATTTTTCCCTGTAAAGAAGGAAACGGTCCCTTGGCGCTCTCCCTGGTCCTCCTCCCACAACCCGTACCCACCCACTGAACACCCTGCCTCCCCACACCCCCCTTTACCCCATACTTACCTCCGGAGCATAGCGCGACGATCTTCGGAGGACCGGGAACACGTCTGCACTCTTCAAAGCCGACCGTGAACTGAGGAAATGCCAGTAAGCTGTATAATGGAATGAATAGGGTTTTTTCAACTTTGCTGCATATCTCGGGCATTTTGGGGAATTTTGGCACCAAATTTTCAACATGGGGGTTTTTGGAACCCCTCCTCATGAATTCTGTCACTGTGATGGCGTTAATCGGCCTTGAAAGGTGATTTCGCAGTCACTGCGCGGAATCACCTTTTGGGACTGATTAGCGAAAGCGACAGTGCCAGTGTTCATGAGGTGGCCTCTAAAAGCCTATGTTGCAGATTTGGTGGAAAAATAAAAAATTACTGTTTTCACGGCGTGCGTTGTGCAGTTACTACGCGGGCTCGTAACCATGGTCGCACTATTTTCATGCCAGATTTTCAACATTGCCATTTTGTACACCTCCTTGTGAACAATCGGCTGTCATTTTCCACATCCTGCCCAAAATGTGTTTCTGGACTTCCGGCACACAATAGCGCAGTCACTGTGGGAAATCAGTGTTCGGGCCAGATTATGAAAATGACAGTGACACAGTTCGTGAGCAGAGGTCCTAAAATGCCTATGTTGAAAATTTGGTAACGATACTCCATAACATGACTGTGTTACGAGCGTGCGTTGGCAGATTGCACACATGCTCGTAATGCATGCATTTGTAATATTTTCCCTCTGGATTTTCACCATTGTCATTTTTCCACACTTCTTGATGAACAGTACAGCTGTCATTTCACATATCCTGCCCAAAATGTGTTTTTGCACTTCCGGGGCAGAATAGAGCGGTCGCTGTGCAAAATCACTTTTTGGGACAGTTTGAGGAAATAACAATGACACTGTACATGAGCAAAGGTGCTAAAATGCCTGTGTTGAAAATTTGGTGCCAAACGCCCATAAAATGACTGTGTCCTAAGCGTGCATTGCACATTTCCAACGCACCCTTATAACTTCGCAAATGTGCTGTATTTACATGCCACATTTTCAACACTGTCATTTTTTTACACCTCCTTATGAACTGTACAGCTGTCATTTTTCACATCCTGCCCAAAATGTTTTCTGCACTACCAAAGCCAATGCCAGCGTGACATTTGGCATTGACAAATGCTTGTTTTGTTTTGTTTTGTTTTTTGTATCCCCATACACTATAAAATGTATGGGGATTCATCGGTAATCTCGCCGAAATTGCTTCTCGAGGTTACTGTGACAACATAAAACCTCTCGAGCTTTGCTCTTGAGGTCTACATGTTGTCACGGTAACCTCTCGAGGCGATTACAGCATGGTTACCGATGAATCCCTATAATTATCCTCTGTGTAATCCATGTATTTTCTTACACATTGTTGTAATCTCTGTATTTACTGTTTTGTGTTGCATTGTGATGTATTGTATTTGTCTTCTGGATCTCCCCTGAAAAAGGGACTGCATGGCCTCAACGAGCTTACTTGGTTACCAAAATTCTAATAAATTAATAATGTAATTCAGTATTAAATGTCAGTGACAAAAAGGCTTGGGAAATCCTTGTTAACAATACCCTAGATTTCAAAGATCACTGTACAGCGGCTATGTCAAAAGCAAATAGGGTATTAGGAGCAATCAAACGGAATATAAGAAATGCTGCAATGCCCCACATCAGCTTTATATAAGACCCTTATTGGATTATGGCAGCCAGTTATGGTGTCCATGCAGAAAGAAAGAGATTGCTAGATTGGAAAAGGTACAGCAAAGGATGGCTAAAATATTATCTGATGTGAAGGACCCGAAATATCGGAAAGACTGGGGAGGTTAAACCTATTCCCATTAGAATCACGATGAAAAGGGGGTGATACTTTGATATTTCATGATATAATTGACAATCCGTATTTGCTTAACAAGCTCAACCTCACATTTAAAGATATCAACTCAAAACCCAGAGACCATTCATTACAGGTTAATCAGTGAGCATTTCGAACTGACAAAAAATAATTTTTCTATACAGAATACGTAATCGGTTTATGGAATGGCCTACCATGACAAATAATCATAAGCAGCACACAAGAACAATTTAAAACTAATTTGGACAGATCTATAACAAATGGGGGAGAACTGAAATATTGCTTTTAGGCTACAGGAGCTCTCATAGGCTGTTAGCCTCCTTAGCTCCTTAAACGCATTATTGAACATTGGTGAACACAATAAGGTGGGCGATACATCTTAGACGCCAGATGGGATGACTTAAAGGCAGTGCTGACTGGGGACATCAAATTTGCCTCAAAAAAACCCAAAAAAACATGGCCTGAAGGCTGGCCTTGAAACACAAGTCGTTTTTGATGTGGAAACTCTGCATAAAATTACAGTGGATGGCACCCTGATTCTGAGGAACAATGAGTGCGAAGTAAAGCTTCAAACCTACACAGAAAATAAAATTGGACAATGGCAGAACAGAAGTTTTATGAGGCTGGGAATAGGATTGGGCATCTCTTAGCCTGGCAAAAATGAAAATAGTAGAATGGTCCTCAGGATTCAAGAGAGGGGTGAGTGAGTAGATGGTGTCACAAGTGGGGAGAATTGCAGCGACCTTTGTTATAAGTTTATAGGGGCACTAGGAGGATCTCTTATGAATATAAGAGTGTTACCTTGCACGTTCTTAGGGAAGGAGAACTGTGAACTGAAGGTGAGTAGTTCTGGTGCCCTTAGGATGCAGGGAGGTGACACTCTGAAAGCCATAAGAGGCCCTCCTAGTGCCCCTATAAAATTATTATAAATCATACCATGATTTAAAAAAAAAAAAAAAATTTTTTGTGGTCCCTTTGTGTGGCATGAGTGGTGGTCATCTAGAAGCCCGTTACAGTGCTCGGCGTGTGAGGTACTTTTACAGCAATAAGAGTACCTCACATGCAACTGAAGTAAGCGCTGTGATTGATGGGGGAGTGTCACATAATGCTCCCATGATCTATAATGAATATTACAAGATGCTCTGTATCCAGGAACCCTTCCAAATGCATGATGAAAAGATACAGGACTACCTCCAAAGTTTTCAACTGCTGTCACTAGCACAAGAAGATATGAAGGAATTACATACCCTACCCACTAGTGCCGAATTGGAGTAAGTTATGAAAGACATGAAAAAATGGTAAATTCCTGGGGTTGGGTGGCTTCACAGCCAAGTTTAAAAAAAAAAAAAAATGAAAGAGGAGCTATCCCTGGGGCTGCTCTGTCTATACCGGGGGTGCTGGAGGGATGTGAGGCCCTGGCAACATGGCAGAGAGTCCATATTTCTGTCCTGCTAAAACCACAAAAAGATCCAACCAGATGCGAATCCTACTGCTCAATTTTGCTACTGCCAGTGGACCTCCAGATGTTTTTGTCTATCCTAGCCAGATGGGTGCAGTTCATGGTGAGGTTTTGTCCTTTAACAGAAGTCATTAAAGGACAAAACATTTATGATAATATCCTGCATCCTTCTTATCCTTTCTTCTCAACAGAGAAGCCTGTAGTTTCAAACTGCCGTATCAGTGGACGCGGAGAAGAACCGCCTTCTTATCACTTGTTTTGGCCATGGGATTTGGTCCCAGACTTCGGGGGTGCATACATTTGTTTATATAGAAGCCTGTAGGCCCTAGTGAAAGTCAGTTGAGTTATGTCATCTCACTTCTCCTTGCAAAGGGGCACAAGACAGGGCTGCCCTCATCTCCATTACTTTTTGCGCTCTGTATAGAGCCATTAGCACCTGCAGAGAGACAAAATCAAGAAATAAGAGGGAAACACCTTATTTAATAAAGGATCTCATGAGGGTTTCATGGCTGACCTGGTGGTGTGGTCACCCAGACCTTTGATCTTGGGTGACTTTAATGCTTGGGTCAATGATGAAACATCTCTTTTTAGAATGCATTTCCTCCAGATGATGTCATCTGTGGGCTTTGTACAGGCAGTTGCCATCAGTGTTCACCATCACGGCCGTGCTTTGGACCTGGTTTTCTCATTGGGTCTTGACATTAGTGATGTCAAGGTTGAGGTGGTTGTTTGGGCGGATCATCATGCTATCCAGTTTCTTTGTGGGGCTCCCTGTATTACTTCCCCGGTAGATGATCAGTTATGGCTCTTTAAGAAATCTGGAACCTCAGAATCTTCTGGCGGTACTGGAGATCTTGTGCATGAAACTGACTTGTACGATGGGAGCAGAGTTGGCTGTTAACTCCCTAGCACCTCTTCGTTTCTGCTCTTGATTTCCCACCATAGGTCACCATGGGTGGTGATTATCTGAGGAAATTGAGACTAAGGGTAGAGGTTGGAGCGTTGTCACTTGAGACCCCACTCAGAGGAGGATAAATTAGTGCATAGGGCTCATTATGATGAGTATCAATGGACAATCACTCTGAAAAAGTCAGTATTCCTGTCACAGGTGACTGCTGTTTGAAAGAACTGTCCAGCTCCGCTCTTCAATACTGTGGAAAGATTGTTAAATACAACCTGTGTGCAGTTATGTAGAGTCTTTTCCACAGATAAATGTGAGGAGTTTTACCAGTTATTTCTGGACAGGGGTGTCCTTTATTTGGACTGTGATGTCCTCAAGCAGTCTGTTGTTGGCCAGCAGTATCCAGTCTTTGATGGACAGATGCACGCTGTCTTTGTGGGTGAAATTTGAGCTGTTGCTGGTGGGTGATGTCCTCTGCATGGTTTATGTACTATGCCCCACCTACAGTATGTTGTACCCTGGGATGATCCAGCCTCTCTTAAAGTATTGGAGCTCGCTTGGTCCGATTTTTGTGGAGATCATTGGGTGTTTCACTTAGGCAGGGGATCTTTCACATCCACCCTAAAAATTGCAGTGGTGAAGCCCCTTCTGAAAAAAAAAATCTTTGGACCCTGATATTCTCTTAAATTACAGGTCTGGTTTTTAAACCTTCCCTTCCTGGGGAAGTTGATCAAGAAGGTGGTGGCAGTGAAGTTGGAACAACACTTGGAGAAATGTGACATCTATGAGCTTTTTCAGTCCAGTTTCTGACCTTGCCCTAATATGGAAACGGCGCTAGTCAGGGTGCATCATGATCTCCTTCTGGTGAGGGATAATGGGCATCGTTCTATCCTTTACCTTTCTTTGGCTTTCAGCATGGTGGAACACAGGCTGCTGTTGTCTCACCTGATGCACTCTGTAGGACTCATAGGGATGGTGTTACGGTGGTTTGAGTCATACTTGTCTGGCAGGGTGCATTAGGTGACACTTGGTTGTTTCATATCAAGCAGTGTTGCGCTCTTTTGTGGAGTGCCTCATGGCAGGGTTCAGTTTTAGCTTCCATGTTGTTCGCAGTGTATATACTTCTGTTGGGGGTGATCATTATGTGCTATGGCTTGGGTTTTCATTGCTGTGCTGATGGACATCCAGTTGTATGTGTCTTGTGCCTCCGACGATTGGTGTAGCGCTTTCAGAATTGAGCGAGTGCCTTAGGGAAATCCAGGATTGTATAGCGACTAGCTGGCCTAGATTAATCTCAGGGAAGATGGAGGTGTTATTGGTGGAGCTGTGTTGGTTTGGTTCGGCAGTAGCAGTGTCCTACCTTCTTTGGATGGCGTAGCACATGGTGCTGGTGATACAGTGAGGAATTTGGGAGTCATTGTGGACTCCAGGCTGACACTAGAATATCAGGTGTCAGCTGTGGTGCATAGTGGCTTCTACCATCTTTGAAACATCTCCTGGATCAAGCCCTTTCTTGAACCGACTGACCTAGCAATATTGGCTCATGCCTTAGTCTCAGCAATATTGAATTACTGTAACGCTGTGTACATTGGGTTATCCACAGAGGAGTTGTATCGCTTGCAGCTAGCCCAGAATGGGGCAACCTGGCTGGTTTCTGGGACCTTCTCGTTTGAGCACATCACACCAGTTCTCTGTACTCTGCGCTGGTTGTCAGTGCAGTAGTGCATCAACTTCAAGGTGTGCTTGTTTAGCTTACAAGGCCCTGCACACTCAGTGACTAGGCTGCCTGAAAGACCTCCTGATACCATATGCTCAAGGCTGCTCACTCTGGTCGGTGGAGGCAGACCTCTTGGCTGTCCTGAGATCTTGCCTGAAGTCCTCAGGTGAAGGATGTTTAGAGTCACTGCCCAGATTCTCTGGAATGCCTTTTCCCAGAGGTGAGGGGTGCTCCTTCACTGGCCATATTTAAGTCACTTCTGAACCTGTTTGTTTACATTGAGTATTGGGCCAGCTGCTGTGGTGTAATCTTTCTTCTGCTGTTTTAATTCTTTTTGCTTTATACGGTTTTTATCAGCAGTGTTTTTAATCTTTGTTGTAGACTATAAAGTGCCTAGAGCCCCTTGTATTTTGGTGTAGGAAGTGAGATTAAAATAATAAGAGAACCCACTGTTGTCATTTGTTGTACAAATACAGTTTAATGAATTCTGTCGTTAAAGGTTTTTTCCTACTGGGGAAGAGTTTTTTTTTTTGTGTCACATGATTATTAAATTGCATTTATAACCTAACAATATTGAATTGTATAATTGTTGTCAGTGCATTGTACACTTCTCTCCATATACCTGAAGTTAAAAAAAAAAAAAAAAAAAAAAGGAACTTAAAAATATAAAAAAGTACAAATACAATACAGGAATTAAACAGGTTCAGGGTAAAAAGAAATAGCTTTTAGCCAGGATCATAAAATGCCAGGGAGAACAGGTACATTTTTAGGGTTTTTAAAGGCCTCCACCAAGGAGATTTGTAAAGGTGGGATGGAAGACAGTTACACAGCCAAAGATCAGCCACAGAAAAAGCTGTATCCCAAGACGATTGTTAAGGGCTCTTGGAATTTCAGAAAGGTTCTCTCCAGTGGAGCAGAGGGGGTGATCATAAGTGTGTGGAGGTCTTTTATGTAGCCAGGGCCCAAACCATGCACAGCCTTGAAAACCAAGAAGCATATCTTTAAGGTGATACACCATCTAGTGGGAAGCCAGGGCAGACCATGCAGCACCAGCGTGATATGATTAAACCAGCAGTGCAACGCAAAATGTTTCTCCAAAACACTGAGGACTCAATTCACAAAAGGGATTGAATGCTGCAAGCCCTGAGTGCGCCGAACACACTGCGCAAGGGACTTGCAGCATTCTCTGGCCGGCAATCGTGATTCTTGATCCTGTTCGACACATGCCCCGAGTTAGACCAGCTTTTGTTGGTCTAACGTTCCGCCCATTTTTACGAGCTTTATGCCAAATATTTGGTGCAAGCCACCATAAAAAAGGCAAAGTGTCGCAAATGCACACAACCTGTGATAATCGGGCGAACGGTGCGGCACTGTGTTTGAGGCAGTGCGGGGCAAGCCCTGTGTCAACCTTTGAGAACCGAATCTCTAGTTTCAGCTACTATTACTTAAAATATTAGTATACCTGTCGCATCTACTTTTCTAGGCATATTCTATGTTGCGCACCATGAGTGTATTTTATGTTCTTGATCATAAGACTAACCAGGTTTGAAATGGTATTTCTAAGGCAAGTGTGGCGGCCATCTTTTCTTCTAGGAAAAAAAAAACTAAATTACAACATTAATAAAATACTTAAATTGTTGTGGAACTAGAAAAGTTTACCACAAAATGAAACTGGAAGATGCCTGAAATCTACTATAATGAGAGGAAAAAAAAAAAAAAAAAAAAAGAAAGACAGGGTCAATATATGTATATGTATTTTTTTCATATATACTGTAATGGATTTTTTTTTTCAGTTTTCTCACCATCCCCCCTGAGGCCGTGGCGTACACATGCATGTGTGCACATGGAGGTGCACACACATGCAAGAATCCAGTGACCCCTTCCGCCCCTCCCCTGACTTGCATCGCCACACCGTTCTGCCTGTATGCCCACCGCACCTCCACCTGGTGCGAACAGGACTACGGATGGGCCGGCATCCACCCCTTTTGGAGGGGAGAGCCGTGACTCAATCTTGCTCCAATCCACCCCCCCCCCCCGAGCTGGTACCCTGCCAACTCAAGGTCGTTCCCGAACCCGGGTCACTGGCATAGCGCGAGGTAAGGTGCCAGCGCCTAAGCTCTCTGCGCCACTGGGCCGGCCCTAAGGGTCAAAAATGTTTGCCCAGTTTTGTTGCACTGCTGCTTTAAAAGAGCTTGTACTAGATATTGGCCTCACCACAGTGTTGTGCACTAGCTGGAGATAGCACACCAGACCTCCTGAAAGGCCCAGTCATCACTCTGTGAGGGTCACTATGCACTGTGAGTGGCCCTGTGGACCATTTACATAGTGGCTTCCACCTCTTTTGCCCAAGAAGCCAAAATGAGCTTTGTGGATGCAAGGAAATAGTTTTGCAAAGTACAGTATATGTGCCAGGGCAAAACACTTGAGACTCTGGCAGCTGGCACTTACTTTCTGGGAGACGGGGGTTTGCCTCACAAAATTATTTTTTATTTTTGAATCTCTTTTTTTTTTTATTTGACTGGCTTTTGAATTATTTTGAAAGTTCCACTAGGAGTTACAGCTTGGATCAACAATTTCAAAGCTAAAAATAATAAAGACTTTTCCAGACTGAGAATGTTTTTTTCTCAGCTTTGCAAATGACGCACCTTGGTTATATTATCTTACTGTTTCTGGTTGAGTGCTAGGGGAAAAAAGGTTTTACCACTTACTGCAAATTGTAATATTTGTAAAGCAAAATAGTTATTTTTGTGAAGCAAAATACAAATAAACTGCAGTATTTTTTATTAGCCACGTTTGATTTTCATTAGCCATTGACTGCTGTGTTGTTTTAGGACTTGTCCAGCACTTTGTGCTATGATTATACAAAATAGCAGATGGGATCAAATTGCAAGTGACTAACATTGAATAAGAGATTGAGAACCAGTATGACCTTTCATTCACTGTTGACATCTCCAAGTAACACATAGGCAGTGGAGTTAAAACTACAGATCTGGAAATCTGATTATTTTTTCTGGGCCCAGTAACTGGGACATGGATGATTAAACTTAATTATACAATGGGGTCTCATCGTTCTGTAACCTGACTGGCACCTTCTACCCATGGTAAATCCTACGATATACCCACGGCAGAGGTGCCAGTCAACCACATCTCAGTCACCTTAAAAATCGATCCAAACCACAGGAAACCCAAGACGCTGTATTGATTCCAAACATCAAGGCAAACACGGGAGTTTAAAAAACAAGTTTCCTTTCTAAGTGATACACACAACAGTCCCAAACCCACTGTACATCCCAGAAAAAAAGAAAAACAAATAAATGTTTCCTCTCTCTTCTAGATTAATTTGTATCAAATAAACAATAGAGAATAGGGGCTTTGTTGAGATGGCCATTGTTGCCTGTCCACCCACACACAAGGAATCCCCCGCCCACACTCCAGTCCTCCCAACTCCGAAGTCTAACCGAAACCATCAGGCGGCCATTCACATGAAGTGGCACTCACCTGATGCTGAGCTGCATCTTTTATAGTCCTTACAGGTATTTCACGGACTGAGAGACAAAAGAAAAAAATGAAACACAGAATTCCCACCACTACTTCCCCTGATCGGTAAGCCGCTCTGACTCAGGAACCACACACTGAACTGCCACACCACGACATTGGCTGTCTCCTCCTTCAGCTGCATTCACACTGTGTCTCTGTAGCAGGCGACACAGGAAGAACTCTGAATGTACACAGATTACCTGGGTTTGGGCAGTTTATTAAAATAAAAAATAAAAAAAACTAGCATGCCTACCAAATGGGACATGCTCGATGTACAAATTTTATTAAAAAAAAAAAAGCGGGGGCGCCGCTGAGTAACTCAGTGGGAGGCAGCATTTCTGGAGAGCTTCTGTGAAACTTAGCTTTAATTAAAATAAAAGTTACCTTTCTGGCACTTTTTTCTGTTTCTTTCCCCTGCTGAGTTAAATCAGCCTGCAAGGACGACCCATGGGGAAAACTAAGGGCAATGCGGGTGCCTCTGCCAAGTTTTTTTTTTGCACTGAGAGGCAAGTGAGATGCTGGGCCTTCAAGAAACTGTGCGACAGGGATTTCAGGTGCCGTAGAGGCGGAGGAGGTCTCGCTTGCCACGGTGAATGCAACATTGATGCAGTTAGTGCAGTCTGTACAAGAAGTGGACAAAAAATTTTACGCACCAACTCCTAGAGTGGTAGCCTTGGAGACCAAAATGGACATTGCAGATCAGAAGTTTTCTAAACTGGATACCAACTTGGATAAAACTGTGGATGCCTCTACCAAATTAACTAAAGACACCACGTGGCTGCGGCAGAGACTGGAGATGGTGGAGAATCAGGTCCGTGAATGGAACTTACAGGTGCTGGGGCTACCCGATTCGGCTGAGGGGGATGACCCACTGGACTTTGTGTGGACAATTTTACCTGGCCTGCTAGGTTTTGGAGAGGAGGATCCACCACTGTCCTTCGAGAGGGCCTACAGGCTTTCCCCACGCAGAGGAACATCAGCACAGTCAGTGCCTCGCTCCATGGTTGTGGTATGCTCCAGAGTTGGAGATAGGGATCGAGTGCTGGCAGTGGTGAGGAGAAGACACCTACAATACAGGGACACCAAGCTTTTTGTGTTCCCTGATCTGTCCTATGGAACTCGGCAGAGGTGCAAAACTTTTTGATGGGGTGGGGTGCCGGCTTCATCAACTGAAGGTCCCACATCAACTGTTATTTCCAGCCTGCCTCAGGATAGTGTGGCAGGGTAAAGCTTAAATGTTTGGGTCCCTAGAGGACGCGGAAAAGATTCTTCTGACGATTGAGTAGGAGGTTATCCAAACGCAGGGCAATGGGGACTGAATGGACTATGGCCTCTGGAAGGAGCTGTAATATGCTTTTATTTCCCTGTTTTGTTTTTGCTGAGATTATTTAGGTTTTATTGGGTTTCCTCATTTTGTAAGATGTGGAGCTGAGGATTGAGGGGCTATTTACTGGGACTTGAAACTATGGACTTTTTGGACATGGGACAGGGCAAGACTTCTGCCTTTACCTTTTCATTTTTTGGATAGTTTCCCTGGTAGTGCCTCAGGTGTAGTCAGGGCCCCTACTTTTCTGCAGTACAGTGGGACCAAGTTCTGCGGCAAGACTACCATTTGCCACAGAACTTCTGCGGTTGTGGTTTGTAATTTCTGCGGAAGTTCTGCGGCACTAACAAACTACCACATCACAGTGTCAGCTTGTCATCCTGACTTCACTTTCATGGCAGTAGTTACAGCAGTCAGGATGGTGGAAGGCACAGTAACACTAGTTCAAAAAATAACAGACTTATAAAAATAACTTTATGCCTAAAAAAGCAAAACAGATGTCTCTCCCTTAAGATCCTAGCCTGTTGCATAAATGACATATGCAGAGGGGATCTTATGTGATAAATAAGGTATTTCTATATGCATGCTATCTATCCCACTAATGAGGTTTCCACTGTCTATCACTTATATATTTGTATGTGCTTTCTACACCACTCATGAGGTTCCCTGTGCATCACTTATATATTTATCTGCAATCTGTAACATACTTACAAATGTGTGTGTGTGTGTGTGTGGTGAGAGAGACAGAGATACTGTGTGTGTGTGTGTGTGTGTGTGTGTGTGTGTGTGTATGTGTATGTATATATATATATATATATATATATTTTTTTTTATTTCCATGAAATTGCATCCTCATTCATACAGGAACCATTGAAAATGAAATAGAGGAGTTATTGCAAAACTCATTTTTCATGTCAACCTGCTTTCCCTGACGCACTGCATAACACCATCAGACCATGACATGCATGTGAACCAATTGTGAGATAGAGCTCTCCGGCCCATCACAATGTGTTCACCATGTGACAGAACATTGCACCATACCTTCCCAGGCTCTGAGCAGTGATGTGTTCCACCAATCCCTGTGCTGCCCAGCCAGCTCCCAGAGCTAATCTCTGAACCTGAGTTGCCGGCACGGAAACACAGCATGCTACCCTCTGACCCAACAGCTGTCCCTGCACACAACATTTCTCAATAACTTTTAGGTGATTCTATCAACCAATGACAATATGTAATCAATAACCCTGGCAAAAATGCATACAGTGCAATTATTTATTTAACAGGTCTATTCTTTCAACAGGTCTGCACATTATTATATTTCACTTTTCTGGGCATAATTACTTTATTTTTCTTAAATATTTAGGCAGTTAAATTTATTTTACCAGTTATTCATTTCAGATAGCGTCTCTATACCTTCAAGGCACAAATAGGTTTGTACAGAGTGAGGTATGGACTTACCAGGTCTGTGCTATTGGTAACTTGGTAATTGGGACATAAGTAGGCCAAAGCCCATCGAGAATGTCCTCCACACATGTGGATCATTAATAAATTTATTGTTTATTCAAAAGCCATCTATCTAATTTAAACTTGAATGTATTAATATTCTTGCAATCAACAATTTCCTGTGGCAAGGAGTTCCAGACTCTTGGAGCTCTAACATTAAAAAATTGCTGTCTTTTATTTGTTCTTGTTTTTTTAATTACAATTTATTTATTATGAAGTCTGGGGACAATTTTTCTAGATGCGAAGAACAAACCACAGGATTCGATTAATATAGGAGATGATACAATTTTAAATAATTGAAGGATATCACCTCTTAATCTTCTATTTTCTAATGAGTATAGCCCTGTTCTTAGAAGCCTGGTTGCGTAATCATGACGGGAGAGGTGGGGTATTATTTTTGTCGCCTTTCTTTGTACCCTCTCGATTTTTGTAATATCCTTTATCAGATATGGACTCCACAGGGGTGAGCCGTAATCCAAGTGGGGCCTAACATGAGTCTTGTATAATGTCATAATACATTCTTCAGTCTTCAAAACAAAAGTATTTTTTATCCTACGCAAAAGAGTGTTGGCTTTATTTGTTACCTTATTGTAGTGATTTGAAAAAGACAAGCTGTCATCAATCATTATACCTAGGTCTTTTTCAACGACCAAATCTCGTATTTTAGTACCGTTAAGATAATATGGTTGTGTAGGGTTATTTTTACCAAAATGCAGCACGGAACATTTTGAAACATTAAAAGACATCTTATTAGTAGATGCCCAGGTTTCGATTATTTTTAAGTCTTTTGACAAGGTTTTGTTTAAGTTGGCCCTAGTGCAACAATGTAAGACTGAAAATTGTATTAGGCTATAGTGCAGGTTGAGCAAATATCACCATGCATGATGTGCTGTGCCACCATCTCTGGCAGTGGGAGCTGTGGTAGATAAGTGACTGTTCATTTCTGTTGCAGAATGCAGCCATTTCATTAGCTAATGTATGATGTTATAGCAATGATAACATCACATTCTGAACATATGGGGGGTTTTGGATATAAAAAGAGGGGAAGGGAACCAGATGCTATGTATAAACAGAAATAGTAATAAAAAAATCACCAAGAAGAGTGAATTCTATGGCACCGCAGAAGTTCTGCAGTAGATTGCAAGTTCTGCGCAAAATTCTGCGGCCACAGAATTCTAGGGGCCTTGGGTATAGTAGACAGTACATACTGTATTTGTGGGCCACTATGCCCAGTTTGTTTTTCTACTTAGCCTAATATGTGTTTACGGGTGGGACATAAGCACATACATATCTAATGCTTATCCTTTTTTATAAGCTGTGGTCATGTTATAGAATAAGAGATATGGTTTAGGGCAGCTGTTCCTATATATAGCTTATGGTGCACTGTTGATGTTTTGGGACTGATATATATTATGGGATTAATGTCCACAGGGGGATGTGGGTTGTTTGACCTACATGTTGGCTGGCTCAAATTTGCATGGCTGGCCTGCTAGGATCTCCCCTTGGGACACTCCCAGGGCTGCATAATTCTGTTACACTTTAGAAGTTTTAATTGGTACTCTCCAAATGTGGAGCATTTTTAGGGTGCTTCCTGATTCTGTATTGGAATGTGACTTAATCTGTATATGGTTATATCTGTAATATGGATTCACCTGTGCATTATTGCTTTTGTGGGCTGGTTTTCTTACAAAAAAGCTTAATAAAAATGCAATTAAAAAAAATAAAATAAAAAAAACCAAACCCTGCCTGCCTACCAAATGGGAGACATTTAGGAGACATCGCACATCGTATGGCACCCTCTGAGCTCAGGTCCATCTCCCTAACAATACAGAATTATTTTTTTCTGACGGAACAATACGTTCTATAAAAATAGCTTAAATTATAAAAACTCTTTATTTATTCTGTTTTTCTCACCAAAAAGGGGGCCATCGTATAATTGCAGTAAACCACTCCAGGGTATGTGTTATGCTGGGATTTACCCACGGCTGACCAGGTTTGACCACTTGGCCCGCGGCCTCGTAGCCAAACCACACCAGCCGTGGGTAAATCCTAGCATAACCCACACCCTCTCGTGGTTTATTGTTTAAGGAATCTGCTAACGATAAAGCAGATTAAAGGATTAAAGCAGTGTTGAATCCAGTTAGTAGACTGGTGACATAGACGAGCTTGAACTTAACTTTTGGATGAGCCCTACCAACTCAGCGTTCTGTGATTCTGAAGACTACAGCAGGGCTTTATAACATTTATTTTTATATCTTGCATTGTAGTTTTTTACTTTTTCTTTTTTAAACCCATTTATTCTTTTAGTGCCTGTCACACTTACTGCTCCTAGCCTGGATTCTGGACCATCCTCTCGTTTACCACCAGTTGTCTGCAACTTTCCCTTTGTTGCACTACTCCCCCGGGCTGCCACCACATGTGGGGAACCTATGTGTCAGATCTGTAGTGTGGAAGTCTGGGCTGGATCCAGGCTATCCTACATGACTGTGTGTTGTCGTCACCCCCCCCCCCTTCTTCATATCCTCCCTGGCATGTTGCTACACAGGGCACATGGAAATAATCTTTATACAATGTCTTACACATAGTTTAAAGCACTAACGTTTGAAGTGCTGTGTGATACAAATGATAACAAGTCTCAATATAAATTATAGCATGTCTTAGATTTTATTTAATTGTGATTGACTTTTGACAGTACTGATCCATGATGTTATCCTAGTACAACATAAGGGTTGGAAAACATCCCTAGACATTAGCCAAGTGATATAATTGAAAATATCCAGAGTAGCTTCAGCAAAGCCTTCAACTCCATTTCACACAGGAGGCTAATAAACAAGCTGGAGCACGCAGGCATTGGGCCAAAAATTGTAAATTGGATCAAAACTGGCTCAACGGGAGGACTGAATGGCACACTGTCAGAGGAGGATAGAGTTACAAGTGGTGTTCCGCAGAGTTCAGTGCTGGGACCAATACTTTTCAGTGTATTCATCAGCGACATAGCTGATGACCTAGATGGGAAGGTGTGCTTATTTGCGGACAACACAAAGCTCTGCAATAGAGTGGACACAGGCGGAGGAACTCAAAGGATGGAATCAGACCTTGGGAAACGGGAAGAGTGGTCAGGGCAGTGGCAGTTGAAGTTCAGTGCCACTAAATGTAAGGTTATGAACCTAGAAAGATGCAGCCCATGGAAGGAATGCTTTCTAAATGGAGAACAGTTGGTGGCAACAAAGCACGAGTGTGATCTTGGACTTATCATCGCAGATGACTTGAAGGTTGGCAAGCAATGTGAAAAGGCTGCACAAAAGGCCAGCGGCATCTTGGGTTGCATAGTGAGGGGCAATACCAGTAGAAATTTGTATTTGTATTTATTATTTATTATTATTATTTTCTTTAGTTTATTTTTAGTTATTTTTGTAACCCCTAGATGGCGCTATCCCAGGGGCTACTACCCCTGCCTGATTTGCCACTAACAGGTTGAGGGGCCTGGATCCAATGGCGGGTGCCTCCACCCAGAGGTCAGGGTTTGCAATAGTTAAACTAACTTGGTCACAGCCCTCTGGGACACTGCAACCCCTTTCTTCCCACTAGTGGCCCACACAATATATCAGAATTACCTTCACAGTATACACTTACCCCAGGTCTGGTTCCGGCACTGGGACCTCCTGTGAAATGAGATACAGTGCAACAATCACAGTACAGTACTTTAACATAGACAAATACCTCAGGCAGTATAACTTGCTGAAACAAGCAGCTCTGATTTATTTAGGGATATAACAAGGACAGGGGAAATCAGGTTAATTAGCTTATCACTCTAATAATCTACCTATGGCTCTGTGCACAGGCCTATTCCTATCAGTTACTGTCCCTGGGTACCCAAGCCCTAGTGGCTAGTCCAAACTGTGGCAGCTGGTAGGGGCCTGCTCACACAGAGAAAAGGAGAATTAAACAGTCAGCAGTACAGTAATTCCATTTGGATTTAATGTGGCAATTCAACAGGGAGCAACCCTGAATTAGTACTCACGACCTCCAAATAAGATAGGGTCCTTCAATGTCAGCAGGGCTCACTTGAGGTACACAAACCTCTTCACACATCCATATAAAAGAAAGCACTATACCAGGCAGGCTGCATCTGTATCCCGATCGCATTACTGCACAATACCCGGAGAACACACAGCAGATTCAGTTCCTGACAGACCGAGTGCAATTTTCAGCAATTCCTCCAGTCTTCTACAGGGTGAGCCTGGTTTCTACTCTTCAGAGATCCTTTGATTCTTTTCACAGGACGGATTCAGTCCTAACAAGCTGTTACACAAGCTGCAGACCAGAACTCTGGGCCTTACACACGCTTTTGACTAAAACTGCACACTGAAAAGCACAGGGCTCCTTCCTTCTTCACTGCCAAAGCTCAACTGAAACTCCAACCGACAAAACCGGCACTTCCTTTGAGTTCCTCCCAGTTCTTGACTGGATTGGCTGTCACCACAATAGACTGCTGCTGTTGGTCCCAAAAGGCACTGAAGTCTAAACTACATCTCCCAGAGTCACTGCCCATACAATCCTCTTGTGGCTGGCTCAGATTATGAGTCCAAGTTCTGATTCGTCTCAAGGCACCATTTTAGAGCTAGCTTACCCCACACTGATTGGTCCAGTTCAGCAGTTCAAAACTAGAATGGGGAACTAGCAGACACAGTTCTGACTGCAAAGAAAGCAGGTGACAAACTGTAATTTCATTATTACCTAAATAATTTCTGGCAAACAGTTACATCTTTCAGATAGGTTCCTTTGCACTCCTAGTGACTGCAAAATGAAGTGAATTGGCAGCAGCTCGAGTGGTACTCAGAGAAGACACAGTCCCTCCATACAAACTAATTATGTCTGCAAGCAGACAGCTCTTAAAGAGACAGTACCAGAGGCTCTAAAAACACTCACTGATAAATGGCTTAAATGCCAAACACTATTCAGGCTTGGAGCATTCAAGCAAGCTCCTGGAAGTCTTTTGGGAACCCCCATTTGCAGGGGGGTTACATTTTTATTTTTGGGTCCCGGAAAGTGGGTTTTGTTTCCGAGAAATAGGGGATAAATGGGATTAATTTTAATTTCTGTTCATGTTATTTAGTAGATGTTTTGATTTGGGGGGTTTTATTTATTTATTTATTTTTGTTTTGACTTGTTAGAGTAAGGACTTAATTAGTTTTTACTGAAGGCTGTAGGTATGTGTTATTATGTTCCCCTTCCCCGTCGTGCGCTATTCATCCTCCGCTCTTCTGGCCCTCCGCCCTTTTTCTCCTCCGCCTTTACTGTTTTCCATTTATCAACGTTGTAGGGCTTTGGGAATTGTACGAAGGAGGAGGGGTCGGGGCTGGGGGCCTGAACAGTGGAGGATGGACAAGGGGAGCGCTCAAATTGGGATTGTTAGGTCCAGAAGACGCCCTGGGGCGAAATGGAGGTCAGAACGTGGGCTTCCTTGTCTGATCCCCATACCCAAGGGCACCGCCGCTAATAACGGCAGGCAGGTGGTTGGGGGTTCCTCAGAACTCTGTCCAAATCGGGCGGTTTTGTGCAATACCAGATCCATTGTCAACAAGACGGCTGTTGTGGCGGACTTGGTGGGAACGGTGGATCTGGCTTGCATCACTGAAACCTGGCTGGATGGTAATGCTGGCCCTGTTCTTGAGGCGGCTGTTCCAGCTGGGTATTCGGTGATACACCGCCCGAGATTGGATTGCAGGGGTTGGGGAGTTGCGGTCTGTTTTAAGACAGAATTGGGTCTCACTAGTGTTCCAGTAGAGGAGACTAGATCTTTCGAATGTGTTGTAGTGGCAGGTGGGGGCTATAGAGTGGCTGTCATTTACCGTCCACCCAGGGATAGAAGCTCATTCTTAGGAAGTGGCGGACTTCGTCGTTGGACCTGGTATTGGAGTCTTCCAGGTTGATGGTGCTGGGTGACTTCAATGCCTGGATCGATCTACTAACTCTCTGATTTTGACAGAACTTCCTCCAATTGATGAATTCATTGGGCCTCTTACAGGTTGTTACCTCTACACTCATAAATGTGGCCATTCTCTTGACCTGGTCTTCCTCCTGGGGATGGAAGTCTTCGTGGGGTGGAACCTGTCGGATGGTCTGATCATCACACTGTGAGATTCAATTTTAGCACCCCTTGCATAGACTTGCCCCTGTGGAGATGGTCGGCACGCTTTTATGGGGTGTGACCTCGATGGTCTATCGGCGGTGCTTGTCCCATCAGAATTCTCGATGTTGAGCATGGATCCTGAGGCCTTGGTTCTGGTTTATAATAGGGACATCACCGATGCCCTGGATTCTATTGCTCCCATCCGTGTGCGTCCTCTCTCCCTTCGCCCTCGGTCCCCATGGTTTGATGGGGACTTGAGGGATATGCGCCGACTTGGACGCAGGTTAGAGAGGTGTTGGTGGAAATCCGGCTCAGATTCCGACCACCTTAGACTGCTAGAACATTATCAACTCTACCAGTCAGCAATTGCCCATAAGAAGGCAGAATTCCTGTCCGGGGAAATTGCTGCTGCTCAGAACCGACCGGCTCAGCTCTTTCGAACCATAGACAGACTGTGCAACCCAGCCTGTCTGCAGGTCCGTAGAGCTTTTTTGCAATATCAGTGCGAGGAGCTCACTCGGTTCTTTGCAGATAAGGTGGAAGACATCAGGGCGGAGACCTGCACAACACTCTCTATGGGAGTGGCCGTGGACCCGGCCGCGGTCACATGCCCTCCTACTCCCTGGGGTTTCTTCAAGAGGCCAGAAATCAAGGATGTTATGAGGATTGTCCGTGGTATGCGCACTACGTCCTGTAGTTTAGATCCGGGCCCCACAGCCTTGGTTATGGGCTGTGGGGAGATTATCTTCCCGGTTCTGACGAGGATAGTCTGGTGCTCCTTAGACTCTGGTGAATATCCTTGCTCCCTGAAGGAAGCAGTGGTGACACCAGTGTTGAAGAAGGCTTCTTTGGACCCTGACTGCCTCGGTAACTACCGGCCTATGTCAGACCTTCCCTTTGTTGGGAAGGTAATTGAGAAAGTAGTGGATACCCAGTTAGACAACCATTTGACCATCCATAACATCTACAATCCCCTTCAATCGGGTTTTCGAAAGAGGCACAGCACTGAGACTGCGCTGGTTCGGGAGCTCAATGATCTCCTGATGGCGAGAGACCAGAAAAAACGGTCCATTTTGGTCCTTTTGGACCTGTCATCAACATTTGACACTGTAGACCATGGGGTTCTGCTTGAGCGCCTGAGAATCATCTGTGGGCTTTCTGGGTTGGTCCTCAGATGGCTTACATCCTTCCTCACCGGTAGAACTCAGAGGGTAGTATTGGGAGTGTTTTCTTCCGATCCTGCCTCTCTGTCATGTGGGGTGCCCCAGGGCTCAGTGCTGTCTCCCATGTTGTTTGAGGTGTACATGCTTCCCCTTGGAGACATTGTAAGACGGTATGGGTTGGAGTTTCATTGTTATGCCGATGATACTCAGCTCTACCTGTCTTTTGCACCTGACCAGAATAGAGCACTCTCGGTGTTTAATAGCTGCCTCGGGGAAATCCAAGATTGGATGAGGTCCAGCTGGTTGAAGTTAAACCCTGGGGAGACGGAGGTGTTGGTCCTGGATCCTGGTCTCCGGACAGGGGGGTTGGGGATAAACCATCCCTCAGATTTATTCCTGGGGGGTATGGAGCTCCCCACCTCTGAACGGGTGCGGAACCTAGGGGTGATTCTTGACGATTGGCTGACACTACATGATCAAGTGTCAGCCGTCGATAAAGTTTCCTTTTACCATCTTAGGAACATTGCTAGGATTAAACACCTTGTTCTGTCCAGGGACCTACCTACGCTGATCCACGCCTTTGCGACCTCGTGTCTCGACTACTGTAACTCCCTTTACTTTGGGCTTCCTGGGGTTGATATCCGCCGCTTGCAGCTTGTGCAGAATTCTGCAGCCCGGTTGTTAACTGGGACTTCTCGTTTTTCCCATGTTACCCCTGTGCTGCGGAGACTGCACTGGCTGCCAGTTCAGTGGCGGATCACCTTTAAAGTGGGTCTGTTGACCTACAAAGCCCTGCATGGTTTGGGCCCCGACTACCTGAAAGAGCTCCTGGTTCCCTATCTCCCGGAGTGACCGCTTCGCTCGGCCGGCGAGGGGTTGCTGGAGATTCCGAGGGTCATTTTGAAATTTTCTGGTGCCCGGGCCTTTGCATTTGTGGCTCCGACTTTGAATTTCTTACCACGCCGGATTAGAGAGGCGCGTATTTATGTATGGTTCAAAACAAGCCTTAAAACTGCTTTATGGATTAAGGCCTATGGGGAAGAGATTGACTGATTTGGGTTCGATTTTATTATTGTTTTATGAAGTTTGTTGTAATGTATTAATTATTTATTGTATTTTTATATTAATGTTTTTATTATGTTGTGATTCCATAACTTGTACTGTGCTTTGATTTTTTGAAAAGCGCATGATAAATAAAGAATATTATTATTATTATTATTATTATTATTATTATTATAAAAAGGGAGGTGATTATGCCACTGCACAGGTCCCTGGTGAGGCCTCATCTGGAGTGCTGTGTCCAGTTCTGGAGGCCTCACCTTAAGAAAGATTTTGATAGGCTGGAGACTATACAGAGAAGGGCAACAAAAATGGTGCACGTTCTGCATCATGAATCGTATGAGGCAAGCTAACGCAGCTCAACATGTATTCCCCAGAACAAAGAAGGGATGAGGGACATGATAGAGAGTTTTAAATACATGAAGGGTATCAGCAAAGTACAGGCACGTGATCTCCTTCAGGCAAACACATGCACGTGGACCAGAGGTCATGACATGTGCCTAAAGGGGGATAGGTTCAGAAGAAATGCAAGGAAGTTCTTTACAGAACGAGTGGTAGGGCCTTGGAATGGTCTCCCCCCAGAGGTGCTGGGGCCAAAAATGATTGGCAAATTCAAGCTGGCATGGGACAGACAGTGTGGTAAACTTAAGATAGCGGCCTAATGGGTGGGGAGTGGGAGGTAGTATACATGGGCGGACTTGATGGTCTGCGTTGACCCCATCTGCTGACATATTTTGTTTCTATAACCAAAAAAGTCAATCAAAAGTTAGGATTTCTCTACAGAAACAAAGACTGCCTAATGCCAGAAGCATGGAAAACTGTAACCAACAGGTTTTCTTTCCTACTCTTGAGTATTGGAGCCAGTGGTCCAGATAAGTTTTAGGACTCAGAAGTATTTACTACTAAAGGAATAATGCACGACAGGGTGTGTGTTGTGCTGGGATAACGTCATGCCTTGGGGGATGGGCACGAGGCTGCAGGTCAAGTGTGTCCAATGCCCCAAGCGTGGCATTATCCCAGCACGGCGCACACCCTGGAGTGCATTATTCCTATTATGCAATGGCTTGTTGTTATATATAAAATAAAAAAAATATTTTAAAGAATGTTTTTATTAGTGTGGAAAAGTATTTTTGTTTCTTAAGAGGAGTTGCAAAAAAAAGAGAAGAATGCTCCTCCATATTGGTTCACAGTGATGAGACTAGACCTGTGGCGTTATGCTGGGATAACGCCATGGGTCCAGGCCCAAACTGACCAATCACAGTCCAAGATACTTTCTTGCCATTGTATAATACCTTTTTACACCTGGTAGTGTTTTCATCCAAATGGTAGTGATGTCATCCACTAACCCATCTCATACCCCCCCCCCCCCCCCACATCTAAACCAAGTCTCAATCCCACTGGATGCTTGCAGTCACTGACTGTCTAATACTGCTGTGGAGTCATACTGTGATCTTATTTTTAACACTGTCATGTTGCAGCAGTCCTTTTAATCAGCCAGTGAGCAACTCCTGTCCCCACCCCTGTGGGTTCCTGTGCAGTGCCATGGCTGTTAGTATCTCATGGTACTGCCAACTTTGTACATGCGTACCACATACAGTATTGTAAATTTGCAGGGTGGGGAAAAAACTTCCTAAAATCAAAAAGTCAGGAGTATTTCACTCAAAAATAGTAGTAAAATACTTCTCTACTCCCCTTATCTGTTCCCCTACTGTGAGTCATATACTGTATAGTAGAAGCAGAAGGGTGTGTATTCAGATAATAATAATAAAATGTATTTAATAAAGAGCCTTTTCAGAATTCCAAGTCGCTGTACAGAATTAATACAGATAAAACATATACAAATACATATCATATAAAATCATAATAAAACCGAAAATGTCTTTCCCCACAGAAAAGTTTTTAGTGCCTGCTTAAAACTCCCCACCATCCTGCATTCCCGGAGCTGATGGAGCAGAGAGTTCCAGAGGGTAGGTGCTGCAAATCCAAAAGCCCGTGCACCGGATGACTTCAAATTAACCCTCGGAATCTCCAGCAACCCCTCGTCAGCCGAGCGGAGCTGTCACACAGGAGTGTAAGGAACCAGGAGTTCTTTCAAGTAATCAGGACCCTGTCCATGTAGGGCTTTGTAAGTCAATAGACCTACTTTGAAGGTGATCCGCCACTGTATTGGCAGCTAGTGCAGAGCGTGCAGCACAGGGGTGATGTGGGATCTCCTCTCTGCCCCAGTCAACAAACGTGCTGCCGCGTTCTGCACTAGCTGCAAGCAGCGGATATCAACCCCAGGAAGTCCTAGATAAAGGGAGTTGCAGTAATCGAGGCGCGATGTCACAAAGGCGTGGACCAGAACAGGCAGGTCACTGGGTGGAACAAGGTGCTTAATCCTGGCAATGTTCCTAAGATGGAAAAAGGCTAGCTTGACAACTGCTGACACCTGATGATGAAGAGTCAGACCAGCATCAAGCTCCACTCCCAGGTTATGCACCCGTTCAGAGGTGAGAATCTGTGCCCCCCAGAACTAAGCCAGAAGGGAGCCCGGTCCTCAGTCCCTCTACCCTATGACCTGGGTCCACAACCAAAACCTCAGTCTTTCCAGGGTTCAACTTTAGACCGTTGGAATTCATTCAAACTTGGATTTCTGTGAGGCAGTTATTCAGTACCGAGGCAGCCCCAACCTGGTCGGGTGCAAAAGACAGGTAGAGCTGGGTATCATCAGCATAGCAGTGAAACCTCAGCTCATACCGTCTTACAATGTCTCCGAGGGGTAGCATATATACTTCGAATAACATGGGGGACAGCACTGAACCCTGAGGTACCTGCAAGGCAGAGAGAGAAAAGCCCCAGATGAAAACAAACCCAGACCACCCTCTCATGCTTCTCCCAGCGAGGAAAGATGAAAACCGTCTGAAGACTGTACCCGACAGCCCACAGATGAACCTCAGGCATTTGAGCAGAACCCCATGATCCACAGTATCAAAAGCTGATGATAGATCTAGGAGAACCAAGATAGAACGGTATCTCCAATCTCTCGCCATCAGGAGATCACTGAGCACCCAAACCAGAGCAGTCTCAGTACTATGCCTCTTACGAAAACCAGATTGGAGAGGTTTGTATAAATTATGGATGGTTAAATGGTTATCCAATTGAGCAGCCACAATTTTTCTCAATAACCTTCCCCACAAAAGGGAGGTTAGAGATAGGCCTGTAGTTTGCTAGGTTCTCCGGGTCTAAAGAAGCATTTTTCAGAAGGGGGATCACCACCCCCTCCTTCAGGGAGCTAGGAAACTCACCCATATCTAAAGAGCACCGGACAATCCGAGCTACAATGATCTCACTACAACCCAGAATCAGGGAAGTAGGGCCAGGGTCTAAACTACAGCATGTGGGACGCATCTCCTGGACAATCCTCATAATGTCTACGAAGACCGGCAGGTCAAAGGCACTCCAGGAAACTCCGGGCTCTGTGACAGAGCACCGATCAACAGCAACCCCCTTAGAATGAAGCTGGAGGCACCTTCTCCTGATGTTGTCGACCTTGTTCGCAAAGAAGCGAGCGATCTCATCACAATCAGATTGAGTAAAGACTCGACGGAGCTGCTGACAGGCTGGATTGCACAGCTTGTCAACAGTTCTGAAGAGTTGAGCTGGAGATAAGCAGATATGGAAGTGATTCAGTGCAGTGGTACTGGAGCTGCAGTATATGGGGAGACATTCTGGAGACTAAGATGTTCCAATGTCTGTAAACACCTCTCTGGGTTGAGGGTGGATGTCACTTGTTTTTGTGCTGAACTCGCTGAGATTCAGAGGACCTCTTGCCCCATCCAGGGGTCACCAGGTCTGCTGCCATTGCCCCAGAGGTTACCTAGACATAAGAGGTGCTGGCTGGATCTTGCTGGGCTCCAGGAAGATGGGGGTGGCAGGTCAGTGGCACATGCCTCAGCCTATACCACTACAGAATTCTTTTGGGGTTCTGACAGGACAGAACTGCCAAGTGGAGGCACCTGAAGTGGTGGCATGGGAGGATGTTGGAGTCATCTGAAGGGGAGGCCCCAAGGTGGGAGATAGAAGACCTCAGTAGAGGAGGAAGCAGCTTCTGGTGGGGGACTCTGAGGGGAGGACAGTTGGGAGCAGGAAGGGGTGGAGAGAGGGAAGTTAGGTACCTTCCTGGTGCCTCGGCTCAGAGAGCTGGATAGCAGATCCTAAGGATCGCTAGAGCAGTAGGGTGGGGGTGGGGTAGCTGGATGTCATTGTGTGGGGACTAATGATGTGGCAAGGGATGGGGTTGGGATAGTACAGGAAGAAGTGGGGAGTGGGGAGATTGGGGTTGTGGGGACAAGGAGACACCCTGGGGTGAAATGGGATCAGGATAGGTGTACTCTCTCTGCCTGGTTCCCATACCCAAGTGCTCTACCGTATATAGGCAAGTAGCACGGTCTTCCTCAGTTGCCCATCCTACTCAGGTGGTGTTATGCAATGCCAGGTCTATATAAAACAAGACCATTGTGATAGCAGATCTTGTTGGTACATTGGACCTGGCTTGCATCACCGAGACCTGACTGGATGAAAACACTGGTCCGATATTGGCATCAGCAGTTCTGGTTGGGTACTCAGTGATATGCCGCCTGAGGGTGGATCGTAGAGGTGGGGGTGTAGCCATTTGTTTTAAATCAGAACTGGGCCTTGTGGATGTTTCAGTGGGAGTGACCAGATCCTTTGAGTGTATCTTGGGCGCGGGTGTAGGATGCAGGATACTCCTCATTTACCGTCCACCTGGTGATGGGAAATAGTTCTGCAGGAAGTTGCAAACTTCATCATTGACATGGTGTTGGAATCCCCCAGATGGTCAATTCCGGGGAATTTCAGTGCCTGGGTCAATGATGAACTCTCACAGTTTGGTCAAGACTTCCTCTAACTGATGACTTTGTTGGGCCTTACACAAGTAATTACCTCTAAGACCCACAATCATTGTCACTTACAAGATCTGGTGTTCCTCCTGGGGATGAAGATCTCCGAGTTGGTGGTGGAACCAGTCGGATGGTCGGACCATCACACTGTAGGGTTCAGTTTCATGGCTCCCCCCAATAGACCTGCCACTATGGAGATGGTCTAATGGCGGTACTTGACCTATCTGGTATGCCGAGTGAATGCTTGGATCCAGGGGTTCTGGTACAGGCCTATAATAAGGCAGTGACAGCAGCCCTGGATTCCATAGCTCCTGACTGTGTTTGCCCCCTCACTCTTCACCCAAGATCCCCATGGTTTGATGGGATATTGAAGGAGTTAAGGATATTGGGGTGAAGGTTGGGGAGGTACTGGCAAAAAACAGGTCTGGCTGATGACAAACTTAGGTTGATGGATCATTATAAGGTCTATCAATCGGCAGTCACTCGTAAGAAGGCAGAGTTCCTGTGGGGAATAAATAAACATAGAAGTAGCTTATATATTATTTGAAGTTGGATTGTCTTGCCCTTCTGCCTTGCTGACCTGTACAAATATTATATAGTATATAATAGTATATAATATGTTTTCTGTGTTCAATTATATTTTAGTTGGGAGGGTTTAGGATGGGGGAGTGGGTATGTTGGTTGGATTTTATAACTTCCAGACACCTTCAATGTACCTCATAATGTTCGACATTGTATTTTTCTTTGTTTTGAGTGTGTTTGTATTTATATGAAAAGTAATAAAATAAAGTAAAAAAAAAAAAAAAGGGCAGAGTTCCTGTCCAGGGAGATTGCTGCTGTGCAAAACCGTCCAGCTCAGCTCTTCTGGACTGTCGACAGATTGTGCAATCCAGTCTGTCTTCAATCTGGAGGAGTTTTTTCACAAGATAAATATGATGAGTTTGCTCGTCTTTTTGCAGATAAGGTTGTCACCATCAGATCTGGAATCTGTCATGCCCTCTTTATTGGGTGTTGTGGAGGTCAGCAGGAGGTTACGAGTACTCGGTTTACCTGTGAAGGTCAAGGCTAAATTGATGGCAATAAGGAGGTACAAAGAGATGCAGAGGGAAGAGGATAAGGAGGTGTACCAGGTAAAGCAGAGGGAAGCAGGGAAGGCAGTGAGGGGTGCAAAGGTGCAAACAGAGGAAAAGATAGTCAAATGGCAGCTAATGGGGACAAGACTTTCTTCAGATGAAGACAAGGTGAGGGATTATGAGGATAAGAAGGGCATGGCGGGATTGGGTAGCAGAGGATCAGGAAAAATATGTCCTGAACAGGTACTTCGGCTCAGTCTTTACAGTAGAGGGAGAGGGGAATGTACCACATAGAAGCAGCAGGAACACTGGGGGTGGGGGAGGAGGTGGACACAAATGCATTCACAGAGGAAGGAGTCTGGAAAGGACTTGCACACCTGAAAGTGGACACAGCTATGTGGCCGAACTGGATACATCCAAGGGTGCTGAGGGAACTTGGGGACATACTGGTTGCACATCTGACTGCCCTATTCAACAATTTGCTGGAAACAAGACTGGTTCCAAAGAATTGGAGGAGGGCAGATGTAGTTCGGCTTCACAAAAGCAGTAGCAGGGGGGTGGCTTGCAACTATAGGCCAGTTAGTCTAATGTCAGTGGTGGGGTAGTTAATGGAAACACTATTAAAAGAAAGATTGTCAGTGTCACATGAGAGGCCAAGGATTGAATGGGCATGGAGTCTGAACTACCCTCTCTCACTTATGTGGTGGCCCCTCCATGACAGGGTTGAAACACATTGGCAGGGCAGTGTGAGGAAGCTTGCACTGTAATCGCCTGTGGATAAGCAGAGAACTTTAGGCCTCAGTGCTGTCAATCCAGCACCTTTCATGAGCACTGAATTCACACACAGAAAAAAAAATTAGTGGAGTGTCTTGAATCCAGTGGGGTACAAGACCCGAGGCAGCATGGATTCTCAGGAGGGAGGTCATGTCAGACAAACTTGGTAGATTTCTTTGATCGACTGACCACAGGAATAGATCAGGGTGGGGCAGTAGATGTGGCCTACCTAGACTTCAGCAAGGCCTTCAACACCATAGCACATAGGAAGTTTATAAGGAAACTGGGTAGTTTAGGGGTGGGACCCAAGTTGGTAAACTGGGTAAGGAACTGGTTGATGGATAGTTGACAGAAGAGGGAGAGTGACCAGTGGGGAACCTCAGGATTTAGTGCTGGGACCAGCCCTCTTCAGTGCATTAGTAGGCGACATTGCAGAAGAGCTGTAAGAGAAGATATACCTCTTTGCAGATGACACCAAAATCTGCAATAGGGTAGATATTTAGGAGGGGGCTGGAGAAAATGAGTAGAGACCTGGGAAAACTCTAGGAGTGGTTGAGGGTATGGGCAGCTATGTTTCAATGCAGAAAAGTACAAAATCATGCACTTATGGCACAAAAACCCATGGGCACTGTATAAAATGGGTGGGGGGAGGTATTGACTGTCACAAAGCAGGAAGGAGAACTTGCTGTTATATCTGATGACTTCAGGGTAGTGGTACAGTACAACAAAGCTGTAGGCCGGGCCACTGGGATGCTGGGGTGCATAGGGAAGAGCTTCACCAGCAGAAGAAGAGGTGATGTTGCCACTGTATCGATCATTGGTGAGACCCCACCTGGATTACTATGTCCAGTTCTGGAGACATCCCAGAAAGGATATGGACAGGGTAGAGGCTGTCCAGAGGACAGAAATTAAAACGGTGCATTAAAAGTCCTATGAGGAGAGACTAAGGGATCTCAGTATGTACATCCTGGAAGGGGGGGCATGATACACACCTATAAGTACCTTACGGGGGTGAACAAGGTACAGGAGAGCAGTATTTACCAGAGGAGAAGGTGCTCTAGGACAAGAGGCATGCAATGAAGCTGGAAGGGGGGAATTTAGAAGGGATACTAGGAAGTACTTTTTCACAGAAAGAGTGGTGGACACCTGAAAGAGTGTACTAGCGGAGGTGGTGAGAGTGAAAATGTGGTGGGCTTCAAGTATGCAAGAGATAAGCACAAAGGACTCTTAGTAGAAAAATGTGTGTATGTGTGTGTGGGTGGAGTAGCTGGAGATCAGGTAGACTCAGTGGTGGCAGTGTAAGCGGGAGCAAACTGGGCACACTGAGTGGGCCATGTGGTCCTTATATGCCCACAAATTCTATGTTTCAGTGCCACAGATTAATTATTCAATAAACTCAGCATCATATTCAGCAACATTTTTCAATTTGCTCTCCTTGAACCGGCAATGGCTCATCACTGTGACTTGTATAACAAGCATTTGTCAATGCCGAATGTTTGCCACTGGTATTGCTGATGTATCGGCACTTGCTTGTACACATTTTTACTATACATTTACCCAGGACAGAGCAGATGAGATGCGGTATCTCCTTTTCAGTGGTGTCCTTTATTGACACATTGTTATATTGTAATTGCCAGGATAGGGCAGCTGAGAGGCAATATCTACTTTTAAATGGGCTCCCACATTTTCATTTTTAAATTTGTTCTTTATTCATGTAGACACAACATACTTCAATTCAGACAGTTTATATACATCCAATAGTGATAGGCCAAAGCCTGACCCAACAGGGGCTCAGTACGTAAGTTATATACAGGCAAGTGGATTGCTAAACAATGCATCATGATTATAGACAGGTAAATGTATACAATAAAAAAAGAGAAAGGGTACATATACAAGAAATACCCAGGGGGATATCAGGCATGAGTGTCACACATTTAATTAAGTTCTAGATTTCATAATGAGCATCAGGGTACAAACTCTGGATAATGAGCTAAATGGTGAATAGCCCACTTCTGCCAGCGGATTTCAGATACTTCTGTTTGGTCTAAAAGACTGGCCAAGAGGCATTCCAGGGAATAAATTTTCCCGGACAATTTTCCCCCAGGACAGTTTGGTGGGAATGGTTGTGGTTAGCCACAGGCATGTAATTGCCTAATGGACAGCAGCCAGTAACAAAGTAGTTTGTTTATAGGTGATTTTATCAACTTTTGTTCCCTGGGGGAGGGTAAATGTTAATAGGAACACTGGGTGGTCAAGGACTCCCCTATCATAAATGTCCTGTAACTCATCTAGCACCTCTTTCCAAAACCCTTGGATTAGAGGGCACGACCACAAGACATGGGTCTGTCCCACAAGACCAGTCCCACGCCCCCTCCAACAGGCCCCTAATTGGTCCCCAGAATATTTGGAGGTTAGCAGAGGGGTCCTAAAATATTGGACCCTGAGTTTCCACAAATATACTCCCTCCAATATGAGGCCTGGACCACCCTGGTGGCTGAACCAGCTATCCCTTCCCAAGCTGAAGTCGAGATATCCATTTGTATTTCCTTGGTCCAAGTTATCCTCATACTTTCTGTAGAATCAGGGGGTCTTTCACTTAGTGCATTATAGATGGCACTAATTTCATGAGAAGGAAGAGTCCTTTCGGTATATTGTATTAGTAGCTGGACCCTTGTAGGGATTTTTTTCAGCAATGTCCGCCAGTGAGTTTTCATATCTCAACAAGTACGATCTTAGCAGCATATACCCATGGAATTCCGTGGGCAAAAGATCATAAGATTTTTGCAGGGTTGTATACGCAAGTAAGCCAGTAGGGCCCCACCATTTGATGTACATATTTTAAACCCTTAGTCCGCCAGACCTGGGTTCTGCTACCTACCAGGTTGGGGGGGGGGGGGGATCTATCCAAGGGAATTGCCCTCATAAAAGGCATTTCCTGTTCAGTAAAATAATGGGTATGCAACCAGATCCAGATCTTCATAGGTTCCCTGGCATAGGAGGAGTATTTACTTAAAATATTGCACGCTAGAGGGCTCCCACATTTTCACCCCAAATGTCCAACAGTCTTTCTGGCCCTGTCCACACTACATGTTTTTTTAAAACGTTTAAAAAAAAAAAATGTTTTAGATTCTGAGCTTGAGCGTGGTTCAGCAAGTGTCTACGCTGTGTTCCGATACCGTGCTTGCTTGGTGAGGTTCCCAGGCATGATTGCAGCAGAACCACAAAGCATTGCAGATACTGCACTGCATGCCGGGATACCCGCAGTCCGGTGGGGGGGGGGCAAATGGGTAGAAATTTACAATATATTTTCTGGAGCTTGTTGCGAGCTCACTGATATGAGTAATTGGTTTTCTTGGGCTGTAATCCATGGTTAAAGTGAGGCGGAAGTTGCCTTAAACCGTGTTACAGCATGGTTTGCATCCGCACTGTTGTTAACACAGTTTAAGGCAACCATTTTGGTCTGAAACCGTCCTTGAAACCTGCTCCAATCAGGTTTTGAGTACGGTTTTTAAAAACAGTTCAGAACATGGTTTTACCATGCTGCAGTGTGGACGCGAACTGTGTTTGCCGTTTTTGTAACGTTACAGATTGCCTGTAACGTTATAAGAACGCTAATGTGGACAGGGCCTTTGTGACCTGACATTAACACGACAGGTGGAATATTTCAAATCCCATCAGAAAGGTGATTTTGCTGTGCAACTGTGGAAACAAGTTTTGGATGGGATTTTGAAAAATGACACCTGCCATGTTCAGGAGATGGCGTAACACAAGGGATATGTTGAGCATTAGGGGCCAAAATCTGCAAAAAATAAAGTTGTGAGTAAAGGTTGAAACGGTTCATTTCCTCATAACTTAGTTGGTTTTTCACATTTTTACACCAGATTTTCAGCATAATCTTTTTCTGATCACTCGTTCTGAGTATATGACAGGTGTCCTTTCATAAAACAATGGCTGAAACATCATTTTGTGCTACAAGTGTTAAAACATATTTTGGGTAGGATTTGAGAAATGGGAGCCATCACATTCATGAGGTGGTGTGAAAAAATGGCCATGCTGAAAAGTTGGGGTCAAAATATTGAAAATTACCATAGTTACAAGTGTGCATTGAAAAATTGCAACATAGACTCACAACTTTGTGGTTTTCTCATATTTTAACTCCAAATTTTCAACATAGCCTTCTTATGACCCAACATAGGCTTCTTATGAGCCCATCTCATGAACAAGGGTAGAGAAACATTTTCAAATCCTGCCCAAAAGGTGATTTTGCACCACACATATGAAAACATATTTTGGCCAGGATTTGAAATATGACAGCTGTCACACTCACGAGGTGCTGTGAAGAAATGGCTATGTTGAAGATTTGGGGTCAGAATATTGAAAATGACCAAGATTACGGGCCTGCGTTCATAAATTTCAATGAAGGCTCATAACTTTATGTATTTATTTTTTTTATATTTTGACCCCAAATTTTCAGCATGGCCTTCTTATGACTCCACCTCGTGAACAAGGGTGGAGAAAATGTTCAGCTCCTGCCCAAAAGGTGATTTCGTGCAGCGACCATGAAAATTTAGCAAGACAGATTTTCCTAATTTCACTGCCATTGTTCATGAGGTGGGGTCCCAAAAACGGCATGTTGAAAATTTGGGGCACAGATGTTTCAAAATTACCAAATTATGCCAAAAAAGTTCAAAACCCCATTGAAATACATTGAACCACATACCTCCCAGGGCCTGGTCCTCAACTCCAAGAAAACTAAAGTCATGGTATTCTCAGGCTTTAGGAAATCCCTAAATTTTGATTTTACTCTTATAGACAACTACAACAACCCAATCGAGAGAGTCACCACCTTCAAATACCTGGGGATTCACTTAGACTGTCAGCTGAACTATGAGCTACACACTCAGCAATTAATTACAAAAATTCACCGAAGACTTGGCATACTACATCAGCTAAAACATTTCCTCATACTAGAAACTAGGGCCTTGCTTGTCAACAGTTTCCTGCTCCCTATTTTAGACTACGGCTCCCTCATATACTCAACTTCTATCTAGCAGAAAAATCTAGTTAAAGACCACGAATCACAGCATCCGTCGATTCAACACAGACCTCCCCCTTGAGACGCACCACTGTGATCTGTACACGGCTGCTAACTGGCCCCCCCTAGAGGATAGATTTGACAGCAGAATTCTCACTTTTTTCTTTAAAATCCAATTAGGCTCCATGCCTAGCAGCATCTCCTCCCTCTTCAATAAGTCTGTATGTAACCCCCACCCCTGCCTTTTTGCCAGAACGACAGGTGGCATGCTGTTGGCGCTGGCAGCAATACCTGGTGGGGACCTGGGTTTGGGGAGGATGAGGTTACCTGGCACAAGGGGACCTAGGTTTGGCTACTCTGCACAGGGGCACCCAAGTAAATCCGAACACAGGAAGCAATAACTGTAATGTCCAGAACCAGGAATGGGATTTTACAGTGTGGCTTTTATTCACAACTAGCTGAACACAACAAAGCATAGATGGACCCCCATGGGGCTATGTTTACTGATAATGCAGATTAGAGACTACAAGGCGGTCCACTGGAAGAATGAACCATTTCTACTGTTTTCAGGCTCTGGACCCACAGGCACACAGCCCGGACACTTGCGCTTTGGGTACACAGCCCGCTGGCCAGCTCCCCTGCCGGCGCTTGACTGATGGTCCATTGGAAGAATGAACCCAATTTACTTGTTGTGGCTCCCACACCACTTAGAGTCTCATGACTCTAGAGATTTCTTCTTACTTCTTCTGACTCCCATCTCACAAAGAGAATTCTTTACCCTTATTGTGGCTCCCCACACCACTTAGAGTCTGCTACTCCTAGAGAGATTTTCCATTTACATCACGTCTGTGTACTTCCTCATCACTGGCCAAGCGATGAGGCAAGTAGCAATCACAGCAGAACTGTGAGTAGGACCTGGACATTAAGATGGGGGTGTTACCACCTCCAGCTCCCACAGCCCATACCCAGCCATTTCTCTGGACAAACTGAAACTTCGAAATGTAGATTAAACGGTGGATGAACTGTCGCACCCCTTGTACAATATTACTTGAATTCACACAGCACTTTAGCTTTTGACACTACTCCATTTGTTTGTCCTAGTACTATAGGCCTCCCAAATAGTAGTTCAAATCCCAGATTTCTTCACATTTCCCAGGCTGAAGAAACACAATTTTTGCCCTCTCAAATTAGAGCAAAACACTCACCCTTTTGTTGCAGGTGCCCACAGGCGAAGTACAACTCTTCCCACTTTTCAAACGCAAACCGAAACTGTAAAAGGCAGTTTTCCTTCTTCAGCAGAAATTAGGGGATTGCCCCTGGAATCTACATAGGGATACTTTACTTCCTCTACTCCCCCCCCCCCCGGAGGGAGGGGGCACTGAGACCCGAACAACGGTCTCCACCACTTGAGCACTGGACAATGACTCTCTCTCACAGAAGATAAACAGGAACTCCCTTCCTGCTTGAAGGCAAGCAGGAGACTCACTTTGAAAACTCCCAGCGTTCTATCTCACTCCCTCTGCTGCAGATTCCAATGTGGCTTATGCAGCTGCGACAGTTCTATTGGTGATGTCATCTCTCAGTCTCAGTTGAGACTGAGAACAGAGTGAGACAGTGTGAAACCCATTTAACTGGAGTTTCACAAGCTGCCTTCCCTGCCTACCACTAGGTCTTACTGGGATTCTAGTAACCCCGGGTAACAAGGGGTTACATGTACACACCAGGACCACCAGTACCCAAGCCTTTGCAATTCCTTACTGTCATACGACCCAGGGGCAACACACCTTGTCCTATAGAGGTGCCAAACTTTGTAACAACCTTCCCTCACCCTTGGTCCTGTGCATCACACACATCATTCAAAAAAACAATTGAAATCCTGCTTTTTAGGCAAACTTCAATGCAGCTGCCCCTGACCCACACTCTCAGCTCCAATCTTTTCTCTCAATTTCCTGCACTTCTCACCTGGCACATTTTTGCTTTTTTTTTTTAAATTTATTATATAGTTATGTTATCTTTAATAGTACCATCTCTATTATGTTCTGTCCTCTCCATATGACTGTTATTCCTGATGATGTAATTATTCACTAATATGTGTTTATTGTACCAGTTTTGTATGCACTCTCATTCCAAACTGTGTGATATTTACCAATATGTATTATTTATTGTACCAAATTTTCTCTCTGGACATGTGTGAAAATGGGCAAATTTTGCTCACAGGCCTTTCCAGTGTAAACAATAAAAATGAAATGAAAATGAAGTGAAATGATTTCCCCAGTTCGCTGTCCAGTATTGAAGAGTGAAGATGTGTCTGGGGTCCAGGGAGGATTATGGCATTGGACCCCTGTAGAAGGAGGATCAGGTGGAGGAACAGTAATGGTGCTGGCAGCAACCGATGATGTTCTTTGTTACAGGGTAGACAGAAAAAAAAAAAACTACGAGGGACAATTTTCTTTATTTCAGGTGGCAACACTGGGTTTTGCCCACCCCCGGTGTTTTGTGTGTGTGTGTGTGTTGTGGGGTGGTGGGTGCTGAGTGAGAGGGTCGGGTGGGGAAACAGTAGTGGCGTGGGCAGCAACAGACATCAGTTGAATTTTTTTTTTTTTTTGACATTACTGGGTATAATTCAACCTCAGCAGGCTGATCATGACAGATCAGCTGTGCTTTCTGGGCAGCGCAGATCAAAGGAAAGAGCTGACCTATGATTAGGTTAGCTGTCTCCTTTGAAATACACAAAGATTCCACCCAGCAAGCCTGAACACTGTCATGATCAGCCTGGCAGATGATTGGTGATACTGATGAGCCTCTTGCAGACCACTCTGCATTGGACTGACAGTGTTGCACTTCTCAAAAGCCACTCGCCTAACAAAATGTTTGCTGCATGTGCGTGCATGGCAAACATAAAAGGTTTAATACTTTGCCTTCTGAAAGAACTGTGTTATAGCAGCAGTGAGGTGAAAATTTTTTTCCCCAAACAAGCTAGCTTCCACTACAATTAATTGAAACAGTAACATAAATAATAATAAAATAATAAAACGTTATTTTTATGGTGCCATTCCAAAACCAAGGTGCCTCACAAAATTTAAAAACCTATCAAAATTACAGGTATCACAGCATTTTAGTTAAACAAGACAAAAAGCATCAAATTAAATAAATACATCCAATACATACCTGTCAAATCTAATCTTCTAGGTACCTCCCATGCTGTGCACCATAGGTTTCTTCTTCTTTTTTTTATATTTTTTTATTTTCTTGAGCCTAATCCATACCAGGTTTACTATGGTATTTCTAAGCCAAATGTGGCAGCCTAAAAAGCCCATACCTTCTGCCCCAGATAATATTTTGACCTCTCTCTACGCTTAAGTATGGGAACCCCTTTCACACAAATGAGCCTGCTTATTATTCTCAATCTAATCTACTCTGGAAGGGCTGCTATACTGCAACCCCAGAATACCACCGACTTCTCCATTGAATTCCCATTATCTACCCCAAGGACGAACATGTACAACTACTGCCTAACTCTCGGCCAAAACACACCACCCAGACCGCTTCACCTATGGATGGCTTTCCCATCGAGAACACATGTTCCCATGCTCCTTAGCATCTCTCTCTCTCCCTATTAACAGGTTTCTCTCACTCAAATCACTATCCCTTTAAAGAGGCTCCTAATACATTAACAGTACGGGGACAAAAGAAGTATATCAAAACTCTGTTAAAATCCCTAATTCTGATGCTGATCCTCATCTCAGGTACCGTCCACCCAAACCCTGGCCCCCAACAGTCTAGCCCCTATGGTGCTGGCAGGTCTGGGGGGGCTCCACCTGGCTACCATCAATATCTGCAGCCTCCTCAAAAAGCTGGATCTTCTCACTGCCTGGGTCACACTCCACAACCCAGATATAATATCAGTAATCGAAACTTGGCTATCACCTAAGACCCCTGACACTGCACTAACAATTCCAGGTTATGCCATTTTCAGGCAAGACAGATGCTCCATGAAGGAGGAGGCTGTGCCCTGTACCTAAAGGACACTCTAATCGGGCACACCTTACCCATACCTCACCCTGTGAGTGACATCCAGGTTCTTGCCACAAAATACGTCTGGGGACCCACCATCGGTCTACATACCCCCCAAACTTACCAACCAAGGATTGAACTCCATACTGGACGTCATTCACTCCTTAGATCAGAAATCTGAAACTATCCTTCTCGGGGACTGTAATGTAAATTGGTCTCCCCACCCCCCCAATGCACATAAATATAAAGATGCCTTGACAGCTGCCAATTTCTCCCAAATGGTTAAAACACCTACCTGACTAAACTACAGAACAGGTACCTCAACTCTTCTGGACTGGGTTCTTACAAACCACCCTGAAAACATTACTAATACAGTAGTTCTCCCCGACTGTATAAGCGACCACTCACCAGTCCTACTCTTATGGTCCAACAAATTCATTAAGACCCCCTAAAATCAACAACAGTAGAAAACTACTACCTGGCCACCTGGGTCTGCTAAAGACATGCCTACGCGATCACGACTGGTCACCTATAGATGCAGTCCCAGACATGGACACTGCACTTGACTACTTTATCCAAAGTTTCAACACAGCCTGTGATGCACATGCACCCTTCATGAAACGCAAGATTAAAGGTGTTAACCCTTGGATCAACCTTGGTCTCCTTGAGCAAATGAAGGCCCGGGATCACCTCTGGCAATGTGCTAAGCTGACCAGAAACAGGGCAGACACTCAAGCCTTCAAAGCTGCAAGAAATGCCTGCACCCACATGATTTGAAATGAAAAGGCCTACTATTACAGAAGAGTGCTAACAAACTCATGGAAAGATGGAAATAAGTTTTGGGCCAACCTAATGGAACTAACTGGGGGGGGGGGGAGTCCCACCCGCTATGGTCCACCTAAATGGCCACATCATCACAGATCAAGTCACCTTGACAAATGCCTTTAATGCAGCATTTACTAACCTTAGCCATGCTTTACCGCCAACTTTCTCTGATCCCCCTCAAGATACCATTAACTCGGTCAAAGTCAGAAATTTGGAAGGAAATCCGCCATTCTACTTCAAAGCAGTTTCCAAGAACATCACAAAAAAGTACCTCCTTCTAGTACTTGGAAAGTCTAGATCAAGCAGCGACTCCCTCGACCTAAAACTCCTCGCTCTTACCCTCGATGAAGTCTTGACCCCCTCACCAAAATCCTTAACAAATCTCATGCTGTCACAGTTCCCCCAAAAATGGAAATCAGCAATGGTGACACCTATCCACAAAAGTGATGATAAATCTGTTACAAGCAACTATAGACCAATCTCCATTCTCCCCCCTCTCACAAAAGCACTGGAGAGAATAGCTGCCGACTAATTGATAGAATACCTTACTAAGTATAACCTGCTGTGTCAAGAACAACACGGGTTTGGCAAGGGTCACAGCACTACCATGGCACTCCTAGAGCTTACCTCCTACAGCCACAATGCCCTGGACCAAGTGGATCTCATTGGCGCCACCTTCATCGACCTAACTAAGGCATTTGACACCGTCAACCATTCACTACTGCTTCAACAGCTATCTCTAATAGGCCTATCTCCGGACACAGCTCTTTGGTTTTAAAGCTACCCCAGTGACCGAACACAGCAGGTAGAAATTGGCGAATCCCTCTCAACACCCCTTTTGGTCCGATCAGGAGTCCCACAAGGATCCATCATGGGTCCTATGCTTTTCAGCATTTTCCTAAACAGCCTCACTTCATCTTGCTCAGAAACAAATCCTACTCTATGCCGACGATGCTGTTCTCTACACCTCCCACTCTGACCCCTCCTTTCTTCAGTTGCTACTACGATAAAGCTTCACTGATGTTGAGGCATGGTTTAAATCCCACAAACTTATTCTTATCTACAGCAAAACCAAATCAATGCTGTTCCATGGTACCCACAGCAAACATAAAAACAGAGACCTCTCTATCTCAAACAGCAAAGGGGCCACCCTTGAACAAGTACATCTATTTAAATATCTTGGGGTGATTCTTGACCCAACACTTGGATACTCTGAACATATCAACTACGTAGCAAAAACTGTGAATACCCGCATAGGCCTGCTCTATAGACATAGGAACTGCCTCATGGAAGAAGCCCTAAGCACTGCCATTCACAGTTCAGTAATTTTAATAATAGACTATGGGTTTGTGATCTACGGGTCTGCCACTGACACAGCTCTGACGCATTGCCACAGCATTAAACAAGGCATGTCATCTCCAAACATCTGCAAACCACCTTACACACACCTGTGAGATCTAAGAACACGCAAACTGGCTCCAACTATCTGGCAGAATTAAATATCAAACCTGCATCCTAGCAAAAATGCAAACATTGGACCTACTACCCCCTGGATCACAGGCACTGCTGAGACCATATAGTGGCCCATGACAAACCAGGAATTCAAACAACCTCTCCTTCACTGTTCCCCTTTGCAGGACTACCCAAGGCCAACGATCCTTCTTTTTCAGAGCATCCTCCTGGTTCAACACCCTGCCAGCAGAAGTTACCAGCAAAGCAACCCTGGGTGCCTTTAAGCTCAGCCTATGTCAATACCTCATCTCCTGTGCCTCCTACGACTGCTCCACCTAAATGGTATATCCCCCCCACCTCCCATACCCCACCCTTCCCTCCCTACTCCTTCCCTCCTTCTCTACTCCCTCCACACACTCCTCGCTGTCCCTGCCCCTGACCCACCCCTGACTCCCTCTCTTGCTCCCTCTTTCACTAACCTCTGGCCTCCTCCCTCTGTCGGATGGCTACCTATACAAATCTACATTGTTTAAATTGTTATAAAAGTGATTTACACAATTGTGACGTTTTTGGTAATTGACAAAGCCCTCTGGCTGCTATGTTTATTTCTCTTTTGCACAATACCACTGCCTGTCCTAATGTTTCAAATAACCTGATGTGGAACCTTTTGTATAAGAGCCCCTGGCTCAAAGGTGTATCTGATTCCCTTAAATAAATAAATATTTTGTTTTACTTAAGAAAAAAAAAATAGACTAAACCATTTATAAAACGTTCAAATGTTGGTGGAACTAGAACATTTTACCGCCAAATTAAAGTGGAAGAATCTTTTTATAGTGGAAAAAAGCAGGGTCAATTTTGTGACCAGTTTCGTTACACTGCAGCTTTAAAGCTATGTACAGTTTTCTGTAATGTTTTCAAATTCAATCAGCCTAGCGACTGTCCTGTTAAACACCTTAAACTGCAGCTGCACACATCTCCCATTTAAACTAAATCTCTCGGATTCCCTAAAATTCTTCAGATCAGAAGTGTACTGGGAGGTAGTACAGCATAGTGGTTAAGAGCACTATGCTGCAAACCTGGAAAACTGAGTTTGAATCCCACAGCTACCACTTGCATACTGTGTGACTGAGTAAGTCACTCAACTTCCCTGTGCTCCCAGGAAACACCTGGAAACAAGGCTCACCTTAATGTGTCTTTCCTGGCCAAAAACTTGTCTTTTTTGTGTATGCACACATGCTAGGACAGTTAGTGATTTTCTGAGGTTTGCCATGGCAAATGAAAGTAGTAACCTGTAGGAGTTGTAAGTCAATCTTCTACCATTTAAACTGCCAAAAAATACTGTTTTCCATGGGGAAAAAAAATGCTTTTATTTCTGTGTTCTGCTTTATTTGCATAGCCCTGCCTCTTTTTCAACTCAGTGCTGCAACCCCCAACTGTGACATCATGCAAGGGAAACAAAGTTTTGAAACAGACCTCTGTTGGTCAGTCTTGGTATTGCAGACATCCTTTTTCTTTCACCATTTTGGATTCCTAGCATAAGCTTTACACCAAAGAATATAAAAGTATTGTGACCCATAATTACACTTCTGAACTACTTACAGTCACTCAGGCCCTATAACATAAACATAGCGAAGTATCATCATGCTTCCACATTCTGACAGGAGCTGTCACTTCAGACCTGTCACTTCACCAGCAGGAAGTAAAAGTGAAGCATCTACACAGAATGGCAAATGATCTTTTTATTTATTTATTTGTTTGCTTTTTGATAACTTGGTAAGCACACTAGACAGCAAGTGCCTATTTTCAGGTGCGACCCGGGAGAAGCGCAGGGTAATTACATAGGAGAGATACATCGACAACATTACAGTCAGGAGCAGACATACTCCAATAGTGAGATAGATTATCAGTTACAAAATTAATATTACAATAGGGAGCAGAACGTACTTCAATAATGGGATGAACAAAAGGGATTATTAAGGCGGGAGAACAAGCAACGGAATTGCATATCAGCAATCACAGATTACTAAACATACAGGCCCAGGGGCTACAGGGTGGTATGAGACCTCCCCCAGGTTGAAAGACACAAAGAATCATCTACTTAACTAGTAGAGTGCAGCACCGAGGTGGCAAGGGGGACAGAGCCTGGTTTGGGTACCAAAGCAGATAGGTTGTGGGGCTGGGTGTTAGGCGGCACACAGGCAGGTTGCATCAGGTTTCAGGAAGCTCCAAAGGGAGGTTTTAAAGTGGAGGTGGGAGGAGGCCACGAGTGCAGGGGCAAGGGAGTTCCACAGCTTGGGCAGAGAGAGGTAAATTCCCTATCACCAGTGAGGGTGCGGTCTTGGGGACCAGGCGGTCTGGGACGCACAGGACCCAAGGTGGTAGACGGGAGGCATGTTTCTAGGGAGGGCGCGAGTAGGGCGGCTGCTCTAATTATGTTGTCAATGAAGCTGCTCATGGTGTAGATCCAGTGTTTTTCTGGGGGGAGCCATTCCAGTCAAGAGTAGTGCTCACATCGGTGAGTGAGACGGGGGGCCTTGAGCGCAAAGTGGCATATGTTGTTGTACGTGGTATCCCACTTGGCTAGGCATGAGGAGGGGGCAGAGGCAAAGGCGACGAGACCATAGGAGAGGGTGGGCAGTAGTATCCCCCTAGCTAAGGCCAGCTGGGCGGCGGGGGTGAGGCAGTCCTTAGCCCTATAAGCAAGGCCAAGTTTGCCATTAGTGGCATTGCATATGTTCCTGATGTGCCTGGAGAGGTCCAATTGAGGGTCGAGGGTGACTCCAAGGTACATTGCAGAGTCAGTTGTTGGCAGGAGGTAGTCGCAGGTACCATGAATTTTAAGGGGTGTCGTGCAGGAGGAGATTTTTACCGCGGTGCCAGATAACATGGCCTGGGTTTTCTTAAGGTTGACTACAAGTTTGTGCCCGTCCAGCCATACTCTGATGTGAGAGAAGTCAGAGTTGAGTTGGGCATTGATGTTGGTAACATCGTGGGTGCTGGCTAATAAGACAAGGTCATCCGATACATGGTAAGGTGCCCTTCAGTAGCAACGGAGGGTAAATCATTGACAAACAGGGAGAACAGGATCGGTCCAAGGACAGATCCTTGCAGTACCCCACTATAGATGGGTAGGAGGGGCAAGAGGGTACGGTTGAAGCAGGTGAGTTGCTTCCTGTCCCCAAGGTAGCTGGAGAACCAGTCGAGGGAACGGCAGGAGAAGCCAAGGGTCTGGAGTGTGCCGAGGAGGAGGAGATGATCTACACAGTCGAAGGCTTTGGATAGGTCCACAAATATAGCTCCCGTCAACTTACCCTGATCGGTTGTGGTCCTGATTCTGGTTGTGACTTCAGCAAGCGCCGTCGAGGTGCTGTGGCTTTTACGAAAGCCATGCTGACATGGGGAGAGGATATTATATTCCTGGATGTAGTGGACAAGCTGCGACACTACTGCTTTTTCCAGCAGTTTGCAGGCAGCTGAGAGTATGGCGATAGGACGATAATTGTTAATGTCCTTAGGGTCACCATTTTTCAGGACGGGGAAAACCCTGGCAATTTTCCATATGTCGGGGATGACCCCTGTTATAAGTGAGGCATTGAATATGTGGGCGAGTGGTCTGGCAATGTAAGGAGCCCCCAGGCTGAGAAGCCAGGGTTCAAGGCCATCCTGACCCGCCCCTGCGTGGTGGGAAAGACTGACAAGGAGAGCCTGGGTCTCCCTCACAGTGATCTTCTTGAAGTAGAAGGGCGGGCGAGGAGGCTGGGAGTCGCATCTGAGGGCTGGGGCAGCTGGCAGTGGAGGGGTGGCGGCCGGCAGGTCCGTGAAGAGACGGTTAAAAGAGGAGGCAATGGTAAGGGAGTTATTGCAGTTGGCCTCACCAATTGTCATGTCGGTAACTTGAGTTTTGGTCGAGCCACCGACTAGATTTTTTATGTTCACCCAGAAACGTCTGGGGTCACGTGCAGTGGCAATCAGCACTGAACTGCAATATTGGCTTTTAGCAGTATGTATAGCCCTCTTGCAGGAGTTTCTAAGCTGACGGTACTCCTGGAGGTCTGTTAGGTTGCGTGACACCCTATATTTTGTCCAGGCCTTATCCCGCCGCTTCATGAGAGATAGGAGCTCCCTATGAAGCCATTTGGTGACTGAGCCTCTGACTCGCCTCTTGGATAGGGGAGCATGCCTGTTTTTGAAGCGGGGCAGATGCCGTGAGGAAGAGGTCAAGGGCTGCAACAGGGTCATGTGTAGCCATGACTTGGTTCCAAGGCACTCCTTGCAGGTCCTTGAGGTAGCTGGGGATCGTGAATTTCAAGTAGTCCCTCATAATTATCACTCTGCTGGGGACCTTGGGTGGGTTTGAGCCCCATATGCAGTAAACCGGAGAGTGGTCTGAGATGGAGTCGAGAAGGAGTCCCGACTTAACAATTTTGTCGAGCTAGTTGCACAGGATCCAGTCAATGAGTGTCCCCTTGTCCCCACGATTGGAGAGCCTGGTGGGCTCCGCAATGACCTGACTGAGGGAGAGGCCAGAGAGTATTGGTTCACACAACTTGGCATTGGGTCCCAACCAGTTAAGGTTAAGGTCACCAAGTAGGAGAAGCTGGAGCCCACCTTCTCCTGGAGTAGCTCCAGGAGGCGCGGAGAGTCCCCAGACCCCTTGGGAGGGTTATATACACACACTATGTGCACCGTCTTGGTGTTACCAAGGAGGGGGAGTGACTGGAGAAACTCACAGTGCGAGGGTCCCTGGGTTAGGTGCGACACAATGGAAATGTTTAGGTGTACCTTATGGTATATAAGTACACCCCCACCTCTTTTGTTGCCAGCCCTGTCGAGTCTGGCCATGCCATAGCTTGGGAGGGAGCAAGCCGAGTCAAGGGTGCGGGGTTTAAGCCACATTTCAGTAATGCACAGGACATCAGGTTTGTAGTAGGCTGCCCAAACAGTTAGTTCCGCAAGATTCTGGAGGAGGCTGTGGATGTTCAGGTGGGCTATTTTTAACCCCTTAGCCGCCCCACAGGAGGGGGGGCAGTAGGGGGCTGGGTGCACTGTGGGACCTAGGCTGTGGGCTGATGGGCCAGCCTGAGGGGGGGGGGCATGCTTCAGAGGGTATGCTGCCCTAACACAGCACACTTCTCAGGGACAGCGGACCCAGTATGGAGTGACAGGTTGGGTGTAGAAGGAGGGATTAGGATGGAGGTGAGTGAGAGCGAGACAAGTGAGGTGTGTAAGGCTAGGTAGCAAGAGACCGTGGGTTGAGAGCAACAGGAGTAGAAGTCTGGAGGTGGAAGAATCGCCTACAGGAACAGCAGGAAGGTGGAGGAATCCCCTACAAGAACAGTGGGAGAGTGCAGCTGTGAGAACAACTGGTGTTGTGGAGAGACTACTGCAGGAAATGGTGAAAAACCCCTAGTGGCAGAATGGAATAGCCTGCTAATGGAGAAGGTAGGAGGCTTTGGGCTTTAGCTGCTTAAAGGACCATTTGAGAGTCCTTAAGGGTCTGTTTAAAGTCTCTTACTATTGTTAGCCTGCAGAAAGGAGGCCTGGCTGGAATTTCGATTTTCCTTCATTTCAAAATGGCGCTAAACGGTTTTACCTTTGTTACGATCCGCAGGGGTCCTGGCTTGTGTGGGGGAGGGCAGAGGGAAGCCCTCGCGACCACCGCTCCTCGGGGGTCATCCAGGAGATCTTTGTTACGATCCGCGGGGGTCCTGGCTTGTGTGGGGGAGGGCAGAGGGAAGCCCTTGCGACCACCGCTCCTCGGGGGTCGTCCAGGAGATCTTTGTTATGATCCATGGGGGTCCTGGCTTGTGTGGGGAAGGGCAGAGGGAAGCCCTCGCGACCACCGCTCCTCGGGGGTCATCCAGGAGATCTGTGGATGGCTTACCTGCATCACAAAAACATTTTTCCAGAAACTTTTCTACAGACTGCACTGCTGTAAACACTACCAAAATAGGAGACTGCACTTTGATTAGGGAGACAGAAAAATCAGCTATTTCTGTGGTCACTACAGAAATAGGAGACTACATCTCTCATTAAAGAAATCTTGTCAGCTAGATACAATATACTCAATGCCTTGTTTTGAAAATAAACATATGAGAGCTTTTACTGTTAAAGCCACTACAGAAATATGATACTTAACCTCATGGTAAGGAAATTGGAAAACAACTTCTTATTGTGCCCACAATGCCTTGCTACATATTTAAGTACTTTGTACCCCTTTCCCTTCTCCCCCAGGACTCATCTGGAAACTAGCTTGTCTGCTCAGTGTGTCTTTCCTGGTGAAATGTTTAAATAAATAAACACGTATACATATTAGGTGCTTTACTGCAGTCACCACTACCAAAATAAGGGACTGCACCTCTGATTAACGAACATTTGTCAACTTTATAATTTACCCAAAATGCCTTGTTGCTGTATGTAAAACATTGACAGATCCCTTGCATGACATCATTCTGGGGGTGTGGCCGCACACAGAAAACGGGAGGGCGGGCAGAAACAAAGTGCAGGTAAAACATAAAAAAAAAAACACAAAACAAATTGCAGCTTCAACATCTGAAGAAGCATAGGTGGCAATGGCATACTATGTGAAACTGGCATCTGCGAAACATCAGAAAATCCCTTTACGGTGTATGTGACCTTTTATAAGTTGTAGTTACCTAATCCTGTGTTCAGCACTGTTCCTATGATGTTGTACCCAGGCGTGGCTGAAACTGGGCTCGTCTCGGCCCACTTATGTGGTAAAATAAACAACTACAATAAAGGAGCCGTACTCCACGCTAGCTTGATGCACAAGCTTGGGCCAGTTCACTCATCCTGATTTTCATCACAACATGACATCCACCTTAACTCACTTAAAATCTGCAGTTAGGCACTGAAAAATCTTTTAAATTAAAGAAAAAAAGGTAAAGTTTTCCCTGTCATCATGGTGGGAGACAGGGAGGGGGTCCTGACTGGCTTGCAGCATGGCAGTACCAACCTGGCTGTAGTGGCTAACTAGCATGCTAGTGGGTGTATACCCAGCCTGCACCCTCTGACATCTGGATCAGCAGTTTGCATTGCACAGGGTTGGAAACTGGCACCCACCTGCCAGCCAAATGCGGGTAGATTTTCCATCAAGAGGGTGCAGTGAGAAGTGTATAAAGTGCCCGCTGGGCGTCTGGCAGTTTGTCCACACTCTGGCCGTGATCATGTCTCAGAAGCGCAGACGTGTGCCAAAATTGAAAGTAACTAAAATACATGTGATTGGCAATTCATTTCATTTTTAGATCTGCAGACTGTGCTTCAGTCGAATGTTTCTCAGCTCTGTATGCAGTGTGAGGTGAGTGAGAGGAGCAGGAAATGGAAAGGGAGCAAAGAGAGGCTACTATTAATAATAATAATAATAAAAAAGTAAGGTGCCATCAGCATTGGTCTATAGATCAGTGTATAGATGCTGAGAATGTGGGTATGTTTAAGGATAGATTGGATATGTTTTTTAAAGAAGTTGGTGACTTGAGTTACCGTCACTGACTTGTGGGGAAAGCTTATATGGGATCTGCCTTCTTGACTTTCTTATTTTCCAGTATGAAAATCCAGTATAGCTGTGTTTCTGGTAGAGTTGACAAAAAAAGTGTGCACTGGGAGGGTGGTGTTCCTTGACGTCCAAATAACTGCTAAAACAAAAAAGTCGGGCACTCGCCACCTCTAGTAAAACAAACACCAAGCTCCAAGCTTGTTAGCTACATTGTCCTTTCATTGTGACAATCACATATTAGCTTAGAAGGTAAAACAGACATATTTCAGATGAATGTCTTTTATCAGAGACCTTTGATAAAGGACATTTGTCCAAAATGAGTTAGGCAGGTATAATGTATGTCTGTGTTTTACCTTTTAAGCTAATATGTGAATGTCACGAAGAAAGGACTGTTTCTGGCAGAGGCCGTACAACCTCATCTTGGAAGGGACAGTTTCTAACTTCCTGGCAGTTCTCTGTTTTTTTTGTTGTACTATTTTTGAGTTGGACTGAATGAGGTATTTTTGCTTTAAGTTTGCTGATTCGTCCCACGGCTTCCATGCATATTCCATGTAAACTGTCGGAAGTGTGTGTGTGTGTGTGTGTATATATATATATATATATATATATATATACACATACAAAAAATGTGACAGACAGCTGACACAAATTATTGCAATATAAAACTGGTCAGCAAATTTTTTCCATAGGCTGAACCAGTTATAATTTGCCAAAACACGCGTCACTTCAATCAAAAAAGAGCCACATCCTGATTGGCTCTCCACTTCCCATGGGCGGGCTAAACACATTAACAAACATGGCGGCTCCTCATCCCGCTTACCGAGGAGCCGCAACAGACCAGCCGTCACACCGGACATCCTGTTTTCTTTTAAAATCTCTTGTTTAAATCATGTTATCTGGTTGATCCTGCTGTTCATAACCCGCACATCACACCCTCTCCCGATAAATCCCTCCGAAACAGAGCACCATGCTGGAATGGCTCCAAAGCGCTTAACAGAGGTAAGCGCCTTTGCAACAAGTGAAACTAAAATCCAACAAAGCACAAAGAAATGGTTGTAAAAAAAGATGCCTAACAAACAAACAAAAAGCTATTTTTCTAATAAAGATACTGTGTGTGTGTGTGTGTGTGTGTGTGTGTGTGTGTATCACAGACAAACAGCATCAATGTGGGAAAAAATTGCTGACCAGCAATTATAAATAATAAAAGATGGGAAAGTGTGTTAAAATTCGAAATTAATGGTTGCCCTTGGTGTGGGATGCTTTAATAAACCCCTCAGGGTTTATGTAGCATCCCACACCTCGGGAGTGCATTAATTTCTCATTAAGCACACTTCCCATCCATTATTGCAATGTTTTTATTTTATTTTTTGTCGGGCTAGTTAAAAGCCCACAGGGTTGTTGGATGTTTCCAGTCACTAGCCGTGCTGCTAAAGGAAGGCAGTATAGTACAGTGGGTTAAGGCTTTGAGCTGCTGATCTGGAGACCTGGGTTTGAATCCCACAGCTACCTAGGTGCATACTGTGTGATCCTGAGCAAGTTTTTCTTGTGCTCCAGGTCGCATCTGGGAACAAGCTTCGACTTAGTGTGCTACTCCTGGTTAAACAACCTCTCCACCTTCCCTAGTGGCTGAAAAAGTTAGTTTCAACCTGTTTCATCACTGTTGCAATAGCGACACCCCCCAAAAAAAGTGCTCAGCTTTCTGTAAAGCTGTAATGAGTGACAGTGCAAAAGGATTCACGTTCCATCCGTTTTGAACCCCACCCCCATTTTCTAAGAATTTGGCCCATTAAGACTTTGCACTTGTGTTTAAAATTAGTCAAACTCGGCTTCTGGGAGGGATGCCAACATGTTCCTTTAAGTGATACACTCGTACTCGGCCTAAAAAGGGACATAAGTAAACTCAAAAGATGCTTACACCTACCCCCCAAATTGAAGTAGCAGGGATACTAGGCCAGGCCGCATCTTCCTCCTCCTCGGTCGCGGCATTTATCCCACTCTCTTTGGGTACCTCGTATTCTGCTTCGTTCAAGGAGCTTTGCCATTCCCTTTCCATGAAGGGAGAGGGGTCATCGGGACATTCCTCTCGGTCCAAAAAGAAGGATCCCAAGGGTAAGTCCCATCATCGGCGTTCGTGGGAGTGGGAGAGGTCCCCTTCCCCGGACAGCCGACCGTCGACTTCGGTCGAGGTTGAGGCTAAGGCTGCTGGCTTCACAGCGTCCCCGTCGGGTCAGCTGGCCGAGACAGCTGTCGATGCGGTCGAGATTTTTCTCGACCCGTCGGACGGTTTGTTGACTGGCGAAGCAGACAACCCTTCCTCGCCGGTTCCCCCAGTGGAAACCGAGGATTTGCCTGTGCCATCGGTGCAGCAGTCCCTGGTTAAGACGTCCGAGCCGAGGGAGGAGCGGGTGTCCCCCACTCCCTCCCAGGCCCGCCCTCGGACACACCGAGGATCTCGATCTCGGTCTCGGTCTCGGACCTCTTTCTCGGTCCAGCTGATTCTGCCGACATCGGCGGTCTCGGTCTTGGCACCGAGGTAAGCGGCGACGCCGCTCCTCCTCCTCGTCTTCCTCCTCGGATGAGTAGAGGCTTCGGCGCAAATTGCGTCGATGCTACGAGGAGCTGATGTGGCAGCAGTTATTTTTGTCCGGGACTAAGTCGACACTGATGCCTTCCCCGGCCATCAAGTGGCTGTCACCCGAACAGCCGAAACAGCCTCTCGCTGCAGTCGAGATGCCCAAGCCTGGGCCGGTTTTTTGGCTGAAACCTGCTGCCCCACCAATTGTGGTGGAACCTCCGCCTCCACAACCGAAATCGGGGGGCACCGACCAAGGACTCTCGGTCGGCTCAAGGCCTGCCCCACAGGTTGTTGGCCACCCTCACTCCCGACCATCCTCGGCAGGTGGAGGGTGGCTCAGGCCCTAGGCAGCTCTTCGCGGACTCTTCGGAGTCCGACAACAACTCCTCCCTGTTCTCCAGGCAGGTTGACCTGGAGTCCTCCGGGGGCTAGTCACTGGACGAAAGCCCATCATCCTTTATGGGTCTGCTTCGGCTCATCTCGGAGTCCACCGGGATGCAGCTCAAGCCCGTTTCCAAATGGGCCAATGGGCCAAGTATCCCCTGACAGAGATACTGGACCGAGGGGATTCACCCACGGAGGCCTTTCCTGTGTCTGAGGCCATTGTCAGCCCAGTTTTGGAGCTTTGGCAGCGGCCTGCTTCCTGTCCTGCGCCCTCGGCCAGGATGGCCAGGAAGTATGCGGTTCCTACCAGCTCTCTGCCCGGGTTTTCGGAACACCCCTCTGCCGAGGGGTTGGTCACCGACAGTGTTTTCCGGCATTCCGGGAACGCCAGGGACGTGGACAAGCCCCCTGACAAGGAGTCCAAAAAGCCAGACTACGCCGGGCGCAAGGTGTACGCTGCGTCCTCCCTTGGCCTCCGCCAGGCCAGCTCGGCTGTGCTGATGGCACACTTCTCCCACGCCCTCATGGGCTCCCTGGATGAGGTGATCCCTCATCTCCCGGCCGACCTCCAGTCCACGGTCCGGCAGGTCCGGGACCAGGGTAGGGCGGTGGCGAAGCAGCAGCTCCAAATAGCTCTGGACATAGGGGACTCCTGTGCCAGATTGGTTGCGGCCACAGTGGCCATGCGCCGCAGAGCATGGCTGAGGATATCCACCTTTACGGCGGATACCCAGCACAAGTTGGCGGATGTCCCCTTCTTGGGGACCGACCTCTTCAGCCCTGGAGTGGAAGGTCACCTCCAGCGGATTGAAAAGTCCAATGCCACCCTGGACTCGGTCACCTCTGCCCAGAAGGACAAAGGCCGCTGTCAGCAGCAGCACAAGCTCTTTCGTCCTTCTGCACCTGCGGCACGTCTGGCCCAACAGCACCAGCATCAGGGCCAGCAGGCTCGCGCTTGGCATCCCAAACCCAAGCCCGCGGCTTCCTCCAACAGGAAGCAGGGAGGTAAAGGCCCAGGAGGTCCCTCGGCCGGTCCTGCCTCCAAGCCTGCCCAGTGACGGGTTGAGGGGTGTCACCCCCAGCCTCATCAGTCCCCCCTGGGTTCCTCCCGTGGGGGAACGGCTCCACCACTTCCTTTCTGCCTGGTCCGCTATCACCATGGACCGCTGGGTGTTGGAGGTGGTAGGAAAGGGCCTGCCTCTGGAGTTCGAGCAGATCCCACCCTTTCAAGACATCGCCCCTCGGGGGGGGCTACGGGGTCCGCAGCCTCGCTGTCAGCCCGCCAAGCCGATATTGCCCTGCTCCTCGAAAAAGAGGTGATCAGGAAGGTGGCGGATCCTCCTCTAGACCTGGGGTTTGTGTCCAGGTATTTCCTGGTCCCAAAACAGATGGGGGGCTGGTGCCCCATTCTCGACCTGCATGACCTGAACAGGTTCCTAAGGTCTCGGACCTTCAGGATGGTCACTCTGGCTCAGATAATACCATCCTTGGAATGAGGCATATGGTTCTGTTCCCTGGACCTCCAGGACGTGTTCTTTCATGTCCCAATCTGTCCGTCTCATCAGAGATTCCTCCACGTCAGAGCAGAGGGATCCCTTTACGAGTTCCGGGCCATGCCCTTCGGCCTCTTCCTAGCTCCCAGGGTCTTCACCAAATGCATGGCAGTGGTGACAGCATTCCTGCGGTGCCGAAGGGTCCGGGTGTACCCCTACCTGGACGACTGGCTGATTGCACCCCTCCAGAGCGGAGGTGGAGCGTCCAGAGATCTGGCCTCCAGGTTTGCTCTCAGATTGGCCTCCTCATCAACGAGGCCAAGTCGGAACTCGTGCAAAGCAGGTGATACATTTCATCGGGCAGAGCTCGACTCTCTTCGAGCCAGAGCACGGCTCCCGGCGGACAGGGCCGAGGTTCTTTCCTCCTTTGCCCAATCATTTCTGGTTGGGCAATCGTGCCCTGCCCGGGACTTCCTGCGCCTCCTGGGCCTCATGGCGGCCTGCACCAGCGTGGTCCATTGGGCCTGCTGGTACATGCGTCCCCTTCAAATGGGGACTGGCCAGCCAGTGGTCACAGCGCTTTGATCCATTGGATCAGCTAGTGACAGTGACCCAGGGGATGTGGAACGCTCTCCAGTGGTGGACCATTCCGGGCACATCTGCAGGAGGGCATCCTGTTTGTCCACCCCGAGCCGACGGTCTCTCTCTATCGACCGATGCCTCTCTGATGGGTTGGGGTGCCCATCTGGGGGAGCACAGAGCGCACGGCCTCTCGTCCCCTCGGGAGTCCCGATGCCACATCAACCTGCTGGAGCTTCGAGCGGTTCGTCTAGCCCTCACCGCCTTCGCTTCGTTTCTATGGGGTCCAGTGGTTCAGGTTCAGACGGACAATATCACGACCATGTACTGTCTAAACCACCAGGGCGGGACGCGCTCCATGCCTCTGTGCAGGGAAGCTCTCCGCATTTGGTCACTCGTGCGCAGCCTTGAGGTGGATCTCCTTGCCATCCATGTGGCAGGAGCCTCCAACACCCTGGCCAATGCCCTAAGCTGGATAGGGGCTGCGTCTCACGAGTGGTCTCTCCTGCCGGAGGTAGTACAAGATCTCTTCTTCCACTGGGGCATGCCTCAGGCGGACCTGTTTGCCTCCAGGGAGAATGTGAAGCTGAGACTGTTTCATGCCCGGCCCCCTCAGCAGGGCTCGCTGCAGGGGGATGCCTTCTCGAGGCCGTGGACCCCGGGCCTCTTCTGCGCCTTTCCCCCATTTCCCTTGATCCACAAGGTGCTTCTCAAGGTGAGGAGGTACAAGGCGCAGGTGATTCTGGTAGCCCCAGACTGGCCCTGTCAGTTCTGGTATCCAGATCTCCTCAGTCTCGGCTCCAAGCTCCCGAGGCGGCTTCCAGCCCGCCTGGACCTGATCTCAGTCAATCAGGGGACAGTATTCCATCCAGACCTTCAATCCCTGTACCCGACGGCCTGGTTCCTGAGCGGCTAGAGTTCCAGGCCTTGGGTCTTTCCGACGAGGTCCTCAACGTCATTGGGGCGTCCCGTAAGGAGTCGACCAGAAAATGCTACGCCTTCAAATGGAAGAGATTTTCCATTTGGTGTCAGGGCAAGGGCCTGGACCCTTCCTCCTGTTCCTTGGCAAGCATTCTGGACTACCTGTGGTCCCTTACTCAGCAAGGGCTTTGGTCGACGACCCTTAAGGTGCACCTGGCAGCCATCTCTGCTTACTGGGCGCGGGCCGGGAAGCAGTCAGTGGCGCAGGAGAAGGTGGTCGGGCGCTTTTTCAAAGGCATTGATCACATATCCCCTCCGGTGCGAGAACCTCCACCTCCGTGGGATCTACTGCTGGTATTGGCTAAGCTCATGGGCAGGCCATTCGAACCGATGCACAGGTGCGATATCTCCCACCTGTCGTGGAAGACCGCCTTCTTGGTGGCTATCGCGTCAGCCAGAAGGATGGGAGAGCTCCAGGTGCTTTCCGTTGAGTCTCCTTATCTGGTCTTCCACAGGGACAAGGTTGTCCTGCGCCCCCACCCGAAATTCCTTCCGAAGGTGGTGTCGGAGTTTCACCTTAACCAGGTGTTGACTCTGCCGGTGTTCTACCCCAATCACACCTCGGAGGCCGAATATAGGTTCCATACTTTGGACCCTAGAAGAGCGCTCGCTTATTATAAGGAGCGGACGGCTGAAGTTCGGGGAGAGGTTCGCCAGCTGTTTGTCACCTATGCTGAAGCCGCACCTGGCAGACCTGCAGCCAAGCGGACAATAGGCAGGTGGGTCACCTCCTGCATAGATCTCTGCTATAGGTTGGCGGGCATGGAGCCTCCCAGAGGGATAAGAGCTCATTCTACCCGGCATACCGCTGCATCGGTAGCTGCTTCCAGGGATGTCCCTATCCAGGAAATCTGCAGGGCTGCTACCTGGAAGTCAACACATACCTTCATCACCCACTACCACATCGACCTTGAGTCACGCCGGGATGCTGGTTTTGGGGCCTCGGTTCTCCAGTCTTTATTCCCTAAGTAGGGGGTGTGCGCCTTGCCCCCCTCCTCCCAGAGAACTGCTAGGAGTCTGCCAGACAGTGTGGATGAACAACATATCCATGTCCCTAGAAATACAGGTTACTCACCTGTAACAGGAGTTCTAGGAATGGTATATGTTGTTCATCCACACGACCCACCCGACCTCCCCGGCTTGACGCACAACCTGGCTTCCAGGTGCTAGATCTCGCGTCATGGAGCGGAGCTGAGAGTTTTACCACCCGAGTGGGTGGGAGGAGCCAGCTTGAAGACCTTCCGGCAAGATTTAAAGCGGCAAGGAACCTGCCAGACAGTGTGGATGAACAACATATACCATTCCTAGAACTCCTGTTACAGGTGAGTAACCTGTATTTTTTGATGCCTGGCAGTTAGCTAGCTACTTAACTTCTAGCAATTAAGTAAAAGTAGCACACAGCTGTACACATAGCACTTATAGGAGACCACTTGATTGTCCTTAGAATTTTGAATGTTCCCAATCCCTTCCCAGTAATTTCTGTAAGCAACTGAATACTGGGGGGAAAAAAAAAACATACAGTCTGAAAATGAACTTAGAATGGCCCTGAGGCAGTTTTTGTTAACTGGGTGTGGTGCAGTAGACAAACATTTGCCTATGTTCAGGCACGTTCCGATAGAGTACAAACGTTTACATTTATCAATGCATTCCAAGTCAGCTGTAACAGCCATGGTATACATTGACATTTGAGAAGCCATTATTGCAGGTCAGTATTGAGCAATACACTTGCGAAATCCATCAGCAAGCATGTCATTAGATTGGATAAAAGAGGGCAAGGCAGCTCAAAACAGGGAGGGATGGCAGATTACAAAAACTAGTTCAACAGCCTTTTCGATTACACACTGCCAAGTGCTATGCAGATGCAGGTGGCAGGATTGAATATAGGGACCGCAGTTTTGAAGGCTAGGGACAGGAACATGCATACAACTGGATTGGGTAAGATCAGAACTGATTCCAGAAAGCACTGGCAGTAGCACAATGTCTGATGTCAGTTGGGATGCTATTCCACAGTTTTTGAGGCAGATATAGCAAAGCCTACTTCTCCAAACTTGATCGCCATCCTAGGTGGAGTAAGCAAATTAAGATCTGTAGACCTAAGAGGGTAGGCAATTCTGTATGGCACCAAGCAGGACAGGAGGATAGAGATAAGGGGGAGTGGTTGTTTAGAATACTATAAATGTCACCCTCAAGGGAGAGGTCTCATTGACCTGGAGGGGACAGCCATCCAAGTTTAGAATGCAGGGTACAGTGGTGGACTAATTAATTACTAGCTAGAGCATGTTATTTATAAGTGTAACCCTGGCGCCGTTATACCGAGGGGTACTACCACTGCCTGCCTTCCTAACTGCATGTTGGGGGGCCTGGTTTCTGACTTAGCTATCACCAGGGTCTCAGTATTAATAATGATGCTATTAGCATGGTGCCTCCAACCAGAGAATTCTTTAAGTGGGTTAGATGATAAGCTAGCACAACCCTCTGGGAAGTTGTACCTACCCACAGCCCCACTTAGTGGCCCCACACACAGAGATGCCCAAAACACTTTACTTTGCAGTCAATGACCCAACTAATAGCGAGTGCTAATAATATGCTTATGGTGACCACACCTACCGACAGGGTTGGGAACTCTTGCTTGCACCCTGTGCACCTATAAGAAATGGTTACCAGCAAATATAATACAATACCTCTCAATTAGTTGAATTAACCCAGCACTTGGTAATAATGTGCTCATGGACCACGTTGCAATTCAAACAATAAACTGATTTATTTAGGGGTTTAAACAAGGGGTAGAGAATGCAAATTAAAACTGGATCAATTAGTGCTTTGGGTTTGAGCAATGGTTTGTCATTGTGCAGCATTTGAACACAATATATTCACCCCCCCCCCCCCATGGACTAACCAGTTTCCTCTCTGGGTACCCAGGATAAGCTGTGTTGCAGGCCTGAAGCGTTGCTGTGGGTTGCCTGGCATTGCAGCTGGTTGGGGCCCTTAAACAGGGCCTGGTATTCGTGAAAAAAAAAAAAAGTACATGCCCACTGGGGCTTGTAAGCAGTAAAAGTGCATGCCCTAGAAACTTTTTACATGCTGCCCCTTTTTTTCACATAATTTCAGTTTCGTCGTCACTGAACCAAGCTTTCTCATTTTCGTCATAACTAGTAGTGGTACTGGCAGCAGCCACATGCAGTGTTCTGGAACCATAAGAGCAGCTTGTAATAAAAAGAAAAAAAAAACCTTTCACATTATTTTTTTAAAACAGATCTCCCCCTTGTATTTAGGTTTTAGATAATCAGCACAGAGTAGCTTGTTTAAAAAAAAAAAAAGCTTTGTCGATTTTTTTTTTTTTTTTTTTTTTAAACTGATCTCCCCTTGTATTTAGGTTTTAAGTAGTCATTCACAGAGTAGCTTAGACTTTAAGAGACAACTCCTTGTTTTATTAGATCTAGTATTTATTTAGATTTCTCAGATTCAAGGTAGTTTAGAATAAACGTCTTTAAAAATTAACTTCAATCGACAAACCTCCTCAGCGCAAAGTAGATAAACTTTTTTTTGAGGATGTTTGACTTCGCTTATTTTTAGTTTCATAGATTCATAGAAGTGTGATGGCAGAAAAGGACCGAAACAAGGCCCACCAAGTCTGCCCATTTGTCCAGCTATCTGCTTGTACCTGTGCCCCCCCTTAACACTCCCATGTGGTTGTCCCATGCCCTTTTGAATCCCTCCACTGTTTCCTCTCCAACGACCGCCTCTGGGAGTCTGTTCCAATTTTCCACCACTCTTTCTGTGAAATAGTATTTCCTAGTGTTACCCCTGAACTGCCCCTCCCCACCTACAGGCCATGCCCCCGCATCCTCTGATTTCCCTTCATCTGTAAGATGCTCCCCACTGGCACTCTCTTTATACCCTTAAGGTACTTGAAGGTCTCGATCATGTCCCCCCCCCTCCCTCCTCTGTTCCAGGGAGTACATGTTCAGCTCTCTCAACCTTTCTTCATAGGATAGGTGGCTTAACCTTTTCAACATCTTTGTCGCTCTCCTCTGAACCCGCTCTAGCCTCCCCACATCCTTTCTGAGGTTTGGCCTCCAAAACTGAACTCTGTACTCCAAATGCGGTCTAACCAGATGGGTGTACAAGGGTATTATGACCTCCCTATTTCTACTGGTGATCCCTCTTCCGATGCATCCCAGCATTCCACTCTCCCTAGCCAGTAGTTGGGTAACTTGGGTATCAGTTTTTATAGGCAGATTTTCTTTTTAAATTCACTCCCCTCCCCAGTAACTTCTATAGTGCTGCAGGCAGTCTTCTAACTCTGACAGTGGCAGCCAGCACCCCCTTAACCTTTGCTATGTACTTGACGGAGTTATTTATATAAAATGTACTTATTAATTTAGAAGAGTCTCTCAGACAATAGCTGTAGTCTGCAGCTTCCTACCCAAATTCTTTTTAAAGAACACTAGCTCTGCTCCAAGGGAAGAGCTGTTTTTGATGCCTGGCAGTTAGCTAGCTACTTAACTTCTAGCAAGTAAGTAATAGTATCACACAGCTGCACACATAGCACTTATAGGAGACCACTTGATTGTCCTTAGAATTTTGAATGTTCCCAGTCCCTTCCCAGTGTAACCCCTAGATGGCGCTATCCCAGGGGCTACTACCCCTGCCTGATTTGCCACTAACAGGTTGAGGGGCCTGGATCCAATGGCGGGTGCCTCCACCCAGAGGTCAGGGTTTGCAATAGTTAAACTTACTTGGTCACAGCCCTCTGGGACACTGCAACCCCCCTTTCTTCCCACTAGTGGCCCACACAATATATCAGAATTACCTTCACAGTATACACCTACCCCCAGGGCTGGTTCAGGCACTGGGACCTCCTGTAAAATAAGATACAGTGCAACAATCACAGTACAATACTTTAACATAGACAAATACCTCAGGCAGTATAACTTTGCTGAAACAAGCAGCTCTGATTTATTTAGGGGGAATATAACAAGGACAGGGGGGGAAATCAGGTTAATTAGCTTATCACTTTACTCATCTACCTATGGCTCTGTGCACAGGCCTATCCCTACCAGTTACTGTCCCTGGGTACCCAAGCCCTAGTGGCTAGTCCAAACCGTGGCAGCTGGTAGGGGCCCTTTCCCACAGAGAAAAGAAAAATTAGTTTAAACAGTCAGCAGTACAGTGATTCCATTTGGATTCAATGTGGCAATTCAACAGGGAGCGACCCTGAATTAGTACTCACGACCTCCAAACAAGATAGGGTCCTTCAATGTCAGCAGGGCTACTCTGGAGCTCCACGAGACTCCTCACACATTTATATGGCAAACTGCAACAGGCAAAAGTCCTTTAATGGCAGCAGGATTCACTTGAGCTAACCAAGCCTCCTCACATTTATATGGTGAACAGTAACAGGCAAAAGTCCTTTAATGGCAGCAGGATTCACTTGAGGTACACAAGCCTCTTCACACATTTATATGGTAAAACAGAAAGCACTATACCAGGCAGGCTGCTTCTCTATCCGATGCAATTACTGCACAATACCCGGAGAACACACAGCAGATTCAGTTCCTGACAGACCGAGTGCAATTCAGCAATTTCTCCAGTCTTCTACAGGGTGAGCCTGGTTTCACTTCTTCAGATATCCTTTGATTCTCTTCACAGGACGGATTCAGTCCTAACAAGCAGTTACACAAGCTGCAGACCGAACTCTGGGCCTCACACGCTTCCCGACTAAAACTGCACACTGAAAAGCACAGGGCTCCTTCCTTCTTCACTGCCAGAGCTCAACTGAAACTCCAACAGACAAAACCAGGCACTTCCTTTGAGTTCCTCCCAGTTCTTGACTGGATTGGCTGTCACTCACAATAGACTGCTCCTGTTGGTCCAAAAGGCCAAGTCTAAACTACATCTCCCAGAGTCACTGCCCATACAATCCTCTTGTGGCTGGCTCAGATTATGAGTCCAAGTTCTGATTCGGCCAAGGCACCATTTTAGAGCTAGCTCACCCCACACTGATTGGTCCAGTTCAGCAGTTCAAAACCAGAATGGGGAACTAGGCAGACACAGTTCTGACTGCAAAGAAAGCAGGTTAGACAAACTGTAATTTCATTATTACTCTAAATGGTTTCTGGCAAACAGTTACATCTTTCAGATAGGTTCCCTTTGCACTCCCTAGTGACTGCAAAAATGGAGTGAATTGGCAGCAGCTTAAGTGGTACTCAATCAAAGAAACACACAGTCCCCCATACAAACTAATTATGTCTGCAAGCAGACAGCTCTTAAAGAGACAGTACCAGAGGTTCTAAAAACACTCACAGATAAATGGCTTAAACGCCAAACACCATTCAGGCTTGGAGCATTCAAGCAAGCTCCTGGAAGTCTTTTGGGAACCCCCATTTGCAGGGGGGGTTACACCAGTAATTTCTGTAAGCAACTGAATACTGGAAAAAAAAAAAAACTTGCAGTCTGAAAATGAACTTAGAATGGCCCTGAGGCTCTCTCTGCAGCTAGCTGATTTTCAATACCACGGTCGGTCTGGCTGTTGGTATTACACAGAACTAGCGGACTGAGTTGGTTGGGCTGGGTAGCTTGCTCTTTTTTCCCCCCAAGGTCTGATCCTGCTCCCCTGGGAGACTTCTTTCCTCCCTGCTGCGAGAGACCTTTGTGGTTTCACCTGCCGTCATCCTCCTCTCTCCCTCCTAGGTCCCACACTCCCCTTATGTACACACCGCCTCTGAATAAGGACTAGCTCTTAAAAGAGCTTTTTGTTAGGTTTTTGTTTTAAATTAAAGTTGGATTGCGATCAGCGATGCCGATTGCACTCCCAGGCGACAAAGGTCTCTGTATATGAAAGTGTGGCACAACTTGCGAATTAAGACAACTGGCTAGAATGCCACACTTTGTAGGGTCCTCTTTGCATCACATTGATCAAAAGGGGTGGGCGAACTTGTAATGCAGACACCAACTGGTGTGTTAGCCTGTAACCCCGCTTCCAGAAATAATGGATGGACCACTTTCAGCGTACGGTTGGCTCTTGGGTAGTGGCAGTCAACAGCTGGAGTCTTCCTCTCGGACAGTCAGCTGACACCGGGGAGAACGGTTCTGTGCACCTCGTGATCATGTCCCGGTGCCAGCTCCATGCGCCTGAGCTCTCCTCTGTCACAGCTCCCGATGGTTAAAAAAAAAAAAAAAAAAGAGAAGCAATGAAAAAAGAAAAACGAGCAGCACTGAAAAAAGGAAAAAAACATGGAGCTCTGCAGGAATACCTTAGGTGCCCAATTGGGCAGGCAGTAACCAGCAGTAGCTGTCCTGAGACAATATTGCCTGCCCTGGGGCACCTGAGGTATAGGAATTTCGCACCCTGCCCTTAAATAAAGAAATAATTAAAACTCTTGTCTTGTACTTAGCTGTAGCAAGCAGAAACATTTGTTGAAAACCCAGAAATTTTAATCCTAAGGCCCGATGGCCTGTAAGAGCAGTCTAAACCACAATGAAACTTGAAAGGCAAATCAGCTGGTAAGCACTTTAATTTTGGTGTTGCAGGGTTAAACTCTGTGGTACTTGCTGAACCCTGGACCTCAGGATGTGGGTTGATTTCCAGGATGACTCCCCTTGAGGCAGGATTTGACTCTCTGGCGTGTAGCTGCAGGTTGCAGGACTTCGCCCCCTTTGGCAAGGACCAGGAGACAGGGACTGGGGCTATCATGACTCACTCCCACGTCTGGGCATCACTCCCAAGGGTGGCCGCAACCCACGATGATCTTCTCCGCAGGAGCTGGCTCCCTTCTCTGGTCCTCTGGCAGCTGGGTTCTCACCAGCAGCAACAGTCTCTCTGGCAAATATTTCAGCATCACAGGTTCAGTTTTCAGTACAGTTCTAGATGGGTCACACAGCTTACCCGCTTGCAAGTTGCAGTCCTCGAATTGTAAGCTGGCAAACAAAAGTTCAGGTCTCCCTCTTTTAGCACACAGTTTGGAGACAGTTCTGATGACCCCAGGCTTGAGATTTAGGCCACAGTCTGAGGCAAAATCAGTTCCTCACCATAATGCAAATTGGGAATCTTTCAAGCTTTGACCCCACTTCAGTCTGGAATTTCAGTTCTAGGGAAATTACTTCTTTTTCTCCCTTCTGGAGAATTTCAGCTTGCTCTGCAGGCGTTGGAGTCCTAGCAATAAAAGCAATAGATCAGGCCGAGAAAAGGCTAGCAGGCCTCTTCTCAAACTCCCCGAGCTGTAAACAGAGCCCCCTTCCCTCTGGAAACTCCAGCCCGACTCTTTTCCGACTGTTCCAAACTGAACTCGGTTCAAAACTGTCCCTCCTTAAATAAAAGGCAAAGCTCCTAAGCTCCGATTGTCTGCCCAAGCTGTTTGAAACAGTCTAAGTCTTTTAAAGTTTGGGCATCTACATTTGTTCCTCCCTTTTACCCCAAAAGTTTCTTTGTTAAATCCTGGCTCCCGATTGGCTGATGGGCTACAAACATGGTTGCTGCTGAACAGTTTTTATAGCAGTTCATACAGTGTCCCAAACATGAAGTTCTGATGCAGCCAGATAAAGTACTTTATTTAAGTAATAACCCCACAGTATGATAGCTCCAACTGTGCCCTATTAAACATTGCCACTTTTTAACATTTAAGTACAATAATTCTGCTGTCACTGCCGCCGCTATTCTGACCCCCTAGGCATCAGGCAGCTACTTATTAATATTCATAGGGGCTTCATGCATATTTATTAGCCCCGATTTATGCCCCGAGTTAGACTGTTTATTTAAAATACCAAGAGGGCTCTCCTAGCCCTCGTTTAGGTCCCCGGTCCCCATTTAGTTCACCCACGGCACCGGGACTGCCGAAACTACTCCAGTGTAACCTCAGAATCTGCAGTCGACAGATGAAAGGCACACCTTGCACATGTGAGATTGCCGCCTGCACCACAGTGTAAAATAAAGCAGCGTCATATTGCAGTTTAGATTTTAAGCCCAAACCGGGCTAAAATGGAGTACTGGGGCTGTTCAGGGAATTAAGCACACATTGCAGATTCGGGCCAGACTGGGAAGAGCTGGGGGGAAGTAAAGGACACTGGAGGCAGAAATGGAAGATACGTGAGGCATTAAAGGTAAGCCCCCAAATGGGGGGGGGGGGGTTCCTAAGCCACATCCCATTTATGCAGATAATGGTTGGAGTTCTTCGAGAAGATGGGAAGACCGTAGGTAATCTTAGGAAGTAAAATACTCCTGGCTACAGACATACGAGCAGATGGGGTGAGGTTACATCTGGCATGATACGCTAATCCTAGCCTGACATGAACTTCTCTGCAGACAGTGGTCAAATGAAGGGAGAAATCAGGGAAGGGTCCAGTGTGATCCCCAAGTATTTAAATGAGGGGACAGTTCGGGGGGGGGTGCCATTACCACTAGTCACCAGCAGTGGTATGGGGATATTCTTTAGCCAACAAGGGGTGCCAAAATAACATTGCATGAGACAATCTGGCATTCTGAAAGGGGGAGAACAAATAATCATTAAATATAGCATCTGCGATGTATCATTTTCCTGAGTAGATCTCGACAGAACAGTTAACCCTCATCAGAAATCCAGTGAGTTTCTTCCCAAGAATGGACTCAGTTTGGACCTATCTTGAAGGCTAGGATATTTGTATGCATCTAAAGTAAAGCTCCAGAAAGCCTCCCTTTTTAAAAGCAAATTGTCCTGATCACCTCTCTAGGGCCTAATACCACTTTGTTCTCTGAAACTGGAAACAGTGTGGGGGACCATATGTACTAGCATGCAGTGCTAATGCATTGTCAGTGTCTTTATGTCCCATTGCTATTACATGCTTTCCAACCTACACCTTGACTTTATGAAGCATCTTGCCGACATAGAATGCTCCACACCGGAACGTAGCCAGATATACAGTAGAGGTGGTGTTGCAGCTGGTGAATTTCAGTACATCGAAACCCCTACCCTAACAAGGGTGAAGACTTTAGATATCTTAATCACTGGACTGGGTCCATTCTTGGGAGCCGAATTGCATTTATTTAGGAGTACAAAAATGTTCCAGCTGACTATTTGCATTTTGTGAGTCCAGGGTATCACACTCTCATGCAGATATATGGGCACTGCCTGACTATCAGTGTCCGCTTATGAATTTGGATATTTTTGTGGCTTTAATTTTCTTGTTTTTAACACTTAATCATGTTTGTTATCACATTAAATGTTTAAGGCTGTGTTTCTGTTGTGGTCTTTGCCATATAGTCTTTCCCCCAGTCCCTATAAATGAGGGTTGCACTGATGGAGAGGCTGTTCCTTGCTGAAGCACTTGGTATGGCATGAAATGGCGGGTGTTTTGATGTGGGGTCTCACTCAAGCTTTTGAAAATCATAGTAACAAAATAAATTGTTCTCTGTCCTAGTGCTGATTGTAGGGTTTTGGTACCATTAGAATCTTCCCTCTCAGGCTTCCATAGAGGCAGAAGGCAGATTTGTAACACAGGGGCACAGGCTCCTCCCTCTGTGGCTTGTGCCAGTCTTCTTCCTGTCTCCACAGGAGCAGGCAGGCCTGTTGTCCATTTTTTTATGACTGTGTGCTGTTTTTCCCTGGGGTTGACTGGTGCCTGGTTTGTGCTGCGGACAGGTGTTGGGGCCTTGCATGTTAGTGTCATTAGCATTTAATGTGCCAGTATTGCAGTTCTGTGGTTCAACGGAGGGATTGGTGCCCTGGTTTCTCAATATGGGGAGGTGCTTTGCAGGTATGGCCACTCCTGTGGTTTTGTGCTCACACAAGGGTTGGACTTTGCTTGACATAGCACTCACAGCTGATAACACAGAAATATAGAAAATGTCATGACAAAGGCCCAGCGGCCCCTCAAGTTTCCTATTCCCTGCCTGTCTAAAGTACTGAACCCCTCTCAGTCCCCATGTTCACCCCTTCGTGCCCCCCCATTGTACCCAACTACACATTTTCCTGATGCCAGTTCAGTCCCCTCTCAAACTCTCCTTCTGTCTCCGCATATAGATATAGTGGAATCAGTTCTTGCTGCCTGTGGTGTTAGTGCTCAGTTTCTTATAGGCCACCCTTTGTGCTGTGTGCAAGGTAGTGCAAGCACCAAGCACTTTGTGCACCACTTTGCCTGTGGTTTGAATATTGGGCCCTAGGCCCTCGATATCAGTTTATAGAACCACACTGTAAATTCTGCCTCTTATCCCTGCTGCTTTTTCAGGTGGAATGCTTCTTTGCATTCATTTAAATTGGTGCTCTTTAAAATAATTGAATTAAATACCAAATGGGTTCAGGCATAATGTTCCAGCTGAACCCTGATTGATTTTGGCTCAGACTCTGTAATAAAAAATATACTGTTTTTTTTTTTTTATATACATTCTTACAATGAGCAACTAATGAGGACATCTTAGCTTTCTAATTATAGATGGCTAATTGGGCTTAGGACAGTAATCCTTGCAGCAAAATGGTGTTCCTAGGGATAGTGAAATGTAGGAACAAATGAACTTGTTTTTTTTTATACATAGAGACAAACTGAAGGCATATTAGTGATGGACTTGCACACCAGAACCTCAGCATTTCTGCCAGATTTTCTTGAAAAATCTATTGCCAAGTCATTCCTTTTCATGTGAGGAAGTATTGAATCACTGAAAAGGTTGTAGATGCCTGTAACAGACTGGCACCGAGCATGGTGGAGACAAAAACGGGGGGGCCGGGGATTCAAGCATGTGTAGGATTGGCATAGGGGAATATTATTAAATAGGTAGGGAGGAGGGAGGGTTGCTGTAGGCCATTTAGGGTATGTGGTGACAGATTAGGCAGGAAACATCTGGGCAGATTGGGTGTGCCAAGCGGTCCTTTTCTGCCGACAACTTCTGTGTTTCCCCTTGAATTAAACGTGTCATGTGGCTGCTGATGAACAGAATGGCTGCCACTACCCATATACAGTCACTACCGCGGCGATCCCGCTCATTGCTTATAAAGTGCTTTGAGGTACAGTGGGGATAAAAAAATGCTTTATAAATGCAAATTCATCTTCATTTTGTTGGCTTCAGTCCACTCTGTAAACTCATGTTTTCTAGGTAGCAATGCTTTGTGAAGGCTGCAAGACAGCAGCGCACACCACAGCAGAGACTGGCGGAGCCTTCGTGGTGAAGCGTTGGGGCATTTGTGGTCATGGCTGTACAAATACATGCTCTTTAGTAAACAAATTGTGAATTAAATGACCTAATGCGCATCTGTCTCTTTTGTAGTATGTACTGCTGTCTTGCTGCCTTCAATATGAATTTAGGGGTTAGCCACTCCTCGCAGTTGCACTCACACACACTTGTGCCTGAGAAGGGCAGGTTCAGTTCTGGAATCTTAGCAGTGTTTTGTGATGCTGCTGTATCACTAATCCATCTTGAAAAATCCATTATAAAATGGGCAAAGGATTTCAAAGAACCTGACTGGTTGTTAGCTATGCATTAGAAGTGTCTAACGCATGGCTAAAACTAGTCCTGCAAAATAGGACACGTTACATGTCGCAAATCCGTGAGCCACCATTAGTGCAAACGCAATCCCGACCCACTGCTGTAGTAATGATGAGGCCCCCCCAGTCACTCGATCGCAAACCCTGAAAACCTCGGTTAACAAATTACACGCTAACAGAACAGTGAGTTCAGTAGTTTTTACACAAAGATGAAAAAGAGCGCTCACATTTATGCGGGACATCATTAAAACAGCAGCAGTTTCACTTTGACTTTCTACTTCTTGAATGATGCAGCCCAGCTGCCAGCATAACCGCTGCTCATCGGCTCATCTGACCTGCTCTGTACCTGGATCCATTTTCCCGCTCGCTAACTTTGTACAGAAATGACACTTTGAGTAAAGTTGTTTGTTGTTGTTGTTGTTGTTGTTTAAATAATTCAAACCTGCTGGTGCTGGTACATCTGTGCTAACCGTTTCCTCTGCTCCACCCATCCATCGGCTCATATACCTGCCTGTTCATCAGCGCCGCTTGCACCTGCTGCTAAACTGTTCTGTTAGCACATAATTTGTTGACTAAGGTTTTCAGGGTTTGCGATTGAGTGATATGGGGGGGGGGGGGCCTTGCCCACTACAGCAGTGGGTCGGGATTGTTTTTGCGATAACGGTGGCACGCTGATTTCCGACATGTAATGTGTCCTATTTTGCAGGACTGGTTTTAGCCGTGCTTTAGTCACTTCTATCGCATGGCTAACAATCGGGTTCTTTGAAATCCTTTGCCCATTTTATAATTTTAACATGCATACTAATTACAGGGTCCCATTTTATAAGCACAATAAGACACTCCGGGGTGTGCGTTAGACAGTTCTACCGCATGGCTAAGGGGCTGGATGCACTGCCCCTAGCCGTGCGTTAGGACTGTCTAACACACACCCTGCCATGTCTTATTGCTTACTTAACCATGATTAGGAAACCACTGGTCAGAACTACCCAATCAGATTTCTTCTCTAACATGGTGCCGCTTCTATCATCTGGTAGGTAATTGCTTGAACATCCTGTGTTCAAGGGGTTTTACATCTATGAAGTTCAGCAAGACATACAACAGGATATTGTTTTTAGTTTTTTTTTTTTTTTTTTGCTGTAAATGTTTTTATTTTTATTTTTTTGCAGTAAAGTTTAGTGTCTGTGAAAGGTACGGGATTGACTGCAGTGGAAACTGAAGACCTGTTTCTTCCTGTGATGTGGCCCATATGGTACATATTACAAAACAGGTATCCCCAAACTGTCCCTCCAGTGTACCATAACCCTGTCTTGAAGGAATCACCAAATAGGTGCGAGGGGAGTTTCCACCCCATTCTCATTCGATCTTCGTCCTCTCAGGTGAGACTGCCAGCAAGGGGGACAGTCCGTGCTAGTTGTGTTGGTGGTTTTAGAATAGCAGTAGTTCTTTTCTGTGGTGGTCTCTGAGGCCACATTATGGGCTTTTGACTTATGTGTCTCCCTCATCTTCAGCTCATTGTCTCGGCCGAAACCTGCCCAAACCACTGTCTGGCAGTTGAGATTACCGCACCAGTGACAGTTACCTAATCAAAAGTCTGCTGCCAGCCTGCTGTATTACAGTATCTCTGGATTAAATGTAAATTGCTCTCAGTGATGCAGACAAGAAAACATCCATGTGAAATGGAAATCTAAGCTGATTTTGAAGTTGCTTTTATGAAGCTGCTGGTGGCCACAGTGACATTTCAGTTTCTGTATAGATTCTGTATATGGCCACTTTGCATGGCACTAACTATTGGGACTGGAGCAAGTTTGTTGCTTAAGCAATAAGGCACTCCAAGGTGTGTGTTATCGTGTAATAACGTTACTCCTGGGATAGGTTGAAGCACGAGGCGAAGTTGAGTGCTTTCACCACCCCAGTAGTGATGTTATTACACGATAACACACACCTTGGAGTACCTTATTGCAATTATACAATGGCTCGATGTTATACAAACAAAAATGTTTTTAGTAGAGTTTTAGTGAGGCAGTATATCTTTGTTTCTGAAAAAAAAAGGCTCAGGCTCCATAAAATCAACACAGTGATGTTATTGTGTAATATCATCACTGTCTCAGGCACACACTGACCAATCAGAGTCCAGGAAATTTTCTTGCCATTGTATAATAATATTTAATTATGTTAAATGACACCATTACACAAGAAACGGGAATCCTGTTAAGCTGGGGGTTGCAAGTCTCCCTTGTCACTCTGTACCCTCTTGGGTTTATTGGGACTCTCCCACTGTACAGCATTAGTCACAGTCTCTTCATACTTCACTGTGATACTAGCAGTTTCTCAGATACTTTTTTGCTTGTGTCCATTAGAGTCTTGGGATCGGACCCACTGTACTAAACAGTGGGAGTGCTAGTCTCAAGTGTTCAAGTGAAAGGTTGCAGCAAAATCCTATGCCCTGGAACACAAAATTCTGCATTGCTAAATTAAATTGTATCATGCCAGTTGTAGATGGATTTTTTTTTTTGCTAGTTGACCATTGTGATCGAATGCAAGGAGTTGCCACCTTAAAACTGAGATTACACTTCTTCAGTGGAATTATGGGAGGAGCAATTGCTGAACTGAAACTAGCATACCAAATCTTTGGACAAATAAATGTTATGAGGCCCATCTTCCTGCCAGCTTAGCATATGCACCTGGATGGTTCTCAGTCATGAGACATCATGTAATGTGTGGTTTGAGGCTTGTAAGGAGTGATGTGAATGTTGCTTCGTCTTTAAACTTATCTACTCTTCCTTTTTTTTTTGGACATTGTCCAGGAACCCTAACTTTACTTTTATGTTATTTAATGGAATTTCCTTATTTTCTGGAGTATTCAAATGTAATATGAACCCCCCCCTTGTACCTGTGCCCCTTGGTTTAACATCATAACGACGACTGAAGTTGAGCGACTTGAATACGAGTGACTCAATTCCAACGACTGTTTAAAAGGGGTACCCCTTAAGGATAGTGATGGTCAAAGAAAAGGGGGCCAGAAAGAACGGGAGGGAGACCGGAAGAGTAGGTAGGGTATGTAGGGGGTAGTGCGGCATGAGGCTGCCAAGCTGGCACCGTGCTGGAGTGGTGAGGGTGGCTGGCTACAGTGAGGAGGGTGCTGGGAACAGGGCTGGGGAGGGATACGGTATTTTTTCTTTTTTTTTTTTTTGTTCCATAAGTAATTTATGTTTTTTTCAAAGTTTCTCCCCCTCCGTGACATACACCACCTGGAGTTAGTAATCCTTAGTGTAGTGTGGGGTCAACCCCCACTGAACAACCTTTTCTGTGTTTGCCAGTGTTTCCTCGCTGTGAGTGTACATCGCCTTTTTGTTTTTTCAGTGATGTAGACTCACCGCAACAGCGATCGCTATTGCACGATCGCTGTTTTGACATCGAACTGTGCCCCTCTCCCCCACCTTGATGATGAGTTGTTTCAGCCATCCTCTTCCTCCTGATGCTTGCGAGTGACTGACGTCTTTACAGCATGTACCTGTGCCACTCCTGCTTTGCCCAGCATAGGGTGCACGTCACCCTCCTTGGAGAGCCAAGTGCCTCATGTTCGTGATGTGTTTCAGCCCCAGCATGCTTCTGTGACGGATTCTGGGGTAATCGGTCGAGGGTCAGCACAGCGTGCTTCTGCTGACACCACATCACTAAGCTAAGCCAGCCTGTTTAGTCCCACTTAGTAACACCTCAATGCCTCTGTGTTGTAAACAGGTGCCAGTTCAGAGAAGTGCATGTAAGAAATTGTCGTTGTGGATGGGGGAGTGGGGAGATGTTCATTAGAAAGGTCCAAGTAATGCAAAATCAGGGCTGGGCAGCAAACCAACAGCTGAATTTTTAACCCATTTTCTTTGCATATGGGAATCTGGCAGGGGTGCTCCCTGACACTTTCGCTTTTCGATGTTGCTTTTTTACATTCATGCAGCAGCAGGGAAAGGTGGTCCGCATTAAATGAGACACCTTAACACTAATATTTCCTGAGATGGACTTGGGGTACCACATCCAGAATACTACTGCTGGGCATCACAGCTTGCCAGGATACATATTTGGTTTAAAAAAAAAAAAAAAAAGAAACCAGGCAGACTGGACATGGGAACTCTTTTTGAAAAAGGGTGGACGTGCCGGCTGACTTCAACAGGTTTACTGTATGTCTGTACTGCAATAAATGTAAAAATAGCTAGATGGGGGTAGGGTAGGGTGGTGGTGGTACCAGAGAGCCTATCCCTAGACAGGAAACTTTTTCCATAAGCTGTGCATGTTGACTGCTGAACTTCGTTATAAATATTCTTTTAAACTGATTGTACTTCTGAAATATTACTAGCTTTGACTGTCTGAAATCTTAAGCTCCCGATCGATACCAAATACTTGTCGGTACTCCGAGGGAATTTTAATTCTGGCTCCTACTCCTGACGTACTGAATAACTGCAAGGCCACAGAATTTACCTTCTCGGTGCCTACACTGAAGATGCTTTCTCTGCACAACCGCCCCTGGAAGGAACTGCTCTTAATGCTGGATCGTATGGCCTGTAAGATGGAGACCTCACTCTTGAGACTGGGAATATCTAACGATGCACCTATTGCTCTACTTGTAGTGGTGCATAGCTCTGATATGCGATTTGTACCAACTCAGGACACTGATGTAGGAGCGAGTAATGAGGAGATGCAACCTCATGGCCGGATCACGGCCTTCAGAATTGGAACCCACACCGATGTCTTATCATCGCTACAGGGTCAGACTCTACTGATCGGTGAGGTGGATCTGAGGCATTTTCCATCTGCTTTGCGAGCCTTCTGATTTATGCTGCACCTGGATGGATACTTTTCGAGCTGGGTCTCCGGAGGGCCAGATGGCGACTGTGGAGATCCGCTTTCCTATCCTCAGGCTGTTTGATTCTCAGGCAACCGGAAATGGAGGACGGCAAGGAGAATCCTTTGGTGTATAGACTGGACTGATTGTATTCTCGGCAAGTTGGAGCTTACATTGCTATGTTAAATTACAGTGATAGTTAACAGGGCTACCTGAAGTATTATTCAAGGACTTTTGGGACTGGGACTTGTGGATGGGTTTAGTTGGGGAACTCTCCATGTTACTTTTTGGGACGGCAATATGATGCAGGCCAATTTATTCCCAATGGTGGAGTAGTCTACCCTCTGTAATTCTCTGTTTTCCCCAGCAGACCTATGCCATGCAAGTTTCAGTTACATCAACTTAAGTGTAAGAAACTCTACATGAATATTACGCCGTAGCTATTTAACAGTGTTGGATATCAAGCTAGCTTAGTGAACTTAAATGTTTAATAGTTGGCAATTATATTGAACTTGCAGTCGATTGTAGAGATGTATGTGAAACTGCTGATAATTCCTATTCTAATTGTTCATGTTATTTGGATTAACAGCAGTGACTTAGACTGTGTCTACATATTATTGTAAAGTCTACCCTTTCTCTGAAGTATTGCATGGCCTCTGAGATGGCTGGCGCTACTGGGACATTTCTTTATGGACAATGCTAGATATCTCCCCCCCTTTCTATTGTAACAGCTTGCAGTGGGTCATGTTCTGATTATCAACATTATCTGTAGCTGTACTTAATACTCTGTATAAGGGATTTGTGTGTATGAATATACATGAAACAATACAAAAATAAATAAAAAAAAAAAAAAAATAGCTAGATGAAATCCTGTAATAGAGCAGTTATTGCCTAACTGGCATAGGGTCCATATCCACAGTAAAGCTGCTGTTGGCATTTGGATGCCTTCTTCTCTGTGGGATAATCTTCTTTTTTTTTTTGTACTTTCTTATTTCCGCCTACCCCTGCCTCCTGCTCTCCGCTTCTTCGGGAGTGCCTGGCATCTGCCTCGGTTCCTTCCATACCTGAAGCCCTGCGGCAGTCCCCCCATGTAGCCTTGGATTTCCCCCCAGGTGGGGACGAGGTGGGGCTCCAAGCACCTCGAACTAATGGCACTTCATCGGGGCCGCCGCATGGGACAGGCAGGGGACCATTGAGGTCTGTGCTGGCGCTCCGTCCACCCGGAGCGAAGGAGGTGTTTTTCCCTGTTCTTTCCTGGGCGTGCCATCGCCCTGATGTCAAAGCAGGAGCTCCACCGACATGTGGCATGTCCACCTCCTGGAGTGGCTAAGACTTGTTGCACCCCAGGCCTCCGCCTGGGGCCAGGTACCCAACCTTGTCCCCTCTGCCCTGGAGAAGGCGTGCAGTCCATGGACACTCTGCCTTCTCCCCCTGGCCAGTCCTCCAGCTCCACAGGCTTGTTCCCAAACCCAAGTCACCAGCGTTGCGAGCGGTAGTGCTACCGCTGCGCCAACGGGCCGGCTCTCTGTGGGATAATCTTGTGGCCACTTCCTTTTTGGATGATCCTGGTTTTGGAACATGGCAAAGAAGAAAAGTGCTATTAGTGGGACACCTTTGGGACTGAGGAAATTTTGCTCTTTTCAGACAACTAGTGGCAAAGTGTGACCTTCCTGCATACCACACCTTCATTATTTTCAAATCATACACTGTCTGGATAAGGTTTGGGATGAGGGTCTGACCCTCGTCCCGCCCTCCTCAGTGGCCTGTGCCTTGGATGATGCTGAAAAGAAAAAAAAAAAAAATCCCATTCTCCAAATGTAACTGCCATATATAAATGAAAATGGCAGACTTGACTGCATAAGACATACAGTATGTCCTATAAAGACTGGGTAGACATACAGGAAGAGGAAATTCTTATCCCTATCCCTATCCCTAGCAAGCTAGGTACAGTGCTGTTTATGTCTTTGGCATATTATAAACCTGAGAAATCAAAAATCTTCTCTGATAGGTATGCCCTAGGTGTGAGATTGACAATATATAGAATAGTGTATGGGCAGCCATACACAACAAGGCTGTGTTTCCATCAAGGGGCTGAGATGACATCACCGGGACTTTGAGAGCAAAGCTCGAGAGGTCCTGATGTCATCTCAACCCTGAGATGGCTACACAGTCCTTTCCTGTGTATGGTTGCCCATATACTATTTTATAGAGTATATGGTTCCAATAACTGCAGGATATGAGCTGCCAGCTTGTCTCTCTCCACCCGCTCACGTGTCTACCCGCCTGCCCACTACAAACACAGCAGGCTACCAGCTTGTCTCTCCCCGCCCACTCAATCGTCTACCCGACTGTTCACCTCTCTCTGCCCACATGTTCGCAATCCACAATAAGTGAAGCACATTTTAAAAATATATATTGCTTACATTAAATGATTCATCTGTTTGTGGAGAACTGTGGTGCGGCTTTCATCTGCAGCTCCTGACTGCCACTAAAAGTTGCCAGCCCGATCTGCTGAGACACGCTCGCGCTACTAAAAAGAAAAGAAAAAATCCAGATACAGTATTTCGTTACTGCTCTGAGGGTAAGGGCTTACAGTTGATGGAGGGTGGTTGTATTACCCTAACTGGCGCACCTCAGAACGAACTCTGGAACTGAACGATGACAGGGGGCAGTTCAAAGGTCAGAAAAAAGTTGTACTGTCGATGTGACATCAGAACGATAGTACAACAACTATTCTGACCTTTGAACTGTCCTACAAGATTTTGAAAGCCTCCAAATTTTATCCACAGTAAGCCTTAACCATATACTATACGTTGTTTCTCCCACATGGTGCCACTGTGCCCACACGTGCAAGTATACTGAGCTACTGTAACAGCTGCTTGGGCCCTGGTTATCTGAAGGACCGCCTTACACCTGCTGTCTTGGTCCGCTCCCTCCGCTCTTCCTCTGTGGGCCTCCTTGCGATTCCCAGGACGAGGTTAAAAACAGCTGGTGACAGAGCATTTAGTGTCACCGCTCCTGTCCTGTGGAATTCGCTTTCTCCAGCTGTTAGGGAGGCCCCTTCTGTGGAAGTTTTTAAAGCCCACCTCAAGGCCTTGATATATAATCAGGCCTTCCCAGACTGTATCTTATAGTCCTTGCGTATGTTTAGGTTAGTTTTGGTTTTCTAAGTAGTAGCTGTCATTTTTAGGATATTATTTAAATTCTAATTGTTGAATTATGCTATGTTTATGTTTAACCGTATGTTGCTGTGTGTTTATTATGATGTGCAGTATGTATTTTTATTATGTTTGGCGCACAGAGCCTCCGGGATGGGTATCTTCTAAATAAAATTTGCCTTGCCTACTTTAGGAGAGATTGCTTGTATTGAGTTAGCCCTCTCTTCTAAGGCCATTTTATTGGGGAATTTGGAAGAGGTTGAAGAGATGATGCTGGGCCAGCATAAATGAATTTACAGTGCCCTGGCCTGTGCAAAATTAATAATTCTCTGAGCCTGGAAGAATCCAGAGGTTCCCTTACATTGTGAGTGTCTTAACTGCCTGATAGAATATGCTACACTAGTAAAGATGATATACAGGGCCCAGATCAGAAAGGGGCCTATGGCAAACGATAAAATGGGGAGGAGATAAAATGCTGCCGTCCTATTGGCTGTTACCTGTGCATCAAATTGCTTGATGCCCAGGTAACAAGTTCCTAAAACAATGACCACAACAGTAAAGAAATTGGTGTGCTTCCTGAATGCTCTTCTTCCCTAATACACCTTTTTGCTTTATCCTCTTTACGTCTGTCCCCTCTGTCCCTGTGGTGACCACCCAGTTACAAACAGATTTCAGTCTCATCTTGAGTTGGTTCCAAACCAACCAATTCAAGGTAAATACCACTAAAACAGTCTCCATGATTTTCGGCACTCGCCAAAAACTAGCCAAGCTCACTGCACCCCCTTCTTTCTCCACCCTCGATGGCACTCCACTGGATACTGTCCTGTCATATAAATATCTAGGAGTCTGGCTAGACAGCCACCTCGACTTCACAACACATGTTAACTGCATGCATTCCAGCTCCACCCCAAACTTGGTGCTCTCTATAGAAATAAAGATGCCTTCTCCCTACCTGTTTGACGGATATCTTACCACTATTGGACTATGCTGACAGCATCTGTGGGTCTGCCTCTGCAGCCACCCTCTCCAGACTTGATGTCCTTTTCGGTGCTTTCTGTCGATTCACCTTAAAGAGCAGCTGACAGAAAGTGTAGTATCTTGCTGATCCCAATCGGTTTCTGCACATTGAAATGCTGTGTCCGTTAATGTTCGCTGGTTTCATAGTAAAAAGAATATTTTTTATACCTTTAAATGCAGCTGTCGTGCTGTGTGTTCCCACGTCTGCAATGTCTTGACGTCATGTAGGGAACAGGTTGTAGCACGCAGGAGCTACTGTCACTGTGGTTATATTCTGCTTGCAGCATGGATGTGTATGGGCAGCAAAGCAGTGGGTTTGCAGATGAAGTACCTGGTTTTGTAGTGGTTGCCTCTTTGATGTGGCATTGTGTCAGGGTGGTCCAAAGGCAAACTTTGAGATCTGCTTGCTAAGCTATAATAATTTATACACTTGTTCACAAACACGAACCCTAGCCCCCGCAGCAGCCAGCCCGAGTCACTTATGCAACCTGCCTGCCATATAAGCACACTTTCAAGCCCACTCCTAGTATAAATCAAATTGAATAAGATTCTTGCTGAAATCTCTGCAGTTTTTTTTTTTTGGGGATGAATGGCAAGATAAGTTACAGTATATACAGTAGTGTTACTGAACACCCATGTTCTTGGAGGTAATAGTTTACTTGAATAGAGGACAAACGGATGTCTTGCATCTACCTTTCCATTAGACAGAGGCAGAGAGAGAAAAAGACTCCTGAATCCTGCAAATACACTCTGATGGTCATAGGAAAAAATCACATTGAATACCAGCACCCAACTCGCTCCAGTGACATGCATACCTGTCTTATAGTGGTGCCAGTTGTGAAGGAATACAGCTTGTCAGTAAAGCCATGTGCTCAAGGAGCTTGGAATCAGTCGGGTGCTGATATTCAATGTGATTTTTCTTATGACCGCCAATTGTATTTGCAGGATTCAGATGTTTTTTTTTTTCTTTCTTCTGCCTCTGTCTAGTGGAAAGGTAGACACATACATCTGTTTGTCCTCTATTCAAGTAAACTATTGCCTCCATGAATACTGGTGTTCAGAAACATTTTACTGCATATCTTATCTTGCCATTCATCTCCTCTGCCCCCCCCCGCAAACAACTGCAGAGATTTTGGCAAGAATCTTACTTGATTTATACTAGGGTGGGCTTTTAAAGTGTACTTAGAGGGTGGGCAGGTTGCAGGAGTGACTTTGGGGTGGCTGTCGTGGTGAAGGCGCTTTTGTGAAAACAGACAAATTATTATGGATTAGCAAGCAGATCTTAAAGTTTGCCTTTGGACCACCGGACTAGCCTGACACAGTGCCACCAGATACTTATTCATCCACAAACCCGTACTTTCACTGCTGTTCGGTATTTGTACTTGTTTTCTATAAATGAATGAGAGCATAGCCTAATACATACTCCACTTCCACATTTGAAACTGTGGAGTTTTCTGACAATTCCTCATCAGTCATAACAGAATGATAATTATTGATGCCATTCTTTAAACTGTAAAAAAAATCCATGGAATACTAGGGACATGTGCTGTGCTATGCAGTGGAGGGGAGCGCCTCCTACTTGATGTCATCCACACTCAGTTCTGCTTCATGCTGTGCTAGCAGACGCTGCTAATGTGCTGTCATGATGCGGCTGCATTTTTATAAACTTCACAGTACAGAAATAGCATTCTGAATTGGAATTAGTGCAATGCTGCTAGTCAGGGGATCGGAATGTCAGGGGATCGGAATGCTGCCAGGAACGTCAGACACTACTTTCAGGTTAGTGTCGGCTGCTCTTTAAATTTCCCCCTCAGGACTCATCACTGCACCCTTTACTCTTCACTGTCACTCCCTTCCCTATCCCCTCGCTGAAACCACCACACTTCCATCATCTCTGCAAAATCCAGGTTTGGCTCATTCCACCCCTACCTCACCTCCTTCCTATCCCCCTCGCCCCACACTTTCTACCATCTCCACACGTGACCCTTGTTCATTCGCACTTCCCCGCCCACACTCAAATTCTGGTAAGGCCACTTTCTCCTTCTTCTTCCCCCATTTCTTGGAACTCCCTTCCCACTTCGCCCTGTTTACTACCTTCGCTAAATCTCATTAAATGTACACTCTACTGTTCCCCCTCTTCCCCCTTCTCTTGCCATCAATGTGACAATTTCTCCTTTTGAAAGCCACACTATTTAAGTCAGCTTTTCAAGTACCTTGTCTGTGCCATATATTGTTGTACCTTGTTGTCGACCTTGTGTCTCTTTCATTCCAATATGTTATTTACAACTTGTAATTGAATTGTATGTTCTGTACTTTTGCCAGTTCTTTTGTTGTACTTTACTACCACCTCAGTCATCATTGTAACCTGCCTGTGTTTCTGCACTAATGTAATTGCCTTTTTACCCAGGCACCATTGTTACCAGTTTGAATACCTAGTATGTATGTATGTATGTTTTGCTTCCTTTTCACCCCTTCCCCCGGGTCACACCTGGAAATGAGCCTCGGCTCAGTGTGCTTCTCCTAGTTACCAACTTTTAAATAAATAAATAAAAATTGGAACCGTATGTATTTAAAATGCAGCTTTTTTTTTTTTTTTGCATCCGTTGCCAAGGAAATGTTGATTTTAAAGGTTTTAAACCGCTCCACTCTGCAGTAACCGTAGTTTCTTAATTTCTGTAATTGAGGAAAACCATACACATATACAGCATTTATAACAAAATTTAAAACTGTATGGTCTTACGTCCCGCTTTTGTTCTGTCACTCTGTCATGAGCTCCCGATGTCTGTGCTGCCTATTGCGTGCCTGGTCCTGCAGCTTAACATGCAAAATCTTTATTTACTTTTTCTTAAACATTAAATTGAGCTTACAGACTCTGTTACTCTACTACACTGTGGGGGACAGAATGCAGCTGCAGCTTGTAAAGTTCCGTTCCCCTACTACACTGTGTGTGTGTGTGTGTGTGTGTGTGTGTACAGCTGCAAACTCAGCAAAGAAGGGCACTGTGGTAATATCTGTTCAGTGCAGACCCCATCGTGTATTATTGCTTACATATGGTTCTGCTTTACTAACATGGTGGCACAAAAAGCCATAGCAGTCTAATTGCATTGGTGTGCAATATACTAACATACTAAAATGCCAGCAGAATAGGCCTAACGGTCTTTCGTGTCTGCTTGTTTGGTCACCCCCACCCTGGGAGCTGACCTTGCTGCCCCCCTTGCCTTCTCTGGCTTCTCCTTTCCCAGTTCCGGATATTCTCGCTGCACTGGATTTTGCTTCCAGAACCCTTCCCATGTACCTGTCCCACCCCCTCTTGAACCCCTCCACCATCTCTTCCTCCACCAGCTCCCTGGGCAGCACATTCCATGGCTCCACCACCCTCTCAGTGAAGTAACACCTTCTCCTTTCTCCCCTGAATCTTCCCCCCTCCAGCTTCCACCCATGCCCTCTAGTTGCCCTCCTTCTTCCTTCGAAGCACCCTGACTGCTCCTCCCCTATTTACCCCCTTCATGTACCTGAAGACCTCTATCATGTCCCCCCTGGTCCCTTCTCTCTTCCAATGTGTACATATTTAGCTCTTCGAGCCTCTCCCCATAGGTCCTGTCCCCCAAGCCCCAAATCATTTTGGTTGCCCTCCTCTGGGCCCTCTCCAGGAGTTTACTGTCCCTCTTTAAGTGTGGCCTCCAAAACTGCACGCAGTACTCGAGATGTGACCTCACCAAGCAGTTATAAAAAGGGAGTATCACTTCCCTCCTTCTGGAGGTGATCCCCCTAGCGATGCATCCCAGCATCCTGTTGGCCTTGGTTTCTGCCCTCCTACAAGTCTCCGAGTTGTTCATCTTGACATCCACCACCATCTCCAGGTCCCTCTCAGCTATCGAGACTTGTAGCATTCCCCTCCCCTCCCCGGGTGTACACTTGGCCCAGGCTTCTGGCCCCCAGGTGCAGTACCTTGTATTTCCCTGCATTGAACCTCAGCTTCCGCTTTCTAGACCATCTTTCCAGAGCCTCCAGGTCCCCCTGTAGGGCCACCCTCCCCTCCTCCCCATCCACCACCGGCCCCAGTTTTGAGTCATCCACAGAGAGACTCATCTCACTCTATATGCACGTCCTTTCATATACAGAGTATGTCAGAGTGCAGATCAGTGTATGAACAGTTACTTGTAACCATTAAGTACATGCAGAGAAGGTTCAGTTTGATTTTGAGCAGTTCAGGGAATTGGGTAAAGAGAAGGAAGGAGATGGTTAAGCACAGAGATGGTATGGAAATTGGTTAAACCACTAGGAAGCAGGAGGTTTCAAATTGGTAACCCCCCTCTCCCATTCAGGGGGCCTCTGATTTTTATTTTTTAATTTTTTTTATATGGGGCTTTAATAATCCACTCAGGGAAGGGAGCCATGTGGGCGAGGAGGCACAACATAATCTTTAAACTGGTGGCCATAGTTTAATAAATCCTGTTTGTTAGGGACTCTGAATTTCTGTGCTCTCTTAGAGGCTTTTATTCATGATTTTGATTCAGTAGGGGGCTTTAGTTACAAAGTAGTGGTGCTCAGATAGTGCCCAGGGTGATCCGAGCATCGTCTGACAGATAGTCCCACTATCTGTTTTTTGAGGCTCCAGTCAAGCCTATTTCTGATCTCCACTCAGATTTTGGGTATCCCGGGTCAGAAGTCTGGATCCAAGGGTTAGATCTTTGGATATGACCCTTGGATGGTTTGGATCCAATGAAATCCAACCATCAGTTTGACTGGATCCATGCATGGGATCCAAGGAGGGCAGATCCATGATTGGATGCCATCAGTATCTGATGGTATCTGAAATTCATCAATGGGGTGGTATCCACTGGTATCTGACCACAGTGAATGGTATCTGAGTACTACTATTTTAAAGGCTTCTAATTCCATCTCTGAGCAAAAATAATTGTTTATTTACTAGTGGCACCCATTGAACAGCTCCTGCTCTCATCTGTATCTGTTGACAAGTCAACCCCCCCCACACCCCAAAAGTTCTTCTAGTACTGGCAGACCTTCTGTGCTTTAGTTTTTGTGAAATTCTTTGGAATTCTGGTGGAGGTGGAATTTAACAGTTCTACCCAACGCTATTTAAAAATGTGCTACTGGTGATCTGGTTATGAGATGCAACTTGTGAGCCAGTCAGCTCTCTGGATTTTCCCAACCCATTCTATAAATGGGCACACTGGTAAACACAAAAATTATCAGATTTCTCTCCGGAATCCTGTGGAGGTGTGCGACAGTACTTAAGCAATAAGAACTGACATAACTTTCTTTTTAATATTATAAGAACAAGCTAGGAGACATCCTACCAGTTGTTATTCTGCTTATAAAACACCAATATGAAGGTCCTTTTGTATTCTAATTTTCAGTTAAAACAATGTTAAAGCAGCCGGCCTGGTGGCACTGAGGGTTGAGGCACTGAACTCCACACCTCTCACCACACAAGCGACCCAGGTTTGGGAGCGAACTCGAATCGCTGGGGTTGGTGGGGGCTGGGAGATGATAGTAGCGGGACTGCTGGGCTGTTCCCATCTCCTGGATCGGGATTGGGGAGAGGAGTTTCCTCACTCTTGGGTGACACCCGGTGGAGGCTGGGTGTCAAAGCAGAGGTCTTGGGGGACTGACATTACATTGGTAGGGTGGAGGGATAATGTGGTTCTGGGAGTCCCTGTGCACCTTCACGCCCATACGCCTGCCGTGTAAGCCACACCTCCGGATCAGGATGGTAGAAAATGCAGAAAAAAGCCTATGTCTCTCCACTGTCATATGAGATGGCTCCTGATGCACTCAGACCCTACTGTTTCTGGATCCCCACCGATGAGATGATGGGGGGAGGCTGACAGGGTTGGGAGCTTAAGGGGGCCCAATGGAAGGCATAGGTGGCAACAGAGGAGGAAACAGCTATATGAAAAAAAATAGTGCTAAAACTCCAGTATTGTAAATCAAAACACAGTTAAAAGAGCTGCATGTATGTAACAGATCCTGTGTTCTATCTACACTAGCAGTCCATTACTGGTGGCATAAGCACCACTAGTGAACCAATCAGAATGTGGGTTTCCACACTTGGTATTCCAAGAGGTTCATGATCATTCATCTACCTTTTAGAACTTACGGTTTCAAGAATGACAAGAGGCCTGTGCAGTGCTAGATGACTGGAACAGACTACCCATATCTGTATAGTGGTCCCTAGTACAGTATAATTAAAAAAAAAACAAAAAAAAAACCCAGCATGTACCATTTATCCAAGTCTTGGCACTGTTAAAACTCTGTAATTGTTATCGGAAAGTATGTTTGTAATTTATTAATATTTGTAAAGCACACATTATTGCATGATGGTGGAACAGCAGGGTATGCTTTGTTTATAACTGAGACATATCTGCACTGTGTATTCCTAGGAGTCGAGTGCAGGTAAGGCAATATCCATGTACTATAGTGGTCTTCTTGCCTCATCCTCCAACCTAGTTTAGCTGCAAAGATTGTGGCTACAAAACGGTCTGAGGCCACTTTATTACAATAAAAATGTGACCAAGCCTGTATGCCGTATTGCCTACCTCATGAATGGAATAGCGAACTCTGGCTATAACATTCTGCCTCAGTCTTCAGTCTATGAAGCAGAGACTTAACTGGCACAGGTCAGGCAGATGCTATCCCTTTTTTCTCTCCTCAGCTTTACTCTACAATTCTCTAAACACTATAATTGCTGGTTGTTATTCTGTACATATTTATGCTGCTTCTGTTAAACGTTGCAACTTTCTGTTTCCCTTCTACCTCTCTTCAGCCCTCCCCTCCTCGGGCTTCAACTGCAAACATGATGCTCATGAGCGCTGTCTCTTTAAATTTCAATAAATAAACCGATGATGCAGATTTTTAGTGTACTGTTGACTGTATGTACTGCTGCCTCCGCTCCACGAAAGGGGGAACAGAATTTTGATAAATACAATTGACTAAATTGAGCCCTGATGACAGGTTAAGCCCACTGCAGATCTTCCCGTTTCACATCGCTCTTTAGTTACTGGCAGCACTGTTTGATAAAGGCCATGCCTATGTTTACTGTACTTCAGTTGCCTGCTCTGCACCTGTCGGCTTTCCCTTGTCCTATGGAACCCTAGGCGATTTTTACCTTTACAAAGCATTTCATGACACATCATTCGAAACACAGTAAGAAGTAAAACTTCTGTGCAGCCCTCTTGCCGCCTGTCCACTTGAGAAATACTTTAATGATTTTAAATTCCAAGATAGTTATACTGTGCATTGAAGTTGCATTAAGGTTTTTTGGGGGATTTAAGCCTGGTTGTTAAATGGCTACTTGAACACTGCTGAAATCCAGTCACCTCATTGGCCCAGTTATACCCCATGACAGTTGTTTAACCCCAGTAACCCACTGGTAAAACTGTGCTTTAAAAAATGTAATGCACAGTAATGTTTTAAATAAGAGCTTTTACGCTGCAGTTTTAAAACAGCACCCTTAGTTGTCAGCAGGACTAAAACAGACTGATTTTACGTTTTAGAACTCCGTCTGCACTGCCGCCATTTTTTTCATAACCCTTCAGACATCTGAATGGTTACCTTGGTATGCTGCCACCACCCAGCTGCAATTGCACTCACGGTATCTCTAGGTCTGAATCTCACTAGAGCCACTGCTCACACAGTATGGTGCTCTTTCCTACATGGCAAGTGACCCAACCCTGTTGTCGCAGCTGGAAACACACTGCTTGGCTAGATATGGTAACTGTAGCCTGTCTCTTCAGGGATGGACCACAGACTTGTCAGTTTACCCCTGCTTATCTCTATGTGAAATGACTCAGTAACAGAAAGCATGAAGTACGTAAAAAATAACACTTAATAGCCCATGATATTTACATATGTTATAGTATAATACCCACTAAAGACTATGGGGAATACAATATTTCTACACAGATAATTTATTTATTTGAACTTTGGTAACCGGATGAGACCACTGAGACCATGCAATCCCTTTTTCAGGGGTGACCAGGGCATACAATACAATATAATGCATTCCATTACAATACAAAGAACAGACAAAATGAACAGCAAATAAACATCTCGCAGACATCAGAACAGCAGTGAGTGAACTCAAGTGGTGGGGGAAGACAAGGTACCAAAAGCTGTTATAGTGAGTAAATAAAATACATACATTACAACGTTTTATTTACAGCAGATTATACAGATTTACAGAAAATATACAGATTTACAGACTTTCAGTGTAATGGATTCAATTAAGATTTTGTCAGTAGAATAATGAGAAATAATAGGGTAAGGGATAAAAGTAAACACATTTGAAAAAAGATAAGAGATCACACAGAAAAAAACTGCCTCATGGTGTTTAGTGGTACCTACCCACTCCTCTTCTGTGTGTGTGTGCACCACAGTAAAGTGTACCTATATTCCACTTTGAGAGTTTTGCAAGTTATTTTTGCAGTATACATAGCCTTCCCATACGAGTGGCAAGCTGTTTGTTTGTTTCTCTATTTTCATGTGTAACAACATTTAAAGTGTCTCAAAAATAAAAGCAGGCTTTTTTTTACTGATATTAACAGATTAGCTAGCTGCCTGAGAGACACCTGAATAGCATGCTGTTTCACGGAGACAAATAAGCAAATTAGTTGGCTGAAATGCACCACTAGCATGTCCAGTTAGCAGCTTGCTCAGTAAACTTGCGGACTTCCCTTTCATTGTAAAGTGGAGTTCGTAGCTGGCTAATTACTTTAGTAATAAATAAGTGCACCTCTCAACTGTGCAGTTAGCTGCCTGTGATTTGCAGTCTAGCTATCTGCTCTGCAAAAGGCATGTTGTATTCCTCTTTATTTTTATTACAAGCCAAAAACTGTTGTAACTCCTTTGTTCCCAGGGGTTACTAGGATCCCAGTTAGAACCAGTGGCAGGCAGGGATAGGCAGCTTGTGAAATGCCAGGTAAATCAATTTCACACTGTCACACTCTGTTCTTCAGTCTTAGCTGAGCTGGAGTGATGATGTAATCTTGTAACATTGCTCTAAATATACGAGGCAAATGCAGAGTGCAGATTGGTGCAAAGGCATCATATGACGGAAAATGAGCGGTGATTAACCAGCAGTAGAGCTCGCTGGCACCCTACCAGAAGCGGCCACACGGTGCAGCATTGGGACAACAATCAGCAGGTCAAACATGCCACATACCTTAGAGCATCAGGATCGTGCATAACAAAATTTGCAAGCGAAGAATTACTACATGTGGTGATCTCTTTCTGTGTATGACACTCTCTGTGCCTGTAGATGGCGGTGGTACAACAGCGGAATGGCAAGAACAGAACCAGACAGTGAGATACCAAAATCGCAAATGAGTACACAGGTACAAGGAGCACAGCAAGTGCCGGAAAACAAACACAACAAGTAAAGCAATGCCTTTTGTCCTCACGTGTCTTTTTCTATCTGTGTTAGAGGTGGGCAGAACTTACGAGAGATAGACGCGCGAGAGATTGACACATGAGTATATGGATAGTTTGCACTGTCAGTGTAGGAACGGAAAGAAATGTCCCACAGTGCACTGCCACTATAGAGCATTCCGATGTAACGGCCAAGCAGTAAGCATAAAAACGATTGGTGCGAATCAGTGAATTGTTCTGTAGTTTTTCTCTAACATATGCTAATAGTGTTGTGGTCGCAAGTCTAAAATACCGAACACTATCTATCTAGATGAATGTCTTTTTTTTTTTTTTTAATTTGCCTTACTTTATTAAGTATAACCCAACACAAGACCATACAAAAATAAAATACATTAATGTCAGCACATACTGCATAAAAGGCTGTAAGCAAATCGATAACAGGGAAAGATGAGCTTTCGGAGAAAATAATAGCAACACTACCTTGAAAAACAAAACAAAAACTACCCCTCCCCCACCCCCAGGGTGCACTTTCCTATAGCTTATCACAACAAAACTAAAAAGAGGACGAAAATGATAACAGTTAAAGTAAAATTTAGAAGGATGAGAGGCTCGTGAACTTACCAAGACATCCTATCAAGACAAATAGAGGGCATATAATTTCCCCCATTTTTTATTAAAAGATGAATGGCGATGGCGTACACTCGCAATTAAATATTCAACAAGGACCGCGAATGATATTTCATGCAACCATTCCGTATAAGAAATGGTGACTTGATCCATCCAGTGTCTAAGCACTAGCTTTTTGACAGCCAGGAGATTAGAGCCATATGAAATTTTCTCTCCTTCACAAGAATTCCGGAATAATCTCCCAGAATACATATGATGGGGGAGAAGAGGCCCTGCAGTCCCAGCAGTGGGTCTAGAGAAGATTCAATTTATTTCCACAAAGGGGATATTTTTTCACACTACCACAATATATGAAGGAGCGAGCCTTCCTCCTTGTTACACCTAGAGCACGTGTTGGAGGGAAGCCTCTTCATTTGAGCCAATTTGATAGGAGTATAATACATGTTGCTTAAAATACAGTATTGAGTAAGCCTGTATCGGTCTTGGGTGAGGTATGTATGTAGGCCTGTCCATACTGAGTGCCAGTTAATAACTTCGTCAGGGAAAAAAGCCTGCCAGATCCGAGATCCGGCAATCGAGGGAGGCTTTGGGAATGTGAGAACAAATTTATACATGGTAGAAATGCCATGGGATTTGCAAGCAAGAATCTTAATTTGCTGGAGAAAGGCTCTGATATGGGAGGGGTTGAATTCTTTCCCAAACACCTTGGCTAGTAAGTGCTTAAGCTGAAAAATTTGAAAGGCAGCCCGTGACGTTAAGTCAAATTTGGTAAGAATCTCCTCAGTAGACAAAATAGCATCCTGTGAGTAAAAGTCAGCCACAGTGAGCTCGGGAGGGAGTGATAGCCAACACAGAGATATAGGAACACCACCTATTTTGAGATTCAAGTTGGCATAGATTGGCTGAGAGAAAACAGAGCTCGGGACTACCTTATAAAAACTGAACATTTGAGAGAGAACTGTTAATGAGATACCAATCAGGAAAGACTGCAGAGCTTTTGGTAAATTTTTAAAGGGCTTATAAAAAAGTGAGGAAGGAGCTAAATTATGTGCAGTAAGAATATCCGACTCAATATGCAACATTTTTATCAAACTGTACTGACTGCACTGCTTTTCTTCCTCAGCACATCTATGATCTTCTAGGACTTTTCCATTAGCTTTCAATCAGTTTTCCCACTAGTGGGAAGAAAGGAGGGTTGCAGTGTCCCAGAGGGCTGTGACCAAGTAAGTTTAACTATTGCAAACCCTGACCTCTGGGTGGAGGCACCCGCCATTGGATCCAGGCCCCTCAACCTGTTAGTGGCAAATCAGGCAGGGGTAGTAGCCCCTGGGATAGCGCCATCTAGGGGTTACAATAAGAAAAAAGAGAAGAGGATTGGAGGGACTCATCAGAGTTCCTCTGTGCTTTAAAGTGTTTTTAAAGTACTGTGTAGTTGTTAACATGTGTTAACCTTTTCCTTCCACAGGTGTAGTTGTGGGGGAGTGTGGGAGTGTACTGCTCAGTTAAAGTGTTAGCTCTGTGTTTGGTTTGCAGGTGTCCTGGGCTGGGGGGAGGTCTCCCTGTGTTTTGGGTAGGTTTGTTTGGTTAGATAGGTTTTCCCTAGAGGGCTAGGGAATAGACAGGCTGTGGTCCTGACCTGCAGTAGGGGCCACAGTGCTGGTCTATTAGGGCTATGCTCTGGGCAGTTCTTCCAGAGCCACTGGTTATCTGTACTAAGATAATAGTGTAGGCACTGATGCGTCAGCCAATGGCCTCTGGGCCCTTAGTGTTGTCTGCCTGTGCCTGGCACATGGTCGGGGAGAAGGTAGCGCTATCTCCCCATAGTCAACACATAGGGTCGGATGGTCTGGTGCCGGGTAGGTAACGACTAGGGACAGTCATTTTCTTGACTGAGGGTGAGTGTAACCCATTTGTTCCCAGGGGTTACTAGAATCCCAGTTAGAATCAGTGGCAGGCAGGGATAGGTAGCTTGTGAAATGCCAGGTAAATGGATTTCACAGTGTTACACTCTGTTCTTCAGTCTCAGCTAAGCTGGAGTGATGATGTAATCTTAGAACTCTCGCAACTGCATAAGCCACATTTGTCTAGCTGCAAGGGAGATAGCTTTAGAATCTTCAGTAGTGTGTAGAGCAGAGTTCCAGGAGGAGGCTGTAGCCTGCAGCAGCTCCTCAGTTTTAGCTCTGACAGAGAGCTGTCACTGTGTTTTGGGTAGTTTGTTCTCACTCTAGAAGAAAAACATAGAAAACAGAGATTGAAGTGGTGGAAACCGTTCCAAGTGAGTTTTCCTTTGCCTCATCCCAGGTAGGATGGGGTGATCTTCAGGGTTCAGGGACAATCCTCTCACCCAATCTGTCTAGTGAAGCTGTCTGTGACAACTTCAGAAACTGTGAGTACTTTTGTGTTCATCCCAGGAGTGGCACCTGCATCCCTTGGTGAATTTTCTCTGACAAAGAGACCGTCACCTAGACTGTTTTTGTTTTCAAAAGTGTCTGCCTACTATGGAGTCGATCAAGAGAAAGAGAGAGACTGTCCCAAGTGCAGAACTTTTAGTCGTGTAGTATGTTAAGTGTGAAAAACATTTCAAGATGGCATCTACATGTTTTGTGTGAGGGTGTAATTAACCAGATGAATGGCCGAGTATAAACTTGGAAGCAAAAGGTGGGAGACCCTCATTTCGAATAACCAGTTTACCTCTCCGGTTTCAGTTTGGGCACCCATTCAATTTTCATTCAGTGCATTTGGCCAGTGCCTGATGGAAATAGTTACTCAGACATGGGTTGGATTTCCTGTCAGCCTAGATAGGCTCTTTGGTGGTTGTGTGTGCCACCAGTATTCCTCATAAAATATGGTAAAGTGCCCTAGTACTAGCCGTGTGTGCCTAGTCAAGAGGAAATATACCAGCTCTGGCCATGTGTGCCAATTTCCATTTCAGAACCAGAGAGTTCGCGGTGTGTGTTATTTAGCCTATGCTAAATGGGAATTCAGGAATTTCTGTACCTCAGTAATCTGCATTACCAGTATGTGTAGCCCTGTGGGGGTCCATCTTCCCTTTGTGATTATTCCTACTTTGTTACGTGAATTAAAGGCACACTCTAGAATCCCAGCCTGGTTTGGACAGTACTGTTATTGCTTCCACTGTGTCTGGATTTACTTGGGTGCCCCTGTCCAGAAGTGCAAACTTAGCATAATTGTGAACAAACGTTTTCTCCCAGGGACCTAGGTTGATGGCCATGGTAAATGGTCCCACCAGGTGTGTTGCAGGTAGTTGCCACACTTGGTTTGCCTGTCTGTGTGTGGCAGGCTCAGAAGCAGATGTAATGTAAACTGTTTGTAGTGACAACCCCCATCCCTCTCTTTGTTGCCATGTGGTGAGAGGAGCAGCCCTGCTAGTTAAACAAGGGGGTCCGGTTGGGGGGTGGTAACACTATTTTAAAACAGGCTATTTGTTGTGCACCATGGGAGACCGTGCATTCCTGAGGACAGAATGTATACTTCAGGCTGCAAAGGCACAAGATGTTAGCAACAGGAGTGAGTAGTCAATCTCCTGTAATGCACAGCCCGTCATGTATTAATCCCTTAAAGCTCGAGTGATGAGCCATCTGACCCTTCTATATTTATTTGTTTATATTAAAATACTTTCACCTGGACATCCAGATTGAGAAGAAGAATCTCATTTACAATGGTGTCCTTGGGAGGAGGAGCAGCAGCAGTAAACCGTAAAAGTAGACAGGCACACAAGGAATGCAATAATCCTCACATTAATAGTCAAGTCAAACAAGAATAAAGGGGCATGTGAGTGGTAATAAAAATATTGTTCTTAAAACTTTTTTTAATCCCCAGTTTGAGCTTGTTCCATTTGGCAGGTGGCCAAAATTCATAGGTAACATTTTGTCAAGCAGTCTATACAAGCAAGTCTACAACAACTGGGCAAAGAGTGTTTGGTGCCTGCTCAGCACTTCATTGGAACTTACAAACTGGATGCAGTCATTCCTCAAATAGAGCATCAGAACAGATGGGGGTGAGGGTGGTGGGGTGCACACTTAACTTTTCAAATGAAAGTCTCCATTTCGAAAAGAGGAAATAGATAAAAATACTAGAGATTTTCTGATTATACCTCATCCTATCAGGCCAACTATTTATGTGTTACCCCCCCCCCCCATCATCCTGTCGGTAGTATTGGGAGCATTACTGAACCCCTCACAATTTTTTGATCTAAATGCTGTATTCATCCTTTTGTTGGGTCCTTGAGATTGTATTTAAGACATAGGCAATACTTTGCAAATACTGGAGGATATGGAGCTGTACAGGGACTCGTATCTTATTACCATGGATACTGAGTCCTTGTACACCAACGTTCCCGCAGGAAGAGGCTTTAGATGCCTCGGCTCATTTTTTAAACTCTGTGGGTGAGAATGCTAAGCTGTCTACAAAATTCCATTAAAATTGTCTTAAGATGTAATGTTTTCAGTTTTTAGGATGTAGATTTACAGGTTAAGGGTACAGCTATGGGGGCTACTTTTAGGTTTCTCTCTCTGTCTTGTATATAAAGAGTCACTGTGTGATGCTTTATTGATCATAAATTGGTTGTGGGACTGGCACTTTACAAGAGTTTGAAAATTTTGTTGCGTATCTACACAGTACTAATAACAATCTGTGGGTTTACGTGCACAGCAGATTTAAATATGGTGAATGTTTTAGATTTGCAAATTATGAAAGATGAAATGGGGAACTTTGACCATGAGTACATATCGCAAGGCAACTGATAAAAATACATTACTGCTGTCCTCAATTTGCATGTAATACAAAACATACCCAAGGGCCAGTATTTATGTACGAGATGTAATTGTAGTTCAGAGGAGCAGTTTGAAGCAGCAGCTGCTAATCTTACAGATAGATTTGTAGAGAGGGGCTACAGATGTGAGACCTTTCAAGCACCATACATTTTTGCCTGCTGCAAAGATAGAACAGAATTTATTTGGGAGCAGTCTAGGAACTCACAGCCTAGTGACAGATTTAATTTTGTCGTGACATTTTAAGCACTTGCTAAAGATTTTGAGGCTATTATCAAGAAACATTGGCATGTTGTACAGGGAGATCGAGATCTGAGTGAGATTAATTCTGTTCCACCAAGGATGGTTTATAGGAAAGCACCTATGCACAGTAGACAGCCCACTAACCATATAAAAACATGGCTTTCAAATGGATCAAAGGGTTGTTATCCCTGCAAAAGGTGTACATATTGTCCCTCAGGGTCACTAGGTATCACTGTTCAAAATGTACATATAGGAAGGGTATACAATTTAGACAACTTATAACACATGACACGGCAGGGGTATTATATATAGCAGGATGTAAATGCAAAGTGATGCCTGTGGATAAGACCAAAGGACAATTTAAAACTAAGGTGGGCAAGCATTGCCGAGCTATACAGCACGGCAATGAAACATGCCACGGCTAAACATATTAAACCTGCACAATACAGCAACCAACATGAGTTCACCTTTAAGGCCATTGAAAATGTGAGCCCCAACCCACAGGGAGGAGATTTTGATAATCTTCTCTGAAACGTGAAGCTTTTTGGATTTACAACCTAGGTAGCCATGTTTGTTCTGGCTTTATTGATGGTTTTGATCTAGCTCCATTTTTAAAATACTGGTTGTAGCCACATAGTTTTTATCTTGTCTTGCGCATGTGCAAACTGCATCTTCTGGTAGTAATAGCACAGTGAGAGATGTGTCAGTATTGGCGAATGCAGGGCACGCTTTAGTAGGTGCGTCCCTCATTCCCCAGTTAGCCATCATGCTAGCGCTGACACAAAATATATGTAAAGTGCCACCAACTTGAAAGAAATGTGCTGCTGCAATGAGAAACAAGCTTGTCATGTAGTGGCAGAGATGTCACTTTCCTGGTGTAACATTTCAGTAAACATTTTATTTATTAAATTTTGGTGACCAGGTAGGCCCACTGAGCCCCGAAGGTCCCTTTTTCAGGGGCGACCCGGGATAACAATACAAGATAAAATACAGTGGAGAAAAACTATTGATTACATAGGTTGTTCAAGCATAAGGTGATTACAAACAGTGGTTACAGACATGGTTATCATCATGACACAGTGACATACTAGAGGGAGGTACGTGGTTGGCTCACCTTTGGGAAGGTTTGATGCAGAAAAAGGGGATACCTTAACAGCCGTGGCAGTGGCATGCACTTGTGGCCAGTATATGGGACTTGAGCCTGGTGCAGAAGTTCGTGAGTGAGGAGGCGTCCTGGACTGGGGGGGGGGGTGGAGCTTGTTCCATGGGCTGGGGGCTTGGCAAGAAAAGGATCTGCTGCCAGCATTGGTCCTTACTCTGGGGACTTACAGTAGTGTTCGTTCTGATGTCCTTAAATTCCTAGGGTTGTGTTTAATGACTATGGTTCTGGCTATGCTTGGTGGAGCGGGGGGGTTTGAATAGCTTGTAGGCCTGGACAGGCAATGGGTATTGGAGGCGAGCTGCCAGTGTGAGCCACCGGAGCTGGGCCAGAGTGTCACAGTGGTGACGTCGTGGGTGGTCTTGGGTAGCGAACCAAGCTATTTTTTGTATAGGATTTGCATCCTGGATACCTCTTGCTTTGCCATGCCCTGTATAATCAGAGCCGCATAGGTCAGGGTAGGGAGCAGGACATGTCGCAATGGAGAGCCTGGCCTCAGGAATGAGCTGGTCTCTGAGTCGGTACAAGGTACAGAGTTTGCGATGTAGGGTCCTGGTGACCTGGTCTACGTGGTCCTTGTAGGTGATAGACTGATCCAGAGTTGGGCCTAAGTATTTTAGGGAGGGAACTACATTAATGCTTTTGCCAGAGAGTGTGGTTAGTTGGAGGGATGAGGACCTGTCAAGTCCCAGTGATCTTGGCCCGAATAGCATTGCCTTGGTTTTGTCTGCATTAAGTACCATTCTGTTCTCACACAGCCATGTTCTAGGGTTGTGAGGTCCTTTTAGAGGAGCGGACCAAGAGCGCCACATGCCTAAGGGTCGGTGATGACAGTGTCGTCAGCATACTGTACAACCGAGCTCTCCACAGTAGGTACTTAATTCATTGGTAAATAGGGAGAATAGGAGGGGCCTAGTATTGAACCCTGAGGTACTCCCTGTTTTAGAGGTAGTGGCTCTGACACGGCCCCCTTCCATGTGACCCTCTGTGTCCGGCCTGATAAATAACTCCCAAACCACTTGAGGGCATGAGGGTCTAGGCCCACATTGTGCAGCTTCTGTAGCAGAAGATTGTGGTTGACAAGGTCAAACACCTTGGACAGGTCTATAAAGACTGCACCTGTGGGTATCCCTTTGTCCATTGCCCTGAGCACTTCACCTGAGAAGTTAATGAGGGCAGTGTCAGTACTGTGGTTTGGTCTGAATCCATGTTGAGAGGGAGCAAGGAGCTGATGAGCTTCCAAGTAGTCCCGGAGTTGGTTGTAGATTAGCCTTTCTTGCAACTTGACAAGTGTGCAGAGAAGGGAGATCGGCCTATAGTTGGTTAGTTTTTCCCTGAGTCCACCTTTGTGGATAGGGACTACATTGGCATGTTTCCACTGGTCAGGGACTGCTCCTTCCCTCAGTGATCTGTTAAGGAGCATGGTTAAGGGCCTGGATAAGGAGGTGGCTCCAGCCTTGAGTAGCCAAGGGTTGATCCCATCTGGTCCCACTGATCCTTTAGGTTTCAGCGTCTTTAGGAGGGTTAGGACCTCAGTACGCTTTGCCAGTCTCAGGTGGAAAGAGGGTCGTTCAAAGTGTGTTGCTTCAGCTGAGCTTGGGGCCAAAGTCAGGGAAGACTGGCCAGTCTTGTAGGCCTCCAGATCTGTGAAGTGGTTGTTAAGGGCAGCCGATATTAGAGAAGAGTCAGTAGTGAGCTGACCGTTGATCTCCGTGGGGCTGGATTCAGTCTTTTGCTGCCCTAAATCAGGTCATTGACATGATTCCAAAATTGCTTAGGGTTACCTAAGCTAGTTTTCTGGAGGTGTGTGATGTACTCTCTTTTAGCAAGTTTAATGGCTCTCTTGGCTTTGTTTCTTAGGGCTTTGTATTCCACTAGATCTGCCGGGAGGGTGGAGAGCCTGAACTTCTTCCAGGCTTTGTCCCGAGTAGTCATTAGAGCTTTGAGGGATGGAGAGATCCACTTGTAACAGCTGCCTTTCGCCCTCAGTCTCTTCATAGGAGCGAAGAGGTTGGCAGCTGTACTTAGTAAGTCCTGAAATTATTCCAAGGCCTCAGCCAGAGTTGGGAGGAGTGTTATGGGGCTCCAGTCCCGGCTACTTAGGTAGTGATTGAATTGTACTTCCGAGAATTTGGTGTAGTCTTGGGCAGTAAGGATTCTTGGCTGCTCTATTCTTCCATATACAGAAAATTGGAGAATGGTCACTCAAGGAGTCTGCCATTGTACCTGCACTCTGGATGTTTGCAGGGTTTGACACCAGAGCCCAGTCCAGGGTGGTATAATTCCCAGTTTTGTAATTCAGTCTGGTCGGTTCAGAGATGACCTGCGTCAGACCTGCTTCATGGGTCAGAGACATCGAGGCATGGCCAGGGTCCTGGGCCCAGTTGAGGTTGAAGTCTCCCAAAATGAGTAGCTCCGTAGCTACCTCTTGGGCCAGTGCATTTGTGATGGCTTGAGGATTGAGGGCAGACTTTGGTGGGTGGTAGACACAACCTATTGTTAGTTGCTTGGTGTGTCCTAGGGTTATGCGGATCAATATACCTTCACCCTCAGCAGGGAGACTTCCCTGCAGGGTTAGAGGTGACACGGTGAGGTCAGTCTTTGTATAGATTAGCACCCCACCCCCTTTTATGGATTCCCTGTCCTTGCGGTAGGTGCTATAGTCCAGTGCTTGTATCTCGTGATCAAGGATGTGGGCTTTTAACCAGGTTTCAGAGATGGCTAGGACATCAGGCTTGTAGAGGTCCGGCCAGGCTTGAACTTTATTTATTTTAGGTCTGAGGCTACATACATTCATATGTGCTATCTTCAGACCCTTGGCAGACACCCAGCGAGGGTCCTGAGGGGATGCCACCAAGATATTGGTGGTATTGGGGCCGGGGTTGGGTTGAATATCTCCTGCCAGGAGTAGTAGCGCTACCAGTAAGCTGAGTAGTTTAATACTGGGTATGGTGACGAGGTTCCTTCGACGCATCCTGCTCATTAAGTAGAACAGATCGTAGCATATACCCTTTTTTACCATCTCGTGCGCCGTTGAGAGAGCAAGCGTGCTGGAGATAGGGTTATCACTGTGGAAATCTTGGGGGGGGGTCATTATGCAGATGGCCCCCTGGTTCGAGGTGGCATGGGTCAATGAGCCTATTCACCCAGAGGAGGGTCAGTGAGTAGATTATGGCAAGAAGTGCCCCCCTGTTAGGGAGAGGGATGCTGTGGTTTCGAGCACATCTGGGTGCAGGGGGGGGGGAAGCATGTGCTTTGTAAGGCATGGTTGAATGATCTCTATACGGATCAGTTGGAATAGGGTGCTCTAAGTCTAGCTGCCCTTAGATCTATCAGGGGGTCGGCACTCGCTGACAGCTTAGGTTGTCAGTTGCAGAGCAGTCCCTAGCTTAAGGATAGATTTCGGCAGCAGTTTTTAGATGAGTTTTTCACTAGGGAGGGCCACTGCCTCGTTTGCTGGAGGGAGGAAAAAAAACACACTTGGGCTGGATATTCAAAATGCGCCATTCATAGGCGCTAGGCCTTGCACTGCGCGAAAATAGTTACAGGTAAACCATGCGTATTCAAAGGAGTTGCGCCATTGAGCAACCTTTTGAATATCACCCCAACCACAGCCACTGTGCATGGTGCAGTGGAACTTGCGCCACCACAAGTTAACAAAGTGGAGCATTCAACTTGCGGTGGTTGAAGTACCATTGCGCCATGCGCAAAATCCCAGTATTCAAAAGGTGACATGCAAATGGGGCTATAATTCATGCAAGGCTCGGGGGGCGTGCATCTGATTGTAGCCCCATTTGCCGCTCACATCTTGTAAGATGCGCCGATCCCGAGGACTGCGCCAGGCGTCCTGCCAGGCAGCAGCTGTCGGGAACGACGCCCCTGCAGCCCAATCACAAGCAAAGAGCATAAAACCCACCACCGCCCACCCCCACTGGCCCGATCGGGCATAGCTTAAATACCACCGCCTCACCAGCCCGATCGCGGGCAGCAATGTCTTCCCCACACATTCCTGGTGGTCCAGTGGACCGCATAAGCCCGGAATGCTGGCTGAAGTAATGAAACACCCCCACCTCCCGAATATATCCCTGGTGGTCCAGTGGACCGATAAGCCCGACCGTGGGCTGGGTTTTCAAACACACCCCAACACATCCCTGGTGACCTAGTGTCCCCCCACCCACCACCCACGAAGCCACCACCCCGCTCCCCCCGCAGCTGGCGGGCAGCAGCATCCCACTCGCCGCCCGCCCCGCCGACTGATTGCCCGGTAGGGCTGCATGCCCATTGGTGCAGAGCAGGAGCCAATGGGCGGCAGCCCATACCGTGCACAGACAGTCCAGTTTTGTGAAGGAGGGCCACTGCCTCATTTGCCGGCTGCGGGGGCGGAGCGGTGGTGGGGCCGTGGGTGGGGTCACTAGGTCACCAGGGATGTGTTGGGGTTGACTAATCACATTCCGTGATCGGATTTTCAGTCCACTGACCACCAGGAATATATTTGGGAGGTGGGGGGTGTTTCGTTATCACAGCCCGCGATCGGGCTTATTGGTCCACTGACCACCAGGGATGTGTTGGGGGATACTGCTGCCCGCGATCGGGCTGGTGGGGGAGTACACTATGCCCACGATCGGACTGCAGGGGGCACAGGGATTGGTTAGGCCAGCCACAGGTGGCAGCTGCTGTTGCTTCCTGCAATACAGCAGTTCACCTGTGGGTGGCCCCACTCTAAGCCTTTTTTTTTTTTTGGCTCAAAGTCCTGCAGGTGCAGGTTGGGTACGTTTTCACAACTCTGCACAGCCCGGCTGAATATCTGGCTGCAGTTATGCATCGGTTCCTCCCTTCCAGTTGAGCATGCATTCATTTGCATTGCGCTGTTGCTCAGCCTGTTTTCAGTGGTGCAACTGCCTCCTGCTGAATATCGCAGAATGGCGCACTTTCGGACTTTGTGACAAGAACTCTATTACATGGCGCAACCCTTTAAATATCTGGCCCTTTATCTATTCCAACAACAAAACAAAAGGACGTGTATGGTACCAGCAATGCCAAACGAGGTAGTGAGGAGGAGTAGTAGGTGGTTGCACCCCATGGTAGTTTGTTTGGTGTTGCTGGCCTGCTTAACTGCTAGCTGGTTTATAGTTGAAAGGGTATATAGTCGAATTAGGGTGAGGTCCCTAACAATAGGGCAGGTAGAGCAGTAATTGAGAGGAGTTAGATGGAGTGGCTGGAGAAAAGGTTGAGAGCAAATGTGTGATCCTGTGGGTGGGACTGCTTTAAAAAGGGATGGTGAGAAAGTGGGTCAAGTCAGGTATTGAAGACAGGGAGGCCAATAGCATGAAAATGTGCAGCAGTGGAGTGACCAATCAGCTGCTAGACTGAGGAAGGAGTGGAGTAAGGGTCTGTTTAATACTGTGAGGAGGAGGGGGAGGAAGGGGGGTGGGTGAAAAAATTCATTCCAGAACACAGCACAGAAAGAGATTTCCCTGAGATCAGGAAGTGCCAGGCATTGGAAAATCATCCAAGGAGTAAAGCTGCCAATCAGTGCCTGGTTCCTCCACTGGGCATCCAGTCAAAACAGTGGCATTCAAAACCACGAGTTTCGGAGGTCCAGTGCATACCTGAATCTGTCCTGGGGTCAGTCGGGTGGTCTGTTAGCTGTGGCCTGCTCGGAGAGAGCCGGGGCCACAGGAGCAGCTTAGGAAGTCCGCAGATGGGCTGTCTGTAGAACAAGGAGGGAAACATGGCAGCGGCTCCCCAAACAAAGCCGACACCGGGGGTGCAATCCCTGTGTCGGCATGTCCCCCACCTCCCCACATTGTGTGGCACACTGGGAGACCGCCCCAGTGTGCCGCCGTTCACACAAAGCCGACTGTCTCAGCATGTCCCTCCCACCCCCATTGTGTAGCACACTGGCAGCCCACCCCAGTGTGCCTAACAGCCCACCTCGTGATGTCAGTGTGTGGCACACTGGGAGGCCACCCCAGTGGGCTGCCGCTCACACAAAGCCGACTGTGTTGGTAAGTTTCCCCCACTCCCACTGTGTGGCACACTGGGAGCCCACCCCAGTGTGCTTAACAAACCCTGTTGCGATGTCCTTTCCTTTTTTTCAGGTAAAAAAAAAAAAAGGTCCCTCGTTGTCCGCACACCCCTCCCCCAACCTTCACAACCCCTCTGCACACCCAACCTCCTCATCCCATACTTGCCTCCGGAGGGCCGGTGCCACGATCTTCGGTGGAGCGGGAACATGTCTGGACTCTTCAAAACCGAACTGCAAAATGAAGAAATATTGGTAAGCTGTGTAGTGGCATCAGTTAGGGGGGGGGGGGTTCAACTTAGGGGGATATCTAAGTCATTTTTATTATTATTTTGGCTTCAGATTTTCACCATGGGGTTCTTGTGACCCCACCTCATGAACACAAGCACTGTCATCTCGTTATTCGGTCCCAAAAGGTGATTTTGCAGTCGCTTTGTGGAATCACCTTTCAGGACCAATTAACAAAATGACAGTGCCACTGTTAATTAGGTGGGGTCCCAAAAACCTTATGTTGCAAATTTGGTGAAAAAATTATAAAAAATGAACGTTACAAGCGTGTATTGCACAGTTTCCACGCACGCTTGTAACTTTGACAATTTTTAATATTTTCAGTCCAGATTTTCAATATTGCCATTTTTTCACACCTCCTTATAAACAGTACAGCTGTTCTTTTTCACATCTTGCCCGAAATGTGTTTTCGCACATCTGGCGTACAATGGTGATGTTGCTGTGGGAAGTCAACTTTTGGGACAGATTAACAAAATCACAGTGCCACTGTTCATGAACGGAGGTCCCAAAATGCTTTTGTTGAAAATTTGGTTAAAAAAATTCCCCAAATAATTGCGTTACGGGCGTGCATTTTGCATTTTCTACGTACACTCATGACCACCAATTTTTCATATTTTTACTCTAGATTTTCAACATTGCCATTTTTTACACCTCCGCATAAACAGTACAGCTGTCATTTTTTTCACATCCTCCTCGAAATGTGTTTTGGCACCTGTGGCGCCAAATGGCGCAATCGCTGTGCAAAATCACCTTTCAGCTAACGAACTGATAGGGCCACTGTTCATGAGGTGGGATCACAAAAAGCCCATGTTGAAAATTTGGAGTGAAAATACCAACAAATGCCCCGGGCATTAGGGTTTCCAACCATAACTCCCCACCCTGTAGAGACTGACAGGCGACAGGGGTGTGACTTGGGATTATCGGCAGTAATGCTCACGCCATTCCACCCCACCCCCACTCTGCAGCCAGTGACAGGCATCGAGGTGTGCCTTGGACTCTTCGGCCCCAAAGTTCACACCATTCTTTTATACTGCACTCACCTCGGCGTATTTCCTTATGAAATGGGGTGAGCGTAAGGCCCGAAGACCCCAAGGCACACCACAACACTTGTCAGTGTCTGCAGGGTAGGGTGAGGTGAAATGGCATGAGCATTATGGCCGACTACCCAAAGGCACCCCCCAGTGCCTGTCAGTCTCTGCAGGGTGGGAGTGGGGTTGACGTCAGTTCAATACTTCACTGCCATTCCTATTATGCATCTCTCTAACTCCTTCACTACCAGTGCCAGTGCCAACAAGACAACATTTGGCATTGACAAATGCTTGTTCTCTATGCTGTACAGAGTATATACATTAAAGCAGCCATGAGTGTTCGTACATTTTAGGTATTTTCTGCATGCTGATTCCGCTGTACTTTGTGTCAAGTTATCAGAATCTCAGGTTATTTATTATTGACACCCTGAGGAATATTTAAGTACATATACATTCAGATTTATTCCATTGTTACCAGGGGTCGACTTAACTGTAATTGATACATGGCACGGATATTGTTTTTAACTTTTGGATTGCAATCCTTTTGAATCCCCCCCACCACCACCACCTCTCTCAGTTCCCCCTCCCCTCTCCTCCTCCTCCATCCTGCTTGTAAAGAGTGATGTATCAATGATTTTTTGTATATTAACAAGTATCTTTGAATATTTTTTACAAATTTCTGTGTGCATGCCGTATTTTTGATGGATTTTATATATTCGCACTTTGTTCACAAGGGTGTATGGCATACAATTATGACGTCATTTTATTGTATGTAAGGGTTTTCTTAGTTTTGTTTCAGCATGCCTTTGAGAAAGAATTTCTTTTCCAAAACACATCAGGCGATCTGTGTGATTCGTGGGCTACAAGCATGCACTGAATAAAACTGCCAACACTTTTTCTAACAGAGCTGTGTCTATTCTTATTTTTTTTTTAATTGGTGGGTGCCTGATTTTAGATGTATGGACGTATGAATCTGAAAAATACCAGTCAGTGTTTTCTCACAGCATTTGTATGATATTCGGTGATGTTTCAAGTGGCTGCAAATAAGTTTGCTGTGTTTGGCTTATTGCATGTGGGCATGTTCTTTCTTAACCATCTAATCTTTTAATGCAGTCATCTACCATGTGTGTCACAAATGTGCTCTTAGGAGGATGCAAAACAGGATGACTATAAAAAGGAGACAAAGCACTGTTCTTATTGCTGACAGCCTTGTGCATCTACTGATTAACTGTTTAGCTGCTTCACTGTCTAGAGAGATTGTGCTGACAAATGGAGCGAAATGGCCAGCAGTTACAAAGGGAGGATTGTGTTCAGCAGTGAACTGGTAGGATATTTCTACCAGGGTCACTTTTCCTTCAAAGCTGTTCTGGTTTACATACATTTCAGAGCTCTAAGAGCCTTTGCTGTACAGTGTAGTGTTGTGCTCTGAATCACACTGTTGATGTGCTGCTGGCTTTTTGTATGTCTCACCGCAACATGTTTTTCCCCTCCATGAGCTACCGAGATGTCATCACTGCAGTGACAGCAAAGAGCATAACTTGGTCTCTTGTTGCTCTGTGTCTTGCCTGGAAACTCTGCGCCCTATTCTTTGTATTTTTTTATTTATATCTTTGGTGACCTGGTAAGTGCACTGATCCAAGGGACCGTCTTCAAGCATGACCCGGGTCATAAACAGTGACACATTTAGCAACACAGAATATGGGAGGAGTAACCTGACTGCAGTGGAGGCCATTAACAATGAGGTGCAGGGAATTACATTGAACTGGGAATTACAGTACAGAGAGTTTTAACAAAAATAAGAATACAAGGTACAAGGTGAAGTTGTAGTCTAGCAACATGTCCATATACATTATCACAGGAACATGGGGAACAATACAGTAAGGTGACAAATTATCAGGTAAACCATTAAAAATGCAATTTCAAAAAGGCGTGCCAATAACGAAATCAAGCAACAACCTGGTGGATATTCAAAGTTCAGTGCGACAGTCCACAATAAGCAAAGTGCAGTGGGGTAGACTATAGGGAGGGGGAGAGAAGGCCAGGTGGGGGTGGGAAAGAAGCTGGAGAGAAAGGGGTGTTGCAAGGGTGGGTGGACCCCACAAAAGGTGGGAGGAAGGGAATTATACCAACGTGTACTTTGCATGATATGTCTCTTTGGGTTTCTCTGTGGCATTTGAAACTGTACTGGGGTTTTGCTTTCTCGTGCTTACCACTTATAGATGATCTGTTCAAAATACAAATATAGTTCAGAAATTAAGACAAAAAAAGAAACATTGTATCATGGACTAACCTTCCAAGCAGCATAGTGGACAGCCCAACAGAGGAAAAGCAGTTGGGGGGGCACTGTGGGAAGAAAGCTAAAACTAGGCAGGTAATGTGCTGTTGTGTTCATGAGAGTACACCCAGAAGGAAGTGCAGTGTCCCAAAACTCCCTACATAGTACTATTTCAGTGTTACAGTAGCAGTGTACACTTCCTGCACACTTCATTTCAGTTTGTTCTCCATGAGTGGTTTATCGGTGTACGTGTAGTGTTATGGTAGTGTGCATGCAGTGTTGGTACAATGTGTACGAATTAACACTGTAATCACACTAGAAATGCACTGCAATGTGCAGTGTTGTTCTTGGGTCAGAAACACTTCCTAATGCAATGTTGCAGTGTTTTTTCAGTGTGTACAAATTATGGCAATTAGAAGACTGAATCAACACCTCTAATGCACTTCGATGTACAGTCAACACCTCTAATATACTTCGATGTACAGTGTTTGATGCTCAGTAGCACTCCTGACAGCAGTGTCACAGTGCTGTTTCAGTGTGTCCCAGTTATGGCTGCATCAAGAACTACTAGGTATCACTGCCATAACTAATTCTTAACAGATTCAGCAGCTAATCATTTATTGCTCTGTTGACTAATTAGGAATGAACTAATCCCCCTCAGCTGAATATTAATTTGGCATTTATGAATTACTAGTTGAGTTTATGTAATAAATTATTTACAATCAGTGCTCAACTTGTTGAGCATTTGCTGATAATTAACTGTACACCACATGTGTAATGCATAGTTACTAGTTAAAAATAACTAATTCCTAGCCAGCTCATTGATACAGTGGTATGGCTAGCAATTGGGAAGCTGACTGGTGTAGGTAAGCTAGGATATCCAGCCCTTACTGCAGGTACCACACATCCAACTGAGGCACCAACTGAGTTTCTGTCTGGGGTAGAGCCCCCCCCCACAATGGATCTGCCCTGGTGTGGGGTAAACTAGGCTGTCCGTAGGAGACGGGGTAAGTCCCAGGGTGGGCAAGGGTGGTATGCTTGTGTAAGAGTAGTGCAAGGCAAGCTTTCATGTGAGAGCTCAGTGATTTGGTTGTGCACAAGGAACAGCCAGATATAAGAGCAGGATGTGTAACAAAAGGGGAAGTAGACTGAAAAATGGATATACACAATACAGTATGTGGTAAAAAAATATGCTTACCTGAATTTCTTATGATTGGCTATGTCTCCAAGTGTCCTCGCCGTTCATAAATGTGTGCATCTGAAAAGCAAGTGGAAAAAATCTTAAGAACCTTGCATCTGAAACCAAACATTCTGAATCACTGAGTTAAGCTCAGGTTGGATCTAATATCTCATTTAATAGAGCATTGGGTAGCAATCTGGGGCCTGGGTTCTATTCCCACTTGGGTCTAATTTTTTGAGCGAAGTGGTGCTGGCTGATAGTAAGCCACACTGCAACATGAGAGACCCAGGACCAGCTCCCGATTCCGATTCCCATCCAACGGGTCAGATAGGCCACAGCAGTATATGGAGGTACAGTAATGTCCTGTGGCTCTGGAAAAGGAGGGTGTAGCCAGTCTGCTCTACTGGTTACACTTACGACACAGCTGGAGTACAGCGCTGTTTGTGATGAGGGTGCAAGCTGCCTTCTTTTCTGGCAACATCTTAAGGCACAACTGGAGTATGGCATTGGTGCTGTTAACCTACAGTGGGCCAGATATTCAAAAAATGCACAAAGTGGAGCGCAAATATTTGTGCTTCACGTTGCGATAGACTGAGTGCCCGAATATGCTATATTCAGTAGAATAGTGCACTGGGGGCTATTTGACTGAATATATGGCCATGTTGGCCCAGCGCTAAGCCACTTAGTGCTGCCTTGACATGGCCCTGAAGTAAACCACCACAGTGGTTTGCGCGCTGAAGTGCAATTCACAATATTCAAACAGACCCATACAAATGAGTGCATTAGACAAACAAGGCACTAGGGCCCAACTGCATAGGTAGCCGGGCGATTTAGCACAGCCCTGCCCCCCCCCCCCAACTGCCTGGTCCAAGATGCAGAGCTATCCCTGGTGCTAGTGGTCGCCCACACCCGATCCCTCACCTGATACATGCACACAAGTTCCCTGATGTCCAGTGGTCCCTCCCCCCACCTGATTCCATGCCCGATACTGAAAATCTCTGTCCTTGATGTCTAGTCGTCCCTCCCTTTGAGTATCCCTATCACCAAGAAGCTGCTGTGACAGCCCAAAGGCTTTTTGTGTGTTCTCCCCCAAAGGTTGCCAAGGCCGGCATACTGAGGTGAAGTGCCCCCCACAACCTGTCTGCCAGCACCCTTGTCTTCCAGGAACCGTCTCCACCCTACCCCACGATCTCTGTCCCCGTTTCATCAGTCCTGACCAGTCCCCTGCCACATGGTGGGGACTGGGGACTTGAGACATGCTACACAATCAAGTATTCAGTTACCAGTCACAAGAAACCCCCCCCGCAGTGTACTGCAGGTTGCAGTACAGGTCCCTGGTGTCTAGTGCACCCCCCCATGGCGTCCTCCAAATGCCAGTGCCACGGTCAGTGGATGACAAGGAACACAGCCCTCCACATACCCCTTCGGCCGCCTCCCATCTGACATAACAGGGAGAGTGCTGCTTATTTAGAGGGCAAGGGTGATGCGCCATCCTCTATAAATAATCAGCATGCTCCTTGCTTCTGTCACACAGCTGGTGGCCAAGGTAGTGTGTGGAGGGCTGTATCGCTCAACATCCACTGCACGTAACATCAGTGTTTGCGGAACAGGTGGGGAAGAGGAGCTGGATGTTTGGTGCCGTTGGGGGGCCACCACACCAGGAACCTGGACCACAACCTGTAGTACATGGGGGGATTTTTCTGACTAGCAACTGAATACTCCACTGTGGCAACGTAACAGTCCCTAGTCCACTCCCCATAGCAGGGGACTGGCTGCGGCTGCTGAAACGGAGAAAGGAATCGTTTGGTGGGAGTGAGGGTTCCTGGAAGATGGGAGCACCACTAATGGTATCAGTTGCAAACTGGCTGGGGGGGCAGTTCACCTGAGCATGCCTGTTTGGCAGTCTTTGGGGGGAGGACACATGAACAGCCTTAGGGCCATCACATCAGCTTCTTGGGGATGGGAATACTCAGCGGGAGGGACCACTGGACATCAGAGACAGGAATATTTGGTATCGGGCATGATATCAGCTGGAGGGAGGGACCACTGGACAACAGGGAAGTTGTGTGCGTACATAAAGCATTGGTACGGGTAGGGAGAGGGACCACTGGACACCAGGGAAACTGGTTTCAAACGTGTTTCTACCCTGGTCCACGCCTTTGTGACCAACCACCTTGAGTACTGCAATGCCCTGTACCTAGGGCTACCGGGGGTTGATATCCACCGCTTGCAGCTAGTGTAGAATGCGGCAGCCAGGTTAGTGACTGGTACTTCTAGGGCCAGTCACATTACACCTGTGCTTCGTTGACTGCACTGGCTGCCTGTACAAGGTGTTTCACCCTAGCGATATTCCTCAGATTGTAAAATGAGGTCTTGACAACAGCTGATACCTGAGATTTCAGAGTCAGCTCATTGTCAAAAGTAATGCCCAGGTTACGCACCTGATGTAAGGAGTTCAGTTGAGCATCCCTGAGCTGAAGCCCAGATGACTGTCCAGCTAACACACCCACTGCTCGACGATCTGAGTTCACCACCAACACCTCAGTCTTATCTGGATTCAGATTCAGCCAGCTGGCACACATCCAGTCCTGGATTTCGGAGAGACAATTCTCAAATACTGAGACAGCATCCTCCTGCCTGGGCACACAGGACAGGTACAGTTGAGTATCATCTGCAATGTCTCCCAACGGCAGCACATACACTACGAGCAACATAGGCGACAAAATGGAGCCCTGCGGCACCCCGCAGGATAGAGGGAGAACATCACAGGAATAAATCCCAGTGACAACTCTCTGAGTTCTACCCTCGAGGAAAGATCCAAACCATCTAAGGACCATGCCAGAAAGTCCACAGATTAACCACAGGTGCTCCAGTAGCACACCATGGTCCACAGTGTCAAATGCTGCAGAGAGATCAAGGAGGACCAAGATGGAACAAGTCCTTGAATCTCTCGCGATTAGGAGATCATTGAGTACCCAGACAAGGGCCATCTCAGTACTATGTCTCTTCATAAAGCAGGACTGGAGAGACTCATAAACCTCGTACGTGGTAAGATGATCATCTAGCTGCAGCACAACCACCTTCTCAATAACCTTGCCCACAAAAGGCAGGTTGGAGGCAGGTCTGTAACTAGCCGGACAGTCCCAGTTAAGGGAGAGTTCTTTCAGGAGTGGTCACATGACCACCTCCTTTAGGGGATCAGGAAAGATCCCCCACTCCAGTGAACTCCAGACTGTCTTGGCAAGGATCAGGCCGGTCTCATTCATGCAACCCACCAGGAGTCGCATAGGGCCTGGATCCAAACTACAGCTGGTTTGCCACAGAGTTTGGATCACTCTCACGATGTGAATGAATTCTAGCTAGCTAAAATCCATCCAAATAAACTGTGACCTCCCATTGACCACTGCAGCACCCCATAGAGGGGGTCTGGCTAATCTCGGGCTTGATGGCGGCAACCTTATCTGCAAAAAATCGAGCAAACTCGTGTCACTTTTCTTGTGAAAAAGCTCGAACAGATTGGATTGCACTATGTGTCTGCAGTCGAGAAGAGCTGAGCTGGTCAATTATGTGCAGTGGCAGTCTCCCTGGATAGAAATTTTGCCTTTTTACGGGTGATTGTCAGTTGATAGATTGTATAATGTTCCATCAATCTAAGCCTGTCGCTCTCCAGGCTTGACCTCCACGAGGCCCTCTCTAACCTTTGTCCCACTCTCCTCAGCTCCTTCAAGGTCCCGTCAAGCCATGGGGACCTTGGGCTGAGGATGAGGGGGCGAACACTGACAGGAGCAATAGAATCCAGGGCCTCCGTTACCATCATATTATAGGCAAGCACCAGATCCCCTTGATCCATGCACTCCCTTGACATACCCGATAGATCCAGCACCGTCATTATGCCATCTGGGGTCACACCTTGTATAGGGCGGTTCTGGACCATTTCCATAAGGGCCAGCCTATTGGGGGAGCCATAAAACTGAACCCTATGGTGTGATGGTCAGACCGTCCGACTGGTTCCACCACCAAGTTGGATATCTCCATCCCCAGGAGGAACACCAGGTCCAATGAGTGACCTCCTGTGTGGGCTGCGGAGGTAACAACCTGTGTAAGGCCCAACAAAGTCATTAGTTGGAGGAAGTCACAACCAAATTGTGAGAGTTCAGCGTCGAGCCAGGCATTGAAATCTCCCAGAATCGACCATCTGGGGGATCCCAACACCACGTCAACAATGAAGTCCGCGACTCCTGTAGGAACTCTTTCCCATCTCCGGATAGATGGTAGATGAGCAGTATCCTGCATCCCACACCCACAATACTCAAAGGATCTTGTGGACCCCACTGGTACCTCCATAAGGCCCAGTTCTGATCTAAAACAGATGGCTACACCCACGCCCCTATGACCCAGCCTCAGATGGTGTATCACCGAGTACCCAGCTGGTACAGCTGAGGCCAAAACTGGGTCCATATGCTCATCCATCCAGGTCTCGGTGATGCACGCCAGGTCAGATGTCCCAACAAGATCTGCTATGATAGCAGTCTTGTTTTTGATAGACCTGGTATTACATAACACCGTCCGAGTAGGATGAGTAGTAGAGGAAGACTGTGCCACCTGCCTGCATACTGCAGAGCCCTTGGGTATGGGAACCAGACAGGCAGGACCCCTATTCTGATCCGGTTTTGCCCCACGGCTTCTCCTTGTCCCCACTACCTCAATCCAACCGCTCCTCTCCACTCCCTCCCCCCCAAGCCCAGCTCCCCCGGCCCCTTTTCTTCTCCTAACTCTCGCCAGGGCACGGCATCTGTTATATGCCACAGCTGGCAAAGGGGGACATTCAAAGGGGCGAAGGCCCCTGAGCCTGGAGGGGTAGTAGCGCCTGACTGTCTTTCTGCCCTTCCAATGCATTCTACAAAGCAGAGACCACAACACAACCCAAATTAATAACAAAATACTAATCACACATCCGTCCAACAAATACACAGGTGAACAGTATTCCAAAATACCAATAACGCTCACTCTCCCACTCAACCTTACTCTCCAACTTTAAAAATTCAACTACATCCAGACAAACTCATACACACACAGCAGCTCTAACAATAACACTCTACGCCCTCCCAAGCTTCCACTCCCACCCAAAATACAACAATGATCCTTCCACTCAAAATGAAACAATGTGAAGATAATGAGTTTTATAGCAGCACAGAGCAGTGTTTTTAACTGTAAGGAGCAGTCACCAAATGTCTCGCATATAGAAATAATGAGCTTATGGCGCTCCCACCTCCATGAGTAAAATCTCCATTATAGTCTCTGTCCGCACTACCTCTCATGTAGGCTAGACAAATCTGTTAAATTATTCTATACAAATGATGTAATCATGCACTCTCACTGCCCATGAAATAAAGAGTTGGACATAAAGAAGTAGAAAAGAGAGGTCTGACTGTGTCCTGGATAAAAACACCTCTTAAGTATTCCAATGCCTCCTTAGGAATGACTGTCTTCTCTCCGGGACTCTGGGCTTACTAAATGCTGGCAAGTGGGCCCAAATAACTCTACCCCCGGAGGCTGCCGCCAGAGATCTCCGCGACCGTGACTTTGGATCTCAGTTGGTGTCGGCCCACCAGCTGATCCACCCCTAATAGAAGCATAGAAACATAGAATTTGATGGCAGATAAGGACCACTTGGCCCACCTAGTCTGCCCATTTCCTTACCTGATGGATAAGCTGCAGATCCTAGTTAACCAACAGCCTACTTCCTCCTACCCACCACTAGAATTGCCTTATGTCTGTCCCATGCATTCTTGAATTCCCTCTACTCTTGACTCCACGACCTCCACAGGAAAGCTGTTCCATGTATCCACAACCCTCTCTGTGAAAAAATACTTTCTAACATTACCTCTGAGCCGTCCCCCCCCATCTTCAAATTGTGCCCCCTTGTTTTTGCACATCTTTTTCTGAAAGATGCTACCCTCTTGGACTTTGTTGAATCCCTTGAGGTACTTGAAAGTTTCTATCATGTCCCCCCTCTCCCTCCGTTCCTCGAGGGTATACATACTAAGCTCCTTTAGTCTCTCTTCATATGCCTTCTGGTGCAGACCATGCACCATTATGGTTGCCCTCCTCTGGACAGCCTCCACTCTGTCTATGTCTTTGTGGAGAAGGGGTCTCCAAAACTGCATGCAGTACTCTAGATGGGGTCTCACCAACTGTACAGAGGGATGACAACTTCCTTTCTCCTACTGTTGATATCTCTCCCTATGTATCCCAGTATCCCCCCAGCGTCTGATCTTCATTTATCTCTGCTACGGCACCAGAGGTGCCCCCTCCCCCCCCACCACCGATGGGCGGATGGTCGCGAGGGCCAGGCTACTGTAGCCCTCTCTCCAGCTCAGAACCACAGACTCTGCTACGGGACTGGAGGTGCCCCCCCCACCACCACCACCGACGGGTGGATGGTCGCGAGGGCCAGGCTACTGTAGCCCTCCCTCCAGCTCAGCACCACAGACTCTGCTATGGGACCGGAAGTGTCTCCCCCCCCACCACCGACGGGTGGACGGTCGCGAGGGCCAGGCTACTGTAGCCCTCTTTTTCTCCATTTCAGCATCACAGACTCTGCCACGGACCGAGGTCCACCCCCCACCATCACCACCACCACCGACAGGCGGACGGTTCGAGGGCCAGGCTACTGTAGCCCTCCCTCCAGCTCAAAACCACAGACTCTGCTACAGGACCGGAGGTATCCTCCCCCACCACAGACAGGCGGACGGTCGCGAGGGCCAGGCTACTGTATCCCTCCTCCTCTAGCACCACAGACTCTGCCATGGGACCTGAGGTGTCCCCCCCCCACCACCACCAACGGGCGGAAGGTCGTGAGGGCCAGGCTACTGTAGCCCTCCCTCCAGCTCAGCACCACAGACTCTGCTACGGGACCGGAGGTGTCCCCCCCCCACCACCACTGACAGGCGGACGGTCGCGAGGGCCATGCTACTGTAGCTCTCCATCCAGCTCAGCACCACAGGTATGCAACACCGACAGTGGAACTACACGCTGCCTTGGACACAAGCGGCTACAGCACTGCTCAACGGAGGAGCATTTGGCACCTTTTTGCATTTCAAAACCGGGACTCCAGAACTTGCTAACTTGTCTTTTTCTGTTGGTGTAGGAGTGGAGATAGTGTCTCACACTCTACAAACTGCTCGGAACTTGTGGGTTTTGCTCCTGTAGTTAAGGTGCCTTAAGGGGGAAAGTGATCTTGTGGTAAGGTAAAAGTGCACTGTAGCCAAACACCCTCCGAGCTTTAAGGGATCATTCAGGCGCCATTTCTGGGTCTCCCATTGTTCACTCCAGTGTGTTTAAACAAGGTACCTTAAGCGGATTAAACACATGGGAAGCTGCACCACCAAAGAAATCAATCTTTTGACTACTCCAACTAACGTAATTAATTAAAAACCTGGAGTTCCCAAACCAAGCAGAGAATTTACTCCTACAAATCCTGCAGGCTATTTAAAATCACAAATAACTCCATTTTATCCTATAAGTGCTCTGTGGCTGTTTTCTCTTCGTGCATTAAGGGTCTAAACCTTAGGAGTCATTTCGTTTCATTCTGGCACCATTTTTTGCTACTGTTCATCCCAGCGTGTTTCAGGCAAAGAAGCAACCACTAAGCTAATCAGAAAACTGCTCCGATTTAAACATAGACCTATTAAGTTTAATGCAGCAAGTTGCCTAACTGTAATTAGAGATTGTGAAATTCATGCAGCTTACTTCCAGTTGTTCTGAATCTGCAGCCCTCCCCCTTTCTACACCCCCCCCACTTAGAGCTGACAACAAGCATCCTCCCCAGCTATTTTTCAGACGAGGTTACGTGCTCACCTCCAAAATCTCAGCTCCTGTGTTTGTCTGGAAGGCTAGCTAAATCACGCCCCCGGCATCTAATTACCACAGCTGACCTAGGGTACTCCCCCTGTAAATAGTTGCCCTCTCCTATATAAAGCTAGCAACTCCAATTGTAATCACTGCACCTTTTAAAGATGTATACCGCTTTGCTTGTATATTTTTTAAAGTACTACCTGCCCTCAACCTAACAGCTGCTACGGATGCTGTGTGGTGTTACAAAACACTGTACACTTGTATGCAATGTACTACTCTGTATCTATTGACTGTTGTCCAAATATTGTGTAAAAACATCGTACACTTGTATGCAATGTACTACTCTGTATCTATTAACTGTACTTGTTCAACTCTATGTAACTATCCCTGAAAAAGGGACCTCCGGGGCCCAGTGGGCTTACCCAGTTAACAAAATTTAATTAATAAATAAATAAATAAATAATCATTGACTAAAACAATCGGTTGAATACTTAGAATTTTGTATTTTGTGAGGTAGTATTCTGATGATTAATGATTATTAAAAATGACTAAAATTAGTCTTCGAAGACAAATTAATGACTGCTTTAGTACTAAATTTAGTATTCGACTTCGGGTCTAACAATCGCGACAGAGAGGTGCAGAAACCTGCCTCAAAGATAACAAAGCTTGTGGCTGTCAAAATCTCCTCAGCTAAGCTGGAGTGCATCTACAAGTATCCCATTGGGCTTTGGGTGCAGGTCAGGGGAGCAGGTAGCATAGCCAGTAGGTACTGCCAACTAAATTTGCATTGTGGCTAGCGTTAAAATGCCCAACAGGTTTTTTTAATAAATAATGTCTCCGAGAAGCCAAATCAAAATTGGAACACACCCAGCCTCACCCTTGGTACAATTTCACATTAAAAAAAAAAAAAAGTCGATAATAAATCAAAAGGTGATACACTTACACTTAAAGCCAGTTTTTTTTTCTTAACGGCCCCCACCCCCCGGCGCTTATTTCTGAATAAATAATAAAAACAACTTTTGGGCCAACTTGTCCTCCTTTTTCACTAGCCCATCTGGCTAGCTTGCCTATAACTGGGGCTTTACCCTGCCTTTGCTTCTTCTGGAGTCCTGTTTACTATCTAATTCAGGGAATGCCCTTCCCTCTGCTCTGCCTCTGGAAGCTACTTAATTTGAATGCCACCCACTCATGCCCCATGCTCCAAACAGGAGCCCAATTTAAATAAATTCAGATATATTTTGAATAGGTCCACCCTCTCGCCCTATGCTTCCTTTCTGGAGTGATTTAAATAAATTTGAATAGATCCACCCTCGGGCATTCCCTTGCTCTAGAGCCTTGCCCTGACTCCACGAATGACATTGGCCATCCTTTATTGCACCCTTGGTGTAAAAATAAACTTATTTTATTTAAATATTAGTTCAGGCAGGCAGCTTCTACTTCATGGTACTGCCGCAGACTCATGACCCGGGGGGAAATTGAGGTGAGAGGAGGTGGATTAAGTGTGGGTTGGATACCTGGCTGACTGCAGGTAGACAGGAGGTCTTCCCTTGGGGCCATACTCTTCCACCCACAGACCACCCATATGACCCCCCAGAACCTGTTTACCCATCTGAATCACCAAAGGGGCCTCGCAGACCAGGTTTCCTCAGCTATGGCTCCCACATCCACCACATAGACTTCCCAGGAGACCCACATACTACACTCCCCCACCTACCTTCATCTTCTTCTCCCATGTGGACCAACTAGAGGACCACCCAAACCATGCTGCCTCCACCCAGGACATTGACTGGGAGGGATCTGGAGCCTGTGGCCATGATCAGGGGCAGTCAGGAGCCTGACAACATGGCCATAGGTGCTGCTGCAAATCATGAAGCTGGGGATGGAGCTCAAGATCCTGCTGCCAAGGCTAGGAGAGGTACGATGGGGAGTATGACACCATGGCTGGGGGGACTTTTTTTTTTTTTATCTCCCCACTTTTTCATTTGCAAGTTATACATCTCTACCACTTGAGAGCACTGTTCCTAACCCAGCACTACTCAAAGGAAAGACTCCTCACATCACCTGACTTTACATTAGGTTCTACTTACGGCTTCTACTTCACCTTATCTAGACCTGTCACTTAACTAGGCATTACAGAATTACCTTTCCCTAACCACTCCAAGTTGTCTGCAAAAAAAAAAAAAAACAACAAAAAAAAAACCCTTCTTGCCTGGCCCTCTCGTACCAAAGAATGCTGACTTTTCAAATAAGCTGCCTTACTCTCTTTACTGTCTTGCTTCTTCCCACGCCACCTACCCATGTGAACCTCCTGAAAAAACCCTCATTAACCCATCTTGCTTATTCTCTTCCTCTAATTTCAGTCCCTTTGATCCCGATGTTGGGATCCCCCACTCCATTCCTCCAACTTTGGATTCACCATACTTTTCTACCCTGTGCCTCCCTCTCTTCTGTCCCTAACTCCTATGCGCTCTTGTGCTCCCTATCTATCTGGTTCACTTCCTCTTACTATCTGCCTACCCCCTATAGCTTGGTCACATCTAAGTCATGGTACAAAAGTTCAAAGCTCCACTTTATAATCATCTCCCTTCTCCTACTATCCACCGGGGATATAAACCCCAACCCTGGCCCCCTCTATCAAACATGCAGGCAGTCCCTCTCCCACACACACCCTCCCCTGCCTCCAACATGCCAACCCTCCCTTGTAATCTTAAAATCCTCCACCTTAACATAAGAAGCCTACTACCTAAACTAGTCCTGCTGCAACCCCTAGCATTATCACTGGCCCCTGACCTCCTCATAATAACCTGATTAAATAATAAAACACCTGATCCCAGTATATACATTCTTGGCCACAGTATCGCCCGGCAAGACCGTGCAGGTAGGGGTGGCGGCGTAGCTATATACACCTCATCCTCCATTCATACTACTCCTGTCCTATCTGTATCGGTCCTCATAACTTATGAAGCCCTTGTCCTCAGGCTCTACATGTCTTGCTCCATATCAGTCTGCGTTGCTGGGATTTACTGCCATCCAGGCCTCTACCCTACTATTGCCTCTAATCTTCTCTGTTAAATTTCCACCATCACATCAAATGGCACACACTATATACTAGGCGACTTTACCCAAAACTGGCCTGAGCTATCCCTATCCAAGCTGCATAACAACATTGTGGCCCTTAACACAATTGATCCATGAGCCAACCCGACTAAATACTAAATCAGGCAACCACTCAGTTATTGATTGGGCCCTAACCTCACATGTCCTCAGAGTAGTCGAATCAGGTCTCCTACCGGATGCACTCAGTGACCATCATATAATCTATTTGGTATGCACACTCCACCGCCCAAAAGCCCAGCGTAAAACGTTGCTTGTCCACTCATATGAATCCCTAGACCTTACCCACCTCCTATATGACCTAGCCCACACTGACTGATCTCCTGTTTCCTCTGCTATCACAGTTAACGAAGCCCTGGACTATTTCCAAGGCCACTTTCTTAACATCTGGAACAAGCACGCACCCTTTAAGCACACTAGAGTACGTGGAAACCACCTCTCGTGGATCACACCAGAATGGATGGCATGTATGAGCGCTCGAGACCGGGCTTGGAAGGCTTATTAAGTCTCTAAATCAGATGCTGACTGTGACAGATATCGAGCCCTCAGAAATGCCTTCTACAAGGCTCGCTAAGTCCAAATACTTTAGATCCATCTTTGATGCTAAACATATGTACCCCATCACAATTTTGGAAAGTTATTAACTCCCACTTCTCTCCCCCTATAAATCCCAAACTCCACTCATCTATGTCACTAATGCCCTTATGTCTGCCCACTTCTCAGTTGCCACTGAATTCAACTCTTACAGTGCCTTCAGAAAGTATTCACCCCCTTGGATTTTGTCACATTTTGTTGTGTTACTACCAGAATTTTTAATGCATTGAAATTATTTTTTTTCTCCCTTGATTCACACAGCATACTCAACAATTTAAAGGGGCAAAAATATTTATATTGTGTAACAAAAATTTATGAAACATTAAAAACTGAAATATCTTGTTTACTTAAGTATTCACCCCCCTGAGTCAATACTTTGTAGAAGCACCTTTGGCAGCAATTACAGCTTTGAGTCTTCTTGGGTATGTCTGTATTAGCTTTGCACATCTGGATTTGGGGATTTTCACCCATTCTTCCTTGCAGATTTGCTCAAGCTCTTGTCAAGTTGGATGGGGAGAGTCGGTGAACCGCAATCTTTAAGTCTTTCCACAGATTCTCAATGGGATTCAAGTCTGGGCTTTGGCTGGGCCACTCAAGGACATTCTTCTTGTTCTGAAGCCACTCCAGTGTTGCTTTGGTTGTATGCTTGGGGTCGTTGTCCTGTTGGAACATAAATCTTCGCCCCAGTCCAAGGTCTATTGCAGACTGATGCAGGTTCTCCTCAAGGATGTGCCTGTATTTGGCTCCATTCATTGTTCCTTCTATCCTGACAAGTGCCCCAGTCCCTGCCGCTGAAAAGCATCCCCATAACATGATGCTGCCACTACCATGCTTCACGATAGGGATGGTGTTACACGGGTGATAAGCTGTGTTCGGTTTGCGCCAGGCATAGCGCTTTGCATTCAGGCCAAAGAGTTCAACTTTTGTTTCATCAGACCAGAGAATCTTTTGCCACATGGTCTCAGAGTCTGCCACGTGCCTTCTTGCAAACTCCAGGCATGCTATTATGTGGCCTTTTCTCAGGAGTGGCTTCCGTTTAGCCACTCTCCCATAGACGTTACATCTGTGAAGTGCTGCAGAGATTGTTGTCCTCTGGACAGGTTCTCCCATCTCAGCCATGGAACTCTGTAGTTCTGTCAGGGTGGTCATTGGGTTCTTGGTCACTTCCCTGACCAAGATCCTTCTTGCCCGCTTGCTCAGTTTGGGAGGACGGCCTGCTCTAGGAAGAGTCTGGGTGGTTCCTTAATCTTTCCATTTCCTAATGATGGACCTGACTGTGCTCCTGGGAACTTTCAACACCCTAGAAATGTTTTTATACCTCTACCCAGATCTGTGCCTCCTCACAATTCTATCATGGAGTTCTACAGACAGCTCCTTGGTCTTCATGGTAGTTTCTGCTCTGACATGCACTGTCAACAGTGGGACCTTATATAGACAGGTGTATTTCCTCTGAAATCATGTCAACCATTTGCACTGACCACAGGTGGACTCCATTCAAGTTTTAGAGTGATCTCGCAAGGAAATTGGATGCACCTGAGCTCAATTTGGAGTGTCATAGCAAAGGGGGTGAATACTTATCAAATCAAGACATTTCAGGTTTTATTTTAAATTACATGTACAAAAAATTCCAGAAGTTTCATTCCACCTTGACATTATAGAGTAATTTGTGTAGATACGTGACAAAAAAAATCCCATATAAATGTATTTTAATTTGAGTTTGCAACATCACAAAATGTGACAAAATCCAAGGGGGTGAATACTTTCTGAAGGCTCTGTACTTTACCTCATGTGCTGCTGCTCTACTAGCTTCTCTTCCTTCTACCCAATCAGTCGCATCTGTCCGCAGTAACTCACACCCAAGCACCCCTAGTGACCTATTCTCCTTCTCTCCAGTCTCGCCTCATGATACTCTAAATGCTTTCCTCGCTGTCAGTCCATCTAAGGGTTTCTCACTTGACGGCCTTGACCCCAAACTTCTCTTCTTCTCCACTCATGCCATTTATTTACTACTTTCTGCCTTACTTAACCTTTCCTTCTCACTGGCCTCCATCTCTGACCCATGGAAGCATGCTGTAGTTCTCCCACCACCCAAGGGAGGTGACTCTTCAGTGCCTGGGAACTGTCGGCCAATCTCTCTCTTACCTATTCTTGCTAAGCTTCAGGAGCACCTGGTCCTCTCCCAACTCTCCTCCTTACCTCTCTGAGACTGCCTTTTTCACTCCCTATCAGTCTGGTTTTAGAAAAGATCACTCCACTACCTCTTTCTTACTTAGGCTCACCAATTCTATACTCTCAGGTATGGACAGTGGTCTAATTGCATCTGCGATCTTTGTCGACCTTGCAAAGGCTTTTGACACTGTCTCCCACTCTCTCCTAGATAATCTGCGATCTTCTGGATTGTCTGATTCAGCCACAAACTGGTTTAGCTCCTACCTAACAGGCCAGAGACAGTCAGTCAAAATTGCTGATTCCACCTCTACCCCCCACTCCAGATTAATGCTGGGGTATGCCAAGGCTCCGTCTTTGGCCCCTACTATTCTCCATATTCCTTTGTGACCTCCCGTCAGTGTGCATCTCCTCCTCCATCCGTATATATGCTGACAATACCGTCCTTTTCTACGCTGGCCAGTCACCAACTGATGTGACTTCCACACTTCAGCATGACTTTGAGAAAGTTCAACAATGGCTATGCTCCCATCAGCTTTTCCTCAATGCCAAGAAAACAGTCTCCATGACCTTTGGCACTAGGGAGACTCTCTAGGCTAACTAAATTGCCCTCCTTCCACACCCTTGATAGCTGTACTCGAGAGGATACCTCCTCCTTTAGGTATCTCTGGGTCTGGCTAGACCAGCAACTAAACTTCACTGGACACATAGACGCCATCCTGAAAATGCTGTGCCCTAATTTAGGTGCTCTTTACTGGAATGGAAGCTGCCTATCTCTTCAGGCCAGGCAGGAGATTGTCCAGAAAATACTACCCATCTTTGACTACTGCAGTGTAGTCTACAGTGCCTCACTGAAGTCATCCTTAACCAGATTGGACATCCTTTTCCATACTTTCTGTCATTTCTCTCTGGATGCCCCTTCCTTTACCTACCACTGCGATCTATATCGCTCTCTAGCTTTTCCTTCCCTGGAAAACTGACGTCTAGCCCACTGCATAAAATTTGTCTCTAAATTCTGGTTTGATATGCTTCCCCCTTACCTTGTCTCCTCACTGTCCTCCTGCCCCACTGACTGACCCTTTCTCCCTCAGATCCAGTGACTCCCACACCCTAGCTATACCACAATGCACCACCTCTATAGGCCAATCATCATTCTCCTATAGGTTCCCTAAGCTCTGGAACGCAATGCCTCATCAAATCGGGCACTCCTCCTCCCCGTGGTCCATCTTGACCTCCGTCCTCAACTTCTTCTCTCCATCCTGCAGCTGCTTCTAATTTCCCTTCTGGCTCCTTACTCTTCCTAATTTCCACTCTTGCTTCCCCATCTCTTTTCCCAGTCTAGCACTTAACGTGAGGAGAAACCAGTGTACTTTATTGCACTTCCTTGTCCGCATTGTATGTATTAGTCTGCAATGCTTTTAATTTGCTCCCCTCACATCAAATCCATTGTTCTGTGTTTTATATTACCTTTAGAAATGTGTTGTTGAGTGTTGTGTGTATACTTTTCTATAATACTGCATGGAAATGTGATTTTGATTACTGTAGTCCCATGTTCCCCTTGCCCCAGGACGCTCCGTGAGACAAGCAATATTATATTGTTCAGTGTGCCTTTCCTGGTGAAACTTTTCAATAAATAAATGGAGTTAATGGACCCACTTTCAGCAGACCCACCTTCCCTTTCACTGGACCACCCTCCCTTACCCTTTGCAAAGCCCTTCAGCCGACCTGCCTTCCTGCATTTGAACCCCTCTTCCTACACACAGACCAGCCTTGTGCCCCCCTTCCTCAGCTGACAGCTCCCCCTGTGGAAGAGCAGTTTATTTGTAGTACTCTGGTTAGTCGTAGTTGGATTACTGGGGGACCTGTTTGTGTGCAGCAGTGGACATAGTCAGTGTCTCACAGCAGATCATCGGGGATGTAGCAGAGAAACCTATTTGTCTGCAGCAGGGGACAGTGTCACTGTTAGTTTGCCAATAGAAATTTTGGGAAGGTAACTGATTTAATAAAATAAATTCATAAATTCTGGCTTCTAATAAAAGCACTGAACTGAATGTATAAAATGGGAAATAATAGAAGCATGGGATCTGTAGCTTAGGTCATTTTGTGATGGCTTTTACAATGGGAAAATGTAAAGACAGGGATTTCACTTTCACAAATTAAGCTGTGCGTGAAAGGAGATCTAGTTCGGTAAATTATGTGTTGGTGTAATAACTATTAATGAACGGTGAAGTGACACTGAATAATCAATTTGTTAGATTCTTTTATTCTATTAATGCACATTTGTAACACTTAACCCAGGAATGGTTGGTATACCAAAAAAACATTTTTAAAGGACCACTACACTAACAAGGAATTTGGAATGTATACTGACATTAAGGAGTCAGTAAAGCCTTGAGATTAAACCAATGTGCTATGGACATGGTGGCAGTGCATACAGTATCAGGCTCATAGCTAGGACAGCAAGACGGGTGTGTGTGAGAAAATAATGACGGGGGGGGGCAGCTACCAGTCACGCTTCCTGCCACGTGATTAGTCAAAAACGCAGTGTCAGATGTCAGAACTCAGCCTTTTATCTACTTGTAAGTCATTTAACTGTAAACATGCAAGTGTCATGCAAGGTTAAGAGTGTCCATGAAACTAAAGTTGAAGTCTTCTTGGATAGTAGCGTTTGAATTCTTCCACAGAGACATCCATGTTGAGACTTGAAGTCACATCATTTTCATATGACAGGAGAATGAGGTTTATAAAATGGCATAAATCCGCACATTGAAATATTGAATTTCTGTTGGCCTAAATATAACAAGTGACATTTCATCAGCTATGGTCTAATTCCCAAGTAGACCATGGTTTGTGATGTAGTACCTTGATGATCCACCATAGGCAAAAAGCAGTATACAAGTAAAAGCAGTATGCAAATATTTTGCGGTTTCTGTTTGCTCTAGCAATTCTTTGCTCAAGTGCAGTTCCCATGGCAGCCCAGCAGATGGCTGTAAAACAGTGCTGTGCTGATAGCATCATTTCACAGCCATTGTAAAACCTCAGAATGCCCTGATTTTCCCACCCACCCAGTGGATCACCATTCACAAGTGAAGCACAGAAGGAGAGCAATGCATAATTTTAATGTCAGCTTTTGTGTGTGTGGGAGTAGTGGGCATCACTACCTTGGTAAATACACACTATGCTAAAGATGAACCTGCACCTTCTATAACAAAAAGCAAAAATAACAAAGACAGTGAGATAAACAAAGCAAGATCAAAGAAAGAGGCTACATCTGTGGGTGAAAAGAAAAATAAAGTGAGGAAAAAAGGAAATCAAAGAAAAAGACTAACAATACTAGTCAAAACAAGTATTTGAAAGGTGAGAGCAGTAAGCGTCATGTTGTTCTATCTCCTATTAAGCTAGATAATTTAGAGAAGAAAAAAGTGAAGTTAATACTCAGAAAAATAGTACTTGGTCTATAAAAGTTTTTTTTCAGATTGGCTCAATTCAGTAAATTTGGAAAAAGAGTGCTGTGCTGCTAGCATTATTTCACAGCCATCTGTTGCCCTGCCAAGGGAACTGCAGGAACAAAACATGAAGATCTACTCTAGCACGCTCCCATCATGCAGTGCAACCCATATCTTGTAATACACACAGATGAAAATCGAAGAATGTAGCGTAAAAAGTTAACTGCAAGTTTTTGAAGTTTTAAAATATGTTTTGATGTTAGAAAGCTTAAAGCTTGTAATGAAAGCAATTTTTGCAAAAGTTAAATAGCAGCCACAATATTTCCAATAGGTGTTTTCCAGTTGTTTTGTACTGTGTGTACACCATGTTTAACAGCTCAGCATAAAGCATTCCAAAACTAAATCAGTCTGTCTGTTGTCATTTATTCAGAGGATATTAGTCATATAATCATTGCCATGTTACAAGAGGATTAAGCCACTCGAAAGGATGGGTCTACTGTGGAATTAATCCATGGTTGGGTCATTAGAGGCATTCGGCAACCTCCCCCCCAGCCATGGATTAATTCCACAGTAGACCCATCCTTTCGAGTGGCTTAATCCTTACTTCTCTTTCGTTGATGACTCATGCTCATCCTCTGATGTGATAAAATTATTTTCAAACAAGAAAAGGAATTCTCACAAGCAGCAAGACGGCAATACACATTTCAAAAATACATGGGAAAGCCTCCTTGTATTCCTTGGCAGCACCAAGAACTCCTTCAGATTCTTTGCACTGCGTCTTATTCAGCAGTGCCTTGAATACAGCCATTCCAGCTTTCACTGTCTCAATATCTAGTACCAAGCAAGTCAATCAAAGCATGTAGAGACTCCATTTTCAAGAAGTCAGGAGAGCTACTAGAATACATTGCTGACAAGCTTTTGTATAACTCGGGAGTTTTTTATTTATTTATTGAAATTTCGGATAACACCTTTGAGAACAAGCTCATTTCATAGGTTCCACGTCAGACAAACAATACATATTGGGAAGGCATGAGATGGAGAAGAAACAAAACAAGGAATTATACAAGGCATTACAAGAGTGTATAACTAGAGAAGTTCTAATACATGTGGCATTGTACAATGTATGCCATGGTGCATATTTGATTAAAACCTGGAATTCAAAGGGTCATATTAGAGGGGGTGGGGTCTTATGAAATGACCCTTTACAGAAAAATGAGAACAGACTCAGCCTATTATCTAATAATCAACAAGGTAAGGGATGGCATCAGCCCAGGAGGTGAGAAGGTATAGGACAAAGCATTTTAAAGTGAGCAAGAGAGCTCAGGAGATATAACAGGGGGAGGGGGGATAGGGGAAAGCCATAGAGGGGTAAGGGGAAAGAGTGGAAGGGATCAAGAGGAAATGTGAAGGAGAATGATTAGCAACTTAGAACAGTTATTTACATGCTGAGAACAGTTATCAGAGATCAGCGTTCCTCTAATAAAATCTCCTTTGCAATTCACTCATGGTTTCATTAGTCAGTTCATGATAAACCTGGGACCACTGATGACATTTAAAGTGTGGAATCCTGGTAAATGCTCAGTGATGACTGACTCTTGAAACTTTCTGGGCAGCACCCTGGCTTTTTTGGTAGCACCTGCATGACGTAATGCCAGTGTTTCATCCCATGCATTTTTCAAAATCGGGTGCTTGGATATAATATCTGCCACACAATCTTCAAACAGTTCTCTCTTCTGTTGATGTGTTTCACAGCAAACAGTAATCAACTCAAGTCCCTTAGCAAGGTGCATCAGTTTCTTTAGAAGGTAATTATTCACCGGAGCAAAAACATTTAAAAACATTCTCATAACCTTGGCCAAGAATAGGAATTGGGGATGATTTTGTAACTTCCAGTAGCCCTCTTGCTTCAACTGACAGATCACCATAACCATTTGCAAACTGTGATGGAACACTCTGAATCTCTTTCAGGTTATTGAGGATTACTTCCAAGGTTTTCAGGTGACCAGTCCATCTTGTTTCTGTGAGTCTTTGCAGGTGCTGACCTTTGTATAGCACACTATTCATGTTGGCAAACAAATTTGTACAGAAAGTTACAATTTGAGAACATATCTGCCACTGCTGCACTCTTCTCACACACGAGTAACCTTCAGATATAATTGATGATTCAAGCAGTAAGTGTAAGGAATTTCCTTGTTTAAGTTCTTTTACAAAAGCTTTTGTACACCTCCTTTGCAGCCTGACATAACAGAGGCACCATCAAAGCAAGAATATAAAATATTTTGCAGGGTTTTATTTAACTCCAAAAATTGATCAGCGCTTTGCTCATAAAAGTGCTAAACCTTTGTGAAAATGCATAGCACTTGCCTCACTGTGTTTAGCAAATATAACACTTCTAGAAAACCTATATAAATACTTTCTGTACAGTTAGCATTATCCCAAGAAAAAAACTGCAAATCAATTATTTACAGCCCTGTTTTTAGGGTTTATACCTATTTCCTGGATGTCTTTCAAGATCTGTTGTTTTAATATCTTCAGCAGTGAGGCCATACAATTGGGATACTCCAATAAGTCTCTCCTTCGGTTTGCCATCAAAGAACTTGAGATCACCATTGTTTTGAATATCTGCAACCATATCTTGCAGAAGCATTTTTTCATAATGTCCATTATTTCATTCTGAATTTCACCAGAAGTGTACTTTACATTTTTTGGAATGGTTTTCAGAATATCCATGAATATGGGATCTTGCCTGTAGTAAACTTAATTAGGTTGACGTAAACTCCTGATGAATTGTTCAGTGTTAGATCTAACTCATCAAACTTGACAATATCTTTATCTCCTCTCAGAGGCAGCTCATTTAGGACAGCAAACTGAATGATTTTACCCAAGGTTTTACATAATACCTATTCCTTTCAATTTGTGCAGATGACACCAGAGCAGCAATTGTGGCACCTGTGGCCTTTCTTTTCCTTGCTGCAGTCCAATCAGCCATTGCATTCAAGTGGACTAAGCCGTGCTCATGTTTGTTGAGACCTTTCCCTTGACAAAGAGCTTTTTTCCATTTGAAAATCCAGAGGATATAAAAGTCATATCAGTTCCCATTCCACCAGCATTGCCAGGGCGTGCATACATCCAGCAAGGAAAACAGAAGGCCTTATCGGCCACAGCTGAGTATTCCAACCATGGTCGGTTCACATACCATTTTTCATCAAATCTATGCAGCACTCCTCCAATGTTTGTTTAAGGATAATTAATTTGGGGTTGTGCTGGTTCTTGAGTTCCAAGATCTGATGGTATTAATGAATCATTCTTGTTTGTAACCTCACTATGTTCTTCATTAGCACATGTTGAAGTAGATGGTGAGCTTGGTTGAGTCTCTCTATGAGATGCATGAGCACAAATAACAAATTTGTCCATTTTGAAATCTGTCTACACTACTGTGGCAGTAAGGTCAATGTCCGTCACCTAAGGCAGGCTAGTCTCACAGCTAAGCTCAGTTGGCTGGAGCATGTGGAACTTTGAAATAAGTGGTGTAACCCTGTGAGTTTCTTAGGCCACACCAGTCACACACAACAGCATGCAAGCAGAGTTCTCTGGCCTCTCAGGCTGTGCTACTACTGTGGCAGTGGCAATGAGAAATGAGGTCAGTGTCAGTCACCTAAGGCAGGCTAGTCACACAGCTAAGCTGAGCAAGTTGGTACTTCCTCTGTGTGTTTGTTCTTGTTATACAGCTTTAGAACTTTAGGGTAATGGTCAGATGTCTGCCAGGTACATACGCACGGAGAGACACTGACCGCATTGCTAAAATTGGGAAGGAAGCAGGAGAGAACATTGACATCCTGGTACACATAGGGACTAATGATCTCGCCAGCTGGTCATTTGTGGAGACCAAGGAACACCTGACCAGGCTGGGAGACAAACTGTCATCCATTTCGTCCGGCATCTCTTTCTCTGAGATCCTCCCAGTCTGGGAGAGGGGGGCAGATGGACAGAAGGTCAGAGTAGGGGAGATAGGGGAGCTAAACATGTGGCTCAAGGGCTGGTGCCAGGAAAAGGGACATAAATTTGTAGGTAACTGGCAACAGTTTTGGGAGTGAAAGTTCTTTAAATCTGATGGACTGCATCTGACTAAGGAGGGAATCAGTGCATTGGGGCAGAAGTTTGATGTCTTTGCAGAATATTTAAACTAGCAAATGGGGAGAGGGGTGCAGCACCCGATACATCGAATGGGAAGAACACCCCTCCCCCCCTTAGCTAGTGATCAAACAGGAGTTCAGCACATTTGTAGTTCATTTGCATCACCAGGTAAGGATAAAGGTCTGGCTCCCAATACGATGTGCAGGGGAAACGCTGGACCTCATCCAACAACTAACACACTGAAATCTGGCCAATGGAAAATCACGTACACAAATGCTTGCAGTCTGGGTAAACAAGATCCCAGACCTGCGGGCAACAATGATAGAGGCTAAACTGGACATAGTAGCTATTAGCGAGACATGGTTCACCAGTAACCACACTTGGGAGACTTCAGTACCTGGCTATGTACTGTTCAGAAAAGACCAAGGTGCAAAAGGGGTGGCCCTTTATGTCAATGAAAATATCAAAGCTACAGAAATTCAGAGTACACATAAGGAGCCAGAAGAACTGTGGGTCACCCTGGAAACAGGAAATGGGACAGCCACATGAACTGGGATTGTCTACAGGCCTCCAGACCAGGGGGAGGACATGGACACATTACTGTTAGAAGATATACAAAACATGACAGCTAAAGGGGAGGTTCTGATAATGGGAGACTTCAACATGCCAGATACAGATTGGTCAATACCAGCAGGAACATCTGCCAGAACTAGACATATAGTGGATTTCCTGCAGGAGGAGGGCCTCAAACAGCTGGTACAACAACCAACAAGAGACAGGGCTATCCTAGATCTAGTACTGACTAACGGGGAAAGGATCACAGATCTCCCAAGTAGAAGGTCACCTGGGGGCCAGTGACCATCACATGGTATGGTTCAATTTGGCCAGTAGAACTAAATGATCCCATTCCAAGGCAAAAATATGGGACTTCAGAGGAATTGCCTTTGATAAGATGGCCAACAGAGTTAATCTAGCCCTGGCAAGAAGAAATACAGGTGAGGGGGTACAGGCAAAGTGGGCAAGCATTAAGGATGCAGTACTTGAAGCAACATCCCATTGTGTTGGGGAGAAAAGCAAGAGCAAAAGAAGGAGGAAACCACTTTGGTTCTCAAACACAGTAGCAGGAAAGGTCAGAGCCAAAAGGTTGGCCTTCAGGAAATATAAGGGAACGCAGCGGGACGAAGATAGGGAGGCATAGCAAACTTCCCTAAAGCAAGCAGGGAAAGCAGTAAGGCAGGCAAAGGCCCAAACCAATGAAACACTAGCACGAACAGTAAAAGAAGGGGACAAGACACCAGGAGCTCATCCACCCAAATCTTCCATGTGCTCAGGTGTCGGACTACCATGGCTCAGCATTCTTTTGCTCACCGTGCTCCTGTCTGGACAAATGGCCTACCTCCTGACATCTCCAATGCCACTACACTGGGATCCTTTAAACATAGGCTGCATCAGCACCTCACTGATAGTAGCTTCTGTATGTGCCACCGCTAAATCCCCGTTCGCAGCAGTGGACTACCCACAGCACTTTCCCATTCATATCCTACCAGGATAGTCTCTCGGCAACACTTTGCCTCCCTCCCTACACACTCTATCGCCTCCTCACCCATGCCCTATCCTAACCTCACCACTCCTGCCTTTCTTAGCACGCCCCCCTATCACATTATCCCTCTCCTCTGTCTTTGTCACTTTATAGAACGCAGGCATACATTGTACAGTGCCTCAGCACACCTTTTCTGTTGTCTGAGACGCCAGCTGTATTGTTTGTACACTGTAGTTTGTGTGTGTGTGTGTGTATATATATACATATATATATATATATATATATATATATATATATATATATATATATATGCCTATCAAACCTGTATTTTGTCCACCATGATTGTAATGACGTGCAACCGCTCACAGGTGTCTTCCAAGATCTTTAATAAATAAATAAAAGACTTTCTATAGATACATTAGTGTAAGGAGAAAGTCCAGAGGGGGTATTGCTAAGATCAAAGGAGATGAGGGGGAGTGTGTGGAGGAGGACCAAGGAAAAGCATATATCCTAAATAGATACTTCTGCTCAGTATTTCCTGGGGCAGGACCTACAGCTCAGCACCATGGGCATGGGGGAGGGTGATGTACACAAGTCCCTTCACAAAAGAAGGGGTCCTACAAGAGCTCACTAAGCTCAGGGTGGACAAGGCAATAGGACCTTATGGCATACATCCCAGGGTACTAAAGGAGCTAAGGGTGGAACTAGCAGAGCCATTATCAGAACTGTTTAGTGAGTCTGTGAGCACAGGAGAGGTCCCAGACGACTGGAGAAGGGCTCATGTGATCCCGCTCCACAAGAGTGGCATCAGGGAGGAGGAGGAGGCAGGGAACTACAGACCAGTCAGCCTTACCTCAGTAGTGGGCAAGATTATGGAGGCATTCCTTAAGGAAAGGATAGTGCAACACCTGGAATCCATAAGGGCACAGGATCCAAGACAGCATGGCCTGGATATTCAAAGGGGTTCTGGCGCAATATTCAAAGGGGCAGGCTGCCCGGCGCAACCCCCGATACGCCGGGGTGCATTGGTAATGTATGCGGTGCAGATGCAGGGGTCGTGCCCATGCACATGTGGCACATGCACATTCAGATATTCAGCCCGGGATGTGCGGCGCATGTGCTGGCACAACCTCTACATGCGCTGCACACTGGCGCACAAAGTTGAGTCGAATAAAAACTGATCAAGTGCTGGCCACTCACAGGTCGGCAGCTGTAGTACATGGCACAACACAACAAAAGCCGCCGGCCCTGGGTGGCCAGCAGGTACACCGTCCACAAGCACCCTATCCTGGGAGCATTGTGTCCCGTTGCCCGATCTCGGGCATATGTCTGTATAAGATCCCTGGTGGTGCAGTGGTAATCTCCCCCCTCCAATCGCCCGATCACGAGCAGTCGTAAAGTCACATCCCTGGTGGTTCAGTGGTGATCCCATCGCCTGATTGCAGGCCCAGGTAAGCGAATGATCCTGGTGGTCCACTGGTACTCCCACCCACCCCCCATGGAGAGCCCCGCCACTCAGCACCCTTCCCTCGCTCGTGGGCAGCAGCACTCCGTCCGCATGCCGCCCGGCTGCCCACTGAATAACAGGCGCACAGTATGATCTGTACGCCTGTCAGAGCGTGAGACCATACTGTACTATATAGGGTCCGATAGCGTGAATGAACGATCCATCTGCCATATCGGGCGTGGGGCGCAGCACAGTATGGCTTGTAGGGCCATTGGTCCACAGTGGCCCAACAGGTGTACAGATCTTACCGTATGCTGTGAATTGGCGGCAGGGGTGCTGCCCCACCGATGATGTGGGGTTGCTGGGTGGCAGGGCCCTGTGGTGGGTGGGTGGGGGGTACCACTGGACCACCAGTGATCATTCGTTTACCTGTGCCCGCGATCGGGCGAAGAGGCATACCACTGGACCATCAGGGATGTGATTGTATACCTGCCCTCGATCGGGCGATGGGGATTACCACTGGCCCACCAGGATGTAGACATACATATGCCCGCAACGGGCATACTGAGCGTGGGGACTTCAGTGCATTGGAAGACGTGTCAATCCCCGCTGGCTGCAGCCGGGCAGGATGCCAGGCACAAGTCGCCGGGGATCGGTGCATCGCATGCAGATGGCCCCATTTGCACCTTGCATGCATAATGGACTCATTTGCATGCCCCATGCTGAATATTGCGGGAGATGCACCTAGCGCAACTACACTTGCGCTGGCATATCCCTCTGCTCCTGCTCTTTGTCTTGCACTGGCGCAGTGTGTTCACACCCTCTGTGCCATATTCAGTGGTACTGAGCCATGGCGCAGCACTGTTGAATATCGCCTGGTCCATGCCCTGGCACAGCCCAGTTGTGCTGTGCCCAGGCTTGTGCCACTGTCCGGCGCAGTCTGAATATCCGGGCCCATGGGTTTACAAAAGGAAGGTCCTGTCAAATTAGTGTCATAGATGTCTTTAACTGAGTAACCAGAGGGGTGGACCAAGGGGGTGCAGTTGATGTTGCCTACCTTGACTTCAGCAAAGCTTTCGATACTGTTCCACATAGAAGATTGATTAATAAGCTGGGTAGGCTCGGGGTGGGTTAGAAATTGGTCAGCTGGGTGGCAAACTGGTTGGTGGGCAGAAAATAGTGAGTGGTAGTAAACGGTATACAGTCAGAAGAGATGCAAGTCACAAGTGGGGTACTTCAGGGATCAGTCCTGGGGCCAGTCCTCTTCAGAATCTTCATCAGTGACATTGCAGATGGACTGGAGGGTAAGGTTTGTCTGTTTGCAGATGACACCAAGATCTGCAACAGAGCAGATGATCCAGATGGGATGGGCAGAATGAGAAGAGATCTGGATAAACTGGCAAAATGGTCAGAAGAGTGGCAACTGGGGTTTAATGCAAAGAAGTGCAAGATCATGCACAGAGGGAAGAGAAACCCTGAAGCCACCTATAGGCTGTGAGGGGAGTTGCTGGCAGTCACAAGAGAAGAAAGAGACATGGGCATCATCATCACCAGTGACCTGATATCATCCAAGCAGACCACTAAAGCAGTAGGTAAGGCTAGAGGGATGTTGGGGTGTATTAATAGGAGTGTCACAAGTCGTAAGAGGGAGGTAATAATTCCTCTTTACAAGACACCGGATAGGTCCCATCTGGAGCACTTTGTGCAGTACTGGACGCCACACCTGCACATTAACAAAATGGAGGCAGTCCAGAGAAGGGCAACCAAAATGGTGCATGGACTGCATCAGAAAACATATGAGGAGAGATTAACTGAGGTCAATATGTATACCCTAGAGCAAAGGAGGGAGAGAGGTGGTATGATTGAAACATTCAAACATCTTAAGGGCATTAACAAGGTGAAAGAGTCTAACATGTTTCAATATAAGAAAAATAGCAGGACAAGCACAGCATGAGATTAGAGGGGGTCCGGTTAAGGTGTAATGTGAGGAAGTTCTTTTTCACAGAAAGGGTGGTGGATGCATGGAGCAGCCTCCCTCAGGAAGTGGTGGATATGAATACAATGCAGGGCTTCAAACGGGCATGGGACAGGCATATGGGAGCAATATAGATGAGTATGAATAGATAGGCCATTGACAGAGTACAGGCTCATGGCACATTCATAAGGTAGAAAAAATGGGCAGACTGGATGGGCCTTGAGGTCCTTATCTGCCGTCAACTTCTATGTTTCTGTGTTTGAACTAAAAGAATAGAGTAGAGGCTGGAACATGACAACACAAGCACAAGTAAGAGATGGCCACGGTGGGGGGGAGGAGGGGCTGAGTTTTAAATAAAAATGTGTTCCAAAAAATGAACTGTGTCTGTTTCATTTTCTAGAGCACAACTCAGAAGAGATGGGCCCTGGGTGGGGCCGTGTGTTTAATAAAATTAGTTGCACGCTCCAGAAATGTACTGTTTTATTTACTTAAAAAGCTTCCTTTTTTTTTTTGTAATATTTATTTTTAAATACATGCACACACTACAATACACACAGTCTTTGATGGACTGACAGAATCGCTCTTCTCATTCCAAGAAGCAGCCAGGGAGGTCCTATGTACTGGTAGCAAATTTACTGTTCTTGTTCTAGACTAGTACCAATCATACCATGTAACAGCAGTCAGAGAGAGAGTACCAGTCTAGCTTAGCCTGTCCTTATCACAACTAATCTTCCCTCTGTCTCCTCCCCTCATATGTTGGTCTCTCTTTTTCTCTCTCCCTCTCTACTGTTTTCTGCTTTTCTAATAACAGTACAGTTGTGTTCCTTTAATTTTCTTATACTGCTGACTGTCCCCCCAGCCTAGCCCCCCTCTCTCTCTCCCCCCGATTCCTTTACTCCTTTGGCACTGTCTTCTGCACAGTGTATTGTACAGGCCAGTACAGTGTGCACTCTGCCCTGACTTTACTTGTGGGCAATACCAGAGAAGCCTTACAGCCCCTAGCTCTAATGCTCTCTATTCCTCTTTTGACTTTTTTTCCCTTAGGCAACTAGGGGAGTTACTCATTATGTGTACCTTTTACTTATGTGGGTAACATCTGGCCAACACGTTATGAGTAAACCCAAGCCTCGCAGCCCCCTTGGTCTCTTCTTCTATTTGTTTATTTTTTTCCCCTTGGGCAAACAGGCAGTTAATTTTATTTATTTAAAAGTTTTACCAGGAAGGCATACTGAGCAGACAGACTGCTCGATTCAGGTGCATTCTGGGGGAAGGGGGAAATTGGAGACTATACATACTGTAGAATACAGCAAGGAACAGTACATTATACACAGTTACAGCAGATATTACGATACAGTGCAGTGCAGTAGGAAATTACTTAAAATAACAATCACAGGGATTACAGCTAGTGCAGATATAACGCAGCCTAATGTTTAATCTGGCAGTATGAACTGACATCCTAGCCAGGCAGGCAGGCAGTAAGAGCGCAGGCCTATTTTAGGGAAATGATGGGATTAAGTGCATGTGCATGTGGAGCTGAAGCGGGCTTTGAGGAGATAATGGAGGTAGTATGCAGGAAGTATTTAGTCAGACTTGCCCTTTAAGCAGAAGCCTCTTAGCCCCCTTACTCTCTTCCTCCTTTACTGCTGCCTTTTCTCTTTATTTTTGTGTCTTTCAGTTAGTTACGCTGGTCTTAAGTTCTGCCCAATGCCCTTTACTTAGTTTCTAGGCAGCAAGATTCAGACTGAGGAGCTGTAGCAGTAGCAGACACAAAGTTAAGCCCTCGATTCTCTTTTGTTTCTCTGACTGACTCCTATTTAGGCCTTTTTTTTTTTTGCATTATTTATTTATGCCCCCCTCGCGTCCGACCGGCCTCTCTTCAGGCTTTCTGGACTTACCCCGTGTGTCTCCATCTGAACCCTCCCCGATGCCAGCTTCCCCGATCCCAGTCGCAGCCGACCAGGGTAGCCCGGCGTAACCCTTCGTCGGACGGGTCCCCCTCCTTCCGGAGGGTATCGCCTTCGTGCATTCATGCTCTCGCCCTGATGCTGCTGGGATTCGTACTCCCTGGCTCTTCGGGGTTCCATGAAGGCGGGGGGTCCAGGCGGCCGTCTTCCGGTCGCTCGGACGCCATTTTTCCACTTTTTCTGGTTTCCCTGACGTCGCGCCGCTTCTTGTAGTGCCTCTGGTCTCCACTGGGGCCGCTTACAGAGCGAGGCATGACGCTAACCCACCCTGGAGAGAGCAGTCCTTAGGATGCCCAGTCCTCTCCGCTCCCTGTCGGCGACTTTCAGCGCACCTGGAGTCCATTCCTCGAACCCAGGTCGCCGGCGTGGTTTGAGGTAAGGCGCCAGCGCCTCAGCCCTCTACGCCACCGGGCCGGCCATTTAGGCCTTTTTAGTGTGTCTTTTGTTACACCTCTTAGTTATTTCTTATTTGTTAGGGTTTTATTCCTTCAGTCCCTTTTATTTGTTGTAATAATAATACATAGATACATAGATAGTGTCGGTAGATAAGGGCCTGTGGCCCACCCAGTCTGCCCATTTAAGTTTGTAAGTTCAGTTTATGTTTTCCAGGAAGTCTGTTGCCCCTTACCCCTGACCTCCAGAATTCCTTTATGTCTATCCCATGCATTCTTAAATCCCGTGATTGTTTCAGCCCCCACCACTTCCTCTGGCAGGGTGTTCCACTTGTCCACCACCCGTTCTGTGAAGAAATTCTTCCTCACGTTTCCTCTGAATCGCCCTCCTCCAACTTCATCCCATGCCCTCTAGTCCTGGAACATCTTTTCGCTAAAATAGTGCATTCCTGCACCTGTTCCTCCTGTAAGATACTTGTAAGTCTCTATCATATCCCCTCTCTCCTCCTCTCCTCCAGGAGTACATGTTCAGTGCTTTCAACCTGTCCTCATAGGACTTGTGATGCAATCCATGCACCATCTTTGTTGCCCTCCTCTGAACCTTCTCTACCCTGTCTATGTCCTTACGTAGGTAAGGTCTCCAGAACTGCACAGTGTACTCCAGGTGCGGCCTCACTAGTGTCTTGTGTAGTGGAATTATGACCTCCTTCCTGCTGGTGATGCCCTGCCTATGCATCCCAGCATCCTATTTGCTTTACCTGCTGCCTTGTCACACTGTTTCCCTGCCTTGAGGTCATCAGAGATGATAACTCCAAGATCCCTTTCCTGCTTGGTGCATGCTATATCCTCACCCCCAACTGATATATTGTGCTAGGGTTTTTGTGCCCCATATGCATTATCTTGCACTTCCTTGTATTGAATTTCAACTGCCAAACCCTGACCATTCTTCAAGTTTCTGCAGGTCCTTCTCATTCTGTCTACACCCTCTGGTGTGTCTACTCTGTTACAGAGCTTTGTGTCATCAGCGAACAGTGAAATTCTGCCTTCTAGGTCCCATGCAATGTCACTGATGAAGATATTGAATAGTACCGTCCCAGCACTGATCCCTGTGGTACCCCACTGGTCACTTTTTCCTCTGTGGAGTGACAGCCATTTACCACCACCCTCTGTGTCCTGCTGCCCAGCCAGTTACCTACCCACCGCACTACTGTCCTGCCCACCCATATTCCCCAGTTTGTGCAATAGTCTTCTATGTGGCAGTGTCAAGGCCTTGCTGAAGTCCAGATAGGCTATGTCCACTGCCCTCCCTGATCCACCTCCTAGTCACCCAGTCAAAAATTCAGTGAGGTTGGTCTGACGGACCTTCCCCTGGTGAACCCATGCTGCCTTGGGTCCTGTAGTCCATTGACAACCAGATGTTCCACCAATCTCTCCTTCAGTAGTGCTCCATGATCTTCCCCACTGCGAGGTGAGGCTGATTGATCTGTAGTTCCCCTTCCTCTTTGTTCCCACTTTTGTATAAGGGGACTACATCTGCTATCCTCCAGTCTTTGGGTACCTCCACTGTTTCTAGTGATCAGCTAAACAGGATAGCAAGAGGTTCAGCCACCACCTCTTAGTTCTTCAGGACCCTGGGGTGCACCCCATCTGGCCCCATTGCTTTATCAACTCTTATTACTTCCAGTTCCTTCAGGACCCTTTCTTGTGTAAAGGGACTTGTGTCCATTTCTGCACTATTCTCACCCTTGTACTCCATTCAGACCCATTACCCTCCTCTTCCTCAGTAAAGACTGAGCAGAAATACCTGTTCAATATGTCAGCTTTACTGTTGTCATCCTCCACACAGCCCCCATCCTCCCCCTTCAGTCTCACTATCCCTCCCTTTGCCTTTCTTTTTTCACTTATGTACCTGTAAAAGGTTTTGTCCCCTCTACCCACTGATTTTGCAATGTGTTCTTCTGTCTGAGCTTTGGCTTCCCTTACTGACCTCAATAATGGTTTATCATGTCCTTAGGGAAGGAACGTAAACAACACAACCCAAAGTTCTTTCCTTCTTTATCTTTAGGCCTTTGTTTTTTAGTGTCTTTTGTATAATTGTTACGCTGCACTTAGTTATTATTTGTTTTTAGGGTTTTATTCGTTCCCTTTTAGTTGTACTAGTACTGCTGGCTTATATCATCATGCCATTAGGCTTAGGGAAGGTAGGAACACAAACAAGAAGTTGCACCTTCAGGAGTCCGTTCTGTCCTTCTCTTTAGTAGTGTCTCTTTTGTATAGACACTACAATTTTTTAAAGTATTATTTGTTGTTAGGGTTTTATTCCTTCCCTTTTATTTGTACTAGTAATGCTGGCCTATTATATCCTCATGTCCTTTGGAGGTAGGAACACAAACAAGTTACATTACACCCTCAGGAGTCGGTTCTTTCCTTCTCTCTATTGGTGTGTCTTTTGTATAATTGTTGTTGCACTACACTTGTTTTATTTATTTGTTTGTTTGGGCTTTACTCCGTCTCCCTTTTATTTGTACTAGTAGCAGTGGCGTTTCATGCCCTTTGGGAATGTAGGAACACAAGCAGCAAGTAACAAGGACAGTAGGATCCTTTACAAAATTGGAGTTTTTCTTTACAGTCATGAAAGGATTTTACCCCTCCTCTATAATTGATTTGTTTCCTAGGTTTGTTACTTCTGCTTTCACTAGATCTCAGTCTAGGCACACTTCTAAAATGATATTCTTCAAAAAAGTATTTGTGCAAAGATCTCTATTGTTTAGGGCTCCCACTTTTTATGTTTGCTTGCACGCATGTGCAAGAAACATAGTGCCATCATCCGAGTTTTCGGAGGTGTGGCAGCCCTCTTCCAATTCAGTCAGTGTGTTTGCAGGCGCTGCCGCAGTTCTCCAATGCCTGATGGAGCTGTCTATGACAGCTCCAAAATGCAGTGGAGTACAGTTGAAAGGGGGAGCTACGCTTCAGTGAGCAGCGATTAGATGTTGCCTGCCTCGCTCCCCCTACACACACACACCGCACGCACTCACACTGCATGCTCGCCCCTCCCCACGCACACACTGTGTAGCCGACGGAGTGCCCAATCCCCATGGGCTGTGCTGCCCCAAGCAGAGTTACATATGCCACGCTGGGTGCCCACCCCAGCGTGGCGCTGACATTATAAGCCGGCAGGGGTGCCCAATCCCGATCTGCTCCACTGTTCCCCCAGTACAGGGTGCCAAGCGTGGCAACAGATGCTATTGCCAGGGTGCCCAATCCCCGTTAGCTCCACACCCCACCAGCCATCCTTGTGCACACACTGAGAGCCCACCCCAGTGTGGCCAAGCGTCAGCGTCGTCATTTAACAAAAAAAAAACGTAAAGCGGTTTCCTCACTGTGTCTGCCCCAGCCGCCGCCCACCACTGCACCGCCTTCCCCCCCCCACCCCCTCACCCATACTTACCTCTGGACTCTGGCGCGGCATTTCTGATGGACCAGGAACACGTCTGCACTCTTCAAAGCCGACCGGAACTGAGGAAATGCCAGTAAGCTGTATAATGGGATAGATAGGATTTTTCAACTTTGCTGCATATCTCAGCCATTTTGGAATTTTGCACAAATTTTCAACATGGGGTTTTGGGACCCCTTCTCATGAGTGCTGTCACTGTCATGGCGTTAATCGGACCCAAAGGGTGATTTCGCGATCACTCTTCGAAATCACCTTTGGAGCCGGAGAAATAGCAACGACCTGCCACTGTTCGTGAGATGGGCTTCAAAAAGCCTATGTTAAAAGTTTGTGGAAAATTCTAAAATGACTGTTTTACGAGTGCGCTATGCAGTTCCTACGCATGCTCATAAGTTTGCGAATTTTCAATTTTTTCACTCCAGATTTTCCACATTGCCATTTTATTACACTTCCTTATGAGCAGTACAGCTGTCATTTTCCACATCTTGCCCAAAACGTGTTATTCGCCCATGTAGCGCACAATGGCGCAGTCGGTGTGCGAAATCAATGTATGGGACACATTAAGAAAATCACAGTGACACTGTTCAGGAGCAGATGTCTTAAAATGGCTATGTTGAAAATTTGGTGACAAAAGTCCATAAAATGACTGTGTTACGAGTGAGCAATGCGCAGTTTCCACGCACCCTCGTAAGTTCATGACTTTGTAATATTTTCAGTCCAGATTTTCACCAGTGGCATTTTTCCACACTTCCTTATGAACAGTACAGCTGTCATGTTTTACAACATGGCCGAAATGTGTTTTCACACTTTTAGCGCAGAGATGCGTGGTCGCTGTGGGAAGTCATTGTTCGGGACAGATAAAGAAAATCACAGTGACACTGTTCATGATCGGAGGTCCCAAAATGCCTGTGTTGACAATCTGCTGTAAAAAAAATCCCCAACCTAATTACATTATGGGTGTGCGTTGCACAGTTTCTATGCACGCTCGTGACTTCACCAGTTTTGTTAATATTTTTACTGTAGATTTGCAACATTGCCATTTTTTACACCTCCCCATGAACAGTACAGCTGTCATTTTTCACATCCTGTTCGGAATGTGTTTTTGCACCTGTGGTGCTAAATGCCGTAGTCGCTGTGCATAAGCAGCTTTCAGCTAACAAACTGAGGTGGGGGTCACAAAAAAACCATGTTGAAAATTTGGAGTGAAAATACCAACGAATGCCTGAGGTGTTAAGGTTTCCAACCATAACGCCCCACCCTGTAGAGAATGACAGGTATCAGGGGTGTGACTTGGGATTCTTGCCTATAATGCTCATACCATTCCACATCCTGCAGCCAGTGAGAGGCATCGAGGTATGCCTTGGACTCTTTGGCCCCAAAGTTCACCCATTCTCCTATACCGCACCCATCTCACCGTATTTCCTGATGGAATGGGTGCGCATAGGGGCCAAAGACCCCAAGGCACACCGTGACACTTGTCAGTGTCTGCAGGGTAGGGTGTGGTGAAATGGCATGGCCATTATGCCTGACGACCCAAAGGCACACCCCAATGCCTGTCACTCTCTGCAGGGTGGTGGTGGGGTTGCCTTCAGTTCAATACTTCACTGCCATTTCTATTATGCAGCTCTGTAACTTGTACACTACCAATGCTAATGCCAGCAAGCAAACATTCGGCATTGACAAATGCTTGTTTAACTCTGTTCCATCTGAAGTTGTTGCAAGTAGCACTATCTGGTGCTTTAAAACTCGACTTAAACAATGGCTCTTAACTTGAAATGAATGTACCTGTACAAAGCATTGATTAATGTTGATGAATGTTATTGTCATTTTACTGTTTGTATGTTAAATTTATCACCTGTGAAAATGGGCTTTTTGCTCATCCGGTCTACAAGAATAAAAAACCAAAATGAAAATGAAAGTTACATACACACCCAGGAGTCCGTTCTTTCCTTGTCTTTTCTTTTTTTTTTTAGGTCATTTCTTGTCCGTCCCCCCCAACATCCTGCAGACCTGACCCTTCGTAACCACCAAAGAGTCATCCTCCTGCCTCACTCGCCCTACCAAGACTCATCTCTATTGTCCCCGTGTAGCTGTGGCCCCCCAAGTGGGGCCGAGGTGGGCCGGGCAAGCACCCTGATACTCGCATTTCATCAGACTGGAGGTAGTCGGGCAGGCGAGGGCATATTGGAGGCACATTCTGGGTGCTCCTTCTTTCTGGGAACTGCAGGTGTTTTTCTGTGTGGGGGAGTGGCATGCACCCTATGCCAAGGCATCACTGCCAGCATCACCACTCCCCCGTCCTGCTACGTCTGCTCTGCACCTGACGTGCCACTGGTCTCTGCCAGAGGCCAGTCAAGCACCAAGCATGGAACCCCCTCCCTCCCGGAAGAGGAGAGCTGTCCTCTGGATACTCAGTTCTCTCCCTCCCCTGCCAACCCACGACAGCCCGGGCTCATTCCCGAACCTGGGTCGCCGGCATGGCACGAGGTGTGGTGTCCAGCGCCTCAGCCCTCAGCACCACCGGGATGGCTTTCCTTGTCCTTAGTGAGTGATTTAGTTACCTTTTTGGGGGGGGAATGACTATGGACTGTTTTGGCAGGGAGATGATGTCTTGTCTGTAAGACAAATTAGTTTGATGATGATGATGATACCAATGAAGGCTAAAGCATTGAGGCAGCTGTTTCTTAGCTGAATAAAAGTTATAAAACTAGTGCCTCCGCCCTCCACATGGCTCCCAGCCCGGCTCTGGTGGCCTGCCACCCTTCCCCGATGCAGATCTTCAGGCAGCTGTACTGCTGCCTCACTCTGCTTGCAAATAATGCTGAGCGATCAAGTGGAATATATTTTTTTTCTCAAGTATTGTGTTGGCAGTCAGAGTTGGTTTCAGACTTGGAGACTCGGTCCAACAACTAAACAAACACTGACAACTGAACAACTACCAACTACTGAGAAAACACACTACAGAAATCTCATCATGAGACAAGATGAGTGCTGAGTGCACCACGGCATGTCCTCTCTCTCTCCGCAGTAAGTCAGTGAGTGACGTGCACAAGCACGTTGTTTCCAAGTCCGGACTAAGGATTTCGATCTGCCTGCCAATGAAATGCCAAATCAGAAATCTCACTGCCACGGCATGGCCAGTTGGGCATGAGTTACCCAATTAGCCTGACTGCCGATTTGGTGCGACACCTGTCAGTGCAATGACTGGATTCATCTCTGTTTCCTCCTCATGGCAGCCACTTGCTTCCACCTGGTTTTTGCTGAGCTCACGCTCACTCCATGCCCATAATCACGTGAGCGCTGCTCCGGTGGGTCACATGACAACAGGGACGGCCAGAGCAGTGCAACAAGCGAGGGAGCGATCAGCCTACTGGAGGAAGCTTAGTACTGCATCGATCTTAAGATTTTTTCTCCTAGCCTCTCAGTGCAGCACTGATGATGAATTTTGATGAAATTTACCAAGGGGGCAAATAGAATTACAGGGGCTGTGACCCTATGCCCTCCATAGCTATGGGCCTGGGAAGTATAATAAATGTCTGAGAATTATCCAATAAGTTGCTAATGTTTTTAGTGCTAACCCTCTCTAATATATCTAAGATAGTGCAGTGGTGAAGAAGTGAAAAATCAAAATTGTCAAGTGTTGGCAGTACTACTGGAGTGTGCATCTAAAATCAATTAAGGCAATGCAGTGGTAAAAAAGTGTGGAAGAAAAATTGTAATCTTTTTGCAGTGCTATTGCATTGTGCATATAAACATAAGAAAGATAATGCAGTGATAAAGGAGTGTAACATAAAGTCAATGCAGTGTGTTTACAGTGCAGTGAATAAAAGCAGTGGTGTGTCAGTGTGCATTGCAGTAACACTGAAATGCGACTCGATTGCAGTATGCACTCCACATCCCTCTGCAAGGTTGGGATGTGATGGGCAGTACCCAGATACACTGGTTCCATTGAGTCACTTCTCTGAGCATAAATGCCCCCTATTTGGAGTTGAAAAATGCTAAAAAAAGGTTGAACAATTGGGTAAAGCCTTCTAACATTGCAAACTTATTATACCACACTGGATTACTTTTCAGCTGTCCTGTGCAAAACATTTACTGAACCGCTCCCCCCCTCACACACGTTTCATTCCCAGCTTCTGCTTAACCTGCCTCGTGTCACAAGAATCTTCTTTTTCAGGTTTTGAGCAGAGGACTGGATTTTGCTCTGAGCATAACTACTTCATATTATCTGTAGAATGTACAGTATAGGGCAGAAGATTCCTGAATGTCAATGATATACTGTACCTCATAAGTAGTCCAAATAATTGTTCCTATTAATAAGTCATTTAAAATTGGCAGCCTTGGTTTCGGTGCAAGTCTAAATCATTTGGGGGCTGGGAGGAGGAGAGTTGAGTACCGCAGATGGTGCTGTTTTCCTCTGATTTGGTAGAGTGACAGTCTCCACTGCACTACCGTCACCTGAGTGACAACAGGTGGCGGAGCAGCTATAGCTGGAGAAGGTGGGGTGCTGACAGACACCAGCACATAAGCATTTACTGCATGCGTGTGCCACTGAGTCTACATTTTCAATGTGTTATGGGCAGGGGAGCAAATTGAAGATGATAACTTGGAAGCAGAGCAGCGTGATGCCAGCAGTCTCAGTCCCCTCACTGCTGGCACATAAATAACATTACTAAATACAGTACATAACTAGGACCGAAAGTAGAAATGATTAGGTACTGTAAATTGGAATACAAGTGCACACCTAAATCCTTCCTTATAAATTTGAAAACAAAACATCCCTTTGTCCCACAAGAAACTTTCCCAGATCCCATAACATCCAAAAGCAGTAACCCTCGGGCCCACAATTTCACACCCACCAGTCTTTAGCATCCTAAGCTGCAGTCTGGTCATTCTGCAATGACCAGGCACTAGACTCAATAATGGGACTGTATGTTAATCTCTGTGTTCTGATTGGCTAGTACTAGTGCTATAGCATGTTTGTAAGAAAGTGCATAACAGTTTGGGTTTCTTTCAGATGCGCTTTTTAGCTCCATCGAAAACAGCATATAATAAACATTTACAGTATGTTCATTTTAAAATTATTATTATTCAAAGGTAAAAAAGTGTTTTATAAAGGAGAGGTGCACTGCAGTGGCTGTGGAGTGGAAGTCTTCAGGGAGACGTTTTGGAGACAGGTGCTGCCCCATCTGCATGCAGCTGAGGGAGAAGGCCACTCGACTCTGTGCTGAGTTGTCTAGGATTTGGTGGACTTCTTCCCCCACCTTGTGGGGCTTCTTCCTCCACCCAGGGGCTACCAAGTCCACCAACCCAGAAGGTGCTAAGAAGGAGGGCTGGCTGGACTGTGGTGGGTTCTGGGAGGATGGGGTAGGCGTCAGAAACACATTCCTCAGCCGGTGCCACTACACATTTTTTTCCACCATTTTGGTGGGACGGGACTGCCAAGAACAAGCACCCATGGTAGTGGCAAGGGAGGATGTGAGGGTCCTGTAGATAGGAGGCCCCAAGGTGGGAGGCAGAGGATCCCAGAAGAAGAGGAGGCAACTTCTGGTGGGGGACTTAATTATTAGGGAGTAGCTTTGGTTACAGGATGGGAGGAAAGAGGGAAGTGAGGTGCCTGCCTGGTGCCTTGGCATAGATGGATGGGAGTGGATGCTTAGGGTCGCTAGGGTGGCGAGGCAGGAGGAGAAGCGAGATGTCATTGTTCATCTGGAAACTAATGACCTGGCAAGGGACACAGCCATGATGGTGCAAAATAGGTTTAGGGAGATGGGGAGAGGCCTGCAGCAGGTAATTCGCATGGTGGCTTTCACTGAAGTGTATGGCTGGGGAGAAAAGGAAGCACCACATCAGGGTATTCAACAGCTGCTTGAAGGCATGATGCAGGAGTTGTACAAGGCCCTACAAGCTAGCATGATGGTATCAACCTATTCGATACTTACCAGGTGGAACTTGGAGCTCAGCACCACCCACAGTCCTGAGCAGTGGCAAAATATACCCCATCAGTGCATAGGGTAACGGAAGCCGTATACTGGAGGGAGTATGCATGGGAGTGTCGCATGTGATACTTCTGTATCCCAGCAGTAATTGCAGAGTTCATGGGCCCCCAGTTGGCAGAATGCCGGCGCAGTTGCAGCAATGCCGCAGCAGACCTAACCCATATACTGCTACCTTTTTGCAGACATTTTGGTGGGAGGTCTCTCAAGAAATTGAGGACATATTTGACTGTGCAGGCCTGATATCCCCCACATTTATCTTAACAGCTGTACCACCACTTCACTAGACATTAACCCTCCCCACCATAAAAATTGTGAGCGTTTTAATATTAGAGGCTAAAAAGGTCATAACCTGTTTGTGGTGGACATAGAAGGTTCCTACTCATGGGATGTGGAGGGCCCTTACCCTCGAGATATATCCCCTCAAGAGATTGTCGGCACACTGTAGCAAACAAGCTCAATCATTCGATAATAAATGGAGGAAATGAGTTATGTATCAGCTTGACAAATGGACTTTGTGCCTTACAGTCGGATACCCCTCCCCCCACTATACCCTCGACGATGCTCCTCTATTACTAGCCCTTACAGATCTTCACATTTTTAAATCCATTCTACAGGAGGGAGTAATGCTGCACTAACTCAGATATCACTATCTTCTTACTCTTTTTCTTTCTCTTTTCTTTCTTTCTTCCGTGCTCACTCTTCAGTATTTTCTTCCATCTCACATTCAGAATAACCTTGCACAGCAGCTACAATTTCAGTGGAAAGTCTGAAAGTTGGGGAAGGCCATCACTAAGACTTCAAGGCAATGGAGCGATAAAAGACTTCCACCTTCTGAATTGTCCCAGCAGTCACCGCCTTTTATTCAGAACAGTTTTGGCTTTCGACACATCTTAAAGAGGTTCAGCCTAAGTGACTGCGACATGCACTATGTTTGTTTATTTAAAAAGTTTCACCAGGAAAGACATACTGAGCTGAAAACAGCTTATTTCCAGATGCGTCCTGGGGGGAAGGGTAGTGGGGGAAATATATACAAATATATAAACATACATGCATTTACAGAACAGTACATAATCACTTAAGTTATACAAATACAAAAACAGAAGTAAACATATATTTATAGAGTAGTGCATAATCACTGAATTATACAATGAAATGAAAGGTACAGAACATTAACACATGATAATAAGCTGTTCGTTGGCAACAGCAGTAATACAACAGATTCAGCTAGAGAAGGGAGACATAACCAAAGGAGGGGCATGTACAAAGCCTCTCTTATTCTGTTGCCTTGTCACGTATGGTGAAATGGATTTCTTTGTACTGTAATTGAAAAAAAAAAAATTATAATTATGTTTTAAAAAAGGCATAATGCAGGGAAGAGGGGTTTGGCTGCATTGGGGACTGGTCCTACCTGTGGGGGTAAAGGTCTGTACAAGGGAGATGGCCTTCATTCATCCAGGAGGGGAATGGCAGTCTTGGGTGGAAGGTTTAAATAATACTTCAACTGACATTTAAACTAGCAAAGAGGGAAGCAGAAGTAAAGAGGGAGACAGTAAATCCCACCATCGAAAATGGAGCATCTGGGAGGAGAAGCCCAGGGGAAATACATTTGTCTGGGGTAGTGGGGCATAGAGACAAGGGGGGGGGTGTTAGGGTCGGTAGGTAGTACCAAGGCTGAGTGAAGAATTTAGAAGGGTGGACAGAGAGAGAAAAAAAAGGGGGAGGACAGTACCAGGGACAAGGGAAGGATGGACTAGGGAAGAGGAGCAAAGTATGGGCAGGGGAGGACAAAAGGAGCCATGTATGCCAACGCAAGGAGCATAGGAAATAAAATTCCTGACTTTGAGGCAACCAGTGTGGAGGCAGACCTGTATCTGGAGGCCATAAGAGAATCATGGTGCACTGACAACCACTACTGAGATGTGGTCATTCCGGGTTACACCATCTTTTAAAAGGATAGGCAGGGTTCTCCACTGTCTAGGAATATAGGGCAGTGGCTGTGGTGCATGGGTCCAAGGGTGCATTTTTCATTGGACATCCTTTATGTACTATACATTTGTATAATGTTTTTTAAACAAGGTATACTGCATTGTTATCTAAACAGGACAGCAGTATAATAAAGGATGGTAACAAAAGATGATTTTAGAGTATTATATAAAAAAACAGGTTGATTCCCCAAATTATTGAGTGGTGGTAAAACAAAATATAGAGCAGTAGTAAAAAAATATAAGGTGGTGGCCCACTGCACTAAAATAATGAATGGGGAACACTGATAGGGTAGGGAGAAAAGGTTGGGGGGGTTGGTTTTATATGTGAGGGAAGGTATAAAGGCCACAGAGTTACAAGCACAATGGGGATAAGGAAGGGCTGGAGGTTCTTTGAGTTGGCTTAGAGACTGGGTCCAGGGCCTTTGCCTGTGAGTGGATGATGTACAGTCCATCAACACAGAGGGAGGAGTTAGTTAGGGTTTTGGGGAGGCCATTGGCAGAATGGTAAGCAAAGGGGAGGTTTGATTATGGAGGACTTTAATCTGCCAGATGTAGACTAGAACATTCTGGTAGCAGGTACATCTAGAAGCGGGGCCATCCTGGGTTCCCTGCAGGGGACATTTGTTAGGCAGCTAGTTACAGAACCCACTAGGATCAGAGTAGTGCTGTATAAGGTGCTTGCAAACAGGGACAGCATTGTGTATGTTACAGTGGGTAGCTCCATGGGCAAAAGTGATAAATGAACAGCGTGGTTTGGCATATGGACTGGACAGAAGAAGAAACATACTGGGATGAGGGTCCTGGACTTCAGGAGAGTATATTTTAAAGAAATAGGAGGCTGTGTTAGTAAATACCTTGAAGGGGGGGGAGTGGAGGCAAAATGGATATGGGTGAAGGTGGGAATAACTAATGCAACGGCAAGCTGTTTGAAGGAAATAAGCAAGGGCAAAGAGGAGGAAAATCCACTGTGGTTCTCTGAGGAGGTGGCTAAGGCAGTAAGGGAGGGAAAAAACAGCTTTTAGGAAGTACAAGGAAACCTAAATGGAGAGGGACAATGCCAAGGAGGTTTATCTAGACAAAGGGAGGCAGGGAGGAGGGTGAGTACAGCAAAGGGAGGCAGGGAGGATGGTGAGGACAACAAAGGCTCAAACAGAAGAGAAGATCACATAGGTGGTCAAAAAAGGGGGTAACACTTTCTTCAAGTACGTGAATGAAACAAGGAAAGGTAAGGGGAGGGGTAGTGAGGATCAGGAGAGTTGGGGGGGACTGTGCAGAGGAAGATCAAGAAAAAGCAAACATTTTAAACAAGCGCTTCTGTTCATTCTTCACAGTGGAGGTGGGGGGGGGGAGATGGACCAACATGCATCAGTAGGCATCTCGGGAAGGGGAAGTGGATACAAGGACACAAGGATACAAGTCCATTTTTGGAAGAAGGAGCCCTCGGAAACAAGGCAGTGAGACTAGACAGGATTAACCCAAGGGTACTAAAGGAAATGAGCACAGTGCTAGCCACCCCTCTGACAACACTATTCAGCACTTCACTGGAGATGGGGGTAGTTCCATAGGACTGATGTGGTTCCTCTGCACATGAGTGACAGCAGGGAGGAGGCTAGCAGTTACCTGACCATTTAGTCTCACATCAGTGGTGGGAAAGTGAATGGAAATCCTGCTGAAGGATAGAGCGATTGAGGACCTAGAGGAAAATGGGTCTGCATGACTAATGGTAGCACAGCTTCACAGCGGGGAGGTCATGTCAAACATCATTATCTTTAACTAGGTTATGAGGGAGATGGATCTGGGAAGGACAGTGGATGTGGCCTGTCTGGACTTTGGTAAGGCCTTTGACACTGTGCCACACAGGAGGCTGACTAACAAACTTAGCAACCTGGGGGTGGGGAGAAGGTGGTACACTGGGTATCCAAATTGGTTGAAAGATAGGAAGCAGAGGGTGGTGGTAAATGGCAGTCACTTGTGGGATGGAAGAAGTGACCAATGGAGTACCATAGGGATAGGTACTGGGCCTTGTCCTCATCAATGTCTTCATAAGTGACATTGCTGAGGAACTGGAGGGGAAGGTGTTTCTCTATGTGGATGAGACAGAATTCTGCAACAGGGTAGATGCCCAGGAGAGTGTGGAGAGAATGCAAAGGGATCTGGGGAAACTATAGGCATGGTTAATGGTGTGGCAGTTGGGTTTCAGTGCCAAAAAGTGCATAGTCATGCACCTGGGGCAGGGAAACCTAAGGACTTTGTATAAAATAAAGGGGAGGTACTAATTGTCACCAAGCAAGAGAGGGACCTTGGGGTAATCATACCTGATGATCTCAAGGTGGCAGGGCAGTGTGACAAGACAGTAGGCTAGCTGGATGCTGGGTTGCATAGGGAGGGTGATTTCTAGCAGGAGAAGGGAGGTGGTGTTGCTACTGTATGACTCATTAGTGAGACCCCACCTGGAGTACTATATCCAGTTCTGGAGGCCACACCTCCACAAGGGCATTGACAGAGTGGAAGTGGTCCAGAGGAGGGCTACCAGAATGGTATGGGGGTTACCTGAGAAACCGTACGAGGAGAGGATGCAGGAGCTGAACATGCACTCCTTGGAAGCCAGGAAAAGCCTATACGTACCTCACGGGGGTGAAGTGCACGAGGGGTCTCTTTTCAATGAAGAGAACCAGAACAGGAGGGTCATGCTATGAAACTTGGGGGAGGTTTAAGAGGTATATGAGGAAATATTTTTCACAGAAACGGTGGTGGACACCTAGAACAGCCTGCTAGAAAAGGTAGTGGGGAGCTTCAAGTATGTGTGAGATAGGCCCATGGACATAATAGGTAGAGGAAATGAAGGAGGGAGGGACACATGTGACCAAACAGGGTCCAGGATGTAATAATAGGCAGGGAAATAGGACAGACTAGATGGGCCTATTAGTCCTTTTCTGCCTACACATTATATGTTTCTCTGTTAAACCTTACTCTGATGTTTTTATTCAGTCAAAACCCAAACTGCAGAACAGAAACTGTAGCAAAAGAGATTGCCAGTTTCTCAAAATTCATTTACAGTTTTAAAACTACTATATAGCATAATAGCAATAACAGATACAGTGGTTCAAGTTTGCTCAGCAATAACCAGACAAGGGGTTTAATAAACTCCTTCGGTTTCGGTGTTTATTACCCCACTTATCTGGTTATTACTTTGTAAACCCTTATCCCCATACTGTTGTGCCTGTAATAACATTATAAAAACAGCATCAGTAGGAGTCACATTTTTAGTCCCACTGACCCCTAATAAGATGAGAAAAGCACCATCATACAGACCCACAATTGTAGGTCTAGTAACCCTTAATACATTTTTAAATGCAGCATCTGTCAGACCCACAATTAAAGGCCCAGTGACCCCTGTAAATTGCAAGTGCAGCATCTCTCAGCCCAATAATTTCTGACCCACGGACTCCCAATAAAATACAAAAACTGCATCATAAAGACTCAGTTTTAGGCCAAGTGACCCCAATGCAATTTAAAAACTGATATCCCTTGGACTTACAACTTCATGTCCACTGATTGGATAAAATTGCAATTTTAGGCTCCGTGACCTCGAATAAAATGATAAAAAAGCAGCATCATTTAGACTTAGAATTTCAGGTCCAGTGACCCCCAATAAAGTTGAAAAGCAGTATCCCTCAGACCCACAATTTCAGGCTCAGAGAACTCTAGTAAAATTTACAGAGCATATATGTTGAACCCACAGTTTCAGGACCAGTGGTTAGGTAAAATGAAAAAGGGTGGTATCCATGTGACATACAGTTGTAGGCTGTGTGCCCCCCCCAATAAAATCAAAAAAGTAGAATCACTCTGATCCACAGTGTCGGACTGAATGACTCCCAATAAAATTATGCTGAGTTATGCAGTCTCACAATGTTTTTTGCACTATGGTGATTAGTAAATTAACCATATCTTAGTTTGATAGTTATTTTAAAGCAATGTACAATAATAGGTACTGTGATGTACTGTATGTATAATTGCATTTAAAGTAAAATGCCTGTATTTTGCATGGCATGCTTATAAAATGGTTCAACAATTGTAATGGAATTCAGACAATACTGTCTATTCATGAGTTACTAAACATATTAACCGATACTGTACACTCTTATTTTTCTTTATACTTGTATTCTTTGCAAAAACTCTTTGGTAATGCTCCAGTTAGGGTAACTTAATGCCACAGAAGTAGGGAAATGTAGCGTTAGGGTTTCCAACTCAGCTCCCCACCTTCACATTCAAGCAGCAAGAGGAAAACGCATTAGGGTTTTGTGTCTCCAGAGTCTTGGTGGAACAGTGGTGGTGTCTTTCTTGGGGTTGTCAACCCTAATGGTCACCATCACTCCCAGCCCGTAGCCTCCTGTCAAAAGTACAAGGTATTTCTACAAGCCAGTGTCTCATAGTGATACACTCCTCAAAGGTAAAGAAGTATGTCTTGCCACATGTTGCCAACACAGTCTGTTACAACTTTCTTCAGTCCATGTGAGAAGGAAGGGACATCATGTCTTACATTGTTTGCTCAGGGAACGGGGTGGGCATTAGGGTTGACAACCCCAAGTAAGAACCCACCACTGATTTGCCAAGACTCCAGAGACCTAAATTTGTTTTCCTTTTGCTACTTGGAGGGTGGGGGTGGGGAGTTAGAGTTGGAAATCCTAACACTACATTTTCCTACTTTGGTGGTGTTAAGTCACCCTAACTGGTGCATTAACAAAGTTTTTTTGCAAATAATTTCCTTTCTTTTTGAGATACTGGCATCATATCGTGAATGGATGCAGATGTGCAGGGCCCTTTGTGCTCTGTGCCCGTGGGAAGACTCCACCATCTATGCACTTCCATGCAGTGATGGATGTCAAGAATTCATGGGGCTGTCTGGTGGGCTGTGGAAGCGCAGGGCCCTCTAGTCTCTATGGTTCCATGTGGCTGCAGATACAGACACACAGTAAAAGAGTCCATCTGTTAGCCAGTGCAGAGGGTCCTGTGCCACTCACGGGTGCAGAGGTGCAGGGCCCTATGCAAAGAGGACAGCTGTCTTCACTGTATGGTACCTGGGCCTGTGTGGACAACCCTGCAGCCCTTATTCCCTGGCTGTGGGGGGTGTCACATAACAATGCCATCCCCTCAGCCTCACCCCCTACAGCTGGGACACTGAGCTCACCCCTGAACTCAGCTCACCGGCACAGGATTACAAAGCATACCTGCTCGGTTAAGACTGGCATTGCATCCAAAGTTTCTTAATTGTATATTTTAAGTTTGAACCCACATTTTGAAGGTAGTTCTGGACGAAATGTCATTTTGCACCAGAAGTGTGAAAACATGTCTGATCAAGGACTGAAAAAAATGGCACCCATCTCATTTATGAGGTGGTGTGGGAAAACGTCCAAGTTGAAAGTTTGGAGTCAAAATATCCTAAATTAGTGACATTACGAATGAACGTTGAAATACTGCACTGTTTTCTTATAACCTGGCCATTTTACCATATTTGTACAACAGATTTTCAGCATAGCCTTCTTACGTCACCTCATGAATCCGGTAGGTGAAAATTTTCAAATCCCCGCCAAAATGCAATTCTGTACCACCAAAACATCATTCCATGCCACAGGTGTGAAAACATATTTTAGCCAGGATTTGAAACATGGCTGTTGTTTCACTCATGAGGAGGTGCGAAAAATTGGCTATGTTGAAAATTTGGGGTCAGAGTATTTAAAATTAGCGAAGTTATGAGCGAGCAAAGAATAATTTCAGTGTATGCTTACAACTTTGTCATTTTTATAGATTTTGACCCAAATTTTCAACATATCCTTTTTATGTCCCCACCTATAAACAAGGACAGTGAAAATGTTCAAAACCTGCCTGAAGGTGATATTACAACCTGGCCATAAAATTGCTTTTTGGACCCATAGAAATACATCAGACCGCACTTACCTGATTTTCTCATATCACAGTCGTCAGTTATAGCAGCAAGATGTGTCTTCGATTGGAGAGTGGATGTACACCGTGGAACAGGTTCAGGCGAGTCAGGGTGTTGGGGCTAGGGTTACCACCTTTTAAGAAGCCCAAAGTGGGACATTTCTTACTAAAACATAATTTTTCGCAGGACAGTACATAACCTTGACTAGTGCAACAGACTTTTTTTCTCCATGTAATCAGAATTAAGGCTAAGTATTGTAGTTTCTTGGTTGCTTCTATGGTTTCATATCATTTTAATGTATTTTAGTTAAGGTACTATAGTTTTCTACAAGATTTAGATGAAAGTTAGAAAATATTTTTTCTATTAAAAAAAAAGGACATGTAGTATTTTTCATGTTTTTTTTGCAGGACAGAGCTGCCCAAATCAGGACTGTCCTGCGAAACGCAGGACAGGTGGTAACCCTAGTTGGGGCGGTGCTGAGTGGGAGGTCAAGATGGGGTGAGTAGGAGGTGCATTGGTGGGTCAGATCGGTGAGGAACCATTTTCTTTTTGACTGAGTTAGCAAAAAAAAAATCGAGTGACTTTTTTTTTTTTTTTTTAATTTCAGATTGGATTTCAGCACTGGGGATTGGGTGCCCCAGCAATGGGCTAGTTTTCAGTGAATGGGGGCAGGTAACCTGGAAGATAGGTGGTTATGAGAAGCGGTAGTGGGGGTGGGCACTCAGGTATGCTTATATTTAATATTGAAAAATAAGTAGATACTGGGAAGAGCAGGCGGGTGACCTGGAGGGGGGAAGAAACAAGCAGTACTGGCGTTGGGCACTCTGGTCCACTTAAGAAATAACTAGGTAGGTAGTAAGAGAGCGAGACAGACGGACACAGACAGGGAGAACAGAGGATCGGCAGCAAACTGCTGTCACTGCAGCCCTCAGCAGTCAGGAAGGTCCCACTTTTCTCGTAAAGAGAACGCAGGTGAATGACTTCTCTCACTAAGCTGGGTATTCTAGATTTTGGGGTGCCCAGAAAAGGTATTTCTAGCAAGTTTAAAAACAAACAGTAGAATCTAGCTAAAAACAGGTCCTGTTTTTTAAAAATATATTTTTATGTATTTTCAGTGTGCATGAGTTTTAAAAGAGATAAAAAATTGGGGGCATCATGCTCGATATTTTATAACTCTGAAACCGTATAATATTTTTTTCACTAAACCATAGAAAGACACACCCTTGGCACAGGCCGATCCACCCCTGAAAATGTCATGACAAAATTCCACATCGTCTGGGTTGTAGGTGAGAGAAAAAAAAATACCCAGATAAATATAGGTTTTTTTTTCTGTTTTTTTTGGTGGTCCTGTATCTGGAAAACCGAACAAGATGCCGTCACAAAACTTTTCAGGCCTTGAGACTGTGACAGCCTGACAGTGCATGCCAGGTTATGTGCTGTTTTCATTAAATGAGGCGAGTTATTAAGGTGCAGACATTGGGGTTTAGGCCCTTGCCTTCCTATATTGTGCCCCTTACCATTCTGATAAGCTATGCATACCTTTTATATTTTTCTGTAACTGTTTTATTCCTCATGCAGATTTTAAATTGTACCTAACTGCCTGTGTATCATCTATTGTGTCCCTACCGCAATCTATGTATTACCCAATTGCTTGTGCTGTTCTTATTGTTTTCTCTTTGTATGTAATTAATCCCAGGTCGCCCCTGAAAAAGGGACTGTAAAGATCTCAGTGGGCCCACCCGGTTACCAAAATTTAGATAAATAATAACAATAAACAGCCTAGTCAACCCTAACTATAGGGGCAGTATCACACCCCTATAATACTGTATCGTAGTTTACAGAATCTTTTATAAAATTAAAATATAAGATCAGATTCCTGTTTATTGATGTACCTTATCTGTTGTCATTTGTGCTGTCCTGCACTGTATGTTGTTTCATTTTGTTTTTAAATTGAGTTTGCTTCATCCCAGTATTCTGTTTCTCCATCTCCTGTCTATCACTCTGTAACCTTTCACGTTGCTCATTTTTTTTTTTAGTTTCAGCAGATTGGCTATGTTCTAAAGTCTAATTTCTGAGGGGGGAAAGATAAGATTTGAAAGAAAAGGGTGTTAGAGGAGGCACTCCTAACAGTAGCAGTCCTTTACATCCAAACCATATTGTACCTTTTTTTAATTAATTTATTTTTACAATTCTTTGACCAGGAATGGCACACTAACCTGAGATAGGTTGTTTCCAGGTAGTGTCCTGGGGGTGGGTTACATGGATTTGTTTTATTGATGGGGGAATGTTGGCCATGACACCATGGAAACTCTCTTATTCAGTAAGTGTCATGGGATCTTTTACTTCCACCTGGACAGTGACCAGAAATGGGCAGAAGAGACCTTGGTTTAACATCTCATCTGAAGGACTGCATCTCAACAGTATAGCACCTTCTTAGTACTGCTGTACAGTGTCAGTTATGTGGTAGGTAGGTGAAAGGTTTATTGTTCGACATTAGTCATTACAATCTTAAAATGTATAAATACACGTAAGCATTAAGGTACGAAAAAGGAGTGTTCTACTGTGGAACTAATGTTGGGGTTATGGCACGAGGCCACAGGCCGAATGAACGCTCATTTGGAGTGCCTTAATGCACTTGTAACATGGCACGTGCTGTGTAACGTGTTATTTTCTGGAATTTAACAGGGTTTTGGTAGTATGGACAAATCACACACACACACACACACACACACACACACACACACTGTCTTTTATAGCATGTTTCTGATTCATTAGATAATGGTTTACCAAGAGGCACAGAACACACAACACATCGTGGTTGATGCACATAAAAATAAACTGTTACAAACATTGTGTCACATTTCGACTTGTGAAACAGAATATAAATATTAAAATGTTACAGCAATTATAAATGTTCTGATATCTTGCTTCAAAGAAGCTGTTAAAACATCAATATAGTGATGCATTATGGGTACAAATAGTTACTGATATGGTATATTTCACATTCTTTCAATATCAGTTTGAAAAAACTTCTTATCTGTACTAAGTCAAAGCGTTTTAACTTGCATTTCTACATTTACAACAGGGTTAACGCTGTTTGCACATCAGTAAGCTTCCGGTGCTGTGCTGTCTAATATGTGTTCGGCATTAGTCCTTTGTGCTCTGTTTTAAGAGTACTTCATCAAGTGTGATTATGATCTGTACAGATGAACTTGTCTGGTTTACCGGGTGCTCTTTCTCACTGAAAATAGTCCGATGTTAACAACTTATTGTACTTTTCGTTTGATACTACTAATTCGTTGTTCTAAATGCTATACTATAGGACATGCACAGGAAGAGTGGATTTTGGTGTAAGTAAGTCACAGTCCATTGAGTGGGTGGGGGGTGGGAAGATACAGTGCTTAGGGGGCTTCATTGGTAAGACACAGTACTACTGTATGTGCTATGCATTACTAGGGAATTAATGCATGGCAAGTTTCACTTTTTTAGCCAATTAGAGCAGATTATTTCAGTGATTGGTTTTGTGCCATGTTACAAAATACAATATAAATACTAAATAGGAATATCGCACATCTCATATACACAGAATTTCATTTTCCATTATTGGTTCAATTCAGTAAGAATATGGATTAGGTATATCGTCACAGAAATTACATGACTACTAGTAGAGCCAAAACTACAGCCTAGTAAGACAGTAAAAATGTACACAACACATGTAGTAATTCCTTACTTGTAGCTGTCATCAAGGAAAAAACTAGCTCATCAGAGGGGAGATCAAGGGTAGCCAGTACTGGTCCTAACCATTTTTTCCGTGATGTTTCGTATAATGGAGAATGACATAATGTATATATGAGATCGTCTTCTATTCCGTTATTACATTTGCAATTAGAATAATTAAATCCTGGCCTCTTTTGATCAAGGTAGATGTCATTTCCTAAATATAGTTAATTCAGAATCTGGTTATAATTCTTTGTTCCTCTGGTTCTGATAAAATCACACGATAAGGTTCCAGGTTATGTTTTGTTTTTCATTTTTAAACCATTTATAATGTTTCAAGCTAGTAATTTTGGACTGATCTTGTAAAATTACTGTATCCCTTAATCTAGTTTTTGCCTGCTTAATGATTTCTTCCATAGTCGTATAGTATATTTCATGTAGTATGTGTCCAGTTCCCATAGGTAAAATCATGTCCTTTATTGTTTTGATTGTGCCTGAGGTAAAATTCATATGGTTATATGTTAATTCTTCCTCCAAGCACCACCTAGGTAATCTATATTCTGGGAGTAGGAACAATTTCAACATGAATATTATAGTATTCTGTTTTCAATAGCTAATGTGTTTAATTGAATATTGTCCCAGTTCTTTTCTAACAATTTCTGCCGGAACAGATTTTTGAACATTTTAAGATATACCAGTGTATTTTATTTAATTCAATTTCCAAAGACTTTATATCCAAGGGTGTCCAAATTTCAGCTGCATATATAATACTGTTTTTTATTTTTGCATTAGGTACCTTTAATAGTCCTTTGATTGTGCCTTGACCCATTTTTGCACTGAGCCTCCTGAAAGCATTAAAGGAGGTTTTAAGTTTTTGCTTCATTAATTTTATTCGTGAAGTCCATAGGCCATTTTGTGAACAGTTCTGTGTATTATCCCAAGTACCTGGTGTGGGGCTAGAACCCCCACACAGTCCATCTTTAAAATCTTTCAGCAGAGACACTGAGTCCTTATGTCTGTCCCCGGTGCCACCAAAGATCCCCCTAAAGTGATGAACTCACTTTGACCTCCCCTCCAGCACAGCAACATGTTTTTATGGCTGCTGTGTCCAGTCTCACAGGGGACAAACAATTTGTCACTTGATTAGAACTCATGCAAGTACAATAACCAGCTGAATTACCAGACTTAATTAGATATTCTGGGATAAACCGTGAAGGGACTCAAAAGAACGTTTAAAGATCAAATGCAAAGGTATTTAAAAATTAACCTTTTTTGCTGTTACAAGGACAGTCGGGCCTTATGTATTACAAATAAACTGCAGGAATTGCAATATTTTATGTATAAATACTATTTTATTGCCTCTCATTTGATGGCTTTACAGAAAGGCCCTCAGACGTTTTCAGACCAGCTGGCAGAATCTTGGGTGAGCGGTGATGTCATTTAAGCACAAATAACATCATTTTCATCAAGGTCCTGGCAGCTTCGTATATACACAGTACAACAGATTATGAAATGTCAAAAATCAGTTGTCTCTTCAAACAGTATTAAATGTACTAGAAGATATTAAATATCGAGCAGCTTTCACAGACTGATCATTAAAAATTTGGGGACCGTATTAAACATGAGAAGGGGTGCCCAAACATCCTCAGGTCATGTAATTTTCCACCCATTTTCCTTACTAACCTAAATGCACAGTAGTTGTATTTTGCTTCACCCCATTTACTGAGGCTCTACAAAACTCTCAGTATTAAGCAATTCTCTCTAAAGATTCTCCTACCAGCAATTGTACCTCTGCAGTTGTAACCCTTCCTTCTTCAAAATGTATATTCTGCCCCATCCTTTGCTAATGTGAGACCGTTATTCCTCTTTCTCAAAATGTTCACCTCTTTTACTGCACCCTCTAAATATTTTTACATTTATCCCTCCCCTGTCAACATTTCCACTTTTACTCCTGCATCCTTCCAAATATGAACTCCATTCTCTACGCCCCTCAGAATCATTTTTTTAGCCCACGCTGGCACACCACCATAAATGTGTGCATCTACTCCTACACTCATCCAAATGTACACTGCTTGCACCCCTCTCCAAACTTGTAACTACAGCACTCTCAAAATTTCCACTTGCACCCCTGCAAGTCTTCTAAAATTTGAAGTTCTACACCCAAAGTTTGCACTCGTACCTCTAGACCCATCCTGAAATTTGTACATATACCACTAACTCACTCCCCCAAATTGTACTTGCCCTTAGCATCCCTCCCAGAATTTGTACTTTTACCTCTGCATGTTCCTAAAATTTGTAACTGTACCGTTGTACACCTTCCAGAGTTTGTAACTGTACTCCTTCACTCACCCCAAAATTGCAACTATACCCCTGCACCCCTCCCAAAATTTGTACATGTTCCCCAGCCACCAAAATTTGTACTTGTATCCTTGCGCCCTTCCAGAAATGTGTACTTGTACCCCTGTTCATCTCCCAAAATTTTTACTTGTATCCCTGCACCCCTCCCAAAATTTGTACTTGCACTACTACACCCTTCCCAAAATTTGTACTTGTATCCTTGCACCCTTCCAAAAATGTGTGCTTGTACCCCTAGTCACCTCTCAACATTTGTACTTGCATCCTTACACCCCTCCCAAAATTTGTACTTGCACCCCTACACCCTTCCCAAAATTTCTACTTGTATCCTTGCACCCTTCCAAAAATGTGTATTTGTACCCCTGTTCACCTCCCAAAATTTGTACTTCTATCTCTACACCCTTCCCAAAATTTATACTTGCACCCCCTATACCCTTCCCAGGATTTGTACTTACACCCCTATACCCCTCTCAAAATGTGTACTTTCACCCCTCCCAAAATGTGTACCTACACCCCAGAACCCCTCCTAGAATTTATACCTGTACCCCTCCCAAAATGTGTACTTGTACCTCTGCACCCCTCCCAAAATTTGCACTTGCACCCCAGCTCCCCTCACAAAATTTGTACTTGAACCCCATACCCCTACCAAAATGTGTATTTTTCCCGTGCACCCTCCCAAAAGCTTACTTACACCCAGCTCCCCTCCCAAAATTACTTGTACCCCTCCCACATTTTTACTTTTTCCCTGCACCTCTCCCAAAATTTGTACTTGCACCTCAGCATCCCTCCCAAAATGTGTAGTTGTACCCCTACACCCCTCCCAAAATTTTTACTTTTACCCTTGCACCCCTCCCAAAATTTGTACTTGTTCCCCTGTATCCCTCCTAGAATTTGTACTTGTACCCCTCCCAAAATTTGTACTTGCACCCCGTATCCCTCCCAAAATATGTACTTGTTCCCTTGCACCCCTCCCAAAATGTGTACTTGCACCCCTCCCAAAGTGTGTACTTCTACCCCTGCATCCCTCCCCAAATGTGTACTTCTACCCCTGCATCCCTCTAAAAATTTGTACTTGCACCCCTGCATCCATCCCAAAATTTGTACTTGTACTCCTACACACCTCCCAAAATGTGTAATTGTACCCCTGCACGCCTCCCAAAATATGTATTTGTACCCCTGCCGATGCCTGAAATCATAGAAACATAGACTTTGACAGCAGATAAGGACCGCTTGGCCCATCTAGTCTGTCCATTTCCCTACCTACAGGATAGGCCGTAGATCCTAGTTAACCAACAGCCTACTTCTTCCTACCCCCCTACAAGAATTGCTTTATGTCTGTCCCATGCATTCTTGAATTCTCCCACAGTTTTAGACCCCACAACCTCCTCAGGAAGGCTGCTCCATGCATCCACTACCCTCTCTGTGAAATAATACTTCCTCACATTGCCCCTGAACCGCCACACTTCTATCTTTAAATTGTGTCCCCTTGTTCTTGCACGTCTCTTTTTCTGAAAGATGCTACCGTCTTGGACTTTAGTTCCACTGAGGTACTTAAAAGTTTCTATCATGTCCCCCCCTCTCACTTCTTTCCTCAAGGGTATACATATTAAGCTCCTTTAGTCTCTCCTCATATGGCTTCTCTTGCAGACCCTGCACCATTTTAGTTGCCCTCCTCTGGACTACCTCTATCCTGTCTATGTCCTTGTGGAGATGGGGTCTCCAGAACTGGACTTGAGTACTCCAGATGGGGTCTCACCAACTGTCTGTACAGAGGATAACAACTTCCTGTTTTCTGCTGCTGATGCCTCTCCCTATGCATCCCAGTATACCCCCAGCCCTCCCTACTGCCTTCTTACATTGCTTGCTAACCTTAAGGTCATCTGATATGATTACCCCCAGGTCCCTTTCCTTTTTTGTTGTTGTTACTACCCCCCATTGTGTATTCTTCCCCTGGGTTCTTGTTTCCCAGGTGCATTATTTTGCACTTCTTTGCATTGAATCCTAGCTGCCATACTTCTGACCATTCCTCCAACCTTGCCAAGTCCCTTCTCATCCTTTCCACACCTCCTTGTGTATCAACTCTGTTGCAGATCTTTGTGTCATCTGCAAAAAGGCATACTTTTCCTTCCAGTCCCTCTACAGTGTCCCTGATGAAGACATTAAAAAGGACTGGACCCAATACTGAACCCTGCGGTACCCAACTAGTAACCCTTCTTCTTCAGAGTAGACTCCATTTACAATTACCTTCTGTGTCCTGTTGTGCAGCCAGTGTTTTACCTAGGCTACCACCCTGGGACCCACTCCCAGGCTGGTTAATTTGACTATTAATCTTTTGTGTGGGACTGTGTCAAATGCCTTGCTAAAGTCTAGGTAGGCCATGTCCACAGCCCCTCCCTGGTCTACTACTTTGGTCACCCAGTCAAAGAAATCTATTAGATTCGTCTGACATGACCTTCCCGCTGTGAACCCAATCTGCCTTGGGTCCTGTGCCCCACTGGCCTCTAGGTACTCAACTGTTCTTTCCTTCAGAAGTGACTCCATCACTTTCTCTACCACAAATGTCAGATTGACAGGTCTGTAGTTTCCTGCCTCTGTCTTGGTCACACTTTTGTGAAGGGGAATCACATCTGCCTTCCTTCAGTCCTCGGGTACCACACCATCCTCCCATGATTTATTAAAAAGAGTGGCCAGTGGTATCACTAGTTCCTCCCCTTAATTCTTTTAGAATTCTGGGGTGAATTCCATCAGGACCCATTGCTTTGTCCACCTTCAGTTTTAGGAGTTCTTGCAGAACTCTTTGTTCTGTGAAAGGACTGGGATTGACCCCCCTATCAAGAGTGCTTCTGTTAATTGGATTAGACACTTCCCCCTCCTCTTTTGTGAATACTGAGCAGAAATATTCATTCAGTATCCCTGCTTTTTCACTGTCTCCCTCTGCCCGCCCACCGTTCATTCTATTCAGTCTCACTATCCCTCCCTTTGTCTTTCTATGCTCGTTGATGTACCTATAAAAGGTTTTATCCCCCTTCTTAACTGAGTTGGCTATCTTTTCCTCAGTTTGGGCCTTTGCTATTCTGACTTCCCTTCCTGCTTCCTTCTGCCTTAACTGGTACAGCTGTCTTTCCTGCTCCTTCTCTGTTTCCTTATACTTCCAGAATGCTATCTTTTTCTTCCTGACTTTCACAGTCACCTCTTTTGAGAACCATAGTGGCTTTTTCTTTGGTTTTGATTTGTTTATTTGCTTCACACAAAGGCTTGTTGCCTCTGTGATGGCAGTTTTGATGATTCCCCATTGTTGCTCCACACCTCCTCCTAGCCTGTTTGCTAGTTCTTTTCTGAGGCACTCTCCCATCTTGCCAAAGTCAGCTCTCCTAAAGTCCATTACCCTCACTTTTGTATGGCTTGACTCTGTAGCTGAGTTTAACGTGAACCACACTGTTTGATGGTCACTTGTTCCCAGATGGCAACCCACTTCTAAATCTGAGATTCTCTCACTGCCCCCATTTGAGAGTACAAGGTCTAAGATTGCTCCCTCACGAGTGGGTTCCGAAACTAGCTGTCTGAGGCCTGCCACCTGTAGGGCATCAAGAATGGCCGTGCTCTTGGACGTGGCTGCAGCAGATATGCTCCAGTTAACATCTGGCATATTCAGGTCTCCCATCAACAGTATCTCCCCTTTCTCTGCCATTCTAAGAATGCCTTCTATCATATCCTTGTCTGTTCCCTCCCTCTGACATGGGGTCTGTACACAACCCCTGTGCGGATTGCGGTGCCCTTTCCAGTCTCCAAGGTGACCCACAGTGCCTCCTCTCCTCCCTGTTTACTCTTTTGTTCAGTTGCTTTTATCCCTTCCTTTACATAGAGAGCTACTCCTCCCCCTCTTCTCCCCTGCCTGTCTCTCCTGTAGGTTATGTACCCTGGTATGTTAACATCCCAGTCATGGTTCTCTGTGTACCATGTTTCTGTGACTGCTACGATATCCAGGCATCCCTCTTCCATCAAGGCCACCAGCTCAGGGAGCTTGTTGCCCAGACTACGGGCATTGGTACTCATTACCCTCCATTTCCTGATGGCCTTACTCCTTTTTGCCCCATCCCTGTCCTTCTTGCCTTTGTCACTTTCTCCATTTACCCCTGCCCTTCTCCCTATCAACATCTCTATGTTGGTGTTTACCGCACTTACTACCGTGATTGTTTGGGGGGGCTAGGATTTCCCTGCTCTTTTCCAGTGCCTCCCCCCTTGGCTAGTTTAAATGTTTACCAATGAAGCATTTAAACCTATCACCTAGGATCTTGGTTCCCCTCCTGGACAGATGCAGCCCATCATACCAGTATAGGCTTGCATTTGTCCAGGTGGACCCCCAGTCCCCAGTGAAGCCAAATATCTGAGCTCCACACCAGTTTTTCAACCACTGATTGAATCCCATGGTGCAGAACACCCTAGCCTCTCTTATGCCATAGATGGGCAGCACCTCCGAGAAGGTTACCGTGCGTGCTACTTGACTAAGGCCCCTCTCCATTTCAACTCTTCTTGCACTTCTCTAATCCCTTTCTTAGCCAGGTCATTTGTCCCTAGGTGGACAATGACATCCAGCTCCCTCCCCTGTGCAGCTGCTCCGGTAATCCTGAGGATTCGCTCCCTGCCCCTCCAAGCCATGGCACCAGGCAGGCACCTTACCTCCCTCTCCCCTTCCTCTTCCAGTTCTACCTTCCTAACAATGGAGTCCCCCACCAGGAGTTGTTTCCTTCCCCTGTGGGGTCCCCTGCCACCCTCCTGTGGGTCTTCTTTGTGTAGGTTCTGTACTTTTACCTCTGTATCTCTCCCGAAATTTATACTTGTACCCTTACATCCCTCTCAGAATTTGTAGTTGCACCCCTGCTTCCCTCCCCAAATTTGTATTTGTACCTCTGCACAAGCCCAAAATTTGTAATACCCCTGCACACCTTCCACAGTTTAACTGTACCCCTGCACCACTCCCAAAATGTGTACTTCTACTCCTGCACCCTTTCCAAAAATTGTACTTGCACCCTTCCCCAAATTTCTACTTGTACCTCTGCACCCCTCCTGAAATTTGTACTTGCACCCTTCTAAATGTTGTACTTGCAACCCTTCCAAAATGTGTACATGCACCCCTGCTGAAATAGGCATCCCTCCCAAACTTTACCCTCTTACACATCTTAAACTGTACAAAGGGCTGAGATGCAGACTTAGGGAGTAGTGTGTGAAAGGTACAGCACATACCTTTGGAGTAGTGTGGGGCGAAGGATACTAATACAGTATGTGAAGGGGTGTAATGGTAGGCATGTAAATTGTATGAGGGTTGCAAGAGAAGGGATATGTTTTTAAGGAGTCTTGCAGATGTTGCTGTTTGTGCAGAGAATGGGGTAAAACATTTGGGTAAGAGTGTAAATTATGGAATTATTTTTGGGAGGGATACAGGCGAAGGGGTAGAAATCTTGGGGAGAATGAAGGTAGGGGTCAATAGTTTTCAGAGTGTGCAGAAGGAGTAAAACTTTATAATGTTCCAGGGGCAGCGATTTTGGGAAGGGAGTGAAGAGGAAATACAGATTTAGTGTTTGTTGGAGGGCAAAGTTGTGAAAGGTTGCAGGTTTGAGGGAGCTGCGTAGGGGTACACACTTCAGGAGTCATAGGGTAGGGGTACAAATCGTTGTAGGAGAATATATGGTATAACTGTTGAACTTGCACAGATGGACAAACGTCTTGGGTGAGTGGGGATGGGATACAAACGTTGTTGGGGTAGGGTGGGAGTACAACCTTTGCGAGGTGTGTGAAGTGTGAGTGAGCTAATATTAGAATGGGTGCAAGGCAGGAGTACAGATATCAAATGTGAGGGAACAGATTTAAGGATGCATGCAACCTTTTTTGAGAGGTGCAGAGGTACACATTTTAGGAGGGGTGCAGAAGTAAGTATACATTTCTGGAGGTGTGTGGGAGAAAGGGCACAGGTCACAAGGTGGAGTTAGAAACTGGGCATGTTTTTGGAATAATTGCAAGGGAGGGGCAGGACAGAGTTGTGCATTTTTGTGGGATTATACATTAGAAGAGATGTACTGGGGTACTTGTATATTTTTGGGGAGTGCTTTGGAACTTCAGCAAAGGGAGTGAATCTGAAAAGAGTAAATTAGGAGGGAGTTGTGGTGGCTGCACTCAGGGCTGGAATGGAAGCACAGAAAAACAGTTACATTTTAAAGAGCAGCTGACACCACTGGGAAAATACTGGAAAACACAATAGCTGGACAGTGTTCTGTTTGTATTTCATATATCTTCTATAGATTTCTCCTCTTCATTATTTATTATTGAAGAAATTCCTATAGAAACAAGATATTTATCCCTAGAGTTAATTTGCCTCTTTAGCTTGCTACCTACTTGAAATCATAATGCTCTTTTGTGACATCACAACCTGTTACCATGGAAATAACTGATTTCATAAGCAGATTATTATGACATCAGGTTGGGAAGAAGCAATAGGAGCAGATAAACCCTCAAGGAACAAATCTCCCATGCATATGACCTCAGTAATACTGTACATAATGGGGATAAGGAATACAGAGCTAATGAGAAGTGAATGCTGCTTTGTGTTCAGATGTGATGTTTTTTCAAAGTTCTTCTTGAGGCATCAGTGGCTCTTTAAGAGTATGAGTTTTTTTTGGGGGGGGGTGATGGGAGGGGGGCATAGGGTGCTCAGTTGGTTGTTGATCAAACTAGGGAACTTGCCAGATATTTACCATTTTGTTTTACTGGTATAAACCCATTAATAAAAGCTTCATCAGAAAACTGGTAACAAAGACAGATTTTTGACAGTTTGATATACTGTGTGTACTAAGCTGACAGGACCTGGAGGAAAATGGTGTCATTGTTCCTTGAACGACATCAGTTTCAATCCAAGATTCCACTGGCTGGTTTGATAAAAATCTTGGGTATTTTTTGTAAAACCATCACATAAGAGTGGCAGCTAAATAGCATTCATAAATGCTTAATTGCAATTTCTGAACTTTATTGTAACAAATGAAGCCTAGTTGTCCTCACAGCAGTGCAGATAGTACATTTGTAAAGCTTTGCATTTGATCTTCAAGTTCAAGTTTATTTGCAAGAAAACTCCAGTGAACACATTCATTTACAAGGAGATCCCAGTAGTACAGCTTGGTACAAAGTATACACAATATTACAATATAATACAATATAGTACAATTGTGATGCATCAAGTTCGAACAGTGTTGAGACAGGTAAACAATGTACAGCAGGAGGGGAGTTATGGCTACATTATATACATTTCAGAAACTAAGCTAGCAGGCAGGAAAGGAAAAAAGGGGGAAACAAAATAAGTTTACATTCAAGTGCTTTATGAGACTATAACGGTTAACCTGCTAGGAGGGCTACTAGGTGCTTTGGCAGTAGCAAATTTCTGTAAGCGCTTTGTTGGCCAGAGTTTTAAATACGTTTAAAGAGACCAGTTCGGGGAGTTTTAGTGTGGCTTGTAGTTTGTTCCAGGTGGACGGGATTACATGGCTAAATACAGCTTTACAATAAACTGTGGGGAATTTGGGTACTTTTAGTAAAATGAAAGCATTTTTTCTAACAGTGTAGGAGCTATGATAACGATGAAAAAGGGAGGTGATGTAGGAAGGGACTTTGTTCTGAAATGTTTTAAGAGCCTAGATACTAATGTATAGCATACTTCATGTGGCCAGGGAAGCCCAGCCTACAGCCACATACAGGGCACAATGGTGGGTTCTATAGGGTGCGTTAATTATAAAGCGGATCATGTGGTGAAACAGGATCGCAAGCTTATGAAGGCTGGCTACTGTGCTACTATTATAAATGATTTCCGTGTAGTCGAGTAAGGGAAGAAAGATGGCTTGAACCAGTCTTTTCCTAATACCTAAGGGAAAGGGGATTTGTTTTGGTAATGATTTGTTTCTCACAATGGAATGAACATCTGTCTGTCAATCAAAATGGGGAAACTTTGACAATTTTCTGTTTAATTGGACATAGTATTTCAAAAGTACATTTAAGCATATGCTGGTGGTGGAGGTACAAAGGCAAAATCACCCATTTATTTTACTACTTTATGCTACTGAGTTTTAATGCAACTTGAATGTATGCTTTCTATCTCAATATACCATAACAATTGTTGAATAAATATATAAGAATGATCTGGTACAACAGCCAGTTCTTATATTTGTGGCACTCATTCTCACAATGGGATGAACAACTATCTGTCAATCAAAATGGGGAAGCTTGGACAATTTTCTGGAGAAAGACTGAAGTTTACAACTCGTACTAGAAACAAAGACAATGTCAGCAGAAAAAGACCAGTGTTCCATCTAATCTGCCATATTTTACCCTACCCCTACTCTGTGACCTATCGTCTGGATGTGGTTGTCACCCACGCCCTCTCCCCTTGCTTTCCACTGCACCGCTACACCCCTGTGTTGCTAGCAGACCTTTTACTCTGTCACAAATGTGCCTGAACCATTTATGGTTTTTGCTGCTACCACCTTGTCCAGCAGGCTGCTCTGTGGCTCAGCCACTCTTCTCTGAAGCAAAATTTTCCGAAATCATTCTTGAATATCCCTCCTGCCTACTACTATTCAAGCCCCCTTGCTATTGACCCTCTATTCCTGTTGAACAGTTCCTCACTGCCTACCATGTTCATTCCTTTCAGGAACCTGGTCTGTATCATGCTGCCCCTTTCCCAACTGGCTTCCAGTGGGTACGTGCTCCATGCCTTAAGCCGTTCCTCATAGGTGTGGCTTGCTGGCCCTGAATCATCTTGGTTACTGTATCTGTATATGCTATGATCATCATTTGTAATACTACAGGTATGTGTGTTTGTTCTTGGATATCCAGTTGTGGAAAAGCAGAAATGTTTTAAAAAAATGAGATTTTAATATATTGTTGAATAATACCTTGTTTAACAGTTTTAAAGTTAAGAACAACCAATGAGGAAAACTGTCAGTAAGACAATTAGCAAAGCTGTGGCATCACATGGGATTTTAGATATTTAAATGAGCTGGTCCACTGCCACTAGAACTGATATCAGACAGCTTTTGTGGCTCTGTAACACAGAGTGGGACACTAACATTGATTGTTGAATATAAAAAAAAAAACTTAAAAAAAATAGATTTATACCGTAGGGATGCATATACAGTATACTGTTCATTCTGTTTTCTACTTACAATAGGACCTGATGACCTGTAAACTAATAAAAACAATTTCAGTTGTCATAGGAATTTGTTTTATTTTACATTTTCAGGCAACTTGCAAGCGAAGTTAGCAGGACAAACTCATTGTGGAAGGAAAAAAGCTGGGTACTATTCCAGATTTCCACTGTGAAAGAACTTAGTTTAGTTTATTAAAACACAGTTGCAGCCCACAAAAGATTTGGTAGAGGAAGTTCAGTTCATGCACAAATTTACATAAACGCCTTCATAATTTATTACAGTTTATACAGTTGCCAACCCATTAACTTTAAAAACAGAATATTACATTTACAACATTCATACGAGACACTATAAAGGAGCTATTTGCACTTTGTTACATTTTCACTGTAAACAAAGGAGACATTTTACGCATTAACAAAAATTCCTTGTAAGTTTTAGTTCTGATTGTTTTTTTTTTACACCCCCCCATCTACACTGTTTTCACAGGACATACTTGAATGCTTCCCTTGGTGGTAATGGAGTGCAGTTCATGATCAGGGTCACAAATAAAAAATGTTTATTGCTATTTCTGCCTTTTAATACTCTGTTGATCTAACTTACGTATTTGTACTGCCTCTTCATATCAAATTTTCATTCCTAGTATGGTTTGTACTGCCTTCTTTTGTGTTCTCTCCAAACCTTACTCTCCATACTTTTTTTTTTTGTTTGTTTTACCACAAAAGGTTTTTATCCTTCTTGGTAGACCTGGGTGGTTATCAGCCCTGCCCCTGTGCCCGGCAGTCATCCCTACCTCTCTCCAGGTCGTATTTTCCCCCTGTGATGGGGGGGGAGGGTTTGGGCTGTTCCTCTCCCTTCCCCAGTGTTGGCTCTGAGACCAGAGTGGCAAGGCAGACCACCAGGACACGGGCAGCGCTTCACATAGCCCAGGGCCCCATATGTTCCTGTTCTAGGGACATGGAATTGATCTACAACTCCACACTTCTGGCAGTGCTCCTTGTCCCTAAATTTGCTGGAACGTCTTCAAGCTGACTTCTCCCAGCAATCAGGGTGGTAACTCCCTCAGCACTGTCCCGTGATGTCATAGCCTCCTTTCTGCTGGAAGAAGAAGGTTCCCTCCTTACCACTGTACGTGCTGAGTAGGCCCTTTGCATTCAAACCTTCCAAATTCAAGTCTTCAAGCAAATTTTGAACCTGTTCGAAGCCTTGATCATGGACGACTCAAAGTCAGTGTCCAGTTTTATAAAATGCAAGTGTGGGCAGAAGATGTCCAGGACAAACCCGCATACCTTGTGTGTCTACTGCCTAGGCCATGATCCCGATCCCCAGGCATGTGTCCTATGTCACACCTTGTATCCAAGTACTCTGTAGGACTGGCAGTCTTGGCTACTTTTAGGGTACCCAGATGAACAAGGCTCTCCCATTCGATCAAAAGACGCCCATCAGGTCGTCTCCATGGCTGTGGGGTCTGAAGAACAACTAGCAGCTTTTGAAGAGGAGGTGACTCAGGCCACTGAGCATGCCTCATTGACTTCGGCCTTTGTGCCACTTTCCTTTGGCGCTGCCTTCACAGGGGCATTTAGGGATTTCTGCCAGTCCCTTCACACCCTTGCGTAGGGCCTCTCTAGAGGTACAGAATCCTCCAAATCTTCAAAAAAGGAGACTAAGAAGAAGTCTCTTCGACAATCGTAAGATTGGGAGTGCTCTCGGGCCTCGGAGTCCCGCACTTCCCAGGAGGTTTTGACTAAGGTCGATCCTTGGGTCCAGGCTGCTGGCTCCACAGTCTCTCCATTGGGACAGTTGATCAAGATGCCTGTTAACCAACCTGTCAAGATATTTCTTGAGGTGGTCGACATGCTGTCGCAGGACAAGGTGGATACCTCACTTTCTAGGACTCTGGTCCTAGCTGTTACTACCCCGAGTGGAACGGACCAGCATGCTGATCTGGTCATTAACCTTTGGGATCCCATTACTTCAGAGGATCTTCAGCTCTTGCCAGTTCTCTCCATTTCTTGCTGTTGAGTTCAGTCAAGGTCGCAATCCCAAAGTCCAGAGTCTAGCAGCCTGTGCCGACATTGGCATTCACACTTTTGGCACTCGGGCAAGTGGCATGGACACCATTCTTCTTTTTCCTTCTCTGATGAGGAGAGGCTGCAACACATGATTCACTGCCACTATGAAGAACTCATGTGGCAGCAGCTCATGTTTTCTGAGGTTAAGCTGATTTCATCACCCACCCTGGCTCTTCCATGGTTCCCACCACCAAGGCCGCAGCCTACCCCGGCTCGGCCTGTTCCAGCCTCTCTGCCCAACCAGATGGAGCCACTTCCCAAGCAGCCAAAGAAGGTGCCACCAAGGATGCCTGTACCGCTCCCGGGCTTCCTTGCTTGCTGTCGATCACCGTGACTCCCAACAGACCCCATAGGGTCAGTGGAGACTCATGCAGTCGACCGCTTTCAGATGAATCCTCAGAGTCTAAGGACTTCTCCCTGCATTCCTGTCTGTTGAGTCAGGAAAGGATATGTCCATGGAACATGGTCCCACCTCTTTTCAGGGCTTGCTCCAGTTGATTTTGGAGTCAACCGGGATCCAGATGGAGCCCTTCCAGAAATAGGTCAAGTATCCCTTGACTGAAATTCTCAACTGAGGGGACTCCCCAGGGAAGGCCTTCCCAGTCATCAAGGTCATTCGTGGTCCCACTCTGGAGTTTTGGCAGCAGCCTGCTTCCTGCCATGTGCAGTTGGCCCATATGGCCCGAAAGAATGCGGTCTCTACAGGTTCCCCATCTGGTTTCACCGAGCTTCCCTCGGCTGAGGGTCTGGTGGCCAACTTGGTCTTTTGGCATACTGGCAATGCCGGGGACATGGACAAGCCTCCCAACAAGGAATCCAAGAAGTTGGATCACATGGCCAAAAAGATCTATGCATCCTCTTCACTTGGCCTTCAGCAGGCGTTTGGCCCTTTTGATGGCCCATTTTGCTCATGCTCTTCTTGGCACTCAATGAAGTGCTTCCTCAACTCCCCGCTGACTTACCACAGACAAGCAAGTCCAGGACCAGGTCCAAGCAGTGGCCAAACAGCAGCTCCAGATGGCCATGGACATCGGCAACTCCTACATGCCTGGTCCATGGCTGCTGCAATTGTCATGCACCACAGAGCTTGGCTGCAGATCTCTACCTTTATGCAGACACCCAGCACAAGTTGGCAGATGCCGTCTTCTCGAGCACCGACCTGTTAGGGCTGGAGGTGGAAGAACACTTCACTCGCATTGAGAAGTCCAGTGGCACCCTGGACTCTGTCACCTTCACCCAGAAGGATCCCTAGGGCTTGAAGCTTCAAAGAAAGAAGCCCTTTTGGGACCTGTCTGCCCCTGCAGCCAAACTGTCCCAGCCCCCGACAGGGCAGCAGGCTCAAGCTTGGTGTCCTCGATTGAAGTCAGTTGCTTTGGTCATCTGCAAACCGAGTGGTCGAGGTCCCACTGCTTCCTCAGCTTTTCCCTCCTCCTCCTCCTCAAAGCCTGCCCAGTGATGGGATGGGGGTGCTTCCCCATTCCCATCTTGTCTCCCCTGGGTCTTCCCATGGGGGGCCAGCTCCACCACTTCCTTTCTGCCTGGGCCGCTATCTCCATGGACAGGTGGTCCTTGAAGTGGTCAGCCAGGGTCTGCCTCTAGAGTTCGAGCCTTACCTGCCTTGCCAATCCCACACCCTATGAGAAGACATGGTGTCTGCAGACAAGCAGTGAGCACTTTGGGAGGACATTTCCCAGCTCCTCCAAAAAGAAGTAGTATTTCAAGTCCCAGACCCTCCAGTAAGCCCAGGGTTTGTCTCCAGGTACTTCCTGGTTCCAAAACGGGTGTGGTTGATGCCCCATCTTAGATCTGCATGACCTGAACAAATTCTTTTAGTTGCTCACCTTCAGGATGGTCACTCTGTCTCAGAGCATTGCGTCCCTGGAGCAGAACCACTTACATCTTTGGGACACATTCTTCCACATTCCCATCCGTCCGTCCCACCTCCAGTCCTTCAGTTCCGTGTGGAGAGAAATTTCTACAAATTCCAGGCCATGTCTTTGGCCTCTCTTCTGCTCCCAGGGTCTTCACCATGTGCATCACAGTGGTGGCAGCCTAACTGAGATGCCAAGGGGTCCAGTTGTACCCCTACCTGGATGATTGGCTGATAACAGGTCCCTCCAGGGAGGAAGTGGAGTGGTACAAGGATCTGGCCTTCCAGACCTGCTTGTCCCTTGGCCTTCTGGTCAGTGAAGCAAAGTTGGAGCTCATACCTTCACAGGTGATTATTTTGATCAGTGTGGAGCTCGACTCTTGCAGAGTCAGAGCTCGACTACCAGCAGATCAGGTGGAGGTTCTGTCCTTCTTTCCCCGCTCATTTTGGGTTGTGCAGTTGCGCCTGCTTGGGATTTCCTGCACCTCCTGGGATTCGTGGCGACTTGCACCAGCATGGTCCATTTGGCCCGGTGGAGAATGTACACTCTGCAGTGGGAGCTAGCCTGTCAATGGTTTCAGCGCAAGGGCCAATTTGACCAGTTAGTCATTGTAACCCAGCTGATGTGGGACACCCTCCAGTGGTGGTTAGTCCTAGAACACCTACAGGAAGGATACCCATTTGTCTGCTTGGAGCCGACTGTCACCATCATGACCAGTGCCTCCCTGATGGGTTACGATGCCCACCTGGGGGAGCACCATCATGACCAATACCTCCCTGAAGGGCTGTGATGCCCACCTGGAGGAGCACAGAGTCCATGGACTCTGGACCCCCCTGAGGAGTCCCGATGCCATATCAAGCTGCTGTAGCTTTGGGAAGTTCAGCTGGCGCTTGACACATTTGGGGTCAGATCATTCAAGTCCAGACAGACAACACCATGACCATGTACTACCTCAACAAACAGGTTGGGACGCACTTCCTTTGTGCAGGGAAGCTCTCCACATCTGGACCGTCATGCTCAGCCTGAACACCAGTCTCCTAACTATCCATGTGGCCATCCTATCCAAACAGCTAGCGGTCGCTCTCAGCTGAGTGGGTGAGGTATCTCACAAGTGGTCTCTCCATCAGGCAGTAGGGCAGAGTCTCTTCTTCCAGTGGGGCACCCTTCTGGTTGATCTGTTTGCCTCCAGGGAGAATGCAAAGCTGAGGCTATATTGTGTTCGCTCCCCTCAGCTGAGAAAGCTGCAGGGGGGATGCCTTCTCGAGGCCCTGGACCATAGACCTCATGTATGCCTTCCCTCCGTTTCTGCTGATCCGCAGAGTGCTGCTCAAGGCCAGAAGGGACAAGGCATGGATGATCCTAGTGGCTCTGGACTGGCCCTGCCAGTTCTCTTACCTCGATCTCCCCAGCCTTAGCTGCAGGCTCCCGTGGTGTCTTCCTCACCACCTGGACCTACTTGCTTGTAATCAGAGAAAGGTACTCCATCCAGACCTTCAATCCCTGCACCTGACAGCCTGGTTCCTGAGTGGCTAGAGTTCCAGGCTTTGGGTCTCTCTGAAGATGTCCTCGCCGTGGTCGAGACTTCTGGAAGGAGTCCACCCAAAAGTGCTATGCCTTCAAATGGAACAGATTCTCCATTTGGTGCCAGGGCAAGGGGCTTGACCCCTTATTTTGCCCAGTGGCTAGCATTATTGACTACCTTTGGTCCCTCTCTGTTGGACCTTCGGTCAGTGACCCTTAAGGTGCATCCAGCAGCCATCTCTGTATACTGGGCATGGGCTGGTATGCCGTGGGTGGTGCAGAAGAAGGTGGTCTGGCGCTTTTTCAAAGGCTTTGACCACATTTCTTCTCTAGCAGCCATTCAAACCGATGCACAGGTGTAAAATGTCTCACCTATCATAGAAGACCACCTTCTTCATGGCTATCATGTCAACCAGAAGGATCAGTGTGCTCCAGGCACTCTCATTGGAGTCTCCTTACCTGCTCTTGCACAAGGACAAGGTTGTCCTTCGCCCCAACCCAAAGTTGCTCCTGAAGGTTGTGTCTGAGTTTGATCTTAACGAGTGATCAACCCCTGGTGTATTTCACCAGCCATACCTCAGAGGCCGAACACAGGCTTCATACTTTGGACCATTGGTGAGCGCTTGCCTATTATAAGAAGTGCATGGCTGGCGTTTGGGGAGAGGTTTGTCACCTATGTTGAAGCTGTGCCTGGCAGACTGGCAGCTAAGCAGACGATTGGCAGGTGGATTGTTTCCTGCATTGACCTCTGCTATAAATTGGCAGGTAGGGAGCCTCCCATAGGGCTAAGAGCTCATTCCACCCATCATAGGGCTGCCTCAGTGACTGCTTCCAGGGATGTTCCTATCCAGGAAATATGCAGGACTGCTACCTGGAAGTCAGGCACATATATTCATTTCTCACTACTACATCAACCTTGGGTCACACGGGATGTTGGTTTTGGGGCCTTAGTTTCTCCGGTCTCTGTTCAATAAGTAGGGGATGTTTGCCTTGCCCTCTCCTTGGAGAACTGCTGGGAGTCTGCCAGAAGTTTGGAGTTGTACATTGTATCTGCGTCCCTAGAAAAGGGATGTGGATATGTTGTTTTATCCACACTTTCTGGCAGATCGCCTTTCCCTTTAAGGGGTGCCAGAACACCTTCAAGGTTGCTCCTCTCACCCATCTGGGTGGTATAACCCTCGGCTCCGCCCCATGACGCCAGATCTTCCTTTCCACTGGAAGGTTCAGATTCCGTCCTTAGCGCTCCCATGTGTGGTAGGCCCTGGCTCTTGAATCTTCGGATTTGCTTCCAAAACTTACCTTAAAACTTGTCAGAGTTTCGTCTTCAATTGCTTCACTCACTTCCACGATGGAAGAAAAGACCATCCCCAGGTTTCGCCAGTGCCCCTGTGTACAGAAGATGTGCACTGTCCCTCACGCCATGTGCATGTACTCTTTAGGACATGATCACGATCCGCAGGCCTGCAATATTTGTCGGTCCTTGCACCCATCAGTTCTGGATGACCGCGCTGACTAACTCCAGCTGGGGTGACCGGAGGAGCGTTACCCACTGGTCAAGTCTAAGGATGCCCGTTGGGTGGTCTCTGTGGCTGTGGGGTCCACCAAGCAGCTTGAACAGCTTAAGGCCTTCAAGGAGGAGGCAGCCCAGGCCACAGCTAGTTCCTTTTAAACGTCCGCCTTTGTTATGCTCCAGTTGGGCTCCACTTATTTGGCTTCCTTCAAAGAGCTGTGCCAGTCCCTCTCCACCAAGGAAGGCCCTTCTGGGTCACCGCACGTTGTAGCTCGTGGAGGAGTCAAAAAAGAAAACACCACGTCAATGCTCTTGGGATCAGAAGCGGTCCCGTTCTCAGGAGACTCTGGTTTTGACGGTTTCACGGAGCCCCCATCAAACCAGTTAGCTGAGACACCTGTCGATGCAGCCAAGATTTTTCTCGAACCGACCGACAGGTTGTTGCCAGACGAGGCCAATATTTCTCTTTTTCGGACTCTGGTGTTTTGCTGGGTCGAACCTGCCAATGCAAGACCCTGACGTAGAAGAGCCGTGGGGCTACCTGGCTCCTTCCGATGTTCCCCATCAGCTTTGCCAATGGTCGAGATCGAGGTTTCAGTCCTCTTCCTCAGAGTCGGACAGATCTCACCGTCACTGGCAATCTCATTCCCAGCATCATGGTAAGGGGCACCACCGCTACTCTTTTTCATCCTTCTCGGTTGAGGAGAGGCTCTGGCACAACTTACATTGGCGCTACAAAGATTTGATGTGGCAGCAGCTAGTCTTGACTGGTCCAAAAACTACCCCAGTTTCTACCCTGGCAATCAAGTGGCTGTCACCCGAATGGCTAATGTCAGCTCCTGCCACTGTCACCCCCTCGGAGGTGCTGGCCCAGGCCCAGCTGGCTCGGCAAAGCAGGTTACTATGCCAATCGTGGTGGAGCTGCCATCTGTACAGCTGAAGTCTGGGGCTCTGACTAAGGAGTTTCGGTCGGCCAAAGGGCTGCCCAATCGGCTGGAGGTCACCCTCACTCCTGACCGCCCAAGGTGGGTTGAGGGTGACTCAGGTGGATGACTGCTTTTCGCGGATTCGTCGGAGTCCAAAGACTCTTCGCTGCACTTATGTCCCATCGACATGAAGTCCTCAGGGGGTCTTTCCATGGACAAGGGACCTACCTCGTTCATGGGCATTCTTCGGCTCATCTGTGAATCCACGGGGATGGAGCTTGAGCTGGTCCAGAAATGGGCTTGATATTGCCTTACAGAGATTCTGGACAAAGGGGACACTCTCTTACAGAGGCTTTTTCTGTGGCAGAGGCCATTATCGGCCCAGCCCTGGACCTTTGGCAGAATCCCGCCTCTTGACCTGCGCCCTCGGCCCGGATGGCCCACAAGTATGCGGTTCCTACTGGCTCCCTCTTGGGGTTCTCGAAGCATCCCTCGGCTGAGGGATTGGTGGCTGACTCCATTTTTTGGTGCTTGGGCAATACAGGAGACATTGATAGACCACCGGATAGAGTCTAAGAAATTGGACAATTCAGCTAAGAAAGTCTGTGCTGCCTGTTTGCTCGGCCTTCATCAGGCTAGATCGACCATGCTGATGACACACTTCTCCCATGCCCCTTTGGGCTCCCTGGATGAGGTGATTCCTCACCTCCCGGCGGACCTCCAGACCACAGTCAAGCAGATTTGGGAGCAGGGGAGGGCAGTGGCGAAGCAACAACTCCAGACTGTTCTGGATATTGGTGATTCATGTGCCCATTCTGTCTCGGCCTCAGTAGCTATGCGCCGCAGGGCTTGGTTGAGGATCTTGACCTTTACGGCGGACATTCAACACAAGCTGACGGATGTCCCCTTTTTGGGCACCGACCTGTTTGGGCCTGATGTGGAGGGCCACCTCCAGTGCATTGAAAAGTCCATTGCCACCCTGGACTCTGTGACATCTGCCCAGAAGGACAAGGGCCCCAAGCACCAGAAGCATAAGCCCTTTTGGCCTTCCACTCCTGCGGCTAAACCAGCCCAGCAGCAACAGGGCCATCAGGTTCAAACATGGTAACTGCAGGCCAAGTCGGTGGCCTCATCAGTCACAAAGCCTGGAGGGAAGGGACCCGGCGGCCTCTCAGCCAGATCCTCCTCCTTCAAGCCTACTCAGTGACGTGTTGGGGGGGTGCCACCCTCAGTTGCGTCACACATCCCCTGGGTCCTCCCATGGGAGGCTGTCTCCGCCACTTCTTTTCTGCCTGGTCTGTTATCACCATAGACAGATGGGTGCTGGAAGTGGTTGGCCGGGGCCTGCCTCTGGAATTTGAGTAGGTCCCCCCAAGCCTAACCCGCGTCTCACAGGAGGATTTGGTGTCTGCTGTCACTCGGTTGGCTCTTCAAGAGGACATCAGTCAGCTCCTCTGCAAGGAGGTTATGTGCAAAGTTGTGGTACCTCCATCAGACCCAGGGTTTGTTTCCAGGTACTTCCTGGTACCAAAATGGACAGGGGGCTGGCACACCATTCTCAATCTGCACGATCTGAACAGGTTCCTCAGGTCTCACACCTTCTGGATGGTAACTCTGGCTCAGTTTGTACTATCCCTGGAGCAAGGCATGTGTTTTTTCTCCCTGGATCTTCAGGACACGTTCTTTCATGTCCCAGTCCATCCGTCTCACTGACGGTTCCTCCACTTTCAAGCCAAAAGAACCCTCTATGAGTTCCAGGCCATGCCCTTCGGGCCTCTCATCCGCCCCCAAGGTTTTCACCAAATGCATTGCAGTGGTGGCAGCTTTTCTGAGGTGGCAAGGGGTCTGGGTTTATCCCTACCTGGACAGCTGGCTCATAGCAGGTCCGTCCAGGGAGCTGGCACTCCAGACTTGCTTCAAGCTTGGCCTCCTGATCAATGAGACAAAGTTGGAAATTGTGCCGTTGCTGGTGATTCATTTAATTGGGGCAGAGCTTGACTCTTGCCGAGCCAGAGCACAGCTCCCGGTGGACAGGGCGGAGGTTCTCTTCTCCTTTGCCCAATTATTTCTGGTTGGGCAATTGCACCCTGCCTGGGACTTCATGCGCCTTCTGGGCTACATGGCAGCCTGCAACAGCGTGGTCTGATGGGCCCGCTGGCACATGTGTTCCCTTCAATGGGAACTGGCCAGCCAATGGTTTCAGCACTCAGGTCACCTCTACAGCTGGTCACTGTGAATCAGAGGATGTGGGACGGCCTCCAATGGTGGCTTATCCCAGTTCATCTGCAGGAAGGCATCCCGTTTTTCCACCCCAAGCCGACGGTCATCCTGATGACCGATGCCTCTCTGATGGTTTAGGGTGCCCATCTGGGGGAGCACAGAGCCCACGGGCTCTGGTCCCCTCAGGAGTCCCAATGTCACATCAACCTGCTGGAGCTCAGAGCGGTTCAGCTAGCCCTGACCGAATTCACTCTGTTCATTTGGGGACAAGTGGACCAGGTCTAGACGGACAGTACCACGACCATGTACTATCTCAACAAGGCGGATGGGATGCACTCCTTGCCCCTTTGCAAGGAAGCTCTCTGCACTTAGATCCTCATGCTCAGCTTTGAGGCAGATCTCCTAGCCATTCATGTGGCAGGAGCCTTAAATCAGCTTGCCAGTGCTCTCAGCCAGATGGGCGAGGCATCTCACGGGTGGTCCCTCCACCCGGAGGCAGTACAAGATCTGTTCTTCCACTGGGGTACCCGTCAGGTGGACCTGTTCACCTCCAGGGAGAACACGAAGTGGAGGCTGTTCCATGCCTTCCCCCCTCAGCAGAACTCACTGCAGGGGAATGCCTTCTTGAGGCCGTGGAGCCCAGACTTCTTCCATGCCTTCCCTCCACTTCCCTTAATTCACTAGGTGCTCCTCAAGGTCAGGAGGGACAATGCACAGGTGATCCTGGTAGCCCCAGACTGGCCACGCCAATTCTGGTACCCAGCTCTCCTCAGCTTCAGCAACAGGCTCCCGAGGCATCTTCCAGCACGCCCGGATCTGCTCTTCATCGATCAGGGGAAGATACTCCATCTCGATCTTCAGTCCCTGCACCTGACAGCCTGGTTCCCGAGTGGCTAGAGTTCCAGGCTTTGGGTCTCTCTGACGAGGTCCACATGGATGTTGAGGCATTCCGTAAGGAATCAAATAGAAAATGCCATGCCTTCAAATGGGAAAGATTTTCCATTTGGTGTCAGGGCAAAGGGTTGGACCCCTCGTTCTGTCCAGTGGCTAGCATTTTGGACTACCTGTGGTCCCTCTCCCAGCAGGGACATTGGTCAGCGACCCTTAAGGTGCACCTGGCAGCCATCTCTGCTTACCGGGCACAGGCCAGTCAGCAGTCGGTAGCACAGGAGAAGGTGGTCTGGTGCTTTTTCAAGGGCCTAGATCACATATCCCCTCCGGTGTGTGAATCACCACCTCTGAGGGATCTACTGCTGGTTTTGGCACAGCTCATGGGCAGGCCATTTGAACTGATACACAGGTGCGATATCTCCCACCTGTTGTGGAAGACCGCCTTCCTAGTGGCCATTACGTCAGTCAGAAGGATTGGGGAGTTTCTGGCGTTCTTGGTGGAGTCTCCTTACCTGGTCTTCCACAGGGACAAGGTTGCCCTGCACCCCCACCCGAAATTCCTTCCAAAGGTGGTGTCGGAGTTTCACCTTAATCAGGTGTTGACTCTGCCAGTGTTCTTCCCCAGTCACACCTCAGAGACCGAGTACAGGCTCCATACTTTGGACCCAAGATGAGCGCTCACCTACTACAACGCGTGCATGGCAGAAGTTCGGGGAGAGGTTCGACAGCTATTTGTCACCTACGCTGAAGCCACACCTGGCAGACCTGGAGCCAAGTGGACGATTGGCAGGTGGACCACTTCCTGCATTGATCTCTGCTATAGGTTGGCAGGTAGGGAGCCTCCCAAAGGGCTAACATTCCACCCGCCATACCACTGCATTGGTGGCTGCTTCTAGGGATGTCCCTATCCAGGAAATCTGCAGGGTTGCTACCTGGAAGTCAGCGCACACCTTCATTTCCCATTACCACATTGACCTTGAGTCATGCCAGGATGCTGGTTTTGGGGTCTCAGTTCTCCAGTCTCTGTTCTCTAAGTAGGGGGTGTGCGCCTTGCCTTCCTCCTCCCGGAGAGCTGCTAGGAGTCTGCCAGAAAGTGTGAATAGAACAACATATCCACATCCCTAGAAACACAGGTTACTCACCTGTAACAGTAGTTCCAGGAGTGGTATAGGCTGTTAATCCACACTGACCCACCCAGGTTTGACGCACACCTCTGCTTCCAGTGGATAAGAGCTGGCATCATGGGGCAGAGCCAAAGGTTATACTACCGGGGTGGGTGAGAGGAGCCAGCTTGAAGATGTTCGGCACCCCTTAAAGGGAAAGGCGATCTGCCAAAAAGCATAGAAACATAGAAGTTGACGGCAGATAAGGACTGCAAGGCCCATCCAGTCTGCCCATAACTTTTTCTACCTTATGAATGTGCCATCGGCCTTTGCTCTGTCAATGGCCTATCTATTCATACTCATCTGCATTGCTCTCTTATGCCTATCCCATGTGTGTTTGTAGCCCTGCACTGTATTCATGTCTACCACTTCCTGAGAGGGGCCGTTCCATTTATCCACCACCCTTTCTGTGAAAAAGAACTTCCTCACATTACCCCATAATCGGCCTCCCTCTAATCTCATGCTGTGTCCCCTTGTCCTGCTGTTTTTCTTATATTGAAACATGTTAGACTCTTTCACCTTGTTAATGCCCTTTAGGTGTTTGAATATTTCGATCAAATCACCTCTCTCCCTTCTTTGCTCTAGGGTATACATATTGAGCTCCATTAATCTGTCCTCATATGTTTTCTGATGCAGTCCCTGCACCATTTTGGTTGCCCTTCTCCGAACTGCCTCAGTTTGGTTACTGTCCTTGTGAAGGTGCGGCCTCCAGTACTGCACACAGTACTCCATATGGGGCTTGACCAGTGTCTTGTAAAGAGGGATTATTACCTCCCTCTTCCGACTTGTGATACCCCTACTAATACACCCCAACATCCCCCTAGCCTTACCTACTGCTTTAGTGGTCTGCTTGGATGATTTCAGGTCATCTGTGATGATGATGCCCAAGTCTCTAACCTTGTGACTGCCAGCAACTCCCCTCCCAGCCTATAGGTGGCTTCAGGGTTTCTCTTCCCTATGTGCATGATGTTGCACTTCTTTGTGTTAAACCCCAGTTGCCACTCTTCCACTTTGCCAGTTTATCCAAATCTCTTCTCATTCTGCCCACCTCATCTGGATCATCTACTCTGTTGCAGATCTTGGTGTCATCTGCAAACAGACAAACCTTACCCTCCAGTCCATCTGCAATGTCACTGATGAAGATATTGTAGAGGACTGGCCTCAGGACTGATCCCTGAGGTACCCCACTTGTGACTTGCATCTCTTCTGACTGCATACTGTTTACCACCACTTTCTGTTTTCTGCCCGTCAACCAGTTTGCCACCCAGTTGACCAACTTCTGACCCACCCCGAGCCTACCCAACTTATTAATCAATCTTCTATGTGGAACAGTATTGAAAGCTTTGCTGAAGTCAAGGTAGGAGACATCAGCTGCTCCCCCTTGGTCCATCACTCTGGTTACCCAGTCAAATCTATGAGATTAGTTTGACAGGACCTTCCTGTTGTAAACCCATGCTGTCTTGGATCCTGTGCTCCTATGGATTCCAGGTGTTGCCCTATCCTTTCCTTAAGGAGTGCCTCCATAATCTTGCGCACTTCTGAGGTAAGACTGACTGGTCTGTAGTTCCCTGCCTCCCCCCTGCTACCAGTCTTGTGGAGCGGGCTCACATGAGCCCTTCTCCAGTCTTCTGGGACCTCTCCTGTGCTCAGAGACTCACTAAACAGTTCTGCTAATGGCTCTGCTAGTTCCACCCTTAGTTACTTTAGTACCCTGGGATGTATGCCATCAGGTCCCGTTGCCTTGTCCACCCTGAGCTTATCGAGCTCTTGTGGGACCCTTTCTTTTGTGAAGGGACTAATGTATACCTCCCTCTCTCCTGTGTCCATGGTGCTGAGCTGTGGGCCCTGCCCTACCTTCTCTTCAGTAAATACTGAGCAGAAGTATCTATTTAGGGTAGATGCTTTTACATGGTCCTCCTCCTCACATGCCCCCTTATCCCCTTTGATCTTAGCAATACCCCCTCTGGACTTTCTCCTTTCACTAATGTATCTATAGAAAGTGTCACCTTCTTTTACTGTTCGTGCTAGTGTTTCCTCGGTTTGGACCTTTGCCTGCCTTACTGTCTTCCCTGCGTCCCTTAGGGAAGTTTGGTATGCCTCCCTATCTTCATCCCGCTGCATTCCCTTATATTTCCTGAAGGCCAGCCTTTTGGCTCTGACTTTTTCTGCTACTGTTTTTGAGAACCAAAGTGGTTTCCTTCTTATTTTGCACTTCCTTTTCTGTCTAACACAATGGGATGTTGGTTCAAGTATTGCATCCTTAATGCTTGCCCACTTTGCCTGTACCCCTTCACCTGTATTTCTTTTTGCCATGACTAGCTGAACTCTGTTGGCCCTGTTATCAAAGTCAGCTCCTCTGAAGTCTCATATTTTTGCCTTGGAATGGGATGATTTAGTTCTAGTGGCCAAATTGAACCACACCATATCATGGTCACTGGCCCCCAGGTGACCTTCTACCTGGAGATCTGTGATCCTTTCCCTGTTAGTCAGTACTAGATCTAGGATAGCCCTATTTCTTGTGGATTATTGTACCAGTTGTTTGAGGCCCTCCCCCTTTAGGGAATCCACTATGTGTCTAGTTCTGGCAGATGTTCCTGCTGGTATTGACCAATCTATATCTGGCATGTTGAAGTCTTCCTTTGTCAGAACCTCCCTTTTAGCTGTCATGTTTTGTATATCTTCTAACAGTAATGTGTCTGTCCTCCCCCTGGTCAGGAGGCCTGTAGACAACCCCAGTTCATATGGCTGTCCCATTTCCTGTTTCCTGGGTGATCCACAGTTCTTCTGGCTCCTTATGTGTATTCTGAATTTCTGTAGCTTTGATATTTTCATTGACATAAAGGGCCACTCCACCCCCCTTTTTGCACCTCGGTCTCTTCTGAACAGTACATAGCCGGGTACTGAAGTCTCCCAAGTGTGGTTACTGGTGAGCCATGTCTCGCTAATGGCTACTGTGTCCATTTTAGCCTCTGTCATTATTGCCTGCAGGTCTGGGATCTTGTTTCCCAGACTGCGAGCATTTGTGTATATGATTTTCCATTGGCTAGAGTTTGGTGTGTTTGTTGTTGGCGAGGTCCGGCGTTTCCCCTGTGCGTCATATGGGGAGCCGGAACTTTTTCCTCACCTGGTGATGCATATGAACTACAAACATGCTGAACTCCTGTTTGACCACCAGTTGAGGGGGGAGGGGTGTTCTTACCATTCGATGTATTGGGTGCTGCACCCCTCTCCCCATTTGCTAGTTTAAATATTCTGCAAAGACGTCAAACTTCTGCCCCAATGCACTGACTCCCTCCTTAGTCAAATGCAGTCCATCAAATTTAAAGAACATTCGCTCCCAAAACTGTTGCCAGTTACGTACAAATTTGTGTCCAGCCCTTGAGCCACATGTTTAACTCCCCTATCTCCTCTTCTCTGACCTTCCATCCATCTGCCCCCCTTTCCCAGACTGGCAGGGTCTCAGAGAGGGAGAAGCTGGATGAAGTGGATGATAGTTTGTCACTCATCCTGGTCAGGTGTTCCTTGGTCTCCACAACTGACCGGCTGGCGAGATCGTTGGTCCCTTTGTGTACCAGGATGTAAGTGTCTGTTTTCTCCTGCTTCCTGTACACTTTTAGCAATGCGGTTGGTGTCTCTTCACGCTAATGTACCTGAGAGACATCTGACCATTACCCCTGGCTGGAGATGGGGATCCACTCCTTGAATCATGAAATCTCCTATGATCAGAAGTTTTTTGGATTTCCTTTTTGCCTTTTTTGCTTTGGTTCCTGTTTTGGGCAAGTTTTGTTGTGCTAGCTCCTGTGCTGCAGTGTCCTGCTCTGCAGTATCTTCTGCCCCTTTGTTTGATTTCGGAGAAAGAGGCAGATACCTGTTTGTAGTTTTTATATGGTTTGTGGAGGTGATATGTTGGAGAGCACCGAGTGATGGGGCACCCGATGTGCCCCTCCTAACGACCTGCCAGCCTCCCGAACCAACTGCCCTCTGCGGTCGAGGTGCTTCTGTTGGATGTTGGGGAAATGGCTGGCAGTTCTTATAATATATTTCCTCCTGAATATGCCATTTGAGGCGCGCAATCTCTGCCCATGCTGCCTGGAGCTGAGCCCTTAGATCTCCAATGGCCCAGCATGTAGGACGGTGTCCAAAATCATGTATAACTGCCCTTTTGAAAAGTGTCCTGCAGTACCTGTAGTTAATAATATCCATTCCAGATAAGTTGCTGGGTTTATAACCTGGTCAGAGTAATTAGAAGGAGGAAAATGAAAGCAAAAGTTTGATTTTGTGTTTTGTTTGTTTGTTTTTGTATAGCTTGCTTTAAGAAGTTAAATTACTTGTGCCCCTGTAAATGAGGTCACTGTGTGGATATGCCTCTGATCCTCCCCTTTCTGCTTTGCTACAGGAAATGTCACGACTGTGCTACCCTATAAAAGGAGTGTAGTGTGGGGTGGGTGGCTGGGCCCTTCCCCTGCCAAAAAAGAACAACCACAGATGAAAGAAGGAGGTAAGAGCAGAAACAATCAGCCAGCAACAAGTGTAGTAGCCCTGAAAGCTTACCCAAATGATAGATACAAATGTAAAACCTGTAAAGCACCACCTGTAATAATTTTACAAAAGATATACGCTGTAAGAAACACATTGCTACAGAGAAAGATAAAGCAGCAACAGAAGATATACCTTGCAAAATACAATTTGAATCAGAAGATTACAGCAGTAATCTGTAAGCACACGCCTGTAGGCACACCCTGTAATAATGCAGCAAAAGTTATACCCAGCAACAACAATTTAAATGTGGATGAACAACATATACCACTCCTAGAACTACTGTTACAGGTGAGTAACCTGTGTTTACTCGCCTGTAACAGTAGATCTTCCACGGGGTGATCTCTTGCAGCAGGTAATACACTTGGGTCATCACTAGAGGGTACTGTGGTGCACAGCAGCTCTCTTCTAGCAGTCTTTTTCCAGGGGCCACCCACACATGACATCATCTTCCTGTTTCCTGTATAAGAGTGCATGGTCCCTGGTATCCTTAGTTCATTTTCCCGCCATTTTTCAGCTCACAGGCAGCAGCTAGTGTGGAGAGCAGCAGTCATCGATGAGAACTTGAGCTAGAAGTGCAATTTTTCCATTTCACTAACTACATCGACGAATGTCTGAAGAGTCTACAAGCATGTCAGCGCTATTTTGCTCCTGTTGTGGTAGGCAGATCTACTGCTTTGACGGCCACACCGTTTGTGTTAGATGTCTGGGACCCACACACAACACCATCTCCTACATTCATTGCCGGGAAGTCAGCCAGGCAACCCGTCGACAGCAGCTGCAGGAGGTAGAATCCTACCTTATGGAGCAGAAACTGTCTCCACTAGAGAACCAGGTGGCCCATCCCAAGGACTTCCCTTCCACTGCTTCACACAAGAAGCATAAATGTGAGAGGGAGAAGCCCGCCTCCTCTTCCTTGGGCAAACGCTCGACGGCCACCGCCACAGGTGCTCCAATTATCGATGATGCTCCTCCAAACTGTCTCTTTATCGGCGCTTGTCCGGTGCTGTTTCAGCAGTTCTTGGATGACCCCTATGAGGGTTCCGTCACTCACCCGCTGATGGAGATTGTTTCCATCAACGATGTCTTCATTTAAGCATTCTAATGCAGCTTCCCTTGCTGCCACGTTGACAATGGATCACGTTTCCATGGGGAAGCCTACTGCCTTTGCAGTGCATACTGCCCCACCTCCTTCACAGTCATTCTCTCACAGGGGCCAGGCGGATAGAGATCTGAACCCTGTGCTTTACCACCTGGGTGCTAGACCTGCGTATACCTCATGTACTATTTCCTCCATGATACCCCTGGTTTCTCAGAAACCTCCTCTCCCTACCCCCCTCAGTGAACGTGGCCACAGTGGTACAGCAGGTTCTACAAGGCATTAGGCAGTCTCAGCCCCCCACTCCAGGGGAGCCAAGTCATCTTTCTCCTACCCCTCCACCTAAATGCTTCCAGGGGGACAGGAACCCTTCCCCAACCTGGTCCCCCCCATGAAGATGATTACATATGAGATGAGGCTGAATTTTCGGCAGATTTTTACTGGAGATTTTGAGGATGCGGACTTACCGGACCTAGATTCCAGTCCCCTCTTTCTACTATTTCCTCATTAAATGAGGACCTCTCCCACCAGGCAGCTGCCTCTCCTCCAGATGACCCATCTTTTCATGAGATGATCCAAAAGGTCATGGAATTTTCACTACCGAACATGATAAACAAAGAAAGGACATAGCAGACTATCTAGAACTGCCAGAGGAGCCAGTAATGGTGGTACCCTCCCCCCACTTATACAAACCTACCAAAACGCTGTTCTGTCAGCCTGGAATCAGCCTTCAGCTGACCTGGCCATTCCTGGGAAAGCAGATCACCTTTATCAGGCTGCGCTTGATCATCCTTTTCTTTCAACTCCTCCTGAAGCAGATTTGGTAGTGATCACTGTGGCTCAAGATCGCACTAAATGACCGAAGCACATGAGCGCCTTACCTCCTGATAAGGACTCCCATAGGATTGATCACCCAGGGAAAAAGGTGTTCCATGGAAGTACCATGAATCTTACAATTCTAAACTATATGGCACACATGGTCAAGTACCAGCGTACTTTCTGGTCCTCTGCTATAGAGCTCATCAGTAAACTCCCTCCTTCTCAGGAGAAGGATCAATTGTTTGCTACTATATCTACTGGCAATTCCATATCTCGACACCTACTTTGTGCAGGTTATGAGGCAGTTGATACTTCGGGCCCACATGTCAGCCATGGGGATTGCCCTACAAATTCATGCTTGGCTTTGCTTCTTGGGGTTCTCTACAGATGTGCAACATAAAGTTGTTAATGCTCTCTTTAATGGGTCCAGGCTTTTTGGTCCAGGTATCCAAACACTTTTAGATGACCTCCAATCTTCAGGATGGACCTTACGCACTACATGGCATGTGCCATACCTCACAACTATCTTACGGTCCCCAACCCTCCTTTCATAGAAAAAGAGGTGGTAAATACAGAGGCTCATACAGAGGCAGATCCCTTGATCGTTCCCAACCTTCCTCCAGGACTGCCACTTCTGCCGCCAAGGGCTCCCACTCCCACCCTCTAGGTGGAGCTGGCTAGCCCCCTTCCCAGTAAGCAACTGGGGCATTGCCCAGGCTTCCTCGACCAAGTCTTGGAAGCTATGGGCGGCCACTTTGCCTTCCATTTAGAGGGCTGGCAAACAATCATGTTGGACGAGTGGTTACTTCAGATCAGGTCACACGCTGGATCTTAAATCCATGCCTCCCTCTCACCCCTCCACTCCTCTTCTGACCACTTTCAGGTGGTTACCCTAACCTCCATCATGCCAATGTTGAAACAGGGGGATTGGCTTTGTGCCTTGGATATGAAGAATCCCTCCCTGCATATCCCCAGTCAACCATACCTCTCAACTGTACCACATTACGGGGAACGTTCCTCATTTTACTTTATAAAAGCTCCCTGTTCCACATTGTGAGGACATGTTCCACATTCAAAGTCAACATTTTAAAGCAAAAATCCATAGTAAATGATGCAAAAAATATATTATTCAATTAATAACAGACTTTCTGAACATAAATGCAACATTTTAACAGTGTTTTGAGCTTCTCAGGTAAAGATTTGATTAAGTGTTCTACACTTTGCCCATTTGTTCCACATTTTGATAGGCAATGCTCCACATTTGGGGGACAAAAGGTTGAGAGGTGTGCAGTCAACCCGCCCACCACCGGTTACTTCACTTTTACCTGCTGGGATAACATTACCAATGTCGGGCACTCCCGTTTGGTCTCTCATCTGCCCTGAGAGTGTTCATCAAGTGCCTAGTGGTACTGGTAATGGCAGCAGCCCTACGATGGGAAGGACACTTTGCCTTCCCATATCTGGACGACTGGCTCATAAAAGTAGAGTCCAAAACCTCTCTGCCTTTCTCCCTGCAAACAACACTTACTCTGTTTCACTCCCTAGGAATCACGGTCAACTGACTGAAGTCCAATCTGACCCCTACCTAGTCACTCCAATATATAGGAGTGGTCCTAGATAGCGCTTCTGCCAGGGCTTACCTCCCTACCAACAGGCATGACAGACTTTTGTCACTGGTGACCCAGATACAAGCTCAAAAAGTTATCATAGCCAGACGCCCGTCATGCTTTTTGGATCACATGGCCACTTCTATCCCTATGGTAGCATTTGCCTGTCTGCACATGAGACCAGTCCAGTGGGTTTTTCAGAATCAATGGTGTCAAAAAAACAGAGACTTTGAAGACAAAATCAGAGTCACTTCACCTCAACTCTGCGGTCTGCACTGTTCTGGTGGACCCACTGGGCCAGCCTCTCTCAAGGCATGCTCTTCCAATCTCCCCCACACCAACAGACGTTGACCACAGATGCTTCTCTCGAAGGGTGAGGTGTGCACCTGGGCCCCTAAGGATACAGGGCAGGTGGTCCCGCTTCTCCTCCTCCTCCTCCTCTCATCCCCATATAAATTTCCTGGAAATGAGGGCAGTCCGCCTGGCCTTTCAGGCTTTTCAGCTCCACTTTTTCCAGTTACCATTACTGATTTAGTCAGACAACACCTCGGTGGTATATTACCTCAGCAGACAAGGAGGTACGAAGTCCCACATGCTCTACAGAGAAACAGTGGCAGTTTGGCAGGAAGCCATACAACTCCACCTTTCATTGACAGCCATCCATCTACCGGGATGCCAAAATACCCTGGCTGACTTTCTCAGTTGCCAGTCTTCTACACACAAATGGACACTTCATCATGAAGTTCTCTAGAGAATCTTTCATTTGTGGGGGAACCCGCATCTTGATATATTTGCCTCCTCCGTCAGTCACCCGTCCTACTCCTGCAGTGAACTCTACTGAAACTGCAACTTGAACCTCTGCAATGATCGTCCCTTAGCCCCGCTTCTATGGCCTCGGCAAATGTGGTTTCCCCTACTTCAGCAATTCTCAGTGGCGGATCCCATTCCATTACAAATTTGTCCAGATCTACTGACTCAGAATCAGGGAACTCTCCGTCATCCCAGCCTGAGATCACTACACCTTCTTGCCTGGCTCCTGAGGACTCTTTCATAGCCTGTTTCCAGATCTTCTCACCTGCACGCCCCCACACTCTCCCTAGCACCTCATCACGTTAGTGAGCGCAGGGGTGGGGTGTGGCGGCACTTAGAACTGAGAAGTCCTTGGGACCCAATTTGTTGAATCTTATAAGCATTACCTTTTTTTTTTTTTTATCTTTTGGATTATTTCCTGGCATTTTAACAATACCTGCATGCTGTGGAGGAAAGGCACCTACTGTATATATGAAGTGCAGGGGTTAAATATTTATCTTGGTGGATCTCTTTAACAGCAATCAGGATGCAGAGTTTAAACTGCCAGGAAAATACATGTTTTATTTAGAGAGAGATAGAGAGCTTGAGATTTAAATGGAGAGAAGAGACTCTGTGGATATTGTTTGTACTGCCTTTGTGAAGAGCTATCTTGTACAGTGCAATTTTTGTACTTTATTTTACTGATAAAAAATTGCTACTTGTGAACTTGATAATGTCTCCTTGTGAACTTGATAATGTTTCCCTGTCTGCCTGTGCTTCCTGACCTGTGCCTCCTCGATAATCATCTGTTCTTAAATCAGTTATCATTAATAGGAGGAGTAACGGTTCCATTTGGTATTCTGAGGCAGTTCACTACACACAATGCTAGAATTTGATTTTTTTCCCTTCCACTTCCATCCATTCTGTTCTACTTTATTTAAAAAATCATACAGCAGCCTCACAATATGAGGGGGTTATTTAATCATGCAGCTTTCTTATTAGTGTTATATGATCAATCAAGTTGAAGGCCTTTCCTATAGTCAGCTAAGACTGTTCTTACTAATTCCCCTTCATCCTAAGACTTCATGCAAAGTTCAACAGTTTTAAAACCGCTAACGTTGTGGAGGTTCCCCATAGGGAACCAAACTGTTTTTTATCAGTCACACTTGAAACCTGTTCCAACATCCATTTAGTAATGAATCCAACACACGTTTTGTATATGATGCAGATAATTGAAACTGGCCGAAAATCTTTTTCCAAAACACGAGGAATGGATGTTTCTGGTACTGGGGTTACTCGTGCCTGTTTTCACCATAGTGACATCTTTTCCTGATATCAGTGATTTATTAAAAAATATTGCAAATCCAAGGGGCAATTAGGTCTGCTCTTTCCTTCCACACCCAGTTAGGTCATAGGTCCAAGACCATTGCCATATTTATTTTCAGTTTAAATTAGTAAGCATACGTGGATAATATTTATACATAGGTCTTCCACCCATGATTAAATGGTATTTGGACCATGAAACATCGGGATAGAGCGAGGTAATGCGTGTCAAATATGAGAATTCTATAAATCATTGTTTACAGGGGGCTTCTTTTGTCTTTGTCTTCTATACTGATGAACAAGAAGCCTCTTCCCTGAAGAATTAAAATATTTAAGACCAGAGAGGTCGGCTGATCATTTTGGTCATTCCTTGACTCAATGTTCAGCATTTCTGTTTTACCCACTATCTCTGGCGCTGCAAGCGTTCACCACCATCTACATATGGCACTGCTTCCTTTACTACCCCCCCCCCCCGAAGTTCCTCTTCTTGATCTGTTTCAGGTTCCTCCTAGCATTAACCCTTATTTGTTTAGTGTTATGTTTAAACTCTCTTTCAAAATATTCCTTGTAATTTTATGTGTACTGATTAATGTAGGTCACCCCAAAATTGTCTCCTTGTCAGACTGAACAGCTGAAGCTCGTCTAATAGGGCTTATATGTCATCTGCCAAATCTGCTTGATTTCCCTCTTCTGTAACCTCTCTCTTTTTCCGAAGCGAAATCGCATTACCAAAATTAGTATGCAGCAGATCAGTGCCCCCCCCAACCCCGCCAGACAAGACTCCAGTCTTTGTTTGTCATTCCCTTCTCCAGTCCCAACTCCTGCCAGCAGGGGAAGGATTTACTCAGGCTTTGTTCCCATTTCATTCTTTATGGAAAAAAAAAACAGTTTACCTCACCACTTGTGGCTGCTACTGTTGACGGGAGGATTCATGCAGGCTCCTTTCCCATTTCTTTTTTGCCTATTTCTGTATTTGGTTGTGTTTAATCTACAGTAGTCAGACAGTGGCTGCTGGCTGGCTGAGGAGAGAAGTTGAGGGGTTTTGAGACCCACTCTCTAGGGTTAGATCCAGGACATCAGAGAGTGCTCTCTCTCTCTCTCTCTCTCCCACTCTGACTGAATCTCCAGTCACAATAAAGTATATGCATGTCCCATAATTTAAAATGTAACTTTGGAGCTGCTAACAAGGTTCTTATCCTGTATATTTGTATAATATGCAGAGTGAGTAATGCAAGAACTCGCGCAGCCTGGGAAGATATTTTGTCACAAACTTGTGCTGGGATGCAGCTATAAGTCTTCTCTTCCAGAGAGGAGAACGTGGAAGTGACATGATGGAAAGATCCAGGGAAGTGAAGAGGGCAAAATTAACTCCGCAAGAGGCACAGCTACAGCCCATAAAAGGCACCTTTGTTTATCCTGCCAAACTAAACAAATGGTCTAGTATTCGTACACACCTGGCAGGCCTTGCTCAGTTTTTCAAGGTCTCTATTCTTCATGCATACCGAGACTGCTGTCGTCATCTGCACCATGAGGAAACATGCTGATGAAAGTTCAGGTCCTCGGAAAAGGCCAAGGAACCGATTACAGTTTTGTACTCTGGTATATCAACTCCAGGTCCCAGTGCAGCTACATTCTAAAGTATATTCTTTTTCACCACTTCTGCTTTGTGTCTCCTCCTGCTGAATTCATTGTCAAGTTTGCAGCTGGGCGCAAAAATTTGTTTTTGCAATTCTTTTAATTTTTTAAAGTCATACATCACTGTGCATACGTAAACATTAGGTGCATGATACAGAAAGTTTGGTAACATATCAAGCAGTACAGCATAGTGTAAGATAAGTGTTGATGGTAAGCAGATGGCCATATAGGTACCTGGTGAAATAATATACTCAGGTGCTCCCCACAACAAGAGGTTCAGTGTTCTAGCTACAAATCACAGGGCGAGGCGTGGCAGAGACAGCAAACCCCATCCATAGAGTTTCCACTTAATCATTCATCTTCTGCAGTACACAAAGCCCTCTGGCTGGCAGGGGTAGTGGCCGGGGGGCAGGCGTGGCTATTAAAGCTGAATGTATTCAGTGGTCCAGCATTCTAGACACCACATGATTGTGGGGGGGGTGAAGTAAATCTTTGCGCAACTCTGAGTATGTGACTGTTAGGTCAGTATTCAAATAGGACAAGAAGGGGACCCATGCTTTGTCATATACTGACAAGGAATTATGAGCATAGTGTGACAGCATGGCCAGTGAGGCTAGAGTGTGGATTGAGACAAGCCACTCATTTAGAGAAGGAAAGTTTGTGCTATGCCATCTGCGTAAATCAGGCGTTTAGCCTCCATACTTGTGGCCAGTAACCATTGAAGGTTATGAGTAGACTTCCTTACCCTTTCTGGAGGTATAACTAAAAGAAACAGACCAAGAGAGAGGGGACGTTCAAGTGTGAACATCTGGGAGCATTCATGACATCTAATGACTAGTATTGTCTTAAGGCCTGGCATCTCCACAGTATATGCATCAAGTTGCTCCTCGGACCCTGCATCTCCAACATAGGCCATGAGAAAGCAAACCTTAAGGGACTTAAGCTGTGCAGGGGTGCAGTACCAAAAGTGAATAATTTTGTTCTACATTAGCAAGCTTCTGGAGCCTAGACAGGTCTGGTGGGCTAAGTGTGAGCATCTGGACCAGGTTTCAATAGATGGTGAGATGTGTAGGGCTGCTTGCCATTTTTGTTTGCCCTTCACTGAAGGGTTCGGGCAAGATCCTCTTATTTCTCTGTAAATTGTACCCCGCTAGTCTTTTCATGAGTTTGCACCAAGTTTAAGTGGGCATATGCATGGAGTGATCTACAGATACAGGTCTAGAATTGAAATAAGAAGGCCCTATTTTTTTGTATGGCAGTTATCAGACTTCGAATGTAAAGATAGTGCCAGAAGTCGCTGCATGAGATACCAAGCCTGAGGCATACGTTGTCAAAAGTATCAATCGATATGTTGAGATTTTGAGGAGAATATGTCTCGTTTTAAGTGTATACTGTTAGACTGCCATGTGAGTCACTTAATTGGCTGCTTATATATACATACAGAGAGATTATTCCAGATATGGTACCAGGACCAGGGGAACTGTCCAGCTTTAATAGTTTCCTGACTTTTTTCAATGCTGTCAAGGATGCCTGGATAGTTAACAATTGTAGTACTCTTTTTGGTGGCTGTATGGTGAAACAACAGCTTAAGGAGAAAGAAGCCTCATATAAATTAAACCCTTCTAAACTTGATCATGCTGTTCTCCAAGAAATTACAAGGCTATGGATGCAGCTTAATTTCCTACAGATTAGAAGAATAGAACTGACGATAAACAGGAAAAAGGCATAAAGTACTGGGACAGCGGAGAAAACGCAAGACAATTGTCTTATAGAGTCAAAAAGCAACAAGCAGAATGCCATATAGTAGCATTACAAAACTCTGCCAACATTCCTAAAACTAAACCAAACCAAGTTAACCAGATAATGATAGACTTCTGTCAAACCCTGTATCAGTGTAGAGGTGAGTTGGAGATTTCATCCTTAAAAAGATTTTCCTCTTTGATCTTGCTACCTAAATTAAATTAAGAAAAACAAACTCTCTAAGAAGCCCCAGTAATCCTTTTGGAAATTAAGCAAGCGTCATCAGTTTTAGTGCCCTGCAAGGCTCCAGAGAGGGGATGGATATCGTGTGGATTTTTACTAGTTACTTTAGGACAATTTATCCCCCCCCCCCCGATATGCTAACAGAAGCACACCAGTAATCTGTTCTTCTGGCATCTCTACATGGAGCCAACATCACTGTCCTGCCCAAGGAAGGTAAAAGTCCCCTCCTTTCTTTCAAGTTACTGGACCATATCCCTTATTAATGCAGATGTAACCCCTAGGTGATGCTATCCCAAGGGCTACTACCCCTGCCTGCATTGCTATTTGCAGGTTAAGGGGCTTAAGTTCTGAAACGGGTGCCTCCACCCGGAGTTCAGGGTTGGTAGTGGTCAAACTAACCTGGGCACAGCCCTCCAGGACACTGTAAGCCCCCCTCTTTCCCTTCTAGTGACCTGAGCATTATACGATAATCACTTTCACAGTACCGCTTGTACACCATACCAGTACCCACACTGTTTGCACTTACCACCAGGGCTGATTCCTCTGGCTCGACCCTGCGGACCCCTGTAAAACAAGGTTATGCACACTAAATAGCAACAGTACAGTACTCTTGGCACAAACGGGAACCACAGTCAGGTTAAATGCAACAAAAAAAAGTCAGATCTGATTTATTCAGGGGACTTGAACAAGGAAGGGATGCAATCAGGTTGACTGGCTTAAAGGCTATATTAATGAAACAGTTATGCATGCACTTTAAGTCCCCACACTGTCACACACTCTGGGTACCCAGATTGGAAAATGGTGGGCTAGCCAGGAACGTTGCAGCTGGTTTGGTGCCCTGTGATGGAAGAAAGCAACATGCACAACACACACTACTTGTAATACGGGAAAAAGCAACAAGACAATCAGATGACAAAACTTTAGATTTAGCTGTTGTTGCAGGGTGCTACCCTGAAGTTTACTCAAGATACCCAATACTGGACACAGGCATGACGAAGTTGAGACTGCAGGTTGTTGAGCTGGAGTGCCCGGAGAAGTGGGGCCCACACAAATCACCAAGGCATCGTTCCTGTTTAAGTGTTGAGCAGGGGGCAAATCCCCAGGCAGGTCTGTCATCGATGGCATTCTCTGTGCAGCGGGTAGTCAGGCTGGGCCAGTGTGGCAAGGCCCAGGCCCAATGCAAATGATTTTGGATTCAGTCCGTGGGGCTGGATGCGGCTTCCAACAAGCAGAATACAGTTCAAACCACAGTCGGGAACCAAATCGCTACCCACTAGCAGCACACAGCACAGTTACACGTAAGGAAATTGTAATGCAGCTTCCAGCAAGCAGAATACAATTCAAACCACAACCCACTATAAGCACACACATTCACATGTAAGGAAATTCCACTGTACCAGGCAAAAGGCTCTCTGGTCGCAATTACAGAGTCTCTGCACAATCTGGGAGTTCAGAGGTGGCTGGAAGTCCAGGCAGGCCGATTGCATTCAGCAAATCGGCTTTGTCTTTCGGATGAGACGTTAAACCGAGGTCCCATCTGCCTGGATTGGTGGTAGTTCAGGTGGATGTTAAAGATCCCATGGCACTTATCGAAAAGAGTAGGGGAATTTCCCCGGTGTCCTGGCCAAATTTCCCTCATTCACTAAAAATACCACCAACAGCTTAATCTGGTTCAAGGTCAGTTGGCATTCATCTGTATCCCTCTCCCGGCCGGGTCGTGCCTGAAAATAGGCAGGATTTGTCTAGTGCACTTACCCGGTCAACAAAAACTTAAAAAAAAAAAAAAATCTTTGGTCTTCTTCAGGTAGGAGTCTGGTCACAATTCAGTGGCTTACTTTGCTCTCCAAGTTCAGATTCAGTCCGAAAAAGGCACAAATTACCTCTCGGGGACAGCAGGCACGCATGCAGGCCAAAACTCAGGCCTTTCCACAGTTCTTCCGTGCAAATCCACTATGGATTGCTGCTCGAACTACCTCGAGCTATTACTTCTTCACTTCCCAACTTAGATCTATCTGAAACTGCAAGCAGTTTGGGACTTCCCCAAGATCCAAAAGGTTCGGTTGACTGATCTGTCTGTCATTCACAACAAGGGCTCCCCCCAGGTTATTTTAGGCACAAAAAGCCCAAAACTACAATTCCTGCAAGTTTTCACCCCACCAAGCCCCTGTAGGCAGACTCTATTTTAGAGTCCCATATGTACTGATTGGCCAATTTCAGCAGTCCAGGACCAAGATGATGGAAACGAACAGAACTGTCCATGCTGCAAAGAAGGCAGGTTAGAACAAACTGCAATATTATTACTATTCTAACAAATGATCAGCGAACAAGCACATCTTCTAACAGAGCTCCCTTTTAGATTAATTATGACTGCAATCCAGGCAGCTCCTAAAGAGACAGTACACAGAGGCTATATAGGCACTCTCTGGCAATCACATTTAAACTGCAAAAACGCAGGACACCAGCCTGGCAGTGAGCATTTAGACAAGCTCAGGGAAGACTTTTCAGGAACCCCCATTTGTAGGGGGGGTTACACCCTTCCCTGCCTAGAGAAAACTTGGCGTCCGCATTAAGTCTGTACCATCACAATATCAAAAATGCACTGTAAACGAGACATATATATATCATTAGCTGTTACATTACTATACTTTTCAATATACTTCACATTACTACATCCATATTGACAATACTTATGCATGTTTCATAGAAGTAATACTGATTCATTTAATAACTTCTTGTACATTAAACAATGTAAGAGGTGGCTCTTCCCAATCAGCTAACTTGGGGCTGGATGGGGCAGGGGCACCATGGTGAGAGGGAAGAACAGGTAACCTGGAGTTGGCTGTCAAGCTCAATTTGGGCAGTGAGCTTGGCAAAACATAAACCCCTTTGTGAACCACACTGACAGGCAAATCCACTGGCCTCCCAGGGGAACCATAACTAAAGCTTAGCACTGGCTTGACAGCTCGGCCAGTCTTTCTGGGGGGAGCGGCCACAGTCTCTGTACTTTCAGCACTAACTTTGGAGCTTTCGTCACTTGTGAAGGGTGCCTCTGCATGGATGAGAATGTCCAAACTTGGAGCACTGTCAGCTCCTTGCTCTGTAGGCTCTGTTTCCACAACACTTTGCTCATTATCTTCTGATGGGGGCCCAGGTTGCTCATTTTGAGGAGGTTCTGGCACAGTTAGGCTTTGCGGCACTGAAGGGGGCTGTCAGCACTCTCACATTGTTCTTCAAGTTCTGCTGTAACACCAGAGAGACTTGGACCATTAACCCCTTCTTCGGGCAGTTCACACAGTTCTTCAAAACACAGAGAGTCCGCAACCTCAGACGTAACACTTTGCACGTCACTTTCAGGGAGCATTGGCTCCAAGGATAAAACTGGGGGGTTAAGCAGTCCAGAAGGCCCAGCTTCATCCCCACAGTTAGTCATAGGATTTACCTTGAAACAGCTGACTCGATTCGTAGGAGGGGTAATAGGCATTGTCACACTCACTTTCGTCAGAGGTGAACTGACAGTCACTATCATTCTGGGCCTTCTGTGGGGGAACCCTAAATCTGTAACTACTGGGGTAGGTTGACTCTGTCTCTTTTTTGTAGCAGCATGAGTCACTGGCCCAGGGGAATCAATCTGAGATGGTTCAGCCTCAATTATGACTTGGCCGATAGGTAGCAAGTGATTACAGTGCATGGTCTTGAGAGCTTTGGAGTTATTTTCTGGGCGCACCTTGTACACTGGTAAATCATTCAACTTTCCAACTACTACATGGGGAAGATGGTGCCACCTATCAGCAATTTTGTGTGTGCCATGCAGTTCCAAATTGCATAACAACACACTGTCTCCAGGCCGAAGCTCTTGAGCCTTTACTTTTTTGTCATGCCTCTCTTTGTTGGCGAGATTTCTTTTGGCAGCCATTGTCTGGGCTAGTTGATAGGCATGGTTCAATTGAGCTTTCAGTTTCTTTACGTACTGTAGGTAATTTTTTGGCTCGGACCTCATCTGGAGAGACCCCGAAGCAGACATCAGCAGGCAGTCGGGCCTCCCTCCCATACATGAGGCGGTAGGGAGAGAACAGAGTAGCGTCATTTTTTTGTGCAACTGTATATGTGAAACCACTGGCTACTCTTTTTAATAAATCATAGGAGGATGGTGTGGTACCTGAGGACTGGAGGAAGACGGATGTGATTCCCCTTCACAAAAGTGAGTGGGGCCAAGACAGAGGCAGGAAACTACAGACCTGTCAGTTTGACCTCTGTGGTAGGGAAAGTGATGGAGTCACTTCTGAAGGAAAGAATAGTTGAGTACCCAGAGGCCAGTGGGGCACAGGACCCAAGGCAGCATGGGTTCACAGCGGGAAGGTCATGTTAGACGAATCTAATAGATTTCTTTGACTGGGTGACCAAAGTAGTAGACCAGGGAGGGGCTGTGGACTTGGCCTACCTAGACTTTAACAAGGCATTTGACACAGTCCCACACAAAAAGATTAATAGTCAAATTAACCAGCCTGGGAGTGGGTCCCAGGGTGGTAACCTGGGTAAAACATTGGCTGGACAACAGGACACAGAAGGTAATTGTAAATGGAGTCCACTCTGAAGAAAGAGGGGTTACTAGTGGGGTACCACAGCGTTCAGTATTGGGTTCAGTCCTTTTTTAATGTCTTCATAAGTGACATTGCAGAGGGACTGGAAGGAAAAGTATGCCTCTTTGCAGATGACACAAAGATCTGCCACAGGGTTGATACACAAGGAGGCGTGGAAAGGATGAGAAGGGACTTGGCAAGGTTCGAGGAATGGTCACAAGTATGGCAGCTAGGATTCAATGCAAAGAAGTGCAAAATAATGCACCTGGGAAACAAGAATGCAGGGGAAGAATACACAATGGGGGGGAGGAAGTAACAACAGCAGAAAAGGAAAGGGACCTGGGGGTAATCATATCAGATGATCTTAAGGTTAGCAAGCAATGTGAGAAGGCAGTAGGGAGGGCTGGGGGTATACTGGAATGCATAGGGAGAGGCATCAACCGCAGAAAACAGGAAGTTGTTATCCCTCTGTACAGACAGTTGGTGAGACCCCATCTGGAGTACTGCGTCCAGTTCTGGAGACCCCATCTCCACAAGGACATAGACAGGATAGAGGCAGTCCAGACGAGGGCAACTAAAATGGTGCAGGGTCTGCAAGAGAAGTCGTATGAGGATAGACTAAAGGAGCTTAATATGTATACCCTTGAGGAAAGAAGGGAGAGGGGGGACATGATAGAAACTTTTAAGTACCTCAGTGGAATCAGCAAAGTCCAAGAGGGTAGCATCTTTCAGAAAAAGAGCGTGCAGAACAAGGGACACAATTTAAAGATGGGGGCGTTCAGGGGCAATGTGTGAAATGTTATTTCTGAGAGGTAGTGGATGCATGGAACAGCCTTCCTGAGGAGGTTATGGGGTCTAAAACTGTGGGAGAATTCAAGAATGCATGGGACAGACATAAGGCAATTCTTGTGGGGGGTAGGAAGAAATAGGCTGTTGGTTAACTAGGATCTGCGGCCTATCCTGTAGGTAGGGAAATGGGCAGACTAGATGGGCCAAGCAGTCCTTATCTGCTGTCAAAGTCTATGTTTCTGTGGACTAAAGTACTAATCTGCTGGCTCCACTTAGGCTTGTCTTTGGGATAGAGGGTGCCCAGCATGTCTAGAAGGGTGCAGTTAAAACGTTCTGGTTAAGGGTCCCCCTGAGGGTGATAAGGGGTGGTTCTTGACTTCCGCAACCCCCATAGAGACAGCATTTCTTTGGTTAGCTGAATTTCAAAATCTCTGCCGTGGTCAGAGTGGATCCACTGAGGGGCATTATAGCGGACGAATAAACTTTCCACTAGCACCTTGGCCACGGTAGAAGCCTTTTGATCTTTTGTTGGAAAAGCTTGCGCATACCGTGTGAAATAATCTGTAACCACTGACACATTGGCAGTATTCCAGTGATCAGGTTCTAAACACAAAAAGTCTATGCAGACCAGGTCCATGGGGGTGCTGGTGGTAATATTGACAAGGAGGGACAGCTCTCTGAGGCAGGGCTTTCCTTTTCAGGCAACGACTGCAGGTCTTTACATGGTGCTCCACATTGGCCCCCATCTTGGGCCAGTAGAATCGAGATCGTACCAAGTCGAGAGTTCTATCAATACCAAGGTGCCCCATGTGATTGTAGAGGGACCTCAGTACCAGATCTTTAAAGGCTGTGGGCAGGACCAATTGCTGCCTATCTACTTGACTGCCATGATCCACTGTCTCTCTGTACAACAGCTGATTGAGTAGCTTCAACTTGGGGCCTTTTTTAAACAATAGAGCAGTTTGCAAGTCAGGGGAACGCAACTTGGACACATCTTTCCCCGCACGCAGGGCATGAAGTGCGGGCTGAATCATAGGATCTTGGGATTGAGCCCACTGAATGCTGTCATTGTCAAATTGTGGTAGTGCACTAATATCTAGAGCAGAAAAGTGGCAATAGGCAGCCGGTATGCAGGTATCAGGAGGGCCCAAGCAATCTACTAAACAGTCTACTATGTCCACAGACATCTGTTCATCTCAGTCAGATTTTTGGCACAAGGCTCGGGTGTCAGGTTCAGACAACCTGACGCAATCACTCTTGGAAACTGGCCTTCATGGCAAGGCGTCAGCATCAATATGGTTCAGTCCTGGCCTGTATTCAACAGCATAATCATAGGTTGATAAGTTTTGACCCCACCAAGCCCCTGTAGGCAGACTCCATTTTAGAGTCCCAAATGTACTGATTGGCCCATTTCAGCAGTACAGGACCAAGATGATGGAAACAAATCGAACTGTCCCTGCTGCAATGAAGGCAGGTTAGAACAAACTGCAATAGTATTACTACTCTAATAAATTATCAGCAAACAAGCACATCTTCTAACTTTTCAAGAACCTCCATTTGTAGGGGGGTTACACAGATGCAAAATAATAGCTAAAGTATTGGTCTCCAGATTAGAAAACGTATTACCGGTGTTAATAAACCCCTCCTAAGTGGGCTGCATTATAGTAAGGCTTAGTTCCGACCTCCAAGCCTAAGTCTCTATCACATATGCATCATCATCTCTCCCCACTCTGGCTGCAGCTACAGCTATTGATTTCTAGAAAGCATTTGATTTAGTGGAATGGGATACTTACATGCCACATTAGAGCAAATGCGATTTGGTGCCAGTTTTCAGCAAGGGATCCAAACTCTGTACACCCTGCTGACAGCAAAGGTGCTTACTAATTCTCTTTTCTCTCCTACCTTCCTGCTAGGTAGAGGCACTCAGCAGGGTTGACCCTTATTGCTCCTATTATTTGTACTGGCCATAGGGCCTTTGGCAGTCACCATCTGTACCAGCCGTGACAGGGCTTGAAAGGTAGCCTTTTTGGATTTCCACAGAAATACAGTCTCTCAGCTGGAAATTTGATTGTCTGCATTTCTGTCTTTAAATTCATTTGCTGTGCTTGGCCATGGTGGCAGTAGTGAACTCAGCAGAATGTCTGAAAGCACGTCATGCACCTAAGCGGATGGGGGAGACTGGGAAAATTCCATTTGGGCACATCAGAGATAGCAGCACACACAACCAAGAGCAGTTTCTGCTATTCAAACGGGCTTACCAAAGGCTCGGGAGGGGGGTCCTCATTGGCAGTCATGAGGGCATCAGAAGGAACTTTTTCCACTGGAAGTAATATTGTTTTAAACCACATGTAAGCATGGTTGTTCCTTTGACAGGCACATAATTGCTGATTTAGTGTGCCAGACTAATAAACAAAAACAAAACAATAAAAAGGTCCCTCATGGTTCTATGTCAGTACCACGCGGTGAAAAACAGCGTGGTCAGAACAAAACTGTGTAGTCCAAAACCCCACTAGATTAGATATACCAACTCCGAAACTGTGCAGCGCTGTTACAATCGTATGATTTTTGACCACTCATATTTGCTGTCGCAGTTTGTACCAGACACGGTCTCCTTACCTGTAGAACTGCTGCCCGTCGTATGTAAAACAGCCATCTGGCTTGAAAGAGGAGAAATTCCAGGAAATAATAAATCTAAGGAAAAGAAAAGCCTTTTCCGGTGCACCATTTGCAGAGAGAGAATTACATTAGTTCATATCATTTGCACCCACCTTATAAGAAAGTTTAGATGCTCCAGGGCTGGTACAATGTAGTCTGTTAAAAACAGAACTGTTCTCGGAATAAATAAAACATTGCCAGAAAAAAAAAGCTCTTTCAGGTAATGTTCACTATTAAACTGCTAGTGGAAATTCAGTCTGTTCTATAGACAGTTGGATCTGTGCACTTAATAGCACTACTTATTTTCTCACTTCCCTATCATTTTATCAGTGCTTAAAAGAATATGTTCCAATTATAGTACTGTTAGAGAAGCACACTGCTAACTTTCTTCAATACTTATGTTGAATATTTTTTTGTAGTGGATGCGACCTACCTAGAGTTCGTTAAGGCATTTGACACCGTTCCATGTAGGAGACTATTACACAAGCGGGGTAGCTACTCAAGTGGGGTAGGTTAGGAGTGCATCTAAAGGTGGTAAAATGGATAAGAAATTGGTTAGGGGATAGGCAACAGAGGATAATGGTAAATGGAGATCACACTGAGGAAGGGAGGGTGACCAGTGGGGTGCCTCAGGGATCAGTGCTAGGACCAGTCCTCTCTAATGTCTTTATAGGTGACACTGCACAACAGCTGAAGGGGAAGGTCTGACTTTTTGCAGATGACACTAAATCTGTAATAGGGTGGACACTCCATGGGGTGGAAAGGATGACCGGGGGGGGGGGTTGAGAAAACTGGAGGAGTGGTCAGAAGTACGGCAGCTGGGTTCTGATGCAAAATAGTGAAAAATAATGCACCTGTGGAACAGAAACCAATGGGCAGAGTACAAAATGGGGGGAGTGTTACTGATGACCGCCATGCGGGAGAGAGACCTGGGGGTAACCATCTCTGATGACATAAATGTGGTCCGGCAGTTTGACAAGGCAGTTGGGAGGGCTAGTGGAATGCTGGGGTGTACAGGGATGGGTATCACCAGCAGAAGGAGGAAAGTGGTGCTGCCTCTGTACAGATAACTGCTAAGAGACGCCTTGAATACAGTACTATGTACAATTCTGAAGATCACATCTCTGGAAGGGACATAGCATGGAGGTGGTTCAGAGGAGAATAACTAAAATGATGCAACTTTTGCATCAAAAGTGCTATGAGGAGAGATTAAAGGAATTCAGCATGTACACCCTGGGAAGGAGGATATGATAGAATCCATTAAATACCCTACTAGGGTAAATAAGGTACAGAAGGAAAGCCCTGTGCAGAAACAAGGTGCTCAAGAACAAGGGGACATGTTACAAAGTGGGGGGGGGGAGGGGAGATTCAGGAGAGATGTGAGGAATTGCTTCTTCACAGAAAGCGTGGTGGATTCCTGGCACAGCCTACCAGCTGAGGTGGTGGGGGTAAAAACAGTGGTGGGGTTCAAGAATACATAGGATAGGTATAAGGGAATCTCAGTGGAAGGAATGGGGGTTGGGGAGAAAGAGTCAGAGATCAAGTAGGGTCTGCAGTGCTACTGTAGGAAGGAAAAATTGGCAGATTGGGTGGGCCCAAGTGGTCCTTATCTGTCAACAAATTTTGTTTCCATGTTAATACGGACAATAACAAAATGTAAAGTCATGGAGATCAAAAGTGCAAAATGGACTTTTTAATCCCAGAAAATGGGCAAATACTGCCTGTAAAGTAGATTATTAATAACAAAAAAGTAAAAAAAAAATCTCACTGCTCAGTGCTGTTTAGACTGAGTCAGCAGCAGGATTTGATTTAAGACAACCGATACTGAGCTGAAAGGGAAAAAAAAAAAACAATACCCGATTGTTATTCACCATCTGTGTTTAATGCTGTCACAAAAAAAAAAACAGAATAATTACCAGAGTGCCCTAAGACAGGGAGAGGCAGCAGCCGTTGGGGACCTGTGGTCTGATTGAATACGTAATAGAGAAAGGAAAATATTTTGTAAAAACATGTATTAAATAAGCTGTCAAAAGGAGTTTCTCTGAGGGATAGAATGAGGGGGAGGTGGAACTGTGTTTCTGCACTCTCTTCAGTGTATTTTTTTTCAATTTCTATTTGGAAGTGTGACATTTGCCCTGGAAATGTAGGTTGCACCATGCGCATTTCTGGAGCAAATGTACCACCAAAGTAATTATTTCAAGACCCTTCATGATCTAGTTAGTATACAAATAGGTCCGAAAGAGTATCGTACAAAATGTGTATTTATTTATTCTACCAGGAAAAAGCTACATTGAGCAAAGCTCATTTAAAAGGAGGTCCTGGGTAGGACAAAATACAATACAGTAAACAATTTGACAGACTACAATACAGTAAACAATTTTGTAACATAGGAATAACAGCAAAACAGTAAGCAGTTTGATAACAGGAATGACAGAGTTCAAATAGCATACAGGAAACAAAAAGGCAATGTATATATCTGTAACAGGTATTGTGGTACTGAGCAATAGGAAATAGCTTAGTATAACATACAGTGGTAGACAGTGAACCATGTTACATATATATATTATCATATAAAAAGATAACAGTGACAAGGTTACATATTACATAGAAATTGCAGTACAGTAGTGTACAGTGCAGGCTGTCTTTGCAGGAGATTGACTCGTAATAATGAAAGACACTATCCAGAGCATGGCTGGGTTACTATTTCATCTTAATGAGTTTGAAGTGCTCTTGGGCCTAAACATAAATAGATCCAAAATGGAGGTAAAGATGCCTCTCTTCACAAAGTGTAAAGAAACCAATACATCTTCTTATGGGTTGTTTTGGTCCCCAGACTTGATAAAATACTTAGGCATCAGAGTTACGGCTGATACTGTTTATCTAAAGTATGTTCTACTAACTTTACGTTGTTACTGACAAAATTAAAGGAGAAGCTAGTTAGGTGGCGGTTTATCAACCTAACAATGTCAGAGAAGATAGCAGCCCTAAAAATGGTTCCTTCTCTGAAAGCACTCTACATACTAGCCCGCCTCCCAGTTCCTGTTCCACAAAGATGGTCCTGCAACTGGACAACATGGCAGGAAACTTCTTTTGGAAAGGCTTCCCTCCCAGATACAGTAGGACTAAACTCAGAGCGCACTGAAAGCATGGGGGATGGAACCTTCCATGTTTCTAAGCCTGCTGCCTGGCTTTCCAAGTGTCACAGACATGCCAGTGCTTCAAATTCCATGACAAAGAGGCCCCGGTTTATCTTCTCCGGCAGTTATGAATGTCGTACAAAGATTGATGTGAGTTTCAGTGGAACATGCAACAATTTCTTCTTGTGTCATACCTATGTTCCTGGAGTCAACAATTGAGCAGCTAATAACCTTTCCTGTTTTGATTTCCTGACTTTCAAACAGCTACGCACGTCAGCCAATGATTACATGACCAACATTCTTCATTTCGAAGAACTGATATTGATGTAGACATTTATCTCTCAAACTCGTACTGTAATTTGGCATAGTCTAGCTCATCCACTCTCATTCCAAACTGTCTGGGCCATATATAGTACATTCAGCCTGATATCCACCAGGTCCTGGCATTCGTCTTATTCTGCTACCATTTTAAGCTGTTGTCTGTAGTTTCCATTAAACTTTACATATCAGGATTTCAATTCCAACTATCCATGCATCTTTCAGACAGTCTGCCCTTCTCTCCAATCCTTCGATAAATCTGTTCTGCCACAGTCTCAAAAAAGTGCTTGTAAGAAACCCAAGCACAAGCTAGCCTGTTGGCATTGATGTGTTTGGCACTGCTCATTGCTTTGCTCCAGTTTGGTTTCTCTACACCTGTCACAGACCTAATGCTGCAGGTTGCCATGGCTTTAGCACTGTATGCATTCTTACAATCGGCAAAGTCACCACTGCCTTAACAAATTACTTACCTCACCGACATCTCTCAATAGCCAGCCTTTGAAAATCTGCAAGCACCTATATCTTGCTACTCAAAACCTCCAAAACTAAAAGTCTTTCTCAGGGCATTCATATCAAATATTATGCAGTAATATAACCAGTTGTGTCCCATCCTCCTCCTTGATCGCTTAACAACCTATTATTCTTTTCAGTTTTCAGCCACACCACTACTTCAAACAGAGACGAAAAACTTCATGACTACTTCATGTTTCATTTCCCCCTCAAGGATCCTCCATGTTCAACTTGGATATGAGCCACTAAACTACACTGGCCTTTTCTTCTGCACTGGAGCATCCACTATGGCATCAAGACATAATGCTCCTGGTCACATCATCAGACTTGAAGGCCGCTGATCATATCCAGCTATGAATCGGATATCAGGAATTGAGAATCAGAACGCTGTCATGCTGATTGCCTCATCTCCTTCCTGTTAGCCCCGTGGGAGGGCAGATCCAAATGCCATGGTTCCAGAGAATTTCACAAACAGGGTTTCCTCCTCTCCTGAATGTATTTGGTACTCACTCCATGAGTTTGATAAGGTGGTTGCTGCTTTGTCCGTAGTTATTTTGGGCCTCTGCAGTCTCCATCATTTCCTTTAGTCTTGAGATGACTTCTCTTGGTGCCTCTGCAGTGGGGGGGGATTCATAAAACAAGGTCAAAGTAACATCACTAATCATTTACACACAGCCACATATATTGCCAGCTACCATATTGAATTGGAAGGCTTGCCTATGGCTTGGTGGGGCAGCTGGTCAAACTCCACCCCCTCGCACTATAACATTTAATTCCCATCATTCAGTCCCTACTTGCCTTTACTGCTTCATCCCTCCATCCTCTGCTTCCTCGGTACTCTCTCTGCCTGTGACCTGTGGTCCTCTACAGTTTCCATAATTTCCTTTAGCCTTGAGATTCCATCTCTTGGCACCTCTTCTGAGGGTGTAAAGAAACAAAGAAAGAAATGATGGCACACGGTGCTAGGTAGTATTAAAAAAAAACCAAAAACTTTGATCAAATGTAAAATGCAAGCACCTTCTGGGAAGCAGTCTTAATGCCCCATGCATCCCCTCCTGTTGAGGCTTCATCAGGGGGACAGTGTCAGCTTTTGATACACAAGTATAAATGGTGCTTATTCATTGATAGGTTTCCATCTGTATCTCCCCTCCCTCTGAATGAGGCTAAAAATAAAGGTTGTCTACTCCTCCATTCCCAGTCAACAAACGCTAACTAAATGAATATATAAAATTCACGAGGTCCATATTTGATCAGTTTCATTCATTGATGAACACAGTGCACAAGAGTTACACACGTTGTGCCAGTGATTTTTAAAAGTTTGACATATTTTAATTTTCTATAGTAATTTTAAAAATGTATGTAATACTTGTATTTGGAGTTGTACGTTATGTGTTTGCATTTTATGTACGTTAAACATAACTCTCTTGAACTTAATACAAATTGTTGGTAAAAACAGGACCGCCTTGTCAACAGAGCTTTTTGCCCTAATAGTGTAAATTGTACCAGCTTTTTATCTGCATGAAGATAACATTTTCTACTAAGTGCGCAAGTGTTTGAAACAAAAACATTTATAAAGAATATCTGAATACAACATTCAACAAAATATTTATAAAAACGGACACAGTGGGCATAGTGGTAAACAGTTGCCTTCTGTTCACACTGGAGTCATTCCCAAACTGTGATCTCAAATAGCTGTCCAGGCATATTATTTTTTTAAAGCCAAGGACAGTAATTTATTTTGTGAAATTTCTGGTAATTGTGAAAATGTACTGGAAACGCACTTTAAGGAATACTACAACTGCAGCCCCAGCTCCTTTAAATCTTGTCTTTATTTTGTTTTACACAGTATATCTGTAATCAGCAGCACCTTAAGGGGTTACGGTTTGTGCTGTTTCTTTGAAACTGTAAGTATGCTGTGCTCTTGGAAGTTTTTATGGCAGCCCCCAGTACTATCATTGATAGTACTGTTACCCCATATCTTCTGCATGACGTTACCAGCAGTTCCCTGGCAAATGAACATTTGCCAGTTTTCTATCAAACAAGCAATATAATTGTATGGCTGCAAGGGCAATGTGAGGTGCACTGCTGAGAAGACTTTTTCGGGTTTTTTTTTTTTGACCAGGGAGAGAGAGACACTTAGCTGAAGCTTGTTACAGGTGCGACCTGGAAGCACAAGGACGTTAAATGACTTGCCTAGGGTCACACAGTATGCAAGTTGGGGCTGTGGGGTTTAAACCCAGGTCTCTAGGTTTGCAGCTCATAGCCTTAAACCACTGCGCTATACTGCCTCCTCAAGCAGACATTGCAGGATTCACAGCTGCAGGTCACTTTTAATTCCAGGGTGCTGGTGAGAGTTCACAAAAATGGAACTTCTTGGCGGGGCTTTCAACAAACTGTGCAAGCATTTAAACAATGGAGTGTGAGCTAAAAGTCTTTATCAGATTAGAGAAGGTTTACTTTTCCTCTAGCAGTCTCTTAATTAGTAGGGTCCCTACTAGTTAAGCGACTGCTTTAATTTTCCTCTGGGAGTGTTTAAAATTACTAAAATCTGGTATTTAAAACAGCCCCCATAGACTTGTATGGGGCTCATCTCCGCACTCTCCCTGGCCAGACGTCACAAATTCTGAGAGTGTGGAGGTGGAGTTGGGGCAGAGCGGGCTCATCAGGAAACTGGAAAGGATCGGCTGCCCATGGGTTTGACACCAGTTACGATCCATTCTCTACTAAAATTACTGACTTGAATATTAAAATGCTTGTAGCGATGAGCTCATGACAATATAAGGTAATACCTTATATCGGAAATTTCCTTTAAAGCGCTGTCAGCAGGTATGTCCGATGACCGTTTAAAAACACTCTGAGAAAGGGCACTGGATCTGTGCTCACTTAAAGTACTGAATACTCTGGTTGGCCAAGATAAGAGACTTTTGATGACACCCAAACTGCATTAACTAGAGCGAGTTACAGCCTCACAGAAATACAACTGAATTTATCCAGTTGACCAGACATTTAAAAGTAAAAAAAAAAAGTAGCTAGGAAAGAGAGGTTCAGGATAGAAAAAGACTCAAAGGAGGCTGATACTGTGTCGTGGTGGGACAGAAAGATAAGATCCAGGCCTAGGGGCAGTCACAGTCTCAGCAGTGGAGGAAAGGGGGTGCAGATAGAAACAATACAGAGGATTGGGTACACCCACTACAAATGATATATAGGCAGCCATGAGTCCGGTACATTTTTAGAGATACAGGGCAGTCCAGAACTACCACCCCCAAGAAGGAAGAAAGTAAATGGTCCAAAAGAAAAGCAAGGAGGGAATAAAAATACACAAATGACAACCAGGAAGTTGGCAAGCAGTATCTAGTGGATGTATACTGTATGTATTGAACGTTTCATCTTGGTATACATTTAAGAGGATGAAATTCGGAATCCCGAAACTCACGGGACTGAGTAGTCTGCCGACACCCATATGCCCGAAAGGACGAAAGACTATTCTGACAGGGGTAAGGTAGCAGGTGTGACAAACCGCTACCCTACCCCTCGTGAGGAACCAGAACGCACCTGAGAATGCAGATGCCTCATAGACCTGGTTCCTGTTCCCGGTGGCAGCTTATTCCATCCCCTGTAACTTTTGTTTTTACTCCATGGTCCGCTTCCCTCAGAGTTGGTTATTTTAGTCATAGGAGGTGCGGGCAAAGCCTCTATTACATCTCAGTACCTTTTGAGATTTTGAGATTCAGTGTCCTAAATTCGGTCTTGTAGGGTTCGGGATACTAAGTTTCTAGATTTCATAAGTATTCCTTCATCTCAACCTCTATTGGCAGATCAGGTAAGGGTCAGAACAAAGGGTCTGTCATTTGTTCCCTCTAGACATTTAAAAACTTTTATTTGGCAGTAGATGTATTTAAACTTATGAAAAAAACTTGGACCATAAATATTACTTTCGTGGACAATACCGGGATATACTGTATTTCAAGTTTCCAGTATGGGGTATAATGTAAAAACCGAGACTCTGGAAAACTTTGAAGATCAGAGAAACCAATTTGGTTCTTGTGGTCCAGTTATCAGGAGAGGAAGAATCAAGTAAAGACATCAGGCTGGATTGTAGAAGGGCGACGCAGGGCTTTGGTCAAGCCCTTTGTCAAACATATTTTTGGCACAGCTGCGCCAAACACTTTTTCCACAACTACGCCCAATTTTGGTAGATCGAGTGCATTCATGACACACTTCCCGATTTATGTCAGCTTGCGCCATCTATTCGACACAAGCCCCATAAAAAGGGTACTGGAGATTGCTGCAAGCTAGACCAGATAAAGCTGTCGGTGTCAGTGGTTCAGCAGGTAGCACACTCACCTCTGAGGCCGGAAGATCAAAAGGTTGTGGGTTCTATCGCCACACCAGGCACTTGGGTCAAAATCCCAATACTGACACTGTAGTGCAGCATGAGGGGGTGCTGCACTCCTGAGGTGCCATCTCGCGGATGAGACATTAAACCGAGGTCCCATCTGCCTGTTCAGGTGATGTTAAAGATCCCATGGCACTTCTCGAAAAAAGAGCAGGGGAATTTCCCTGGTGCCCTGGCTAAATTTCCCCCATTCACAAAAAATACCACTAACAGCTTAATCTGGTTCAGTGTCAGTTGGTGTATCCATCTGTATCCCCCCTCCCCGGGACTTGGCTGAAAATAGGCAGACTTGTCTAGTCCTCCTTTCCCGGTCAACAAAAACTAAAAAAAAAAAGAAAACTTGGAGCAGTTCATGCACAGGGTAGAAAATCTTGATACCTGGCCAGGAGAATGGCGCAAGCCTTGTGCACCACATGTTTGGTGCACCAGGGATTTGCCACATTCAGGGGTCTTTGAAAATCCGGCCCCATGAAACTGTGGACAATCTAGATTTCACTGAAAATTGCTATCTCTAGATTGTGTTGTTGACATAGTCTCTGAAACTGGTTTGGAGGGTAGAGGAGAAACTGTGCCGCATGGTGAAACAGTAAATCAACAGGCAGGAAATGGGTGTTTGTGTATTAAGTACAGGGTTTAGACCAAAGAGCACTTTTTGCCCTAGTGTTTAGAGACTTTCAAGCACCTCAAGGGAACCAACAAAGTCCAGGAGGGTAGCATCTTTCAGAAAAAGAGATGTGCAAGAATAAGGGGGCACAGTTTGAAGATAAGAGGGAGGATGGCTGAGGGGCACCGTGAGGAAGTATTTTTTCACAGAGAGGGTGGTGGACACATGGAACGGCCTTCCTGAGGAGGTAGTGGGGGGATTCAGGAATTCATGGGACAGACATAAGGCAATTCTGGTGGGGGGGGGTAGGAGAAGCAGGCTATTGGTTAACTAGGATCTGCAGCTTATCCATTAGGTAGGGAAATGGGCAGACTGGGCGGGCCAAGCGGTCCTTATCTGCCATCAAAGTCTATGTTTCTATGACTCCCTACCATCAAGATCTTTGAGCGTCTTGTAAAAGGACTGAAAATATTTCATCAGCTCCTAGACCACAGTTATTTCAGAACCTGTGTGTTGGCAAATGGGAAGGCTATTAAAGAACCACAAGCATACAATCATAATCAAGCTGGCAAATAAGGGAGGAGTGGTTGTGGTACAGGACACAGAAAAGTATGGGATGTAAAAAGACAGCTGACCAATAGTAGTTGTAAACATTTACCTTTAAAGGGCAGCTAACGCCTTCAGCAGAACGTTAACAAAACATAGTATTTAGACACAGCTCATCTTGTATTTCACATTAGTTATGTATTCCTCCTCATCGTTATTACTGATGTCATTTGCATAAAAACAGGATTTTTGCTCTTGAAGAGTTTATGTATTGCTGTTGCTTTCTCCCTGTTGAAGTCATAATGCACTGCTTGTGGCATCACAGTTACTCCCATGGCAACAGATTGTGATGTCACAACACAGGATTGTGACTTGAAGTAGGGAGTAAGCTACAGAAGCAGATGAACTCTAAGGGATAAATATCATGTATTCATGCAAATTTCCTCAGTAATAAATGATGGAGAGGGGAAATCTATGCAATATATATGGAATGCAAGCTGAATTGTACCGAAATATAAAATATTTCAAGGTTTCTTTGAGGCATCAGCATCTCTTTAACCCTGCTATAGTGTAGAAAAACATCTTGGATGATATGTTAGGCCAAGCAGTGGTCAAAGGCTGCATAACTACAGAGAGGAATGTGAGTTCCTAAAAAACTGATTTCCTGCGTCCTCCATCTTATATACCTTCCCAAAGGGTCACAAGTCTGCAAGGGACCCTCCTGGGTGGCCCATTGTATCTGGTATGGGCTCACTCAGTGAGGGGCCCTCCAAATATGTGAACTGTTTTCTGAAAAAGACGGTGCCAGAAACATGTAGTTATGTCATGGACACCGTAGATGTTATCCATTAGCTAGTGGGATTGAGATGGTCCCAAGAATTTTGTTAGATCCCAGTTGACATAACATCACTTCATAGCAGTATTAAACATCAGCAAAAAATAAGAGCAACAAAAAACTTCATGGCATCAGATCTTAACGTAGTTTTGGCACCACAAGTTTATTTTGGATTTACTTAAAGGGGATCAGGCAACACTGAGAGCCCCACACCCAGGTGTGGGGTGGGAACCAGTTTCCACATTGTATGCAAAAACATTTTTTGTTCCCCACATACATTTTATATTCATGGCTGAGCAGGCCTGGGTTTCCATCAGCCCTGCCAGTTAACCCCACTGTTCATCATCTTTGGGGCCCGTGTAACTGGCCCAAATACGCAAGAGTTCCCTCCGTAGCAGGGTCAGAGTGGGAGTGCTGTCTCCCCACACCCAAAAGCACAATCCAATTTTTGGTGCCCTGGTTCCTAGTGGATATGTGGGTGGGGACTGGCAAATAGGGCATCATGAATGCCTGCCTTACCACCATTTTCCATCACTTTTTCTCCCAATTCTGTGCTGGGACATACACAGCAGAGTGCGCATGTGGAAACATGCACATGCCACAGATTCCCACAGTGCCCACCTTTCTTCTGCCACTCTTTTCTCACACTACATCCAGGCCTCCACCTTGTGGGAGTCATTCAGTGGATTCAGCAGTCCCAAGAGGAGAGCTGTCCCTCAAGATGCTTAATCCTTTCCCCTCCCCTTGCAGCAGACCCCCAGCAACCAGTACTCATTCCCAAACACAGACTGCCAGCGTGGAGCAAGGTGTGGTGTTCAGCGCCTTAACCCTCAGTGCCACCGGGCCTGCCAGTCAGAAGCATTGTTTTGCTTACTGTTTACTGCAGTATAGTAGATTGTATTAGGCTAATTTTGCTGACTTGGAAACTGCCATTTTCTTTAACTACAAATCCCAGAATTCCCTTTAGTTGACATCAGAGGAAGGCTGCAGCAGTAGGAGATTCAGTACCCTGCACTGCAGGTTACAGTTTTTATAACCACTGCTCTTACGTACGTTGGTCCCACTGTCCTTCCTGGGCTAAGCAGTCACTGAGGACTGTATTTAGTCTCAGGAGAAGAGCAGGACCGGTAGGCATCTGACTGGAGCTTATAAAAGCACTTACACACCCAAGCTTGCACTACAGGCTGTTTTTTTAATTTAAATCTAGGATTACAAGTACCTTTGAGCCAAGGCTCTTTCACAAAGGTTCCACGTCAGTTTGAGGGCAGTACAGCGAACTACAGCAACACGTGGCAATACATCGAGGCAAGGAATTATAGGGAGGATAAACAGGTTAAATAGGTTTACAATCTTACTAGAGAAAAATGCATACATTTTGAAGAAGACAGGTCAAGGGCAATTGAGGGTGTACAACAGCATTACAAGACATGGGTAGGACACAGGTAGGTAAGAGTTGCCAGAGGCATTGTCACATCACATAGAGAAGTGCAGGTAGCGGGGTTAGGAGGAGAGGGTGATGGGGGATGGAGGGGGTAAGGAAAGGAAGGGGGGAGTAGAGACAAGGGTGAAAAAAGGAGTAAAATGCTAGATAGGCTGAAGCAGTACTGAACGGGTAGCTAGGAGGGCTGGCTAGATGAGGCAGTTGCAGGTACTGGAGGCAGAGAGAGAGAGAGAGAGAGGCGGAGACTTGATTTGAAGGGGCCAAGCTTGGCAAAGGAGGAGATCTCACTGTTGAGTCAACTACTGCTTAAAGTCACGTTTGTGACAGGTTATCACTGTCAGTCTATGGAAATACGGAGAGCTGTTAGGAGTAGGTGACCTGTACTATACTCTGATCCAGATATAGGTTCCCCTGTGGGGACAGTACCACGTGTGACCTTCAGAGAAGGTAATTGCTTGTCTGATTTACTGAAACTGCTTATAGTGTATAGTGGAATGTTGTTCTGTATAGAATTCCATCCCTTTCAAAATGCTGTTCTACCACAGTTCCAAGGTCATGGAATGCTGTTCTACCCTACTGTGGTAGAACAGCATTCTAGAACCTCTAGAGACTGAATGAGTGAATTTCATTCTGAAAGCAAAAGAATCACAAAACACATTTTTTACACAGTACTATACACTATAAAAAATACAGGATGCGCAACTCTATGCACAACCAGTGTGTTTTGCCACCTCGGGGTTCTGATTCCCATGGATCTCTCGAGCTTCGCTCTTGAGGTCAGAGGGAATCAGAATCCCTCTGTGACAGAACACACTGGTTCTGCATAGTTGCCCATCCAGTATTCTCTGTGTCTGATTTTTTTTTTACTGATAACCATTTTGTGAGACACAGTGGCACAAGAATACACATTTTTTTTTTTTAGTTATTTAACCAGGTGAGACAAACTATGCTGAAAGCTTTTTTACAGGTGTAACCTGGGAGCACAGGGAAGTTAAGTGACTTGCTCAGGGTCACGCAGTATGCAAGTGGAAGCTGTGGGATTCAAACCCAGGTCTGGTCTGCTGGATGTCACCAGATTTGCAGCTCAGAGCCATAGACCACTGCACTATACTGCCTCCCAAGAGGAGCACATGAGAGCAGGGTTCCACATCTGTCTCAAAGATGCGTTGTTTGCATCTTTGCAGATGTTGGACCTGATTTTGCACATCCTGTAAGTTAGAAATAACCCACGACAGGGTATGGGGTTATAAGGCATTTAATGCACGCCTGGGGTGTGTTGTGAGGCACGAGGCCACAGGCCGAATGTCCTCACAGCACCCCAGGCATGCATTAAGTGCCTGTAACCCCATACCCTGGAGTGGATTATTGCAGTTATTACATAGGTTACGAAAAAAATACGAATATAGTCACAGAACGGATTTTTTGACCTGTGGAACAACAGAAAATGGAAGTGTATCCTGCCGCCTCCCAAAGTAGTCTCTTAGAAGAAAAGCAGTCCAAATGACTGCTATGCACAGAGAAATGTCATGCATACAATACTGACATGATGTGTCACATTTTGTGTGTGTCACACTGCTGTTTACCATGTGAACACCGTGTGTCTGATAGTCCCCCCCGACATAATACACACATATTGATATGTGTTCCTAAATGTCTGTGAAGCGCTCTTGCTGGCAGCTGCAGTTCCTCACCTCCCAATGACAAGACACACAATACAGCTGCCGATGTCAGACATACACAGCACAGCAGTGCTGTCTTGTATGTCCCGCTCACCACCACTTGTAGGAGGAGCCCTGAGATACGAAACAATTGATCTTACTTCGAGAGGGCTCTTGAAGTCGATAACCATTAGGACTAGAGCCACCAGGCACTAGGATCACTCAAAAAACCTTTGCTAGCAGTGTCTGGCAGGGGACCGCCCACCCTGACGTCACGTGATGGATGTCAGTGTGACGCTATATAGTGGGCGGTCCCTATGCCCGCCCTCTAATTCTTTCCCACCATTGACCTGTGCACGTCGGACCTCACGGAGAATGCTGCTTCAGTTGACCACCATTTTTGGATGATTATTTCACCATCTTTTCTTTATTTTATGTATTTTGAAAAGTAAATCTTTTTTTGTGCATGTCTTCTCCGATGTCTTCAGAGTTGCATAAGAACAAGTGTGATTCCTGCGGCACACAGCTCCCTCATAAAGATGACCATTACCTCTGTCTTTTCTGCCTGGGAACTGAGCACAAGACCGAGGACTGTGCAGCCTGCCAGAATTTCAACCAGGCCACATGGAAACGCCGCCAACAGGCCCTGGAAGCCCACATTCTTAAACTGAAGAAGGCTTCCATGGAGAAGGAGCTGAGGGGATAGTCTTCCTCACCAGGGGGTTCTTCCGACTTCCACAAGAAGATGAAGGACAAGGAGAAGCACCAGGACCTTGATCGGTCTCCTTCCCACTCATGGCCTCCTGCGGGAGCTGCAGTCTCAGAGAGGCCTCCCGTTAACGTGGGTAATGCTCCACCGGCCAAGTCTGCTTCCTCATCAGCATAGCAGTCCTTGGTCCCCCTGCCTGAGCTGATTGCAGTTCAGGTGGGCACCTCTGGAGTTCCAGAGAACTCCGTCACTCTTAGACCCCTCAAAACCAGCAGGTCCAAGTCTAGTGGCGTGGCTGATAAGTCAGTCGTCAGCTTCTCTGATGACCACCCAGCCCAGGCTGATAAGCTGCATGCCAGTTTCTCTGGCATCCGCCCAACCAATGGTACTTTCATTGGGCCCTGATAACAGGCCTGATGGTGATCTGCCAGATCAGCACCCACTGCCTCTTCAGCCGCAGTCTTCCTCAGAGGGTTCTCCCTCTTGGGATCCTCCTTCCCCACCTCCTTTGGTGGAGGCTCCTTGCTTGCCTGATCTTCCTGAGTCGGAGTTGGAGGAGCATCCACCTGACACCACCCAGGCGCCAGAGACAGAATGCCTGATGCTGGACCTCCCTTGGGAGCCGACATCTCCTGCCGCAGATTCCCTCATCTGGGCCCGTTGCACCACTCCAGACCCCAGTGGGACTGTCCAACCCTTTTGGGGCTGACGCTGGTACTTCCTCCTGGAAATCCGGTGCCAGACTTGACATTACTAGGCCCTTCCTACCCTTCATCATGGCCTCAATCAGGTCCCTTGGCCCCTCCATCGGGGGCCGGGCCTTCGCCTGGTTATCTGCTGTTAGAGCCTCCAACAGGACCCTCTGCTCTGCTGTCAGGGCCTTCACCAAGCCTTCCAATGCCAGGCTTCATTGTGCCTCACTACCCTTCTCCAGAGAATCTACCGCCAGGGTTCCAGATGCTAGGATACCTCACACCCAGATATCCAATGTGAGGCTATCCCATGCCCAGCTGTGGTACTCTGGGCTATCATTACCCAACGCCTGTTATTCAGTGCTGGTTTATCACTTTCCAGGCTACTCGCCCACATACCTGCCTCCTCCGCCCCCTTCTCCACCTCCTCAGCCTCAGGTGGGGAGGTGCTCATATGCTTTGGCTTAGCTGTTTAGTCATGGGCCGCATTAATGACCACAGAGTCCGCCTTAGGATGGGAACTGAGGTGGTGTTTGCACTCAGGAGCCCAACATAATCTGCTGGCCTTCTTGGTGACCACAGCCACCAATGAAGGCTGCTGCCAAACCATGCAGGCCAAATCCTCCTGTGGGCCAGTCCACAGAGGAATGAGAAGTGGTGACAGCTCTGGCATGTCTAGGTGCTCTGCCAGTCTCTTACGTTCAGGGTCCTAGTCCTCCATCTTCCACACATTCGCCTCTTGAATTTTCTGAAGGATTTCTGTGAAAAACTAAGGGCGGGATTGTGAGACTAAAAAAGGAAGGAGGAGAGTGTGAAGCACGGGAGACCAAGAAAAAGCAGAAATACTAAAATACTTGTTTTCAGTATTCACAGAGGAAGGGGAAGGGGAGAGACCACAGTTAGGGGTTAGAAGCACCACTGGAAGGGGGTGGACACCAGTCCATTTACGGATGACAGAGTCCTAAAGGAACTAGCTAAGCTGAATGTAGCAAAGGCAATGGGGACAGATGGGTTACATCCCAGAGTATTAAGAGAACTCAGGGAGGTGCTGGCAGCACCTCTGACAGCCCTGTTCAACAGATTATTGGAAACAGGTATGGTATCAAAGGGACGAGGGCAAATGTAGTCCCTCTCCACAAAAGTGGGAGTAGGGAGGAGGCAGGCAATTACAGGCCAGTCAGCCTGACTAATGGAATTGCAACTAAAAGAAAGGTTTGTGATATATCTTGAATCCAGCAGATAACAGGATCCGAGGCAGCATGAATTCACAGGAGGAAGGCCTTGTCAAACTAATCTGATAGATTTTTTTGAATGGGTGACTCAGGAAGTTGATCAGGGAGGGGTGGTGGACATGGACGTGGCCTGCCTGGATTTCAGCAAGGCCTTCGACATAATCCTACATAGGAGGCTGGTAAACAAGCTGGCCAGCCTGGGGGCGGGTTCCAGGGTGGTAAACTGGGTCAGAAATTTGCTGAGCGATAGGACACAGAGGGTGGTGGTTTACGGTATCCAATCTGAAGGGGGGGTGATGAGCAGGGTTCCACAGGGATCAGTGCTGGCACTGCTGGGACCAGTCCTCTTTAATGACTTCATAAGTGACATTGCAGAAGGGTTGGAAGGGAAGGTATGTCTCTTTGTAGACAACACAAAGATCTGCAACAGGGTGGACACTCTGGGGAGTTTGTGTGGAGAAAATGAGAAGGGATCTAAGCAGGCTCAAGGAGTGGTGAAGGGTGTGGCAGCTGAGATTCAGTGCAGAAAAGTGCAAGATCATGCACTTGAGACATACAAATGCAGGGGAGGAGTACATATTGGAGGGGGTGAGAGGAGGTACTGACGGCCACCAAACAGGAAGGAGACCTGTGAGTAATCATATATGATGACTTAAAGGTTACCAAACAATGTGAGCAGGCTTTGAGAAGAGCAAGTGGAATGCTGAGGTGCATAGGGAGAGGTATCTCCAGCAAAAGGAAGGAGGTGGTGATGCCACTGTACAGAACATTGGTGAGGCTACATCTCGAGTACTGTGTCCGGTTCTGGAGGCCGCATCTCCGGAAGGCCATAGACAAAGTAGAAAGCGGTTCAGAGAAAGGCAACGAAAATGGTGCAGTGGCTATACCAGAAGTCATATGAGGAGGGACTGGCGGACCTCGGTATGTACTCTCTGGAAGAAAGGAGAGAGAGGGGAGGTATTATAGAGACTTTCAAATATGTTGTGGGTATAAATAAGGTGCAAGAGGGTAGCATCTTTAAGGAGAAAAGATGTTCAAGAACTAGAGGCCATGATATGAGAACAGAGGGAGTAGACTCAGGGGTAACTTGAGGAAGTATTTTTTCACGGAAGGGGTGGTGGATGCATGGAACAGCCTACTAACGGAGGTTTAACAGCAAAAATGGTTGGGAAATTCAAAAATACATGGGTGAGACATAAGGGAACCCTAGCGATAGATAAGCTGCAGATCACCTAGGATCTGTGGTACGTGAAATAGGCAGATAAAATGGGCAGACTAGATAGGCCAAGTGGTCCTTATCTGCCATCAAATTCTGTGTTTCTATGTAGTTGTCTGAAGAACGTCGTCTGTAGGGAATTCAGGATGTCCCTACCTCTAGCTGAAGCTGCAGCTGGGAGGCTCCAGTCTACATTCAGCAGATTGAAGTCCCTCACCAGCAGTACCTCCCCATTTTCTGCCATCTTGCCAGTGGCTTCCACCATAGAAACATAGAAGTTAACGGCAGATAAGGACCGCAAGGCCCATCCAGTCTGACCATTTTTTTCTACCTTATGAATATGCAATTGTCCTTTATTCTATCAATGGCCTATTTATTCATACTCATCTGTATTGCTCCCTTATGCCTATCCCAAGCCTGTTTGAAGCCCTGCACAGCAGTAGGCATAATTATTTGGGGCAGAGAGAAGCTTGGTCCTGAACAAAGAGACCAGGACTTTTTGATCACAGTTCCATTGTTTTTTGTTTTTTGTTTTTTTTCCTTCTTCGCTGGAGCTGGGACCGAACTTAGTTTCAGCAGGTGGGGCTCTGAGGATGGAGGATTGGCTGTGCTGTGCTTTTTTTTTTTAATAATTTGATCCTGAATTTCCCCGATTCTTATTGGCTGCAAGAATGTGGTAACCATATCAACGTTCATTTTGCCGCCAGTCGAAGAGTACTGCAGCCAAAGTCGCGTGCACGCCAGGTGCCTGCAGGAGCTGAAACCAACTGTTTCTGTGCCATTTGCCATCAGAGAGCATGTTGGATGGTTGGAGACTTGTCGTCTGCTTGCTGGTTGGTCCACCACCTACCATGCTGTAGTGTCCACTCTTTTGAGGATTTCTATTCTATCCTCCTCATCAGCTCCACTGAAAAGTAGAGCACTTACTGCCTGGCACATCATGGGAAGGAACAGACTGAAGTGGAGTTATCAGTCGAGTCATTTCGGAGAGTTGTGTTGGCGGCGGGCACCAATGCTAGGCCACAGTGGCAGGACCCATCACGAGAGAGGAGCGGAGTCAGACCGGACCGGAACTGTCAGAGGAGTTGTTGGAGAGCCTGCCCAGACAGGTAATTAAAACAGGAAACCAAAACGTTGTCGAGACTGGTCAATGTGTGGTTGAGTATGTCTCAAAAGTTCTTCCAGGAGGAGTCAGGACTGGAGGAGTAAATTGCAACTTGGTTTTGGTAGTCTAACTTTGTCTATATTGTCTTGTCTCCTAACCTAAGGCTTCAGCTTCATTGAAGCTTGTAGCTTCCAACCTCAGTAGTTTGGTTCTGTTTGGTAGGGTGGTCTGTGTACTTTTGAATTGAATGACTCCGACGACTCAGTGACTGGATGTTTTTGGTCTTTTGATCTTTGCTTTGCAGTTCACAACCATTTGCCCAAGCAGGCCTCATTTGCCTTCTTGCTTGACCTGAGCCTTGAGTTTATTTGTAGCAGCAGCTTCAGGGCAGGCTTCAGTCCAGAGAGTCCAGCACGTGCCAGCCTGTCCAGCCTGCCAGACCATCATGGAGCAAAGCAAACTGTTACTAAATGAGTTTCTGGTCGGCTGCTAGAAACATTATATTTACAATCGGTCAGTCACTAAGTTTATTCAAATGTATTTGAAAAGGACAGACACAGTCCACTGAGTGGAGCTCATACACAGTGTTGGTGTCCCTGGTGCTGGACAGTACTGAAAATGGGCTACATTTGTCTTGGGTCAATGGATGGTTGCTGGCACAGATAATACAGAGTTCCACAGTACAGTACAGTCATGTAAATTAGCCAGCATAGCAATTTTACAGTAAGTGAGAGGGCAAGGTTTGCTATTAACATTTCAGTGACATTACTATAGTAATTTAAAGGTTTTGAATACCAGTAGTGTATGTGTGCTGATTTTCTAGCATCCAGTACATCTGGAAGGGCAAGCCAGAGGTAACCAACCATTCAGGTTGGTATCTAGTACAATGATGGCGACGGAGGAGGGGGGCACACAGCTAAGCCTTAAGAATGCAGGCAGGGACTTCCAACAGTTTGCCCACTTCTGTTCTGCTGAGTTGTAGTGTGTTGGGAACATGTTTATTAAACATGGTCATCCTTGATTTAAAACAGTTTTTGACCATGTTTGAATGGCTTTTTAACATGATGTGTGATTTATTGTACTTCTGCCAAAACAAGGTAAAACATGGGTAAACTGGTAAGCATGAGCTGGACATGGAAGTGGTCACTGGATCTTTCTGGAATTGAACTGGAAGGGAGTGGGAGTGAGGGAACCATACAGGCAGCAGCTGCCAGTCAGCAGCCAGGCAGTATGGTATGGTAGGGTAGGGTCACATATATCAAGTCAGTGAAGGCGGCAGGGGATGATTGGGATCTGAAGAGGCTGGCATACTTGTAGTTGGTTGGGGGGTGTAATCGTGTGTGTGTGTGTGTGTGTGTGTGTGTGACTGTGTGTCCAGGTGGCAAGCACAGACTGTTCCACGGATGGAAGACCCTCACCAAAACAGAAAGGAGACTTAACAAGCTTAAAAACAAACTGTAAAGGAAGGGTAGCTCATACATTTATGAATGTGTATGTTGTTGTTTGTGCAGGCCAGCAGACACTAGAAGTTCTTTGTGGCAACTTTTTTTTGTGATATGGTCATAACTGGGTAGAAGAGCCTGGGAGACTAAGGAAGCCAAGCCAGGCAGCCAGCCTGGAAAGGGTGAGCAAGGGGAGATAGACTGCATGTGTGTCTAACTGTCAGCCATTTTCTGTGTCTCACTCTCCTGTGGTTTTAAAATGGCACTGCTTGACTGCTGGTGGTGGTTAGTTACAGTTACAACAACAGGGTTTCGTTTTCCAAGTAATTTTATTAAGGTGGTGGTTGTGCTCGCTTGCTGCAGCATTACTTATGTGGATCATTAGCTTGTGCGGTGATGGTCAACTGTAATTTGTAAATTAAATGTGTCATCATATTTAGTCTAGTATTTGAAGTGCAGCACTGTAGTCCTAATTATTTTAACACAGTTGACCCTCGCTGTGAGTCCAGCAATGCTCCATTCTTTCAACAGTTCAAGTCCATCAGTCCATGGTGGGTGGGAGGGATGAGGTGGTTCCAAATCTGACTCTGTATACTGCCACTTGCAGGAGTGTCCTGAAAGAAATTAAGGGTGCACTGTGCAATTGTACCTTGTATATAGTATATAGTATCTGAGTGTGCTGGTTACCCCCTGCTTTTATTTTGTTTTCGTTGACTGGGAAAGGAGGACTAGACAGTTCTGCCTTTTTTTTCCTGCCTGCCGTCCCAAGGGGCTGGGGAGGGGGGGAATCAGATGGTTGCCAACGGACATTGAATCACATTAAGCTGTTGGTGGTATTTCTAGTATTTATTATTTTGCACAGTCTTCCCTTCTGTTTTATGTTCTGGGATTTGGTTTGGGCATCGTCTTGGTTATTGGCAGACAGTACTGTTCCCCACCCCCCCCAACAGACCATGCTGCTCGCATTTGTGCTGGATTTGCTGACACAAGCAGGGCTTTTTGCATCCTTTTTGCAGCAGGTTTTGTGCATATGGATATAAGTTATCCTCTTTTAAGGAGGGATCCTCCTCCACACAATAGTGCAGATTGCTGGCTGCCACAGTGGCACTCCCTGGCCTGTCCTAGTACTTGTGAGTTGTAAAAACACAGCTGTAATACACCAGAACAACTCTTTTATATACACAAGGGTTTCTGGGGGCCTGGGTGGCCTCCAGACCCCTGGGCCTCTTCACTGTCTTGATACGCGAAAACCAGGACATTTTTAGTACTGTGCCCCCCCCCGTAAAAAAATAACAAACTACACCCCTGCTGCACTGTATTTATATCCACCACTTCATGAGGTAGGTAATTCCATGCATCCACCACTCTTTCTGTGAAAAAGAACTTCCTTACATTACTCCTTAATTGGCCTCCCTCTAATCTCATGCTGGGTCCTCTTGTCCTTCCAGCACCTTATCTAATTCCTCCCCCTGTGGTGGAAGTCTATAGGTCACACCATTGTGAACAGTGGCACTATTCCCTTTCTCCAGGGTGACCCACAGTACTGCCTCCCCCACCCTGTATTCCCTGCATCTCTGCATGCTGTAGATGCGTGTTGGTGCAGTTTTGGGCATGTGTATGTGGGATGCACTATTCATTCCTCAAAGTGTTGCATATAGGAGCATGTGAGAAATATAATTTTTTTTGTATATCTCCTTTCCGCTGTCCGGCTCCCATCTGACTGCCCCCAGCTCTGTCCCCTGGAATTACCGGCCTTACCTTCGCCGGTCCGGGAAGCAGTGCCTACGAGGAAAGCTGTTGCCATCTTGCCATATTTTTTCCCCCATTTTCTCCCTATTTTCCCAAAGACCCCAGGAGAAGGATGCATGCGTGTGGAGCACGCATGCACCAAGCCCTGAGCAGCCCTCCTCCACCCACCCCATTGTCCTATTTCCGCGCACCTTGCTTGCGCCACCCCTCAGCCTCCACAGGGGTAGCGTGAGCGAGGGATGCCACCCCACCACCTCGGGAAAGGGAGAGCTGCCTGACGGCCGCTTCATCCAGCTCCGCCCGCCCCCCGCTTCTGCTCCCATACAGACCCCCAATGACCCAGCAGGCTCGCCTCAACCCAGGTCCCTGGCGTGCCGTGAGGTGAGACATCCAGCGCCTCAGCCCTCTGCGGAGAAATATAATTTCTAAAAATGGAAAATTGACTAGGAGCACACCTTAAGGAACACCACAGCTGCATCCCCAGGCGCTTAAAATTTAGAGCACTGGAACAGATTCCAGAACTGCAGAGAAGGAGCAGCCAATTAAAGATACTCTTCAAGAAGGAGACTGAGTGGATTCACAAGTTGAATGCCCTGACCCATGTTGGTTTTAATGACAGCATTGACTTAAATCCCTTTTGTATCCATTTATGCTCTCTACCAGGAACCAGGAAAAGGCAGACATCTTCAACAAATACATCTGCTCAGTGTTCACAGAAGAAGGGGAAGGGGAGGGGCCACAAAAAAATAACAGAAGCTTTGAAGGGGGGAGGTGGACACTAGCCCTTTTTTGGAGGAGAGAGTCCTGGAGGGACTCGTTAATCTGAAAGGGGCCAAAGTAATGGGGCCAGATGGAGTGCATCCAAGGGTATTGAGGGAGCTCAGGGAGGCACTGGCTGCATCTCTGACAGTCCTGTTTAACAGATCACTGGAAACTGCAGTGGTTGCAGAGGACTGGAGGAGGGCAAATGTAGTCCTACTTCACAAAAATGTAAGCTGGGAGGAGGCTGGCAGTCTAAGGCCAGTCTGCCTGACATTGGTGGTGGTAAAGTTAATGGAAACACTGCTGAAGGAAATGATTGTGGAATACAGTATCTTGAATCCAGTGGATTACAAGATCCAAGACACCATGGCGTCACTGGGGATCGTCAAATCCAATTTTAATATTCCTCATTGTCTCGCAACACTTGATAAGTTATTGCCTCTCATGTATCCAATGACACTGTAATGCAGTACGGTTATATTGTATTACACTATTTTATATGGTTTCGTACTGTATTGTATTGTTTTGACACTGCATTGTACCTAGCTGTGTAACAGTGGTCTTTGTTGTGCTCGACGCTAAACCCTTTGAAATTAGGCATTGCTTAAAGGGTTTTATGTGAAATAAAAACTAACTAAAACTAAATGTATCTAATAGATTTCTTTGACTGGGTGACCAAGGAATTAGATCAGGATGGAGCAGTGGACGTGGCCTACCTAGATTTCAGTAAGGCTTTCACCACCTTTCCACATAGGAGACTAGTAGGCAAGCTGGGTATCTTAAGAGTGGGACCAAAGGTTGTAACACAGGGTGGTGGTAAACAGAGTTCACACCGAGGAAGGGAGGATTACCAGTGGGCTACCTCAGGGATCAGTGCTGGGACCAGTCCTCTTTAATGTCTTCATAAGTGACATTGCAGAGGAGCTGGAAAGGAAAGTCTTCCTCTTTGTGGATGACACCAAGATCTGTATAAGGGTGGACAGTCGGGGGGGGGGGGGATATGAGCAGAGGCCTGAGAACTGGAGGAATGGTCAGGGATATGACAGCTGGGTTTCAGTGCAAAGAAGTGCTGAATAATGCACTTGGGGCACAGAAACCTAGGGGCAGACTATGAAATGGGTGGAGTTGTATTGACGACAACCAAACAGGAAAGAGATCTAGAGGTAATCATATGAGATGACCTAAAGGTGGCCAGACAGTGCAACAAGGCAGTTGGGAAGGCTAATGGGATGCTGGGGTGCATAGGAAGGGACATCACCAGCAGAATGAATGAGGTGGTGTTGCCTCTGAATAGATCGCTGGTAAGACACCACCTTGAGTACTATGTCCAGTTCTGGAGACCACATCTCTGGAAGGACATAGACAAAGCAGAGGCAGTCCAGAGGCGGGCAACTAATATGGTGCAGGGTCTGCATCAAAAGCCCTACGAGAAGAGACTCAACCTCAGTATGTACACCTTGGAAGAGAGGAGGGAGGGGATATGATAGAGACCTTTAAATACCTAATGGGGGTAAATAAGGTACAAGAAGCAAGTATTTTTCAGAAAACAAGGAGCTTGAGAAAAAGGGGACATGATATGAAGCTGGAGGGGGTAGATTCAGGAGAGATGTGAGGAATTCTTTTTTACAGTAAGGGTGGTGAATGCGTGGAACAGCCTTCCAGTGGAGGTGGAGGGTGCAAAGAAAGTGGGAGGGTTCAAGAATGCATGGGATAGGCATAAGGGTATCTTAGTGGAAAGGAAGGAGGGGAAGGGAGAAAGAGCCAGAGATCGATTAGGGTTTGCAATGATACTGCAGGTAGGAAAAAAAAAATGGGCAGACTGGGTGGGCCAAGTGGTTCTTGTCTATCAAATTCTCTGTTTCTTTGTATTCGTTCCGCCCTTGCAACTGATCATGGAAGTCTGATCCTTCTGGTATCTTAGGTATTGCAAAAAATTGATGAGAAATGTCTGCACTGACATAGGGCTACAAGTTCGGTTCGACCATTCTGCCTAAATGGTTGAACCCCCGATGTTCACGGTAGTCCACCCATGTGTGAACATATCACTGGAATATGCAAACTCTGGTTCGTCCCTGCAATATCCGTAAATTAAAAATTGCTGAGTATTGCAGGGGTGAACTGAGCGAACCAAAGTTTGCATATTTCATTGTATAACAGTACTGACTCCCATGTGACTCGATCTCTGTCAGCAGCCAACTCCGTACATCAGCGTTATTCCCACCAGTAGAATGGATGCAAACTTTTTGGTGATTTGGAGCCATTCGCCTGTCATCTTGTCGTAGTAGCCTGTGGACACTGATGTACTGGGCGGGTACTAGTTTTCTGGACTGCAATTTTGTTTTGTTTTTTTGCCAGCAGTGAAAGTGATTTTGAGTTGGACTCAAGCACCATACCAATCCATACCAGAGGAGCTGCCTTTAAATTGTGGTCGGTGCCATCGATGTAGCTGGCAGTGGTGGGCGGAGGAGGGAGTAGTGGAGTGGACCCACCCAGCGCTGGCTCGCATCGATTCGTTGCACGTTGTTGTTGGAGCAGATGGAGGAGGAGGAGGAGGAGCAGATGACCCGTCTCCCTCTTGCGGACAGTGACACAGGCAGCAGCAGTCCTTGTGACTCATCGACGATCGGAGCAGCAGGAGAGGGAGCAGGAGCCATACGATCATTGCATCGGGCCTCGGACAGGTCAGCAGCAGCAGCAATTGGTTCTGGTCTGTCCAGTGGGTTCTGTTTGGGCCTGGGATTAGGGAGGAGGTGGATGGTTAGCCAGGAGGAGCATAAAACAGCTACTGTAGTGTAAACAAAGTGCAAAGTATGGATCTGGGATATGTGTCAATTGATCTTTCCATTTCACAGTAAGCTATAAAGCCATCTATTTTCTCTCCTGGAGACCATTTCTTAATGTGCTTCATACAAACTGAAATACTTACCAATTCAAAGTGAAGGGTTAGTGAAACACATCGAAGTGAGCAGTGAACGTGTGACACATCAGAAGAGGGGAAAGCAGGGTCAGCAGTGCACCTGGTATTATGCTTGCAGTTAGACAGAAATAAAGGGTCACGCACGGAAAATAAAACATGGTACATAAGTTGTATCTAACTTTATTTTCTATTCTCAGAGAGCAAACATTGGGTTGTGTACATACACTTCATTATGTTTAACTAAAGGATAGGAATAAAAATTGTAAGAGGGTAAACAAAAATGCCTAAAGCCCATCAGCCTTTTAAAATTGGAAGTAATGAACATAAAACTAGCAGGCTTTCTTCACTCTTTTTTTTTTCTTTTGCCATAAATGGGAGGCTGTACTGCCATGTCTCCATGTCCTGCAGCAGACCATCTACCATACCATCAGGCTCCAGTAACGTTCTCCCATGGTGGTCTGGGAGAGGGAGGGAGGGCCATCCCCCCGCCCCAGATGAGCGTATCTAGAGGTCTGTGCCATGGGCTGCTGGAGCAGGCTACAGGGAGAGGGGCGGGGATTCATACAGACTGTCATCTGTTGTCTATTTTCGTCGTCCCTCTCCAACTGTGAGGAGCACACATGGGGGCAAGCATGCATGCTCCGCAGCAATCTGACAGCCTCACCCCATGTGTCTCTCATGGTCATCCTACCACCAGGCCACAACCTGGTGGCAGTCACATGACCATGGATGGCTGCAGTGCTATTCTCCAGTGTCTCTCATCCCTTTAATGGAGTGGCTGCCAGCTAGTGAGAGGAGGAAGCTCAGACTCCCCACTTACACAGTCTTTGATTTTGTGAGACATTGGCAGCTGTGTTTTTTGGTGGCATGAACAACTCTCTGTGAAATGAACTGAAACTTCATGACTTGTTTTGCTTTTATTCCAAGCAGCCATCTGGGTGTCTGCCAGTCACTGCTGACCAGTGCAAAATTCAAACCTGTGCCCCAGAAGTGAAGGGATCTGTAACTCACATATACATCCAGACCCTCATGGAGACTGTGTCCCAGATATTCAAAGGGGCTGCACCTGGCACAACAGAGTTACGCCGGCACAACCCCGCATTGCCCCCCTGGTGGGATCTTGAGAAGGCTGCCTGGTGCAGCGCAAATCCTGATGCGCTACGCAATGATAATGTATGCGGCGACAAATGCAGGGCGTGTCTTACGCATTGGCGCGGCACATCCCTGCATTCAACCTGGGATGTAATGACGATATGCTGGCACAACCCTGCGTTGTGCTGCATTGGGGGCCTCAACATTGAGCCCCTGAAAAGTTGGAACAACTCCTGGCCACCCAGAGGTGGGCTGCAGTATTGCAGGGTGCAACACAGCAGCCCAACAGTGGGAGGCCACCTGCCCACCCAGAACACCGTCAGCAAGCACACGCATAACCCTGGTGGTCAAGTGGAACCCCCCCCCCGCCCATTGCCGAGATTGCGGTACATAGATACATAGATACATAGATACATAGACAGTGTCGGCAGATAAGGGCCTATGGCCCACCCAGTCTGCCCATTTTAGTTTGTAAGTTCAGTTTATGTTTTCCAGGAAGTCTGTTGCCCCTTACTCCTGACCTCCAGAATTCCTTTATGTCTATCCCATGCATTCTTAAATCCCGTGATTGTTTCAGCCCCCACCACTTCCTCTGGCAGGGTGTTCCACTTGTCCACCACTGGTTCTATGAAGAAATTCTTCCTCACGTTTCCTCTGAATCATCCTCCCTCCAACTTCATCCCATGCCCTCTAGTCCTGGAACATCTTTTTCGCTTAAAAATAGTGCATTCCTGCACCCTGTTCCTCCCTGTAAGATACTTGTATGTCTCTATCATATCCCCTCTCTCCCTCCTCTCCTCCAGGAGTACATGTTCAGTGCCTTCAGCCTGTCCTCATAGGACTTGTGATGCAATCCATGCACCATCTTTGTTGCCCTCCTCTGAACCTTCTCTACCCTGTCTATGTCTTCCATTGGTAAGGTCTCCAGAACTCACAGTGTACTCCAGGTGCGGCCTCACTAGTGTCTTGTATAGTGGAATTATGACCTCCCTTTTCCTGCTGGTGATGCCCCTGCCTGCATCCCAGCATCCTATTGCTTTACCTGCTGCCTTGTCACACTGTTTCCCTGCCTTGAGGTCATCAGAGATGATAACTCCAAGATCCCTTTCCTGCTTGGTGCATGCTATATCCTCACCCCCAACTGATATATTGTGCCAGGGTTTTTTGCCCCATATGCATTATCTTGCACTTCCTTGCATTGAATTTCAACTGCCAAACCCCTGACCATTCTTCAAGTTTCTGCAGGTCCTTCTCATTCTGTCTACACCTCTGGTGTCTACTCTGTTATAGAGCTTTGTGTCATCAGTAACAGTGAAATTCTGCCTTCTAGGTCCCATGCAATGTCACTGATGAAGATATTAGATAGTACCCGGTCCCAACACTGATCCCTGTGGTACCCCACTGGTCACTCTTCCCTCTGTGGAGTGACAGCCATTTACCACCACCCTCTGTGTCCTGCTGCCCAGCCAGTTACCTACCCACCGCACTACTGTCCTGCCCACACCCATATTCCCCAGTTTGTGTAATAGTCTTCTATGTGGCACAGTGTCAAAGGCATGGCTGAAGTCCAGATAGGCCATGTCCACTGCCCTCCCCTGATCCACCTCCCTAGTCACCCAGTCAAAAAATTCAATGAGGTTGGTCTGACATGACCTTCCCCTGGTGAAACCATGCTTCCTTGGGTCCTGTAGTCCATTGACAACCAGATGTTCCACCAATCTCTCCTTCAGTAGTGCTTCCATGATCTTCCCCACTACCGAGGTGAGGCTGACTAGTCTGTAGTTCCCTGCTTCCTCTTTGTTCCCACTTTTGTATAAGGGGACTACATCTGCTATTCTCCAGTAGATGTAGATGTAGGAAAACCTGGTCCCTGGAAGTCTAGTGGCCCCCCCCCCCCCGAGTCCCAGATTCCCTGATAAATATAATAAATGACCAACCCTGGTGGTCTAGTGGTCCCCCTCCACGTTCTCGGAGAAATGTAATAAAAGACAATTCCTGATGGTCTAGTGGTCCCCCTCCACCCGATTCCCGAGAAATGTAAAAATGACTGTCCTGGTGGTCTAGTGGAACCCCGGGCCCATTGCACAATGTCGGTAATCCTTTGTAAATAAATGCCCTGAGTGATCCAGTAGCACCCCACCCACCCACCCACACAGGACCCCTTGCTCACCCCTGCTTCCCCTCCCGTCATGGCGGGGCACCACCCAACCCACCGCATGCTGCCTGGCCACCCATCCAGACCTGGTATAATGTAGGTTGTAAGCCCATTGGTCCTCAGTGTGGACCAGTGGGCTTGCAGGGCATACTATACTAGACAATCCCAAATATGTGAATGACTTCATTCACATATTTGAAATTATCTATTAGTATGCCCTACAAACCCATTGTCCACACTGAGACAATGGAATTACAGCCCATACTGTACCTGTCATTCAGTGGGTGGGCCGATGATGGGGGGCAAGAGCCCTGTGTGGTGGGAGGGTGGGGGTGCCACTGGATCACTAGGGCATTTATTTACAGAGGATTACCGGATCATGGCAACAGGCGGGGTCCACTAGACCACCAGGGATGGTCATTTTACATTCTTTGGGACTCGGGTTGGGGAGCCACTGGACCACCAGGGATGGTCTTTACTACAGTTATCAGGGACTCGGGGGCACTAGACTACCAGGGATTGTTTGTTCTGCTACGGGGTGGGGGAATGCCCCGGGATCCTCACTGTACACGTCATGCTGTGCAGGGCGCCAGGTGCAGTCACTGGGCTGCCCTGCGCAAGGCATGCAAATAGGGCCATAATGACATGCAAATGATCCCTTTTGCACCTTGCATATATTATGGCCTCATTTGCATGCTCCCTGCTGAATATCGTGGGTGATGCACCTAGCACAACTGCACTTGCGCTGGCACATCCCCGTGCGCCCTGTCCGTGGCTTGCACTGGTGCAGAGCCACTGCACCATGCGCAGTATGTGCACTGACCATGCCATATTCAGAGGTGCTGCGTCATGGCGCATCCCTGTTGAATATCACCTGGACCTGGCCCCGGCACATCACAGTTGCGCTGCGCCCAGGCTTATGCCACTGCCTGGCGCCGTCTGAATATCCAGGCCTGTATGTTTTTCTGCTGTTGACTAGCTTATAGATTGGTTAATAATTGGCAGAACCCCTCAAGTTTAAATACAATCCCTTCCCCAATTTGATTTTCACTGAAGTTACATCTATGAGGCAGCTCAGTGCATAGTTATTTAAAGTGGTGACCTATCTGTCAGGATTTGAAGTCAGAATTAGTCATGTAAATATGGATAACTTATTTACTGGATCTTACTTTACTCTGTATTGAGTGCTAATGATGCATGTGGGAACATTTTCTAAACCATAATAATATTAAGACACAGGTTGCCCACAGTTCTTTGTTTCCTAGTGTGTATGTGTGTTTTTTTTTTTTTATTAGTGAATTTTAGTTTCTTGTGAAAGGTATCAAAGTGAGAGCAATGGATTGTGCCACTCTATGTTAAAGGGGCACTGTCTGCCCCCTCAGGCCTCAAAGTGGCCATAGTTTAAAAAAAACACATTTCCATTCTGAAGACCGTGCTAATGTAGCTGGTAGTTTGATTCATAGGAATGACACTGAGCTAATGGACTTACCTGCTCGCCATCTGAATTTTTAAACTCTAATTTTATTTATGTATAGTTCTTATTCTTTTAAAAGTGAAACACAGACTGCCCACCGTAGTGGTGTCACCACATAAAAACATGTTTGTTTATAGTTCTTGATCAACCCTGCTGTATTTTTATGCTGTATCCTGAGTGTCATGGATGGATTTCCTTTTTAACTCTGCGTAGGTGGTTAGTAAGGCGCACACACCTTCCTCTACCCCCCCCTTCCTTTTTCTCATTGACTACTTTTGTAGCTGTTCAGGTCAACCACCAAGCAAGGCACTCCCCCTTAAAAAAGTTTGCCTTTCTGTGAATGTGCCTAGAGTCAGTCGAGCAGTCAGAGTCGAGGGAGGTTGAGCCCCTAGGCAAAAGCAGGGCCGTTTTTTTCGGCCTGTGGTCTGAGTCTGACTGAACAACTTATGAAATAAAAATAAATTTAAAATACCAACAGTTTAAATAAAAAAAAAATTGGCTTCTCTCTCTGCTGCTGTAAATTTTATGACACTTTACTGGGATACATACATGCCTGTGTTCCCAATCCCAAGTACACAACAGCTACATCTACTGGGGCTTTACTGATGTATTTGGTATTTGGGATAATTTCCTTGTTTTCATAGCTACTAGCTACTCGATATAGCCAGAAGTGCTGTATTGACCTGTTTGGGAAAAAATCTCCCTGTATTTTACTACTTAAAGTACTTGACTTGATGCAGCCAGTAGTGCTGTATTTCCCTGTTTGGGAAAAAATCTCCCAGTATTTTACTACTTAAAGTACTTAACTCGACGCAGTCGGTTCAGTGAGACAGAATGCTATGCACCAAAGTTTTGCAGTACATACCATTATTAGTAGTACTACATGTACTTTCCAAAACATGCAAAAACAATACTGTACTTCTATGGAGTACTTAATTAAGTAGAACAAAGTAAAATGTGGTTATATATTGTAGAACCTAGTTATACCCAGTAGAACCTGGGTTTATGTGGTAGAACCGGGTTTTACTTGGTAGAACTTGGTTATAGGTAGTAGAACCTGGTTCTACTGGGTAGAACCCGATTCTACCTAGTTCTACCTGGTGGAACATTTTTGGGTTCTACTCAGAAAGTTTGCGAGGTAGAACTTTGAGGTTCACACAGCCCTAATTGACGTGTTAGCCTGTTGATAGTTGGGGATCTGCAGTATTATGTACCAAGACCATGGATTCTAAATTTAGAAGTACTGTACTTTGAAAATTATTCTGAGAGAATTCTTATCATGGGACTGCTGCCACCATCTCTTCATGGGCACTTTTCCCCTCCCCCATCTGTCAGGCTTAGAAAGAGCAGCATAGAGTAACCAACATGATTTGGATCCAACAGGGCAGATCCTCTGAGAATCGGCTCAAGGCATGGAACATGTTGGTGCCCAATAGGGAGATGGGGGGACATGATAGTGGCCTTCATGTTCCTGAATGGAATAAATAAGGTAAACTGTGAAGAACAATTTAGCAGAAATGGCAAGTTAAAAAACAAGGGGAGAGGAATGTAAGCTGGTTGGGGGAGATTCAGGATGGATGGATGAAAGTTTTACTTTACTGAAAGAGTGATTGAGCCATGAACAATCTATCCGCAGAGGTGGTGGTCAGAAAAAGCCAGTAATGAGTTCAAGTACAGCTGGGACAAAGTAAAGGGCTTAATAGTTATTTGGGGGGGGGGGTCACAGAAATGCATGGAGTGGGGCAATGGAGGGGAAAACAAAAGCCCCACCTGGACAAGAGGTCACAGAGTAGAATAGAGTAAAACCAGGCAGACAGGATGGACCAATGGTCTTTTTCTGTCAACATTATCTATGTTTCTATATCATTATCTGGTTGGTTACCTTTGAGCCACTTTCTGAACAAACCTATTGGCTGCTGATTATTAAGGATTTCCTTAAATACATTTTCTAGTTTGACCATAGAAAATAATGAGCTCGGTGATCTACTTGGGACTATAGTTTGGGCATGGCTCCAGTGCGAAGAGAAGGAAAGTGTTTATCACTGTTCCTTTGTGTCCATTTTTATAAACATGTATTATAAATATTTTATTAAATGTTTGTTATATATTTTGTTTCAAACAGTTGAGCACTTTAAAATAACTGGCGCTAGATATGTAACTGTTATGTAACCCCCCCTCCCCCCGTGGGGGCTTACCTGATTTGCTCCCTGTTTCCCCATTGCTCCAGATCCCCCCAGTCCTGTCCCCACTGCCTGGCCCGAGTCCCTGTTTGTCCCCAAGTTCTCCATCTGGCCCCTGCCCATTTTGCAGTTTGGAAATGGAGCCGGAGGAGCAAGTCGCGGAGCTGCTTCTCTGTTCCTGCACATCGGTCCAGCTGTCGGCCCACGCATGTGCACTGGTGCATTTCTATTGCCCTGCCACTTCTGCAGCCAAATGAAAGCTTCTCCGGTGGTCCCGGTCCCCAAGTTTAGCAGTATGGGGATGGAGACATGGAGGAGGCATAAGAAGAGCCTTTAGATATTTTATTTAAGGAGCACCAATTGCTGGGGGGAAGAATATTTAGTTATAATTCAGAAGTCAGATGGTAGAGGGCAGGGACTGCTTTGAGAGTGGGGCATTAAATATATAAGTGTTTATTCTGGCTGCACCAGAACACTAAAGTAGGGATATATATGTACTGCAGTGGGAACTGTTTTCTGTCAGTAGCCATGTTTGTAGCCTCTGACCTTATTTCAGTCACTCGGGAAGCCAGGGTTGCTGCCAAGGACTGGGACTGATCAATGGACTTATGGAGGGGAAAAGCTGGGGAAAATGTTGGCGCCCATTTGAGGAACCAATCAGATATTGAAGAAGCCTGATGAATGTTAATTTTGCAGAGGGACACTTGATTTAGTCAATCAGGAGCTGCCAAAAGCTCCCAAAACCCAAGAGACATTTGGTTCAGGGCTCAGTTTGGTGGGAGCCCCACCAGAGGAAGGGGGGCTCCATCCCCTTTGCAGAAGGATAGGACTGCAAGACTTGGGAAGGGCCTGCCTGAGGGTTGCCAGCTACCTGTCCCCCAGGGCCTGCATTTTGCTTTTCCTTATTTTTGGAGGAATTTTGTTTAAGGAAGCCTGTTTTGCAACCTTCATCTGTGAGACAGCTGCAAGTATATGAGAGAGCAGTAGGAATCTACCCTTCACCGGCGAGAAACTCTGCCTAAAGGTTTAGGAGGGACAAAAGTCACTGTGCATTTCAGGTAAGATGGAAATCTTCTTGAGGGTCGTGTGGCCACTGGTTCCAGGAAGTACTAAAGTATGTGTTTGTTACCCTGCATTTGACTCACCGTCACAAAGAGGAGGTGAACATTTGGCTAAAGGAATGACCATGAAAAGTTTTGGTTGCGGAAAATGGTGTGGGAGTCCCCCTTGGGCATGGGACTTATCAGTATTGCCAAGGTTTGTCTTCATAAGGTAGAAGAGAGAACATCTTCTGTTGTGAACACCAGCACTGTGAGGAAAGTGATGTCCAGTATCAAGGGACTGTTCAAGTAAAGGTCCTCGTTTCAGTGCCATGTTCAGGGTTTTCGGAGGAACCCATTGTATGTGCTTGAGTCTCATTGCGACTGTGTCTCCAATGAGCATCTAGAGATTGTGTCTTGATGTGAAAGGGCCACGGCTACTAGGCTGGCAGTGTGGCTGAAGATGTAAATAGTATCCAGATGTGACTAAGCTTCCAGAAGGAGGTCAGCATTGGGAATCAGCTTGGTAGTGTCACTAGGTAGGCACTGGCATTGCGCCTCCCCCTGAGGGGTCAAGCCTGGACGTGGGGGTCTGAGGCATGACGGCCCAGGTCCCTGTCCTGCTCTGTGTTCCAGATTGTGACAGTCCAACCAGAGTTTCATCTGTTAGAGGAACTGAGAAAGGTGCCAGCCTTCCAAGCTGCAAGAGCCTGCTTCTCTTCTTAGCTTTCCTGGTATCCACATCCTACCAAAGTTGAGCACCCCAGATCTACAGTCTAAATGCCACCCGAGACTGTCTGCAAAACTGTGAGTAAAAGCAGGGAGTATCCTGCACCCGGGGACTGTATATAGTTTCTTTCATGTTTATGCCCAGGGCCTTCCTAAAGTTGCTAAGATGTGCAGCTTACCTGCTTATTTACAATTCAGAGTTTCACAAGTAGTTAAAGTAATCAAGGAAAGGGTAAAAATTGATTTTATTTAAATTAAGCGTGACAACACCAGCATACCAGCTGCATCACAGGCCTGTGACAACTTAGTACTGGGTACCCAGAGATGGAATTTCGGGGACTTTATATGGGCTGTTTACTGGTACCAATTGGGGTTTGTGTAGTTGTTAAAATCTAAGCAGCTAACTAGTCAGACAGCTAAATCCATATCCATCAGAGGATCGGTGGTCGCAAGCATTGAAACATGCTTAAATTCAAATAATGATTGTTTATGATGCTGATTTCTTAATGGCAATGCAAAATGAAAACAGTACTAACTTCTGCCTCCAGTCACCCTTTCCTAACCCCCATGTAAATAAATGGTGGTTTAACCGTTTTGGAAAATGTTTACCCATGAGCATATTATTTATACCCAGTGTGAGCATATTATTTGCTCAAGTCAATAATTACAAGTTTTTAAAAATGTGGTTTTGGTTTATGAAGATCCTTGTGTGGGGTGACTGGATGGATTAATGGGTAGGTACAGCATCCCAGGGAGTTGTACTGCTAAATACCAGACCCACTTGTAATTTTCACTCTGAGTTGAGGCACTGTGCTATTTTGTATTCTGTCTTGGGAAAGAACCCCCTGTACCATCAGAAATAGGACCCAGGCCCCTCAACCTTGTTACATGCCTACAAGGCAGGAGTAGTAGCCCGTTGGTACACGGCGCCCCCGGGTTACACTTGTTGATTGTGTTCACAGATCGATGTAAGTGATCAAATGTGGGCCTCATGATTGTTAATAATTTTACAGTGGGCATCTAGAATCTGGCATTCTGATTGGCTGACTGACACTTTTTGCTTGGGGTAAATCCCATGTCAGCTAATGCAAAAAAAATCAGCCTGATGTCAACAGCACAGCTAAAATAATCATTGCACACACACATTCAAAACAAGTTTTGCTACCATTGTTTTCCCCCCACTTAGAGAATAGCAAACCCCAAAGCCTTCAACATGTATGTCAACTGCTCCTGCCTTTCTCTCTGTCTCTCTCTGTCTCTTGGTTTCCGCTCCCATTTTGACTGACTTGCTCAGTCAAAACCACCCGCACTCTCAGAAAACAAAATGGTGCTGTTTTTATAAACCCACTCTCTCTTCACGCTGACAAAAAAACAGCACTCTCAACTGATGTAGGATGACAATGGCACTCCCCGGCAATGACAAGTTGCTCTCTTATTCTCTTTCCGTTTTCATCATCGCAAACACTAGGAGAACAAAACCCATAATCCTTGTTCTTAGGTATGCTGCTGGGGTGGGAGAAAGAACGGAAGAATGAGGACTGTTTCGACCAGAGAGGAAGAATATTTCAATAAAATCATTAAACCATCTTTAAAAAACATAAATGTAATGTTTATATAATGTTTACAGTTCATCGCATCGTCGCAGTAATGTACAACAGGGTGTCGGTTGTTGTGGGATTTATCCACTTCTGGTGTGGTTAATGTCACTTGGTCTGGGGCCTCATGACACACCACAAAAGGCATGGGTGGATTTCACAAAAACCCACACAACATCATGCATTATTGCTTATATAAGCACTATTTATACTTGTGTATCACAGACAGCTGACACTGCCCTCTCATGAAGCCTCAATAGAAGGTGGTACTTTGAGGGGTTAGACTGCCTCCAAGAAGACGTCCTGCTCTTTGTAGTCGATTACATTTGTTTGAATACTTCCTGTCGTCTGTGCCATCTTTTCTTTCTTTCTACACAATGTGTCTGCAGTTGGCAGTACCTTAAGTGTTGCTGTATGCGCTGTTGCTTTGAATCTGTTAAGTCTAACGAAGGTGAAAATTCAGAGAGAAAAAGGCCAAAATAATGTCACTGTGAAGTTGCCCATAACTACATACACTACATGGACAGCTGCCACATTGAACTATTGTTTAAACTGTCTAACCGTTTGTTGTTTCAGGGTCTGAATTAATGATGAGGCAGTGACTGACTTCTACAGTAGCATCAGAGCCTGGCCACTAACAGTGAGTACCACTGTGAAAGAACAGGAGATAAAGGAGGTCATTTAGGAGGTACAGAGAAGGCAAGACAGAGGAAGGTGAGCAAGGATCTATTCATTAATGACCTTATTTTAAATAATAGAAATGTCAGCTGCTGGATGGCCCAATGGAGGTTCCATGTCTTAATAGTGAGTGGAAAATAGCAAGACGAAACAACAGCGATGAAAAGCAGTGCGGCTGCAAAGCACGACTGTGAAAACACAGCGATCGCCCAAAAACGCAGACAGTGGCAGAGTGACTTTCTGCAGGGGACTTTGCCTCCCGCACCCCTCTTTGTGGGGTGGGGGGGGGCTTCACCCTCCCTTACTAAATATAACAAACTCCAGGGGAACAGAACTCTGTGGGGGTCCATAGGTCGGTGTTTTGGGGAGATTGCTGAGTTTTCACAATCTCACTTTGCAATCGCGCTGCTTTTCATCACCGTCTATTCCTCTTGCTGTGTTTTCTGGATACCCCCAAAGAAAGCATGCCATGTTTCCATACTGGCAATTAGGGTTCAAGGAGTGATACCAGAGGCCGGCACTCAGGTGGCCAGGCTGGAACAAGCACGCTGCTGCTGCTACTCTAGTGTGTCCTAGCTGGGGAAGGGAAGCGGCATGGTTTGACACCACGGTTCCTCATGATGGTGGGCATGGGAGTTTGCACTCCTGGTAGGAGAGCACTGCCTACGTTTAAGGTACACCTTCCACACATGCTGTTGCGGTGCCTGGGGATGGGCACAGAAAAATGGCAGAAAAACTCTTGACTGGCTGAGGATAAAGGTCTGCCCTGCAGGCCATGCACCATTAACCACAGCACCCTCCACTAGCGAATCTGTATCTCCGAAGGGGTATGGGCAACCCCGAATGGCCTGCCATTGGGACAAGCCATAGGGGACGGGGAGCAGAGCAAGTAGCTGGAGAAGGTGGGTGAGAGGTCTGGGAAGGCAAACCAGAGGGGAGCAGGTCAGTGATGGAGGGTAAACACCTCAATAAAACTATTAAAATGTTTGAAAGTGTTTATAAGAAGTGTTTTGAAGTTATTTTTATTAGTCATGCATTTTGTTTTGACCACTTTTGTGATTTATAACAGTTTGGAGACCAGATGTCAAGCTGATAATGTGCAAGTGGGATATGAATCTCATTATTAAATGTCCTTTTTTAAAAAGCTAGTTGCATGTTCTCGAACATCATGCTTATTGTAAATGTTTTAACAGTAAATATTTACCAAATTGTCTTATTAATTTCAGACTAACCTAAAATACAGAACACTAGTTTCACACTGAGAGAGAGAAAAAGAGAGAGGAAGGAGAAGAGACAAGACAGTCGCTAGTTCTAAACTGAAAGAAATTGTCTCAGTTATACTGTATTTGGTGCCAAACAGCGGCTTGCTAAATCCCTCCCTTTAAGCATCCGCTTATCGTTAGGTGACTGCCTTGACAGTGTAACATGCTGCATGTTTCCTGACCTTCTGCTAGATCAACAGCTGGGTTACTCTCTTCATATTAATGGTCTAGCTTTATTATTAGGGTTTGCTGACCAAGTAGGCTCACTAGACAAATATATGCCTATTTTCAGCTACGACCCGGGAGGTTACAGAGAATATACAGAAAATGTAAAGGCTGAACAATGAGGCAGCAGTACAATAAAAGGTAACAAGGGATAAGAACCTAACAGAGTTAGACAACATAATACATTTAAGTTATAACTTTACTCAAATGTGGATCTGGACAGCTTTCAGGTATTTTGCTGAACTGGGTGCTTTGTACAGGATGAACAGTTTCCTCCTTCTCAGCACCAGAAACAGCGTTGTTGAGCTTATGATTTTTTTCCAGCACTAGATTATGGTGATGTGTTTTTGATTATGGTGATGTGTTTTTTCTGCTGCCTCTCAATCTTGGCATCTCCAAAGTCACTACCTTATTCAGTGTCCTTTGCAGGTTTGCCCTGGCCAGCCCTCTGTCCACTCATAACTATGCTATGTATAACAAACTGGGGTGGGCTCCTTGGAGTCAAGGGTATGCACTTCAAAGTCACTCCTGGGAGTTGAATTCTGGGCAAAAAAAAACTCCTGTGGTACCCAAATGGGATCTTGATCCCTGCCTCTAGCTCCTTAGAGTACTACCACAGAAGGCTAGGGGCATGGATTCAAGTCCCAGTGGGAGACACACTTTTCCTTTCACATTTCCATCTTGATTTAAAATTGCCTCACAGTGACTTTACTATACGTTGTCTGTGTCTCTGACATATGCCTACATTGCTGGTTACACACTGCAAGACAGGAATGTGTGTGCCTCCTGGGGAAGCTCAGAAACCTGCTAATCACAGAGTCTCCCATAGCTCAAAAGATTAGAGTACTAGCATGAAATGATAGGAGCATGGGTTCAAGTCTCAGTGGGAGACACACTTTTCCTTTTACATTTCCATCTTGATTTAAAATTGCCTCACACTGGCTTTACTGCACTAAGAAAGTTGTCTGACTCTAATGTCTCCTATTCAGTGACAAAGTGCAAGGCAAAGGTAGGGGGTGGCAGCATACATCATGTAGGGGATACTATGCGCTAAGGAGGAGAATGAACGGGAAGGTGAAATCGCTATGGATTCAGCTCCAGACCAACGGGGGAGGATGGTCATGTTGGGAGTGGTCTACAGATCGCCCAACCAAAATGAGGAAGAGGACACAACTGAGTAAGAAGTTGCTGGATGCGGCAGGAAGGGGGGGTGGTGTTGGTGGTGGTGGGGGGGACTTTAATCTGCCTAAGGCGGACTGGGATACTCCAGCCACATCCTGTGCCAGGAGTCAGTGGATCCTGGCTGTGATTCAAGGAGAATTCATGACCCAGGGAGTTAAGGAGACCACCAGGGAGGGGACAATGCTTGACCTAGTGCTCACAAATGGGGAGCACGTACATGAGATAATGGTCAAGGAATCCTTGAGAGGCAGTGCCTACAGCACAGTGTGGTTTACTTTGGACATGGGAAGGGAAAGCTTCCACCAAGACCAGGACCCTGGACTTCAGGAGAGCAGATTTCAGGAAAATGGGGGATGTGCTAAGGAAGAAACTAGAGGGCATCAGAGCACACATGGGGGTGGACATGCAGTGAGCTACCATCAGGGATGCAGTACTAGCGGCCATAGCAGAATGTGTTACGATTAAGGGGAAAAAAATTGGGGGCCAAATCACGCATCTGGTTCAACTCTGAGGTTGCCAGGGTGGTGAGGGACAAGAGACTGGCCTGCAAGAGATATAAGAAGGCTGGGAACTAAGCAGATAAAGTGGAATACCTGAGGCTAGCTAAAGTGGCAGGCAAGGTGATGCAGCAGGTAAAGTCACAGAAGGAACTGCAGATAGCAGAAGGGATTAAGACCAGGGAGAAGGCCTTTTTTCACTACGTAAGTGAGAAGAGGGACAGGAAGGATGGAATTGTTAAGATGAGGAAGGGGGACGGATGGGTGGAGGAAGAACTGATTAAGGTGGAGGTACTGAACGAGTACTTCTGCTCTGTCTTCACTGGAGAAAAAGATGGTTCGGTTCCACCGGGGGAAATGAGAAGGACTTGATTATAGAGGTAGATAGAGTAAGGGAAGGACTGCTGGCACTGAAGACAGTCAAGTCCCCTGGACAGGACGGCATACACCCAAGGGTACTGAAGGAAGCATAGATTTTGACAGTAGATAAGGACCGCCTGGCTCACCTAGTCTGCCCATTTGCCTAACTAATTAACTCCTGATCCTAAATCAATCAATCTTTATTTTACCAGAAGAAAAACACCGTTGAGAGGACTCATTTACAAGGTGGTCCTGGAGTACACTGATATACAGGATGACAACAATACAAAAAAGGAGGATTTCAGCAGTCTGCCAAAATATAAAGGGTGTGAGGAAGTTGCATAGCAGTGCAAATACATACGAACATACGCAGAAGCCAGCAGAAGAAGATCATTTGGTCTTATCAAGTCTGCTCATATTGTGGGGTCCACAGCTTGAGCTACTGTCCCTGCCGTCTCTCTCCACTCCTCCCATTCTCCCTTCCCATGGTCATTACCTTCCCACTATGCCTATCCCTGCTTCTCTTAAAGCTGCTCACTGTCTTCAACAAGATGACCTCTTCTGGCAGTGCATTCCAAGTGTCCACCACCTTCTCTGTGAAGAAGTGCTTCCTGACCTCCCTTCTAAACCTCCCACCCTCCAGCTTAAGACTGTGCCCCCTCATGTTATGGTTGCCACTCAGCTTAAAGAGACTCTCCTTATCAACCTTATTTATCCCTTTCAATACTTGAAGGTCTCAGTCATGTCCCCCTCTCTCTCGCCTGTCTTCCAGGCAGTGCATGTTTAGAGCCCTCAACCTCTGCTCATATGCCTTATCCTGCTGACCCACTATCATCTTTGTAGCCCTCCTCTGGACCTTCTCCAGCAGGTTAATTTTGTTCAATGGTGTACTGCTATTACAAAAACTGTTTATATTTGCAATCAGTGTACTGTATTGTAAAGCTTGATCTATTAATCACAAATGTTTAATTTGCTATGTTTCTCTTTGTTGTTTATTATGTTTCTCTTTGTTGTTTATTAAGTTAGTGTATGTATGTGTTTATGTTAGTGTATGTATGTATTTACGTTTATGTTAGTGTATGTGTGTGTTTTACGTTTATGTTAGTGTATGTGTGTGTTTATGTTTATGTTAGTGTATGTATGTGTTTATTTTTTTGTTAGTGTATGTGTTTATGTTAGTGTATGTATGTGTTTGCTTGTTAGTGTATGTATGTGTTTATGTTAGTGTATGTGTTTATGTTATTGTATGTTTATGTTTAACTTAATCTGGAACTTTGCACTTTATTGGACCTGGAACTTCATTGAAAATGAGCTTTGCTCAGTGGAATGTCTCCAGTATTCTTTGAATAAAAATAATTTACTACTGCTTACTAATGTCCTATTTTGAGGTGTGGGCACCAGTACTGAACTCCATACTCCAGTTGTGGCCTTACCAGTGACCTGTACAAGAGCAGTATAAGCTCCTCTCTCCTACTACTGATCCCCCCTAGATGTGCATCCCAGCATCTTGTTTGCCTTTGGTGCTTCTTTCCTGCACTGCGAGGAGTGCTTCAGGTTACTAGTGATCATCGCTTCCTGGGCCTTCTCCTCCTCTGATACAGATACTCGGACTCCACCCAGGTAGTACTCTGTCCTGGGATTCTTGGCTCCAATATGCATAACTTTGCATTTCTTCCTGGACCACCTCCCCAGCTCTTCCAGATCTTCTTGTAGGTCATGTATCCCTTCAGCTGTGTCCACTCTCCCGCAGAGCTTGATGTCATCCACAAATAGGCACATTTTGCCCTCAATGCCATCCCCAATGTCATTGATGAAGACACTGAATAACACTGGCCCCAGTACTGAGCCCTGCAGGACCCCACTGGTTACCTCTCTGGTGCCAGATAACTCTCCCCAACAGCCATCCTCTGGGTTCTGTCCCTCAGCCAGTTTTCCACCCATCTGGCCATCTTTTCCCCAGCCCCAAGATCCACCAACTTCCTGATGAACCTTTGTGGGGCACAGAGTCAAAGGCCTTGCTGAACTCAAGATGGAGGATAAATATTAAAAACACTGTGAGTTACAATTACATACTGTAGGACATAACATAGCAATACAAATATTAAGAACACTATGATTCATCAACCACATACTATACATACAATCAGCTGAATAAGTGCTGTGACACAAGGATAGTTAGCTAACAGATCAAATAAAGTCAACATGAGTGAAATAAAAGACGGGGATAGCAGGGTTTGAAATAAGGGGGTGCCGAGTGCTGAATAGCGCTTCTACTGTTTTATTCAGCACCTGCTTCTCTGAATTACTGTGAAGCATGGGCGCTGTGTAGGGCGCTGCTCGAGTGTCAGAATGTGGGGGAGTGGTAAGGGATGTGGGGGAGTGGTAGGGTGCTGCCAATCGGGCAGTCAGTCAAGAGAGGGAGTGGTAGGTGTTGTAGAGCGCCGTCAATCATGCAGCAGAGCTGAGCAATGATAGAGCGAGGGAGTGGTTGGAAGCACTCTCAGTCATGGAGCAGGGATGTGGCTCTTGTGCAAGCTGAAATGGATCGATGCACAAGCCTGGAAGATCAACAAACTGACTACTGCTGGAGCGTGAGCGTGGGAGTGGTGAATTAATCCTGAAGGGTGGGGTGAAGGAGTGAAAGCAGATACATTCTGGACTGCGGAGTAGGTGCCTACTCAGTATTTGCTAAATGATCCCTGGTGTGTGTGTGTGTGTGTGTGTATGTATGTAAGGGGGGGGGGTCCTGACTCTGCAGCTCTAGATGGCAAACTTAAAAAAAAATAAAAAAACTTGTCAACTCACTCACTCACTGCTCCATATCCCACTGGGTCCAGCTCTACATGCACCTCAGCAGTCACTCTGAAGCTACAGAGTTAGCGGTGGAGTCAGAGTACTAATTTAATCCACTGGGGTGTTGTGAAGGAGTGAGAGCAGATTAATTTTGGACCACAAAGCATTGCCAAATCATAAATATTTGGCAAAATCCCTGTGTATGTGTGTGTGTTTAATTGGGGGCGGTTGACTGCAGCAATCTTAAACCCTGTGCAACATGCACTAAAAAAGATGACTGCTCCACATTTTAACTCGCTCAGCAAAAACGGAGTCTGAATCCCTACTACAGGTGAATGTCAGCATGCAATGGGATCCGACTCCAATCCTCAGTAGAGTGATGAGATTTGCAATCATTTTAAAGAAAACAACATATTGTGCTTCACTACTTGATGCAGCAAGAACGTAATAAAAAAGCAGTCTCTGCACAACTCTCGTTCCCCTGCTGATTAGATTGTCGGATCTCACTGTTACCAATGACAAGTCAGCAATCAAACTGTTTTCCATTCACAGTTTCATAATACTAATATATGGCGAACTGTGTGTTTCACCTGACTCGCCACTTGTTGGGAATGTTGTCATGTGCTTCAGTACTTTGAGAGCTCAGTGGGCGTGGAGAACTTGCCCTTTGAGACCTGCCCAGAGAAGCTTGAGTTATGGATGGGTGTTCAAGAGCTGAGGGTTCAAGTTGTAATCACATGATAGCCTATTGAACAAGCTAATCAGGTGCCAGTTCAGCTGGCAAACGATAGGTGTGTCTGTCTGTCACACACTATCTTTCAGCCAATTAGTGTGCTTTGAGGGCAGGACATGTGTGGCTATTACGGAGAGGCAGCTTAGCTCGTGGCAGTTGAGAGAAAGTGATCGGGGAGAATAGCCGTGTTGGTTATACTTGCAGTACCTGAGAGAAATCTACTGTTAAACACTGAAATTTGACATATGAAGCGTAAAGGCACACTATAGCACTACCTCTGACTATCCCTTACCAGGGAGAGATTGAATTTGCCCATTTTTTTTTTCTTCGTGAAGCAACTCTGAAGTGACTTGCTCTGGGGAAGGGAGACAGCAGACTTCTGTTAGTCTGGAAAAAAACATCACAGTTTGATTTATTGCTGTTAACAAAGGCACACAGCAGTGCTAACCTTAGGAGCCTTGATCACGTTTTTTGTTGTGCACAACATTTGATTGGGGAAATGTATTGTTTTTTAAACCAGGGGTAACCAGAAGAAAAAGTAACAAGTTAATTTGTCTTTCTTGACCATCCTGTGAACACCTGAAAAGGAGACCTAGCCTTGTGCTGTTTTCTTAAGAACCTGTATTTTAAAGGCACATACATTCTGACCAGATTATTACCAGGGAGAGTTTGAATTTGCCTGTGTTTTCCTTTAGTGGTCCCAGGACCCCCTGAACATTAGCACGACAACATTACAAGGTATTTTAGCCTTGTGTCTGCTTGTTGTTAACTGTTGTAACCTTGATTTAAAAACATTATCAAGCTTGATTAGTTGTCCCAGGACCCTCTGAACATTAGCACGACTACATTACTGGGTAGTTTAGCCTTGTGTCTGCTTGTTAACTGTTGTAACCTTGATTACAAAAATGATCAAGCTTGATTAGTGGTCGCAGGACCCCCTGAGCATTAGCACGGCTACATTACAAGGTAGTTTAGCTTTGTGTGGTCAGTGTTTAACTGTTGTAACCTTAATTAAAAAAAAATATAATCTAGCTTGGCTAACTGGTCTCTGGACCTATGAGCATCAGCACAACTACAAGGACAGTTCATTTTAGCCTTGTGGTCAGTGCTTGTTAACTGTTGTACCTTGATTAAAAAAAATTATCAAGCTTAATTAGTGGTCCCAGGGCTCTATGAGCATTAGCATGACCACATTACAAGGTTCATTAGCCTTGTGGTCAGCTTGCTAACTGTTGTACCTTGATAAAAAAAAAAATTCTTCTTGTCTAAGTGACCCCAGGGTCCTGTGAGCATTAGCACAACTAATTACAAGGTTCATTAGCCTTATGGTCAGCTTGGTAACTGTTATAGAACCTTGATAAAAAAAAATCTCTGCATTGTAGTTTAAGAAAAAAAGAGATAGAGCCAGTGAAGTCATTTTCATTTTATTACACCCTCTGTCCTTGAACTACAATAACATCTCAATTCATCATGTTCAGTTGTTGTAATTAACATTTCTTAATTACATCAAGGCCGAACCTATCTCCTTCCTGTGGTGGTAATCATGTCACTTCTAAGTTTCAGATTCAGCGTTTCACGTAAACGCAAGCAGCCTGGGCCGGATGAAACAGTTCAACTGCCCTCCTCTTTGATGCCATTGACCATAACACCAGATAGTACTGTCAGTGAGGCTGCTACCACAACTAAGGAAAAGAAAAAACAGGCCCATTCCTGTCATGTATCCACAGTGCGTTTATGGCAGTGCCAAAAGGAAAATCCAGATTTGACATGGCTACAGTTTGAAGCAAAAGATGGTATTGCAACCAAGATTTGGTGCAAGTTTTGTAGAGAGAAACCAGACATATTCAAAAAGTGGGCAACTAGAGCTGGTAAAATGAGCAATGTGGATTTGTACATCAGTGGAACCAACAATGTTAAAAAAACAAACTGTGAGCGGCATGCTGTATCAGAAGGCCATAAACAAGCAATGGCTGCTGCTTTAGCTGCTAATATGCCCTCAGGTGAAGAAATAGAGAAATGTATATTAAAAATGAATAAAAAATCTCTATACAAATTGGAAAAAACTACCTGACCAAAGAAGAGGACCCCTTTCTGAAATTCAAGGGACTAATATCACTGGAAAAGAGACATGGTGTTGAACTTGGTGATGCTTATGCCAGTGAGAAAGCGTGCGCTACATTCGTCACAGCTATTAGCGAACACTTAAGAAAACCAATTCTGAGTCATTTCACAGGAGAAGCAACTCCTTACAGATATCATTCAGTCTTTATGGATGGGACAAGTGACAGGATCACCACGGAGAAGGAGATAGTTTATGCCAAAATTGTGCCAAAATTCTCAAGGATGAGCAACCTACTATGAAGTTCATTGGATTCATTGATATTGAGTCTGCTGATGCAAGTGGTTTGAGATCTGCAGTGACTACCACGTACTCTCAATTGTTGGGACAGGACACGGTTCACCTAAAACAGTTATCCTGCATTGATACAGGAGCAGACAGTGCGTCCATCAATTTTGGACGTAATAAGGTTTGATGGCATTATTGAAAGAAGAGTGCCCATGGCTTCTTGCCATTCATTGCGTTTCGCACAGGCTTGAATTAGCAGCTAAAGATGCTTTTAAAAACACAGATTTTTCCCAGACTGTTGACATGTTCTTCTCAATATTCTATTTTTATGAGCACTCCCCAGAACATTACAGAGAGTTAAAAAGAGTGGCTGAAGCTAGTCAACCCACCTGCATCACGTTTAAAAAAATCACAAGGAACACGATGGCTCTCTCACAAAAAGGACTCTCTTCATGCTGTGCTTCATAATTTCAGCAGCCTGTTGGGTCACTGGGATGAGCTTGTGTCTGACACCAGACTGGATATTCCACCAGCAGACAAGGCAAAGGTTAAGGGGTTTAGAAAACAGATATGCAATGTTAAATTTCTGCTACTCTCACAGTTCTATTTCGACATACTCACTTTCAGCAGTCTCTCGTGCATTTCAGGATGCCCATATATCTCTTCCCATTCTAAGGGACACTGTAAGTACAGTACTCTCGGAAATAGAAAATCTAAAATCAGAGGATGGAACCACATTGGCCAAGTTCAGGAGAGAAGTGGTTGTCAATGAGGAAGGGACAGCAGTATTTAAAGAAATCGCACTCCATGGGGCAATAGGAGATGGTTTTTCAGCCCTTGCCAAGGAGCGTGAAGTGATTGTAAACAGTGTAATGGACTGTCTCAACCAGCGCTTCTTGGGCTTTGCAGAAGACCCGCTGTTAATGAATGGCACTGTCATTGACCCTGCAAATTGGCCTGACAATGATCACAAGCTTTCTGAATTTGGAAATGAGGAGATCCAGTTTCTTATTGACCACTTCTCTCCTGTCTTGCTGCAGAATGGATGTGATGTGCATACTGCAATGACAGAATGGAAACTGTTGAAACAGAATATTAGCAAGTATCACAAGCAGCTCTCATTCCTTGAGGTATGGCGTGTAATCTTCTAGAGAAAATCTCTATACTTCAGAAACATTCTTCATGTCATAGCTATAGTACTAGTGTATCCAATATCCAATGCAACACTAGAAAGGGCATTTTCAGCTATGAAAAGAAGTTTTTCTGACTGGAGAGCTAACCTGAAGACAAGCACAATAGCGGACTTACTTTTATTCTCCATGGAGGGCCCAGAACCACCAGATTTTTGTAGCACACTGTCAGTAAAAGAGTGGTTCATAAAAACAAAACATAGGTTGGGAGAAAAAACTCTCAAGTCCTCATCAGCAGGCCAAAACAAAGTCTCAGTAGTGGAGGAAGTTCTGATCACATCTTCTAGTTAAAGTGAGAATGAGGAGGACTGCCATCATCGTTTCAAACAGAAGTCAGATGAAGACTGAGTGACTTATAATTTGTGAGGAATTCTTAGCTGCTTGTGATACTCACATGATTTTAAACTATCTGGACTCCCCCAACCTCACTTGCATTACACAGTCTTTAACAAATGAGAGTCTGTCTCCTTGTGAAGTTTTAATCGTCAAAGCAGGTTAGGTTTTCTGCTCTGTTCCATTACTCACTTGCCTTCTTCTACAAGTCTGTCTCTGTCTGCCATTCTATCCCAAATCTTGTCTTCTGCTGTCTCCATTCTCTCTTCCTCCTGGTACTCTGTTCTTGCTATGACTAGTGCTATAGTTATGTGTTTATCCCTGCCAAGGCAAAACAAAAACAAGAAAACATTAAAAATTGATGTTTTTATCATGTGGACCTCTTTTTCTTAATTTTTAGACAACAGCTCCTGGTCGGACTGAGTAGCTCTTGGTTCACCAAAAATTGCCGATGACCAGGGGCTATTCATGGCTCCCCTTTGGCAAAACCTTATTTCTACCCCTGGGATAGGGGCATGACAAGTACTGGTAAAAGAAAATAGCAAGTAAGGAAGTAGACTGGGCGAGATGGAATGGGAGGCCTAGTATGAACCGGTGGAGGGGACAGAAGATGAAGAATGGGAGGCCTAGTATGAACAGGTGGGAGGGGACAGCAGGTGAAGAATGGGAGGCCGAGTATGAACAGGTGGGAGGGGACAGCAGGTGAAGAATTGGAGGCAGAGTATGAACAGGTAGAAGGGGACTGCAGGTGAAGAATGGGAGGCCTAGTATGAACAGGTGGGAGGGGACAGCAGGTGAAGAATGGGAGGCCTAGTGTGAACAGGTGGGAGGGGATGGCAGGTGAGGAGTGGAAGGGGGAAAAAGGGAAGGTCCAGAGAGACGAGCATGGACATTTGCTGTAGTGAGTCGTGAGCCAGGGGACGCATTAGCTGTAAAAGCGTATGCAGAGCAAGGTATAGGAGCTGTAAAAGCGTATGCAGAGCAAGGTACAGGAAAGGGTAAGTTAGGAGAAGCAGGAACAAGTTTCTTTTTAAGGGAGTAGCTCAGCAGAGTCTTAAAGGCGGGCAGCCCTGTTGGCTTCGGGAGTTTTAGTGCACTTTGTAAGTTGTTCCAAAGTGTGGGGAGGGCATGGCTTATGGAGGCTTCACCATGGCATGTTCTGACTCTGGGCATTTCAAGCAGGAGGTGGGTGTATCTTCGGAGCAAATAGGGACCCTCAGCAAAGGCTAAGAGATCCGTGATGTATTTGGAAAGCGTGTTGGTAAGGGCTCTAAATGTCCAAAGTGCGGCGTTTTTTAATCTCCTTGTTTTCAGCAACTGCCACCCATTTTGAGCATAGGGGGCACAGTGGTGCATATTGTATGGGGAGTTAGTGATGAACTGGGTGGCCCTGTGATGTAGGGTATCCAGCTTGGCTAGGGAAGGCATTGGGCAATGACTGTATAAGAAGTCCACATAGTCTTTCAGCGGGAGAAAGGTACACTAGTTTGTAGTAATCTTATTTTCACATCACGATTTAGGAGGTGCTTGATGCAATGAAAGATGCCTAGTCTTTGCTTTAGTTTTTTGAACAGTTCTTCTGGATGGACAGCGAATAAGAGCTTACAGTCAAGCTAGAAGCCCAGATATTTAAATTTGTTCACTATTTCAAGTGGCTCCCCAGCAGGTCTGGGATCTGTAATACTGTGTACCATGGGGGCACCGTGCCATGGGGAAGAAGCATGGCTTTTGTCTTTTCTGCATTGAGAAGCAGTTTCAGGTGAAGGAGGTTGTGCTGAAGTCATGTAAGTCTGTGCACGCAAGTTTGAGAGCATAATTGGCGACATGTAGCACAGTATCATCCTCAGAGAGGTGGACACTGGCTGTGCCGAGTCTGGAGTTGACATCATTAATGTAGATGGCAAAAAGTAGTGGCCCCAGAATCGAGCCTTGTGGGACACCTCTTAGCAGGCTTTCTGGAGGTGAGGTGGCACCCTGGGATTTAACTTGTTGCCTGCCAACAAGGTAGCTGTTGAACCATTTTGCAGTTGTGTCATCGAGTCCAATGTTGGGTAGCATGGCTAGGAGTGTGTCATGATCTACCGTGTCAAATGCCTTACTCAAGTCAAGGAATGCGCCAGGGCGCATCTGGAATCGAGCGGTACTCTGCTCAGCATGCTTTCCTGGTAAATCTCTTAAATAAATAAATATGGCACAGACATGTGTAAGCCCCTCTTGCTGCTGCATATTATTTCAAACTGGGGGATATTTCTTTTTCCAAAACAACAGTCATTTGTAATGTCTCCACGCTCCTGCAATTGAGGGGGGGAGAGATCTTTAGGCAGGCAGTACATTACTCTCAGTCCCACAATGGTGATAGCTGTTTCTGAGGCAGATACTCCCCTCCCTCCCTCCTGCCCTGTCTAGAGGTTTGATGGATATTGTCTCTGAGAAAGGGGAAGGGCTCCAACTCTACTGAGCAGCACAAAAATAAAACAGGGCAGGCACACACACACACACACACACACACACACAGACAGTAAAAATTTCAACAAACAGAGCCACTTCCCAATACGTGGTGCCAATGGTGAAACATATATTAGCACATTCAAATGAACCATGGCACACACTTGAACACCAAAACAAGGAACTTGGAAAAGCAAATACATTTCGAATCCTGTATTACCAAATTCAGCAAAATAGCACCACAATCACCCGGTGGAGAGAGGTGATTGTGGTGCTATTTTGCTGAATTTGGTAATAAAGTATTCAAAATGTATTGACTTTTCCAAGTTCCTTCTTTTGGTGTTCAACTTCGTGCTGTGGTTCCCTTGGACGTGCACACACACAGTACCTTATTTCATTTTGTAAATTGGGATTCACTGGTGACGGATGAATTTCCGTCAAGGTGCAGGCTGGTTGGAATTCTCCCTTCCTTCACGATTGGTGGCAAAAGTCAGTTTAGAATCTGGAAAAAAGTTTGGTTAGGCAGAGCAGAGCAAAGCAGTTCAAAACTCCAACAGATTTGGTCCAAACAGGAATCGAATGCAATCAGGCATTATTATTCGGTCACAGAAGCTCAGGCTGAAACAACAAAACTCCATGGAGAGGTGCACAATTGATTGTTACAGTTCCAAACATTTTCTATGGCTGAAGCCATGGCACAGTCACTTAGGCGACCCGGGTTTTGAACCTGGATCCTACACACACATTCCTTGTTTGTGGAGTCGTGGGGCTCTGACCTTCTTTTAGAATACTACCAGTGTTCTCAGATGAGTCTCCACTTCTGAATCCCCACCAGTGGGAGCAGGATGCACTCTCACTCTGAAAGCTTGCCACTTACTTCCTCAAACAGGGGGAGAGGGGGTCTCTCTCCCAGGGCACAGTCCTTTCCCTCGGGCAGGGTTCACACAGGATGGCCGCAACCCACAAGCCACTTCCTCAGGAATTTCTGCAGCAACCCATTCTCTTACAGGAGGTGGACACTCAAGGGTAGGGGTCCATACTGCCACAGCAGCCCCTCTGAAGCAGTCCTGCCATTGCTGACATCGGTCCCTTTCATGGCAGCCGCCTCACGAATCCTCAAAGCAACAGAGCCAAAACAGACTCCAGAGAGCTTCTCTTCTGGCTGTTGGGAATCCTCCCTTATCTCACGTTGGCATGTGGGATAAATGTGGAGGCTGGGGGCAGTCTCCCCGCCCCAGCCCTGGGCCTGTACGACCCTGGCTGAAGGCCCTCCCCTCAGGCCTTGGAGATGGCACCTGCCACTCCCTTCTCTTCAGCATCTCTCCTTGAATTTCCCCAGCTGCCTTCCCTCACTCCAGTTGGTGCTTCCAAATTTCTCATGCGCACATCAAGCTCCGCACTCTGGCAAGCCTGGCAGCATGAACACTCCTCCTGATGCCAACAAGGCATCACCATTTAGTAATCCCCCAAATTCGGCATGGGGGTTACATGCATTTTTTGGCATCCAGTGCTGCTTGCCAGTCGTTTGTCACTTTTGCCAGTGCGGAGGTAGTACTGTGGTTCAGCCTAAAGCCAGATTGGAGTGAGTTGAGGATACTGTGTGTTTCGAGAAATTCTCTTAGTTATTTATTAACAACTTTCTCAAGGAATTTAGATATGATTGGGAGCAGGGATATGGGCCGATTTAGGAGCGGTCCTTATGCATGCCACAGCCCTATGGTCACTTATTTCATTATGAAAGACCCCAGTCTATGCAAATTTGTGTAGCTTATTGACTAGAATTAGGTCTAGGAGGGAGCTTTTGGCTGGATTTTTTGTATTCGGTCTAGTGGGTTCCTGGATAAGTTGCGAGATGCTGTAGGTATCACAGATGTCCCTGAGTGGTTTTGAACATGGAGACAACCAGTTCAAGGCTAAGGTCACCCAGAAAGACCATCTCAGAGTTAGATGCCTCAAGCAGTTTACCCATATGGGATAGTACATGAAGACCCCCTGACGGAGGCCTATAGCAGCCTGTGATAAGGATAGACACGTCCGAGGGCAGGGACAGATTTAGGGTCAGGCTATTGAAGCCTTTAGGCACTGAGGTAGAGCCAGTGATGGAGACTGAGAATTTTTCAAAAACATAGATAGCGACACCCCCACCACCACCTCTATCAGATCTATAGACATTATAGGAGGGAATGTTAATGGCATGATCAGGCATAGAGCTTTTAAGCCAGGATTCTGAGATCACAAAGATGTCTGGCTGCATATGGCAGACTCAAGCCTGGATTAGATTGTGTTTTTTCAGGATGCTGCATGCGTTGAAATGTAGAGAGCTTGGCCCTTTTAGTTGTGGGAGGTCGGAGGTTGCATCAATCATTGAGGGGAGGTGGGAGCCAGGGTTTAACTCCGTATTTCCTGAGCAAAGCAGCAGCAAGAGAAGAAGCTTCTTAAGTCCACTGAAAATGGATTTAAGGACTAGACACCACCCCACTTTATAGGAGAGGGATTGAGGAAGTGCTGAATGAGAGTAGTGGGGGTATCGAATAGAAGAGCCATATAGAGCCATCCTGACTGAGATAACTGTGGTATGTGGAATGTACAGTGGTGGTGTGGATTTCAGGTCATGGTCTGTACTCTCCAAGGCATCTATGCCGGGGTAGTGATAAGGCACTGAGGGGAGTAGAGTGCTTAAACAGAAAGAGCAAGGGCCATCTTTTGAGGAAGGGAACGATTGTAAAAGGACTCTTAACATGAGGACTCATTGAGGCCGACTGTTTATCATGCAGCTGGCCATTGGTTTAAGCTTGGAAACTGAAGGTAAATGCATGTGCAGGAATCTGAAATACTGCCACAAGAAAGAAAAGAAAAGTGAGAGTAATGGAGACCTTGAAGGCAGTTGAGTATAGAGGAGAACAAAGTTCTTAAATCCCAGGCTGGAGGAGGTGCAGAGGATTGAATATAGGGTTGAGAGAGACACTGAGTGGCCAATATGTAATAGAGTTGCAAAGTTATCAGGTAGTGAATGGGCAGCTAATAGAAAGGGAGATGGTGAGGATGGGTGGGCTTAAAGTGTACTTAATAAGTGTTGGGAAGGGTGGGCAGGAGAAAGTTCAAACTCCAGGGGAGCGGGAGAGCTCTGGGTGCTCTTGTCCTGCAGAGTTTTTTTTCCATACCTTGGCTTGTGGATGGGGTGGTTCGTGGCTCCAGGGGAGGGCGAGCGGTCTAAGTCTTTGTTCGAACCATGGTGGTGGTTTGTCCAATGATCCAGCTTGATCAGGGTTTCGGAGAGCCTGAAGGGAAGGGAGGGTGAGAATTAATTAAGGGCTTAATGGGAGGGAGGGTTGAACAGATAAAGAGCAGGGCCGGGACGGAGAGCAGCAGGGAGAGGAGAGCGCTTAGAGTTAGAAAAAAGGTGGGTTTCAAAAGAACAGACAATAAAATTAAACTGTCATGAAGTTCAGGTAAAAGAAAAGAGTAGCAATTTCTAAGCTCTAAGCAATGAAAAAACAGCAGTTAAACTCTAAGCAAAGTAAAACAGCAATTACAGAGTAAGCAGTGAAAGGAAAAAATCCTTCAGCTGTAATACAGATAGTATGCTAGAACTCAGCTATGGAAATAATTCAGTGTAGTCAGGGGCCAGTCAACAGGGGACTACCCAGCGCTGGAGCCAGTGGAGTGGCCAGAGAAAAGATGCCAGAAAATTCAAACTCCAGTGGAGTGGGGGAACTCAGGGCACTGTTGTCCTGCAGAGTTTTTTCCATACCTTGGCTTGTGGATGGGGTGGCTGGTGGTTCAAGAGGAAGGCAGGCGGTCTCAGTCTTTGTTCGAACTGCGGTGGCGGTTGGACCTATTATCTGGCCCAGTCAGGGCTTCTGAGAGCCTTGGCTTGTGGATTGGGTGGCTGACAGCACCAGGGGAAGGCGGGTGGTCTTAATCTTTGTTCGAACCATGGTGGCGGTTTGACCGATGATCCAGCCCAATCAGGACTTCTGAGAGCCTTGGCTTGTGGATAGAGTGGCTGGTGGCTCCAGGGGAAAGCGGGCGGTCTCAATCTTTGTTCAAACCATGGTGGCAGTTCAACCGATTATCTTGCAGATAAAGGAGCTAGCAGGAGAGATCTCAGGGATGCTGGCAGACCTCTTCAATGCATCCCTGGAGTAGAGAGTGGTGCAGCAGGACTAAAGAATGGCTCATGTTTTGCCTCTCTGCAAGAGCATGCCCCAGGATGATCTGGGGAACTGTAGGCTGGTAAGTCTGACATTGATCGTGTGTAAACTCATGGAGACTATACTCAAGGAGAGGTTTGTAGGGTTTATAGGGGAGTGTGGTATTCAGGACAAGAGGCAGAATGGGTTTGTGGAGGGAAGTTCTTGTCAGACGAACCTGTTTGACTTTTTCTACTGGGTCACCAGGGAGGTGGATGGAGGCAAAGTGGTAAACGTTATTTATCTGAACTTCAGCAAGGCCTTCAATCTGGTGCCACATAAGAGGTTAACAAGCAAGCTGAAGGATCTTTTGAGGGGATATTTCTGTCATCAGGTCACACCTATGGAAATTAGCCATCAGGCACTAGGATTACTTGGAAGCTTTTTCTTCAGCAGTCTATTGGGGTCATCCACACCAACGTCACATATCCTGTATAGTCGTGGGTGGCCCTACTCCCTCCTCAGTTCTTTTCCGCTGTCGAACATTCACGCATGGACTCTACGGAAGCTTCAGCACTCATTTGAACTGCCAAAATTACTTAACATTTTTCTTTGGTAACAGCCTTTGAGTTACCTTATTTTAGAGTGATTCCTTTTATCTTTGTACATCAAGAACTACTCATTCATCATCTCTTTTCCGTCACTGCCACTGTGGAAAAAATATATCTTTGGCCTACGATCACGAACTCCGTCTGCTGTCTTGAGTCTGGTCACAGTGCTCTCGCCTGTGAGCTTTGCCTGAAGTTCAACCTCACCACTTGGTGCTAACACAAGAAAGCCCTGCAGAAGTTCCTCATGGAGCAACAGGCAGCCAGCAGAGAGCATTGGTCTTTGGGGGTTCCCCTCCCAGTTGCCAGCATCCTCTTCAGGCTCTCAAGCTGCCAATACCAGGGACAAGTCCTCAGGGAAACACTCTTGTTGGTATAAGGACTGGCCTAAGGACCGTTCCTCTTCTCCACCCATGGCAGTCCCCATCCCTGTTGGATTCCTCCTCCTTTTATCCTGGGATTGCTCTGTTGAATGCTTAGACATCAATGCCTCACTCCATGCAGACCTGGGCTATCAGGCTCCCCATGGAGGAGAGTTCTCCTAGCCTTTTGAGGGGTGCGGAGGGGCCATCGGCCTCTGGGTTGTCGGCCCCAGCCCCGCCGTTGAGACCTCTTGAATCTTGAGGTATACAGGTGCTGGGTCCTACCTCCTCTACTATGGCTAGCGGTGGTTCATCAGAGTTCTACACCCTCTCTGCCAATACCTGTGTCGATTGTACTCCCTTATCCTGCCATTGACCTTAATGCTGCTCTTTCTTCCATTACCTTGGCTCTCATATATCAGTTTTTTCCATGCCCTGGGCCATCATCGCCTGCACCGTCAGGTGCTGCCTCCATGTTGATGCCAGTTTGACTGGCCCACCCTGCACCTTCTAAAGGGCCATCTGTACTCTGGCCATTGATCCCTGCTTCAGAGCAGGTTGATGTAGAGGAGGCATGCCATCCTGATTTCATCCTCCCTAATGAAAAGGATGAGGAGGAAGACATTGAGGTTGACTCCTGACAGGTCTGCTTTCTCCTCCACGAGTGAGGACTTCATCAAACACACTCCAACCTCCCCTTCCTAGAGGACCCCTCTTTCCTCAACATTATGAAACAGCTCTCCTCCACTGTGGGGTTCCAAACTGAGGAGGAGGATGTGACAAGGAGCCTGGTGACTATCTTGGCGATCCCAGAATCTCCACTCAAGGTTATTCCTCCTCTGCTTCCAGCACTGATGCTGCCACTGCTGCATGGCACATGCCCAACCTGGTACCTGTCATGCCCAGAAAGGTGAATAAGTTTTACCAGGTGCCTCAGGGGCTGCCCTTTTGCACAGCCCAGCTAGAAACCAACTCAGTGGTAACTAAGGCAGTCCATGACAGGACTGAGGCCCCCCCAAGCACCTTAGTTCCCCCCCCGACCTGGAATCTAGGATCCTTGGCCCCGGGGCAAGAGGACATCTGCTAATTGCCTCTGTCGCTTTGAGCCTTAGAATTGCCAGCTACTTGGCTCGTTTGATCAAGTACCAGAACAACTTTGGAAAAAGGGAAAGGCTGCTATTCAGGCCTTTACTTAGGGTTCCAAGAGACAAGAGCTTCTTAAAATTCTCCAGGCCACAGAAGATGTCAGTAAGCATCTTCTCAGAGCCACCTATGATACTGCTGGTACTACAGCCAGGGCAGCTACCTCTGGCATTTGCCTTAGAAGATATCCTGGCTTAGAGTCTCTGACTTTGCAGCTGATATCCAGCAAAAGGTGTTCAGTGCCCCTTTTGTGGGTTACAAACTTTTTTGGTTTTGATGTGCAGGATATTATCAATGACCTGCAGGCCTCTGGCAGGGCTGTTGGGTCTGTTCAGTCCCTGTATCATACCCAACCCAGGAACTGACCCAGGCCCTCCTTTCGTAAGGTCTCTCACAAGTCTGGATCCAGAACCAAGCTCCAGGGCAAGAGCAGGGCTAACTCTGCCTTGCCTGCCCTCTACTCCACCACTTGTTCCTCTGCCAAGCACTCCAGAGGTGGGGGAGCAGCTCCAACCACTGGTTCCACCTCTGCCTGACTCCTTGCCAACCCCCACCTTGTTCCAAGACAGGAGGTGGTGGTCGGAAGTCAGTTCTCCTGCTGTCTGTCCCAATGGAGAACCATTACTGCAGATGCTTGGATCCTGCAGATAATCTAACAGGGCCATGCTCTAGAACTCCTAGAGCAGCCTCCAGATGTTCCCCCCAGTCCCCACCTTTTATTCTCCAGACCACACAGAGGTGCTCACCTTGCTGTGCAAAAGTGCAATAATCAAAGGTACAAAGGGGTTTTACTCCCGTTTCTTCCTGGTTCCCAAAAGAACAGGGGACTTGAGACTCATTCTAGACCTCAAGGAACTGAATTGTTTTATCCAATACAAAAAGTTATGTAATGTAAATCTGCATGGCCTTCTTCCTCTGCTCTAGCAGGGCGACTAGCTATGCACCGTCGACATGCAGGATGCCTTTCTGCATATCATGGCTTGCCCCCTCACAGGTGGTACCTACAGTTTTTGTACCAGGGGAAGCATTACTAGTTCAGGGTATTGTCCTTTGGCTTATCCTCTGCGCCACGGGTATTTACCAAGTGCTTAGCAGCTGTAGTGGCAGCCTTTTGGTGCAAAAGGCCTGAGCAGCAGCCTTTCCCTTCTCCCAAAAGGTGTTCAGGACAAATATTTATTTCAGTTACCACTTTTTCCTCGGGCTATCGGTCAGAGATCAGTATAGTATAGGGCCCCCAAATCTTTTAATTTCCTTCCCCTTCAATTTTCTTCAAAAACAATCTGTAATTTCAAGCACAAACTTTCTATGGACTTTAGAAATTTACAGAAATGTATTTGTAAATAGATTTGTTTTAAATCTTGATTGTATTACATGTCTTTTATTGGTATTGTTAAATGTTATTGTTGTATAGTATGTGTTTTGTGTTTTGTAACCCAGCTTGTTGTCTGTGAAAACTGGCAGTTTGCTCATCAGGCTCTCAAGGATGAAAAATGAAAAAAAAAAAAAATTTTGTTCCCATACTTGGACGACTGGTTACTGAAAGCCCAGTATAGGGAGCTTCTGTTGTTGACTGTAGAGCACACCCTGCAGTTGTTCCAGTCCTTGGGCCTCACTGTCAGTTTGCCCAAGTCTGTGCTAACCACGTCCCAGCAGTTGCAGTACATAGGAACGGTTCTGGACTCTACTCAGTGCAAGGCCTTCCTCCCCCTAGGCAGGGCAGACTGCCTCATAACCCAGGTCCAGGAGGTGGCTCAGAGCTGTTATGTCCCAGCCAGGACATTCTTGAGGGTACTAGGCCTAATGGCCACGGCCATGGTTATGGTCCCTTTGGCCAGGTTGCACATGAGGATCCTGCAGTGGACCCTCAGGGTCCAGTGGGATCAGCGCTCGGATGATCTAGATCAGCTGATCCTTGTCTCCTCCCCACTACGCAAACTGCTTCACTGGTGGATAGACCTGACCAATCTCTTAAAATGGGTCCCCTTTCTTGTCCTCACTCCTCACTAAATCCTCACCACGGATGCTTCGGGTCTGGGTTGGGGAGCCCACCTAGCTCCTTATCAGACCCAGGGCTCACCTTCACATAAACATCTTAGAAATGAGGGCAGTTCCGTATGCCTTACAGAACCATCTTTCTCTGGACTCTCTACTGGTGCAGTCAGACAATCTCGGTGTAATCTATTACATCAACAAGCAAGGGGGGAACCATTACTACCCCCATGCCGGGAAGCGATGAGGGTCTGGTACTGGGCTTTGGATCAGGTTCTAGAGCTGTTAGCCATCCATGTGCCAGGTGCCCAGAATGCCTTAGTGGATAGCCTCAGCAGGTCACAGTCCAGAATGCATGAGTGGGAACTGCTGACTTTGGTTGTAGAAGACCTGTTCAACAGGTGGAGTCATCCAGAGTTGGATCTTTTTATGTCCCCACTCAATGCACAACTGCCGTGTTTCTGCTTGCTAGATCCAGGACCTGGAGTTTTCTGGCTAAACACATTGTCTCTGTCTTGGGAAGGGAGGTTTCTTTTCACCTTCCCACACTTTTCTCTGATTCAGAGAGTGCTCATCAAGCTGCAGATGGAGAGTGCCACCCTAGTTCTGGAGGCTCCATTCTGGCCTTATCAGATATGGTTTCCTGTACTGCAGTAATTGGTGGAGGAATTCCCAGTTCCCCTGTCCCTCTGCCAGGACCTGCTGACACAGGTACAGGGGACTCTGGTCCATTCAGATCTCAAGTCCCTCCATCTGCATGCATGGCTCCTGAGGATATAGCCATTGCTTGGTTTGGGGTGTTTCAGAAGGTGGCTGATGTCCTGGTGGCTACCAGGAAACCTTCCACCAGGGCCACTTGCTTGATGAAGAGGAAGTGATTTGCTATCTGGGCCACTTCCCATCAACTGGAGTCTTTCACTTGTCTGGTGAACCAAGTTCTAGAGTATCTCCTGTCCGTGTCTGATGCAGGACTCCAGTACTCCTTTATTAAGGTACACCTGTCTGCTATATCAGTCATCCATGTGACCATTGATGGCTGTACTGTGGCCCAGTTGGATGTGGCCTGTACTTTTCTGTGAGGCAGTCTTCATTTGAAGCCTCCTATCCGTAATCTGGTTCCAGCTGTGGACCTGAATTTCATTCTGGAGAAGCTGACCCCGCCTCCTTTCAAGCCAACCATGTCTTGTGAGCTTTGCTTTCTGTCGTGGAAAGTATTATTTTTAGTTGTTATTACTTCTGCTTGAAGAATCTCAGAGCTACTACAGGCTCTCATGTGTGAGCAGCCTTACCTGATTTTTCACAAAGACAGGGTCTCTTTGCATGCTAATCCTTCGTTTTTTCCTAAGGTGGTGTCTGAGTTTACTTTAAATCAGTCTATCCAACTGCCGTTTATTTTCCAGAGCATGCTAATCCAGGGGAAACATTGCTCCATACTTCAGATGTGCATAGAATTCTGCATTACTATATACGCCATACTAAGGACTGCAGGAAGTCCTTTTAGTTCTTTGTTTCTTTCACCCCTGGCAGAGAGGGTGCTTCAGTTTCAGAACGATGTCTGTCCAAATGGTTGGTCAACTGTATTGTTTTTTGTTACAGGAAGGATGATAAGGAACTTCCTGGGGTTGTTGAGGGCCATTCCACTAGGGGTATGGTCACTTTAGTTGCCTGTTTCAGGGGCGGTTCTGCAGCCGAGATTTGCACTCCTGCCACTTGGAGTACTGTCTAAATGTACACCAAGCACTACAGTCTGGACATTGCCTCCAGAGAAAGGGCAGGTTTTGGCCTAGCTGTGCTTCAGGGCCTTCTTTCATAGTCCTCTGGCCTCCTGCCACACAGACTGTCCTTGCTCACAGCACTGCATGGGACCCGTTCCATAGATGTGACCTGATGACAGAGATATCCCCGAAGAAAATAGAACAGTTACGTAAGAACTTACCATAAGAGTAGGTCTTCAAGAGAATCTCTGTCATCATGCCATGCTGTCTCTCCCTCCATCCCCCTTAAGCACTCTCTCTCTCTCTCTACAGCTTGGCTGTACTGTTGCTCCAGCCTTTCTGTTAGCTGAGCACCTTCTCTCTCTCTCTCTCACCTCTGTTCCCTGGTGGAACTCCTGTCTCTTATGGCCTCTGGCTAGGGAATGAACTGAGGAGGGAGCAGGGTCACCCGTGCTTATATAGGGCATGTGATATAAGAGCCTGACATCGGCGTGGGTGGCCCCTAATAGACTACTGCAGAAAAAGCTTCCATGTGATCCTGACAGATAAGTTCCATAGGTGAGACTTATTGACGGAGATTCCGTCAAAGATTTACTTGTAACAATCACACAGGAGTGCAGTGTGCATATTTATGGAACGCAGACAAACAGAGGTGAGAAAGAAGTGCCAGCTGAGGCACTTATTTCTTTCTCCCCTCTGTTTGTATGTATTCCCTCAAAGATCTACTGTTACGGTAAGTTCTTACATAACTGTTCTTTCAGCAGTGTCCTTTTGTGCCCATAAAGTGCCAACAGACAGACATTACATATGTTAGGGAGCACTCATTACAAAAGAGATCATTGTGCCATCCAACAAAACTTTTTTCTCAACTGGGCATTAGCCGTATTGCATTTCGACAGCCACAGAAAAAACTATGTCTGACATACCTGACAGCTAATTCGGCCTGCAGTTTGAGGAGACTGTACAAAATCTGGTTTGGAATGAAGAGTCCAGTGAGTCCAAGAGCAAATCTTCTGTAAAGAAATAGAAAAAAAAAACGGCAAAAGAAAAAATTAAAACAGTTAAAAACTGTGAGTGGTCCAAAAATACAGAAAACTGTGATACTTTAAAATGCTAGGAAATATTTAACAAATTTAAAAATAAAGTACATGAACTGATAAAGGCCTATATCCCATTAAAAAAGGCATATAACTGTGAAGATGTGGCATAAAACAGACACAACAAACCGGAAGTCAGGTGCATAAAAACACAAATGTGCGTTATTTTATTCAAATCAGAAAATAAAAATAATAAACATACAGAAAGCAAAAGGCTATTCAATGTCTAGTACCCAGCAAACATTCTAATTTCAAAAATTCCTGAGACTTTGCTTCAGTCTTTGTAAACAGAACAGTGTGGAAACAAGCACACACATCTGAGGTCTCCTCACTTGGTAGTCAGTATTCAACTGATTCCCCTGTCTATCTTTGTTACTCCAAGTGGTGGGTTTTCATACCTTTCATGGATGACATTACCGTCAGGTGATCCACCCTTTTTTGCTAAAACCAGTATAAACCTCTTATTCTCAGGAGTTCCCCATCACACAGTAAAGACATACATGTTCATACATGTTAATTTTCTAACCTAGACTCAACTCCTCTTTTCTTGGTTAAGGGGGTTTTATGTTAAGGGGGTTTTATGTTTCCATTTTGTTTCATCTCAAAAGATAGTTTTATTAAGATAGTAAGTTCATGAGGGTTCCACTGGGTTTCACAAGGGGAATGGGAGAATGAGGGCGCACTCCTCTTCTCCTGCCAACCCTTGGAACTCATCATATCCTTTTATTTTTATTTCCATTAAATTGTCAAATGTGACACCCTAAAATAGACAAGCATACAGCAAACGTATTTCATTTTCATTCCCAACATGAGCAGCCATCCACAGAAACAGAGCGAATGGAATTGGGGGAGGGAAGGCCCGCACACCCCACACATGGGCATCCACCCCAGGCAGGGCTCACCCTGTCACACGCCCCCTGCACAAGATGGCAGTAGTCCTTACTGTTGGCAATCTCCTCACCAGAACCTGGAAGGGTTTGAGCTTCTGCCCACCCTCACTAGAAGCTCCGCCTCAGGGACCCTGAGAATCAAAATGGCATCTGAATTCTGACATGCAAATATCAATTGATACCATTCAGTTCCATGAGGCTTTCTGCACAGATTTTGCCTTAATAAACATTTCATTTAAATATAGTGGTCATTTCTGCAATCTTTTTACCATCTGCTACCATTTGACCTGAGCAGGAGTTTTCCCCTATTCCAGGAGTGCCTTTTTTTTTTCCTTAATGACCCCTTCCCATTGGGACCGTCTCGCCACACCCCATGTACTAATACCTCTGCTGATCAGGTGTCTGCTATTTCCTGCAGGAACCTGTCACTGGTTGCACATTGGACAGGCCCTAATAAAGACTGCCATGTGTCGGTACATACCAGGTCAGTAATAATACGGGGTTAATTGAGCCACTAACACTAATATGGCTCAGATGCCCATAGCGACTAGAGTGTGCAACCTCCATCACCTGTTGTCTGTATGCCTCAGACACCACTACCTGGGCATCCACTCTTTTTGTATGGAGGTTGGGCCTCGTGTGGTACAGAACACTCTTCTGCAGTTCATACCACCAAATTTGTTTTGCCCCAACTCCGCAATTAACCTGCCTACCTTCCTTGACCTTTGCATGCTGTAACAGTTTTACCACTGCATCATCCTGAGCCTGCAGTTTACCCCAGTCTGTGCTGCTTTGACCACTGTTACTAGCTACAGATGGTACAGAACTTGGCAAAGTCCCTTCAGCCTCTACATAGACTTCTTCTGGCTTGATTGTAGTCTTCAACCCTAGTACAGTTTCACCAGTCGCAGTCTTACCTGGGGTCTCACTTTCAAGTTCTGTGCTGGCTTCTCCGTTCTCCAGCAGGTAACATCCAGGAAACACGGGCAACAAAGGAATATCCTGCTGAGATATGGACTCCTCCTCCAGCTAAGCCCCAGAATACTCTTCTTCCGATTCCTTTTTGCACATTCTCCAGCTGGGACCTCCTGAGTAGCACCTGGCACGGGTGTTCTGCCTCTCTGCAGAGTTGGTCTGCCTCCAGCCATTGCCCACTCATCCACTGGATCATCCTCATCAGGGTCTCCACTACCCAGGTGTCATCCTGTACTTCCAGTCTGTCTTTCGCCTTTCTTCTGGCTCCAAGATCCAACCCAGGTCCGGGTTTCTCTCCAGTCTTCTCCGCCGTGGCACGAGTCAGTGGGCGTGTTTTTGCCTTAGCACCCTGATCTTTTTGCATCTGTCTCGATATTTGTTTAATACCCACTGATAATGTCTCCCAGGCAGTCTAGACATACCAGAAATCCCACTGTTAACACCACTGTGAAGGTGTGGGATAAAACAGACACAACAAACCAGACATCTGGTGCATAAAAACACGAATGCACATTGTTATTTTATTCAAATCAGAAAATAAAAAAAAAGAATAAATATACAGAAAGCAAAAGGTTATTCAATGTCCGGTATCCAGAAAACTTTATAATTTGACAAATTCCTGAGGCTTAGCTTCAGCCTTTGCAAATAGAACAGTGTAGATACAAGCACACACTTCTGAGGTCCTCCTTACTTTGTAGTCAGCATTCAACTGATTCCCCCATCTATCTTTGTTACTCCAAGTAGTGGGTTTTTATACCTTTCATGGATGACATCACCGCCAAGTGATCCACCCCGTTTTGCTAAAACCAGTATAAACCTCTTATTCTCAGGCATTCCCCATCGAACAGTAAAGACATACATGTTGATACTTGTTAATTTTTCTAACCTAGACAACTCCTTTTTTCTTGGTTAAGGGGGGGTTATGTTTCTATTTTGTTTAATCTCAGAAGATAGTTTTAATAAGATAGCAAGTCCATGAGGGTTCCATTGGGTTTTGCAAGGGAAACAGGAGAACGAGAGTGCGCTCCTCTACTCCCTTCTCTTGCCAACTCTTGGAACTCATCATATCTTTTCATTTCCATTAAATCATTAAATGCAACACCCTAAAATAGACAAGCATACAGCAAATGTATTTCATTTTCATTCCCAGCGTGAGCAGCCATCCCACAGAAACAAAGGGTGAAAGGAATGGGGAGGTGGCCCCGGACACCCCACACATGGGCATCCACCCCAGACAGGGCTCACCCTGTCACATTAACAAAAGAGGAAAATAGCACCATCAAACACCCCCAAGTGACCTGCATTTCATGGGTCAGACCCAGAATGGCACATTAAAACTGGCGAGCCCCCACAGGCATGCCACAACCTGCAAAATGAGGCTAAGCTGGACAAGATTTTCCACATCTGTGCACTGGGTCCTGGACTGTGAATGCACATGTTCGCGGTACTCATTCCCAGCCTCACTGAGTGTACTGCACAGCTGCCAGAAGTGATGTCAGGTCAGTGTGTGCAGGTGAGCTTCAGTGAGTGGCATTAGGGAGCACGAGATGAAGGACAGCTGCAAAATAAATAAAACTTGAAAGTCTACCACCCCCGGGACTGAATTTGTCTGACACATCTAACAACAGTGGAGCCAGCGAGGAGCAGGTTGGTTGCCAAACAACTGAAGAATTAAAAAAGGAAACATTCAGCAATCTGCTTCCAGCACCTGTGATCAAGGGTGTGGCCCTTCGTGCAAGCAGTGAAAGGCAAGGTGTTCTTGGTAAGTGGTCTGATTGAACTCATGAGATTGATTTTAGTTTAATTTCAGTATCAGCACTGTTTTTGACAGGAGCTGCTGACTGGTAGGTACTTTGTGGGGGGCTTGTGCAGATTTTCATTGGGTGCCTGACAGATGCCCTCAGCCTATGGGCTACTATTACGTATTTTATCCCTTTTTGGAAGTGTCAGGGTGCTAAGGAGATGCAAATGCTGTATTTCATGCTTGGTGCAATTCTGGTATAAGAAATTTCCACCAGAACAGAGCAGCTTCTTGTTAAACTTCGTTTTTGCTGTGACACCAGTGTTCACACCTTTCTCTCGCGTCTGTTCTCTTTACACTGATGATATGGTTTGTTTCCTGTTGTTGGCTTAAATGTAACATAAAAAAGAAATCATCCTCTTGGCACCGAGCCTATTGCCTCTCACTTGTGTGTAATTCTTAAATAAATGACCTTAAATATAACAGTGACCTCTTTGTCCTGTTAGTAGCAGGACGTGTATGTCATGTGGCACTCTTACCCTCCCCCGCCCAAAGTCTAGACCAGCATTCCAGTTGCTGAAACTTGGGACCTATGACCATGGTTTAATTGGAAAATAGTTTAATTTTTTTTTTTTTATTTCTTGACCAGGAAAGGAGGGCTGGGCAGTTCTGCCTATTTTCAGCCTTGTCCAGGGTGTATACAAACAGAAACTGACATAACACCGGGAAATTCACCTACTCTTTTCGAGAGGTGCCATGGGATCTTTAACATCTCATCCAAGAGGTGGCACCTCAGAAGTGAAGCACCCCCTCATGCTGCACTTCAGTGTCAGTATTGGGATTTTTAACCCAAGTTCCTGGTGCGGAGCTAGAATCTTCCAACTTCACAGATGAGTGTGCAGCCTGCTGAGCCACTGACGCTGCTGAGTCACTAACACTGCTAATATTAAAGCTAATATCCAAGAAAAACGGGATGCACAGAATAATGCAGAACTATATACTGTATACACAAAAGGATTTAGAACTATATAAGCAGTCCAAAGTCTGTCCATGGCTTACAAAAAATAAAAGAAGCCATAAAATGGAAAGATATTTACAAATAATGGACAGGCCATCCGAGAGGAAACTAATAACCTGATTCAGATTCAAATGCTTCTCCAGCAAATGGAAAAGTTCCCAGTATAATAAAAAGAAGGAAAATAGTGGATTATGCAGATATAAATTGGGACAGGATGATCTTATGCACCTTGTCATTCTTTGCCCACTGTATGAGAACTGTAGAAAACAACTTTTGGGAGAAGTACTGGGAACCCGGGAATATGAACCACAACATTTATTAACACATTTATTAAAAGTCCACTGTAGAAATGCTCTGATCCCTGTGGCCTCCTTCCTAAAAATCATAGAAGAAAGAAAATTACATTTAAAAGAGGATATATGAAAAAGCAGATCTATATGTAAAAAAAAAGGGTGGCATCCTCGGTTATTAATAACCCAGGTCATGTTACTGAATTGGATACTGCAGATTTTGCACTTCTCTTTGTATATTTGCATGCATATGGATAAACTATTGTGTATAACTTTGTCTAAGCTGGACATAATATTTTTTTTATGCATGTTAACAGTGAAAATGTATTTATATGTATTTTACATTTTTGTAATTTATAATGACATATTATAAGTCAAAAACTTTGAGTTGAATTGAATGCAGAACAACAGTATAAGCAACATCAAAAGATACAAACTTGCCTTGAAATCATGCAAATATGAGATCAAGTTAGCAAAGACAGCTTATGACTATAAATTGGCAATAAACAAGCAAAATACCAACGCATTTTTTCTAAGCCTTTTTTCCTACGTTAATTCCAAGAAGGAAAAAATTAAATTGGGAACAGAATGGTTCATACTATGGTATCTAGGAGATGAGGGGGTGTTAGCCCATAAGTAGCTCCATTTATTTAGTCATAGTATTCATGCCTATTTCTAGTAAGAATAAATTTATCCAAGCCAGCCTTAAATTCCTTTTTTTTTATTTACTTATAAACTATCTCAATTGGAAGCTTGTTCTAAATATTGATCAGTCTATGTGTGAAGTAAAATTTCTGTTGCTGTTGTGTTAATTTACTTACCCTTAGCGTAAGTGGATATATTCCAGTAATGGTTTGTGTATCACAAATATGGGTGCACCCTTAAATTAAAATAGGAATAGAATGATTTGCATAGCACAGATGTGAGCTGGCTACTAAATTAAAATAGGGCAGAATGGTTTGCATAGCACAAAAGAGAGTGAGCTCTTAAACTGAAATGGGAACCAGAATGGTTTGCATAACACAAATGTGAGTGAACCCAATTTAACTGATATACAGTAATAATATGCTCCTAGTGCACAGAAGAAAAAGTGATGGCACTGGAGCATGTTACAAATGTTTTATAAAATACTGCTGAGGCCACATACATGGTTGCAGTGATTGTGTAGCAGCAGTGCCTTATCTTGTGTCTGATTATTTTATGCACAATGAGGGTTGCAAGCTTTCCCCTGCACAGTTCTTGAAATCATTGCAACCACACAGGGAGGAGGCAGGGGGTGCAATAGAAATGACCTGCAAGACCATACTCGCAGCATGGTGACTAGAAATCCCAGTTGTAATCGTAGAAACATATAATTTGTCGGCAGATAAGGACTGTGTGGCCCACCTAGTCTGCCCCTTTTTTTCCCTGCCTATACTGTCACTACAAACCCTACCTGATCTTTAGCTACCCCCCATTTCCCAACTAAGATTATGTTATGCCTGTCCCACGTATGCTTGAAGCACACCACTGTGTTTGTCCCTACTACCTCCGATGGAAGACCGTTCAGGTATCCACCACTGTTTCAGTGAAGAAGTACTCCCTCATTATGCACACCCCTATCAGGTGTTATTCCACCTAGGTGCCTGTCAGTTTTTGTCTCGTCATCCTTCCCCTTTTTATAGCTATTTCTTCATTGCTTTTGACTATTACCTTTGTGAGTTTGTGGGGGAGTGTTGGCTAAGGTCCTATCTGACAGTATCACTGTGATAGGTTCCTTTGCCTCATGCTCCCCCTCTTCTAGTTTTACTACCCAATGCTGATGTCGAGCTTCTGCTGTAGTGCCTGTACACCTTCTTTGGTCCAGTGCCGTCTGTCATATATGAGTAGACGCCTCTCCCAGAAGTCTCCCCAGGCTCCTAGATAGTGATGCCCTTTTCCCCTGGCACCAGCTCCTCAGCCATTCATTGAAATCCTCTGTTTCTTTCTTCCAGACTCTGTCTGGGGTTCTGCTTCTGCTCCACACTGGAAGGACCTCAGAAAAGGCAAGTGATGATGTCTGGGCAGCCAGCTGCTCTCCTGGTTTGGCCACATTCCTTTTGACTTCTTCAGCTGAGTGGTCAGCCAGGTCATTTTTTCCCCCTCGATGTGCTATGATATGAAGATTTTCTCCTTCCTTCTTCACCATGTGCAGCAGAGTTAGAGGGCACTGCAATCTATGTACAAGCTGCTGTCTGCTGGGACCTCCCCAAGCTACCCCCTCCTGCTGCACTAGCCCCCTTTGTTACATTTTTCAGACAGTCATATGACAAATGCCCCACTTTCTGACATATGTAACACCTGCATTCCCCTAACACTCTTACTCTGAAACCATTTGGCTTCTTTTTGGGGTTGGGCACAGGTTAGTTTAATTTAGGTTGCGTGCTAAAACCCCCCCCGACGGTTCCCTTCAAACCACCTTTCTAGGGACATGGCTATGTTGATAAATCCACACTTATTGGCAGGTACCTTGCCGCTTTAATTGTTGCCGAAAGGTCTTCAAGCTGGCTCCTCCCACCCACCCGGGTGGTAAAACTCTCGGCTCCGCCCCATGACGCCAGATCTTCCTTACCGCTTGGAAGCTCAGGTTCCCTCTTTATTGCTCTGCATTTTAGACTGGATCCTAACTCTTCGGTTCGTCCGCAACTGGTTTTGAAGTTTTCTAAACTTCAATCTTCATCTTCCCTCGCCGCTGCGATGGACAAATCTATTCCCATCTTTTGGAGGTGCCCTTGCGGGCAGAAAATGTCCAGGACGGATCCGCACTCCACGTCCATCCACTGCCCAGGCTCAGATCACGCACTCCGCAGGGCTTGCGAAAGTTGTGCCGCTCTTTCTCGCCAACATCCTGATGATCGCACTGCCCTGATTGCAGCTCAGGGGCCCTGAGAAGCATTTTCCACTGGTAAAACTGAAGAGGCTCGCTGGGCGGTGTCCGCGGGCTCGGCTGAGCAGCTCAGGCAGATGATCGCCCTCAAGGAGGAGGAGGAGGTGGCCCTGGCCGCATCTTCCTCCTCCTCGGCCACGGCATTTATCCTGCTCTCTCTGAGTTCCTCGTACTCGGCTTCATTCAGGGAGCTTTGTCAGTCCCTTTCCACAAAGGGAGAGGGGCCATCGGGACATTCCTCTTGGCCCAAGAAGAAGGAATCGAAGGGTAAGTCCAACCATCGGCGTTCGCGGGAGCGGGAGAGGTCTCCTTCCCCAGACAGCTAACCGTCGACTTCGGTCGAAGTTGTGGCTCAGGCCGCTGGCTTCACGGTGTCCCCGTCAGGCCAGCCTGCCGAGACTCCTGTCGACGCAGTCGAGATTCTTCTCGATCCATCGGACAGGCTGTCGACTGGTGAAGCCGACAACCCTCCTTCACCGGTTCCCCCGGTGGAGACTGAGGATCTGCCTGCGCCTTCGGGGCCGCAGGTCCTCGGGTTAAAGTGCCCGAGCAGAGGGAAGAGCAGGTGTCCCTGCTCCCTCCCCGGACCCGCCTCGGGTCCCCGCGAGGGTCTCTGTCTCGACTTCTTCTCTGCCCAGCTGCTCCTACCAACATCAGCGGTCCCAGTCTCTGCACAGAAGAGCGGCGACACCGTTCCTCCTTGTCCTCTTTCTCGGATGGGGGAGGCTCCGGTGTAAATTACGTCGATGCTATGAGGAGCTTATGTGGCAGCAGTTACTGTTGTCTGGGTCTAAACCGACTCTGGTTCAGACCCTGGCCATAAAGTCGTTGTCGCCCAAATGACCGAAGCAACTGCTCGCCGCAGTCGAGTTGCCAGTTCCAGGGCCAGTTGTTCGGCCAAAACCGGCTGCTCCACCGATTGTGGTGGAACCTCTGCCTCCACAACCGAAGTCTGGGGCACCGACCAAGGATTCTCAGTCAGGTCATGGCCTGCCCCACAGGTTGTCGGTCACCCTCACTCCTGACCGTCCTCGGCAGGTAGAGGGTGGCTCAGGGCTGAGGCAGCTCTTCGCAGACTCTTCGGAATCCGACGACGACTCCTCCCTGTTCTCCAGGCAGGTCGACCTGTAGTCCTCCGGGGGCCAGTCATTGAATGATAGCCCATCGTCCTTCTTGGGTCTGCTTCGACTCATCTCAGAGTCCACCGGGATGCAGCTCGAGCCCGTGTCTAAATGGGCCAAGTATCCCCTGACGGAGATTCTGGACCGAGGGGATTCCCCCATTGAGGCCTTTCCGGTGGCTGAGGCCATTGTCAGCCCAGCCTTGGAGCTCTGGCAGCGGCCTGCTTCCTGTCCTGCGTCCTCGGCCAGGGTGGCCAGGAAGTATGCGGTCCCTACCAGCTCTTTGCCTGGTTTCTCAGAGAACCCTTCTGTCGAGGGGTTAGTCACTGACAGCATCTTCCGGCATTCCAGTAATGCTTGGGACGTGGATAAGCCCCCCGACAAAGAGTCCAAAAAGCTGGACTTTGCCGGGTGCAAGGTGTACGCTGAGTCCTCCCTCGGCCTCCGTCAGGCCAGCTCAGCCATGCTGATGGCACATTTCTCCCACGCCCTCTTGGGCTCCCTGGATGAGGTTGTCCCTCATCCCCCGACCGACCTGCAGACCACGGTCCATCAGGTGCGGGACGAGGGTAGGGCGGTGGCGAAGCAGCAGCTTCAGACTGCTCTGGATATAGGTGATTCCTGTGCCAGGTCGGTAGCGACCGCGGTGGCCATGCGCCGCAGGGCGTGGCTGATGATATCCACCTTCACTGCAGATACCCAGCACAAGTTGGCGGACGTCCCCTTCTTGGGGACTGACCTCTTCAGATCTGGAGTGGAGGGACACCTCCAGCGGATCAAGAAGTCCAATGCCACTCTGGACTCTCACCTCCGCCCAGAGGGACAAAGGCCGCCGTCAGCAACAGCATAAGTCCTTTCGTCCTTCAGCCCCTGCAGCTCAACCGGCCCAACAGCACCAGCAACAGGGCCAGCAGGCTCGCGCTTGGCGTCCCAAGCCCAAGCCGGCCGCTTCCTCCAACAGGAAGCAAGGAGGTAAAGGCCCAGGAGGTCCCTTGGCCGGTTCCTCCTCCAAGCCTGCCCAGTGATGGGTTGAGGGGTGCCGCCCCCAGCCTCATCACTCCTCCCTGGATTCCCCCCATGGGGGGGGATGGCTCCACCACTTCCTTTCCGCCTGGTCCGCTATCACCACGGACGCTGGGTGTTGGAGGTGGTAGGAAAAGGTCTGCCTCTGGAGTTCGAGCAGGCTCCACCCTTTTGAGCCGTTGCCCCTCGGGGGGCCACGGGGTCCGCAGCCTCGCTGTCGGCCCGCCGAGCCAATATTGCCCTGCTCCTCGAAAAAAAGGTGATCTGGGAGGTGGCGGATCCTCCTCCAGACCTGGGGTTTGTGTCCAGGTATTTCCTGGTCCCAAAACGGACGGGGGGCTAGCACCCCATTCTCGACCTACACGACCTGAACAGGTTCCTAAGGTCTCGGACCTTCAGTATGGTCACTCTGGCTCAGATAATCCCATCCTTGGAATGAGGCATGTGGTTCTATTCCCTGGATCTCCAGGACGCGTTCTTTCACGTCCCAATCCGTCCGTCTCATCAGAGATTCCTCCGCTTCAGAGCAGAGGGATCTCTTTATGAGTTTGGGGCCATGCTCTTCGGCCTCTCCCTAGCTCCCAGGGTCTTCACCAAATGCATGGCAGTGGTGACACCATTCTTGCGGCGCTGAAGGGTCCGCGTGTACCCCTACCTGGAAGACTGGCTGATTGCAGCCCCCTCCAGAGCGGAGGCAGAGCGGTCCAGAGATCTGGCCCTCCAGGTTTGCTTTCAGATTGGCCTCCTCATCAATGAGGCCAAGTCGAACTCATGACTTAAGAAAAGATTCTCTTCATTGGGGCAGAGTCGACTCTTCGAGCCAGAGCTCGGCTCCCAGCGGACAGGGCTGAGGTTCTTTCCTCCTTTGCCCAATCATTTCTGGTTGGGCAATCGCGCCCTGCCCGGGACTTCCTGTGCCTCCTGAGCCTCATGGCGGCCTGCACCAGCGTGGTCCATTGGGCCTGTTGGTACATGCGTTCTCTTCAATGGGGACTGGCCAGCCAGTGGTCACAATGCTGCGATCCGTTGGACCAGCCCGTGACAGTGACTCAGGAGATGTGGAACGTTCTCCAGTGGTGGACCGTTCCGGCACATCTGCAGGAGAGCATCCTGTTCGGCTGCCCGAGCCGACGGTCTCTCTATCGACCGATGCATCTCTGATGGGTTGGGGTGCCCATCTGGGGGAACACAGAGCGCACAGCCTCTGGTCCCCTCGCGAGTCCCGATGTTATATCAACCTGCTGGAGCTCCGAGCGGTCCGCCTAGCTCTCACTGCCTTCGCTCCGTTTCTACGGGGTCAAGTGGTTCAGGTCCAAACGGACAATACCACGACCATGTACTATCTGAACTGCCAGGGCGGGACATGCTCCATGCTGTTATGCAAGGAAGCTCTCCGCATATGGTCCCTCGTGCGCAGCCTGGAGGCGGATCTCCTAGCCATTCATGTGGCAGGAGCCTCCAACACCCTGGCTGATGCCCTAAGCCGGATAGGGGCTGCGTCTCACGAGTGGTCTCTCCTGCCGGAGGTAGTGCAACATCTGTTCTCCCACTGGGGCATGCCTCGGGTGGACCTGTTTGCCTCCAGGGAGAATGTGAAGTTGAGTCTGTTCCATGCCCGCCCCCCTCAGCAGGGCTCGCTGCAGGGGGATGCCTTCTCGAGGCCGTGGACCCCGGGCCTCTTCTACGCCTTCTCCCATTTCCCTTGATCCACAAGGCGCTTCTCAAGGTGAGGAGGGACAAGGCGCAGGTGATTCTGGTAGCCCCAGACTGGCCCCACCAGTTCTGGTATCCAGATCTCCTCAGCCTCGGCTCCAGGCTCCCAAGGCGGCTTCCAGCCCGCCCCAGCCTGATCTCAGTCAACCAGGGGAAGGTATTCCATCCGGACCTTCAATCCCTGCACCTGACGGCCCACTTCCTGAGCAGCTAGAGTTCCAGGCCTTGGGTCTTTCCGATGAGGTCCTCAATGTCGTTGAGGCATCCTGTAAGGAGTCGACCAGGAAATCCTATGCCTTCAAATGGAAAAGATTCTCCATTTGGTGTCAGGGGAAGGGCTTGGACCCTTCCGCCTGTCCCTTTGCAAGCATTCTGGACTATGTGGTCCCTTACTCAGCAAGGGCTTCGGTCGACGACCCTTAAGGTGCACGTGGCAGCCATCTCTTACAGGGCGCAGGTCGGGAAGCAGTCGATGGCGCAGGAGAAGGTGGTCGGGCGCTTTTTCAGAGGCCTTGACCACATTTCACCTCCGGTGCGAGAACCTCCACCTTCGTGGGATCTACTGCTGGTATTGGCCAAGCTCATGGGCAAGCCATTCGAACCGATGCACAGGTACGATATTTCCCACCTGTCGTGGAAGACCACCTTCTTGGTGACTATCACGTCAGCCAGAAGGATGGGGCAGCTCCAGGTGCTTTTCATCGAGTCTCCTTATCTGGTCTTCCACAGGGATAAGGTTGCCCTGCGCCCCCAACCGAAATTCCTTCCGAAGGTGGTGTCGGAGTTTCACCTTAACCAGGTGTTGACTCTGCCGGTGTTCTACCCCAATCACACCTCGGAGGCCGAATATAGGCTCCATAATTTGGACCCTAGATGAGCGCTCTCTTATTATAAGGAGCGGACGGCTGAAGTTCGGGGAGAGGTTCGCCAGCTGTTTGTCACCTACACTGAAGCCGCACCTGGCAGACCTGCAGCCAAGCGGACGATAAGCAGGTGGGTCACTTCCTGCATAGAGCTCTGCTATAGGTTGGCGGGCATGGAGCCTCCCAGAGGGATAAGAGCTCATTTTACCCGCCATACCGCTGCATCGGTAGCTGCTTCTAGAGACGTCCCTATCCAGGATATCTGCAGGGCTGCTACCTGGAAGTCGGCACATACCTTTATTACCCACTACCACATCGACCTTGAGTCACGCTGGGATGCTGGTTTTGGGGCCTCGGTTCTCCAGTCCTTATTTCCCAAGTAAGTATCGGGGGTGTGCACCTTGCCTCCCTCCTCCCGGAGAACTGCTAGGAGTCTGCCAGTAAGTGTGGATTGACCAACATATCCATGTCCCTAGAAATACAGGTTACTGACCTGTAACAGGAGTTCTAGGAATGGTATATGTTGTTCATCCACATGACCCACCGACCTCCCCGGCTTCGATGCACAACCTGACTTCCAGCGGGCTAGATCTGGCGTCATGGAGCGGAGCCGAGAGTTTTACCACCCGGGTGGGTGGGAGGAGCCAGCTTGAAGACCTTCCGGCAACAATTAAAGCGGCAAGGTACCTGCCAATAAGTGTGGATGAACAACATATACCATTCCTAGAACTCCTGTTACAGGCGAGTAACCTGTATTTTGTCCCTCTGCCATTACCTTTGTGATGAGAGAATGTTCAGCTGGATGTAAACTGATATGCACTCTTGGCTGCCTCCTGCGTGGAGTTCTAGCCAACAACCACATTCTCAGTTCCTCAGGCACAGTTTTTAGGGACTGTTCCAGAAGAAATAAATTTCTTATTTTCTCTGCAGAGCAAGTTTGTGCACCCTCTGCCTAGTGTTCTAGTAAATTACTTCACTGTACACACACATTTCAGCATGGCTATTTCTCAGTACGTTTCTTGACCCTCCAAAGTTTTGCCTGTAGGCCTTTGGAGTTAACTTGAAATGCTTTAGCAAGCCATTTTTCACCTTATCATAGTCCATGCAGACCTTGTTGTCCATTCTGCCAAAAGCTTCTAATGCCTTGCCTGTGAGCAGTGGCAAAAAGTAAGTTTCCCAAGAAGCCCTGCTCAGTTCAAATTGCCTACAGATTCTCTTGAAAGATTTTAAAACAAATCAAGATATTCCCTTTCCTGATACCTTGGAAACATTTTAGAATTTATTTTGGCATTGTGGGTCAAACCCCCCTCTTGCAGTTACATTTTATGGTTTTGTCCTCTGGCATAGAATCTCCATCTCTCTCCCTCTCCCCCCTCTCTCTCTCTCTCTCTCTCTCTCTCGCTTATGTTCCTTCAGCTGGATCTCAAGCTGGAGCTTTTTCTCTCATGCCTCAGCATTCAGCTTCTCCACCTTATCTTGCTTCTCTTGCCCTTTCTTTCACTCCCTGCTCCAGCTGTATCTTCTGCAGCTCTGCATCAGCCCTTTACTTCTCCACCTTCTCTTGCTTCTCTGCTTCCAGTTTCGTCTTCCACAGCTGTGCCTCGGCCTTTGCCTGAACCAAGGTAAGCTCCAGCTTCAACCTCTGTACCTGCATAGCTGCCTCGGTTCTCGGCTCTAGCTCATATTCATTCTCTCCAGCCTCTGTCTCGTGACTTCAGCTTGCAGTGACTGCTTTTACAGCACTTCCCTGGTCACATTTCTCAAGGATGTTTGTGAGTTCTGCCCTTAACTGGTTTTCCTCATAAGCCACACCTCTCCTTTTGCACAGCTCTTGTAATTTTTTTAATTGTGTAAATTTAGTTTCTTGATTTCTTTATTGCCCTCCTGCCCCCACACCCCAGGACACTTCGGGAAATGAGCTGCCTCTTTTCTGGTGAAACATCTGAAATGTGCACTTTTCATATGGTCCAGACATAATGTCTTTTCTCAAACTGCTCTTGCTTAAAAATAACAGTAGTAGTGTACAGTGTGTTCCCTTATGTAATATCATGTTCTGTGTCTTGATAGTTACCTAGATTGACGGTCCTTTTCAAATCCATACTGTTGGCACCAGTTTGTCACAACTTGTCCACACTCAGGACGCAGTCCACAACAGGTTGCCAAGTTTCTCTGCCCTCAAGGGCTACCTCAGTAGCTGTCACCACTCAGAATTGCTTTTCCTACATATGGACTTTCTTGGTCCAGATCCCATCAGAGACACTTCATGCAGAACACAGCTCTTTTGGCTAAGGGCAAATGGCCTTCCTCTGTCACTCACTCTTGAGAAACACTTTACTTCTAAAATGTGGTAAATGTAGCCTTCCTGTACCTCTTCAGAGATGGCTCGTGGATTTGTTAATACCAACAGTTAACTGTTCTCCCCAAAAGATTCAGTCACAGAGGCATGGAGTATATAAAAGTAAGATTTACTGCTTCACAGTATTTACACCATCTCAGGGTATCATAGTACACAAGACTATGGGAATTGTAGGGTTACTACAGAAATGAAAAATAAATTGTTTTCACACAGCAGAAGAAACAAACAGAAACAACCTTCCTATCACTTTTTAAATGTGACAGAGTAGAAAGTTTTTTCACACAGCAAATCTTGGTGAGCCATGGCAGATTCTAGCCTAAGATGGTGCAGGTATGAAGCTCCAGTAGGGCCTGGCATTGACCTTAAAAGCCTCCAGCTACCAGCTCCCATGCGGCTTCATCAACATATGTCACTCTAATATCATGTATTTGACACTTTTCTTTGTTTTCTTGGGTACTACCTCTCTGGAAAGCTGGCCTACACTAGAACTTTTGATTTTGTGGACTCGGGTCACCTCTCCTTGTTCTGAGCTATGTCTGCCTCTACAGGGGGTGGCTACATGACCAGGACAGTTTCCTGACATAAAAGACCTTTGCCTCTTTGAAGCTCCCTAGTTAACAGACCTGGGGGTCCTGATTGGTTGAACTGTCATAGGCAGAGTAATGAATGTAAAAAAGTAAAATGCGTTGACAAAAGTAATTGGTGGAAGCAGCTTCTCTAGTCTACCATAGGTGATTCTCATAGGTTTTGGAGTCATATGAAGGGTTTTATGAGGAAGAATGCTAACCCCTCAGTAGCAGCTATGATATTAGATGGCACCAATTGCAATAATGCAAAGACATTTGCTAATTCTTTTAATTCTCGTTTCATAGAGCTCTTCAAATACACAAATATGACCTGCTCTGCAGCTGACCTTAATTCCCATGTACAGCCTGTAGCCTCTCCTCCCATTAGTCTCAGGGCTGTCACTCAAGGTGAGATACTGCACCTAATGAGGTATATACTGACTTGTAATAGTGCTGGTTATGAAGGCCTTGTACTTAGATTTTTTAGGATTGCTGCACCTCAGCTAGCTGCACCTGTAATTAAATTATTTAACCTGTTCTTTCTCACTGGGGTTGTGCCCAGGCTTTGGAAGGTTGCTAAAGCGGTGCCGGTTCACAAAAAAGGTGACAGTATACTGTAAGAGTGTGGATGACTACCATCCTATCGCAATACTGTCTGTGCTTGACAAATTGATGGAGAAGATCATGGCCTCTCGGGTAACTGAGCACCTTCAAGAGGTTAATCTCTGATCCCCTGCACAGCATGGTTTTCGGCAAGCTCATGGTACATCTACTGCCATCACCCTGTTTACCAGTGATGTTAAAAATTCACTGGTGCTATTTTCATCTCTCTAACCAAGGCCTTTGACCTTATGGATCACTCACTACTCACATTCAGATTGTTTGCCCTTGGTTTCTCGCCCTCTGCTATTAACTGGTTTTTAAGCTATCTTAATGAACAACAGCAGTTCATAAATCTGAACCGAGCCACATCAGACCTCTCCACTATTAACACTGGTGTCCCACAAGGCTCCATACTTGGCCTGCTTCTCTTTACCCTGTTCATCAATAACTTGCCCAGATCTTTAGCCTCTTGTTCCACACTGCTTTCTGCAGATGATATGGTACTGTACACTAGTTCTAAGAGTACACCTGGAATAAACACGAGGCTTAATTCTGACTTTGAGCATGCTCAGTCATAGGTAACTCAGAATAGGCTTATCCTGAACACTCCTACTCAAGAAGATCCTCCCTATGCATCGCAGCATCCTATTCAGTTTACCATGTGCATTGTTGTAGTGAGCTGAAATCTTAAGACTATCACTGATTATGGCACCTAAGTCCATCGCTTCCTTAGTCTGTGCCAGGTGAACTCCCGCCACCCAGCATTCAAAAGTCACATTTTTTGGCATTGAGTTTTAACTGAAGTTCCTAATATTTTGTTATTTATGTTTATTTTTAATTGAGGTAATATCTTAAGAGTGGAAATTTAATGCTGTAAATGGAAAGAAATGGACACTGATCCAGTACACAAGTAGGTATAAAGGAGACTGATCCACTCCAGTAACTGAAGTATTTTAAGAACTGTGTAAAACAATTTTTTTCTGTTATTAATATGTACTTTTATCTCTCTGTTTAAATATGTGTTTTCACTGTCCCTAATGAGGAGGCATTGTACTTTAAGTCTCAATATGTGGGTATCTACAAGAGATAGAACATGGCAATAATATACAAATATTGACCGGAGCTTAGAGATGAAGTGTGAAAATGTTGACCCTGAGGGATGAACTATTGCCTGATAATTGTTGTAGTGCCCTTTGCCAAACGCTGAGGGCAGTATGACTATTTGGAAGACAGTAGTTCATCCCTTGGGGATCAGTATTTTCCCACTATAACCTGAAACAACTTTGGTCATTATCTGTTCTATTAAACCTTGCTTAAATGATGCGGCCCACTCCCCGCAATCTATTTTTAAAATTCCTATACCTTCCCTCTGTGCACTAAAATGACTCCAGTCCAATTTCACATAAAGCAAGTTTGTACTGATCTTTGTCTCCTCCATTTCAAGACCAGTAGATGACCAGTTCCTCTGCTAGTTACCTTCTTGCTGCGATTGCCATCAGTGCACAGTCAAATAAATGTAATATTTCCCCACTCACACTTTCTTGGAGGTGTTGAAGACCGATGCTATGTTTTTTGTTTTTTGGGGGTTGTTAAGTAACTGTGCATGTAACAGTTTAGTGGGCAATACCTTTTGAACTATTGCTGGTTGCTAGGACTATTGTCCATTGCCTAGGTAAATCAGGCAATAGTACCCAGCTATTTCTGGTCATGTGACCAGGTTTTGGCCACCCATAGGCTAGTATTGTAGTCCAGGGTTTAATAAGTTACAAATATTGACCAGAGTTGAGGGATTTGGGGAAAATATTGAACCCGATGGATGAGTACTTGGCCTAGAGATGTTTTAATGTATTCATTAATGACACTGGGGATGGCATTAAAGCCAAAATCTGCCTTTTTTTGGACAACACCAAGCTCTTTTAGAGGGTGGACACAGATGAAGGAGTGCAGGACCTAAAGGAAGACCTAGCAAAACTGGAAAAGTGGTCTAGCATATGGCAGCTCAGGTTCAGTGTGAAGAAGTGCAAAGGCAGGCACATAGAAACAGAGACCCCAAGGACCGAATACAGTTTTTTGGGGAAGGAAGTCAAGGTCAACAAATCAGAGGAGGAGAAATAGTTGGATATATCCATCACCAGTGACCTTAAGCAAGCAATGCAGTGTAGAAAAGGAGCAGCCAAGGCAAACAGAATGTTGGGGTGTATTGTTAGGTGGTTCACGAGCAGAAGGGAGGTGGTTATACTGCTTCTGTACAGATCCTTGGTATGACTGCACCTGGAGTACAGTGTGAAATACTGGAGCCACTACCTGAAAAAGTATATCAACCAGCTCACGGCAGTTCAGAGGAGGGCATCAAAGATGATTCAGAGAAAATTAGGCAGGGCATCTAAGTACCGGCTGAGAGAACTTGTATTCAGAGGCGGGAGAGAGGGGACATGATTAAAACCTTCAGGTATCTAAAAGGTATAAACAAAGTGGATATTGGGGACCTTTTTTGTCTTAGTGAAAACAAGATTCCCCAGGGGGCTCTGTTATAAGCTGGCAGGGGGAAGGTTCAAGAAAGGAGGTCAGGAGACACTTCTTTATGGAGAGAGTGGTGTCTGGATGGAATGATCTCCCAGCAGAGGTCATCACTCAGAAGATGTTTGGGGGAGTTAAAGAGGGTGTGGAAGGGGACAGTCGGGGTTGTAGGGGATGGGTCAGCTGTAATCTGTAGATCAGGGGCTCTGTGACTGAGCACATTCATAGACCATAAAACCTCCTCCTTCTGCTGTCTGTTTTATATGTAACTATTGCCCTGTAATTATTATATTGCCCAAAACCGAAGGCTGAGGGCAGTATGACTGCTGGGAAGACAATAGTTCATGCCAAGGGAGACAGTATTTTTCTACTGTATTCTGAAAGAACTCTGGTCAATATCTGTTTTATTAAACCTTGCTTGAGTTATGCTACCCATCCCCTGCAATGCTTTAAAATTCCTTAATGCAGCCTATGCTTTCCCTTTGTGCATTAAATGCTTCCAGTTCAGTTTTTGCCAAAGTAAGTTTGTACTGATCAGATTTCGTCTCCTCCATTTCAAGGCCAGTAGATGACCAGATTATCTTCTAGGATATCTCTCTCCATTGAGCCACGTTGTGGACATGTAAGCTCTTGGCATCAAAACCACCCAGAAATATTTGCTGACTGGGGCCACCCACATTAATTTGTCTTATCGGCACCTATATAACATGGGTGCCCCCAGCATACCTTAGTTCCTTCTCCTGCCATCATCCTCTCATTCATCCACCACTGCTGAAGAATGCCATTGAACTTGGAAAGGTTTGCTGTTGCTGCTAATTCAAGTTTATTATTTTAACTTTTCTTTTATGCCGTCGCCAACAGAAAAGGAACCATTGATCTTCTTGGGGAATATCTCTTTCATCAGGCCATACCTATGGAACTATAGCCACCCAGCGCTAGGGCCACATGGAAACTTTTTAGCAAGCGTTTCACTAGTGCTGCCCACGATGATGTCTTAAGTCGATATCCTCTATATAAATGTGTGCCGACCCCCTTCCTCCCCAGTTCTTTTCCCGCCATCGTCATACCGCTTAGACTCACAGAGACGCCAGCGCTACAGTCAACTGCTAAACCTTCTCTTCGTCTCCATCTCCATTTTTTCCTCACCGTAGTAGTTATCACCTTTATTTAAACGGGATTGCTGTCACCGTGTATGTCAACAAGAAACACCGCTAAACTCTTCTGTTACTGCGAGTGCAGTGGAAAAATCTATTCAGGTGACCATCATGACATCTGCATGTGCTGTCTTGGAGAAATCCACAACGTTAAGGCCTGTATGATCTGCCTGAAGTTTAATACAGCTACCCTGTGATGTCACCAACAAGCCCTGCATACCTTCCTCCTTGAACAGCAGGTAGCCAGAATGGAGAGAGAGCTCTAGGTGAATAGTTCCACCGCGTTGCTGGCCCATTCCTTGGGCTCGCAGTCCTCCAAGGCCTGAGAGAAGTCTTCAAGAAAGCACAAACACCGAGAGAGGGAGTAAGGTAAGGATACATCTGGCCCTCCCCACTCCCGTGTGCTCCTGGTCGCCGCTTCACTCAGTGACGACCGCTGCAGTGCCATTGACTACTTTGGTGGTGACACCTCCTGCTGTTCAGACCTCAGAACCCTTAAGTTGGCTTAGGCATTAAGTTCCACTAGGCCCACTACAGCCCAGTGAAGGCCCATCAACACTGGGGCTGTAGACATCCCTGTCAACATTGCAAGGTGTCTCTGGCAGTGCAGGCCACCATCGCTGTTCAGGCAGTGCTGTTCTCCTTTACAGAGATACTACAGCACCTTATACCTCCTCTTCCTACACCAGGCACAATGATGAAGGGACAGCACTAGCATCCGTTTACTCAAGATGATTTGTTTAATCAAACATCACTGCCTGTGCCAACCAGGAAGTGAAAAACAAACAATACTCAAAGGCAAAATATTGTTTGTTTTTCATTTCCTTGTTGGCATAGGTAGTGATGTTTGATTAAACAAATCATTTTGAGTAAACAGATGCTAGTGCTGCTTCTTCTGAGTATCTGATATTGACTTTTAGCCTGCACAGCATCAGAACTGAGCTGCTTTTAATCATTTTGTACAATGATGAAGGGGCCTATCAGACCCACCCCCACGCCGACACCTGCTGTGTTGATGTGCCCAGCACACTCCAGGGCATCAACATCCTCTCTTCTTTCCCTGTGGTCCTTAGGGCCTGTCAGTGAGGCTCAGGAATACAGTCCTAACCTCCTTTTAGAGGAGGAAGATGAGGAGGAGGAAGATATGGGGAGCCCATCAGAGAGATCTGGCTCCACCATTTCTGCCAGGAGTGAGGACTCCATCTTACATATTACACCTGTGCTGTGCAATCTACACTGGCTGCTGTTTCGGTTGTGGATCACCTTTAAAGTCGGATTACTGACTTATAAAAGCCCTACATGGACTTGGCCCTGACTACTTGAAAGAGCTTCTGGTACCTTACTGCCCCAAGCGACAGCTCCGTTCAGATGACGAGGGGTTGCTAGAGATTCCGAAGGTGTCTTTAAAATCTTCTGGAGCCTGTGCATTTATGTACATGGCCCAACCCTCTGAATTTCACCCTGGCCAGTTGTTGGAGTGCACGACTGGGGTGTTCAAACAGGCTTTGAAAACTTTCTTATGGCATCAGGCTTTAGTGTAACTGATCGATGGGACCCCAACAGACTGTTTTATTGCTGTACTGTTGATTTTATTATTGTTTTTAAATCTATTGTACAGCGCCTTGATATCCTGAAAGGCGCTTAACTTAAATAAAGATTTGTTATTATTATTATATACTCTACGGTCCCCTCCTGAAGACCCCTTTCATCTGTATGATGAAGCAACTCCAGGCTGCAGTGGGATTTGATGCTGAGCAGCAAGACATGACAAAGAACATTTTAGTGGAGTTTCTAGAGCTTCCAGATTCTCTACCCCTTATAATTCCTCTTCTACTGGCTGCACTAGAAGATGCCACCCTGGCCGCCTGGCACAGACCAAGCATGATTCCTGCCTTGGCCAGAAAGGTGGGCAAGTTGTACCAGGCCCCCTCAGGAACGCCTTTTCTTGCAAGCCAACCTGAAGCTGATTTATTTTTGATAAATGCAGGCCATGATGGGTCGAAGGTGCCTAAATATCTTGGCTCTCTTCCCTCAGATAAGGAGTCGAGAAAACTGGACCTCCTGGGAAAGGGAACCTTTGCCTGTGCCACACTGGGCCTTAAAATAGCAAATTATCCGGCCATATGGGCAAATACCGGAATACCTTCTGGAAAAAAGTCCCTCACAGAGGGTACCCAGAGGCAGGAGATGCTCGAGGCCCTCCATACTGGGGCTGACATGAATAAACATCTCTTAAGGTCTATCTATGACATTTCTGATGCTTCAGCCAGAGCAGCTGCGGCTGGCGTCTGCCTAAGAAGGCATTTCTGGCTGAAGGCGTGAGGATTTGCTAGTGATGTCCAACAGTCAATCGTGGATGCCCCTTTCAGAGGGTACAGGCTCTTTGGGGCAGATAAGCAGGATATCCTCTCTCACCTGCAAGGTTCAGGAAGAACATTAAGTTCAGTCCATTCCCTCTACCACACACAACCAAGAAGCAGGCAGAGGGTACACTTTTTCGCAGGGCTACCAACAGACCTAGGTCATAGGCCAGACGACAGAGCAAAAGCAGAGCAAGATCAGCTTTGCAGGCCTCAACCTCTTCTATAGGTGCCACTCAAAAGCCCCTAGAGGAGGAGGAGGTGCAGCTACAGCCACCAGATCTGCTTCAGCATGACTCTCTCTTAGATCCCTACCCTCTAGCACCAAATCTGTAGGTGATGGTAGAGGGTCACCTTTCCCTTCACCTGGGACAGTGGAGGGAGATTACAACAGATGCCTGGGTCCTGCAGTTAATAGAACAGGGCCACGCTCTAAAATTTCTGGAGCTGCCTTCGGACCTTTCGCTAATTCCCTCTACTTATCCTCCAGACCACATTCCAGTGCTACTGGAGGAAGTACGTGCACTGCTACAAAAGAGGGCTGTAGAACTAATTCCCTGGCATCAAAGGGACAGGGGGTTCTATTCTTATTTCTTTCTAGTCGTCCGATCCACAGGGGACTTGAGGTCCATTCTGGATCTGAGGAATCTGAACTTCTGTATTCAGTACAAGAAGTTAAGAATGGTCACTCTGCAAGGCCTGCTGCCCCTCCTGCAAAAAGAGGACTGGCTATGCTCCCTGGACATGCAGGATGCTTACCTGCATATCAAGATTTGCCTACCCCACAGGAAGTAGCTTAGGCTCCTGTTTCAGGGAGAATGCTACCAGTTTAGTGTATTGCCCTTTGACTTGTCATCTGTACCATGAGTATTTACCAAATGCTTGGCAGTTGCGGCAGCAGCTCTCAGGAGAGAGGGATTTTACATCTTCCCCATCTAAACAACTGGTTGCTCAAAGTTCAGTTGACGGAGCAATTCTCTCACAACCTAGTGCATACCAGAGAGCTGTTCAATGCCCTAGGGATCACAGTCAATCTGCCCAAGTCAGTCTTGGCCCCTTGTCAGCATCTGCAGTACATAGGGGAAGTACTGGACACTGCTCAAGGTTTAGCCTTCCTGCACCAGGACAGGGCAGAGAGCTTCATGGCACAGGCCTAGCTACTTGACAACATCAGGTATGTCACAACCAGGACATTCCTGAGACTGTGAGCCTAATGGCAGCAGCCATTGTCATGGTACCCCTGGCCAAGCTGCACATGAGGATCCCTCACTAGACATTAATAGTTCAGTGGGATCAGCGCACTGATGATCTAGAATAGCAGGTTCTAGTAACTTCTTCTGTCCGAAAGGTGCTCAAGTGCTGGATGGAACCCATCAGTTTGCTGAAAGGGGTTTCCTTCCTCCTCCTCCTCTCCCCTCAGCAGATTCTCACCACAGATGCTTTGGGAATGGGCTGGGGGGCACATCTTGGACCTCATCAGGCACAAGGGACATGGACCAGAGTGGAGACTTCCCTCCACGTAAACGTTCTAGAGATGAGAGCAGTTCTGTATGGTCTACAAGCCTTCCAGAACCATCTGCCCCAGGGCATCTGCTGGTGCAGATGGACAACTTCAGTGTAGTACACTACATAAATGTGTAAGGGGGGACTGATTCTTACCCTCTGTACTGGGAAGCAATGAGAGTCTGGTACTGGGTTCTAGAACATGATCTAGAGGTGTCTGCTCTCCATGTTGCAGGCATCCAAAACATTCTGGCAGACAAGCTAAGCAAGTTGCAGTCCAAAATGCATGAGTGGCAGCTGCTGACCTCAGTAGTCGAAGACCTGTTCGCCAGATGGGGTCATTCAGAGTTGGACTTTTTTGCGTCCCCACTCAATACAAAACTGATGCTTTTCTGCTCACTTGATCGAGGGCCTGGAGTTTTCTGGTGAGATATGCTGTCCCTGTCTTGGAAAGGGAGGTTCCTTTACGCCTTCCTTCCCTTTCCTCTGATTCAGAGGGTGTTAATCAAGCTCCAAATGGAGGGGGGCCACTCTTAATTCTTGTGGCTCCCCTTTGGCCTTGTCAGATATGGTTTCCCTTGCTGCAGCAGTTAGCAGTGAAACCGCCAGTTCCCCTGTCCCTGTGCCAGGGTTTGCTGTTGCTGTTACAGGAACAGGGAACTCTGGTCCATCCGGACCTCAAGTGACTCCATCTGTATGTCTGACTCCTGAAAACATAACCATTGTGAGATCTGGAGTATCCCCAAAGGTGGTTGATGTTCTGGGGACTGCCAGGAAACATACCAGCAGGGCCACTTACTCCATGAAGTGGAAGCGGATTGCTGTGTGGACCGCTTCACATCATTTGCATCCCCCCACTTGTCCAGTGAATTGGATTCTAGAGTATTTATTGTCCTTGTCAGACATAGGACTGCAATACATTTCTGTCAAAGTGCACTTAGCTGCTATTTCAGCTTTCCATGTGCCAGTTGATGGCTGTATGGTGGCACAGCTAGAGGTGGCCCGTGTGTTCTTGAGAGGCATCCTGCACTTGAAGCCTCCCATCTGCAATCTAGTCCTGGCTTGGGGCCTGGATTTTGTGCTAGGGAAAATCACTTTTATTTATGTATTTATTTATTTATTTAGACAGCAGTTTGGAAAACCTCTGAGCCATAGGCTCATTTACAAAGGTACCTTGTCACAGTAAGACAAACTAAAATACACAGTATAACACAGTATAACAGTAACTTAAGACATAGATACAAACAAGCTGGTACAGGTAGGATTGATACAAACAATACCAGAGTTATGTTGTCCTTAGCAGCTTAGTAGTAAGCTTTGTCATTAGTATTGAGTACAGCTTTGACTAGTAGCAATTACAGCTTCGGGTGTTAAGGTGGTTCCGTAAGGGCGCTTTGAAGCACTGATATAGTTGGAGCTTGGAGATGGAGGGCAGTGTGTTGAACCAGAAGGGGGCCTAAAGCTGAAGGCTCTTTGGCCGTGAGAGGTCCTAGCTCTAGGATAACAAGAGAGGTTTTCCAGAGGTCCCGAGTATGAACTAGTGGGACAGAGCGGCGGATGGTGGTGGTCAATCCAGGTGGGATAGCCCAATGAGGGTCTTTTTGTAAGGGTACAGGTCAGATATTTGAGGCGCCATCAAGACTCAAGTACCAGCTTTTAGCGATAGTAGACAGTGTGTGTTAGCCTAGGTGCTCCAGTGATCAACCTGCAGGCCTTATTCAGAGTAGTATGAATTTTATGAAGTGTAGTCTGATCAGCAGCACCATACACCGGCAGTCCATAGTCCACTAAGGACAGGATAGAGGAGGTGACTGCGAGGTTCAAGAGTTCCTCGGGGAGGCAGTGTTTATACCGATGTAAGATGCCCAATCAGATATTAGTGGCAGTGGCTAGGGCAGCGATGTGTCCATGGAAGGAGAGGGAGGGGTCAAAAATGGATCCCTAGGTATTTATAGGAGAAAACTTGTTCGAGTGGGAAAGAGGACCCAGAGTGAATGAGAAGTTTGAAGTTGCAGGACTTGTTTTGAGGATGAGTGAAGAACATGGTTTTTGTTTTTTTAAGATTTATCATCAATCTATGTTCCTTGAACCAGCCCTCGGCTTCAGCAAAGGACTTCTGCAGCGAGTCCTGGAGGGCAATAGGGTTACAACTTGAGGCAAAGATGACTGCATCATCAGCGTATAATAGAATGTTCCCGACAAGAGCTGAAAGGTGTTAAGGTAAAGGAGAATAGGCAGGCCCAGAATGGAGCCCCTCGAACCCCAGAAAAGATGGGACAGATGTCTGAGTAGGTCCCATTAATTTTTACACGCTAGAGCAGTCACACAGATAACTGGTGCACCAGGAGATAGGCCCAGCAGCAAAACCAGAGAGACTAAGGACATCAAGAAGGAGGGGTGGAGACAGTGTTGAAAGCTTGAGAGGTCAATGAAGACTGCACCAGCCAGAGAACCAGTGTCTAAGGAGGAGTGGAGAAAGTTGGAGAACTCTAGGAGGGCTGTGTTGGTACTGTGGCCCGCTCGAAGCCATGCTGCTCAGGACATAGGACATTGTAGGTGGAGAGGTAGTCAGAGATTTGAGAGGCTACCACTTTTCCAAGGCCTTGGAGAGAGGAGAGAGAATGGGATTGGCAATAGTTTCAGCCATAGTCCTATCACCACCTTTAAAGATAGGGGTGACAGTGGCAACTTTCCAGGCAGTTGGAACCTTCCCCAGGCAAAGAGAGTGGTTGATGAGGCACGTGATCGGGGTAGACTGTGTCTAAGACCAGCCGTAGGGATACACGGATTCAGGGTGTCACTGCCCGCATTTATTACCTTGAGGGCAGTGACAAGGTGCGCCTAAGTTCTTGGAGCAGAAACACGGTGGAGGAGAAAATAAGGGCTAGAAAGATTTACAGCAGGCGCTGGGGAGGAGGGTCAAAAATTTGTAGGAGGATAGGGCTAAGGTCAGTGAATGAGTTGTTGAGGTGGTTGGCTATGAGGGCTGGGTCTGAAGAGATCACGCCATTAATGTTGGGTTCGGTGGGGAGTGCACTTATTTAACTGTTTAATGTTATCCCAGAAGGTTCTGGGGTTCCCCCATGAGGCTGTGAGTGAGGACCGATAGTGCTCAGACTTGGCCTTTCTGATGGCCCGAGTGCACTTGTTTCGGGTGGCAGCATATAACTGCCTGTCACTGGGCTGGCCAGTCTCAGTAGCACGGTGCCATAGGTTGTCCCTATGTTTGAGTTGGTGGTTCAAAGCTGGGGTTACCCAGGGGGCATTCTGCCTTTTAGAATGGCGGGTCGACATTGGGGCAAAGATATCACAGGCATTATTAAAAGTTTGGGTAAAGAAGGAGAGAGCTGTGTCAATGTCAGGAGTTGCCTGTATAGGAGACCAGTCAGTTTGGGACAGAAGTTCCTCAAGTTTTGTCAGACCACCAGGTATTAGATGCCGCCGGCATGTGGACTGTGCTATGGGTTTGGAGACTGAGGATGACCAGTGGAATAGAATGGGGGAGTGATCGCTGAGAGAGTCTGGGAGGACTTGTACATTGGGGATCCGATTAGGGCGGTTGGTGAGTACCACATCAAGCAGGGTACTGGAGCCTCTTTGGGTTAGTCCTGGTAGGTTGGGTAACTAGTTGTGTTAGGTCTATTGCAGAAAAGGAGTCACGGGTAGAGGAGGAGGAGGGGCTGAGCCAGTTGACATTTAAGTCACCCACCAGAATTTGATCTATGGAAGGAGGTAGTGAGGAAAGGTATTCTGTAAGAGAGGCAATGGCCTGTGTTTGGTCCCTGGGGGCACGTGATGCAGTAGTCAGATAAAGGGTCCTTTAAAGGGTCAGGATTAGTTTCAGCGTAAGCGCCTGGGCCCTGGAGTCAAGGGATTGGAGTAGGAAGGGCTAGTACGGGAGAGAGATTCTTGACATAACAGCGAGCCGCGCCTGCCTCCCAACACGGTCGGACCGAAGAGGGTGAAACCAGGAAGGGAGACCAGGAGTCAGGGAGGATTGACAGCCAAGTCTCAACCAGAGCGAGACATCAGGGTTAATTGATGTGACCAGGCATTGTAGTGAGTCAAACTTTTTAGGAGGCTACAGATATTCATGGAGACCATGCATGGCCTGTGGTGCTAGTCGGGAGCTCCTGGGAACCGGGCCAGGGTTTGATGAATGTTCCCTGACAGGAGTAGTAGCATGACTAACACCCTGGCTGGGGAGATGGTGAGAGGTTTCCTCCTCGATTGACATGGGGGAGGGGACGTTAAGGAGCAGGGGTGGGCAGGTGGTACAGGAAGGGAAGGCAAGAATAAGAAGACACCAAGATGTGCCTGAGGCGAGGAGGAAGCTAGGGGGGGCAGGGAGGACCGAGACATACAGAGGTCCCATGGGGCAAGAGAGCAGGTTCAGGAGCAAGGAGGGAGGGGTGCAGAGGCACAGTGCGGAGTAGCAGATGGGTAAGGGGAAAGTGCACTGCTAGTGGGGATAGGCACAGGCAGAGCGTGAGGCAGGGCCAATACATTGTGGTGAGCAAGATCCAAGGGAAGGAGTACTGTACAGGTAGGAGTAGGAAGTAGCGAGGGAGCATAGGTCCCTCTAGTGGCCAGCAGGTATAACCTGCAAATGGGAAAGTGGGGAGATAGGTTCTGGGCAACAGGACGTGATGTCACTGGATGTGAAAGAACAGGACGTGATGTCACTGGATGTGATGTCATGGGGGTGGATCCTTAAATTGACAGCCGCCCCTGGGTGGGTGGGGCAGACAGCACAAAGCGCCATCGGGTTAGCACCCCCCTGCAGGCGTCCAGATGAAGAGAAGAGGCTCTCTTTACCTCGAAAGTAATCAGGCTGGAAATTCGGCTTCCTCAGCTCCTCAGGTGAGCTGCTTGTGTTGCTTGTTTGTCCCGAGTGCCTGCCGCGTTGGCAGTGAGCTTGGGTGCCTATGTAGTGGAGAAAACAAAGCCTCTCATTACTATGCAGCGGAGAAATGTTGTGACTTACACAAAGGGGCTCCACTCCTACAAACAGGGCTATTCCAAAATGAGGTCACACTAGGACCCAGCTTTCCTAATACCTTCAGTTACAAGCACAATTAGATCCAAAACCACAATATTAAACAAGTCTGCTCTATATTAGCTGCTTAGTATATCTAGCTTTAAGGTATAATCAGCAATTAGATCCAATACCACAATATTAAACAAGCCTGCTCTATATTAGCTGCTTAGTATATATGGCTTTAAGGTATAATCAGCAATTAGATCCAATACCACAAAATTAAACAAGTCTGCTCTATATTAGCTGCTTAGTATGTCTGGCTTTAAGGTATAATCAGCAAGGTAACTGTAGGGCACCCAGTGAGTCCCTAGCTTTACACTTCAGCATTAGTAGCACAAAGAAAAGCAAATAACAAGCCCACCCAGCGCTGAACAGGGAACAAAGTTCATAAAAGATAAGTGTTCATCAGGTAGCACCCCCCCTGCAGGTGTCCAGACGAAGAGAAGAGGCTCTCTTTACCTCGAAAGTAATCAGGCTGGAAATTCGGCTTCCTCAGCTCCTCAGGTGAGCTGCTTGTGTTGCTTGCTTTGGCTTCCTTTGAGCCGGCCATGACTTGTCTTACGCTTCCTTTCTTGGAAGGCATTTTTAGTTGCCCTTACTTCTGCACGAAGGATTTCAGAGCTTCAGACTCTTATGTGTGAGCCTCCCTATTTGGTTTTTCATAAAGACAGTGTCTTTACAGACCATTCTTAAGAGTCTTCCTAAGATAGTGTCGGAGTTTACCTTGAATGAAACTATCACTTACCAGTTTATTTTCCTAAGCATGCCAGTCCAGGGAAAGCATTGCTTCGTACCATAGATGTACATAGAATATTCAGATATCATGTTCATCATATTAAGGACTTCAGGAAGTCCTCTCAGCTTTTTGTTTCCTTTGCCTCTGAGAAAGAGGGCGTACTGGTTTCCAAACAGTGCCTATCCAGCTGGTTGGCAAACTGTATCACTTTTTGATATAGGAAGCATGGGAAGGAACATCGTGGAGTTGTTCGTGGCTGTTCAACCAGAGGCATGGCCACTTCTGTTGCCTGTTTCAGGACTGTATCATCTGCAGAAATTCATGCTGCTGCAATTTGGAGTACTGTCCACACTTTCACTAAACACTACAGTCTCAACATTGCAGAAGGAAGGCAGGTTTTGGCCTCACAGTGCTTCAAGGTCTCCTTTCTTAGGCCTGTAGCCTCCAGCCACCCACACTGTCTCTCTGTCAGTGCTGTTTGGGACTCATTCCATAGGTGTGGCCTGATGAAAGAGATATCCTCGAAGAAGATAGAATGGTTACATACTTAATGTAGCAGTAGATCTTCGAGAGAACCTCTTTCATCAGGCCATGCTGTCCGACCCTCCATCCCCCTTAGACTCAGAGCTTCATCACTTCAATCTCTCTCTGCAGGACTGACTACCTGCTGTTCCCAGTCTGGCCTGGTAGCTGAGAACTATGGCTCTCTCCTTGTTCCTTAGAGGGAGGTCCTCTGAGTGTGATCTCTGGCTGGGACCAGAGGAGGGAAGGGGGCCGCCCATGTATTCTATAGAGGATGTCGACGTAAGACATCATCATGGGTGGCCCCTAGTGGACTGCTTGCAGAAACGTTTCCATGGGGTCCTAACGCCTAGTGGCTATAGTTCCATTGGTGTTGCCTGATAAAAGAGATCCTCTCAAAGATCTACTGTTACAGGACATACATAACTGTTATTTCCACTATTGCCTCTGCAGCAGTGTTAAAATTTATAAAGACGAAAACCACTCATTGTGTATCTCTTGCATCAGCAAAGACCATAATGTTAAAGCCTGCTCAGTTTGCCAGAGCTTTAATCAGGCAACGAGAAGACATCTCGAGAAAGATTTTAGAAGTTCATCTAAAGCTGAAAGACATGGAGAAATAGGTTGCAGCAAAAGCGGCTTTACCATCATCAACCATATCTGTTCACCATTCCCTGAAATCAACAGCATCTGTCACAGACTCATCCAAGAAAAAAGACAAATCCTCTAAGTCAGAAGGGAAACACCACCACTGTGAGAAGGAGAAGTGGGATACTGTAAATAAAAGGCTGCTTCCCAGACCATTCCCATTCACCTCTAAGAAGAGGTAAGTCTGTTGAGAAAGGAAGGTCCCAAGCTACAGTCATGGATGCTCCCCCCTCAACCACTGTTCTTCTGATGCCAAGATCAGGATCTGGCTCTGATTCACCTCCCCCACCAGGAGATTTGCAGAAGATACCGCCATTCGGGCCAGTCAGTGCACAGATCCTGTTAGACAATGTCGGAGTTCTTTCTGCGCTTACTGCCACTGCTGCTGTTGCCACCTCTGTCAGAGCACGCAACTGTGCCATCATCGACCTTACCTTTGACATTTCAGTTCCTGGTCCTTGCTGTCGTGCCGGGCCCTGACCAGCCTCCATCGATTGGGCACCCATCGACAGCTCCTCCTCCATTATCTCCTCATCCCATCATTCCTCAATGGATAGTGGCCGATGTCAGTGATGAACTGTCATATAACCAGGATATATGGAAGAGGAGGAGTAGGCCATGGATGAAGAAGAGGACGCAAGTGATGTAGTAGGCTTATGCTCTGCTCTTTTTTCCTGCTCGGAGGAGAGTGTAAAAAAATACTCCTAGGGCTCCACCTGAAGATGCCTCATTTCAGACCTTCCTTAAACAGGTGCAGGCTACTGGATTTTCAAGCAGAGGAGAAGGATTCCTCTAAAAGAATTAGTTCTTGTAGGTCTCTGCCTTTCCTATGGTTCTTATTCCTCCTGTGCATTCAGCATTGCAGGATGTCACCTTGGGTTGCTTGGCACAGCCAGCTCAATTGCCAGCAGTGCCAAGAAAGGCTGATAAACAATATGTAGCCCCCACAGCAGCAAAGTCCTGTTATTCATCCCAGCTTGAAACAGATTCAGTGGTAATCATGGCTGCCCATGATAGATCGAAGGCACCCTAGCCCATGATAGATCGAAGGCACCCAAGCCCATGATAGATCGAAGGCACCCAAGCACGAGTTGTCTTCCTCCTGTTAAGGAGTTGAGGAAGATGGATGCGATGAGGAAAAAGGACTTTTGCTTCTGCTTCCCTTGGCTTAAGGATTGCAAATTATCAGATATACATGATAAAATATCAGATTTGCCTGAGGAAGATTATGGCCTCTCTGGCTGATGAAATGCCGGAGAGCCAGGACAAAATATTGCCCCAGCAGACTGTTGCTAATGGAAAGAAGGCTGGAAAGCACCTTCTCACGTCTGCCTGTGATGCCTCAAATGCTGTGCCAGGGCTGCTACCTCTGGGATCTACCTTTGCCACCACTCTTGGCTAACAGTGGCTGGTTTTGGCTCTTATGTACAATAGTCTGTGCTGAATGTTCCCTTTAGAGGAAAGAAATTGTTTGGCAATGATGTAGAAAATGCATAGAGAGATTTACAGTCCTCAAAAATGACTTTATGGTCCTTGCATACTTTGAACCAAGAGGAAGGAGTAGAGGAACTTCTTTGAGGATATCTCCCTTCAGTGAGCCACATCACAGAACTGTAAGCCATTGGCATCAGGACCACCTGGAAATTGTTGCTGGTTGGGGCCACCCATGTTGGTGTGCCTCGTCAGCCCCTATATAATATGGGCATCCCCAGCGTGCCTCATTTCCTTCTGCTGTCAACCGCTTGTCAGTCCTTCACTCCTGAAGAATGCTTTCAGACTTTTGCAAGTATCTGCTAAAGCTGATACTTCTAAGTTTGTTATTTTAAACTTTCTTTTACGCTGCCGCCAAAAGACAAGGAACCTTTGTTCCATTATTGCCATTGAGGCAACTTTAAAGATTTACAAAGATGACAACCACACTGTTTGTATCCATTACCTCGGTACAAACCACAGTGTTATAGCCTGCTTAGTCTGCCAGAGCTTTAACCAAGCACCCAGGAGACATTGCAAGATGGCTTTAGAAGTCTTTTCAAATTTCAAGAAATGGCAAAACAGGTTGTGGTGAAGACTGCTTCACCATCGTTAACAGCTTCTGTTTCTGGGTCAATGTCTGCCTTTTGATTGTTGTAGTCAGTGGCTAGTTGCTGTCGCTGACTCATCAGAGAAAAAAGATAAGTCCTCAAAACTGGCAGAGAAACACCTCCACTCAGAGAAGAATAGGCAGAAAACAGATGATATTTCTTCTCGAGACCATTCATGTTCACCTCTTAGAAGAGGTAACCGAGAAGGAGGGGTCCCTAACTCTGGTTGTGGTTCCTGTTACCACCCCTGACCATCTTGCAGACACCTAGGTCAGGGTCCGATGCCAGCTCACCTACCCTGCCTGGGGATTCGCAGCCTATTCTGCCTTTTGGGCACTGTCCTGTTGATGACTGAGCTGTCATCACCTTCTTCAGGGCCCCTCGACACAGATGTTATATCAGACAATGTCTGAGCTGTTCCAGCATCTCTTGTCACTGCCACCATTGTCATCTGCTCTATTGGTGCCCACAGCTGATCTGTTGTCAACCTTACCATCAATGCTCCAGTTCTCAGTCCCTGCCATGGTGCTTTGCCCTGAGCAGCCTCCATCAACAGGATACCCGTCAACGGCTCCTCATTTGTCTACTCATTCCGTTAATCCTCAGCCAATGGTTGTCGACGTTGACAAAGAATTGGTGTACAATCCAGAATATATGGAGGAGGTGGAGACAGCAGCCATGGATGACGAGGAGACAAGAGATGTGGTAGCATCTAGCTGCACTATGTCCTGTTGCTCAAAGGTGCATGTGAAAAACACACCATGGTCTCCACCTGAGGTTGCCTCATTTCAGCTGTTCAGGCCCAATTGGGGTTTTCGGCAGAGGAGGATGGTTCCTCCAGGAGACGTCTTTGTGACTCGGTTCTCAGCAGTTTCCGCTTTCCTTTCAGTCACTGCATTTGGCACTTGAGGATGCTACCCTAGCAGCCTGGCAAAAGCTGACGCAGTTACCTGCAGTACACAGGAAGGCTGATAGACAGTATTCAGCCCCAACCACAAAGCTATATTAGTCTTCACAGCTCGATACGGATTCTGTGGTCATTATGGCTGCTCATGACAGATCCACAGCTCCCAGACACATCAGTTCTTTTCCTCCTGATAGGGAATCAATAAAACTAGATGTGATGGAGAGGAAGGCTTTTGTTTCTGATTCCCTAGATCTCAGAATTGCTGTCACGCATATATGATAAACATGTCAGCATTACCTTTGGAAAATTATGACCACTATGGCTGAGAAATTGCCATAGGGCCAAAATAAAATATTGACACCACAAACCATTGCTAATGGTGAAGAGGCAGGTAAAACACCCGCTGAGATCAGCCTGTGTTGCCTCAGATGCTGCGGCCAGAGCTGCTGCATCTGGAATTTGCCTCTGCAACCACCCTTGGTTAAGAGTGACTGGTTTTGTCTCTGATGTGGTGAATGCTTCATTCGGGGGAAACAGTTTGGAACTAATGTTGAGAACACATTAAGGGAGCTACAGGATCTGCAGTCCTCTAAAATGACTCTTGGATCCCTGTATACTTGAACTACAGACCCCAGGGAAGAGGTTGTAGTTCTGTTCTTAGGCTCTTTGCCCATCCAGGCCAAGGCTATTCAAGAGGCCCAGAATGCGATTCCCAAAGGCTTCAGCTTTCAACATCCCAAGCTTCCAACCTGCTACCCAGTGCCCATGTCAAATTTACAAAAGGTCAGACCATTACCGGCACACCCCTGGTGCTTTCTTTGACCAAATGGTTGGCCAGTTGCATTACGTTTTGTTACCAGAAGTGCAGTAAGCAGCTTCCTGATGCTGTCCATACTCACTACACTCATGGGGGTGGCTACTTCAGTGTTTTCAAAATGTGTCTGCTGCTGTCACATGTGATGCTGCTGCTACTACTTTGAGTACTGCTCATACATTTACTAAACACTACAGTCTGGACATCATCTCTTGTAGATGTTCTAGCTTTGTCCTCAGTGTTCTACAAGGCCACCTTACTTAAAATCATTAGGTCCTGCCATCCTCCCTCCATGTTTGGCACTGCATGGGAATTGTTCCATAATGTGGCTCAGTGGAGGGAGATACTGTATCCTCAAAGAACATAGAATGGTTACCTGCCATAACAGTAGATGTTCAAGAGAACCCCCTCAATGGAGCCACATTTCTCCCTCCCTCCCTCCCTTCCTTGTCAGGTGATGTGTGACAGTACTGCTTGCTCTCACAAGCTGCCTGTCCTCTGCTGTCTAAATACAGCATCTATACTCTGGTTTCTATAGCTTCTCCTGTGTGCTTGGTTTGGCCCTGCGGTCCAGTGATCCTCGAGCTTGTCTCTGGTGTGGAACTGAGGCATGCTGGGGATACCCACATTATGTAGGTGCCAGTGGGATGCATCAATGTGTGTGTCCCACAGCCAGCAATAATTTCCAGGTGGTCCCTACGCCGACAGATCACAGTTCCATAATGTGGCTCAGTGGAGGAGATTCTCTCAGATCTACTGTTACGATAGGCAACTATTGTTTCTTTTCACAGGTGCCATGCCCGTCCAGACAATGGATATTCAAGGGGCTCTGGATGTGGTTCCCAGAGACCTCTGCCTTCCACTTCCTAGGCTGTCATCCAGCCCCTGCCAGACTTACAAAAAGTCAGACCATTACCGGCACCCCTGCCACTGGCACTTTCTGACTCCCCTTCCCTTCCTCCAGCATCACTGCCTCAGGATGTGTTGGTTGGAGGCCTAATCTCCCTCTTCTTACAGAAGTGGAGGGAGATCACTACAGATGCCCGAGTCCTGGAGACGGCTCAGCATGGACATGCCGTAGAGCTCTTATTGTTCCTCCAGTTACACCCCTCCCCCCCATTGCCAGCAGGTATCCTCCAGAACATCTTACCTTTCTGCTGCAGAAGATTCAAACCCTCCTCCACAAGAGTGCCATGGAATGCATCCTGTTTTCAGAATAGAAGCAAGGCTGTTATTCTTTGTACTTTCTGATCGGACCTGGGATCTATGGCCCATATTAGAACTTTGAGACTGAATCCATTCATTGAATAGAACAGAAAAAGTTTTGAATTGTCTCTCTGCAGTTCCTCCTCCCCCTGTTACCAAAAAGGGAATTGGAAGGTTGCTCTAGATATGAAGGATGCATACCTTCATGTCAAGATCCACAAGTCACACAGAAAATATCTACTCTTCATGCTACAGGGCTCATAGTTGCCAATTTCATGTCTTGTGTTTTGGTTTATGTACTGCACTGCATGTATTTACTAACTTTTTTTCTATGGTGGCAGCTGCCCTTCACAGGCAGGGCCTCTATGTCTTCCATTTCATAGATGACTGGCTACTGGAAGCCCAGTCTTGGGAAGCCATTGTGTACACAGTATTTCAGACCCTACTGTTGTCGACCAGTTGGATATACTGGTCAACAAACCAAAGTCGTTTTTTACCCTTGCCAGAGGCTCCAACACCTTGGGCCTGTACTGGACACAGAGCTGGGCCAGGCCTTTCTGCCCACCAACCGTACTATGTCACTGGTGGCCTGGCCCAACTGGTGTCATCCAGTAACCGTGTGTCAGTCAGATGCCTTCTAAGATTAACTGGCCTAATGGCAGCTGTCATACTGACTATCCTGCAATCTCGCCTCCACATGAGGATACCTCAGTGGTTCCTCAGGGAGATGTGGGCATAGCATTCTGAAGAATTGGAGTGTCTCATACAAGTGACTTTTCCTATATGTTGTTCCCTGCTCTGGTGGTCTGACCACTCCAAACTACAGACTGGGTCCCCATTCCTCCTGTTATCCCCTTTTTGGTGATCACAGATGCCTCATGTTCAGGCTGGGGTGTCCATGTGGGCCCCTTCAGAACTGAGATACAATGGATCATTCTGGATTCGATTCTGCACAGCAGCACTCTGGAGATGAGGGCTGTTCTGCAGGCTTTCACCACCTTTCTACTGTGGAAGCAGCTGCTGGATCTGTACAGACAATATTTCGTAGATGTACTACATTACCTGACAAGATGGAGTGCATTCATATACGCTCTGCAGAGAGGCAATGCGAGTTTGACACTGGGCGGTGGAAAAGGACATATTTCTGTCCTCGGTGTTCCTGGTCTGTTCCCTGAATGCACTGGCGGCTCGCTTCAGTTGATCCCGTGAGCTGTGCCACGGATGGGAACTCTCAGACTCTGTCATGGATGGCCTGTTTGAAAGATGGGTTGTTCCTCTTCTGGAAAGGGAAATCTTCATTGGGGATATCTCTTTCAGTAGGTCACACCTATGGAACTTAGCTGTCAGGTGCTAGGATCCCACAGAAGTCTTTTTCTGTAACAGTCTACAAGGGGCTGCCCATGCCGACATCGGCATGCTGACGTCACGTACCATATAAAGGCATAGGCAGCCCCGCTCCCTCCTCAGTTCTTTCCTGATGTTGTCTGACTCGCAAGGTCTCCTGCAGAAGCCTCGTCATTCAGTCAACCTCCATTTTTCATTCTATTTTATACCTAGAACTGTCGAGTCGTCCTCTCTCTTCTGTCGCTGCTGCTGTGTGAAGAAGATTTTTTGGGACGAAGACCATGACGTCTGCAAATGTTTGTCCAACTGTATTACTATTTGTTGTAGGAAGTACAGTAAGGCTCTTCCTGGGGATGTCAAGGGCCATTTCTCCAGTGGCATGGCTACTTCAGCTGCTTGTTTCAGGAATGTTTCTGCTGCTGACATTTGTGCTGCTGCCACTTGGAGTTCTGTCCACACTTTTGACAAGCATCACAGTTTGGACATTGCCTCTTGCAGGCAGGTTTTCACCTAGCCATGCTTCAGGGTCTCCTCTCTTGAGGTCTTTGTATCCTGCCTCCCATTTGGTCCTTACTGATGTCACTGCTTGGGACTCATTCCATATGTGTGACCTGCTGAAAGAGATTCCGTCGAAGATCTACTGTTACGATAGGTTCTTGTGTAACTGTACTGTCTCTGTACACTTTCCCCCAGGTACAGGCTGAAACAGCATCCTTAATTCTGGTGGCTCCTTGCTGACCCAGATAAATTTGGTTCCCTCTGTTCCAACAACTAGTGGTGGAACCTCCAGTCCCACTCCCCCTGTGAGTGGGACTTCTCACAAATGAGCGTGGTGCTCTAGTGCACACAGATCTGTGAGCACTGCATCTCAGCACCTTGCTCCTGAGGACATGGAGTTCTCCTGCTTCCGTGTCTCTCTTGCTGTTGCTGATGTTACCTTACAGTACACATACTCACAAAACTGGAAATGTTTTACAATTTGGTGTACTGCCCATGCCCTGAATCCCTTTACAGGCCCAGTTCCCACGGTGCTGGATGGTGCACTACCTCTTGTCCCTAAAGGACTCAGAGGTGGGGTATTCCAGAAAAACAGTTGCCCAGAAGGAGGTTTTCCATAGATTTCTAAGAGGTATTCTACTCTTGCACCCCCCCCCCCCAATCCAAAATCCAGTTCTGGTGTGGTACTTTAATTTGGTCCCAGAAACCCTGACTGCACCTTTCTTCAAGCTGGTACTCGGATTGTACCAAGAATTGTAGAAAATCTTCACAACTGTTTGTTGATTTTGCTTCCAAGCTGGTGGGCTCCCTGATTTCAAAGCAAGGCCTGTCCAAATGACTGGCCAGTTGTATTATGCTTTGTTACCGGAAACAAAGTAAGCAGCTTCCTGGTCCAGGTTGTGCTCATTCCACCCATGGGGTGGTTACTTCAGTGGCCTGTTTTCAGAATGTGTCCGCTGCTGACATCTGTGCTGCTGCCACTTGGAATACTATTCATACGTTCACAAAACATTACACTGGGGGACATAGACTTGCTGGCTTTGGCCTCAGTGTTCTGCAAGGCCTCCTTACTCAAGATCATTAGGTCCAGCCGTTGTCCTACTGTACATGGCACTGCTTGGGAATCGTTCCATGATGTGGCTCAGTGGAGGGAGATATCCTTGAAGAACATCAAATTACCTAACATAACAATACATCCTCGAGAGACTCTCTTCTACAAAACCACAGCCTTCCCTCCCTCCTTCCCCCCAGTGTTGGGTGACAGGTGACCATGCTACCTACTCTTGCTAGCTGCCTTCCCTATGATGCCTCATGCAGCACCTATATTCAGGTTTCTGTGTCCTGTCTTGTGTGCCTGGTTTAGTCTGGTCACTTCAGTCCCTGCCGGTTCTACGATCCTCCGAGCTGGTCTCCAGTGGGGAACTGAGGCATGCTGGGGACACCTACATTATATAGGTGCCGATGAGAGGAGTCGACTTGCATGGCCCTCAGCCAGCAAAAATATCCCAGTGGTCTTGATGCCGATGGCTTACAGTTCTGTGATTTGACTCCATGGAGGAGATTCTCTCAAAGATATACCATTACAGTAGGTAGGTAACTATTCTTTCCTCTGCCAGTCGCATTTTTGCTGCAGTTACCATCAGTGCACCATCAGATTTACTATTTCCCCACACAGACTCAATTTGCATGTCTGAAGTCACATTTGTTAAGTGACACCCCCCCCCCTTGTCTGCACCATCCCCCTTCCCAGTGATAATTTACTTAATTTTACATGCAGAGATTCCGGTCCTTCTTTTTATGTTGGCATGCTTGCGCAGCCAACATCTTGCAGCAGTGGGGATTTGGAGGCGCGGTCGCTGTTAGGCGAATGCAGGGCATGCATCGGTAAATTGTGTCCGCATTCCCCAATCAGCCCCTGCATACCAGCATACCACCATGCATACATAATGTGGTGAAGCACACCTAAAGAAAAGGTCCGCTGTCACGAGCAAGAAGCTCGTCAGGCATGACGGGCCTTCCCTTAACGTGCTCACCACATTATGATATGGCAACAGTGGCGCAAACTACTGACTTTGGGGTACCCAATCCCCCTATCAGTTACCCCTGCCCCCTCTGTATGTGCCGACGAGGAGCCTACTCCCCATCTGCATAAATCACCCCCCATTGTTAATGCTGAGGGGTGCCCAATCCCCTCGGCTTGGCACCCCCACCACTTTCTTTGTGTGCCCAGAGAGCCCACTTCCCGCCTGTATAAAGAACCCCCCATTGTTAAATGCTGAGGGGTGCCCAATTCCTCGGTCGGCCCCCCGCTTGCTTTGTGCCGGAGGTGCCCATCCCGTCGGCATAACATCCCCCCGTGTTGTGTGCTGATGAGGGTGCCAGTCCCCGTCGGCTACAGACACCCCCGACAGTTAGGTGCATGCTAGGAGCCCACCCCAGCATGCCAAATCCCCTAAAAAAAAAAAAGTAAAATGAAAACGGTCCCTCGTAGTCTCCGTGCCCCCCATCCTCTGCGCACCCTGCCTCCCCACACCTCCCCCTCACCCCATACTTACCTCTGGAGTCCGGCGCGACGATCTACACTCTTCAAAGCCAACTGCGAACTGAAGAAATGCCGGTAAGCTGTATAATGGAATAAATAGGGTGTTTTCAATTTTGCTGCATATCTCAGGCATTTTTGGGAATTTTGGCCCCAAATTTTCAACATGGGGTTTTTGGGACCCCTCCTCATGAATTCTTGCACTGTCATGGTTGTTATTCAGTCTCGAAAGGTGATTTTCGCGGTCACCGCGTGAGAATCACCTTTGGGGCCAATAACGAAATGACAGTGCCACTGTTCATGAGGGGCCTCAAAAGCCTATGTTGCATATTTGGTGGGAAAAATCCAAAAAATGACTGTTTTATGAGCATGCGTTGCGCAGTTGCTACGCACGCTCGTAAGTTAGCGAATTCGCAATATTTTCACGTCAGATTCTCAACATTAACATTTTACCACACCTTCTTGTGAACCGTACAGCTGTCATTTTTCACATCCTGGCCGAAATGTGTTATTGCATTTCTGGTGCAGAATAGCACGGTCGCTGTGCGAAATCAGTGTTCAGGACCCGTTACGAAAATGAGAGCGACACAGTTCATGAGCAGAGGTCCTAAGTTGCCTGTGTTGAAAATTTGGTGACAATATTCCATAAAATGACTGTGTTACGAGTGTGCGTTGCGCAGTTTGCACGCACGCTCGTAAGTTCGCAAACTTATAATATTTTCACTCCAGATTTTCAACAGAGCCATTGTTCTGCACCTCCTAATGAACAGTACAGCTGTCATTTTTCACATCCTGACCAAAATCTGTTTTCACAGTTCCGGCGCAGAATAGCGTGGTAGCTGCGGAAAGCCTATGTTCGAGACACATTATGAAAATGGCAGTGACACTGTTCATTAGCAGATGTCCTAAAATGCCTATGTTGAAAATTTGGGGACGAAAGTCAATAAAATGAGTGTTTTACGAGCGTGCATTACTCAGTTTGCATGCACGCTCGTGACTTTGTGAATTTGCAATAGTTTCACTCCAGCTGTTCATCATTGGCATTTTTCCATGCCTCCTTATGAACAGTGCAGCTGGCTGAAATGTGTTTTTCGTCCGCCGGCAATTGCGCGGTTGCTGTCTGAAATCAGTTTTCGAGACAGTTTGATAAACAATGACACTATTCATGAGCAGAGGGAAATGCCTATGTTGAAAATTTGGTGCCAAAAGTCCATACAATGATTGTGCTGCAAGCGCATTGGCGTGAGTTTCATCAGCACCTCGTAACTTCAGCTAATCTGCAATATTTTCATGCGATATTTCAACCACCGCATTTGTGCACACTTCCTTATCAACAGTCCAGCTGCCATTTTTCATAGCCTGCCCAAAACACGTTTCTGCAGCTGTGGTGCACAGTGGCGTGCTCACTGTGCAAAATCACCTTTTGCAACACATTAACAAAATCAAAGCGCTATGCGTCTCTAGCTCCGCCACTGCAAATGCCAGCGCGACAACATTCGGCATTGACAAATGCTTGTTTGTTTCAGTGATGGCTCTGCAGAGAGAGAGAGAGAGAGAGAGAGCATGCGATGTACAAGTGAATCAGGATATGCAGTGAGAAAACAAAAAAAACTTTAAAAAAAAAGTGCATCAGTGTTGGAGACGGCACCATTTTAAGCGACAGTGCACATATACCAAATTATCAGGCAATAGTTTTTGAACTATTTCTTACTGCTAGGACTATTGCCCATTGTCAAGGTAAGGCAGGGCAGTATTACCCAGCTAGTTCTGGTGATGTGACCAGGTTTTGGCCAATCACAGGCCGGTATTGTAGTCCAAGGTTTAGTTTAATAAAATAAAATATTACATGTGGAGGCAAAGACCTTAAATGGTCCAAACTGCTTTGTTTTGTTGTACTAGTTCTAGAACCAAGAGAGTTTAAAAGATTGCCAAAGGATCATAGAACTTGAGGGTTTTTTCACCTTGTTGAATTTTAACCGCCAAATGCCAGACTGCTTCTCCAGCTTTGCCAGGTCTTCCATTAATTCACTTACACCCTTGTCACTGTCCACTCTTATGCAAATCTTTGTATCATCTGCATGTAGAGAACTGCTGCTTTTTGTACCTGTACTGATAATCGCAAATAAATATGTTGAAAAGCACTGGCCACAGGACCACCCCTAGGATACACCACTTGTCACCTGTCTTACCATTGATTTGACCCCATTAATGACTGCGCTCTGCATCCTGTCCTGAAGCCAGTTGCCCACCCAGTGTTTCAGCTCTTCTCCAACCCCTATATCCCCAGTTTTCTTTACCAGAATAATATATGGGGTACCAAGTCAAAAACCTTGCTGAAGTCCAAGTACAGTATATGACATCCATGGACTTGCCCATGTCCAGGTCTTGTGAAACACCATTGAAGAATTCAGTGAGGCTTGTCTGACAAAACCTTTCCCTTATAAATGCATGCAGTTTATTATCCTGGAGCTCCAGTATCCCCAGGAATTCCGCCAGCCTTTGTTTTATAATAGACTCTTGTAGCTTACATGGTATGGACATCATGCTTACCAGCCTGTAATTTCCAGTATGCCCCCATCTCTGTTCTTTTGTAGCAGGATGACATCTGCTGTTCTCCAATCAACTGTACCTCTCCTGTGTCCAAGGAGCAATTAAATAGATCCACCAGTGGCTCTACCAGGAACACACAATGATGCAGACCATCTGGACTATTCGTTTGCATTCTCTTGCAGTCTAGTGGATTCCCTCCCCCCATCCCAGCCACATATATTCTGTGATAGTCCAGTGGCTCCCCTTCCCCAGCCCTGTACCCTTAAAAAGCCTCTTCCAACATTCTAATCTTCATTGAGGCTGTCTCTTCCATTAGGCAACACCTTTGGAACTGTAAGCTGTCAGCGTCAGGTTCACTCGGAAACCTTCAGCCAGGATGGCCAGGAAGTATGCGGTCCCTACCGGCTCTTTGTTCGGTTTTTCGGAACACCCCTCCACCAAGGGGTTGGTCAGCGATAGCGTTTTCCGGCGTGCCGGGAACACTAGGGATGTAGATAAGCCCCCCGACAAGGAGTCCAAAAAGCTGGACTATGCCGGGCGCAAGATGTATGCTGTGTCCTCCCTTGGCCTCCGCCAGGCCAGCTCGGCCGTGCTGATGGCACACTTCTCCCACGCCCTCTTGGGGTCCCTGGATGAGGTGATCCCTCATCTCCCGGCCGACCTGCAGACCACATTTAGGCAGGTTCGGGACCATGGAAGGGCAGTGGCAAAACAGCAGCTCCAAACGGCTCTGGACATTGGAGACTCCTGTGCCAGATCAGTTGTGGCCGCAGTGGCCATGCGCTGCAGAGCATGGCTGAGGATATCCACCTTCACGGCGGATACCCAGCATAAACTGGCGGATGTCCCCTTCCTAGGGACCGATCTCTTCGGCCCTGGAGTGAAAGGTCACCTCCAGCGGATCGAAAAGTCCAGTGCCACTCTGGACTCGGTCACCTCCGCCCAGAAGGACAAGGGCCGTCGAGAACAGCAACATAAGTCCTTTCGCCCTTCTGCACCTGTGGCATGTCTGGCCCAACAGCACCAACACCAGGGACAGCAGGCTCGTGCTTGGAACCCCAAAGCCAAGCCTGCGACTTCCTCTAATAGGAAGCAGGGAGGGAAAGGCCCTGGAGGTCCCTCAGCCGGTCCCTCCTCTAAGCCTGCCCAGTGACGGGTTGAGGGGTGTCGCCTCCAGCCTCGTCACTCCACCCTGGGTTCCCTCCATGGGGGGACGGCTCCGCCACTTCCTTTCCGCCTGGTCCGCTATCACCATGGACCGTTGGGTGTTGGAGGTGGTAGGAAAGGGCCTGCCCCTGGAGTTCGAGCAGGCCCCGGCTTTCTGAGCTGTCGCCCCTCGAGGGGCTACGGGGTCCGCAGCCTCTCTGTTGGCTTGCTGAGCCGATATCACCCTGCTCCTCGAAAAAGAGGTGATCAGGAAGGTGGCGGATCCTCCTCCAGACCCAGGGTTTGTGTCCAGGTACTTCCTGGTCCCAAAACGGATGGGGGGCTGGCGCCCCATTCTTGACCTGCATGACCTGAACAGGTTCCTAAGATCTCAGACCTTCAGGATGGCCACTCTGGCCCAGATAATCCCATCCTAGGAACGAGGCATGTGGTTCTGTTCTCTGGACCTCCAGGATGCGTTCTTTCACGTCCCAATCCGTCCGTCCCACCAGAGATTCCTCCACTTCAGGGCAGAGGGATCCCTCTACGAGTTCCGGGCCATGCCCTTCGGCCTTTCCCTAGCTCCCAGGGTCTTCACCAAATGCATGGCAGTGGTGATAGCATTCCTGCGGCACCGAAGGGTCTGGGTGTACCCCTACCTGGATGACTGGCTGATTGCAGCCCCCTCCAGAACGGAGGTGGAGCGGTCCAAAGATCTGGCCCTCCAGATTTGCCCTCAGGTTGGCCTCCTCATCAACGAGGCCAAGTCGGAACTCGTGCCAAAGCAGGTGATCCAATTCATCGGGGCAGAGCTCGACCCTTTACGAGCCAGAGCATGGCTCCCGGTGGACAGGGCCTAGGTTCTTTCCTCCTTTGCCCAATCATTTCAGGTTGGGCAATTGCGACCTGCCCGGGACTTCCTGGGCCTCGTGGCGGCCTGCACCAGCGTGGTCCATTGGGCCTGTTGGTACATGCGTCCCCTACAATGGGGGCTGGCCAGCCAATGGTCACAGCACTTCGATCCGCTGGATCAGCTAATGACAGTGACCCAGGGGATGTGGAATGCTCTCCAGTGGTGGACCGTTCCGGCACATCTGCAGGAGGGCATCCTGTTTGTCCGCCCCGAGCTGACGGTCTCTCTATCGACCAGTGCCTCTTTGATGGGTTGGGGTGCCCATCTGGGGGAGCACAGAGCGCACGGCCTCTGGTCCCCTTGGGAGTCCCGATGCCACATCAACCTGCTGGAGCTTCGAGCGGTTCATCTAGCCCTCACCGCCTTAGCTCCTTTTCCTATGTGGTCAAGTGGTTCAAGTCCAGACGGACAATACCACGGCCATGTACTACCTAATCCGCCAAGGTGGGATGCGCTCCATGCCTCTGTGCAGGGAAGCTCTCCGCATTTGGTCACTCGTGCGCAGCCTGGAGGTGGATCTCCTTGCCATCCATGTGGCAGGAGCCTCCAACACCTTGGCCGATGCCCTAAGCTGGATAGGATCTGCGCCCCATGAGTGGTCTCTCCTGCCAGAGGTAGTACAAGATCTGTTCTTCCACTGGGGCACGCCTCAGGTGGACCTGTTTGCCTCCAGGGAGAATGCGAAGCTGAGACTGTTTCATGCCCGCCCCCCTCAGCAGGGCTCGCTGCAGGGGGATACCTTCTCGAGGCCGTGGACCCAGGGCCTCTTCTGCGCTTTTCCCCCATTTCCCTTGATCCACAAGGTGCTTCTCAAGGCGAGGAGGGACAAGGCGCAGGTGATTCTAGTAGCCCCAGACTGGCGCCGCCAGTTCTGGTATCCAGATCTCCTCAGTCTCAGCTCCAGGCTCCCGAGGTGGCTTCCAGCCCGCCTAGACCTAATCTCAGTCAACCAGGGGAAAGTATTCCATCCGGACCTTCAATCCCTGCACCTGACGGCCTGGTTCCTGAGCGGCTAGAGTTCCATGCCTTGGGTCTTTCCAACGAGGTCCTCAACATCGTTGAGGCGTCCCGTAAGGAGTCGACTAGAAAATGCTATGCCTTCAAATGGAAGAGATTCTCCATTTGTTGTCAGGCAAGGGCCTGGACCCTTCCTCCTGTTCCTTGGCAAGCATTCTGGACTACCTGTGGTCCCTTTCTCAGCAGGGCTTGGTCGGCGACCCTTAAGGTGCACCTGGCAGCCATTTCTGCTTACCAGGCACGGGCCGGAAGCAGTTGGTGGTGCAGGAGAAGGTGGTCGGTGCTTTTTCAAAGGCCTTGATCACATATCCCCTCCGGTGCGAGAACCTCCACCTCCGTGGGATCTACTGCTGGTATTGGCTAAGCTCATGGGCAAGCCATTTTGAACCGATGCACAGGTGTGACATCTCTCACCTGTCGTGGAAGACCGCCTTCTTGGTGGCTATCACGTCAGCCAGAAGGATGGGAGAGCTCCAGGTGCTTTCCATGAGTCTCCTTATCTGGTCTTCCACAGGGACAAGGTTGTCCCTCGCCCCCACCGAAATTCCTTCCGAAGGTGGTGTGGAGTTTCACCTTAACCAGGTGTTGACTCTGCGGTGTTCTACCCCAATCACACCTTGGAGGCCGAATTAGGCTCCATACTTTGGTCCCTAGAAGAGCTCGCTACTATAAGGAGCGGACAGCTGAGTTCGGGAGAGGTTCACCAGCTGTTTGTCACCTACGCTGAAGCCGCACCTGGCAGACCTGCAGCCAAGCAGACGATAGGCAGGTGGGTCACCTCCTTCATAGATCTCTGCTATAGGTTGGTGGACATGGAGCCTCCCAGAGGGGTAAGAGCTCATTCTACCCGCCATACCGCTGCATCGGTGGCTGCTTCCAGGGATGTCCCTATCCAGGAAATCTGCAGGACTGCTACCTGGAAGTCAGCACACACCTTCATCACCCACTACCACATCGACCTTGAGTCACACCGGGATGCTGGTTTTGGGGCCTCGGTTCTCCAGTCTTTATTTCTTAAGTAGGGGGTGTGCGCCTTGCCTCCCTCCTCCCGGAGAACTGCTAGGAGTCTGCCAGACAGTGTGGATGAACAACATATCCATGTCCCTAGAAATACAGGTTACTCACCTGTAACAGGGTTCTAGGAATGGTATATGTTGTTCATCCTATTCCTGACCTCCCAGCCCGACGCACAACCTGGCTTCTGGCAGGCTAGATCTGGCGTCATGGGGCAGAGGAGGAGTTTTACCACCCGGGTGGGTGGGAGGAGCCAGCTTGAAGACCTTCCGGCAAGGTTTAAAGCAGCAAGGAACCTGCCAGACAGTGTGGATGAACAACATATACCATTCCTAGAACTCCTGTTACAGGTGAGTAACCTGTATTTGTAGTTGCTATGACCTCTGCTCAAAGGATTTCTGAGCTTCAGGCTCTTATGTGTGAGCTTCCTTGATTTTTCTTAAAGGCATACTTTCTTTGCATACAAATCCTGAGTTTCTACCAAAGAGGGTATCTGAATTTACACTGAACCAAATAATACACCTTCCTGTTTATTATCCAGAGTATGCCAACCCAGGTGAGGTGCTATTCCATGCTTTAGATGTACATAGAATACTGAGGTACTAAATATATTGATTGCACCAAGGACTGCAGAAAGTCTTCGGGGCTTTTTGTTTTTCGGCCCTGAGAAAGAGGGTGCTTCTATGTGTAAACAATGACTCTCCAAATGGCTGGTACATTGTATTACATTCTGTTATAGGAAGTAGAATAAGGAACTTCCTGGTGCTGGTCGCAGTCACTCCGCATGGGGTATGACCACTTAATTTGCTTATTTCAAAAATGTCCCCACTGCTGACCTATGTGTTGCAGCCACATGGAGCACTGTTCACGCTTTCACTAAATGTTACAGTCTGGACATTGTCTCTCGCAGACGTGCTGGTCTTTGTCTTGCTGTACTGCAAAGCCTTCTGTTCTGATTATGTGTCACACTGCACCAGCTTCCCTGCTGCTTTGTACTGCTTTGGAATCATTTCAGAGGTGTGGCCTAATGGAGGAGATGTCCTCGATAAAGATAGCACACTTATTTAAGAACTTATCATAACGGTAAATCTTCGAGGCAATCTCCTCCATTAGGCTGTATGCTCCCTCCTTCCCCCTGTTCTATATCCTGAGAGTTATACCAGATACTGTGCCTAAAGCCTTACTCCATGCATCATATTTTTTCCCAGTCCCATACCTCTCCTCGTATGCCTGATACTGGTTTAATCTCCTGGTTCCTCATGGCTTGAGGCCTTCCAAGGCTAATCTGTGGAGGAGAACTGAGGAGTCATGGTGCCGCCCATGTTATATAGGTCTCGAAGCTATATGTCATTATGGGTGATACCCGCTAGAAAAAAGTTTCCGAGTGGTGCTGATGCTGATAGCTTATAGTTCCAAAGGTGTGGCCTAACAACGGAGATTTTTTTGAAGAGCTACTGTTACGGAAAGCTCTTACATAACTGTGCTGTCCATCTCCGAGCTCCACCTCCACTGGCCATAAAGGGGTTGGCCAAACTTTAGCAACACCCCTATCGCCTGCCTCTATAGAAATGCAGAAAACAAGGAAACAATGCTTACACAAAAGGCAGAAGTAAATGCCAGTGCAAAGTTCATGATTGTTCATCACACAGGACTGACGTTAGCTTCGCAGTGCTTTGTGGCTCACTGCCACTTCCTTTGGAGGGGTGAGGCAGTTTGTACTTTCATGCTGGTATTTATTTCTGGCTTTTGTGTGCATTTTTCTCCCCATTTGTTTCACCAGGTACGCTGGTATATACCCTGGTCCCAGGGATGTACCCTGATCTACCCCTGGTGATTCCTGGTTCACTCCAGGCCCACTCACACCAGGTGTCCCCATGGCTATTCCCCTCACCCTGTTTGGCGGTGGCCCCGGGGGAGTGGCATCCTCTTTCCCAAGGTAGTGTACTATTTGAGCCAGGAACCTGGGCCATCATATAAGCGATGCTATGGGTTTTTCTCCCTCCTGAAACCCCCCTTCCCCCTCCCATGTGCACAAGTGTCTGGGCCTCTGATATTGCAGCAACATTCCTGTGGAGGGTGAACGCTCCCATGGCCCACTGCAGGGGTTTGCAGCAGCACTGAGGTGCAGTGCCAGCTAGGGCTGTGGGAGTCGGCAAATTTGGCCCAGCAGGCCAATTTTGTACCAGGCTGGGCAAAACTTGAATCGGCTCGATTTGGCTCAAAATTAAATGAAGGGTTTTGAGTGTTAAAACTCATTGGATTTTTAACAACTTCTCATGTATTATTACAGCATGCTGCTGAAGTGCATGATAAGCAGTGAACAGTATGACTGAGTAAGCAGAACCTTCACAATGACTGGGGTAGGGTCCCATACCAAGAGGCTAAGAGTCGGTCAGAAAACCTAAAACACCTTCCTTCTCCACTGTTCCATCCCACCCAAACCTGCTTCTCTAATTAGTAGTACCCCCCATGGCGGTGCTGACGCTGATGATAGGATGATGGTGGCGATGATGGCAGGAGAGTTTGATGAAATGAAAATGGTCAGCAGTCAGAAAAATGTGAGTGAGCTGTGCTGCTACACTGCTGATGAGACTGACAAAATCTGAGGCAAATGCACTGTGGTTGGCTACAGAGGACACTGGTGCATACCCGGGGGCAACACCTTCCTCGTCTTCTGTTCTATCCCACCCAACCCTGCTCCCCTAGGTAGTACTCCCCATGATGGTGCTGATTGTGACGATTTCGAAGATGATGACCAAGACTGAGACTCCTTTTAAATAAATGAAATAAATACGAGAGGCAGAAGGGAGATTTCATGTATTTGCAACACACACTGAGGAACTCTGAGTTTGATACTATATGTTCTGTTTATGCAGAGATAGTATACTTATAATTAAGTTGGGGCAGGTTTATTTTCAAAAAGGTTAACTGTTCTGCTACAAGAAAAATGTTTCTCTTACAGAGGAGATTAATCATAGTGAAACAACCCTTGGTCAGAGTAACAGGTGCCGTCACTTGTGGGAACAGTAAAACAGCAGCACTAACCCTACTGGCCTCAGAAATATTTTAAACTTCAGGACCAAAACTCTCACTTAGGAGAGTAGCCGTAGTAAAACAGCCTTTATTCAGAGTTAAAAGATGAAGCCATTTGTATGGGACAGTCACAAAGCTGCAAAAGTTCAGTTCTTCTGCGCTGCTCAGAAATATTCAGAAAGAAAGGTTTAAAAAAATATTATCAAAATGGTGACAAAGAACACCACAGTGCTTGTGGTTGTCTGACACGTGCTTTCCTCCCTTTCACCAGGCCTTGCAGCAGAAGTCTTTATTTTTCTAGGACTCAGCCAGTGACAGACCTTTTTTTTTATATTTTATTTTTAATTTTGCCTCTGGGGGCCAGAGACAACCCCTGCCTACCCCTCCTTCCATCTTAATCAACAGCAGAGATCCCATTGTTTTTCTTTCACTTGTCTGACTCCCAAGAGCCAGCTGAATTGGGTTTAAAAAAAACGTGTTTCTCTGTTTGCTGCTTTTGTGATATATATATTTTTTAAATCCTATTACTCCCTATCAGACTCTATCTTTCCTTCCTGTGCAAGAACACGCAACGCTAGTTATGGAATTAAGTTGTGCCACGCTACACAGACAAGCTCTGAGACAGACGCGCTAAACTACAGCTCCTGCTGCTTTGCCATGCTGCTCATCTCTGACCCTGCTGAGCTGACCTGAGGGGTTTATAAAACCACTCTACGTCATATTGCCTGCTCCAATCAGAGTACAGCTACCAGAAGCAGGGTCAGTCTGAGCAAAGAGACAGATTATTTGATTGGACTGCCATGAGGGCAGTCACATGATTCCCCGACTGTCTCTTCTTTCAGACTGAGAGCAGCTTCCTTGGAGGACTGTCTGGGAGGTAGGAAGGAACCAGTAATGTCTGGACAGCAGGCGGCAGCATCTAGCAGCATTCACCGTATAAGGATGGAGGAGGAGGAGGAGGAGCATCAGACCTTTCAGTATGCCCATCCTCTAAGGTCCCTGCCTGTCCCTCTTCTCGCCATCTCCCCCCCCATTGCTGCACATGCCCATCGGAGTTTCTGCAGCACTACACCATATTGTAGCACTTGTTCTGCAGCACACATCCAACTTGGAGGTAATTTGGGCTAGGCTTTTCAGGTTTGGGCAGTGAAACCAGATTTTGTAAATTTCTTTCCGATCACTGTAAAACTAGAATGGCCCAAACATTTGGCCTGACTCAGTTCCCGGCCCTAGTGCCAACTCTCCTTGACCGCAGTGCACTGCCGAGTGGCAACTGTTGCGGTTGGCCCCACCCCAGAAGTGGCATCCCAAGCTTGCTCCCAAACATTGTTTACTTACAGAGCAGTGCAGTGCAGTGATGCTGGGCTGCCGGGGCAGCCTTGTGTGCTTTGTTAAAGCAGCAACACTCATCACTGTTGCGCACAGTCGTTTGTGAAGTTTACAATAGTTCTACAGGCAAGGAATTTTGCATAAGTGTAACTGACCTGGCGGAGGTCTTCATACTTCTGTGTAAGGGACTGCGTTCTATTAGTATAGTGACCCCACCCTCTTTCATGCACTAGGACACTTTGATATGTGGTGGCATGGAAGGTGATTGCAACCTCCTTTTAGTCTACCTTGGGGGGTCCCAGGCAAGGGGCTGGTGCAAAATCATTGGCACAATGATTGACACCAGTCGTCTGTGACTGAAAATCAGGCTCTTGAATTTTATAATTGTTCTTCCTTATGAAAGTTGAATGGATGAAACTTTGGCGCTTATCATATCTTTGAAAAAAAAAAAATTTAAGCATTATGAAGTGTGAAGTTGTGTTTGTACTTCATGAAAAAAAAAACTCCATGTGTATAGATTTTAGTGGTCAAGGGACTTATTTTTACTCAAGTGCTGATATGATAATTAACTGTTCCAGGTAATAATGTGACTGCCCGCCTGGATAGTGCTGTATCTACACAAGTGGAATTATATTACTGCTCTGGATACTGGCCAAATATTATATTACTGTATTGCTCTAATGCTTCATGTAGTAGTAGTAGTAGTAGTAGTAGAAGTACAAAAATAAGTTTATCAAGGAAAAAAACAATTTAGTGTGTTTCTTATAATGGACCCTATTCACACCACAGCCCAGTACACTGAAAAGGGAGCTTACTGAGCTGTGCAGTTGCACACCATGTACCCAGCCCCTGTCAGACACAGGGGGCCTGGATTCAGTAACCCTGGCTGGCCTGATCCGAGGTCACATAGTTCTGTGTGAGGGGTAGCACAGTGCGTGTGTGTGTGGGGGGCAGACCTGGACTGTACTGTGGGCTTCCAGTCAAAAGCCCCAGACAGAGCCACAGTAGATCCCCCTCCCACTGCAGATTTATTTTTTAATCATTTGCAGAAATTAGTGGCGCCATTTTCTCCCCAGTCATCTAGCGTGGAGGAGGGCTGGGGTCCATGGCTGTTGGACAGCATGTTGACATCTGGATTTACGACACCTGTCAGGTGGGCCTTCTGGCTGGTGTAACAAATAACTCCCGTGGCACCAGCCTGGCAAAGCACAAATGGCATCATGCTTGCAGTGCTCTGCTGGTTCACTGCTAGCACCCCCACTCCCCCCCCCCGCCTTCTTGCATAGTTGCACAGGCAATAGGCATGGTGGGACCCTGGCAGGGATACGCGATGGGGTGGGCAGTTTGTATATCTGCGAGTTTTGATGAACGTATGGCCCTATGCACTGTGTATTGTGGCACTTAGGGCTCTGTTTTGTTACTGCATAGGGCCCATTGTGTTGTTATCTTTTTTTAAGTAATAGAGTCCACAAGTTAATGAGAGTTGTGCTGTTCTGAAGTTACTGTGTGTTGAAATTGGTCAGAGTTGTTTATTCTTGACAAAATTACTGATGCCGTTTACTCTCTGTTTCTATACAAACGTAATTTTTGTTGAAATTACTGATTATTTCCTTTTGTATTGGTATAAACTGTTTGTAACCTGAATTCTGATTGAATTGGGGTCTCTTCGTGTAGTGAAGTCATTCAGAACAGCAGACAAACATGTTTCATATCTTTGGTAAGTTGCTGTAAGGATTTTTAGCATAGCAGCAGGAGGAAAGGATTATTTCAAACTAGATGTTTATTAATTAGATAAGCTCAGCCTCCACGTGGTTAAATTAAAAACAAATATTTTCATGAGCTAGAAAGGTGTCCTCTGGGTAACATGTAGGAATCCTGGAAGAGACAGTATATAGAAAACATTTTCAGATATGTTCCACATTATAAAAATTGCTGGAGATCCTAACAGTGCAGTGTCTGTGCCTTGTTTTGCCGTGCAGAAGATGTGGGTTTAGTTTTACATTCTGAAGTTTCCTTCATGGATCAGTGTTCATTCAGTATGGTTATGGAGCTGATTCACGTGAACTCCAGAAGGGGCACTGAGAGAGTGCTTGTCGTTAAGTACCTTCTCTTCTGCTTAGCAGCCAGCTCAGAGTAGTTTGGGCATACAGTGAGCATAGTCAAAGAACTGTGGACCTCTCCCTTCCCAACCATGGTCCAGTACTGCCTGTGGGGTGGGGGACTGTTCTGGAAGCTGGAGACAACCAGCAGTAGACTATATGCAAGTGGCCTTCAGTGACTTAACTTTTTTTTTCCTTTTTCTTTTAGTATACAACAAAAGAAAATGATTTCCGAAGGCGGAACTTTCCTAAAGGGCATGATGCTTGGAGGATTCTTCTGTGCAGTGGTGACACTGCTGGGAAATTACAATGGAGGATTTGAGTCGGAGATGCTGCAGCATGTGCACCACCACATCCAGGCCCCTAACAGAGAGGAGATCTCAAATCTTTCAAAAGAAAAACGTATAGAGCTCACGCAGAGCATCCGTGTGTACTGCATCATACTAGTGAAGCCTAAAAACCTTGGGCATTGGGCTGCAGTAAGGGAGTCCTGGAGCAAGCACTGTGATAAGGCAGAGTACTTCAGCTCAGAAGATGTGAAAGTATTTAAATCAATCAACCTTGGAACCAATGACATGTGGGTGATGATGAGGAAAGCTTACAGACACGCATACGACCATTACAAAAATGACTACAACTGGTTTCTTCTAGCCCATCCAACTACCTTTGCCATTATTGAGAATCTGAAGTACTTTTTACTGAACAAAGATCCGACCCAGCCCTATTACTTTGGTCACACTGTCCAAGCTGGAGAACTTGAATACGTGGAATCCAGAGCAGGAGTTGTCTTAAGTATAGAGGCCTTAAAAAGGCTTACCAGTGTGTTAGACGATCCTGTGAAATGCCCAGAGACAGGAAGCATGATTTGGAAGTTGTCAGAGGACAAAGAGTTAGCAGTGTGCCTGAAGTATACAGGAGTGCGGGCAGAAAATGCTGAGGACTCCGAAGGAAAAGAATTGTTTAACACAAAACCGGTTAACAGTCTTGTGCAAGATGCTATGTCCAAACAGCCCAATGAAGTTGTGGAAGGTTGCTGCTCTGATGTGGCCATCACTTTTGATGGACTTGACCCTAACCACATGCATGTCATGATGTATGGAGTCTACAGACTTCGTGCATATGGACACTCTTTCAACGATGCTTTGATTTTCTTGCCACCTGAAGGCTCAGATAATGACTAAAAAGTGTCACCTCAGAAAAAGAACACGTTCACCATCATGGGCTGAGCCTTATAACAGAAACAAAAACAGTGACTAGTTAGGTCTTCAGCATCACTAATTGACGTAAGAGACGATTTTTTTTAATGGAAACTGAAATCTAATCAAGGTTTGAAATGGAGGTTCACTTCAACAGATCAGTTTTTCAGGTGCACTCTACTGACCCATGTGTAATAGTACTTTTTACATACCACATGTGAAATATACATCTACATACAACTCCACATGGTTACCCATCAGGATTTTGGACCCATGCCTACAACATTTTTCCACCAGTGTTTGATTATGTATGTGGTTTAACATATTAGCTGTGATATGTAGCGTGTGTTAACTTCAATTTTGTTGTTTCAGTGTCGGCAACAAATGGTACACTGGTAGTGCACTGCTAATGATTTGCACAGTTAAATAAAAATATAGTGAATGAGATTGGAGTCCACACAGCTATCGCATTATAATGCAGCCATTTTAGCCGGTACTACTGAATTGCAGTAGCACTGGAGGGGCTGGGGCATACACCTTTACCCATGCCAGGTTTTCTGAAAATCACCTGAATTAAGGAGGGAACTATGTCTTTTCTGTTTCACTTGGCTTCTTGACCCATTAAGAGGTGTTTTGATGAAAGAAATATGCCTTTGTAATGTAGTAGTCCACTGGTCAGTCATCAAAGGTATGGTTCATAATGCAGAGGAGTTTACCATAGTGATCGCCATGAGTTTTTTTTTTTTAATTGGACCTAGTTTGGAACCTATTAGTTTGTTTTCTATATAACTAAGCCATTGAGGTCTGACCATAACTCAGTGGCAGGGGAGTCAGCTGTTAACTGAAGGATGTCCCACGAGTGAGTTGAGATGGGAAACAACTCTGTAGAACAAGGTTTGTTACATTGGGAGAGTACTTTACTGTTCTTTGGTCACAGAGCGTCAGTCACAATGGCTGAAGCAGTAGTAGAGTCTGTGAGAAGTCCAAAAGAGTGATGGATAATGATCTTTCACTCATCTCGAATTACAGTGCAGAAATGTTTCCTTTTTTTCCCACATTCTGTTTCTCTCCTTGGTCTCCCTGGCAGCCCCCTTCTGACCACCTCCCCCCCGGCCCCATTACTCGACCTCTCCGGAGTTTACCTTACACCGTTGTTCTCTGCCACAGGACTTGTGGTGTATGCGTGATCAACAGTGCGGGGCCTGTGGAGGGTCGGGCTTCATCCTGCCGCCTGCAGTGTTTTTTCTACTGTTTTCGCCCCAGGCCCACAGACTTGCAGTGGGCGCGATGAGCGAGTTCCGCCTCCATGGATGCACCCCTTGTTGTCCTGAACATGTGGTGCCCTTCCCTTATATGTTGGCTTGACATGTGCCACCATCCAGCCATTGCTGGGTGGCTGTCAAGCAGCGCACCGCACTAACCCCCCTCCTTGAGGAAGGAGAGCCATCCTGGGACGCTCAATCCTTTCTCTCCCTGCTGGCCCCTGAGCAACCTGAGTCCGTTCCTGACCCTGCGTCACTGGCATGGCAGGAGGTAAGGTGCCAGCACCTCGGCACTCCATGCCACCGGGTCGGCTTTGAAGTAATGTTTCTAGTAAACATTATGGTTTTATTCAATGTTGGGTGGGTGCGGACTCCATTTTCTTAAGTAAGGAATAATCCATTTTGGTGAACAGCAACATTGCATTAAATGAACACCATGGGGGAGTTGACACACAAGATGCAGCTGAGGTCCTTCAACTACCCAGGAAGTTAGGTTATTGCAGCATTGATGTACACCCACAGTGTATTATTACACTCGTAAAATTGGTTAACTGGTCAGACGTGCTACAAATGTAGTTAACGCTCCCTGTGTCAACATGCAGTTTGTCAAACAAGTTTTTCTTTTAAAAAAGTGTTTCTCTAGCACACATATTTTTTATAACTTCCAACAAAGGGAAAAATCCAAATTGTGATTGCCTAGCAATTGAGAGCAATATACTGTGCATTTAAAAATATATAAATATATTATTCCGCTGGCCTGCTAAACCTACTTATCGGTATCTGTTCTGACCATTACAGAATTAGCTGAACAATGTTTTTGTCCCTTTTTATTTGTTTCAGCTGAATGATGTGGCTTGTTATCTCCTGTAGCCTGATGTTAATTTCACTGCATTTCAGCAAATTTACAAAAAACTGTCTAATGAATGGGATGCTATTCTGGAGCTGGGCTTGCTACTTGCTGACAGTATCTAACCTGGAAATGACTTGTGAAATGATACTTTATTCGTTACAAAAATAATACGAAACTCTGCATTTTATGTAACTCTAGTGGCCAGGTATGACATCCCTGTGCATACAGATGGCATGGGTACCAGGTTGCTGTTCTTAGAAAAATAGGAAGCAAAAACAGTGTCCCTTTAAAGGTATCATTTTGTGTTTGTGTGTGAGGGGAGAGGGGAGTTTTTCAAGGTTTCATGGTTGGTCGTGAATTATCCACTGATGGGTGTGTACCCCTTCATTGGGCAGACTGAATGTAAGGTTTTCCATTTATTTCACCTGAGGTCGATTGAGGTTTTTGTTTTTCCATCTTTACTCCCCAAATCCGCCACCCTAACAGTGGGCTTGCCATGTCTGTACCTTTATTTGGGCAGGGTGGGCAAGCATGATTGCCTTCATAGAGCCAGCCCCAATAGTACTCTTTGGTCAGCCAGCCTAGGGGAGGGTGAAATACCAGGCACCCTGTGCCCCCCTCCTCAAGAGCCTCACTGCCATGCTGCACTTCACCCCCAGGCAGCATATGTGTGACATCCCAGTGATCACATGTGAACCTCATCTCCCAGGTGACCTGTACCCCCCCCCCAGAGCCGAGCGCCTCATGGCAATGCTTTGCTTCACCCCCAGATAGTGTTGGTATGACATTGCAGGGATCTCAGTTGAACGCCACCTCCCAGATGGCAATGTGATGCATTACTGCTGCTCACTGGATTAATCATTCTCTTGTGCTTTTTATTGGCCATTTTAAAGAACCCCCCCCCCCCATTTCAGTTGCCCTTATGTAAAGAAATAAAAAAAAAAAACTCCCCACTGGCATCAGCAGAACCCGGTTACATAGACAAGGCACCTTTATGTTTTATATAGTGCCCTATGCCTGGCTCCCAGGACGTGTTACAAATCATGTAGAAACAGAGCCCAAACATTGCCATGTAAACCTGCTGAGTGACTGGCATAGGAGGCATGGCTTCTGTAGCTCCAGTTTTTCCCTAATAGTAGTTTATAGAAATTCACAGAAATTTTAATGTAAAGAGCTTCCATTACTGAAGACCGTTTCATGAAAATAGAATTTTTTTCTTTACCCTTCAGTGTTGACTCTTAATAGAAACGTAGAATTTGTTGGCAGAAGAGGACCGCTTGGCCCACCCAGTCTGCCCCAATGTTCCCTTCCTAATTTGTCATCCTACACATGCTTGAAGCCCCCTGTTGTTATTGCCTCCCACCACTTCTGCTGCCATAGAAACCCAGAATCTTCTTTGGGGGTATCTCGGTCATTGGGTTACACCATAGGAACCTTCTTCATCTGAGACGGGGAATCCACATGAAAGATTTTTAGCAGTACAACTGGAGCCACCTATGGCATCGACGTACGCCGACATCGGCAACCCTATACGGGCATGGCCTGCCCCACTCCCTTCTCAGTTCTTTCCCGATGTTGCCTTGCAAGCACAGTCTCCGCAGAAGCTCCGTCATGATGTTCACTCCTTTTTTGGCATATGGCCATTTTTTCCTCTATTTCTTACCTAAATCTCTTTTGATGTTTTTTCTTTTTTTTGTTTGTGTTGAGAGTTGATCCGTATTGTTTACTTTTCCGGTAATGCCACTGTAGAAAGAAGATTAACTCTACAGAATACCACTCTGTGTCTGCTGTCTTGGGCTTAATCACAACATCTCAGACTGCGAGCTCTGCCAGAAGTTTAATCAGACAACCCTCAGGTGATGCAAGAAGGCTCTCAAAAAAATTCCTGGTGGAACAGCAGGTAGCCAACTCTGGGCAGGGGTCCTCCGGGGCCCCGGCCGCTCAATCGCCCACTGGATCTTCGAGCTCCCAGGTCTCCAAGGTCCGTGACAAGTCCTCAGGGAAAAGTCATGAAAAAAACTGGGATTCCGACCACTCCCCCTTCCCCACAGCCATCCTGTTATCGATTGGCCTCTCCTTCTTTGAAGGGCTCTGCATCAATGGTGGCTGCCACAATGAAGAGACCAGCTGTCCATGTCTCTGTTTCCACCAGGCTCATACTGACAACTTCTCCACCCAACTCACAGGGCACCCGGCCATCGACCTCTGGTCGTCAGCCCCATCTCCATGGATGACAGGCTCGTTGTCAGTGGTTGCTCCATTGAGACCTGCCCCTTTCTCTCCAAAGGCTACAGGCTCGTTGGGCTCTCGGAACGGAGGGTCGTCAGCGTCTGTGCTGTCGAACCCCCCCCCCATCGATGACCACTATGAATCTAAACAAAGTATTTGTCAAGTTCACTAACATGCTAGTTCAGCAGTTTAGTGCCTTCAATAGGCCTTCATCGCTGGCACTGTCAATGGCAAGTTAAGTAAATCGACACATGTTAAAACACAGGAAACTCCCTGGGCCATCAACGACCACTCCGACACCAGACCCAGACGAGGATGTCGCTGTTGAGGAGGTGTACCATCCTGATCTCATCCTTCCTGATAATATAGAGGAGGAAGAGAAAGAAATCCTCATCTCTGATAGGTCCACTGCCTCTTCAGTTAGTGAGAACCCAGTCAAGCATACTCCAAGGTCTCCTCCTGAGGATGTCACCTTCTTCAATGTCATGAAGCAGTTGTCTGCCACTGTGTACCTGGTAGACTTTCTTGAGGTTCCAGAATCTCCCCATAAGATTATCCCTTCTCTGTTTCCAGCCCTGAAGAATGCTACTATGGCAGCCTGGCACAGGCCAGACATGGTACCAGCTATGACACGCAGCACAGTCAAGCTTTACAATGCCTCTCAGGGCCTTCCTTACTTTGCAGCCCAGAACGAAACTGACTAGGTGGTCATCAAGGCAGTCTATGACAGATCTAAGGCACTTAAGCACTTTAGCTACCTTCCCCCCCCAGATAAGGAATCCTGTGGGCCTAGGATTGTAAACTACTTGTCACATATGGTTAAATTTTAGAATGCCAACTGGAGAAAGGGCAAAGCTGCTGCCCAAACCCTTCCAGATGGTTCCCAGAAGCAGGAATTGCTCCAGTGTTTGCACACTGCAGAGGATGTTAGTAAACATCTCCTCAGGGCCCTGTATGATATGGCCAACACAGTGGCCAGGGCAGCTGCCACAGGCATATGCCTTCATAGGCACTCATGGCTTAGGGTCTCTGGATTTGCAGCCGATATGCAAACCAAGGTGCTTAACTCCCCTTTCAGTGGCACCAGGCTCTTTGGCCCTAATGCCCAGGACCTCATCGATAATCTGCAGGCCTGTGGCACAGCTATCAAGTCTGTGCATTCTCTCTACCAGATTCAGCCCCATGGTAGAGGGTGGTCTATTTTTCATAGACAGGCAATAGGCCAGGCTCGGGCCCCTGCACCCTGAGAAAGCGCAGAGCCCAGTCTTCCTTTCCTGCCCCCTCAAATACTGGAACAGCAGCCAGGTGTCCCAGAAATGATGGACTGGCCTACACAGCTAGTGCCTTCACAGCTTGACTCCTTGCCAGACCCCCCTGTCCTCTGGTCTGGACCCAGGAGGCGGTGGCCATAGGTCGGTTCTCCCTCCATCTAAATCAGTGGAGAACCATAAACAGATGCTTGAATCCTGCAGATCATAAAGAGCGGTCATACCTTGGAACTTATTCAGCAGCATCCAGATACTCTTCCGCTACTCTCGGACTACCCCCCAGCCCACTTGTCTGTTCTCCGGGAGGAGATATAGTCTCTTCTGCGAAAGCAGGCAATCAAACAAGTGCCAAAGCATCAGAGGAACCAGGGGTTTTATTCCAGGTTCTTTCTGATCCCCCAAAAAGACCAGAGATTTGAGAACCATCTTAGACCTCAAGGACCTCAGTCTCTTTGTCCAGTACAAACAGTTCTGGATGGTGACTTTGCCAGGCCTCATGCCCATCCTCAGGGCCGGAGATTGGCTCTGTTCACTGGACATGCAGGATGCTTACCTGCATATCTTGGTCTTTCCTCCACACAGGAGGTTTCTTTGTTTTGCTTTCAGGGCAAACACTACCAGTTCAAAGTGCTGCCCTTTGGCTTATCCTCTGTGCCGCGTGTCTTTACCAAGTGCTTGGCAGCGGTTGCAGGAGCTCTCAGGAGAGAGGGACTGTATGTCTTCCCTTACCTGAACAACTGGCTTCTCAAGGCCCCTTCCAGGGAACAGCTCTTGCTGACTCCAGAGCACACTCGCCAGCTCTTCCACTCCCTGGGCATAACGGTCAACATGCCCAAGTCCATTCTGGTGTCATCCCAAAGACTGCTGTACATCGGGGTGACTCTGGACTCCAAACAGGAGAAGGCCTTCTTACCCTAAACCAGGGCAGACTGCCTTATAGTTTAGGCTCAGGTGGCGGTCCAGAGTCTGTACATCCCTGTCAGACTGTACTTCAGGCTATTGGGTCTAATGGCAGTGGCCATTCTCACTATTCCATTGGCCAGTCTTCACATGCACACCCTTCATTGGACCCCCAGAGTGCAGTGAGATCAGTGCAGGGCCGAGTTGGACCAACACATCCTGGTCTCCTCCCCAGTTCTCAAGGTACTGCAGTGGTGGATGGATCCCTCAGATCTTCTTCGAGGGGTCCCTTTCCAAATTTCTTCCCCGCATCAGATCCTAACCATAGATGCTTTGATCTGGGCTGGGGAGCACACCTGGGTCCCTTTCAAACCCAGGACTCCTGAATTCCATGGGAAGCCGCCCTGCATATCAGTGTTCTGGAGATGAGAGCAGTGCTCTGTGCCATGCAGACTTTTCAGGAGCATCTTGCTCCAGGCCAACTGCTGGTGCAGTCGGACAATCTGAGTGTAGTCTACTTCGTCAGCAAGCAGAACGGGACTCACTCGTATGCCCATTGCAGAGAGGCCATGCGAGTGTGGTATTGGGCACTGGAACACAGTCTGACACTCTCTGCAGTCCATATGCCAGGTGTCCTAAACACCCTGGCAGACAGTCTTAGCAGGACTCAGGCCAGCATGCATGAATGGGAGCTTCTCTCATCCATAGCAGATCATCTGTTTGACAGATGGGGTCATCCAGAGTTGGACTTTTTTGCATCCCTACTCAATGCAAAACTGCCCTATTTCTGCTCGCTAGATCCAGGGCCTGGAGTTTTCAGGCAAGACGCATTGTCCCTCATTTAGGGGGGGAGATTTCTGTATGCATTCCCTCCATTTCCATTAATACCGAGGGTGCTGATCAAGCTACAAATGGAGGGGGCCTGCATGATTCTCGTGACTCCATTCTGGCCCCGTCAGATATGGTTCCTGTGGTTCAACAGCTGGCGGTGGAACCTCCAGTCCCTGTGCCCCTTTGCAGGAATCTGCTGACCCAGGATCGAGGGACCCTGGTCAATTCCAATCTCGGGTTCCTTCATCTGCATGCATGGCTCCTGAGAACATAGTCATCGCCAGGTTTGGGGTCTCTGACAGGGTGGCGGATGTCCTGGTGGCCGCCCACAAGCCTTCCACCCATGCCACTTATACCATGAAGTGGAAGGGGGTTGCCATTTGGGCTGCCAAACATTTCCTGGACCCATTCACCTGCCCTGTGAATCATATTCTGGACTACCTGATTTCTTTGTCTGACTCAGGTCTCCAATATTCCTCCCTCAAGGTTCACCTTTCGGCCATTTCTGCATTTCATGAGCCTGTGGTTGACCGCACTATTGCTCAGCTGGATGTCTCCCGCACCTTTCTCAGGGGCATTCTGCACCTGAAACCCCCAGTCTGTTCCTCGGTTCTGGCTTGGGACTTAAATTTTATTTGGGAAAAGCTGACCCCGTCTCCTTTTGAGCCAATCACGACTTGCAATTTGCGCTTTGTGTCTTGGAAAGTGCTCTTTTTGGTTGCAATTACTTCTGCTCAAAGAATTTGAGAGCTTCAGGCCCTTTGGTGTGAGTAGCATTATTTGATGTTTCACAAGGACAGGGTATCTTTGTGCACAGATCCTAAGTTTCTGCCTAGGGTGGTTTCTGAGTTCACACTTAATCAGTCTATCCAGTTCCACTATGCCGCGACGACAAGAAATGTATTGACCATCGGCATAGCGACAGTACACCACCACCAACTGGTGTTGTGCCCTCACTTGGGGAACAAGTGTTTTGTGTGGGGGGCTTCACCCCCCCACCACCCCCCATGTGGGGGGCTCTGCCACCCTCCCGTACTATAGATTACTGACTCCAGTTGGAGTTAGTTCAGGGAGGGGGACAAACACCCCACCGGCAACAGTGTCGGGAACGTGGAGATCATCACAGCGAACTGCCGGAAATGTTGCTATGATGGCCTTCACGATATTCCTATCGCTGTGCAGTCGGTATACCAGTCTATCCACCTTCCTGTTTATTTTCTGAGCATGCCAATCCAAGGGAAGCACTGTTCCATATGTTATATATGTGCAGTACCTTCAAGTATTTCATGCTTTGGACTAGAGAGTCCAGAAAGTCTAAGCAGTTGTTTGTTTCTTTCACCCCAGATAGGGAGGGCACTTCAGTTTCTAAGCAATGTTTATCCAAATGGTTGGCAAATTGCATTGTGTTCTGCTACAGCAAGTACGGCAAAGAATTGCCTGGTGCTGTCAAAGCTCATTCCACCAGAGGCATGGCTACCTCGGTGACTTGTTTCAAGGGGGTCTCAGTTGCTGATATTTGTGCTGCTGCCACCTGGTATGCAGTCCACACTTTTATCAAGCATTACAGTCTGGCCATTGCGTCAAGAGCCTGTGCAGGTTTTGGCAGGACTGTGCTACAAGGACTCTGATCTTATCTTAAGTTTATGGCGATCCAACCTCCTGGACTGTCTTGTTTTCACTTGCCACTGCTTGGTACTCATTCCTATGGTGTAACCTGATGACTGCGATACCCCCAAAGAAGAAAGAACAGTTACATGAGAACTTACCGTAACAGTAGATCTTCGTGGGGATCTCAGTCATCAGGTCTGATTTCCCTCCCACCATCCCCCTTCTTGGGGCTCCTGTTCAGGACTTGGCTATCTGCTGTATTCCATCTTTTATACTTAGAGCTGGGTCCCTCTGTCTCTCCTCGGTTCCCCACGGCATTAGCCTTGCTCCCTTCATCTCCGGAGGGTAAGAACTGAGGAAGGAGTGGGGCCGCTCACGCCTATATAGGGTTGGTGAAATCGGCGGACATCAATGGCATGGGTGGCCCCAGTTGTACTGCTGAAAATCTTCCATGCGGATTCCCCATCTCCAACAGCGAAGGTTCCTACGGTGTAACCTGAAGACTGAGATCCCCTCAAGATATACTGTTACAGTAAGTTCTTGCGTAACTCTTTTTGTTGGCAGAAAAAGACCTATGTGCCCATCCAGTCAGTCTCTTGTCCCTGCCTATTCCATCACCACTGACCCTAGTTGGTCATAGGTGCCACTCCCTTCCCCCATTCCTCTGCTAATATGCCTTGTGACTATCCCATGCATTGCTTGAATCTCCTCACAGTCTTTGCCGCCGGCAACTCCTCTGGCAGGCTGCTTCAGTCATCCAGCGCACTTTCCGTGAAGAAGTATTTCTGCATGTCTCTGCTAAACATCCCCCCTTAGCTTCATTTCATGCCTTCTTGTTCTAATGTCTTCCTTCCTCTGAAATAGACCCTCTGCTTGTACCTTGTTCACGCCGGTGAGGTACTTGTAGGTTTAATTCATCTCCCCTCTCACTCTCCTCTCTTCCAAGGAGTACATGTTGAGTTTCTGCAGCCTTTTCTCGTATGGCTTCTCATTCAGTGCCCAGTGGTTGCCCTCCTCTGTACCGCCTCCACCCTTTCAGTGTCCTTGCAGAGGTGCGAACTTCAGAACTGAGCACAGTACTCCAGGTGGGGCCTCACTGATGAGCAATTTAATGCCAGCACTGCCTCCCTCCTCCTGCTAGAAAATCCTCTCCCAATGCACCCCATCATCCTGCAAGTCTTTCCCTCAGCTTTGTCACACTGTCCAGCTACCTGGAGATTTCATCAGATGTGATGCCCCCCCCAGGTCTGTTTCTTGCTTGGTGACTGTAAGCTCCACTCCCCTCATCTTATACACAGCCCCTGGGTTCCGCAGCCCTAATTGCATAACCTTGCACGTTCTTGCATTGAAAACAGCGAGCTTCTACCCCCTAGACCATTCCTCTAGTGCCTCATATCCCCTTGCACTCTCTCCACCCTTTGCAGATTGTCAACCCTGTTGCAGATTTTTGTATTATCAAAGAGACGCACCTTCTTCTCAAACTTCTCCACATTGTCACTTATGAAAACATTGAAGAGGACCGGTCCCAGCTCTGAACCCTGTGGCACCCCACTTGTCACTCTGCTAGTGCCTGAGTGGCTACATTTACCACCAATCTTTACTTCTGTCCCTCAACTAGTTTGATACCCAGCTTGTCACTTTCCCCTCCGCCCCCAGGCTGCTTAATTTCTTAACTAGCCTCCTATGCAGCACAGTGTCGAAAGCCATACTGAAGTCTAGGTAGGCCACATCCACTGCTCTTCCTTGATCCAACTACCTGGTTAACCCAATCAAAGAAATCTGAGAGATTATTTTGACATGACTTCCCCCTGTGAAACCATGCTGCCAGTGGTCCTGCAGCCCTTTTACCTCTAGATGTTCCACAAGTCTCTCCCTCAGTAGTGTCTCTATTCACTTCCCAATCACTGATGTGAGACTGACTGGCCTGTAGTTGCTAGCATCCTCCCTACTACTGCTTTTGTGCAGAGGGGCCATATTGACCCTTGTCCAGTCCTCCTGGAACTCCCTGCATTTTCACTGAGGTGCTAAAATGCTCTGCCAGAGAGGTGGCCAGCTCTGTGATCATTTCCCTTTGGACACTTGGATGAATCCCATCTGGCCCCATTGCCTTATTCTTCTTTAAGGCTTCCAGATCCTCTCCACGAGAATAGATGTGTTTCCACTCCCCACTCTCTGTGTTGCTTACTGCAGCATGCTGGTCCGCCTCCCTACCCTCTAGTGTGGAGACCGAACAGAAGTAATTATCTAGTATTTCCGCTTTTTCTTGATCTTCCTCTGTATGGTCCCTCCTGATTCTCACTATCCCTCCCCATGTCTTCCTCTTTTCCCAACACATACCTGAAGATGATTTTGTACCATTTTTGACCTTATTAGCTATCCTCTCCACTGTTGGTGCTTTAGGTTGCCCTCACCCTTCTTTCTGCCTCCCTTTGTTTTGCCAGATATACCTCTCCATTCTTTTCCTTCTGGGTCTCCTTGTACTTTCTAAATGATGTTTTCTTCTTCTCCTTCACTGCTTTTGTCACCTCCTTAGAGAACCATAGTGGCCTCTTCCTCTTTCCCTTGCTCACTTCTTTTAAACAGCATGTTGTTGCCTGGGCTATACCCTCCTTAATTGTTCTCCATTTAGCCTCCACTTCCCCTCTGCTTCCCACCCCCCTTTGAGGCATTCTCTGAGGCAATTTCACATTTCTTTTAAATCTGCCCTCCTGAAGTCCAGGACCCTTGTCTTAGTGTGTTCCTTTTTCTGTCCTATCCTTATGCCACACCACACAGTACGGTGATTACTTGTATCCAGAGGACTACCCACTGTGGCATCAGCAGTGATGTCTTTGTAAGTACCAGGTCCAGTGCTGCCCCATTCCTAGTGGGTTCCAGAACTAGCTGCCTGAGAAATGCCCCTTTATGGAATCGAGGATGACCCTGCCTCGTGATGTAGCTGCAGTGAGAATGCCCCAGTAAGTCCCTCATAATCAAAACTTCCCCATTGCTGGCCATTTTGCTACTGGCTTTCCCTAGGGTTCTGTCTAAATTCCCTTTCCCTCACCTGTTCCAGGTGTCTAGCACCCTTTCAGTGAAGTACTACTTCCTTACATCCCTCAACCCCCCTCCGCCGCTTCATAACATGGCCCTTTGTCCTGGATCTCTTTCTGATTTAAGAGACTTCCCTACTGCACCCTGTTCACCCCTGCAAGATATTTATAGATCTCTATCGTGTCCTCTCTCGCTCTCTGTTGCACTGTGTACATGTTGAGACCCTGTGTGGGGGTGTTAATGTGCAAAATGGCTGCCACTACATATTTACTCACTTCACTACCAGTCTAGCATTGAGTGTAAAGCACTGTGAGATACCATGTGTAGGAGAAGTGCCATATAAATGCTGATTCTTCATCTTCATCCCTCAGTCTCTCCTTGTAGGGTTTCTCGTGCAACTCCTGCACCATTTTAGTTGCCATCCTCTGGACTGCCTTCTCCCTTTCTATATCCTTCCAAAACTGGATACAGTACTCCAGGTGGGGTCTCACCAACTTATGTCTGCTTTGAAGTCATGATCCTCTCTGACGTGGCAGTCCATTGCTGTGAACAATAATTCTAAAATTCTGGTGCCACAAGCAGCAGAGGATTATGACTTCAGGGCAGGTATAAGGAACAAGAATGTTGTGAGATGGAGTCCTGCTGATGGCAATTGTCAGAGTGGTGTAGGACACGGGAAGTCGTTCCCCTATTATTTGGGCACGTGTAAGAAGACTGCACATTTTTTCACATATCGAGTATCAAGGAATTTTTTTAAACTGCCCTGGTGTGTTTAGGTAGACACTGTAGGAAAACTGTTTACAATGGCCCAGTTGAGAGAGGCGTCATAAGAGATTTTTGCTTAAGGAAGAAAGTATGGCATTTAAGCCAGTATTTTCTACCCATGTCAGGGAAACTGAAGGGACACGGTAACCAAAACTAAGTTTATCATGAAGGGGGTAGTGTTATATATTTATATGTACATTTCGATCAAGTAAAAAAAAATGTAAACAGGTGATCAACATAATAATCTGCTGTATGTTTAATACAATATTTTTGCAAAAATGTTTTCTATGGGATTATAAAAATTATTTATCAGAAATAAATCTTGAGCAATTCAGAAATTTCTGGAGAATGATATGTATTTATAAATCTTTGTAAAATAAACTTAAATTCACAGGAGAGCCACTTTGACATTGAATCTAATTTTTTTAGTCTGTCGATTTTTTTCCATTGAAATGTTAAAGTTGATGTTTATAAGCACAAATTTCATGGCTTTCACAGAATTGTTTGCAGACTGCTGTACTTTTTTTTTTTTTTTTTTTCCAGAACTCCCCGCAGTTATGGAGTGCTCAGATATGAAACTTACATGTCAGGTTAAAAGTGCATCCAGTGATTCTAAGTTTTAGGACAATTTTTTTTTTTTTAAATTCTCTATTTTTTTTTTTTTTTATTTACCCTTTTTCCTGGCAGGACCACCGGCTACATCCTCCGCCCTGGTCACGGCCCCCGGAGACCTCTACCACCGCCTATAGCTGCAGAGGACCCTCTGTCACCCCGGCTTACCCCCCGGAGGGTGGGGCCGCAGGCCACCTTCGTGACCCTGGAACTGTGACTGGTTGGGGTCCCGCAGCGGCGGTGGCGATACAAGGCTCTCCAGGGAGGGCTTCATCCATCGGTGGTCCTGCCCCGCCATCTTTTTCCTCCTTATTTTCTCCCCAGAGGCGGCGGGCGTGCAATGACGCGCAGCGTCTGCCCGCCCCCACGCCAACGATCGGCTACGTGAGAACTCCCGCCTCCCGCCGGAGTCCCCAGCGACTTGAGTGCTACCCACACCTCCCCGGAGAAGGAGAGCTGTCCAGCGGGCCTCGATCCCTACTCCCCGGCCGCCCTCCGGCGGCCCAGATCCGTTCCCGAACCGGGTTGCCGGCATCAAGCGGAAATCCACCGCAATTCTCTATTTTTTCGGGCAGGACCCGTCTTAACTTACGGCCTGGTCACGGCACCGGAGGACCTCCACCACCACCTATGGCTGCCGAGATCTCGGTCACCCTCGGCCTGTTCTCGAGGGTGGGGCTGTGGCCACCTTCACCGGCAAGGCAACCCACGGGACTAATGGCTGGTCGGGGATCCACAGCGGCGGTGGTGTCTCGAGGTCCTCCGGGAGGCATCATGTGTCACGTTGCCCTTGCCTTGGCTTTTTCCTCCTTATGGAGGCAGGGGACATGCAATGATGCAGGCGTCTGCCCGCCTCCCAGAACTGCCCTCCGTCGGTCGGAGGCCCCAGCCTCACTAGGGCCCTCAGTGCGCCCGTTGCTTCCCTCGCCCTCCCGGAGAAGGAGAGCAGTCCTGGGGCGCTCTATCCTTCTCCCCTGGCACCCTCCGACAATCCAGGTCCGTTCCCGAACCCGGGTCGCCGGTATCGTGAGCGGAAATCCCATCGCTGCGCCAACGGGCCAGTGTTTTTGGACAATTTTTATCAAGAGTGTTTAATTCTAGAGCTATCTTTTTTTTTTAATTTATGAAAATAAAATGGCTAATTACCATTTAGAAACCATTTGTTCTTAAAATGTAGTTGTTACAATAATGCATTCTATGATGATTTTTAACAGGAAGAAGTCCAGGCATGCCTTTAGTTATCCAGCAGTGATTGCAGATCGCAGACTAAGTGTTTGTGTTTGAGAAGGGGGCTGTGTAATGAGAGGATGTCAGATCTTCCAGGAATCAATCTTCCACTATTGATGCCCATTTACTGTATAGGTCTGGAACTGGAGTCACTAGGACTCAACAGAAGCACATTTTTCTCAGGGAGGGTGCCGACTTCTGGTACTGACTGGGCCTGTGCATCACACAAGGTACTGTGCATGCCAGCCAGTAACTGTCACCAGCTCCCTCAGCACCTCAATTCTGTTTTTAACGCCACTGAGGCCACACCCTGGGAGCAGAGCAGTGCCTCTTGCATTTCTAACAGCGCCACTGCTGTAAAGTTTGCAATGCTATTCTGCTTCTCAATTTATTGTTCCACAATGCCAAAATCTGACGACAAGGGGGCAAAGATAAAACACCTTCTGCCCCCCCATTATGCATTAGTCCCCCTGTGGGAAGCAGATGGAAGTGATGGACCTGCATTGTTTCTGCATGGCCTGCCTTGGCCCAGCTCACAACATGTGTGAGTGTGATGTCTGCTCCTCCTTGGACTGCCGCACACAGGAAATCCACGCGATTAAGTGGGATCGGCCGACCCCAACCTTTGGAGGCAGGTGTTGCACTCGTGATGCCAAGGTAAGATCTCTGGGCCTTTTCCCTGTGCCCCTTCCTGGGATCTAGTTCAGTGGAAGCACAGAGTCCTCCTTGGCGTGTCAGATGTCCTGGTTGGGGATCTGGTGGACAGTTGGCACCTTCTGGGCAGCCGGCTGTGAACCCACCACAGTCTGCCTGCCCTGGGCAGCAGACATTCTTGGTGGTGAGGCCAAAGCTATATGCTTCATCTCCCTTGGTGGACACCTTGATTTTGTTACCTGGTTCTGCCTCGGTTCCTGGAACTGTTCATGGTGTCCGTGCAGGGCAGCCATCAGTTCCCCTTCTGACACCTTTTGTGGTGTTGGAAGAGGGAACAGCACTAGGGCCAGGCTATGTCCTATTGCAGAAGTGGAGGTGATTTTCTTTCCTTCAGTGTTGCTAGTGACACCGAGGGAGAGGCTACCACTGCCTCTGGTGACGGATGTGGTGCTGGCCACAGTATTGGTCCTGGGTCCAGCAATGAGCGCGACACTGGTGATGGTGTTGTCATAAGACCTGGTTCAGCTCGCAGCACCAGGGTCGGGGATGGCTCTGGAGTGTCATGCCCTAAACCAAGAATGGCGCAATCCACTACTACAGGGTTGAACTGGTCTCTGGGCTAGTCGTTGACCCTAAACCTGGTACTGGAGGCAGCACTGGCTTGGAATCTGATGACTGTGATCTGTTTTCCCCAGAACCATTAGCTGACACAGTCACCAGTGGGGGCTGGGGCCACCCCATGGGGACTGTACAGCTCTGTTCTCTTTACCTGGGAGATTCCCCTCATGGGCACTGACCTGGTCATTCATCTGCTATAGGATGACTCCCCCTCAGGCAAGGTTCACTGTGCAACCCCGCAGCCCAGGTAGAGGCCCTAGAGACCCTGGGTCTCTTCAACAGTGGGTTCTCGGGCCAGTTATCTGGGGACAGCACAGAGAGAATGTTAGCGCCTTCGAGCAACCCAGTAGGGAGTCCGACAGGGCCTAGTTTCAGCCCGCCCCCCCACCCCAACAACACCATCCTCTGTGTCTAGCTTCTCCTCTTCATAATCATGCTACTCAGAAGACAATGAATCCTCAGTCCATTTGTCTTTGGCTTCTGAGTACACTCTGCACCACAGACTCCCCGTGGACATGCTTGAGGCATTGGACATTGGCTTCTGCACAGGCCACCATCCAGTATCCTTGCCATTAGGACTCCTCTGAGTTTTCAGCAACGGATCTGCCTTCATCCCTCTCTAGTTTAAAGCCTTTGAAGATGCATCAAGGATAGCATAGAGACATCCCTTCACTTGTCTTCCAGTCCTAAGGGACCTCATGCTCTGGTATTGCACACCCTTGGGATCTGCAGCTGCAGTACCTCACCCCTCTTTAGGGGTCGAGATGCCCCATGCATGACCAGCCTCCGGAGGCCAACTCAGACACATGCCTTGGGCAGGCAAGTTTTTACCTTGGCTCCGCGGCACACCAGGCACATAAGGCAGCCTTCAGTTGGTGCGTATGGTTGCAGATAGGTATGCTCCAAGCTGCAATGTCTAAGAGAAAATTAGTCTTTCGAGCCATTTGCCTTTTTGCGCGAGGCCTAGAGGTGACAAAGCATCAATCGGGCATCATACGATGCCAATGAGATGGCCTCCATGCTTGTGGGAACTGCAGGAACACAGGAAGCATGACCTGTCGAGATAGTCGACAAGGGAACAAAAAATTAGGGAACTATGAAAAGACACACAAGGCTTGCACTCGGAGGTTAGTGCAGCTAAAAGTAGCATGAAAACCCCAGCACTTCGGGTCCAAGGCATGGTGCTTTGTCAGGGGGCCAACGCTCATCCTGTCGAGTAGATCTTTCTGGAATTTCCCAAAACTCTTCCTCCTTTCAGTAACATTGCGTGTCCACTTGTCCTTTTGTCTTTGTGCATTTTGGAAGAGCTGCCTTTGACTTGAATTTGTTGTCCCTTTCAGATTTCTGAAGACCATGACTTTTCCTCTTTAATTTTGAAGCCTTTTTGTTTCCATGGTAACAACCCGAGGCACTCTAGTCCTTCTTCATGTGGTTTTTTAAGTCTTAAGAATCTTTGTAGCAAAAACATAAGATCTTGTTTTTATGCAGGTGTAATTTGACATAAAGAATAACTGATGAAGCATCACGCCTTGTATGCGAAGCGCTGGGGTTTTCACGCCACTGATGCATTGTGTATGTGTTTTGGCTGAAATAAACTTTTTCTCCTTTTGACAAGTACTGTTGTTTTGACATTTAATGAAATTGAAATGTGCTACTTTAAGCTGAACTAACCTCTGAATGCAGGCTTTGTGCGTCTTCTTGTGGGAACTGCAGTCTGCCTCAGGCAGATGACGTGGCTTCGCCTTTCCTAGCTGGTACCTCTGTCCCAGTGTAAGGTGCTAAATTTGCATTTCCATGGGGCTCACTTTTTGTCCCACATGATCAGGTGAGAGTTGTCAGAGCACCCTCCCTCTCCTGTGCCACAGGAGCACCTGCCTGACTCTGACCAGTCCCGGGTCCTACCTGACCCATAAAGAGCCCCTGCCTTCAGGCATTCTCACCCACACAGAGGGATGAGGGATCTTGTTAACCTCCGGGTGAGCCAGCTTCTCCTTCGTGGAAAAGGGAAAGCATGGTACTCTGACCCATAAATAGGAATCAATAGTGACGATTCATTCCTGGAAGATATGAAAATTACTTACTTACCATAATTGTTGATCTTGGAATATTTTCACATTGCTTACCATTCCCCACCTACAATCCCCTACTCAGACAGAGCCAGGGCCTCTGGGCAGCTCAGCCGGCTGGTGCTAGAAGCACCACAATAGGTACTGGGCATCTCCCCAGTCACACCCTCTCTAGGGAGTCTGTGACTTTTGTGTCCTGCCTTTGTTTTTCTAAAAAGTAGTGGGGCACTCCTCTGGGTACCCTCTGACCTCCTCTCCCAGACCCATAAGTGATAAACAATGGTGATATTTCAGGAGATCAACAATTAATGTTAAGTATGTAATTTTTATTTCCTTGAACCCCCATCAAATAAACCAGCTTTAGCTGGGCAAAATCCTTAGATAATGATAAATCTATTCCTTCTAATAAGCCTGTTATTTTAGCAAATTTCTTTACCCTTTACTCTGGGAACATTTACTCAAAATTAGGTGAAGATGCCGTTATTTTGTTACACATAAATGTGTTCTGCCCTCTCCCCAACCAGATGTCAACACCAGCACGCAAACCTACTGAGTGACTATGGGTGGCATAGGGGAGTCATTGCTGCTTTAGCTTCAGTTCCTCACTCCAATAATCCATGTAGGTAGTAGGACTGCTGTCACTATTAAAGGAGCCAGACAGGAAAACCCCAACTCGGAGTACAGCAGAGCAAGAGAAGTGGCAACAGCTGCAGATAATAATCCTAGCTGTAATGCTACATTGGAAAGTACAACACTGTGTGTAATCATGACTTACAGTTTATGGAAACAGAATTTCACAGGTAAAAATTTATAGCCATTTCAAGTAACAGGAGCACTGACTCACCCACAACATTTTTCACATCATGGGCTTGATCAGGAGGTGACCTTGCTGAAGAAGGAAGCAGAGAGATTTCCTGGGGTCATAAAACAAGAAGGCAAATTTAGAAACAAATGTCTAATGGCACAAAAAGGAAAGGATCCATTAGGACTACACACACAAATCGAAACACTCTGCACAACATATTTATTTGTAAATCCTGACTGCTGTTCTTCTTTAAAGAGCAGCTGATGCTTTGAGTAAAGTTATGGAAAACATTTTGGCACAATTCAGCATGTATGCTGCATGTTTTTTAGCAGCTGTCTATCCCTGCTATCCTTTATAACTAAGGATACATGCCCCTTGCCATTAAATTGCAGCTACTAATTATTCCCCACCTGAGATCATAAGGCTCTACTGATGATATTACAATAATTTATTTGGTTATAACCAAACAGAAGACTATGACCTCTAGTCAAGTAGCCTTGGAATTATTGCCAGAATTTTGATATAGCAAAAAGGTAAGAACACCAACTTTCAAAAGCTGATCACAATCAGGAAAGCAAAATTACCCCGTTTTTGTAAAAAAACACTTTTCTTTTGCAGGTTAAAACAGCAGTATTCATTCACATAAATGCTTGATATTCCTCTAAACTAATAATTTATGACAACATACCTGTGTTTTTTCACTGATTAACAGATAGAATGGTGGATTACAATGGATTGAATCTCTGTTATACACAAACCCTCACCCAGTCCTCCATCAGTATCTGACACAACAAGGGGTATGCGCACGTTATATGGGTATTTTCTGATGTCTTTGAAGTATACTGTCAGTTATGTATATGCGTGTTCGTGTTTGATGTTTACTTCAGAGCGTTGATGTCATGGAGACTGCTAGTGCCTCATCAACTTCAGAGAGTACCGGCAGTATTAGGTTAATATAATGCCTTTCTGTGAATTTATACGTATTAATAAAAACACTTTTTAAATGGCAGATTGTCATTTCTGAGTTTCTGATACATAAACACTGCTGCTTGTATTGTAGAGACATTTGTTCATTCTCTATACATACACAGTTGAACTCAAGCTAATTCGGATTATCAAGGCACTGTAACTGTTTCCCAGCATATTTCGTATATGTGTGGCACATTTTGTGACTGGAATTATAAGCAATTAACATATACGGTACTATACGTATCCCTGGTGCTAGTGGTCAGGATTCTACCCTCTCATCGCTGCGGCCCCAGTTCGACTCCTGGTCAGGAAAGGTGCTGTGCTACTTTTTTGGAGGTGGTGGGGTGAAGACAGAGGCAGGATTCAAGAATGCATGGGATAGGCATAAGGAATCATACTGGAAAGGAAGGGGGAGACCGATAGATCAAGTATGGTCTGCAGTAACAGTGTAGGTAGGGAAAAAGGGCAGACTGGGTGGGCCAAGCAATCCTTATCTGCCATCAAATTCTGTGTTTCTATGTGTCACTTTATTTTTGTTCTGTAAGTTTGGTGGGGAAGGGAACTGAGATCTTGAAAGGGAGGTTCCAGTCTTCAAAATGGGAACAGTCCTCTGTTACCGTGTGTGTCTATTTTATAGCCACTGTAATTCGCTTATGTAGTTCTGTACTGTTGATCATAAAAGTAATTTTTCCCAGTTGTTTTCTGCCAGCAGAAGGATTAGGAAACTGTCTGTTCTCATTAATGGCACCATCAACTGACAGCTATTAGCCAGTGCTCAATACTCGCTCTTGAGTGTGTGGCGTGAGCATCCTTTTGTTTAGTTTGTCACTTCCAGTGCTGTCTCTATATTACATGCTGTTTTATGCATGAACATGTGTTTAACATTCTAACGTGTTAGCAGCAATGACTTTATAACAAACATCAACAGGTTATAAATATCACTGTCATATATAATGATGCAAGAACTGCAGTCAATAAATATAATAATCTTTAGCCGTCACATTTTTTGTAACCCTAATCGAAAGCATTTAGATACCACACTAAAAAATGGATCCAAACTAGGTTTATTATGGCAGTGTTACACTGCTTTAGAGGTCTCTAGTAAGTGCTACAAACTCGGACTATGTACCTGCAAATCACACCCTCTTAAGTGAGCAAAACTCGAAGATCAGGCACCACGCAAAGTGGTTGTTCAGTGTGCTCTTGAGATGGCAAACCTGTTTGGTGACTCTGGTTCTTAATTGAAAATTAAAAAAAATAACTTTTCACCTAAAATTGACTACTGTGAATAACATAGTAGAAAACCAGAACTTTAGCACTGCACAATGCTGCATGGAACATATAAGGTTAGAAAATGTCCCCTCTTAACGAATACTGCTGCTTTAAGTGAAATTGCATCAAAAAAAGACTAAGAAAAGAGATATTTTTTTATCTGGGGGTGATCTAGTGCAAATGCTGGCATAATAATTGAAAGTAAAACATTGGTAATGACAAAAGTATTGACTAGAAGCAGAAAGAGTCCACATCAGGGTTTTATTTAACTCTAAAAATTGATTAGAGTTTTGCTCATAAAAGTTCTAAAACACTGTGAAAATGCATAGCACTTGCCTCACTGTGTTTAACAAATGTAACACTTCTAGAAACCTATATAAATACTTTCTGTACAGTTAGTATTGTCCCAAGAAAAAACTGCTATTCAGTTATTTAAAACCCTGCACATAGACATAGGCAAGCTGCTGTTACAGGATGGTACTTTTTTTTTTTTATTGCAGGTAAACTTGTTTTAGGACCACCTTGCAGATAATAGTGTTGGCATTCACACAGGAGCAAGTCTGTAGAGTCCCTGCAAAAAGTAAAAAAGCAGAACCAATCTTTATATTTACAGATTATGTTTCTAGGGACTTGGATATGTTGTTCAATCCACACTGTCTGGCAGGTTCCTTGCTGCTTTAAATCTTGCTGGAAGGTCTTCAAGCTGGCTCCTCCCACCCACCCGGGTGGTAAAACCCACGGCTCCGTCCCATGACGCTAGATCTTCCTTACTGCTTGGAAGCTCAGGTTCCCTCCTTAGCGTGCTGCGTTTTAGGTCTGGATTCACACTGTTTGGAATTTCCAAAACTTATTTTAAAATTTACAAGACTTCGGTCTTCGTCTTCCCTCATGGCTGCGATGGACAAATCGACTCCCAGTTTTCGTCAGTGCCCGTGTGCATCTACTGCCTGGGGCGTGGTCATGACTCGCAGGCTTGCAAATTGTGCAAGTCCTTTTCTGCTTCGGTGTTGGAGGACCGAGCTGCCAGACTTCTTCTCAGGCAACCTGAAAAACGGTATCTGCCGGTCAAGTCTAAGGAGGCCCGTTGGGCGGTGTCTGCAGCAGCGGGCTCCACGGAGCAGTTGGAGCAGATGATCGCCCTCAAGGAGGAGGTGGCCCAGGCCGCTTCTTCTTCCTTCTCGGCCGTGGCATTTATCCCGCTCTCCCTGTGCTCCTCCTACACGGCTTCATTTATGGAGCTTTGCCAGTCCCTCTCCACCAAGGGAGAAGGGCCAGCGTGACATTCCAGTCGGTCCAAGAAGGAGGACTCTTTAGGGTAAGTCCCACTGTCGACGTTCGTGGGAGCGGGAGAGATCTCCTTCACCGGACTGTCGACTCTTGACTTCAGTCGAGGTTGCAGCTGCGGCTGCTGGCTTCATGTTGTCCCTGTCAGGTCAGCTGGCCGAGACATCTGCCAACGTGGTCGAGATTTTTTTCGATCCGTTGGACGGTTTGTTGACTGGAGAAGCTGACAGCCCTACTTCACCGGTTCCCCCGGTGGAAACAGAGGACTTGCCTGTGGCTCCTGTGCCGGAGTCCCCGGTTAAGGTCCCTGTGCCTAGGGAGGAGCAAGTTTCCCCCATCCCCTCTCTGACCCACCCTCGGAAACCCTGAAGGTCTCGGTCCTCTTCCAGGCCCAGCTGGTCCCACCGACGTTGGCAGTCTCAGTCTCGGCACCATGGAAAGCGATGTCGCTGCTCATCCTCATCGTCCTCTTCAGAGGATAGTCTCCTTCACAAGTTGCGTCGGCGCTACAAAGAGTTAATGTGGCAGCAGCTCTTATTGTCTGGGAATAAGCCGACTCCGTCACCTTCTCCGGCCATTAAGTGGCTGTCACTGGAGCGGCAGAAACAACCCCTCGTAGTGGTCGAGGAGCCAACCCCGGCACCGGTTGTTCGGCTGAAGTCGGCTGCTCCGCCCATTATGGTTGAACCTCTGCCTCCACAACCAAAGACTGGGGCCCCGACCAAGGATTCTCAGTCAGGTCAGGGCTTGCCCCACAGGTTGTCAGTCACCCTCACTCCCGATCATCCTCAGCAGGTGGAGGGTGGCTCAGGCACCCAGCAGCTGTTTGCAGACTCCTCTGAGTCTGACGACAACTCCTCCCTGTTCTCCAGACCGCTTGACCTGGAGTCCACGGGGGGCCAGTTGGTGGACGAGAGCCAGGTTTGCTTCGGCTTATCTCAGAGTCCACCGGGAAGCAGCTCGAACCTGTTTCAAAACAGGCCAAGTATCCCCTCACGGAGATACTGGACCGAGAGGATTCCTCTACAGAGGCCTTTCCTGTGGCCGAAGCCATTGTTGGCCCGGCCCTGGAGTTGTGGCAGCAGCCAGTATCTTGTCCCGCGCCTTCGGCCAGGATGGCTCGAAAGTACGCAGTCCCCACCGGCTCACTCTCTGGTTTCTTGGACCACCCCTCTGCAGAGGGGTTAGTGACCGATAGTGTTTCCAGTGCTCCGGGAATGCTCGGGACGTGGACAAACCGCCCGATAAGGAATCCAAGAAGTTGTATTACGCGGGGCGGAAGGTTTACGCTGCTTCCTCCCTAGGCCTTCTTCAGGCTAGCTCGGCTGTTCTGTTGGCACATTTCTCCCACGCCCTTATGGGTTCCCTGGATGAGGTGATTCCTCATTTCCCGGCTGAACTTCAGATGACGGTCAAGCAGGTCCGGGATCAGGGAAGGGTGGTGACAAAACAGCAGCTCCAAACTTCGTTGGACATAAGTGATTCTTGTGCCCAATCAGTAGCGGCCGCAGTGGCCATGTGCTGCAGAGCTTGGCTGCGGATCTCCACCTTCATGGCGGACACCCAGCACAAGCTGGCAGACGTTCCCTTCCTGGGCACTGACTTGTTCGGGCCATGGGTGGAAGGCCATCTCCAGAGGATCGAGAAGTCCAATGCCACCTTGGACTCGGTCACATCTGCCCAAAAGGACAAAGACCGCCAGCAGCAGTGTAAGCCCTTTTGCCCTTCCACCCCTGCGGCACATTTGGCCCAGGAGCACCAGGGCCAGCAGGCACACACTTGGTGCCCTAAAGCCAAGTCTGCTGCTTCCTCCAGTAGGAAGCCTGGAGGCAAGGGTCCAGGAGGTCCCTCAGCGGGCCTTTCCTCCAAGCCTGCCCAGTGACGGGTTGAGGGGTGTCGCCCCCAACCTCGTCACTCCTCCCCAGGTTCCCCCTGTGGGGGGACGGCTCCGCCACTTCCTTTCCGCCTGGTCCGCTATCACCATGGACCGCTGGGTGCTAGAAGTGGTAGGCAGGGGTCTGCCTCTGGAATTCAAGCAGTTCCCTCCCTATCGAGCTGTCGCCCCACGGGGGTAGAGCAACAGGTTCTGCAGCCTCTCTGTCGGCTCATCGAGCCGACATTGCCCTGCTCCTCCAGAAGTAGGTGATGAGCGAGGTGGCGGACCCTCCTCCAGACCCAGGGTTTGTGTCCAAGTGCTTCCTGGTCCCAAAACGGACGGGGGGCTGTCACTCCATTCTCGACCTACACGACCTGAGCAAGTTTCTAAGGCAGTGCACCTTCAGGATGGTCACTCTGGCTCAGATCATTCCATCCTTGGAACTAGGCATGTGGTTTTGTTCTCTGGACCTTCAGGATGTGTTCTTTCACGTCCCAATCCGTCTCATCAGCGATTCCTCCGCTTCCAAGCAGAGGGATCTCTTTACGAGTTCTGGGCCGTACCCTTCGGCCTCTCTCCAGCTCCCAGGGTCTTCACCAAATGCATGGCAGTGGTGACAGCATTCCTGTGGTGCCGAGGGGTCCGGGTGTACCCTTACCTGGATGACTGGCTGATTGCAGCCCCCTCCAGGTTGGAGGTGGAGCGGTCCAGGGATCTGGCCCTCCAGGTCTGCTCTCAGATTGGCCTCCTCATCAATGAGGCCAAGTCAGAACTCATCCCATTGCAGATGATTCAGTACATCGGGGCAGAGCTCGACTCTCTTCGAGCCAGAGCCCGGCTCCCGGCGGACAGGGCCGAGGTCTTTTCCTCCTTTGCCCAATCATTTCTGGTTGGGCAATTGTGCCCTGCTGGGACTTCCTGCACCTTCTGGGCCTCATAGCGGCCTGCACCAGCCTGGTCCGTTGGGCCCGCTGGCATATGCGTCCCCTGCAATGGGGGCTGGCCCGCCAATGGTCACAGTCCTCTGGTCCTCTGGACCAGCCAGTGATGGTGACCCAGGAGATGTGGGACGGCCTACAGTGGTGGCTCATTCCATCTCATCTGCAGGAGGGTATCCCATTTGTCCGCCCCAAGCTGACAGTCACTGTGATGACCAGTGCCTCTGATGGGTTGGGGTGCCCATCTGGGGGAGCTCAGGGCCCATGGCTTCTGGTCCCCTCAGGAGTCTCGATGCCACATCAACCTGCTGGAGCTCCAAGCGGTGCATCTAGCCCTCACCACCTTCGTTCCATTTGTATGGGGTCAAGTGGTCCAGGTCCAGACGGACAACACCACAACCATGTACTACCTCAACCGACAGGGCGGGATGCACTCCTTGCCTCTGTGCAAGGAGGCTCTCTGCACTTGGTCTCTTGTGATCAGCCTGGAGGCGGATCTCCTAGCCATCCATGTGGCAGGAGCTTCCAACAGTCTGGCCGATGCCCTCAGCCGGATAGGCGCTGCATCTCATGAGTGGTATCTCCTGCTGGAGGTAGTACAAGATCTGTTCTCCCATTGGGGCACCCCTCAGGTGGACCTGTTCGCCACCAGGGAGAATGTGAAGCTGAGGCTGTTTCATGCCCGCCCCCTCAGCAGGGCTCGCTGCAAGGGGATGCCTTCTCGAGGCCGTGGACCCCGGGCCTCTTCTACGCTTTCCCTCCATTTCCCTTGATCCACAAGGTGCTTCTAAAAGTGAAGAGGGACAAGGTGCAGGTGATTCTGGTAGCCCCAGACTGGGCCTGCCAGTTCTGGTACCCAGATCTCCTCAGCCTCAGCTCCAGGCTCCCAAGGCAGCTTCCAGCCCACCCGAACCTGATCTCAGTCAACAAGGGGAAGGTTCTCCATCTGGACCTTCAATCCCTGCACCTGACAGCCTGGTTCCTGAGCGGCTGGAGTTCCAGGCCTTGGGTCTTTCCAACGAGGTCCTCAATGTGCTGGGGCGTCCCGTGAAGTCGACCAGAAAATGCTATGCCTTCAAATGGAAGAGATTTTCCATTTGGTGTCAGGAGCAAGGGTTGGACCCTTCTTCCTGTTCCTTGGCTAGCATTCTGGACTACCTGTGGTCCCTTTCTCAGCTAGGGCTTCAGTCGGCGACCCTAAGGTGTCCTGGCAGCCATCTCTGCTTACCAGGCATGGGCGGCAAGCAGTCGGTGGCCAGGAGAAGGTGGTCAGGCACTTTTTCCAAGGTCTTGATCACATATCCCCTCCAGTGCAAGAACCTCCACCTCCATGGGATCTACTGCTGGTATTGGCTAAGCTCATGGGCAAGCCATTTGAACCGATGCACAGGTGCGATATCTCCCACCTGTCATGGAAGACCACCTTCTTGGTGGCTGTTACGTCAGCCAGAATGATGGGAGATCTCCAGGTGCTTTCCATCGAGTCTCCTTATCTGGTCTTCCACAGGGACAAGGTTGTCCTGTGCCCCCACCTGAAATTCCTTCTGAAGGTGGTGTCGGAGTTTCACCTTAATCAGGTGTTGACTCTGCCGGTGTTCTACCCCAATCACACCTAGGAGGCCGAATATAGGCTCCATACTCTGGACCCTAGAAGAGTACTTACTTATTATAAGGAGCAGACGGCTGAAGTTCGGGGAGAGATTCGCCAGCTGTTTGTCACCTACGCTGAAACTGCACCTGGCAGACCTGCAGCCAAGCAGATGATAAGCAGGTGGGTCACCTCCTGCATAGATCTCTGCTATAGGTTGGCAGGCATGGAGCCTCCCAAAGGAATAAGAGCTTATTCTACCGGCCATACCGCTGCTTCGGTGGCTGCTTCTAGGGACGTCCCTATCCAGAATCTGCAGGGCTGCTACCTGGAAGTCAGCACACACCTTTATTTCCCATTACCACATTGACCTTGAGTCACGCCGGATGCTGGTTTGGGATCTCGGTTTTCAGGCCTTATTCTCTAGAAGTAGGGGGTGGCTCCCTCCTCCTCCTGGAGAACTGCTAGGAGTCTGCCAGACAGTGTGGATCGAACAACATATCCGTCCTAGAAATACAGGTAACTCACCTGTAACAGGAGTTCAGGGTGAGCGCATTCATCCCCAACCCTCGACCTCCCGGCTTCCGGCCAGCATAACCTGGCTTTTCAGCAGGCTAGATCTGGCATCATGGGGCAGAGCAGAGGGTTTTACCTCCCGGGTGGGTGGGAGGAACCAGCTTGAAGACCTTCCAGCAAGATTTAAAGCAGCAAGGATCCTGCCAGACAGTGTGGATGAACAACATATACCACTCCTAGAACTCCTGTTACAGGTGAGTAACCTGTATATATGAGATAACATTGCTTTTAATTATTTAGCGTTTGCTTTTCATTTTCAGTTAGCAGATGCCATCCTGGATCATGTGTTGGTTTTCTGCAGTTTGCTGTAATGCTGAGAACAGGAGAAACAAGATATTAAAAAAAGAAATCTATCAGAGCTATAGTTGGCACCGAGTTTATTACATCAGGATTCCCTCTATCAGGTGCTGGGTTTAAAACATTATGGGAATTGTAGGAAATGTAACGATTGTGTATTTTTTTTTTTGCACAGCTTAATTTTCCAGACAAACAAGAAAACAGAAATATGTTAGTAGCATGGTACGTTTATGTTTTGCAGCGTGCTTCTGGCACTGGGTTTCACTTGTACCAGTTTCAAAGCGGTCTGGAAAAAACCTTTTGAAAAGGCTTTGGTGATCATTTAATGGTTTTGTATCCTTTGTACGGTCGTTTTGATTTATTACACAAAGTTGTGCAGGTCGAAAGGCATTGCAGACTCTAGGTCAGGGTAGTGGGGGAGGGAGTTACGGAAGAGGGATTTGTGAGGTATTTTGGGGAGTGTATTTTTATACAAGGGATACCTTGTCCAATCAGAGTCAGAATCGCTAGGTATTACATGGGTCCGCCTTTTTTAAAGTTTATTTCCACATCTATAATAGAATAGAAATGATATTAAGTAAAAAGTTTACTTAATTATGTGTTACATTAATATCACACATATCTACATAATGCAAAGCATCATGGGCTGTATATGCAAATCACCACAAAATATTATGCTGGTTCAACTTTAAGCAGAAATGCATGGTGCCAAAAGGCCTCTCACACAATCTGCAAAGAGTACCAACAAAAGACACATACACATGTTTCATCCTACCAGGGCTCATCAGTGTGCCTCATCTGTATGACACCCCACTGGAATGAACCAGCTACCCTAAGTTGGTCTATGTGGGTTGGGTAGTGGTGAGCCAAATAAAAACCAAAAACAAGCTAAAAGACAAAGAACGCACTGAGGCAAGGGTTATCCCAAAGGGCATTGGCCGGGAAGCCAAGTTTCAAAGAAATACAAAATCTCACATACCCCCCCATAATGCAAAGCATCATGGGCTGTATGTGCAAATCACCACAAAATATTATGCTGGTTCAACTTTAAGCAGAAATGCATGGTGCTGAAAGGCCTCTCACACAGTTTGTAAAGGGTGCCAACAGAAGACACAGTTTCGTCCTACTAGGACTCATCAGTGTGCCTCATCTGTATGACACCCCAGTGGATTGAACCAGCTACCCTAAGTTGGTCTGTCTGGGTTGGGTAGTGTTGACACTAAAAAGTGCTATTTTTAGTTGCCATTACTTCTGCTCGAAGAATTTCTGAACTTCAGGCCCTTTGGTGTGAGGAGCCTTATTTGATTTTTCACAAAGACAGGGTATCTTTGCGCACAAATCCTAAGATTTTACCTAAGGTGGTTTCTGAGTTCACTCTTAATCAGTCTGTCCACCTTCCTGTTTATTTTCCTGAGCGTGCCAATCCAGGGGAAGCACTGCTCCGTACGCTAGATGTACGCAGAACCTCGAAGTATTATCTGCTTCGGACTAAGGAGTCCAGAAAGTCTAAGCAGTTGTTTGTTTCTTTCCATCCAAGGTAAAAAGGGCACTTCTGTTTCAAATAAATGTTTATCCAAATGGTTGGCAAATTGCATTGTGTTCTGCTACAAATACAGCAAAGAATTGCCTGGTGCTGTCAAAGCTCATTCCACCAGCGGCATGGCTACCTCTTTGGTGGCTTGTTTCAAAGGGGTCTCAGCCACTGATATTTGCGCTGCTGCCACCTGGAGTACAGTCCACACCTTCACCAAGCATTACATTCTGGACATTGCTTCAAGAGCCCATGCAGGATTTGGCAGGGCTGTACTACAGGAATTCCTGTCTTAAGTTTATGGAGATCCAGATGGTCATGTGATGCAGCTCACCGAATAAGCCATGCTCTGATCGTGCTCCATCCACCTGACCAAAAAAATCAGCTATTCGTAAGCCTAAAATAAACTGTACCCTAAAGCAACAGGAAAGGGGTACCTGAGGTGTGGGAGTACTCAGCAGCTACAAGATATGGAGGCAGAAATGCGCTTAGCAGCCCCCAAGCACATGCCGCCGACCACACCGGAGAAAGCACCCAAGAAGCCTAGGGCACAACAGACAACTGCAGACCGCATCACAACCTTGAGTGCGACTACTCCCGCTGCACCAGAGGCAGTACCGCTTACGCTGGACAGAATTCCAGCCTTTCAGGGAGGAGATCAGATCCCTGATGGCAGAAGTAAAAACAATGGCAGTAGCACTGGAGGATGTATCGAAACACACCTCTGATAACGAAGTGAGGATTATATCATTAGAAAAGAAGGCGGAAAGACTGGAACCACAAATTACTGGGAACAGACAGCAGATCAAAAGGCTGGAAGCCAAGATTGAAGATTTAGAAGGGCGCAGCACAAGGAACAATGTTGTGGTAATTGGGATCCCAGAAAGAGAGGAAGGCACTGACACCATCATCTTTGTACAGAAGCTTCTAGTAAAGTTATCAGGCCCATCTCCTTTTGAGGCCAACTATATAATCAAAAGGGCCCACCGAGCTCTTTGACCCATGCCCTGCCAGGCGTGGCTCCCAGACCTTTTTTTGATTTTTGTATTATCAGGAGAAACATTGTGTACTAATCAAGCTGAGAGAGATACAAGAGGTGCTTTGGGAGTGGAAAAAGATTCGGGTCACCCAAGACCTTCCGACCACGGTTCGGCAACGTTGTACCCTGTTCCACCCCATCGTATCAAAGTGCATTGCAGCTGGGATAAAATTTCGGATGGCCTACCTGGCCAGCTTGCAGGTATTAATTGACGGGACCTGAGCCACATTCGAGGAGGTAGACACAGCCATGGAAATATTCAAGAAGGTGAAACCTGCTCTATTCAGTGGCCGCTGAATGTGTCTGCTGAGTCGGCAGGCATTTAATCTCTATAGAAGGTTTAATGGTCATTGGAGTTACCGGATGACTTTAAATCCTTGGCCCTTCTAATATGTAAGGCAGGGATGGATCCCTCATTTAGTGGACAGCCCAAGAGTGTGTTTAATTAAGCAATAAGGCACGACAGGGTGTGTGTTATCGTGTAATAATGTCACTCCTGGGGTGGGTTGAAGCACGAGGCGAAGCCAAATGCTTCCACCACCCCAGGAGTGATGTTATTACACGATAACATACATCCCTGGAGTGCCTTATTGCTATTATACAATGGCTCGTTGTTATACAAAAAAAAAAATAAAAAAATGATTTTAAGGAATCCAAATGGTCATGATCCATAGCAAGATGGTCAGGATCCATAGTATCCAAAAGCAATACAGTGATGTTATTGTGTAATAACATCACTGTCTCAGGCACACATTGACCAATCAGAGTCCAGGAAATTTTCTTGCCATTGTATAGTATAGAATAGTCAACCATTTTGTAGCCTAGGGACAATGAAGCACCCTCAGTGGTATCAGTAATTTCCTCTGAGTTTGAGAGATGTCGCAACCTTGAGGTAAGGGGTAAATGCCTCAGTCTAAATGGATGGCCTGAAGCAAGTCCTCCATGACTTTTGTTTAGCAATCCAATTAACTTGGGCTATTATATGGTCCCAAGAGTAATGGCGAAATATTTAATTCCCCCAGGGAGTGGGGCATTGTGAATACTGTTGGACTTTCTAAAACTTGTGTATTGGGCTCAAATGTGAAGCCGCAACAAGTGGAAGGCACCTTTTGTTTCTTTCCTATTGTTTGACTGATTGCCAGACTCAGAAGGGGTCTTAATGGGCTGTTGCCATGTCGCGCAGTTTCGGATCCAGGTCATTGTATTCCCATGGCTCAGTGATGGGTTAACAGCCCATCTCCGGTAGAATACACAATGCATGGGACCTGTGTACAAACTATTTTGGATCAACAGAACAATCAGTTAATAAGGGAATGGCTGAACCGTGGGAATTGTTTTATGTTCCTTGTTCTCATGTTATTTATTCAGGCCTGATGTTATAGGCTTGGTATAGTTCTAATAAAAGGGGATATAGTTAAGACTATAAGTTGGGTGGATGGGGGTAGGGTGGGCGGTCGGAAAACTGATCGTCATGGGCCGAGAATTGGGGGATTTCATTGGTTCATTCTATGGCTGTCAGTTCTGATCTGGTTTAGTAATGGGAAAGAAGATGCTACTCCAATGTTCACCTGTAGGATGTTTGGGGTTATGGGGATAATAAGTGGGGGCCGGGTCATTTTATTGTTTATGGGTTTTTTTGGGATGAATGGGATATTTGGGGTAATATGGTGACATCATGGTGCTTAATAAAGCAACAAAGTGTTGCCCCAAGGGCAGGTGCTCTTGAATGAGATGCTTAGAGACAGATTTTGATAAACTCTGTTAATTATGGTTAATCCACGTAAGATCATTTTGTGGAATGTTAAGGGGGCGAGACAACAGGTCAAAAGGTTTAAAATACTGAAGCATATGAGGAATATTAGGGTGGAGATCATTATGCTTCAAGAAACCCACCTACTAGAAAAGGAGGCAAATCTTTTCAGGAGACAGCATGTGGGGCAGGTTTTCACAGCCAGGAACAGAACGGCTAGTAAAGGAGTGGCAATCCTCTTGGATCGCTCAGTCCCGTTTGTATGCACCCAATGTATTAGGGATCAACAAGGGTGCTACATTTTAAGCAGAGGTAACATTTTGAACACAGAGCTTATATTAAGCAGTATCTATGGGCCAAACTCAGACTTACCCCCCTTTTTTTACAGAGATCCTAAAGTTATTATCACCTTTTCTTTCATTACCAATCATATTGGGGGGGGATTGGAACCTCCCATTCAACCCAGTCATAGACAAATCGAAAGGTAGAAGGGGGAGACTTTCCCCTGCACAGAGGGCCGTTTGCGAGTTGGTAGACCACACGGGGTTATGTGACCCCTGGAGGGTGCTATACCCTACGGCCAGAGAATACACATTCCATTCCCCTGTTCACGGGTCGGCCTCCAGGATCGACTACTTTCCTTTAAGTGGGTCACTTCTGGAGGGGCTTTTGGAGAGTGGGAAGGAGCCTGGAGTGAGGTCGGACCACTCAGTGGTTAGTTGCTGCCTATTCCTCTCTAATCCTCAACCCGTTGATAAAATCTGGAAGTTGAACAACCAAATTTTAAAAGACAGCGAGGCCACAAAGTGCATAAAGAAAAGCTTAGAGGATTTCAAAAAAGAGAATTGGGGGTCAACAGGGAAACCAGATATGGAGTGGGAGGAGGCTCTTAAATGTTTCCTCAGAGGGGAATTCATAAAAAGTTTGGTAGCCAGAAAGAGGAAGAGAGAGGAAAAAGCGAATTCTTTATTAACCCTGATTAGGAACTTCGAGAAACACCTCTCGAACAAGACAAGTGAACAGGAGAAGGAAACTCTCATAAAACTCAGAAACCAATATGGGGATCTACTCAGGGAAAAAGCGAATGGGCCATTCTGAAAACCAGGGCTAAATACACTGAATGGGGGAGAAGGCTGGACAACTCCTAGCCCTCAGACTGAAGAAGCAGGAAGCTTCGAGAGTTATTACAGCAATCCAATCACAGGTAGATGGTTTATTAAAGTACACCCCAGGGAGATAACTAAGGAATTTGAGGAGTACTATAGGGGTTTATATACGCAAATGTCCAGTAGGCCTTCACAAGACAGGGTAGACAATTACTTAGCCCACATTCCCTTCCCTACTTTATCCACTCTTCAAGCAGAAAGTTTATTAGCCCCGTTTATGGAGTCACATATCCTTAAGGTAATTAAGGAATTACCCCTGGATAAGGCACCCAGCCCAGACGGGTTTTCACCGAATTTTTACAAAGTGTTCACAAAACAATTAACTCCATGGTTATCAGCAGTGTTTAACCACATACTGGAGTCTGAACATGCTGATCAACACCTGTTGGAAGCTATGATAATAGTACTTCCAAAACCAGGGAGAGACCCGACTCTGGTAACAAACTACAGACATATATCACTTCTTAGCTAGGACATTACAATCCTAGCAAAATTGATTGCAGAGAGGATACATAAAGTTTTACCTTACCTGATTGGACCTGACCAAGTCAGCTTCATGAAGGGAAGGTCCTTGGTGGACCATCTACGTAGATTAGCTCACATCTTCTCTGTGTCCAGGGATGCACCGCATCCTATGGGACTGGTCTCCCTGGATGCAGAGAAAGCTTTTGATAGGGTAGATTGGCAATTTTTGTTTAGATCCCTAGCGAGATTCAGGTTCCCAGCCAAGTTCATTGACTGGATCAGATCCCTGTATGCTAATCCAACAGCACGTATTTATTGTAATGGGGTCTTCTCCTCCTGCTTCTCTCTATAAGCTGGAATGAGGCAACGATGTCCTATGTCCCCATTACTGTTTAATCTCTATTTGGAACCCCTCATCATTTCCCTTAAGACATCCCCAGTGGTCTGTGGGATGCCTCTTGGCAAATGGGAGGAGAAGACTGCTGTTTATGCAATGATATTCTGCTGCATTTATCCGGGCCAAGAGACTCCATCCCAGTGGCACTGAAAATAATTAAAGATTATAGTACCCTTTCCAATTACAAACTAAATTCAGACAAAACATGTCTTCCCTTTAAATTCGAGAGTAAGTAAGCTTAAAGTTTTAAATCTAGGGCTTAACTGGACCCTGAAGTCATTGAAGTATCTCAGCATACAACTAGCCAGAAGTGAGTCCCAAATAAAAAACTTAAATTTAGACATGCTAGTCAATACAATACAACAAAATCTGCAGCACTGGAGAACCCTCCCATTAACCTTATGATGCTGTATTAACATAATTAAGATGAACGTTTTCCCTCGGATTTTGTACCCCATTAATCTCATGAACCAGTGGCTGCCAAAGAACTAGTTCAAGAAAGTTCATTCATGCATGACAAACTTCATATGGGTGGAGAAGATCCCAAGAAGAGCGCATCACAAACTGGCAGCTCCCAAAAGCTTGGGAGGCCTGACATTGCCTCACTTTGGTCTTTATCCCTGGGCTTGTCAGGCTAGTAAATATTCAAGGTGGGCCTCTCCAAAAGAAACTGTGGGAGTCTCCACTTACAGTATATGCCAAACTGGTTAAGAATACAGATTGATATGATAGATGGAGGCTGTGATGCTGCCCTGTTTGCAGGCACCTCTCTGGTCTGAGGGAGGAGGTTGCCCGTCTCCAGGCTGACCTGGCTAGGATTCGTGAAACCTCTTCCCCCACCCAGAGACCACCAGGGCTACCACCGTTACCTCAGAGGTAGACATATAGAAGTTGACTGCAGTTAAGGACTGCAAGGCCCATCCAGTCTGCCCAGGTTGCCAAGAAAGAGGAGCGGTTGGACCAAGGTGGGCTCAGGGAGGGAGAGGGTGGTAGAACAGAGGTGCATCCCTCCAGCTGTACCTCTCCACAATTCATATGCTGTTCTGGCAAAGAGTGGTTCCTCTATGGAGGCACCTGCAGTGGAGACCAAGGAGGATGCTGGGAACCTCCACAAAGAAGACCCACAGGAGGGTGGCACGAGACCCCATAGGGGAAGGAAACAACTCCTGGTGGGGGACTTGATCATTAGGGGGGTGGAAGGGGATAGGGAGGTAAGGTGCCTGCCTGGTGCCACGGCTCGGAGGGACAGGAAGCGAATCCTCAGGATCGCGAGAGCAGCTGCACAAGGGAAGGAGCTGGATATCATTGTCCACCTAGGGACAAATGACCTGGCTGTGAATGGGATCAGAGTGGTGCAAGAGGAGTTTGTGGAGTTGGGGAGGGGCCTTAGACAAGTAGCATGTACGGTAACCTTCTCAGAGGTGCTGCCTGTCTATGGCAAGGATGATGCTTGGGTATTCCACACCATGGGATTCAATGAATGGTTAAAAAACTGGTGTGGAGCTCAGGGTTTTGGCTTCATTGGGGACTGGGGAGCCACCTAGAGGGATGCAGGCTTATACTTGTGAGATGGTCTGCATCTGTCCAGGGCGGGGGGAACCAGGATCCTAGGTGACAGGTTTAAATGCTTCTTTGGCAAACATTTAAATTAGCCAAGGGGGGAGACACTGAAAAGGAGCAGGGAAATTCCAGCCTCCCCCCACAAAACACAGTAGTTAGAGAGGTAAACACCAAGGTAGAGAAGTCAGTAGGGAGCAGGACAGGTGTAAATGCAGAAAAAGACAGTAAGGACAGGGATATGGCTAAAAGGGGTAAGGCCATAAAAAAATAAATGAAAGGTGATGAGTACCAATGCCCGCAGTCTGTGCAGTAAGCTCTGAACTAGTGGCCTTGATGGAAGAGGGATGCCTGGATATTGTGGCAGTCACTGAAACATGGTACACAGAGAACCATGACTGGGATGTCAACATACCAGGATACACAGTCTACAGGAGGGACAGGGTGGGTAAAAGAGGAGGAGGAGTAGCTCTCTATATAAGAGAAGGGATTAAAGCAACAGAACTAAAGAGTAAACAGGGAGATGATGAGTCACTATGGGTCACCCTGGAGACAGGAAATGGCACCACAATCCGCATGGGGGTTGTGTACAGACCCCTATCTCAGGGGGGGGAAATGGACAACGAAATGACAAAAGGCATCCTTAAAATGGCAGAAAAAGGGGAGATATTGTTGATGGGGGACCTGAATATGCCAGATGTTAACTGGAGTACCTTTGCTGCAGGCACATCCAAGAGCAGGGTCATTCTTGATGCCCTACAGGGGGCATGCCTCAGACAGCTAGTGTTGGAACCCACTTGGGAGAGAGCAATCATAGACCTGGTACTCTCAAATGGGGAAGGAGAAAGGATCTCAGATTTAGAAGTTGGTAGCCATCTGGGAACAAGTGACCACCAAACAGTGTGGTTCATAATAAACACAGCCATAGAGTCAAGCCATACAAAAACAAAAGTATTGGACTTTAGGAAGACTGACTTTGGGAAAATGAGAGAGTGCCTCAAAAAAGCACTAACAAACGGGCAAGAAGGAGGGGTGGAGGAACAATGGGGAATAATCAAAATAGCTATCACAGAGGCAACAAGCCTTTGTGTGAAGCAAATCAACAAAACAAAATGAAGGAAAAGAACACTATGATTATCAAAAGAGGTGGCAGGAACGGCTAAGGAGAAAAGGATAGCATTTAGTAAATATAAGGAAACACAGAAGGAGCAGGGCAGAGAACATTATCAGGTAAAGCAGAAGGAGGAAGGGAAGGCAGTCAGAATAGCAAAGGCACAAACTGAGGAAAATATAGACAACTCTGTTACGAAGGGGGATAAAACCTTTTATAGGTACATTAGGGAGTGAAGAAAGACCAAGGGAGGGATACAGAGACTTAATAAAGGAGAGGGAATGTGGGCAGAGGGTGACAGTGAAAAAGCAGAGATACTGAACGAATATTTCTGCTCAGTATTCACAACAGAAGAGCAGGGGGAGGTACCAAAACCAAACAAGAGAAACTCTGAATAGGGGGGTTGATACCAGTCCATTCACAGAAGAAAGGGTTTTGAAAGAACTCTTGAAACTGAGGGTGGACAAAGTAATGGGGTCTGATGGGATTCACCCAAGAATTCTAAAAGAACTAAGGGTAGAACTAGTAACACCACTGACTACTCTCTTTAGCAAATCATGGGAGGATGGGGTGGTACCTGAGGACTGGAGGAGGGCAAATGTGATTCCACTTCACAAAAGTGGGAGCAGGGCAGAGGCAGGAAACTATAGACCAGTTAGTTTGACTTCAGTGGTAGGGAAAATGATGGAATCACTTCTGAAGGAAAGAATTGTTGAGTACCCAGAAGCCAGTGGGGCACAGGACCCAAGGCAGCATGGTTTCAGAGCAGGAAGGTCATGTCAGACGAACCTAATAGATTTCTTGGACTGGGTGACCAAAGTAATAGACCAGGGAGGGGCTGTGGATATGGCCTACCTAGATTTTAGCAAGGCATTTGACAGTCTCACACAAAAGATTAATATACAAGTTAGCCAGCCTTGGAGTGGGTCCCAAGGTGGTAGCCTGGATAAAAAACTGGCTGGACAACAGGATGCAAAGGATAATAGTAAACGGAGTCCACAGTGAAGAAAGGAGCGTAACTAGTGGGGTACCACAAGGTTCGGTACTGGGACCGGTCCTCTTTAATATCTTTATAAGTGACATTGGAGAGCACCTGGAAGGAAAGGTATCTCTCTTTGCAGATGACACAAAGATCTGCAACAGGGTTGATACACAAGGTGGGGTGGAAAGGATGAAAAGGGACTTGGCAAGGTGGGAGGAATGGTCAAATATGTGGCAGCTCAGATTCAATGCAAAGAAGTGCAAGATGAAACAAAATCCCAGGGGAAGAGTACACAATGGGGGGGGGTGAGTTAATAACAACAAAAATTGAAAGAGACCTAGGAGTAATTATATCAGATGACCTAAAGGTGGGCAAGCAATGTGAGAAGGCAGTAAGGAGGGCTGGGGGGATACTGGGATGCATAGGGAAAGGCATCAACAGTAGAAAACAGGAAGTTGTTATCCCACTGTACAGACAGTTGGTGAGACCCCATCTGGAGTACTGCTTGCAATTCTTGAGACCCCATCTCCGCAAAGACGTAGACAGAGTGGAGGATGTTCAGAGAAGGGCAACCAGAATGGTGCAGGGTCTGCACCAGAAGACGTGCGAGGAGAGACTAAAACAGCTTAATATGTATACCCTTGAGGAAAGGAGGGAGAGGGGGAACATGATAGAAACTTTCAAGTATCTCAAAGGAATTAACAAAGTACAAGAGGGTAGCATCTTTCAGAAGAAGAGATGTGCAAGAACAAGGGGGCACAATTTGAAGATAGAGTGGGGACAACTCAGAGGTAATGTTAGAAACTATTTTTTTCACAGAGAAGGTTGTGGATGCATGGAACAGCCTTCCTGAGGAGGTTGTGGAGTTGGGAACAGTGGGATAATTCAAGAATGCATGGGACTGGCATAAGGCAATTCTAGTGGGGGTAGGAGGAAATAAGCTGTTGATTAGCTAGAATCTGCAGCTTATCCATCAGGTAGGGAAATGGGCAGACTAGGTGATCCAAGCGGTCCTTATCTGCCATCAGATTCTATGTTTCTATAGAGACTAATGGGATTTCTCCGGCAGCACTACAGTACACTAATCAGGGAATGCTTCTACCACACCTGTGTAGTACTGTCATTGGTAGCTCAGTACGCACGCACTCCCAATTATGTTCGACTTTGAATTACATTAACACGAAGGACTTACCCAACCCTTAGTCAGGAACCCTAATTTTAAAATTGATGGGGAAATGATACCTTGTAACTGGATCCCACAGCTAGATGGGATTAAGGCAGAGGAGCTATCCAAAAATGAGGGGGATTGGCTATCATCAGATGAAATTCTAGCTAAACTCGGCATAGACCATAAATTGGCTTTTAGAGTGTGCTAACTTAGGCATATGCTGGTTCAATATTTTAAGCAGTCAGTCACACCCTCACAGTTAAAGAAGCCTCTGACAGATTTAGTTGACATGGCTACTGCCCCACATGCTGTCTCCATTTATGCCAATCTATATGGGCTAGCTTTCCCACAGGTGGAAGGGATCCCAAGATATTGGTCGGATCTTTACCCACAAACCTTACCCAATTGGAAGAAAATATGGGAAGGGTGCCACCAATTCGCCACACAGGATAGACTAAGACTAATGCAACTCCAGATTCTCAATTACATGACACCATAAAAGTTATACAAAATGGGCAGAGCAAGTTCACCCCTGTGTAATCTGTGCAAGGAAGACACGGGAACTCTGCAGCATATGTTTTGGGAATGTAGCAGAGTTGCCCCCCTATGGGGAATTATCAAAGGTAAGACAGATCCGTTATTGGGCCTTCAGGACTATTTTACCCCTGAAGTCTGCCTGGTGGGTGATTTTAGTGGGTTTCCTATGTTGGAACATAAATATCATATCACCATGATGGCTCTCTGTGTGAAGAAATTAGTACTCAGGCACTGGGTAGATTCAGAATCCATCTCATATCTAGAATGGGTGCAAGAGTTACTTTTTAATCTTCACACGGAGAAGATGTTAGCCAGTCTCTACAAGTACAAGAGGACATGGTAAAAATTACATGTTATTTACTCACTACAATGTCTACAGCCCTATGTACCCAGATCAGCCCTAGGAATCTTGCTTAGGCATTGAATTAATAGTTGGCACCATGAGGGGGATGGGGGCTTGTGGGAGGGTGGGCAGGGTGTGTGGGGGTTTATGTTATGTCATTGCTTGTCTGATATTCTGATATGTACTTGTAAAACCAATAACATTTTAATTAAAAAAAAAAAAAAAAAGTTATGGAGATCCAGTCTCCCAGACTGTATGTTTTTACTTGTCACTGCTTGGTATTCGTTCCTACAGTGTAACCTGATGACTGAGATACCCCCAAAGAAGATATACAGAATTTGTTTAGTTGCTGTATTGGTCCTTGTAAGAAAAGATCCAGAAGCAAATGGTTTGATACCTTTTATTGGACCAACATGGATGTTACAAAATGAAAACAGTGCCTAAGCTTTCAGACCAACCAAGTCCTTCCTTGGAAGCATATGCCAGTTGTTTAGAGAATCACCTTTTATTAACACCCAGATCATGCACAAAAAACCCCAGAAAGAATTCTCATTGGTTTCAAATACTTTTTTTTAAAGAACAACAAACATTGAAATGAAGGAACCAGATTCTACAGTACCAGTCTACTACTGCTGAGAAACCTTCCAAGGTCAAATGTCAGCAGAAGCAGATAACATGCATACTCGAGCAGAAAGTCCCACTATCTTAAATAATGAATGAATGAATGTGCTATGTGTATACATTCTTAATTAAACGCAAGACCTTTAGAATTAATACCCACATAAGCACATGTTACAGTTTGATAGTATTGTATGTTAAAAAACTATAAAACAAACATTTTCTACATATGGAAATATAAGGGTATAAAGAAAAATCCCCTAGTATGAACAACAGTTTCACACATTTATGCAGTATTAAACCTGTCTGGAGACATTTTCTAAACTATACTCTCAACTAGTTAACAAACGCCATAAACAAGCTTACATAAGAACTTACTGTAACAGTAGATCTTCGAGGGGATGTCAGTCATCAGATATGATTTCCCTCCCACCATCCCCCTTCTTGGGGCTCCTGTTCAGGACCTCTGCTGTATTCCATTATTTCTGTCTAGAGCTGGGTCCCTCGGTCTCTCCTCAGTTCCCCAGGTCATCAGCCTTGCTCCCTTCATCTCCGGAGGGAAAGAAATGAGGAGGGAGTGGGGCTGTCCACGCCTATATAGGGTTAGAGACATCGATGTCATGGGTGGCTTCAGTTGTAGTGCTGAAAATCTTTGATGTGTATTCCCCGTCTCTGATGGTGAAGGTTCCTACTGTGTAACCTGATGACTGCGACCCCCTCAGAGATCTACTGTTATGGTAAGTTCTTCAGTAACTGTTCTTTTCTTCCGAAGGTGGTGTCTGAGTTTACTCTAAAATTAGTCCATCTACCTGCCTGTTTATTATCCAGAGCATGCCAATCCAGGGGAAGCATTGCTCCATACTTTGGTCGTGCATAGAATTTTGCATTATTATATTCACCATACCAGGGACTGCAGGAAGTCCTCCCAGTTGTTTGTTTCTGTTTCAAAACAGTGCTTGTCCAAATGGTTGGCCAACTGTATTATTTTTTGCTACAGAAAGTACGGTAAGGAACTTCCTGGGGTTGTCAAGGGCCATTCCACCAAGGGCATGGCCACTTCAGTTGCCTGTTTCAGGGGCGTGTCTGTAGCCAAGATTTGCGCTGCTGCCACTTGGAGTACTGTCCACACCTTCACAAAGCACTACAGTCTGGACATTGCATCAGGAAGACAGGCAGGCTTTGGCCTTGCTGTGCTTTGGGGCCTTCCTTCTTAGGCCTTTGGACTCCTGCCACCCAGACTGTCCTTCCTGTTAGCACTGCTTAGGACTTGTACCATAGGTATGACCTGATGACAGAGCTATCCCCAAACAAGATAGAACAGTTACGTAAGAACTTACCATTAACAGTAAATCTTTGAGGGAATCTCTGTCTTCAGGTCATGCTGTCCCTTCCTCCATCTCCCTTTTTTTCTCTTTCTCTCTACAGCTTGGCTTTCCTGTTGCTCCAGCATTTCTGCTAACTAGGCACCTTCTCTCTCTCTCCTCGATTCCTTGGTGGGACATCCTGTCTCGCATGGCCTGCAGCTAGGGAAGGAACTGAGGAGGGAGTGGGGACACCCACGGTTATACAGGGCGCATGATGTCTGAGCCTGATGTCAGCATGGAAGGCCCCTAATAGACTGCTGCAGAAAATGCTTCCGTGAGATCCTGACACCGGACAGATAAGTTCCATAGGTGTGACCTGATGACAGAGATTACCTCGAAAATCTCGGTTATGGTAAGTTCTTACATAACTGTTATTTTTCACTGCAACCACCTCTGCTGGCAGACTGTCCCAGGTGTCCACCACTCTTTCAGTGAAGTAGTACTTCCCTCATAGCCCTCTTAAACGTCCCTCCTTCCAGCCTCATTGCATTCCCTTTTGTCCTGGTACACTTCCACATTTGAAATAGACTCCCCTACTGAACCCTGTTCACCCCCATGGGGTACTTGTAGGTCTCTATCCTGTCCCTCCCTCTCTTCTAGGGTGCACATATGGAGATCCCTCAGTCTCTCCTCATAGATTTTTTGTTGTAACCCCTGAACCCTTTTAGTTGCCCTCTTCTGGACTGCCTGCACCCTGTCTATGTCCTTTCTGAGATGCAGCCACCAGAACTGGACACAGTACTCCAAGTGAGGCCTCCTCACCAGCAACTGAAACAGTGTTAACACCATCTACCTCCTCCTTTTGACGCTATCTCTACCTATGCACCCCAGCCCACTGCCTTGTCACACTGCCCCACCACTTTGAGGTCATCAGATATGATAGCCCCAAGGTCTCATTCCTCCTTCGTGACCATCAGTACAGTCAGGGGGGACTCATTTTATACTTGGTTCAGGGGTGTAGTCCTGTGGGGCCTCATGAGAGCTCAGACTCCTTACTTTATTTTGAGAGGGAGCTCAGCTCCCGTACTTCTTAAAGTCTTCAAAGATGTTTTTCTTTTTTTAATGCAGTCTTCAGTCAGCCACTGAGCAGTCTTTGAAGCACAGCTGTAAGAGAACTTTGTTTATAGCTTCTCTGCGGAATTCCTTCGCAGTCTTATTGGAGCACAAGGTGATCTGAGATCAGGTTTTGGCTTGTGGCAGCGGGGTCACTGGGCTGGGACAGGCAGACAGTCATTGTGATCCTCCAATTGAGTAAAACAGAGTGTCTCATTTTTTAGTAAATCTGTTTGTTTACTAAGTTAAAGTTACTTTCCCTGTTAAGGTAAATAAAGATCCTGTAACCCTCTGTCCAGTTTTTGTATTGATATTCTTGTGGAAAAATGTGGGTGGTTACACGTTATTTGCATTTGTAAGGAGTTTATTTGGAAATATTGACTGACTGATAATAAAGTCACAGTTTTATTGGTGTCTGTGTCTAATAGCTATCTTCTCTCTGGGACTTGTACGGTACTGTATGCTCCAGTGGTGCTGGTGGGTGAGGGGTTGAGCATGAGGGGTGAGGCTTCAGTTCAGTTTTCTTCTTTTAGCCAGAGCCTCCTCTGTTTAGCACTGTAATCAAATTTGTAAACAGTAAGAAACAGTAACTATGATATTAAACTGGGATTACACTTAGCTGATACCTGTCTTATGGTGGTGGTGCCTACTTATGCACTTGTGAAAGCACAGACCCTGGACTTGAATGCACTCCTCTGCTTTAACTTGTCATATTGTCTCCTACATATATCCTCCTTGTTCTGTCAAGGCTTTCCAGTTTCCTCTCCTGTTCGAACTTCCTATCGCTCTTTCAGTCTGGCTTCCATAGAAAACACTCCACTGTGGCCTCCCTGCTTCAGGTCACCAATGCCATCCTGAAAGGCATGGACGAGTGACTCCACACCTCAGCCATATTCATCAATCTTGCTAAAGCTTTTGACTCTGTCTCCCACCCCTCCTTAGCTCTCTAAGCTGTGCTCTGCTGGCCTCTCCCCCTCCCAAGTGGTAGACTGGTTCAAGTCCTACCTCTCCACGTGTACCCAGAGTGTACTTGTTGGCAACATCCTCTCCCCCCCAATCCAAGCTGGTGTCCCTCAAGGTTCTATCCTTGGTCCCATCCTCTTCTCTGTATTTATGAACAACCTTCCCACAATCTGTACATCCTCCCAGATCCACTTTTATGCTAATGACACCATCCTCTATGCCTCGGGCCCTTACACCTCTGCGGTAGAGACACAACTCCTGACTGATTTCACACAGATCCTACAATGGTGGCAAGCAAATTGACTTACTTAAGGTCAATGCTAACAAAACTGTAACTATGACCTTTGGCAATAAACAAAAACTCTAAATGTTTCCCCCTCCCCTCGTTTTCCATCCTCGATGGCATTCCTCTGGATGCTGTCCCCGACCACAAGTATCTAGGCATATGGCTCCACAATCGTCTCAATGTCTTGGCACACATAGATAACATTCATTCTAAACTCCACCAGAAGCTAGGTGCCTTGTATAGAAACAATGATGCCCCCCCCCCCATCCGACGTGAATTGTTTACGAAAACCATCCTCCCTGTCTTCGATTACGCTGACATAGTCCTCAGGTCTGCTCCCGCCACTTCCCTCACTAGATTGGACACCCTCTTCAATGCCTTTTGTGGAATTGCTGCAAATGCTCCTCCTTGCACTCCCCACTTTACCCTTTACTCCTCCCAGTCACTCCCTTCCTTTCCCAACATTGCCAACTCCACTCTATCACCCTCATTTCTAAATTCTGGTTTGGTAATCTCCCCATTACCTCTCATCCCTCCTCTCCCCCCCCTTCTCTTACCAACTTCACTCCCGAGATCCTCAAACCTTCTCCCTCCCCAGCCCTCATTCTAACTCTGGACAGGCTGCTTTCTCAAACCACCTCCCCCACATCTGAAACTCTCTCCACCAATCTTTCTCCATACTCCCTCAAACTTGTCCTATTCCCAAACCCTTTCTTCCTCCTCCTGTTCCTGCTTCCCCCTCCTGAACACCCTCCCCTCTCCCCCTCCACATTTCTACCCCTTTCCCTCCCCCCTCCACTCCCCCACCGCTATCCCTCCACCTTCCTTCCCCTGTCGCTATCCCTGACATATTACAGAAGTAACATTTGCACCTTACTTTCCCTAGTTTTGGCACTGATAGTCACTCGCACTTTATTTGCCATTATTGTATCATTTGCTACCTTTGCCATACAACTTTGCTCCTTACTTATTCTAGAAGCATCCTATTACCCACTTGCACTTTATACCTTTCTTGTCCCCACCCCTTTCCCTAGGTCACACCTGGAAATGAGCTTCGGCTCAGTGTGCCTTTCCCAGTTACCAAATGTTAAATAAATAAATAGCTACTTGTGTGATATTTTTCTGTTTGTATTAAATGAAGCATTTGGCTGACATGATAATGCTATTTATGTTTTGCTGCATGAACAATCAAGCATATGTCAGTGCCAAACATGTCTGATTTCATGTTGGTGCAAGTTAGAACAACAGTATCTTGAGGTTACAGGCAGAACTTTCTTACCCCCATGAGCTGTCATTTCATGAACTTTGGATTCCACTGGGCTAAGGAGTATAGACCCCCATATTCATGGCGTTCTGGCCAGAGGCGCGGCCAAGTTTTCAAATGGAGTGTGGTAGCCCTGTCGATGCTTTGCGTCGGCTGCCCCTTTGCCCCCCCCACCACCACCCTTGGTGAACTATCCATTATATAGGAAGGATCACATGTTGCTCAAATCCAATCAGCCAATTTTTCCCTTTGCAGCTTATCTACACCCACCACTAGTAGCCATTACAAGCATAATCCCGCGTTCCCTAACCAGTCAGTCTCACCATGCTGCCTATTTGCATAACAATAATTTCTCTTCTTGCGCCTCTGGTGTCCCTCCCTCCTCTTACCCCAAGATGCAGACACGTCTTCTAGTAAATAACACCAAGACTGCCCTACCACCCCGCTCAGTTACCTCCACCGTCAGACTGTCCCATATACAGTAGCTCTCTTCTACAGCTGAATGGTTGGTCCTGCCATCCTTCCACCCTGAAAAATTCCCTGCTCGGGTCACCTCAGCGGATACCTTCCAGCCACCTACCGCCCACTGGAAGCTTCTGTGGGCCATACCTAAAGCCAAACTTTTGATAATGTTATTACTTCTACTAGCTGGGGGTGTTGAGCCAAACCCCAGACCAACCCCCCCCAACCTGGAGAAAACCCCTCATCTCTTCTACAACTCCCACAGGGTTTAAAATTAGCCCACCTAAATATCTGCCACCTCCTATGTAAAATAACCCTGCTACAACCAATTGTCCTATCCCTAAGACCTGATATCTTGATTACTTCTGAGACCTGGCTAAAGCCTCACGACCAGGATATAGAAATCTCTATTCCTGGCTACACTGTCATTCGTCATTTATTTATTTATTTATTTGCCTTTGTTAACCAGGTAAGTATGCTAGACAACCAGGTGCCTATTTTCAGGTGCGACCCGAGAGAGTTACAGAGCATACAGGTAACGAGATACATGCTAAGTAAATAGAATACAATGTAAGAGAAATTACAGTCAGGAGCCGCAGGCTCTACAATGGTGAGAGGTACAGATCAGGCTCAAGCGAGGCTAGGCAGGCAGTCAAGTTATAGTATACAACACTACGTAGTACATGATAAATACAAAGACAGGGAGAAAAACGAAAATTACAATGTATAGTAAGTGCACAATAAAGGGGGGGGGGCAGTGACCATCCTGGTAACAAAAGAAGTGGTGGCATAGCCATGTACATCTCATCCTCATGTCAGTTTACCCCATCTTGCTATCATTGCCCACGCAGCCCATCGACGCCTTGTTGATAAAATTCTCACTCCCACACACAATTCCCATATTTTTAGCAGGATCCTGCTGCTCTTCTGACTCCCCCATGCCCTCTATCTTGGATCACCTGGGTACCCTAACATCACACACTGCTGGGAGTGAGCTCCGTATCCTTGGGGATTTCAATTTGAACTGGCTCTCCAGTGCTAGTGCCAAGTTTTGTAGCCAAGTGGCTGCACTAAACCTGTCTCAACAGATCACAGAGCTCACACATTTGAACCTCAGATCACAGATCCACTCTCTTCTGGACTGGTTCCTTACCTCACACCCGCATCAGATACTTGCTGCAGGCCTCTTACTGGACTCTCTATGCGATCATCACATGATCTACTAGGTAGGGAAAATATTTAGGCCCAAGGCACTCCCCCCAAAACCCTTCTGACCAGGTCCTACAAATCCTTGGACCTAATTTCTCTCCTAAATGACCTGGAAAATACAGACTGGTCTTTCATCCCCCGGGCCACCTCTATCGAGTCTGCCCTTGAGTACTTCAAGTCCAGGTTCATCGCTGTCTGGGACAACTATGCCCCACTCAGACATGCTCAGGTGAGGGGTGCTCAGCTGCCCTGGATCTCAGCTGACAGCATGGCCCACCTCAGAGCCAGGAACCAGGCTTGGAAGTCCTTCAAGGTTTCTGGCACCCCCGCGGATCACCAAACGTATCGTTCACTATGAAATGCCTGTACAAGACTAATCCAAAAGGCAAAAGCTAACTACTTCAAAGCCTCCTTCCACACTAACTTAAACCACCCTACTAAATTTTGGAAGGTGGTTAAATCACTCTTCTCCCCACCATCCCAGCCCCCCACCCCTGTCCTAAATGTGGGAAGCTCCACTGTCATGGAACCTCTCACAGTGGCCTCAGAATTCAGCTCCTTCTTCACAAACTGTACTTTGTCACGTTTGTCCACTCTCCCACCTGTTCCGCAAACCCCCACTCCCATGACTTCACCTGCCCAAGCTCCCCCTCCTGCCACCTCCTTCTCCTTCCATCAGATTTCCCCATCTGAAGTACTCAGTGCCCTGCTCACCCTTAATCCTTCCAAGGGTAAATGCCCCTCGGGGCTGAACTCCAACTTGCTCTACCTGTCGGCTCCTGCCATCGCCATCCCCCTGGCCTCACTCTTTAACCTCTCTTTCTCTCTCGCTTCTATTCCATCTGATTGGAAGCATGCCAAAGTCATCCCCCATCCTAAACGTGGCGACCCCCCCTCCCCTGGCAACTATCTCCCTATTTCCCTCCTCCTCATACTAGCAAAACTTCAGGAACACCTAGTCCTCTCACAACTCTCCTCCTTTCTCAACTCCTCCTCTTTCTTCTCACCTTACCAGTCTGGATTTAGGAAGTCCCACTCCACCGCCACTTCCCTCCTAAGGCTCACCGACTCCATCCTTACTGGTATGGATAAATGCCACATCACCTTTAGCCATTTTTGTTGACCTGGCAAAGGCATTTGACACTGTCTCACAGTCACTCCTCCTGTCCAAGCTCTCTCTTGCAGGGCTCTCTAGCGAGGCCACCAGCTGGTTCCACTCCTATCTGGTAGGTAGGTCCCAAACTGTCAGAACTGGCAACACTACCTCTGCCTCCCTCCCTGTTACTACTTATGTACTCCAAGGCTCTGTCTTGGCCCGCTCCTGTTCTCCATCTTCCTTAACAATCTGCCCTCGGCCTGCCCACACACATCCATACACATGTATGCAGACGATACGGTACTGTATACATCCGGCCCCTCATCCACTGGTGTGGTGACCAGACTTCAGCAGGACTTCAGTGATGTTCAGCTCTGGTTTTGCTCAAATCAGGTTTTTCTCAATGCCAAGAAAACTGTCTCCATGATCTTCTGCATAAGGCAGAGACTTTCTAGGTTCTCCTCCATCCCCACCTTCCACACCCCGGATGAGACTTCCCTGGAGGCCTGCACCTCCTTTAGATATCTTAGGGTCTGGCTTGACCAGCACCTCGACTTTTCTGTACATATCAATGCCATCCACAAAAAGCTTCATCCCAGACTGGGTGCCTTATGCCGCAACTGTGGTTGCATCCTGCTGCTGGCTCACCATGCAATTGTGCAGTTCTGCAGAAAATGATTCTCCCTATTTTTGACTACACTGACGTAGTATACAGTGCCATGCCCAAGTCCACCCTAGCCAGACTGGACCCCCTCTTCCACTCCTTCTGTCTTTTCTCCCTTGACTGTCCTCCCACCATCTATCATTGCGTCCTCTACTGGACCTTGGACCTCCCCTCGCTTCAGGATCGGAGACAATCCAGCTGTGCTAGGATCATGGTTAAGTTCTGGGTCCAGTCCCTACCCCCCAGCTTGCCTCAATCCTAACAACCCCAGCCCTTCCCGTTTACTCATTCAGGAACTATGACACTCGTTCTTTCTTTGTTCCACGCATGTCCACCGCCGAGGCCAGGCAGCCTTTAAATATCACATGCCTAAACTGTGGAATTCCCTTCCCGTGGACATTCAGCATGCCCCCCCCCCATTCAGCACCTCAACACCCTCCTCAAAGCACACTTCTCCTCCACCTGCACATGCGACTAAGTTATGTTTTAACACTACGGCCTAGCTTCTTCATGTGACTGGAATTATGTGATGTATTTTGAACTTATTTTGTTTTGTGCCTTGCACAACTACCTACTCTACTGCACTGTTTTTGTATATTTTGCCTGCTTGTTCATTGTACGCTGTATCTACATGTATTCGCACCTACCCCCCACCCCCAGGATGCATCTGGAATCGAGCAGTAGTTTGCTCAGCACGCCTTCCTGGTAAAACTTTTAAATAAATAAATAAAATATTCAGAGCCGGCCATGTGCAGTCTGTGTCAGTTTTGGGGGGTAGGGGCAGTATTCAGACAGTTAGCTCACTGTGACTGGATCAAATGGGATAGTGGAAAGCTCCTGTGGGCCATATTTAGCCCTAACATGCTAATGACCCCTTTGGGCATGGATGGCACTATGGCCCATTTGCATGCCAATTATGGTCCCATTAACATGCATGTGTACCCCCCATTCTATACCTGTCTTACATATTCCTTGTTGACTAGTGCCCCCCCCCCCCCATTTGCCTGTCCTGTAGTTGTTTCAAATATTCCTGGTGGTGTAGCAGTTCCTGAACCCCTGAGTGACTGTTCTGTAGCTGTTTTGAATATTCCTGGTAGTCAAGTGGTCCACCTACCCCCAATCACCTGTCCTGTTTCTGTCTTAAATATTTCTGATGGTGTAGTGGTTTCTGTACCCCTCAACTGACTGTCCTGTAGCTGACATGAATATTCCTGGTAGTGTAGTGGTCCCTCCCCAAAGGCATCTGATCCTCTCTCGAACTGCTTGCTCAGGATCTTCCTCACTACCCCCAACCTCGCTCAGGTCACCTAAGCCAAAGTACAGTAATAGTGAGAGCAACCTGCACAGCCCTCCATTCACCACCTTGGCCGGCCACCATCTGACTGTCTGTGAGTGATCATGAGTACAGTAGAAACAGGTGTTTGTACAATACTTGCGATTGTTCACTGATCGTCAGATGGAAACCAGCTGAGTTGGTGAGCAGAGGGCTGTGCCAGTCATCACTATTGCTGTAGTTTGCTGTATGTAAATCAGGGTTGGGTAGGTGCCTGAGAGGGACAGTTGGGAGGGGAACTGATGCCCTTATTTGGGGGCACTAGACCACAAGGAATATACCAGACAGCTACAAGACAGGTGATCAGGATGCTTTTACAATGTCTTTTTCCAGGACAAATCAACTAACAGTAGATGCAACATCTTCTTTTCAGTGGGGTTCTGCTGCAGGGTCCTGCTTTTACACAGTTTTACAAGATGTTTACACAGGATAGCCCAGCTGAGTTGTGATATCTTGTTTACAGTGGAGTTCTGTTTGACCCAGTGTTTACACTGTATTTACCCAGGAAAATACAGTGGAGATGCAAGATCTTGTTGTCAGTAGGGTCCTTCTTTTACCCATTTTTACAATGAAATTACCTAGGATAGCCCAAGTGAGAGGCAATTTCTCATTTTCAGTGGGGTCCAGCTCTTACTATGTATTTTCCAAGATAGAGCAGTATAGTGGACTTGCATATTTAATTAACTTATTTAATGTGGCAAAGCAGTAGTGCACGTTTAAATGTCTTCTCCATGAAGGATTAGTAACTTAATAACCTGGCAGTGATAACTTTGTTCTTGTCTTGAAGTTGGTACTTTTTGTTCATGCTGCTGGTGGCACTATGTGGAGTGCAAGCGGGGAGCAGCTGACTAGTCGCGCCCTGTGAGCCTGTGATGTATTAAATCTCACAAGTCGGGAATCAGAACTCGGCCAGGACCGGGTGAGTTAGATGGCTCAGTGCCAACAAAACAGTTTGAATTAATAACCAGCCTAGCTTTATTGTAAAAGGAGCAGTGAGGTGAGTGCACTGTTTTGTATTAATAATTTTGTTTGCATTGAATGGTCTTATCTGATGATGAGAGGCCGGGCTGGGCTGCGTTCAGTGACTTGAGTGATTTCTCTTCCCCCCCAACTTGCCCCTTGCTGCCAGCCTCCCATTCCCTGGCTGTGAGCGAGCATGGAATCCTTGAAGTGAAGTCCACATGCATCTAATGGTGGATGGCAGTTCTTCAGCATTAAAGCCTGTGCTGCATTCAGATGAGGCATTAGGTCATGCATGTTTTTTATGGCTTTGGGGTCTGGGATGACTTCTGAGTGGATGTTTAGGATGGGAAGAGCCTACCACTGACATTGCCCCTGCCCCTGCCATGTGACTGGGCTGTGTACATGCCATGGAACATGCTTGACATTAGGTCATCATCTGTTGCAGTTGGCTGTGCACCTCTGCAGAGGTTGGCTGTCGTGTGGGTTGTACTGGAGTGCTTGATGGTGTTGTAATTCTGGTGTATGACATTTGGGGGTTGGCTGCCATGTACTGTATATGCATGGGAAACATCATTCTGCCGTACAGCATTAACAATTATGGTCATGCCATTGTCCAAAGTCTCACACAGGTTGCAGAACCCTTGCTGCATGTCATATCTGGGGCTGTGATGGCACTGTATATGCCCTGTAATTCATGCAGCTGTCCCTACTGAGCCTTACCCTCCCTGCTCCAACTGTGTTATTTCAGGGTACTTGCAGATACAGTATTCATGACCTGAGGTACGTCCTGTGTTAGTTAGGCCTTGAGGGATCCTCCAGTGGGCCCTGTGTATCAGTTCCATTCTCTGGTATAGATGGTCTGTGTAAGTGTCTGCTGTGTGACAGATGCATGCACCTCCAGGCTGGTGTTTTGTGTGCCCTTCCCACTGCCTTGTATGTCTGAATGTGTGGTGCACTCTTGGGGGGGGGGGGCAGAGTCTGCTGTTCAGGTTGCAAGGTAACAAGTTTTTTTTTTTTTTAACCTGTAACTCCTCGCTGCACCAGGATCCTTTCTTCTGGAATCCCTAGGTTGTGTACGCTTCCGTAGTCCCGGCCCAGGTACCTCCCTCCGGGTACCGGCAAGCCTATCCCCATCCTGCCTCGGTTTGCCCCCTGGGCAGGGCACAGAGGGGCTTCCCCCAGTCCTCTCTTGGTCCTTAAGTCTGTGTCGGAAGGCCCCGCCAGCCCCTTCTATGGAGCCTGGTTATGGGTGTTCTCGGGTCGACCGGGTCCCGTCTACAGGAGCCTGGTGCAGGGTTTTTCCATTTTCTTGTCTCCCCGGCCTCAGGATGTCCGCGCACTGGGGAAGCCTAGGGGTGGAGCACGTTGCAGCGTGCTGGTGCTCTGGTTCCCGGCAGATGTCCCCCTACCCTGCTGTGTGTAGTCTTGTTGCACCTCCACCTGTGGTCACCCAGCTGGCGTTATAGCAGCGGGACTTGCATCCCACCCCACCCGGAAGAGGAGAGCAGCCACTGGGCACTCAATCCTCCTCCCTCCAGCTGCCCAAGTCCGTTCCTGAACCCGGGTTGCTGGCGTCGCGAGCGATAGCTCTACCACCGCGCCGGTGGGCCAGCGAAGGTAACAAGTTTAATGCCTGCTGCTGTGATAGCTACCTGTACTCAAAAGAATTGGTTTATGGTTGGTTGGTTGAAGGTTGTGATATTGGCTGGAGCGGGATTTTTTGCTTTAGTTGTTTTTTTTTTTTTTTTTTAATTACTATTTCTCCTCTTTCCCAGCCTGCCATCCCTGACCCATCAGGAGATCCAAGGCAGATGTCCCTCTGCCTCTCACCCTACCCGATCGACCTCCAGATCCCCATGGAGCCGCAGCTTACCCCCCCAAGTGGGGACAAGATGGGGGCTCAGAGCACCCCGTAACTTACATTTCGTTGGTCTAGGGCCATCAGGCGGGTGAAGGCACATTGAGGGAACGTCTCCAGAACTCCATCTCCCTGGTGATGGCAGGCTATTTTTCCTGCGTTACTCCCTGATGTGTGGTGTGAACCCTTAACTTCATGATGCTACGCAACGACGTCCACCACATGTTGCAAACTGCCCCTTCTGCAACTGCAGGACTTGTCATACCCCGAGCCTCCACTGGGTCAAAGCTGTGGGCTTTGGTCCCTCTCTCCCAGGAGAGCAGTCATGGGATGCTCAGCCTTCTGCCCGGCTGGCTTCTCCAGCGACCTGAGTCTGTTCCTGAACCCAGGTCTCTAGCATTGCAAGTGGAAATCCAACCGCTGAGCCGATGGGCTGGCTTTGCTTTAGTTTTGACAATCTTTTTTTTTTTTTTTTAAATAAAAAGTAGTTATTTTGATAGTGATATTGGTCATTTGTAACAAGTCAAAGAAGGCTTTAAAAGCAGTCAAACAGTGGCAAAATGAACCTAAAAATGCACTAGAATGCATCTAAAACCTGATAGCTTCTGGGGGCTTAGATGGCCTCTAGACCCCTGGCTTGTGAGGGGTTGGGAAGATTGTGGTTCGTGGAGGCCCCACACTTCTAAAGTTAGCACTACACCACTGTGTATTAGAGTAAATTTTGACCATGGGAAATCATGATGATATGAGATAGTCATTAATTACAATTCCCATAACATCATGGTTTTTAATTGGGGTCCATTTAACGTTCATGTTTAATTATTGTTGATACCAATGATGGTTTTTGAAGCTTGGGCATGATTTTTGAACATAACTGAGAATGATCATTCATGATACATAAACTCATCCTCGTTTCAGCTGGGGGTGGGGGTTATAGTCATTGCAGGGCTGTAAAGCATGGGAGACGGCTCAGCTTGCCTTGTCCCCAAAGTACCCTTTTGGCGAGAGGGATTGAGAGAGAGAGACAGAGAGAGAGAGAGAGAGACAGAGAGAGATAGAGAGAGAGACGGAGACAGAGACAGAGACAGAGACAGAACTGGACTTACGTTAGTTCACACAGTAAGCAAGTGGTGGTGGTTGAACTCTACCTGGGTCTCCACAGAATCACAGCGTATGATCTCACTATTATTGTTATAATGTTTTTTTACAGTTAGTCTTTTTATTGAACCACAGAGGGTCACAATATGAGGCTGGGGGGGGGGGATTCAAGGGTAGTAGTAGAGGCTGAAACAATAGAGAAATTTAAGAATGCATAGGATAGACAGAAGGCAACCACAGTGGTAGGAAAGAGAAGGTAAGCTAGAGATCATCTAGGATATGGAGCTTATGTAGGTAGGGAAATGGGCAGACTAGGTGGGCCAGGTGAGCCATATCTGCCTTCAAATTCTATGTTTCTCCATCAAACAAATGGACGTATCACACACGCAGGTGTAACCAAGATGGTCAATAAGTACATTATGACTTAGAAATACACATTAGAGAGGTGTTTAACTTTTGACCTGAATGCTCACATAACTATCTGAGAAGTTATTGTTATTAGTAATTGAAAGGAGAAAGAGAGATAGAGATCAGAGTTTAGTAGCAGCAGGAAAAGGTATGAACAAATCTGAAAGCCCATGAGAGCGCTCAAGTTACAGAAAGCTATGATACCACGTGGAAAGCAGAAGGTGCACTTGTCTTGGAGTATCCACTGGGGAGACTGTACAGTACCTAACATCTTTTGGGGCCGGATAAAGAAGGGGAGTGAATGACATTTGAAGACTTACTAATGGATCCTCCTAAAATAAAAATAAAGAAGTGCCCACAGAGAGAGCCATCACCCAGATTCAGTCCCAGATGAAAGGACAGGGTGTTCTATTGGAAATGTATGGCAGTGGGTGACTCCACAAGAAATCCCCTGCCAAAACCACTAAGTCTCTCTGGTTGGGTGGTCATGCATTTGAAGAGTGCTGCAATGCTGAGAATGCCACTGTTGCTCAGAGAGGTCACATATACAGCAGCTCATCTTCCCAGCTAGCTGGTGACTGAGAGGAGAACACACATAGCTCGCAAGTGTTCAAATCTAGCCTTTCTTGCCACCTTAGAAACATTTGTTTCGGTGCAGTATCCCCCCTCCCTGTCGATGATCGTACTACATCATGTCACATACCAGTGTTCTTGCACTTTTATTTGGTGCCACCCAACTTTGCTAGTTTGCTTTGATTACTGTTTGGATGCACTTACCTTTACAGGTTTTGTTTTTTTGCCTTGTATATTTTAGCCTGTATGTAACTATTCCTGTTGGTCTATGTTAACCTGTTGACTGCTGCTGCCCTTGCTGGGATGCTCATGAAAATGAGATGCTGCATCTCATGAGATCCATTTGGAATAATTTGAAATAAATAAATGTAGGCCACTGGGAGTGTGTTTCTACACACTCCAATAACTACAGGTCTTTTATATTAGTGCAACATCTGAAATAAGAATAAACATGTTATTCTCACTGTTGCGTAATTATTCTCGAGTGCTGTAATCGTCTTCTAAGACTGGGTCTACACTTTATAGTGTAGTGAGTGTCACAGCCATGCAGTCACTGTCTCACGTTGAATGTATTTTAACTAATGCTCAACTGAGACAAAATACAACAAGATCACTGGTGGCTGCCTTTTCTGATGCCCACCCCTGCTACAAAACCAATGTTCTCAGAAGAGGCATAAACACAGAAATACAATGAAAGGAGGCTTTAGCTGGCACCACTGCTGTATGTCAAACATACTGTAAGCTTCCTAACACTTTAGCGTATTTACTGTACAGCAGGAAAATAGATCTCATAAGGAGACAGCTGGTTTGAAAGTCTTTTTTTATCACTACAATACAAACATAGTCAACTAACAGTGTATGCCTGAAGGAATTCTCTTTGATAAAAGCAGAACAAGCATCCCTACATAATAAAATAAGTACTTTAAAGTGAAGAAAATCTGCCCCTTATCAGCTAATAGCACAACATAATGGCATTACCAAATTTAAGCTTAGCATTAGAGCTAGAAGAAATGTGAACTACAGTACATGAATAATTCCAAGACATTTGTGGAAGAAGAGCTCCCTCTAGTGGACATTCAAGACATTACTGATGCTATCACTGACATGCAGCCCACATTATCAGAACCTGGGAACAGATGCTGTAGATTTCAGTCCACAACCAACCCTTTTTGATGCCCCACTGCAGAAGCATTGCAGAATGAAAGAGAAAATCAAAATCTCGAAGCTACAAAGTGTATCTCAGCAGATACTGTCATGTCACAGCTATGTGCAACGACATAGACTCTTTCATACAACAACAACAAGAAAACGTAATACAACAAAGAAGACACACACAGACATAACAGTATTTAGGAATTACATAACAAGTACATTCTCTGAGACTAGAGAGCCACATCTTCTACCACCTATTGATTTAAACAAATATTTATACAATTTTATTATGAATGCTAAAAAGAATGAATGCCATAGACAGGCACCCCCACCATCTGGCCCATGTCAGCAACCCTGTTTCAAAAAGCGTACAACACCCCTTCCCGCACCCCACATGTACTGCACAATAAAAAAATGCACCGAAACCAACCAAAACATACAGCAACATGTACCCCTGGTACTAATTTCCATCAGAATCACAGCCCCCACACCAACATCCTTAAAACATGACCATGACATACAGACAATATATCAAAATACACAATGGTATTACTGCATCACAGATCTTGTCAATCATACTTAATATGATGCTTTTCTAGTTGTTATAGCAATTATGTACATAAAGGAACTGCACAGCTCTGATCTTTTTTTTTAATCAGGGCAAATGTGGGGGAAGGTGGAGGAGAGTTGTAGGACTCAATTTATGGTACGGAACCAGTAGTATTTGAGTGTGTGGAGGCGGGGGGTGTACTAATATAACAGACAAAAAGAATTACAGGTATTTGTATTGTTTTAGTTCATCCCATGCTAAGTGGTATAGTACTATACCAACAATCACTTACAATGTTGAAACATTGGGTGCGATTTATGTTATGATTTTTTTTCTCTTTTTCATTTACAGCTGTATGTGTTAGATCCTCACCAAATAAATACAGCTACAGCAACTGCATCTGCATCAATCCAAAAACAGCGCGTAATACAGGAGATAAAAAACATAATGAATTTTAAAGTTCTTTCCTAGTTTACTAATTTTCACAACAAAAATCTGTTCTATATGATGTCTCTCTTGTTTTTTTTTTTTTAGTCAGTTTTGGACTCGAAAATACATGTCATTAAGAATAGCAGTTATGTGCAGTGAGAACATAGATAAATACTAACTTGTCTGTCAATGCAATAAAAGACTTGTGATCGATCGACTGATAGGTCTCTGCTGCATGTTCCTAGATGTAAAACTCTCAAGGGAAGTGCAGCTTTCTCCCATGCTGCGCCCAATCTTTGGAACTCCCTACCCCTGGAAGTTCATCAGGCGCCCAGTCATGCCCAGTTTAAAACCAAGTATTGCTCCTTCCTCATCAGTCAGGCCTCCTGCTCATGTTTTAACCCTTCTTGATTGCTGCCTCCATCTCTTGACATTACATGACCCCTAGGTTCCATTTTCATTCCTTTAAATCTTCCCCTATAGTTACTTTAATCCCTCCAAAAAAACACTCAGATGGCACACTGGGAGCCCACCCCAGTGTGCCAAATGCTCCTGTAAAACAAAAATGTTCCCGCAATGTTTTTTTTTTTACAACCTGCAAACCAGAAAACGGTCCCTCGTCGTGTCCGGTGGCCCTTCCCCAAACCATGGCCAACCCTCTACGCACCCTGCCTCCCCACACCCCCCTCACCCCCATACTTACCTCCGGAGCACAGCGCAACGATCTTCGGTGGACTGGGAACACGTCAGCACTCTTCAAAGCTGACTGCGAACTGAAGAAATACCAGTAAGCTGTATAATGGCACAAATAGGGTTTTTTTCAACTTTGGTGCATATCTTGGGCATGTTTGGGAATTTTGGCACCAAATTTTCAACATGGGGTTATTGGGACCCCTCTTCTTGAATTCAGTCACTGTCATAGTGCTATTCAGTCCCAAAAGGTGATTTCACGGTCACTGCATGGAATCACCTTTCGGGACCATTTAATGAAACAACAGTGCCACTGTTCATGAGGGGGGCTCTCAAAAAGCCTACGTTGCAAATTTGGTGAAAATAATCCAAAAATGGCTGTTTTGCGAGCATGCGTTGCACAGTTTCCACGCACACTCGTAACTTCGTGAATTTGTAATATTTTTCACTCCAGATTTTCAAAATTGGAATTTTTCCACACCTCCTTATGAACAGTACAGCTGTTATTTTACATATCCTGGCCGAAATGTGTTTTCGCACGTCTGGCGAAGAATCGTGTGGTTACTGTGTGAAATCAGTTTTCGGGACAGTTTGAGAAAATTACAGTGACACTGTTCATGAGCAGAGGTCTGAAAATGCCTACGTTGAAAATTTGATGACGAAAGTCCATAAAATGACTGTGTTACAAGCATGTGTTGCGCAGTTTCCACGCACCCTTGTAACTTCGCAAATTTGCAATATTTTCATGCCAGATTTTCAACACTGGCATTTTTTCACACCTCCTTATGAACAATACAGCTGTAATTTTTCACAGCCTGCCCAAAATGTTTTCACACCTGTGGCACACAATGGCATGGTCGCAGTGGGAAATCAACTTTTGGGACAGATTAACAAAATCACAGCGCCACTGTTCATGAGTGGAGGTCCCAAAATGCCTATATTGAAAATGTGATTAAAAAAATCCCAAACATAATTGGGTTATGGATGTGTGTTGCGCAGTTTCTATGCATGCTCATGATTTCACCAATTGTTCATATTTTCACTCCAGATTTTCAACATTGCCATTTTTTTACACCTCCTCATGAACAATACAGTTGTCATTTTTCACATCCTGCCCAAAATGTGTTTTTGTCCCTGTGTCGCCAAATGGCATAGATGCTGTGCAAAACCACCTTTCAGCTAACAAACTGATTGTGCCGCTCTTCATGAGATGGGGTCACAAAAATCCTATGTTGAAAATTTGGAGTGAAAATACCAACAAACGCTTATGACGTTAGGGTTTCCAACTGTAACACCCCACCCTGTAGAGACTGAAAGGCATCAGGGGTGTGACTTGGGATCATTGGCTGTAATGCTCATGCCATTCCACCCATCCCCACCCTGCAGCCAGTGACAGACATCGAGGTGTGCCTTGGAGTGTTCGGCCCTAAAGTTCACCCCATTTTCCTATACTGCACCCGTCTCAGCATATTTCCTTATGGAATGGGGTAAGCATAAGGCCCAAAGACTACAACGCACACCACAACACTTGTCAGTGTCTACAGGGTAGGGTAAGGTAAAATGGCATGAGCATTATAGCTGACAACCCAAAGGCACACCCCAATGCCTGTCGATCTCTGCAGGGTGGGGGCGGGGTTGGCATCAGTTCAATACTTCACTGCCATTCCTATTATGCATCTCTTAACTCCCGCACTACCAATGCCAATGCCAATGCCAATGCCAGCGAGACAACATTTGGCATTGACAAATGCTTGTTATTCACTGGTATTCCCCTATTTCTATCCCATGCATGTCTGGATGTCAACCATCCACTATTTTCACCCCTGCTACCTCTTGTGGCAGGTTTTTCCAGGCGTGAAGTAGTATTTCTTTGCATCCCTCTTAAAATTACCCCCTTCTAACTTCAATGCATGGCCTTCTGTTCTGTTGCATTTTTTCATATGAAATAGGCCTCTCACCTGTATCTTACTAACTTCTGTGAGGTACTAGTAGGCCTTTATCATGGAACGTAACCTGATTTTCTCATATCGCAGTTGCCAGTTCCAGCAACAAGACTTGTCTTCAGTCAGAGAGTGGATTTACATTGTGGGACATGTTCAGGTGAGTGAGGGTGTGTGGGGATGTGGGGTGATGGGTGCTGTGTGTGGGGGAGTTTGGGGGGCTAAGATCTGCGAGGGATCCTTTTCTTCTTTGCAGGTTTCATGTAATATTATATCTGTCTTTACTCAGGATAATTCAAGTGGCAATGTCTGTATTTATAGACTTAATAAAGAAGGGATCTGAAAGTCTATAACCTGGCACATAAGGTTAACTAGCTGTGACTGGGAGTGAAATTGTATTTGTTTATTACCTTTCAAGATGCAGAATCCCTTTTTAGGATTACACACCAATAAATGATATATTTTCTTACACATTGTCTCTCATTATCAACTCCTTCCCTCCCTCCCTCACTTGGTGCCAATAGCCAAAGATAGGGATGCAATAAATTTCCATTCTTTTTGAGACAGTGGAATTGTATCCTCATCACAGAGGTCCCCTTGGGAGCTGGCATGAATAGAAGAAGATGCACAGGGCCCTCTGAAGAGAAGAGTCTCTCTGCCTGCAGAGGGCCCTGCACTTTTGTGTGGCTGTGGATGCAATGAATTTGTAGGGCTGTCTGGGGGGCTGCAGAAGAGCAGATCCCTCTGGGCCCTGCACTTCCATGTAGCTACAGCTACAGTCTTGCAAGGCCAAGAGTCCATCTGGCCGTGGAAGCGCAGAGCCTTGGGGCCCGGCACTTCCATGCAGCTATGGATGCAGAGGTACAAGGCCCTCTGGACCCTATGCCAAGAGAAGACCTCTCTTCACTATATGGATGCTTGTTGCCCATGCGGCACTACCTCCCTAGACTGTGCCACACAGCAGCACCAGCTTCCCAGTCGCAGCCTATCCAGGTGGCTAAGTGAGCTCACAAATATATGAAACAGGTTTTCAGGAAGACAGGAGGTAGTCTGAGGAGTGGGAAAGCAGCCGGGGTCCAGTGGCAGAGGTCTATCGCTGCAACCCACAAGATAGAAAGCAGTATTGGGAGAGGCTATAAGCTACATGGAGGGACAGAGGCCTTTATTGATATGATAAGTGGTTTGGAAAGTAAAGGCTATTATTGCCTTTATTTTACAAACGTGGTAGCCAAAAATGTTTCTAAAAAATGTTAAAGTGGAGGCAATAATAGTAGAATGTGCTGTATCTTATTTACTAGAAGTATGAAGCCATGGGTTTATTTTCCTAAACTACATGGCTTGGGAATCTTCTTAGCCAATCAGGATGCAGGATGTTCCCTACCTATTTTATAATTTATTAAATAATTCATCCATCAACTGTTTAAGAATGCTTGTTCAGGATCAGAATGCATCATTCCAGTCATTCAGAATTGCCAGTGGATGGAATGCTGAAAGAAAAAATTCATGCACCATGGTGACCAGACTTAGTGTGACAGAGATTAAGTTAAGGCTGTCCGAATGCTGACAGCCAGAGTGCAGCATTTCTTAGACCATTTTTATAATTTCAGTTAATGAATCTCTAAGTTATATTCCAAATAACGTCTGTGAAATGCAGGCATGGGCATTGCAAGGGGACTGCAATGAACTGCAACGACTGTCTTTTTGCAGATGTCACAAAGATCTGCAATAGGTTGGGCACCCAGGAGGGAGTACAGACAAATCACAGGGATCTAAGGAAACTAGAGAAGTGGTCAAAGGCTTGGCAGTTGGGGTTCAATGCCAAATAGTGTAAAATCATGCGCCTAGGGCACAGCAACCCCTGTTCTGAGTTAAGGATGGGAGAGAGGTACTGTAGTGGCAGTCGTTAGGAAGGAAAGGGACCTCAGGGTTATTATTTTAGAAGCTATCAAGGTGGCAGGGCAGTATGACAAGGCCATGAGCAGGGCTAGTTGGCTGCTGGAGTGCGTAGGAAAGGGCATCACCGACAGGAGGAGAGTGGTGGTGCCACCAGTGTACCACTCTCTGGTATGTTCCTAACTGGAATTCTGTGTCAAGTTCTAGAGATTGCACCGCAGGAAAGACATAGACAAGGTGGAGACAGTCCAGATAAGGGCAACCAGGACAGTGCAGGAGTAACATGGGATGTCCTATGAGGAGAGACTGAGGGATCTCATATGTGCACTCTGGAGGGCAGGAGGGTGAGGAGTAACATTATTGAGACAATGCTTCACAGGGATGAACAGAATGCAAGAAGGGAACCTCTTCCAAAAGAAGATGAGTTCCAGGACTAGGGGGCTTGTAATGAACTCGAAGGGGGGAATAATCTAAACACATGTAACAATCCTCTCCTGTTCTAAAAAGTTTAGGGCTTGCTTACTAGAAGGCCAGACCATGGAGCCTTCTGAATTGTAGAGCCTCTGGTGACTAGTGGGTGGAGTTTAGAATGCCGTTTGTTGGGTATGAGAATGTGTCATGAGTGTTAGGTGGGTATAGGCATGTGTTTAGAACACCCTCACCTCAGGTCACTTGCCAAGCCACCTGTGGAGTGCAGGATGAGGTATGTATGGCCATGCTGCTACCCAGTGCACCATATGGTGAGAGTAAGGAACTGTTTTTGGTGAGATGCCTAGAGCCAAGGTGGCCACTAGACAGGAGTGTCTGAGTGAAAGACCCTACAGCAGAGTTGCTCCCTGCACACCAGCTGAATTGAAAGTGCATTATGTAGTGAACAGAGATATAACCTTACCCACAGGAGAACTGCAAGGAATAAGAGGATCCATGGGGCTTCAGAGAATGTCAAGATGGTACAGCCTTAACCAGGGTGCCATAGGGTTCTGATTTATGTTTGGGATCAAGATCAAACCTGTCTTACATTGTTGGCAATGACAGCAAATTGGTGACTGTGTTCTCATTTGTGTAACTGAATTACCTTAGTAAATCTGACAACAACCAGTCACCTGATAGAGTGATCCTTTACTTCTCTGACAGATAAAAGGGAAACAGAGCAAAGTTTACTAAAGAATAAAGGTGAAATGACTGTAAATAGCCTGGGTGTTTTTGATGTCACGAGGGAACCATTGGACTATAGATGTCGCCTTACCACTCAACACAGAGGCTATCCATGTGCTATGTCTGTCCCCTCCTTACACCACTGGAGGGTTTTTATAGGATTTACTATGGAAGACTTCCATGCAAAATCCCGAGTGTCAGAAGCCCAACACCAAGTGCCCAGCACTCAGTATCCCGACACTTGGGAGTTGCCTGTGGCAGAGATTTTTTGTATGTTTCGGAGAGCTTCACCCCCTTCCCTGCATCTCTCTTTTTATTGATTGCAAACTCAACCTATGGGCAAATCCAGAGTGTCTGGATACCAAGTGTTGGGCAATCAGTGTTGGGCTCCTGACATATGGGATTTTGCTTGTCAGTCTTTCGTAACATTCCCTTTTTCTTATGTTTGCTTGCATGCATGTGCAAGAAACATAGTGCCATCATCCAAGTTTTCGGAGGTGTGTCACCCCCTCTTCCAATTCAGTCAGTGTGTTGGCAGGCGCGGCCCCTGTCCACCAATGCATGCTGGAGCTGTCTATGACAAGCTCCAAAATGCAGTGGCATACAGTTGAAAGGGGAGCTACGCCCGTGAGCAGCAATAAGATATCACCTGCTGCGCAGCTCCCCTACACACACACACACACACACACACACACACAGAAACGACGCGCACATACTCGCGCTGCTCCCCAGGCACACACGAAGCCGACGGGGTGCCCAATCCCCATCGCCAAAGGCGCAACCCCTCCCCGAAGTTTGAAATACCACGCTGGGTGCCCACCCCAGCGTGGCAACTCAATGGTATAGCCAACGGGGTGCCCAATCCCTGTCAGCTTCACTGTCCCCCCCAGTACAGGGTGCCACGCAGGAGCCCACCCCAGCGTGGCAATAGAATATTATAGCTGACAGGGTGCCCAATCCCCGTCGGTCACAGGCCCCCCAGCTGTCCTTCTGCCACGCTGGGAGCCCACCAGCGGGGTAAACGCCCCCTGGGTTTTTTTTTTTTTTTTTTTAAATACCTGTAAAGAAAAACGGTCCCACGAGTCTTCCTGCCCCTCCCACAACCCACACCCACCCACTGCGCACCTGCCTCCCCACACCCCCACCCCATACTTACCTCTGGACCTCGATGCGGCGATCTGCAGTGGACTGGGAACACGTCTGCACCTTCAAAGCCGATCACAGATTGAGGAAATGCTGGTAAGCTGTATAGTGGATAGATAGGGGTTTTCAACTTTGTTGCATATCTCAGGCATTTTTTGGAATTTTTGCACCAAATTTTCAACATGGGGTTTTTGGGACCCCTTCTCATGAATGATGTCACTGTCATGGCGTTATTCGGGCCCGAAGGGTGATTCCGCAGTCACTGCACAAAATCACCTTTCAGGCCCGATTAATGAAATGACACTGCTGGCATTCATAAGGTGGGCTCTCAAGAAGTCTATTTTGAAAATTTGGTGGAAAAATTCCCAAAAATGACTGTTTTACGAGCGAGCGTTGCGTTCCTACGCAGGCTCGTAAGTCTCATGATTTCATCATTTTCACTCCAGATTTTCAACATTGCCATTTTACCACACCTTCTTATGAGTAGTACAGCTGTCATTTTTCACATCTCACCTAAAATGTGTTTCCGCCCATATAGCGCACAATGGCGCAGTCGGTGTGCGAAATCAATGTACGGGACAAATTAAGAAAATCACAGTGACACTGATCATGAGCAAAGGTCTTAAAATGGCTATGTTGAAAATTTGGTGAAAAATTCCAAAATGACTGTTTTACGAGCGCAGCTAGAGCAGCCTTGACAAAGATACCAGAAAGTTCGTGACCTTTCAATAATATTACCCAGATTTTCAACATTGCCATTTTACCACACCTCCTTATGAGCAGTACAGCAGTCATTTTCACATCTTGCCCAAAATGTGTTTCTGCCCATGTAGCGCACAATGGCGCAGTCGATGCTGAAATCAATGTATGGGACACATTAAGAAAATCACAGTGACACTGTTCATGAGCAAAGGTCTTAAATGGCTATGTTGAAAATTTGGTGAAAAAAATTCCTAAAATGACTATTTTGCAGTGTCGTTCGCAGTTCCTATGCATGCTTTGTCGTTGGTTTAATATTTTCACTCCAGATTTTCAACATTGCCATTTTATTACACTTCCTTATGAACAGTACAGCTGCCATTTTTCATATGTCAGTCTAAATGTGTTAAGACACAAGCATGGTGCTGTTGAAAAGTAGCAATGTTTAGGACAGATTAAGAAAATCACAGTTACACTGTTCATGAGCAGAGATCTTAAAATGGCTATGTTGAAAATTTGGTGACAAAAGTCCATAAAATGACTGTGTTACGAGTGAGCATTGGCAGTTTCCACGCACCCTCGTAAGTTCATGACTTTGTAATATTTTCAGTCCAGATTTTCACCAGTGGCATTTTTCCACACTTCCTTATGAACAGTACAGCTGTCATTTTTGACAACATGGCTGAAGTGTGTTTTCACACTTTCAGCGCAGAGATGCGTGGTCGCTGTGGGTTCGGGACAGATAAAGAAAATCACAGTGACACTGTTCATGATCGGAGGCACCAAAATGCCTGAGTTGACAATCTGCTGTAAAAAATCCCCAACCTAATTATATTACGGGTGTGCGTTGCACAGTTTCTATGTACGCTCGTGACTTCACCATTTTTTTAAATAGTTTTACTGCAGATTTGCAACATTGCCATTTTTTACACCTCCCCATGAACAGTACAGCTGTCATTTTTTACATCCTGTTCGGAATGTTTTTGCACCTGTGGTGCTAAATGCCGTAGTTGCTGTGCATAAGCAGCTTTCGGCTAACAAACTGATATTCCCCCTGTTCATGAGGTGGGGTCACAAAAAAAACATGTTGAAAATTTGGAGTGAAAATACCAACGAATGCCTGAGGTATTAGGGTTTCCAACTATAACGCCAACCCTGTAGAGAATGACAGGCATCAGGGGTGTGACTTGGGATTCTTGCCTGTAATGCTCATACCATTCCACACCCTGCAGCCAGTGAGAGGCATCGGTATGCCTTGGACTCTTGACCCCAAAGTTCACCCCATTCTCTATAAACGCGCCCATCTCACGTATTTCCTGATGGAATGGGGTGTGCATAAAGCCAAAGACCCAAGGCACACCGTGACACTTGTCAGTGTCTGCAGGGTGGGGTGTGGTGAAATGGCGTGGCCGTTATGCCTGACGACCCAAATGCACACCCCAATGCCTGTCACTCTCTGCAGGGTGGTGGTGGAGTTGGCCTCAGTTCAATACTTCGCTGCCATTCCTATTACGCAGCTCTGTAACTTCTACACTACCACTGCCAATGCCAGCAAGCAAACATTCGGCATTGACAAATGCTTGTATGTGGTCAGCCATAAGCTGAGAGAGTTGTGAGAGCAGGTACTACTGAGTGGTTTAAACTATAAACTTTTTTATTTAAAGTTTTGCAGTTGTCATTTGCTTTTAAATAGTGAATGTGTATGGAACTTCACTCCATGATAAATGGCCTCCCAGACCACATTTATGACCAAAACTGACACATGCTGATAAAAAACAGCCATAAACTACAGTGGGGGAGGTGCACAACTATAAAAGGAAATCTTTTTGTTCACTGTGCAATTGTTAAACTTTGGTTCCAAAAATGGGAAAACATGCAATGTTATAACAAAAGGAGACACAAACTGGTAAACAAAACAAGTTCCGGAATGTGTGTATTGTGCATGCATGTGGCCTTTTTTAATTATCCTTTTTTTCTCTTTTAGTCATAACTTGGACACTGTTTTGAACATTTGTGGCCCAGATTTTCAGTCTGGGCAATTTGACACCTCCATGGTCACTGAAGTGGCACATTGTAAATGTGACCACAGACTTTTTGTGGCTAACCATCTAAAACACATTTTGAGTTGGATTTTTGTGATGCCAATTATGTAATCATGAGGTGGATGGAGATGTGCCCTGTCTGAATGTTTGAGGCCAACATTGTCCAACTGACAATGTTAAAGGCAAGAGGAAAAAATGGAAACAAACTAAGTTCACACATACACTCAGCGTGTGCATTCCAGGACTGTTTTTGTATCAGATCTTTTTCGTCTCTATTTTAAGCAAAGGAGCATTTTGATAGACACTGAGAAATCACACCAAGGGACACTGAGGTTCTTTAACAAGGGACCAGAGGTGGAGATGAGGCTGGAGTGGGTAGTGGAGTGTGGGCAGGAGTGGGATTTCGGCTAGGGTTACTTGGAATCTACTGAATTAAATCAGAATCATCAGAATTCTGGTGCCTTTATCAGTACTGATGGTCAACAATCCAGATTCTGAAAACCTGGCACATTGTTCACAGACAACAACCACAACAGGAGACTCCACTTTTGTCTCCTTCTGATTATCCATTATACTGTGCTCTCTCTCCTTCCTGTCTCGCTTTTCTGGGACCCCTCTACACACCTAACACTGCATCGAAATCGATACTTGAACCCACAGTCTGACTAGCTGTTGTTACCGATTTCCACCCCCCCCCGGAGGGCTACGAACTCCAGGTTCTGACCCACGCTCTGCCAGCCCTATCCTCACCCGATTCTCCCACCTCCCTCCCTCCCTCCCTCCCTGCTTATTGTAAAACTTCTCACCTCCAAACAGCACTACAGGGCTCCTTTGTGTCTCTACCCCACCCTCAGCCACGACACCTCCTTACAATTTTTAATTTTCTCTAACACCCCGCCCCCAAAGACGAACTGTCACCAGTCTCCATACTGCACCAGCCAGCTATTTAACAACTGTGCTCTTTTCTGGCCCCATTAGGGATCCCGGTGCATCCTCGGCAGTAGTGCTGAAAGCAGTGCTCAACGGCCGCCGCTCCGACTACAGCAACAAAAGCAGCCTGACTCCCTGGAACTCGCACCCGGATCCAACGTTGAGATAGGACTGCCTAACCTGGTGAGAGCTCCATACCTAGTGGCACCACACTGATTGACGTGAATTCACTGCAAGTGGCCTGTGATTGCGCCACACAACCTCTGCACTAAAACCATTGGTGCGCTCACGGACCGCTGCTAGCTCTGCATTTACTTGCACTGCAACTACAACTTCTACTGTTTGTTTTCTGGGTGATTTTTGCTGATGCTATCCTGAAATGTTAAACTGAATAGCTGCACTGTTAAACTGAATAGCTGCACTGTTTAAAAAAAAAAAAGCTAGCATAATTACAAGAACTACAGTAACTGTTAGCCATTTTGCAGATAGGGATTAGGAATTACTGTGAAAACATTAATTTATTTGTGTGCTGAATCCCTGTCTGGTCGCCTACTGTTCTTAGAAGTGCCATAAAACTATTTGGCTAGACTACTGTTTTCAACTGTGCTCTCTCTCCTTCCTGTCTCGCATTTCTGGGACCCCTCTACACGCCTAACACTGCATCGAAATCGATACTTGAACCCACAGCCTGACTAGCTGTTGTTACTGATCCCCCCCCCCCGGAGGGCTACGAACTCCAGGCTCTGACCCACGCTCTGCCAGCCCCTATCCTCACCTGATTCTCCACCTCCTCCCTCCCTTCCCGCTTATTGTAAAAACTTCTCACCTCCAAACAGCACTACGGGGCTCCTTTGTGTCTCTACGTCACCCTCAGCCACGACACCTCCTTACAATTTGTAATTTTCTCTAACACCCCCACCCCAAAAGATGAGCTGTCGCCAGTCTCCATACTGCACCAGCCAGCTATTTAACAACTGTGCTCTTTTCTGGCCCCATTAGGGATCCCAGTGCATCCTCGGCAGTAGCGCCGAAAAGCGGTGCTCAACGGCCGCCGCTCCGACTACAGCAACAAAAGCAGCCTGATTTCCTGGAACTCGCACCTGTAGCCAACGTTGAGGTAGGACTGCCTAACCCGGTGAGAGCTCCATACCTAGCGGCGCCACACTGATTGGCGCGAATTCGCTGCAAGCGGCCCGTGATTGGGCCACACAGCCTCTGCACTAAAACCATTGGTGCACTCACGGACAGCTGCTAGCTCTGCATTTACTTGCACTGCGACTACAACTTCTACTGTTTGTTTTCTGGGTGATTTTTCTTCCACCCCCACCACCCCCTCCCAGGCCTCCTTTAAATATGCTCTCGCCCCTCCCACTTTTTGACTACTAATTCCGATTGGATATAGCACACCCAAGTTTCAACCCATCCCCTTTGCACAAACGAAGCACCAAACCTGTTGCCTCCCTGCTCTCTCTAGCTCTCTCCTGGTGCCCACACTCAACTGTAGATCCCCCCTCTCTCCCTGCCTCCCAACAACCTGAACCTAAAATAAAGCAACATAGTAAATTACCTATTTTACTAGTAGAAAGGCTAAAGTAGGACTGCCATTCCAAACTAGTTAATATGGGGAAAAGCCACATAATACCACTTTTACTCCTCTCTACCTCCCTTGGCTTTGCAGGCACCACTTACAAATTCGGTCCCCAAACTCCACAATCTGAAACCTCTTTGGGTGCATCATGGCCCATAAGCATGAACATGACCACAACCACCTCCAGTATTATTTGGCCCCTCATTCCCCCCCACCTCCCTTTCACAGTCACCACTAAGCTAGCCTACCCCACACTAACTGAAATAGTTAACCTTCCCCCCTATGTAATGCAAGCGTCTAGACACCCCCCTTTTCTAAAACACAAGCGACAGTCAAAATAAATATCACCTTATCCACCAGGAAGGTTACCCTCATGCTACTGCTACTCTCAGGCAACGTTCACCTAAATCCTGGACCCTCAACACTGAGGAGTAGGGACGCCCGCTCTGTGGACGGCCTAAAGATAGCATCGCTAAACATCCGCAGCCTAACTGCAAAACTCGACCAGCTCCAGGCTTGGATGACCATTCACACCCCAGACATACTCTGCCTAACGGAAACCTGGCTGTCCAAAAAGATCAAAGATAGTGAGGTGTCCATTGCAGGATTCCAAATTTTCAGACTAGACAGAATAGGCAAGAAAGGCGGCGGCTGCCTCGGGTGTGTCAGGGACACGCTAAGCTGCTCCATCCTCCCCATCTCCAAAGTTGCAGAGGACTATGAGTTATTAGTGGTAAAAACACAAGCCGGCCTAAATGGCAAGACCATTACCATTGCCACAACCTACCTGCCCCCCAAAAAAGCCAAGGAAAGACTTCCAATGGTTTTGCAAGAAATAAGCAGCCTCAAAATGAGCTCAAATCCCGTCTTGATGGGCGACTTTAACATAAACTGGCTCTGTAATGATGCAACAGCCACCAAAGATCTAATCACCTCCCACAATCTCACCCAACTCGTAACTCACCCCACCAGACAGAACTACAAGGCTGGCACCAGCACACTAATTGACTGGGTTCTGGTCAGCACACCCTCCAGATTCTCTGAACTCAGAGTTCTCCCGGACATACTGAGCAACCACTCACCGACCTCCTTTCTCTGAAACAGTAAAATTGCCAAAAGCCCACCACATCTCATCGAGAGCAGGGTCCAGTGAAAGGGGAAACTTGGTTCCATCAAATCAGCACTGTCTGCCTACAACTGGTCCCCCATACACAAGGCGCCCACTCTGAACCAGTCACTCAGCTTTTTCATGGAGGGTTTCAACTCCATCTGTGCTATTCATGCCCCACGCACTAAACGAAAAATCCGAGGAGTGGAAAATGGCTGGCTGGATAGTAAGCTCCTCTCTCTCCTAAAAGAAAGGGACTGCCTTTGGGCCAAAGCCTTAAATTCTGGTTGTAAGTACGACTTACAACGTTACAAAACTGCTAGAAATCAGTGCACAAAACTGGTCTGGCTTGCAAAGGCCAGCTTCCATAAGACTCAGCTCAACAATGCTTGGGGAGATGGAAAGAGGTTTTGGGATAATCTCAAGAACAGCCTCGGCAAAGACCTGAAGCTGAGTTCTAAAACATTCAATATAAACAACGCACTCTCCACAGATCCTCTAGTCATTGCGGACGCCTTCAACCAGGCCTTCACTGACCTGGCCCCAGTACTACCCCACAGACTACCTTCTGCCGGTGGATAACCAAGGCTGCGCAAACCACACCAATACAAATCACCCAACTTTCTACCTTAAGAAGGTGATGGAAAGGGAGGCCCTAACAATGGTCAGGAAAGTCCTAGGAAAAACTAGGTTGGGAAGTGATGGGATAGACATGAAGATACTATCTCTGACCCTTAATGTTATGATCAAACCCATTACGATGCTATTTAACAAATCCCTGGCCCTAGCCTAATTCCCGGAAGTCTGGAAGCAAGCCCTGGTAACCCCAGTGCAAAAGAGTGGAAACAAGGCAATGGTATCTAACCACAGGCCAATATCTATCCTCTCCCCACTATCCAAAGTACTGGAGAAAATCGTGGCAAACCAACTCACAGAATACCTAAACAAGTACAATCTGCTCTGCCCAAACCAACATGGTTTCCGGCAGAAACACAGTACCACAACTGCATTGCTTGCATACTCTGATTATGCACACAAGGCACTAGATGAAGGTAAATTGGTGGGCTCCATCTTCATCGACCTCACTAAAGCCTTCGATACCGTCAACCACCCTCTACTGATATCCCAGCTCCAAAGAATGGGAGTGGCACCAAACGCCCTAAATTGGTTCAATAATTACCTATCACAAAGGAGTCAGCGAGTCAAAATCGGGCAGACATTATCCAGCTCCAGAGAGGTACTCCTAGGAGTTCCTCAGGGATCAATCCTTGGCCCCTTGCTTTTCAGCCTCTTTATTAATGAACTGCCCATGGCCTGTGACACCAATCTCATCCTGTATGCGGATGATGCTGTGCTGCTGAGCAGTGGCACCTCCCAGGCAGCACTACAAACAGAACTGCAAACCTCCTTCAACAAACTTTAGGACTGGTTTTTTGGGTAAAGGCTGTACTGAACTACAAGAAAACCAAGGCCGTGCTCCACTCCAACCATTACAATAAGCGCAGGCTCCCCCCCCCCTCCATATCACCAATAATGCAGGTGAGCAGATTGAGCAGGTGCAATCATTTCAGTACCTAGGGGTCACCATTGATGACTCTCTCATGTATACAAACCATATTGACTCCCTTGTCAGGTCAGTTAACACAAAGATTGGGGTCCTCTACAGAAATAAGAACTCCCTCACTCCGGAAGCACTCCGACTCTCAGTCTCCAGCTCAATACTTCCCTCGATAGACTACGGCTTGTGGTCTATGGAGCTGCCACTGACACTGCACTCAACAGGGTCCAAATTGCATTAAATAAGGCATGCCGCCAACCCTGAGTCCAGACCATTACACTCCATACTTGCACTCTTTATAAGAGCACTAACTGGCTGAGCCTAAAAGACAGGCTCAAATACCAAACCTGTCTATTGGGTAAAAGGCACCTCGAAAAACACCACCCTGCATAGTAAACCTGCTCGAGGCCTCTCCCTCATCACATATCACCAGAGGGAAGAAAATTGGAGCACTGTCCATCCCATTCCGGCGAACCTCACTTGGTCAGCGTACCTTCTCCTACCGAGCCCCCCCTCTGGCTAAATGAACTCCCGCAGAAACTACATACACACAGCCTGCCTCAGTTCAAAACTGGCCTCAAACAGCACCTACAGTCTATCTCACAATGCACATGCCCCCCAGGAAAAACCTGATAGACTCACCCACTACCACCATTAAACCCAGCACTGAAACCGTGACTATTAAACTGCCTAATGCGCTGAACCCTGTATGACTGTATCTTTCTGTAGTCTGTAACCACTGTATTTGTGCTAAATCCTGTAACAACTGTGCTAAATCCTGTAACAACTGTATTTGCTCTGAAATCTGTATTTACTGTACTAGTGTTCTGTATAATTTGTCCTCCCTGACGTGGAACCTTTGTAACTGAACTTGTTCCGAAACCTGTAACCACTGTATTTGTGGTTTGCAATATTTGTCCATCCTGACGTGGAACCTTTGTAAAAGAGCTCACACTCAAAGGTTTTTCCAAATTTATTCATAAATAAATAAATAAATCCACTCTGCCTACCTTAAAATGCTACTGATGCGTAGAAACTAAGCTGGGGGGTCAGACTCAACTCTGTCTGGCCATCTGATGGAGGGGTACATGATGGTCCCATCATGTTTCACAGTGGTCCACAAGTGCACTTTCCACTGTGAAACTGAAAGTCCCCTCCTAACTTGCTCACTCACTCCTCACATAGCATGTGCCACTGCCCAACTCACATAGCTGCAAGCTTGAAAATGTACAACTCCCACCCATCTGACCAAACCCCAGTCCCTCCAACCCTCACAAGGTCTGTGAACCACCCATCCAAACCCAACCTTTTGCTAGAACAAAAAAACAAACAAGCAAACAAACAAAAAAAAACACAAAGTCCTATCAGGTCTGCTCCTGTCAATTAATTAAGTGCACATGACCCTCCCTACTCTGACTGACCTCGAAAAACTGGGCAGTAAGGAGGCCTACTACCTGCAGCAAACCCTGAAATTTTCACCCTCTCAGACATGCAGGAGACAGTTTTCTTAAACCAAAGTTGCCTCAGCGGTACTCCTGCCTCCCAGGCAGAGCACTTAACCATGCCCTTTTCCTAGCAGTTTGCACCTCATTGGCTGCCCCCTTTTTGCCTGCTTCTAGTGTTTAGTGCTCTCTACTGATTAGAGACTCTGCCTTCTTACTGGTTGTGACATACTTTTGTTTCCTTTACAAACAAGAAAAACAAACACTCGAGGGCACTCCACAATACTACAGGCATTTAAGCAAACAGGGCACACCACAAAATAAAGCAAGACATTTAAACAAGCAGGCTACTAAAACACTTTTTTTTACTTTCCAAAACCAAGCCATGCATTTAACTTCCAAGATCTTCACCTCCAGTAAGTATTCTGATCCATTGTTTTTATTTCAGTGCAGTGGGGTACTACAGATACTATTCATAGGAAGTTTACAAGTCCAAAGCCTGAAAGGCCACCCAAACTTGACCATTACCCTAACGTCCTCTATATGTAATCCTTCCTTGATCCGCCATAAATTCATCTAATCTTTTTTTAAACACATCCATAGTGCCACTCTGTATAACTTCAGCAGAGAGTCTGTTCCATTCCTCCACCACCCTCTGATTAAACCACTTTTTCCTGTTATTTCCCCTGTACTGTTCCCCTTTTAATCTTAAATGATGGTCCCCTAGTTTGTCTTTTTTAGATTCTCTACTAACCAGCGAGAGGCATTCCCATAGGTCAGCACTCTGGAAGGCCCTATAGACCAGACAAAGGTATCCCCTAAGTCTCCTGTAAGACAGTGGATACATATTGAGCTCCTCCAATCTGACCGCATATGTTAATCCAGTTGTTCCTCTCACCATCCTTGTGGCCCTTCTCTGCAGTCTTTCCAGCCTATTTATAGATGATAGACCTTGTGGAGCCCAAAACTGCACACAGTACACCACATGTGGCCTCACCAATGAACAGTACAATGGCAGCACCACCCTCCTGTCCCTACTACTGACATTCCTCTCTATGCATCCCAACATTCTATTTCCTTTCTTTAGGACCTCCCTACAGTGCCTGTCAAACTTCAAGTCATTGGTTATATTCACCCCCAGATCTCTTGGCTCCTCCACTGCCCTCAGCTTTACTCCATTTAGAGAATAGATGGCTCGTCTGTTATTTTCCCCATAATGTATTATTTTACTGCTTTTTTCATTGCATTCCTGTTTCTGTATACATTGCTTTGCTACATGTTTTCTGCTCTTGTTCCCTACACTCCCTCTTCTAGGAGCACTTTTGTTCTGTTAATACAGACATCATTATAGCACATTTCAATGAGAAAAGCAAGTGTTCAGTTTTAGGATTTATGCTGTGTGTTTGGGGCTAAATTCTGATGCTGTGCTTGCTCAGGCATTTGCAGCTCACTCATTGCCTAGACCTCACTACCCCCCATTTAGGAGCACTGGGAAGGGTTGGTTTCTGTAAATACAGCTACAGTATCAATTTTTTTATATTGATAGTACATTTCAATGAGAAAAGCAAATGTTCAGATTTTATGATTTGTGCTGCGTGTTTGGGGTTAAATTCTGATGCCATGCTTGCCCAGGTGTTTGTCGCTCACTTGTTACTAGACTGCTTCCCATTTAGTAGTAAACTTTATTTATATAGCTCCAAGTCCCAGGGACTCTGAGTTGTGAACAAAAATTCCAGCATTGCAGTATACAGATAAAGCATTCAAAATGTTAGGGCCTCAAACCCGTAACCAATAGTTACAATGAATGACACTAAACCCTGAAATGTACACTATGAAGTCAGGTTTATTATGCTAACATATATACTATGTTAGCAGCAGAAGTCTGGAATACAGAGCAAAGCAACAATCAATTACCTTGCTCTGGGGGAGCAAAACATACCAGGCATGTGGGATTCAGCACTCTTTGATAGGGGTTCATTGCTCCTCCAACCCAGAAATGTTTTGCCACAATTTATAGTTCTGTCTCAGCTAGGGTGTATCTGAGCCTCCAAGCAAGACAAGTTTCTGTAAGTTTCACTTTTATTAACCAATCACCTTATTAGGAGTTGCTTGTCAGTTTCTTGACATCTGCCCAGCATTTGGCACAGTGCCTGACCCTTCAGCGTGCCGTTTCTCTTTTTTTATCTGAAGTCAGATATACAAGACACTTCTTGTAAGGAATTCACATTACTATTCCAGCCAACAAATAACACAAAGATGCAATTTCTATATGTCTAAGCATTTTGAAAAATATACACAATAATGTGGAGATTGAAATTAGACACTGACAGAACTCAAAAGAGGGAACATTTGGGGGTGCTCCACTTGCAAAGTGACCACAGAGTTTCATGATGTTAGCATATGATAGAAACTAGACACTTATCTGTCTAGCTGCTATACTAGACATTTCCAATGATAAAACAAAACAAGTTTGCCCTATTCATGGCCTTGTAATGAAGGCTGCAATGGAAGATAGAAACAAAATGACAGTTTTGTAACAGCCATGCTGGTTTATGTGACACACAAACTTCCATATACAAAACATTTCTCATTAAACATTTTTCAGCTGCAGGTGTAAAAATGCACAGCCTGCAAAGCAATACTAACATTAACCCTTTCTTATTGATCCAAATGTTTAGGCATACATAACATATTCCTACAAAAATATACAACCAGAATAAAATGATAAATAATATATATTATTTGCAAAAAAAACCTACATTAATGAACCAGTTAGGGTTCAGATCAAAGTGACAAAAACAGGGAAATGTGGTGTTAGGGTTTCCAACCCTAACTCCTCACCTCCATCCCCCAAGCAGCAAAAGAAAAAAAAAAATTACGGTTTTGGCTGTCCTGAGTCTTGGCTAATCAGGGGTGGGGTCTTCTTTGGGGTTCTTTACCCTAATGCTCACCACATTCCCTAAGTTCAGATGTGATTTGTTTTCTTCATGCAGGGCCCACAGGTTGTTGGCGACTTGTGGGAGGCATAGTTCTGTATGTTTGAAGACTATATGAGAATGGGGTGAGCATTAGGAGTGACTTTTAAAAAAGTGAGCTAGCGACATCAGTTTCCACTGAGGACAAGACTCTCAGCAAGTACTGTAAGTGATGATATTTTTCTAATATCACTGTCTGCAAGTGCAGTAAAGACAATGCAATAGTGCTGATTTTGTGCAAAAAACTGACCAAAGTCAGAGTTCTGCTCTTACCACGTGAGGATTCACAGTCTGTGCTATTTAAACAGATAAAAGCCCACAACTGCACTATAAGTTTTTTTATAATTAAAGTGCACTCCAATGAGAAAAGCAAGTGCTCAGGTTTTTTTGGTTTATACCATATGCTTGAGGTTAAATTCTGATGCTTTGCTTACCTAGGCAGGTGTTGCTCGCTCGCTAGCCTAGAATCACGCCTCCCCCATTTGGGAGCACTGGGAAGGGTTGCATTCGGCAGATACAGAAATACATCTGTACGTTGTCACAAAATGCTTGTCCTTCATGTGCTGTTTGCAGTGCATGTATCCAAACACCATTTCTGAGCATCAGAGATGTTGCTTTAATTGAGGTGTTGTACTAACTGAAACTGATTTTAAAAGACTCATTATTTGTCATTTGAAAAGTAGCTTTACCATGGGGCTATTATTGCTATTCTGAGGCTATTGTAAAATGGCAGTTGGTAATTTGGCAGTGTAAATTTGAACTAATTGCACTTTCATTGATGTCACACTCTTACTGTGTCAAAACAGGACACTTCTTATGATCAGACAATTTAGTTTTACCATTCAGAATGCATTATGCTATTATGAAAGCAATAAGACACGACAGGGTGTGGGTTGTTGATTGATAAGAGCATGCCCCAGGTGCATTGTTAAGCACGAGGTGCTTGTACCGAGTGACTACAGCAGCTGAGTAGTGCTCTTATCAATCAATAACCTAAATCCTGAAGTGTCTTATCGCTCTTATAAAATGGGTAACAACTATTTCTATAACAATTAATCAAAACTCTGGACACATTATTAAAGATTTAAAAATAGTGCATTATTTTATTTAAATATGGTGAAAAATAGTCCCCAGACTTGGGTAGAAGAGTGGTAAAATTGATTGAATAGCAACTCACTAAAAATGCTAAACCAATGAGTTGAAGGGACAGCAATGCATTATTTGAGCAGTTTGGGTCTGCCTCTACCTATGTAACGGTGTTTCCCACCTTTTCTCTTTGTTTATAAAGTATTACTGTATTGCCTACTTTCTTCATCCTGTTTTTTTTTTTTTTTTTTCTATTTTCCCTCGTTCAAAGACACAGAATGTTTATCATGGAATGTTTACCATGGAATACAGGGATTCAAAATTCTGCTCAGTTCTGCTGGTAGAATGTTACTCTCCCAACATACTGTACACACAGACAACAAAGGCCTGTTTTAGAGCCAGTGACTCAATTATCTCACTGTCAAGGCAAGCAGAAGAGATTTTCCTGATGAGCAGGTAAAGACAGAAGGGGGATTTTTCACTGTCAGTAAAGGAACAGTTGTAATGAAAACTATAAACAATACTTAATGTTTCTAATTTGTTTATGTGTGTAAGGAGAGTGTGATGATCAGGGAAACAACGTTTAATTAATTTGTTTTATTTTTTATTTAAGGTAGTTTTATTTTTAGGGCCCAGTTGAAGGTTTTTACAGTGTAAAGGTAGCAGCCATGTTTATGATGGAAGATCAGTTCTGGTAGCAGAGGAACTGATGGAAGACATCAGTTGCTCAATGATATTGCTGCCCTTTCACCTATGGAGGTTAAGGTATTAGGAAAGTAGTGCCACCTTTCACTTTGTTGACAGGTAAGGACACACCTTTTGACCAATCAAGGTGAAGGATTTCTTTTACCCATTTTATAATATGTTATAATGAAGTTTTAGCTGACACTTAGCTTGGTCAGACTCAACCATACTCTACTGCTCCTTGGCTCAACTCCTATTTCTTTGCCCTTTAAAGGTACTTATTTATCACACAGTTTCTCAGCCATTTTAATCATCTTTTCCACAGCAACAGCTGGACACGCAACCTCCACAAGTAAGTAGCTACTCCATGGAGGAATGGAAGGATAGAGGGGATATGATAGAAACCTTCACATATATGAAAGGCATAAATAAAGATGGTACAGAGAGAATTTTAAAATTAAGGAGAGGGAGGGACACTAGGGGGCACAATCTAAAGTTGAAGGGTGGTAGATTCAGAAGGGAAATGAGAAGGCACTATTTCATGGAGAGAGTGGTGACAGGGTGGAATGCACTGCCTGAGGAGGTGGTGTCCTTGAAGACGGTGGGCCTTTTTAAAAGGGGATAGGACAAAGTCAGGAGGTAGGTCTCCAATGAGGCACTGGGGGAGGGGTAACAGCTAGTGCAGGCATGAGAGTTAATATGTGGGTGGGAGGAGGGTACCTGCAGTGTAACCGATTGCTCGGTTGCACTGAGCAGACTAGATAGATCATCAGGCCTCTATCTGCTGACATTCTTAGTATAGTATGTTCATATGTGTCTTAATTCACTATAACTTATACTAAACGTATTTGCTTCCCTTCCCCCATCACGCTATCTCCCACATGCTGCAAAGCAACATGATCCTTGCAGGATCTCATGTGTGGCACAAACAGTGTGCCTCAAATAAAAAAATCCCCATGATAGGATTCGTTTGGCATGCTGTGTTGGTTACTAAGATCCATATGACTATTTGGATAGTGAGACATTACACACAGACTCTCATTAATTCTGTTTTTAAAATCACATCTTTTAAAAGCATGCTGTTTAGTCCAGTGCCTAATATCTGCAATTACGTGGTTCCAGGTTTTGGAAGCCAGATGATTAAGAGTGAACAAACCATAATGTATATGTATTTTGGTTATCAGCAGAATATTATGAATGTGGTTGCTTGTAGATGCTAATAGGCACACCCGCACTGGGGTCAGCCTTTGTGGATGTGCAGCCATCATAGGTAGTGCGCATTAATCCATATTTGTGGATGCCACAGAGTGTTGGGGGTGTGTTAAAGAGCAGCTCTCACCTTTGGGAAAATGTAAAGGGTGGTGGATGTGGTCTACTTAGATTTCAGCAAAGTCTTCGATACCCTCCCACATAGAAGGTTGGCAAACAAGTTAGGCAGCATAGGGGTGGGTCCCAATGTGGTAAAGTGGGTCAGAAATTGGATGAGGAGCCAGACACAAAGGGTGCTGGTGAATGATGTTCAATCAGATGAGAGGGAGGTGACCAGCCGGGTGCCACAGGGATCAGTCCTGGGACCAGTCCTTGTCAAGGTCTTCATAAGGGACATTGCAGAGGGGCTGGAGGGGGAAAGTATGTCTTTTTGCAGATTACACTAAGATCTGCAACAGGGTTGACACACCAGGGGGGATAGAAACAAGCATTTGTCAATGCCGAATGTTGTCTTGCTGGTGTTGGCATTAGTAGTGCAGGAGTTAGAGAGACACATAATAGGACTAGCAGTAAAGTATAGAACCAACATCAACACCACCCCACCCTTCAGAGAGTGACAGTCATTCTCAAAGTTACGAGTGTGTGTGAAAACTGCACATCGCACGCTCGTAACACAGTCATTTAGTGGAATTATTTCACCAAATTTTTAACATAGCCATTTTGGGAGCTCTGCTCATGAACAGTGGCGCTATGATTATCTTAATCTGCCCCGAACATTGATTTCCCACAGCGACCGTGCGATTGTGTGTCAGATGTGCAAAACTACATTTCGGGCAGAGTGTGACAAATGACAGCTGTACTGTTCATAAGAAGGTGTGCAAAAATGACAATGTTGAAAATCTGGAGTGAAAATATTGCAGTCTCGAAGTTACAACTGTGCATGGACATGGAGCAATGCACACTTGTAACATAGTCATTTTATGGAATTTTTTCATCAAATTTTCAACATAGGCACTTTGGGACCTCTGCTCATGAACAGTGTTACTGTTATTTTCTTACTCTGTTCTGAACATTGTTTTCCTACAGCGACTGCGCCACTGTGAGCCAGATGTGCAAAAACACAGTTTGGGTAGGATGTGGAAAATGAAAGTTGTACTTTTCATAAGGAGGTGTGAAAAAATGGCAATGGTGAAAATCTGGAGTAAAAATATTAAAAATTATCGAAGTTACGAGCATGCATGGAAACTGCATAACGCACGCTTGTAACACAGTCATTTTATGCATGTTTGTCACCTAATTTTCAACATAGGCATTTTGTGACCTCTGCTCATGAACAGCATCACTGTGATTTTCTTAATCTGTCCCAAACAATGATTTTTCACAGTGACCGTGTTATTCTGTGTGGGAAGTGCGAAAACACAATTCGGCCAGGATGTGAAAAATGACAGCTGTACTGTTCATAAGGATGTATGAAAAAATGCCAATATTGAGAATCTGGAGTGAAAATATTACAGATTCGCGAAGTTACGGGCGTGTGTGGAAACTGCATAACGCACACTCGTAAAACAGTCATTTTTGAATTTTTTTCACCAAATTGCAACATAGGCTTTTGGAGAGCCCACCTCATGAACAGTGGCACTTCCATTTCGTTAATCGATCCCAAAAGGTGATTTCGCACAGTGACTGCGAAATCACCTTACGGGACTGAATAACACCATGACAGTGACTGAATTCATCAGGAGGAGTCCCAATAACCCCATGTTGAAAATTTGGTGCCAAAATTCCCCCAAATGCCCGAGATATGCACCAAAGTTGAAAAAACCCTATTTATGCCATTATACAGCTTACCAGCATCTCTTCAGTTCGCAGTCGGCTTTGAAGAGTACAGACGTGTTCCTGCTCCACCGAAGATTGTTGCACCAGGCTCTGGAGGTAAGTATGGGGTGAGGGGGTGAGGAGAAGTGCGCAGTGGGTGGGTGCGGGTTGGGAGGGAACCAGACAGCGAGGACTGTTTTCTACTTTACAGGGTTAAAAAATAAATAAATATACATCACAGGAAGGGTTTTTTTTTTCTACAGGTACATTTGACGTGTTTGGGGGTAGGGGGATTGGAGCTGACAGGGATTGGGCACCCCGTTGGCAAACAAAAGGCTTTTGGTGGAGGGGGATGATGCCGAGGGGGATTGGGCACCCCCTCTGCGAACAACTGGCACGGGACATGATGCTGATGGGGACTGGGCTCCCCCATCGGCAAATGAACTCAGGAGGGGGGCATGATGATGCCGACAGGGGGATTGTGCACCCCCGTCTTTGGCTTTTCTGGGGACTGTGCGCGGAGGACAGCACAGCCGCCGCCATGTCTGGTTGAAATGTTACACCAGGAAAGGCACGGCCCTGCAGTGAGGAGGAGCTCCCTCATTGCAGCAGCTAAAACGTTTCAAGTTGGTGGCATGCATTTGCACTGCTGTCATAGCATGCAATCTAATTCGTGCCACAGAGCCCAGCCCCAAAAAGCAGTGGCGCCACTGGCCACAACACGACTGCACCTCCAAAACCTGCTATTCCAAAGTTACTGCAACATGTTTCTTGCGCACGCACAAGACAATATAAAAATGAGAACAGACCTAAGCTTATTGGAGGAGTAGTCAGAAGTGTGGCAGCTAAGATTCAATGCAAAAAAGTGCAAAGTCATGCAACTGGGCAGCACAAATCCAAGGGAGGTGTACAAGATGGGGGGGGGTACTGGCGGCCACTAAGCAGGAACGGGACCTGGGGGTACTCATAGTGGATTACCTAAAGGCAACCAAACAATGTGAGAAGGCTGTGGGGAAAGCCAGTGGGATGCTGGGGTACATAGGGAGAGGTATCACCAGCAGAAAGAAGGAGATGGTTATGCCACTGTACAGATCACTGGTGAGACCTCAGCTGGAGTACTCTGTCCACTTATGTGACCACATCTCCCAAAGGACATAGACAGACTGGAGGCAGTCCAGAGGAGGGTTACAAAGATAGTGCAGGGTCTGCATGAAAAGCCCTAGGAGGAGAGGCTAGGGGAACTCGATATGTATTTCATAGAGGAGAGTGGGGGGTATGATAGACATGTTCAAGAACCTCAGGGATAAACAAGGTATAGGAGGGTAGCATCTTTCAAAAGAAGATGTGCAAGAACAAGGGTGTACAAAATGAAGTTGGAGGGTTCAAGGGTAACATGGGGAAGTACTTTTTCTCTGAAAGAGTGGTAGATGCTTGGAACAGCCTCCCAGAGGATGTGGTAAGGGCAAAAACTGTTAGGGAATTCAAGAATGCATGGGATAGATATAAGGGTACTCTAGGGACAGGAAAGAAAGAGTGAGCTGCAGATCAACTGGGATCTGTGGTTTGAAATAGGTAGGCAAAATGGGCAGATTGGGAGGGCCACATGCCCCTTATCTGCCATCAACTTCTGTGTTTCTATGTTTCTATAATATTTAGACACAATTCAGCGTGTCTTTCATATATATTCTATACGCAGGACCCCTAGTGCTTTGCGGGAGAATTTTCTAATTTCTGCAGCAGGGCTCCTTGGCCTCTATGGCAGCATTTTCTGATTTCTGCGGCATGATTTATTCATTTCTCTGGCAGAATGCTGTCCTGCCATTGGCTAAATATGATGTGATGTCGTTGATGACATCATATGTTGAGCATAGAGGATGTGCTTCAGGATAAATGAGATGGGAAATAAAGCCTCACACTATAGAAAAACAGTAGATTTGAATGAAAATTCACCAAAAACAATGAACTCTGTGGTAATATATATATTCTGTGGCATGATGCAAATTCTGCGGAAAATTCTGCAACTGCAGAATCGCAGAATTCCAGGGGCCTTGTCTATACGTTATGCCTCTCTGTTATTTATAACTGAGGAAATTCCCACAGAAACAATATTTTTATGCCCTAGAGTATATCTGCCTCTATAGCTTATTCTCTACTTCAAGTTATAATGCTCTGTTGCGGCATCGCAGTCTAGAAACATAGAAATTGTCGGCAGATAAGGACTGCTAGGTCCATCCAGTCTGCCTGCAGGCCCTATATACTGTATGTGGCCACTGACCCTATTTGATCAATGGCTTTTCTTCGCTCTCTCCCTCCTCTCTCAAGCTTCCCTTGTGCCTCTCCCAGGCATGCTTAAACCCCTCCACTGTGCTTGCCCCCACTACCCCTTGTGGCAGACTCTTCTAAGTGTCGACTACCCTTTCTGTGTAGAAAAACTTCCTCACATTACCTCTTAATCTATCCGCTACCAATTTCATATTGTGCCCCCTTGTTCTAGTGCTTTTTCTACATTGGAAAAGGTCCCCCACCTGCACCTTGTTTATGCCCTTGAGGTACTTGAAAGTTTCAATCATGTCCCCGCTGTCTCCTCTCCTCCAGTGAGTACATATTTAGGTCCCTTAGTCTCCCTTCATATGTTTTGTGGTGTAAGCCCTGCACCATCTTTGTTGCCCTTCTCTCGATAGTCTCCACCTTATCTATGTTCTTGCACAGGTGTGGCCTCCACACAGTACTCCGGGTGAGGCCTTACCAATGTTTCATACAATGGCATCACCACCTCCCACCTCCTGCTAGTGATACCCCTGCCTATGCACCCCAGCATGCCACTGGCCCACTCTGCTGCCTTTTTACACTGCTTTGATACTGTAAGGTCAACAGAGATGAAATCCCCTTAGGTCCCTTTGTTCTTTGGTGAAGTCAGCTCCTCCCCCCTCAAACCTATAGCTCTCCCCAAGGTTCCCTCTACCCAGGTGCATTATTTTGCACTTCTTTGCATTGAACCTCAATTGCCACATCTCCGACCATCTTTCAAGCTTCTCCAGGTCCCTCATCATTTTCTGCACCCCTTCTGGAGTATCCACCTTGTTGCAGATCTTGGTGTCATCTGCAAACAGGCAGTCCTTTCCTTCCAGCCCCTCTGTAACGTCACTAATGAAGACATTGAACAAGATTGGTCCTAGTACTGATCCCTGTGGTACCACACTGGTAACACCCCTCTCCCCAGATTGTACCCCATTTACCACCACCCTCTGTCTCCTGTCTGTTAACCAGTTCCTAACCCAGTTCACCACCTTGTCTCCCGTGCCCAGACTACCCATCTTGTTAATCAGCCTTCTATGTGGGATGTTGTAGAAGGGTTTGCTGAAATCTAGGTAGGTGTCATCTGCCACGCCTCCGTGATTCACTTCTCCAGCCACCCAATCAAAAAAATCTATTACATCTGTTTGACATGACCTATGTGCTGTGAATCAATGTTGCCCCAAATCCTGAGCACCCCTAGATTCCATATGTGCCACTATCCTTTCTTTCAGCAGTGTCTCCATGATCTTTCCCACCACTGAGGTGAGGCTGACTGGCCTGTATTTCCCCACCTCCTCCCCCCTACTGCTGCTTTTGTACACTGGGACTACATGTGCCTTCCTCTAGTCCTCTGGAACGACACCCATGGCCAGAGATGCTTTTAGTTCCCTTCGAAGCTCCTTTAATATCTTCGGGTGGATGCCATCTGGTCCCATGGCCTTATCCACCTTCAGCTTTGTGAGTTCTTCCAGAACTCTCTCCACTGTGAATGTACTGGTGTCCACTCCCCCCCAACCCCAATTGCCTCTGCAACTCAACTGTGGTCCTTGACCTTTCCTCTCCTTAGTGAATACTGAGCAGAAGTAGTTATTCAGTATTTCTGCCTTGTCCAGATCCCCCTCCTTACACTCTCCCTTCTCTCCTTTGAGCCTCACAATCCCTCCCCAGTTTTTCTTCATTCACTGATGTACCTATAAAATGCCTTGTCCCCTTTGTTTACAGACCATGCTAAGCCCTCTTCAGTCTGTGCCTTCCCCTCCTAACAGCATTCCATGCTTCCCTTAGACATTCAAGGTACACCCCCATGTCCTCCTCCCTTTGGCTCCGCTTATATTTCCTGTAACTCAGCCTTTTAGCCCGACTTTGTCTCTCACCTCTTTGGAGAACCATAGTGGTTTCCTTCTTCTTTTCCTTTTGTCTGCTATCCTAACGCATCGGTTTGTTATATCCACTATGGCTCCTTTCAGTTTCTCCCATTGTTCTTCCACCCTCTCTATTACCCCTCCCCTTCCCAGGACTACTTATTTACATCTACCTATTTCAGTGAAATCCGCCCTCCTGAAATCTAATACTCTTGCCCTTGTGTGGCTTATTTGAGTCCATGTCTCCATGCTGAACCACGCCATGTGGTGGTCACTAGACCCCAGCCACCCTTCCACCTGTGTTTCTTCAACTCTGTTCCCATTGGTCCATACCAGGTCCAGAACTGACTTGTCTCTGGTTGGCTCATGCACCAGCTGCCTGAGTCCAACCCCCTGTAGGGATTCCAGGATGGCTGTGCTTCTGGCTGAAGCAGCCACCTGGGTGGCCCAATCCACATCCAGCATATTGAAATCCCCCAGTAGCAGGATTTCACCTTTAGCTGCCATGTGGTGTATGTTCTCCACTAGTTCCCTGTCTACTTCCTCCCTCCCTCCATGCCGGAGGTCTGTAGATCACCCTGTATGTATTGCTGTTCCATTCCCTGGCTCCAGGGTGACCCACATTGCCTTGGCCTCCCCATGTCTTCCCTGAACTTCTGTAGCCTTTATACCATCTCTGATGTACAGGACCACTCCCCCACTCTTTTTACCTTCCCTGTCCCTCCTGAACAGTGTATAGCCTGGTACACTGACTTCCCAGCCATGATTAGCAGAGTACCATGTCTCTGTTATTGCTGCTATGTCAAGGTCTGCATCTGCTAAGAAGGCCTCCAGGTCTGGAACCTTATTTCCTAGGCTACTGGCATTCATTAGCATGACCTTCCATGTTTTACAGTCTGCCCTCCCTCTGCTCTTGTTCTCCCTCTCCACTGTCTTCCCCCACCTTGTTTTCCTTTCCTATGTGCTCTCACACCCCCCCCGTATCACTCATTATACATTCTTCACCTGCCTGCCCCTCCCTGCTTGCTTTAGCTGTTCCTGTAGTCAACTTATGTTCCTGCATGAATGGCTGTAATGTCAGAAGCAGAGCTTTATGACATGAGGTCGGGAGGAAGCAATGGGAGATGACGAACCTTCAAGTTACAACAATCCTGTTTTCATCCATTTGACCTCAGTAATAAACAATGTAGATAAATACAAAGTTACTGAGAAATATAAGCTGATTGGTGTCCAAATATTATGTTTTCCCAATTTAATTTCTAGGTTTTGGTGACTCTTCAAATGTGTTTTCATTATGTTAATTGGTTACTTATTGACTTGTTTCCATGTATACATGAATTAAGCAATAAGGCACTCAGGGCCAGATATTCAAAAATTAGCACTGCACTGCATGCTAAATTAACCTGGGACCATTAGCATGCTATATTCGAAGGAATAGCCCCGGGGCTATACCCGTTGACTATAGTGTGCAAAAAAAGCAGTGCAAACAGGGCTGGGAGTGCAATACAAAAATAGCCCGGGAAATAAGACAGCTCTGAATATAGCAACAGGGAAAGTCAAAATGCAACAGCAGCTCGGTGGACACAGAGATAGAGGAAGGCAGAGCTGCAGTAGCAGGCCAATGTGAGGTATAGTAATGGAGTGTTGCACAACAACAGCAACAGTCAATGCAGGCCACACACAGCAGAACTGTGCTGCGCAAGTGACAGGCTGGCCTGGAGCAAACACATTAGCCCAGTGCTAGCACTTTGCCACAGGCGAACACATTAGCCCATGGCTAAAGTTTGCAATATTCAAAGCTCATATGTAAATGAGCCTACTTAGGCAATCCGTGTGCAAACAGCCATATCTGCATCTCATTATGAGCTGCTTAGCATACATTTCCATGTAGTTTGCCTGGTGCTATTCCATGGTGTTCACAGCTCCACCGGTAGGTCAGCCTGGGAGTACAGGAGCAGGATGGGTCTGCACACAGCTCCACCTATATTTAGGATGAGAATTGCAGGTTGGAAGCTGCAGGCAATGATTGTCAGTATGCTTACTCAGTGCAGACCCCTCATCCATACGGCACTGACATGAGGGACACAGATGCTCCGACTGTGGGGGACACTGGGGAACAGTGACCCCCATAATGAGGGGAAGATCCGCAAACATGGAGGAACACACTCAGAACACAAAGGTTGCCATTACCTGTGCATGTACAGAGGGCAACCGTTACGATGCAACACAGGATCGGATGCATCCCTGCATACATGACAGGTTTTACAGTACACACACACACTGTGTGTGCAGCACTGTGTCCACGTGGGACAGTTAAGGGACAGTGCGAATGAGAGGGGTGCACTGGCTTAGTAGGGCTAGTATAGTTAGGGTTGCGCCAGCCACTTCTATGTTAAACCCAGTATTTTGCACATTAATAAGTTTGCAACTGTTTGTCCGATTTACACGAAATTTTGCATGCATGGTGTGGTAAGCAGTTGGATCTTTGGTTGCGGAGCTTGAAAAAATGTGAAAGATCTTCAACTTTTGCAAATTCTTTGCTTGTCTCCACAGCCCAAATGGTTTGTCTGTCTGCTCTAAAATGTTTAGGGTATATGGGGACTGGGTCAGGGAAGTGCCTTTTCAAGGTTTGGTGAAAAAATATTAATCCATTCAAAAGTTATTAAACGTTTTCATTTTCCATTATATCCTATGGGAAAAATACATGTGCACCACGAAAACTTTTGCACAAGTACTATGCACTTTCACGCAAGTACCATTGGTTTACATGCAGCACTTTCATGCAAATGCATGGAACTTGTGCAAAAGTTCTGCATGTAAACTAGCGGTACTTGCACGAAAGTGCATGGTACATGTGCGACAGTTCCACAAGTAAACAGCCCAAAAAACACATTTTCTTTGGCACTTCATAGTGAAACAACAGGATTTTTGGGCTGAAATTCGCAGGGAGGCAAGCCCTGGCCCCACAGATGTGCATTTTCATGGTTTGGTCAAAACATATAACACAGTTCCAAAGTTACGGCACTCTGAAGTTGAGAAATTTCTCACAGTATAACAATGTGGCACCCGTGGCGCCTTTTGTCGCCCGTATCTTGAAAATGATTTGAGATACAGATTTTTGACTTTGGGTAGCTTAATCCTCCTGCATGGAGGTTTCCAAGTCATTATTACAGCTGCAGTGGAAGTTTTTTCATAGTTGCTATGGTTACTGAGATATTGCCAAATTAGTGTTACAAGAGTTCCTTTTCAGTACTTTTGGGCTGCTGTATGTCTCCGTACTTTTTTATTTATTTATTTAACAGACTTTAGGATTACAACCTTTGAGTCAGAGACTCATTTACAAAGGCTCTGCATCAGAAAAAATAAACATAAACACTTAATGCATATAGACATAGAATGGCAGCTAAAGGTTGCAGTTTTTTCAGTTACACAATATTGCAAAATCAAGATCAGCTATACATTGCATTGAATGTGTTACCGAGAGCTGTATTTTACAATTTTCAAGAGAACAATAAGTTTGCTGATAGAGGGAGGGAGTAGCAGGTTTGATATTTACCGTGAAGTAGAGAATTAGACAGATATCTTGTGAGTGCAGCCAAAGGAGGCATTATTAATAGGTAATGTTTGGTAGCCCTATCGGAAGGAGCGCAGTGGCTGTGTGGTCCCATAAGATGATAGATAGGTGACCCAGCACTAGCTGGTACATTGGTGGCACCATGAAGCGAGAATGTGCTCTTTGAGGGCTGACTTGAAAGGTCCTAATTTGGAGATGGAGGAGACGTCAGAGGGGAGTTCGTTGTACCAGGCTGGGGCCCGGTGTAGGAATGACCGTTGGGCTAAGGAGGTTCTAACCCTCGGGACGGACCACACCTGTTGGTTGGCAGTGCGGGTGTTCACCAAGGTGTGGGAGGATAGGAGAGAGGCAGAAACCTCCAAGGGGGTGAGCCCCAGGTGTATTTTCTTTGTAAGGAGACATGTTTGAATAAAATAGCCTTTCATCCAGAGTGAAGAGATTTGTATGGGCATGTAGCGTACAAGTATGGGTACGCTTGTCTGCCCAAGAGAGGAGTCTGCATGCTTTGTTTATGGTCAGGTGGATTTTGTTAAGGGCTGTGTGGTCAGCAGCTGAGTAGATAGTGAGCCCATAATCGACTAGGGTGAGGACTGAGGAGGTGGCAAGGGCTTCCGGAGGTAGGCAATCCTTGTGCCGATACAATAGGCCTATATGGACATTTATGGCTGATGATAGAGTGTCATTGTGTGAATGGAAGGAGAGGCTGGAATCAAATGTAAGGCCCAAGTATTTATATGTATGTACCTGTTCTAGAGGAAGGAGAGAGTGGGAGAGGATTGTTAGCTGCGCATTCTTGGCGTATTTTGTCGGTGGGCAAAGAGTATGGTCTTTGTCTTTCTTACATTGACCACAAGTCTTTGGTCTATGAACCAGTTTTCAATCTGGTTAAATGCATGTTGGAGGGAGGACTGCAATACTGTGGGATTTGGATGTGAGGCAAAAAGAACCGCATCGTCTGCATAGAGTAGTAGGTTGCCGGAGCAGGAATTGGGCAAGGTGTTTAGGTAGATGCTGAATAATAGAGGGTCGAGGATGGAGCCCTGGGGAACCCCAGAGCAGACTGGCAGGGTGGTTGAGAGGATGTTGTTTATTTTGACACATTGTGATCTAGCTGTGAGGTAACTGGTAAACCAGGAGACGGGTCCTTGGGACAGACCTATGTGGCGGAGTGTGCTTAAGAGTAAGGGGTGGAAGACTGTATCAAAGGCCTTTGACAGGTTGACGAAGACAGCTCCAGCTAGGTGTTTTCTATCCAGGGTAGAGTGAATAAAATTAGAGAACTCAGTGAGAGCTGTAGTTGTACTGTGCCCAGATCTGAAGCCATGCTGCTCTCTGCAAAGCAGGTTATGCGCAAGCAGGTACTCAGTGAGTTGGGTGGCTATAGTATTTTCGAGGGCTTTTGAGAGTGGTGGGAGAATGGATATGGGATGGTAGTTATTGGGGGAGGTGCTGTCACCACTCTTCAGTATTGGGGTGACTGTGGCAGTCTTCCAGGCTGCGGGGAACTGCCCCAGACTTAGGGAGTGGTTAATGAGGTCAGTCAGTGGGGAGAGTACTGTATCTAGTACTAGATGTAGGATTCTCATATCAAAAGATTCTTTGCAATAGCAAGAACCACTGAGTGCTTTAAAGAGATAAGGCCTTGCCTCATTCGTAGAGATCACCCTGAGATGGAAGGGGGGAGATGCTGGGTGTTAGGGGGTGGGGTTGCAGGAGTGGGGTCGAAGAAGTTATTTGGGAGTACTGCACTAAGGTCAGAGAATGATGAGTTGAGGCAGTTGACGATGGCCAGCGGGTCGGTGGTAGGGACATTGTTGACAGTTAGTAGGGGGGAGGCGGGATTTGCCATTGAGTTCCTTGATATTGTCCCATAACAACTGAGCATTCCCCCAGGAGGAGGCAAGGGTCATTTTGTAGTAGCCCGATTTGGCCTGTTTTATGGCCCAAGTGCATCTGTTACAAGCCACTTTATAGGCTTGCCTGTCCGCCTGCATGCCGGATGTGACTGCTTTATGCCAGAGATCATCTCTGTACTTTAGCTGTTGGAGCAGTGCAGCCGTGACCCAGGGGGCATTACGTTTCTTGGATTGCACTTTTGCTTGTGGGGCATAGATGTCACATGCTTTATTAAAAGAACAGATGAAATAATCAAGGACTTCATCTATAGTAGAGGCCCAGGACATGGGGGGACCAGTCCCATTGAGATAAGTATTTTCTTAGTTTTGAGGCCTCTGGGTCGGAGACACCGCCGGGCAATATAGTTTACACTTATGTGTAAGTGGGAGCACAGGACCCGGAGGGCCCGTGCTCCCACATACGCATACCTTTATGCAAAATTGGGCAGCGTGAAGGGAGTGCAGGGCCCGGAGGTCCCATATTCCCACCACAGTTACATTACACTTTCTCAAAAAGAAAGGAAATTCATTGCAAAAAAACTGCGTTAATGCATCAGTTAGGGTTGATAGCACAGCAACAAAAATTTGGAAATTCGATATTAGGGTTACCACCCCTCCACACACCACCAGACGGGGTGTGCCATGGGGTTGTCAGGCCCAACTCTCACCCCATTGTCCTATAATGTAGCATATCAGCTTGTTTACACATGGAATGGTGTCAGAGTTAGGCCTGATGACCCCATGGCACACCCTAACATCTGGTGGTGTGTGTGTGGTAACCTTAACATCAAATTTCCAAACTTTTATCGCTGTGCTATCAACCCTAACTGATACATTAATGCAGTTTTTTTGCAAGGAATATATATATATATATATAGACAAAATCACAAATACACCCATAATACAAAGCATCATGAGCTATATATGAAAATCACTACAACATATTATGCTGGTTCAGTTTTAAGCAGGAATGCATGGTGCCAAAAGGTCTGTCACACAGTCTAAAAAGGATGCCAACAGAACACACAGCCACATATTTCATCCTACCAAGATTCATCAGTGTGTCTTATTTGTATGTCACCCAAGTGGAATGAACCAGCTACCCTAAGTTGGTCTATCAGGTTTAGGTTGTGGTGAGCCCAATAAAAACAAGTTAAAAGACAAAGAACCTTAGTGCGCAAGCACTGAAGCAAGGGTTACCCCAAAGGGCATTGGCTGGGAAGCCAAGTTTCAAAGAAATACAAAATCACACATACCCCCATAATGCAAAGCATCATGGGCTGCATATGCAAATCACCACAAAATATTATGCTGGTTCAACTTTAAGCAGAAATGCATGGTGCCAAAAGGCCTCTCACACAGTCTGCAAAGGGTGCCAACAAAAGACAGACATGTGTTTCATCCTACCAGGACCCATCAGTGTACTTTGTCTGTATGACACCCCAATGGAATGAACCAGTTACCCTAAGTTGGTCTATTAGGTTTGGGCTGAGTTATATATATGTAATATAGCTGGCTTGTGTATTTTCCCTAAGAAGGAGCAGGTTATAATTTGCCAGTATAACCCGCGAGTTATAAGGGTGAGCATGCGCCACCTGCTCCTTCTCCTGCACCTCAGTGCACAATCCGAGTTGTCAAAACCCCACAAAAAAGCTGAGGAAACTCCATGGCGAGTGTAAAATGGATGACAGTAAAATGGCATTCCTTTCAGTCAAAGTAACGTCCCAAAAGTGTAGAAAAAACTTACCAACATGTCAATGCTCACCCCATTGTTTTATTCTGTACCTATGTCAGGTTATTAATTGTTGAAATGGGGTGAGCATTAGGGTTCACAACCCCAAGGCACACCCCTCACACCTGTTCCTGCATGCAGAGTGGCGGTGGACCTTAAGGTTGGAAGCCGATCGAGGGTGAGGGTGAGGGTGAGGGTGAGGGTGGGGTGTTTGGGTTGGAAGCTGAGGGTGGGGGCAGGGTCTTATGCTTGGGAACCCTAAGATCGCATTTCTCAGCTTTTTATACTTCAACCCTAATTGTGCATTAACAACGTCTTTTGCAATGAATTTCCTTACTTTTTCAGACAGCATAATAGTATCCTTATTTTAGGTGTGAACGCAGAGTCCTTTGGACCCTGCACTACCATCTCTCCGTTGAGACAGTATAACATTATCCTTATGTTAGAGTGGGACCACTGGGTCCTTTGGACCCTGCAATCCCATCCCTCCATTGAGACAGTATAACAGCATCTTTATGTTATGGTGGGAGCATGGAGCCATTCAGACCCTGCACTCCCATTTGTGCAAATTACATAACTTGCACAAGATACTGATGTATTTTGCACAAATTACATGATTTGTGCAAAATACACCAGTATCTTGTGAAAGTTGTGTAACTTGTGCAAATTACAACTTTCCTGCTTGACATATACATTTTTTCATAGGAAATAATGGGGAATTATTTATTTATTTATTTTTATTTATTTATTTAAACATCAGTTTACAACCTTTGAGCCAGAGGCTCATTTGCAAAGGTACCTCATCACAGAGAGGACAAACACAGTACAAACAGGCATGTATAAAATAACAGTGCACAGGATTTGGAAGAACATGATGACATAAAAGGTTACGATACAAGTTACAAGTACAAAATATGCTTAGAATAAGCTGTGCCTCAAGCCAACAGGGGAGATCTATACAGCAATATGTCTGGCTGAGACAGGCAGAGTGGTAGATAGGTCAGTATATAGGGGAGGTAGTGGGTTTGGGTACAGCCACTCGGGGAGCTTTGTCAGCGTGATTTGAGCAGGGGTAGGGTGAGAGACAGCAACAGCTACGTGTAATAAGCAGGTGAGTATGCAGGGAGGTTTTGAAACGAGAGATCGTGGAGGCGTCAGCAATACTGATGGGGAGGGTGTTATACCAGGATGGGGCCCGGTAGTGGAAGGCCCTTTGGCCTTGTGTGGTCCTTGCCCTAGGTACTACCAGTGCGGATTTGCAGGAGGATTGAGTTTGCACTAGAGGTTTTGCATAGTGGAGAGAGGCAGTCAGCCTGGGTGGGGATACACCGAGGAGAGTTTTCTTAGTTAGGAGGCTGGTTTGATACCTAAGCCATTCGTCAAGATCAAGCAGATTAGCCTGGGCATAAAGATAGCAGGTATGCATAAATCTGGGAGCCCCGGTGATTAGCCTACAGGACTTATTTAAGGTGAGGCAGATTTTGTTCGAAGTGGTCTGGTCAGCGGCCCCATAGACTGGCAGACCATAATCTACTAGGGACAGTATAGAGGACATGACAGTGAGTCGAAGGGCATCGGGGGGGGGGGAGACAGTTTTTGTGGTGATACAGGACACCCAGACGAATGTTGGTGGCTGAGGCTAGGGCAGAGATTTGGGAATGGAAAGTGAGGGCAGTGTCAAAAGTTATCCCAAGATACTTGTAAGTGTGGACCTGCTCAAGTGGAAACTTGGAACTGGCCAGGACCTGAAGTGGGAAATTATTCGCTTTGTTTGAGGGTGGGCAAAGAGCATAGATTTAGTTTTTTTAAGATTAATTACAAGTCTATGCTGTTTGAACCAGATGTCAGCATCATTATAAGAGGCTTGCAGGGAATCCTGGAGGGTAGTAGGGTTTCGGTCGGTGGCAAAGATAACAGCATTGTCTACATAAAGCAAGAGTTTGCCAGCACAAGCACCAGGCAGGGAGTTGAGATATAGGGAAAAGAGCAAGGGCCCAAGAATGGAGCCCTGGGAAACACCAGAGCAGATAGGGCAGGCATTGGAGAGAGTCCCATTAATTTTAACACACTGGGACTGGGCAGACAGATAGCTGGAGCACCAAGAGACTGGCCCGGCAGCAAAGCCTGTGTGGCAGAGTGCATTCAGCAGGAGGGGATGGGAAACAGTGTCAAAGGCTTTTGATAGGTCAATGAACACTGCACCCGCTATAGAGCCAGAGTCCAGAGAGGAGTGAAGAAAGTTAGAAAACTCAAGGAGGGTGGTGGTGGTACTGTGCCCAGCATGGAAGCCATGTTGTTCAGGGCAGAGGATGCTGTATTTGGTTAGATACTCTGAGATTTGGATGGACACTATTTTTTCTAAGGCTTTTGAGAGAGGTGAGAGGATAGAGATTGGCCGATAATTACCAGGTAGGGTCCTATCACCACCTTTAAGTATGGATGTGACCGTGGTGATTTTCCAGGCAGAGGGAAATTATCCCAAGCAGAGAGATTTATTAAAGAGGCTGGTAGTTGGGGCAATAACCAGGTCCAGTACCTGGCGAAGGAGCCTGGGGTCCAAGGAGTCACTGCCAGTGGTATAGTCCTTTAAGGCCTTGAGTAGAAACAGTCGGACTTCATGGACAGTAACCCGATGTAAGTGGAACCAGGGGTGGGTGAGAATAGGCTCTGGTATGGAGGGGTGGTCAAAGAAGTTGCAAGGGAGGACAGGGCTAAGGTCTGTGAAGGATTTATTGAGAAAGTTGGCAATGAGGGTAGGATCCGTGGAGATGGAGCCGTCGATGTTGATTTGGGAGGGTGGTGGAGGACATGAACCCCCATTTAGTTGCTTGATATTGTCCCAGAAGGTTCTGGCATTCCCCCAGGATGAGGTGAGTGAGGCCTGACAGTGCTCGGCCTTAGCCTTACGTATGGCCCAGGTGCATTTGTTTTGGGCAGCTGCATAAGCCTGCCTATCTACAGGGTGGCCAGTTTCCAATGCAAGGTGCCACAAGTTATCCCTGTCCTTAAGGAGTTGGAGCAGGGGTGGTGTAACCCAAGGAGCATGCCGTACCTTGGAGCAGAGTATGGTTAGAGGTGCGAAAATGTCACAGGCTTTGTTAAACATAGAGGTGAAAAAGGTTAGGGCCGAATCAATGTTGTGGGCGGTCTCTATGGGAGACCAGTTGATTTGGGCAAGGAATTGCTTAAGGCCCTTCAGCCCACCTGGGCATAACCGCCGCTGTAGTGTGGGTTGTGCTGTGGATTTGGGTAGGGAGGTTGACCAACTGAAAAGTATAGGAGAGTGGTCACTAAGTCCATCCGGAAGGACTTGTATATTGTAAATTTGGCTAGGCCGGTTAGTGAGGACCACATCCAGAAGTGTGCTAGTTCCCTTTCTGAGATTTACTCTGGTTGGCTGGGCAACGAGTTGTGTTAGGTCAATAGATGAGAAGGAGTCACTGGTAGTAGAGGATGAGGGGCTAAGCCAGTTAATATTTAGATCGCCCACAAGGAGTTGAGCAGAGGAGTGAGGTAGGGAGGTAAGATACTCAATTAGTGAGACCAGGGCTGGGGCTTGATTTTTTGGAGGTATATAAGTAGTGGTGAGGAAGAGGGGAACCCTAGAGGGATCAGTGGTCAGTTTTAGGGTTAGGGCCTGAGCCCTGAAATCAAGGACTGGGGCTGGGAGGGCTAGACCCATAAGGGAGTTTTTGATGTAGATCGCACAGCCCCCACCCCGTCGACCAACTCGGTCCTCTCAAAAAAGGGTGTAACCAGGGAGGGAGACAAGGGAGTCAGGGGTAGAGTCAGATAGCCAGGTTTCAACTAGAGAGATAATGTCAGGTTTATGGACTGTGACCCAACATTGTAATGAGTCAAATTTCTTCAGGAGGCTACAAATGTTCATAGATGCAACAAGACCCCAGGAGATTCAGTCGATAGGCCAATGTGAGCCGGGCCAGGGTTGGGATGTATATTCCCAGACAAGAGTAGGAGGATAAGTATGGCCCAGGACCGAGAATGGTGGAAAGCATGCTTGCGTCGGGCAGCATAGGAGGAGTAGGGGAGCTTCAAGACACAAGGGGTTGGCAGGGAGGTACAAGCTGGGTAGGCTAGAGTGATAAGTTGCAAGTGGGTGTGGGAAGGTGAGGCTGGGTGGGGACTAGGGGGTGGGTGTGATAAGTTAGAGTGCAAGGTGATAGTGGAGAATGAAGGGGGCAACTCAGGGGCACAGGGGGATGGTGGGACAGGAGCGCAAGAGGGGAAATCAGGTTGGGGAGGCTGCGGTGCCATAAAGACACCTGGGCTGGAGGGTGGGCTCAGGAAGAGGAGGAGAGAGAGGCACTTTAATAGGTGGGCAGGCATAGTCTAGATGGGTCTGCAGGCAGAAGTAGGGGTAAGGAAAGAAGAGAGTAGGAGGCCTCCCTGTAAGTGTTGGTGCCCCTTTGGTACAGTGGCAGGGCCCTCGCCTTTAGAGTGCAAGGTACCAGGTTCAAAGCTCACCCTGGGTGATAGAGGATGGCCCAGGGTGGGGGCTATGATCCACGGTCCAGACACTGACCACCGTCAGTGTGAGGGCACAAAAATGGGGTGCTAAATAGCAACTCCTAGTGGGCAAAGATAGCATTACGCTGATAAGGGGGAAGGGGTAGCAGATGCCCAGAAGCTACCGGACGAGGAGGGAAACAGTGGGTGAGGATAGAGGGGGCCAAGTGATAGGAGAAAGGGAGAGATGGGATAGAATGGGTGGCAGGGGAGAGATTGGGATAGGTAGATAGATGAGATACAGGGATAGACCACGGAGCTAGCAGGGCAAGGATGTGTAAGAGCAGCAAAACACAGCGGCCACTAGTGGCTAACAGGTATAACCTGCTAATGGGAAAGTCGGGACTCAGTATTTCTGCAAGCAGGAAGTGATGTCATGGGTGAGGGCCAATAAATTGAGGGCCACTCCTGGGTGGGTGGCTGGAGCAGACGACACGCAGCGTCGTTGCGCTTGCACCCCACACCAGTGTCCCAGAAGGAGAGCAGAGGTAGCCTTTACCTCTAGGCCAAGCAGCGATCTTCTGACTGGCGTTCGGCCCCCTGAGGGAGTGAGGATGTATCCCGTGGCTGCCGCGGTAGGCAGTGAGATTAAAAGTTTAATAACTTTTAAAAGGATTCATATTTTTCACCAAACCTGCAAAAGGCAAATCTGTGAGGCAAAGGCTTTCTATCCTAAACATTTCAGACCAATACTGTACCTAAAGCCGTTTTTGAGATACAGGTGGACAAAGAAATGTAAAAAGAAACTGGTAAAATTTGGATTTTGTGATGCTCTGTGTCTCAAAAACCACAACACTAATTTGCACGAAATGTGGCACATCAGGAGACCTTCCAGTAGAAATTATTCATGCCAAATGTTGTGCAAATCCATGAAACAGTTCCAATGTTATTTAGGGTCAAACATTCAGGTTTAACATGTATTTTGCTCAAATTACATAACTCATTACTTGAACAAGATACTGTTGTATTTTTTGCAAATTGCATAATTTGAGCAGAATGCAACAGTATCTTATGAAAGTTATGTAACTTGCACAAATTACAACTTTTGTGCCTGACAGTATCTTGTGCAAGTTATGTAACTTGCGCAAATTGCAACTTTTGGGCCTGACATATAGATTTTTCCATAGGAAATAATGGGAAATTAAAAGTTGAATAACTTTTGACTGGATTAATATTTTTGCACCAAACCTTCAAAAGGCACATCTGTGAGGCAAAGGCTTTCTACTCTGAAAATTTCATGTCACTACCTAAAGCCGTTTCTGAGATACAGATGGACAAATAAAAGTAAAAAAAACTGGTAACTGCAGGATTTTGTGATGCTCTGTATTTCAAAAACCATAAATCCAATTCACACAAAATGTGGCAAATCCGGAGACCTACCCCCAGAGAATATGCATGCCAGATGTCATGCAAATCCATTAAAGGGTTGCAAAGTTATTAAGGTGCAAAGTATGTATAACTGGATGACAGTGTGCGGAAAGCACTTTCACTTTCATTATACATATAAATTTTCCCATAGGAAATAAGGGGAAATTAAACATTTAATAATGTTAGAATGGGTATTATTTTTTCACCAAACCTTCGAAAGGCACATCTGTAACTCAAAGGCTTTCTACTCGGAAAAATTCAGACCACAACATAGAGGCATTTCTGAGATAGATACAGGTAGACAAAGAAATCTGAAAAAATTGGTAAATTTAGGATTTTTTAACAGTTTCCATCTCACAAACCACTCAACTGATTTGCACAAAATTCTGCACATCAAGGGACCTACCCTGGAGAGTATGGATGCCAAATTTTGTGCATATCTGTTGAGTGGTTCCAAAGTTATTAAAAAGCAGGTGCTTAGTAAAGGTATATATCTTAAAGAATAAAGGCTTGGGGCCTTTAGATGCCTCTGCAATCATTCAGTTTGCTTTTATTTGTTTATTTACTTACTTTTCCATCTTTTTATTTGTATTTTGCCAAGTGCTAGTGAAAAAAAAAAAAAAAAAAAGAGTCCAATGGAGTCCCCGTGTGATGATGTCAGAAAACCCTTACTAGAAAGCCTGCCAGTGTATTTCAAAGGGAAACTACAACTTTTCTGCATGTCAGATATTTCATTCAGACTGACCTGTAGGTGGAGCTGTAAGCAGACCCAGCCTGCCCCTCTACTTAAAGACTGACCTACAGGTTGCGCTGTGAGCTGACCCAGATTGCCCCTGTACGTTCAGACTGACCTACAGGTGGCGCTGTGAGACTCTGCAATTGCACTGTGCCATCTACATGCAAATCAGGTCATAATAAGATGCTAATATGGATGTTTGCCCACCGACTGCCTAAGAAGGTGCATTTGTATAACACTTTCGAATATAGCAAACGTTTGCCCTGGGAAAACGTCCTAGTGCCGGGTGAACGTGTTAGCCTTGTGCAAACACTGCACAAATGTATTTGTGCCACGCAAACCTGTCTTGAACCATAACACAGTTCTGCAATATTTGGTCTGCACTGTTGTTTGCAGCTTTAGTGCATCCACTTCTTTGCTAGCACACACATTGGCCACGCAGTTCACCTTTACCTTCCTGGAAAAATAACACTTCCTGCCACCAAAACATTATATATTTAATAGACATATGTGATTTGTGGTAACATGTGGGGCCAGATATTCAAAATATAGCCCGGAGCAAAATTTGCACTACACAGTGTGCTATATTAGCCCTCAGCAATTTGCGTGCTATATTCAAAGGAATAGTCCTGGGGCTAAAGCAACTAAATATAGCGTGCAAATGGAGCCATGCAAAACAGGGCTGGGAGTGCAGTGCAATAACAGGCCAGCAAATAAGACAGCTATGAATATAGCATCCATGAAGTGCAAATCAAAACAGCAGCCCAGTGCACACAGACATGGAGGAAGGAATAGGTGAACTACGTGATCGATGTGTATGCTAGCAAAGAAGTGGATGCACTAAAGCTACAAACAACAGTGCAGGCCAAATACTGCAAAACTGTGTTATGGTTCAAGACAGGTTTGTGCGCACAAATACATTTGTGCAGTGTTTGCACAGGGCTAACATGTTCACCCGGCACTGGGACGTTTTCCCAGGGCAAACATTTGCTGTATTCAAAAGTGTTATACAAATCAGCCTACTTAGACAGTCGGTGGGCAAACATCCATATTAGCATCTCATTATGAACTGATTTGCAAGTAGACTGCACAGTGCAATTGCAGGGTCTCACAGCGCCACCTGTAGGGCAGTCTGAAAGTACAGGGGCAGGCTGGGTCAGCTCACAGCTCAACCTGTAGGTCAGTCTGTAAGTACAGGGGCAGGGTGGGTCTGCTTACAGCTCTACCTATAGGTCAGTCTGAAAGAAATATCTGAAACGAAGAAAGGTTGTAGTTTCCCTTTGAGATACACTGGCAGGCTTGCTAGTAAGGGTTTTCTGACATCATCACACTGGGACTCCATTGGGCTCTTTTTTTTCATTAGCACTTGGCAAAATATAAATAAAAAGATGGAAATGTAAGTAAAAGTAAGTAAATAAACAAATAAAAGCAAACTGAATGATTGCAGAGGCATCTGAAGGCCCAAGCCTTCTTTCTTTAAGATATGCACCTTTACTAAGCACCTGCTCTTTAAGGCTCAAAATATTGGGTTTAACATAGAAGTTTGCACTTAACCTTAATATACTTATAATATAAATATATACACAAATGATGTGCATAGCAGGCAGTTTTTCCTGTATAGCCTACTGCCCCCTCCACACACACATTCCCTAACACAAGGCTGTGTATGGGGTCCCTATCCCTAGTGGTCTAGTGGCCTCCCCATCCCAAACCCGACCCTCATTGTAATATACATGAGTATCCCTGGTAGTCTAGTGGCCCCCCTGATATTCACCCCCATCCCCCATTCAGCAAGTGCATGTTAAGTACCTCCATATTCCCTGGTGTCCAGTGGTAACCCCTCCTGGCCGATCGCCGGCTTGCTATGCTGCCTGAACCCCCCCATGAGGCACATCTGTTCCCCGTTGTCTGGTCCATGGTAGTACAATTAGGATAATTCAACCCCATATTTCTTGGTGTCTAGTGGACCCCCCACCCTGTCTGGTAGTGACCCCCCTGCTCCCCCCACTTTCCCCCCAATCCACAACTGCATCAGGCCACCGGTACAGCCCTCCACACACCTTCACAACTGGCAACCTGACAGAGCGCTGTCATTGAATGAGCGTGTGCTTGTACACACTCAAGTGCTCATTCATTGAAAGCACTGAGTAGGGCCGCTGGTCATGCCAGTAAGTGGAGGGCTGTGCCGGTGGTCCGACGGGAACGTGGATGGTGGGGGAGCAGGGGGATCACAACTAGACAAGGGGGTTCACTAGACACTAGGGAATATGGGGTTGAATTATCCTAATTGTGTTACCGTGGGCCAGACAACGGGGGATGAATGTGCCTCATGGCGGAGGTTCAGGCAGCATAACAGGCTGGCGATTGGCCGGGGGGGGTTACCACTAGACACCAGGGAATGTGGGGTTGCATTATTCTGATTGTGCTACCATGGACTGGACAATGGTGGACGGGTGTGCCTCATGGGGGGGTCAGTCTATATACTGTGCTGGTGTTCGGCTAGGAGGGATCCCTAATGTGTGTGGTGCTGTTGGTGAGGGGGAAGCACGCCTAGGGGACAGGGAGATCCACCACCCCCTGCTTGCCTCACATTACCGCCTGCTTTTTGCAGGTGGTAATGTGCGCCACACTATGGGTTGCACAAAAACATGTGAAGCATGGCTCCGATCATTTAAATATGCATGGCCCATCTCCTCATTTGATCCCCTGCATACATTATCTTTTAGTGTCGGTGCTATCACCCAACTACGGCTTTAATGTATTTGTTTAAATATTGCAGTTGGGTGCAAATTTGGTGCGATTCCAGTGCAATGGATTTACAGCCGAAGCAAACTTTTGAATGTCCAGCCCTGAATATTGTAATAATTTTAATTAGGTAACTTGTTTCCTTTTTTCTTTACACTCTTATTTACAATGGTATTGGTAAGTGAATGTGATTGTTAGGTGAAGCTGTCAGCTTGTATTGAGCTTGCCATAAGTGTGCTTATCGTGTGTAATCCAAATCCGGTAGTGACCTCCCCACTCCCCCCATCCACGACTTCATCGGACCACCGATGGGCAGACTCGGTGGGCCTTGTTGGTCCTTTTCTGCCATCACACTTCTATGAATCCATGAAAAAAATACCTTTATCACACAGAGGGCCAGATATTCAAAACTTTGTGCTTGGCACAGACCATTTGTGCCAGGTTTGCACCGGATTTACGCAGGTCCCCTATATTCAAAAGACCAAATAGCATAAGCAAACTGCATTAGGGCCGGGCAAAATGATAATGTATACGCCATGCAAAGAGAAGGGGCATGTACATGAATACAGGCGCTATGCTATATTTAGAGCATTAATGTTGCACAAAATATGTTTGCGTGGCACTTCGCGTGGCGCAAATTACCACCCTGAGAAAGGTAGTCTTAACTCTGGGCAAACCAAGGATGGGGGCTTGAACAGAGAAGCAACAGGGAACTAGGATGTATGCAGCCAATAAGGAGGCAGTGTGGGCGGTCGGCCAACCTGGTCCACTCCATGTGCACAGGCACCCAAACTGTGGAATACAATGCAGTAATATTACTGAGAAGCCAGCCATCCAGTCATTGATAGAACTGAGCTGAAACAGCACCTGCAGCAGAAATAGTTTGCAATGTGACACTATGTTGCACATTATGAATTGTGTGTTGATGTTAATGGTATATATTTAGTGTACACTGTATTATCTCAGCCGCACATAGTGGCTCTGGGTGGTTACTGACAATGTGCCTTGGCCCTGTGCTCTTACCTGGACAACAAGGTGATAAATAAACATAGAAAGAAACCAGACATTGAAGAAACATGCTGCACACAGATGGCACCTCCTATGTTGCAATCTTCTGGTACCGGTCCCAACCGTGCCAGGCATTACTGGGTGCCCCAGCACCCAGTGGACACCATGGCAGTGTTTCCATACAGCACACACCTCCAGTCCCCCCATTGGGGTACACCAACACAATCCAGCACACACATGCAGCACTGGGGGTGTGGAGGGTGTTAAGGGAAAGATGTACAGGTGGCCAGGATGCACCACATACTGGGTGCTGCCATAAGGCTGGGACCATCCACATAGTGCAAATGGTCCAGTGTAGGGAATACCCCAACACCAGTGTGCCTGTCTGATGGTATGTGCCCCCCTTCCCCAAGCCGCATACCACACATCTGTACAGACACCACAGCACACACAGCCAGCTATGTGTATGTCACTGAGTATCCCATACCAGTGGTGCAGCATCTATGGGTCACATGACAGCATGACAGTAATGTCCACTGTCAGAACACACCTGCTAGATGGGCCTGTCACTGTGTGTAGTGCAGCAGGCACTGTTGCCCTACATACCATAATCATTGCTGTGTCCCTCACATTACTGGCCACCTTGTTACTGTAGTGTCTGCTAAGCACTGTAGCAGGAACTACAGTTTAACTATTGCATGCAGCACCACCACCTATGCCTGTGCTGTGTAGTGCCCTGGGGCACATTAGTCTATGCAGCTGTGTACAAATGTAGCCTGCAGCTACCACCAGTCTCTTCTGGACTGACCTACAGGTGGAGCTGTGAGCAGACACCGCCTGCCCCTGTACTTTCAGACTGACCTACAGGTGAAGCTGTGAGCACACCCAGCCTGCCCCTGTACTTCCAGACTGATCTACAGGTGGAGCTGTGGGACCTTGCAATAGCGCTGGGCAACCTACATGCAAATTAGGCCATAATGAGATGGTAATGTGGTTGTTTGCCCAGGTACTGCCTAAGTGGGCTCATTTACATCTCACTTTTGAATATAGCAAATTTTTGCCCCGGGCAAACATGTTAGCGCTGAGCAAGTGCTGTGCAAATGTATTCGTGCCACCCAAACCTGTCAGAACCATAACACAGTTCTGCAGTATTTGACCTGCACTGTTGTTTGCAGCTTTAGTGCATCCACTTCTTTGCTAGCACGCACATTGGCCACATAGTTCATTTTTATCTTCCTTCACATCTGTGTGTACTGAGCTGCTCTTGTGGTTTGCACTTCCCGGATGCTATTTTCAGAGCTGTCTTATTTGCTGGGCTATTATTGCACTGCACTCCCAGCCCTGTTTTCACGGCTTCATTTGCACGCTATCTTCAGCTGCTTTAGCACTGGGGCTATTCTGGGTTAATTTAGCACGCCGTGCAGTACTAATTTTGCCCCAGGGCTAAGTTTTGAATATCTGGCCTAGAGATGGCAAGAAAACAGAGACAGCAAACAAGTATCAAACAAGTCAAAAAGTCCAAAATTACAGCTGAGGTACAAATTTCTAAATGATGTTATTATCTGTACACGATATGGGTGATGCATACTTTATTGAAATAATTTAATCTGGTTTATGTTTACCCGTGCCAATATTATTGACTGATCTATCAGACATTGTACTGTAATAGGCTGACTTATCAGCCATCACTGAAAGTGATACAATTGATGAGGCAACTACTCTCAAGCACAGTACAACAGGCAGTGCCATAGAAAGGCATTTTTGCATCTGGGGCTAGGCACACATTTTGTGCCCCGCCCCCAGCCCATCCTGTACAGAAAATAAACTTTTGTTGTATGCAAGAAATCAGTAGGGATAAAACAAATAAATAAAAAATATATATATATATATGTATATATATATATATATATATATATATATATACTTTTTTAAATTATGTTTATTGAGTTTCACTTTGCAAAACACAAGAAAGAAATCCAGTCCCTTAAAGGCCAATGCAGCATGTGTGTACTCACACAGCCACACTGAGGTCAGGAATAAACTTTGTGATTTCTGTGACTGTAAAATGTCTCTTTGGTCCCCAGTAGTCTCTCTCTCTCAACCCTCTGGATGGCATAAGTCAAAGATTTATTTTGCCACTGGTATAGGCACACTGAGCCGAGGCTTGTTTGCAACCCGGGGAGGGTTTATGAGGGCAACCAACTTAGGCAAGGAGGGGGCAGGCAGCAAATTAGCAAAATCTGGGCAGAGGGACTGAGAGAGACAGACTGAGGACAGAGGGCCCATGACTGGAGTCAGGGACGGGAAGAAAGCAGCAGCGAGCACGCAGACACCAGTGAGCTGTGAGCGAGAGGCAAAAGCTGGCACAACCGGCAACTACAAACATTTAGTGCAAACTCCGCAAAACACACAGCAAGACTGAGGCAATCCACATTCTGCAGCGGCAAGTCATTTAGAAAGCAACACATCGCGCAGAGAGCAGACTCGAGTCTCAACCACCGTGTCCGTGACCAGCATAGTGACGGTGTGACATGGTTGTGGCTTCAACCTTACAGCCAGGCTGGCATAGAGTAACCTAAGAGTAGTACCACACCTACACAAGCAGAAGAGCCAAAGAAGACAACAAGTTGTGCTGTGTAGAGTCTTGTGTTGCCTATCTTGGTCAGACAAGCAGAGCAGAAGACTCTAGCAGCAGTAACATCCAAGGTGAGCCAACAGCCTATTTTTTTTCACCACCATCTCTTGCAGCCAAGCACCAGTGTGTGCAGATTACACACAGAAATGAGAACGTGTGTTTTTCAAATTTTGGCCAATCAGTGACTGAGGTCGGAATCCTGACCCTGCATCTTGCGTTTCTATGGGATGGGTGCTGTTAATCAAGTTAAGTAGATGGAAGGGGGCGGCAAAGCCACAGCCGAGCAAGCGGGGGGGGGGGCAGGAGTGGAGAGAGACCAAAAAAGCAGCACTCAGGAGTTACTCAGCGTGGGAAGAGGGGAGACACTGTGTGCCCCTTGGAGACTTGCACCCGGGGTGGCTGCCCCACTACCCCCACCCTTTCTATGGCACTGACAACAGATTCTACCCAGAGGGCTTCAGATTTACTTATGAGTTGCTGCAATACACTTGACCTAGGTAATAAAAACTCAAATAGGGAACTTGCAACATACCATCAGTAGTCTTGGGTATACTCTACTGGTTCTGCGTGCTTGTTTTATCATCTCATTTTGTACTGTACATGTCTGTAATGTTTGCCCACACAAAGGACATTTGTCCTTGTTTGCTTCACTCTGTTGATGCACTTCACAATGCAGTTAGCTGTTTAACTGTTGCCAGTTCTGCGTGGCTACTGATTAATTTTTCCATAGCTAGTTAAGGGCCATACTGCACTATCACAGCAACTGCTACAATCTCGAACCATGGGTATGCTTTGTCATACATGTACCTTTAACTTGTTCTGACATTAATCTTTTTCATTTTCTAGACATAACAGGAGATTCCACCACTGAAGATGTATTGTAAAGGCATAGCACAAACACTGAACCTGAAGTGTATTCAAGTAAGTGGGCAGATGCCTGCATTTAATTTGTTGTTAATATCTGCATCTCTGTTAGACTTTGTGGATTTGGCACATGCTTGCACCCAGCTTTGCCACCCTTGACGGTAGGCACACAGTTCTGAATTGTGTCTGTAGGATGTTTATATCCATATTTATGGTTGCTCAAGAGTGTTGTTCTGTGTGTGAAATTGTTTTCCTCACTGTAAACTGGTAACATGTTGCCTCAATCCCATGTATGTATAAAGTAAGTAAAATGGCACTTCCAGGGGCATCCAGTGATGAGGGCAATGCAAAATGAGTGACTCATATATGAGCACCTTAATTTGCATGCCCAACAAAACAGTGATAATGGAAGAATAACCATAAATGGGAATAGTGACCGTGGGAGGAAGGAACAGCAAAGGCAACTGAAGGGGGTTGGAGATGCTGTGACACTGGGGATGGTAAGACATTATGGATTAAATAGAGTATGCAGCACAGTGTTGCCAAGCTGGCTGCCTGGAGTGCTGGAGTGAGTCGCTGCCTGCGACACTGAGAGTTGTGGGTTTGGGACTGGCCACAGGTATTTCTTTTTTACCTTGGGTGAATGTTTGCAATTTTTTGGGTTCCCTGTCCCTGTTCCCCGATTATGGTGCCCCAGTGATGGTGGCTCCACTCATGTTATGATTTCCCCAGTGTTCGCTCCCCCTGAGTTGATTATAATAATTTGGGGCTGTGGGGCGCACTGTCTGGGGTGGTGGCGTACGCCTGCATTAAATATTGGTTAATTATGTGGCCTTTTTACTGTTTGACATGCCGTTGCTCATGTGGGGTTTGCTTATTTGAGTATGTAGTGATTATCGGATTCGGCAAAATGTACTCTGTTATGCAAGTCGCTGTTCCGTTTTCACTATCATGACATGGAACCACTTCCGGGTGTTGTGTTCCTGGTCTGTTAATATCCCTGTATGACCCTCTAGTGTGATTCATTGACCATTAAAATGACCCTTGTAAGGGTTTTGGGGATATTATAAGAATTAATTTATCCTGCTTCAGTGAACATTGACATAACCATTGTGATAACTGTTTCTATATTGTAAAACATTTGTTTAGTTAGATCCTTGAGTAGAATGTGCTGGTCTGTATTGAGATTGTCATACTTGTGCTTGTCATGCGTAAACCTAAATACCTTTATCACACAGAGATGGCAAGGAAACAGAGACAGAAAAGAATTATCAAACAAGTCAAGAAGTCCAAAACTGAGATTGAGGTACAACTTTGTATACTGTATAATGCTGTTATCTCTACAAAATTCGGATGATTCATACCTTAATTAAATTATTTTATTATGTTCCCGTTAACCCATGCATCTTATCCATGCATCATACCTGGTTTACAAAATAAAAACAAACAAACAAACATGCTAATGTTACCAATTGAACTATTAAATATTGTACTATAATAACTGGGGAGCCTTTTCTCCTTAGGAAACAGTTATAATTAACTATTATAACCGTGGGTTATAGCAATGGTTCTGTCAGAGTTTCCTAAGCTCCACGCGTGTACTGCACTGCTCTCCCTCAACAGCAAAGGAAGGCTGGCTGCCTCACTCGACTCTGCAGTAAAAGGCAAAGTTTTTTTTCTTTCTTCTTTTTTTTTTCTTTCAAAAGTAACAGCAGTGCAGTTCCCCAGTCCATGGTAAAATGGCAATTGTGGAGAACCATGGACTGGTAAAACTTAAATAAAAAAAAAAGTTTCAGCAGCCACTTCAAAACCAGGCTCCGCCACTCTCTCATTGCCGCCAGCACCTGTGACTGTAATGTCTAGCTACAAAAGCTCCACAGGGTGGCCTCCTGGATTATGAACAGATCCCTACACCGTGGCTCCCCTTGCTCTGTTTACATCCACAAGAGCCTCAGCCTCCTAGCACTTGCTGACACCACCCTGCCCAACTACTGCACTTATAGTTTTGTTCTCTGACAATTCCCCCAGGGCTGCATCCCCCTTCCTCCACCACCACCCCTCCATTTCCTCCCTCTACCTTTCCTAATCTCCCTTTGCTGTCCCCCACACCCTTTCCCCCTCCCCACCCCCTTTATTCCTTTTCTCTTCTTTTCACTTCTTTCCTCCTCCCTTCTTTAATGTTGCCTCAATTTATGTTCCGTGTGTGCAATTTTGTTTGTACATTGATTAACTGTGTTGCCTGTAACACTCTGTCTAACTGTACCTCATGACGTGGAACCTTTGTAAAACAGCCCTGGCTCAAAGATATTTGTAATCCTAGAACTCAACGACGGTGGTACAGACTGCAGACAGCGCTTCATTCTGACGACTGGACCACGACGACTGTTCATTTTATATAATTGCTGTGGTGAGAAAAGGCTCCCCAGTAATTATATAAAATAAAACTTTCCTGAAGAATTATTTAACTCAAGATTTTACACACTTCCCTGTGTCGGATGTTAAAATAAAACCCCCGAGCCCGCCCTTGGGATTTAAGTAGCATCCAACACTTCGGGGTAAACCTTGTTAAACACACCACTCCATATATTATTCTATATGTAATAGGTTGACATACCTGCCATCACAAAAAGTAATGCAGTTGATCAGTCAACTAGTCTTGAACACAGTACAACAGATTGTACCCAGACAGATTCAGAGTTACTTATTGCTGCAACGCACCTGACCTTGGTAATAAAAACTTCAATAGGGAACTTTCAAAATGCCATCAGTACTGTTGGGTATACTTTACCAGTTGTGCACATTTGTTTTATCATTTCATTGTCTACTCTATGTGTCTGTGATGTTTGTCAGCACAGATGTTCACAGTGCAAGTAGTCATTTAACTGTTGGCTGTCCTGCATGCCTGCTCATTCATGTTTCCGTAGCTAGTTAATGGTCATTTTGTACTCTTGCAACCAGTGCCACAAACTGGGTGGACCATAGATGCGGTTTGTCATACATGCATGTACTTTTACCTTAGTTTGGCATTAATCTCTTTTCAACTGTCTAGGCATAACAGGAGATTTCACCACTGCACATGTGGTGAAAACACATAGCACAAATATAAGAAGCCGATGTGTGTTCAGGTACTATAAGTGGGCAGAATCCCAAATTTTTATGGCTGTGGGTGGAGCCTACAGCCGCTTTGCTTTCTGTGGCTCCAAATGGACGATCGTGGCACCTTCCATTGGACTTTTGGAAGTATCCTTCCGAAAGTCCAACGGAGCTTGTAGCACTCCGCCACGTTTGACCGCTGCAGAGTAACAACTGCACTATTTCGGCTGTCACTTCTGCATTCTGGGACAAGAACTGCACATGCACGCAGTTCTGCTGGTGCCACCATCTTGCAAATGGCATATTGCCACTCTGACTAAACTGAATCACTGTCTTTCAAAAGATCAGAAAGTGTCCACTCTGAAGTAAAGTGCTTGGTCATGAATACTCATCGTTTGTGGAGCAGCAGAACTACATCAGTGTCAATCTATATAAGTTAACAAAAACTAAAGCTCAGTAATCTAAAGATCCGCTAATTTCCTTTTGAGAAAAAAGCGATGATCCGTTCATTACTGAATCCCTGAAATGACATGATACAAAACGTTTGAAGAAGATATTGAACTATATTTGCGTAATGGAAGAGATAACTTTGGTTAGGAACAGTCAAGCTGTTTTTTTTTTTAATTTTTAGGCATTCACTCTGATTTATTATTTTACAATTATTTGTGAATAAAGATACTGATCATTAAGACAAATCACACTTGGATAACTTCAAAGGCTGATAGGAATTTAAAACATTAGCTTGTGCAGAATTTTGCAGAAATTGCTGCTCCACAAAAGACTAGGGGCCAGATATTCAAAACTGTGTGCTGGGAGCAAACCATTTGGCAGGGTTAGTGCCGGGTTTGTGCGGGTCTGCTATATTCAAAAGGTCAACTAGCATGGGCAAACTGCATTAGCACTGGGCAAAAGTATAGTGTATGCAAGGGGAAAACCGAGGGGGCGTGTACATGAATATGGGCACAATGCTATATTCAGCACATTAGCACCATGCAAAGTGTTTTTGTGCAACTTAGTATGACACTTGGCACGGTGCAAATTACCGCCCAGGAAAAGGTAGTCTTAACTCTGGGCAAACCAGCTTTGCGTAAATTTGTGGCTTTGCACAACCCTAACCAGTAAATATTAAACTTAGAAAGTACCAGACATGGAACAAACCTGCTGCACATGGATGGCACTTCCTATGATGCCATCATCTGCCACCAGTCCCAGCCATGCCAGGCAGTAAGTGATGACCAGCGCCCAGTGGACACCATGGCAGTGTGTTCATACAGCACACATCTGCAGACCAACCTTTGGTGGACACCAACAGAATCCAGCACACAAATGCAGCACTGGGGGCATGGAGGGTGTTGAGGGGAGGGTGTACAGGTGGACAGTCTGCACCACATACTGGGTGCTGCCGCAAGGCTGGGACAAGCCAAGTGTGCAAATGGTCCAGTGTTGGGAATACCCCAACACCAGTGTGCCTGTCTGATGGTATGTGCCCCCCCAGCCACATACTGCACATCTGTACAGACACCGCAGAACACACAGCCAGCCACGCATATGTCACTGTGAGCATCCCATGCCAGTGGTGCAGCGTCTGTGGGTCGCACAACAGTAAAACAGTAATGTCCACTGTCAGTACACACCCGCAAGATGGGTCTGTCACTGTGTAAGGTGCAGCAGTCATTGATGCCCGACACGCCATAGGCATTGCTGAGTCCCTTACATTACTGGCCCCCTTTTTACTGTGGTGTCTGCTATGCACTGTAGCAAGAACTACAGTATGACAGTTGCATGTGGCACCATCACCTGTGCCTGTGCTGTGTAATCCCCTGGGGCACAATATTCTGTGCGGTTCTGTACAAATGTAGCCTGCAGCTACCACCATGCACTTTCAGACTGACCTACAGGTGGAGCTGTGGACAGACCCAGCCAGCCCCAGTACTTCCAGACTGATGTACAGGTGGAGCTATGGGACCCTGCAATAGTGCTGGGCAAACTGCGTATAAATCAGGACATAATGAGATGCTAATCTGGATGTTTGCCCACAGACTGCTTAAGCAGGCTCATTTACATGTCACTTTTGAATATAGCAAATTTTTGCCCAGGGCAAACGTGATAGCGTGGGGCAAATGGCTTGGTGCTGCGCAAAACTTGAGCAAAACCTGTGCAAACGTGTGTGCGCCATGCAAACATTTTGGAAACGTACATTTCTGCAGAATTTCACATGCTCTGGTGCTTGCAGCTTTAATGAATCCACTCCTTTGATAGCACACACATTGACCACATAGTTCACCTTTACCTTCCTTCACATCACTGTGCACTGGGCTGCTGTTGTGGTTTACACTTCCTGGTTGCTACTGTATATTCAGAGCTGTCTTATTTCCTGGGCTATTTTTGCACTGCATTCCCAGCCCAGTTTGCCCGGCTTCCTAATAACACATTATATTCAGCAGGTTTAACACAGGGGCTATCCCTTTTGAATATAGTGAGCTATTGGGTCCGGGCTAATTTAGCACACCGGGCAGTGCTAATTTAGCCCTGCAGCAAAGTTGTGAATATCAGGCCCCTGTATTCATGAGCAAGCACTTTACTTCAGGATGATAAAGTTAACGCTCTGCAATCTTTTACAAGACCATGATTTAGTTTAGTCAGAGTGGCACGATAATCAAAAAAAAGACAGTAAAACGAAAGGTGACAGCAAGGATAGTAAGAATGACTAAGAATATCTCTGTTGGTTTTCAAATCCTAGGAATATAGAGGCACTCAGAAATACCCCCCGTCAATGGAAGAAAGTGCAACATCTTGTCACTGCCCGGTTAAGATGCAGTTTCAATCATCAGAGGGATAGCTACACAGTTGAAAAGCTTGACCTGCATTCTTATTTTATTTATTTTCTGTTTCAGACCCTGTCGATCCATATTCACTGCAGATCCTTCATGGTCCCCTTGCAAGACTCTCAGGGACTACTCCAGGTGCTCACCATGTGGCTCTGTGGCAACTGCACTTGCCCCCCCCCGTCTATTTGATACATACAGTTTGTTTTGGAATGTTGGTGTAATGGTGTTATATAATGGCGTGAGGGTACATTTCTTCATGAGGATATCATACATAACAAATGACACGGTGTACTGAGATAAGGTCCACAGTAGAGGTTCGCAGAATGTATCTCAGTTATTTATTTAAGGGTCAGAACAGTATTCATGTTCTGCATCAGTCACATCTCATTTACTGCCCAGTATGCACAGCAGTACTGAACAGACTGAATAAGGGCAAGTTCCTTTTTTTTTCTTTCTGATCCAGCGCTGCGACCAACATAATCAAATCCAAAGTTATGGAAGCTTTGTAAACAGACATCTCTCACTAAAGAAAGTCTAAGAGAACATATATCAGTATGTGACAGGGAGCTCCTGCCACTCTTGAGAACCATCCATAAAGGACAAATAAACGATTAGGGGGGTTGAATGAAACTGTTGTCATATACTGTATATCGGTACTTAGCTTGTGCATCAGCTGCCTGATGCACAAGCTACATCGACATATGACAAGAGCCACATACAGAGCCAATGTAAAACATTTGAAAACAGTGCCTAGGTTTCTAATAGAAGAAGCGGAGTGGAGTCGCTAACGATATTTCATCACAGATGTACGTCCACACCATTTTGTGAGCCGAGTTGCGGCTTGGAATCAGAGACAATCATCGGTTTTGTTTACATTCGGGGGAACTTTTCCTTACCGACAAAACCATGAAAAATCGTTGATTTACAGGTAAATACTGGAATCATGAAAATCAGTAGCCCTTATTCTACACATACACAGGAGCGTTTCTAGTTTCATTCACCCCACTAGTTCCTTGTTTAATTGTCCTTTAAATTGGAAGACGGATGAGTGGAAGCTCCATCCCTTCCTGGTACAGGAAGGTGGTAAGCAGTCTGCAATAACTGCTTCCCTTTTAAGGTGGGGGATATGTGACAGGGAGCACCTGCCATTCTTGAGGACTATGCTATAGTGTCCTCTTTAATTTTACATTTCCCTTGCAGGTCCTTATAGAGGGAGGTTATTGTGGTGCCCTCTAAGCGTATGTAAAACAGGTTGTGTTTATTGTTGTTGGATTTAATATGTAATAGCACTATGTCATAAAATACCTTATGTTTATGAAACCTGTAAATGTTGAAAATACCATGGCACTAGGTGTTTTTGATAATGGTAAAAAGTGTTAGGTGACTATTATAGAAATTAAGTTTGTTGTGCTATTTAAAATGCATGTAAATTGCTGTAAACTGAACAAGTCTGAAATGTAATGGTGATTTGCATAAATCGCATGATGCTTTGCATCATGGAAGTATGTATGATGTTGTATTTCTTTGGAACTTGATTTGTTGCCAGTACCATTTGGGGTAATCCTTTCTTTAGTAATTCTGCATTGAGATTCTTTGTCTATAGCTTGTTTTTTAATTTTTTTATTTTGAGCCCCCACTACTAAGGCAAGAAATGCCCACATAGGGATGAAGGGTTTGCACTAAAATGTTTAGATCAGGGATCAGTGTTAGTAGGTGCTGGCTAAATGCAGAGAAAGTACATGAATAGTCTCTTGCTGCAAACTGATGTACTGAAAAAGAAATATGCTAGTGCTGAAGGTTATTTACTATATTTTGAATAAACATTACACATAGATTGTGTGTTGAACCTGAAGTTTGGTGTCTGGTCCATTTGTTATCCCACAACTCCTCCACAGACTTGGTGTGAGAAGTGGGATAACTTGCTGGAAGCATCTGTGCTGGCTGAAGAGGGATGTTTTCTGGTGGATATTGCCCAGATATCCCAGGTGGACCAATGCACCAGGAGTTGCCAGAGAAGAAAGTCAGTGGAGTTCTGACCAGAACCATGCCCAACAGATGGAGAGAAGCTACTTCCTGGACTGGACCTGGGAGCTCAAAGGAAGGCCAAGCCTGTTGACAATGAAGAGATGTAGGTTGAGGCAGACTGGAGGTGTGAGCAACAACACCCAGGAGGTGAAGTCCCTGATGAGGATGATCTACTGGATGAGTGGGCAATGGCTTGAGGTAGACTGACTACGCAGAGAGGTAGAACACTGGAGCCAGGTGCTCGAGAGGTTCCTGCTAGAGAGTTTGGATAAAGAGTAAGAGGAGGATATTTCATGGGCTCAGTTTGAGGAGGACCCCCTGACTGAGCAGGATATTCCTTTGTATCCTGTGTTCCCAGGATGTTACCTGTTGGAAGTCGGAGATGCAAGCATGAAATTTGAATATGGGACCCCAGGTAAGACTGTGCCTAGTGATATTGTGCTGGGGTTGAAGACTCCAAGCAAGCAAGAAGAAGCCTATGTGGCTGAAGGGATTTTTTCTTGTATTGATGCAGCTAAATCTTTTAACAGTATTGACTGGGGTATACTGCAGGCTAAAGATGCTAACATTGCCAAAATGTTACAATACGTTAAGGTCAAGGAGGTAGTACATGTGTTTTATTTTTTGATGGAAAACCTACAAAAGGAGGAAGTGGGTGGAAAATGGATTGGAATCTGTCTTGGGGTAACACCAAAAGAGTGTCTACCCTCAGGTGTCTGTATCAGTAGCAAGCGAAATGAATGAATCAAGAGACATAGTGGGTTTGTGTAGAGGGGTTGAATCTAGGACTGGATCCCTGCTTAAAAACGACATGTCTGGTGGGGTTGGAGCAGGTAATTACTCACCCCAGAGAAATTCTTTCTGTAGTACTAGACTTTACAATCCATATTTTCGTTAAGAAATATGATGGACTTTCCCTAAATAGAGATAGGAAGGTACAGTTAGTCTCTGTTGAGAAATGTGTTAATGCCCCAGGGTAAAGAATGATGATATCCACTATGTTTATGATAGAATGTTAATTGTTAACAGGGAGCCTGAGACAGAGCTTCTGAAGATAGATGGGTGGAAGCTTCATCCCTTCCTGGGACAGGAAGGTGGTAAGCAGTCTGCAATAGCTGTTTCCCTCGTAAGGTGGGGGATATGTGACAGGGAGCTTCTGCCACTCTTGAGGACTGACCTTTTCTTAAATCTGTTGCAACAGTCCTTCTATTTCTTAACCTAATCTATCCTTTACAATTTCTAGTAATAAGGTTGACCAACTGTGGGCATCCCCTTTCCTTTCCTTTGTTGACTATGCTGTATTGTCCTCTTTAATTTTCCTTATCATTCTCAGGTCCTCGTACAGGGAGGTTATTGTGGTGACTGCCAAGCATAAGTAAAACAGGTTATGTTTATCATTGTTGTATTTAATATGTAATAGCACTATGTCATAAAATACCTTAATGTATATACCTTATGATTATGAAACCTGTCAATGTTGAAAATACCATGGCACTAGGTGTTTTTGATAATGGTAAAAAGTACTAGGTTGCTATTATAGAAATTAAGTTAGTTGTGCTATATAAAATGCATGTAAATTGCTGTAAACTGAACAAGTCTGAAATTTCATGGCGATTTGCATATATCCCATGATGCTTTGCATCATGGAAGTATGTATGATGTTGTATTTCTTTGAAACTTGATTTGTTGCCAAGACCCTTTAGGGTAACCCTTTTTCAGTAATTCTGCATTGTGGTTCTTTGTCTATATCTTGTTTTTTTTTTTTTGAGCCCCCACTACCCAAGCCAACAAGGCCCACATAGGGATGAAGGGTTTTCACTAAAAATGTTTAGATTAGAGATCAATGTAAGTAGATTTTTATTTATTTATTAAATTCTCAGATTACAAATACCTTTGAGCAAAAACTGCTCATTTACAAAGGTTCCATGTCAAAGGATGAGGGTCAACATACATACAGAGGTAGTAAAAGTATGCACAATGAACAACCAAAACAACTAAAAGGAAAAATAAAGATACTCAGTTATAACATACTTTGAGATAATATTCATAAAACAAGCAGCTTGAGTAGGCAGTTGGCTGCTGGCTAAGTGCAAAGAAAGGACTTCCAGAGTCTGTTGCTGCAAACTGGTATACTGAAGAAGGAATTTGTTATTGCTGAAAGTTATTTTCTGTATTTTAAATCAACATCACACAGAGATTATGTGTTGAACCTGAAGTTTGGTCTCTGGTCCATTTGTTATGCCACAACCCCTCCACAGACTTGGTGTCAGAAGTGGGATAACTTGCTGGAAGCGTCCAGACTGGCCGAAGAGGGACGTTTTCTGGAGGATATCACCCAGATATCCCAGGTGGACCGATGCAACAGGAGTTGCCAGAGAAGAAAGTCCATGGAGTTCTGACCAGAACCATTGCCAACAGATAGAGAGAAGCTACTGCCTTTACTGGAACTGGGAGCTCAGAGGAAGGCCAAACTTGAAGACAACAAAGAGATGTAGGTTAAGGCAGACTGGAGATGCGAGCAACATCCAGGAGGTGGAGTCATTGATGAGGATGTTCCACTGGATGAGTGAGCAATGGCTAGAGGCAGACCGACTATGCAGAGAGGCAGAACACTGAAGCCAGGTGCTCGAGAGGTTCCTGTTGGAGAGTTTGGATTAAGTGTCAGAGGAGGATGATTTGTGGGCTCAGTTTGAGGAGGACCCCCTGACTGAGCACAATATTCCTTTGTTTCCTGTGTTCCCAGGATGTTGCCTGTTGGAAGGTGGAGATGCAAGTATGAAATTTGAATGTGAGACCCCGGCTAAAACTGTGCCTAGTGATACAGCAGGTTTAACACAGGGGCTATCCCTTTTGAATATAGTGAGCTATTGGGTCTGGGCTAATTTAGCACACCGGGCAGTGCTAATTTAGCTGTGCGGCAAAGTTGTGAATATTAGGCCCCTGTATTCATGAGCAAGCACTTTATTTCAGGATGATAAAGTTAACGCTCTGCAATCTTTTACAAGACCATGATTTAGTTTAGTCAGAGTGGCACGATAATCAAAACAAAGACAGTGTTGGGGTTAAAGATTCCTAGCAAGCAAGAAGAAGCCTATGTGGCTGAAGGGACTTTTTCTTGTATTGATGCAGCTAAATCTATTAACAGAATTGACTGGGGGTATACTGCAGGCTAAAGATGCTAACATTGCTAAAATGTTGCAATATGTTAAGATCAAGGAGGTAGTATATGTGTTTTATTTTCTTGATGGAAAACCTACAAAGGAGGAAGTAGCTGGAAAAGGGATTGGAACCTGTGTTGGGGTAGCACCAAAAGAGTGTCTACCCTCAGGTGTCTGTATCAGTAGCAAGTGAAATGAATGAATCAAGAGACATGGTGGGTTTATGTAGAGAGGTTGAACCTAGGACTGGGCCCCTGCTGAAAAATGACATGTCTGGTGGGGTTGGAGCAGGTAATTACTCACCCCAGAGAAATTATTTCTGTAGTACTAGACTGTAGACTTTATAGTCCAGATTTTTGGTTAAGAAATATGACAGACTTTCCCTAAAAGGAGATGGGAAGGTACCATTAGTCTCTGTTGAGAAATGTGTTAATGCCTCAGGGTAAAGAATGATGATATCCACTATGTTTATGATGGAATATTTGTCGTTAACAGGGACACTGAGACAGAGCTTCTGAAGATGGATGGGTGGAAGCTCCATCCCTTCCTGGGACAGGAAGGTGGCAAGCAGTCTGCAATAACTGCTTCCCTCTTAAAGTGGGTTATATGTGACAGGGAGCTCCTGCCATTCTTGAGGACAGACCTTTTCTTAAATCTGTTGCAACAGTCCTTCTATTTCTTAGCCTAATCTATCCTTTACAATTTCTAGTCCATAAGGCTGACCACCTATGGGCACCCCCTTTCCTTTCCTGACTATGCTATAGTGTCCTCTTTCATTTTCCTTATCCCTCTCCGGTCCTCGTACAGGGAGGTTATTGTGGTGACCTCCAAGTGTATGTAACACAGGTTGTGTTTAACGTTGTTGACTTTAATATGTAGTAGCACTATGTCATAAAATACCTTGATGTATATACCTTATGTTTATGAAACCTGTAAATGTTGAAAATACCATGGCACTATGAGTTTTTGATAATGGTAAAAAGTACTAGGTGACTATTATAGAAATTAAGTTTGTTGTGCTATTTAAAATGCATGTAAATTAATGTAAACTGAACAAGTCTGAAATTTCACGGTGATTTGCATATGTCCCATGATGCTTTGCATTATGGAAGTATGTATGATGTTGTATTTCTTTGAAACTTGATTTGTTGCCAGTGTTCTTTTTTCAGTAATTCTGCATTGAAATTATTTGTCTATAGCTTGTTTTTTTTTTTTCTTTTTAGGTCCCCACTTCCAAAGCAAACAAGGCCCACATAGAGATGAAGGGTTTGCACTAAAATGTTTACTGGTAGATCAGAGTCCAGTGTCAGTAGGTGCTAGCTAAATGCAGGGAAAAGACATACATAGTCTGTTGCTGCAAACTGATGTACTTGGGAAGGAATATGCTATTGCTGAAGGTTATTTCCTGTATTTTAAATAAATATCCCACACAGATTGTGTGTTGAACCTGAAGTTTAGTGTCTGGTCCATTTGTTATCCCACAACCACTTCACAGACTTGGTGTTGAAAGTGGGATAGCTTGCTGGAAGCATCTGTACTGGCCGAAGAGAGTTGTTTTCTGGCAAATATCACCCAGATATGTGCTAGTGCTGAAGGTTATTTACTGTATTTTGAATAAACATTACACATAGATTGTGTGTTGAACCTGAAGTTCGGTGTCTGGTCCATTTGTTATCCCACAACCCCTCCACAGACTTGGTGTGAGAAGTGGGATAACTTGCTGGAAGCATCTGCGCTGGCTGAAGAGGGATGTTTTCTGGTGGATATTGCCCAGATATGCCAGGTGGACCTATGCACCAGGAGTTGCCAGAGAAGAAAGTCTGTGGAGTTCTGACCAGAACCATGGCCAACAGATGGAGAGAAGCTACTTCCTGGTCTGAACCTGGGAGGTCAGAGGAAGGCTAAGCCTGAAGACAATGAAGAGATGTAGGTTGAGGCAGACTGGAGGTGTGAGCGACAACACCCAGGAGGTGAAGTCCCTGATGAGGATGATCTACTGGATGAGTGGGCAATGGCTAGAGGCAGACCAACTACACAGAGAGGCAGAACCCTGGAGCCAGGTGCTCGAGAGGTTCCTGCTGGAGAGTTTGGATAAAGAGTCGTAGAAGGATATTTCGTGGGATCAGTTTGAGGAGGAGTCCCCTGACTGAGCATTATATTCCTTTGTTTCCAGGATGTTACCTGTTGGAGGTCAGAGATGCAAGTATGAACTTTGAATGTGAGACCCCAGGTAAGACTGTGTCTAATGATATTGTGCTGGGGTTGAAGACTCCAAGCAAGCAAGAAGAAGCCTATGCGGCTGAAGGGATTTTTGCTTGTATTGATGCAGCTAAATCTATTAACAGTATTAACTGGGGTATAGTGCAGGCTAAAGATGCTAAAATTGCCAAAGTGTTACACTATGTTAAGATCAAGAAGGTGGTACATGTGTTTTATTTTTTTTGATGGAAAACCTACAAAAGGAGAAAGTGGTTGGAAAATGGATTGGAACCTGTCTTGGGGTAACACCAAAAGAGTGTCAACCCTCAGGTGTCTGTATCAGTAGCAAGTGAAATGAATGAATCAAGAGACATGGTGGGTTTGTGTAGAGGGGTTGAACCTAGGAGCGGGCCTCTGCTTAAAAACAACATGTCTGGTGGGGTTGGAGCAGGTAATTACTCACCCCAGAGAAATTATTTTTGTAGTACTAGACTTTAAAGTCCAGATTTTTGGTTAAGAAATATGATGGACTTTCCCTAAAAGGAGATGGAAAGGTACTGTTTGTCTCTGTTTAGAAATGTGTTAGTGCCTCAGGGTAAAGAATGATGATATCCACTATGTTTATGATAGAATGTTTATCGTTAACAGGGAGCCTGAGACACAGCTTCTGAAGACAGATGGGTAGAAGCTCCATCCCTTCCTGGGACAGGAAGGTGGTAAACAGTCTGCAATAACTGTTTCCCTCTTAAGGTGAGGGATATGTGACAGGGAGTGCCTGCCACTCTTGAGGACTGATCTTTTCTTAAATCTGTTATAGCAGTCCTTATATTTCTTAGCCTAATCTATCGTTTACAATTTCTAGCCCATAAGGTTGACCAGCTATGGGCACCCCCTTTCCTTTCCTTTCTTTTCTTGACTATGCTATAGTGCCCTCTTTAATTTTCCTTATCCCTCTCAGGTCCTCATACAGGGAGATTATTGTGGTGACTGCCAAGCGTATGTAAAACAGGTTATGTTCATCATTGTTGGATTTAATATGTAATAGCAGTATGTCATAAAATACCTTAATGTATATATCTTATGATTATGAAACCTGTAAATGTTGAAAATACCATGGCAGAAGGGCCCAGATATTCAAACTGCACCAGGCTGTGGCGCAAGCTTGGGCACAGCGCAACTTGGCTGCGCAGGGGTGTGGACTGGGCGATATTTAATGGAGCTGCACCATGGCACAGCGTCATTGAATATCACACCCTGGCCACCCACAGTGTGCATGGTGCAGTGGCACTGCACCAGCGCAAGTGGCCAGAGTGGAGCATGAGGATGCGCTAGCGCAAGTTCCATTGTGCTATGCACAGCAACCGCAATATTCAAAACTTGACATGCAAATGGGACCATAATGTATGCAAGGCACAAATGGAGCCATTTGCATGTCATTATGGCACCCTGCCAGGCAGCAGCTGTCGGGGACTGACACCCCCTGCAGCTGACAATGTGCTCCACAGCCTGATCGTGGGCATTTGTAAAGAAAAGGAAAAGCATACATCCCTGGTGGTCCAGTGATGATTCATTCACATATCTGGAATGTGTAGTATGGTACGGGCTGCATGCCCATTAGCTCACGCTGTGGACCAGTGGGCATACAGCCCTACCGATGGTGTCAGTCGGCGGGCGGCGGGGCGGCAGGCGGGTGGGGTGCTGCCGCCCACCGGCTGACTGTGGGGAGTGGGGCAGTGGAGCTCAGTGGGCTGGTGGGGAGGGGGATACCGCTAGACCACCAGGGATATTGGTATTATTTATTTTTTTTATCACAAATGCCCGCGATCGGGCAGATAGCGTTCCCCTGGACCACCAGGGATATTGGACAGACTTAATTTTTTTTTTTACAAATGCCCACGATCGGGCATGGGAGGGGTGCTGCCAGGTGCAGCTGGAGCTTGGGTGGTCACCCACAGGTGGCAGCTGCCGTGTTGCGCCCTGCAATGCGACAGCTCACCTGTGGGTGGCTATCCGTTGTTCCTTTTTTTTTTGGATCAGCTTTGTGCTGGCACAGGTAGGGGTTGCGCATGAATGGCTCTGCATATCCTGGGCTATATATTGGGCTGTGCAGGGTATGCATGTGCACACCCCCCCACCTGCGCCTGCATACATTACTGATGCGCTCTGGCACATTGGGATTTGTGCCGCGTACTTTTCCCTTTTGAATATCGCACCGGGGCTCATCAGTGGGTTGCACATGGTGCAACACTGTTGCGCCATGCGTGACCCTTTTGAATATCTGGGCCAAGGTGTTTTTGATAATGGTAAAAAGTACTAGGTGACTATTAGAAATTAAGTTAGTTGTGCTATTTAATATGCATGTAAATTGCTGTAAACTGAACAAGTCTGAAATTTCATGGTGGTTTGCATATATACCATGATGCTTTGCATCATGGAAGTATGTATGATGTTGTATTTCTTTGAAACTTGATTGGTTGCCAATACCCTTTGGGGTAACCCTTTTTTCAGTAATTCTGCATTGTGGTTCTTTGTCTATATCTTGTTTTTTTCATTTTGAGCCCCTACTACCCAAGTAAACAAGGCCTACATAGGGATGAAGGGTTTTCACTAAAAATGTCTAGATTAGAGATCAATGTCAGTAGGTGCTGCCTAAGTGCAGAGAAAGGACTTACATAGTCTGTTACTGCAAACTGATATACTGAAGAAGAAATATGCTATTGCTGAAGGTTATTTTCTGTATTTTGTATAAACATCACACACAGATTGTGTGTTGAACCTGAAGTTTGGTGTCTGGTCCATTTGTTATCCCACAACCCCTCCACAGACTTGATGTAAGAAGTGGGATAACTTGCTGGAAGCATCCGGACTGACCGAAGAAGGACATTTTCTGGTGGATATCACCCAGATATCCCAGGTGGACTGTTGCACCAGGAGTTGCCAGAGAAGAAAGTCTGTGGAGTTCTGACCAGAACCATTGCCAACAGATGGAGAGAAGCTGCTGCCTGCACTGGACCTGGGAGCTCAGAGGAAGGCCAAGCTTGAAGGCAATGAAGAGATGTAGGACAAGGCAGACTGGAGGTGCGAGCAACAACATCCAGGAGGTGGAGTCATTGATGAGGATGTTCCACTGGAAGAGTGGGCAATGGCTGGAGGCAGACCGACTACACAGAGAGGCAGAACACTGAAGCAAGGTGCTCGAGAGGTTCCTGTTGGAGAGTTTGGATAAAGTGTCAGAGGAGGATGTTTCGTGGACTCAGTTTGAGGAGGACCCCCTGACTGAGCATGATATTCCTTTGTTTCCTGTGTTCCCAGGATGTTACCTGTTGGAGGTCAGAGATGTAAGTATGGAACTTGAATGTGAGACCCCAGGTAAGACTGTGCCTAGTGATATTGCTGGGGTTGAAGACTCCAAGCAAGCAAGATGAAGCCTATGCGGCTGAAGGGACTTTTTCTTGTATTGATGCAGTTAAATCTATTAACAGTATTGACTGGGGTGTACTGCAGGCTAATATTGCCAAAATGTTACAATATCTTAAGATCAAGGAGGTAGTACATGTGTTTTATTTTCTTTTTTTTATCATGTAAGATTTTATTGTGATGTTTCATATTTTGTTTTACAACACAAAGAAGTACATACAATGCAGTGATTACATAATCCATTGCAACAGGCCATAAAAGTCATATTACCAAAAAGTACACAGGTTTCCACTAATAAAAGGGGTACAAACATGTACCTCTAGAATAACACATCAGTATTCCCATCAGCCACTGACACTTAAATAAGCATGTAACAAGTAGGTCAAGTCTCATCCTCTATGCCCCTTAACTGGGGGGGTTACATAATGGAGAATGCAAGTAAGCTCCCCATTTCTTATGAAAATAGTCATTCTGTCCCCAATGTGAGTAAGTCAACCGTTCCACCAGGTCTAGGCAGGCCAAAGCAGCATGCCATTCACTCATACTTGGAATGCTATTCTGCCACCAATGCATTAGCAGTAGCCCTTTGGCTTCCAGAAAAGCTATCATGTGCCATTCTCTATGCACCCGGGGTAGAGAGACTAGGCTAGTTAGATCATCCAAAAGCAGTTTAGGATTGGGGGGGAGCAAAATAATGCCCAGGATCTGTGAACATTCATGAGAAATAGTCATCCAATAAGTTGTTATTGAAGGACAGGTCCACAAAATGTGAAACAAGTGTGCTTCAGGCTGTTGACATCTCCAACATTTAGAATGGGGGAGAACTCCCACTGCTTGGAGAAGGGCCAGAGTTCTATACCAGCGTAGGAGTATTTTAAGCTGCAAGAAACTTCTCTTGGAGTCCTTGTGTAGCTTATGAGTGTCTCTAAGACATTGGGACTACACTGCTGATGAAATAGTCATGCCCAGGTCAGATTCCCATTTGGCTTTACATGGTTCAGAGGGGTCATTTTGGGAATCTCGAAGAATGGCATAGAAAGTACTAATACGGCTTTTGGGGAAGTGGAGGTATGTAGAGAGGCCAGCCAATGTCATTTCTTCTCGGACTTGGTCTGAGAGAGGAGAGAAGTAATAGTACTACGCATTTGGAGATATTTCCTGAAGTCCATAGTACGGAGATGAAACTTCTGTTGAAGCTGGTTAAAGGATGACATGATGTCTGAGTCAGGAAGTAAGAGATCCTGCATAAATTGAATTCCCTTGGCCTCCATGACAGCCACCGGATGGGTTCCCCACCTATAGTAATAAGGTTATTGTGCCACAGTGGAGCATATTCTATGGGGGGACTCCAGGCTATTTTGGGGGTATGTGAAATAGTCATGCATCAACGGCAAGCATATCTGGATTCGCCAATGATAGGAGAAAGCCTAGATTCAAATGGTGTGCCGGGGCAAGCAGGGACCTGAGTGGAGTGGGTGATACTATACTGGATTCCAGTGGGACCCATATGGGAACAGGTGATTCTATGGGAGTAAACCATTTCATGGTCTGCGCCACTACACCGGCCAGATGGTAACCTTGAAACCACGGGACCCCAAGGCCTCCCCTGGCCCAGTGTGCCTGTAACTTGTGTTTCCCCCACCTATGTGGCTTACCTTCCCATAACAAGGTGGCTACTAACTTTTCAAGTGAAGAAAAAAGGTTTTGTGAGAGATGTATTGGAAGATTATTAAACAAATAAGTCACTCTGGGAAGGAGCAGCATGCGGACAGCTGCCACCTTGCCTGGCAGGGTGAGGTGTAGCTTGCGCAAATGGTCTACTTCTATAGCTAGCTGTTTTAGGAGGGGGGCAAAGTTGGAGGATTCAAGATCCAGACATTTAGTGGGAATGAACACCCCCAGGTAGGTAAACCCCTGGGCAGCCAAACTTAGTTCGGTGCCAGAAAGACAGTCCTGAGTGCATAGTGGGTTAAGGGGAGCTAGAGTGGTTTTCTTCTGGTTTATTCATAGTCCAGAAAGTGAAGAGAACTCTTGCAGGACTGTAAGTGCTATTGGGAGTGATTGGTGAGGGTGGGATAAGGTGAGCAATAAATCGTCGGCATAGGCAGCCACCACATAGGGGGTACCATGTACTGTAATGCCCTTAATACCCTCAGTGCTGTGTAGAGCTCTAATTAGGGGGTTTAAGGCAATCAGGAAAAGAAGGGGGGACAGGGGACAGCCTTGTCGGGTGCCCCTGTGGGGTAGAAAAGAGGGGGAAATTTCTGAGTTTGTTAATATTCGGGCCCTGGGAGAGTTATAGAGAGTCGCCACCCAGCGGCGAAAATGGGGACCAAAATCATATTGCAACAGGACTTCATGTAAATAGTTCCATGCAATAGAATCAAATGCTTTAGTGAAGTCAACAGCCAAGGCAGCCATGTGGATCTTAGATTTAGCCATTAGCCACTTTAGATTCAGTAGCAGCCTAGTATTGTCGGAGCCCACTTTCCCAGATAGGAAGCCCACCTATGAGGGATGTATTAAGACTGCCAAAGTATTATGCAACCTGGTAGCCAGTATTTTGGACAAAATTTTTGTGTCCACGGGAATTAATGAAATGGGGCGAAAGTTGGCACAATTAAGAGGGTCGTTAGATTTCTTGGGTAGGAGGGTAATCAGGGCTTCATTCATTGAGGATGAAAGGGAGCCCAAGGATTGGGCAGCCTGTAGCACTTACAACAATGGCTGAGTAATTTCTTGTTCCAGGGCTTGGTAATGTTCAACAGTTATCCCATCTGGGCCCGGAGCTTTACCTTTAGCCATATGAGTCAGTGCTTGATGAAGTTCGAGGGCTGTAACTGGAGCCTCCAATAAGCTCGCTTGTTCTGGGGATAGAGTAGGGATGTTGGATCTCTGGCAAAACTGTGAAAGACCTGCAGATATCTGGGAGGGTGTCATAGAGGGCTGAGTTTCATATAAGGATTGATAGAAAGCCATCATAGTTCTATAGACACCAACCGGGTCGGTGATTACCGAGCCAGATGTCAATTGAAGAGCATGAATTTTAGTCAGGACCTGCTGCTTACACAGTCGGTAGGCCAAGAGCTTCCCTCCCTTATTTTCCCCTTCCCAGTAGGAATGCTTCGAGTGTATGAGAAGCCACTCTGCGTTTTTATGGAGCAAGGCGTTAATCTGATACTTAAGGCCTGCAATACTGCGAACCAGGGATGCATCCCTAATGGCAGTAGGGGAGGCTTTGAAGCAGGTCTCCAGGGCTGTAAGTTCAGTTTGTAGCTTATCTAACTCTTTTTTCTTGGACTTGTTTCTGTGGGCCGGAAAGGAAATAATGTGACCCCTAAGAGTGGCCTTAAAGGCCTCCCAGATTGTACCCACTGAGACCCTGCAATCCATGTTGAGGTCGAAATAGTCCTGAGACACCTTTCGCATGGTTCTTTGAAATTCTAGATCCTTAACCAGGAGTGGGCTACATCTCCATCTCCATCTCGTGCCTTTGGGGCGAGCTCCTGGGGGGATATAAGTAGTGGCCACAGGTGCATGGTCAGATATAATATTAACTATAGTATTAGTTAGGGCACTAGAAGCTGCCTTGTTTGTAAGCCAATAATTGATCCGACTGTAAACCCCATGGGACACCGAGAAGTATGAATAATCTTGACCGGAGGGATTATCACGCCTCCAAACATCCACCAGCCCCCATTCAGTCTGTAGTTCCTGAAGGGTGGCGTGGGACTTAGGGTGTGTCTGAGGAGTGGGCTTGGACTTATCAAGAAAGATGTCAGACACCAAATTGAAATCACCTCCCAGTAATAGTGGGATAGAGGCACCAGGTTGATCCAGAGAAGAAATGGCTTGGCTCAAACTAGGAAAAAATTTGGCCTGATCAGTATTGTGGGTGTACACATTCCCCAAAATCAGTTTCCCGGCCGGGGAGGTTAGTCTGACCAATATCCAATGCCCCTGGTTATCAGATTTAGAGACTTCTACGGTTCATGCACTGGAGCGCCTGAGGAGGATAACAATTCCCTTTGTCTTGGAGGTAGCTGAGCTGGCATGTACCGCTCCCACTCAGGATTTTTTAAGCTAGGAGGTGGATCTGCTAAGGAGATGAGTCTCCTGTAGCAGGGCCACATCTGTATGCAGAGAGCGGAGATGTTGTATTACTTTGGTGCATTTTATTGGATGGTTTAGGCCTTTCACATCCCAGGACACTAATCACAGGCCGGGGATTTTCCCATCCATACTGACCATCCGGGGAGGGTGTTAAGAGGGAAAGTACCTGTGGGGCAATGAGAAATGTTCAGGAAAATAGAAATCAAATACTAGATCCTATAGGTTCCACAGAATAATATAAAGAGTACAATGAATATTCCTATGTTACCCCCAAGCTCAGTATTGTAGTTCTAAAGGGAAGGAAGCAGTCAACAGGAGTCCAATAGGTACTAAACATATTTAAGTGACAGTTGGACGTATCTGGCACCTGTGTAGCCTTATGAATCAACCAGGATAGAAATACTTATCCAAGTAATGGTAATTAACAACAACAACAAGCGTTAATATGCTAAGAGAAGTAGGGGTTTCCGCGAATGAAGGTACGTAAAAAAGAGGGTGCCCTCAGCTATGCAACCTTCTATGCTCAAGGCAGAAGAGGAAGTAGGCAACCAACAGAAATGCGCCTCTTCTCATCTGGTAACCAATCCTGGAGTGCTAGAAATAACCCCGGGGGAGGGGGAGGGGAGGGTAGGGGGGAGGTGGGGAGGAAATAAGGAGGGAGGAAGCAGGGTGAGGGGGTAAAGAAAGTAAACAAAAAAATGGGGGGAGTTAGGTAACTCACCCCTGTAGTTCGCCATAAGGGCCATTTAGCTGCTGTCAAGTAACGATCCAAACTTAGTGCGGAGTACTAAATTGGATCCGGGCCAAGTTGAGCCAGCCGAACAGCGTTAATCTGATGTACATAAGATGCAGCAATCTCCGTCTCCCCAAGGGTAATGCTACTTAGTTAATAACAAAACACCTATCTCATGCCACATAGACAAAAGCATAGCATGGTTGTGTTAATTGTGCAGTACTTATAAAATTGTAAGTTATCAAGTTCACCCATTAGGTCCTTTGTTGCACACTGAGAATACTTCGGCAGTTCGTTGGGAGTTTGGAGGACCCACTGTAGGAACTGGAGATACTATAACGGCAGCAGCATATGTTTTTTCACCCAGTTTGAGCTTCCCAGAGAGATCCACCGCTTCCACTAGAGAGGAGTCTGGAATGTCAGCCCAGTCCATCGGAGGTTCATTGTGCAGTTCAGGCCCAGAAAAACAGTCCTCTTTAGAATTCTGAGAGGGGTCATCTTGAGGAATCTTAGCAGGAGGAATGAGTCCCATTTGTCAGCTGGAGGGGAACATGCATTCCCACAGGTCTGGGGAGAAGCACTGCTTGATCGATGGTGGAAGGGGGGCTTGAGTTAACCAGTGAAATTGCACAAAATGAACCCTTAGCCCTTCTGGAATGCCAATAATATGCAAATTATTGTGTCACCCTCGATTTTCTTGGTCCTCCAGCCTCGCAGTCAGAATCTCTAGTTTCTCTGCTTGTAATAGGACTTTTTGCTGGAGTTTGGCTTGCTGTATTTCTAGGGACTCCGCTCGCTGTTCAGCCACATTCAGGCGATCTTGGAGCATACGCACATCAGCCGTGTGCCTGTCAGCGTGGTATTGATGTCATCCACCCTGGAAAGCACTGTCTCCAGCATGCAGGTAATATAATTGAGAGAGAGTCCTCTACTGGTCCAGCTTGCGGGTTTGATGTCATCGGTGGTGGTGTAGTAGAAGCTGCGGCGCTGTTCGCCATTATAACTCAGGAGAAGGTACATAGGGCAATACCCCATAGTCAGTCTCAGAGCTGGTAGCACAATGTTGAGGCTGGGTAAACTAGCACGGAGTCAAGACCACGGTCCTTGTGGCCTAGTGAAGCGGGCGACTTGCTAGTGGCGGCGCCCATATAACACAGAATCCGCTGTACTACTGCAAAATGATTGCACTGGATGATAGGGGGTCATTAACCCGAACAGTAAATCGTACTTTAACAAGCACAGTGCCCCAGGGTTAGGCCAGCTGGCCACGGATTGAGACCAGATGTAGCGGAGCTCAGATTTAGGCAGCCATTTCTTCGGTGGCCAGACCATGCCTCGTGTCTTATTTTCTTGATGGAAAACCTACAAAGGAGGAAGTAGCTGGAAAATAGATTGGAACCTGTGTTGGGGTAACACTAAGAGAGTGTCTACCCTCAGGTGTCTGTATCAGTAGCAAGTGAAATGAATGAATCAAGAGACATGGTGGGTTTATATAGAGGGGTTGAACCTAGGACTGGGCCCCTGCTGAAAAACGACATGTCTGGTGGGGTTGGAGCAGGTTATTACTCACCCCAGAGAAATTCTTTCTGTAGTACTAGGCTTTACAGTCCGGATTTTTGGTTAAGAAATATGACAGACTTTCCCTAAAAGGAGATGGGAAGGTACCGTTAGTCTTTGTTGAGAAATGTGTTAATGCCTCAGGGTAAAGAATGATGATATCCACTATGTTTATGATAGAATGTTTAACATTAATATGGACCCTGAGACACAGCTTTTGAAGATGGATGGGTGGAAGCTCCATCCCTTCTTGGGACAGGAAGGTGGCAAGCAGTCTGCAATAACTGCTTCCTTCTTAAGGTGGGGGATATGTGACAGGGAGCTCCTGCCATTCTTGAGGACAGACCTTTTCTTAAATCTGTTGCAACAGTTCTTCTATTTCTTAGCCTAATCTATCCTTTACAATTTCTAGTCCATAAGGCTGGCCACCTATGGGCACCCCCTTTCCTTTCTTGACTATGCTATAGTGCCCTCTTTAATTTTCCTTATCTCTCTCAGGTCCTCATACAGGGAGGTTATTGTGGTGATATCCAAGTGTATGTAAAACAGTTTGTGTTTATCATTGTTGAATTTAATATGTAATAGCAGTATGTCATAAAATAACTTGATGTATATACCTTATGTTTATGAAACCTGTAAATGTTGAAAATACCATGGCACTAGGAGTTTTTGATAATGGTAAAAAGTACTAGGTGACTATTATAGAACTTAAGTTAGGTGTGCTATTTAAAATGCATGTAAATTGCTGTAAACTGAACAAGTCTGAAATGTCATGATGATTTGCATATATCCCATGATGCTTTGCATTATGGAACTATGTATGATGTTGTATGTCTTTAAAACTTGATTTGTTGCCAATGCCCTTTGGGGTAACCCTTTATTCAGTAATTCTGCATTGAGATTCTTTCTCTATAACTTGTTTTGTTTTTTTTTCCTTTTGAGCCCCCAGTACCCAAGCAAACAAGGCCCACACAGGGATGAAGGGTTTGCACTAAAATGTTTAGATTAGAGATCAGAGTCAGTAGGTGAAGGCTAAGTGCAGAGAAAGGACATACATAGGTTGTTGCTGCAAACTGATGTACTGAAGAAGGATTATGCTATTGCTGAAGGTTATTTCCTGTATTTTGAATAAACATCACACACAGATTGTGTGTTGAACCTGATGTTTGATGTCTGGTCTATTTATTATCCCACAACCCCTCCACAGACTTGGTGGTAGAATAACTTGCTGGAAGCATCCGTACTGGCCGAAGAGGGGCGTTTTCTGGTGGATATCGCCCAGATATCCCAGGTGCACCAAAGCACCAGGAGTTGCCAGAGAAGAAAGTCTGTGGAGTTATGACCAGAACCATTGCCAGCAGATGGATAGAAGCTACTGCCTGGACTGGACCTGGGAGCTTGGAGGAAGGCCAAGCCTGAAGACAATCAAGAGATGTTGGTCGAGGCAGACTGGAGGTGTGAGCAACAACACCCAGGAGGTGAAGTCCCTGATGAGGATGATTCACTGGATGAGTGAGCAATATCTGGAGGCAGACTGACTATGAAGAGAGGCAGAACACTGGTGCCAGGTGCTCAAGAGGTCCCTGTCAGAGAGTCGGAGAAGGATTTTTCATGGGCTTAGTTTGAAGAGGACCCCCTGACTGAGCAGGATATTTCTTTGTTTCTTGTGTTCCCAGGATGTTACCTGTTGTAGGTCAGAGATGTAAGTATGGAACTTGAATGTGAGACCCCAGGTAAGACTGTGCCTAGTGATATTGTGCTTGGGTTGAAGACTCCAAGCAAGCAAGCAAGAAGAAGCCTATGAGGCTGAAGGGATTTTTTCTTGTATTGATGCAGCTAAATCTATTAGCCATATTGACTGGGGTATACTGCAGGCTAATGATGCTAACATTGACAAAATGTTACAATACGTTAAGATCATGGAGGTAGTACATGTGTTTTACTTTTTTAATGGAAAACCTACAAAGGAGGAAGTGGTTGGAAAATGGATTGGAACCTGTGTTGGGGTAACACCAAAAGAGTGTCTACCCTCAGATGTCTGTATCAGTAGCAAGTGAAATGAATAAATCAAATGACATAGTGGGTTTGTGTAGAGGGGTTGAACCTAGGACTGGGTCCCTGCTTAAAAATGACATGTCTGGTGGGGTTGGAGAAGGTAATTACTCACCCCAGAGGCAGGAGCTCCCTGTTTTCTGGTGGATATCTGTTGCAACAGTTCTTCTATTTCTTAGCCTAATTTATCCTTTACAATTTCTAGTCCATAAGGTTGGCCACCTATGGGCACCCCCTGTCCTTTCTTGACTATACTATGGTGTCCTCTTTATTTTTCCTTATCCCTCTCAGGTCCTCGTATGTTGAACCTGAAGTTTGGTGTCCGGTCCATCTGTTATCCCACAACCCCTCCACACAGTAGTTCCACCTTGTCTGCAGCAAAAAAAAAAACTAAAAGTTCAGCATGTCTGCCTGTGGCTTGTATTTTAATCTCAAAGTGTGTTTGTTGGTATTCCTTTTTGCAACTTATGTTACATAGGAAAAGGAAGAAACCTTGCTGAAATCATAGTTCACCCTCACTCTCTCTTATTCTGGATCTTCTCATTCATTCTTTCTTCTCTATCTATTTCTCATAAAAGTCTATACTGTAATGGGAAAAAAATAACTCTCCCACCTTTTTATTGCTATGTTTATCTCCATTCTTTATTAAAAACTTTAAGAAAAGAAAAATAAGTGGTTTGACGTGTCTTGGCTATTTAATTTTCTAGCCACTTGAAAGAAAATATCCGTGTCTATCCACATAAATTAACAAAAACTAAAGCTCCGTAATCTAAAGATCAGCATTGAGTTCAAGATTTCTGTAATGTTGTTTTGAGGAAAAGGGGTGATCCGTGCCTTACTGAATCCCTGAAATGACAGGATACAAAACCTTTGAAGAAGATACTGAACTATAATTGTGTAATGGAGGAGGTAACTTTGGTTAGGTATGGGTTAAGCTTTTTTTTTTTCTTTAAATCTTTCACTCTGATGTATTATTTTACATTTATTTGTGAATCAAGACACTGATCACTGAGACAAATCACATTCAGATAACCACAAAGGGTGATAGGAATTTAAAACATTAGCTTGTTGTCTACCTTTCCTTGGCAGTTCCATATAAGTTTTCAGACGAGACATGTAAGTGTTTGCGTGTGGAGGGGAGTTAGTTCTTTTACAGCAGGACTGGGCTCGCAGTTTACAAGTTAAAAATCATATCTGACGGGGGGTGGGTGAGGGTGCTTCACTGGAGAACACAGCATCGATGGCAAAAGGCCCATAGCTACTTTTGTTAAAAGAGACTGGAGGTACTTAATGCATACCTGCAGATCTCGGCTCTAGGTTTACAGTCACGGGGGAGGGTCATCTGCAGAGCTGAGCTCCCAATAACACAGGTTCACAGTCTCTAGATTATTATAATTATGCATTTTAATTCCTAACAATTTTCAATAAAAAAAAAAGTTACAGTAAATAGCTACCAATTACATGGGAGATAAGTCAGTCACCCGATTTCACATATGTTGGAGGTGAGAACAGCCACGATTTTGCACATCCACAGATTGATTGTGTTTATTACTGTATGTAGTAGCAAGTGGACAGAAAAAATTACTGGCTTGTCTGCAGTTTTTTTCCCCCACTAGCATTCCAGTAATTGTAAACACTATTCAGACAACCAAAACATAAATAAATACATGCATACATACAGTACATACATAAATATAGATGACACAGTACTTTTCCAAAATGAATACTGAGTCACTTATTCCAATATGGATCTAACCTTTTTTTATTTTATTTTTTATTTTAAGACTGTACACCTTCTTTCCTATAACTTTTTTATTATAACCATATAGTTTTAACACAGTGTTACTGCTGAAAAGGAGCTTTGATGATGTCAGGCCAACTGACAGTGCAATTTAGTAAATTAAAATTTTTTGGTTTGTGTCGGGGATATGATGGGAGGTTGTTCAGCTGCTGTTGACCTGCTTGGGACTATAAGTTACATGCAGTAGGCAGTTGGGTGTTACAGCATAAAGTACACAATTAGTTATTCTTTTTTATTAGGAATCCAGCTACATTTTCAATTGGATGTGTGTTATGGGGAGGTGTTTGAATTTGGATATGAGCTAGTTTGTGTGTGTGTGTGTGTGTGTGTGTGTGTGTGTGTGTGTGTGTGTCGGGGGGCAAAAAGTACATTCTTACAGACGGTCAAATTTGGATGTTTATATTTAATTCTGTAGCTGCTAATAAATATTTTTCTTTGACTTCATGTGTTTTTATTCCTTTTTCTGTGTTCTTTCTCTATTATTTCAACATCCTGGTTTCTTAAACTCCCCCCGCTACCCCACCTTTTCCCCATCCTCAGTGTATTTGTTAAATTAATTCTACTACTGAACAGGCTGTTAAGTAGAGTTGCATGCAGGGTCATGGTAGGAGAAATTGTTGGTTCCTGAAAACTGATAAACTTATACAGTGTAAAAATGTGATGTCTGATGAAGAACTGTGTCCCCAGAACCCATCAGTATCTTCCATTTTACATCAAGGGGGATAGATGCTCCTCAGTTTTCCCCTAATTCCAACACTGAGATGTCTACTGAACTGATGTAAATTTTTTCAGTTTTTAGTGTTAAGTGCATGTCAGTCTGTTGGTGCCTTTTTCAGCAATTCTTTTTCAGTTGGGGTTCCCCACCACTACCAAAAATATATAATAAACGGGATTGATTGAATTTTTAATAAAATAAAATTTTCAGAAAAAAATACAAAACCAATATTTTTAGCCATGGTGTATCAAATAATATTGCAAACACTATTGCTTCATATTTCACCTGAAAATACTTTGTAAACTCCTTTACTGCAGACCTATTACTTGCGAATCTCTTCATTCTTATCAGCTAATTTACAGGCAGTTTTTATATGGTAACATATTAGTATGTGTATTTAAAACTCATAGTATAACAAAAAAAAAAGACTTCTGATTCCAACCAACCAATGTTAGAGGGAGAGTTCAGAACTTTTGCCAATGACAGATAATGGAAGTAGATTTCTTAAAGGAGAACTGGACTGACACTGTAAGCATTTTTTTCCCCAATACAAGATAGTACAATAGGGGGATGGTGATCTGAGAATGGAGGAGGGTGGAAAGACCACTGGACTACCATGGAAGTGTTTGCCTACTGTTCAAGTTCAAGTTTATTGCAGGAAAACTCCATTGAGTAAGCTCATTCACAAGGAGGTCCTGAAGCATGTATACAGACAGAGAAAATTACATACATAAAATCATAGTACATAAAGTACTGTATATGGTACATGTGATACATAGTGCTCAAATATATCATAACAAGGCAATAATTTAAGCATAACCTGGGGAAAACATTGTAAGTAGAAAACGTACAGCCAACAGGCGTGAGAGGATGCATAAGGAGGACGGAGTGTATAAGATTGGTGCAAGGAGGTGAAGGTGGAGGAGAGGGAGAGGATCATATGAGGAGGGGGAAGGGAGGGGAGAAATGGTGTGGAGGCTTGAGGAAAGCAAGGTTGGAGGGAAAGAAGGGTAAGTGAAGGGCAGGATAAGGAGGGGAAGGGAGAGATAAGTGGAAGTAGGGACATAGAGGGAGTTGGGGAGTAAGATATTGATGAAAAGGTCAAGAAGGGACTAGAAACAGCTGCAAGTATCTTTTAGCTTGGATGCGGCAAAGGTTTTAAAGAATTTGACTGAGACAATACTAAAGAGTTTCAGTATAGACTGGAGCTGGTTCCAGATAGTTGGAAGAGCATGTGTAATGGCACATTTGCCAAAGGAGGTACGAGTCCTAGGCATGTCAAGGAAGATAAAAGTCAGACTTCCTAAGGGAATATGAACTGCGGGAGATGCAGATGAGAGATGTTATGTAGCTTGATAATTTGTTTGAGAGAATTTTAAGAGTTTAAGTGCCAGCGTGGAGCAAACGTCTAGTTGAAAGCGACGTCCAACTGACAGCTGCATACAGATCACAATGGTGGGTTTGGTAAGGGGAGTTGGTAATGAACCACAGAGTACAATCATAGAGGACATCCAATTTGCATAGGTTTGAGGCTGCAGTAGAATTGTAGATTGTCTCCATAGTCTAGTAAGGGGAAGAATGTGGCCTGAACAAGCCTGGTTCTAATCTCAAGAGGAAAGAGGAACCTGTTTCTAAAGAAAAAAAACTAGTCTGGCTTTTAACCTGCAGGTCAAGTTATCAAGATGGTCATTAAAGGCGAGCTTATTGTCTAACCATAGGCCAAGATATTTGAATTTGGAGATGACCTCAAGAGGTTCACCTAGGGAGGTGACAACAAAGTCCTTAGGCAGGTCAAGGGAGGTGGTGGAGGATGTATTGAGCGTGAAGATCATAGCCTTGGTTTTCTTGGCATTGAGGAGGAGCTTTGTGTTAATGAGGTTGAGTTCAAGCTGAGCAAAGTTAGCTTGTAATACATTTCTTACTTCAGACAGGGTTGAGCCCGAGGTGTACAGCACTGTGTCATCTGCAAAGAAATGCAAGTTGGAATTGGTTATATTAAAGTCTAGATTAATAATGTAAAGAGAAAAAAGGATGGGGCCTAGAATGGAGCCTTGAGAGACTCCCCTAGTGATCAGGAGGGAGGCTGAAAATAGGCCATAAGCCTTGACTTTCTGTGTACTCCCTGTTAGATAACTGGTAAACCACTGAGCAGTTGAGGAGGTGGCACCTAGGTTAGTAAGGCTACTGACTATTAAGTTGTGGTCAATGGTATTGAACGCCTTACCAAGGTCTAGGAAGACTGCACCAGTGAACTTCTTCAAGTCCAGAGCTGAAACCCAGTCATTAGTAATTTTAGCCTGGGCTGTGATAGTACTATGATTAGGCTGGGAACCAGACTGAGCTAGATTATGAAGTGAGAAGGTTTCAATATGACGTTTTCGGTGGGAATAGATTAATTTTTCAAAGACTTTAGAGAGAATGGGCAGGATAGAGATAGGCCTATAATTATTTAAATTGGATGGGTCACCTGATTTGAAAAAGGGGAGGATATGGGCGGCTTTCCAGCAGGACGGAACTGTGGCAGTGGCGATAGAAAGACTGAATATGTGAAGAATGGTGGCTGAGAAATGGAAGTAGCCTAATTTTAAGAAGAATGGTTCAAGTCCATTGTCCCCAGTGCTTTTCTTGGTGTCTAAGTTGAGAAGCGAGTCTTCAACTTCTTTGTAGCTGAGTGGGTACAGTTGGAAGGGATGAGGTGAGTTTAGGGGTTCTGGGATAGTACTGGCCTGACAATTTGCAAGGCCTGCATATGGTGAGGAGTCGAAGGCTAAGCTAGCCTTCGACTCCTCACCATTTGTGAAATAAATATGTTAATAACAAGTGTGTCACCCTTTATAACTGTAGCATGTGTCTTTTTCACTATTTATAATTACTTACTTTTTATATAAAAAAAATGTCGAACAAAGTAGGTGCTCTTTTGTGTGCCATCCTCAGGAGCATTTGGTTCATTTCTCCCAAGTCTGGCTCTCCCTACAAGATATGCCCATGCCTGTTAACAGTGTTCTCCAAATAAAGAAACAGTGCCGAAATGTTATCTGTCCCCAGACTGTGGTGCTCTTGACTGACTGTGAATTAATTCAGTTCTATTAGTTGGACCCAAAGATGCTGCTGCTTGTAGAGTATCAGTTTATAGCCCTTCTCTACAAAACGGCTGTGCAGTAAGGTGACCTCCCTACAAGGAGGTCACTGGTAATTAAGTCTCCCTTCTGGCATTTAAACAGGTGCCCTACAGAGAGGAGGGATTATTAAGTCTAGATCACTACCTTTGATGTTAGCAGGAAGCATACTAATGGGAGTGTTTGACTTGTTGGAGGCTTTCCCAGAATTTTTCTACTGAACAACATGTCAGTGGTCTGGCAGAGTGCTGACCCCTGCATACACACATACAGTCCAGGAAAAAAAACCCAGAAAACAATTAAAATGTTAAACAGTCCCATAGACAAAGGGGGGGGGGCAAGAAATATGTGCAGCCCACATGAGTCCAAGGAGGTTGCAAGGACAGTCCCAAAAAGGATGGGGGGACACAAACAGTGTGAGAGAAAAACTTCAACTGTAGAGGACCTGTCATTTTATTTTTGTTAATATCATTTTTATTCAGATTTTAATATTAAAAGGGGGGGTACAGGCATAATTGTCACAGATCATTTCAACAAAATCATGAAGAATGGCAAAAAGGAGATATGAGCTATATATCAAAGTTCCTATAACAGCAGACAACTATAATCAAGTAGCATGGCAGTCTATCATGAAAAGTTTCCGGTTCAGTATTATAATGAGAGTACATGTAATCTCAGAAAGTCCATATTTTCAGTGTCTGCACATTTTTCATTAAGGTGCACATAAAGGTTTATAATCATCTATATTCCCTGATTCCAGAAGCTCCAATCCACCCCTCTCTCCGGATTTTCCACGATCTTCCCTCCTTAACTGATTTTCCCTCTTTAAATAAAACAAAAAAGGAAAAGAAAAAAAAAATTAATTCCCCTATTTATTTAAAGTGACGTTTATGGAATAAAGGAAGGGTCTTTCGTACTTATGTAAAAAATCCATCTGGACCATTTCATATTGCACAGGTCTGGCTTATCATTTAGATAATATGAATTTTTTTCTGATCTGTATATGTTAATCACTATCTCCCTCCATTCCACCATCGTGGGAATCCTAGGGGTCAGCCAGCATTGAGTTATGGCTTTCTTAGCTGCCCATAGGACAATTCCCAGCAGGTATCTCACACCTAAATCTGCCATTCCATGTGGGTAATTATGTAAGATGAACAAATCTATCGTTAAATTAATTGGTGTATTAAACAGCTCCGTCAATTCGCTTTGCAAAGAATTCTTAAAAGGCTGTAATTTGGGACACTGCCAGAATATATGGGAATGATGTGCCACAGATTCCCCACATTGCCACCAACACTTCCTGAGACCTGCAGATGTAAAGTGTGCTGTTATGGTTGGTGTTCGAAAGTATGTAATCAGAACCTGCCATGCAAACAATCTCCAGCTATGTGAGTAGGTAAGCTGTGATATTGATAGGCAACATTTATCCCATTGTTGTGTGGAGAGGACCGATCCACATTTCTGACCTCATTTTGTGTTTATCTCAGCAGTGTCCAGTCCCCTGGTTTCCACCAGTGCCCCACTAATGGCCGAGATTGCATGGGGAAGACCCCCATCAATGATTCCCCGTTGAAGGAGGACCACGGGGAGTCTCTGCAGTGCAGCTCCACCGGAATTGCATAATAAAAATGTTGCACCTGCAAAAACCAAAAGAAATCCTGTCTTCTCAGCCCATACGACTGGCACATGTCTTCAAAAGATCTAAATTCTCCAGCTGAGAGAAAATGTGCGATATTAAAAAGTCCCATAATTTCCCAGAAAGCAAATGTATGATCTAACCTGGCTGGGGGAAACCCCTCGAGCATAGCTATCGGGGGTAACCTCCATAGGTGTGGGGTGAGGGCAAGATGCCTTCTAATTACCCTCCAGGTTTTCAATTGATGGGAAATCCAGGTGTTATTAGGATCCTGTTCCAAAAGGGGGGGGAGAGGAATAATACATAGTGAAACCAATTAGGCTTCGGGTTGACACAAGGCCCTCTTCAATTACATACCAATGTGTGTGGTTGCCCCTCATCAGTCGTTTCAAAATGAAAGCTATGTGTACTGCCCACTGGTAGTTTTTAAGGTTGGGCAGGGCTAGCCCTCCTAGCTTCCTAGGGAGGGTCAAGGTGAGAAATTTAATTCGGGGGCGTTTTCCTGCCCAAATAAATCTACTAATTAATTTATTCCAAATACAGATCTTGGCTGGAATATAAATGGGAATATTCTGAAACACATATAAGTCTCTAGGTAAAATTACCATCCTAATGACCTCAATTCTCTGGAGAAGATTCAGCAGAAGTACTTTCCATCTCTCCAGATCTGATTGGAGTTGAGTATAGAACTGGGTGTAATTAACCGCCCCCATATCCCTCGCCTTATGTGTAACATAAACACCTAGGTATTTTAGCTTGGACAAGTCCCAACGGAGAGGGTGGGTTTGTATAAAAGATGAAGGAGGGAGAAAGTTAAAAGCTAATGCCTCAGTTTTGTTAGTATTCAATTTATACCCCGAGCACGCTCCAAATTGCTCCAGTATGTTAAACACGTTTGGGGTCGACTGTTCCAGGTTAGACAGAAAAAGCAGCACATCGTCTGCACACAAGGCGATGTGATGCTCCGACCCTCCCGCCTGTATCCCCTCTATCAGGGAGGAACTTCTAATGGCTTGCACCAGTGGTTCAATAAAAAGGGCGAACAGGCCGGGTGACATAGGGCAGCCCTGCCTTGTACCTCTGAAAAGGGGAAAATATGGGGAATGATGTCCTGAAACTTTTACACATGCGTGAGGGTGGGAGTACATATTCTTAATCAGGAAAACAAGCCCATCCTTGTCATGGTGGAATATAAAAAGGGCCACGAAACCCAGTCAGAAGCCTTCTCAGCACTGAGGCTGAGAAGGACTGAAGGGGCTATCTGTGACTGCATTTCATGAACTAGGTGCAGTGCTCTTCTTATATTATCTGTGGTAGATCTAGCACTTACAAATCCAGTTTGATCTATGTTAATTATGGTTGGTAATACTGCATCCAGTTGTCTGGCCATAATGGACATAAAGAATTTATTGTCCATATTCAAACTGAGATTGGACGATAAGAAGAGCACTGCTGAGAATCCTTACCTGGTTTAGGGATCAGGGACATTACCGCATATGACCAACTAGGTGGGGGATCCATCTGTCCCTGTAGTATTCCATTATAAACCTGGAGGAAGAGTGGGACAGTCTGTGAACTAAATTTTTTGTAAAATTCGGACCCATACCCATCAGGGCCGGGTGCCTTCATAGTTTTAGATCAGGAAACGGACACCATTAATTCAGTGTTGGAGATCGGGGAAACCAGATATTCCTGCTGATCCTTGGTTAACTGTGGGAGGGCCAAGGGGGCAAGAAAAGCATTAATATCCCTAGGTTCTGAAGGATGATCTGGAAAATATAATTTTTTATAATAATCACAAAAGGCCTGGGTGATTTGGTTGGTTTTCAAATATCGAGACCCAGTGTTTGGGTCCCTAATTATGGCTATTGTGGAAAGGTGTTTCTGTTTGCGCAGTCTATATGCTAGTAATCGTATTGCTCTAGGACCCATTACGCCGTACCTTTACCTGAGAAAGGCTAGGGTAATCTCAGTGTTTTGGACCACCAGGGCATCTAGCGCCTGTCTAGTCCTTTGAAGTTGAGGCAATATGGAGTCACCCCCCTGCTGGTGTGCCATTTGGAAAAAGTTAAGCGACTGCTCTAAGTGAGTTTGTTTTTCACTACGCTGCTTTTTCAGCATTGTTGTGTATTTAATTAAGTGGCCACAAAGTACCACCTTCATGGTATCCCATAAGATCGAGGGGAAAACCTCCAGGTCTGAATTATCCTGGAAGATCTCTTGTATTGTTTCCTCTATAAATTCTTTAAAAAGGGTTTTTTTTAAGGTAAAATGGATTAAACCTCCAGATCGTGTTCCGTTTCTCAATGCCCAGCTCCCATTTTGTGACCACCGGGGCATGGTCTGTTCCTACTATATCTCCCATTGTAGCCTCAGCTATAATCTCTAAGTTTTCTTTTTCTGTATAACAGTGATCCAATCTGGAATAAGATCCGTGGACTGCAGAATAAAAAGAGTACCCTCTATCCCTGGGATCGAGGGTACGCCATATATCAATCCAACCCATCTCTTGCACAAATCGTCTGAAAATTTTATGTGGAGCTGGTTGTTTACCTCTTGCTCCTTTGGTGGTATCTAAGTGGGGGTTTGGGGGAATATTAAAATCACCGGCCAATATAAGAGTGCCCTTGGTCAGTTGAACTACTTTGTTTAATAAGAACCTAATTGTTTGCAAAGTAGATCCCGGTGGAAAATAAGCATTGGCCAAAGTAATTTCTTCATCCTGTAGGAGACCCTGTACTATTACCAGATGTCCTCCTGGGTCTTCCCATTCATGGGTAATTTGGAAGGGGGTGTGGGTGGAAATTAATATGGCGACCCCTCTTTTTTGCCCTTTTGTATAAGCAGAGGAAAATACCTGTGTGAACCCCCCAGCTAGTTTCTTATGCTCATGACTATTCATATGTGTCTCCTGTATATATATATTATTCCAGCTTGTGTCTTCTTGAACCTAGTTATCATTCTATCCCTTTTCACAGGACTGCCTAGTCCATTAACATTCAAAGAAAAAATCTGGAGAGGTATTTTTGCCATCAGGCATAATAATTTGTTAGCATGAATGAAACAGGCCAATCCTGACCATCCTCTCTAATGAAATTTTTCTGAGCTCCTTCTCCCATTGTGAAAAGTGTGACTGCCTGTTTAATGGGTTGTGAGGAACATTTCCCTCAAACTGGGAATAGTAAACTATTAACTTCAACCAAAACACTCTCTTATTGCGGTTCCATGCCAACTGGGCAAGGACTACCGAATTTCTATGGGCTTCCATGGAACTGGTGGCAACTAAGCCCTCAGTTTCCAAAAATGCCACAATGTGGCAGTGTCTATCTACTGACAGACTAGACGTCAAGTGTATTCGTGTGGATGGGGGGTTAAGGGTAGGTGGTCAAGGGCCTTATTCCACCAAGGCCGAGTGTTGAACTAATCATACCTCTTCAATACCTTCAGGGATATGAAGTAATTAGAGTAGACAAGAGTAACCAGGAGAGTCATGCCAGGACTGGCTTTAATTTGAATTTTCCCTGGCTTCTGAATTATCTTCATCATTCCCATTTCCATAACCCTAGTTGGTCTGTCCTCCCATGGCACTAGCCCCACCGAGACAGCCGGTGGCAGGGCCCAACCACAGGAACAACGTTGGGCTAAACTCATCCCTACACCATTAATAATAAGGATGTTTAATGGCTCATCAAACATGATTTCAGTGCTATCTTCAGTTTAAAAGTAAAGCAATTTGGTTGCAACATCAACATGAGGAGGGTGGCAGCCTCCACCAGGGGGTGCAACACATGCAGGGATCACAAAAGCTAGAGAGTTTCCCCTAATCTCCACTTCTGCATCTCCCATGGTGGCAAACCAACCAACCCATTGACCCCTCCTGCCCTCCCAGCATCCAGGGCCCTCCACCCCGCCAATCCCACACCAAAGATACGGGGGGAAGGGCTGCCAACAACCTAGATGGTATAGCGGGTTCTAAACACTGTGGAACCTAACTTGGTTGTATTGGGAGGGAGCTCTACAAAGAGCTTCAACTCAGAGTAATATAGGTCTAGCTAAGCAACCTGAGGAGGAACAAAAGTCTGCCAGAGGGGGATTCCCCACCAGTCGTGGCAACCTCGCGACCCGGGGGGTTGTCTAAAGATTAAAGAAGAAAAAGATGACCAGTCAGTTATTTAGTCCCTGTTTCCTTAGGTTGAGTATCCTCAGCTTGAGGTCTAGCTTGCTGTTTGATGATGATCTGCTGGATCGCAAGGGCTCCCTCCCTGCGATGCTATTCCCTCTGAGGGGCTTTGTTCCAAACTCTCTGTGCCAGCTTTGCAGCTAATGAGACAGCAGGTTGTTTTTGCAGGAGCGTTGCGTCCATGCCATTTTTAGAAAGATCTGCAGCTGCTTCTTCCGCTGTTTCATATATCTTAGGGCCTTCCTCGAAGAGAACCACCAATCTCGAGGGGTAGGGGGTCCTGAATCTAATTTTCGCTTCCTTCAGTTTTTTAAGGATTGGTGCATAGGCTCTGTGTCTTGCTGTGATAGTGATGGGGCAATCATTATCAAGGTAAATCCTATGGCCTGAATAGGTCAAATCTCCTTGTTGCCACGATTTATGCAGCACTAACTCCTTCTTTTGATAGCACAAGAACCTCACCAGGATAGCTCATGGCCTGTTGTTGGATTGTGGGCCTAAAGTACGGTGCACTTGGTCCATCTCAAGCATGCAGGAATCTGGTAGGTCTAATTTTGACCTGAAAAACTGCTGCATAAAATCAATCGGGTCTTTGCTCTCAACACCTTCAGGGAATCCATTAATCTGCAGGTTATTTCATCTGCTTCTAGCCTCAACATCCTCAGCCCTCTTGTAGGTCACTCAGGGTTTGGTGCATTTGGACAATAGCTTGCTCTGCAGAGTCGACTTGAGAGTCGGTGACCGTGGCCTGCTCCTCCACGCACTCGAGACGTTTTTGCATTTTCCCTAGGTCGGTTCGGAGAGCTGTTAGTGTGGAGCGTGTTTCTTTTCTGAAGTCCCTCAGCTCCTATAGCACAATGTCCATTTGTCTGGTGGGTTGGGGTATTTTTAAGCCGTCTCCTCTCGAACACTTGCTTCTTTCAGAAATTTGCGAACTGTCACTATCGGAGCCACCTCCATCCATCTCTGCTCCCTTTACTTACGGTTTCTGAAGGTTGGGTTTTTTTCCCTTAGGCATTCCAAAGCCATTCCTCCTCAAATTAAGTAGGATTGAGGTCTTTTGTTATTAATTCAGATATTTAAGGCCTTGGTGGAGATGGAGATAGAGATTCGTGCTGCTTCTCAGGGCATGATGTCACTGGAAGTCTGACCTGTCATTTTATGCTGAAGATCTAATGCAAAGCAAGACAAATAGTTTAATAAAAAGTAAATATTGCTGTTTTGAAGTAGATCGAATGTAAGGTGGTTTGGCAGTGGCAGTTTGAATTCGCTGCTTATAGCTGTTATACATGCGGGAGTAAAATATGTCATTGTCTAATTCAGACCAAACTATCGGCTCGACTGTGCAAACCCACTGCTCAGCTTCAGAAATCAAACTCAAAGACTGATGACATAGAAAATACGTTTTTATATAAAAAGTAAGTAATAGTAAGTAGTAAAAAAGACACATGCTACAGTTATAAAGGATGACACACTTGTTGTTAACATGTCTCCTTTAAATACATTCCAAGTCGTACCTGTAAATATTAGTCTTCATGAGGGAGCCACCAAAGACAAAGCAGATAAAAGAAAACAATGCTTTCAATTATCAAAGCCCACAGCAAGGCTAATAATACTGCAGAACTCCAGGACGTGCATCAACATTGGGTATGATGGCTATGCGTCACCTGTTTCCCTGTTTAAGGACAGGATGCATTTTCACCAAGAGTCAAATTCATAGCTATGGTACCTGATCTCTCTCAACTGTGGTATTTATTATTATTTATTTTTACGATAGGGTAAACTGATGTAATTAGATTAAGATCGTAATGGCCGCTACAGATCTGATTTTTAGCGTTGTCATGTTTTACTTCCTATGAATCTCTTCTTTAAATATTATACTATATAATTATTTATTTGAGCTGTTTATAAACTAAGTTATAGTTCTGTAACCTGGAAGGTTCCCATGCCCTTCACTGCCCTTTGTTGAAATAGATGCCTTTCTACCATAGTTTTATTTAAACTGTGTACCAGAAACATGCAGGAAAATGTTTTGTCTTCTTGCTTCTGCCAGGCACTTGTATGGGCAGGAGTGAATGCAGAGGATGTTAAGAATTGTTTGCTTTTTACATTTCTGCTTTAGTAGTGACACTGGCTGATGACTTTTGGGATGAAGTGCTGTACTTTGCTGAGCTGAGGTCTGTGTGTGTTTAGTGCAAGAAAAGCCCAGCAACTTTGGTTAAAACAGACAGGGGACAGTGCTGATAAAAATAGTGCATGCTAAAAGCGATCATCGGGAGAGCTGCTGACTACATGTAACTTCCCAGAAAAAGTGATTAAAGATACTCTCTGTATTTTGAGTTGCTTGAACTGTAGTATTGGGTATATCTTCACCACAATAGAAGAGAATTGATAAAACCTTTAAGACTACATAGTTCTGCTTCTGTATGTAATCAACAACATAGTGATAAGTAACACATATAAATCAAGGCAAGTAACGGAGTCAAACAAGTAGATCGTTTTCTGTCCTCTTTAATAGTACTGAATTCCTATATTATGGTCAGATGCCTGTACAAGCATGGGTGAGCACAGGCAGAGGCAGCATGGCAGAGGCTCATGTCTGCCATTGTGGAAGCTGCGAGTGGGATACTCTGACAGATAATCAGTTTACTCACTTAAAAGGTACTGGGCACATTTCAGGTTTTTTTTCCTAAGTTTCAACATAGTGTACCACCCCAAATGGACATGAACATACCGACTCACACCGCGGACCATGAACCAGCCGCAGCATGTTTAACATGCGTAATGTTTGTGCCAGGCATTACTGTGGTTGTCAGTATCATTCACATACACAAAATGCCTCTTTATTGAGAAACTTGCACGTGATTTGAATAAATTAAATAATAAGCTAATGAGACTAGAGGAGATTAGGAACCTAGAAATGTATCAAAATACACGCTGCTGAATATAGGTGAGTAAGTAGAGGGAAATGAACCGCACATTAATACTGCGGAACAAACCATTGTAGCACCAGTTAAGTGTAACCCTGCCTGCATGTATGTTTAAAAGCTCAAATTAGTAGAAATAAGTGTTACATTGTGTTCCCAAGGAGGGCTTGAACCATACCTGCCCCCCCACACACACCTGCGGGATACACTGCTAGTCTGATCAGCTGTCTTTCTGTAGACTGAATTTGTTGTTAATACCTGGCATCTAGCAACACCCCCCCCCCATTCTGAGCCACCTCTGAATATGCACTGTCAAACCAGTGCTGTCATCTGTGTGTGTGTGTGTGTGCGTGTGTGTCTCTTTCTCCCCTGAGACTGCACTGTTCCCCCCAACTGGATGATCCACCTTTAATACAGAGTGCCGGGAAAAAACTCCCATGGCCAGGAAATGTATTCAATGACACAAAAACAAGTGACAACATCTTGGGGTGCCTGCGGATGAGCCCAATAGAGGACTGGGGAGCTGGGGGTGGAGCAGACAGATGGCCACTTTGCTGCTTTGCTCCGAGGATCAGCTCCAACCTGAACTTTGTTGCAGGTTTTTACTGCTGATGGGTTTTTATTCTGAGCCCCTGCCATTGTTTAAGCTGTTGGTGAAAGAGCTTTTGATGTTTAAGGGAACTATGCCCCGAGTGAGCTAGGGGTTATTGTGTTGGCGAGTACTCAGGAGTATGCCTGTGGACTGAATTGCACATAGGTCAAAGGCATTTGTGGTCTGGTGAGTGCTGAGTTTGTATTGTTTACATATATATTCTTTATAGATACATATTTGTTTGACAGCCTGTCCGAAGTTTAGCCTCAAGTTCCCCGAGAGCTGGTTGGCATTCCTCCTTGCTGACTTATTCACTTGCACAGGTTGTTTTTCTTGTTTTGTTTTTTTGGGATGACCGAGAAGCTGTGCAGTTTGTGTGTGTTTTTTTTTTGTAAATCAGACTGTAGACTATATATTCATGTATTATCCTAACAAAGTGGCTCTCAGTGCTGACTTTCAGGCTGTCTAGAGGAATGGGATTTGTTCCAGGATTGGAGCACTGGAGACCCTGAGAAACCCTTTAAATTTAGATTTGGCCAGAGAGGGTGCCAAACCAGGTGGTGTGGAGGTCCATAGGATTGTGGTGATCTGCCACTGATTCTGAAGGAGAGACTTGGCTGAGTGTAAGTCCATTAGTACATTTAAAGTGAAAACCAGGCATGTTAATCTTGCCCAGGGCTGGGGGGGGGTCTATGTATTAGCATTTATCAGATAAGAAATACTAGGCTCCGTGACGCATTCTCTTTGGTTTTTTATTCCCTAGATGTATTTCCTGACATGACGGACAGACAAATGGAATTTAGAAGGCCAAATGGGGAAGGGTTAGAGATGAGGATCCTTTATGCTGGCAAGTGGCAACTGCTGGAATCTGTTGCTGGAGTTTGTTGACGGCATGGAACATTTTGTGCAAAATCTCCTTTGTGATTATGGCTATGACCATAGCTGAAATTTTTTGAGTCTGCCCTGTGGTGATTCTTTCCTTGGAGGACTGTTTTTTCCACTTATTTTTACAGTTGACACCTTATCCTATTAAAGACAATAAATGTCTGCACTTTGCGATGCTCTGAGAAATTGAGCAAATGATGACTACAGAAATGGCCACAATGGGTGCAAATACAAAGTAAAGTTTTAGTCATTCTATGGCTTGAATGCCTAAAGATGTTAAGTTCGGTAAGGTATGGAATAACTATTAGAATTATTGGAATCCTGAAGTCACCTAATTTCCACTGAAACTTGAAAGCCTAGGGGTGGAAAACGTTTTACCTGGAAAGTGTGTAAATTGTGCTTGGTTTCAGGTTGTGTTTTATGGTAAGTATTAACAGTAAACAAGTACGCAAGAACTCAAAGGATCTATGGACAGTTTATGTTATCGGTAAAATAAAACCAAGAAATGTAATTGATCAGTTATGATCACATGACCATGCATTGCCATCAGAGCAAGGAGGCAGCTGACTAAGGCAGTGAAAACCTTTTTGCTAGAACATTTCTGACTAGGGACTTCCTGTTTTGGTAATGAGAGGAATGTAACATGCAGCAATGAGCTTCGGACCCAAACCTCTTAAACAAAGCTCATACTGTAGTTATATCAAACTACAATAATTTCCAGCAAATACCATACAAAAAGAGCTTACAGCACTAGATGGGTAGGAGGAAGAAGATGGCAACAGCCATGGAGGTACCAGAACCAAAAGAAGCACACTCCCAGCACTAACTCTTCATGCCACCTAATCCAGAAATGGCTGCTGAACAACCCACCACAGCACAGCCCTCCAACGCAGCAATCTTGGCTGAACTGAAGGATTTTCACTTGGGAGTCAGAGCATTTAAACTTGACCTAAAAGCAAACTTAGAAAAAATTGAAAGTAAGGTTCAAGATCTCGAGGCGCAAGTGGGGGCAATGGACACGAGGACAGACCAATGTGAAAGGATAGTGGCATACACTCTACAGGAATGTCAAGCCTTGCATGACAAGTGTGGGGACCTTGAGAACAGGCCCCACCACAACATTATGCGCATCTGTGGTCTGCCAGAGGAAGCTGAAGTTTGGGATATGGGGGCTTTTGTTGAGTGACTTTGAGAGGGCCCACTGAGCCCTATGACCTGAACCCCAGAAATCAACAGACAGATCAAGGTCAGTGATAATAAAAGTCCTGAGCTACAGAACAAAACAGGACATACTGATCACAGCATGGAGAATGTGCCAAGTAAAATATCAAAACATGCGACTGTACTTCGACAATGATTATTCACCAGGCGATATGACCAGACACAGAGCATATTCACCTATCCTTTGTGCCTTGCGTGCCCTGCAACTCAAATTTCAAACTCTGTTCCCTGCTTGATTGGTGACTATGTTTCCAGATGGTATGACAGGATTTCCCATCATGGAGGAAGCTGTGAAAGAGATGTTATCCCAAGGCTGCTGTTTTTGACAGAGAGCTTTGCTTTCACAGCAAATAACAGCAGTCTAAAACTTTACAGCTTGTTTACTGATAAATCAATTCTGTCTCAGCAGGAGTTAGTACCTGTTTGGATTAAGCAAACAGATACTCTATTAGAAGAAGGGGGTCTCATTTAAGTAAAAAAAAAAAGAAGAAAGTCACTGTGTGTTTCTCTGTGGAAGGGAACTGTATCAGCTTAATTTATATAGTCAGAGCAGAGGGTGAATCTGATTGTGGGTGTGGCTTAGCAGCTTAGCAGTACAAAAGCAGCTGTCTGCAGTTACATCTTCCTGCTGTTTTTGACAGAGAGCTTTGCTTTCACAGCAAATAACAGCAGTCTAGAACTTTACAGCTTTTTTTTTTTCTAATTGCCCTCCTTCCCGCCCAAAGCCAGTTCTAGTTTTATAGCCACTGAATTTGACTGACAACAGGAACTTCCTGTTTGGCAGTAGGAAGGGAAGGATCACTGAGACACATTAGTTTCAGCAACCTTGAAGGAACCTAAAAAAAATACCTCTTATCTCCCCCTGGCTGCTGGAGGTCTGAATCCAAGCATGGAAGAAGGAGACTACTGAAGACTACAGGAAGTTCCTGTCCCAGAACAGGAAGGGCGAGAGTTGTAAGGGCACATAGGCAGTAGAAAAGTAAGTGTAAAAATACATAGAGGGAGGAGACAGTAAGCATTCAAAGCAACAGGAGAGGGGACACAAAATAAATCAGATGGCAGTGATGCAGTGCAATGACTGCGGGGCAGCAGTGTTCCGGGAGACATTCTGGAGGCTGCGATGCTGCCCTGTTTGCAGACACCTCTCTGGTCTGAGGGAGGAGGTTGCCCGTCTCCAGGCTGACCTGGCTAGGATTCGTGATACCTCTTCCTCCACCCAGGGACCACCAGGGCCACCACTGTTACCTCAGGGGTTGCCAAGAAAGAGGAGTGGTTGGACCAAGGTGGGTTCAGGGAGGGAGAGGGTGGTGGAACAGAGGTGCATCCCTCCAGTTGTACCTCTCCACAGTTCATATGCTGTTCTGGCAAAGAGTGATTCCTCTATGGAGGCACCTGCAGTGGAGACCAAGGAGGATGCTGGGAACCTCCACAAAGGAGACCCATAGGAGGGTGGCATGAAACCCCACAGGGGAAGGAAACAACTCCTGGTGGGGGACTCAATCATTAGGGGGGTAGAAGTGGGGGAGGAAGAGGATAGGGAGGTAAGGTGCCTGCCTGGTGCCACGGCTCAGAGGGACAGGAAGCGAATCCTCAGGATCACAGGAGCAGCTGCACGAGGGAGGGAGCTGGATGTCATTGTCCACCTAGGGACAAATGACCTGGCTGTGAATGGGATCAGAGCAGTGCTAGAGGATGAGTTTGTGGAGTTGGGGAGGGGCCTTAGACAAGTAGCATGTATGGTAACCTTCTCGGAGGTGCTGCCTGTCTATGGCAAGGATGATGCTAGGGTATTCCACACCATGGGATTCAATGAATGGTTGAAAAACTGGTGTGGAGCTCAGGGTTTTGGCTTCATTGGGGACTGGGGAGCCACCTGGAGGGATGCAGGCTTATACTGGCACAATGGTCTGCATCTGTCCGGGGGAAACCAGGATCCTAGGGGACAGGTTTAAATACTTCATTGGCAAGTATTTAAACTAGCCAAGGGGGAAGGCACTGAAAAGGAGCAGGGAAATCCCAGCCTCCCCCCCACAAAACTCAGTAGTTAGAGAGGTAAACACCAAGGTAGAGAAGTCAGTAGGGAGCAGGACAGGGATAAATGCAGAAAAAGGCATTAAGGACAGGGATGGGGCAAAAAGGTGTAAGGCCATAAAGAATAAATGGAATGTGGTGAGTACCAATGCCTGTACTCTGTGTAACAAGCTCCCTGAACTAGTGGCCTTGATGGAAGAGGGATGCCTGGATATTGTGGCAGTCACTGAAACATGGTACACAGAGGACCATGACTGAGATGTCAACATACCAGGATACACAATCTACAGGAAGGACAGGGTGGGTAAAAGAGGAGGAGGAGGAGTAGCTTCTTTTTTTTTTTTTTTTAGTTGTTTAACCAGGAGTAGCACACTTAGCTGAAAGCTTTTTTACAGGAGTGACCTGGGAACACAGGAAGTTAAGTGACTTGCTCAGGGTCACACAGTATGCAAGTGGAAGCTGTGGGATTCAAACTCAGGTCTGGTCTGCTGGATGTCACCAGATTTGCAGCTCAGGGCCTTAAACCACTGCGCTTATACTATATATATATATATATATATATATATATATATATATATATATACTCTTTCTATATAAGAATTAAAGTAACAGAACTGAAGAGTAAACAGGACATTGATGAGTCACTGTGGGTCACCCTGGAGACAGGAAATGGCACCAAAATCCGCAAGGTGGTTGTGTACAGACCCCATCTCAGGGGGAGGAAATGGACAAGGAAATGATGGAAGGCATCCTTAAAATGGCAGAAAAAAGGGAGATATTGTTGATGGGGGACCTGAATATGCCAGATGCTAACTGGAGTACCTTTGCTGCAGGCACATCCAAGAGCAGGGTCATTATTGATGCCCTACAGGGGGCATGCCTCAGACAGCTAGTGTTGGAACCCATTCAGGAGGGAGCAATCTTAGACCTGATACTCTCAAATGGGGAAGGAGAAAGGATCTCAGATTTAGAAGTGGGTAGCCATCTGGGAACAAGTGACCACCAAACAGTGTGGTTCACAATAAACACAGCCATAGAGTTAAGCCATACAAAAATAACAGTATTGAACTTTAGGAAGGCTGACTTTGGGAAAATGAGTGAGTGCCTCAGAAAAGCACTAGCAAACAGGCAGGAAGGAGGGACAGAGGAACAATGGGGAATAATCAAAACAGCCATTGCAAAGGCAACAAGCCCTCTGTTCAGCGTACCTGGCTGTATGTTGCAAGTTGCAGGACTTAGCTAGCTAGCCGTTGCTAGCCTTGCTTGTAGAGCAGAAAGCAGCTAACTAAAAAAGCTGCATTTTCTTATTAATTTAAAACTTATATCTCAGCAGGAGTCAGTGTCTGTTGAGATTAAGCAAACAGATACTTTATTAGAAGTAGAAGGGGTCTTATTTAGGGTTAAAAAAAGAAAGAAAAGAAAGAAGGTCAGTGTGTGTTCTGTGCTGGGAAGGGTATTGTATTAGCTGACTTTGCTAAACCAGTAGGAGGAAAGAGAGCTTAACTTGGGGTGTGGCTTAGACACTATAAAAGCAGGTGACTCAAATTACAACTTCCTGTTGCTAGCCTTTTTTCTTACTAATTGCCCTCCATCCCACCCCTCCACCCACCCATGCACCCTAAGCCAGTTCTACTTTTATAGCCACTGGATCTGACTTTCAACAGAAACTTCCTGTTTGGCAGTAGGAAGGGAAGGATCATAGAAAAACATTGGTTTTGTCAACCCTAAAGGAAAAAAGTAGCTCACTCTCCTCCCCCAGCTGCTGGTGGTCTGACATTGAGCAAGGAAGAAGGAGGCTACTAAAGAAGATAGGAAGTTGTTGTCCCAGAACAGGAAGGGAGAGAGCTGTAAGGAGAGGAGAGAGTAAACATACAGAGAAACAGGAGAGGGGACACAGAATAAGACATGATAGGAGTGGTGCAGTGCAATGGCTGTGGGGCGGCAGTGTTCTGGGAGACATTCTGGAGGCTGCGATGCTGCCCTATTTGCAGGCACCTCTCTGGTCTGAGAGAGGAAGTTGCCTGTCTCCAGGCTGACCTGGCTAGGATTCGTGAAACCTCCTCCCCCACCCAGGGACCACCAGGGCCAATGTCACTACCTCAGAAGTTGCAAAGAAAGAGGAGAGGCTGGACCAGGGTGGGCTCAGGGAGGGAAAGGGTGGTGGAACAGAGTTGCATCCCTCCAGCTGTACCTCTCCACAATTCGTTCGCTCTTCTGGTGGATAGTGGTTCCTCTATGGAGGCACCTGCAGTGGAGACCAAGGAGGATGCTGGGAACCTTCACAAAGGAGACCCCACAGGGGAAGGAAACAACTTCTGGCAGGGGACTCAATCATTATGGGGGTAGAAATGGGGGAGGAAGGGGAGAGGGAGGTAAGGTGCCTTCCTGGCGCCACGGTTTGGAGGGACAGGAAGCGAATCCTCAGGATTGTGGGAGGAGCTGCACAAGGGAGGGAGCTGGATATCATTGTCCACCTAGGGACAAATGACCTGGCTGTGAATGGGATCAGAGCAGTGCAAGAGGAGTTTGTAGAGTTGGGGAGGGGCCTTAGACAAGTAGCGCACACGGTAACCTTCTTGGAGGTGCTGCCTGTCTATGGCAAGGGTGATGCTAGGGCACTCCTCACCAGGGAATTCAATGAGTGGTTAAAAAACTGGTGTGGAGCTCAGGGTTTTGGCTTCTTTGGGGACTGGGGAGCCACCTGGAGGGATGCAGATCTATACTGGTGCGATGGTCTGCATCTGTCCGGGGAACCAGGATCCTAGGTGAGAGGTTTAAATGCTTCATTGGCAAGCATTTAAACTAGCCAAGGGGAGAGGCACTGAAAAGGAGCAGGGAAATCCCAGTCTCCCCCCACAAAACATGGTAATTAGTGAGGTAAACACCAAGGTAGAGAAGTTATTAGGGAGCAGGACCGAGGTAAATGTAAAAAAAGGCAAAGGCAGTAAGGACAGAAATGGGGCTAAAAGGGGTAAGGCTATCAAAAAGTGGAGGGTGATGAGTACCAACACCTGTAGTCTGTGTAACAAGCTCCCTGAACTAGTGGCCTTGATGGAAGAGGGTTGCCTGGATGTTGTGGCAGTCACAGAAATATGGTACACAGAGAACCATGACTGAGATGTCAACATACCAGGATACACAGTCTACAGGGGGGACAGGGTGAGTAAAAGAGGAGGAGGAGGAGTAGCTCTCTATATAAGGGAAGGGATTAAAGCAACAGAACTAAAGAGTAAACAGGAAGCTGATGAGTCACTATGGGTCACCCTGGAGACAGAAAATGGCACCACAATCCACATGGGGGTTGTGAACAGACCCCCATCTCAGGGGAAGGAAATGGACAAGGAAATTTATTTATTTATTTATTTATTTAAGAGATTTACCAGGCAGGCATACTGAGCGGAGGGACCACTCATTTCCAGATGCGACCTGGGGAGTTACAGGGGTACATTCAGGACAGGTATTTACAAGATAGTTTACATAGGTACAGAGTATGCACGAGCAGAGAACATTTGGTACACAGGAATTTACAAGTTTTAACTGGAATATAGTAAGCAGGCAGAGGGCATGTAGTTACATAGGCAGTGTGTGAAACACACGACTAGGCACAAGGAATCAAAAACAAAATGAACAAAATGCATTAGACAATTTCCACCCTGTGGAGCTGCTGGAGGGAGTAATGATGCAGCACTAGCAGGGGCATATGGTTTATAGAAATTCAGGGTTGGTGGTAGCAGTTGCATGTGTCTGAGAAGTGTGCTTGGAGAAGTGGGTTAAGGAGTCTTAGGTTAGAGGTGATCCTGATATCCACAGGTAGATTGTTCCAAAGTTTGGGCAAGTGATATTTGAAGGCTGATTGACCCTTGGATGTATGCATGAATGGGACTTGGAGAAGCCTAGAATCAGAGCTTCTGAGTGATTAGGCCTGGGAGGGTTGGGCCGATAAGGCAGTGCTGAGGTAAGGGGGGAGGGAATTGGACCAGAATTTAGCTATGACACTGGAGCAGTGGATCAGTCTGCGGGACACAAGCGAGTGAAGTGCTAGGGAGCTGTATAGGTCACAGTGATGGGTCATAGGGGGGGCAATCCAGGATGAAGTGACACAAGGAGTGAAAGAGGGAGTCCAGGCTGGTCAGGGTGGATGAGGGTGCAGCGCCACAAACCACATCGCCGTAGTCAAAAATTGGGAGAATCATTTTGTGCACTATTTCCCTTCGGACCGTGATAGAAAGGAACCTTAAAATGGCAGAAAAAGGGGAGATATTGTTGCTGGGGGACCTGAATATGCCAGATGTTAACTGGAGTACCTTTGCTGCAGGCACATCCAAGAGCAGGATCATTCTTGATGCCCTACAGGGGGCATGCCTCAGACAGTTAGTGTTGGAACCCACTCGGAAGGGAGCAATCTTATACCTGGTACTCTCAAATGGAGAAGGAGAAAGGATCTCAGATTTAGAAGTGGGTAGCCATCTGGGAACAAGTGACCACCAAACAGTGTGGTTCACATAATCACAGCCACAGAGTCAAGCCATACAAAAACAAACGTATTGGACTTTAGGAAGGCTGATTTTGGGAAAATGAGAGAGTGCCTCAGAAAAGCACTAGCAAATGGGCAAGAACGAGGGGTGGAGGAACAATCGGGATTAATCAAAACAGCCATCGCAGAGGCAACAAGCCTTTGTGTGAAGCAAATCAATAAAACAAAACGAAGGAAAAAAAACACTATGGTTCTCAAAAGAGGTGGCAGGGACAGTTAAGGAGAAAAGGATAGTATTCAGGAAATATAAGGAAACACAGAAGGAGCAGAACAGAGAACTTTATCAGTTAAAGCAGAAGGAGGCAGGGAAGGCAATCAGAATAGCAAAGGCACAAACTGAGGAAAAGATAGCCAACTGTTAAGAAGGGGAATAAAACCTTTTATAGGTACATTAGGGAGCGAAGAAAGACCAAGAAAGGGATACAAAGACTTAATAAAGGGGAGGAAATGTGGTCAGAGGGTGACAGTGAAAAAGCAGGGATACTGAACGGATATTTCTGCTCAGTATTCACAATGGATGAGGAGGAGGGGGAGGTACCTAAACCAAACAAGGGAGAAACTCTGAATAGGGGGTCGATAACAGTCCATTCACAGAAGAAAGGGTTTTGAAAGAACTCTTGAAACTGACAGTGGACAAAGCAATGGGCCTGATGGGATTCACCCAAGAATACTAAAAGAACTAAGGGTAGAACTAGTAACACCACTGACTACTCTCTTTAACAAATCATGGGAGGATGGAGTGGTACCTGAGGACTGGAGGAGGGCAATGTGATTCCACTTCACAAAAGTGGGAGCAGAGCAGAGGCAGGAAACTACAGACCAGTTAGTTTGACTTCAGTGGTAGGAAAATGATGGAATCACTTCTGAAGGAAAGAATTGTTGAGTACCTAGAGGCCAGTGGGGCACAGGACCCAAGGCAGCATGGCTTCACAGCAGGAAGGTCATGTCAGACGAACCTAATAGATTTCTTTGACTGGATGACCAAAGTAGTAGACCAAGGAGGGGCTGTGGATATGGCCTACCTAGATTTTAGCAAGGCATTTGACACAGTCTCACACAAAAGATTAATATACATGTTAGCCAGCCTTGGAGTGGGTCTCAAGGTGGTAGCCTGGATTAAAAACTGGCTGGACAACAGGAGACAAAGGTTAATAGTAAACAGAGTCCACAGTGAAGAAAGGAGGGTAACTAGCAGGGTACCGCAGGGTTCGGTGCTAGGACCAGTCCTTTTTAATATCTTTATAAGTGACATTGGAGAGCACTTGGAAGGAAAGGTATGTCTCTTTATTTATTTATCAAGTCTAGGATTACAAATACCTTTGAGCCATGGCTCTTTTACAAAGGTTCCACGTCAGAGAAATACAAATTATGGAGAACATCAAGACAGGCATTACAACAATGTGGACATTGCAAACACAGTACAGATTAATACAGTTCAAGGGTAGCATTGTAACAAGGCAGCCAGCGGCATTTGTCAGAGAAAATAGACAACAGATAAGAAGTGCCAGAGTCATAGGAGAGGAAGAGGGTAGGGGGAGAAGGAATGTAGGAAGGGTGGCAAGAGGGTGAAAAGTGCAGCATTGGGTATACCAAGATGTGAGGTGAGAATCCAGTGGGGGGGACGACACCTGAGCAGAAAGGGAAGTGGAGAAACAAGGTTGGTTGGGCAGTCACAGGAGCTGTTGGTAGTGAGATAGTCCCGAGCCTAGTTTTAAACATACCAATAGTTGGGGCAGAGGAGATGGTTGGGCTGAGGCCATTGAACCAGAGTGGTGCTCGATAAGCAAAGAGCATTGTCCCTGTGAAGTGTGACAGTGGGGGACTTTCAGTAGCAGTAGCGTGGATCTCCTAAGGCACCATTTGTTAATTCGGTGTTGTAACAGAGTTGAGACCCCAGAAGGTACAAGGCCAAGGTAGATTTTTTTCACCATGGAGCAGGTGAGAAACTTTATGTGGTTTGATAGTTGGAGCCAGCCGGTCTGAGTGTACAGGTCACATGTGTGGGTGAGACGGCGAGCACCAGTGATGAGCCGACATGCTTTATTTAAGGTAGTTGAGAGGCATCTAAGGGTTGTGGTTGTGGCCGAGCCACAAATGATGAGACCATAGTCTATTACAGAGATCTCAGAGCTCAGGACTGCAACCTTCAAAGCTTCTGGTGTGAGTGTGGTCTGTGTTTGTAGAGGAGACCAACGTGTATTAGCAGCTCTAGCTACATTATCTACATGAAGTCCATAGGAAAGATTAGGGTCAAGCTGTATCCCTAAGCATTTGAAGGACCGCACCTGATCTAGAGTGTTCCCGGTGGTGGAGATAGCCAAGTGGGTAGCCTGTGTGGGTTATGAGAGCTGCAGAAGAGCATAGATTTGGTTTTCTTGTCATTGAGGACCAGTTTATGATTAAGAAACCATGTCTCTACAGAACTGAAACCAAGTTGAAGGTTGTGTTGAAGAGTTGCAGGATCTTTGTGAGTGGAGAATACAACAGCATCATCGGCGTATAGTATGATCTTCTTAGAGCAGTGGTAAGGGAGGGAGTTTAAGAAAAGGCTAAAAAGGAGGGGTCCCAGTATGGATCCCTGTGGGACACCCAAGCAGAAGACACAAAGATCTGCAACAGGGTTGATACACAAGGTGGGATGGAAAGAATGACAAGGGACTTGGCAAGGTTGGAGGAATGGTAAAATATGTGGTAGCTCAGATTCAATGCAAAGAAGTGCAAGGTAATGCATCTGGGAAACAAAAACCAAGGGGAAGAGTACACATTGGGGGGGGGGAGTTAATAACAAGAATAAAAATCAAAAGAGACCTAGGAGTAATTATATCAGATGACCTAAAGGTGGGTAAATAATGTGAGAAGGCAGTAAGGAGGGCTGGGGGGGATACAGGAATGCATAGGGAGAGGCATCAACAATAGAAAACAGGAAGTTGTTATCCCTCTGTACAGACAGTTAGTGAGACCCCATCTGGAGTACTGCATGCAATTCTGGAGACCCCATCTCTGCAAAGACATAGACAGAGTGGAGGCTGTTCAGAGGAGGGCAACCAAATGGTGCAAGGTCTACACCAGAAGACATATGAGGAGAGACTAAAGTAGCTTAATATGTATACCCTTGAGGAAAGGATGGGGGGCATGATAGAAACTTTCAGGTATCTCAAGGGAATTAACAAAGTACAAGAGGATAGTATCTTTCAGAAGAAGAGATGTGCAAGAACAAGGGGGGCACAATTTGAAGATAGAGGGGGATGGCTCAGAGGTAATGTTAGAAAGTATTTTTTCACAGAGAGGGTTGTGGATGCATTGATCTGCCTTCCTGAGGAGGTTGTAGAGTCAGGAACAGTGGGAGAATTCTATACTGCATGGGACAGACATAAGGCAATTCTAGTGGGGGGTAGGAGGAAGTAAGCTGTTGATTAACTAGAATCTGCTGCTTATCCATCAGGTAGGGAAATGGGCAGACTGGGTGGGCCAAGTGGTCCTTATCTGCCATCAAATTCTATGTTTCTAAGGAATGGAGGTTCCACTCTTGCAATGACAGCCAGAGCATCACGATGCCAGCATCCTCTGCAGCACTATCTGGTCCACAGCTGCATCAATAGAGGATCGTCTTTGACAGGGCCTGATCACCATGACAGAGATACGGCAACTCCTGCAATCTGTTGCCAGACTGACACCTTCCTGACTGCAACCATGATCCTTTATTGGATAAGTTAAGGATCCCTGAGCTTTACTAAGGTGATCATTTTCTACTGCAACTGGTTTGATGTGCATTGGATTTAATTTAAGCATTTTGGCAGGTGTTCTACCCTAATTTGATTCTGTAGGGGCTCACACTGGACACTGAGACACAAGTAAGTGAACAGGGCCTTCCGAAGCCTCATTACACACTTTGTTCTGACACTCACTTGTGCAAAGGAAAGGGAACCTCTTTCCTCTGTCGACAAACAGCACAGCAACTGAAGACATTAAGAGACCACACTCGGCCGGGGTTGTGGTGGAAAATGTAATTGAGTTTGTTGTGACTAATATGGGGGCAAAGACACAAGGCCACCCCATATAAATTTCAGGCATGACAATATGCAAAGCCACTTTGCTGCCCTCAGGTGCATATTTCAGCTATCAACATGAGTTACAGGATGCATTAGTCTCTTGGGACAGATTCATCACCAAGCCGAATGCAGATCCCATAGCCTACTGCTCTTTCTCAGCGGTCTCCCCCCCCCCTTTTTGTTTCTTTTTTCTGTGAGACTGATGCCAACATCTTTGGGTGCTGACCCCCCAAGGGTCTCAGTTAGAATGGGAAGAGGCATTATCACCTCCCCAGAATTTGAAGGAAACATTGGCATTACAGTCAGTTAGAACTCTGCTCATTCGTTAGATAGGAGAGAGTGTAAAAATGTATCACTCTAAGTTAGCAAGATATACTGTAGCAAGAGCTTTAGAATGAATGTCCCAACAATGGTAATCAAAAATGTCTGCATTTAAAAAGCTGCTGACGCCTCCCAGGAGAACTTTATCAAAACATAATATTTAGATGCAGTCCAGCTTGTATTTCACATTGATTCTGTATTCCTCCTCCCAATTATTTATTACTGAAGTCATTTGCATGAAAACAAGATCTTTGCTCCTGAAGAGTTCATCTATTCCTGTTGCTGTCTCTGTACCTGAGGTCATAATGCCGGCCTTGAGACATGACAGGTATTCCCATGGCAACAGACTGTGATGTCACAACAGAGGATTATGACTTGAAGTAGGGAATCAGCTATAGAAGCAGATAAACCCTGAGGGATAAAGATCATGCATTCTTGCAAATGTCCTTAGTAATAAATACTGGGGAGGAAGAATCTTTAGAATATATATGGAATGGAAGCTGAATTGTACCTAATTATTATGTTTTTCAACTTTTTTTTTTTAGGCTTCGGCAGCTCTTTTAAGTATAACGCTAGGATATGCACCATTTGAGTAGAGGGTGCCCGTGAGGAGGATCTGATGTCATCACATGGATCACTCCGAGATGGTCGGATGAAGACAGCACCATACACACCTGAGTGAAGAGCTCCAGCACTGCATCGGATGGAAGGGACCCTGCTATGCATATAGCTTGCAGGGCTATAGCTTGGCTGAACGAGAAAAGCTGCTTATGAGATTTGTGACCGCGGTCGTTTCTGTGTAGGCCAATTTGTTAATACATTCTTTTATTGCAGAGACGCAGCTTAAGCCGAAGTGGCTGTATCTGGTGTTCTACATATGTTGTTTGTGCTGGCATTGTGATGTCTAAGAATGTGAAGCGCTTTAAAGAAATTGTTGAAGCCTGTGGAGTAGATAAAAAGAAAAAAAAACAACCGCGTTACTCGTGCCTCAGTGAAGAATGACTTGCCTAACAGTTTGGAAATCGCAGCGTTTTCTGAGCCACCACAACTGCTCCTTTCCCCATTATTAAGCCCCCCCCCATGCAGAGGGGGGCTCAAGTAATATTTTATCTTTCCTTACAAAAAAAGCAGTAGAGCCATATGAGGGTAAAATGGATGTAGTGAAAGAAGGAGTGGATCATTTACAGGAACATCTAATAGGTGTTGAAGCTATGCTGAAATCTTTACCGGCAACCTAATTAAACATGTTGGGGGAATCTATTCATAATAGAGAACAGTGTACTGTCCCTTCTTCTCCCTCTAATGAAGAAGACAAGCCCTTTTTGATTCAGAATGTTGAAGTAAATCAATTCTTTGATAATAAGAAAATACAGCCCCAGGGTACGACAAAGCTACAACTTCATACGCTAGCTGAAACCTCTGAAAATTTTAAAACTTTGGTTAATCCTCAATTTGCACTATCTATGGGTGATTCTGAAGGTGCTACTGTACCAATAGTATTAATGCACAGGGAGCTGAAGATATTTCTTGCTTTGAAATTGAAGTTCTTCAGGCAGTTTCAGGCCTGAGAAAAGAAATGCTTGAGGCTCTGGGAGACATTAAGGGCTCCTTAACAAGTGTAACTGGGACTCTGGTGGAAATTAATAATAAAATGCACTCATTGATGGATAGAACAGAACAACTGGAGGGGATGGTCTCACAAGTAGAAGACATTACAAATAAAGCTCCACAACAAATTCTCAATTTGGAGCGACAGTTACAAAACCTCCAGCTGAAGATTACAGAGCAAGAAGATAGAGCAAGGAGAGCTAATATTTGTTTATTCAAGGTTCCAGAGGGGGTAGAAGGGACAGGGGACCCTGTCCCTTATTTTGAAAAAGCTCTAATGTTGGCTTTAGATTGAAAGTTTCCAGAAGACAAAATCATCATTGATAGAGCTCATAGGGCAGACTCATGAAATAATGGCAACTCTGAATTTCCCAGGACTGTGTTTATAAAAACGCTGAAATTTCAAGACAGAGAAGCCATGTTACAAAAAGCAAGGCTCACTAAGGGTCTGAATTTTGAGAATATTCACTTCAGTGCCTATCCTGATTTGTCACCAGGGACTATGGAGAAACGAAAATGGTTCAATCCCTTAAAACAGCAGCTATATAAAAAAGGAATTAGATTCTCAATGCTATATCCAGCAAGGCTGTGATTTGTTGTAAATGGCCGTCTCCACACATTTGATTCTGCAGAAGGTGTCATGGAGACATATAAGCTAGTATATGAAGAACCCACATTAAATTATATAATGATGTAGAGGCAGGGGCTTCTGTAGGTTTCTGAAAGGATGGATGGATGGAGGAGAGGGTATAAGGATCTGTGCTTTGGGGCTTTTTTTCTTCTCTCTTCCTTCTCTTAACATCTAATATGATTATCACTTTCATTCAGATTTAATGAAAGGTTAAGGAAAGGGTAGGATGTAAGAGGGGACAAGGGATGAAGTCCCAAAAAAAAATAGATGGGCTTTTACTCCATTAACACAAATATTGTCAATAAAGAGGTTCTGGTTTTGGTTAGGAAAGATTTGGGGGGAAAGGAGGAAGGAGCAGTTGAATATGAGTGGAGGGGGAACAGAAGAATAAAATTATGAAAAACAAAATGAGAGAACGGGGAAAAAAAGAAAGAAAAAAGAGGAGAGGCAACGTAGGTTTTGATCATGGTATTATGAGAGTTAGCTCATTAATGGTTTCTATATAATTGGCTTAAGCAGGTCTCAGTATCCTCTCTTTATTATGAATTAGCCCTCCTTAGCTCAGGTTTGGTGTGTTTTATGGTGCACCGAGTTGGCTATTCAGCCATCTTGGGACTGGGGGATGTTTGGGGGGGAGCAGGGGATTGATTGTGATAGAGAAATGGAGGGGGGGTTGGGGATCAGGGTAGATTTATGATGATTCTTTGTTTTTTTTTTCCATATTGATGGATTTTGTATTCATTATTTAATAATTGGGTATCATATCCTAATTGGATTATTAAAGGGGATCCAGTAACCTATTACTATTAAAAGCTTCTGTTATGGAAGATAGGTTTAATATTGCCACATGGAACGTTAAGGGCCTACAAGAAAGATCAAAAATAACTAAAGTATTTAAGCATATGGAGAGAAAACAAAATATAGCTATGGTTATGTTTCAAGAAACTCATTTAACCAGAAAAGACATTGACTGGTTCAAGAATAGATGGGGGGATCTGCATTTTTCAGAATATACAAGCAATGCCAGGAGTGTCTTAATAGCCTTCTATAGGAAGAAAATGAAACCTCAAATAAATACGGTTAATATAGATAAAGATGGTAGGTTAGTCATTTTACAGCTGCAGCTGTTTAATCTTAATTTTACATGTGCAGTGATATACACATTTAATTAAAATTGTCCTAGATTTTTTTTTCTGATTTCTTTATTTTGTCTGCATTTGAAGCTCCCTTTCTAATAGGTGGAGACTTTAATTTAGTTCTTAATCAAACAGATAAAACTGGTGGCATGGATAAAACACATTCATTGACTAGAGCATTTATATTTGATCTGGAGTTAGTGGATCTGTGGTGGGAATTATTTAAGAAAAATAATACAAGTTCATGCTTTTCGGGTGTACCTCAGACATATTCAAGGATTGATTTTTTTTGGTATCAAACACTGCTTCATCTGGTGCAGGAAGTGAGGTATACAGGGATATTAATTTCCAACCACTCCTCTTGTCTTTTGACACTCAGAATTCCAGACACAGCCATTCATAAAAAAAATTGGAGAATGGATGTGACCATTTTAAATAAAAATAATATGAGTAAACAAATAGTAGTGGCATGTAGGGAATTATTTGAGTTGAATAAAGAGGGAGAAACAACACCCATTTTTATCAGGCAAGCTTTTAAGATAACTACAGTATAAGAGGTTTACTTCAAAAATTATTATCTTCTAATTATAAAGCAAGGGAAAGTTTAATACATTAGAAAGAGAGATTACTAGGATGACACAAATTCACAGTGATACATTTGATCAAAATATGTATAAAGTGGCTGGCCCGGTGGCACAGATGGCTGAGGCGCTGGTGCCTTACTTCAAACCATGCCGGTGACCCTGGTTCGGGAATGGACCCGGGACTCTGGGGGCTGGCAGGGGAAGGAGAGAATCGAGCGTCCATAGGACAGCTCTCCTCTCCTGGGGTGGGTAGTGGGATGGCGTCGCTCTGCAGCGGCCTCTGGCAGAGACCAGGAGCACTGCAGTAGTAACGCAGGAGGGAACAACACTGAAAACTGGAAACCACTCCATGATCGACCGGATGATGGCTACTGGTCCTCCATTGCTACCAATGCCCTGAAGGAGCACCCTGGGGCCAAGTAGTTGCACTGGTATCCCTCCTGGTGCCTTCCCCCTTGGAGGAGAGGCACCCACCCGGCAAAGGGTTACGTCTGGGTTACCCTGGGGATGGCTGCCATATGAGGTTGGAGGCTCAGGAAAGGACAGAGTGGATCGGAAGGGACCAAGGTAAGCCTGAAGGAGTGGTGGGTTGTGGACCATGAAGGAGGGGAAAAAAAAATATGTATAAAGATATGGGACCAGATTTTCAATGGCCCGACACAAGCTGCAACAAGGGCAGCTTGCACCAAGTGTGGTGCGCTCAGGACCCTTTGCCCGAATGTCTAAATTATGGGATCCCGGTGCCTAAGTCCAGTGGCTCATAGAAAGGGGTGCTGCACCAGATGAATGGCGCACCCACCCAGAATGCCACAATGGCTGTGGGGAGTCCAGAGCACTCATGGATAGGGGCTGGCAACCGGGCACTGTCCCCCAACACCACCGCACCACTGGCACCTGTGTCTCATCACTAGCCAGTACCCTTGTGGGCTAGTGGCCCCTCTGTGGTACCCATCTTAGCACTCCCACCCCACTCCTATACCCCAATCCAGCGACCGGCACTGCCTTCCACACACCACCAGGCCAGCCGCTGAATGGACAGTCCATATGCGTACTGTATGGTGTATACAGTACACCCACTGACAGCTCATTCGGTGGCCGGCCATGGCGGTGTATGGAGGACAGTGCTGGTCACTGGATTGGGGTATGGAGGGGGGGAGTGCTGTGATGAATACCACGGGGTTGGCAGGATGCAGAGACGTCGGTGAGGGGAGACCACCAGACCACCAGGGATCGCCCACCAGAGACGGATCGGGGTGGACCACACAGTGGCATGTACAGGATGACCCCTCCCAGAGCTGTCTAAGTCCCCTTAGACCAGCCCCTCACTGGTCTAAGGGTACTTGGCACTTGGTTCCGGGGGGGTCTTTCAAAATCCGGATCCGTGGGCTGTGGCAGTCCGGGTCTGCTGCAAGCCCCCAGTGCCATGCCGTAGCCACTTTCGTGGTGCAAGGATGGCGCAAGTGGATTTTGGTGCTGGCAGCCTGCTGGGTGATGCAGGCTGCCTTTCAAATTCCCACTTGGCTCAGCCCTTGGTGCAAGGTGCCCTTGCGTCAGACCTGTTTGACTCAAGCACCTTGGGTCAATCCAAGGCCTTTGAAAATCCAGCCCATGATCTCTAAAAAAGCCCAATTTAATCAATTGGTAAATGAAAGGACATAGTCTATTATTCATTGTGCTAGATCAAATTATTATTTTAAACCTAATAAGCCTTTGAAGCTCTTAATGTGGCAAATTAAGAAAGATCAGTCTCAAAATTCAGTAATTGCCATTAAAAATTCAGATGGTCAAATCTTTAAAAAAAACCTGCAGAAATTACTAACTGCTTTTTACAATTTTATAAGCAGTTTTATTCTGCAGAATATAATGGAGATAAAAAAGATATAGACACTTTTTTAGATACTATTCCTTTGCCAGCAGTTACGGAAAATATAAGATTAAGCTTGGAACTCCCTATCTCTGAATTTGAAATTCAAACAGCCATTCAACAGCTGGCTATGGGTAAGACCTCGGGCCCAGATGGTATAGGGGCAGAGTTTTATAAATTTGTTAGTTCACTTCTGATTGCCCCTTTGAAAAGCCTTTTTGGATTTTTTTGGTACTTCAGAGGATATATACCAGAGACTTTTAAGGAGGCTATTATTCAGATCTTTCTTAAGAAGGACAAGGACCCACTGAACTGTGTATCTTATAGGCCCATCTCTGCTAAATACGGACTATAGAATCTTTACTAAAATTATAGTTTAAAGATTGGAATTAATTGTTCCATCATTAATTCATCAAGATCAAAATGGATTTATTAAAGGTAGGTCATCAATGGGAAATGTGAGATGTACTTCGAATATAATAGCTTTAAATAAACAGGATTCAACCTTAATGACAATAGATGCAGAGAAAGTCTTTGATAGAATTGAATGGCCTTATATAAGGGTAGTAATAGGAAGGATGAGCCTTGGTGCACAGCTCAGTGGGTGGATAGCATTACTATATTAATCCACAAGTGCTATGGTGAAAGTAAATAATATAATATCACAACAATTTTTTTTTGGTAGAGGTAAAAGACAAAAGGGTCCACTTTTTCCTCTGATCTTTGCATTGATAATTGAGCCATTGGCAATTACCATTAGGAATGATAGGATAATTAGACGTATAGATACAGGGGAAAAGGAAGAAAAGATTGGTTTATATGCAGATGATTTAATGCTGTTCTTAACTAAACTCGATAGCTCAATACCTCAAATAATTCAAATTACAACACAATTTGGAAAGATTTTGGGATATAAAATCAATTGGTCTAAAACCACGGTGTTAAAATTGAATTCTAATTTACAGATTTATCAAGCAATCAGTGATCAAATGCAAGTAGTCTCAAGTTCAGTTAAATATTTAGGTGTGAATATTGAAGCAGATTTGACGACTATGTTTAGAGTAAATTTTGAGGAGTGGTTGGTAAAGGTAGAGATGAATTTGATAAGGTGGAACTCGTTATCTTTGACCCTGATAGGAAAGATTAATTTGGTCAAAATCCAAGTTCTACCAAAGCTGCTTTTTCTTTTCCAGGCCCTGGCAATTCCTTTTCCACACACTTTTTTTTTAACGACTTAAGACAGCAGTTACTAAGTTTCTTTGGAAACATTCAAACTCTAGAACAGCTTGGAAAACCCTGATATTGCCAAAAGAAAAAGGGGGGCAAGCACTGCCAGACTTTTAGAATTATTATCCGTCTTCGCAGGCCACTCAAGAGTGGTTTTGGATTCACAAAAGCAGTTTGGGTTTATCTTCTATAGCACTGGAAACGGAGATACAACCATATTTCTCCTTGGCTAATTTACTTTACTCATCTTACATGGCGAAAATATGCAAAATTTATTGATCACAACTCATACCACTTACGCATCTTGGCTACAATTACAAAATGTGGTGGGAGAAAAAAATTGTATTTTGGAATATACTCCTTTACATAATAACTATGACTTTCGACCATCTGAATCAAGCATTTATAAAGCTTGGCAGTGCCAAGGATTACGACAAGTTGGTGATCTATGACTTAAGAATAGGCTGAAGATGTTTGATCAGTTGGTCGACCAATATAGTATATCTCGGAATCATAACTTGTATTATAATTAGTGCAACAGTTACATCTGTAAAAATAAAGGAAAAGTAAAAATGATAGAAAAAATAGTTTCATTAGACATATTACAAAACAAATCAGATGCTAAGGGTCTGATATCAGTATTGTGTCATGCCTTAGAGGACAAGATGGGGAAATATTAACAAAGTTAGGGCTAAATGGGAAAGAGATCTGGACATGACCCTGACAGGTGAACTTTGGGGTGAAGTCATTGATGCATATCTTAATAATATAGCATTGATTAGGATGCAACAGTTTCAAATGAATACAATGCATAGACTTTACTATACATCTAAAAAGTTACATCAATTTAATTGTATAATTTCGGACAAATGTCCAAGATGCCCAAATACCACAGGGACCCTGGTTCATCTCTTAGGGTCTTGCCCATATCTCTCAAATTTGTGGCCAGATATGGAGCAGGTATGTAACCTAGTTTTAGGTAAGGATTTCAATTTAACATTACTGGTTAAATTATTAGGGGTACACCTAAATCAGGGTGAACTAAATACATTTCAAAGAAAATTTTTATAGTGTATGATGGAATGCTGTTATTGTTAAAAATTCATCACTTTTGAAATGTTGATATGCTGTAGTAGCTGTGTCATCGCAGCTGTTATGCTGCACTAGCTACATAGCTACTACAGCATAACAACATTGAATGCACTAGAGCATGCGTGTTATAAGACCAGGATGCGGCTGCGGCAGTGAAAACAACAGTGAAATGACCGGCAATGTGGAGAAATTAAACAAAGTGAGTCATGCTTCATAACAGCATTCCATCCTACACTATAACAAACAATGTATACCCAGCTATCTGTAACAAGCTGGGTTACTTCATCTCAAAGTCGCCAATGGCGACCGAACCTCTTGAGCTACACTCTTGAGATTCAAATGGTCACCATGGCAACCTCTCGATGAACTAACCAGCTTGTTACCGATAGCTGGATATACATTATTCTCTATGACATTGTCCACAGTGGTGGCCAAAAAGTGTATCCTCTTAAAGTGGAAAGATGCTGGGTATACATTATTCTCTATATAATATAGATTTTTTGTTATATTATTTAGCAAAGGTTTCTGGATCCCCCTCTCAGTAAAAATAATGAACGGATAACAGAGATCTAACCAGAAGTTTTTCCTATAATGGAGAAAGGAACTCTGATCCTTTCTGAACTAAAGGGGGGAGGAGGATATGCACCATTTACCTTACCCTGCTAAAGCTGAACACCAAATCATAAAAGGGGAAAAAGCTCTTATTATGTATTATCTAGCATACAAATATTGACATGGTGAACACATTTTATATGCTCGCTCCTTTCCCTGAATGCTGTGCTACGAGATTATAAATTGACAGTTCTCCACTATGGAGGTCCCTTTGGCATACTCAATAGAATCAGCATTCCTGGGGTAGGTTTTTAATGTGGGAACTACCTCACCATTACCTAACAAGCAAAGCAGCCCCATGCTTGGCCGGACTAGATCTATGATTTATTACAGTAGTATTCATGAACGGAGAAAAGACTTCACATTCCACAACCAGTAAGTGGTTGTAAGAAGGAAGAGGTTATCCTGAGATCCAATTTAGGCTAAATTTAACCTCTCCAGGATGAATTTCTCCACTGAGGCTCATATTAATTACTACAGGGTGTAGTTCACTTCATAGAATCATAGAAGCTTGATGGCAGAAAAGGACCACACCAACCCATCCAGAATGCCCTATTTCACCCCCACATCTTCCCTCTCCTGCCAGCCCCCACACCCCCACTATTCAGACCCATATGTCTGTCTCATGCCCTCCTGAATACCTCCACTGATTCAGCCCCTCCCCCCACTTCTTCTGGTAGTCTGTTCCAGGGCTCCACCACCCTCTCAGTGAGGAATCTCCCTTTTACATTGCCTCTGTATCTTCCTCCCTGTAGTCTGAGGCTATGCCCTCTAGTTCTGGCCCCCTCCTTCTTCTTAAGTAAACTCCCTTCCCTTACTTTGTTGAGCCCCTTCACATATTTAAAAGTTTCATTCATGTCTCCCCTTTTCCTTCAAGTCTGCAGCTTGTATAGAGTCAGCTCCTGGCACCTCTGCTCATATGTCTTCCCTTGCTTACACTGCACCATTTTGGTTGCCCTTCTCTGAACCCTCTCCATCCCATCTGTGTCCTTGAGGAGGTGTGGTCTCCATAACTGGCCCCATACTCCAGATGCGGCCTCACCATGACTTTGTAGAGGGGCATTATTACCTCCCTCCTTCTACTAGTAATGCCCCTGCCGATGCAAGCCAACATTCCATTTGCCTTTTCCACCACCCTGCTACATTGGCTTCCTACTTTAAGGTTGGATGAGACTATGATCCCCAGATCCCTCTCTTGTTCTGTAACTTTGATTGCCTCCCCTCCTAGGGTGTAAACTGCTCGTGTGTTCCTACTTCTCATGTGCATCATAGCGCATGTTTTGACATTAAATTTCATCTGCCACGTCTCTGACCACTCCTCAAGCTTCTTCAGGTCCTGCCTCATGTCCTCCACCCACCCGGGGTGTCCACCTTATTGCAGATCTTTGTATCATCAGCAAAAAGGCACACTCTCCCCCTCAGATTATCCGCTATGTTGGTGAAGTAAATGTTAAAAAGGACAGGTCCCAAAACTGACCCCTGGGGCACTCCACTCTTCACATACCCCATCCCGGAGTACACCCCGTTTAGCACCACCCTCTGGGTTCTTCCTGCTAACCAGGCCTCCATCCACCTTGTTATTTTCTCACCCACCCCTAGACTTTCTAGCTTGCTCACCGGCCTTCTGTGGGGGATGGTGTCGAAGGCCTTACTGAAGTCCAGGTAGGCCACATCCACTGCCCCTCCCTGGTCGATCACCTGAGTCACCCAATCGAAGAACTCAATCAGGTTCATTTGGCATGACCTTCCCTTCATGAAGACATGCTGTCTGTTGTCTGGTATGCCATTCTCCTCCAGGTAGTCCACCACCCTCTCCCTGATTAGTGCTTCCATTATCTTCCCCACCATTGAGATGAGGCTGACAGGTCCATATTTCTCTGTCACCTCCCTACTTCCACCCTTGTGTAAAGACACCATGTCTGCCCTCTTTCAGTCCTCTGGCACCCTTCCCATATCCAGGGACAAGTTGAGTAGCCTTGTCAATGGGATGGCCAACTCCTCCTTCAATTCCCTGATCACCCTGGGGTGTAACCCATCTGGCCCCATTGCCTTGTCCATCCTCAATCTCTCTAGTTCTTTCCTAACCCTACCTGCAGTGAATGGGCTCTGATCCACCCATTTGCCCTCCTTCCTCATCCTCTTTAGCTTGGGACCCCTCCCATCTTCTTTCTCTGTGAATATTGAGCAAAAGTACTTATTTAATACGGCTGCTTTTTCACAATTCCCTTCTAATTTTATCCCTCTCCCCCCAGTCTTGCAGTCCCCTGCCTTGCCCTCCTTCTCTCCCTCACATATCTGAAAAAGTTTTGTCCCTCCTTTTAGATTTTTTAGCTATTTTCTCCTTGGTATCTACTTTTGCTGTCCTGATCTTCTGCCTTACCAGTCTCCTCTTCACCCTATAAGCTTCCCCATCTTCCTCTCTGAGTGTCCTCTTAAATTTTTTGAAAGCCCTCCTCCTTCCCCTGACTGCCCCTGCTACCTCATTAGTAAAACAAAGCAGTCTCCTCCCCTTTTGATCTTCTTAACCTTTTTTACACGTTTCCATGACTTTCAGTAGCCCTCCTTTTATAGATTCCCATAACTCCTCCACTGCCCCTATATTCTTCGTTCCCTCCATTGCATATCTTGTTGTCTTTTTCATCCTATCGAAGTCCACACATCTGAAGTCCAAGACTGTAGCACTGGTTCGATTTGCCTCCCTCCTTGCCCTAACCCTGAACCTTGCAGTCCTGTGATCACTGGTGCCCAAGGCTTCTCCCACCTGCACCTCCTCCACACTCTCACCATTTGTCAGGACAACATCCAGCAGGTTGTTGCCCCTTGTTGGCTCCCTGACTAGCTGTTGTAGGAATGCCCTCTGCAGTGCAGCTAGGAACTTCCTGCTTCTAGTTGATACTGCATCTGGGATTCCCCAGTCTATATCTGGGAGGTTTAGGTCCCCCACCAGTAACAGTTCCCCTTTTAGGGCCATCTGCGTGTCTGCCTGAATTAGTTGTCTATCCCCCTCCTCCCTCTGCATAGGTGGTTTGTATACCAACCCCTGCCACAATGATTCTCTAGTCCCCCTGCCTAGTGTCACCCACAGTAGCTCAGTCTCCCCATCTACCTTTTGTTCCTCAGTTACTGTTATGAACTCTCCTAACTTGCCCATTGGCACTGCCACACCCTCCCTGTTCAGGTGTAGTCTATCCAGGGCAAATAGGCTCACATTCCCCCACATTGCTCCCCAATCCCCTACTAACCCATACCCCATCTGTTCACACCATCCCGTCAGCCATTTATTAAACTCCTCATTCCTGTCTCCTGTCAGTACTTGCCTTTGGTATGGGCAACACCTCTGAAAAAGCCACTGATTTGAACCCCAGACTGTTGCAGTACCTAGCAAGTGCTCTGAATCGTGCCTGCACCTCCAACAAGCTATTCACCATCAGATCATTTGTTCCCAGGTGAAACATCAGGTGTGTTTTCCCATCCTGCTGTTTCCCCTTTGAGGAGATATAGTGAATGACCTCTGCCACCGTCATACCTGGCAGGCACTCAACCCATACTGTACTGCTCTTATCCCTTGCCCCCACCATCAAATTCCTTTTAATTTTGAGTCCCCAACAAGTAAGACCCTTCTCCTACCTTCTGCTTGTATTTCTGTTGTCATTCTCCCAGCCCCTTGCATTCCATTTTTACCCTATTCTCACTCCCCTCTTTACCCATTGTATCTCCGAGTATTGATTTCCCTCTTCTCTCCATGTGCTCACTGCCCCCCACAGATGTTTTCTGCTAAACCGCCCACCCCTGCCCCACTATCAATGAGCTCTATCTCCCCCCTTTGCCCTGCCCTTTCCCATGCCCTGACTAAATTTCCCCAGTGATCGGGTCAGTTCCCCATTCCCATCTTGTTTTAGCCCCTCTAAACCTGTGCTAGCTGCCTTCCCTCCCTTGAGGGGTTATCCTTTCTGGGCTGAGTTCACCTCTGTGCCCTTACCTTTATGTTTGCTACTTTCTTTGTTCTCTTGTGAAGGGGTGTCCCCTTCCCCCTTTCTACTTAGCCTTCCTTCATGTTTGCCTCTCCTGTTCCCCCTAAGTCCTCCTCAACCCCATTTTTCCTATTATCGCTCCCATTTTGTGGCCCTAGCTGTGCAAATCTGTTTTTCTGCTCTATGCCCACTACCTGTATCCCTCTGACTGGGGCTCCTCCCCCTGCTTTCTCATCTCTTCCCTTCCATGCAGGCTCTGGACCTTTGGACCTTATCTCCTGCCAGTCGCCCGATCCTTCTTGTGTCCTGTACCACCTCTACCTGAGCTCCCAGAAGCCCCCCTTATGCCATCCTCAACCTCTCCTTCCCTGCTTGCATACTCCTTTGAGTTCTTCCAGGCCACCTCCAGTCTTTGCCTGCCTATTGCTGTATTTGCTCCTTGATCCCCTACAGCTCCACCTTTGCTCACTCTACCCCATCCCATCTTACTCCCTCAGTGGAACCCCACCTGTTCTCCCCTCTACCCCTCTCCCCTGCCCATCCTAGCATCCATCTCAACCACCTCATCTCCTCCCTTACTTGTGCCAGCGGCTTACATACCATGCAACTCCCCCCATTTTCCATGCCGTAGCTAGTACTATAGCTGACCCACAACCAGTGCACTCTAGCACCCTTCCAAAGATGCCCCCTGCTCTTACAGTCTGGGAACCATGCTCTAGATATGCCCCCACTCTGCTCCATTTGCCCCTCCAATTTGGTTGCCCCTCCATTTTTCCTAAGGCCTAGCACCTATAGCCCACATAGCCTGCAGTTTAAATTACCAGTTTAAGTTAAACCCAGCTGAAGCAATGTCCCTCAAAAGCCCATAAACCCATACAGTCTACAGCATACATTTATAGTTTAAGCTATATCTAGCCAAAGCAATGTTCCTCTCAGTGTTTCTTTAAAACACCTCAACTACCCAAAACTCCCATATCCCATGCAGCCTATAGTCTAAATTAAGTTGCGTTATGCCTCACATTTATTTTATTTATTTAGCTTTTGTTGACCAGGTAAGTGCACTAGACAAATACTGCCTATTTTCAGGCACAAGCCGTGGTAGAGGGATACAGATGAATGCCAACTGACCTTGAACCAGATTAAGCTGTTGGTGGTATTTTTAGTGAATGAGGGAAATTTGGCCAGGACACCGGGGAAATTCCCCTACTCTTTTCGATAAGTGCCATGGGATCTTTAACATCCATCTGAACTACCACCAATCCAGGCAGATGGAAACTCGGTTTAACGTCTCATCTGAAAGACGGCACCTCAGAAGTGCAGCACCCCTCTCATGCTGCACTGCAGTGTCAGTACTGGGATATTAACCCAAGTGCCAGATGTGGGAACTGAACCTACAGCCCTCTGATCTCCTGGCCTCAGAGGCAAGTGTGCTACCTACTGAGCCACTGACACTACATAAAAATGAATGTCCAAGTTTATCCCAATAGTAACAGAATTCTTGGTAGATAAATTACTGGACCCTCTGCATGGGGGAGGGAGCTGGATGTCATTGTCCACCTAGGGGCAAATGACCTGGCTGGGAAAGGGATCAAAGCAGTGGAGGGGGAGTTTGTGGAGTTGGGGAAGGGCATTAGACAAGTTGCACACATGGTAACCTTTTCAGAGGTGCTGCCTGTCTGTGGCATGGGTGAGGCTAGGGTGCTCTGCACCATGGGATTCAATCAGTGGTTGAAAAACTGATGCAGAGCTCAGAGTTTTGGCTTCATTGGGGATTTGGGGGTCCACCTGGAGGGATACAGGCCTATACTGGTGTGATGGTCTGCATCTGTCCAGGAAGGGAACAAGGATCCTAGTTGATAGGTTTATATGCTTCATTGGCAAGCATTTAAACTAGCCAAGGGGGTGAGGCACTGAAAAGGAGCAGGGAAATCCTAGCCCCCCCCCCAAAAAAATCTGGATAGTTAGTGAGGTAAACACCAAGATAGCAAAGTTGATAGGGAGAAGGGCAGGGGTAAATGGAGAAAAAGGCAGTAGGACAGAGATGGGGCAAAAAGGGGTAAGGCCATCAATAAATGGAGGGTAATGAGTACCAGTGCCCATAGTCTAGGTAACAAGCTCCCTGAACTGGTGACCTTGATGGAAGAGGGACGCCTGGATATTGTGGCAGTCACAGAAACATGGTACACAAAGAACCATGACTGAGATGTCAACATACCAGTGTACACAATCTATAGGAGGGACAGGGAGGATAGAAGAGGAGGAGAAGTAGCTCTCCCATTTACTGGACTTCAGGAGGGCTGACTTTGTCAAAATGGGAGAGTGCCTCAGAAAAGCACCAGCAAACAGCCAAGAAGGAGGGATGGAGGAACAATGGGGAGACATCAAAACTGCCATCACAGAGGCAACAAGCCTTTGTGTGAAGCAAATAAACAAATCAAAATGAAAGAAAAAAACACTGTGGTTCTCAAAAAGGTGATGGGGAAGGTTAGGGAGAAAAAGATAGCATTCAGGAAGTATAAGGAAACACAGAAGGAGCAGGACAGAGAACTGTATCAGTTAAAGCAGAAGGAAGTGGGGAAGACAGTCAGAATAGCAAAGGCCCAAACTGAGGAAAAGATAGCCAACTTGGTTAAGAAAGGATAAAACCTTTATAGGTACATTAGGGAGTGAAGAAAGACCAAGGGAGGGATAGTGAGGCTTTATGAAGGGGAGGGTGGATGGGCAGAGAGGGACAGTGAAAAAGCAGGGATACCGAATGAATATATCTGCTCAGTATTCACAAAAGAAGAGGAGGGGGAAGTACCTAATCCAGTCAATAGAAGCACTCTGGATACGGGGGTCAATACCAGTTCTTTCACAGAAGAAAGGATTCTGAAAGAACTCCTAAAACTGAAGATGGACAAAGCAATGAGGCCTGATGGGATTCACCCCAGAATTCTAAAAGAACTAAGGGGAGAACTAGTGACCCCACTGACTATCCTTTTTAAGAAATCATGGGAGGATGGTGTGGTACCTAAGAATTGGAGGAGGGTGGATGTGATTCCCCTTCACAAAAGTGGGAGCAAAACAGAGGCAGGAAATTACAGAGCTGTTAGCTTGACCTCAGTGGTAGGGAAAATGATGGAATCACTTCTGAAAGAAAGAATTGTTAGGTACCTAGAGGCAAGCAGGACACAGGATCCAGGACAGCATGGATTCACAGTGGGAAGGTCATGTCAGACAAATCTAATAAATTTCTTTGACTGGGTGACCAAAGTAGTAGACCAGGGAGGGGCTATGGACATGGTCTGCCTAGACTTTAGCAAGGCATTTGACACAGTCCCACCCAAAAGATTAATAAACAAATTAGCCAGCCTGGGAGTGGGTCCCAGGGTGGTAGCCTGGGTTAAAAATTGGCTGGACAACAGGATACAGAGGATAAAAGTAAACAGAATCCACTCAATTCAGTTTTCAATTTTATTGTGTAGCAGGAAAGCTATTACAATCATACAAATCCTAATAAATTAAACAAGTTAAACACTGAATGAGAAACTATAAATATTATAAAAGAGAATTATCTCAAACAGCTTCCATTTACATGTATTAAATATAGTATTACATTATTGCACATTATAGCAATGGGATCCTGAATGGCAGCATTTCATTGGCTGACACAATGAAATTCAGACCTACGTTAATCTTTGATTAACATATCTCTGCAGCCTCACTACAAAAGCAGTGATACACACAGTAGAATCACATATGTTAAAACATTCTACTAAATAATTCTAAAACAGTTTAACTGTCTGCCATTGTTTTAGCGACCGATCTGTAGTAGCACCGACAACCTCACTCAAACAATACGCACCGCCGAGCAATCATAAAAAAAAAAATCACATAAAAAAAATAACCATTTCGAAACTCGCAGTGACTGAACAACAATTTGTAAAAGAAATTCATCTGTCTGGCATAAATAAAAAAATGGATCTCTCATTCAAGTTAATGGACACAGACATGGAGTTCTTTCTAAATAGCCTAAATGAAAATGACAGTCGCGACTCATATGGGTTTGACAATTGGACAGCAGATGAAGCAGCGGCTGTCATCAGTGAAGTGGAAGCAGTATCACAGTCACAGTCGTCGGTACTAAGTGATGTAGAAATAGAAACAGAGCCACCAGAACGTACAGTACTTGATTCAATCACTGCAACCTCGGCCATAACAACACCTAACCCAGTGATGTCCACAGATGAAATACCTGTATCTCAGCTCTCATCAAATGTGACATCTCCAGTTCAAAATGAGTCGACACCTAAAACAGCACAGCAGCCCACAACCCCAGTAACGGACTCCACACCTGGCACACCAGTTGAAAATGTGTACATTGTGCAAGTGTCTCAAACTCCAGTATTGCCACAACAGGTACGTAGTACAACTAGTGTGAAGCATTAGCACAATAATGCAGTCTATCAAAACTCCCTCAAGCATACCCATAGGAATGTTTAAAGAGCTGATTTCTGTAACAGTTAATAGAAAGCAAAAGCAAAACAATCAGATCCTTATTGTTTGTTCTCAAAAATAATTAGTCAGCACATAGCAACCCAACGGCACTGCACATGCGCAATGCAAAGTGCGATGCTGTAATAATGTCATCTGCTGGTACTCCCTAAATCAAGAAAGCCTCCCGAGAGATGAATCTCACACATAATGGCAAACTAGGTTACCTATAAAAAGAACATCCACACCCTTACATCTAATCCATTGTCCAGTAATAGCGAAGTAGTAAAATAACATCACGTGCTGCTTGTCCCGATGCTGCGGTGTACACTAAAATCCCACCAACAGCACTTGGAAGCAACCAGTGGTCATGTCAATAGTGTATTCATTCACAAGAATAATAATATGTCACAGTGTGAATTGGCCAACAACACAGTAACACTCACAGTAGTCCAGCATAAAGCAATAAAGTTAATCACATAATTCATGTACCCGTAGAGAAAAATGTACATGACAGCTCACCATGTCGCAGCCATTTACAGTGTCTCACTAATCTAGCCAATGTTAAAAACCATAATGTCACTAGAAACAGATTTCCGCAAAACAAACAGAGAACTAAGTAGTATCTAAGGCACCGCCCCCCCCGTGTGCCACTGCAGAACTGCACTGCAAAATTTGTGACTGCACTATGGTGCACACTGCCCTGTACATAATTTAAATAAATTCGTCGCTACCTTACACCCTCATTTGCGTGCTGATCCATTGAAGCTCAGTAATTCGATGAGAGCACTAGCAACTGAAACTACTGCGAGAAATGTTGATTACATTTTTTTTAGTTCTGCTTTCGCAATACGATTTAGTATGCGCTCATGTTGCCTGGCGACAGTGATATTGTGGCCAATGGCATTGCTGTCTCTGTCATGTAAGCCAGTAGACTCATGCATATTTATGAGGAAGTCTTATTGGACAAACCTTACTGTGTAGCTGCCGTTTCAGAGTAAAATCGAATGCAAGACAGCCCCCCAAATATAAAAAAAAAATAGAAATCGACTGTAAACTATTAATACATACTAGCACTGTGCCAATAAGACACTGCAATGAACTATCTGATCACAGTCACCCAGCAGTAAAAAACTCAACGTCCAACATGTAGCTTCAACCATCTTAATAAATACATTTCTGACTCCTGGGCAACCAGCAGTCACACATAGCAAGTTGCTCAAATTGCACAACAGTCTGTAGTTTTAAAAGGAAACAAAATAAATGCAGAATAAAACATAAGTACTGTAAATAATGACCCTCAGGCATCAGTACACCTCAAACAACAGAATGTACCTCCAAGCCCCATCCATACAAACAGTAGTAGCAGCATTACAGAGTTACACAATCCTGTTAATCACAGGCCTTGGGGTGCCACATGCCCCCAGGGTGTGATTAACAGGACATTAACATAACCCTAAGAAATACCTTATTGCTATTATGGTATTGGCAGAAGCAACATTTTTGTGTACACAGCAATAAATTCAGGCTTGTTCTCCTTGTACAATATTTCTCTAAATAGAGTATTCAGACAGAAACACACTGTGTTAATAGTCTAGGTGCAGTACAAAAGTCCCACAACAGAGCATTGCCCACACAATACTCAAAAGTTGTGTATGCAATTGAGGGTGTACAGACTGCGTACAGTGCACTGTCACTATCCCAGCAAAAGTGGCAGGAGTTTAGTGGGGGGGATGCAGTAGTCCAGGTCTGCACAAAACAAATGTATGTACTGCAATACTCAGTACTCATCATCCAAATGAGAGCATAATATATGAAATGAATAATGTAAAAAAATGTCATAATGGGCTGATCTTTAGCTGTTGACCTACACCCCAGGAAGTTGCAGCTGGTGTCTCACCAGATTGCAGTACCTTGGGGTGGCAATGTGTTGTACTTCCTTGACGTATTCCACACACATACACTCAATCACAAGGATAATTTCAAACTATCCCTGATGTTGCAGTGGGCAACTCTCCATAGCTCGGCTATGGCATCTATTCAGAATATCTGTGGTGCCCCAATTCTCCCCCTTGATAATTAATGCTGTTCATCCTGGTGCAGCAGTCGTACCCCCCAAACCAATTAATCAATGTATCTGCAACTCATAGCACATGTTGTGTGTTCTCATCGTCCAATAGAAAGCACCAATGAGTTCGGAGAAAAAACTTAGTACTGTCATTCATCAACTGGGCAGGTGGCATGCAGTAATATTGTTGTTGCCTGATACTGACTGAGACTGGTTCCTGGCTCATGGGGTACCTCAGTGTGCAGATGTACAGGGTGGCGAGTACCACTGTACCACTAGTATTGCACTTGCTATCCCCACCTATTATTATGTCCTGGGCAATGTTGTTCTTTCAACCATGCCAACACAGATATCTAATATTCTGAACATCCACCAATGTTCAGCAATAGCATGGCGATCCACTGTGCCACCAGGGAATAATACAAAAAAAAAAAAGGAGACTGCTTCACCCTCTCACATCTAGCTGGGTTATGACACATCTCAGCTTCACTGACTACTGGCTGTTCCTTGCACTCGTGCATTAGACTGTGTCAGCAGTAGATAACACACCTGTAAAAGCAGACAAGAGACCTATATAAATCTTTAATGTACATACATAAAGAAATGAACCATGTACTGAACAAGATATAACAGTCTTAAAAAAACATAATTTTCGAAATAAAAAAAAAAGGGTCTGACAAATGAATTTTTCTGATTGGCTTCAAACATTTTAGCAGGGCCATGAAATCCCTTAGTGTTATACACATGGAGCTTAGCTATTTGCTGCAGAATCTTAATCACTGGTGTGATCAATCAAGCAGTATTATAAAAAGGGTCTGAGAAATGAAGCTTTCTGATTGGCTGACAACATTCTAACAGCCTTATGTTAATCTTTTAAAATGAGAATGTTCTGCAAATCACACCCTGGTGTACTCATGTGGCACAACGAGTCTAAAACTCTATTTCTCATACCCATGAAATAAATCTTATACTGAAATTGACAGTGTAGAGTTGTGAAACTGTGTCCATCAATGTGTCCATAATAAATATATCCCTATCTCGTCCTTTACAGTTACCAATGATTCACCAAAGCATACATTACAAAGCCTTCACTAAATTCTGCATTTGTCTTTCCCTGAAATGTAGCTGGAAAAAATAGTATCATCTAACAGAAGACTCACAGCCTCAGATGTTACCAGGAAGGCATGCACCAACAACAAATGAGGACCTCGATATCTTGAGGGGAATCGTAATGAACAAAACACAAGAAAGGCATCACAATGGGCAGTCAAACTGTTCAGGCAGTGGTTGAGTGACACAAATAAAGACCCTGACTTCGAACAGTATACCATACAACAACTGAATTCTACACTTCGTGAGTTTTATGCATCAATGAGAACAAAGGACAAGAAATACTACAGTCTGGGAAGTTATGTCAGCATACAAGCGGGACTAAACAGGCATCTCAATGACCCACCATACAGTAGAAAGGTTAACATCATGCATGGCGAAGATTTCACAACAGCAAATAATGTATTCATAGGTCTCCTAAAGACAATCCGTAAAAAAGGACATGATAAATCAGCACACTACCCAAGGATAAGTGGGCCCGACCTTAAAAGCTTAAAGCAAGTGATGCACTAAACACAAAGACAGCATCGGGGTTAGTGCAAAAGGTGTGGTTTGATGTGCAACTACATTTTGCACGCCGAGGCCATGAAGGACTCAGAGAACTGAAGCCATCATCATTTATCATCAGGCAAGAATGAGAATGACAATAATTATGTGACACTAGCATTTAATGAGGACACAAAAATCATCATGGGTTTCATGAAGCAAACAAGGAGAAGCTCAGGGTTATATGTACGAAACACCATACGACCCCATGTGTCCTGTGTCATCATTCAAAAAGTATCTGTCTAAAATCCCCTCAGATGTAGATGCATTTTACTTACACCCAAAAAGACAGAATCAAGAATTTTTGAACACACAGGAAATATGGTATTCCAGATCACCCATGGGAGCATCATATCTCGCTGGTATGATGCCAAGACTCAGCAAGCTAGCCTGTCTAAGCCAGAGATACACCAATCATTCTGTGTGCAGCACAGCAGTGCACCTACTCCATGCAGCTGGTCTTGACACAAAGGAGATAATGTCAGTAACTGGTCATAGAAATGAATCATCAATCCACAGTTACTGCAACGCTTCCACCTCAGATAGGCATAAGTGGTCCACTGTCCTCACCGCTGTCCACAAATGTGTCAACTGAAAAAGTGAAAGGAAGCCATTAGCCACCACCACAATCTCAACTGGCAACGCTCTTAATTTTCATCTTTCGAAGTACCTACCAACCAATGACAACTATGTAAATAACTGTAGCATAAGTGGTGGGGTGCACATACATTTTCATAACAGTTCAAGTACCTGTTAATTCTAGCAGTTATCTGCTGCAACAATTGAACAAAAAATCTATGATACAGATTTTCCCTGTATAACTAAAGCCATGCCTTAACAACGGTGTAATACAATAGAATATATGGCTATTGAGTGTTGTGTAGTATGATAGTATTTAGCCTTAGAAACTAGAATGTAAGAAAATGTAACAATCAGAATCACTAGTATGTGTAAACTGATCATAATTGCATTGAGAGTTTTCTTATATCCAGTAATCACCATATTAACCACAGACACCACATAGCAACTGTTGTGAAGTTAAATACTGTAAAATGTAAAAGAATTGAAAAAAACACAGAATAGCAATGTAACTTTAGTAGTGAAGCAACAAATGGGTATAAGTATGAAAAAATTAAATAAAACACTGTTGTAATTGCTAACTACTGTATTTGTATGAAAAAAATGTGTTGTGTTAATGGTAGAAAATCAAAAGAAACAGTATGAAAAAAGCAATAGATCATAATTGATGTACTGTATTTGAAAAAAATGTACAACATTTAATTAGTTGTGAAAAATAAACAATCACAAGCCCACGATGCAGCAGCAACCATTATTTGAAAGTAGTTGGCACTTTGCAATAATCTGTCGAGCCACAATGGTAATCTTTCTTGTGAGACAAGCAGTTAAAATGCCAATAGTGTTCTTGCTGGACTTCTTTCTTGTCAAAACACTAGGTAGAGATGCGGAGCAATAGACAGTGAACTACTGAGCCACTACTGGCTCAGCACACTCCTGTAAAAAACGTCGGGATTCTCTTGTGCCATTGCACAACAGCAATATACCGCATATCACTTAACCTCACCGTACCATGTAGAGATTGACAACAGCAGTGAATGTGCTCTAGCTCTGTTCAGGATGAAACCTATCACACTGCATAAAATACATGTAAAGTTGGGCCTAACATGGTAGAATGGGGTGAACTTAGTTACTGAGCACTCCAAGGCACACCTTGAATGGTATCAGTCTGCACAACAAGACCAACTGCTATAACATTGTTCTGTTAATCACCTTCTAGAGCTGTGCTGTTTCACAAGGCATAGCTGACTGCCGCAGCACGCCCCAAAAGATGAAAATAGCAACAAGCCACTGCCAGTGATTATATGCATGTCAGTTAATCACCTCCTAGGATGTGGCACTCGCCAAACCTCGTGCAACAACACACCCCCACATAGCGATTAACAGACCATTCACATAGCCCCTTCATGACCTCATTGCTTAAAAGTCAATCAACACCTAGTGTCGATATGACAGCCAACTAGACCTCAAACCTCATCACGCCACAGAAAAACATGTGCCACAAGAGTAACATTATCCTCTCCACACATTCGTCCTAAATCCATTAACAAGCACAAGAACAGAAATCCAAACACTCCTTTCAAATGAAACCAGCTACCACTAGCAAGCAGAGTGAACTGACAAGGGTCAAACGTAAATCAGATTTATGACTACATGGGATAGAAAAAAATCAAGGTTTCAAGATTAGTACTTTCTAGACTCATGCCACAGTACACAGCTGCCTCCACATTGTAATAAACTGTCTGACATAAGAGCCATGTAACTGTCATTGTTCCATATGAATGACTAAGTATTGTGAGGGGGTGGGGCATGGTTGTGCTGGTCAGATAACTCCATAACAAAGTTACAGAAGTAAATATATTGAACACTTTATTATGCCACATAAACTAACAGTTAATAGAAAAAAACAAATTCTGCAAATACATCTGTGAACTTTTCCATTGAACTAGTAACTACTGTTTTTTGCAAGAAATCAATACAGCAGCCACAATGAATGTGTGAGTAAAAAATCCAAGGGCCAAACAAAGCTGTGCTCTCTATCTGTCGTCAGCATAAATCTTCCACAAGCACACAGGGCATCCTGTTCTTCTTCTTGCTGTTTACTCAGCAGATAGTTGAACCTCTATCAACCTTGTCAATCAATTCACATGAATGTTTAAAAAATGTATGTAAGCACACAAACCAGGGCAATGTGTAGACTATCAAGTAACATCACATATGACTATCCCTACATAGCCGTGACAACACTCCCCCCCCCCCACCATGTAACACCACTATCAACAAGTTAAAAGATTTGGCAATCAAAATAAAAGCAGTGACAGTGAACATAATAAACCTTCATAACATCACCGTATCCAGCTCATGACAAATTGTTTTAAACATTTTCGATCCTTATTTGTCACGATGCTGCATCATAAAAAAAAGTACCTCTCATAATATCGTCCTCACTGTGCACCCAAAGTATGATTCAGTCATCAACCGCGATCGTACTCAAGTTTGTGAGTTGCTAACATTGTCCCATTTCAGTAAAAAAATTACACAATAATTACTCAGTTTATTAGAAAACAAAACCGATGGCATGTGTAACCATAATGTAAATATGCCCTTGACAATTACCATAAGCATTCTCCATGCCCACCACTTCCCTGATCTCCACAGACACAGCACTGAGACCCAATAAAGAGCGAGCATGGAAACCACAGTTAAATTTGGCCAATAAGATCTCCTCATAAATATACATGACATATACTGGTTGCCATGACACACACAACAATGCCATTGGCCACAATACCACTGTCGCCAGGCAACATGACTGCATACAAACTCATATTAATGAAAGCAGAACTAAAAAAAAATTAAAAACATTTCTCGCAGTAGTTTTCAATTGCTATCACTCTCATCGGATTATTATGCTTCTAACACTCAGCGTGCAAACGAGGGTGTCAGGTAGCTACGTATTTTAAAAAAAATCACGATATTCAAACTTTGAGCTCTACTGGATGACGCCCACAATCTCACATATTAAAACAGCCTGCAAAAGGAAAATATGCTACTTCTAAGCTAACTGTCCCATCAGAGTTAAATTACGCTCGCTTCTTACCTTACAACACTGCATGACAATGATAGAAATTGTAGCGATTAGTGACGCTACCTCCTACGATGCCATCCCTAGGTAACACACTGGCTGCCTGACCTCAACACTGCGGAAGTACTATTTTACAAAGAAAAACATTAACAGTACACAAAACAGCTAATTAAACATAAAATTACACAAATGTTGCTTCTAACACATTATAATAAGGTATTCTTAGGGTTATGTTAATGTCTCTGTTAATCACCTGGCATTGGCACTGGCTGCGCCTCATGCCACATTACACCCCAGGGTGTGATTAACAGGACATTAACATAACCCTAAGAAATACCTTATTGCTTAAATAAGTTCACCATCTGATTAGATACTGATCTAAATGCAATATTACTGCACTAATCAGAACCAAGAAACTCTAGTATAAAGTTTTTAACACACGGTACATATTTACAAACATTGGGATCTGAACAGAGTCATCTCAATCAACTTCCATATACGTATAGTATAAATAGTTCAAAATATTAGCTCATTGCACAGAAAGAAAATCCTTTAATATGCTGTAGTAAATCTTATCCATAGAAAATCTAATATATAATCTCTGACACACAAAACAAAATCATTGTTCAAATCAGGTAGTGAACAAAGTCTTAAATGTTATTTAACACACTTCCAATGTTGTTTCAGTTAAGTGAACTGGGCGTAACCTTGGGATATGTTTTAACTTATAAAATGATTAAATATTATATTGACCAACCCAATTTATACTATCAAAATTATTTTTCTTATTTGAATAATGGCATTCAAATATTTGGCAAGCCTTTCAACTGACCATACATCCATGGTGTGAAAAAGAATTATTGTAAGGGTCACATTAACAATCTGATAAGGGTTAGCTTTAAAGGGTCTCAACCAATAATCTTGTATATTATTATACCAAGAACATTCCCAGATAATATGCATTAAGTTCTCTTCCCCTCCTACACTACATTCACAGTCAGCTGAATGTACACCTTTTTGCTTATATCGACAAAATGGCATATTACTTGGGCATTGTTCAAACTTATAGTTTAAGACCAAGGATCTCAATCTGGGATCTGTCAGAATTTCAAGATACGGTTTAAAACCAAAATGATAATTATTTTGGGAAAACCATTTTGAATAATGATAACTCTTGATTAATTCCAGGTCTTTACAGTTCCAGCTAAAGATTATTCTTTTAGCTATATACCTCCTATATTTAAGCAATAAGGTATTTCTTAGGGTTATGTTAATGTCCTGTTAATCACACCCTGGGGGTGTAATGTGGCATGAGGCGCAGCCGAAATATCTTATTGCTATTATGGTATTGGCAGAAGCAAATTTTTTGTGTAATTTTATGTTTAATTAGCTGTTTTGTGTACTGTTAATGTTTTTCTTTGTAAAATAGTCCTTCCGCAGTGTTGAGGTCCGGCAGCGAGTGTGTTATCTAGGGGATGGCATCGTAGGAGGTAGCGTCACTAATCGCTACAATTTCTATCATTGTCATGCAGTGTTGAGCTAGAGCACATTCACTGCTGTTGTCAATCTCTACATGGTACGGTGAGGTTAAGTGATATGCGGTATATTACTGTTGTGCAATGGCACAAGAGAATCCCCGACGTTTTTTACAGGAGAGTGCTGAGCCGAGTAGTGGCTCAGTAGTTCACTGTCTATTGCTCCGTGCATCTCTACCTAGTGTTTTGACAAGAAAGAAGTCCAGCAGGAACACTATTGGCATTTTTAACTGCTTGTCTCACAAGAAAGATTACCATTGTGGGCTACGACAGATTATTGCAAAGTGCCAACTACTTTCAAATAATGGTTGCTGACGCATACGTGGGCTTGTGATTGTTTATTTTTCACAACTAATTAAATGTTGTACATTTTTTTTCAAATACAGTACATCAATTATGATCTATTGCTTTTTTTCATACTGTTTCTTTTGATTTTTCTACCATTAACACAACACATTTGTTTTCATACAAATACAGTAGTTAGCAATTACAACAGTGTTTTATTTAATTTTTTTCATACTTACATGCCCATTTGTTGCTTCACTACTAAAGTTACATTGCTATTCTGTTTTTTTTTTTCAATTCTTTTACATTTTACAGTATTTAACTTCACAGCAGTTGCTATGTGGTGTCTGTGGTTAATATGGTGATTACTGGATATAAGAAAACTCTCAATGCAATTATGATCAGTTTTACACATACTAGTGATTCTGATTGTTACATTTTTCACGTTCTAGTTTCTAAGGCTAAATACTATCGTACTACACAACACTCAATAGCCATATATACTATTGTATTACACCGTTGTTAAGGCATGGCTTTAGTTATACAGGGAAAATATGTATCATAGATTTTTTGTTCAATTGTTGCAGCAGATAACTGCTAGAATTAACAGGTACTTGAACTGTTATGCACATGTATGTGCACCCCACCACTTATGCTACAGTTATTTACATAGTTGTCATTGGTTGGTAGGTACTTCGAAAGATGAAAATTAAGAGCATTGCCAGTTGAGATTGTGGTGGTGGCTAATGGCTTCCTTTCACTTTTTTCAGTTGACACATTTTGTGGACAGCTGGTGAGGACAGTGGACCACTTATGCCTATCTGAGGTGGAAGCGTTCCAGTAACTGTGGATTGATGATTCATTTCTATGACCAGTTACTGACATTATCTCCTTCGTGTCAAGACCAGTTGCGTGGAGTAGGTGCACTGCTGTGCTGCGCACAGAATGATTGGTGTATCTCTGGCTTAGACAGGCTAGCTTGCTGAGTCTTGGCATCATACCAGCGAGATATGATGCTCCCATGGGTGATCTGGAATACCATATTTCCTGTGTGTTCAGAAATTCTTGATTCTGTCTTTTTGGGTGTAAGTAAAATGCATCTACATCTGAGGGGATTTTAGACAGATACTTTTTGAATGATGACACTGGACACATGGGGTCGTATGGTGTTTCGTACATATAACCCCTGAGCTTCTCCTTGTTTGCTTCATGAAACCCATGATGATTTTTTGTGTCCTCATTAAATGCTAGTGTCACATAATTATTGTCATTCTCATCTTGCCTGATGATAAATGATGATGGCTTCAGTTCTCTGAGTCCTTCATGGCCTCGGCGTGCAAAATGTAGTTGCACATCAAACCACACCTTTTGCACTAACCCCGATGCTGTGTTTGTGTTTAGTGCATCACTTGCTTTAAGCTTTTTAAGGTCGGGCCCACTTATCCTTGGGTAGTGTGCTGATTTATCATGTTCTTTTTTACGGATTGTCTTTAGGAGACCTATGAATACATTATTTGCTGTTGTGAAATCTTCGCCATGCATGATGTTAACCTTTCTACTGTATGGTGGGTCATTGAGATGCCTGTTTAGTCCCGTCGTATGCTGACATAACTTCCCAGACTGTAGTATTTCTTGTCCTTTGTTCTCACTGATGCATAAAACTCACGAAGTGTAGAATTCAGTTGTTGTATGGTATACTGTTCGAAGTCAGGGTCTTTATTTGTGTCACTCAACCACTCCCTGAACAGTTTGACTGCCCATTGTGATGCCTTTCTTGTGTTTTGTTCATTACAATTCCCCTCAAGGATATCGAGGTCCTCATTTGTTGTTGGTGCATGCCTTCCTGGTAACATTTGAGGCTGTGAGTCTTCTGTTAGATGATACTCTATATTTTTTTCCAGCTACATTTCAGGGAAAGACAAATGCAGAATTTAGTGAAGGCTTTGTAATGTATGCTTTGGTGAATCATTGGTAGCTGTAAAGGACGAGATAGGGGATATATTTATTATGGACACATTGATGGACACAGTTTCACAACTCTACACTGTCAATTTCAGTATAAGATTTATTTCATGGGTATGAGAAATAGAGTTTTAGACTCGTTGTGCCACATGAGTACACCAGGGTGTGATTTGCAGAACATTCTCATATTAAAAGATTAACATAAGGCTGTTAGAATGTTGTCAGCCAATCAGAAAGCTTCATTTCTCAGACCCTTTTTATAATACTGCTTGATTGATCACACCAGTGATTAAGATTCTGCAGCAAATAGCTAAGCTCCATGTGTATAACACTAAGGGATTTCATGGCCCTGCTAAAATGTTTGAAGCCAATCAGAAAAATTCATTTGTCAGACCCTTTTTTTATTTCGAAAATTATGCTTTTTTAAGACTGTTGTATCTTGTTCAGTACATGGTTCATTTCTTTATGTATGTACATTAAAGATTTATATAGGTCTCTTGTCTGATTTTACAGGTGTGTTATCTACTGCTGACACAGTCTAATGCACGAATGCAAGGAACAGCCCAGTAGTCAGTGAAGCTGAGATGTGTGATAACCCAGCTCGATGTGAGAGGGTGAAGCAGTCTCCTTTTTTTTGTTTTTTGTATTATTCCCTGGTGGCACAGTGGATCGCCATGCTATTGCTGAACATTGGTGGATGTTCAGAATATTAGATATCTGTGTTGGCTGGTTGAAAGAACAACATTTCCCAGGACATAATAATAGGTGGGGATAGCAAGTGCAATACTAGTGGTACAGTGGTACTCGCCACCCTGTACATCTGCACACTAAGGTACCCCATGAGCCAGGAACCAGTCTCAGTCAGTATCAGGCAACAACAATATTACTGCATGCCACCTGCCCAGTTGATGAATGACAGTACTAAGTTTTTTCTCCGAACTCATTGGTGCTTTCTATTGGACGATGAGCACACACAACACGTTGTGCTATGAGTTGCGATACATTGATTAATTGGTTTGGGGGGGTACGACTGCTTCACCAGGTTGAACAGCATTAATTATCAAGGGGGAGAACTGGGGCACCACAGATATTCTGAATAGATGCCATAGCCGAGCTATGGAGAGTTGCCCACTGCAACATCAGGGATAGTTTGAAATTATCCTTGTGATTGAGTGTATGTGTGTGGAATACATCAAGGAAGTACAACACATTGCCACCCCAAGGTACTGCAATCTGGTGAGACACCAGCTGCAGCTTCCTGGGGCGTAGGTCAACAGATAAAGATCAGCCCATTATGACATTTTTTTACATTACTTATTTCATATATTATGCCCTCATTTGGATGATGAGTACTGAGTATTGCAGTACATACATTTGTTTTGTGCAGACCTGGACTACTGCATCCCCCCCCACTAAACTCTTGCCACTTTTGCTGGGATAGTGACAGTGCACTGTATGCAGTCCGTACACCCTCAATTGCATACACAACTTTTGAATATTGTGTGGGCAATGCTCTGTTGGACTTTGTACTGCACCTAGACTATTAACACAGTGTGTTTCTGTCTGAATATTCTATTTAGAGAAATATTGTACAAGGAGAACAAGCTTGAATTTATTGCTGTGTACACAAAATTGTGCTTCTGCCAATACCATAATAGCAATAGGTATTTCTTAGGGTTATGTTAATGTCCTGTTAATCACACCCTGGGGCATGTGGCACTCGGCTGCGCCTGGGTGCAACATTACACCCCAAGGGTGTGATAGCTAATGTTCTTAAACTAATACACTTATTCTTAACTGTACTACTGTTTGTATGGATGGGGCTTGGGGGTACATTCTGTTGTTTGAGGTGTACTGATGCCTGAGGGTCATTATTTTCAGTACTTATGTTTTATTCTGCATCTATTTTGTTTCCTTTTAAAACTACAGACTGTTGTGCAATTTGAGCAACTTGCTATGTGTGACTGCTGGTTGCCCAGGAGTCAGAAATGTATTTATTAAGATGGTTGAAGCTACATGTTGGATGTTGAGTTTTTTACTGCTGGGTGACTGTGATCAGATAGTTCATTGCAGTGTCTTATTGGCACAGTGCTAGTATGTTTTAATAGTTTACAGTCGATTCTGTTTTTTTTTATATTTGGGGCGCTGTCTTGTACTCGATTTTACTCTGAAACGGCAGCTACAAAGTAAGGTTTGTCCAATAAGACTTCCTCATAAATATGCATGAGTCTACTGGTTTACATGACAGAGACAGCAATGCCGTTGGCCACAGTATCACTGTCGTCAGGCAACATGAGCGCATACTAAATCGTATTATGAAGCAGAACTAAAAAATGTAATCAACATTTCTCACAGTAGTTTCAGTTGCTAGTGCTCTCATCGAATTACTGAGCTTCAATGGATCAGCATCAAATGAGGGTGTAAGGTAGCTTATGATTATTTAAATTATGTATAGGGCAGTGTGCACCTTAGTGCAGTCACAAATTTTGCAGTGCAGTCCTGCAGTGGCACAGGGGGTGCCTTAGATACTACTTAGTTCTCTGTTTGTTTTATGAAATCTGTTTCTAGTGACATTATGGTTTTAACATTGGCTATATTAGTGAGAGACACTGTAAATGGTTGTGACATGAGTGAGCTGTCATGTACATTTTTTCTCTACAGTACATGAATTATGTGATTAACTTATTTGCTTTATGCTGGACTACTGTGAGTGTTACTGTGTTGTTGGCCAATTCACACTGTGACATATTATTATTCTTGTGAATGAATACAGTATTGACATGACCACTGGTTGCTTCCAAGTGCTGTTGGTGGTATTTTAGTGGACCGCAGCATCGGGACAAGCAGCCGTGATGTTATTTTTCACTTGATACGCTATTACTGGGCAATGGATTAGATGTAAGGGTGTGGATGTTCTTTTTATAGGTAACCTAGTTTGCCATTATGTGTGAGATTCATCTCTCGGGAGGCTTTCTTGATTTAGGCAGTACCAGCAGATAACATTATTACAGCATCGCACTTTGCATTGCGCATGTGCAGTGCCGTTGGGTTGCTATGTGCTGACTAATTATTTTTGAGAACAAACAATAAGGATCTGATTGTTTTGCTTTTGCTTTCTATTAACTGTTACAGAAATCAGCTCTTTAAACATTCCTATGGGTATGCTTGAGGGAGTTTTGATGGACTGCATTATTGTGCTAATGCTTCACACAAGTTGTACTACGTACCTGTTGTGGCAATACTGGAGTTTGAGACACTTGCACAGTGTACACATTTTCAACTGGTGTGCCAGGTGTGGAGTCCGTTACTGGGGTTGTGGGCTGCTGTGCTGTTTTAGGTGTCGACTCATTTTGGACTGGAGATGTCACATTTGATGACAGCTGAGATACAGGTATTTCACCTGTGGACGTCACTGGGTTAGGTGTTGTTATGGCCGAGGTTGCAGTGATTGAATCAAGTACTGTACGTTCTGGTGGCTCTGTTTCTATTTCTACATCACTTAGTACCGACGACTGTGACTGTGGTACTGCTTCCACTTCACTGATGACAGCCGCTGCTTCATCTGCTGTCCAATTGTCAAACCCATATGAGTCACGACTGTCATTTTCATTTAGGCTATTTAGAAAGAACTCCATGTCTATGTCCATTAACTCGAATGAGAGATCCATTTTTTTATGTATGCCAGACAGATGAATTTCTTTTACAAATCGTTATTCAGTCACTGCGAGTTTCGAAATGGTTATTCTTTTTATGTGATTTTTTTTTTTATGATTGCCCGGCAGTGCGTATTGTTTGAGTGAGGCTGTCGGTGCTACTACAGATCTGTCGCTAAAACAATGGCGGACAGCTAAACTGTTTTAGAATTATTTAGTAGAATGTTTTAACATATGGGATTCTACTGTGTGTATCACTGCTTTTGTAGTGAGGCTGCAGAGATATGTTAATCAAAGATTAACGTAGGTCTGATTTCATTGTGTCAGCCAATGAAATGCTGCCATTCAGGATCCCATTGCTATAATTTTCAATTAAATGCTACAAAACAAATATATTATCTAATGTGGAGTGATTAAGTTTAAATCCTGCCTGATATTCTGCCAGGCTTCCTGTTCTTATTACTTTATTCTCCAACCTTTCCAATAAAATTCTAGAGAGTATCTTCAGATCCACATCTAGAAGGCTAATAGGTCTATACACACATGGTTCAGAGAGACTACCTTTGTTATGTATAGGGATAATATTTTCTCCCTTCCAGGAGTCCGGGAAGATATTTAGGTTAATGCATCTCTTAAAATAGATAACTAGAAATTTAGCCCATTTTAAAGGTAGGCATTGATATACTTCTTAGGATATACCTTTAGGACCAGCAGCTTTGTGCTTTTTTAATCCCGCAATTGCTTGAAGAAGTTCTATAGTAGTGATTATAATAGAGCTATTTTGTACAATCCTACTGTTATCTACATCTATAATGTGTGATACCCAGCCCGCAATATTCCATGTCATAAATGTTATTCCAGATTTCACGGCTGTAACCTCAGGGGAAGATGAATAATTTGACAATCGTCAGTTTTCTCCATAACCAGCCAGGTGTAAGAACCTATTTTTTAATGGTACTTCAGGAATTCTAATACTATTAGTGCTTTCATTTATTGTATTCCTTGTTATATTAATACCATCTATATTCACCAGATCAAGTCCCATAGTATTTAAAATTGGAATCTTCTCCAGGATAATTTCAGCCAATTTCAAGTTTGAGACTTTTATATCTACTTGACTCTCCCTACCCACTCTGTTTGCTGATATGTCTCCCAAGTCTTCCAATGGTATTCTTAGGAAATTTATCAGCAAATCTTTTATAGAATTGGTTAATCTTACTTCATTTTCTTGTTTGAGTTTGGACATTCCAAACATGCTGAGAGTAACCAGCCTATCCTGACACACTATCACTTTATTAAATAGTGTGCGATTGGGCAAGGTAATAATTAAGTTTCTATCTTGAAACAGCCAATTATTCACCCAGTTGTAGTTTGCTACTCTAGGAAACAGAAATAAGATATCCATCATGGTAGCTTCTACAATTGGTATGTTTTTGATTTCCTAGATATCTTTTTCTGAAAAACTGGTATCTAGATTTTTGTTTAGATACTGTAGGACCTCAAATTCAAACCGGGATGGATTGAAGTTCCCCCAATTAACTTGCCCATATAATCATCATCATCATCATCATCAAATCTTTATTTATTCAGGTGAACATCATTGAGCAAGGCTTATTTACAAGATGGACCTGATAAGGTCAAGGTTCAACAGTTGATACACAACAGATACATCATACACTTATATAAAACAGTTATACATACAGGGAGAAAAAAACATTTAGAAACACAGTGATGTACAGTAAATACACATGATAAAAATCGGTTACAGGAAAGTTAAGCTAATATTTACAGTATATACAGTATATACATATCCCAGTGGGGGGGCCATGGCAAACACACAATATAATGTAATACTAGGATGGTGAAGGTATTACTGGGTGCCATAAGATGGGGTGTCTGTCTGGAAGGATTTTGCCATATATGGTTAACTTTTTGGGAGGGAGATTGTGAGATGATAGAGCTAGCTCTAGCAGTAGCAACTGCATTTCTCTGTGAAGAAGACTATACAATGCTGTTTAAAGGATGCAAATGGAATGATATTGGACAGTTTTAGGGATTTTTGTAGGGTGTTCCATGTTACAGCTAGATAATAGCTGATTGCTGCCCTCCCTAGCTTGGTGTTGAATTTGGGCAGTTTGAGCAGGATGATGTTGTTGCTTCTTAGGGCATAGGAGCTAGGAATGGTCTGGGTGAAGCAGTCCAGAATATAGTTTGGAAGTTTTTTTGATAACGCTCTGTAAATCCATAGTGCTGCATTTCTGTTCCTTCTGAGGTGAAGGGAAACCCACCCAACTGCAGCATAAAGAGAGCAATGATGGGTATTAGATGGCAGATCTGTAATGAATCTTATTGCTCTATGATATAAGGTATCCAGCTTGTGAAGGTAGGAGATGGGGCAGTGACTATAAAGGAAGTCTGCATAGTCAACAACTGATAGAAAAAATGGCCTGGACTAACCTCATCTTTGAGTCTCTGTTTAGGAAGGGTTTTAATCTATAGAGAAGGCCAAGCCTTTGGCGAAGCTTTTTTAACAGTTCTTCTAAATGATGAGTGAAGTCAAGTCTGTTGTCAATCCACACACCTAGGTATTTGAAGTTTTCTACATACTCCAGATTTTCTCCAAGTATAGTGCATAGCTGGGGGAGAATAATTGAGGAGGAGGTGCTGGTGGAGCTTTGGTTTGTGAATATCATTGCTTTAGTTTTCTTTGCATTTAACAGAAGCTTTTTCTCAAGTAGCTGATATTGTAACAAGGAGAATTCTGTTTGTAGGATTTCACGAGCAGCTGCAGGCGGAAGGGTTGCTGACATACAAAACAGTGTCATCAGCAAAGAGGTGTACAGAGGAATTGGTGAGGGTTGAATCAATATTATTTATATCAATGGCAAAAAGGATAGGACCCAGTATAGAACCTTGGGGACTCTCTTAACAGTGGTTTAATGGGGATAGGTCACCTTCAGCTTTTACCTGCTGTGACCTACCGGTGAGATAACATCTGAACCACTTAGGAGGTGGATTAGGCAAGGAGTGCAGGGATGATAGCAGAGCTCGTGGTCCACAGTACTGAATACTTTGCTCAGGTCCAGGAATACTGCACAGACATTATTCTTTTTATCTAATTCGGTTTGCCAGTCATTTGTGACCTTGGCTAGTGCAGTGATAGTGCTATGCTTGGCCCTGAATCCAGATTGAGCTGGATTTAAGAGGTTAGCATTGTCAAGATACTCCCTTAACTGGTTATTCACTAATTTCTCCAGCATCTTGGATAGCACTGGTAGGATGGAAATGGGCCTGTAATTATTAAGTTCCATAGGGTCCCCTGATTTTAGAAGGGGAACCACCTGGGCTGTCTTCCACAGTGTGGGAATAGAGCCAGAGTTTGGAGATAGGTTAAAGAGGTGTGTTGGGGGACTGCAAGTACATGGCACGCAATCTTTAGAAAGTAGGGGTCCAGAGAGTCTGCCCCTGCGCTTTTTTTGGTATCCAGTTGCCATAATAGATCCTCTACTTGCTTCAACAGTATAGATTTGAAGCTGAAGGAAGAGTCAGCTCTCTGATCACCAGTGTAATGGGAGCTTAATTGTTCCCTCAGCAGGTTAGCTGGAGAGGTGTCAAAAGCAAGGCCTGCCGTTGTGAAGTGGTTATTGAAGGCGTCCAGAATTTCCATTTTGCCAGTGATAGGGCCATAACTGTTGTGTAATTGAGTTGGAAGGGAGGTGTTAGCGTCCTGCCCCACCATACCCTTGATGGTACCCCAAAATCTAGCAGGATTATGATAGGAGGAGTCGAGCTCGGCCAAGTAGAAGGCAGTCTTTGCATCCCTAACTTTCTTGGTGCATCTGTTCCTGGCTTTCCTAAAGATCATCCAGTCATTTGCATTCTTGGCTTTTCTTGCCATTTTCCAGAGTTTGTCTCTCTCCAGCAGTGCAGCTTTGAGGTCAGCTGAAAACCAACGACAGGATTTGTTTTTTTATTTGGATACTAGAGATTGGGGCATGGGTGTTAAGGGCATTTATTATAATGCTGTTTAGCACCTGCTGAGCTTTTTCAACAGAATGGGCAAGATAAAATTCTTGCCAGTGTGGAGAGTGAGCTAGATCATGCAAATATCCTTCAATATTGATGTTTTTCTTGGATCTCCTCATGAGGAATTTTGCAGGGATTGTTGTTATGCTGGTGGATCTTACCCCTGCCATGGGGCAGTGATCACTTATATCGCAGAGAATCACTCCAGTGTGTGTGAATCTTATTAGAGGGTAAGATTCTGCCCAGATTGTCTGGAGATAGCCTCCTTCTCCACAATAACCTCTAAACTATTCTTCAGTTCCTCATCAGTAATTTGCAACCCTTGGACTTTCTCCATTGGGTTAATCAGGGACCCACATTGCTCATAAAATTTTGAGACTTCTTTTTCCAAAATTCCCAATTAAGCCAGAAGGTCAGAATTACCTAATGTATCATGCAAAGACAGTGACTTGCCCTCCAAAGGTCTGTCATGCTGAATTTCTTGTTAACTATTGTGACTAACTTGATGCACAGGTATCTGATTCATTTTCTCTTTCCCCTTTTTTTTCTCAATAGAGTCCCTATTTTCCTTTTTTTAATTTTATTTAGTCTCTTTATAATGATTTCCCTTACTAGTATTTCAGGTATTTCAACTGAACTAAAATATGGCCTTTGTTTACTGGCATTAATGTCCTGCTTTGTCTCCATCTGTGAAATGTCTTCCCTTTCAGCCCATCCTTTTATCCTCTTGGCTGATAATTATATCTATTTTGGCCCTATTAACTGCTACATCTACTTTTAAACTTTCCAATATAGTCCTGTTAATAACAAGTTGCTCCATTAATAACAAATGTGCATACTGGGGATTTTTAAATGTCCCTATAAGAGCATCACTTAAGTTAGAAGGATTATACTGATTGTCCATTCTCAGCTCTTGCTGTATAGCTCTCCCACACCCTTTACAATCTGTGGATACCATTGATGTATCATTCAGCTGTTTTAGACCAGTAATGGTCTTCTGCAACTCCATTATTACCTCTCCCAACTTGGAATTCATGCCTTCTTTATCTATCTCCTCTGATGAATTTGGTAACTCACAGTAAGTAGACTTCTATACTTTTGGTAGGTTTTCTGTACTGGAGTGAATTGTAGAATGGCCCTTCTGTGTTGTACCCTCATAAGCAATATTAGACTCTTTTTCTTCTAGTTCAATAGTTAGATTTGCTGACTTAATTCTCTGGGATATATCATATACCTTGTCTGCCTCATATTTGTTATCAGAAGTAACTAAGCTACCCCTAGTGTGAAAGGTCTCATTGGTGGAACAGTGCAGTAAATCAAGTTCACTGCTTGATATTTGAAATACACCCTTAGGACTGCCCTCCTGCTGTAATAGGGGAGTAGCTAAACTATTTCTGGGAGTTGAGGTCTTAGTATTCTTATGTATCAAAACCATATGTTCAGTTATTTTTGATTGTCTACTATTAGAATTTCCAGTAGATTTTGCAACCAATGCCTGCAGGGGTGACACAGTATCACTCTGCATTCTTTGCAACCTAGTATGCACCATTCTTTTGTAATCCCCAGTTAGATCTATCAATACTACCAATGGGGTACTAACAGAACTTATTGCTATCTATTCAGTAAACAGCGTTCAACACACAAACACTTCAACACTTTTGATTATATCAAAGTGGATAAAATATCTAAAAATAATCCAGATATTTCTGTATTTCTGTTATAAACAGCGATCTAGCTGAAGTTTTTCCCTTCTTCTTCTTCCTTCTGTGCTGTATTATATTGTGTTGTATATATACAGTCTGTATAATCAAAATCAAACCCCACAAAAACTACATAAGCCAGATGCAGGATGCAGATGCAGGATCAAATCATGAAGCTTGACTTATCAATAGTCACAGAGAGACAAATAGATAAGTGACTCAAAATGATGTCCAAGAAATACTTAGTCAGGGCTTGTTCCCAGCAAATCCTTGACAGCCAAATACATTGGTATCTGAGCTGAAATAAGCCTAAAATAGACCTGGAGAAGACTCCTATTACAGTAACCCAGCATCTCAGTGGCCAGATATTTTATAAACAGATGCAATAGATGCAGTTTTTTCCAATTTTTCCAACTGGCTCCCAGGTACAGTACTATGAGGAAAAGAAAGGAAAAATTACCCCAAACAAAATAATAAATAAAGTTAAAAACATATTGAATACAGATAGGGGTGGAAAAGGTAAAAAAGGGGTAAAAGGAATAGAATAATTATACAGCTAAAAATACTCTAACTTTAACTTGTTGCTTCTTCGATCCTTATCTATTTACACAAACACCATACATAAAAAAAAAAGAAAAACTTACTTGTGTATTCGTAGAAGCATAAAAAGATTCAAATATTCAAAAGAATGACAGTCTAACTGGGTCTGAATGCACCGATATGGCACAGCACATCCAGCAATGAATACAATAAATACTAAGCCGTAGTAATGGCCAAATAGCAAAAGAGCCGAAAAAGCCGAAAAAAGCCGTCAGCTACCATACCCAGTCGAGCTTAAGCCAGGGCAATCCGAAACTATACCTTACTTTTAAAAAATGTCAGTGCCTAAGATGGCCAAAAGTAAAGCTATTGCTACTCAGATTGTGTGTGATGTTCCTTCTATATGGTGCACAGTGAATAAAAGACGCCAAATCAGCTCGCGCATTTAACAAGAGGCTTGGTTAGGAGATCCGGCAACTCATTTAGCACGAAAGATAAAAATAAACATAAATAAAACACTGCATAAAAAAGCAGTATAAAATACAGCAACCTAAGACAAAAAAAGTTTTACAAACCAGCCAACCAAATGAACAAACTTATGCCAACATTATAACAATCATTCAACTAATTGCAAGTTATCATTTGCCCATATAGCTTATTATAGCTTTAAAATAAGAAAAAAGGCAAAGAGAACCAAAGCCATTCAGTCAAACCAGCTTGTATGTAGCACTCCAAAAAGTGTCTCAAGGCAAAAACAAAACTGTTTTCAGCTACTCGCCGGTTCTGCTGTCTTCCTGTTGTTAGGTATTCTTGTATCGAGCTGCTCGTCCTGTCCTTTCATCAAAAGTCCCTCCTACAACCCTCCGAAAGGTCTTCTGCACACAAATCCTGGACAAAGCTTTTCCAATCCTCACCACACCGATACTCAATTAGAGAGGTCAGGTACAAGAACCGGGCTCCAGCTGGCCACGTAAGCCTGCACCACCTGCGTAAAGCAGAACAGAGGGAGAACAGAAAACAGCACCTTGTAGACGTAGTTGCAATAAGATGTACTGGTAAGGATACATGCTTACAAGCAGGCACTAGATATCATACATATTCAAAAATTAAAAAACGCTGTTTATCCCTGCATCCTGTGCCTAACTCCACAAACACAGGAGTGCATAGCGGCTAACAACCACACCGGTCACTCCAGAGTCCACTCTGAAGAAAGGGGGGTTACTAGCGGTGTACCACAGGGTTCAGTACTGGGTCTGGTCCTTTTTAATGTCTTTATAAGTGACATTGCAGAGGGACTGGAAGGAAAAAGTATGCCTCTTTGTAAATGACACAAAGATCTGCAACTGGGTTGATACACAAGGGGGGATGGAGAGGATGAGAAAAGAGACTTGGCAAGGTTGGATGAATGGTCAAAAATATGGCAGCTTAGATTCAATGCAAAGAAGTGCAAAGTAATACACCTGGGAAATAAAAACTCAGGAGGGGAGGGGAGGTATTAACAACAACAAAAATGGAAAGGGACCTGGGATAGTCATATCAGATGACCTAAAGGTAAGCAAGCAATGTGAGAAGGCAGTAAAGAGGGCTGGGGGGATACTGGGATGCATAGGGAGAGGCATCACCAATAGAAAACAGGAAGTTGTTATCTCTCTGTACAGACAATTGGTGAGACTCCATCTGTAGTACTGTGTGCAGTTCTGGAGACCCCATTTCTGCAAGGACATAGACAGAATGGAGGCAGAACAGAGGAGGGCAACTAAAATGGTGCAGGATCTTCAACAGAAGCCATACAAAGAAAGACTAAATGAGCTTAATATGTCTACCCTTGAGGAAAGGAGGGAGGGGGAAACATTATAGAAATGTTCAAGTACTGTACCTCAAGGGAATTTACAAAGTCCAAGAGGGCAGCATCTTTCAGAAAAAGAGATGTGCAAGAACAAGGGGGCACAGTTTGAAGATAGAGGAGGGACATCTCAGGGGCATTGTGAGGAAGTATTTTTTCACAGAGAGGGTGTTGGACGTGTGGAAAGGCCTTTCTGAGGAGGTTGTGGGGTCAAAAACAGTGGGGGAATTCAAGAATGCATGGGACAGACATAAGGCGATTCTGGAGGGGGGGTAGGAAGAAGTAGGCTGTTGGTTAACTAGGATCTGCAGCTTATCCAATAGGTAGGGAAATGGGCTGACTAGGTGAGCCAAGCGGTCCTTAACTGCTGTCAAAGTCTATGTTTCTATGTTTCTCTTATTGAAGTAAGATGAAGCTATGTCGAGGTATCCATATTCTCAGTAGGGAGACTCACATGCACCAGAAAACATCCCCCTCACCCTTAACGGATTAAACACTTTTCACAGTTGGGGATAGGTCATAAATTTTGTAGTATAAGTAGATCCACTTTCTTTTTTAAACCACTTTAATTAAAAGAATATTCACCCTTGGATTTTCTTGTATATCAAAAGGAGCTAAACTGCACGGAAACATGACTCAAGCAGTATCCTTCCCACTGATTTGTGAGGCTATGCTGCCTTCTTGTGACAGTTGAAGATCCTACAATAAGTAATACAGGGCAGCACATATTAGCAGTCTGCTGTCCTTAGAATAAGTAAAACCTTTTAGAGGAGCCCCCGCTGCCAGCATGACTAATGTCAACTAGGAGGGAATATGCCCATTTCTCTAATTATGCATTATAGGGTAAAGGACATATTAGTCCTAAAAAGACAGGTCTGCATAATGAGCAGGAATCCTCTCTGCTCTGCATATTGAATCCATGTTGGGGGTGGTCTGACATCCACATAGTATCTAATATGTGGCCTTACAGCCAAATTGACCTCATTCTTTCCTTAATGATGATGACTTACACCAACAGACTAGAAGAGACTCTGAAGCAGGAAACAATGGATTTCCAAAATGGGTGATAGACCTTGAATCCTTTAGTAACAGTAGACCTGCTCACCTCTTCAAATTGATTCTGTCATTAAACTGTGTAATCAGAGAACTGGGCCAGAATCTTTGATAACTTTGGGTCTCTTTGTAGGTTAAGAGGAACTAGACTTCCTTGACATATAGTTCATCTAAACTGTGGCCTTCCCACTGATCTGTGAGGCTTTGTTGCCCTCTTGTGGGGGATCCTCTAGGAGGATCCCCCCCAGCATCACTACTGGTGTATGCCTACTTCTTTGAATTTTCCTTCACAGTGCAAAGGACTTCCTAATCCTAGCACAATAGCAGCAGATCCTTACATAACAGGAGAAGTCCAACAAAAATCAGTACATCTGAAGAGCCTTAGATATTTCTCCACATGAAGTAGAAGAAGAAAATCGAGAATAGCAATCCTTTCTATGTACAGCGAGAATTGCCATGACAACAGCCACAAGGATTTGAGTACTGCCTCATCTGTTGAATCCTACTTCCAAATATTACTACTCAGGAGGGGTTTAGGTTCCATAGCACTCTATCACGTGCACACTCTCTTGTGCCAGTTGATTGCACAGTAGGAGACAAGTGAAGGTTAAGAAGTTCTTACCATCCTTCCCTACATAGTAGCAGATTGATGCTACAGGGGCCCACAGCAATTGCTGTGATTTTCCCTGGGGGCCCACAGCAATTGCTGTGAGTTACCCTCCAAGGGATAAGTCAGTTATCCGCTCATAAGCAGAAAACAATTCTCAGTGCCCAGGAAGTACTCTATCCTAGCATTCCTGCCCTCCCATTGGAAGGAGGGGAAGTTTAATGGTTACATTGTTATTTCCAGAGTTTGGGATGTGTGCCCTGTTGGCACTGGTTATGGCTGTTGGGGTAGACATTACCCTAAATATAGGCTGTACGATTTGTTTACCAAGTCATATACACACTCTACAGTTTGACTCACCACTGTTACTTTCACTATGAACATTACTCTCCTTTACTTTCTCTGTTTGCTTTCTCTATTCACCTAATTTTCCTCGATATGCTCTAATTTTTCCTGGGGGAGGTGAAGGCCTGGTCTCAGTTAATTCAACCATGATAACCATTTATTCCCATGGATACATTCTAGACAGTGGTTTCCTTTAATATTAATGAAATACACAGTCCCGTTAAGAGGTACTGTCTATTTCATCAGCTTAAGAGAGATCAACCGGAGATAGTGTTGTTCCACGAGACCCACCTCTCTGATGCAGAACATGCAAAATTCTCATCACTGGGATACCAAATAGTGGTGGCCTCTTCTTACACTTCTGGAAGGAGATTGGGATGACAATCCTAATCCCCAGGGGAGTACCTTTTGTGTTTGAAGACCAGGTCATTGACCCTGAAGAACATGTTGCCATAGCAAGTGGGGCACTCTGTAGCTCCCCTATAACCCTGATATCCTTATATCTACCCTTGGGTTCCAGGAAAGTTGTCACCTAACATTTTTTTTATAAATTACTTCCAGTTTTGAAAGATCAGCTGATCATAGGGGGTGACTTAAACGTCACTTTGTTCCCAGGCTTGGTCACCTCAGGCTCCACAGTACACCATACCACACTCCTTCAGAAATACCTGAGACATACTCTGGCTCATCAGGGTTTCAATGATTTACAGAGGCACTTTTTCCAGACAATAGAAGAATATTCAAATTACACCCCCACACAGTTATGGCGTCATGTCTTGACTAAATATTTATCATGGCAGAACATCTGGACTCAACCAGAGATTTAAAACATGGTGCATCGTTCCTCTCAGACCATTCTCTGGTTTACATGGCGCTCAACTTGGGAAAACAGCCTAGGTCTAATCATTGGAGGCTTAATATAATGCATTTCTTTTTTTATATTTCCTTTATTTTGTTATGTCATAGTTAGACACATTTAAAAGAATACATCAGTGTAAAACATAAGAACCCACTGTTACAGATCGGTATGTTCCATACAGCCAATAGTCTTAATTATCTACGATAATCAATGGTTTAAGCCTAAACCATAAAACCAAGAAAGGATTAAAACCAAGTTAACAAAACAAAACAATAATAGGTTACAAAATGATAATAAGTATGCTTACTTCTATTCTGATATGTTTATACATTGCTATCAGGATAGGAGAATATCCGACCAATTGTACCTCGGAACAGGCAAACCCTTCACTTATGTTCAAATATTTTCATATCGTAACTATCTAGGGTCCCCTCATCCTCTCCCCCCATTCTACAATTCATCTATTTGGGGATCCGAGAACCCCTCGTATAGCAACCATCTTGTCCATCTATTTTGGTAGATGTGGGGTTGCTGTCTAAGATTAAATGTTAACCTTTCCATCCAATGGATGGGTCCCACTACATTCCACCAATCTGTCACTGTAGGTGGTGTCTCTTGCCACCACCACTTAGTGATGGCTTTTATCTTGGCAATGAGCAAGATTAGCCATAGGTATTTTGCCTCCTTACCCCCTTATTTCCCATGGTATGATTCCTAGTACTAGATGTTCTGGACCTAGGGGGGTCTACACTTCAAAAATTTGGACTATGTGATGACACACTTCCAGCCAGTATGGTATAATGGTAGTGCATAGCCAGAAAATGTGAGCCTGGGATGCATATCCCTCCCCACATCCTCGCCAGCAAGTCAGCTGAACTCCTGGTTTGCTGTGAGCAACTGGGCTGGGACCAGGAAATATCGGGTCCACAATTTCTACCCGAATTCCCTCCACATTGGGGAGACTGAGAGGGCCCAGGTGCTTCTCCAGACTAAAGACCATTAAGGTGATGACTAGATCTTGTTCCCATTTAACTTTGATATGTTGTGAATAGAGCCCCAGGTCCATGATACAATTAGCATGTAATATAGAAATTGCATGTTCAGCCTTACAGGAATTCCAAATCCTCTGGAACAGGACAGCATCCCCAATGGCCTGCATCTCAGGATCCAGTTTGTTCATCTGTTTATTCAAAAAATCTCGCAGTTGATAATACCTGAATCTATCAGTTAAAGTGAACCCAAATTTTTGTTGCACTGCCTCAAAGGGTAACATTGTGTAACCTGCAAGTAACTGGAAAGGCAAGTGAAATCCTCTTCTAGCTTGTCTCAGAAACCATCTATCATATGTTGCTGGGATAAACTGAGGATCATAAGCCCACCAATGGAATCTCCAAAGCTGCCCTCTAGTGATGCCCCTGCTAGTCCCTGTCTTCCACCCCTCTAGAACTGCAACTGTACCTGTGAACCCCAAGATCCCAGCAAACCTTCTGTTTCTGAATAATACTGCTTAGAGGGGTGGGTCTCTCTGTTTCCAGAAATCTATCCTTTTCCAATATACCCCGGGTACCCCCAGAGGAGGGCTACCCTCATTTGTGATGCCACCCAGTAACCGTGGAAATGTGGGAAAGCCAATCGTCTCTCACTTTTTGGTGCAAAAAGGAGTGATCTCCTCTGCCTAGGTTTCCAGTTTTCCCATAAGAAGGCAAAGAACATTCTCTGGCAAGTCTCGAATTCTCTCTGTGGTACAGTACATGGTACACATTGGAATAAATAAAGGAGGCGTGGCACGGCATTCATCTTTAGAGCCTGGGCTCTAGCATGTAATGAAAGTGATAGCAAGGCCCATCTCTGAAAATCCGCCCTTAGTTGTTTGATCATGGGGGGATCATTTAATTCCCCAAATTGGGTCAATGTACTGTAAGTCCCACTTTAATCCCCAAGTACCCCATGGTGACGAAGTCCCACTTCATAGGAAACCTTTGTTTTATCTTCTCACTCAGGATATGATGAAAACATAAAACCTCCATTTTACCTTTATTTAATTTATATCCTGATAATGCGGAGAACTCTTCAGTCTGGTGAAACATGGCTGGTATGGAAGTCTCAGGCTCTGAGAAGTATAAAAGAACATCATCAGCATATAAAGCTAACTTATGTTCCTGTTCCCCTATTCTAATCCCTCTAATCTCTGGGTTCTGTCTTATGCTCTGAGCCAAAATATAATGCATTTCAAAGACCCAGAATTTAAGGAGCTGGTAGAGGTGTCCATTACATAAATCCGCACCGAGAATAATGCCCCAGCCACAACCATCTTACGGGGCACCCTCAAAGTTGTCCTTAGAGGATAAATCATCTCATATGTGTTCAGAAAAAAGAGAGAGAGAGAAGCAGGACAAAGAGAACTTCAAACTGAGCTACATACCCGCCAATGCTTCCTGCATCAGGAAGATCTCTCCTTAGCCATTAAAATTCAGTGAGTAAAACAAGACCTTCAAAAAGTTGAACAACAACTCCTGTACTTAAAGCACCACCACCACTATGCGGTCCCAAAGGAGCACATAACTTAGCCTGTAGAATCTGCAACTACAAAGCCCAAGCTTGCGTAATGCAGATAATTGACCCAGACTCGGGCATCCTCCTAACCAGACCCAAAGAAATTAGGATGACAATCTCTAAAATTCTATCAACATTTATATACAGCTAATACTCAGGCCTCCCACAACCAAATAGAATCCTACCTAAGTTAGATCCCCCTTCCTCAGTTGACTGAATCACAGGCCCAAAGTGTATGAGCTCCTATCACTACATCCGAGACTGAATCGGTCTTATGAGACTCAGAAACCCCCCAAAGTCCCTGGACCTAATGGTTACCCTATTGAATTTTACAAGGCATTTAGAGAACCCATCATACCACACATGCTTTCAGCATTCAGGGAGATACAGAAAGGAGAGCCCCCCACCCTCCTAGAAATACGCAATCCTCACAGCAATATTGGAACCCAGAAGGACCCCCGACATCCCACCACATATAGGCCAATATCCATACTTAACTGTGACTACAAAATATATATGTCCATCATGGCCAGGAGACTTGAACATCTTCTTCCTAATTTAATCAATCCTGACCAAGTAGGATTTATATGCCAAAGACAGGCTCATGACAGCGTCAGATGAAACCTGCTCTTAATCGATTATGCGATCACCCAGCAGATTCCTCTCACACTGTTGAGTCTAAATGCAGAAAAGACATCTGATCGAGTGGCCTGACCATACTTGTGGACCACCCTGTCACATTTTGGATTCCCTCAGGAATTTATGCAAACCTTACAGGCCATTTATGGTCTGGCCTAAGCATATCTCAAGTGAGATGGCTCCCTCTCCAATCCATTCCCTCTCTCTAGAGGCACTCACCAGGGTTGTCCACTGTCCTTGCTTTTGTTCACTCTTTGCCTACAGCCCTTGGTGGAAGTCATATGATGAGATCCTGCAGTGGAGGGGATTCCTCTGGGAGACAGACAATACAAAATTTCATTATTTGCAGATGATGTGTTACTGACAGTAACTTCCCCAGAAGACGCCATCCCATCGGTCTGGAAACATATACGGGAATTTGGCAAACTGGCAGGGTATAAACAAAACACACTTAAAACAGAAGTATTGCTCTACAACTACTTCTCTTTGCCCCAGTTGAAAAGAACCTTCCCCTTTAGATGGCACAAACAAGTCATCAGATAGCTTGGTATCAAAATCACTAAAAATGTGGACCATCTGGAACTTCTTAATTATCAACCCTTGACCCAGCAAATCTCAGTGGACCTATCCTGATGGACATTTCTTACTCTAGGGCTCTTTAACTGAATAGAAGTTATTAGACAAAATATTTTGCCCCGAATATTATACATTCTTCAAACTCTGTCACTTATGCCAGATAAAATTTATTTTAGGGCATGGGATAAAGACATTTCTAGATTTATCTGGCAAGGTAAACCTCCAAAGATTCATTACTCCATCTTACAATTACCCAGGGATAGAGGGGGAGTTAATTTGCCAAACCTAACTTGGTACGCATTAGCAACACACCTCTCAATAATATGCTTATAGATCATTCCATCATGTCAGTCACATTGAAAGAAACTAGAACACATATTAAATGATACTCAAGACCACACTCGATACATATTCGGGAACCAGCCAGTTTTTATCTCTCTCTGAAAAGTATACCAATTCACAGTGGAAACATATCAGCAATCCCTATTTATCTGGAAACATTTTCTCACAATGACTGATCAGCTTTACTTACAGACAATAGCATATGACCTAGCCTTCTCTCCAAACAAAGTTGAAAAAGCATTCAGGCTTGGCACAAATATGGCATCACTTATGTTTTTCAAATGGTCACCCTAACAGGGATTTTACCATTTGTGTCCATCCAGGCTTCATATCCTCTTCCATTAACAGAATCCCATAAATATCTACAAATACGTTCATACCTCCAGACGAGGGAAAAGAACCTTACCCAGATAGTGGAAAAATCTTCACCACTGGTCCATCTTCTCAAAACATACATACTGAGCAATACTGGGGCTCAGTTAACAAGTATTCTATACAAAGACTTACAAGCTAACACAACGAATTCTATAGGCCTCATCCTCAACAGGTGGAATGTGGAGTTAGGTACTATCCACAGCATAGAGCAATGGCATAAATGCACCCCCACACACACATAGGGTAGCACTGGCCTCCAGTTGGAGGGAATATGCATGGAAGTGTCACCTGAGATATTTCCACACTCCACTGGTAATTGCAGAATTTATTGGCCCTCAAGTCAGAGGTTGCTGGTGAAACTATGGCACAAAGCAGGCAGACCAAACACTTATACTGTTGACATGCCTTTCATTGCAAACTTACTAGTGGGGGGGGGGGTAGTACAGGAAATTGAAGACATATTCGATTGCCTGGGTAAGATCATGCCCCCTTTCATCCTCACATCTATTCCCCCAGTACATTCAGCATTAAATATACCCACCATTAAAGTTATAAATTTGCTGATCTTAGCCCCCAAAAAAGCCATAACTAGATTGTGGCATACAGAGAAAATACTCACTCACAGTGTATGGAGGGCTCTAACACTCAAGATATACATGTTGGAGAGAATGTCTGCAAGGATAATTAACTGTATCCATCCATTCAAGATCAAATGGTGAAAATGGGTTATATACCAATTGGATCAATACCCAGACTTTGTACCATAGGACCAGGTACCCCCCCATAGGCTTCACCTTCTCTACCTTTGCTATTGACTTCAGTGGAAACCCATTAGCCCTTGTAGGGTTTTGCTCACCCTTAAAATTAACATGGCTATATTATTTCTTCTCTTCTCTGACTCTTACCTCTCCGATAACTTTTTCTGCTTAGCAGAAAGAACAACATGAAGCGGTCGTAGTCTTAGTAAATTATCCCAGCTATATGATTGTACATAAAATTGTTATTACAAGAAATAATTAAATGTTTGGTACTCTTCTACCTAAACAATTTCACAGCCAATACTAAAATAATAGAGAGATCTGGCAATATCTGAATATATCTAGAACTGATAGCAAAATGAAGGTTATGACTTGAACTTTTCTAATATCTCAAGAAGAACATGCTAAATTAAATATATGACCTAAGAGATTGTTAATTTTGTAGTGAACAGATTGTTTGTATGATGTTTGTTATTCAAGATGTAATGGAAACTTTGTCTTTGTGAAAATCAATAAAATATATTTTTTTTAATAAAGAACATTTCTGACTAGGGGGTAAGTAGACAGATACTTTATTAGAAGTGTAGGGTCAGCAAGGTAAATCTGGAAGAGTGGAGCTTGGAAGCTCTGTGAGGCTCCTGAAATGAGCCAGTCAGATTCTGGCCATGCCTCCCTCCCTGATCGGCAACCAATCCTGGACACTGTCTGGGAACCAAGGAGTAGTCAGGGACTTTCTTAAGGACTAGGCCATCAAGTGGCTCCCTGCATGAAGGACACACATGCAAAGGATGTTGGAATCTGCCCTCTGGAGTCAGCCCAATGAGGCAGCCAGAAGCCAGACACTCTGCTCCCCTGCTGATCCACATGGACCCCTACCCATCAGATCCCAGGTAAGTCTCTTGGGGGTTGCATTGTAGGGTGGCTACACTTTGGATATAAGATTCTTACCATCTTCTCAGGCTTTATTATTTATGGCATTTTCATGAAAATAAGACCTCTGTCACTTAGTCTTCAAGGGATGGGCGAAGTCTGCAAACAGTGAATTGTTTAGTCTTCGTGGAAAAGGAAAAAACAATTCAAAGTTTACTCTTCACATGCTGTAGCGTGAAGTCCATGGTGAAAAATCCATGAACTTAGCACTTGATGAATGGTTAACTCACAAAGGCCAGTATTTTGCAGGCGAAGCACAGCTTTAAAAAAAACACATAATTCCCCCTCCATACTTATAGCATAATCTCCTCTAGTCACCATAATCCTAGTAAATAGTTTGAACCCCCAGCCCTCATTCTGCACTCCCATCATCATCCCTACCCCATGCTATAATTCGTTCTACAAAAATACATCATAAAAGCAGGACCATGCTAACAATGAGATATCGCACCTCACCCCTACTATACTGGGTAAATGCAGTATAAAAATGTGTAAAATCAGGACCCCTTTGTAAAATGACATATTACATCTCATCTGGTCTGGCTTGTCTTAAAGGGGAAGTCTCCCATAGTTCCACACCAATATTTTCCCAACTCCTTATATGTAACTGCTGTGTGCCTCCTCCAATTGCCAGCAGTCCTATTGCTGTTCAAATCTAGATTATAAATAAAAATATACAGCCCCCAAAAGTTATCAATGTGTTTGTCCTCCATTTTACCATCAATGTTGCTGGAGGATGATGTCATCAGAGCAACAGATAATGGTGCTGCACTAAATGCAGTTCCACCAGTAGACCAAACCCACAATGTTTGGTTCCCCACTTGAGTAATAGAGGAACTCTTTAAGTGTTGTGCGCATCCTAACTGCAGGTCTAATAGGCACTAGGACCATGTGAGTGTGATGCAGCACTGATTTGAGGTATATACAGTATTCATATAAGGAAGTGCCTGAATGTGTTGTGTTACTGTTTCTGTTAGCAAAAACAGTTTACCAATAAATGACTCTGGGTACAACAAGAGTTTTAAGTGATATTATGCAGCTGTTGTATTATGGCGTGTGTGTGTTAACATTCTGTTTTGATTGACACCAGCAGTGAGAAACAATCTTGCAAATAGGCCCCTTTCCCTTTGTAACTAGGCAGTCAGTAATTGGATGCTGCTGTAAGGCAATAAAGAATTCAGCTGAGGAAAGCATCAGCAGCAGCATATGGAAGAAGGTTAATCTAGTGGTTAAAGCACAGACACAAGCACTAGGGAACTCTGGTTCAAATCCTACTAGAGTCCCTTACTCTCAAACCCTCAAGAAGTTCCCCTAACCTCCTTGGAAACTGTGATGGCCCCTCAGGTCCATGACTTTAAAAGTGCCCCAATTCCCATTATAAATCATTAACAGTGATGTGAGAGCTACAGCACTTCACTTTCAAGGTACTAAGGATAAGCTGTGGCAGCCCCCCCCACTTTGTAATGCCAGCATTTGAAGTAGGATGACCCTCACAAATCAGATGCTACACCTTAGCTGTTGAAGGTAAAGAAGCTAATCAGTCTCTGTTTGTAGTGCTCTGTATTTGCTTAGCTCACTCCTCCCATGTCATATGCATTCTGTGTCTTGGTATTTCCAGTCAGAAACTCAGATTTAAGGAGCATTTGAAATGTAAAACAATACACTTTATAAAGTAAATGATCTATCTCTCCACTTTCAGGCTGCTGAAAGGGGATGTGTATAAGTCAGTCTTGTGTGATCCTTTGGTAAATTGCCCAGGCTCATCTTGTAATGAATCTTATCAAGGGTGTTCACCTGGTTCAATATAGAGTGACTGATTGACTTCTCGATTGATTGATTGACTGATTCAGTCTACTGCTTTCCACAACATGTTACAACTGTCTCACAGAGAGAAATGAGCAGTACAGAGAAACAGCTTTTGTTTCCAGTGAATGAAATGCTATTAGATGTATTATTTGTTCTACACATACAGTATTAAGGCTGCAAGTACTACTCCCTGTGTGAGTTGCATGACAGAACTGCCTTAAGCCATTGCAAACTTAAACTAAAATCAGGCTAGAAACCATTGATACCCTTATGTTTTGTTCTGCACTGTTGCTGCAGTGACATCAAGGAATGGGAGGGTCTGTATTACAAGTGACTCATTTACATGTAAATGGAGGCTTGCTTGACATTTTACTAACTTGTGTCAGAGCCTCAAACTCTAGATATGTGTTGCAACAGAAGAAATGGTTGATCTCTTAATGATATATGTACAGTACTTGATGTAATGTATAATAAATACACCAGACATATCTAAATCATACATATACAGGAGTCTTCTCCTTTAATATATAGTAAAATTGTCTATAAGCAGGACCCAGTGCAACAGCAATGCAAGCGGCGGACATTCAGCATTGACAAATGCTTCTTGTTTATGTTCCTTACTTTCATCTCATTCCTTCTGCTGCTTTGCCATATTTTTCACCACAGCTCTGTTGTACTGCCCACTTCTCAAAAACTCAACTATGGCTATCTGATTTCACGCTCTCAGTCTCCCCTGGTGGCTTGAGATCCAGTTAGTAATAAGACTAGCTACCACCTGCATAACCAGGACACCCAGCAGTAAACAACAGTGCAGATAAAACAAACAGGTTGCAAAATGTGGCAAAGGTTTATTTATGGTAAATGTTTGATCATCCCACTGTCTTCAGTATGGGATGAGAGCTACTTGTTTTTTCTGATTTAGCATATAGCAATCAAGATATGATGGTACTGAAAGGGAATATTAACAGGACAGTCACAAACCAGTAAGCCTTGCAAATTTTTCTGTTTGCAGTTGCACAAAGCGAACATATTGCTGTGATAGTGAATTTGAGAGATGTGTCACTGTTGGTCCAAAATGCTATTCCACCATAGATCATAGCATTTTACACAGTATAATCAATATTTTTAAAAACACAGAGCCAAATTTCTAAAACATAGCAAGAATTTAAGTATCAATGTAAGCCAACTCAAATAAATAAGTTTTCAAGGCAGATTTAAAGACGTCCAAACATATGGGCATTTGTGCCCACTGATACCTGCACTCCATAAGCTGTGAATAGCAATTTTTGGCACCTGGACAACCGCAAAATGCAACTCAAAATTTTACCTTGTATTTTGCAATTTTTTGTGAATCTGGACCCTGATAAGCATGACAGGTGTCATTTTTCTAATCCTCTTTGAAACATGTTTTTACAGTCTCTCTGTGAAACTACCTTTCAGACAAGATCTAAAAAATCTTCCTGTCTTGATCATAATATGAGGTCATAAAAAGACTATGCTGAAAATGTGGGGTCAAAATGTGAAAAAAAAAAACAACTAAGTTATGAAGAAACATTGAATTTCTCCAACCTTTACACATAACTCTATTTCTGCAGATTTTGGCTCCTAATGTTCACTTCTTGTGTTACTCCACCTCACGGACATGGCAGGTGTCATTTTCAAAATCCCATCTGAAACATGTTTTTGTAGTCACACTGCAAAATCACCTTTTGAATGGGATTTTAAAAATTCCACCTGTCTTGGTCATAAAGTCAGGTCACAAAAAGACTATGTTGGAATTGTGGGGTCAAAATGTGGGAGCCCACTGAAAACTAAATATTGCCTCTCTGCTGGCCAATTCTGGGTAAATACAGTCTAAAAATGTGTAAATGTAGGACACCACTGAAAATGAGATATTGTACTTCATCTGGTCTGTCCTGGGTAAATACAGTATAAAAATGTGCCAAAGCAGGGATGCAATGAAAATGAGATATTGCATATCAACTGGGTTATCTTGTGTAAATACGTTGCAGAACTGTGTAAAAATAGTACCCTACAGCAGAACCTCACTGAAGAAGAAAAGTTGCATCTAAGATGATCTGTCCTAGAAATATGCATTACAAAAGTAACACTACATGAAAAATGAGATATTGTATCTCACCTCTGCTATCCTAGGTAAATGCAGTATAAAACAATGTAAAATCAGAACCCCATTGTAAATAGCATTATTACATCTCTTCTGGTCTGTCTTGGGTAAATATATAGTAAAAATGTGTAGAAGCAGGACCCAGTACAGCAGTGTGCAAGAGAACAGTCAGCATCAACAAATGGTTGTTTAGTTCAGTGGGCTTATGCAACTTAGTATAGTGCTATGCTTGTGCAACTTGTGATGAACCTTTGTGACTGTTTGCCTCTTTATCCATGGGATATACCACCCTGTAGGGGTATGAAGGCCAGGAACCCTAGTGGAGGGTTCCACCCTTAGACGTTCTGTGGGAATGATTGCCTTGGCTAAAAGTACCTTAGGAAGGAGTCCAAAAAAGAAAAGATCATAGAGCAGAAAGTATTGCAGAAGGACAAGCACATATCAGTAAGGAAGACCTGCATGTAGGTCAGTAGACATCATAAAGTAAAGATCTTGATGTATGCTGGTAGGGGACAGCAGGAAGACATAGTGACTATCTTGTAGGTCTGAATTATAGCAAGAGGGCATGACTTCCTAAGGGGTGAGTGAACAGCAAAAGAGGCCACCCTCCATGTCCATCCAACAGCAGAAATCTACGTAAGTAACCTAGGGATTATGTTACTAAAACCTATCTAGGTATTATGACCATTGGCACTGAGGAGAGAAAAAAAACACTTTGAGAAGGAAACCTCTGGTGATCCAATGCCTAGGTCACCTTCCCTCCAGGCTTGGGGACATTTTATTTAGAGACAGCTGACAATACATTAGACAGAACAAAAATGACAAGACAAAGTCTTAGGAGAAACCCAAAAAATGCAGAGGAAAACAAATAAGATGGAACAAGGAAAGGAGGGACATAGAGAGCCTTGGAGCAAGCAGCAGCTGGAGCACAGACAGCCACAGTGCAAGTGGCATCAGCAGACAGCCACAAGGTGAGTGGGCACAGCACAGAGAGCCACAGGGCAAGTGGCAGCAGCATACACCACTGCAGGGTGAACAGCAACAACACAGACAGCCACGGGGTGAGTGAAAACAGTATTGACAGTGGTGGGGTGGTGGCAATTGACAATGGAGGAGAGAGCTGTGGGGCAAGTGGCAACACAAAGACAGCAACGGGGTGAGTGGCAACAGCACAGACAGCCACGGAGCAAACAATAACAGCACAGACAGATGTAGGGTGAGGCTACAGCACAGGCAGCCACGGGGCAAATGGCACTAGCATGGATGGTCACAGGGCAAACCACAACAATGCAGATGCCACGGGACAAGCGGCAAAAGCATAAATGGCTGTGAGGTGAGTGGCAACAACACAGACAGCCGTGGGGCAAGTAGCAACAGTACAGATAATGGTGGGACAGTGGTAACAGAGGGGAAAGCTGCAGGGAGAGTGGCTACAGCACAGACGGCTGCAGGCAAGTGGCCACAACACACACAGCTGCAGGGGAGCGGCAGCAGCTTAGACAGAATAGATATGATATGGGTCAAGGAGCAACCAATTTCAAAATCTTACATAGCATGAACCTGCTACCTGGAGCCATAATGCCCCACGAGGACCCCACAGTCCCCCGCCATAGGAAAAACAGGGAAGTCACAGGTGGATCAACCACACAGCTAAGTTAATAAATAAATGTCAGAATAGATAATAAAACCATACTGTGCCTGGCTGATTGAAAGGGACTGAATGCTGAGTTAAAGACTAAAATTGAAGTTCAAAGTTAAACTGCTGCTAGTCCTGTGTGGACTATATGAACGAATTGCAAGGAGAAGTTCTGATAATGGAATGATTTTGTTTATGCAGGATGGTGGTAGGAGAATGAAAGGATGATGCAGCAATAGGCTGTGGTGACATAAGAGAGCAGCAACCCGGAAGCTCGGGTACGAGAGCAGAAGTGCAATGTCCCTGAAATTAAAATTTGGTTCTGAGTTTGTGAGCTTTGGGGCTGAGAGGAGGCAAACAGAGGGGCTACCAGCAGGAAGAAAACCCCAAAACAGAGATATGAATGAGACTGGGGGAATGACACAAGACAAGCAGAGCCAAGAGGACAGGGTCGAGCGACAGAAGAGGAGGACATCAGTACCCTTCAACATCATAACTTCCTTTGCAAACTGCACATACTTACATAGATTCCCATGTATGGCAAATATACATTCATATTGCAAAAAAGTTACATTAACTTTGTATTGTTTCTCCTCAATGTCTTGTAATGGCACCTGACAGCCACCGTTGTCATGCCATTCAAGTTTGTCAGCCAGCCCACTCTGAATCATTTGCTTTGCAGAATCCTTGATGCTCTGAATGTTGCAATTGGTGGGTAGTCTTCTTGTATGGTGAAGTTGATCGCTATATCTGTGAATGAAAAGAGGAAAACTCTTGAGGGGGTAGTAAGAAGAATATGTCGAATGCTAATTATTGATGTGCAAAGATCATGATGTGAGTGAGAACAAGAGAAGTGTTGCTCATATAACCATTGCGAGATATGTGGACATTGCAGTAGTGCTTTACACAGTGCTAGGCTTTTAAATGAGTATTATATGTGGTCAATTTGAATGTTTTATCAGAGTTTATAAAATGGCAAGAAAAAATCTAGAAATCTCATTGGCCAAAAGGCATCAGCTGACAGTATATTAAATCTATATATATATATACACACACAGTCATCCTGGTCCTAAACCACATTACACAATGAGCAAATCAGTCCTCCTACAACCAGAACTATCTTCCATCAGACCCTGAGCAACCGGAATTGATCTTCCATCACAAACATGGCTGCTACCTTTACACTGTAAAAACCTTCAACTGGGCCCTAAAAGTAAAACTACCAGAAATAAAAAATAAAACAAATGAATTAAACATTGTTTCCCTGATCATCACACTCTCCTTACACACATCAACACATTAAAAACATTAAGAATTGTTTATAGTTTTCATTACAACTGTTTTTTTACTAACAGTGAAAAATCCCCCACATGTCTTTACCCGCTCATCGGGGAAATCTCTTCTGCTTGCCCTGATGCTGACATAATTGAGTCACTGGCTCTAAAACAGGCCTTTGTTGTCTGTGTGTACAGTATGTTAGGACAGTAACATTCTACCAGTGGAATTGAGCAGAATTTTGAATCCCTGTATTCCATGGTAAACATTCCATGATACACATTCTATGTCTTGAATGAGGGAAAAAACAGAAAAAACAAAAAGAAACAGGATGAAGAAAGTAGGCAATGCAGTAATACTTTATAAACAAAGAGAAAAGGTGAGAAAACCTTGACCTTGGGATTACATCACAGAGCTGCTGCTGTTTGGTTTCAATTTAGGATTATCTTTACAGAGAGTGGACTGCTGCTCTGACCTTGGGATTACATCACAGAGCTGCTGCTGTTTGGTTTCAATTCAGGATTCTCTTTACAGAGAGTGGACTGCTGCTCTGACCTTGGGATTACATGACAGAGCTGCTGCTGTTTGGTTTCAATTTAGGAGCTAAACACTGGGTATAGTAAGGGGTGTTGAGTAGGAGGGGCATACCAGGAAAGGAACAGCAGCAAGTGAAGAGGTGACTGCTCTCTCAGTGGAAGGGAAGTAAATGCAAATCTAGGAGCTTTCATTATTACTTCTTCGCATTGATATTGCATTGGGGAAAGGAGGAGTAGGAGTTTGAAGAAGGTGTGCAATGGCTACTTAAAGCCTGTTTTGAGTGTGGATAGGAAGGATAGGAATATAAAAGCAGTTGCTCAATATATCTAAACGTGTGCAACAAAGGAGGTAAGGGAATAAAGAAAATGTTTTGCACTGATAGAGGAGACTTGGGGAGTGTTTGGTATCCTGCATCTGAAGGGTGGGGGTCCTGGTGGGCAACGACAGCAATGGGTAGGGTGGAAGGCTGCAACAACTGCGGTGCACCAATCTTTCAAATTGCCTGGAGTGTGGAGGATGTTTAGTGTGCAACCACATAGAAAACTTAGAAAGGAGATTGAGGGTCTGCAGGAGGAACTAAGACAGGCAAGGCAGATTGGGGTGGGTTTAGCCCAATACTGGAGGGAGGAAGAAGGGAGATGAGGGAGGCGATTGCCAACAGTGGTGAGGAGAGGGTCAGAAGAAGGGAAGCAGAGACAAAGGGGCCCAGGCCAGGAAGAACAATTGCCTGGGAAACCAGGTCAGGAGACAAAAGACAAATGGAAGGAGGAGATAGGGACTTGTGAGGGTAGGCGGAGAAGTGGCAAAAGTCATAGAGTGGAAAGGAGAGAACAGGTTACTATGAAGAGAGAGGGAGCGGGCATTTGTGAAGGGCCTTCAGAAAATAGTTGTGCATTGCTAGAGAGGAAGAAGGTGGAGGAGGGAAATGATGAAATTAGAGGAGTAATTGATAAATGCCTGGACCAAACTGGAGCGGGGGGAAGTTCTGCTGGGAGAATTGCAACAGGGGTAAAAGGGGGAAATAATGTGCAGGAGGAAGAAGAGGAGCTGGAAATGAGAGAGGGAGATGAATGGAAGCAAGCAGGGAGTAAGAGAGGTGGAATCTTAGTGCTGGGGGACTCAATACTAAGAGGAGTTAGGTGGGGTAGCAAGGGGAGAGGCATAGTCGCATTTGGGTGGAGGCCATGCCAGGAATGATAGCGGAAAGGGTGGGACAGTCTGTTCTGAAATATGCTAGAAGGGTAGGGACAAGTTTCATTTAATTATACATCTTGGGACAAACGACCTGGCTGACAAGACAGTAGATACAGTCCAGAGAAGGTTTGAGGAACTAGCACAATTATGTGAGGGAGCAGGAAGATCAGTAACTTTTCAGAGATACTTCCGGTGCTAAAGGCAAGCACAACAAGGAAGCTGAGAATAGAGGAATTTAATGGATGGCTAAGAACCTGGTGTTGTGCTAAAGGGTATGGGCTGTTGGGGTGGGAGGGACCTGGAGGACAGTAGTCTCTATGCCAAGGACAGACTACACTTGAGTGAGGAGGAAAGAAAGTGTTGAAACAGAGGATGGAGGAGTACATAGAGGAAGTTGGGAATTTAAACTAGGAGTGGGGTGGCAGTTGGGGAAGAGATATGCAGAGACCACAGGTTGGGAATCATATGAGCTTCCCCATAACAGTGACAAAGGACAAATGGCAAGTACTGTTGGTGATGCTAGGAAAGGAGGGCAGGATGGGAGGGAGGGTGGAAGGTGGTTACCCTTAATGCTAGGAGCCTTGGGAGGAAAACTGCAGAGTTACAGGTTCTCATGGCAGAGGGAGAGGTGGACATTGCAGCCATCATGGAAACATGGGCCACCCAATACAATGACTGGGACCTGTCTGTACCAGGGTACAGGTTATTTTGTAGGGACAGAGTGATTGGGAAAGGAGGGAGGGTGGCACTATATGTGAAGGAAGGACTGAAGTGTGTAAGGGAGGAAGGGGAGGAGGGTAGTACGGAGTCACTTTGGATGCAAATCCAGGATTCCAAGAATAGGATTCTTAGAATGGGAGTGGTGTACAGGCCACCATCTCAGATGGAGGAGTTAGACAGGAAACTAGCGGGACAGATCAGGAGGACTCATGGTAGGGTAGTGTGGTGATTGTGGGGGACTTCAACATGCCAGGAGTGGACTGGAGCACCCCAACAACCAGGAACAGAAGGGAGCAGGTACTGCTGGATGCCTTCCAGGACAGCTTCCTGCTGCAAATGGTCAGTGAACAAACCAGGTTAGGGAATACCCTTGACCTTGTGCTGGCAAATGGGGACTTTGTGAGAGAACTTATAGTGGAGGAACCGCTGTCAGGGAGTGACCACCACTCAGTATGGCTCACATTGGATATGGGCAAGGAAGGAGTGGAATCTGGCACAATAGTGCTGGACTTCAGGAGGGCCGACTTTGGGAGGATGGGGGAAGTGGTAAAAGGGTACCTGCCCAGAATTCACTGTAGTATGGACACTAACCAGAGGTGGGAGCTCATAAAGCTGGGGATAGTGGAGGCAACCAAAACCTGCTGCAAAGCCCAGAGCAAGAAGGCTAGGGCTAAGAAACCGATCTGGTTGAGCAAGGAGGTCATGGAAAAGGCAAGGTGGAAAAGAGCTGCCTTTAGGAAGTACAAGAAAACGGGGAGGGGGGAGGACAGGGAGGAGTACTTGACAGAATCGAAGGAGGCAGTAAGGGGAGCCAAAGCATCTACGGAACTCAGGCTGGCACAAGGCATTAAGAAGGGGGAGAAGGACTTCTTTAAGTACATCAGGGAGAAAAGGAGCTGTAAGGACCACATAGTAAGGATTAGGAAGGAGGGGGGTTGGGTGGAAGCAGGGTGCGATAAGGCGGAAGCACTAAATGAGTACTTCTGCTCAGTATTTACTAAAGAGAAGAGGGGGGTGACACCCAAGGTGGGAGAAATGGCAGAAGCAGGGTGGGAAGTGGTGACAGATGGGGAAATCATGGAGAGCAGAGTTCGAGAGGGTTTGAAGGCACTGAGGGTGGACAAGGTGCCAGGCCTAGATGGCATCCACCCCATGGTACTGAAGGAGCTGGCAGAGGTCCTTGCAGGACCTTTGGCAGACCTATTTAATGCCTCACTACATTCGGGTGTGTACCTCAGGACTGGAGGATGGATCATGTGGTGCCCCTCCAAAGAGTGACCCCAAGGATGAACCGGAAACTACAGACCAGTGAGCCTCACATCCATCGTGGGTAAGCTAATGGAGACAATCCTGAAGGAGAGGCTGGTGGCCCTCCTAGAGGCCAAAGGACTACAGGACAGCAGACAGCATGGCTTCATATGTGGCAGATCCTGCCAAACCAACCTGGTTGAGTTCTATGACTGGGTAACTAGGCAACTGGACTGGGGCCATGCAGTGGATGTCCTGTATCTGGACTTCAGTAAGGCATTCGACTCAGAGCCACATGGAAGGCTGGGAAGGAAGTTAGTAGGCACAGGGGCGGGTGCAAAGCTGGTGAGATGGGTAGGAAACTGGCTGCAGGGAAGGCAACAGAGGGTGGTGGTGGGTGGGAGCTCTCACACCCAAGGGCAGTGACGAGTGGAGTTCCACAGGGCTCGGTGTTGGGACCAGTGTTGTTTGGGATATTCATTGCAGACATATCATGGGACATCAAGAGCAAGATCAGTCTGTTTGCTGATGATACCAAGGTAGGCGCGGTGGTGGATGACCTAGGGGATGGCAGGGGTTGCAGGATGATCTGGCAAAGCTTGAAACCTGGTCAGACACCTGGCAACTGGGCTTTAATGCCAAAAGTGCGGTGTTGCATTTTGGGATGAAGAACCCAAGGAGGAGTTACCAGTTAGGGGGGCAGCCAGCCCAGACAGAGGAGGAGAAGGATCTGGGTGTGCTTATTACAGGAATAATGAACAACTCGGCACAATGTAGGAAGGCAGCTGCAAAGGCCAACAAAATGCTGGGTTGTATTGCAAGGGTATATCCCAGGGAGGGAGGAGGTGATTCTGCCACTGTATAGGTCATTAGTTAGACCACACCTGGAGTACTGTGTGCAGTACTGGCGTCCGTATCTGAAGAGGACATTGTTACTGGAGGTGCAGGCGCAGAGTGACAAAGATGATCAAGGGCTGGGGACTTATCATACGAGAGGAGGTTGAAGGAGTTGAACATGTACTCACTGGAGGAGAGGAGACAGGGGTGACATGATTGAAACCTTTAAATACATGAAAGGAATAAACAAGACAAGTACAGAGGGGTGTTCAAAGTAAGGGAGAGGAGGGACACCAGGGGCCATGATATGAGACTGGAGCGAGGAAGGTTCAGGAGGAGATGAGGAGACACTTTTACAGAGAGGGTGGTGGCTGGGTGGAATGCGTTACCTCCTGACGTGGTATGCAGTAGAACAGTGGACTGCTTCCAACAAGGATGGGACAGGACAAGGGGGAGGGTTAATGAAGGGGAAGGGTGGAAGGGAGGGGCAGCTGCAGAATAAGGGGTGCTAGCTGCACATTCGAGCAGGCTTGATAGACCTCTAGGCCTTTATCTGCTGGCAAATTTCGTATGTCCGTAAAACACAGTTACATAGGTAGAGACAGACCCAAACTGCTCAAATAATATATTGCTGTCCCTGCATCTTTTAGCGTTTAGCATTTTTCAGTGAGTTGCTATTCAATCAATTTTACCACTCCTCTACCCAAGTCTGGGGACTGTTTTTCACCATATTTAAATAAAATAACATACTATTATTAAATCTTTAATAATGTGTCCAGAGTTTTGTTTAATTGTTATAGAAATAGTTGTTACCCATTTTATAAGAATAATAAGACACTTCAGGGTATGGGTTGTTGATTGATAAGAGCACTACCCAACTGCTGTAGTCACTCGGCGCAAGCACCTCATGCCTAACAATGCACCTGGGGGCATGCTGTTATTAATCAACAACCTAAACCCTGCCGTGTCTTATTGCTTTCATTACATACCTGTAATAATTGAACCTTTGCTGCACAACAGCAATAACAACTCATCAATTCTTCTGTTACAAATCACACTTAGGAACTGGTATTTTAGACTGAACAAAAACATGTTGAGGCACAGAGAGAAACAGAATATTGTGTATTGTATACTGCCCTCCCTTATAGCCTCCTATAGTCATTCCAAGTGGCAGCAGCTGTAACGTGACCACATCAAGTAACTGTAACTTGTATATATACATCCATTGCAGTAAACATAATGTCCTTAACTAGTAAAACATAGTAGATACCGCTGGTGCACTGGTGCAGTGGTAGCGCTGCCACATGCAAAACTGATAACCTGGGTTTGGGAGTGCACCCAGGGCTGTCAGAGGGCAGGCCATGAGGAGAAGGCTGAGCAAGTGATAGACTACTTGCCTTCTCTGGGGATGGAGAGGTCTGGCGCCCAGCAGCATACTGACCCATGGCAGTGATTGGGATAGGTGAGCCTGGGACTAGTGTGAACGGTGAGAGTGATGGAGGTCATCTGCATGTCAGGGGCCGGAGCATACCTGAGCATGTGCCAACATCACTGCTCATCTGCCTCCGCCAGGGACACAACCTCATAGAAACATAGAAACATAGAATTTGATGGCAGATAAGGACTGCTTGGCCCACCTAGTCTGCCCATTTCCCTACCTAATGGATAAGCTGCAGATTCTAGTTAACCAATAGCCTACTTCCTCCTACCCCCCACTAGAATTGCCTTATGTCTGTCCCATGCATTCTTGAATTCCCCAGTTTTCAACTTCACAACCACCTCAGGAAGGCTGTTCCATGCACCCACAACCCTCTCTGTGAAAAAATACTTCCTCACATTACCTTTGAGCTGTCCCCCCATTATCTTCAAATTGTGCCCCCTTGTTCTTGCACATCTCTGTTTCTGAAAGATGCTACCCTCTTGGACTTTGTTGATTCCCTTGAGGTACTTGAAAGTTTCTATCATGTACCCCCCCTCCTTTTCTTGAGGATATACATATTAAGCTCCTTTAGTCTCTCTTCGTATGTCTTCCGGTGCAGATCCTGCACCATTTTGGTTGCCCTCCTCTGGACAGCCTCCACCCTGTTTATGTCTTTGTGGAGATGGAGTCTCCAGAACTGCATGCAGTACTCCAGATGGGGTCTCACCAACTGTCTATACAGAGGGATAACAACTTCCTGTTTTCTACTGTTGATGCCTCTCCCTGTGCATCCCAGTATTCCCCCAGCCCTCCTTACTGCCTTCTCATATTGCTTGCCCACCTTTAGGTCATCTGATATAACTACTCCCAGGTCCCTTTCCATTTTTGTTGTTGTCAGTATCTCACTCCCCATTGTGTACTCTTCCCCTGGGTTTTTGTTTCCCAGGTGCATTACTTTGCACTTCTTTGCATTGAATCTAAGCTGTCATACACGTGACCATTCCTCCAACCTTGCCAAGTCCCTTCTCATCCTTTCACCCCACCTTGTGTATCAGCCCTGTTGCAGATCTTTGTGTCATCTACAGAGACACATATTTTTTCTTCCAGTCCGTCTGCAATGTCACTTATAAAGAAATTAAAAAGGACTGGACCCAGTACTGAACTCTGCGGTACCCCACTAGTAACCCCCCTTTCTTCACTGTGGACTCCGTTTACTATTACCCTCTGTGTCCTGTTGTCCAGCCAATGTTTTACCCTGGGTACCAGTCTGGGACCCAGTCCCAGGCTGGATATTTGTTTATTAATATTTTGTGCGGGACTGTGTCAAATGCATTGCTAAAGTCTAGGTAGGCCATGTCCACAGCCCCTCCCTGGTCTATTACTTTGATCACCCACTCAAAGAAATGTATTAGATTCGTGTGACATGATCTCTCTGCTGTGAATCCATGCTGCCTTGGGTCCTGTGCCCCACTGTCCTCTAGGTACTCAACACTTATTTCCTTCAGAAGTGATTCCATCATTTTCCCTACCACTGAGGTCAAACTGACAGGTCTGTAGTTTTCCTGCCTCTGTCTTGCTCCCACTTTTGTAAAGGGAATCACATCTGCCCTCCTCCAGTCCACAGGTACTACACAATCCTCCCATGATTTGTTAGAAAGGGTAGTCAATGGTGTTACTAGTTCTCCCCTTAGTTCTTTTAGAATTCTGGGGTGAATCCCATTAGGTCCCATTGCTTTGTCCACCTTCAGTTTTAGGAGTTCTTTCAGAACCCTTTCTTCTGTGAAAGGACTGATATCGACCCCCCTATCCAGAGTGCTTCTATTGACTGGGTTAGGTACCTCCCCCCCCTTTCTTTGTGAATACTAAGCAGAAGTATTCATTCAGTATCCCTGCTTTTTCACTGTCCTCTCTGCCCACCCACCCTCCTCTTTATTCAGCCTCAGTATCCCTCTCTTTGTCTTTCTTCACTCCCTAATGTACCTATAAAAGGTTTTGGCCCCTTCTTAACCGAGTTGGCTATCTTTTCCTCGGTTTGAGCCTTTGCTGTTCTGACTGCCTTCCCCACTTCCTTCTGCTTTAACTGGTACAGTTATCTGTCCTGCTCCTTCTGTGTTTCTTTATACTTCCTGAATGCTATCATTTTCTCCCTAACCTTCCCCACTACCTCTTATGAGAACCATAGTGGTGTTTTCTTTCACTTTGATTTATTTGCTTCATACAAAGGTTTGTTGCCTCTGTGATGGCAGTTTAGATGTTTCCCCATTGCTGCTGCACCCCCCTTCTTGCCTGTCTGCTAGTGCTTTTCTGAGGCACTCTCCCATTTTGACAAAATCAGCCCTCCTGAAGTCCAGTACCTTTACTTTTATATGGCTTGACTTTACAAGTGAGTTTATCATGAACCACACTGTTTGGCGGTCACTTGTTCCCAGATGGCTACCCACTTCTAGATCTGAGATCCTCTCTCTGTCCCCATTTGAGAGTACCAGGTTTAAGATTGCTCCCTCCCAAGTGGGTTCCAACACTAGCTGTCTGAGGCCTGCCCCCTGTAGGGTATCGAGAATGGCCTTGCTCTTGGATATGGCTGCAGCAAAGGTGCTCCAGTTAACATCTAGCATATTATGGTCCCCCATCAGCAATATCTCCTCTTTCTCTGCCATCCTAAGGATGCCTTCTATTATGTCCTTGTCCATTTCCTCCCCCTGAGAGGGGGGGGGTCTGTATACAACCCCTGTGTGGATTTAGGTGCAATTTCCAGTCTCCAGGGTGACCCACAGTGCCTCCTCTCCTCCCTGTTTACCCTTTAGTTCCATTGCTTTGATCCCTTCCCTTATGTAGAGAGCTACTCCTCCTTCTCCTCCTCCTCCTCCTCTTCTATCCTCCCTGTCCTTCCTGTAGATTGTGTACCCTGGCATGATGATACCCCAGTCATTGTTCTCTGTGTACCATGTTTCTGTGACTGCCACAATATCTAGGCATCCCTCTTCCATCAAGGTCACCAGTTCTGGGAGCATGTTACCTAGACTATGGGCATTGGTACTCATTATCATCCATTTTTTGATGGCCTTATCCCCTTTTTGCCCCATCCCTGTCCTTACTGCCTTCATCTTTTTCTCCATTTACCCCTGCCCTTCTCCCTATCGACTTCTCTATCTTGGTGTTTACCTCACTAACTACCCTGATATTTTTGGGGGGGGCTAGGATTTCCCTTTTCCTTTTCAGTGCCTCCCCCTTCACTAGGCTAGTTTAAATGCTTGCCAATGATGCATTTAAACCTGTCACCTAAGATCCTGGTTCCCTTCCTGGACAGATGCAGACCATCGCACCAGTATAGGCATGCATCCCTCCAGGTGGACCCCCAGTCCCCAGTGAAGCCAAAACCCTGAGCTCTGTACCAGTTTTTCAACCATTGATTGAATCCCATGGTACGGAGCACCCTAGCCTCACCTATGCCATAGACAGGCAGCACCTCCAAGAAGATTACCATGCCTGCTACTTGTCTAAGGCCCCTCCCCAACTCCACAAACTCCTCCTGCACTGCTCTGATCCCTTTTCCAGCCAGTCATTTGTCCCTAGGTGGGCAATGACATCCAGCCCCCTCCCCCGTGCAGCTGCTCCTGCAATGCTGAGGTTTACTCCCTGTCCCTCCAAGCCATGGCGCCTCAAACAGAAAACCCCCTTGGATGAGCAGTGTGATGTCCAGGATCCCTGCCAGTGCCACCTCAGCTGTCTCAGCAAGCCTCCAAACCTCTGTATTAGCATCTCAGCTCTCACCCCTTCGAGCTGCCTGGGGGGAGCCCACCATTGGAGGGTAAACTGTGGTCTCCCGTGGGGCAGATGAGTTCCAGAGGAGCCAGTATATGGGGTGAAACTGAATGGGACCCAGCAGACAAAAGTGGGGGTATATCCCTCAGCTGCTCTAAGGAGCAAAAATAGAGTCTAAAAAGCAAAAACCATAGCAGATATTACATATGGCATGAGACATTGACAACAGGAACAAAATCAAAATAACATGGTATTGTGCAGTACACACTGAGCATCCTATTGGAGGGTCCTATTGGACGGTTATGTCTGACATCACTTAGCACTGACATAAATGATGTCACCATTTTACTTGGGACTGAAGTGCAGATCCTCCACACCTTAGAACAGATAACACTTTGCCCCAGCAGGGGGATTGCGAACAAAACTAAATCCTGGTTGTACCATGTACTGGAGCTGTGCACCTGTGAACAGTACCAAGTGGTCAGTCAAGCCCCAACATTTATGAATTCATGAACTGGTTAACATGTTTACTGTAAATCTAGTGAATGAATAATGTCATACCCCCAAGGGGCCTATATGTGCTAAATCGACCAACAGCAGTAACCATAACAAGAACATAGAATCTGGAGTGCCAAAAGAAATGTAGAGTCATGTATACTGGAACACATGTTGCAGTTTATGCATGATGAAACTGTGAATATAATCCATGACTTTATCAAAAATGTTAATTAAATCAGCAAATAAAAAGTTGAACTATAATACTGTATGATGAAATAAATACTTTTCTGAAACATTGTTTGTCTCACTATTTTCATGAAAGATTTGGATCCAAACTGAGGCCCATGGTTTGGAAACTGCAAACCTGTTTTCTTCAAGGAAGGCTGCCACTGTAGAATCACCAAGATAACTACAAACCTTCTTTGACTTTCTTAACCTTTGAGGTAAAGGCTTGTTGCTCTAAATACACTGGTGTTAAATTACAAATGTATCACAATAAAGCCATCCAAAACACACACTGAGTAATGTTTAATATTTCCACAGTGAACAAAAGATTGGAGTACATGCACATCCTTCTTGTACAATACTGATAAGATCTGCTGCACTTATGATGCTTGACTATTTTAGGTTCACCATACACTGGATTACCTCTTTGGTTTCTGTTATGCTCAGTTTTCCACCTTTTGTGGACACCAGCCACTGATGTATAGCCTATAAGACAATAAATGACAAGGGCAGCAATGCCCAATTGTTATGAATAATAAGCACTAGAGAATTTAACAGGCTCACTGAAAGCCACTCTGTACCTGTGATCATGATTGGCCACTCCGTCTTCTGCGGTGAGGCTTCAGAGTGTTACCAGATCTTGTGCAAAGTTATATGTTACCCCAGGAGATGATAGATCTCTATGGTGTATTTTTGTACAATTGTTGTAAAGTGACTGTGGTATTGGTCATGAAATAAATATTACTACAACTACCGCTGGTATTGATTCAGATAACTAGTGAGGCTAAGTGTGAAAATGATAGTTTGCTAACCATTAAATGCACAAAAAGGCACAAATATTTCAAGGGTTCCAATAATTGTATTTGTTGAGTATTTTCACACATTAATACCTGCAGCACATGGAACTAATGCAGAAGCATACTTTAATGAAGAAATACATTTTTGATTGCTGTCATTATTTTTCTGTCTTTATTGATCATCACACACCTGCAAAAAAGATTCAAAGGTCAACTTAGCATAACATCTGTTATGTGGACTGTGCATATGCTTGAACTGTTCTCAAGAATGTTATTGCTTAATCAGCATATCAGTAACAGAATCCAATTTTTTTTTGCTTTATCATTTTTTATTAGGTTTAAAAAGATAAGGTAATATAATCATTTATACAAAAGGAAACAGGATATAATATACACAAATAAAAGTAGAACTGTTCCAAACAGATCATTTGTAAGATTAGTCACACATTACTATAAGCATTCTGATGAATAAGAAACCATAATAACTGTAGTCCAGTTCACTTCGAATGCTTCATTGCAGTATGATATTAATTCTGTGCACTTAGTTGATCTACCTTTTAGGTTAGAATATTAACAGAGCAAATCAATTTCATGCGGGAAATGTTTGTGAATAAGCCTTACTAATTATCTTTGCTTCTATGAAGAATGGATTCCATATCTGAATGTGCAGATGCAATTTATCCACTACTAAACAACTTAATCTCATTGCTTGCCATACTACCCATGGCTTGCTTCCATTCTGAAAAAGTAGGTATTTTATCAGTTCTCTTTTTAGATAAACTCAGTCTTTTTAGACACAAAGGTTCCTAGAATTGAAAGGAGTGCCACCATTCACACTGGGATGATATATAGACCTCCATCACATGAGGAGGAGGAGGAGTTAGATAGGGAGCTGGTGGAATCCATTGGCAAAATGACAGAAAAGGGGGAGATACTGCTTGTAGGGGGCTTCAATATGCCAGATGTGGATTGGAGTCTCCCTGCTGCACCTTCAGCTAGAAGCAGGGACATCCTGGACTCCCTACAGGGACATTCCTCAGAAAGCTAGTCAGTGAACCAATGTATGATGGGGCTATACTGGATCTAGTATTTACTAATAGAGACTGTGTGGCAGACATCAAGGTACGAAGTCACTTGGGGACCAGTGATTACTGTACAGTGTGATTCAATATAATGACAAAGGTAGATTCCGACCACACTAGGGTGAGAAACCATGACTTTAGGAGGGCAGATTTTGTAAAGGTGGGTGAATAATGCCTAAAGGCTAAGCTGGCAGGGATTAATGACCTAGGTGAAGTGGAGAAACAGTTGGCAAAATTAAAGAGGACAATAGTGAAGGCTACAAACCTCTGTGTCAGGCCAGTGAGTAAAAGTAAGAGGAAAAACAGACCACTGTGGTTCTCAAGTGTGGTGACTGGAAAGTTAAAGGCTAAAATGGTGGCATTCAGAAGGTATAAGAAGACACAAAGGGAGGATGATAAGGAAGTTTATCTGCAGAAACAGAGAGAAGCAGGGAAATCAGAAGGAGAGCAATGGCAAATACTGTAGAGAGGGTAGCCCAAGTAATGACGAAAGGGGACAAGACATTTTTTAGGTATATAAGCGAAAGGAGGAGGAACACGGGAGGAATTGTAAGATTAAAAAGGGATGGGGGGACTACACAGGAGGAGACCAGGAAAAGGCAGACATACTAAACAAATACTTTTGCTCAGTGTTCAAGGCAGAGGAAGAAGGGGAGGGCCACTAAAAAGCAGTATGTGCTCTGTAAGCAGGGAAATGGATACCAGTCCTCTCTCAGAGGAGAGGGTACTAGAGGGACTTGCCTGTCTGAAAATAGACAAAGCAATGGGATTAGATGAGGTGTGCCCTAAGGTATTGAAAGAGCTCAGGGAAATGCTGTTTATGCCTCTGACAGTCCTTTTTAACAGTTCACTAGAAACAGGTGTGGTTTTGGAGGATTGAAAGAGGGCAGATGTAGTCCCTCTTCATAAAAGTGATAGCAGAGAGAAGGCTGGAAATTATAGGCCTGTCAGTCTGACATTTGTGATGGGGTAGTTAAAGGAATCATTGTTGAAGGAGAGGATAGTGGATTATCTTGATCAAATGGGTTACAGGATCAGATACAGCATAGGTTCACAGGAGGGGGATCACATCAAACAAATCTGATAAATTTCTTTAATTAGGTGACAAAGGAAGTAGATCAGGGTGATGCAGTGGATGTGGCATACCTAGATTTCAGTAAGGCATCTGACACCGTTCAACATAGGAACTATTAAACACACTAGAGAGCTTAGCAGGGGGTCCAAAGATGTTAAATTGGGTAAGAAAATTGGTTAGTGGATAGGAGGCGGAGGATTGTGGTAAATGGAGTTCACTCAGCAGAGTGGAGGGTGACTGGTGGGGTGCCACAGGGATCAATGCTGGGACTGGTCCTCTTTAATGTATTTATAAACGACATTGCAGAAGAGCTGGAGGGGCAGGTCTGCCTCTTTGCAGGGACAGCATGTAGAGACTCTTAACTGGGGATAAGGCAAAGATCATGGGAAGCAATCACAGGAATCCTTGAAAGAGCAAGCATAAAGTGTTTTGAACTCTACTAAATTGATAGGGGGGACCAGTTTCAGCATTTTTTGCAACTTGTTCCAGATTAGGGGTAGTATGTAACTTATGGATGTCCAACCAAAGTGTGATTTGGCCTTGGGCAAAGTAAGGAAGACATAAGATGCACTTCTCAGGGCATACTTGCCTGCCATGCTTAGTGGTAGACAATCCGATATATATTGGGGCAGCTTCTTAGTGATAGCCCTGAAGGTCCAGATGGTGGCACTTTTCTGTCACCTGTCCTTAAGGGATGACCATCCCAGAGCAGTGTATAAGGAGCAGTGAGGTGTAGAATAAGGAAGACCAGTAATAAACCTTAAGGCTCTATGATAGAGCGTATCAAGTTTAGCAAGCACAGCAGCAGGGCCCTGACTATAGAGGAAGTCTACATAATCTAGTAAGGACAGGAAGGTGGTTTGGATCAGTCTCTTCTTTGCATCCCATATGAGAATGTGTTTAATCCTATAAAAGAGACCTAGCCCCTGTCTAAGCTTTTTTTATCAGTTCTTCAATGTGGTCATTGAAGAAGAGTCTGTGGTCAATCCAAACTCCCAGGTATTTGAACTTGGTTACATATTCCAATGGTTCACCTAGGAGTGTAATGATCTGTGGTAACATTCCATAGGAGGCCGGGTTCATTGAATGGGCAAAGGGTGAAAATAACATCGCCTTGTTTTTTTTTTGGTGATTAGGAGTAGGTTCTGGTTCAATACGTGAAGTTGCAGCCGATTGAATTCCTGTTGAAGATCTCTGCATGCTGTTTTTGGAGTAGGTCTGCTAATGTATAGTACTGTATCATCTGCAAAAAGATGTACATTGGCAGATTTGCTATTGGCATCAGTTCTGTTAATATATATGGCTAAAAGCAGTGGACTCAATATGGAATCCTGCAGTACACCTCTCAATACGAGTTTTAGTGGTGAGAGTTCCCCTTCCATTTTTATCTGCTGAAGCTGACCTGCAAGGTACTTAGAGAACCATCTTAGGGAAAGTGGGTCCAGGCCAATGTTACGGAAGGAAGAAAGGAGCAGGTCATGGTCAACAGTATCGAATGCCTTGCTTAAGTCTAAAAATACTGCACAAACAAAATTCTTAGAATCCAGTTTGCACAGCCAGTCATTAGTCACCTTAGCCAGTGCCGAGTTGGTACTATGTCATGATCTGAAGCCTGATTGTAATGGGTTAAGCAGATTTGCAGACTCTAAATAGTTCCTGAGCTGAGTACTCACAATTTTCTCCAGCAGTTTGGACAAGATAGGGAGTAGGGAAATCAGCCTGTAATTATTAAGGTCACTATGGTCTCCGGATTTGAAAATGGGGATCACATGGGCAGTTTGCCATAAGGGAGGAAGATTGCCCTGTGAGAGAGATGGATTAAAAAGATGAGTAATTGGCACAGCCAAAACATGAAAGCCAATTTTCAGGAAAAAAGGGTCTAAAAGGTCTGCACCAGCACTTTCCCTGGTATCCAGCTGAAGCAGAAGGTCTTCAGCCTCTTTCAAGAATGTAGGCTGAAGGGAGAATGCATTGCTAGTGACATGGGCTTCTTTATCCTGTACTTCAAGTTGTGAGTAGAGATTGTTGGCAGAGTAGGTATCGAAGGCTAAACCTGTGGTAGCGAAATGGTTGTTGAGAAAATCAAGGATTGTCGGCCTATCCGAGACTGAAGTGGCACCAATAGTAATTTTTGTAGGTAAGGAATTACAAGATATGTGACCTTCTATATCCTTTAAGTTTTTCCAAAATTTGGAGTAACCCTTAGAGGAAGAGTCAAGTTCTACATGGTAAAAGTTTGCCTTAGCCTCTTTAACCATCTTGGTACAAAGGTTCTGTGCCCTCCTAAATAAGATCCAGTCTGCTGGGAGCTTAGTTTTCTGAGGTGTTTTCCAGAGCACGTCTCTGTCAAGTATTGTGGTCTTCAAGTCCTCCATAAACCACTGGCATGATTTATTCTTAGCATAGACTTTCACCAGTGGTGCATGCTTGTCCAGGGCCCCTAGCACAATTTCTTGGAAAATGTTGTATGCCGTGTTCACTGATTTTGCTAAGTAGAAGTCCTGCCAAAGCAGGGAATCACGTAGATCAGAGATATATGCACAAGGGTCAAAGTTACGTCCACACCTCTTGATGGTGAATTTGGATGAGGATGATAGTTTTGGGTTGGATCTTACACAGGCAGTGAAGCAGTGGTCACTGATATCAGAGAAGAATGGGTCGGATTTTACACAGGCAATGAAGCAGTGGTCACTGATATCAGAGAAGAATACACCAGTGTGGGAAACTAGAAGAGGTTTGCTAGCTACAACAAGATCCAGCAGAGTGCTATTATTTGGGTTCTTCTTGTTAAGATGCATAGTTTCATTCATAAGTTGTGACAATCCGAAGGAGTCACATACAGATTTAAGGGGTGTGAAGGCACTGGAGAACCAGTCTAGATTGAAGTCTTCTAGTATGATAAACTCCAAGGACAAAGATCCCAAGGAGTTACTTAGATGGTTCAAGAGCTGTAGTCCTGCCGATGAAGGCCTATAGTATCCTATAACACAGAATGAGACAGCGGAGGAGAGCTCAACTTTGAGAGGCAGACTTTCAAATTCCTTTGGAATTGAGGTCAGGTTAGTGACTGATGCAATAAATTTGTCCTTAGCGTAAATGGCAACACCTTCTCCTCTAGCCTGCCTGTCAGTTCTGAACAGGGAGTAGGATGAGATGTTCACCTCATGGTCAGCAGTTCCAGGTGTGAGCCAAGACTCAGTGATCACCAAGACATCAGGCATGGTACAGCAGACCAAAGCCTGAATAGAGATACATTTTTTAATAGGCTACATGCATTGACATGCATAAAGCTCACACCTTTGATACTAGGTAAGTCAGCAGGAGATGTGATTGCTGCTGGAGGACCAGGGTTGAGCTCGACATTGCCAGAGCACAATAATAGAAGGAGCAGAAGTTTCCTAATAGCTCCTAAGAGTAGCCTGTGCACTCTAGTTTGTTCATGTTTGCAGGGATTATTAGGTGGAGTTGGGGGGTCCCTAAGACTAATGCCAAGTGAACCTAATGCCAAGTAGATTAAAACCCTAATCATGAATGGCAGGGACAGCTGAGCTATGAGGGAAAAGAAATATACTGATGTACCCTCTATAGCTGGTACAGTAAGAGTTCCAGCCCACCAAAGTAGATGTATAGCCTGTTCCAATTTGGGGAGCTTGAAGGCACATATATAACAATCAGGGTAGTTAAGAAAACCCTGGCAGTCCACTGTGGCATTAGGTTCGAGCACACCACTAGGAGGAGGCTGTGTGAACATATGAAGTTCTATGTGGCATAGTATGAGGAAGGATAGACAGGGAAACAAGCAAATGGCCCTCATTCTGGAGCCTGGTCACAACGAGTGCCACATGCCTTAACTTAACTAGCCCTGGTTTTTAATAGCCAGAAGAAGGTGGCAAACTGTAACAGCTCCTAAGCACTTCCAATACATTAATTAGCCCTGGTTCATATAACCAGAGGAAGGTGGCAATCTGTACCAGCTCCTAAATACTTTTAATATGTTAGGGGTAGCATAGTCAGTATTTAACGTTCCTAACCCCAGGTCAGAAACAGGATAACGGGTGACGGGCTACAGTAACTCTCACAGTAAAATTCAGTTTGACCTAGAATAGGTGGCCAATGAGTCATAACCAACATGAGGACCAAGCAATTGTGGTATGTCCCTTTAAACAAATCGCTAGCAGCACTGCAAGCCAATAGGGGATTTCAGCAGAGAAGTAGGTGGTGCTAGCAGGCATTTTAGATGGCCTAAGGAGGGGGTGGGCCAAAAAACTGGAGACTAGGCAGGAGTGGAAACAGCAGCACACTAAATTCAAAATAAAATCTTCACTGAGAAATCATACATGAGCAGGCAAATTGGTATAAAGACTAAGCAGGGAAGTTTTAAAACAACTGTAGCTGTGATCAGAACTGAACTAAATAGTGGCAAGTCAGTAAGCTAAAGTAAGTGAACAGCAAACATTATTTACAGCACATTCTAAATAGTAGCAGCTAAACCTGACATAGAAAGTACATTTTTTTAAAATCTAGCCTTCAAGGAGAACCAGAGAGGTCCTGAGAGGAGAACAGTCAGAGCTTGCAGTCGGCAGGGGTATTCGTCAGGCAGCCAATCAATCCTTGCCAGACCAGTGAGGGAGCCAGTCAGAGGTCAGGAATACCAGAGCACCAAGAATTGAATTCAGTGGCTCTTGTGAGGTCTCGTACCTGAAAGGCTTTCATGGAGGTGTGGCTGGAAGATGGATCGGGTTGGGGCAAGCGTTGAGCGCTGCTTGGAGAGGTCCTTGGGGAGAGCACCCTTCTCCAGGGCTCATGACTGTAGGAAAGAAAGAGAGCAGTGGATAAATTTAAGTAAAAAAGGCAGGCAGGGATCAGAATACAGGCTATAATGTAGACTAAGTGAGAAGCAAGGGGCCGGATAGGACAGGGATGTTTCACTGAGAACAGCAGGGGGTTGGAGCCACAGGGACAAAGGAACAATTAAATGTGATCGGGGGGTGTTGGGACAGCAGAAATTTGAAAGGAAAGAGCAGAGAGCAGGGCAGATCAGTACCAAGCTCCGGAAGGGGGGAGGCAGGGGGTAGCAGGAGAAAGAGCTGGGGCTGGGAAGAGAATAGGCAGGAGTGGAAACAGCAGCACACTAAAGGCAAAACATGGCAAAGCTAAGGGTGGACAAGGCAACTGATCCAGTCACAGTGCACCCCAGGTTGCTGAGAGAGCTCTGGGAAGAGTTGGCTGGCCCCTAATGGCAATGTTCAACATATCGCTTGTGACAGGGGAGGTACCGGGGACTGAAAGAGAGTGGATGTGGTCCTGCTCCACAAATGCGGTGATAGGGAAGAGACTGTAAAATACAGGTCAATCAGTTTGACTTCAGTAGTGGGTAAGGTAATGGAATCACTGGTGAAAGAAAGGATAGTTGAATACCTTACTACAAATGGTCTGCAAGACCCAGGAAGACATGGATTCACAGGAGGGAAGTCCTTCCAGACAAACATAATAGAATTTCTTGACTGGGTAACAAAAGTGGTGGACCAGGGTGGAGCAGTGGATGTGGCCTATCTGGACTCCAGAAAGGCCTTCAACGCCACGTACAAGGCTAATAAACAAACTGTGCAGCCTAGGAGTAGGTACTAAAATAATAAAATGGGTGGAGAGCTGTCTTACTGGCAGGAGCAAAAGGGTGGTGGTAAATGTGGTACACTCTGGCGAGGGAAGGGTGATGAGTGGGGTGCCACAGGGGTCAGTTTTGGGGCCTGTCCTCTTCAATGTCTTTATTGTCAACTTTGCAGAGGGGCTGGAGGGGAAGGTATGCCTGTTCATGAATGACACAAAAATCTGCAATAGGGTGGACACACCAGGAGGAGTTGAAAAGGTGAGGGAGGACCTTAAAAAACTGGAGAAATGGTCTAGAGTTTGGTAGCTTGGATTCAATGCAGAAATGTACAGGATCTTACACATAGGGCACAAGAACTCAGGGGCAACATACAAACTGGGAGGGGACATACTGACAGTCATGAAGCAGGAAAGGGATCTGGGAGTTATCATCTTAGATGACTTAAATATGGCTAGACAGTGTGACAAGGCAGTAGGAAAGGCTAGCGAATGCTTGAATGCATAGGGAGGAGAATCACCAGCAGAAAGAGGGAAGTAATAATACCCTTGTATAAGACACTTGTAAGACCCCACCTTGAGTACTGCATGTAGTTCTGGAGATCTCAACTTGGAGAGGACATAGACAGGGTGGAGGCAGTGCAGAGAGGGCAACCAGAATGGTGCAGGGCCTACATTGGAAGACCTATGAGGAAAGACTAAAGGTCTTGCATATATATTCCTTAGCAGTAAGGGGGGGGGAGGTATATGATAGAGACATTCATATACCTCACTGGTATAAACAGAGTGCAGGAAGGGAGCATCTTCCGGGACAGGAGATGCTTAAGGACAAGAGGGAATGGTATGAAGTTGGGGAAGGGCTCAGGAGTAATGTGAGGAAGTACTGCTTCATGGAGAGGGTGGTTGACACTTGGAATGGCCTCCCGGGGGGGGGGGAGCTAAAACAGTCACTGGATTTAAAAATACATGGATATACTGGAAGTCAGTGGGTGGTGCTCTGGAGTTCAAGTAGAGGGACTGATAAGGCAGACTAGATGGGCCAAGAGGTCCTTATCTGCTGACAAATTCTACGTATCTATGGCAACTTGGGTTCAATGTGAAAAGGTGCAAAATAATGCATTTGGGGATATGGGAATCCAGCGGCTGAGTAGAAAATGGGAGGAGAGATAGTAACAACAAGCAAGCAGGACAGAGACCTTGGTGTAATTATCTTGAATTACCTAAAGGTAGTCAGGCAGTGTGACAAGGCAGTTGGGAAGGCTAATGGGATGCTGGGTTGCATAGGGAGGGGGATCACAAACAGAAGTCGAGAGGTGGTGTTACCTCTGTATAGGTCACTTGTGAGACCTCATCTGGAATGCTTTGTACAGTTCTGGAGACCACATCTATGGAAGGATATAGACAGAGTGGAGGTTGTCCAAAGGAGAGCAAGTAAAATGCTGAGGGGTCTGCAACAGAAGACCAATGAGGAGAGACTGAGGGAACTCAATATGAGCACCCTGGAAGAAAGAAGGGAGATGAGGGATACGATAAGGGTATTTAAATACATAAAAGGGGTAAATAAGATACAGGAAGTTAATTTTTTTTTTTTATAAAAAAAGTGCTTAAGAACAAGGGGGCATGACATGAGGCCAGAGGGGGATAAATTCAGGAGAGATATAAGAAACCTCTTCAGGGAAAGAGTGAGGGATTCCTGGAACATGCTACCAGTCTAAGTAGTTGGGGCGAAAACAGTGGAAGAGTTCAAGAAAGCTTGGGATAGACTTAGGAGAATCTTAGGGGAAGGAACGAAGGGCAGATGAAAAAATCAGAGATCAAGCAGGGTTTGTGGGGATAATGTAGGTAAGGTCATATGGGTGGACTGGGTGGAGCAAGTTGTCCTTATCTGCGGACAAATTCTATGTCTCTATGTGCTTCTATTTATTTATTTCTTTAAAAATTGGTAACTGGGAAAGGCACACTGAGCCAAGGCTCATTTCCAGGTGCTACCTGGAAGAGAGGAGAAGGGGAGTACAGAAAAAAATAACATTACAAAACAAAGTGCGGTTACATAGACAACATTAGAGGTGCAGTAGCAATGTGGTGAACAAGTAAATAAATGACAGCAGGACTCATCGCAGTGGTATGTGGATAAGCAGTTACAAATTCAATAAAGTGTCCGGTGCCTGTTGGGGAAGGTGACAGTGCTATGCGGTACAGAATCAGAATGTGGGCATGTTCAACAATTTGTCTAAATTACAAGGAGGTCCTAAGTGGGGGGGGGCTAAGAAAAGAGGGGAAGAAGAGTCAAGAGGGGGAGCAGACAGGGACAGGAGGGAGCAGGAAGGTGCCTTAGCTTAAAGTTAGGTAGACCCATTCCACCTTTTTCTTTTTTCTGGGTTAACTTGTGAAATCTTTTTTCCTTTCCCATATGTAGGACAGCATTTTATTATCTTAACCTGGCTTTTTTTTTCCCTTTCCCATGTGTAGGACAGTATTTTATTATTCATTTTATTAAACCATCCATTATCCATCTTGGTATGAAGGTTAATTTTACCCCATATCGATGGGTTAAATTGTTCCACTTTTTTCAGATCCATTTTCTATCTGATCTATTAAGGGTTCTACATTAATTTTAACTATTTAGGTATTTTCTTGTGGTGTTTTAATTCCTAGGTATGTGATGTATTGTTCTTTCTATTTAGGGAACCCATTATTTGAGTTGCACTGGGCTTGGGTAGTATGTTTATTTAATGGTATGAATTCAGATTTTGCCCAGTTTACTTCTAAACCAGAAACCTTGTGGAATTGGTTCATGATGTTAATTAGGTTTGGTAATGAGGTTTGAGGATTCTGCATTGTAAAGAACATGCCATCTGCATATGCAAGTAGCTTACAGATCTTTCCTTTTAACTCCTGCTATACTAGTCTCCATTTGAGTTTTTGATAATAGTGGTTCCAGAGCTAATAGAAAAAGGCTCAGCAATAAGGAACTGTCTTGATGTGTACCCCTGCATACAGTAATTTAACATTTCTACATCTGTAACCATTGGTTAGGACTGCTGCTGATGAGTTTGTGTATAGAGTTGTGATCCAGTTAATATAAATACTGAGAAAGCCACATTTGTTTAGGGTTGCTCTGAGATAAGGCCATTTAATAGAATCAAATGCCTTTTCTGAGTTTAATGAAACCATAAATGATGGTTTTGTTGATAATTTAGATGCCCATAGCAAAGACAAAATCCTTCTGACATCTGATCCCTGTCTGTCTTTAACAAAGCCTACTTGTTCCTTTCCTATAATTGTAGGGATTGTGTTATGTAGCTTATTACTTAAAGTTTTTGCCAATATTTTATAATCTGTGTTCGACAGATATATTTGCTGTAACTTGATCATTCTTCTGAGTTTTTAAATTTCTTAGAAATTAATACTATAAGAGCCGCTCTTAATGTATTTGGGAGTTGCCTTCTGTTAATGTGAATAATTGAACACATTTATTGTTTGTTAATTAGGGAAGTCAGATGTTTGTATAATTCACTAGGCAATCCATTTGAGCCTGGAGTCTTCCCATTGGACAATAAGTAGACTGATGCTTGTACTGTATTTCTTCTTCTTTAAAGAGCCACCAATGCGGGAATCACATGATGTGTGGTTGAGAGTGAACGCTCAACTCGACCACTTTGGCCCCTTCACTCTCTTTTTTACTTATTTTACATTCATCTGGCACTGAAATCCAGTTTTATTTGAGTTGCCATAACTGTCTTACCTATCTTGTTGTCTTGGGCTTTTAAATCTTGGGAAGCAATGGAGGCAGAAATGCGATTTGCTCCTCCATGCCATACTCCCCCAACAACACCGGAAAGAGAGAAAGGCCCTAAATGCTCTAAGACACTGGCTAAACAGTCAAGTAGATCCAGCTTTACATCTGTTACTTTAATGGAGGAACGATTCCTTCAAGATTTAATTCCGGTGAAAGACACCATGCAATTGATCACCAAAGAACCTAAAGCTCTTTGAACAGCCACATAATCTCTCTTCCAGTGGGTTAGGGATGTGGAGGCCCACATCAGTTCATTGATTGATTGATGCCTCAGAACTGAACCCGACTTAACTGCCCTTCATCAAAAGGTGTATAAAGTTGAAGAGTGGATCATCGATCATCATTTTGGGGCTACCTGAGAGAGCGGAGAGGACTTATGCTATTTTATTTGCTCAAAAGCTATGCGATAAGCTGGTGGGTCCCTCCCCGAATTGGTTGGCTTTTGTTTTTGAATGGGCACATCAGGCATTACAGGCAATGCCGCCGGAGGGGTCTCCTCCTCCTCCTCCTCCATTTGTCTTCAAGTTCCTGAACTATTTAGATCAACAGCATCTGTTGAGTAAGCTTAGGGAGCCGCAGTCTATCTCCAGGAAAGGCTCGAAGCTCCATGTGGTTCAGGACTTGCCCTTAGCTGTGTGACAAAAATGAGCAGCCTATCACCCCATCATGTCTAAGCTCCTGGCCGCAAGCATTAAATTCAGGATGCTGTATCCTGCCCAACTTCAGATCACTTGCAGTGGACAACTGAAGTCCTATGATTCAGAGAAGCAAGCCTACAAGGAGCTGCCTACTCTCCTTCCAGATCTCTTCAAGGCAAGCTGACTGTAGAATCAAGGGGCTTGCTTGGATGCCTGTTGGCAGGCTTATGCCTAGGGTTGATGGCTCTCCATGCCTGTGGATGCTTTATTGGATTTGGCTGTGTATGTTGCATTAATAAAATTCTAGCAGGTCTATTGTATGATGACAGAGACTCGAATGTTATACCCGAGAGTCTGTAATGTTAGTCATTTCTTCTAGATCCAGGTTCGGGGTTTTTATTAATATACAGTCCTCTTCTTTAGAGCCAAACCTATTCAGCTGCTTTGTGTTGACAATCTGCTTCTGTTCGAGAAAAGTGTGTCCAGACTGCTGATTTCATGAATATTTCTCAGAGGTTGTTTTGGGCTGCTCACTGGATTATGTTTACAGAGGTTTGGCTGTTGAATAGACCTTGCATTCTTTTGTTCAGCAACAAACTGGTTAGTATTTTTTTTTTATTATTTTCCTGTGACAATGGGACACTACTGTCAGGTGGAACAACTGTTTAATGCCTTAGATAATGCAAGATTTCTGTATGGACAGTAGATCGGTACTATGCTCTTTTATACTTTAGGGCTCCCCCTTCAGTGGACTTTGACTCACTGGAATTTCTTTCACTTAATATTTTTTAGTATAATAGTCTGGACTGAAAAGCTTATTGACCAGAGGCTGTATGTTTTTCTTTGAGTACGAGAGGTGTCTGTTTGTTTTTCTGGCTCTTTATTTTTGTATTTACATGATATACTGATTCTTTTATGGTCCCCATCAGACAGAATTCTGTCTGGTTCCTTTTAATGCAAACTAGTTTTTCACTTTGCCTTTTACTGAGTTCATATTTGAATTTCATTATTTTGTATAATGAGTCTATGTTGGGGTTCTTCTCCTTTTGTATGATTATTAACTTATTAAGTAGTTCTTCCAGATCTGAATCTAAATTCTTTAAATCTTCTCTTTTTTTTTCTTAAGGTTTGAGTTGTACACTATTATCCTCCCTCTTAAACCGCAGTTAAATGCTTCCCATATGGGAGGTTTTGAGACCTCTTAAGTGTCGTTTCTGCCTTGTTCCATTCTATAATTTTATGTCGTTGAATAATAAGGTATTACGCCTCCACATAGGGGGTCTTTACCTAAATGTCCCCAATTACATATTTAGAGACACTGCTGCATTGTCTGAAATGGTGTAACATCTTATGGTAGAGAAAAATAGTTCCATGGCATCACAGCGACATGTTTACGGTGCCATATCAATACAGCATCTGATTTTGTTAACTGTCATATTCAGCAACCATTCTGTTTGCAGAGGGCTGTGCCCCCATCCCTCCCTTACTAAACCTTACTAAATATACCAACTCGGGTGGGGGCGGACCTCAGGGAGAGAGGCACAGAGAGTTCACCGAATATGACAGTCACCAAAATCTGGCACTGTATTGATGCAGCAGTGTAAACGTGTCATTGTTGCGACAGTATATGGAGAAAAAACAGCAAAACTGTCATCTTAACCAGTATATCAATATCCAGTTCAACTTGTGTAAATTAGCTATTCAATAAATAATTAGATTGTTCCTTGTCAAATTAGTAGGACCTACATTATGTTTGCAGTCTCATTGAGAAATCTCCTGTGAGAGGTAATAGTCTAGATAGGAGCAGTCTTTCCTACAAAGAACCACATAAGTATGAATAAAGTTAGCTATTTGCAAGTTATTGTTTCATATTCTGTTTATTCAATAGATTGGTACTGAGTGAGCCATGCATTCTTTCATATACACAAATCCAGTCTTGCCACAGTCAATGTTACATCCCTGATAAAATAATGCAGAGACTTTAATTACAATATTTACTGTACCTTGCTGCAAATTACGTTACTGAGATCTTCATTTTCTGTAAGCTTAGGGTCAGTGACTGTAGTTTCTTCACTTGTAATAAAGTATGACATTGGAATGTCTCAACCATAGTCATTTCAAACGAATTATGCATAAAATGCATATCCATATGCTGTTATCCCTTTATATGATGCATTCATGAAAATCATGTGATTTCCATGTGATAAAAGCATTTCATATTGCCATTGTGAGTCTATGACAATAATGAGTGGTTCACCTTCATTTTGACTTAGGGGCTGATAATGAACAATGTATTCCTTTAGATCAGTTTTCCTGAGTTGTTCAACACTTGCATTGTCATCAGTGTTTATATAGTTTTGTGCCAGATACCTTTGATCACTTTGCTATCATGCATTGTGACAAAGTACTTATGGTCCTTTTATAGTATCAAAACCTCTTCCACGTGACCATTTACAGGTCCTGCTAATTATATTGGTTGACAACAGACCCTTGATAACCAAAAGTGTATTTGTGACAAAAGTGTGGGTGGATTTGATTGATTTTCTGATGTTCTGACTCTAAGAGATCATGGCAGTTGTGTGCTGACTGCAGTCAGGTGACACAATCTGAAAACTGATATCAATGAAAGTAAAACTGACATATGAACAACAGGCGTTGGCTCTTGATTTGAATGGGTTTCCAATTGATGCTCCCTTACGTTTGCTGGAAAACCCACACTAACAGAACAAAGTTTTTTTTTTTCAAATTTGCTCTGCATGTGAAAAACCCACACTCAGAAGCACTCAGCTATGATAAGTGTTCTTTAAGAAACTGGTCTTTGCCTTGGTTTTCTAATATGTATATTTTCCATATAATATTTGGATTGGATTCCTTTCTCAATTGACTCTCAATAGAATTTATCCAGTATTGTTTCACATTTATATCTCAAAGAAAATAGAATGGTGATTACAACAGCATTGTCTGTAAGTACAGTAATATTACCTGAATGAGGGTACACTGCACCATAAAGAACAAAATATCATAAGCAACAAAACATTCCACTGTCTCAGTCCCAGGATACAGGATTTCAACATGTGCTTCTATGTGGAACTGGCGCCAGCCTTGGTGGCACTGGCCAGTGACTTTGAGGCATGTATCATACATCTGACCCCATGTGGTGCCTGACAAAACCAAGTCCAACATACTGTTCAAAAACTCTGCCTCAGAGGCAGCCATTCTACAGATACTGTATGCTTTTGAACCCTGCCTTGGGAGTAGACAACTGACACATTGAATTGGTGCTGGTCTGCATGGAAGGCATTCAACTTGTGTTACTCAAACAACCATCTCAGATGCAGGCATTGTTTCTGAGGCATTAGCCAGTGACTGTGATGCAGGTATCAGATATCTGAGCCCATATTGATTCAAGTTCAATATGCTATTCAAAAAACCCTGCCTCAGAGGCAGTCAGTCTACATTTGTGCATTTTCAACCCAGCCTCAGAGACAGACACCCATCATGTTGAATTTGCTTCAGCCACCAAGGAAGGGATTCAACTTTTGTTACTCAAACCACTGCCTTGCATGCAGGCATTGTGCCAGAGGCATTAGCCAGTTATTCTAAGGCAAGTTTTAGACATCTGACCACATGTGGTGCCTCACAGGAGCAAGTTCAATATGCTGTTCAAAAAGCCCTGCCTCAGAAGCAGCTAGTTTACATGTAGGCCTTTTCAACCTTACCTTGGAGGCAGACACCCCGCATGTTGAATTGGCACCACCAAAAAAGGAAAGCATTCTACGTGTTAGTCAAACTACCACCTCAGATGTAGTTAGTGTCCTGAAGGCATTAGTCAAACTACCACTTCAGATGTTGTTATTGTTCTGGAGGCATTAGCAAATGACTCTGAGGCAGGTATTCGATATATGACCCCATGTGGTGCCTCACAGAACCAAGTTCAGCATGCTGTTCAAAAAACCCTGCCTCAGAGGCTGTAAGTCTACAAATGACCTTTTCAACCCTGGCTCAGAGGCAGACAACCAACATATTGAATTGACACTTGGGTCCAAGGAAGGCATTCAACTTGTGTTACTTAAACCACCAGCTCAGAAGCCGGCATTGTGCCGGAAGCATTAGCCAGTGATTCTGAGGTGGGTATCAAACATATGACATTATGTAGGGCCTCACAGAACCAAGATCAATGTGCTGTTCAAAAAACCCTGCCTCAGAGGCTGCTAGTCTAAATGTATACCTTTTCAACCCTGACTCAAAGGCAGACACCCAGCATATTGAATTGGTATTGGGGTTCAAGAAGGGCATTCAACTTGTGTTACTGAAACAACTGCCTCAGATGTAGGCATTTTACCAGCGGCATTAGACAGTAACTCTGGGGCAGGTATCAGACATCTGAGCCCATGTGATGTCTCACAGAACCAAGTTTAATATGCTGTTCAAAAATGCCCTGCCTCACAGGTGGCCAGTCCACATGTATGGTTTTTCAACCCTGCCTCGGAGGCATACAACCTACATGTTGCATTAGTGCCAGCCTCCAAGGAGGGCATTCAACTTGTGTTACTCAAACTGTTACCTCAGATTCAGGCATTGCACCAGAGGCATTAGCCAGTGACTCTGAGGCAGGTATTGGACATCTGACAGTATGTGATGCCACACAGAACCAAGTTCAAGATGCTGTTTAAAAAACCCTGTCATGGAGGCAGCCAGTCTACATGCATGCCTTTTCATCCCTGCCTTGGAGGCAGACACACACATAACCTGTTGAATTGACACCAGCCTCCAAGGAAGGCATTCAGTTTCTTTTACTCAAACCACCACCTTGGATGCAGGCAGTGTGCCAGTGGCAGATATCCTTCACAGCAATGTCATCACTAACGATAGCAGCACTAACACCCATCACCACTAGTCACAGAACTGACCACTCACCACCTTTGACAGCACTAGCCATTACCCCCCCGTTACTGCACTGACTACTTCCATGAACAGTCATAGCACTATATAGGATTTCAACATGTGTTAGTATGTAGAATTGGCACCTGCCTTGGTGGCATTTGCCAGTGACTCTGAGGCAGGTGTTAAGCATCTGATCCCATGTGGTGCCTCACAGAACCAAGTCCAACATACTTTTTTTGTAATTAATATTTTGTTATGATTTTCCCAGACAAGTACAATACAAAGATACATACAAACAGAGGTGATAAAGAAGTAAGTGGCTCAGCTGGGACTTTAACCCAGGCTGCCTGGAATACCAGTCCGATTGCACTAACCAGCTGTGCCACTGAGACAACTGGAGCCTGGGCTGTCCTTGAGCACATTACTCTTTCCCAAATGCACAAGCCAATTGCAACACAAATATTAACTTGTAACAATCACACAGGAGTGTGGTGTGCATATTTAAGGAACACATACAAACAGAGGTGAGAAAGAAGTAAGTGCCTCAGCTGGGACTTGAACCCAGGCTGTCCGGAATACCATACTGATTGCGCTAACCAGCTGAGCCACTGAGACAATTGGAACCTGGGCAGTCCCCAAGCACATTATCCTTCCTCTGAGGCACTTCTTTCTCACCTCTGTTTGTATGTGTTCCATACATATGCACACTGCACTCCTGTGTGATTGTTACAATACAAAATGTATCCAGTCAATGGAAGTAAAGAGAACAGAATAACTAGATACATTCAGCCTAGGGTTATAAAGTGCCCAGTGCAATACAATCATATGAGTAAAATAGCCACCTCATCTTATAGAATGCATTGTTTGAAATAGAATATTATCTGGTAATGAAGGTTTTAATTTTTTCAGTCCTGTAAAAGGTCTAGTGTGCATTCATTTACAGGTATCCGTAACAGAGCCCAATATTGTTCAGGATGCCTAAAAAATGGTCATATAAAAAAGATAAAAAACAGTTGCTTCTACTCTCAAAAAGGAAAAGGTTCTGAGATCATCTGTAGTTTCCATTTTTTAATATAACTATTTAATTGCTACAGTGTTACTGTTAAAGATTAAATAATCATGATTAGACAATTTACTTTCATCATAATCTTCCAGTGTAATCTGTGGTGGGTCCAAATCTGGAACAGTTAAACATATTTATCCATAATTCTAAATGTTTCTGCCCACCATCTCTGAGCCATGTCCCAGGTCCTAAACATGTACACAAATCTGCATCTTTCCCATTGCAATGTCAGCAAGCGTTATCTTCCTAAGACAAGCCTTAAATAATGTACATGGTATAAAACAGCCTCTGTTAAGAGTTTTATATTGAATGGACTTATCCCTAGAGGCCATATATGAAGTCATAGAATTATGTAACTTCCTCCATTGGATCTCTCTTAAATTTCTATTAATTTCTTTGGACCATTTTTTTCTGTTATGTAAATTTTGTCTAATGGTTGTTAGGTTTTGCCATCAAATACACAAGGAACCCTTTTCCTCCCCTTTTTTCAAGAAACATATGTATGTCTTTTTCAGATGTTCTCATTATGGCCCAATTTGGTGCCCTCTTTCATCTCATGCATTCCTTAGAAAATAGATTTTTAATCTGGATATATCTGAAAAATTCAGTCTGAGGGAGTTTATGAATTTTCCTTCACTCTTTCCAAGACAGAGCTTTATTGTTATGTATAATACCAGACCACCTGGAGATTCTCTTCTCTTTCCATGTTTTAAAATATAATGTTTTTTCCATTAATTTTAATATTCAGGTTTTTCCATAACCCACTAGATAGATACATATGGGAGTCTATCTTAGTTTTATTTAGGTTTTGTTTTATCGATACACTAATATTTGTTATAATGTTACTTTTACACTTTCTATATGCATATTTATATTTGAAATTGTTAATTTCTCTTTTGATTTGTCAAACACCAAATTAAGCAGTATATCTTCTATAGCATAGTTTTCCTGGCTATTAAATGGCAATGATAATACATATTTAACCATATGTATCTTGGGGTTGGGGCAGGCAAAGACAGCCTCCTTCCTGGGCAAACAAAATTTATTCCAAGCAGTATGTGCTCTTTGACCATTCCATATACAGTCGCTTAAAGATTTTTTTAAGTTTTTTAAACCATGTTTCTGGAACTTATACAAGAATTGCTTGGGGAATTTATGAAATACTTGGGATGGCAACTATTTCCAGAATATCAATTTTGCCCCATAAGGATACTGAGAGTCTTTTCCTGCCCCAAATCTTTAGAATCAAGTCTTCCAAAAGTAATGCATGATTATATTCATAAAGATTTTGAATTTTGTCTGTTAGATTGATGCCCAAATAGACAATATAATCAGATGTTACTGCAGTATTAAAGATAGTTCATACCTCTGTGAGTGAATCCGCATTAAAAGACAATATTTCATATTTAGTTTCATTAATCATACACCCTGATACCATAGGCGAGTATTTCCTTAACCTCCTTTAAGCTATTATTAGGATCTTGCAATAACAAAGGTATGTCATTCTCAAAGGCTTGTAATTTGATGTTTGCTTGCCCCATGGTGACTCCCTTAACCTTCTCATTGACTCTGATTTCAATAAGTAGAGCTTCTAATGTCAGCACAAATAACATTGAAAAGAGAGGGCATCCCTGCCTGATACCCCTAAATAATTCCAAACGTTTTAAATAATTTACCATTTAGCTTAATTCTAGACATAGGGATGCTATACAGGGTCTTTATCCATTGGGGTAGGAGGTTTGGACTGGTCCCTGTTGGGACTCCCTCCTTCCCGAATCCAGCAGGGGAATTTTCACTGAAAATATTTTTATTCTTTCTGTTTCAGCTTGCCAGCTACTGAACGCTACACTCCTGCACCAGAGCAGGACTTGTGGTGCGACTTTGCCACCGGGACCGAGCTCCTATACTGGAGCGCATAGCAAGCAGCACAGCTTGTCTGAAAAGGGAACCAATTTTAAACTGCTGGACTAGTTTAAATTGGCCCATGGGACAAACTCACCAGGCTAGTTCAGTGGAGGATATTGGAGTAGGAGGTTTGGACTGGTCCCCGTTGGGACTCCCTCTTGCCCGCATCCAGCAGTGGAATTTTTGCCAAAAATATCATTATTTTTTCTGTTTGAGCTTGCCAGCTACTGAACGCTCCATTCCTGCACTGGAGCAGAACTTGTGGTGTGACTTTGCTGCTGGCACCAAGCTTATACTGGAGTACACAGCAAGCAGCACAGCTTACCTGAAAAGGCCACCAATTTTAAACTGCCGGAGCAGTTTAAATTGGCCCATGGGACAAACTTGCCAGCTAGTTCAGCAGAAGAGGTTTGGACTCCCTCGCCCGCCCACCTCCCTGTGGTATAGGATTCTGTTATATAGCAATCCTGTTGATACTCTAGGTAGTGGAGGTCCTGGGATTTGGTCCCCTGTAGTATGGAGGTGGGATTTTCAGATGTTTGCTGTTCTTGAGGTACAATTACAGTGTACTGTGACTCTCTCTAAATCACCAGGCAGTATAGAATACCATTCTTGTGATTGCTCATTTTGAAACTCAATATAATTGCTGTCTCACTTTGTAGTGTCAAAATTTTATATGTTAGTAGCATATACAAATTAAGCAGTTGTGTGGGATTCCTCAGAATTAATTTATTAATACTACTGTGTACATTACTTTGAATATGCTAGTAGTAATGAGGCTAGCAGGGTGACCTTCAACTGGGCATACCATCTGTTGCCTATTAGCCTTGTTGTGGGTCTTTGATGAAAAGTACTGTTTTGCATGTTCCCCTGGGCTTACATAGAAAAGCTGTTTGTCAAGCTGCCCTGGTTAACGTATTTTCCTGTCTGCCTTAGTTCTGATGAACCCTATCTACCTACCTACCTACCTATGACCTAGCACCTTGTACCAGCAAAACTGCTAAGGTATACTCAATTATGTCTGCTCCAAATCAAGACAAGGTGGCCACAAAGCCTCCCTCCACTGATTGTGTCCTTTTAACATGTTTAATTACCTCCCTGTGCTTGATGTCATTCACTGCAGACTATTTCCCTCCCCCAGTGGGTCACAGGGAAAAACAGGGACTGTCCTCTGAGTTAGACTTTACCTTTTCAAACCTAATAGCCTCTGATAGCCTGAATCTCTGGCCTATCTGCTGCATAAATTTCAAGCTTGTAATGTTTTCCACCATAGTGATCAAATGCTTCTTTCACAAACTGTTGACCCCCAAGAGTTGCCCCTCCTTGACGCACCTTCTATGGCTAACACTGGTGCTTCTAGTCCTGGCAGAAGATATAGAGTTAAACCCTGGCCCTTCTTCTTCTTCTCCTCCTGCCTATCAAGTCTCCTCCACTCCCTCTAGTTGGCTATCTGATAAGGGGCTAAAAGTGGCACAGCTGAATATTCATAGCCTCCTGCCCAATCTGGCTAAACTTACTGCTTGGGTTAATCACTACAAGCCTGACATCCTTGGCATTACAGAAATGTGGCTGAAGCCTTCAATCCCTGACTCCTCCTGTGCACTCCCTGGCCTCAACCTCATTAGGCATGACCACCCTGGGAAGAAACGAGGTGGAGGGATCTTGATTTACTACAAAAAGCACTTAAATCTGTCCATTATATCCCACCAGCAACCTCCACTGCCCCCAAATGAGTTTCTTCACACAGTATTATTGTTGGGTAACTCAAAAAAACTACACATAGTCTGCACCTATAATCCTCCTAAGAGCGATGTGCAAGGGCTAACCTACCTCCTTGATGCTGTCAGCCTGGGTCTATGTGATAATGGTGAATGCCTAGTTAGAGTGCTGAAAACATTTTTGCCCCTCTGACAACCCCGGCGCATCAGGACAACGGTGCCAGGACAGTTTTTACTGATTTCTGTGGGGGCTATGCCTCCACCCGCCCCAGCAGGGGCAGCCCCCACTCCCCTGCCAGGATTCTCCAGCTCGGGGTGCATGTCGGGGGCTGAAAGCAGTAAAATAATGTTTGGTCTGCTAATAAAATTGCACCAGCACCAGGACCCGAACCCGGTCCCTCACCCACCCCAACCACTAGCCAACCCCTGATGCCACAATGCAGCTCAGCCAGCTACCACAGTGCCACCCCCTACAGCCTCTCTGCCTCTTCCCAACCCACACTCGCAGTGCTTGCTCCCATCCCCCCACACACGTACGCATAGTGACATCCTGTTGCCCAGTTCGCCCACAGCCTCATCCAGTCACCCTACCCTCCCATCACTGTGAGGGATTGCACAGGGAAGGAGTCGCCATTATGGATGGCGCCCTTCCTCATGCACCCACCTCACAGGTTTCCTGTCAGCCCTAAGGTCCATGGTAATGAGTTGATGATCTTAGGTGACCTTAATCTAAACTGGCTTGGAGGAAATGCTAAGCAGTATGAGCCTCTGCTGGCTGGTCTCACCCTCTCCCAGTTTATTCAGGAGCACACTAGGCTGTCAATCACTGGTGGCAAAAGTACTCGCCTCGACTGGGTGATGTCAAACAGACCTGAGAGAACTGTCTGCTCTGGAACCCTCCCTGACTCTGTCTTGGATCACACCCCCATATTCTGTGTCTGGAAGGTCTCCCCTCCCAAAATCCCCTGTAAAATCCTCCAGATGAGGGATTTCTCTAATTTTAATCTGGGGTCCTTCCATGCTGACCTGGGGTTCACTGACTGGTCAACTGTGTTAAAAGCTCCTGACTCTTCCACTGCCCTAAATATCTTTCTTGCCATCTTTTTGGTCTTGCAGGACAAACATGCCCCCCTTATCAGAAGGAGGGTAAGGGGCACAGTCTCTAAATTGCTCCGTGGTAGCCTACTTGCCCTCATGAGGTCCAGGGACAAATGCTGGGCCAGTTTCAAGGCCTCAAAGGACATGGTTATCTTCCAGCAGTATAGGTGGCTCGGAAATGAGTGCAAGAAAGCCATTAATTCTGCTGAGAGTGAATTCCGCAAATCTGCTCTGGCAAACTCACTAGAAACCCTAGAAATTTCTGGAGGAATATCAAAAATATTGTAAGCGGCTCCTCAAAAGGGGGTGTCTCTGATATGATTATAGGTGGTTCAGACTGCAACAATGCCATAACTATTGCTAATGTATTTAATTCCCATTTTTCTGATTTGTCTACTTATACCTCTTTATTCCCTGCCCATGCACGTGATAATCAAGCTGTACTTCCTAGCCCCCAGCCCGAGCTTGCTTCTCGTCCATTATTCTGTTTCAAGGTGGTGACCAACAAGGAGATGCAGAGATTTCTCTTTGGTCTCTCCCCGCACTCTAGTGCTGGTCATGATCATATGGAGCCTAAGCTCCTACATCTTGGTGCCTCTTTCATTGCCCTACTGGTATCACACATCTTCAACATGTCACTCATCTCGGGACTTATCCCTGACCTCTGGAAGGTGGCTAGAGTTGTCCCGGTTTTTAAGCAAGGTAACCCTTAAAGACTTGACAATTACCAACCCATAGCCATCTTATCAGCCATTAGTAAACTGCAGGAAAAAGTTGTAGCAGTTCAACTTATGGAATACATCCAGGCTCATGAGCTGTTGTCACTAGCACAGCATGACTTCTGCAAGGGCTACAGTACCTCCTCCACCCTAGTTAAAGTTACCTCTGAGATCACGGCTGCCATGGATCTAGGTAAGCTCTCTGGTGCTATCTTCGTAGACTTTTCCAAGGCCTTTGACCTGGTTGACCATGCACTCCTATGCTCTCAACTTTGGTCACTTGGCCTGTCTGCCCCTGTCCTTGGGTGATTTTCCAACTACCTTCAGGGAAGACAGCAACTCATGAAATTCAATAAGGCCCTCTTGGAGCCCACTCCGGTAACTTCTGGAGTCCCTCAAGTGTCTGTCCTAGGGCCCCTCCTTTTCTCTGTATTTGTTAATAATCTCCCATCTGTGCCATCTCATAGTAGCACCGCATGATATGCAGATGACCTGACAATCCTTACCCACTCCTGTGACATCAATGTCATTAACCATCAACTTAGTGCTGATTTTAGTAACATCCAATCTTGGATTAGAGCTAACAAACTTGTCCTCAACCTCAGAAAAACCCAGCCCATGTTCTTTGGATCCCAGGCAAAAATAAAAACTTCCTCTGCTCCCCTGAGCATAAATGGGACTGATGAATCCTTTGTGAAGGTTGTTTACTCCATCAGGTACCTGGGGGTTACCCTTGACCCCCAGCTTGACCTTGCCCAGCATATCCAAAACGTATGTAGGGCAGTAAATAGCAAGCTAGGCCTGGTCTACAGAGTGAAGAACAAACCTCACATCTGCTGCTTGCCTTGCCTTGCCTTGGCTAGAGGTGTGTTCCTCCCTACTATCTGTTACGGGCTCATCACATTTGTGCAAACCACTAAGTTGCACCTCTCAAAATTGGACGTAGCCTATAACAACATTTGCCACTTTGCACTTTCTGCCCCTCGTCTCACCCACCATTGTGACCTGCACAACAAACTTCTCTGTCTCTCCCCAAGCAACCATCAGAGGTTTATCCTGGGATGTTTCATGGATAAGGTCCTTAGAACTGCCATCCCTCCGGTACCGGCAGAGCTCCTCAAACCTGCTTCCTCCTCATATTCCCTTGGGTCCCATGTCTCAGCAGTTCTTATGGTTCCTGCTACCTGTATGCAAACAGGCGACAGGGTATTTGCCGTATGCGCACCCAGAGTATGAAACTCTCTTCCTATCCAGATCTACTCCTCCACCTCACACACCTGCTTCTGAAACTCCCTCTGGAATTACTTGAAGCTCTCCTTGGTATGCAGCTGCTCTAAATCACACAAATGACCTCTCATGCTAGCAGGACACTTGTCTCTGGGCATCTACGTTTGGCACTTTCCTGAGCTCCTGAGCCGGTTCCTCCGGCTAGCCTCACCTGCCCATGTCTCTGTTTTGTCTGTACATTTTTTGTTACTGTATGGATTCAAATTGTTTGCCCTGTCAGTATCCTTTGAAATGTCTGTATGCTGTCTTCTGAACTTATGTGCAATCCTTACTACCCTAAATTGTCTGCTTTGTTTATCTGATGCTATGTGTTGTGCTGTCTGAACATGTCTCTTTATTTTTTTCCTTGTAATCTCCCGGGTCGCACTTGAAAATAGGCATCTGTTTTGTCTAGTGTGCTTACCTGGTTAGCAAAGACTAAATAAATAAATAAACTGAATTATTTCAGAAGGGAATCCCCACTCCTGGAGTGTGAAAAACAGCCAGTGCCATTAGAGCATATCAAATGCCATAGGGGCATTCAAGCTAATCCATATTGCCTCAGTTCTGGTTTTCTGAATATATTCTAGGATGTATTGGATCTTAGGTAGTCCAGAATATATCTGTCCGGTAGGAATGAACCCTCTCTGATTATGATGAATTATTAATTGTAAAAATGATAGAATTCTATTTCTTATGATTTTTGACAATATTTTATATTCATTATTAAGAATAGCAATTGGTCTATAATTTTAAACTCTTATATGCGCTTTCCCGGGTTTTGATATCAAAAAGATAATCACCAATTTAAATGATTCTGGTGTTCTGTTTTGCTTCTGGATACTTTAAAAGAGCACCTCCAGGAGGGGAGATACCATTTCTGCCATAATTAAATAAATTTCAATAGAAAATCCATCATTACCTGGGTATTTACCCTTAGCCATTTATTTTATTGTCTCATTTATGTCTATTCTGGCAAAGGGTGTGATTAGTGATTGTCTTTCTTCTTTTGCAAGAACCATTTCCTTAAAAAAATATTAATATAATATACATTCTCTTCTATTTGAAGTGTCCCCTGAGACATAAAAAGATTTTTGTAAAAGTATGTGATGCAATCTGCCATTTTCTCTGGAGAAGATTGTAATATATTATCTTTACTATTATAGAAATTATTTCAGTTTTTGCTCAGAAGAATGTAACCTTCTTGCCAGGAATTTCCCAGACATCTCACTGTTCAAATGCCAATTTTTACTGTATTTAAGCCAACTATATTTAACGTTACATTAATCTGTATGATTAATACATTTTTTATAATTTTCATATTCTGGCAGTATAGCTTACAGGTTAGAGTAATGAGCTGTGAATGAGCTTGTTACATCCAGAAGACCCAGGTTTGATTCCCACAATCTCCACTTGCATGCTGTGTGACTCTGAGCAAGTCACTTAACCTCCCCAGTGCTCCAAGTTTGCCCCTGTAAACAAGTGCTTGTGCCTAGTGGATCTTACCCAGTTACTAAAGAATAGTCTGCTTGACTCCTTTTATCTCCTGCCCTCATTTTGGTTTCTAGTACTACAACAGTTTGTTCCATATCCTCTGTGATCAATGTTTTCCTTCCTATTGTGACATAGTGCTTCTGAGATAATCAGTCCCCTAAGAGTTGCTTTAATAGCATCCTATGATTGAATAATGTTATCACTGTTTATGTTTTTTTTTTTTGTTACTTTCTTTTTTATTGATTTCTCAGTATTTCATACAGAAATTATTCTGACAGTGCACATTAGGATTTATAGTAATAGGTTGAGGTCGCCACTCCTCTTAATAAACGCAGGTTAAAACAAGCATGCAGAGTCGATAAGGTACGTCATATGGGGGATACAAATAAAAAAATCTGTCACTTCAATATAATACAATAAATGAGTCACTGTTACAGAGACCATGAGCTGCATGCAATATACATAATATGAAAATACCTTAAATAATATCAGTAGTGTCCCTTATACCCTTTACAGGGTATTGAGAGTTAGGCATGCACTAAACAAATATTATTTGCCCGAAGGGCAAGAAAAAAGGAATAATAAACATTAAGAATCCCTATAAATCCACACTAGGATAGCCCTCTATGTAATTTAACTCATAACTTGGACAGTTCTGCCCTTAACCATCTCATTTTGGTAGAAGGTAAAAACTCTGGCGATTTCAGACTTAGTGCCTCTTTAAACCAGTCATGAACCTTTGTACAGAATTAGGTTTAATAATAATCCCTTTTAGGTAGCATCACTCAAGGGAACAGTAACGCTATTTATTCCGATTTTAAATCATATGGGCTATTGCCAACCTGTTCTAACGTCCATAAAGCCCCTCAAGAGTCCTCAATGTCCTCCACTTCAGAATCGGATACTTCAGCTCTTCGAGATCTCGCAGGGGCATTCTCTGTGCCCATTTCAAAGCTTCAGCCGGATCCGAAAAAATAAAGATTTTCCCTTGATGGACGATTCGAATGCGGGCTGGGAACAGCATGCCATGGGTTATATCAGCCACTCTCAAGATCGCTCTGACTCCGTCAAATTTCTTCTTCTTCATCCGCGTCGAGTAGCTCAAATCCGGGTAGAGTCGTACTTGTTGCCCATCACATAGAAGGGTTCTCCTCTGTCTGGCTAGTTTCAGTACTAAGTCTCTTGAGCCTACCCCATCAAGCACTATAACTACTGCTCGAGGTGCATCCGGATTCAAAGGTCTTCCATGAGCCGCCACTCGGTAGGCCTTCTGGATGTGTAGCTCGTTCTCAGAGAGTATATCTCCCAATTGTAAAATCAGCCAGTCTCTAACAAACAGGGCTAAATGGTCACCCTCCACTCATTCCAGTAACTCAATTATTCAGACATTAGAAGATCTAGCTTGGTTTTCCAGCGACTCAAGGCAATTCTTTAAATGGGTATTCTCTTTTATCAGAGAAGCTGCAGCCCCTCGCGCTGCTTCCAAACTTTTTTTCGATTCGAAAGTCTCTGTTTTAACAGTTTCCAGCTCCATTTCTAGGCTGCTTACTCTTTGTGTAAGGGAGTCAAATTTCCCATCCAGTCCTGAAACTGCCTGGATAAGCCTATTGATTTTTAGGCCGAGGGTTTGCAGGGTTTCCTCGTTCTCAGTTGATGATGTAGAAGCCGTTTGGTTGGGAGCAGACCTCGTGTTCGGTGGATCCGAAACTGTTTTGCTCCTGTCCCCCCTGAGATTGCAGCCTTTCCTTTCGAGGGTTTCCCATGTTGAGGTCCAAGTGTCCTGCTTTCAATTTCTGTTTTTTTATCGCAATTTCTCTGCCCAGAAAAATGAGTTTTATTTATTTTATCGTAGCAAGTGTGGAGAGTATTATAGATCTGCCTCCATATTGCTCGGGCTTCACAGCGCCCCCCCCCCACTGTTTATGTTATCTACAATAACATTCTGGATAACGTCACTTAATCTCACCACAAAATCTTGATTATTTGAAAAAATAATTTTATTTAGTCTCCATAAGTCACTTTTTCCCTTCCTCTGGCCTTCCCAAACACATGAATAGATAATGAGGTTATGATCTGAAATGTATGACACCTCTATATTGGTTTGGTAACAAGAACGGTTCAGCACAAATTGTGTGGAAGGAGGTCACGTGATGTCTGCTTGCTGAGCAACAGCAGGAGTTTGGTGCTCTCCCTTCCTACCAACTACTATTGTATATTTCGTGTTTGTATTGGCAAATTCAGCGAGAAATTTAATCTACACTGTTGCAGGATCACCTTGCCGGCTGGTCTACGTGCGTTCCAGAAGGAATAGCTTGGTCTCTGTGTAAGATGGATGTGGATAAAAAGCAGGCCGCGATCCGACATACGCCGCCTGCTACACCGGAGAAGCTCCCGAAAAAGCCGCGTAACCAACCTGGATCTATCTCCGATAGATCGGAGGACAAAGGCCAAGTAACTTGCCCACTGTCTGAGGAAAAATTCCTGCAGGAGATCGCTCCTTTGAAAGACGTGCTGCATTCAATTACTACCGATTTGAAGGCCATTCGGGATGATCTCTCAGCACTAACTGTTAGAATATCTGACGCGGAGGCCAGGGTGCATTCCCTCGAACAGTGGAAAACCGCCGAGGAAGCTGAGATGTTGTCTCTAACCCATCAAGTTAAGAAGCTTCAGAATAAAACCGTGGATTTAGAGGGCCGAAGTCGACGCAATAATTTGGTGGTCTTGGGTCTTCCGGAGCTTGAGGAGGGTGCCGATATTATGGCATTCCTTTAGAAGCTCCTCAATAAATTGGTAGGCCCATAGCCCCTCAATCCCTATTACCAATTGGAATGGGTCCATAGGGCTCTTAGACCCAGGTCTCCACCGGGTTCCCCTCCAAGACCCATCATTATAAAATTTTTGAGCTATGTGGAACGGCAGCACGTCGTCACTAAATCCTGGGAGCTACAGTCCATCACCTGGGGTTCGGCCAAACTACGTATCGCACAAGACCTACCTAAAGAAGTTAGAAATAAGAGATCTGCCTTCCACCCTGTTGTGCAGAAGCTGATTGCTGCTGGCATCTCCTTTCGGATGGTCTATCCTGCTACTCTAAAGGTGTCCGTTGATGGCAGTTCATATACCTACGAGACCTCAGATCTGGCTTTCAAGGATTTGTCAATTAGACTGCCTAACCTGTTCAAGAGTAATGGTTGACTGAGAGACTCTGATGGAAATATCCCTGTTTGGACCTTTTTTTTATTTTGGAGCGCTAATTGTGTGCGACTGTTGCCTGCCTGTCCTTGAGAATATTCCTTGTTGATGTTTTGTTCCTCCTTACCTGTTTGGCCGCTCCTGGGGCCGTTGAGTTGCCTGCTGCCCTCAGGTGACTGCGTACGCCGGGCTAGGCCGCGTTGGTCCCTCCTTGCTTTCCCTCTCCTTTGATGGTGCCATTGCCCAGAACCTCTTTCGTTTGGAGGTTGTTTCCCGGGGGGCGGGTTTCCGACTGGACTGATTTGGTCCTACTGCTAATAGCCTCCCCTGGGAAGCAATCTGGACCTCATTGAGATGGTGCCTCAGGGATACTTAGCACCCTAGCTACCTTCTGGTCTCTCTACCCCCGGTTTCTTTTTGAGGGTGAGTCAATCCCCCGGCTTTTACTTTGGTTTCGTTATGCTGGTGGGGGTATTGGGGACGGATCTGGGCAAGTGCAGATCCCGCCGTACCTAACTGAATGGTGGCTGGTGGGGGGGGATCGCTGCTCCTGAACTTTTGAATGCTCATAGGCTGCATTGCGCACTGGGAAAAGAGGGGTATGCAAACCCAACTTTGGGTTTAATGTTTCTAGCAATCTTACTGAGAGGGAGGGGTGCCGCCCGCTTATCGGGGCTTAGTAACTTTTGGTTATCTTCTATTGTTCAGCTCTCCCTTAGCAGGTTTAAATATGGGTTTGCAATGGGGTTCAGGCTGCCAGGCATTTATTGGTACTGCATTTCTCTCAGGTTTGTTCATGTCTGGCACTGTAGTGTATATAGTTGGTTGATTTTTGTGGTGGGCATTGGTTGGGGGGGATGGGGGCTCCCAGTCTGTTTGGGTTTGTGTTACAATTTGGATCGATTGCATGTACTTCAATGGCCTATAGGATTTTTTCTGTGGTGGGTTTTCTATAGTAAGCAGCTGGGGTTGGGGCTAAGGGGTATAAGTGTGCCTTTGACTTTATTTCACTATCGTTGGAAGCTTTATCTATTTTATGTGTGAAATGGTTTTAAAGTCTCTTAAGTTTGCTTCGTGGAATGTACGTGGACTCAGGGGGAAGGTCAAGAGGACGCAGGTGTTCAAGCATTGCGACTTTTTTCAGGTAGATATTTTGTTTATGCAGGAAACCCATCTTACTAATGCTGAATCGAAATGGTTGGTTCAATCTGGATTTTCGCAGGTATTTGTTGCTAATGGGTCCAATTCCAAGGGTGGGGTGGCGATACTTATTAAAAAAACATGTTAACTTTTCGGTTAATAATACGATAACTGATCCTGAAGGGAGATTTGTTCTAATTAAAGGGTTGCTTAATGGGGATGAGATGGTTTTGGGATCGGTGTATGGCCCAATAGGGGGAAGCCCCACTTTTTTTATGTCCCTCGCTGATAAAATTAGTGTCATGCTCCCTTCCCCAATTGTGTTAGGTGGGGATTGGAATCTCCCACCTTCTCACTTGTTGGATAAAGACCCTAACTCAAACCTTCCACCTACTCCGGCTCAAAGATCCTTACTGGATTTTATCCATATGCTAGGTCTTTGTGACCCCTGGCATCTCTCCAACCCATCTCTTCGTTCCTTTTCATTCTTTTCTCAACCCCATGGATCCTGGTCTAGGATTAACTATATTCTGGTTAGCATATCTCTTCTTCCGGGTCTCTTTCAAACTGGTATTGAGCCAATTATTCTTTCTGATCATGCAATTGTGTGGGCAAGTATATTTCCTGACCCTAATTTTCAAAGAGATACTGCTTGGAAATTGAATACCCAGCTCTTAAAAGATGCCCAGATTGTGGCTCAGGTCAAGGCCCTTATTTTTGATTTTTTAGAGAATAACCTAGGATCCACTCCTAGATTTGATAGTATTTAGTGCTCCTTGAAATGCTATCTTAGGGGTGAGTTAATCAAGGTAGCCTCAGCTCGGAAAAAGTCAGACTGGCTCGGCATCCTCTTTGATGGCTAAAATCAAGGAGTTGGAGAACTCTTACTTTTCCTCCTCTTCTTTGCTCTCCTTTGAGGCCCTTTGGCAGTCAAAATGAATATACAGACCTTCTTAAGGATAGAGCTGAGTATTGCCTTGTTAAGACACAGGCCAAATACATTGAGTACGGGAGAAAGCTGGTAAACTCTTGGCACTGAGACTCCATGACGATGGAAAGCTCTAGGCTGATTCCGTCCATACACTCCCCTACTGGGTCTGTAGTAACTTCCCCTAGAGATATTGCTGAGGCCTTTGAAAGATATTACAAAAATCTTTACAGTGCACCCTCTTCCCCTGTTCCCTTACCTGATATTTCAACATATTTGAATAACATTGCTATCCCGACACTTTTGCCCTCTCACATATCTACTTTGATTGCCCCTGTTTCACTCTCTGAAATTGAAGCGGCTATTGCATCCATGGTCCCGGATAAGACACCTGGCCCAGATGGATTTCCTGCAAATTTCTACAAGACTTTTCCAAGGAACTCGCCCTATTCTCCTTAAATTATATCAGTATCTTTTTCTGCTAATAGGTGGATCCTCGCTCTTGAAGCTACTATTATTTTAATTCTTAAACCGGATAAGACTCCCACTGATCCGCGAGTTACAGACCTATATCCCTTCAGAATTATGATATGAAAATATTAGCCAAGGTCCTTGCTGAGCGAATTAAGAACATTTGGATCCATCTTCTTAGTCCTGAACAAGGTGGTTTTGTTTATTCCCATTCCCCTGCGGACCATCTTAGAACCCTCTCGCATATTTCCCATCTAGCTCAGGCCTCTCACCTCCCTATGGCTTTAGTTTCTCTGGATGCAGAGAAAGCCTTTGATCATGTCAGTTGGCCCTTTCTTTGGGCTACCCTGGCAAAGATGGGATTCCCAGTTTCTTTTCTTAGATGGATCCAGGTTTTGTATGATTCCCCTTCGGCCAGGATATATTGTAATGGGGTCTTTTCCTCAAGATTTCAGCTATTTACCGGTACCAGACAGGGTTGTCCCCTTTCGCCATATTTGTTTAATCTCTACCTTGAACCTCTCCTTGTTAAGCTTAAGGCATCTCCACTTGTTAGAGGGTGCTGGGTGCGGCAGCAAGAACTAGTCCTCTCAGCATGTGCGGATGACATACTTTTGCATATCACCCACCCTGCTGCTTCCCTGTCCCATGCAATATGGCTCATTAACCAGTTCGGTAATCTCTCTCACTATAAGTTGAATATAGTGAAGTCTGAAATTTATCCCTTAAATGTTCATACACATAAGCACGGTCTCATAAAGTTTGGTATGCAATGGTCGCCCAAATCAATTAAATACTTGGGTATCCACTTTTCCTCGGACTTAGCTTTGCTTAAAAAACTTAATCTAGATGTTATCAAATCCCAAATTCAGCAGGATCTGTTGAGATGGTCCAACCTCCCTATCTCTCTTTGGGGTAGGATTAACATTATTAAGATGAATGCCCTCCCCCGTATCTTTTACCCTCTTAACTTATTGGGTCTTTGGTTACCACTCTCTTATCTGTGACAGTTCCATGTGGTCTTCTCTAATTTCCTTTGGCGCGGGAAAGGAGTTAGGCGCTCATTTCTTAAGTTATCTCTCCCTAAAGATAAAGGTGGTCTTAGGCTTCCTAACCTCCCTTTTTACTATTGGGCCACTCATTTATCCAAGCTGGGGAAATGGATTTCGAATAATACTGACTCCTCTATTCCGATCTGGCTTCAACTTGAGAAATTGATTCTTTCAGATTCCAAATTGGACCCTTACGCTGTTTTTTATACTCCCATTCCTACCCTTAAACAATGGGTTATGGACCAAACAATTCTTACGTCCCTTAGGTCCCTCTCTCAGTGCTTGCAATTTTTGGGGATCCTGCCTAAGATGGACCTAGGGCAACCTGCTGTTCTTAATCCCAATCTTAGATTGGATAATTCGATGATTGTCCCCAACTGGCTTCCTCAAATTAGCAATACTAATATAGAGCAATATTATGGGCAGGGCTCTCTCCTTTCACACGGACATCCTTGATAAATTTGATATCCCACCTAACAAGATTTTTAAGGTATACCAGTTAAGGCATCTCATCGTTGAGAAGTTTGGCATCAGTTTAGGAATCCAAGGTCTTACCCTTCCTTTCACATATTTCCACCCTTGCTTCTAAACCACACTCTATTTCGGCAATTTACTCCTTTCTGTTGGACTATAAATTCCCTGAACCTACGGCGGGGTCTAATACCTGGGTCTCTCTTGTTCCCGAGGGAACCTTGAACTGGTCCCGGGTATGGAGGGATCTACATAGATATTACACTCAGGATAGGCTCAAGCTTACTCAATATTATATTTTAAATAACATGCATTATACTCCCAAAAGGCTTTTCTGGCTAAATAGGTTAGCCCTCCCTTCATGTACCAGATGGATGAAGGGAATCCCTTGCATATTTTCTGGCATTGTCCTAAGGTAGCCCCACTCTGGTCGGCCATCCAAACTAACCTGGACCCCCTATTGGGCCTTACCACTTATTTCACTCCTGAGATATGCATTTTGGGGGACTTTAAGGTCATTGACTGTGTTGAGCGCCGATACCATATTGCCCTTATCTCTGGGGCTGTTAAAAGATTGGTTCTCAGACATTGGACCGACCAATTGGCCTTGACTTACCCGGAGTGGTTGACTGAGCTTTCGGCCTGTCTCAGTGTTGAGAGGCTATCAGTCAGTGTCCGGAATCATATGGATCTGTTTCAGAAAAGGTGGGGCAAGTTGGATGCCTTATACTTACACCGATGATCCCCTGACCGTTCCCCTGTTGTCCATGGAAGCTTGATTACCTTATCCTACTTGTATCTCTATTTTCTGCTCATGTGAAAGCAGACTTTCTTTGGCTTATTTGTAACCTTATTGGTATTTCCCTTTAGTACCGTGATTATCTGGCACACTTGGGGGGGGGCGGAGGGTGGGGTGGAAAATGGGGATTTGTGGTGGATGGGGAAATGGGAGGTTTACTTTATACCATTGTTGTTTAACTGACTTACCTTACCTTTTGCGAAAGGGTCATGCTTTATTCTGTAAAAGTTAATAAACTTAAAGTTTAGGGAGGGTGAGGGATGGGGGAGCGAGGTCTGTAGGGGGTTTAGTCTGTGTCTCCTTTACTTTGTACCAAGTGTTGACAACTGGCTTCATTACACTGTGTAAATGTTGTTTTTTTACTTTGCTGTTTTGTATTTGGAAAATTAATAAACTTGAATTTCAAAAAAAAAATAAATAAATTGTGCGGAAACAAAAATACAATCCAATCTTGAACTAACGCTGTATTTATTTGAGTAATGTGCAAACTGTCTTGTCTCCAATGAAAACGGGCTGTTTGCTCATTTGGATTTACAAGTATAAAAACTAAAAATGAAATGTCTGCCCCTTCATTAAATTCCCTCCATATATCTACAAGATCATTACTTTTTTAAAGCACGTTAAAAGCAAGTTAAAAATTCTTGATTTATATCTATCCCATTCTCTGTCCATAACTGATTCGTCCATTTTAGTATCTAATAGTCAGTTCATGTCACCACCCAAGACAATATAATTACAATCCCATCTACACAGCAAATCATTCATTACTCAAGAATATAAATGATTGATATTGCTTAAAAGGACTGTACAATGAACCAAAAATGCAGGGTGCATTACCTATAAGGGCTTTTACTAAAACAATCCTTCCATGATCATATGAGTAGCAATCTGCTATTTTTCCAGGGAAACATTTCTCCACTAAGATAGCTACTGCTTTGCCCTTCTTGCCCAAAGAGCTTGGAAAGAAATAAACCTCCCCTAGTTTTCAATTTTTAAGAATGTTTCCTGTAAGAATGTGATATCAATATCTTTATCTTTTATATGTTTTAAAACTCTATATCTCTTTACTGCGGAATTGATGCCATTTACATTCCCTGTTACAAAGGATACTTTAAACCCCATTGCTTAATTTAGTTACACCATCATACATCCACATAAGAGAGAACTTTATTACTCCAAAAATCACTTCTGTCCTTATTGCACTTGTCTTCAAAATTAAGGCCATAATCCTGCATTCAGCCTCCTTCCCCTTATTACTTGGCCCACTTGCAATTGTGATGGCTATTGCGTAACCCCCCCCCCCTTTTCTATTAGCTCCCACTCAGTGACCCTTCCTCCCTCCAGTTCCCTCTTCTATATCCCATCATCAGAACCCCTCCCCCCAATCTGGGAACCCTATATTTTTATGAAAATCAGATAAACAGGGTTGGTAATCTAATTTTTAAATCTGCAACTGCGGCTTCTCTGTTCTCATAAATTAATATCTGTCCATTCAGAAAAACCTTCACTCTTGCTGGAAACATGACAGTTGCTTTAATTTTTTTCATTCCAGAGTGTTTCTTATATATTTGTATATTGTTTCTTAATTTCCACAGATCTTGAGAAAAGTCTTGCCCTATCCCAATCCTGTTCTCCTTGTATGTGAAGTCTTTATACTGTGAAATAGCCTTAATAATTTTCCAGTTGTCATCACTTCAGAAGAGTTTAACAATGACTGGTCTACTCTCTTCCTTGTTTGCATCCAAAGTTCTCATTCCTACCCAGTGAACTCTAACAATTTATGGATATTCAGAATCTAGATAAGTTTTTAATAATGCTTTAAAGGATTCCATTACAGTTTTTGATAAGGACATTATTTGTTCCCATTTTGGACTTATACCGAATATCTGTGTGTTTTTCCATCTTGCCCAGTTTTTTTGATCACCTTGTTTGTTAGCAATCTGTGAAACTTGGGATTTTGTTTTTTAAGTTCCTCGAGCAGTGAATTACATTTATCTTTCATAGCTGATTGCCTTTCTTCTTCTTAGGCAGGTACTTAGGTAGTTAAGGGTGGATGAACACTGAAGGCACTTCTAGTCCACCCCCCCACACACACTATCAGTGGTCAAACTTTTAGATTCCAAGAGTCCATTTCAAATATCAATTTTTTAATTTTTTTTATTTTATCCTCTTTTTCTGGCAGGTCCTCCATCAAGCTCCGTCTTGGTCATGGCCCCCAGGTTCCCACCAACTATCAATTCCCCGCATACTCCTGCTCACCCGCCGGCTTGCCCCCCGGAAGGTGGGACCTTGGCACTGGTTCCCCTAATTCCAGTGCCATGGAACCAGTAACTGGTTGGGAGTGCGGCGACAGTGGCTAATTGAAGCCTGGGGAGGGCTTCATATAGATGGAGGACCCACCCCTCCATTTTCTTGTTTTTCCTCTGGGAGGTGGTGACGTGCAATGACATCCAGTGTCTGCCCCGCTTCCATTACGGACGAGCACTGGTAGCTGAGTGACTCCTGGCCTCCACCAGGGATCCGTCTTATGCTGGGCACTTCCTCACCCTCCCCCCCAGATAAGGAGAGCAGTCCATAAGACGCTCTATCCATCTCCCCCTGGCCAGCCCTCCAGTGACCTAGGTCCATTCCCAAACCCAGGTCTCTGGCATCGCAAATGGAAATCCAACTGCTGCGCCAGTGAGCCGGCACATCAATTTGTTTTTTGAAACTATACAGTGTTGGTGAATCTACAATGGATTGTGGTAAAATGTTACAATATTTTACTACTCTGCTTGTATAGTAGGAGCCGCTTTTGTTAGTACTATATGGTTTCCTCAATAATTGATTATTAAGAATCCTGAGGTTATATTCTGTTTCTCTTAAAATGAAACCAAGGTCCACCAAAAGGTTCATGTTTTTAAATTGACTATGGAGAAGAATTAGATCACCCCATAATAATCTTCTCCGAAACCTGTGCAAACCCAGTTTCTTCTAATTCTGTGATCCTTTTTGTAGCATTGTTTATTCTCGTGTCTCCATTTTCTTTAAGGCTTGTTGAATATTTTGAACAGCTTCAGCAATATCTTCCATTTTATATAGATTTTCCTGTAACTGAGTAATTTTTATCAACATTTGAAGGGCTCAGGCAGGAAGTTGCTCATCTTTTTCCTCCTCTGTAGTATCCTAGTCCCCAGTTGCCCCCATTACCCCATCTCTTCTTTTCTTAATTCAGCTTTACTTATGCTAGGTAAATTATCCTCTGTATTTTATTCTAATGGCATAGGGTTTTTTGGCTTGTCATCTGTGTTTCATTATGTTTAGTCTCTGACTCAGTCTTCTTTTGTGTCTTAGTTCTCACGTCTCTTTTCTTCGCTTCTGTACTTGATGAGACTTTAGGAGCCATTTTGAGTATGCAGTTACTTTGTCTTTTTCAAAACCTAACTGTAATTGAATTAAATTGTGATGACTCTTTGCCTTTGTCCTTACTAGATTTTTCCTTTTTTCTGAAAGGCTACTGCTTTTCGTATTTCCTCCTCCTCCCTCTCCTGTTTGCTTCAATAACGCTCATTCTGATGTTTGAAGAATTTTGCTTAATTTTTTGTTCCCCTTCACATCCAGCTTTTGTTTGTTATTTAAGTTAATGGGCAGGTCCATGACCAATGCTTGCACTTATTATACAAAGGCGATGTTTTATAATGAAAAAGAGTATTACACATTCTTAAAGTAAACTTCAGTAGCTTGATTAGCTTTTAGCCCACTATCAGAACAAGCCAAGTTCCAATCTGAAAATGTGTCCCTTGGGTGGGGGGGGGTCACACCATTCAATTAGATACCAATACCTGTAATTTCACATAAATTAATGCATTGTTCTGCATCTGGCAGACTAGAGGTAAGGAAGCTCTGTGTCATGAAGGACAGTGAAGCTGCACTTATTATACTTGTGCTCAGTATCAGTATACTTTTAGTAAAGTTCCTTAAGCAGACTTACATTTAGCCCTTTTTCCTCACTTTTCAATGAGACATAAATGAGGCATACATTATCACCATTGATTCCGCAATACTGTGCTTTTGTAAGAAACAAAGGGTTGTCTTGCTTGTGGTTCTACTTACAGAATGCTGCTTTGTTTTAACTGGTTACTCATGCACCAGGTTTTCTCTGGCACTTCAAATCATCCATTCCAAGCTAATGGCCACTGGAGGAATGGTAGAATTGTAGCCAGTATAATGCCTTTGCTTCAATGCAGATTTCTTGATACAGTATACAGGACCTTAGATCCAGAAGAATTAAAAGAGACTCCTCACGCATATGCTGCAGCTTCATTCTGTTAATCTTTTTGTCATTTGTCCACTCTGGTCGCAATGGGTCTCAGATGAACTTTCTTGCTAATTAATCCCCAAATGCTTCCACAAATTCCCATATGAATTTGCAAAAAGGGCTAACAATAACTGCTGCAGAAAAAAGCCGATGACTGTTCCAGTTTTAATATACCTTGCATGTTAATCATTTCCTTTCAAACCCACCTGGAGTTATTCACCAGGAAGCTGATGGCTTTATGTTTTTTAAGTACACAAACATTTAGAATGCCATTCAAATGGGGAAGAACATAGCAGCACTCCTTGCTGCCTAGATGTTATGAATGCTCACTGTGCTACGCCACCTCTGCCTCCCCTCATCCCGTACCAAGTCCAACAAACAGTTAAAAAAAACCCTGCCAAGAGGCAGACAGTCAACTTTCAACCTTGCCCCGATGCAGACACCTTACATGTTTAATTGGTGCTTGCCTCCAGTAAATGTACACAATTTGTGTTGCTAAAACCACCACCTCAGAGACAGGCATTCTACTGGAGGCATCAGTCAGTGACTCTGAGGCAAGTATCATATCTCTGAAGCCAAGTGGTGCCTCGCAGAACCAAGCTCAACATGCTGTTCAAAAAAAACCCTGCCTCAGAGGCTGCAAGTCTACACATATGCCTTTTTGACCCTATCTAAGAGGCAGACAACCAACATGTTCAACTGATGCTTGGGTCCAAGGAAGGCATTCAACTTGTGTTACTCAAACCACCATCTCAGATGCAGGCATTATGACGGCGGTATTAGCCAGTGACTCTTAGGCAGGTATCAGACATCTGACACTATGTGGTGCCTCACAGAACCAAGTTCAAGATTCTGTTCATGAAACCCCACCTCAGAGGCAGCCAGTCTACATGTATGCCTTTTCAGCCTTGATGCAGACAACCAACATGTTGAATTGGCAATGATCTCCAAGGAGGGCACTCAACTTGTGTTACTCAGACTGCTATCTCAGATTCAGGCATTGTGCCAAATATATTAGCCAATGACTCAGAGGCAGGTATTGGACATCTGAGCCCATGTGGTGCCTCACAGAAACAAGTTCAATATGCTGTTCAAAAAACCCTGCCTCAGAGACTGCTTGTCTACATGTATCCTAAAGAACAAAACCAGCATCACACTCTGCCATAAAAAAAATCCTTTATTGTATTTCAAAAAATGCATAAATACCGGTACATACATACCACCAAAAACAGTGTCAGAATGAACAAAAACCCGACCTGTTTTGCAGTTAGTGCGTCATCAGGTGAGGGGGTGTAGAATTCACAAGTACTTTAAGTTCCAAATTTAAAGGGACAGTACAAAAGTGCTTATTGCTACATATAAGACACAGAACAATATATAATGATATTACAAAAGATATAAGACACAGAACAATGTATAATGATATTGCAAAAGAACTAAGTGCCTGCTAAAATTACACATTTAAAAATAGCACAAGAGGCTTAATCAAGCAATAAGGCATGACAGGGTGTGCATCATCATGGGATAATGGCACACCTAGGGTGGGTCGAAGTATGAGGCCGCCACCCTAGGTGTGCCATTATCCCACCATAATGCACACCATGGAGTGCCTTATTATGATTATAATATAGCTATAAAAAATTAAGCATGACTTTAATGATTAAGCAATAAACAGACATAAAAAATCTGAAGGTTTAACTTTATTGCAATTAAATGTGGACATCACATTTAGATAAAGTAGTCCCTTACAGAACTAGTCACCAGTCTACTGTGGAAGAGCCAAGTAACCCTCCTCCCATCTGTGGGAGACATTGGGTAGAGAGACGCTGTTTCATTCTTGTACATCTTCATATCTCTCTGTTTCATCTCCTTAAAAGTCTGTTGCAACAGCACTTCTGTCCCTTTTCCTCTGTCCTATTCTATCCTTTAGGCTGGCCAGCTACTCCTCTTATTTCTCTTTTGATCCCTTCAGCTGTCTCTCTCACATTGTCTGCCTGCTATAGGGATGTACCCTGCCTGAAAAGATCACCCTGTTACAATAGGTTTGCCAGTCTTTCTGTAATGCCATTAACTATGATGTAGTATGTGCTGCATCCTTAAAATAAAATAATAATTGATGTGGGTTGGCATCCCAAAGCTGCGAGGAGACTATACGCTGCTGGACTGCTACTTTAATATTGCAGCCCTGTGTACAGCATTACGTTGTGAGAATGTCCCTTGCTATGTTTAGATAAGCAGTTTAGCATTCAGTACTGTGAAGGGTATGATATATATTAAGGCCCTTAAAGGCGCATTTTGTCTGGTGAAAAACATACTGTTTAAGCGCGCATATGCCAGTTGTAGTCCATAGTTGGTATATTGCCATTAGCACTGCATTTTAAGGAACGGGTGACACAGAGCTCTTTTACAGAAGTGCAGAAACTGTTGGTAAAGTCCCTGCTTCATGTTTGCCCTCAGTATTGCAAGTATTAGGAAATCAAGAATAAATTCTGACCTCCAGTAAAACAAGCTGACTTGAGAAGTGGGTGGTACCCCGGAGCTGTTCCGTATCACTGTTTTTCTGGCTCCGTGCCCTCCCTGCCACTTCTCCTGTATTAAAAGCTGTTACCTTGTGGTCTGAAGAAAAGACCGATGTAGAAGACTTATGCTTTGCAGCCTGTCAGCCTAGAGGGAGACTGCATGGGAGTGAGTCAGGAGCGCTGAACGCTCTACTTTGTGGCACTCCTCCCACTTGAAATACCGCTGTTTTATCTTTCCCCCTTTTGTGCTTAAATAAAAGCAATACTCATTTTCTCTCTGAAACCCAATGTTTAAAATGTTTGGCCTCTGTTTTCTTGTTACCTTACATACAAGATTGTGTGCAGACCTCGCATGCAGGGTAAAACAAGGCCAACATTTTCTTTTCTTGCACATTTACATGTTTTGGGCCTGTTTTATTAAACCTTTTATTTTAGCATCTCATTATAAGATTCCTGTAACTGCAGCAGTAAACCCTGTAGAAATACTCAAATCATATTCCAAACTTACCTTAGCAACCAAGCAGGTCTCTCTCCTTAGGAACCAGTGCCTCAAATGGTTGCTATACTTATACTAAACTTTCTGTCAATCATAGCTGAATGGGCGGAGCTTCCAGACCCATTATGAGGGAAATATATGTATTTAAGCTGCTAAGCTTTAATTCCTATCAAATATAGTATACATTTGAAGTTCTTTGAATCCTGTTTAATGTTAATGTATTTTTGGTAATGATTAAGTGTAGAAAAAGGCTATGTATTAGTCTAGGAGGTGGAGGTTCAAATCATGTAACCATTTGGTGTATAAATACTTGGAGGTTGATTCAGGAGTCAGTTCAGTTCAGCCTGAGTACAGGTTGAAGACACAGAGGGTGGGACTGATGCTGTAAAGTCCTAGCTGTGTACTGTTGTTTTCTTTATTTATTTTGATTTTCTGCAAGTTATTCATTTCGTTTTTAATAAATACACACTATTGCGTGTTTGTACCCTTCTTTGTGGTCAAGTGTCTCTTACTCCCACACACCTTTACCACAGTGGTGTTAGAAGTGGGATTTGGTGGTCCAGGTATACTGGGGGACACCATTCCGAGATATCTGTCCAGATATCTGCAGAGGCACAAAGGAAAGGTAGCATGGTGGAGAAACCAAAAAAAGTGGAGTTGGTGGAGCCTTTGGATACCAAAGTAACTGGTGTCCTGACACCATCAAGACTGGAGCAGGCTAGGGAGAAATTGGTACCTGGTCTGAACCCAGGAGTCTGGCCCAAGACCAAAACAGAGGGACCTGTGAAGACAAGCTTTTTGGACAATGGAGAAGAGGAATCCATGGAGGAACCACCCAGTGACATTAGCGATCTTCTGAGATGGTTGGCTGTATGTCAGTTGGAGATGGCGCAACAGAGGGAAAGGGACTTCCAAGAAGGAGAAGTGGAAAGGCGGTGACAGGACTAGCATTGGGCCGAGACCTTGAAAGCACTCCAAAATATTGGCACAGGTAACAGTGGGCAAGACACAGGCCCAAAAGATGTTACGTTAACCAAAATGGCCCCGACAGATGAAACAGAGGCATACTTAATAACTATTGAGAGAGTAGACAGAGCATGTGGGTGGCCCCAGATTCAATGGGCTGTTTGACTTGCCCCTTATCTTACCGGAAAAACCCAATTAGCTTGTTCTAATATGGGCCCTAGACATACGGAGAACTATGAGCAGGTAAAGAAAGAAATATTATGCAGGTATGATATAAATGCTGAGACATACCAGCAAAAGTTCCATTCCCTGTGATTTCAAACCTCATATACCCCTATAGAGACTTTTATTAGACTGAGAGAACTGTGTCATAAGAGGCTGCAGCCTGAAGAAAAAACTAGTGCTGAGGTGGTTGATACTCTGGTTGTGGAACAGTTCTTACAGATTTTCCCAAACTAGGTTCAAATCTGGGTGAGGGAGCATAGTCCTTAATCTGTTGAGACTGCTATTACCCTGGCTGAAGATTTTTTATCAGCCAGGCCCACAAATAAAAAGACTTACTGAGCAGAATCTGCTCCAGCTTCATCTGCAACCAAATATGTTCCTACCCCCACTCAACCAAATACTGGGAAGGGCCAATTTAGAAATGACTCCAAATTTGAGAAAGATGGGAGAACCTTTCCCCCGATATTGTTTGTCATCACTGTTTTGTAAAAGGACATATAGCCAGATATTGCCCAAAGAAAAAAACTGACCCAGCCCAACTAGCCTTATTAACTGCCAAGTATACCATAGTAGAAGTTCTCATTAATAACCATCATGTGTTGGGACTCTTGATACTGGTAGCAAGAATACCCTGATTCATCCTGAATTGTTAAGTACTACAAATGAACCAGGAGAACCTGTTGACATGGTATGCATCAATGGGGACACGTATAGTTATACCATGTCCATAGTGGACATGACTGTAAAAGACCAAGCAACTACTGTGTGTGCTGGCCTGGTTCCGAATTTGCCAGTATCGATTGTTATCGGTCATGACTTTCCAAACTTTGAAACTATGCTGGTCAAAAAACACCTTGACATTGCGGCTGTAATAACAAGGGCCCAAAGCCAACAAGAAAAGCTACTAGGTGAGACATTTCCTTTTGATGAGGACATTCTAAAAGCACCTGGAAAGTCTAAGAAGACCAAGAGGGAGAAGAGAAGAATAAAAACCTTATGGACTAATAAGGGACTTCATGAAATGCCTATTGGTTTAACTGTAACTAAATTTGACATACCCAAGAAATGTGACCTTACACTAACCCTCTTGTTTCAACAGGTTGGTGAGGTGGCACAAAAAGGTGCCCTTGAGTTGATATTATAGAAAGATGTATTATACAGGAGGTTGTGTAATCCTAAAACAGGGGAAATAGTTGACCAACTGGTCATTCCAGAAAAATATAGGGAGCAGTTGCTGTTCTTGGCACATGACTTACCATGCTCAGGACATGCTGGTAGAGACCATACCCTAACCAGGATGCATCAAAGGTTTTTTTGGACCAACATTCATGAACAGGTAGCACAATACTGTAAATCTTGTGAGGCCTGTCAGAAGGTGGTACAGATTGGAAAAAGGGACATGGTTCCTTTAGAGTCCCTACCCTTGGTGTCTCATCCCTTTGAAAGAATGGCAATAGATATCATTAGCCCCACTGAGAAAAGTGCCAAAGGAAGCAGATTCATTCTCGTGGTCTGCAATTATGCAACCTGATACCCTGAGGCCATACCCCTGCGTACTATCATGACAGAAAAGATCACTGAAGAGCTGGTTAAGATCTTCAGTAGGATGGGTATCTCAAAAGAAATACTGACTGATTGGGGCAGTAATTTAAATTCAGACTTGTTAAGGGAACTCTACCATCTGTTGGGTGTGGTAGCGGTCAGAACATCTCCCTACCATCTGCAAACTGATGGGCTCGTTGAGAGATTTAATCAGACCTTGAGGCATATGTTAAACAAATTTGTGCAAGATGAAGGGAAGAAATGGGCCAGTTTCTTCCCTTCCTCTTATTTGCATATCGAGAGGTTCCCCGGGCTTCAACGGGGTATTCCCCCTTCGAATTATTGTATGGCTGAAATCCTAGAGGACCTCTCAATGTTATTAAAGGAGTATTGGGAAGAGGGGACAAGTCTAGGAACTACCAGTATTATGGAGTATATGATCAAACTCAGGAAAAGACTGGCTAAATATGCCGAGGCGGCCCATAAAAATGCCAGCCAGCCTCAGCAAAAACAAAAGCATTATTATGATCAAAAGGCAGCTGAGAAAGAATTTCAAGAAGGGGAGAGGGTACTTTTGTTATTGCCAATGATTGAAAATAAGCTCCTGATGAAGTGGCAAGAGCTCTATAAGGTACTGAGATGTGTAAGGACTGTTACATATGAAGTAGAAACACCTGAGAAGCATCTTGGCAAAAAGATTTATCATGCCAATTTATTAAAAAAATTGTAGAAAACATTAGAGCCAGTAGTAAGCCCATTGATTGCTCCAGAAAAAGTTGAATCAGATCTTGAGGTAGCCTATAGTCAATTAGAGGAAGAGGTACAAAGATGGCTAGATGAACCATATATTAATCCCTGTTTAGAAGACCCCAAAAGGGATGAGTTGTTTCAGGTCCTGCAACAGTTTGGTGCCTCCATAACAAAAGTACCTGGGAGAGCCATAGGGGTAGAATACCATATACACATCTCTTCTCCTCCTATTAGGCAGAAACCATATTGTCTCCCTAAGTGAGTCAGATCTCGAGTCCAGCAAGAGATAAAAAAAATTGAGACTGCTGGGTATTATTGAACCCTCGAAGAGTCCCTGGACATCTCCAGTTGTAGTGGTACCCAAGAAAGAGGGAGGAATTACTCTTCCTGGACTTCAGGAAACTGAACCAGGTATCTCAATTTGATGGGTACCCCATGCCTCAGGTCAATGATTTTATTGACCATATAGGGAATGTCAAATATATTTCAACGCTTGATTTAACAAAAGGATTTTGGCAGATTCCTTTGGGTTAATCATCTCGCGAAAAGACGGCATTTAGTACACCTGTGTGCCTATTTCACTTTGTGACCATGCATTTTGGCTTTCATGGAGCACCAGCCACTTTTCAAAGGTTCATGGACCAACTTCTAACCCCTCATTCTTCCATTTCAGCTGCCTACCTGGATGACGTAATCATCTTTAGTCCAGATTGGCAGACTCATTTAAAACATCTTTCAGCTGTTATTACAACTATCAGTGGAGCTGGGTTGACCATTAACCCAAGTAAGTGTGCCATAGCTATGAGGGATACTAAATACCTGGGATTTATCCTCAGAAATGGACAGGTGAAGCCAGAGATTTCAAAGATTGAAGGGATATCACTGTGTCCAGTAGCCTAGACAAAGAAACAAGTAAGATCATTCTTGAGTCTTGCCAGTTATTATTGGAGTTTCATATCAAATTTTGCCTCTTTAGCATCCACTCTATCTGACCCTACTAAAAAGAGATGAGGGAACACAGTTAAATGGACCCCTGAATGTGAGCAAGCCTTTCAGGCTATTAAAATAGCCTTATGTTCATCTCCTGTTCTGAATTGTCCCGATTTCTCCAAACCTTTTGAGGTCCATACTGATGCCTCAAATGTCGGCATAGGTGCAGTTTTAAGCCAGAATATAGAAGGTGAGGAGCACCCTGTTTTATATATATCCAGAAAACTCCATGACAGAGAGAAAAAATATTCAATGATAGAAAAGGAATGCTTGGTGATAAAGTGGGCCATCGAAGCACTCCATTTCTATCTTTGGGGAACTAAATTCACTTTGGTAACTGACGATAACCTTCTCTGCTGGATGAACCAGAGGAAAGACAAAAATGCCAGAATTTTACGTTGGCACCTGACCTTGCAACCTTATAAATTTGTTGTCAGACACAGGCCAGGTTCACAGCACAAAAATGCAGACTTTATGTCTCATTATGCAGCAGGTCTAACCTCTCCTGCAATAGGAAATGTAAATATGTAAATATTGCTGAGGGGTGATGGTAAATCAGACAATGTACATGGATGTATGGGATTAAGTCTGCTGCTAAGACTATATACACCAGGGCAATTGTAGTGTTGAGTGATAGTTTATTGCAACCATACAGGATCATAGTGTAATAATAATAAATGAGTTAGGGTACCACTTAGGTGGGGCTTCCAGTGAGGGTGGGCAGAAATCCCAACCAACCCCTTGGGTTGTCCTAAGTGGGTTATGTATTCTGATTTGGAAACTCAGTAGGAAATGTACCCCTGGTTTCCTTCTTAGTGGGAAAGTGTGTGGTAGTGCCAAGTAACTACCCCATCTGTGGGAGACATTGGGTAGAGAGACACTGTTTCATTCTTGTACATCTTCATATCTCTCTGTTTTATCTCTTTAAAAGTCTGTTGCAACAGCACTTCTGTCCCTTTACCTCTGTCCTATTCTATCCTTTAGGCTGGCCAGCTATTCCTCTTATTTCTCTTTTGATCCCTTCAGTTGTCTCTCTCACATTGTCTGCCTGCCATAGGGATGTACCCTGCCTGAAAAGATTACCCTGTCACAAAAGATTTGCCAGTCTTTCTGTAACACCATTAAGTATGATGTAGCATGTGCTGCATCCTTTAAATAAAGTAATAATTGATGTGGGTTGGCATCCCGAAGCTGCAAAGAGACTATACACTGCTGGACTGCTACTTTAATATTGCAGCCCTGTGTACAGCGTTATGTTGTGAGAACGTCCCTCACTATATTTAGGTAAGCAATTTATTATTCCATACAGTGAGGGGTATGAAATATATTAAGGCCGTTATAGGCACATTATGTCTGGTGAAAAACATATTAAGAGCGCATATGCCAGTTGTAGCCCATAGTTGGTATATTGCCATTAGCACTGCATTTTAAGGAACGGGTGACACAGAGCTCTTTTACAGAAGGGCAGAAATTGTTGGTAAAGTCCCCACTTCGTGTTTGCCCTCAGTATTGCAAGAATTAGGAAATAAAGACTAAGTTCTGACCTTCAGTAAAACAAACTGCCTTGAGAAGTGGGTGGTACCATGCAGCTGTTCCGTATTACATTTTTCTCGCTCTGTGCCCTTCCTGCTTCTCCTGTATTAAAAGCTATTACCCTGTGGTCTGAAGAAAAGACTGCTGTAGAAAATGTATGCTTTGCAGTCTGTCAACCTAGAGGGAGAGTGCATGGGAGTGAGTCAGAAGCGCTGAACGCTCTATTTTGCGGCACTCCTCCCACTTGAAATACCGCTGTTTTATCTTTTCCCCTTTTGTGCTTAAATGAAAGCAATACTCATTTTCTCTCTGAAACCCAATATTTAAAATGTTTGGCCTCTGTTTTCTTGTTGCCTTACATACAAGGATGTGCGCAGACCTTGCATGCAGAGTAAAACAAGGCCAACATTTTCTTTTCTTGCACATTTACATGTTTTGAGTCTGTTTTATTAAAACCTTTTATTTTAGCATCTCATTATAACATTCCTGTAACTGCAGCAGTAAACCTTGTAGAAATACTCAAATCATATTCCCAACTTACCTTAGCAACCAAGCAGGTCTCTCTCTTTAGAAGCCAGTGCCCCAAATGGTTGCTATACTTATACTAAACTTTCTGTCAATCATAGCTGAATGGGTGGAGCTTCTAGACCCATTATGAGGGAAATATATGTATTTAAACTGCCAAGCTTTAATTCTTATCAGATATAGTATGAAGTTGAAGTTCTTTGCATCCGTTTAATGTAAATGTAGTTTTAGTAATGATTAAGTGTAGAAAAAGTCTGTGTATTGGTCTAGGAGGTGGAGCTTCAAATCATGTGACCATTTGGTGTATAAATATCTGGAGGTTGATTCAGAAGTCAGTTCAGTTCCACCTGAGTGCATGTTAAAGACAAAGAGGGTGGGAATGATACTGTAAAGTCCAAGCTGTGTACTGTTGTTTTCTTAATTTATTTTAATTTTCTGCAAGTTATTCATTTCTTTTTTAATAAATAAACACTACTGTGTGTTTGTACCCTTCTTTGTGGTCAAGTCTGTTACTCCCACATGCCTCTACCACAGTCTGCATCACTTCACATTGTTTGCACCACAGAAAAAAGCATTTTTGAATAATGAAATAAGTGCCCCATAGGGTCCCCAGTTGTGTGGGCAGACAAGGTGTAGTGCGAGGGGTCCCCTTTGTTAGTGTGTGTCCCCCCAGCATGGCTTAAGCCAGAGATGCCATAAATAAGAAAACAAATAAATGTTTCCTCTCCCTGCTGCCTGCTCCATTCCAACATTCCAAGAACCTCCCCCCCCGAGCAGGCAGCATAAGCTGTGAGCACCCATGTGCTGGGACTGCTGTTCCTGCCCAACGCGTGGTGTTGGTTTTTAAAAATACAGCCAGTAGCTCTGGCACAGAATTGGTGTTCTGAAACTGGAACCCTGAGCCTTTCATTTTGAAATCCCTGTTTGTTTGTGGGCAGTTGGCAGCAGTGAGTGAGTGAGAGGGGACACAGACAGCAAGTGTGGACCTGTTTGGCTTACCTGGTGAGGTTAAAGCTGTCCTGAGGGCTGTGCTGTGTGCCTCTGCTCCTCCATCTTGCAGCTCCAGTGTCTGCTTCTCCTGTGGCAGCAGTCTTCAGTCCTGAGAGCTGTGGCTTATTGTTCAGCAGCTGTCAAGAAGAAAAGAAGAAAGCGGCCCCTGTGTGCGGTGTGAGCTCTGAATAGCCCCTTTTGTTATTTTGACTCCTTTTTAAAGAAAGTTTAATTTGGTTCCTCAGCAACAACTGAAGAGCCGCATCATCGAAGAAGAGGAATGTCAGCCCTCTCAAGGTCTCCTGTCATCTGCCACACTTCCCAACTCCCTTCTGCGATCCCTCCCTTTGACAGCTGCACCTCCCACAGCAGATTTCTTCACCCTGGGCTGGGGTGATGAGTCAGTGGCAGCACAGAGAGAAGAATGCTGTCCACCTTCATTTAAACAAAAAGAGAAAGTTGTTTAAAATGTTTAAAAGTGCTTGGGGTGCCCAGGAAGGATGGCTCAGAGCTGTGTAGAGGGTGGGTTGAGGAACCTCTAATATAAATATTTTAATATTCATGGAGAGTGGCAATGCCCAGGGGAGGGACCAGGCATAAAGGCCCTGAATAAGAAAAGTTATAAATATTCATAAGAGGAGCCCCAGAGGCAGAGCTAAGGTGGGGCTGAGGGCAGGAAGGCCCTAACTGAGCCTAAACAAATGTTTAAAAGGGCAACTCCTGTGGGGAAGTTTAAAAGGGGCAAGGTGAACCCTATAATTTAGAGGGGCCCAGCTATGGCAAATTAAAAGAAGGGCTAGCAAGCCCAGGTGCCCTGCACCTCCCGTAGCACACCCTTGTTCCTGAGCCACTAGAAAAGGGGGGGGTCAACATCTCAAAGAGTGGGAGGTTGGTTTAAAGCATCCCTGGTGAATTTTGGAGCTTTGGAGACAGGGACTGAGGTTGCGTTGGTGAGGAAGGGGTTTTAAATAGTCCCCACGTTTGGACCTCCCATAGAGGCGGCCAAGAAAGGAGTTGGCTAGCAGCTCCCTAGTTGAGCTAGCATTGGGGCAAGAGGGCATTTGGGACATTTCAGAGTGGCAATATGTCTGAGAGTACCTGAGTTGTGTTTATTGCCTGAAAACAGCCTGTACTATGCTTATTGTCCCTTGGAACTGGCCAGTTGCCCCAAAACTGGCTATTTGTCCCTGGAACTTTTCAGTTCCCTGAATTTGGTTATTTACCCCAGAACTGGCAATTGCCCCCCAGAACTAGTCACTTGCCCTGAAACTGGTTATTTGCCTCTGCCACTGGCAGTTGCCCCTTGGAACTGGTCAACTGCCCAAAAATAGGTTATTTGCCCCTGGAACTGGCAATTGCCTCCTTGAACTGGCCAATTGCCCCAGAATTGGTTATTGGCCACAGAAACTGGCAATTTCTCTCTGGAACTGGCCAATTGCCTCCAAACTGGCAACTGCCCCTGGAACTAGTCAATTGCCCTAAAACTGGTTGTTTGCCTCTGCTTCAGGCAATTGCTCCCTGGAACTGAACAATTGCTCCGAAGTTGGTTCTGAGTATGACAACCACCTCTGATCACCTTAGAATCATGCATCTGGATTCAATTATTTTGTCACTGTGCCAAATTGAAAGTGTTGCATGCCAATTCAGAACTGCCTAAGACTGTTGTCTGTGACTTCGGTTGCATTTCATTTGGAATCAGTCTCCAACTAGCAGAGAAAAGATCCTACAGCTTCATTCTTCACTACCATCTTGTAGCTTCTGTACCTCTCGTCTTGGCCAAAATCATCTTCACCCCAAATATGCTCATCCTGGAAGAACTGCATCAGTGTCCCATTTGTCGTTTGCCACTGGTCCCCAGTCCCACCTAGGCCCAATGCGACTCATATGGCTGCCAAGTTGTTGTTTTCCCTGCATCTTGTTTCTGACACTTTCAGTTCACCTGTCTTCACCCAGTTTTTGACACCTCATTTGTTATTTTCTTTCTCTTTTAGGTGCCCCTTGCTTCATCCTGGTTGCTCTTCCATTCCAGTTTGCAGCATTCAGCCTCTTCTGCTCATCTGGTCCCGGCAGCTCACCAGTGGGTTTGTTCCGAAGACTCTCCAGCAGCTTGTCTTCTTCCTGGTAGCCCATTCGAGTGTTGGTGCCAGACATCTTTTTCTGCTCATCTGGTCCTGGCAGCCCACCAGTGGGTTTGTGCTGAAGAATCTCCAGCAGTTCATCTTGTCCCAGTAGCCTGTTGCAAGAGTTTGTACCGAAGTACCTTCTGCAGCTATTTTGTTCCTGGCAGCCCACCAGCTGGTTTGTGCCAGAGCCTTGTTCTGTTTGTTCCCCTGTTTCTGGCAGCCCACCAGCGGGTTTGTGCCAGAACTTTGTTCTGTTTGCTCTTCAGTCCTGGCAGCTCGAGAGAGGGGGTTTTATGCTGATGATCTCATGGCCTGTTTAACAAACCTCTCCTAATCCCAGTGGCCTCACCTAGGCCTGCACTGAAATGTCAGTTTTGTGCTTCAACCAGGATGCCCTGTCTTCATTCCCCTTTCTCTACCTCACCTCCAGCTTGTGCGCACAAAGACCATCACTAAAAGTGGACTTTTATGTGTTCTTACTGACTGAACTTGTAGTAACCCTGCTATGTTCTGCAGTACTGCAAGGGCCCGCTGGGCTAGTAATTGTCCCATTCTGATACTCTAGAGTGCTAAAGGTAGTAGAAAAAGTATAGTGACCTTAGGCCAAGGTGCACCTCTTAGACTTTTACAGTAATCCTTGCTTAGAAATTGTTTAGATAGAGTGATTTATAGCATATATAGTGCTTGCTTTTGTTATTGTTACCCCTCTTCCCTTGTGACTGTGTCATCCTACACCTGTTGCATGAATGAAGCCTTTCGGCCTCAAAACTCTAAGGATGACTCCTGCCTCTCCTTGTCAAGTGTTTCCATCCACCCATCTAAATAACCTTTCGTATCCCCTCGCCACAACACCTGCTGAGGGTGACACTTTTGTTGGTAGTCTGGTGATTGTAGTGAAACCAATTCCTGGTCATTCTATTCATCTCTCAGGAAGTAAGAAAATCTAGAACTCCATTCATGCACCAGCCCTTCACACAGAAGCAAAAAATCTGAAGGTTTAACTGTATTGCAATTAAATTTAGCCATAACATATAGAGATACTGTAGTCCCTTGGCATGTCAAAGACTGCCTTTTTTTATTTTTTTAGTACAGTAAAATGGAGCAAAAAACCTGAATGACTGCATTATAACAAAATGTAAACACATTTAACTTCATTTACTGTACTTCCTTTCAGAGCTATCCTGCATCATTTATTTATTTTATTACATTTTACTGTTAGGTGTAACAAGTATGGTTTTAGTTGCTTTACAGTACTTATAGTATGCTGGTGATTGATTGGAGGAAAATAACGCCAAGCTCCTGGACACAAGCAGGTTGACTGTTTCCTGTTGGAACAGAGGAATATTTTTTCACCGAACCTGCCAAAGGTACATCTGTGGGCCAGGCCCTTTTTACCCTGAAATGTCAGACCAAAATTCCAAACCATCTGGGCACTAGATGATGAAAAAAAAAAACAGAAAAAAAATGTGATTTTTAAAACTTTTTTCACTATCCAGATCTCGGAATCTGCACATTCAACTGGACCGGAACTTGACATGTCAAGAGATCTACTACTCGAGACCATGAATGCCAAATTTCATGGAAACCCATTGAACAGTTGCAAAGATAGCAAAGTATCCAAGAAGACAGTTTAAGATACTTGTCTTAGGTTTGAATTCAAGAGATGGAATGTTTACTGTATACGGAACACAAGAATTCAAATCTCTGCTCAGTTCTACTGGCAGAATGTTCACCCCAACTATCACACAACAGACCTTAGATTTATTTTATTTATTTAGGTTGTGTTGACCGAGAAGGAGGACTAGACATTGTTTGCCTATTTTCAGCCTCGTCCCCGGGAGGGAGGGGGATACAAATGGATGCCAACTGAAATTGAACCAAATTTTAAGCTGTTGGTGGTATTTTTAGTGCATGGGGGAAATTTGGCCAGGACACTGGGGAAATTCCCCTACTCGACAGTAGGGGGAGCCCATGTCACTCAGGATAGAGGAGCCAGTGCCAGGGAGAATGCAGATGGACGCACTGTTGGAGGCTCCACATAGAGCAATGAAAATACTGAAAACAATAGCAAAAAAACAGGAGAAGAAGTGTACATTTACCAGAGTGTGCCTTGTATGTACAGCGCCAGATTTGACAAAATGGGAACGCCTGTGAGGCATGCTGAGCCTGTGGTGGTCTCTGTGCTGGAGTCTGCATGAGAGAGCCCTACCTTGAGCGAGGATTGCAAGGCAGTGGAGAGACTGGCTGAGGAAACTCAGCTTCTGAGAGATGATGCAAGTGGACCTCATCAGTATGAGATGACACAACTAATGCGGAAACAATTTCGTCTCGGAGAAAAAAAATGTGACAGCAATGGAGGATTGGTTGAAGGACTGGTTGGTGGATACATTGTTAAGAAATTCAGATTGGACGCAAAATTCAGAAGGACAGTGGGTCCCAGTCATTTCGTGGAATGAACAAAATAATGGGGTGCTGGCACATTCTAACAGGCTTGCGACAAAAGACAAACCTCAAGGCTCCAGAGCTAAAGTACAGGTACAGAGAAATACAAAGTTGGATGCTGCATCACAAGGAATAAGACAGGTGACTGAGAAAGAAGCCCCCGGCCCTTGCAGGGGAACTTCATGGATTTCAAATAAATTGGCCATGAATACTAATGGCCAGTACAATGAGGTTAATGTAAATATGTCTGCCAATGTTGATGTGACTCTAAATGTAAACAAAAATGCAAATGCTAGTACTGTGACTGGGAGAGGGGAACCAGACAATGTTCCAGAAGCAAGCAATATGGATAGGCACAGGAGAAAGTTAATTAATTATACAGGTCCAGATTCAGGAGGTAGTGGGGACCATCCTGACATGGGAAGGGAAAATACCGGAAACAACAATAGGTGGGAGGAAAATCCAAGAGGGCCTACGCTATCATATTTATTTAAAAATAAATTAGAACAGGCCCAGAGAAGAAATGCAGTGAGGCTTAGGTATCGGGGTGGCTTACCAGAGCATCCAGACAGACATTATGTCACCAAGCATTTGTTGAAAGCATAGATGCAGTTTGTACCAGCTGACATTTATGCTTTAATACATGTGTCTGGTGAAGACACATTTGATATCAGTTTTAAGACTAATTCAAGATTAGAGAGATTGTGGTGGAAATATGGTAATTTAAAATAAACTCCTTTGTGGATGCCCTTTTATGCAATCCCCTTAACCAAACCAGCAATTCAAGTGGTGACTATAATGTTTTGAAATTAAGCGCTGAATGTCAGTGATATTTATCACTTGCTACAGAATAGACGTGACATTCTAGGATCCCCAGAAGCAATTATACAGTAGATAGAGAGGGCTTATGGACGGATGGACGGGGGGTTGGAAATTTAAAGTAAAATTGTTTCAAGTCAGTTCTGAAATTGTGCACTTACCCAATCATTTTTTCTTAGGTAAAGACAGGGGTGTGTGTTTTTATGGGGTCAGCTGAGGACCTGCTACAAATGTGGGGTTAAATCACACCTATAGTACCTGTGACATATAAAAGTGTTTCCTATGTGGGGGGTATGGTCATCCTAGTGCTCCTTGTGATAATATATTTCAGTGCGACCTGTGTGATGAAAAAGGCCATGTTTACCATCAGTGCCCTTGGGCCAGCAGGAACAGGGCCCAGGGATGGGATCTGGATGGTTTGGTGCAGTCAGCACAAGATAGAAACATAGAAACATAGATTTTGACGGCAGATAAGGACCGCTTGGCCCACCCAGTCTGCCCATTTCCCTTCCTATTGGATAAGCTGCAGATCCTAGTTAACCAGCAGCCTACTTTTTCCTACCCCCACCCCCTAGAATTGCCTTATGACTGTCCCATGCGTGCTTGAATTCCACCACTGCTTTTGACTCACAACCTTCCTCCGAAGGCCATTCAATGCATCCACAAACCTCTGTGAAAAAATACTTCCTTAAATTACCTCTGAGTCGCCCCTTCTATCTTCAAATTGTGCCCCTTTGTTCTTGCACACCTCTTTTTTTGAAAGATGCTACCCTCTTGGACTTTGTTGATTCCCTTGAGATACTTGAAAGTTTCTATCATGTCCCCCCTCTCTCTCCTTTCCTGGAGGCTATACATATTCAGCTCCTTAAGTCTCTCTTCATATGTCTTCTGGTGCAGGCCCTGCACCATTTTAGTTGCCCTCCTCTGGACAGCCTCCATCCTGTCTATATCCTTGCGGAGACTGGGTCTCCAGAACTGCATGCAGTACTCCAGATGGGGTCTCACCAACTGTCTGTACAGAGGGATAATAACTTCCTGTTTTCTGCTGGTGATGCCTCTCCCTATGCATCCCAGTATCCCCCAGCCCTCCTTGCTGCCCTCTCACATTGTTTGCCCACCTTTAGGTCATCTGATATGACTACCCCTAGGTCCTTTCCATTTTGTTGTTGTTAGTATCTCACCCCCATTGTGTACTCTTCCCTGGGTTTTGTTTCCCAGGTGCATTACCTTGCACTTCTTAGCATTGAATCTAAGCTGCCATACATTTGACCATTCCTCTAACCTTGTCAAGTCCCTTCTCATCCTTTCCACCCCACCTTGTGTATCAACTCTGTTGCAGATCTTTGTCATCTGCAAAGAGACATACTTTTCCTTCCAGTCCCTCTGCAATGTCGCTTATAAAGACATTGAAGAGGACCGGTCCTAATACTGAACCCTGCGGTACCCCACTAGTAACCCCTTTCTTCAGAGTGGACTCCATTTACTATTACTCTCTGTGTTCTATTCTCCAGCCAATTCTTTTTACCCAGGCTGCCACCTTGGGACCCACTCCAGGCTGGCTAACTTGTATATTAATCTTTTGTGTGGACTGTGTCAAATGCCTTGCTAAAGTCTAGGTAGGCCATGTCCACAGCCCCTCCCTGATCTACTACTTTGGTCACCCAGTCAAAGAAATCTATCAGATTTGTCTGGCATGACCGTCCCGCTGAGAATCCATGCTGCCTTGGGTCCTGAGCCCCTCTGGCCTCTAGATACTCAACAGTTCTTTCCTTCAGAAGTGATTCCATCATTTTCCCTACCACTGAGGTTAAACTAACAGGTCTGTAGTTTTCTGCTTCTGCCTTGCTCCCACTTTTGTGAAGAAGAATCACATCTGCCCTTCTCTAGTCCTCGGGTACCACCCCATCCTCCCATGATTTGTTAAAGAGGGTAGTCAGTGGAGTCACTAGTTCTACCCTTAGTTCTTTTAAAATTCTGGGATGAATCCCATCAGGCTCCATTGCTTTGTCCACCTTCAGTTTTAACAGTTCTTTCAGAACCCTTTCTTCTGTAAATGGGCTGGTATCAACTTCTGTATCCAGAGTGTTTCTACTGTTTGTTTTGGGTACCTCCCCCACTTCCTTTGTAAATACTGAGCAAAAATATTTGTTTAGTATCTCTGCCTTTTCACAGTCACCCTCTGCCCACCCTCCCTCCTCTTTATTAAGCCTCACTAGCCCTTCCTTGGTCTTCCTTTGCTCCCTGATGTACCTATAAAAGGTTTGACACATATGCACCACAGACAAAAGCTACTAGAATAGATTTATTTAATGCTATAAAACCATATTGTTCACAAGAAAGCACATTGTCGGGGGGGGGATTTCAATTGTAGTATAGATATCAAAGGTTCAGGGGAAAATGCAAAAAAAATGTATTGTGATGCAAATGCTTTCAGGCACATTATAAAGGAACCCTCTGTAACAGAGGCATATAGATACCTTAAAAGGGATTCAGGAGCTACTTATCACAGACATGTACAGTATATGCAATGAGGATAGATTATTTTTTTACATCTAAATATTGTGCACCTATCAAAATAGGGGTTAAATCAATGGAATTGTCAGATCATCACATTATTCTGGGTCTGTTTAGTCTGGCAACAGCACCCCCTAGGGGTTATTCTCAGGGAAGTAGCTGGAAATTGAATGCATCTATCCTAGGGCAGGAGGAGGCCAAAAAACAAGTAAAAAACTATGTGAGGCTAGAGTATCTGTGCAGTGCATGTATGAGGATCCTTGGGAGTGGTGGTCTGACACAAAAAAAGATTTAAAACAGTCGTTTATGTCATATGGTCAGGACAAATCCAATACTGAGTACCTAAAGTATCTGGGGTATAGGGATCAGCTATATAAGCTGATGTCAGTCCCATGTACAGATAAAAATAAATACAGAACACAACTAACAGGAATAGAACAATTACTGTTTTCATATCAGTACAATAGGGCAAAATCACTAGAGGCTGAAATGAGGTATGGGGCTACAACAACTCTGGCATCAGACCCATATATGGCCTGTAAACAAATACTAGACAAGACTATAATGTCAGGCCTATATAAGCCAGATGAGAGTGTAGAAGCCCTCAGATTTAGGAATGTTACTGTCAGTGCATGAACAATTAATACAGGAATTTGCTGTGAGTACCTCTAAAGGGGAACAATTGGCATATTACTTTACAGCACCTGCACCTCGGATAGATGAAGCAGGACTAGAGTTATTAGGAAGACCAATATCTAGGGAGGAAATAATAGAAACCCTAAAACCCCTAAAAACAGGGATGGCCCCAGGGCTAGATGGACTGATGAATGATTTCTTATAAAAAATATGTCCAAGAATTATGTACGATACTGGAAACAGTTTATAATTTTATTTTAGTAAATGAAGGGGGAGGGATTCCAGATCTAGGAACAGCATTAATTAGTTATATTTATAAAAAAGGAGATAAACATTCTTTAGGAAACTGGAGACCTCTAAGCCTCTTAAATTGTGATTATAAAATATTAGCTAAAATTTTGTGCAGAAGTTTACAGCAAGTGTCTATAAATTTAATAGACACAGCACAAACGTGTTCTATTCCCAACAAAAGTCTACAACATAACCTAATCTTGTTGAGGGAAATTTTCAAAACAAAAAGAATGCAGGATAGGGCTGGGTATATTATAGCGTTAGATCAGGCCAAGACCTTCGATAAAGTGAAGCATCAATATTTATGGCAAATTCTAAATACATGTTTTTTTTTGTGACACCCACCTTATGAACAATGGCAATATCAGTTTGTTAGCCAAAAGCTGATTTTGCACAGCGACTACGCCATTTGGCACCACAGGTGCGAAAACACATTTCGAACAGGATCTGAAAAATGACAGCTGTACTGTTCATGGGGGGGTGTAAAAAATGGCACTGTTGAAAATCTGCTGAGAAAATATAAAAAAACTGGTGAAGTCACGAGCATGCATAAAAACTGCACAATGCACACCCGTAATGTAATTAGTTTGGGGATGTTTTACAGCAGATTGTCAACACAGGCATTTTGGGACCTCCGCTCATGAACAGTGTCACTGTGATTTTCTTAATCTGTCCTGAACAGTGATTTCTCACAGCGATCACGCATTTCTGCGCCAGAAGTGCGAAAACACATTTTGGCCATGGTGTGAAAAATGGCAGCTGTACTGTTCATAAGAAGGTGTGGAAAAATGCCGCCAGTGTTGAAAATCTGGATTGAAAATATTACATATTCATGAACTTAAGAAGGTGCGTGGAAACTGCGCAATGCTCGCTCATAACACAGTAATTTTATGGACTTTTATCACCAAATTTTTAACATAGCCATTTTAAGACCTCTGCTCATGAACAGTGTCTCTGTGATTTTCTTAATCCGTCCTGAATATTGATTATGCACACCGACTGCGCCATTGTGCACTACATGCGCGAAAACACATTTTGGGCAAGACGTGAAAAATGACAGCTATACTGCTCATAAGAGGGTGTGGTAAAATGGCAATGTTGAAAATCTGGAATGAAAATATTTAAAATTTGGGAACTTACGAACATGTGTAGGAACTGCGCAATGCACGCTCGTAACAGTCATTTTTGGGAATTTTTTCACCAAATTTTCAACTTAGGGTTTTGGGGGGGCCTACCTCATGAACTGTGCCACTGTCATTCTGTTACTGGGTCCCGAAAGGTAGTTCTGAGCAGTGACTGCGAAATCACCTTTCAGGACTGAATAACAAAATGACAGTGACTGAGTTCATGAGGTGTGGCCCCAAGAACCCCATGTTGAAAATTTGGTGAAAATTTTTTCAAAATGGCCGAGATATGCACTAAAGTTGAAAAAAAAATATTTATGCCATTATACAGCTTATCGGCATTTCTTTAATTCACGGTCGGCTTTGAAGAGTGCAGACGTGTTCCAGGTCCACCGAAGATCATTGCGCTGGGCTCCAGAGTTAAGTATGGATGTGTGTGGGGAGGTGGGTGCGGGTTGGGGGCGGGGGGGGCAGACAGTGAATGAGGGACATTTTTTTTTTTTTTCTACTGCAGGAAGACGATGCAGGACTTTTGCCACACTGGGGTGGGCGCCCAGCATGGCAGCTGAAAGGGTATTTTTGGGAGCAGCAGTAGAGCCGACTAGGGATTGGGCACCCACGTTGGCCATACTTACTTTTGCCACACTGGGGTGGGCTCCCAGTGTGGCAGCTGAAAGGTTATTTTTTTTGGGGGGTGGCAGTGGAGCTGATGGGGATTGGGACCCCCATTGGCCATACTGGCGTTGCCTCTGAGTGCAGACTCCCAGCATGGCACCTAGAGGTCTGTTTGGGGGCAGTGGAGCCGATGAGGATTGGGCACCCGTCAGTCATCACAGTGCCGTTGGTGGAGGGGCACATGAGCACACTGGGGTGGGCTCCCAGCATGCTACATAAGTGGGGGCAGCGATGAACTGTCTGTGACAGTTCAGATGCAGTGAAGATGTGCGATGTAGGCAATTTGCATACCGCCGCCTGCAGTATGCAAATTGTCTACACGTTACCACCGCTGATTGTGGCAGTATTTTCCTCTGAACTGTACGCCACTACATCTGAATGCTGTCATAGACAGCTTGGACAGTCATAGGCGTGGTGCAGCCACACCTGCAAAACGGACCAGGGCATTGGAAGTGGGGTAGGCACACCTACGAATTCTCGTATGGTGGTACTACGTTTCTTGCACTTGTGTGCAAGCAAACATAATGATAGGGTGGATAAAGCTCCTATATAGGGGAGCATGTTTTATACCATCTATTAACATTTTTTTGGAGAATTAACACCTTTCAAGAGAGGAATGAGACAGGGGTGCCCATTAAGTTCGTTATTATACACGTTTGCATTGGATCCGATTATTAGACAGATTAAATAGGATAACTAAATCATAGGACTAGCCCCCTTTCTTGGACTATTACCTGAGAAAATAATGGATTATGCAGATGATGTGTGTTTAATGGTCCAGAATAAGGATTCGGGGCACTGCAAATTTTTTGAAAATGTTCTCAAATATCAGGTGCTCAAATAAATATGACAAAAGTGTGGCTATACCAGTGGGACCAGGAGGGGAACAGGATCAAGAAATAGCAGGGATTAGATGTGACGAAGCCCCTCAAAAAGTTTTGGGGATTTGGTTTTGCAAGAAGGATACAGCCACTTATAACTGGGAAAAAACATTTAGAGGTATGTGAAGCAAAAGTCAGAATATGGAAAAATTGGTAGAGTGATACTAATAAAAAAAATGTTGTTACCAATATTTATTTACTTGAGTTATGTATATGCCCCCCTGTACATCTGGAGACTTGATGATACAGCAATTTCTTCCAAATGCTGTGGTGGGGCAGTAGGTTGAACCCGGTAAAGAGGATATCACCTACCTACTGATAAAGAAGGGCAGATTAAATATGATTAATCCAGTAGTATTTTTTCATGCTATATTTATGGATTATATATCTAAATGTTACAAAGTACCACAACAAGGCTCTTGGCAAGTATGTGTGGTGAAAGCTTTACAATTGTATATGGAAACATGGTAACTGCTTCCCCCAAAGATATTACAACAGTGAAAGATTCCGGAATATGCTGTAGATTCTGTGTGAAAGCTTAGGCAGTGGAAACTAGATAAAGAAACATTTTTACGGCTGCATGAGCGGAGCCCTGCAGACGTTTTGCATGTAGAAAAGGGCTGACGTCATTTTATCCGTCTGTGGAACGGTTTTTCCTCCACCTGACCCTCCCCCAAGAAGCAATCCACCCATGTTGTCCCTAAGGACTGCAGCACTGCACTATATCACAGTGGGCTTTTTTTTTTTTTTTTTTTATGGGCGTTTTTTTTTTTTTTCATTTCTGCATCCTGTTGTCTTCTGGCTAACTGCCACTCAGACTGGGGCAGACTCACGCATATTTTTCTAAGCACTGCGCCAGTGTGCCGGGGTCGGGGGTGTCTGGAGCGTTACACCTACACTATCGCCTGCAAGGAGATAGTGATACTGTACTGCGCTCTGAAACCCCCTTCAACGGAGCGCCGGAGGGCTTGTACCATATATCTCCTAAGAAGAAATGTTGTGCAACGGGGTTATGGAATGCTACAGTAGCTCCCTTGCATTCTAAATAGAAACTCAAAGTCAGTAAGAAGCACTGCTGCTTTAATGACATGAGTCACTAATAATTTAAAAACAAATAAAAAGCTAAATATACACTTTACAGAAGACACACATAGATTACAGTGGATCCCATCGGAGACTGCATCGACAATGCACGTTCAAAGTAATGCATGTTTTTCCAGACAACGTAAGGAATACTGTTGCATTACAGGGCAACTTAGTTGCATGAGTGCACCTTTACCAGAAAAGCTTCTATGTTCCCATAACTACCAGTTGACAGCCAACCAGAGAGAAGAACGGCGGGTCATGTGGTGAAAAGGGCCCGGATAGTAACAATATGGTGGCCCAGTAATACATGTATGGCGTTTGCTGACAGTCAGTTTGTGAATTTGCTGGATTTTTTTTTTTGAGCAGCAGTGAAGCAGGTCCTGTAGTTTTTTTATGATGTCCTTGTCCAGAGGAGAGGCGAGCGACCTAGTGGAGCAGAGACCTTACGAGACACCTTACACCCGGGACAGTTACAGAGAACTTAAGGAAGGGGAGGTGAAGAAGAGTTGGGAAAGTGACACCGAGTCCACAGCATCGTCTTTCACCGAGTCCTGTTACTCAGAGTAAGGGGAGTGAATGGTGAAACCGTGTTGAAATTTGTGCCTGTTTATATTGCCTAAGTTCAATGTCGTACTCCAGCCATGAAAGTTAATGAAGCAAATGCACTTATTCAGGTTTGGTAGTGACTGCATTTATCTTCGGACACTGTTCAATATCTTTGTGAAGTTTTACTAGGCGTTGCAACCTTTTTAAAAAATTGGACATGCAGTAGGTTAATTACATTGTTTTATGACTAAGTCTACTAGGCCAGGGATAAAATATTTATAGAAAAACACAATTCAGCTTACTTGAAAAAAAGCCCCATCAGTGCCCATCTTGCTTAAGTACCCCTGAGTTACATTTTAGTTTTTTTGTTACTTAGACATTGGGCAAGCACTGGGCTTGAAATCGTACTCCAACACATTTGTTCCATCTTTCTTTCCTTTCACTGCCCTTTCTGTAATCTGTTTAGATCTGTATATTCACCCTAGTCCATATTAAAGTGTACACAATAAAAAAAAGGTTCCTAGTGCATTAACGTTTCTGCATCATCATTTGTCACTATTCTTTCGTCAAGCATAGGATTTTCTTAACCACTCACCCGCAGTAACTGTTAACACTGACGAATATGGAGAGCACTTGCATTAGACAGACAGCAGTTGTAGCAGCAAATTCCTCTGGGATCGAAATAAACAATTGTGTGTGCCCGAAGGTATAGCCTGGGCAACAGTGACCCCATTAGGGTTCCCCGAAAGTAGTCTATGTATAAGGTTAATGGTGTACGTACATTTACAGTAGATATACTGGAGGCATACTAAATGTGTTAATAATATATACTGTAGGCATACTAAAATGCATTAAACTACATATTCAAATTTCCTAAAATGTAGCAAACGAATGGATCCGTTTTACTGACAAAAACGGTTAACCATAGCACTGCCTATAGGGTAGGAAATGTGCTTTAAGAATACAAATTCTTCCTCTGCTATGAAGACAATGAAATGGTCCGTGTGGGTTGTAAAAAAATTAAAAGATGGAGCCATAGACAGGTTACATTTTTAAAGTTAAAGCATATGTTTTGTAACTATTGCAAACCAGTTGCTTTCTTTAAATGTGATTATTGAGTGGGTTGTAAAGAAATAAAAAGATGGAGCTATAGACAGGTTACATTTTTAAAGTTAAAACATGTTTTGTAGCTGTTGCAAACCAGCTACTTTCTTTAAATGTCATTATTGAAATCAAGAGAAACAGCTGTTCTTATCAAAACAGATTTAAAACAAAAGTCTGGTTAACAGGGCAGCAAGAAAACAAATTGGTAAGCAGCCACAGACAGAGAGACATCTAAATAGTCTACAATCATGCACTAAGGTACAATCGTTGGTGCTGGGCTCATATACTACATGGTGTTTTATGTTGCCATCTAATGACCACATGTGGTATTGGAAAAGTGTGCTGTACTGTACTTCCAAAACATTAGAAGCCAAGGGCAAGTGCTGGGTCTTAGTCACACTAAACAATACTGTGGAACTCTTTTTCAATTAAATGTATTTTTTCACTCAAACTTCACCATATCAGAAAGTTCACTATAACAGGCTGAGCTTCTTGGATGTGTGCCTCATATACACATGCACACATATATATTTTTAAAATACACACTGAATTAAGAGAAACTGTAGTAATATCAGATTCTTATTAAAGTTGAAATGAAAGCAACAATTATCATTATGTATCATTTCAGTGTCAGCATGGCAGCAGTAAAATTCCAGTAGTGTACACATTTTCTGTGTATAACACATCTCACAAACATCACTGTCACAAAGTGTGGAGTGCTGAATTTGAACTGGATGTATTTCTCATGGGAAATAATGCTACTGGGTACACTGTCAAATTATTTAGAGGAGTGAAGGTTTATAGGAATGCATCATAGAAGAATTAGTATTTCTGGGAGGATTAAGCAAATCACTTGACTTCTGTTTCCCAGGGGTTTCCATCACTAGTATCTCCCTCTCCTCAGTGCCAGGGTTTATAAAATCAGATAATAACACTTCCTATTAAACAGTGTCTATACCAGTTACTCGTACTATTCAATACTGAAGCTGCCTAAATGGCAGGAAGGGAATATCATGGAAATTTGGGGCTGGATTTTTACAGCCTCTAGATCACCGCAAGTCCTGGATTCCCCAAATATATGGGGCACCGGGCTTGTGGCTATCTAATGGGATTTTACACCCCAGGTAGCAATTGCCAAAAGTTAGACTAACTTTTTCTGGCCAAGCTTGCAGCAATCCCAAGGGCCATTTTTACAGAACTTGCACCCAAGATTTGGCACAAGCTGCCGCAAAGCGAGGAAATTGTCCCAACTGCATCCAAGATTGTAAAATAGGATGAAGATGCAGAAAAAGGGGTTTGGCCTGGTAGCACATCAACTCTATAAAATACATGCAGCATGGTAGAAGACAGCATGGATGAGACTACAGAAGTCAAAACAGCACCTGTCAATAACAGCAAAGAACAAAACAACATAAGAGGATATTTTCACTGGAGTGGTGATCCATGGTGGTGTGGTGTTGTAATAGTAAAACTACACTCAAGCCAAACATTTACTGGAATGGTGATCCATGATGGCGTGGTGTTAATAATAGTAAATCTGTATTCGTTGTTTTGTGCTTAACTGTTATTGACAGTGCGATTTAGACTGTTGTGGTTTTATCCATGCTGTTTTCTACTGCACTGCATTGTTTTTCATGGAGTTGACAAGGAACCATTTCGCGTACTGGCAGAAACTAAGTGTTGTGGTACAGCAGTTGCATGAGCCAATGGGCGTGCAGCCCATACTGTACTAGTCAGTCCAGATATGTGAATGAATTCATTCACATATCTGGACTACCTAATGCAATATGAACTCATGCCATGGCTCTGCTCTGAACCAATGGGCATGCAGCCCTACCGAGCTGTCAGTCGGTGGTGGGGGGCGGCAGGCGGGTGAGGCGCTGCCGCCCACCGCCGACGGGGCGGTGGTGGGCCCAGTGGGGCGGGTGGGTGGGGGGCACACCAGGATCACCAGGATTTTGGACTTGGGGTGATGAATGATGCCCGCGATCGGGTCCGTGCAGTCCACTGGACCACCAGGATCCTCAGACTTGGGATGAATGATGCCCGCGATCGGGCTCCATGCGGTCCACTGGACCACCAGGGATATTGGACTTGGGGGGGATGATGATGCCCGCGATCGGGTTCAGCGCGGTCCACTGGACCACCAGGGATATTGGACATTTTTGTCCCTTACGGGATGTCCTGCGATCGGGCTGCAGGGGGCATCAATCCCCGACGGCTGCTGCCTGGCAGGGCGCCAGGTGCAAGTCGTTGGGGATCGGCGCACCTGCATGCTAATGGCATGCAAATGGGGCTGTAATCAGATGCAAATGGCCCCCTGTATGCCTTGCATAAATTATGGCCCCATTTGCATGTCCCTGTTTGAATATCGCAGGTGCTGTGCATGGCGCAATGGCACTTGTGCCACTGCATCTCCATGCTCTACTCTGACCACTTGCACTGGCGCAGTGCCACTGCATCATGCACAGTGGGGGTGGCCAGGGTGCGATATTCAAAGCAGTTGTGCCATAGCGCAGCTCTGTTGAATATCGCCCTGGTCACACCCGTGCGCAACAAAGTTGAGCTGCGCCCAGGCTTGTGCCACAGCCTGGCGCAGTTTGAATATCCGGGCCAAGGTTTTTTGCAAGATCACAACATATGTTTTAACACTAATCAAGACTCTGCAAGTTTAAAAAGTGGTGTAGTACAAAATATTATACTTGCTTGTTTCTTGACTAGTTTAATCACAGGGGTCCTCTTTCACAAACATCCTGAGAATGCCACAAGTGATGGGTACCCCAAATATATGGCAAACTGGGCTTGTGGCATTTCCTGGCCAGCAATTGGGATTCTCAATCCCGTGCACCAATTGTCACAAGTTAGTTAATCTTTTTCTGGTCTACCTTGCAGCAATCATGGCTACCCCTTTTACAGGCTAAGCTGCCGAAAACCAGGAAAAATGTCACAAATGCACCCAATCTTCTTAAATCAGGTGCAGGTTCCAGCAGAGAGTTCAATGCAGCTGAGCTGACCACTCGGTTTGATGTAAAGCTTGATACAAGCCTGCATCATCATTCATGAATTGTGCCCAAGGTGTTTTTCTTGCACTATTCTTACAAACATGTCTACATGTTTGTAAGAATTGAGCACGAAAAACATCCTGTACTTACAGTAGTCAAGAAACCGGCAAGTATAAAATGTAGTGCTTAAGGATGAATGATACCTTTAATTTGTGCAAGGAGGATTGCTCTACTCTGTATACTTACAAATAAGAATGCAGGTCATTGTAGTGCTGGTAAAAATCAATAGGTACAATCTGAACAGTAGAATGTTGCATGCACCTCAGTGAACACTTTAAAAATTGTACTATTAAGTTACAATTCAGCTAATATTTAAAATAGCTTAGATTTAGATTTTCCCTTCCTGTCATTACTGAGGAACGTTGTATGAAAATAAGGTCTTAATCTATTAAGCAGTAAAGTATGACCAGCGGTTATGTTAATGTTCTAGTTAATCACTCCCTGGGGGCGTAATGTGGGACAAGGTACAGCCTCCCTGCTCCTTATCAAACAACAGCAATAGCTTTTCTCCACTCTCTGTCAAATTGCCACACTTTTCAACCAAGAACAGCTGATGCAGTTGGATGTTGGTGGGATTACAATAGTTAGGACATGGACAGAAGCAAATGTTACTACCATTGTCAGCATTGCTATAATGGTGGATGTAAGTTCCACACGCAAATGCTGAAAGGGTATTTAGGGCCATAGTTTGTTAAATCAATGCTCATATAATTAGGCTGCAGTGGTATGTTAATAAGAAGATTACCATAAGGCTCTCAGAATGCTGATAGCCAATAAGATTGCAGTATTACTGAGACCCTTATAATAATTATGCTTCATCTACCCTTGTTTCTTACTCACCACTTGAATTCGTATCCTTTATAGCTGCATCATAAATAGTCATGCTAATGACTACAATGTCACAGGTAGAGTACAATATTATGACCTCAGGTGTATACTAATGTTGATGTGGACAACACTCTAAGAATTGTAAGAGTGCTTTTGCACATTCAAATCAAAAATATTGGGAGAAGAATGAAGACATTTCCTTTTAAAAAATGCATGAAATATGTAGGAATTTATCAAGATTATTGCTTGTGTATCTGTTTATATACTTTTATATATTTTTCCGTCTTTCGGATGAGACGTTAAACCGAGGTCCCATCTGCCTGGATTGGTGGTAGTTCAGGTGGATGTTAAAGATCCCATGGCACTTATCAAAAAGAGTAGGGGAAGTTTATTAGACAAAAGAACATAACATCACCAGATAACACAAAGTCAATATACAAAAAATGTAGAACAGTAATCCAAAAGTTTAACAAAAAACATAAAAAGTTAAACAAAAAAGTGATTCCAGAAAGAAAAAAACTTAACAGCTGAAAATTTCTGCTGGTCTTTAGATTTAACAATCAATAAACCAGCCTCTACTTGAGAAATTATCGTAGAAGAAGGTACTGATTGTTGTTGAAAAATAAATTGACATCTGGCTTGCCATAAATAGAACTGGATAAGTGCAAAAAAACCATTCAAGGTACTAGGATGAAAAGTTTGCCAAGGCCCCGTATAATCCCCCAAAATTAGAGTGTTGTAAGTTACACGTGACAATAACGACGTCCCCCAATGACCAGCCGCAGCAGTCCAAAAACTTTTAACAAAGGGACAATCAAGAAAAAAGTGCGTAAGACTTTCTTCAATGGAAATACAGGACGGTCTCAAACAATACCTATCAGTTAAAGGTTTATACTTAACGTTACCACGTACCCCCAACCTGCCCTGAGCAGACATCCAGACAATATCCCATACATAGGCAGGAAGCCTAAAGTCAGTCAATTTGTGTAAGGCAAACGACATCCTAGTAGGAACACACTCTGGAAAGAGCAAAAGTATACCTTGTACTGAAAATACAATGTAATTATAAAAGGATTTCCTAGAGTGAGACAAAAGAGTAGAAAACAATAAATTCCATTGTCTGCATTTCTTCAGAGTAGAGACCCCATAAAATGGTAACTGGTCCTGTTGTAAGACTTTAGGGGGATATGTAGTCCATTTCTGAAAGAAATGATCCCAAACAAAGTGAGACCAGACCTGCCAGGGCAGGTAAGTCTGACCCCATAGAAAACTAAAGGAATTAAATAAAAAAACAGAATGAAAAAATACAATTGGGTTAATCATGGCCAGGCCACCCTTTTTAACCGGTAGATAGGTGATATCCCTGCGCACCGGATTCAATCAATTACCCCAAATCATTTGAAAAAACACACTATGAAGTCTAGTTTCTAATGAAACCGGAGGTGGGTAAAGAGAACTAAGATATAAAAACACAGGGATCAAAAATTTCTTGACAATGAAAACCCTTTTTTTTTTTCCAAATTTCCAATGTTTCCATAAATTAACTTTAGCTTCACCCAAACATAATTGTTGCTCCCAATTAAAAGTAGCCATATCACCGAAGCCAAACCAAACCCCCAAGAATTTACGCGGTGCAGATGCAAAGGGTATACCCATTGTGTCAAAAAGACAAGCCTGATTGGGGTGTAAAGAAAAAATAAAACTCTTAGTTACATTGAGTTCAGCTCCAGAAAACCGTCCCCAAGTCTGAAAACAATGTAAGGCAGTCTGGAGGGAGGTCTCATTTTGCATGAACAATGTCACATCATCTGCATAAGCTGTGATTTTCACCATTGGTAAAGAAATATCAGGGGCAAGCCCAATAATACTGCAGTGTCCTTGAATATAACGAATAATGGGATCCAGAACATACGTATACAAGAGAGGACTCAGTGGGCAGCCTTGCCGAACCCCTCTAACCATTGGAATTGCAGATCCCATTAAACCATTCACCAATGGATGTACTGCTGCATCAGAATACAACAGAGAAATCCAATGTACAAAAGGCCGTGGAATATTATAGGACAACAACAAATTGAATAAGTAAGAATGACGAACTCTGTCAAAGGCCTTAATCTGATCCAATGCTACAATAAAACCTGACCCTCTTCCCCCACTACTAGTCTCAAACAATTCCCTCAAAAGATATAGACTGTGCTGAATCTTTCACTGAGCAATAGCACAAGACTGTGCCGGATGTATAAGTGAGTCAGAAACCACAGCTAATCTATTCTTAAGAATTTTAGCAAAAATCTTGTAGTCGCTATTAAGGAGACTAATGGGCCTCCAATTCGTCAGTAATGAAGAATCCCCTTTTTTATAAATAAATTTCAATAGAGAAATACTGAAATCCGGAAAGCTTAAACCCGAGGTCAACATAAAATTAAACACCATGGGGAGAAAGGAACACATAAATGGCAGAAATTTCTTATAAAACTCATTCGGAATACTGTCTAAACCAGGGGATGTTTTAGATTTAAGTGACCTTATAACCTTTTCTACTTCCAAGGAAGAAATAGGCTGCAATAAAAGGGTTTGATATTTGGCGTCCATAACAGGAAGAAAAGTCAAGAACTCGGCTGGTAAGGCATCACTGTTACCGGGATCCCCACCAAAAGAGTCAGAGACAAAGGATTGAACAACAGACATCATGTCCATATCTGAGGTTACCATAGTACCTTTTGAAGATAGTAACCTCGACATCAGGGTCCTGTCAAGGTGCTGTTTACAGGCCGAATAAGGATCAGAGGCAGGCTGTGATTGCACACCATACCTGAACTCCATATCAAGAGATTTGGCCCTATCATATTGATATAGGGACATCTATTTCTTGATTTCAGTGATCTGAGATTGAAAGAGATGTTTATCACCAGGGGGAAAGGACATCAGTTTATAGAACTGATTCCGATACTGCAAATAAGTAAGATACCGAGATTTCCCTTTAGAAACCAAAAAGGATCTAATCTCAGTTTTTGTATCAGACCACCACAAAAAGAGATTGTCATAAAGACATAGGGTAGAATAACGTGCTGCAAATAGATCCTGCAAATCAGCTACACAATCTCCCTCCTCCAAGAAGGACACATTTAAGCGCCATCTAGGGCCCGCTGAAGGTACTTTGGGTGGTATCCCAGCTAAACTTAAATGCCCAGTCAGAAGATGATGATCTGAAAACTCAGTCGGTCTCACTTGAGAAAAAAAAGGTTTCAAAAACTTGGAAACAAAAAGAAAATCAATACGGGTAGAAAAAATATTCCTATGGTAAGAAGCACCCCCTGTAGCATGTAGTGCCCGAAACACATCCGTAAGGCCTGCATCTTTAACAATCTGCCGTAAGGCAAGAGAATTACAATACATTTTTTTTTTGAGAGTCACCCTTAAATTTAAAGTCAATATCACAATTAAAGTCACCTCCCCAAATGACGTGTCGTCTGGTGTAAAGAAAAGGTTTAATGTCCTCAAACAATTTAATCCGTGCAGTCTTTGTTTGTGGAGCATAAATGTTTACAAGGCGGAAATCAAAGTCCCGACAAATACAATCCAGAAGCAGAGCACGCCCAGGGCAGACATCCACTAATTTGGAAATCCTAAAAAGGGTAGAGGTAAAGAGAATACCTATACCATCGGCTACATCAGGCCCAAAAGTCCAAAAAGAAGGTCCCCACACCCACCTTTTCTGCGCTTGGGTAATTTCAGCAAGAGAAGACAATCTAGTCTCTTGCAGAAAAATGACATCAACTTGTAAAGTACTAAAAAAAGAAAAGAGTGAAAGCCTTTTCTTCAAATTTTTAATACTACACACGTTGAAAGAAGCTATTTTAAGCGTAGCCATGATTGAATAGAGTAGCTTCAGGACCCAGTCTTCTGAGAAAAACTCGCCTTCCTTTTTTCACCCTTCTTCCCCTTCTTTTCTTTAGCAAGTTCAGTAGCTTTACTATCCTCCTCATCTGAAATCAATTCTGAGCGGTGAGAGGTATCCGACTCCAAGTCCGGTTCCCTCCCCTCTCCTTGTAAAGGAGAAAAAAAATTGTCTACCAAAACAGGGGTAACAGATGAGTGCTTAAGATAGGCTCTAGTAAACCTTCGAGGCTTAACAGTCTCAAAGGGAGGGGGCATAGAGGAAGATGCCAGTTGAGAATCTGAAATATCAGAGGGAACAGAAGGCACAGGAACTGTGGACACAGCAACCGTAACTGATGGGGCCACCTCAATGTCTGTAGAGAGGGGCCTATCCTTAGATTCCTGAAGTAGGCCACCATCCCCTTCAGCTGGAAACAAAGGAGTATCACCATCACCCCTTTTGGCCTGGGCTTTATGAACTAAGTCATCAGGATCCCAACCCCCTGATTTATTGTGCGTGGCCCACGGGCTTTGGTGAAAGGCATGACCCTTCTCATCGCATAAATTACATTGGAAAATATTTTGACACCTGTCCACCGAATGTCCAAACCCCCCGCACAGAGAACATTTCAGTAGGTCACAAGAGCTACTAAGATGAGTTCGAGCACCACATTTATAACATGCACGAGGTTGTCCACTGTAGAAGCAGACTCCCCTATCCTTACCCAAAAAAAAACTATTGGGCAAATGCACTACATCACCATCCACTTGAGTCAGTTTTACCTTAAATTTCCAACTGCCTGTCCAAATACCCTCTAGGTCTAAAATAGCTTCAGGGGGACCCAGAACCTCGCATCGTTTTTGTAACCAGTGATATATATTGCCAACATTCACCCCTTCATTTCGAAACATAACTGTAATGTATCTAATCATGGGCTTCGTAAGGGGCAGATCATAGAAGGGAACCCAGAGGGGGGAAGATTTCAAAGTAGAATATTTATCCCAGAATTTTTCCAAACCATGAGACGTCTTAAAACTTATATCAAAGGAGTCTTCACCTGAAATATGAATCAGAGCAAAAATATCAATAGGGAAGAAATTCATTGAACCCTTCAGTAAAGTATTCACAACATAATATCTATCAGGGTGGGTTTGCAAACCACCCCTATAACGCAGACAAACTGCATTTCTCCTAGGAGCTTGTTCTAGTTTATTTTTAAATAGTTCAGACATTGGAACTCTAGGGTGTTGTAAGCCAGGTCGAACCTCTGAGGGATGAGAAGTAAAATCGTCCTGTAATGCAGGTACAAGTTTTTCAACAACCCCAACGAACTTGGCCTAGAAAAGGCCAAAGAACGTTCACCTAAATGCTGCGCAGCTATAACAACATCCTCCCCCCCATGGCAGTCCATACCTGAGCTCAGTGGTGCAGTAACGTTGGCATGCATAGGAAAGATAGGAGAAGTTTGCGGGCAGTCTTTCCACGCAGGATCAGGGATCCATTGTCCTGTAGATGTCCGAATCCATCCCGAGTCGTTAAGAACATCCTCAGTCGACCAGTCCATAGAGGGATAAGAAAGTTTCCGTTGTGGCAACTCAAACTGTTGCCTAATCCTCTGAGAAGTACTCAGTTTAGCAGGGGAACAGACAGAGGCCACATCCTGAGCAACCGACAAACCAGACGGCGAGTGCACTCCCAATTGAATCCCCTCAGTCATTTCCGGTGGTACGCTGCAGCTATCCATTCGACCCGCATCCAGTGGCTGCATAGTTTGATCTGTAGCAGGTTTTAAGGAAGGCAGGGCAAGAGAAGTGGACTCCACCACAGGAACAAGGTCAGTAACACCCAAATCAGACTGCGACTCAGTCTGAAGCTGCTCCGAAGCACGCCAGAAAATATCAGTGTCCCGCAAGGAAATCTCCGAAGTAGCAGCCATATCTCCAATAGACTCCAACGAGCCTAACACAGCAACCTCCTCCTCCATCGTAGAATGAGAGAACACTGAGCAGCCTCACCAGGCTGCAAAACAGCGCCCTCTACCGTCAGCAAGACACAGCAGAGTAGGGGAACTTCCCCAGTGTCCTGGCCAAATTTTCCTCATTCACTAAAAATACCACCAACAGCTTAATCTGGTTCAAGGTCAGTTGGCATTCATCTGCATCCCCCTCCCCCGAGTCGTGCCTGAAAATAGGCAGGATTTGTCTAGTGCACTTACCCGGTCAACAAAAACTAAATAAATATACACCTTTTTATAAGAATGTTGTCAGTGACTCAGTAGGTTAAAATCAGTCTGCCCATTTTCTTCACAAACTTCATTATGCAGCCGTGGTGGATCTGACAAGAATTTGTTATCAGTAGGGAGAAAGCAGTTATGTCAGAAAGTGGTGTTAGGTATGCTTCAGGAGACTTTAATATTTCCAGAGTGGTCTTCTTCTAAAATGCCCTAAGCTTTGGGAAATTTAACTGAGACTAGGACACTGAGAAATTCGTGGGACATAAATTGGTTGTGCTGCCATGGGAAATTAGGGATACGCTGAAATTAAATACATAAAGCAATACGGGAGAGATACTGTCCTAAACACACATGCATAAATGTGGAGGAGACAATGCAGCATTTCTTTTTTGAATGTCCAGAATCGAAACAATTTTTGAAGGAAATAGCAGTTAAATGGCAGTGGCCTTTTTTGGCAATAATTAATTGTCAGACCCTTGTGTTAGGGAATTTTTCTGGGATATGGAGGACTTTTCATGCAAATTCATTGAAGGTGATATATTTTCAATTATGAAATTCTATCTCTGGCAAAATAGATGCCAGTATATATTACAACAAATACATAATACTCCTGGGATTTTAATTGCACAAATAGAAGCTGCTATTGTACACATTAAAGAATATGAAGGTTAAAGATTATGATAGGAAGAGATTTTCTAATGAGAAAATTGCACTTTTGTGGAAGAATTTAGATAAATTTTAGAAAAAAAAGAGAAGAGAGGATGTACAAAAAGATATTGGGGATGGAAATGGGACCTATAGATTGAGTGAAGGGAACTAGGAGTACAACTAAGGAGGCTGCTTTAGGGGACAACAAATGAATATTTTATGTTTCCGCTTTCTTTTCCTTGTCATTTTTATGTTTGCTTGCACGCATATGCAAGAAACATAGTGCCATCATCCGAGTTTTTGTAGGTGTGGCACCCTGTCTTCCAATTCAGTCTGTGTGTTTGCAGGTATGGCCACAGTGCACCAATGAATGCTGCAGCTGTCTATGACAGCAGTTGAAAATGCAGTGCCGTACAGTTGAAAGGGAGAGCTCCATTTCAGTGAGCAGTGATAAGATAGAGTGTGCTCATGCGCTCCCCCCCACTCACACACTGTATGGCCGATGGGGGTGCCCAATCCCCTGTTGGCTCTGCTGCACTCCCCCCCAACAGAGTTCCAGGTGCCATGCTGGGAGCCCACCCCAGCATGGCAACAGTCCATATGGCCACCGGGGGTGCCCAATCCTCTGTCGGCTCCACTGTTCCCCCCCCCAACAGACTACCGGGTGCTATGCTGGGAGCCCACCCCAGCATGGCAACAGTCCGTATGGTTGATGGGGGTGCCCAATCCCCTGTTGGCTCCACTGCCTCCCCAAACAGCCTTCCAGCTGCCACGCTGGGAGCCCACCCCAGCGTGGCACAAGTCCTGCGTCGTCTGACAAAAAAAACCTGCAAGAAAAACCTTCCTCGCTGACTGTTCTGACCCCTCCCCACCCGTGCCCAACCTCTGTGCACCCTGCCTCCCCACACCCCCACCTCACCCCATACTTACCTCCAGAGTCTGGCACGATGATCTTCGGTGGACTAGGAACACGTCTGCACTCTTCAAAGCCAATTGCGAACTGAGGAAATGCCGGTAAGCTGTATAATGGAAGAAATAGGGTTTTTTCAACTTTGATGCATATCTCAGGCATTTTTGGGAATATTTTCACCAAATTTTCAACATGGGGTTTTTGGGACCCCGCCTCATGATTTCTGTCACTGTCATTTTGTTACTCGGCCCCGGAAGGTGATTTTGCAGTCACTGCACGGAACCACCTTTCCGGACCGATTTACGAAATGACAGTGTCACAGTTCATGAGGTAGGTCCCCATAAACCCTATGTTGAAAATTTGGTGAACAAATTCCCAAAAATGACTTTTATGAGTATGTGTTGCACTGTTCCTACGCACACTCGTAAGTTCATGAATTTTCAATATTTTCACTCCAGATTTTCAACATTGCAATTTTACTACACCTCCTTATGAGCAGTACAGCTGTCATTTTTCACATCTCGCCCAAAATGTGTTTCTGTGCATGTAGCGCACAATGGCGCAGTCAGTGTGCAAAATCAATGTTTGGGACAGATTAAGAAAATCACAGTGACACTATTCATGAGCAGAGGTGTTAAAATAGCTATGTTAAAAATTTGGTGAAAAAAGTCCATAAAATGACTGTGTTACGAGCGACCATTGCTCAGTTTCCACGCATCCTCATAAGTTCATGGATTTCTAATATTTTCAGTCTAGATTTTCACCAGTGGCATTTTTCCACACCTCCTTATGAACAGTACAGATGTCATTTTTCACACCATGGCCAAAATGTGTTTTTGCACTTCCAGCACAGAAATGCGTGGTCACTGTGGGAAATCACTGTTTGGGACAGATTAAGAAAATCACAGTGACACTGTTCATGAGCAGAGGGTCCAAAATGCCTGTGTTGATAATCTGCTGTAAAAAATCCCCAAATTAATTACATTACGGGTGTGCGTTGCACAGTTTCTACGCATGCCCGTGACTTCACCAGTTTTTTTAATATTTTCACTGCAGATTTTCAGCATTGCCATTTTTTGCACCTCCCCATGAACAGTACAGCTGTCATTTTTCACATCCTGTTTGAAATGTGTTTTCACACCTGTGGTGCCAAATGGCGTAGTCGCTGTGCAAAATCAGCTTTCAGCTAACGAACTGATATTGCCACTGTTCATAAGGTGGGGGTCACAAAAAACCCATGTTGAAAATTTGGAGTGAAAATGCCAACGAATGCCTGATGTGTTAGGATTTCCAACCATAATGCCCCACCCTGTAGAGATTGACAGGCATCAGGGGTGTGACTTGGGATTCTCGCCTGTAATGCTCATACCATTCCACCCCCACCCACACCCTGCAGCCAGTAAGAGGCAACGAGGTGTGCCTTGGACTCTTCGGCCCCAAAGTTCACCCCATTCTCCTATACAGCACCCATCTCACCATATTTCCTGATGGAATGGGGTGAGCATAAGGGTCAAAGACCCCAAGGCACACCGTGACACTTGTCAGTGTCTGCAGGGTAGGGTGTGGTGAAATGACATGGCCATTATGCCTGACGACCCAAAGGCACACCCCAATGTCTGTCAGTCTCTGTAGGGTGGAGGTGGGGTTGGCTTCAGTTCAGTACTTCACTGCCATTCCTATTATGCAGCTCTCTAACTCCTACACTACCAATGCCAATGCCAGCAAACAAACATTCGGCATTGACAAATGCTTGTTATTTCTTTTCTGGTATTTCCAAAACTTATGATGGCTAGCTATGTATATGTATGTATGTTTTCACACATGATGGAATGTTTGTTTTTGTCTTCAATAAAATTCCCCTTCTCTTTTCGAGAAGTGCCATGGGATCTTTAATATCCACCTGAACAGGCAGATGAGACCTCAGTTTAACATCTCACCCAAAAGATGGCACCTCAGGAGTGCAGTACCCCCCCCCATGCTGCACTATAGTATTAGGCTTTAAACCAAGTGCCTGGAGTGGGGCTAGAACTCACAGCTTTCTGATCTTTCAGCCTCAGAGGCAACTGTGCAACCTGCTGAGCCACTGACACTGTTATAAGATGGATGCTATAGATGGAACCAGTTCTTTTGTTTTATCTGTAGCAGGTTAAACAATACAGATTTCCCCAGTAAGCAGGTGAGGATAGGAGGGGGGGTTTTCATGGTCAGCAAAGAAACACTATAAATTAAAATTGTAAGTGCTACAGTACTTCATTTTTTAAGGGATGTGTGTGTGTGTTTGTGTGTGTGTGTGTGAAGAGGATTATGTGGGCAAATAACAATTATTATGTTTCAAAATTTTAAGACAGTTTTATTTTGATGGCCTAGTTGAAGGTTTTTAGTGAGTAAAGATGAAGGGATGTGTTTGGTACAATTGACTTCATATGTGAAGAAGCTACTGGTCCTTCTTCAAGTGCTGTCATGGTGGGACAACAGTACTGGGTTCCAAACTCCTCAGCCAATCAGATTACTGAATTTTTTATAGCCATATAATAGCTGGTTCCTAATTTTTTTTCCATAGGGAAACCGGGTTATCATTTTATCATTATAACCAGCTGGTTATAATGATGAACACACACCTGGTTTCCCTAGTTCCACACATGCGCCAATCGCAATCTTCATTTTCTCTGCGCTTTTCCCCGCTCCTCAGCACTGCTGCCCCCAGCAAAGTTCCCCGACACAAATAGTCGGCGGTAAGTTCTTTTTTTTTAACAAAAAGATCACTAGGCACAGAAAATATACATTGACAGTGTGAAAAAAACAAACAAACCTAAACACTACTTTACGAGCTGCAATGTACCGCGCTGAAATCCCAACAGTCCATGGCTCGACTCCGTAAACAAATCCATTTATTTTGTATAATTGCTGTGGCGAAAAAATGACCCCCAGCAATAATACAAAATAAAGGATGGGTAGGTGGTCAAAACTCAGCTTTTACACACACCCCCTCAGGGTGGGATGCCTGAATAAACCCCTTGAGCTTCGCTTTCAGGGTTTATGTGGCATCCCACCCCTCAGGAGTGTGTACAATCCTGGTTACAGCCACCTACCCAACCATTATTTACTATATTAGAATTAATTTCAATTTAACATAGAAACATAGAAGTTGATGGCAGATAAGGACCGTAAGGCCCATCCAGTCTGCCCATTTCTTTTTCTACCTTATGAATGTGCCATAAGCCTTTACTCTGTCAATGGCCTATCTATTCATACTCATTTGTATTGCTCCCTTATGCCTATCCCATGCCTGTTAGAAGCCCTGCAATGTATTCATATCCACCGCTTTCTGAGGTAGGCCGTTCCATGCATCCATCACCCTTTCTGTGAAAAAGAACTTCCTCACATTAGCCCTTAATTGGCTTCCCTCTAATCTCATGCTGTGACCTCTTGTCCTGCTATTTTTCTTATATTGAAACATGTTAAACTCTTTCACCTTATTAATACCCTTAAGGTGTTTGAATGTTTTGATCATATCACCCCTCTCCCTCATTTGCTCTAGGACAGGGGTTCTCAAATTGTGAGGCCAGCCTCCCTTGGGAGGCCCCAACCTGTTCCAGGGGAGGCTCAAGTGAGTCTGAAAAAGTACAGTATTTAAATTTTGAGTTTTATGTATTTTGTGTGAAGAGATGAAGCAAACTGAAAGAGGATAATAGTAGGTGAATGTTATGTATTTATTTACTAATAGGTGACAAGGGTGAATGAGCCAAGGCTCATTTCAGGTGTACCCGGGGAAGGGTAGGTAGTGAATATATTTCAAAAAGATAACTGCAAAACAATCAAGAAATACACAATGAACAATAGCGCAAACAAATATGAACAATAAATTAATAATGAGTGGTGGTAATTGATCAGTTTGTAGACTGATGGCAGAACAGCCCAAATACAAGGGTTGAGCATAGAATTGCTAAGAGCAACAGCAGGAAGGAGCAAAGTAATCCCAGAGAAGTTGCTTAGGAGCAGGGAAGGAGGGGGAGAGGCAAAGTATGTAGGAAGGTTATTTCATATAGAGAGAGGAAACCAAGAAAGTAGTCTGACCCATGAAGGTACTGCAACAAGGGGTAACGATGGTTCAAGAATGAAAATAGTGGAGCAAGTAGGCTGGCGGGGGGGGGGGTTACAATAAACTGAATAATAATATTTGTTCATTTTATTTATTTGTTATTCAGATAGCACCTATGAGCACAATAGCTCTTTTTCAAAGGTTCCACATCAGTATAAGACAAAGAACTGAATGAAAGAACTGAATGTGAGCCAAGTAGTCAAAGGGGTTTCAATTTATTCATGGTGTACTGCGGAAAGTACAGCATGTTATTTTTGTTTGGGGGAGGCCCAAGATTATTTCAGTTTTTGGGGGAGGCTCAGAATCTTTTCCATGGATTTGGGGAGGCTCACTGTGACAAAGTCTAAGAACCATTGCTCTAGGATATACATGTTGAGCTCCGTTAATCTGTCCTCATATGTTTTCTGATACAGTCCCTGCACCATTTTGGTTGCTCTTCTCTGGACTGCCTCCATTTGTTTAATGTCCTTGTGAAGGTGTGGCCTCCAGTACTGCATGCAGTACTCCAGATGGGGCCTAACCAGTGTCTTGTAAAGAGGGAACATTTAAGGCTTCCACCAGTATCTCAATTCTCTTGCAATTCTATTTTTAGGTGCAGGAAGTTAATTTATTCTTCTAGTCCTTTACACTTTAAAAAGAAAAGAGAAGAGAAACACACATTAGGATAACCTCAAAGAGTGTTTCCAAGTTGTTACACTGTCGTCTACAGCATACACACTGATTTTGACATTGACAATCACCTACACCACAAATTAGTTCCTGATCAGTGGCATGATGTCAGTTTGATCATTTAAACCTGAGCTAACTAAACTTCCCAAGGTATATATCCAAAATGACTCACACCTCAAGATCTTCTGTTCAAGGTTGCCACCCCAGGACCCTGATTCCACCTTTTCAATCCCACAGAACCTAAACATATGAATATTACCATCCTCCCTCTTATTCTTACAATAATTAGACAAATCTGTGGCTATGTTCCTTAAATGTTCCCCAATCCTCATCTTCAAATGCTAGTTGTTTCACATAGAAGGCCCCACATTCACAAATAACCAAATACCTAAAATTTGGGGTAGTACAATTAATAAAAGTCTTAATTTCAAAAGGTTTAGAAACATTAACTGATGTAAAGGTTCCACATCTCAGAACAGATCCAAAGAAGTTGCACTCCAACAGAAAGAAGTAGGCATCTCCATTCTTTTTTTTCAAAGCAAAAGTTCATTGTTTATTTAAAGCGATGTTGCCAGCAAATGGCTGCCTGCCAATCACCCAGTGAAACAATGTCAATGTCCACCCCAGCACTTCACCTGCTTATGAGGCTTCTCAGAATAGACAGGCAAAAATTTACAATGCCTGCACGTATATGTTCCATGGGGTAGTGGTCGCAACCAATTCCTACGTGGTACAAATTTATCATCCGGTTGTAGATTATGCACCCACCTGTCTCTCAAGTTGGTGCCATGCCTATACACCATCCTTAGGCCAGCCTCTGTGACCCCTCTCAATAGTAGGCCTGTGTTCAGAATGTTTCAGTTTTCCTTAATGATCTTCTCTATCTCTGAAGAATGCCTAGCAAGAGTGGTCACAAAATTCATCTGCTCAGGGTCGCTCAGTCTAGGTTTTACTGTGAGCAGCTTACTCCTATCCATCTGTGATGCCACTGAAAAAGCATCCTACACATCAGATGCATTAGATATTGGCCTCCACTGAAGGCACTCAACTTGTGTTACTCAGACCGCTACCGCAGATGCAGGCATTGTGCCAGAGGCATTAGCCAGTGACTCAGAAGCAGGTATTGGACATCTGACCCCATGTGGTACCTCACAGAAACAAGTTCAATATGCTGTTCAAAAAACCCTGCCTCAGAAGCATCAAGTCTCATGCATGTCTTTTCAACCCTGCCTCGGAGGCAGACACCCAGCATGTTGATGTGGCACAGGCCTCCAAGGGAGGCATTCAACTTCTGTTACTCAAACCACCACCTTAGGGGCAGGCATTGTACTGGTGGCAGATACCCTCCACAGCACCTGTCACCCACCACCAATAGAAGCACTGACACCACCACCAGTCACAGAAGTGACCACCCACCACCTGTGACAGCAGTAGCCACCACTCCAAGTCACAGCACTGATTACCACCATGAACAGTCACAGCAGTAACCCACCCAAACCCAACAGGCAGAGCACTAAACCTTTCACCCCTAAAGTAACAGCACTGATCTGCACTCTGAACAGTCACAGCACTCTCCAGCCCCCCACAACCCCGTGTGGGCACTGCCCCCCCCAACTGTCACAGCACTGAACATCTACCCCAACAGAGAGAGCACAAACCCTAAACCCAGTCACAGCACTGACCCTCCACCCCAACAGTCATAGCACTGACACTAAACCCAGTCACAACACTTACCCACACCTGAATAGTCACAGCACTGACCCTCCACCCCAACAGTCACAGCACTGACACTAAACCCAGTCACAACACTTACCCACACCTGAATAGTCACAGCACTGACCCTCCACCCCAACAGTCACAGCAGTGGCACTGACACTAAACCCAATCACAACACTTACCCACACCTGAATAGTCACAGCATTGACCCTCCACCCCAACAGTCACAGCACTGACACTAAACCCAGTCACAACACTTACCCCCACCTGAATAGTCACAGCACTGACCCTCCACCCCAACAGTCACAGCACTGACACTAAACCCAGTCACAGCACTTACCCACACCTGAATAGTCACAGCACTGACCCTCCACCCCAACAGTCACAACACTGACACTAAACCCAGTCACAACACTTACCCACACCTGAGTAGTCACAGTACTGACCCCTCCATTAATAACAGCACTGACCCCTGACCACCCACCCCAGTGACAGCACAAAACCACCCTCAGTGGCAGCACTGAGCCACATCACCACCAGTCAAAGAACTGCTCACCCACCCCAGTGACAGCAGCGACTGCCACATCCCCACTCAGTCACAGCACTGAAACCCGGCCACCACACAGTCATAGCACTAACTACCACCCACAGTCACAGCACTGACTATCAGCACCAGCAGTCACTAACCCCCACCCCCAAACCCAACAGTGTCAGACACAGTACTGACCTGCTACAACAACAGACAGAACACTGATCCCAACCACCAACAGCAGTGTTGACTCCCATCACCCCCAATCACAGAACTGAACACACCCTCCCAGTGACAGCACAGCCATTCCCACTCACACACAATAATAGCACTGATGCCTTACCACCACACAGTTGCAGCACTGACTATCACCACCAACAGTCACAGCACTAGACCCCCCCACCCCCAAAATAACAGCACTGACTCTCCACCCCGAACAATCACAACACTTTCACAACCTCATGTGGGCACTGCCCCGTCCACCTAACAGTCACAGCAATGACTCTCCACCCCAACAGTGACAGCAGTAACCCCAAACCCTGTCACAGCATTGACCCTTCACCCCAGCAGTCACAGTACTGACCACAAGCCCAGTCAAAGCCCTGATCCCACACCCAGATCGTCACAGTACCTACCTCCACCACCAACAGCAACACTGACCCATGATCACCCATATCCAGTGACAGCATTGACCACCACCCCCAGTCGCAGCACTGACCCCCACCACCAGTGACAGAACTGACCTCCCACCAGTGAGAGCACAGATAATCACACCCATACTCAGTCACAGCACTGAAACCCCACCACCTTCCAGTCATAGCACTAACCACCACCCAAAGTCATAGAACTATCACCACCAACAGTCACTAACCACTGCTGGCAAACCCAACAGTCACAGTCACAGCACTGACCCCATACACCAATAGTCAGAGCAGTGACCCCCACCACCAATAGCAGCATTGATTCCCATCACTACCAGTCACAGAACTGACTACACACCCCCCGTGACAACACAGACACCCTCAACCACACTCAGTAATAGCATCGAACCCTTGCTACCACACAGTCACAGTACCGAGTACCACCATCAACAGTCACAGGACTAACCTCAACCCCTAAACCCAGCAGTCACAGTCACAGTCACAGCACTAAACACCCCACCCCTAATGTAACAGCACTCATCTCCACCCCTACAGTAACAGCACTGACAACCACCCCTGACAGTCAGAGCACTGATGCCCCTCCCTCAACACCATGTGGACACTGCTCCCACCAGTCACAGTCACTACACCCCAACAGTCTCAGCACTACACCTGCCTCCTGCTGCAGGACTGCTTCTCACCCAGCAGTTATGGAACTGACAGCCCACCCCCCATAAGCGCAGTACTACCTCCCGCCCCAGACACACATCAATGCCCCCTCACAGACATCCCGACCCTTGACAGTCACAAGACTGCAACACTCACCCCTGACAATGACAGCACTGACCACCACCACATAGTCACAGCATACTACCCCCACTCATAGCTCTGACTACTGCCACAAATATTTACTATAGGAGGTGGGGGTTATTACAGTCACTAACAGAACTCCTTTCCACTTCTGACAGTCAGAGCACTGTCCGCCCACAACTCCATGTGGATACTGCCCCTCAATACTCACAGCCCTGACTCCATCCTCTGCTAATTAAAAAAAACTCTACACTCATGGGACTTCAGCTCAAAATAAATAAGTGAACTAATAACTTCTTCCAGTAGGTTTTTGTTTTATTTTAAATTACAGCATTTGGTTGTTTGCGGAATCTCCCCCACCATGCATTTTTTTAATTTTCAAATGACAGCACTTGGCTGCTTGTGGAAAAGACTAACAGTAGGCTTTTATTTTTAAAATGACAGCATGTGGGTGTTTGGTCTGTTTTAAACAGCACAGCCTATGAATCCACATGTAGCAAGAGCAGAACACTGATTTTAATGGTGTTTGGATGTGTGAAATGCAAACAGTACACAAAAGACAAGCCTTTAGTAACAAAATACAGATCAGTTTCCGTATTAACAGAATCCGACCCTTCCCACCACTCCTAAATGGAGGGGGCAGGAATCTTGTCAAACACCTGGGCAAGCACAGCATCAGAATTTAGCCCCAAGCACACAGCATAAAGCATAAAAACTGAGTACTTGCTTTTCTCATTGAAACACACTATAATTAGTGCTCCTAAATGTGGGGGTGATGGCAGGAGTCTAGTTCAGTGAGTGAACGACAAATGTATGGGCAAACATAGCATTAGAATTTAGCCCCCAAAACGCAGCATAGACTCCAACCCTTCCCAGTACTCATAATGGGGAGGTGGGAGTCTAGTCGACTGGGTGAGCAACAAACACCTGGGTAAGCATAGCATCAGAATTTAGTCCTAAACACAGAGCATAAAGCATAAAAACTGAGCACTTGCTATTCTCACTGAAATGCACTATAAATCTTCATCATTCTGTCACACTGATGGGTCTAAACTGGAGGCACTAGGACCTTGCTGGAGCAAAGCCTTTTGCAGCCTAGGAGGAGACCGAGATCAGTAACAGCACTGCCCATGAGGCAGATGTAGTGACATCGTGCACATGGGTTGGCCAGTAACTGATGCCGGCCCCCTTCCTTCCTCATTTCTGTTTCTCCTGCCATCAAGTGTGCACTGTGGGAGCTCTTTGGTTGTCAAAACTGTGTCACAACTTCCTTAGTTCACTGCCACTGGACTCCAAATTTTCTCTGGCACCATGATTTTTACCAGTTCCAACTCCTTCTGCTGTTTAGTTCGGCACCAAGTCTTTTTCCTCTAATTTTCATTATTTTTCATTATCATCATGTCAGATCCTAAGGAGCATAAGAAGACAAAGAAGGACAAGGCTGTTCCCCATGCATTTGTGCTCTTGTGGGGGCCTGAATACTGTCCAGGACCAACATGATGAGTGCTGAACCTGCCTTGGCGCTGACCATGACATGGATAGTTGTGACACCTGCTTCTCCATGGACTACCACGCCCTCTAGAAGTGCATGTGGCAGTGGAGTCAGAAGCCCCCACCTTCAGTGGGATGTGAACGTAAGGTCACTGGACACGTCCCCTGAGCCCCTTCCCAGTACTTCTGGTACTGAGGAAGTTCAAGGCACTCCCTGCGCTCACCTTGCTGAGATGTTGGAGGCCCTGGGGGGGGTCTGGTGTACAGCCGTCTTCCTCCAGGGGACTGGCTGAGCACCCTGTCAGCCCTTCAGGGCAGTGGACAACCTGGTGGTGAGGCCAAAGCTATACAGTCTGTTTACACCAGTGGGCATCTCAGTGTTGTGGCCTGGTGCCACCCAGGCTGTACTAAGGCTGGTACTGGTGAGTGAGGTGGCACTGACTGTGATACCATTCCCCCTTCTGGCACTGCTCACAGTGGGTTCCAAAACTGGTCCTATCTCTGTTCCTGAGGTCATTGTTACTTTCTCCCCTGAGCACCTTAGCCACCTGGGGGTGGATAATGACATTGGTCTTGGGCCTGGTGATGGAGCCAGTGATAATGGAAGTCATCCTAGGTCTGGTTTTGAGCCTGACTACAAATCTGGAGTCTCTTTTGGGGTTGTCCCTTGGACTGGTGCTGGGGGTAGCAACAGGTCCCTTTCTAGTGTGATTCGTGGTACCAGTTCAGGTTCCAGTTCTGCTGTCATTCCCAGTGCTGGGCCTAGCCCCAGTGCCATTTGTGGCACTGGTCTGGTTCCAGTGCTTCTGCCAGTGCTGGTTCTGGGCCAGACCCTGGGAATGCCTCTGGCCTAGAGGTTTGGCTTGGCCTGAAGGCAGTGGCAGCCCTGGTGAGGGGATGGGGTATGGCACTGTCCTTCAGTTGCCCTCTTGTCCAATGCTGGTGGCTGCTCTGGTGACATCTCAGTGCTAGCCTAGTATCTCACTTCTCCCCAGAACTGGCTGGCCGTGTCACTGGTGGGGACTGGGGCCACCCTGGGGCCCTGTCTGACTCTGCGCTCCCCACTTGGGTATTCCTTCCAAGGGCACTGTCTGAACCTGATGTCTGAGATTGGTTGGCTCCATATGGTTTTGCCAGGCCCTCCCTCTAGGTGAGGTGCCCTTAGCATTCTCTCAGCCCTGCAGAGGACCTGGCCTGGTCATCCATGACCCTCCTCTTCCTCCCCCTCTTTGACCTGCTCCCCTACCTTGCCAGGTATTTCAGGTCCCCTGGGGCCCATGACCTGGCAACAATTCATGTCTACTGCTGGTGTATTCCACCAATACCACCTTAAAGGCAGACGAGGCCCAGTTCAGGCCTCAGATCATTGTGCCACTGTTGTCTGAATCCAGCTCCTATCCTACTTGCTTCTGTGAGGAAGAGGATTTTTCAATGCTCAGTACTCCCAGTACCAGCGATTCCTGATGGAGATGTTGCAGGACTTGAATTTAGGGTAATTCATAGATCCAACAAAACAAGAGAGATCGCACTCACTAAGCCAAAGGGGTAGAAAAATATATCTCACAGAGCAAAACTGTAAGTACAAAAAACGTTTATTGACATGAAAATGTATTATGAAAAAGCTGAGCATATAGCCAAGTGTTCCCACAGTCTGCCACTAAAATACCCAATGGCATTTCGTGACCCTCAATAGCCCTTTATCAAGGGTAATGAGATATTCAGTTAGTGCTGATTAAATATGCTCACACACTTTGACATCATCACTAGTGTGCCAAAAGCAATAATGACCCTCTAAACCATAAGAATAATACATATCAAAAACAACACTATGCAAACAACACAAAAAAGCATAGGCCAGAAGGGGAAGGATCTAGATTAATTTCAGTGCAGTGCAGTGCAGTGTAGTAACTGCTCATTGCTGTTTCTGTTTTAAACCTTGATTTGTGGGCTTTTAGTGGTACTGTTATTTATTTGCTGTCTTTATTTAGAATTATTTTTGGGCTGTTGAAAATTTAAAACCCAGTTTGGTGTGCTTGTAGTGGTGCTGTTTTCCTTTGCTGTCTTTACTTGCTACACATTTTGTCGTCGTGTCTGTCTTATCTTGTAGTTTGGGGGAGGAGTGCTAATTGTCTGACCTCTAACCTCAGCTACATAGTAATTGGAGGTGGGGCTAAGTCAGATTTCAGGTAGCACGTTGATTTTTTGTTTCTCAGAAGAGGCCAGAAGGGGAAGGATCCAGATTTGTTTCAGGGCAGTGCAGTAACTGCTCATTGCTGTTTTTGTTTTAAACCTAGATCTGTGGGCTTTTAGTGGTACTGTTATTTCTTTGCTGTCTTTACTTAGAATTGTGTTTGGACTGTTGAAAATTTAAACCTAGTTTGCTGTGCTTGTAGTGGTGCTGTTTTCCTTTGTTGTCTTTACTTGCTGCAAATTTTTGCCCACTCTGCTTCCCCTGCCCCCACTCTTAAATGCCCTATTAAATCTGATTGACAAGAGCAAAGCACAGGGAATAGCAGGGGTTGTGTAGTAGGAAGGGCATAAAGGGGAGAAAGCCCACCCTAGGCACAACAAGTGTTTTGACTCTTTTGTTTTCTTTGTTTTGTTCTCTTTCTTTAAAAAAGTACCTGAGGATCAGTGGCAGGATTTTTGGAACAGTAAATTAATAAAGAGGGAACTACAAGGAGAGCTTCAGTAACAGACAAGTACTGGAATAGCAGTTTAAGTGCAGTATAATGTGGGGAGTGGTGCAGTATAATGCAGTGGATGAGGGGCCACCATATTCATGCAGACCTTCTGGACGCTGAGGTGCTGCCCTATCTGCAGGCATCTCTCTATACTGTGGGATGAGGTAGCTAGACTCAGAGCAGAAGAAAACTGGATCAGGAGTACCTTTGCCTTATCCAGAGACTACCCAGTCCAACGCTGCTGCCTCAAAGGATGCCAAGAATGAGGAGCACTTGGATGACGGTGGGCTCGAGGAGGGTTAAGGGTTTCAGGCAGAGGCACATTCCAAATCCTATTCCACTCCAGAACTCCTATGCCGCACTGGAAAATGGGGACAACAAAACAGAGGTACCTAGAGAAGTGGAAGAGAAGGATGTGGAGGTCAACCAAGGAGTTGACCTCATGGGGAAGTAGTGGACCCTAGAGGAGGAGGAAGCAAATCCTGTGGGGGACTCTGTCATAAGAGGGATCCTGCTAGGAACACAGGAGGGGGAGGACAGGGAGGTGAGGTGCCTACCAGGTGCCACAGCATGGAGGGATGGGAGGAAGATTATGGGGATCGCCAGGAAGGCAAGACAGGAGGGTGAACTGGATGTCATTATCCACCTAGATACTAATGACCTGGCAAATGGGGAGCCTAAGGACATTCAGGAAGAGTTTAGGAAATTGGGGAGGGGTCTCATGCAAGTATCTACTTCTGTCACCTTCTTGGAAGTACTACCTGTGAGAGGCATGGGAGAGAGTAGGGGTGCATGCACCAGGAACTGTAACTCATGGTTGAAGAACTGGTGCTGTGAGGAAGTGTTTGGATTCATTGGTGACTAGGGACCCACCTGGAGGGATAAGGGCTTGTTGAAGCCTGACAGCCTGCATCTGTCCTGGAGGGGAATCCAAGCAGTCAATGATAAGTTTAAATGCTACATGGACAAGCATTTAAACTAGCCATGGAGGGTGGAAGACCAGCAAGGAGGGTACCTAATTGCCCACCCCCCACAGCCAGTAGTGGAACCTGTGAACCGGAGGAGTGGATAGCTCTACAAAGCAGTGTGCAAAAGATAGAGATAAGCACCCAAGGGGTGTGTATGCAGAAAGGGGGAAAAATTCAACAGAAGGGCAGACAGCAGGGAGAACCAGGGATAAAGGACAACCAGGGAGGAGACTGGAGTAGAACAGCTAACCAGTCCAAGGAGTTCACATCATGAAAAGCCATGTGTGCCACTGCCAGGAGCCTTAGCAACAAGATGGAGGATCTGGAGACTGCCATGGTGCAGTCAGACCTGGACATTGTGGCCATCACAGAGACCTGGTGTAATGATAACCATGACTGGGAGATGGCCATACCTGGCTACAACATATTCAGAAGAGACAGGGCAGGCAGGAAGGGAGGAGAAGTGGCACTTTATGTGAAAGATGGCATAAAGGCCACAGAGATCCAGGAGGAACAAAATGGGGGAGATATATTGTGGCTTAAGCTGGAAAGGAAAATAGTGTCAGTCAGCCGCACAGAGGTGGTCTACAATACCACTAGCCCAGGAGGAAGAAACAGATAGGGGGCTGATGCTAGCCATCCAAAGGATGGCAGACAAGGGTGAGGTAGTGCTGTTTGGAGACTTCAGTATTCCAGACGTGGACTAGAACCTCCCACCAGCAATATCAACAAGGAGTAGGTTTATCCTGGATTCCCTTCAAGGTGCCTTCCTCAAGCAACTGGTCATGGAACCAACTCGGCAGAAGGCAATACTGGACCTTGTGCTAACAAACAGGGACAGTGTGATGGAGTAACAGTGGGGGAGCACCTGGGGTACAGTGACCACCGGTCATTGTGGTTTGAAATCACAGAAGAAGCAGAACCAAATCGCACAAAAACACATATACTGGATTTTAGGGGGCCAGACTTTGGGAAAATGGGGAGAGGCTTGAAAGAGGCATTAATGGAAATGGGGCTGGAATCAGGTGTTGAGGAATGGTGGGCAATATTTAAAACAGGGATTACAAGAGCAACAGAATAATGCATTAAGCAGGTTAGCAAGGGAAAAAGGAAGAGGAGACCATTATGGTTTTCCAAGGAGGTAATGGAGAAAGTGAAAGCCAAAAAGATTGCATTCAGGCAATACAAAAAGACACAGGCAGAAGGGGATAGGGAGAAGTGCCAGGAGTAGCAAAGGGAGGCAGGGAGGTCAGTAAGGGAAGTCAAAGCTCAGACAGAAGAGTGTATCGCAAAATCAGTGGGTAGAGGGGACAAAACCTTTTACAGGTACACAAATTTTCTGCCTCCTGCTTATCCTCGGCATCTGTCGCCAGCGAATTCGAATGCCTAATTCTCAAAGTGGAAATTACACAGACTACTGCACTCTACGTAATAGGATGCTACAGACCACCGTCTGCTGGCCTACAGCTTGTGTCATATCTAAGTGACAAGTTGGGACAGGGGCTGCCAGAAACTATTATTTTAGGAGACCTCAACTTTGACTGGGTCTCTAACACAGCTGCTCCCCTTGCATCCTTCTGTGATGAACATGGGCTGACGCAACTTATTACTGAACCAACACGCCCAAACGTGAAGAACCCCAGTAAAAGTACACTTTTGGATGTGCTAATGGTGAGCAAACCTCATCTCTTCTCCCACGCTGATGTCTTTTTCTCAGACACCAGCGACCATTGTTTTATTGCGGGAGTAAGATCCACCAACAACCCAGCACCCATCAGCAAGTTCTCTATGAAGAGATCCAGGGCAACTTCAATGAACATGCCTACCTAAACGAGCTTAAGTACTCCCCTGAGTGGTAAGATTTCTACCTGGCCAAAACAATTACGCCAGCTTACAATATCTTCCACAACATTCTATCAAGGGCCCTTAATAAGTATGCTCCCTCATTAAAGTTCGAACTAGGACCAAAACCTGTAAATGGTTCACCCTCAGATCAAGTCCTTGCTTCTAGAAAGAGATAGCTCTGGAAAAAGCACGAGACTGAACACTGCAGAGGATTGGAACCAGTTCAGGAGACTACGAAATTTATGTACCAAAACAATCAGAGAATCAAGGCCACCTTCTTCAAATCGAACTCGACTCTGCCACAAAGAGCCCAATCAAGCTCTGGAACACAATCAGTGATCTGCTAGGCCACTCCCAGGAAATTCACTCCCGACCAAGATTACCTCTGGCAACTTGACTATAACCGAAAAGATGGATATACTTGGACGCATTCAATAACCACTTTGCTACTGCAGGCATGGCATTTGATAACTCCCTGCAAACATACTTGTTCCCAGGCTTCCAGCCAACTGCCTGAAACTCTGATAGCTTCGCCTTTCTCACTTCAACCTGCCACACTGAAAGAGGTAGAGGACCTCTTGCTCAGTTGGATACTAGAAAAGTGCTGGGCCGACCTCTTGACCCTTACTTCCTAAAAATTGCCTACCACATACTAGCAATACCCCACCCACCTTTAACTTATCCCTGTCTCAGGGCACCTTACCACCTATATGGAAGACAGCACATGTCATACCACTGTTCAAATCAGGTGACCGTGGCGATCTCAATAACTACAGGCCAATTTCCCTCCTTCCAGTCCTGTCCAAGCTCCTAGAGAAAATTGTAAATGCACAGCTGAGAACTCACCTTGAGTCTAGGGAACTGCTATATCCTATGCAGTCCGGATTCAGAGCTAAACATAGCACTATCTCAGCCCTCGCCAAAGTTACTAACGACTGGCAGCGTAATCTTGAGAGGAAAAACTTTATTTGTGCTGTTTTCCTTGATCTAAGCAAGGCTTTCGACACCGTCGACCATAGTCTGCTCCTCTCCGCCCTTCAAACCATAGGTGTGGACCCCTCCTCTCCGCGTTGGTTCACTGACTATCTTACAGGGCTCCTTCAACAAGTTAAAGCCGAAGGAGGCCTGTCCCCCTTAAAAACTCTACAAAGAGGGGTACCTCAAGGTTCTATATTAGGGCCCTTACTTTTTGCAATCTACATTAATAACCTCGACTACTGTATAAAAGAAGCCAACATCCATCTGTTTGCAGATGATACAGTTCTCTACGTGAGTCGCCCAACACCTGAAGCTGCCTGCAATGACCTACAGTCAGAATTCAACCTTTTGCAAAGCCAACTCCTCCAAAAAAAGCTACTCCTTAATGCCAAAAAACTAAAGTGATGGTCCTCTCCTTTTATCCGTACAGCTAACCCTGTGTCCAGTGGGACAGTTCCCCAAATTACCACAGTTCTAGGTGAAAAACTAGAATTTGTTACAAATTCAAGTATCTGGGAGTTTGGATAGACCAAAGACTCTCCTTCATTGAACATATCGAGGACTTGCTAAACGACTTGACAAAGGCTTGGACTGTTTTTTAGAATCAGCCAATTTCACCAGAGATGCCAAGAAACAACTGGTCCAATCCATTTTCCTATCATTGGTTGATTACGCTGACTTCCTCTACAGCCAATGCCCCAACTCTTACATGGCTAAACTGGACACACTCTACCATCGAGCACTGAGGTTTATAACGGGACTCCCATTCGACACACATCACTGCACCCTATATGCGGCAGTGGGATGGACATCACTAAAGTTCAGGCGCCACAGAAACGCTGCTCTCTGGACCTATAGAGCCATGTCTAATAAGCTGCCTTACTATATCTCCTGCTGTCTTCCTCTGAGTATAATTGGGAAATACGCATTAAGAAGTTACTCAGCTATTACACTTAAAGTACCCAAAGCAAAATCCCGCTTCGGCAGGGCAGCCATAAGCTTTGTGCTACCTACCTTATGGAACGATCTACAAAAACCCTCAAATTAAGCACTCTAATTGGTATAAATGCTTTCAAGATGCTTTATTTCCGTACAATAAGAGAAGTATGTAACTGCTTCACCCACTCAGACCCAGTACCGGTGTCTGCACTGGTATATAGCCATGCCTAGACCCAATTTTAAGTACTGATCCCCCCCAGCTTGCTCCTCACCAGCCTAATTGTTCTCTCTCTTATCCCCCTGTCTTATCAACACTAGGCCCATCCATCCCCTTATTCTTCCTTTCCCAACCTCGGATAGGAGCTCACTACCCTGGGTTGTGACATCCTACCATGCCCCGTACTTTATAGCATTCAATCCCGGGGCTCACACATACTCCTTTTCTCCATCCACCTTCTCTACATCCAGCTTTACCAACTCCTTTCTGTGCACCGTGCCCTCCTAGCCTTTCTCCCCCTACTTCCCTCCCTCTCTTCTCCCATACCTTCACCTCTACCTGGTGTATATTTTTATTTTTTTCTTCCGTTACTTCCTCCTGCAACCTTATATAACCTGCTTTATCTTCCAATATACACTTCTATGTATGTGTAACCCCTAGATGGCGCTATCCCAGGGGCTACTACCCCTGCCTGATTTGCCACTAACAGGTTGAGGGGCCTGGATCCAATGGCGGGTGCCTCCACCCAGAGGTCAGGGTTTGCAATAGTTAAACTAACTTGGTCACAGCCCTCTGGGACACTGCAACCCCCCTTTCTTCCCACTAGTGGCCCCACATATATCAGAATTACCTTCACAGTATACACTTACCCTAGGTCTGGTTCCGCACTGGGACCTCCTGTGAAATGAGATACAGTGCAACAATCACAGTACAGTACTTTAACATAGACAAATACCTCAGGCAGTATAACTTTGCTGAAACAAGCAGCTCTGATTTATTTAGGGATATAACAAGGACAGGGGAAATCAGGTTAATTAGCTTATCACTCTAATAATCTACCTATGGCTCTGTGCACAGGCCTATCCCTATCAGTTACTGTCCCTGGGTACCCAAGCCCTAGTGGCTAGTCCAAACCGTGGCAGCTGGTAGGGGCCCTTTCACACAGAGAAAAGGAGAATTAAACAGTCAGCAGTACAGTAATTCCATTTGGATTTAATGTGGCAATTCAACAGGGGGCGACCCTGAATTAGTACTCACGACCTCCAAATAAGATAGGGTCCTTCAATGTCAGCAGGGCTCACTTGAGGTACACAAACCTCTTCACACATTTATATAAAAGAAAGCACTATACCAGGCAGGCTGCATCTGTATCCCGATCGCAATTACTGCACAATACCCGGAGAACACACAGCAGATTCAGTTCCTGACAGACCGAGTGCAATTTCAGCAATTCCTCCAGTCTTCTACAGGGTGAGCCTGGTTTCTACTCTTCAGATATCCTTTGATTCTCTTCACAGGACGGATTCAGTCCTAACAAGCTGTTACAAGCTGCAGACCGGAACTCTGGGCCTTACACACGTTTTTAACTAAAACTGCACACTGAAAAGCACAGGGCTCCTTCCTTCTTCACTGCCAAAGCTCAACTGAAACTCCAACCGACAAAACCGGCACTTCCTTTGAGTTCCTCCCAGTTCTTGACTGGATTGGCTGTCACTCACAATAGACTGCTGCTGTTGGTCCAAAAAGGTGCTGAAGTCTAAACTACATCTCCCAGAGTCACTGCTCATACAATCCTCTTGTGGCTGGCTCAGATTATGAGTCCAAGTTCTGATTTGTCCAAGGCACCATTTTAGAGCTAGCTTACCCCACACTGATTGGTCCAGTTCAGCAGTTCAAAACTAGAATGGGGAGCTAGCAGACACAGTTCTGACTGCAAAGAAAGCAGGTTAGACAAACTGTAATTTCATTATTACTCTAAATAATTTCTGGCAAACAGTTACATCTTTCAGATAGGTTCCCTTTGCACTCTAGTGACTGCAAAATGAAGTGAATTGCAGCAGCTCGAGTGGTACTCAGAGAAGCACACAGTCCCCCATACAAACTAATTATGTCTGCAAGCAGACAGCTCTTAAAGAGACAGTACCAGAGGCTCTAAAACACTCACTGATAAATGGCTTAAATGCCAAACACCATTCAGACTTGGAGCATTCAAGCAAGCTCCTGGAAGTCTTTTGGGAACCCCCATTTGCAGGGGGGTTACATATGTAAATACCGTGTAATCTGTACAATATCTGTATAATTCTATGTACATATGAACTTCTTTTTCTTCCTCTCTGTAAAGAGTATTATCTGTATTGCCTTGTAAATACCTGTGTTGACCTGTATATACAATTGTTCATGCTCCACCCAGGTCCATCTTGCAAATGAGCTTCTTCTCAACGATGAACGCCTGGTTAAATAAAGACTTGATTGATTGATTGATTGAAGTGAAAAAAGAAGAGCAAAGGGAAGGGTAGTGAGACTGAAAGGGGAGGATGGGGGCAGCGTGGAGGATGACAACAGCAAAGCTCATTTCCAAAGTATGACTCCTTAAAGGTGGGCAAGCAATGTGAGAGGGCAGCAATGAGGGCTGGGGGGATATTGGGATGCATAGGGAGAGGCATCGCCAGTAGAAAACAGGAAGTTATTATCCCTCTGTACAGACAGCTGGTCAGACCCCATCTGGAGTACTGCGTGCAGTTCTGGAGACCCAGTCTTTGCAAAGACATAGACAGGATGGAAGCTGTCCAGAGGAGGGCAACTAAAATGGTGCAGGGTCTGCACCGGGAGACATATGAAGAGAGACTAAAGAAGCTTAATATGTATAGCCTCGAGGAAAGGAGGGGGCATGAAGTCCAAGAGGTAGCATCTTTCAAAAAGGGTGTGCAAGAACAAGGGGCACAATTTGAAGATGGGGGCGGCTCAGAGGTAATTTAAGGAGTATTTTTCACAGAGGGTTGTGGATGGAACGGCCTTCCTGAGGAGGTCGTGGAGTCAAAAACAGTGGTGGAATTCAAGCATGTATGGGACAGTCATAAGGCAATTCTAGGGGATGGGGTAGGAAAAAGTAGGCTGCTGGTTAACTAGGATCTGCAGCTTATCCAGTAGGCAGGGAAATGGGCAGACTGGGTGGGCCAAGCGGTCCTTATCTGCCGTCAAATTCTATGTTTCTATGTTAATTAACATTTTCTCTTTTGCTCTCAAGCAGTTCCTTTTCCCAAGGCATATTAGAGATTTATAGCTTTTTAACACCAGTTGATATTAAATGTTCTTCCTGTTAGGATGACATAAAAGTTTATGATCTCCACCCTCTGGCAGACTCATAAAGTCCCATTTCATTTCCACTTCAAAGAGCCTAGGCACATCATAAAAAAGGTAATAAAATGCTACTCTGAAGTAAGTCAGTTAATTAAATGGTTCCTGCTTCACTGAAACCTGGGGGGGGGGTCACCCATGGCACAGCTACCTCATGTGAGATAATCACACACTATATTTTTATACTGTATTACAAATATCATAGAACAATCATAACCAGCTGGCCAAGCATCACAGTCCTCCCCACCTAGACTGAATTTGGGGGCTCTATCCCCTGCATGGGATGAGCTTCCCAAGTCACTTCACTCCTCATACAGACGCGATAAGCTATCTGTGTTCTGATTGGTCGCTCCAGCCCTATGTAAGATTGTAATGTCAGACCCTTGCAGGGCAAGACTCCATCTTAATAGTCTACCATTAGGTTTTCCCATTTGGGTCAGCCAAACCAGGGGGTTGTGGTCCATTTGTACCTCAAAATGCTGCCCATATAAGTATGGCTCTAACTTCTCTAGGGCCCACACTATGGCAAGACACTCTTTTTCCACAGTAGAGTATGCCTGCTCCCTGGGAAGTAACTTTTTACTCAGGTACACTACCGGGTGATCTTTCCTTTGGTTGGATGTCTGACTCAGAACTGCCTCAATACCCACATCTGAGGCGTCAGTCCAGACTATAAAGGGTCTGCTATAATCAGGACTTATCAACACAGGAGCTCTGCACAGTGCTTCCTTCAGTCTGGTAAAGGCTTCTTCACAGGCTAGTCCCCAGGTAACTTTCTTTGGCATATTTTTCTTTACCAGGTCACATAGGGGAGCAGCCAGGGCACTGTAACTGGGTACACATTTCCTATAGTACCCTGCTGTCCCTAGAAAGCTCCTGACTTGCTTCTGCATTTCTGGTCTGGGCCATGCCTTGATCACCTCTATTTTTACTTGGTTAGGATGGAGATGTCCCCAGCCTACAGCATGCCCGAGGTATTCCACTTCAGCCATGGCCACCTGGCACTTCTCAGCTTTGACAGTGAGTCCGGCCCTCTGTATCCTACCCAGCACTTCCCTAAGGTGGGACAGGTGTTCCTCCCAGCTGGCACTAAAGATGGCAATGTCATCCAGGTATGCCAGAGCTTACTCCTCAGCATCATTTTACACCTGGTTCACCAACCTTTGGAAAGTGGCCGGGGTGTTCTTCATTCAAAAAGGCATTACTTTAAATTCAAATAAGCCTATCAGAGTGATGAAGGTTGACCTCTCCCTAGCTCTGTCTGTTAACTCTACCTGCCAATACCACTTTGTCAGGTCAATAGTTGTAAGGTAGACCACCCCTCCCAACTTGTCCAGGAGTTCATCATCCGGGGCATAAGGTGGGCATCTGACTTTGTGACTGTATTCAGTCCATGATAGTCCACACAGAAACAAGTAGAGCCATCTGGCTTGGGCACAATGTCTATGGGTGAGGCTCAGAGGCTGTGGGATCTCTGGATTACCCCTAAATCCAGCATTTCCTCCACCTCCCTCCTAATGTCCTTTTGGACAGCCTCTGACACCCGATAGGCTGTCTGCCGTATGGGCGTCTGTGTCTCTGTCTCCGCATCATGCATTGCTAAGGGGGTTAGTCCAGGCTTGGTGCTAAACAGGGGGGCCAAGTATGCTAAAACCTCCCTTACTTCCTGGATCTTGTCTGGGGCCAGCTGGGGTGACAGTTTAACTGCCTCTACAGAGGACTCCTGCTTGCTTTCTTCCAGCAAGTCTAGAAGGGGGTCTCCTTCATCCATCCCCTCCCCAGGACTGCACACTGCAAACACCGTGTCAGCCCTATTAGCATATGGCTTCATCATGTTGACATGGTACATTCTTTCTATTTGTCTTCTGTCAGGTAACTCTATGATGTAATTCACATCATTTACCTTTCTACTTTGTATGGTCCTGCCCACTCAGCCTGCAGCTTGTCTTTCCAGACTGGAATAAGGACCATGATTTCCTGACCCACCATGTATGAGCGAGCTCTGGCTCTGCGGTCGTACAACACTTTCTGTTTCTGTTGGGCAGTTGCCAGGTTGCTCTGGGCTGTCCCCATAAACTCTTTCAGCCTTTCCCTAAACCTAAGGACATAATCCACTATGGGAGTTCCCTGGGTGATGTGCTTGCCTTCCCAGTGCTCCCAGATCAAGTCTAGGGGCCCACGTACACAGCATCCATAAAAGAGCTAGAAGGGGGAAAATCCTGTCAACTCTTGGGGCACCTCCCTGTATGCAAACAACAGGTGGGGAAGGTATTTTTCCCAGTTCTTCCCATGCTGTTCAGCAAACACTTGGAGCATTGACGTCAGGGTACTGTTAAATCTTTCCACAAGCCCATTGGCTTGTGGGTGATAAGGTGTCATGCACCTCTGCACCAACCCACTTTTCTCCCACAAACATTTCATCAGGTCTGACATGAAGGAACCCCCTCAATCGGTGATAACATCCTGCGGAAACCCAACATGGGAGAAAATCCCAAGTAAGCATCTCCCATTTTGTTTGTCCTCAGTGAGGATAGGGTGACTGCCTCTGGATACTGGGTGGCATAATCCACCACAGTCAGGATGAACCTCATTCCGGAGGAGCTGGAGGTATTTAAAGGCCCCACAATATCCATTCCCACCCTCTGGAATGGCTTCTCCACTATGGACAATGAAATTAGGGTGGCTTGGGTTTTCTTACCTGCCTTCCCTATTTCTTGGCACCGGTGACAAGACCTGCAATACTCCTTCACCTGCTGGGTGAAGTTGGGCCAATAGAAATTCTGGGCCAATCACTGCATAGTGTGTGCAATTCCCAGATGACCAGACAAGGGAATACTGTGTGCAATCTTGAGCAACTTCTAATGGTACCCCTGGGAAACGACAAGCTGCCTATCACCCATCCCTCTGTCTTCACATCCTGAGCATACAACAGTCCATTCTCCCAATAAACCTTATGTTTACCATCACCTCCCTGTGCTTCATCAGAGTCTGCCCAAGCCCTCAGCTTCTCTAGAGTAGGGTCACTTTTATGAGCAGCTGCAAACTCCTTACACATTCCCAAGGCATGGGACAGGTCCCCTTCAGTCTTGAAACTAGGTTACCTAGCACTGGTGTCAAGGCACTCAGGATCACTTTTATCCCTAACCCTCTGACAATGGGTCACCCCTCCTTCTTCTGAGTAACCCTTCGTAGCTGTGTGGTTAACTGCTACTGGGGAAATTTCTATCCCCTTTTCATTAGTCTCCATATCAGGAGACAAAGGCTGGGGAACCAGCCTCCCAGTGGTTTCCACAATGGTTTCTGTGGGGTCCAGGGAACTACAATTTTCCCTTGTCACTTGGCTACTGTAACATCATCCCCTGTTTGAGATTTTTGCCAAGGTTGATGTCCACTGCTAAAGTTTTGGCCATAGCCACCTGTTGACAGTTCCCCCTGTTTCACCCCAGTCTAGGACAACACTAGTGAGTGACAATGTTTTCTCCTCACCAGTGAAGTCTTGTACAGTTACAAATTCATTGGGTAGAAGCTGACTAGGCTCTACCAGATCCCCTTTTACCAATGTCAGGAATGCCCCTGTGTCTCTTAACCCTTGTGTCTGTACCCCATTCACCATGACTGGGTGCATGTGTTCCCTCATGTTCACAGGCATGGTTCCAGGGACACATAAACAACCCACTTCTTTCCTAGCCCCATGTTGTGTATTGCTCACCCTTTTGGGACACTTTCTGGAAATATGCCCAGTTTCTTTACAGACCCATCATTTATTTCTTTTCTCAGAGAAATCTTTTCTCTGAAACCTGGGGCTAACTGGTTTCGGTGGAGGCAGTGAGGGTTTTAGCTGCCCTGAAGGCACGCTTTTCCCTTTCTGCACTGCCACGCCCACCCAATTTGCCCTCAGAGCAGGTCTGTTCTTGGCATTGCAATCCGAGAATTCAGCAGTCTCTTGCACTGTTTTGGGATCTCAGTCCTCCAGTCAGGTTTTCAGCTCTGCTGGGCATGCCCATAAAAACTGTTCCAACAAAATAGCATTTTCAATTTTATCTACAGTTTGCTTCAATTCCTTCCCACTAACATTTTAAAAACTGACGTTATTTCATGGCTAGCTCCTCATAGCTCATATCATGGCTTCTCTTGAGCTTACAGAATTTAGCTCTGTATGCTTTTGCAGTTAAAGCAAACTTTTTTTAAAGTGCAGCTTTAAGTTTGCTGTAATCATTACTGTCCTCATTGTCCATTTGACCCAATGCATCCCGAGCTTTCCCGGTAAGTAGCGGGGATAGCTGGAAGCTCCAGGACCCTCTAGGAATTTTAGCCTGAATACAAACCTTTTCAAAGGAATTTAAAAAGGCATCCATATCCTCCCCCTCTTTAAATTTAGCTATCAATTTGGAAATCAATTTGTAACCCAGTCCTATAGTTCCAGTTAAACTCAAGCCACTTACCTGCTCTGGTGCTGGTGGTTGGAGTCTTAACTTCTCCAGTTCATGTCGCCTCTGGTGCTCATGCTCCTCATGGTCCACCTCTTGCTGTTCATGTTCAGCTTCTCGCTGATAGAAACATAGAAACATAGAAACATAGAAGCTGACGGCAGATAAGGACCGCAAGGCCCATCCAGTCTGCCCATTTCTTTTTCTACCTTATAAATGTGCCATCGGCCTTTGCTCTGTCAGTAGCCTATCTATTCATACTCATTTGTATTGCTCCCTTATGCCTATCCCATGCCTGTTTGAAACCCTGCACCGTATTCATAGCCACCACTTCTTGAGGTAGGCCATTCCATGCATCCACCATCCTTTCTGTGAAAAAGAATTTCCTCACATTCCCCCTTAATTGGCCCCCCTCTAATCTCATGCTGTGTCCTCTTGTCCTGCTATTTTTCTTATATTTAAACATGTTAGACTCTTTCACCTTGTTAATGCCCTTAAGGTGTTTGAATGCCCTGATCATATCACCTCTCTCCCTCCTTTGCTCAAGGGTATACATATTGAGCTCTGTTAATCTGTCCTCATATGTCTTGTGATGCAGTCCCTGCACCATTTTGGTTGCCCTCTCTGGACTGCCTCAATTTGTTAATGTCCTTGTGAAGGTGTGGCTCAATACTGCATGCAGTACTCCAGATGGGGCCCTAACCAGTGTCTTGTAAAGAGGATTATTACCTCCCTTTAACGACTTGTGATACCCTACTAATACACCCTAACACCCCCTAGCCTTACCTACTGCTTTAGAGGTCTGCTTGGATGATTTCAGGTCATCAGTGATGATGATGCCCAAGTCTCTTTCTTCCTTTGTGACTGCTAGCAACTCCCCTCCCAGCCTATAGGTGGCTTCAGAGTTTCTCTTCCCTATGTGCATGATCTTGCACTTCTTTGCATTAAATCCTAGTTGCCACTCTTCTGACCGTTTTGCTAGTTTATCCAGATCTCTTCTCATTCTGCCCACCCCATCTGGATCATCCAGTCTGTTGCAGATCTTGGTGTCATCTGCAAACAGACAAGCCTTACCCTCTAGTCCATCTGCAAGGTCACTAATGAAGTTGTTGAAGAGGACTGGCCCCAGGACTGATCCCTGAGGTACCCCACTTGTGACTTGCATCTCTTCTGACTGTATACCATTTACCACCACTCTCTGTTTTCTGCCCACAACCAGTTTGCCACCCAGTTGACCAACTTCTGACCCACCCTGAGCCTACCCAGCTTATTTATCAATCTTCTATGTGGAACAGTGTCAAAAGCTTTGCTGAAGTCAAAGTAGGCGACATCAACTGCTCCCCCTTGGTCCACCACTCTGGTTACCCAGTCAAAGAAATCTATGAGATTAGTTTGACAGGACCTTCCTTTTGTAAACCCATGCTGTCTTGGATCCTGTGCCCCTATGGATTCCAGGTGTTGCACTATCCTTTCCTTAAGGAGTGCCTCCATAATCTTACCCACTACTGAGGTAAGACTGACTGGTCTGTAGTTCCCTGCCTCCTCCTGCTACCACTCTTGTGGGCGGGATCACATGAGCCCTTCTCCAGTCTTCTGGGACCTCTCCTGTGCTCAGAGACTCACTAAACAGTTCTGCTAATGGCTCTGCTAGTTCCACCCTTAGCTCCTTAAGTACCCTGGGATGTATGCCATCAGGTCCCATTGCCTTATCCACCCTGAGCTTAGCGAGCTCTTGTAGGACCCTTTCTTTGTGAAGGGAGTAGTACTCACCTCCCTCCGTATCCATGGTGCTGAGCTGTGGGCCCTGCCCTACCTTCTCTTCAGTAAATACTGAGCAAAAGTATCTGTTTAGGATAGATGCTTTACAGGTCCTCCTCCTCAGATGCTCCTTTTCTCCATTAAGCTTAGCACACTCTCTGGACTTTCTCCTTTCACTAATGTATCTATAGAAAGTCTTGTCACCTTCTTTTACTGTTTGTGCTAGTGTTTCCTCAGTTTGGGACTTTGCCTGCCTTACTGCGTTCCTGCTTCCCTTAGGGCAGTTTGGTATGCCTCTCAACATCATCCCGCTGTGTTCCCTTATATCTCCTGAAGGCCAGCCTTTGGCTCTGACCTTTCTGCTACTGTATTTGAGAACCAAAGTGGTTTCCTTCTTCTTTGCACTTCCTTTTCTGTCTAACACAATGGATGTTGCTTCAAGTATTGCATCCTTAATGCTTGCCCACTTTGCCTGTACCCCCTCACCTGAGTTTCTTTGCCAGGGCTAGCTTAACTCTGTTGGTCATCTTATCAAAGTCAGCTCCTCTGAAGTCCCATATTTTTGCCTTGGAATGGGATGATTTAGATGTAGTAGCCAAATTGAACCATACCATGTGATGGTCATTGGCCCCAGGTGACCTTCTACCTGGAGATCTGTGATCCCTTCCCTGTTAGTCAGTACTAGATCTAAGATAGCCCTGTCTCTTGTGGGTTGTTGTACCAGTTGTTTGAGGCACTCCCCCTGAAGGAATCCACTATGTGTCTAGTTCTGGCAGATGTTCCTGCTGGTATTGACCAGTCTGTATCCGGCATGTTGAAGTCTCCCATTATCAGAACCTCCCTTTAGCTGTCATGTTTTGTATATCTTCTAACAGTAATGTGTCTATGTCCTCCCTGGTCTGGGGCCTGTAGACAACCCCTGTTCTTATGGCTGTCCCATTTCCTGTTTCAAGGGTGACCCACAGTTCTTCTGGCTCCTTATGTGTATTCTGAATTTCTGTAGCTTTGATATTTTCATTGACATACAGGCCCTCCCCTTTTGCACCTTGTTCTCTTCTGAACAATACATAGCCAGGTACTGAAGTCTCCTAAGTGTGGTTACCGGTAAACCACGTCTCACTAATTGCTATTATGTCCAGTTTAGCCTCTGACATTATTGTCTGCAGGTCTGGGATCTTATTTCCCAGGCTGTGAGCATTTGTGTACATGATTTTCCATTGGCCAGATTTCAGTGTGTTAGTTGTTGGGTGAGGTTTGGTATTACCCTGTGTGTCGATGGGAGACAAACCTTTTTCTTACCTGGTGATGCAAATGAACTGCAAACATGCTGAATCCCTGTTTGACCACTAGCTGAGGGGAGGGTGTTCTTCCCATTCGGCGTATGGGGTGCTGCACCCCTCTCCCCATTTGCTAGTTTAAATATTCTGCAAAGATGTCAAACTTCTGCCCCAATGCACTGACTCCCTCCTTAGTCAGATGCAGTCCATCAAATTTAAAGAACTTTCACTCCCAGAACTAATGCCAGTTCCCTACAAATCTGTGTCCTTTTTCCTGGCACCAGCCCTTGAGCCACATGTTTAGCTCTCCTATCTCCCCTTCTCTGACCTTCCGTCCATCTGCCCCCTCTCCCAGACTGGCAGGATCTCAAAGAAGGAGATGCCAGACAAAATGGATGATAGTTTGTCACTCAGCCTGGTCAGGTGTTCCTTGGTCTCCACAACTGACCAGCTGGCGAGATCATTAGTCCCTATGTGTACTAGGACATCAATGTTTTCTCCTGCTTTGTGAACAATTTTAACAATACGGTCAGTGTCTCTCCATGCTGATGTACCTGGGAGACATCTGACCATTACCCTGGCTGGAGATGGGTATCAACTCCCGAATCATGGAGTCTCCTATGATCAGAAGTTTTTTGGATTTCCTTTTTGCTTTTTTTGTTTTGGTTCCTGATTTGGGTGAGTTTTGTTGTGCTAGCTCCTGTGCTGCAGTGTCCTGCTCTGCAGTGTCTTCTGCCTCTTTGTTTGATTTCAGAGATAGAGGCAGATACCTGTTTGTAGTGTTTATATGATTTTGGAGGTAATGTGTTGGAGAGCAGAGAGTGATGGGGCACCCGATTTGCCCCTCCTAACCACCTGCCAACCTCCTGGACCAACTACCCTCAGCGGTCGAGGTTTTTCTGTTGGATGCTGGGGAAATGGCAGGTGGTTCTTATAATGTATTTCCTCTTGAATATGAAATTTGAGGTGTGCAATTTCTGCCCATGCTGCCCGAAGCTGAGCCCTAAGATCTCCAATGGCCCAGCATGTAGGACAGTGTCCTAAATCCTGTAAGACTGTCCTTCTGAAAATTGTTCCACAGTACCTGCAGTTAATGATATCCATTCCAGATAAGTTGCTGGGTTTATAACCTAGTCAGAGTAATTAGAAGGAAGAAAATGCAAGTGATGGTTTGATTGTGTTTTGTTTTTGTTTAACTTGTTATAACAAGTTAAATTACTAGTGCCCCTGTAAATGAGCTCACCTTGTGGATGCCCCACTGATCCACCCCTTCCTGCTCTGCCGCAGGAAATGTCACAACTGTGGTACCCTATAAAAGTAGTGTAGTGTGGGGTGGTTGGGGATGGAGGTGGGTGGCTGGGCCCTTTCCCTGCCGAAAAAGAAGAACCACGGATGAAAGAACAAGGAGGTAAGAGCAGAAACAATCAGTCAACAACAAATGCAGTAACCCTGAAAGCTTATCCTAATGTTAGATAAAACTGTAAAACCTGTAAAGCACCACCTGTAATAATTTCAGAGAAGATATATGCTGTAAGAAACACTTTGCTACAGAGAAAAATAAAGCAATGAAATATTAGCAACAAACAGTAGCAATCCCTGTGAGTAAAAAATAAAAACAACATCACACAGTAAATCTGCTTAGCCAATAGAAGTCTTAATCCTTTTCCCTTGCTCTGGTAAGGTTCTCTACTCTGCCTTTCAAGCAGTCTTAGAAGGAAAGAACTCAGGTGAAGCTAGGTGCCTTGGCCAGCAAACCAAGTCTTCTGATCTCGCTTCCTTTTTTCCTCTGCGGCTCGCTGGCACTCATGCTGTTCACGGTCAACCTCCCACTGTTCCCGGTCAGTCTCTCACTGTTCTCACTCCCTCTTCTCCTCTGTGGCTCATTTTTCTCACTCAGCATCTGTCTGGAACTCCAGCTCCATTCTGCGTAACTCAATCTGCAGCCTGATTGCTTCTGGCTCCAGAATGTTGGTGACCTTTCCCTGCTGCTGTGGCCCTTTGCTGGCACTGGCCCTGCTGTCATCCTCACTGGATCTGGACATTACACTGGCCGCTGGCCTCTCTGCACTCAAGGTTTGGTCCCTTACAGTCAGAGTCAGTGACCTGATGCTCTGGGCGTCTGCTGCCATCAGGGCATCCATGAGGTTCTGCTTGGTGACTCTCCCCTCATACAGGACTCCTCTGTCCTGGCACAACTGCCTCAAGTAGTCTACAGTGTGCCTGCTGTAGTTGGAAGCCATCTTCTTCCCTAACTATGGCTACTCTAACTTGCAGTTTAGAAAAAAAATAAAACAGGTAGGAACTTGACTGTAAGCAAAATGATATAGTTCTGTTTCCTTTTAAAAAATAAATCACTGCCTTTTTTTGCAAGTGGGCTGTACAGTATTAAGCTGACACACTGAACAGTTAAAGCTTGTGTTACCAAATTTATCCACACTGCTGCCAACCAAATCTGTCACAAATGAACTCAGCAGGTCAGGCCCTCTGTTCCCATAGTGCCAATCTCTGAGTGCAATATTGAGAACAGGTAACAGACAGAGTAACCCTCCTGTCTGCTTGTGGGTCCGAATCACCTTTAGTCTCAAGTTCTGGGGGGATTCAAACTGTGAATCTTATGCTAGCATACCCAAATGTACAGGCCCAGGTAATCTACTCTTCGGGAGGATGCCAGATATCTTTCGCCTAAGGGCACCTAACCAGGTATCCAAAATGAACCCTTAAAACTCTACAAAAGACCTTAGGTATATTCTTTTTTCCCAGTTTAGTAACACCATCAAGCTTATGAACAGTTTTTTGTCAGTCTTAACCATCTATGTGTCACATGCAAAAAGAACTTCGAAGACACATCCAGGCAGTCTTTCAAAATAATATTTTTACTAAAATGGATAAAAATATATACAATGTAAACACAGAACACTATATCACAAAGCATATAATCACTTAAAAGAAAAGCAAAGAAAACTACAGACAAACTCCTACCAACATACAGTTAGACTTTTTCTGTCTAATGTATTACCTCTATTGTGCTTATAGTTAGATCTTGTTATGTCACTCAGTTGAAACACAGAATACAGTTTAATACTCTGTGTTTCCACCCCTTTTATGATGTCATCTAGCTCCTCATTTTAGAATACAAAAAATATACAAACAGGATGTCCTATCAGGAGGTATATTAAATAAGGTGACATCATCAAAAACTAATTTCCCAAATATGACTCCTTAATTAACATTTTCTCTTTTGATTTTGAGCAGTTCCTATTCCCGAGGCATATCAAAGAGTTTTATAGCTTTTTTAACACCAGTTGATATTAAATGTTCTTCCTCTTAAGATGTCATAAAAGTTTATGACCTCCATCCTCTGGCAGACTCATAAAGTCCCATTTAATTTCCACTTCAAAGAGCCTAGGCATATCATAAAAAGGTAATAAAATGCCATTCTGAAGTAAGAGTTAATTAAATGGTACCTGCTTCACTGAAACCTGGGGGGGGGTCACCCGTGGCACAGCTACCTCATGTGAGACAATCACACATTACATTTTTATATTACAAATATCATAGAATAATCATAACCAGCTGGCCAAGCATCACAGAGGGACATGGGCCTGAAAGGAGTACAAGGGGTGGGAATGGTGCAGAAATGGACACAAGTCCCTTTACATGGGAAAGGGACCTAAAGGAACTGGAAGGAATAAGAGTCGATAAAGCAATGGGGTCAGATTGGGTGCACCCCAGAGTACTAAAGGAACTAAGAGAGGTGGTGGCTGAACCTCTGGCAATCCTGTTTAGCCAATCACTGGAAACAGGGGAGGTACCCAAAGACTGGAGGACAGCCGATGTAGTCCCCTTATACAAAAGCAGGAACAAAGAGGAAGCGAGGAAGTACAGACCAGTCAGCCTGATCTCAGCAATGGGGAAGATCACGGAAGCACTACTGAAGGAGAGATTGGTGGACTATCTGGTTGCAACAGACTACAGGACCCAAGGCAGCATGGTTTCACCGGGGAAGGTCATGCCAGACCAGACTCATTGAATTTTTCAACTGGGTGACAAGGGACACATAGAAGGCTATTAAACAAACTGGGGAATATGGGAGTGGGCAGGACAGTAGTGTGGTGGGTAGGTAATTGGCTGGGTGGCAGGACACAGAGGGTGGTGGTAAATGGCTGTCACTCCACAGAGGGAAAAATGACCAGTGGGACACGGCTGAAATCAGTGCTGGGACCAGTCCTATTCAATGTCTTCATCAGTGACATTGCTCAGGACTTAGAAGGCAGAATTTCCCTGTTCGCTGAAGACACAAAGCTCTGTAACAGAGTGGACACACCAGAGGGTGTAGACAGAATGAGGAGGGACCTGCAAAAGCTTGAAGAATGGTCATGGGTTTGGCAGTGGAAATTCAATGCAAAGAAGTGCAAGATAATGCATATGGGGCACAAAATTCCTGGAGCAACATATCAGTTGGGGGTAAGGATATAGTATGCACCAAGCAGGAAAGGGACCTTGGGGTTATCATCTCTGATGGCCATAAGATAGGAAAACAGTGCAACAAGGCAGCAGGTAAAGCAAATGGGATGCTGGGATGCATAGGCAGGGGCATCACCAGTAGGAAAAGGGAGGTCATAATTCCACTATACAAGACACTAGTGAGGCTCCACCTGGAGTACAGTGTACAATTCTGGAGACCATACCTATGTAAGAACATAGACAGGGTAGAGAAGGTTCAGAGGAGAGCAACACAGATGGTACAGGGATTGCATCACAAGTCCTATGAAGACAGGCTGAAGAACTTGAATATGTACTCCCTGGAGGAGAGGAGGGAGAAAGGGGATATGATAGAGACATACAAGTACCTTACAGGGAGGAACAGGGTGCAGGAATACACTATTTTCCAGTGAAAAAGATGTTCCAGGACTAGAGGGCATGGGATGAAGTTAGAGGGAGGGCAATTCAGAGGAAATGTGAGGAAGACTTTCTTCACAGAAAGGGTGGTGGTCTGGTGGGCAAGTGGAACACCCTACCGGAGGAAGTGGTGAGTGCTGAAACAATCACGGGATTTAAGAATGCATGGGATAGACATTAGGGAATTCTAGAGGTCAGGGGTAAGGGACAACAGATTTCTAGAAAAACATAAAGTGACTTACAAGCTTAAATGGGCAGACTGGGTGGACCATCGGCCCTTATCTGTCAACACTGTCTATGTATCTATGTGTTTGTGGAGATGCTCATATGATAAAAGTCCTAGATTATGTTTGTTCATAATGACAGTAGGAGTACTCAAACATATGTAAATGTCCAAAGATCGAAAACCTCTTCAATCTTCAAAAAAGTCCCAACTCAAATTCCATTTGTTGTAAAAGGGATGAGACTTGAATATATTTACTGGTGACCCCCTTTAATACACAGACTCAGTCTGTTTCAAATGCCTTAATAACCGGGTTACCCCGTTATTAGTGTTTTGTTTCACTCTCACTTCTGTTCCATGTGGCACTCCAGCTCATTGGCTATCATTGTGTGTGTATGTGTGTGTGTGTGGGTGGGCTGAACATTTCTGGAAACATGGTGTCTTTGTTTGTCGCTTAGCGATGAACCACTCATACAACTGAAACTGTGCCTCTGATAAGACTCTCCTTCTCATTCTCCCCCCCCCCCATTTTTGTGGCTGATCCTACCTTTAGAACATATCTGGTTGTTCCTGCCATGTGTCCGGTTTGCTAGACAGCAAATCAGAATGAGTGTGATCGGAAGATGGACCGTGCCTTTTTGTACTGGTACTTATGCGGGATTCAGTTAAAAAAAAAAAAAAGAACGAAAAAAAAAAGAATGTATGGAGAGTGTGTGTGTGTGTGTCTACCACAGTAATTGAACAAGGCAACACAACTGAACTGCTTCAGTGACTTTGCTTGCATTCACTCCCTGCACCAGTAATTTTCAAAAATAAAGCACAGATGACTGTGTGTTATGAAGATTTTTACACACCTTCGGTGTGTGATGACCTAATAAACCTCTTGAGCTTCATTCTCGAAGGATTATGGGTCATCACACACCTTGGGTGTAAAAAAAAAAAAAAAAACTTCATAACAAAGTTGTCTATACATTATTCTCTATATAATAACTGTTGAGCAGGTTCTTCCTAGGGCTCGTCCAGTTGTTATTTGCTGTACTAACTGTCTGGTTAGTACTGCAAACACATGCTCAGCTTGACAGAACCAAGTGCCAACACAGCAGCACAATCTGCCTCCAGTTCACATAGTGTACTGCCTCATTTGCTGTCATTCTGTGTGTGGATAGGCTGAACAGTTCCACAAACATTGTGGCTCCATTTGTCATTTACCAAGGAGCTGCCAGCACAATGCTTGTCTCTCCTTTTATTATTTTTTAGTATATATCTGGCTGATGCTACTTTTAGAGTACAGAAACGCTGTATCTGGTTGATCCTGCTGTTCATTTGTTGGCTTTGGGAGAGACTGAGTGTGAACAGGAATGGGACCGTGGCTAAGTGCCTATAGCACTAGTTAAGTGCTATCGAGATGCCAAACTGTAAGTTTAAAAAAAAAAAAAGGAAAAAATGCTCAACTAGAAAGGGAGACAGAGAGAAACAGAGGGCCTGATTCTCAAAGATCCCTTGGAACAATGCAGTTGTGCATTGCTCCAAGGATGCGGCAAACTCCGGGTGCTCTAGGGACCTTGTGAAAGATTCTGTAAAAATCAGGGTCCTGGTGCCAAAATCCCTGGGTTTGCCACAGGTGTACAACAGCACCAAACCATCGGAGCAGTTCTGGCATATGCTGCTGGGATCTGCCCCCCCGCCGGTGCAACAGAAGAAGGACCAGCATTGGTGAGGGGGGCATCTACTTGCTAGAAGGGAGTCAGGGGGCAGGAGGGGCATGGGGGGCATAGGGTGACTTAGAGAGGCAGCAGGGAGGCAAGGGATTGCTAAGCATCCAGTGGGGTGCATATGCCTCTGTATATGGCACAAGAGGCTTAGACCACCTCCTGGCTGGTCTAAATTGAGCCCCTTGCTACGGCCACGGCAGGGCTTTTAGAATCGCCCAAAAAGGGGATGTTGCAGCCCCACCATGGTGCAAGCCCTCTTGCAACCTGGTGTACCACGATGTAGGTCACAGGGGTTGTGCAGTGCCCGTTTGCCAAAGTGGCTTCCCATTCCAACGCAGACAGCATTTCATAATTGAGAATGCTACAATTTATGATGCAAGGTGCCAATTGCATCACTGACATTTGACACAAGCACCTTGCATCAGTCTATTCACTTATGGAATCGGGCCCACAGTGTGTGTGTGTGTGTGTTACTAACTCAAATATTTCAACTGGTAGTATGCTGCACTCAGTCATGGGCACAGAAGTCAAGCAGGAAAAAATTGTTCCCCAGCAATTAAATAACTTAATCTGGTTCAAGGTCAGTTGGCATTCATCTGTATCCCCCTTCCCTTGGTCGTGCCTAAAAATAGGCAAGATTTGTCTAGTGCACTTACCCGGTCAACAAAAACTAAATAAAAAAAATAAATAAATAAAATAAAGCATGGGGTAGTGTTCATACTCAAATTTAATGCACACCCTTGGTGTGGGATGCTTAATAAACCCCTCGAGCTTTGCTCTTGTGGTTTATGTAGCATTCCACAGCTCGGGTGTGCATTAAATTCTTGTAATGCACATTTATCCCATGCATTATTCTCTATGTAATATCTAATGTTCATAGTTTGGTCCATTCAATGACCACTATTCACTAAGGGGTTGCTCCATATCTGAGGCACGTAGGCAACCCTAAGTCAGAAAGCCGTGCAGTGAGGGTCCAGCAGACCCTCGGTGACAGGCACAACAGGTATGCAAGCACCTTGTGCACACAATCCCATGGCCACCCGCACAGTGCAGTGCCAGGGGTGGTCTGGGGGTGTGTCCACACTCTGTGCCATTCACTAAGGTGTGGAGTGCCAGGCACATATGTCTCTAGTTACTTGGTGTAACTGTTGTGCACTCCCATGAATGGTAGCCATCGGCCATGGCAAGACAATGGGTCACCCCCCATGGCACCCCAGCCCACTGGGCAGTTGGGGAGGGTTGGAGGTGGTCAGTCAGGCAAGTGCATGTACCTTCTAAAAATACTTGCTGCATGCCATCCCACCCCCCCCATTCCCGTGGAGTGGGGGATCCACATTGGGACCCATGAGGGGCATCTGATTAGATGCCAGCCTCTGTCTACAGCTCTGCACCCATCCGCCCACTGTGATCCCACATGCCAGGGGGCGGGGCTGCTGATAGGCAGTCAGTGATGGTGAATGCTGACCGGTGCATACCTGTCCACCGGTGCAGGGCTGCACACTGCTGCTATGTTTGTTTTTAATGAAGGTTGCGTGCCTTTGTGAATTTCAGACAATATGACTATTAATATCCAGCACTTGTATCCAATGGACTTTAATATCTTCTCAGCGAATCATAGGGAATAATTTAATTTGCACACACAAAACAGGGATCCTAAATGTCAAAAATAAAGAAAAATATATAATCCAGAAGGCGACCCTTCCTTTTTTTCTTAGCCTTCATTCATAGATCAGAATACTGCTACCCTGGCACTAAGATTACTTGGGGATTTCAGCAATGACTCCTGTCATCCCTCCTTGGCCCCAGCCTTTTTCAGAGGCATCCAGAAATGTCTGGTTCTATCCCTATGCCCCTTCTCCAGTTCCTAGGGATGTCCAGCACAGATATTGAGCTCCCGTGGGGTCTCCAGGTACTATACCTCATCCCACCTGGGGGCTTCTGGTGCTGCAGACCCCCTTTGGTCCTAAGCACCCAAAGCATGACCACCCCCCTGACACTGACTCTGTGGAGATTGATGCATGGGGCATAAAGGTTTTTGTGGTGGCATGCACTATGATGTGCACTTCTACAGATCAGGCAGCTTACAACAAGTGCCTGCAGGTGAAGCTAGGTCAGCTCTTAACTTCCATGCTGGACTGCAAGTCATTTCGCCTTTCCATTCAGGGCCTAGAGCTGGCAAACCGCCAGAGGGATGAGGGATAATTTTTCCTTCAGAGTGAGCCAACTCTTTCCCTGTTTGGGGGAAGCTTACTACTCTGACCCAACGGTGTGACAGAATGATGAAGATTGATTCTTGGAAGATACGAAAATGACATACTCAGCATAATTCTTAATCTTCCGGAATATATTCACCGTTCAATCACATGCCTGCCCAGCATCCCCACTTAAGTAAGGGCCAGGGTCTCTGGGCAGCTCACCCTGTTGTGCCTGAGCACACTGGCATCTTCTTGCCACTCCCTCAGAGCTTGTTCTCCTCTGAAGAGACAGCTCCTTTTCTTGAACATTTGAAGTTGGAGATGGTCCTTCTTGTCCCTCTTCCACCTCCTGTTTTTCCCTCTTTGGGTGAAACCTTAAAAAATGTGATGAGGATCCCCTTACCCTCTTTCCAAAACAGAAAGAAAGAAAGAATTAAAAAAAAAAAATCCTGGTTGTATTTTTCCCATTGTTTCCTAAAGCACACCTCCCTTTTCCTGTTGGGATGTCTCTGGACATACCCCAATGGCTGTTGTGACATCCTGTCTCCACCTTGTCTATGTCTCAAAGTCCTGCCATCTGGCAGTTGTAGCCTCCCAAGTCCCGACAAGGTACAGCTTCAACTTTCCTGTATCACAGGGAGTGGCAGGTACAATAGGGTGTTTGTGCTATACTTCTCAGCCTGTTGGGCTGGGTGCTATTCCCACATCTAGGTGCTAGGACTCACTTCACGTTTTTGCATCTCTTGTTTATTTCTTATTCCTTTTCTCTCTTCTTGGAGTGGCAAAACTATAGTATCTGTGTTCTTGGACTCTATCCAATTGTACTAGCTATCTGCCCCACTTGTGGAGTTTGGATTTTTATTCCAGTAGTTTTTGTTCTCTTCTACCACAAGACCCTTGTTCAGTTGGCAATCTGTTATCTTAACCACAATGAGGTCCCCCTGGGCCTCTCTTGTACCAGGCAGAGCCATATGCCAGAGTGGCACAAGGTCAGGACCGTGCACACAACAGCAGCATGTTCCAAAAGCGCGACTGCAAAACCGTGCCATAAACAACAGCACCCGAGCAAAATAGAGACTGCAAAAGGATGCCAATGGTAGCGGTCCAAAAACACAGCAACCTGTAGGCTAGGAAAAAAAATGGATACTAAGTGTTTTTACCAGGGCCTCTGCCCCACACTTCCTCTGAAATTTTAATAACCAACTCCTAGGAGGGGTGGAACTCGGGGATGGAGAGAAACTTGGGAGGGGGGGCTACATCGGGTGAGGGGGCTCAAACAAAAAAAGTGCAACTTTTTTTGGGGGGGGGGGTAGAATGGAAAACAGTAAATGCAGCAATCAGGAGACCAGGAACAGAACGCTGGCCTCCAGAAGGATTCCCTGTCATAGTGGCTCAGGGCCTTAGGCCCCTCTGCCACAGGAGCAGCTCAACAGGGCACCACACTGCTGGATTCTACTCCTCTCTTCCAGCAGTGTCCTAGACAGCTACAGGGGTAGTGGTAACTGCATTGCACTATGTTATCCCTGTCATTATTTAGGCACACGCTACTGTGGAAGCGCAATTCTGACAGCGCTATTGTGAAGTCGCTGTTTTCACCCAGTACATGCCAGAGCTGCTACTCTTCTTTCTCTCATCCTTCCTGTCCAGGTGGCTGAGATAGGCTCTGAGTCTTACACCCGCCACCTCTGTGCCACAAGGCCCAACCCTTAGTTCTCATAAATTGGTAACTGGGTTTTATTATGTTTATTATTTTATATCCTATATTCTTTTCCTATCCCTTTGGGCTAGGAGTGTACAGCCCTTTCTCTTTTTGTCTCCCACTTGTTTTCTCTCCTGGCAAACAGAACTGAGGAAGGGAAGGGGCCGGTATTAAATACTGGCAAGACCACATGCGCAATGTCACTACATCTGCCTCGTGAGCAGTGCCAGCACTAATGTCAGCCCCTCTAAGGCTGCAAAAGACTTTGCTCCCATGGGGCCCTAGCACCTCCAACTTAGACCCATCAGTGTGACTGAATGGTGAAGATATTCTGGTAGATCAAGAATTACAGTGAGTACATAATTTTCATTTATGGCAGTGTTAACAGAATAAAAGTGGTCCTAGAAGGGGGGTGTAGGGAGCAAAAGCTGAAAACATGTAGCAAAGCAATAGATACAGTAACAGGAATGCAATGAAAAGAGCAGTAAAACAAGATCTGTAGTATGTGACTGCAGTGAAAATAATGAATCAGAATTCCTACTGGTGGTGAACATCTTGGAGGTTAAATGCCTGGCTTGGTTTTGGAAATTACATAAAGTTTTTGAGTAGCCTGTTGGTTTAAATGTCTTGCATTCTTTTGTGGAGTGCCCTGCTTGTTTAAATGCCTGCAGTATTGTGGAGTGCCCTGGAGTGTTTTTTCTTGTTTGAAAAGGAAACAAAAGTTTGTGACAACCAATGGGAAGTCAGTGTCTGTAACCAATGGGAACCACTTAAAGCTTGAAGCCAGTAAAAAGGAGGCAGCCCATAAGGCACAAGCTCTTAGGGAAAGGGCTGGATTAAGGAGTCTGCCTAGGAAGCAGGACAATCTCTGAGATAACTTTGGTTTAACAGAACTGTCTCCTGCACCACAAATAGTCCCCCACTATCCCAACCTCAGACCCTGAGCAGGATCCGAGCCTCTGGAAACCCAACTGAAAGGAGTCAGTGCCACACTGGACCTGGAGCCGGCTACCATCCCAGACCTGTCAGCTTCCTCAAGCGGGCCACAGCTGTAGCATGTGCCCCATGGGTGCCCCAGCCCCCAAGCTCCTATGCTTGATTTGGGTCTTGAACCACTTGAACTGCTTGGAACTAGTTTTGGTAGATCCAGGCACCAAATTTATACACCCAGGGTGGGCAGCAAAAAACAAAACACACACACACACACAAAACCTAAGAAAGTTCATGAGGCAGCAAGTACAAGATGTACTCAGCAAATTGACAGCTCCCTGTTGCTGGGGCTGACTGGACACCAAACAGAAAATATTATGTACAATTACATTTCAGTAGAGACTAAAACATTTAACCATTTACAGTATGCAAATATAGGCACAACTGACTGCTTAGCAACCCCACCCTTTTTTGGGGGGGTTACAAACACATAAACACAGATGTGATTTGAGAAAATGTATTGTCTGTCAAGATTCAAGAACATAAGTTTCATTGTAACTAATACTGTCTGTTGAAGGAGTGGTCAGTATAAAGATTTGTGACAAGTCAGTATCTATACAATCCATCTAGCAACAGTTGGCATATCATTTTGTAAAACAAAATATTTAGGGCGCATGTCCATAAAGGGATTGTAATATATTGCTTGATGAGGCCCTACCATACGCTGAGAACTGAGAGCAAGTTTGCTCAAATTGTAATTGGCAATATTCCTTTAAGATGTATCGTCCCATTTCAATGATTGGTTTGACTCCTGTGACTGACTTTGGGGGTTTACGTTTAATAAATCTATTGTATCAACTTAATGGATCAGAAATCCATAGAGATTTAGAATGAATTTCATTGTGACATGTCATGATGCTCTACTTTACTATAAATTGCCTTCTTCAGTGGGTAGCACACTTCAGAAATCCCCCTCCCCATTTGTTCTGCTAAACCTCTTGAGTTACAAGGCTGACTGAAAAAAAACATATATCCTCAGAAGTAGGAGACTCGTGAATTAGGAAAATAAACCTTTACCATCCTTACTGGCCAGTAAGAAAACATAGACATCAATATGTTGAGTCAGGTTTAGAGCACCATTAGTCCCACAGTGGCATAACTAATCACTGACAAGCTTTCAGAGGAGTTACTGGGAATCAGACATGACACCATAATGCTAGACATAAAAATATTATATTTCTTTTTTCATCTTATTATCCATGACTCAGCAGTATGAGTAGCTGAGGCCATCCTGAACACAAACTGCTTGCATTTCAGAATGTAATGTGGTAATTTTCATTTTTTTTTCCTAGTCCACTTTCTGACATCCCACTCTCTCCACAATGTATAAATCCCATATAATTAACACAAGGAGGCAATGTGGCTTAGTGGTTAGAGAACCAGCTTAGAAACCAGGAGTCTGCAGATTCAAACCCCAAAAAGAACCAAATAATGTGTGACTTTGGGCAAGTCACTTGATTTCCCTTGGCTGTAGTACATGCAGCTGCAGAAATTGGTAGAAGCAGGACCACACTGGAAACTAAATGTCGCATCTCAGCTGGGCAGCTTTGGGTAAATTCTAAAATAAAAAAAATATATATTTATATTTTCTCAACCAAATTACGAATCTGAACTGCTTTCATTTAGCATTGTTGTTGCTTCCCCACTAAGATTCTCTTTTTTTAAACAGTCTCTTTAATACATCAGAACAGCAATACTCCCAAAGTGTATTTTTTTTAAAACATTGCATGCTTCCCATCCAGTGCCTTATATGTTTTATTCAGTTTGCTCCACCAGGTTGGTTGCATGGCTCACTTTTGTACATCTCTGCTGGTTGGGGTGGTGCAGAGCTATTTTAACATCTGAATAGCACAGTCCTGTTGTGGATCCAGTGTGGATCATGTAGGAACTGTTGCAACTAGCTGGGAGGGCAATGAGGTAAAAAAATCTAAATGGGCAGGTTGTGAGAAAACTTTACTTTTAAGAAAGAAATAATAAAAAATGTTTAAAAAATTCATAATATAATACAAGTAATTGAAATAAAAAGATACCTGAAATCCTTTAAATGATATAACGGTCACATCAGATTTCCCCAACAAACATCCATTGAATAAAGAAATTTACAACAAATGACCTTGCCTGTTCTTCCTTTTTTTGAGTTCTCTTGCATGTCTGTCCCTTTTCATTAGCACCTTTGACCTTTTTCTTCTCTCATTCCTCCCTTTTAAATTTCCCAGTTCCTGCTGAACTTACAAATATGTGCATTATACATATATATGTAACCCCTAGATGGCGCTATCCCAGGGGCTACTACCCCTGCCTGATTTGCCACTAACAGGTTGAGGGGCCTGGATCCAATGGCGGGTGCCTCCACCCAGAGGTCAGGGTTTGCAATAGTTAAACTAACTTGGTCACAGCCCTCTGGGACACTGCAACCCCCCTTTCTTCCCACTAGTGGCCCACACAATATATCAGAATTACCGTCACAGTATACACTTACCCCCAGGTCTGGTTCCGCACTGGGACCTCCCAGAAATGAGATACAGTGCAACAATCACAGTACAGTACTTTAACATAGACAAATACCTCAGGCAGTATAACTTTGCTGAAACAAGCAGCTCTGATTTATTTAGGGGATATAACAAGGACAGGGGAAATCAGGTTAATTAGCTTATCACTCTAATAATCTATTTATGGCTCTGTGCACAGGCCTATCCCTATCAGTTACTGTCCCTGGGTACCCAAGCCCTAGTGGCTAGTCCAAACCGTGGCAGCTGGTAGGGCCCTTTCACAGAGAAAAGGAGAATTAAACAGTCAGCAGTACAGTAATTCCATTTGGATTTAATGTGGCAATTCAACAGGGAGCTACCCTGAATTAGTACTCACGACCTCCAAATAAGATAGGGTCCTTCAATGTCAGCAGGGCTCACTTGAGGTACACAAACCTCTTCACACATCCATATAAAAGAAAGCACTATACCAGGCAGGCTGCATCTGTATCCCGATCGCAATTACTGCACAATACCCGGGAGAACACACAGCAGATTCAGTTCCTGACAGACCGAGTGCAATTTTCAGCAATTCCTCCAGTCTTCTACAGGGTGAGCTTGGTTTCTACTCTTCAGAGATCCTTTGATTCTTTTCACAGGATGGATTCAGTCCTAACAAGCTGTTACACAAGCTGCAGACCGGAACTCTGGGCCTTACACACGGTTTTTGACTAAAACTGCACACTGAAAAAGCACAGGGCTCCTTCCTTCTTCACTGCCAAAGCTCAACTGAAACTCCAACCGACAAAACTGGCACTTCCTTTGAGTTCCTCCCAGTTCTTGACTGGATTGGCTGTCACTCACAATAGACTGCTGCTGTTGGTCCAAAAGGCACTGAAGTCTAAACTACATCTCCCAGAGTCACTGCCCATACAATCTCTTGTGGCTGGCTCAGATTATGAGTCCAAGTTCTGATTCGTCCAAGGCACCATTTTAGAGCTATTACCCCACACTGATTGGTCCAGTTCAGCAGTTCAAAACCAGAATGGGAACTAGCAGACACAGTTCTGACTGCAAAGAAAGCAGGTTAGACAAACTGTAATTTCATTATTACCCTAAATAATTTCTGGCAAACAGTTACATCTTTCAGATAGGTTCCCTTTGCACCCTAGTGACTGCAAAAATGAAGTGAATTGGCAGCAGCTCGAGTGGTACTCAGAGAAGCACACAGTCCCCCCATACAAACTAATTATGTCTGCAAGCAGACAGCTCTTAAAGAGACAGTACCAGAGGCTCTAAAAACACTCACTGATAAATGGCTTAAATGCCAAACACCATTCAGGCTTGGAGCATTCAAGCAAGCTCCTGGAAGTCTTTTGGGAACCCCCATTTGCAGGGGGGTTACTTATATATATATACACACACCCTAGCTACAGTACTTTTGCAGATTCCTAACTCGAACCATGGTACCTACCAGCTAAAATCCTGGGTGAAAGAGATTCCAGCCATGCCAAGGATTATTTGATCCACAGTAAACAAGCATTTGTCAATGCCGAACGTTGATTGCGTTGGTCTGTTGAGTATGCTCACTGGCCCTCTGTCAGTCACTCAGTCTGTTTCTTGCGGTGCTGCAGGCTACTCTTTTGTACTGGGCTCCTGTCTGCATTGGTACCTTGTTCTGCCCACTAAGAAATCTGCAGCTGTCCCGACAGAGCTCCGTTGAGGTGGCTCAGTCCCCCTCTTTCACTTGCTCATTCTGTTTCTCCTGGCACTGCATGCTGCCCTTTTGTACTGGGCTCCTACTTCTGTTGGTGGCTTTTTCTGCCCACAAAGAAATCTGCAGCAGTCCCGACACAGGTCTGTTGAGCTGCTGACTTCCCCTCGCTCACTCACTCGTGCCATTTCTGCTGCCGCTGCAGGCTGGCCTTTTGTATTGGGCTCCTGCCTGTGTTGCCGCCTTTTTCTGCCCACAAAGAAATCCGCAGCAGTCATACTAGAGCTCCATTGAGCTCGCTCACTCCCCTTTCTCACTCGCTCGTTGTGTTTCTCCCAGCGCTGCAGGCTGCCCTTTTCTACTGGGCTCCTGCCTGCGCTGGCACCTTTTTCTGCCCACAAAGAAATCCACAGCTGTCCCAACAGAGCTCCATTGAGGTCGTTCACTACCCCTGTGTCACTCACTCATTCTGTTTCTCCTGGCGCTGCAGGCTGCCCTTTTGTACTGGGCTCCTGCCTCTGTTGGTGCCTTTGTCTGGCCACAAAGAAATCTGCAGCAGTCCCAACAAAGCTCCGTTGAGCTCACTCACTCCCCTTCTCTCACTTGCTCATTCCGTTTCTGCTGGCGCTGCAGGCTGCCCTTTTCTACTGGGCTCCTGCCTGCGTTGACACCTTCTTCTGCCCACAAACAAATTTGCAGCAGTTACAATAGAGCTCTGTTGAGCTTGCTCACTCCCCTTCTCTCACTGTCTCATTCTGGTTTCCCCACCACTGCAGGCTGCCCATTTGTACTGGGCCCCTGCATGCTTTGCTGGCTTTTTCTGCCCACAAACAAATCTGCAGCAGTCCCAACAGAGCTCCGTTGAGCTCACTCACTCTCCCTCCCTCAGTCACTTGTTCTGTGTCTCCTGCCGCTGCAGGCTGCCCTTGTGTACTAGGCTTCTGCCTGCATCGGCAGCTTGTTCTGGCCAGAAAGAAATCTGAAGCAGTCCCGACACAGCTCCATTGAGCTCTCCCACTCACTCATTCCATTTTGGCCGGCGCTGCAAGCTGGCCTTTTATACTGGGCTCCTGCCTGCGTTGCTGCATTTTCTGCCCACAAAGAAATCCGCAGCAGTCACAATAGAGCTCTGTTGACTCGCTCACTAACGCTCTGTCACTCGATCATTCTGTTTCTCTTGGCGCTGCAGGCTGCGCTTGTGTACAGGGCTTCTGGCTGTGTTGGCATCTTTGTCTGTCCACAAAGAAATCTGCAGCTGTCCCGACAGAGCGTTGAGGTCGCTCAGTCTCCCTCTCTCACGCGCTCATTCTGTTTGTCCTGGCGCTGCAAGTGGCCCTTTTGTATGGGGCTCTTGCCTGCATTGGTACCTTTTTATGCCCACGAAGAAATCCACAGCAGTCCTGATAGAGCTCTGTTGAGCTCACTCAGCCCCCCGTCTCACTCGCTCGTACTGTTTCTCCCACCACTGCAGGCTGGCCTTTTGTACTGGGCCCCTGCCTGCATTGATGCCTTTTTCTGCCCACAAAGAAATCTGCAGCAGTCCTGACAGCGCCCGTGAGTTCGCCACCCCCCATCACTTGCCCCTCTCGTTTCTGTTTTCTCCCAGTGCTGCAGGCTGCTCTTTGTACTGGGCTGTTGTGTTAGCCTTCTTCTGCCCACAAACAAATTCTGCAGTAGTCTCAACAGAGCTCAATTGAGCTCGGTCACTCCCTCTCAGTTGTTCAATCTTAATCTGTCCCAAACAGTGATTTTTCATGCGCTCATGCTATTCTCCGCAGGAGTGCAAAACATATTTTAGCCAGGATGTGAAAATGGCAGCTGTACTGTTCATAAGGAGGTGTAAAATGCCACTGTTGAAATGTGGAGGAAACATAAATTGCGGTTACAAGGCGCGTGAAACAGTTCAACGCACGCTTGTAACACAGTCATGTTATGGAGTTTCACACCAAATTTCAACATAGGCATTTTAGGACCTTCTGCTCATGAACAGTGCCACTGTCATTTTCTTAATCTGTCCCGACAGTGATTTCCCACAGCGACTGCTCTAGTCTGCTCCAGCGCGAAAACATGTTTTGGCCAGGATGGGAAAATGACAGCTATACTGTTCATAAGTAGGTGGGAAAATGGCAATGTTGAAAATTTGGAGGAAAATATTATAAATTGCTGAACTTATGAGCGTAGTAAACTCATGAATACACGCCTGAAGCAGTCTTTTATGGAGTATCGTTACCAAATTTTCAACAAGGGTGCGTGGAAACAGTTCAACGCATGCTTGTAACACAGTCATGTTATGGAGTTTCATCACCAGATTTTCAACATAGGCATTTTAGGACCTCTACTCATTAACAGTGTCACTGTCATTTCCTTAATCTGTCCCGAACACTGATTTCCTACAGTGACCGCGTTATTCTGCGCTGGAAGTGCAAAAACACATTTCTGCTGGGATGTGAACAATGATAGCTGTACTGTTCACAAGAAGGTGTGAAAAAATGTCAATGTTGAAAATCTGGTGTGAAAATATTGTAAATTTGCGAATTTACGAGCGTGTGTAGCAACTGCGCAACGTACGCTCGTAAAACAGTCATTTTTTTGATTTTTTCAACCAGATTTGCAACATAGACTTTTTGAGAGCCCACTTCATGAACACTGGCACTGTCGTTTTGTTACTAGGCACCGAAAGGTGATTTCACGCAGTGACTGCAAAATCACCTTTTGGGGCCGATTAACACCATGGCAGTTCAAGAATTCTTGAGGAGGGGTCCCAAAAACCCCATGTTGAAACTTTGGTGCCAAAATTCCAAAAAATGACTGAGATATGCATTAAAGTTGAAAAAACCCTATTTCTACCATTATACAGCTTACCGGCATTTCCTCAGTTCGCGGTCGGCTTTGAAGAGTGCAGACGTGTTCCCGATCCACCGAAGATCATAGAGCCAGACTCAGGAGGTAAGTATGGGGTGAGGTGGGGGTGTGGGGAGGCAGGGTCCCCAGTGAGTGGGTGAGGGTGGGGGTGGGCCAGGGAGACCATGAGGACAGTTTTCTTATTTCACAGGTTTAAAACAAAAACATTAGGGACAGTTTTTTTCTTCATAGGCATTAGGCACGCTGGGGTGGGCCCCATCGTGCCACCTGACTGCTTTTTTGGGAGGCCAGTAGCGACGGGGATTGGGCACCCTGTCAGCACACAAGTAAAGGAGGGGTTCACGCCACCCAACTGCTTCTTTTGGGTTAGTAGTCGACGGGGATTGGGCACCCTGTCGGCACACAAGTAAAGGGGTTCACATTATGCCGACGGGACTGGGCACCCCATCGGCACACAACATCTGGGTGGCTGACATAATGCCGACAGGGAGTGGCCTCTGCCGCATAATCAACATTAGGACAGTGAAGCCGACGGGATTGGGCCCTGCTGGCACCAAACATGGAGGGTGATATTGTTTGTGAACACGGTGTGCCGCCGCCATGTTCACAAACAATATCAGGGTTTTTACATCCCACCCTGCAATGACAGGTCACTCCCTCATTGCAGCGGATGGCCAACGCTGCAATGATGAGGCGGCCCCAGATTGCAGCAGCTACTTTTTTAGAAGGTTGTGGCATGCTGGCTCAACTAGTGTCAGCAGCAGCTTGGCACGGCATTGGGGGAAGCGGGACAAATCCTTTGCAGGCTGTGGGGGCATTGGCCACAACAGTGCCGCGTCTCCACAACCTGCTTGTGGAGAAAGCTGCCGCAACATGTTTCTTGCGCATGCGTGCAATCAACATAAAAAGGCATTCTCACACTCTACACCACCCAGCAGGAACACATTCCCTGAAAATATAAAGGATGTCCTGTGTAGTCCCTTTTTGTTTGCTTGTGCTTGCACAGCAAACATCTTAATTGGGTTTCAGAGGTGTGTCGCTGCTGGGCCCAGTGCAGCTCAGGCTGCAGTGGGCTTGACAGTGACAGGCCAGTGATCAGCAAGGCTGATCATGACTGTGTTCTCTGCCTGCTGGGCAGAAACTTCATGTAGTTCAAAGTAGTGAGCTGCTCCAATCCAGAGCTGCTTGATCCTGTCATCTGCATGACACTATACAGCAACCAGCTGAGCAGCGTCATGATTAGCTCTGGGATGCCCCCCGCACCACTACACAGCAAAAACAACTCCCTCCCACTCACAAGTATCCCTCCCACCTCCCAATCCTTCCCTCATTCCCCGTCCATAAAACAAAATGCCCTACCACTGTCAAGTATCCTGCCACCTTCCAATCCTGCCACATGCCCCGTTCATGAAAAAAAATACCCTCCCACTGCCAAGTATCTCACCCACCTCCCAGTCTTTCCCCCTTTCCCATTCTGTAAACAAAATACCCTCCTACTGCCAAGTATCCTGCCACCTCCCAATCCTACCACATGCCCCATCTATGAAAAAAACTACCCACCCACTGACAAGTATCCCACCCACCTCCTATTCCTTCTCTTGCACTCCATTGGTAAACTTGTAAAAGAACAAAACAGTCTAGCAATGGCTTCTGTTCACCATATCCCACACCGCCCAACCCAACCTCCTCTCAGCACCCACCGCACCACATCCAATTCTATACTTACTTTTTTATAAATGGTAAGGGAAAAATCTTGAAACCTGATTGGCTGTTGTTCAGGCAACTATTTCCACGCATGGAAAATAAAAAGTGCTGCCAAGTGTGCACTGATCACCACTGAAATTATTACGCTAACAGAATGTTAAGAATTCAACTAGCAGCCATTGTTTTTTGCCCTGTAACTGTCAGCATCACATTTACTTGCAATGGGCCCTAAATATAAAACTTCCTTAAATACAAAATAAAACAGATTAATTAAATGTTTCCCTGATCATCACATTCTCCTTACACCCATAAATTAGAAACATTAAGTACTGTTTATAGTTTTCATTACAACTGTTTCTTTGCTGACAATGAAAAATCCCCCTTTTGTCTTTACCTGCTCATCAGGGAAATCTCTTCTCCTTGCCCTGACAGTGAGATAATTGAGTCTCTGACTGTAACAGAGGGCTTTTTAATATATGGATTATTGAAATAATAGGGTTGAAAAGCATACAAAAAAATTCTTGTAATACCATCACTCCTGGAGCGATAATGCTACTGTTCCTAACTGATAATACTATCGTTCGGTGCCGTAATAGTATTGTTCAGCACCTGAACGATAGTATTATCAAGAAAGCTGAAGAGCACATGTGCAAGTCTATCCCTGCCATCTTAGAAAGCGTGCCTTCTGATTGGCTGCTTTTGCTCTGTGGGCAGGCACAAGTACGAAAACATGGCGGCTTGCTCGCTCGCTTAGCTAGCGAATGGTCAGGAGCAGCAACCGTTTTTCTTTACTGTAGAAAAAATGTTTTTCATTAAGAACAATTTGACTCTATCCACTGCTCCTCTGCTCGCCCGATATCACCACTGACAAACAGTTTTAAAAAAAAGCAGGGCTAAATGAAGCCCACAGCACCCGCTCATCCACACAGCACAGCATCCTGCCAGCATGCACATGGACCGACTGACTCCACTGTTCAAACCGAGGTGAGTCACTTCACCTCGTATCCATATATTAAAAAAAAATACCAAATAGGTTCTGTCATAACAAGGTAGTAATTCCATCTCGAGGTTCTGGGGACACATGAAACTTCTTGAGCTTCGCTCTCGAGGTTTTCTGTGTCCCCAGAACCTCTCAGTGGAATTATTACCTTGTCACACACAAGAACCTATCTATTATTCTATTTGTTGTTTGTCTGCATATACAGTATGTTAGGAGAGTAACATTCTAGCAGTGGAACTGAGCAGAATTTTGAATCCATGTATTCCATGGTAAACATTCCATATCTTGAATGTGGGGAAAATAGAGAAAAAAAAACCAGGAAGAAGAAAGTAGGCAACAATACAATGATATCATCAATGACATCATTTTTAGTGGGTGGAAGGACTATTTTATCATAAATGCACACAAGTAAATCTATTGTTTCTACATATAAACATGCTTTTCCCAACTGTAAAAAATGTTTAAAATAGGAGCCCATTTCATAAGCACAGTAAGGGACTCCGGGATATGCATGGAGCACATTTTACCGCACAGCCAGCAGCTAAAGTCACTTGGCCTTTGGCCTCATGCCTTTTTACGTCCCTGGCCCTGCAGTAAAATGTGTTCCATGCACACCCCATCATGCCTTATTGCTTACATCTGGTCCACCACTGCTATTTCTTGAATGTCCTGCTCCTTTTGAGCTCCACCAGGAAGTGACTGAGAACAAGGTAAGTTTGATTAATGACTTTTTAATGTGTTTAGAACTTTTACTCATAACTTTGTCATTTCTTAATATTTTTACTCCAAATTTCCAACTTTGCCTTTTTTAACCCCACCTTATGAACCAGTAGGTGAAATTTTTCAAATCCCTCCCCTGAAACAGAGTTTTGCAGTCTCTCTGCGAAATCATGTTTTAGAAGGGATTTTCAAAAGTTGCCCTGCCTTCCCCATAAGGTGGGGTAATGAGAAGGGCATGTTGAAAATTTGGGGTCAGACTCTTAAAAAACAACAAAGATATGAAACAACATTGACATTCTTAAATGTTTACACATAACTTAGTATTTGTCCAGATTCTGACATCAAATTTTAACACAGCCTTTTTTCCCCACTTCATAAACAAGGCAGGTGTAATTTCTGACACAAAGGATTGTAATTCTGATTCTCTCAATAAATAAATAAATAAAATTTGTCCATATTCCCTTCAAAACATGATCTTCCAAGAATCAGTCTTTGTCACTGATTCCCACTAGTGGGTATGAGCTGGAGGTGCTAGAACACAGGGGAGCCAGAACTTCTCAGAGAGCTGGCACCAAGGTAAGCAGTGCACATTAGCAGCTCTGTGAATGAGCACATGCAGTCACCTGGTTACATTGCCACCAGCCCTCAGCTGCCTCAGTCGCTTTTTCCCTGCTGTCGAGTGCACATCAGTGCTTCATTGCTTATCCACCAGGAGTCAGAACCTCATATCTATACGACAATAGTGTTCAGTTTGTTTCAGTTTTAGTGTTTAAAGCTAGAGTTTGTTATTTTTGTATCAGTTTAGTGTATTTTGCCACAAATTTATCATAGTTTTCTCTCAACCCTACCGTCACCTTTGGTGTCACCAAGGGCCTTGGCTCTGCAAGATCATTGTCTCAGGCCCAAAGCCCCCCCCCCCTCTGTCTGTGGAGGTTCTAGTGCCAGTTCCACCACCGGCAACTTTTATGGAGCAGTGGGTGCAATGAGTGTCCCAAGTGGCACCACTAGTGGAGGCAGTCCCTAGCCCTTTGGAGCCAGTGGAACCAGTACCATAGACAATACCACTGGACATGTTAGCGTGCCTGTGTCCTGCAACAGCCTCAGTGTCCTTGCTGGGGGGCAGCACCACTGACATCTGTCACACTAATGGCCCACCCCCTATCCTGTGCATCACTAGGTAGTACTAGGTGACAAAGACAAAAGAAGGCTTTTTGCCCATCGAGGTTGTCCCCCGCTCGTAGTGGGTGTATCAGTGTAAACAAAACTTTGCTTTGATGTAATCATCCAACTTGTTTCTAAAACCCCAACATTATGTTTGGTAAACTACCTCATTAGGGAGCTGGTTCCATAGATGTGCTGACCTGATAGTGAAGTAGTTTAATCTATTATTAGTGTTTACTCTGGGGATATAAAGTTGTCTCTTATGGGACCTAAGGTTAGATGTTCTGCTACAAAAACTTAGCCCATATTGGGTCAAATGATCCTGGGAGTTAATAATCTTAAAGAATAATAATAGTTCTCCCCTCATTCTCCTACTCTGGAGATTGAACAATCCGATTTTTGTTAGTCTGTTTTGGTAGGCATTATTTTTAAGCCAGATAACCATTTTTGTCACCCTCCTCTGGACCCTCTCTGCCAGAATGACATCTCGCTTTATCTAGGGGCTCCAAAAGGGAGAACCATAATCCAAGATAGGTCTGATGTACATTCTGTATAATGGAATTATGCATCGTTCATTTCTTGAGATGAATGTGCGTTGAATGACTTTTATTAGTCCATTGGCAGATGCTGTAACTCTCTTGCAATGATCGACTGATGTCAGTTGGTCATTAACTAGTTTTCCCAGGTCCCGTTCCTTATTGATAAATTGGAGGTGAATATTATTGAGCTTGTATGAATTGAGTGGATTGTTTTTGCCAAAATGTAATGCATATCACTTGTCCTGATTGAAAGACATTTTATTTTGTAATGCCCAGTCTTTTATTGTTTGAGGTACTCCACTAGCAATCTATATTTTGTTAGGGAATTCACTGCTGTACCCAGAATTAGTGTCATCTGCAAATCTGGACAAATAATTTCCATGATTATTGTGGATGTCACTAATAAAAATACTGTAGGGATGGGTCTGGCCGTGGTGCTATTGCCGGTCACTTTGGTGCATGCTGGGTCATCTACACCAGTTCCAGTGCTATGTCCAGCACTGGATTCAGGCTCTCTGGAGCCTTTCCAGGTACTGGATCTGATGCCAGTTCTCATGTCATTCTCCATGATGGGACTCACCCTGGTGCCAGATTCAATGCTGGTTCTGGTGCCGCCCTTGCCACCAGTCCCTCATCCTCTAGGGCTGAGGCCGGTGTCACCTGGGTTGCAACATCCATGTATTGGATAGTTGGGTCTGCGACCACAGTCCCTGTTCTACTCCCTTCTGAGGAGGGTGTAAAAAGGGACAAGTCTGACCCCTATCTCATTATTTCTGAAGGTGATGATGACTCCTTCCATAGTCTAGAGACCTCAGTCCCAGTTTCTGTGTTTGTGCCTCAGGAGAATCTCTTTTTTCTGGCTCTGCTCAGAAATATGCACTCGACAATTGATTTTAAGCCAGCAGCCACTGACCAGGTGAAGCGCCTCTGGCTAGATTTCCTAAATGTATCTAATATATCATTCAGTTTAGTCTCTCTTATTCCCCCCTGCACTTCAGACCCTGTCTAATGTGGTTTGGCACAGGCCTACTTCAGTAGCAGCTGCCCCCAAACAGGTAGACAAAAAATATACTGCTCCTAAAGATAAACAAGTACAGGTATATGTCAGTCAGTCCACAGCTGATGCCATTGTCATTCTTACCGAGAATGATAAAGCCATTATCCCCAAAGAAGTCACAGTGCACCGTATAAACTGGGAGTCATACAAGACTGACACCATGGTCAGGCAAGCCTATGCTTGGCTACCCTGGGCATAAAGATTGCCAACTACCAAGGTCATTTTATTAAGTATGAGTGTTCCCTTTGGAGCAAGCTGAAGTCTCTGGCAAGACATTCAACAGCAGAGCATGAATGTTCTCTTTGATGGAACTTACCTGTTTGGCCAGTAAGTGGAACAATTTGTTAAGGCATCAGTCTCTTAAGGCATCAGACGGTGCAGGTGTGGGCGGGGCTAACCAACTTGAAAAGCCTGAGCCACCTGCACACATCAGCTGAGCACGTGGCACTCGAATGAGTGGTGCAAGTGCCACTTGAAAACAATTTTAGTTTAACACACAGAAGCTTTGATATTTGCAACTGTATGTATAATAGCTGTAAACAGAACCTTACAAATTAACAGCAACAGGTACTAGGTATAAAGTTAAAAGTGGTAAAATCAAACTCTGAAGCTGTAAAACTGAATTTCAGAGCAGACTACAAATTTACAGTTAGAACCTTGTTAGAGCTAACTCACAGCACAGCAGCTGTAAAACAAAACTCTGCAACTAAAACTGAATCGTAGCTGGAACTCTTCCATCTTCAAGGACTTGGACTCGGCTTAGTATATGCTTAATTTTATTGTCTGTTTTATCTTTCTGCTAGTTACTTGTTAAATTTTATGTGGTAAATGTATTATTTTATCTGCCAGCTACAAAATCTCAGCTTTCTCCTAGATATAATCATTCAAAGCTATTGTTCATTTTTTAAATAAGAACAAGACAATCTATGATCTATGGTCATGGTTGCATTTTTTGCCGAGTAAGTGTCATGAGCAATGAGAAACATTAATTGGATAAAAGGTTCCCCTAGGTATTTTGGCACCGTGCCCATATGAATTATAGTTAATATACAAATTCAAGTTATAGCAACACTAGGGCCCTTGCTTGCAGTGCTGTTAATTTCCCTCATTGTAGGATCTTTAAGGTGGGGGTGAGGGGTGAGGTGAGGGATTATATGATAAAGGATACTGAATTACTCAAGCCTAGTAGAGGCACAAGGTCTCATTTACAGTATATTTGAAGTGGCAAGATATATCCCCAGTGAAGTATCCATTGTTAAGGGGTAACAGTCTACCTCTAGGTTTGTTAACAGACATGGCTCAAAACCCGGGCTCAAAACTACACTGTGGCTACAGGGACTGGAGGGTACTGAGGAAGGGAGATACAAAAGAGAAGTCCATCCCTCCACACAGTCAGCTTGCTGAGTAACAGACTATTTTAGTACCTACTGTTTATCACACTAATCTTACTACAATGTGGAGATATCAGCCCAAGTCCTGGCCCACTTGCTTCTAATTTTAAAAAACAGAAACAGCATTTTGTTTGTCCACTCTAATGTAAGAAGTATTCTTCCAAAAATAGACCTGATTGGGGAATTTGTAGTAGCATGTGAACCAAAATTTATGATTTTTATCAAAACATGGTTGAATGATAGGTATGAGGATGCTGTCTTGGTCGTACAGAGGTTTAACCGGATTAGGGCGAACTGAAGTAAAAAAAAAAGGTGTGTGTGTTAATATACTATCAAGTCAGGTTCTCGTGTAAACAGCTACAACTAAGTGTTGATTCAAACTGCTGTCAATAGCTTGCATTACAGATGAAATTTCAATTTGGGAAACCACTTTCACTATTTGGAGGCTATAGGTCACCAAGGCTTTCAATGCAGAATTTGTTGGCATTTGCAGACATATTATGCCCCTTCTCTACCACTCATGAGTTATTATTGATCAATAATTTTAATGCAGACTGGTTAGATCTAGATAGATACAAAAATATTAGATCAATTACTTTAAAACTAGGGTTGGAACAACTAATTACAGATCCCACCTGTGTAAACGTTAAAAACCCCTGATGATTCATCACTAATTGATTTGGCATTAACAAGTTTCCTTCATAACTACTCTAGAAGGAGTCCAGTGTGACAACTGATTTAGTCGGTGACCACAATGTGGTATATTGTGTTAGAAGTAGACAGAGAGCCATCAGTCAACACTTCAGATTGAAACCTTACTCGCTGAGATAAACAATAGGTGTGCAGCTATGGAGCTGAGGATTGAGAATGTGGAACAGGCTGCTAAAACTAATGAAAAGGAATTAAAAGTGATATCAGGTAGAACTCTTACCCTGGATGGTGCAGTAAATACCACGCTGCATGAACAGATATCACAGGCATCTAGGTTGGAGCAGCTTGAGAATAATGCTCTTAGAAAAAATGCATGACTTATTGGGCTCCCTGAGACTGTTCCTGCAGCTGATTTGAAAGTTACCACTGAAAATGCACTATTGGCAATGTTTTCCTTACAGTCTGCATTTGTGTTGGAGAATGTATATAGACCTCCATTTCATTCAGTTAAGGACTCTGCCACTGCGACTGAGAAGGCAAGATTTGTGATTCTTACTTTTACAAGTATCTCAGAACGAAATAAAATCCTTCAACTAGTGCATGCAAAAAAGCAATGTTTCTATGAAGGGCACCATCTACATCGACAGTATATCCTGACTTCTGTGTCTTACTGTGACAAGGTACCTTTGTAAATGAGCCTATGGCTCAAAGGTTTTCCAAACTGCTATTTAAATAAAATAAAAAATAAAATAACTGTGTACATACTCACCGTACACGAAAGTGCTTTTTGCTGATTATGTCAGAATTTAAAGAAGCAGGATTAGCAGTTAGTCTTTTAGCTCATGCAAACTTGTGGGTGCAATTTCAAGGGAAAATGTACTATTTTGAAGATTAAGATACAGCGAAAGCTTTCTTTGAGACAAGCATTAAGTTGCCAGTGGATATAGGTTCTGATTTGGAGGAAGACGATACTAATCTCATTGAATATCATCCAGTTAACATTTGAAAACTATCTGGGATTGACTGTCTAAATCTCTGTTCTATTGAGGATTTGTTAATTTTTTAATTTTTTTGTGTGTGTTTCTTTTGATGCCTCTGTAATGGATTCAGTGGGGGAGGTACATGATACTTGTAAACTGGGTGAACTTTAATATGTTGGATTTGATTTAAGGCTGGGAAGGAGAAGCTTGGAGCACTCTCAAACTTTATTTAACAAAAGATTGTTTATTAAGTTCTGTGAGAAAAGTTAATTTTAATTTCTTTTTTTAATCCCCCTTAAAAACTAAAAAAAATCCTTTATACTTTATTATGTATTATCTATTTGTAATAATCTTTGCTTAATGTTTTCTGAAGGATATAAACTGTCTTTTCTCTCTTTTTTTTCTGAAGGAATTTAAAAAAACAAAGTATAAAAAAAAAGTATGAATGGCCCATAATTGTGTGTTAAATTTTGATCATTTAAAACATTTGATTACCTGGCTTTTGTGTCACATTTGGAAAAACTGAACTAGGAAAGATTAATATAGATCCCAGACATAAATGAGGGGTAGTCATATTTTGTTTCAGAACTAGTGCCAGTTTATAACTAACATCTACCTTTAAAAAGTAGAAAGATCCAAAACAAAGTTGCTTCGTGGTATTCATCCTACCTAATGAAATTAAAAAGGGATAAAAAAAAGCTTGGGAGATTGCCCCTACTTCTAAGGCATCAAACGATTGAAAGCTTTATAGGAAACTTAGGCACATCTATACAGTAGGGGTAAGAAATGCAAAAAAAAAAGAAAAAAAAAGACATCTACAGGGACAAAACAATGAAGGCTGCAGAAGACCCCCCTCAAAAAAATGTGGTCAGCTGTATGGGATTTAGCCAGAAGGGGAAGGAAGGAAACATATTCAATTCAGTGTTTTAGAGTAACTGGTAATTGCTATTTTTCTTTTAAACTTAGATTGTAGGCTTTTAGTGACACTATACTTTCTTTGTTGTCTTTACTTATAATTGTTTTTGGGCTGCTGAAAATTTAAAACATAGTGGTGGTGTAATTCTGTGCTGTCTTTAATTGCTGCCAATTTTTGCGCCCCCTCCCCTTCCCCCAACTCTTAATTATATGCCCTGTTAAATCTGATTGACAGGAGCTAAACACAGGGTATAGTAAGGGGTGTGAAGTAGGAGGGGCATAAGGGGGAAGAAGCCCACCCTCAGCATGACATTTGTTTATTTATTGGTTTCTTTTTCTTTAAAAAAAAAAAAATTATCTGAGGATCAGTGGCAGGATTTTTAGTACAGTAAATTAATAAAAAGGGAACTAGGAGAGCTTCAGTAGCAGACAAGTAGTGGAATTGCAGTATAATGTGGGGAGTGGTGCAATGCAGTGGCTGGGGGGCAGCCATATTCAGGCAGACCTTCTGGACACTGAGGTGCTGCCCTATCTGCATGCATCTCTCTGGACTGCGGGATGAGGTAGCCAGACCAGAGCAGAAGTAAACTGGGCCAGAAGTACCATCACCCCTATCCAGGGACCACCCAGTCCAATGCCACTGCCTCAAAGGATGCCGAGAACGAGGAGCACTTGGATGACAGTGGGCTCAGGGAGGGTTAGAGCAGTTACCAGAGGCACATCCCAGATCCTATTCCACTCAAGAACTCATATGCCACACTGGCAAATGAGGACAACCAAATAGAGGTACCCAGAGAAGTGGAAGGAAAGGATGTGGAGGTTAGCCAAGGAGGTGACCTCAGCGGGGAAAGCAGTGGACCCCAGAGGAGGAGGAAGCGAATCCTGGTGGGGGACTCCATCATAAGAGGGATCCAGCTAGGAACACAGGAGGGGGAGGACAGGGAGGTGAGGTGCCTACCAGGTGCCACGGCATGAAGGGATGGAAGCAAGATCCTGGGGATCACTGGGAAGGCAAGACAGGAGGGTGAGCTGGATGTCATTATCCACCTAGGTACTAATGACCTGGCAAATGGGGAGCCAAAGGAAGTTCAGGAAAAGTTTAGGAAACTGGGAGGGTCTCAAGCAGTAGCTACTTCTGTCACTTTCAAAGTACTACCTGTGAGAGAGCAAGGGAGATAGAGTGCATGCACCAGGAACTTTAACTCATGGTTGAAGAACTGGTGCTGTGAGGAAGGGTTTGGATTCATTGGTGACTGGGACCCACCTGAGTGGATGGAGGTTTGTTCAAGCCTGATGGTCTGCATCCATCCTGAGGGGAATCCACATCAATGATAAGTTTAAATGCTACATTGACAAGCATTTAAACTAGCAAAGGGGTGACAGGCCAGCAAGGAGGGTACTCACTTGTCTCACCCCCACAGCTCAGCAGTGGAACCAGTGAACCAGAGGAGTGGTTATCTCTGCAAAGCAGTGTGCAAAAGATGGAGATTAGTGCCCAAGAGGTGGATAAGCAGAAAAGGGCAAAATTCACAGAAGGGCAGACAGCAAGGAGAACCAGGGATAAATGACAACCAAGGAAGGGGCTGAGTAGAACAGTGAAACAGTCTAGGAGGTCAAATCATGGAAAGCCATGTGTGCAAATGCCAGGAGCCTTACCAACAAGATGGAAGATCTGAGGCTGTCATGGTAAGTCAGACCTGGACATTGTGGCCATCACTGAAACCTGGTGTAATGATAACCATGACTGGGAGATGACCATACCTGGCTACAACATATTCAGAAGAGACAGAGCAGGCAGGAAGGAAGGAGGAGTGGCACTGTATGTGAAAAATGACATAAGGGCCACAGAGATCCAGGAGGAACAAAATGGGGAGAGATACTGTGGGTTAGCTGGAAAGGAAATGGGACAGCTATCCATGACATGTGTGGTCTATAGACCACCAGCCCAGGAGGAAGAAACAGATAGGGAGTTGATGCTAGCCATCCAAAGGATGGCAGACAAGGGTGAGGTAGTACTGGTTGGAGACTTCAATATTCCTGACGTGGACTGGAGCATCCCAGCAGCAGCATCAACTAGGAGCAGATTTATCCTGGACTCCTTCAGGTGCCTTCCTCAAGCAACTGGTCATGGAACCAACTCGGCAGAAGGCAATATTGGACCTTGTGCTCACAAACAGGGACAGTGTGATGGGGGTAACAGTGGGGAGCACCTGGGAAACAGTGACCACCAGTCATTGTGGTTTGAAATCACAGAAAGAGCAGAACCAAACCACACAAAAACACGATCCTGGATTTTAGGGGGCAGACTTTGGGAAAATGGGAGATACTTGAAAGAGGCATTAAGGGAATGGGACAGGAATCAGGGGTTGAGGAACAGGGGAGTATTTAAATGGGGATTACAAGAACAACAGAATTATGCATTAAGCAGGTTAGCAAGAGGAAAAGGAAGAGGAGACCATTATGGTTTTCCAAAGAGGTAGCAAAGAAAGTGAAAGCCAAAAAGATTGCATTCAGGCAATACAAAAGACACAGGCAGAAGGGGATAGGGGAGAAGTACCGAGAAGCAAAGGGAGGCAGGAGGTCAGTAAGGGAAGCCAAAGCTCAGACAGAAGAACACATTGCAAAATCAGTGGGTAGAGGGACAAAACCTTTACAGGTACATAAGTGAAAAGAAAGACAAAGGAGGGATAGTGAGACTGAAGGGGAGGATGGGGGCTGCGTGAGATAGCAACGAGTAAAGCTGACATATTGAACAGGTATTTCTGCTCAGTCTTTACTGAGGAAGAGGAGGTAATGGGTCTGAAGGGGTACAAGGGGTGAGAATGGTGCAGAAATGGAAACAAGTCCCTTTACACGAGAAAGGGTCCTGAAGGAACTGGAAGTAATAAGAGTTGATAAAGCAATGGGGCTAGATGGGGTGCACCCCAGGGTCCTTAAAGAACTAAGAGGCGGTGGCTGAACCTCTGGCTATCCTGTTTAGCCAATCACTGGAAACAGGGGAGGTACCCAAAGACTGGAGGACAGCAGATGTAGTCCCCTTATACAAAAGTGGGAACAAAGAGGAAGCAGGGAACTACAGACCAGTCAGCCTCACCTCGGTAGTGGGGAAGATCATGGAAGCACTACTGAAGGAGAGATTGGTGGAACATCTGGTTGTCAATGGACTACAGTACCCAAAGCAGTATGGTTTCACCAGGGGGAGGTCATGTCAGACCAACCTCGTTGAATTTCTTGACTGGGTGACTAGGGAGGTGGATCGGGGAGGGCAGTGGACATGGCCTATCTGGACTTCAGCAAGGCCTTTGACACTGTGCCACATAGAAGACTATTACATAAACTGAGGAATATGGGTGTGGGCAGGACAGTAGTGTGGTGGGTAGGTAACTGGCTGGGTGGTAGGACACAGAGGGTGGTGGTAAATGGCTGTCACTCCACAGAGGGAAGAATGACCAGTGGGGTACCACAGGGATCAGTGCTGGGACCGGTCCTATTCAACATCTTCATCAGTGACATTGTGCAGGACCTAGAAGACAGAATTTCACTGTTCACTGATGACACAAAGCTCTGTAACAGAGTAGACATACCAGAGGGTGTAGACAGAATGAGAAGGGACCTGCAGAAACTTGAAGAATGGTCAGGGGTTTGGCAGTTGAAATTCAATGCAAAGAAGTGCAAGATAATGCATGGGACACAAAAACCCTGGCACAAATATATCAGTTGGGGGGTGAGGATATAGCGTGCACCAAGCAGGAAAGGGATCTTGGGGTTGTCATCTCTGGATGACCTCAAGGTAGGGAAACAGTGTGACAAGGCAGCAGGTAAAGCAAATAGGATGCTGGGATGTATAGGCAGGGGCATCACCAGCAGGAAAAGGGAGTCATAATTCGCTATACAAGACACTAGTGAGGCCCCACCTGGAGTACAGTGTACAGTTCTGAGACCATACCTATGTAAGGACATAGACAGGGTAGAGAAGGTTCAGAGGAGGGCAACAAAGATGGTGCATGGATTGCATCACAAGTCCTATGAAGACAGGTTGAAGGAACTGAACATGTACTCCTGGAGGAGAGGAGGGAGAGAGGGGATATGATAGAGACATACAAGTATCTTACAGGGGAGGAACAGGGTGCAGGAAAACACTATTTTAAGTGAAAAGATGTTCCAGGACTAGAGGCATGGGATGAAGTTGGAGGAGGATGATTCAGAGGAAACATGAGAAAGAATTTCTCACAGAACGGGTGGTGGACAAGTGGAACACCCTGCCAGAGGAAGTGGTGGGGGCTGAAACAATCATGGGATTTAAGAATGCATGGGATAGACATAAAGGAATTCTGGAGGTCAGGGGTAAGGGGCAACAGACTTCTAGGAAAACAAACTGAACTTACAAGCTCAAATGGGCAGACTGGGTGGGCCATAGGCCCTTATCTGCCGACACTGTCTATGTATCTATGTTTCTATGTATCTATGTATCTATGTAAATGACCAGACTAAATCCAATGCTAACATTCAAATCTTAACAGATGAAGATTCTGACAAAGAGATTATCCTTGCAGACAGATTAAAATTTTTGTTGTTGTTGTTGAATCTGGGAATTACTTCAGGAAGTCAGTACAGAATCTGCAAAACTCTTGGGATTGTGGGGATATTGGACATAATACCCCCTTTTCATTTATTATGATATAATTTTACGATGTTCTGGAGCTTTTGTTAGATTTAAAAACAAAGACTGTGCTCCAGATGGACTGACCCCTTCAATGTTGAAATATTCAGCTTTCCACATAGCCGAACCTCTTACCTATTGGTTTGTTACCTCTCCTCTGGTCTTCTCCTCCAAACTTGAAAGGTGTCTGGGGTTGTCCCAATTTTCAAGGAGGCAGCCCGGGCCAGTTGACAAACTCTCACTCTCTCTCTCTCTCTCTCTCTACTTTCTTTTGTCACTAAGCTACAAGAAAGACTGCTGGCTAAACATTTAACAGCTCATCTTTAGTAGTATTGCTTTGATGGTTTTCAGTCTGGGTTCCATAGGCATCATGGTACGGTGATCTCATGTCGAGGATCTTGGATGATGTTTACAAAACAATGGATTCCAGGCAACTTAACTGAGGTCACCTTTGTTGACCTCACTAAGGCCTTCAACATGGTTGACCACTAAATTTTACTGTATGGGTTAGCTGAAGTGGGCCTAAGTAGAGAGGCATTAAATTGAATTCAATCACATCTGTACCACAGAAGTCAAGCAACTGTGGTGAATGGACCTGAATCTTCTTCACTAACTATCTCAGGATGGGTTCCCTAGGGGTTGGTCCTTGGGCTGCTTCTATTTTTGACCTATTTAAGAGGCCTGTAAGTTAAGAAAAGGAACAGACATCCAGTACAGCCAATCTCAAAAGAATCAAAACACTAGTTAAATATGGACAGGAGTTTCAATGGAGGCAACAAAAACATGCAAATGAGATTGGAAAAACAGCCCACTCACCACATAAGTATAATTTGAAGATTCTGTGTTTTATTCTGTTAACATAAAACAAACAACCAGGTACAACTTCAGCATTTCAGAGAATAAAATCTCCTTCCTTGGGGGGGATTGACAATTCCCCATAAAAATATAAATGTACACAAATAATATTGACATCATTTATACGTGGCAAGTAATAATAAATAGGCCAAAATGAATACATATACCATTTTCTTTTGTACTCACTAAATATAACACCAGGGAAATATAGTTTGTTAGCTCTACAGCATGGAAATGCATCCTATAATTCTGTTAAAAATATATTAAACATAAATATAGTCACCATTCAGCCTTAAATAAATCCCAACATCTGAAAATAGTTCTCTCACATATCTAATACCACTGTATATATTTTTCACCAGGATGCATTCAGATTACAAAGGTAAAATTGGTTTCTGCATGCATTTCCTCTAATCCTTCTCATGCTGAAAGTATTGCTCAAGTAGGAGACACAAGGGGGCAAGATGATACTAGTTGCCTGTGCTGGCCTCAGCAGACTTGGTTTCCTTTGTTGAACAGACGTTCAATCAGCAAACCGAGGAATCTACCACTCAGGATGAACTTATGGATTCAGGGCCACTGGGTCCATCCTAACATGAAATCCCTTCACCTTCAGGCCTAGCTCCTAAAGAGACAGAAATGAACAAGGCATCTCAGAAGGTCGCTGAAATACCTTTGGCTGTACGTAAGCCTTCCACTAGGAAGACATACAGAGCCAAATGGGAAATATTTTCAATCTGGTGCTCCAAAACACACATGGACCCCTTTGGGTGCCTGCCTGACAAGATTCTGGAATACCTGCTGGACCTTTCTGATGCTGCCCTGCAGTATTCCACAGTAAAGGTCCATCTGTGTGCTATATCTGCATATCACAAGCCAGTTGAAACTCTGTACAGTACCTGGCACAGCTGCCACTCTTCAAGAGGTTCCTCAAGGGCATTTTACACACAAGGCCTCCCATCAGAAAGCTAGTAACTGCCTGAGATATCAACCTTGTGTTAAATATGCTCACATGCAAGTCTTTTAAGCCCCTTGCAACATGTGAATTGAAATTTATAACTTGGAAAGCAGCATTTCTCCTCTTTAATGCCCCCAGGTGCAAGTGATTGTAGAAGAGAGCACTGGAGGGCTCTTTGATGCCCCAAGGTGCATAGGAATTTTACGTTACAGTGCCACCAACCCATAGGGTGTAAGAGTGCCCTGGATATCTCCTTTGATGTCCCATGTGCCAATGATGATAGAAGAGTGCCCTGGAGGGCTCTTTGATGCCTCCAGGTCCCAGTGATCATAGAAGAGTGCCCTGGAGGGCTCTTTGACACCCCCATGTGGACCATGGGATGGGTGCTGCTGGCCTTTATAAGAGGCTATGTTTTTGAATTTCACAGCATTATAAAATGAAGGCCAGCAGCAGCAGCATATCATTAACTGTGTTTTGAAAAGATTTCTCCGTTGAAGGAGCATGTGCCATGTAATGTTATTAGAATTTTATAGGAGCTGGTCAAAAGTAGGAGACACTAGAACTGGTTAGAGACAGTTCATGACAATTTTCAACAGTAAAAATAAATGAAAATGTCATGAACTATTACTTATTCCTGGACCATATAGAAGGTATTCTTGTACACTGTTGCTCTGTCATTGAACTCATCAACTATTTTGTCCATGCTAAGCAAATCCGTGTATTCATAATGAATGCGAAGAAGAGCCTCTTTATTTAACTGTCTCTGTGACATCGTTGATCTGAGGTACGTTTTCAGTCTCCTTAGTCCCGAAAAAGAATGCTCAACTGTGCATGTTGATACTGGGACTATCAATAAGATCTGAATACATTTTAAAGACTCTGGCAGTAAATCACAAATGAATTATTTTTGTGTGATGACACTGTTACACATCTTGCAGTGAATTAACAGTTTGCCCACTTGCTTTTGCAATATCAATGAACATGTCACAGTGTAGTTGCAGACGCCTTGTATCCAGATATTTACGATAAAATTCAGATATGGGATCTACTGATCCTCGTCCTACGGCAAATTTTTCTGCATCTAATATGAGCTTCTGAGCTGGAGACTGAAATCTGTCAGGAGAGAAACAACAACCTGATCAATGACTTGGAAAAATATCCTCCTGGAATGGTCTCTTGGGGATGCATAAGTAACCGTTTCTGAGCCATCATCTATATGTGGTGGAACTTTGCATTGACAAGGAAAAACTGGTTCATCTAACTGTGGTTCCTCTACTCCGCCTTCCACTGTGCTCCAGAAATTGTCAAAGTGCCCTCCATACTGTTGTATAGTATCAAGAGGAGTTTGTATTATATCATTTGCTTTTAGAAACTGAAGAAAGCTGGCCTGAAGGGCTGTATTTATGCTGCCACAATAAGAAACAATTTCTAGGATAAGTCTCACGATGAAAAATCCTTTAAATGATAATAACTGTGCCAAGAACCCTCCTGCTTTTGCTCCATACTTACGAGTATACTCTAAGGACACAGTGTCAGAAACTTCCACTAATACAGTATAGCTTTCTAGAATTGAATTTAAAGCTAGCTGACCTGACTGCCCACTTTTGGGAGAAAATGGTCGTAAGGAGCAAGGCTGAGTGTCTTCCATACCACCTTGTATGCTTCCAAAAATAGTTCGCTATTTGGGAGCGTCTCTAATGAATGCTATGGATTCCCCTAACTAATTTAACATGCTTCATCATTCATGTATTTTGCTGATGCAGTCCTGTACCACGAGGTTCAAAGAATGTGCCAAACAAATAAGAAAAGGGCCTTAGGCTCCACATCATTCAGCTTAGTCTGCACTCCCGAATGAATCCCAGCCATAGTAGCAGCCGCTTCACACCAGTGACCCCTACATGTATGTATCTCTAGGTCAAAACATAAAGGAGCATCTTTCAGAATACAGCATTGCGGCATCTACAGCTGGTGTTTCATGAAATCCTAAAAATGCTTCTTCAATGCAGAAATCCTAATTAACAAATTGAAAATATATTGAGACTTGCTCATGAACAGCGATGTCCATTGTCTCATCCATCATTACAGAAAAATATTGAGCTGTTTTGATTTTGGAAACAATTTGGTTCTGCACATCCTTTCCCATAATATCTAGCATTTCATTAATTATCTAATGAGACAACCACCTCTACTGTAGCTATCCCTTAACAACCACTGCTGCAGCTGTGGACTATCCCTGACTCACACTTTCAGCAATTGCATGTAAATTGATCGGTAATCTGTATGGCCCCTGAAGGCAAGTCCCTGTGCAACCCTTGCATCTACAGTTCCTTGTCTACTAGCCTCAGAATAATATCATACACATTTTGCTTAACCTGTGTTTTCATTATAGCCTTTCAAATCTTTTGGTCGCCTTGTGCACTGCACTGTAACCAATGACTGTGAACGCTTCATCAGCTTTTGCAGAAAATGTCAGTAGTTTTTTCTCTCTTGTTTCTTTACAGACTGAACAATAAGCCTTTGTTTTATTTGTGTCATAGGTTGACCATTTGAAGCAGTTACACCGCCTTTCTTGGAAGGTTCTGCCTTTTTTCTTGGAGACTACCAGGGGTGCTGGGAAATGTAAAAGGTGAAGGTGCTGAAGGTTGAAAGGGCGCTTGTTTTGGTATAAAGGGCACTTTTTCCAGACCAGTTGTTGATATGCAAAAATATAATAAATGCACATTTATGATGACAGTAATAATGTTAAGAGTACATTTATAGGCTGCATATGAGAATATTTAAAAAGCTTTAAATGCATGTACAATTTTAAATAAAACAAAAATACCTGTCCAAGCAACAGCTGAACAGTACAGATAGACTGCAGCAAAGGTAGGGGTGGGCAGGGGCACACTACACAGACATGATAGACCAAGAGTTTCCTTCAAGCCTTCACACTGCAATGCATTTAGCAGTAAGATGTGACATATTACAGGGACCAGGTGCACCCCCCCCCCAGTATAAAGAAGGATCCTTTGGAGTAAATACATCTAACTAAAAGGTAAACAACAATCCTTAAAAAGGGAAAAAGCAAGGCATTTAAATTATAGTGTACTCTGCAGGGAAACATGTTTCTTGTCTCTGTTCCTGAACCCACTGTCTGCTCCTTCCTGTGGCAGCTGATCAACACAATGATAATAACAGCAGTAACAACTTTGAAGTAGCTAACATAACTAACTAAGGAGAAAATACCTGGCTACCTTTACCCTGCTGAGTAAAGCTCCAGGCATGTTTGCTAGCCAGAAAGGTGCATCTGGGTCTACCACCCCATGCTTTACCAAACTGATTCTTCACTGCCTCCAACCAATACAACAGCAGGAACATGGCCAGTAATCTATATCCAGTGCACTGAAGTCCCCCAACAGCAGCATCTCCCCCTTTTCTACCCTTTTGCCGATGGCTTCCACCAGTACTTTATCACTTTCATCACATTCAACACTTTTGCTTATTGTGCTAGTTCAGTCACTCTCATCCCACCAGAACCACTTACCTGTTAGCAATGCACCTATCAGGTGGCATTGTGCTCCAAATCAGTTCAGTCTGAAATGAGATTTATTTAAATTTTGAGTGAATGGTGCAGAGATCAGGCTGGATCATCCCTTTTTCATAATATAATGCTCCAAAAAAGAATTACCTGGGATACCAGGCATTAAGAAAGTTCAGGACCACAAATTATGTATCTCAGATTGTGCAAATACTTTATTCCAATCAGCAATACAGTACTCATGCATCACACTTTGCCATCAATTTTAAGCTTTTTTAGCATTGAATCTGATACTTTTTCGAATGACAAATATATGGAACTACGCTTCACTGAATTATGCTATGCTTGTATCTGCAAAAAGTGCACAAAATACAAAACAGTCAGATACAGATACTAATACCCAGTTTTACACTTCAGCTGTGCTGTGCATAGTAACTCTCAGTGAAAACAATCTGCACTGAATCAGAGAGCACCTATAAAACTAATAATACTGAGAAATGCTATGTGTCATTTTTTTTCTACTGGTGGTTAAATGGCTATGGATCTCATAAACATACTGAGCAGCACTTCTTACTGTTAAATGATTTTATTAAAATATTTTGATGACTGCCTTACACAGCATCAGTACTGTAAGGTAGGGAAATCAAGTTACTGCATATACAGGATAACTGTGTACTCTTAATATAAGTTCCAAGTTCAAGTTCCAAGTTTATTTGCAGGAAAACTCCACTGAACACGTTCATTTACAAGGAGGTCCCTCCTAATATAGTAATAATATGATATAAGCCCTTATGTGTTTTATTTTGACATCTGAAATCTCAAGATATAGCCTATATGTGATTGTGTCAGATGTAGTATTACCAGGGGTTAACTCTTCAGCCTAAGAAACGATTACTTAAAAGCATTGCATACTACAACAAATTGACATTTTCCACAATTTCAGTAGGGCAATACCTGTACTAATCAATGTCTCCTAGGACTTTTTCCTATTTGTAGAGGATCATTTTTATGTTGCTTGCACGCATGTGCAAGAAACATAGTGCCATCATCCGAGTTTTTGGAGGTGTGGCACCCGTCTTCCAATGCAGTCAGTGTGTTTGCAGGTGCGGCCCCAGTTCCCCAATCACTGCTGCAGCTGTCTATGACAAGCTGAAAATGCAGTGGTCGTACAGTTGAAAGGGAGAGCTCTGCTTGAGTGAGCAGAGCTCCCCCCTCCACACACACACATGCGCACGCACGCACGCACACTGCGTGCTCATGCGCCTTCCCCCTCCCCCGCCACTGTGGCTCGACGGGGAGTGCCCACTCCCATCGGCTCCACGCCCTCACAAAGCATTCAGGATCCATGCTGGGAGTCCACCCCAGCATGGCAAACGTCCTCTTAGTTTTAGTAAAAAAAAAACTGTAAATACAAAAACTATCCCTCGGTGCTACTCCCTGCCCCTCCACAACCGCACTCCACCCACTGTGCACTCCTGCCTCCCCACACCCCATCTTCCATACTTACTCCGGAGTCAAGCGACGCTCTTCGTGGACCGGAACATGTCTGCACTTTCAAAGCCGACTGCTAACTGAGGAAATGCCGTAAGCTGTATAATGGGATAGATAGGGTTTTTCAACTTGTTGCATATCTCAGGCATTTTGGGAATTTTGGCCAAATTTTCAACATGGGGTTTTGGGACCCTCTCCTCATGAATTCTTGCACTGTCATGGTGTGAATTGGGTCCGAGGGTGATTTCACGGTCACTGCATGAAATCACCTTTCAGGACTGATTAATGAAATGACACTGCAGTGTTCATAAGGTGGGCTCTCAAAAAGTCTATGTTGAAAATTTGATGAAAAAATTCCTAAAAATGACTGTTTTACAAGCGTGCGTTGCGCAGTTCCTACACACGCTTGTAAGTTCACGAATTTTCAATATTTTCACTCCAGATTTTCAACATTACCATTTTACCACACCTCCTTTTGAACAGTACAGCTGTCATTTTTCACATCTCACCCAAAATGTGCTTCTGCCCATGTAGCACACAATGGCGAATTCGGTGTATGAAATCAGTGTATGGGACACATTAAGAAAATCACAGTGACACTGTTCATGAGCAGAGGTCTTAAAATGGCTATGTTGAAAATTTGGTGAAAAAATTCCTAAAAATGACTGTTTTACGAGCGTGCGTTGCACAGTTCCTACGCACACTCGTAAGTTCCGCGAATTTTCAATATTTTCACTCCAGATTTTCAACATTGCCATTTTACCACACCTCCTTATGAGCAGTACAGCTGTCATTTTTCACATCTTGCCCAGAATGTGTTTCTGCCCATGTAGCGTACAATGGCGCAGTCGGTGTGCAAAATCAATGTATGGGACACATTAAGAAAATCACAGTGACACCATTCATGAGCAGAGGTCTTAAAATGGCAATGTTGAAAATTTGGTGAAAAATTCTAAAAATGACTGTTTTATGAGCATGTGCAGGTTGATCCTACGATGCTAGTATGGGTCGCAAATTTTAATATTTGCACTCCAGATTTTCAACATTGCCATTTTACCACACCTCCTTATGAGCAGTACAGCTGTCATTTTTCACATGTTGCCCAAAATGTGTTTCCGTGCATGTAGCGCACAATGGCGCAGTCGGTGTGAGCAATCAATGTTTGGGACAGATTAAGAAAATCACAGTGACACTGTTCATGAGCAGAGGTCTTAAAATGGCTACATTGAAAATTTGGTGAAAAAATTCATAAAAATGACTGTTTTACAAGCGTGTATTGCGCAGTTCCTACGAACGCTCGTAAGTTCGCAAATTTTTAATATTTGCACTCCAGCATTTCAACATTGCCATTTTACCACACCTCCTTATGAGCAGTACAGCTGTCATTTTTCACATATCGCCCAAAATGTGTTTCTGTTCATGTAGTGCACAATGGCGCATTCGGTGTGTGCAATCAATGTTTGGGACAGATTAAGAAAATCACAGTGACACTGTTCATGAGCAGAGATCTTAAAAAGGCTATGTTGAAAATTTGGTGAAAAAATTCCCTTCAGATGTTCTGCAATATTACTAATGAAGACATTGAGCAGAACTGGCCCCAGGACCGATCCCTGCAGCACCCCACTGGTCGCCCCCTCTCCCTAGACTGCACACCATTTACCACCACTCTCTGCCTCCTGTCTGTTAGCCAGTTTCTAACCCAGTTTACCACCCTTTCCCCATGCCCAGCCTACCCAGCTAGTTTATCAGCCTCCTATATGGGATGGTGTCAAAGGCTTTGCTGAAATCAAGGTAAGCTGCCATCCACTGCCCGCCCTGATTCACTTCCTTTGTCACCCAGTCAAAGAAATCAACCAGATTTATCTGACATGGTGTTCCCACTGTGAATCCATGTTGTCTATGGTCCTGGGCTCCGATGGCATCTAGATGCCCCACTATCCTTTCTTTAAGCAATGTCTCCATGATCTTCCCCACTACTGAGGTGAGGCTGAACGGCCTATTGTCCCTGCCTCCTCCCTGCTGCCGGACTTGTGTAGAGGGACCACATGTGCCCTCCTCCAGTTCACTCATGTTGAATGACTCAATGAACATGGCTGCCAGAGGTACTGCTATCTCCCTTCGCAGTTCTGTTAATATCCTTGGGCGTATGCCATCTGGTTCCATCGCTTTGTCCACCTTCAATTTAGTGAGCTCCTGCAGGACTCTTTTGCCTTTGAATGGACTATTGTCCACCTCTTCACCCCCCTTGGCAACTGCTGTACTGTGGTGGCCCTTGCCCCTCCCACTCTTCTCTGAATACTGAACGGAAAGACACAGTGGATGTCTTGGGAGGAAGGCATGGAACTATCACTTCCAAATGCCTAAACAGCACATACAAGCAAGCAACATTCGGCATTGACAAATGCTTGTTAGTTTTCCACTGCTGAGGTATGGTAGAAGAAATCCAGACCCCTGTTAATTCTTCCACCAGTCAACTGCATACAGCACTATCTTTTAAATCTTTCTAACTTCTCTGTCATGTCACTGGATGGGAACTAAAAAAAAAAAAAAAACACATTCCTGAGGCCATAATGATCTGTACTGATTGGTCCAGCAGATCAATTGTCCACACTCTGTGCATGTGAGACACACATGAGTGGAGTGCTTGACCAATTAGTAATTCAATGTGTGTGGTACATAGCTCAGTGCTTGTGTATATTTGCATGGTATATGCTAGATGTTTATAACTTGTTCTTTGGTGTTTCTCTATATCCCACCCTCTGTGGGATACTGGGTAGGCGTAGATTTAAGGCCCAGTGGAGAGGGTGAGACAAGAGTGCTGGAGAAGAAGGAGGAGGCAGGGGAGGATGGAGGATGCTTTTGAAATGCTCGAAGCTGAGCGAGCGGAAGCCTGAGGTTTAAGAAGAGGATGTGGGAGGAGCTATCCCTGCACCATTGAACCTCAGGCTAAAAGCCTTCCAATTCAATGTGTGGTACATAGCTCAGTGCTTGTGTATACTTGAATGGTATATGCTTGATGTTTATAACTCTTGCTTTGGTGTTTCTCTATATCCCACCCTCTGTGGGATACTGGATATGTGTAGATTTAAGGCCCAAAAAGAGAGAATTAGTAAAGTGATTACCTCCTCCAACTCCTGAGAGTGTGACCAGTAGCATGCAGGAGAGGAAAAACCCCTTTGGGGGAGCCTCCGAGGACCCATGGCTACTGACCTGCCCCTCCTCTGGGCATACTAAGAGGAGAATAATCCTAAATGTTTGCTGAGGTTTTGGTTGTGGTTATGTCGAAGAATTAGTTTGAACTTGCTGCTTGAAGAGTCCTATTTCCAAGATTGACGGTGAGCAGGAAGGTCAACGCTGAAGATGAAGGTTCCTGGCAAATGAATATAAGTCCAACTTGGAATGCTGTCCGGGTGAGGAACTATGCTTTCTGCATGTCCAAGGTAGCTGTAAGTGAAGCAGATGTAAAGAGTACATGTACAGTCAGCTTGGCTGGTGGAATGTGCCAATGATGCAGATTTTTGAAGGACGAAGATCATAGATGATGAAATGGCCAGGAGTGTTGTGAGGCTGGGAATGATGATAAAAGGTAGGAGTGTTGCCCAGCTGAGAATGATGATGAAGTAGGAGTCCATGCAATTTGGGAGGCTTGTATGGGGCTGATTTCATAAAACATTAGGTTATGATTGAGTACCTTATCAGAAGGGAAAACTCATCCTAAAATGTCCAAGAAATTAAAGTGTGCTCCATGAAGATGTCTGGCGTAGAAACTTGGGCTGGAATTGGAACAGAAAGGAAGGTGGATTGCAGCAGAAGAAGTAAATGAGTTGATGTAGTAAGGTAGGCCTGGATGTGGGCTAACTGGAGCATGGATGCATGAAGGTCCAGTGTATGCAGTGTTCACCTGCTCGAACGATGGAAAGGTCTCAAGTGGCTAGACTAAGGAAGGTGAAATCCCCGTGTTGGACTGCTGTGGTGAAGATGAAGATACGTTTGAGTAATGAGAAATGCCCCTTCGTGGGGCATGATGGAAGAGGGGATGGTGAGACCCCCATGTGGGTTCACCTTCGCCATAGTACTGTATGATCCAGGGTAAGGAGGTGAAACCCCCGGCTGAGACTATCTGTAGGTGACAGGAAAATACAACAAGACAAGCAAACAGAAAGGCAGTGGAAAAAAAGAGGTACCAGGCAGAAAAGAGGGACACAAAAACAGTGAGGGGAAACCAAGTGGGAGGGTGTCGTAGGGTGTGGGTAACTTCGTGGACTGAACAGACTGCACAGTAGTGTGACTCAGATGCAGATAAAAAAATCAGCAAGTTTATTTTACTTTATCTTCTTTTCTTCTTTTAGCAGGACATGTTTAAACAGTGAACTGGTATGACATACATAGAAACATAAATGGCAACCAAAAATCACTGGGAATACATGGCCAGAAAAGACTAGCCATCCCAGGTGTTCTGCTTTAATACCTAGGAGAAATACTCAAAGCTCCCTGCTGGAGTCTGTCTCCAGACCCATCACCTATCCGAAGTAGCTTGCAGTAACAGCCCTTATATACTTGCCTACAAATCCATGTGACTCTGAGCCCACCCCATCTTGTATTTCAAACTTTTATTTACAAAACACAAACTGTTTTTACTTCTATCTTCATTTAACAGTATTATTCTAACATTTGTATCACATAACACTGGAAATAAATACTATTTGATTCATATTTCAAAAGAAAAACCAAAAGGCTTCATATATAATTAATGAGCTCCACCTCCAATCAAACGGTCCAGCCTTGAACTATATAAAAATAGTGGCTGCAGGCCAGCAGGCTCCTAAAGGAGTCCTGAATTTACACAGGGAAGAGCAGACCAGTGAGATGGGTTAGTGGAGTTCCTTTCCCTTAGAACCATTGTTTCACCTAACTGTAAACATTTGAACAAGTAGTAATAAAACTCACTTGCTTCAGTTTCTTTGGGCAGTTTCTATGTTAACATTTTAAAGCCCTTTAAGTAAATTACACAAAGGTAAAGTGGAAACAGGAAACAATCCTCCCCACAGCATTCTGACCAAGCCCCAGCCAGAAAACCAACAGTAAGTGCAAATACAGCAATTTTATTTCTAATACCTTTTATGTTCTGCGCTGAGAAAAGAGGAAATCTAAAAGATATATCCTTAAACTATTTTTCAGTCTAACCTTAACACTACTACGTCTTGTAACCCTTTTACAGCATAGTTAAATAGTAATGTCCACGAAGGGCGAGGAAGGGTAGCTCCCAACCTGAGAAACCACATAAGCAAGCAACACCCTACAAGAAATAATTACCTAGAAGGTGCAAACCAACCCCCCAGTAGCATTATCCCCAGCAGCATAAATGTGCCTAAAGTCATGGCGGTCTGCCACACCCAGCACCGAAGCAAAGGGAACTAGTCAGGAATCAGAACACACAACACACCAAGCTGCACCACCATGGAGTAATTGCACCATGTCCTTGCAGTTATCTGGGCAGCGGCTTTACTAATCCCGACCCCACATCCTGTCACCAAAGTCACGACAACACAGGCAAACGCTCGAGAAGGTAAAGAAACATAGCCTCCCCAAAAAGACAGGCGACTCAAACCCCTTGCACCAACTTTCCCCAAAGGCTATCTGCCACTTTCACTCAGGTGGGGGGGGGGGGGAGAACATCCTATAACTCACAATGGTCTACCTTTCCCCATTCATCTATTTACCCCACTTAGTGCAAAACAGCGCTAAACTGTGTGTTTCTTTTACAGACATTATTTCAATCTCCCTTGACTGCATAATTAATAAAGAACTACCAGGCTCACAGCACTGCACTTAAACCCTTTTATCTCCTAAAACCCAGCCTGCATAAACATGAAATTAGAGAAACCCCACCACCATGAAGAACAGCCTTTATTTACCACCTGCAAGTCCCCGAGTGGTGGTTTCCACTAATTACCTTCACTATTTACTTTTACTATTCAAGCACTCCTGCTTCCCACTATAAATATAGAGACAAATAGCAGAGCACTGCACAGTTCAAAGCACCATGTTGTGCACTCTTACAAGCATCTGCTATTATTCGAATACATTGCAGAAGCAGCAGGAAATTCTAATTTGGCATTCACTACTTCTTAACGTCCTCAGGACCCCATATTTCCTATTAGGAAAACGAATCCCCAAAGGAACTTCAAACAAATATTTTCCAGCCCCTTTCATTACAAAGCTGCATCCATACCCGCACTATACATAACTAAATCACCTAAGCACTTTATATCCTATACAGGAAGGAGGAGGGGTTGACATTTTTTCTAATATCCTCACTCATCACAGGTCACCCTGTGACAGGGGGAAAACAAGGAAGGAAACACGGGAGACAATATGGGGGGGGCAGAGAAAGGCTACAGTGGTTGTTGAGACAGAAAAGAGCGGATGAGGGAAAGGAGGAGAGAAAATGGGAGGAGGAAGAAAGGAGCAGCCGCTGGCCCACGCAGCTGCCCAGCAATGACCCAAGCGCTATCGAAATGCTCAAAGCTGAGCAAATGGAAGCCTGAGATTTAAGAAGGGGATGTGGGAGGAGCTATCCCCCCCCCCCCCATTGAACCTCAGGCTAAAAGCCTTTCAATTAAATGAGAATTGTAAATCTCTGGCTCTGTCAGTTCAGAGCTGAGCCTCACTGTCACAGCGCTGACCCCCTGCTATCTTTACAACATACAGCTGGTACATGTCTCTTCTCCCCTGCTCCTCTTTGAATCAGCATGGGAAGAGTAACCACTTCACACCTGAATTCTTTCGGCCAGAAAGACACATACATTCAGTTTACTTCTACATAATTCTGCTGAGAAGGGGTTAAAAAGGGCAATCTATTTTGGTAAGAAAAACTGGAGTGGCGGCAGCCTGCCCTCCCCCTCCCCCCGTTCCGATGCCTATGGAGATTACTACTGATTCATGTCTGGATTTTTCTTTTACGGATGGAATACTGCTACTACTACATGGCTCAACCTTGTTTGGCTGGACTGAATCTGATTTAAATATTACAGAGAGTCAGCAGGGGTCACTGTAGCACTGCACATCCACTTACAGACAGTAGTAATAATGAGGCACTATATGCTGACTGGAGATGGAATGGGACACATGTGGTTCTTTAATTTGAAAGTCACAGAGTGACCAGTTTCTGTAGGCAGCAAGGAGCACAACCCTTTATGGAAAGGGGCACTATGGGCTGACTGGAGAGGATGACTTTCTATGATATAAGTACTATAAATGTTTTAATTATTATTTTTAACTGTTACTTTGCAAGGAGGTTAAGAGGCTTGCTGAGCCTCAGGGTGGATCACACAGCATACAAGCAAGTGGAATTTGTGAAAATTAAACCCAGATCTTCTGGATGCACCATGCTGCTACTACAGGTGTGGTTTCCTAATTTAAACATCACAGATGACTGACTGGAGTTTCTGTAGGCAGCAAGAGGCATAACCCTTTAAATAAGATGGGGCACTATAGGGCTGACTTGAGACCATGATGTGTGATTTAAGTAACAAGATTTGTTTCTTATTGTTCAATATTAATTTTCAAGGAGGTTAAGTGACTTTTTCAGCCTCAGGGAGACAGGGTATGCCAGCAAGTGGATGTCATGGGAATTAAACCCATGTCATCTAGATGTATCAAACTTCAAGCTCAGGTGGCTCTGCTGTCTGTTCTTCTTTGTTGTTCCTTAAACCTCAAGGTTGAGTTTCCTTAGGCAGCAAGTGACCGAACCCTAACAAAAACTGCCTGCCCACTCCTCACACACAAACTCAGATAGGTTGCCAGTTTTATTTCCTTGTTTTAAATTTCCCAGTCCTATTGAGTTTCTTGTTTTGTTTGTATTTTTTTTTTGTTTTGGGCTGGACACGTCTGACTGGACAGGACAGTCAGCAAACACACTGACAAGTTCAGGAATCAGATGTTCCCCACCCCCAACAGTCCACACTCTCACAGACAATGAGTCAAACTAGGACTGATCCTTTCTTTAGCTCCCTCCCTACTCCATCCTAGGCAATTTATAGATTCAGAATTTGACTGGACAGGAGAAGGAGTTTATAACAAACAGACTTGACTTTGTCCTTTGAGTCAGAAGACACACTACTCTTCCCTTCCCCCCACAGACTACAGTTACACAGAAAGAGTGCTGAGTCATCAAAGCAAACCCCAAAACTTTTTCATGTAACCCCTAGGTGGCGCTATCCTATGGACTACTAACCCTGTCTGCGTGACTATGTACAGGTTGAGGGGCCTGAGCTCGTTAAACAGGTGCCTCTACTCAGAGGCATGGTCTTGGGGTAGCGTAGCTGTTGTTGGTATAGCACCCCGGGATACTATAATCCCCCCACCAACTCCTCTAGTGGCCTATACAGTTTAACAACAGAACATTCACAGGTACCATATGTCAATAATGATATGCTCACCCTCCTTGCACTTACCACCAGGGCTGGATCTTCTGCAACTGTCCTGGAGACCCCCTGAAAAATAAGACCAATGATGCAACAATACCTTGGCAGTACTATATCCCCACCAAGAAGGTACACACTAGCCAGGGTAACTGTAAAAAAACCAACAATCTGATTTATTCAGGGGGACGAGAACAAGGATAGAGCATAAATCTAGCAAGTGATTTGCAGTTATGATTAAAAATTCAGGTTGATGAAGCATGCACAGTGAGTCCCTCTGACACAGTCTCACAACCCTGGGTACCCAGTATGGAAGACAGGCTAGCCTGAAGCATTGCCCAGGGTAGGCCGGCATTTCAGTTGATCGTTGGGGCCCTTAAGAAAGAAAACAATTAGCGTGCACTCAAACCCAAATATTTGTAATCCGGAACCGGATTGCTCAGTCAATTGCAAACAAACCTACTCAAGCAAATTAGATGACACACACAAATGATTGCAGCTTTGTTGGAGGGAGCAACCCTGTTTGTACTCACACTACCCAGACTAGGAGGATGATCCGATGACATGAGGCCTGTGCAGAGATTTCGTGAAGCATGAGGAAGATTCCCTCGTGGTCCTCGTCGAAAGGCTGATCTTTGGGATGCAGAAGCAGTTCAAACACTGGCCAAAATATGCAAACTGGACGTCTCGAACTAGTCAGCCACGCAAACACATTGGCAGCTAATCACATTTATATGTAAAGCTTGTCCTTTTCTGGTCCTTCCAGCCAGCTTGCAGGCTGATTCTGAACTTTTCAGCTTGACTGCTGCTCGAATCTCCTGCTGCTGCGACCCCAACCTGGGCCGACTGGACACTTGGACTCGCTGACCAATGACCGAAAAAGTCTAGGCCTGGCAGGCCTAACCCCTGAGAGGTGGCAGGCTCCCCAGAGACACACACTCTGAACTCCTGGGGATATCATTCAAATCTGAAGATCCTGAGCAGTTATCCCCTTTTATATGGGGTTAAGCTTCAGAGATTCCAATGGCTGCCAAAACTGTCTTGAACAGTTCCCAGTTGATAATTGGCTTGTGTTTTGGCATCTAGAAATTGTCCCAGATTATTCCTCATAAGTCTCTGACAATGTCCCACAATTCCCTTGGTTAAATCCTGGCTTTCGATTGGTTATTGGCTGCTAAAATGGTGGCTGCATGCAGTTCCTAAAGCAGTCTATTTCACTGTCCATAAGATGAAGGTTCTGGTGCAGCCAGCAGCAACATTATTTTAATCTACTTTTTCCACAGGCTTGTAGCTCCAACAGTTCTCTATTAAACAAGCCCACTTTTAATTAAATAAAGTACACCCTCAGGAAGTCACTGCTCCTGTAACACACTGCCCCTAGAAACATAGCATTTGGCTCATGAATATTCATTAAGAGCATCCCTTGCCCTGACCTTTGCCCCTTAGCCTTTGTGCCCCAGAGGCAGCACTTTAGGCGACTGCCTGTTTATTTAAGATATTTTTCATCTTACTTGTTTTGTGTCCCTGGTGCCTCTTTCAACTTAGCTTGGCACCGGGAACTACGGAGACACATTTTCTGGCTATTTGACTGCAATGGCGGTCGGAAGAAGAGTGTGCCCCTACGATGGTGTGAGCGGCAGCCCTAAAACATGCCAACCACTCACAAATGGATTTTTCAAGCCCTGCAGGGTTCACTAATACAGGGGAACACTCGGAGACATGGATTAAATAGCAAAGTGCTGTGGAGAGATGGGCGGATACCGGGAGGCAGCGGGAGAACACCTAGAGGCATATTAAAGGTAAGCCCCCAAATGGGGAGGGTTTTACATTTAGTTCCCTCCTTACTACTAACACTAAGTCCCTCTAAGTACTCTCTCTCTCTCTGTGGATCCGATATTGTTTCCTTTTAATTTAGTTTTGAAATTGTCCATCCGGATGAGGCATACAAGCACTTTCATACTGATGGTCTGCAGTGCGGGAATGCTCACTCAAATGTGACTGAGACCATAAACTGTAGGCAGAGATGAGAAGTCTGCATCACAAAACCCCTCCTGGAGACTCCCATGTGATGCAGAACTGAGTCTTTTAAAGGAGAATCCCCACAAGATAAGGTGTAGTGGAGAGATATAAAATCCCAATTTCACACACCCCCACCTCATTTTGAGAAAGAGCAGGTCAGCCCCAGTGATTCCTTCCTGACGGAGATCAACTTGGACCTTGAGTCATCCTTGACAACATTAATCACTGGTGACAGAGATCAACAAAACACTTCTTTTTCTGCAAATGTTGCATCCTCTCCTGCATTGTCCTGTGTGCTTGCGTTAGTTGGTCTCAATCAAATGAGGCAGTTCAGCACTAGTTTTAATTAGCTGGAGACCGTTTCACAGCAAAGAGCTATAGGAAGTTGGAGATCTACTGTTCCTTTGGTGGTGTTGGTGGGGTGTTGAAACTACATGTGCACATCGTTGTAAGTTTGTGGTGTACTTCTGCTTATGAACATTTAGCTTTCTTTCCTCGTGGGCTAGCAAGGTGACAGGATTAGACAGAAGCTGCCAGGCAGGAGCAGAACAGGATGTGCTTCACAGTGAGTGAAAGTGACAGTCTGTTTTACAGTATGATCGGATGGATTAAAACTGGACCATTCTTACTCTCAGAGAATATGAACGGTCTGGTTTTGCAGGTGCCCAGTTTAACTTTGTGGGCGATTAAGCGCTTGAGCACCTACACTGTCGGTGCCCCTGCTTGGATACTCAGTTGATTCTTTTGGGTATACATAGTCCTGACCTCCCTAAATCTGACCCTGGCATACAATGGTCAATTGTTGTTATCCTGATTGCTAAAAGACTTCTACTCTGACATTGGAGATCTAAAGATATACCCACCATAAAAGAGTGGCAGGCAGCAGCAGGACAGTCTCACAGGAACATGCAGTATGTCCTGCCAAACACTGAACAAAATGTCTTTGTATTACGCGACTGGGGCTCCCTATCGGTCCTATGTCAATTCCTGTGCCACCTCCTAGCCTTGATGGAATGGGTATGACACTGCTTCATTGTTGATTGTTAACTGTCACTGACACTTGGCAGACCTTATATCTGAAGATTCTAACCCTAGAGTCAAAGTCTACACAAATATATGTACCTAATTATAATCAAACTCAGCTGTCTGACATATTTGAACATCTTTATGTAATGTATGAACTGGGATGGTGCTCTTGTGTTGTCCATTTGCTTTGTTGTATTGTTTATAGTTTATTTCAGTAAAAAATTTAACACTAATAAACTCCTCAATCTCATCCATCTTTATTCTTTATCCTACCCCCTCACTCCACACAGGTAGGACCTTGGAAAAGGCCAAGGAGACAACTGTGTGTTTTCAATCTGTCCTCCAGTCCACAAGAGTTCTGATTCCCTATCTCCACAGTCTGGTTTGCCACATCATTTGTACCTATGTGTACCAGCACCCCAGCTCCCCCTCTCAGTCATCCTCCCCATCCAGTTTATATCCTGGATGTCTGATGCACCAGGAAAGCACCTGACCATCCCCCCTCCCATCCAGCCCCCCTCCCACCACCCTTTCTACCCTCCTGATCATTGAGTTCCCAACCATTAAGACTTTTCTGGCTGACCTCCTCCTGCTTGTTCCTCCAGGTGCCACCAAGTCATCCTGCCATTACCCTAACTGATTCAGAGTCCTCTCCAGTGGAGTCACATACCCAAGACTCCTCCAGGGGTGCAAAGTGATTTGCAATCTGGATGGTGTGGGGCTGGTCAACCACTTTGTGGCTATCCATGCCTCCCTCCCCCCCGAGACCAGTGGACCTCTGGAGGAGTGGGCCATGAACTCCAGCTGAGCCGGTGATGCAGGAAAGATATCTCTTCTCTTGCTGCTACCAGCTGATCATGGAGCTCTAAAAAACATCCTGCAGATGGAGCAGTGCCACCTCCTCCAGAGCACAACCCTGGAGAAGAGTGCCCTGCAGTTACCACAACTGACTAGCTCTCCACTGTACCTCATTTCCACACTGAATCTATGATCATCCTGGATCACTGATAACAACCTGTACTCCCTTAACTGCGTGGTGCTTTTCAGCTAGAGCCAGACTAGTAACTTTCTGTCCTGCTTTGCTAACAGGCTGTCCTTCCTAGATTACTATCTTGTACCATTATCCCAAGATAGTATGGGAAAGGAAGCTACCTACCACAAGCTTACTGTCTCTCACTACTATGTCCCTAGCACAGCACCAGTACTGCTACCCTATATAGGTATCTGGCCAGAAATTTAATTAGTTTCAACTGATACAGCACCACTATCTAACAACATTTATTAACTGCAGTGTCTTATATTAGAGGTGACTTACCCAGTTGCTGAAGATCAGTTGATACTTAGGTGTACCCCAGACAGGGAGTTTTTGAGTTCCCTTTTTTCTTCCAGACTGCTGGCTATAACACCAAAGCCTTACCTGAACTCTTTGGGGCACAGTATCCTTCATACCTGTTGTCACCCTACAGATACCTTACAGACATCCCTGGGCCAGATGCTGTACTCCTGCTCTGCCCCACTCATGGGATGAGATACTAGCATGATGGAACATGCTGGGTGAGGCTCTCAATTTATTCGCACAGAGCAGCTTCGCTACACAAGAGTGAGGGGGAAGCAGGCACCAAGGCTTATGGGTGCTGATTCAACAAGGGCAGATTGTGAGTTGGGAGGCAAGATCAGGAAGATTTCAGAGAAGGGGAAGGTGGTGATAGTGGTAGACTTCAACCTGCCTGATATGAACTGGAGCATCCCAGGTGCAAGCAGGAGGCAAATGCTCCTGGATACAGAATCTGACAGGTACGCCCAGGGAAGGTGGTGCTCCAGGAATGAAACTTAGTCTAGTCATACAAAAGTTTGGGCACTCACCCCACATTAATCTGATAAAGGACTGTTTGGAAAGTCTGAAGCGTGTCAGGTGGGAGCTATTTTGCCAGAGGGTGAGCCTATACCCCATTTTGCACTTTGTCTGTTATGTGCCGATAAATTACTCCTTGATTTAAAAAACTGCCTGGAACCTGGTTACTGCGGGGTGAGTGCCCAAATTTTTGTAAGACTGAAATGCTCCTGGATGCAGTCAAAGATGAGTTCTTAACCCAGTAGGTGATGCTGACAACTAGGGCTCAGGATGTTTTGGTCTTAGTACTGATGAACTGTGACCATGTCAGAGGCGTCAGCATGGCTAAGCCCTTGGAAAGCAATGATCACTGGTCAGTCTGGTTTAATCTTAACATTGGAAGGGAGGTACTGAACACAAAGATGTGTTATAGACTTCAGAATGGCTCATTTCTCCAAAATAGGAGTTTATCTGTGAGAGTATCTGGCAAAGGTCAGGGTGCCCATGGGAGGGGAAGAAAAATGGTCCATAATTCGAGATGGGATCCAGGCAGTCACTGAAACCTGTCTAAAGAAGAAGGGAAAAATAACAAGCACAAGAAACCACTCTGGTTTATGGGGAGGTTGGCAGTGCTATAGGGAGGAAAACAGAGTTGACTACCTGGATAAGCTAAAAACAGCTAGCAGAGAGGTAAGAAAGACCAAGGCAGGGACTGAGCCAAGGATAGTGGCAGGGGTCAGATTGGTAACAAGACTTTTTTTTTTTTAAATTGAAGTTTATTGAATGTCCAGAATCTGCATCCATAAATCACAAAGACCTTTTTTTAAGACTTCAAGGAAAAAAAGGATGATGAAGAAAGGTATTGTCAAGCTGAGAAAGGGGCCTGACTGGGTGGAAGACAACAACGGAAAGGAAGAAGTATTGAATTAATACTTCTGCTCAGTATTCGTGAAAGAGAAAGATGTACTAGTTCCACAGGGAAAGACAGGGATACAGGGGGAATGAGGTTGTGCTAAGAGGTCATAACAGAGGACAGGGTCCTAAAGGGGCTGAAGGTCTTCAAAGCAGATAAATCCCCTGGGCCATATGGCATGCATGCCAGTGTGCTGAGAGAATTGTAGCTGCTTTTGCAGCCCCTCTAAATTACCTGTTCAACAGTGTCCACGATACAGGGGTGGTGCCACAAAAGTGGAGGACAACTGATGTGGTACCCTTGCATAAAAGCAGGGCATGGGATGAACTAGGGATCTACAGACCAATCAGCTTGACATCGATCATTGGCAAGATGATGGAAACCATTCTGAAGGAAAGGATGGTTGAGTTCTTTGAGATGAACAGGATCCAGGATGACAGACAACACAGGCTTATGGCGGGAAGATCATGCCAAATTAACTTTATCAATTTCTTCACCTGGCTTACAAAGGTTGTGGACAGGGGGCAGGCACCGGACATACTGTACCTGGAATTCAACACAGCCTTTGATTCAGTTCCTGACAAGAGATTGATCAAGAAGTTGGAGGATGTGGGGGTGGGTGACAAGTTGGAAAGATGTGTGACAAACTGGCTAGGAGGGACAACCCAAAGGGTGGAGGAGGAGGGAAAGAGCACTCAGGGATGAGAGAGGGCACCAGCAAGGTTCTGCAGGGGCTGGTTCTGGGTCTGGTGATTTTCAACATGCTCATAAATGATACTGAGGACAGACAAAGGGCAACATCTGCCTGTCTGTGGATGAAACCAAGCTCTGTGGGAGAGTGGACAAGAAGGAAGGGGGTCAGCATCTGAGGGAGGCTCAAGCAAGGCTAGAAAGATGGTCTGGAATCTGACAACTGGGATTCAATACAAAAAAGTGCAAGCCCATGCACATAAGGAGCAAGAACCCCTGGGCTGAGTGCAGATTAGGTGTGTGACCATCATGGAGTCTGAGAAAGAGGGTTTGAAATCACGAGCAATCTGAAACCCTCTGCGTAATGCACCAAGGCAGTGGCAAGGGCAAACAGAATGCTGGGTTGCATAACTAGGGGGTTCACAAGCAGAAGGAAAGAGGTCATACTCCACTCTACAAACTGACAATGTGGCCACACCTGTAATATTGTGCATCAACCAGTGGGAGGCAGTACACAGAAGAGCCACGAAAACCAGCAGGGACTCTTGTATATGTAGAGGCTGTAGAACCTTAACACGCACGCGATCTTGGATAGAAGGGAATAAGGGGACATGACAGAGACCTTCAGACAAGGTTTATCTTGGTGATCTTTTTAGGATCTGAGAAAACAAGACCATGAGAAGACACAAATGCAAGCTGGCAGAGGGAAGGTTCCAGAAGGAGGCCAAGCAGCACTTCTTCATAGACAGAGTGGTAGCAGGGTGGAATGAACTACTGGAGGAGGTAGTAAACCAGAAAATGGTTGGGGGTTTAAGAGGGGGTTGCATATAGTCCAGGATATAGTCATGGGGAGGATAAGTGTGCAGGGGAGGAAAGGCCGAGGGACATGCAGTGCTAACACCTCTGGCAGCTCTGTTCAACCTATCATTAGAAACAGGGAAGGTTCCGAGGGGCTGGAGGAGGGCAGATATGGTCCCACTACACAAAAGTGGAAATAGGGAGGAGGCAGGAAATTACAGACTTGTCAGCCTGACTTCAGTGGTGGGTAAAGAAATGGAATCATTACTGAAGGAAAGGATTCGGGAATACCTTGTAATCAGTGGATTACAGAATCCGAGGCAACATGGTTTCATAGGAGGGAGTGTCACAAACACACTCTGCAGGTCAGACCCTCTTCTCCCACAGTGCCAAACCTCGAAGTGCAATATGTGAATAGGAGACAAACAGGGTAACCCTCCTGTCTGTTTTGGGTCCAAATCACCTACTAGCATTGAGTCCTGAGGTAAAATATGAGCCTCTTTTTGCTAGCACACCCAGTTAACAGGATCAGACATTGCATCCTCTTCGGGGAAATGCAGTGCAGTACTTCACACAGTGGCACCCAGCCTGGTTCACAGTTCTACCCTTCTGACACAATTTGAGACCTAGGTAATTTCTTAACTTAGCAAGACAGTAATACACTTTCAAGCCCTTAACAGTTGTCAGAATTATTAACACTGTGCCAGCATTCACATGCAAAAGAAACTGAGAAATGGCACAGACAGAATTTCAAGAAAAATAAAGTTTACTAAAAATTAAAACTAGATAAAATACAAAATGCAGAACATGTAAAACTGGGTTTACAGTCTTTTAAAGTAAATGGATAATTATACAAAAACAAAGCCTTATTACTGAATTTTTACTACCCTAGGTTTCAAGTAAATAAATAGGTGGCTGAATTTACCTAAAGTGCTATGACAGTTTGTCAGGAGTCCCTCCTCAAAATCAGAGGCAAAATACCAAAAGCCAAAACCCAAATGCAAACTGCAAAATGCAAAATACAATGCAATGTTTTTTTTCCAGCTGGCTGGTAATATATCACAAAACTCCTTCTCCCTGATGACACAGCTCACAGATGCTGGATGTGAGGTCACTTGAAACCTGAGAACTTGAATTAATTTATCAGTCACATGTCTCAGCCCATTGCTCAAACATTCCAATAAAAAAAAATCTTCCATGTCAGAGGTAACCAGCAGGCCAGTACATTTTCAAAAACCTAATATCCCAGAATGCCTTGCTGGCTGCCATATTTTCCCCAGCAGAAATCCACAGAACATACATTTTTATCACAAATATAATACACTATAATAACAAGCAGATGCTATCTGTCGCAGGGAGGTCTTGCCAGACAAACCCAACCAAGTTCTTTGACTGGGTGACCAGGGAAGTGGATCAAGGAGGAACAAAACCTGATCAAGTTCTTTGACTGGGTGACCAAGGAAGTGGACCAAGGAGGAGCAGTAGATGTGGCCTACCTGGATTTCAGTAAGGCCTTCAACACCATTCCACATACGGGTAGCCTAGGAGTAGCTCCTAATGTAGTAAAATGGGTAAGAAGTTGGCTAAGCAATAGGAGTCAGAGGGTGGAGATAAATGGGGTCCACTCTAGAGATGGCATGGTGACCAGCAGGGTGCCATGGGGGTCAGTACTAGGCCCGATCCTCTTCATTGTTTTTATTAGCAACATTGTAGGAGGGCTAGATGGGAAAGTATGCCTGTTTGCAGATGACACAAAAATCTGCAACAGAGTGGACAAACCGGGGGATAGGGGAGGGGTGAAAAATATGAAAAACAGTCTGAAAAAGCTGGAAGAATGATCAATGGACTGGCAGCTGGGTTTCAATTCAAAAAAGTGCAAAATCATGCATTTGGGGGATAGATACCCAGGGGCAATGTAACAATTAAATGTGGAGATATTAGTAACCACTAAACAGGAAAGGGACCTGGGATAATCATTTCTGATGACCTGCAGGTAGCCAAGCAGTGTGATAAGGCAGTGGGGAATGCTAGCAGGATGATTGGGTGCATAGGGAGGGGCATCACCAGCAAAAAAAGGGAGGTAGTATTACCCCTGTATACATAACTGGTAAGATCCCACCTTGAGTACTGTGTCCAGTTCTGGAGGCCCCACCTCTGGAAGAACATAGATAGAGTGGAGGTGGTACAAAGGACGGCTACCAAAATGGTGCAGGGCCTGCATCAAAAACCCTATGAGGAAAGCCTCAAGGAACTAAATATGTACTCTCTAGAGAAAAGGAGGGAAAGGAGGGATATGATAGAAATGTTCAAATGCCTCACAGGTATTAGTGTTATAGGAAGGTAGCATTTTCCATAGAAAAGATGCTCCAGGACAAGGGGTCACAACATGATGCTGGGGAGGGGGAGAGGCTCAGAGGAGATGCGAGGAAATGCTTCTTCACAAAGAGGGTGGTGGATGACTAGAACAGCCTCCCAGCAGAGGTGGTGGGTGCTAAAATGGTAACAAGATTTAAGCATGCATGGCATAGATACAAAGGGACCTTAGAAGTAAGGGGGGGGGACCAGAGATTGAGTAGGGTCTGTGGTGGCACAGTAGGTAGGGAAAATAGGTCAGACTAGGTGGGACAAGAAGTCCTTATCTGCTGACAACTTCTATGTTTCAGCCACATGAGCTTCACATCCAGCAGACTCAACAGACCATAAGGACTTCTGCTGACATATTCATATGCTCATATGCCAAATACCAGACCACATTTCTAGTCTCCCCATGTCTTCTTCGTACAGCTGATTCCTTTCTCACTGTCTACCCTCCTGTAGAGCTTGGTACTGTCTGTAAATAAACTCACTCTCCCCTACATCCTGACACCAGTTGTGCTAATAATTATCAATAACGTACTATGACTAGACACTTACTATTTCCTACTTCACTTCCATGTTGATTTCTTTTGCACATCTGAATCGCAACCCACTGAGTATCCTGAAACCAAAATGAAACTGTATAACACTCTAACCTCTGTATTGGACCAATTTGTTCCTCCTAGATTATTTAAGGTTTCCTTTTATGTTACAAACCCTTGGTTCTCTCCCATCCTACTACTGGAAAAAAGGAAATTTTATTTGATTTATTTTATTTAAAATTTGATAACCAGGAAAGGCACACTGAGCCACGGCTCATTTCCAGGTACTACCCAGAAGCTGGGGAAAAGTGGCAGTACATACAATAAAGAGCAATTATAAGCATTCCAAATGCAGCATACAAAATAAATTTCACAGGCCGAAAAGGCAAAAACTGAGTGAAGTGACAGAGCTATGAGTGGTAACATACATAGCTGCAACAAACAAAGTGTGCCAGAGAGCAGCAAAATGGTGCACCAACATACTGAAGAGCAGGCAGGGAGCCAAGAGCACGGCAGGCCCAGGTAGGTCAATAACAGGTGGTAAACAGGGGAGCAGGGGATGCTGTTAGAAGAGAGTGAAAATGGTTCGGGGCGGGGGCAACAGGTATGGGGGGACAGGAGTAGACCTTTGCATGCATCTAAAGGCATGGATGAAAGGGGGGAGATGAAAGGGAGATGGGAATTGGTTCCAGAGGAAGGGGAGATGGTAGAAGAAAGCAGCTTGTTTAGCACATTAGTGAGGATGAGGACTGGCGAAAGTTGGAGAGTCTCTGGTGTGTAGAGTGTAAGAGGAGGAGAGGACAGGGGAGAGGAGTGAGTAAAGGTAAGAGGGAAGGGAGTCAAACCAGTATTTGGCAATAAAGGAGATGCAGTGAGACAGGTGACGTTGAGGTAGAGGAAGGATGGAAAAGGGTTTGTAAGGAGAGCAATGGTGAGTGTGAGGTACGGAACTGGTGACAAAATGACAGAAGGCATTGCAGAAGGTGTGCAGACTGGCCAAGGAGGAGATGGAAGTAGTGCCGTAGAACACATCTGCGTAGTCAAACACCTGGAGTATCATTTTAACAACCAACTCCCCACAGACCCTGGGGCAGAGGCAGTCCTTGTTACAGTACAAGGCACTGAACTTGGGGTAAAGTTTGGTGTAGATGATGTCAGTAAGGGCAGAGAAATAAAACTTGCTATCAAGCCAGACTCCAAGGTTTTTGAAAAGCAAGGACAGTGTCAATGTGGGTGCCATCCAATGTAGAGAAGATGGTGGGGGGGCCTTATCAATTTCTGGCTGGTGCTGAAAGTCATGGACAGTCTTCTTTGTGTTTATCTTGAGCTAGTTATCCTGGAACTGGTGCAGCACATTGTGGAAGTCGTAGGGAAGTGAGACCTCCGCAGCTGAGGTTGAGGGGCCGGAAGTGTAGATGCCCATGTCATCCACATACAGTGGCATCCCCCAGGATGAAACACACTTTTAAAGCACTCTTCAGTATGCTGCAGCAGACTTCATTGTATAGCATGCAATTTCAATGGCAATTAGTTCCTTTTATCATGCAGGAAACTGTGGCATTCACTTCATCCTGGCAGTGCCATGTTTTCCTGAATGACAAAGGGGACTAATTACCATTGAAATTACATTGCTTTATTCAGTAGGTCTGCTGCAGCATTCTGCAGAGTGCTGCAAAATGCTGCAGAATTGGGTTTCATCCTGGGGGACGCCACTGTACATGTGGATGTGTGAAGTGACACATGCAGAGGGAAGGTTGTTCAGGATGATGGAAAATAGGATCAGGCCTAGGATGGAGCACTGTGGGACCCCAGCTAGGATTGGGGGGAGGGGGGGAAGGACACCATCTACCTGAACAAACTGTTGATGGTCCATACGGTATGAACAGAACTAGGCCACTGCAGAAACAGACAGGCCTGCTGAGTTTAGCTTGTTCAGTAGGAGTGGGTTGGACACAGAATCGAAGGCCTTGGCAAAATCGATGGAGATGGCTGCAGTGATGTGTCCCTGATCCATCTTGGTGAGGATGGCATCAGTTACATGCAGCAGGGATGGCATGTTGGAATGGTTCTTCCTAAAACCAGACTGGAATGGACAGAGAAGATTTGAGGAGGTAAGGAAGTCAACAAGTCTAGAGCAGACAATAGATTATTGGAGTTTAGCAAGAGAGGTGAGGAGTAATATTAGTCCATAGTTGCCTGGAGTGGATGGGTCACCGTCGTTGTGCAGAGGGAGAACCCTAGCAATTTTCCAGGCCTGAGGAACAACACTGAGGGAAAAGGATAGATCCAGGAGGTGAGAGAGAGGAAGAGCAATGGCTGGAGCAGAGATTCATAAGAGTTTGGGGTCTAGACTGCCAGGGCTGGACTTGAATGGGTTGAGTGACATAGGGGCTACATAGACTTCCTTGGGGAAGACAGGAGGGAAGTGGAAGCCATCAGGCATTTGGAGTGTGGGTGAGACAGTAGTATCTGGAGGAGGGTGACAGGGTAGAGCACAGGTAGTGAAAAATTTGTTAAACAGAGCAGCTCTGGAGGGGGGCCTGGAGACCAGTGAGTCATCCACCAGAAGGGTGGTCTGGGCAGTCTGGGCTGGGGGATTGAATAGGAAGTGGACAACCTTCCAAGAGTTTGAGGGGGAGGAGAGATGTGATTGGAGGTTAGCCTTGAATTAGTGGGCCTTAGCAGTGCAAACAGCCTTTGTACAGGTGTTCTTGAGTTTCTTGCAAGACAGAAGGTCAACCAGGGATTGGGAGGATTTAAAGTGTACCCATGCAAGGTCCCTGGACTTGCACAAGTCAATAAGGTCAGTTGTGATCTACAGATTTTGGGAGTTCTTAACCCTGGCATTTCTAAAGGGGGCATAGTTGTTCCAGCTATTGTTGAAAATAGCAATAAAGAGAAACAGGACTGAACCAATGTCAGGGGCTGAGTAAAGAAGGGACCAATCAGTGACTGCAACATCGTTTAGGAAGGCATCGGTGTCTATAGACCTGAGAGGCCTAAACCAAATGAACTTAGGGGTGGACTGAGGGAGATGCACTTTCCTTACACAGTAGATTAGGCAGTGGTCACAGAAAGTGTCCAGGAGAATGCCTCCAGCTATAATTTGGTGGGGGCAGGAGGAGAGCATCCAATCCAGTAGGGAATGGTTAGGGGAGTGTGGATTGAGTTGGAGGAGTTCAGTGATTAGTTGGGAGAAGTACAAGGACTCAGTCTTGTTAAGATTAGGTTTGGAAGAAACATAGAAACATAGAATTTGACGGCAGATAAGGACCGCTTGGCCCACCTAGTCTGCCCATTTTCCTACCTAACAGATAAGCTGCCGATCCTAGTTAACCAACAGCTTACTTCCTCCTACCCCCCACCTAGGACTGCCTCATGTCTGTCCCATGCATTCTTGAATTCCCCCACTGTTCTTGACTCCACGACCTCTTCAGAGAAGCTGTTCCATGCATCCACAACCCTCGCTGTGAAAAAATACTCTCACATTACCTCTGAGCCGTCCCCCCTCTATCTTCAAATTGTGCCCCCTTGTTCTTGCACATCTCTTTTTCTGAAAGATGCTACCCTCCTGGACTTTGTTGATTCCCTTGAGGTACTTGAAAGTTTCTATCATGACCCCTCTCTCCCTTCTTTCCTCAAGGGTATACATATTAAGCTCCTTTAGTCTTTCTTTGTATGTCTTCTGGTGCACACCCTGCACCATTTTGGTTGCCCTTCTCTGGACAGTCTCCATTCTGTTTATGTCTTTGTGAAGATGGGGTCTCCAGAACTGCACACAGTACTCCAGATGGGGTCTCACCAACTGTCTGTACAGAGGGATAACAACTTCCTGTTTTCTACTATTGATGCCTCTTCCTATGCATTCCAGTATCCCCCCCCAGCCTTCCTTACTGCCTTCTCACATTGCTTGTCCACCTTTAGGTCATCTAATATAATTACCCCCCAGGTCCCTTTCCATTTTTGCTGTCGTCAGTATCTCACCCCCCCATTGTATACTCTTCCCCTGGGTTTTTGTTTCCCATGTGCAATACCTTGCACTTCTTTGCATTGAGTCTGAGCTGCCATACATTTGACCATTCCTCCAACCTTGCCAAGTCCCTTCTCATCCTTTCCACTCCATCTTGTGTATCAACCCTGTTGCAGATCTTTGTGTCGTCTGCAAAGAGACATACTTTTCCTTCCAGTTCCTCTGCAATGTCACTTATAAAGACATTAAAAAGGACCGTCCCAGTACTGAACCCTGTGGTACCCCGCTAGTAACCTCCTTTCTTCACTGTGTACTCCATTTACTACTACCCTTTGCGTCCTGTTGTCTAGCCAATTTTTTATCCAGGCTACCACCTTGGGACCCACTCCAAGGCTGGCTAACTTGTGTATTAATCTTTTGTGTGGGACTGTATGAAATGCCTTGCTAAAATCGAGGTAGGCCATGTCCACAGCCCCTCCCTGGTCTACTACTTTGGTCACCCAGTCAAAGAAATCCATTAGATTTGTCTGACATGACCTAACCATCATGAATCCATGCTGCCTTGGGTCCTGTGCCCCACTGGCCTCTAGGTACTCAACAATTCTTTCCTTCAGAAGTGATTCCATCATTTTTCCTACCACTGAGGTCAAACTAACTGGTCTGTAGTTTCCTGCCTCTGTCCTGCTCCCACTTTTGTGAAGAGGAATCACATCTGTCCTCCTCCAGTCCTCAGGTACCACCCCATCCTCCCATGATTTGTTAAAGGGGAGTAGTCAGCGGTATCACTAGTTCTACCTTCAGTTCTTTTAGAATTCTTGGGTGAATCCCATCAGGCCCCATTGCTTTGTCCACCTTCAATTTTATTAGTTCTTTCAGAACCCTTTCTTCTGTAAATGGACTGGTATCAACCCCTGTCATCAGAGTGTTTCTCTTGTTTGGTTTAGGTACCCTCTTCCTCCTCTTCCTTTGTGAATACTGAATAGAAATATTCGTTCAGTATCCCTGCTTTTTCACTGTCACCCTCTACCCACATTTCCTTCCCTTTATTAAGCCTCAGTATCCCTCCTTTGGTCTTTCTTCACTCCCTAATGTACCTATAAAAGGTCTTATCCCCCATCTTAACAGAATTGGCTATCCTTTCCTCAGTTTGGGCCTTTGCTATTCTGACTGCCTTCCCAGCCTCTTTCTGCTTTAACTGATAACGTTCTCTGTCCTGCTCCTTCTATGTTGCCTTATATTTCCTGAATACTATCCTTTTCTCCTTAACCTTCCCTTCTACCCCTTTTGAGAACCATAGCGTTTTTTTCCTTCGTTGTTTTATTGATTTGCTTTACACAAAGGCGTGTTGCCTCTGTGATGGCTGTTTTGATTACTTACCAGCAGGGGAGAGCTGGTTTAAGTTGAAATCTCCAAGGAGGATGAGCTCAATGGGGGCATCATGGGAGACATGTCAAAAAACCAAAACAAATGCCAGCACCTCCAATCTAGTGTATGAAAGCTTTATTTGTGTAAATACAGCTGCCATAGCTCTGGCTTGCAGACCTCTACCGGTTTCGCAGTCAACACTGTGTTATTCACCAGACAGATTGAGCTGGGATTTGCTCTTGTCTCTCGATCATGGAAGACAAGAGATGAGATGCAGTTTACCAGGGAAGGGGGAGAGAGCTTGGGAGAGGCATACATAATGCCAGCAAAGATGGAGAGGGTGGAGGGGAGGGATAGCTTTGCTAGCGAGAGCTCATGTGAGGCAGAGAGTGACTCATAGAAAGACATGGAGCAGGAAAGGGTTTGACGGACGTAGAGGGCAATGCCACCACCATGCTTGCCTCCGTCCATTGAAAAAGGTGGAGGTCTGGGAGAGCTAAGCTGCAGGCAGGTACTCTTGAGGACAGCCAGGTTTCAGTGATGCACAAGATGTCTGGGGAGTGCTGGGAGACCCAGACATTAAAAGAGTTGAGCCTTTGGAGGTTATTTCTTGTGTCAGCTCTTTTGGACTGTTAACCGGTTATGTAATCCAGCCTGTCTTCAGTCTGTAGGAACCTTTTCACAATTAAAGTGTGATGAGTTTGCTCTGTTTTTTTTGATGATAAGATTACCTCCAACAGATCAGGGATCCAGTCGATGCCCTCTATGGGGGCATGCAGTGGCGAACCAGGGGTCACGGGCACTCTGTCTGGTCCAACTTCGACCAGTTGACAGACATGGATGTCATGAAGCCTATCCAGAAGTTGAGGCCCACCTACTGTAGTTTGGATCTGGGTCTAACGCGCCTTCTTGTAGGGTGCGTTGATTCCATCAGCCCAATCCTAGCTGGGATAGTCCAGTGTTCTCTAGAAAGAGGGGTCTTTCCAGAGCCCTTGAAGGAGCGATGGTGAGACCCCTCTTAAAGAAACCACCACTAGACCCAGACCACCTAGCCAACTATAGACCTGCCTCTAACCTTTCCTTTATAGGAAAGGTTATTGAGAAGGTGGTAGCTCTTCAACTGGAGGACCATTTATCAACTCAAGACATCTACGGCCCTCTTGAGTCAGATTTTAGAAAATGGCACAGCACTGAAACTGCCCTGGTTCAGGTGCTTAATGATCTCCTGGTGGCAAGTGACTGAGGAAAATGTTCCATTCTTATATTCCTCACTGTCTCGGCACTATTTGACACCATGGACCATGGGGTGCTGTTGGAGCGCCTGTGGGTTTGTTGTGGGTTGATGGGTACAGTCCTCAACTGGTTCAATTCTTTCCTCACTGGCAGGTTGCAAAGGGTGGTGCTTGATACTTTTTCATCTGCACCACTGCCCCTGCCATGTGGGGTCCCGTAGGGCTCCATTTTAGTGCCCATGTTGTTTGCGGTATATTTGCTAACACTAGGGGACATTATAAGGTGGTATGGGCTGAGTTTTCACTGCTATGCAGATGACACTCAGCTGTACCTTTCTTCTGTGCCCAAACAGCAGGATACTGTCTCAAGATTCAATCAGTGCCTTACTGAAATCCAGGACTGGATGAGAGTTAACTGGCTGAGGTTGAATCTGGACAAGACAGAGGTACCAGTAGTGGAATTTAGTTGCCCATGGGTTGGTATGTAATTTGGTCAGGTGTCTGGTCTTAGGATCGGGGACTCCCAATTGCCCACCTCAGCGTAGGTGAAAAGTCTTGGCATTGTGGTGGACTGTGGCTTGATTCTTAAATTTCAGGTGTTGGCCATGGTCCAGAGTGCATTTTATCATCTTTGCAACATTGCCAGGATTAGATGCCTGATCCCCCAGGTGATCTTCCATTACTGGTTCATGCTTTCACAACTTTGCAGCTGGATTACTGCAATGTAGAGGAATTTAAGAGTGACCTGAAAACCTATTTTTGGCAAATGGCCTTTTTGGATGGCTGATTATATTGTAATTATTAATTATGCTGCAGTTTTAACTGTGCTTATTATTGAATTTTAACGTTTGATTCTACTGTTTTAATATGTACAGCGCCTTAAAAAATGAAAGGCGCTTTATAAATAAACCTATTATTATTATTATTAATGTCCTTTACCTTGGGCTATTGGGGGTTGATCACACCCACCTGCAGTTAGTGCAGAATACAGTGGCCAGGTTGTTGACTGGCCTACTGAGGTCTTGTCATATTACACCCATGCTACGCTCTCTGCACTGGCTGCCTGATAGGTGTTAGATCACCTTCAAGGTCAGCTTGCTGAACTACTAGGCCCTGCATGGACTAGGGCCCAGATACCTGCAAGACCTTCTACAGCCCTACTGCTCTTCCCATCCTCTCTGGTCAACTGATGAGGGCCTCCTTGTGATTCCCAGGGTATGTTTGAAATCTTCTGGTGCCCAGGCATTTTCATTGGCAACACCAACTCTGTGGAACTCCCTTCCTTGATCCATCAGACAGGCCCCATCAGTGAACGCCTTCAAGTGGGAGCTGAAGACATTTCTCTTCAGAGAAGCCTTTCTTTTAGCTAACTAACCTGAGTTGGTATTAGTTGTGTATACTGTTTATTTACATTTTTTTATTTATTGCTCACTTTGTACAGTGCCTTGAATTGCAGGTGAGAAACAGTGCTATATAATCAAATGAACTAAACTAAACTAACTGAGGTGAAAGAAAGTGAGGCCTTTGAGCAGAACAGGAGAAGAGAAGAGAAGAGAAGAGAAAGAAGAGGAGGGGCTGGGGTTGGGTTCAAAATCACCAGCAAAGAAGGAGGATGACAAGGAGAGTAGAGTGAGACTTTGGCCCTTTTGAATGGGGATGGGGAAGCGTGGGGAATATGGGAGAGTGGAGAAAAGAGACAGGTTCAATGGAGGGATTCGATGTTCAGGGAGGTAGAATGTGACAGTCCAGGGTAGATTGTGGGGGTACAGGAGAGGGTAGGAAGGGAGAGTAGAGGAAGAAGTGGTGGGAAGGGGGAGGAAAAGGGAGGGGGGTGATAGGAGAAGCGGCCCGGGAGGGGGTGGACAGGGATGGGAGTGAGAAAAAGGCAAAAGTAGAGGAGGAAGGTAAAGAGCATGGTGTGAGTTGTTGCAACCAAAATAGCTGAAAGGTAGAAGCAAGTTACAGAGGGTAGAAGAGACAACTGAGCAGTTTGCCCTATTAGGACTGGCTGTAGGCAGATACTGTACGCTGGCTGACGCGGAAAATTTAGATAACTAGAGCTGGTACTATAGACTGGAAACAGTGGCAAGTGAGCTAAGGCACATTGAGGTAACAAAAGCAGATTATAAGGCTTCAGATATGCAAACACTAGTGACTAAACCATGTATTCATGCCTGAGACAACAGTTAGAGAGCAGTACATACAATGAGCAAACAGGAGGTTGTACTGTAGACAGAAAACTAAGGCTAGAGATTAAGCACAGTGAGCTAAAAGCAGGTTGCTTGAGCCAGAATTAATCTGACATGGTGACTTGCGTTAACGGCTAAAACAAAAATTTAGCAGCAATGAAAACGGTTGTAAAGTGCAAGCAATAAGCAACAGAGAAGCAAATAGGCAAACTTGGAATACACAGAGTCTGAAGAATCATGGGCTGGACGGGGTTAACCAGAGGGTGCATAAAACTAGCAGTCAGCAAGTAAGTACCATACACCTTATCATAGGGTATTTGGGAAGTGCCCAGGCTCGGTGTGGGGCAGGGAGGAGGTGGTAAGTCAGGGGAGCAGCATGGGCAGCCAACGGCTGACCTCAGACTACTCCAGGAAGACTCCTGATGTCCTTTGTGTGGGGCCTTTTCATGAGGGCCACAAGACGAAGGGCCTCTTGGAGGCACTCATTTAAGAGATGTAGTCTGTCCTACTCTCTGGACCCTCCAGATTGGCTGTTGGCATGGACTGCTTCTTCTTGGCTACACACAGTGAAATGTATACAACTATAAAATGGTGGAAGCAAGGCTCAACCATTTTTCACAAACTATATTATGAACACTCCAGAAAATATAACCAACTTTATAGGAAGATGAAAATAACTGTTATGAAGAACTGACTATCTCCCAAAAATGTACTTAAGAAAACTTTTTCAAACTATAAACAAACTCATTAGGTCTAGCAGTTCCAAACCAACCTTTATCACTTGCTGCATAGCAGCTACATGATTTTTGCTATAGTAAGCTGAGAACAGTCCTTCAGCCCACTCCCAGCACAGTCTCGAATCCTGTGGCCTCAGATGACATCATTTCTCAACCTTTTTGTTCCTCAGCCCCCTTACTGAAGCTGATACACTATACTGAAAAACTAGTTCAAAATCATCTACTCTGTATCCCACACCAATCTGTTTAATCAAACATTCTTTCCACATTCTAATTCCACTAAACACCAGCATCATCCACTCCTCATCCACTGGCATCTTCCGTACTTCTTTTAAGACCACTTTAGTTCTGCCTAGCCTCAAATAACCCACGCAGAATCCTGACATTCTTACTCACTACCTACCAGCTGGTGCCCAGCTTATTTCCAAGGTGCTAGAGAAAGCTGTAGTCCATCAACTAACAGACTTATCTTATCGCAAATCAACTTCTACCTGAATTCTAAGCTTTTTTTGAATGCACACAGCACAGAAACAGACCTTTTATGAGTACTGAATGACATTCAGCTATCCATCTACAGTATAAAGGAATCCCCTCTGTACTACTGCTGCTGCTGCTAGATATGTATTTCATCTGTCTTTGATACCATCAAACACAAAAATGTTTTCATATGTATCAGATCTGTCTTTAGTGTTAGTAACATACTCTTTTGATGGCTCTAGTCATAGCTCACCGGCTGAGCACAAACTATCAGCTTTCGTTCCATTACATCCTCACCTAAACCAATCATAGCTGAAGCCCCCTGTCCAAAAAGAGCCTGAAGATCATTAATGTTTTTTCTGCTTGCTCACATGCTTATGGTTGTGTGGGTGGAGCTCCGTAGACGTTATGCGGTCATCAGTATCTCAGAAAAGCACTGTGGAAACATGTGACCGGACCGCTCTCCAGTGTGCTTCCACAGTGTTTTGGCACAGTTTCCAGTGGTTGTGTTAATGCGTCTCTTCCCCTCCACCAGCTGCATAAACACATCCACTTTGCAGGGTACTTCTTTTTCTTCCGCAACTGCGGAAGTGACAGGTGCGTGCACAAGATGGTCGCCAGCTCAGACTGCGCACGTGCGAGTATCGCACATGCACAGTTCTGCTGTGGCCAACATCTTGTGAATAGAATACTCACACTTACTATTGAAGTTTCATGCTAGCAATAATTTGCTAGTTAGAGTTCACTTTCTAGAGTTTAGATTTTTCCCCTGTATGATAGCGTGCCTTCCACAACCCCATTTGCATCAGAAGACAACATTTATCGTAACGTTAAATCACAAAACCATAGCATCCTAAAATGTTTATAATCTCACCCAACCATCTGCTTGGATGTTCAATCAATTTAGCAGCTGATTGGGCCCAAAGAGCTTTGTTTTGCTGGATAACGAATGGCACATAGCAGGTCAACCAGGAAGCGGTGGCATTTGATGAGGCGCAGAGAGTGGCGTCATTGAGATGGAGCTGTTTCCACAGAGACAGGGAGCATAAAAAGCGAAACACCAGAACAAGTTCCGCTGAATGGAAGGTGCCAGTAGGTACCTATTGCTGCCTGTGTCAATGGGGATCTGTAGTGGTGTGTTACTATCTTATTGCAGCTCATTGTTCATGCTGCAGGTAGTACAGGATGCCTGCCAGGCGACATTTACAATGGTGCATTATTTTTAACGCAGTTTAGTTTTCTCTTGCAGCAATGGTCGAAGGAAGCACACAAGTAGGCCAGTTGTGCTCTCCGAGGTCAGTTCACTAATTTCTCCCTACTTCTGTGACAGTGGGGTCTCGAACTGGTCCAAGGCTTCAGTGTACCATTGTGGATATATGGCTAAGCCCCTGAGAGGTGGTACTACTGGCTGTTGAATGTGGCATGGGTAATGGTGAATCCCTTCTTGCACAAAAGGGGTGAGAGGTAGGGGTATGCTCTAGTCAGGTCAGACAGTGGAAAGAGACATCAGAACTGTGTTACTGGGAGTGAGTATGTTGCTGTAGTATTGGTGGTTTGGGACTTGCTGAGAGTTGGTTGATGGGACTGTGACTCTGAGAGTCAGGGTTGCTGACAGCTGGGAGGTTGGGAATGTGATAATGGAGGTTAGGTCATGCTGACAGGTGGGTGTGGGATACAAGGACTCATCTACTGTTATTGGAGGCAACTGGGTAGGGTCCGGCTGTCAAACAGGTTCAGTGCTGGGCTTCATACTGGGATCTGGAGGGTTGGGTCTATATTACTGGAGGTAGGAAGGGTTGTGATCAGCCAAGGCTGTTTTATCAATATGATAAATGGACTGTAATGGGACTTTGAGCTTTAAAAGTCTCACTTTTGCCTGTCACTAGTCCAGCTGTACTACTGAGTCTTAAGTACAGGTTGCACAAGCTACGTCAGCTGAAAGGGCAGAGAGGAATGCCACAGAGTGGCTTTGTTTACATTTTAGGGGTCCAGTGGGGAATAAGTAAGCAAAAGTTTTGGTTTTGCACTGAAAGTGCAAATATTGAGTCCTTCCCACACAATAGGTGTGTGGCTGGCTAGGTGTATGTTCCCCATGAAATTTGTATTATTTTTTTTATTTAAAATTTTGTTAACCGTGTAAAAAAGTTTAAACCCCAGGAATCTCCTAGTATGATTACACATATGCAGTCAGCTCAGAACCTCTGACTGCCCTGGAGCCTGTAGTGATGTATTGTAGAATGTATGCAGATAATGGAACTAGAGTGCTACATTCAACCTATTGCCTCTAGGTGGACTGTGTTCCATCCAACAGTCAGATTAATTCTCTCCACTCAGACAACTAGCTGCCCTGAAGAGCTTTCCTCAGCAACTTCACTGCAAGTTTATTTATTTCTTTCAAAAAAAGTTGTACTTTTACTATTTTGTCATTTCTCTGCCTCTAGTTAGTGTTTTTAGATATTTAGTGTTTTTGATTGGATTTTTATCAGACGTTATGCCACCAGAGGATCTTTAGAAGAGTACAGTGGAAGTATGTGACCAGATCGCTGTCCCGTGTACTTCTCCGGTGTTCTGGCAATTGTCCACTAGTGCTGTTTATGCAGCCCTTCCTCTCTACTGACTGCATAAACACACCCCCTTCTTGGTGCACTACTTTTTCTTCCACAAATGCAAAAGTGACGGCTGCCATGCCCAAGTTCTGTCATAACTGCAATCTTGGGCACGGCGCCCTCCAGGGCAAACTGCGCACGTGTGATACTTGTGCATGCGCAATTCTGTTATCCTTGCTGTCTCAGAAATGGCTGACTATGGTGTGGTAAGAGCACAGTGTGTTCCTTATATCATTCTTGCACCTCTGAGCAGCCGTATCAGCTCTGACCAGAACTTGTATCTTTATTCCATGACCGTAGGAGGTACAGTGAAGCCAGCCACAATGCAACACAATAAAACATAGTAAGTGACCTGACTCAAAATACTGCATGACAAAAGGGTTTAATTGCCATTGAATTAGACTGTTTCTGCCGATCCAGTGGGGCTGAAGGTTGAGGCGCTGGACGCCACACTTCGCTCTACACCGGTGACCTGGGTTTGGGAACGTGCCTGGGTTTTCGGGGGTCGGCAGGGGAGGACTAGGATAGAGCATCCGACGACAGCTCTTCTAGTCCTGGGGAAAGAGGTGGATGCATGCCACGCTCTGGTGGTCCCTGGGGACACCCAGAGGAACTGCAGTGGCGTGGGTGCTCAGCCGGGGGGGGGGCACGGCAGATGTCTGCACATTGTGCACAGACGTCATTGCACGTCCGTGCTCCCATTGGGAGAAAAATGGTAAAGACAGCATGGTCCACGTCAGCTTGATAGCCACTAGCTTCACTGGCCGATGATGCCTGAAATAGGCGTGTGCCTGGAGTGGATCCTCGCCAGGCGCAGGGGCTTAAGGGGTAGCACCTCTCGATGGTTGTAGCTGAGCTGTGTATGCCAGCTGGGCACGCCGGCTTCTGGGTTGGAGATGAAGGTAGGAGTGGTAGCTGGATGTACAGCAGAACTGTGGCTGCTAGGTGAGAAAAATAGAGTAGTGATAAAAAAAAAAAAGAATTTCACTGTTCCCTGCAGTATACTACAGCATTTTGTGATATACTGTAGCATTATTGTGTTGCATCCTGGCTGGCACCACTGCACTGAGTACAGCTGATACCAGTTACAAAAAAAAATCCAGTGCACCCATTCTCACACAAGCAGAAAGCTGTCAAAACAGACTGTTTATCTAGTCTTGCTAGACATTTTCTTGCCGAAAAGCACCAAGTTACCTCTCTGTAGTCTTTTGGTATTGAATGGGTAGAGCCATCACCTAGAGGGGGGTGACTGGGAGAGTAAACTACTCTATAGGGAGGCCTATTGGATTGAGTGATTTGGGACATTAAATGGAGAATAATGCATGAGGGTGCATTATGCAAGCAATAACACACGACGAGGTGTGGGTCATCGCCTGTTAAGAGCATGCCCAGGTCGCGTACTAAAAGGCATCCCCGTGCCTTTGCACCTGGGCGTGCTCTTATCAGGCAATAACCCACACCTTGGAGTGTGTTATTGCACTTATAAAATGAGCCCCTAAGCAAGTATTCAATAAAAAATTAAAAAAGCTATAAAAAAGATGGGAAAATATTTTTAAATTGAGGTTTTAATAAGGATAGTAGTAAAATAGTCCCTCTATTTCTGTATTTTCTGTGCTGTGTGATGTGCACTGCATGGTGCCCCCCCCCACACACACACAGATACTTTTTGTGTTGTAAATGTTCAAATAGTGTTAATGCAGCAGAGGAGAGATATAGTTTTAATTTTATTTTGAAGATTTGTGACCATACTTGAGTGATTGAGACGACTGCTGAACTGTTACTTCTAGTTTGTTCGGTGAAGTTTTGAGATTGTGGTTTGCAGTGTGAGGAGATTTGCTGATTAGAATCATTTTTGTATGGTGTATAGTTTATTTTGTTTAGGAAACTTGAATGTGACACATGTTTTTAGTATGGAGACTATGGAGAGGTGAAAGTCGAATGAGTGGAGCGCTGAGGACTGACTTCTGGTTTTGCGGTCAACTTGGGAGACCACTGTGGAGTTTCGAGATTGCGGTCCAGTTTTGGTGAGCAAGGTTGGGTGCCTTGGGTGCCACATTTATAATGTTAAAAGCGGATCAGGAGACAGAGAAGGTTACTTTTTTTTTTTCTTTTTTAAAGAAAATTAGGAGGAGCGGGGCAGTGCTTTGAAAGCCGTGTGATAGCAGGTGGGGAATTGGTTGGAGCTCGCAGTCGATTATTTCCTTGTGCTCCGGTGTGTTTAATGGATTTATTGGACAAGCTGGTGAGAGGTAACTTTTAAAAGTATATTTTTTGTGCAGTGGAAGTGGTCCAAAATGAGGCTTTGCTCAGGGGCTACAGTATTGCTCTTCCGGTGCCTTAGGTGCTGGCACAACCACTTCAGTGAGCTCTGCCAGTCAGTATTTGTGTTTAGTGCTGGCAGAGCTCACTTATTTTTGTTGTTATGGGGCTCAGGAGTGGCAGTAAGTGCCAGTTGGCTACTGTATCTTCTGATAAGGACACAGCTCAGAAGATGTAGTAGCCAATCAGATTCCTGGATTTCTAAGCCCCATTTTATAAGAGAATTTAATACACACCTGAGTGGTGGGATGCTACATAAACCCCAAGAGCAAAGTTTGAGGGGTTTATAAAAGCATCCTACCCGAGGGTGTGCATTAAATTTGAGTAACCACGCCAGCCCATGTCTTATTTTTTATAATATCTGGGGAGCAATTTTTTCCAGACAGGTTTCTGTGGTGTGAAAAGGGTGCGAGTTCAGTTTATTACAAATACCGTGCAAATAAGGTACAAGGGGGTCCCCTTCCATCCCTCCCCTGGGTTTCCAACAACAAATCAGAGAGCCTTACTGGTGGGGCACTAGCACCTCACAGTCTCTAACCCTCCCAGCAGACCTTTGTATGGTGCCGCATGTGCGTGTTGTGGCAGTGTCCATCGCGAAATGACGGCTTCCATCTCTTCCTCCCACCCTGCTACAACACAATGCCATAGTGATGTAAACTCCTGAGTGGGGTGGACAGGGTGGAAGAGTATAGAAAACTCCCTGCTCTCGCTACACTCCAGGCCCCAACAGAGACATTCCAGAAGCCAACACTGGAGACAGGTGTATTTTTTTTTGTACAAAGGGAAAGTTTCTCACAGCCACATTGCAAATCCTCGTTGAGAGCAGTTGCGTGGTTGTGAGAATGAGATCGTGCTCAGTGTGAATGTGGCATGTGTTTGCTGTATTAACTGGCCAGTTATTACAGCAAATAATAACTGTCTGAGCCCATTGGAAAAAATGTACCGTTATTATACAGTAATATTAGTCTGAATGAAGAAATAGATTGGCACCCCCTATTGTAAATAAACCCCAAAACACTAGAATATATATGTATTTGCAAATTTCATCTGCAAATATTGTTGACCTGGTGCTTCAGGCCTCAGTGAAGTCCCCTGCCCCACTACGATTGGAGGTATTAGGTTAAATGGAGAGACTTCTCCATTAAAAAGTATGTTAACATCTGAGAATTGGCATCACGCGGTTATTGATTGTTGTTATTTATGATGGGTTAAGTTTAAGTTGTGGGAGTAAAATCCTGAGGATATTGAGTTTTTAGTTGTTTATGATGTATGTGAAACACACACTGTGACATGCCTTATTTGTTTGCTAGTGTGTCTCACCCACTATCCCTGTGAGACCATGTCAGGGGTGACCCTGATCAACGATGTTGACCTCCCACCCACCAGGTGCTGAGATAAGTGAATTTAATGGCAGCAGTACCTTTTTACTTCATAACTAACCATGGAAATATGTGATCTTAATTTAAAAGCTGAAACATCTTAAAAAATGTTTGTTGCTCAGTAACGTGCCCTCTTAGTCGGTTTCCCAGGAAAGTTGTTTTCCAGGCTGGTTGCCTGGGGAACCCATCACTCATGCTCTTCTGGAGCATGCATTGTGTCCTCTGACATCATTCCACTATTGACGTTATGACACACCTGGTGGTGGCAACATTCATTTAAAGAAGCCAGGAACATGCCGCCATCTCAGTGCACTTCTTTGGTGGCGTTTCTGCTGGGCATACATAGCCTTGTATGCCACCCTGACAATGCAGACAGCTACATTTATTTAGCCTGAACATTACTGGTTAGCTTAAATGTTATTATTTACTGTGTATTGCTTATGAAATAAACATAGAAACATAGAATTAGATGGCAGGTAAGGACCGCTTGGCCCATCCAGTCTGCCCATTTTTCCCTACCTACACTATTACCGCAGACCGTACCAGATCTACAGTTCTTTTTCCCTTCCCCTTCCTTTCTACTATGATTCCCTTGTGCTTATCCCATGCATTCTTGAAACCCGCTACTGTTTTCACCCCAACCACCTCTGAAGGAAGGCTGTTCCAAGAATCCATCACTCTTTCTGTGAAGAAATACTTTCTCACACCTCTCCTGAATCTACCCCCTCTAGCTTCATAGCATGCCCCTTTGTTCTCAAACAATTTTTCTTCTGAAAAATACTGTACCCTATTTAACCCTGTGAGGTATCTAAAGGTCTCTGTCATATCCCCCTCTCCCTTCTCCGTTCCATGGTGTTCATATTGAGGTCCTTTAGTCTCTCCCCATAAGGCTAATGATGCAGACCCTGCACCATTTCTCTTGACTTTCTCCACTCTGTCTATAACCTTCCAGAGATGTGGAGCTCAGTTTTCAAAGCGTCCTTAAATTGATGCAATTTGCAGTGATCTAGGACTATGGCAAAGCTGGGGTGCATCAGGCATATACCAATGCCGCACTGAAACCCTGACGGCGAAGACCACCACAGCGACAGGATTTGGCCAAAATTTGCCTGTCGCTGTGATGGTCTCCGCACGGCCAGGGGATTGCCTTGCAGGGTGTTTCACCCCCCCCCCCGGTCCAACTCTGCCTCGGAGTTGGAATCCTAGAGACCAGGGAGTGTGGGGGCGTTTGGGGGTGCAGCCCCCTGATGGAAACAGGAGGCATTCCCGACACTGCATTGCCGACACTCGGCAATGCGGCTGTCGCTGTCGGGGATGTCTCCATAGCCACTGTCGCTGCGGCATGGTAAAACCACATCAGGGACCCTGCACCCAATTAAAAAAAATTGGGGGACCTTTGCACCAAAGACCTGAGAGTTGCAGCAGTCACAGAGTTGTGCCAAACATGCGGCATGCCAACAGGGTTTGACAGATGGATCTGTCATCACCCTGCCTGGTGTAAGCTGAGATAAGCTGCGGAGGTGGGGGTAATCTGGCTGTAATGTAGGGACTGGGGGCTTCTGGAGCAGTGGAGGTGCCATAGGGTACAGCAGGGGCATAGTGGCACTGTGAGGCAGTGGAGGAGGCACTTGTCGGAGGTGTTATATGGAGTAGCAGACAGCCACTTGGACTAGGTAGGGGGGGTTGGCATGGCAACACCATCATGACACGGACCCCTGGTGAAAGTAGCCCTGCCACCTGCCCCACAGGATCCACAATCCCCTTCATGAGGCAGGTTGCAGTGGTGTGCATGTGGTGGATGGATACATGCTCTCGGCACCGTGACATTTCTCTGGTACACAGCCCCCCTGCATGGCAGCCAGTAGATGCCCAACTACACTGCTGGGGACTGTAGATCCTGTAAGGCAGGTGCCAGGGCTGTTTTCCCCTTAGGCCTGTGTCATGATGGTGTCACCATGCCAACTCCACCACCTGGTCCAAGTGGCTGTCTGCTACTTCATATGGCACCTCCTCCAGGTGCCTCCTCCACTCCCTCTCAGTGCCGCCATGTCCCCATCATACCCTATGGCATCCCCACTGTTCCAACAGCCCCCAGTCCCCACCTTCCAGGTCCCACATCCCACTCACTGCCATGCCGGGCAGTGGCGCAGGCCTTAGACCAGCTCCTGGCTGGTCTAACCTGAGTCCCCTCTTGTGATCACAGGAGGACTTCTGCAATTGCAAAAAAAGGGATGGTGTAGCCACGCCATGGCACAACTACCCTTGTGACCTGGAGCATGAGTGCTTCTGCCACAAGGCTGGTGCAGGGTGGCTTAGGTGCACAGCATCCCAATTTCAACACAGCCTGTGTTCAAAAATCAAGTAGCTGCAAACTTTGACACAAGATGTCACTTGCAACATTCTTGTTTGGCACAAGCACTTGCGTCAAAGTTTTCAGTTTGAAAATTGAGCCCGTGGTCTCCAGAACTGGACATAGTACTCTAGAAGGAGAATAATGATCTATACTGAGGCAACACCACCTCCCTCTTTGTGCTGGTGATACCCCTACCTATGTACCCCAGCATCCCAATAGCCTTCCTGACTGCCTTGTTGCACTGTCTGGCCACCTTTAGGTTATCCAGCATGATTACCCCCAGGTCTCTTTCCTATTTGGTGGTCATCAGTACCACTCCACCAATTTTGTACTCTCCTCTGGCTTTCTGTGCTCTAAGTGCATTATTTTTCAGTTTTTCACACTAAAACCCAGCTGCCATACCCTTGACCACTCCTCTAGTTTTCTCAGGTCTCATCTCATCCTTTCCACCCAGTCGGAGCCCCCCTTGTATTGCAGATTTTGGAGTCATCTGCAAGAAGGCAGACCTTCCCTTCCAGCTTATCTGCAATGTCACTTACAAAGACATTAAAGAGGATTGGTTCCAGCACTGATCCCTGATGCACCCGCTGGTCGCCCTCCCTTCCTCGGAGTGAACTCCATTTACCACCACCCTCTGTCACCTATCCCATAACCAATTTATTTATTTATTTATTCATTCTTTCATTTAGTTATCTATTTAAGTCTTTGATAACTGGGTAGGTGCACTGATCCTGGGGACCATTTTCAGGCATGACCTGGGCCGCAACAGGCAGCACAAAAGTCATAGTATACAGTGGAATAACAAATGGGAAATTTGATCAATACAATTATTGACAGATTAAAACAAAGTACATCAAGTTTTCAAAGAGTCAACTTATCCAGTTTACCACCCTTGGACCAACTCCTAAGCTACCCAGCTTGCTTACTAGTCTCCTATGTGGAACAGAGTTGAAAGCCTTACTGAAATCTAGGTAGATCATGCCCACCGCTCCATCCTGATCTAAATTCTTTGACACACAGTCAAAGAAATCTGTCAGATTCATTTGACATGACCTCCCCATTGTGAACCCATGCTGTCTCAGTTCTTGTAATCCACTGGATTCAAGATACTCTACAATCCTGTCCATCAGCAGTGATTCCATTAACTTTCCCACCACTGATATCAGGCTGACTAGCTTATACAGTAATTGCCAGCCTCCTCCCTCCTACCACTTTGGTAGTGGGACTACATCTTCCCTCCTCCAGTCCTCTGGAGCCACTCCTCTTTCCAATGAACTGTTAAACGGAACTGTCAGAGGTGCAGCTAGTATTTCCCTGAGCTCCCTCAATACCCTTGGAAGCACCTACCTGGACCCATTGCTTTGTCCACCTTCAGATTAGCTACATTGTTTAAAAATTGAGGGGCTAGTTTCAGTAAGTGTCTGATACTGCCCTTTTCTACTGAAAGTATTTTCATGAAACCTTATTATACTACCTCCCCTTGATAAAGCTGTCAGGAGCCGACAAAACTGTTAGGGTGTTAGGGTGGCCAATTCTGAAAATAATTAGTTCTTGATTGAACTTATTGATAGTGTACTGGTTTCACTGGTGGACACCATCTTCCATTTTTGAGGTTACCCTGTCATTTGCATTACTTGGTGGTGGAAACATCTTTCTGAGGAACTTCCTGGTCTGTGCATTTGGTGCTCATCCTCCATTTGCTACATTGAATTTCAGCTGCTAAACGTTTGACCACTTCCCTAGCCTTTGCAAGTTTTTTGTATCTCTCTAAGCCCCTCCTCTCTGTCTACCCTCCTTGCTGTCTACCCTGCCACAGAGCTTAGTGTCATCTGCAAAGAGGCACATCTTAACCTCAATTCCTTCTCCTATGTCACTGATGAACATGTTGAAAAGGACTGGACCCAGAACCAATCCTTGTGGCACCCCACTGGTGACCTCCCTCTTCTGATTTGACTCCATTAACGACTACCCTCTGCTGTTTTCCTTTCAACCAGTTTCTCACTCAGAACTGCAGGCAAGGGAAGTGGGTGTGAATCGTTAGACTATGAGTGGGTCTTCCCTCGTGAGATCAGCTGTAATAATGTGTTGCCTGTTTTATCCTGAATTACTATAAAATAAATGTATTTATTTTTATTTATTTAAAGGTTGATAACCAGGAAAAGCACCATGAGCTGAGGCTCATTTCCAGGTGTGACCCAGGGGAAGTGGAACAAAGGGAGAAAAGCATAAAAGGCAGCATGTAAACACATAGCATATAAAACAATAAAACATGTCATGGATTAGGGTTACAAGAACCAGTTACAAATGTAAAAAAAAAAAAAGCCACACACACAACAAATGCAATAAGCAGCACGGTCAAGAGCCGAGTGGCTCTGGATTAACTCTAAATTGGGGGTTAGGTTATACAAGCCCTCAAAAACCAGATACAATAGCAAACGCTAGATTAGCAGCTAAAACAGACTGATACAATAATTTAGGCGGTAAAGGTTGAGGATATAGGGAGCATGGCTGATATGGAAGATGTCTTAGGAGCCTTTTGAGTGAGAAGAGGGAGGAACATGAGCGGAGGTCAGAGAGCAGTTTGTTCCAGAGAGAAGGGAAGCGGAAGGAAAAAGCAGATTGACCAGAGGCAGAATGAGGGTTAGGGATGGAGAAGGTGTGAGAATCTCTGTGATGAAGAAAGTAATTAGAGGCATCTTGGGAGAGCCAAGAGTAGAGGTGGGGGGAAGGAACCAAACCAGAACTTGGCAATGAAAGTAGCACAGTGTACCATCCTCCTGTGGGGAAGAGGAGTACTGGAAAAGGGAGGATAGAGGAGGCAGTGGTGAGTGAGAAGGGGCGAGGCAGTGGCACAATGACAGAAGGAGTTTAGGAGAATGTCAGGTTTGCCTAGGGAAGTCTGAGAGGAAGTGCCATACACCACGTTGGTGTAGTCGAATGTTGGTAGTATTTTGGAGACCAACTCACAGTGGGTAGGGAGAGGGAGGCTGGCTTTGTGTCAGAAAAGGGCACCTAGTTTGGGGTGAAGCTTGGCTCATATGGCATCAACATGGGTGGAGAAATTCAGGTTTTCATCAAACCACACCCCTAAGTATTTTAAAGTCAAGATGTTCTCAAGGATGTATCCATCCGAGGCAGTAAAAGTGGGGTGTTTCCGTAGTATGGCTAGCTTTTGTCTGGTACCAAAGGTCATGGCCACTGTTTTGTTTGAAGTTGAGTTTAAGTTTATTGTCATTGAACCAGGACTGGACTCTGTTAAAGTCTTCCTGAAGGGGGGACTGTACACTAGTGACAGAGGGCCCAGAGAGGAAAAGAATAGTGTTGTCTGTGTACATGTGAATTTCAGCTGACCTACAAGAGGAGGGGAAGTTATTTATAAATAGGAAGAAGAGGATAGGGCCAAGGATGGAACATTGGGGGACAATGGAGAGGATAGGGAGTGGGGAGTATGAAGCATCGCCAATTAGAACCGCTTGCTCCCTGTTGTGAAGATAGGAGCGGAACCAGTTTATGATGGGCTCTGTGAGACTGACAGAGGCAAGAGTTTGTATTAGGAGTGGGTAGAAGATAGAACTGAAGGCTTTTGCAAGGTCATTGAAAATGGCAGCTGTAATATGGCTCCTGTCCATAGCAGTGAATATAGAGTCAGTGACATGCAGAAGAGAAGATATAGTTGAGTGATGCTTCCTAAAGCCAGACTGAATGGGGGAGAGAGTGCTGGATCTAGCAAGGAAGTCAGACAGCTTTGAGCGGATGAGTGATTCTTGTAGTTTAGCTAAGGAAGGGAGGAGGGAGATTGGCCTGTAGTTTCCAGGGGAGGAAGGGTCCCCACCTTTGTGGAGGGGGAGGATTCTAGCTGATTTCCAGGCCTTGGGAACAGTGGAGGAGGAGAGAGGCAGGTTTAGGATATGGATAAGTGGGCCTGCAATGGCAAAAGCAGAGAAGTGGAGAAGCCTGGGGTGGAGGCCATTGGGGCTCCACTTACAGGGGATAAAAGCAAGAAGGGCAGAGTAGACTTCAGGAGGAGTGAACGGGGGGAAGTTATAATCAATGGGCTGGTCAGTCACAACCTGGAAGGCTGAGGGATGTAAGGGGGATGAGTGGGAGCTAGTATCTGGAAGAGCGCAAGTACTGAAGAATTTGTTAAAAATCTCAGCAACTGAGGCAGTGTCAGAGATAGGGGACTCTTCAACATTAAGAACAGGATGTGTATTTGACTGAGGGGGTCTAAGAGAGTGCGGAGAACTTTCGAGAAGGATACAGGTGTCTGTTGATTTTGCTGAAGGTGACACCTGAAGAAATTCACCTTAGAGAGACATATGGCCTTGGTGTAGTTATTTCTCAGGGCCCTGTAAGCTTGTAGATCTGATTGGAGATGGGAGACTTTGTAGAGGCACCAAGCTTTATCCCTGGCTCTGCACTTGGCCAGTGGCTCAGCAGTGATCCAAGGGTGATGGTGTCTCTTTACTCTGGTTTTCTTAAGGGGGGCATGGAGGTTCCAAATATGTAGGAGGAGGTTGGAGAAGAGAGCTAGGGCAGAGTCAACATCCCTTGCAGAGCAGATGGGTGCTCAGTTTGCATTGGAGAGGTCGTGATGAAGGGCGGTGATGTCTAGCTGATGAAGGGGATGGACCAAATGTATTTGGGGGCCGCATGGGGGGTGTGTGAATCTTTCTTACACAATAAGTGATGCAATGATCGCTGATAGCATCTGGGAGTACTCCAGCAGCCATGATGCGATGGGGTGAGAGGATAGAACTCAGTCAAGAACGGTGTGGTTATGGGAGCATGGGTTTAGGTAAGTAGGTTCTTGGATTAATTGAATATGGTTTAGGACTTCTAGTTTAAGGACAGTGGACTTGGAGGAGGGCGAGAGCCAGTCGAGGTTGAAGTCCCCGAGTAGCAGCAGCTCACTGCTGGATGTGAGTGAAGAAATAGAGGAGACTGTGGATATTAGAGCATCTGGAGAAGTTTTAGGAGGGACATAGAAGGCACCAATATATTGTGGGGCTGATGAGGGAGTGGATAGCTGTGCTATGATTACCTCATGGGAGGAAGACTGGGACTCCTTGAAGATAATGGAACAAGAGATAGATTGCCTAATGTACAGTGCAGTGCCACCCCTCACTAACCTCGGTCTTGATGAAATAGATTAAACTCTAGGATGAAGATGGCAGAGTCAGGGATTTTAGACAGAAGTCAAGTCTTGCTTACACAAAGGATGTCTGCGGGGTATTGGGAGATCCAAACTTTGAGCAAGTCAATTTTTTGAAGTAGACTATGAGCGTTTAAGTGAAAGGACCTTAGTCCTTTTGGCAAGGGGGAGAAATTTGCATTTGAAATTGTGTGTGCTGGTGCCGTGGCTGGGGAGTTAGACAGAGGACCTGGGTTGGAATGAATGTTGCCAGAAAGGAGTAAAAGAAGTAAGAGAAGAGGAAAGTGTGGGGGATACCTTGATTTCCTGTGGGAAAGAGAGGGGGTATGGGGGAGTGGGGATGTGAGTGGGAGCAGAGCCTCGATGTTTAGAAAAGAGGAGGGGAGTAGCCTGGGGTGAATAAAAGGAGAGGGTCGAGGGAGAAGGGAGTCAGTGATAGGAGGCAGACAAGTGAGAGCAGAAGGAAAGGGAAGGGAAAAAGGTGTAGAAATAGGGGAGGAGAGGAAAAGGACGAAACATTTGGGGGGTTGGGGAGGTATGATGGGAGGGTAGATGATGAAGAAGTGGAGAGTCATAGAGGGGGAACAGGGAGAGGACAATCGGCAAGAGATAGATAGGTAGAAGCATGGTGAGGAGACAGCGGGAGGGTGGAAGAGGTAGGAAGTAAGGAGATAACTGGAAGAGTGACTAGGGAAGAGTTAGTTCGGTGACTAAGGAAGAAACAGTGAGAGATGATGAGAAAGAGGTGTAAAAGGGTAGCAAGCAAGAAAGAGGTATAAAAGAGAAGATGAAGATGAGTTATGAAAGAATAGCAGGTAGTAGAATGGAATGTAGGTTCTGAGAACACTATGGAGCACTCGGCTGAGGTACAGTCTAGTAGCTTAGATAGCCAGTCAGTTAGATTGTGTTGCAAGGTAGAGAAAAAGGAGAGTTTATGATGAAAGGAAGTAGGCAGAGAGGCAAAAAAATAAGGGAAGGAGAGATGGGTGGGGTCGCTTTAAAAGGGTGGCAGCTTACAAAAGCACGAGAAGGGGCGGGGAGTTGTGGCAATGCAAGATCATTTAAAGAGTGCCAGGGGCAGGGGTGAGCACCGGGGGTTGGGGTGAGCGGGCCGGAGAAAAATTCACTCCCAAACCAGTAGCCTGGCTAAATTGAGAAGCTAGCTATCCAAGTGCAGCAGAGAATGAAGAGAGTTGTAGTGACCTGATTGGCCGAAGAGTTACTTCAGAGGAGAAAGCAGCCAATCAGAGGTACAAAGCTTGGATGTGCCAGAATTTTTAACAGCTTCAGGATCAATAATGGAGAAAGACTGTATCTTAGCAAGGGAGCTTCGGAGGTGGGGAGAGAGTAGAGTGGTATCTGCGGCACAGGATTCAAGCCATGCACCGGCCGATGAGAGGTTTTACAGGTCAGGGACGAGGAATCTGGAGGAGAAAGACGAGGCAGCAGGTTAAATATTGTTCTAGTAGCAAAGGGCATGGGGGGTAGAGAGAAGCAGGGGAGACAAAGAAGCAACAGGGGTCCAAGACAGAAAGAGCCAACCTGACTGGGTGGGCATGTAGCACTTGGGGAACAATAGTGAGGTTGGGAAGGGCACAGGCAGAAAAAAAAGTTTTTGCCAGTGAAGCAGTTAAGCAGAAATGGGAGCAAAGATTAGAAGAGAAATCAAGGAAGAAAAAAGGGTTTTAGCCAGCGAGAATAAAGGCAGGGAAGGCAGTAAAATTAAAGAGAAACAGCCTAGAATGCATACAGTAATTAACAAAATAAGCAGGATTAGGCTGCTAGTTCAATTAAAACAAATGCAGATCAAGGCTTAAAGTACAGTACTTAACAGCATGGCAGGATTAGGCAGTTAATACAAGCATCCAGATCATACAGAAATAACAGGTTAAGGCAGACATATTATAAAATTAGTCCTCTTAACTGCAAAAATTTGCCCCCAAACTAGTAGCCTGGCTAAATTGAGAAGCTAGCTGAGTGCAGCAGACACTGTGGAGAGCAGTAGTGACCTGATTGGCTGAAGAGTCACTTCAGAGGAGAAAACAACCAATTGGAGGAAAAAGCGTGGATGTGGCAGAATTTCAAACAGCTTCAGTAACAGCAGCGGAGAAAGACCGTACCTTAGCAAGGGAGCTTCTGAGGTGGGGAGAGAGTAGAGTGGCGGCCGTGGCACAGGATTCCAGTTGCATCGCAGGCCGTTGAGAGGGCGCATATCTCAACAGTTAAAAAGTTCACTTATTGCACTGAGCCACACTGTGAGGTGTCTTATTGCAGACTGAGTGCTGAGTTCTGCCTACGGTTGTGAGTTATACAGCCTTTCAAGCACCACACTATAATCAGTGACCCTTTAGCTTTGGATCAGTTTCTCACCCATCTGCGTTTGCTACACCCAGATCATCTAGCTTCTTCAGCACCTTCTGTGAGGCACCAAGTCAAAAACCTTGCTGAAACTAGCATGACCCTTATCCACTACCCTTGTTACCCAGTCAAAGAATACTATCAGGCTGGTGTGACAAGACCTCCCTGCCACAGACCTGTACTGTTTACTATCTTGGAATCCATTGCTGTCCAAGTAGTCCACAAGGTCCTCTTTGACTAGTGTCTCCATCTGTTTGCTCACAACATAGATAAGACTGACAGGTCTGCAGTTGCAGTACCTGCTTGCTCCTTGTCCCCCCACCTTATGGATCAGGACTATGTCTGCTACCCTCCAGTCTTTGGAACTACCCCTATCTCAAGTGAGCCATTAAGTAGTCCTACCAAGGTTCAGTTAGTTTTGTTGCTAATTATTTTAGCACCCTTGGATGCATCTCATCTGGCACTGAGGCCGTGTCTATCTTTTGGACTGTTAGCCCTTTCTGAACCCTTTTATTGATAAATACTTGCTGCCTCATCTCAGGGATCCCCTTACAGCTGCCTTAATGCCATTCTCTGGCAGAGGCCCTATGTTATTATAGTTATAAATTTATATTTGTGTAGGAAGAAGTGGTGGCAGGGGCAGATATTCAATGGAAACTTCAATTAGCTAATGTGGGGCAGGTGATTGGAGAGCAGATGCATTTGGATATAAGTAAAATAAAACTCTGAAATACTTTAAGGGACACTGTCAGCGGTTTACTTACTTTTAGGGGGAGTGTCCCCAAACATGCCTTTAGTCTCTGTAGCAGTGTCAGAATCAAGACAGAATGCAATGCAGCACTTATTTCCCCCTGAAAATACTTAATTTAAAATAATTTTCCACCAACATGAAACCCACACTGTCCACTCAGGTTCACACACCAGCTTCCCCTGCACGGTCACAACTCTAAATGGCACTGAAGCGCCAGAAGACTCGTTCATGCCTCAGCACACCCACGTTCAACTAAACTGATTTTTTGAGAGTATGAAGAAAGCTGAACTTGGAAAGTGCCAGCTGACATGAAATGAGGGCCTAAAGTGATAACATTTGGGGTCTTAAACTCCAGCCATGATACTGAGCATGTGTGAATGCATATGCATATCCCTGAGGATATACATATGCATATCTCTGAGGATATACACATGCATATGTCTGAGGATATACATATGCATATCTCTGAGGATATACATATGCATCTGTGCATGCCCTGTATTGTGGCTCGACTAGCACTTTCCCATGTTCAGCAAAACTGATCTGTTTAGCTGAATTCAGGTGTGCTGAGGCATGACCAGGTCTACTGGTGCTTCAGTGCCATTTAGATGTGACCACACATTGGGAGCCGGTATGTGAACCCAAGTGGACCGCACAGGTTTTGCTTTGGTGGACAATTATTTCAAACTAAGTACTTTTGGGGGGAAATCAGTGCTGCTTTGCATTCTCTCTGGATTCTGACACTGCTACAGACACGAAAGGAATGTTTAGGGACAACCCCAAAAGTAAGTAAATGGCTGACAGTGTCTCTTTAATTATTGCCTTTCTCTTGTGTTTTTTATTTTTTTATTTGGCAGCGTGAGAAACAGAGTTAGTCTTAGGCACTAGTCTACACAAGGAAGAAATTACACAAGTTAAATTTTTGCAAAGATTGTATCAAATATTACGTCTTAATTATTTTGTGTATGTGTCTACATCTGTGTGTATTAGTGAATTTGTTTTTGTCTATGTGTGCGCGTGTAACCCCCCTACAAATGGAGGTTCCTGATAAACTTCCTTGGGTATGCCTAAATGCCCGCTGTCAGGTTGTTGTCCTGTGTCTTAACCATTTAAAAGCTATTGCATGTGAGTGCCTTTATAGCCTCTGTGTTCTGTCTCTTTAAGAGATGCCTATAACGCAGTGTATAATTAATCTGGGTGGGGTCTGAGTGTTTCCAAGCTCGAGTCCCACCTGGGCTGCCAGATAATTGCTCCATTCTGCCATCGCTAGTTGTGCAGAGGGAGCTCTGTTAGAAGCTATACTTATTTGCTGATTATCTAGTCTAATAATAATGATATCAAAGTTGTCTAACCTGCCTTCTTTGCAGCATTGACATTTCTGTAAATCATCACCATCTTGGTTCTGGACTGCCATTAACGATCAATCAGTACCTTTGAGGACCCTAAAATGGAGACTGTCCCCAGGGGTCTTGTGGGTGTGAATTTCTGTAGGAATTGTAGTTTTTCCACTTTGGCACCAAAACAGACCTGGAGGGAGGAGCCCTTGCTTTGACAAACAGATGAATCAACCAACCAAACCTTTTGGATCAGAGCCAGAGGGAAATCCAAGAGCTGTCTGCAGCAATGAGGTAGAAGTGAGCTGGAGCTGGAAGAGTGAGCAGCTCCAGTTTGTTGAGCTGCTGCCCCGGGGTAGCGTGTGAACTTGGCGGGAAGGCTGAGTCTGGCCTGCCTGCCTCTAGCTCTCCCTCATGGAGAGACTCATAAAGCATTAATTTGGAATTTTCTCCAAGCATTTCACTGTGTCCTGTATATTGGGTACAGTGAGTTAGAGTCAGTCTGTGATTGGAGTTGAGAGAGTGAACAGCTCGAGATATTCGAGCAGCTGCTCCTGCATAGTTGCATGAGAAATTGGTGGGAAGGCTGTGTTTGGCCTGCCTGCTTCGTCATCCCTCGTGAGGGAATCCTTCAGTTTAAATAGTAATCGGACTTTATCCGAGCCAGTTTGTGACAAGAATTACCGAATTGTGACTGCCTTATTGCCTGAAGAGGACCGAAGATTTGCTCCACACCATCGGCCTGTCAGGGAGTCTGAAACCACCACAGAGCATGCGATTTGCACAGAGACACTGTGATTGTGACCAGACTGTCATCCAAACTGTGGTATTTACCTTGCTTTTTATAAGTGTGCTGAATGGTGTTAGTGGGTTGCGATTTGGTTCCCCATTGCCTGCTTGTGTCACGCTTGCTGGAAGCTGAATCCAGCACTACCGGACTGTCATCTGAATTGTTCACCCAGCCTGGGCCCTGTCACCTTGGCCCAGCCAGCTACTTATGCCACAGAGAAGACCATCTACGAGAGACCTGCCTGGGGATCAGCCCCCTGCTCAATGTCATGAACAGGAACGACACCATGGTGAATCGTGTGGGCCCTGCTTCTCCTGGTAAACCAGCAAGTCAGCCTGCAGTCTCCATTTCATCCATCCTGTGTCCTGTACTGGGTAGCGTGAGTAAACACCGGGGTAGCTCCCTGCAAAAACAGCTCAATCAAAGTGTGTCATCTCATTAATTATTTTGTCTAATTATCACGAACTGAGCCTCCTGGCTCCAGATAACAAATTGTGGGTTATTGTGCATGACTTGTCTTTTGATCATAGGGCCCTGAACAGCTGCAATGCTGGCCTACCCCGGACAACATGTCAGGCTAGCCTACCTTGCCACTGGTTACCCAGAGTGTGTGTGACTGTGTTGAGGGACTCTAAAGTGCATGCCTTGTAGCCTGATTGAATCAGTATCTAAACCAATCAGCTTGATTATGCCCCTTCCTTGTTCATTTCCCCTGAATAAATCAGATCAGAATATTTTTGCACTTAACCTGCCTGTGGTGCACTTCTGTACAAACAGCACTGTGATACTGTTGTTTGCTATGTTTAACCTTATTTTACAGGGGGTCTCCAGGGCTGAACAGGTGGAACCAGCCATGGTGGTAAGTGCAATCAGAGTGGGAATATATCTGCTTTTAGGGGGCTATTGTACCTGTGTGTTCTGTTCATTGTTTAGGCCACTATAGGGGAAGAGGGGGTCACACTGTCCCAGAGGGCTGTACTCAGGTCAGCTACGCTACCACTAACCCTGTCCTCTGGGTAGAGGCACCCGTTTTCAGTACCCAGGCCCCTTAATCTGCACTTGGTCATGCACGGGGGGGTAGTAGCTCTTGGGATAGCGACACCTAGGGGTTACACATGTCACTGAGTATGTATTGCCTGTGTGTGCATGTTGCTATGTGTGTGCGTGTGTATATTACTGTATTTGTGTGTGTCTGTTTAGTGTCCATTTTAACATCTGTGTGGGTGGAGCTCCACAGACATTGCACCATCAATCATTATATCACACTAGCACTGTGGAAGCATGTGACCAGATCACTGTTGTGGCAGAGTTAGGCTACACCCTCGGCTGTGACTGATGGACCACTTTTCAATCTCATTTCCTAGCAACAGTTAACTCTTTTCTCTTTGCTTTTCTTCTTTTCCCACCTACCCTAGGTTGGCCACCTAGCATAGCTCTTTACTGTTCCTACTAAACTTCCTATTAGTTCTCTCTTTTCATTCATTTTCCATTTCCATCCATCCAGTCCCTGGAATGATGTCAAACACCCGGAGAGGTGTTGTGTAAAGTGCATTAGTGCATTTTGTGTACAAAAAGCATGACGGCTATTTTAAATAAGAATGAATACAGTTAGTAAAGTCTTTTTAAAGAAAAAGGATTCAGAAGTCATATAAAACAATAATAATGTCATGATTAGTACAGTGTAAGAAATCCTTAAGGTATTTTCATAAATTCACATTATAAACCTGTTACTGTATGAAGCTAAATAAAAAACTATGGTATGCTTTATGAAAATGCTTAGTCATTATGAATCAGAGATATAGAGAGTCCATATCTGTGGAGATATACACTGTACCTTTAACTGAACCAAGAAGTCCCCTGAAATAACCCCTTCCCCCTTGGTTTTGAAACAAACAACATGTTCAGACATGAAGCAAAATGTCCAGACTTGTAACTAGAAGAGGGCTCAGTCAGGTGATCCCACCAAAAAGATATAAATACCTCTTCAGTGAGTTTACTTCAGTTCAGTCCAGTGGGGCTCAGCCCTGAGAGAGAGAGAGAGAGAGAGAGAGAGAGAGGAGAGGTTCTACTGCTACTGTTGACAAGCTGTTGAATGCAGATGAGAAGGGTCTTAGGAGCTCTAAGATCCAGGACTGAATTATGGGAGAAACTACTGATGTTAAGTAGTGATTTTCTTTGCAGTTTTTTTTTTTTTTTTTAATTATTTTTCGAACTTTTGGAAAATAAATATCACACCAAGGTGTGTTCTAAACCTGTAAATTTGCCTTGTCTGAAGTTTATTCCCACACGCTGTGACAACTATGCACTGGGCTTTCACAGTGCTGTGGCATACTTTTCAGTGGTTGTGTTTATGTGGCGCTTCCCCTCCGCCAGCCATAGAAACACATCCACTTTGCAGTGCACTTCTTTTTCTTCCGCAATTGTGGAAGTGACAGTGCCATGAAAGGAGCCGTTACAAAAATGCCATGAAAGAACAACTGCAACTCTCACATTAAGAGTAGCGTTTACCTCACTGGCGCCTCCATGTCAGATGATGGTCAGCACTTTGTGTAGTTCTTGTGTGGGTAAATGCGAAAACACCTTTATAAAATACTGTGCAGTTTTAACATGGAGTATACTGGAGTACCGCCGGAGTACCATTGGAGAATGCCGTTCCCAAAATGGCAGTGACGACATGACTGTGCATGCACGACTCAGACTATACATGCGTGAGTATTGCGCATGCGCAGTTCTGTTGTCACCATCATCTTGAGAATGTCATTCTCTGGCAGTACTCCAGCGGCTCTCCAATATGCTCTGTGTTAAAACTGCACACTATTTTGGAATAAAAGCAAGCTGCATTTCCCCATAGAATAACTCCAGAAACTGATGCTGACTATCAACTGGCATGGAAGCGCCAGTCAGGTAAACACTGCTCTTCATGTGGAACTTACAGCAGCTGACGGAATGCCAATTTGCATTTTTTTAATGGCTCCTTTCCTTATCATAGCTCCTTTCATTGACATGACAGGTGAACTACCCCCTCCTGTATGGGTTCTGACCAGAGTTTGTTTAATCAGCAGGTATCCATTTCCTTATAACATGTAAAATGCTGAAACCAGCTACTGGTGGCACCAGCCAAATGTTGCCTGTATTTATTTCCCATTATTCTTCATTACTGACAATATTTGCATGAAAACGTTATTTTTATTCTCCAGACTTCATCTCATCTCCCTGCTTCTTCCTCTCCCCTGCCACTCCTCCTTTTAACCTATTTTCTTGGAAGCTCTGACAACTGCTCCCCTCAAGTCAAAACCTCTGTTAGATAATATCATATCATACATCATATCATACTTTATTTATAAAAAGCGCCTTTCTTGTAACCAGGGCACTTGTACATAGTAAAACAAATACAATAAATAAATCCAGAAATAATCAATAAAATCCTACAATATAAAACATTAGCAATTATAATGCTATCACTAAGAACAAGAATATGCTAATTCAAATAAATAAGTTTTAAGTGCAGTTTTGAATTTCTGGATGGTCAGGCAATCTCGTACCCAATGAGGTAGAGAATTCCACAGGGTCAGGGTCACAAAGCTAAAAGACTGGGCCCCAGATGTCTTTTAAACGGACTCTGGGAATCTCTAGCAATCCCTCATTGGCGGGTCAGAGAGGGGACAGCAAGGGCGAAGGAGATCTTGCAAGTAACAAGGTCCCTGATCATGTAGGGCTTTATAGGTCATCAAATCGACCTTGAATGTGATCCTCCACCACACTGGAAGCCAGTGCAGACTGTGGAGCACAGGCATTATATGACTGGCTGTAGATGTACCAGTCAACAACATGGCTGCCGCATGCCCCCATTTATGAAATAACCTTCCTCTGCTCTTCCTTTCCCTCTTTCACCCTGAAATTCCAGCTCCATAAATATGTACTTCACACCTACCACAGTTGTTAGCCTTCCCTCAACTCTGCAGCTGCTCCCCCTCTTTCCAGCTGTAGCCTGCAACCTTACCACCTTGTAGCCTGATGCCATCAGATTTGAGAAGTTAAGTCAGGCCTGGTCAGTAGTCAGATGGGAGACCACCAGTGAACACCAGGTACTGCAGGAAGTGGTGTTGGTAGCTGTGAAGACACTCTCCCCTTGGTTACAGGTAACCATACTGATGCCCCAGCATGGTGTTTTGGGGGACACTTTGTTGTCATGAGGTGCCACCTTTCAGATGAATTGCTAAAGCTAGGTTCCATGTGGTCTGTAGTGAGCATGCACTTGTTGGAGACCAAGAGGACAAAATAATAGAGATCTTCAAGTTCCTGAAAGGAATGAACAAGGTAGATTGTAGGGAAATATTCAGCAGGACTGGCAAATCAATAACATGGGGACACAAGTGGAAGATGGCAGAGGGGAGATTCAGGAGGAATGTGAGAAAGTTTTATTTTACAGACAGAGTGGCTGAGCTGTGGAACAGCATACCAGCAGAGATGGTGGGTACAAGAACTGTTAATGGATTTAGACATGCAGGACCTGAGTAAAAGGCTTAATAATTACACAAGGGGAAAGCAGTAAGACAGTGGGCAAGTGGGGCAGGTAAGGGCAATAACCCTGACTAGTCATCAGGTCCTGGGCAGGTTAGGGTAAAACAGGGTAGACTGGATGGACTAATGGTATTTTTCTGCTGCCATTTTCCTTTTACCAAGTTTCCATCTGCCTGTCCTGCCAGTTGTTTATACTGATGCTAAGGATCCCATGGAACTTCTAAAAAAAAGTAGCATTTCCCCACAATCCTGACCAAAGATTCCCCAGTCACTAACCCAACAGATTAACCTGGTTTAACAACAGTTGGTTTGTGTCTATACCCCCCCCACACACACACACCGGATGAGGTTGAAAATAAAAACAAATGTCCTAGCCTTTCCTTCCTGTTCAACAAAAACAATTAAATACTGCACATATTCCCTGCTGTGCAACTCCATGTATGTATGTATATGTGTATTCATTTTTGGGTGTTGGGTCCTATTGTCAGGTAGCTAGAGATGAGTGTGTCCTCCTCATAGCCTGGAGATAAGCTGAAAATCCAGGCTCCCAATCTTCAGCTTTTCTCCTAGCCTTGCTAGGGGCACACAACCTGCTTGTAGAGGGGCTTAATTTTCTTTCTTTTATTTATTTTGTAAAGATTTCTTCAATTAATATTCACCAGTAACCACTACCCTATCACATGAGACCTCCCAACGAGTCTCAATGGGACTATAGGGTAAGATAGGTGAGTTTGAAAGGCAGAGCCCATTTTTATTGCTGCCTGGCATAAGCCAGCAATCTTTTTATGGACACTAAAGAGTAGGTCTACCAGAGGGCAGCCAGAAAATTACCCAGTGAATGATGCACTACCTGAGCGTACATCCACCACTGCCTGCTTCCTGCCCAAGAATATCCCCATAGAGACCACATGTAAGAAACACTGGTAAGGGACGTCCATGGGTGGGATGCAGCAAAGAAAACTTCAGAGGAGTAAACAGCAGGCTAAGCACTGTAGGAGCAAATAGGAGTCGATCAAACAGAGTAAACAAACAAGCAGGCAGGGTAACGCACTCCAAGAATCCAACAGTGTTCCAAAGAAAAAAATACAAGTTGCAACAATGCTTCCATAAGTAAAGGTTTATTAAATCCACATGGAGAATGCCGCACTAACCTCAGCGCTTTGAACCTGGCCTCAGTTCTTCATCAGGGAGCATGGCTTGGGGCTACAGGTAATGCTTTTAGGCATCATTATGATACCCTGAATAAGTCTGCCTGACACCCTGTAGCCCAACGCCAGAATCCTGAAACACAAAATCCCGACAGTGGGATTTTGCCCCCCCTTCCTCTGGAGTTTGTAATCCTAATTGAGAAGGGGTGCGGGGGGTAAAGCCCCCCGAAACATGGAAAACAAAAAAAATCCCACTGTTGGTATTTTGCGTGTGGGGATTCTGGTATCGGACAACAGGGTGTTGGGCAAATGAGTGTTGATATCTCATAGTAGATCCTCCTTTTATAACAATCCAATTAGTGAAAACGACTAGTTCCCTGAAGTGCATCTAATGAGACACCAAATAGGGGAAAAAAAGTATACAATACATAGCAATGTAGAAATAAAAAGAAATTGTTTAACAAACCCCGAAGAACATAAAATAGCGCATCTATCCAAAGTACTGCGTATATGTTTCATAATTAATATCAGGACTTCACTCACAGCAAAATAGTATGGATACGAAGTAAAGTGAAGACTGACTGAAATGTATCCAAGGCAGTACAAACAGCAAATATGAAGGGAACATGGAGGGGTGTTAAGCAAGGTAAAACTTCACCAGCAAAGTGGGTGCACATTTGAAAACTTTGCTCTGTGCTTAGTGGGGCAAAGTTTCTTGACTTTACCCAAACTTCATGTGGTGAAGTTCTTTATTTTATTAAAAACATGTTGGTCATAAAAAATACCACCTACTTGCTTAGTTGTATTCCCCAGCCCCTCTCCCACTAGGCTGACTGTTTAAGGTAAAAAATTCCATCCTACCCTCACAGGACCCATATCTCCATTGTTCCCCCCTTAGTCCCAGTGAAGTTGCACTTCACTTTCAATTGCTCACTTTACTTTCACTTGTTCTTGTATTAACTGCAGTAATCACTCTTACGTCCCCCACCCTGTCAGTGACACGCAGGCATAGCCTTAAGGTATGCATTACTATATAACCCACCCCATCCACTCCATAGCACCGCAATACCCCTCCTTTCACACAGGCCAAAAGGAAAGACTACAGAACAGAGTGCAGTGGTAACACATTAAAAACAAGCATGTGTCAATGCTGGACATTCACTTGCAGGTATTTGCAGTGGTGTTTGGCACATATGGTGCTTTACCCTAATGCCCTGTGCGATTGCTGGTATTTGCACTACAAATTTTCAGCATGACCTTTTTGTTACCCCCACCTCATAAAAGCATTTGAGACCTCTGCTTATGAACAGTACCACTGTTATTTTGTTAATCTGTCCTGAACATTGATTTTCCACAGCGACTACACCATTCTGCTCCACATGTGCAAAAATACAGTTCGGGCAGGATGTGAAAATGACAGCTGTAACATTCATAGGGAGGTGTATAGGGCAATGTTGAACATCTGGAGTGAAAATACAACAATTTTCGAACTTATGAGCGTGATATGGAAACTGCGCAATGAACGCTCATGACACAGTCATTTTGTGACTTTGTCACCAAATTTTCAACATAGGCATTTTGGGACCTCTGCTCATGAACAGTGTCACTGTGATTTTATAATCTGTCCTGAGCATTGATTTTCACTGTGACCACACTCATTGTGCGCTGGATGTGCAAAACACATTTCAGCCAAGATGTGAAAATGTCAGCTGTACTGTTCATAAGGAGGTGTGAAAAATGCCAGTGTTGAAAATCTGGAGGGAAAATATTTCAAATTCTCGAAGTTATGAGTGTGCGTGGAAACTGCACAATGCACACTCGTAACACAGTCATTTTTGAAATTTTTTCACCAAATTTGCAACATAGGCTTTTGGGAGCCCACCTCATTAACAGTGACACTGTTGTTTAGTTAATCAATCCCAAAATGTGAATTTGTGCAGTGACCATGAAATCACCTTTGGGGACCGAATAACTCACATAACAGTAACTGAATTCATGAGGTGGGGTCCCAAGAACCCCCTGTTGAAAATGTGGTGCCAAAATTTGCAAAAATGCCCGAGATAGCCACCTAAGTTGAAAAAGAAAACATTTATGCCATTATACAGCTTACCGTCATTTCTTCAGTTTGCGTTCGGCTTTCAAGAGTGCAGACGTGTTCCCACTCCACTGAAGATCATTGCGCCAGGCTCCGGAGGTAAGTATGGGGTGAGGGGGAGGTGGGGTATGCAGAGGGTGGGTGGGTTCGGGAGGGGCACAAGACACAGCGAGGAGGGTTTTCTGTTTTCGAGGTTTTAAAAACAAAAGATGTTATGGACAGTTTTCCCATTATAGGGACAATGGGCATGCTGGGGTGGGCTCCGCATGCCACCTGGGTGTTTGTTGGGGGGCCTGGAGACAATGGGGACTGTGGCACTTTGCCTGCACATACAATGTGTTTGGTGGGGGGTACAACAAGGAGCAGGGTAGATGGCAGCAGAGGGAGGAAGGGAGGATTTTATTAGCAGCCAGAGGGAAAAGGGTGACTTCAATATGTTAAATACACATGACGCTACCACCGCTGATTGCAGTGGTGCTTTTCTTTTAACTGAAGACCACTGCAGCCAAACTGCTGTCATAGACAGCTCATGCATCCATTGGTGCAGTAGGGTTGCACATGTTACACTGAGCACTGCATTGGACAGGAGGGTCACACACCTTCAAAAAGTCATACTGTCCCAAAACGTTCCTTGCACATGCATGCAAGCGAATGCAAAAATAACCAAGCATTTGTCAGTGCCGAATGTTGCTTGCTTCTATGTGCTGTTTAGGTATTTGGAAGTCATTGGAGTGCAAATATTGAAAATTCGGAAACTTACAAGCGTGCGTAGGAACTGCGCAACGCACACCTCGTAAAACAGTCATTTTTAGGAATTTTTTCACCAAATTTTCAACATAGCCATTTTAAGACCTCTGCTCATGAACAGTGTCACTGTGATTTTCTTAATGTGTCCCATACATTGAGTCCGCACACCGACTGCGCCATTGTGTGCTACATGGGCAAAAACACGTTTTGGGCAGGATGTGAAAAATGACAGCTGTACTGCTCATAAGGAGGTGTGGTAAAATGGCAATGTGGAAAATCTGGAGTGGAAATATTGAAAATTCGCAAACTTGTGAGCGTGTGTAGGAACTGCGCAACGCACGCTTGTAAAACAGTTATTTTTAGGAATCTTTTCACCAAATTTTCAACATAGTCATTTTAAGATCTCTGCTCATGAACAGTGACACTGTGCTTTTCTTAATGTGTCCCATACATTGAGTTCGCACACCGACTGTGCCATTGTGCGCTACATGGGCGGAAGCACATTTTGGGCAAGATGTGAAAAATGACAGCTGTACTGCTCATAAGGAGGTGTGGTAAAATGGCAATGTTGAAAATCTGGAGTGAAAATATTAAAATCGCGAACTTACGTAGCGCAGCTGAGGAACTGCACAACGCACTGTAAAACAGTCATTTTAGGAATTTTTCAAAATTTTCAACACAGCATTTTAAGACCTCTGCTCATGAACAGTGTCACTGTGATTTTCTTAATGTGTCCCATACATTGAGTTCGCACACTGACTGCGCCATTGTGCGCTACATGGGCAGAAACACGTTTTAGGCAGGATGAGAAAAATGACAGCTATACTGCTCATAAGGAGGTCTGGTAAAATGGCAATGTTGAAAATTTGGAGTGAAAATATTAAAAATTCGCAAACTTACGAGCGTGCGTAGGAACTGCGAAACGCATGCTCGTAAAACAGTCATTTTTAGGAATCATTTAACCAAATTTTCAACATAGCCATTTTAAGACCTCTGCTAATGAACAGTGTCACTGTGATTTTCTTAATGTGTCCAATACATTGATTTCACACACCAACTGCGCCATTGTGCACTACATGGGCGGAAACATGTTTTGGGTGAGATGTGAAAAATGACAGCTGTACTACTCATAAGAAGGTGTGGTAAAATGGCAATGTTGAAAATCTGGAGTGAAAATATTGAAAATTTGCTAACTTACGAGCCTGCATAGGAACTGCGCAATGCACGCTCGTAAAACGGTCATTTTAGGAATTTTCCACCAAATTTTCAAAATAGGCTTTTGAGAGCCCACCTTATGAACGCTGGCAGTGTCGCTTATTAATTGCTTCCAAAAGGTGATTTCACGTAGTGACTGTGAAATCACCCTTCAGGCCCTGAATAACACCATGACAGTGACATCATTCATGAGAAGGGGTCCCAAAAACCCCATGTTGAAAATTTGGTAAAAATTCCAAAAAATGCCTGAGATATGCAACAAAGTTGAAAAAACATCTAGCCCATTATACAGCTTACCGGCATTTCCTCAGTTCGCGGTCGGCTTTGAAGAGTGCAGACGTGTTCCCAGTCCAGCGAAGATCGTCTGCGCAAGCTCCGGAGGTAAGTATGGGGTGAGGGGGGTGTGGGGAGGCAGGGTGCACAGTGGGTGGGTGCGGTTGTGGGAGGGGGTGGGGAGACAGCGATGGAACGCTTTCTTATTTACAGGTTTTTTTTGTATTCAGATGACGCTGGACGCTTGCCACGCTGGGGTGGCTCCTCAGCGGGGTGGCAGGAAAGCTGTTTGGGGACATGGAGCCGATGGGGATTGGGTACCTGTGGGCAAAACAGAGTTTTGCCACGCTGGGGTGGGCTCCCAGCGTGGCACCAAAGCTTGGGGGGCGTGAGGTGTTGTCAGCACACAGCGGGTGGTTTTGAAGTGAACACCATCACTGTCATACAAGCACCCGCATCCATTGGTGCAGGACTGCCACGCCTGCTCAATGGAGCAGTGGATTGCACAGGACAGTCACACCTCCAAACTGTCCTATTCTCCCAAGATGTTCCTTGCGCATGCGCGAAAGCGAACATAAAAAGGAAAATAAAGGGCTGCTCAATGTTTCAGCCAGTAGTCCTATGTGCTCCTGTGCTGGCCACTTGAGTTCGGAAGCAAGCTCAGAAAATCAGCTGGGCAGCCAAAGGGCTGGAAAAGTGCAGCTTCCATCCTGGGGATGGCAGTTGTTGGGTTCCACCATTAAACTGACCCCTGTGGTGGACTAAGGTGATTGCTCCTCACCAGGGGATGCCGCGAGTTACATGCTGAGGCCTTGTGATAGAGTCAGTAAGTGAACTATCACAGGTAAGGGTCAGGCTAGAGGCTGTAGGGATGTGCAGTTAGTAATGCCACCTACCTGGACACCACCTCTGGCTAATGTATTTTATTTCATCTTTGTTACTTCTTTTGGTCCCCCCTTAGCACAACCAGAAACCATGTGGACAAAGCTGCTGCTAAGCAACAGTGTCTGCAACAATGCTGGCTGTGAAGTCATACTGATTGTGACATCAGGCTGCCTTTACATACTGATCTCCTGAATTGAACTGGGCAGTCGGTGTGGAGATTACCCTGAAGAGAGGCAGGACAGCAGTCTGTGTGAAGACTCACCTGGAGAGAGAGACACAGGAAATGCTGCTTATCTCCAGGCAGAGAGACTGATTTGAAGAGAGATTAGAGGAAACATGCTGATTTCATGTCTTGAATTGTCTTCTTATTTGCTGAGTGGACACTGACTTGAAGAGAAGCTGAAATGTTTTGCAATGTGTTTATTTTTTCCTTGTGATTTAGAATAATAACTCACCACCTGCGGTTTTTCTACATTTTTTCCTGAACTGGTTATGTTTCCTGGCCTAAGCCTCCACTATATTCAGCGTCAGAGGCATCTGTATTAGCTTCATCTGGTGTCATTCTGGGTCAGAAGCAACACCACATCCAGAAGTCTCTCCACAGACCTGCAGGGGCTATGCCCAATGTCAGGGAGGTAGATGGGGACAGAAGCATGAAAAAAGCAAGTAGTGTAAGTTTTGGGAAGGTGACCTGCTTGTCTCCTGCCTTCCCCATTGCCTGGATCCCCTGCCAAATCTGGATTGTTCTCCGGGGGGAGGAGGGAGTACAGGCCTCCTGGCCCCACTATGGAGGAAATCCATGAGGTATATTATGACAGGTAGGTCCTGAAGTGGTGGAGGTCAGTTGGGCCCACAAGGATATGGTTGAAGAGCCACCTGCATACATGCATGGGTTAGACAAAAACCTTTGTGGCAAAAAACAAAACAAAACAAAAAAAAAACAGAAAATTATATCTTGCTGAAGCAAGTCTACAGACACAGCTCCCTTCATCAGTGTCCAGCTGTAAATGATGTATGGACAGAATACACGCTCCTATAGTAACATCTGCTACAGAAAGTGGTTGTGCAAGCCTCAGTGGATGCCTTGTTTCAGCCACTTTTGAGAGTTTTTATGTAATTAGTATCAGGGATGTCATTAGCGGAGTGCCACTAGGGTCAGTGCTGGGACCAGTCCTGCTTAATGGACATCTGCGACATACTGTAGGTGTAGGGATGAATTGCAAAATTTCTCTCAACTTGGGTATACATCATTTTCATCATTCTATATGCCATGTAAAGATAGTTTCTGATGCTGTAATTTTGGGGCTCATCATTTTTTATTATTTTTTTACTTGGTTATATGTTACATTTTAGCTTGCAGTTGTTTCTCAAGGGTCATCTCATTATGAATGGTTCTATTCTGAACAGAGTGATGTACTGTGACCTCACTTGTGAAATGTGTGTCTTAGGGAGGTTTCCTTTACTTGACATGTAATTTACTGAGCAGAGAATCTTAAGGCTTTTTTTTTTTTTTTTATCCATTAGACTGATACATGGTACTTCTCTGCCTGCTGTTATTTTTAAACAACCTTTGACCTTTAAGTTTAGTTCACCTGAAATCACTCATTATATATTCAAGCTCTCCAATGTCACTTTAATTATTTCTGAAGGCCTGTTTTAAGCCAATGAAAATTATTTCTGTTTTTTTCTGCATGCTCTAAGTGTTAATAATATGGGATTTTCTAAATAACTTTCATTAAGCTTCTGAAGAAGGACTTGTTGGTCTGAAAGCTAAAGCTCTTTGTTCTTTTTGTAACATTCTTGTTGGTCCAATAAAAGGTATCAAACCATTTGTTCTGGATTTGTTCTCTTTGCAGATGACACCAAACTCTGTGGAATGGTGGACTCAGAAGAGGGGATACGGAGTCTGAAAGATCTAAACAGACTGGAAATATGGTAAAAATTGTAGCATCTAAAGTTTAATGCAAAATAATCTATGGTTATACATAGAGGCAGAAGAGACCTGAAAACAAACTATTGGCTAGGTGGTGAAGAAATCTGTTTAACCAATGTAGAAAATGAAGACTGGTATTTGGAGGTAATCATTAGTGAAAATCTCAGATCATCTGCACAGTATAATAAGGCACAAGGAAAGGCCCTTGGGATGCTGGGTTGCACAGGGAAGGCATTTACAAAGCAGAAGGAAAGAGGTGGTGCTGCCCTGTACAGTTCATTCATAAACCTTCACCTGGAGAACAGCATTCAGATCTTCCTTCAATCAATCTTCACCATTGATTCATACACGTGGATCATAGAGCCAGAGGCACTAGGGTCCACAGGTGTTTTTTCCTCTAGGGAGGGGGAAGACATCAGTATCACTGCACCTGCATGCAACATGTCCAACGTGGTGCCACACACCAGCCAATAACTTTTAATGACTCCCTAATGCACCTCAGTTCGTTTTTTACACCACTGATACACAGATACACAGAGTGCACACCATGGGAGTAGTACCTCAGTTCATCCATTGCCAACCTGGAATTCTGCTGCAACATCATGGAAGTACATTCTCTCACAGTGTCAACTTCATTTTATTATTTTGTTCATGATGTCCGAGTCCAAGAAAAAGAGTAAGGGGCACAAAAAAGCTCAGTTATGTGTCAGTATTCCTGCTGGAAATCAGTCACCACAAAAGACCAACATCACATCTGCTGGACCTGTCTTGGCCCTGAACATGATATGGATTCCTGTGATGCTTGTTTTTCTATAAATCTCCATACCATTGAATTCTGCACACTGAAGCTAGGTCCTCTGATTCCCACCTTTGGAGGCACAAGGCATGCCAAGAACCTATGTTGCCAAGTTCAAGATCTTAGGCTTTTCCCCACGTCTCTTCCCAGTGCCACTAGCATCATGAAAGCATGGTGCTCTCCCTGACCTTGCCTTACCAAGGCATTGGAGGCCTGGGGGGGGGGTCTGGTGGACAGCCAGCTCCTTCTGGGTGGCAAGTTGAGCACCCCTGTCTGTTTGCCCTGGGCAACGGACATCCTCAGTAGTGAGGCTGCAGCAATATGCTTTGTCAGCACTTGAGGACACCTCAGTTCCGTGGCCTGGTGCCACCCAAGCTCCTGACACTGCTCATGATGCCGAAGAGCAGGGTGGTGCCAACCATAATGCCAGACCCCCTTCTGGTACAGTTCACAGTGCTAGGAGATGGATCAGTACAGAGGCTGAGTGGTATCTTGTTGCAAAGGTTTAGTTGCTACCTGACTCAAGTAGTCTTCATGTTTTTGAGCATGAGGGCGATGTCAGGCCACCTGATAGATAAGGCTCCATCTCGGGTGTCAGTCCATGGCCCAGTTCCAGTCATGGTGCTGGTGACAGCACCATCCCTAAGTCTGTTTCCAGACATCGGTCATGCTTGTGGCACCGGGCCAGCTTCTGACACTGCTCACAGTGTTGGGAGGGGGTACAGATGGGGTGGCTGGCGCCAGTCCGAATGCTGAACCCAGCACTGAAGATGGTCCCAGCCATGGGGCTGAGAGGAGTATTGCGACTGGGTTGTTTTCTGACCCCAGGTTCAGTGCCAGAGGTAGCACTGGCTCAGAGTCAGAGACTGACCGGATTGTGGTATTCTCTCTTTGTCCTATGGCTGAGCCTGTCTCTGGTGAGGACCAGAGCTGCCCCATAGAGACTGAATGGCTCCACTCTCGTCGCCTGAGGATCTTCCTCTGCAGGCACCACTGAGATCATTTCTCTTCTGTAGGCTGATTATCTTTGGGTGGGTTCATCATGCCTTCCATTAGGGTGAGGTCTTCTGAATGATCCCACAGCTTGGGCATAGCTCCTAGAGCCTCTGACTCTCCTCACCCTCCAAGGGTTATGCCATCCCTGCCTGAACTCCCAGGTATTATTGGGTCCTCTTGGACCCATCAGCTGGGGTCAGTAGTGAGGCTGGTATGCTATACCCGGTTCTGCATGGCCCTCAGCTGCCACCCGCTTTCAGGTCCAGTGATTCCTCTCCATTCATGTCCTCCTTAGAGGACACAAAATCATCCTTGCACCAGTCTTCAGCCTCTGAATGTGCTTTGTACCAGAGATTCCTGATGGACATGCTGCAGGCAGTGGACATTGGCACAATTGACATGTGCAATACCTTGTCCACACAGCTGGGACTCCTCAAAGCTCTCAGCAGTGACCATACTGTCATCCGTCCCTGGCCATGGACCTTTGAGGAATGCTCCAGAACAGTTTGGAGATATCGCTTCTGTCTTCAGCCTCTGGGACATCTACTAGCAGTACTCTGCATCCACGGGCTCTGCTGACACAGTACCTCACCCCACTTTAGAGTTTCAGGTCCTGCAGACCCCTTATGGGCCTTGTCCCAAAGTGTGTGACTGACTGCCTGATGCAGACTCTGCACAGACAGATGCATTAGAGAGGAATGTTTTATTTATTTGTTAACATTTTGGAAAACCTGTGAGCAGAAACTCTTTACATAGGTACCACATCAGTGGAAAATCCAGTCAGGGCAACAATTACAAAACAAAGGTTACATTTCAAGTGACAACAGGTTAAACTACATTATGTAACTTAGATTGTAGTGGAGGCGAGAACAGTGAGTACAGACAGTAAGGAAAACAAAGACTGACACTGGAAGCAACGTATTTCACAGAAACATTGGAGGCATTGTAAAATGTATGCCTGAGTCAGAACATTTCCTAGCTTGCTAAGGATGGGGGGGGGGTGGAGAGGGTGAAGGGTGAGAGAGAGGAAGGCTTCATTATTGGAGAGAAAGATATGGGGGCAAGAGCAGGAGGCAATGGAAAGAAGGGGAAGGAATGAGTAAGTGCAAAAGAAAGCTGGGATGCGGAAGGGGAAGTGCTTAAGGTTTGCTGTCTATTGTGAACAGGTGTGGGGAGGGGCAGGAGGTCTAGTGGTAGCAGTCGCAGGTTGCCTCAGTGACAAGGTGTTGCCTGAGCTGATGTTTGAAGGAGCCCAGAGACGTTGCATTGGTTATCTCGGGTGGTAGAGAATTGCTCTGGAGTGGGGCTCTACAAGTGAAGGTTTGCTGCCCAAGTACTGTACAGCAATGTGGGGTTCTGAACACCTGGTTGCTGGATTTCCTGGTAGTACACTGGTTCAGTGGCGGAGTTAGAAGAGCTTGGACACTGGGTGGCAGCAATCCAAGGCTAACATTTTTAGCAGTTAGACAGGTTTGGTATCTGAGCCTGCTGTCAAATTGTAGCCAGTTGGCCAAGATGTAGAGATCGCACATGTGGGTAAGTCGATCAGCACCGGTGAGTAGACGGCAGGCTTTATTCAAGGCTGTTTTGATGCTCTGTAGGGCAGTGTCAATGGCAGATATGTAGATGGCAATGCCATAGTCAGTGAGGGAGATTACTGAACTATGGATGGCGAGGTTCAGGGCGTCAGAGATCAGGTTGCGTTTGTGCCTGTACGGCACCCCTATTCTCCTGTTCATCACCTTCATGGTGTTATCAATGTGCTGAGTGTAGGACAAGGTAGTCAACTCAACAGTTATACCCAGATACTTAAATTGCTGGACCAGCTCAAGGGGTGCCCCTCACCATTTTTGATGGTAAGAGGAAAGTTCTTGTGTTTGCCAAGGTTACTAGTGAACAACATATTCTTGTTTTTTTTGTAATTCAGTATAAGTTTGTGATCAGCAAACCATTTTTCAGCAGATGTGAAGTCATTCTGGAGCTGGTCTTGAAGGTGCATTGGATGAGAGTGATTGGTGAAAATAACGGCATCATCTGCATAGAGCAGGATACAGACTTGACATGAGATCGGGAGTGCATTTTGAAATATACTAAATAATAGTGGGCCCAAGATGGAGCCTTGTGGGACCCCTGAGTGTGCTGGCCTACTTTCAGAGTGAACACCTCAGATTTTCACTTGTTGTGAACAATTGTTTAGGTAGCTTGAGAACCATGTGGTAGTGTCTGAGGTCGGAAAGTCTGATGTAGTGGAGTTGGTCAATCAGGAGTGTGTGGCTCACAGTGTCAAAGGCCTTGGTTAGGTCTATGAAAGTTGCTCCAACCAAGAGCCCTTCCTTGTTCCAGAGAGTTGTGAATGAATCCAGTAAATTCAAGTAAAGCTGTGACAGTTCTATACCCATGCCGGAACCCGTGCTGTTGGCCATATTGCAACTGGTGTAGCTCCAGGTACTCCCACAAACTGGTCAGTCATGATGCACTCCAGGGCCTTAGAAAGTTGCAGGAGTATTGAAATTGGATGATAATTCCCAAGGAGCGCACGGTCTCCACTCTTGTGCACTGGGGTGACCATCACAGATTTCCATCATTGAGGGAATTGTGACAGACTAAGTGACAGATTGATTATTTTGGTGATTTTTCACCTCAGTGTGCACTATGATATGCATCTGTGCTTATCAGGCAAACCTGGCAGTTTGTATCAATCACCTGCGGACACAGCTAGGACAGCTCCTAACTGCCATGCTGCATACGGAGTTAGTTGGGCAAGCCATTTGCCTTTCTGCCAAGGGCTTGGAGTTGGCAAGGTATCAGACAAGGGCACCTTATGATGTAAATGAGGTGGCCTCCAGGCTGGTGGGAACTGAAGTTTGCTTTCAGTGGATGGTGTTACTTCACCTCTCTCAACTGGCACCCCTAGCCCAGAACAAGGTGCTAAATCCAGGGACTCACTTTTTCTTCAGAAGAGTCAGACAGAAACATGGAGGCTGTTACTACCTCCCATCTGCCTCTGAATGTTCTTATGCCTTAGCAGGCCCATGAAGAGTCCCTGCCATCAGGTGTTCTGCCTCACACAGTGGGCTGAGGGTAATTTTACCTTCAGGGTCAGCCAGCTCTCCTCCATAATTGGGAAGCTTGGTACTCAGACCCATATGTATGTATCAGTGGCAAAGACTGATTCAAGAAAGATATGAAAATTACATTCTCACCATAACTGTTGATATTCTTGAATATCTTCACCATTGATTCAGACACCCACCCTCCATCCACTGCTTAGCTGTGAGCTAGAGCCTCTGGCAGCTCACCTTGTGGGTACTGGCAGTCTCCACTGCCTCTTTCTCTCACTCTCTCCTCTTTCAAATCATTCAGGGTGGCTTTTGTTGTAACAAAAACAAAGGGGGGGGGGTTAGGCATCCTGTGCCAACCTTCACCAAAAAGGGGGGAAAAAAAAGGAAGTGAGGGGGGTTATTTGTGACCCAACTGTGAAAAAAACATAAAAGCATCATATGCTTTATTTTTCCCATGCAGTGGGTAGGTGGCCCCTCCCCTCAATATTTCCCCTTCTTCTTGCACAGTGTCTATATACCCCTTAGGGGTACAGCCCTGTTAGCTGCTACATGTAACATGTGCCCTGAGCACCTTCCAGTCTAACTCCAATGAGCAGATGCTCGATCAATGGAATGTGCATTGCACTTGCTTGGATTCAGAACATGGCCACAGTGCTGCTCCACTCTGCTTCCGGCTGCTCCTGTTGCACTGAGTGTGTACTCTGTTAGCTGCATATCAGTGAGATTCAATTCAGTTTTTATGAATGAAACTTTGGTTATTTTCTTTTACTCCTCTTGGTCAAATTGTTTTCGAGTCATTTGGGAGGCTGTAAGGTGACTTTTAGCCCCTGAATTTTTGCCTGGTTATCTGTTAGCCATTATCCGTTAGCCTCTGGAGTTCTGAGTGGCATCCACATTTGCTCTGCTGAACCACTGCAGTCTCTGCAGGTCTCCCTCTTGTAAATTGTCAGTAAGGCTAATTCTGGCTACTTGTGTAGTTGACTTCTCGGCTTGGAATATGGAGAGCGACATTGTAAAACCAAAATAACACCATACCTGAGATAAATATATTAAATCATTGTGGATTAAATCGGAAAAAGTGGAAAGGATTAAATACTATGACTATTTGGGTGTTAGATTTAATCAGTCATTAAGATGCAAAGATCATATAGCCCAGATTCTAGTGAAAATAAAGAAAACATTTAAGGCCTTCAGGATATTTAATTCTAAGATGGGACAGACAACGATTGATGGAGTCCTGAGGGCATTTGAAGCAAAAATAAATTCTAGTATTCTCTATGCAGCTGAGATTTGGGGAACAGATGATTTGAAAAATCTAGAAACATCTTGTAACAAAATGAAAAGGTATATCTTGAAAGTACCTCAATCTATACCAGCTGGTATGGTGAATCTAGAATTGGGACAATTTTCTATTTCTACATTAGTGACTGAAAGATTAATTATTTCTTCACTAAAGTTATTTTTATTTTTATTAGATGAAACCAGATTACCCAGGATATGTTTGGATGAAGAAATAAAATTTACCTTGATGGGGAAAAAACTTTCCAACTTTGGAGATTTTCCAACGTTTTGTGTTTCCGAATGGGTTAGGGGATATTTTATGGGGAATGTTTGTATACCCCTGGCAAATGATGGTTGAGCGGGTGAAGAACAGACTAAGGGACCAGGAAAAAATTAAGGAGCTGACAAGAATGAAACAATTCAAATTATATAGATGGTTTAAGCAGATTAAGTCTACACGTGGCCTGGAGCCTTATTTAGTTAGGTTAACTAACCCATGTGATAGAAGAACAGTAACTTAATTCAGACTTGAAATATATAAAGCCAACTATGTATTTCGAAAACAAAAAAGGGAGAATATTTCTACTCCGTATTGTAAATGTGATAGATCGACTGAGGATGAGCTAAAACACATTCTACTTCTATGCCCTTTATATAAAGGAATACAATTGAAATGGCTAGGTGACATCATGGCAAATCTTGACCTCACCCCCCCCAACGAAATAGTAAAATATTTAATGAACAATGATAATCTAATTATAATGGAGAAAATTGTTCGCTTTCTTCAGGCTACTCATTTATGAGATTGCTTGTAAATCCTCGATGAATGATCTTAAGTTGGATAGAGATATAATATCTTAAACTGTGATGTTTCTGTAAATTATATTGGCATGCTATTCTTTAAGTAACTGAATGGAGATAATTAAAATAGAACTATTATCTGATTGTTAATACAATGTAATAATGGTTTAATTAAACATGAAAGCACTTTATTTATTGAAGCCAGAAAGTTAATGTTAATCTGTGTCAAATTTTTATATGTTTTGTAATCTTAAAATTGATATGTTGTAATGGTTTTAAACTGATCAACAATAAACAAACTGAACTGAGAGACCGACTTCATGAAGCAACTGGACACCAGTTGTGTTAGAGGTGCAGAAAAGCCCATTTACGCTGATAAAGGGTATGCTGTTGTTGCCTAGGGCCAGGGGTCTTGCTGCATACTAGAAAGCATTTGATTAACTGCGCTCAGTGGAGCGTTGTGTTTTTTTCCTTTTCCATTCTAGGTGAACTGGAGATGTTGGAGATTTTTACCCTGTAGGATGTCTACCCCATGAAAATTATTGAAACCTATTGAGTGTAATTTTCTGGAGACCACTGGGGGATTAGCAACACTTGTGATTTATAAACTGCCAGAACTTTGGAAAAGTATGCGGACCTCTAAGAAGAAAAGGGAGCTAAGTCTGACAATATTTTATACTTATTTTTTTTTATTTGTTACATCACACAGCTGCTTTTGCTAGTTACTTGGAAACATACCTCTCAACTGTCCCTGATTTTCAGGGATGTCCCAGATTTTGCCTCAAAATTTTATTCTGTCCCTCCTAAAAAATTGTGTTTCTGTGACCAAACAGTGGGAGTTGTAAGCACAAAATAAAGTTGAACATTAAAGCTACAGACTTGTTCTACCTTAGAAAATGTATTTTACAGTAAGTCACTTATTCTACCAGCTTCCTGAGAGGATATCACCAATTTTGAAGATGTGTCCCTGATTTTGGTCCTTGGTTCCTGACTTTTTTAAGCCTTGTCCCTGATTTATGAGGCAGGGGGTTGAGAGGTATGCTTGGAGATTAACTGGGAGCTTCATTTCCCTCGAGGTGCTCTTTAAAAGCAAAGTGGCTTAATGCATTTGTACTGCAAAACCTCGGAGATACTATGAAAGACGCTAATTGTAGCTATATATTACTTATGAATGTAGTTGCCAAAAGAGACATATCTTGCACTTAGAGATTTATATTTTATGGATGGTTTCACTGAGGCTGTAAGCTGAATCAGGCTGTGAGCTCATCTTGTTTTGGTCAGTTACATTGGTGTTCCACTTTTAAAGTCTGTTTAAAGCTCTGGCTCAATTGTTTATGGTCCTGGTATGTGAAATATATGTTTATACAATGGACTAATTCTAAGCACAAATTGTTGAGGGTATGAAACTCCTGGATATGGAGATGTATGTTGCAAAATTTAAACAGGCTTTAAATGAATCATTAGTAAAGGGTGTTTGTACTCTATATGGGCTAAAAGCGACACCCAGCAGAAAAAATCAGTGAAACATTTCTGAGCTTTAAAGGCTTTTGCTAAAGTATGAAGCTGTTCGAAGGTCTTCAGTTTGCTGATTGTTTTTATATATGTTTTTTGTTTTATTATTGTGTGCAAATATATCTTTTTTTACATTGGTTTGTAAGTTTACCACAAAATTACAATCATGCTTAGCATATGGGTTCATCTTAAATGGCAACTTTCACAGCTGTTACCAATTTGATATATTCCTCATTCTAATTCCATCTATTATACACCAGGGATAAATTTGCTATTTTATGACTTTATTCATAAGAGCAGTCCATCAAGAAAGGGCCCTGGCATAAGGAGTCTATTAAGTAAAGAGGGATACCTTTGTCGAATACTACTGCTCTCCAATTAAATGCTTGCTATGGAATCTTTGCTGGCAATGCACAGAATCTGGGGAGTTTAGTGTGTACTGGGCTCGATTCGGACATGTACCTACGCCTTGTTAGCATATGTGTGCATGTGCGCTTGTATTCCAAGAAGGTGAGTAAGTATCTCAAATTGGCTACTGAAAAGATAGCCCAGACTTTCATATTTAGGGCAGACTAATATGGCGGCATGGTTGGTAGTATGCTACCTAATAGGAATTAAAAGTGCCTTAGTGCACTTGCTATGTTGACATACTGTGGGTTAATTGGGCTGTAGTATCCCCAGTATTGCACCATTTACCACCCAGTAAAAGTGGACCCATGAAGTTGTACAGAAAAGTGAACAGTATGTTAGGAAGGGAATTGTGCTCTATAAATGGTGCCTTACCTGAAAAATGGGCATTTTGCTCTATGGCCCCTGTTGTGTCGGAGCTCTGCTGCTATTAATTGATTTTGTCAATGAATGAGGGTCTCTTTCTTTGTTGCTCTAAGTGGTCTTAATGAGATTATAATATTACTAGAGATCAATTGTAGATACTGAAAATAATGTTGTCCCAGTAAATGCTAGAATGATTTGAAGGGAATGAATAATCAGTCAGCATTAGTTGATATGTATTACAGTATACAACATATCTGGATGTACTTTCCAAAGCTGTTTGTTGATTTTATTTATATGAGCTTGTTTTGAATTGTAATGGCATGATTGCTGAACAATAAAGCCTTTTGTACTTGCTTGGATTCATGTACTAGCTTCGTCGTACAGGGTACATCCCTGTAGCTACAGGGAAGAAGCAGGGTGTGGTCTTTTTATGTTGGACGTTTTTGATTGGTATCTCTTGTTCCTCACTGCATGTTGGGTGTTGCCACTGTGAGAGGAGCATGCCGGAGGAGATATCCACATCCTGACTTCCCATGCCCAATAGTCCCAGAATTCCTATGCTACCTACTGTTTTCTATTCCTAGAGCTTACAGAGTTATGAGTTCACTTCTGAGTCTACTCAACTCATCTTGTAGAATGGAGTTATTATTCTTTTGAAGTCCAGGTGACTTTTCTAGGGTTTGGCATTTCTGCCATCTCATTTGCTCAGGGGGCACCATTTGGGCTCTCCCTCTGCTACCTCTGCTAGAACAATTTTCCTTAGGGTTGCTGCCCTCTCTCTCTTCTTCACTATCTATCCATTTCTGTCTGGCTAGTGATGAGACTCTGGCTCCTTCTTTTGACCTGCTACCCTTGTGCCACCTAGTAGGCCATCCTTTAGTCTTTTAGTTGGTAGTCGGGTTCCATTTGTTTATTTTATATCCTTCATCCTGTTACTATCACTTTGGGCTACAAAGTCTCTAGTCCTCTCTCTAGTTCTCTACACTTTGTTTCTCTCCTGGTGAACAGAACTGAGGTGCATGAAGCAGTCGACAACCGTTATTGGCTGGCATATGGGATGTGCTGCATATTGGTGGCACCACTAACTGATGTCAGCTCCCTCCCTAGAGGAAAAAAGCTCCCGTGGGGTCCTAGTGCCTCTGTTCCTATGACACATATGTATGAATTAATGGTGAAGATATTCAGGAGAATCAACAATTATGGTGAGTACATAATTTTCCTTTCTGGAGCCCATAGCTCAGAAAAGACATACAGTAAATCACCTTGATTCTGTCCAGAGAAGAGATACAAAAATGATCACTAGTCAGCAGGAAAGGTCATATGAGAAGAAGTTAGCCAGCCTGAATACATGTACTCACTGAGGGAATATGGAGCATTTATATAAGTGAAAGGGGAGAACAAGATAAATCCTAGGAGCTTATTCAAGAGCTGCAGTCATACCACTACCAGGCGGCATGACTATAAGCTGGCAGGGGCAATTTCTGGAAGGATTTAAGGAAGTATTTCTTCACTGAAAGTGTCTTTTTGAGGTTCAAAATGTAATTCATTTAATTTAAGACAACTTAGTGAGGTAACAGCAGGGCATAAATAAAATGGATGCATCTATCAATCATACCTTGGTAACACTGCATGTAACAAAAATAAGTTAAAGAAAGTCGGACATGTATAGGTACTACAACCTCAAAAGAGGGCTAAACAGTACAGTGGCAAACAAGCCTATAGGAGCCCATAAACATAAGGTTATACGTAACTAAGGTAGTGTGCTATATACCTCTAAACATGGAAGAAAAGGCACTTGCTATATACACCATGCCCAAAAACCATAACAAAAACTACGTACTGTAAATGGGCAACCATCAGGGAAACCATACACTTTAACACTACTGGAATGACTAAGCACCCAAAGGAATCATGAGGCCTGTTGATACATGAGATGGGAGTAACCCACATCACCTTGTATTGTGGCAGTAACAAGAGTCTGGGAAGGGTTGCTAGCATCTGTAGTATCTGCTGAGGGATAAGCAAGCAATATTGGACATTCTATTGTAGGTTGCCTCCTGACCAATGGCTAGGAGCAGTTCCTGGAAGGACGGACACTGTGAGGTTTACCATCTTACCAGTATCAGCTGTTTAGCTACTGCACCTACCATCATGACCCATTGTGCACCAGGATCATGCTTAGGATTACCTTCCGGAGTGCATCCTAGTAATAGAAGGGGAGCATCAGTTGTCAAATCCCTCATCACCTGCTGGCACATCTTGATGACCACATCCCAGAACAGCTCTATAACCGGACAGGACCAGAGAATGTGATATAATTTGGCATCAGCCTGACCACACCTCCAACATGCGACTGTGGAGAGAAGGCCAAGCTTTTTAAGTTTGGCTGGGGTGTGGTACCAGTGTAATAGAGTTTTGTTCATGATCAACCTAATTCTGCCATCCCGGCAAGCTTGGTGAATTCTAATCCAGCAGTTAGCCCACTGTGTATCAGAGATGAATGTGCCAATCTCCTGCTCCCACTGGGATTTAGTGGAGATAGTGGGGTCAGGGAGGGCATCCCTGAGGGTTTGATAAATCCTGCTGGCCCACCCTTTTTGAAATTTCATTCATGTGAGTACTGTGGGAATCCCTGTACTGAGACATGGATGAGGTGGGTATGTAGCCAAGTGAATAATAGCATTCTGGATCTGACGAGACCACTAAAAGTGGTTTTGGGGGAGCTGACAGCACTCTTTTAAGGGCCCCAAAGGAGTCAATAGAACTGGTGCCAGGTAGCAGAAGATCTTGGATTGATTTAATGCCCTGTGCTTCCCACATACGCCAATAAATGGTGGATCCTCCAATGGTGATGACCGAGTTCCACAAGGGAGTAGCTACCCATGGAGTAGGTGAGGCAAGCAGGTTTTTACAGACCTTCTGCTAATATCGCATCAACAGATCCATGGGAAGGGGAAGAGAATGAAGATTATGGCTAGTGGTGTAGAGCAAAACCACTGGTGAGGGAGTCCTGATAAATGCAGACTCCAACAGCATCCAGGTTGGGGAGAAAGCTGAGGGGGACATAAACCATTGCAACGTTTGGGCCATTATAAAGGCCATGTGATAGCCCAGGAACCAGGACAGACCCCATCCTCCTCTGCTCCAGTGCTGGCATAGCTTCTGCCTACTAAAACGGGGGGAGGGGGCTGTCCTTCCCCCATGAAATGACCCAATAGTACGTCTACCTTTTTAAACCATTTAGGCTGAATATGAACTGGAAGATATGCCAGGAGGTACAACAACTTAGGAGCAGCCATTAATTGTATGGTGTCAATCTTCCCTGCAAGAGACAGATGCAGAGCCTTGCAACGTTGAAAATCCTGTCTTATAGGTTTCAGCAGACCCAAAAATTTAAGTGAGACCAATTTAAAGAGGTCTTGAGGGAGTTTAACTCCCAAATAAGTAATACCATCTGGGGCCCATTTATGTCCTAGCAACGTGAAGGTCTCAGCAGGACAAAGCTTATTCAGTGGAAGAACCTCAGTTTTGGACTGGTTAACCAGGAGACCTGATACCTTAGAGATGGTAGCAAGAATAGATAGAATAGGCAGAATAGCCTGGGCATATGGGTGGTGGTAATAAGGAGGTCGTTGTCACAGCGGAAAGTTTTAAAGGTATCAATGCCCACCTGAATGCCCGGGATTTTTTTTGCCACTCTTAGAGCAAGGGCCAAGGGTTCAATGGGGAGGAAAAACAACGGAGGGAAGAGCGGGCATCCCTGCCTCATCCCTTTTTTAAGAACAAAGGGGGTGATTTGAGCTGATTGATGAGAACTGTAGCTTTTGGGAGAGAGTATAAGAGGCTGACCCAGCTCTGAAAAGCAGATCCCATATCTATCTTCTGTAGCATGGTCATCAAATAAGGTCACTTGATAGAGTTGAAGGCCTTTTCAGAGTCCACCACCAGAGCCTCCACTGGTGATTGAATGATCTGGGCCCTGTAGATAATGGAGATCAATGTCCTGTGATGAACTGAGTCCAGGATACCCTTGACAAATCCAGCTTGTGCTGGGAGGCTGGGGAAAATCTCTTCTAGTCTTCTGGCTAATATCTTGGCCAGGATCTTGGCATCTGCATTGATGAGCGAGATTGGGTGGTAGCTACCTGGTGCAGATGGGTCCTTACCCTCCTTTGGTACAATCATAATCACTGCCTTCTGCATTGTGGGTGGCAAGTACCCAACATACTCGCAGCTTGGCAACTCAGGTCTTTACTGTTCCCAGATGCTGTACCACCTTAGGTCAGAGGTTGTTTGCTTACAGAGCCCCCCTCTGGCTCAACTCCCTGAATAAGGACATCTCTGCTGAGTCAAAACTCAGCCCTTTCAAACACAAACTCCGACAACATCTATTAGCAAACAGTACATGTGACTGCTGCCCTTAGCAGCCTTCTGCTTATTTTATCATTGTACTTATACCTTTCAGCTCTTTTAACTCTTGGCACTTCATTTCGATCCTACCACTTCACCAGCACCCCCTTCTCTCTGCACTCACCCCATTCCCCTCCTTCCACCTCCCCATCCTCTCATCTCTCTATCCCCATTACCTCTTTTGCTACTCCACTCCTTCCTTCTCCACCTCATGTGCAACTCATCTCCTTCTCCCTCTTGTTTTTCCCATCCCCCACCTTACACCCCATCATTTTCTCTCCTAGATTTTGATAAGGCCTCCCAGGCTGCCCACTCTTCTAGCATACTCTGCTGTTATATTGAGCAACATTCAGTGCTATTTTGATTGCTTTTGATGTATTTTTTTTAAGTATATTCTTGATATCTGCTATTTACTTATCTATTGTTTACCTTGTTTTATTTTTGTACTATTCACGTGGAACCTTTGTGAATGAGTTATATTGCTCAAAGGTGTTGTAATCCAAGACTCAATAAATAAAAAATAAAATAAAAAAAGACCCCTTTGGAGATAGAGTCTTGGAATATGCAAAAGGAGATAACCTGAAATTTTATCTCCTAGTGTTTGATAAAAATCAATGGGGAAGCCATCTCCCCCATGGGCTTTGTGAGAGTTCATAGACCGGATGGACAGTTGACTCTCCACCTCCAATATAGGAATGTCTAGGGAGGATACCATAAGGGGCGGGGGATAGGGGATGGGGAGTGTGGATAGGAAGGCCTCAATTGTTGCCACACTCAGGGGAGAGGGGGAGGCATACAGTCGCTCATAGAATTGTGCCATGATCCTATTGATACTCTCCCACGAGTAAGTTAATGTGTAAAGCTGAACTACTGCACCAGCCATCAGCCTCACAAATAGCAGTCAAACACTAAGGTGCAGGTAGAAAATTTTTAATATGCAAGTGAGCCACAAACAGGTGCAGAACTTCTTACCAAGGATTGCAGCAGGAGTCCATTACACCAAATCTCCAACTGGTTTCACTCAATGCATCACCAGGGAGTAGCATAGGTAATGCATTTCACCCTTTTAAGTGTAAAATTGAAAGAAACATGCCACTATTACTAGCAAGTCATACAACAGGTGAACAATCAACAAAGAAAATGCTGTGACATGTTATAACAAAATAAAACAAGCATTTGTCAATGCCGAATGTTGCTTGCTTCTATGTGCTGTTTAGGAATTTGGAAGTCATTGGAGTGCAAATATGGAAAATTAGTGAACTTCGGCGTGTGTAGGAACTGCATATGCCTTCGTCAAACAATGACAATTTTTAGGAATTTTTCACCAAATTTTCAACATAGCCATTTTAAGACCTCTGCTCATGAACAGTGTCACTGTGATTTTCTTAATGTGTCCCATACATTGAGTTCGCACACCGACTGTGCCATTGTGCGCTACATGGGCGGAAACACGTTTTGGGCAAGATGTGAAAAATGACAGCTGCACTGCTCATAAGGAGGTGTGGTAAAATGGCAATGTTGAAAATCTGGAGTGAAAATATTGAAAATTTGCAAACTTACGAGCGTGCATAGGAACTGCACAACGCACACTCGTAAAACAGTCATTTTTAGGAATTTTTTCACCAAATTTTCAACACAGCCATTTTAAGACCTCTGCTCATGAACAGTGTCACTGTGATTTTCTTAATGTGTCCCATACATTGAGTTCGCACACCGACTGTGCCATTGTGCGCTACATGGGCGGAAACATGTTTTGGGCAGGATGTGAAAAATGACAGCTGTACTGCTCATAAGGAGGTGTGGTAAAATGGCAATGTTGAAAATCTGGAGTGAAAATATTGAAAATTAGCGAACTTATGGCGTCGTAGTAACTTCGCATAGCGCCTTTCGTGAACCATGGTCATTTTTGGAATTTTTCCACCAAATTTTCAAAATAGGCTTTTGAGAGCCCACTTATGAACACTGGCAGTGTCGTTTCATTAATCATTCCGGAAAGGTGATTTTGCGCAGTGGCTGTGAAATCATCCTTCGGGCTCGAGTAACGCCACGACAGTGACAGCATTCACGAGAAGAGGTCCCAAAAACCCCATGTTGAAAATTTGGTGCAAAAATTCCAAAAAATGCCTGAGATATGCAATAAAGTTGAAAAAACCCTACCTATTCCATTGTACAGCTTATCGGCATTTCCTCAGTTCGCGGTCGGCTTTGAAGAGTGCAGACATGTTCCCGGTCCGCCAAAGATCGTCGCGCCGAGCTCTGGAGGTAAGTATGGGGTGAGGAGGGGTGTGGAGGCAGGGTGCGCAGTGGGTGGAGTGGGGTTGTGGGAGGGGGCAGGAGCTGAGGGACAGTTTTCTATTTACAGGTGTTTTATGGAGATGATGAGGGATGTTTGCCATGCTGGGGTGGGCTCCTGCGTGGCAGCTGAAAAGCTGTTCAGGGGGCTGGAGCCGGCGGGATTGGCACCTGGCCAGCCATAACATCATTTTGCCATGCTGGGGTGGGCTCCCAGCGTGGCACCTGGATGTTTGGGGGCAGATGGACGGGGATTGGGCACCCCGCCGCTGTACAGTGTGGGGGTAGGGCATGAGCACGCAGTGCGGGCAGGCGCATGTGGTGGGGGGAGCTCTGCTCACTCAAGCGAGCTCTCCCTTTCAATTGTATGCCACTGCATTTTCAGCTTGTCATAGACAGCTGCAGCAGTGATTGGGGAACTGGGCCGAGCCTGCAAACACACTGACTGCATTGGAAGGCAGGCTGACACACCTCCAAAAACTCGGATGATGGCACTATGTTTCTTGCACATGCGTGCAAGTAACATAAAAATCATAAACCAAAAACATAAAAAAGGAAAAAAAATGCTAAAAAATTATCACCTGGATAAAGATATCATGAGAGAAATAATTATTTAACACATGATTTACACATATTAATGAAGCACATTGTAAATCTGATGCTCATATATGCATTTATATAGGAAAACTACATAGCAGACACCAGACAAGAGTACAGTTATGTAATAATTAATTAACAAGGGCAAATAATGAATCTAAAAGTATGTGTGAGTATACATATATATATGTATATGTATATATTTGGCACCATGCATTTCTGCTTAAAGTTGAACCAGCATAATATTCTGTGGTGATTTGCATATGCAGCCCATGATGCTTTGCATTATGGGGGCATGTGTGATTTTGAAATATATATATATTCATGGCAAAAAACTCTGTTTAATGCATCCGTTAGGGTTGTTTCACAGTGACAAAAGTGAGGAAATTCGGTGTTAGGATTGAAAGCCCTAAATGTGCATTCCCCCAACCCCACCACCACCATGCACACACATATACATGCAAGTAGGGGAAGGACCAAGACAACGCAACCAATCACACACAACCAGCAGGAGGTGTATATCTGTGTTACTGTAGCATGTAGGTATGAAATCTAATCAGTTGGCAGTAGCGAAAACACTGTACCTCGCTTCGTTTTCGACATATGGGTGGCAGAAGGTGTCATGGGCATCGCAATGTTAGTCTATAGCAAATTGCTAAATTTTGGAATAGTGTAACTTTGTCATGCTTAAGTATTTTAGCACCAAAGCAGGACAAGGCACCTCTGTGGGATCAGGGATTGCCACCCTGCAAATTTCAGCCCAAAGGACCCAACGGTTTGCTTGCAGGATGATGGCAAAGATGTGCAGTCATCAGGAGCATACTTTCCCAAAATACTTTCACAAACATGAAATACCATATGTGTAGTCTGTGTTATGTGTTGGTGGCAGCGTGTGGCCCAAGATGCCCAGTTGTGCATAGTGATATGTGTTTTGAGGTACGTGGAATTTCCAGGATCAGAGTTAGCAGTGACAACCCCATGCCACAGCCCGATGGGAGTATGGGTGTGTGATTTCATGGTTTAGATAGTTGTATGTTAGTTCTGTCACCTGCTGCTGGTTGTGTGAGATTGATTATGTTACCTTGGTCCTTCCCCTACTTGCATGTATATGTGTGTGTGTGGTGGTGGGGTGGGAATGCACAGTTAGGGTTTTCAACCCTAACACTGAATTTCCTCGCTTTTATCACTGTGGAACAACCCTAAATGATGCATTAAACAGAGTTTTTTGCCATTAATTTCCATTCTTTTTGAGAAAATGCACTATAAATAGTGAATGGAATGTGGTGGTTTGGGCCCCGTGCCCACACCATGTGATTTTTTGTCACTTTGCTGCACAAAAACTGTATGACTAATAGTGTCGGACCAACTAGTTGAATTCCTGGATAAGTACAATGTACAGTGCCCAGAGCAGCATGGCTTCAGAAAAGGGCACAGCACCACCACTGCACTACTGGAATTTATAACCTTCATCCATGCCACGCTTGACAAAGGGAATTGTGGAGGGGCAGTATTTATAGACCTTACCAAGGCATTCGACACAGTTAACCACCCCCTACTGCTCAAGCAACTATCCTCCATTGGGATCTCCAGCGATGCCCTTCCATGGTTCACCAGCTACCATGATAATCGGATCCAATGTGTAAGGATTGCAGGGATCTCTTCAGATGAGAAACTGGTCTGCTCCGGAGTCCCCCAGGGGTCTATTCTGGGTCCTCTACTCTTCTCCCTCTTCATCAACAATCTCCCCAGTGCCTGCCACCAAAAAATATTACTGTACACAGACGATGCAGTCCTGTTTTCCAGCCACCATGACATTACAGTCCTTGAATCCCAGCTGCAGCTCGACTTCAATCGCATCGAAGACTGGTTCAATTCTCATAAACTTGTCCTGAACCACAGCAAGACTAAAGCCATGTCCTTCTGTAACCGACAAAGCAGGCACAATCTCTGTCCTCACCATCAAGAACCACGCTGGGAACCCACCAACATGTCAAGAGTTCAATTACCTTGGTGTTACCCTGATAGTACCCTCCTACACTCGGCATATTGACACTGTTGCCAAGACTGCCAATATAGATTGGACTACTACACAAACACAAGCACTGTATGCCTGTGGATGCCTTAAACCAGCCATCTACAGCTCTGTCACTCTATCATTGACTACGCTTGCCATCTATGACTCCTCCTCAACAAGTGCCCTCCGCAGGATCTCAGTTGCTCTCAACAAAGCCTGTAGACTACTGACGGGTGCAGCCCGACAAACTCACACCTGTGACCTCTATGCACAGGCCAGCTGGCTACCCCTACTCAGCAGAATACAATACCAGACCTGCTTACTTACCAAAAAGATTCTCCTTGGTCTCATGCCACCTGGTGTTAGCTCACTCCTTACTACCTACAGTGGCACTCAACAAACATGTGGTGCCCAATCTCTAACCTTTCAGTTTCCCAGATGTCGTACCTCCATGGGTCAGCGGTCCTTTATCTATAGAGCCGCTCAATGGTTCAATTCCCTCAATAAAGAAGCACTTTCCTCTACTACACTTGGACCCTTCAAAAGGAATCTCAAACTTTACCTCACCTCTACCACTCAATATGACTGCTTCTCTGAACAGCGATCTCTCTAAACACCTCCCAGCTCACTCATGTCTCACAGCCCGCCCTTTCCCAATCTCATTCCCTCTGGCACTGGGCCTTCCTTGTGACTCCTTTCCTGCTTCACATCTCCACTGGTACAAGACATTTTCCACCACCATCGGACAAGGGCCCATTAGCCTGCCAACTTCCCTCTCCCAGTTGCATGCCTGCAATACTAACTGCCTATGGTGCCCTCTATTTCTTATTGTTACCGCAGCCAGCTGCCTACTCAAGCTGCTCATTTTATGAATATTATCTCAAAGTATATTATAACTGAGTATCTTTATTTTTTCTTTTAGTTGTTTTGGTTGTTTATTGTGCATTCTTTTACTACCTCTGTATGTATGTTGACCCTCATCCTTTGACGTGGAACCTTTGTAAACGAGCAGTTTCTGCTCAAAGGTATTTATAATCTGAGAATTTAATAAATAAATAAAATGACCGACTGAAATTAAAACTGTTAAATGAAGACATGTACCAGGGCACACCCGTGTGTCCAGAATTGTGTGTACATCCGTTTAATGGTCGCACAGCACAAGGAGCAAACAACATAACATGCACAATTCAGCAACTGTAAGTGCCAGTGACCCGAAAATTGTTACAGTGAAAGATAAATGATAAATCTTTGTACATTCCAAATGCCAGGCAAATTGGACACACGGTTCAGAAGTCATTGAAGTCTAATGAACCAAATTTTCATTTGTTGGAGTGGCATAATTCTGCACCTGTCAATATTTTACACATGAAACCACTGCAAGGCACCACCGTGCCACTAGGACTAACTACACTATAAATTTAAAGGCAGTAGCACCATGCAGAATGCTATTGGCAAAACATTAACTGTGTAACGTAGCATTGCCACAGCAAATTATTTATCAAACATGTAAACAACATAATTCACATCTCCAGGACATCCACTCAACACCCTCCAAATTTCATGTAAAAAGAACAAACCGTTCCAGAGATATTCAATTTTTATGTTTCTGTACCTTTAAGAAGTCTTCCACCACAAAATTGTGGAAATTGCGACCGAAAATTCACTAAAATGCCAGACTGTGAAGTGTGCCAACTTCAAATGGCCATAACTCTGGAATGGAACATTATTTCACCAAAAATAACTGGCATGTTCCTTGAACAAAGGTCTTTCTACCTGCCAAGTTTCAGACCAATCAACCACACAGTGTCTGTTCTATGTGTCGCAGAAGACAGTGCAGAAAAATATCAAAAACATTATGATTTGCACTGCACTATACAAACGCAAAAACACAAATGGTAATGTTAACGCAAACGGTGATGGAAACAGTGAGGTAAAATAAAATTGTAACGCTAACTGTAACGCAAACGCAACGCAAATGGTAACACACATGGTGATGCAAATGTAAATGATAATGCAAATGGATAGAGAAATGCAAACATTAATGAAAACAGAAATGGTAACACAAATGCTTATGGCAATAGAAACGCAAGCATTAATGAAAACAGTAATGCAAATGCTAACGGAAATGCAAACGCAAATGGTAACGAAAATGCAAACGGTAACACAAATGCAAATAGAAATGCAAACAGTAATGGCAGTGGCGATGCAGAAGGAAATAGTAACGTAACTGACTACGGAAATGCTACCACAAACACAAATGCTAAGGCCAACAGAAATGCAAACGGTGATGAACACGCAAACAGTAATGGTAGCGCAGTTGGAAACACGAGCAGTTATGATAACACCAATGATGACGCCAAAGGGAACAATAACAGAAAAGGAAACACAAACGCAAGCACGTACGCAAGTGCAAATCATAATGCGCACGATCACGGTAACACAATTGGAAACACAAACGCTTATGGTAACACCAACGATGATGCCAAAGGAAACACAAATGGAAACGCAAACGGAAGCACGCATGCAAATGTGAATGGTAATGCACACAGTGATGCAAAAGCAAATGAAAACAAAAACAGTAATGGAAACACAAATGGTAACAGGAATGCAAACGCAAACACAAACGCAAAGGGTAACACACACGGTGACGTAAACGGAAACACTAACGCAAACGGTTATGGAAATGCAAGCGGAAATGCTAACTGTAACAGTAATGCAAACACACACACTTTTTTCCCCAAAAGGTGCATTCAGAAGCACAGTGAATACCAAGAATGTATACATAATAATGGGCCTCGGAGCAGAAAATGAACACTTGGAGTACTAAATTACTTATATCTCAGGAACCGTACGACGTAGAAAAAAAATAACAATTTTGTATTATTTATGACTTTCCTGGCTAGTTTTGTACTTAGCCTTCTGGTGGGGGGGGCGCTAAGCATTTTTCTGACGAAAAGTCTGTATCTCGAAGTGTTTTCGAGATACGGGCCCCGAAAGGTGCGGCGAATGCCATAATGTTAGCCTATGGGAAAAATTGTCAACTTCGTAGTACCCTAACTTTGCAGCCCTCTGATATTTTGTCACCAAACCACCAAAAGGCACATCTGAGGGATCTTGGCTTTCTTTCCTCCAAATTTCAGCCCAAAAGACAAAACCATTCTTTTGCAACAGGGTGGCAAAGATTTCCTACTGTTTTGGGCATAGTGTCACAAAGTAGTGTAGTGATTTGTAACACTTTTGCAAAAAAAATCATGAAAGTGTCACATGTGAGACACTACTTTGCAGCACTACTGTTTACAACAATTTCAAAAACATATTTCTGGAGTGTTTAGCCCCACAAAAAAGACATGGCTAGTATCCTCAGGACTCGACTAGGTGAACACAGCAAGAATTGTGTCCCTAGAGGGTCCCGAATTTAAATGCCAAGCATTTCTGTGACCACCAACTGAAAACAAGACGGTGGATTTGTGACACTACAGGGGTCATTTGCGACACTAAAAACTGCATTGTCTACACCGTCTAACTTTTGTTAACTTTTCCCATTGACTATAATGGGAAACTTGTTTCTTGAATAAATTTTGAACCATTTAACATTTTTTCATGAAATCTTCAAAAGTCACATCAGGGACCTGGCTGCATATTCCCTGAAGGTTTTGGGCTGGTCACGCAGACTGTGTGACCTGTAGGCATGAGCAAGGAATGCACAAAAATGCGTAATTACTACATTCTATGTCACTATGTAGCTCCGCAACCGTATATCCAACCATCACGAAACTTGGCAGATCCAGGGATCTATGGTACTGCTCTGTACATGCCAAATCTCAGGCAAATCTGTCATACAGTGGCAAAGTTATTAAACTACCAAATTTCAGAGTTTAACCTTAAATGGGGTACTCAACCCTAACTATAGTGGCACTACCGTGACACTATAATATATATATATATATATATATATATATGTATACATGCACACATCACATGGGGAAGCAATCTATGACAAATCTATGGCTATGAAAGAAGCGAGTAGGGGGGAATTAGTAGGGAAAAATTGAATTAATATGTGCAAATCCCATAAAATCACAAATGTAAATTCTATTAAAATACAATACAATTCAATACACCTAACCCACCCCACAAAAAAAAACACCACCAACATAGACACCATCTAAGGAAAATAGAAAGGTCTATTGCATCATTGAGGCCAGGACCTTTCAGAACACCTAACTCGTATATCCAATAGGTTTCCCTTTTACACAGCAACAAATCTAAATCGCCACCCCTGAGCCCTACTATGACCTTTTCAATCCCACAAAAAGAAAAGCAATGTGTTCCAATGTTGCTTCTCAATTGTAGATGTTGTGACAAGGCATTTCGTGCATCCATCATATGGATAGCACTTAAATGTTCTGCGACCCTAGTTTTAAAAGGGCTTCTAGTCTTGCCCACATAAAAGGCATCACAAGTACACCTGGCAGGGTATACCACCCCTGTGGTGCTGTAGTTGATCAACTGTTTTATGCAGAACTCCTTACTGTTGTAAACCATGGTAAAGACTTCAGATTTTATAATGTGTGAACAATAAACACATTTTCTTTTTAACATGTCACAATTTTTCTTCCCTGCCGGTCGGCCCCCATCTGACCAACCCCCCTAGCCCTGTCCCTCAGAATTACTGGCTCTTACCTGCCCGGCCCAGGATCGGTGTCTGCGGGGGGTTGGTCTTCACCCTGCCAACCAGCATTTATCCTCTGATTGTTTTTTCTCCCGGAGGCCCCAGGAGTCAGTGCGCATGTGTGTGGAGGCGCGCATGCGCTGAACAACCCCGGTCACGGCCTCCTTCCCCCAACCCCTGGCCTACTGCCTAGGCCTCCCTCTGGCCTGAGCTTCCTCCAACTTCCACTGGGGGTCACCCATCAGCCGAAGGACATCACACTTCCTCCCCGGAGACGAGAGCTTGCCTGTCAGCTGCTCAATCCAGCTCCGTCCTCCCCCCGTGCCAACCTCCAATGCCCTGGGCTCATTCCAGAACCCAGGTCACCAGTGTGGGTTGAGGTAAGGCACCAGTGCCTTAGCCCTCTACACCACAGGGCCAGCAACGATAAACACATTTACCACAGGTATGGCAACCACTAGGTTGTGGAGGTAGCCAGTCATATGCACGTCTTTTTCCAAGAGTAGAAAGCTATGAACTAATAGGTTCCCAGTCCTCCCTCCATGCAGCATTTCATTTGCACAGCCTCAGTTGGTGACTGCCAGCAGCACTGTCATCAACTGTGAAGTGGCTCACCCCTCTCCCATGCAGGAGGAAGAGGGCAGCTGTGGTAACTCTGATTATTGTGGTAGAGGATTGGGGGAAGGAAAAAGGTCGAAAATGGGAGCAATTAAACCATAAAATACAGTTATGGCTTTCCAGTTCCAAAAATTGCTTATCTCTTCATGTAGGACCTGGTGTGAGAGAAAGCATGTGTCAGCACCAAGGCTGTAAAACTAATATTCAAGATGGAAAAAAAAAATAATTTCCAAAATTTTCATCAATGATACTGGAAAAAGAGCAACTGCTTCTAAATTGTGCAACACTGAGATAATACTACATTGTGTTTTTCGGATATGTAGAGTGTTAGTAGTTCAGATTGCTGATACAATGATTTTCCCAATGTCCCCAGTCTCAGTTTCAGATTCAGTCACTTTAGTGATTAGTGCCAATTAGGTTCACTGGTGACTCTAAAACAGACTCTGTCACAGCGGATGGCTATACGAAAAAATGCTAATATCAACATAGAAACAGAGATTTTCTTCTAACACTAAGATTTTTATTCTGTAACCAAAACACGTATTTTGAATTAACTAATTTTCATAAAATACTTGGCCAACTGCTGTAGTTCTAGCATTCCACCAAAAGGTGGCTGTTCTTATTGCTTAGTATAGCACTTTGGGTTGCTGTATATATTGTGCATATTTATCTACACTGTTCTATACAAGCGGAACAGGCAATGAACCTGTTCAATCTAAACTTGTTTTACACAAATAATACAATTGCATATTTATACTGAAAATTAAACATAATTGAAAAGTTTATATCCTGCTGCAGAGCATAAAGGTACACTGAACCGTAGGGCAGTTTCCTGTGCAGTTTTCTATGAAGTTTTCTAATTGTATTGTGATTGGTCCTTGACATCATGTGCTTCTCGCATGTGTCTTTCACACATTTCAGTATGTGCCATCCTCATTTCAGTATGCACTTTGGCTTTTTTGATGCATTGATATGTGTACTACTCATTTCAGTATGATGCACTCATTTTATTGTACATAATAATCATTTTGGTATGTGTTACAAAAAGTTTATTATGTGTTACATTTATTTTAGCATGCGTTATCTATATTTTAGTAAATGTTGGATCAGTTTTGGTAGTTCTTATTTTGGTAAGTGTTTATACTCATTTCAGCATGTGCTATATTTTTTGTTATATGATGAGCTAGTTTCGGTATATCTCCCACTCATTTCAGCATGCGTTATACCAATTTTGGCATGCCTTATACTCATTGCAGCTGGTGTCATACTTATCATAGTGTGTAATACTTATAGGGATATATGTCTTACCCATTATGGTATATCATATTCATTTTGGTATGTGTCATATTTAAAAAGCTGTAATTTTGAATTGAATGGCCACCCATACCTGAGTACTGATTTCTGAAGAACAGATATAATTAGCCCTGGTAACCAGCACAGAGGAGATGCGTGGGGAAGGAGCAGTGAAATAGGAGTGATGTGAGAGATCGGTAGATGGAGGAGAGGCAAATGGAAGCAGGAAGTTTATTCCAGATTGCAGGAAGTCACATGGAGAAATCAGTTTGTCCAGTAGCAGTCCCACTGACAGGAACAGAAACATTACAAGAGTCAGAAAAGTGTAGTGAATAAGTGGTAGGTGGGATGTTTTGGCTAAACAGATTTACTGTGTGGTGTTGTTTTTATTTTTTACTCACAGGGATTGCTACTGCTTGTTGCTAACATTTCATTGCTTTATTTTTCTCTGTAGCAAAGGGTTTATTACAGCGTATATCTTCTCTGAAATTATTACAGGTGGTGCTTTACAGGTTTTACAGTTTTATCTAACATTAGGATAAGCTTTCAGGGTTACTGCATTTGTTGTTGACTGATTGTTTCTGCTCTTACCTCCTTGTTCTTTCGTCCGTGGTTCTTCTTTTTCGGCAGGGGAAGGGCCCAGCCACCCACTTCCATCCCCAACCACCCCACACTACGCTGCTTTTATAGGGTACCACAGTTGTGACATTTCGTGTGGCAGAGCAGGAAGGGGTGGATCAGTGGGGCCTCCACAAGGTGAGCTCATTTACAGGGGCACTAGTAATTTAACTTGTTATAACAAGTTAAACAAAACACAATCAAACCATTACTTGCATTTTTTTCCTTTTTTTTCCTTCTAATTACTCTGACTAGGTTATAAACCCAGCAACTTATCTGGAATGGATATCATTAACTGCAGGTACTGTGGAACAATTTTCAGAAGGACAGTCTTACAGGATTTAGGACACTGTCCTACATGCTGGGCCTTTGGAGATCTTAGGGCTAAGCTCTGGGCAGCATGGGCAGAGATTGCACACCTCAAATTTCATATTCAAGAGGAAATACATTATAAGAACCACCCGCCATTTCCCCAGCATCCAACAGAAAAACCTCGACCGCAGAGGGTAGTTGGTCCAGGAGGTTGGCAGGTGGTTAGGAGGGGCAAATCGGGTGCCCCATCACTCTCTGCTCTCCAACATATTACCTTCAAAAACCATATAAACGCTACAAACAGGTATCTGCCTCTATCTCTGAAATCAAACAAAGAGCAGGACACTGCAGCACAGGAGCTAGCACAACAAAACTCACCCAAATCAGGAACCAAAACAAAAAAAGCAAAAAGGAAATCCAAAAAACTTCTGATCATAGGAGACTCCATGATTCAAGGAGTTGATACCCATCTCCAGCCAAGGGTAATGGTCAGATGTCTCCCAGGTACATCAGCATGGAGAGACACTGACCGCATTGCTAAAATTGTTCACAAAGCAGGAGAAAACATTGATGCCCTAGTACGCATAGGGACTAATGATCTCGCCAGCTGGTCAGCTGTGGAGACCAAGGAACACCTGACCAGGCTGGGTGACAAACTATCATCTATTTTGTCCGGCATCTCCTTCTCTGAGATCCTGCCAGTCTGGGAGAGGGGAGCAGATGGACGGAAGGTCAGAGAAGGGGAGATAGGGGAGCTAAACACGTGGCTCAAGGGCTGGTGCCAGGAAAAAGGACACAGATTTGTAGGAACTGGCAACAGTTCTGGAGTGAAAGTTCTTTAAATTTGATGGACTGCATCTGACTAAGGAGGAGTCAGTGCATTGGGGCAGAAGTTTGACGTCTTTGCAGAATATTTAAACTAGCAAATGGGGAGAGGGGTGCAGCACCCCATACGTCGAATGGGAAGAACACCCCTCCCCCCTCAGCTAGTGGTCAAACAGGGATTCAACATGTTTGCAGTTCATTTGCATCACCAGGTAAGAAAAAAGGTTTGTCTCCCATACGATGCACAGGGTAATGCCAAACCTCACCCAACAACTAACACACCAAAATCTGGCCAATGGAAAAATCATGTACACAAATGCTCACAGCCTGAAATAAAGGCAATAATGTCAGAGGCTAAACTGGACATAGTAGCAATTAGTGAGACATGGTTTACCAGTAACCACACTTGGGAGACTTCAGTACCTGGCTATGTATTGTTCAGAAGAGACCAGGGTGCAAAAAGGGGAGGAGGGCCCTGTATGTCAATGAAAATATCAAAACTACAGAAATTCAGAATACATATAAGGAGCCAGAAGAACTGTGGGTCACCCTGGAAACAGGAAATGGGACAGCCATAAGAACTGGGGTTGTCTACAGGCCCCAGACCAGGGGAGGACATAGACACATTACTGTTAGAAGATATACAAACATGACAGCTAAAGGGAGGTTCTGATAATGGGAGACTTCAACATGCCGGATACAGATTGGTCAATACCAGCAGGAACATCTGCCAGAACTAGACACATAGTGGATTCCCTGCAGGGGGAGGGCCTCAAACAACTGGTACAGCAACCCACAAGAGACAGGGCTATCCTAGATCTAGTACTGACTAACAAGGAAGAGATCACAGATCTCCAGGTAGAAGGTCACCTGGGGGCCAGTGACCATCACATGGTATGGTTAAATTTAGCTACTACATCTAAATCATCCCATTCCAAGGCAAAAATATGGGACTTCAGAGGAGCTGACTTTGATAAGATGGCCAACAGAGTTAAGCTAGCCCTGGCAAAAGAAACACAGGTGAGGGGTACAGGCAAGGTGGGCAAGCTAAGGATGCAATACTGAAGCAACATCCCATTGTGTTAGACAGAAAAGGAAGTGCAAAGAAGAAGGAAACCACTTTGGTTCTCAAATACAGTATAGAAAAGGTCAGAGCCAAAGGCTGGCATTCAGGAAATATAAGGAACACAGCGGGATGAAAATAGGAGGCATACAAACTGCCCTAAGGAAGCAGGGAAGGCAGTAAGGCAGGCAAAGTCCCAAACTGAGGAAACACTAGCACGAACAGTAAAAGAAGGTGACAAGACTTTCTATAGATACATTAGTGAAAGGAGAAAGTCAGAGGGTATTGCTAAGCTTAATGGAGAAAGGGAGCATGTGAGGAGGAGGACCCTGTAAAGGCATCTATCCTAAATAGATACTTTTGCTCAGTATTTACTGAAGAGAAGGTAGGGCAGGGCCCACAGCTCAGCATCATGGACACAGGGGAGGGAGGTGAGCACTACTCCTTCACAAAGAAAGGGTCCTACAAGAGCTTGCTAAGCTCAGGGGTGGATAAGGCAATGGGACCTGATGGCATACATCCCAGTGTACTTAAGGAGCTAAAGGTGGAACTAGCAGAGCCATTAGCAGAACTGTTTAGTGAGTCTCTGAGCACAGGAGAGGGTCTCAGAAGACTGGAGAAGGGCTCATGTGATCCCGCTCCACAAGAGTGGTAGCAGGGAGGAGGTGGGAACTACAGACCAGTCAGTCTTACCTCAGTAGTGGGCAAGATTATGGAGGCACTCCTTAAGGAAAGGATAGTGCAACACCTGGAATCCATAGGGCACAGGATCCAAGACAGCATGGGTTTACAAAGGAAGGTCCTGTCAAACTAATCTCATAGATTTCTTTGACTGGGTAACCAGAGTGGTGGACCAAGGGGAGCAGTTGATGTCGCCTACCTTGACTTCAGCAAAGCTTTTGACACTGTTCCATAGAAGATTGATAAATAAGCTGGGTAGGCTCGGGGTGGGTCAGAAGTTGGTCAACTGGGTGGCAAACTGGTTGACTGGCAGAAAACAGAGAGTGGTGGTAAATGGTATACAGTCAGAAGAGATGCAAGTCACAAGTGGGGTACCTCAGGGATCAGTCCTGGGGCCAGTCCTCTTCAACATCTTCATTAGTGACCTTGCAGATGGACTAGAGGGTAAGGCTTGTCTGTTTGCAGATGACACCAAGATCTGCAAAGAGTAGATGATCCAGATGGGGTGGGCAGAATGAGAAGAGATCTGGATAAACTAGCAAAATGGTCAGAAGAGTGGCAACTGGGATTTAATGCAAAGAAGTGCAAATCATGCACATAGGGAAGAGAACCCTGAAGCCACCTACAGGCTGGGAGGAGTTGCTAGCAGTCACAAAGAAGAAAGAGACTTGGGCATCATCATCACTGATGACCTGAAATCATCAAGCAGACCTCTAAAGCAGTAGGTAAGGCTAGGGGGTGTTAGGTGTATTAGTAGGAGTATCACAAGTCGTAAGAGGAAGGTAATAATCCTCTTTACAAGACTCTGGTTAGGCCCCATCTGGAGTACTGCGTGCAGTATTGGAGCCACACCTTCACAAGGACATTAACCAAATTGAGGCAGTCCAGAGAAGGCAACCAAAATGGTGCAGGGACTGCATCAGAAGACATATGAGGACAGATTAACAGAGCTCAATATGTATACCCTTGAGCAAAAGGAGGGAGAGGTGATATGATCAGGCATTCAAACACCTTAAGAACGTTAACAAAGGTGAAAGAGTCTAACATGTTTAAATATAAGAAAAATAGCAGGACAAGAGGACACAGCATGAGATTAGAGGGGCAGATTAAGGGGGAATGTGAAATTCTTTTTCACAGAAAGGGTGGTGGATGCATGGAATGGCTTACCACAAGAAGTGGTGGCTATGAATACAGTGCAGGGCTTCAAACAGGCATGGGATAGGCATAAGGGAGCAATACAAATGACTATGAATAGATAGGCCACTGACAGAGCAAAGGCCGATGGCACATTTATAAGGTAGAAAAAGAAATGGGCAGACTGGATGGGCCTTGCAGTCCTTATCTGCCATCAACTTCTATGTTTCTATGTTTCTATATGGGACGGAAAGGAGTAGAGGTGGGGGGAAGGGACAGGAATCAGAATTTGAAAAGAAAGATGGTAAAGTGCAATAGACACTGGGGTCCCATATTCAGAGCTGGACAGATGCGTGCGTATAATGGTGCACCGCGCAAACAAGTTGGGTCAGGCTGCTCTGGCATGATATTCAAACAGAATGCATGATCAGAACGGACTACACAATCTGTTTGAATATTGGACCCTGGGTGTGCGGCACACAGCAAACAGATGCCGTGCATGGGGCAGTGCGTCCAGGGTGTGGGACTGAAGATTATCCATAGGGGAATGCATGACGCATAGGTGGATGTGCCATGTACCCCTTGGGCTATGTTCAGCCCACATATGCAGATGAGTCCATTGGGCACGTACAGTGCAATGGGACATTTGCATGCCCATTACAGGCCCATCTGCATGGCTGCGCTGCTGAGATGTGCACCAGGCCAGCCCACCACAGCCCTGAGTACAGTAAACTAAAGTGAAATCTCCAGCCACTTTTCCATAGTGTGGTGTTCCCCCCCTCGATCTCTGTACACTACATTGTATCCCTCAGCCCCTTTTCCATAGTGTAGTGCCCCCCTTCCCCGGCCCTGATCTTCATAAAAATACAGCAGAGATCCCCCACTGATCCTGGTAGTTTAGTGGTCCCCCCTCCCCAGCCCCAATCACAATAAAAAGAAGAAATCCCCAGTGACCCTCGAGTTTAGTGGTCCCCCCTCCCCGGCCCTGATCTCCATAATGGAAAAAGAATTCCCCATTGACCCTGGTAGTTTGAGTGGTTCCCCCTCCCCAGCCCCAATCTCCACAATAAAGAAAATCCCCAACTGACCCTGGTAATCTAGTGGTTCCCCCTTCCTGGCCCCGATCTCCATAATAAAGAAAGGATACCTCATTGACCCTGGTAGTCTAGTGGCTCTCCCTCCCCAGCCCCGATCTTCTATAACAAAAAGGAAGGGAGGGGAACCACTAGACTACCAGAAGTCAATAGGGGACTCCTTTGCTTTATTCTGAAGATCGATGTCGGAATAGAGGAAACCACTGAATATCGAGGTCAATAAAACTACTTTGCTTTATTCTGAAGATCAGGGCCAGGGAGGGGAACACTAACTACAGGTCGTCAGGAATTCCTTGTTTTATTCTGAAGATGGGGCTGGGAAGGGAACCACTAGACTACCAGGGTCAATAGGGAATTTCCTTTTGCTTTATTCTAAAGATCGGGCTTAGGGAGGGGGGATACTACACTATGGAAACGGGGTGTACATTTACTTCATACAGTGATAGGGGCTGGGAAGGGGTGACACTACACTATGGAAATGGGATTTGCTCTTATGTTTTCCAGTGACTGGGGTTGGGGGAGACTGTGTACCCAGCCCTAGATTGTGCTCGGGGCACCACCTGACCCCGAGCATAGTTAAGGTAGGGTTTTAAAAGCATAACTATGTGCTGTCACAGCCGACAAGAGTTATGCTTTGGTGGGTTTCAATATTGTGATACATGGCATATGCATGAGGGTCCCCTCATTTGCATAGGTGCATCACAATATTGTGCTCGGTGGCACAGTCAGGAGTGTGTGGTGCATGGGTGGGCTTTGAATATGGCCATTCCCCGATGGCCTGCGCAAGTCCGGAGATGCACGGAGCATCCAGTGATGGGCTGTTCATCTTGTCTGAATATGTGGACCTAGGAGTCTAGAGCAGGGAGAGAGAGGCACTGGTAGGAAATAGTGATGAGTTAGATGGTGAGAGTTTAAAGCAAAGCAGCAGCAGGAATGGACAAGGAGATCCATTCTGGCTAGATTGGATTTAGGAGCAGCCCCATAGGCAACATCAGCTTTGTTGACCACTGGTAGAATCATTTTTTGTTGTAATATTTTCTATTAAGCAGTGCAGGGAACAATTACAGCAAAGCAGAGCAAACTATAATGTCTTGCTAATACTCTAGTTTACCTACAATCACCTTTTTCAGAAGGACCTAATATTGGACAAAGCTAAGTAGAAATGTAGAATAATCAATAATGTACAGCTTGTGATAAGAAGTATAGCAAGTCGATAGGCAGCAGTAGGATAGTTACTCTCTCTTTAAAGGGGACAGAAATTTATTTCTTATGTGCAGCTGTTTGAAATGTATCTATTTTTATAAATTATATTCATACCTCTAAAGGATCCCTATCTAACTGTGCTAAAATAAAAGATGAAGGTGTCAGTTGTGTTTTGTATTGTTTTGTATGGACAACATTCTGTGCAGTTCCTTTCATGGAACCAAGAATTTTGAGTTTTGACTATATAACTTCACAGTTTCAGAAATGTGAGCATGAACTTATCAATACAATGCCCATGGTTCTGAAACCATGACGTGACATAGTCAAAATTTCAAATTCTTGCTGGCCCATTGGCGCAGTGGTTGGATTTCCGCTCACGACGCTGGCGACCCGGGTTTGGGAACGGACCTGGGTTGTCAGAGGGCCGGCTGAGGGAGAAGGATGGAGCATCCCATGGACTGCTCTCCTTCTCTGGGAGGAAGGTGGGGAGTATGCCTGATGCATGACAGACCCCTGGTGGAGGCCGGGGGTACCACAGCAATCAGCGTCAGTGTGTTCCAGGAGGCGGGGCGGAAGCTGAACGTCACTGCACATCCTGCCATCCTACTCCTCTCTGGTAGCTCTGGATGATGCCGCCCTGGTGCCTGGTCTCCATAGCTCCTCGCCGCTCTGCCACTGACTAAATACCGGCTCCACAAGCATCACTACAGGCCCGGAACCCCGCCATGGGGGTGAAGCCTGGGAGGCAATGTCGGCCCGCTGACACCTTACCTGTTGCAGACAGGCAGGTTGTGATGCTGTGGCCCCACCCTGGGGGGTAAGCCAGGGTGTATCGGTGGCAGAAGGCAGTCATTGGGGAAGTGAGGCAAGTGCAGGAGTGGGGCAGATGGGAGAGTGATTGGGGAAATAAAAGTATAGCAAATAAAAAATTTTTTCGAAATTCTTGGTTCCATGAAAGGAACTGCACAGAATGTTGTCCATACAAAGAAAACAGTACAAAACACAACTGACAGCTTCAGTTTTTATTCAGGCACAGTTAAATAGGAATTATTTAGAGGCATGAATATAATTTGTGAAAATAGACATTTCAAGCAGCTGCACATAAGAAATCAGTTCCTGTCCCCTTTAATTAAACTGCCAGAGAGCAAATTGACAGGGTTGTTCTGTGTTATTATATGTGGTCATATGTGACTGGTTGAAAGAGCTAATCACCTCCTGTCTGAACTAAGTCCACATTTTGTCATATCACTGATGTTTCTGCAACCCCATGTCAAAATCATAGTTCTTTTGCCTAGTACATGATGGTCATCTGAACATTTAAAATCCACAAAAAAAAAAATATGGGTTGCCATACTTGCTTTTAAGTTACATGGTGAGGCGTAATCCTTCTTTATGGAAAAAAATCCATAAGGGGGCTGATTGTTTTATGTAGCTATATCAATATTTTAGGTGTCAACATGAATGTGAAAGAAAATGGGAAACAAGCACTCATCATTTGCCATGATGTTTTGTTTCACTGTTTCAATAAATGCAAAAAAAAAAAAAAAAATAAATTACCAATACTACAACACATTCTTGAACAAACAGTCCGAAAATGGGGAAATATTTGTCTGTGTTTATGCATATTCCTTCCAGGGTCTGAAGGCAGGTTAATGAACCTTCCTGCTCTCCCCAGCTTCCGACAGAGCCGACGTCCAATTCCACAAGTGCAGGGTCTGAAGGCAGGTTAATGAACCTTCCTGCTCTCCACAGCTTCCGACAGAGCCGACGCCGAATTCCACAAGTGCAGGGTCTGAAGGCAGGTTAATGAACCTTCCTGCCCTCCCAGCTTCCGACAGAGCGGACGCCGAATTCCACAAGTGCAGGGTCTGAAGGCAGGTTAATGAACCTTCCTGCCCTCCCCAGCTTCCGACAGAGCCGACGCCGAATTCCACAAGTGCTGGGTCTGAAGGCAGGTTAATGAACCTTCCTGCCCTCCCCAGCTTCCGACAGATCCGACGCCGAATTCCACAAGTGCAGGGTCTGAAGGCAGGTTAATGAACCTTCCTGCCCTCCCCAGCTTCCGACAGAGCCGGCGCCGAATTCCACAAGTGCTGGGTCTGAAGGCAGGTTAATGAACCTTCCTGCCCTCCCCAGCTTCCGACAGATCCGACGCCGAATTCCACAAGTGCAGGGTCTGAAGGCAGGTTAATGAACCTTCCTGCCCTCCCCAGCTTCCGACAGAGCTGACGCCGAATTCCACAAGTGCAGGTACAATTTCCCAAGCAAGTTACTCGGCCAGATGTTGAACTTGGCATGATTCCTGTGTAGCCCTGTGTGTGCTGCTGCTGCTCTTTGAGCATTTTTTCATCCACCCTCCTACCTTAATTAAATACTCTAAAACCCCGCCTCTGGTCTTTTCTACCTGGCCCTAGAAGTATGGAGGCATGTCTGCACTCCAGAAAGCTTAGAGATCCCACCTCCTGCATTTCAAGCCACCCCCTTCTCCCGGAAGGCATGCCTAGCCTGCTGTGAGTGTACCCTTGACCCCAAACTTAAACTAATTTCTACATTCTTTTAAATATTCTTCTGCCCCTCCTTTTCTGGAAGAACTTCCTCCCTTCCCATTGGTTCTTCTCTCCCTGTCTAGCGGTGCATCACCCAGTTAAATAACGCTCACCAGCCTGCATATTAGGAGTCCCATCCCAGACTCGAACCTGGTACCCTGTACACCAAAGTCCACAGCCCTACCATGGGGTCTCCCTCTCATGATGTATGCTAAACACTCCTCCTTATACTCCCTGAACACCAGCACACCCCTACCCATGGCCAGCCCTGCCCGCCACACTATGCTTATAACACACTACTGCTGATCCTACCTCGCTCCACTCCTCACACACCACACCCCACCCAAGTACCAGACCCACTGTTGCCCCGAGACTTGCATCACTGCCACAGCTCCTCCACAATGTCCTCCCCTCCTCCCCCCAAACATATTCCACTGCTTCTGCCCCACACAAACTCAGCATGGCAGGCAATTGGCCCTGCCATCCTGACCCTACGGTCACACGGCATACCATGTGTGGGGAGTGCACACAGTCCGTACCGCTCCACAGCTGGACACATTAACAAGCATAGGTCTCTCCTCAGAGTTATCTCTCTCCTCCTACTTCTATCTGGAAAGGTAAACCCAAACCCGGGACCCAGGTCCTATAACACACAGAAAAAGACACCAGCCACTGGCCTCCGCATTGGGTCCATGAATATCTGCAGTACACTGAAAAAAACCCCGCTGCACTCCAATGCTGGATTACAAGGCACCAACAAGACTTCCTAACCCTGGTTGAAACCTGGCTATCCAAGTCCACCCCGACTCAGCTGTCTCCTTCCCTGGCTACTCACTCTTTAGACTGGACAGAGTGGGCAAACAAGGCGGCAGGTGTGCAATTTACATTAAGCACACCCTATTGGCCCAGGCACTACCCCCCCAGCGTTAGAACATGGAGCGCAAGCGTTATCACTGAAAATCTTCCCGACTCATCAAAGGCACCCCTTATAGTCACTGTGGCCTATCTCCCACCCCGTAAACAAATGCAAGCCCTCCACTCACTAACAGAGTACCTTGCCAGCCTCCCCCACAAATCAGAACACATACTACTAGGGGAACTCAGCACAAACTGGCTCAGCAAAGCAGCCACCTCTGCCTCGGATGCGCTCACAGGCCTTGACCTACATCAGTTGGTAACTAAACCAACTAGGTGTAACCCAGCCATGGGCACACACACCTTGCTGGATGTCATCCTCACTAACCAGCCCCACAAAATTAAGGACAATGAAGTCCTACCAAACTCCCTCAGTGACCACTCCCTGGTAATCTGCTCATGGTCAGGCCAGCAACCTGCACCACCCCTAGCCACAACACTCCAACTGCGCCCAGGCAAACTCTCCAACTTTAAACAGCACCTTACTCAATGGGACTGGTCCCCAATATACTGTGCCCACAGCTTTAATGCTGCGCTCAGCTACTTCCAGGACTCCTTCACCCAGGCCTGTGACATCTTTGCCCCTATAAAAAAGGCAAGCATCAAGAAACAGAGCACACCATGGATAACTCCATCCTCCTCCAGCAGCTCAAAAGCTGTGATAACCTTTGGCACACGGCCAATGAATCAGGCAAACCTGCCGATAGGCAGGCATATAGAACTGCTCAGAACAGCTGCACCTGGGCTAATTGAAAGGAAAAAGTCGAACACTACTGAGCCACCCTAACCACCTCCTGGGGCTCATCACGCAAGTTCTGGGACAACATAAAGTCCCTAAATGGAAAAACACACATGCTACCCCCGTCCCAAACTGCATCTAAGGGACTGGTCACCACAGACCCTAAGGAGATTGCCAACACACTCAATGACAACTTTACTGACCTAAGCTGCGTTCTCCCCCCAAACTTCTTTGACCCAGTACCCACCCCTGACCCCCCCCCACCCATGGCCACCTTTCTATCTCCGGGCTATCTCCACCATGGAAGCAAGGCCATACCTAGCCAAACCCCTGAACAGTACTAGCCCCCTGAATGACCCAATTGACATCAAACTCCTCCGTCTGGCACTGGACGTGCTGATTACCCCACTCACTGGCCTCCTGAACTGCTCCCTATGCCTTGGTCAGTTTTCCACAGCCTGGAAGAATGCAGTTGTTACATCATTTCACAAAGGCAGTGACCTCCTAACACCGGGAAACTACCGACCAATCTCCATTCTCTCCCCACTGTCCAATGGGCTGGAAAAAGTTGTGGCGGATCAACTAACTGACTACCTTAAAACCCATGACTTACTCTGCAAAGAACAGCATGGTTTTCATGCTGGGCATAGTACCACCATGGCCCTGCTAGAATTCTTGAACTACATACGTATTGCTCTTGATAGAGGGCACATCATAGGGGCCGTGTTCATTGACCTATCCAAGGCCTTTGACACTGTCAGTCACCCCCTTCTACTAAACTCCCTCCTCCTCCTAACGGGGTTCTCACAAGGGCCCTTGGACTGGTTTACTAGTTACCTGTCTTCTAGGTCCCAGTGTGTGCGGATAATAACACAGTCTCCTGCTCATGTCCCATCCACTCAGGAGTCTCGCAGGGATCCATTCTAGGGCCCCTGCTTTCTAGCATATTCTTGAACGCAATTCCCACTGCCTACCCCAAAAAGATCCTCCTCTACACAGACGCCGCTGTCATCTGTGCCTCCCACACCAACCCAACCGACCTTCAGGCCTCACTCCAGAATGCGTTCAGCCAAACTGAACTCTGGTTTGGCAAGCATAGATGAGTCATGAACCTGAAAAAAAACAAGACCCTACTTTTCACACATCACCAAAGTAAATTAAAAAAATGCCCAATTGCATATTCAAGCACAGTCACTCTACACCCTGGAGCAGGTCTCGTCCTGTAAGTATCTAGGGGTTATTTTTGACTCTGCCCTCTCCTTCCATGCACACATCAACACCTTAACATCTGCTGTCAATGCACGCATTGGTCTCCTTTATCGCCATAAGGACTGCCTTACGCCAGAAGCCCGGAGTCTAGCCATAATCTCCTCAGTAATGTCTCTGATTGACTATGGGTTGCTGGTCTATGCTGCTGCACATGCAACAGCTATCGGTAAAATAAAAGTGGTCATTAACAAAGCCTGCAGGCTCTTAACTGCTGCAGACCGCAGGACACACACATGCATGCTCTATTCCATTGCTCAGATCCTGAACTTTGATGAGAGGGTCCACTACCAGTCCTGCCTCTTGACCAAAAAATCCCTCCTTGACTTGACCCCTCCAAGGTCGATCTGCCTCCCTAATCTTCTGTTCCCCCACAGTGTACACACACAGCTCGACCAAAGCTGCACTGGCCATTCCCAGAGTCAGAATCACACTCGTCCAGAGGTCTTTTCTGGTCAGGGCTCCATCCTACTTCAACACCCTCCCACCATTGGTCTCAAACCATCAAAAATGTAGTCCCCTTAAAAAGGCACTCAAGACCCACCTCCTTGCCACCCGCACCTGCTCCTGCACACTCTAAGTTCACCACCAGTGCCTTCACCAGCCACTTAGAATGGCCACACAACCACTTTCACAGTCAATGGCCTGCAAATTCTTACTCAGGCACTCAGACAAAGTCTCCCAACAGACTGCTCTGGAATTTGCACTACCTGCCTCTCCTAACTTACCCAGTTTACTCAGCTCCAGCCAAGCATAGTAGGCATGTGCACTGTCCCCCAATTCACTCTCTGGCCACTAACTGACCTCTTACTGTTAGATTTATCCTATGCACTGTCAACAGCCACAACAATGTATTAGACATCCTTGTAAACTGGTCAGTTTTTCCTTGTAAAGTGGTCATGCTGTAACTGGAAGTTAAAGTGCCCTAGCACTGTACCCTGTATTGTACTGTTTACTGTGTTGCCCATAGCCTACAGCCTCAACTCTGTATTAGACATCCCATTATACAGTTTCATGATGCAACCTTGCCATCAAACTGCCCTGGCATTGTATATGGTATTGTACTGTCTATTGTATTTACCTATGTCTGTATTGTGTATTGACGTGGAGCCTCTGGAAATGAGTCTCTGACTCAAAGGTTGTAATTCCAAGATTTTAAATAAATAAATAAACAAATAAATAAATAAAGTCATTTCAGTCCCATGTCAGTGTCATATCATTCTAATAGATGTAGAATATGGTTGTGAATATAGCCAAAAAAAAAAAAAAAAAAAAGACATATAGGAGTTGCCATGCTGCTTTTGGTTAACATCTGCTTTCAAAGTTGCAGTTTCAGAGGTAGTTGGCTCAGGAAAAATATTGAAAAGCGCTAATAAAAAATAAAACTTGCAAGAAAGGTGTTCAAAGAATTCAAAAGTACATGCAGAATTACAAGAATGTTACTGTAAAGAAACAGAGTAACCAAAGACAAAAAGACAGACAGACAGATATGTCAGTAAATCACATTGAATGACGCTAATGGCTGCAGTTGTGGAAAATAATTTCCTTGCTGCCATCCTAAATCATTATTCTAATAATATTTCCACACATTTGAGAATTAACTTGTGCCAGTAAACAGACTTGAAAATGTTTTCAGGTGTATCAGAAAAAAATGGGAGTTTGAAACACCAGGTAATGTCTTTAAGGTTGTATAATGTACTTGTCCCATTTTATGAATGTTAATCATAAAGTTTAACCAAGTCATAAAGTCTGGTGCTAGAGGATCCTTCTACTGGAGAAGGATACATTTTATAGCATTAATCAGACCCAGGTAGATAAATCTGCTGTTTTGTTGGGGAAATCAGGTCAGATTTCTCCCCTAATCAGTAGGATAGTTCCCACCTCCTTCACTAGTACCGCTGCAGTGATTCTGTGAAGAGTGCTTAGAACCTTATACCAAAATTTAACTAAAACAGGGCAAGTCACCATCATATGTTTTAATGAGTCCTTTGAAGTAGTGCATATTGGACAAAGGTTGGATATTTCTGAATTCATTTTATTGAGTTTATTTGAAGACTAATAAGTTCTGTGATCAGTGCTGCAGCTATGAATTTTGGGGCCCAGGACAAGTCAATTGAAATGGGCCCCTGTTTTCCAAACCAGCTAATGCCAAGGGTAATGTCAGCTCCTCAGGTGGGCCCCTCCCGAGCTTAGGGCCCCGGACAACTTCCCCACTTCCCCCGCCATTACTGCGGCACTGTCTGTGATGAACATTAAAATGAATTTATTGATATTTTCATGATAAAACTCCAATGTTGGGAATATCTATTATTCTATTCCATTCAGCTTGCGTTATTCTTTGTCCTAATTTCTCCTTCCATTTCTCATTAAGTTAAGATAGATTCTTACTACAATTATGCAATAATAATATTTTGAGTGATCTTTTTCCATGAATATATCCTCAATAGTTTAGGGCCCACGGAGACATTCATATATTTAGAGATATATTTCTGACTTTGAAGCAATATAAAAAAATTGGTACTTGGTATATTAAATTTAGTTTCAAGTGCTTGCAAATCTATCAAAGTGTTCCAGTTAAGCAGTTTACTAATTTCTACCAAACCACTCTTGCACCAGACTTTAAGTGCATAATCCATTAAAGAAGGAATGAAGTGATCATTTAGATAAATGGGGGACCAAAGAGACAATTTCTAAGGAGTGTTAGTTATCTCCATTATTTTATCCCAGACTCGGCATGCTGTGGTGGTACTAAATCTTAGCTTAGGAGTCCTCTTTCTGTGTGGTCCAGCATATAACAGATGTTTTAGTTTATTGTATGGGCGAAGGGCTTACTCAATTTGGGAAGGACATAGATTATAATTTTTAATAAACTACAAATATATTGGGACCATGTTCCCTGAGAGATAGTAACAATAGAAGTTAGGTAAAGAAAGATCACCTTTCACTTTCACAAGGTACAATTTCTCTTTCTTTAGCCCAGGCATTTTCCCTTTCCATAGTAATTTCTACACAGTTTTTTTCCAGCCCCACAAAGAATTACTTTTTAATCAGAATAGGTAAAGTCTGAAACAGAAAGTGGATCTCACAGAAAACATTCATTTTAATAATGTTGGTCTGGCCAATTAATGAAAGTGGTAATGATTTCCAATGTTCAGGGTCTTTTTTTAATCTTATCTATGGTAGGTGTGAAGTTATAGTCAAATATATTTTTAAGTTCTGTGTCAATATGTACCCCAAAGTATTTTATCTTCTTTGTTATATATTAAAGTCATGAAAGAATCAGAAGGGATCTAAATGATAAGTGGAGTTCAGCAATTCTGATTTTTTCTAATTAACCCTGTAACCTGAGATTTGACCAAACTTGAGAGCAATTCTTTTAGCTCCTGAAATTAATGGCTCAAATTTCTGGTGTAGATTAACTCACTGCCCATGTATAAGATGATCTTATGTTCTGTTTTACCCACCATAGGTCCCTTAATTTGCAGATTTTTGCTAAATGCTATTGCCAGTGGATCAGTTGCAATGGTGACTACGAGAGGTGAAAGGAGACAACCGTCTAGTCCTTCTTTCCCACCTGATTTTCTCTAAGGTAGCTCTGTTTGTTCTAATATTGGCAGTTGAATTTGAGTGCATCAAACTTATCCAGGATCTAAAGGTGGGGCCTATGCCTATGGCTTTGAATACCTCTCTAATATAGTCCCGTTCCAGTCTATGGTAGAATCATTTTCAGAACAATCTCCCAGCGGACTGAAAATTGGATATACAATTTGTTGCAGTAGATGGCACCAGGTTTAGGGCAGTGCTTTTTTTTGTATGGCATCAATGTGTTAAGAGAAATCCTGGTTTCTATCAAGACACACATCAAAGTGCTTAAAGGAGGAGGAGATGTCCTCTAGAGGGGTGCCATCCAAGGTAATAAATGTGGGTGTAGAAGTGAGCCTAGTTAGGTTCTACCTGGAGCCAAAAGACATTAACATGGTCTTTGTGACACTGAGCATAAGTAAGTTTGAGCTGAACCACTGAACATTGTTGAAGTCAGTCTACAGCAATGATTCCAGCTCAGAGATTGAGGCACCCGTGGAGTAGAGGATGGTGTCTTCAGCATACATATGCATGGTAGCATTGACACAGGCAGAAGAAATATCATTGAGGAAAATGGGAAAGAGAATGGGGCCCAGAATGGGACCCTTAGGAACCCCAGAGTGGAAGGGGAGGAGAAAGAGTATCACCTACCTGAACTGACTGCTGACGATCAGTGAGATACGACAATGACTGACTAGCAGTAGTAGTAAGTAGTAAAAATCATTATTTCTTTATTCAGGAAGATATTAACACCATTAGGGCCAAAGGACCTGTTTTCAAGGTGATCCTGTTTACCATTACCGTAATTTACAGTTACTTTAAAAAATAGTAAATACACATTTACCAATATACAGAACATGTGCCACACATTTTTTTAAACATGTAATTCACATCACAATACATACAGCAAAGGACTAATTTCACCTTTTACAAGTATAACGTTTTCCTCAATAAAAAGGAATCTAAAACACTTAAAACTCCCAAGCCTTATTTTACACATAGACGGGTGAAATTTGTTTAGGGTTTGTTACCAATTCTTTGTCATTAATGTTTAGTGTTTCCCAGTAATTATAAACTGCATACAGAAATGTAATCTCCCCAAATCTTTTTGCAACCCCTTGTTACCCGGGGTTACTAGAATCCCAGTAAGACCTAGTGGTAGGCAGGGAAGGCAGCTTGTGAAACTCCAGTTAAACGGGTTTCACACTGTCTCACTCTGTTCTCAGTCTCAGCTGAGACTGAGTGATGACATCACCAATAGAACTGTCGCAGCTGCATAAGCCACATTGGAATCTGCAGCAGAGGGAGTTAGATAGAACGTTGGGAGTTTTCAAGTAGTCATTCTCCTGTTTGCTTTCAAACAAGAAGGTTCAGTCTGCAGTTTGGTTTTGAGAAGTCAGTTCAAGTGGTGGAGACCGCTGTTCAGGTCTCAGTGCCCCTCCCTCCGGGGGGGGGGCATGTAAAGATCCTCATGCAGATTCCTGGGGCAATCCCCTTAATTCTGCAAGGAGAAGGGAAAAAGCTGCCTATTTCAGTTCAGCCTGTGTTTGGAGAGTTGGAAGAGTTGTGATTCACCTGTAGGGCACCTGCAACAAAAGGGTGAGTGTTTGCTCTAACATGAGAGGGCAAAAAATGTGTTTCTTCAGCTTGGGACATGTGAAGAAATCTAGGAATTGAGCTACTATTTGGGAAGCCTATAGGACTAGGTCAAACAAATGGAGTAGTGTCAAAAGCTAGAGTGCTGTGTGAATTCAAGTAATATTGTAGAGGGATGCGACAGTTCATCTACCATTTAATCTACATTCAGAGTTTCAGTTTTCCAGAGAAATGGCCGGGTATGGGCTGTGGGAGCTGGAAGTGGAAACACCCCATCTTTAGTAACCAGGTCCTCCTCTACAGTTTCTGCTGTGAAGCTACTTTTACCTCATGCACGTGGCCAGTGATGAGAGTACTGAACTGGGGTTGCAAATGGGAAAATTCTCTAGGAGTCGAGACTCTAAGTGGTGTGGGGAGCCACAACAAGTGTAAAGAAAATTCTCTTTGTGAGATGGGAGTCAGAAGAAGTAAGGAGGAAATCTCTCTAGGATTCAAGACTCTAAGTGGTGTGGGGGCCACGACAAGATAATGGTTCAATCTCCAATGGACCATGGATCAAGTAATGGCAGGGAGCCGGGCCAGTCGGGCTGTGTACCCAAAGCACGTGCAAGTCCAGGCTGTGTGCCTGGTGGGTCCAGAGCCTGAAAATAGTATAATTGGTTCATTCTTCAAGTGGACCGCGTAGTAGTCTCTAATCTGCATTACCGGTAAACGTAGCCCCATGGGGGTCCGTCTAGGCTTTGTTGTGTTCAGCAAGTTGTGAATAAAGGCCACACTGTAAAATCCCATTCCTGGTTCTGGACATTACAGTTATTTCTTCCTGTGTTCGGATTTACTTGGATGCCCCTGTGCAGAGTAGCCAAACCTAGGTCCCCCTGTGCCGAGTAACCTCTTCCTCCCCGAACTCAGGTCCCCACCAGGTACTGCTGTCAGCGCCAACAGCATGCCACCTGTCATTTTGGCAAAAAGGCAGAGGTGAGGTGTTACAAAAATGGAGGCACCGCTTTGGATTTTGTTCAGGAAGGAAGGTGCTTGGGCAAGGGGGCTAGCGTTTTGGCTATCTGGCAGTGGGTAGCTCAAAAAGCTGAAGCAATTTCCCTAGTGTGTTGCTGTGTGCTGTGAATCTTGTGCTGCTGTTTAAAAAATTCCAACTGTTTACCAAGAAGCTGTAAAGCCAAAGAGTGTGCCCTTGTCCTGCATCAAAAATTGTTTACAGCATTTTTGCCTGCTTTAAAAATGAACTGTAGTAAATAAAAGTGTGGAAGACTAGGGGTAGCAACAGAGAAATTGTGCCCTGGATGTTTGAAATGCTTTTTAAAATGAATTCTTATGAAGGAAAGTGTGGAAGACTAGGGGTAGCAACAGAGAAATTGTGCCCTGGACGTTTGAAATGCTTTTTAAAATGAATTCTTGTGAAGGAAAGTGTGGAAGACTAGGGGTAGCAAAATGAAGATTATGCCCTGGACGTTGGAAATGCTTTCTGCGTGAATGGAGAGACTGCAGAGTTAATGGCTAAGTTATATGGCTGAAATGGGCTCCCGCCGTGGAGTCAGTTGGAAAAAGTGCATTCTGCAGTTTAAATTTGCCTGCTCGACGATCACCGTGAGGAGAAGAGCTCTCATGAGGAAGAAGAGGCTCATTTGCATGGCATCGTGTGGTTGGTCAGGCTGCAATCAGTCTCGCCCCTCAGCCAGCTCTACAGAGACTGCCCCAGCATTCGAGAGGGAGTGAGAGTGGAGTGCATGTACTGGCAGTGGAGGAGCATCGTGGAGTATTCAAAGCGCTGTGAACAGTTCAAAAATAGACTTTTTAGTTTAAAATCAGGCTCAACCCGCTAATCGATCGTGGAAATTAAAAGTTTGGTGTTTAAAACGACGATCGCTAGGACTGCCTGCCCGTTTATATGCTGAGGCCTTCAAGAACTGGCTGCAGGCCGTTTTTCCCCATCACAGCAAATTGCTACTGATAACAGTAAGTAAACAACCCAAAAACTGCTCAAACAGTGATTTTCCGCTATGCCATATAAAATGTGTGTGCAGCAGTGTAGTCGCTCTGCAAGTAATGACTGTGTGAAGTCCTGCCAGCAAGTGCAAGTCTGTTAAGCCATTGAATGTGTGCATGGAAGTGAAATTAGCCTCAGTTTAAAGTTTGCAGCCAGAGAGAGACTGTGGGTTGTAGAAAAGTGCAACACTAGTAAACGCAGACAACCCTGTACTAAAAATACAGGTTACTCACCTGTAACAGGAGTTCTAGGAATGGTATATGTTGTTCATCCACGCTATCTGGCAGGTTCCTTGCCGCTTTAAATCTTGCCGGAAGGTCTTCAAGCTGGCTCCTCCCACCCACCCGGGTGGTAAAACTCTCGGCTCCACCCCATGATGCCAGATCTAGCCCGCTGGAAGCCAGGTTGTGCATCGAAGCCGGGGAGGTCGGGTGGGTGTGTGGATGAACAACATATACACGTTCCTGAACTCTGTTACAGGTGAGTAACCTGTATTTCTAGGGACATGGACATGTTGTTCATCCACACCATCAATGAACTCCTAGCAGTTCTCTGGGAGGAGGGAGGCAAGGAGCACACCCTCTACTTAGGGAATAAAGACTGGAGAACCGAGGCCCCGACCAACATCCCGGCGTGACCCAAGGTCGATGTGGTAGGGGGTTAAAATGGTATATGCCAGCTTCCAGGTAGGAGCCCCACGGATTCCTCAGAAGCAGCCACCGATGCAGCAGAAGGGCGGGTAGAATGAGCACTTATCCCTCTGGGAGGCTCCATGCCCGCCCACCTATAGTGGAGATCTATGCAGGAGGTGACCCACCCGCTCATTGTCCGCTTGGCTGCAGGTCTGCCAGGTGCGGCTTCAGTGTAGATGACAAACAGCTGGCGAACCTCTCCTGAACTTCAGCCCTACGCTCCCTGGGAAGGCGAGTGCTAAATTAGGGTCCCAATGGATCCTATATTCTGCCTCCGAGGTGTGAATGGGGTTGAACCCCGGCAGAGACAATATCCGGTTAGGGAAAAAACTCTGCCATCGCCTACAGAAGGAACTTCAGGTGGGGCGCAGGACAACCTTGTCCCCGTGGAAGACCAGATAGGGAGACTCAAAGGAGCACCTGGAGCTCTCCCAGCCTTCTGGTTGGCGTGGTAGCCCCCAAGAAGGTGTTCTTCCACAACAGGTGGAAATCGCACCTGTGCATAGGTTCGAACGGCTTGCCCGTGAGCTAAGCCATACCAGCATAAGATCCCACAGAGATGGGGATACTCTCCCGGGAGGGGAAGTGTGATCAAGGCCTTGGAAAGCGCCAGACCACCTTTCCTGCACCACTGACTACCTTCCGGCCCGCGCCCGGAAGACAGGAGTGGCTATCAGGAGCATCTTAAGGGTCATCGACCAAAGCCCTTGCTCAAGAGGAAGAATGGACCACAGGTAGTCCGGAATGCTCGCTGAGGAACAGGAGAGGGGACCAGGCCCTATCCTAACACCAAATGGAGAACTCTTCCATTTGAATGCGTAGCATATCTGGTCGACTCCTGGCAGGATGTCTCAACAACATCGAGGACCTTGCCGGAAGACCCAAGGCCTGGCCACTAGCCGCACAGGGACCAGGCCACCAGGTGTAGGGATTAAAGGTCCAGATGGAATACCTTCCCCTAATAACAGAGATCAGGACCAGGCAGGCTGGAAGCCGCCTCGGAAGCCTGGGGCTGAGACTGAGGAGAGCTGGATACCAGAGTTGGCAAAACCAGTCTGGGGCTACCAGAATCACTCGCCTAGTCCCTCTCGCCTTGCCTGTGGGTCAAGGAAATGGGGAGGCGTGAAGAACCCGAGGTCCTTGTGGCCTCAAGGCATCCTACAGAACCTTGCTGAGGGGCAGGCATGAGACAGTCTCGGCCTCGTATTCTCCCTGGAGGGAAAAACAAAGGTCCGCTCGAGGCATGACCTAGAGGGAGAAGGATCTTGTGCTACCTCCGGCAGGGAAGACCACTCATGCGGTGCAGCCCTTATCCGGCTTAGGGCATTAGCCAGGGTGCTGGAGGCTCCTGCCATCGAAATGGCTAGGAAACTGCCTCCCGGCTGCATGCAAGACCCAATGCGGAGAACCTTCTTATGCAATGGCAAGGGGCCCATCTGACCCTGGCGGGTTAGGTAGCATATGGTCGTGGTATTGTCCGCCTGGACCTAAACCACTGGACCCCGCACATACGAAGCGAACGGTGCGAGCTAAGTGGACCGCCTGCAGTTCCAGCAGGTTGGATTGACATTGGGACTCTGAGAGGACCAGAGGCGGTGCACTCTGTATTCCCCTTGATGGACACCCCCACCCATTAGAGATGCATCAGTCGGAGAAGACCGTCGACTCAGGGCGAACGAATGGGATGTTCTCCTGCAGATGAGCTGGAACAGCCCAAAGGAGAGCATTCCCCAACCCCTGGGCTGTTGTCACGGACTGGTCCAAAGGATCGCAGCACTGTGACCACTGGCTGGCCAGACCCTATTAAGGGGACGCATGGACCGGCGGGTCCAAACAGACCACACTGGTGCAGGCCGCCACAAGGCCCAGGAGGTGCAGGAAGTCCCGGGCAGGGCGCAATTGTCCAGTCAGACATGACTAGGTAAGGGAGGAAGAACCTCAGCCCTGTCTGCCGGGAGCCGAGCTCAGACTCAAGAGTCAAGCTTTGTCCCGAAGAAAGGATCACCCGCTTAGACACGAGTTCCAACATGGCTCCAATAGAGAGGAGACCGGTCTGAGAGCAACCTAGAGGGTCAGAACTCTGGACCATCCCCCTCTGCCCTAGAGGGGTTGCAGTCAGGCCACCATCCGGGTGGGGTTATGCCCGGACCCTTCGGTGCCGCAGGAATGCTGCTGAGAAGAGATCAAAGGGCATGGCCTGGAACTTGTAAAGAGATCCCCCGCTTTAGAAACGGAGGAGTCTCCCAAGCAACGGACGGATCGAAGTGTAAAGTACGTCCTGGAGGTCCAGGAAATAGAGCCACATGCCTCGTTCTGAGGATAGGGTATCTGAGTCAGAGTGACCATCCCGTTGTGCGGGTCAAGGATGGGGCGCAAGCCCCCCGTCCATTTGGGGACCAGGAATACCTGGACACAAACCCAGGGTCTGGAGGAGGATCTGCCACCTTCCTGATCACCTCTATCTCGAGGGGCAGGGCAAGTCGGCTCGGCGGGCCGACAGCGAGGCTGCGGACCCCATGGCCCCCCGAGGGGCAACGGCTCAAAAGGGTGGGGACTGCTCGCAATCCAGAGGCAGAACCTTCCCCTAACACCTCCAACACCCAGCGGTCCGTGAAAGCAGACCAGGCGGAGGAGGCGGGCCGTCTCCCAGGGGACCGGAGTAGGTGACAGGATGGGGCAGCGCCTCAGCCCGTCACTGAGCAGGCTTGGAGGAGGGACTGGCCAAGGGGCTCCTGAGCCTTTACCTCCTGCTTCTCTTTGGAGGAAGCCGCTGGCTTGGGGTCAGGATGCCCAGCACAAGCCTGCTGGCCCTCATGCTGGTGTTGATGGGCCGGTCGAGCTGCAGGGGCCGAAGGACAAAGGGGCTTACGCAAAGGCTACCGGTGGCCCTTGTCCCTCTGGGTGGGGTGACCGAGGTCAGAGTGGCAATGGACTTCTCGGTCCCCTTGAGGTGTCCCTCCACTCCAGGGCCAAGAGGTCAGTCCCCAAGAAGGGGATGTCTGCCAACTTGTGCTGGGTCTCCGTTGAGAAAGAGGATATCCTCAGCCACACCCTGTGGCACATGGCCACCGCGGCCGCTACCGATCTGGCACAGGAATCACCTAAGTCCAGAGCAGTCTGAAGCTGCTGCTTCTCCACCGCCCTACCCTGGTCCCGCACCCGCCGGACCTTGGTCCGCAGGTCAGCCAGGAGATGAGGGAGCACCTCATCCAGGGAGCCCAAAAGGGCGTGGGAAAAATGTACCATCAGTGCGGCCGAGCTGGCCTGTCGGAGGCCTAGGGAGGACATGGCATAAACCTTACACCCGACATAGTCCATCCTTTTGGACTCTTTGTCAGGGGGCCTATCCACATCCCGGGTGTTCACAGAATGCTGGAAGACATTATCGGTAACTAATCCCTCAGCGGAGGGGTGCTCCAAAAAACTGGGCAAAGAACCGACAGGGACAGAGTACTTCCTGGCCATCCTGGCCGAGGGCACAGGACAGGAAGTAGGCTGCTGCCAGAGCTCCAAGGCCGGGCTGACAATGGCCTCGGCCACCGGGAAGGCCTCTGAGGGTGAACCCCCTCGGTCTAGAATCTCTGTCAGGGGATAAGAGACCCATTTGGACACGGGTTCAAGCTGCATCCCAGTAAACTCCGAGATGAGCTGAAGCAGACCCAGAAAGGATGATGGGCTGTCGTCCACAGAGCGGTCCAGAGAGGACCCCCGGCCCTCCCGACTGGGGAACATGGAGGAGTCATCGTCAGACTCTGAAGGGTCTGCAAAGAGCTGCCTCAGGCCTGAGCCACTCTTCACCTGCCGAGGGCAGGCGGGAGTGAGGGTGACAGACAACCTGCGGGACAGGTCGTGACCCGACCGAGGTTCCACCGAAATCGGTGGGGCAGCAAGGTTCGGACAAACAACCGGCCCTGAAGTGGGCACCTCGACTGCAGCGAGCGGTTGCGTCTGCCGTTAGGGTGGCAGCTGCTTGCTGGACGGGGAATGAATTGGAGTCGATTGATTCCCAGACAATAGCAACTGCTGCCACATGAACTCCTCATAACGTCGACGCCATCTGCATTGAAGCCACTCCTCATCCGAGGAAGGAGATGAGGAGGAACGGTAATGCCACTTAACTCGGTGCCCCGACCGAGACCGCCGAAGTCAGCAGGAGCGGCTTGACCAAGAAGAGGACCGAGACCCAGATCCTTGGGGAACCGAGGGTGGGTCTGGGAAGGAGCGGGGAACACCTGCTCTTCCCTCGGCTCGGACAAAAAGACCGAGGCCTGTCGCCCCGAAGGTGCAGGCAGAACACCTCGACCTCCACCGGGAAACCAGCGAAGGGTTGACGGCTCCTGCAGTAGACCGCCCAGGTGACAGGTCGAGAGAAGACTCGACAACGTTGACGGGAGTCATGGCCGGCTGGCCTGACGGGGACACCGTGAAGCCAACGGCCTGAGCCGCAACCTCGACCCAAGTCGAAAGTCATCAGACAGGGGAAGGGGACCTCTCCCGCTCCCGAAAGCGCCGACGATGGGACTTACCCTGCGACTCCTTTGACCTGGGCCGAGAGGCAAGTCCCGCAGGCCCCTCTCCCTTCGAGGAAAGGGACTGATGAAGCTCCTTGAACGAAGCTGAATGAGAGGAACTCAAAGAGAGCGGGATAAGCTACCGTGACCTAGAGGAGGGGGGAACAGCCTGGTCACCGCCTCCTCCATGGAGGAAGAGAGATCAAGCTGCTCACGAGACAGCCGGGACGGACACTGCCCAACGAGTTTCTCCAAAGATTTTTCCGCACGAAAGTTCCAGGTCACCCAAGCCCCAAACGGGCCGCACGATCCTCCAGGACGCTGGTCAAAGGCACAGCAAAATTCGCAAACTTGCAGATCATGGTCCAAGTCGAGGCAGTAAACGCACGTGGAGTGCGGGTTCCTGGAGGTATTCCCTGGGTGCCTCCGAGAGCTGGGAAATGAAATATCCACCGCAGCAGCGAGGGAAGAAGACCAACGTTTTAGAAAACTTTCAAACTAAATTCCGAGAAACCGAAAAATCAGGAACCAGTCGAAAACGCAGAGTGCTAAGGAGGGAACCTGAGCTTCCAAGTGGTAAGGAAGATCTGGCGTCATGGGGTGGAGCCAAGAGTTTTACCACCCAGGTGGGTGGGAGGATCCAGCTTGAAGACCTTCTGGCAAGATTTAAAGCAGCAAGGAACCTGCCAAATAATGTGGATGAACAACATATCCATGTCCCTAGAACCTGAAGCTTTTAAGGTACTGTGAATAAAATAAATGCTACCAGCTTGTAAAAAAGTCCAAGGAAAATCTTGCAAATGTGTGTAAAGCCAGATCACAGCAAGTGTGCAGTTTGACTAAAAGTTATCAGTAGCTGGTGTAAATAGGGTGTGCAGCGGCTTGATCCAGATTCTAAATGTTGATGCACAGGAGTGCTGCCGCCGCCATTACAGGGTGGGGTAGTAAAGTAAACACAGCAGCAGAGGAGCCATTTTAAAACTAAAGAGTGTGTTCAATAAAGTGGGACTTTCAGTTACAGTGAACTTTTGTTTATTTTTCTGCAGTTATGGCCTCAGGACCAGCTCGTTACCCGGATCATGCCCGGGTTGCAGTAACAGCAGCAGTAAATAGACTGAGAGATATTAAAAAGTGGTGCTATGGAGGGCAACTGCCTCCTGATGTGGCAATTCCTAATTATCCAGTGCGTGTATGCCAAATATGCTTGAGTGCTGGAAGGGACATCTTCATGATTCCTCACTGTGCTGGATGCCTACAAAAATATGGCTTGTATAAAGCACCTCCAATTTGTTTGACCCCCACATGGACAAAAATTCATGAATCTGCAGTTGGCAGCACACAGCACCAGACGGAGCCTGTGGAGGAAGGTCCCTCAGGGGAGTGTGGCACAAAGCTAGAGGGTGCAGACTTAGAGACAGAATCAGAAGTTGAAGTTTTGGATGCTGGATCCCAGAAAGAAAGTTTGGATAAAGCATCAATAGACCCCTGGGTGGGGGGGCCTAGCCCAAGTTTCTTAGGTGAAGATAAGATGCGGGAGGCCTTTGAATGGGAGGTGTCGACCTCCGCACCTAGTGATGAGTGGATAGTCTCAGGAGTGAGAACGACTGCTCACTCCTGGGCTCAGATCCTCAGTGAAGAGGAAGATGAGGGGGAACCTATGTGTCCTTGTGAGAAAGGAACGGATACACAGCCTCAAGATCTTGCCTCGGAGGAATGTATTGAAGAAGGTGGTGATGCCACTGCCCTGGCTTTACAGGAGGAAGAAGTCAGGGATCCGTTTCCAATTTCCTTGAGGATGCGAAGCTGGCAGAACCAGGACTGGCAACCCCCAAGCCAGGCCAGCGGTCTCAGATTGACCAAAGCAAGTAAAGAGGAGAGACTGGTTCGTAGAAAGGCAAATGAGATCTATGGTATGACCTTTCCTACCTTTCCTCAGAAAGTCTGGGAGGAGATTGAGAACTGCAGGAAATCCTGGATCCTGCCGAAAAAGAAGAACCACTGATGAAAGAACAAGGAGGTAAGAGCAGAAACAATCCGTCAACAACAAATGCAGTAACCCTGAAAGCTTATCCTAATGTTAGATAAAACTGTAAAACCTGTAAAACACCACCTGTAATAATTTCAGAGAAGATATATGCTGTAAGAAACACTTTGCTACAGAGAAAAATAAAGTAATGAAATGTTAGTAACAAACAGTAGCAATCCCTGTGAGTAAAAAATTAAAACACCACCACACAGTAAATCTGCTTAGCCAAAAGAAGTCTTAATCCTTTTCCCTTGCTCTGGTAAGTTTCTCTACTCTGCCTTTCAAGCTGTCTTAGAAGGAAAGAGCTCAGGTGAAGCCTTGGGCAGCAAACCAAGTATTCTCTCTTAGAAGGAAAGTGCTCAGGTGAAGCTAGGTGCCTTGGCCAGCAAACCAAGTCTTCTGGAAAAGCATCAGGGGTGGATGGGATTATGGTGGAGCTATACCAGCACCTATTGCACATCATAATCCCCCCTTCCCCTTCTAGCAGCTGTGCAGGAAGCTAGATCAAAAGGCTCTCCCACACACAATGAAAGAGGGGGTTATCACACTGTTACCCAAACAATCCTCGGACTCCCTAGATTGTGCAAACTTTAGGCCTATTTCACTAATATCTGCAGACACCAAAATTATAGCCAAGGTGTTAGCTAATAGAATAGAATGGATTCTTCCCTCCATAATTCACCCCTCACAGGCAGGGTTTCATAAAGGCAGAACGCAAGTAGATAATATCTTCTTGGTGCTAAACCTCAAATGGCATGCTGCACAATCTTCCTCTCCCATGGCGGCAATAGCAGTCAATTTCCAGAAGGCACTCGACTCAATAGAGTGGAAATATTTACACTCTATTCCAAAGGCATATGGCTTTGGGCCATACTTTTGTAGCTGGATAACCACCCTGTATAACAACTCTACAGCCTGTATTCTCATGAACTGCACCATTTCATGAAAACCATCTCTGTTCTCTCCTGCACCCTCCTCTGAACCCCCCACCCACCCTTTTCGTGGCAGGTTCCCTAGTCTCCAACCCTATCTCTGTCATCAATGCCCTAAACAAGTTCTTTTCCACCTGTGCCCTCCCACATGACCCCCTCATTGTCTGCCCCTCACCCCGTGTGGACCTCTGGTTTTCAACTGTTCCTGGTATTACCTGCTGAAATCTTTAGAGCTCTTAGCTCCTTAAACTCCTCCAAATCCAGCCCAGATGGCTTACAGCCTAGACTCATTCAAATCTCTGCCGCCTCCATTCTGACCCTGTTAACTTATAGTATCTCCTCAGTTTATCTCTCTCTCTCTCTCTCTCTCTCTCTCTCTCTCCTCCTCAACCATACCCTCAACTTGGAAGTCAGCTATGGTCATACCCCTTCATAAAGGGGTGACCCCACCATCCCTGGCAATTACTGCCCCATATCTCTTCTCCCAACACTTGCCAAGGTTCACGGATCTCTTATCCTCTCTAGGCTTAACACTTTCCTCACTACTTCCAGCACTCTTTCCCCTGTTCAATCTGGTTTTAGTAAACTCCACCACACCTCCTCCTTTCTTCACTTTACAGACATCATTCACTCTGCAATGGACCAAGGGCAGATCACCTCAGCTATTTTCTTCGACTTTGCTAAGGCCTTTGATTCTGTCTCCCACCCTCTCCTTCTAAGCAAGCTAAGTGCCACTGACCTTTCCTCAGCTTCTGTCTCCTGGTTTTGCTCCTATTTAACTGGTCAGGCCCAATCAGTCAAAATCAGTACTGTCCTGTCTCCCTCCTTCCCCATTCTTGCAGGTGTCCCACAGGGCTCAGTCCTTGGAGCTGTCCTCTTTTCCCTGTTTATCAATGACCTCCCCTCTGTATGCTCCCATGCCAAAATCCACATGCACGCAGATGACACTGTCCTGTTCCTCTCTGGTCCCTCTGCCCCAGCTGTCCAAACCCCACACCAACAGAACTTTACCATAGTTTCAAACTGGTTTAATGAAAATTGCCTAAAAATAAACACCAAAAAAAAGGTAGCAATGACTTTCAGCTCCAAACAGAAACTCGCTAGGCCCTCCACCCTCCCTGCCTTCTCTACCCCTGCCAACACTCCACTTGATGATGTCCCAGCCTACAAATACCTTGGAATATGACTTGATCCCTCACTTGACCTCTCCTTGCACTTTAAGGCCCTGCACACCAAACTATGTCCCAAACTGGGTCTACTGTGCCGCCATAAGGGAAGTCTTCCCATCCCTGTCAGACTTGACCAGCTAGTGAAATGGATCCTCCCAGCTTTCGACTTCGCTGACATAGTCTTTTGAGCAGCCCCTACCTACCTCCTCCCTCACCAAGCTGGAAATCCTCTTTAATGCCTTCTGTCGTTTTGCCTCAGATTCCCCCTGCCGACTCATCACTATGAGCTCTACTTCTCCCTGTCCCACCAATCTCTGTTGCACAGATGCACATTCCACTGCTCCACTTTCATCTCCAAATACTGGTCTGTCACTCTTCCTCTTACCTCTCCTCTCTCCTAACCCCAGCTACTCCCTCTCCCTACAATTCACGTACAAATGGGCTCCATTCCTTTGCCCTCCCACAAGTATGCATTTCTGCCAGGAAACTTGCTTTCTCTTATAGACTCTCTTTACTCTGGAACTACCTCTTTCCTCAGACTCGCATCACCCCTTCCTTTCCTCTACTAACGTGCCTCCTCAAGCCACTCTCAGTCACATCTTGCAGCTGTCCTCTGCCCTAAATCTACACTAATACCATAGTCCTCCTGCTCTTATTTTGCTTGTATCTACTTGTAACCATGCACAATACTCTGTAATTTTACTCTTAGAATTGTAAATTTTATTAGCTGTTTGCACTATACTGTATGAAAAATGTATTCCGTATTTTGTATTGTACTGTATATTTTTGCATTCCTGTACATTTACTGTAGTATGATTTTTGTTATCCCTCTGTTGCATTTGTTCCCATCCAGGAAATGAGCCTTGGCTCAGTGTGCCTTTCCCGGTCATCAAATTTTAAATAAATAAATACATTTCAGCACCATTTATGCTCCATAGAGGGATATGGAAAGGTTGCCCCCTGTCCCCATTGCTTTCTCTGGTGACCCTGGACCCCCTTACCTGAAAACTACTAGCATCAAGGGATATACAGGGTATACAGGTCCAAGGTAAATCCTACCTGGTTAACACCTATGCAGATGATCTACTCCTCACCATTTCCAACCCAACACAGTCCCTGCCATGTATAATGGCCATTTTAGATCAATTTGCAGCAATCTCAGGACTCATGGTGAACTGGAATAAAACCACTCTATCACCCTTGAATCTGTCGTGTGGTAAAGAGTGTATAATGGTACAGGGATGGGCTGGGCATCAGGTGGATTTTCTTACATGGGGGTCAGCTGACAAACATAGAAACATAGAAGTTGACGGCAGATAAGGACCGGAAGGCCCATCCAGTCTGCCCATTTCTTTTTCTACCTTGCGAATGTGCCATAGGCCTTTGCTTTGTCAATGGCCTATATATTCATACTCATCTGTATTGCTCCCTTATGCTTATCCCATGCCTGTTTGAAGCCCTGCACTGTATTCATATCCACCACTTCCTGAGGTAGGCCATTCCATGCATCCACCACCCTTTCTGTGAAAAACTACTTCCTCACATTACCCCTTAATCAGCTTCCCTCTAATCTCATGCTGTGTCCTTTTGTCCTGCTAATTTTCTTATATTGAAACATGTTAGACTCTTTCACCTTGTTAATGCCCTTCAGGTGTTTGAATGTTTCAATCATATCACCTCTCTCCCTCCTTTGCTCTAGGGTATACATATTGAGTTCAGTTAATCTGTCCTCATATGTTTTCTGATGCAGTCCCTGCACCATTTTGTTTGCCTTTCTCTGGACTGCCTCAGTTTGGTTAATGTCCTTGTGAAGGTGTGGCCTCCAGTACTGCATGCAGTACTCCAGATGGGGCCTAACCATTGTCTTGTAAAGAGGGATTATTACCTCCGTCTTCTGACTCGTGATACCCCTACTAATACACCCCAACATCTCTCTAGCCTTACCTACTGCTTTAGAGGTCTGCTTGAATGATTTCAGGTCATCGGTGATGATGACGCCCAAGTCTCTTTCTTCCTTTGTGACTGCCAGCAACTCCCCTCCCAGCTTATAGGTGGCTTCAGGCTTTCTCTTCCCTATGTGCATGATCTTGCACTTCTTTGCATTAAACCCCAGTTGCCACTCTTCCGACCATTTTGCTAGTTTATCCAGATCTCTTCTCATTCTGCCCACACCATCTGGATCATCTACTCTGTTGCAGAGGAACCAATTGGAAGGACTTAGTAGAAGCCAGTTTCTCTTCTCTCCTCACCTCGCTTGAGCCAGAAATCTGAAGACAGCAGGAACTTCGCCTGTCCCTTATAGGAAAGGTGGAGGCCATCCGTATGTTTATACTGTCTAGGTTCTCCTACTTATTCCATAACCTTCTCTTAGGGGTATCAGACAAGATCTTCCATAAAGTTGACAAGCTTATACCTTTTTGTGGGAAGGAAAAGCTCCCAGAATCAGAAGAGAAAAACGTAGGCCGGTATGCATAACATATCTGACCTATTTGCCCCAGACTCACAGGATCTATTCTTATTCCAGCAAATCCAGGAAATGTTTGGTATACTCAGAACTGATTTCTGGAGATTCCTGCAAATCAGGAGTGCCATCTCCTTCAGACTGCCTGTCTACACATAACTAAGGAATGGGACTGGTTAATACATCTACACAAACCTAACAAAACAAAAGGTCTATCAGGATGTGTATACCAGACCCTTAGAGATGTGCAACCTTGTCCCACAGAGAAATGTTAGGCTAAGTTGGGAACAGGAGCTATCAAACACCCATCTCCCCAGACACATGGGCCCAGTGTATTAAGAACACCCAAATGGCATACTATGATGCGAGAGGCCAGTTAATTCAGTGGAAAATCCTGCTGAGGTGGTATCGCACCACATATGCCTTATGCAAAAGAGGCTTACAGTACTACCACATTCTAACTGCTGGCAATGTCTTGCTCCCAATGCCACCATCCTACATGTTTTGTGGCAATGCCCCAAACTGATGCCCTTCTGGCCAAATGTCCTGAAGGACTGCTCAAAGAACCTGGGCCTTCAAATTCCACATCATTCAGCACTGGTTCTTCTGGGGAAAACCTCTTTAGTACCTCATAGCCTACCTCAGGAAAAGAATTGGCTACAGGTTGCACTCATGGAAGCTAAATGAGCTATCCTGATTAATTGGAGGTACCTCGCACCCCCATCTCTACTCACATGGCATGCCGCATTGACAAAAATGGCAGTTTTCAAGACTCATGTTCTCCACCTGCAGTCAATTCTAGGTATACCACCAGAAATGGAGCAAATATTTGCACTCCCACCTATGCTTAGTGCCAACACTCCCTCCCGAAAAATCCTCCTATGTAAATCTATGTCCCCCCCACAGGTGGAGACCCTGTGGTTCTTCACAGCTGTAAGCCCTATTGCTATTTCCCTGTCCTTTTTTACAGTTCTATAAGGATACCAGAACTGTACAAGGACCTTGTCTATCTGATACTACTATGACTACCAGATTTAGTGTTACTGCAATTAGTAGCCTCAGTAATGTTAAGTTCTTTTATGATTACAGTTAGACATATAATGTGTTATCTAGCAGTTGAGTTTTATAGTATGACTGTTGAGTTTATACTGTACCTGTTTTGTATCTGAAAAATCAATAAAAAACATTTAATGTTAAAAAAAAACAGCATTAGAGATACCCTCAGATGAAGGACTTTGATTTGTTTAAACTGCTTGTGTAAGAGCCATTCTGTACTTTTTTAAAATTTTAATTCTATTATGATTGATAATAGTAAAACGCTACTTGCGAATTTTATAACTGCACCTAGTTTCCTATGCTTCCTGACCTTTTCCTCGACAACAAGGGCCTTGTCCATATCAGTGGATGGGGGGGGGGATCAATCAATATCCCATAATTCAGCAAGTCAGAGGGTGTAGCTAGAGCCTGTGTGGCTGGCTGTGTGTCTTTGTCTCTGTCAGTAGTTTAGTTTTTGTGGACTTTCCTGTGTTTCTGCTTGGAGGAACTGGACCATTCTTGGACATAACATCTATGAACATTTCCTGGACTAAGAAACTGCAAAACATCACCACCAGGTATTGGCATTCTCATCATAAATCAACGTTTTTGGAAGCCATCAAAGCCAAAAGTAAGGTCAGTAAATCTGTTATACAAGCACTGAGTTGTGGAGTGCTACATTGAATCCACATTTCCGTCTGACTTTTTCTTAAAGGATGTGTACTTGTCTTTGAGGTCTATTCACAACCATTTTGGAGAACAAAGGCTAGATACTAACAAAGGATTTTTACATCCTGCATATGTCCCAGGCCAATGTTCATCACCTTCAGGAATTTAAGCCCTTCAGGAATTTATCACATTCTGGGTCTTTGAGCTACAATAACAGTTTTCTGGTCCCTGGTAGTTCACCATTTCCTGAGGATTTGATTACTTTTCATCAATCAAGTGGCACCTCTGAGAACATGGCTTTATATATTGTGCTCTGCAATATCACAGGGCAAACGCAGACCAGCAAGGCCAAGAGGGCTAGATGCCATACAACAAAACTAGTCTGCAAAATGATTAAAGCGTACCTTCTTAGGATACTGCTTATGCTACTTCTGATATCTGGAAATGTTCATCCTAACCCGGGGCCTACCGACCGGGCACCCCATGCCACAAAAAGGCGGGAGGGGTCCCTCACATTAGCCTCAATCAATGTCTGCAGCCTCCTTAACAAACTTGACATCTTGCAAACCTGGGTCCAGCAACATAGCCCTGATGTACTCTCTGTTGTCGAAACATGGCTTAACCCCAAGATACCGGATGCTGCAGTCACCATCCCTGGATACTCTATATTCAGGCAGGACAGGGTTTCCAAATGAGGTGGAGACTGTGCCATCTACCTGAGGAATTTCTATCTGGGTCAAGTCTTCCCATTCTCAAACTCTAAACCACCCTCACAGGTTCTCGCTATTAAAGTTCTACTCAGGGCACACAACAAGGAGCTCACCATTGCCTCTGTGTACCTACCCCCTAAAGATCAGTCCAATGGATTTATGAGCATATTGGAAAGCCTACAGGGATTACACCATAACTCTGAACTCATAGTACTAGGTGACTTCAACATAAATTGGCTATTGCTGGAGGCCAGAAACTACAAGGATGCTGTTATGTCACAGAATCTCACCCAGTTTTTTACCACCCCCACCAGATGCAACTACAGGACAGGGTCGCACACACTTCTGGACTGGATCCTTACTAATCACCCTGAATGAATCTCAAAAGTCTCAGTGCTCCCTGATGGGATCAGTGACCACTCACCGGTCACATATACCTGGACAAATTCATTAAGCCCCCTCCTAAAATAATCCACACCAGAGTGTTAAAGCAGGGGTACCTTGAGCTACCAAAGACACACCTAAGCCACCTGGACTGGACACCAATCGACTCTGCCATTGATGTAAACCAAGCCTTAGACCTTTTTATCAGCCACTTCACTGCAGCCTGCAATATCTTTGCACCTCTCAAAAAGCTGAAGGTCAAGGGCAGAGCTAATCCTTGGATAACCCCTGATCTAATCACTTTACTCAAACTTAGGGATTATCTCTGGCACTGTGCCCGTGCAACATCCAAACCTGGGGATATTCATAAGTATAAAGCTGCCAGAAATGATTGCACACGGGCAGTTAGGAGCACCAAAAGCAAATACTTCAAGGAAGCTCTCTCCAACTCCTGGGGTGATGGAAAAAAATTTTGGAGTAACTTGAAAGACCTTACAGGCAAGAACCCTAAGTCACCACTCACCATGCTCAACATAAGTGGAACACCAACATCTGACCTGTACACAATCACCACCAACTTTAACAATGCGTTCTCCAACTTGGATAGTGTCCTCCCTTCTAATTTCTTTGATGCCCCCTCTGGTAGTAACCCTTCTGCAACTACTCCTCTCCTACACCCTGCCCCACAATTCTACTTCAAGGAGATCCCAGTGCATGAAGCCAGAACCTATATTTGGAAGGCCATTCACAATGCAGGCTACAGTGGTGACTCCCTTGACCTGAAGTTGTTAGCACTTGTCCTTGAAGAAGTCCTTGAACCCCTGACAAAGGTCCTCAATCTATCACTAAGGATGTCCCAGTTCCCAACTCGCTGGAAACAGGCGACCATCACACGGTACACAAAAGTGGAGACAAATCACTGCACTCCAACTACAGACCTATCTCCATCCTCCCTCCGTTGTCTAAGGCCCTGGAGCGCGTACGCCTCAGACCAACTAGTCAAGTACCTGGAAAATACGACATTCAGTGTCCTGAGCAACACGGTTTCTGAAAAGGCACAGTACCACCACTGCACTATTAGAATTCATGGCTTCATCCATACCATGCTCGATCAAGAAACTGTGTAGGGCAGTATTCTCGACCTTACAAAGCCTTTGATACTGTGAACCACCCACTCCTACTCAAGCAATTATCAAACATTGGGCTCTCCAATGAAGCACTGCTCTGGTTTTCAAGCTACCTTGGGAGAGGGTCCAGCGGTTAGGATTGCGGTGTCACCTCAGAAGAAAAGCCAGTCCTTTCAGGGTCCCACAGGATCCATCCTGGGGCCACTACTCTTCAGCCTCTTCCTCAATGACCTTCCAGTGTCTGCCACAGAAGTACTGCTCTCGCGATGACACAGTCATGTTCACCAACCATGAAAGCATGAGAGCTCCTTGAGAAGCAATTACAGCTTGAATTCATAGATCAAGAATGGTTCAAGTCACACAACTGGTCATGAACTACAGCAAAACAAAGGTAATGACCTTCTACAATGTCAGGAGCAAGTACAAATCCCGTGACCTCACCATCCTAAACCAAACAGGGACCTTACTTGAACACGTTCCTGATTTTAAATACCTAGGTGTCACATTGGACAGCTCACTCTCCTACCATCGGTACATAGATTCTGTCGCCAAAGCCACCAACATCCATATAGGCCTACTCTACAGGCACAAACACTGCATGGCTCCTGACACTCTCCAGTTGGCTGTCAACAGCTCTGTCACCTCCATCATCGATTACGGGCTAGTAATTTATGGCTCTGCCTCCGCCTCTGCCCTCCGCAGAATTACAGTTGCACTCAACAAAGCATGCAGGCTGCTAACTGGGGCTGACCGACTTACACACACTTGTGACCTGTACACTTGGGCAGGATGGCTTCCTCTCATCAGCCGGATACAGTACCAAACCTGCCTCTTAGCCAAAAAAGTCCTCCTCGGAGTCATGCCCCCGGGCATTGAAAAGCTCCTCATTAACCACCACAGCACCCAGCTAACTAGAAGTTCACAACAACTAACCTTCCTTGTCCCCAGATGCCGGACTACCATGGGCCAGAGGGCCTTTGCCCACAGAGCACCACAGTGGTACACTACTCTCAACAAAGAAACTCTTACTGCTGCTGCTCTTGGCCCTTTTAAGAGACAACTCTGATTTCATCTCATTTCAACTAGTCATTGTGACCTCCTTGCCTAATCAGGGGCCCACCGCTCACTGGCCTCCACTTCAGTCTTGACAGCTACCTCTCCCCACCTTGCCCCCTCCTACCTGCCTACCCCCTTGTCCCCTCTCCCTTTCCTCCCCCCAGGCATTTCCTGACTTTTATCCCTCCCTTCCCTTCCCTTTAGAGCTCTTACCCTCACCCTCTACCCTCCGACAATGGCCTTCCTGCCTGCATATCCCCTTTCCTCTCACCTGCAGTGCTTATTTCTAAGATTGCCCTTGGCTGGTATGTCATGCTACCTAACATTTGGCACATTTTGAATTACTGGAATTTCCTAAACCTCAGTCTCTTACTTCTTTTTATTGTGTAACTATGTATTATTATGTTGACCTTTGTATGTATGTACACCCCCATTCCTTCGACATGGAACCTTTGTAAACGAGCAGTTCCTGCTCAAAGGTATTTGTAATCCTAGATTTCAATAAAATAAAAAAAATAAAAAATAAAGTAAGGATGACAGAGTGAGAGACCTTATGGCTCTGGACCAGATGAACTTAAGGGTACTTTAGGATAGTGAATCTTCCAGACACATAAGGTCATATGGTGATTGTAAAGGCATTCAGTAAGGTGCCTAAAGTCTATGTATGTAAAATGTTATTTAAACAGTAATACAGCCATTAGGGTTCAAAGAATCCCTATTTACAAGGTGTTCCTGTGTGTACAAAAGTTCAAATAACAATAGTTACAATAGTCATAGACATTCAATACATAACATTCATATTCAACTTATACATATAACACAAATTTAAAAATACACCTAACAACATGATATAAAAAATCACAGACAATTTACATCAACTTGTGTAAAGGTATCATATGGAGGTATCACATGGGGAATTCACCGGTTGCATACACATCTGAAACATAACTGCTGCTTTACTGCTGTTTTATACATAGTGGTGGATAACTCTAAGTCACATAGGAAAGGAGTAAGTCCATTCCAGCTTAAAGCAGCTTTATGCTGAAAAGTCATATTACTAAATCAATTTTTTAATTTTGAAATCATCAAGTCCCTGGCACCTGATTTTCGTAAATTCAATCCGTGTATTGGCTTTTAAAGTTTAACTACTAAATGATGTTGAGGCATATTTTTAAATAATCCTTGAATCCGATTCAACCAAATACCCTCAGCCTGCTGATGTAATGTATTTCATCCTAATTTAGTATACATTATACAATGATGGGTACTAAAATCGCATCTTAGTATAAATCTCGCCAGTTTATTATAAAGTACCTCCAAACTCTGTAATTGCTTTTTGGAGGTATGCCTATAGATATGGCTTCTGTAATCTATTACTGGCAATACTAATCGATTTACTATACTCAGACGCATTTCTTTAGTTATACAATTTGATATACGTCTCATTGCACCAATTTTAGCATTTGTTTTCCTCATCAGTTCAATTATGTGCTGTTCAAAGTTTAAATGTTGGTCAATTTGAATGCCTAGATATTTATATACTGGTGTCTGCTCCAAAATTTTCCCTTCCTGAGTCTTTATAATTATTTTTGGTATGGTTTTATTATTCTGTTCTGGCCCAAAAAACATTGTCTGTGTCTTTTTGTTGTTTATCAAAAACCCAAGAGAGGAGAAAAATTCCTGCATGGTCAAAAAGTCACCTTGCAATTTTTGTTCTACCTCATCTGGATTTTTACCTACAGTCTAACTTGTGAATGCTTTATACTATTTGGTAAATCATTTAAATAAACTATGAACAAGAGGGGACCCAGTATGGATCCCTGGGGTACCCCTATTGTCACAGAACCCAGTGAGGACTTCTGGACATTTAACATAACAAATTGAGATCTCTTATCTAAATATGATTTAAACCATTTACAGGTTTCTTCCTCCACTCCTATTTTTTCCAATTTGCTTAATAAAATACTATGATTCACCAAATCAAATGCCTTTGATAGGTCCACGTATACTGCACCCACAGACCTCGAATCCTCCAAAGGAGTGGCTATTAAGTCCAAAAAGTCTGTGAGTGCAGTAGCTGTGGACCTACCCTGTCTAAATCCAGATTGAAACAGAGTTAATTTTTGATATTGTTCAAGATATTCCATCAATTGACCATAAACAATTTTTTCCAAAATCTTGGAAACTGTTGATAACAAGGCTATTGGCCGATAATTTGAGGCAGCCATAGAATCTCCTCCCTTGTCTATAGGAATAACTTTAGCCTGCTTTCCAACTCAAAGGAAACAGACCCTCCCTAAGACTCCAGTTGAAAATGTCCCTCAATATTGGTGATAACTCTAGGGCAGCCTCTTTTAATAGTCTATTTTCAATGTTATCAGGACCACTAGCCTTGTTAGCCTTTAATTTATTTATTAGTTTTCGGACTTTGAGCTCTGTAACTATCCTAAATCTAAACTTTGGTACATAATTTCCTGTAAACTTTCTAAGTCTAGATTTTGAGAAACGGTTTGTGTTTGGTTAATTTTAGCTGCAATTTCTGGTTTCAAATCAGGAAGTTCAATAAAATAATTATTCAATGTCTCTGCAGCACATTCTGCTCCAAGTACAATACCATTTTGACTAAGTGTTATCTCAGTTTGATTTTTAACAGGATTTATAAGATTTTTTATTAAGGACCAGTAAGTTCTTGGATATGTTGATTCCCTGATCTTTTGTTTATAATAAAATGCTTCAGATTTTCTTATTTCCTGAATGACTCTATTTCTAGTTTTTTAAAATTTATCCCATACTTCTGGATTCAGGGATTTATTGGTTTTTTTCCAGAGTTGATTTTTCATCCTGATTAACTTCTTTACAGCTACAGTTATCCATGGCAAATGATTTTGTTTTTGAAAACTTTTTTCAAAGGAGCAAATCTATCACATGCCTCAATAAACACTGATGTAAATTCCTGTACAGCCAAATTTTAAACAAGGATTAAAAAAATTCTATACCATGGTAACCCCTGTAAATGTTTTCTAAAGAGAAATTTATTAAATTTGGTATAACATATTTTATACATCGTTGATGCTTTAGCTGTTGGGATAACACTTATGTCAGGGGAAATAATACATTTTATCACATTGTGGTCCCCTAAATTGGGTTCACCTACCCCTTTTTCCACTACAGTCACTACAGGAGAAAAAAAAACCAGATCCAGTATACTTCCTTTACTTGTTAATTTACCTTTTGCTGTGGGGGAGTTTATTATCTGAGCCAGGTTTAAACATAGAGTTTTCCAATGCATGATCCCTAGGACATCCCCAGGTGGCATTAAAGTCACCAATCAATATTGCATTTGAGTGTCCTATACATTCCATCATAATATGTGAAAATTTATCAAAATGAGTAATGTTTACCTTGGGTGGAGAATAAAAATAGAAACATAGACATAGAAACATAGACTTTGATGGCGGATAAGGACCACTTGGCCCACCCAGTCTGCCCATTTCCCTACCAACTGGATAAGCTGCAGATTCTAGTTAACCAACAGCCTACTTCCTGCAACCCCCCCACTATAATTCCCTTATGTCTGTCCCATGCATGTTTGAATTCACCCACTGTTTTAGATGCAATGACCTCCTCAGGAAGGCGGTTCCATGTATCCACCACTCTCTCAGTGAAAAAAATTTCCTCAATTACCCCTGAGCCATCCCCCCTCTATCTTTAAATTGTGCCCCCTTGTTTTTACACATCTCTTTTTCTGAAAGATGCTACCCTCCTGGACTTTGTTAATTCCCTTGAGGTACTTGAGAGTTTCTATCATGTCCCCTTGTCCCTCCTTTCATCAAGAGTATACATATTAAGCTCTCTCAGTCTTTCTTCAAATGGTTTCTGCTGAAGACCCTGCACCATTTTAGTTGCCCTCCTCTGGACTGGTTCCATTCTGTCTATGTCCTTGCATAGATGAGGTCTCCAAAACTGCACACAGTACGCCAGATGGGGTCTCACCAACTGTCTGTGTAGAAGGATAACCACTTCCCTTTTTCTACTTGTGATGCCCCTTCCTATGCATCCCAGTATTCCCCTGCTCTCCTTACCGACTTTTCACATTGCTTACCCACCTTTAGGTTATCTGATATGACTACCGCCAGGTCTCCTTCCATTTTTGTTGTTGTTAGTACCTCCCCTGCTATTGTGTACTCTTCTCCTGGGTTTTTGTTTCCCAGGTGCATTACTTTGCACTTCTTTGCATTGAATCTAAGTTGCCATATGTCTGACCATTCCTCCAACCTTGCCAAGTCCCTTCTCATCTTTTCTACCCCTCTTATGTATCAACTCTGTTACAGATCTTTGTGTCATCTGCAAAGAGGCATACCTTTCCCTCCAGACCCTCTGCAATGTCACCTATAAAGATGTTAAAGAGGACTGGACCCAGCACTGAGCCCTGAGGTACTCCACTAGTAACCTCCCTTTTTTTGGAATGTGTTCCATTCACCATTACCTTCTGTGTCCTGTTGTGCAGCCAGCCCACAATCAGATTTCATGTCTGTATCTTTATCAATAGGCATTCAATTCCTTCAATTTTCCCTGAGTATATAATCCTAGAAAGACCTAAACTGTGTCTTATATAAATTAGAAACCCCCCATGTCCCTCAATCTTGTCTGTGATGATAAAAATCCTCAAATTCAACTTCAGTTTGATGAATGTCCCTTTTTAACCAACTTTCGGACAAAATTACTATCTCTGGTTTTTCCAAATCAACCCAGGCTCTGAGGAGGTCCATTTTATTGATTAAACTCCTTGCATTATCCAGTACCAATTTAGTGGTCCCTCCCTCAGGGCCTGGGTTTAACTCAATGTCCCCACAAAGGACAAGAGATATCAAAAGCATCTGACTTGATGAAGACTGGCTTCTCGAATAAACTAGAAAACATGTCTTTTGAATCTCCTGTCTAATCAAGTTAAAGGGATTTCTCCCTCTAGTTATCTTAATAACCCTTAATTGATTCTTACTAGACTGACAAAGATTCAATTATACACCAGATCGTACTCCTGGAGAATCAGAACTAGTAGGAACATACATTTGTACCATACAGGTAAATCCTACCAGTAGCCCTAGCATTGTAAACATGAGACCCTTCATTTTAATTTCTTAACTGTGTTATTATTACAAAACTTGAAGATGCAGGTATTGTTATCTTTAAAACTAATAAACTCACTACAGGTTATTTAACCAACTGTTATAAATAAAAACTACACTTTTATAACTTAAACCATTATACACATTTCCCTTTTAGACCTCCAAGCAGCTTATGAGATATTTAAAACAATATGTTAATTTTTCCCTGTTTAGCTCTGATCAACACATATGGCATTTAAACAATATAGTTTCTGTTTTTATTACACTTTGACTTCTTTTAAGTAACCTGCCAAGTCCAAATTATAAGTGCTTTCACTGCTTTCTGATACTGATGGCACTTCGCTTCACTCCATGGCAACGCTACTGCGCTTTCGCGTTAGCAAACTAATGTGAGCTTTATCAGACACTGCCCCTCCTCCTCTGATGACTTCTTCTCCATTCTGTCTCTCACATGGGCTGGTCACGGTTTTCTCGACTGCAGGTGGAGGCACAGAGGGGAGCAGTGGCACACACTGAGCACAAGATTATAAACTGGGGCTACAGTCAGGCACAAGCAAACAAGTAGCAGCTTGTTCAGCTTACAGGTCTAGCAGATGGTAGTCAGATGTTATCAGCCGCAGCGTACCTGAATTATTTAAATGCAGCGCGGGCTTTTATCAGACACTGCTCCCCCTCCTCTGATGATGTCTTCTCCATTTTGTTTCTCACATGGCCTGGTCCTGGTTTTCCCAACTGCAGGTGGCGGCACAGAGGGGAGCAATGGCACACACTGAGCACAAGATTATAAACTGGGGCTACAGTCAGGCACAAGCAAACAGGTAGCAGTTCGTTCAACTTACAGGTCTAGCAGATGGCAGTCAGATGTTATCAGTGGCACAGTGGGGGGTGAGAGATAATGACTCGGTCTAACAGTGAGTGGTAAGGGGGCAAGGAATTGAGGTGGATGGGTTCAGAAATAGGCTGGATGAGATTAGGTCTTCAGTTAAATGGATCAAAGGTTTAGAGGGGGGAGTCAATCAAAATTAAAGTCACTTAGAAGCATGAATTCATGCAGAAACTTGAAGAATGGTCAGGGGTTTGGCAGTTGAAATTCAATGCAAAGAAGTGCAAGATAATGCATATGGGGCACAAAAACCCTGGCACAATATATCAGTTGGGGGGTGAGGATATAGCATGCACCAAGCAGGAAAGGGATCTTGGGGTTGTCATCTCTGATGACCTCAAGGTAGGGAAACAGTGTGACAAGGCAGCAGGTAAAGCAAATAGGATGCTGGGATGTATAGGCAGGGGCATCACCAGCAGGAAAAGGGAGGTCATAATTCCACTATACAAGACACTGATGAGGCCCCACCTGGAGTACAGTGTACAGTTCTGGAGACCATACCTACGTAAGGACATAGACAGGGTAGAGAAGGTTCAGAGGAGGGCAACAAAGATGGTGCATGGATTGCATCACAAGTCCTATGAAGACAGGTTGAAGGAACTGAACATGTACTCCCTGGAGGAGAGGAGGAGAGGGGATATGATAGAGACATACAAGTATCTTACAGGGAGGAACAGGGTGCGGAAAACACTATTTTAAGCAAAAAGATGTTCCAGGACTAGAGGGCATGGGATGAAGTTGGAGGAGGACGATTCAGAGGAAACATGAGAAAGAATTTCTTCACAGAACGGGTGGTGGACAAGTGGAACACCCTGCCAGAGGAAGTGGTGGGGGCTGAAACAATCACGGGATTTAAGAATACATGGGATAGACATAAAGGAATTCTGGAGGTCAGGGGTAAGGGGCAACAGACTTCTAGGAAAACAAACTGAACTTACAAGCTCAAATGGGCAGACTGGGTGGGCCATAGGCCCTTATCTGCCGACACTGTCTATGTATCTATGTATCAGAGGAAGTGAGGGAGGAGAGGGTGACAAAACTAGGAGGTGAGAAGGGGTGCAAAAGCCAACACAGGATGTGTTTATGGGAGGCAGCATTGGCAGACTGAGATACAACATCACAGCAGAGGCTGAGACGAGTGTATACGGCAATCCTACCACCTTGTTTCCGACTATTCAGCCTATATATGACATAATCAGCAATAGCAACATCCTCATCACTGACCCTAGAAGGAAGCCAGAAATATGTGATACGAATCTCAGGCTGGTAGTGGATATTTATTTATTTATTTATTGAAATATTCGGAAAAGACCTTTGAGTCAGGGACTCATTTACAAAGGTTCCACGTCATACATAAAATGGTACAGTTATGAGATTTGAGATACAGATATCAACACATAGAACTTGAGATACAGATTTCAGCACATAACAGATGACAATTCACAATCAGTTACATAGGTAAGTTAGTAGATGGCTAACAGATATTCAGAAACATTGTCAAGGGCAGTCACATTGGTATGAGGTCCGAAGGTGTTCCCTTAACTTAGATTTATAAGGACCCAGCTTTGTTTCATCAGCTATATGACTAGGGAGGGAGTTTGTCCAGGTGGGGGCCCTGAAGCTGAAGGTACATTGGTATTGGGAGGTCCGGCAATGGGGTATTCTTAGTAGGCGTTTGCTTGAGCTATGGGTTGTTTTGTCTGGAGGTGCAGGGAGGATAAATTGGTCTTGGGGGGTGAGTCCTAATAGTGCCTTTTTCGTCATAAGGCAGGTGTGGTATCTGATTCTGCTGTCCAGGTTTAGCAGGTTTGAGCTGCTGTAAAGGGAGCAGGAGTGGGTGAGGCGATGCTAACCTAGGATGAGGACGGCAGGCTTTGTTGCACGAGCCTGAGTCTGTTAAGGGTCATGGGGGGGGCTGTGCTGTATATTAGGATGCCGTAGTCTAGCAGTGAAAGGATCGAGGAGTTTATGGTGAGTTGGAGTGCTTCAGGGGTGAGACAGTGCTTGTACCTGTAGAGTACGCCTAGTCTGCAGCTAAGGGCAGTTGATAGGTGCTGGATATGTTGAGTAAAACTGAGGGCGGGGTCTAATGTGATCCCTAAATATTTGTAACAATTTACTTGTTCTAGGGGGGTCTGATTTGCAGTGAGAAGTTGGGGGCAGAGGTTCTTGTGAGGGTTCTGTGGGTGGGCAAATATCATGACTTTGGTCTTATTATAGTTGATGGTGGTGGTGAGCCAGTCTTCGATTTTGCAGAAAGAGTGCTGGAGAGATTGGTGGAGTTTGATAGCCCACAGTCTAAGCTGGTCAAGTTTAGGAAGAAGTTTCCGGGGCATTAAGATGACAAACATGAAGTCTTTTGAGGAAGGGAGAGGGAGAAATAAAAGACAGGGCCCAGGCTGAGCTCAATATCACCAGCTGGCAGGATTAGGAGGGCAAATAAGAGCAAGAGGGGAGGGCCTTATGTTTCTTATGAGAGAAAAGAGAGAGGGGGAGAGAAAGGGAGAATGAAGAAAGTGATGGTTAGGGCTTCAAGATGAAGAGAGAACAGTAAAAGGAGAGTGGCATAGATGGAAGGGAAAACAGTGAGAGGAGAGAGAGGGAGAGGAGGTTGATGTGGGAGAGAAATAGAAAGGAGGAAGAGGGAGAGTGGATATTTAGAGTTTACATAGTGAGAACAGCAAGTAGGTAAATAAAGTGTGTTAGGGAGAGGGGGGGCTAGGTTAGGTAGTGTCTAAAGGCACAGGGTGAAACCCCTGACTGAGAAAAAAACATGGCTGTGATCAGAAGGTAGGGGGATAGTAACAATTAAAAGAACTAAGACTGGGAAAGATAACACCTACAGTAGGTAAGTTTGAGTAGCATAAGCTGGGAGGACCAGGGAGGGGCTGGTGTGGGATAGTTGGTGGCCATGTGACCTACCTTGGCTACCTGTGAGGCTAGAAATGATGTTTTGCAACAGATTTGCTTTAAAATACAGTTTAGGCTGAATCAGAAACAATTATGGGGATCCAAATATTAACACTCAAGAATATTTAAAGAGCAGCTGATGCCTTCAGGAGAACTTTAGCAAAACATAACATTTAGACACAGTTCAGCTTGTATTTAACATTAGTTCTGCATCCCTCCTCCTCATTATTTATTACTGATATAATATGCATGAAAACAGGATCTTTGCTCCTAAAGAGTTCATCTATTCTTGTTGCTTTCTCCCTACCTGAAGTCATAATGTACTGCTTATGACATTACAGTTAGTCCCATGGCAGCAGATTGTGATGTCACAACAGAGAATTATGACTTAAAATAGGGAGTAAGCTGTAGAGGCACATGAACTTTGAGGTATAAAGATCATGTATTCATGCACATTTCCTCATTAATACATAATGTTGAGGAGAAATCTATAGAATATATATATGGCATGCAAGCTGAATTGTACCTAAATATTATGTTTTTCAAAGTTTTCTTTGAAGCATCAGCAGCTTTTTAAGGTATTTTCACACAGCTGATTTGTAGAGCTCACTTATTGCTCTGTCAGCTTAACTCTTGGATTGCTCCATCCTCTGGTGTCTGTCTCTTCTCAACAGTGCCTTGAAGCAGGAATGTCAGAGATATACTACAATCTGAATGTTTAGATCCTTCAGAAAGCCTTACTTCAGATTGTTTTTGATATGCCTTAGACTTCAGCCTTACAGTAATGCTGAGATACTATTTTCCAACACTGAAATTTCCTCAGTTCTTATCTCTCCCTGTGCTTTTTGCACTAGGAAACCAGCAGACATGAAACTGCATGCAAGAATGTTTCCTAGGGCTGGCCCGCTGGCATGGAAGGCTGAAGCACCTTACCTCCTGCCGTGTGGACAACCCCGGTTTGGTAATGGACTTGGGTCACCTAGGTCAGCCAAGCAGGGGAAGATTAAGCATCCGAGAGACTGCTCTTCTGTCCTGGGGAGGGATGTCAGCCCGGCCATTGACTGCCACTGGTGGAGGCCTGGTGGTAGTACAGCATGAGCGCAATGAAGGCAAGCAGTTGTAGGAATGTCCTATATGTGCACTTCCATGCATGCTTGACGTCCTGTGGCAAGGGTTGGGGAGAACACCAGGAAAAAGGTGAGTTGGGGGCTTAATGTAGTCTTGCCTGCTCATCCCTAGGGCTGCACCGTTACCTGGGAGCTTGGTTTGGTCCACTCTGATTACTTTTACGAGGGTGGGGGGGGAGAAGAGCCCTCCTCCCTCCAACCCTGGTACGAGGTGGAATTTGTGGAGGAACTGCATGAAAGAGGTGAGTCCTGGGAATGTCAGTAGCCAGAGCAGGGAGGTGGGGACAAGGCTGTTTAGCTGTCCCTGGACTGCAGGAGTATAAACACCTAGGGGATTGCATGCAGCTGCAAACATTTTATTTTCAGGGACTTTGAAAGTCATGGCACATTATATGTCACACTCCCTTGGTGTCCTTTAACAATATAATCTATGCTTAATTTTAGAAATGCACCCCTCTAATTATTAAAAACTCCTGCAAGTGTTCATATCCACTTACATAACAAATTGCTGAAATAAGCAGTGCACCAAGTCCTCTTTGAGGGCAAGGCTCTTATGAACCCATTCGTCGCTGGAAGAACCATGGTTACACAAATCATTTGTTGGCCCTTTTTTGTCAAACTCCATCTATTCTCTTACTCAGCAGTTATCTTAAATATAGAAATTAGGATGCAAGAGATACAGATTTGTTTGAATTCTTGCCAGTTCAATATCAGTAATGGGATACTTCAGATGTTGGTGCATAATAATGGAGATGAACGCTGACAATCTTTATATCTGAAGTACAGTACATTAATCCATTTTTAGCACACTATGAAACAATTTCAAAATGAACAGTATTGTATCTAGCCAACCCAGCTCTGAAGGTTAATGCTGAATTGGCATTTTATACTATGGTTAATATACTGTGGTTGAAGAGATGGAACTAGACAAGGTTGTCCATACAACTCCATCTCCAGAATCAAATTAAATTAGTTTTGTGCTTTCTACCCTGCATCCAGACAGCAATTCATTTTTTTAAAGTATTTGCATTGTGGCTGTTTACTATTCCATAGAGTAAATTGCTCCAAATATTTATTATCCTTTGTGTATAATACAGTTTCCTAGTATTTGTTCTAAAATGTGAAGTCTTTAATTGTTTATGTTTTCTTAAAGCATATTTTCCTATCCTCCCACCAAGTTTAGTGCACCCATTTGTTCATGATCATCATGCATATTATATGATAGTAATAGGTCTCCTCGTACCCTTCTACAGTACAAGTCACATTAAACTGTTCCTCCAACTCACTGGTTTAGCATTTCTCAGTGAGTTGCTTAATGTGTGCACTGCTTAGTGCAGTGAATTAATAAAAGTGTCCTAATGGTTTGTTTCTAGCTACTATTCAGTTTCAGCTTACTTTGCAGCTCTCTGGAAACTTTTGTCAATGCAGTGCAACATATTAAGCAACCCATAAGAAATACTGACCTACTGAGCTGGAGCCCCAGTTCACTACTGCATTGTGCAGTACAACTTGATTGACATGTCATTCTGCCCAATCCCAGGAAGAAGCTCTCACCCAATTCCAGCCAATAGTGATCCTGCAATCGGATCGAACCCCCCCACCTCCCGCTGCCATGTTCTTTTCCCCACTTCTGAAGACTCCACTAGCTGCCCTTACAACTACATTTATTAAATTTAGTTTTGTAGCATTTAAAAAAAAAATTTACACAGAAGCCCTCTACTTTAAAAAAAAAACAGCTCTGTCTTCTGTATAAAATGGCCCCAAATGTAAAACATAATGACTTCAATGAAGCGAGAGGTGGATGACTTTCTACACATAGCAATACAGTACACTTCTTTTTTTAAAATACTGATTTGCAGTAGTATTTTAACAAAATGATCAAAATCATGACTTAACATGTGTATCATTTTTACCAGTACACATGTTAAGCTAAGGTTTTGATCACTGTAATAGTGCAGAATGCCAATGAAGTAGTCAAAGTTGTACTGGCTCTCTGAGCCCAATGGCAGTACATGGCAGCATTACAAGGCAGCTTTATGTAGTAATTTACCTGGTGGTCAAGTGGTTTGTGGCATGCTCCTTTGTCTCACAGAAGAAGACACATCTACGTGTAGCAATTCTTGATTTTAAGTATTATTTCCCAGATGTATTTCTCATACTATTAGTCCATTACAACAACAGCCACATCCCCCCGGCCGCTGCCACCACCTCTCCAAGCCCAAACTGAAATGTCACTGTCCCCTGGAGATCCCTGAAAAGACTGTTTCTAAACATAACTCTCTCTCTCTCTCTCTCTCCTTAGTCTGCATACAGGACAGTAGTTAGAGAAGTGCTCACTCTTCTGAGAATGCCGCCTCCTTTCTTCCTGCTGGCACTAGTAAATTATGTAATTTAACAGTGTCAATCAGGAAGGAGACAGCATTCTCGGTAGAGTGAGCACTTCTTTAATTACTGTACACAGACTAAGGAGAGAGTATTATGTTTAAAAATAGCCTTTTCAGGCATCTCCAGGAGATTGCGACGTTTTTGACCGGGCTTGGAGCAATGGTGGCAGCGGCTGACGAGCGGGGGGATGTGGCTCTCACAATTTCAGTGGACTAACATACTGTACAATATGAGAAATACATTGGGGAAATAATACTTAGAATCAAGAATTTTGTACACTTAGATGTGTCTTCTTCTGTGGGACCAAGGAGCATGCCACAAACCACTTGACCACCAGTTGAATTACTACATAAAGCTGCCTCGAAATGCTACCCTGTACTGCCATTTTGATACAATACTACTTCAAATCAGCATTTAAAAAAGTGTACTGTACTGCAATGTATAGAGAGCCATCCAGCTCTTGCTTCATTGAGAACATTACATCTTATGTTTGGGGCCATTTTATACAGTAGGCAGAGCTTGTTTTTCAAAAGGAGAGGGCTGCTGTTTACATTTTTAAAATGCTATAAAACTGCAGACATGCTCATTAAATAAATCCAGTTTTAGCATTAATGTAAATAGCACTTTACTTTACATCTCTATGAGGCTGTTTTCTTCCATCAGTGAAAGGGGAAAATAAGCTGTTTACCTGTCTAATTCCTTAATTCTCCCTACTTACATGATACATGTAGAAAATTTAAGAAAATAATATACACGATACAGTATAGCACTGTAAATGCAGATGAGAACTGCAATGATGGAAGGAATTTCAATGAATGGGAGGAGACTAGCAGCTGTAAAGGATTACTGTACTGTAAAAAAATACTGCTTTGAAAATGCATTGCGTCAGCATTGCAAAGGAGGTGACAGAAATTTAGAGAACAGTTGAAAGTGAGTTGCATCTGAGTTGGAGTGACTGGAAAACAGTTTACAGTTGCAGATGTTAGAACTGGCACTACATTGTTATCACAAAAAAAAAAAAATGAAGCAGCAGTTAGTTGGATGAACAGTTTAATGGGACTTGTACTGTATGTTCTAAAGTATGCAGACCCAATTGCTGCACCTTTCTTCATATGGGACATTTTCCAGTCCCCATAACATTTTAGTTGCCTTGTGCTGGATTTGTTCCAATTTGATATTTTTACCAATATTTAACCCTCCCCAGCACCAAGATCCATAGTCTGTTATAGGTCTCATGTATGTCCTATAGAGTGGTAGGAGTACCTCCTTTGACCTATGTGCAAAATGCCTTTTATGTTGTTTAATAGACCTGTTGTTTTTGCATAAATTGCACTAACTTTATTTTGGTTTTTGGTCATTTGTAATATCAATTCCAAGACCCTTCTTGCATGTTGTTTTTAGCACTATACCCCCCATGCACTACTACTTGTATTTGTTATTTTTCCCCAGGTGCATAACCATAAATTTTGCATTGTTGAAATTCATTTTCCATTTGGTTGCCCATTTGACTGTATTGTTTAGGTTAGTTTGCATTTTGTTTGCCTCTTCCTCAGTGTTTGGGATTCCACCAATGTTGGTGTTGTCTGCAAGTTTATTATACTAACTGTGTAAACCTTCCCCTAAATCTCCAACGAATAACCCAAAAACACTTGCCACAAGACTGAACCCTGGAGAACTCACTTGTCACTATTCTTTCATTCGCTTGGCTTCCCTTTATTTTAACTCTTTGTGTTCTATGTTCCTGCCAATTACACACCTATTGGACTGTTTTGTTATTTAAACCTGAGTTTTGAAATTTTTACAGCAGGTTGATATGGAACAGTACATCAAAAGCCTTACTCAGGTCAAGGCAGACAATGTCAACTGCATTGCCATTGTCTAAAGCTTTGCTAATCTTTTCATAAAACATCAGGAGGTTTGTGACACATAACCTGCCTAGTTGTAAACCATGTTACAGTCCGTAACTAATGCCAAGCCTATTCCATTCATTCTTCATAATATTCTTTACAGATTTCTCTATTACCTTCCCTAGTACAGATGTAAGGCTAATCAGCCTCAACATTCCTGGTGTTTCCCTGTTCCGCTTTTTATGGCTGCAGGGCAGAGCTCTGTATGACGTCTTGCTACCACACAAAAAGAGAAGGGATGGAAGCATGTCACCTTCCGAATGAAGCACAACATTTTGGAGTTGAAGCACATTCACTCCACTAGTTGAAGCACTCTGCTATCTCCACTCAGTAAACCCCAGTGCTATTCTTTTGTCTTTGCCTCCCCTGCATTATTTTCTTGCTCCATGCTAACTAGGTTTAGTCAGCACAAAGAGGAGAGAACTGTGAGTTGCTATCAATTAGCTGTTTTTTGGACACAAGCTGCATTAAGCCCGGTCTCACTTTCTCTTTCTCCCTTCTTCATCAGAGTGGTGTAGATAGGGAAATTCAGACATCCCGTGAGATGCAGGTAATTAGATCTTTGGAAAGTAGGCAGCCATCAGGGCATGCACAGAGAAAGCTACTACCCCACCCTTCCTGCAAATGTGACTACCACCCCCGTTGTTAAAACTGCATCCGTATTTTGGAGTTGCACAAAATGATCTGGAGCCTGACCAGTGGAACATACCTTCCAATTCTTTGCATAAATAAAAGTAATCAGTTTCAGTGTCATTAGCTTTACATGACACTGTCGCAACAGAGCCAACCAGCACTTAAGTTAAGGATATGCTTTCAATACCAAAGGGGGTTGAGTAGGCCACTTTCCCTGCTCTGCCCAAAGCAACTGCTTGACACATGCCTTTAAAACTGAACTTGCACAGGTAGCTGCCCAAGGGCCTGCTGCAGGGGCTGTCCGACCACTTCAGATTTCTGTCAGAGGCTGAAGGGCTATAAGTGATGGTAACACACCTTTTCACAGTACAGGACTTTTTAGGTTCCTCCAGCCAGTTAGAGTAGTTGGTTTCCTCCCCACCAGAGATCCACTTGTAGCCTTTCAGCAGTTTATGCCCCTGGTAACATTGTCTCTTGGCCAGCTGTAGTCCTATCCACAGATGAAGTGGGTCACCTGAGTGGTGGTGACCAAGGGAGAGTTTGGTGAGCAGGGACTGGATATGGATAGCCTCCTCCATGGTCTTTATAGTTATCCAATTGCCTCAGTTTGCTTTACATGTTGCCTGTGTATCATTAAAGTTAACTTTCCTGCTTCCAAAATGTACCATGTAGCAGGCATTGATTGAGCACACAGATTGTTTTGGTTTGTCCCGGAAAAACTTTGAGTGGCATGTGATACATAATTATGAGAAGCAAGAGCAGATCACTTATCGTCCTTTCCTGATACTGTAACAAACAGCAGTGGATAGGAACTAGTTCTAGAGGAAACTGAGGAGGAAGGGAGGAGGGCGACATATGGGAAAGAAGGCTAAAAATAGGGAACTGCAGACAGGGATTTTTTTGTAGAAGGCTAAAGGCTTCTGATTCTGACAGCAGGGATAGTGGAGAATAACCACAAGCAGCAGGTTTGAGAGAGAAGCCGCTTTCTTGATAGAATTATCTGTATGCAGCATCAGCTTCATGCCTCTCTCTCTCTCTCTCTCTCTCTCTCTCTTTCACTCTCTCTCTCCCTCCACTCTGTACCTAAAATATTCCTCTCCAAACCATTTTTAAAATTTTTTAAATTTTGCAGTTTGTCCCTAATTTGTGGAACATACAGTGCACAGTGTTCAGCATAGCTTATTGAATTTTCTAGTACAGTGACAGCTGCAAAATGCCACCTACCCACACAATCCAGTTTTTTAAAGATAATAAATTTATATCTCTACTGTACATTCTGTATTATTTTGTTCCACCAAAACAAAATAAAACAAAATATTTACTAGTATACAAAATGGTAACAGTATTACCATCTCTATGCATAGATACAATTATGCTGGCCCTGCCAACGCATTGCTCCTGAAGTCTGCATCCTCCAGCCCATTACTCTTTTGTTTGCTAGTAAGTGAGAACACTAATAATCATGCAAGGTTCTCAGAAAAACACAAGCTGCTTTATTTTGCTCTGACAGGTGATTTTTTTTTACCTCAAAGACAAACATTACTACAGGGTGGGTAGACAGTTCTTTTTTTCACACCTGATGTGACTGACAGTCCTGCACAGTGCATTCTGAATCAGGGAGTGGGCACACAGGCAGCTAGGGAGTAACAGAAACGTAAGCATGCAGCAACTGAACTGTAAACAAACTATGAGAGCAAGTGTGGTAACACGTATGGCAGTTTGATAAAATTTCACAAAAAACAGGTAACCTGCTCCTCATTTCTGAAAAATAAGTGTATACATTATTTTTAGACATAAACACATTAGAATAGAAAAAAGCATGTGTATAAAATTTTGCAAACGGGGTTGACAGTGTTCCTTTAATATACATTCCCATGTAGAAGAGATGATTATGTAAAACTCTTAAAGAGAAAAACATAAGCAACTTTTTGAAATATTCATTTAAACATTAACCCCCTGACTATACCCATCACTGGGCTCAGGATTAGACATCAGACCACGTTATTCAGAAAGTCAGCGCTCCTAACACAGTTAGGCTGTGTGATCGGGGGAGCTTCTGTACTGTCCAGGGAACATTGACACTGTGCCCCAAAAGACAATCTGCTTTATTTCCAGACTGTATTCAATAAGCTGTAAACAAGCCTTGAGGAAGAGGGCCTGCAAACATTGCAATCAGGCAGAACAGCTGTTAAAGGATACCTAAACCACTGTTTTTACAATTTTTATTTTTTTGTAAATTACTCCATAGGCTTGTAAAGGAGAGGCTGTTGTTTACATTTATACTGAAACTGCATTTATTAAAGTAGGATAAATACAGTTTCATAGAACTTTAAGATTGACAACAAAGCCTCTTCTGATTCAAAAATCCTGCTCTCAGAATTCTAAAATGTCTTCCATGATGACATCACTCATGACAGAGCTGACAGCTGTGTTCTAGCTCTTCTAACTGTTTTTAAATGTGAATAACTTTAAAATGAAACATGATAGCCTGGTACTGTGAGCCTGAAAGTTGTTCAGGACAAAATATCTACAAAATGATGGGTGTTTCATTTATACATATAGTACCTTTTATTTTTTAAATAAGCAAAAAAAGCAGCAGAAAAGTCAACTGTTTGTCACTTTTTCAAGAAACAAATGCAGGACTCCTGGTGATGTCACCTGGGACATGGCAGCCTAATTTACCAGCTCCATTCAACCTCCTGAATCAAACTCCATCCTGCAAATCAAAAGAGTATCTGGACCACTTAAAAAGGATTGCTGTATTGCCGACATGTTGACTAGGCAAAAGCACAAAGAATCAGTGGCGAACCCAGTGCAGAAACCGAGTAAACAAGCTACTTTGAACTGGCAACCTCCTTCCACCCTGACTACTATGGTGACAGGGCCGGGTACAAATGCGGAACAAAACCTGATGGAGAATGACCAAGAACAAGAGTACACAATCACATCTAAACAGCTGGTAGGCCAATTACAAAAAATACGGGATATCTTGTTAAAAATGGAGACCCTCGTGGCAGATAACAGCTGCGACATCAAAGCCCTGGAAAACCACGCGGTGCAGCTGAAGGAAATGGTGGCTGAACACTCTCACACCCTGGATGAGCACAACTCTGTCCTCCTTGATCTGCATAAATGAGAGCTCGAGTTATATAGCAGGATTGAAGACTTAAAGAACCGTAGCCAGTGGTGCAATATTAGGCTACACGGGCTTCCAGGAAAAAACGAATTAGGCAACATGATCCCATTCATGGAGGGCCTTTTGAAGGAAATACTTCCACTGCCAGCAGACCCCCAGCTTAATTTGATTCAGGCTCACAGATCCCTAGTAACTCCCCCGAAAAATGCCTCTGCCAGACCTCACTCTATTGTTATCGCTTTCATGGACTTTCAGAGCAAGTCCTCCGTACAGCATGGGGTAAAAGAGAGGTCTTTTTTGGTGACCATTGTTTATTTTTAGAACAAGACTACACCCCGGCTACAGTACAACAACAGAGAAAAGTGCTCGCATTACAGAGGAAGCTGAAAGAGTAGGGAATTAAAGCATTTCTCGAGTACCCTGCATGACTAAGGGTGATCACATCAGAAGGCACCAGAAGGTTCGAGGAACTCAGTGAAGCAAAAGATTTTCTACTTGACTATGGCATCTCCCTGAATGACTTAACTCCCGGCTTCCCAGGAAAAGACCTGCAGTCCACCGAGTGGCGATGCCCAGCGAGGTCACAGAGAGGTTCAAAGAACAATGCCAAAGACCTTTGGTGTGAGGTGTGGGAAGCAGGGGATCCGAATAAAAGGGCTCTTCCTATACACAGCCATGATGACCTGAAGGCTTCCACAGAATGGGTAAACCAGAACTGCAACCACTGACAGGCTGTTTGTGGGACAGTTAAATGCTGGCTAGTGGTACACACATATGGACATGGCCGATTGGTAAAGTATGAGTAGAACTTTGCAGGATGGAGTAACAAATCATCCCTGCTACTCGATGTGTGTAAAGGCTCGGGGTTAATTGAGTCTTACTGTGTTTTCTTTTATTTTATTTATTTAGTTTTTGTTGACTGGGTAAGTGCACTAGACAAATCCTGCCTATTTTCAGGCACGACTCGGGGGAGGGGGGATACAGATGGATGCCAACTGACTTTGAACCAGATTAAGCTGTTGGTGGTATTTATAGTGAATGATGGAAATTTGGCCAGGACACCAGGGAAATTTCCCTACTCTTTTCGATAAGTGCCATGGGATCTTTAACATCCACCTGAACTACCACCAATCCAGGCAGATGGGACCTCGGTTTAACGTCTCATCCGAAAGACGGCACCTCAGAAGTGCAGCACCCCTCTGATGCTGCACTACAGTGTCAGTACTGGGATATTAACCCAAGTGCCAGATGTGGGAATTGAACCCACAGCCCTCTGATCTCCCAGCCTCAGAGGCGAGTGTGCTACCTCCTGAGCCACTGCACACTTTTTTTCCTTTAAATAACAAGGGCCCTGCTAGAATGCTTCATTCATATATGGAAGCTCAGAGAGTGGGATGAGCATATATTTTCTTTTAAAATTTTAAATGGAGAGACGAGGCCCTGGGGTTGGATATACAGAGCCCCGAGAGTCTGCTAAGGCACACCCACATGACTACCCTCTCCTTCTTCTAAGCGAACCCAGCCAGAGAGGGGCAAACAAAACTTGTTTCCATCTTTACCTCCCTCACTACTGTTTCCCTTAATAAGGGTTAGAGTGGAGGTGAAGAAAACAGGGGGTTTCTTTCACCTTGTGATTTAATACAGGGGGGACCATCTATCCTGCAGAATATATTCTTATCTTAAAAATTTGATATTCTCTTCATAACGATTTTTAACAGTTATAAGAGTGAGATGTTTCAATTATCTGTCTGTTTGAAAAGTTGTGGTTATAATTTTGTTGTGCAGTTATTTAGCATGATGTGTACATTCCTGCATCAGGGCTCTGAGTAGGCCACTTGAATACAAGATACTTAAGATGGGGGGACTTAAAGTGGTCACATATAATGTCAGGGGCATTCACAGTCTGGTAAAGAGGACGAGGTTACTGCAAGAACTTAACAGACTACGTGCAGACGTAGTGTACTTTCAGGAAACCCACTTAGGGGAAGAAAAGCACAGAAAACTGAAGAGCCCATGGGTGGGTGGGGTCTACGCCTCACATTATGAGGGTCACACAAGAAAGAGAGGCGTTGCCATCTTACTACGGAAAAACAGCCCGATATAGGTCAGAGAGGCCCAGACTGACCCGTAAGGCAAGTTTGTCAGGGTGTTTGGGGAAATGGGTGATAAGCAGGTTACCCTGATGAATATTTATGCCCCAAATAAGGAAACAGAGCGGCATGACTTTTTCATGCGAGTCTAGGCCCAAGGGGAATTCGAACCCGTAGGGGTGAATTTTGTGGGGGCGACTTCAATACTGTGCTGAACCCGGCAGTGGACAGATATGGTAGTGCAAGTCAGGGGAAAAAAATCCAAGTCAGCATCCACACTACTAAAAATTATGATAGAATTTGGATTGCTAGATATCTGGCGACACCAACCCATAGGGGTTCGTGATTACAGCTTTTTCTTGCCCAGACATCAACAATATGCAAGATTGGATTTTTTCTTGCTGTCTACAGAATGGGCTTATACAGTGAAAAAAACTAGCATTGAAATCTCCATGATCTCAGACCATGCACCAGTTAGTATGTACATATGTTTCGATCCCCCAACAAAGGGATCATCGTGGCAACTAAATGTTAGCCTCCTGACTAGGGAGGACTTTAAAGAGATGCTGGTCACTGAGATGAGGGCATTTCTCGACACAAATGGGCAAGAACCACCCTCCCCCATAGTGTGGGATGCACTAAAGGCAGATCTGAGGGGAAAAATTATCTCCTATGCTTCACACCTTAAAAAGAAATCCACACAATGTTAAGTGCAACTTGAGCAAGAAATAGAGGCATTAGAAGCCCAACACTAACAAAACCCAGAACCGGAGATTGAGCCCAAATTGAGAGAAGCTAGGAAAGAGCTAGATAAATTTATAGACGTAAAAATTGAGGGATGCCTCAGATATGCAAAGCAGGTGTATTACAAGCAGGGCAATAGGGCAGGCACATTACTGGCAGCTCAGCTACGGAAAGAAGTAGTAAACAGGATGGTTCTTAGGCTTAGAAAGGCCCCTAATGCACTGACAGTAACTAAACTAAAAGAGATAGCCCAAACTTTTGTGACCTTTTATGAGGCTCTGTACAAACAAGAGAGAGGCCTCCTTCATGCTCAAAAAGTGGATGCATACCTACATAGAGTTATGCTACCCTCAGTCAGTGTGCTGGACACAGAGGCCTTGGGAGCACCTATCTCTAAGAAGGAAATAACACAACATGTGAAGAGTTTAAAAAAATAAAAAGCACCAGGCCTTGATGGTTTTCCGTCAGAATTTTACAAAGTTTTTCTCCCTGACCTCATGTCACCCTTGCAGAAGGCCCTTAATTCAGTACTGAGAGATGGAGTTCCAACTCCTTCCTCATGGAGTTATGCACAAATAACAGTATTGCCCAAACCAGATAAGGATCCGATGGAGTGCAGTTCACACAGACCCATATCACTGTTGAATACAGACCTCAAACTCTTTACTGGCATTTTGGCAAGTAGACTGCAATTAATAATTGGCTCAGTCATACGCCATAACCAGACTGGATTCATAAAAGACAGGCTTATTCAAGATAATATTAGGAGATTTCTTAATATTATTTTCACACAAAAAAATTAAAAACACTTCCAAATTGCTATGGGGTTGACGCAGAGAAAGCGTTCGACTGGGTTGACTGGTACGTTTTACAGCAAACCTTATCTAAATTTGGTTTGGGAGACAAGTTCATAGGAGCAGTAAAAGCCCTCTATGCAAGACCTGAGACAGTGGTTAGGGCTAACAGTTGTCTGTCAAATAGATTTAGTCTGGGCAGAGGCAATAGGCAGGGGTGCCCCCTCTCGACCCTTCTTTTTGCTTTATCATTAGAGCCCCTAGATACCACAATTCGGAATCTGAGTTAATTAAGGGGGAGGAGGCAGGTGGTGTCAAGCACAAGATTGCTTTGTACGCAGATGATGCATTGCTTTTCCTATCTGACCCCTCCAATTCTCCCCCCCCAGAAGTATTGAATGAATACCAGGAGCTGGCGGGATATAAGGTAAACCAAAGTAAATCAGAGGCTCTCCTTTTGAGTAGCACTCCACCCCAGGGATTTCAGGACTCTTTTCCTTTTGCTTGGGCCCAGAAAAACACAATCAGATATTTAGGGGTGAAGATATCCATTGATACTACTTTACTTTTTGCCAACAATTATAAAAAGTTTCTGCATGTGGTAAAACAAGATTTAGCGAGCTGGAAAATCCTCCCTCTATCAATCAATGGCAGGGCACAACTGGTTAAAATTAATGTTCTACCCCGATTTTTGTTTTTCTTTCAGACCCTTCCAATTACGATCCCTGAGGAGTACTGGAGGGAACTCATTGTCTCCCTCCAGAATTTTATCGGGGGGGGGTAGACCAAGATTTTCTCATAAACTATTGATGACACCCAGAGAGGGGGGAAGGCCTTGGCCTCCTGGACTTTAAAAGCTATTATTTAGTAGCCCAAGGGCCATGGATCTTGTCCTGGCTCAAGCAGAAGGAGGAGTCAGGTTGGTACCAGATAGAAAGGGAGCAGCTAGTGGACACACCTCTATGGGCACTGCCCATGGCCAAGATCACCAAATCAATCTGGACTAAAATAAGTAGCCCATGGACCAAACATACAACAGAAACACTAATAAAGTTAAGGGATAAGATGGGTTCCCCGAATAATCTTGGCCCACTGTCCCTAATTAGGCACCATGTGGACTTTATCCCCCTCACCATAGATAAAGGCTATGCATTTTGGGAGAGAAAAGGGTTACTGTGTTTTTCTCACTTTTTCCAAAGGGGCATCTGTATGAGCATTACACAGCTTAGGCAGCAATTTGGTTTAAGAAAAGAAGATCATTTCAGATACCTCCAGGTTAGGAACTTTCTCCTACAGACCAACCATCAGGAGATGGTTTTATGCCCCTGTTCGGTACTGGAGGACCTTTTCTTTTGGTGGGTTCAGCTGGCAGTTAAAGTAAAACCCATCTCTCAATTATACAGTTTACTAATGGAACATGCCCACTCACCGGCAGATAAAATTAGGACACAATGGGAGAGAGAGAGAGAGAAGTAAATTTACAACTGGCACCAGTCACATGGTCCCTAAGACTGGGGAGGGGGTGGGCGGTCACTTCATCTCCAACTTGGAGAAAGTTTAATTGGAAATTACTTACCAGGTATTTCTCGACTCCTAGCCAAACCAAACATTTTGACTCCTCGAATACTGATCAGTGTCGGAGGGACTGTGGTGAAAGGGGTTCCCATTAGCATGTCTTTCGGGAATGCCCTATGTTAAAACCCTTTTGGTAACAAATGCATGCCCAAATTCAATCCATCTTAGAATTTCCCTACCTGTATTCATTCCAAGCGTTGGTGCTGGGAGCAGAAAAACCACTGGTGAATGCCAGGGGGACACACAGGCTGTTCCATATTTTTAGATTAACGGCACTTAAATGTATTACTGTGTGATGGCTTTTTCCTGATCCTCTGACCATCTCCATGTGGTATCAGAGAATGGTAGAAGTAGAAAGAATGGAAAGGCTTACAGCCTCCATCCACTTGGGCCTAGATAAATTTTTGTCTATGTGGTCCCCCTGGCTTAAAAAGAACCCTGGACATGATGGAGCTCCAGAGCCAGATGAGCAAATAGGAGCTTGACCCCCTTCCCGGCCTGATACTAGAGTATAAAATGCTTTTTAAGGTATATAAAAAAAATGATAACAACTGTGCACATCAAGTTGATACAAAAGTTGTTTATTGGTTGTTAAGTTTAGGAAGTTTAGTCTGAGAACAATTGTCTGGTTGGCTTAGTATAGAAAGGATGGGCACCCTCGGTTGGTAGGAGGTCCCTTGGAGGGGCAATGCTGATCTGCTCCTTGGTCCTTCTGTTGGCATGAGGATACAGCTGATCCTATATTAAAACATAAGAAGAAACTGGATATTATCACCTGGCAAACAATAACTTAATATTGTTAACATCTCAGATTGTTGTGTGTTATAACACTTATACTGTAAGATGGACTTGATAGAGCCGTGGATTGCTTGTAACCTGAGAATTAAAAATAAAGTTAAAAGAAAAAAAGAAACAAATGCAAATAACTTTAAAACAAAAAATGATAGCATGGTACTGTGAGCACGACACTTGTTCAGCACAAAAATATCTACAAAATGAGTGGTGTTTCATTTATATATACCTTTTAGGGATTTTTATAATTAGCAAAAAAGGCAGAGAATTATGCTTTTCACATTTTGGAACAAGTAAATGCAAATAGCTTTAAAACAAAAACGATAGCATTGCACTTTGAGCACAAAAGTTGTTCAGTACAAAAATATCTACCAAATGAGTGGTGTTTCATTTATAGATATCTTTTAGATTTTTTTTTAAATTCAAGGTTATTTATTTTCTATTACAGAGCAAGAAGTGTTACATACATACATACAAGTTATGAATTGATCAGCCTGACATGAGATGATGTTAGACACTTCTTACTCCCCCTTCCTCCATCCCGGCCCCTCTTGCCCTACCCTCCCTCCACCTTGCGCCACCGCTTACTAATCCCAAAGTATCAGGATCACCTTCAGTACAGTTCAGAAAACAGCTCAAATCTCAGACTTACACCGGTCCCTCTCAAGCGCTCGCTCCAAACTTTTCCACATTCAGATTAAACAATAATTCCCGCAATCATTCCATGTAGGTCAATGGGAGATCATCCAACCAATGTCTCAGTACTAGCTTTTTAAGAGAGGATGAGATCATGGCCAGATAATACCTCCTGGACTTCTCATTGAAGTTGGCATAGTCTCACAATAAACACACTTCTATAGTGAAATATTGATCAATCCCTAGCAGAGGATCCATTTTGGTTTTTATTGCCTCCCATAATTCTTTCACTGGAGGGCAGTCCCAAAATATATGAGATAGAGTCCCCTCATCCTGGTGACATCTGTTACATAAGTGGTTAGGTAATTGACAAGTCTATGCAACTTGGATGGGGTCTAGAACAAATTATTTAAAAATTGGAACTGCATTACCCTTAGTTTATCCTGGGTAATATTCCGATAAGTTTGTCACCAGATTACATCCCATTTCTTATCTTGCTCTGAGAATTGTCCTGCCCAATAGTGAGGCTTTCCATCAAGCTCCGCATATGATTGGTGAAATAGGTAGCTGTATAGTTTAGACACAACATGCGGCTCCCATACTACTTGAGAGAGGGTCTCAAAAAATGCTCCGGGCAGCCTACCTTCCTTAAAACTGTCCTGTTTTTATACCAGTAAATGTCATACTTGGTATACTTTGAAAATCTGGTTTGGTCCAATTTGGTATCTAGTAAGGATAGCATCTACAGGGTAACAGTTTCCCCCCGTAAGAGATCCTTAACTCTCAAACCTTTCAACTAAGGCAACCAGGTGTCTGAAATCATCTTGCCACCTATCTTCAGATTAGGGTTTTGGCACAAAGGTTGATTCCTATCATTACTGGCTAAGTATCGTAGAAAAGAACATAACTGAGTATGTATCCGTAAAGATACATTTATTGGTGTAGATGTCAATTTAGGAGCGAGATTTTTCTTTGTAGAGTATAAAAAGGGCAATCAGGTCATTACCAGCTGCCTTAGAAACATAGAAACATAGAATGTGATGGCAGATAAGGACTGCTTGGCCCACCTAGTCTGCCCATTTCCCTACCTGATGGATAAGCTGCAGATTCTAGTTAATCAACAGCTTACTTCCTCCTACCCCCTCTAGGATTGCCTTATGTCTGTCCCATGCATTCCTGAATTCTCCCACTGTTCCTGACTCCACAACATCTTCAGAAAGGCTGTTCCATGCATCCACAACCCTCTCTGTGAAAAAATACTTTGTAACATTACCTCTGAGTCATCCCCCCTCTATCTTCAAATTGTGCCCCCTTGTTCTTGCACATCTCTTCTTCTAAAATATGTTACCCTCTTGTACTTTGTTGATTCCCTTGAGATACTTGAAAGTTTCTATCACGTCCCCTCTCTCCCTCCTTTCCTCAAGGGTATACATATTAAGCTGCTTTAGTCTCTCCTCATGTGTCTTCTGGTGCAGACCCTGTACCATTTTGGTTGCCCTCCTCTGAACAGCCTCCACTCTGTCTATGTCTTTGTGGAGATGGGGTCTCCAGAATTGCACGTAGTACTCCAGATGGGGTCTTACCAACTGTCTGTACAGAGGGATAACAACTTCCTGTTTTCTACTGTTAATGCCTCTCCCTATGCATCCCAGTATCCCCCAGCCCTCCTTACTGCCTTCTCACATTGCTTGCCCACCTTTAGGTCATCTGATATAAGTACTCATAAGTCTCTTTTGATTTTTTTTGTTATTAACTCGCCCTCATTGTGTACTCTTCCCCTGGGTTTTTGTTTACCAGATGCATTACCTTGCACTTCTTTGCATTGAATCTGAGCTGCCATATATTTGACCATTCCTCCAACCTTGCCAAGTCCTTTTTCATCCTTTTCACCCCACCTTGTGTATCAGCCCTGTTGCAGATCTTTGTCATCTGCAAAGAGACATACTTTTCCTTCTAGGTGCTCTCCAATGTCACTTATAAAGACAGTAAAGAGGACCGGTCCCAGTACCGATCTCTGCGGTACCCCGCTAGTTACCCTCCTTTCTTCACTGTGGACTCCGTTTACTATTACCCTTTGCATCCTGTTGTCCAGCCAGTTTTTTTTATCCAGGCTACCAAGTTGGGACACACTCCAAGGCTTGCTAGCTTGTATATAATCTTTTGTGTCAGTCTGTGTCAAATATCTTGCTAAAATCTAGGTAGGTCATATCCACAGCCCCTCCCTGGTCTACTACTTTGGTCACCCAGTCAAAGAACTCTATTAGGTTCATCTGACCTTAATCAATTCAATTTCTAATTTAACCCATGAGGGAACATAAGGCAAAGCAAGCTCTTCAGTTGGGGTCCTTAACCATTTTAGGTACTTACTGGTGCTACTAACCCAGTAATATAATCCCAGATGTGGCAATCTCAATCCACCTTTTTCTTTGGAGGATGCCTATTTATAGTATGCCCTGAGAGGGTTTTCCCCTGCCAAATGAAGTCAGAGATTATGGACTGGGCTTTTTTATACCACTTCAATGGTAGCCAGGCATTAAGCTTGCCGATAGGGTAAAACAGCCATGGTAAAACATTCATTTTAATTAAGTTAATCCAGCCTCAAAGAGAAAGCGAAGTTTGTGCCATCTTAACAAATCTTGTTGAACCGTATTAACTATTGAGTCGAAGTTCAGTTTCACTATCTTGGATTCACTCCTTGCCAATACAATCCCTAGATAATTAAGAGTATGTGGGCTCCACTGTAAACCCAAATCTGTCACTACATTCTTTTGTAATCTGGAGTTAATTGGGAATACCTGTTTTTTTTCTACATTTAGTTTATAATTAGATAGTTTACTATAATCGTCTATAATTTCAAGTACCACCGAGAAGGTTTCTCGGGGATAAATCAAATGGAGAAGGATGTCATCCTCATATGCGGAAAACTTTAAATTCCGGGGTTCCTATTACCACTCCTTGTACCTTTGGATCCTGTCTAATTCTACTAAGGAGAGGTTCAAGATCAAGGTTAAAAAGGAGGGGTGAAAGGGGGCACCCTTGTCTAGTACCTGAAAGCAATGGAAAAACAGAAGAAAAAAAAACATTACAATATAGTCTGGCACTAGGGTGGTTGTATAAAGAAAAACACTTTTAATAAAAGGTAGGGGAGCCCAAATTTCTCCATCGTCAGGGACAGGAATTGCCAGTCAACTCTGTCAAATGCCTTCTCTGTGTCCAGGGACATCAGCCCACATGGGATATTTGAGTCCTTGAACGCAGAGAAGACGTGAGACAGTTTACGCATAAGGTCAGAGGCCATTCTCCCGGCCATAAACCCAACCTGGTCCTTATGTATAATAAACAGCATGACCTTCACTAATCTAGTCACCAGAATTTTTGCAAGGATCTTGATATCATAATTAATTAATGATGTGGGGCATTAACTGGAAACTTTGTCTCGAGCCTTCCCAGCTTTGGGAATAACTATTATGAGGGCTTCAAAAAGATGTTTATCAACATTATTCAAGTTGAGTATGCCAAGAAACAATCATTTCAGACCACGGACTAATTGTTTGGTGAAGCATTTATAAATATTTGAGGAAAACCCATCTGGGCCTGAAGCCTTATCCAACGAGAGGGACTGAATAACTGTCATAATTTCCATCTCAGAAACAGGGAAAGACAACCCCTCCTTCAGCTCATCCGGTACCGATGGTAATTGAACCTAAGAGAGATACTCCTCTACCACTGTTCTCTGAGGTTGGAGAATCATGGGACTATACAAGTCTGTAGTATTGTTCGAGCTCCAGTACTATTTCTTGAGGAAGTAACTTAATTGTTCCACCCCTCTGGGATTTAATGCTCTGTATAATTTTGGAAGATTCCTCAGCCCTTAACCTCATAGCTAATAAGTGGCCTGATTGTTCCCCTTGATCTAAGTACGTTGCCTTAGTTTTGAGAATAGCGTACTCCGCTTTTTCTCTCAAGACTTTGCTATATTGACTCCGGAGTCCAATCAACCGTTCCCCGGTTTCTACTGGGGTAACTGTTGAGAGGGTTATTTCTATTTCCCAGATTTGATTCAGAAGCTTTCTTGCATTTTTCTCTTTCTGCCTCTTTCAACCCGCTGCTATTTTAATCAACTTCCCTCTTAAAACACATTTCAGAGCTCCCCATTCAATATCTCTTTTGACAGTTGAGTTGAGGTTTACCCTTTTGTACTGTTCTATGCTCTGAATAATATTATCTCATACTTGATTTGACTCAAGTAATTGATTGTTCAATTTCCAAATAGTCTGCCTGGGGAGGTTAGAGTTGAGATCTAAGGAGCATCTGACTGTGGAGAGGTCTGAGATAACCCCAGGGACTATTATACATGATGAAAGGCCCAGAAGCATAGATTGACCCATTAAAGAGTAGTCAATTCTCGATCTGGATTTATGCACTTCCGACGTAAATGTAAATTCTCTGTGCAAGGGGTGTAAAACCCTCCAGGGGTCACATAACCTATATTATCAATTATTTCACTTATTGCTCATTGAGCTGGAGTTATACCTATTCTCTTCTTCCCATCTTTGTCCACCTCCGAGGAAAAAGTAAATTCCAATCCCCCCCCGACCAATAAAACCTGGAGGTGAGCAAAGGGGGAAAAAACCTTCAGTAAATCTACAAAGAAACCAGGTGAGTCCACATTCAGTCCATACACACTCCCGATTACCACCCCTGTTTGGTTCAAAAGACCTTGAATTAGAATGTAACAGCCACTCGGATCCTTAACACACTGCTCACAAACAAAAGGGGTAGATCTTGCTAATAAGATAGCCACTCCTCTGCTGGCTGTGCTATCTCAGCCATATAAACTTGGCCCACAAATTGACATCTAAAAAGATTGGCCTCAGTGTCAAGCATATGCATTTCTTGTAAACATATAACATGGCCCTTTTGCATTTGTAGATGTTCGAGGACTTTGTACCTCTTCGTCTTGTTCCTGGCCCCCTTAATGTTCCCCGTGATACATTCGTAGGTACTACCCATAGGACATCTGCAGCTCATGTGTCCCCTGTCTATGTACACATAATTTACTTCTTTCAAGCCTCCATACTGAAGGATTTCCCAATAGCTGACATCCGTTGATCCCTAATACTCTACCCGCAAGGCCCCCCTTCTCCCCACACCCCTTCCCCTCTCCCCTATGCCTCCAACTCTCCATCACCCCACAGCCCTTATCAGCAATAAAAAAAACAACCCACAAAATATAACAGGATCTCCCTTCCCCTCACCCAACCAACAAAAACACATTCTGGTCCATGACTACAAGAAATCCAACCTTCCTGCTCCCCCTCAATGCCTTCCCATCCCTTTTACCCGATCCCTAGCAAGCAATTTCTCCAATAACACACTTTAAAAATCCAGAGCAACTCAAAGTATTAGCCCTCCATCTATAGGAGGTATTCCCAGGAAATTCATACACTCTGCTGAACAGAAACACCAACCCCTGCTCCTGGGGTGGTTTATATTAATATAACTCAGATTTAACCCCATTCAGAAAACATTAAGGCCATTTCAGCCATTCGGTCTAGTAGCGAGCAGTTATTCTCACTGTGCCCTGCTACACCTTCCAACAACTAACTTTAGGGTAGATTAGAAAAAACCTTATGAGGTCCAAATTAACATAGGAGCACCATTTACATGTAAACTTAAATTTAGACTCCTCTGAGCAGAAACACCCACCCCTTCCTTTGGGGTGGTTTATATTGATATCATTGCAGCTTAACCCCATACATAAAGCATTAATGCCATTTCAGCCATTCAGTACTGTAACGGGCAGTTGTTCTCACTATGCCCCATTACACCTGCCCATAACTAGCTTGAGGGTAGGTTAAAAGATTAATTAAGAGTACAAATTACATTTAAACCCCTCACTCTGATGCATATCCCCAGAAACTGCGTGCTCCACATGCCTCTGCAATAAATAATAAACCATTCTTTTGTAATGCCTAAAAGCAGAATGAGAGAAAACCACAAAAAAGAAAAGGTTAAGCACACAGAAAGAAGCCAGCGTCAAAACTTACTGTACTTATAGTTGCTTTGCCTTCTACCCTTATCAGCAACAGACTGAAACAGAAGCAAAAAAGTCATAACATTTGAAACGCAACTTGAAATAATGAAAACATCCTTCTCAGTATTTCCAAGTGAACTAGCTTCCTCTAGTGGTCACTTGCATGCTGCAGAAAACAGTGCATGTAATTTGCTGCATGAATGTGCGAGACTGTGCCAAGACAGTAATGTCCAGAGTGCATAATATTCAACTTTTAAGCGAGTCCACTCCCAGGAGAAATCGGCCAGACAAAGTTCATAGAATATGGCACTGTCACAGGAATCACTTCAAGCCACACACCGGTTTGACCCAAGGGAGAAAAAGGAAATCACACTCCCCTTCCAAACATGAAGTCAGTTCAGTGTAGGGGAGGGTACGATTCCCTTGAATAAAACAATGAGATGAAACAGGATTCTCGCCATTAGGCCATTGAAATACTGCACCCCTGACAAGCAAATTTGGGCTAAGTAGTACCCAGTCCCTTTCAGCCCTGCTTAAGCAAATCTGGTAAGGCCTCTTTCAGACCTGCAACTGCAGTACTAGCATTGTCATAACTGACTCAGGAGCCGGATAACAGCACTTGCATTTTTGTTGGGTATCCCATTCAGAATCGAATGCTGTAGGCACTTAACTTCACTACCAATGGGTGATATGCAGCTGTCCTTTGCCAAACTGACACCGGCAGGTCCTGCATTATTCTCAGAGTGGAGCTCTCCCACTTTATTTCCTTTAGTTCTTTGATCTTGGTAAAAAAGAACTGTCTTTCCTAGTAATTCAAGAATCAAAAGATAAATGTACGTGGTGGGGCCCCGGGGGGTGGCATCGCTCACAAAGCCCTGTGTGCCCATTCTGTCATGTAGTTGGTACTGAAGGGTGTAGGGCCTGCTAACTTCACTAAAAGTTTCTGCGTGAATAATATTACATTGGCTCCCTCCTCCTTCTCTGGGAGTCCGATGATCCCAGCATCGTTGCACCTGCTTCTTCCCTCAAGGTCCTCAATTTTACTCTCCATTCTCGTCATCTTCTGCCTCAGTGCTACAAGCTCTGGTTCCTGCTTGACAAAGCACTTCCCCAATGAGGTGATTGTAACTTTGCAATCCCCTGCACGTTTGGATAAATCCTCTAGAGCTCGAGTTACCGATTTCACTTCTTCTGTAACAGACTGCAACTCTGCCTGGAAAGGCTTAAACTCAGCCAGGAATTGCACCAGAGTTAAGGGTTCATTCTCTGGGATGGCAGTCTCCGTTTTCATGACTCCTGGAAATTGGGAGGCCTTGGCTATTTTGGGGGCGTTCACCAGGGTGGCGGGCGGAGTATGTCTAGGTTGTGATCATTGCATTTCTACATCTATTTGCTCTGAAGTACTTCAAAATGCTTCTGCTTGAGTTCAGACAGGTAGGAGCAAAAATCTCCATTTGGTTTGCCTTTTTGAACTGTTAAATGTAAGTATATTGGGACAGGAGGCTGGAGCTGCTGGATCAGGCTGTTAGTTGGTGACTTGCATCACGTGACTCCAGATTTTTTATAATTAGCAAGAAAAAAGGGAAGCAAATTCAATTGTTTTTAAGTTTTTTTTAGGTATGGAATAAATAGATTATGCTATCTCCATACTGGAAATATTGTTGATACTTTTTGTTCTCATGCAAAGTGACCTGATGACATCACTTGTGGTTTCACCACTCGTGATGTCGTTGGGTTAATTTGCACTTGAACAAAAAATATCAACAACATTTCCTGTAGGTGAGTAGCACATCCCTTATATATTCTTTGCAAAAAAACTCTGTTAATGTATCAGTTAGAGTTGCTATTAAAGTGCCAGTAGTATGGAAATTTTATGTTAGGGTTTTCAAAATACAGCAATTTAGTATTGTTGCACACCCTGCCATATGTTAGTGCTTACTTACAATTTACAGTGTGATTCTATGTGAATCATCTACCACACTTCACAGGTGGTTGAAGGAATTCAGCTGTGGTTCATGCCTCACAACCCACCTTGGGCATGTGGTAATTTAGTGCTGCCTCACACCCTGTCATGTGTTATTCCTTGCTTACAATTTACATTATGATCCTAAGGGATTTTTTTCCTGCACTTCCCAGGTGGTGTGCAACTGTGCATGTGCATCCGTGGCTACAGAAGTGCTTGTTTGTCTTACCTGATGATGGATGTCTGTGGTTGCTTGTGTTTCCTTTCCCCTGTTGGCTGCTTTGGGGGGGGGTGCGGTGTTAGAGTTTAAAACCCTAACATCACATTTCCATACTATTGCCACTATAATAGCAATGCAAACTGATGCATTAACAGAGTTTTTTTTTGTAAAGAATATATCAAGGATATGCTACTCCCTTACTGGAAATGCTGATATGTTTTGTTCAAGTGCCAATTGACCTGACAACATCACAAGCAGCGAAACCACAAGTGATGTCATCAGGTCAATCAGCATGAGAACAAAAAGTATCAACAATATTTCCAGTAGGAAGGTAGCATAATCCATTTATGCCATACCTCCAAGAAAATGTGGGAAAAAAAACGTTGAATTTGCTGCCATTTTTTGCTGATTATGAAAAATCTAAAAGGTATCTATAAATGAAACAACACTCATTCTGTAGATATTTTTGTCCTGAACAACTTTTGTGCTCAAAGTACCATGCTGTCATTTTTGTTTTAAAGCTATTTGCATTTGTTTGTTGTGAAAGAGAAAATAAAATGAATTTTCTGGTGTGTTTTTTTTAATTATAAATAAACTAAAAGGTATATATTAATGAAACACCACACATTTTGTAGATGTTTTTGTGCTGAACAAATGATGTGCTCACAGTACCATGCTGTCATTTTTTCTTTTAAAGTTATTTGCATATGTTGAAAAAGTGACAAACAGTTGCATTTTCTGCTGCCTTTTTTGCTAGTTAAAAAAAAAAAAGTTAAAGGTATCCATAAATGAAACACCACCCATTTTGTAGATATTTTTGTGCTGAATGACTTTCGTGCTCACAGTACCATTCTATCATTTTTCATTTTAAAGTTGTTTATATTTGAATACAGTTAGAAGAGCTAGAACACTGCTGTTATCTCTGTCAAGAGTGACATCATCATGGAAGCCATTTTAGAATTCTAAGAGCAGAATTTTTGAATCAGAAGAGGCTGTGTTTACAATTTTTAAATGCTACAAAACTGCATTTGTTCTATGCTAATAAATGCAGTTTCAGGATAAATGTAAGCAACAACCTCTCCTTTACAAGCCTATGGGTAATTTACAAAAAAAAAAATGTGTAAAAAAGATGGTTTAGGTATCCTTTAACTGAGATCTGACTGTTTGCCTGGCTGTCGTGCTTCTCATGCACTTTGTCTTGTTGAATTATTTTATGGTTTTCTATCTAAAGTATGCTATCTCCCTCTCTTTGTGTAACCAGGAATCTGTTAAAATCATAAAGTCTGGGCATCTCTCTGTTGCAAAGTTTCTTATTAACACTAGTTTTGGTACAAGGCTTCTGATATTAGCGTGCATGAAAAATATTCCTTTCTTTAGCGTTTTCTTTATTTGATAATGCTATAATTTTTGTACCAGAATTGGGTTTAATACCCCCACAAATTAAAATGCTAATAAAGTACTGGAATTTTGCAATATACTTTGCACCTAATTTGTACAACTTAATTCAAGCCTTGACACATTCTTCCACCCTTCCCCCTAAATGGGCCAGTGCATGTTCTTTTCTTAACTCCGCAAAGCTAATTAATTTATCTAATACACAATTATATCTAAAATGTTAATCAGTTGGTAATTTTAATATCTTTAAATGACTGCCTCCCCACTGTCTGTGGCACTGAAATGATCTGAAAAAGGTCCAGATTTCCATGACAGTTGCTAAGCAATGATGAGGATTGGTGTTTGCTGCCTTCACTGTCAGAGTTATTTTTCATAAAGTTCTTAATAAAGTATGACACTGTGCAGTAAGACATTATAGTGGGAAAGAGTCTCTTTCCCACAGAAATTTAAGAATCCTTGTGACTATCTTGTAATGTGGATTATAAATCGGCAAGATTCACTAGGTGTACAAGCTGAATTGTCCTTCAGTGGGGATCAACTAATTTAATAGAACCCTGTTTTAGAACATAGTTCAGAAAACATAATGATTTAGGACTATGTGAAGTGTCCAATTATCTATTTGTTTGAAACTGATACTGTATAAGCACATATCTTCCGGGTCATTGTTGATAATTGCTTAGCAACTACAAGCTGCCTTTTTTCAACAATACCCATATATATTAACATCAGTGGTACATCAATGTATTGTGCTGTATGATTGGGGGCAGAGGTCCTAGCCCTTTTGAACCACACTACTTAAACAGAGACAGAGCGAGTGTACAGCGCAGTTTGTTCTGTCATCTGCCATGAACAGAGTGCTACGTATTTTATGGTGAGTTGCTATGCAGGTGGAAACATAATTATTAGCTGAAGCATTATATACATGCTGTGTTATATGAAATATGTGTGGGTGCTTTTATTCTATGCAGGAAGCTTGTTTTAAACCTATGAAATATACTACTGCCAAAATGCCACCAGCCATCTGGAATGACTGACTGCCCTGTCAGAAAGGGAATTATAACACCCTGGGATGCCCGCCCAACCCACTAAAACTTCTGCCTGACCCACAGGAATGGCCAACATGTCCCACCAGAATGCCGACCCAACCTGACAAAATTCACATCCCACCCACCAGATGCCACACTATAATTTTGTATCTTTTATCTGGTTAATGCACTAGCAGCTGTTTTGGCTCTGACCAGAGTTTGTTAAATATTGGTATAATATCAGCTGTCTTCCGTACTTCTGGCACTTCACCTGTATTGATTGATTAAAAAGGAACTGTAGTACAGGTGTCAGTTCCTCTGCTATTTCCTTTATTAACCATGGTTTAATGCCACCTGGGCCCAATGCTTTATCTGGTTTGATTTTGATTTTGATTTGTAATTATATATTTATTTATTTAGCATTTGTAAACAGGGGAGGCTCTTGGTCAGAAACTTGCCCGTTTGAAGGACTGACCCTGGAAACAATACGAGCCAAGTAGTCATAAATGTATAAAATATATGAAAATGGATACAAAACAATACATTGAAAGCATTACACTAGCTGATGACACCAGTGGACTGAACTAAGATACAGCTTTAACAAATATTTACAATTTGATTATGCAATAATTATAAGAGAAAGGAATTACATAGCTTGACAGCATTAAAGATAAATAATCTCTGACCATGTACTGCCCTTCTAAGGGGCAGCCTATAAAATTGCTTATAAATGATAAATAAATGTAATTTTCCATGTTTAATTGTTTCTTTTTTTTAACATTGGCATTTACATAGATCCATGTTTTTTTATTAAAGGATAAAAAAAACTGTGAACAAGTCCATAATAAGTCCATCTGGGGAATTTAATTACATCATAAAGCACTCAAGTTTTGCTCCCCTGGTTTACGACATCATCAAAGCCCTGACAGAATTATGTAAAGGATAAACTCCCCCTAACTAAACCAAGCTTATCATCCACCTAGGCTCCCAGCAGCCATCAGGTTTAAATGGCAGATTTATTTTCTATTAACATAATTCAGCCACCTTATGGTTTACCACTGTAGTCTGTCTTTTTTTTAATCCCCATCATATATAGGAGAAAATACAGGATTGTAAGGTGATGTCCCCACTAGGATCAAGTGATCACAAAAGATACAATTTAAAATATCTGGACTTAGAGAAACATTGACAGGTGCTACTAAAATTAAACTCTTCTCAAAGGCAGACTTTGGTAGCATAAGAGAAGAGTTAGAGAAATGGGACTGGGAAACAGATTTTAGGAATAAACCAGTCGATGAAATGTGGGACTTGTTGACATATAAATTAAATGAGGTTACAGAAAAGTTTAGACCTCAAAGAGCCAAATATAACAAATTAGGCAGGGTACCATCGTGGATGACACCTAAAATTAAGAAATTAATGAATAGGAAGAGGAAAGCATATGACAAGACAAGGGTCAGCAACACTTCAGAACACTGGGAAATATACAAGAAAACACTGAAGGAATGTAAGAGAGGAATAAAACTTGTCAGGAAGATATATGAATTAGGACTAATCAAAAAGGTGAAGAATAATAAGAAATCCTTTTATAATGACATGGAAAGAAGGGAGACATGCCAATGGTTACAACACTTTTTGGCACTAATGGAGAATTAGAGATTGACTAAAATAAGATAGTAGATATCCAAAATAGGGTGTTCACATCAGTCTTTAATATGAATACAGTCAGGTCCAGGCAACATCAGGAGGAAGCATGAGGGGGCAACATCACTTTTAACAAAACCGATGTTACTGTAGTAACAGGTTGGCCGGATTAACTCCAAATAAAGCACAAGGTCCAGATAACATACACCCAAGGGTAGCTAAGGAACTGGAAGGATCTCTGACAGCCATCTTCCAGAAGTCCTTGGATGAGGGGGTGGTGGTGGAGGTATGGAGAAGGGCCAATGTGGTGCCACTCTACAAGAAAGGTAACAGAAAGGATGCACAAAATTATAGATCTGTTAGTCTAACATCTGTGCTAGGTAAAATCATGGAGGGCACCATAAGGGACTTCATCATGGAGACATTAGAAAGATCAGGGGCAATAGATAAATCACAACATGGATTTACTAAAGGCTGGTCATGTCAGACGAATCTGTTGGAATTTTGGAGCAAAGTTAGTAAAGCTTTGGATGATGGTCAGTCTGTGGATGTTGTGTTCTTAGACCTCTCCAAGGCTTTTGATAAAGTACCACACCGCAAGCTAATTGATGAATTAATTGCAGTACAGATCACTTGTATGTAACAAAATGGACAGAGGCTTGGTTGTCAAATAGGAAACAGAGAGTGTGTAATTAGGGGCAATTATTCCAGTTGGACTTCTGTGACTAGTGGGGTCCCTCAGGGGTCTGTTTTGGGACCTTGTTTATTTAATATCTATGTCACCAGTATGAGCAGTGAAGATGACCTCTGGGAGGTGAAGTTTGCCAATGATATGTGGATGGGAGCAGCGGTAAATTATAGTGAAGATGCGCAGAAACTGCAAGAAGCTTTGGAAAAATTGGGCAACTGGGTGACAGAACATGGATTTGAACTAAACTTGGGAAAATGCACTGTTATGCATCTTGGGAGACACAATAGGTAGTACAATATGAGCTGAATAATACTCACTGTACCTTAGGGTGGTAACTGAAGAGAGGGATTTGGGTGTGTTAGTAGATAATGAACTTAATCCCCCCCCCGAGACCATTTATCACCATTTCTTCCCACACCCCCTTCAGCTCGACTGGCCCCCCCAGCCCCGACATCCTATAATTACCGGGGCTTACCTTATGCCTGGCCTGGGAGTGGAGCCTGTGGAGGGTCGGGCATCATCCTGCTATCGGAGGTTTTTCCTCCAATTTTTCTCCCAATTATCTCAGGGACTTAGCACATGTGTACTACAGCCCTGGTGATGGCCTCTGCTGCCCACTCATCTGCCTATTGCCTGGTGCTATCTCTGGCCTGCACTGCCCCCTGGCCTCCACCATGAGGCAGGCAAAAGCTGAGGGATACCACCTTCCTTCCCCAGAGAGGAGAGCTGCCTCTCTGCAGCTCCATCCAACTCTGCACCCTCCCCCCTCTGACCTCCAATGGCCCATGCTCATTCCCAAACACAGGTCGTCAGCATGGTGCAAGGTAAGGCGTCCAGTGCCTTAGCCCTTGGAGCCACTGGGCCGGCCTAATGAACTTAATTTTAAACGTCACTGTAAAGCAATTATGAAGAAAGCAATGGGCATATTAAATTGTATTGGCAGACATATCAAGAGTAGGAGGAGAGAGGTATTAGTGCCATTGTATACAGCCCTAGTCAGGCCTCATTTTGAGTATTGTGCGCAGTTTTGGGCACCTTGTAATAAAACTGAAATTAAATCCCTGGAGAATGTACAGAGAAGGGCTACCAGGATGATTTATGGTATGAAGGATTCAAGTTATGAAGACAGACTGAAAAACCTAGATATGTTCCCGCTAGAATATTGTTGGCTAAGAGGTGACATGAGCTTGCTTTTCAAGGCAATGACAAATGAGTATTTGTGGGACTCTCTGGGGTTGGAAATGAAGAGACAATCATATGATACACGGTCACATTTACTACAGTTATCTGGTGAAACTTGTATGACTAACAAAAGGAAGCATTGGTTCAATCAAAGGGTGATATCTCCTTGGAATTCACTCCCAGTAGAGATTATGGGCAGTAGGAATATGGAAGAGTTTAAGCTAAAGTTAGATGCCTACTATAAATCTGTACATCTAATGAGATATAATAAATAGGCTTATGGCGAACTATATTGACCCTCGTCTACTAAGTTCTGTATGTCCAATATGTTCCTAATATGTAATATCTTTGCTTGCATGTGTGCATGGTACACTTACATGCACACAATTCCACCCTGTGCATGTGGCCATATTCACATGGGCATGAAAGCTATGTGTGCATATCTATTTTCTCCAGATGCTTCTGTCTCTTTCCCCCAACTTTGTTACCTTCTTACCTTCTAGCCTTTTTACTATGCCCTGTTTATTAGTCCCAACTTGAGGACTCCTATGCTCATTCAGTCTGACTATGCCTTTTCTTACCCATCATCACCTTTTTGTCTTCCATCTTCTAGTCTTACCTTGACTATTATCACTTTTTCTCCCATATCCTCCCCTATTTTCTTTCCTCACATATATTCCTTATTTTCCATTACCTCTCCATTAACTTTTTTTTTCTCATTTATATAATTCCTGAAGAGGACCTATGTTTGAAACATTGATTCTAAGTCCTTTACCTTTATGCTCTGTTTTCAGCACACAGGCTGACACAGCACCTTGTTTTTTTTGTTCTTACCCCTAACTATACATTGTATAGGGAAAATCTGCTGGCAAAGTGTTGTGTTCAACACAGTATAACCACTGAGTGTCTAACAACTCATAAATCCACAGGCAGAGATGTTGCTAAGTTTAATTCACATGTGAAGTTTTTGCAAGATAACCAACTTCACGCTTGAAGAGAATCCATGAACTTCTGATGGATCTTGATCAACTTTGCAAAAAACTTTGTGGAGAATGTCTCAAATTAGATGCATCTGCAAATTTCATGAGACCTTTACAGAAAATTGAATGGCATGTGCCAAAAGTCTCAAACAGTGACAGAAGTGTTCGTTAATAAGGTGGAAATGGGAAAGCAAGCTGAATCAGATGTTGCACCTGAGGTGGCATCAACCGAGGTGAAGGCAGGTGAGAGTCAGGAGTCAGCAGTGGAAAAGGCAGCAGCTAAAAATGATGAAGTCACAGTAGAGGAAGAGGCTGCAGCTAAGTAGCAGTTGCCATGACTGCATCTGAGGTGGCAACTCAGGATGAAGGCAGCATCTGAGGAATTGGCAGCTGAGGAGGATGAGGCAGCAGCTTAGGATGAGTGGCATGCAAATAAGGATGAAGCAGCAGCAACTGAGGATGAGGTGGCAGCTGAGGATGAGGAGGCAGCTGAAGATGAGGAAGCAGCTGAGGAGGAGGCAGCAGCTGTTGATGAGTTGGCATGCAGCAAAGTAGGAGGCTACTGAGGGTGAGGAAGCAGTTGAGGATGAGGCGGCAGCTGAGGAGGAGGCAGCAGCTCACAATATCATCATAATACACATCTTTCTCTACATCTTCCGCTTCTTCTTCACCCTCACCCACCATTTCCAAAGCCTCCTCCACCTCTACTACCTCCTCTGTAACTGGCTCAATCAGTTACAGCTCAAATGCCATTGTTTCAGGGTGCCCCGTCAGCTGCAGCACCTATCCTTTCATCCATCACCATAGTTGTACAGTTTAATAATTTTTTTTTACTGTGTGTGCAGCTCAGTCCCCCTCAAGCAGGAGAGCCACTGCAGCTAATGATGTAAAAAGTTTAGCCATACTGTAGCACTAGTACCTCTTGGCATGTTTTTTCATAGAACTAGGGGTACTAGCGGTACAGTGCAACAGCTGCTGTCTTCCATTTTTACCTACATCACCAGCAGCACCTTCTATCCCCACTTTACTTGCACTCAATTAGGCCACCAGCCCTGCCCTCTCTTTCCCACTGCCATGCCATACCTGACTACTCATTTTTTATCTTGAAGGATTTAGGTGTACTGCAACAAGTAAACTGCAAAAACACAGCACCAAAGAACACAAAAGCATATAAAAAAGGTGGAAATACAAGGGTATCAGGGGGGAGTTTAGGTTCTGTGGGTCATCCTGTAGAAAATGAAAGAGGCTGTTATTCTCATAGGAGTGACTTCTAGATCTCCAGCACAGAGGGAAGAAGTGGATGGGAAAATCTGGAAGCAATCCATAGAATGGCTCGCAAGGGAGAGGTGATACTAGTAGGGGACTTCAATCTACCAGACATGGACTGGAGCCTCCCAGCTGTGGCAACAGATAGAAGTAGGGACATCCTGGACTCACTGCAGGGGGTGTTCTTCAGGCAACTTGTAATAGAACCCACTCATGAGGAAATGCTGCTGGACCTAGTACTGGGAAACGGGAATGGTATTGCTGATGTCACAGTGGGGGACCACCTGGGGAACAGTGGCCATTGCATGGTGTGGTTTAATAGAAGAACCAGGTTAGAATTGAACTGCATGAGGACGAGGGTCATGGACTTCAGGAGGGCCGATTTTAAGAAAATGGGAGAATGCCTCAGCAATGCCACAGGGCGCAGGGATTGGGAAACTAGGGGGAGTCGAGGACCAGTGGGCAAAGATAAAAGGGGGCATTGAAAAAGCTACAAAGCTCTGTGTCAGGCAGGTTAGCAAGGGCAAGAGAAACAAGCATTTGTCAATGCCGAATGTTTTTTTGCTGGCATTGGCATTGGTAGTGTAGGAGTTACAGAGCTGCATAATAGGAATGGCAGTGAAGTATTGAACTGAAGCCAACCCCATCACCACCCTGCAGATAGTGACAGGCATTGGGGTGTGCCTTTGGGTCATCAGGCATAACGGCCATGCCATTTCACCACACCCTACCGTGCAGACACCGACAAGTGTCACGGTGTGCCTTGGGGTCTTTGGCCCTTATGCGCAACCCATTCCATCAGAAAATATTGTGAGATGGGTGCGGTATAGGAGAATGGGGTGAACTTTGGGGCCGAAGAGTCCAAGGCACACCTCGATGCCTCTCAGTGGCTGCAGGGTGTGGGTGGGGTGGAATGGTATGAGCATTGCAGGTGACAATCCCAAGTCACAGCCCTGATGCCTGTCATTCTCACATGGTGGGTGTGTATGGTGGAAACCCTAACGCCTTAGGCATTCGTTGGTATTTTCACCCAAATTTTCAACATGGGTTTTTGTGACCCCCACCTCAGAACAGTGGCAATATCAGTTTGTTAGCTGAAAGCTGCTTTTGCACCGCTGACAATGGTATTTGTCACCACAGGTGCAAAAACACATTCTGAACAGGATGTGAAAAATGACAGCTGTACTGTTCATGGGGAGGTGTAAAAAATGGCAATGTTGAAAATCTGCAGTGAAAATATTAAAAAAACTGGTGAAGTCACAAGCGTGCGTAGAAACTGTGCAACGTGCACCCGTAATGTAATTAGTTTGGGAATTGTTTACAGCAGATTGTCAACACAGGCATTTTGGGACCTCTGGTCATGAACAGTGTCACTATGATTTTCTTTATCTGTCCCGAACAATGATTTCCCACAGCGACCACGCATTTCTGTGCTGAAAGTGTGAAAACACATTTCGGCCATGTTGTGAAAAATGACAGCTGTACTGTTCATAAGGAAGTGTGGAAAAATGCCACTGGTGAAAATCTGGACTGAAAATACTACAAATTCATGAACTGATGAGGGTGCGTGGAAACTGCACAATGCTCACTCGTAACACAGCCATTTTTAGGAATTTTTTCACCAGATTTTCAAAATAGCAATTTTAAGACCTCTGCTCATGAACAATGTCACTGTAATTTTCTTAATGTGTCCCATACATTGATTTCGCACACCGACTGTGCCATTGTGCGCTACATGGGCGGAAACATGTTTTGGGCAAGATGTGAAAAATGACAGCTGTACTGCTCATAAGGAGGTGTGGTAAAATGGCAATGTTGAAAATCTGGAGTGAAAATATTGAAAATGTTCAAACTTATGAGCGTGCGTACGATCAGCGCAACAAAAGCTCGTAAAACAGTCATTTTTGGGAATTTTTTCACCAAATTTTTAACATAGCCATTTTAACACTTCTGCTCATGAACAGTGTGACTGTGATTTTCTTAATGTGTCCCATACATTGAGTTCGCACACCGACTGTGCCATTGTGTGCTACATGTGTGGAAACACATTTTGGGTGAGAAGTGAGAAATGACAGCTGTACTGCTCATAAGGAGGTGTGGTAAAATGGTAATGTTGAAAATCTGGAGTGAAAATATTGAAAATTCGCAAACTTACGACCGTGCATAGGAACAGCCCAAACGCATGCTCGTAAAATAGTCATTTTTGGGAATTGTTTCACCAAATTTTTAACAGCCATTTTTAACACCTCTGCTTATGAACAGTGTCACTGTGATTTTCTTAATGTGTCCCAAACATTGATTTCGCACACCGACTGCACCATTGTGCGCTACATGTGCAGAAACACATTTTGGGTAAGATGTGAAAAATGACAGCTGTACTGCTCATAAGGAACTGTGGTCAAATGGCAATGTTGAAAATCCAGAGTGAAAATATTGAAAATTCGCAAACCTACGAGCGTGCATAGGAACAGCGCAACACACGCTCGTAAAACAGTCATTTTTAGATGCCACCAATTTTCAACATAGGTTTTTGAGAGCCCACCTTATGAACACTGGCACTGTCATTTCATTAATCAGTCCAGAAGGTGATTTCATGCAGTGACTGTGAAATCACCTTCGGGCCCGATTAACGCATGACAGTGACCGAATTCATGAGGAGGGGTCCCAAAACCCCATGTTAAAAATTTGGTGCCAAAATTCCAAAAATGCCTGAGATATGCAGCAAAGTTGAAAAACCCTATTCATTACATTATACAGCTTACCAGCATTTCCTCAGTTCGCGGTCGGCTTTGAAGAGTGCAGACGTGTTCCTGGTCCCCGCAAGATCATCGCTGAGCTCCGGAGGTGGGCATGGGGTGAGGTGGGGTGTGGGGAGGCAGGGTGTGCAGTGGGTGGGCGTGGGTGGGAGAGGGAAGTGAAGACAGTAGCGAGGGAAGGTTTTTTTCTTTCAGTCTTTTTTTTTTATTTGGACTACGCGGGATGTTTGCCACACTGGGGTGGGCTCCCAGCATGGCAGCTGGAAGGCTGTTGGGGGGTCAGTGGAGCTGATAGGGGATTGGGCACCCCTGTCAGCCATAGGACCTGTTGCCACACTGGGGTGGGCTCCCAGCATGGCACCTGATAGTCTGGGGTGGAACAGTAGAGCCGATGGGGGATTGGGCACCCCCCTCAGCCATACAGACTGCAGGGAGGAACAGTAGAGCTGACGGGGGATTGGGCACCCCGTCAGCCATACAGTGTGTGCGTGGGGGAGGTAGGAGCGCATGAGCATGCAATGTGCGTGCACGCGTGTGTGTGGGGGGAGGGGGAGCACTGCTCACTCAAGCGGTGCTCTCTCTTTGAACTGTACGGCACTGCATTTTGGATCGTCGCACTATGTTTCTTGCACATGCATGCAAGCAAACATAAAAACAGATCACTATGGTTCTCTAGTGAGGTAGTGGAAAAAGTAAGAGCAAAGAAACTGGCTTTTAGAAAGTGTAAAAAACACAGAAAGAAGAGGACTTGGAGACTTATCAGGAGAAACAAAGGGAGGCAGAGAAGGCAGTTAGGAGTGCAAAAGTGCAAACAGAGGAGAATACTGCCAGATCAGGAAACAAAAAAGGGGCAACACATTTTTTAGATACATAAGTGAAAAGAGAAAGACCAAGGGAGGGATAGGAAGGCTGAAAGGGGGAGGAGGAGTCTGTGGAAGAAGACCACAAAAAGTTGAGATACTGAACAAATACTTCTGTTCAGTATTTAAGGAGGAGGGGCTAGGTAGCAGGCCAATGATACAAGACAAGGGCATTAAGGGAAGGGAGGTGAACACTAGCCCTTTTACAGTGAAAAGAGTCCTAAGGGAATTGTCACAATTAAAAGTAGACAAGGCAATTGGATCAGACAGGGTGCACCGCAGGTTATTGAGCGAGCTCAAGAAGGAGTTAGCTGCACCTCCGACAGCCCTGCTCAACCTGTCACTAGAAAAGGGGGAGGTCCTGGGAAACTGGAGGAGGGCTTATGTAGTCCAACTCCACAAAAATGGAAACAGAGAGGAGGCTGAAAATTACAGGCCTCTCAGCCTGACTTTGGTAGTGGGCAAAGTAATGGAATCACTACTGAAGGAAAGGATTGGGGAATACCTTGTTTCCAGTGGTCTTCCGGATCCAATGCAACATGGGTTCACAGTGGGGAGGTCTTGCCAGACAAACCTGACGGAGTTCTTTGACTGGGTAACCAAGGAAGTGGATCAGGGAGGAGCAGTTGATGTAGCATATCTGGAGTTCGGTAAGGCATTCAACACCATTCCACATAGAAGACTGGTGAGCAAGCTGAGAAGCCTGGGAGTGGGTCCTAAAATAGTAAGATGGGCAGAGAGCTGGCTGGACAATAAACAGTGTTCACTCTTGAGAGGGTGGTGGCAAATGATGTCCACTTGGGAGAGGGCAGGCTGACTAGTGGGATGCCACAAAAGTCAGTACTAGGCCCAGTCCTCTTCAATGTCTTTATAAGTGACATTGCTGAAGGACTGGAAGGGAAGGTATGCCAGTTCACAGAAGACACAAAAATCTGCATCAGAGTAGACATACCGGGGGTGTGGAAAGAATGAGAGAAGATCTAAAAAAGCTGGATGAATGGCCACAGATGTGGCAGCTGGGCTTCAATGCAAAAAAGTGCAAACTCATGCACTTGGGGCACAGAAACCTGGGGGAAAGTATCAATTGGGAGAAGTACTAGCAGTCACAAAACAGGAAAGAGACCTGGGGTAATCGTTTCTGATGACCTGAAAGTAGCTAAACAATGTGACAAGGCAGTGGGAAAGGCTAACGGGATGCTTGGATGCATATGCAGGAATATCACCAGCAGAAAGAGGGCGGTAATAATGCCCCTGTATAGATCGCGAGGAAGACTCCCGCCTCGAGTACTGTTTACAGTTCTGGAGGCCCCACCTCCAAAAAGGTCATAGACAGGGTAGACGCGGTACAAAGGAGGGCAACCAAAATGGTGTAGGGCCTGCATCAGAAGCCCTATGAAGAAAGGCTTAGGGAATTAAATATGTACTCCCAAGAAGAAAGGAAGGAAAGGGGGGATATGATAGAAACATTCAGATCCTTCACAGGTATAAACAAGATACAGGAATGTAACATTTTCCAGAGAAAGAGATGCTCGAGGACAAAGGGTCACATTATGAAGCTGGAGACGGGGGAGGCTGAAAGAAAATATGAGGAAGTACTTCTTCAAGGAAAGGGTGGTGGATGCTTGGAACAGCCTCCCAGTGGAAGTGATCAGGGCTAAAATGGTTACAGGATTCAAGAAAGCATGGGATAGACACAAGGGGATCTTAGGGTCTGCGGTTGCACTGTAGGTAGGGAAAATAGGGCAGACTAGGTGGGCCAAGAGGTCCTTATCTGCCAACAACTTCTATGTTTCTATATGTATTATACTGGCACGGTAGTTAGGACTAAGTGGAGTACTCAATGTTAAACCCAATTTTTGGCACCTTAATACCTGTGGCAGCTTTCAATGAAAAAGCCCAAAAATGTGCATGTGTGGTCAGACTGGCATGGTCTCAAGATGTGAAAAGTTTCATGATGGCACCTTGTGCAGTTTCTGAGAACTGGATACCTGTTATTTTGAAAAAAGGGTTACTTTTCTCCTATACTTAATATCCGATTTGTGCTCTCATGCACAGCCTAGTTGGTACAAAATCTTTTCACAAAACTTTCAGGGTAGAAGCAGCCTATGCTTAAGTAGTGCCTTTCAAAGATTTCCTGAAAAAAATATTAAATGGTTCCAGAGTTACTCGGATTTAAAGTTTCGTTTCTAGATAACGCTCTCATATGAATGATAAAAAACATCAATCGTGAGGGCTTATTTTTGATGATTTACTTTTCATAAGAAATTATCTACTTGACAGGAAAAAAAAATACAGATCATGATGGCCACAATCTTGTTTTTTTAACTAAAGAACATGAAAATACATAAAAATGATGCATTTTCAAAAAAACAAACACCCGAGCCTATGTAAACGGGACCCATTTAGCTAGATTCTGGTATTTGTTTTTTGAAAACTGCCCTGCAAATAATATTTCTGGGCACCCATAAATCCTGGCTACCCGGGTTAGTGAGAGGAACCATTCACCCCGGTTCTCAGAATGAGAACAGTGGGACTTTCTTGAACTGTGAAGCTGCAGCTGGAGTCATGCTGCTGGCTTCAGTGCAAGCAGTGAGCTGAGGATGCCCTGATAGCTATCTCTGTTCTCTATTTCTTTCTCTTTCTCTTTCTCTTTCTCTTTCTCTTTCTCTTTCTCTTTCTCTGTCTGTCTATCTATCTATCTATCTATCCACCTCCCTTCAGATTGCCCAATCCCACTTCTAAATATTGTAATGTATAATAATAATAGTAGACTGGGGTGTCCTCCCCAGTACCATTTCTTTCAACCCTCTCCCCTTCAGGTCATTCCCTTCCCCCCCAAAATAGGTGGTGGCACTGGGTTACCCAACTCTGTTGCAGCTGAATGTCATCCCCACCACTGGGGTGCCCAATCCCCAGTCAGCTTTCCCATAAAATAAAGAAAACTGTCACTTGTTGATTTTTTTTTTGCACAGTTTAACCTGTACAAAAGAAAACAGTCCCCTTCATGCCCCCACCCACCCCACTACAATCCTCTCACTCAGCATCCCCCACCAACCCTCACTCACCTAAAACTATCTGATATTGTATATCCACTCCCTAATCAAAAAGACATCTTGCTGCTGGAACTAGCAAGTGCGATACGAGGAAATAAGGTAAGTCGGGCTTAATGTATTTCAATGGGGGTTGAACATTTACTCATACCTTTGTCATTTTTAAATATTTTTACACCAAATTGCATGGCCTTTTTGGGACTTCACCTCATGAACAATGGAGGTGAAATTATTCAAACTCATCCTGAAAGGTGATTTCACAGTCCCTGTAGGAAATCACCTTTCAGGCAGGATTTGAAAATTTTCACCTACTGGATTCATGAAGTGGAATCATAAGAAGACTATGTTAAAAACTTGGTGTAAAAATGTGGTAAAATGACAAAGTTATGAGTGAAAATTGAAAATTTTAAACGTTTACTCATAACTTTGTTGTTTTTCAATATTTTCCACCAAACTTTCAACATGGCCTTTTTGGGACCCCACCTCATGAACAACACAGGTGAAATTTTTCAAATCAATCCGGGCTAAAAGGCAGTTTCACTGTCACTCTGCAAAATCCCTTTTCAACTGAGATTTGAACATTTTTACCTAACTTGTTCATGAAGTGGGGTCATCAAAAGATTTTGTTGAAAAATTTGGTGTAAACATATGGTACAATGACCAAGTTATGAGTAAACATTTAAATATTTCAACGTTCACTCATAACTTCTCTAATTTTCAATAATTTTTCTGCAAACCTTCAACATAGCCATTTTTCACACCACCTGATAAACGTGATGTCATTTTTTCAATTCTTGACAAGACATATTTTTGCAGTTGTGGTGCAAAATGATGTTTCAGACAATATACTATCAATGCCATGTGTCATGTTTATAAGAGGATGTCATAAAATGACTATCTTGAAAATTTGGGTTCAAAATAAAAAAAAATTATTATTATTAAGAAATGTTGAGTGTAGTGCCAGCTTTTACTCCAGGGGTAGTGCTTTATGATCCTGTGTCAATGAGCTATGTTTGGGAGTGAGCTCAGTGAACCAGCTGGAATGGGTGAGGCTGAGGAGATGTTGCTGTTATGCAGCACCACCCACCAGTCAGGAAAGAAAAGGTGCAGGGTTACCCACATGGACTCAAGTATCATATAGTGAAGAGAATGCTTCTCTTGGCATAGGCCCTGCATCTCTGCACCTGTAGGTGACAGAGGGCTCTGTGCACTGGTTGACAGATGGACTCTTTCCCTTGTGCATCTGGATCTGTGGTCACTTGGAAGCACAGGGCCCTGAAGACTCTGCGCTTCTGCAACCCACCAGACAGACCCATGAATTTATGGCATCCATCACTAAATGAAAGTGCAGGGAGGATCCTGCACATCTGCATCTGTTCAATATGATTCCACTAGCTCAAAAAGAAAGAACATTCTTTGCTAAAAGCTGCATCAATGCACCATTTAGGGTTCAACTCAACACAACAAAAGTAAGGAAATGTAGCCTTATTGTTTCTGACCCTAACTCCCCACCCCCAAGCAGTAAAAGGAAAAAAAGTTAGGGTTTGGGTCTCAGCAGTCTTGATGAATCAGTGATGAGGTCTTCCTTGGGGTTGTCAACCCTAATGCTCTCTACTCCCCTCAATGCCTGTAGCTTCTTTTTCGAAGCACAAGGTACAGCTCCAATTCAGTGCATTATTGTGATACACTCTTCAAAGATAGAGAAGTGTGTCTCGCCATATGTTGCCAACAGAATCTGTTGCATCTTTCTTCACACAGGGCCCAAGAAAGAGATCTCATCTGACCTTGTTTGCTCAGGGCAGAGAGTGGGCATTAGGGTTGGCAACCCCCAATTAAGACTCCACCATTGATTCGCCAAAACTCTGGAGACCAAAAACCCTAATTTTTTTTCCTTTTGCTGTTGAGGGTGGGGGTGGGGAGTTAGGGTTGGAAACCCTAGCACCACATTTCCCTACTTTTGGGGCATGACATTGAACCCTAAGTGGTGCATTAACACAGTTGTTTGCAAAGAAGCTACATGTGTCTATGTCATCTGTTAGCACCCTTTGCAAATTGTGTGAGAGGCCTTTTGGCACCATGCAATTCTGCTTAAAGTTGAACCAGCATAACATTCTGTGGTCATTTGCATATGCAGCCCATGATGCTTTGCATTGTGTGGGCATGTGTGATTTTGTATTTTCTTGAAACGTGGCTTCCCAGCCAAATGCCCTTTGGGGTAACCCTTGCCTCAGTGTTTGCGCACAGAGGTTCTTTGTCTTTTAAATAGTTTTTTATTTTAATGGGTTCACCACAATATAACCCAGACAGACCGTCTTAGGGTAGCTGGTTCATTCCACTGGGGTATCAAACAGATGAGGCATACTGATGAGTCCTGGTAGGACGAAACACGTGTCTATGTCATCTGTTAGCACCCTTTGCAAATTGTGTGAGAGGCCTTTTGGCACCATGCAATTCTGCTTAAAGTTGAACCAGCATAACATTCTGTGGTGATTTGCATATGCAGCCCATGATGCTTTGCATTGTGTGGGCATGTGTGATTTTGTATTATATATATATATATATATATATATATATATATATATATATACACACACACACACATATATTTATGCAGTGGGATGGACATAATTGGAATGTTATAAATCTGTTTACCTGAGTAACTGTGTGTACAAATGTAGAATCTTACATTTAAAGTACACAGTTACTACATCATCATCCATTTATTTACATACTGTAGTTTCTATATCATAGGCCCCCCGACGCCTGCCAGCACTACGTCTTCAACTCGCATCCACTTTCCCTTTCTCTCTTCCATAACAAGACACTCCTTACACACAAACGTGCCACTTTCCACCTCTCCCCCTCCTCACTTCACCTTGCAGCTACCACTCAGTCTATCACTTTGGCCAGACTGCTCCACAGATGAACGAAAAACTGTAACTTATTTTTAAATCAGAAAGCGCAGTGGTTTAAGGCTCTGATCTGCAAATCTGGTGACATCCAGCAGACCAGACCTGTGTTGGAATCCCACAGCTTCCACTTACATACTGTGTGACCCTGAGCAAGTCACTTAACTTCCCTGTGCTTCCAGGATGCTCCTGTAAAAAAGCTTTCAGCTTAGTGTGCTACTCCTAGTTAAACAACTAAAAAAAAAAAAAAAATCAATTTATTTTGCTTTCTGAACTGCTAAGCCATCGCACTTCCTTGCGGTCAGTAGCCCAACTAGTTGCACCTCTGTTCCTGCATTTAGCTGGCCCGCCACTTGCTCCGATGTACACAAAACTTCATGGGGGGAAAAAATGAAACCAGCAAAACAAATAAACTAAAACTGCCATTTCAATCCCTGCTCCCTGCCTAGTTTCTTTGCTGACTCATCTCTTGCTAACAGGGTCTGCCATTGTTTTTTTTTCTAAATTTTACAAAGCTCCCACAGCTCCACCAATCACCTGTGATGTTCCAGCTTCACAACATTGTCATTGACAGTGCACCCATAGTGACAGCCACAGCAACCAAGGAAAGTAAAGCACAATAGCACTTTATTCACAAAATAAACCCACCAACAAAGCCAAACTGTAAAACCTAAAAGAAGAAAAAAAGAAAAAATGAACACACAAGCTCATCTCCTATTGCATTAATGAAATATGTGGGGGTGGGGGGGGGGACTGTGTAATACTTGATTTATGTATACTCATGCTATTTGACCTTGGACACCTCACTGGTGGCTTATGCCACTCATGAGGTTACCCGAGGTCAAACAACACTTGTATACATAAGTCATGTATCACACAGCTCCACCGGACATATCCCTCGCACATACATATTAAAACAACCTAGACAGTTAAAGAGACAATGCCAACCCCCTTTAGACTTCAAACTGTCCATAGTTTTAAAATATCATGATTGTTTGCATTCTGTAGAATATTCTGATTCCTTTTTTCTTTTTAAAAGTGAAAAACAGACTGCCCTCCACACTGGCGTTACCACTCCTAAATGTGTTTGTTTACATTCTTAATCAATTCCCGACACATCTTTACTGGACTTGGGAACACCCCCAATACAGTCTAACCACTTAGGATGCAATGGGAGGAGAGAAGACTATTGCATCATGAGAGGCTACACTGTTTGGGAAAGTTTCTAATGTTCAGGAAGTATGCAACGAAGTAAATCAAGGATATGAACCAAAACAAGGTTGGGTATAATTATTCAATTACCATACATTTCAGTTCTACTAAAAAAGGAGGACAATTAAACAACCAGGAACATCAATGAATTTTAGAGAAGGTAAGCATTCATAAAATTTGGGTTTTCGGCTAGAAACAGTATGATGCAAAAAGAGCTGACAGTGCCCCTTTAAACAAAAACAACAGACACAGGCTTAAATTCCGTTTAGAAGTGAGAAACAAATACGTACCCTAGCTGGTGCTTGAACCTAGGCCTACTTGAAATGCCATTCCACTATACTACCACTGGATGACTGGAAACCTGGGGATCCCAAAGACTCTCATCTCTTTCCTAGTTACACCTTGGAGCCACACAAATTACACTTACATTTTTATTTACAAGGAGTGCTGTATGCATTTATTTCAAATACAGTTTAGAAGTCAGAAACAAAAAAAAATGTACTAACTTTGATTCAAACCCAAGCCTGGACAGAATGTTTCATTTCATTTCATTTCATTTATTTTCTTAACTGGGATAGGGCACTGGAACAAGTCCATTTTCAGGCCCGGCCCGACAAAAAAAGACAAAACAGTACCAATACAAAGAGCAAAACATCACAATTTACAATTTACAAAAAACAATTACATTTATGCATTGTTGTTAAATATTGCTTAAGCCTGACTTTAAAATTTTGAAGCAAAGTTGTTACTCAAAGATTATCAGGTAAATTATTCCAATACATGGGTGCAGATACTGAAAATGATCGTGAACCAGCTTTTGTTTTATGAACAACTGTTTGTAAAATTGAACCTTGAGAGGAACGTAAAAACACAGGTAAATGACGAGTAGATGCCAAATCAGTTAGAGGAAATCTTGAAATTGAAAAAATGGATTTATGAATTTGATACACAAAATAGTAAGCAAGTTTGGATTTGGGAGATAACCATTCCAGTTGTGAATATAACAAACAATGATGAGTCTGGGGTGGAAGTCCCAGGATAAATCAACAAATACTATTGTAACCCCCTTGTTACCCGAGGTTACTAGAATCCCAGTAAGTCCTAGGGGTAGGCAGGGAAGGCAGCTTGTGAAACTCCAGTTAAATGGGTTTCACACTGTCTCACTCTGTTCTCAGTCTCAGCTGAGACTGAGGGATGACATCACCAATAGAACTATCGCAGCTGCATGAGCCACAATGGAATCTGCAGCAAGGGAGTTGGTATAGAACGTTAGGAGGTTTTGAAGTCAGTCAGTCAGTTCAGAGGGGAGTTGGTGTTGGGAGCTTGCTGATAAAGCAGCTCAGCAGCTCAGTGAAGGCTCTAGGAGCCTCAGCCCTGACAGAGGGCTACTTTTAAGTAAAAAGGGTGTGTGTCTCCACCAAAAGAGAGACACAGAAGATAATTGAAGTGGTGGACACTGCTGTTTTCAGGTCTCAGTGCCCCCTCCCTATGGGGGGGGGCAGGAAAGGGTTCCCTGCATATTCCTGGGGCAACCCCCTAGTTCTGCTCGTAAAGGAGAAGCTGCCTATGTGTTCCAGAGTTTATTTGGGAGAACAAGAAGATTTGTGAGTCGCCTGTGGTGCACCTGCAACGTGAGGGTGAGTGTTTGCTCTTGCTAAAAGGGCCGATGTTTTTCACCCTGGGACTTGTGTGACAATGTGGGGATTGAACTACTAAAATAGTGGAAGCCTAGAGTAATGGGCTAAGCAAATTAAAAGTAGGTTCAAGTCCAGAGCTTGTTGGGATGAAAATGATATGTAGAGGAGATGTGACAGACGTCTACCCAGAAACTACATTTGAAAGTTCAGTAAAGGAATTGTTCAGTTTCCAGGGAAATGGCCGGGTATGGGTTGTGGGAGCTGGAGGTAGGTGGCCCCCCATCTTTAGTGACCAGGTCCACCTCTACGGATTTCTTCTGTGGATTTCTACTTTACCTCAGGCACTTGGCCAGTGATGAGGAAAGTACCCAGACGTGGGATTGTAAGGAAAATTCTCTCTAGGAGTCAAAGGCTCTAGTGTGGTTTGGGGAGCCACAACAGGATAATTGGTTCATTCCTCAAATGGACCGGGGATCAAGTGGCCGGAAGGGGAGCCAGGCCAGTGGGGAAAACCCAAGTAGTGTACAAGTCGGGCTGTGTACCCAAAGCTGCGTGCAAGTCCGGGCTGTGTGCCTGGTGGGTTTGGAGCCTGAGGGCTGGAAAGAGTGATAAAGTGTTCTGTTGTCTCTAATCTTCATTATCAGGAAATGTAGCCCCATGGGGGTCCGTCTATGCTTTGTTTGTTCCGCTTGGATGTGAATAAAAGCCACACTGGAGAATCCCATTCCTGGTTCTGGACATTACAGTTATTGCTTCCTGTGTTTGGATTTACTTGGGTGCCCCTGTGCAGAGTAGCCAAACCTAGGTCCCCTGTGCCGAGTAACCTCATCCTCCCTGAACCCAGTCCCCACCAGGTACTGCTGTCAGCTTCAACAGCATGCCACCTGTCATTTTGCTAAAAGGGAAGGGGTGAGGGGTTACAAAAATGGAGGCACCGCTTTGGATTTTGTTCTGGGAGGAAGGTGCTCGGGCAAGGGGGCTAGCATTTTGGCTATCTGGCAGTGGGTAGCCCAAAAGCTGAAGCAATTTACCTAGTGTTACTGTGTGCTGTGGATCTTATGCTGCTGTTTAAAATTGCCAACTGTTTACCAAGGAGCAGTAAAGCCAAAGAGTGTGCCCTTGTCCTGCATCAAATTGTTTACTACGTTTTTGCCTGCTTTAAAAATGAACTGTGGTAAAGAAAAGTGTGGAAGACTAGGGGTAGCAACAGGAAAATTGTGCCCTGGATGTTGGAAATGCTTTTTGAATTGACTGAGAGACTTGCAGGTGTAATGGCTATGTTAAATGGCTGAAATGGGCTCCCGCCGTGGAGTCAGTTGAAAAAGAAAAAAAAGTTGCATTCTGCAGTTTAAATTTGCCTGCTCGATGATCGCCATGAGGAGAAGAGCCCTCGCGAGGAAGAAGAGGCTCATTTGCATGGCGTTGTGTGTTTGGTCAGGCTGCAATCAGTCCCGCCCCTCAGCCAGCTCTACAGTGACTGCCCCAGCATTCGAGAGGGAGTGTGAGTGGAGTGCATGTACTGGCTGGTGGAGGAGCATCGCGGAGTGTTAAAATCGCTGTAAACTTTGTAAAAATAGACTCTCTTGTTTAAAATTGGGCTCAACCCGCTAATCGATCATTGAAATTGCAAAAGTGGTGGTTGAAAAGACGATCGGTAGGAGTGCCCTCCCGTTTCTGTTCTGAGGCCTCCAAGAACTGGCTGCAGGCCGTTTTTCCCCATCGCAGCAAACTGCTACTGATAACAGTAAGTAACCACCTAAAAACTGCTCAAACAGTGATTTTCTGCCCTATGCCATATAAATGTGTGTGCAGCAGAGTAGTCGCTTTGCAAGTAATGACTGTGTCAAGTCCTGCCAACAAGTGCAAGTCTGTTAAACCATTGACTGTGTGCATAGTAATAAATTCAGCCTCAGTTTAAAGTTTAAAGCCAGAGAGAGACTGTGGGTTGTAGCCAATGTGCAGCACTAGTTATACAGGCAATCCTGTGCTAGAAAACCTGAAGTTTTAAGGGACTGGTAATCAAAGAAATGTTTCCAGCATGTAGAAAGTCCGTGGAAAATCCAGTAAATGTGTTTAAAGCAAGACCAGAGCAAGTTGTGCAGTTTGAGCAAAAGTTATCAGTAGTTTGTGTAAATCAGGTGCGCAGTGACTTGACCCAGATTCTGAATGTTGATGCACAGGAGTGCTCCCGCCGCCATTACAGGGTGGGGTAGTAAAGTAAACACAGCAGCAGAGCAGCCATTTTACAACTAAAGAGTGTGTTCAGTAAAGTGGGACTTTCAGTTACAGTGAACTTTTGTTTGTTTTTCTGCAGTTATGGCCTCAGGACCAGCTCGTTACTTGGATCATGCCCGGGTTGCAGTAACAGCAGCAGTAAATAGACTGAGAGATATTGAAAAGTGGTGCTATGGAGGGCAACTGCCTCCTCATGTGGCGGTTCCTGGATATCCAGTGCATGTATGTCAAATATGCTTGAGAGCTGGAAGGGACGTCTTCATGATTCCTCACTGTGCTGGATGCCTAGAAAAATATGGCTTGTATAAAGTGCCTCCAATCCAGTTGGCTCCCACATGGACAAAGGTTCAGGAATCTGCAGTTGGCAGCACACAGCACCAGGCGGAGCCTGTGGAGGAAGGCCCCTCAGGGGAGTGTGGCACAAAGCTAGAGGGTGCAGAGTTAGAGTCAGAACCAGAAGTTGAAGTTTCGGATGCTGGATCCCAGAAAGAAAGTTTGGATAAAGCATCAATAGACCCCTGAAGGGGGGGGCCTAGCTCAAGTCTCTTAGGCGAAGATGAGATGCGGGAGGCCTTTGAGTATGAGGTGTCGACCTCTGCGCCTAGTGATGAGTGGATAGTCGCAGGAGTGAGGACGACTGCTCACTCCTGGGCTCAGATCCTCAGTAAAGAGGAAGATGAGGGAGAACCTATGTGGCCTTGTGAAAAAGGAACGGGTACACAGCCTCCAGATCTTGCCTCGAAGGAATGTATGAAAGAAAGTGGTGATGCCACTGCCCTGGCTTTGCAAGAGGAAGAAGTCAGGGATCTGTTTCTAATTTCTTTAAGGATGCAAAGCTGGCAGAACCAGGACTGGCCACCCCCAAGCCAGGCCAGAGGTCTTAGATTGACCAAAGCAAGTAAAGAGGAGAGACTGGTTCATAGAAAGGCAAATGAGATCTATGGTATGACCTTTCCTACCTTTCCTCGGAAAGTCTGGGAGGAGATTGAGAACAGCAGGAAATCCTGGATCTGGGATGAAGCAATAAAAAGTGTGCATCTTGAAGCCAACAAGTATGTAAAGAACAGACTATTTCACGAAAAGTATACCCAGTGGAAGAGAGGCAGAACATTGTTTATAGACAGAGTGAGAGTGGTGGACAGAGAGGGACGTGAAATCTCCCACTGTGTGAATTATGTGCACCCAGACGGGGTAATAATTCAAGCTCCTGACCCCCGGTACTATTGGCCTCAGTGCAAGGACCTCCCAGCAAATGTGCCTGTGCCTACTAAATGGAAAGCCGAGCAGTGGTAGTCAGTCTGCCACACCAGACTGTGAAGTACCTTTATTGATCTGCCAGTATGGACATCCAGGACTCAGGTGCCCCACATTCATCAGTTCTACAGTGTACTGGCCTTTCCAGAATCCATCGACTGGCCCACCAGATGACTTCAGATCCAAAGAGGACACCAGCCCAGCTGTATCCTGTTCATCGCCTGGTAATCAGATGACGTCGGACCAGCTGTTTTCTTTTTTTGTTCCTCTTCTAAGGTTCCATCTCCAGAGATGACATCACACCAGCAGTTCCCAGATGTGCCCTCCTGTGGTTCCTGGAAGATGTCCGCCCAGCTGTATCGGAAGAAATGCTGCCAGGAAGAGTCTTCGTCAGAGGTGCAGGTTGGTGCAGAAATTTCCATTCTACAAGGGGCTGGTAAGTCCGAACTTTTCTATCTTTATGACATTGCAGTACACACCCTACACTAGCAGACTTCAAAATGTGTGAACTGTCCGCAAAGACTCTCCCCTTCGGGACTTTGGCCTGTTAGAACTGTGCTTCACTGGGCTCTGGCCCAGGAGAGACTCTTTATTGGACTAGCCTTCGGGCATTGTGGTCACTAGTTGGGACTTTTAGGGCACTCCATTCCCCCAAAATGTGTATTGTAAATAATGTCATTGTTTTCTAATGTAAATACTGTTTTTCTACCTTTTTTCTAAAACAATATTTCTTGGGATTCTTCAGTGTTTTGATGGTAGGGGTCTAGGTAGACTGTGTATGCAGATTAGGAGTGTGTGTTGTCTTTCTTTTTCTTACAGGTGTTCCTGGGAAAACAGAAGAGAAGACAAGAAGAGTAGGAGGGGTTCATCGGAGTTCCTCATTAGTACTTTAGTGTGTAGAAATTTAAAGTACTGTGGAGTTGTTATGGTTGTTGTTACTGTATTAACCCTTTTCCTTCCACAGGTGTGGTTGTGGGGGTAAGGAGGAGGCAGTAAAATGGTATAAAATGTGGTATTTCATTGGTGTATGGTTGCAGGTTGCCCAAGGTCGGGGAGGTCCCTGGGTTGTTTTTGTTTTGGGGGTATTAGGTTAAAGGCAGATAGGTTTTCCCTAGAAGGTTAGGGGGGATAGACAGGCTGTGGTCCTGAATGGCCATTGGGACCGCAGTGCTGATCTATCAGGGCTATGCTCTGGATAGTTCTACCAGAGCCACTAGGTGTCCATAGTAAGTGGATAGTGTAGAGGCTGATATGTCAGCTAAAGGCCTCTAGGCCCTTAGTGTTGCCTGCCTGTGCTTGCACATGGTAGGAGGGGGGGACCTGATCACCCCCCTCCGCAGGTAGCATATAGGGTGGGATGGCCTAAGGCCGGGTAAATAATGACTGGGGACAGTCATTTTCCTGGTCAAGGGCGAGTGTAACCCCCTTGTTACCCGGGGTTACTAGAATCCCACTAAGACCTAGTGGTAGGCAGGGAAGGCAGCTTGTGAAACTCCAGTTAAATGGGTTTCACACTGGCTCACTCTGTTCTCAGTCTCAGCTGAGACTGAGGGATGACATCACCAATAGAACTATTGCAGCTGCATGAGCCACATTGGAATCTGCAGCAAGGGAGTTGGTATAGAATGTTGGGAGGTTTTGAAGTCAGTCAGTCAGTGTCAGTCAGTTCAGAGGGGAGTTGGTGTTGGAAGCTTGCTGATAGAGCAGCTTAGCAGCTCAGTGAAGGCTCTAGGAGCCTCAGCCCTGACAGAGGGCTACTTTTAAGTAAAAAGGGTGTGTGTCTCCACCAAAAGAGAGATACAGAAGATAATTGAAGTGGTGGAGACCGCTGTTTTCAGGTCTCAGTGCCCCCTCCCTCCGGGGGGGGCAGGAAAGGGTTCCCTGCAGATTCCTGGGGCAACCCCGTAGTTCTGCTCGTAAAGGAGAAGCTGCCTATGTGTTCCAGATTTTATTTGGGAGAACAAGAAGATTTGTGAGTCGCCTGTGGGGCACCTGCAACGTGAGGGTGAGTGTCTGCTCTTGCTAAAAGGGCCTATGTTTTTCACCCTGGGACTTGTGTGACAATGTGGGGATTGAACTACTAAAATAGTGGAAGCCTAGAGTAATGGGCTAAGCAAATTAAAAGTAGGTTCAAGTCCAGAGCTTGTTGGGATGAAAATGATATGTAGAGGAGATGTGCCAGACGTCTACCCAGAATCTACATTTGAAAGTTCAGTAAAGGAATTGTTCAGTTTCCAGGGAAATGGCCGGGTATGGGCTGTGGGAGCTGGAGGTAGGTGGCCCCCCCCATCTTTAGTGACCAGGTCCACCTCTACGGATTTCTTCTGTGGATTTCTACTTTACCTCAGGCACTTGGCCAGTGATGAGAGAAGTACCCAGATGTGAGATTGTAAGGAAAATTCTCTCTAGGAGTCAAAGGCTCTAGTGTGGTTTGGGGAGCCACAACAGGATAATTGGTTCATTCCTCAAATGGACCGGGGATCAAGTGGCCGGCGGGGGAGCCGGGCCAGTGGGGAAAACCCAAGTAGTGTACAAGTTGGGCTGTGTACCCAAAGCTGCGTGCAAGTCTGGGCTGTGTGCCTGGTGGGTTTGGAGCCTGAGGGCTGAAAAGAGTGATAAAGTGTTCTGTTGTCTCTAATCTGCATTATCAGAAAATGTAACCCCATGGGGGTCCGTCTATGCTTTGTTTGTTCAGCTTGGATGTGAATAAAAGCCACACTGGAAATCCCATTCCTGGTTCTGGACATTACAGTTATTGCTTCCTGTGTTCGGATTTACCTGGGTGCCCCTGTGGGAGTAGCCAAACCAAGGTCCCCTGTGCCGAGTAACCTCATCCTCCCTGAACCCAGTCCCCACCAGCTACTGCTGTCAACTTCAACAGCATGCCACCTGTCGTTTTGCTAAAAAGGCAGGGGTGAGGGGTTACACTATTATAAGTTACAGATAGTTGATTAAGTTCCCTCAACCCAAGAATTAAATATAAACTTGCACCATAAACAAAATGAGGCATCAGAGACCCCTGGGCAATGGACTTACAAATATTGGGAGAGAAATAACACAACCTTATACAGTAGGCCCAATTTCTGATTAATGGTATGACAAGTAGTCTGGACCTGAGATGAAAAAGTCAGACAAGGATCTAGTAGAAAACCCAAATATTTAGATTTGGATACCTGATCCAATAGGATTCCAGTAATACCTCGAACCTGTAATTTAGGATTACCATGTAACATGTGAGAAGTACTAAAAAGCATAGACTTGTTTTTTTTTTTTTTTTTTACATTCAGTATCAAGCCATTCACAACAAACCAATTGCAAACTTCAGCAAATTCTCTCTCAACAACTAATGATAATTCTGTAATTGAATTAGATTGATAAAACAAAACAAAATCATCAGCATATAAGAGACTTTCACAGGATTTGCAGATGGTGGGCAATTGGTTTATAAACAAACTAAACATTAATGGACCCAAAATTGATCCCCGGGGCACTCCAAAATTCAGAGGAAACAGAAGAAATAGTAGATTCAGTAGAAACAAATTGTGAATGACTGGACATATAATCTCTATACCAACCCACAACTAATTTAGAAAAAAATATTTGTTCCAACTTCTTAACTAATAAATCGTGTTCAATGAGATTGAATGCCTTGGTCAGGTCCACAAAAAACACCCCTGTCATTAGGCCCCTATCAAATCCCAATAGGGTGGTATTTGAGAACCTGACCAAGGCATCTCTGTCCCATGGCCCTTATGGAAACCTTGTTGCTGTGTAGCTAAAATGTCATATTTCTCCAAGTATTCAGTGAATTGGTTGGTCACTATTTTTTTGAAAATTTTACTGATTGGATTCAAAATTGATATAGGCCAAAAATCATCAGGAGTCAAAGCAATGGGTTTCTTTGGGATGGGAATCACTGTAGCACACTTCCATATAGATGGAAATTGGCCTGACGTTAAACAAAGATTAAATATTGTGCTAAGTGGTCCCGCAACAAAGGAAACTGACAGTTTTATGAATCAGCCATCTAACCCTTCACCACAATCACTAAAACTATCTGGGATGGACTTTAGTAATCAATCAACCTCCTATCTAGTCATGCTTCGAAAATAAAAAGACGGCCTATCAATCAGGTTAGAATCTGAAACAGGCACTACTGGAGATGGGTTGTTACGGTCTTTCTTATAACATGAAAAATCTGAAAATTTAACATTGAGCAGATTAACAATATCCAGAGGATTTAAGATTTCACCCTCATTCATGTCTAGCTTCTTAATTGAAGCTTTTTCCTCTGCAGATAACAAACCCTTAACTGAATTTCAAAACTTGCGAGGATCAGAATAACTGGCTTTCAGGTGATTTTGCAAAAATTCTTGCTTTGCAGTTTCAACTAGTTGATTACCGTAACCTTGTTTCTCAAAAATCTATAAACATTCATCAAGGCAGAAGAAGGGGCCTGTTTATAATTTGACCAGGCAGTATCTCTCCTCTTAATCCAGTCTTGTAATTCTTTAGTGAACCATATATTATGAATGCCTCCTAATCTAAAGGATCATGACAGAAACAACTTATTTTGAACTTCCAACAATTGTTTACAAAAAAAAATCAATAGCAAAGTCAGGTTGAGGAATAGATTCAAGAAAAACCAATCAATAGTAGTTAAATATGTTTGTAAGATTAAATTGTCCACCTGCTTAAAATTGTGAAACTGGATGAAGCGGGGGGGGGGGGTCTTTCCATTTGAAATTCAAGACACAGTAGGTAGCCTGATGGTCAGAGACTGAATCAGATAAAACACCCACTTGAAACACTGCATCTAATCTATTAACGACCACCCAATCCAAAATGGAGTGGTTTCCAGCTACAACATTTAACCTGGTTGGATCCTTAATTAACTGATGTAAGCTGTAGGACTGAAGTAAAGATTCCAAACCATAACCATTAGACAATAATCAATTTAAATTGGTATCCCCCAGTAATATAAAGTCAGAACCTGAGATATACAGTATGAATTAGAAATAGTCATAAAATCCTTCAAGCCCTTAACACCAACTTGAGGAGGGTTATAAAGACATCCAACAGTAACATACTTCTTACCTCCCAAAATCAAATGGAGAAGTAACCAATCAACTAAAGATTCAGTACACACACTCGAACTACAGTAAGTAAGGATACCTCCAAATGTTCTTGAAAATAAAGAGCAACTCCCCCACTCCTCTTTTCCCAAATTGATCTGCTCTTAATGTTTTATACGTAAAGATATTGCACAGAGAATCATGGACTGAAGGTTTAAGCCAGGTTTCAGAAATAACCAATGATTCTGGCTTATATGAGTTAACAATAATCTCAGCTTCACCAATTTTAGGTGTTAAGCTTCTCTCATTCAAGTGCATGAATTTCACACCGTGAGATTTAAACCAAGACGTGGGATTACAGGTAATACCACCAGATTCTGGAACAGAAGGACCAGGATTGACTTCCACATCACAAGACAGTAGAAGTACATAGAACAACACAAGAACTAGCCCTTCCCAAACCCAGTAGACACTTTTGCTGAGAAGTAGCAAATAAAAGGAAACCACTTTTTTTGTAAGGCCTGTTTTTCCAAAACTAATAAATTATACATATGAAAATAAGTCTGTTTAGCTATTAAACAATGGGGCATAGTGTAATCCTCATAAACAGTCTTACCTATGTAATCAGGAAATGGAATACACGTACTGATAGCATTACACACAACCAAACTACAAAACAACATACCCATCCAGGTCCAACACAATACCATTTTAACAAAACTTCAAGTGACCCTATAACTAAACCGATTAACACTACTCTAAGCAACCTCTCAAGTTACCATAAAGCAATATTAACTGCACCAGGCTTCACAGCTCCCCAGACTCCCTCAGACTCCCCCTGCACTTGTCCGCACTTTGCCGCACATCTGCCGCTAAAAACGCTATCATGTTTTAGCGGGTTGACTTTTGAATCCCTCAACCCCACTGACTGGGCTGCCACCACCACCAATCAGGGGAAGGGGCATGGTAGGCAACAGGACGTGGGCTGAGTACTGTTTGCACAGTGCCACAGGTGAATCCAAAGAGCCCAAAGAGGGAACAGACAGCAAATTAGCTTAAGCCATGAGTAAAATAAATGCCAGCATAAAAATCAGATTGTGCACAAGAGCAGCAACAGTTGGTGTTAACACAGTACTTTAGTTTACGCACAGTCAGCAAATAAAAATGATCCAGCAATGAACTAGCAGCACACTAAAAGGTAAGCAGCAGGGAAATTACAGCTTGAGTCGCTTCTGACCCTCTCAGTCATTCAATTCCCAGTCAGTCTTGCATGGCAGTAAATGGGCTCACAAAATCAGAAACAGAATACCATTCAAATGCATCACCAGATGTGCTGCTAGGACAACTACAGTATAAACCTGAAGATCCCAAATGCACTCATCATTTCTTAATGTATACTGTGAAACCACGTTAATTAGAGTTACATTTGTATTCGGAGGGCATGAGATGTGCATATATTTGAAACACTGCACAATTTGGAAGAAAGAAACAAGTGCCCTAACTGGGATTTGAACCCAGGCCTTCACAGAATATCATTACACTAGTTTAAATTCATTGTACAGAAAAGCAGCAACACTATCGCTGACAGAGCACTGTCAAACAAAATGAGTGCTGAACTGGTGCACACAGAAGCACCTCCGTGCTCACTGAAGTAATATCACTTGGAAAGAAAGTCAGACAAAATGTTCAATAAACTTATAAAAAGCCACTAAACTGGCCCAAATAAACACATTTCACAGATACATAACACCAAGAAGATGGTCACTGATAGGGGTGTGTAAATACCTTGTTTCGAATATTAGGTCATATATTTGTATTTGGGACCCCGAATATTCAGAATTCAGTATCTATATTTATTATTCATGTTCTTGTGGGGGGACAAGTAAAAAAAGGCCCTACCCTCCCCCCAACTCAGTTGTTTACAGATTCACAACCCCCCGTCTCCCCACCCACTTTCCTCCCCCAGCACCCACAATGGGCAACTGGCACTACCTGTCCTGCCTCCATGTCCAGTTGCCATTTCTTGTAGTGCTTTTGCACTTTTTTTATGTATGTCCTAGCTGGAAAGAAATAATTCCCCATCCTCCACTCTGGCAGCAGCACCTAACCTCCTCCACCCCTCCCTGGCACCCATTTCCTTATTAAAGAAGCCCCCCCAGGTGCAGGAAGGCAACTAACACAACCTGCTCTCCTCCATGACTGGATGCCTTCTTGTGAATGAACGTGAGCCCATGCTTGCTCACATGGTAAAACAGCTGATCACGTGATCATCTGTTGTACTATGCCAGCAAGCACAGGAATGCTTTTAGTCACAAGAAGGCAACTGGACATGGAGGAGGGCGGATTGTGTTAGTTGCCTTCCCGCACCTGGGGGTTGGGGGAGCTTCCCAATAAGGAAATGGGTGGTAGGAGGTTGGGAGTTCTGTGTTGCTGCTGGGGTTGGGGGTGGGGGATTATTTCCTTCCAGCTAGGACATACAGTACAGTACATAGAACAAAGCACTAAAGTGCTACAAGAAACTGGGGGGAGCTGTTTTTTTAATTTTTTTATTTCCCGAATACAAACAGTGCTACTATTCATTATTTGTATCCAAATAAAGAATAGTGACTTATATGTGGTATTTGGGAAATACTATTCATCCCTTGCACACTCCTAGTCTTTGATTAGCAGGCATAAACATGTATTATGGTACTTTAAAGCATGAAATTTGAGGATATCCAGGGAATAGCTCTAACAGAAAACATAATGGGCCAGATATTCAAAACTTTGCCCAGCGGCAAAATTAGCACTGCCCAGCGGGCAAACTGGCGAACACGAAGCAAGCCATATTCAAACGGAATAGCCCAGGGCAACAGCTTCTGAATATAGCATGGTAATGAGGCCATGCAAACTGGCTGAGAGTGCAGGGCAAACATTGCCCTGGAATAAGACAGCACTGAATAAAACAACCAGGAAGTGCAACCCACAACAACAACACAGTACACAGCAACGTGAGGGCAGGTACAGATGAACTACGTGGCCAATGTGTGCCAGCAAATGCATGGACTCAGTACAGTTGCAGGAAGCAGCAGATGAGAAAGAACAGTGATCCAAACTTTACAATATTCCCGTACCATTAGCGGCGCTAACACATTAACGCGATTGCTTCAACGAGATAACCTGGAGCAAACAACGCTTGCCCGGGCTAAAATGTGCCATATTCAAAGTGCCATGCAAATGAGCCTACTTAGGTAGTCTCTGGGCAAACAACCGGATTAGCATCTCATTATACCCTGATTTGCACACAGTTTGCCTAGCGTTACTGCAGGGTCCCATAGAGCCACCTGTAGGTCAGTCTGGAAGTACAGGGCAGACAAGGTCCAACCGCAGCTCCATCTGTAGGTCAGTCTGGCAGTGCACGATGATAGCTACAGGCTACAGGTAAACAGTACAGCATAGCATAGCATAGCATATTGTACCCCAGGGACAGGACAGCATAGGCACAGGTGGTGGTGGTTGCATGCAACTGTCACACTGTAGGGCTGCTACAGTGCACAGCAGACACTACAGTAGCAAGGGAGACAGTAGTGTGAGGGACGTAGCACTGCCTATGGTGTGTAGGGCAAGTGATGCTGATTGCACTGTACACAGTGACAGGCCCAACCTGCAGGTGTTTACTGACAGTCGACATTACTGTTACACTGTTGTGTGACCCACAGATGCTGTACCTGTGGCATGTGATGCCCACAGTGACATGTACATATCTGGCTTTGTGTGTTGTGGCAGTTGTACAGCTGTGTGGTATGTGGCTGGGGGGCATATAGTATCGAAAGGCACACTAGTGTTGGGGTATTCCTAATACTGGCCCATGTGCACTGCATGCTGAGTCCCAGCCTTGTGGCCACACCTGGTCTGTGGCACAGCCTGGCCACCATACACACTCCCTCAACATCCTCCATGCCCACAGTGCTGCATGTGTGTGCTGGCATCTGTTTTGTCCACAGATATGTGTGGTCAGCAGGTGTGTGCTGTATGGCTACACTGCCATGCTGTCCACTGGCGGCAGGGTCACCACTTACTGCCTGGCATGGCTGGGACTGGTGGCAGATGATGGCATCATTGTGGATGCCATTGGTTAGCAACAAGCTTCCACTATGTTTGGCTTTATCTATGTGTTATATTTATGTATTAGGGTCGCATAGAGACCGCGCTAAACAGCAAATCCAGCGCACAGCCATTTTATGTAGCGCAATGCTGCTTTGCCCAGGATTAAGACCAGCATTTTCTGGGCGGTAATCTACGCAGCGCTAACTGTCGCTAGAGTCGCGCTAAACCATGGCCTTGGCGCTAGCCACTGAATATAGCATTAGCGCTTGTATTCATGTCAGTTTGCCCTTGCATACATTATACTTTTGCCTGGCGCAATGTAGTTTGCCGCTTATTTGGCCTTTTGAATATGGCAGACCCGCGTTAATCCCGCGTTAAACCTGCGCAAATGATTTTTGCCCAGCGCAAAGTTTTGAATATCTGGCCCAATGCCTTTTCTCTCTGTCTAGGACTGCACAGAGCACAGCCCCATGAGATCTACATCTTCTTTCAGTGTAGTGTGACAGGGTTAGCTCCCTGCCACTGTTTTCCTTTTTTCTTGATATAAATAAAGTAAAAAAAAATACTAGGGGAATAAAGAAATCAAGTTAAAAAAAAGCACTAGGGGAATAAAGAAAAACCTTTCTAATGCATACTTTCTGTACCTTGCATTATCTTTCTTTAAGTTTATTGTGCAACATTATTTCTTTCTTTTCTGTCTGCAGGATGGCCACCTGTAGGTAATTATTTTAACCTTACATACTTTCCTGTTTCTACGTTTTCATCTTAGTATGCTCTTAAATACAGTTATAACGTGTAGAAAAACTAGTGATTTTAGGATTTAAGGCAGCCTGCAAAAAGTTAGAGTAATTGTCATAGTTACAGGTTTATTCTGCCTTGTTACTTCACTTTGGATACAGAGTGTTCTCCTTACACCTGCTTCCTGTCTTGGTAGAAATGTCTGGTTTAACTAATGTTATAAATTAAGCCTTTATGGGACATTTTGTACTACTGTTTTTTTTTACTTTTCTTATATATGCTCAAGTGTTTTGCATGCCTATTTTACTTAGTTATACTGAGATACTTAAACCTGAATATTTTCTAATATGAAGAAGGGTGGCTCATATGATCCAAGAGGAGTATAAGAGACCACTTCAGGTTGACTTGAGGTGCCCAGCTCATTCCTCTCAAGCCAGAGAAGAAATAAGGTCTCCTGCTCAAGAGATCGACTGACTCCATCTAATAGTGAGAGAGACCTTCTAGGGAAGTAAGCTGCCTTGCGCGGTAATCCTTAGTGGAGACACTAGAAATATCTGCTGCCTTGAGACTTTCTAATGTTATGGGTTGTTGCTACACTAGTATGTATATATATCGTCCTGCATTTAAGGCCTATTTTCTTATTTTTGTATCATGAATTATCCTGTCTTAATGAACATCACACAGAGTTCAGTGTGTTAAACATGATATCTGTGTGCTTACCTCCTAATTTTCACACCTCTTCACAAGTTCGTGTTAGCAGTGGGATTGATGGTGTTAGTACATGCTTAGGCCAAAGAGGGATGTGACTAGTAGGTATCTGCTCAGGTACCGAGGAGACATGCATGGATAAATATCAACAACCGCATGGAGTGTACAGAGTCTCGACCAAAAGAATGGCAGAAGAAAAAAGTGACGACTTGTCTAGGACCAGTGGTCAGACCAAAAGGTCCTAGAAACATAGAATTTGATGGCAGATAAGGACCGCTTGGCCCACCTAGTCTGCCAATTTCCCCTACTTGTTTTATATACCGCAGATCCTAAATGATCTGTGGCTAATCCTCTCTTTCCTATCGCTAGAGTTCCTTTATGTCTGTTCCATGTGTTTTTGAATTCCCCTACCATTTTTGGCCCTACAACCTCTGCCGGGAGGCTGTTCCATGGATCTACCACCCTTTTCATGAAAAAATACTTTCTCATCATTACCCCTAAGTCTATCCCCTCTATTTTCATATCATGGCCCCTTGTTCTTGAACATGTTTTTTATTTTGAAAGATGCTACCCTCTTGTACCCTTTTTACACCCTTGAAGTATTTGAAAGTCTCTATCATATCCCCCTCTCTCTCCTCTCCTCCAGGGAATACATATTAAGATCCTCCAGTTTCCCCTCATATGACTTTTGGTGCAGCCCCTGCACCATTTTTGTCTCCCTTCTCTGAACTATTTCCACTCTGTCTGTGTCCTTCCAGAGAAGCAGCCTCCAGAACCGGACGCATTACTCTAGATGAGGTCTCACCAATTTTCCATGCATCACCACCTCCTTCCTTCTGCTGGTGATACCTGTCCTGTGCACCCCAGCATTCCACTGGCTCTCCTCACAGCCTTCTCACATTGTTTGGTAATCTTCAGATAATCAGATATTATTACTCCCTGGTCCATTTCCTGTTTGGTGGCCGTCAGTACCCCCCCTCCATGTACTCCTCTCTCACATTTCTGTGCCCCAAGTGCATGATCTTGCACTTCTTTGCATTGAATCTTAGCTGCCACACCCTTGACCACTCCTCAAGCTTGCTTAGGTCCCCTCTCATTTTCTCTACCCCTTCTGGAGTGTCAACCTTGTTGCAGATCTTCGTGTTGTCTGCAAAGAGACACACCTTCCCTTCCAGCCCCTCTGCAATGTCGCTTATGAAGACATTAAAGAGGATTGGTCCAAGGACTGATTCCTGCGGGACCCCGCTGGTCACCTCCCTCTCTTTGGATTGAACTCCATTCATCACCACCCTCTGTGTCCTATCGCTCATCCAATTTTTGACCCAGTTTACCACCCTGGAACCCAATCCCAGGCTGCCCAGCTTGTTTACTAGCCTCCTATGTTGGACAGTGTCAAAGGCTTTGCTGAAATCCAGGTAGTTCAGATCCATCATCCCTCCCTAGTCATCCAGTCAAAGAAATCTATTAGATTTGTTTGACAAGATCTTCCTGCTGTGAATCCATGCTGCCTCAGATCCTGTGCTACATTGGAGTCCTAAGGCTGAGGCAATCCTTATGGTCACAGGATTTGATGAGATGGGTGAGGAGATGTCTTATGAGCCTCCGGAGAGCATCTCTGAATTGCTGCGATGGTTGGCAATAAAGCAGAACGAAGCTGACTGGCAATGTGTTAGGCAAGAGGCTATCTGAACCAAAGCCCTAAGAACCTTGCATGGTGGACAAACAGCCACTGGGAGAGGGTCACTAGCTCAAGCCTGAAAGACCTTAAAATAAAAAGCTAACTTCTTACTGGGAGGGCCCAGCTGGCATACAGTCACATGGATTCAAATGATGCACTGAGGTACGACTTCATGAAAAGACTATCCTGCAGCAATATTGATATCTCAGGGGAGCTATATCATCATAAGTTCCATACCATGAGGTACTAATTCATGGATGCACCAAGAGAGGTCTTTACTGAGTTATGAGAGCTGTTCCTGAAGTGGATCCAGCCAACAGTACAGATTATCAACCTGATGATTATGGATCAATTTCTGCATGTCCTGCTTTCCAGTGTGCAAATCTGGGTTAGGGAGCATTGCCCAGAGACTGGTAAGAAAGCAGTGTCTCTGGGGGAGGACTACCAGCTGGCGAGACAGCACACCACTGTGAAACCATCTAAACACCCTGGTGTGGTAAGACATTCTCCTTTTACGGGGTATAAAGCAACCCCAAAAAGTGAGCCCAAAAATGAAAAAGAGAGAATGCATCTTGTAGAAGTGATGTGTTACTACTGCCATTGGGTAGGACATATTACCAGGAAATGTCCTAAAAAGAAGGGGGAGATCAGCCACCTTGCCTTAGCAAACTGGGGACAGTACACAACTGAGGTTGTGATGGGGGATCACAAGGTATAAGAAACATAGAAACATAGAAGCTGACGGCAGATAAGGACCGCAAGGCCCATCCAGTCTGCCCATTTATTTTTCTACCTTATAAATGTGCCATCAGCCTTTGCTCTGTCAGTGGTCTATCTATTCATACTCATCTGTATTGCTCCCTTATGCCTATCCCATGCCTGTTTGAAGCCCTGCACTGTATTCATAGCCACCACTTCCTGAGGTAGGCCGTTACAAGCATCCACCACCCTTTCTGTGAAAAAGAATTTCCTCACATTCCCCCTTAATCGGCCTCCCTCTAATCTCATGCTGTGTCCTCTTGTCCTGCTATTTTTCTTATATTTAAACATGTTAGACTCTTTCACCTTGTTAATGCCCTTCATGTGTTTGAATGTCTTGATCATATCACCTCTCTCCCTCCTTTGCTCAAGGGTATACATATTGAGCTCCATTAATCTGTCCTCATATGTCTTCTGATGCAGTCCCTGCACCATTTTGGTTGCCCTTCTCTGGACTGCCTCAATTTGGTTAATGTCCTTGTGAAGGTGTGGCCTCCAGTACTGCACGCAGTACTCCAGATGGGGCCTAACCAGTGTCTTGTAAAGAGGGATTATTACCTCCCTCTTATGACTTGTGATACCCCTACTAATACACCCTAACATCCCCCTAGCCTTACCTACTGCTTTAGAGGTCTGCTTGGATGATTTCAGGTCATCAGTGATGATGATGCCCAAGTCTCTTTCTTCCTTTGTGACTGCCAGCAACTCCCCTCCCAGCCTATAGGTGGCTTCAGGGTTTCTCTTCCCTATGTGCATGATCTTGCACTTCTTTGCATTAAATCCCAGTTGCCACTCTTCTGACCATTTTGCTAGTTTATCCAGATCTCTTCTCATTCTGCCCACCCCATCTGGATCATCTACTCTGTAAGGACTTATTGATTCCAAAAGCAAGTTAAGCCTGGTGAAGGCTACCCGGCTGCTGCTGTACCTGGACATTGCAAAAAAGGTCCTGGGACTAATGTAACATGCACCCATGATTACACTACATGTTATCCAATAACCCCCTTAACCCTAGAGGTAAACCATACAACCCAGCAGGTGGTAGATGGTATTGTTCCCTCCTTTCCAGTTCCTGTAGTTTTGGGCCATAATTTCCCTGATTTTGTGGGACTAACTCAGAGGGATGTCTGGGTAAATTAGCAGGCATGGTCACCAGATCCAAGCAGCCAAGGCCCACAAGGAAGTTGATTTGGGTGAGATTTTTCCTTTTGAGATACCAGAGTTTTTTTTTTCCTTCCCTAGGGTCAGAAAGATGTTCCCAAAGCCTATGAAGGAAAGCTAAGAGAAAGTGGATAGCAACTTTTGTTCAGTTGCAAGAGACATTACCACCTGTACTAGATTGCAATGATATTGGTAAACAGTAGCAGAATGATGTTATCTTGCTAGATTTATATAGGCAGGTGGGTATGAAAACAGAAAAAGATGCCCCTTGTATTGAAATGCATAATAAGGTTGTGTAAAGGGTAGTGGAAAACCCCCAAACCAAGGAGCGTTTCAATCAGCTGGTAGTCTCTTCCTAGTTCCGAACCCAGTTGATGGCACTAGCCATTGATCTACCCCTTGCTGGTCATACTGGTAGAGAATGCACTTTGTCCTGGCTGCTCATGAGGTTCTTTTGGACTAACATTCAGTTGTATGTGTCTTAGTACTGCAAGGCATGTACAGAGTTTCTGCTGGTGGCACCTCTGTGAAAGCAAGACAGGGTTCCCTTAATATGCCTCCCTTTGATAACTACTCCTTTTGATCACACTGGTATAGATATTGTGGGTTCTTTGGGAAAGAGTTCAAAGGGAAAACATTTCACTTGAGTCATTTGTGACTATGCCGCAAAGTACCCCAAAACATTACCCCTGCAAATGGTTACTGCTTCAGAAGTGGCTACTGAGCTAGAAAAGATTTTCAGCTGGGAGGCCATCCCATGAGACATCTTGTCCAATCAGAGCAGTTATTTTTAATATCCAGATGCTTAAAGAATTATACAGGTTACTGGGTATTAAAGCTGTACATACATCCCTGTACTGGCCTCAGATGGGCTGACAGAGCATTTCAATCAGACTTTAAAGAGGATGTTGAGAAAATTTGTGCAGGAGGAAGGGAGGAACTGGGATTAATTTCTCCATACCTGTTGTTTGCATACCAGGAGGTGCCACAATCAACTACAGGATATGCTCCATTTGAATTGTTATATGGTAAAAAGCCTAGCGGGTCCCTAGATGTGGCAAAAGAAAATAGGGAAGGGTACACAGATAAGGGCCAAGAGGTAAATACTTATCTGGAAATCTATTAAAGAAACTGGTGAAGTATGTGGAGAGTGCTCATCAGAATTGTACACTAGCCCAAAAAGAGCAGAAAGAATGCTATGATATGGGTGTGGGGCTAAAAGAGTTCAAGGAAGGGGATCTAGTTTTGCTTCTGTTACTCTCCAGTGAAAACAAATTTCTCATGAAGTGGCAAGGGCCTTACAAAGTCTTTCATAGAACTGGTCCTATGGACTGTGAAAAGGAGACCACAAGTAAAAGTAAGAAAAAGAAAATCTTTTTGCTAATTCATTGAAACTGTGGGTTACAGGGCAGAAGGTGGAACCTTCACTAATGGTAATCCCTGAAAATGAGACCAAAGAGGGTGTCTTAGACATGGCATACATCCCATTAGAGAAAGACAGTCAGGTTGATAGTGTCTGAGCAAACCCCTCCTTAGAAAAATCCCAGCTCGCAAATGTCACTCATCTCTTTCGAAACTTTAGTGACACCTTTGCATCTGTGCCTGGTGTAGCCGAGGGAGTCACTCACTTCATAACCGGAGTGCAGATGAAGCCTATTTGGCAGAAACCCTATTGTCCATCTGATAAGATAAGGGAAGAAGTCATTAAGGAGGATTGGAAGATGGCGACACTAGGGATAATTGTGGAGACCAAGTGAACCTTAGGCAGTTGTAGGGAGAATAGCATACAAAGGTACTGCTGACTCAGTCTGCATGGCTAAAGGAGCCCCCTTGGACTTAAGGGCCCCGACCCTTCAGCTGCTGAAGTCTTAAATTTACTAAAATACCACCAACAGCTTAATCTGGTTCAAAAGTCAGTTGGCATTCATCTGTATCCCTCTCCCTGGGTCATGCCTGCAAATAGGCAAAATTTGTCTAGTGCACTTACCCGGTCAACAAAAACGAAATAAATAAAAAAATTAAAAAAATAAATGCTACATCAAGAGGTGCCGCTGATGATCTGCATGCCTAAAGCTTCCCCCGGGGCATATAGAAACATAGACTTTGATGGCAGATAAGGACCGCTTGGTCCACCTACTCTGCCCATTTCCCTACCTAACGGATAAGCTGCAGATCCTAGTTAACCAACAGTCTACTTCCTCCTACCCCTCCACTAGAATTGCCTTATGTCTGTCCCATGCATTCTTGAATTCCCCCACTGTTTTTGACTCCACGACCTCCTCAGAAAGGCTGTTCCATGCATCTACAACCCTCTCTATGAAGAAATACTTCCTCACATTACTTCTGAGCCGTCCCCCCTTTATCTTCAAATTGTGCCCCCTAGTTCTTACACATTTCTTTTTCAGAAAGATGCTACCCTCTTGGACTTTGTTGATTCCCTTGAGGTACTTGAAAGTTTCTATCATGTCCCCCCTCACCTTCCTTTCCTCTAGGCTATACATATTAAGCTCCTTTAGTCTTTCTTCATATGTCTTCTGGTGTAGACCCTGCACCATTTTGGTTGCCCTCCTCTGGACAGCCTCCACGTTGTCTATGTCTTTGCAGAGATGGGGTCTCCAGAACTGTACACAGTACTCCAGATGTGGTCTTACCAACTCTCTGTACAGAGGGATAGCAACTTCCTGTTTTCTACTGGTGATGCCTCTCCCTATGCACCCCAGTATCCCCCCAGCCCTCCCTACTGCCTTCTCATATAGCTTGCCCACCTTTAGGTCATCTGATATAACTACCCCCAGGTCCCTTTCCATCTTTGTTGTTGTCAGTATCTCACCCCCCATTGTGTACTCTTCCCTTGGGATTTTGTTTCCCAGGTGCATTACTTTGCACTTCTTTGTGTTGAATCTAAGCTGCCATACATTTGACCATTCCTCCAATCTTGCCAAGTCCCTTCTCATCCTTTCCACCCCACCTTGTATATCAACCCTGTTGCAGATCTTTGTGTCATCTGCAAAGCGATATACTTTTCCTTTCTGTCCCTCTGCAATGTCACTTATAAAGGCATAAAAAAGGACCCGTCCCAGTACTGAACCCAGCAGTACCCCACTAGTAACCTCCCTTTCTTCACTGTGGACTCCGTTTACTATTACCCTCTGTGTCCTGTTGTCCAGCCAATGTTTTACCCAGGCTACCACCCTGGGACCCACTCCCAGACTGGCTAATTTGTTTATTATTCTTTTGTGTGGGACTGTATCAAATGCCTTGCTAAAGTCTGGGTAGGCCATGTCCATAGCCCTTCCCTGGTCTACTACTTTGGTCACCTAGTCAAAGAAATTGATTATATTCATCTGACATGACCTTACTGCTGTGAATCCATGCTGCCTTGGGTCCTGTGCCCCACTGGCCTCTAGGTACTCAACAATTCTTTCCTTCACAAGTGATTCTGTCATTTTCCCTATCACTGAGGTCAAACTGACAGGTCTGTAGTTTCCTGCCTCTGTCTTGCTCCCACTTTTGTGAAGAGGAATCACATCCGCCCTCCTCCTCAGGTACCACACCGTCCTCCCATGATTTGTTAAAAAGGGTAGTCAGTGGTGTTACTAGTTCTCCCCTTAGTTCTTTTAGAACTCTGGGGTGAATCCCATCAGGCCCCATTGCTTTATCTACATTCAGTTTTAGGAGTTCTTTCAGAACCCTTTCATCTGTGAAAGGAATGATATCAACCCTCTATCCAGAGTGCTTCTATTGACTGGATTAGGTACCTCCTCCTCCTCTTCCTTTGTGAATACTGAACAGAAGTATTTGTTCAGTATCCCTGTTTTTTCACTGTCTCTCTCTGCCCAACCGCCCTCCTCTTTATTCAGTCTCAGGATCCCTGCCTTAGTCTTTCTTTGCACCCTAATGTACCTCAAAACAAGACCATTCCCGTACAGCTGTGACCTCAAACAAAGTCACAATAGACAAAAAATTTGTAACTGTTCTGCTGGAGAGGCTGGAAATCAATATATGCTAATACAAATTTAACAAGAAAAAATATACTGGATTTTTAGCCCACTCACCCTAGTCAAACTCAAAAAGCTTATAAGACTTTTTATTAAAAATAATTTTATTGTGTAACTTCCAGTGAAAAAGTTCTACGTTTCGGGTAGACCCCTTCTTCAGGGACACTGGTTAACTTTAATGAAACATAACAACATTTTTTTCACCTTCATAAATTAAAATGTTGATTCACAAAAAGTAATAATAAATGCATAAAATGTGAGGAAATAATCAATAGATAATGCCCCTTACTGTTTATGCACCTTTTACTTGTTAAAATGAGTTCTTCCCTTTGAATTATTAATGTTAACAGGCTTGACTCCCACCACTACTGCTCCATCTACATAATGCACAAAAAACGAACAAAAATCCAAAAACTATTATATAAATAAAGGTTTACTTCTTATACAACAATTCCTAAATCACAAATAAAATTGGTTTAGGTTACTACCTTATAAATCTTTCCCCATACTATGTAACTTTAACCTCAGACACTTACACTCTGTGATGTATTATAAATCAAGAGACTAAACACACATCTAATCTTATAAATCTACTAAAGACTCATTTTCTACACTTTGTCTGTTTTTCAGGGACCAACTATCTTAGTGAGAAACATTATCGACCTGCAAACTTTTTATAAACAGTGTTCTCTTTCTGTAGCAGGGCTCCATCTTTACATTGTTTTTCTGCAACAAGAGAGAGAACACCAATATTTCACCACCAGTCTTTAATTAAATAGACTCACTAACAAGGTCTAGCTTCTCATTTTTAAGGACAACCTGTCTCAATACAATGCACCACCAACCTGTAATTTTACTTCAAAGAATACTCGGTTACTACAGCATATCGTTCTCATAACATCGCTTATCTGAAAGAGAGAAAACTGATGTTTCACCTCCGCTTGTCCCAGTTGTTTAAAACTAAACTGAGCATTCAGTTCTTAACTTAAATAAGCTCCTGTGTTAAGTACTTGCAAGTGTATGTTCCCTGTAGCGTCCTCGGTGGGAGTAAAGCACAGGGCCTAGTGCTCAAGTTTATATAATGAATAATAATAAATAATGAATGAAACTGCTAGGGAAAACTGTAGGGTATGGGAATCAAAACTGGTAAGCAGAGCTGTTGCAGAGACCAAACAACACAAGGGAATGGCTGCCTGGCTAGGAGCCAGGTGTAACTAGTTAACCATTGTAGCTGAACTGAGGGTTTGTTAAAGATATGGAAACAACAAAATTGGAGCTTGAATAATAGCACAAACAAATGAAAGGGGGTGCATGATGCTAAGAAAATTAGAAAAGCCCCAAAAAGAAGCAAAATGGAAGAAACACAATGCACAGGAAAACAGAGTGCAGTAGATACAAACAGCTAAGGGACACACAAGCTGCAGCCAGAGAAGCAGAATACTGATCTAGAAAAGCAGGAGAAGCACAAACCAAGCATAAATCCAAATGTACAAAGGGAAGGCTGGAGACAAACATTGCAGAAAAAAGGGGGAGGCCACAGCAGAGCCTCTAGCCATGGCAAAGAAAAAGGGCTTCGGTGCAAGACTGGAGGTAGATTACTTAAATAGCTCAGGAAGGGGGAAGGGCGGTTGCTCCCACCCATTGAACTGCAGGCATAGCCTTTCAGAAAAAAGGAAAAACCATTACAGGAATAAAGAGAAACCTTCTTGTAGCATGCCTTCTGTACCTTGCATCTTTCTCTAAGTGATTTTAGGCTTTAAGACAGCCTGCAAAAAGTTAAAGCAGTTGTTATGGTTACAGATTTGTTTTGCTCCGTTCCTTTACTTTGAGTAGATTGTGTTCCTCCTACACCTGTTTCCTGTCTTGGTATAAATGTCTGGTTTAACTAATGTTACAAAGTACCTTTATGGAACATTTTGTACTACTGTTTTTTTTTTTTTACTACTTTTCTTTAACTGTTTCTATATATGGTCAAGTGTTTTGTCTGTGATGCCTATTTTACTTGGTTTTACTGAGCTACTGAAGCCTGGATACTTTCTAATTTGAAGAAGAGATGGATCATATGATCCATCAGGAGTATAAGTTGCCTCTTCAGGCTGACTTGAGGTGCCCAGCTCATTCCTCTCAAGGCTAGAAGGAATAAGGTCTCCTGCTCAGGAGTTAGGCTCTCACTCTTTTTAATAGTGAGAGAGAGATCTTCTAGGGAAGTAAGCTGCCTTGTGAGGTAATTCCTAATAAAGACTCTAGAAATGTCTGTTGCCTTCAGAAATCCTAATGGTATGGGCTGTTGCAGCTCCAGTATGTATGTATATATGTTGTCTTGCATGTAAGGCCTAGAGCTTGATTTTCAATCGGTCACTAGATAGGCACATGATGCACTGATCCATGGCTGTAGCAAACTCCGGGTGCATCAGGGACCCTGTGCCCTATTCCAGAAAAAAGGGGGTCCCTGCACCAAAGTCCTGAGAGTTGCCTCTACATGGTGCTCTCACCTCCTGCATCCCATTCACTCCTGGGAGGTACTTGTGGGTCTCTGTGATGGCCCCTCTCACTCTTCTATCTTACAGCTTGTACATGTTGAGCTCCTTCAGTCTCTCATTATTGTAGGACTTTTATTGTAACCCCTGGACCATTTTAGTTGCCCTCCTCTGGAGTGCCTTCACCCTGTCCATGTCCTGTCTGAGGTGTGGCCTCCAGAACTCGACACAATACTCCAAGTGGGGTATCACAAGTGAATGATACCATGGCAACATCGTATCCCTCCTCCTGCTGGAGATGATGCTCCCTATGCATCCCACTGGCCCTGCTCCCTGCTTTATCACACTGCCCTGCCACTTTGAGGTCCTCAGATATGATAACTCCAAGGTCCCTCGCAGATCTGCTGGTCCTAGTTCCACCATCAAGGACCACACGTTCCAACTTACAAGGAATTCTACTTATTTCTCAATTAAATGTAAAGACTTGGGACTCTTGAGCCTTTTGTATTCATACATCAGAACTCAGTAAACAGACACTGCACAGCAAAAATCACATTCTGTTTTTCATTTTATTTTCAGTTGCCAGTTCACTCAAAAAGCCATATTATTTCAATGTTTCATTTCCATAATCAAAGCAACTTCATCAGGAATATGCCTTTAAGCTAAAAAATATATATTACAGTAACATAAATATTTATATTTCAGTCCATCACTGTTATCTAAAAAACATAACTAATATCATGAGCTAGCAAGCTATGCATTTAATCCTTTTATTATTAACTCTCAATTTTGGTATGATTTTAGAAACATAGAAACATAGACAATGACGACAGAAGAAGACCAAAGGTCCATCCAGTCTACCCGAGTTCCCTATTTAGCGCTGGAACCTACTATTTAATTTTACATTTAAACATTCACATTTAGTACTGAAGCATGTATTCAGACCCAAGCAATTCAATCACTGCTCATTTAAAGGCTAAACATTTTTTAGAATAAAATGGAAAATCCATTCACCTGCGTGAGCACTTGCTATTAGTCTTCACTCTATATATCTCTCTTGCTTTCACAAAACCATGACTGCAGCTGTTCAGATAAGATATTGTTTATGTAAAGCTCAGGCCCTGAATGGTCAAAATGTTTTAAAAGAAAAGAGGTCTTAATAGTTCAAGGAATTTATTAAAGAACAAAAAATTAGAAAGCACAGGAGAGATGTACAGGATTACAGAACTTAAAGTACATTCTTTTCAAAGGGTTTCAAATAAAAAGCATTTACAAAAGAGATAGTACAGTTTAGATTCAGATGAAAGCATCTATTCAGATTCCAGCACCGAAAAAGAGGCTAATGTGAGAGGACCTTACTTTTTTAGGAGAAACAGGAGATTTTGGAGGGAGGGAGATGGGGTACATGGGGTACAGGCAAGGCTGAGGGAGGAAAGAGGAGTGGGGGCTTCAGGAAGAGGACCAAGTACATCAAGAACAGAAGATGAGGGACAATAACATGAAACAGAAGATGAAAAGAGAACTAGAAAAAGATATATGATAGAGACAGGAGTAACAACCAGAATGCAGAACAAGAGGGGGAAGTAGTGGTTTACAATTTGTCAAAACGTATCCGCACTAAAGAGGAGAAATATGTCCTTAAGAAGGGCCTTATGTTTTGTCCTTTTGAAAAGATGGATTGGTTTGGACTTAAATTGGATATGCAGTTACAATTTAGAAAATTGAGACTAAAGCAATATTTTGAGAACAGGCCAGTAGAGAAACATATACAAGTCGATATGAGGGAACAAGAATGCAGAAAAGAGATACAGTTAGAAATGGGCAGTAAATCTAAATTTGTTCCACAAGGATCAAGTCAGCTTAGGCACCCCAGACAGGACAATTGACACATGAGGGGGACCAAATTGCTGACGCCTTTGTTTCCTACTACAGATCCCTATATCGACCCCAATATGAATACACCCCAGCAGAGAAAAACAATACTTCCTTCAAGCCCTAAATTTAGCTACACTATCACTAGAGTAGGGGCAATCCTTATTGGCCCCAATTTCTCAGTCAGAAATTGTGACAACTGCCCAAAATGTAAAACCAGGGAAATGTCCAGGCCCAGATGGCTTTGGGGGAGAATTTTATAAAGTCTTTTCTAAGAAAGTAGTCCCACTCCTCTGTGACACATTCAATGAGTTTTGGGTGGAGGGTGAGGCAGCACCTCCATCATGGAATTATGCCATTATCACAGTCCTCCGCAAAGCAGGTAAAGACCCCATGGACAGTGGATCATATTCCCCCATTTCACTATTAAATGTGGACTACAAGATCTTTACTGCCATAATAGCAGCTCACCTCAAAAAAATTATCCCTATGCTGGCCTGGTGGTGCTGAGGGTTGAGGCGCTGGACACCACACCTCGCACCACGCTGGTGACCCGGGTTTGGGAACGAGCCCGGAGTGCCAGGGGTTGGCCGGGGAGGAGAAGGATGAAGTGCCCAATGGCTGCTCTTCTTCTCCAGGGGGGATTCACTGCATGCTCCCGTCACTATACCGCCATCTAAGGAAGCCTGATGGGTAGGTGCGGTAGTTGGAGCAACAGCATGGGCATTGGGCAGACGTCTGTAGGGGCTGGAGCCTTCCAGCTCATTGGCCCCAATTGCATGCCAACGTCTAGGGAGAACAAAGGAAAAAACCCTTGGTCTCTCCCAGGCAACGACACCTCCCTGCTTGTCTCGGGCCCACAACGGCAGACCCCGCTGTACAGGATCTGCATCTCAGCATGTTGGCCTTGGGGAGGTGAGTACGGCGGAGTGCCTCCTCACCCCGCCCGTGGGGGTTATCCAGGTGTCTTGATTATTGTGTGGATCCATGGTACACTAGGGGCAGGCTGCGGCAAGACCAGGGAGAGCAGTTCAGAGGATGTCTGAGAGAGGGGAGAGGGGAGAGATGAAGTAGTCAGGAGCATAAATACTAAGTTAAAAAAAATAATAAAAAATTATCCCTCATATAGTCCACCTAGATCAGATAGGCTTTGTGGCAGGCAGACAGGCCCCGGACAGTGTCCGTCATACGATTAACATCATAGACATAATTAATTGTGAACATGTCCCTGCCTGTGTGATGAGTTTAGATGAGGAGAATGCCTTTGGAAAGGTCTTGTGGAGCTTTCTCTTTCTTGTCCTGGACCATCTCGGCTTTTCACAGCTCTTTATAGAAAGCTTAGCCTTGTATGCAGCCCCACAGGCATGTGTCCACATTAATGGTGGCATCCCTAATAGGTTCAACTTAGGCAGAGGCATGCGACAGGGCTGCCCATTGTCACATACACTGTTTGCCCTATATATCCAACCCCTAGCTAAGGCCATCAGGGATGACCCAAGCATAACAGGAGTAGGGATAGGCGACATCAAACATAAGATATCGCTTTATGTGGATGACGTCCTTTTGTATCTCTCCAAACCAGATACATTGATCCCCCGAGTCTGGGAAATATTGGAGGAGTTTGGTTTGCATGTGGGCTATACCCTGAACAAAACTAAAACTGAAGTGCTCAAATTCCATTACAATCCTTCACATGAAATCCTACAAATCTTGTCCCTTAATTGGAATATGCCCAAAATTAAATACTTGGGAGTTCAGATTCCCAAGAACTTAAAGAAACTGTTTGCTGTCAATTTTGACCCGCTTGTTAAACAAATTCATAAATATATAATTAGATGGTCCCTCCTAAACGTCCCATTATACTCCCTAATACAGCTAGTGACAATGAACATCTCGCCCAGGTATTTATACTTATTCCAATGTCTACTCCTTCGAACACATAAGAATCAATTCCAAATATGGCAGAGGATAGTCTCCCAATGTGTCTGGTCACCTGGTAGACACCTAATTAAAAATCTTATCATGCAAGCAGATAAAACAAATGGGGGTAGGGACCTCCCCAACCTGAAGGACTACTACCTAGCCTCACAACTCCACTTCACCCTTCTGTAGTCCACAGAGGGATATGCTGCCCACTGGAAGACAATAGGGACGATGGCTGTGGAGGGGACGCCCCTTGGGGCAAGGGTCGTGGACCCCTTGTTCAAATCCAAAAATGGAGAAATGTTACTGTTGTTGATTCACAACACCTTGAGAGCTGCATATAGAACCTGGGTGAAGTACAAACTCGCAAATGCCTTGTGGCCCCTTCAATGGTTTGCCTGGAGCAAATCTTTTCCGCCTGCTCAGCTGGAGCACACATTTAGGCGCTGGTCAAGATTGGGTCTATGTTACTTGGACAGATGTTGTCTGGAGGGGCGGTTCAAGAATTTTACAAAATTAGAGATGTCTACCATCTAATGAATACAGACCATTATCGCTTCCTACAAATAAGAACACATATCACTGATCTCCAAAGGAGAGCCTGAGTCCCTCTGCACTCCCAACCTTTGGTGGAAACACTCCAGGCTATCCTGTACCAGAAATTCCTGAATGGTGATATCTCGGCCCTGTACAAGGCCCTTAGGTATTTGTATGCTGACTGCATCCTATCATTAAAATGTAGATGGGAGCAAGAAGCGGATGCTCAGCTCACTGAAGTAGGATGAGATAGGATATACAAGTTACCTAGTAAAACTACACATTCAGCCCTCTGGCAGGAGTTTGAATGGAAGATCAGGACCCGATATTTTTACACCGTAGTCGTACAGAGTAAGTAGAGTGCAGAACGCTGTCCAGAATGTTGGAGAGGATGTTCTGAGCTCACTACCCACCATTCCCATATTTTTTGGCAGTGCCCAGTACTGCAGCCATATTGGCAACAAATTAAATGAGTGCTCTGTGAATTGGTCCCTATTACTTTCCCTATGAATCTACCACAGTTGCTGTTGGGCTTGCCCCCATCCGAGCTAAAAGGGGCTGATGGAATATATTTGTGGAACATCCTGCTGGTGGCAGCCGATAAAGCTATCACCCATAAATGGCTTGCAGCAGACACCCACCCACCCACCTTTCAACACTGGCTATCTACAGTTCAAGACATTCAGGACATGGAAGAGTTGACATATGAAGTGAATTTAAGATCCCATATGTTTGTTCATAGGTGGACTCAGTGGACCGTCTGCAAAGATGCCCTCCCCAAGGTGCCCACATGATTACACATTCTCTTATGGGTTCTGCTTCTGGGGTTTGTCCCATAATCTGGGTCTTGGTCTTCCAATGGGAAAAAGGTTGCCATGGGATCTTGTCTATATATCTGCTGGGAGGTCAAGAAGGGTTTGTTTCCATTGTCAAACACAGATCCAGATGGGTAGAAATATGTAATATATTGCACAAAATGTTCTTTTTTTAAGCAGATTGATTGTAACATTTTTGATTGCTATGTAGGATGTCGGAATGGTAAGTTTTTATTTCATTTATTGTACCCAAATGTTTCAATAAACCTGAATTAAAAAAAAAAAGGATCAAGTCAGCTAACCTAGAAATGTACCAAAAAACCAGCAGAGAAAGACCCAGATGGTATCATCAAAAAAAAAAAAAAAAAAACAGTACCCAGGAGACTGAAATATCATTTATCTACATCACAAGTTGCTTCACAGAGAAGTCCGGAGAATGATGATAACATAATAACTGGCCAACAGTTTGTCCTATGGAGATGGCCAGTTATTATTTGCCATGATAACTGTACTGTTATTACGGCATTCACACGCTCACTCAAGTCTAGCAGCAGTCTCAAGCACTTCTTTCTGTGACAGCAGTTTTTCTGTAAACACAGCATCATTCATAGAACTATGCTTTGCCGCAGTGTTTCAGCAGAGAACCAGAACCAATATCCCTCTCTTAGATCCGAATGTTTTCTTTTTTATTTGCCCAATTGTTGCCCCCCTCCTTCCCATCTGTGAATGGATGTAGATTAGAACGTAGAAATAGTCGGGCACTCAGGAGCTGTGGGCAGCACACCAACGTGGCTCACTTGTTCGATCAGTGGCACGACTGCATGGATGGGCTGTGTGACAGACTAGTAAGCTGCTAACTCAGTATGGGAACTGACTCTTGGTAGCTTTGCACTGGTCTGGGGAAGTTGGTGGAGGGGGATAAATCTGAGGGTGCTGGCTGGGTGGTGGGTGAAACCAAGTGGCAGAGCTGAAAGTGAACAAGTGACTGAAAAGTGTGAGTACTCCTAATTTTAAAAGGAAAAACATCTTTATTTTTAAATTAGGTTCCTGGCTATGATTCTGATTGGTTTACTAGCTGTGATTAATGATGAACAGATGCATCATCATTTGCGATGGGAGAGGACAGTAAGTGATGGGGGGACAAAACACAGGACCAGAAACAGTGAGGAAAAAAATTGATGGCTGGTTATTATATAAAATAAATCATGGTATGGTATAATTACTCAAATTTAATACACACCTTCAGTGTGTAATGCTTGATAAATCCCTTGAGCTTCACTCTTGGGTTTATGTATCACCACACACCTCAGGTGTGTATAAAATTCTTGTAATGTACACTATCCCATGCATTATTGAATATATAATCATAAAGACAGATGAGGGGCAGTTGTGATGCAAGATTATTTGTCCTGTAGTCTAGGTATAACCTGGGGGAAGGGAAAAGTGGAAGAATAGCAGCACAATACAATATAACAAGTCAAGTGAACAGCATTTGAAAAAAGGTTTTGCCAAATTAAATAAATATGAAATAGTTGGTATAGAGAATAAAGTTCGGTGACAGCTCAATAATAATCACCTTAGCAACTGCAAAATAAAAGTGTGAGCAAGACATATAAACAACAGGCGAGTGACCTGAAAGGTGAGTTATTACCTGGCCTCATGGTGGACGGAGAAACAGAGATAGTTTGGTAGAGAAATCAGAAGGTATGTAGAGGTGACCCAGCTGGCTGTTGTACCAAGGATAGTACAGGCTCAGGCAGGGGAGGTGTCAGAAGAAAGGGTAACAGGAACAGGTGGAATGGGCTTGGAGTTTCAACTGGTGCCTGAGGGAGCCAGGTGATGAGGAAAGGTGGAGGGAGGAATGAAGTTGGTTACAGAGTGGGGGAAGTTGATAGGAGAAGGCCGGTTGCCCAGCGGAGGAGCAGGGGTAAGGAGTGGCAAAAGTACAGTGGCCTCTGGAATGGTGGAAACAAGGTGCAGGAGGAAGTTGGGAGAGTAGAGATGAGAAGTAGAAGGAAAGGAAGCCATGCCAATATTTGGATATGAAAGATGTACAGTAAGCTTGGTAACGTGAAGGTAGAGGGAGGTGGATGGATAGGGAGGAACAGAGAAAACAGTGGTGGGTACGAGGGGGGAGTCTGTAGCAGTGCTACTGAAGGGGCTGCAGAGGGTAGGTAGTCTAGTGAGAGAAGTTGAAGGGGTGGTGCCATAGACCACATCTGCATAGTCGAAGACAGGAAGCAACATTTTAGTGACAAACTCCCTGAGACATATGGAGATAAGCAGTCTTTGTTGCAGTAGAGGGCACCTTGCTTGGGACAGAGTTTAGCATGGAACACATCAATGTGGGCTGAGAAGGCAAACTTACAGTCCTGCCACACACCAAGGTACTTCAAGGACTGAACTGTTTTAGGAGGCATGCTGTCCAGAGTGGAGCAAACTGGGAGAGTGGTGAGTCTGACCAGCTTTTGACTGGTGCCAAAGGTCATAGACACAATTTTTTTTCAGTGTTGACTCTGAGCTGGTTGAATTGGAACCAGTGCAGAACATTGCTGAAGTCCTGCTGGAGCAGGTCTTCCACAGCTGCAGTGGAGGGACCAGAGGGGAAGATGACTGTGTCCTCTGCACACATGTGGATATGCGAGTTAGTGCAGGCAGAGGGGAGGACCCAGGATGAAGACCTCTGGGACCCCCAGCCTGGATGGGTAGTAGCAGTGACAGGACACCACCTATCTGTACCAGTTGTTGGCGGCCTGTGAGGTAGGAGCTGAACCAGTCATCAGCAGGAGCTGAGAGGCCAGTAGAGCTCAGCTTGCCCAAGAGGAGTGGATGGGACACTGAATCAAAGACTGATCAGACTGATGAAAATTGTGGCCACTACATGCCCCAATCTATCCCAGTGAAAACTGAATCAGTGGCACGCAGCAGGGAGAAAACAGTTAAATGGTGCTTCTGGAAACAAGACTGGAAGGGTGGGAGGAAGTTGAAGGATGAAAAGAAGTCAATGAGCCTGGAATGGACTAGTTTCTCTTGCAGCTTAGAGACCGAGGGGAGGAGAGAGATGAGACAGTAGTTGCCAGGGGAGGAGGGATCAACCCCTTGTGAAGTGGAATAACCTTGGCCAACTGTCAGGACTGAGTAGCAGTGCAGAGGGAGAAGGAAAGGGTCAGTAAGCGAGTAAGGGCTGGACTGTGATGAGCTGAGGGAGAAAAGAGTAAGCAGGGTTTTTAGGATATTGATGTGGGGAAGTGGATACCTGGTGAGGGGTGTGGGAGGGAGGAAGGGGGGACAAGAGGAGAAGGAGAGGAGCCAGAATGGTGAGAGGAAAGAAGGGTGCAAGTTGTGAAGAAATTGTTGAAGTAAGCAGCAACAGAGGTAGGGTTAAAAACAGGGGAACCATTTACCACAAGAATTGAAGATATGGACTGGGCAGGAGGGTCGAAAAGGGAGTGGATAACATTTAGGAATTTAGCTGGAGTTAACGGTATTCTGGAGGATGGCCTTGAAATGGTAAGATTTTGTGGCTGTTTCATCTACAGTACCTGCATTTCTGCTTCTTTCAATACTCATTCTTTATACCCTCTATTGTTAAAACCCTCATAACTTCTACTTTTCCACCTGATAGCCTTCATGAAGGATTGTATTCCTACGCACGCTCGTATACATACATACATACATACAATATGCCAGCAGAAACAAGCTTTGTGGTGTATCAAGTCTGCTCAAGTGCACAGCTAGTGCCCCAAGCTTACAGTTGCTCCACCCACTCCCCTCTCCCCCTCCAGTAATTTTTCATCACTACTTACACAGACCACCACCCCCCCTTGCCCTGTCCCCATACTCTTTTGAAAGAACCCACTATCCTACATGATACCACTTCCTCCGGTAGGGTATTCCATTTCGTCACCATCCATTCTATGAAATAATGCCTCCTCATCTCTTTCCTAAATCTGCTCCCCTCCAATCATAGCCCATGACCTTTTGTGTCCTTTCCCCTCCTCATCTTAAATAACCCATATGTGTCAGTTTTGTTGAACCCCTTCGGATACTTGAATGTTTCAATCATATCCCCCCTCTCTGTCTCTCATCTCTTCCAGGGTGTACAAACTCAGATGCTTCAGTCTGTCCTCATAGGGTTTGTCCTCCATCCCCTGTATCATTTTTGTTGCCCTACACTGCACTCCTTCTAGCACCTTGCTCTCCTTCTTCAGATATGGCTGCCAGTACTGCATGCAGTACTCCAAGAGTGGCCTGACTAAAGGTCTGTAGAGGGGCAGGATCACATCCTTATGTCTAGACAAGATTTCCCTTGCAATACAACCCAGCATCTTGTTAGCCTTGGCTGCAGCCTTTCTGCACTAGGCAGAGTTGTTCATGCTCTCAGTTATCATCAACCCCAGATCCTTCTCTTCCTCAGTGACCCCCGTCTCACCCCACCCAACAAATATTCCCTCCTTAGGTTCTTCTCCCCAAAGTGCATAACTTTACACTTCTTCACATTAAAGCCCAGTTACCACTACGCTGACCACTCCTCCAACTTGGTTAGGTCTCCTTGTAACTCTTTCCACCCCACAACATCATCCAAAACCGCTCCTATCTTGGTAGCATCCGCGAACAGACTGATCCTGCTCTTAACTTCATGTGAGATATCCGATATGAACAAATTAAACAATACCAGACCCAGCACAGAGCCTTGCAGCACACCATTTGTCACAGGCCTAGGAGTTGAGAGTCCCCCCTCAACACCACCCATTGCTGTCTCCCCTTCAGCCAGTTCACAATCCAATTAGCCATCTTCACCCCCACCCCCACCCCCACTGATCTCAGGTCCCCCCCAGCCACCCAGGAGGCATTGAATCAAAGGCCGTGCTGAAGTCCAAATACAGGACATGCACTATATGGCCCCTATCCAGCTCTCTTGTTACCCAGTGGTAGTACTCTATTAGGTTGGTCTGGCAAGATCTCCCTGAGACAAACCTATACTGCTGCCCATCCTGAAGGCCGTTTACCTCAAGAAAAGACACCAATCTTTCCTTCAGGACCGCTTCCAAAAGCTTATCCACTATGGAAGTGAAATTAACAGGTCTGTAGTTTCCTGGCTCACCCCTTGGATCACCTTTGTGAATAGGCACCACAAGAGCTATCCTCCAGTCCTTATTATTATATATTATTATATATTGTCCTTTAGGTATATTAGTCGCCATATATCTCCGGTGATAACTAGTAGAGTGTAAAAAGATATTTATCTCTTGAGGTTTTCTGCACAGATTCACTTTTATTGTGTCCCCTGGCCTGCTAATTTGCAAATCTAGGAAAAATATACTTTCCTTATTATATACCATGAAAATATATCACCATTCATTAAAGCCTTTAGGATTCCTTTAAAAACTGTGCCAGTTGCTTGAAAAAGGGTGGGCAAGTTGGGCAGAATTAAGGAGCAACAGGACCTGTTGTTGACAGAGAGAAAGAATCAGATAAAGTCTTCTAAGGTCTTGGTTAATTTTGCATTTGTCCTAAACTGGGAGAATATTTCAGGAATGGCCTAGAGTCACAGGGCTTTTGAATTCATGAACGCTGTTACATTCATTCACCCTGCATTGTTTTGTTTTTTTGAAATGTAGTTCTTATTGAGAGATAGACACAGAGTTACACAGGTAATCAGAAAGTTACACTTTTGTAGTGGAACAAGATAAACAATTTACATCTTCAGTTACGTACAGGTTGATGACAATCTGATAGTCAATCTCTACTATCGTATGTAAGACATTTCCACAGTATCTACTAGCTTATAGGATAAAGAAAATCAGCCTTGTTATCAGGGAAATCCCCGGACCTTTTTCTACCTCAACTGGAGTAGCACACTCCCAGTCCTCTCAGCTGCAATCTCTAGAGAACAAACGTTCTATCTATTTGGGCCATGTACCATATCCACTTCTGCCACCTCAAATTAAAAGCAGGTAGTTTATCATCTAGGCCTGCAGTTAATTTTTCCAAATGGTATATGGACAAAACAATTTATCTCCAATCATCCACCGTGGGTATGACTGGTTTCATCCACCTCCTAGTTACAGCTTTCTTAGCTGCCAAAAGAAATAGAGGTAATAACATTTTTTACCAGGGAGGGAAATTTGGGGGCATAATTATTAACAGAACCATTTCATCCATCAACTCCACTTTTTCCCCCCCAAGCAATCCCTTAACTCATCTTATAGGGAACACCAGAATGGAGTTAATTGAGGACATGACCAAAAGACGTGTCCCAAATCCGCTACCTGACACTGGCAATCCCTCCAACTGACCCCATATTGTGGTGGAAGATATTTGGTTAATAACGCTGGAGTTTGAAAATATCTACCTCTACACTTCTAGGAGAACTCCTGCCAAATCACTACATTTATAAATTTAATTGCCTGGAGTGCAGATTTTATCCACATTTCAAAAGATATTGATGAGCCCAGATCTTTATTCCTATTTTCCAACACTGAAAAGGTGGAATCCCCCAATCTCTCTATCAGAATCTTGTATAGTTGGCCTATTAAATGTAGCCCTAAATTCCCATCATTGTGGTCCATTATTAGACTAAGAAAAGGAGGCTTTGGAGTTGGGAGTCTGGTCATTGCTTCTGATTGTTATTGAATATGCCCCCTGACCTTCAGATATTTGTATTTATGCAACAGGTGTCAGGATAAAAACTGACACATCACTTCAGTTATATGAGTCACTGTGTGGATAAATGGGTAGTAATGTAATTACGATGTGGATAGAAACATAGAAACATAGACTTTGACGGCAGATAAGGACCGCTTGGCCCACCTAGTCTGCCCATTTCCCTACCTACAGGATGGGCCGCAGATCCTAGTTAACCAACAGCCTATTTCTTCCTACCCCCCACAAGAATTGCCTTATGTCTGTCCCATGCATTCTTGAATTCTCCCACAGTTTTAGACCCCACAACCTCCTCTACATAGTGATTACATCATCACCCATTTATCCACACAGTGACTACATCACTAACCACCAACACCTGTGCTGTCTGCTCAGTAGTACTGCCTCCCAGTTTCACTTTCACCTTCTCACAGTGCTCTTTAGAACCCAAGTTATCACAGTCCCAGACTCACAAAATGCACACCCTAACCAAATCCCCCCCCAAACTGGAACCACGTTTTAAATGAAAACACTCTTAAGAACAAAAAGCCATTTTTCCTCTTTTTCAGCACAGCAACCCTGCAAACCAAACACAGCAAAACAGCAACACAGCACAGAGAAAAAACATGGAAAGGAACTTAAGAAAAAAATAAAATATAACAAAACTGAAAGCAAACAATCCTGTTGCATAAATCAAATATGGGGGGGCGCCTGTAGGATAACAAAGTTATTTCTATAGTTGCCAGTGACCACTTGTAACTCTCACTCACGGTGGATACTCGAGGTCACAAGCAACTGTACAAATAACTTTGTTATCCCACAGATGTCCCCCGCATAACCCTTATTTATTTCTCCTAGGTAGGCAGTAACTATAGTGAAGGGATTCAAAGGGAATAACACCCTCCAAGTTCAGGAATTGATGGATGAAATGCAGTCTCAGACAATACCAATGTTTAATATGTCTATACGATTAGGCAAAAAATGTTCATCTGCAGATAGAAGCCTAGTATAGTAAAATATGTCTGAGAAGTTTGAATAGTTTTGCAGACGATACCACACTTTTAATGTTTGGGAAATGATATGAGTGAAATGTTGGAGAGGAGGGGGGTGTTTATTCTTAGGAAACAATATGAATACAATATCATGGAGATCATTGAGTAAAAACTCAATGTCCTTCCAAGGAGCCCTATACTGTGCGGTCATCCAAAGGAAAACCATCCTAAGGTATGCTGCCTTAGCATATGGTTCAAAATTCAGAAGATTCACTTCCCCCCTGGGCTAATGATAAGTGGAGAATCGAGAAATGCACTTGGGGTCGCTGACCCCCCCCCATATAAAATAAGACAGCATTTTATTCCAAGATGCGTAATAAAAATGTGTCGGTGAGAGTGGTAGGGTCTGAAATAAATTAAGTAGTCTCGGTAATATATTCAGGTATACCATCGCTATGGCGACAACTTTACCGCGACAGACACTACAGCGACAACAGCGCCAGGTCGCTGTAGTGTTGGTGTGGGACCCCAGCACTGCTTTCTGGGGATATTGCACCCCCTCCCTGAAGCAACTCCAACTCAGAGTTGATTAATGAAGTAGCAGGGGGTACGGGGAAGAGCCCGCAGCATTGGGGTTCGGGGATGAAGCCCTCAAGACAACATAGTTCAGTGACTTTCTTTATGCTAACCGCAAATGCGGTTGACATAAAGGAGTCGCTGTAATGTCGGTCGACAATGAAATTGACAACCAATTGTCAAAGAGCCATATATTCACACGTATAGTTTCAATTATTGGAAAAAAAGGAAAGCATTAGTTTACCCCAATTATTTAAATCTTATTGTATTGTTATGGTAAGGGGTTCATATTAACTAACTCCAAATTTTTTAAATCTTTAGGAGTGTAGATTCCCAGATATTTGATCTTTATCTTAAACCATTTCAGTGGGAATTACCATTTAAGGGACCCTACTGGGTCAATATGTTGCACGGTTACTAGCGTACGACATATCTGTGCAACAGAAACAGCGCAGTAGGTAACAGCGAGAGGGTGCAAAATCACTAAAGGAAGTATGTGCAGTAGTGCACCCTCTCTCTGTTCCCATGCAGAGGATAAGATCTCTGCTGGGACAGGGGGCCAGTGAGATGCTGCCATGGCTTGACGGGATGAGCCACGAGCAGCAAAGGATGTCAGCAGTGCGTTTGGGAACGGGTTTCAATTCCCAGTCCCAGGCTCAAGAAATTTTATTTTTTTCACACATTGCGTGATTTTAAGTGATTACCCCCTTCCCCACTGAGTTAGATATATTAGTAGAGGGTGGTTCGCCCCCCCTGAAATGGGGGTGCAGGGGACATCACCCCCCGCAAAACAAAGACATATGCTGCTGCAATATATTGTGCTGTATTGGCAGCGCGGTATATTGCGGTGGCATAATGTCTTGCAACATTATAACCTCGTGCCGGGACATTGATGGAGAAACATTAAAGGTTAATGCTTCCATTTTAGGTTTAATTTAAACCCTATTAAGTCCCTCAAACTTTTCTAGTATGCCCTAAACCACAGGTATGGACTCTTCAGGGGACAGCACCATTAAAAATACATTGTCCGCAAAAAGCCCTATCTTATATTCAGCCTGACCCAATGGTATGCCCTCCACCACCACCCCATTGAGTACATCTACCGCCAAAGGCTCCATATATAGTGCAAATAAAAGTGGGGAAAGAGGGCAACTGTGTCTTGTTCCCCATTGCAAGAGTATAGCGGTTGTTATAGAAAAATTGAGCCTGATATAGGCTTGAGGGTCAGAATAGATATTTCATACCCAGGTCATAAATGTTTCTGGGAAATGAAAGGTCGACAGGGTGTTCCACAAAAATGAATTCCCAGGACACCCTGTCGAACACCTTCTCAGCATCTAAGCTGAGAAATACTGCTGGAATTTTTCTAGTTTGAACATATTCGGCCAACAACAGTACCAGTCGGATATTGTCCATTGTATTTTGATTCTTAATGAACCCAGCTTGATCAGGATGTATCAGTGACTGCAATATTCCCTCCAAGTGGGAGGCCAAAATTGCCATGAAAATTTTATAGTCAGTATTTAGTATCGAGACTGGTCGATAGGAAGATGGCTGTGTCATGTCCTGATCAGGCTTTGGGACTGGTGCAATTACTGCATAGGCCCATGATGAGGTGGGTCCCTTGTCCGCAGCCACCTCCCTGAAAGCCAACAGCATGGTAGGCAACAGTAGCCCTGGAAATTTCTTATACCATTCAGAGTCTAAGCTGTCAGGCTTCTGAGGTTTGGTAGCCTGAATGTGGTAGGGACTTCCTCAGCACTAATAGGCCTCTCTAAACTGTGTTTCTGTTCCTTGGTCAAGTGAGAGAGTGATAAGTCAGCCAAAAAGGCCCATCTCACCTCCAGGGACAATTGAACTGTAAAGGCTTTGGTAATAAGAGGAAAAGACTGCCCGGATTTCTTCTTCTCTATTGTAAACTGTTTAGTTTGGGGCTTTTATTTTCAAGATGATTGAGAATTTTTTACGCATTTGTAGCTTACAGGCCAAAGTACGCAATCCATAGGGTCCCTCTTCATAATTAGCATGGTTTAAATACTGCAGAGTTTACTGCACTTTCCAATCCATTAATTTCTGAAGTTCACTTTGAGTTTCCCTTTTTTTAACTGTAACTCCCTATCGCCCTCCCTTTATAGTAAATGATATTCCTGAAGGCGCGGCATTAATTCCAGATTTTTTATTTTGTTGTTTATTTTTTTCATAGCAGAATAGGCTATTATTTCCCCTCTAAGAACAGCCTTCAAGGTGTCCCTCAGTGTCATCGCCACTAACTCTGCCTCACTGTTCTCCCGAATTATTTGGGGGAATTCGTTGTTGCAATGCAGTGAGAAATTGCTGATCTTTTAAAAGCAAGATGTTTAGACGTCAGAGGGAGTGTTTCTGCCTCTTTCCCAGGTCAAGTTTTAAGGTTAGGGGGTGGTGATCTGAGACAATTCTGGGCCCCACCGAAATATCACGTACTATGGTGTAATGTTTGCAGGTAACAAAAAAGTAGTCCAGTCTCGAATAACTATAGAATCTAACAGTGTGGTAGGTATAGCCTCTCTGGGATGGAAACATCTTTCTCCAGATGTCTATCAGTCCCAACTGCTTGAAAGACCCTCTCAAAAAATGGAGAGCATTGGTTATTCTGTGAGTGCATGGATTACTGGAGTCTAGGTCCAATGACCAAGTCATGTTAAAGTCTCCTCCCATCACCAAAGCTCCGTCCAATAAATACAGTGCTCTATTCAGAAAAGTTCAGACGACTGGGACTGATGACTGTGGGGGGAGATAAACACTAACCAATGTGACAATTTTGGAATATAGAGTCCCTTGTAGTATTACATATCTTCTGTGTGTATCTAGAAAACTTTTATGCATGTCCAGTGGGGTAAAGTGGGGAACCAACATAGCTGCTCCCCTCCTCCGACCGCTGGAATGTGAGGATGCATATACCCTGTACCACCATCCCTATTGCATTTTAAGGTGTTCTGTTTCAGAATGGAGCATCTCTTGGATAAAATACACATCAGCTGATTTTTTTTTATGTACAGTATTGCATAAATCTAGACCTCTTAATTGGGCTGTGTTATCCTTTGATATTCTTTGAAAATATCTTAACAGGTCTGTCTAACATTATCACTCAACAATGAAGAGGGCACCGCTCCAATCAAGACTCCATATCTTTTGGAGGCAATACACCACCTCTGCCTTGTTTGGGAGAGACCTGGAGTCATCCATCTCCCTCGGACATCCCGTAGGACCCCGAGCAGCAAACTGGGAGCTAGATGGACAAAACATCTCTAGAAATCCCTATTTGACATCAGAGGTGCTGTCCTGGTCAATACTTCAAATAAGTCTGAAGCTGTAACCCTTACCAACTGTGTGTGTCTCTTATTTTTATTATAGTAAGACAGAGGAAGAAATAATATAACCAAGAACGAGTATTCCTCCCCAACCACATCCCTCCCTGTATTCCCTTTCTTCCCCAAACAAGTGGGATTCCAAATAACATCCCACATAACCATAAAACTATATACAGATCAACTTCCAAAAAAGAGGCGATCAAAACCCTTACCTCCTGAGTTCCAGATAAGAGGCTTCACCTTGGGAAACTCCTCTACGGCAGTGGGTAGCCACTACTAATCTAGTGGTTTTAACGCCTTGCGAGGCCAATAAGGCCCCAAGAAGGGTCAGTACTGCTTGAAAAATGCAGTAGTAACCCCAGTTTGGTGGTTCCATAGTTTACCTCCTCCTGCAAACCTGACAGCCTACCCTCCACTTCATAAAGGCTAATTTTCCCTGAAAACTCTTGGGACATTTAATCCTAATAGTTCCTTTATATAGTTTTTATTACTTAATCCCTCATCCATCTTCAGACTTTATCACTCTCCCTGCTGCCCTTCGTGACCCCCGAAGGGGTCAATGCTCCATCACATCATTTGCCGCTGTCTTCATTCCACATCCCACTACCTCACTTTTCATCCATGTAGCCCAACCTTTAATTTACATAGGGTTCTGCTGCTTTGGTTAATAGACATAGTATGCTGAACTTAAAAATTAACTGAGTTATTTCACAGTTCAAAGGACCAATCATGCTCAATTAGGAACCCTTAATTGTTTCCAAGGGTTATTAGTTGACCAAGGGCACGCTGGAGTTTTATGACTGATTGTACACTCCTCTTCGATCGCACCCATGTTAACTCTGGGTGCATGAAGCGAACCCATGCGCAATTGTCGGTCACCACCCTGTAGGGGCCTTAACCCATTTATTCAGACTACTACCTATATCACTGCCAGGAAGTAGATAAATGCCCCAAAATAAACATTCCTATGTGGGTCGTGTTACATTGGCAGAAGGTGGACAGCACCCCACCTGGTCAGCTGTGGTTTAAAGCTAGGAGTGGTTGGTCCAGACGTGGTGCTACCCACCACAGTGTTAAGGGGTGAGTGCCTAGGCTTGCCAGTATCCATGCTTTGTCCACAGTGAACCATCTCGCATGCTCTAATCTAAGACTACCTCACAGCTCCAATGTCTGTCCCTGGCAAGGGGCAGTAGGGAGCCAAGATTTTCCAAAAACCATCGCAGTCCCCCACAGTATGGGGAAGTACAATGAGTTGCAGGTAGCAATGGTTAGGCTGACTGAAACAGCACAAGATAATATACCCTGAATAGGACCTTAGTTAGCATCCCAATATAAAATAAGTGCAACTTTAATGGGGTTACCATGTTCTGACTTGATGGTTGCTCTTAACAACTATACAATTTTTACAGTTGAAAAAAGAATCAAGCTTGTAAATTAGAGTTGTTCCCTCTTGTCCTCACTTCAAACACCAAAGATACGAAAGATGGTGTGTCTTCATCCCTATTAATTCAGGTAAGTGTTCATGGCATTAAGGATCCTCCAGCTATTTCACAACAATGAAAACTAGGAATAGCAACAAGTAAAAATTTGAGACATGAGAGGGGAGAGAACAACACAGCAACAAATGGGTCCCCTTCCCCCCTTCAACTTGCTCTAGATTAAGTCCTCAGTTATGCATATGGCCCTTGCAGTTTACCATTGGTATGGCCTTGAAGAATGGGAGTTACTTGTTAAGAGTTAAGCCCATCTTCAGATAGCATTATGTGACTTCTACCTTGAGAACCAACAGGTATGGGCTATAGGGCAGGTGAGGTCTGGGCCAGGAAGAGGATGGTGGCCACTGACAGAGTGCACCCCACATGAGAAGGCCAACTAACCACTCACGGTCCCTCAGCCAGGGTCCAGAACACCTCACCATTAAGGGATTGGTAGTGTTGATTTTAATTGTGGTAATATTAGCTGGATAGCCCTCTCACTGCAGTGCTCCCCCATGGCAGCAGCTCCCCCCAGCCCCACTGAGGTCACCAACCCGGCCTTCTCCAATTACCAGCTGAATCCACAAGGCTGCAAGGATGAATTCCAGTATAATTATAACTTTCACAAGTTTTCTATCAGAGAAACAAGTTTGACATGTGAGAGGGGAGGGAACATCTCAACACAAAATGTGTCTCCTCTCCCCCTCAAACCTGCTTTAAATTAGGTCAGCAAATAATCATTTATCCTTTACCAGTTATCAGTAGTATGGCCTTCATACATTAAGAATGGTTATTCAAGGTTAACACCATCCCTGGAGAATGCTAAACAACATCGGCCTAAGAATTAATAGGTGCAAGCCATAGGGCAGGTGGCATGTGGGCCGGGAAGGGGATGATGACCGACCATAGAGCACACCGAACACAAGCAGACCAAGTGGACCACAAAAGATCCCCTGGCCAAGGTCCAAGATACCCCACTATTAAGGAATTGGTGGTCATAGTTTAAGTACTATTACATTGACTGAATGGCCTCCTTGCTATAGCGCACATCACGGCAGCCCCTCTCCTCCTTCCCCTGCAGCCACCCCATCCCCTGCCCACTAACCTGACCTTTTCCAGTTTACAACAACATCCTCAAGGCTGCAAGGTAGGATTCTGATATTGTTGCAACTTCTGCAGGATTTCTGTTAGAGGTAGTGCCGAGTCCTGACATCTCTTGGTATTCACTGGATGATCTTTATTTCCATGTGCCATTACTGGATTCCCCCATTCTGTATAGATGTTTTTGGCCTTTAGATGTTCCCTTGCCTCCTCAGATTGTGCACTCTGAGTTGGGGGAAATGGGTTATGTATTCCCTCCTCATGCATTGTGTTGCTGGGGTGTAATCGTTATAAAAAAAGTCTATTGGGGCCATAGAGCAACTTCTGTCATCTCCATGCTTTTTGTAAAAGCTGATCTTTTGTGTGGTAACTTTGGAAATGCACAACTAAGGAGTGTGGATGAGCAGTGGGCCAAGTCGGCTTTGGGCCCAATGCTCGATGTGCACATTCAATATCCAAGGCATAATCAGAACTAAGCTCCAGTAGTGCGAGCAGCAGCTGATCAATAAAGGCCAACATGTCCTGGCCCTCCTCATTTTCTATGGCCTCAGTTTTTGGCATCTTCCTGCTGAAGAGAGATTTGGAGCTGTTCTTGGGCAAGTGTAGTGACCATAGCCTCCAGACTATCCAGATGATCTAAGTTCGAGGAAATCTGGTGGTTTGCCTTGTCCATCTGACTCTGCAGCACTCCAAGATCAGTCTGTAAATCTTTTATTGAGTCTCTCATTTCGGCCTGAAAGTCCTGTATTGCCGCAATAATTGCCTCCAATTGATTCTTCTCTAGATTTGTTTTGCCCCCTTTATTTTTCTTTCCTTCATCTGAGACTGCGACCTTCTCCAGTTTAGATTGATTTTCTGCATCAGAAAGACAGTATTCGTCGCCGTCCCCTGTCTCTGTTAAAGGCTGGTATCGATTTCTGGTGCTCTGTGCACTCGCCAGGAAATCACTTGCATTTAAATACCACCAAGTCGATTTTATTATTAATTTTAATCAAAAATCAAGTTTGTGCTGACTTTAGTGGCTTTTTATTCCTTTTTAGTAGAGGAGCTCCCTCAGGTCTGCTGCTTACTTCTCCATAGCGCCACCGGAAGTCTCCCACCCTGCATTATTAAAGGAGATCTACTGGCAACGGGGCTCGAGCCACTGATACATAGATTATGGCTCGAGCACCTCAATCCCATCCTGAGTCCCAGTATATATTCATTAAATAAATTACCTTGTTGCTTGTAAAATTGTATTTTAGGGTCGGTGCAGTTGGCATGTTGCTATATGAAGTGGTGCCCACGGTAGATCGCGAAGGAAAAAACCTCTAGATGATGCGGTTTTGCCTCTTCTTCTGCATTGCCCTAATATATGGAGATATTCAAATCTCAGTTTTTTCTATACCCAGTATTTTTTTACAAACAGTGTCTATATGCCATGTGGCTGCAGCACCCACCTGGCATATAGGCACCATTTGTAAAAGAAAACAAAACACTGGGTATAGAAAATATGAGATTTTTAATATCTCCGTATATTAGGGCAATACAGGAAGAGGCAAAACCGTGTTATCAACTCATGCTTGCTTTGCTTCGTGATCTCCTAGGACACCACTTCATATATAGCAACATGCCGACTGCACTGACCCTAAAAATACAATTTCAATAACGATAAGGTAATTTATTTAATTAATATATACTGGGACTTGGGGGCGGATTAGGTGCTCGAGTACAATCTATGCTTCAGTGGCTCAAGCCCCATTGCTAGTAGATCTCCTTTAAATGGGTAGGAAATTTGTTGATCTGTGACTGGCTGGGATGTTTTTGAACTTACATGATTCAGTTTGCATGATTAATGAGTAAGAAAAAGTTCTGGTGCAAGCCTCGTTCCATTACTCAGCATATCCCTGTGCCAGCTGTCAAATTTTCATGTTTTGATCGACCGCCATTTACAGTTTGCAGCCAAATCAGTGTTTTTTTTTCTTTAAACGTGCCTGACTCCAGCTATGATAGTGGTAAAATATACTGGCAAGTCAGCGGTTTTTAAAGCAAAGTCTACACCAGTAGTCAGTGGAACGCAAATCACCTGCTCGACAGATGATTTCAAAGCAATCCTTATCCCAAACCATTGCATTACTTTAAATCACATCATACTCCACCCTCACCCTCACCCTCACCCCATTCTTCATCTTTTATATGTTGCCCTTTGTCTCTTTTCCCTGAGGTACCTAAAGAAGGTATTAGTTTTCTTAACCCCATCTACTATCTAATGTGTTGCTTGCATATCTCCAGTGTTTCCTTATACTGCTCCCTACTGACCTCTGAATGTTCCCCTTCATAGGTGTTAACAGCCTTCTTTTTTCTCTGATTGTCTCCCTCACCTGAACTAGAGTGGCTTCTTGTGTTCGTTAGACTTACTAACACACCTAATGCACTCTCGGGATGCCCCTAGTACCACCCCTTTTATGGGACACAGAGGAGGGAGAGCACACCTGTCTCCCAAAGGTTCTGCTGTATGATTCAGAATCAGGAACACAACAGGAACAGCGAGTACACCAGGCATGAAAAAATAACAAAATGTAAATTTACTTAGTGTAGTATCACCACCCGGAGTGGCTTCCTCAGGGGGTTGTTCACCCACCACTGAGAAAGCCACTTCTAGTGGAGATATGTAGGGGCTGTTTGTTCAGCATTGTTATGCTGCACTAAATAAGCTTGCATTTTGTTATTTTTTTCGAGCATGGTGTGTAAGCGGTTTCTGTTGTGTTCCTACCACCCCTTTTATGACTGCCTATTTGTTGTCTGCCTCAATATATTATCTATGCCTGCATGGATGTCAAGAGAATAGCTGCTACAATATATATAAAAAAAGACTACCTTCAACCGAACACCCTTAGTTGTTACTGACAACCCAGGCCTGGAGCACCTACAGAAAATTATTAAAGACCTACAGCTAGTATTCCGTAAGAATGTATTTTCCAAGAATGACCTTTACTCACTTTCAAACAACCACCAAATTTCTCCTACCTGGTTGTTAGGAACAAACTTACACCTGATGGAACAGTGCAGCATTAGGAGGCACTAAATCCTGCAAAATTCCTAAATGATAGACACGTGAGCACATTTCCCTTGATGATTTTCTCAATACCCACCAAAACAAGCATTTTAAGATGCAGGAGAACTATACTGTACATGGAGATCACAGAATGTTGCTTATTACATCAGGTGTACGGAAGTGCCCACATACAGGCTATGTGGGTGATACCATGCAACCCCTTCCAACCTGAATGATCTGACAGTTGCACACCAGACTGAGCCACTAATGGGACAGCATCTTTCCCTGTCTGATCACTCTCTAACTGACCTCTCTATCCTAGTTCTGAAAGGACATTTCAAAAATACACAGGAATGGCAAGTTTCTAAGCTCAAATTTATTAATCGTCTTAACAATAGACCTCAGTGTTATGACTCATTACAAGTTTTAACTAACTCCTGCCTTTTTTCTGTTCAGGTGCATAGGCATACTCTGTAAATATATAATCTGTCACATTTATGGATTTATTTTTATATTACCTTATACATTACCATGTTTTCATTAATATGTATGCAAATACATTTATATCTACAGGCACTGCATTTATGTGCATGACCCTGATGCTATATCCAACCAAGTCAGCTAAATATTAATAGAACTGCCCTTTGCTGGTGCTACGTTAGTTACTTAACTTTAACAAACCCATCTAAAACATGGCAGCATAGCTTCATGATCCAGAAGTATTGACTTTTTTCTTTTGCTTGTCCCCTTGGTTTCCCTGTTCAGCCACCACAACAATTGGGATAACTGCAGCTTGCTGATCTAGATGTACTGAACAATCTGAATTATTGTAGCTTACTGAACTAGAAGTATTGAACAATCTGGATCACTGCAGCTTGCTGATCTAGAAGTACTGAACAATCTGAATTATTGTAGCTTACTGATCTAGAAGTATTGAACAATCTGGATCACGGCAGCTTGTTGATGTAGAAGTACTGACTTTTTTTTTGCTTTCCCCCCTGGTTTCCCTGTTCAGCCTTCTCAATGATCGGGATCACTGCAGCTTGCTGATCTGGAAGTATTGAACGATTGGGATCACTGTAGTTTTTTGACCTAGAAGTACTGACTTTTTTCTTTTATATATCCCATGGTTTCTCCATTCACCCACCCCAACAACTAGGATCATTGCAGCTATACCCTTCCTCCAGCTGAGAGGGTGGACAAACAGTGACCTTTATAGCCAGTACCAATTCTACATTTTGGTCCGTTACTAACAGGATTGCATATGCCAGGTCTCTTGAGCAATTCCACCATGGGACCCAAGCACCTCGTTAGCCCCAGTGTGGGACTCCAGGTGGAAAAATGTGTTTGTATTTTTTGTGTTTATTCATCTAACAAATGACCAGCATCCTGCAGCCTTGCCATGTACTTTATCTTTACTTGTCAATATTGTGCCTCAAATGCTCTTTTTAAATTATTAATGACTTTGCAATTTTGTGTTTTCTGTATCTTGTATTCCCTTGTTTGTTAAAGTTTGCTACCACTGTTTTCCCCTGGGTGACACCTGGAAACGAGCCATGGCTCAGTGTGCCTTTCCTGGTTCCCAATCTTTAAATAAAAAATATATATATATAAATAAACAGGCATTGTTTCCTTTTCCTCTTACCTCATTCTTTCTCACTATTGCCCCCTGCACCCTGCAGGTTGCTCTTTTATAGGCTAATTGTCAGCATCACACTTTATCTATGAGAGGTAGAGAAAAGTCATTTCCTCCAAGAAAAATGTCAAGTCTCACTAGTGAGTGAACAACAAAGGGGTTGGGGATACTGTATCTGATGCCATGTTCTGTGCCCTCCCTAAAGAGTCACCTTTTTACCTTTGTGTTCACTCTCTAGCATTCCAGGGAGCAAGAAAGCTACAGACTGGACCAGGTCTTCTGTCATACAATTCAATTTGCTGTCGCCTAGCTAAAGGACTGGTCCTGGTAATGAGGTCTTTAATATTTCTCTGACAGCATGTCATTGCCATTATAATCACATACTATCTGTATCACAGTCCTAATTTATCCCTGTTGGCTGATAAAAGCCAAATATTAAATATGAGCACAGTGCTGTGCCACCTCAAGAAAGTGTTATCGTTAGGACTTTGCTGCCTTTAATTAATCCCTGGCAAGGATCCTGGCAGGGTTAAGATGCTATTAACTTGAAATGATGAACAGTACAGTTGATGGGAATTATTGTACAAGAACTTTTCTTAGAATTCTTACTTAAAGAACTAGCACTGCCGAAAACAGCCAACAGTTTTTTTTTTAAATAGTCTATTATTACTTTTTGTTTTGAAGATTTTTTTATTTCTGTTTACCAACGGAAATACTGGTCTGTTTACCAAGGGGAATATTTTCTTCCTAATAGTACGAGGTATGATGTTTATAATGGCTTACAGATGATTTTGTGTGGGGGAAGGGATGAGAGCCAGTGCCAGAGAAAGTAAGAAGGGAAAGAGGAGCAAGTGAGAAAAGTAGCTTAGGTAAGGGTGAGTGTTCCAAACGAGAATTTTAAGAAAAGAATTGCAGTGGGTGAGGTATCTAATCTCAAGAGAGGTAGGTGCAGAGGGAGCAGTGGTGAGTGTGAGGGGGCAGATGAGGGTTGGGCGACATAAGGCGTGAAAAAGGGAGTACTGTTTGGCAAAGGTGGCTTGGGGTGCAGCACTATTCACAACACCCCTGTAGTCAAAAACTGGGAACATCATCTTAATGACAATCCCTCTCTGTGGATGGAGAGTGGAATACTGTACATGCTTTGTTCCTTTAAAATGCAGCAAGCGTAGGGTGAAATTTTTGTAATGATGCCATTCACATGGCAGGAGAATCTGAGATGATGGTCCAGACAAACCCAAGATACATAAAGGAAGCAACCTCATCCACATCAGCACCTCCCAGGGTCTTGAAAATGTACAGTGATGCACAGTGACATCATTTGTGACCAGCCTGGTAGAAGATGAGTGGTTCTCTGTGGCCAGAAAAGTTGTCCCGGGTTCCCCCCTTTTCCCTCACAAAAAGACAGAGACCATTGTTTGTTGTTGTGCTCAGATTGGCAATTAATTTATTTATATATCATAATTCAATGTTCCATTTCATCATCTTTTATTATTATATCTCCCACAATTTCATTTATTTTCATCCTTATATCAATCTCTGATCATCCCTCTTTCTTCCTGTTTTTGCTCCCCCCAGGTAAAAACCTGGGTGCCTTCTTCTTTTCCTTTTCTGTTAGGTAATGGTGAAGCTTTTCTCCTTCAGCTTCTTCTTCTTTTCATCTTATTCCTTTTTCTTTTCCCCCTCCTCCTCTTCCCCTTTTTCCCCCTTTTTCTGCCATCCACCTTTGGCAGTCCAATAACCATATTATTTTCTGCCATCCACCTTTGGCAGTCCAATAATCGTCCTACTGGACACATCTGTCATCCACCTTTGACAGACCTACCATACAGTCCCTTCTTGACTGTCTTCCCCTCTTGTTCTATATTTTAGGGTGGGTGGGAGGAATCAAAACTCCAGTAAAAGTGGCTGAACCACTCCTGTGCTGCCCATTATGTACCTCCACTTGCCCCTCCCCTTCCTGTTGCTTGGCCATTGTTCTATCCCCTGGCCCTCCCCTTCCTTCTCCCCTCCCCTTCTGAGCACACCATCTTGTTGAAAAAGGGAAGGGGTGCACCAGGACAACCTGGTCTGCCCCTTAAAGGGCAAACTCCATTGTCCCGGATTCCCCCCTTTCCCTCACAAAAAGACAGAGACCATTGTTTATTGTTGTGCTCAGATTGGCAATAAATTTATTTATATATCATAATTCCATGTTCCATTTCATCATCTTTTATTATTATATCTCTCACAATTTCATTTATTTTCATCCATATGTCAATCTCTGATCATCCCTCTTTCTTCCTCTTTTTGCTCCCCCAGGTGAAAACCTGGGTGCCTTCTTCTTTTCCTTTTTTGTTAGGTAATGGTGAAAACCAAGACCACTTTTCTCCTTCAGCTTCTTCTTCTTCTTTTCATCTTATTCCTTTTTCTTTCCCCCCTTCCCTCCTTCCCCCCCTTTTCCCCATTAGCCGGTCTCTAGGTTGCGTTGGATGACTGGTTTTCCCCTCATTTAGGTTTTTTTTTTTTATCTTCCATTTTTTGCATGCCTCCTCCATGCTTCTATAAAACCCATCATTTCTGTATCAAACATGTCTATGGATAGATCTGACAGATGCATGCAATCTTCCACACCCCACAGTATTACCTGTCCTCCCATTTTCCTTATCAGTGTCCCTACCCTTCTGTTCATCTTTCTCCTGGCCCTATCCACAGCTCTATGGATGTGCTTATGTCTCCAAACCCTTCTTGGGATCATATCTGACCAGGCAAGGCATACCCTAGGCCACCACTGCTGTATTGTCTCTAAGTCCATTTTTACCTGCATGTATGTGTCCACCCATGGCTTACCCCCAAGGTCATTACTCCCCAAATGTATAATAATTAAGTCTGGAATGGGTCACCGCTCCTTCAGCTCTTTCAGGGTAGGAAGCAGTTGTGCCCATCTCGTCCCCCGGATGCCACACCAAACCAACCTAGATTGTTTCACATCTTGGTAAAGCTGCTTTCCCCCAGCCTTTTTCTCAGCTCTCCTTTCTGCCCAATAAAAATAAGAGTGGTTGCAGATCCAGACTTCCGTGATCCTCCCTCTTCCTATAGGGTTTAAACAAAATAAATGTCTTATATATGGTCTTAGTTTCTTTTTCCATATCACCTCTCCCTGTCCCCCCCAATGTGGCTCCAGATCTGTAACAAAAAACATAGGCGTCGTTAGTCTCCACACTGCAGTGTTCGAATGTATCTCTTATAACTGGCAGACCGACAGCGCCCCTTTTCCAAAATATTATTTACAGTCTCGCCTGCCGCTGCCCACTGTGAGGCAGCTCCTATCTGTAAGGAGTGGGATGAATAATTAATTGGATCCTCCCCCAGGAACTGCATGCTTTTTTTGAGCAATGCTGTGACTTGATAACTTGTGACCCTTCTTCCATCACCATGCATAAATAATCTCCCTGTCCTATTCCCATGTTCAACGGCGAAAGCCCACAAAGCCTTCACTGGGCACACTGCACCCTCTACATGTTTCTTTAGTGTTACCATGCAACCCTGTCCCCTTTGATCCATCTTTGACCTCTTAATCATGATTTGTATCTCCTTCATCCCCCAGCTTATATCTTCCCATTCCAATCCCCCTTCCTTTTCTTTACTGCCATGCCTCACCACCTCACTCACTCTCATGGCCCCTGCAGACATTACCATGTAAATCGTGTGAAATAGTTAGGCCTCGGCTTTTGATCTGCAGATTGCCAGTAAAACATCCTTTAGCTTTGCAAGCCACTGCCTCCCTATTGGTCTTCTATTATCCACATTCCCCTGCCTTAACCTACCCCACCCCTGCATCATTCTTCTGATGAACATCGATTTTGTTGGGTCCTTCCATCCCTTTAGACTGCAGACTACGCTAATCGCTGCCAAATAGACCCCCATTGTGATGTGGGCTGTTCCTCTTTGCCATTGTTCTACCGTGAACTTCCCTAGTTGCTCTTCTGTGAGTGGCCTACTTACCTCCATGTGGTGTATTGCCCTGAATGTTTGAAACACTCGCCAGGCCCCATCATAGGCCCTCAGAGTACGTGGTGCCCATGAACTGCGAAACAGCAGTTCTGCTCCTTCTTGCCAACGTCCCAAATGTTCATTGGTATGGGCATTTTTTGCTCCTCTGCTGTTGGTGCCAGCCTCCGGAAGTGATCCAGCTGCAGACGGGAAAGGCTGTTAGCCTGGGTATTGTGTACCCCTTCTATGTGTTTTGCTCTGAATGACATGTTTAATTGCAAGGCCCTTAGCACCAAAAGTTGTAACACCTGCATGACCATTTCTGATCTAGCTCCCCTGTTGTTTAAGACCTCTACCGCTGCTCTATTGTCACACCAGAATGTCACTTTCTGATTCCATAATTCTTCCCCCCAAACCAGGGTGCATGCCCAGATGGGCATGATCTCCAATAATGTTATATCTTTTACCTTCCCGTCCCTCACCCAGTATGTAGGCCATGGTTCAGCAAACCATCAGCCCCTCAGATAGCCCCCCCATGCCTAGGCCCCCGGCTGCATCTATGTAAAGATCGAGGTCTGTGTTATAAACCCATTCCTCCTGCCAAAAGGAATAGCCGTTATATGCCTTGAGGAATTCCTCCCATACTTTAAAATCATCCTTGACTCCTTTTGCCATGTCTACTCAGTGGTGTGGTCTGGTCACCCCAGCTGTAGCCCTTGCTAACCTTTTAGTGAAAGCCCTCCCTGGTCCAATAGCCCTGTACGCGAAGTTCAGATGTCCCAATACTTGTTGAACCTGTTTTAGTTGTGCTGTTCTTCTACTGGTGTGTATCTGAATCAGCTCCTTCAGTTTTTTCACTTTTTTGTCCGGCAGCCTGAATATTTCCCCCGGGGCTATCTATCTCGATACCCAGAAATTCTAAAACCTTACTGGGCCCTTCTGTTTTCTCCAGTGCCAATGGAACCCCTAGTTCTTTGCACAGTTCCTGAAAGCTGGCCAACATCTTTTCTGTCTCTTTTTTCCCACTACCTATAAAAAGGAAATCATCCAAATAGTGAATAACTGTTCTATAACCAGTTCTTTCTTGAAATATCCATTGTAAACATGTGCTGAATGCTTCGAATGTCGCACATGCTATAGAACATCCCATGGGCATGGCCTTGTCAAAGTAGTACTGACCCCCAATTTTAAACCCTAATAGGTCCCAGTCTTCTCTCCTAACTGGAAGCAATCTGAAAGCGGACTCTATATCCGTTTTTGCCATCCATACATCAGCAGTTGCCCGGATAATCCGGACTGCATCTTCTAAAGTGGCATATGTCACTTTACTATATTTTTCACTGATAAAATCATCCATCCAGTCCCCTTCAAGAAAGGATAGGTGGTGAATCACGCTGTATTCCCCCTCCTGTTTCTTGGGGACCGCACCCAATGGAGAAATCCTCATATTCTGCAATGGGGGGTATCATATGGTCCTTCCACTCTCCCTGCTGCCATTTCCTTCTCTATATTTTGTATTAATATTTCTTCTTTCCCTTTTACCGATCCAAGATTGTTCGCCTCTCTTGCTTGCCTTGGACCCTCACACTGTAATGAAAAACCTGTGCAAAAACCTTTTTTAATCATCTCTGCCGTTTGTCTAGTCGGGTATCTGTCCAACCATTCTTTCCATACCTCTATCCTGATGGGGGTTCTAGCTTTTCTAAATTGCTCCTTTGCCTTCTTTTCTTCTTCTCCGCCAATGTTCCCCCCTCTTTTTGATGTCTGGCCATGCTGGTCAGTGATTCTGACTCCCTCTACTTGCATGCCCCCTGCCCCTTCCCCTCTATTCCATGTCTGCCCTTTATATCCCTGTCCGTCATGAAAAAACTGTTGACCTGATCCTTGTCCCCCAGATCCTTGAGCTCCCTGGACCCACGTCACCCTGCATCTGCTTGCTGGATGTGTTCCCCCGCATTTCGAACACGCGTGCCGAAAGCGGCATTGGGGCCAGGAACAAAAGGCCCTATTGTAAGCCCAGCAACACCTTTGTGGCATGACACCTTTCTTCCCCAGATCTCCCTCTGGCGTGGACTGATCCGTTACGTAGTCTGTCCACAAATCTAGTTGTTTCGTATCCCATCTTACATCCCCATATGTCGCCATTCTCTGCCAAAAAAATTCATCATAGTATATCCACTCCACACCCCCTTTTGCTTTTGCACGCCTAATTATCAGGGCGTATGTGATGAGTGGGATGCCCAGCTCAGGCTTCTTTTCCAATACTATGGCTGAGAATGTGGTGAAACCTACAAACTAGCCTTCCCAAGTTTTCCCTTTTGTGAATTTGTCCTCCTCTTTCTTGTCTAACAAGACTACCGCTGCCGCCATTTCACTGTTTCCTATATTCTCTGCCTCTTCATATTTTGCTGCCGCTTCCCGGCTTACTAAGGCGAAGATATCCACATATTCTCCCTTCCATATTTTCTTTTTTGTGGCCAATGGCACGTGTTCGCCTACCCTCATCCCAGGAGCTCCTATCTCTCTAATTCCTTTTCCTTCTTTCTCCATTCCCCCTTCTTTTTCTTTTGACACCTCTTTCTCTGACCTAATCTCTGTCAGTGCTGACTCCATCTGTCCCAGACCCCCTGTCCCTAGTGCCGAAACAATTTGGCTTATATACTCTTTTAGGCTGTCACCCACTGACCCGGGTGCATTACCTGTGGCCTTATCCATTCTTGGCTGCCTGCTGTCCTTCTGGTGCCCAAGTATGGTGCCTTGTGGTTAAAGGGGTGGTTGCGCTACCAGTGGCTGTGGAGGAACCACTATGTGCTGGGGATCCGGTCTGGGTTCCACTGGGGGAAACCCAACCTGGTCCTGGGGAGGTACTGGTGGTACCGGGTCCAAAGGTTGCAGAGGTACTAGACTAGCCACTTTGCTGGGTCCCACAACCGGTGGTTGCATCCGGGCTGGGCTGCATGGTCCCTCAGACAGCCATTTCCCTCTGCCACCTTTACCCTTCCCCACTTTCCTTTTCTCCCCAGATCTCCCTGGTTCCTCCCTTTCCACCAGCTCCCTCATTCTATTGGCTTTTTCTGCCAGCTCCACTATAGTCTTGTAGGCATCCTCCTTTGAAGGCCTGATCTTCTTTGGTGCCATGTTCCTTTTCCTCACAAACTGTGAAAAGAACTGAAGAGAAGAAAAGAAAATTCCCATTAATTACAAATCTGCCTATAACCTTCCCCATATGGCCAGGCCCATTTCCAAGGGAACAGTCGACTAATGGTGACAAATCATGCCCCCTTTCTTTTCCTGTGCTTGTAGTAATGCTGTAGTGTTCGAAAAACCTCCTTCCATGCTGCCCTTATGGACGTTAGATGCCTCGCACTCAATCCTCTGCCCGGGCCTTCCTCCACTGTAGACCGGCCATCAAAAAAGGCCTTTTTTGGTAGCCTTCCCAACCTCCTACCTTTCCTATGGCCTCCTGTCTTCTATCCCCCTTCTCCCTCAAGCCAGACCCCACATCTTTTTTATGTGCCTCCCCTTCCCAGGCCTCCGCCCACTCATGGCCATCAAAAAAATGCTTCAAGCGCCGCCTCTTGGGGTCTTCCAGGCTTCTCCATTTTCCCCTTGCATGCCCTCGTTTGGCCATGGCTGCTGACCCTCCGATGATCATCCAATCCCTTTTATTTCATCCTGTTTGTCTCCAGCCATGACACGAGGCCTTTCTAGTTTAAAAACCATTGCCCGGTCTCCTTGAAAGGGACCAGTTTTGCTCCAACTCCCCCCCCCCGGCTTCCCTGTCATGCTCTTGGCCTGTTGGGCCCACTTCCCCTTTTGTGCCCTCATAGCCGGAGTCCAATCACCTGTGGCCCCACAACTCCCATTGAGCTGCCTTTTGTGCTCTTTGTTTGGCCTGTACATCCCCTCCTTTGCATGCCTTCACATGCCTCTGGCTGCATTCTCCCTTTATGTCCGCTGCTACCCCACCAGCTTATGCTGCTACTCCAAATAGCACCCTAAATCCTTTGCCTGCCAGAGCTAGGCACTTCCCCCAGCTTGCCAAACCCTTTTGTCCAACACCACTTGGTTCCCTGGGCATGTGATGTCACGCCAAGCATTTTTTCGGTGCGCCCCACACGTCCAGACCTCTACTCACCTGCCTCTTCCCTTTGTCTAGAATGCCTTCCCCCTCTCTTGCATTCCGCAGTGTTCACCCCCATAGCCATTTCCTGGCCCCCATTAACCTTTATTAATCTCCTCTCACCTTGCGGTTGCTGTGTGGCGTGTGACGTCATGCCACGTGGCCGCTTGTATCAGTCCCATGCTACCCTCATGTTTTGGGCCTCCTCTACCCGGACTAAATCCAACAGCCAAACAAAAACCCAGGCTTCTTTTAAAACCACACTCAATGCTGCCACTCATTGCTCGCTTCCTCTGGTCCTTTGCTCCATTCTCTGGCATTGACTCACTAGGCCCCCTGCAGGCCACATGCTAAATCTATCTGCAAGCGACAAAAAAACTCCTGTACTGTCCCCCATTTGGAATTGCCGTGGTCTCTCCACAAAAACTTGTCCCAGTATCTCATCCCTTACTAAGGCCCTCACACCGGGCAAACATTGTTGCATTCTGCACACAAACTTTTAACTGGCGCTGCACAAGCCACCTCAGCTTTACTTCTTTAGCGCTTCACTTCTGCCCTACAAAAAAAAGCCTTGCTATCGCTGTAACTGATGCGTGTTCACTTGCCCTCAGCCATCTGCCTCATTCATTCCAAGATTCCCTCTTAGCTGTAGATGCATAATTCCCCCATCAGCTTCCTTTTTCAGCACTTCCATCTGCTCTACAAAAAACAACTTTGCTGTCTCTGCAACCGCTGTATTCAGTAACAATAAAGTTTCCTAAGCTAAAGATGCACAATTCCACATCAGCTTCTTTTCTTCAGTGCTTCACCTCCGCTCTACAGAAACAACCTTGCTAACACCGTACCTTTTTACTTAAGCCATAAACAATGCGTTTTCTCTCTCCTTTTTTTTTGAATTACACAGCATCATGTAAGTCATTAACCACCTGCTTCTTTCTTTCTTTTTATTATATATTTTATATATATTTTTTCAAGCAAACTTCAAATATCCTCAACCAAATTAGTTGTTTGTTTCCTTACCTGTCTCTCGGTACACAAACCTCCTAGTTAATATGCCAATCCGATGTGCTGCAGTTAAGTGTAGAATCAAAACTCCAGCAAAAGTGGCTGAACCACTCTTGTGCTGCCCATTATGTACCTCCACTTGCCCCTCCCCTTCCTGTTGCTTGGCCATTATTCTATCCCCTGGCCCTCCCCTTCTGAGCACACCATCTTGATGAAAAAGGGAAGAGGTGCACCAGGACAACCTGGTCTGCCCCTTAAAGGGCAAACTCCAATGTCATATTCTGTGCAATTACAATGCTCATGAGGTATGAAATGGAACAGAATTAGATGTCAGCCTCCAGCTAAAATGCTGTTCCACACATCACACCTTGTGCTGTCAGATGGACATTCTTCAGTTTAGCAAAAAGAAAAAAAAGAAATGCATAATTTGTAAACAAAAAAAATGTGCAGCTGAGCAATTAAAATGAATAGTACTTTTGGAGGATGTGCTAACTCTTTAACCTAATGTCATGATAATCTGATGACAAAATCCCATCACTGCTTCTACTGGGAAATTATTATGGTGGAAAGAATTCAGTGTTGAAATCAGCCTGAGAACAATTATAGTCTACAATTTCTGTATTTTGAGCAGCAAAATAAATATTTGAAACCCATTAAAGTTTATAGTATAAGGTATATCAGATCAAAAATACCACAGTCTGATTGGCTACATTTAGTGGTCCGTATACCACAAGTAACCACTAGCGTAAATAAAGATGCCTATGTTATATCTCAGTACAGTATGTCTTCTTTCTTTTTTTTTCCATTATCTCCTGAGCTGCCTCAGCTGTCCCCTTTCTATCAGCCTCCCCAGCCCCTTCATCTGGCTTCCGCAGGACTTACTTTACCACCATCATCCTCTGCCACTGGACTGTGTCCAACAGCAAGCACAGCAAGCCCCCTCCAAGAGAGAGGAGAGCAGTCCTAAAGACATTCAATCCTCTCATACCTGGTCAGCCTTTAAGTGACCTGTGTCTACTTCCGAACCCAGCTCAGTGGCATGATGGGAGGTGAGGCGCATGGCACCTCATCCTGCCACACCACTGAGATGGCAATGTCTTCTATCTTTAACAGTTTTTTAAAGGGATGCTGTAAATCCCCTTAGGTTTCAAAGTGTCCCCAATTTAAAAAACACATTTTATGATTGCCAACATTCTGTAAAGATTGCTGATGTAGCTGATAGTTTGATTTTGACTCTTTCTTTTCTTTTAAAAAGTGAAAAAAAGATTGCCCACCATACTGGTGTTACCACATAAACACAGGGTTGTTTACATTCCTTAATCAGCTCCAACTGCATCTTTCCTGGACTTGGGAACACCCACAACATAGTCTAGTCCCTCATGATGCAGTGAGAGTTTAGGAGGCTACTGCCTCATGAGTGACTGCACTGTTTGGGTGTGTTTCTAATGCTTAGGAAGTATGCAGTAAGAACAGAACCAGGACTGTAAACAAAACAAGGTTGTTTATAAATATACATTAGCATGCATTTCATTTTTACTAAACAAGGAAACATAGAAACATAGACTTTGATGGCAGATAAGGACCACTTGGCCCACCCAGTCTGCCCATTTCCCTACCTATTGGATAAGCTGCAGATTCTAGTTAACCAACATCCTACTTCCTGCAAACCCCCACTATAATTGCCTTATGTCTGTCCCATGCATGTTTGAATTCCTCCACTGTTTTAGACTCCACAACCTCTTCAGAAAGGCGGTTCCATGCGTCCACCACTCTCTCCGTGAAAAAGAATTTCCTCACATTACCCCTGAGCCGTCCCCCCTCTAACTTTAAATTGTGCCCCCTTGTTCTTACACATCTCTTTTTCTGAAAGATGCTACCCTCCTGGACTTTGTTGATTCCCTTGAGGTACTTAAAAGTTTCTATCATGTCCCCCATCCTTCCTTTCATCAAGGGTATACCTATTAAGCTCTCTCAGTCTCTCTCTCTTCATATGGTTTCTGATGTAGACCCTGCACCATTTTAGTTGCCCTCCTCTGGACTGCTTCCATCCTGTCAATGTCCTTGCATAGATGAGGTCTCCAAAACTGCACGCAGTACTCCAGATGGGGTCTCACCAACTGTCTGTATAGAGGATAACCACTTCCCTTTTCTACTTGTGATGCCCTCCCTATGCATCCCAGTATCCCCTGGCTCTCCTTACTGACTTCTCACATTGCTTACCCACCTTTAGGTCATCTGATATGACTACACCCAGATCTCTTTCCATTATTGTTGTCGTTAGTACCTCCCCTGCTACTGTGTACTCTTCTCCTGGATTTTTATTTCCCAGGTGCATTACTTTGCACTTCTTTGCATTGAATCTAAGTTGCCATATGTCTGACCATTCCTCCAACCTTGCCAAGTCCCTTCTCATCCTTTCTACCCCCTTGTGTATCAACTGTGTTACAGATCTTTGTGTCATCTGCAAAGAGGCATACCTTTCCTTCCAGACCCTCTGCAATGTCACCTATAAAGACGTTAAAGAGGACTGGACCCAGTACTGAGCCCTGAGGTACTCCACTAGTAACCCCCCTTTCTTCAGAATGTGTTCCATTCACTATTACCTTCTGTGTCCTGTTGTGCAGCCAGTTTGCTACCCAGGCTACCACCCTGGGACCTACTCTCAGGCTGGCTAACTTGATTATTAATCTTTTGTGCAGGACTGTGTCAGATGCCTTGCTAAAGTCTAGGTAGGCCATATCCACAGCCCCTCCCTGGTCAATTACTTTGGTCACCCAGTCAAAGAAAATGATTAAATTCATCTGACATGACCTTTCTGCTGTGAATCCATGCTGCTTTGGGTCCTGTGCCCCGCTGGCCTCTAGGTACTCAACAATTCTTTCTTTCAGAAGTGATTCCATCATTTTCCCCACCACTGAGGTCAAACTAACAGGTCTGTAGTTTCCTGCTTCTGCCTTGCTCCCACTTTTGTGAAGGGGAATCACATCTGCCCTCCTTCAGTCCTCAGGTACCACCCCATCCTCCCATGATTTGTTAAAAAGTGTGGTTAGTGGTGTCACTAGGTCCTCCCTTAGCTCTTTTAGGATTCTAGGTGAATCTCCGTCAGGCCCCATTGCTTTGTCCACCTTGAGTTTTAAGAGTTCTTTCAGTACTTTTCTTCTGTAAATGGACTGGCTCAACCCCACTATCCAGAGTGCTTCTACTGTTTGGTTTAGGTAACTCCTCCTCTTCTTCTTTTGTGAATACTGAGCAAAAGTATTCATTCAGTATCTCTGCCTTTTCACTGTCTCCTCTGCCCACCTCCCTCTCCTTTATTAATCTTCACTATCCCTCACTTAACCTTTCTATGCTCCCTAATGTACCTATAAAAGGTTTTATCCCCCTTCTTAACTGAGTTGGCTATCTTTTCCTCGGTTTGAGCTCTTTGCTTTTCTGACTGCCTTCCCCACTTCTTTCTGCTTTAATTGATACAGTTCCCTGTCGTGCTCCATCTGTGATTCCTTATACTTTTGAATGCAGCCTTTTCTCCTTAACCTTCCCTGACACCTCTTTTGAGAACCATAGTGGTTTTTATTCCACTTTGATTTCTTTATTTGTTTCACACAAAGGCTTGTTGCATCCATGATGGCAGTTTTGATTTTTCTCCATTGTTCTTCCACCCCTCCTTTCTGGCCATTTGCTAATGCATTCCTCAGGTATTCACCCATTATGCCAAAGTCAGCCCTTCTAAAGTCCAGTATCCTTGTCTTTGTATGGCTTGTCTCCATGGTTGTGTTTATTTTGAAGCACACTGTGCAGTGGTCGCTTGTTCCCAGATGTCTACTGACTTCTAAATTTGTGATCCTCTCTCCATTTGAGAGTACCAGGTCTAATATTGCTCCCTCCCGAATGGGTTCCACCACTAGCTCTCTAAGGCATGCCCCCTGTAGGGCATCGAGAATGACCCTGCTCTTGGATGTGGCTGCAGTCCATGTCGACCAGTGAACATCTGGCATATTCAGGTCCCCCATCAACAGTATCTCCCCTTTTTCAGCCATTTTGAGAATGCCGTCTGTCATTTTCTTGTCCATTTCCTTCCCTTGAGACAGGGGTCTGTATACAACCCCTGTGCGGATTGTGATGCCATTTCCTGTCTCCAAGGTGACCCAGAGTTCCTTTTGTCCTCCCCCTTTACTTTTTAGTTCTGTAGCTTTGATCCCTTCCCTTATGTAGAGAGCTACTCCATCTCCTCTTTTACCCTCCCTGTCAATTCTGTAGATTGTGTACCCTGGTATGTTGACATCCCAGTCATGGTTCTCCATGTACCATGTTTCTGTGACTGCCATAATATCCAAGTGTTCCTCTTCCATCAGGGCTACTAGCTCTGGAAGCTTGTTTCCCAGACTATGGGCATTGGTACTCATTGCCCTCCATTTAATGTTGGCTTTATCCTTTTTTACCCCATCCCTGCTCTTATTGCCCTTGTCCATTTTTCCATTTACCCCTTGTAGTGATAGTATAATATGTTGATTATTGTCACTCCATTTTGTATGCTATTTCATGTAATGTATGTCATTTTATACTCCATTTTGTATTGCGTGACTCCATTTTACATGCTGCTTCATTTAATTGGTGTTTTGCTCTTTAGATAGCCTCATTATTATGTTTTGCTTCAGACAGTGTATTTTGCTGACTTGAAGGTCGCATATTATCAGGCAACCTGTTTTTGTAGTTTTGTTTAAATTCCTGCTTAGCTCATAGTGTTCTAGGCACCTGGCCAGTGTTTGGAGCACAGTGACCTAGCAGGTGTAGGGAATTCTGAGCAGTCCTTATGGTGTGAATTTGCGCATCCTGGGAGCCCGGCCAGCTTCTAGAATGTGGGAAAACAACACTATGAGGGCTGCACAATTATTTTTAGCATAGAATAAGATATAAATGTAGCTTTCTCAATGCCTGGTTTGAAGCCTCTCCTGCAGGGTGGACGCATCGCTGTGGGGCCAGTTCCCGGTTCGAGAGACTCCTAGCCAGGCTGACAAGGGGGCTTCCCAGCCATTGGAAGAGGGCTTGGATGATGCTTTATTGAATCGGTGATGTATAACCTTTTGTATTATATTTTGCTATAATAAAGCTTTGGCTTGCTGTACTTATTGTTTTGTTATTGTGTGTATGTGAGTGTGAATGGCAAATAGCTGCTTGGTTTGAGTTGAGCAGAACATTTTTGGCGAGTTGGCAGGATTCGAAAATAAAATGTCTATTTTTAGGAAAAAGGATGAGTTCTTTTTTTTAAAGGTGTATTAAGGCTCAAACAAGCAAGGGCAACTGCCCTTTGTACTTGTAATTTGTGCTTGCTGCAAGTATATACTGTTAGAGCCAATGATGGCTTTCACAGTTCAGGCTGCTTTTAGGAGAAAAGCAGCGGCTGGTTAAGTAAAGTTAGATAAGCAACATCTAGAAAAAGAAAAAGAAACTACTGTGGATGTACGCACAGTAGGTGACTACAGACGGGATGATTTGAAAATCCTCCCCATGTTGCCTATCTGTGTAGTTTCAAGTTTTTCTGTATCAATTTCAGTTCCTTGCCTCCTATAGAGGCTGAAACATTTGATCCTAAACCCAAGTACTGGGGACCTCTACCAGATGGATCTCAACCTAGTACTGTTAGAGATTTTTGTTTGTTTTGTTTTAAACTGCAAACCAGAGCTCTGGAAAAGACTTGGTTTGGCAGGTTACTAAAATGGCCAAAAAGAAAACCTTTGAAAGTTAAAACTTTGAAAGAGTTAATAGCTGCAGCTTGGAAATTATCATGAAGGTCCTGCAGTCAGTTTTCTACTTAGACTAGTATATCGAAAAGAAGAAGAAAATACCTTGGCACCGGTAAGTCTGAATTTTTTTTATTCAAAGTTGTTTTATGTCTGTCTGTTTTATTTCTGTAATACGTATACTAAACAAGGTAATGCTCCGTCTTTCTCATGCATATTTTCTAGCTTATATCTGTGTTCTGTAATTATGTTCTGTTGTCAAGGTTGCGAGATAGGATTGACTGCCTTCAGTGCACAACAGGTTACAGAAAAAAAAAGGAAGAAGAAGCTTCTTTGCCTCATAGCTGACTGTTTTAATTGGCTTTATTTGTAATGGAACATTTGTGCTGCCTAGATAGGGTCAGTGAAAAACTTTTGTTTGTAGTTGTTGCTTGGAGCAGGTAGTGTTGATGATGAAGAATTATGACATCATATAGATTGCAATGTGCAGAAAGAGTTGTAGTTTGCAAGCAATGTGCCAAGCCACTGCTAGGTGAAAATGTAATGTGTTAACAGCTATAAATGGCTTTATCATACTTCTAGTTAAAACCAGAAACTTTTTGCAAAATGGCAGAGTGCCATATTTTAGTTATGTGCCAAAAGGTGTAATCATGTTATACGTAGATGTGTTCACTTACAGATGATGTGTTTAAACAGTGTTTTGTTCTGGAAAGATTTGGCATGGCAATATGTATAAATGTGTTGGTTTAAAAATTGTCAGTGTTACAAGACAGGCAGGAGGCAGCATATATCAAAACACGTACAGTTTTCTAATGAAACTCATCGGCAATACCTCAGCAAATTGGTGTGAAACAATGTCAGTCTTATTTTGTGTTAAGTATTTCTTTTGTGTATGTGTATGTGTGTACTGTCTTGGCCAGCAGTTTCATCGTGTACTCTATTGTTATTTAAAGATATTTTAATATTGGTGGTGTTCAAGGACACTACAGGAATGGCTTATTTTGAATGACCCTTGCATGCACACTGTGACCTTTTGCACGTTATTTGACCTTCTTGTGTTTCAACATTTTATGTTACTACCAGTTCAAACTTGATGTGTATTCCATGCCTAAAGCACAACTTTTCACACAAAATGTATGTTTTCATGAAAGCACACCAAGAGTGAACCATGTAATTGACTTTTATTGCAAAACTAGTATTCTAAGTGAAGAGGAACAAACTTTTACAATTTTGAAAAAGGACTATTACAGCTGTTTTGAGAGTTTACCATCTACAGAGATACGTACGTACGGTATTACCATCAATCTGGACATTTTGTCATGCTTAGGATAAGGGAACCCAGGGACGCTGGCTCTTTTTATCCTATGGAAATAATCTTGTTTTATTTTTAAACTGATGTGTGTTTGTTTGTTGTTTATCTGTGTTTCACAGCTAACCTTTTATTGCTACAGTATTCGAGCTGTCTCTTGCACCTCGAGCTGTGTCTTCCAACAGTAGGAGCTTGGAGGGAGGGGGTAAGCTACCCTTCCTCCCTTCCAGTGTAATACCCACAAAGGTTGCAAGGTACATGTCATATTTATACTGATTCATGGTCTGTAGCCAATGGTTTAACAACCTGGCTGCCCACTTGGGCTAAGGATGAGTGGAAAATTTATTCGAAAGAAATATGGGGAAAAGAACTGTGGCAGGAAATATGGACTATGGTGCAAAATACTCGGACCACTGTATTTCATGTTGATGCTCATTGTGCTTCAGATACACTAGAACGATGGTATAATTCTATTGCAGATGAAAAAGCTAAGATTCTTCCAGTGGATATTGAAGAAATTCAAAGTCAGCAGTTATCAGGGCTGGCAAAATGGGCACATCAAAAATGTGGACATTTGGGAGAGAAAGCCACTTACAGGTGGGCATATAGTAGGGTGTACCCTAACATTGTATTTAGTTAAAACTGTTTGTCTCAGTGTCCTATAGCCAACATAGGCAACAAAGACCAATCCCTCATATTGTGAAAGGACAATTGGGGGAGAGCCTACAAAAATGAAAAGAGAATTTGCATGAAGTATTACAGATTTTAAATAATAGACCAATTGGAGAATCTGAGACCCCCTTAATGCTAATGATAACTCCTAATTTGCAAGTGCAGGCTTACTCAACTACAGAAACAGTGTTATATTGGGAAATTACAGGAGCTCTGTCTTCTTGCAGGCAACCCCAGAAGCTGCTGGACTTGATTTACATGCCTTCAAGAATACAGAATAAACAGCAGAAACATTCAAGTGATAGAAACTGGTATTGGAATACAAATTCCACTGAGACATTTTGGTTGGATAGCACCTAAATCAGAACTAGCCCTCAAGGAATACAAATTTTGGGAGGGGTGATTGATTGTGATTACCAAGGAGAAGTGAAAGTAATTTTGTTGAATAGTAGAGAACAAAATCTGTTAATTCAACAGTATGACAGAGTGGCTCAATTGTTAATTATTCCAGTTAACAAAATGACCCTATAAAGGGACAAGCCCCACACTCTTAACAGCAAGGGGGATAAAGGTTTTAGATCTACAGGAGGTTTTGAATAATGGTGCCAAAATATGGGTTACAAACCCAAATGGCCCTCCTGAACCAGCTGAGGTGATAGCCACCGGACGAGACAACACTGTGCTAGTCATCAGATCAGGAAAGAAAATGGAATACGTGCCTGCACATAAATGTTATCTTCGAGAATAATGAAATTTGTGTTTCTTAGGTCCAGCAATGGATTTTAAAAGGAATGCTGGTGTGTCTTATGGTCCATTTGGCAGAGCTAGTTACCCTGGAGGAAGGATTCAAAGGGTTAACTGTAATGACACTGGTTGTAAAGGAACCTGGAGTTGGAAAATGATACCAAAGATAGAACCTAGGGAACTTTAGCTGCCCATCCGGACAGAAGTGTGTGGTACTGAATATGACATTTTCACCAGGGGTCAATCTCTGGATGACAACTGATGGCCCAGGACAATATGCCTACGAAACAGATGAAATCTCTTTGCAGAATAAGACTGTTATTAAATGCTGCAACCCCAAATAGTTGCATGGTGACTGTACAACATAGACTTGATTGCTGCATGAATCAAACAGACATTTTCAATGCAAGTATTACTTTGATTGACATAGACACGTTATTCTGCATGAATGCTACTGCAATAACTAATAGAACTACTTGGGCAGATCACATTACAGTGTTGAAAAATCATCCTGTAATTAGCAATGATAGTATAGTTAAGGTTCCATCCACATGTACATCAGTGGCGCCTGGTATCAGAAAAATGTAATCCATTTTAACATAACGCTTTATGTTTAGTAGAAAATGCAAATATAAAAGAGCTTGGTATGATACGCTATTAGGTGGAGCAGGGGCAGGCATGGAATTTTAAATAGTGTGGATATAGAAACACTGACTAACAGGCTTCAGGCAGGAATTGATGTATTTAGCTTAATTAACTTACAAGCTCAATGGATGCCAACTGTTTTCTTATCCCAAAGATTAACTTTGAATTATGATTTTGAGTTCTTGCAGTTATTTAATGCTTCACAGGTATGGGGAATGGGAGTAGCAGAAAATATTTCGCGATTTATTGATTGGACAGAATGCACAATGCGACATATGTATTCTATAATGCAAAGAAATAAGGCCCAGAGTGATTTAATGAGTAATAATGAATATGTGTGGAGGACCATGTTCAAATCATGGATTCCTAGTAATCATTGGATTGTAATGTCATCCACCACAGTAAAATGCACAGGTCCCTGATAATGAGCAGAAGCTTATTTTGTATTGGCAGCCCAATATTTTAGATCAATCAAGATTGAATATCTCGTTAAATAAAATTAAACAGATAATTCAGGAAACAGAAATAAATCATTAGTGCAAAGTCAGGTGATAGTTAAAAATAAAATGATTGATTTAAGTTCCAAGATTCAACAAGAGACTACTCATTATTGGTGGGATATTTTTACAGGATGGTCTCCATCAGCTACAAAAGTGTTAAATATTCTGATACATCCTATCATAATCATTGCTGTAGTGACAATTATCTTGCTTATTTGGACTTGTTACTTATCATGTTATATTCGTAGTAATTTTGCTATGGTACCAATATCATACAAATCATATTCACAATAATCAAAGGACCGAATGTAGTGATAGTATAATATGTTGATTATTGTCACTCCATTTTGTATGCTATTTCATGTAATGTATGTCATTTTATACTCCATTTTGTATTGTGTGACTCTGTTTTACATGCTGCTTCATTTAATTGGTGTTTTGCTCTTTAGAAAGCCTCATTATTATGTTTTGCTTCAGACAGTGTATTTTGCTGACTTGAAGGTCGATATTATCAGGCAACCTGTTTTGTAGTTTTGTTTAAACTCCTGCTTGGCTCATAGTGTTCTAGGCACCCGGCCAGTGTTTGGAGCACAGTGACCTAGCAGGTGTAGGGAATTCTGAGCAGTCCTTATGGTGTGAATTTGCGCATCCTGGGAGCCCGGCCAGCTTCTAGAATGTGGGAAAACAACACTATGAGGGCTGCACGATTATTTTTAGCATAGAATAAGATATAAATGTAGCTTTCTCAATGCCTGGTTTGAAGCCTCTCCTGCAGGGTGGATGCATCACTGTGGGGCCAGTTCCCGGTTCGAGAGACTCCTAGCCAGGCTGATAAGGGGGCTTCCCAGCCATTGGAAGAGGGCTTGGATGATGCTTTATTGAATCGGTGATGTATAACCTTTTGTATTATATTTTGCTATAATAAAGCTTTGGCTTGCTGTACTTATTGTTTTGTTATTGTGTGTATGTGAGTGTGAATGGCAAATAGCTGCTTGGTTTGAGTTGGCAGAACACCCCTGTCCTGCCCTCTGTCAAGCTCTGTACCTCAGTGTTTATCCTACTACCCGACACGTGTTGTGGGGGGGGAGGCTTGAACTTTCCTGTTTCCTATCAGCACCTCCCCCCTTGGCTAGTTTAAAAGCTTGCCAAGGAAGCCTTTAAACCTGTCACCTAGGAGCGTGTTTCCCTTCCTGGACAGATGCAGACCATCATGCCAGTATAGACCTTCATCTCTCCAGGTGGACCCCCAGTCCCCAATGAAGCCAAAGCCCTGTGCTCTGCACCAGTTTTGCAACTATTCATTAAACTGCATGGTGTGCAGTATCCTAGCCTCACCCCTGCCATAGACTGGCAGCACCTCTGAGAAGGTTACCGTGTTTGCTACCTGTCTGAGGCCCCTCCCCAACTCCACAAATTCATCCTGCACTGCACTGATCTCATGCCTAGCTAGGTCATTTGTCCCGAGGTGGACAATGATATCTAGTTTCCTCTCCTGTGATGCTGCTTCTGCAATCCTGAGGATTTGCTTCCTGTCCTTCCAAGTCTTCCTTCCCTTCCTGTCCCTCCAAGGAGACAGGCAAAACAAACAGCAACATCAATGAATTGTAGAGAAGGTAAGCAATCATAAAATGTAAGTTTTTAACTAGAAAAAATATGATGAAAAACAGGTTGACAGTGTCCCTTTAAAATGTTGACTTATAGTTATGAGGTGCCAGTCTAGAACAGACAAAAAAAATCCCAAAATGCTGTACAACTGTATAGGTTTGTTTGACTAAGTATTGACTTTGATGTCAATATATCGGTTCAGAGTTCACTATATTGGTTTGATTGAGCATATACTGTACTTAGTTGCATATTATTGGACATATGTCAAAACAGAAAAAACAAAACTTGTTGGCAGAACAATAAATCTGCCCTGGTCCCTACCTAACCCATGTTTTTTTTTTTAAACTAGATTAGAATAGGTTCACATTCATTGGATAGAATGGGTATGCACTGATTTGGGTAAAATGTACTGGTTTAAGGAAATATGCACTAATCCCATTAGAAATGTTTTGGCTTGAATTAAAATGTACTGTTTTTTTAAATTATATTGGTTTCAACAAAGATACATTGGTTTAGATGACAATATATTGCTTGCAGTAAATATAATTCTGAATAGATGACATTCATTTTAGGGGACATGTATTGGTTTACGTGTTCTTATACAGGTTTCATTGAAAATATGTTGGTGTCAATGTACATCAAGGGTACATGTACCTGTATTGGTTTCAGTACTGTTTTCAGTGTACTGTTATCAGGGCCCTCTGGGGTACTTCCTCAAAATTTGAAGCAGCGACACTGGAGCATACTCAAAAGTGTGTGTGTGGGGGGGGGTCAAAATTACATATACAAAAGGTGGAGCTATGCAACACCTTAGCCTAATCTAGGGTACAAAGAAAACGATTCCCGTCTTATATAATTATATTTTATTATGTTTTTAGATTATACATATATAAAAAATGGCAGAATACATTTCTTAACTACATATAATGTTCTTCCACATTATAACTTCAACTATCATTACATATACTGTATAAAAGAACATTTGTCCATGACATGGCAAGAGAGCAAGGATAAAGCAAAAAATACTAAGGAAAAATTTAAAAAAAAGTAATCAGGACATTTTCTACTTAAATTAGGTAGTCAACCTTAATTAATAATAAATAGAACAGATAGGAATGTTCCACCGCATAAGCCTTTACATGTTTTTTTTTCCATTTATGAGAGAAACTCAAAAGCAAAGATTAAGTAACCTGAGAATATGATATGTTCTCCTCATTAGACAGGTTATGTACACATAAGCATATATACCGTAAGTAAAAAAGAAACATAAATTATCCACAATCCACTATTCTTTCCTTTGACATTGGAGTTGAAAGGTATCATTAAATGAAACTTTTACATTTATTTCTTGAGTTAGTCAGATATCTGTTTTTCTAATAATAATTCATTAAAAAACTGGTAATCACATGAATTTATCTATTTCATGTCAGCTTGCTCTGAAAGTGCCATACATTGTGCTCATATGACAAAACAAGTATAAATAAGCATAAAGAGTTTAAAGAGAACCCTTAAAAGAAAAGAAAAACATATAACTTTATCCAAATTAGTTGTCATCACTATCATCTCCTCCTTGGAAAGTGTGAGATTCAGTGTCATATTTTCTATTAGGATCCTTCTTTTATTGAGCCCTTTTAAAAGAGATAACTTGATCCACATTGAAAAAAAAAGATGTAAACTATGTATGTAGTTTATCCGGAGCTTTGTTGGGGCTAAAAGTTGAAAATCTGCCCCCATTTCCAGCAGTTCCCTAGAGTAGACATTAAAAAATGGCGATGTAATTGATTTTGTATTCTAAACTACCTGTTTACCAATATTTTAAGTTTTTTCCCCAGCTGGTTTTGGCATAATTCTGTAGAAAATCTACCTTTTTACAGCTGCAGTGGGTGGAGCCCTGCAGACCTCTTGCTATGGGAAAAGGACTCCCACATTCCTGGTGACCAAACAACATGTTAGAGTGCCAACACAGTTGCCTCCGCATCTGTGAAGCACTCTGCACTGCACTATTTTACTGTCGGTGGTCAATGTTTTTTTTTTTTAATTATACATATCCCTGTACCTGACTTTCCCTCTCAGCACCCCCTGAAAGATAATAGTGACACTGGGGGTGCCCAGTCCCCCAGTGTCCCAAATCTGATCATGAAATCCTGTTACTGCCCCCCCATCCACTACCGTGCATATGCGGTTATTTCTGTCTGTTTTTATATTTGTTTTAAATATATTTTTATAGTGTTTCCTCCACCCAACCCTCCCTTTCAGCACCCCCCCGCAATGAAATGTAACAGTTTCACTGATAGGTGCCCAATCCCCCAGTGCAGGAATCCTCGCCACCCCTGAGACCTCTTGCAATGAGAAAAGGACTCCCGCATTCCTTGCAACTAAACAACATGTTAGAGTGCCAACACAGTCATCGCCACATCTGTGAAGCACTCAGTACTGCACTGTTTTACTGTCGGCAGTCACATTTTTTTTTAATTAATCATATCCACCCACCAGACCCTCCCTCTCAGCACCCACCACCCCACAACCCTCCCAGAAACATCATATAGCAAAGTTCTAATCCCCCAGTGTTCTAGAATCCAATCATGAAATCGTTACTGACCCCCTGTCCACTGCGTGCATGTGTGGTTATTTTTTTTTCATTTGTTTTAAATATATTTTTATAGTTTCTTCCCACCCGAGCCTCCCTTTCTGCACCTGCCACCCCACTCCCCCCCAGAAATGTAACAGTGGCACTGGGGGGTGCACAATCCTCCAGTGCAGGAATCCTCATCCTCCTGTCCACTACCGCACATGTGCAGTTATTTTTTTAATTTTTGTTTGTTAATACTTTCCTCCCCCCACCCGACCCTACCTCTCAGCACCCACCACATCACTCCCAAAGAAACATAGCAGTGGCACTGGGGGATGCCCTATGCCCCAGTGCAGTAATCCTTGTGTTTTTCTTTTTAATCCTGTAACAAAAAAGTTAATCAGTGTCTTTTGTGGTCATTGCACTCCCTCCTGACCCTCCCACTCAGCACCCACCACCCCACACCCCCCCAAGCCCTCACTTACCCATTAGGGGTCCAACGCCGTAATCCTCTCTGGACCGCAGACATGTTTTCACTCTTCAAAGCTGGACCATGAATTGAAGAAACAGGTATGTGCTTCAATGTATTTCAATGGTGTTTTGAACTTACTGACATAAGCTGGCCTTTTTTTCATATTTTTGGCCCAAATTTTCAACATGCCTTTTTCAGGACCCTGCCTCCGAACAATTGAGCTGTCATTAGGCAAATATGTCCTGGAATGTGATTTTGTGATCCCTGAGTGAAATCACCTTTTGAGCAGGACTAGAAAATGTTCTCTGCCCTTGTTCGTGAGGTGGGGTCATCAGAAGGCTATGTTGACAATTTGGTGCAAAAATTAAAAAACAACAAAGTTATGAGCCTACATTGAATTTTGTGAACAGAGGCTCATAACTTTGGTAATTTTCAATATTTTCTCACCAGATTTACAACATAGCCATATCTTTTACAGCACCTCATGAATGGGACAGCTGTCATTTTTCCAAATGCTGGCCAAAATGTTTTTCACATCCCGAAAGGTGATTTTGTGGTTCCTGCACGAAATCATCTTTCATGCAGGAGTTGAACATTTTATCTGCCCCGTTTCATGAAATGGGGTCATAAGAAGGCTATGTTGAAAACTTAGTGTAAAAATATTTAAAAAAAACAACAAAGTTATGAGTCTACCTTGAAGTTTGTGAACACAGGCTCATAACTTTGGTAATTTTCAATATTTTTACACCAAGTTTATAACATAGCCATTTCTTTATTAACTATTATTTTTCAACTCTGGCCCAAAATTTGTTTTTGCATCTCAAAGTTTGATTTTGCAGTACCTGCGCAAAATCACCTTTCGGACAGAAGTTGAACATTTGCTCTGCCCTTTTTCATGAGGCAGGGTCATAACAAAGCGTTGTTGAAAATTTGGTGTACAAATATTACAAAACAACAAATTTATGAGCCTACATTACATTTAACTAACGCAGGCTTGTAACTTTGGTAATTTCCAATATTTTTACCCCAAATTCCTCCCATGCAGCCCTTTCGGCTCTGGACAGAGTTTTGTTCTTTAGGGCATAAAATCTTTTGACAGTGGTGTCAATCCAGTGTAGGAGCACCTTGGAATACTCGACCAGTGACTCTAAAGTGTATTTGCCTTCCATGGCCACACCAGAGCTAGTTTCAGCCTTTAAGGGGGCAATCAATTTATATTTAGAAACAGCAGTGCTTGTATTGCTAGGGTGAGATTGGATTCTCAATTACAGTTGGGAGTTCTTGTACTCCATCTGTGTTATTAGAAACGTCACTAACTTCAGCTGCAATGGTCAGTGACCAACTCCTCAGCCAAGGAAGGAGTGTTTATAGTTTTGGGTCCTGGGGGTTTGCTCAGTAAAATCTTGTTGGTTTCTTGTTACAGAGAGCTACTGAGAAGTGAGTTGTAACTTTTGTCATCTCTTTAAACAGTTGCTCAAACTTCATGAAACTTACAGGAGTTCAATTTTTGCTATTGTTACAAGCTGACTGAAGCAGGGCAGCAGTCAATGAGAGATTGAATGAACCAGAGTGTACTCTGGCTCTTCCCCCACCCTCCATGCCAGTAGTGAGCCTGAAGTATTCTTCTAGACATTTAATCCTAGGAGAGGTATACTTCTCAGATGAGGACAAAGAAATGATCTTTCTCTTTTCAAGTCATATAGGTGAGTAAGATTCTTAGTCTTGAAAATCAAAGATGTTTGAGGTTGGAACATTAAATATAATGCAAACAGAAGGCAGTTGCCCTGTAGACATCTTGGTTCTCTCCAATTCCCATCTTAACCATACTTCAGGCAACCTACCCAGCATTTTTTCTTCAATATAAAACTTGATGTATCTTACACTCAGATCTTGTGCAGTTAATTCCAAGTTTTTATGCACTTCTGGAACACACTTGGACAAAGGCAGCTCTAGTGGGTCATTTACTAGGACAAAATGAACCCCTGAATACCTCTTTTTGGACTCTGTGGCAGTCCCTCATGGCAGTACAGGACTTACTGCCTTAGAACTGAATTTAAATCCTGTATGCGGATGATGCCGTGCTGCTGAGCAGCAGCACCTCTCAGGTTGCCCTACAAACAAAACTACAGAACTCTTTCAATAAACTCAAGGACTGGTTCAGTAGGCAAAAGCTGCTATTAAATTACAAGAAAACCAAGGCCATGCTACAATCCAGCCCCTACAACAAATGCAGGCATGCTCCCCTCGTAATTACCAATAAGGCTGGTGAGCAGATTGAGCAGGTGCACTAGTTCAAGTACCTTGGAGTCACCATTGATGACTCTCTCACTTATTTGCACCACATAGACTCCCTTGTTATAGGGGTAAACACAAAGATAGGGGTCCTCTAGAGGCATAAGAAATCCCTCACCCTGGAAGCACTCCGAATCTCAGTCTCCAGCTCCATAATCTCCACGATAGACTACGGGCTGGTGGTCTATGGAGCTGCTACTGATACACTGCTCAAAAGGGCCCAAACTGCACTCAATAAGGTATGCCGCCACACCCTGTGCACAGATCACTACACTCATACTTGCACCCTGTATGATCGTACAAACTGGCTTAACCTAAAAGACAGGGTCAAATACCAAACTTGCCTCCTGGGAAAGAAGGCACTCCTCGGAAAAAAAACACCCTGTATAGGAAACCTGCTCGAGATTTCTCTCTTATCACACATCACCAGAGGGAGGAAGCATGGAGTACTGTCCATACCATTCTGCCGAACCTCACTAGGGCAGCGCGCTTTCTCCTGTTGGGCTCCCCTCTGGATAAATGAACTCCCAATGAAATTACAAACAAACAACAGCCTGTCTCAATTCAAAGCAGGCCTCAAACAGCACCTAATGTCTAGCTCAAAATGCACTTGCTTCTTAGGCCCCACTTAATAGACAGACCTACCCCCAAAGTAGCACCAGCAGGGCTACCTAGAGAACCCTGCCTCATTCCAGCCTAGCCAAGGGCTTAAGTAAGCTATCAGTCCTCTTTAAATGATCTTGGTACTGCCCTCCCTAACCCCCACACACACACACTACTCGACAAACACCTCTGGAGCTACTCCCCCATAACAGCCCCCCATTTCACTATCCCCCACTTCTCGCTCTCTGCGGTAGGTTCAAACCTAATCTCCCTTGTTTCACTGTCACCCAGCCTCTCGCCATCTGGGATAGCATTAAACCCTATGCAGTTACTCTGCCATAGTCTATCAGCGGATTTGGAGGTTTCCAAGGGTGTGCTACCTACGGCAAACATTTAGAAATAGCTTAGTATTCTATTACAACTGCTCTGTTTTTCTCCTATTTGTCTAATTGTCATGTAATCACTCTTTAATGCCCAATGATCAGGCCTCTGTAACCACTGAATATGTGTATTGTCTTATTGTCCACCCTGACGTGGAACCTTTGTAAAAGAGCTCACGCTCAAAGGTCTTTCCGAAATACTAATTAAATAAATTAAATAAATAAATAAATGTAGCTCCCTCCCTCACTAGGGGTTTGCAGCTGGCATGGCTCCAAGGAAGGGTGTCCACCATGACCGTTTATCTCATTTCATCATTTTACCAGGTCTGAAGATGTGGGGCTTTCAGACAACAAAGAGATGAGATGTGATCCACACAAACACACAGGAACAAGCCAATGTTCTGAAGCTTGTATAGAGTCAAGTAGCTGGCCTTTATTTGATGTACAGCATTTCACATCATCAAGCAACAGTCAGTGACAACTGACAGCTTCAGCAGTAGGGGTATTTCTCATAGTCAAGCAAGCACAAAGCATTTTAATTCCCATGTACCCAATCTTTGGCCATAGATGTCATTAGACTGGACTTACAGGGTATCTAGTCCCCACCGAGGGACCACAGTGGAGACTGGTCCCAGACCACTCTTTCTATCTTGCCAGCCCTCACAAAATGAAAGGTCCCAGGGGTACAGCTTACTTGGGCCAACAAAGTGCTTTGCCACAATATCACTACCCTCTTCTAGGTGAGGGTAAGAGCTTCCACAAGGAACTCAAGAGGACCCCCATGGGGTGCTTTAGTATCACATCAGAACCATTTAAAGTTTAATCAGGTTTGCTCTTCCACAGATCTTGAGCATACTGCACTGGCACCGACAGTGGACTGCATGCAGGAGGTATCCCTACTGGAGCCAGATCCTCAGTTAAGTGGCCCTCTAGAAGTGGCCATCCATCCATCAGCTCACACTCCACAGATCTAAAAATACTATCAGTATTATTTCCATTGAGCCTGGGTCCCCATCCACACCTTTTCAATGAGTACAGAGGCTATGCCCTCCCCCTTCCAAAATCTATTCAAATCAAGTGACAGAAGGAGGGAAAGCAAACACAGACTTGAGGTAGTGTACAGACCACCTGATCAAATGGTGGAAATGCATGAAGCACTGAAGAGAGTAATAAGGAGATCAGCAGGACTAGGAGGAATAGTGTTTTGGGACTCTTCAACCTTCCAGACAAAGATTGACAGACATAGGTGGCTAGGACCCAGAATGGGCAAGGATTTGTTGTTGTCCCACAGGATTGCTTTCTTACACAGCGGGTGAAGAAGGCCACAGGAAGGAAGGAAGGAAGCAATACTTGATCTAGTGTTGTCCAATTAGGACATTATTAGGGATGTTAGAGTAGAGGCCCCAGTTGATTAATGTAACCATTGTATGGTGAGAGTCAACATGAGGCTACGGTCACAAGTGACCACTGACACAGGGATCCTGGATTTAAAAAAAAAGGATTTCAGAATAATGTAGGAGAAAATACAGGGACAAATAAAAGGTTTTAAAAAAGACTGATGTAGTCAAAGATAAGTGGACTGCATTAAATGAGGCTATTTAACATAGAAACATAGAATTCGATGGTAGATAAGGTTCACTTGGTCCACCTCATCTACCCATTTGTTCCAGCCTATACTGTCACCACAGACCCTACTAAATCTCTAGCCCCTATCCCATGCTTCCCAGTTGGATTTCCTTGTGCCTATCCCATGCATGCCTGAAACCCACTACTGTTGTGGTCCCCACTACCTCCACTGGAAGACTGTTGCAGGCTTCCACCATTCTTTCAGTGAAGAAGTGCTCACATCTCTCCTAACTTTTCCCCTTTCCAGCTTCCTTATGTGTTCCCCATGTTCTTATGCATCGTTTCAATCTGAAAATACTCCCCTTCTTACCTTATTTAACCATTTGAGGTATTTATAGGTCTCTATCATGACCCTTCTCTCTACTCTCCACCAGGGTGTACATATTGAGATCCCTCAGTCTCTCCTCACAGGGCTTCTGCTGCAGCCGCTGCACCATTTTAGATCCCCTCTTCTGGACAGCCTTCATCCTCTTTATCCTTTTAATGTTTTTCCTGTGATGTGGTCTCCAGAACTGGACACAGCACTCCAGGTGGGGGTCTCAGAAATTATCTATACAGTGGCAACACCACCTCCCTCCTTCTGTTGGTGATACTCCTCCATATGCACCCCAGCATCTGACTGTCTGTACCCACTGCCCTACCACATTGCCTCGCCTCCTTGAAATCGTCAGACATGATGACTTCACGGTCCCTTTCCTATTTAGTGACTGTCGATACCTCTTCCCCCATTTTATACTCTGCCTCTGTGTTTCTGTGCCCTAGGTGCATTATTTTCCACTTTTTTGCACTGAAACCTAGTTGCCATACCCGTGACCACTCCTTGAATTTTCGCAGGTCTCTGCATATTCTCTCCACCCTCTCTGAAATATCCACACTATTGCAGATTTTGCTGTCATCTGCAAAGAGGCATAAGTTCCCTTCCAGCTCATCTGCAATGTCATTTATGAAGACATTAAAGTGGACTGGTCCGAGTACTGAGCCCTGAAGTACCCCACTGGTCACTGTCCCTTTCCCGAGTGAGTTCTTTTTACCACCAATTTCTGCTACCTATCCAGTAACTAATTTTGTGCCCAGTTAACCATCTTAGGACCCTTTAGGTGGCCTAGTTTCCTTATGAGCCTCCTACGTGGTATGGTGTTGAAGGTTTTGCTAAAATATACTGTAAGTATGCCATGTTGGCCCCTCCCTGATCTATTTACCTGGTCTCCAAGTCCAAGAAATCTGTCATGTTTTCTGTCGTGCCCCCCCCCATAAATCTGTGCTGCCTCAGGTCTTGTAACCCACAGGATTTGGGATACTCCACAGTCCTTTCCTTTAGCAGTGACTCCCTTAACTTCCCCACCACTTACATTCTGCAGTTGCCAGCTTCCTCCCTGCTACCACTTTTATGAAGTGGGACTACATCTGCCCTCCCCCAGTCATCTGGAACCACTCCAGTTTCCAGTAAGTTGTTGAACAGGGCTGTCAGAGGTACAAAAGTCAAAGGTAAAGCTCAATACCATTGGGTGTACCCCATCTGGCCCCATAACTTTGTCCACTTCTAGATTTGCAAATCCTTTCAGGACTCTCTCCTCAGTAAATGGACTTGTATCTGGCTCCCTCTCCCCAGTATTCCTGCAGCTTTTATGTTGTTCATCCCCTTCCCCTTACTCTGTGAAGGATGAACAAAAGCATCTGTTTAGGATATTTGATTCTCCTCTGCACAGTACCCGCTGCCACTCTTTACCTCACAATCTCTCCCCTAGTCTTCCTCTTTTCACTTATGTACCTGAAAAGGATATTTTCTCCCTTGATTACCACTTGGGCTATCCTTTCCTCAGTTTGTGCCTTTGTGCTCCTCAACTCTTTCCCTATTTCCATTTGCTTCTCCAGGTACATCCCCATCCTTTTCCCTTTGCATCTTTTTGTACCTCCTGAATGCTACCCTTTTAGCCATTAACTTTTTAGCCACTTTACTTGAGAACCACAGCAGTCTCTTTATTTCTCCTTTTTTTGCTCAATTATTTTGTGTAGAGGTTTGTTGCGTTCACTATGCCCTCCCTTAACTTGATCCACTGTTGCTCCATCCCACCCAGGTCATCCACCCTGCTAGGTTATCTCTGAGGCATGCACTCATTTTTTTTTTTTAATCTGTCCTCCTGAAGTCCAGGAACCTTGTCCTTCTGTGGTTTGGTTCCACTGCCATCATTATATTGACCCACACTGTACAGTGACCACTGGTATCCAGGTGGCTTCCCTCCTTGATGTCTGCAGCACGGTCCCTGTTAGTGAGCACTAGGTCCAGTATTGTCCCATCATGAGCGGATTCATTGACTAGTTTCCTGAGAAATTCCCCCTGCAGGGAGTCAAGGATGTCCCTGCTTCTCCTGAACCAGCAGCACCTGCTCTTTTCTGCCATTGTGCTAATGGCATACCCTAGTGTCTTATCTAGTTTCTCCTTCAGTGTTGGGGGGGGATCTGTAGATCACACCAGGTTGAATAGTGGCTCCAGCCTCAGTTTCCAGTGTGATCCACAGTACCTCCAACACCTCCATTCACTCTGATTTTCCTGCATTTCCATTGCATTGATATCGTCCCTTACATATAGTAGCACCCTTCCTCCCCACCCCATACTTCCTGAACTGAGTATAACCTGATTTGGCCATGTCCCATACATGGTTGTCAGTGCACCATGATTCAGTAATGGCCATACTAACTAGGTCGGCCTCTGCCATGATGGCCTCTATGTTTGGAATTTTGTTTCCTAGACTCCTTGTGTTTGCACACATAGCCTTCCACACCTTGTTTCCACTCTGCCTTCAACCACTTGTCCCTTTGTGCCCTACTTCATTTTCACCTCTCTTTTTGCAACCCTTGTTCCCATCCCACTTGTCCTATATCCCACTGCTTTTTTCTTTATCCTGCTCCCTGGAGGATTCTTCTCCCCTCTGGTCCACTCTTCTTACTGCTTCAGTCTTCGAGGGGGTAGTTTATGCCTCCTTTTTTTCCTTCTCCACCCCATCAGCTAGTTTAAATGTTCATCAAAGTAACATTTAAATTGTCTACTGAGGACTGTGGTTCCCCTCCCAGGTGGATGCAGGCCATCATCTGTCTAGGCCCATATAATTTCAGAGACAAGCCAGCAATGTGTCAGGGTCACAAAAAAAATCCCAAAATTATAGGAAACCAATATGGTTTGACAGTCATGTTAAGGAGGCTATTAGGGGAAAAATATGCATTCAAGCTTTATGGGAAGGATCACCATGTAATGAATAGAGATGAATAGAGAGAGGTATAAGAAGAAACTGGATATAAACAAACAGATTATCAGGGAGGATAAGGCACAGACAGAAACAAGGCTAGCAGACAGGGTAAAGGAAAAGAAAAAAATTTTTAGATACATTAATGAAAAAAGGAAGGCAAGAGACAGCAGAGAAACAGCAAGGAAAGAAGTGGCTAGTACTAGTATTGAAAATGAAAAAAAAAAATCCTGGAGGAACCTAGCAACGTTTATGTAGTATTGAACATACCTGACTGGGGTCTGGGGACCATCTTCTTCATATACTGTAATGCATTTTTATGCTTTATTTAGTTGGTTCTTTGCCTTTAAAGGCACATTTTACACAGTAGCAGTCTTTCACAGTTTTGCTCTTGGAATGGAAACAGACTTTTTTTTTATACTCTCTTTTTCCCCATTCCCCTCAGCCCACGTTCAGGAGGGAGCCTCAGCCCCGTCTCCCTGACATCCACTGTCTGACACTGACCATCTTCCCTCAGGGTTTGTCCCCCTTGGCAGAGTCATCGAGGAAACCCCAAGCCCCCACCAAAGACTGGATCCAGTTCTGGTTGGCACCGCAGCTATTCGGGGAGCGTGACCTGTGAGCCCCTCCTTCATCTAGCTGGGAGATCTGTATTTCCTCCATTTTCTCCCTCAGAGGTGGGGCGTGCAATGATGCCAATGATAGTGCTGTGCATGCTCCCATGTACATCCTGTTGGGTGCCTGCCCTGCCTCTGCCCACTGTGGACAGCATCGGTGTGCCAGCCCCAGCCTCCTCTAGGGGCCAGGAAAGAACAGACAGCTGATCATCCCCCTCCCCAGAGAAGGTGAGCTGTACCTGGGATGCTCGATCCTTCTCCTTCCCAGCTGATTCCCGGTGACCTTCTAGCACCATGAACATGGGTCACTGGCATGGAAGGAGGTAAGGCAGGATGCCTCAGCCCTCTACGCCACCAGGCTGGCTACTGAGACAGACTTTTAATTTCACTTCTGGAACCAAGATTCCATGAGAGACGATGATAAAGAAAATGCAAAAATACTGAATGAAAATCATTTTCAGTGTTCACAGTCAAGAAAGCAGGCCCACTCCAGACAGTATGAGGAAAGTCATAGATGACACATGGGATGAGTTTGCTGTGGAAGGAATTACAAGGCAACAGGTACTAAAAGGACTGGGAAGGCTGGCCCAGTGGCACTAGGGGTTGAGGCGCTGGACACCACACCTCGCGCCATGCCGGCAACCTGGGTTCGGGAACAAGCCCGGGCCATCGGGGGTCGCCAGGGGAGGGAAAGGATTGAGCACCCGAAGGACAACTCTCCTCTCCTGGGAGGGAGAGCGGTCCACGCTCAATGCTTGTCTAGCCTCTGGTGGAAGCCAGGGGCATGGCAAGCGCTGAGCCGATGTTGAGAGATGGGGAGTGGCGACGTCAGCGGTGATGCCTTGGCATTTGGGTGCATGCCACTCCCCCAACAGGGATGCAGAAAAAAGCTCTGCAGGCTCTGGGAAGACAGAACACCGAGGCAGACCCCTAATTGCCTCCACCTGTCTGATCCTGTGGTCCCTGACGAAACTAGGATTGTTCGGGATATAACCATCCCAACCTTGTCCCCACCCAGGGGGAAGAACTGCGGCTCCATGGGGGTCGACTGAAGGAATCGGGTAAGGTGGTTGAGGCAGGGGCAGACCTCACAGGTGCTCCTGATGATGTGGAGCCTGCAGAGACGGGGGGTGTACAAAATAGAGATTTCAAAAAAAAAAAAAAAGGACTGGGAAACTAAATCAAACAGTCACCAGGCTCAGATGGAATTCATCCTAGAATGTTTAAGGAAACAAGGCAGGTGCTGGTGGAACTGCTGTCAGTTCTCTATTGGGACACAATGACAACAGGTGTAGTGCCAGTAGTTTGGATGACAAATGATATGGTATCAGCAACAGAAAGGGGTGGTAGGGAAAATCTGGGTAACTGTAGGCCAGTGAGCCTGACATCAATGACCGAAAAAAACTGTTGGAGAAATTTATCAAGGAGGTGATAGTTGCATTTTGTAGGGGGAATGACAATGGATAGGAGCCAGCATGGTTCACCAGGGGCCGGTCATGTCAAACCAATTTCATGGACTTTTTTAATGTAGTAACACAAATAGCAGACAGGAGCCAGGCAGTGAATGTGTTATACCCGGATTTTTGTAAGGGATTATAATTAGTTATGTTATATGAAGCTTGTTTGTAAGATGAGCCAATTAGGGCTGGGGGAGAGGAGAACTGGTTGGATCACAAACTGGTGGAGTAAAAGAATCAGAAGGTGGTCCTAAATTGTAAAAATTTTGAAAACAGGACAGTGACTAGTGGAGTACCACACAGTTCTGTACTGGGACTTGACTGTTCAATATGTGTATCTGTGACATATGTGTTGGTATTCAGGACAAGGTTAGTCTATACACAGATGGTACAGATCTCTGTGGGAGGGATGAAAGAGAAAAAGAAGATAACATAATGACAGAATATGTGAGAAGAATTGAGAAATGTCCAATGCATGGCAGTTGAAATTCAATATACCTGTTGGAGTCCAGTGCACTTCTCCTCCAAATAGCTGCTCAGAACAGCATGCATTTCTTAACATTTTGTTTGTTTGTTTGTTTTACTCACATTTTTCATTCTGTGATTTTCAAATGACTGGGTAACTAACATTTAACATTTTAATGTGCTCATCTAAGCCGGAGTCCTCACTGCTTATCTTTAAATTTCATGTGAAAACTCTTTTCAAGCTTTCCAATGTTCACTTCTTTTAAGACAGGAGGGGTAGAGCTTGCTGAACTCTGATGTGATTAATTATAGGGTTGGGTGTGGTCCCATCTATTGCTAAGCTCCCCACATACCAGTTACAAGCCTCAGGGTGCCTGCTTTCTTAAAAGAATTGCATATTGGAAGCTCAAGAGTTTTCACATGAAATTTAAGCAGTGACAACTCAAGCTCAGATGAATGTATTAAAGTGTAAAATATTAGAGTAAATACCCACACTACTTAGTAAAATAAAATGAAATATAAGATTGATTACGAAGAATAAGTAGAAATAATAAACTTAGGTAATTAAAACTTATATTTTTCTGCCAAAGAACTTTTAGTTCTAATGAAGGCACCCAGAATGGTCATGAAATGCTAACACTAAATAATATACAATATCTGGCACAAGGGAGCAAAATTAATGGATTTATATGGGTACATCAAAGGAAAAATGAATTTAATTCTACTGTGTATAAATGCTAAAGCTATATGTGATGAATTGAAAATAAGTCAAGATGAATGAATAATATTTATCACAGCATTAAGGGAATTTAAATAAAAGGTTGAGTACCTTCACCAGTGTGCATCTGTACAGAGTAGATACACAGCCATGGGTTTCATCTTCTCATCAGTGACTGGGCTCATTTCTGGTCAGCTGACATCTGAAAACTGAGAAACCCTGTTTGAAAGTCATGATGTGACAAATGTGAGCTAACAACAACAAAAAAAATTAAAGAAATGCCTTTCTGACCAGCTATGGGGTAGTGCACTGGACTCCGATGTATATTTCGATATAGACCACAAACCAGGAACATACCACAAGAAAATGCAGGAATTTATAAGAAATGTGATTTAAGTTTTGTGAATGAGCAGAGGTAGAGCTTGTTGCACTCTGATGTGATTAATTATTGGGATGGGTGTGATCACCTCTATTAGTAAGCTCCCCACATACTAACTACAAGCCTCAGGGTATTTGCTCCATTAAGAGACGTGAACATTGGGAAGCTCACAAGGAGTTTTCACATGAACTATAGATAAAAGCAGTGAGGACTCCAACTCAGATGAGCAAATTAAAATGTAAAACTAGAGTACAGCATTTGCTTAGCCATGGGTTTCATCCGGTTACCGGTGGCTGGGCTTATATCTAGTTTTATCTAACATCTGAAAACCAAGAAACCCCTTTTGAAAATCATGGGGTGACAATTGTGAATTAAAAAAAAAACTTTAAAGGTAGATAGAAACAGCTTTTTACACCTCTGCTGTCCCTTTAGTGTCTGTTCAATATTCTGATATATTTATTACCATTTTTTAAAATAATCTAATTTTGTTGCTTTGTAACTACCCTGAATCCCTCTCTCCTGAGCAGTTGCTGCTCTCTCTCTTTTCATACTGCGTAAACATTCAGGGGCATCAAAAACAATTCGATTCTGTGCTGCACAGGAGGCTGATATCAAAACTGAGGGGGGCTAGGGGTAGGGGAGAACTAGTAAGATGGGTTGAAAACTGGTTGAGAGACAGGAAGGTGGTGGTTGGGGCCCAGGGGAATACTCCTGTACAAAGGAGATCACCAGCAGGGTCCCACAGGGGTCGGTGTTGGGCACGGTATTGTTCAATATATTTATAAGCGACACTGGGGATGGCATTCAGGGGAAAATGTATCTATTCATAGATGACACCAAGATCTGTGGAAGGGTGAATACCCAGGAAGGGATACATGAGTTTAGGGAGGACCTAGCCAGACTGACGAGATGGTCAGGGATATGGCAACTTGGGTTCAAAGCCAAAAAATGCAAAGTGATGCACACCGGGGCAAAGAACCCTAGAGCAGAGTAATACATAGGAAAAGTTCAGTTAGACGAAACTGAAGAGGAAAAAGACCTAGGGGTGGTGATCTGAAATAGTCAACACAATGCAGAAAGGCAGTGGCAAAGGCATATAGGATGCTGGGATGTATAGCAAGGGGATTTAGTAGTAGGAACACCGAGGTTATTTTGCCATTATATAGGTCACTAGTGAGGCCCTATTTGGAGTACGGGATGAGGTATTGGCACCCATACCTAAAAAGGACATTAAAATGCTGGAAGGGGTTCAAAGTAGAGCAACTAAACTGATCAGGGGACAGCAAGATAAGCCACACAAAGAGAGGCTAGGAGCCCCGAGGATGTACTCCCTGGAGGAGAGGAGGCAAAGGGGGGATATAATACAGATCTTCAAATGCTTGAAGGGAGTAAACAAAGTAGAGAGTGGGGGTCTCTTCAATAGGAGAGACAACACCACCACCAGAGGGCATAGCCTAAAGCTGGTGGGGAGCAGATACAGGAGAGATGTGAGGAAGCATTTCTTTACAGAAAGGGTGGTGTCAGCCTGGAATGAACTGCCAGAGGAGGTGGTAGAGGCTAAGACAGTCGGATCTTTCAAACGAGCCAGGGACAAACACAGAGGAAAATCATAGGACCAAGGAAGGGGGAAGGGAGAAGGGAAGGAGGAGGTCCAGGAGCACTGTTGTAAGGGCAAAGCCAGGACCCTGTAACAATTCAAGCAGACAAGATAGACCATGTGGTCTCATTCTGCTGGTTACTTTCTTGTGTTCTTATGATCTTGACACCATTTCAGGCCATTCAGATGAACAGCATGGAATGGTGTTATTGATGTCATAGAATAGCATAGAAATATGAAAAGAAACAGCAGTAGCTGGTGAGGAGAGTGGAACTCTATATAGATATCAGGACATCCCAACGCTTGATCATTTCTATACCAACAATTGGTCAAACCATGTCAGAATACATAGCTGGCATGGAAAGAAAGATGAAATGGCAGTTAATTATGAAAAAAAATATTTCTTATCTCCTTTAAAGGAGACAGGAAATGGGACAACCATACGAACTGTGGTTGTCTACAGGCCTCAGACCAGGGGAGGGGACATCGACACATTACTGTTAGAAGATATACAAAACATGACAGCTAAAGGGAGGTTCTGATAATAGGAGACTTCAACTTGCAGTACAGATTGATCAATACCAGCAGGAACATCCGCCAGAATGAGACACGTGGTATTCCTGCAGGGAGGGCCTCAAACAACTGGTACAATAACCCACAAGAGACAGGGATATCCTAGATCTAGTACTGACTAACAGGAAAGGATCACAGATCTCCAGGTAGAAGGTCACCTGGGGGCCAGTGACCATCACATGGTATGGTTCAATTTGGCCACTAGAACTAAATCGTCCCATTCCAAGGCAAAAATATGGGGCTTCAGAGGAGCTGACTTTGATAAGATGGCCAACAGAGTTAAGCTAGCCCTGGCAAGAAGAAATACAGGTGAGGGGGTACAGGCAAAGTGGGAAAGCATTAAGGATGCAATACTTGAAGTAACATCCCATTGTGTCAGAGAGAAAAGGAAGAGCAAAAGAAGGAGGAAACCACTTTGGTTCTCAAAAACAGTAGCAGAAAAGGTCAGAGCCAAAAGGCTGGCCTTCATGAAATATAAGGGAATGCAGCAGGATGAAGATAGGGAGGCATACCAAACTTCTCTAAGGGAAGCAGGGAAGGCAGTAAGGCAGGCAAAGGCCCAAACCGAGGAAACACTAGCACAAACAGTAAAAGAGGAGGACAAGACTTTCTATAGATACATTAGTGAAAGGAGAAAGTCCAAAGGAGGTATTGCTAAGATCAAAGTGGATAAGGGGGAGTGTGTGGAGGAGGACCAAGGAAAAGCATCTATCCTAAATAGATACCTCTGCTCAGTATTTACTGAGGAGAAGGTAGCGCAGGGCCCACAGCTCAGCACTATGGACACAGGGGGCCGGAGGTGTGCTCTAGTTCCTTCACAAAAGAAAGGGTCCTACAAGAGTTCACTAAGCAGACTTCCGGATGAGCCGAGAACCAAGATGGTGGTCTAGTCCTGAGCTCCGAGATCCCCCCTCACTAAATCCCTAGCAATCAGCAAGTTTTACTACCTTTGAGATATAGAAAGAAGTATAATTGCAGGACTACGGCTAAAGCGATACAAAAGTCGCTTATTTGTACACGGAAGAAAGCGAAAAAATAGATCCAGCAGTCACATGTCGGCCCAGGAGGCCTCCGACTAGCTACTGTGGCTTCATCTGAAATCACTGAACAGATTACACAGCCCGTGGTAAAATAAAGAACAAACGAGTGAAGCTTGATACAATTTACAAAGAACTGCTTGTATTTCGGGCTGAAATAAAAGAAATGTATGGGGAGCTGCGAAGAGATGTGGCGAATTTAGAACAACAAACTGATTCCACTGAGAGAAAGATCACGGTAGTGGAAAATAGAGTGGATGACATAGAGGAATCTTTACACGAGTTACAAGATCAATATGCTCTCCTCCATTCCAGACAAGAAGATGCAGAGAATAGGGCTCGACGTAAGAACACTCGAATTTATTGTATCCCTGAGGGCTCAGAGGGCCAGGATCTCCCTGATTTTATTACAACTCTTCCGAAAACAGCTTTAGAACTGCTCTCAGATATGTCGTTGGAATTAGAGTGAACCCACAGGGCACTGGGCCCACGACCTAACGATCCAAATGCAAGACTTCAGTCTATAATACTCCGCTTCCTCAGTTATGCAGTAAAAGAAAAGATTCTGTTAGCAGCATGGCGTAAAGGGAAGATTTTCTATGGAGAGACTCGTATCTCTATAGATAATGATTATGCTCCTCAAACCATGAGAAATCGGAGGGCATATGCAGGCATTCTCCCACTTTTAAAGGAGGCAAATATCAAGTTTTCCACCCCTTACCCTGCTCGCCTTGTTATGCAACACTCGACAGGCAGGAAGGAGTTTTACTCAGCAGAGGAGGCCAGGGAAGAGCTTCTCAAAATGGGGATTCAGATTAAAAAGAGGGCCAAGTCAAGACCTATGGTCTCCTCAAGGGTACCTAGATGGCAGACAGCGACTCCACGTGAAGAATGTAGACAAGTGGGAGAACAGAGACTGGACAGTCTGAAGAGCCGACTCGCTACATTTCATAGACTCACCCTTGGCAGAACCTGATTCAAACTTAGAAAAACATGGAGAAGTGTTTGGTGAATTTAGTCTACAGATAGACTTTTGGAGATTTTAACCGCAGAGACTAACTTAACTGGGGTTGAAGTCCGAATCCAGGACGTTGCGCAGAGACAATCTCAGGCCGGTATATATAGGCCTACAACAGAGTTCAGTTACTTCTGTGTTAAACAAATATATATGGCTTTATAACTATAAGGGGAAGTAAACGAAGCTGAAAAGAGGAGGGTTTACTGTACAAATAATAAGAGATATGTATGATAGCCTAATGTCTGCAAAAGAAAATTACAATCAGAAGCTGAGGGGGTAGCCTGCGATTACCGTCAGGCCATTAGGCTCGTGTTTAAGTTAGAAGGGTAGCAAAATATTACACTTGGTTTTATATTTGGAATTTATTTTAACATTCTGCCCACCTTTTGTTTTTACTTTAGAGGGTATTTACACCCTCCGGAGGCCCGAGAGCAACACGCACCTGGATTACCTCCGGTTCCCTCTGTTGGTTTGGAGGAACATGTAGGGAGAAGGCAAAGAATCTCACCTACCTTGGAAGTCGAAGTAGATGTACATAGTTCAAGTGTTGAGGTGGAGTTTCTCCTCGACTCTTGGTCCACACAGTTGGCTGTACAGTATGTACAGACTAACATACTTCAAATAAGTAAAAAAACAGTTGCTTCATTTTTCCAGTTTTATTTACAGCTACATCAGGACAGCAGAGTTGACAGTAATATTCAAGTCAAAGATACACATGGGTGGAATCGTTTTTGGGGGAGGGGGTGTGGCGAGGGGTTAAGGGCTATGAATTGAATGCAAGGAAAAATATTTTAATGTACCTTTACAATGGATCCAAATTATATCCTCCTATTTTGCTGGTGGAAAGGAGGGGGATGAGGTGTAGGGGTGAGGTCTAAATTCAATATAATCTTCTATAATGGCGACTCAATTTATCAGGGTGTTGTCCCTTAATATAAATGGGTTGAACAACCCGATTAAAAGAGCTAGGCTCTTACAATATTTAAAGAAACATTTATCTGATGTCATATTTTTATAGGAGACCCATCTGACAGACGTTGAACACTCTAAATTATCGGGAGGGGGGAGGTATCAGGTGTATGCTTCGTCTTGTCCTAATGGAAAACGACGTGGAGTAGCAATTATAATTCCCTGGACCTCTCCTTTCCACCTATCCTCACAGCTCATTGATTCTCAGGGAAGGTATGTGATCCTTAAGGGGACACTGGATGGGAAACAGGTAACACTGGTGAACGTGTATTTTCCTCCAATGATGCCAGTAATGGTACTAAAACGATTCTTTGGCAAATTAATAGATAATCTTCAGGGATGTTTGATTATGGGCAGAGATCTTAATCTTACTTTGAACCCCCATTTAGATTCATCAGCCCCACATAAACATAGATCTTCCCCGACCCTGAAATACTTCAGGACTAATATTGAAGCAGTTGCCATGACCGATGTTTGGAGGTTTTTCTATCCGTCAACAAGGGGATATACTTTTTATTCCCCTCGTCATGATTCCCATTCCAGATTGGATTTTTTTTTTTTTCTCGGGAACATACAGACTACTTACAAGACCTAACAATTGGTCCCAGATTCCTTTCTGATTATTCACCTCTATTTTTGAAACTAGATTTTAAAATTCCTAAGAAAACCACTGGGTGGCATCTGAACACCTCTTTTTTAAGGCATAAACCCTTTAGCGATAGCTTCAAAGCTAAAATTTCCCAGGTTATTGCAGAAGACTAAGGAGGTAAGGTCTCCACATCCATTTTGTGGGATACAATTAAGGTGGTGATCTGTGGGGAGATCATAGCTTATGCAGCGGCTAGGAAAAAAAACTGGGATAAGCAATATATTAAACTTCATGGTGTATTGAGAGACCTACAGGGCCATGTCCCTATAACTGAAGAGATTAGGACACAAATGAAGCAAATAAAAGCTAGTTTACCGAAGCTTTTAGATGACAAAACACAACAGGCTTTATTCTATCTGAAATCATAGAGGTTTGAGGGAGGGCCAAAAGGGGCTCGGAATCTGGCTAGAAGATTAAGAGGGCAGAGGACAGCTACATATTTTTCATACTTAATTGATGCTGCATCTAATACCTGGGTAACTCACTCAGAACACATAGCAGTTAGAAACATAGAAACATAGACTTTGACGGCAGATAAGGACCGCTTGGCCCATCTAGTCTGCCCATTTCCCCACCTACAGGATAGGCTGCAGATCCTAGTTAACCAACAGCCTATTTCTTCCTACCCCCTACAAGAATTGCCTTATGTCTGTCCCATGCATTCTTGAATTCTCTCACAGTTTTAGACCCCAAAACCTCCTCAGGAAGGCTGTTCCATGCATCCACTACCCTCTCTGTGAAATAATACTTCCTCACATTGTCCCTGAACCGCCCCCTTCTATCTTTGAATTGTGTCCCCTTGTTCTTGCACGTCTCTTTTTCTGAAAGATGCTACCCTCTTGGACTTTGTTGATTCCACTGAGGTACTTAAAAGTTTCTATCATGTCCCCCCTCTCCCTTCTTTCCTCAAGGGTATACATATTAAGCTCCTTTAGTCTCTCCTCATACGGCTTCTCTTGCAGACCCTGCACCATTTTAGTTGCCCTCCTCTGGACTGCCTCTATCCTGTCTATGTCCTTGCGGAGATGGGGTCTCCAGAACTGGATGCAGTACTCCAGATGGGGTCTCACCAACTGTACAGAGGGCTAACAACTTTCTGTTTTCTGCTGCTGATGCCTCTCCCTATACATCCTAGCATACCCCCAGCCCTCCCTACTGCCTTCTCACATTGCTTGCTAACCTTAAGGTCATCTGATATGATTACCCCCAGGTCCCTTCCTTTTTTGGTTTTGTTACTACCTCCCCACATTATGTATTCTTCCCTGGGTTCTTGTTTCCCAGGTGCATATTTTGCACTTCTTTGCATTGAATCCTAGCTGCCATACTTCTGACCATTCCTCCAACCTTGCCAAGTCCTTTTCATCCTTTCCATGCCTCCTTGTGTATCAACCCTGTTGCAGATCTTTGTGTCATCTGCAAAAGGCATACTTTTCCTTCCAGTCCCTCTGCAATGTCACTGATGAAGACATTAAAAAGGACTGGACCCAATACTGAACCCTACGGTACCCCACTAGTAACCCCTCTTTCTTCAGAGTGGACTCCATTTACAATTACCTTCTGTGTCCTGTTGTACAGCCAATGTTTTACCCAGGCTACCACCCTGGGACCCACTCCCAGGCTAGTTAATTTGACTATTAATCTTTTGTGTGGGACTGTGTCAAATGCCTTGCTAAAGTCTAGGTAGGCCATGTCCACAGCCCTCCCTGGTCTACTACTTTGGTCACCCAGTCAAAAATCTATTAGATTCGTCTGACATGACCTTCCGCTGTGAACCCATGCTGCCTTGGGTCCTGTGCCCCACTGGCCTCTAGGTACTCAACTATTCTTTCCTTCAAAGTGACTCCATCACTTTCCCTACCACAGAGGTCAGACTGACAGGTCTGTAGTTTCCTGCCTCTGTCTTGGTCCCACTTTTGTGAAGGGAATCACATCCGCCTTCCTCCAGTCCTCGGGTACCACACCATCCTCCCATGATTTATTAAAAAGAGTAGCCAGTGGTTTCACTAGTTCCTCCCTTAATTCTTTTAGAATTCTGGGGTGAATTCCATCAAGACCCATTGCTTTGTCCACCTTCAGTTTTAGGAGTTCTTGCAGAACCTTTTCGTCTGTGAAAAGACTGGGATCGACCCCCCTATCAAGAGTGCTTCTGTTAATTGGATTAGGCACTTCCCCCTCCTCTTTTGTGAATACTGAGCAGAAATATTCATTCAGTATCCCTGCTTTTTCACTGTCCCCCTCTGCCCACCCACTGTTCATTCTATTCAGCCTCACTATCCCTCCCTTTGTCTTTCTACACTCGCTGATGTACCTATAAAAGGTTTTATCCCCCTTCTTAACTGAGTTGGCTATCTTTTCCTCAGTTTGGGTCTTTGCTATTCTGACTTCCCTCCCTGCTTCCTTCTGCCTTAACTGGTACAGCTCTCTGTCCTGCTCCTTCTGTGTTTCCTTATACTTCCAGAATGCTATCTTTTCTTCCTGACTTTCACAGCCACCTCTTTGAGAACCATAGTGGCTTTTCTTTCATTTGATTTGTTTATTTGCTTCACACAAGGCTTGTTGCCTCTGTGATGGCAGTTTGATGATTCCCCATTGTTGCTCCACACCTCCTTCTAGCCTGTTTGCTAGTGCTTTTCTGAGGCACTCTCCCATCTTGCCAAAATCAGCCCTCCTAGAGTCCAGTACCCTCACTTTTGTATGGCTTGACTCTGTAGCTGAGTTTAACGTGAACCACACTGTTTGATGGTCACTTGTTCCCAGATGGCAACCCACTTGTAGATCTGAGATCCTCTCACTGCCCCCGTTTGAGAGTACAAGGTCTAAGATTGCTCCCTCACGAGTTGGTTCTGAAACTAGCTGTCAGAGGCCTGCCACCTGTAGGGCATCAAGAATGGCCCTGCTCTTGGATGTGGCTGAAACAAATGTGCTCCAGTTAACATCTGGCATATTCAGGTCTCCCATCAACAGTATCTCCCCTTTCTCTGCCATTCTAAGAATGCCTTCTATCATATCCTTGTCCATTCCCTCCCCTGACATGGGGGTCTGTACACAACCCCTGTGCAGATTGTGGTGCCCTTTCCAGTCTCCAAGGTGACCTACAGTGCTTCCTCTCCTCCCTGTTTACTCTTTTGTTCAGTTGCTTTTATCCCTTGCTTTACATAGAGAGCTACTCCTCCCCCTCTTCTCCCCTGCCTGTCTCTCCTGTAGGTTATGTACCCTGGTATGTTAACATCCCAGTCATGGTTCTCTGTGTACCATGTTTCTGTGACTGCTACGATATCCAGGCATCCCTCTCAGCTTTCAGAATTATTACTCCCAGCTATATGTCGCCCCTGAGCTAGCTGACACAAGTAAGTTGGAGAACTTTTTTCCCTCCCTCACACTTCCCCGATTACCAGAAGATGTGGTAGAGAAACTGGAGCTCCCGATAAGGATGGAAGAACTTAAAAGGGTGATGACAGATAGTAAAACCTTAAAAACCCCAGACCCAGATGGAATACCTGTGGAATGATATAAAACTTTTTACAAACAGATTGCCCCTGTATTAGTTAAGTAATTTCAGCAGATACAGGAAGGAGCCCCCCACACCTTCCTGGGATTATACTAATATCTCTCTGGTCTTGAAACAAGGTAAACCCCCAGATTAAGTTACTTCATATAGACCGATATCCATACTCAATATGGATTATAAGTTGTTTGTGTCTATATGGACTCATAGAATAGAAGAATTGATTCCCGAGTTAGTGAATCCAGATCAATCAGGGTTTGTCCTGAACCGACAAACTTCGGACAATATCCGAAGAACAGTACATCTCCTTGATTATGTGAATAAGAGAAAAATCCCGGCAACCTTTGTCAGCCTAGATGCTGACAAAGCTTTTGACCGGATTAGCTGGATTTTCTTATGGAGGACCCTCTCTGAGTTTGGGTTCCCAAGGGAATTTATTTCCCTGCTAAAAAGGGTATATGCTTCTCCAAAAGCACATATCAAGGTGAATGGTCAGCTATCAGATAGGATACATCTAGGCAGAGGGACTAGGCAGGGTTGCCCACTTTCCCCACTTTTGTTTGCTTTATATATTGGACCACTGGCAGAAGCCATTAGGCGTAATCCTGACATTCACGGGATACTTCTGGGGGGGAGAGCATTTACTCTCTCATTATATGCAGATGATATATTGCTGACCCTATAAGACCCTGAAAGCTCGGTCCCAGCCATTCTGGAGGTGATAGAGAGGTTCTCGGAGGTTGCTGGGTATAAGATTAATATTCAAAAGATGGAGATTCTCACTCTTAACTTTGTCCCAACCCATGGTCTAAGTGCTCTATTACCAGCTAGATGGCGAAATAACACAAATTCGATATCTGGGAGTCATAATTCCCAGAGATCTGGATCTTTTAGAGCTCCTGAACCTGGAACCTGGAACTGTTGCCATAGAACAACTAATGGAAAGGTGGGTACATTTGCACTTATCATTCCATCAGCATATACAGACTATCCGAAAGACAGTCTTTCCAAAAATCTTATACTTTTTCAAGCTTTACCTTTAATTCCATCCAGGTTTTATTTTTTTTCCTGGGATAGAATATTATCCAGGTTTGTCTGGGCCGGGAAACATCCTAGGATAAAATGGTCTTCAATACAGCTACCTATTGCCAAAGGAGGCTTAAACCTCCCTAATCTAAAAGAATATCACAGGGCCACGACATCTAAAGTTATATTTATGTGGCTTAATAGACATACTATGCCACTGTGGAAATTAATTGAATTTACCCTGAATGACCTTCATGATATATTGCCGGTTTTGTTTTCTCCTTTAGACTCCATTCCATTCTTGAGGGACTTCATGTGGGGGACCCATAGCATATTGAAAATATGGTATGAAATTAAGTCAGCTCGAGAACTTGCAGAGCTTTTTTTTTAATTTTGACTGGTGACTAGGGAAAGACAGTTCATAGCAGCCAGCCAAGACCATACATTTGAGGAGTGGCATAAATTAGGCCTTTCGATGTTTTACCAATTTCTAGACATACATGGGGTGATGCCCTTTGCCTCTCTACAGGCTAAATGTGGACTCCCTTTCACACATCACTTTAGATTTTTGCAGATACGTTCATATCTGATGGATCTGGGTTCCACTCGATTGGCCCTTCCCTCCCCAAAGCCTAACTTCATGAATCTGATAATTGAGGCAATTGAGGGTAAACTCCCAACACAATTAATTGGTCAGCTTTACAGAGCCTTGAGGGAAAATTGGAAGCAGACCACAGAGAATGTTTTGGCTAAATGGAATAAAGAATTAAATACCCAGATTACATATGATAAATGGCTAGAGCCAATTATCCTGTCCATGAAGGCTTCTTCAGCTCCCTATTGGCTCGAATATATTTGGAAATGCCGCTTGCATTTTTTTATGTCTCCAGATAAAATAGCTAAATTCCTACCTGGAAACTTGGGGAAGTGTTGGAGAGAATGTGGGCAGGTGGAGGCTAATACCTCCCATATTTTCTGTATATGTCCGAAAATTTCCCAGCACTGGAAAGATATTGCCAGAAGTCTTCAAATATTTAATTGATACAGATTTGGTTTTAACAAATCAAATGATTTTGTTATACATTGGGGAAGAAGGTTTAGTACCCCCCAAAAAAGCAAGCTTTATTTATATTTGGTGGCAGCTAAGAAGGTAATCACCCACTTATGGCGGAAGTCCACAGCCCCAACTTTGACCCACTGGCACTCTATGGTGTCAGAAATCTATTACCTGGAACGACTCTTTGCTAAAATTGCTGATCGTATTCCCCAGTTTGAAATCTATTGGAGGTCATGGGTCCTTTATATTTCCCCATTAGATAGCCGGCCTGTCGGCGCAGTGGTTGGATTTCCGCTTGCGACGCTGGCGACCTGGGTTCGGGAGCGGACTCGGGTCATCGGAGGAGCGGCGGGAGGAGTAGGATCAGCGTCCATGAACAGCTCTCCTTCTCCGGGAGAATGCAGGCAGCGTGCGGTGCATAGGAACCCTGGTGGAGACAGGGAGTTCCCTCGCGAACCCGCGGCTAGTAAGCTCGCCGGAGGTAGGGCGGATGGTGACATCATGGCATGACCCGCCTCCCGAGCGAAAAAGAAGGAGCCTGCCTGCCGCCGAGAGTGAAGCCCGCCCGCCAGGCCTAAGATGATGTTCCCCAGGCTGGGTCCCCGACCTAATCCCAGTGCCTGCGGTGCATAAGGGGTGCACGCAGGCACAAACTGAGGGGGAAAGCCACAGGGTATCGGGGACAGCGGCCGATCTGGGGGACAGAGGCAGGCGGCCCGTGACCGGGCTGAGGTATATGGCAGCTAGCAGGCTCGGGGAGTAAAAAAAAAAAAAAAAATATTTTCCCATTAGATGACTCATTTATCCCCTAATGAGATGAACCCCTTGATACCTGCTTCTCTCTTCCCACATGTAGTTCATTATCGATTCAATGATACCGATGGACATTATATGCCTGAAGTGATTTGTACAAATGGCTTAAACTGGATAAAATGTCTTGTAATAAATGAACTTCCACTGTATGTGTATATCATGAACAATAAAATTGCTGTACATATGTATTCCTGCTGTAATACTAACCTGAAAAATAAAGAATATAAAAAAAAAAAAGAGCTCGATAAGCTCAGGGTGGACAAGGCAATGGGACCTGACGGCATACATCCCAGGGTACTAAAGGAGCTAAGGGTGGAACTAGCACAGCCATTATCAGAACTGTTTAGTGAGTCTCTGAGCACAGGAGAGGTCCCAGAAGACTGGAGAAGGGCTCATGTGATCCCGCTGCACAAGAGTGGTAGCAGGGAGGAGGCAGGGAACTACAGACCAGTCAGTCTTACCTCCGTAGTGGGCAAGATTATGGAGGCACTCCTTAAGGAAAGGATAGTGCAACACCTGGAGTCCATAAGAGCACAGAATCCAAGACAGCATGGATTTACAACAGGAAAGTCCTGTCAAACTAATCTCATAGATTTCTTTGACTGGGTAACCAGAGTGGTGGACCAAGGGGGTGCAGTTGATGTTGTCTACCTTGACTTCAATGAAGTTTTCGATACTGTTCCATACAAAACATTGATTAATAAGCTGGGTATGCTTGAGATGGATCAGAAGTTGGTCAACTGGGTGGCAAACTGGTTGGTGGACAGAAAACAGAGAGTGGTGGTAAACGGTATAGTCAGAAGAGATGCAAGTCACAAGTGGGGTACCTCAGGGATCAGTCCTGGGGCCAGTTCTCTTCAATATCTTCATCAGTGACATTGCAGATGGACTGGAGGGTAAAGTTTGTCTGTCTGCAGATGACACCAAGATCTGCAACAGAGTAGGTGATTCAGATGGGGTGGGCAGAATGAAAAGAGATCTGGATAAACTGGCAAAATGGTTGTAAGAGTGGCAACTGAGGTTTAATGCAAAGAAGTGCAAGGTCATGCACATAAGGAAGAGAAACCCCTAAGCCACCTATAGGTTTTGAAGGGGAGTTGCTGGAAATCACAAGGGAAGAAAGAGACTTGAGCATCATCATCATCATCACCGATGACCTGAAATCATCCAAACAGACCACTAAAGCAGTAGGCAAGGCTAGAGGGATGTTGGGGTGTATTCATAGGAGTATCGCCAGTCATACGAGGGAGGTAATAATCGCTCTTTACAAGACACTGGTTAAGCCCCATCTGGAGTACTGCATGCAGTACTGGAGGCCACACCTGCACAAGGACATTAACAAAATGGAGGCAGTCCAGAGAAGGGCAACCAAAATGGTGCAGGGACTGCATAAGAAAACATATGAGGACAGATTAATGGAGTTCAATATGTATACTCTAGAACAAAGGAGGGAAAGAGGTGATATGATCGAAACATTCAGACATCTTAAGGGCATTAACTAGGTGAAAAAGTCTAACATGTTTCAATATAAGAAAAATAGCAGGACAAGTGGACACAGTATGAGATTAGAGGGAGGTTGATTAAGGGGTAATGTGAGGAAGTTCTTTTTCACAGAAAGGGTGGTGGATGCATGGAACGGCCTACCTCAGGAAGTGGTGAATATGAATACAGTGCAGGGCTTCAAACAAGCATGGGATAGGCATAAGGAAGCAATACAGGTGAGTATGAATAGATAGGCCATTAACATTGAACAGGCCTATGGCACATTCATAAGGTAGAAATAATGGGCAGACAGGATGAGCCTTGAGGTCCTTATCTGCTGTCAACTTCTATGTTTCTATGTTCTGTGTAACTGTGATGAATCTAGAAGTCATTTTTATGTTTAATTGTGTGCGCCGCGCATAAGAATCATATTGAGGTGGTACAGCATTGCAGAGGTGTGGCAGTGTTGTAGCCAATGCAGCGGACGCTTTAATGGGCACATCCCTCGGCTACCAATTAATGCTGAAGTTGCCGAAGACAGCAGTTTCAGAGCGATCATCACACTTGAAAGAAATCTGCTGCTGCTGCAATCAGGGGCAGTTCCGTCATTGCAGTGGCAGTGCCCCCTCCCTCCCAACCAGTCACACAGCAGGACAAGAAATTGAAATGTTAGCTCCCTCCCACTGCTGCTACCCACCCTGCACCCTCTATTCTCCATCCCCTGATGACATCAGGGTGCTCTATCCCCATGTCAGCATGTAGCCCTCCTCTCCCCATTAATGTGGCACAATGGGAGCCCACCCCAGCTTGCCAAAAAATACTTGTTTGATGTTTCCGACACCAGGATGCCCACTCCCGGTGTCGGATGTGCCAGCCCCCAAGACCCTATGTTCTCAGCCTACCTCTGGGTGCCTAATACCCTGGTTTGCATTGATTCCCCCCAACCCGCACCCTCCCTCTGTGCATCTCACCTCCCCGCACCCCCCTCACCCATACTTAACTCCAGAGTTCAGGAACAGCAGTCTTCTGTGGACCTGGAACACATCCGCACTCTTCAAAGCCCAACCGGGAACTGAAGAAATGATGGTAAGCTCTATAATGGCACTCAATGGGGGATTTTCAACTTAGGTTGATATCTCAGTCAATTTTTGGAGTTTTGGTCCCAAATTTTCAACATGGGGTTCTTGGGACCCCGCCTCGTGAACACTGGCACTGTCTTTTTATTTCTCGGTCCCGATAGGTGATTTCTCGGTCGCTGCGTGGGAGGTCCCAAAAAGGCCATGTTGAGAATTTGGTGAAAACATTCCAAAAAATGACTGTGTTTCGAGCGTGCATTGCACAGTTTCTATGCACACTCGTAGCTTCACCACTTTTTCATATTTTCACTCCAGATTTTCAACATTGCCATTTCTTTACACCTCTGCATGAACAGTACAGCTGTCATTTTTCACATCCTATCTGAAATGTGTTTTCACACCTGTGGCACCGAATGGCACACTCGCTGAGCGAAATCACCTTTTGGGATTGAGTAACAAAATGATACTGCCACTGTTCATGAGGTGGGGTCCAAAAAAGCCCATGTTGAAAATCTGGAGCCAAAATACCAACAAATGCCCAGGGTGTTAGGGTTTCCAACCATAACGCCCACCCTGTACAGACTTGACAGATGTCAGCGGTGTGACTTGGGGTCGTTGGCCGTAATGCGCATGCCATTTCACCCCAACCCCATCCCCACCCTGCAGCCACTGACAGGCATTGAGGTGTGCCATGGGGTCTTTGGCCCTAACGTTCACACCTTTCTCCTATACTACACCCATCTCAGCTGAGCGTGAGGGCCAAAGACCTTAAGACACGCTGCAACACCTGTCGGTGTCTGCAGGGTGGGGTGAGGTGAAATGCAATGCGGCACACACCCAAAAGCACACCCCCAATGCCTGTCAGTCTCTGCAGGGTGGGGGTGGGGGTTGCTGTTACTTCAATACCTCACTGCCACTCTTATTATGCATCTGTCTAACTCCTGCACTACCAATGCTAATACCAGCAAGCAAACATTCGTCATTGACAAATGCTTGTTCCTAGTAGAAGCAATTTTTTAAATTGAGGTCCAAATTCTGTTATTGCTCTAGCTATCCAGGCTTTTTAGCTACCCTAGTGGGTGTTTCTGATTTGCATGCTGCTGGTAAGAAGCATTTTAGAACTGTATGATGTAGTTTATATCCCTGTTCCACTCTTCTATTGTTGGCACAATGCATTCATGTTCTATTACAGAACTCTGTAGTTGAGGGGGACATAAACTACATCATACAGTTCTATAATGGAACTTAACACCAGACTGTAAAGCCGAATTTCCCACTGAGGTTACTAACAGGCAAATACAGATGGAACAAGAACAAAAATTTAACCAGTACCTGAAAAACAGCTTCTACTGGGAAATGTGACTTACAGGTTCAGCGCAGTTCTCCTTTAAAGAGATGCAAACTCTTCTGAGCAGCTGTGTATTTGTGTGTGTGTGTGTGGGGGAGGGGACTCCAATAGATATTTTTATGTAGACCATAAACCAGGAACATGCCAGTAGAAAATACAGGAATTTATAAGAAATGTGATTTAAGTTTAAAGAATGAGCAGGGGTGAAGCTTGCTGAACTCTGATGTAGTTGAAATTCAATGACAAAAAGTGCAAGGTGAATCATACAGGAGTGAAGAATCCTGGAACGGTTTACTGTCTGTTGGGAAATCAGTAGAGAGCATGAAGGAGAGAGACCTAGGGATGATGATATGAAATAACTTAAAAGCATCTACTGTAACAAAATGCTAGGGTGCATAGCAAGTGGGATTAGTAACAAAAGGAGGAGGGAGATACTGCCCCTGTAGAAATCACTGGTCAGGCTGTACCTGGAGAACTGTGCAATTCTAGGGCTCATATATAAATAAGGATAAGAATGTAAGTGGGTTACAATAACAGATAAAGAAGGGCTGTCCATTGGATCAGCTCTACTGTGCTGGCAACCCAGGTTTGAGAGTGAACTTGGGTTCTTGGGGAGGCGGAGGTGGCAGGGACATGGTGCTGCTGATGGCAGCGCTTTCCACCCCACGGAGGGAGAGAGTGCCAGTTTGGCACTGCAGCGATGCCTGTGGTGGGACAATTAGCTTGTTTCCCCACAGGTTGTGTACTGTGGCATCCGAAGGTCACTAAGAAGGCTGTGGCACCCTCTAGTGGGTGGCTGACGGATTAAGGGACAGTAAGCAGGGAAAAATTCCCACCTCCATCTCAATGACAGCCAGTATGCTTGGCCTCATACCAACAAGCTTGGAACCAGTCCACCTAATCAGATTCTGAGTTCTTCAGGGGGGAGGATGCTCCCCTTCCCAAATTTCTGCCACGGGGAGAAAGCTGTGGGGGAAGATGGCAGCATGCAGCACCATGGTTAATGGGGAGTGAAGTGGAATGGTTTCCAGTGCCAGATGAGGACAGATGTGAAGCTGAAGGGAATACAAATAGCTATGGAAAAAATAATGGAGCAGGAACTGTCCTATGAGGAGTCACCTTTCCATGGTAGTTAAGATTACCCACATTTCAATTGAAATATGGAAGCAAAGAATTCCTTTTTCAATCAGGGTAAGGAGAAAGAAAAAAGGCTTAAGCCATTTAGAGGTATTTTTGGGCATTAGTTTGTTTTTTGGGGGGTCTACTGGTCTTTGCTTGAAAATTGACACTACCCACCCACCATTAGCACCTCTGTAAAATATAGAAATTTATTTGAGATTTAATGTACTCACACACCGCATTCATAATATAAAAATTTCAGGTGTTCATGCATACCTGACAGGAATCCATCTTCATAAAGAAGCCCCATGGTGAATCCGTTGCATGATGTTCTTCCTCAAGGTTTTACTGATTGCCAGCACAGTGCTGGCATTATCCAAACTTCAACACTGTCTTTTGAGGCACAGAAATGTATTCATACAGCAATGCTTTGAGAAAGTTTGCCAATGGGAGAGATCATGGGGCTGAGGTGAGGAAGGAGTGATGCTGCATGACATCAGAGAATGCTTCACAGGGCTGGGGGGGGAGGTAGGAGGGATAATACAGGACATCAGAGAATGCTTCACAGGGCTGGGGGGAAGGTAGGAGGGATAATACAGGACATCAGAGAATACTTCACAGGGCTGGGGAAGGTAGGAAGGATGTAGGACATCAGAGAATGCTTCTACAGGGCTGGGGGAGGTAGGAGGGATAATACAGGACATCAAGAGAATACTTCACAGGCGGAAGGTAGGAGGGATAATACAGGACATCAGAGAATACTTCACAGGGCTGGGGGAAGGTAGGAGGGATAATACAGGACATCAGAGAATACTTCACAGGGCTGGGGGAAGGTAGGAGGGATAATACAGGACATCAGAGAATACTTCACAGGGCTGAGAGGAAGGTAGGAGGGATAATACAGGACATCAGAGAATGCTTCACAGGACTGGGGGGGAGGTAGGAGGGATAATACAGGACATCAGAGAATACTTCACAGGGCTGGGGGGAAGGCAGGAGGGATAATACAGGACATCAGAGAATACTTCACAGGGCTGGGGGGAAGGTAGGACGATAATACAGGACATCAGAGAATACTTCACAAGGCTGGGGGGAAGGTAGGAGGGATAATACAGGACATCAGAGAATACTTCACAGGGCTGGGGGAAGGTGGGAGGGATAATACAGGACATCAGAGAATACTTCACAGGGCTGGGGGAGGTAGGAGGATAATACAGGACACCAGAGAATGCTTCACAGGGCAGGGGAAGGTAGGAGGATAATACAGGACACCAGAGAATGCGTCACAGGGCTGGGGGAAGGTGGGAGGATAATACAGGACATCAGAGAATGCTTCACAGGGCTGGGGGAAGGTAGGAGAGATAATACAGGACACAAGAGAATACTTCCAGGGCAGGAGAAGGTAGGAGGGATAATACAGGACATCAGAGAATACTCACAGGGCTGGGGGAAGGTGGGAGGGATAATACAGGACATCAGAGAATGCTTCAAAGGGCTGGGGAAGGTAGGAGGATAATACAGGACATCAGAGAATACTTCACAGGGCTGGGGGAAGGTAGGAGGGATAATACAGGACATCAGAGAATGCTTCACAGGGCTGGGGGAAGGTAGGAGGGATAATACAGGACACCAGAGAATGCTTCACAGGGCTGGGAGAAGGTAGGAGGGATAATACAGGACATCAGAGAATACTTCACAGGGCTGGGGGAAGGTAGGAGGGATAATACAGGACATCAGAGAATACTTCACAGGGCTGGGGGAAGGTAGGAGGGATAATAGGACACCAGAGAATGCTTCACAGGGCTGGGGGAAGGTAGGAGGGATAATACAGGACACCAGAGAATGCTTCACAGGGCAGGGGGAAGGTAGGAGGGATAATACAGAACACCAGAGAATGCTTCACAGGGCTGGGGGGAAGGTAGGAGGGATAATACAGGACATCAGAGAATGCTTCACAAGGCAGTGGGAAGGTGGGAGGGATAATACAGGACACCAGAGAATGCTTCACAGGGCAGGGGGAAGGTAGGAGGGATAATACAGGACATCAGAGAATACTTCACAGGGCGGAAGGTAGGAGGGATAATACAGGACATCAGAGAATACTTCACAGGGCTGGGGGAAGGTAGGAGGGATAATACAGGACATCAGAGAATACTTCACAGGGCTGGGGGAAGGTAGGAGGGATAATACAGGACATCAGAGAATACTTCACAGGGCTGGGGGAGGTAGGAGGGATAATACAGGACACCAGAGAATGCTTCACAGGGCAGGGGAAAGGTAGGAGGGATAATACAGGACACCAGAGAATGCGTCACAGGGCTGGGGGGAAGGTGGGAGGGATAATACAGGACATCAGAGAATGCTTCACAGGGCTGGGGAGGAAGGTAGGAGAGATAATACAGGACACAAGAGAATGCTTCACAGGGCAGGGAGAAGGTAGGAGGGATAATACAGGACATCAAAGAATACTTCACAGGGCTGGGGGGAAGGTGGGAGGGATAATACAGGACATCAGAGAATGCTTCAAAGGGCTGGGGGGAAGGTAGGAGGGATAATACAGGACATCAGAGAATACTTCACAGGGCTGGGGGAAGGTAGGAGGGATAATACAGGACATCAGAGAATGCTTCACAGGGCTGGGGGAAGGTAGGAGGGATAATACAGGACACCAGAGAATGCTTCACAGGGCTGGGGGAAGGTAGGAGGGATAATACAGAACACCAGAGAATGCTTCACAGGGCTGGGGGGAAGGTAGGAGGGATAATACAGGACATCAGAGAATGCTTCACAAGGCAGTGGGAAGGTGGGAGGGATAATACAGGACACCAGAGAATGCTTCACAGGGCAGGGGGAAGGTAGGAGGGATAATACAGGACATCAGAGAATGCTTCACAGGGCTGGGGGAAGGTGGAGGATAATACAGGACATCAGAGAATACTTCACAGGGGCGGAAGGTAGGAGGGATAATACAGGACATCAGAGAATACTTCACAGGGCTGGGGGAAGGTAGGAGGGATAATACAGGACATCAGAGAATACTTCACAGGGCTGGGGGGAAGGTAGGAGGGATAATACAGGATATCAGAGAATACTTCACAGGGCTGGGGGGGAGGTAGGAGGGATAATACAGGACACCAGAGAATGCGTCACAGGGCTGGGGGGAAGGTGGGAGGGATAATACAGGACATCAGAGAATGCTTCACAGGGCTGGGGAGGAAGGTAGGAGAGATAATACAGGACACCAGAGAATGCTTCGCAGGGCAGGGAGAAGGTAGGAGGGATAATACAGGACATCAAAGAATACTTCACAGGGCTGGGGGGAAGGTGGGAGGGATAATACAGGACATCAGAGAATGCTTCAAAGGGCTGGGGGGAAGGTAGGAGGGATAATACAGGACATCAGAGAATACTTCACTGGGCTGGGGGAAGGTAGGAGGGATAATACAGGACACCAGAGAATGCTTCACGGGCTGGGGAAGGTAGGAGGGATAATACAGGACACCAGAGAATGCTTCACAGGGCAGGGGAAGGTAGGAGGGATAATACAGAACACCAGAGAATGCTTCACAGGGCTGGGGGAAGGTAGGAGGGATAATACAGGACATCAGAGAATGCTTCACAAGGCAGTGGGAAGGTGGGAGGGATAATACAGGACACCAGAGAATGCTTCACAGGGCAGGGGGAAGGTAGGAGGGATAATACAGGACACCAGAGAATGCTTCATGGGGCCTGGGGAAGGGGAGGAGGAGGAGGAGGATACTGCTGGATGCCAGAGAATATTCATATTGCAAGGGAGAAGGAGGAATATACTGCTGGATTTGAGGGAATGCTTCATGGGGCCAGGGAGAGGGAGGAGAAAGCACTCAACATGAAGGAATTTGCTATGGGGCAGGGAGAGGGAGCAGAGATTCAATTGGACATCAGATAATGCTTCAGGGGGTCAGGGAGTGGAAACAGGTATATTGCTGGATACAAGGGAGTGCATCATGTGGAATGGGAGAGGGTGTGGAATACTGCTGTTTGCCAGAGAATGTTTCACAAGGCTGGGAGGGATGGATGTAAGGGAATGCTTAATGGTTCCATGGACAGGGAAGGGGATACCACTGGACAAGAGGGAATGTTTCATGGGACTGGGCAGAAGGCGGGGGATACTGCTGGATGCCAGAGATGTTTCATGGGCTGGGGAAAGAAGAAGGATACTGCATGACACCAGGGGAAGTGTCACGTGGCCTTGGGGAATGAGGGGGGATTGTGGGGAGACTGTCAGAGATTGCTTTACAGGGCTGGGGAAAGGGAGGAAGGATACTGACAGATGCCAAGGCACACAAACAGTAAAGGCCTGATTGGGGCTGCTGAAAAGGGCAGTGTGTCTTTCACGCTAAAAGCTGTTGAACAGAATGAAACTCGCTTCTGCGATGCTGATAGTTTGACAGATGTGCTCATTGTCTGCTAAGTAGTGACACTGGGAAAGATTGAAGGACACACTGACTGGTGTCATGGACCAAGTGATGTGTTAAGGACTCGCAATGGACTGGCTGTCAACAGCAATTAACTTGTAGATTCTGAGATATAAATAGAAGGCTAACTAGTTCTGTATTCAACTAAAATAACTGTGCTACTAATGTAGCTAATGAATAATGAAGTACTACTCAGAGTTATAATGTCCAGTTTTTCTATGCTGTAAAAAAGTCTCCTATAGTATATGGTTACCCTTTGTTATGTATAAAAATCAGCCTGCTCAAAATCCTTATAGTGCATGTTAGAACGCTGTATTCATCGGGAATCTAGCTTTTCCTAGGATAGTTGTACCATTGATGTGACATCACGATGTTGTTGTACCATCGTGGGTACGTCACATCGATGGTACAACAACAATTTACATGTATGCATAACCTCAGATTTTGTCGGCTGTCACAGAATGGGCGGCAGTTAACAGAAGGCACAGGAGGAGCTAGTAAGTGCCGTTTTCTTTGAAATCTTTGCTGGCACATAGTAGTACACCAGCTGTGGACCGGGAACGAGTGGAGTCTTTGTGTACGGTGCGGCAGGGAGGGGGCCAGTCGGGGGGGGCGGGTCTCAGACATCACATCACAACTGAGGAGGAAGGCACAAGCTGTTTTCGATTTTCTGTTGCCCATGCACTATAAAAGACAGTGTATGGGCAACAGTAAACAACAACACTTCTTCACTTCTCAAGGTTTTCATGCCAACCGAAAACCTCTCAAGCTTCCCTCTCGAGGTTTTCTTGGTTGTCATGACAACCTCTTGAAGTGAACAACAGTGTTATTGTTCATTGTTGCCCATACACTATCCTCTATGTTAAGCACATTCTAAACCATTATGCGCATTCTAAAGCGTTATTATGCACATTCCGAACAGTTGCTATGCACAGTTGAAAGGTCATACGATGTTAAATTTCTCATTTATTCTACACTTAGCTACTTACTAACTACCCAGTGCCCAAAGTTACACCTTTTACCTTTCAAAAGTCTGGAAATTTGGTTTTGATATGTGAGTAGAACAAAGAAATGGCAAGATTCTTTATTTTCACTTCAGTGAGGGTCTGTCACTCTAGTGTAAAAAACATATACTATAAAAAATAAAATATGGTCAACCAGACACAACTCGGCATGTGTTTCCATCTCAGAGTGGAGATGACAGCATGGACCTCTCAAGCTTCGCCCTCGAGGTTCATATGCTGTCATCTCAACCCCTTGATGGAAACACAGCCTTGTTGTGTATGGTTGCCCATACATTATTCTCTATGTAGTCTTACCTCTTACCTGTTTACAAATGAAACCTATGCTGCTTACATTACTCTGACACAGATAAAACTAAAGGACTTGCTACATATGAGACCAGCTGGTGTTTGTTAATTCTGCCACCGAGACCACTCTTACGATTGTGAGAGTGGCCTCACTTGCATTCTTAGGGTATGAGAACAGCAAACCTAAGGCAAGGAGTTCTCATTTCCAAAGAGTGGAAGTGAGAGCACTCTTAGAAATTTAAGCCTCGGTGCCAGTATATAGAGGATAATGGATGGTCTGTGGGTAATGACCACGCTGTAATCACTTTGAGAGTAATCAATTTGAGAGTTTGTCATGACATTGTCATGGCAACCTCGAGAAGTGATTGCAGTGTGGTTGTTACCTGAAGACCATCCATTAGCTTTTAGAGTCTATGGGCACCAGTTTGTGTTGAATTCACATTACAGAATGTTACAGAGAGTGAACATTCCGTTTTGTTATACCATTGATAAGACATAGTGAAGAGGGTATAACATAGAGGATAGTGTATGGGCAACAGTGAACAACAACACTGTTGCTCACTTCGAGAGGTTGTCATGACAACCAAGAAAACCTCGAGAGCGAAGCTCGAGAGGTTTTCGGTTGGCATGCAAACCTCGAGAAGTGAACAAGTGTTGTTGTTTACTGTTGCCCATACCCTGTCTTTTATAGTGCATGTGCAACAGTAAATCAAAAACAGCTTGTGCCTTCCTCCTCGGTTGTGATGTGATGTCTGAGACCTGCCCACCTCCCGACCGGCCCCCCTCCCTGCCGCACCGTACACAAAGACTCCACTCGTTCCCAGTCCACAGCTGGTGTACTACTATGTGCCGGCAAAGATTTCAAAGAAAACGGCATTTACTAGCTCCTACTGTGCCTTCTGTTAACTGCTGTCCATTCTGTGACAGCCGACAAAACCGCGAGTTGAGCATGCGCACATGTGTTCCGTGCTGTTGTACCATCGATGTGACGTACCCACGATGGTATAACAACATCGTGACGTCACATCAATGGTACAACAACCCTTGGAAAAGCCAGATTTCCGATGAATACAGCATTCTAACATGCACTATAACAATCTGATGTCATTTCGATGGTATGACAACATTGTAAAGTGTGTGAATTTAGTTAATAATAAGCCTCTCCCATACATTATAAGGACATTATCTTGCTGCTTTTAAGCGGTAATAAGGCACTCCCATACATTATTAATATATTATACAATGGCAAGAAAGAATCCTAGCTTCTGATTAGTCAGTTGGCCATCACAGCAAGGATGTTATCCTGGCATAACATCCTTGCTCATTGTTTGTTGCATATCCATTTGCCTCTTCTCGTAAGAAACAAAAATATTTTTCCAGACTAACAAAAACATTCTTTAAATTTATATTTTTTATCTTCTATATAACAACAAGCTACTGTATAATAGGAATAATGCCCTCCAGGGTGGGTGTTATGCTGGGATAACATCCCTTCTTGTGTGTTGGATGCCCTCAGCCTGCAGCCTTGGGCCCAACCAACCAAGGTGGGATGTTATCCCAGCATAACACCCACCCTATTGGGCATTATTCCTTTATTATTGATTGAGCTTGATCAATTACATACTGATTCTTTAGAAAAACTTTACCTTGTCCGTTTCCAGGGCAGCTGTGTGTAAGACACTCTTCACAGAATTAGATTGGTTGTGAGTGCTCCCTCGATCTGTAATGTGTGTGAACAACAGTGCATATGTGTGTGTGTGTGTGTGTGTGTGTGTGTGTGTTTGCATGTGTGTGTGTGTTTGCATGTGTATGTGTGTGTGTATAAATAATAAGTACATGCCTCAGCTGGGATGTGAAGCAGTAAACATTCCGTCAGCAGAATTGTACCAAACTTGTAACTGCTGTATTCCAATGTAAACATTCCACCACATGTGGATGTGTGGAGAAAAACAGAAAACAGACAGAAAAAATAGAAACAGGGTGCAGAAGGGAGGAAATAATATAAAGCATGAGGAGGGATAGTTGGCAGAAAATGGCAAATGGGAAATGGCAGATCAAAACTGCTTAAAAGGACCTTATAAAATTGGTAGGGAAAATGCTGCATCCTGATTGGTCAGGACCTGTGTACTGTCTGAGCACAACACACAGGTAAGAAACTATGCTGGCAACCAGGACACGGTACACTAACAATATCAATGTCTTTTTTAATGCCTGATTTCCATTAGATACATGGCTGCCACCTTTACTCACTAAAAAAGAAATCACATTGACACTAAAAAGAAAACTCCCTCAAAATAGACGGAACAATCAAACTGATTAGATATACTATTCTTTTTCCTTTATATTCCCCTACTCACACACATCACAAATTACAGTAAAGTATCACTCATAGTTTGTTTTTTTGTAGCTTCTTTTCTGACCGTTGACCTTCCCCTTCCTTACCTGTCTACCAGAGAAATCTTTGCAGCTTACTCTGCCCCAGAAACAATTGAATCCCTAGCTTTACTGAGGCCTTCCGTTGTGTGTGTTTGCATGAGACAAGTGAACATTCAACCAGTAGAACTCTGCAGATGTTTGAATTCCTGCATTCCAAGATAAACAAACACTCTACCTGTTGAATATCTGGATAGACAACTGCAGTTGGCTTGAAATGCAAATTAGATGGTGTGAGTTTTATAAAAATTAAGTAACCCACGTCGGCGACCCTGGATTGGGAACTGACTTGGGTGCCGGGGGTCGGCAGGGAAAGGGGTAGGATGGAGCGTCCATAGGACTGCTCTCCTTCTCTGGGGTGGGTTAGGGACACATGGTCGCTCTGCAGTGGCCCCCCGTGGAGACTGAGAGCACAGCAGAGGGATCGCATTACAGGGAACACCAGGAAAAATGGAAATACCGCTCTGGGAACTGGCCGGATGATGGCTGCCAGCCCTGGACACCTCTGAAGACTCCCAGGAAGCCACAGAAAGCCTCAGCAGTGCCCGGGGGTGGGGAAAAATAGTGTGCCGGTCTCCTCCCTACCGGTGCCTTCCCCTTCGGAACAGAGGGTCCCACCCGGTACAGGGTTACACCGGGCTATCCCGAGGATGGCTGCAGATCTGAGGTAAGGTGGCTTGGGGGAGATAGTAGGGGGATGTCTGAGGGTCATGGCAGCCTGAAGGAGAGGCAGCTCCAGAGCACGATGGGGGTATAAATAGAATATACAAAAAAACCAAAAAATAAGTAACAGCTATCTTTTCAGTGTGCTATATTATTATGTTTGCTTGCACACATGTGCAAGAAACTAGTGCCATCATCCGAGATTTCAGAGGTGTGTCACCCCCTCTTCTAATTCAGCCAGTGTGTTGGCAGGCGCGGCTACTGTAAGCCAATGCATGCTCGAGCTGTCTATGACAAGCTCCAAAATGCAGTGGCATACAGTTGAAAGGGGGAGCTACTCTTCAGTGAGCAGCAATAAGATATCGCTTGCTCATGCGCAGCTCCCCCTACACACACACACACACACACACACAGAGCACGCATACTCGCGTGCTGCCTCCCCCAGCACACACGCATAACCGACAGGTGCCCAACCCCTGTCGGCTTGTGCTGCGCCCCCAAAGCCTTCCATATGCCATGCTGGGTGCCCACCCAGCATGGCAACTCATAGACTAGCCAACGTGGTGCCCAACTCTGTCGGCTCCACTGTCCTCACCCCCAGTACTGGGTGCCACACTGGGAGCCCACCCCAGCGTGGCAACTGATCATATGGCCGACGGGGGTGCCCAATCCCCCGTTGGCTCTGCAGCCCCCAGCCCGTCCTTGTGCCACGCTGGGATACACCCCAGCGTGGCAAACGTCCCCGTCATCTTTTTTTAAATCCTGTAAAGAAAAAACGGTCCCACAGTCTTCCTGCCCCTTCCCACAACCCGCACCCACCACTGCGTTTAACCTTCCCACACCTCCACCCCATACTTACCTCCAGAGCTCAGCGCGACGATCTCGATGGACGGGAACACGTCTGCACTCTTCAAAGCCGACCGTGAACTGAGGAAATGCCGGTAAGCTGTATAATGGGCTAGATAGGGGGTTTTCAACTTTATTGCATATCTCAGGCATTTTGGAATTTTGCCAAATTTTCAACATGGGGTTTTGGGAGCCCTTCTCATGAATGATGTCACTGTCATGGCGTTATTCGGGCCTGAAGGGTGATTTCGCAGTCACTGCATGAAATCTACTTTTGAACCTGAATAACGCCATGATAATCAATCATGAAGAGAATCAAAAACCATGTTAGTGATCAAATCAAACATGACTGTTCTGGCGTCGTTGTGCAGTTCCTACATGGGCTCGTAGAGATTCGCGAATTTTCAATATTTTCACTCCAGATTTTCCAACATTGCCATTTTACCACACCTCCTTATGAGTAGTACAGCTGTCATTTTCACATCTCACCCAAAGCGTGTTTCTGCCCATGTAGCGCACAATGGCGCAGTTGGTGTCTTGAAATCAATGTACGGGACAAGTTAAGAAAATCACAGTGACACTGTTCATGAGCAGAGGTCTTAAAATGGCTATGTTGAAAATTTGGTGAAGCAATTCTAAAATGACTGTTTTCTGGCGTGCATGCGCAGTTCCTACGCACGCCCGTAAGTTTGCGAATTTAATGTTTTCACTCCAGATTTTCAACATTGCCATTTTATTACACTTCCTTATGAACAGTATAGCTACCATTTTTCATATGTCGCCCAAAATGTCGCACAATGGTGCTGTTGGTGTGCGAAAGCAATATTTAGGACAGATTAAGAAAATCACAGTTACACTGTTCATGAGCAGAGGTCTTAAAATGGCTATGTTGAAAATTTGGTGACAAAAGTCCATAAAATGACTGTGTTACGAGTGAGCATTGCGCAGTTTCCATGCACCCTCATAACTTCATGATTTTGTAAAATTTTCAGTCCAGATTTTCACCAGTGGCATTTTTCCACACTTCCTTATGAACAGTACAGCTGTCATTTTTCACAACATGGCTGAAGTGTGTTTTCACACTTTCAGCGCCAGAGATCTTGATGGTCGCTGTGGAAATCATTGTTCGGCACAGATAAAGAAAATCACAGTGACACTGTTCATGATCGGAGGCACCAAAATGCCTGAGTTGGCAATCTGCTGTAAAAATCCTCAACCTAATTATATTACGAGTTGTGTCGTTGCACAGTTTCTATGTATCACTGGACTTCACCATTTTTTAATATTTTACTGCAGATTTGCAACATTGCCATTTTTACACTCTCCCATGAACAGTACAGCTGTCATTTTACATCCTGTTCAGAATGTTTTGCATCTGTGGTGCTAAATGCCATAGTCGCTGTGCATAAGCAGCTTCGGCTAACAAACTGATATTCCCCTGTTTGTAAAGTGGGGTCACAAAAAAATGTTGAAAATTTGGAGTGAAAATGCCAATGAATGCCTGAGGTATTAGGGTTTCAACCAAAATGCCCAACCCTGTAGAGAATGACAGGCATCAGGGTGTGACTTGGGATTCTTGCCTGTAATGCTCATACCATTCCACACCCTGCAGCCAGTGAGAAGATCGAGGCATGCCTTGGACTCTTGACCCCAAAGTTCACCATTCTCCTATATAGCACCCATCTCACATGTTCCTCATAAAATGGGGTGCGCGCAAGGCCAAAAGACCCCAAGGAACACCGTGACACTTGTCAGTGTCTGCAGGGGTGGGGTGTGGTGAAATGGCGGGCCGATATGCCTGACGACCCAAACGCACACCCCAATGCCTGTCACTCTCTGCAGGGTGGTGGTGGGGTTGGCTTCAGTTCAATACTTCACTGCCATTCCTATTACGCAGCTCTGTAACTTCTACACTACCACTGCCAATGCCAGCAAGCACACATTCGGCATTGACAAATGCTTGTTTTTAGTTATGCTCTACTGTACTTCTTGTGTTACAAGTTAAAATGAGAGTATATTGTCAATAAAATGTCCCTATTTCTACCTTTTAGAAAGAATCTTGCCATTTGTATTCCTTTATATTAGATGCTATTATAAACATTGTATAAGTGCAATAGCACATTCCAGAGTGTGCAATTATTGTGTAATAATTTACTTTCCTGGCAGTTTAAGGCACCTGACTAATACCTTATGGCTCACACAACCCCGTGGGGTATGCAACTATTAAACAATAACCACATGCCCTGTCATGTGTTATTGCTATCATAAAAGGGAAGCATTACAGCATTCCTAATTCATATTTGCTGGTCTGTTTCTATACAACTTACCTTTTTTTTCTTTCTCCCTGGTCTATAAATTAGCTTTGTATGTAGCCTTCTAAATTGTGTCATTATACTGCACATGGCCCCACTAGTGGCATAACCAAATACAGTCGTCAGTCTCTCCTGACACTGATACCAATACTTGCATCAGCTGCCAAATTTATGAAAATGGAACAGCTCCTCAATGCAGTCATTATTATTATCGTACACTTATTTATAAACTGTCCAAACAGTGTCAATTTTACTTACATATTTTAACAATTTATGTTTTTCGTGGGGTCCAATTGCGAAACACTGGCATTCCTGAGGTTTTGGCTGCTGTTATTTTTTTAACTGGACATAGATACATAGATACTGTTGGCAGATAAGGGCCTATGGCCAACCCAGTCTGCCCATTTGAGCTTGTAAGTTCACTTTATGTTTTCCTAGAAGTCTGTTGCCCCTTACCCCTGACCTCCAGAATTCCATTATGTCTATCCCATGCATTTTTAAATCCCATGATTATTTCAGCCCCCACCACTTCCTCTGGCAGGGTGTTCCACTTGTCCACCACCCATTCTGTGAAGAAATTCTTCCTCACGTTTCCTCTGAATCGCCCTCCCTCCAACTTCATCCCATGTCCTCTAGTCCTGGAACATCTTTTTCACTGGAAAATAGTGTAGTCCTGCACCCTGTCCCTCCCTGTAAGGTACTTGTATGTCTCTATCATATCCCCTCTCTCCCTCCTCTCCTCCAGGGAGTACATATTCAAGTCCTTCAACCTGTTCTCATAGGACTTGTGATGCAATCCATGTACCATCTTTGTTGCCCTCCTCTGAACCTTCTCTACCCTGTCTATGTCCTTACATAGGTAAGGTCTCTAGAACTGTACACTGTACTCCAGGTGGGGCCTCACTAGTGTCTTGGATAGTGGAATTATGACTTCCCTTTTCCTGCTGGTGATGCCCCTGCCTATACATCCCAGCATCCTATTTGCTTTACCTGCTGCCTTGTCACACTGTTTCCCTACCTTGAGGTCCTCAGAGATGATAACCCCAAGGTCCCTTTAATGCTTGGTGCATGCTATATCCTCTCCCCCCAACTGATATGTTGTTCCAGGATTTTTGTGCCCCATATGCATTATCTTGCACTACTTTGCATTGAATTTCAACTGCCAAACCCTTGACCATTCTTCATGCTTCTGCAGATCCCTCCTCATTCTGTCTACACCCTCTGGCGTGTCCACTCTGTTACAGAGTTTCATGTCATCAGCAAACAGGGAAATTCTGCCTTCTCAATCCTGCACAATGTCACTGATGAAGATGTTGAATAGGACTGGTCCCAGCACTGATCCCTGTGGTACCCCACTGGTCACTCTTGCCTCTGTGGAGTGACAGCCATTTACCACCACCCTCTGTGTCCTGCCACCCAGCCAATTACCTACCCACTCCACTATTGTCCTGCCCACACCCATATTCCCCAGTTTGTCTAATAGCCTTATATGTGGCACAGTGTCAAAGGCCTTGCTGAAGTCCAGATAGGCCACATCCACTGCCCTCCCCTGATCCACCTCCCTTGTCACCCAGTCGAAAAATTCAATGAAGTTGGTCTGACATGACCTCCCCCTGGTGAAATCATGCTGTCTTGGGTCCTGTAGTCCGCTGACAACCAGATGGTCCACCCATATCTCTCTTTCAGTAGTGCTTCCATGATCTTCCCCACTACCGAGGTCAGGCTGACTGGTCTGTACTTCCCCACTTCCTCTTTGTTCCCGCTTTTGTATAAGGGGACTACATCTGCTGTCCTCCAGTCTTTAGGTACTTCCCCTGTTTCCAGTGATCGACTAAACAGGATTGCCAGAGGTTCAGCCACCACCTCTCTTAGTTCGTTTAGGACCCTGGGGTGCACCCCATCTGGCCCCATTACTTTATCAACTTGTATTCCTTCCAGTTCCTTCAGGACCCTTTCCCGTGTAAAGGGACTTGTGTCCATTTCCGCACCATTCCCAACCCTTGTACTCCCTTCCAGCCCATTACCCTCCTCTTCCTCAGTAAAGACTGAGCAGAAATACCTGTTCAGTATGTCAGCTTAACTGTTGTCATCCTCCAAGCAGCCCCCATCCTCCCCTTCAGTCTCACTATCCCTTCCTTTGCCTTTCTTTTTTCACTTATGTACCTGTAAAAGGTTTTGTCCCCTCTACCCACTGATTTTGCGATGCGCTCTTCTGTCTGAGCTTTGGCTTCCCTTACTGACCTCCCTGCCTCCCTTTGCTTCTCCTTGTACTTTTCCCTATCCCCTTCTGCCTGTGTCTTTTTGTATTGCCTGAATACAATCTTTTTGGCTTTCATTTTCTCTACTACCTCCTTGGAAAACCATAATGGCCTCCTCTTCCTTTTCCCCTTGCTAACCTGCTTAATGCATAATTCTGTTGCTCTTGTAATCCCTGTTTTAAATATTGCCCACTGTTCCTCAACCCCTGATTCCCAACCCCATTCCCATTAATACCACTTTCAAGCATCTCTCCATTTTCCCAAAGTCTGCCCCCTAAAATCCAGGATACGTGTTTTTGTGCGGTTTGGTTATGCTCCTTCTGTGATTTCAAACCGCAGTGACTAGTGGTCACTGTTCCCCAGGTGCTCCCCCACTGTTACCCTCATCACACTGTCTTTCTGGACTGGCAATTTCTAGTTGTTGTTTTTTTGTTTGTTTTTTAAACAAAGCATTTTAGAAAGGCGGTGTTATTCAGCAACTGGCATTTATTTTAGGGCTCTTTACACACAGTGATCTGTACTGGAATGAGCGGTACAGATCAACTGCAACACTATCTGTGTGGTGTCCACAGGCAATCCGCTCTGCAACAGAAGTGAGCATTCGCCGATTCCGCATTCCTTGCTTGGCTGTGTTCATCGACTCACGTTGCGTTTCACCAAGCCATGTGCTAATGCCCTTCCACTAATTTCTGTCCCAGATGAAAAGGACATTCTGTGCTCCCTAGGCTGTGGTGGAGCGGATCACCTGTAGACACCATCCTATGGTAATGTCGCAGTTGATCTGTACTGGCTCATTCCAATACTGATCACGTGTGTAAAAGTGCAGCAGACCAAGCATAACAGAGCATGAAACAGAACCAGTGGGTACAGGTAACCGTCATGTAAAAGTGCCTTAAGTAACAGATATTCCCATATATTCTGGTTCTATGGCAATTCATTAGACGTTGTAGCCCACTTTGTTCCAGAATACTGAGAAGCATAGTTCTCAGTATGGAGAGAATATTTTGCTGGTAATTTGCTTTAAGCAGTTGCATCTACTAATGTCTTACAAATTATATTTTTATTTATACACCAGTAGCGATACATTTTCTCTGGATAATAGGGGATATGCAAAATATGTTATTTATCTTCAAGTGTGAGGGTTCAGAATAATAACTCATGAGTGGGAGAGCCACCAGTCAGTTATGAAAGTCCTGCCCTTCAAAAGTATGATAAACTGCCTATTTTGAGTCAGGTTTTTGCATATTCAGTTTATACAACATCAATTTATTAGTTATAAATCTGAAATTTGTATGAAGATTTAAGTTATTATTTTTTGGTAACCAGGTAAGGCCCACTAGCCGCAAGTGCCTGTTTTCAGGGGCAACCCAGGAGCACTAAGAAGGTTAAGTGACTTGCTCAGTCACACAGTATGCAAGTGGAGGCTGTGGGAATCAAACCCAAATTTTCTGGATGTACTAAGCTCATTCACAGCTTGTTTCTCTAACCTCTAGGCTGTACTGCTGACCCTATCTGCCAATTTCTCTTTGATTTAGCTGTCGATTTCAGTGCTGCACATGGCTGTTGTGATGTCAGCATTGTAAAAGCTGCTTTCTGATTGGCTTAGTATTACATATGAACATATGAATCTGCCAGCAGAAACAGACCTCACGGTCTATCAAAGTCTGCTCGAGTGTGCAACTAGCACCCCTAGATACAGCCCAGCATTTTGTTAGCCTTAGCTGCAGCTTTCCTGCACTGAGCAGAGTTGTTCATGCTGTCTGTTACCAACACTCCAAGGTCCTTCTCTTCCACAGTGACCCCCAGCTGCACTCCACCCAACCAATAGTCTCTCTTTGGGTTCTTTGCCCCGAAGTGCATAATCTTGCTCTTCTTTGCATTGAAGTCCAGCTGCCACCCCTCCAACCACTCCTCCAGTTTGGTTATGTCCCCTTGTAGCTGTTTCCACCCTTCTTCTTAATCCGCTACCACCCCCATTTTAGTATCATCCATGAACAGACTAATCCTGCTCCCAACTCCCTGTGAGATATCTGAAATGAATAGCCCAAACAGCACTGGACCCAACAACAAGCCTGCGGTACTCCACTCGTAACTGGTCTAGATGTAGAGAGTTCCTCCCCACCACCATCCGTTGTTGCCTCCCCCTCAGCCAATTTCCTATCCAGTTTGCCACCTTCGTCCCCACCCCCACAGAAGTCAGTTTCCCCCTAACCTCCCATGAGGCACTGAATAGAAGGCCTTGCTGAAGTCCAAATGCAGGATGTCCACAGCATGACCTTTATCCAGCTTCCTAGTTACCCGGTCATAATATTCTACTAGATTGGTCTGACAAGACTTCCCCAAGACTAATCCATATTGCACTGTGATGTATAACCCAACATGGTAAGATACCATCTGTGACATACCCAACTCATAAGATAACATGATACCTTGTGAGTTTGATGCTATCCAGTGAACAAGGTGATCGAAACTGGGAGCCTGCAAAAACAGCGACTCAATTATGGCGCCTAGTGGGGAGGGTGATCAGATACTGAGGTGTGCGAAATACTGTGACGGGACGTAGCAGGTATACACACACACACACACACACACACACGTGTGGGGGAGAGGCAGGGGAGGGAGGGAAGGTATGTGGCAGGGGGTGTGGTGGGCAGCTGCCAAACTGGTCCGCTAGCGTAGTGGGGAGGGTGGTTGGCTGGGAGGCACAGGGTTCAGCTCTGGTGCGGTTTTTTTTTTTTTGCTTTAATTTTAGCTAAGTTTTTCACCCCCCCCGACATGCACCCCTCTGGAGTTGAGAATCCACAAGTAGGGGGGTGCGGGGGGTGAAGTGCCCCCGCATTAAAAATAAGACCTGTAGGTCTCAGGCACTGTTTTTTTCTGCGCTGCGAGTGTGCATCACTGAAATTCATTTTCAGCGATGTACATTCGCCATAATGGCGATCGCCGTTATGACATGGAACTGAGTTTCAACTCGGAACTCGGAGTTTGGTATATCACTACTTATCTTGTCATCTTTATCTTCACTGATCTTGCTTAGCACACCATTTAGCCTCTTAAACAACAAGACCCTAAACAGCACGGTTTCACAGCAGGTAGGTCATGCCAGACAAATTTGCTCGAGTTTTTTGACTACGCTACAAAAATAGTGGATGACGGTGGGGCAGTAGGTGTGGTCTACCTAGACTTTAGTAAGGCCTTTGACTCAGTTCCACACAGAAGGCTGGGAAAGAAGCTTGACCACACAGGGGTTGGTCCAGAAGTAGTCAGATGGGTACAAAACTGGTTACAAGGCAGAACCTAGAGGGTACAGGTCAATGGAATGCAATCAACGGAAGGCAGGATGACCAGCAGGGTGCCCCAGTGCTCAGTGCTGGGGCCTCTGCTCTTCAATATTTTTATAGCAGACATTGCTGATGGACTGGAAGGAAAGGTGTGTCTGTTCGCAGATGACACCAAGATATGTAACAGAGTGGACACCTCAGAAGGAGTGAGCAAGATGGAAGCTGACCTCAAGAAACTAGAAGAATGGTCTGGAGTGGGGCAGCTGAGATTTAATGCCAAAAAGTGCAAAGTCATACACATAGGAAAGAAAAATCCAAGAAAGGACTATTACCTAGGCGGCGAAAGACTGGTGGCCTCAAACTAGGAACAAGATCTGGGAATCATAATCTCAGATGACTTGAAGGTTAGTAAGCAGTGTGAGAAGGCAACATTGAAGGCCAACAGAATGCTGGGCTGCATTGGGAGGGGAATCATGAGCAGGAGGACAGAGGTGGTACTACCACTGTATAGATCACTGGTCAGGCCTCACCTAGAATACAGAGTCCAGTTCTGGAGTCCTCACCTCAGGAAGGACATTGACCAGGTGGAAACAGTACAGAGAAAGGCAATAAAAAAGATCCAGGGTCTACAGTACATGTCCTACAAGGAAAGACTTAGGAAACTGAATATGTACTCCCTGGAGCAGAGAAGAGAGAGAGAGGAGACATAATTGAAACATTCAAGTACATAAAAGGCATTAACAAGGTACAGGCACAGGGACTTTTTCCCTTCAAGAAGGGCTCCAGGACCAGGGGACATGACCTCAGGCTGCAGGGAGGGAGGTTCTCTACCAACACCAAGAAGTTTTTCTTCACAGAAAAAGTGGTGGATGCCTGGAACAGCCTGCCCCAAGAGGTTGTGGGTATCAACACTGTGGGGGGATTCAAGAATGCCTAGGATAGACACAAGGGAGCCCTGATTACAAAGGGCAACTAGAGTTTCAAAATAGGTCTAAAACAAATGGGCAGACTAGATGGATCTAGCAGTCTCATTCTGTGGTCAACTACTATGTTTCTATGTTTCTGTGTTTATCTGAAGATTAGATATGCCATAATGACTATCCATAGGCTAAAAAACAATTAGATGCAGCTTTTACAATGCTGATTTCATCACAGTATCCTTGTTCTGCCCTATAGATAACTGTGAATTCAAAGAGCAACAGTTAAATCTTCATACTAACAGCTAATTTAAATGGTGTAACTTGTAACTGGTGTTGTATAAATCGAATAAACAGTGGTATGGCTCAAAATATACAATTTTTCTCCACCTGTGAAGGGGCAGGACTTTCATAATTCACTCATGACTCTGCCACTCATTAGTTAAAGTTCAATCCCCCCACTCATGGAGATAAATCACAAATTTTAAGTCAGGCCATTGTGCATTCCTTATTTATTAGAAGACTTGTCCGATAGCTAAGTAATTTTTTAAATTACTGTATGTAACCTCCATCACTTGGTTCACCAACCAACATAACTGTGCTCTTGTGGGTTAGCACGGCCCAGGTGCTCCTGTGTCTAGGGGAATCTTGATGGTTCAGATTGCCATGAGCCCCTTGCAAACAATTACACACTTTGACCAGTTTACTCTTTTCTCTTTTTTACCTAGGAGCTGCTGAGGAAGGCACTATGGTTCAGTGGAAAATAATACTCAGACACAGGAATGTCTAGTCCTTGATTCTCTTTTACTGAGGCAGTTGGTATGTGGGGCAATACAGCTAATTCAGATGTCCACAGGGACCTAAATCAATTTGACATCTGCATAATTAAGTACGGAACTCCAATGATTATTCCTTGGTCTGATTCCCAGCACTGCAGCCACTATCTATACCATTTGTCCTGGACTCTTCTGGTCCCTGATGCACTGGCAATGCCAATCCTGGTTCCACCTTTGCTATCTGTAACTGGGAATCTCACTTCCCTAAATTCATATGTTATCTGCCCATTGTGACCCATTAGCCATTCTCCACCCCTCTGCCAAATAGCCCCCATCCCCAGGTCTCCCCAGCCCTATTACACAGGTGTCCTCCTGGACTTACCTGTCCGTCTCTGCCCCCAGGGCTTGCCCCTCTGGTGGGGTCATTGGGGCTCCCCTCAAGCCTTACTGGGAACAGGATCCAGTTCATGTGGACCTGCCAGATAGCCAGGTATGGGTCCTGTGGGACACTGGTGTCATCCTGTCAGTTGACATTTTCCAGTTTTCTCCCTGGCGCAGAGGAAGTGGCATGCAATGATGTCAATGGTCATACTGTGCATGCTCACATTTGCAGTACATCGGCCACCTACCCCACCTCTGCTTCTCCCTTGTGCACGGTCTCGGCATGCTGACCCCCATCCGCTGCTAGGGGCCAGGCTAATGCCAGGCACTGATCCCACCCCTCCCCAGAGGAGGAGAGCAGTCCATGGGATGCTCAGTCCTCCTCCCCCCAGCCAACCCTCTGACTTCTGAGCTCACTTCTGAACTTGGGTCGTCAGCACCACAAGCATAAGCACTATCATGACCCATTTAATAATTTGTACAGACTGTGTTCGCATGCCAAACAAGGTGTGCAGAATTGTTTAGGGTAACTACTTGACTAGCCCACCAGATAAGTATCCCTAATTGTATCCTGGCTCCTGGAAACTTCTCAATGCCCCTGCTTGCATGGCAGCACTCACATCAGCCAATGAGCCGCTTTTGCAGTGGCACCATGTAGCCCCCACCCCCACCCACTTGGGACTGCCCACTCATGCAACCACAAGTGCCCAATTTTATTTTATTCAAGGACCCTCACCACATATCAGAAATTATTTTCTACCTGTATCTTGGAGCCTTTCTCCTTACAAGACCCAGCGTGCAGCTAAATTTCTCATTTACTTCCAGCCTTCTCAGTCTGTGGATGGCCTGTCTGCATACTTACCAATATCACCCCCAGCCACAATATTTATAACCCCTCTTTACAGGAATCCACCTTAGGCCCACAGATCATTAGGTGGCACTCACTGAGGGTGTACCCCCAGGATTCCCTTCTCTCCCTTGGATTGCTCTGACTTTCCCACTCTAGGACATGTGTTCAAATCCCTCCTCTGAACTTCTGGTTGAGGAGTGTGTGAGTGCCTGAGGTCCCTTACTAGCCAGGTATCCAGCTGTACTGTGCAACAACCCTCCCAGCGATAGAGAACCGAGGCCTCATCCCACCCCTGGTTTGAGGTGACAGGCACTCTGGTTCCAGGCAGAAGCCCACACTGAGTACTATACTCCCCTGATCTGTGTTCTGGGATAGCCACATTGATAGCCCCTCCCACATGACATGTGGCCCGTCCCACTCAGAGCATGCAATACTCTACTGTATCCAGCCACAAAGCTGGCATTCATGGAAAGCATCCTCCAGCTGGTGCCCTGGCATAGGGCACTGCACTGGTCCTCCACCTGTCACCCATGAGCAATAGCCAGTGAGGACTTCTGTGCTGCAACACACTCTCCCTGCCTTCTGGATTGGCTAGCCCCTCAGTCCTGGTACTGCAGATATCCTGCCAAATCTGAGACCAAGCCTCCACACTCAGCCTCAGGGCATCTTTTATATCACTATACTCCTCCTATTCCTTATATCCCTCAGAGTCTAATGTGGAGGCACCAAATTCCTGTTAATGGCAGTACTAGTAACAAGCATGTCCCCTATCAACAGGGAGGGCATTGTTACAATTATACTTTCTTACAAATTGTGTTATTAAGAGACGTTATACCAGGACAACTGACACTCTTCAGATAAGCATAATGCCTATAGAAAAATGTATGGTTATCAGGGAGGGTGGAAGCAGAACTGGTATGTTGTTAGGGCTGCATGAGTTTTGCCATCATGCCTGAAGAGGGGAAAAGGTGAGAGGCATGTTGCCAACCTAGAATTGAAACTGGCTATACCGCTGTGGCACTGTATGGAAGGTTGACTGATGGCAGCACTCCAAAGGATGGCAGACACTAAGGGGTAGGTGGGAGGTTGGGGTGCAAGACACTGAGAGGGGTGCACATCTAGTATGCTGCCAGTGCTGTGTTATTTGTATGTACACCATCCTGCCCATTGAGGACAGGGGATACATCTGTGGATATTGCAGTCTAGTCAGTGCTCTCTCGAGAGACACTGCCAGGCTTGATTGGCAGTTTAAGGCACCATGTGGGTGCAGGTAAGAAAGAAAGGAGCTGAGGAGAATGAGAGAGAGAGTAGGCCGAGGGCATGGCACTAAGCCAGAAGGGAGCAGCTGACTGGGATAGGTAGAATAAGAAGGGAGGGGCCTGGGACTGTGATCTCCAAGGGAGAGATGAGGAAGGATCCAAGTGGAGAAGGGGTAGAAGGCACAATCATAAGGGAGTACCATCATCAGTGGACACCAGTAACAGATATCAGCATCTGGTTGACCAGGTTGAGGGGGTCAACAGGTGACTGGGGCTGCTGGGGTCAATCTAGGCAGCAGAACACCTGACTTTCCAAGGAAAAGGAAGAAAAAGGCTGGGCAGAATGGCAAGAAGGCTGTATAGGTGGCTCCATAGTAAGGGCAGTGAGTGAGGTAGAAGGGTACATCAGTTGCCCAGGATGGTAGCTTGGGTATGGTGGTTTGCCTGCCTGGAGTAGGTTAAATAAGAGCTATCCAGTGCCAATCAACAAAGTGGGGTGGGGGCATACTGTAATCACCCATGTTGGCATGAATGACATGCAGAGGCTGGTTAACTTGATGTAGGCAGTCGGACCCTTGAGGAAACCTGCTGCAATGGTGGTATTGGATATAGAAAAGGCATTTGACTCTCTCAAATAGCCATATCTTATGAGGGTTCTCACTGCTTTTAGCATGGGGAAGAATTCACCAAGTGGGTGGGTAATATATACTCCCCCCATGGGCTGTGGTACTTACAAATGGAAGCTTTCACAGCCATTCTCACTGAGGTGGGGAACAATGCAAGGGTTCCCCTTTCCCTGGGACTCTTTGTACTGGCCATAGAACTCTTGACCAAAAGACTGAGCTAGGAAGGGGATATTCTAGGGTTCACTGTGAGAAGGGAGTTCTATAAATCACTGCTCTTTGCAGATGATATCTCCTCGCCATTAGGAATCGTGAAATATTACTTCGAAGGATGATGGGATTATTAAGGGAATCTGCAAGTATATCTGGACTGAAAAAACAACTGGGGAGAAAACAGAGGTAATGGAAATGAATAAGAAAAGTAAACATGAATGCATAAGGGGGGGGGCTACATTTGACAGGGGAAGGATTTAGATATCTGTGGATATAGGTGGTCCCAAAATGGGAAGAGTGTGTACACAGCAATATTGACACCCTGCTCAAGGCTGTCAAAGGGCCTTTTTATACCGGGCACCTATGTGGCTAAATGACCTCCCAACCACCATCTCCCAGTTACCTAGCCTTTGCCCTTTCAAAACAGCCCTCAAGAGCTATCTCCTTGAACAATCATCCTGTGACTGCTACTGACCCTTGCTACACCCGATGTTGCCTGGTCCAGTGGTATATTCACACCAGTGTATTGTATCCCTGGCTTCCTTCTGTTGTCTACGGTTGTATCTGCTTCATCAGTTGTTTGACCCTGGGTTATTCCACCCTGCTTTGCTTGTTATTTTGTCTTGTTGCTTATAACTACCGCCCTCCAGGCCTGCTACAGTTTGTCTTGTATAATTGTTTAATTAGTGGCTACTTATTTGCTTCCCTCTACTGTTGTATATTTGACTTGTATAATCTGTTTAACTGTATGGCTACTTATTTGTCTTCCCTCTACTATATTTCCCCCATCCTATGTACTTTGTGACAAGGAGCCTTTGCAAGAGTCTATGACTCAAAGGTTGTATTCCCATTTACTAAATAAATAAATAAAAAATAAATAAGAAGGAAATGGATACATGGAAGCCCCTCAAATTATCCTGGGAAAAAACACTAACAGGGGATAAGTTGTCTACATGTTGGGGTAGCACTTACGGAGCCAGCAGGAACACCAGTGGTAAGCTCATGCAGCTGAAAAACTCTTTATCTATAGCACTGCAACCGGGCAGCACTTAAAAGGATGGATTCATTCCACATAGCCAGCAGTGTGGGAAACCAGGAGGCAATTTACTCTGCATTTTGTGGGAGTGCCAGTCACTGCAGCAATGGTGGAGATAGCTACTGGCAATGGTGAGAGATATTACATAGTTGACAATCCTAGATGATACAACACTGTCCTAGGGAACACTTTACATCTACCAACATGGGACAGGGCAGTATCCCAGTGGTGTATATCTTCACTCACAGAAGCTAAAAGGCTACTGCTTTGGAGATCAAAGTCTTCTGATATTCTTCACTTGGGCAAATGGGTGGAAGGTATGCACAGGAGGGCAGGAAATAAGACTGAGTTACCTAGCAGTCAATAAACTGTCTGCCATTACTAACATTTGGGGGTCCATTCTTGCCTTCATAGGGAACCAAAGCAAAAATTAAACTACAAGTGAAGCAAGTGTTGGGGTTTACCTCTCTGTATAAGCCTATCATTGCATGAGCAGTAAAGGAGGGTGAGTGGATAACTAGAGTCAATCAAGTGCAAGACCTCTATACCAGTCACAAAACGCCTAATATATTGTGGGAAAGTTATCGGTGGAAGAACATAAATTACTCTCCTACTCAGTTATTTTTTTTTTTTTTTTTAAACAAGCCAGTTATTGGCTGTAGTTAACGGTAATGTCAGAAGAAGTAAGTTAATGGGTAAAGGCCATCAATGAAATCTATATACTTGGAAGCCCTATGGACTGTGATGGACGATGGATGCAAGATTAGTAAAGTATCTCCAAGAGGGTGGTTATTGTAGCACTGCAGAGGAATCTTATGCACTGAATGGACAAAATGTACCAATTATTACTGAAGAAAGCCAGGACATAGTGGCACTCATACAAGCCTAATGGGAGAAAGAAAATTACTGAGACATCAGGATAGAGGGCTACAGACTATTCCAAAGGGATCTGCCTGACATGAAAGGGGTGAGGGGTATCTCTTCATAAGGAAGGGAGTCATTGTCGAGTACAACCTTGGGACATCTGGGGGAAAGTACAACAGTCCATCTGGGTCAGGTTAGGGCAAAAGGGGGCAAACAAGTCACCTTGGATGAGTGCTACAGGACCCTAAACAGTTTAGCAGAGCATGATGCCCAGATGGTTGAGGAAATTAGTAAGCAATAAGGGGTAAGGGGCCAAGAACTGTCTCTCCCCCCCTCCCCACAGCTGAATGGGATCTAAGGTAATTGGATCCACACAAAAGTGGGTCTCTACCTGTTTAAAAGAGACTCAGCTCAGTGCTACAGTGCAGTGACAGACCTCACTTGAATGCTTAGCATCAGCCTGATAAGTAGCATAGGCAGGGCACTCAAGAGAATTTTTCTTTCAAAAAGCTGAAAATCTTCACTTTTCTTCAGCAAATCACACAAACAAAAATCTGCACCAGCAGGGCTGCTATGCAGAATATTTCTTATTTTTTTTAGCAGGAGAAAAAGCAAAAGGAAAAAAGAACCTCATCAGTTGAGCAGTGCATTGAAAAGCAACAAGTCTCTTGGGCCAGGGGCTTGGTTGGAGCTGGAACTGGGATGAGGGGGACTGTACCTGGGCAGTTTGCAGCAAGAGAATGAAGTATTTGCAGTCTGCCAGTGCCCTGTTGCCCAAAATAACCATTTTTTTTTAACAAAAATATCAATAAGCCAAAATGGATTACAGCATTTTTTGGCAGTGATTGCATTTTTTTTTCAGAATGAGCAGGGTCTAGTACAGAGACCAGTAAGGCCTGATTAAGGAGTTACTGGGCAGTGGGCAGAAAGTTGGTATGTGTAGGCAGCCTGGCAGTGCCTATGTGCCTACAACAAAAAAAACTTCTTTTTCAAACTAGAAGAATGATGATTGCTGCTTTTTTCAGTGACTGCAATTTATTTTAAGATTAGTCAGTGTGCAGCAGATCCCAATGAGACTTGTAGATAGGGCAGTGTGCAAAAAGTGGGGATTGGCTGGATATTGATTGCCGCTTTCATGGCATCCTATAAAAATATATATATATTTTTTCCTTCCAGTCTTCACGATCCCAGCCTCCTGAGGTTCCTCCAGTAGCATTATGTGTGTGTCATCCTGAGTTGTGCTAGTGTAGTGTGCTCTGGGAAGTAGGCAGCAAGTCCGTCAGTTGAGAAAGGCAAAAATAAGGTGACTTAGAGCACTCCAGTAAAATCGGTTCTGTAAAACCCGAATAGTAAGATCTTCTGTTCCAAACAAATAAAAGCAAAAAAGGTTGTCTCAGTTGCACAAGTAACAGTGTTTATTTGGACAAAGTACCATATTATGACTTACTTAAAACAGCCATACCAAGCAACATGGAGTCAAGTGGATACCTGATGTAATGTTCTGGGGACCAATTTTAGGGGACTTGCAGCAGAGAGTTTGATGCAAGGGGTGACGTGTCATATTTTATGGGCAGTGCAATTTTACAATTGCCGCAAACCCCCTGCCGCAAGTTCCTTGCACTGAATGCATCAAGTTAGACCAGCTCCCCTCTGGTCTTACTTCACACCATTGGGGGACCTGTATTAAGGGCCTTGCACCCCAGCTTTGGTGCAGCTGCCATAAAATGATGACTAAAAAGGGTCAAAAATGTCACAACTGTACCAGCCCTTGTAAAATCGGTCTGCATTGCATCAAAGGCCTTTGACGCAGCAGCGCCAGACACTGTAGTTGATGCAGGGATTGACGCAAGCCCTGCTCCAACCTTCTAAAATCGGGTCCCTGATGTTTCGCATTGTACTGGTGCTTTCACTGGGGGTGGAGTCACAGTCCTACTATCCCTCAGGAAATACTGGATTTTCATGAATATTCATGTAACCCCTCACCCCTGCCTTTTTTAGCAAAATGACAGGTGGCATGCTGTTGAAGCTGACAGCAGTACCTGGTGGGGACTGGGTTCGGGGAGGATGAGGTTACTCGGCACAGGGGACCTAGGTTTGGCTACTCTGCACAGGGGCACCCAAGTAAATCCGAACACAGGAAGCAATAACTGTAATGTCCAGAACCAGGAATGGGATTCTCCAGTGTGGCTTTTATTCACATCCAACCTGAACAAACAAAGCATAGACGGACCCCCATGGGGCTACATTTCCTGGTAATGCAGATTAGAGACAACTGAACACTTTTTTCACCATTTCCAGCCCTTAGGCTCTAAACCCACCAGGCATACAGCCCGGACTTGCACGCATCTTTGGGTACACAGCCCAACTTGTACACTACTTGGGTTTTCCCCACTGGCCCGGCTCCCCCGCCGCCCACTTGATCCCCGGTCCATTTTGTGAATGAACCAATTATCCATGTTGTGGCTCCCCAAACCACACTAGAGCCTTCGACTCCTAGAGAGAATTTTCCTTACAATCCCACGTCTGGGTACTTCTCTCATCACTGGCCAAGTGCCTGTGGTAAAGTAGAAATCCACAGAGCAAATCCGTAGAGGTGGACCTGGTCACTAAAGATGGGGGGTCTCCCACCTCCAGCTCCCACAGTCCATACCCAGCCATTTCTCTGGAAACTAAACAATTCCTTTACTGAAAACTTGCAAATGTAGATTCCTGGGTAGACGTATGTCACATCTCCTCTACATATCATTTTGATCCTACTAAGCACTGGACTTGAACCTACTTTTACTTGTTGGCTAAGCCCATTACTCTAGGCTTCCCACTATTTTAGTAGTTCAATCCCCACACTGTCACACAAGTCCAAGGGTGAAAAACATAGGCCCTTTCAGGAAGAGCAGACACTCACCCTCTGGTTGCAGGTGCCACACAGGCGACTCTCAAGTCTTCTTGTTCTCCCAAATAAACTCTGGAACACATAGGCATCTTCTCCTTTAGTAGCAGAACTAGGGGGTTGCCCCAGGAATCTGCAGGGAACCCTTTCCTGCCCCCATCCCCGAAGGGAAGGGGCACTGAGACCCGAAAACAGCGGTCTCCACCACTTCAATTATCTTCCGTGTCTCTCTCTTTTGGTGAAGACACACACCCTTTTACTTAAAAGTAGCCCTCTGTCAGGGCTGAGGTGCCAAGAGCCTACACTGAGCTGCTGTGCTGCTTCCTCAGCAAGCTCCCAACACCAACTCCACACTGAACTGACTGACTCTGTTCAAACCTCCCAACGTTCTATACCAACTCCCTTGCTGCAGATTCCAATGTGGCTCATGCAGCTGTGATAGTTCTATTGGTGATGTCATCCCTCAGTCTCAGCTGAGACTGAGAACAGAGTGAGACAGTGTGAAACCCATTTAACTGGAGTTTCACAAGCTGCCTTCCCTGCCTACCACTAGGTCTTATTGGGATTCTAGTAACCCTGGTAACAAGGGGGTTACACTCATTAATCAACAAAATATCTTGCCTTTTGTCATTTCAAGTTGCCAGTACCAGTATGAGGATACATAAAAAATACCAATTAAATATCAATGAAATTATGTGTCCCAAAATGCTGCATGAAAAAAATAAAAATGAAATGGTGCAAACCTGAATTATAGTGGAAATAAATCACAAATAAAGCAATACATTAGCTCTTCTTCAGTGGAGAGGGCTACATAACAATTAATCCACAACCAAGTACAGTAGCACAGTGCAAGAGACAGTGAGAGGAGGGAGTGGTGGGGAAGGAAAAGAAAGGTAGGAATGCATGGTGGGAGCAGCTTCTACTATTATGGAAAGAAGAGAAAAGAAATAGGACAGTTTATAAATGTTTAATTCATAATGAGCAAAAAGATAGACAACTGTATTTTAAACTAAAAAGTCTTAGGGCCCCATTTTCAAAAGGTTGGTGTGGCACAAACTGGGTTTGTGCCATGCTGACTTGGAACAGTGCCAGCTGTCTAGGGCGCGCCCATATTCAAAAGACGCAGATGCACCACACACCCCCGACAGCACCATCCCACACAATATTGTGCTGTGCCCATGCAAATGAGGGTTCCCTCATGCATATGCGGTGCAGCACAATATTGAAAGTTTCAGAAGCGCAAACTGGCTGCCAGCAGCGGCACCATTTAATACTTCTGAAACCCACCCCTTAACAGTGCGCAGACCCATCTGCATACTGTCAAGGGCTGGGTACTCTGGTGGTTCAGCGGTCCCTTCCTAGCACCGATTCCTTCCCAAGTATGCATTTCAGACATTGTGGTGGTCTAGTGGTCCTTCCCCTGCCCAGATCTCCTCCCTAGTACTTTCTTTTAACGTCCCTGGTGATCTAATGGTCCCTCCTCTGCTCAAATCTCTTCCCTGGTTAATACTATTCAATCACTGGTAGTCTAGTGGTCCCTCCCTATCCCCGATCCCTTCTTCAGCTAATACTATTCAATCGCTGGTGGTCTAGTGGTCTCTCCCTATCCCCGATCCTTTCCCCATATAATATTATTCAGTTGCCAGTGGTCTAGTGGTCCCTCCCTATTCTCAGTCCCTTCCCAAGTTACTATTATTTAATCTCTGGTGGTCTAGTGTACCCTCACTAGCCCTGATGCTGTCCCGGGTTATTCATTTTCAATCCCTGGTGGTCCAGTGGTCTCTCCCCCCTCCCCCCTTCCCTGGTCACTTTAATAATCACTGGTGGTCAAGTGGTCCCTCCCTATTCCCAGTCCCTTCCCCAGTTAATATTATTCAATCGCTGGTGGTCTAGTGGTCTCTTCCTATCCCGATCCCTTCTATGGTTAATACTATTCAATCACTGGTGGTCTAGTGGTCCCTTCCTATCCCCAATCCCTTCCCCAGTTAATATCATTTAATCATTGATTGTCTAGTGTGCTCTCCCTATCCTCAATCTCTTCCCTGGTTATTATTATTTAATACCTGGTGGTCTAGTATTCCCTCCCTAGCCCTAATGCCATCCCCAGTTATTAATTTTCAATCCCTGTGGTCTAGTGGTCCCTTCCCCCTTCCCTGTTCCCCAATTCCCCTCCCGAACCAAACAGATAGAATTCCCTGGCCAGTCTTGCCACCCACCCCCACCCCAGCAGGTAGTGACCTACCACACCCCTTGCCCATGCCGACCCATGCGTGAGCTGCGCAACCCTCCTCGCACTGCCATGGCCAGCCACTGACAGACTGTCGGTGAGCGTGTACAGTACATAATATGTGCTCATTGGTTGTCAACCAATGAGCACATGCTATGTACTATGTATAAGCTCACTGACAGTTCATCAGTGTTGGCCATGTTGGTAATGAGGAGGCTGCAGTCCCAGCATGGGTTGAGTTGGGGGAGGGGTGATGAGTCACTACCTGCCAGAGTGGGGGCCACTAGACTACCATGGAATTTACCTATTTGGGTCGGGATGGCGATCGGGGAACAGGGGAGGGGGGAGGGACCACTGGACCACCAGGGATTTGAAAATTAATAACGGGGGATGGCATCAGGGCTAGGAAGGTAACACTAGACCATCAGGGATTAAATAATAGTAACTGAGGAAGGAATCAGGGCTAGGGGGAGACCACTAGACCACCAGCAATTAAATGATATTAACCGGGGAAGGGATCGGAGATAAGGAGAGACCACTAGACCACCAGCGATTGAATAGCATTAACTGGGGAAGGGATCGGGATAGAGAAGGACAACTAGACCACCAGGGATTAAAAATGAATAACCAGAGACACGATCGGAGCTAGGGAAGGACTACTGCACCACCAATGCACTTTGTATTTATATGGGGACTGGAATTGGGGATTGGAGGGGTGGAACTGGCCCTGCGCACTCAGGCCAGGCACTTACATGGATATGAGCCCATAATGGGTATGCAAATGGCCCAATAGTGCTGTGCATGCCCAATGGGCTCATCTGCATGTTTGGGCTGAACATCGAGCATGGGGGCTGTGGTACTAACCAGTGTGCACCGTGCTGTATCTCTATGGGCAGTCTTCAGCCTTGCACCCTGGTAGGGCTGCGCCAAACATGCTTGCTGTGAGCCACACTACCAGGGTTTAATATTCAAACAGATAGAGTGGTCAGTTCAGACTGCGCTATCTGTTTGAATATGGCACCAGAGCCGAACAGCCCTATTTTTTCGTATGGTGCACCTTTTTGTGTGCTTAGCAGGCCAGCAATGAATATGGGACCCTTAGTCCCTTGATTGACTGATTGATTGATTTATTAATTGATTGACTGATTGTGGACTTTACTACAAAATACATTAAGATCTAAATCCTTTCTTGTAGTCTACCCAAAATAACAAATTGAAAGACTTTTATAGATTCCTTTACGTGAAACCTAAGATATCTACAAAGCTATATTGTATTTTAAATAACCATACATTAAAACTTCATATACACATCTGAATGTGATTACAATTAAATATTCAGTGCTTTCCCAGGATCAAAAGATCTATAATGTAATTTTGTTCACAACACTTGCAATATTATTTAGCAGCAGACATAACTTAATCCAGAATGTTATCATATTGAACCCATATGCTTTCCTGAATTCTAGAAAATATTTTAACATCTAGTCATTAGCATCCATACAATATATCTTATTACAGCATTTTTTAAATTTATCTGAATACACAATGCAGCTTAAGAGGTCAGTGCATCTTACAAGAATTGTGCTATGTCTAACATTTCATTTAGTGCTCTGGGATATAAACTGCCCAGATGATGAATCCATCTAGATTTGCCGCATAACAACGGTTGAAGTCTATCACATCCCCTTTCCCCTGCTGTAACCTGTTCAATGTCTATACATTTTAAATGTTACGGATCACTATTACGTGCATCAAGGAAATGTTTCTCAAGGGCAAAATAACAATTTGCATTCCTTATCCCATCACATGTCTCTGTATCTGATTCTTAAATTGCCTGGTGGTCTCCTGCTTGTGTGCAATTTGTGGTAGGAACACCAGGCAGCATACACTACCTACTGTGAGGTACAGCTAATAAAATATCTCACTTCCAGAGTTGTTTCTCTTGTTGGGATATTATACACGTTTCCAAAATACATGAGTTTACATGCTGTACATTGCACCTTTGGCAACTGTACATGCCTTTGAGTTTTGTGTGCTACCAGTTAATTTTTGTTTGGGCCTGTATAGTCGCTATACATAAGGACATCTCTTAGATTTGTTTCTCTTGAAAAAGGTACCCATAGCATACACCCAACTACATTTTTAATGAGTGTATCACTCCTTAAAATGTCCCAGTTATTTTTTTTGCAATGTTCTTAATTTCACTCTACCCAGCTGCTGCTAGTTGGCATTTTTGTGGCATCCTATCAAAAAAAAAATTAAAACAACATATATTTCACTTCCAGTCTTAATACTCCAACTTCCTGTGGCTCCTCCAGTAGCACTGTGTCTGTTCTCCAAAACCGTGTCACTTTAGTGGGATCTGGTTAGTGGGCAACATGTGGGTGTCAGCTGTTAGCCTCTCAGTGCCCAGCCACTGCTAGTTGGCACGTTTTTGACATTCTATCAAAAATAAAAAAAATACGAACAATATAACTTTTTTTCCTCCCAGTCTTCAGACTCCCAACATCCTGAGTTTCCTCCTGTAACACTGTGTTTGTTCTTCTGAGCTGTGTTAGTGTGTAGGATCTGGGCAGTGTGCATTGAATGAGTGTCAGTTGACCTGCCAGTGCCCTGCTGCTGCTAGTTGGCACTTCTATCAAGAATAAAAATACAAAAAAATATATATATATTTATTCCAGTCTTCATGCTGTCAGCTTCCTGTGGTTCCTCCTGTAATACTGTGAGTGTGTCCCTCCTGAGCTGTGCTAGTGTAGCTCTGGGCAGTGAGCAGCAAGTGGATGCCAGCTGTCAGCCTGCAAGTGCCCAGTGGCTGCTAGTTGGTACCAGTGTTGCTCAGATAGTATCCTAGAAACTAGGATACCAGCAGATGCCTCCCATTTGGCCAGATAGTTGCTGTGGTAGGATAGCAGTGCTATCCGACCATGGATCCTACCCTCTAGGATCCAGTGCATGGATCCTACAAACTTTGTGGATCCTGTGGATCCTAGCAACATATCCACAGTTCTGACCAACAGATCCAGCTCAGATCCTAACTATCCGACCTAGCATCCCTGGATCCTTCCTAGGATCCATCGCTATGTGACCCCGGATCCTACATCCACCTTTTGTAGGATTTCTGGTAGGATCCTAGGTAGGATACCAGCACTATCTGATGGAGGGTGGTAGGATCACAAAAGCACTATCTGATGGAGGGTGGTAGGATCCACAAAAGCACTATCTGATGGAGGGTGGTAGGATTCACAAAAGCACTATCTGATGGAGGGTGGTAGGATACCAGCAGTATCTGATAAAGGGTGGTAGGATCCACAAAAGCAGTATCTGATGGAGGGTGGTAGGATCCACAAAAGCACTATCTGATGGAGGGTGGTAGGATCCACAAAAGCACTATCTGATGGAGGGTGGTAGGATCCACAAAAACACTATCTGATGGAGGGTGGTAGGATCCACAAAAGCACTATCTGATGGAGGGTGGTAGGCTCCACAAAAGCACTATCTGATGGAGGTTGGTAGGATCCACAAAAGCACTATCTGATGGAGGGTGGTAGGATCCACAAAAGCACTATCTGAGTAACAGTAGTTGGTACTTTTGTGGCATCCTGAAAAGAATTAGAAAACTACAAACAACGTATTTTTTCTTCCAGTTTTCATGCCCCTGACTTCCTAAGGTTCGTCCTGTAGCATTATGTGTGTGTCATCTTGATCTGTGCCTGCGTAGTATGATCAGCTAAATGCCTTCTGGTGCCCATCCCTTACTGGTTGGCATTTTTGTGGCATCAACAACATAAATTATGATAAACAAATAAAATTAAGTATAAAAAACAAGTATTTTTTGGAGGGGTACCTGCTTTAGGCAGTGGAGCAGCAGAGAGGGGAAGGAGATGGAGTACAGTGGGATCATCCAGAAGCAGCAAAGGAAAAAGAATGCAGAGTCAGGGTGGTTAGAACCCCTCAGCTGCAGTGGAAACTGAAAGTGTAGAGGAGACTTCTCACAGTCCGTAAAGTATTATGTATTATAGGAAGTTGGAACTATTCGTAGTGGCATTGGAAGGGCTGTGACTCAAGCAATAATTGTAAAGGAAATCAAAGAAGAGGTGCAGCAGACTGCGACACAGGCAGTATAGGAGAAGGAAAGTGATTTAGGGGAGCCTATTGACAGAGACATGATCGTGAACAGTGTATGTACAGTACCTGATAAATCTGATAGCAGCCATAGCATTTCTGGGGAGGAGAATGAGGTGGAGCAAGTGGGAGTTGCAGTGGGGTGGGGCACATAAGTGCTGAAAACTGACAGACAGTGGCTCTAAAATGAAACAAACAAGCTGACTCATCAGCACAAGGTGCCAGCAACTCAAGTTTGAGAATGAGCTTGAGTCATCTGGGGCTGGCCGGGAGGGAAGGGGATTGTGTGTTTCAGAAGATGCTCTCTTCCTTTGGGGAAGGAGGATAGCTGCTGCATGGCTGGGCCCCACCTGGTTGGGGGGGTATAAGTTGGAAATTGAGAAACAGCAAGTGGCAGAGATGCGGAGGTAGAGACTGGGCCTGACCCAAGAGAAGGTGGCCAAGCCAGTGAAGGAGCATAAACTAAAACTTAAAAAAACAAAAGAAAAGAGGCCCCCAAAAGGCAAGGCAGAAAACAAGCATCTAAAACAACAGCAGAAAATGACATGGAAAAGACACATAGTACATAAGGTCCAGGAGGACACATGGGAGAGGTAGAAAAAGAACCCTTTCCTGAACCCGATAAACTGCTGGAGGGGAAGGTGGATGTGGATGAGGACGTAGAAGGCCATGGTAGACAACAGCAGAGAGTGTCACTAGGAAAGACCACACTGGTGGGATTTCTTTCAAGTGAACAAAGAATCACAGACACATGTAGTGTGCCATGTATGTAAGGACAAGTTGCATTGGATAAGCAGGACACAAGGTTGGGAATGCTTACCATGAACAGGCATTTGCTGAAGCCCCACAGATCTTGGTATAAGAAGGGGCCCCAGGGCATGGCATCATCATTATCAGCAGCAGCAGCACTATCAGGCAGTGAAGCTGATGAGGATGAGAATGATGACGATGATGGGCATAGGAAGGAGAATGTTGAGGGTGGAGAAGAAGAGGAAGGGAGTCATTCAAGTGGCAGCCAAAGCATTACTCCAACATCATTGTTCTTCGACTCATTGACTCCTACACCTCCCAAAGGCCGAAAACCCAATCCACTTCCACCCCAGGAGTGTCAAAAGTATGAACCAGCCGTGTCCCAAATGGGCTACTACCCCTGCCTTGCTGGATAGATCAAGGTTGAGGGGCCTGGGTTCCATTTCTGCTGTAACAAAGGTTATTTCCCAAGGTGATAACAAAATAGCGCAGTGCCTCCACCCAGAGTACAATTGTAAGTGGGTCTGATATTTAGCTAGTACAACCCCCTGGGATGCTGTACCAACCCACCTTACCTTACAGTCACCCCACACATGGAATCCCATATACCTAAAACCACATTTTCCATAACTTGCAAGTATTAACTTAAGCTAATAATATGCTCATGACTCAAATTTGTAAAAAACAGTTAACCATCAGTTTATTTACTAGGGCAGGGATAGGAATGGAAAATTGGATACAGAGGTTAAACAACAATTTGAATTTGCATTTTGGCATAGCCTCAGAAAACAGACCTTTTCACATTTTAAATTCAGACATCTTTCGGTACTACCACCCACCAACCTTCTGATGGATTAAGACAAACCCCTCTAATTATCTAGCTGCTTGTAGAAAGGTATTACATAGACCCCAACTGGTACCAGTCCTTAATCCAGATAAAGACTCCGCAATCCTATCTCTGGGTACCCAGCACTAAAATACTGCAGACCTGTAAATGGTGCAGCTGGTTGGCTGACGTTGGTGAGCTTAAATTAAATCAGAACTTAAACCTTTCTTTTGATTACCTTATCATTCTGGCTGAACTTGATTTTGAAGATAGGCAAGTAAACTTTAAACTTTATAATTCTTTAGCCCTTGACTTAGCAAAACTTGATAGTAACTATTTACAGTCTCCCAAATGCAGAGCAGTGTCTGCTTTACACACAGTTTTGCAGTCACTCTTTGGCAAAAGTAGCAGAAGTTTTGAAAAGGTATATTTGAGGTAGACACAATTTGTGGATCTGAATCTTGGCTGGGGTGCATAGCAAGGGCTTGCGCGGATCCTCTTTTAAGCAGCAGGCTCTTGTAGCTTTGCAGGCTGGAACTTCTCTAAGCTTTTGTAGTAGTTGAATCTCTGGTTAGGCTGAAGTCACAATTTGGAACACAGACCAGCACAGGGACCTGGGCCAGGACGCCTCAGACCCCCACATCTAGGCATGACCCCTCAGGGGAAGACATAATGGCAGTGCCTAGCTGGTGCACTACCAGGCTGATTCCCAATGCTGACCTTGAATAAAGTCTCTTTCTCTCTGGCATTCAGTTGCATAAGACCAACATTGGCATTTCGGCCACACTGCCAGCATAGCAGCTGGGGCTCTTTTACATTTAGAACACAGTCTGGATTCTTTACTGGACCCAGCCTCAATGAGACTCAGACACAAACATTGAGTTTCACAGAAGACCCTTTAGCTGGTACTGAAGGCACAAATCTTCCACTTGAACAGTCCCATAGTAACAGGTGCGTCACAAACAGACAAAGGTCTCTCTTCTCTCTCCTTTAGAGATTTACATCCGGGATTAAGGCAGGTCCTGAAGGATAAATTAGAAAGCTATGTAAGGGAGGGTTTACATTTAAACTGGGTGGGAAGGGGTAGCAGCAGGGAATAACCTAGCTAGTACTCCCCCATGAAATGGGGCAGGGAGGGCAGCAAGGAATAGCAAGGATGAAGGGAGTTTATGGTGGAAAGGACTGTCAGCAAATGCCAGGAGTTCAGGGAACAAAATGGTGGACCTGGAGGCCATTATGGTAGAAGAGGGTCTTGACATTGTGGCTATTTATTTATTCATTTAAAAAGTTGATAACCAGGAAAGGCACACTGAGCCAAGGCTCATTTCCAGGTGCGACCCGGGGCAGGGGGTAGAGGTGCAGTACAGCATACATAACATATAAGCATAAATAATAAACACAGCAGAGATAAGTAAAACATAATAAGCAGAGGTTATATTTTATACAACTTAGGCATAGGTTACATCCGCATGGTAACATAATAAGCATAGGTTACATCTCATATAACTTAGGCATAGGTTACATCTTATATAAAGGTAAAGCCTTAACAGTGTACATAACTGCAGACTCAGCCATCTGGAGTGATGAAAATGCATGGGCTAACATAACAGCTAGGAGATTTAGTACCGGATACTGTGCTACCAGGGTTGTGTGCAGAGGGCTAGAGGTAGCAGGTAGGCATGTATTGCCAAGGGAGACTAGAAGATTAGAGAGGTTAGAGGCAACGGTAAGGGGGAGAAGGGAGGTGCTTGAAGTGCATTTTAATGGCCAAGGCTGTAGGTGAGCATCACACAGTGAGGGAAAGGGTGTTCCAGAGAGCAGGGAGCCAATGGGAGAAGGCTATTTTTCCTACGTGTGTACGAGGTGTGGCCAAGGCAAATGAGCGGGGTCCCTTGAACATAGCAAGGCTATAGCAGGGCTATAACAGAGACCTGGTGGTCAGAGCACCAATCAAGGGAAGCAGGTGTCCCAGGGTACAGGCTTTTCAGAAGGGACAGGGCTGGCAGAAGGGGGTAGCATTGTACATCAAAGAAGACATCAGGGCAACGGAAGGGCAGGAGGTACAGGGGGTGGCGGAGGTCCTGTGGGTCACATTGTAAAATGGTCTGGGGCATCATTAAGGCTGAGTGTGATTTACAGGCCTCCCACACAGGGAGAGGAAGGGGATAGATAGATGGTTCAGGCGGTACAATGAATGGCACTCAGGGGGGAGATCCTACTACTGGGGGACCTGAACCTCCCCAACATGGACTGAGAAATCCCAACGACAAGGTCTGCCAGGAGCAGAGAGGTACTTGGTGCACTCCAGGGAGCCTTCCTGCTACAGCTGGTTAGGGAGCCCACTACGGGGGATAACATACTGGACGTGGTCCTCACCAATGGGGATAGTGTGGAGGAGGTGGAGGTGGGAGACTGTCTTGATGTGAGTGACCACAATACAGTGAGGTTCAAGATAAAAATGGGTAGGGAAACAAATTGATCCAACACAAAGGTTCTGGACGTCTGATGAACAGATTTTGCAAGAATGAGGGGGACTGTCAGGGAGAAAATGGAAGGTAAGGAGCAATTACGGGACGTAGAGGAATTATAGAAATGCATTGGGGGGGGTACCAAAAGCCACTGAGCTCTGCATCAGGAGGTTAGGAAAAAACAAAAGAAGAAGGAGACCACTTTTGTTTACCAGGGAGGAGGCGGAGTCACTTAGGGAAAGAAGGATGGCTTTCAGAACATATAAGAAGACCCAGAGGAGAGAGGACAGGGATATTTATAGAGAGAAGTTGAGGGTGGCAGGGCAGAAGATTATGAGGGCAAAAGCAGATACGAAAAAGAGAATTGCTAGGCATGCCAAACAGGGAGATAAAACATTTTAGGTATGTGGGGGAAAAGAGGAAGGCAAGGCAGGGGATAGTAAGGGTGATGGGGGAGGGGGAGCACTGGTGGAGGGAGACTTTGAAAAGGCAGAGGTGCTGAATAGCTACTTTTGCTCGGTCTTTATGGTGGAAGGGAAGGGGGAAGGGACCTGAGTTAAAGAAGAGAGGAAGGGACGACATAAGAGTAGATGCTACCCCTTTCAGTGAAGACAGGGTAAAAGAACTAGGAAGGTTGAAGGTAGACAAGGCAAAGGGGCAAGATGGCTTGCAGCCTAGGGTACTCTGGGAACTGAGGGAGGAGTTGGTGGCACCACTGGTGACGATCTTTAACTTGTCCCTGGATGCTGGATGGGTGCCAAATGACTGGAAGATGGTGGATGTGGTGCCACTGCATAAGAGGGGCAGCAGGGAGGAGAAGGGCAATTATCACTCAGTCAGCCTCACCTTAGCGGTGGGGAAGGTGATGGAGGTGCTATTGAAGGAAAGAGTGATAAACTACCTGATAGACAATGGACTACTGTACAACAGGCAACATGGCTTCATAACTGGGAGGTCATGTCAGACAAATCTAATAGAGTTCTTTGATTGGGTGTCGAAGGTGGTTGATCAGGGAGGAGTGGTGGATGTGGCCTATCTGGACTTCAGGAAGGCCTTCATGCTGTCCCTCACAGAAGGCTGGTAAATAAGCTGGAAAGCTTAGGGGTGGAACATAAATTAATTAGGTGGGTGGAAAACTGGTTGAAGGGCAGAAGATAGAGGGTGGTGGTTAATGAGGTACATTCCAGGGAGATTTGAGTAACAAGTGGGGTGTCCCAAGGGCCGGTACTGGGACCCCTCCTTTTTTTAACATCTATATTAGTGATACAGCAGATGGACTGGAGGGGAGAGTGTGCCTATTTGCAGACCATATGAAGATCTGCAATAGGGTGGACACCCGGGGGGTGGGGCCATAAGGGAAAATCTGAAGATTCTGGAAGAGTGGTCGGAGACTTGGCAGCTGGAATTCAATGTTAAGAAGTGTGCAGTGATGCACAATGGGTGCAAAAATTTGCAAGCAGCTTACACTCGGGGAGAGGGGGGGTAATTAAGCCAACTGAGCAGAAGAGGGATCTGGAGATTATAATGTCAAGCAACCTTAAGCTAGGTAATCAATGCAGCAAAGCGGTGGGAAGGGCAAATGGAATGTTGGTGTGCACTGGGAGGGGCATAACAAGTAGAAGGAGGGAGGTACTGATGCCTCTTTATAAAACCATGGTGAGGCTGTACCTGGAGTATAGGGGGCCAGTTCTGGAGACCACACTTATGCAAGAACATAGATGGGATTGAGAGGGTGCAGAGAAGAGCAACCAAGATGGTGCACGGTATGCAGGGGAAGTCATATGAGGTGCACTACCTGCAATGTATCTGCGGCCCAAATGAGGCCTTCCCATTCCCTGAAAGAGATCCAGTCACTGGAGCAAATTACTGGCTATATTTTGACACTCCAGTCATTAGAGGGAACTGTTGACAATAGTTTGATAATCCAACCATATAATGTATCTGCAGCCCAAATAGGCCATTCCATTTTCCTGTAAGAGATCCAGGCAATGGAGCAGACTGTTGACAGTATTTTGACATTCCAATCACTGCAGCAGACTGTTGATGTGGTTGCTAGTTCAACAATGTGGGGGGGGGGGGCTGTTGGCAATGTTTTGACACTCCAACAAACTACTGACAATACATTAAGGGAACAGAGCAATACAGATAAACAACCTGTTGAAAATACTTTGGAAGAGTACATGGATGCTAATGAGATAAATGAAATAATGAAGGACCTAATGGTTATTACATACAATAGTGCACAGACTGGAGAATAACAGGGAGTTTAAAACTCAGAATTCAAGATACAGATATTTAGCTACAAATGAACTGTATTTTGCTTTCTTTGTAATACATAGGCTAAAGTTGATAAGCAACATTCTATGCATAGAAACATAGAAACATAGAATTTGATGGCAGATAAGGACCGCTTGGCCCACCTAGTCTGCCCATTTCCCTACCTAATGGATAAGCTGCAGATCCTAGTTAACCAACAGCCTACTTCCTCCTACCCCCCACTAGAATTGCCTTATGTCTGTCCCATGCATTCTTGAATTCCTTCACTGTTTTTGACTCTACGACCTCCTCAGGAAGGCTGCTCCATGTATCCACAACCCTCTCTGTGAAGAAATACTTCCTGACATTACCTCTGAGCCATCCCCCATCTTCAAATTGTGCCCCTTTGTTTTTGCACATCTCTTTTTCTGAAAGATGCTACCCTCTTGGACTTTGTTGATTCCCTTGAGGTATTTGAAAGTTTCTATCATGTCCCCCCTCTCCCTCCTTTCCTCAAGGATATACATCTTTAGTTTCTTTAGTCTTTCTTCATATGTCTTCTGATGCAGACCCTGCATCATTTTGGTTGCCCTCCTCTGGACAGCCTCCACCCTGTCTGTGTCTTTGCGGAGATGGGGTCTCCAGAACTGTACACAGTACTCCAGATGGGGTCTCACCAGCTGTCTGTACAGAGGGATAATAACTTCCTGTTTTCTACTGGTGATGCCTCTCCCTATGCATCCCAGTATTCCCCAGCCCTCCTTACTGCCTTCTTACATTGCTTGCCCACCTTTAGGTCATCTGATATGACCACCTCCAGGTCCCTTTCTATTTTTGTTGTCAGCATCTCACCCCCCCATTGTGTACTCTTCTCCTGGGTTTTTATTTCCCAGGTGCATTACCTTGCACTTCTTTGCATTGAATCTAAGCTGCCATACATTTGACCATTCCTCCAACCTTGACAAGTCCCTTTTCATCCTTTACACCCCACCTTGTGTATCAACCTGTTGCAGATCTTTGTGTCATCTGCAAAGAGACATACTTTCCCTTCCAGTCATGCAGTAGTCAGTATGATTATTTCTCCTTTCTGTGCTAGCAAATCAGAAAGTCACGCTACAGCCATTGATATCCATGAAATGCACATGTTGCTTATGGCAGTAGTTTTGCTCCTTCTGCTGGTAGAGTGTTAACTGTTTGATAAGACAGAAAATGGCAAACCACAAAGGCAGGTGTTGTGTGCTTAGCACAACTTGGATAAAAACCACACGGTCACAGCATCCAGTGTAGAGAAAGGCAGAGACCGTGAGCCAAATCCTGAATACTCAGCTTGTTTATGACATGAAAAAACACTGATTTGCTGTCAGTGCACTTACCGCGCTGAGCAGAAAAAATGCCAGCTTATTTTTTTCCTATATAAGTTACCTTTAAAACTGTTTTTTAAAACTGAATTAAAGACCTATTTCAACAAGCCTTTCTTGATAGTTTTTTTAGCCGATTTTATTAGATTTTTGATGATTCATAATTTGATGTAAAATTTTACTTGTTATATTTATTGTTTATTTTATTTATTTACTTAATTGTGTGGTTTTTATTGTTATGTTGTACAGTGTCTTGGTATCTGAAAGGCGCTTTATAAATGAAGCTTACTTACTTACTTACTACTTACCTTGCAGATACACAAGGTGGGAGTCTTTTTCTACAGATGTTCAGCTTGGCATAGAGGACCGGCTGTAAACAGGAAAGAACTCTAGGACCTCATGTAAACTGAGATCTGGCTTTGGTCTGATGGTGGTAAGAACTTGCATGTTTATCCTGGCTGTAGGAAAAGGGGTTGCTTGGTATAAAATGTATTTTTCTGTATCTCTATTTTTGCGTCTATAAGTAGGGAATGCACTTCCATTCCCTGTCATGATTATAGTTGCTTGTTAATTCATTCTGCATAAATTGTTGTCAGTAAAAAGTTGCTTTAAGAAAAATGTATTGCTTAGACATGAATGTGACTATTCATTTTGGAGTTTTAGAGAACTAAGTAACTGATTGTCAAATGAAAGATAGAGGTGTTTATGACTACTGTTATAGAGGCCATTTGGGAACATTAAAACTAACTATAGAAGAATATAAACATGTGTTAGCCTGTATAGACCCCAATTATCCTGTCCCAATTCACAAAATTATAGGATGGTATCAACTAGCCCCAGGGCCTGATGCCACTGGGGCATGCAAGATAAACAATTGCCCTAGGCATGGCAATAACAGCATAGGCTGTGTGGTGATTAGAATATTTGCATATATAGACCAGGACCATTGTCCTTCTCCATATTCACATAAGTATGAGCACCGAGGGGATTTTGATGAATATGAAGTGCACTCACATAAGGGTAAAATACTGCTAATCAGCAAGGAAGATAGAGATATTATAGAAGCAAGAGAAATAATGGGCTCCGAACATCACGCGCTACCAGCCCTCTGTATAGCTAACCTGGTGCAATTATACCCTAATATAAATCAACTATTGACTATGTCCACTTCTCCCAAAGGTCATGGAAGCCAGGAAACTGAATCTCATGTACACGGAGAAAGCTTGGAAAGCCATGCCCAGGAAACAACACTGAACCTGGGAAAAACAGTGAAGAGGTGGAGGGAATTGGATCTGTACCCATTGGACACTAGAAGGGAGAGGGGGAACATGATGGAAACATTTAATTATGTGAAGGGGATCAATGAGGTGAGGGAAGGGAGCTTATTTAAAAGGAAGGTGGGGGTTAGAACTTGAGGGCATGGTCTAAAATTGGAAGGAGGAAGATTTAGAGCTAATGTGAGGGGGTGTTACTTCATGGAGAGGGTGGTAGAGGCCTGGAACAAACTACTGGAGGAAGTTGTGGCAGCTGAAATGGTGGAGGGATTCAAGAGAGCATGGGACAGACATAAGGGGTTGGCAAGTGGTGGGAAGGGAAGTCCCGTGACATAGGGGATGAGTGGGGGGGTGGGACAGACTTGATGGGCCAGAAGATCCTTTTCTGCCATCAGATTTCTATGATTCTATGAAGTCTTCCAACCAGGATCAGAAACTTTTACCTCCCTGATATCCTTTGTCATACTTTAGCTTCTTATAAGCTGAAACGCAGACAAAACAGTTCCTCTTGGCAGGCATGGCTCCGCAGCCCCAAGCAGGACAATCAAGCTTCTCCCAGGCCTCACTGGTGAATTTCCTTTCTCTATGGAGACTGCCAGATGACCACTGCAGAACTGGTACAATAACAATAAATTCTCTACACAGATGTCCACCCTATTCTGGCGCTGAGTCAACACAGGCAACAGACAGAAACTGAGCACCTCTTGGCTCTAGTGGCTTCTTGGCCCCCAAGCAGGTCTCCATCTCACATTGAGTTTCCAATAAACTTTCTCACTTAGACAACATTTTAAGCAGCATTCTCACCACTGAAATATAGCTGTCTCACAGTTGAAGACATAGTTCATTATGCTCTCTCACTGATGAGGTGGCAGGTACTTGCAGCTCTCTCACAACTGTAGGCAGAATTCTTACAGCTCTCACAGCTGAATATTACAGATCAGGATTTTTCAGATAAGTCCCTCCAAATGTGGAAAGGCAAATGTAGGCCCTGTGGGACAAGTAGCTGGCAACCCCTAGGCAGGTCCTTTCCAAACCTTGCAGGTACATTTCTCTAGCAAGGGGTCAGAGCCCCCTTCCCAGTGGACAGGCTCACACCGGACTGACTCAGAATCAAATGTCTCTTGAGTTTTGGGAGCTTTTGGCAGCTCCTGATTGGCTGCAAAAAGTGTTTTTCTGAAACATTAATACAGTATTCATCAGGCTCCTTCGACACCTGATTGGACAGTCAAATGAGTGCCAAACAATGTCCCTGCTTTTCCCCCACAAAGCTTCTACACAGTCCCATAAGTCTTTAGCACAGTTTCTGGCCTTCCAATTGACTAGGCTGAGGCCAAAAGCTGCTTAACGTGGCTGCTGGAAAAACAGTTTTTATGCAGTCCATACATGCCACAAGTTTAATGGCCTGGTGCAGCCAGAATAATTCTTTTTATTAAACAGTAGTCCTGCAGTTTTAAAGCAGCCTCAGTGCCCTGTTGAACAACTTCATAGTCCAACACATTAGATCAGCCCCACGCCTGATGCTGCTGCTGAAATACAGTGTCCCCAGGCAGCAGGCAGACTTGCATATTAATATTTATTATGCTCATTAATATTCATGATACATTTGAGACATTCATTGGGGCTCTTAATTTAAAATACTGAGTAGCTCCTCTGGTGCCTCCTCCAGGTCTCCGGTCCACGATTAGCAGAATTTGGGGACTGAGACCACTGGTGAGGCATCCGTTTTACTGCAATCGTGGTAAGAAAATGCATCTGCGCAAGTGTGCATGCAGCGGCCTCTGGCTCGCACAGTTGTGCTGCCAGAGTGAAGCAGCTCCATCATTTAGCTCTTTCAGACCAACTCTGGGCTAAAATCAATACGGGGACAGATGGTGGACTCAAGAGGCACAATGGGACTTGGGCTAGATGGCGGTGCCACTTGGGGGAAATGAAGCAAATGGGGGCAAATAAGGTAAGCCCCCACAGGGTGGTTACATAGGTGTGGCCAAAAAGTCTGCATTCATTTTAGTCATTCTGTTAAAGCACAAAAGTGTTACACAACATTCAGTTGCAGAAATATTCTCCCTCCATCACTTGAAAGAAGATTTCGCAAAGGTAGAATTCAACCAATTACATGATGCTAAGGCTGCTAGACCAACAGAAGGCCGTCCATCAGTATGTTGCTGAGCATAGCTTTGGCAAGGGAGAAGTAAACATTAGCCCAGATTAGTGATGACTGATGGAAATCCTTTGCTGAGTGCTGAAACTTATTGAGGAGGCCATGTAGGTGGTAAGTTTTGATGCAGCTGGTCTAACCTAGGTTCTTCCCTCACTGCACTGATTAACCTGCAACTTGTCTGCATGAAGTCTCAATATGAGGAGAAGGAGGATTCCAATTCTGCCAAGCTGGCAGAAAGAATAACAGCATGATTTTGTAATGACACACCCATTTCTGAAATGAGTAGAGATGACCATCACAACCTGTCCGCTATCTTGGACCTTCTTTTCAAGGACACATTTGAAAAATTCTTTTATGTAGAAAAATGCATTAAGGATCAGCAGTCCTGTGAAATCTGGCTTATCCATCTGGTCTCTGCATGTAAGGCACAAAAAAAGGCTAGGAGCACAAGTACAGCACAAGAAGAGGAACAGTTGTCACCCCTTACATGCCCATTGACAGGCCAAGTAGAGAAGATGGAAGAGGGAGGTTCCAAGGTGTTGCCCTTGCTACTGCTGAATGTCAGGGGAGTCGTACATTGTTTTCTACAAGTCAACAGAGACCTTCTGCTTCTGATGCTACATCCCCCCAAAATACATCTATTGATGACAACTGTGGGAGCAACAGTCTGACCATGGCTTGATAAAAAAACACAGCAAGTCACAGTGTGACATAATGGTGCCTGAGATGCCATCAAACAAAATGGTGCAGGATGATCTGGATGAGAACATGGCACTAGCAAAAGGAAATGAGTCTCTGTTGAGCTGGTACCAAAACATTACGATTTGTCTTTTGTCAGAGGTATGTCTTTTGACACAGGTACTGTAGCTGCTGAGCACTCAGTTGCCTACCTGCAAGTACAGACTCAGGAAGAATTTTCACTGCTGCAGACAACATAGTCACCAACAAGAGACCATACATTTTGACCCAAAATGTAGAGATGCTCACTTTCTTTAAAGGGAAATTGTTTAACCAGGAGAGGCACACTAAGCCAAAGCTTGTTTACAGGTGCAACCAGGAAGCACAAGGACGTTAACTGACTTGCTCTGAGTCACACAGTAGACAAACGGGAGGCTGTGGGAGTCAAACCCAGGTCTCCAGGTTTGCAACTCAGAGCCTTAAACCACTGCGCTATACTGCCACCTTAAAAAAAGTTAACCTTCCTCTTTTGAGAAAGACCTACTGTACTTGTCAAGGTTTCTAGATGCTGAATCTTCTAGATTTCCAACTGGGCTAAACACAGAGAATGATGAGGTGACTTGGGAGGACATTTGTGTTCATCCATCTGTAATCTGTTGAACCAGTACCCTACACACACCGTGACTGTAGGATACTGCAGTGATGTCTTATGTCTTCAGATTACAATGTTTTGCAGGCCTACATAGGATCCAATTTAAACAATGTACTCTATATAAGAGTAGCCACTGCAGGCATTTCATAGTTAGGACTGAACAGTGGGTCTCCACTTTGGCATCTGGTCATTTGGCGTGTTCACATTACAGCTGTAAAATGAAGACCAAGAGAACCCCTTTTCAAGGGAGGTAAAAGTAAGAAAATAGCCAATTTAGGCAGAAAGAAATTTTAAATTCTCTGATTTACCATGAGTGCAGGGGGCACCAGACTCCATTTGTTTGTTGTTAGTTGTCACAAAATCACACCCCTCATCAGAAATGTGATTTGAACTTTGTAAATAACATAAGGATAGAGCGTGCTAGCATAGGAATTTGTTTAGAGTTTAGGAGATGTATGGTATTCCTTAGCATGCTTCCTTTGCTCACCTGCGAATTACATATGTGGAAGCACTTTACTTTAAAGGAGCCAATTTAGGCAATGTGCTCTCTATAAGAGTAGCCACTGCAGGATTTCATAGTTAGGACCAAACCGTGGATCCAACCTTGCGTCTGGTGGTTTGCCTTGTTCACAATACAACTGTAAAAGGAAGACTAAGGGAACCCCTTTCCTTGGACATAAAAGAAAGAAAATAGCCAATTTAGACAGAAAACAACTTTAACTTCTCCGATTTACCATGGTGGGTGGGGAGGGTGCACTAAACTCTGTTTGTTAGTTGTTACTTGCCACAAAACCAGTAACACCCTTCATCAAAAATTTAGTTTTAACTTTTTGAATAAAATAAGGATAGAGCATGCTGGCTTTGTAATTTGTTGAAAATATTCCAGGCTATGTTAGCCATATAAGCAGAGTGTATATGGCATTACAGGAAGCCGTGTCCATGTTCGACTCTGTCCAAATGGACACAGTTTTTGGAACCAGCAACACAAAAATACAAACACACACACACACTGTGAGAGACTGCATTGAACGTCCTGTGTTCTTCAGATTACAATGTTTTCATGGTAATTTTTTAGGGAACATTGGCCATGTAACCAGTAAGGACAACACTTATCCATGAAATAACAGGAAGCCTTGTCCATGTTTGAAAAATAAAATGTTCCTGGCACTCTCACCTCTAAAGGTGTCCCTGCTATTGTACTGTGTCAAAGGCTGAACTGCACTTGTGAAAAAAAAAATGAAAAAGAGCATAGGATTCACTGAAAATGCTGATGAGTATGTATTTGTGGAACTCACATACTGTCAGAGATGCAGTACAGTAACTGCCCTACATTACATATGGGACTTCATCAGGGGCCTTATGAAGTCTCGTATGTCAGGGCACTCATAGGGCAGTAATTTTCACACTTCTCTGACAGTATGTGAGTTCCACAAATAAATACTTATCACCATTTTCCCGTGAGCGTTCTACTGTTTTTCTTTTTTGACCACATTTGACACTGTCTCAACGGATACAGTTTTTGGACTGAATCATCCTGTTGTTTTGGGGGGTTTCTTTGGCCCAGTACAATAAACAATTTGATTTAATACCCATTCCCAGTGCTTTTCAATAGCTGGACTGGCATGAACTAGTTTGCCAGTAAGAAAACTTTGGTGAACTTTACCTGGATTGACAGTCTATGTTTGAAGATTAGACTTTGAGAGGTTTGCACAGCCCTACTTCTCACCCTCTTTTGCTATGGTTTTATTTATTTATTTAATTTTTTTTTTGCAGTTAAACTTTTTATAAATTTTTTACAAGATATACAGACAAACCTCTTACAGTACAGTACAATGTGAGGGTTTTTAGAAAAATTGAGGCAGCATATAATAAGAACATTGCTACAATAATACAAGGAGCTTATGGTTTAAGATATAGTAAACACTGCAGGTCATGTAATTGACATATACTTGACAGTTGTAGTAACCTTAAAGTGGATAGTATGATTAGATATGGTTTATATTAAAATGTTACATAATTACATATGATGCTGCAAAAGGGAAAAAGTACATTCGTAAAAGGATTGTAGAGTAATAAAGAAACGATTGAAAACAGAGTACAGGAAAGAAAAGATATGTAAGAAAATTAGGAACTTGAAGGAAATGTATATTTAACCATCTGCTCTGCGAATATGAGATTTTATAAGAACGGTAATTAAAAATACCAAGAATGCAATGTTTAGGGTCCAGTGTAAAAGGCTGACCTACCACTTTCATTGCAAATCTGTGAGTACAGTGCCAAATCTTTTGTACGAAGGGACAGTGCCATAAAATATGCAATAAATCCCCATTGAGGGAATTGCAGTGCCAGCAATTGTTATTGTTCAATAAACCCATTTTTTGTAATACAACAGGAGTTCTGTACCACAAATGAAGGATCTTGGTTTGAATGAGGGAACTGCGTTTATCATTAAAAGATTTGTGACAGGAGAGCCAACACCTGGACCATTGTGCATTGGTGATATTATATTGTAACAAAGTACTCCATCTGTTTTTAGCATTGACAGAGTAGTCAGGAAGGATATCACAAATATCTTTGTAAACAGTGCTATTTAAATTGAATGTTATTTTTATCCATTTAGAGATATGTTTATCATACAGAGAATTGGTAGAGAAGGGTGTGAGGTAAGAGTTGCATGTGGTACGAAGCTGAAGATATTTCCAAAAATCCAGATGGAGAAGATTCCATACACCTCGTAGGTTGGTGTAAGATGTTAACTTTAATGACTTGGGTTCAAGCATATCCTGCAAAAAGAGAATACCCTTATTTTTCCAGGTACAACAAAAAATTGGGTGATTATCAAGAGATATATGGTAGCTATTGCTATGGTTTTATGAAAGGCAGATCATGCAAAATCAACTGACCACATTCTTCAAGAGGGGAACTAGGGAGGTGGACAGCAACAGGACCATAAATATAGCATATTTGGACTTCAGAAAGGCCTTTCATACTGTGGTGCACAATAAACGTGTTGTCAAAGTATACCAATCTGGTATACGTGATGTATACACAAGGCGGCTTAGTAAGTGACTTGCAGGCAGGAAGTAGATGGTTGTGGATGATGGTCACTACTCTGAGTGGAGAAGGGTGCTCCACAACATCCCTCAAATTGTGCTGGGGCCACTGCTCTTAGCATTTCATCAACAACCTGGAAGGTACAGATTCCAGCAGACTACTTAATATTACAGCTGGCACTAAGCTGGCCAGGGTAGTGGGCTCCCTTGAAGATGGGGACACACTCCAAGAGAACCTGAACAAGCTGGCTGACTGATCAGACTCCTGGAGTTTAGGATTCAGTGTAATGAAATGGAAGGTGCTAAATGCACACTTGGGGAGGAGAAACAGGTAGGACCTACACACTGTGTGGGGCTGCTGTTACTGCAATGAAGGAGGAAAAGGACATGCATTGCAAACATACAAGAAGAATGGAAAAGACTTGTCACTCATTGGTACCATACCTCCAGTATTCAGTGGTAATACTCTGTTATATTTCCTCCTGCAAACATTCATCTACCCTTTTCTTAAAGATTCTTACCTTTCTGAAATTTAATTCAGTTTTATTCAGGATAAAAATCACTGAGCAGAGCTCATTCATGAGCTCAATGGTGTCTTTTAAGGCAAAACATTTGATGACAAGCGAACATGTTAAACATGTAAATAGAGCTAGATGCAGCGTACGACTTACAAGGCATTCTGTATTTACCTAGGCATACTGACATTTCAAGTGCAAGGTAAGGTCCAGTGCAGACAGTATAGGGACAGAAGCTCATGGTTGTTACTACCTACAGTATGTTGCAAGAAATATTCCATAAAGCACAGTTACGTAGGACCTTGCCGTAACAATAGATCTTCGAGAGAGGTTCCTTCAGTAGGTCATCACATATAGGACTGGCACCACCTGGCATCAGGCCACATGGCAGACTTTTCTAGCAATACCTGATGGGGGACTGTCCACCCAATGTCACATGACTGATGTCAGCGTGACTGTATATAGTGGGCAGTCCCCATGCCCATCCTCCAGTTCTCCCGCTGGAACCAGGAAGAGGACTGACAGCAGGAGCGAACAGGATTTGGAGTCCCTGTAAAACAGAAAATGAAGGGAAGGATGGAGGGAAAAATATGACCTACTGAAGGAACCTCTCTTGAAGATCTACTGTTATGGTAAGTTTCTATGTAACTGTACTATCTTACTTTGAGAGGGTTCCTTCAGTAGGTCATCACATATAAGGCAGAGTCCCAAGCAGTCCCTCCAAGGAGAGACCGAGAGAAACTAGGGAGGAGGAAAACTAATTCCAACAGAAAAAACTGAGGTCCAGAAAGGACCCAGTCTAGGACAGAAGGCCCTGCAGGATGGCTAGGCCAAAACCAGCCCTCCACCTAGAAGCAATGTCCAGACTGTAATGTTTGGTAAAGGTATGGACAGAACTCCAAGTAGCGGCAGTGCAGATGTCGGCCGCAGAAACATTCCATAGGAAGGTCACAGAGACAGCCATGCCCTTAGTAAAATGACCTCTGATGGAACCTGGCAGAGGCTCTTCATACTTCTGGTAGCAGTATCGAATGCAGTTGCCTAACCATTTGGAAAGGCCCTGCTTAGAAACCGGTTTGCCCTTCAATCTCGGGGCCAAAGAGACAAACAACTGGTCGCAAGAGCAAAACTCTTTGGTCCTATGGGTGTAACACTGGAGAATCCGATGGACAGCCATCTTATGGAGGACTGCCTCATCTTTGTTTGAGGGGGATGGGTAATACACTGGAAGCTCTACTGACTGATTCAATGTGGCTTCTGACACCACCTTGGGAAGAAACCTTGGATGGGTTCTGAGGACCGCCCGGTCCTGATGGAAAATCAAGTATGGCTCCTTGCAGACTAGAGCGTGAAGCTCCAAAATCCTTTGGGCTGATGTGATAGCCACAAGAAAAAGCACTTTCCAGGATACTAAGTGCAAATCACAGCTCATAGCTGGCTCGAAATGAGGAAGGGTGAGCTTTTACAGTACGAAGTTCAAATCCCAAGGCGGAGTGGGGCTGCGGATGGGGGGTTTCAGATGGAGAGTCCCTTCCAGAAATGTTTTGGAGACATACAACTGTGCCACAGGTTTACCATCCACTAGCTCATGGTACACTGAGATAGCTGAGATATGGACCTTTAAGGAAGAATAGGACAGACCGGAGTCTGACAAATGAAGGAAGTATTCCATGACTTGTGGGGCCGAGCAAGAGAAGGGGTTCCAACCCTTAGCAGTCGCCCAAATGGAAAACCGCTTCCACTTCATGGTGTAAGTGGAATGGGTAGATGGTTTTCTAGCCTCAACAAGGACTTGAGCAACCCTGGAGGAAACCCCAAAATGGGATCTCGCTATGTCTGCAGGAGCCATGCACAGAGATGCAGGGTCCTGAGCCCCGGGTGTACCAGTTGACCTTGATCCTGGGTCAGAAGGTCATGAGTCACTGGAAGTGAAACCAGTGGTTTCCGGGAAAGCTGCTGTAGCAGTGGGAACCAGATCTGTCTCGGCCAGAGAGGAGGGATGAGGATCATCTTTGCCCTCTCCGCATGAAGCTTAAGGAGAACCCTCTGCAGAATGGGAAATGGAGGAAAAGCGTACAAAAATTTCCCTGTCCAAGATAGAGACAATGCGTCACTCCAAAAAGCACCTTGCTCTAGAATGAGCGAGCAAAATTTGGGAAGATTTGCACTGGATTGGGAGGCGAAGAGGTCGATTTTCGGATGCCCCCAATTTTGGAAGATGGACTCCACCACTTCCTGATGTAGTTCCCACTCGTGAGCTAGGGTCCGAGATCTGCTGAGATTGTCCACCAGGACATTTAGAATGCCTGGAACGTGCACGGCCACAAGGACCAGATGGTGCTGGACTGCCCAGTTTGACTGGCTTCCTCCTTGTTTGTTGATATACCAAACTACCAACATATTGTCCGTTTGGATTAGCAGTGATCCCTTTGGAAGGAAAATCTGAAAGGCCTGTAGCATGTACAGGACCACTGTCAACTTCAGAATACTGATGTGGAGAGAAGTCTCCAAGACAGACCATAGTCCTTGTGCTTGGTGTTCCCCAAGGTGAGCTCCCCACCCCATATTCAAGGCATCCGTAGTGAAGGTGGCTACTGGTGCAGGGTTCCAAAAGGGAAGTCCCAAAGAAAGATTTCGAGAATCCTTTCACCACTGCAAGTCTTTCTGAACTGCTGAGGAGATTAGAACCGGATGGTCCAGGTCATCCAAGAGCTGATCCCACTGCTCCTGCAATGACCACTGAGTAATCCTCATGTGAAGCCTTGCTAGGGGAACAGTAGTGATGGAGGCTGACATCAAGCCCAGAAGGCAAAGGACTTCCCAAGCTGGGATGGTCCTGAGGGAAGCCACCTTGGAGGCCTGACACATAAGGGTCTCCATCCTGTCTGGAGGAAGGAAAGCTCTGCACTGGACCATATCCAGGACTGCCCCAATAAACTGAATTCTCTGGGCAGGGATAAGGGATGACTTGGGAACACTGACCGTGATCCCTAGTCTGCTGAAAAGGTCCAGGGTAAAGAAAAGAGCCTCCAGCAAAGAATCCCTTGATGGGGCTGAAATCAACCAGTCATCCAGGTGAGGGAAGACTGCAATACCCCTGCGGCGTAGGAACGGCGCGACCACCACCAGGCATTTGGTGAAAACCTGTGGCACCAAAGACAGGCCAAAAGGGAGCACCCAGAACTGGAAGTGTTCCACTTGGAAACGAAAGTGCAGGAATCGGCGGTGGCTTGTTAAAATAGAAATGTGCAGGTAGGCATCCTGCATATCCAGGGCACAGAGTCAGTGGTTCTCCATGAGGAGAGGGAGGAGACTCTGGAGTGTCAGCATTTGAAATTTTTTGTACTCGACAAACTGATTTAGCTGACTTAGGTCGAGTATGGGTTTGAAGTTCCCAGTCTTTTTTGGAACCAGGAAGAAATAGGAATAAAATCCTTTTCCCCATTGCCAGAAGGGGACATGCTCGATTGCTTCTTTGAGCAAGAGCAAATTTACCTCCTCGCAAACGAGAAAGGCCTGGTCCCGAGAATAAGAGGACTTTTTTGGTAGAGTTTCTGGAGCAATCTACAGAAATTCTATGGTGTGTCCGACAGACACTAGTTGCAAGACCCTTTAGTAGGAGATGATCGCCCTCCACTCCTGCACATGGCAGGCGAACCTCACCCCCCCGATCCCCGTCACGAGACTGAGGAGAAAGTGGGGCCAGGGAGTCAAGAAGTGGCAGGACATTCAGGGGGAATGGCCTCCTGAACATCTCTGATTTTTGGAGGCAGGAGGGGTGGCTGTACCTGTGGCCTTCCGCTTCCCTTGGCGGAGTGCCTGAGCATTCTTTCTCTGCCTCCAGGTCCTTTTCCGAAAGGGCTGCTGCTGCTACTGTTGTTGGGAACCCGATTAGTACATTGACCTGGCAGACCTAAGTGCAACGCTCTTGTCCTGTAGGTCTGTGATAATATCCTTGGTGTCCCCACCAAAAAGGACCAAGCCCCTGAAAGGGGCATCCTGAATCGCTGACTGGATTTCGTTGGCGAGTCCAGAAAGGCAAAGCCAGGAATGCCATCTGAGGGCAGCAGCAGCTGCCAAGGTATGGGCCACTGAGTCGATGGAGTCATAAGTGGCACATAAAGAGTGCCTACAGGAAACCTTGGAGAGGCAGAGATCCTTGGCAAGGTCCTTCTTCAAAGGTGAGGGATCCATGGAATGGACTCGCACTTCTAGCCTGGCCAAGGTCGCTTTTTGATGGGGCACCATGTGGGCCATGTAACTGAGGGACCAGAGGGTGCACGTGGCTGAGGAATATATCTTCTTCCTGAACTGGTCCATCTGCCTCGACTCTTTGTCCAGAGGAGTAGTGCTCATGTGCTTGGATGCTGAAGAGCGATCATGAGCCACAGAAATTACCACAGAGTCAGCCTTGGTATGAGCCTTTATGAAAGGGACATCCTTCGGTGCCTGGTAGAGCCTGTCTGCCCACTTGGGGAAAGCCGGGATAGAATGAGGCATCTGCCAGATGGTAGTGGTGAGGTCTTGATGAGGGGCCATCCATGGGGGAATGGGGATGGGAGACAGAGACTCTAAGTCTAGGTGTTCCGCGAGCCTCTGTCTCATAGGTCCTGTTCCTCTGACTCCCAGTTGAAACAGTCCTTCATGGCCCTCAAGAGGTCCAAGAAGGCAGGGTCTTCTGGTGGAGACTTTGGCGAGATCTTACCTCTCATCTCCTCATGGTTCTCTGGGACCTCCTCAGAGGAATCTTCCCTCCCATCTGAACTGTCATCATCATTGTCCGCCTCCTCAACAGGATGGCATCTGGTATCCTGAAGGGAAATGTCCTGTCGAGTCTTCCCCAAGATGTGTACAGTGGCTATCAATGAACTGCTCAGGGAAGGGGACCTAGGAGTCCGCGGTTGTGGGAGCTTAGTCTCCAGGTCCGAGACCAACTCCGACTGAGCCCCCTGCCACCAAGACTGTACTAAGGTCTTGAAATCCAGTATAACCGGGGGGGGGGGGTGGAGTACGCAGAGGCTGAGGGGGGGAGGAGGAATAACTGGTGGTAGATAATAGCCCTGGAATCCTGTGTAATGGGAGTAGGGATTAAATCCAAGGTAGAACTGCCCATGATGACTCCAGTCCGGAGTGGGACCCCCCAGGTAGTGGTCCCCAGGATACCCTAACAGGTAATGCGAAACATTTTGGGGTCAGGTTTAAACTCCCATCATCAGATCAGGTGTCAGAGGAACCCACGTTGGGCCCATCATTGTGTATATAGCTTGAGAGTCCAGCGTCGGGACAGCCCACGTCAGGGGAACCGACGTCGGAACCAGCACCACCTGATCTGGTGCCAGAAGGGGATCCAGCATCAGAGGGGCTGGCATTGGAACCGGACGAAGAGGCTCTGGCGTCAGGGCCAGATCCAGTGTTGGGGCCAAAGGTAGAGGCTGGTCAGCCGGTCCTGGCTGCAGGACTGTCGTTGGGATAACCGGCATTGGAGGATGCACCGGAAGCCCACCAGAAGGCGGAGGAGGGGCCTCCACAGTCAGGCCTGTAGGCTGAGGAGGAGCCTCCTTCTCCTTGACCCCAGAAGGGGATTGTGGAGTAGACCCAGAGGCATCGACAGGGTCAATGGGCTCTCCACTGCCATAACTGGATGTACCTGCCGGTGAATTGGAGGGCACAGGTGAGGAAGGAGGAGGAGGGAGAGGGGCTTTCTCCCTCTGGTTCTGCTGGATGTAAGGTGGGGTGCCGTTAGGCACCGATGGGGGAATCGAACCTGAGCAGTCACCAGGGATGGCCGACTTAGTGGGTGGGGTCAGATGCTCAGGGGAGGAGCCCCCGGCTAGCTTATTGATCGGAGCCAGGTGAGTACCCACTGCCTGGGTACATGGCTTACCGGCCGCAGTGTGGTCCCCAGAGGAGCCAGGGGCCGACTTATCGGCTGAAGCGGTGTGGTCGTCGGAGAAGCTGATGGCTGACTGATCCGCCGACGTTTTGCCAGTCTTACCCTCTGATTTTCTGGGTGGCAGCTGGGCCTTGGTCGTCGACGGCCTGGCGTCGTCCACAGAGAGATCCCGCTCCCTGGTTTTCTCCTTAAGTTTCTTTGAAGGAGAAGATTTTTCAGGCAAATTTCTGAGACAATTCATCTTCTTCTTCTCGAGGGAAGCCAGGCAGGATTTTAGCAGATGGGCCTCCAAAGCCTGCTTTCTCCTTTTTTAGTGGCCTGGTTAAAGGTCTGGTACTTAGGGCAGGAGGAGGCTGGATGGTCCGGGTCTAAACAGAGGACACACTTGAGGTGACCATCTTTGCGCAGGATCTGCATGCCACAGGACGAGCACTTTTTCTTGGGAGAAGACATCAATAATAGAACACGAAATTTAGAGAAAAAAGCAGCGAGGGATAAACTGATGCAATAACTTTCATAACGATCACTATCTGGAAGTCTGCAATGCGACTGACACGAGGCGACGGCAGGAAAGAACTGGAGGGTGGGCATGGGGACCACCCACAATATAGTCACGCTGACATCAGTCATGTGACATTGGGTGGGCGGTCCCCCAGCAGGTATTGCTAGAAAAGTCTGCCGTGTGGCCTGACGCCAGGTGGCACCACTCCTCTATGTGATGACCTACTGAAGGAACCCTCTCAAAGTAAGATCTTTTGTACTGGAGAGCAAGGGGCGGTTTACCAGTTTAGGGATTCTGGCAGGGAATTCAATGCAATCGGGCATCTGTGACTAAATGTGCGGGCCTCCTGAGTCATATTTATGTGCAAGACTATCAGCTCAAGTGATCCAGTGGAGTGCAGAGATCTAGGACAGGACTGGCTGGTAAGCCATGACTGCAAGTAAGAGGGAACAATGCCTTTGACACACTTCAGGGAGACGAGGATGAAGTGCAGTTCCCTCCTGTCACCCAGGTACAGCCAGTATAATGCACTGTGGAGCTTACAGTAGTGAGTCCTGTAAGGGCAGTCAAGTATCAGTCCATCTAGCCTGTTGGAAAACATACCTAATTTAGTTGAGCTGGACTTGAAGGCACCATAGAGGAACATGTCTATGTAGACAAAAGATTGGAGTATCATAGATTGAATTATTCTTTTTCTGCGGTCCTGAGGTAGCAAGGATTTGTTTCTGAACAGGAAGTCAATCTTTGGGCCTAAGCTTTTGACAAGTTTGTTGATGTGGGTGCTGCCTTTGAGGAGTGAATTGACTCAGGAACCCAAATATTTGTATTTACTAACTGCTTCTAGGGAGTATCCATCTGAGGCAGCAATGACCAGAGAGGGGGAGCCGGCATAGCTCTTTGGTCATGGGGCACAACTGAATACCATAGCTTTGGTCTTTTCCACATTCAAAGGCAGTTTTGAGTCAAAGAAAAAGGCTTCCAGGTGATAAAGTCCCTTTTGGAAAGCAGTCTGTACAGCGGTGATGTTATCTCCAGAGGCTACCCCCGACCACATAGGAGCAACTCATCCAGGGTCCTTTGCCACGTCATCTAAAGGGTTTGCTGAGATTCCCTTACATGTCCCGTGCAGACAACCAGGTCTGCAGAGGCACATCAGCACAAATGAGGTGCACTGCTACTGCACTTGGGGAAGGATTTACTATACTACCACAGGAAAGCCACAATTTCAGTATCTAAAACTGGTTATCTCTTCTTCTCACTAATGTTTTCAAAGTACGCAGTTCAATTAAATGACCTTCCACCTTGTTGATACTTTCTTACTGGCTGACTCTGACTCTAACTGTTATCACTCCACTTAGTTCAGTATTCGCATTGCTCCTAGTTCACACAGGTTTAGTCTGTTTTTTTTCTCTTACAAGAAGTTTTCCTCTGGCCTGATTCTTAGGTGTAGCCAAAAATTAAAGTCATAGTACTTTTTTCCTCAGAATTTCTCACTGCAATGTGCACTTAGGGCCACTCTCTCTCCTTCTCTCCCAGGTTAGATTCAGGGCAGGGGAATGGAACAGCACTACTCTTTATAATGTAAGGCAGAAAACAGGCTGCAGTTCTGCAAGCAGCTTAACGGCAGTTGGGGAATCTGAGGAAGGGAGCCAGGAACCAGTTGCATTGTTACTTAATGTCAGGGGTCATCCAAAATTGATATCCATGGCGGGCCTTGCTAAGACAGGTACTAGAGGTGCAGTTACTCTTAGCGAGCCTGCTGCTGTTTCAAAAAATTATACCACTGGTGGGCATTGCTGAGGAAGGTACAAGAGAGACACAGTTGCTGTGAGTGAGCCTGCTGCTGTTTCTAAACATTATTTCCATGGCGGGCATTGCTGAGACAGGTACAAGAGGCACCGCTGCTCTGAGTGAGCCTGTTGCTGTTTCTAAAAATTATACCCATGGCAGGCATTAATGAGGTAGGTACAAGAGGTGCAGCTGCTCTGAGTGAGGCTGCTGCTATTTTCAAAAATTACACCCATGGTGGGCATCGATTAAACTTACATAATATAAAACTGATGGCTGACAAAAGAAAACTAAGAGCAGTGTGGCACATGTGACTGGCATGGTGGCTGTGGTGATGGGTCTATTAGTTTCACACACAACCTTGTCATCATATTCAGAATCACTGTTTACAGGCTGTTGTTCATGTTAAGGGTCAGAATCACAAAATTCAGTGTTTGGGACAATTGGGAAATTGTCAGCATTCATTTGGAGAAATGTAAGCCATTCCACATTTGTAGGACTTACAGTAGCAGCGTTCTGTGGTTAGTGACTGTTCCTCCAGTGGCACTAAATATGCATATGAATGTGAACAACTGAGGTACATTATTGTAATATTTGCTAGATCTGGCCATATTGTTCCCTTTTGTTTCCAATACAGTAATGGAGCTTCCTCGAGACCAGTCACAGTATGGTCTGCAAAATACTCCTGGATCATTGTGCTGTGTGAGATGGTTACCAGTCTGAGATGAACCAGCTGCACTTTCTGCACAGGAAACCAGTCCATGTTGTTGCAGGCAACTCAGAAGTGATTTGCATTTCTGACCCTGAACACAGGATGCCCGAGAAGTAGCTGTAGATGTCCTTCCCTCGCTGATGACACTGGTGATTGTGAAGAATTGATAGATGTGCTATTGTCTGCCCCAGAGGCGAACTGTGGTGGTTCTGCAGGGTTTGACTGCTGTACATCAGTTAATGGTGTTTGTAGGGCAATGTCACATCTGCTTAGCAGAAGATCTCTCCAATATTCAATGTCTTCCCCTGCAGGAAAGATGGCTTCAATGTTCCACTTAAAGCAGGGATCTAGCAACGTATCCAACTTATAGGAGCCATTCTTAAACATGGCATTTAGTCTCTGATCAGTCAACAGTCTGAGACTCAAGTCATCTGCCAGCATAACAGCAGTGGTGTCATCTTTTGACTGAAAGTCTATCTTTGTGTCATCAAGGAAAATGTGAAGAAATCTGATTTGAGGAATAATTTGACTCAGAGTTGCACTGAATGCACTGACATCACATGTGGCAGCCTCAAATGGCTTCAGTAGGGTGACCAAAGATGCCAGTGGAATCTAGCTGCTGGAACTGAACCTGATGTCTACTTTACCTATTTGATTCTGCATGGTGAAGTCATGTACAGCTTTTTTTCTGTTAAAGAAACCTTTCCGACATGTAAAATGTTGAATTCCAGCAGTTTGGAACTTCCTGCTTTATTGCATGCAGTGGTAGGTTGTTTGACCTCTGCAGCCCCTTCAGGATTTTTTGTGCTTTCACAGAGTGGCTGACATGCCCACATATTCTCCCAGTAAGAACTAACAGGTTTTCAACATTTCTGTTTCCATTTAAGAAACTATGGATGAGAAGATTTAAATAATTTTAAAAACAAGGTATATGTTAGTAGTTGCCATCTCTAACAGCCTTGACTGTGTTGGCACCATTATCTGACACTAAGAACACTGGAGATACAGAATACCGAGTAAGCGATTACTGGAACTGATTTTGCAGCTCCTGCCAAAATATTCACAGCAGTGTGATTTTCCTCAAAAGTGGTGACACATAATATAGCCTGCTTCCTACTACTTACGGTAGAGAAGAGATCATTACTTTCTGACTAAAAACTTGCCCAACGAGCTGTAACAGTCATGTAGTCAATTGTTTGCTTGCTGGTGCATATACTGTATCTGTGGTTATGTGAACCAGCTTCACCTCAGAGAGTTTCAACTGCTTAGTGATCACACTACACACAAAGTCATACAACTGAGGAACAGCCTTTTTTGAGAAATATGTTTGACAGGGAATGGTGTACCATGGTTCAAACCAGTTCATGAACTTGAGGAAACATGTTTGGACAACAAAAGTAAAAGAGAGTTGACGATTGGCCAACAGCTCTGCAATGGTTCTATTTAATAGGTGGCATGTTGGATGCTTGCGGGTAAATTTTGCTGTCCCCGTAACACTTTCTTTTATTGCTAGTTGAGGAGAATGGCAAAATATTTAAAATTTTGGGGGGTTTGTATTTTTCATGCCTTTTTCACGTGGAGTACTACTGTGGAATTTTGCAGTACTTGATGGTGTCAAAAAAAATGAAACAATTTATGTTTGTCTGGGAATAATGCAAGGGCATATCAAGTGATTCAGTGTCAGTTCCTGCTTCCAGTTTATTGTTACTATAGTCACCGCCACAATCACCTCCAATACTGCCCATACCAACCACACTGTCCCTTACCCTGCTCCTCTCAGTTGGGTGCTTTGCCTTTACATGCGATATCATTACTGATGCTCCAAAATGTCCCGCTTTGCCACCATGACTGATAGTCTTTTTGCACAGACTGCATACTGCTCAAGAGTTGTCTGCTGGGTCAATATAAAATAAATTCCGCACTAAAGATTTACCTTTCGTGTTTTGTACTACAGTGCCTGGGACTATATCTTGCACAGTCAAGGGACCAGGAGGAAGCACTACACTGCCATTTCCTTGTTGACATGAATTGTTCTCATTCATGCTCATCTTCTTATTCTTACATTTAGCATATGATTTTTTTTTCTGCACTTGCCTGTCATGCCCTACTGGAGCATCCTCTTCTACCCCTCATCGAAACTACAGACCTCATTGCCACAAGCTTCAGGAGAACTGGAAGTGCCATCCTCATCAGGTGGGACATAGCCTGGGCTATCCCATTTCCAGTCCCCACTATCACCACCATCTTTATCAGCATTTGCTGCCTCAGCATCTGAGCTTATATTTGTGGAGGATGCCTCCTTGTTCTTGCATGCTGCTTCAGCAGCTGCTGAAAGTTTGCTGGCACATGTGGCAAAATGTTTAGTACCTTTATGAGTAACTCCTGCCAGTTCTTTCTGAAACTCTACTATCATTTCATTGCTAACATCCTTTTTTGGTACAGGAGGACATTTAGGGCCCGATTCTCAAAAATGCCCTTAGAGCGGCGCAAGGTGCGTCAGATGCAGAGTGCGCCAAAGCCCTCTGCGCCATCAGCAATGCACCCTATTCTGTAAGGAACGCACCATGCACCAGACACAGTGCACATGGTGTATGAACGCATGGTGCATCAGAAAAATAGCATAGACAACATGCAAGGTGCAGGCAGCACCTAAACGCAAGGGGCAGAGGAATGGCCGAACCACAGAGGATGCAGCAAGGAGGGGGGGCAGCCAACCTCAGGGACACGAAAGAAGAAGACTGAGCACTCCAGGAAAAATAATTTCACAGACCAGGAGACAGATATCCTCCTGGATGCAATAGAGGCCCAGGAAGGTGTGATATGTGGCAGGAGGACATGAGCATGTGGGGCAATGGTGCAAGGCCCTGACCAGTGTGTGACACCCAACAGGTGAACCTGCTACTATCCTGGGGAGGGGACCAGAAGCTACAGGCAAAGCAGCAGGAGGCATGGGTCGAGGTAGCCAAACTAGTGAATGCAGTGGCACCCAGCAAGTGCAGTGTGAGGGAGCTGCAGAAGCGGCACTGTGACATCAGGTGCCATGCCAAGGAGAAGGCAGCCCACAACAGGTGCTGCACAACGGCAATGGAAGGAGGACCCACACAAGCATGGCCCCTCAGCAGACTTGAGGAATGTGTACTGGCTCACATCAGCACACGCAGCACACAGATCGACACAGAGCTAGACCTGTAGGCACCAGAGACCCACAATGGACAGGGATCCGGGGCAGGCGAAGAGGGACACAGAGTGGCCTGGTCCCCCACGCAGATGCAGGAGATACAGGAGGTGACCCCTCCACTGGTTACCACAGGCTGGACATGCACCATGGTACTGGACACATACTGGCATGTGGACAACCGAGGTAATGCACTGTGCACATCTGTCTGTATACCCAGCAGGTGCCAGGACCACAGTGACCAGACAACAGGTGACAGCCAGCCAGTCAACACCACCACAATGCCATCCCATGACACATAGTGACAGTGAGGCATCGGAGCACAGTAGACACAGCAGCAGTGAGGAGAAACAGCAGCAGGCAACCACCGGTGACAGTACAGTGAGCCAGGCCCACAGGAGGGTGACAGATAGTGAGTCAGAGGCTCAATAGGGAAGTGACACTGACAGCAATGCCACACCATCCAGCAGTGGCAGCACCAGTCCAGTACATCTGACCAGTGCTAGACCATGGTGGACACACAGCAGCAGGGGGACAGATGGGATCGCCCTGTGGTGGGACAGGTGGGCAACGCACCCATCACTGTAGACCGCGGTGGCCAGGCACACCGCAGCACCACACTGGACCATGGAGGTGCAGGTGGGACAGGTGAACATGGTGCAACCCCACTGCCACTGGAGGATAACCTTGAGGATGGCCTGTCACATTACTGCCAGGACATCCTGCTCACCCAGGAGGCAGCACAGCGGGAGCTGGCAGGGATACAAGACAGCATCCGGGAACACACCACTGCCACGGGCGCACACATGGGACAGCTGCAGCTGGCAGTGGTGGATATCCACGCAGCTATCATACATGGGATCCAGGAAGGGGCATGCCAAACAACACAGACAACATGGCTACTCCAGGACATATGGTTGTGCGTCACATGCCAAATGGATGCCATAGAATGGCAGACCATGCTCATGGAACGCAACATGGGGCAGCATATCGCCCAGACAGAGTCAACAACAGCAATGGCAACTGCACTGCAGGAGATTGCAAGATGCATGCAATAGCAGGCAGCCGATGTGGCACTGGTCCCACAGGTATGCCCTGACTGCAATGTGTGGCGGCACAACAGAGGGGCAGTAGACGACCACCATGACATGGGGAACACAGCCAGCAGACATGATGTGGGACAGGGTCATGAGGGCACACAGGGCATAGGGCAGCTAGGGATGCCCACAGGACAACAGCCAGACACAGTGTTGACACAGCACGTGTCAAGCACTGCCATGCCCGAGGACAGGGCAGTGGGTGACACGGCAGGCACACACACAGCCACAGGGGAACAGCAGCCAGAAGCAGATGCCTCTGATGACAGACACGCGGGCCAAACAGACAGCAGGGTTGGGTTGGAGCCACACAATGATGCCAGTGTGGAGGATGGCCATGGCGCAGTGGGACACACACAGCAGGGGGACACAGCCGCTCAGGGCACAGATGTCAACCGTGGTGAAACACCTAGTAACACGGCAGAGGGTGTGCACCCACACACAGGGGTACTGGACCATGACAGACACAGGGGGATGGACACCCACCCACGTGTCAGTGACATGGAGCAGCCTGGACAGACACAGGATGGTACAGTGAATGCCAACAGCATGGCCATGCCTCCACCCAGCACAGCACGGAGGCTGGGACAACACATTCCAACCCGTTCCCGAAGTCGCAAGAGGGCCCACCCTGAGGCAGGTGGTATGGCCTGTGAAGGGCAGATGGCCAGGCAAAGCGCACCAGCAGCGACACCGTAGCACAGATGGCAGCTGCCAGCAGCAGGACTGGAGGTAGGGAGGACAACAGCAGCAGGCCACCAGGGACCACAGCAGTGCAACAGAGACCCCCAGTGACATGGCGCCAGTCACAGAGGCACAAGGTGAACACAGTGCCACCTGTGGTGGGGGTATAGCCAGTGCGTGCCCCACAGCTGGAAGCTACACAGAGCAGCAACATGGCAGTATAGCCACCATGCACTGCACACAGTGAGCCACCGGACAATGTAGGCCAGAGGGGGAGGCCAGCACACACACGCACCAGTAGGATGCACACAGCATGCCAGACATGCGCATCGGAGGGGGTGCCCCACGGTGCCACCCACCATAATGCAGCTAGGGATGCCCACAGGACAACAGCCAGACACAGTGCTGACACAGCACGTGTCAAGCACTGCCATGCCTGAGGACAGGGCAGTGGGTGACACGGCAGGCACACACACAGCCACAGGGGAACAGCAGCCAGAAGCAGATGCCTCTGATGACAGACACGCGGGCCAAACAGACAGCAGAGTTGGGTTGGAGCCACACAATGATGCCAGTGTGGAGGATGGCCATGGCACAGTGGGACACACACAGCAGGGGGACACAGCCGCTCAGGGCACAGATGTCAACTGTGGTGAAACACCTAGTAACACGGCAGAGGGTGTGCACCCACACACAGGGGTACTGGACCATGACAGACACAGGGGGATGGACACCCACCCACGTGTCAGTGATGTGGAGCAGCCTGGACAGACACAGGATGGTACAGTGAATGCCAACAGCATGGCCATGCCTCCACCCAGCACAGCACGGAGGCTGGGACAACACATTCCAACCCATTCCCGAAGTCGCAAGAGGGCCCACCCTGAGGCAGGTGGTATGGCCTGTGAAGGGTGGATGGCCAGGCAAAGCGCACCAGCAGCGACACCCGTAGCACAGATGGCAGCTGCCAGCAGCAGGACTGGAGGTAGGGAGGACAACAGCAGCAGGCCACCAGGGATCACAGCAGTGCAACAGAGACCCCCAGTGACATGGCGCCGGTCACAGAGGCACAAGGTGAACACAGTGCCACCTGTGGCGGGGGTATAGCCAGTGCGTGCCCCACAGCTGGAAGCTACACAGAGCAGCAACATGGCAGTATAGCCACCATGCACTGCACACAGTGAGCCACCGGACAATGTAGGCCAGAGGGGGAGGCCAGCACACACACGCACCAGTAGGATGCACGCAGCATGCCAGACATGCGCATCGGAGGGGGTGCCCCACGGTGCCACCCACCATAATGCAATGTTCCAGTGCACCCACCCGACCATGGCCAGGGACCACAGCACAACACACACCGCACATGGATGTGCAGTCGTCTGAGCCATGCATATCCATGCTGCATGCACCTGTAGCCCATGTCCCCTGTACAGTGCCCATGGCCTTGGTGCTCCCTGCATGGCAGTGCAGCATGGGACCCACACACAAGCCCTCATTCCCTGACAGTGGCACCCACACACACACATTAGTGTGCAGCACACCACCACCCCTGAAGGCACATACTGGATACCTGCAACGCCCCCAATACCAGCCCTGGGACCTGATGCATGCACCTGGGTGCATACACCATGGCATGCCACAGACCGCTCACACAGCACTCACACACCCATGCACCCCTGCCACCACCAACCAGATATTCCCTCCCATGTGGCCGGTGTGAGAAGTGGGTGCACACACCATGGCATGGAGTGCCAGCACAGGCACAGCCCCTGGCACACACAGCACCATACCTGCCCATGTTGCCATGCATGCCCCCGCAGCCAGGTGCATGGCCACTGCAGGACTGTCTCCTCCCCACCACACAGGGGCACCACAGTCCACGCATCACCAGCCTGCACACACAGCACCCACCGTGGGACATTCCATCATGGCAGCCATACAGAGCTCTGCACGGCAGTCCACTGGGTGGGCCCTGTGGTATGCCACAAACCATGCCACACCACCTGGCCCCACACAGCTGGTACTGACACAAGCAGGCCCAAATTGCAGGGTCCCATCTTGTTGACTGGTGGTTTGGCTTACCCACCGTGGCATGCCCCTGTGGAACTAAGAGGACCCCTACACTGGGTGGCACAGGCCCACAAGGGTACAGTGTCCTGACACCGTGCCCTGCATGTGGCAGCAACACACTCTGTGGCACACTGCAGTGCTGTCCACATGTTGCTGGATGGTAGTTCCTATTTTTTACCACATGCCCTGCAGAGGCCCTGTGGGCTGCTACCCACACAATGGCCATCCCCGACCGGTGTACAGCAAAGACAGGTGATAGGCATGTACAGTACAGAGAGACACACAGACACAGCTTGCACATTGAACAACACTGTATTGGGGACACATAAACATCACATAACAGCAACAGTCAAGATGAACCAAGAGGTACACAGTGTAATGGGCACTATCCCACAATCAGCAATAGGCATACAACAGTGCTGCACTTAACTGCAGTGCATGCACAGCTCCATTATCCCTGATGTCCCAGTGTTCTGTGTCCATATTACCCAGTGTGCCCCGTCCTGCATGTGTCCACTATAGCATGGGTGGGGCCAGGTCCTTGATGCACACACACATGTCTGCCACTCATTGTACACCAATACAGTCCAGGTAGTCCACCGCAACCTGTAGGTCAGTCAGCAGCCTCACCATGGGCCTGATGCACAGGCCGAGTCCCTGGGCAAAGTCATGGAGGTTGTGCGGTTGGGGCTGCATGTCACCTGCACCTCTTGTGGCCCTGTCTGGCAACATGCCACTGTCACTCCCAGGTTTCTCTGGACCTTGATCGGGGGTTGCATCACCACCGCCATGCATGGGGGCGGCCTCATCCCCGGTCGGTTCAGTGGCCTCCTGACCAGCTGTGCCATGGGCATCCATGCCTGTCGCCATGACAGCCATGTCACATGTTGCATGCTGTCCCACAGGCATCCGGGATACCCTCCTCCACCTCCTCCACATCTCCCTCCTCTGTTGCCTCCTCCACACCCTACTGTGGTGCCACCTGTTGCCCGGCCTGGGCCATCATCCGGGTCCTGGCTGTGTACGCCTGTGCATTGCTCCACTTCAGGCATCACATCACCCGCTCCAGGGAATGCTACTGTGCAGCCCAGCCCTGCTGCTCATTCTTTGAACCTCCATGGGCACCTGGAACACAAAGTGATAGTCAGTGAATACGCCACAAGCCCATGCACTACCTCCATGCATGTTGCCCACACTACAAATGCAGGCCCAGCAGGCCATCACCATGCCATGGTACGTGTTGCATGGGCTGTGCCATGCACCGACCATGTGTGTGGCACACACCCACACATGTGTTCATGGTGCCTGTGCCCCACCAGCAATTGCCAGCCACGGCAACCTGTGCCGGCCCGCCGTTGCGTGTGTGTGTGTGTGTGTGTGTGTGTGTGTGCGCGCGCGTGCGCGTGTGTGTGTGTACTCCCCTGCCTGCTGGTCCCCACACAGTCACCTGCACAGCTGCATACATGACATGACCGCTGCACACCTACCTTGCTGATGCTGCTCTCTGTGGGATCCTCCACCATGTCCATCCAGTCCGGCATCCCTGGGCCTGCTCTGGCCTTTGGCATCACTGCCCTCACCTGCGGAGACATAATGGTATGTGATAACATCAGTACACCTCTGAGCAGTCAAGGTCCCTGTCGTGTGCTGTGTGTTGGACATGTTACTGGTGCCACATACCTGACTGGCGTGGGCATCCACTACGCATCTGGACATTGGCCTCTCGTGCCATCCTCCTCAGGTGTCCAAGGAGCCGCCCCACCCTCCAGGCCAGGTCATTTCAACAGTGCCTGGCCTGCCGCATGGTCCTTATTCCAGACACCACCTGGAGCCTGCTGCCTATGGTGGACCATACCTTCTCCCTGTCTGCTGGACTGGACTGCTGTGTCCCCTGTGGGAACAGCACCCTGCTCCACTGCTCAGCCAGGCTGATGAGAAGCACAGTCTCATTGTCTGTGAAGTTTGGTGCCCTGCTCCAACGTGCCATGGCAACTGATACTGCCACCTGCAGCTTGCCCTTGTGACTGCTGATTTCCCTTGCCTCCCTCTGCAGTGTGGCTGGGGCTGTGCCTGTGCTACACCATCCTGTGTGGCCTAGCATGCGCTACTGAGGCCCTACATGTGCTGATGGCTTGGTTCCACGTGTTCCCCACTTCCCCCCACAAGTCACAAGCTGCGTCACACATGCTACACAGCTTGCATCGGCATGCAGCATGCAACGCACCATTAGTTGCATACAGGATAACTCAGTACGCAGGTAGCGTAGCTGTGGCTGACACACAGTGTGACTTGCGGCTACCCGCTGCTGCTGCACAGAGCACCATGCGGAGCTGTGCTTGCCACCCCCCCTGTCACCGTACACTGCACTTCTGCAGGGTACCACGGTTGTGTAGGGGGGCATGCCTCTGGTGGCATGGTGCCAGTCCACATGACATGTCCTATGGGTGTGCCATGACACACCCATGTCCTGCTGCCTGTGGCACACTGTACCCACTCTTGTGCATCCCCTGTGGCACTGCTTCATGGTGTGTGTGGCCTCCCACCCACACAGTCCCCCATGTCCCCATTCCGCCTACCTCTGGTGCTCACTGTGCACTGCCATTACATGTTGGCACTGGCAATGGTGTGCTGTGTGCCACTTGTATATGGCTCCGGCCACAGCATGTGCAGTCCTGCTGCCTAGTGCCATGACCGCTGTGTGACTGCCCCACACAGTCCCCCATCCCAACATCACGCTGCTCGTGCACATGTCACCCCTGCTAGCATTGGCCACCCAGATGCCCTTGCTGCTGTCCGTGTCACTGTGTGCTGCACTGTCTGGAGTGGCACACAGGCAATGGGCACATCTGTGTCACCTGTGCTGCCACTGCCTGTGTGGTGGCCCAGGCAGTGACACCTCTATCTCACTACAGCTGTTCTGGTCCTCCTGCTGTGTGCACTCTCTGCGGTGGACCCTGGGTTCCTGGCACTGCATTGTCATTCCCTGCATTGGCATGGCACTGCTGCCCAGTGTGCCTGTTGTGTGTGCCACTGCTGCATCCATGTGGTCTTCCCATGGTCCCGGGGCTGTGGTTCAGGGCCTGCACACAGCATGGTGGTGTTGCCACAATTAGCTGTGCTCGCATCTGTTGTCCTGCTATTGTATTTGTTGTGCCTGGCCTTGCTGTCACCAGTCACAGGCTGGCCCCGCATCCCCCTCCTCCCCTGCAGTGTCACCATCCTCACTGGGTGTGTCCTCATCCTCTGCCAGTGGTGTGCCATGTTCCAGTGCTATGTTGTGCAGGACACAGCATGCTATGAACAGTTTGCATGCCATGGCCGGTGTATACTGCAGTGCACCCCCTGATCTGTCAAGGCACTGGAACCTCATCTTGAGGATGCCAAATGTGCGCTCCATCACACTGCGTGTTGCTGTGTGGGCATCATTGTACCATTGCTCTGCCGCACTCTGTGGACACCTCACCAGTGTATTCAGCCAGAGCTGTTATGGGTATCTGCTGTCATCTGTGGGGAGGAAGGTGTTGGTTGGTGTTGTGCTCACATTCATCCAATGCCCATGCTTTCTGCATGTGTCCATGTGTGCCTAACCAATCAGCCAGCCATCCGTGAGTGTGCTGCTCTGGAAGGCCTCACACACACCGCAGTTCCTGTAGATGTGTGCATTATGTGTGGACCCTGGATAGTGTGCCACAACATTGAGGATCCTGCACCTGCTGTCACAGATGACCTGTACATTCATGGAATGGTAGCCCTTCCGGTTGACATAGGTCTCTGGTTCATCCAGTGGTGCCCTTATGGCAATGTGTGTGCAGTCTACTGCACCAAGCACATGTGGGAATCCTGCCATTCTGTAGAATCCTTGCTTGATTGCAAGTTGCTTCTGGACATCTGTGGGTAGGTGGATGTATTGGTGTGACCTGTGTACAAGGGCATCCATGACTGCCCTTAGGCACCGTGATATGGAGGGCTGTGAGATGCCCACGGTGTTGCCCTTTGGTGTCTGGAATCCGCCAGTGGCCAGTACCCTTAGGGCTGCACATACCTTCACCTCTATTGGTATGGAATGGCCTGTCTGGGTCCTGCTTCTGAGGTCGGCGTCAAGTTCCTGGCATAGCTCTGCTATAGCTGCCTTGCCAAGTTGATATCATGCGATGCACTGCTCCTTGCTCAGGACTGTGTGGGCGGTGTGTGGCTGGTACACACACCTGACATGCCTCTGATGTCTGGGTTGCTGCTGTCTGTACACCTGCTGTGCAATGCCACCCTGTTGTGTAGCCTGCCAGGCATGTTGCCTATGGCGTTGCCTGGCCAGCTGTATGCCCATTAGGGCCAGTGATGCTAACATCCTCCTGGCAGTCATCTGTCTCTGTCCTGCTGCAGTCCTGTGTCTCAGTCCTGTATCACTGCCCTGACTCTTTCCTTCCTTTTTCTAAGTCCCCTTGGATCAGCTCTGTGTGGTGTAGCAGGTGTTTGATATCTGCTGTTAGATGCTCCTTTGTGAATTGCACTCCTACGTCCTACATGTCTTACCCCTGTCACAGTGCACCATGCGTCATGGCACCAGCTGCCTTCTGGCGTTGTGCTGGCGCATGGGATACTTGATGCAGCAGGCCTTTACCTTTGCACGCACCTTGTGTCTTGGTGCAGCGTTTGTGAATCGGGCCCTTGGTGTCAGTCCTGGTGATATTATTGTCACTATGTTCTTCATTAGTGCTAGGATTCATATTGTCTACATCATTTTCAGTTGCACATGCAGCAGCACTGTGCTTTCTTTTAGTAGACTTAGACTGGGAAATACGAGGCATGGTAGATACAGCAGCGGCTTTCACTATGCTGCAGAGAGACGTCACACACAGTGTAGCTATGACAGGGCTCAGGGCACCTAAGCAGCTAAAAGACAGTGTAATATGGTCTAAATGGCTTTTGCTATGCTGCAGCGAGACATCACACACAATGTAGCCATGACAGGGCTTGGGGCACCTAACAGGCTAACAGACAGTGTAACACAGCCTAAATGGCTTTCACAATACTGCAGAGACACACAGAGCAGCTATGTCACAAACAGGGCGTGAGGCACCTAAAAGACAGTGTGTAATACAGCCTAAATGACTTTCACTATACTACAGAGACACAGAGAGTAGCTATGTCACAGACAAGGCTAGAGCACCTTACAGACGGTGTATAATACAGCATAAATGACTTTCACTGTACTATAGAACACACATAGTAGCTATGTCACAGACAGGACTTGGAGCACCTAACAGACAGTGTGTAATACAGCCTAAATGGCTTTCATGGTACTGCAGAGACACACAGAGTAGCTAAATCACAAACAGGGCTCAGAGCACCTAACAGACAGTGTGTAATACAGCCCCTAAATGGCTTTCACTATACTGTAGAGAGTTGAGTAGCTAAGTCATAGATAGAGCTCAGGCACCTAACAGACAGTGTATAATACAGCCTAAATGGCTTTCACTGTACTGCAGACACACAGAGTACTAGCTGTGTCACAGACAGGGCTCAAGGCACCTAACAGACAATGTGTAATACAGCCTATGTGGCTTTCACTATACTGCAGAAAGACACAGAGTAGCTCTGTCACAGACAGGGCTTGAGGCACCTAACAGATGGTGTGTGACACAGCCTAAAGGACTTTCATGATACTGCAGTGAGACACAGAGTAGACAGGGCTCAGGGCACCAAACAGATGGTATGTTATACAGCCTAAATGGCTTTCACCATACCGCAGAGAGACACAGAGTAGATATGTCACAGATAGTTCTCGGAGCACCTAACAGATGCTATGTAATACAGCCTACTGTAAATGGCTTTCACAGCTGCTGCCAGCAGTGAGTGCTTCCACCCTTCTCATTCTCTCCAGGACCTGAGCACCACACTGGATGATCCCCCGATTATTCCCCTTCAGTCTCCAAGCGCTTGTTCCTTCATTGACTAAACTTTGTGCTTGTTTTTTTTTAAGTTGTAAAACTTTTTTTCATTTGTTTCACCACAACTGCAGCATGAGTGCCAATTTCTCTCTCTCCCAACAAACTCCAATTCTATCTGTGTGCTCACAGCAGATACAAAGCACAGACACCAGCACTTACCAATCGTATTGTCAGGCTGGTGTCATGTGCTCCTTTCTGCTGTGAGGACCCCACAGGCTGCCTTTCATGCCTGATTACAACTTTGGAAGAGTCCCAGGACCACACAGACTGCCTGTAATGCTGGTTTAAAAAATAAATTACATGACCCGTTACCCATGTCAGCAGTACCCAGAAGTACTCTGTTATGTTGTTATGTCAGGTAGGGTAGTAAATTACTCGGAACTACCCAACCCATCAAAAAAATGCCGATACCCAATCAGCCCGCTCCAGTTACCCGATGGGTAGCCCATTCTTAATATATATTTTCCCTTACTTCATAAGAAATGTATTGACCAGACCAATCTTTAAAGTCAAGCATATGGGGAATTAACTGGTATTGCTAAAAGTGTCTCCTTAAGGAGGCAGCAAATTTGTAACAACCCAAGAGAATCTTTGCTTCAGGAGCATGTAGAAACCCTCATCAGGGTACACACTTTAAACAATACTCATCCCCTTCATTAAAGACATACCATAACCAGGAACACATACATCAAACATAAACTTGTGGGTTATATGCTAAAATCCAAGAAGAGCATTGCAGGGACATCTCTTATTCTCTTTTGTGATGTTGATACTGTTCTGCACTTCTCTGTGAGACATCACACACAATGGCATTCCACTTTGACATCTTTGTAAACTTGGCTATGCAAGCCTCATCAGCAATTTTTGCCTGACTTCTGGCACGTTGCCTGACTCCATTAGTGATCGTTTGCCATTTTTTTGTATTTGGAAAGACCGAACCCAGAAACTGCCTCCCAAAGAGACAGTATTTAGGGATTTTTCTAAACTGAACCATGGTGCCCTTACTGCAGAGTTGTATCTGATAGATTGTTCTCTCTTATATCGTACATCCAACATAGAGAATGTGCTAAATTTCTTTGTTTTTACTCTTCAGGCCTCACAAGACAAGCATATTCCCTAAATAAGGCATAGGCTGAGATGAGCTGCCACCCGATGGTCGCATAATGACATGCTTGTATCTCTTAAATCTAGAGATAAATATTGGGCCAGATTTAAAGTTTCTAAGTCTCCCTCTGATTGGATGGAATGCAAAGGGCAAAGACATAAATGTAAGAAAGCCATACAGGTTGCTATAAGTAATTACTGTAACCATCTTCTCCAGTCATCTGTAGGTGACTCCCACAGTTTTTTGAGTCATATAAATGGTTTTATGGGGAAGATTGTTAGTCCCACTATATATGCTATGATATTGGATGATATTAATTGAAACAAAGCAGTAACTATTGCAAATGCTCTCAATTCCCATTTCTTACATTTCTCCAAATATACAAAAATGTCCAGCAAAATCACTGAACTAAGCACACCTGTTGAGCAGCCAGTTTCCTCTCCTTTTATTCTTAGGACTGTCACTCAAACAGAGGTATTATGTCTCATGAGGTCTATATTGACCTGTGGTAGTGCTGGTTATTATGATGGCCTTGTACTTACGTAGGTTCCTTAAGACTGCTGCCCCTCAGCTAGCTGCTGTTATAGCTAAATTATTTTACCTGTCCCTCTCCTCTGGGGTAGTGTCTAGGCTCTGCATGGTTGCCAAAGTGGTGCCAGTCCATAGAAAGCATGAAATAAAATGTGTGGAAAACTACCACCCAATCGCAGTCCTGTCTGTGCTTGATAAATTAATGGAGAAACTTGTTGCTATTCAGGTAATGGAGCATCTTCAAAAATGCAATCCATTATCTCTGGCACAGCATGGATTTAGGCAAGATCATAGTATATCTACAGCCCTCATCTCATTTACAAACAATGTTAAAGTTGCCATGGATAAAGGTATACTCACAGGGGCTGTTTTTCATCAACCTAACCATGGCTTTTGACCTTGTGGGCCACTCCCTACTCACATTGAAATTGCATAGCCTTGGTTTCTCATCCTCTGCTATTACCTGGTCTTCGAGCTACCTTAGTGAGTGACAGCAGTTTGTAAAGATTAACATTTAGAGTCAGATCTGATCTTTCCCCTATTAACATTGGTGTTCTTCAAGGATCTGTACTTGGTCGGCTGCTCTTTACATTATCTAAGCAATAAGGCATGACAGGGTGTGTGTTAGTGTGTAATAACGTCAATCCTGGGGTGGGTTGAAGCACGAGGCAAAGCTGAGTGCTTCCACTACTCCAGGAGTGATGTCATTACACAATAGCACACACCCTGGAGTGCCTTATTGCTATTATACAATGGCTTATTGTGAAAAAATACTAAATAGTTTTAAAAATTGTGTTTTCATTACATTTGTATTATTTTTTCCTATGGGAGGCATATATGTTGAAACAAGGAGAAGTAGTCCCCAGTAGGTGGTGCTGGTGCTGTATGCTCCCCATTCCATACATCTTCCTCTAAGGCTCTGAGCATCCACTTTTGTATGCGTGTCGTCCCCCCGGCGTTACTCACACACTTATTGTGCCCATATCCTTTAGTTGCGCTGGTTTCCGTGACTGTCCCGATAGCAGGTGTAGATTGTTGTCATTTTTTTTCAATTGTGATCTGTGGGGGGGTGATGAGGAGTGAGAGAGCATGTGCTGAGGCAGTCACAAACAGTGAATAGCATTTCCAAACTAAAGCCGTGCCACCTGTCATACCGCTCATCCTTTCCATTTACAAGCAACAGTTGTTTGACTATCCTTGTGGTTCTTCCAGTACTACTGGCATGTACCAGGAGAAGAAAACAAAAATAGGAAAATAAAACTTTGATTTGCAGCAGTGTGTGTTTGTGGTGGGACAGGTGGGGCAGGGCAAGGTACAGCAGAAGCAGTTCCAGGAGCACTTTGCATAAGGAGCGTGTTTTCAGTGTGATTTTATTTCAACAAAGTGCAAAGGCTGCGACACTTATGGAGTTTTACATGTTGATTTTTAAATAGTGGAAGTAGCAGTTTCTCAATTTGTTTAGCTACTGTGGGAATGTGAAGTTGTGTCAGCATCAGGGTAATGCAACAGGGAGGGGTATCCTTAAGTGTGCTGTGGTCATGTTTGTGCCTGCCCTAGATACAGTGAGAATATTGCAGTGTCAGTGGCTCAGTAGGTAGCACACTCGCCTCTGAGGCCAGGAGATCAGAGGGCTGTGGGTTCAGTTCCCACATGTGGCACTTGGGTTAATATCCCAGTTCTGACACTGTAATGCATCATGAGAGGGGTGCTGCATTTCCGAAGTGCCGTCTTTCGGATGAGACGTTAAACCGAGGTCCCATCTGCCTGGATTGGTGGTAGTTCAGGTGGATGTTAAAGATCCCATGGCACTTATCGAAAAGTGTAGGGGAATTTCCCCGGTGTCCTGGCCAAATTTCCCTCATTCGCTAAAAATACCACCAACAGCTTAGTCTGGTTCTAGGTCAGTTGGCATTCATCTGTATCCCCCTCCCCCGGGTCGTGCCTGAAAATAGGCAGGATTTGTCTAGTGCACTTACCTGGTCAACAAAAGCTAAATAAATAAATTGTCTAATAACATCACTGTCTCTATGGGTCAGTGGCCAATCAGAGTCATAGTATTTTTCTTGCCATTGTATAATTATCAATAATCTACCTACAACCAAAGCCTATTGCTCCACCCTGCTTTATGCAGATGACATGGTACTCCACACTAGCTCAAAGAAAATATCATAGATCAACTCGAGGCTTAATGTGGACTTTGGGAATGTTCAGTCATTGTTAACTCATAATAGGCTCCCCTTAACACTAGCAAAACCCACTCTATACGTTTTGGTTCCGCACCTGGAGTTAGGGCTAATTTCTCTGCCCTAGCTATTTACTGTTTTGATGGCCTCCCCCTTAGTGCAGTTGACTCCTTCAAATACCTCAGCATCACCTTGGACCCTCCCCTTGATTTTCATCTGCATATATCAACAGTCTGGAAGACAGAAAACTTAAAGCTAGGATTTGCTTATTAAGTCAGGTATGGCCTGACTCCAGCCACCAGGCTGGCTATAGCTCAAAGTGTCCTACTGTCAAGTCTCACCTATGGTTTCGTACATTTCTCTGTGATTAGCAAATGTGTAATAAATAAATGGAATACCTACCACATCTTTTTTATTTATTTTTATTCAAAACTGTATACAAGAAACGAAAGTGAGAGTACAGGAGACAGACATGAAAACAATTGTACATTTCATATATAATATGCAGAATCTAGTTGCAACTCATTAACATTCAGGCTATCAAAACCATTATGTATAACCTGGAGGTGCAAGGTTTGTATCAAATAAACATCTCTGTGTCCACACACTGGTGTCTCTCATTGTTCAGAATGCGGCAAAACATTTTTACCAAAATTGTGTTGAACAAGGCAAGGCTTGAATAGACTAAGATGACTAGAGTGGAGAGTTTAGAAGGATATAGCGGAAAACTGCTTAGGCAGAAAAAGAAAGAGAGATAAGGTGGGGAAGGGAAAGGCAGACTTGGCTAAGCAGAACAAATGCTGGGTATTTATCTAGCTGGTATAATACCCACTTGCACCAGCAGGTTTCAAATAAGGGTAGCTGGTCCATAATCCAATATGTTGCGTGTTCTAGTGTGTAGATTTCTATCATGATTTCCCTCCAGGTGGCATAGGTGGGGGCCCTATCCGTGTGCCACTTGCAACAATAGTATCTGTCACTTTACCTATCTGTGCCCTGACTGACCCACCACTGCTCCCTTTACTCAAGCCTAGGTTGGCTCTCTCAGTCTCTCAATCCTCATGTCGTCTTCTCATCGACTGCACTATTGACAAAATTATCAGAACAGGTACACCTGTTACTCTTGCTAGCATGTTCAAACAAACCAATCAGGGTTACCCCATATGGTCCAAAGACATGACATAGAAACATAGAATTTGATGGCAGATAAGGCTCACCTGGCCCACTTAGTCTGCCCATTTCCCTATCTACATAAGCTCCATATCCTAAATAATCTGGGGCTTACCCTCTCTTTCCTACCACTGTGGTTGTCTTCTGCCTATGTCATGCATTATTGAATTCACCTGGGTGATATGTACTATTGTGCGGAGGGTTCGCACCAAAAGCACGTAGCCCTACAACGTAGCAATGCAACCACAGACAGGTGCGCCCATACCAGCATTCATTAATGTTGACCACCTGTCCACAGCCCCACCACCCTGACGTGTAGGTGAATGGAGGACTTCTCCATAGACTGGGTGCGCATCCAATGGGATGCCCAGACCCGGTCTGCTAGTGGATCCCTTGCACCCATGGGGCATGGATGGTGGCAGATGGCATGCTGTGCACTGGTGGCACAGGGATGGTGGGTGCCCAGTTGGCCACCCCAGCCCTCCGTGTGGTTCCCATGGGCTGGGGTGGTATGTTGAGGGGGTCTGATGTGCCCCGTCTTTCTCACTGCAGCCTGATGGTGACATCCTGGGGGGACACATATACCTTACGGCAGGGTGTTACTCAGCGTAATGTGTGCCCCCCGAGCCCAGCACTCCACACTGTTGTGAATGGCGTGGAGTGCGGGCACACTCTAAAGGGGCAGTTAAAGAAATTCTTCAGTGTAGACATGAAGATTCTGTCAATACCTCACCTTCAGCCCCTCCACTTTACCCCACAGTCAAGGGTCATCCCAATTCACTTTATCCCATTCTACCTACCATTGGGGGGGGGAGCACCACTTGAACCTCTGATAGCTACTTATTAGCCGGATGCTCAGGATGCAACCTGATGGACTGAGGTGCAATGTAGGGTGGTCCCTATGACCCCTGAAATGTTAAATATGTATATTAAGGACTTCAGTCCCCCACCTAGAAGCACATATATTAATGGTTGTACCAAATGGCTCCACACACTCCTGAGCATTACTAAGGCAGATGGGTGATCCCAACAAGAGACCCTGTGGGTCTTAAGGAGACTTATGGGGGAGGAAAAATGGTCTAGGTTGTGAGAAGCAGTACGCACCAATACGGCAGGACTGATAACCAATGCTATTTACGATGAGTGCATACGTACTCTTACAGGTATCCAGTCCTGAACTGGTATTTTATGTAAATTGAGGGAGTATCATAATGAAATCCCTAGGGAGTTTCAGTCAGTCAATCAATCAACACTTTACTTGTATAAGGCACCCTTCCTATGCTCAGGGCGCCTTTACAATACACATTAAAAACCTCACAATATTACAATTTAAAAACAAATAAAACATATCAGTGCATACCCAATAAATTCCTGAAAATGCCTGGTTAAACAAGTAGGTCTTCAATAACTTTTTAAAACCTTCTACAGTCTGGCTCTCTCGTATCTGGCAAGGTAGAGAATTCCACAGGGTAGGTGCCATAAAGGCAAAAGATCTTTCCCCTGATGTTTTTAGTGATACCCTGGGAATCTCTAACAATCCCTCGCCAGAGGATCGGAGTGAACGGGTGTGACAGTAAGGGCATAAGAGTTCTTTCATGTAGTGGGGTCCCTGCTCATGTAGGGCTTTATGGGTCAGCAACGCGACTGTGAAGGTAATCTGCCACTGTATTGGCAGCCAGTGCAGTTCACGCAGCACAGATGTTATCTGACTAGATCTAGAGGTTCCAGTCAACAACCTGGCCATTGCATTCTGCATTACCTGCAAGTGGCGGATATCTACCCCCGGAAGCCCTAGGTAGAGGGCATTGCAGTAATCAAAATGACTGGTGACAAAGGCGTGGACCAAGGTAGGAAGATCTTCAGGCAGTACCAGGTGCTTCACTCCGGCTATGTTCCTTAGATGGTAATAGGAAGATTTGACTACAGCCAAAACCTGCTCCCTCACGGTCAGGCTTTCATCAAATACCATGCCCAGGTTTCACACCTGGCCCGAGGCAATAAGCGGGGTCCCACCAAGATTTAATCCAGAGGGTTTTCCTGCCATGCCCCTGTCATCCTATAACCAGGGTCCACCACCAATACCTCTGTTTTTCCTGAGTTCAACCAAAGCCAACTGGCACTCATCCAGTTCTGAATCTCCCAGTAGGCAGTTATGAAACACTACGGCAGAATCTAATTCCTGTTCGGGCACAAAAGACATGTACAGTTGACAATAATCGGCATAGCAATGAAAACTCAACCCGTACTGTCTTATAATGTCCCCTAATGGAAGCATGTACACTGCAAATAACATGGGGAACAGCACCGAGCCCTGTGGAACTCAGCAGACTAGCCCATGAGGGGCCGAGGAATAAATCCCCAATACCACTCTCTGGGACCTACCCTCAAGGAAAGACTGAAACTAACTGAGGACCACCCCTCTCAGTCCACAGAAAAACCACAAGCGCTCAAGCAGCATCCCATGATCCATGGTGTCAAATGCTGTAGAGAGAGATCAAGGAGAACCAAGATGGAAAGAGTTTGATGCACAGGCATGGCAAGCTTATCAAACATTTTCCAGTTGCCCTAACAGAACAGACTTATTATACCATCACCTGTATTTGGAGGGTCTGTTGCCCCGTACCAGAGAAATGGTGAGAATGGTTATCACTGCTGAGATGCTTATGGATGATGTAATCACTAAAGCACAACATGCTCATTTTGTGCAGGATAACATAGATTGCAGAGGGAAACCTAAACCAGTCCATGAAAACAAAGCTTTTCAAGTAGAAGGTGGTGGACAGGGTGAGCAATCCTCCCGTTACAACTACAACAGGCAAGACAGAAGTAGAGGAAGAGGTGGATATAGAGGTAACAGAAACAGACCTTTTAGAGGCAATAGGGGTTACCAGAGAGATAGGAGAGACTGGCAAGACAGAAATCATAATTACCAGGATGTCCAGGATTGGCAAGTAAGGGACCAGCAACCTGGGGACATGGATATAAGTGTGAATCCCACCATCAAGGAGCTACATGCACAAATACAAAGGTTGCAGGAAGAAAATAATTGGCTGCATACCACAGCTGCTGGACCCACACTCTTACACATTCACTAGGAACACCGAGCCCTCATCTCACCTGTAACAACTGTCTGCCCAATTACACTAGACAGGTGGGGGTGCCCCCAGGGTATGGCTCATATTGAGGGTATTCAAAATACAATAGTTACTTTAGATATGGGGGTGTCTATTCCAGTATTGGAAACATGGTTCAGGGCAGAGCACTCCGCTCACACAGTGAATATTCAAGGGACATTTGGTGCAAAAATCACTGCACCACTGACAAAACCTATTCATGTTGCAACTGGAAGCTGGCAGGGTCCAATTACATTTGTACACTTAGACAGGCCAGGTACTCTTGTGGGCAGTGATTGGATGGTTCTAAATGGAATAACAGGAAGTTGTTATCCCTCTGTACAGACAGTTGGTGAGACCCCATCTGGAGTACTGTGTGCAGTTCTAGAGACCCCATCTCCACAAAGACATAGACAGAGTGGAGGCTGTCCAGAGGAGGGCAACCAAAATGGTGCAGGGTCTGCACCAGAAGACATATGAAGAAAGACTAAAGGAGCTTAATATGTATACCCTTGAGGAAAGAAGGAAGAGAGGGGACATGATAGAAACTTTCAAGTACCTCAAGGGAATCAACAAAGTCCAAGAGGGTAGCATCTTTCAGAAAAAGAGATGTGCAAGAACAAGGGGGCACAATTTGAAGATAGAGGGGGACAGCTCAGAGGTAATGTGAGGAAGTATTTTTTCATGGAGAGGGTTGTGGATGCATGGAACAGCCTCCCTGAGGAGGTTGTGGAGTCAAGAACAGTGGGGGAATTCAAGAATGCATGGGACAGACATAAGGCAGTCCTAGTTGGGGGTAGGAGGAAGTAAGCTGTTGGTTAACTAGGATCTGTAGCTTATCTGTTAGGTAGGAAAATGGGCAGACTAGGTGGGCCAAGCAGTCCTTATCTGCCGTCAAATTCTGTGTTTCTATGTTTCTAATTATCCTGGACTTGGCTAATTTACAACTTTTGCAATCGGGGGCGAATACTGACAGTATTGTGCCAGTGATATTGATGGACCACGCAGTGCATACTATAAAGGGCATAGAGCACGTTTCAATGGAAAAGTTAAATTTATCTGCAGATGTACAGGCAGTGTGCAAGCAAGTAGCTAATGTCTTTGCTACACACAAACATGACTGTGGACATATGCAAACTGATATTATGATTACCGGAAAAGAGCCAGCAACCCAGAGACAATACCCCTTTCCTAGGGAAGCCATAGGGCCAGTTGCGAAAGTTATAGCTAGCCTAACAGAACAGGGCATAATTAGAAAATGCTCTTCGGTTACAAACTCTCCCATTTGGCCAGTGAGAAAAGTAGACAATACTTGGAGATTGACCATAGATCATAGACAGTTAAACAAATGTATTCCACCTATGGCTCCAGTTGTTGCATCATACCTGGAGATGATGACCAAAGTTATGTCCCAGGCTAAGTGGTTTTCAGTAACAGACATTTCAAATGGTTTTTGGTCACTGCCACTACACCCCAAATGTCAGTACCTGTTTGCATTTACCTTTCAAGGTGTTCAGCTCACATTTATGAGGTTGCCTCAAGGGTACCTTAATTCACCTGCTATTTTTCATGCACACATGAAACAGGCATTGACAAATTTGCCTTTTCAGCAAAATTTTGTTCAATACATTGATGATATGTTGTTGCACACAGCAGAGAGAGAGGATAATTTGCATTTGTTGTTGCAAAAACTTTCACAAATTGGTTTAAAGGTAAACCCAGCTAAAATTCAGTTGTGTCACAATTCTGTGAAGTTTTTGGGGGTTTCTTTAAGTCAGGAAGGGAAATCTGACCAAATACAGGTTCAAACTATTCTGTCATTGCCCCTCCCCACTAGTGAAGGACCTCTGCGGTCTCTCCTAGGCATGACAGGTTTCTGCAGAGATTTCATCCCAGATTATGCAGAAATTGCAGCTCCATTGTACAGGCTGCTTAAGAAAAACACAGTTTGGTTGTGGATGGAAGAACACACTCATGCTGTAGCAATGTTAAAAAGTGCTTTGGCTAAAGCACCTGCACTGGCCACCCCAGATTACAACAAGCCATTTCATTTACGTCCTGCTGTTAGAAGTGTTTCATTGTCGGCTGTACATACACAAGCGTGTTATGAGAAAGGAAGACCAATTGCTTGCATTTCTAAAGTAATGACTGAAGTTGAAAAGAGATTTTCTCTGTGTGGAAAATATCTGTTAGCTGTGTTTTGGGCAGTTAATGCGTTCAGATATATTGTGGGAGGAAGTGAAATCATTTTGTTATCAGCACATACACCACTCAAGTTCTTCTTGTCTTCTCGCATCAAGGATGGGGTGATGTCTAGTACTAGACTAGTCCGATAGACTCTGCTACTGCAGAGCATGGACATTGAGGTCCAGCAGGTAAAAGAAGATTCACTGCTAGCTGATGGCTTGTTGTTGGATGGGATTCCTCATGCATGCCCATATTCAGCCACAGTTCAGCATCCCCCACCTCCCCTTTCCTAGAAGTCTCTCTTACTAGCCGTAATGAGCAGGGTGTGGTGCCCTCATCTCTTACTGTGTACATGGATGGTTCATCCATGTATGTAGAAGGGAAACCCAGAATTGCTTTTGCAGTATTCAATCCCACTAATGGTATGCCTCCACTGGTCTACACTTGTAAAATCTAGTCAGCTCAATTTGCTGAACTAGCAGCAGTCACTTGTGTTTTGCAAATTTCAACAGAGATGCCTTTAAGAATTGTGTGTACAGATTCCCATTGGGTCTGCTTAGCCCTCACTGCATACTTGCCAGTATGGAACACTGATGGCTTTGTTACATCAGATGGTAAACCTTTGTGTTATGGTACTGTTTTAGCTGCACTATGGAAAACAGGTGTAACAACGAAATCTGAAGATGTGAAAATTGAAATGATTAAGGTCAAAGCACATAGGAAGGGAGGTCTTTTTGCAGAACACAATGCAATGGCAGATTCTCTTGCTAAGCAAGCAACCAAGGAAGGTGCCCCTCTGTGGGAACCTCCATCCCTTCCCTCTAATTTTGAGAACATAGCAAAAGTTAAGCATGCAAAAGAAGAGCCTGATTTGATTCAGCTGCAGAAATCTGACACTGCACTGCGTGCTTTACTAAACTGCACGGTGGATGAAGGCACTGTTCAAGACTTATCTGGACTTTTAGTCTGGCAAGGACCTGAGGTACCCCACCCATTGTGGATTGCTCCACATGGGATACAAAAAGAGCTGTTGCATATCGCACATGATACCAGAGGTCATGGTGATGCTCCCTCCACTCTGCAACATTTACTTACTTTTGTTTGGTGGTCAGGTGTTAAAAATGATGTCACGCACTACTGTTCAAATTGTATTCAGTGTGCTTTTCACCATCCCACAGGGAAAGCAAGGCCGGCTGGTCTTGCCTAACATTAAAGGTCCATGGGAACAAATTCAAATTGATTACATTGAGGGCCTGCCTAGGACCTCTAGGGAGCACACTTCTGGTTTGGTTATTATCGACCCATTTTCTAAATGGTTTGAAGCCCTTCCAACGTGTAGCATGACTGCTCAAGTTACTGCAAAGGTATCAGTAGAACAAGTGTCTTCCAGGTGGGGCATGCCAGTCTTAACTGATTCTGATCAGAGCCACATTTTAAAGGAAAGGTGATGCCACAGGCGATGTAGGCAATGGGCATTGATCAGAAGTCTCACATCCCATATCACCCACGGTCCTCAGGCCAGGCTGAAAGAACCAATCGGATGTTGACAAACAGCCTGAGGAAAATGGTGAAAGGCTCTGGTAAGGACTGGGGTGAAGAGTTACCTTTAATTTGGATGATGTTTAGAGCAAAGCCAAACAAAATCACAGGTATCTCACCATATGAAATCATGGCAGGCAGACATCTGCAACTGCCTGAGCAAGCTTTGTTTGCTCCAATACCATCACAGTAAACTGACAACTTTGTGCAAACCCTTGCTGCAAAGACTGAAGCAGGTATACAAGCAACATGCAGGAATTATGGGTGAGCACAAGAAAAAGGTCAAAGCATATTATGATGACAAAGCCAGCAGTCAACAGCTGGAGGTAGGAGACAAAGTAATGATCAAAGTCCTATCTGAGAAAGGGCCATTTTTGGCAGCTGCATGGGCAGGTCCATACCCAGTAGTTGATAGGGTCAGTCCAACTGCGTACAACTACAGGATGGTAGAAAACCAGTACACAAGTATTTTCATTTAAGGCAGTTGAAAAAGTTTGGTGGCTAACAGATTTTGAGTTTTGTTTTTCAGCCTCTCTATTTTAGGATGTTTCCTGACCCACAACCATGCTGATGAGACTGAAGGCTACTTCATATCTGGTGGATCTGTGGACCTGCCACCTTTTCCAGCAACCTGTGAAAAAGGGGGTGGGGGTACACATTTGATTATTCCAAATGCTCAATGACATTGGGCCAGTCACTCCACTTGTACTGTCTGGGTACTGGGACTGTACCTCACACTGATGGAGAACTCAGGCTGTGTAAATGGAGTACAGATGGGTTAAATCTGGCAACATGTCATGTTATGCATCCCACTACACATCCTAACTGGCATTATGATAAGTTGACATTGTTTTACTCTCAAGCTATAAAAGCCTCAATCGATAGCCAGGATATCATGGGTAAATGGTGGAGTTGGGCACAAAAATGTAATTATGGGAGACCATCTGAATTTGGACTCCTTCAAAGTATTAATACACCCTCCATAGGGCCGTGGGCAGAAGGGATGTATTCATGTGTGTTAGTAGGCAATGGAATTAAATGGAAATATGAGTCTGTGTATGTGTTTTATCCTGAGTATTTGGGTCCTGCACCACATGTTATATTAAATTTCTCTACATCTATGCCAACCATTGGCAATACTGAAACATCATTGCCAAAACCAAGGGTTAATAAATGTCCTTCGAGATATGCTGTAAAACCTATGTCAGACAATGGATATGTGTTTCAAAGACTTAACAAACCTGTATATAACAATGTTAACTATGTCACTGTTTCGGTTTTGTTGAATTTATCAAGTATTGAGTGGCCAACAGATATTTGCCCTCAGCATTTAATCCAGTTATACAATGTTTTTATTAATGATATGTGGATTAATTTTAGAAATATTCGAGTAGAGCCTCTACTTCTTCCACAAAAGCTGGGCAAAGGTCTTAAAAGAGGAAAAAGAAGTGTATGGGGAGACATTACTGGTGCACTAGGCTCAGCTGCGGGGGTATGGAACACTATGGATCTAGAAACAGTACAAGAGCATCAGATTAACTTTGAAAATATGCTAAAAGGGGGAATATTAGACAAGGAAGTACACATTGGACAGGGTCTTTTAGGAGAGCATTATAAAACTATAGTTAACATGGAAGAAATATTGCATGATTTTCGGATCCTGCAAAATTGGACACAATTAGTTAGTAATGTGGAGGCTGATAATATGCATGAATCAAGGAAAAATGAGGTTTGTGTGGCCTATGGTGCATCTGTCTTTAATAGATTGCAAGATACCTTTAGAGATATTGAGACAGGTAGACTTCCTGCTTTTATAAATACCACTATGTTACAGAAGTTTTTACACAATGATAATTACACTGATGTTACTGAGTGTCTGCTCAGAAAACTAACTAAAGTGTACTTTGCTGGACATGGATGTGTGTTTAATCATACTTCACCTGTGGTTCCTATTGTATTGCAAATACCAATTATAACATGTAAAATGTCTGTTTTGAGTTTGACAAAGGTGGTTAATCTAGGAACTGTACAAAGTCCATATCATTCACAGCTTGAGCCTGCTCCTGTCTTTCTTACACAGCTACATGAGGAGTGGGTTGAGCCAGACCGGTCTTGTACTGAATTACAAGATATTTACCTTTGCAGGTGTGACAGTGGACTTAGGGCAAGACCCCCTTGTGGCATTTCTAATCAAGTTAAAAATTGTCACTTGCATATTGAACTCTGAACAAATGATATGCAAGTTTGTATTGCTTATGTTGGAAATGGACATTACTGAGTCATTGCAATTACGAATCGTATAACATATGGACTCAGAAATGACTGCACTGTTTGATCTTCCAGCTTCTATTTTCAGCCTAATTTCACTGCTATTGTTAATGGCTATATCATTTGGCCTGTGCCTGTGTATCCAAATGTGACTACTATTCAGGCTGAATTGGCCTACCTGGAAGATATTCGGAGTGCCGTACCACCGAGGATGATCAAGTTTCCTACATTAATGCTGGAGATACAAACTTTGTTGGGCCGAAAGGCTGAAGAATTGCTTCCTTTATAATTGGACAATAATAACACCACTAAGAACATTTATGCTTTACTCACTTTGGACTAGTGGCCTTTTTTACAGACTTATGTTCAGCATCCTACTACACTGGTTATTTTCTATTTCTGTGTTTACAATTCATTTTGACTGCTTACAGGTGTTGTATGTACCAAAGGTTTAAGTCTACCTTGTCTCAAATCAATATCCAAGCTCAAATGTACCTAAGATGCCCATTGCATAGTGTGAGACATATGCAGTAAAATAGCAGCTGTCTCAAAGTGGAAAATGTTGGGCTGGAGGTCATCATTTGTGTGTGTGCATGTGTGCGTGTGTGTGTGTGTGTGTGTGTGTGCGCGCATGTGCATATCATCAATCAGATTAATAAAGCAAAACTGATGTTGTGACAGTTAGCTTTTTAGACTCCATGAACTCAGCATGATCATAAATGCTGTGGCAGGCAGGGTTTGTATTCCTTTATTAGATTACATAAACACAGTACGCCTATGAAATACTGTAGTAGGTACATTATTATTCCCAGAAGCCCAGCATATGATGGGATTTTGATATTATTAGATCCTATGAGCTCAGTAAAACACTGAGACAGGTAGAACAACATCATATGCATGATACCTTTCTATAATAGGTCTTAGATGGATACATGCATGCCGGTTCTTTAAATAAATGTATTCTCTTAGAACTTATTAGACCTTAGTTTTAATGCATAACACATATTAATAGGCACACCTTAGCTTGCATCACTAAAGGGTTAACATGGATAGCTAAGAATTAGGAGAAAATACTATTATTTATATAACTTTAAGGCTTTGGTGGAAAAGAACATGGTGGGAAGGAGTGCTTTACTCAGAGAACAATGGTATAGAAACCCAGATGTATGTTTACCTCATACTCAGGAAATAATGGTATAGGAACTCAGACTGGTCACAGTCCCTCATGGTTGTTGTCTCAAATTTAACTGATAAGGTTGTCAGCTAAATTATGGCCACTTCCTTAAAGATGGGCTAACAAAGCTATCTTGTTTGTACAGACTGCAGGTACCTTGCCTTAAAGTTATTTTTCTGTACCAAACAAGGAAGTTACTACGTAAGCCATTTATGAGGTAATTTTAAACCAGTCAGGCAAACATATACATTATTTGTGGAGTCAGCAGAAGCCTGTGGGGGGAATAATATATATAAAGAGGCTAGTCCTTACCCATTTTGTTGCGCAGTTCGTGTTAGCAATGGCATACCAACCTCCCCCCCGTGTGATCCTGCCATCAATGTGAGTATGAGATAATTATACTTTGTATAGCAGCTAGCCAGAGGTAACAGGATATAATCTTACAATGCATATTTGAAATGCATGTGTACTCTGTGTTTTGATGGGTTAGTAGTAAGATGGTTCAGGGAATTGAATATGTCATGTTATATGTCTGTGTCTTACTGTTCTGAACCCCTGTGAAATAAATTGGATTTTAGTCAAAATTTTATAACTGTCTACAAGAACTTTTATTGCTGATTTTATAATTGTAAGTAAGCCTTCAGATATAAGTTATAACAAATCAAAAATACAAAACACCCCCACCCATGGTGCATTGCTGTCTGTGCAGCTGAGGGATCAGGTGCGTACCTGCCCAGTGCCCCCTTGGTGAATGCCATGTGGGGTCCATGGGACCCCGCTCCATGGTATTTTGATGTAGCTATGTCAACATGCCCACTTTATGTGGTGCATTGGCATAGTGCGTAAAGCTTGTTTTTAACCCTACAGCCTGTGCAGGGAGGCTGTTCCATGCATCCACCACCCTTTCTGTGAAAAAGTACTGCCTCATGTCACCCCTGAGTCTCCTCCCCCAGCCTTATATTGTCCCCCTTGTTCTTACACTTCTCTTTTTCTGAAAGATACTTTCCTCCTGAACCCTGTTTATCCCCTTGAGGTACTTGAATGTCTCTATCATATCCCCCCTTTCCCTCCTTTCCTCAAGGGTATACATATTGAGGTCTTTCAGTCTTTCCTCATATGTTTTCTGGTGCATTCCTTTCATCATTTTTATTGCCCTTTTGTGCCGCCTTCATTCTGTCTATGTCCATCTGGAGATGTGGTCTTCAGAACAGAACACAGTACTCCAGATGTGGCCATGCCAATTGTCTGTACAGTGGGATCACCACTTCCTGTCTTCTACTGATGATGCCTCTCCCTATGCACCCCAGTATCCCTCTGGCCCTTCCCATTGCCTTCTCACATTGTTTGGCTACTTTCTGGTCATCCATTATGATTACCCCCAGGTGTCTTTCCAGTTTTGTTGTTGCTAGTATCCCCCCCATCATGTATTTCTCTCCAGGATTCCTGTGCTCCAAGTGCATGTCCTTGCAGTTTTTTGTATTGAATTTAAGCTGCCACACTCTTGATCACTCCTCCAACCTGCCTAGATCTTGTCTCATTCTTTCCACTCCATCTGCAGTGTCCACCCTATTGCAGATCTTGGTGTTGTCTGCAAAGAAGCTTACCTTCCCTTCCAGCCCCTATGCAATGTCGCTAATGAAGACATTGAAGAGGAACAGCCTCAGCACTGAGCCTTGTGTCACCCCGCTGCTCACCCTCCTGTCCTGGGACTGAACCCCGTGAATAACCACCCTCTATGCCCTGCTGCTCAGCCAATATCTGACCCAATTCACTACCTTGGAACCCACTCTCAGACTGCCTAACTTTTTTAATAGCCTCCTGTGTGGGACGGTGTCAAATGCCTTGCTAAAATCGCCCCCCCGGTCAACTACCCTGGTTACATAGTCAAAGAAATCTATCAGATTTGTCTGATAAGATCTACCAGCTGTGAATCTGTTTGCCTTGGGTCTTATGCCTCGATGGCCTCAAGATATGTCATTATTGGTAGTACCAAAATGCAGTTCAACAATGGGAGAGCAGGGGCCAGATTCATGAAACTTTGCCCTAGCGCAAACCCAGTTTGCACCATGCAAATTGGATTTTGCACCATAGTGGTATTCACAAAGCTCAGTTTGCACCTGCAAACTAGGTTTGTGCTGGGGCAAAGTTGTGAGGGGAGCCACAATGCAAATGAGGGGAAGCAGAGCTGTATATGAGTCAGTCCCATTCACAAACCATTTGCAAAGGTCCCTTGTGTGGAGAAAATACCACCAAGCCAGAACTGGCGGTAAGTCCATACAACCCTTGTGTCTGCCAGAAGTAATGCAGCAGCCCCCCCATCCTGTAATGAAGAGCTATTATCCCTGGCAGTCTACTGTAAGTACGCACTCATTGTGAGCTCAGTCAGCACCCAGTCATGATGATGTGCAGAGGGCAGTGCTGGTTGCCAGCTGGGGGTCGGTTTGGGGCAGTGGGATGGTGGGTCACTCCGTTAACTGGTGCGGGAGTGTGAGGCCACTTGATCACCAGGGAACTATGCCATATATGTCTACAGGGGTTGAGATAGGTGGAAGGGAACCAGACACCAGGGACTATTTATATTATGCACTGGATGGGTGGAAGGGGGGTACCACTGGACTACCAGGGATTTGGTACTGTTTGTATGGGGCAGCAATCAGGGACTGGGGAAGAGGGACCACTGGACTGCCAGAGATAATTATTTTCTATGGGGACGGTGATTGGAACATCGTGGGAGGGGGGTGGGACCATTTGGCTACTGGGGATATTACTTTGTGGACCATTGGGTACTGTTGGACAGGCTGAGGGAGTATGTAGGGCTCACCGGCAAGGTCATCATCTGGTTTGAGTCCTTTCAATGAGGCAGATCTCAGAGGGTAATATTGGGGAATTATTCCTCTAGCCCAATGGACCTGCCCTGTGGTGTTCCTCAAGGCTCTGTCCTCTCCCTCATGTTGTTCACAGTGTGTATGCTGCCCCTGGGCAAGGTCATAAGACCGCATGAGCTGAGTTTTCATTGATATGCTGATGCTACTCAGCTCTACCTATCCTTCATACCTGGGAGATTTGATGCAGTCAATGTGCTGAATGATTGCTTGGTCAAGGTCTGGGCTTGGATGTTGTCGAACTGGCTGGGACTTAACCTGGGGAAGACTGAAGTGCTGGAAGTTGATCCGGGATGAAGGGGAGGAGCGGGGACCTCTAGGGATAGGTTGGATTTTTTCATTGGCCAGACCAAACTAGAGGCCTCCCCTAAGGTGAGGAATTTGAGCGTTGTTCTGGTTAACAAGGTGACACTTGAAGTCCAGGTGTCAGCTGTTATCTGGACTGGTTTTTACCATCTCTGGAACATTGGCCAAATTAAATGCCTTATTTCCCCTGAAAACCTGGCCATGCTGTTAGATGCGTTTGTCACCTTGAGGCTTGGTTACTGTAATGCATTCTACCTTGGCTTCAGAGGAGGTGTGATGTAGAGCCTGCAGCTTTTTCAGAACGTAGCGACCCAGTTGTTGACTGGACACTCGAGGTGCAGTTACATTACACTGGTGCTGTGAAAACTGCATTGGCTGCAGGTGCACTGGCACATCACCTTTAAAGTAGGTCTTTTGACCTATAATGCCCTACATGGGTTGGGTCTGGGCTACCTGAAAGAGCTTCTACATCCCTACACCCCTTCTCGCTCTCTTAGATAGGCTGGAGAGGCCCTCCTGGAGATCCCCAGGGCCAGGTTAAAATCTTCCAGGGACTGGGCATTCGAGGTAGCAGCCCTGATCCTCTGGAATTTGCTACCAGGGTACCTCAGGAGGCACCATCAATAAAGGTTTTTAAAAAACATCTCAAAACCTTCCTCTTCAAACAGGCCTTCGGGACCTGAGGAAATTAGCTTGAGACCCCTAGACAGTATGGGAATCATCTGTATCTGATTTTAATGGGGTTTATTTTTAGATTTTATATTTACGTACAGTACATGACTGTCTCTAATTGCTGTTTATGTTTAATTTGCTGTAAGGGCACCCTGAGCCTATGGGGAAGGGCACCCAAAATAAATAAACTCTACTACTACTACTACTACTTTGGTACTCCGGGGATGGTGATCAGAGAACATGGGAGGGCATCACTAGACTGCCAGGGATAATGTTTTTTCATTATGGGACAGCGCTAGGAGGATGGGGAGGGGGAATGGGACCACTAGACTACCAGGAATTACATTATTTTCATACTGGCTGGCGATTGATGATGGTGGGGGACACGCTACACTCAGCGCAGTCCATGCAAATTGGCCCATAATGGGCATGCAAATGGCCAACTAGAACCATGGATGCCAAATGGGCTCATTTGCATGGCTATCTTTGTGAATACCAAGATAGGGCACTGGCACTATTCCTTGTGGGGTATTCGAATGGCTATAGGTGGGAGCTGCGCTGGTGGGGTTAGAGGTAGAGGTATTGGTGTTACCCCTGCCTCTACCTAGTCCTATTTACAGTCATATAGCGCCATACTCTATCCATCTGTGAATAGCATGTTTTAATACCTGGGCAATCACAAGATGCAACACAAAATTTTGTGTTGGGCTTTGTGCTTTTTCAGGAATCTTGCCCCTGGCTTTTTCAGTCTTTGCCCCAAGCTCTGGAATTCATTCCAAATGAATCTCAGTCACTGTCAGACTCACCTAGTTTTTTAAAAACGAGCTTCACAAGTTTCTCCTGTCATTGGATAAGTGTTCCTGTAACTGATTCCTATTTTTGCCAAATTAATTTGCGCCTCATGTCTACCTTTCTGTAATTTGTAACTTCAGTTGTACCTCATGGATACTCAAATTGTTGACAAAGGTCTCACCATTTCAGTACGGTTTTTCTATTCATTAATGAGTCTTTGTAACAATATTTATTATTTGTACTTGTCCTTGGTCGAGCCTGAAAGCAGCGGTACTAGGTCACTACAGCGCTACAAAAATAGCGCGGCAATAACCGCACTGCATAAAGCACAAAAACATTTAGAGCAACAGGGGTATAACAGCGGTAGGGAATTACAGCTACCCCTGCCGCTGACCGCAAAGTGGAGTAAGGGCTGAAGAAGCCTGTGCTGCAGTGATGGAGACTTGGGACCATGGTTTGGTTCCCCCCAGGTCTCCTGGTGTTGCAACTTTTTTTTTAAAGAAAAAAAAAATTTCCTCCCTCCCAAGTTTCTTTCATCCCCAAAGTCCACACCCCCTTGGAGTTGATTATTTAAAGTCCAGGTGGTGTGGGGGGTGAAGCCTTCTGCAAAAAAAAAATGTACCACTGAGTTCAATGGCTGTGTGCTTTATTTGTATGGTCACTGAAAAGCTCGACGTTATGTCAGAGCGTAGCATTTTGCTTACAGCATTTATTGCCACGTTGTTATTGTCAGCAACATTATGACCCCACACCCCTGAAAACAGGCATTGTATTTGCCAAGCACACCTACCCAGAAAACAAAAAAACTAAATAAATAAATTTAGCTTTTGTAAAATAAAGATATTGTCAGCCAACTATAAAGAGCGTTGGCCTCTCCTTTGAGTACGTTCTGTTCTTTTGGATATTCACGTTTGGTATTAAGGCTGGCTGCCCTTGGAATGTCACAGACCCTGCGCTGCAGTTACACAGTCTCCCCTTCCTTGAAACTCGGGGTTATATGCTATAAGATTACAGCAACCTACCCTCCTTACAGCTGTTGCAGTTTCCTTGCTCCCTTTTCTGGAGAGACACAAAGTTATTTCCTACAGTATCAAAACCAGGACCCCTAAACATCCTATCCTCAGTCCCAGCTTGCAGTAGGGCAAACTTTCTTGGACCCCTCACCTCTCTCTTGTCTCTTCTGCTGTTTATAGACATGTAGGACCAGAAGGACCCTTTGGAGCTCTCTATTTTCACTCTTCCATCTTTAGGGCTACTCCCATTAAGGAGTAGCCTTCTCCCTGCCCCAAAGGGCTCAGAGCATACAGAGGCTCCTGTGAGCTCTTTTGATCTGTGCTTCCTCCAAATCTGACACACTTCTAAACTCACTTGTGCTTTCTTTCTCCTCTACGTATTTAAACAGGGAGTGGGACAGCAAGCACCTATGCTACTCAGCTCTTATTAGCATATACACAGACATACATACTGCATGTCAACTGCTTCCAGACTCACATTCCCTGATAAACTCCTTTGGCTCTTTAGTAACCGGGCTTGAGCTGGGAAAAGTGAGAAGCTGTACAATGCAAACATGGAAACTTCCATTTGGTATTTTTTACATCACTATTAGAATCATATCAGTAATACAGTTATTGCAGTTTGAATCATACAGTAAACAATGCCTGTACCTCACTGTAAAGGTTTTGTGCTCACTAAAACACATTTGCTCTCTACTGCTTGAACCAGGGATGCGCACATCCCCAAATGTTATTTCCAGAACAATATGAAAAGTTGGCTCCCTAAATATTCAGGAATGTTTCCAAATAGCCCACTGTTTGGGTTTTCAGTATTTGGTCCCCCAACCCCAGTAACTGTTTGTCTCCCACCCATCTCCCCTGCTGTCTCAAATAAAATCAAGCAAACGTTGTGTAAACCGGGAGCTGTATACCAACGGTTTACTACCCCTGCCTGCTGCCCACAATACAGGTTCAGGGGCCTGGGTTTTGTTTTACTGACAAATCGGGGTTCTTTCCCAAGATATAAATAATTAGTGTGGTGCCTCTACTCAGATTTAAAATACAAAGTGGGTCTGATACTTCGATATTACAACCCCCTGGGATGCTGTACCAACCCACCTCCCCATACAGTCACCCCTCACATGGATTACCATGAACCAGAAACCACATTGTCAATACTTTGGGTTTATTGACTTAAGCTAATAATATGCTCACTCTGGATACAAATGATATGTTCATGAGGCCTTTTATAAAGAAACAGTTAACCATTAGGTTATTTACAAGGGGCAGGGCTAGGAATGGTAAATTGAATGTAGAGGTTAAGCAACACTTTGGATTGGCATTTGTAATTGGCAGCATCAAACAATCATTTCACTTTTAAATTCAAACATTTTCCAATGCCCCCCACCAACCTTCTGATGAATTCAGGTTAAACTCTCTATCTATCTAGCTAGCTGCTTAGGCATTGTAAAATACAACCCCCAAATTGGTACCTGTCCCCAGTCCTTAGATAAGAGCCCTGCAACTCTATCCCTGGGTACCCAGTACTAAATGTTGCAGGCCTGGTATTGGTGTAGCTGGTTGGCCGGTGTTGGCGCACTTAAATTAAATTAGATTTAACCCTTTTTATGGTTGCCCTAACTACTTGTCAGAACTTGATACTTTAGCTAGGTAGATGAGCTCAGAACCCTGGCAGCAATATTATTTTACTACCGAACTTGACAGACATTGATGGTAACTATTTATAGTTCCCCAGATGCAGGATGATCCCTGCTTTACTCATGGTTTTGCAGACAGTCTCTTGGTTTATACAGCAGAAGAATTGTAGAAGGTAAATCTAAAGTAGACAAAATCAATAAACCTTGACTTTGCCGAGATGGACAGCAAGGGCTTGCAACCTGCCCCCCCCTTCATGCAGTAGGCCCGTACAGCTCTGGCAGGCTGGAACTTCTTTAGCGTCTCTGGAACTGGTCATCTTCTTGCAGGGGAAGTCCTCTCTGGAACAGGCCAGCAACAGGGACCTGGGCCAGCACACCTCAACCCACACATCTAGGCATGACCCCTCAAGGTTGGTGGGGGCTGAAACAATCACGGGATTTAAGAATGCATGGGATAGACATAAAGGAATTCTGGAGGTCAGGGGTAAGGGGCAACAGACTTCCTGGAAAACATAAACTGAACTTACAAACTTAAATGGGCAGACTGGGTGGGCCATAGGCCCTTATCTGCTGACACTGTCTATGTATCTATGTATAAGGGGAGACACAATGACAGTGCCTAGCTGGTGACACTACCAAGCTGATTCCCAAAACTGACCTTGCATGGCAGTTTCTCTCTCTGGTACTTAGTCACATTTGGCTATCCTTGGCATTTTAGCCACACTGCCAGCATAGCAGCCATGGCTCTTTTATATCAGGATACAGTCTCTCTCAGATTCAGGTATTTCAAATTAAGCTTTCACAGAAGAGCAAATATTTTCTCTCAAGTGCTCGCACTTGCACAGAAGGCACACACCTTGTCACTTGGAACAGTCCCATACTACTGGACAATGCTTTTCTCACCTCGCAGGTGCTCACTTGAGCCAAAGAAGGGCTCTCTTCTTACCTCTAGCAATAGACACTAGAGATTAAGGTGAGTCTCCCGACCAGCAGGATACTTTTCACTCTTTAGCAAACACTCTTTGCACTTAAGCTTCCACAAGTTGAAACACATTTAAAGTGCCTCACCAAGTTAAATGTGGGGAGCTTTGCACCACCTATTTTGGTGCCCCCCCTCCTAAAATGCTGCTGATGTATATTTGGCCAAAACATTTCCAATAGTTTAGAAATAAGAGCGCTCATAAAATTTCCCACGCCAAGTCACTTTTACTTCCCCATCAGTAGATCTACCCCAGATCCACCCCCATGCTCAGCAAAGTTATGACATGAACCCAAGGAGACTGTCGGGACGAGCTCCATTATAGTGTAAGAGGGCAACTTTAACAACATATTTGTATATCACAGTGACCATTTGGTGATTAATCAATGGCAGTGGGAACTATCAAGGGCCTTGTTAGTTGCCCAGTGCCCTTGATTAATCACAAAATGGTCACTGTGATATATAACTATGTTGTTAAAGTTGCCTTCCCCATAGACTATAATGGAGCTCGTCCTCACATTCTCCCTGGGTTCATGTCATCACTTTGCTGAGCATGGTGGCGGATTGGGGGCAGATCTACAGACTGGGAAGTAAAAGTAGGGGAAATTCTTTGAGCGCTCTTACTTCTAAACTATTGGAAATGTTGTGGCCAATTATATACAGCAGCATTTTGCAGAGGTAAGGCACCAAAATATGTGGTGCATAGGGCTAGGCTGGTAGGTCTCTTTAAGCTGGACTCAGTTAAATGATTCCTCCTGGCCAGCAAAGCTCCTCAGGCCTCAAGCAGGACATCCAAATTTTTACAGGCAATCACTGGCGAGCTCCTTTCTCCAGGGAGACTCCCATAACATCTCTGTAAAACAGGACCATCAAACAGTCATTCCTCAAACTTCTCTCAGGCAATCACTGGTGGGCTCTTTTTCCCAGGAAGACAACCAGATAACCTCTATAAGACTAGACCATCCACAGTCATTCTTCATACAGCTTTACACCCTACCCTGGCGCTGAGTCAATGCAGGGTGACAAACAGGAATGAGCACCTCCTGGACTAGTGGCTACTTGGCCCCCAAGCAGGTCTCCATCACTTAAATTCACAACAGGATTCCTCTATCAGGAATTTCTCAGGCAGCTCTCTCACAGCTGAAGTTGCAAGACATTCACAGCCCTCTCACACCTGAAGTTACTGGTCAGAATTCCTGAGGCAGTTTCCTCCAAATGTGGAAAGGCAACCTAGGCACTGGAGTACTATAGCTGTCAATTTCCCAGGTAGGCAATTCTCAAGCCTTGCAGTCACATTCTTTAGCAAAGTGGCTGGAGCCCCCCTCCCTCTGGAAGGGCTTCTGCCGATCTGAACTCAGAACCAAAAGTCTCTCGGGTTTGAGGAGCTCTGGGCAGCTCCTTATTGGCTGAAACAGTTATCACATTGAAAAATTAATATTCATCAGGCCTCTTTGTTGCCCGATTGGTCCCTTATTTTGACACCAAGAATTGTCCCTGCTTTTTCCCCCATAAGTCCAATACACAGTCCAACAAGTCCTTTTATAAGATCCTGACTTTCCGATTGGCTGGGCTGAGGTCAAAGGCTGCAAACATGGCTGCTGACAAAAAGTTCATATACAGTCCCAGACAAGTCCCAATTTTAAAGTCCTGGTGCTGCCAGAATAAACAGTTTTGTTTACCACATGCCCCACAGTCTTAGAGCAGTCCCTTGGCCCTGTTAACCAACTGCTGAAATATAGATATACAGCTTGTCCCCTGCCCATCGCTGTTGCAGATTTGCACTGGCCCCAGTTCAGCAGGCAGGCTCATTAGTATTTATGGAGTCCTTATTAATAGTCATGAGGCAGCTCCCAAAATGCTTATTGTTGCTTTTAAATAAAACAATTTTGCAGCTTCTCCTGTGCCTCCTCCTTGTCTCTGACCCACAACTAGCTGATTTTGGGGACCAAGTACTGGAGAGGCTTCTGTTTTGCCACCAGAGCAGTGAGAAAATAAATAGGTGCCATATGGCGCATGCGTAGACCCCTAGCTCGCACATTCATGCAGCTGCAGCACGGCGGTCCTGTGGCTTTGGTCCTCCAGCCCCAATCTACACAGGAAACAATACGGGGCCAGACAGAGACTTCAGGGGCACTAGAACTTGGGCCAGATGGCAGTGAGCAGAAACAGGGGATCGGGGGACTGAGAGGAAAATATGGTAGGCCCACACTGGGGTAGGGGGGTTACACCTGCTCCTCCACCCTCTTAGCACCAAACCTGTCTTCACCCTCCACATCCTCATCCCACTCCTGGCAAAGCAAGCACAAAGTGAAAATATAAGGTAAAAGCAATACACATTAAATCCGGAGGCAACCTGCATCCTAAATACCCCACTCAGTATTAAGATCCTCCCCCCCAGCACAACCCAGTCAATCAGACCAGCGCAGGCCTTTCTTCACCTCTGTTGCTGCAGTCCCACAGTACTGCTCTGCACTTCTTTCTTGCCTGGAGACAACCTGTCTCTTTCCAGCAGTTTTAAACCTTCTTAATAGGGCCTTTGACACAAGCTGCTCTACACCACTGTGAGCAGTGTAGAGCAGTTAGGACGCTGCCTTTTGTGTAATGCAAAGGTGCCACACCACCGCAGAAGTCAGGATTCGGTCTCCCTGCATGTTTTGGGCACTTTGCACCATTGTGAGCTGCCATGCAAACAAACAGCAATGCTGCAAGCCACTTTCAGGGATGAAGCATGTTCTATAATAATAAGCAGCTTACCCACAGTGCAACCTCCACAGCACTGTTGCTTGTTCAAATAATAATTATTCCTGTGCCTCTTATAATACACCATGCATTCTGTCTTAAAAAAGAGGGGTTTACAGGCACAGAAGACTATCCATAAGGTATCTTTTGGTTACCTAACTGAGATCACAAGAAGCGAGTTGGGGGGAAGGATGCAGTTTGTGCCTCACTCAGATTAATGTCCTTCCATCTCATCTCACCTCCCTATTACATACAGAGAACATACACAATCCTCAGGACACCAGGCACTAATATACAAACGTTCAGCACTCCATACCCCTTCCCACCCATGGATTCTCTGCTTGTGCTCTCAGATGGCACAGCAGGAAACACACCTAAAACACCAGAAGAGAATCAGCAGTGCTGCAGAGTCACAGTGTGTAAAGACAACAGGCTGCAGTGCCATCAGAGCAGAGGAAGCCGATTCAGATGGCAACGCTCCAATGTAGGGTGCATGTTAAAGCGCCTTTTGTGTAGGCTCAGTTGAGACAGTTTGACCTTGTGGTTAAAAACAGAGTTGTGAATCTAGAGACCTGGGTTTGAATCGCAAAACCGCTTCTTACTCATTGTGTTACCCTGAGCATGTCAATTAACTTGCCTGTTATTTCTTCTCTGTAAGGCCTTTCGCTAGTCTTTCTCTATTCTCTTATATTTTCCCTGTGCTGAAAACAGCAGCAGTATACTCTTCCTGTAAAGCACTTTGGGATACAGTTTTCATAAAAGGTGCTATATTAAAGCAAGTTTCTTCCATTCCATTTTCACTATAAAAGATACACAGCCTACTGTGACTTCAAAACTGGTTGGTTGCTGTGTACCTTCTAGTCCTGCCAGGAAGAATAGATCCTCTTTCCATAGCAGACTCCCTTTTTGCTACTGACAGAAATATGGAATGGGACCAGAAATTAAAATAAGGATTAAATGAACTGACTTTGTCTTAGTGTTGTCAATGTTAAGTAAAGAAAAATTACCCACTCAGAGAACACAGTGTTGTAAAAAGGTTCTTTTGACAGCTGATTATACTCTATCTCAAGGCTAGAATAAGTAGAGTTTTGGAATCCATCCAAGCTCCCTTAACAATTTTTTCACTTCTCAAGTCATAGTAATTAGGCCCAAGACTTAATTCAGTGGCTCAGCAAAGGAAAGTTATAAAAGGAAATCTGAATAAAAAAAGATTCTAGGGTTTGCAGCCAGTTTCCAGGCAGACTTGGTAGAATAATACTTTCATTTGGCATTCAGAGTCTCCCTGTTAAATTCTACTGTGAGGCAGCAGTTATGCTTCAAGGACTTGGGGGCAGGTGCTTTTTGGGGAGCAGGTGTTTTTCCCAAGAAACTCTTTCAAATGCTCCAGGGAATGGTATTTTCATTTTTAATGCTCTGCTAGACTGACTGTAAGGGAATTATCAGAATTTGAAACTTCGCAGTTGCCACAGACAAGAACAGAAAAGGTAAACAGCTTCACTTTCATATGTTCCTAGATCCCCAGAGTTGGACAATCAAAGTCATTTGTCCTTATCATTGCTGTTTTTTATCTTCAGGTTAACGAGGTTCAGGGTGAACAGACATCATTTCCATCCCTTCAGCACCCCAAAGGTTCTTGAGGCTCAGCATGTAGAAACTTTTCTATTTTAGTGCTCTTTTGTTCAGCTTATCATAAACATCCCAGGTTTTCTCCAAGGTCCTGGTAATCTGACTAGAGGGTCCACAGATCTCCCCATCCTCAGATCTTCTATCTGAAGAGAGGAGCACTAGGTGCAGAGAACACAGCTATACCCTGTTTAAGTACAAAGCAACCCCGTGTTCATGATAAAACACTAGAAAAACTATTTGACTCATCCCCAACTGATACAGCAACTGGACGTTTCAAATTAACATAAAATGGGAGATACTGTTACAATAGTGACTCAGAGAATTACTCTTAGTATGTGTATTTATTTATTTACTTCTTTAAAATCTTAGTTTTTCTCTTACCTCCCCAACTGGCCTCCATCTGGATTGGTCCCCACAGTTCTGTTACCCAGCTTCCCTTGGGCTTTCCTGACTGCAGAGAGTTCTCTGCCACAGAAACTCGAAGTGGAGGGGCCCAGTCATCAGGGCAGGGCCTGCAAGAGTCCAGGCCATCAAGTACTGTGGTCAGAGTTTTTTTTCTTCCATTTTCACCCCTTGGGCTAATACACCCACAGTGATGCAATGTGCATACTATGCCTCTGCAGAGATGCCTCCGGCATCAAGGCATGGGCTCCCCTTCCCCTTCTGCTACCACCCAGATTCCTTCAGGAGGCAGTCAACAAGAGGGACATGCGCTCTCCCCACCCTGAGGGAGAAGAGCTCTCCCAGGACACTTAGTCCACCCTCCCTCAGCCAGCCCCTCAGCGACCCAAGTCCATTTCCAAATCGGGCTCGCTGGCATGGCAGGTGATAGCTCTACCACCATGCTATTGGGCTAGCCATATTTTTTTTATTTTGCAATTTATTTTCCTCGGGTAACCCAGCTGAGATTCAACATATCATTTTCAGTGAGGTTTGACTTCTGTCCATTTCTGCAGTTTCTGGACTACAGCACTGGAGATTAAGTGACTTGACAAGGTCACATACTAAGTATTTGTCTCTATCTGGTATTGAACCTGCCACCTCCTTGTTCCCAAGCTGGTGCTGTAACCACTGAACCACACTGCTTCCTATGTATGTTCAGTATATGTGTTACAAGTTATGAAAGTACTGCAGTAATATTATTGTTCTGTTAGCAATCTCATGTATTTGAATGCACCTTATTATGTTTCTTGACATTTCCCTCTTTCGTGCCTAAGAGACCAAGGCTAGCCCGTAGCTTTCTTGCATTTGACGGTTGACGGAGCAGTACACTGTAAATGACTTACTAGTACCCATCATGCTCTCAACGTACTGTAGCAGACTGCATAATATGCCATTGCATCTCCACCTTTCCACCCCTACGTCTACTTCTTCACCTTCCTGCTGATCCTCATCTTATCCTCAGCTACTCCGCCCATTCATATGTGTTACATAAAAACATAGAAACAGAGTCCTTGATGGCAAATAAGGACCGCTTGGCCCACCCAGTCTACCCATTTCCCTACCTATTGGATAAGCTGCAGATCCTAGTTAACCAACAGCCTACTTCTTCCTACCCCCCCACAAGAATTGCCTTATGTCTGTCCCATGCATTCTTCAATTCCTCCACTGTTTTTGACCCCATGACCTCCTCAGGAAGGCCATTTCATGTGTCCACCACCCTCTCTGTGAAAAAAATACTTCCTCACATTGCCCCTGAGCCGTCCCCCCTCTATCTTCAAATTGTGTCCCCTTGTTCTTGCACATCTCTTTTTCTGAAATATGCTACTCTCTTGGACTTTGTTGATTCCACTGAGGTACTTAAACGTTTCTATCATGTCCCCCCTCTCCCTCCTTTCCTCAAAGGTATACATATTAAGCTCCTTTAGTCTCTCTTTGTATGGCTTCTGCTGCAGAACCTGCACCATTTTAGTTGCCCTCCTCTGGACTGCCTTCATCCTGTCTATGTCCTTGCAGAGATGGGGTCTCCAGAAGTGCACGCAGTACTCCATATGGGGTCTCACCCACTGTCTGTACAGAGGGATAACAACTTCCTGTTTTCTACTGCTGATGCCTCTCCCTATACTTTCCAGTATCCCCCCAGTCATCCCTACTGTCTTCTCATATTGCTTGCTTATCTTTAGGTCATCTGATATGACTACCCCAGGTCTCTTTCCATTTTTGTTGTTGTTACTACCCCCCCATTGTGTACTCCTCCCCTGGGTGTTTGTTTCCCAGGTGCATTTCTTTGCATTGAACCTAAACTGCCATACTTTTGGCCATTCCTCCAACCTTGCCAAATCCCTTCTCTTCCTTTCCACTCCCCCTTGTGTATCATCCCTGTTGCAGATCTTTGTGTCATCTGTGCAAAGAGGCACACTTTTCCTTCCAGTCCCTCTGCAATGTTACTTATACAGACATTAAAAAGGACTAGACCCAGTACTGAACCCTGTGGTAGCCCACTAGTAACCCCCTCTCTTTGGAGTGGACTCCATTTACTATTACCCTCTGTGTCCTGTTGTCCATCCAGTGTTTTACCCAGGCTACCACCCTGGGACCCGCTCCCAGGCTGACTAGTTTGTTTATTAATCTTTTGTGTGGGACTGTGTCAAATGCCTTGCTAAAGTCTAGGTAGGCCACATCCACAGCCCCTCCCTGGTCTACTACTTTGGTCACCCAGTCAAAGAAATCTATTAGATGGCTCCATCTTTACCTATCATCCTCCAGAAAAAATGGGAGAAGCACTACCATGGTATTGCTATAGTCCTTACATCTCCTTCCTTGCTTGGCAACTCATCAATCCATTTTCTCAGCTAACATCTCCCTGGTTCTATTGATAGTCCTATGGGCTTGCCATACTAGCCAGTAGAGCTTGAAAACAACAATGTCCCATAAGAATCCAGACAAGGAAAGGACCTATCCCTTGCCCTCTGACCAGGTTGTTCATCTGTTTTCTTCTCTTACTGTTGGCTGGAATTGCTGAAAGGAGACCAGGTCCTACTATATTTGGTCATTATTATACCACTACTCAAAGCAATGGCAATAATGAGAGACTATACACCATGGGGGTCAATAACAGAAGGTTACAAGGTCAGGGAATGGGGGTCAGGCTATGGAATACTGTACCTGGTCTTCAGCAAGGCCTTCAACTCAATCCTCCACAAGAGATTGATCAAGAAGTTGGAGGACCTGGGAACAGGGGACAGGTCAATAAGTTGAGCTGGAAATTGGCAAGGAGAGAGAACCCAAAGGGTGGTAATTAGGAGGGAACTCTCAGGAATGAGAGAGAGTCACCAGTGGGGACCCACAGAGGTCACTGCTCATTCTCAGGGCTTTGAAAATCGAGGCCAGTATCATAACTGCAGTAATAATGACCTTTACCAGACTGAACAACAAAATGAAGAAAGTAACGTCCCATGATTGGATCCTCACAAACAAGAGAGATAATGTCCAGTTCATGATTATCCTCTGACTAAGTGACTATATCCTCAACCATGGTACCTGGCCAGGTAATTCTTTAACCCCCCCCATCCAAGTCAGAATGTTCAGTACATTGTTCAGTGCTTCTGATGCTGTGGGTGGGGGGAGAACTTTAAGTGGCATGTGAGGAAGTTGTGCTTTACAGAAAGAATGGGGGATGCCTGGAACAGACTGCCAGCGGAAGTGGTGGAGGCAGAAACAGTAGAAGGCATAAACATGCATGCAACAGACATAAGGGAGTATCATTAAATAGAGGAAGAGGGTCACCAGAGAAGAGTTAGTGTCTGCAGAGACAGAGTAGACAGGGACCATCTGGGCAGACTGGGTGGGCCAAGTGGCCCTTTTCTACCAACATATTCTATGTTTCTATGTAAACTCTAACTTACCTAGGTTACGTCACAAGCTCAGGTTAGAGGGGTCCACTCTTGGATGCTCTGGTCCTGATAAAATGACTGCCAAATAGATACAGTGAAGTGGAAGAGTTTTGCCCCAGAATGGCACAAGGAGACAATCTCGAATGTAAAGGACGAGGGAGGCTTAGTCTCTAAAGTAGTTCAAATAATGTGTTTACTTGAATAATTATGCAAAGCAACCTCTTGAAAGCAAAGGCCAATGTTTCATGGCTTGTGGACGCTTCCTTAGGGCCTACATTGGTCCTAAAGATATTCTATATATATATATATATATATATGTAACACTATTATAACACCTCATTAAACGTTCACACATCCCTTGTTAGGCTGTCCATTATTTCTGAACTTGCAATAGTTTATTACTATGTAGGGCTAGTATGCCACTGAGATCCCACTGTGCAAAACAACTAACAGTGTGATTCTATCTCAATAAAGTGTACACGCCTATACTATACTCTCCCCATTCACAGTGTCCTGTAGTGCCTTATATAAATATTGCAAACAAATCTATGTACAGTGAACACCATGTAGCAATAACAGTTTCAAAACTTTAAAGAAAATTTTCCTACTGCATGCTGTTTAAGATATTTTCTAAACATGCACAATAACATAATATACAGGACACTAATTCTAAGCTAACTGCTAACATTTCACCAAAATGACTGCGTCAGCTGGTGCTTTTTGCTTATCTGCATGGGCGAGAGGACTCACGGAAGCAATCTTATAATCAACTTTCTGACATATAAGTATGTTGTAAACTGTAAGCCCATATATTGAATCCTGAAACAATGAAAAAATATTATAAGTGTACCTGGTTCTCAAAATGGGCTTGGTAAGCTGTATCAGTAGTCCCAGAATGATTCATGCATGGATACGTTTCTGTATAAGACAACAGTTTTACTTATTTTACATTGATTGTAATGAATCAACTCTAAACAGCATTTTTATTGTATAATCAGCGCCCACCGTGAAACATCTTCAAAAGCCACATGCTGTCTACGCCTGACTTTTTTCAATCTTATTGCTTCTTATGGAAATCAGCTTTGCTTAAAGCCAGTGTCTTCACAATTTTATATTTGCAATGGCACGTTTAAAGAGCAGCTGACACCTTCACGAGAACTTTAACAAAACATAATATTTAGAAAAAGTTCATCTTGTATTTCACATTAGTTCTCTATTCCTCCTCACCATTATTTATTGCTGAGGTCATTTGCATGAAAACAGGATTTTTGCTCCTGAAGAGTTCATCTATTTCTGTTCCTGTCTCCCTACCTGCAGTCATAATGCACTGCTTGTGACATCACAGTTACTCTCATGGCACCAGATTGTGATTTCGCAACATAGCATTATGACTTGAAGTTGGGAGTAAGCTATAGAGGCAGATTAACTTTAAAGTAACTGCAAGGGCTGGCCCAGTGGCACTGGAGGTTGAGGCGCTGATCACTACACCTCGCACCACGCTGGCGACCTGGGTTCGGGAATGAGCCCAGGCCACCAGGGGTTGGCAGGGGGAGAGAGGATTGAGCATCTGGAGGACTGCTCTCCTCTCTTGGGGGAGGGAGACTTGTTGTCCCGCTCACTGACTGCCCTCTAGTGGTGGCCGGGGGGCAGTATGGGTTGGAAGGCATGCTCCGACATGTCAATATCAGTTGGGGGGGGGTATGGGAGAAAAGTGGAGGAAAAAGGGAGCCAGGCAGCGCTCAGTGATGGCTGCCACACCTGGGACTGGCACCGGCTTCTGGATTGAGTCTCGGGGGGGGAGGTGTAGTGCTCCTCCTCCTTCATGGGGGCAGTCCACGGGGGAACTGCCGGTGTAAACGAGTATGGGAGCAGGCATGTCGGGAGAGACAGTCCCTCTGTCCAGAGGGCCGAAGTCGCCTGCCAAGGCTCTAAGGAGCATAAAGTGTGTACGGAAAAAAAAGAAAAGTAACTGCAAGGGATAAAAATCATGTATTCATGCACTTTTTCTCAGTAATAAATAATGATGAGGAGAAATCTAGAATATTTATGGAAGACATGCAGAATTTTACCTAATTATTACGTTTTTCAAAGTTTTCTATGCAGCGTCAGTAGCTCTTTAAGGTATGTAAGCCTGTTTTTAGGCTCCAACAATGGTTCATAAAACTATCATGCTGGTTTAGTAAGTTGAAACAAATATGTTCCACCTGAAATCCCTCCTAGTTGCAGATTCTTTGCAGGTAACCTGTGTAAACCTCCTTCATGCATAGCCATTTTAGTATGCATTAAACCTCACTGTTTTAGTGGTGCTGTTTTAAACATTAAGTACTGTACAACAGGCTTCACTGACAGCAGAATATGATAGCTTATTAACTCGCCACTGCAGTAATGACATTTCTGATTGCCCAGCTGTCTACTCTACCCAGGTAGTAGTGGTGTGGTGTTTGTTTGAGCTGCTTTTAGGAAGTCTGCTCCCAGGAGGTGTGGCCTAATGTCAGAACATGTAAAATATCATGACATCACCAGATAGAGCACTCCTTCTTGTGCTCGCTTAAGACTAGCAGTGGCACTTTGTAGAAAAATGGCAGGTACATCTACAAGGGTGGTTCCCACCGGGGAGGTGGTGACCTGCAACAAACTTAGTATGTTTGAATAAGCTACTGAATGCCCCTGCTGGTATGTATTGCAGCCTTTATGCTCCTTTGTGTCTGAATCATAATATAATCCAACATGTAACCATGGTTACTAAAACAGTATTACTGTTACTGTGGAAACAGAAAAATAACAGGGCTGGGACAGATAAAAGGAGGAAGGAAAACTTTACACATAACCTTGATCCTATATAATTTCCAGTGGAGATCCATGTCACTAACACAATCATGGTCCAGATTTATGTTTTGACATATTAGATCTGCAAGTACATGCTACCCATTATGTACATATTATCTGCTGACCTTTCTTCTGACGACATGACAACATCTAATTATTTTATCCTGTCTAAAATAAATACCTTATTATCCATGCCTTCATTAATGCAGAGAGTGGGTAAGGATGGGAGGTGTGGGGATACCAGTGGAAAGGAGAGGGATGGGGGAGTAAAAGCTAAACATATACTAATGAAATTATACAGCCTCTGTTAACAGTATGATTCCCTGATATAAAAATTCGAGGGTTAGCAGGAAAACGTTCGATCCTAGAAGAACAGGTACAACTCCTCTTCTTCATTCACTCCACGAGTGGCATCAGTGGTACCCAAGGTAAAAATCCACCACATTTCACATTTTCTTAACTTTAAGTTCCAATATGCATCCCTTTGTTGCTATCTTACATGTTCCAGTGCCCTAAACTTCAGTGAGGCTGTATTGTGGCCTACTGAAATAAAATGTTTTGCTACGGAGGAGTTAGGGTCTTTCCCACTTATGCAGCTTGTATGTCCTTGTATACATAATTTAAGTTGCCTTGTGGTCTTCCCGACATACATTTTATCAGAGGGTCACATTATTATGCATACTATATGGTCACACTGGCATGTGATGTGGCTTCAGATCTAAAATTCTTCACTTGCGAAAGGGTTCTTGAAAAAAATGTTCTTGCCTGTGTGTGAGCACACCGAGCATCGTTCACAGGGGTAGTTCCCATTCCTTAGAGGTCCCGACAAGAGCTGCTGTGTTTCCTTGGTTTCTGGCATCTTGTGAACTGCATGAACCAGGGTATCCTGAATGGTGGGATTCTTCTTGGCTGCTGCCAGAGGTTTCTGATTAAATATTGTAGCATACCTGTCACAGACCTGAAGGGTAAGCCAGTGTTTATTTATTACTTGGGGTGATTTTGCCCATATAAGTGCAAAATTGAGTACTAAAGACTACACATTCTGGTGTCTGTTGTGTTGGTCTACCTGTTAGTGCCTGCTCTCTAGTGGCCTCTCGGGTTCTTGTAGTGGCTTGATTTAGGGTCTCCTTGCTATGTCCCTGGTTTGCATATCTATTTCTAATAATGTTTTCCTGTTTTTTATAGCATTCTTTCATACTGCGGTTTCTCTTTGCAAAGAGAAGCTGAGAAAAAGGGATGCTCTACTTTAATCTAGGGCTGTGAAAATTTGTTCTGTGTAAGATGGTATTACGGTCCATGGGTTTTCAATAAAGAGTCATCTCCAGACTCTTCCCAGTGTTTATTACTAGTGTGTCTAGAAACAGAACTTGTGTCTTATCATAATTCAGTGTGAACTTCTAATTGGGTCTGATGTTATGATGTATTCAAAAAACTGCTCACATTCTGCTTCTGAGACTGTCCAGAGTAGGAGTATATTGTCAATATATTGCCCCCATGTGGTGACATACAGGTAATGCAGGATTTTTTTTATCTGGGTGTAGAACATGCTCCTTCTCAATTTGCTCCATATATAGATTTATATATGATGGGACAAAGGTACTGCCCATGACAGTCCCCTAACGTAGGCATAAAACTGATTTTCAAATGTAAAATAGTTCCTTGTAAGCCCTATTTCTGCTAAATGTACAAGAAAGATGTTTGTGGGCCTGTCATCTGGTGGCCTCCTTCTGCGTCCTGCCAGCAAGGAATCCAATCTGTTTTGGTGTGGTAGCCACATACATCAGTAAGCAAGTAAGTAAAACTTTATTTATATAGCGCCTTTCCAAAACCAAGGCACTGTAACAAAGCATAACAATATGCTACATAAAACAATAATAATAATAATACAAATAACTCAATGATGTTACAGATATAATCATCCAGATTAAAAATATCAAGGAAAAGCCAGGTTGAATATATAGGTTTTAAAATCAGCTTTAAAACTTTCAATGGTCAGGCATTCTCTTAACCGACGAGGTAAAGAATTCCATAGGGTGGGAGCTGCAAAGGAAAAAGCTCGAGCACCAGACGTTTTCAAACACACCCTGGGAATCTCTAGCAATCCCTCATCGGTGGATCGGAGAGGATGGTGGGGGCAGTAGGGAGTCCAAAGATCTTTCAGATAGCTGGGTCCCTGATCATGTAGGGCTTTAAAGATCAGCAAGCCAACCTTAAAGGTGATCAGCCACTGAACAGGCAGCTAGTGCAGTTCACACAGCACAGGCGTAATCTGACTAGCCCTGGATATACCAGCCAAAAGCCTGGCCACCGCATTCTGCACCAGCTGCAGGCAGTGGATGTCAACCCCTGGAAGCCCTAGGTAGAGGGCACTGCAGTAATCAAGGCGAGTGGTGATGAAGGCGTGGACCAAAGTTGGTAGATCATCCAGGGGAACCAGGTGTTTCACCCAGGAGATATTTCTCAGATGGTAGAAAGAGGATCTGACCACAGCTGACACCTGAGATCTCAGAGTTAGGCCGTCATCAAAATTAATGCCCAGGTTCCTCACCTGGTCTGAGGTGGTGAGCTGGCTACCATCAAGCCATAAGCCCGACGACTGCCCAGCCCCCATACCCGCCTCCAGATGACCTGGGTCCACCACCAGCACCTCGGTCTTATCCGGGTTCAGCTTCAGCCAACTGGCACTCATCCAGTCTTTGATCTTGGTGAGACAGTTGTTAAAGACAAATACTACATCCTCTTGTCCGCCTTGACCGATAAAGGTGGTCGTTGGCAGTCTATGTCCGGAAGTTGGGGGAAACAATGAGGACGACTGGTTCAGCTTCTTGAATTTGGACCTGCTTGATGGTACGGAGTCCAGTGGAGACTGCATTCTCAGGACTGTTTGCCCAGTTGAATGATGGCATTTGGAACCTTTGCCTGTGGAATTGTGCTTTCAGGACGGTCCGTTTAATTGTTCAGTTGAACTTCAGTTCCTCCCTGCTTGGATTGGGGACCCTGTATTTTGTGGGGGCCTGGCTGCTGAATTCTGCACTGCTTGGGCAGGCTGGGCCGATTGAGTCAGGGAGCCGACCGGAAGGTGTGCGGTCTGTCTAGGTTTTCTGCCATCCTAGCTGGTGGGCTGGTTTAAGCAGACTGCTGTAATAGCAGAGTGGTTATTTTTAGTGGCCGGCCCTCGTAGACACGGGTTCCAAAGCGTGGATTTTATCGTTCTGGATTATATTTTGCCAGCAAGTCCTTCATTTTGCTCTGGAACTCTGGCTAATTTCTGACTTTTTTATCTGAGGCAGTGATAGTGTCCATAGGAGCCGGGTTTGTAAAATTTTTGGTGGGCCCAGGGGTCAGGGGTCAAAGCCCCCCCGTCCCAGGGTTCAGAGGTCAATGCACCCCAATTGGGGCTGTATGAGAGCAGAGCACCCTGTGCAGTAACATGGGGGTTTGAAGGTTAAGCCCCTAACCTCAGGAATGAGAAAAGAATTGAAAATACTCTTTAAAACCCTTTTTCTTTTCAACTTCCAGCATTCCATGAAAGTAGCCTAGCACATCTACAGAACAAGATAGCAAACTCGTGACAAAACAACACTGTTCTCTGTAGCTCAGTCAGTGTTACACTATTAGAAAATGGGCTTGAAGCATAAAGCATGCTGATTGGTTGAAAGCCATGGTCAGGCATGCATTTATTTTTCACTAGTGCTTGGTGAAAAAAAAAGTGCCAGTTTGGGGTACCACATTACTCAGGGTATCATTGGGCACCACAAACTGAGCAGCCACAATTTTCCCCGCTTGTTTAGCAACAGGAAAGACCCAGTCAGACTTTCTCTTTAGTGACTGAGTGACCTCCCCAGCAATGCACCTCAGCTACAGCAACTTGTAACTCAAAGAGCAAATATTCAGTAATGAATGGATGTCTGCTCTTTGAGTTCTGCTCTGCCCAGTACTGACACGTGCTGTAAAGTAGCGGCTGATCTTCCCCTCTCCCCTTGGCAAATGAAAAAAAAAAGCAAGCCTCAACTTTATATTAAAATTAAAATAAAAAAAAATAACTTAGCATAGGTACCTCAACACTTTCCACATACTCTTGGTCCATATCCCTTCTCCCTGCTTGTGGCTGTCTTCCAAACTGCAATTTAACAGCATGAACCTTCAGTGTCAGTAAAACTTTCTGTAACAGCGCTAGTCTCCCACCTAGCTATTTCCATCTTCCCCCACCCGTGCTGCCTCCTGCATGCTGTTTCTGTTATTGGTAAAAAAGAACCTGGCACATATAGATTATATAACATAACCATAAAAAATAAAATAAAATTCAGGGATACTCCCAATGAGAAAACTTTGAAAGTATGGTCACTGCTGGACTGGACATCAGAATTCTGCCTGGGCCACATATCATAAAGACATATCATCGAAACTAATTAAACATACAAACATAGAAGATGTCAGCATACAAAGACCTCATGGCCACTGTAGTCTGCCCTATTTTTCTCTAGCTACAGCTACACCACAGACCCTAAGTCAGTCTTCGGACCCCCCCACACACACCCATGACCATACCACACACGTCTCACCATACATTTGTAGCAATCCAAATGCCTATTAGGTAGCAAATGGCCTTCATTTCTATGAAGCAGTTTAAGGCAGTACATCACAGCTTTGCTGTTCATTGACCCACAAATCACTTGCAGACGCTGAGCCAACACCTCACCTGTGACCACTACCGCCACATCCAGATGTCAGTACCAATGGGTATCTGCCCTCTCTGCATATATTACTGAGGTGAGTGACTGTTTATCACATGATCATCTCATCTGGACATAACTAAGTTCATAGTCTGTGCCTGTTCACCTGGCAGCAGTGCTGAAATTCAAACCCATGGCCTCAGCAGGATGTAGGAGGTCAGTAGTGCTCCTAATGTGCTACTAATACCAGCTTTAGCCACATTTCTAAGGACTTATGAGGAAGGTAATAGAAAATAGTTGAGAGTATTGACGCCCCCATACTAGGTACCTGGCAATCTTCTAAACTCTACAAATCTTTGTTTTTATGATGTTTTAGAAATAATGATGTGCCCTGTGAGTAAATGTAAGATTCAAACACAGGAGTAGGTTATCATATTCATATTATAGAGTGTAGTAGAGCATTGTTCTGCATAGAAATCCATCCTTTAAAAAAAGTCTGTTCTGTTACAGTCAATGGTCAGGGAATGTGATTGTACTCTTCTGTGGTAGACCAGCATTCTAAAACCTCTAGAGACTACGCAAGATTGATTCACTATGAAAGAGAAAAAAAAAAAAAACAATGCACACATTTTACATAATACTTTACACTATAAAAATACAGGATGAGCAACTTTATGCATAACCAGTGTTCTGCCACCTCAGGGTTCTGATTCCCACTGACCCTGGAACCACTGTGTGGCAGAACACACCAGTAGTGCATAGATGCTTATGCAGTATACTCCATGATGTGGAATGGAATACTGATGAGCTTGTCACATTTCACCATCCCCAATTGATTTTCAAGGAATCCAGGGTGGGTGGGCCCCCTTCATCAACTTTCCAGGCAGCCCCACCGCCCCAAACCTCAGTCCACCCCTGTCTGGCAGCGACTGCTCACCACAGACTCTAGGTTAAATTGGGAAGGCAGGCAGAGGCTCACTGTAACTCATTTCCCAACTTTCCCACCATCACACCACTTAAAAATGTTATGACAGGCTCAGTTTAGCAATAGTGTAAATTACCGTGTATGCTTGCATAGGAGCATAGAGCTCAAGTTACACCATTTAATCCAATCACCTGTTCCTTTACTTTTCAGTAGTTTATTTGAGTTGGGTGGCTATGGCCCCCCACAACCCACTTACAAAAAAAAAAAAAAAACAGAAGGGGAGTGTGGGGGCCAAGCCTCACAACTCAAATAAACAGACAAAACCAAAATTAGTTTACATGCAGTCCTGGTGCCTGGCGACTCGGTCCTAACAGTGTGGTCTGCTGCAAGAGTCTTCCTCAAAGTAAGATCAGTAGGCACAAGCCCTTGGCTAAATCGCCCATTCAGTTACTTTTTATTACTTTATTTGAGTTGTGGGGACTTCACCCCCAACACCCCCTGTAAAAAAAAAAACAAGGGGGTTGAGAGGCTGACACCCCCCACACTCAAGTGAACTGGTAACCCAACCACAAGCATGAAAATAAGGCATGTGACCAAACAGTGCTATATTCAAGAAGCTTTTATGGCAAGCTTCCTACATGTACCCAATAATCTACACAGTAGTCTGTGCAGTCCAAGTTCTCATACCATTAGACACTAGTTCTTTGGCTTTCCTGACAGTGCCAGTTACATCACCCAAACGAAACTTTCAGAACAGCATGGCCCCTTTCTGAAACTGACCTCTTTCAGCAGTAAAGCAATCTGCAATTCCCAGAACAAAATACATTTCCAGAACAGTTTTTTTAAATAGCAACTTTTTTTAATTATTATTTTCTAACATCTTTAAAACATCCTCCAATGTACATAGACTTCCAAGTTTCTTATGCCTGTGTTTTGAACTGGAAGAGCCTCTTTCAATAGTAAATCAAGCAAAATCAGCCAGCCAAGCAAAGGGTCTTCTGGCATGGCATGCACATATGGCAACAGATAAACTGCAGCATATTCCTTGAAAAATTGATAACACTTTCTGGATGTAAAGGAAAATGGCAACTTCAGTAAATCCGCCACATCTGGTTCTACAAATTATAAACAGTAAACACTTCAAAATAATATAATTGCTGAAACAGTAAGCTATATGACTGTGAAGCTTCTACAGACTAGCAATAGTTCATATTCTGCCCCATGGGTGAGGCTTTAGTTTTTTAATAGCCCACAGCCATTGATGCATTAACCAAGTATTATTAATACCAGGCTGGCTGTCTCCTACCATTTGTTCATGATAAGTGCATTCTCCTGAACCCTGACTTCCCTATGCCACATCTTCCCCTTGCTTGATCCTTAATGGGCTGTGAAGAGGACTCCCCATCTACTGTGCTGTTTGTGAATAGAAAATAACACAGCTAAATAACTCCTCCTGTCTTCATCCTCATTAGGCTGCAAATAAGGAACAACATCCTCCTTAGTGCCAGTGGTACCACTCAGTGGATCCCTGTTGCAAATCCCAAAGCTTTATCTTTGATAATACCACAGATCCCTGGTAGTCGAGTGCCCCCCCCACACAGTCTTCTTCCCCCCCTCCAGGCCCCAGTGCCAGTGATAGCAACTGGCACAGACCATTCACTTCTGTGGCCAGCTGCCTCTGTAATGCAGAAGACTTTGTATCACTATACCTCTCCTTATAGTAACACAGTACTCGTGAGATGTATATGGAAGATTGAGATTTTTTTTTAATTTCTCCACCAAGAACTGTATTGCTATACAGAGAGATACAGTGATACAGGTACTTGTATGTGGCAGATGCTGTCTAGATAAAGAGGTCATGGAACAGTCTATGCCAGTCACTTTCCCTGGTACTGTCTTTTGTTTTGGGGGGTGCAGAAGGACCAGGAGCAAGGTTAAAGGTTAGGAGGCAGTATAGCGCAGTGGTCTAAGGCTCTGAGCTGCAAATTTGGTGATATCCAGCAGACTAGACCTGGGTTTGAATTCCACAGCTTCCACTTACATACTGTGTGACCCTGAGCAAGTCACTTAACCTCCTTGTGCTCCCAGGTCGCTCCTGTAAAAAAGCTTTCAGATTAGTGTGCTATACCTGGTTAAAACAACTAAATAAAAAGACTGCCTAGTACCTACAGTAATAGTATAGAATTAGAAATAGCATTGAGATTTATTCACATTCAGTGGGGAGATGGGGTGACGGAGGGGATACCATGGGGGCCACAGACGATTTAATCTGATATTTACAGTCCAGTGGAAATCAGGTGAGTTAAAGGGTATCACTGGCACCACACCAGGTTAGTTATTTACAATCTAACAGGGATCACACTGGGAGGGGGAGTCTAGAACTGTGTTCTGTTTTCCTATAAACACAGTGCCACCGATGCCAGGGGTTGGATAGTGTACACCACTGTACAGAGCTTTCCTGTAAGTGCATCATGAACCCATTAAATATACCAGTGCATTCACTGAACAGAAATTTGGTATCAGTTAGGAATGGTTCACTAATCCAGAGCTTAATTCCAGATGTAACCGGGGGGGTTACATGATGGAAAGAAATACAGCAGAGACAAACAAAATAATACAATACTAAACAAAGTGCAAGCAGGTACCATTGTTACCAACTTGCCATAATCTATAATGAGCTGGCAAAATGTGACAAATGTAAAGTAATACCAGTGTATACAGCCAAATATCTCTTGGTAGGGGGAGGAGTGTATATAGTATGTTACCACTACCCAGTGCTGCTCTCTGCTGCTTGCTTAGTGCTGCCTGGTGGACTTTTGTCTGGTTTGCTGCTGCTGGTCCTGTCCTGGCAGGAGTTCCTCCGGGGCTGCTACTCTCTCTGGGTGGGCAGAAAGTGGTCACTCCTCTGCTCCTTCTGACTGCTGCTGGTCCTGCCCTGACAGGGTTCCTCCGGGGCCTGCTACTCTCTCTGGGTGGGTGGGTGGAAAGTGGTTACTCCTCTGCTGCTCCTGACTGCTGCTGATCCTGCCCTGACAGGGTTCCTCTGGGCCTGCTACTCTCTCTGGGTGGGTGGAAAGTGGTTACTCCTCTACTGCTGCTGGTCCTGCCCTGACAGGGTTCCTCCGGGCCTGCTACTCTCTCTGGGTGGGTGGAAAGTGGCTACTCCTCTGCTCCTCCTGACTGCTGCTGATCCTGTCCTGGCAGGGGTTTCTCTGGGCCTGCTACTCTCTCTGGGTGGGTGGAAAGTGGTTACTGCTCTGCTCCTTCTGACTGCTGCTGGTCCTGCCCTGACAGGGTTCCTCCAGGCCTGCTACTCTCTCTTGGTGGGTGGAAAGTGGTTACTCCTCTGCTCCTCCTGACTGCTGCTGGTCCTGTCCTGACTGGGGTTTCTCTGGGCCTGCTACTCTCTCTGGGTGGTTGGAAAGTGGTTACTCCTCTGCTCCTCCTGACTGCTGCTGGTCCTGTCCTGACAGGGTTCCTCCGGGCCTGCTACTCTCTCTGGGTGGGTGGAAAGTGGTTACTCCTCTGCTGCTCCTGACTGCTGCTGGTCCTGTCCTGACAGGGTTCCTCGGGGCCTGCTACTCTCTCTGGGTGGGTGGAAAGTGATTACTCTTCTGCTGCTCCTGACTGCTGCTGGGGCTGAGCCTGGCTGGCTCATCTCTGATTCAGACCTTGTCCTGGCTACTCCTCTTCTTTATGCAGCTGTTGGTGGCTGCCCGACCTTGTCACCCGACTAATGACAACCTGCCCGGTTCATGGACTCCTCTCTGGCCCCAAGCTGAACCACTGTACTACCAGTACCTGCGACGCATGTCACACATTTTTCCCTGGCTGGCTACCACCCTCTGTTGCCCCCTGCTCGGCTGGATGAGTCTCCGCTGTTCCAAATGGTCTTGCAGCCCTGATCCCTCCTCCCCTCTGGTGTCCAGGACAACTGCTGCTGACTCCCGGGCTGGCACACGAAATGCCCGGTCTTTCTTTTGCTGTTCTCTCAGGCTCGAGTCCTCACATACACCTACACAATCACCCTGATAGATGGACGGACGGACGCACATCGTGCCCAATCATGTGTGGCAAGTTTGAAAAAAAAAGGGTCACTGAACCTGTGAACCTTTCCGCGGGCGGGGGGTCAGCAAACCAAAATAAAGGTGCAAAGGCGCAAATTTTAAATATAATGCCAGTCAGGCCTCAACAGCCCAATTAAACAGTGGGTGAGGCACGGGAGGTACAGTCATATCAGAGAGCACGTGCACAGAAACCAGAGGGAAAAAAATGCCTTAAAAAGGCAGCATGTGGCAAAATGTTGCTGGGGCTCAGCCCAGCTCAAAAAATAGTGCTGGGGCCAATGCCCCATGGGCCCAGACAGCGCGGCGCCTATGAGAGTGTCTTCAGTTTGGTACTCCCTGGTGGTGAGAGGACCTGCATGTACAAACTTTACTTACTGTCTTTTATGCTCAGAGTGAGAGAATTATTGGATTTTCTACTAAGGCAGTGAGAGTGCCTTGACTTTTAGTACTCTCAGGCTGTGAGATGGCCTGAGAGTCTGAACATTACTAAACCAATTTTATTTTTTGTACTGTTTTTCTGAGAACCGAGTGTTGGATTGAAATATCCATGCAGGGTTAGAAGGGTTTATTTTAATTTTGTTTTTAGTATTTGTATTGGCGGGGATAATTTTATTTTATGTTTATTTTTTTTGTAGGGATATTATTTTATAGTTTATTGTTTAGTTATATTTTAGTGGACACTAATAAGTTTATTTAGAGTTGTGCTTGTTGTAATCCTTTTTTGGATTGTTAATTTCTGGATTTTAAATTAGGAATGGAGTGGGGTTTTTTTGTATTATTGAGTTAATTTGTTTTGGGTTGGGTTTTTATTTTAGTTTATTTGGTTTCTATTTGTGTTTATTGTGATGTGTTGGGGAGGTTTAGTTGACAGTCAGGCACTATTCCCCCACCAGGCTCAGGGAATTGCATCCCTTTGAATGTCCCCCTTTATCATCTGACACCTAGTTTAGGTGTCGTGTCTTGGGCATACTTAAGGGACATAAAAGAAGGGGGAGATATGGGCCTGGTGGGGGACAAAAAAGGGGAGGGCGGATTGGAGTTGTGGGGTCCAGGAGATGCCCTGGGGAAAAATGAAGCCAGGAAAGAGGTTTTCCTTGTCTTGTCTCCATACCCAAGGGCTCTGACATTAGTGTGCAGGCGCCGGGGTCTTCCCTGATGGCTCATCCTGCCTTGGCGGTGTTATGCAATGCCAGATCTATTAAAAACAAGACAGCTATTATAGCTGATCTTCTTGGAACAACTGATCTGACTTGCATCATCGAGACCTGGCTGGATGAAAATGCAGGTCCTGTACTGACTTTAACAACTCCAGCCAGGTTCTCGGTGATACACCGTCCAAGGTTGGATTATAGGGGCATTATGTTTAAAACTGAGCTGGGTCTTGTGGATGTGCCATTGGGAGGTACCAGATCCTTCGAATATATCCTGGGAGAGGGTGTAGGCTGTGGGATTCTCCTCATCTACCACCCACCAGGAGATGGAGGAGAATTCCTGCAGGAGATAGCAGACTTCATCGTCGACATGGTGTTGAGGTCCCCCAGATGGATAGTTCTGGGGGACTTCGGTGCCTGGGTCGACGATGAACTCTCGCATTTTGGTCAAAATCTCCTCCAGCTGATGACGACACTGGGCCTTACACAGGTAGTTACCTCCTCGACCCATGTAGGGGGTCATTCGTTGGATCTGATCTTCCTTTTGGGTATGGAGATAGCTGATCTGGGGGTGGAACCAGTCAGGTGGTCTGACCATCACACCATGAGATTCAGATTCAGGGCCTCCCCAGTAGGTCTGCCCCTACGGGGATGGTTCAGTACCGCCCTTTAAGGGGGGGTTAACCCCAGTGACCTATCAGCAGTGCTGGACCTATTGGGTTTGTCAGGTGAATGCATGAGTCCAGATGATCTTGTGTTAGCCTATAATAAGGCTGTGCTCTGGACAAGATTGCTGCTGTTCGTGTTCTACCTCTCACCCTTCGCCCAAGGAGCCCTTGGTTTGATGGCTCCTTGAAGGAGCTGAAGCGAGTTGGTCAAAGGATGGAGAGAGCCTGGCAGAGGTCCGGCCATGATGCTGACAGGCTTAGGTTGATGGCACATTATGATAGCTATCAATCAGAAATCACCCGTAAGAAGACAGAATCCCTATCCAGGGAGATTTCTGCTGCACGAAATCGACCAGCTCAGCTTTTCTGGACTGTTGACAGATTGTGCAATCCAATCTGTCTCCAGCCCAGAGAAGCTTTTTCTCAGCTAAGATGCAAGGAGTTTGCTCGATTTTTCGCAGATAAGGTTGCCAGTATCAGGTCTGGCATCGATCCAGCCTCTCCTATGAGGGATTGCAGTGATCGACAGGAGGTGGCAAGCATTTGGTCTGTCTGGTCAGACTTTTACCTGCTGGAATTCATGGACACTGTAAAGACTATCCAAACATTGCGCCCAACCACTTGTAGTTTGGATCTGGGCCCTACACCCCTTTTAGTAAGATGTGTAGATGTTATCTGCCTGATCCTTGCTGAAATTGTCTGTAGGTCCTTGGAGAGTGGGGTCTTTCCTGACCCCCTCAAGGAGGTGGTCATTCAATCACTCCTTAAGAAATCCTCCCTGGATCCAGACTGTCTAGCTAACTACCGGCCTATCTCTAACCTGCCATTTGTTGGTAAGGTTATTGAAAAGTGGTTGCGCTGCAATTGGATGATCATCTTACAATTCACAAGATCTATGATTCTCTCCAGTCTGGTTTCAGGAAGGAGCATAGCAAGAAGACTGCACTTGTCAGGGTATTGAATGACCTCCTAATGGCGAGAGATCGAAAGGCTCATACCATTCTAGTCCTTCTTGATCTCTCTGCTGCATTTGACACTGTAGACCATGGGGTGCTATTGGAGCACCTGTGGCTTTTTTGTGGGCTGTCTGATACAGTCCTTAAATGGTTCCATTCTTTCCTCATGGGCAGGTCTCAAAGAGTTACCACTGGAATGTAATGTCTGGTTCTCACTCCCTGCTCTGTGTGGTGCTGCAGGGCTCCATTCTGGCCCCCATGTTGTTTGCAGTGTACATGCTGCCATTGGGAGATATCATCAGGTGATACAGTCTGAGTTTTCACTGCTATGCAGATGATACTCAGCTGTATATGTCCTTTCTGCCTAGACAGAGAAATGCAAATTCTGTGCTAAACAATTGCCTTGCTGAAATCAGAACTTGGGTGAGCTCCAGTTGGTTGAGACTGAATCCAGATAAGACTGAAGTGCTGGTAGTGGACCCAGGTCGTCTGGAGGTGGGTTTGGGGGCTGGACATCCATGAGATTTGTTGCTTGGTGGTATACAGCTCACTACCTCAGACCATGCAAAACCTGAATGTTATTTTTGGTGATGGTTTGACTCTAAAGGTTCAGGTTTCAGCAGTTGCTAAATCATCTTTTTATCATTTTAAGAATATCGCCCGGGTGAAACACCTGGTTCCTCCAGATGATCTTCCAACACTGGTCCGTGCCTTTGTCACCACCCATCTTGATTACTGCAATTCCTTCTACCTAGGGCTACCAGGGGTTGATATCTGCTGCTTGCAGCTGGTGCAGAACGTGGCAGCCAGGCTTTTGACTGGGACTTCTAGGACCAGTCAATTACGCCTGTGCTCCGTGAACTGCACTCGCTGCCTGTTCAATGGTAGATCACCTTTAAGGTTGGTTTGCTAACCTTCAAAGCCCTACGTGATCAGGGACCCAGCTACCTGTTAGATCTCCTTGTACCCTACTGCCCCATCCACCCTCTCTGTTCCGCCGATGAGAGATTGCTGGAGAGATTCCCAGGGTACGACTGAAGACATTTGATTCTCGAGTATTCTCTTTCTTGCCTCCAACCCTGTGGAATTCTCTACCTCGTCAGTTGAGAGAATGCCTGACCGTTGATAGGTTTAAAGTTGAGTTAAAAACTGATTTGTTTGATTTAGCCTTCCCAAAATATTGATAATTTGTTTTATTGTTTTTAATCTTATGCATATTGTTATACTTGATTTTATGTACAGTGCCTTGGCTTGGAAAGGCTCTATAAAAATAAAGCTTGAATTGAATTGAATTGAATATACAGTACAGCTGAGTATCATCTGCATAGTAGTGAAAACTCAAACTGTATCATCTGATGATATCAACTAATGGCAGCATGTACACTGCAAACAACATGGGCAACAATATGGAGCCCTGCGGGACCCCACAGGACAGAGGTAGGGAGCCAGAGGAATAAATTCTGGTGACAACCCTCTGAGATCTGCCCATGAGGAACAATTGAAATCATTTGAGGACCGCACCTGATAGTCAACAAAGGAAATGAAGGCTCTCCAAAAGCACACCATGGTCCACAGTGTAAAATGCTGCAGAGAGATCAAGAAGGACCAAGTTGGTACGTGCCTTTTGATCTCTCACTATTAGGAGGTCATTCAATACCTGGACGAGTGCAGTCTCAGTACTATGTCTCTTCCTAAATCCAGACTGGAGAGCCTCATAGATACCATAGGTCCCAAGATAATCCTCCAGCTATGATGCACCCACCTTTTCAATAACCTTGCCTACAAAAGGCAGGTTAGAGATAGGCCTGTAGTTAGCTGGATGGTTTGGATCCAAGGAAGGTTTTTTAAGGCATGGTCATATGACCGCCTCCTTTAGGGGATCTGGAACCCCCCCCCTCCAGGGAACCCAAACAATTTCAGCTGGGATCAGGCAGATGACATCTACACAGCCCACTAATAGGGGTGTAGGGCCCAGATCCAAACTACAGCTGGTTGGGCTCAGAGTCTGGATGACTCTTACAATATCTATGAGTTACGGCCTACTGAAATCTGACCAGGCAGACCAAGTGTTCATCACCTCCCACTGATCACCACAATTCCTCATAGGGAGAGCTGGGCCAGTGCTGGCCTGGATGCTAACCACCTTATCTATTAAAGAATTGAGCGAACTCATCGCACTTAATCTCTGAAAAAGCTCCTCCAGGTTGGCAACAGATTGGATTGCACAATCTGTCTACAGCCTGGTAGAGCTGAGACGATCGATTTTGCGCAGCAGAAATCTCCCTGGATAGGAATTCTGTCTTCTTATGAGTGATTTCTGATTGATAGTTTCCATAATGTTCCATCAATCTAAACTTATCAGTATCCAGGCCAGACTTCCGCCAGGCTCTCTCCAGCCTTCGGCCCCTTCTCCTCAGCTCCTTCAAGGAACCATCAAACCAAGAGTAAGGAGTCGAACACAAAGAGGTGCAGTCTTGTCCAGGGCATCTCCCACTGCCCTATTATAGGCAAGTACCAGATCCCCCAGACTCATGCAATTACTTGACAAACCCAATAGATCCAGCACCACCGCTAGGCCTTTTGGGGTAACACTCCTTAAAGGGTGGTACAGGACCATCTCCATGGGGGCAAGCCCTTTGGGGGAAGCCCTGAAACTAAATTTTATGTTGTGATGGTCAGACCAACCAACTGGTTCCACCCCCAAGTCCATGATCTCCATCCCCAGGAGGAACACCAGGTCCAACGAATGACCTCCTATATGGATAGCGGAGGTAATAACCCATGTGAGGTCCAGCATCGACATAAACTGGAGGAGATTTTGTCCAAAATGCAAGAGTTCATTGTTGACCCAGGTATTGAAGTCCCCCAGAATTAACCATCTGGGGGACTCCAATGCCACATCAATAATGAAGTCCACAAATTCCTTCAGAAACTCTCCACCATCACCTGGTGGATGGTAGATGAGGAGTATCCTGAAACCCACACTTCCTGCTCCCAGGATACACTCCAAGGACCTAGTGACCCCCACTGGTACTTTCACAAGGCCCAGTTCTGGCTTAAATATAATGGCTACACCCCCTACCCCACAATCCAACCTTGGATGATGTATCACCAAGAACCTGGCTGGAACAGCAGAAGCCAATACATTGATCTTGTATGCCCAGTGTGGTTGCAGTACAATCTGTAAAGTCATTTTTGTTTTTATTGACAGAAACTATTTTTTCCAAAAAATGTTTAGTGTCCTTTATGTACGATTCCATCTGAGGTACCAAGGGTTTCAGGAAATAGTCAATGTAGGAGGAGAAAGATTCTGAGACTGAGTTTGATCTGGAGACTAGTCTCCAAGGGGGATGTTTTTAGGGATTGTCAGGAAACAGTAAAAAGGTGGAACTGTTGGGTGTGTCTTTTCTAGAATCTCAGATTCCCAAGTAGAAATCCAGTCCATTTGTATGCCTTTTCCAGTAACTGCTTTTATGTCAGACTGTATTTCTGATTTTGGGTCATACTGAACTGTCTTGTAGTTAAGTACATTACCCAAACATCTGAGACACTCAGTCTTGTAATATGTGTAATCTTGCACTACACCTACATTTCCCCCACCCTTATCAACTGGTTTTACTATTACTGTAGTGTCACTGTCCAGATTTTTTGGTGTTTCACTTTGTGCTTTGTATGATTAGGTTTTGGTTTTTGATTATTTTTGTTTTTCAGCTGCTGTGTGTCTTTGTTTATCAGCATGACACAAATTTCAACTGACTGGGAAGTGGTTTTTGATGGGTTGTAACATGACTTCACTCCAGTGCCTTCCTTAGTTCTTTTTTTGTGTTGGCTTTGTTCTGTCTCTGCAAACTGATACTCAAGTCTTATTTTTCTGAAAAATGTCTTCAAGTTAACTCTAAAGTCAAACAAATGTATTTCTGTAACTGGGGGGGGGGGGGCCTTTTGATAAGACCTGTATTTCTACTTCAGATAGTTGTCTTTTGCTAAGATTAAAAATTGTCTTCTCCTCTGTATGCCCCCTGGGGGTAGTAAGGTCTCCTGTCCCTGTATCCTCTTCCTCCTCCTCCTCCGTTCCTTGGGCCTCCCCCATACTGAAACCTCTGCAGTAAATGAAGTTTATAGTGCTGGTTGTCTCTGTAGCTCTCCCTGGGTCCTTGTTTCCTGTGTGGTTCTCTCTGAGGTCCTTATCCCTGTCTGGTAGACTGTGTTTTCTGAGCGTTATCTAAAAAAGGTGGCTCTTGACACTGTCGTGTATCCTGCCTATTATAGTGGTGGCTGATGTAGCCACCAGTACTATCGCTATCAGAATTCTCAGCCCTATAGGGGCTAAATGGTCTTTGGAATGTTTTGAAGGTCTCTCTGTTCCTCCGAGGGATGCCTCCTGGTGGTCCCAAGGACTAGGTTGCAGCAGTCAGGAGATTGGGCTTTCTCCGCTGCCACACCAGCCCTGTGGAATTTACTGCCTAACAATTTGAAGGAGGCACCCTCAGTGGAAACCTTTAAGAAAGGGCTAAATACATTTTTATTTAGCCAAGCATATGATCTATATAATTACTAAAAACCTTATATTCTACTGACTGTCTTGTTTATGGTAGATAGATATATTATGTCTAATCGGTTTTACTTACTCTGCAATGTGATTGTTGGAAGTTCTTTTGATTATGTTAGTTTTAATAAATTGTACATCACTCCAAGCCTCTGGGAAGGGGCGCTTTATAAAAAAAAGTATCTATCTATCTATCTATCTATCTATCTACCTACCTACAGTACAAGTCACATTAAACTATTCCATCAACTCACTGGTGTAGCATTGTTTTTTGTGATCCTACTGCAGTGGCAACTTGAATTGTTGAATCTTTTAATTATTTTCCAACCATTCTTCACTGCCTATTCAACTCACTTGTACCTGTTTAGTGATATGGCAGTAGCTGTTTTGCAGTGTTTATGCAATGCATTTTCATGGCAAATAAGTAGGCTGCTGGTTAACTAGGATCTGCAGCTTATCCATTAGGTAGGGAAATGGGCAGACTGGGTGGGCCAAGCGGTACTTATCTGCCATCAAATTCTATGTTTCTATGTTTCTATTGTTTATAAATATCACAACATTCCTTAAGAGCATTGTTTATAAATATCACAGCATTCCTTAAGAGCATTGTTTATATATGTCACAGCATTCCTTAAGAGTTGTTTAGTCTGCCTTCTGAAATGAAATTCATAAGCACTCAGCTGAAAATAAAGCTTATAGTCCTAACAGCTAGTTGCAAAACCAATACTGAGCTTTTACTGATTCATTGACTTAAACACTGCACAGATTAGGAAACTCATTGAACAATGCTACATCAGTGAGTTGAGGGAACAGTTTAATGTGACTTGTACTGTACCTACTTATCTATATCTGTCTATCTATCTATCTATCTATCTATCTATCTATCTATCTATCTATCTATCTAAATTGTCTTTTCTCTGTAGACAGTCAAGTCTCACTGAAACTTGCGTATCTTGAGGTTTTTACTTCCTCTTTAAATGTTTTTAAATCTGACTCTATCCTTTGTATGCTAGACTTATATTTATTTAGTTCCACCTTTGTTTTGGCTCTTTTCTTTTTGCTTAATTTATTCTCCTAGTCTTCCCCTCTCCATGATTATGGCCTCAATGAGTATGACCATAAAGTCGTGGGAAGATTTATTTCGTACCCCCCAACACATGTAACCTACAGTAACTCTTTGAGGGTTAGCACTCCTTCTTCACAGGGTCCTGTGGTCTCTATACCAAGGGTTCAGGCTCCTCCTGGCCAACCTTACAATATTTTGTAACCCCATCCCGCTTTTTTACATCTTGTTCAAGTTTACCATTAGTGACTTTCTCAAGTTTTTGTGCAATACACACCTAGTGTTATATGCCTGCTAGTATTTACCCATCTCACCATTTCCATCCTTTTACCTACAGATGTTCAAATGTTATCTGAAGAAACTGGGAATTTGCTCACTTTCAATGTACTACCTTGACATAGACTGGATTTGCCAGTATGGATCCGTTTCCAGAAGCGCCTTCCACTTCCAATACAGTAATACTCCCTTTTGCATTTGGTGAAGAACAAAAAAACCTCTGTACTAGTGCAACTAAACTTAGAAGATGATTGGACAAGCACTGTTATGACAAAACACTAGAAAGCAAAATCAAACATCTGCTACAGATGGATAAAAAACTTCAGTGATGCTTCCTTACTTTGGCCCAATACCTTAGAACAAGAAAATCTCAAGAAGACTTAGAATCCTAGTGGATCCCAGCTTGGGGTTGATGGGCTGGGGTATGAACTACATGTTCCCACAACTTTATGGTCATGCTTATTGAGGCCATAATCATAGAAAGAGGCAGACTTTGGAAAGAAATTAGGCAAAAGGAAGAGTTCAGAACAAAGGTGGAACTAAGTGACTAAAAAGCTATCATAGAAAGGATAGAGTCGGACTTGAAGAATTTAAACAAGAAATAAAGAACATCAAGATAATAAATTCCTGAGGGACTTGACTGACTATAGAGAAAAGAGAATTTGTACCTTAAAAAAATCCCAAAGACCATTTAACCCCTGTAGTGATGAAAGGTCTGATGGTACTGGTAGCTGCGTTAGCCACCAATATAATGCCCAGCATACACATCAAAATCAACAGCCACCTTTTTTAGATACTGCTCAAGAAATACAATCTACCAGACAAGGAAAAGGATCTCAAAGTGAACCACATAGAGAACAGGGGACCAGAGAGGGTTATAGAGACAACCATCACTATGAACTTAATTTGCAGCAGAGGCCCCAGTACATAGGAAGGCCAGGAGGAGGAGGAGGAGGATGTGGAAGAGAATACAGAGGCAGGAGACCTTACCTTGTGGGGTGGCGGGGCATATAGGGTTCAGAGGAGAAGATAGTTTTTAATCTTAGCAAATGACAACTGTCTGAACTAGAAATACAGGTCTTATTGAAAGATTTTTCATTTTCCCTGGCTACTAAAACATGTTTTTTCAACCTTAGAGCCAACTTGGAGAAATGTTTCAGAAAAATATGACTCAAGTATCAATTTGCAGAGACAAACAGGCCAGAGAGCCAGGGCATAAAAGAACTAAGGATGGCACTAGGGGTGAAGTCAGGTTATAATCCACAAACAAATACTTCTCAGACAGCTGACATTTTTGCCAAGCTGGTAAACAAAGACATAGAGCAGCTAAAATACAAACAAACTCAAAAACCAAAATCTAATCTTACAAAGCACAAAATGAAACACTAAAAAGTCTGGATATTGACACTACAGTAATAGTAAAACCAGTTGACAAGGGTGGGGGAAATGTAGTGCAAGATTACAGATTACAAGACTGAGTGCCTCAGACTTTTGGGCAGTACATTTAACTGACAATTCAGTATGATCCAACATCAGAAGTATAGTCTGAAATAAGTACTCGAACAAGACATAGACAAGGGCTGGATCTCTACTTGAGAATCTGAGATTCTAAAAGAGATACACCCAAGAATTCCAGCTTTTTACTGCACCCAAAAAATCCATAAAAACATATCCCCCCATGAGAGACCTAGAGTCTCTGGAATAAACTCAGTCTTAGAACCTCTCTCCTCCTACATTGACTATTTCCTGAAACCCTTGGTACCTCAGATAGAATTGTACATAGAGGACATTAAACATTTTTTTGCAAACAATAGATTCCATCAATAAAAACGAAAAATGACTTTAGGGACTGTGTTGTAACCACACCACTGGGCACACAAGATCTACATATGTGCATACTGCACCAAGATGGATTGGGTTCCCTTCTGGCGGGACTCAGAAGGAGGCAACTAGATGACAGACCCACAAATATCTTTCTCATACAGTTAGCAGAAATAGTGCTTGCAATAAACTATTTTACATTTGAAAATCAGTTTTACGCCCACATTAGAGGGACGGTCATGGGCACTACTTTGTCCCTTCATATGCAAATCTATATATGGAGCAGTTTGAGAAAGATCATGTTCTAAACCCAGAAAAAAACCTGCATCACCTGTATGTCACTACATAGGGGCAATATATTAACAATATATTCCTACTCTGGACAGAATCAGACGCAGAATGTACGCAGTGTTTTGAATATATCATAACATCAGACCCAATTTTAAGTTCACACTGACTTATAAGACACAAATTCTGTTTCTAGACACACTAGTGAAAAACAATGAAAAGAGTCTGGAGATCACTTTTTGTCGAAAACCTACAAACTTTAATACTATCATACACAGAAAACGTTTTCACAGCCCTAGCCTAAAGGAGAGCATCCCCTTTTCTCAGAGTCTCCATGTGAAGAGAAACTGCGGTACAGAAAACTATACAGAGAGGAGAACAGTATTAGAAATATATTGGCAAACCGAAGCTATAACAAGGAGTCCCTAAACCGAACCACTACAAAAATCCAAGAAATCACTAAAGAGCAGGCACTAACAGCTAGACAGGCACGACAGACACCAGAACACATAGTCTTTAATACTCAATACAGTACCCATATGGACAAAAACACCCAGGTAATAAATAAACACTGGCTTACCTGTCAGGTCTGTGACAGGTATGCCACAATATTTCATCAGAAACCTCTGGTAGCAGCCAAGAAGAATCCCACCATTCAGAATACCCTGGTCCATGCAGTTCACAAGATGCCAGAAACCAAGGAAACACAGCAGCTCTTGTCAGAACCTCTGAGGAATGGGAGCTACCCCTGTAGACAATGCTTGTTATGCTCACACACAAGCAAGAACATTTGTTTCAATAACAATTTCATAAGTAAAGAATTTCATATCTGCTGCCACATCACATGCCAGAGTGACTATACAGTATACTTAACAGTGTGCCCCTGTGATAAAATATATGTGGGGAAGACCACACGGCAACTTAAATTATGTATACAAGAACATAAAAGCTGCATAAGCAGGAAAGACCCTAACTCCACTGTGACAAAACATTTTAATTCAGCCAGCCACACTGCAGATTTTATTAACATTTGGGGTACTAGATCATGTAAGACAGACACAGAGGGGTGTAGCTTGAGATTTACTGTTAAGAAAACATGAAATGTGGTGGATTTTTACTGTAAGCACCATTGATGCCAGTCGTGGAATGAATGAAGAGGAGAAGTGGCACCTGTTCTTCTAGGACCATTTTCCTGCTAACCCCCACATTTTTACATCAGAAGCCATACTGTTAACAGAAGCTGTGTAATTTCATTAGTATATGTTTAGGTTTTACTCCCCCCAGTCCTACTCCTTCCCACTGGTACCCCCTCCTCCCATCATACTCACTGTCTATATTATTGAAGGCATAGATAGCATGAGGTATTTCCGTTAGCTTGTATGAAAGAATTATATTTTGACATGTCATGAGATGCAATGCCAGCAGATAACACTTACTGGAAGGGTAGCATGTACTGTATTTGCAGATCTAGTATGTCAAAATGTAAATCTGGACAATCATTACATACGTGATATAGGTCTCCACTGGAAATTATATAGGAGCAAGGTTATGTATAAATATTTCCCTCCCCCTTCAATCATCCCTGCTCCACTATTTTTCTGTTTTCACAGTAACAATTATACTGCCCCATTAACCATGGTCACAGGTTGGTTTATATTATGGTTCAGACACAAAGGAGCAGCAAGGCTGAAATATATACTGACAGTGGCATTCAGTAGATTATTCAAACTAACCAAGTTTGTTTCAGGACACCACCTCTCCTGTGGGCGGGGGGGGGGACTGGCCTTTTAAGGCACTTGATGTACCTGCCATTTTTTTCTACAAAGCCCCACAGCTAGTATGGGGCAAGCACAGGGTAGGAGTGCTCCATCTGGTGATGTCATGACGTTTTACATGTTCTGACATCAGACCATGCCCCCATGGAGCAGACTTCATAAAAGCAGCTCAAGCAGACAGCCACACCACTGCTACCAGGGCGGAGCAGACAGCTGGGCAATCAGAAATGTAATTACTGTAGTGGAGAGGTAAATAAGCTATCATATTCTGCTGTCAGTGAAGCTAGTTGCAATAAAACAGTACCACTAAAACAGTGAGGCTTAATGCATATGAAAACGGCTATGCACGAAAGAGGTTAATCTGCAACTAGGAGGGATTTCAAGTGGAGCATACGTGTTTCAAGTTAGCAAACCAGCACGATAGTTTTATAAACAATTGTTGGAGCCTAAAAACAGGCTTACATAGCTTAAACATGTCATTGTGAATATGTAATTGTGAAGACACTGGGCCCGATTCTAAAAGAGTTATGCCTTGCACCAAAAAGAATGGCACAAGTAGCAAGTTACGCCAGCAGTTGCAATGTGTGGGATTCTACAATGTGGCCTGTGACATGTCACAGGCCACTTGCACCAAAGAGCAGTTACGCCAGCAGTTGCGCCATAAACCCCCTGCGACATGGCACTTGGGAGTTTACGGCAGCAGTTGTGCCCTATTCTAGTAGGGCAGCAACAAAGTCCCCAATGTCAGGATTCTACAAGAACTCCCAGATGAGAACCAGCAACATAAGTTACACCAGCATTTAGCTGGTGTAACTGTACATATGTCCTCCAGAGGTTCTGATGACCCACTGCACCACTCCAGGATATTGCCCCATGCCCAGAACACCCCCATCAGTGCCCCACAGGGCAGCCCACAACCCCCCTAGCCCCCAATCCCCCACAGCAGATGTGCCCAGTTGGGCATCTCACACCTCCAGCCCCCAGAACCCCCAGATCCTCAATGCCCTGTAGGGCAGTGCACACACATCATGCCACCGACCCCACAATGCTAGTGCCCTGCAAAGTAGCTGTTCCCCCATCCATGCCCCAATCCGATATGTTGCCACAACTGTGCAAATATTAGAACCCAAGATCTCTGGTGAGTCAGTGGCCCCCACCGCCCACCCAGCAGTGCAGTCACCCCACCCATCCCCAGCTGAGTGACTGGCACAGCCCTCTCCCTCCACGGCCAGCCACCAAATGAGTACCGCGATGAGCGCTCAGCAGAAGATGCACTCAGAAATGAATGAGTATTCATTCATTTCTGAGTGTGTCTTTACAGTAAGTGCTCATGTGCCTGGGTCGGTGGCGGGCCGTGGAGGTAAGAGGTGGGCTGTGCCAGTCACCTGCTGGGAATGGATGGGGGGAGATGCAGTTGAACTGGCACTGCTGGGTAGGATGGGTGGGGGGCCAATGGACTACCAGGGCTCTCAGGGGTATTAAGTAATTATCTGTTTGTGGCAGAACAATGGGTCAGGGACTGGATGGGGAGGGGGGACACAGCTGCCCTGCGGAGCTTTGAGGGGTCACTTATGCTTGCTGGGGGGGGGGCTGCAACATGCAACATGCCCCTCAGGTACGCCAGTAGGTTGTCGTGCCTTTCCACATGTTGCAGGTCACAGGACTTAACCGAGGGGACCCTGCCCATTCTAGAATAGGGTGCAGGGTCCATGTTGCAACTGTGTTTGGCACAAGTCACTTTCGGTGGCGACTTGCACCAAGCTTCTAGAATCAGAGCCACTGGCTTTAAGCAAATTTGGTTTACATAAGAAGCAATAAGATTTTAAAAAAAGTCTTTCTACAGACAGTATTAACAATGCAGTAACAAAAACAATATCAACAGGCATAGAAAGCATGTGGATTTTGAAGAGGTTTCACAGCATGCACTGATTATATATAATAATGCTGTTTAGAGTTAATTCATTACAGCCAATATAAAAGAAGTAAAACTGTTGTTTTATATAGAGATTTATCCATGCATGAGTCATTTTGAGATTACTGATGCGGTTTGCCAAGCCTACTTTGGGAACCAGGTACACTTTTATTATTGTTTCTTTGTTTCAGGATTAAATATATGGGATTACAGTTTACAGCATACTTAGAAAATTGATAATAAGATTGCTTCCATGATTCCTCTCTCCCATGCAGATAAGCAAAAAGAACCAGCCAAAGCAGGCTAAAGGATAAATGTTAGCAGTTAGCTTAGAGTGAGTGACCTGTATATTATGTTGCTCAAATGGAATGTGTGTTCCAAGAGAAAACCTGTCAGGCCTGTTAACCATCTGAGCCCATAGCTTAAATGGTTAGAGCACTTAAACAATATTGCCAGGGGTCTGGGTTCAATTTCCAGTGGGTCACACTTTTCCTTTCTCATTTCTATCCATGATTTAAAATGCCAAGCAGAGGCAACACTGCACAGAAGAAGAGTGTCTGGTGGTGACGTGCTCCTAAGTTGCAGGTTGTGCAACACTAGAGAGGGGAATGTGCATTCAAAGGGAAAGCCTGTCGGGCCTACTAGTCACGTGAGCTCATAGCTTAAATGGTTAAAGTACTGGAATGGTATTGCAAGGAGTCTGGGTTCAATTTACAGTGGGGCACACTTTTTCTGTCTCTTGTCTATCCATGACTGTATATTATGTTGTCATATATGTGTAGCAAACTTCTTAAACAGCATACTGAATGAACATTTTCTTTAAAGTTTTAAAACTGTTATTGCTGCGTGATGTTCACTGTACACAGATTGTCTGTAGTACTTACAGTATATAAGGCACTACTGGACACCGTGAATGAGGGTGTAACCAGTTGCTAGGTACCTGTACTGTATTTCCCTCAAGGATAACAGTTTGAAGCTAGCAGATACTGGAAACAGTTAGGATTTTTTATCATTGACTCTGAAAAGAGGGACAGACAACATGGGGCCTGATTGCAAATTTATGATTTTGGGTTGTCCAGTTTCATACCTCTGAAATATGGGTGCGCACTAGGAGTGTCTTTGATGTCAGGAATTAGCTAGCTAACACAAACATTCCTGTAGGGTCTCATGGTAAGCATCTAACAGGCTGATCTGGGGCAAGCTGGTTCCCAACCCCCCAGCTTCAGACAAAAGATCTTTGAATCTGTGATGTCAGAGTGACATATAGGATGATGTGTCAAGGGAGGGGGGGCAACTAGAAGGTTTAGGGCTTTCAGAGCCTGACAAAGTTATTCAGGCTTGGGACTGCAAACATGCTACCATTTAAAAGTTCATGTCTGCCCTAATTCAGAGTGTCTTGGGGTAAGCTTGGGGTCAGAGGCAGTATAATGCAGTGGTCTAAGGCTCTGAGCTGCAAATCTGGTGACATCCAGCAGGCCAGACCTGGGTTTGAATCCTACAGCTTCCACTCGCATACTGTATGACCCTGAGCAAGTCACTTAACTTCCCTGTGCTCCCAGGTCGCACCTGTAAAAAAGCTTCCAGCTTTGTGTGCTACTCCTGGTTAAACAACTGAAAAAAAAAAGCTAAAGTACCTTGTTAGAGAGAGAGTGAGAGTTATTCTGTTTGTAACCTGTTGTTCAAAACAGGTTTCTTTACATTTCTGTAGAATTACTGTTCCCTATTGTTGTACTATCCTGTAGTATCCATGTAATTACTGTGAAATATTAAAACATTATTTTTACATATTTCATGGTTCTGTGACTGAATCATATGGGGTACAGCTAACCAATTTATAACAGACAATAACTGTACTTCTGCCACTGAGGAGAAGGCTATAGTTACCGTACCCTATTTCTAACTTCTCAGGGACAAAGATCATTTGCCTATCGTGCCCCCAGCTGGCTAAATGCCCTCAGCACTCATATTACTGCCTCCACCTCTCTAGGTATTTTCAAATCAAGGCTGTTCTCTCACCTTGCCACCTCCAGCTCCTGTGACTGCCCTGATTAAACCTCCTATTTTCTCACTACCCACCCTGTTCCGTTATTTGACAAAGACATGTTTGGGAAACCTTTTCTCCTGCTATTGTCTGCTCCCCACACCTTTCACTACCCTCTCTGTTCTGGACTTTTTCCCTATTTGTTTCTCCTAATCTGGCATGACCACTTTCTTGTAATAATAATGAGATTATTGATATCTCATGTCCTTTTGCACAAATGATTTGATATGTATTTGTATATGTTTTCTCGCACTTGACACAGCACAAATTGTTATGTTATCTATGTAACCTTTTTTTGTACTGTACCTAATTGACGTGGAACCTTTGTAAAAGCGCTTCTGGCACAAAGGTAGTAATTCCTAGAACAATAAACTAAACTAAACTAAACTAACTTATGCTGTTCTCAGCTATGACAGAGAGGGGTGGATCATGTGATCCTGAGCAAGGAGCACTGTACCATATGTGCAGTGGCTCTGAAGGGATATAAACCTAGCGATTCCCCAACAGAGTGTCTCAGTGAGGTGTGACAGCTACTGAAGTATTGAGAAAACTGGTAAAAGTGATACAGGATGAGTCTGGAGAATGGACCAGTCTACCACAGGGGGTTATACAGTATAAGCATGCACACTTTTTTGAAATAGGATCTCGCTATTAGTTGTTTTGCACAGTGGGAGCTCAGTGGCATACTAGCCCTACATAGTAATGAACTATTGCAAGTTCAGAAATAATGAACAACCTTGGGTGGGGTGTCTGAATGTTTAATGAGACATTATAATAATGTTTTATATTATATCTTTAGGACTGCCATGGGCCCTTCAAAAGTGTCCCCAGCCCAGGAGAAGTTGGCCTTTGCTTTCAAGAGGTTGCTTTGCATAATTATGCAAATAAACACATTATTTGAACTACTTCAGAAGTTTGAGTCTCTCTCATCCTTTGTATTTGAGATATACCACAAGCAAACCAGTTTTTCATCCAAGTCAAAGGGAAGGCCATGGGCTTCACAATGGCACCATGTTATACGAACCTCCATATGTCTAACTTTGAAAATCAGTTTGTTTTATCTCCATTGAATGGCTCATTTTTATTGGGTGACATCTTCTGGTGGGGTCATTATATTGATGACATCATGCTCTTTTGGAAAGGGGTCAGCTGAGAACGTAAATGCTTACCATACATATCTATAAGACTGTACTGACCATTTGTGTTTTGCACTTGAACACAACAATATGGATATCAATTGTTTGAATATTACAATTTTCAAGCCAGAGAATACAGTGAATGCTAAACTATCCAGGAACCCATCAGACAGAAACACTATTCTACATGCCACTGGCTTTCATCCTTTGGGCCAGAAGAAAGACATCCCATATAGCCAATACATTAGAGCCAAGAGGAACTGTTCAATGGAGGAAGTTTTGCAGCAAGAGGATACAATCAGAGAGATCTTGTTAAGGCAGAATCTAGATGTCAGATTATGAGTAGAGAACAATTATTATAACACAGACCCAAAATCCAGGAACAAGATCATATTCTGTTCATGACTACTTTAATGAATTTTATGCATTTAGGAATGCTATCCTTAGAAACTGGAGAGTACGTCAAGCAACCACTGGAGAAAAATGTTTTTAAAAATAGTCCTCTAGTAGTAGCAAAAAAGGCAGAGTAGTTGTGAGATAGACTGGTCCACCCTCAACACAAGATTCCATCAACAGAGAACACAACAGTGAAACTAATGGGAACAGAAGTGAAGGCCAATTTTCCATGTGGACATTGTTTGACCTGTGTAAATATACACAGTGTAAAATCGCTTCACAGTGTTGCTGAAAAAAGAATACTGAAATTAAGGAACTGGCTACCTGACACACTGCATATGTAGTATATGTTTTAAAGTGCCCATGTGATAATGCCTACATCGAACAAACCACCAGACCTCTTAAAGAACAGATTCTGGAACACAAGAGCTGTATTAGGAGGAGTGACCAGAAATCACCAGTAGCTCTGCATTTTAAAAAAGAAAGACATCCAATCCCCACACTGAGATTTTATGTACTTGAACATGGTCCACCACCTTAAAAGAAAAGGAAATGGGAAAAGAGATTACTTTACAGGGAGGCCTTCTGAATAGACAGATTTAAGTCCAAAATATGAAGTGGACTCGGCTGCTCAAGCATTAAGGTATGGCTGGGGGTTGGTTTATTAGTAGTTAATCCAACCCTCAGGTGCGTAATGAGGCCTCCAGATGTAGCCAAAGGCATCATGCATCTGAAGGGTGGATTAACTACTGGTAAGCCAACTTCCAGGGGCACTTTAATACTATTATAAAAATTAACTGATATACAGAAACTTTTCCATGCATTTTTACTCTGCTCATATGATTTAAAAGAGGTGTTTTTATTCACCTGCTGTACTTCACTGGTTTGACTGGCAATATAGCCTAGAGCTTAATGTACCGAGCTACGAATGAGCTTGGTACATCCAGCAGACCTGTATTTCATTCCACTGCATCCACCTGCATGCTGTGTGACTCTGAGCAAGTCACTTAATCTTCTCAGTGCTCCTGGGACACCCCTGAATACAGGCACTTATGCCTAATGGGCCTTACCCTGTTACCAAAGAATGAATAAGAATGAATGAATGAATAAATAAATAATGAGAAACTGTGGTCCCTTTTTGTTACCTTTTGTATTAGTTTGGAGTCAAACCCATTAGAGATGTGGGGGTGATAAGGCTACTTAAGAATCACAGGAGAAACCCAGATAATTTCTCGGGGGGCGTAACATGATGATTAATTTGGTGATCATTGACCCTCCTAAAATGTATTCACTAGTTTTACTGCTGTGCTAATGTGGCAGTCCTGTTTTTAAAAGAAAAATTGTGTTTGATGATAATCATTAGACTTGGAAACATTAATGAGCAACCGATCAGTGAAAGGACACTGGGAACTAATCAAAGCCAAAATAAGTGAGCTGGAAGACAAATATGTGCCAGGAAGAACAAAATATAACCAAAAGGGCAAGATTCTGACATGACTGACAAAAATGATCAAGAAGCAGATTAAGAAAAAGGGAATGGTCTAAAAAACTTAAGATAAATACAACAGAACACACAAGACTAAGATACAAATCTGAATTAGTATAAACAAAAAATATGAAATTTTAAAGGAAGAAATTTGAATTTAAATTAACACATAGTAAGGATAACAAAAAGCCCTATACACATACATAAACAATAATAAGTTTGGTAACAGAACCATTGGCCCAATTGTGAAAATGAAGAAACACTACAGAACCCTGTGGACATAGCCAAAATATTAAACGACTACACTTGTACAGTATTTAATAAAAACAATTCAGAAAAGATCACATGGGACCCCTTGAGCAAGATATGACATTCACCAGAGAAGAAGTCCAGTCTACTATTAGCAATATAAAATCAAATTCATCCCCAGGACCAGATGGCATAAATTCATGTTTTCTTAAAAAGTTAGTGAAACCACTAACTATATCTTTTATGGTACTATATAATAAATCAATCAAACAAACAACAGCGGCAGGTACATAACGACTGGAGGAGAGCTACCATAACTCCAATCCACCAAAAAGGCAGTAGGGGGAATGTGGCAATTATAGGCCCATCAGTTTCACTTCAGATCCATGTAAGGTCATGGAAAAACTACCCGAGACCAAGCTTGAGGAAAACCTAGTGATCTTGGGCAAACATGACCCCACACCACATGGTTTTGTATAGGAGAGATCCTGCATCACAAATCTAATTACTTTCTATGACAAGGTCTGTGCGAGTCTAGACAGAGGGACTCCAGTGGATGTCATATTCTTAGACTTTCCAAAGGTGTTTGATACTGCCCCACACGCCAGATTAATCATAAAACTAAAAAATATGGGACTAGATCATGTAATATTATGGTGGATTGAAGACTGGCTTACGAACTGAACACAACAGGTGAGAGTAAGTGGAAAATTATTCACGGAAAGGCAGGTTTTTGGTGTGGTGCCACAGGGGTCACTGCTTGGACCAGCACTGTTCGATGTATACATAAGTAACATGTACTGAGGACTGCAAAATAACATCGCTAAGTTCACAGATGACACAAAGATGAGTGCAGAGATAGACACCAAAGGCAAATATCTCTCCCTGGTGAACAACTTAAAAACAATAGAACTTTGGGCATATAGAAACAGAATGTGGTTTAATTTAGAGAATTTTTTTTTTTTATGCTTTATTTTTTATTGTTCCTTAAGACCAAAAATGTCACATTTTACAATAAAAGATATTCATTAAGAACAAAGTTTTCCCCTTAACTTTTTTTATAACTAAATAAAGCACAAAAAAAAACTTTTCTTATTTTAGGGGGATTAATAAAGAAAAAAAACAATGAGGTCCAGATATTCAAAGCTTAGCGCCGGGCACAAAGACGCTGTGCTGGACTAGCGCCAACATTGAGTCCGACTGCAATATTGAAAAGGACAGGTAACACCAGTGCTAGGTGTTAGCGCTGATGCTCAACCAAAATGTACACAGGGGAGGGACAGAGGGGAGGGGCCCTGAATGCTGGCACACCGGCATATTCAAATGCATTGCGCTGCACTACAGGCATTAGCGCGACTTGTAGCGCAGCTCTATTTACCGCCTACAAAAAGCTGCTGGTAATGCAGCAGTAATGTGGCGGGGTGCCCCCCATCATGAACCCCAATCCCTGTTTCCAGTAAGAACAACACATATCTGGTAGTCTAGTGGTCCCCCCACCCCCCAGCACATCTCACGACCACCATTACCAGTGATGTAATAAACATACCCCTGGTGGTTTAGTGATCCCCCCATGACTCCTGACCCCCATCCACCTAGAAAATCACACTATACCCTGGTAGTCTAGTGGTTCCCCCCTCCCGGCAGTGACACCCCCATGCATCCCAAGCAACAATCAGGAACTGAGCCGGCGACCGGCTCAGCCCTTCTCTCACCACCTCGGCCGGCTGCCGACTGAGGTATGAATGCTTATTTGTCCATCGGCCGTGGTGGTGAAAGGAGAGCTGAGCCGGTTGCTGGCTCAGCTCCTGATTTGCACCAACCTGCAAAAGCCCATGTTTTGGAATCCAAAGTCAATTATGTGGAGAAGGTCAGATACACAAAAAAGGTTTACTAGTTTGCTACCTACTTGCAGTCTCTACAATACTTCAAATACAATCGCTTTTCATTTGGCTGTGTTCCTCAACCTGCCAACCAGATGGATGGCCCTAATTGCAAATTGAATTGTTGCATTGCGAGGTAACGAAAATGCTGTCTGATTCCAATTGCAGTCAGTAAAGTGGGTGCTCCTGACTGCCTCTCTTGTCCCCCCCCCGTCTCTCCCACTCCCTCCCTTGATGTGTCACTAAGGAATCAATAATGCTGCAACCACAGCTAATCATTGCCTCAACCACCAGGACAAAGAGAAGCTGTAGTTCATCATAGGTAGCACAAATGGTGTGTCCCCCAAGTTGGCCATTTTCTCCTTCAAAAGGCACAGCTTAATTAATTAGCTGGTCCCCCCAAAATGAATATCACGATACTAACAACACAGAAGTCATGCTGAGAGGTGGGGGGACCACTAGACTACCAGGGGATTGCTTAATATGTTACATGAAATGGGGGTCGGGATATGTGCAAGGGGTGGGGGAACCACTAGACTACCAGGGTGTGCAACAGGCACACATGACAACAGGGACCATGTCGGCAGGGTGGACTTCCTATCCCAGCCAGTCTGCCCAGTTACCTATTGAATGGTTATGCTGTACGCCCTACATAACCTACAGCCTATGTCCTTCCACCCCCACCTGGCATGCCTTATGCCTGTCCCATGCATTCATGGGTCCCCCCCACTGTGTTCCACCAGCACCTGCCATGGGGTGCCTATGTTGTTGGGGGGGTATCTACAAGGGCACATATGGCCAGTGGACGTGGTGTGTGTGTGTGTGTGTGTGTGTGTGTCTCTCTCTCTCCATATATATATATATATATATATATATATATATATATACTGTATATATATGTGTGTGTGTGTATCATTTGTATGTATAGCTATGTGTCACATGGTTATCACTGTCTTCCTGTCTCGCTATATATGTATGCCCCTTGTGTTGTACTGCTTGCAGTGCTGCATGGGCTGGTTGTCTGCTCTGTTTGTGCCTGCCAGCACACAGTTCCTGCTGCTTCCAGCCTGTATTTCCATGCCAACCAACAGGGGACGCTGTGGGCATGCCTTGACCTGCAGCATCCAGCCTGTACTTCCATTCAGACCAATCGGTGGAGCTGTCTGCTCCATGCAGTAGCACCAGGAAAACTGCATGGTAATGTATGGTAAGCAGCAGTTAATGAGATGCAAATGTACCTGTTTGCCCACAGTTTACCTAAGTAGGCTAATTTGCATGGAAACTTTGAATATGGCTCCCATTTGCCCCGGGCCAGCCAGTTTTCCCCAGGCTAATGTGTTAGCACTGTGCACTCAGGTTAGCCCGGGCATACTACACGTTGCCATAGCACAGTTCTGCAGTGTGTGGCTTGCACTGTTGTTTGCAGGTGTTGTGGGACTTCTCTGTGCAATCACACCGATGACACAGCACTGTATGCGTCATGTCTCTCCCCCACAGAAGTGGCCTCTAGACTTCAGGAGGACTTCAGTGCTGTCCAGCACTGGTTTCGCTCAAATCAGCTCTTTCTAAATCCCAAGAAAACTATCTCCCTAACCTTCAGAACTAGACAGAGACTCTCCCATCTCCCTGCCACCCCACTTTCTATACAATCGATGGGACTCCGTTGGAGGCCTGCACCTCCTTCCAGTACCTTGGGGGTCTGGCTCGACCAGCACCTCGACTTCTCAGCTCACATCGACTCAATCCACAAGAAACTACACCCTGAGCTGGGTGCCTTATATCGAAATAGGGGCTGCATCCCTCCGGAAACCTGTAAGGCAATCCTACAGAAAGTGATCCTCCCTATAGTTGACTATGGCGATGTAGTATACGGTGCCACCCCCCTAATCCACCCTAGCAAGACTCAACCCCCTCTTCCATTCCTTCTGCCATTTCACCCTGAACTGTCCTCCCTCAATGCACCACTGTGATCTCTACATGTCTCTAGACCTTCCTTTGCTCCAGGATCGGAGACTGGTCCACTGTGTGAGGACAACTGCGAAATTCTGAGCACAGTCTCTCCCCTCTACCTAGATTCTGCCCTCGCAGTTCAACCCCCCTCTGTGTACTCTCTCAGGAATGCTGACTCCCGGCTTCTGCATGTCCCTCATATGTCCACAACCAAAGGCCAGGCTACCTTCAATTACCGCATGCCTAAACTATGGAACTCCTTGCCGGCTGACATTAGGCATACAGACAACACTCAGCAGCTCAACCAGCTTCTCAAGTCATTTTCCCCCCCTCTCCTGATCATGCAGTCAGCTCCACCATGATGCCAAATATCCCACCTCTCACCCTTAATTTCTACCACACTATGGCACATCTCTATGAGCCATGTCCCAGGCCTTCAGTCTACTTCCTGGAGTAAACTGTCCTGCAGCTCATTCCTAATACCATATGTGTCCTTCTCGTGCTCACAGTATGAGACCTTCATGTTTTATATAGTCACTTTATTGCATAGCTGGATTGGTGTTCCACTGGACTTGTTAGTAGCTTCTACTGCACTCTGTGTACCCACTGCCTTTTTTGGCATTTAAGTTGCATGTATTGTATACTGAACTCTATAAGCCTTGTGTATGATGCTGTTTATGTACTTTACGATCCTGCGCATCAATGCTGTATATATCCTTTCTCCCTCCCCCCAGGACGCATCTTGAATCGAACAGTACTCCACTCAGTATGCCTTCCTGGTGAAACTCTTAAATAGATAAATATATATATATATATATATATATATATAGATATATACAGTATATATATATATATATATATATATATATATATGGTAAACAAATATCGTTAATCCCAAAAGCTGAACTTTATGTTTTTAGTATATAAATGTTTAAGAAAAACCTGTGGCTCTTTCAGCTTGAATCAGAATGCTGTGTCTATTGTTTTCCTTGGGAGCTGAAGTTTCAGGCATTCCTTAATTACTCTTTCCTTCTGAGTCCCCAGGTGGCTCTGATAATAATTTGTTCCAATGGTGTTTAAGTCAATTTGAAGGCATTAAGTATCTTCTGTTCTCCTAGTCCTTAATAAAATGCAGGGGCTCCACAACTCGATCACCCCACAGACGTGTTCTGTTGCTTGCTCCAGGTCCCAAACTAGTGTGTCTTGTTCCAACATAATAGATCCACCTTATGCCCCTCCCACATGAATCAAAAAATGGTTGGGGTGGATCTTTAGGAACTTCTTGGCTGGAGATAGGGGTTGGATCTTACTTCCCCCAAAAAATGAATGCTGCCTCCCACTACTTAGGTTCCAATTCTTGTTCCGCCCATTTAAGAAAGAAAATAGTACCCTGTAACCATTGACTAACATGAAAGTGTACAGTATTTATTTGAGGGTGGAAAGCATTTCTTGGAGGAGGGTAAGGCAGAGGAGACTATTTACACCTTCAGTTAGTTCCACTGACAGAAAACATGATGTCACTCCTTTTGTACATGCACAATGTCTGCAGGCTCCGCATACTGCAGCCATAAAAAGTACTTCCTCACAACTCTCCTGAGTCTACCCCCCCTACAGCTTCATAGCATGTCCTGTTGTCCCCTTGTTCTTGAGAACCTTTTTTTTCTGAGGTCCCTTCTCATTTTGTCCATCCCCTCTGGGGTATCCATTCTGTTACAGATCTTGGTGTCATCTACAAACAGGCAGACCTTTCCCTTCAGCCCCTCTGCAATATCGCTAATGAAGACATTGAACAGGACTGGCCCCATTACCAATCCCGGAGGCACCCCACTGGTCACCCCCCTCTCCCCAGACTGCACCCCATTTACCTTCACCCTCTGCCTCCTGTCTGTTAGCCAGTTTCCAACTCAGTTTACCGCCCTGTCCCCCATGTCCAGCCTACCCAGCTATGTGAGACGGTATCAAAGGCTTTGCTGAAATCAAGGTAGGCAATGTCCACTGCCCACTCTGATTTTCTTCCTTTGTCATCCCATCATAGAAATCAATCAGATTTGTCTGACATGATCTCCCTGCTGTAAATCCATGTTGCCTATGGTCCTGGGCTCTGATGGCTTCTAGATGCCCTACAATCCTTTCTTTAAACAATGTCTCCATGATCTTCCCCACTACAGAGGTGAGACTAACCAGCCTATAGTTCCCTGTCTCCTCCCTGCTGCCAGATTTGTGTAGCGTTACTACATGTGCCCTCCTCCAGTCTTCTGGTATGATCCCTGAATTGAATGATTCGGTGAACGTGGCTGCCAGAGTTTCTGCTATCTCGCTTTGCAGTTCTCTTAATATCATTGGGTGTATGCCATCTGGTCCCATCGCTTTGTCCACCTTCAGTTTAGTGAGCTCCTGCAGAACTCTTTCCCCTGTGAGTGGACTTCTCCACATCTTCACTCCCTTGGCAACTGTTGTGCTGCTGTGGCCCCTGTCCCTCCCCCTCTTCTGTGAACACTGAACAGAAATATTTATTCAGTATGTCTGCCTTTTCCATGTCATCTTCCTTGCATTCCCCTCCATCTTTCTTGAGCCTAGCAAGCCCCCCTCCTTGTTTTTCCTCCTTTCGCTGATGTACCTGAAGACTGTCTTGTCCTCTTTCTTAACTGACTGTGCTAAACCTTCCTCAGTCTGTGCCTTTGCTCTCCTTACTGCCTTTGCTGCTTCCCTTAGACACTCTAGGTACTCCTCCCTGTTCTCCTCCCTTTGAGTCTCCTTACATTTCCTGAACCCCTTCCTTTTTGCACTGACCTTTTCCGCAAACACTCTCAAGAACCACATTGGCTTTCTTCTTCTCTTACATTTGGATACCAATCTGATGCACTGGTTTGTTACTTCCAGTAAGGCTTCCTTTAGATGCTCACACTGTTCTTCCACTCCCCTTCCTTCCCCCATTCTCTCCAGTGCTCTTTTGATACCCCTCCTCATTTCAGCAGTCAGCATTTTTGAAATCCAAAACCTTTGTCCTAGTATGACTTGAGTGAGTCTCTGTCCCTATGCTCAACCATAAAATGCTGTGATTGCTGGATCCCAGTTGCCCTTTTACCTGGACATCTGCGATTTGATCCCCGTTGGTCATTACTAGATCCAGAATTGCCCTGTCTCTGGTGGGATCAAACACAAGCTGCCTGAGTCCAGCCTCCTGGAGTGAATCAAGGATGCCTCTGCTTCTGGCTGAAGCACCTACACTGGTGTTCCAATCCACGGCTGGCATATTGAAATCCCCATCAGTAGAATTTCACCTTTCATTGCCATCTCATATATTTCCTCCACTAGCTCCCTGTCCAGCTCCTCTCTCTGTCATGGAGGCCTGTATATCACCCCTGTGCATACTGCTGTGCCATTTCCAGGTTGAAGGGTGACCCACAGTGCCTCAGCCTCCCACTGCCTACCCTGTACCTGTGTTGCCATTATACCCTCTCTGACATACAGGGCTACTGCCCCTCCTTTTTGCCCTCCCTATCCCTCCTGAATAGAACATATCCTGGTACATATGTTTCCCACTCATGATTAGCTGTGTACCAGGTTTCAGTTACTGCTACTATGTCCAGTTCTGCTTTACTTATTAAGGTCTCCATGTCTGAGACTTTATTTCCCAGGCTGCGTGCATTAGTCACCATGACCTTCCAAGTTTTACTGCCTGACCTCTCTCTCTTCCTGTTTTGGTCCCTTACATCTCCCCCCCTTTCCTTTATTCCCCTTTATTTTTCTCTTGTGTTCCTGATTCCTTTCCTACTCCCTTGCTGCCTGACCCCAATGATCTTGATATCAACTCCTGTCCCTACTCCATTGATCTGCTTTCTCTACCATGTGGGGGTGTCTGCCTGAGTATCCCTGCTCCTGTTACCCTCCCCCCCAGATAGTTTAAATGCTCATCAACAAAGTATTTAAACTGTCCATTGAGGAATACCTTCCCCTTGCTGGACAGATGCAGTCTGTCCCTACTATACATGGCTGCATCATTCCAGGTGGCAACAACTTGTTTGCTAACCTCTTGTGCAGGAGTGTGTCAAATGCCTTGCAAAAATCTAGGTAGGCCATGTCCACCACCCCTCCCTGATCTACTACCCTTGTCACCCAGTCAAAAACATCTATCAGATTTTGTTTGACAAGACATTCCTGTTGTGAGTCTATGCTGCCTTGAGTCCAGTGCCCCGCTGACTTCTAGATATTCCACAATCCTTTCCTTTAACAGTGATTCCATTGTCTTTTCCACCACTGAGGTCAAACTGACCAGTCTATAGTTTCCCGCTTCTACCTTGCTTCCACTTTTGTGAAGGGTATCACGTTCGCCCTCCTCCAGTCCTCTGGTACTACTCCCTCCTGCAAAGATTTGTTGACTAGGGAGGTCAGTGGTGTCAGTAGCATCTCTCTGAGTTCTTTTAGTGGGATGTATCCCTTCCGGCCCCATCGCCTTGTCCACCTTCAGTTTCAACGGTTCCTTTAGGACTCTCTTTTCTGTGAATGGTCTGGTGTTCACCACTCTTCGCTGTGTGTGTCTGCTGGATAATTCTGGTCCATCTCCCTCCCCTTCTTCATGAATACTGAGCAAAAGTATTCATTCAGTATCTCAGTTTTTTCCAGGTCCCCCTCCACCCACTTCCCCTCTCCTTTACTTAGCCTCACTATCCCTCCCTTGACCTTTCTTCTTTCCCTTATGTACCTGAAGAAGGCTTTGCCCCAACCCTCACACTGTCTGGGCTATCCTTTCCTCAGTCTGTGCCTTTGCACATCTGACTGCTTTTCCTGCCTACCTTTGCTTAGTCTGATACAGTTACTTGTGTTCCTCCCTCTGCATTTCTTTGTATTTCATAAATGCCTTTTTTTCCTCTCTAACCATCCCTGCCTCTTCTTTTAAAAACCATAATTTTTTTTTTCTTGCTTTGTTAACTTACTTCGCACAAAGGCTTGTTGCCTCTGTTATGACTCTCCTGAGGTTCTCCCACTGTACCTCTACACCCTCCCACCAGTGTTTTCTTGAGGCATTCTCCCATTTTAGCAAAGTTGGCCCTTTTGAACTCTAGGACTCTTGCTTTTGTGTGGCTTGACTCTTCTACTGTCTTTACCTTGAACCATACTGTATGGTGGTTGCTGGACCCCAAATGGCTGCTCACTGATACATCTATTATTCTGCCTCCATTTTTGAGCACCAGGTCCAATATTGCCCCCTCCTGGGTGGGTTCCACTACTAGCTGCATGAGGCATGCCCCCTGCAGGACATCCAGGATGATTCTGCTCCTGCATGTGGCAGCAGTATAGGCATTCCAGTTAACATCAGGCATATTTAGGTCCCCTACCAACAACACTTCCCCCTTTCCTGCCATTTTACAGATGTTATCTACCATTTGCCTATCTGTTTCCTCCTCTTGCACTGGGGGTCTGTAGAGAACCCCTGTGTGGATAGTGTTGCCATTTCCTGACTCCAGGGTGACCCACAGTGCCTCCTCTTCTCCCTGCTTTCCCTGTATTTCAGTTGCTTCGATACCCTCTTTGATGTAGATTGCTACCCCTCCTCTCTTTTTGCCCTCCATGTCGTCCCTGTATACTGTATACCCAGGTATATTAACAACCCAATCATGGCTTTCAGTATACCATGTTTCAGTAACTGCCACAATATCCAGATCTCCCTCTGCCATCAAAGCCATCAGGTAAGGGATCATGTTACCAAGGCTGCAGGCATTTGTACACATGGCCCTCCATGTTTTTTTTTTTTTGTTGTTGTTAAAAGTTGTTTTATTTTTCAGTTAAATGAGTCACAGGCAGATTACACTTATATATGAGTGGGCTGTGCAGAAGGCAATCAACCTGCATCAATCAGTCAGTAGGTAACCATATTATACTATGCAGATATCATCAAGTTTTCACTCTAGGGCAGTTCCCATTCTCTCAAGCTTCCAACATCTGTCTTGTTACAAGAGAGGATGGGGGAGCTCCTCCCCAGCTATAAGTGCTGCAGTGACATTAATACAAACAGTTGATTAGAGAAGCCATTAAGGAAAAAAGAGATTGTCTGTACCTTTAATCCTGATGATGAATCCAGGATACCAGCTCAAAGAGATGAATCTCAGGGAGGCATGAGAACAAAAAAACTTCTATGAACAGGTTCTGTAAGGGTGCCTGTGCTAAAAAAGGCAAGCAAAAAGAAGAAAGAAAAAAAAGAACACACAAAGTATCATGAAGGAGAAGGTGTTACTGTGACCAAATGTCTAACTTCCAGCAATATGCTACCTGTCTTAAGGTTCACACATGCTTCTTTCTAGACCTAGTATCAGGGCTGGGATTCAGGAGCGGAGGGCAGTGGGATGAAGTATCCAAGAGGAGTTGTATGCCTCAACTGATCCCTGCTCGTGGTTTCAGTAGTGTTAGAAAGGGATCCCAGAACTCAGTATATTGTATTAGAATGCTGAGAATGACATGTGTCATCCTTGCCAAGGTGGCCTGATGGGTTAGGGCATTTAGGAGCTCCTGGGCCATAGGGACATCAGTCATCCTCCATTTGCAGAGGATCAGGCGTTTGGCTTGCATACTGAGGATGGCCATCCAGTGTTGCTCCTTTCGATTGGGAGCTGTCTTGTTCTCATACAAGCCCAGCAGGAGAACCTCTGGAGTGGGTGTGAGGGTTTTTTGGAGAATTTGAGAGCCAAGGGCACAGACCTGTTACCATATAGGCCTGATCAGAGGTCATGCCCAGAGGATATGTAATAGGTTCCCTTTCTGTGTATGACACCTCCAGCAAAAGGTCATCCGGGAGTAGCTTCGCCTTGTGTAGAACTTCTGGAGTTCTGTACCAGGACTGCATAATTTTATTCTGAATGAGTACACTATGGTGCTCTGGGTACGTCCTGTGTACCTATTTCCATCCCATTTCCCACATCTTGTCTATGATTCAAATACCAAGGGCTTTTTCCCATTTAGCTTTGGAGGTCTGTGATTGAGAAAGGATTTAGGATCAAAGAGCTGCATAGATTGCACTGGAGTGGCCCCTGGTTAGAGAGAGCCAACCTGCAAGAGGAGAGCATTTTTGTGGCCTCATAGCATGCAAATTGATATATATATATATATATATATATATATATATATATATTTTTTTTTTTTATGGTGCTCCTGATTTGGAGGTATCTCCAGTGGTCAGTTGATGGGAGTCCAAAGCGTTCCCTTAAGGCCTGGAAAGAGTTCACTATGTGGGTGCCTGGGATGCATAAATCAGCTAGGGATCTAATGCCAGCAGTATCCCAGGCTGACCACGTTACTGGGCTTGAGCCTATTCTGATACTCAGATTCCTCTAGAGAGGGGTGTAGCCTGGTGGGGCATGGTCTGTTCCCAGTTTTCCATGTATTTTGCTCCAATATTGTATGGATAGGGTAATTGTAGGGTGCAGTTTTAAAGTCTTTGGAGGAGTGTAGTAAAGAAGAACAGCTAGGCTTTGTACCCCACTAGTTGCCAACTCCATATCCCTCCATTGTAGTATGTCTTTGTCAGTGGCATCCAGCCATTTCAATGTTTTTGTCACCTGGAGAACCCATTTATAGCCTTTGAACAATGGGAGGTTCCATCCCCTTTCCTTCCAATGCCCCCTGAGCTTATTTCTGCCATATCTTGTTTTTTTTCCCTTCCCGTATGTTATGCCCCAATAAGCTATGTATCTTATTGTATCAGACACTGGAAAGGTGTATGGGGATATGTGATATAATATACATGAGTTTGGGGGCCATAATCATCTTGATGACAGCTATCTTCCTTGCCAATGTGAGCCTGAGGAGTGACCATCTTTCTAGCTTGAGATGAAATACGGGCTAGAAGCAGCCTAAGATTGGCATTCCATATTTTGGGTAACTGTGGGGTGATCTGGATCCTTAGGTAAGTTATGCCATTAGGTTCCCATTTTAGTTTGTGAGAGGTGGCCATCTGAGGAGTGCAGTAGTCATTTAGGTGGAGGACCTCAGTCTTGCTCTGGTTCAGGCAAAGGCCTGAGTATAGCGCAAAATCAGATAGAATGTTCAGGATGGGGGGATTGACCTTTCAACATCTGCAAGGGGAAGTAGGAGATCGTCCGCATACATAAGGGTTGTATACTCCACATTCCCTATTGTCAATCCCTTGACCTCGGACGCCTGCCTCAGTGCTGCAGTCAGAGGCTTCACAGCGAGGACAAACAGCAGGGGAGAGAGTGGACACCCCTGCTATGTTCCCCTGCCCAGGGGTGTTGGGGGGGAAGCTGAGCATTCATTAGAACCTTGGCGGTGGGTAGGTAGTACATGGCATCTACCTTGGCCTGAAAGCCAGGGCCGAAGTCCATGGTGTTAAGCACCAATCGGACAAAATCCCACTCCAAGTAATCAAATGCTTTTTCAAAATCTATGGCCATCACCGCAGCAGGAGTGAGAGTTGATTTGGCTATGTACATCAGGTTGATGAGAGAGCGGAGATGGTTCGAGCTGTATCTTCCCCTAACGAAGCCGACCTGGGAGGGTTGAATGAGTTGTGGCAGGAAGGGGTTTAGCCTGGTGGCAACCAGCATGGCCAGAACCTGGCTGTCAGTATTTAGCAGTAATATTGGTGGGTAGCTGGAGGCCTTTAGGGGGTCCTTACCCTTTTAGGGAATATCGTGATAGTGGCTTCCCTAAAGGACAGAGGGAAGGAGCCACTACTCAGTGAATACCTGGCTCAGCAGGGTAGAGATCTCAGAGTGTACCAATTGCCAGATCTCTATTGGAAAACCATCCCCTCCTGGGGCTTTACCCATCTAAAGGGACAGGATGGTGTAGGCCACCTCTTCAGGTGTGATGGGGGCATCCAGAACAACAGACTGCTGGACTGTAAGCTTAGGAAGACTCAGACCTTGCAGGAAGGGGGACGCCCCATGAGATTTGGGGGCCTGGATGGAATTTAGAGTTGGGCATAGAAATCAGCCTTTATGGTATTGATTATTTCAGGTGTGGAGTGCGTATGGCCTTTGCTGTCTGCCAGGGCAACAATATGGCATTCGGCCTGTTGCTTTCTCAGGTGGTACACTAACATTTTGCCCCCTTTTTCCCCGTCCTTCCAGTATTTATGCTTTAGCTGGAGTATAGATATATCTGCTTTCAGGGCAACTGGTTCATCAATCTGTAGCCGAATGCCTGTTACTTTGAGTCCTAGGTGGGGATGATGACGCGGGTGGGGGAAGACTTTTAAAAGGTTTCCTGCTTCTTTTTGTTTATCATTTAACATTTTTTGCACCCCCAGACAGCCCCCATCTGACTGGCCCCCCAGCCCCATCACCGGAATTACCAGGGCTTACCTTATGCCTGGCCTAGGAACAGAGCCTGCGGGGAGTCGGTCACCATCCTGTGGCCAGTGATTTTCTTTCCTCTGTTTTTTACTCCCAGGGGCCCTAGGAGTGGGTGCATATGTGTGTGGAGGCACGCATTAGTCCCAGGGCCCTGGTAATGGCCCCTTTCCTCCCACCCCAGGCTTAGCACCTGGCTCCTCCTGGCCAGTGCTGTTCCCAGGCTTCACCAGGTGGCAGCCATCAGCCAGAGAAGCCCTTACACGTCCACAGAGAGGATATCTTACCTGTCGGCAGCTCCATCCAGCTCCCCCCATTTCCGACCTCTGATGGCCCGGGCTCGTTCCCGAACTCGGGTCGCCGGCATGCCATGAGGTAAAGCTTCCAGCGCCTCAGCCCTCAGTGCCACCAGGCTGGCCCTAAGGTTTTCTGCTTCTTTGAGTGCAGATTCCAAATCAACCAGGTGTTGCTCCCTGTTTTTCCATTGGTTGTGCGCAAAGCCCATTATGGCACCATGGAGGGTAGCCTTGAGGGCCTCCCAAGTGTTGCTGGGCAAAGTGTCTGAAGCAGGATTTTCTTTGAAAAAGGTGGAAACTTAATTTCAGAGCCATGACACAATATCTGGGTTCCTCAGAAGCAGGGTTCAGCCTCCAGGAAGGGGAGCGGGGGGGGGGCCACAGGTGAAGGTGAGCTGAACTGGGGCATGGTCTGAAATGATAATTGAGTATATGCAAGTGTCCCCTACTTCCTTCGTGACATCCAGCGAGGTCAGCCAAAAGTCTATTTGACTGAATGAATCATGCACCGGAAAGTGGTATGTGTAGTACTGGTCCCTGGGATGAAAGGCCCTTCATACATCTGTGAGGGCCATTACCTGCATGATGAGTGCCAGAGCTGCAGCTCCTCTGGGAAGGGGCTCCACATTAATAGGGCTCCTATCTACGAAGGGGTCATGTGTTAAGTTTAATTCCCCACTGAGTATCACTGGAATATTGTTGGAGGCCAACTCCCCAATTTTGTGTGCCAGGGTGAGAAACATATCCAGGGAGTCTTGATTTGGGCCATACACACTTGCCAGCAGCGGGGGGCCCTCTGGGGTATCTACCTGAGCTAATACCCACCTACCATCTTTATCTTTTACAGTTTTCTGAACCACCCATTGTAATTTTTTATGGATTAAGAGTGCTACCCCCCAATTTTTAGTGTGGCTGATGCACTAACCACCTGCCCCACCCAGTCTATTTTCAGCCTCCTGCAATCGCCCTTGGTGGGCTTTGTTTCCTGCAGGAAGACCAGGTTCGCCTGCAACCTCTTTAGATGAGACAGAACTGGCCTTCTCTTTGTAGGGATATTAAGCCCTCGCACATTCCAGGAGTATGCAGTAATGTCACCCATTTGGCTTATATGGATGGGGGAGTGCTGCATGAGATATAGTTAACAGAATTAGAGGTTGCGGGAGGGGTTCTGGAGTTCCAGGCAGGCCTAAGACATGCTGAGTATAGTGGAGATCTGGAGTTGACTGCATTTCCATATCCCTCATTAGTGTACCACCTGACAGGCAGAGTTTGGTGCTATTATTAATCGTAGCACAGGCACAGTAGCATTGATATTTTGTCAACAATAAAACAGACCAAACACAACTTAAAATATTTGAAAAAGCCAAATGGCTTTTAGTTATGGGTGTTAGAGGCACACTTTTGGTCTCAACGAGTGCTGGCAACCTGCTTCTGAGACCCGAGTGCAGAGAAGAGAGAGCATGGTCTGCAAGGGAGTATCCTAGGGGAGGCACATTTCACCTCCAATTGAGGGCTTTGTTATATGCCTAAGTTCTAGGTGAGTTGTGGTGGGTGGGGCCCTGTAGGCCAAATACAAAATATTGGAAGAGGTAGTGCTACGTAGTGTCGGGGATGGGGTCTGTCGCATTGGTGGTCACTGAACCAGCAAGTCCCCCTCGTCACCCACTACAGTACCTCGATGATCCCACATGGCCAGGCTATCCCTTCAAGGGAGAGTAAGGAATGGGGCTAATCCAGGTCTAAGCCCAGGGGGGGGAGTCTTGGGGCAAGCATATGTTGCTTGTTCCACTATTGAGCAAGTGTGATGCAATGTGCTCTGGTAACCTGTGAGCACTCCTTGCTCATTGCACAGTCATCCCAACCTCCTCCCCATAGCGCTTTATAAGGCTTACTGAGCACCGAGCAGGATTTTGAAACAGGGGTTGGGGGGGCTCCGATGGGTACAGATATATAGCCCTCACTTAGGGCTGGTGACTCTGGGCCTAGATAGGGCCTAACAAAGTATTCATGGCCCCCTTCAGCTCATAACACCCCTCCACACACCTGTGCAAGCACCTAAAAACCAACAATAAGTGCAGCAGAAAGGAAGTCCAGAGGGGTTGCTGCACCCCTGTTTACTTATCTGACAAATTTTGAGCTTGATGCATGGTGCTTGATGGATTTGAAAGGGAGCTTCCATCCACAGGGGTCAGCATCATCTTGGCTGCACCGCCATTTCCCTTGGACTTGATCTTCTTCAGTGGGAGGTGCTGCTCTTGTCTGGGTGGCTGAGACTTGCTGGGGGAGGCAACATGATCTGCCCAGGATCTTGCTGGAGGGTCTGGGATGGGGTGCTCTGTGCTGGATGTAATGCAGAAAACCTCATCTGGCTGCTGCTGAGAAGTCGGAGTAGTAGGCCACAGGGGGATAAAGCGATTCTGGGTTGCGAACTCCTCTAAGCATGCAGTCTTCTCCATTTCCATCATATGGAGCACTGGGCTGGAGCTGTGAGGTCTCTCTGAGGGATGTTCTCTCCGTCCATGGTGCCGGGAGGATTGTCACTTGCGATTGCTTCTAGCCGGATGTTCCCAGTCATCTCCCAGCGTGGAAGCCCATGCTGCTTTGGCCACCGGTTTCAGTGGGGATCTCCTGTCCAGCACAATGGAAACTTGGGTGTGTGTGCAGTGTTGTGGTATTGGCTTCTGCAGTGTCCAGGCCAATTTCTAGTGGGGAAGTCCATGAGGGCATCTGGGGCAGCGAAGTAGCAGGGGACCCCATTGTGTTCCACCTGCATCATAGCCGGATAGCGCAGTGAAAAGGAGAGGCCTATCCGGTGCATGATATGTCGGGCCTGTGTGTAGGTACATCTCCAATCGGATTGGTCTTTTGAATAGTCTGGGTAAATATTTATTTGGTTTGATCTCCATTTTAAATCCTTCAGCTCTTTGGATTTGGCCAAGATATGCTCTTTAACCCAAAAGTCCAAAAATCGAGCTATTATGGGTCTTGGCCTAGCTGAGCCACACGGCATTGGCACAAGGGTGCGGTGGGCTCTTTCCACCTACACCGGATTATCAGACTCAAGTTGTAGAATTTCTGTGAGGGCCCTTTGGAGGAACTTGTCTATGGAGTGACCTTCCACTTTCTCAGGAAATCCTAAGAACCGGAAGTTGTTTCTTCTGCCCTGGTTCTCAAGGTCGTCTATTTTAAGCATGAGCCTGGTTATCGCGGCCTGCTGCTCCCGAAGGATAGCCATAAGGTCTTAAAGTGTAGTTTCATTGGCTGTGGTTCCAGTTTCATTGTGAAATAGCCTGGCTTCTATGCCCTGTAGGATTTGGGCAGAGTGATTCGTGGCCATTGTGACTTGTGCCATTTGTGTGAGCAGTTGCTCGAACATCCGCTCCACTGATGCAGGATCCTATGCGGCCGGAGGAGTAGGCTGCTCCATTTTCCTCTATGGTGTAGGCCTACCTGTATCTGGTGAGGGATACCACGGTGTAACCTGAGGTATTGTCTCTCAAAAAACAATCAGCCCACTTCAGTCTGAGATACCATCCAGGTTCCTCAGTTCCTGGTTCCTGCAACAGTCACAAGACTGACCGCAGTTACGTGCTTAGTGTTAAATCCTCCTGCCCTTCGTTCTCCCCTTGTAACACTGCTGAAAGAAGAATAAATTAGATTGGAGTGGGCCTAATCCCCTGGAAGAGCTGTGGAAGAAAAACAATCAGCTCCTTCATTGTGAGAGAGATCAAACTTCACAAACTGTAAACACAAAACAAAACAGTAATAAAACAGTAACTCTGCTTAGCCAAAAGAAGCCTTAATGTTTCTCCTTGCTCTGTCCTTTCAAGCAAACCAAAAGGACAAAAAGCTCAGGTAAAGCTAGGTGCTTTCTGTTAGCAAACTTTAGGCTTTTACCTCAACACACCTATTAACTTAACCTTTTAAATCTTGCCTCTGTTGGAAGGTTCTAAGCCTTTGTCAGCTCCCCCTTCAATTCACACACCTAATCCCCTGGAAGAGCCGTGGAAGAAAAACAATCAGCTCCTTCAATGTGAGAAAGAGAGATCAAACTGTGCAACCTGTAAACACAAAACAAAATAGTAACTCTGCTTAACCAAAAGAAGCTTTAATGTTTCTCCTTGCTCTGTCCTTTCAAGCAAACCTGGAAGACAAAAAGCTCAGGTAAAGCTAGATACTTTCGGACAGCAGACCTTAGGCTTTAGGTACTTTATTACACATGCTATGGTATTGTCCACATATTCATCCTTTCTGGGATTCAATTCAGAATAGTCTGGATCCCCTTCTGGGTCTCCAGGATGCTTTTACACCAGAGATTTGTATTCTTGGAGATTATGGACCTCCTCTCTGGGTACCCAGAAGGGCTTATATAGCCTTAACATTGGCCCTGGCTAAACTGTTGAGATTGCACCATTGGTTGGACCCATCTCCCCTCTCATCATTGGCGTGGGTTGCAGAAATGTTGCATGCCCTTAATGTACAGAAATCTATTGCTGTTTTTTATAGAGATTATGTTTATAAATCTCATTTGGAAGTTCTACACACGCTGTTGTTGGTACACTAACTGTCTGGGTTTGTGATAAGTTGCTATTTTATATTGTAGATTTTTTTGGTCAAGTTTTCACTGTTCGGACAATGGGTAAAGGGACTTCTATGGTTAGGTCTTTCTGTTAGTTAACTGTCCAACATAGCCATGGGGGAACCTGGGGGGGGGGCTGGGGAATTGTATGTTACTTGTATGTTTTGTTGTTGTTTATATTGTCTTTCTTATGTGTTTGTTTTATTTGTTGGTAGTGTTATTTGTTATTCTTCCTAAAAAACTTCAATAAAGTTTACTTAACTGCAAAAAAAAAAATCTCTTTATACTCCTACCCTAGATAGGGTGTTGCTCCTATTCTCAGTTTTGGCTTACCTTTTACCTTCCGCCCTTCCCAGCAGCTAGTGTTACACAGGAATGAACTGGTGCCTTACCTTAATTGACCGGCACAGTCTTCTGCTTCCTTGTTCCTTCTGTTGATGCCTAAGATGCCAATCACCTGTTCCACTCCTTTACTGTTCCACTCACTTGCTAGGACATGAATATACTAATCACCACATGTATATTGTTAACATCAACAGATATTTACACAAAGAATATGGCAATATGAACAAGTGAAAAAGGGAAACACCACCTACAGTATAAGGTGCAGTCCTCTTATAATTACTGCTCACATAACAACCTTGATTTCTGAGAGAATATTTCATTTTTCATAAGCATATTTGATGAGTTGAAATTTAAACACTGATTTTACTTTTAGGTAGGTAGAATAATTTATTTTTCGACTAAAAGTCATTACAATTCATAAAAAAAAAATTGAGGTTTAAATAAACAATTTGATACATTAACAGACATTAATATGCACATTAATAATTAATTGTTCTCTAAACTAATACAGAGTTTATTGCTCTGGATTACATGCTTTAAACTTCAGATAAAATTTTGTTCAATGACCTCGTCATAATTTCACAGCATTTAAGAACTTACAGAGAGAAACAAGCATGCTCTTATTATTTGTGTTGAACCAAAGGATAATAAGTTGTTTGGAGGGAAGACCAATGGTGCCTGGTATTGGTACCAACCATTTCTTCCTTGCTATCTCAAATTTTGGACAGTGCAACACTATGTGTTTGAGATCATCCTGAATTCCAAGTGAGCAACTACATTTGGGGCTCAAAATTCCAGGCTGCTTCTGATCATATAATATATAATTTGCCAAATATAATTCAAACCTAAATCTTGTAAGAAGTCTTCTCTCCTTTTTTACTTTTAGATAACCCAATTGAATGCCCCATAAAACTGGTTCAGTGTTATTACTTTCGAGTGTTCTGTTTTTTTTATTACATCTTTATTTATCTTCTTCCGGTTGGTCACCCCATTCCGACCAACTCCCTCAGCCCCATCCCCCAGAATAGCCAGTGCTTACCTTGAACCTGGCCTGGAAGCGGAGTCTGTGAAGAGTCGGTCCTCATCCTGCTGCCGCCAGCATTTTCTCTTCCGGTTATCACCCAGGAGCCGCAGGAGTAGGAGCTCATACGCATGGAGGAGCGCATGCTCCCTACCGCCCCGGTTACAGCTCCTTTCCCCCACCCCATGGCCTAATGCCCTGGCCCCCTCCAGCCTGTGCCACTCCCAGCCTCCACTAGGGGTCGCCATTGGCTGAGGGGTGCCGCTTCACCTCCCTGTAGAGGAGAGCCTGCTTGTCGGCAGCTCAATCCAGCTCCATCCCCCCCACTGCCGACCTCTGGTGACTCAAGCTCATTCCGAATGCTGGTCGCCGGCGTGCTGCGAGGTAAGGCATCCAGTGCCTTAGCCATCAGCACCACCGGGCCGGCCGAGTGTTCTTTTTTCATATGAGCAGTTGATTTCCATAAGAAAAAGTTAGAAAATATTTTAGCCGTGAAGAAGAGGTATAACCTGACAATGTTATCTATGATAGCAGCCTTATAAGGATGTTTCTGAGTATGATTATGTGTCAATAAACTAAATGAAAATATATTTACAACATATAGTTGTGATGAGTGAGTCTATATCCTAACCTCTTGATTTGTGCTGTGTGCAATTCCCAGTACTCTTCTAAAATTATGTGACATTGCCAAGTTTGCTTTTATGCAATTTTTGTGAAAATGCATAAAACATTTGCATAATTCACTTTTTATAGTTGAACTTTTTATTGATATATCCAAAGAAATGGTACAAAGAAAATACGTAAGTTAATAAAAATGAACTTAAATAACAAAACATGCAACATAGCTGCAGTAATTGAAAATGCTATCTTTGTAGGTGCAGTAGCCTTACTGTTGCCAGATTAAAATGAATATTTTAAACCATATATCTTGCTGTGAAATTAACACTTAAAACATGAAGACAAAAACTATAAAACTGTAGAGCCCCCTAAACATAATAGAACAACCTTATTACTATGGGACTTGTCATACTGATTACTGACCCTGATGCACCCAGCCTGGTAGGCCTTGAAGAGAAATCAGCAAGACTTATAAATGCTAGGGTCTTAATGGGGTGCCCTTGTGAAGGTACCACTGTCAATATCATTGAATACCTGGCAATCATATGCAGTGTCATAGCAGCTTAGTCTAAAACTATTTACAGTGTTAGCAACCATTCGGCCTCACTCAGGAGGACAAATAAGGGTTCTAGCATGACTTAGAGTATCCGGGTCTTGGGGCAGGTCCGATTGATGTTGTCACAAGTACAGCTACTTTCCCCAGCTCTATGTGGGGGGAATGAGTTGATTATGACAGTATTTTGATTCCAAAAAGGGTTTCCAGCAATTATAATAGGCAGTGAGTGCACCTGGGGCATAACTGGATGTTTACTCAAAGGAAGCTGTTTGACCTAGTGCTAAAAACAGTTCTGTGAATGATGGACACTGATCTGTTCTCCATTTGTATAACAATAGTCTTTTGGCCATAGCTCCCACTACAGTAACCCAGTGTGCCCCAGGTTCATATGGGGGTAGCCCTCTGGTGCACAACTGAGAAGCAGCAGAGGTGTGTCCGAAGTCACTTGGGAATGTACCAGTTGGCACATCTGATGCACAGCCTTCCAGAATGGTGTAATTACATAATTCACTTTTAAATGTTTTTGAAAGTGTACAATTGTGGTGGAGACTGCACATTATCAAAACTCTAATTGTGTATTATATAAGGTAAAAGTGTGCAGTTTCAAAAGGAATGCCCTTTTTTGATAACTGCTGGTTTAAAAACATGCAATTTCAACGAATTTTCACAATTGTGCATTTATTTTATTAGATTGCATGATGCACTCCCTATCAAGATGGAGGAAGTGGGTTTTTGATAGTAGCATGCTATAGAGACTGCTGTAGAGAAAGTGGGATTTTTTTTTATTGAAACTAGAGCAATAGATAGATAGACAGACAGACAGACAGATAGATAGATAGATAGATTAGATAGATAGACAGACAGACATTTTGTTTAGTTGTATACAGTGCTTTATACAGTATATACATTTTTTCTTGTAGAATCATACTATTTCCTTTTTTTTCTCTTTTTATATGAAAAATGTCTGGTGGCCCTCGAACTCATGGTTCATACTCATGAGGAACTTGATGCCACCAAAACTGCCAACAAATTCAATGTTGCATTTATTGACCTTAGCTCTGCCGTCCCTACTGAGCCAACCCTGCCCTCGACTAGAGGCCCTGGTCCTGTTGATACACAATCACTGGACCTGGAACCAGGTTATTTTAAATTCTATTTTAAACCAGTCTCAGTACGGGACACCTTTAATTATATAAGGCAGGTGCTTGGTAAAACCAGAATCGGGGATGATTCAATTGATACAAATCTACTTGCCCTGGTAGTTGAGGAACTCTCCTACCCCATTTCCGAAATGTTCAACCTCTCTGTGCTACTCCCAGTTCCCTGAAAAGTGGAAATGTGCACCGATTACACCAGTTTTTAAAAACAGCGACCATTCTAACCTTTCCAGTTATAGTCCAGTTTTCATACTTAACTCCCAGTCTAAAGCCCTTGAGAGAATAGTGTCCAATCAACTTGTTTCCTATCTTGAATAATATAAAATACAGTGTCCCCAACAGCATGGATTTCAGAAACATCTTAGCACCAATACAGCACTAAATGAGCATTCCAGTTTCATCCTTCAGGCTCTTGATGGTGGAGACAAGGCTGGTGCCACCTGTATCAACTTGAAAAAAGCCTTTGACTTGATCAATAATAAGCTCCTTCTCTACAGTCGTCATGGCCTATGCCTGTCACAGGATACAATCACCTGGTTCCATAGTTATCTCATTAATTGCACTCAGTGCATTAAGATAGATGACCACTTGTCAGACATTAGGAATATATTCATTGGTTTTCACCAGGGCTCAATTCTGGGCCCCCTACTATTAGGCTTATTCATAAACCACCTGCAGATTCCTTTCAGTCTGCAAATGCACTTCTCTATGCAGACAATGCTGTTATCTATTCCAAGAACCCTAACCTTGTCAGCCTTACCTCCATCCTCCAGGGTAATTTTGAGGCCTTTGAAAGATAGTTCTCCCATAACATGCTGTTTCTAAATTACACAAAATCTAAGACAATGCTCTCCACATGCCCACAAATGAAGAAAAAGGTACCCTGCCTTGTCATCCACAATGACCTGGGATGGATACTTGAACATATGGAAACCTTTGAATTATTTGGGGTGATCCTGTATGACACCTTATCTTTTGGTCCCCAGGTTGACCACTTTCTGTCCACAGTAAACAGAAAACGTGGAGCCTTGTACCATAACCGAGCCAACCTCACTGCTGATGCTAGATGCCTCCTAGTGGCAAGCTAAGTACTGTCACTGGTTAACTATGGACTCCCTGCCTATGTAACTGCCTGTGACTCAATTCTCAGCAGAATAAAGCTGATCTGTAATAAGGCTTGTCGCTTTGTGCTTTGGGCTGACAAGTGCACCCATAGCTGTACCCACTATACCCAAACAAATTTGTCACCCCTACCTAGCAAAATTAAGTTCCAGACATATCTTCTAGTCAAGAAGGTGCTACTGGGCTAACCCCAGCAGCCCTAGATCACAGCTTCTGCCCTGTTGCTAATCTCTACAACACCAGGAGCATGGCTCGGAATGCCTTGAACCTCCTTTCTGTCGTATTTAGCTGGGCAACTGTTTATTCGCAGTTAGGGCTGCTGACTGGTTAAATGAGCTGCCTGATACCTTGCTCAATCTACCTCACTTTGACCAGTTTAAGAAAGCACTATGGGCAACCCTAACAGTTCAATGCAACTGTAACTGCTAATCAACCTAACTAAAGTCCTTCCCTGGTATACTCTTTGAACTGTGTCAAACTCTGGTTCTTCTGCCATGTACCATTACTATGCTTGTTCTACACTGATTCTGTCTGTCTGCCTTATTGTAAAATTGTATGCAGCTGAGCTAGCCTACTGTATGTATTCATAATTGTTTGACTATATTTGTACTTGTTTGACTTCATTCCACTGGAACTCACTTTTTGTATTTTTATGTTACTTTGTAATCTCTGTTGTTGAAGTGGAACCTTTGTAAAAGAGCACTTGTGCTCAAAAGGAATTCTCTGAAGTTTTCAATTAATAAATAAACAAATTAAACACCAAAGTTCAGTGCCACAGAGGTTACAGTTTTTCTGGGCCTTATATCCAAGTTGCATGGCAGGGTCTTTGGTGTATCTGCCTTGCAGCTATAGTATATGAGCAAGACCTGTGGGTAAGAAGTAAGAGGCCAATGGACAAGGCAAAGGGTTTGGTGAGATCCTTCATGCAATTAAACAAGTGATGGGTGGACATGAGGTGCAGGTACCCACAGTCATATTTAGTTGTTGCTGGGGGGGGGGCTCAAGAAACAGTGGTAACAAGAGATGAAAGCTGGAGAAGATGTCCACCACCCACTTGGTAAGTTTCTTTACTGATAAATGTTAACATTTCTTTATTGTCTCTCTACAGTATTTTTGTATCATAATCAACTTTTTTAAGTCCTAATTGTCCTGGCACTATCTGTAATATAACCCTATCTCTATGTGTCATCCATGACATAGTGGGTTTGATTTTCAAAGCTCTGATAATGATGCAAGGTGCTTGCATCAAACAGAAGTGATTCAAGGGGCACCTTGTGTCATAACCTGTGGCATTCCCAATTTTCAAACGCAGGCTGTTTTGAAATTGTGTGCACTTGTGGGCAAACTGGCTCTGCACCAGCTCTGAGCTTGAGATGGGGGTGTGACATTGTGGATGGGGGGCCTGCACCAGGGCAAAGCTGCAGTATCCTCTTTTTTGGGATTATCAAAGCCCCTCCTCTGATCGCAGACCCGCTGGAGGTTAGACCGGCGCTAAGCTGGTCTGACAACCCAAGCACCACTCCAACAGACTGTGCTGTGTGGTTGGGATCCCCGATTACCTGCTGCAGTCAGCTTCTCATCCTCATGCATGCCCCATGACCTCCCAGTCAGGCGCGTGGGATACCCTGATACTGGTGGGATGTACGGGTATGGCGATACAGGGCTGACAACACCAGGAAGCATAGTGCTAGTGTGCCTAACGGTACATGGCTGTCGAGGAGTACAGGAGTCCATTGCTGGAGGGGCCTGCTTGTGCACAGCTACTTGTCAGCCAGTCACCAGTGCAGGGTCCTGGGGACAAGGGGACAGCTCCAGCTGTGTATCCTCAGTATGGCTGTGTGCCAACTATGTGTCCCACTATGATGCCTCACTGTCATGGAACCGATGCCCTGTTATGGTATGGCAGTTTGTATCTGCTTTTGTATTCAAAAGAATCAAACACCTTCTCAACCCAAAATGAGTTCCATAAATATTTTTTATTGTTGTGATTTCCTCAAGCCTTTTTACTTCATATTCAAGCCATTTTGCTTCATAAACAAATCGTGTAATGTTTCAGAACTAATGTTCCTTCATCAGACACTTGAGCAATCTATAAAAATTGAAAATTGCATTGTAATTAGATGCTTATTTTTTAATGCTTATTATTTTGAAAACTAACTTTACTCCACAAAACATTAAACTTGATCTATGTTCTTGAAACAATCATTTGAACATTCAAAATAGGTGGAACTAACCTGTGTAATAAATAATCAGCCCAAATCACTAAAACAGAAATTGCATCTGTCATGGGGGCTGGGGTATATTCTTTTTTAGAGAAATTCAGACTTTGACCATGTTGTTTTACAAAAGAAACAAATTAAATAACCAATATAGTTTGTATCAAACTATGCATATACAATGGGGCTAATAAATGCAAAATATAGTTACTTTATTTATTTCATTATACTCCATCACGATATTTTTAATCTTGCAGCCCTTCCATCGTTTTTACTCTTCGTGTCTCTATAAACATAACAAAGAGACGTTTAAACTCACACAAGACACATGTGTAATTACACTAATATTACTTGTTCTAAAACATCCAAACGTCAAAGACATCCATACCGCTAAGAAAATCCTTAATCCTTATATGTTTCGTATTTCTTTTAGTTCCAAATTTGTGAGTTTGCCTTCACCAGCATTTCTTATAATACTGCCGCCATTAGCAGACACACCAAACAAAGCTCTCCAGCTTTTTCACCTTACAGATGATAAAGAAAAGGGGCCGAGCTATACAGGTGGGTGCATAAAAATGTGCTTACTTTACCACAGGTAACCACACCTTATGTGGCCCGGTCATAAAGAAACCACCCCATCAGTAGTAATGGGTGGTCCCCCTTTTTCCTTAGATTTTACAATGCAAAAGCATTAAACTACGAATTGTGAATACATTTTTGTTTAAACATTCATTGCATTACTTAAAAATTGTAACAAATATCAATTATTTGAGGACTCTAATAGGTGCATTTAAAGGAATATACAGAATAAGGACAAAAACTACAATCCTAATCTTATGCACTCAAGAAATTTAAATTCTAGAATAGCTTTGTATAAACCTCTGTAGTCTCCTCCCATAAGTGCAATATTTGGCATTAATCGAAACCAGACCAATTTAATTGTTCATTCAGACCGTATCTGCTCAAATGTGTTTTTAATGTGAAGATCCACCATGCTTCACGTCTTAACAGACAATTTTCTCTATTCCCCCTCTCAGTGATTCATAAATCTTTTCTATGCCAAAAAACTTTAATGCTGAAATTTGATGTTGTCTCTTTAAGAAATGTCTCTCAACAGGTGATCTTAAATCACCTCTTCTGATATTACTTTTGTGTTCCGTAAGACGTAATTTCAAAGGTCTTGTTGTTTCACCAATGTAGTATAAGCCACAAGGACAATAAATGCAATATATTACAAAATCTGTATTGCAAGTAATAAAGTCCTTAATATTATATTCTCTGTCATCCCAAGTACTCTTAATAGACTTTCTTTTCACCCCACTGTTGCAGTGAACACAATTTCCACAAGGAAAAAAGCCGGTAATATTGCTTTTTAACCAATCTGTGCCACCTGTGTTTTGTTTCCAGTGTTGTGTTCTAACTATTTTATCGCAAATTATCATTGTTTTAAGAGCTGTAACCCAAGGTCTTAAATAGTTTGAGACCCATTTCATTAGTTTGCAAAATCTTCCAATTTGACAGTATTATATTCTTAATTCTACCAAATTCTTCTAAGTATTGTGTAGACATGGTGATACGTTCAGGGGTGGGACTCGAACCTGAATCTTTATTCTCTAAAAGATTAACTTGCTGTATTAATTCTGTCTTCTGTTTGGCCAATAAAATAGTCTTTTCTGTGTAACCTCTCTCTTTAAATCTCCTTGATAAATCCTCCAAATTATTTACATATCTATCTACAGTATCACTATTCTTCTTTAATCTTAACATCTGACTATAAGGAATATTCTGTTTCAAATTTTTTGGATGGAAACTTTTAGCACGGAGAACAGTATTCCTAGTAGTTTCTTTCCTGAACAAATCAGTAATTAGTTTACAATTTTCTTTAATTATCTTGAGATCCAAATAGGGAATCTCCACACGGTCACGTATCATAGAAAATGATAAATTTTTATTCGCTTTTTCCAAATATTCTTTGAATTGCAAAGCTTTAGATTCCATGTTATTCCAAATGATCAATATTTCATCAATAAATCTTTTATAAAATATTATACAATTGCCAAATGGGTTTCTTCCAGATTCCATACATTCCTTCTCAAACCAAGCCATATACAGGTTTGCATATGTGAGAGCCAGAGTGGCTCCCATTGTCGTCCCTGTCTTTTGTAGGTATTTTTGATCCTCAAATGCAAAAAAAATTTTTCCAAAACAAATCGTGTCATTTCTAATAAAAATTCCTTATAGGGTATACTATTCTCCCTTGTATCAAGAAAATATGCTAAAGCTTCTAAACCTTCATCATGAGGGATACTAGTACTGTATATAGGTTTTTCACTTCTAAAGTAATCAAAACCATTTCATTCAAATCAATGTTTGCATTGTTTAGATCTTCCAGGATCTGGATACAATGCTTACTGTCTCTAAGAAAAGACCATGGGCCAGATATTCAAACTGCGCCATTCTGTGGCGCAAGCCCTTGCGCTGCTCAAACAAGTTGTGCAGGGGTGTGGCCAGGGTGATATTCAATGGAGTTGCACTATTGAGCAACTCCTCTCAATATCGCCCCCTGGCCACAGCCACTGTGCATGGCGCAGTGGAACTTGTGTCACCGCAAGTGGTCAGAGTGGAGCATTCAGATGCGGTGGCACTAGTTCCATTGCACCATGCGCAAACCTGCGATATTCAAAAGGTGACATGCAAATGGGGCCATAATTTATGCAAGGCACGGGGGGGGCCATTTGCATCTAATTACGGCCCCATTTGCATGCCATTAGCATGCAGGTGTGCCGATCCCTGATGACTTGCGCCTGGCACCCTGCCAGGCAGCAGCCGCTAGACCGACGCTCACATCTCGCATCACGGCATAAAGTAATTCAACCCCTGACTAGCCCAATCACGGGCTTAAAGGAATTCTACCTCTTGCCCCTGACTAGCCCGATCGCGGGCATAATTTCAACCCCACCCTGACTAGCCCGATCATGGGAATAACTTCAACCCCACCTCTCGACTAGCCCGAGATCATGGCATAACTTCAACCCCCACCCCCGACTCAGCCCGATCACGGGCATAACTTCAACCCCCACCCCGACTAGCCCGATCACTGGGCATAACTTCAACCTCCACCTCTCGACTAGCCCGATCACGGGCATAACTTCAAACCCCACCTCAACTAGCCCGATCAGGCATAACTTCAACTTCCCACCCCTGACTAGCCTGATCATGGGCATAACTTCAACCTCCCCAAGACCAATATCCCTTGTGGTCCAGTGGACCGTGAAGTCTATCATGGGCATAAGGTCAAACCCATGCCCCCAAAGTCCAATATCCCTGGTGATCTAGTGGCCCACCCCACCCACCCACCCACAGAGCCCCAACACCCCCGCTCCCCTGCCGGCCTGCAGGTGGCAGCACCCATCTGCCTGCCACCACCACCGCCGACTGACAGCTTGGTAGTTGCACTATTGTTTAGAGCAAGAGTCAATGGGCATGCAGCCCATAACATAAGGCAGTCCAGATCTGTGAATGAATTTTCATTCACAGATCTGACTGCCTTGATGGTATGGGCTGCACACCCATTGGCTTGCTCTGAACCAATGGGCATGCAGCCCTACCGAGCTGTCAGTCGGTGGACAGCGGGCACCAGGCGGGTGGGGTGCTGCCACCTGCAGGCTGACGGGGAGCGGGTGGTGGGCTCCATCTGGGTGGGTGGGTGGGGTAACACTAGATCACCAGGATATTGGACTTTGGGGTGGGTTTGACCTTATGCCCACAACGGGCTTCATGGTCCACCGGACCACCAGGGATATTGGTCTTTGGGGGTTGAAGTTATGCCCCGATTGGGCTAGTCGGGGTGGAGGTTGAAGTTATGCCCGTGATCGGGCTAGTCGGGGTTGCAGTTATGCCAACGATCGGCTAGTCGGGGTGGTTAGATACGCTTGCCCGTGATCGGGCTAGTGTGGGGTTTGTGTCACTTTTATGCCCGCGATCGGGCTGCCGCGGGGATACTCTGCTGCCCACAATCGGGCTATGGGGGGTTACTATTATGCCCACGATCGGGCTGCAGGGGGGCACTGGGAACAAGTGGGGGGCTACCCACAGGTGGCAGCTGCTGTGTTGCACCCTGCAATGCAGCAGATCACCTTTGGGTGGCCCTCAACTTGATCCTTTTTTTTTTTGGCTTAAAGTTGTGCAGGCACAGGTAGGGGGTTGCACCTGCATAACTCTGCATGGCCCGGCTGAATAGCGGACTGTGCAGTTTATGCATGGTTCCTCCCCCTTCGGTTGAACATGCCTTCATTAGCATTGCGCTGTTGCTCAGCATGATTTGGGGGGGCGCAACTGCCTCTTGCTGAATATCGCAGAATGGTGCAATTTCGGACTTGCGCAGGCGCAACCCTATTGCGCATGGCTCAGCTCTTTTGAATATCTGGGCCCACGTGTTTTGAACTAAATGCTTACAATAATGGTCTACAAAAAAAAACAGTGGTTCAGTGATAGAGCCTATTCCCGATATGATGGGTCTTCCTGGTGGCTGTTGCAAACTTTTGTGTATCTTGGGTAGACAATAAAAAATAGGAATTCTAAGTGTTTTGTTGATAAGTTCTTCAACTACCCATTGTTCAATAATACCCCATCACTAGCCTCTGTCACCAGTTCTCTTATTCTTGATCTCAATTCAGCAAAAAGAATATTATTCACTTTCTCATAAGTGTTAGTGACAGATAATTGACGTAAGCATTCTGTTCTATAGTCTTCTCTATTCATGATTACAATCCCCCCTCCTTTATCAGCCGGTTTATTATCTTCTCATCTATACTCAAACTTTCCAAAGCCTCTTTTTCTGATATTGATAAACTGTATTTATGTTTTCTAGTTTTACTCTGGGAGAGCACTTTTTCTATTTCCATGTACACTTTCTCTATATAACTGTAATATTTGCAGGTGTGTTGCCTGTAGGATCAAAATACAATTTCGTACCCAAAGATTGTTTTAATAGATACCTATTTCTCTTCTCTACTTCATTTTGTGTATCCGTTGGTTTCACTCCAAAAAAATATTTAAGTCTAAGTTTTCAAAATAATTTTGCAAAATCTAGTTTCAGCTCAAATGCATTCAGTGTTTCAGTGAGGCTAAAAGACAAACCATAGCTCAGTACTTTGGTTTCTAATTGATTCAAGGGACGATTAGATAAACTAAAAACAATTAGTTCTGATGTTGCCTCGATCTGAATTTGTGTACCTTTTCTCTTTTCTTTCCTCTTTCTCCACCTCCTGTGTCTCTTTCTTGTCTCCATGTACCTGATGGCCCTGCACCTTCTGTATCCTTCTGAAAATCCTTATCAGATTGTCTATCTGTCTGTGATCTTTCATATCTATTACCTTATAAGATTAAAATGTTCATTTGATTTCATGCTGTTATTAATAGAGACTATTACTACTGAACAAAGTAGATTGATAACAGAGATTAATGAATTAGAAGCAAAAATTAAAGAAACGGTTGAGTCTTTACATGTAAAACAACTTTTAGAAAAAATAGATAAATCATTAATTGAATATAATAAATGCATTCAGAACATTAAAATCAGGAAATTTAAAAGGGATATGAATGATTATAAAAATGGTAACATATACTCGTGGAAAAATCTGAACAACATACTAATGTTTTTGATCTAAATGATACATATACTTCACCAGGAACGTCCGATTCAGACAGCTTTGAACCTCATTATAGTAGAGAATTTTCCAATAGAAGGTTTCAATATAGACGTAATAGAAGATTCAATAGACCCTTCAGGAGATATTTTTCACCTAGACGTTATTATAATGAAAGAGACTATTATGAAGGTAATAGATATGAAAGATCACAGACAGATAGACAATCTGATAAGGATTTTCAGAAGGATACAGAAGATGCAGGGTCATCAGGTACATGGAGACAAGAAAGAGACACAGGAGGTGGAGAAAGAGGAAAGAAAAGAGAAAAGGTACACAAATTCAGATCGAGACAACATCAGAACTAATTGTTTTTAGTTTATCTAATCATCCCTTGAATCAATTAGAAATCAAAGTACTGAGCTATGGTTTGTCTTTTAGCCTCACTGAAATGTTGAATGTATTTGAGCTGAAACTAGATTTAGAAAAATTCTTTCAAAAACTTAGACTTAAATTTTTTTTGGAGTGAAACCAATGGATACACAAAATGAAGTAGAGAAGAGAAATAGGTATCTATTAAAACAATCTTTGGGTACGAAATTGTATTTTGATCCTACAGGCAACACACCTGCAAATATTACCAGTTATATAGAGAAAGTGTATATGGAAATAGAAAAAAGTGATCTCCCAGAGTAAAACTAGAAAACATAAATGCAATTTATCAATATCAGAAAAAGAGGCTTTGGAAAGTTTGAGTATAGATGAGAAGATAATAAACCGGCTGACAAAGGAGGAGGGGATTGAAATCGTGAATAGAGAAGACTATAGAACAGAATGCTTACCTCAATTATCTGACACTAACACTTATGAGAAAGTGAATAATATTCTTTTTGCTGAATTGAGATCAAGAATAAGAGAACTGGTGACAGAGGCTAGTGATGGGGTATTATTGAACAATGGGTAGTTGAAGAACTTATCAAGAAAACACTTAGAATTCCTATTTTTTATTGTCTACCCAAGATACACAAATGTTTGCAACAGCCACCAGGAAGACCCATCATATCGGGAATAGGCTGTATCACTAAACCACTGTTTTTTTTTGTAGACCATTATTGTAAGCATTTAGTTCAAAACACATGGTCTTTTCTTAGATACAGTAAGCATTGAATCCAGGTCCTGGAAGATCTAAACAATGCAAACATTGATTTGAATTATATGGTTTTGATTACCTTAGAAGTGAAAAACCTATAAACTAGCATCCCTCATGATGAAGGTTTAGAAGTTTTGGCATATTTTCTTGATACAAGGGAGAATAGTATACCCAATAAGGAATTTTTATTAGAAATGACACGATTTGTTTTGGAAAACAATTTTTTTGCATTTGAGGATCAAAAATACCTACAAAAGACAGGGACGGCAATGGGAGCCACTCTGGCTCCCACATATGTGAACCTGTATATGGCTTGGTTTGAGAAGGAATGTATGGAATCTGGAAGAAAACCATTTGGCAATTGTATAATATTTTATAAAATATTTATTGATGACATATTAATCATTTGGAATAACACGGAATCTAAAGCTTTGCAATTCAAAGAATATTTGGAAAACAAGAATAAAAATGTATAATTTTCTATGATATGTGACCCTGTGGAGATTCCCTATTTGGATCTCAAGATAATTAAAGAAAATGGTAAACTAATTACTGATTTGTTCAGGAAAGAAACTACTAGGAATACTGTTCTTCATGCTAAAAGTTTCCATCTAAAAAATTTGAAACAGAATATTCCTCATAGTCAGATGTTAAGATTAAAGAAGAATAGTGATACTGTAGATAGATATGTAAATAATTTGGAGGATTTATCAAGGAGATTTAAAGAGAGAGGTTGCACAGAAAATACTATTTTATTGGCCAAACAGAAGATAGAATTAATAGGGCGAGTTAATCTTTTAGAGAATAAAGATTCAGGTTCGAGTCCCACTCCTAAACGTATCACCATGTCTATACAATACTCAGAAGAATTTGGTAGAATTAAGAATATAATACTGTCAAATTGGAAGATTTTGCAAACTAATGAAATGGGTCTCAAACTATTTAAGACCTTGGGTTACAGCTCGTAAAACAATGACTATTCGAGATAAAATAGTTAGAACACAACACTGGAAACAAAACACAGGTGGCACAGATTGGTTAAAAAGCAATATTACAGGCTTTTTTCCTTGTGGAAATTGTGTTCACTGCAACAGTGGGGTGAAAAGAAAGTCTTTTAAGAGTACTTGGGATGATAGAGAATATAGTATTATGGACTTTATTACTTGCAATACAGATTTTGTAATATATTGCATATATTGTCCTTGTGGCTTATACTACATTGGTGAAACAACAAGGCCTTTGAAATTACATATTACCAAACACAAAAGCAATATCAGAAGAGGTGATTTAAGATCACCTGTTGAGAGACATTTCTAAGAGAGACAACATCAAATTTCAGCATTAAAGTTTTTTGGCATAGAAAAGATTTATGAATCACCGAGAGGGGGAATAGAGAAAATTGTCTGTTAAGATGTGAAGCATGGTGGATCTTCACATTAAAAACACATTTGAGCAGATACAGTCTGAATGAACAATTAAATTGGTCTGGTTTCGATTAATGCCAAATATTGCACTTATGGGAGGAGACTACAGAGGTTTATACAAAGCTATTCTAGAATTTAAATTTCTTGAGTGCATAAGATTAGGATTGTAGTTTTTGTCCTTATTCTGTATATTCCTATAAATGCACCTATTAGAGTCCTTAAATACTTGATATTTGTTACAATTTTTGAGTAAAGCAATGAATGTTTAAACAAAAATGTATTCACAATTCATAGTTTAATGCTTTTGCATTGTAAAATCTAAGGAAAAAGGGGGACCACCCATTACTACTGATGGGGTGGTTTCTTTATGACCGGGCCACATAAGGTGTGGTTACCTGTGGTAAAGTAAGCACATTTTTATGCACCCACCTGTGTAGCTCGGCCCCTTTTCTTTATCATCTGTAAGGTGAAGAAGCTGGAGAGCTTTGTTTGGTGTGTCTGCTAATGGCGGCAGTATTATAAGAAATGCTGGTGAAGGCAAACTCACAAATTTGGAACTAAAAGAAATCCAAAACATATAAAGATTAAGGATTTTCTTAGCAGTATGGATGTCTTTGACATTTGGATGTTTTAGAACAAGTAATATTATTGTAAATACACACGTATCTTGTGTGAGTTTAAACGTCTCTTTGTTATGTTTATAGAGACATGAAGAGTAAAAATGATGTAAGGGCTGAAAGATTAAAAATATTGTGATGGAGTATAATGAAATAAATAAAGTAACTATATTTTGCATTTATTAGCCCCATCGTATATGCATAGTTTGATACAAACTAGATTGGTTATTTAATTTATTTCTTTTGTAGAACAACATGGTCAAAGTCTGAATTTCTCTAAAAAAGAATATACCCCCGTCCCATGACATATGAAATTTCTGTTTTAGTGATTTGGGCTGATTATTTATTACACAGGTTAGTTCCACCTATTTTGAATGTTCAAATGATTGTTTCAAGAACATAGATGAAGTTTAATGTTTTGTGGAGTAAAGTTAGTTTTCAAAATAATAAGCATTAAACAATAAGCATATAATTATAATGCTATTTTCAATTTTTATAGATTGCTCAAGTGTCTGATGAAGGAACATTAGTTCTGAAATGTTACACGATTTGTTTATGAAGCAAAATGGCTTGAATATGAAGTAAAAAGGCTTGAGGAAATCACAATAAAAAATATTTACGGAACTTGTTTTGGGTTGAGAAGGTGTTTGATTCTTTTGAATACATGATTAATCTGGTTTTCACCTTCTCCCTTATAAACATTTTTTGACTCCACATTTGATTCAGATAAAAAGGAACCCTGGGAGACTGTTTGGATTGGCAAGTTCGTATCTGCTGCCAGTGAATTCACCTGCACTGCTATCATGTGGCAGCTGTGCAGCAAGATAAGCATTCACTGCCCACCTGTGGCAGCCTCCTGCCAAACCTCTCCCTTGCTCAATCTATGTGGCACATGGGACACCTTGGGGTCTTTGACACAGGTACCCTATTTATGCTAAAATCTGGTGCAGGGTCCCTGGCACACCAGAGTTTGCTACAAGCAGGGGTTCAGTGTACCTTATACCAATCTAAAGGGGCTTTTGAAAATCAGCCCCATTCTATCGTAAAATAGTAATTTGCCAATTCCAGTAATTCCTGCCATTCATTTCTCTTAGCATTTTTGTTCTCCTACACTAGTTATGTTTACCGTAGTTAAGACTGTCATATACAGCGTCATTGTCATTTATATCTAATTGTCAGCACACTTGGTATAAAGATTTTTGTATTACATGTAGTATTTCAGTATATTAACCATGCTTGCACAAGTATGCCCTTTATTGATAACAGTACTATAAAACACTGTGTCACTGTTTAAAAAAATTTCATTTTTCTGTGGAGGGGATCAGCGAGTAGAAATTTGTATTTTATTTAACAGATTCAGTAGACACTGCGGCTGTGCCTGGAAATAACAGAGCAGACCAAGTACATCAAGATGCTAGAGGTGCAAGTGTGATCCATGAAAGTGATACATTTCTTGTTATTGCTAACAAAGTCTGAAAACATTGCTTTTCTGTGAGGGTGATCATAGTCAGCTAGAGTCACCCTTGATTTTTCTTCCACTTGTTAAACCACTTAGTGCCAGTGGTAGTTCAAGATTACTTGGCAGCCTGAGGTCACATGTTGTGACAAATTGTGACTTTTTTAATACTTGACCAGCCAGTCAAAATACAATCCCCATATATCTAAAGGGTTGTTCTGCATCCTATGTCACTGCACGGCACACCTGCAGTGTTGTCAGTACAGTTTATCAGCATTGAAATTCACAGTATATCACTGCATGCTCCCCGCCCCTTCAGATAGCCAAGTACCAGGCAGTGGAGTTACAGGAGGGGCTCTCATTCTCATCAGAGTAGCCCAAATGCCCTCTGTTGCTGTCTCATGCAGGCTGACGACTACAAAATGCCCTTGTTGAGGGCAATATATACCCCCAATCACTGATCCAGATGATGATATGAGTATAACATGCCACTGTGGTGGATAAGATCTTTGTATACCCACACTCCACTCATAGCCACTTACAGTATGTGCAGCAGAAGAATACAAACCCCACCTTGGTCGATACTGTAAACCTCACACATTCTCCTCAATCTCAACCTCTTTGTCGGTGCACCAGTTCAACAGTGTTGCAGAATCCTCTGCATTTCTGTTTGTTCCTCAACACTTCTCTATCCAAGACACCTTGCCAACTCTCACAGAAAGCATGCTGCTATACAGCATAATGAGGGAGACTGGCACATGCTGCACCTCCGCTTAGTACTGAAATTCATTGTGTATTTGTAACACTGTCCTTAGCTGTATTGTCAAACTGTGCTACTGGTTTTAATGAAAATGTTGTAATTTTTATGGTTGCAGTGGGTAGAGCCCTGCAGACGTGTTGCTATTAGTAGAAAAAGGGAGCTGTCCAGCTTCCCAACGGACTAGATAAAATTGGAGGTTTTGTGGAATTACTTCACTAATGGATTATTTTGTGTGATAACTGCTAGCTTCAGTTTGGCTAGTATTCTCTTTCAAGAAAGAGTCATAGCTCATAAAAGTGTCAGCTTAATTACCCTTTCCCAGCAATGATTTTCGTAAAAAGATTTACACTGTTTTTTTAACCTCTTAAGACAATATCTGATTAACACTGTCTCAGACATAGTTTACTATAGCAGAATACATCTGTTTCTTTAACTCCTAAGACTAATAAAGAACTTTTATCTTTTGTTACAACTTTTACTATACTTTTTGAAAAAAATATATGCAGTATATTGACTTTAGGGGTGCGGATTTCAGGGGGATGGAAAGGATCCCTAAGGGTCATTTGGACAGGATAAGACCAGATGTGGATGCTGACAGTAGGTGGGAGATCATTAGGTGGGGGGTACAGGAGGCTACCAAGTCCTGTGCAAGAGAGAGGCACAAATTCAGTAAGTTCAGAAAACTCTGTTGGTGGTCCCAGGAAGGTTCAGGAGGTGGTGAGGGATAAGAGGGTAGCCTATAGGTGCTTCAAGGACTCAAGGAGTGGAAGGTATTGGGGGAGTATGAACTGATAGCCAGAAGGGTCAACAGGGTGGTGAGAGCAGTTAAGGTGAGGAAGGAGCAGAACTTGGCCAGGGAGAACAGGAGGGGGGACAAGGGGTTCTTTGGATACACTGGGAAAAAAAGGAAAGTGAGGGGGAAGATCAGCAGGTTTAGGATGGGGAGGGATGGGCACAGGATGCAGGGGAGCAGGCCAAAGTACTAAATGAGTACTTTGCCTCAGTTTTTACCAGGAAGATGGGGGTTGCACTTCTTTGAGGGGGAAGGGGTAAACTGGGAAAGGTGTGGTACCCTTAGAGATCAGGACCCCTGACATGTCTGGGGAGAGGGAAGGGCCAGCACCATCAGGTGGGGGATGGCAGTACGAGGAGCAAAGGGGGAGGATGTGGAGGTTGAAATCCCAGTAGAGAGAGGGAGGAAAGCCCTCAGGTCCCTTCAGATGGAGAAAGCACCAGGGCCAGATGAAATACATCCCAGGGTGCTGAGGGAACCAGCTGATGTCCTGGTGGCCCCCTAGTGAAGCTTTTCAACATCTTTCTAAAGATGGAGTGGGTACCCCAAGACTGGAGGGTGGTGCATATCATGCCTATCCACAAGGGAGGATCAAGAGAGGAGGTGGGAAACTATAGGCCCATTAGCCTGATGTCAGTGGTGCGCAAGGTGATGGAGGGTGTTGTAAAGGAAAGTCTAGGAGGGATACTGGAGCAAATGGGGTATCTGGACAATAGACAGCATGGCTTCATCCTGGGAAGATCATGTTAGACAAACGTTGTGGAGTTCTATGACTGGTGATGAGTGCCCTTGACCAGGGTAGGCTGGAGAATGTCCTCTTTCTAGACTTCAGCAAGGCATTTGATTCAGTACCTCATGGAAGCCTGCTGGCTAAGCTGGAGGAATGGGGAAGGGGATGCAGATGATCAGATGGATAGGAAATTGTCTGTCAGAGCATACTCAGAGGGTGATGGTTGGGGGGCTAGTTTCATCTCCAAGGAGAGTCATTAGTGGGGTTCCTCGGGGATAGGTATTAGGGCCCCTCCTGTTTAACGCCTATGTATCTGACATAAGGAAGGGTATCAGGAGTGAAATGAGTCTTTTTGCGGATGACTCAAAGCTGGGAGCAGTGGTGGATGGGGAGAAGGGGAGAGTGGCCCTGCAGGAGAATCTGGAGGCTCTGGAAAGGTGGTTGGGAAAGTGAAAACTGAAGTTCAATGCAGGGAAATGCAGGGTTCTGCACCTGGGGGCCAGAAATCTGGGCCAAGGGTATACCCTAGTGGGGTAGTCTCAGGGGGTACAGGAGGAGGTGTTTCTTCACTGAGAGGGTGGTGGAACCATGTAATGCACTGCCTAAGGGACTGGTGGAGGTAGAGGCTATGGAGGGGTTTAAGAGGGGCTGGGACAAGTATAGGGGAGGGTGAAGCTGAGAAAGTCCAATACAGGGGGAATATCTTGGACTGGGGACAGAAAAACCCAAGGCAGTGGGAGGGACAGCAAAGTCGGCACCCAGTATGGGTGCTGACAATTGAACAGACATAAAAGACCATTAGGCCTCCTCTGCTGGCATTTTAGTATGTTAATATATATTCATATTGGGCATTAGCTGGCAAACACATTATGAAACTTAGCACTGAAAACAGCCACCTTTTCTGGCTTCAAATCTAAGTGCATAGCACAACTAATTATCTTAAATTTGTTATTGCCTTCAGCAGTATCTAGAATGCATTATAGCATAGCAGACAGCTGCTTCTTTAACCCCTAAGACAAGTAAAGAATGATATCTTTTGTTACTTCTTTTACTATGTTTTTTTGGGAAAAAACATTTATACTGAGCTTCAGTATGACTGGTAAACACATCCCATAACTTTTAGCCCTATAAATAGCAATATTTGTGCTTTCAAATCTAAGTACATATTACAGCCTCTAGCACCATGTCCAACATAGTTTACTATACCAGAAGGCAGCTGTTTCTTTAACCCCTTTCACTTAAGCAAACACACACACAAACACCATCCTCATGGTCACAACATTCAAAATAAATACTTCAGCCTAATGTGTTTTAAAACAATAAGGAAACTGTTTGTTTATGTCAGTTTTGGTTATATGGAACACAGTGAAGTTCAGTTTACTATGTGGTATCTGCTACCATGATAATGTAATTATTATATATTTACATTCAGCTGTATAATGATCAAAATAATATATTCATCAGCTTAGCCTCTTCCCCACTTCAACCATGTCTCGGCTACATGATTTACATAATGATAGTGTAGAAAGAATTATAGATTTCCTTTAAATATTTCCTATCCTATATTTTGTATCCTGGATAGCACAGGGGAGATGCTACATCTCATTCTCAAATGGATCTTTATTTTACACATTTTTGCACTGTATTTACTTAGGATATCCCAGATTAGATGCAATATTTTGTTTTAAGTCGGGTCATGATTTTATCAATTTTTACAATGTATTTATCCATGGTAGCCTAGTCCAGATATAAAATATGGTTTTCCGCATGTTCTGATTTTAAGCAATGTAGCATAATAATGTGTACACATAGAATCCCATTGAAAATAAGATGTCACATCTTCTGTGAACTATCCAGGTTCAATGTGTAGCAATCGGCAGGCATATTCTAGGAAAACACATTGTAAAAATGTGTAAAAGGAAGACCACATTGAAACTACCTTTCAACAGATCTGCACTGTGCAAATGCATTAGAAACAAACTCTAGTCAGAGCCAATACAGCTGCAAAATGATTTTAGTGAATGTTCATGATCAAGGCCACTGATTAACGATGATTAAAACAATGAAATTCCATTTTTAAGACATCAGATTCCAGAATTGCACCGGTGATTGTTACTCTAATTTCTGGAATTTACTGGGATTCTGCTGTCATTCTTTTAGTATGTGCATAATTAATCAGAATAAAAGAAGGCTTAATATACAGAGCATTAAATAAAGCAACCTGAAAATAGTACTGGAAGCAAGTATAAGAAAAATACATGTTTTGTAGATTTACTGATCTGATATAAAATGCCAGATTCCATGAAATCTTTGTTTTTACTGCTGTTCAGGCAGCTCTAATTCCAGAATTTTACTGGGTTTTCTGGTAAAAACTGAAAATCAGTGGCCTTGTTCATGATATCAGGAATTAGTAGTGTTTTGTTGTTAAAGGTTCTATTTAAAATTTGTCATATTACATGTAATATGGCATACGGTGTCATATATGAAAGATACATTAGCACTCTGTTACTAATGTGACATATCCTCAGAATACGAGGAGGCTCATAAAGTTACAACTGGCAATAAAGGTAATGAAAAGTATAACATCAACTTGGTATTAACTACTCACAAGGTATATTTTTAACAGTTGGTTAGTAGATGTAATTATTAAAAAAAAGCATTACATATAAATCATAATATCAGTATATATAAATTTATATAGATGCCCATTCTGCACATGTTGAGGTGAAGCACTGAGGATAAAAAATATGCAGGTATTCATCCATATATATTCCTCCTCTTGAGAGACATTTTTTCTAGCACTGTGGATCCAATGAACTCTGCAATACAAAATGCAAATGTCAGCATGTATTCTAAAAAAAATTCTAAAAGCAATAAAAAACAGTACATTATTATATCATATGCTTATTTAGTCGCAATCATAATACAATAAACAAAAAAAAACTTATGTTACAAAGTATGACATCTTTATATACTGGAAATAAAAATTTTCCATAGAAATCTTACAGAAAGTGCACATGTTTAAAGTAATCATTCACACCTAGACTATAGCGAGCCCTCCAAGGTATACATCCATTATGGCTGAGCATCTGATATCATAATGTTCTGCATTTTATCTGTTTATATTTTAGACTAGATTCCTGACATTTGGAATCACTGTACTGCAGAGTTCATTGGTTCCATAGTCCTAAAGCAAATGTCTCTCAAGAGAAGGGATATATAAATGAATAACTGCACACTTTATATCCTCAGTGCTTCACTCCAACATCCACAAAATTGATTTCTATATTGTTTATATTTCCTGATATTGTAGTTTAAGTAGCGCTACAAATATATTGCAAGAAAAACAGCAATGTTCGAATGGCGTATCATGGACAGCAACAGGGATTAAACAGCACTGTGCAGTAAGAGCTACCCAGGTCACTGTCCAGGGTACTAGGAAGAAGGCAAAGGCTGGGGAATTTTGAAGGCTGGCCGAGCTGCTCCTGTGGTGGTGGAGAGGACTGAGACATGAAGCAGCTCGGCCACAATCGTGGTCAAGACCAGAGTTCTAATCCTGGTCTCTGAAAGTTTGTTTTTCCCCCATAATCCAACTCTGACTCAGAGTTGATTATTTTAGTTAGGGTTGCAGGGGGCAGAGCACCTTGTGTGTATGGGGAGGAACAGAGCCCCCTGGTAAAATAAGTGTTTGGACTGGTAGCGGTTGTCAGTGTGCTTTGCAACCACTACCAGTGGCACTGCCTTTACTTTCAGCATTTGTGCTTACCGCTGTTCTGCATAGTGCTGTATGGTCAGCACTTTTTTTGACAATGCTGTTCATACATGTGCTATTCAGACCTGGTGCCGGATAACAGAGGGGCTTTTCTGCATTCAGATACTAACTCTGATGATGGTCTGCTTCTGGAGAGAAAGATTAGTTGTTTTTGCCCCAATCTGGCATAGCATTGCTCACTGCTATTCATTGCACTACTGTACTTTTGTTCTTTTGAGTATTCATCCTATGAATTCGCTAATGCTTTTTTTTTATGAAGCTGGTTAAAGTTTTACTGCTGACTATTGAACAAAGCTGCTTTTTATTTGATGTGCAAGTGGCAAGTACACAAAAGTGCAATAGTACAATGAATAGCAGGGAGCAATGCTACAATAGATTAATGCAAAAACAACTAACGTTTCTTTCTAAAACATCTCTGGAGTTGGGCTCCCATTGTTTGCTTACTTTTTTTCATTGACTCTTGGACCTGGGGGCTGGGCACCCAGTGTCAGAATGGAGGGTTGGGAGCACCGGGGTTTGGCTGTCATTGTCCACTTACTTTTTTAGGGCTGTGGGTGGAGCCTACAAGCCTTTTGAGACTGGATCATAGCTTGAAAAATGGCCAACCGTGGAACCTTCCTTGGACATTTGGAAGTATCCTTCTGAATAGCCAATGGAGCTTGAAACCCTCTGCCATGAATGGCCACTGTGGAATAACAGCCATGCTATTTCAGCTGTTACTCCCACATTCTGGTGCATGAACTGCACATGCACAACTCGTGCACATGTGTAGTTCAGTTGGCACCACCATGTTGTGAATGGAAAATGCCATTCATCACAACTGCGCATGCATGAGTGCCGCATATGTGCATTTGCTTCACAGCTGCCTGCACTGGAAAACTAAGTAAAAAAAAAAAGCTCCTGCAGCCTCCAACTGTTGCTCTCCTCCTGCTCCCTCAGTTCATGCCTATGTGCCAACATCAGGGTCCCCAATCCCCGTTTTGGCATTATGTGGCAACCCCCCCAAGTTATGTGACACACTGTGAGCCCACCCCAGTGTGCCCAAATATTTATCATTATTCCCCCACCAGCATCGGGGTGCCCAATGCCCATGTCGGCATTATGTGCACCCCCACACACTCAAACGGCACACAGGGAGCCCACCCCAGTGTGCCCTTTTTTTCCCTTTCCTCCCACCCCCCAGCCAACATCTGGGTCCCCAATCCCCATGTTACCATGATGTACCCACCCCCACACACTCATGTGGTACATTGGGAGCCCACCCCAGTGTGCCAACATATGTCTTGTTTGTTTTTTTCCTGTTAATAAAGAAAACTGTCCCCTGCAGTGTTTTTTTGTCCTGTAAAAAAGAAAACAGACCCTTGTTGTCACTCCAGTCCCCTTCCCCATCCCCACCTTCCCACACCCACCTCCTCACACCCCCTACCTGATACTTACTTCTGGAGGTTGGCACCGTCTTCTCTCTGGGCCAGGACATGTCTGTACTCTTCAAAGCCAAACCGCAAACTGAAGAATCAAACGTAAGAGTGCTGTAATGGCATTCAACTGGGTTTTCAACTTATGCTGATAAATCAGCCATTTTTTTTTATTTAGGCCTCAGATTTTCAACATGGAGTTCTAGGGACCCCACCTCATGAAAACTGTCACTGTCATTTTGTTACTCGGTCCCAAAAGGTGATTTTGTGGTCGCCGCACGGAATCATCTTTCAAGAATGATTCACGAAATGACAGTGCCACTGTTCATGAGGTGGGGTCCCAAAAAGCCCATGTTACAAATTTAGTGAAAAAATTCCAAAAAATGACTGCGTTACCAGCATGCATTGTGCAGTTTCTATGCATGCTCCTAACTTCGTCAATTTTTAATATTTTAACTCCACGTTTTCAACATTGCCAGTTTTGCACACCTCCTTCAAAATAGTATAGCTGTCATTTTCCACATCCTGCCCAAAATGTGTTTTTGCACCTCTGGCAAAGAATAGCGCATTTGCTCTGTGAAATCACCTTTTGGAACAAGGGAATGACACAAAATTACACTAGCACTCTTCATGAGGAGGGTTTCCAAAAAGGGCATGTTGAAAATTTGGTGCAACTCCTCTAAAAAATGGCCAAATTATACCTGGGCATTGAATAATTTCTACGCATATGTGTAACTTTGGTCACTTGGCAGCTCTTCACAGCCCTATTGGCTGTGGCTAGAATTTGTTTCATTTACTGTCTGACTCCAGGGTTGGGCACTTGGTGTCAGAATTGGGGGAGCTTGGTGGCACCAGGGTTGAGCAGCAAGTGGCTACTTGCTTTTCCTTTTAGTTTACCATCCAATCCTGGAATTGGGCACCCAATGTTGGGGGTGGGAAGCGGGACTGGGGTTTCGCTCCTGATGACTGTCTCACTATATTAATAGTGGCAGCTTCAGGTTTTTAAACAGAAGCAAGATACATATGCATCTGACTGTTCTGCATTTGTGTCACAAATCCCCCGCCCATGCCTAAACCAGCATGCCTCTCGCACCCGACAGCTGCAGACCCTCACCTGTGTTTGCCCCTCACCATTTCCTGTGCCCACACTCAGCCCTCTCAGTAAAAGTGGTATACCCTGGACTCCTGGATAGTTGAAGCCCAGTCATCAGTCCCCTGCATCACGCCAAGGCTGACTGCTCAAACTCCAGGTGAAATGTGTGTCTGGTTTTATAAAATTGTAATCCACTCACTTTCCTGTATCAGGAGAGATTAACTTTTCTTCAGTTAATTAAAATAAAGTAACAAATCTCTTTTGGAATGCAGATACCTCCTGAGATTTACAATACCTCTTGTTAAACAGTGAGGGATTGGACATGATGGACCTAGAGTCCTTTATTTATTTGTTTATTGAATTTTGGTAGCTGGGTAGGCCCACTGAGACAATACAGTCACTTTTTCAGGGGCAACCTGAAGAGAACAGTACAAGCACATATGTATATCATACATGTGAACAGCAGTAACAACATCAAAGCACACAAGAAGGTTGAGGATTAATGACCAGGATAATCAAAGGTTAAGACTCAAATGTGTTGCAAGGTAATCTGAGAACAGGGGTAGACGGAAGCAATAACAAGCTTGAAAAGGCACTATGTAATTATTATAAATATCTTTGTTTTAAAGACACATTTTGCAGGAAATCATCATATATACCACTGAATCAAGTAAATATGCAGCAACACAAAAATTATTAGCACATACTAGAAGCAATCTCTTTAAAGACAAAATCTTGTAATGCTGAATCAAGCTGAAGCAGAGACTGGAATGCTACTACACAGTGGAATTCAGTGCCAGAGTGCAGGGAAAGAAGTTCTAGTGAAAGGAAATCATCTTTTCATTGTTTATGGAAGTTAGCTGTTCCAAAGCTATTTATCGTATATGCCCTTAAAATGATGAATGTGTTTCAATAGAAATTACAGCCAGGCCAATTACTGCCTTAAGCTCTTTTAACCGGCACAATTATTAAAGGGGTTGTAGCAGTCAGGGTTGCAGACGCACACACATACACACACACACACACACACACACCACTGTAGTATATGGAGAGAACAGCGGAGTAATATGAGTCATGCAGCCTGACCAAGCTACTAAGTGAAAGACCACACTCTCACAGTCCTGTCAGTCCTCAATCCCCTACTCACAGCAATACGTCAGCATGGTGAAATCACCATACAGCCATATAAATGGGTAAAGGCATGACCACACTGTAAATGACACCTCGAATCTCAACTGACACACCCTGTAAAAATTCAATACTTAAAATGGGTTACATGCTTTACCCAAATGAAATAAATATTTTAAATATCCGCTTGGCTAGTCTTTCCTCACAGGTCTTATCTTGCAGGGCCTGTACCATTTTAGTCGCTCTCCGCTGCACTGCCTCCACCCTGCCTATGTTCTTTCTCAGATGGGGTCTACAGAACTGGGCACAGTAGTCTAGGTGCAGTCTCATGAGTGTTTTATACAGTGGCAAGTCCCTATTCATAGATTAGTACAATGAGTTAATGCAGAAAACAGTGCTTAGCCTAAATACAGTAAAAGTTATGGTTAGATGTATAAGTAAATAAATGCCATATAAGGCAGTGTGTGTGCGTTAGTGTGTGTGGAAATGCTCTGCTATGTTATACTGGAATACTGTATATATGCATATATGTGTAATTTATGTACTAGTCAGTGTGTGTATCACACCAATTAGAAAGTGCAGTTAGGTGGCTCAATGGTTAGTGTAAAAATTGCTAGTCTACATTCCCCGCTATCTAGATCTGTTTCAGCCTTATGCATGCCATTGCTGATTTAAATTAGGTCTTTAGTAGCAATCCCCCCACCCCCCAATGTCCCTCAGAGCCCGAGAAAAAGAAAACAGTCCTCTATGTCTTTTTTAATCTGTACAAATGTGTGTAAACAGTGCACTGCTATGTTATACTGGAATATATATGCATATATGTGTATATGCATTAATCAGTGTGTGTGTGTGTGTGTGTGTGTGTGTGTGTGTGTGTGTGTGTGTGTGTGTTGCAACAATTAGAAAGTACAGTTAGGTGGCTCGGTGGTTAGTGCAAAAATTGCCAGTCTATATTCCCCCACTATCTAGATCAATTTCAGCTTTATGCATGCCATTGCTGATTTACATGAGGTGTCTAGTGGCCACCCCACCCTACAATGTCCCTTGGAGCCTGAAAAGATGAAAATGATCCCTTGATGTCTGTTTTTTCATCTGTAAAACTCTGTATAGATAGTGCACTGCTATGTTATATTGGAATATATATATATATATATATATATATATATATATATATACATAAATGTGTATATATGTTAGTTAGTGTGTGAGTGTGTGTGTGTGTGTGTGTATCACAACAATTAGACAGTGCAGTTAAGTGTCTCAGTGGTTAGTACAAAAATTGCTAGTCTACATTCCCCCACTATCTAAATCAGTTTCAGCCTTATACATACATGTCATTGCTGATTTAAATGAGTGTCTTGTGGCAACCCCCACCATCCAATGTCCCTCAGAGCCTAAAAAGAAGAAAATTGTCCCTTGATGTCTTTTTTTAATCTGTAAAAATAGGTCCATCACTGATGCAACCCCGCACCCCAGCTCAGCCTCCCACTGAGCACCTGCCATCCCACACTCCCCAGAATCCCCCCATGCCCTCACTCACCTGAACATATTCTAGTGTGAAGATCCACTGTCTCATGGAAGACAAGTCTTGTTGCTGGAACCTGTGACTGCTATATGAGAAATAAGGTAAGTGCAGTTAAAAACCCATTGAAATGCATTGCAATGCACTTACCTTGTTTCTCATATAGCAGTCACCAGTTCGAGGAACAAAATGTGTCTGCGATGGGGGAGTGGATCTTCAGAATGTGACCTGTTAAGGTGAGTGAGGGTGCGTGGGGGGTCCTGGGGTGGGGGTGTTGAGTGATCAGTGTGAGATCAGCTGGGGGGTGGAAGTTGCATCACCACCCAGTCTGTCCTATTAAAACCTATATTGTGTGAGGCCCATGCCCAAACTGAACTCTGGAGCCCCACCCTTGTCTCCAGAATACCCTTGTGCCTATCCCACTTCTTAAATTCTGTGATCATTTTAGCCTGTACCATCCCCTCTGGAAGGCTATTCCAGGCATTTACCACCCTCTCCATGAAAAAATATTTTCTCACTTTTCCCCCAAGCCTTCTCCCCTCTAACATCATTTTGTGCCCCTTGACTTGGAGCATCTCTTACTTTAGAAGATGCATCCTTCCTGTACTCTGTTTATCCCGGTGATGTATTTGTATGTATTAATTATGTCCACCCCCTTCCTCCAGGGAACACATATTTAACTCCTTTAGTCTTTCCTCATAGGTCTTATCCCACAGGCTCTGTCCCAATTTTAGTTGTCCCCCACTGCACTGCCTCCACCCTGTCTATATTCTTTCTCAGATGAGGCCTCCAGAACTGGACACAGTATTCCAGGTGCAGTCTGTCATGAGTGTCTTACACAGGGGCAAGCTGACCTCCCTCTTTATACTCGTGATACCCCTCCCTATGCATCCAAACATCTGGCTAACCTTTCCAGCCACCTTATCACACTGCCTAGTTTCTCTTAGGTCCTCCGAGATGATAACTCCCAGGTCCCTTTCCTGCTTTATGACTGTTAGTACCTCCCACCTAGTTTGTACTTTGCCCCTGGCTTCTTGTGCCCTATGTGCATGATCCTTCCCTTCTTTGCATTGAATCCCAGCTGCCATTCTTCAGACCATTTCTCTATTTTTTTAAGATCTTCTCTTATTCTATCAACACCCTCTGGTGCGCTCGCCCCATTGCATACCTCCATATTGTCTGCAAAGAGGCATACCTTCTCCTCCAGTCCCTTTGATATGTCTCCAGTAAAGAAATTGCAGAGGACCGGCCCTAACACTGACCCCTGTGGCACCCTGCTCATCACCTCCCCTTCTCCAGAGTACTTCCTGTCTACCACAACCCTCTGACTCCTTCCATTTAGCCAGTTCTCCAACCACAGAACTATTTTAGGATCCACCCCTAAGCTGCACAGTTTGCTAATCAGCACTCTATGGGGGACGGTGTCAAAGGCATTTATGAAGTCCAGATAGGCCACATCCACTGCACCTCCCTGGTCAACTACCTTAGCTGCCCAGTCGTGCTGTAGATTAGTACAATGAGTTAGTGCAAAACACGGTGCTTGTCCTAGATACAGTAAAAGTTAGGGTTATATGTATAAGTAAATAAATGCAATATAAGGCAGTGTATGTATGTTACTGTGTGTGTGGCAATGCTCTGTGTATGTAGACAGTGCACTGCTATGCTGTACTAGAATATATATGCATATATGTGAATATGTATTAGTCAATGTGTGTGTATCACAACAATTATAAAGTGCAGTTAGGTGGCTCAGTGGTTAGTGCACAAATTGCTAGTCTACATTCCCCTGATATCTAGATCAATTTCAGCCTTGTGCATGCCATTGCTGATTTAAATGAGTGCCTAGTGGCAACCCCACACCCTCTGATGTCCCTCAGAGCCTAAAAAGAAGAAAATTGCCCCTTGACGTCTGTTTTTAATCTGTACAAATGTGCGTTAACAGTGCACTGCTATGTTATACTGGAATATATATATGCATCTAAGTGTATATGTATTAGTCAGTGTGTGTGTGTGTGTATATCACAACAATTAGAAAGTGCAGTTAGATGGCTCAGTGGTTGGTGCAAAAATTGCTAGTCTACATTCCCCCACTATCTTTTCATTCCTTGGACCATGGTGTCCTCCTGTCCAGGGCGGCATCACTTGGGTTGGTGGGATTAGGACAGAGGTGGTTGGCATTATATTTGATGGGCAGGAGTCAGACTGGAGGGCAACTTGGCCTCTGGTTTGCTTCCTGTTGGATTGGGGGTCCCCCAGGGTTCCATCTTGGGACCACTCTTATTTAACATAAATGTAAATGGATTGTGTTTTTCAGATCCGACAGTGTCATACCACCTTTACGTGTATGACACCGTTATTTATACATTGGATCATATTCTAACTATGATACAGACTAAGCTTCAGAGAACATTTAATGAATTACAAGGTTTTTTTTGAGGACAATAAATTAGTATCAAATGCAAAGAAAACACAATCCATGATGTTCCACCGTATGAGTGATCTGCAGGAAAATTTAGCCCTGGGAATGGTTACCCTTGGGGGAGCCCCGATCCAACAGGTGCAATCCTATAAATATCTGGGATTATGGTTAGATGATTCCCTATGTTGGAGTATCCATATTAATAACTTGACCAAAAATGTGAGTACAAGATTGGGCAAGATCATGAGTGAGTATGGAAGTTAGAAGAAGGGTGGTGAATTCCATGATCATTCCTATGTTTGATTATGGAGATATTCTCTACTGTTGTGGGAAAAAAAGGGGGATCTTAGACAATTAGAAGCTTGCCATGGTAGTCTTGCCAGATTCATACTAGGGGCATCTTGTTTAATCCACAAGTGTTATTTATACAATCAGTTGGGATAGCAAAAATGAAATGAAAGTAGCCAGGAGCACCTGTTGGCCTTCATGTGTAAGGGCCTGTCGGGCAAACTTCCTAGGTACATTTCAGATAATCTGGTCTATAGGACTAAACTTGATTCATTAAGATATGTTAAAGTATTAGACCTGGAAATACCTAGGCGTAGCCTGGAGATTGGCCACCAGTCTACACATTATAGTGGGATACAAGGCTGGAATAAGATAACCTCATACTTGCGAATAGTAGATGTGAATAAATCTTGGCAAGGAATAAAATCCTGGCTAAGAGAAGAGTTGTGTAATTCAAGACCCTATCGGGTCATAATGTTGCATGCTTAATGGTGTATGACATTATGGCTAAGCGGGTACAGCATAGTCCATAAGCACTAATGGTGCAATACCGCATATACTGCTGTACGCAGTATTGCACCAGTAGTGATTTCCCAGGCAGAGAATAAGACCTCTGCTGGGAGTGGGTTCCAACGAACAGCTGCCATGGCTCACAGGACTGAGCCACAGCAGTAGAAACCCAGGCGCTGCGTCTGGGACTGGGTTTGATTCCCGGTCCAAGAATATTTTTTTTTCATCTTGTGCACTCCCCGAGTTGACCCCCCCTGGAGTTGAGAATCTTTAGTGGAGGAGGTCGGTGGCCCAGCCCCCCATAATGGGGGGTTCCCCACAGAAAAAAACTTATGCCTCATGGCAGAAATCACGCTGTATTGGCAGATTTTGCCATGAGGCATAATGTCTTGTGACATTATGACCCCGTGCCATTCAAGACAATGCTGCTTGCCTTTATTTTTTTAATCTCCTCTATTTTTATCCTCCTGCAGCCACAGTCCCTGCCTGCCTCCAGCCACTGCTTCTCCTCACTGCCGATCCCGGAGTTGTGTGTGCCCAGTTGGCATACTCATCTATACTGTTGAGAGGGACCCCTTCTGATGCCCTGTGCCCGGCTAGGATCCACTACTGGCACATGCCTCTGTCCAGGCATTTGCCGGCCGGTGAGACTGCAGCTATCAAGCTGCCATGGGCTTTATGCTGCCATTTTCCTCCCTATTTTTGGTCCCCTGGAGTGCGAGCATGCAATGATGTCATGAACACGCTGACGTCTGCTGCACTCCACCCCTTGCTGCATCGCTCTAGTAGTGCCCCCAGTCATCACCAGGGGCCGCTACAGAGCAGTGGTTCCCTGGATCCCTTCCCGGGATGGGAAAGCAGTCCTCCAGGTGCTCAATCTCATCCCTTCCCTGCCAACCCCTGATGCCCTGGGCTTGCGTCCAAACCCAGGTTGCCAGCATTGCCTGAGGTGTGGTGTTCAGCACCTCAACCCTCAGTGCCACCATGCTGGCCATACTGCTTGCCTTTATAATTAGAATTTATTTGACAGGCTAGGGTAAAAAAAAAAGGTGGTTTTAGCTTAACCAAGGTAAAGGAAGAGGATATCATAAATCAAATAATGTTGCTTTATCTAGAACTATTACTAAATGATTTTAATCTTCGGTAGAAGATATGGGTGAAGTTACTGTTATATATTCTGCTATTACCTTATGACTTTTATTGTAAGTGATTTAAGAATGTGTTTGGGACAATTTTGTTTTAAAAATTTTGTTTTAAAAATGCTGTGGACCTCATTGAAAATGAGTGTAACTCAATCAAGTCAATCCCAATTCAAATGAAATCTTATATGAATATAAAATATGTTACTACTACTACTACTACTACCACTACTTACTATCTAGATCAGTTTCAGCCATATGCACATCATTGCTGATTTAAATGAGGTGTCTAGTGGCAGCCCCCCCACCCTCCGATGTCCCTCAGAGTCTGAAAAGAAGAAAATGGTCCCTCAATGTCTTTTTTTTATCTGTAAAAATGTGTGTAGACAGAGCACTGCTGCGTTACACTGGAATGTATATGCATATACTGTATGTGTATATGTAAATTCATAGATTCATAGAAGTAGCCAGCAGATGAGGACCACATGGTCCACCTATTCTGCTGAAGGGAATCCCTCCTTGTGCCATCTACCGGGGAGGGTCCCCAACCCTGCCCATCCCTATTCAGTTATACCCATGTGCTTGTCCCATACGTGCTTGAACTGTGTGACTGTAGTCACCCCCACCACTTCTTCTGGCAAACTATTCCTGTCATTCACCACCCTTTCAGTTAAGTAGAACTTCCTCATGTTGCCCCTGACCCTGTCACCCAACAATTTAATGCGATACCTTTGGTGTTAGTAGCTCCAATCATTTGAAACAGCTTGTCTCCCTGAGCCATGTTGATCCCCTTTAAGTACTTAGTATATATTAATCAGTGTGTGTGCATCACAACAATTAGAAAGTGCAGTTAGGTGGCTCAGTGTTTAGTGCAAACATTTCTAGTTTACACATTTCTCACTGCCCACAATACCATTATTTTGCAGCCATGTTGGCTCTTGCTAGAGTTTGTTTTTGTGAGGTGGTTAGCCAGTAGAAATATAATCCCAGCACTTCAATTCAGCCTCTGCTCATTCACCCCTCTGGCAGTCACCATCTGAGTATCAGAAAGTGGTTACACAATTAAAATAAAGGACAGGTCAAGGTGCGCTTCCCAAAATGGTGGGAAGGCTGTCTTTAGCATGTCGATGGGTCAGCGGCAGTCAGTGGTGGGGGGCTTACATTATTCACCAGTGTACACTTGGGGTATTTGTATTCCTCTGTTTGCCTCTAATGCTGAGTAACAAATAAAACTGAAATATAGAATTCATAAATCGATCCCCCAAAACTTGATTTTTGTAATTTCTTTTTTGGGTGCTCAAAATGAAAAATACAAAAAATGTATGATGTATTGCTATGTGATCATCAGTAACTCATAGTTATACCATATTTTACAATATACTTTTTACATTACTATTATTCCATGTACTAGAGCATCAACCTGAGGAGGGTGTGCCAGGCCAAGGATAGATTGACTGGTGATGTTCAAGAAGGTGGCAAGTTACCTTTTTCTTCTGCAATTCACTCACATTCCTTGCCACGCTGTGTGGTGAGCTACCAAACTGCCAGTCCTTATTTGTAGATATAATTCTGTTATATATATATTTTTTTTGATGTAATTCTGTGTATATTTACATGCCACAAGAAGGCCAGTGTTAATACAAAGGCACCTAGGGAGAGAGAGCGAGAGAGACTGGATCTCTGTTAAAAGGTGTTTGACCTTCCTTTGACCTGAAGACCAGCTTGCTTACCAGGAAATTGACAAGTTATTGTCAAAGGCTTGGGGACAGCTGATCAAAGGGTATTCCTCTATGTTAACTAACCTAGGGAAACAGAGATAATAAAATCAGCTTGTATAGTCATAAACCTTACAGGATCTTCTTTGTAACTATTAGAACGAAGCCAATTCAAAAGCCCAGGATGTTTTAGTCATTATTTGAGCAGCAAGTGATGATTCTGACAGGATATTGTGAATTTTATCTTACAGGTGCCAACTGTCTACAAGGGACTTCAAAATGCTTAAACTCTGAATGTCATATCCATGTTAATTATATGTCTCAGGATTGTGATATTCTTGGGATTTTGGGAAACAATGAAATAGTGACATCTCCTGGCCAAACAGAGTAGTTGTTCTGAGGATTTAGACCAGTTCTTTAGAACTGGGAATAATTGATGACACTGCAAGTTACAGAAAGTATTTAAAGCCCCAGCTCAGGGTATTTGAACACACTTTTCATTGGACACTCACCTGACACACAAGAAGACAAACTGCTGAGACTCAGTGGCTGCACACACACTTTTCATTTGGACTCCACCTGACACACAAGAAGACAAACTGCTGAGACTCAGTGGCTGCACACACACTTTTCATTTGGACTCCACCTGACACACAAGAAGACAAACTGCTGAGACTCAGTGGCTGCACACATGCTTTCATTTGGACTTCACCTGACACACAAGGAAACAAAACTGCTGCCAAGACCAATGAAACTGAGCTTTCAATCATTGTTCTGGACTTCAAGTTTCTACGAATTTTAGGTAGATTTCAGCTATCAGTCATAGTGCTTTTTCATGTATGTTTTCCCACTTTTATTCTGTATTCTGTGACCAAATTAGTGTGTTTTAGGTTGTAATTATATGATTATTATTTAAGTATTTTAGTAAAAACATTTGTTCTTCTAAAGAAAATCTGCCTGAGTGAGATTTCTATAAATGTGTGTGAATTGTGGAACAGTATTAATAATCTGTGGCAAACTGTTATTGCTAAGGGGTTGTCGCTGTCAGCGACTAAATCAAAAAAGGGGTCTGTAAGGGATCTGGAAGGATAGGAAGAATACCAGAGTCTGCAGGGATTTTGAACCAGGCTGTTGCATATCCTGTAGGGAGAAGGCCAAATCAGGTTTTACACTGCTTCCCCTGAAGAGACTGTGATCCCTGGATCTTTCCCTTTGTGTAATAGCCAAGGAGAGTTTCATATTTGGTTACAAGACTCGAGACTGGTATTGTGCCCTTATCCAGCCTTTAGAGGGATGCCCTGGGTCCTTGTGGCAGAGGTGCAGTCATGATCTCGGTGAGCAGTCTAAAAAGTCATGAGGAGGGTATCGCTGTTCCCCCCAATCACAGATTACACTTAGGGGTGGGCACTGTGAGCTCAGTGGACCTGACCCCACAGGAGTGAATTCATGACATACTGCTGTTGCAGTTGTGGCTCTGTTGCTTACAGTACCAACACCCTGCTTCTGGTGCAAGCCTAGAGCATCTGAATTTCTACCAGGTGGAGGAGGATCAAATAGACATTGTATTGATCTCATATGAGGCGGAAGGGTTGGAGTGCCTTGTATTTGCCTTGCCCATAGCAGTGCTGGGATTTCATGTCAAAACATCAAAACAGTAAGAGTGCCTACCATAACAGGAAATGCAAATGAACAAGAGCAAATACCACACTTACTAAAAACCATGAACATCAAAATAGTGAATGCAGCAACATACCACAGGCTAAATTACCAACACCTGATCAAACCCCACCAAAATAAAAAAACTCACAGCATAACTCCATTATCTCAACAACGGACACCACCTACAAACCTACAATAGTATTACACACTATTAGATACTCCTAGATTGAACCCATGACAGCATGCCACACATTATTACAGCAACACCCTGCCTACCTAACACAGTACTCTACCCACTATATCATGATGGGACCACAATCCCAACCCACCCAGCAACAGCATACATTCACTAAGGACAGAACAAAAGAACTCCTCACTCTCTCACAATAAAATCATTCTATAGCATATTGTTTGCGGGGGACCATGTCCCCAGCAACCCCCCTTGGGGGGCTCTGCCCCAACCCTCTCATACTTTGATTAACCAACTCAGAGACCACACTAATTACTGAAATAACATCCAAATACAAGTCACACAAGTCACACTCGCTGAAATTATGGTGGCACTTAATGGCAAGCAACTCGTTCAAATGACATGCGCTCTTTAGCCTTCACTCAAATGCCTTTGCTCATTTGACGTGATACCCAGTGATGGTGATAAAGGGAGAAAATTGTACACCAGCTGGATATCATTGTGGTAAAACAAAATTATATGACATCTTATAAAGAACGTTCTTTCAGTGAGTAGCTTTGTTTGAAAGACAGTCTCTTGTGAAACTCAGGCTATTATGTGAAAGAGGGGCAGAAGTGAAATTGCACAAAGATATCAGTCTTATGCTTAGGATAACGGTGGTTATTTCATTATAAAGCCTTTATTTTTTTTACTCTATTGAAATGAGTGAGAGAGGCTGCAGCACGTGATGACGTCTTATACAGCCAATGGGTCTTCACATGTTGCAACGTCAGCATCAATGCTTTAAAATGCAGTAGTGTTTTGGCAAACTGGAGTGTACTGACAGCAGAAGAACCTTCAGGAGCTATGATTTACAGAAATCTGGGCACAATAATACCATGGAGCTGACCATCAGGTAACCATGAAAGACTGAATGATACTCCCATCTGTGAGTATCTCTAACAGCTTTCCCCATGCCACCTAGTTACAATGTAACTTGTAACGAGCTGTAACTTGATGGCTTAAAATGGAAATAGTCAATAAAGCCTACTGTGATGATTTTTCAAGATAAATGTATTTATAATCATGTTAAAAGATAGAGAATATGTTTTAGAACTACTCATTTCTTTAATATCTCTTGCTCTCTCTCTCTCTCTTCTCTCTCTCTCTCTCTCTCTCTACATAGGTGATGTGGAGCAACTGTGGCCATCTGTTCTGCCAGCAGTACCCCTAAAGAGACTTGGAGGGAAGCCATGACCCAGCAGCAGGAGCAAAAGGTGTTACAAGCACTCTGTAAACATCAAAAGACAGAAGCTGAACACAGGAAATACCGCTTACTAAAGAAGAAACAGTAGGAGGGACATATTAAAAAAAAAAACATGTCCACAGAGCCAGGATAATATCATCCAGTGAAGGGGATGACCCAGAGCTACAGTAGCACACTGCAACAAGGGAACATGGTGTGGGAGGGAGACATTTAGACAGGTAAGCAGCTGAAGGACAGACTCGTCCAGCCCCAGTATGGGATCCCAGACCCTTCAACTGTACCATTTTTGCCAGTACATTATCTCATTTCTAACACTGATACCGAATTCTGGATAGTTCTTGCTATTTACCAAATTTTTGGCCGCCTCCATACTTAAATCTTGTCTCAAAATCTTTATTCTGTGTCTGTTCAGTCAATCAGTGCTGCAGTGAGTGCCAGCAGTGGTCTGAGAGGAGTGTCCGATGGTCCACATGATAACCACTTTAGTTCCACATGTGATGGCACTGTGTGACCCCCAGAAGCAGCTGAGGGTGCTGTAGCCTTTCCCTTGACACTTGACTTGGCGAGAGTGTCTAGCATGGCAGCACGTCGAGGAGTCTATGTCCAAATAACCACATCTCCAATCTCGATCTCGCAGTCAAGCAGCTCTACTTTAATTCTGAGTGGCAACAGTTAAAAAATTGACAGACTTAGCTAAAGTGACACTCACTGACAGTCTGTTGAATCTCTGGAGATGCTGGTCGGGCCGGGATGGATCCACTCTGCGTGGATGGCGACATCGATCCTCGGGGCAGTGCACTGTCAGAGCCCAGCTAATAAACAGTAGTTCTACAGTATTTAAGAGGTACAAGCTATTTAAGTTCAGAACTTCAATAAAATAAATCTGTTTTGAAAAAACAGCCAGGTATATTAACTATGTTATTGTTAAGGCAGACCGGATGGACTTGGTATTTTTCTGCTGTCGTATCCGTATTGAAAAACAGTTGGGGTGTATCAGCTATGTTACAGGGTGTTGTTAAGGCAGACTGGATGGACTTGGTATTAGTTCTTGTGGAGGGAGACTGCCAGCGTGGTGCTGAAGCTGATTGGCCTGGAACACATAAATATAGCTATACTGCAATACTGAATTCCTTCTTAACATCAAGGCTTCCAAGGTTTGTTTTTAGATTGGAGTCCCCTTCATACTCTGGAGGTTTCAGGATACCCCCAGAGTTCATATTTTGTCTCCAGATTTTTCTGCCACCATTGATTGTGCCCATTTTTGTTTTAACCCATAAACTGAATGAGCCCTTGGAATACTTATGGGCAAAAGTGGGGGTGCTACCCCCCACACTCACTTAACGCAACAGGTGTACCTATTTTCATCTGTCAGATGTTGGAGGGTCTGGGATCCTCTGCTGGTGCAACAGGAACTTGTTGAACAACTACTCGACCCTATTGTTGCTGCACTGCAGAGGGATGTAGTTGATTTGTATCGGATTGTTGCAAGAATAGAGGGAGTGCTAGCAACCATACTCAGCAAGTTGCAGGCCCAGTGACAGTAATTTAAATGCTGAGCCACAGAAGCATTTGCAGTGAGTGTTATAGCCCCAGTAGATGTCAGGCTGTGAAATGAACAGTCTGATATTTCCAGTTTCCAAAACACCCTATTCCCCCAAACCTCAGTATTAATGCAACAAGTTAATAAAAAGAGAGTCACCGTTCTTTTTTGGGGGGTGGGGGGTGATTTTTTTTGTTGCTTTAAAAAAATAATTTTTGTGGGGAAAAGTTATATGTATGGCAATTTAAAATAAAATTTTCTTTTGATAATTTGAAAATGTATCGTTTGCTTTTTTCTTTAACACCAATGTGTTTTACAAATTAATGCAGTATGTCAGGTGTACAGTAACAATTTTACACAAATAGTCTAGAGTGCTATCAATGGTTGTCCAATGTCCACCCGTTTCCTTCACCCCCATTGCCTGCCCGTATACCAGAGGGTAACTTCAGGTGGTCCAATGGCCCCATGGCCACTGCCACCCCTATTACCAGCCTGTATACCAGAGTGTAACTCCTGGTGGTCCAGTGGTTTTACAGGCCCCTGTTCCCAATTGCCCTATTGTATACCAGAGTTAATCCCTAGTGATCCTGTGTGGTTTCATAGGCCCCTGCCCTCCCATTGCCCACCTGTATATCAGAGTGTAACCCCTTGCTGGAAAGTGGTTTCATGGGCCCCTACCCACCCCTATACCAGTGCGTAACCCCTGATGGTCCAGTGGTATCATGGGCCTCTGCTCTCCATTGCCCACCTGTATACCAGAGTGTAACCCCTGGTGGTACAGTGGTTGCATGAGCCTCTGCCCCCCAACTGCATGCCTGTATTCCAGGCTGTAACCACTGGTGGAGCAATGATCTCCCAGCCCTTGACCCCTCTTTTGCCCATCCTTATACTAGTGTGTAAACCCCTGAAGGTTGAGTGGTCCACAAGCACCTGCCCCCTCTTATGACCGACCATATATTAGAGCGTGACCACTGGTGGTTCACTGGTCCCTAGGCCCCTGTCCCCACATTAAGCACCCATATTACAGAATGGTCAATCTGTCCCTGTAACCCCCTGTGACCACCCATATACTGGATTGTAATCCTGGTGATCCAGTGGTCCCCCCCCCCGTGCTGCTCCCACTGGCATCTACATATCCACACTCCATCCATCCCACTTAGTCAGTGTTGCTGTTTCACTGCTCACCACCTCTGTACACTGCTAAAAGGGAGTATGAACATTTATGATGATTCCCATCAATCTCCTCTCTGATGGTGATACAGCCAGCTCTTGCATACTGCCCTCTGCTGCATTGCCCAATCGTTTATGACTTTGTACCATTCATATAAACATTGGAGCATGAATAATGTGGAGTTCCATCTAGTCGATACTTCCTGTTCCAATATGTGGAAGGGGAGGCCATGTTTCTTCTGTAGATCACTTAGAATGTTGTTGTGATTTCAATGAATAACTGAAATGAGCACAGAACTTATGTAACTTATTCAACATCTCTACCAGTCTGTCACTGTTTTGGAGGAAGCCTTTAACTGTAAGATTTAGAAAATGTGCAAAGCATACAACATGATAAAATTTCAAACCTCAGGAGCCACTATCATATATAATCCATGGTCAGAGGAAATAAATCCTGTGGCCCGATTTTAAAGGATACCTAAACAACATTTTGACAACAAACTATTCAAAAATCTGACTCCGTAGGTGACTAAAGGAAAGGCTGCTGTATTCATTAATGCTGAAACTACATTTACATAATTTACCTTAATGTGGTTCCAGAACATTTGAAAATGGTAAAACCAGCCTTCCAATTTAGAAAAAACTGTCTTACCTGCTTTCTAAAATGGCCGCCAAATGTGATGTCATCTGAGCCAAAGTCAGAGAGATATATGGCTCTCTGTAGTGCTAACTAGTTCTTTTTTCCCTTTGTATAGAATTGTTTCACCGAAATGGTCAAAACCACGTGCATTATTTTGTATAATGCACGTTAGGCTATGGTTCTGTTCATTTTGTTTGCTTTAACATGCTGAAAATGTGTTTTAATCCAACCGACTTTCTCTGTGGCAAACCACAGTGCAGTACAAATCTTGAATAACCCGGTGGTCTAGTGGTTATAGTGGATCCAGGTGCTACAATGGGGGTGCTGGGGTGGTGCACATGCTTAATATGCACTTTTTAACATTTTTATTAAACCTTTATATTTTCTGCTATTATTCTTTTCTAGTATGTTTTTGACAGAACCTACAAATGTAATCCATAGTTTGAATGTAAACATTTGTATGATCAATAAATCAGACTTCTTCAACAAAGTGAAATGCAGCAGCCTCTGCAAGCAAATACGTTACTATGTTGGGGGGGGGGGTTGCAGCCACACCTTTCACCATCCCCCAGAGCCACCACTTTTCTGTAGCAAAGTTCTTGTGCAGTCCAATGTTAGAGTTCATACTTTCTCAAAACTCAAATATATGCTTGTCTTGTCCTCTTTTTCCATGGGAAATAAGAATAAGAAGAATAAGAATCAACATTTATATAGTGGTTTTCATACACACTGTATCCCAAAGAGCTTTACACGCAATACTAGACTGATAGTGAAGTGACTGAACATGCAGTGGCAGCTGTTCCATACATTAATATCCACACACAGCCTTGGACAGTTGCATGCACTGGTTTTATAGGAAGGGGAATGTTGGCCAGGACTATGGGGTCAGGTAGTGATCAAGGTGCTGACAGACCCACATCTTATTTCTCACAGTAATCTGCTCATATTTCTCTCCTTCTGTCTTCCCCTTCCCTGAATATAGCAGAACCCTGCAAGAGTGGCCTTCTCAGTCCCCCCTCTGGTATTCATTCTTCACTATTCCTCCTCACACCGAAAACTGGTGAGCTCATCACCCTTCTGCATAATGAATGCAAGTAGTACAGTTCCCGTTTTATTTTGACATATCAAATATAAAAATATCTTTCCAGTAAGTCAGGCTCATATCAGCAGGGAACAAGGGGAATGATGGGCTTTCCTATCCTTAAAAGATCTAGGCTACCATAGATTAGGCACTATTAAATGACAGGTGTGTGCATCATTATGCATGTCATTTAATAGTGCCTAATCATAGGTGGCTTAGATCTTATATGAGTAGGAAAGCCTCTTTTTCCACTTGTGCCATGCTGCTATCAGCCTGGCTTACCAGATGATCGTGTTTATTATTAATATGTAACTATAACACGGGTCACTGTACTAACCACATTCATGATGTGAAAGGGTAGTGAACTCACCAGTTTTTGGTGTGGGGAGCAGGTGAGAAGAATGAATGACAGAGAGGGACTGAAGAGGCCATTCCAGCAGGGTACAGCTATATTCAGATTAGTTGAAGACATGAAGGAGGACGCTGAGCAGATCACTGTGAGATCTGAAATGTGGGGCTGCCAGCATTGTGCTCACTACCTGACTGTGGATGAGAATAGCCAACAATGACAAATACTCAGAGTGGCAGGGCTGCACCTAAACTGTTACTTGAATTCAGTGTAGGGAGATTATTGGGGGGGGGGGGTGTTGACATTTGTTAGGACAGTATTGAGGTAGTTGTGTATAGCTCATTCAAGATTTTGAAGGGTGGTAGCCAGCCAACTCGCATTGTGGAGTACAGTGCAGAAAAGTACTGGAGAAGAATTGCTGGGAAGGTGAGAAAAAAACACAACAGGGAACTGTGCATACTACCATCACTGTGCAGAAGGGTGGTGATCCACTTAATATTTACTGTGGGAGCAGAAGTCAGACATTGAGAATGCGAATTGGAGAGTGATTTGGGAGGCATTTTTTAACAGTGCCAGTTTATGATTCGTATCAGTATAGGTGTGCACAACCCTCTGAGGTACAAGATTACAGTCTGAGGTGTGATAATTCTCTTCATGAGATCGCAAGCTCATAAGCGTCCTCAGGCAGTATTAAGGACAGGGTATGGATGGTGGGGTGTTCAACAGAAGGCAGGCTAGGTTCAGGGGATTCACATGGAAAAAGAAAGCCCTATTTGTGGATTAACAAGAGAGAACGAGCTTTGGAACTGAAGAAGACCGGAACTTTGCTGTGTGACCCTGAGCAAGTCACTAAACTTCCTTGTGCTCCTAGGCCACACTTGTAAACAAGCTGTCAGCTTAGTGTGTCTCCTCTCGTTAACAAAAAAAAATAAAAAAATTCAGTGCATCATATAACCAACAGATCATCAGGTATTTGAAGTGTTGTACTGTAATGCAGTCTGCCAAAGAAAAAATCATCTGGATTGCAAGACATTTTCTGCAAGTTAAAGTAAATAAAATGAACGCAATCATAGCCTAACACGTGTACTGATCAAAATAATCCATGAGGTAATACATGGTGTTGATCATTGTGGTGCAACAATTCAAAATAAAGAGGGAAAGAAGAACTAGTTAGCACTACAGAAATATATGTTGATCTCTGTCTCTGGCTCAAATGATGTCATCATGACTCATCACTTAACACACTTGGCAGACATCTTAGGGAGAAGCCAAGGCTGTTTTTTGAATGTGAAAGGCTGATGTTTACATTTTTAAAAAGCTATGAAACTGCATTTATGTTATTTACATAAATGCAGTTTTAGCATACATGTAAACAGCGGCCTTTACTTTACCTTCATATGAATCCAGATTTTGGAGTTTGCAGTTTTAAAAAACTGCTTGTTTAGGTACCCTTTAAAAGCGTCCTTAGAGCGACACAAGTTGTGTCGCTCCAGGGCTGCTGCAAACTCCAGGTGCATCAGAGACTCTGCTCCCAATTTTATAAAAGACCCAGGATTTGATGCAGCCACATGCTTGTGCCAAACAGTTGGTGCACTTGCAGGGACTGCTGCAGGAATCCATCCCTCCCCACCAGGTTCAACACTAGAGGGGGATTGAATGTGGGGAGGAGGTGAATATGCCTGGCAGGAGGGGGCTGGGAGCAGAAGGAGCAGGTAGGACACCCTAGGTAGCATCAGGGGTATGGCACAATGTTGTCTTGCATTGCAAATCCCAACCCTGTAGGCAGGAGGCAGCCTGCCACAACACAGGTGGCTGGGTACAAGAGGACAGTAGCAGTGCTTGGAGAACATTTCCCTTCACCAGTGCCAGCTCTCAACCTGCAGCCAGTGCTTCTTGCCTACAGGGTTGGAATTCGTGCACCTAAGGGGCAGGTGCCAGAGCTGTGCACACCTGTTGCCAGGTCAATATCTGGCTTTGCCAACTCCCCACGAAACAGTCTGATCAAATCAAATTGCCTGTCTAACTCACTAACTGGCACCCAAGCTGGGTGCCACAGCACCTCTCTGTGATTGCCATCATGTCCCCAATGCCCCCTAATGCATCCCCCTGCTTCTTCTGCCCCCCCATCCTGGCAGGTCCCCCCATTGCCACACTGTTCTGCAGTGGCACAGGGCCCTTAGACCACCTCTTGGCTGGTTTCACCTGAGCCTCCTGTTGTGTCCATGGTGGGGCCTGCAAAATTCCCCAAAAAGGAATGGTGCAACCCTGCCATGGTGCAAGCCCCCTTGCGACCTGGCGCAAGAGCGCTCCTGCTGCAAGGGTGGTGCAAATCAGCTTCGGGCAAGGCATTCTGATTTCAATGCATCCTGCATTTCAGAATTGGGGTTGCTGCAACCTTTGATGCAAGGTGTCACTTTTATCATACACATGTGGCACAGGCACCTTGCGTCAAAGAATGCCTTTTTAAAATCAGCCCCTGGTGGGAGATTTAGTGGTGTCAGCTAGTACTTGATTTGTTTGTTACATTGCTCAAGGATTTTAGGCTCTGTGGGTGTTTTCTCCAAAGCTGATATTGAAAGAGTGGCAGTTTGAAGAGTTGTGCCAGAGCTATATGACTTTGAAGCCCAATGTGCTATAATGCACATATAGTCTGTTGATGCATCACTGGTTGTCCACATACAGGTGGTAAGATGGACATTGACAACTATCGTGTCTTTCATTGACTTAACCACAGCAGTCTTCATGTGGTCATATAGCTCTGGTACAGTGACACGTGAAAAATAATGACTGGGTACATTCCACTTTGGTATTAATGTATTAGTAAAGTTTTGAAAATCCTCCCCTTCCACAAATGAAAATGCATGTAAGTCAACTGCGGTCATCTGTGCCACAACAGCATTGATCTTGTGCATTTACATGGCGATTACGGCATAGTTAGAGTCTTTACCAAACATATGTAGGATGGTGGGCTGCTGTGTTTTGGACACAATGACTGAAATAGATTGAGAAAAAGGAGGATGAAGAGAAAATGGTTTGGTACACATACTTGCTTGCAAATCATATGACAATGTTGGTGTTGCATTCAGAGCTGGAATTTTTGTCACATTCAGATGTACTGTTTCTCCTGCTTAGGTATATCATTTTCATTTCACACAATTCTTCAGCTGCATGTGCACCATCATAATCCTGTTTTTTGTAACAAGAAAATAAAGATACAGATGTTTCTTTCCACAGATTACCACCAATGTCATGGGTCTCACCAGCAGATGTAGTAGCCACTTGGTATTTATACTAGTCACTGCGATGATGATTCTTTAGATGGCTCTAAGCTGACCACCTGTTCCCAAGTGTTCATCCTTTGTTTTACACAGTTGGCAAACTACAACTGAATGATCTGTGTGATCAAGAATAAAACAATCCTACATCCAAGATACATTTCTTCTCACTGGTTAGCTTGAGGGGGACACACGTTGACTAGGGAAATGTGTAGTGCAAGAAACATCAATATCATCTTCATTACCAGAAACATTATTTAAGCATGGAAGGCCTATTCACAGTCGATTGCTGTTTACTTGATTTTTTTTTCGGTAGTGTGACCAGCTGTTTGTTGATCCCTGCTGATTTTGCAGGTACAGGAGTACGAGTAGGCGAGGGTCCAGCATTAGCACTAGTACTAATGTTTTCCTGGCCATCAGTGAATCTCGATTTCAGTGCCATAGATATTGATGATGAATGTTCTATCTCATTGATTTCAACATCAGATTTATCAGCATCACTATAAACAGTATTTTATAATTGGGAATTATAAGGCTGGGGGTCCATATTATATACGTGTATTCATCATCTATAGGTGAGTCTGAACATCAGCATTGTGTAATGTGTCCTCTTGTTCAAATTCTCCTCCTGTACCTGCTTATGTTACCTTTAGTAGAGAAGCTATCACTGTTGTTATATTTATAAATATCAGTAGCAGAAGCAGTGGTATTCAAATCGGTAACCTCATTGTAAACATATATATGTGACTGCACAATCACAAACTCCATTGGTGCAGGTAATGATTTAGGAACATTGATATCCATTTCAAGTACCACTGAATGTGTACTGTTTCATAAGACACCAAGCTTCTTGTTTTCATTGTGTTAACTGTTTTCATTCAGAATTTAGCTGCCCTCACCCCCCTCTTCCTCTTTGTCTAATACTACACTGCTTGTGAGTAATGCAGTAACACTTTTAGCATCAATATTTTTTGCTTGAGTGCCTTTCGTAACAGCAGGTAATTCATAATCTGTTGATTAAAATGCTTGGAACTTGTACCTATAATTGTTATGTCATTTTCTAAGCAAGGGTTACTCTTCTTGGTAATAACTGCAAAATGCAATCTGTCCCACCTTTCTTGCATTTTTGAATTTACTGCACCAACCCCCCACCACGATCTTGACCACTTTGTTCTGCATGCATTATAACACTGCTTCTGGTGGACATAATGTTATCTTGCATTGCAATAGGCAGTATGAGTATAGGGACTGTATTTCTACTGGCTGATCAGGCACAAAAAAAGTGTCACACTTTAATTTTAAAATGAAAACAGTTACACAGTTTTACTGGGCTGTTACAGACTGCAACACCAATATACAGTAATTGCAGTGCCGGTAAACTATAGTCACAGTACTGCAGGCATACTGTACAGCCACACCGGACACAGAACCTCCTTTTAGCAGTTCGGGGACTGTATGTCTCCAGGTTGATTAAGCACAAAAAAAGTGTCACTCTTTAATCTTAAAATAAAAACAGTCACACAAGTTTACTGGGCTTTTACGACAGCAACACCAATATACAGTAATTGCAGTGCCAACAAACTATATTCACAGTGGTATAGGAGTCCTGTGCAGCCACACAGGACACAGGACCTCCCTTAAGCAGTATGGGGACTGCATGTCTACTGGCTGATCAAGCACAAAAAAAGTGGCCCACTTTAAGTTTAAAATGATAACAGTCACACAGTTTTACTGGGCTGTTATGGACAGCAACAACAATATACAGTAATTGCAGTGCCAACAAACTATATTCACAGTATTGCAGGCATGCTACACTGGACACAGAACCTCCCTTTAGCAGTATATGGACTGTATTTCAAATGCCTGATCAAGCACAAAAAAGTGTCACACTTTAATTTTAAAATGAAAACAGTCTGCTTGCCTAGTGGCGCAGAGGGCTGAGGCGTCATGCCTCATTTCCCACCACACTGGCAATCCATGTTCACGGTGCGAGCAGGTCGCAAAGGATCGGCTGGGAAGGGTGAGGATCAAGCATCTGGAGTACAGCCCTCCTCTCCTGGGGAGGGGTGGGGACAGAGTCTGCTGTTTGCCTGACCCCTAGCAGTGGCTGTGGGCCAGCACAATGGACCCACACTGAGGGGGTGGAGTGGGGCACAAACCCAGCGTGCTGCATGCGGAAGCATGTGCGGTTCAGCCATTGGCATCATTGCATGCCTAAATGATGCACCAGGGAGGGGGGAGCAGGAGAAAATGGAGGCTGGAATACCCACCTGGTAGGATGGCAGCCAGCCTCTCAGAGGCCTCAAACCCAGCCAGATGGCACCTCAGTACTGTCAGAGGTGTGACCAGTGGACGCCAGGGTGTTGGTGCAGGAAGTATAGGGGCCAGGTGGGACGATGAGAAACAGAAGGAAAAAATAAATAAATAAATAAAATGAAAACAGTCACACAATTGTACTGGGCTGTTAAGAACAGCAACACTGATATACAGTAATTGCAGTGCTGAAAAAATATAGTCACAGTACTGTAGGTGTACGGCGCAGCCACATAGGACACGGCACCTCCCTTTACCAGTATGGGGACTGTATTTCTACTGGCTGATCAAGCACAAAAAAGTGTCACACTTTAAAATGAAAACAGTTACACAATTTTACTGGGCTGTTAAGAACAGCAACACCAATATACAGTAACTGCAGTGCCAACAAACTATAGTTACAGTGCTGCAGGCGTACTGCGCAGCCACACAGGACACGGCACCTCCCTTTACCAGTATGGGGATTGTATTGCTGCTAGCTGGTCAAGCACAAAAAACTGTCACACTTTAATTTTAAAATGAAAGCTGTGACACAAATTTACTGGAGTTTTAAGGATAGCAAAACAGATATGCTGCAATTGCAATACTGGCAAAACTACAGTCACAGTACTGCAGGTGTACTGTACAGCTACATAGGACACAGGGCCTCCCTTTAGCAGTATGGGGATTGTATTTCTACTGGCTGATGATGCACATTCTACATTCATTCCTAAATAAGCACTATAAGCTTCAGTGACTGAAAAAATAACATTAAAAAATTGCCACACTTTCTTTGAAAATGTTAAATGGAAAAAAATACATTTTAGAATTTTGCTGGCAGAGGAGTAAGCAAGATTGCAGCTCTATACATCTGACTGCTCTGACAGCTCTCTCTCAAATGCATAGAGATGACTGACCAACTCTGGAGCATGTTCAGTGTGAAATACCAAGGAATCATAAGAAACACCTCCCTCCCCCTAACAAAATGCTTTTCAGTAAGATTGTGCAAGTTTTGTATAAAAATATTGTGCATTTTCAATATAGCGCATTTTCAAATATGCATATTTCTAGAAATATTATTCTGAGAAAGTGCACAGTTTTATCCAATTTGGAACAGATTTGGGTCATAAGGGAGCCGGCATGGGGGGGGGGAGTGAGAACAGGATTGAGCAGCTATAGGGCAGTTGTCCTCTCTCGGGGTGGTCGTCAGCCCCCATAGTTACACTGCCACCGGGTAGTGGTTTGGTGGCTAGTGTAGGCGGGAGAGGGCAGCAAGTTGTGGGAGGGTGTCTTGAGCCACAACATGCACATGCCTCCACATGCACATGCCCATCTTAGAGTAGGGATGGGTGAAAAACAGGGAAAAAAGTGTAAAAATTTATATAGACAAAAAAGTGCATGGTGATCACAAAATGGCTCCTATATCATGAGATCTGTGTGAGGTATGTGACCTCTAGGATTGTTCAGTTTGTGCTAATTGAAAAAGAATGTGCATTATTTGGTGAAATAAATGCTATGTTATGTGGAACTTGGGCTTTCAAATATACTATACACAATTCGTGACATAGCACCAAAATTCATGAAAATGGTGAATTTTTTTGTGAAATGTGCACAAAGCGGATTTGTGCAATTTCATCCACCTCTACTCTTGATATACCGTATAGATTACTGTTAGTCAGCTTTTCTAGGTGAACCATGGCAAAAGGTAATTACACTTCAAATTTTCATATAAAACTTGCCATCATCGAAGACGCTATTAAAGACAAAGAAGCTCCCCACAATAAATATATTTTTTTTAAATTGCTGCATAAAATGGACTTCACAATGTTAGGTTAGTGCAGCTACAAAAGACACATTCTCTTTAGAGTGCTATTAAAACAGGTCAGTTTAAGCAAAAGAAAGAGCCAGCTAAAAACACTTTGATGCATATAGCTCCTACAAAACCATCACCTTCTGCTTTTGATGTACAGATGAAGGAAGCAAACAGCATGGGCACATGAAATACTGTAGGTGGAGGAAGCCACATCCCCTAGCCAACATCAGCACTCCTTATATGAAGAACACCCTTGTTAGCACCAGGAAACCAACAAAACCAATCGAGTATAAAACAATACATGATAAATGAAAAAACAACACATACAGCCAAAAAGACTAAACAAATACAATTAATTAAAAATGGTAACTGTAGTCAGTGTCAGCTGGTTTAATCAAAACACTGGGCCACAGCTGCAACATGGTGGTATGGCACTTACTATTAGGTGTCCCGTACCTGAACGTGAAGGACATAAACAAAAAGGAAGTTATTACTGATTCTGATTACAGTGGGTAAAAAAAAAACACATATAGTAACTAGAAAATGGCTGAAAGATACAGCCCACACAATGGAACAGTGGTTTGGGCAAATTAACGATATATATTCTATGGAGATGCTCACATGCATAATAAGACAACAGATCTTCCAGAATATTTGGACCAGATGGGCTTTGTATATCATGGAGAAATCATCAAACTTTGTACTGTCATATACTGCATCATTGGACTGAGTCCCTCTCCCTTCATCAACTCTACACCACCACTGAGTCAAAGCAGACTAGTTCTAGCATTGATCTGCAATGAACAATTAAATGTTTAAAGTGGGAGTTATTCACCCTACTACTACACAGTGTAGGCTGTATATTAATTGACAGTGAAGCCCCAGGAACCCTTTTTACCATAATGCACTGCTGGGATCATTCCACTAGATGTTATTGAGTTTGTTCCACCCTTTTTTTGTTTAAAAATTAATAAAATAGAAAGTAAAAAAAAAGGTAGGTGTGAAGCTCACATCAATACCACAATGAACCAAAGTGTCCTGTACCAGTCACCAGTGGCTAGTTCTCGGATATGCAATCCAACAATACTATACATCCACGTATACACTTGAATAAAAAAAGGCATAAAATGCACATAGTGTCCAAGGCACACAAGTGAACTCTCATCACAGATATGGCAATAGCAGCATATCATTTCAAAATATAAAGTAAACCTTCAATATTTTGTCATTCAGGAACGATCATGGGCTGCACTGCTTTATGCCTTAGTTCTGTGTCATGACATTTATCTCCCTATGGACTCCATTCCTTAGGTTAATATCATAAGAGATACTCACTTCTTCCACTTTCACCATCTTCTAATGGTCCTCCTCCTCTTAGCTCCCCTCCCCCCAGCCCCCTCCATTTCTCTGCCATGCTTTCACCTGCTCATATGCACTCTCCTTCCTTTAATCTCTCTTGCACTCAGCTCCACTTCTCTTACCTTCCCCTTCCTTCACGCCCAGTGACACGGACTGAACCTTGCTAGCTGGAGTGCATTGTGTTAACACTATGTATATAGTTCAAATGTGTGTATACACTATACCTTTGAAATTGCTTCCAATGAAATGTATCACACTGTTGACCTACTGATGGCACATTGTCTCATCCTCACCATCTGGCAATCTATACATATGAATCAAATTTTTGTCTGCGGTTGTACTATAGTCTACATCTTCCTGGCCTGTACTTACTTCCACCTGTACTTAAGTAATTTCTATTGTATATGTGATTTATGTGTGTCTCCGCATATGTTCTAATAATTTTCTCACGTTGTTGACCTACTGTCTGTACATATATTATTCTTGCCTTGTGTATGTTATTATATGCTTGATTTATGTTATACATTATTACATGCTTGATTCATGGCCTTGTGGCAACTGTACTGTTCCCAGGTCCATCTTGTAAATGAGCTTTGCCTCAATGATGTTCCGCCTGGCAAAATAAAGATATTGATTGATTGATTGATTGATTGATTGATTGATTGATTGGCTCATATTGCTCTCACCACTCCTCTCAAAGACTTCCACCAGGAGAGGAAACTGTCTGCTTCAACCTCTCTTTCCCAGCAAATGCCAAGTTATCTAAAAGCACTCACATTCTAGGTCTGCGTAGACCCAGAGCAAGGGCAAGACAGTGAAGGAGGAGTCAGGAGTATAGTGGCACACCTTCACCAACCCAAAGTTGGCCCCTGACAGGGAAAAGCCAACCTGCTGGATGCTGGAGTCACTGTAGGTCAGGCTGGTGCTTGACTATCATGGAGAGTAACATGGTTGGATTAGAGGGACTCCTGTGGGGCCTGAAGGAGTGGGGTGACAGTGGGCAAGAAAGGCTGCAGAAAAATAGTGGTTCCCCTATTTATCATAAATCTTTGATAGTACCTCAGCACCTCAGCTTCTCTGTTCATTGCATTAGGTGGACACAAACAGCGCACAGAGACTTCAACTTGCAATTAGGGCAAGTTCATTTACAGTTTCATGTACAGGCCTTAGTGATGCAGTCACACCTCTAATGTTGAAAGTAGTAAACTAAATATTGCTCGAGGTACCGTCTCTTCTTATACAGCGTGTATTCTGGTAGTCTTATTAGTCTGGAAGCAGTTCTTTATATCAGTAAACTGGGAATCACCCCTCTATGGGCGCTATGGATGAACATGCATTATGAACACATGAAAGAGACATATCTGCAGTGCGTAGGTACATGGTGTGCAGGGCACCCAGAATATGTGGCATGCACAAACATCCATGCAAGATGCGTGGACCCCTGGGGTGGGACCACAGGGTCTGTATAGCAGAATATGCAGTGTGCACAGGCGTGCCCTTGATACATGGTACTGCCCCTTGACCCCACCATATATGGACATGCTCCCTCACCACACACAACCACAGGGAAGTGAATTCAGCCCAGCAAACAAATGCAAACACAATGGCGGAGAGAGGTGGAGGTGCAGAGTGCACCCCCCACCACCGGCGCAGGACATGGGGACAAGCCACACAGCTGAACCTGCCCACAGCAGAGTCTGTACATGTGGAGGAGCACAACCTCACACCACCAGTTTCACAGCGTACAGGTGGCAGCCATGGTTAGTGACATCTGTGCCCACTATGGCAAACTGTACAGGGCACAGGCACTGATGACCCCCGCCAAAGTCAAGGCATGGCTGTGGCTTGACATTCAGGCTGGTGTCAATGCCTATGGACTGGAGGCCAGGACACTCTCTGCCATTAAACACAAATGGAGCGACGCGCCTCAGTGAAACAGAAGATCGTGACCGGGGCACTGGCACATCAGGGCACCGATGGCGAGTTGACCACCATGGACATCCAGCTAACACCCATGGAGTGGATGGTGGAACACATGCTGATGGATGTCAGTATCCATGGTGAGATTGACAGTGTGGACACCATGGCAGGTAGTCATGCACACACAGGGCATGGGTTCCCTGGTGAGCCGTATGCACGGCTGGCCTAACAGACTTCCCTTGCATCCACAGACACAGCCAGAGATGGATGTCCACTGGCCAGCAACTCAGCCAACAGCCACAATTCACCATCAGCCCCAGGGGCATGAAAGGGAAATAGGTGGAATGAGGATGGCACAGGTGGGTATCTGTGAGAAACCCCAGTGTGTGGCTATTGCTGGAACTGCACTGTACATGCTAACTAACACCTCCTCTACCCCAAAAGGTATGGAGCAGGACATGGAGGATCAGCAGGGTTCAGACATAGACGTGGAAACAACAGTGGCTGACAAAGAGGAGGGAACGCAAGACACCACCGGCAGGATGGAAGAAGAGAGTGGCAGCACAGAGCAGCACACTAGTTCCCTACCATAGCCACGTGCTGACGCCGACATCCACAGCAGTAGCAACTCACACATGGGACCCACCACACAAGGCTGGAGGGGCTGTGCCTGCATAAGGCCTATACCCATGGACAGTGGTGATGAGGGCATGTCCATCCAACCAACCAGGTGCACATGGGCATCACGATGCCATGCCAGCATTGAGGCGCAATACAGTGAGCTATGTCAGCTTGAGCTGAACAAGCTAGTAGCCCAGTGCTGCAGTACTGATGCGCTGGTGGCACTGACAGGCATGGTGCATGAGATGGGATGTAGCATGGACTGCATCGCCAGCATACAGGAATGCATGGTGAAGCTCCTATCCAGCTATAGTGCACCAACATGCTGGCCCACCAGCACACTGCCTCATGTGGCACATGTACACATCCAGGTTTCACTTGATGCTGACACTGTGGAGTGGGAGGTGGACATGGTGCTCTGGGACACAGATGGGACAGAGGCTGTTGGGACACAAGGCCAGGGGAGAACGACATGATGGCATCCCAAGCACACAAGATCCATGGGTGTGGTGTTTGTCAACCTATCCAAGGCATTTGATTTAGTTGACCACTCATTACTACTACAGAGGTTGAAACAGATTGGTATAGTAGCTGAACCCCTAAACTGGTTTTGATCTTATCTAGAAGACCGATCCCAAATGGTGATGGTGGAGGAAACCGGTTCAAGGTTTCTTCCATTGACTCGTGGTGCTCCACAGGGGTCCATATTAGGACCCCTGTTATTTATCATTTACATAAATTATCTCCCTCATTACATAAAATCTACTCATATTAGGCTTTATGCAGACAATACTGTTTTGGTTTCTGATGGAGCAGATCTGGGGTAGGTGGAAGCCAACCTGCAGACAGATTTTAATGTACTGCAGGCTTGGTTCGCCTCCTCAGGTCTAGTCTTAAATACAAAGAAGACCCAAACTATGCTATTTGGTTTACATATAACTAAGAATGGTTTACAAAGTGATAAACTATACATAAAAACTGTAAATGGAAATTGTTTGACACAGGTTTTGGCCAATAAGTACCTAGGGGTGCTTGTAGACCATAAGTTATCTTTTGAACAACATTTAAACATGGTAATAAAAAAAGTTAATTCTAGGATAGGTGCACTTAGAAGAATAGTAAACTGTGTAGGCATTAAAGACAGACAGGTTATAGCAAACCAGTTAATAATGCCACTGATTGATTATGGAAGTCATGTATATTCAAGTGTCAATAAAGCAATGTTACATAAGCTTGATATATGTTATAATAGGTTAGCTAGGTTTGTACTAAGATGTAAAATTGATACTCATCATTGTTATATGTATACTAAGATAAATTGGGTCTCTCTAGAGATTAGGAGAAAACAAATTTGGACAAATTTGGTCTATAAAATCTATAAGACCAAATATCCCACTGGCCTTGCAGAGAGACTTATTAGCCCTGCTCATCAGTTTAATCTACGTAAAAGTGGAGCTAGAGATTTGATAGTTCCCAGATATAAAAATAGATTTGTAACTTTGACTTTCCAGTACAGAGCTGCTATTACTTGGAATGAACTTTAACTGCTGCTGAAAACTCAGGACCTGACTATAGCTAAATTCAATTCTGCTATGAAGCAAGAAATATGTTTTCGTTGTGTATGTAACAGATGACCTGTATCGCCTGAAGATGTTTAAGTGTCATGATATAAAATTGTTGTCCTGTATTAAGTAATTTATTGCATTGTTAAATGTGCAGTTTTTATTGCTTGATTATTTTTATTGTAACTTTGTATTGACATCTAAACAGGTGCACCTTGTAAAGAGAGTTATTGTAACCCTAATGGTGTTTGAAGTTGTCTTCATATCCTGTATAAATAAAATTTTACTACTACTACTACTACACATCGTTGCTACGCCGGACACTTACACCAGCGGTATCCAGTGGGCACTGCATGGCAGTGCTGCCAGTCATAGCACTGTGGACACTGATGCACAGTGTGACACTGACTCTGCAGTCTCCCAGGGCAGCAGACAGCAGAGCCGTGGTGCCAGGACACAGGTACTGGGACAGCATCAGGGCACACACACATTGACATGGCTACAAGCCATGCCATACGATCCTCAGGAGCCACAACACTCAACATGCACACATGGACACAAAGCGTAGGGGTGGCACAGGGGCACACTGAATGGCAATGCACATAACACATGCGCACCACTCACACAGGGCACTCACTGGAACACATACACTACGGCGGAGCGGGGAGCACAGCTCAGCTCAGTGCAGGTGACCTGGTGGTACAAATGCCACGGCAGCGATGCCTGGTACACAACACATAATATATGCAGCATGGCCTGGACAGACCGGACATCAACACCGCAGGGGACAGCAGAACCCACATGGACTGCCGGTGTGGACGGGCATGTCCCTGCCATGGGCCCCCCGGGTGCCCTCAGAACGTGTTACCATCATCGGGCACACTCCACCAATGTCCCAGGCCTCTCATGAAGGCCGTGTTGCACAGAAGGACATGGCAAATGCACACACAGCAGCCTGTGTGGACATGACACACACACACCTCATTTGCCCCACTGCCAACAATGGCTGGTGGCCACACATGCCTGGTTGTGGTCATGCCTACCGATGGAATGTGCCCTGCATGAGTGCTGCACATGCCACAAAGTCCCCTGCTGTCTTCTGCCCTTGGCACGGCTCCTCCACAGGTGGCTAAGGTGGTTGGTCATGCTGGAGGTACACCAGCAGGTTCCATGTCATAACAAAAATTGCTAAACAACAATCGCTGTTACAGTGAGTGTACATCATCAAAAATCAAAATGGTGATGTACACTCCCCACTGAACCTGACAACAGTGATGAAAACCAATAACAATGTATCTATGTGGGGGGGGCTGAGCCCCCCCTGCAGCCCCCTAAATTAGTATTCTCAACTCCAGGAGCGGTAGATGTCGGAGAGGGGAAGAAACCCAGACATAAAAAAACATTTAAGTGCCGTACACACGAAACAAAATAAAAAGCCCTGCCCAGCCCCCAACCCTGGACCTCCATCACTGTAGCCCTCCACCCTCACCACCACACCAGAATGGCAGCATGGCAGCACACTGCCAAACTGCAGCTCACATACCTTTTACTTCCTGAACTCTCCCCTTACGTTTCTTCGCCCTCGTAGCACCTCGCTATTTTTGTCCCTAACCTGGCGCTATAACTGCTCCTCACTATCCTTTCAAGGTAACTCATATCATAGGTGCTGAAACTGAGTTGCTCACAAGTGAGTTGCTCAATTTCAGTAGCTATTATAATGTGTTACCCTCCAGCACGGGCACACCACGGCATTGTGCCATGTTGTGCAGCATGACACACATGGTGAACACCTTGCAAGCCCAGCCCAGTGCCAGCATTATGGTCCCCCAGTATGGTCCAGGCACCAAAAGTGAATCTTCAAAATTCTGATGGTCCATTCCATGATTTTCCTTGTCTTCCAGTGTGCATGATTATACGCCTTCTCAGCAGCCGTGGATGGTGCAAGGATTGGGGTCATCAAATACGGTCATAGTGGATATCTGCTGTCACCTGTAAGGGGAATGGAACATATGTCAGTAACATGCATGCTGTGCCACATCCTGCGCTGCCACACACATCCAGCCATATACTCACCCAATAGCCAGCTGTCGAGCTTTCCTGTGTGTAGTATGGCACCTAGTCCCAATGTGTCCAGTATGAATGCATCATGGCATGAGCCCAGGAACCTGGCACACACATTTGTGAACACACCTGAGGTGTCACAGACAACCTGGCAGTTCACACTGTGGAACCCCTTCCTGTTTCTGTATGCCTCCTCATTGATGGATGATGTCATGATGGAAATGTGGGTGCCATCAACAGTGCCATAGGAGTTGGGCATGCCATGCAGAGTGCAAAATGTCCACTTCATGGCACGGATCTCCACGTCTGACATTGGGAATCTGATGTGGTCTTGCACATGCAACTGGAGTGCATCTGTCACCTGCGATAATGCCTGGGATATGGAGGACTGGCTCACATCCATGGCATCACCAGTCACATGTTGGAATGACCCCAAGGCATAGTATGCCAGTGCGCACATCCCCTTTGTTTCGACCGTCATTGCTATGGACCACTGTGTACTTGGTGTGATGGTGTCTCGGACCATGTTGCACAGGTGTGCTATCATGGGCCAAGGGAGCCTCAAGCACGCTATACAGTGTGTGTTCCTGAGCATGGCAGCATCCATCCGTGGTTGGAACACACATGCCTGTGGTGTTGTATGCCTCAGCCACTCCCACACCTGGTTATACAGGTACACATTCAGCAGCAGGCCGGGACACATCCTCCTTGTCCGGTTGCTTCACCTATTGCCACATATGGATGCGATCAAAGTCCATCATCTACTGTGGCAAACGGGCGTGTACCTTTATGTGGGTGTGGACTCTGTCACGTGCATCACACTCGTACCTGTACAGGTATACGTGACGAGACAGCTGCTCGTGGGATAACTGCAGCTGATGCATTGCATTTAGCTCAGTTCCCCCGACACCTATGGAGGGTGTCTGAGGACACGTTCATGGATCGCCACAGTGGAGGGACTCTGTGGCGTGCGGTCAGCCATAGGCAGGTAAGTGGCACATCCAATGTGTCCATTGCTGTACTTGATTGGGTGTGGCCACTGTGCATGCAGCTACTGATGCTCTCCCTGTCTCTCCTCATACAGGACTATCATGGACTGGCACAACACCTTGAGCTTCTGAGGACTGAGCAGCCTGATGGTGCGCCATGTGTGGTGTGGTCCTCTCGGCAGCATACTGGATGGTGGAGGCTGAAGTTCCCTGGGTACCTGGCCCTGTAATATGAGGAAGATGGGTTGCTATACAAGTCAGATGCCTGTGACTTCTGGCGTGTTGTGGTGCCTTCACAGGTGAGTCACGATGCCATGTTCTGTCCCCCCTGCACACATGCTCCATTTGGCTGTGGTCACTGTGCATGGTTTCCTAACTGACAGTCCTGTTTCTTGTTTAACGGTGCTACAGGGGACCAGTGTGGTGCATCATCATGGATGGCTTGTGCTGGGAGGACACCTCCATGTCTAGCGACTCCAAGGACGATGAGATTGTGACCACCTGAGGGTGTGGTGGGCAACTGGGTGGGCTGTGTTTGTGTTCTGGGCCATGTGGGCACGATGACTGCCCAAGGAACATTGGACTGGCACTGTTTTACCTAGTTTGTTTTCATTGTTTTGCATTGCTCTTTTACTGTGTCTGTGCCTGTCACTCTGTATTGCGTGCCTACTGTTCTGTTGACTTTGCACAATAAATGGTTTTATACTTTTCTACAGTGTGTGTTCCCTGTATCTGAGCCTGGGGGAAGGGCAGTGGGTGTTGTGGTGTGAGTTGGTGCAATCAAGGGGCACACTGTGCTTTGGCTTGGTGGCACTATCTGGTTGATGAATGGGGGGGCTGCTATGGGCTGTTCCATCCTTGGGGTACTTGTTGCAGCCATTGCAGTGCAGTGTACTGGCAGCACAGTTGACCTACAGTATGTGCCCATGTATGGCAGCCCTCCAGCTGCTGTAGATGTTTGTGCCCTATCTAATGCAGCTGACAGACATAACTTGTGCATGGGCACTTCCTGTTGCTATGCATGGCTGTGCGCGGACACCCGTGTGTGTGTATATAGTGTGTTGGTGGTGCATGGGTCCACATGGGTTGCCTGCATGACATCCCACGCAGCCATCGTGCATGTCTCAGCATGGTGCTGTTCGAAGAATTCCCGTGCATCACCATCTGCACACCCCCGGTGCCAACTATGCGTGCCACATTCTGTTCCTGTATAGGGCCCCATATTTGGGTTACATGCTGCAGCTACAAAGGCAAAACTAGGGGGCCATGGTGGAACTCAAGCATTGACATATATGTAGAGTTGATCTCTACTTTTATGTACTGGAAGCAGTAGCAGATACATCTGTCTCCAAACAGGATACATCCCTCTCCTAACAGGGGACTAGAGAATGGTAAATCCCCTGATCTTTCTGCACTCAGTGCACATTATAGCCCTGGAACCCAATACTTTCAGCAGCCATCTGTGAGAACAAGTGATGAGAGAAATTCAAATTCCACCTTGGAATTTCCCTGACAGGAAACGTCACAGTAAGCATTGGAAACATTTGGGAAATTCCAACATGAACCACGTAACTATAGCATGATTTGTGGATCTGTTTATTAAACTGCAGATTCTAGTCCCACAGAAGTGATTGCTCTGTTATCTATCAGAAGAACACTGGTGTAACAAACTGGGACTGGATTTTGGACTTGAAGGAGACACTCATGTACCTTGCAGGGGTATACCGTCGCTGCAGCAACTCCCCGATGACGAAAACAATCACAGCAACAGGAGTTGGGCAAAATCCGCATGTCGCTGTGATGGCCTCTCCACAGCCAGGGGATTGCCTTTCAGGGTGTTTCGCCCCACCCTGGTCCAACTCTGACTGCAGAGTTGGAATCCTAGAGACCGGGGTGTGGGGTTCAGTGGCACAGCCTCCCGATGAAAATACGGAGGCATCCCCGACACCGCATTGCCGACATTCAGCAATGCGACTGTCGCTGTCGGGATGTCTCCGTGTCTGCTGTCACTGCAGCATGGTAAAACCCCTGGCAGGAGGTATTACTGTAACTCAGACATTGGCTTAACTGGGAAGATGAGATCCTGATGTAACTGGCGAGATACTGTCACCCTTAGCTTTGAAGAGCGCTAATGCTGGCTAACGAGGATGGGAAGAGACACTGCTGTAACTGAAACACTGGTATACTGTTTTGGGAGAATGGAGTAACTGGGAGTACAGTGTTACAAGTTGGACACTGTCACAGTGGCGTAACTGTGAGCAAACACTGGTATAACTGGAAGTTACCACTGCTGTAACTGATTTACTGGCTTATCTGGAAGATGACTAGTATAACTGGGAGGATACACTGGTATATTTAGTAGGATCAATACAATAACGGGGAGATACCAGGAGAAGATAGCATAGTATAACTGGCAGGTGTCCTTGTGGTAACTGGGAGATACTGCCGTAAAAGGGAATAGACATTGGTACAGTATAAATGTCAGATGCCACTCCGGTGTTTAACTCTTGAGGTACAGGGCGATCATGGTGATGTTTGTTAAACTTGGCTAATTCCACTCTAATGTTTAGTTGCTTTAGCTTGGGTGGCTAAACATTGTAACATGGTAGTGGTGATGGTAGTGACTTTTGTGGTTGGGATACCACTGCAGCCTTGGCTTAAGTTGGAAAAAAGCACCAATAAGGAAGAAGGATGTAGAAAATTAATTTATGCTTTGTATCGCCTCGCTTAAGAGTTGAACTAGGTACACAGGGTTCAGAGTACCCTTCCCCTTAACCTTGGTAGCATCCTCTCCCAGAATCAAACCCTGTGTAACCAGTGATGCCTGACCCCTATATTGCACCCATTGAATTGTACTGCATGTTTTGTCTGGAGATGGCTGTGCATGCTTGTTGTCTTGAGGAGTGTTCCTGTCTTACCCCTGCTAAATTTTTCCTTGCATATCTGGCAAATGGAAACACTTTGATCCACCTCATAAGCTGCAAAAAGATCCCGCAAGAGTGATTGCCCATTTGACAGGTTTCCAGGGGGTGGAGACCTAGTGAAGCATCTGTGTGGTTCCTCATGCTGCTGCTGCTCATCATTAACATTTTATTTTTATTTTTTTAACCCTTCCCATGGCCCCTGGTGCTCTCCTCCTTCCAGTCTTCCTAGCAGTCCATACCACTGCACACCAGCCTCACTGATGGCGCTGACACATAGCACCTGACTCCCAGTTTGTACTGCTGGACTCTGGCTCCAGGTGTATCCCTTCTCAGTAGTACCCAACCCATCCATGGTTTTGGAGAGGCAGGAGAACTGTAATAGAGACATAGAAACTCTCGGCAGAAAAGGATCACTTTGCCCGCCCAGTCTGCCCAAAGATAAGATTGCCTAAGTATTGTACTTCCATAGACCCTAACTGGTCCTCGGGTTCCCTTCCCCTCCCTGTATTTGTATTATTAACGTCCAAATGTCTATCCCTCCACCACTTTGGCAGGCAGTTGATTTTAAACTTCCACCAGCCTCTCAGTGAAGAAGTATTTGCTCAAGTACCTCATGAATCTGCCCCTTCCAACTACATTGCATGCCCTCTAGTCCTGGTGCTCATCCTTACTTGGAAGAGGCTCTCCCCCTCACCCTGTTTACCTCTGTGAGGTACTTGAGGGTCTCAGTCACATCACTCCTCACTTTCCTCTCTTCCAGGTGTACGTGTTGAGGTTCTTCATCCTCTCTTCATGGGGCTTCCTCAGGAACTCCTACACCATCTTGGTTGCCCTTCTCTGGACTGCATATACCCTGTCAATGTCCTTCCAGAGGTGCAGCCTCCATAACTGTTAGACAGTACTCAAAGTGGGGTGCACCACGGAGTGGTACAGCAGCAGCACAACCTCTCCGAGATGGGGGGGTCGGGGTGGAGCACAAGAAAGAGTCCATGCAGATGCTCTATTGCCCTCCCTGCTGGCCTTCACTCCCGACATCCCAGGTTTGGGGTTTCACCACTCACTGCCAGGGAGTTAGCATCTTCAACCTTTTCAGTGCCACCAGCATGTCCCATTGTACCTTGAGATCCCTTCACATATCCTGCCTTACATGGCAGCACTGGTGGGAGTACGCTTTTTCAAGGGCCTAAGGAAGCTGCCAAACAGGATCAAGCTCTCAATCATTGTCAGCTCCCTCCCTACTCTCACTGTCGATGATGTCAGACTTTAGTTCTATGACAGTAAAGCCTAAGTATGACCTTTATATCTGCCTTCCTCCTCCTAAACCTCCATAGTAACATGTTGTGCAGGTTGCTGTTCATCTTCAACCTCAGATGCCTTGTGCTCCTCCTCCTCCTCCAGGGCTGCTACTGCACCCACCTCAACCTTAGTCATACATGAACTGAAGTTGTACTGTCACTCACACCAGTTCTAACAGCTCCTGCAAAGGTGAGAAATCTGGGAGTCATTCTGGATGAGAGGCTGATATTTGAGGCTCAGGTGTCAGCAGTAGTCCGTAATAGCTTTTACCATATTAGGAGCTTCAGCTGGATTAGATCCCTTATCCCCCCAGATGACCTGGCCTCACTGGTGCATGCTTTTGTGACCTCAAGACTGGACTACGTAGTGCTCTGTACCTTGGTATCAGTGTAGATACACTGCAGTGCCTGCACTTGGTGCAGAATGCAGTTGCTAGGTTGCAGACCAGCTTTATGAGGTCAAGTCATATCTCCTTGATACTGTGTGAACTGCACTGACCGCTGGTTAAGTGGTGTATTGCCTTCAAAGTTGGGTTACTAACTTATAAGGCCCTGCACGGGCTGGGCCCAGATAACCTTTTTAATCTCCTGCATCTTTACATCCCCCACACCCTCTCTGCTCCACTGAGGGGGGGCTCCTCGGGTCATTCCCAGGGCCAGGTTAAAACCTCGGGGGCATACCTCTCAACCTGCTAGGACTAAAATCAGGGACACTCCCACCAAAAATCAGGAACAAAAGACCAAAATTAGGGACATCATAGTTTACTCAGCGTGGTGCAGCGACATCGCATGACATGTACATCACGCGATGTAATACTGTACATATGTAAAGTACCTTTAGTTTATGCTTTTTAAATGTCTAATTCAGTTGCATACTACCAAATGGCATAATATAAAAACACCAGCAAATGTTCTGCATGTTTATGCTGTAATTTCTCTTCATTTACATAATTGAAGCTAAAGTGGAACATAGGCACTGCTAAAGAAATTATTTATTTTTAGGATCCAGTGTTATGTTAATTTCCAGGCTTTTTAAGGATCCACTGTTATTACTTTCCAGACTTAAATGAACAGAAATATACTGTATTGGAATGAAGTGTGTGTGTGTGTGTGTGTGTGTGTGTGTATCTCTCTCAGTAGTCTCATCTGAGAAACAGATGAGCCTGTGGAATTCTGGGGAGAGGAGTGGTTCTTACAACCTCCTTTTTTCTGCTTGGACAAGTTTAACCCTTGCTGTGTTGTTGACTGATATACTGTAGTAGTCCAGAGTTCCTATATTTTTGAATTCTGTTCTTAGCCTAAGGGTTAAACAGGTCTGCTAGTCTTACACTGGTATTCTAAAAATCCATAAAAGAAGCAATCAATTCAGGACTTCAGGACAGGAAGTGTAAATTCAGGAGATCCCAGAAAAAAACAGGACAGTTGAGAGGTATGTTCAGGGGACTGGGCCTTTGAAGTCATGTGCCCAGTCCTTTGGAATTGCCTCTGAAGAGCTCCCTTGGTAGAGGCCTTTAAAGGTGGTCTTAAGACCTATCTTTTTGCACAGGCTTATGGGGAGTGAGAGTCCCTTTAATGCTATCCCAGGTAATGTTTTAAATAGTTGCTGATATTTATTTAATATTTTAGCATAGTAAGAATGTTACATAGAGAATAATGGATGGGGAGTGAATGATATGAGAATTTAATGCACACCCGAGGGGTGGGATGCTATGTAAACCCCGAGTGCGAAGCCCGAGGGGTTTATGAAAGCATCCCACCCCGAGGGTGTACATTAAATTCTCATTCACACAATCCCCAATCATTTATTTTGTATAATAAACTGGCAAGGAATTTTTTCCCACCAGAGTTCAGGTGTCTTTTTTGTTTCTTTTTTAGGTCGGAACATGTTGTTTTTTTTTTTGACAAGACGAAATGCGATGGGGTTGCCTGCTCACAGGAGTGGTTTGAGGTAAGCAAGATTTATGTCAGCAGGTCCCGGGGAAAGTGTTTTCTTCTTGGTGGTGGCGGTTGTTCGAGTGGGTGAGAGAGCGTGTGTTTGTCGTAACAACCAACTGGTTGTTATGGCGAATATCAACCTTTTCTGCCCATAAGAAAAATTCCTTGCCAGTTATTATATTTAAATTATTTATTATTGGGGATTTATTATGTTTTATGTTATTTTATATAAACTCTGTTTGTTGTAATGGTGCCCTGAGCCTCAAGGGAAGGGTGCCAAAAAGACATAAAATCTACTACTACTACTACTACTACTACTACTACTACTGAAAGTTCTGTGACTCAGACATCAGCGCACCAAATATCCATGGTGCTTTTATCTTCTCCGTGTCCATACTCAGCCTTAGTGCTTGGTTTATGATTATACCCTACCACCCAAAAACTTGCAATTCCTATTCTACCACCTGCTGATGACATTGTTTTTTCTAGTTTGTGCAGGCAGAATGGCTGACACAGAACTACCAGTGCCACTCTCAGTGCCAGTACCACCTTCATTACCATGTCACGACAATCGATGTTCCAGCATAATTTCCCCATGTCCAGCACCACTAGTCTCACCTACAGTCTTTCCACTTCCTCTCTCACCCTTACTGGGTAAGACAGGAAGTGGGGTGGATGTGATCTACTTGGACTTTAGCAAGGTCTTTGACTCAGTTCCACGCAGAAGGCTGGTAAAGAAGTTGGACTACATGGAGGTGGGGCAGGACATGGTAAACTGGGTAAAAAATTGGATGCAAGGCAGAATGCAAAAGGGTTCAGGAAAATGGCACACTATCAACAGAGGGAGAGGTGGCCAGCAGGGTGCCCCAGGACTCGGTGCTGGGGCTGCTACTGTTTAATATTTAATTAAGGTTTAATAAAGGTTGTTAAACTGATGTTCTAATAAATAAAATAAATAAATAAATATATACATAGCTGAAATCACCACAGGCTTTGAAGGAAAAGTATGTCTATTTGCAGACAACACAAAGATATGCAAGAGGGTGGACTCCTCAGAGGGAGCTGGCAAAATGGAATCAGACTTAAAGAAGCTGGAGGAGTGGTACAGAGCTTGGCAGCTGAGATTTAACACCAAAAAGTGCAAGGTCATGCTTCTGGGAAGAGGTAACCCCAAGAAGGAATATTACCTGAGAGGGGAAAGACTAGCTGCCATGAAACAGGAGCTTGATCCAGGCATCATAATATCAGATGATCTGAAGGTGGGGAAACATTGTGAGATGTGGCACTAAAGGCCAGTGGCATGCTGGGATGCATTGGAAGAGTAATCATGAGCAAGAGAAGGGAAGCGGTCCTGCTGGATCTTGACCGGACTGAGACAGTACAGAGAAGGGGACAAAAATGATACAGGGGTTGCATCAGATGTCATATGAGAACAGATTGAGGGAAATGAACACGTACTCACTCAAACACGGGGGGGGGCATGATTGAAACATTCAAGTACATAAAAGGCATCAGTAAGGTACAACAGCAGGAAATCTTCCACCTCAAAAAGGAAGTAGAACAAGGGGACATGCATTGAGGCTGAAAAGTGGAAGGTTTATGACCAATGTCAGGAAGTTCTTCTTCATGGAGAGGGTGGTAGATACATGGAATAGCCTGCCATCAGGGTTTATGGGGGCTAGGATGGTGGTATACTATTACAATAACGAACCCCCCACAGTGAATCCATTACATTGACAACAACCAGTTCAACATCCACAGTATTGAATGGATTGTTGCAGTGAAGAATGGATACAGCGATTTTGCTGTAAGACACTCTCCCCTGTAATCCGCCCCCCTCGGAGTTGCGGAACCCTTAAGCCTGGGGAGTGTGGGGGACAAAGCCCTCCACATGGGGATGGGGGTACAGCCCCCCAGCATTACTGCCAAGAAGGTGTCGGTCTGTTCCCTGGTCGTGGTCGGGACTTCTCAGAGTCGGGGATGTCGACGGCAATGTGTCGCTGTGGAGGATGTCGGCAACATTTTATTCTCCCACAACTTGGTGGAACCGAGGATGGTAGAAGGGCTCAAGAGGGCATGGGATAGGCACAAAGGTACAATTGTACTAAAGGACAAATAAGGTAGTGGGGTAGGAAAGCAAGTAATCTTGGGCAGACTAGATGGAGCTGGTGGTCACCTTATACCATCACATTCTACGTATGTTACCCACAATGGTGACAAACATTTACACACTACAAACATTAGATACACTAAAGAGTGAACTTCAGCAGAGAAACAGAAGAAGCAAGTACAAAAATCTAAAAAAAACCTTTACAAATAACTTCACAAAAGAGAAACAATATGCTTCACTAAATAATTAAAAGTGTAGCAAGCTATTTCATTGTGAATTACTGAAAAGTGTCTTTTTCTGGCCATAAATATGAAGCAGAGCTGAAGCAGGTCTGTCTGCTTCAGCAGTCACTGTAGAACTGCACAGAGCAAGGGGTGCAGGCACTTGTGCGAGAGCTGGTTTCTATAGTGATAGAACCATTCAATATTTCATTCTTTTGACTAGATGTCTAGCCATGTGACTGCACAGCTCAAAAATAGTTTTGGATGGTTTCCACAGAATTCAACACCCAATCATGGAAATTTGACCCAAACAGCAGAATTTAATGACTACCACAAAACACCATTGCTTGATGTTGTTAGGTAGGAGGGGCACTGTTACTTAAGAGAGACAGGGTCTCTGTTGCAAGTATACACTTTGACCCTGCCAGTATTACCAAGAAGATGACATCCACATGACTGCACTGATCACAGAATAACTCTCCAGTGAACAGCACAATGAATTTATTGAGAAATGGAATGAAAGCTATGTTAACATTAGGTGAACTTTATTCCGCAGTTTATTATTCATTCTGCAATGCGGTTGGAAGCATTGCAGAACAAAGGAGCAAATCCATGTAAAAATTAGGAATGTCAGATATGCAAAATTTCACATCATTTGTGGATTTTTACAAAATGTTCAAGGATGCAGAATCTGCCGTTTTCATTCTACACTAGCGAGAATTCTCTCTTCCATTGGAGAATCTGTTACATGAACAGTGAGAGCACCTGGTACCTCCGCTCCACCCCAGTTCACACAATCCCTCACCAGCTGGTATGTGGTACCTGATCAATTGGCCTCACATGGCAGACAAACATTTAAATGGACACAGGGTAGCTATGATAGACACCAGCTCACTGTCCCTAAACAGCAACCTTGGCATGGCTCATCTATATCTGCAATCAGATGTCTATGATAGGGAAGAGCAAGTACTAAAGTTCCTGTCAAGTTCCTATAACTAATTGGAGCCACCAGGTTTTCTTGTTTTAGGATTAGGACAAACAGTGGAGCTATAGAGACAAACCTCTTAAAGGAGAACCTCCACTAAAGGCCAATCACTGTGCTTCATGGTGCTCTCTCTCAACTACAGGCAACCAAGACTGGACCCAATGGGAGACTTGTGCATGTCCCAGACTCATAGCCCATTCTGCCACCTCCTGATCCTGGCAGGCTTACTTGGCCAGTTGCAACTGGTACTGCAAGAAGAACCTCTGATTATCCTGACTTTCTGGAAAGCAAATTCAAACTTTATTACCCATGACCCCTGTTTAGATCCCCTGAGTCATAGACATCCTTTCTGGGTCATAGCAACCAATTTCATGCCTGGGTCTTTTGTTTTTAATTTAATTAAACTGAAATCAGAACAGAACACAGACCCATCCTGTGCTCAGCCTTCCCTTAGAGGAGACTTGGCATGAGAAATCATTAACTACCACCTGCCTGCAGTGGTGGGTGACATGTAGTATACACAGAAAGGTGCGGGACTGTTCAAAGTAAAGTAGGAGAAGAGGCAGTAGAATAACGATGCTTCTTCAACAGCTATTTACAGTGCTCTGTCAACTATTCACCCACATTGGTGCAAGAAAAAATAAGCAGATAAAGTGGTGAATAGTTGAATTTTAGTCAAATGTTGTTAAAGTGTTTAATGTTCATAATTTACACTGTAGGTGCTGTACACTATTTTTGAAATCACATATTAAAACAATAAATCTGGCGGTTATTGGGGCTGGCAGTACAGCCTAGAGGCTAGAGTAACAAACTGTGAATGAGCTGGGTACGCCCAGCAGACCCGGCACAGAGTCAATATGTCGTGACGGCAGAATGCCGTATGGCACACCACGCTGCACGCATTTCACTTCATGGGGGCTGTGCCCCGGATCCCCCCCCACTAAAGATTCTAACTTCGGGAGGTCCAACTTGGAGAGTGCACAGATCTGGGTTTCACCATAATGCTGTATGCTATTAAGCCGACGACATTATGACCCGGTACGCAGCAGACCTGGGTTCGATTCCCACAACCTCCACTTACATACTATGTGACTCTAAGCAAGTTACTTAACCTCCCAAGTGCTCCTGGGAGCACTTTACTCTTTACAGAAATCACTGAAGCTTACTTCCCGTGTTAAAATATAACCTTCAAAATATTACTAAAAAAACACGTCAGAGACTCCTGCAAATGTTACTCCTAATGATGTTCTCCTTTTAGTAAGCAAGCCGCATGGATTTGCATGCCTCATCTCTTTCCTCTTTCCCCTAAGCAAATTTCTCCACCCTTCCTCACTACGTTCTCCCTTAGGTCTCTACACTTACCTACCTTCCTCAGCTCACTGTAGCATTCTCCGCCTATCTAAGTGGATAATAGACTGTCCTTAGCTCTTGCAACTTTACCGTAATGTAAGAATATACTCCCCCACAAGCACATGACATACACAAGGTATATCATGACTACAAGAGCACACACACACACACACACACATTTAGAATTTAGGGGGAACACATTACATATAGAGCTAGGGACACACACATAGCTAGGGAACATCTACATAAGTTTAGTATAGGCTTACATACACATAAGGCTAGGCAATTCTTTATTCTTGCATAGAACCTAGATAAAATCAATAAACCTGCACTGCTTCTAAAGCACAGCCGTTACCCTACATATGATCCTGTAGGGGACAGACTAAACACCACAATGATTTTGTAGAGTAGAACTTTACTGCTATTTTGCTGCCATAATGTCAGAAATATAATGATTTATTTACCCGGGAGCGCCCTCTTCAGCTAAGGTGTCATGTGCCGACATAGCTATATTTATATGAATAGACCTTTCAGAGAGCATGATGATACATTACATATAGGATAGTGCATGGGGAACGGTTGATGACAGGGCTATTCTTTCACCAAGTTGGCACTATGATGACAGATTACCTCGAGAGCGCAGCTCGAGAGGTAATCCATTGTCATAGTGCCAACGAGGTGAAAGATGCCCTGTTGTCAACTGTTCCTCATGCACTTTTCTTTATAGTGTATGGTGGAACGTCGTTTTTGGGGAAAAAACAGTTACTAGAAGGAAAACAGAATTTACATTGTGAACGTTTTCACACTAACCATTAATACTGCCCCCGATATTGCTGCTTTCACCATGTGTCCTGTCTATGGAGTGAGCCCTAACTGTCAAATGCTGCGCGCGGACACAGTGTGACGTTCGCAGTACAGTAGAAAACATCATTCTGTTGTACTGCGAACGTCACTAGTGTGTGACTACAAGGTTTCGAAAACGATCGATTTCGGTGGAGAGCGACGTTCCACCATACACTATAAAGTGATTCACCCATAAGAACACGTCACTGACACAAGCGTATTCTTATGACTAGAACGCTACACCTTGTAGCATTCTAAAGGGCAACTGAGATAATGCTCTGCTGTTCCCCCCCAAACTGACCAATAGAAGTAATAGTAAGTGCGATCATCACATTACATGAGCTGCCTATCTATCACCAGACTAAGATCTTATCAGGGTATAAAACCCCTTTTCCCATGCCCCCTCAGAGGAAATCACAGGCAGACCCTGCATGACACTGCAGTGTTCGAGAGAACCAAACTCCCAGGTACGTGTGTTACATAACTAATGTGTAATGTACAATGACTGTCCTATAAGCTAACCTGTGAGATAATAAAAACAACCTTATGTTGCTTTTATAATTGTTTCTGATTCTTATTACAGTATTAGCCTTTCTCAGTCCTAGAACCTGTAAGAGGGGTATTGTATGTTTTGTTATGGTGTAGTGATCTCCTGATGTTCCCCAAAGGGCTATGTTTCCCTGCAGGTAACTAAGGGTTTGTTAGATCATAATAACAAAGTCAGAAGGTGCCCAACAGAGCCCAGCAAAATACCTAACAGTAATATGCTGTCCTCAAATGCACTTAGGGTACACCTGCCAAGGGTATATTCGAATCCTGTAAATATACTGCCTTATGCCATTCTGTTATTGAACACATATGTATATTGTTTATAATCTCTTCCTGTACTTGCAATGTCATCTTGTGCGTAATGTTAGTCTGTCCTTAATTTGACTCTGTATAACCATGGACTGTGATGAGCAGCTCTATATGGCTGACCAGGTCCAGTTTGTAAATGAGTTTTTTTTACTTAATGGTATTTCACTTGGTTAAATAAAGATTTGAATTTGAATTGATTGTAGTCTTTGCATGTGAGCATTTAGGTTGTAGATTGCTAAGCATGGGATCACTGTTAACAAATAGCTTATTCAAGTTTATAATCAGCATGGCCATCAAAAATCCTCAGCTGTTAGAAACAAAACTAGTCTAAATAAAAGTATGTTCACAAGGAAAAACCTTCCCTACCACTTACAAAAATGCTTTGTAGTTAGCACCCCATTTAGGTGAATGGGATAATGTGCACAGTTTCTCTCAACTGCTGTTTCAGACTCTGTGGTAACAAAACATTTTCTGATAGACTGCTTCAACACAAATCAAATGTTAAGTGTTTAGGTGTACTTATGCTTGGCCAGTGGATTTTGAAAACAAACCAGACAAGGATTCAAAATAAAAGCAGTGTCACATAAAACCTTTCCCCACCTAGCTCTGCATTGTTTTGGCCAAGCCCAAGTCTGCATGTAAAATTGGCAGTATATTTGAGAGGTTTTTTTATTGAAAATGTTAATGCTTTTTACACAGTTAAAAGTAAAAACTCAAACATTGCAGAACATGTCAGTTTTTGCAGAGAATGGTGAAAATTGCGGATTCTGCAAAAAAATTGCGGGTGCCACTAAGACCTTTGAAATAAGGTCATTTATCAACTGTGATACTGAGAACACAATTTACCTTGCAACATACACCTGTGCCGCATTGTATGTGGGAATTACAACACACACCTTCAAAGTGTGGGTGGGTCAACATCTATGTAAAATAGAAAGGAAAGACTATACAAATGCTTTGGCTAATCATATTTGCAAACAGGGTAGTAGTGGCACCCACAATTTCAAGTTTTGTGGAATTGAGTGCATGAGGTTGGGTAGAAGGGGTGGAGACTTAAATTCTTTCTCTTCCTTGGCAGGAAGACGATGTGGATCATTCGGTTAGGGGCCTTGATAGAATTGAATCCACAACTATAAATAAGAATGGAATTAGAACATGAAGCTGTTTTTATTTGGATACCTGCTATTAATGGTTTCTCTCTTCTCTTCTTACAGTGTTATTAAAAGCTCCACACCTACACAAGGACTCACCTTGGATGTGCAGAGATTATTATGGAGAAGCTTTTTGAAGATCATTTGGAGCTTCATATTTTTCTTCACTTTTAATTAATCCTGCCATTTCCTCTTTGGCCCTATTAGATGTAGTTTATTAATTGATTTTTTGTGTGATTATGTTTACTTATGGAGCCTGTATTGGTATTTATACTTTATTATTTTTTATGTATTTAAGAATGTAATATTAGATATAATGTAATAGTGGTGCACTGTCACTTTAATGGATTCCACTATTTAAGTAGCACATGAACAGTGGGCAGACACCCCCCCCCCCAACAAAGCCTTTGGTGAAACTGGTTATGGGACCTTCTCCCTCTTGCACTGCTGCTGCTGTTTTTTATGCTCAAGCCTGGGTTTGTGAGTACTACTGATTTTGTAATAAACAGTTTTTGCAGTCTATTCTGGTGCCCAGCTATCCTTGTTCTTCAGCAACTTTCCAGTGCCTCTGGCATAAGGCCATGATGAGGTATGCATTGCAGCGATCTGACTGCATGATGCCCAGGGCATTGTAAAGCATGAGGCCATAGGCCGAGTTCTTTCAGCCCCTGCAAGTGCTATTAGATCTGTTCATTGTACACCCTGGGTGTCTTATGCACTTATAAAATAGGTATTTTTTAAGTGATAAAATTAGAATAAAGACAGTTAAAGTTGTAGAAATGTAATCTTTTATACTGACTTTTTCGTTAAAATAGTTCTTCTACCCAGCAGTTTCTATTTTGCTCTTGACATTTTGTCCTAATGTTGTATCCATAGTTGTAGTTCTATTTACTGCTGTAGTTTATAGCACTCCCAACCTCCATTGCTGATAAATGCTGTACTAGATTATGAGCAATATGGAACTGTGAAAATGTACTGTAACACAGAGAGATGGCTTCCCTGTCGTCTTTTGCCTTTGCAGTGAGTGAGTGAGGGAGAATGAGACGGCTCCATTATGAGCAACTGGGACATAAAGAGAGACACGGTTGAAGCCCATCACTAAGAGAGTAAAACAGCTGCGAGTACTCAGACTGACGGTGTATCTGTCTTACCTGTTAGTGGTGTAAAATTGTTAAATGAAAACGACAGTGACACAGAGAACGCTCAGCGCAGATTGAGCATCAGAGATCGGGGGGGGGGATTTTCAGTGCAACCTTGATCCTGTCAGCAGCGAGTTTTCAGTACATCTGTGACCTTGTGAGCTGTTTTGTTGTGGTTTAAACAGTAAATATTGGGTAATCTGACATGTTTTTAAAGTACCGATGCAGTACTACTGGAGGAGTTCTGTGTGTTTTATTGCTTTAACTTTTTATATTGAATGTAGGTGGGCTGATCAGTTGTTTTGTTTTCCTCACAAAGAGGAAAAAAAAAAGGTGGTGTTTCAAAATAAACATTCTAAGTGGCACCTTGGTTTTTTCATACTGTGTCCTGATTTTGGGGTACTGGTTATTACCTGAGCAGCAGACGGATTTCATCAGGGGTTAAATTGGGCAGGAGCCCACAGGAACTTAGTTCCATCACCTGTTGAAAAATTGTATAACAGTTCCACCACCTTTGGTATCTTTCTCCATTGACTACTATAGGAGAGTTCCACCACTTAGTAATGACAGTTCCACTATATAGAAATCCAAATGTGAGAGCTCCCCCACCAAAACATTTCCAATTTAATCACAGGATCTGATACACAGGAAACAGCTAACAGAATGTAAGATTTTCCCTGCCCATTTTATAATTAACGGTAAAGTGTAATGGAGCTTCTTACAGTGCCGATCTGTTGGTTGATGGTCACTTTGTACTCCCATGCCTAACTATAGGTTGCACAGGAAGGGGGGAGGGTCAGGAAGACCATGCCTCAGAGCAAAATTTTTAAGCCCAAGGATCAGCTGGCCTCATTTTCCCAGTAATTTCTGCCACTGGTGTTTTTTCCCTCCAGAGTGCCAATGTCCGGAAACTTTTGGGTTAGCACTTTGCATTTAGCTATGGCTTAGAGCCGTTTGGATGGTGCATTATTCATTCTGTGGTAAATCCACAGATAGGGGCATTATTTGCATCCAAAATTAATTTTCATGAAAAATCCTCAACACTATTACTGGTCCAGATAATTGATATTCAGCTGCCTTATCTGGCCACAAACATAAACTGCACAGCACAAATTGGTGTAATAACAAAAAAAAGTATGGGCTTGCTTCCCAAAGAGGGCTTAGATTGGCACAAACTGTGGCAAACAGCAGCTTGTGCCAAAGCCTGGTGTGCCAGGGACCCTGCACCAGATTGTGGTACAGCAGGAGTCCTGGTGCGTAAGTCCTCACTCTTTCCGCAACCTCTCCCATGCAACAAACACAAGGTGCATGGGAGACATTTGCTGCAGGCTCCATGCTACAAAGGCTAGCAGTCCCCCCTATCCCCAATTCCCTGATAAAATATATTAATTCCCATCCCTAGTGGACTAGTGGCCCCCCTCCCTGATGCTGCTGGTAATAATAATTCATACATCCTCCTTCCCTGGCGGTCTAGTGGCCCCTCCCTCCCTCGCTGATCCCCGATGCCGCCGGCAATAATAATACATACATCAGGTCAATTTGTTGAAGCAAGAACCGCACAGGATAAACCACTAACGGCATAATGGTTACAGGGACAGTGCAGTGAAGGTAAATTATCACTATCCCTGTTGCTATATTGCCTTTGGGGAAGAGGTGAAAGGCGCTGGCTGGTGGTGTACATGCCGAGCAGCTGCCATGGCTCAGTGGATAGAGTCACAGTCAGTGGAGGGTGGTGGAGCAGTGATTGACTGGGGCTCAATTCCTTGTCTTGGTGAAATTTTGTTGTTGTTGTTGTGTTTATTGTCTACCCCCAAGTTTTCTCCCTTTCCCCGAGTTTAGTCCCCCATCCCCCCGGTTTAGTTATTGAAAGATAAGGGGGGGGTATGGGGGGTAGCCTCCAGCAAACATGTCATTTTTGTGTTTTCCTTCATGGAAGGTAGTGCTTATTGTTTTGCTGAGTGCTACCTCAGTTTACAGCAATATTCCTGCAAGGTTGTTTACCATGCTGTTATTGTCCATGGCATATTGACCCTATGCCATATCACTATTATGAACAGAATTCTCCTCATGACTAGTCTTCTTGTTCTCCTTCCCTTGCTGAAGTCCCTGGCCTGATTCCAGAAGCGTGGTGCAAGTCACTGACAAACATGACTTGCGCCAAGTGCAGCTGCAACGTTGACCCTGTGCCCTATTCTAGAAGGGGCAGGGTCCCCGCACCTAAGTCCTGTGACTTGCAACATACAGCCAGGTACGTCGAACAGAGGGCATACCTGGCGAGGACGTCGCAAGTCACAACCGGTACTTCACACGTCACAAGTGTCCCCTCATGCCCATTCACAGGTGGAGCCCCACAGGGCTAGAGGCCCCCTACCTGCTGTCGTGCCACCATGGTCCCCCCAACCCCTATCCAGAGCACCATGATGACTGTGTACTGTACAGTATGTACAGTACACACATACATCTGATGTCCCTTCTATATCATATACAAGGTAGTCTAGTGGCTCCTCAAGCCTCATTGCTAGTGCTACTTCACCTAGCACCCTCCTCATTCTACAGTTAGCAACTGGAAAATACCTTCCTTCACCACCATGGCCAGCCACTGAGTGAGCTCCATCTGAACGCTTACTGTACAGACGCGCTCAGAAATGAATGAGTTCATTCATTTCTGAGTGCTTCTCTATAGTAAGTGCTCAGAAGGAGCTCAGTCGGCAGCTGGCCGTGGTGGTAAGAGGAGGATTGTGCCAGTCGCTGGCTGGGGACAGGTTGGGGGGGTTGCTAGGTGGAGTGGCACTGCTGGGTGGGGAGCCATTAGACTACCGGGGCTGTTGCACGGTTGCAACATACTGTGTGTGGCACTGTCTCGGGGTCTGGGCATGGGTGGGGGGTTGACAGGACTGCCCTGTGGGGCCTTTAATAGTGGCGGGTTCAGGGGCATGGGGTGTGTGGGCAGCCCTGAGGGGCTTTTACTGTTTGGTGGTATGGGGGGCATATACAGTATGGGGGATGGGGCAGGGGTGTGAGATGCCCATTGGGGCAATAACAGAGGTGTTCTGGGCATGGGAGGGAGGGCTCATGGACTGGGTGCTGAGCTGCTGCTGGTTCTACAGGACCCTCAGAGGACGTATGTACAGTTACATCAGCTAAATGGTGGTGTAATTTATGTTGCCGGTTCTCCTCTGGGGGTTCTTGTAGAATCCCGACATTGGGGACTTTGTTGCTGCCCTACTGGAATAGGGCACATCACTGCACAGTAAACCCCTAGTTCTAGAAGTCACAGGGGTTTGTGGTACAACTATAACATAACAAGCTCTTTTAGGCGCCAGAGTGAGCTGCGACATGTCGCAGGCCACATTGTAGAATCACGCATGTCACAACTGCCGTGTAGTTAAGCGATGGCGCCATTCTACTTATGAAGTGCTGTTACACCAGGTGTAACTTTTCCAGAATTGGGCCCCCTGTGTGCAACTTCTGACACTGGCAAAAATGCTATTTTCAGCATTTTTGCACACAGGCAGCATTTTTCTTTTTCGTGCAGGTTCACAAAAATGTTACACCTGGTAATAGGTATAGCATTTTTGTGCAGCTGCAAAACAATTTGCGTAAGCTACTGCAAAATGTAAGAAAAGTCACAAACAGGTAGCCTTTCTGAACATTGTACGCATGAGGAAAAAACTAACATTGTGCAGGAGTATCCTGCCATGTGCAACTTTTTTGCCACACATGCACAATTTTTTTTTTTTTCAAGTCTTGCCAGAAGTATTAGTGTTTATATTGTCATGGAAATTAGACTTAATTTGTTCAACAACAATGTACCAAAATCAACTCTGAGGCAAAAGTACACACAGGCATATATTATCCGATTTTACTTCTCAGGTGACAGCTTCAAATGCTTCAAAAACAAAACAGAAGTACACAGCTTAACCTCCAAACATGCTGCCATTAAGGAGACTAGACAAAAGCAAGAAAAGAATGGTGCACACACAAAGGCTCAGGGATATAAGTGTTATTATCCCCTGCAACCTTTAGAGTACTCAGGAATTCCTCACAAATGGGTTCTCCTCCATCCATCCTATAGGTCGATGCATGAAAAGTAAATCTTTTTGGACAGCCAGAGACCAAACCCTCTGGCTACGTCCCTAGGATTCCAGTGTCCTTCGTGCATGCCTGGTGGTCAGTCACATGTTTCACCTGTTCCCTTCTACAAGATAAATAGTGATTTTTATTTACATCTTCACCCCCTCTCTTTCCTAGGTTTTAGAGACGTTGTGGATAAAGAGTGTTATGTTAGGTTGCTAACTGTGGTCTCTTTAATTGCATTTCCTCATCATGATTTGTAACCTGAGGTTTAAGCATTTACTGGAGCTGGATGGGGAGCAGGGAGCCAGGCAGTACAGACCCTCAAGTAGAGTCTGTCCTGCCCCCTGCTCCAGTTTGGGACCTTCGGGTAGTGTCCCCAATGTCCTCCAGCAGTGGGATACAGACCCTCCTGAAGGGTCTGCTCTCCTTGTTTTTTCTGCCCACTTACTCCCTAAGGAGCAATAGGCACCAGAACCAGCTTGGATCTCAGAGAAAAGAAATTCATACCCCCTTGCTGAGCCCTATCGGGCGGCCTGGTATATGGCCCCAAAGGTAGACACCCCAGTCTCAGCGCTTGCACGGCGTACAGACATCACAGTGGAGAGCACTGCTGCTCTAAAGGACCCCATTGACAAATAAGTGGAGGATTTCTTGAAAAAAGTCCATGAGGTCACTGGGATGGCCCTGGCTGTGGATACAGTGGTGTAGTATACCAGTAGGCACTGCTTCAATGGGTGGAAGTGGTCGCCAATGACCTCCCAGGGGATTTCCCTCTGGCGGGGCAGGCTGACTGCATCATACAGGTGGCACAATACATCGTGGATGCCTCTTCTGACATTATTAAGTTTGGCACTGGGGTCATGGTCCTGACAAATCAGGCCAGATGAACCCTGTGGCTAAAGCTCTGGCAGGTGGACGCTGAGTCAAAAGCCGTGTTGATAAAGTTACCCTGCAAGGGTGGCCACCTGTTTGGCATGGCCCTCAACCTTTTCCTCAGAGACCAGGCTGGGACAAAACAAATGGTGGAAAAAAAGGACCTATACCTACTATCAATTTGTCCTTTTCATCCAAGGTTTTGAGGCAACAGAGGACAGGCAAAGCCCACCTCCAGTCAAAATTGGAAGGGGGGCGCTGCCGCATCCCATTTTCACCTGAGATTCAACCAGTCCAAGGGGCAACTCTGGCCAGAAGGGCAGTTTCAACAACAACTGATCTGGCAGCGATACCACAGAGAAGGTCCAATGAGGATGGGGGCCCTGCTGGACAGCACCCCCAGTGGGATGTCACCTTCGGCTGCTCGCTGCACAGTGGGCCCAGATCACCACGGACAAATGAGTCTGGGATGTCTAGTCACTGGGATATGCCATGAAGTTTACTCAGAAGATGCTTCCACACAGACTAGTGACCTCCCCTCTTTCACTGGATCCCTCCAAACAGACTGCAACCCTACAGGCCATCAAACATCTGCACAACAACAAGGCAATAGTCCCTGTATCACCAGCAGAGAGGGACACAGGACTAAACTCTATGTTCTTCATGATCCCCAAGAAATTGGGGGGCTTTCGTTCAGTACTCAACCTCAAGTTCCTAAACTGGTTTGTGGTCTACAAGAAGTTCAAGATGGAGACACACCAGTCAACGCTGGTGGCCATCCAGCTGGGAGACTTCTTAACATCAGTAGATCTCAAGGATGCCTACTTGCATATCCCGATTCGCCCTTGCCATCACCGCTATCTCAGGTTTCAGATCAGTGGGGATCACTTTCAGTTCACCTGCCTTCCATTCGGACTGGCATCAACCACCAGAGTGTTCTCCAAGACGCTGGTGGTGGTGGCTGCCAACCTCCGCAGACGGGGAGTGCACATCATTCCTTACTTGAATGACTGGCTCATTTGGGTGAGATCGCTGGCACAAGCATGGTGGGACATGGACTCAGTGCTCTAGTGCCTACAGCAGCATGGCTGGATAGTCAATTGTAGCAAGAGTCATATTCAGCAATCCCAGGAGATAACCCATCTGGGGGCCAGGATCAACACAGAACAGGGTCTCATGTATCCCACGGAGGACAAGGTGATCAACATACTGGCACTCATGGAGGACATACAGGCCAGGCCTCGCTGGCCGGCACGGACATATCTTCGCTTGCTGGGTCTGATGGTGTCAGTGCTCACCATGGTACCCTGGGCCCGGCTCCACATGCAGCCCCTCCTGCGGTATGTTCTGGATGCCTGGGACCAACTCACCCAGAGTTTCATGTACGTACTCGATCCAGATCCCTCAATTCTCTCCACTCTTCAATGGTAGGGGGATCCCCACAACCTGATGAAAGGGGTTCCCCTATCATTGCCACATACGTCAATGATCACCATAGATGCCAGCCTTGCCGGCTGGGGAGCCATGCTGTCTAGAAAGGACTCTACGAACAGGATTTATAAGAGACAGTGGCAGATTTTCTGTAAATGGTCTTCTGCAAAAGATTTGTCACCTTCGGTGACAGGTCTTCCACAAATTATGGATTTCCTTAATGATGGGGCTGATAAGGGGTTGGCTTACTCCTCACTGAGGGTTCAGGTTTTGGTCATCTCAGCGGTCTGGGTCCCCCTCCCCAGAATAGATTAGATTGGGCACATCTGAATGTGGTTTGTTTGCTCAGGGCAATTCAATTTGCCTCCCCAGGGTGAGGCCTAAATGTCCGCCTTGGCAACTAAATCTGGTTCTGGAAGGGCTGCACAAGCCCCCATTTGTTTTGCATTCTCCTTGCTGGGTGACTATATAGGCAATGCTCCTCACAGCCCTGTGCTCAGCGAGAACAGTGGGCGCGCTGCAGGCTCTTTCTTGCCGGGAGCCTTATCTGTCTTTTCATGCGGGCAGGGTATCCTTAGCCACTGTCCTTTCTTTCATCCCTAAGGTGGTTTCTGCTTTTCATCTGGAACAGCCTATCCAGTTGCCAGCGTTGCTTGAGTCTACTCGGCATGGGGACACTCTCCATGCGCTGGATATGGTTTTGGTCCTTAAGGACTACTTGGGTATGACTGAAAGCTTCAGACAATCAGATTGGCTGTTTGTATTCTTTCCAGGATGGAGAAAGGGTCATACAGCCTCAAAAGAGGTGATTGCCCACTGGATCAGAGAGGCCATTCTTGTGGCCTATCAAGGGGTGGGACATGACCCACCTCAAGGTATTCAGGCTCATTCCACTAGGGCCCTGTTGGCTTCTTGGGCAGAGAAGGGGAGAGCTTCCGTTCAGGACATCTGTGCCACAGTTTCCTGATCTTCTGTCCATGCTTTCGTTCACCATTACAGGCTGAATGTCAATTCAGCTGACAGAGCTTCTTTTGGATGAGCGGTGCTTCAGGCTGCAGCTGAGCTGGGCTAGGGCCTGGGTTTTTTTTCATCCCATCAGGAGGCTTTCCTGAATTTGTTGGGGTACTGCTATGAAGTCCCGTTTGTGAAGAATTACTGAGCACTATAAAGGCTGCAGGGGATAAAGGTATTTACTCACCTGGTAAAGGTGATTATACCTGCAACCTTTAGAGTACTCAGGGTCCCTCCCTGGCTTTACCAAAACCCCCAGTCTGCTGCAGCCAGACTCATCATTCGATTTCTTTTGTGTTTCACATTTGGGTGTCTGACAGGGGTACTTGTCAGTGAAAATTACCTAATTTATATATGTGGGTACCCACAGAGCTGCATATAGGCTCATATATTAGGAGGCAGTGTAGCACAGTGGTTTAAGGCTCTGAGCTGCAAATCTGGAGACCTGGGTTTGAATCCCACAGCCCCCATTTGCATACTGTGTGACCCTGAGCAACTCACTTAACTTCCCTGTGCTCCCAGGTCACACCTGTAAACAAGCTTTCAGTTGAGTGTGTCTCTCCTGGTTAAACTATTGGGAAAAATATATATATATATGCTTGTATTTGCATGTTTTCTTCAGCTTAATTGTTTGTATTATGATTCTATGCTCTACTATCCGTGTAAGTGACAGGATAGTTTTCACATGCTGTTTGGTGGTGTTACCATCGTGTTTGGGTGTTATCACTTATTTTCTTTTTCACTAAAAGTGATATTTTACTGATAACATCCATCTTTGTGTGTTTTTTCTCTGGGGTTGTTATTTTCTTGTACCTTGTGTTTCTTTGATTGCTGCTAGGGATTACCGAACTGGAATCCTAGGGACTTGGCCAGAGGGCTTGGTCTCTGGCTGTCCAAAAGGATTTATTTTTTGTGCATGGACCAATAGGATGGAAGGAGGAGAACCCATTTGTGAGGAATTCCTGAGCTCTCGAAAGGTTGCAGGTATAGTCACCTTTACCAGGTGAGTAAATAACATTATATTCCCTCACATGCTCCAAGGACACTGGGCTAACATCCCCTACATATGGCCTCATAGAGGAGGCTTCATAGGCCCCTAATGAAGCCTCCTCTATGAAGTGATACGTAGAGAATGTTAGCCTGGTGTTCTCAGAGCATATGAGGCAATAAAATAACACTTATATTCCTGAACCTTGGTGCATGCACCATTCTTTTCTTGTTTTTAGCCCTGAATGGTTCAAGGATACAGACTACAGATTTGATAATTTTCCTGTTTCTCACCAACCGCATTATGCCAACATCACCTGCTTCTTAAGGACATCATCTTAAGGACACATTAGGGACCAAAGAATCTGTCCTTAATAGCACTTGATCCTTAAAATGCTGGCTCCACATTACTTATGAAACTGCAGTCAAAACTACAAGAAATGTTCTTAATATCATGACATTCTGAATATGCAGTGTTCTTTATAGGAAGTTTCACTGTATTCAACAGTTCAAAAGATACTCACGCACAACTCTTTAGAGCTCCAGAAACCATTTAATCATGAAGAAGGCTGAATTACATCTTGTGGTGACTTACTGTTTCAGGGAGTGTTCTGGTAGTTTCTTCCCTTGCTAAATAGTTTGGAGTGCCTTGTAAGTCTTTACTGAAGGTGACACATCTGGACAGATTTTCTTGGCTAGCACAGTTGGATTGTACAGTATCCAATCTTTTTTGAGGCATTGTTTTAAGATGACATTAAAATTGTGATCCAGAAAGGGAACTTGAATATATTAGTCATTCTGAATAGCTTGAAAAATGTTAAAATGATTGTCCATGACTTTAATTCCAGACAGTGAAGTGTGGACAGAGAAACTGCATGAGAACTGCTCATTCAGTTTACAAAAATGTAATGGAAACCATGGTCCTTTCTCACTCTCTCTCTCTCGGAGTTACAGCGCTACCTGTCTTCTGTTTATACAGTAGGTGAACTAGCTGTTTTTGTTGCTTTTCTATCAGGACAAGGATTATATATAGAATAATGCATGGAGAATGTGCATAACGAGCATTTTATGCACACCTGTGGTATGTGATACCCCATAAACCACAGGGGGCAAAGCCTGAGGGGTTTATCTGGGCACTGCACACTGAGGATGTGCATAAAATCTGAGTTTACACACTTCCCCATGCTTTATTTTTTATATTTACTGGTTCATTTGGTTACGTGTTTGTTATTCTGTTACAAGAAATAGTGAGTGAGGCATTAATATTGAACTGTATGCAAAGTTTATTGCACTAGAAGGCACAAAATGAGAATTTTTCTATTAGTGACTGTTTAACTTTACTTTTTTAGAACATTTTTAACATTTCTTAGCATAGTTTTCCCATTTTGAACAGTGTCACATAGCCCCGCCTTCACACCCCCAGCTGTAGTAAATCAGTGGAAGTCAATGAGTAGTTAAGAACAGCATTTCTCGATCAATGAAGCCAGTCGACAGGCACAAATGGACTGAGGTTGCCAGTCGACAGACAAGGCAGTTGGAAGGCTTAAAGAAACGGGTGCCTAGAATTTGAATTTGGGAACCCTATTTATTGTACAGACTACCGGGTTCTCATAGCAGATTTATTTATTGGAATTTTGATGACAGCATGGGCCCACTGGGACAGACATGTCCCTTTTTCAGGGGCGACCCGGGGAATAGAGACATTCCATATAACAAGAAATATAACACTATACAAAAAGTAGCCAGGAACGAATGTATTAATATAATGGTAAAATAACAAGAGACAGCCAAGTGAGGCCAATGAGGAACGAAACAGTATATCATCAAATCCGAAGTAATCCATCTCTGGGTAATGAAACAAGGTGCGAATGCATAATGAGCTTAGCCAGGTAGCAGTTACAAACTATACATAAGCCTTCGACTTGGGGGTGGAACCTGTCAGTTGGTCCGATCATTACACTGTGGAGTTCAGTTTTTGCACCCCCCCCCTTTATAGGCTACCCCTGTGGGGATGGCCAGGTACCGCTCTTTGCAAGGTGCAAGTTCTATGGGCCTGACAGCCGTGCTTGACCTATTGGAGCTTTCTGGAGTGAGCAATGATCCTGATGCCTTGGTTTTGGCCTATAATAAGGCCATTTTCTTGGCTCTAGATTTAATTGCTCCCGTCCATGTTTGTCCTTTCCCCCTTTGCCCTCAGTCACCATGGTTTGATGGGACTTTGAGGGAGATGTGGTGACATGGACGAAGATTAGAGCGTTGTTGGCGGAGATCCGTCCTTGATACCGACCATCTTAGATTGATGGAACATTATTAACTCTATCATTCTCAATTTCCCGTAAGAAGGCAGAGTTCCTGTCCGGGCAGATTGCGGCCGTTCAGAACCAACCAGCTCAGCTCTTTCAAACTGTCGACAGACTGTGCAACTCAGCCTGTTTACAGATTCAAAGAACTTTTTCACAAGTTGAGTGTGATGAGCTTGCTCGCTTCTTCATGGCTAAGGTGGCCGACATCAGGGCTGCACTCCAGCCTGCACCCTCTATGGAAGAAGCTGTGGATCGGCACTTGCCCACAGCCTCTAGGCCCTCCTGGAATTCTTTTGATCGTCCTGAGTTCATCAATGTCATGAGGATTGTCCAGAGTATGCACCCTACATGCTGTAGTTTGGACCCTGGCCCGACCTCCCTGATAAAAGGTTGTCATGATATTATCGGCCCAGTCCTAGCATGGATAGTCTGGTGCTCCCTGGATATGGGTGAGTTTCCTAGCTCCCTGAAGGAGGCAGTGGTGATGCCCCTCCTGAAGAAAGCTTCCTTGGACCCAGATTACCATGCCAACTACAGACTGATCTCTAACCTTCCCTTAGTAGGGAAGGTTATTGAGAAAGTAGTGGCCGTGCAGCTGAAGAACCATTTAACCATCCATGACATCTATGAACCACTCCAGTATGGTTATTGAAAGAGGCATAGTACAGAGACAGTGCTGGTTCGGGTGCTTAATGATTTCCTGATGGCAAGAGATTGGAAAAGCCGCTCCATCTTGGTTCTTCTCGATTTCTCTTCAGCTTTTGACACTGTGGACCATGGGGTACTTCTCAAACACCTGGAGTTCAGCTGTGGCTTGTCAGGTACAGTCCTCAGCTGGTTTAGATCTTTCCTCACAGGCAGAACTCAGAGGGTGGTGTCTGGGATTAATTCTTCCCACCCAGTCTCTTTCTTGTGGGGTTCCCCAGGGTTCAGTGTTGTCCCCCATGTTGTTCACAGTGTACATTCTACCCCTCGGAGACATTGTAAGAAGGTATGGGCTAAGGTTTCATTGCTATGCAGATGATACCCAGCTCTACCTATCTTTCGCACCTGACCAGGATACAGCTCTCTCGGTATTTAACAGCTGCCTCACTGAAATCCAGTGCTGGATGAACTCAAGCTGGTTGAAGTTGAACTCAGAGAAGACTGAGGTAATGGTTGTGGACCCAGGTCACAGAATAGAGGGAACAGGAGTTGGTTTACCCTCGGGACTTTTGCTGGGAGGTATTCAGCTCCCTTCCTCTGAATGGGTGCGGAACCTGGGGGTGATTTTTGACAATGAGCTGACACTGCATTCGCAGGTGTCAGCAGTTGTCAAATCATCCTTTTACCATCTGAGGAACATCACCAGGATTAAGCACTTTGTTACATCCAGCGCTCTGCCTACACTGGTCCACGCCTTTGTGACCTCATGTCTTGATTATTGCAACTCTCTTTATCTAGGGCTTCCTAGGGTTGATATCTGCCGCTTGCAGCTTGTGCAAAATGCTGTGGCCCAGTTATTGACAGGTACTCCTCATACCTGTCATATTTCTCCGTTGCTACGTGACCCACACTGGCTGCCAATACAGTGGTGGATCTCCTTTAAAGTTGGTCTTCTGACTTATAAAGCCCTACGTGGACTGGGCTCGGACTACTTGAAAGAGCTTCTGGTACCTTACTGCTCTAAGTGATCACTTCGCTTGGCAGATGAGGGGTTGCTAGAGATTACAAGGGTTTCTTTAAAATCTTCAGGGGCTCAGGCTTTTATCTATGCTGACCCTTCCCTCTGGAATTCTCTACCCCATCCACTTCGACAGTGTGCATACGTGGAGGAATTTAAAAAGGCCTTAAAGACCAATTTGTGGTCTAAGATTTATCCTGATTGATATGCTGTTGGGATTTTATGGGTTCAGTAATCTCGTTTTTATTTCTCTTATCTGTAACTATCGTAAGGCACCTTGGGCTGGATATTCAAACTGCGCCCAAAAAGTGCGCAATAGCAGGAGCCAGCGCAAGTCCATTGTGCCCATGCACAATAGATGCTATATTCAAAAAAGGAGCAAGCCAAACTGCGCCAACAGCCAACGTCTGAATATCACACAACTTACGCCATAGTGCAACTAGGAAGGGGAAGCTGAGCAGATATGATGTGCCATGGCGCAACAAGGGCTGCCCAGCTGAGCAGCCCAGAGGTGCCATAGCACAAGCAGGGGGCCCCTCAGCAGCAGAGCAATGTAACTGCACAACCAGGGAGGTAGGTAGGGGCCCACCACCCATGCCACAGATGGGCACAGGAACACACAGCAGAACTGACAATGCACCCCCACACCCTAAGCACAGCACAACTGGGGGAGGGCTGGAATATCCACCGGCCCATGGGGACAAGCAAACAAAGCACAGCTGGGCCACGGTGCCCCAGCACACCCACCGGCAAGCTGAGACTGCCACACAAGGAGGGCGGACCACCCCATGCCACACCAGCCCCCCTTGTGCACAGCACACCCTGCACCATGACCCCAAGACACCCCCCATGAGCAGTGACCACCACTGCAGGAAACCCCATGCATACCACCACCCCCACTGTCACACTGCAACCTCGTGTACCACAGAACCATACAAGCCAGACCCACCATGAGCACCCAGCAGTGGGTGGCAGCACACGGCAATACAACAACGGCAGACACAGTGCCAACACACACAATCCCCCTGAGGCACAGCTGAGAGACTGAACATGTGTCGGCACAAGAGGTACCCCACACGAGAAAGGGCGTGCCCCTGACACCACCACCACCATTGATACAGCACCCTGCACAGTAGACAAGTGTCACATCCCGACCCACCACGAGCCACAGCAGCCAGCACAGACACCCACAGTGGTACGTGGAAGCATGCAGCACACCGGATGCAACACAGTGCAGGGGCAAACACACACCCATACCCACAGGGACACTAACACAGGGACGCAGTAGTGTGGCAACCAAGCCCCCAGTGTGGGCCCATGAAAACTGTGCACACACAGCCTGCAGTCCTCCATGGCATAGGTGTGACACCCACCCTGTGCATGAACTGTGGCCCTGTACGCCACCAGCATATGCCTGTAGCACAAGTCACAGACAGTGGTGCACAGCCCCTGCAACACACACAAGCCACAGCATGGAGGTGGGACAGCAACTGCGGAGGCCACAGTGTCACCCGAGGCAAACATGCACCACACCAGTGACAGGAGGCAACCCAGCATTGTGGCAGTCACAGTGGATGATCTGCAGAGACAGCCACCACTGACAAGGCAGCAGACCTCACAGGCCACAGACATGCAAGGGTGTCAGCTGCACAGGCCAAGCACGGGTTGACAGGGGCACAATGGACACAGAGCATGCACCATGGACCACTGCACACAGTAATGCAATGCACAGGGAACAACACACATACCACAGACACTGATAGCCACTCTCACACCAGAGACACTTCCCCACACACACACACACATACCCATGACTGAACCACCCCAGATGCCATGCACACCACTGCAACTGAGCACCTATAGCCAGCTGCAAATCAGAGACCACCACAGTGTTCATATCAAAATATTTGTATTCAAAAACATATCAAAATTAACTATATACAACTATGTACAAACATGGGGGGGAGGGACAGGAACAAGGTGGGGGGGGTGGAGTGAGGCAGGGTGGAACATATGGGAGAGGGTAGGTGGGGTGTGAGGGTTGAACAAAGGGGGGTAGTCGCGGGATGCTCGTGCAGATGTCAGTGTCCAGCCTGGTCCTCCACTACCTGGGGCTGTTGCCTGGGCCGCCTCCTCCTCCTCACCCCATGCTGCTGTAAGTCCCTCAATATGGAGAGGGACTCTTGCGCCACCTGCAGAAGCTCCTGGATGGCCTGCTGGATCCGCAGGAGTATCTGCACACCTAGGACAAGGGATCAGAGTCAATAGGTGTGACTGTCCATCCCCCTACAGCCCACCTATTATGCATGGCATACAGCCATGTGCCACGCTCCTGTGATGGTGTGCGCCCACCCACAGTGACCGTGTCCACAAGACATGCCCAACCAGGCAGCAACAGCCACATGTACCACTGCACACACACCCACCGCCCATGTCCAGCACAGCACAACCAAGGCCGAAAAGTAACGTGGCTATGCGGTGTGCAGGCAGTGCCACAGCCATGTGCCCAGTGCACGCATGGACCACCTTTGACGCACTCCCAGACATGCAGTGCCACTGGACAGTGCTGACTGTCACATGTCGCCTGCATGGCAGTGTTGTCCATGGATGGTGGCCATGCCCTGCTTCCCACCCTGTCACACAGCATACAATAGCAATCATGGTGTCATGGCACTCACCCTCATCGGGACGTTGATGGTGTTGGGGTTGGTCCCCGACATGCCCCTGTGCAGCATCCTCCTCCCTCTGCTGCCACTCCACCATCCTCCTCCGCTCGGCCACTCCTGTGGGAGACAAAAGGAGAGAAACACATCAGTACAAACCCAAAGCAAATTCCCTGCCCCAATGTGTGCCCACCCACCCAGCCAGACCCACCCACCCCATACCCTGTAAACACCGCCACAGCCAACCCTAGACTATCCCTCCCTATGTGCTGGACACATAAGACAGTGTTACCCATATGGACCATACAAGTGTGTAGACGTATCACCTACCTGGACGAGGCACCACGCCCCTCCCGGCACGCGACCGCAGATGTGCAAGTTGCTCCGGCTCCCTCCTTCTAAGGTCCCCATACCGGTGCCTGCACTGTTCCACCGTTCTCCTGCGGCCAGTGGCCACCTCCAGGTTAGTGGCCACCTCTTGTCAGACCTGGGTCCTGGCCCTGTCCAGTGCCTCCTCCCCAAAGAGTGGGCCATGGTGTGGCTTCCCACATGTCAAGCCAAGGTTGGCCAGCTCAAGGACACTCCACTGAGGGCTCTCCTGCGTGCCATCTCTAATGCTATAGTAGGCAATATGGCACTCTGCAGCGCACGCTTACATGGAAGTGCTGCGTTGCAACACCACCATTCCCTATCGCTGTCACCGAACAGTGTGATACAGGTGCAGCCATGCCAGACGTATAGCGCCAAGGGGGCAAAGGTCGGGCACAGGGTCATGGGTCTCTGGCACAAGGCCACGCACAGCGCCATCAGACGTCTATCCATCTAGCATGATTGGTTGCCTGTGTGCCATCGTCACAGTGAACTATTGCGCAGTTGTGCAACAGCGCCATGTAGTGACCCTCGCCATAGTGCCACTGGCACAATGGTGGCCGTGTCCTGAATTGCCTACTGTGCACAGCACATCATCAGCACAGCAGACGCCTGCGTAAGCTACCTGGGCATGCACAGTGTGGTGTACTACGCATGCCACAGAACTGCACCATTGGCTCAGCATGTTCAACACAATTGCGTAAAGCGCAAAAGCACGATATTCAGCCGTCATATGCAAATCATCCAATCAGCCATGCAATGACGCAGCAGCACAATTTGCATCTCATTAAAGTTGCTCCTCACCTAATTTGCATGGATTGCGCTATAAAAATGAGACACTGTTCTGCAGTGGCTATATTCAGTTACTGAAGTTTATTGGTGAGTTGCATGCTGTGTGGTGTTCTGGACTGTGGTATCAGGGACTTGCTTTGTACTGCACAGTCACAGGTAATCACTGTCATCCATACAGGCTGAATAATGACTGAGCGAGGACTGGGTGAGGAGGACAACGATGTTGGGCGGAAGAGGAGGCCCAATTTCACCAAGGCCGAGACGGAGGCACTCTTCGAGGCCTACATCAATCAGGAGCCACTGCTCAGTGGATGGCGGGGCACCCCTCAGGCCTGTGCTGCTGAATGGGAGGGGGTGGCATGTGCCATCAACCTGCACGGCAGCCACCAGTGCTCTGTGCAGGAGTGTAAGAAGAAGACGGGTACCGACAGGAGGAGGGTGAAGGAGAAGGTGGCTGCCATCAGGGCGGCACGTGCTGCAACAGGCGGGGGCCAGCCGGAGGTGGTGCAGCTGACACCGGCAGAAGACAGGCTCACTGCAAGCATGCAGCGCAGTGCCATTGAGGGTGTTCCAGGAGGTGGCTTCCAGACAGGTGGTAGCCCATCACTGCATGGTACGTCATGGTCTGTCGGGGGGGAGGGTAGATCACATGCACTAACGTGTCCTTACTTTCTGTTACAGATCCTGCACGTCTGCAGGGGTCAGCGGTGGAGGGCCTGTCCACTGTGGACAGTCATCTGGAGTTGGAGGAGGGACCATCCACCTCTGCAGGTAGCCGGCGAGCATTGCAACAGTGGATCCACCTGGCTGTCAACACTGATGTCGTTGAGACAGGTGTGGGGGAGGCCCTTCCTGTGTCTCAGCGGTCTGGCGTCCAAGGATGCCAGCATGCTGTGGCTGTGACACAGACCTGCACCAATGATGATGCAATGACTGTTATGGGCAGTGACATGTGTGTGTCACGGAATGGACACACAGCAGGCCAGCTCACGCCCATGGACCTGGCTGGTTCTGATGTGTGTGCCAGCGTGTCAGCACAGTCCCAGGCTGTGCCTGTCAGCACCAGTGGGGCAGCACCGGTGGCTGGTCAGGTCAGTGGCACTGTTGCGGCCACAGCAGTGGAACAACCGATCCCTTGGGCACAGTAGGTGGAGGGGCAGCAGCAGCAGTCGCCCACCAGGACTGGGGGTTCAGGGTTCAGCGGTGGCGTCTGTGCACCGCCTGTGGACTTGCCCATACCTGGTCCTGGTGAGCAGCGCCCACCCTCAAGGGGTGCTGAACATCATGCCCTTCCATACCCTGAGGGACAAGATGCCGAGGTGGCAGACGACCTCTTTGACAAGCACACCCACCTACTGCAGGCATCAGTGCAGCAGCAGATGCAGCTTGCAATGTCTGTGGAGGCACTGTGTGTGGCTCTGGAGCGGGTCGAGGAGCGACACAGCAGGAACACCAATAGGATCCTGTCACAGATTGTCCAGTTGCGAGAGGATGTGACCACTGCCATTGACAGGCAAACACAGGCATTGGTCGATGTCATGGCCACAATGGGCACACAGTCAGGTGCCCATGTGCCGCTTACACCGCGCAGTTTGCTATCCACTCCCCATTCCCGGCGTGGTGCGACACCCACTCTGTCGATGCCGGGTTCAGCTGTGGGCATCCCGAGCACTCCTGGTGCAGGTATGTTTGGTGTGCTGCAGACCCCTGCATGGGCACGGTCGTGTTCGCACAGTGGAACCCCTAGTAAACCATCGGTGCCACCCCATGAGGCCCATGGTCAGCCTGCCAGTGCTGCTGGGTCTCTGCGGGGCTGCCCATGCATCCGAGGCAGACATGGCACTGTGCCGCAAGACTGACCAGTCTCCCAGTGTGGGCACTGTCTGGTGCTGCCCTGTGTGCATTGTGTGTTTCAGTGGGCAGTGCACCAGTGGGTGCCTAGCCCTACATGCAGACACACGGCCCACCTGCACATCCTCCCGACTGCTGTCCACAGGTATGTGTGCATGATGATGCCTGCATTGCGTTGTACACCAAAGTGCGATAGTGCCCAGCATCTGACACATGCACATAGACAGTCAGTGGAGGTGGTGGCCTGTGGACATGTGTGTTGCTAGTGTTTGTGTTCCGGCTCTGTTTTGCACCTGACCCCTGTGCACTTTGTGCCTATTGTGTGTGCGCGTGTGTGTGTGTCTGTCCATGTGGCGTGTTACTGTTCACCCCTCCCTGGTTGTATGTGTGTGCTTCTGTGCCCTGCCACATCCCTTGCCAGCATGCACCCCTGGTGTGTTTCCATGTGTGTATGTGGGTTGTGCCCTAGCCACTGGTGGTTGCACATGGCCCCATGACTTACCTGTGTTGGCTGAAGTGCTCCTCTGTGATGGTGTCCCAGTGCAGCTGTGCCAGCCGGATCAGTCGGGGGTCCCGTCAGCCAAGGGGGGGCTGCCCATCCCCATCATCACCGGCATCACCATCGTCCCCATCGCTGTCCCCCTCTTTGACCTGTACGGCTATCCCACAGTCTTTGGCCATGTTATGCAGGATACAACAGGCCAGGAATATCCCACAGGCCTTTGAGGGGCTATAATGTAGGGCACCACCAGAGGTGTCCAGGCAACAGAAACGTGCCTTCAGCATCCCAAACACCCGCTCAATGACGTTGCGTGTGGTGGCATGTGCCTCATTGAAGCATTGCTGCGATGGGATCATGGGCCGCCGGTAGGGTGTGAGCAGCCAGGGACGGAGTGGGTATCCACTGTCACCTGTGTGGAGATAGTGGAGGTTAGTGTCTTGTTCAGGCTCAGACTGCCCCAAACCCTGTGGGCCACACCCATGGCACCTCAGGCTTACCCCCCCTTGCCCACGATTTGTCAGTTCTACATACCACTCACTAGATGACCTGTGGGGATGTCCCACTCTCAATCGATGGCACAGTGCCGACTGGTACCAGATGAAGGAATCATGTGCTCCCCAGGGTGCGTGGCACAGACATTGATGATGCCCACTGGCATCACACACCACCTGGCAGTTGACACTGGCATATCCCTTCCGATTCATGGTAGGTGGCCCCATCGGAGCCAGGTGGTGTGCGAATGGCCACATGGGTGCAGTCTATCACCCCTAGCGTGCCAGGCGTACATGCTACCCTGTGGAACTCCTGTATATTTGCTGTGCGCTCCATCACGCTGCTGGGGAAATGGATGTATTCCTCAGCATGTGGCAGCAGTGCGCTGAGGAATTGGGTGAGGATGCGTGACGTGGCCTACTGTGTTATGCCTGTGGTATCCCCTGTTGGTCTCTGGAAGGTACCCGTGGCGAGCAAGCACATGCAGGCTGTTACCTTTGTCTCCACTGACAGAGCATGACTCCATCGTGTGGGTGCCTGCATCACATCACTGCATAGCTCACAGAGCCACCTCAGTATTGCCCTGTTCAGGTGGTACCAGCCCACAATCTCAACATCTGTGTACAGCTCAAAGCTGGTGCGGGCTCGGTACTGCCTGTTGGGGGCATGCCGCCGATGGGCCCTTCCATGGCCACGTCCCTCTGCAGCATGCCTTCTCACCCCCCTCATTACGGCTTCCATGTGGAAGGTGGCACTGTCCATGTCCCTGGCTTGTGCCCCCAGCTGATGTTGCTTTGTTCCTCCCCGCTGTCCTGACTGCTACCTCCCCTGCACCGGGTACACCTACTGGCCTCTGCACTCTGTGGCCCCACACACCTTCCCTTGCCCCTCTTCTGTGTTGTGGTTTCCCTGGCCTGCCCTCTTTCTCCCTATTTCTCTGTGCCTATCTCTGACACATGTGGCTTCCCTGTAGCGTTCTTGCGCCTCTTCCTTGCTCCTTTTTATTTTGGCTCATTTCCGCTATGGCGCAACTTCCGCCTGCTCCACTGTTGCACATTGCACAAGTCTTTGAACATCGCACTGTGCACTTTATGCATGGTTCCACCCCCTTCAGTTGCGCATGCCTTCATTATCATTGCACTGTTGCTCAGCATGTTTTCAGTGGCGCAACTGCCTCCTGCTGAATATCGCAGAATGGCGCATTTTCTAACTTGCGCTGGTGCAACCCTATTGCGCATTGCACAACCCTTTTGAATATCCAGCCCCTTGACTTTAAGAAAGGCGCGGTATAAATAAAGTTTTTATTATTATTATTATATAATACAATATACCGTATTACATGTGCACAGACAGTGAAGTGGTGAAGTCAGGAGAGGGTGTGTGTGGAGAAAACTGAGTATCAGGTAGGGATGGGTGAGAAGAGAGAGAAGTGAAGGAGGGAGAGAAGACACAGGTTGACAAGAGAGAATTAGGTGCAGTTACTGTTTCAAATAGGAGGTGGAAAGAAGATTTCTTTGAAATATCTCTTGAACTGGGGAAGAGACATACATGAAAGTGAACTGCTTGGGAGGTTATTGCATTTATGAGGTGCTGCGGAAGAGAAGTATCTCTTGCCTGTGGTTAATCAAGTTTTGGGTATACATAGTATAGGAAGGTGGGAGGATCTGAGGGTCCTAGGGAAGGATTTCAGCATGAACAGATTGGAGAGGATGGGTGAGGAAGAAAGATGGATGAGTTTGAAGACAGTGCCAGGGTCTGTCCTCTCACTGGCCGTTCACTTGCGCTTCCTCACAAAAAACACCAGCTGCCATAGATTCACGGAGACTCAAGGTCTGAATGCAGTAGCATATTAACTATTTGCACTGCTCTCCCACACACTGAAGCTTCATTGATTGAGTTTTCTGTTGTTTTGGGGATTTTTTTGCTGCTGGGGAAGTCAGTGGGGGATCCACTCCTGATCAGTTATAAAACTGTGGCCCGTTTTTTTTCTTTTGAATGATGAGAACTCAGTCATTCGCGCTGGTGATTTTCGTGATGGAGTGCTAGCAAACGGCCAGTGCGAGGACAGACCCTGGCACAGGTGCTCAGCTGCAGTGAGAGCTATTTTTAGAATTTTTAAGAAAGATGATTAAGACCGTCCCAGTGGCACTGGAGGATGAGGCGCTGGTTGCTATACCTCGCATCATGCCAGTGACCTGGATTCGGGAACGAACCCAGGTCGCCTGGGTTCGGCAGGGGTGAGACAGGATCAAGCATCCGGAGTACTGCTCTCCTCTCTTGTGGGGAGGGAGGTTTGTTGTCTCACTCATTGACTGCCCTCTGGTGGTAGCTGAAGGGCAGTACAGGTCAGGAGACACACGCCGATGTTCTTACGTCAGTAGGGGAAGGGGGATGGGAGAAAAGAGGAAAAGGGAGCTGGGGGGCTGCATGATGGCCCCGCATCCCTGTACCACCCCCAGATTCTGGATTTGTGCCCGTGGGGAAGCTGGAACTCTCCTCTACCTGGCCCCATTGTAGGGGGAAGCCATGGGAGAACTACTGTGGGGTTGGCTAAGCGAGAACACACAGGGCCGGAGGATGAGTCTCTTTGAGGGAGGGCCATAGCCACCTGCCAGGTTCCGGGATGTAGAAAATGAATAATTAAAAAAAGGAAAAAAAAGTGTGTAATCCCAAGGAGGGGCTAGTCTAAAGGCTACTACCCCTGCCTGTATGGCAACACACAGGTTGAGGGGCCTGAGTTCTGTATTTAGGTGCCTCCACCCAAAGGAACGGTATTGGGTTAGCTTAATTGTTCTGGTATAGCCCTCTGGGATGCGATAGCAACCCACCAACCCTTCTAGTGGCCCAAGTAATAACATAATGGTACATTCACATTCAGTAGATAGCAGTAATAATGTGCTCATGCTCGTTTCACTTACCACCAGGGCTGGATCTGAGGCAACTGCCCTGGAGACCCCCTGGAAAATAAGATCAGCAATGCAATAATACAATATTTACACTGTAACCCAACTAATAATATATACACCAGCCAGATTAAATGTGAAAAAAGACAATCTGGTTTATTTAGGGGCAGTGAACAAGGGAAGGATGTGAATCTAGCAGAACGATTAGCAAGCTGAGTTAAATCAGAATCATCTGGCATGCACTTTAAGTCCCAATCTGACAGTTCAACAGTCCTGGGTACCCAGTTTGTCATGAAGATTAGCCTGAAGCATTTCCCGTGGTGGCCGGTGTTGCAGCTGATGTTGGGGCACTTAATGAAAGAAAACAGTTAAGCATGCACACAACCCAATTATTTGTAATCCAAGCTGGATGGCTCAATCTGTTGCAAGAACCCAGTAAAAGAAACAATTAGATGGTACCACAATGATTGTTTGCTTTCATCGCAAGGGGCTACCCTGATTTGTACTCATACTACCAGGACCTAGATGCAGTACAGGCGAGATACAGACCTCATGGTGATGATCAGGGAGGCCAGGTGAAGCAGGGCCGACATGATTGAACTCCAGGTGGTCACTACCTGCTCTATGGTGTTGGGCAGGAGGCTGAATCCCCAGGCTGTTTTTTCACCGAGAAAGACTCTGAGGCACAAGTAGCAGCCTAGGCTGAGATGACAGGGCCCAGGCAGGAAGAACAGTCCTGAAACCATTTTTGATCTTCTGCTAGTGAAGCCTTCAGCTGGTGCAACAGATTATACTGTGGGGAACCAAATCACGACCAACGAAACACATTCAGCACATTTAAATCACTAATTTCCTTAAACAACAGTTCAGATTCAGTCCAGGTGCAATTTCACAGCTGCACTGCGCGAACCTTTCAATCCGAGTCTAACTCTCTCAACTGCTGGGCCAATCACTTCAGTAGCAAGTCTTCGGTCTAAATCACCAGTCACACTAACAAACTTCTTCTTTCTTCTGCCACAATTCCAAGGCTAGAAATCAGACAGGTCTGACTTCTGCAATAGGCAGTTCAATTGCAGGAGAACGTGGCAGGAAGGCCAGCTGAGCCTCTTCCCACTGATTCCCCTACACTCCTTCAGGGAGCAGCTGCTTGAAAGCTCAAGCTGTTCACTCTTCCACTTCCAACTCTAACTGATCCACTGCTTCAGGCAGTTCTGGGCACTTCCCTTGTAATCCAAAAGGTTCAGTTGGCCGAGGGAGCTGTTATTCACAGTAAGGGCACCCCCTCTAGGTCCATTTAGGCTCCAACACTCCAAAACTACAGAATTTCCTTCTCACAAGACCCCTGGGACAAGCTCCATTTTAAGTCCCCAGTGGTTCGATTGATCCAATTACTGGAAGTTTAGGACCAAACATGGTGGCTTCCATCCAAATGTTCAAGCTGCAATCAAAGCAGGTTAGACAAACTTCTCTATCTTTAATACGGTAACAGACAAACAGTAAATAATCACAGTCCCCATGAAAGCTCCCTCTGCACAAGTAGTGACTGCAGAATGGAGCAGAATAACACACTGTCTGGCCGGTCACAAGCCTTAAATCACTCAGACCCAGCCCAGACTAATTTCTAACACATATTAGCTATGCTCTTAAAGAGACAGAAGTGGATTCTCACTAGGGCACTCTCACACAAATAGATAGAACTAACCAAGACAGGACACCAGCCTGACAGTCGGCATTAAGGAGACCAGGAAGACATTATAGTAAACCTCAATTTGTAGGGTGGGTTGCACTCTTCCCTGCCTGGAAAAACTTGGCGTCCGCGTCGAGTCTTCTATATAAAACACTATACGTGAAATACATGCATGTTTCATTTGGTATACCATAAAATAAAAGCTGATGCATTAGTAAAATAAACTGGTCATAACAACAGTATAGCTACACTTTTTCATTTGCAAACGACATTTCAGTAATAACACATTTTCATACATTTTCATAAACATGTTAGCAGATTCAAACAGTTTCAAACAGTTAAACACATTACTCTCACAATTCTGGTATGTATTACCTCCTGCATACTAACCCACATGACTTGGGGCCTATCGCTCCCTATCATCTACACTAGGGCTGCAATGGGCAAGGGTGTCAGTACACTGATTGGAGGGTTTCACTTTTAGCTTAGATGTGGCAGAATAACCTAGTTTTGGAACATAGCTTTCAGAAATATACACTCCTTTGCTAACTACATGTAACGGGAGGTCTATAGGCCATCCTGGGGAGTCATAACTGAGGCGTATCACTGGCTTTGTGGCTTTTCCAGACTTTCTGGGAGGGGCAGGCACAGGCTCAGTTCTTTCAACATTGCTTGTCAATTAGTCTGCTTCTGAAGAAAAGTGTACCTCTACACTGGTTGTCTGTTCTGTACTGGAAGCACTTTCAACTTCTTGCTGTTAGTTCTGGTTCAACAATATTACTTTCAGTACTTGGTTCTGAAGAAACTCCAGGTTTGTCATTCAGAGGAAATTCCATGGAATTTAAATCTTGTAATACATTACTGATACTTTCAACATCATTATCTTCACTAACATCAATTTCTGTAACATTTTCAGAATCACTGGTTGGAACCAGTTCTAAGTTTTCTTGTATATCACCAGTGGTACTTTCTGTTTCTGGCTCTCTCTCTTTCTTGTGGCTGTAGTCCGGGTCTCAGGCATCTGAGACGCTAGCAAGAAAGACTTTCTGAGTCCTATTAATTGGGCCTTGACTCTGCCCGCATCTTCAGGGAGATGGCACTTACATTGCATATGTCCATCCCCCGCAATGATAGCAGAAAACCATGTCCTTATTCAGTGGCTTTCTCTGTGTGGACCCACCAAAAGCCTTCTGTTGCAACTTAGATATGGCCATGACTATATCACACAACCGGGCAAACCGGGCCTCCAGCTTGCTCAATTGGACTTCCCATGTGGGGGGTGGGACCTGTTCCCCTGGTGTCTCTGTCACTGGGTTATAACACTCCAGGGAGTACTTCCCTTAGTTGTGGTTGATCCTGGAACTGGCTCCACATGGTCATCTCCTTTGGCCTGGTGTTCAGCTCTCCTCATGGCCCACATTAATTCCACAAAGGAAGGAGTACCCTCCACACATTGCTGCATATGTATCCATAGTATGATGAAGCTAGAATCCTCCACCAAGGTTAAAACTGATCCATCCTGACCTGGTCTAAATCTTGCAGTGTGACCCCCCTCCTCGGTCGATTACTTTTAGCAGAACGTGTTCGACTCTTAGTATATAAGCCGAGAGCAATTCCCCCTTGTGCTGGTGCATAGCATTGAATTTCCACAGTAGCTGACTCATATCCTCATGAGGGTCAAAAACAGAGGTCAAGGCATACAAGTACTGCTGCGCGGACGTGGTAGACCCAGTGGATTGAAGGCCCCGGGTGACATCTAGAGCGGGCCCCCGCAATGTCACAGTCTCCAACCACTTCTCCTCATCGGCTCCGGGCCATCTGGCTAACATCCAGGTGGTAGGGAGAGAACTCAGTGGCATCACTTTTAGTGCAGCTATACACATGTACTAAGGTACTAATCTATTGGCTCCATTTAGACTTGTCTCAGGGATGGAGTGTGAAACACTAACCATGTGTTGCAAGAAACCCTTTGCCGCCAAATTTCTCTTAACTACCTGACATTGGGTATTTTGGCCACTGGGAGGTGCTAATCCTAGGGGTGCCTCCAAGATGTAACCAAGAAAGTGCAGTATTAAGGGCAGTTTGGGATTGGTAGTTAATGGGGAGCCTGATCGCCTATGGAGACCTGGCATTTTGGTATAATTATAAATTAGCTGGTGCTGGTGGCTGGTGCTGGTGACCAGCTCTAAAAATTCGAAACCTCAGGGAGATCTTCCCTTCTTGATGAATCAAATGCTGTACCTAGTAATGTTGTTTTCCATAATGAATTGATCCAACCTGAGTTTATAAGATTCAAAACACTCCCCATTTCCACTGCTTCCTTTGGGAGCTTGGTCCAATGATTTACCATTCTCTATGTAAAAAAAAATGCTTTGTCACATTACCCATAACTCTGCCCCCTACCCCAAGCATGACACATGGCCTCTTGTCCTATGGTTCTAAACAAGCTGAAAAGGAGCAGGTACCTGACTCCTTCAGGGAGGACACAGAGCTGGTCGGGAAGAGTGAACAGGACAATTTGGTTGCTCCCAGTGGTGAAAACAGAAGAAAGACAGAAAGGAGTATCCTAGATGTAGTGGGGTCTATGATTGGAAGGGCGGAGAAGGTGGTAGAATGAGAGAAAAGGGGAGGAGGTGGTGGTTAGATACACGCATCAGCCCTCTAGGACATTGATAGATCAGGGAAGATGGTAGAGGAGGGGGAGCTGGAGGTGCTGGTATACTTGGGTATCAATTATCTAGCAAACCAGCATACTGAGGTAGTGAATTGCAACTTTTAAAGGCTGGGGACAGACTGAAGGCACACTCAGCTTCCCAGGCCTTTTCTGAGGTCTTCCCTGTGTGGGGTGGGGAAGGGAAAGGATAGAGTGAAGAAGGAGGAGATGGAGGAATTTAACAGGTGGTTGAAGATATGATGTCAAGAGGAGGGATACCATTATATGGGAGACGGGGGGGTTCTGAGGCAGGAGGATCTTCAAGGGTAACAGCCTTCACCTAACAAGAAAGTGGACTAGTGCACTTGGGCAGGGTTGATGTCTACATTGGTGGACACTTAAACTCACTGAGGGGGAGACTGAGGCTGGGGAAACCACAAAGGACAGACAGCAAGACAGGGACTTAGCTAGGACTCCCCCATAATTCTGGGGCTAGGAACTGATGAGAGGGAAGCAGCAAACAAGGATTCATAATAAATTAAGAAAACGTGCCAGGAAGGGGGGCTCACAAAGGTGGCAAGGAGCAGGAAAATCAGAAGATTAAGGAAAGAGGGGGATGAAGGGAGAAGACCTGAAAAAAGGGGAGGGTTATAAGCACAAGTTGGAAGGCAGTCTGCCTTAATGTCAGGAGCTTAGGAAACAAAATTAGTGAGCTCCACGAGATGGTAGCAAATACTTGGTTATACCTTATAGCCATTAAGGAAACATGGGCCAATGACTGGGACCTGCCAGTACCAAGCTGCACCATGTATAGGCAGAAAGGGAAAAGGAGGAGTAGCTCTGTATGTCAAGGAAGGCATTGAAGCAGTAAAGGATGGGTCTACTCTAGGTACATCGGGGAAAAGAATGGGGAAATCGAATCACTATGAGTACAGCTCATGAGGATGGTCTATGAAGCACTGGGACAAGGGGATGAGGGTGATAGAGAACTAGGGGCAGAAATAGAGATGGGACTTCAACAGGGGTGGTAGTAGTGCTGGTGAGGGATCTCAACCTGTCAGACATAGATTGGGACATTCCAGCAGCTAAGAATACCAGAAGACAGGCCCTGCTAGCTATGTTGCAGGGCTTCCTGCTAGTGCAGCTGGTCAGGGAACCCACAAGGCAGGTTACCATTCTCAACATGGCGCTTATCAGCTTGGAAATGGTAGGTGGAGTGTGAGTTGGGGAACCACTGGGGTCCAGTGACCATAACACCATAGGGTTTAAACTGTCCTTGGGTACCAGTATACCCTTGTTAAAGGCTGAGGTTCTGGACTCAAAACAGCAGACTTTTACGAGATGAGGGAATTAGTCCAGGATATGTTGGTTGAGGTAGGCAAAATCAGAGGGATGGAGAAAAAGTATAGAGTAATCAAAGGGGACAGGCAAGGCAACTAAGTCATGCTTGAGAATGGTTACCAATAAAAACAGATGTAATAGACCAATCTGATTCTCTAAGAAGGTAAGGGAGGCAGTGAGTGCAAAAAAAAGGTCTTTTTTTTTTTTATTCATTTTTATCCCCTGGTCACCCAGCCTGCCCCAATCGGTTCCTCTCTCCCACAACCCCATCAACCCATTGTCTCTTGGGCTTACTTAGTGACCCTTGCAGTGCCCATTTCCCAGGAGGAGTTTAGGTTGGTTGTGGGTTGTCATGCTCAGTAGGTGAATGCAGGGTCCTCAGGGAGAAGAATGCATCATTCTGATGGCTGGGGTGCTTTCTGTTGTTCTGGAGAACTCTCGGATGCTCCACGGGTGTGGTGGCTTGACGTGCAGCATGCTGACATCTTACACAGAGAGCGTCCTCCACCCAGAGCTGCTGCTGTAGCCTGTACCTCCACCTGTGGTCACTTAGGTTGTAGTATCATGGCAGATCAGGATATCCACTCTCCCTGAAGGAGGAGAGCATCCATTGGGATGCTCAATTCTTCTCCCTCTGACTGACCCCCAAATGGACCAGGATCAATCCCGAACCCAGGTCGCAGGTGTGACAGCAGGTGAGGCTTAGATGTCTTAGCCCTCCATGCCACTGGGCCTTAAAACAGGGTCTTCATCTGATACAAAGAGAAGAAGGGGGAAGAGAAACGGAATGAACACCAGGTAAAGATGAAACTGTCTAAAAAGGCAATCAGGGACTCAAAAGCAAACACAGAGATGCATACTGTGGAGGGGTCAAGGGAGGGGAAAAACAGTTTTTCTGGTACATAAGATAAAAAAAGAAAGATGAGAGGGAGAAGTGTAAGGCTGACCGAGAGGGTCAGGGTAATAGAGGAGGAGAGCAGAAGGCAGCTGTTCTTAATGACAACTTCTGGTAAGTATTCACAGTGGAGGATAACGGGCCTTTGCTGGAAAGCAGTATAAAGGCTGTTGCAAGGGGAATCCCATAAATGGGGCAGGTGGTAATTACAAGAGAAAGGGCTAGAAAAGGGCTTGCAACCCTGAAAATAGATGTGGCTCCAGGGCCAGATGGGATGCACCAGAGGGCACTCAGGGACCAGGTACTGGAACTGGATGAACCTGGTGCAGGACTCTTCAATAGTTTAGCACAGTTGGGGTGGTTGTGAAAGACTGGAGGATGGCAGACATAATTCCACTCTACAAGAGAGGGGATAAGAGCACCTGGGTAACTATAGACCCATCAGTCCTACCTCCATGGTGAATAATTTAATTTATTTATCCAAGAGTTTTACCAGGAAGGCACATTGAGCAGGGTACTGCTCGATTCCAGGTGTGACCCGGGGGAGGGGGACAGTGGAGATAAAATAGGTAAAGCAATATACAATCAGGACAATATACATGAATTGAGCAATTAAGTGTGGTACATCAGTAAATATAGCATATTACGACAGCAAGTAGGCAAGACACTAGTCAAGGAGGATCTAGTCGACTACCTGGAGAGAAATGGGCTCCATGATAGCAAACAACATGTTCATAGCAGGGAGATCTTGTCAGACCAACCTGACAGTATTCTTTGACTGGGTACCTAATGAATAAGGGATACACAGTGTATATACTCTACTTCAACTTCAGCAAGGCATTTGACTTGTTGCCACACAGAAGGTTGCTGAAGAAGCAAGAGGCTCTAGATGCAGTGAAGGACCTAGTTAGATGGGTGGGTAGTTGGTTGGGAGGAAGACAGAAGAGGGTAGTTGTACATGGAGTCAAGTCAGGGGAGAGGGAAGTCACACGTGGGGTGCTGTGGGGGTCAGTCCTGGGTCCAGTCCTTTTCAATATGTTCATCAGTGACATAAGAGAAAGAATACAGAGCAAGCTGTATCTCTCTGCAGATTACACTATACTCTGTGGCAGGATGGACAGCAAGGAGGGCAAGAGGGTCGCAAAGGGACCTGCATAGGTTGGTGAGGTGATCAAAGATTTGGTAGTTGAAATTCAATCCTAAAAGTGCATAGGATGCACACAGGGAACGAGAACCCCAGCATGGAGTATTGGATGGGAGGGGTTAAGTTGGCCACTACTCTGAGGAATGTGACCTGGGAGTCATCATAAGGTATTCCATAAAACAATCTAACCAATGTAACAAAGTCTACAGCAAGGTAACCATTATGATAGGATATATTGGCAGGGGTTTTGATAGCAGGAAGAATGAGGTAAGGGGGCATTGCTAGTCTCCTACTGGATAGTTTGCACTTTACAGAGCTCCATGGTAGCTGGTTTATTATTTCTTATGACTTCCGCTCCCTTTTGACTCTAGCTGACAGAACCTGGTGGTATAGCAGTCACTTCTTATTCATTGTTGTTTGAATGGCTTTCACATTGGTAAAGCCTAAAGACAATTAAAAATCCAGACAGCAGAAGCAGCAACCCCATGTAAGTAAAGATCGCATGGAGCAGGCTCAGAGAGGTAAGGCCGATCCAATGCTCACAGATGTTCTTATGTCAGTACAAGACTTGTGAAAAAAAAGAGTAAAAGAAATGGATGAAAAATGGACACATTCAATACCCATGTCACAGTTGTAGAAAGTAAACTGGGTTTGTTGGAAACAATAGAAAAGTCAGCAGTAGATACAGGAAATAAGTCTTTTGCACCAGTCTCTGGGTTGGTGCAGGAGAACAGGCTGTGAAGACTTAGGCTGGAACATCTTGAGAATAGGACCCAGAGTCATAACATTTACTTGTTGGGACTCCTGGAAGAATGGGTGACTTTGAATATTAATGCCTTCATCAAGGATTTGTTGTAGCATTACTGAATGTGCAGCTCAGTTCTCAAATCCATAAGGCATATCGAGTTACACTAAGAAAAATAACTAATAAGTCTGTTCCTGACCTACCTCACACTTCAATGGTAGTCACCTTGGGACAGACACTATTTTGTAGGTGGTTAAGGTGGCAATGCAGGTTAGTGGCTAAGGCTCTAGGCTATGAACTGGGAAACCTGGATTTGAATCCCACGGCCCCCACTATTTGGGGCTGGCAGTATAGCTTGGAGGTTAGAGTAATGAGCTGTTAATGAGCTTGGTACATCTAGCAAACTGGGGTTTGAGTCCCACAGCCTCCACTTGCATACTGTGAGACTCTGAGCAAGTTACTTAACCTTCCCAGGGCTCCCAGGTCACCCCTAAAGACAGGCAGTTGTGCCTAGTGGGCCTTACCCAGTTACCAAAAACTAAAATAAAAAAAAACAACAGAAGAGACCTTTGCTTTTACCTGAGGGGACTCAGCTGTTTCTTTTTCTTAACATCACCTATGCACGATAACTGGTTCATTGCCATTTGTCTGACTCACGTATCGTGTTGTGATCCTAAAAGTCATTTGCTCCAATTCAAAATTATGCACCATTGGCATAGGACATCTCAGATCCTTCAGTCTGTAGCTCTTGTCACAGATTCGTCCTGTTGATGTTGCTCTCAATCTGCCGCTGGACTTTTGCAAATACTATGGAGCTGTCTGCGCCTTTACTTATGATGGGACACTATCCTTTTGGATTGTTTCAAAGTTTTGCATGTGTCTATCCCCTCCCACCCAGAACTACTGTAGTCATCCTACTATACATCTTCCTTATCGCTTTCCTCCACTCCCCTCCCCACAGCAGGATTGGTTGGTTGCAGTGCTGCTGGAGGTCAAATTGGTACTCATTATCTTCTGGAAATCTCCTTCTCCTCCCTTGTTACTTCAGTGGCATTCTGGTCTTTCCCTTCTTGCCCTTTTTGATAGACTGATGCTGCTTACTTCTGGAAGACATAATGCTTTCTATAGCAAATGGGACTCTCTCCTCCATTCTCACCTCTGAAATGTGCCCCTTCCCCAGCCTAACAACCCTCCTTGTACTTAGATCCCAGACCTCCCAGTGGGTTGTATTGCATTGTGTTATTAGTAAGGCACTATCATATATCTGTTACTTTATCTTCCTACTGTGTTTTGTGTTTGCTTATACAGTATCTCATTTTGTTAATACTTTGGATAGCTTTGCTCTTTCTGGATGGCAAACATCTCAGTTGGTGGATTTCCTTATTATTTTTAAGATATGTTCCCAGTGCACACAGTCTTTAAGCTAATGTATTTTGTACTGTATATACTGTAGTTGACTGATAAGCAGTTCCTTTATATAGTTGGTTCCTTCTACTCAGTATTGTTATATGTGTTTACTGGTTCTAATTTCAGTAAACTATCTCATGTTACAAAACATCACCTATGCAACAATGTAGCGACACCACACTTTTGATGTGGTCAGAGTGGGTTTCCGAGAGCTGGGCATGTCTCACTCACTGCAGCTCCTGGCAAAACTGAAAATCAGCTATGCTGGGGAAAACCTGTATCTTCACAGACTGGTATGATACAGGGAAGCAGCTAAAGAAAATTAAGCAGGACTTCGAGGTCTGAACATGCAGGCAGCTCTGATGAGGAAGATGCTGGATGAATGAGTTAGTAGTGTCTATGACAGTGCTTCTATATCTGTATACATTTCTACTGCACTACTGACATTTTCTAACCAAGGTTCTTATTGGGCTTATGTGGGGCATAGTATGGTTGAGTGAGGTTCCTCATTTCATTTAAACCTGGTGTCGGGAGACATGGATGTTGGGAGGTGAGTGCTTCCCACATAGTTTGTACTATATTTATTTAATTGGACTGGTTAGGCCTCCACTGGCTTTTCAAGACTTCCCTAGTATGGACAATTCAGACGCGGGTTTTTGGAGGTCATGGAGCTGTATGTTCTTGGTGCTTGCTCCACAGACATGCAGCCTAAACTGAGGAACTATAGGCTAAGCAACATTTTGTATGCCTCCTTATCCCATATAATGTTTACTTTCTTAAGGGTTATCTTACCTATCACAAGTTCTTGTTATGGACTTGTAAGCACTATTGGTTTAATCATAATGTTCTAATTATTGCAGGCTGCTTCAAAGGGAGGAATGCTTCTTTGGCAATTGCTTTTGGGACATTTACGTTTCTGTGGCATGAGGTTGTTATATAGTGTGGACCAATACCTTTTCAGATACAATTGTTGAACTTATGGGAGTCATGGACTTAATAAAAATCATTTGTAGACTTTTTCACAGTACTATTCACTAGGGGACTATTGCACTTGACATACTTCTTCAAAGACAGTCTATGGTCATGGTGGCTTATAGACATATGTGTTGATGTTATTTCCTGAATATATATGCATTTTGTATTGCCCTCACACATTGGTGATACTGGATGGTAGAGACTAATCCTTTTGTGATATTATATTACCGGATTTCCACTCCCTGTAACCAAGAATGCATTATTCCATGCCTTGTCTGTGCTTGAAATTGAATAAAAATATATGTAACAAGCATTTGTCAATGCCGAATGTTTGCTTGCTGGCATTGGCAGTGGTAGTGTAGAAGTTAAAGAGCTGCGTAATAGGAATGGCAGTGAAGTATTGAACTGAAGCCAACCCCAACACCACCCTGAAGAGAGTGACAGGCATTGGGGTGTGCGTTTGGGTCATCAGGCATAACGGCCACGCCATTTCACCACACCCCACCCTGCAAACACTGACAAGTGCCACGTGTTCCTGTGGTCTTTAGCCTTTATGCGCACCCCACTTCATTAGGAAATATGGTGAGATGGAAAGATATAGGAGAATGGGGTGAACTTTGAGATCGAAGAGTCCAAGGCATACCCCGATGCCTCTCAGTGACTGCAGGGTGTGGAATGGTATGAGCATCACAGGCAAGAATCCCAAGGCACACCCCTGATTGCTGTCATTCTCTATAGGGTTGGGCGTTATAGTTGAAAACCCTAATACCTCAGGCATTCGTTGGTATTTTCACTCCAAATTTTCAACATGTTTGTTTTGTGACCCCCACCTCATGAACAGGGGGAATATCAGTTTGTTAGCTGAAAGCTGCTTGTGCACAGTGACTATGGCATTTAGCACCACAGGTGCAAAAATATTCCGAACAGGATGTAAAAAATGACAGCTGTACTCTTTCAGGGGAGGTGTAAAAAATGGCTATGTTGCAAATGTGTAGTAAAAATATTAAAAAAAATGGTGAAGTCATGAGCGTACATAGAAACTGTGCAACGCACAACCGTAATATAATTAGGTTGGGGATTTCTTACAGCAGATTGTCAACTCAGGCATTTTGGTGCCTCCGATCATGAACAGTGTCACTGTGTTTTTCTTTATCTGTGCCAAACAATGATTTCCTACAGTGACCACGCATCTCTGCACGGAAAGTGTGAAAACACACTTCGGCCATGTTGTGAAAAATGGCAGCTGTACTGTTCATAAGGAAGTGTGGAAAATGCCACTGGTGAATATCTGGACTGAAAATATTACAAAGTCATGAACTAATGAGGGTGCGTGGAAACTGTGCAATGCTCACTCGTAACACAGTCATTTCATGGACTTTTGTCACCAAATTTTCAGCATAGCCATTTTAATACCTCTGCTCACGAACAGTGTAACTGTGATTTTCTTAATCTGTCCTAAACATTGCTTTCGCACACCAACAGCACCATTGTGCGCTACATGTGCGAAAACACATTTTGGTCGACATATGAAAAATTGCAGCTGTACTGTTCATAAGGAAGTTTAATAAAATGGACATGTTGAAAATCTGGAGTGAAAATATTAAATTTGCAAACTTACGAGCATGCATAGTAACTGTGCAATGCACGCTCGTAAAAGTCATTTTTAGGAATTTTGTCACCAAATTTTCAACATAGCCATTTTAAGATGTCTGCTCATGAACAGTGTCACTGTGATTTTCTTAATTTGTCCCCTACATTGATTTAGCACACCGACTGCGCCATTGTGCGCTACGTGGGCGGAAACACGTTTTGGGTGAGATGTGAAAAATGACAGCTGTACTACTCATAAGAAGGTGTGGTAAAATGGCAATGTTGAAAATCTGGAGTGAAAATATTGAAAATTTGCAAACTTATGAGCGTGCATAGGAACTGTACAACGTACTGCTCGTAAACAGTCATTTTGAATTTTTCACCAAATTTTCAACATAGCCATATTTAACACCTCACCTCATGAACAGTGTCACTGTGATTTTCTTAATTTGTCCCATACATTGATCTCAAGACACCAACTGCGCCATTTGCGCCATATGGCGGAAACACGCTTTGGGTGAGATGTGAAAATGGCAGCTGTACTGCTCATAAGAAGGTGTGGTAAAATGGCAATGTTGAAAATCTGGAGTGAAAATATTGAAAATTACTACGATCTTTTACGAGCGTATGCGGAACCGCGCAATGCACGCCAGAAACAGTCATTTTTTAGACTTTTTTCACTAAATTTTCAACATAGCCATTTTAAGATGCCTGCTCATGAACTGTGTCACTGTGATTTTCTTAATTTGTCCTTACATTGATTTCGACAACGATCGCGCATTGAGCGCTACATGGTGAAAACACATTTTGGGTGAGATGTGAAAAATGACAGCTATACTACTCATAAGAAGGTGTGGTAAAATGGCAATGTTGAAAATCTGGAGTGAAAATATTAAAAATTCGCGAACTTACGAGCCTGCGTAGGAACTGCACAACGCACGCTCGTAAAACAGTCATTTTTGGGAATTTTGGCACCAAATTTTCAATGTGGGATTTTTGAGACCCCTTTTCATGATTGATGTCACTGTCATGGCATTATTCAGGCCCGAAGGGTGATTTCGCAGTCACTGCACGAAATCACCCTTCGGGCCCTAATAACGCCATGACAGTGACATCATTCATGAGAAGGGGTCCCATAAACCCCATGTTGAAAATTTGGTGCCAAAATTCCCAAAAATGCCTGAGATATGCAATAAAGTTGAACCCCTCCTATTAATCCCATTATACAGCTTACCGCATTTCTCAGTTCGCGTCGCCTTTGAAGAGTGCAGACGTGTTCCCAGTCCATCAAGATCGCCGCACCGAGCTCGGAGGTAAGTATGGGGTGAGGGGGTGGGGAGGCTGGGGCACAGTGGGTGGGTGCGGGTTGTGGGGAGGGGTCGAGATGCGCCACGGACAGCTGCTTTTCAGGTAAAAATTAAAAAGACTACGCGGATTATTTGCCACGCTGGGCTGGGCTCCCAGCGTGGCACAAGGATGTTGGGGCCTTCAGCCAACGGGGATTGGGCACTTTCGTCGGCCTCACGATTGCTTGCCACGCTGGGGTGGATCTCAGCGTGGCACCTCAGTACGGGGGGAAGACAATGCAGCCGACGGGGATTGGGCACCCCGCCGGCTATATATTGCCACGCTGGGGTGGGCACCCAGCGCGGGCATTTTGAAGCCTTTGGGGAAGGCGGGAACGCAGCAGCCGACGGGATTGGGCACCGTCGGCTATACAGTGCAAGCGCGGGCGCAAGACGCCTGCGGGCGTCTGTGGGGAGCTGCACGTGAGCAGCCTATCTTATCGCTGCTCACTCAAGCGTAGCTCCCCCTTTCAACTGTATGCCACTGCATTTTGGAGCTTTTCATAGACAGCTCCAAAATGCATTGGCTTACAGGGGCCGCGCCTGCCAGCACACTGACTGAACTGGAGAAGAAGGTGACACACCTCCGAAATCTCCGATGATGGCACTATGTTTCTTGCACATGTGTGCAAGCAAACATAAAAATGGGAGGAAGGAGGTAATACTACCTCTCTATAAATCACTGATGAGAGGCCCCATCTAGAATACTGCATCCATTTCTGGCATCCCCACCTAGGGAAAGACAGACAGGCTTGATATGGTGCATGGTACAGCATAGGGTAACCAGATTTATTCTGGACTAACAGATCAGATCCGACAAGGATAGACTTAGGTCACCGAACATGTACTCCCCTGGAGGCCAAAAGGGAGAGCGCCAATATGATAGAGTCACTGTGCAGCCCTCAACTATTTTGGAAACAATATATGTGGAGTCCCATTATACAAATATCCCTCATGGGGGGGGTCCACACCCTGTCTTTGGCGCTTACTGAAAGTGATTTGCATTTGGATGAGTTATACCACTTTATTCTGTGGCGTACAGGATTGGTATTGAGGTGTAATTCATTTTCTTTTCTGGATGATTATATCTTACAAACAAAGGGTATGGCTACGGGTGCCACACTGGCACCCAATTTGGTCAATATTTATCTAGGCAGATGGGAGAAGTCAGTGATCCATGATCTGGTGACAACCCCCCTTTTTTCAGAAAATCAAATGGTATCGTAAGTACATTGATGATTGATTTAGTTAGTTAGATTAGTTATATGTGTGTGTGTGAGGAGGTACCAAAACAGAGCTAATGGAATTTAAAGAGTACCTCAAGTTAAGTAATACCCACCTGAGGTTTTCCATTAAAACATGATATGCAGACACATAGACTTTTTGGACCTAAGAACCAGTAAGACAACAGATGGCAAACTGAAACTGATCTGCAAAGGAAGTCTACTGATAGAAATTCCCCTGCTGCTTAATAACAGCTGCCATCCCAGACACATGATTAACAATATACCCCTGTTACAACTCTATAGAATAAGACGCAACTGCAGTGTGGCCACTGACTTTGAAGTTAGGGCTGATGAATTGGAGACCGGATTCCAAAAGAGGGAGTATTCTGTGGAAACTATTAGATCTGCAAGAGAGACAGATGGGAGCACAGATGGGACACCACTGCTGCAACAGAATACAAGCAGGAGGATGGACACACCTGAATGCATGAATTTCATAACCATGTATAAAATGCAGTCTGGGGAGGTTTTTGAAGTGATAAAAAATAACCGCCATGTACTACAGTCAGACACGATTCTGGGAAAGTACACCAGTCAACCCCTGAGGGTGGTTTACTGCTGGAGATGGAACATAAGGGACATGCACTAGGAGTTTACAGCCAGTACAAAACCCCCAGCCCTGGTTTAGCCCATGCCTAGCCCATGCCCCTTCCCTCTGGTTCTAAAATATGTGGAAACTTTGTCCATTGCAACTCTGTGAAAGTTACTGATCACTTTGGGATCCCTGGCGGTGACAACAATTTAAAATCATGGAATTCATTAATTGTGCAAATTCATCTCTGGCATAAAAAACTGAATGTCAGTGTGGGGCATATAATATTGGTAAGATTCTCAGAAAACTGAAAATCTGCACAGGTGAGCATCTGGGGGATATATGGAGAAGAAACCCTAAGGCTGCTCTAGCAAACCATGTGACACTGCATGGGAGGGACACTCTTTTGTGTTCACAGTGTTGAAGAAAGTACACCTGGGCCCAAGGGTTTGGAATCTTGATAACCTCCTTCTGAGGTGTGAAGCCTTTTGGATCCATAAATTGGAGAATTCAAGGCACCTGTCTTGAACAAAAGAATAGAACTTGCACCTTTGCTTTGACAAACTGTAAATGATCTCTATATTTCCCAGCATGATGGATTTACATATTATCCTTTTGTTTTATTTGCAGATAATTATTCAGGGACTTCTGCAACCTAACAATGATGATGTATCTCAAGCCTGGGATGTTTACAGTGCAGATTTCTATTCTGATTAGATCTGATTTTTCATAGATGCCAAATCCTGCATATGGCTGTGAGTGGGATATTACATGTAACTGTGAAGTGGATGTTTTATGAACTTTGTGCAACTGAACTTCGCTGCTGATAGTAACTTATGTGTATTACTGCGTGGCTGTTTCTCATATATATCTATTGGGCATTGTGCCACTATAGTGCCACAGAACAACAAGTTTATGTTGTATGAACTGAAATCGATAAGCTTAATGGCAACTCTGTCTATCCTTACCCTGGAGTCATAAACTGCACATGGTTTACAGAATTTTTTAATAACTTCGCATGTAGGAATTTCTGTATGCAGTGAGATTGCAAAGATCACTCAGGATATTGCATATGAACTAAATTCAAGCTTAGATGGGGAGCGTGCACCCAGCATTGTAAATTACCATGCTTAGTGATGAAGGTGGGGGTTAATGTGTCCAGCAAACAAATGATTCACTGGACTTTGCTTTTCTAAAACTGTTTTTCACATTGCATGATTATTCAATCACTAACACCTTAAACACATTGTATAATGCTTACTTGAACTGCAGAGGGCAGTAGCCATTGAAAAACTGCATGCCTGCATGAAACGTTAGGGTCTCTCGGCCCCAGCAGACCTGTTACCTGTCAATGGCTGATTTTCCCTGCTGTATTGCACCTGGCCGGGAACATGGAGAAAATAAAATCATTTGCTATACAACGTTTTTGGTCAGCAAAACATTTTTATCCTGGTGAGGTCATATTGTGCCTGGTTTGTTGTTTTCTGGTCTCCTGTTAGTTTACCGAGTACACCAGCTGCCTCGTTCCCTGCTCATTGTTTCTGCAGTATGATAGAGACTTTCCAGTTCCTGAAGGGAATGAACAGGGTAAACTGTGAGAAACTGTTCAACAGGAATAGTGAGTCAAAAACATGGGGACTTGAGTCAGAAGGGACGTGAGAACAGTTTATGAATGGCTGAACCATGGAGCCAGGGAACAGCCTGCCAGCAGAGGTGGTGGCACTGGTGGTGGTGAGGTAGTGGTAAGGTAGGTGGCAAGAGGGGAAGAGGAGGCAAAAACCTATCTAGATAACAGCTCTCAGGGTAGGATAGGGTATAACGGGGCAGACTGGATGGACCGCTGGACTTTTTCTGCTGACATTATGTGTTTCTATGTTTCCCCTGAGTCACCTCATCCAACAGAAAGATATGGTGGTCCTCCACCAAAGAATTCATTAAAGGTAACGTAAACCTTATAACTAGAATTTTAGGCATGTGTACAGTCTGTTTAATATCCCTACAACTGCATCATATAGTCCAGGAAATCCTGCCTCTAGGCTTCTTAGTCCAGACCTCTTTCTGTCAGCCTCATTCACCCTTCTTTTCTTTTCTCCCATTTATCTTCTGTTCATAAATTCAGTTCTCCCCCCATCCTCAGAGAACACACATTTTTATAATGGGAAGATGTTTCTGAATTATTCTTTCTGGTTTGTTCCCTATAAGTATTATGAAAGCATTGACTAGAGTTGCGGGATATACAGTAGTGGAAAAATATTAACCCCCCAGGGATGAACTATTGACTGACAATAGTTTAGTGGCCTGAAGCCAAAGGTTGAGGACTATATGACTATTGGAAGGGAACAGTTCATCCCTCGGGGTCAATATTTTCCCACAATATCCTGAAACAATTGTGGTCCATGTCTGTTTTATTAAACGTTGCCTGAGTTATGCACCCCCCCCAGCCTTGCCCACTTGTTAAAAAGGAATTCCCTAGGGCCTGTGGTACCCCCCATGTTCCTGGACCCAATTTATAAACCAAATTCCATGGCATTCCTTCTTATGTCAGTATCCCTAACATTTCACATGCCCTGAGGTGGCAGCAGACACTGACCGTCTGCTCACCTCCACTGTCAGCCACTGTCTGACACAAGTACAATCACTTGCATTATACATGTAACTTTATCAACATTGTACTTGTGTTAGTACAGTATTGCGGAGTTTCATAGGTTTCATAGGTTTATTCAAGCCGAGGATAGAATTACCGTCCTTTAAGGCTCGCCTTCCAATTATTATTAACATAAAAATTTACTGTCTCCAAAAAACAAATCTATCCCATTTTTAAATCCATTCATAGTTGTGCTATTTACCACCTCCTTGGGCAAATCATTCCAAGATTGTACCACTCTTAAACTGTACCAGTATTTCCGAAAATTATGTTCCCAAGTTTGTTGGTACAATTGTTTGTTATGTTTCCTTAAACTAGTTCTCCCTATTTTATAAGTGAACCCCAAGTCTTTTAATAGCTTGTCATCATCCATACTCTTGAATAGGAAACATAGGTCTCCTCTCGTTCTACGATAATGTAATGAATAAAGATTTAGGCTGACCAGTCTATTATAATATGTTTATTTTCTAGTCCTTTTACTCTTTTAGTAAATCTTTTCTGGACTCCTCGATGATTGATATGTCCTTCTTATTATAGGGTGACCAAACCCTTGCACAGTACTCCAGGTGGGGCCTAACCAACGCAACATACAGCGGCATCATTACATTCCTTTCTCTACAAACTATATGCTTAAATATGCAATTTAGAATCTGGTTAGCCTTTCTCAACTGGTTTCTACAGTGCACTTCTGAATTTCAGGTAATTTGTTACTGTAATTCCCAAATCTTTTTCCTCAGTTACAACACCTAAAATAATATTATCTATTTGGTATGTTGCTTCAGTGTTGTTTTTCCCCATGTGCATAACCTTACACTTAGTTTTATTTAGCTCTAACTTATTGCTGATCGTCCATTCATATATTGAATCCAGTGTGTACTGTAAGGCTACTATGTGCTCATCTTTATTTGTAACAACACCCAATCTGCAGTCGTCGGCAAAATTTTGCATCCATATAATATTATTCCTGATCTTTAAAGAGGAAATATATATATTAAACAAGGTGGGGCCCAACACCGATCCCTGAGGTACTCCATTGGTCACCTCGGCCCAATCAGAGTATTCCCCATTAACAACCACTCTCTGTCTTCTACCCCACAACCAATCAGAAGTCCAACTATATATATTTCTGGGAAATTTCGCATTTTCCAAAGCCAACAGTAATTCCTTATGTGGCAATTTATCAAAAGCCTTAGCAAAATCGAGAAAAACCACATCCACAGGGCTTCCAATGTCCAGTTCTCTATTGACCTTTTCATAAAAGGACAATAGATTGGTCTGACATGATCTATTCTCCACAAACCCATGCTGTACGGAATCCAGCACATCCTGCGTCTCCAGGTGTTCTTTTAAAATGTCCTTAATTATATTCTCCATAAGTTTTCCCGGTATTGATGTCAAACTTATGGGCTGAAAGTTTTCTGTCGGGTAGTGGGCTTTTTTAGGATGGGCACTACATTTACTAACTTCCAGTCATAAGGGACAGAACCAGTATTTAGGGATGCTTGGAATATGTGTCAAGGATGGGACAATTCACGTGCCAATTCCTTTTAAAATTTTGGGTGCAAACCATCAGGTCCTGGGGATTTATTCGGGTTAAGTCCATCTAACTGTTTAAAGGTATTATCAGGGTTCAGTCTTATCATCTCTAAATCAAGTGGTTGCTTTATGTTATATATATCGTTATCATTTGAATAATAAACCGAGCAAAAATATTTATTTTGAATATTCGCCATTTGTTGATTAGAAACTGGGGATCCGTCATCAATAGTGAATGGACCTATACTATTTGAAGTCTTTCTCCGGTTATTTATATAGGAAAAGAAGGCTTTTTTATTATCCTGAACTTTTTTAGCAAGATTATACTCATGCATTTTTTTAGCCTTCCTAATATTAATTTTGACTTTGTTTTGACAATCCTTATACTCTAAAAATAATTTAGCCATTTTAAAAACTTTCAGCTTCTTAAACAATCTATTCTTTTTATTTATTAGCTTTTTAATTTTTGAAGTGAGCCAGACGGGTCTTCTAGCTCTGTCCATAGGGTATTTGATGGTTACAGGGACAAATTCTGTAGTTAGTTCATCCATTTTTGCTTTGAGTGTATCCCACATTTTTTGGATAGGTTATTTATCAAACTCAGAGTTCCAATCCCAACAATCCAATTTAATTTTCATTTTATGGAAATCTGCTTTCCCCATGTTTAATTTTACAGTTGCTCCCATAGGTTTCCTAAATTCAGCTTCCTTTATACTAAATGTTACTATGTTATGGTCACTGCTGCCTAATGGGGCACCAACTACCACAGAATTGACTACATCTCCCATGTTAGAAAAAATTAAATCGAGAATATTATAGTTAACTGTATAACCTTAGCGACTGCACTTGCGTGAGACAGTGGCCAGCAGTGGAGATGACTGGGGGTAAGTGTTGCTCCTGTCTGAAGACAAGGATGCATGCACGATGATGGTTGTCAACAGTTTTTCAAAGTATTGCCCATCATCATCAACTACTTTTGTTAAACAGCAGCTGACACCTTCAGGAGAACTTTAACAAAACATAATATTTAAACACAGTGCGGCTTGTAGTTCACATTAGTTCTATATTTCTCCTCTCCATTGTTTATTACTAATGCAATTTGCATGAAAAAAGGATCTTTGCTCCTGAAGAGTTCACCTATTCCTGTTGCTTTCTCCTTACCTGAAGGCATAATGCACTACTTGTGACAACAGTTACTCCCATGGCAACTGATTGCTATGTCACAACAGAGGATTGTGGCATGAAGTAGGGAGTAAGCTATAGAGGCAGATGAACTCTGAGATATAAAGAGCATGTATTCATGCAAATTTCCTTAGTAATAAGTACTGTGCAGGAGAAATCTACAGAATGCATATGGAATGCAAGCTGAATTGTAACTAACTACTATGTTTTTCAAACTTTTCTTTGAGGTGTCAGTAGCTGGTCTTTAAGAAAAAGCCAGGCAATAGTTCCTACTAAATACTGTCATATGACTTGGTTTTGACCAGTCACATGACAGTATTTAGAGCCAATGTTTACTAAACAGATGTATATTAGCTTGTTGCTAATAATCAGTTGTAAAGCAGCAGTACTAGTTGTCAAAAACTGAAATTATCCAGTTGGCACTTAGAACAAAAACATCCATACATCTAATTTTCTTTTTGCCCCGTTTCATTTTTGAAGCAGGGTAGATTTGGATTGGATATGGGCAAGGAAGGAGTGGAATCTGGCACAAGAGTGCTGGACTTCAGGAGGGCTGACTTTGGGAGGATGGGGGAAGTGGTAAAAGGGTACCTGGCCAGAATTCAATCTAGTATGGATACTAACCAGAGGTGGGAGCTCATAAAGCTGGGGATAGTGGAGGCAACCAAAACCTGCTGCAAAGTCCAGAGCAAGAAGGCTAGGGCTAAGAAACCGAGCTGGTTGAGCAAGGAGGTCATGGAAAGGTAAGGAGGAAAAGAGCTGCCTTAGGAAGTACAAGAAAACAGGGAGGGGGGAGGACAGAAAGGAGTACTTGACAGAATCGAAGGAGGTGACAAGGGCAGTAAGGGGAGCCAAAGCATCTACAGAACTCAGGCTGGCACAAGACATTAAGAAGGGGAAGAAGGACTTCTTTAAGTACATTAGGGAGAAAAGGAGCTGTAAGGACCACATAGTAAGGATTAGGAAGGAGGGGGGTTGGGTGGAAGCAGGGTACGATAAGGCGTAAGCACTAAATGAGTACTTCTGCTCAGTATTTACTAAAGAGAAGGGGGGGGGACACCCAAGGTGGGAGAAATGGCAGAAGCAGGGGGGAAGTGGTGACAGATGGGGAAAACATGGAGGGCAGAGTTCGAGAGAGTTTGAAGGCACTGAGGGTGGACAAGGCGCCAGGCCCAGATGGCGTCCACCCCAGGGTACTGAAGGAGCTGGCAGAGGTCCTTGCAGGACCTTTGGCAGACCTATTTAATGCCTCACTACATTCGGGGTGTACCTCAGGACTGAGGATGGCTCATGGTGCCCTCCACAAGAGTGGCCCCAAGGATGAATCGAAAACTACAGACCAGTGAGCCTCACATCCATCGTGGGTAGCTAATGAGACTATCCTGAAGGAGAGGCTGGTGGCCTCCTAGAGGCCAAAGGACTACAGGACAGCAGACATCATGGCTTCACACATGGCAGATCCTGCCAAACCAACCTGGTCGAGTTCTATGACTGGGTAACTAGGCAGCTGGACAGGGGCCATGCAGTGGATGTCCTGTATCTGGACTCAGTAAGGCATCTGACTCAGGTGCCACATGGAAGGGGCTGGGAAGGTAGTAGGCACAGGGCAGGTGCAAGCTGGTGAGATGGGTAGGAAACTGGCTGCAGGGAAGGCAACAGAGGATGGTGGTGGGTGGGGAGCCTCTCACACCCAAGGGCAGTGGACGGTGGTGTCCCACAGGGCTCGGTGTTGGGACCAGTGTTGTTTGGGATATTCATTGCAGACATATCATGGAACATCAAGAGCAAGATCAGTCTGTTTGCTGATGATGCCAAGGTTGCGGTGGTGGATGACCTAGGGGATGGCAGGGGTTGCAGGATGATCTGGCAAAGCTTGAAACCTGGTCAGACACCTGGCAACTGGGGTTTAATGCCAAAAAGTGCAAGGTGCTGCATTTTGGGATGAAGAACCCAAGGAGGAGTTACCAGCTAGGGGGAGTGCAGCTAGCCCAGACAGAGGAGGAGAATGACCTGGGTGTGCTCATTACAGGGTCAATGAACAACTCGGCACAAAGTAGGAAGGCAGCTGCAAAGGCCAACAAAATGCTGGGTTGTATTGCAAGGGATATATCCTCGAGGAGGGAGGAGGTGATTCTGCCACTGTATAGGTCATTAGTTAGACCACACCTGGAGTACTGCGTGCAGTACTGGCGTCCGTATCTGAAGAGGGACATTAAGTTACTGGAGAGGGTGCAGCGCAGGGCGACAAAGATGATCAAGGGGCTGGGGAACTTATCACACGAGAGGAGGTTGAAGGAGTTGAACATGTACTCACTGGAGGAGAGGAGAGATGGGGTGACATGATTGAAACCTTTAAATACATGAAAGGAATAAACAAGACGGGTACAGAGGGGCTGTTCAAAGTAAGGGAGGGGAGGGACACCAGGGGCCATGATATGAGACTGGAGCGAGGAAGGTTCAGGAGGGAGATGAGGAGACACTTTTTACAGAGAGGGTGGTGGCTGGGTGGAATGCGTACCTGTAGAAGTGGTATGCAGTAGAACAGTGGACTGCTTCAAAAGAGGATGGGACAGGACAAGGGGGAGGATTAATGAAGGGGAAGGGTGGAAGGGCAGGGCAGCTGCAGAATAAGGGGTGCTAGCTGCACACTCGAGCAGACTTGATAGACCTCTAGGCCTTTATCTGCTGGCAAATTTCGTATGTTCGTAGAGAATATTGGAGCTCTTTAATGTTCTGGTTCCTTTGCCAAGTCCACCATCATGGATGTATACTAATCAGGGCGATGCTGTGCTTCTGGTCATCATGTCCTGTCAACTCTGCCATATCTGAATACAGTGGGTACAGTTAAACTGTAACCCCCGGGGAGGAGATTTTTAAAAGACGCTGGGGGACTGTCATACTTATTGTAGATCCACACACATTGCAAAATTATTTAACACTGTATTTAAAAAATAGCTGAATGAATTTGAAATGCTCTAATGAAGAATCTAGGATAGCAGGAATATATATTACTGCAAAAAACGTGGGATTTTTTGCAGACTTAGTAGTACCGCTGCTTTAACATACAGTACCTGCATGAGTGTACCAGAAGGGAAGGTGACCAAAGAAGATTCTGAAAGCTGGATAAGGATAGCTCACTATAGTAGAACAGAAAGATGCCAAAATCATTATTTTAAATGAGGCTCTCAGCAACTATGCATAGCTGCTTTGTCTGTTTCTTGAGAAAGTACTGTAAAACCGTTGCCAATACTTGGCATCAGCTACACTCTCCCCTTTTAAATGACCATTGGCTTCTGTAATTGGTACAGCTATATATTACAGCTTTTAACCATTGAGTAATACTACTGGCATTAGTGAACACATACGCGAAAGCCATCTTAAAGAAACTGCAAATCCGTATGAGCTTGTACAACCATTTAAAGGGAGAAGAAAATGAATACAAGAGGGAAGTACTCAACCTGGACGAGTTTTTGGAAGGTAATTATTATTTAATGCAGTTAGTTTCCTTGGTTTGCGGACGGCCCCTTTAAGATCTCTTTTTAACCCCCCCACCCCAACTCCCTCGAGTCCTGTACTGTATGCTGCAACGGCAGCAGCTCAGCTCCGAGCCTTCCTCTCTCTCTTTTTCTCTCCAGTTTCCCTGTACCATCAGCCATGGCCGACATCAAGACAGGCGTCTTTGCCAAAAACGTCCAGAAGCGGCTCAGCAGGGCACAAGAAAAGGTAAGAGACCTGGTGGGGGTACAACTGCTTCTTCATAACCTCTGTGACCACGGGAATATACAACCTGGTCTTTGTGATCGGTGTGACATTAGCGAAGCCTTGCACCTCGCTATCAGTGTGGCTGAGAGGATGCTGAACGGCATAGGGAGCAGGTGCACCAGACAACAACTGACCCAAGGGTGGGGGAGGGTAACGAAGACAGGAATAATAGATCGGAGGCAAAAAGTAACGGGGTGTTTTGTAGTAGCTAAAGGGGTTACGTCGCTGAGCGTGACTCTACTACGCTGTTCAGTCCCATGCTGTCATGATGTAGCCCGGCTCTGCCAGCACCGAGCCAGCGGAGCGTACGCTGTTATTTTGAGAGACACTGTACTGTACCTGTACAGTGCAGCCGGCGGGCAACAGCGGATGCGGGGAGGGCGAGCGACATAGTGGGGGTCCCCAGTCACTGAGGAACGGGGGCAGCAGCGCTTCTTGCCGAGTATGTGCTCGAGGGGCTACTCGAGCTAGCATGTTTGCAAACCTGGGGTTCCTGTAGCTGTGTGTGTGTGTGTGTGTGTGTGTGGGGGGGTATATTTTATCTGCCTTGCGGATCTGATCCACACATTTTTGCATACAGTAATGCATAGAATTATTCCATTCCTTACTAGACATGGTGTAGGTGTGTTGAAGGAGAGTGATTCTACAGTTCCACGTCTCCTTGAAAAAAGCCCACACCAAACCATGGCCAACCACATGCTGCTTACAAACGAATGATAGCATATTTATAATACTGTAGAAAGAGAGCGAGTAGCCTGTTTCGAACAGTATGCCCTTGTTTACAAGGTCAGGAGGATGGAGAGAGAAATGTGACCCCATCGCTATAGACATTTTAAAATCGATGCACATTACATGATCTCGTTTAAAAATGTGTTACTTAACAAGAAGGGCAATAAATATCCTGAAAATTAAATACTGGACAGTAAAAAGGACTCCATTTGGTTAAGCTATCGTGCGATATACTGAAAACTTACAAGTATGTGTTGGAAACTGCAAAATGTATGGTGCTAAAAATAATTTCTAGTTATTAAAGGACCGCAACTCGAGAAACATTCGTGGGTCCATTCCTGTCAGCCTCATCTGTAAGCCTAGTGTCCAACCGATCTAGCTGTAGTATTATGACATTATTAACACTGTATGTTTTATCTGAGATGGTAAGGTCAAGTATGGCTTAATTCAGAATGTGCTTTGTTAATTGAGAAAAGTAATTTTATATGGGCAGGAGAATGATTGTTTGTCTTACCACTAATTATAAAACGGAATATGCAGGGGTTTGTTTTTTGTCACAGTTCAACTTACTTGTCCTTGTAGAGTAGCTGTCTGCCTATGGAAGCTGTGTGGGCCATAGCCCTGTTAAATTCATCCTTTCCATGTCACCTAAACAAGAAAATAACAGACACATATTTTAGGTCAGCATTGGTGTTTTCTTTTGGGAGTGACATTTTGAAGTATTGCTGTGTTACTGAACCATGGTTTTGTGGAAAGGGGGTGATCTGTGCTGAAGTAGACATCCTGACTGCACCCCCCCACACACAGACACACTGTAAGAGGATTATATATCTTTTAATACTCACTGAAGCTCATCTGGACTAAGGGTGATTCACTGTGGATAGCCTTCATGTGAGACTTGCTTGGTGCATCAGTTAGTGTGAAGTCATCTCATTCTAGACAAAATAGCCTTGCAAGGTGTTTAGGTTACGGAATGCTATTTCCACATAAGCTCAATATTTGTCAGTGGTACAGTATTCATTTAAAACTGTGAAGAAAGCATGTTTTTTCATTTGTTTTACATCAGTAACCTCCAGTATGTATTATCTTCCTATCTATAATACATGGATTGTCTTTTAATTCACAGCCAAGCCATGCAGACAAAATATAGAAGAATAATGTATAAGGTGTTGTACATTATGTGTTTTTTTTTTTTTTTGCACACTCAAGTTGTGTGATTACCATATAAACTGTGAGTGGTCTGTGAAGGTATCACCCACTGAATGTGGTAAGATATAGAATAAAGCATAGGGAGGTGTGCGCAACGAGGATGTTTTACACTCCCAAGGTGTGAGATACCTATTATACTATGGGATTCGAGACTGACTGACTAGCACTTTTGAGTGTGGGTAAATCCTACAAACCCCACACACAAAAAAAATGCCAATCAGTTGAAGTGGCAGCAGCACAACTGGTATGATTACACCAGCCTCCAAAACATTTCAAAACAATCCCTCCACCATTCCCCCTGCTAAAGCCCAATACATACCTGTAGACCGGAATCATTTAAAAAAAAAAATAATATCCATTCCACTGACAAAACGCAGAAACATTGATGCCCCCATTCAAGCAGCAAACAACAAAAAACGATTACAAAAGATGAAAAAAACTGCAATCACTGAGACGGCAGCTGAACGTAATATCATTCCCTGTAACACAATCCTGTTACATAAAATCTGCATATGCAGTGTTCAGTGCCTCCCACCCACACATAACGATCCCCAATTGGCATATGGCTACAGACCACCATGGTGCTCTAGCCCTCCCTAACACATGCTCCAGCCACTCTCTCCCAGCCGTGCTACAGCACACACTCTCTCCACTGCTGCTCAGCCGCATTCGCATCACACGCTCTCTCCCCCAGCAACAAGGAACTACTTAATACTGAGTGGAAGTATATGTCTCTAAAAATAGTCAAAAACTTAAATACTAACTGGGCTGGCAGTATATCCTAGAGACTAGAGGAACAAGCTGCAAATAAGCTTAGTGCAGCCAGCAGATCTGAGTTTGATTCACACTATCTCCACTTGCATATTCTGTGACCCCGAGCAAGTCACTTAACTGCCCTGTGTTTCAAGGACACACCTGGAAATGATCCGTTGGAAACCATCGTACAGTAAATAAGTCCCTGACTCAATAGTGTAGCTGTTTCTCATAAATTATAAATGCAACACATTACTTTTTAGTATTTTTAATTTTAATCTTTATTTTATTAATATAAAAATTGTATAATCGCAATAATGCACAACAAGGTGTAGTCTGTTGTGGGATTTACCAACTCCTGGTGTGGTTAAAATCACTTCTGTGGTCTCCCGATACACCACACCAGGCATGGGTAAATCCCACAACAACCCACACCCTGTTGCACATTATTGCCTAAATAAACCATGGGAGCAAAGCTCGAGTTGTTTATCAAGGTATTCCACACTGAGGGTGTGGTGTAAAAAAAAATCTGAGTTAACCACCTCACCCTGGTTTATTTTGTATAATAACTGGTGAAAAAGGAGTTTTGACAGAAAAATGGCTGTGATGTACTGTGTTCTATGTGAGACTTGGTAATTCGGAAGGCTGTGGCATTTAAGATGGCACAAGACTTAAAAAATCTATGAGAGAAAAGCCTTGGGAACTGTCAGGCGAGCAGCCCAGCTGTTTGATATTGACAGCACTGAGTTGCATGAGTGCCATTATAATTTTCTGTTACACATGGGTGTGCGTAATAATTTCATAGCTACAGATTTTTACGCATAATCAAGGATCCTTGATGTCACCATGTCCTCGAGATGGGATTATGGCTGAGTAAATTTATGGTTCCCTATTTGTTATTATTTTTTGTAATTTATGGATCTGAACTGCTTACAAAAAAGGGTAAAACAACAATGGGCTTACATTTTTAGTGGTATGCACTTGATAAATTGGGTTAGTTCACAGGAACTCAGTTTTACCACCTCCTACAAAGTTGTATGAGAGTTCCTGCACCTCTGTCATCTTTCTCTATGAAATACTATAGGAGAGTTCTACTATGTAAGAATGACAGTTCCCCCAACAAAGCACCTAAATGTGAGTATTATTCCTCCCAGACATTTCTAATGTAACCACTGGTGGTAAGTGCGAGTTACCTTTAACCGTAAATGACAGGTACAGTAAAAGCTGACTTGTGCACACAAACACACACACACACACACACACACACACACACACACACACGTAATGTAAAGAATGTTTATCTTGTAATTCCATCAGTCTGATGTTAGACTAATGGTATCAGATTCTGGCAACACATCAGTGGTATTCTGATGTTTGCATGTCAGTGAATCCTTATGGAAAACAGTGACCCTGGATATATTACTAAGTCATAATAACTGGTGACCCCCAATATCAACCCATTTTTGAGACTTAGAAAAAGTCATATCAACCTGTGAGTTGATATGGCAAAGTCATATCAATCTGCAAGTTGATACGGTTTTTACTATTTCTTGCCAGGTTGTGTGTACCATGCTAAGGTACTTACCGACTTGGAAAATTGAACCGTTTGCAGTTTTTTTTAAACTTTAAACAATGAAGAAGCCGTTGAACCTTCACCTTGTCATCATAACAATCATGTCATGGAGCACATACAGAGGTTGAATCAGCAATGCAGGAAGTACGTAATGCTAAGACTCTGAGCTTTGTTTACTTAGCACTAGTTATTATAAAAAATAACACATATGAAGGTGCGTGATCTACAGTTTTTGTACACACCCACGGTCTGTGACAGTATATAAACCTCCCGAGCTTCACTCTCATGGTTTATGTATTATCACACACCTTAGGTGTGTAAAAAAAAACTGCATATCACACACCTACATATGCATTATTCGCTATATAATTACAAAGTACCAGATATTTGCCTGGATTAAACTGTTTCTTGCACCATGTAATCTGGTGATGATAGTTCATACTTTTGTCACATCCAGGTTGGATTACAGTAATGCTCTCCACCTAGGGTTATCTGGGAGTTTGATAATTTGATGCGCTTTCTGCAGCCAGCCCAGAACACGGTAGCACATTTGATCTCTGGGACATCTTGTAGAGATCATATTACACCGGTGCTGTGCAAACTGCAGTGGCAGCCTATTCAGTGATGCATTCACTTCAAGATATGCTTGTTGGTATACAGGGCCCTAAATGGTTTGGATCCTGGCTATCTGAAAGATCTCCTTACTCCACATACCTCTCTCCACCCTTTTTGCCTAACCGATGTTGGTTTATTGTCTGTACCTCAGTCTAGGTTAAAGCTCTCCAGGGACAGGCCTTTCATGGTGGCTGCACCAATACAGTGGAATGCTTTTCTGGTCCACATTCAATCTGCCAGCACAGCGAGGGCTTTCAGAGAGGCAGTGGAGATCCATCTTTTTAAACTAGCCTACTGCCTGATTACATTTTCGAATCTCCATTTGAACTGTGGCTAGCTGGAATATGTTTTGCTCCTTGAGTAACTTATTTATTGTATAAGTTGTTTTGTTATTGTTGATCCATTTTTATTTTATTGTATTTTGTTTTTGAATTGTTTGTTTTTGTACGGCACCCTGAGCCACAGGAAAAGGGTATCAAAGAAATAAAATTAACTTGCCCTACTAGTTTAGTTCATTATCAACATAAAACTGGTACTCTAAAAATTTTGTAATGCACAGCTGACATTACAACCACATATTACAGAATTTTCAGAATGTTAAGGTTTAAAAACATTAAAGTAAGTCGCTATAATGTAGTCCCCCCACCTTGTTTTCACAATATCAGTAATTATATAGAGGATAAAGCCTGAGGATTGGTTGTTAACCACACTGTAATCACCTCAAGTGGTTGTCAGGATAACCTAGTAAACCTCAAGAGTGTAGCTCGAGAGCTTTACTGTCATCATGGCAACCATGAGAGGTGATTTCAGTGAGGTTGACAACCGATCCTCAGGCATTATTTTTTATAGTGTATGGGGTAAAAATAAGCATTGGCGACTACCACCAATAACAGCGGGAGTGGTTAACAGCAGCATTTCTTGATTAACAGCAAAGTACGATGCCACGCATGCTAAGGCTCAGTAACAACCTCTTGTGGGGTTGTGGGAGTGAACATCCATGTCGATTACAGCCACATCAGGAGGCAACAAGTAAGTAACATACAAATGCGAGTGAAAAAAGTCCTTATTTTTGTTCCCATAGCACCGATCTCCATAAGGGTCAGCTCTAACCACTGCGGCCATTCATTGTGAGCCGCTACCTTCAAATGCACACATGTGCAGATCAGCTCCAGTTGTAACCCCATTGCTATGATGTACTCAAGTGGGGTTAACAGCACCCTGACATCATAGCGATGGGATTGCAAGGAAATAATCTTGCTGATTTTGACAGGTAATAAGGCTCTCCCATATATTAAAAAAAATAAATGATGGGGAGGTGTGTTTCACTTGTTTGTTTCACACCCTCAGTAAGTGATGTATAAAGCTGGCCCAGTTGCGTGGAGGTCTGAAGTGCTGGGGCACCTTACCTCCGGCCACACCAGTGACCTTAGATCAGGAACGAGCATGGGTTGCTGGGCGCTGGTCGGGTTGGGAGAGGATCAAGCATCCAAAGGACTGCTCTTCTCTCCAGGGGTGAGGAGGCCAGTTTGCCTGCCTTTACACTGCCACCAGGTGGAGGCCTGGTAGCAGTGCAGCTTGAACAGCACATAGGGAGGGGTCACAAGTGCCTGATGTGTGTGTGTGTGTGTGTGTGCCTGCACATGCAGGCATACGTGTGTGCTGTGTCAGGAGAAGGACCAGAAAATGGCAAGTGATGTTGAGGACTTCATGAAGCCCTTCATACCTACTTCTGAACTGCACTGTTGCCCAAGGGCCCTGGTCTGAACTGGATTATGGACTGGTGGAGGAGAGCCATCTCTCTTCTAGCACTGCCATGGGGGTACTTGAAGACCAAGTAAGTCCCTGGGGGATGCAGTCCTCGGTCAGGGGAGGACAGGGCATGGTTGACTAGCTGCCCCCATTGTTGGCTGTAAAAACATCTCTGTAGGAAAAAAAAAACGAGTATGTGATGTATACAATAAATCATGCCAGGGTGTGTAATTGTGGGCCAGTAACTGCATACCTGGAGTGGTTTTGTTAGCGACAAGGTGCTTGCGCCAAATGCCTTTAAACATGCACATTTTAAGGGAGGGGAGGGCCACCAGGGGCCATGATATGAGACTGGAGCGAGGAAGGTTCAGGAGGGAGATGAGGAGACACTTTTTTACAGAGAGGGTGGTGGCTGGGTGGAATGCGTTACCTGCAGAAGTGGTATGCAGTAGAACAGTGGACTGCTTCAAACGAGGATGGGACAGGACAAGGGGGAGGGTTAATGAAGGGGAAGGGTGGAAGGGAGGGGCAGCTGCAGAATAAGGGGTGCTAGCTGCACATTCGAGCAGACTTGATAGACCTCTAGGCCTTTATCTGCTGGCAAATTTCGTATGTTCGTATGCACGAGGGAAGTGTTTTACTAATGAAAAAAATAAAACCTGTGGGTTGATGGGTGGGAGCAACTAGCCATGCCCCCTTGTAAGTTATACAAACCAGCTTCTTCCAGTCCCATTCAGAAGCTCTGTTTCTCTGCTTCCAGTATCCACTCCTTTTTCTTTAGTAATTTACTTTTCTCCTTGGGCACCTTGCTAAGGTACCTTTAGCAAAGAAATGACATTACTGTGGCACCTCTAAGGGTGGGACCCTCCTTAAGAGGGTTCCTTTGCATTCATAGTACTCCAATAGGGTGGTAGTCCCACAGGGGACAGAAAGTGCGAATGGTAAAAGTAACTGCATGTGACAAACAGTCCAATCATTCTGCTAGCCTTTGGCTAGCAACATATTGTATAGGCATTACTCCACATTGTGGTCGCATACCCCCACTGAATGCAAAGGCTAGCCTGAGTTTTGATGGGGGAGGGTGGGGAGCAACCAGCCACACTCTGTCTAGATTATGTAAACCATCTTCCCCCACCTGTATTCTGTAGCTCCTTTTCTTTGCTCCCACCATCTACCCCTCCAGTGAGTTACCTCTTTCCTAGGGCTGTTTCTAAGGTACCTCTAACCAATGGAGTCACATTCTTACAGCACATCTAGGGGCAAAACTCTCCCCAAGTGGGTTACTTTGCCTTCCCTTTATCCAAACAGGGTGGTAATCCCACAGGGGACAGAGACTGTGAATGGCCAAAGTAACTACAAATGACAGTCATCATTATCCTAGCACAGTGGTTTAGGGCTCTGGGCTGCAAACCTGAAGACCTGGGTTTGAATCCCACAGCCCCTACTTACATACTATGTGACCCTGAACAAGTCACTTAACTTCCTTGTTCTCCCAGGTCACACCTGGAAACAAGTTTCAACTTAGTGTGCCTTTCCTGGTTAAACAATTTACCCTTTCCTTTCCCTTTACAACTAGCCTTCGGCTACCAACAAGTTGCACGAACATTAGTCCACTTGGTGGTTGCACATGCCCATTAAACCATAATTACACATCTCTGAAGTGCATTATTGCACTTAGAACATGATGAAGGGCCAATGATTTTCTATTCTGAATGGAAAACACCAGCAAAAATGGAATTTGCCATTTTTGAACCAGCACTTTCGAGCAAATTTTCAAGAAAAAACTTCTTTGCACCAGTTTTTTTGACAAACTCATCCATTTTGAGATAAATTTATGTACAAAACATGCTGATTTGCCCTCAATGTTGGGTTAGAAATGGAAAAAATAGATTTTTTTTAATGTTAAACTTTTGTATTAAAATTCCAAAGTCAAATAACAACAATAAACAAGGCCCTACATGTGAATATACGAGAGAAAATTATGTAAGCAACATGAAGATATAGAACAAGAGAAGCATGGTCAAACAAGGAAAAGAGAAATTAGCTATGTAATTCATTTATCGATATCAAGGAAATCAACGAATGGGTTCTTCATTGGAATGTGTAGGAAAAAACATCCAAGGTAAAATAGCAAGGGTGAGGAGTGAGGTAATTGCAGGGCCAGGGAGGCTCACAGAGACATATGGAGAAGTGCAGGAAAAAATGAGAAGGGGAAAAAGCTAGTGGGTCAACAAATGGAACAGATAATATGGAAGACCAAATTAAGGAGAAAAGGAGGGAGAGTGGACTTCTAAATAGGCGAAGAAGGGAGCCCAAATGTCCATATATCATGACATTTGGGAGATATTCAGATAGGACAGGTGTTCATGCGAAGCAAGCTGGCCTAAGGCCAGGAGACACTCTTTCAGGGAGGGAGTGTCCGTGGAACGCCAACAACAAAAAATAAACCTTTTGGCGGTGAGTATGGTGACAAGGGCCCATAACACATGAGGGTCAGAGCAAGGTGTACTAGGGGAGGGAAGGCCCAATAAAATAAAAGAGGCATCAAAGGACACGTCACTGGGAAGGATAGTCTTGCATACTTGCAAAATCTGGTCCCAGAAGGGCACATAAGAGGACAAGACCATAAAAGGTGGGAGAGGGAGAGCGAGCTCTCCTGAGAATCACAGTTCCAGCATCTATTGCTGGGAAGCACTTCATGAGTATGTGGTAATTGGGGAGTCCTGTACCACCGGTGAAGCAGTTTCTTTTGGATTAATTGAGCCCGCAGATCTCGGCAGGCTATATGGGCATGAAACCAGCACACCTTCCAGTCTTGTTGTAAAATGGAGCTATTCAGCTCCACAGCCCATTTGTCCTTGAGAAGAGTTGTAGGATCAGGACCCAAATCCCGGAGGAAGTATAAAATTTACTGGCTTTCCCCTTGGGGAGAGAAAGTCATTTAGAAATGGGTAGGTCCAGGGGAGAGGAGGAATGGGCATGGACTAAGGACTGAAGGGCATGACTGAAGTTGTAGATAATGCCAAAAACTCATGAGATGGGAGGTGGAACTTGTCCTGGAGGGTCTTGAAAGGTACTAAAACCAACGAGTTAGGAAAGCACAATTGGACGTGCTGAAGGATACCGACTTGTTTCCAAGCAGCCCATTTAATGGACTTGTGGCCAATAAGAAACCGTGGGTTATGCCAGAGAGGGGGAAATGGAATTGGGAGAGGATTCATGTTAGATATGGAAGAAAAGGACCACCACTATTGGGCAGAAATAGTGAGAGTAGGGTGGAGCAGAGGTCGAGAACACTGGAGTGCATAAAGGGCCCATAAAGGGGAAGGGGCATTGAGGAAAGAACCCTCTAGCTCCACCCACAAAGGGGCTGATGGATGGTCAAGAAGAAACCAATGGAGGACCTTGGCACAGACAAAGAACCAATGACAATTTTTAAAATGAGGGGGACCCATCCACCTTGAGACCAGTGCTGGTGTAGTTTGGTGCAGCTAATTCTGGGCACGGACCCTTCCCAAAGAAAATGACCCATCAGATGGTCAAGTTTAGTGAAATAAACCTCTGGGATGGAAATTGGGAAGTGGGAAAGGAGGTGCAAAACATTGGGGCAAACATCATTTTAACGGCATTGACTTTCCCCTGTAAGGAAAGATTAAGCAGAGTCCAATGAGCAAGGTCAGCAGCTAAAGAGTTGAGAAGGGGATCAAAAATTAGCATGTCAATTGTGAGGAAAAGAGTGAGTAATATGGATGCCTAAATAAGTAATGCCCTCTGCAGCCCATTTCCACTAAGTGTCAACAAAGTGGGAATGTAGACAGAGGGGATTTAGTGGAAGAATCTCAGATTTTGAGTGGTCGACTCGCAGGCCAGAAATAGTGGAAAAGGATGCTAAAATGGACTGTAAAGGGATAATGGAGATTGGGGCATTGGACAGGAGAAGTAGTAGGTCATCTGCGTACAGGAGACATTTTTTTTTTAATTTCCTTTTTATTGAACAATTTTCAACATTGGCACAATCAAGGCAGTAAGATGCATTCATCACAGTGATATTTTATACAGTGAGAGCGGTTTTAGAGGGCACCTCTACATCAGAGCAAACCATTGGATGCCTCACCTGCTCCCACAGGGGCAAGGTCCAGCCAGCAATATAAACATCAACCAAACAATCAGATTAGCATTCAATTGTACATATAATTCATTTTTCTGATTCTAGTGAGCTAGGAGGGCAGGAATGTGCTTGTTCCCTATAGAGGAGCAACCAGAGTGCGCGAGCCATCCGGTCTAGTTTGTTATTCGAATCCTGGTCCCCCCATCCCTTCCTGTTCTCTCTGTCTCCTATTCTTTTTGTGGTTACCCACTGCCACTCAGGGAACAAAATGTCCATATTTGGCCATGTAGTACCGTAACCACCCATTCCAGCAGGAGGAGCACCTCTCAGCCTGATCTTTAAGCCTATGAGTGATCTTTTCCATGCTGTATATTTGATTGACTATTGCCCATCACTCTGCCACTGTAGGTACCCTAGGTGTGAGCCAAGCCCTTGTGATTGCTTTCTTTGCTGCTGTAAGCAGAATCCTCAATAGGTAATGGGAGTTAGGGTCCCCATTAGGTTTAGTGAACTGTAATAGCAGGTATAACTCTAGTGTGAGGGGGATCTCTCTCCCGAAACGATCTGTAAGCTCTACCTGCAGCTGTTGAAAGAAAGGTCTCAGTTTCGGACAGCTCCACATCACATGGTGCCATTGTTTTCGGATTTGATATGCAAGAAGTCTGGTAGCCCTGGGACCCACCTCGTAAAACCGCTGGTTTAAGTATGTGAGCATGATTTCAGTTTGCTGTTCTGCCAGGGTATCCAAGTCCGCCTTAGTCTGTTTTAGAAGCTCTATCACAGAGGAATAACCCTGCTTGTGGGCCATCTGTAAACAATGTAATGTCTCTTCTAGTCTGGTTTGCTTTTCCCTTCTTATGTTGGCTTGTTTAACTGTGTACTGGATAATATGCCCCCTGAGGACTGCCTTTAGGGTATCCCAGTACATTGCTGGGTAGTGTCCCCCAATGGGTTAGCCTATTTAATCTCTTTTTTTTTCTATTAGAAAGTCTTTGAATTCCTGGGTCCTGAGTTAGTAAGTGTTCAGTCTCCAGAGGGTATTTCTGCACTGAAGCCCCATATCCCAGGAACTAATGACTGGAGCATGAACGGATATCTGTATATCTCCCATTCCGCAGTCTACCAGGTTGTGGAACTGCTCCATCTGAGTGTAGCAGTGATCAGTCCTGGAACAGGATTTATAGACTGCAGAATAGTGGGAGTAATTCCTAGCATGCTGATGTGTGTGCCTCCACGTGTCCATCCACCCCACCTCTTTGATGAAGCATTTGAAAAATTTTTGTGGTGCGGTCTGTCTCTGTGGGGATGGGTTGGAGGAGTCCCAGCTCGGGTTAGTGGCGATGTTGAAATCCCCTGCCAATATTAGGGTCCCCACAGATAGCTGGACTACCTTATCGTGGAGAGATCTCATAGCCTAGGAGACATTTGTATTCAGAGCGGGGAGTGTTAAAGCCCACGAACCCAGGGGAGATTGGAGGACAATTGAGAGAGGGTCAGTGGCCAAAAAAAAAAGTAAGGGGGAGAGCGGACATTCCTGGTAGGTGTCTCGGAATACGGGGAAATGCTGAGAGAGGAGACTCTTAGTTAAAATAGGAGCAGAAGGGCAACTGTATAGGGTGTGAAGGGCAGAGAGAAAAAAATAGAGCCCAAAGCCCCATACATTTCAAGACTTTGAAGAGAGTGGACCATTCAATAGAATCAGTAACCTTCTCAAAGTCGATGGCATGGGCACCAGCAGTCATATTGAAAAAATGGATTTTAAGATTTTGCCAAATTGAATTTGCCATTTTTGAAAACAGAAAATCATTGGCTCTAAACATGGGTTCTACTTAAACATGTTTTCAAAAAAGTTGTTTAATGATTTTTATTAAGAACATTTTGTTTTCTGTATAGAATATAAGCAGATGAGAAAAAAAACAAAACAAACAAAAAAAAAAAAAACAGTTCCAGTTGAGGAATTTTGATAAACAAATACTGCACGTGAGTGTAATTATGGACAATTAATTACTCTTGTATATAATCCTTTAGTCAGTCAGGTGGCTAGAATGTTCATACTGTACCCATGTTATACACTCTGGGAAACCACTCAAGCTTTGCTCTCATTTATGAGGGCCTCACACACCTCAGGTGTGTGAAAGAACCTTGTAATACACACCTCATTGTGTCTAAACCAATTAGCAGTTTACAGTTAACTAGTATGTTAACCTATTAAAAATTGATGCTATGTTGCTTGATGATACTGTACATCTGCCATAAAAATAATACATTTTGTTTGTTCTATACACATAATAAAACCATTTACTCCCTTACTAGCCCCATAATAATGAAATACTTTACCAGCAGGAGACCAGATCAGCTTTCACAATGCTGACAGCATAATAAAGGCACTGTGCTGAACTCAAAATAAAATGGCTGAACTTACAAACAGTTACAGCTTCATATAATTAACTTAGCAGCTTTTTGACCCCGGATTCACCACCTGCTCCTGACTTTGAGCTCTCCTGCTGTTATCTGCCCAAGCCTGCCTGCTGTCCCCACCATAGCTAGCTGGAACTGACACAGAGTGGGGCCTAAGTGTACCAGTAACTGTCACTCTGACTGCTTGGTGTACATGACATTTTTCCACGTTTTTCTCCCTTTACGGCCCACCCACCTTCTGTTGGTGTGATCAGTAGCCAATGATGGTTCACGTACACACTCAGTATACTTTTGGGGGGAACGTGCACCCTGTCCTTTCCTACAGTTTTGCTGTGGCACCTGAGCCCTCTGCTAGCCCTCCCAGGCAGATATCCACTGCTGAGCGTCAGCTATCAGGGTACAAGCTGTGAATTTCTAACTGGTAAGAAACTAACTTTAAGACAGTGGCCAATTCAGGCAGAAATAAATTTATTTTTGTAAGATTTGATATGGGGAAGGGGTGCACTGAATTCTCTGTTTTCAATGAGGTATGCCAGAAGCAATAGCATCCCTAATGAAAATGAAGTTTAAAGCTGGTGAATGAGCAGTGATTGAGCAGCTAATGTTGTGTTTGTGTGGCACTTCTAACGTGCCATGAAAGAGCAATCGTAACAAAGAAAAAAGACCACAAAGGCCCTGCACCCCTCACCACCACCAGTTTGGGGGCAGGTACCCCAAGCAGTCCTTGTTTTGAAGCTCTTGTGTCACCAGATCTGAGGGAGGCTAGACACTTACAAATATACTAGGGTCCCTGGTCACTGAGGGCTTCAAAAAAGTTAAAGAACCTTGAAATCAACCAACTCCTTGACAGACAGCCAGTCCAGAGCATATAGCGCAGGGTTGATATGCTCTGACTCTGAAGTGAGGTCAGTAACCTCACTGCCACAGTATGGACCATGTGTAAAGCTACCACATTTCTGAGACCTAAAACTGGAACAGTCCATCCTGACCATGACACCGTCCCGCCACCATGTCACTCCCACGGGCACTACCGCAGACAATGCTGCACACAATCAATTACATTTTGCCGATTGCTCTGGCCATGCCACCTCACAGTAATATCAGTGGCAAACATCCAGATTGAAACAATACATCATTCTGCTGCAGCAAGTTCCAGCCCATGATGTACAGAAAGTTCATTAGAAGCAAACCTGCGTTAAATTGTGATCAGACATTTGAGCTGCATGTATTGCTCCTCCTGACAGTCCCATCCAACCCGTTAACACTCACCTCATTTGATGAGCAGACTTCACTTCAGTGACTCCCACCACCGCACCAGATTGTTTTCACACACTTCCTCAGTATAGGGCAGTGGTTTAAGGCTCTGAGCTGCAAATCTGGAGACCTGGGTTTGAATCCCACAGCCCCCACTGTGTGACCCTAAGCAAGTCACTTAACTTCACTGTGCTCCCAGGTTGCACCAGTCAACAAGCTTTTAGCTTAGTGTGTTTCTCCTGGTTAAACAATTGGAAAAAAAAAAAGTCCTTACAGTTGATCAGGTTCGGGTACCTTAGTTCACTGCTGCCAGTCTCTTTTCTGTCTGGAGTCCCTCTCAGCTGCTGGCAGGTAGACATCCACATGCGCTTGTCTGCACTTACTACCCAGTCTAATCTAACAGGAAGGAACATGCTTTACTGTGCTCCCACTGACATGCTTGAGGTGCAGCACAGGCACAGGGGTTGAAGCTGCAAACTGCTGTCCAGCCGGAGCAGCGCCACAGTGGTGCTGAGATAACTGTCACTCATGGATTAGCAGTCAGAAAAAAAGGGACTAAACTGGGACAAGTAAGCAAAAACCAGCACAAAAGTGACATTTTGTAAAACTTGTGGGGACACTGGGACATGCTGCCTAAAATAGGGACCGTCCTGGGAAAATAGGGACTGTTGGTAGCTTTAACCACGTGCAAGCAGTGCAGTAGACCACAAGGTGACATGCCTGCAGAATGTACAGATGCTGTGGTGATGGAATTAACATATAACAAATTTTATGCAATATCTGCATAGCTAGGGGGGTCAGTAGTAGGAGAGAGGAGTATATACTGCCCTTGTACAGGTCACTGGTGAGGCCACATCTAGAGTATGGAGTTCAGCACTGATGCTTACACCTCAGAAAGAACATTAACCTGCTGAAGAAGGTCCAGAGGAGGGCTGCAGAGATGATAGTAAGGCATATGAGGCAAATAAGGCATACGAGGTAAATACGAGGAGAGGTTGAGGGCACTGAACATGTAATCCCTGGAGGACAGGAGAGGGAGGGGGGGGACATGATTGAGACCTTCAAGTACATAAAAGTGATAAATAAGGTTGATAATGAGGGTCTCTTTATGCTACGTGGCAACTATAACATGAGGGGGAACAATCTTAAGCTGGAGGGGGGTTGAGAAGTGAGATCAGGAAGCACTTCTTCACTGAGAGGGTGGTGGACCCTTGGGATGCACTGCCTGAAGAGTTGGTCTTGTTGAAAACAGTGTGCAGCTTCAAGAGAGGCTGGGATATGCATGTGGGTAAAGTACAGATAATGGGTGGGGAGGAAGGGAAGAGTGGGGAAGGGGCAAGGTCAGTAGCTCAAGCTCTGGACTCTGCAATGCGAGCGGACTAGATAGACCAAGTGACCTTCTTCTGCTGGCTTCTTCATATTGTACTTTTTGGGTGAATTGCTACTTAAATTGTGTAGTGAAATCCACAAATTTGTAGCCGTACTCAAGCATCTCATTTAGTTACAGACAGGCACAGCAGCCATCAGTATCATAATTTGGCGATTCGGAGCTCCCTCAAACATAGCTAAATCCAGAAATGAATAGCGAAATGTGATATGATCAGTGGCAGCTTAAACACTGATTCTCTTAGCCATGGCCTGCCCCCGATGCAGCTCCCAGAGTCTGCTTCCAGATGTGATGCCAGCATTGCAGCACAATGTGTGCCTCTGGACCATTAGACCACCCTATAACCAACTAATCTAACACCTAATGCACTGTGGGCTGTGGTCACCAGCAAAGAAATATAATTGGCATCCACAGAATTACAAAACATTCCAAAAATATTTGAACTTGGAGCCATTCTTTCTTTTATATTAAAGGTAATCCACATGGTAACTAGAGCTTTATCTCTTAGAATTAATTTACTGCTGGAGCTTATGGAGGGGGTGATGTCATAATCCACGGCCTGTGACATCACCATTTGCTGCTCTGGAAATTTCTATGATGTTACTGTCAGTGCATTATGACTTCAGGTCTGGACTGAACCTCAGCTGTAGATGAACTGTTATGGGCAAAGCTCCAGTTTTTACAGAAATAGCCTCAGTAATGATAGGAAGAATGGAATAGCTTGAAACTGTGTTTTTGCAGAATGTTGTGCAATTGAGATGTATATGGTTACCCCCAGTTGTGTAATGATTTCCATACAGATAATTTTCTTGTGGTACAGTTCGAAGATAATGAAAAGCTGTTGTAGTATTGTTCGTGATGTTACTACGATACAACAACTTTTCAGCCTTGAATTGCACAGGTGCACTGTCCCCTCGTGACACACCCGCATGAAGCTGTCTTTTTCAGTGACATTAAGTAAGTAGATTTTCTGTCAAACGATGTAAAAAAACTGCTCTAAAATTTTATTTACTGTGTATATATAAAGCCAAATAGAAACAAGGTTTAGGAACGGCTTTCAAGGGGAAGGGACTTGGGAGAGCAGTGCTTTAAACAGAAACTTTCCCTTTTTTCCTCCATTGCTCAACCAACGTGACTTTCAGCTGTACAGTATTCTTTGATAAAAGAACTTGATTGTCTTAAAATGGCATAATTTGAGTTTCAGTTTTAATGGTTGTGGAATTAATTTTCATAGTGCAGATTGTCACAAACGCACTCAGCAGGTCAGGCCCTCTGCTCCCACAGTGCCAACCTCCGAGCGCAAGAATGTGAACAGGTAACAGATAGGGTAACCTTCCTGTCTGCTTGTGGGTCCAAATCACCTTTAGTCTCAAATTCTGGGGGATTCAAACTGTGAACCTTATGCTAGTGTACCCAAATGTACAGGCTCAGATAATCTGCTCTTCGGGGGGATGCCAGATATCTTTCGCCTAAGGGCACCTAACCAGGTATCCAAAATGAACCCTTAAAACTCTATAAAAGACCTTAGGTATATTTTTACCTTTTTACAGCTTGGGTAACACCATCAAGCTCCTGAAGAGTTTTTGTCAGTCTTAACCCTCTATACGTCACATGCAAAAAGAGAACTGGCAGATCCAGGTAGTCTTTCAAAATAATATTTTTACTAAAATGGATAAAAATATGTAAAATGTAAACACCAAACACTATATCACAAAGCATACAATCACATAAAGAAAAACAAGGAAAACTACAGACAAACTCCTACCAAAGTACATTTAGATCTTTTCTATCTGATGTATTAACTCTAAGTGCCTAAGTTAGAGATCTTGTTTCTTAAGAGTCCAAAAAGAAGTGTCACAAGTTCAAACACAGTATACAGTTTAAAAGTCTGGGTTTCCACACCCCTTCTATGATGTCATCTTGCTCCTCCTTGTTAAATATAAAAAATATACAAAGAGGATGTCCTATCAGGAGGTATATTAAATAAGAGGACATCAGCAAAAACTCATTTTCCAAATTATGTCTGTAATTTCCCAGTTCCTTCTCCTCAGGCAATTCAAAGGGGTTTTATAGTGTTTTAACACCAGTTGATATTAAATGTTCTTCCTCTTAAAATGTCATAAAAGTTTATGATCTCCATCTTCTGACAGACTCATAAAGTCCCATTTCATTTCCACTACAAAGAAGCAACAGGTCATTAAAAAAAGGCCATAAAATGCAATGTCTCAAGGAAGTTAATCACATTACAGAGATCTCCTGGTTTAATATATATTCTGCCATGTTCACTAAAACCTGGGGGGGGGGGCACCCGTGGCACACTGTGACAATCACATACTATACTTTTGTATTACAGATATCATCCAACAATCATAACCAGCTGGCCAAGCGTCACAATCTTCCCCACCTAGACTAAATTTTGGGGCTCTATCCCCTGCATGGGATTAGCTTCCCAACTCAGTTCACTCCTCATAAACATGCGACAGGCCATCTGTGTTCTGATTGGTCATTCCAGCCCTATGTAAGATTGTCATGTCATACCCTTGCAAGACAAGACTGCATCCTAATAGTCTAACATTAATTTTTCTCATTTGGGTCAGCCAAACCAGGGGGCTGTGGTCAGTCTGTACCTCAAAATGCTGCCCATATAAGTATGGCTCTAACTTCTTTGGGGCCCACACTATGGCAATACATTCTTTTTCCATGGTAGAGTATGCCTACTCCTGGGAAGTAACTTTTTAATCAGGGTGATCTTTCCCTTGGTTGGATATCTGACTCAGTACTGCCCCAATACCCATGCCTGAGGCATCAGTCTGAACTATAAAGGGTCTGCTGTAGTCAGGACTTATCAATACAAGAGCACTGCACAGTGCCTCCTTCAGTCTGGTAAAGGCTTTTTCACAGGCTGCTCCCAGGTAATTTTCTTAGGCATCTTTTTCTTTACCAGGTCAGATAGGGGAGCAGCCAGGGCACTGTAATTGGGTACACATTTCTTATAGTACCCTGCTGTCCCTAGAACACTCCTGACCTGCTTCTGCATTTCTGATATGGGCCATGCCTTGATCACCTCTTTTTTTACTTGGTTAGGATGGAGCTGTCCCTGGCCTACAGCATGCCCAAGGTATGCCACTTCAGCCATGACCACCTGGCACTTCTCAGCTTTGACAATGAGCCCGGCCCTCTGTATCCTGTCCAGCACTTCCCTAAGTTGGGACAGGTGTTCCTCCCAACTGGCACTAAAGATGGCAGTGTCATCCAGGTATGCCATGGCATACTCCTCAGCACCATTTAACACCTGGTTCACCAACCTTTGGAAAGTGGCTGGGGCGTTCTTCATTCCGAAAGACATTACTTTAAATTCAGATAAGCCTATTGGAGTGATGAAAGACGACCTCTTCCTAGCTCTGTCTGTTAACTCTACCTGGCAATACCCCTTTGTCAGGTCAATAGTCGTAAGGTAGGTCGCCCCTCCCAACTTGTCCAGGAGTTCTTCCATCTGAGGCATCGGATGGGCATCTGACTTCATGACTGCATTCAGTCCACGATAGTCCACATAGAAATGAGTAGAGCCATCTGGCTTGGGCACAAGGACTGCGGGTGAGGCCCAGGGGCTGTGGGATCACTGGATTACCCCTAAATCCAGCATTTCCTCTACCTCCCTCCTAATGTCCTTTTGGACAGCCTCCAACACCTGATACATTGTCCGCCGTATGGGCATCTGTGTCACTGTCTCAACATTGTGCGTCACTAAGGGGGTTAGTCCAGGGTTGGCACTAAACAGTGGGCAAAGTTGGCTAGAACCTCCCTTGCTTCCTGGATCTTGTCTGGGGCCAGCTGGAGAGACAGTTTAACTGCCTCCACAGAGGACTCCCGCTTGCTTTCTTCCAGCAAGTCCAGAAGGGTGTCTCCTTCGTCCGTCCCCTCCCAAGGACTATATACTGCTAACACCATGTCAACCCTATTAGCATATGGCTTCATTATGTTGACATGGTACATTCTTTCTGTCTGTCTTCTGTCGGGTAACTCTATGACACAGTTCACGTCATTTACCTTCCTAACTACTTTGTACGGTCCTGCCCACTCAGCCTTCAGCTTGTCTTTCTGGACTGGAATAAGGACCATGATTTCCTGACCCACCGTGTATGAGCGAGCTCTGGCTCTGCAGTTGTACCACGATTTTTGTTTCTGTTGGGCAGCTGCCAGGTTGCTCTGGGCTGTCCCCATAAGCTCCTTCAGTCTTTCCCTAAACCTAGGGACGTAATCTACTATGGAAGTTCCCTGGGTGGCATGGTTGCCTTCCCAGTCCTCCCGGATCAAGTCTAGGGGCCCACATACCCAGCGTCCATATAAGAGCTCGAAGGGGAAAAATCCTGTCAACTCTTGGGGCACCTCCCTGTATGCAAACAACAGGTGGGGAAGGTATTTCTCCCAATCCCTCCCATGCTCTTCAGCAAAAGCTTGGAGCATTGACTTCAGGGTACCATTAAATCTTTCCACAAGCCCATTGGTTTGCGGGTGATAAGGTGTCGTGTGCCTCTGCACCACCCCACACTTCTCCCACAAACATTTCATCAGGTCCAACATGAAGGAACCCCCTCAATCAGTGATAACCTCCTGCAGAAACCCAACACAGAAGAAAATCCCAGGTAAGGCATCTGCCACTTTGTCCTCAGTGAGGTTAGGGTGACTGTCTCTGGATACCGGGTGGCATAATTCATCACAGTCAGGATGAACTCCTTCCGGGAGGAGCTGGGGGTATTTAAAGGCACCACAATATCCATTCCCACCCTCTGGAAAGGCTCCTCCACTATGGGCAATGGCATCAGGGCTGCTTGGGTTTTCTTCCCTGCCTTCCCTATTTCTTGGCACCAGTGACAAGGCCTGCAATACTCCTTCACCAGCTGGGTGAAGTTGGGCCAATAGAAATTCTGGGCCAGTTGCTGAGTAGTGCTCGTAAATCCCAGATGACCAGACAACGGAATATCGTGTGCGATCTTGAGCAACTGCTTACGGTACCCCTGGGGAATGACAAGCTGCCTGCCTATCACCCCTCCCTCTATCTTCACAGCCTGAGTATACATCAGTCCATTTTCCCAATAAATCTTACGTTTATCATCACCTCCCTGTGCTCAGTCAGAGTCTGCCCAAGCCCTCAGCTTCTCTAGACTAGGGTCACTTGTCTGTACAGCTACAAACTCCTTACACATTCCCAAGACATGGGACAGGTCCCCTTCAGTCTCTAAACTAGGGTCCCTAGCACTAGCATCAAGGCACTCAGGATCACTGTCATCTCATACCCTCTGACAATGGGTCGCCCCCTCCTTCTTCGGAGTAACCCTCCGTAGCTGTGTGATTAACTGCTACTGGGGAAATTTTTACCCCCTTTTCATTAGTCTCCATATCAGGAGACACAGGCTTGGGAACCAGCCTCCCAGTGGTTTCCACAATGGCTTCTGTGGGGTCCAGTGAACTACAATTTTCCCTTGCCACTTGGCTACGGGTAACTGCACACACCATCCCCTGTTTGAGATTCTTGCCAATGATGACATCAACTGCTAACATTTTGGCTACATCCACCTGTTGCACAGTTCCCCCTTTTTCACCCCAGTCTAGGAAAATACTAGTGAGTGGCAATGTTTTCTCCTCATCAGTAAAGTCTTGTACAGTGACGTACTTATTGGGTATAAGCTGACCAGACTCTGTCACATCCCCTTTAACCAATGTCAGGAATGCCCCTGTGTCCCTTAACCCTTGTGTCTGTACACCATTCACCATGACTAGGTGCATGTGTGCCCTCATGTTCACAGGCATGCTTCCAGGGACACACAAAAAAACCACTTCTTTCCTAGCCCCATGTTGCGTATTGCTTGTCCTTTTGGGACACTGTCTGGCAATATGCCCAGTTTCTTTACAAACCCAACATTCGTTTCTTTTCTCAGAGAAATCATTTTTCAGAAACCGGGGGCTAACTGGTTTTGGTGGAGGCAGTGAGGGTTTTGGCTGCCCTGAAGGCATGCTTTTCCCTTTCTGTGCTGCACCGCCCACCCATTTGCTCTCAGAGCAGGTCTGCTCTTGGCATAGCGGTCCGAGTGTTCAGCAGCCTCTTGCACTGTTTTGGGATCTCAGTCCTGCAGCCAGGTTTTCAGCTCTGCTGGGCATGCCCCAAAAAAACTGTTCTAACAAAATAGCATTTTCAATTTTATCTACAGAGTTTGCTTCAATTCCTTCCCACCAACATTTTAAAAACTGATGTTGTTTCACGGCTAGCTCCTCGTAGCTCATATTAATTCTTCTCCTGAGCTTACAGAATTTAGCTCTGTATGATTCTGCAGTTAAATCAAACTTTTTTTAAAGTGCAGCTTTAAGTTTGCTGTAATCATTACTGTCCTCATTGTCCATTTGACCGAATGCATCCTGAGCTTTCCCGGTAAGTAGCGGGGATAGCTGGAAGCTCCAGGATCCTCTAGGAATTTTAGCCTGAATACAAACTTTTTCAAAGGAATTTAAAAAGGCATTCATATCCTCCTCCTCTTTAAATCAGCTATCAATTTGGAATTCAATTTGTAACCCAGTCCTGTAGTTCCATTAATCCCAAGCCACTTACCTGCTCTGGTGCTGGTGGTTGGAGTCGTAACTTCTCCTGTTCTTGTCGACTCTGGCGCTCATGCTCCTCATGGTCTGCCTCTCACTGTTCACAGTCTGCTTCTAGCTGTTCTCATTCCCTCTTCTCCTCTGTGGCTTGTCTCTCTTGCTCTGCTTCTCTCTGTTCTCACTCCCTCTTCTCCTCCTCCGCAGCTCGTTTCTCTCGCTATCGTCTCTCTGGAACTCCAGCTCCATTTTGTGTAACTCAATCTGCAGGCTGAGTGCTTCTGGCTCCAGAATGCTGGTGACCTTCCCCTGCTGCTGTGGCCCTTCGCTGGCACTGGCCTTGCTGTCATCCTCATCGGATCTGGACACTGCACTGGCCACTAGCCCCTCAACGCTCAAGGTTTGGTCCTTTACAGTCACAATCTGTGACTTGATGCTCTGAGCATCTGCTGCCTTCAGGGTATCCATGAGGTTCTGCTTGGTGGCTCTCCCCTCATACAGAACTCCTCTGTCCTGGCACAACTGCCTCAAGTAGTCTACAGTGTGCCCGCTGTAGTTGGAAGCCATCTTCTTCCCTAACTACGGCTACTCTAACTTGCACTTTAGAAAAAATAAAATAAAACAGGTAGGAACTTTTCCTTTTTTTTTTTAAATAAATCACTGTCTTTTTTTTGCAAGTGAGCTGTACAGTATTAAGCTGACACGCTGAACAGTTAAAGCTTGTGTTACCAAATTTGTCTGCACCGCTGCCAACCAATCTGTCATAAATTACTTTTAAACACATTTGCCTCGCTTCATAATTTCTGCGCTGTTGTATCAGATCGCATTTTTCCTTTTCCTTGTCCCTCACAGTGCACCTGAGGCTGCACAATATTCCATCATATTGCACACCTTGTCCTGTATTATTGCATACATGTTAAAGCAGAAGTATTAGTAAGTAAATAAATGTCCTCATGTAGTTTTTATTAGCATTAATATATTTATTACATACTGAAACTCATCATCAGTATATTTTTAGTTCTGTAAGATGCTGATGGAGAGAGAGAAAGAAAGGTGACATGATAGAGACCTGCAAGTACTTCACTGGGATGAATAGGGTACAGGAGTGGAGTCTCTTTCAAATGAGAAAAAAAGCATCAGGACCAGGGAGCATGCGATGAAGCTGGAGGGGGGGTATTTATTTAAAAATTAGTAACCGGGAGATACACATTGAGTCAAGGCTTATTTCCAGGTGTGACCTGGGGGAAGGGGAAGGGAGAAGCACAGTTATAAACAAAATACAGCCAGGCAGGTGATGTGGTTACAATGACATAAACAGCATCAGTTGAGTGCAGTCCAGACAAAATGTCAAAACATCTTATATGGAGGACAAGTGAATTAGCATGCAAATCATCTGTGCAGGTTGGGCAGACTCAAAGTGTGCAGTGCCAGAGTGAAGGGAGGCGGAGCTGGTGCTGGAGCCAGAACTGTGAAGTTGGGGGGTGGGGATGTAAGGAGTGGTCAAAAGCCAGGCAAAATGTAGAGAGATTCAGGAAGAGGGATGGCAGGAGCAGGGGGGATGGGGAGGAGTTTTAGCTGGCATCTAATGGAGGGAAGGGAGAGGGAGAGAGATATGAGGAAATATGTCTTCACTGAAATGGTGTAGACATCTGGAACAGACTGGCAGCAGAAGTAGTGGAGGTGAATGGTGAGGCTTCAAGCGTGCATGGGATAGACATAGGGGTGTATTAGGAAACAGTCAAGAAGGTGAGAGGATCACTGGAGACCAGTTAGAGCCTGCAGAGGCAGATTAGACAGGGAACATCTAGGAAGACTGTGTGGGCCAAGCAGTCCTTTTCTACCAACAAATTCTAGGTTTCTATGTTTCTAACTTCAGGAGGACCTGAACAAGCTGGGCAACTGGCCAGATTGTAGGCATCTTAGTTTCAAAGTAGCCACATACAAGATGCTACACATGGGGAAGAAAAGCAGAGGTAATACCTACCTTGTGTACAGGGCTCCTCTTACTACAGTTGAGACAGATAAGGACCTGGGACTCATATAATAAACAGTGGGCTAAAGCATGACAAGCAGTACTGGCCACTGTCAAGAAGGCTGGAAGAATGCTGGGGTGGATCAAAATCGGGATGACCTGCAGAGCACTCCTGTCACTTTATGAGTCCCTGGTCAGGCCCCACCTGGAGTACCGCATGTAGCTCTAGGCTGCCAGTTGCAAAAAGGACATGGAGGTAGTCAGGAGGGTAAAATGCAAAGCTAATAAAATGATTAGGGATATGGAGGATGAATGCAAGGAGAATAAGCTGGCGGCCCTTAATATGTTCAGCCTGCAGAAGAGGGGGCTGAGGGGTGATAATCTCAGGGTTCTGCATACTCAAGGGTATTGACAAGGTCAGAGCAATGGAGATATTTGGCTGGTGTGCTCCAGTAGAATGCAGGGATATGCTTGAGATTCAGAGGTGGCACATTTAGCAGTGATGAACCTATGGAGCAGCCTCCCAGTGGTCAGGGGATATGATAACAATACAGGACTTTAAGGTAAGCTTGGACCAAATTCAGATATCCAAAGAAATCAAATGGTACCCTGGACATAGTAAAGTTGGTGTGGAATCCTTACTAATCATTAGATGTTTGCACAGGATAGTTATTACTCTATGTTTATGAAGGGGTGGGGGGCTGCTGATGAACCTTGAGTTCTTTCAAGCCTTAAATTACGGTGTGACAATGTTATGCTACCTGTTGTAAAGAAAACAAACATCTTGTCTCTTTTCTTCTTCTTAGAAGTGCAAAGCAATTTATTTTTTGCACCCCTCTCCTTCTGGCCCCTCTGTTGGCCCCATATACCCACTGGACTCATCTCTTGCCACTGGACTCCAGTTGTGTCCATCTGTTGCTGGGTTTATGGCTTATCCTTGCCATTCCCCCTCACCAGTCCTCTGCACCAAGGTGCCTTGAACTTTGAGGAGAGTCGTGGTAGAGAGAGATCCAGTGGTATGGGTGGTAACTAGCGGAGTCTGTCATCAAGTGCTTTGAGCAGGGAATTTTTTCCACGTTTCTGGACCCTTCCCTGTACCCCAGCTTCATGCACCCCGTGATGTCCTAGGGAGCTACACCAGTCAAGGCTCTGAATCCCTCTAGGTGTCATGCTTCAAGTGAAGCACCACAGCACCCTCTCCTGGAAGGAGAGCATCCCTATGGATGCTTCTTCACCCTCTCTGCTGCCCCCCCCTCCCCAGGCTCATGTTTTGGACTAGGGTCATCACTGGCCAGTAGAGTGGTTACCCCACAGCTCAGTGCTGCAGAGCTGGCCAAAGCCATTTTATAAGCCCAGTAGTACACTTCAGGCTGTGTATTTATGATCCCATAATTGTACTATTTAGTCATTTCACAGAACTTGGCTGCACCTTGTGCCTAACAAGACCAAGCCCATGCACACCCTATTGATAGTTATTGGTTACTCAGCCCAGACTCTGTTGGCCACAAATTGTGTTGCTTAGTCATCAGTGTGACCACTTAGCACCATTGTTAATTTTGCAGTTCAGTTGGAGTTGCAACAGCTTTCTGGCAGGGGTGAGGTGCCATGCCCAGAAAAGATGCAGTCCCTGAAATAATGATCACAGCTTTCTAAAGGCAGGCAGTAAGGTGGTCCTAGTACTGGTCGTGGAAGCACTTGGAGGGAGGCATGCCACTTTTTTTATTTAGTTTTTTTTTTAACCAGTGAACGACAGCTAAGAAATTATTTTAGGTTTTCAGTCTCATTCCAAGGGGAGGGGGCTACAGATACTGATGGATATTGAAACAGGTTAAGCAGTTGTTCATGTTTGTAGTGAATGGGGGAATTTGGCCAGAACACTGGGGACATTCCCCGACCCTTTTCAAGAAGCCCCATGGGATCTTTAACATCCACCTGAATAACCACCAGAACAGGCAGACCTCAAATTCAACATCTCATTTGAAAAATGGCACCTCCAACAGCAGTGTCCCCCTGAAAACCATTGTAGACAATTGGTATGGCTGCTTTTAAACAAGGGAGTGTTCCCCCTGCAGAGCTACAAACACTACTTCCTGCAGCTTCTGGTGTTCAGTGAAGGTCTCACATCCTACTATAGACCATGCGCAACCCTGCGTAACTTATTGGATCTGACAGGATCTCACATGAGGGTACTTAACTTGTGATCTAGTAAGGAATGGAGGACTGCCGCAGAAGGTGGGTAACTAAATTGTAAAATAAAAAAATAAATGACTACAGGGCCTTGTGATGTCAGCAATTGAGTCAAATATATTATCCACTTATAATTCAGAAAGTTCTCCATCTCTTCTCAACTGTGGAATCAAAGACAATGTCTGAATAAAATATCAAGCCTGAGCTTATGCCCTAGGCAGGTAATTTTTTTCGCTGGCATTTAAGTACCTATTTCACTTTTCCACAGATTGACAGAATGGATCCCACTTTTTGGGCCCACATGATACACTTGGCTGCTAAATAAGCAAAATAATATGATTCTCTGTATATTTTTTGCTATACAAGTCACCTCGGAATATATCCAATAGATGCATCCTTGGTTCTGCTAAAATAATTATTTCCAAAGGGCCCTATTACTCCAATCTCTTTTCAAGAGGAATATAACTTATTACATCTTCATGCTAGCTAGAAAAAGTGCCTTCCACTGTCCCACAGGACACTATGGGAATTCTTATGGGTTGATCCAGTGCATTCTAAATGTTGCATAGCATTCTGTGTAACATACTAAAGTAAGCCACAATACCAGCACATTATTTTATGCCCTGTATTGTGTATTGTTGTTCATTGGTTTTATTTACTTAAGGTCTAGTTTTGTGATACTGCAGAGATACAATGGAGCTTGCCGGGGTGCAACATAGTGTCCTGTAACACTGCATGACACAAGGGAGTAACTGCCATTGAAATTGCCTTGTTTCCTGCAGTAACTCTGCAGTATTATGTTACATCCGGGTGGACTCCACTGTATGTCAATTTAAATAACTTATAAGAATAAGATTTGTGACCTGCAGGCACTGGTGCCAGAGGCCCAGTCAGGCTTGCTGGCTGTAATGGAGACATAGGCTGCACAGCACCATGACTGGGGACCATTTATGCTTGAATTCACACCTTTGATAAGGGATAGGATGCAGGAGAAAGGGGGGAGTAGCCTTGTACAGGAAGGAGGGAAGGTATCAGGGTTGCAGAGGGTAAAGACATGGGGGGCACCGATATGGAAGCATTGTGGGTACAGGTAGCCACAGGTGGGGGGAGGGTTATCAGGGTTGGAGTAGCATATAGACCAGCATCTCAAAGGAAGAAGGGAACAAGGAGCATGTAATGGTAATAAAGAGAACAGTGGAGCAAGATGAGGTGCTGTTAATGGGGAAGTTCAAGATGCCAGATGTGGACTGGAGTGTCGTAGCAGTAGTGAGTGCAAAAGAACAGAGGCCAACAGAGGACCTGTAGGATGCATTCCTGGTACAGAAGGTGGAGGAGCCACAAGAGAGGGGGGGCATTCTGGATTTGGTCCTTGTCACAGACTGGTTTACTTCCAGAACCCAGCCTGCGATGGTTACCAGTATCACAACCCCAGATGCCTGAAAGGGTTACCTTGGTATGCTGACACTACCCACTACAACCTCACTCAGGGTATCTCTAGGTCTGAATCCCAGCAGAGCTACTGCTCACATACAGCGCAGTACTCCTCACCAAAGAACAAACAGCCCGCCCCTTCTATTACAGCTGACAACACTTTTGCTTAGAAATGGTAACTGAAGCCTGCCTCTTCGAAGACTGATCATAGGCTTGCCAGTTTACCCTGGTTATCTTTACCTGAAATGATTCAGTCACAGAAAGCATGAAGTATATAATTCTCCATGACATTTACATATGTTACAGGATAATACTTACTAAAGACTATGGGGAATACAGTATTTCCACAGAAATAAAAATGAACTTTTGGAAAAGACAGAGAACACACAGAATAACCTAAACCCCCAGCTATCTAAATCCTACGTAGAGTAGAGGAAGCTTACCCCAGACTTGAACCCTTAATGTTGCTTGTTTAGAATCCCAGCATAACTGAAGTCCCAGAGCCAGCACACACCACAAATGCATCTGGCTGGCCAGCCCACTATGCCGCATCATCATGAATTCCTCTCTGACATTACAGGTTCGACCATCTCTTTGTTCCCTGGGGAACCACCCATCTTGAGAACAGGTCCAAGCTGGATTTTTTATCCTGTCCCTAGTTTTGCAGATTGCAGTTTCAGTTATTTTATTTTCTTTTCCTGGCTGCCCTCTCTGTGGGATGTTGTCTCATTTGAATCTGGCCCTGTTTAAACTCACAACATGTGTTTTGTTAGCAAAGGAAGTTAATCCTTTGAAGTTTCTCCAAAGTGGACAATTTTTATCTGAGAAGGGGTCAGCCTTTAATGTCTAAGTAGAACAAAAGCTGTTGTATTTCACACCCAGCCTCTGTGAGAACCTGGGACTGTACATTGTAGCTTCCACCAGTAGAAACACTTTACAGAGGCAAGAAGACAAACAAAAACATTAACAAAAACACACACAACAAGCACAGTAAAAATACATTGCAAGTTGTTACAGTCCTTACAAATAGAGACAACACTGCAGAGGACACAGTAAGGCAATAAGGGAACCAGTGGGAACCAGAAATCATCTAACTGTGATGTATGACATAAAACTAGAGCCAGAAGACAGGCACTCACAAGCTAATGTTTTAGATTTCAGAAAGGAAGATTTGTGAATAATAAGGGAACAGGTTAGGAAGAAGGTGATGGGGTCAGGGTGGCAGTGTGGGTGGATAATAAATGGGGATTAAGTGAGAAAGGGTTATTTGAAGCAGCAAGTCTCTGTAGTAGGGCAGTAGGGATAAACATAGAGAGGAAGAAAAACAATCTGATACATAAAGAAGGTGGAAGAAGTGGTGAGGGACAAACGTAAAGCCTTAGAAAAAAAAAAACACAAAGCCAACCAGAAGGATGAAAACAGGGAAGTATACCAGACCAAGATGAGGGACAGCAACAGAAGAGTTAGGAGGGCAAAGTCAGAAAAGCACAGTGGAGGACAGTGGAGGCATTGAAGAAAGAGATTCATGTGTTCTTCCTCTACATTCAGGAGAAAAACAAATCCAGGGAGGAGATAGGTAGACTGATAACGGGGAAGGATGGGTGGAGGAGGATAAAAGTAAAGCAGAACTACTAAATGATTATTTGTGCTTGATATTCATAGTTATGGACAAGGTACCTCACCCTGAATGTGGTCTTGAGTCAAAAAAGCAGTGTGTGTGTGTCTGTTTTAAATTTAACATGGAATCAATCACTGATGAGTGGCTGTGGAGGGATCTAAACCTTCTGAAGATTAGCAAATCAATGGACCCATAGAGGTTGCACCCTAGAGTGCTAAATAAAAGTGGCAGGAGCTGACCGCACCACTGGCAGACTACTTCAGTTGCTCACTGAAAACCGGACTGGTACAAATGGATTAAAGGGCAACTGATGTGGTACCAGTCAGTCTGATGTCTATAGTGGTCATATTACTTGAGGCCATTATTAAGGAGAGGGTAGTGGAATTTTTGGATGCCAATGGGTCTCAGGACAAAAAGCAGCATGGATTCACTGTGCGGAGGACGTTTCAGACAAATCTGATCGACTTCTTTGAATGGGTTACAAAGGCAGTGGACAAAGAACAGGCAGTGGACATATTGTATTTGAACTTCAGCAAAGCCTTTGAAAAGGTAAGAATGTCTGTGAAGGGGGGGCGGAGGGACATGAATCCCAAAATTAAATATGTCTCCTTATCGGGCAAACTTGATAGATTTCAAGGCCTTCTTTTGCCGGGCTAAATTCTGTGATTCTGTCCCACATGGGACTGTGATTAAGAAATTGGAGGATCAGAGAATGGTGGACAAGATTACAGGATGGGTCAGAAACTGGCTGGGAGAACGAACACAGAAGTCATACATGGGAAATTCTCAAGGGTAAGGGAAGTTAGCAGTGAGGTTCCCCAAAGATCAGGCTTAGGCCCAGTACTTTTTAACACCTTTATTTGAGACATTGGGGAAGGGCTCTAAGGAAAGATGTGCCTGTTTTCAAATGACTAAAAAATCTATGGTAGATTTGACAGTGATGATGGGGTCAGGATTTTGAGGGAAGATCTAAAAAGACTGGAGAAATGGTCAAGGATCTGGCAACTAAAATTCAGTGCAAAATAGTACAGAGTTATACACATACGAGTCAGGAACCTGAAGATTGAATACCGAATGGGGGATGTAGTGTTAATAAAAATGATAGAGGAGAGGGATCTCAAGGTCTTAATAGCAGACATCTTAAAGCAGTCAATGCAGTGCAGCAAAGCAGAGGGGAAGGCAAAGAGGGTGCTGTGGTGTATAGGCAGGGGGATCAGTAGCAGAAGGAAGGAGCTGATCCTGCCCTGTATAGATCCTTGGTGTGACTGCATCTAGAGTACTGTGTACAATTCTGGAATCTGAACTTGAGAAAAGTACAGGGGAAAGGTTGAGATGAGGCAGAGAAGGGCAGCAAAAATGAATTTATGGCAGCAAGAGACGTCCTACAGAACATGGGAAGGTTCGAGAACCTCTATCTCTCCTTCCTGTTTGCCTTGGACTCTCCCCCTCATACCCACCACTGTTCCCTATACTCCTAACTCTCCCTTGACACCAGGTACCTTGCTAACCGTGCCCCCTTCCTATCCACATTCTGGCTTGGCTCCCTTCCTCCCTATGTTATCTCCCTCCTGTCACTCCCCCACCTCCTCAAACTCACTCTGCAACATTGACTCCCATTCCTTTTCCCTTCGCCCAAGTAATTCTACTACTGGCCAAGTTGCCTTCTCTTATAATTTCTCCAAGCTGTGGTCTTCTCTTCCCCTGTAAGTCCCCTCTGCTCCTCCACCTACTACCTTAAGTCTCTCATTCATGGCTTTTCAGCTCACTCCTGCAACTGCTCCTGACCCCAGCTCTTACGCTGCTGCATGACACCCTCCCACACAACTCAGTCAAGCTAGTGTTTGCAATGTGATTATCCCTCTACCTTGCTCCCCCAGTTTAAGGTATTGTTGATTATTTACAATTTTACTTTACCATAGTGACATTGCTGTACTGTATTACCATGTTCCACGCATTTGTTTGTAGCTGTTAAATTGTTGTACTTATTGCATTATTACACTGCACCAAATTTTTTAGTAATTTATGCAACCACTAATTCATTGTACTTTTATACCTTATTTTATTATTACCTACACTCACACATCCCCTCTACCCAGGACACATCTGGAAATTAGCTGTTATACCAGCTCAGTATATCTTTCCTGGTAAAACTTTTGAATAAATAAATAAAATATATACACTCAAGACCAGAAAAGGGGAAGGGCCATAACGGAAACATGCAAGTTTATTCACAGGATAAGCAGTGTAGACACTTGGGAACTGTTCACAATGGAGGATATGTATCAATGTGGGGCTGGGTATGCATGATTCGCGTATACCCAGCTCGTGTAGCTCTGCACCTGTAGACAGATGCATGGTGCATGGTATGCACTACCGCATGCCCCCATAGGGTGCCTGTCAGTGCCCCCCCCGGCCTGCTGCTGCTCAGGGGGACAGATTGAGGAACAGAGGTGGGCATTCAGTTGGATGCCTGTCCTGGGTTCTGGAGTGGATCCCCTGCTTAATACAAGCAGGGGATTGTGGGAAGACATGAGAGGGACAAATTGAATGTTTATGGCCTAGTGCCCAAATGGCTGGCCCCAGTCCTCCCTGTCTCCCAGAGGTCTGGGGCAGCATGGTGGGGAGAGGGTGGTTGTGTCTGCTGCAGCTGACAGTCGAAATCTAGTGGGACACACAGCAGATATGGCAGGGTCCTTGCCTACGTAACCTGTACCTCCCACCTAGTACTTCCTACCTTCTTGAATGGTGTGAAGTGCAGGTACACCCCTTCAGACATGCCCCTGGCTCAGCCACATGTGTAACTGCATGACCTACCAAGGGATCCAGTGCAGAAGGGACTTACGTCCCTTCAGTATGTGAGCTCAGGGGTCTGTGGGATCCCCAGAGCGTGGCATTGTCACTTAGGATTGCCTACGTCCTGCAAATCCATGGCATGTAGGCAATCTGCACAATGATGCATAGACTCCAATGAGTGGAAACACAGGCAGAAGGGGAACTCAAAGATGCTGGTGGGAGAGAGAGTCAGGAAGGATGTCAGAAAGCATTTCCGTACAGAAAGGGTGGTGGATAGGTCTAACAGACTGCCAGGGGGGTGGTCTATGCCAAATCAGTGAAGGGATTCAAGCGAGGATGGGACAGACTTGGAGTTTATGAGGACGGTAGGGGAGGGTGACGGGGGGGGGATGAGTGACCACTAGGGCATTGGTATCCTACTGTAGGAGTGACTGGGCAAAATAGGGTGGATGGGCCAGTGGTACTTTTTCTTCTATCAGGCTCTGTGTTTCTGTGGAGATGTGTTTGCCGTCTAGCTGTGGTGTCCTGTACTGGTTTTCCAAATAGAACCTGTACTAACTAATATCTGCCCTACTAGGATTTATTCGTTAGTGTTAGAATTTCAGTAAAATGTGCAGTGCAGTAAGGCATTTTGGTCAGCTTGCCTAAATCAAAAAGATAATGCAGAATCCAGAAAAAGATTGAAAGCATCATGTAAGTACTGTGGAAACTGCAGGGAAGTACCCCCTTATTGGCAAACCAGGCATCATCTAGTATAGTGCTCCACAGAGCTTTGGCAGATGAATAATTTTATTTATTTATTTATTTATTTCAGTTTGGGATTAAATACCTTTGAGCCATAGGCTCGTTTACAAAGGTTCTAGGTCAGACATTGAACAATACAGATAAGACAGACAACAGGAATAATACAGTGGTAATACAGAATCAAGTAAATACTACAGCAATGAATTCGTAACAGGTAGAGTAGCACTAGTTACTTCATAGGTAAAAATACTATGAGGAAGATTATTTTAGATTCTCAGGACATCTTAGAAATTCTTACATAGATACATAGACAGTGTAGGCAGATAAGGGCCTCTTCAAGGAGATTTCAGTGTCATTACATCAAGAATGGAGGAAATAAATGCCCGCTGGCTGGAGTAGGCAGCAACAGTGTTGAGCAACCGGGCAGAGGGGGGTTAAAGGGCCTGAGCAACAATGGGGGAGGGGCAGCCAGAGCGAGGCTAGGGATTAGAGTGAGAATAGCAGCCTGGGTAGGCATTGTCAGGGGAGGCAGGGGAGAGAGAGGGGGGAAGGGATTAGGTGGGAAGGAAAGAAACTAAGGAGGGGTAGAAAACGAGAAGATGGAATGTGTGGAGAGGAGACGGGGTGGAGGGTGGGTGTGGGGTGGAGGGAGTGATAAGGGAGGGGTAGGGTAATATGTGAGGAGTTAGGGGGGAGCGTGGGGGAGAGGGAGAAGAGGAAGGGAAGAAGGCAGTGTAAATACAAGGGGATGAGTACAGGGTGAGGAAGGGCCAGGGCTAGTCGATAAGGGGTGGGGCAGGTGAGAGAGGTGACAGAGATACAAGGTGGGCATGGAGACCAGCTTTGAAATTTCCGATCTTATCACAAGCACGGAGGTCAGGGAGTAGGTTGTTTAACCACTTGGGACCCCTGTAGGACAGGGACATTTGAGCTATTGAGGTACACTTGAAGGGTACTAGGAGTATGCCCCTGGAGGTCCTCCTTGTGCTGATAGATGGTTGGTCTTTTTTAAATAGACATGAGGTGGAATCAGGAGCAAACCCAAAGATGGCTTTCTTTCTCCATGAGGCAGCTTTGGTATTGGGCTCTGAGGTGGAGGGGTAGCCAACCAGTTGCTTCATAGAGGTCACAGGTATGGGTCAAGCGATCTACACCCAGGACCAGCCTACACGCTTTGTTGAGGAGGGTTCTTACCCTATTCAGGACGGTGTCCATGGCAGCACCATAGATTGCAAGGCTGTAGTCAATGGAGGATACCACAGAACTGGATGTGACAAGCTTTAGCGCCTCAGGTGGCATGTATTGGTGGTGTTTATACAGAACACCTAATTTAGCATTGGCCGATTTGACTAACTGGTCAACATGTGCCGAGATAGAAAGGGAGCTGTCCAAGAGCATACCAAGATATTTGAAGGCGTCAAGCTGCTCCAGTAAGTCCCCTTTGGAGCTCAGGATCTGTAGATTTCCAGGGTTCAGCTTCCTCTGTGGCAGGGAGAAGAGCATGCTCTTGGTTTTCTTGTAGTTGAGTAACAGTTTGTTATCACTGAACCATTCATCAAGTCTGTGGAAGTTCACTTTGAGTTCAAGGGAGATGGCGAGTAGGTTTGACCCACTTACAGAGATGACCGTATCATCTGCATAAAGCACAATGTGTGCTTGGCAGACTGTGGGCAGTTGGTTGATGAATAAGCTGAACAGAAGTGGTCCCAGAATAGAACCTTGTGGGACTCCAAGAGTCATGTCCGTGGGTTCTGATAGTATGTCACTAACTTTGACTTGCTGTATCCTGACAGATAGGTAGCTCTTGAACCATGTGACTGTGTCCAAGGACAAGCCCATTGAGTGAAGGTTTTGTAGGAGGAGTTGATGGTTGACTGTGTCGAATGACTTTGTGAGGTCAATGAAGATAGACTCCACTGATAAACCGTCATCAAATGCCTCATATATCTGGGAGGTATAGTCAATCAAGGCAGTTAAGGTGGAGTGATGTTTCCTGAACCCATGTTGTTGCCTACAGAGTAGGTTGTACTGCATTAAGTACTCAGTAAGCTGGTAAGAGACCATTCGTTCCAGTGCCTTGGATGGGGGGGGGTTGAGATGGGCCTGCACTTGGTTAGGTAAATGGCAGTGCCTAATTTGAGGACAGGGGTGACAACCGCCTTCTTCCACTTATCTGGGAACACTCATGACCATAGTGAGGCACTGAAGACTTTGGTAAGGGGATCCGCCAGCTCATTGATGGTGAGTGCCACCAACTTCATGTCTACTAGGTCACTCCCTTGTCTAGTCTTATTTAGAATGGCTTTAACATATTTAAAGGTATCCTGCCGGTTCAACTGTTTGAAGTAGAAGGGGGGGCATTGAACTTGGGTACGGGTGGTGGGGCATTAGAGTGGGGTGGGTTGAGAGTGGAGTGGGACAGGTACTCCTTTGGAAGAACAGAACTCAGGTCATAGAAGGCTTGGTTGAAAGCGTTAGCAATGTCTACAGGCTCCTGTAGTGTTCCCTCAGTAGTGACTATTAACCCTGGTTGTGCTTTGGAAGCTTTACCGGTGAGGGTTTTTATCGAGTCCCAGAATTCCTTACCTCTACCCAAGCTCTTTTTCAGTAGGTCATGGTAGTAGCTTGCCTTTGCTTGTTGGATGACCCTGGTGCAATTGTTTCTTTCTGACCTATATCTGATGTAGTCAGCCTCTTTACCAGTAGCTTTGGTCCTATGCCACAAGTTGTCCCTTTCCCGCATGCACTGTAGTATGGAGCCTGTGAGCCAGGGGTTGGTAGTTCCTTGAGTTTTTTTGGTTCTGTAGGGGGCAAAGATGTCACAGACCTTGGTAAAAATGGTGATAAAGAAGTTGAGGGCTTGGTTCCCATCCGTGACCCTATCCAGTGGTGACCAGTCAACCAAACTCAGATAATTCCTGAGGGAGTCTAGCTGTCCAGGTCTCTGGGTTTGGTTTCGTGATACCTGGGGGGCACATGTACTGGCTTTATTTGACCAGATGCACATCACCAGGGAATGATCACTGAGGGTGTCAGGTAGGACAGTGACCTCGGAGATATGCTCTGGGCTGCTCGCTAGTAGCCAATCGATTAGAGTACTTATGCCTGTTTTGTAGTTAAACCTCGTTGCTTGATGGACTAGTTGAGTAAGGTAGAGTCTGGACACCTGGTCACGGACAGCTAGGGTATCATTGGGCAGCAAGTTAGTGTTAAAGTCTCCAACTACTATATGTTCCCAGTTTTTGTTGTACTGTTCAAAGTTGTTTAGCACTTGGTGGATGCCCATTTTGGAGGTTCCAGGGGGTATGTATACGATGGATAGTAGTAGGGTTTTGAGTTGCTTACCCAGGGTGAGTTTGAGGGCAATTTCCTCTCTGTTTTTAAAACTGAGGTGATTACAACCAGTCTTTGGTGAGTAAATGCTTCAAACCTTGAATAATGCTGCATCTCTTGAAACACCAGTGGTACTATGACAGCAGTGTTCTTTCAGATATGGAGCATTTCCAGGTGTTGATGTAAGCATAATCACACACATAAAACAGTATTTTAAAGAGTAATTGTTTAAAATGCTAAGTAAAATAGTCCATTACCCATCATATCTGATGTACTGTCTGGCACTGACAACATGCAGTACTGATGTCTTTATAATCTCAGTATAAAATACTTGTACCTGTGTGTGTGTGTGTTTTGCAGGATGCAGTTTCATGCTTTAGTTACGAAACTGAATGTTAACCATATCTGCGTGTGCCCTCAAGCATTTCTATGCTGCACGCTTTGCTTTATAAAATGCTTTTGTCCGTTTCATATTCTTATTGATTGAATTTAGGCAATGACAGTGGGGCTGCAGAGTCCTTGTGCTCTGGAGAACACTTATCATATTTTGCTAACATCACGAGGTGCTCAGATGACTGTGCCTGAGCCAATACATATGCATAAATCCATAGCCAGACCATTAGCTGTGGGAACACTTGCCAGCTGCCGTCAGACATTTTCTTTTTTTTTTCGCGCAGAAAGTAAGAAAGAGCACAACTACATCCACCTACAGATACCTCCACCCCCACAAACCAAACGCCCACGCACAGACACACAAGGTTTAATAGATCAGCCCTGGCCGTCTGTCACTGTTTTTAATCTTGCTAATTTTTCCCTGCCTCTGAATACCAACAAGGAGCACAATATACTGACATTGAGTTGGCAGTGGGAATGCTGCTCCTCCTTAGAAAGTGCTCATACTGATGTTACGTGTACCACATGCATTCATTGAGTCAAATTATAAGTTGATGATCAAGGCCTCAGGGCCTGGCCCTTTAGGTGTTTAGTTCACTGCATGGAATTTGTGAGAGAAGCTGAATGTTCAGGGTTTGCAATGGAAACTGGTCCAGAACATGAATGTCTGAAACAACATGCGCTGGTGTTAACATTTCCTTTTATCTACCATAGCTTAATTAAAGTAAGAGCATGTCACGGAACAAGAGCATTTTAATAATGGCAAAAACATAACCTGATGCACAGATCCTACACACCAGGTCTGCGCATTATAGAAAATCTTGTGCCATATGTTGCAGGTAGCGTTTGTAAGTATCCTGCAGTTTGAGACAAGATGTATATTTCTGATATATTGTACAGTAGCAGTTCATCTGTATCTCTGTCTCTTGTTTTTCTTTCTCTCTCTCTCTCCTTTCTCCCCCCTCCTTCTCTCCTCCCCAACCCCCACACCTTCTCTTTCTCTTTCCAGGTGATCTCAGTTCCTTGCACACAAGTAGAAGTGTTTTATGCATTGCTAAAGAGCTGAATATTCATAAATCATACCTGGGAAAGTCAGTCCTTTGTTATGCTGTTGATTTACATTGCTTTGACTTGTAAAACATAAGTTTATTTTCAATTGATTTCACACTTATGTGCTCCCTTGTTCTTGGCATACTTTATGCCAATTTGAAAGAATATTTATTAACTTTTGTTTTCTTCCTGGTCTTTTTCTCATATTTGTTCCCTCTTTACATTCTTTCACTTTTGGGTGGGGGTATCTATCACACTTTCTTCACAGTTCTGCTGATGCTTGTCTGACCTACTGCATGAAGGACGTATAAATACCAAATGTGAAATAAAAGAAAGGACCTTCCTTCATTTTATTTTATTTATTTAGTTTTTGTTAACTGGGTTAGGTGTGCTAGCCAAAGTTGACCATTTTCAGGCATGACCCGGGAGAATACATACATAAAATGAGATGAGATTATACAATACATAGTATATAGTACAGGTGCATAGTATATACTGTAGTACAGGTAGGTTAGAATACAGATCAAGTCAGACAGTACTCGAGATAATACATATAGCTATGCAGAGATGACGAAAGTGACATTAGTACATGCAAATAACTGAAACTGGGCTAAGTGGCAGCTATAAAGACATTTTATAGCAAAGCTTATTTAGAAGTGCAGCAGTGTCTTGGGCGAAATAGGGTGGTTAGCGGTGAGGCATTAAGTGGGATCAAAGCATGTGCAGGGGTCCCGGGATAGGTGGCGATATAGTTCTTTTTTGAAGATTGGGTGGGAGTTAGCTTGCCTCAGGGCAGGAGGGAGGGAATTCCAGGTGGCTGGGGTGGTGCAGTGAAATGCTCCAGAGCTTTTTGAAGTAAGACACCTGGGTATGGTGAGTAGAAATTTGTTTGCCGAGTGTAGTCCATGGGCAGGTGTCTGTGGTACAAGTAGAGCTGCAAGGGAGGAGGGGGTTATAGTCTGTGAGGTGGAGACACAACACAGGGGAACTCCCTTTGCACTGCCACCCATTAGCGCTATACACAGAAGAAAGCACTTGATGTAAGGGGAGGAGTTGGGGTGCAGTGCAGGTTGCTGATCCCAATGTAACAGGCTTCCTCCAGAGGACATACTGGATAGAGACGGTGACTAGGCCGCAGCATAACATTATGCATAATGCTATGCTGCAAGCTGGCTGATTTGGCTAGTGATCCTTGTCCCATCTGGAAGTCTGTTCTTGCCCAACCTTTATGGCCCAAATGGGTCCGTGGCTGTGTGACCTAGTAGTCGTCCAACTCCTTGGCAGTCCAGTGGTCCTTCACCTGCATACTGTCCCAGGTACTGTACGTTCCCTGGCATCTGGTGGGATCCCTCTCCCCCAGCTCTAGCAAGTCTCCCACTGCCTTTCCTTGCCAGTTCAATGCCCCCAACGTTAACGACAATGCCTGGTGTCCTCACACCTTACAATGTACTGCATTTTGTCAGATGAAGTTTCATTGTGTCTTGTGATGGCACTTTTGTGTTTGGAAGTTCTTTGTTGCAGTTGCCTCACAGTTTTGTCCACATACATTAAATCACATGGGCATCTGATTACATAAGTTGAATGGCTACAGTTGCAATTTACATTGATTGAATTAGTTGATCTTAATGTTCCATCTAGTTTGCCCCTCTTAACCAGTAGCCTTCTAGGATCACCCGCAAGTGTTACTTACCATTTTAATTCAGTTGCATGTGAAATATGAGCATAGTTTACTGTTTCCAAGGCAACAGTGATGTTGTCACATGGTCCATGTGGCAATCACATGAAAATCAGCTGCCTGATATATAAGGAAGTGGCTGCTGCTGCTTGCATTGCTTGCTGCCTGAAATGGAGAAAATCCCAAAAGGTTAAAAGAAAATATTTTACTTTAATATTCAGTTTTGTTGACATTTCGTACAAGTCCAATTTATGAAGCACCAAACGGTCGTATTTATTTTACAGCAGTGTCAAATTATTTTTTGTAAGACTGGTTACATTTTAAACAGTATACACTAGAGCTGTGGTAAGAAGGTTTTTTGTCAGCATGCTTACAAAGTTCTGTTTCAGTAGGGGCAGAAGAGAGTTTATGTGAATTTACAAAAAAAATTGCCCTCTGTTTACAGCAGCAGAACACATACAGGTAGCTCAGAGCAATAAGAAAACAAGCATTTGTCAATGCCGAATGTTGCTTGCTTGTGTGTGCTGTTTAGGTATTTGGAAGTCATTGGAGTGCAAATATTGAAAATTCGTGAACTTACGAGCGTTCGTAAGAACTACTTAGCATGCATTTCGTCAAAACAGTCATGTTAGAATTTTCGCAAATTTTTCAACATAGCCATTTTAAGACCTCTGCTCATGAACAGTGTCACTGTGATTTTCCTAATGTGTCCCATACATTGATTTCGCACACCAACTGCGCCATTGTGCGCTACATGGGCGGAAACACGTTTTGGGCAGGATGTGAAAAATGACAGCTGTACTGCTCATAAGGAGGTGTGGTAAAATGGCAATGTTGAAAATCTGGAGTGCAAATATTGAAAATTTGCGAACTTATGAGCGTGCGTAGGAACTACGCAATGTACCCTCATAAAACAGTCATTTTTAAGAATTTGTTCAAATTTTCAACATAGGCTTTTTGAGAGCCTACCTTATGAACACTGGCCGTGTCATTTTGTTAATCAGTCCCGGAAGGTGATTTCGCGCAGTGACCGCGAAATCACCCTTCGGGCCCTATTAACACCGTGACAGTGCAAGAATTCATGAGGAGGGGTTCCAAAAACCCCATGTTGAAAATCTGGGCCCAGAATTCCCAAAAATGCCTGAGATATGCAACAAAGTTGAAAAAACCCTATTTATTCCATTATGCAGCTTACTGGCATTTCCTCAGTTCGCGGTCGGATTTGAAGAGTGCAGACATGTTCCCGGTCCACCGATGATCATTGCGCCGAGCTCCGGAGGTAAGTATGGGGTGAGGGGGGGTGTGGGGAGGCAGGGTGCGCAGTGGGTGGGTGTGGGTGGGGCAGGAGACTACGAGGCCCTTTTTTATTTACATTTTTTTTTAATGAAGACGACGAGGACGTTTGCCACACTGGGGCGGGCTCCTAGCATGGCAGCTGGAAAGGCTGTTTGGGGGGGCTGGAGCTGACGGGGGATTGGGCACCCCCATCGGCTATAACAAGATTTGCCACACTGAGGTGGGCTCCCAGCGTGGCACCTGGAAAGCTTTGGGGGGGGGCCTGCAGCCATGGAGCCAATGGGGGATTGGGCACCCCCGTTGCTATAACATTTTTTGCCATGCTGGGGTGGGCTCCCAGTGTGGCACCTGGACAGCTTTTGTGGGGGGGAGGCGTGGAGCCGACGGGGGATTGGGCACCCCCGTCGGCCATACAGTGTGTGGGGGGAGAGGGAGCATCAGCACGCAATATGCTTGCTTGCGTGTGTGTGTGGGGGGGAGCTCTGCTCACTGAAGCGGAGCTCTCCCTTTCAGCTGTATGCCACTGCATTTTTCGACTGCTGTCATAGACAGCTGCAGCAGTCATTGGAGAACTGCGGCCGTGCCTGCAAACACACTGACTAAATTGGAAGACAGGGTGCCACACCTCCAAAAACTCGGATGATGGCACTATGTTTCTTGCACATGCATGCAAGCAACATAATGAGACATGAGGAGGGCATGTATGTTGATGTTTATGCTATTTCCTTCTTTGTGCTGATGCCGTTGGCCTCCGGGGATGGGTGCCATAAATAAATAAATAAATAAAGCTGCTGCTACTACTACTTCAGCATAAACAGAGCATTATGAGTTCCAATGATTTAATGACATTACACACTTAGGTTGTAGTCAGAAATGCAATTGTATCACTGTTTTTATCCTTTGTCTACCTGAATGTTAACCTGCAGATTGGGTTACAGCTAATTGTGAGTGCATACAGTAGGAGAAGCTAATTAACTTACCTAGACATTCGATTAACGTTGGTTTATTATATTTTATGTGGATGCCTTGAGGATCTCAGGTTGTGTCATATGTTACGTTGGCAATGGAATTGTGCACTGAGTCATTGTTACATATTTAATTTTTTGTAGATCACCATTCCTGAAGAAGTAGCCAGTTGGCTATGACACGCCGGGGAGAGTAACTTATGGTGGCACCCTTTTGGTTTAATAAACTTGCACAAGTAATTACTTTTACAGAGTGAATAGAGTCTTTTTTTCTTTTCACCGCTTTGAGGAGTCATGACAAGAGACAGCTCCCTGGTACAGTACTGATATTATGTATTTTCTCTGCCCCACGTTTGAGGGTCTACTTTGTCTACCTGGCCTTTTTCACTTGTTTGATATGCCTTCTTGTAAAATGTTCTCGCTGTTTACTTATTTATTGGAACTGTAATTGTGTCTCTTGCTTTGTACCAATAGTTTGCTACTGCTTCCCCCAGCAGTACCCCCCCCCCCAGGTTGCACTTGTAAGTGAGCTTCAGCTCTGTGTGTCTGTCCCCATCAACAGAATTAAAAAAACAGATAAAAAAGGTAAGTGTGGGATTAATCAACTAGTCTTAAACTGTATTTTCCACAGTTAATATCAGGAATGTTTTTCTGTTTATTTGTTCGATTTCCTTTTTTTGATTGATTCTCTTTGGTTGCTACCTTGAAACTTCTTTCTAGTTGGGGCATGATGTGTAAGGTGATCCAGTGGCCTGAATAATTTTAACTGCTGTAACATGCAAAGTACTGTTACAGTCAGCACTCAGATATCTGTCGTCTTCCATCCCCAGGTCAAATGAAGGATATCTGAGAGAGACAGTTGACTGCATCATTTTTTTCCTGATGGTCAGGAATCATTGAAAACCATTTAAAAATGCAGGTACAGACTTTCTGTTGATACTGCGATGCTGTAATGACTATAGATACTAATAAAATAGAAAACGCTCCTTATTTGTCAGCAGTTACAGTATTTAGCAGTGTCCATACCATTTTTACAGTTTCCAAAGCTTTTTGCTGTACTGTACAATGATACATTTTTAAATGAAACAGCCACAGAGCATATCGGCTCTTAAGAGTCATTCATTTTCAGTAATCCTTAGTCTCCTCAAAAGGCACACCATTACCATATCTACAGTATAATGACACTTGTAAAAAAATCAGCACACAAAATAATGCCCTCTCTTTCCAAGAGGCACTACAGTACTGTACATTTTCAGTTTCAGGGTCTGTTTACAATCACAACCCACCCAGCTGTTCAGTTCTAAGATAGAGCCTTCCTTCCCGAATGTTCAGTAATCCTGCCTCCCCAAAAGGCACAACAAAGGCAAAGCATTACGTTCTTGGCTTCAGGGTCCTTTCATGATGCCACTTTTTATTTTAAATGAAAGCAACCCACCAAGCAGTTCATTTACATCCCTTTCTCCAATATTCGATAATCCTCACCCCAAAAGGTACAACAGATGCAAAGCATTATGCTCTCCGCTTCGGAGTCTTTTCACAATTACACTTAGAAACAAAACAAAAATATAAGCAACCCAACAAGCTGTTCAGTTGAACCCCCTTACCCCAATGTTCATTAATCCCCCACCAGTAGGCACAACAAAGGCAAGGCATTAGGTCCCAGCTTCAGAGTCTTTTCACACTGACACCCTTTAAAAAAAAAAAAAAAGGCAACCCACCCAGCCATAAGCCCCTTCATCAATTTTCAGTAGTCCTCCACTCTCCCCAAAAGGCACAATGAAGGCACAGCATTACTGTACATTTTAACATTCTGAGGCTTTTTCAAGGGATCCATACAGTACCGTGAAACAGCCACCAAAAGGTCATAGAACAAGCCACAAACAAGTTGCATTTTGGAGATCCCCTTCAAATAAAAAGAGGCATGGCATTATTTTTGTAGTTTCAAGGAAAGCATTCCCCTACATCACCACAAAAAAGCATGGCATAATTGTCTGATAAAACCTGACAGTCTTGTACAGTAAAACCTGGCAGTCACCTGTAAAATCTGACCCTGGGAATCACTGATTGTGCCGTAACATCACATTGAGAAATAAAATACACTGATTGGCAGTTTGAAGCATCTGTCAGAGTTCACTATCTTTGTGGCCTTTTTTAAGGAAATACTTGACCACATTCTGACGTGACCTTTTCTGTCCTACCACAAAAGTCTTTGCAGTCAGGTCGTGGACAAAGTCAATGTCCTTTATGTTGAGGAAAAAATCCATATCTAGTTATGCATATCTCAAGGCAGGATCTAGTCCAGGATAGGCATCCAGCACTGTCCACACAACACGTGGTTCATGTCATCGATACCGTCTGTGTCTTCATCTGAATTTTCCACTGGAACAGTAGGCCGCACCATCTGAACGATTTTCTCATCATTTAGTGCTGCACAGGTTTCAGTGTTCTCATCAGCTTGTGGGATGTCTACCACAGTTACATTTGTGGCGTCAGGCAGCTGGTCAAGAACGGTGGAGATGAATCGCACCACAGGTTCAGTGGAGGTGTTAGAATGTTCTTGTTGGCAGTGTTATCCACAGAAGGCAGAGCAGCGGCATTCAGTATTTCCGTATGTCACCAGCAATTGACGATTGTTGCGCTCACATCATGACAGCTGTTCCTTACGAAGTACAGAGCCTCCTTGATGTTAACATTTGGTGGTTTGCCATCATCCAGGCAGTTAACATAGTGCTGCAGTTGCTGTCACTGATACAGAGCTTCAAGGTTCTGGATTATGTCAGCATCCAAGGGCTGGATTTTAGAGGTGGTGTTTGGAGGGAGGAAATGAAGGGTGACATTGCACAGATGGCGTTCTGTGTTGAAGTGTGAGGAAGCATTGTCAAGCAACAAAATCACATGCCATCTCTGTAGATACATAGATTGATCAAACATCTATAGCCATTCTTCGAAAATCACACCTGTTATCTAGGCTTTTCTGTTAGAATACCAGCAACAGAAACTGTTGGGATCAAAGTCCTTTCCAAAGCTCTGAGGGTGGTTAAATTTCCAGATGACCACCCACTCATGTTTGTCTGTACCACTTGCATTGACCCATAGTGCCACTGTCAGTCTGTATTGTTCTTTTTTCCAGACACTGGGCCTGTTGCAAGTGTAGCATTGGGTTCCATCCAAATGAACAGACCGGATTCATCCATGTTATAACTGCCATTAAGGCAATAATCCTTCAAAACTTGTTGCAACCCCAGAGGCCCATCAAACACAACTGCTACATCAACACTTTCAACCTCACCCTGCAGTTTGTAATGCTTACTGTTGTGATGCTGTTTAAATCTCTTCAGCGACCCCACTGGCTACGGAAAGGATTCTGGGAAACCCAGGCATTGGCCAAGTGATTTTGCTTTGGTTAACAGGATGTCATCACTTACAGTCATTTTTTGGATCCTGGCATCTATGAACCATAACAGCAGGACATCCTCCAGTTGCTTTTGCTGAGGTTTTCTTTCTTTAGTGGAGGAATCATGAGAAGAAAGGTAAACCACTTGGTATTTTCTTTTAAAATGTCTGAAACTGTTGAGTTTCCAAGAGACAGTTTATGCTCCTTTAAAACATAAGCAACTATGCCAGCCCTTGAGCACTTCAGATTTTGGGCCTGGGATAAACAAATGCTGCACTTCACATTTGCACCAATGGCTATCCTGGCCCTCTTGTTTGCTGGCTTCATTTTCTACACTATCTTCCCTCTTTTCACCACTTCACATATCTGGTTAAGAAAAATTGTGCTCTTTTTTGTTCTTTTCTGAAACACACAGCACACCTCACTCCCCTCCTCTGCTCCCAGTTCTTTGCCCCTCACATATCTCTCTACTGTCCTGTATCAAAAAATGTGCTCTTTTTCTATGGTGTCTCAGTATTTACATACCTTCCAAGTAGAATGAGAAGGCTTTAAGCCTGAGGTTCAATGGGTGGAGCAACTATGTCACTCCCCCATCAGGCTTTATAAGGTCAATCATCCTGGGCCTCAGCAGGATTCGTTTCTTGTTGCCCCACTGTCCACCCCTCCTCCTCCAGTGGTCCATCTCTCTTACCCGTGGGCTTCTTCCTAAGCTATCTTTAGCCAATGGAATCATTCACATGGCACCTATGGGGGGGGGAGCCCTCCTCTAGGGTTCTTTGTGTCATACCCCTACAGGGTGGTATATCCCACGGATAGAGAGGCGAATAGCCACAGTGTAATCAAGTCACACAAGCATCATCTTATCCAGTTGCATAAGCACAATTGAAACATAGAAACATAGAAATTGATGGCAGACAAGGACCTCTAGGCCCATTCAGTCTGCCCATTTTCCTTACCTACTGCAAAAGCTGCAGATCCCACTTGATCTCCAGTTTTACCTTCTCGTTCCTATTGCTAGAGTTCCCCTAAGCCTGTCCCATGCATTTTTGAATTCCCCCACTGTGTTTTCCCCCACCACCTCTGCTGGGAGTCTATTCCATGCATCCACTACCCTTTTCATGAAGAAATACTTTCTAATGTTTCCCCTTAGTCTACCCCCTTCCAACCTCATGTCATGCCCCCTCGTTCCTGAACATCTCCTTTTCTGAAATATGCTTCCCTCCGGTACCTTATTTATGCCCTTTAGATATTTGTAGGTTTCTATCCTAGCTCCCCTGTCTCTCCTCTCCTCCAAGGTATACATATTGAGGTCTCCCAGTCTCTCTTCATATGACTTTTGGTGCAGTCCCGGCACCATCTTTGTTGCCCATCTTTGAACTGCCTCCACTCTGTCTATGTCCTTACAGAGATGTGACCTCCAGAACTGGACACAGTACTCCATATGAGGCCTCACTAATGATCTGTACAGTGGCATCATCACCTCTTTTCTTCTGTTGGTGATACCTCTCCCTATGCACCCCAGCATCCCACTGGGTCTTCCACAGCCTTGGTACATTGTTTGGCTGCCTTTAGGTCATCAGATATGATTACCCCCAAATCCCTTTCCTGTTTTGTCACCGTCAATGTCCCCCCATCATGTAATCGTCCCTTAGGTTCTTGCTCCACAAATGCATGATTTTGTACTTTTTCACATTGAATTTCAGCTGCCACACTAGACTATTCTTCTAGTTTACCTAGGTACCTCCTCATTTTTCCATTCCCTCCCTGAGTGTCCACTGTGTTGCAGTTCTTAGTGTCATCTGCAAAGAGGTACACCTTCCCTTGCAGGCCCTCTGCAATGTCACTTATGAAGACAATAAACAGGACTGGCAGCAAAACTGATCCCGCTGGCGTTCCACTGGTCCTTTCCTCAGATTGAGCTCCTTTTACCACCACCCTCTGTCTTCTATTACTCAACCAGTTCCTAACCCAGTTTAGCACCTTGTGACACACTACCAGGCTGCCCAGCTTGTTCACAAGTCTTCTATGTGGAATGATATTAAAGGCCTTACTAAAATCCAGGTAGGCCACATCCACTGCTCCCCATGATCCACTTCCCTAGTCACCCAGTCAAAGAAATCAATTAGATTTGTTTGACATTACCTTCCCTCTGTGAATCCATGCTGTCTCAGATCCTGTGCTCAGCTGGATTCAAGGTGTTCCACAATCCTTTCTTTAAGTAGTGATTCTGTAATTTTCCCAACTATTGAAGTGAGGCTGATTGGTCTGTAGTTTCCAGCCTCCTCCCTATTCCCACTTTTGTGAAGAGGTGCTACATCTGCCCTCCTCCAGTCCTATGGAACCACTCACATATTGAGTAATTCGTTGAACAGGGCTGCTGTAGTGCTGCCAGCACCTCCCATAGTTCCCTTAATATTCTAGGATGTATCCCCATCCAGTCCCATTGCCTTGTCCACTTTCAGTTTTGTCTCCCTATTTTCAGGGAATATCCCTGATTTTGTCCTTTGTTAGCATCCTCCCTCCTTTTTAGGGCACCAGTCCATGTCCCTAAAATCATCAGAATCAAACAAACTGTTCCTCCTGTCTTTAAATGATACTAGCAATTCATTTTTAGCAACTTAGATTCAGTTAGGCATCTGTATTAGAGCCCTGTGAACATCTCCCTGATTTTTGTGATCAGAATCAGGAGTTCTCCTTCATTTGAGGAGTACTGACTCTTCTTTCTTCATCTGTCTTGTGTGCTTGTCTACAATACTGTATGCTTTGGTCTGTGTTTTGCTCTGTGGCTACTTTGGTCTGTGGTTTGCTCTGTGGTCAGTTTGGTCTGTGGTTTGCTCAGTGCCTTGTTCGTACCTCTGTTTACCATTATGACATTGGCGATGGCACACTTAGAATGCTTCCCCTGGCTTGAGATGATACTCACCGATGTGCTACGGGCTCCAGTTGCTCCATCCATCTTCCACCAGGAACACCAAGAACACATGCTCAACAGTCTCAAAGTTCCTGTGGCAAAATCCCAGACTGGACATGAAAGGGGCTGTTATCTGACAGTGTGCAATGACAGCTGCATAGAAGACAGCAGGCAGGATAGGTGATGGAAATGGATCACATGAGTGATGGATAAACGGGTATTAACACAATGTGAAAATAAAATCCTGCAGGCAGTGATGTATGTACATGAGAACTGGATAAACGAGAGTCGGAGAAATGAGTGCTGACTGTACTTGTGGTTAACATTCATAAATATAGTATTGCTTTATTATCAGTTTGGATAAAAAGATAGTTTGTGAGTTGGCTCTCCCCCATTTTGAGGACAAGACTGTATTGTTGGAGTGCAATTATTAAGATATATGTAATAGATAATCTACTACAGGACGTGCAATCGTGCTCTGATATATGCATGCCTTGGGTGTGTTGTGAGGTGCAAGGCCACAGGCCGAGTGTGTTCAACCACCCAAGGCATGTATATATTAGAGCATGACTGCAGGCCCTGTAGTGGATTATCTGTGTTATAAAATGTCCAGAAGGTTCTAAGGGATGAAAAGAAGGACAGATTTGCGATCATTGTGGAATAATGCACAATCATGTGATGTGTTTCATTCAGTCAGGTGACTGGATTTTCATAGATTTTTCTTATCCTATATATATATATATATATATATATGCAGTATATTCAGGTTGATGGGTGTTTAATGTTAAAGGGCAATGTTTTGGGCATTAATTACGTTGTAATGGTTGAAGTGATTTTTATAAAATTTGGCATGTATGATTATCCTGGGTAGGTGTCTGTCTGTGGGAAATTTTGTCTCAATAGCATTAGCCATTTCTGAGATACAGAGTGTTAAAAATAAACAAGGTTTGGGTTTTTTGGCACTTTATTTGCCCACCTGTATCTCGGAAACGGCTTTAGCTTCTGGGCTGAAATTTTCAGGGTAGAAAGCTTGGCCTCAGAGATGTGCCCTTTGAAGGTTTGATGAAAAAATATTAATCCATTCCAAAATTATTAAATCTTGAATTTCCCATTATTTCTGATGGGGGAAAATAGATGCAAAAAAGTGTTTTTCACACATTGTCATCCAGTTTTGCATACTTTGCACCTTAATAACTTTGCAACCTTCTAACAGATTTACAGGAAATTTGGAATGCTTCAACTAGGGCACAGGTCTCTTGATCTGACAAATTTGCTTTGAATCTCTTGTGTGGGTTTTGAAATACATAGTGTTGAAAAAAAAAACAGATTTTGAGGTTTTTGCTGTTTTTTTGTATCCACCTGTATCTCAGAAATGGCTTTAGCATGTCAGCTGAACATTTTCAGGGTAGAAAACCTTGGCCTTACAGATGTGCCCTTTGAAAGTTTAGTGAAAAATATTAATCCTTTCCAAAGTTATTCAATTTTGCATTTCCCAGTATTTCCTATGGGGGAAAAAATAGATGCTTAGCATGACGAAGGATCCCATGTTGCAGTAGCAGCTGCGATGTGGGATTCTAGGTCAAACATAATATGCTGCCGGCCATGTTGTTTCCCCGCTTAGTGAGATAAATGAATGAAGTATACTTTTTACAAGGGGTATAATTATTGACCCTTCACTACTGTGGCCCACTGGGGAGCCCACCGCCAGTGCACCGAAAGCATTACGTTTTTTAAATGCTGTTTCCGACACTAGGATGCCCATCCCCGGTGTCACATGCCCCCCAGCCCATTCTAATATTAATTGTGTTTGCCGACAGTGGGGTGCCCAATCCCTATGTCAGCATTTCAAGCCCCCCCCCAAGCACTGTGGTACACTGGAGAGACCACTCTCAGTGTCCCCAAACATATGTTTTATATATTTGCTGACAGGGGAGGTGCCCTATCCCCCTGTCAGCACTAGAAACTGGTGCACCCCACCCCAGCCAGTGTAAGGACACTGGGGAGCCCACTGTCTCGTCGATATGTCTCCCAAAAGCTCAGCCCCACCAGTGCCAGTTTAGGGATGCTGGGGAGTCCACCCCAGTGTCCCACTATGTTTCCCCTGAAATCCATGCCCCCACCAGTGCCAATGTAGGAACACAGGGGTGCCCTCTCCCAGTGTCCCAATATGTCTCCTGCACTGAAAGACGACCCCCCCCACCAGTGTCAGTGCCAGTGTAGGGACACAAGGGAGCCCATACCCAGAGTCCCCAAAACTCATTTAATAATACCCTATAAAGAAGAAAACCATCCCCTGACATATTTTTGTTTTTTTATACCTGAAAAAAAGAAAATGGTCCACCGTTGTCCCTGTAGTCTCCCTTCCCATCCTCACCCTTCCACTGAGTACCCACCTCCCCACATCTCCCTTACCCCTGAAGGTCAGCACTGTCATTTTCTGTGGACAGGGACATATTTCCTGTCTTCAAAGCTGAACCGTGAACTGAGGAATCAAGGTAAGCTCTGTATAATGGCGGTCAATGATGTTTTGAACTTATGTTGATATCTAAGCCATTTTTAGGTATTTCTGCACCAAATTTTCAACATGGGCTTTTTGGGACCCCCATCTCATGAACTCTGGCACTGTCATTTCATTACTCAGCCTCAAAAGGTGATTTTGTGGTTACTGCGCAGAATCACCTTTTGGGACTGATTGACAAAAAAGCCCATGTTGAAAATGTGGTGAAAAAATTCTGAAAAATAACTGCGTTATGAGCATGCTTTGTGTGGTTTCTATGTAGGCACATAACGTTAGTGATTTACAATATTTTGACTCCAAATTTTCAACACTGACATTTTTTCCCACCACCTCATGAATAGTACAGCTGTCATTTTTTTACATCCTGCCCAAAAGGTGGTTTCGCATCTGTGGCACAGACTGGCACTGTAGCTGTGTGAAATCACCTTTTGGAACCAACAAACAAAATGACAGTGGCAGTGTTCATGAGGTGGTGGTCCCGAAAAGGCCATGTTGAAAATCTGGTGAAAAAACTCCTATCAACGGCTGAGTTTATCTGAAAAATAAGGAAATTCATTGCAAAAAAGCTTGTTTAATGCACCATTAGGGTTGAACGGTTAAAAGTAGGGAAATGCAAACTTAGGGTTCCCAAGCATAAAGCCCCACTCTCACTGCACATGCAGGAACAGGCATGAGGGGAACTTGGGCTTCCTAACCCCAACACCGCACCCACACCCTCAGCTTCCAATCATAAGACCTCACCTCCACCCTGCATGCAGGAACAGGTGTGACGGGTGTACTTTGGTGTTTCGAACCCTAATGCTCACCCCATTCTCTTATTCTGTGCCCATATTACCTTCCTTAGTCTTGGAATGGGGTGAGCATTAGGGTTCAAAATGCCAAAGTACTGAATAATCTGTGAAAGTAACTAAATATTTATCTGTAATGCTGTATCAATACAATTCTATAGGCAAAGATCATCTGACAATTGAAAGTAAACATGAGTTGTTGCCATTTTGCAATCTGATGTACATTAGTGTGTGTGTGTGTGTGTGTGTGTGTGTGTGTGTGCGTGCATGTGTGCGTGGGGTTTTTTTATATTTAACTTTTTTCCTCCTCCTGGAGCCGCCCGCCGCCTTATCCTTCTGCCCGGTCAAGGGCCGCCGGCTTCTTCCTCCAAATCGGCCACTGCCCCTGATACCCCGTGGCTTACCCCCCACGGTGGGGCCCGCGACACACTCCCCCTCATATATGCCGCGGGCACTGTAGCTAGGTCGGGTGCCTGGCCTGGAAGCACATTGAAGCCGCGGCGAGCTTCATCCATGACGGCGGGCAGCTCCTTCTCCTTTTTCTGGTTTTTCTCCCAGGGAGGCGGGGTCGTGCAATGACGCCAGCGTCCGCCCCGCCTCCATTCACGCTGAGTGTCGGTTGCGTGGAACTCCTGGTCTCCACCAGGGGTCCCCAACGCACCGAACACTGCCCACACCCTCCCCCCAGAGTAGGAGAGCTGCCCATCAGACGCTCAATCCTACTCCCCCTGGCCGGCCCTCCGACGATCCGGGTCCGTTTCCGAACCCGGGTCGCCGGCGTCGAAAGCGGAAATCCAACCGCCGCACCGACAGGCCGGCCGTGTGTGTGTGCGTGTGCGTGTGCGTGTGTGTGTATAGGTGGATGGGTGGGTGTGTACTGAGCTGACAGGACCTTGAGGAAAATGTCACTGTTGCCAGAATGGAATGAGCACTCACCCAAGATTCCACCAGCTGGTTAAAAATGGCTGAGGGATTTTCTGTGAAACCATCAAATAGGACAGCATTAAAATAGTATCTGTACATGACAAATGGCAGTTTCTTCATTTCATATGTAACAAGTTAGGCCTGGTTGTCCGTATGTTAGGGACAAGGAGTAAAGTTTACAATATAGAGGATAATGGGCAGATAAGAGGGCAAAAGACAGTAACCACATTGTAATCACATTGAGTGGTTTCCATGGCAACAGGGTAAACATCGATAGTGCAGCTCAAGAGGTTTACAGTTGTCATGGAAAACATGAGATGCCATTTCAGTGTGGTTACTGTCTGTTGCCCATCCATTAGCTTTTATAGTGTATGGGACTAAATACACTATAAAAGTTAATGGAGGAACCACTGCAGCCATTGGTCAGAAGCCCCATGATCGTGACTAAAGCCAGCTTACTTTTTTTCCGTTGCTCTAGGCTCCCTCTATAGTAGCACTTACAGCTGTGGCTATTGATCTGAGCATACGCACTGTGGATCGCGTTGTTACACTATTGATGTGACTTAGTCAAGAGGGGTTAACAACCCCTTGATGTCACATCAATACCATAACAACATGATAAACTGTCTGAATTCACTCTTCCCTCTCTGGCTCTCCATACAGTATATGTTTGTAATATAGCTGCAGTTGATCTTTAACAGAGAAGAATGTGGTTTCATGTGTTTTTAAAGTAGCAGTGCAAAGAAAGTGGACAAAATTTGACCTTACTGTTTTTTTTACTATATAAGATGGCAGGACTCTTCTAATTTTATTTTGTGTTAACATTTTCTATTTGCACCAGAATTTGAATCTTTTATAAATGCTATAATCAAATTATTTCTCAAGAAAAAAAGATGGGCACCACATTTGGCTTAGAAATGGCATTATAGACTTGGCAAGATTTAGCATCAAGAAAAAAAACTCTCATTGCACTGTATAGGAGGTACCTAGAAAAGTAAATCTGACAGGCATGCTAATATTTTTATTAACTATAGCTGAAACTACTTTTTAGAAAAAACATTTTCGTTGCAGTGATGCTTTAAAGCTGTAGTATCATCTAATTTGAAAAATACATACTAAACTGTCATTTAAAGTGCAGATAACAAATGACACCTGAATAAATAGGCAGTTACGAATGAAATAATGAAAAGCAGATTTTCATATTTCACTGGTCTCCTTTTAAAGCAGCAGTAACTGTTGGTTGGTAAAACATTTCCTGATATAGTTTCTTAGTAGTTATGTAGCCCTGGCATCCTTAGACTCATCATGGGTGTATCTGGCATACCTTTATATACTTTTTTAAAACAGTTAATGTAGTAATTGAAGGTGACTTGGAAGGGACTCTAGGTCCATCATTTTGCACCCCCCCCCCGGCTTCATAAGTAGGAACAAAGTAAGTATGCTGTGCAGACACAAGCCAATTTATCAGGATACCCTGTGATTCCCTCCGTAAGCAGACATTTCTCCAAGCTTACCTTGCAGGCTTTCATATCCACTGGCACTGCTGATAGGCTGTTCAATAGGTTCACCTCCTCTGAGAGAAAAAGTGCCTCCTAACATTACCCCTGAATGTATCACCCATGTGCTTCTGGGCATGTCCCCACACCTGCTGCAGGATACCATATCAAATATTTCCTACTGTTAGATCTCTGAGATACCTGTGATGCAGACGATTAAGGCAGTGGGCAGGATTTTCAAACCATGTGATGCAGGTGCAGTTCCCAGTTTTGGGTGCTGCCTACATCATGTCAAATGCTCCAAAGTGTTTGCGGGCAGTTTTCAAATGTTTTGAAGCAATTTCAGCATTTTACAGCAAAATAGTGATGCATGAGGCATGATTCTGATGCACGTTTCATTTGTTTTGTGCAAGTTGCAGCACTTGCAGCAAAGCATTAGACCATCTTTTCCAACATCTAACAGTGTTACAGGCAGTACAACTGCACTATAAACTTAATGTAAATCTTTGAGAATCCAACCCTACGTCTTTATTTACAATGAGCTCATGAGAACCTTACACATAACCAGAGACTTTTACAGGCAGAAAAAGACTTGAGGTGCATCAAGTCTGCCTAGTCCCTGCCTTAGTGCCTCCATTATAGCACTAGCAGGTACTAGGCAGTGCGTCCTTCTGGTAGATCTGCCTTGTACAATGTCTGAATCCCTCCTAACTCTCCCCTTCACTGTTCTTTTCATCATCCCCGTGTGCCGATCCCACCCTCTCTTGAGGTTTGTAATCATCTCCATGCTAACCACATCTTCTGCTAGATGGTACCATCTGTCTACCACTGATGCATGATGCATGCCATCCTACCTGTAGAGGGCAGAGGGGTACTGCTGCAGCCTCTGTCAGCAGGTTGCTGATCTGGAGAGGCATGTTGCCAGCCTACAGAGGCAGCTAGATAACATCCTACCTCTGTTTGGGGCACAGGGTGTCAGCATAATATAATGTTGAAGGGTGGGTAGGAGGCTACGGTCCAGGACACTAGGAAGAATGCACACCTAGTATGCATCCTGTACTACATGATGTACACTGTCCTGCCTATGGAGGGCAGTAGAGGAAATATCTGCAGACACTGCAGTCTTGTCTGAGTTCTCAAAAGGTACATTGCTAGTCATGAGTGGCAGATGAAGATATCTTATGGGCACAGAGGAGTGAGAAGGGAACTGAGGAGGATGCAGGGAGAGGATGATGGTGGCATAAGCATTAGGCTAGGAAGAGGTAATTCAGTTGGAGAGGTAGGGTAGCGAGGATGGTGGCAGGGACTGTGATCTCCAGTTGGAGAGATGAAGGATGGATTGGACTGGAGAAGAGGGTAGATGGCTTACTTAAATGGAGCACCACTGACAGTGGGCACAAACAAGTATTAGCATTTGGTTGGGGTCAGGTTAAGGGGGTCATCAGTTGCACTGGGGGGAGCAGTCCTGGCAACTAGATACCCAACTTACCAAAGAGGATTAAGAAAAAGGATGGGCGGAGTGACAGAAAGTAGTAGCTGTTGGTGACTCCATAGTTAGGGCAGTTAGTGAGATTGAAGAAACCTTGCTGGATCGGTATGGTATCTCAGGCAGATAGTTTGCCTGCCTGAAGAGTGGGACAAATGAGTGCTATGTAGGGCCAAGCAATGCAGCTGAAGGGAGAAGCAGATTGTCATCATTCACATTGACTCAAACACAGAGGACACAAAGATTTCCTTCACAAAATTAGGAATGTTCCTAAAGGGAAAGGTATCCAAGATGATCTTTTCTGAGCTACTTCCAGTCCTATGGGTTAGCGAGGACTGGCAGTGCCAAAGTGTCTAATGTAAGAGGGAGAGTTTTCTTTTTCTGGGTAACTATGGTAGCCTTCTGGGGCAAGGGATGCCTGCACAGATGATTACAAAGGGATAGTCCTGCTAGAAAAAGAGGTGGGTGGCTTTCATTATAAGGGAGGAAGTAACTGTGGAGGACAAGAAGGATATGGTTCCATGTAATAATAGCGAACGCAAAACAGCGATCACTATTATGGCGAGTGTATATTGCCGAAAAGCAAATCAGCGATATACACACTATGGTGACCTGACTTCTGGAACTAAATAAATGTTTTTGCAGGGGCTGTGCCCCTCATGCCCCCGCACACCCCTGAATTAGGATTCTCAACTCCAGGATGTCCCCAGCATGTCGGGGAAGGGGACAAAATCCAAATTTTTAAAAAAATCGAGCTGCAGCAAAATGCAACCTGCACCCGGTCCCAAACTCAGTACCTGCTCTGCCAGAGGTAGCCTCCCACACCACCACATGGCTAGCTTGGCAGCAGCAGGTACTCCATTCCCTGAAAACCCATTCTCTGTCCCTCCCCTTCCCCTCACTATTCTTCCCTTCTTTTCACCCTTCCCCATATTCACTTTGCATACTCTAGCTTTGAGAGGGTATCCCACTATAAAAGCACCAAAGAGTCGCTATATTTCTAGTAGCTCATTTTGGGTCGCTCTTATGCCGTGCTACTGAAGGACATCAAGGGGAAGTTAGTGCCACAGAGCCCATCTGGGTTGAGTTAGGGGAAAAGAGAGGAAATAAATCTCCCTTGGGGGTGTGCTGCAGTCCCTCAAACAGTTCAGAGGAGCATGACGTCCAGCTAGTTGTGGAAGTTACAGCAGCAGCCAAAGCACATGCAGTGTTGATCCTGAGGGACTTCAGTCTACCTGGCATAACTGGTGTCTTAAGAAGGCTAATGATAGGGCTGAGAAAGAGTTCTATTGTATTTATTTATGTGTTTGATAACCGGGTGAGTACACTGGTCCCAGGGACCATTTTCAGGCGTGACCCAGGCCATCTAGATATCACACAGAAGTACAACTTTGAGCAAGAGTGATACTGTATCAGTCTTAGTAAGCTCATACATGGAATCTGAGACAAAAACAGCACAATCTAGTCTTAGACAGCACAATCTTGTCATAGCAAGCGACGAGGAAAGTTTACAATAGACTATAACATTGTAGACGCATAGCTAGGACAGAACTATAATTTGGAGTGCTCTCTGCCTAATAGTAGCAAAACAGTATTGAACTAGAATTTCTAATATTCACTTTCAAGGACTGCTTCCTATATTAGTTATTTTTATATTTACTTTGTTACTGTGTATTCATATGTGTAATGTTGTGTCTAATGCTTATACTCTGTACAGCACTCAGCGTTTTCTTGGATGGGCGTTGTATAAATAAAGTTGTATTGAACTGGATTGGAATGCTTTCTAGAACAAAATGTCATACAAGGGACAAGGTCTGAATCCATCCTTGACCTTGTTCTGATGAATAGTGGGGTGTATATTACATGACAGAGAAAAATCTTTATTTTTATACAGGATACTGTTAGAAAAAAAATCCTGTTTGCAAAGTTGTCCAGTTACTGGTGCCTGGTTACCAAATAAACATTTTTTGCAAAATAAAATTAACGTAATTAATGCAAACCAAGTTATTTCAAATAAATGTAAACACAATTAGATGAACAACATACCCAGCTTCCTAAATGATACCAACTAAGACACAAATTACATTAATACATATACTGTACTCTAGGAATTGTTCGCTCTCTTTTTATTATTGTGTTCTTTGCCATAATGAAAAAAGTGCAAACATTACCAGGTCGCAGTTCTTTTCCCGCAAGTTTCTGTGTCCTACTACTTATGCAAGCAAGGGAAGCGGACATGGGCAATACTATACCATAGGCATCAACTAAACACCCCTACTAATGAACGAAAAGCAACCAGGATGAACATATAAAATTTCAGACTTTATTTAAATTTTTTGGGACCAACAAGTGGTCTGATATTAGTCTGGCATACCAGGATGTGAAGCACTGCTTCATATCATCTTTAAAGAGCTTGTTAAGTAAAATATCCAGGGGCTGCAGTAAGTCGGTGCAGGATGCCGGCACAAAAACAGGAATGAAACCGGCCTCCTCTAACTGCTTGAGCACTGCTGCTGTTGTTTGAGCCCTGAAAAGGTCCAGAATGAATAGTCCTTTCTGTTCACAGAGCATGCTTGATGCTAGCCAGATGTGGTATAAGCACAACTTCGATGTAGTGCTGTGTTGTAAGTTCGTTTGCTCAATGATTGGGTGAATGTATGATACACCAATCACTGGGAAATTTATGAACAGGGTAACATGCTGTAGTCTTACCACCATAGATAACCTGAGATGGCAACAAGTCATCGGCAAGTATGCAGCCAAGTACCAAAGACAACTGCCTTTCGTCTCTGAGTCCTGCTAGGGCCACTTTTGTAGATCCTGTCACCGCCATCATCCACTGGGACAATGGGATGAGATTTACTATGGTTTCATTAGTGTTAACCACAAGCTCAGGGGGGATCAACTCCTGAGCCATTGCTTTCAAGATTCTGGCCAAAACCCCCTCCTTCAATTGTATAAAATCTAGTGGGGGTTTTTGGGCAACTTTGGTGCCCTTACGATGGCTGTACCCCATCCTGTTCAAGAAACCCCATGCCCATTTGGTAGTGATGTTAACACTGCCACCATTCTCCACTAAGATCTGCGGGCTGTTTGATTTAACAATTCTGAGGGCCATGGCATGCATCACCCGTGCATTCACTACCACACCCTTGGCTCTGAGGCTTGCAATAATGAAGCGCAGCTTCTCCTCCACCTCTTCTATCAGCAAGGTAGGTCTGCCATGGGGTTTTGTTGGCATACATGGCTTTAACAGAGTGGGATCTGGCATCAGCTGTAGTCACTCTTTATAGTCTGTTTTAAACTTTCAGACTGTTGACTCATTGATGTTGCAGCCGTACTTGTTGGTGCAGTACCTGACTGCCGACATCACCCCATTTTCAGTTGCATATCATCCGAGTTTGAATTAGACCTCACCAGTGTATGATATTAGGTGGAAGGGCGGCTCTTTTTGTGGTGTGGTGGTTGGCAAGCACTTAGTTCCAGTGCAACGGCACTGGCAGTGTCCATGTTCACACCAGTTCTTGTTGCCAGCTGCTCCAAGGACACATCCGTTAGATCAATTGGGTACTCTCTCTTGCTAGCTTTGGTAGCACTAATCCAGCACAAGATGAACATTTCTTGAGCGACTGAGCAGCAAACTGACCTGAAAAGCAAGGCAGCAAAGATGAGGTACGCTGGCTTCACTTAAATTGGCAGTTGAGTGCTGTAATTAACCAGACCAATTACAACTTACAGCAGCTGATGCAATTAACAGAAGCAATTAACAGCAGCTGACTGTAATACAAAGAGCATCCAGCGCAGCTGCTGTTCTCGCCATGTTATTACAATGTAACCATGCTATTCGCACCTCTGGTGTGCAGGCTCGAACATTTCCAGTCGCGATCTAGTGAAGAGAGCTGGTAGCGCAAACATTTGCGGAAGCCAGCTTATTCTGTTCTACAGTATTCTTCTAATGTAAATAACCACATTATATCCGGTGTGAACAATGAGGAGCCAGTGAGATGCAGTGACCACACTTGGGTTACAGCTGTGATGACAGGGAAGACTAGTCAGGCCTCGGCCACCAGGCTGCAGGATTTCAGAAAGGCAGACTTTGTCAAGATGAGAGATCTGGTGGCCAAGGGTGTGGAGAAGCTGCAGGAGGCTTGTAATGCAGAGCACATGTGGGGTTTGTTGAGGAAGATGCTTGAAGCAGCTGCTGAGGCCTGTATGCAGTAAGGGGAAACAGGAGAAAATCATGGTCCCCCTGGCTCAGTAGGGACCAAGCACAATTTATCCTAAACAGAAAGAGGGCCTAAAGCTGCTGGGAAGAATCAGGTTGCCTCCAAGCAAGAGTGAAGTACAGAACAGCACTGAGGGAATGTTAAAATAGAAAACAGGAAGTCACAGAGGGCCTTAAAACCAGGATTAGTATGTTGTATTAGCTGTTCTATGTTAATATACCAAGTGTACTATACCCTGCATTGTAATAATGTCTATGGTTGAACACCTGCCTGACTTCTGTATTTCTGTTTTGAACCTGACTCTGGGCTGTCTCTGCCCTCTGTTTTTGTAATATTACTCTGTTATGTTATTTTTGTAATATTACTCTGTTATGTTATGTTAGTTTCCTCCACCACCTCTGATGGGGCATATTGTATGTTTTTTATGCACCTTTATTTTAATTTACCTTGTACTATGTTTGTATATCTTATTAACTGATGAGGAGCCTTTACAAAAGAATCTATGACTCAATGGGTTGTAACTCTGATTTCTCGATAAATAAATAAATAACAGTAGGAGTGGAAGATAAGTCCAAAGTCTTCTTTCAGTAAATAAATGGAAAGAAGAAGGTGATGAATAGGATTGGGCCCCTGAAAACAAGTGAATTGGTGGAAGAAACTGTGCATGAGCCAGGGATGATGGCTGATGCTAAATAAATACTTTACTGTGGTGTTCACCAAAGATACCCAAGGGGGGTTGTTTATTGAGCAAGCCCATGGCATCAAGGGTAGCCATGATGCAGCCTATGGATGCTTGTCCTGATAGTTAACTACCTGGCAAAGATCAAGTTAAGTAAATCCCAAGGGTGGATGGGATATACCCCAGGATCACTGTGGAACTAAAGGAACTATTGGCAGGGCCTCTTGCAGCAATCTGTCATATATCTGTATAGCTATGGTGCTGGAGGACTGGAAGATGACCTCTGTGGTCCCTGTCTTCAAGAAGATGCAGAGTTGTCAGCGGGCTCCACCTGGGGGCTGGGGGAGAGACTGAGATTAACCAGAGGCCCCGGCAGAGGCTTACTTCTGGGGTGTCTTTGGGAGCGGGCCCATCCCACGTTGATATCATTGCACATCCACACTCCTGGGGGAACCAAGGGAAAACTTCTGGTTCACAGAGCTCCATGAAGCCTCTAAACTGCCTCCCAAATGACACCCCAGATGTAAGCCTCTGCTGGGGCCTCTGGTTAATCTCAGTCTTTTCCCCAGCTCCCAGGAGTAGCCCCCCCATAAAGGGCAAGCTATGGGCCACCCAGCCAGGCAGCCTGGAGGAAGATGCTGGGAGAGCAGTCTAGGCACTGATAGGATGTATATCCCCCTCCTGTCCTCTAGGTGAAAAACAGAATTAAAAAAAAAATAAAGAAGGTGGCTATAGGTTGGACTTGAGCAGTTATTGGCCAATCAGCCTAACATCACTGCTGGGTAAAGTCCTGCAGTCAGTTATCAGGTACCAAATAATGAATCACCTGATTGAGACCCAGGTTCTCACCCCCTTTCTATATGGCTTTATGAGGGGCAGATCATGCCAAGCCAAGCCAATCACAGATCACATTCTTTGAAGGATGACCGGGGAGGTGGATAGGACAGGGCTGTAGACATAGTTTGTTTGGACTTCAGCAAGGCATTTGATGCTGTATGTGCATGATAAGTTTCTTGTCAAAGTATACCAGTGTGATATGCATGCTACATACACAAAGCCAATTGCTAAGTGGTTTGGTGGCAGGAAGCAGAGGTTTATGGTTGACAGCCACTACTCTGAGCAGAGCAGGGTACTTGGTGGGGTCCTTTAGGGATTAGAGCTGGGGCTGCTGCTTTTCAGCATTTTCATCAGTGGTCTGGAAGCTGAAGTCTCCAGCAGGCTGCGTATGTTAGCTGACGACACTAAGCTGGCCAGGGTGGTGGACCCCTTTGAAGATGGGGACAAACTTCAGGAGGACCTGAACAAGCTGGCTGACTGGTTGGACTCCTGGGATGTTAGATTCCATGTAGTCAAATGCAAGGGGCTATACTTGGTGAAGAGAAACAAAGTTAGGACCTACACACTGTGTGGGGCTCCTTTTGCTGCACTGGAGGTAAAAGGGATCTGGAGGGGTCACAATAAATTGGGTTAAAGCATGATGGGCAGTGTGTAGCTGCTGTCAAAAAGGCTGGAAGAATACTGAGGTACATTGAAAGGGGATGACCAGTGGAGCAGGAAAAGTCATCCTACCACATTATAAGTCCCTGATCAACTCCTACCTGGAGTACTATGTGCAGTTCTCTTCTCCCCATTACAAAAAGGACAGTGATGCAGTAGCCACTGCCCAATGTAGGGCCACCAACATTTATCAAAGTATGAATGATAAGTATTATGAGGAGAGACTGCAGGCCTTAAAATGTTCATCCTGCAGGAAATGAGGCTGGGAATGGGGGGGGGGGGGCATGATTTTAGTGTTCCACACACTGAGAGATACTGACAAGGTTGAACAGATAAAAATGTTTGACTGAGTCTGAGGGATGACATGAACTTAATGTTCCACATACTGAAGGGAACTGACAAGGTCGATCAGACAGAAATGTTTGAGTCTAACAGGTGACATGATCTTAATGTTCCGGTACCACGTAATAATGGCCAAGTCATACCAGTGATTCAATAAAGGCGACAGCAAAACGACAAACACAGTAAGGGTGACTGTGGAATAACGGCACATGGGAGTTAAGAGCGACCCCACAAGAATGGCAACCATGGCTATCAAGGTGTGACTCGGAGTAGGTTATTTAGAAATGGGGGTTTGGGGGGCCTAGCCCCCCAAGGGGGATACGGGTTGGTGGAGCCCCTCACATTAAACCAGGTGAAATGTGTGACAGAGTCTGTTGAGGTGTCATGCCACACGCAGGTGCACTAGAGGAGGAGAAGGTCAGTCCAGTTCCTAGTGAACCAGAATGAGATGGAGGTACAGAGATCATATTGAGCGACTGAGTTTGGTGGTGTCCGAGTCTACAATGTGTGGTCACTATGAATATCTGCATGGTCTAAAGTGCCCCTGATCTGCCTGTTGTGGTGTGGTAATGCCTAATGTAATCGCTGTTAAATACATTTGCTGTTTATTATTGTTGCAGCTGTTATTGTATGCATTGTTATTTAGTTGCCATATTGATGGTCGCCTTTATAGATTCGCCGTTATTACATGGAACCATAAACTGGGTGCAAAACTGGCTGAGTGGGACAACCCAGAGGGTACTAATAAATGGCGTACTATCAGAGGAAAGGGATGTGACCAGTGGGGTGCCTCAGGGGTCAGTATTAGGTCCTATCCTATTTACCATCTTCATTAGTGACATAGCTGAAGGTTTAGAGGGTAAAGTGTGTCTGTTCGCAGACAACACAAAGATCAGTAATAGATTAGATACTCCGGGGGCGGAGGGCATGCAAAGGATGAAGTCTGACCTAAAGAAACTGGAACAATGATCTGGGACCTAGCTTCTGAATTTCAACATGAAAAAGTGCAAGGTCATGCACTTCGGGAAGGGAAACCCAAAGGAGGAATACTTCTTGGAAGGAGTGAGACTGGAGGCCATGAAGCGGGAGAGGGACCTGAGGGTTATTATTACGGACAACCTAAAAATAAGCAAATAGTGTGAAAAGGCAGCACTTAGGGCAAATGGGATGCTGGGTTGCATAAGGAGGGGAATCTCCAGCAGGAAAAGGGAGGTGGTGCTCCCGCTCTACAGATCTCTGTTGAGGTCGCATCTGGAGTACTGTGTACAGTTCTGGCAACTGCATCTCAAAAAGGACATAGATAGATTAGAGAGGGTTCAGTGCAGGGCAACTAAAATGACACAAGGACTGCACAGGACACCATATGAAGACAGATTGAGGGAACGTAACAAGTATTCTCTCGAACAGAGGAGGGATGGGGGGACATGATACAGACCTTCCAATACATAAAAGATATCAACAAAACTCAAGTACAAGACCTGGAGTAGGTTGTTTAGAAATGGGGTTTTAAGAGGCATAGCCCCCCGAGGAGGATGCGGGTTGGTGGAGCCCCTCGTATTAAACCAGGTGAAATGTGTGACAGAGTCTGTTAAGGTGTCATGCCACACACAGGTGCACTAGAGGAGGAGAAGGTCAGTCCATTGCTGTTTATTATCGTCGATGTTATTGTATGCATCGTTATTTATTTCCCATATTGACGGCCACCTTTATAGATTCGCCGTTATTACATGGAACCATAAACTGGGTGCAAAACTGGCTGAGTGGGAGTACCCAGAGGGTACTAATAAATGGCATACTATTAGAGGAAAGGGATGTGACCAGTGGGGTGCCTCAGGGATCAGTATTAGGTCCTCTTCTATTTAACATCTTCATTAGTGACATAGCTGAAGGTTTAGAGGGTAAAGTGTATCTGTTCGAAGATGACACAAAGATCAGTAACAGGTTAGATACTCCTGGGGGGGGCATGCAAAGGATGAAGTCTGTCCTAAAGAAACTGGAACAATGATCTGGGACCTAGCAATTGAATTTCAACCTGAAAAAGTGCAAGGTCATGCACTTCGGGAAGGGAAACCCAAAGGAGGAATACTTCATGGAAGGAGTGAGACTGGAGACCATGAAGCAGGAGAGGGACCTGAGGGTTATTATTACGGACAACCTAAAAATAAGCAAACAGTGTGAAAACAGCACTTTGGGCAAATAGGATGCTGGGTTGCATAGGGAAGGGAATCTCCAGCAGGAAAAGGGAGGTGGTGCTCCCGCTTTACAGATCTCTGTTGAGGTCGCATCTGGAGAACTGTGTACAGTTCTGGCAACCGCATCTCAAAAAGAATATAGATTAGAGAGGGTTCAGTGCAGGGCAACTAAAATGACACAAGGACTGCACAAGACACCATATGAAGACATCGAGGGAACGAAACAAGTATTCTCTCGAACAGAGGAGGGATGGGGGGACATGATACAGACCTTCCAATACCTAAAAGATATCAACAAAACTCAAGTACAAGACCTGTTCCTGGGTAGGAGTTACACAAAAATCAGAAATCATGATATGAAGATTGAGGGAGGGAAGATATTGGGTAATTCGAGGAAGTTCTTCACGGAGAGAATGGTGGACCCATGGAACAGTCTCCCCCAGGAGGTGGTAGGGGTCAGGATGGTCGGATGTTTCAAACACGCATGGAATAAACACAAAGGCATCATAGCACTTGGCAGAAACTGGGCGGGGGGCTGTATGTTACTCTAAAATGGGCAGACTAGATGGATCATAAGGTCCCCATCTGCCATCACTTTTATGTGTTTCTATGATCTTAATGTTCCACATACTGAAAGGATTTGACAAGGTCGATCAGATAGAAATGTTTGACTGAGTCTGAGAGGTGACATGATCTTAATGTCCCACATACTGAAGGGTACTGACAAGGTTGAACAGATAGAAATGTTTGATTTTTCATGCACTAGCAGGAAGTGCACAAACGTCCTGAAGCTCAGAGGTTGTAAATTATGGGGTAATATTAGGAGTCAATTCTCCAAGAGGGTGTTGAACAGATGGAACAGCCTACCTAGACAGTGGACATGAAGGCTGTAAAATACTTCATGGTAAGCTTGACAAAATGTTGTTTCCAAAGGAACTTGTGTAGTATGAACCAAAAGGTGTGGCACTCAGAAAGTTGCAGCACAAGATCACACTGCAAAGTATTTCAAGTTTCAGACGTTGCAATTTATTTAAAGCAAATTTAACAGCATACACTATGGTGCTGTCCACTGCGCTTTGGCTCTCCCAGCCTTCTAAGGGGGATCTGACCAAAGAAAAATGTGTTGAGTTGATATAGTGCCCATTCTTGATGACATCACAATCAATTAATACATTTTTTAAGTTTGTTTGTAAAGGTAACCCGATCAAATGACCTTTTGACCTCCCACTACAATTCTAAACAGAAACAGGTTTTTCTAGAAAATTAAATATAACAACTAGTCCATTCCTAATGACATCACATTAAATTAATACATTTTCAAGTTTGCTCTTAAAGGTAAGCTGATCAAATGACCTTTTGACCTCCCACTACAATAATGAACAGAAATTGATTTTTCTAAAAAAATTAAACATAGCATGTATATATATACATTAAATTTTGTTTATTAACTTTTCTTTTTTTTAAAGAAAGCTTTATAAACTTTATAAAAAGAAAAAAGAAGAGACTAATATATTCTCAGTTCTAAAAGTCCACGTATAAATAATCTATCGAAAATTATACAAAGGCAGGTTTTAGCTAAATCATTTAATACATACAAATACATTTTAGTGCATGTCTACATTTTTATATAAATAAATAAAATAAAAAACGTTATTTTTAAGGAGCCTTTCCAAAACCAAGGCACCGAACAAGTTTAAAAACAAACAACTTATTGCACCAATTACAGCAGCTTGATTAATACATAATCATCTGAACAAACTTATAAAATTAAAATCAAGACAACCACTCAGTCGCCAAATGCTTGGTGCCAAAGATGAGTTTTTATGGGCTTGTTTAAATCCCTCCACAGTTGCGCACTCACGTAACTTGCGGGGTAGAGAATTCCAGAGAGAAGGGTCTACATGCATAAAGGCCCGGGCCCCAGAAGATTTCAAACACACTCTTGAAATCTCTAGCAACCCCTTGCCAGCTGAGTGGAGCAATCACCCAGGGCAGTAGGGAACCAGAAGCTCTTTCAGGTAGTCAGGGCCCTGTCCATCTAGGACTTTGTAAGTCAAAAGACTGACTTTAAAGGTGATCTGCCATTGTACTGGCAGCCAGTGCAGACCGCGCAGCACCGGAAAAATATGACAGAACCAAGAGGTTCCTGTCAGGAGCTAAGCTGCTGTGTTCTGCACTAGTTGCAAATGGTGGATTTCTACCCCAGAAAGCCCTAGATACAGGGAGTTGCAATAATCCAAGTGGGAGGACACAAAGGCATGAACCAGCATAGGAAGGTCACTGGACAGAACAAGGTGCCTAATCCTGGCGATATTCCTCAGATGGTAAAAAGAGATCTTGACGATGGTTGACACCTGTGAATGCAGGGTCAGCCCCTCATCAAAGTTTACCCCCAGGTTATGCACTTGTTCAGTGGTCTGGAGTGGTAAACCCCCAAGGAATAATCCCGAGGGTGAACCTACTCCTGACCCCCTATCCAGTGTCCTGGGTCCATGATCAGCACTTCAGTCTTTCCCGAGTTCAACTTCAACAGCTCGAGTCCTTCCACTCCTAGATTTCCGCCAGGCAGTTATTAAAGACTGAGAGAGCTCCATTCTGGTCGGGTGTAAAAGAAAGATATAGCTGGGTATCATCAGCATAGCAGTGAAACCTCAGCCCATACCTCCTTACAATGTCTCTGAGGGGCAGCATATATACTGCAAACAACATGGGGGACAACACCGATCCCTGAGGAACCCCACAAGACAGAGGGATTGGGTCCAAGGAATAAATCCCGGACACCACCCTCTGAGTTCTTCTGGTGAGGAAAGATGTAAACCACCTGAGGACTGTACCAGACAGGCCACAGATGAACCTCAGATGATCGAGCAGAACCCCATGGTCCACAGTATCAAACTTTGATGAGAGATCAAGGAGAACCAGGATGGACCGGTTCTTCCAATCTCTAGCCATCAGAAGATCATTAAGCACCTGAACCAGCGCTGTCTCCATACTATGCTTCTTTCAGAAACCAGACTGGAGGGGTTCATAGATGACATGGATGGTCAAATGGTTCTCCAGCTGTGCTGCCACTACCTTCTCAACCACCTTCCCTAAAAAGGGAAGGTTAGAGATTGGTCTCTAGTTTGCAAGGCAGTTTGGGTCCAAGGAAGCTTTCTTTAGGAGAGGTGTTTTTGCTATAACACCAATCCAAATGTCTTGGACCAAAATAAATGAATAAGAGATTCTTCAAAGGAAGACAAAGCTGTCAGTTTATCCACGTGATCACCCTGGGCCACACTTGGGCATCTCCAAGGAGGGGATCCACATATCAACATGCTACCAAGTCAGAGCATAGGTCCTTGGCAAGGCTGAATCAGAACATTCTGTAGTGAGAAAGAGAGTGAGAGGCAGAAATTATTTTCTATATCTTTTTAATAGAAATGGCTTCAAGTCCCACTGTTCTTTTTTACACATTTCATTATATGTATATATCCCAAAACTTTCTTTTATAAGGAGCAGATTTTGTCTCCCCCCCCCATACTTAGGTGTAAAAACCTGTTCCAGTCCCATAAATCTAAGTCCCACATGACTTGAGTTATGTACTAGTTTGAAATTTGGCCCCACTAGTTTGTCTAGTGTGGAATTTTCAATGTCCCTCACATGCTCTTGAATCCTAGTTTTTAAACTTCTTATAGTTCATCCGATATAGGTGAGACCACACGGGCACCAAAGAACATACACTACAAAATTAGTGTTACAGGGTATGCACTGTCTAACGTCTACTTTTTTATTGTGCAATTTTGGGCACTTAAATTCCTTGCTGTGTTCAGAATAAGCACAGACATTGCACCTGTGACATTTGAAGTTCCCCTTTGGTCTTACCGGTAACCAACTTTTAATGTTTGATTGCATCCTGCTGTGTACCAGTTTATCCCTTAAATTAGGTGCTCTACTAAATGTGATCCGTGGCTTTTGTCTGACAGTCTTATTTACCACTGGGTCCCCAAGTAATAAATGCCAATTTCGATGGCTGATATTGCCCACACTCCCAGCTACGTTGTTGAATTCTGTCACAAGTGTTACATGATTCGTTGTCTCCCTATCTTTATCACTACTAGTTTTTAAGAGTGAATTTCTTTCACAAGCCATGGCTCTTATTTTAGACTGAGATAACAACTCCTTATTGTATCCTCTTTAGAGAAATCGCTTCTCTAGCTCTTGTGCCTATACCCTGAAGTCTTCTACAGTAGGTCGCTACAATTTCTCCTCAACCTGAGGAATTGGCTACATGGCACTGATTCCTTCAGTGACCATGGGAGTGCACTATTAGCATATAACACTGCATTGCTTGCAGTTTTCTTTCTAAAGCTTTTAGTCTGTACTTGTCTACAGTCAGTATCACCACTAGAAATAGTAATGTCCAAGAAATCAAAGGTCTTTTTGTCTGATACACATGTAAATTTCAGGTTGAGTTTGTTATTGTGCAACCACTCCATAAAGGACTGTATTCCTGTTTTATTGCCCTGCCAGATGTATATTACATCATCAATAAATTGATACCATAATTTAATTTTTTCAAAAAAATTGATTTTTTTTCCCTGGGTTCAAGAAACACAGCTCCTCCCACATGCCTAGGAATAAATTAGCATAAGAGGGGGCCATAAAGACCCCCATGGCTGTTCCACATTGCTGTAAAAAAACGATTCCCATTAAATTCAAAGGCATTTGTGCTAGTATGAAATCCAAAGCACTGCGCATAAATTCAGCTGGTACTTGAGCCATCATCCACATCCTTTTCCAAAAAATACCTGCATGCTCTGACCCCTTGCTGATGTCTAATTGATGTGTACAGGCTCTTGACATCTATATCCACCCAAGCAAAGTCCTGTTTCCAAACTACAGATTTTAGTTTTTGCAATAAATCTGTTGTGTCTCTAATATAGGAATCCAAACTGAGCACATGCTGTATTTCTGCAAGAAGAAATCTACAGATTTCCCAAGTTTCTCCGTTATTGAACCAGCACCAGACACTATTGGCCTGCTCGGGGGGATTTTGTACAGGATATTCAGTCCATATACATTCCAATTCTTCTTCTCTTATATCCCCAGTCATTAATGCCACCTGTAGTATTTGGTGTAGTTCCCTTTTATAGGTTAGCTTGGGATCAGAGGGAATTTTTTTGTAATTATCTGTATCACTCAGTAAGTTCATAACAATATTCACACAGTGAACACTATGTCACCCCCTTTAACTGCTGCCTTTATTATAATATCATGATATGATTGCAGCTCTTTAATGGCTATATTTTCTGCAGTAATTATGTTATACTGTAGAGGGATTTTATTCCCTTCTAGCAAATCATTTGCCTGCTTGGTAATAGTTTTTTTCCAAAACAGAAATTGTAGGGCTAAAGATACTAGGGATAAATGTTGGAAGTTCCCTTAAATAGTCTCTATCTCTCCTCCATGATGTTACCTGCATTGTCTCCAGGATGCCCAGAGCCATGTACCCCAGATGTCTCAGCTTCATTTACATCATAGTTCAGAAGAGAAGCTAATTCCCATGTGCTTACGATGTCCAAATTGACATCTGAAGACAACACTGCTGAGTGTTCTCCCGGTAGAGTGTCCAGATTCTCATTTGGCTCCATGTTTGTTTCAGTATGTCCCATGTTGTCACTGTTTCTTTCACTAGTGACCGATTTTTTGCTGCTGAAAAAATATTTAAGATGAATCTTCCTTAAGAATTTAAATAAATCCACATTAATTTGAAAAGCATTGTAATGCAGAGTTGGGATAAGAGCCCCTTCTTTAGTATCGATTCCTATGCCTCTGTTAGAGTTCTATTTGATAGGTTCAATATCTGTAGGTTGGTGTTTTATTTTCCCAAAAGACCCTCTTTGGCAGCTGTTCCTGTGTGATATTTTCTGCCGCCCCCTTGCCATGTTTTGTCTTTTTCCTCCTCCATCATCCTGAGCTACATTTTGTTTCTCTAAAAAAGGTCCCTTACCACTGGTTTCTGGTGTTTGTGTTCTCTGGTGATTTTTTCCTTTATTTTCAAAGCTCACCCACAATCTGCTCTGCTCTGCTCTGCCCTGTATTCTGTTTGTTTCCCCACTTAAGGATTCTTCCATTTTGATAGTCCTGTTCATCACATTTTAATTTGTTTTGTTTTCTAATTATGATGCTCTCTTCATTTGTGGCCACTTTCCTATTTAACTGGCTTTTGAAATCTGTAAACTCTTTCTCGGTTTTATACTGTATTTAAGTACAGTCTCTTTTTCTACTTTGTTTTCTTCAGTGAGTGCCATGTATTTATCGGTGTCATTTCTTATAATTAAATCAATGAATGTTTTTGAGCACTCTGCGGCTGCCTTTAGCCAGCCTTTGCTGTATTTAAAGCTATTCAGACCACCACTTGGTATTACTGAGAGTCTTAGACCTCTCGGTGCTAGACCCCTTTCTTGGTATTGCTCTAAAGTAGTAACGTTATATATGATATCATTTTCTTTTAGCAAGAGTTTTTCTAGTTTAATAAAAGAAGCTTTAATGTCCCTGATACTCCCCTCAGGGTTAATGTTATCTAAAAGCTTTTCTCTGACTTTCAGGCTCCTTGTTTGCAGTGTCCCATTCCTCTCCCATATGGAACCAATTGTCATTGAAGTGGAAGCCTCTTCCTCCTGCATTACAAATGTAGATGCTTAATTGCTTAACAAAATCCATATATTCTGATATGCTTTGTAATTATCTCTGATTCAGCTCCTTCTGGCAAATATGGCCCCAAACGCTAGTGCTGTGCTGTATTGTCATTAATATGAGAAACAGTCTAAATCCAGTAATGCTGGCTGCTACTGCAGTGCCCGTGTCAGCAGCAAGCAAAAGTCAGTTCACAAAGTTCAAATCCAAAATGAATAGCTGCTGTGAGCAAATGGCTCTGGATGGTGATCTTGATAAGCTCTGAACCAAAAGTGTGGCACTCAGAAAGTTGCAGCACAAGATCACTCTGAAAAATTTTTCAAGTTCCAAACATGTTGTAGTTTATTTAAAGCAAATTTAACAGCATGAAATAGTGTCCATTCTTAATGACATCAAAATCAATAATTGATTGCGATGTCTTTAAGAATGGACACTATATCAACTCAACAAATTTCCCTTTGGTCAGATCCCCCTTAGAAGGCTGGGAGATCCGAAATTCAGGGGAGAACACCACGGTGTGTGCTGTTAAATTGGCTTTAAATAAACTACAGCATGTTTGAAACTTGAAATACTTTGCAGTGTTATTTTGTGCTGCAACCTTCTGAGTGCCACACCTTTGGTTCATAGTTTACCAAGGCTGGCCGGCCTTGTGTGAGCACCATCCAGAGCCGTTTGCTTGCAGCAGTCGTTCGTTTTGGATTTGTACCTTGTGTAGAGAGTGGGGAGATCGGTTGGAAATCTCCATCATTTTTTTTTTTTTATTCTTTGGTAACCGGGTAAGGCCCACCAGGCACATGTGCCTGTTCTCAGGGACAATCCAGGAGCACTGGGGAGGTTAAGTGACTTACTCAGAGTCACACAGTATGCAAGTGGAGGTTATGGGAATCAAACCCATGTCTGTCTGCAGGATGTACAAAGCTAATTCATAGCTCGTTACTCTAACCTCTGGGCTATACTGTTTGCTGATCATGGTTGTTTGTTCCTACTTCTAAAGTGGGTGGTTGGTGGGGGGGTGGGAGGCATGGGATTGATGAACCTAGAGTTCCTTCCAATCCTGAATAAGTATGCCTCCTCTCAACCTTTTTTTTTTTTTTTTTCAGGGTGAACCTGTTAAGGGCCTCCAGACCCTCCTCCTAGATTTTGTTTCCCATTTTGCTGATCATTTTGGTGGCCCTGAACTTCACTTTCTGGACTGCCTCAATGTCCTATTATACTGAGGAGACCAGAACAGTGCACTGTACTCCAGGTGTGGCCCTGACGAGGGCCCTGTTGCTAGTTTCATAATTAAAGACTCAAGTCAATATAATGTGACCACCACTAGCAATTTTTAAAAATCCCTTCCAGTAAGGTTACTTTGTGACGGTACAAACTAGATTCAAGCTGTGGATGCATCAGGATGGTGATGACAGCACATTTCCATTAACAGCGCAGCACCATACTAAGATGCTTAATTTTTAGTGATGGCCATGGCAAGAGAACAGCAACTTTTATAAACTTCAAATCTGCATACAGTACCTAGGTTCAGGAATGGAATACAGTTAAAGGAAAAATGGATCTATTGATATTTTTGCCAGATATTACTAAAAGAAAGGAAATGATGGATTTTTTGCCTAATAACAAATGCTGTCGCTTTCATTATTTTTTCAGTACAGCCCATCTGGCACTGGAGGCCTGTCTGTCTTTTTTGCCTCTAAACAATTCATTATTTGTTCAGCCCTTGACTTTAACTTCCATAAGTATGGGGTTACAGTACCCTTCCCTGCTAAATATTGTTTGTGTTCCAGGCAAGTGCTTTCAGTTTCTTTTGTTAACACTAATATAAAGAATTCATTTTGATTTTCAGCCATGTCTGCCTCTTCTATCCTTAGGTTTCCTTTGCTTCCTCTTGGCAGCCATATTGATTTCTTCTAAGCCCTCTTGTTCTTTAGGTACTTAAAAACATCTCTTGCCATTCATCTGCACTTTTTGCTTCTTTACTGCTTCAACTTCAGGAAGTCAGTCTGTGTTCCTTCAGGCTTTAAACCTCTCATAAGCTTTCGGCTTGTTCTTGGACTGCTGTTTGCACCTCATTATTGAGCCATATGGTTTTTGCTAACTTCTATTTGAGTTTCTTGGCTTAGTATGCTAAATATTTGTTGGGTATAAAGTATCTTGTATTTGCAAACTGTCCCATCTTGCCTAATCACTGCTGTAAGATCTCCACCACAGCTCTGTTAATTGTTTCTGTCAATACATTAGCTCCCAGTTTGTTGAGACGGAGTCCACGCCTACTTGTATAGTCTCCAGCCTTTCAAAAATGGAATGGTCACACATTTAGACCACAGTGCTTGAAAAAAGTTATCAAACTGAAAATGATACAGCACTTGCCACTGTCTTTCACTTGATAATGAATGGGTGGACAATTATATAGTGTCAAAAAACAAAATTTAAGAGTACAAAAACAGCATAGTGAAGAGAGCCCGCAACCCCGCAATACTCAATGTTTCTTGTGTGCACCATGCAGTTTCGTGAGTCAGTCCCATGAAAATCTGAAATGGACTCAATATTGTTACGAGAGGACGGTGGGTACTAGAGTTAAGGTAAGAAAAAATATTCATTATTTAGATATGTGTTGCAGATCTGTAAAGAAAGAAAAAATAATTAAATAACATGGTCACAAGATATGCTGTATACTACAGCAACTTCCTAAGGGCCCTTATAAACTAGCCTAAAACTTTAATTGACCTGAATTATAAATTGATCTTATAAATTGACATAAACCTTGATATTATCATAACCCTTAACTTGATCACTTTAAGAGCATTATACTTTTCTGATTCTTATATCATTTTGATCATAAGCTGCATTAATTATTTTAGAAATGGTCCCATATCAGATGCCCCATTTAATCCTGATCATTGCTTCACCTCAGTGCAGAAGTTCAAGAATCCTCCCTACATAGGAGGAGGTTAACAAAATCCCTTTGTCTTCTATTCAGATTGACTTATTTAATCCTGGTGAACACCGTTTTATGTTGTCTGTCATTCTTTCTCCTCCATAACGTGTCCAGCTGTAGCATATTCTGCATTATGTTGTGCTATAGCATTATCATGTTCTCCCACTCTTTTTTTTTATTTTCTCTTGCTTTTCCCTACATAAAAAGCATCCCATGTGCAGCTTGCTAAATACAGCACACTATGCTGTGAGTGCCACATGTGATGAAACATTTAATCCCAATTTATTTGTCCAGTGTGTGGGTTTAGTAGTTCTTTTGTGGGCCTAACATGTGTACAGAACTTGCACTGTCCACATCTGTAACAGTCATCCTGTCTGGCTGGTGATATCCAGCCAGATGTGATGTTAGCAACAAAGAGAACTGAGGACTGCAAGCAACTGTGTGTGTTAAAGTTCTTTTAGATTTTGTGCTGTATGAAAGAACATATGTACATGGTGGGTCTGCTACTAAGCGTAGGAGAGCAGGTTCAGTCTTAAAGAGGACAGGGAATGATTTCTAATGTGCAGCTGTTTATAGTGTTCCCATTTACAGGAATCTTATACATAAGCATAAATGATTATTTCCATAGGTAACTGTACCTGACCAAAATGTTACGTGAGAAACTATATTTTGCATTGTTTTGTTTTTATGGGTAGCATTCTGTAATAGTTCTCTTCACGGAACCAGTGATTTGGAATTTTAACTATGTTATGGTTTGTGCACAGAACTCTGAGCATGGTTCTGATAGAAAAATAGCTCCTGCTTAGCATTCTGTACACACACTGTGACATAGTAAGAACTCCAAATGACTGGTTCCATGAGGAGAACTGTGCATAATGTTGTCCATCAAACAGTTTTTCTCATCATTACAACGAGGATAGTGAACTTATGGACTTCTTAAAAAAACTATATTCTTTAGACAGAACTATTCTATTGGACGATTTTAATCTGCCTGGCATTAACTGGTGCAACCAAACAGTAAAAACTAAAATAGAACAACACTTCCTGGATTCATTTAACTTAGCCAGTTTGGATCAGTTCATAATGGAAGGTACTAGAGGGGATAGCATACTGGACCTAGTTTTAAGTAATATGACAAATAACATCCGGGACTGTCAGGTGTTAGCACCCCTAGGATCCAATGATCACTTGATGGTCAGCTTCCAATAAATAGGGAACCTAAGCAAACCAGATGGTAAAACTTTAATTTACAACTTCAACAAAGCTAACTTTAATAGCATGAGAAATGAGCTATCACATCAGAAGTGGGAGAACGAATTTTCAAGCTTATCAGTGCAACAAATGTGGAATCTCTTATTAAAAAAAAAATCACTGATATAACAAAAAGACATGTACCTTCCTGCATGAAATACACCACAAATAGGAAAAATTCTCCACCCTGGATGTCTTTTAGAATAAGAAAAGCCATTAAGTTAAAAGACAAACTTTTTATAAAAGCTAAGAAAAGTAAGCACAAGATTTGTTGGAAGCTTATAAAAACGTCCTCAAAGAGTCCAAAAAATTAATTAAGAATGCTAAAAAACATATGAACTTAAGTTACCCACTACAGTAAAAGACAACTATAAATCCTTTTATTCTTATGTCAACAAGAAAAAAGGTAATAGTAAGGAACTAGGGCCTCCTAAGAACAGGAATGGGTCTCTCTTCTCAGATAACAAGGGCATGACAGAACATTTTAACACTACTTTTCTTCTGTTTTCAATATAAGAACAAAAAGTACTAATAAGCACCTAATCAGCTGTGATGAGAACAGTTTACACTTTGGTGAATCTGACATAAGAGTTAGGCTACAGAAGTTAGATCAGAACAAATCTCCTGGTCCAGATGGACTGCACCCTGGAGTTATAATGGAACTTGTGATAACCCTGGCACCCCCCCTTGACTTTCTTATTCCAGGAATCTATTAACTGGGGTGATTATGTACAGGCTTGGAGAGAAGCTGAGATAGTCCCAATTTACAAAAAGGGTTCAAGACATGAGGTTGGTAATTACAGGCCAGTGAGTTTGACTACCATACCAGGTAAAGTTCTGGAAGGTGTTATCAAGGACCATATTATTGAACAGTTTCACAGAACAGACATTACTGATCATTCAGAACACGGGTTTACTAAGGGACGTTCATGTCAAACAAACCTCTTAGATTTCATTGGTAGGGTTAGTAAGGCATTGAACAATAGAAACTCGATGGATGTGATCTTTCTGGACTTCGCTAAGGCCTTTGACAAAGTTCCTCATGGAGAACTTGTGGATGCAATAATAGATCAAGTGATACCAGGGAACCTCTCACGATGGATTGAGGCATGGCTGTCCAACAGGACCCAGAGGGTCTGCATCAATGGGGAGTATTCGGATTGGGTGGAATTAACCAGTGGGGTTCCTCAAGGTTCTGTACTGGGATCCTGTTTTGTTTTTATATATATATATATCTATATAGATATATATATATATATATATATCTATATATATATATATATATATATATATATATCTATATAGATATATATATGTATATATAGATATATATATATATATATATATATGATCTCATCAACGGGCTCGAGAATAGGGGCTTGGCTATCTAAGTTTGCTGATGACACTAGACTGGGTCTGGTGGTTAATACAATTGATGATGCAGTAACCTTGCAGGCAGCACTGTGGGACCTTGAAAACTGGGCAATAACAAAAAGGCCGACATTTAATGTGGACAAGTGCATGGTAATGCACCTGGGAAAGAGAAATCAGTTGTTTAAGTATAAACTGGGAGGGGCTGAATTAAAATCAGTTTTGGACGAGAGGGATCTGGACATCAGGGTAAGTAATGACGTTGATTTCAGACTTTATTGATTCAAGTGATTGAAAAAGCCAGTGGCATTTTGCACTGCATTAATAGGCACATTAATAGTACAGCTAGAGAAGTACGACTTCCACTATACACAGCGTTGGTTAGACCCCACGTTGAGTACTGTTCGCAGTTTTGGGCTCCAGGGACAAAAGGGGGCATAAGTGCCCTTGAAAAGATTCAGAGGAAGGCAACACGAGGTATTAAAGAAACATCAGGCAAATCATATCAGGATAGATTACAGACTCTAGGCTTATACTCACTGGAATATCGGAGACTCAGGGGGGATATGTGTCTCATTTTTAGGGCACTAACTGATGCCCTACTATGGGAGCAACTAGGTCTAGCCTTAAGGGATACGCCATAGTGTACGAGGGTGCTCCCATTACAATTACACAGGTAGAAATATAACACCAATAGAAGGAAACACTGGTTCAGTGTTAGGGTTTGGAATGAATTACCAGTTGACGTGGTAGCAAGCAAAAACATGGCTGATTTCAGAATAAAACTAGATAATCCTCTTATTCATAGGAATGTAATAGGGTATAATTAGATAAATTGTCCTTGTTGGCATGGTATAATGGATCTTTTGGTCTTCACAGAGCTTGTGTACTTCTGTGTAATCTATGTAATCATTGTTTAGACCCTTTCTGTATTATGGTAACAGTATGTTAAAAAATATTTTAAACAGCTTTTAACCCACTTATCTGTAGAAACAAATATTTTGAACAGCTTTTAATCCACTTGCCTGTAGAAAAAAACAATTAAACCACTGTTTAGTAGTAATAAACAGCATGACTAGCAAAACAGTGAATTAAATTGCGGATGTGCCAGTGCCGTATTATACAGTGAACAAGCTGAACCTCCCACCCTAGCACCCCACACTCCCGGATACTGATTTGGTTTGAAGGCAATCGAGTCCCAGCTCACTGACCAGCCCTTGTAGCTTGCTAATTACAGCACAAGTGTGAGTGAGAATAAAATATAATTACTGGTGACCCCCTTTAATAACTCATTTTAGTAGATAAAAAAATGCCGTAATAATTCAAAATCGGGTTATTATGGCATTTTCACAGAACTACATTTTCAGTTTCAAAAGAGTTCAGAAGTAGTCTGCACTCAACACATCTTGAACGCTACTCACAGTTTTTTTTCCATGAACAGCTGTTTTCAGAGGGAAGAATTCAGAAGTAGCTTGCACTCACCACATCTCAGTTTTCACAATGAGCAGCTGTTCTCTGAGTCCTGTTACACGTGCATTGATCCCGCAGTAAACATCAACACCACGCCTACCAGCAATTATAAAAAATAATTGGCAAGTGTGTGCTTATGACTATTTTTTTCACACTCTCGGTGTTTGATGACCACATAAACCTCTCGAGCTTTGCTCCAGAGGTTTATGGGTCATCAAACACCTCAGGTGTGAAAAAAATAGTGACATATCACACACTTACCTATCCATTATTCTCTATATAGCAGTCAGCAGACCTGTATGTGTGAGAACTCCGACCGCCACCCACCATGATTTGATTGGTTGGTTGATTGGTTTATTTTTTTTTAAATCTGGTAAAACCATGAGCAATATTCTGCCCAATTTCCTGGGAGACCAGATATAGATACAACAGCATAACAATACACACATAAGCACGAATACAAACACATTATAACAGATAAACAATAAATAATAAGACACAGTAATAACCAACACTTACATATATCAATGGTTGATAAAAAGTTTGCCAACTTTAATTAAAAGGCTGATAGGCCAAGTGTCATATCAGTAAGATATTGCGGAAGGGAATTGTAAAAACTGGGAAATTGAAATAGCAATAATTTTTGACCCAAGGTAGTTCTAAGTATGGGAATTTTGAATTAAGCAGATGTAAAAGTTCTGGTTTGAACCAAAGAAACTTTTGGTTGGAAAAATTCATTGTAAAGAATTGGTACTTAATTTTCCTAGCAGTGATGCCAAGCCGAAGGTTGAATCCAATGGTCAGAGAAGGCCATTGTACTTTTTTAGGAGTTCACAGTGATGAGTTCGAATAATGACTGAGTTGCAATTCTGGCAACCTGATTATATAAAACTTTGACCCTCAAAATCAAAACAAAAGCAGGTAAGTCCTTGAACCTTCTCTAACCACTGTTCTGTTTCTGACATTTTTAGAAGGCAGTACTGTGCATAGCTATAGCCAATAGTTACTTCTGTTTCTCAACAGGCACCACTGTATTTATTAATGTCTCTCAGTTATGAATGAAGAAGGAATGAACACACCAGTATTAGTGAGAATCAGAATGTAAGAAACACCACTAGCCAGTCAGACAGCCAGCCAGCTACCACTTCACCAGTGTGCCCCACCCCTCGCAGTTGGAAGTCGTAAATTCTACATCCAGAGGTGTTGCTGAAATGAGGGATAACTGAAGGTCCACCCAGAGCAAATACATTCTCACTATGGGCCAGGGAGAAGGACCCCACTCCGAGCTTCACGTGCTCTAGATGCGGACTTCGTGAGTGCAGAGAGAGACCATTGGCTACAGGCTAGACCTGAGCCATGGAGCAATGGACACGGAAGGCACATCTCTGAGTGAAGAGCAGGTCAAGATGAGGTAGCGTGAGACCCATATGAAGGATATCAGGGCCATTGCCAGGATTTTCACAAGGTGGGGTTCTTTTTATGCAGTCTGAGACTTTTAAAAAAAAGCTGTGGGTCTTAGGGCTGCCAGTACCCCAGAAGCCATGGGATCCTACAATTGCTCTGTGGTACATTTTGTAGCTTATTTTGAAGCTAAAGAAGTCATATCTGAGATCTCCTACACCCCTTGCTCTAAACAAAATTATTATCTGGCTGGCTGCAGGGTGAATAAATATGTATTCACTATCGGAGGGCAGCAAGATGCTGTTAATGTAATATACCTAAGACATTGTCTCAGATATATTATGTTATAAGTTTTAATATCTGCAGCTGTAGCCACTGATGTGTAGGGAAGGGGTCTGGGGGCCACCTGGCCCCAGAAGCTTTGGGGTACTAGATGCCCTGTGGCTAATTTTGTGGATTATTTTAAACCAGAATGATTCGTCTATGAACTCCCCTCCACCTCCTGCTCTAAAGACAATTCTTACTATCTGGGTGGCTCAGATTGTGTGTGTGTATTTATAAAATGGGAAGCAAAGTAAATAAATTCAGCATTCTGATTGTATAAAACACATCACATGACCATGCGTATATCAGAGCGTAACCGCACACCTGCACTTTTACCACCCTCCAAAACAATTTTGCTATTTTATAAGATAGATAACTCCACTTAGATAAGGGTCACCCTCTGATATACACACTGCCTTGTATGGTTGACGATTCGCCCGCGGCCTCATGCATGACAACACACACCAAGGCGCAGTGAGATCAGAGCGTGACCGCACACCTTAGAGTAGATTATCTATTACATACTGTATATAGATATGTAGATATAGAGAGAGCAAATACTAATGCACTAAACCTCAATGCAGAGTCTGCAGCTGGTTTTTGCTGGGTATTGAACACTACTAACTTACTGCAGTGCTGGCTTGCTATTAGGGCAGGGGTCTGGGTCTGATAGGCCTCAGAAACCATGGGCTATGGTATGCTCAATGGTGCACTTTTGTGGCTTATTTTAAGTCTAAATAACTCATATCTGAACTCCCTCTACCCCTTGCTGTAGCCCCACCATCCACAACTCAGTATACCATTTAAGTAAATGATTCAGTGCAACATGGCCTATAGCAAGGCTAGCAGGATGCTGGGATGTATTGGTAGGGGGTATTGATAGCAGAAGAAAGGAGATAATACTTCCCCTCTATAGATCCCTGGTGAGGCCTCACCTAGAGTATTGTGCCCAGTTCTGGAGTCCTCACCTCAGAAAGGATAAGGATAGGCTGGACACAGTGCAGCAGAGAGTAACTAAAATGATTCAGGGACAGCAGGGAAAATCCTATGAGGAGCACCTCAAGGCACTAAATATGTACTCACTGGAGTCCAGAAGGGGGAGAGGTGACATGACAGAGATCTTCAAGTTCCTGAATCGAATTAAAGTGAACTGCAGGGCACTATTTAGCCTGAGTACGAATTTGCGGTCACACGGACACGAATGGAAATTAACAGGAGGTAGGTTCAGGAGAGATGTGAGGAAGTACTACTTTTATGGAAAAGGTGGTGGAACTTTGGAACAGTCTGTCAGCTGAAATGGTGGGTGTAAAAACAGCCTGAAGATTCAAGCAGGGCTGGGACATAATGAAGGAAATAGTGGTCACCTGAGGCAACAGGACCAAGGAGAATAGAGAGAGGATGGGGAGGGTTAGTACCCTGGAGAAATGGTAGGTTCCAGGGATTATAGAGAACTTGGGCAGACTGGATGGACCTCTGGTCTTTTTCTGCCATCATTGTCTGTATTTCTATGTTTCTATTCCAGGCACCCTGCTTGTAAAAAAATCTGTAACATAAGTCTTAGTTCAGTATTGAGTACTACAATTGTTGCCCCCACTCCATTCTCCAATGTGGTAGGTATGACAAAGGGAGTGAGGGGAAAGGTAATTTGACAATGGCCGGGATTTCAAGTGCAAAGTTACCATCTCCTAAATGCCTACCCCCAACCCCACCCCACCATGCTTCCAAACGTACAGTGGGTATGTTCAAAACACTGAACTGTAGCAACAAATGTCATTCTATAAGCACATGTGGTCATCTGGAGAAAACACATCACAACTTATTTGATTTAATGGCATCTGGCACAGATGACACAGACAAAAGTGGAACTGAATGTCAATGAAAATAAGACCACAGTGAAGACCTCTCTGAGCAGCACAGTTAGTGAGGTGGCAGTGTAGATCCCAGCCAGACCCTTCCAAACACTTACTATGCCTTTCCACTGTGGTACCTCTTTTGCTTTACTTATAAAAAGTTAAAACAGGCATACGAAACAAGACAACTTTGCTTTTTGTATAGAGGGGGATTTAAATAATTTATTTCTAAATTTTCAGCCCGCCCACCCAAAAAGCTCCCTTGCTCAACTGCTTTTGCCTTGATATACAGTTATTAAGGGACACATCTTTGGCAATAGTGACCAGCAAAATTTACATGCCAGTGACTGATATTATTATAAGTTGAGGTCCTCTACTTCTTTTTTGCTCTCCTGGTGACGTCATCTCTGAGCCTGCCACCATGCTCCATCTTTCTCCAGTGCTAGCTGACTGCGTGAATTCTAGGCAGCGGCTGTGCTGTATTGAGGTCACATTCACGATGCTGATGTGAGCTCCAATTGGCCAGCCAGTCATAGTGGGAGGGTGCAGAGAAAGACTCACAAAGAAGCTCCAGTCATCTTACTGGTACTGAGAGAGCTGATTGGCAGCATATGGGGGGAAGGGCGCATGCAGAGAGAAAATGCTGGGGTTCATCATGTGTGCATTAGCACTCTGTAACAGTAAAAAAATAAACAGAAATTATGACTTTTTTTTTCTTTTTTTACAAATAATGAAAAATAAAGAGGGAGTTTCAAAAGGGGGGTTCTTTCGAACCAGACGAACCCCCCCCCTGACAACGGCTATGGATATGTTCAGAACATCGATGGGAATGAGTAGACCTACAGAGAGGTCGAGTTGAGTGAAGGAGATCCTGACTTGGGTCTTGAGGAGGTTGATTAAGATTAGTAACCACAAGAGTGCATGCCAGCCGGGTCCATTGAGAAGCCAAATTAGGAGTGGGTCAAAATGTGTGAAGGTAGAAACGAGAACGGCTGGGCAAAGCTCACAGCCGATGGTTGAGGTATGAGTACCAGGAATAAGGCTAGGCAAAATCGAAGGTAAGAGGAGCTGCTGATGGAGAGAATGCCTTGAAGGCCTGTATGGAGCAGCAGTACAAGATGAGGCAAGGCAAAGCAGACTAATAGGATGGAAAGAGAAAGCTACACCCGCTGCCTGGAGTCACGGTGCCCACTGCAACAGTGGAATCCCAATCCCCCGCCATAGGAAAAAACAGTGCATCCACAAACCAGGCACCCTGATGCTGAGCAGCTATTGAACAAGGGAGAAAAAATTAAATGAGGAAGCTGGCAGCTGTAGTTGGATCAACAGGAGGGCTGACAAAAACAACAGGAAATAACCAGATGTGAGCCAGCAGCTGAAGCTGAGCTGATGAGTAGGGGAATAATATACACAGCAGGGAATAGTGGGAATGGTCAGAGCTGGAAACCCATAAAGAAAAGAGAGACCCCAAGAGACAAACTCGAGCAACAAGGTAAACAGTCATAGGGGGCAGCGCGTGGCAGTACTTTCAGTAGGCAGAGGGATGAGGTGAAGTCAGGGTCGATGGTGAGAAAACAGGAGGAGGCAGGTCAGAGGTAAGAGAAGAATGAAAGAATAGATGAGAACGAAGTAAAAAAGGCATACCTTCCAACTTTACATCACTGAAAATCATAACACTGGCCTCCAAAATCACAGCAAAGGCCAGAATGTGTAGCACTGTCTAATTTAAGCAATAATGCCTACAATAGTGGGCCCAATATAAGTAGAGATAAGGAATGTGTCTGTCATCTAAATTTAGCAAGTCAGTAGTTATTGGGACCAGAAACGCCCTAGAAGTATAAAGAACTTTGGAAAACTGTGCTAGCAAGGGTAAGCCAGATTGACGAGAAGCTGCACGGAAGTGCCTGAGACAGGAACACAGAACAGCTACCTGAATGAGGCAGAGGGAAACGAATGGCTGCAGATGGTGGGAAGGAGCAAATCCAGCTATAGGCAGGAAAGAGAAGGAGAGAGCAGCAAGGAAGAAGCCAGGCATGGAGGGTGATGTCACACCCAAAGTGCCCTGTGAGGTGAGGGAAAGGAGGAGCGAGCAGCTGGGAGGCTCGGAGGTGGAAAATGAAGACTGGAGAAACAATGCAGCAAAACAAGGTACAGGAAGGGGGGAGAGAAAATGGAGGTGGATGAGAGCCAACAAGGATGCCTGATGGGATAAGGGGCAAATGGAGAAAGGGGGACGAAGAAAGAAATGGAGAAGGGTGGAAAGGGAGGAGTTGAGAAAGGTAGTGAGTCAGCAGCTGGAGGCGTCGCAAAACGTAACAAGAGCGAGAAGGGAAAGAAATGGGGAGAGGAGCGAGGAAGAGTGGCACCTCCAGCTGCAATGAAGAAAATGATCCTGAACCAGCCAGGAGAAGTGGCCTTTTAAGGCATGATTGGGGGAGTGGTTTGTTGCTTCACCCATTGAACCACAGCAAGCCTTGCAATAAAAAGGTGTGGTCAGAAAGAGAAGGACACTGATGGCTGGGCCACAGATGCAAGATGGCGGACATGCTGGGCTAGCCGAATGCAGCATTTGTAGCTGAGCCGTCTTATTTGTTTTACCATATTTATTTTATTTGTTTTACTGTTTGTTTAGTTCATTTATTTGCTGTACTGTAGGCCCATGTTTATATTAGTTAGGGTTTTCAAGTGAGGTGGGTAGGTTAGGCAGCATTTTTGGGTAGTTAGAAAGTAAAGTAAAAAGTCTTTCACTTTGAACTGGCTTTGCAGACAAAGCGTTCGTGCTTGCCTAACTATGCTAGCACTTGTTTATTTGCGCCAGAGCACTTTTCATGCTGGTGCTTTATTTTGCTCGGCCTGTGGTGCTCCGTGGACAACTTGTTCGTGAAAGTGGGGAGCGGCTACTTGGAGTGTGGAGGAGTTTTGGAGGAACACCGAGGAACCTCTGGATCGGGGTCAGTTAACCTGGAACATCGTCGAGGAGCTGTGTCTGGATTGTCCGGATTATTATTGCTGTGCCCTTGGACTGGTCGACCCGTGTGTGGTAAGCCCGGAGGTAGGGGCTCTTTGTTCAAACTTGGGCTTTGTGGGTTGGTGCGGGGGGGGCTCCTTCTTTGGCCTATTCCAGTCGAGTGGTTCCCCGGAGTGTGGTGGCCTTGCTGAAGACTGCTTTGGGCCTGCCAAAGGGCAGGCAAAATCGTGGTGGCTTTTCTAGATAGCCTGGGAGGCTGGTTGGAGGGCCGTCCCAGACCCGGGTGTCATAGTGTTGGTTTCCTCATCCTGGGAGGACTGCTCACTGACTTGGGTATTGGAGGCACCCTCTTAGTACCACCCTCAATTAATACCCTTCAAGTGCCCTGCCCTGGGTGAAGTAATTCCTGTTTGGAAACTTCTGAAGATCTTCTTGGGTCGAGATTTGGATTTATTACGGTCAAAGGTAACTGTCTGAACTCTGGGAAGATTTCCCTCTGTTGAGAACTGACACCTGTTTCCACTTTCCTGTTGACATTCTGTAGTACAGTGAAAACTAATCAACCCCTGCCATTGCTCGAGTTATGCCCTGCAAAGAGAGAGAGAGAGAGAGGGAGAAAACGGAGGACAAACAAACGGTTGAACTTTTAATTTTTTTTATTTTATAGACAGTAAGAGTGCCTGTTTTTGCTCTTAAACCTAGGGAGTGAGAGTGTCTGGGGCTTGCAAAGGATTTTGGTTATATTTTTTTTATTTTTTTTTATTTTGTTATTTAAAGTCCCCACTTCAGTGAGAGTGGTTTGGGGCTGGAGAAATCACCCAGACATTAACATCTGTTCGACCCAGGAAGTGAGAGTTCCTGGGGTTTTTTGGTCTCTTCTGGTGGTGAGAGGTCCACTGGGGACTGGAAAAACTTTATTTCTCCAGTGTTTTTGATTTATTCTGGTACTGTATTATTAGTTGCAGTTTCAAGGGTTCATTTTCTTGTCTGGCCTCTGGCTTCATCCAATCCGCTGCTCTGGACTCAATGACTGTGACATTGTACTCATATTTTAAATAACTGTTTTATTGCATGTTATTGGGGGTAGGGGTTGGAGTATTGTTTAGTTGAATATGCATTTTGAATAGTATAATTTTATTTTTGGTTTATTTTAATTATAATTTGGAACTGATTGTTATTTGATTTGATTGGGATTAAGTTTTGGGTGTTTAGTTATTATTTTAAGAACGTGCTGGGGAGGCCAAAAGACGGTCAGGCAGTATTCCCCCACCAGGCTCTGGGAATTGCACCCTTTTGACTGCCCTTGTTTGTCAGCAGAGACTTACAAACATTGTCAATCCTTTGGGATTGCTAGAAGGTGCAGGAAAGGGGCGAGAGCTGGGCCTGGTGGGGGGGGGATGGAAAGGGGGAGAGGCAAAACGGGGTGGTAGGGACCAGGCGACGCCCTGGAGCGAAATGGTGCCAGGACAGGGGTAATCCCTGTCTTGTTCCCATACCCAAGGGCCCAGCAATTAATGCTGGTCAGGAGTCGAGGTCTTCTTCAGCATCTCATCCAATCCGGGCAGTGTTATGTAATGCCAGGTCCATCAAAAACAAGACTGCTATTATAGCCGATCTTGTTGAAATGGTGGATCTGGCATGTATCACTGAGACCTGGCTGGATGAAAATGCAGGCCCAGTATTGGCTTCTGCAGTTCCAGCTGGGTTCTCAGTGATTCACCGCCCGAGGTTGGATCGTAGGGGTGGGGGGTGTAGCCATCTTTTTTAAGATCAAACTGGGTCTTGTGGATGTTCCAGTGGGGATCACCAGATCCTTTGAGTGTATCATGGGAGAGGATATAGGTTGCAGGATACTCCTCATTTATTGTCCACCAGGTGATGGGGATTTATTCCTGCAGGAGATTGCAGACTTCACTGTCGACACGTTATTGGAGTCTCCAAGATAGATAATTCTGGGGGGCTTCAATGCATGGGTCAATGATGAACTCTCACCATTTGGTCAAAATCTCCTCCAGCTAATGAAAACACTGGGCCTTACACAGGTGATTACCTCCTCTACCCATATAGGGGGTCACTCATTGGATCTGTTCTTCCTCCTGGGGATGGAGATCTCTGACTTGGGGGGGTGGAACCAGTCAGTTGGTCTGACCATCACACCATAGGGTTCAGTTTTGGGGCTCCCCCAAATAGACCTACCCCTTCGGAGATGGTCCAGTACTGTCCTTTAAGGGGAGTTACCCCAGATGGTCTATCGGCAGTCCTGGATCTATTGGGATGCTGGGTGAAAGCACAAGTCCAGGGGATCGCATACTAGCCTATAGTAAGGCAGTGGGAAATGCCCTGGATTTGATTGCTCCTGTTCGAGTTCAACCACTCACTCTTCGCCCAAGGTCCCATTGGTATGATGGGTCCTTGAAGGAGTTGAGGCGTGTTGGTTGAAGGCTGGAAAGAGCATGGCAGAAGTCTGGTCTGGATGCTGACAGGCTTAGATTGATAGAACATTATAAGGGCTATCAATCAGAAATCACCCGTAAGAAGGCAGAGTTCCTGTCCAGGGAGATTTCTGCTGCGAAGAATCGACTGCCTCAGCTTTTCTGAACTGTTGACAGATTGTGCAATCCAGTTTGTCTCCAGTCCAGAAAAGCTTTTTCACAAATTAAGTGTGATGAGCTATCTCGGTTCTTCTCAAATAAGGTTGCCAGCATCAGATCCAGAATCAGCCCGGCTGTCTCTACAAGGGGTTGTGGAGGTCGATGGGAGGTGGCGAGCACCCGGTCTGTCTGGACGGATTTCAGCTGACCGGAATTCATGGACATTGTGAAGATTGTCCAGACTCTGCACCCAACCTGTTGTAGTTTGGATCCAGGCCCTACCTCCCTTTTAGTGGGGTGTGTAGCTGTTATTTGCCTGATCCTAGCTGAAATTGTATGGGGATCCTTGGAGAGGGGTGTCTTTCCAGAACCCCTCAAGGAGGTGGTCATTCAACCACTCCTTAAGAAACCCTCCTTGGATCCCAATGATCCAGCTAATTACCGACCTGTCTCTAACCTTCCCTTTGTGGGGAAGGGTTTTTTATTTTTTTTAATTTTTTTTTATTTAGTTGTTTAACCAGATATAGCACACTAAGCTGAAAGCTTTTTTACAGGAGTGACCTGGGAGCAGAAGGTGGTTGCGCTGCAACTGGACAATCACATTGTAACTCACAGTGTCTGTGAAGCCCTTCGGTCTGGTTTCAGGAAGAGGCATAGCATGGAGACTGCCCTTGTTCGGGTACTAAATGATCTCCTAATGGTGAGAGATCAAAAGGCTTGTACCATCTTGGTCCTTCTTGATCTCTCAGCAGCCTTTGACACTGTGGACCATGGGGTGCTTTTGGAGACCCTGCAGTTTCTCTGTGGACTGTCAGGTATAGTCCTCGAATGGTTTTGATCATTCCTCGTATGCAGGGTTCAGAGGGTGGTCACTGGAATTTATTCCTCTGATACCCTAACCCTGTCCTGTGGGATGCTGCAGGGCTCCATATTGGCGTCCATGTTGTTCACAGTGTATATGCTGCCATTGGGAGATATCATTAGGCGATACGGCTTGAGTTTTCACTGCTATGCAGATGATACTCAGCTGTATGTGTCCTTTGTGCCCGGACAGGTTGATACGATCTCTGTGCTAAATAACTGCCTCTCCAAAATCAAAGACTGGATGAGCTCCAGTTGGCTGAGACTGAATCTGATAAGACTGAGGTGTTGGTTGTGGACCTGGGTTGCCCAGGGCGGGTTTGGGGCTGGGCATGTCGGGCCTGTGGTTGATGGTGTCCAGCTCACTACCTCAGACTGGGTGCATAACCTGGGTGTTATTTTTGATGATGGCTTGACCATGAAATCTCAGGTGTCAGCTGTGGTTAAATCCTCATTTTACCATCTGAGGAATATTGCCCGGGTGAAATACTTGGTTCCGCGGGGTGACCTTCCAACATTGGTCCATGCCTTCATTACAACCCGTCTTGACTACTGCAATGCCCTCTACCTAGGGCTGTCTAGGGTTGATATCCGTTGCTTGCAGCTGGTGCAGAACGTTGTGGCCAGGCTGTTAACTGGTACCTCTGGGTCCAGTCACATAACCCCTGTGGTGCGCGGGCTGCACTGGCTGCCAGTTCAGTGGCGGATCACCTTGAAGGTAGGCTTACTTACCTTTAAAGCCCTACATGAAAAGAGACCCAAATACCTGAAAGATCTCCTGACTCCCTACTCCCCCAATCGCCCCCTCCGATCCGCCAACGAGGGATTGCTAGAGATTCCCAGGGTTCGTCTTAAAACATCTGGAGCTCATGCCTTTTCATTTGTAGCACCAACCCTGTGGAATTCTCTACCTCGTCGGTTAAGAGAATGCCTGACTGTCAGTAGTTTTAAATCTTTGTTAAAAACTTGTTTATTTTCACTGGCTTTCCCAGACTGATTTTAAATGTATATTGTTTACCTGTGTATTTATTGTGTATATTCTCTAAGGCGCCTTGGTATTGAAAGGCGCTATATAAATAAAGATTTGCTTGCTTGCTTGATGATTGAGAACAAGGACTTGTCTGCCATATCTGCTGCCAGTACAGTGTCATGTACTGGCTGCACCTTCCGCCCATGCCCAGGACGATGATTGGGTCCAAAGGCAGGCAAGTCCCAGATCTCTTTTTGTAACCACTCTCCTGAGTCTGATTTTTTTAGAAGGTGATACCGTAGAACTAATATATTTCACTTTCATTTTATTTTCGCTATATTTGCTGACCATCCCCAAACAGCAAAACTAATATGAAAGTGAAATATGTTTTGAGTGAAAAAAAATGGAATGCTTCTTCACTCATCTAAACAACACCGATTGCTTTTTGTCTCAGTTGATGGTTTACCTTGAAGGCTGAACGTTTCAGAAGAAATTGCACTTTGCATGGGATGTTTGAAAGATTGTACCTAAATGTTCAGGCACTGTTTCTTAGCATCCTCATTATCTAAAACAATATTTACCAGCAGTAAGGAAGCCATAAAGTTTGCTGGTGTCCCTTGTAAACGGTGAGATGGTATTCTCTTCCAAAGAAAATACTGTACTGTGTACAGAAGGTGCGGTCTTCAGAGGGCAAAGTACAAGTCATTCTGAAAGCCCAGCCCAAAGCTGTTTTATTATTGAGATGGTTCAGAATAAAGCTGCAGTGCAATTTGTGGGCATAACAAACATTCCCACAATGTCCTCTGTTCTGCCCAGCCCCCCACTGAACTTGGACCAATTACTCTAGAGTATGTGCAGAGGATGGGCGGAGTGCAGGGGGATCGGGAAGGAGTGCACAGTGTCCTATGCTTAAAATGCATGCTCCAAACAGTTTTATTTATAAAGAAGCACTTATAAGCCGTGTCCATCGTAGTCAAGCTGTCAAAACTGTCATTCCCACTGCTGCTGTTACTAACGGCCCGGCATCCAGGAAAATAATGTGCAGCGAATATGCTGCCACAGTTCAGACCACTAAATGTTTTGAATGCACAATATATTAGTTCTACAGTAGTATGTTTGTAGCTAGTTCTGTTTCTGAATAGTCATCGGCACAACTTGTTTCTTTTTTGCATTTCTGAAGAAGGAACACACCACCATTAGGAAGAAGCAGAATGTAAGAACAAGAAGCTGCAGCCAGTCAGCACTTCACTTCACTCAGCAATAAAGTAATTTGTTGGGATGGCACACCGTGCTTTTTTTAATTTCTGGGTTCTGAAGAAATGATGATACCCTGAGACTGGAGTCACTAAAGCAACTTTGCAACAGTGAACCCTGCCTCTGAGGCAAGAAGAAATTACACCTCAAGACTGGAGGCAAAAAACAACTACGTGACAGTAAGTCCTGCCTTTGGGACCAGGAGATGATACCCTGAGACTGGAGGCGATAAAGCAGCTACAGTGTAGACAGCAACCCCTGCCTCTGGAACCAGGAGATATGATACCCTGAGACTGGAGGCAATAAAGCAGCTACAGTGTAGACAGTAAACCCTGCCTCTGGGTTCAGAAGAGATACCCGGAGACTGTAGGCAATGGCAAACCCTATCTCTGTTATCTTCTGGGGCTAGTACTACAACCACCTTTAACTGGGGAAGGAACAGAAGTCTGAAACAACAGGAGAAGGCAGCCACATTCCAAAAATGAAAAAGCTGTAATGTTATGTAAGAAAGGCGTTCTTCTCTGTTCTCAAAAGATGTGAGGTGTGCCAGCACTGTTATCTGACAGTTGTGGTGTGATGCATTGCTAATGCTACCATCCACAATCAGTAGTAGACAAAAGTGTTGGAGGAAATGGTTTCAGAGTGGCTCAGAGAATGGACTAAGAAGAACTGAGACTTGCCTGACTGGTCTGCACCCTATCCTCAGTTATTAACATAACTACATATTTTATTTTATTATGCCAGCTGCATTGTTCACACAGGCAAATCCCACAGCTTTAACAGGCCTCTTTAGAGAAAATTGAAGCTGATATTATCATCACTTCGTCCACAGATGCATTATAGGCACTGCTGTCAATCACATTTACATCACATATGTAGCCCAAGTTTGGCAAGTTAACCTTCATTACCATGTGTTTCTCTCTACGTTGTCTGGTGTTAATCTTGTTTGTTTGTCAGTTACAACACCCCCAGCAGAGCTAAATAAATGTTTGGAACAGGCACTGGAGGGTAGACATGCAATATACTTACAAGTCAGGACAGCCAGGTTTGTCTTGCATGATTTTTGTTTTTTTTCCAGTAACCTTAAGGGTCATCCTTAATACTGATGTTGGGCTCAGACAGGTACTGTATGCATCTACCATGCTTACTACATAGCACACATTTTCCCCTTTTGGAATTTAAGTGTCTTGTAGTTGGCACCAAATGTCATCCTCGTTGTCTGCTTCTGTGGTGTTTTTGTTTTGGTGCAGTCTGCTGAGATGGTGTCATTATGTTTGCTTGCATACATGTGCAAGAAACATAGTGTCACCATAGAAGTTTTTGTAGGTGTGCCACCTCGCTTCCAGTGCCCTGTGCCTTCTTGCAGGCACGGCCTCACCACACCAATAAATATTCGAGCTGTCTATGACAGCAGTTCAGATGCAGTGGTGTACAGTTGAAAGCAAAACACCACTACAATGAGCAACGGTAATGTGTAGGCAATTTGCATACTGCCATCGGCAGTATACAAAGTGCCTGCACTCAGCACTGCATAAGAACAGCTGTCATAGACAGCTCCATTTTTTTTCTATCCCCCACACAAAACACCCACGAGGCATGCTGGGAGCCCACCCCGTGTGCCGCGCACCCCCACACTGTGACAAGCCGACGGGGTGCCCAACCCCCATCAGCTCCACTGTAACCCCCAAAACCAGACTTCCAGGTGCCATGCTGGGAGTCCACCCCAGCGTGGCAAAAGTTCGTATTGCTGACAGGGGTGTCCAATCCCCCAACGGATCCATTGTTCCCCCCCCCAAAACCAGACTTCCAGATGCCACACTGGGAGCCCACCCCAGCATGGCAAACATTTGTATTGCCAATGAGGGTGCCCAATCCCACGTCGGCTCCACTGTATCCTCCCCCAGAACCAGACTTCCAGGTGCCATGCTGGGAGTGCACCCCAGTGTGGCAAAAGTTCATATTGCCAACAGGGGTGCCCAATCCCCTGTTGGCTTCACTGCCCCCCAAAAAAAACATTTTCAGCTGCCCTGGGAGCCCACCCAGCGTGGCAAAAAGTCCCACGCTCTTCCTAAATAAAGGGAAAAACTGTGAAAATAAAACGGTCCTCATTGACTGTCTTGCCCTCCCCAACCCGCGCCACCCTGTGCACACCTACCCCACACCCCAATTCTATACTTACCTTCTGGAGCCCAGCAGATGATCTTCGTGGACCGAACACATCTGCATTCTTCAAAGCCGACCACGAACTGAAGAAATGCCGTAAGCTATATAATGGCATAATTGTTTTTTTTTCAACTTTGGTGCATATCTCGGCCATTTTCGGGAATTTTTTCACCAAATTTTCAACATGGGGTTCTTGGGGTCCCACCTCATGAACTCAGTCACTGTTATTTTGTTATTCAGTTCCGAAAGGTGATTTCGCAGTCACTGCGTGGAACCACCTTTCGGGACTGAGTAACAAAATGACAGTGGCACAGTTCATGAGGTAGGCCACCCAAAACCCAAAGTTGAAAATTTGGTGAACAAATTCCCAAAAATGACTGTGATACTAGCGTGCATTGCGCAGTTTCTATGCACGCCTGTACATTTGTGAATTTTTAATATTTTCACTCCAGATTTTCAACATTGCCATTTTACCATACCTCCTTATGAGCAGTACAGCAGTCATTTTTCCCATCTTGCCCAAAATGTGTTTTCATGCATGTAGCACACAGTGTCACAGTTGCTGTGTAAAATCAATGTTCAGGACAGAATAAGAAAATCTCAGTGACACTGTTCATGAGCAGAGGTCTTAAAATGGTAGTGTTAAAAATTTGGTGACAAAAGTCCATAAAATGACTGTGGTATGAGCGAGCATTGTGCAGTTTTCATGCACCCTCTTAAGTTCACGTATTTGTAATATTTTCAGTCCAGATTTTCAACACTGGCATTTTTCCACACCTCCTTATGAACAGTATGGTTGTCATTTTTCACACCCTGGCTGAAATGTGTTTTCGCCCTTCCGGCGCAGAAATGCATGGTCGCTGTGGGAAATCACTGTTCAGGACAGATTAAGAAAATCATAGTGACACTGTTCACGAGCGGAGGTCCCAAAATGCCTGTGTTGACAATCTGCTGTAAAAAATCTCCAAACTAATTACATTACAGGTATGCATTGCACATTTTCTACGCACACTCGTGACTTCATCAGTTTTTTTATATTTTCATTCCAGATTTTCAACATTGCCATTTTTTACACCTCTCTATTCAAGTTTCAAGTTTATTTGCAGGAAAAACTCCATTGAGCAAGCTCATTCACAAGGAGGTCCCAATACATATAGACAAGCAATGTACAATACAGATAGGTAATAACAATATATACATGAGATGTGCATTAAATGATAGAGGCTGAATATACATACATACATAAATATAAGGTTCCACAATGATGAGCGGAGGTGGCAAACACTGATTTAACACAGGTGTTAACACAGGTGTATGAATTACAGGTTGCATTCTGATAATGAAGCTGATGTATGCAATACAAACATTATGGGAACTAGGACAAACAGAATACACTGATAATGGGGGGGTAGAAGTAATTTGGAGGAGTAGTATTGGAACTTATTCGTTGGGAGGCCAAGAATAGGTGGGGAGGAAAAGCAGTTAATATGGTAAGGCAATTATATCATACCCAAGTATAAGAAAATAGCACCCCTGGGGAGGGGAGAGATTTTAATGACAGTTACAGGTGTCTTTTATTTTGTCTGAACTTAGCAGTTTGTAAAAGCTAATTGAAACTGTGCTAGTTAGTTTCAGTACGGATTGCAATTGATTCCAAATAGCGGGAAGGGCATAAGCAATAGCATGTTTACCAAAGGAGGTCCGCGTCCTTGGTATATCAAGCATAATAAAGTCAGATTTCCTTAACAAGTAAGCACTATATGAGATACTAATGAGGGATGAAAGGTAGCTTGGCAATTTCTGCAATAGCAGTTTGAGGGTCCATAACCCAGCATGGAGCAGGCGTCTAGTAGTCAGGGATGTACAGCCGACAGCTACATATAAGTCACAGTGATGCGAACGGTAAGGGGAGTTGGTAATGAACCTTAATGCACGGTGATAGAGGACATCCAGTTTACTTAGGTTTGAGCGAGTGGTAGAGGAATAGATTATGTCTCCATAGTCGAGCAGGGGGAGAAGGGTGGCCTGGACAAGTTTGTGCCGAATTTCAAGAGGAAAAAGAGGCTTATTTCTGAAGTAGAAACCTAACCTGGCTTTTAACCTTCTAGAGGCATCTTCAACGTGGTCATTGAAAGATAATTTATTATCGATCCAGATACCCAAGTATTTAAATTTGGTTACTACTTCCAAGGGCTCATTTAGCGAAGTGACAATGAAGTCTTGGGCTAGGTATTGGGAGGGCCTGTAACAGTACTAGGAGAATATCATCGCTTTAGTCTTTTCGCATTAAGCAGAAGTTTTGCCTTTATTAGATTATGCCAAGTTGTGCGAATCCATTTGGAGCACTCCCTTGACTTCAGATAGCGATGATCCAGAAGTATACAACACAGTATCATCCGCAAAAAGTGCAGATGGGATGTAGTTATGTTAGCGCCTAAGTCAGTGATATATATGGAAACAGGATAGGGCCTAAGATGGATCCTTGAGGAACTCCTCTTACAACAGGCAAGGCAGCAGAGAATAAGCTTCCTGCCTTTACTTTTGGGATCTCCCAGTCAAGTAGCTAGAGAACCACTGTGTGGTGTGGTATGAGGAACCCATCTTTGCAAGACAATTGACTAATAGTTTATGATCAACGGTGTCAAAAGCTTTGCCTAAGTCCAGAAATACAGCGCCAGTTACTTTCGTAGCATCTATAGCAGAGATCCAATCATTGGTTACTTGCTAGAGCAGTGATGGAAGCTATGGATTGGCCTGGAGTCGGATTGTGCTGGGTTAATAAGAGAGAAGGTTTCCAAATGAGATTTAAGCTGAGAGTGGATCAGTTTTTCGAGTACTTTAGAAAGGATAGGTAAGATGGAGATAGGTCTGTAGTTGTTTACATCGCATGGGTCACCAGATTTAAATAAGGGGAGGACATGTGCTGATTTCCAACAGGACGGCACAGTAGCAAATGTAACGGAGAGGTTGAAGATATGGAGAATTGGGGCCGTGAGATGGGCGTAGCCTGTCCTTAAAAAAAAGGGTTCCAAATTATCATCCCCTGAACTTTTTTTTGTGTCCAAATTAAGAAGAGAATCTGTGAACAGTACAGCTGTCATTTTTCACATCCTGTTCGAAATCTGTTTTCGAATCTGTGGTGCCAAATGGCGTAGTCACTGTGCAAAATCAGCTTTCGGCTAACAAACTGATATTGCCACTATTCATAATGTGGGGATCACAAAAAAAAATTTTGAAAATTTGGAGTGAAAATACCAGCGAACGCCTGAGGCGTTAGGGTTTCTGACCATAACGCCCCACCCTGTAGAGACTGACAGGCATCAGGGGTGTGACTTGGGATTTTTGCCTGTAATGCTTATGCCATTCCACCCACACCCACACCCTGCAGCCAGTGAGAGGCATTGAGGTATGCCTTGGACTCTTCAGCCCCAAAGTTCACCCCATTCTTCTACACTGCACCCATCTCACCGTATTTCCTAATGGAATGGGGTGAGCATAAGGCCCAAAGACCCCAAGGCACAGCATGACACTTGTCGGTGTCTGCAGGGTAGGGTGTGGTGAAATGGCGTAGCCGTTAGGCGTGACTACCCAAAGGCGCACCCCAATGCCTGTCAGTCTCTGCAGGGTGGTGGTGGGGTTGGCTTCAGTTAAATACTTCACTGCCATTCCTATTATGCATCTCTCTCACTCCTATATTACCAGTGCCAATGCCAGCAAGCAAACATTCGGCATTGACAAATGCTTGTTATAGTACTGTTTTGCAAAGAAACCTCAACCTACTTTATGGTTGAATTCCACCTTCTTTGTACATCCTGAGCAAGTTGGTGGTGAGGAAGACCTTTGTTCTTCTGGATATCAGCAAGGATATCACAGGCTTTTACCAAGTAATTGATGTGGCCACACACTTTGTGAACTGTTCCTACAGTGGTTGACGCTTGTCAGGCATTATCCGGAATGATTCGTATTGTTGAGTTAAGATGATGTGTGAAACAACGTACATGTAAAATTGCCGCCATGAAGTGCTTTTTCTTGTATTTGAACCATTGTTGTCAACAAAAAAAGTCAACTTTCAAACCCTGTGAGGTGAACCAGATACTAGCTAGTCTTTCAAGTTCCTGTTGAATGTGATGTGCTGTGCATATGTCTTGAAAGAGAGATACATGGAGTACTGCCATCTTCTGAAATGTGAAGGTTTTTTTTCCAGTGAGAGAGAGTAAAGGTAATAGCAGTTGAAGTGGTAGCAGTTGGAGTGGTTTGTAAGGATAAGTTACATGCAAAAATGACCCAGTGTGCAGTAAGAGAAATATAGCGAATATTGTGGCTGCTGGTCCTGCTGTTGGTAGTAAAGTGAATTACCTTGTCCTTTGCCTCTTGGAGGACATGCCTCATTTAAAGTACAAAAACAAAAACTAGAGCTCAGAAATCACTGGATGTGAAAAATCCAACATGATTAGGTGTCTGATTCAAAGCCACTTTATTGTTTGAAAAACTGCTACTTCCAGCAAATGCCCAATGTTTTCGTGCATACACCTGTACTCTTTCTCAAGGCCCTGAGAAAGAGCACAGGTGTATACTTGAAAATGTTTGGCATTTGGTGGAAGCATCAGTTTTTTAAACAATAAAGTGGCTTTTAATCAGACACCTAATCGTGTTGGATTTTTCACATCCAGTGACACCTGAGCTCTATTGTTTGTTTTTGGATTTTGCAAGTTGGAAATAGTACCTCTGTATTGTTTATCTAGTAGCTGTCTTTCTGCTATTTTCGTTCTCACTTAAAGCACTAGACTGTTATACATCCTGGGCACAGCAGTGACTGAAAAGGATTTTCTACTTGGCATGAAATATCGTGTCTGAGTATTCTGTAAGCTTCCGGAAAGCCACATCTTCTACAATAGAGTACGGCTGCAAGTCAAGTACAGTCATTTCTGCTATTTTAACAATTGATTGTCACTGTTATTGGATGGTTTCATGAATATTTAGACTTTCCTTCTAAAACCTTTTATAACTTTAACTGTCTCTTGTCAGGGGTGCTATGTGCCCTGACTGGTAAAACAGAAGACCTTACAGATGAATTTTCTTGAGACAGAAGTGAACTTTCGGACCTTGACTGATGACTGCTGTCTCCTACTGTTTTAGAAGAATGTTCCTGCTCGTAGAGAACCCTACTAGATTTCCATGCACCAATGTTAGACTGTTTGAACCATGTATAATGATAGGGTGAATTTGCACAAGATATTACATCATTGTGGTTCCATAATGACAAATATTTCCCCCCATCTCACATGTGTGTTGCAGTGCACACATATTGCTTGGCAAACATCCTTTTAGGTAAAAATTATTCCCAACAGCAGAGGTGAACTTTCAGTTTCTAGTAACAGTCTCAGTAAAGGTTAATTGGCTGGATTTAACTGGTGAAGACATGTTGGTGGTGGATGCAGGCTCATCAGGTGAAATAATTATAGAATCCTCGGCATCAGTACTAGTGCCCTCATCACTACTGTCAGACATTGTTTCACTTTGTTTAGCTTGTGCCTTAGAAGTTTTCCCTCTCCCTTTTGATGATGTAGTAGCAGTACACCCCTACATGTCATCCACATTGTCACTGTCACAAATAGGTTAAGTCAGACTTACAATTCCCATGTCATCATTAGGGTAGCCTGTGATGATGACGACTGTGATTGAGCACTTTCAAAAAAGGACAACTCAATCACGGCACCTGTGCACAGGGCTACCGGCCAAGGAGGGTGACCAGATTGGGGGGGGGTCGGCGAATGTAGTGACAGGATGTCACTAAATATACAGGTGTGTGGTGGGGAGGGACCATGCTGTGCAATGGGTAGAAGGGGAGGGAGGGTTTGTGGGGTGTAGTGCAGTGGTGGTCTGCTGAGCTGGCCATGTGGCATGGTGGGTTGATAGCAGGCTAGGGTTGGGAGGGTGCCAGGTTTGGTTCTGGGTGCATGCTCGTTTTTTGCACTGGTCCGGGAATTTGTTTTTCTTTTGCACCCCCCGTAACATGCACTCCCCTGGAGTTGAGAATCCTTTACTAGGGGGTGTGGGGGGTCAAAGCCCCTTGCATAAAAGAAAATGTTCTAAGTCTCTGGTGCCCTTTTGCTGTGTGCTATGAGTATACATTGCTGAAATTGATTTTCGGTGATGTACACACACCCAAACGACGATCGCCTTTCCGTGATCGCCATTATAACATGGAACCATCATTAGCCCCATAACCACCACGGTCATCATTACTAGATCCACTAGAGCTACCACTCTTACTTGGAGATTGATTTATTCAAAATGCATGTGTTGCAGATCAAGCAACTCCACTGCAAGTTGTAACTGTACGTGCTTTAACTTAATGTATTATAGGAATACTCTTTGTTTTTGCAGTTTTCTGAGATGACATTGTTAGAAGCCTTGGAATGTTTGGAAGAGTCTTTTGAAATGTTGTTTTCTTCTGCACTATTGAGCCCTTCTATCATAGCCAGTCCTTCCCCAGTTATCAAGGTCTAAGCATTTTGAGAGTTAGGTGGCAATACCTGGATAGCAGTAGCATTGTCAGTACCTTTGCCACACTTCGGTGCTTGAGTTTTAGTTATTGATGGGATACTCATTATGAACTACTGAAAAAACTTTTATGTTTGTTACCATGCTTGCCAGTGGCCTCTGTTTTACACCCTTTTTAGTACACATATTGACAGTCTTTCTTGAGTGACTTGTCCAGGGTCACAGTCACAGCCACATAGACAGTATGCAAGTGGTAGGTGGTTGTCGGAGTTTAAGTCACACACGGGTCTATGCTTTAACCACTAATCTGTAAGGGCAGGTGCCAATGCTAGAGTTCAGAAAAAAAACAGGAGTCAGTAAGTTTGATCTAACCCTGTCTGAGTCCTTCCAATCAGGGGCGTAGCTATAAGGGTGCAAGGGGTGCAGTGGCACCCGAGCCCACGAGGTTTAAGGGGGCCCAAATCATAATTTTGATGTTTATTCAGAACTGGGGAGGGGCCCTGTAACATCACCATGCACCCATGCCCTCTGGGAATATGCTACGCTACTGCTTCCAGTGCACCGATTTTATTTTAGTCGGCTACAAAAATTTTTAATCAGGAGTCCCCAAATTGGCCTAACCCTCTCTAGTCTCTACAAGTCCTTCCAAAGCAAGAATTATTTTTTTTTAATTATCCACAAGTACACTGAGCTGAATATTATAGGTAGTGTGCCCCAGGAGCACAGCAGGGTACTTAAGGGACTTGATCGGGGTCACACAGACAGTATGCAAGTGGTGGATGTCTGCCTAATTTTAATTCACACACAGGTCTGCTGTACTGTATGTTATTCTGGTTCATGCTGGTACTGTAACATTTGCTGTGCCTCTAACCTTCTCTTTTTATTTTTTTATTTAGCTTTTGTTGACCGGTAAGTGCACTAGACAAATCCTGCCTATTTTCAGGCACGACCCGGGGGGTGGGGGATACAGATGAATGCCAACTGACCTTGAATCAGATTAAGCTGTTGGTGGTATTTTACCGAATGAGGGAAATTTGGCCAGGACACCAGGAAATCCTCACTCTTTTCTCGTAGCCATGGGACCTTTAACATCCACCTGAACTACCACCAATCCAGGCAGATGGGACCTCAGTTTAACGTCTCATCTGAAAGACGGCACCTCAGAAGTGCAGCACCCCTCTCATGCTGTACTGCAGTGTCAGTACTGGGATATTAACCCAAGTGCCAGATGTGGGAACTGAACCCACAGCTCTCTGATCTCCCGGCCTCAGAGGCGAGTGTGCTACCTACTGAGCCACTGTCTTTCCAAAGAACAGATTTAATTTTTAGTTTTTCTGTTGGCCACAAAAAATTGTAATCAGGCATCACCAAGTTGGCCCAACCCACTACGAGTCCTTCAAAGACAAGGATTATTTTTCAGCATGTTTTTTAGTCATCAAGCACAGGCCCATTGAGCCAAAGCTTGTAGGTGTGTCTCAGGAACACAGGGAGGTACTTAAGGGACTTGTTCAGAGTCACACAGACAGTGTGCAATTGGTGGGTGAGTGTGAGATTGTATTTCAGCGCAGGTCTGCTATAATTATTCTGACTCACGCTGGTGATGAAACAACTAAGCTAAAGGGCTGGTGACTGCCAGTGCCACCCACTACCAAATGCATCAACTTCTGCAGCTGCTAATAATTTTTATTTTAACAACTGGCTTGATTAATAACAACTCAAGCAGCAGCACCTGCAGGCTATATTATTTAACAGGATCTGATCTGTCTGTCTTGCCTGCAACTCAGATACTAGCTGCAGCTGAGCTGAAGCTACTTCCAGTTTCTACCACATTAGTATTCTGTGACTGAGAAAGGTGAGAAAAAAATTATGAGAAACTGAGGTTTGAGAATAAGATTGAGAAATGAGATAGATAACAGCACTTGCAGGGTATGTATATTAACAGGTAGTAGCCTGCCTGTCCACTCCACAGGTGCCAAACACATTCCCATCCCCACCCTCCACTTTTGTTTCTCAGTAAATTGAGACACTAATTGCTTAGTATTTTGTTTGGGCATTTTTTTATATATATAAGCCCCCCCCCTTTCTTTTTTTTTTTACTGTAAATGAGAAATAGATGAGTTAAGAGGACCCTCAAAAGTGTTTTTTGATGCAGGTTTTCAATTCCAAGACCGAGCTGCTACCAAGCTGCTTCTTTCCCGAATGTCTGCAATATACAGAAGCAATCGACACAGACAGCAGGATTATAGGAGGAACCTCGTGGGTGCTTGTCTGCTTAAACCAGTTAGGTTCACTCTTAGACTGCACACAGATTTCCCCAACCAATCCTGTCATCTGAAGCAGCCAGTCTCTTTCTGTTCCACCTTCCTCCTCTCAGTGCTCTCCAAGATGCTTCTTGCCATCCTCTGTGCTCCCTCCAGCCCCTCCCACTGGTCTGTGACTGACTGCTGCTCCCTTCTTTCAGTGCTCTCAAAACACCTCCTGCTCCTTCTTACCACCCCTTTCTGCTGCTCCTTTCAACCCCTCCCAGTGCTCTCAAGATGCCTCCTATTCCCTCTGCTCATAACTCCCGCCCTCCCCTTTCTGCATAGGACCCGTGAAATGTGGTGTAAGCACAATACCGATCTTGTAAATTATTGTATGTTTAATTTTTTCTCTTGTGAATTTGACGATCATATTCTTAAAAATAACGTAGAAGATATGTCTAGGAGAAGAGAGCCCGGTTTTCTGGGAACATTTCTGCCTTGCATCTAATCAGAATCACCATCTAAAACTAGTTAAAAAAGGAAAACAATTAGAACACCCTCAGCCTGTGTTCCTTTTCTTCATTTAGTTTGGCAAAATTAATGTACATCTACTCCTAAGAAGGTTGTCGAATTCTCTAAATCACATTCCTGAAGTAAAAAAAAAAAAAACACATGTTGCTGGCCTCTTGGTGCAGCACCAGCACTGCTGCCTGTGACTTTGGTACACCTTGTTTATTTCCCAAGCCATAAGTGTTGAATGTCTGGGGTCGAGTCAAAATGGAAGCTCTCCTCCTCCTCCTGGAATTTGTGCTTCTAATGCAACCTTACTACCTGGATGACCATGTGTAGCAATGCATCGTGGTTGTGCTTGGGAGGGAGGATGGTAGCCAGACTCTGTCTTAGCCTGTTGGTGCATGCGCATGCCCGTGGGCCCTTGTGTGCCTTGGTATCCTGAGGGATGGGAACAGATAAAATAAAAACCATGGCCAGCAGAATGATACCTGGTACACATGGACTACACATAGCCTTCCCTAACCTCTATCCGTGATTGCTTTGGAGAGGGACATACCTGTCTCCCCAACGTGGTGACTATCCATGGGGTTGGAAAGGGGCTGCGGGTAAAGAGTGACAGGGCTGGGTGGTTGCTCAGGGCAGCTGGAACAAGGTCAGTGACAAGGGGGTATCAATAGCATATGGAAAAAAAAACTGTTTTGTCACCAAACACTAAAAATAGTGGAGCAAATCTAGTATGTAGCCTTCTAAACACGTAATGATCCAAGTGGCTGAGAAATTGTAAACCACATTTCTGAAAAGTCATTATCTGTAACTAACACAATTCATATTCTTTAAAATGCATGAATGGACAACTCTGGCATAAAACAAAAAGCAGCATTTTGAATGTTTTTCTATAAAGATGCAAATAAGTAATATAATGACAGACTGATTAAAAGATAGCCAGTCTACTACTATATATGTGACATTCATTCACTGAGCTACTGTATACAGTACACGGTCCATGCAAGCCTAGTTGGCAGCCAGCCGTGGTGGTGTGAGGAGGGTTGTGCTGGTCACCAGCTTCTATTTGGGATTGGGGGGTTTAGGGTGGTGGGACAATACCTGATGGGAAGAGGGGCATGGGGTCCACTGGACCACCAGGCATAATTATGGAATGTTATACAGGGGTGATTGCAGGGGCTGAGGTGATGGAGGGCAGTCCTCCGAACCTCTTGGGAGGATTTTTGCAGAGGCATGGCAGGGAGTGGGGTCCACTACACGATCGGGGGGGGTCTGCTTTCTTAGGTGACACTGGGAGCTGGGGGGGGGTTATTAAATATGTGCAGTGCTTTTTACTGTATTGTATTATATGGCTCACATCAACACCTCAATGGGTGCTCACATGTACTACACAGTTCTCCATGACGCCACACTGCCAACTCCCTGGCCCCTGGTACACCCCTGGCACCCTTCTGGCCTACTGTTTCTTCCCACCTCCTCACCATCCCGGCTTCTCTAGTGTTGCACTGGGTGGAGGGATGCCGGATACCTGCACAACATCACACAGATGTAGGCAGGTATTTGGTGCATCTTGCGTTCTGCGGCAAACCCCGGAGGTTTGGCACAGGCACCATGCTGATATAAAATCTGGCACAATGTCCCTACCACAATCAGGGTTTGCTGCAACCCTTAGAGTGATGCAAGGTGTGTTGCTCTAAGGGATCTTTGAAAATCAGGCCCATAGTCTCAGCATTCCTCAAAGCAGCAGAGTGCAAGGTCAGAGGCACACAGACTACGGAGTGCCACAATCTATGGCCAGTTCTAGTCTTCTCCCAAGGGGATGGGGAGTGACCGCAAATTTTGTGGCTGAGGAAGATGGCTCCCTGTGTTGCATGGCTGACACTGTCTTGTTGATTCCAGAGCTGGGAATAGAAGTGCAGAGGGGAGACAAAGAGCGAGGGTGAGGGCTGTAAGTCTCACTCTAGTGTCAGTCACAAGCATGCAGGGCTACTGCACAGGTTACATTAACTTACATAAAAGGTGATAGGAAATCATTTTAAATATTGGAACATTTGAATGATTCCTTGTTTAATTAATTTTAATCATATTCCTCCTGATGTGCTTTGGTTGCTTTCCTGCAAGAAATGATGTTACTACTTACTGTATATTGCTGGAGTGTGCTTTGCATAGTGCATCTCTTCATGCTGCATGTTTCTCTGTTTCTTTTATGTTCGCTGATACCTGACTACAGTGTTACATGGTGTTAACTGTTTATTCTGAAACCATGGGAACTAACATCATCAAATATCCAGGAAACACTGGAATGTACTGATATAGAAATTTAAGACCCTAATAGTTAAAATGTTTGTCTGCATACAGCCCCTGTACTGTGAATATAACTCTTTTGATTTTTAAAGTGTTTTGGGATACTCTGAAAGGAGTTGTAAAACAAATATCATTCTAGTCCCAGTGGATTGGGACCCACAACATCGTCAACACTGGCTGACTGACCCTATGTCCTGGGATGGCAGTTTATCTTTATTTATTTATTTATTTCAGACGTTTTACCAGGATAGATGTACTGAAGTGGTACAACAGCTCATTTGAGTAAACATCACCTAATGTGCAAGTGAAGATTACAAATTGTAAGGTGCTTTAGAAATAAAATAAACTAGAACAATACCACCCTGACTCCCTCAAAGGAAAGGGAGTAACAAATGTCAGTGCATTAGAGTGGGAGCAGGAGAAGAACATCACCATAATAGAAAATACTGATTAGGAGCAATTTGGGTAACACATACCACGGGTCTAGGGTGAGAAGGAGATTGCTCAGAGTCAGGGAGAAGGGAGAAGTGGCTGGAGGGGACACCAACGACAAGGGTCCGGTACAGTTGCAGGATGGGGAAATAAAGTCATGAAGAAGGGTCTTTAGGGAGGAAGAGGACAAAGCTTAGTGAGTAGATAGGGAAGAGAAGACCAGAGCTTAGGAAAACAATATGAGTGGGCAGCTTGACCTGCTGGTTGTTTTCCTGGAGGAATGGGAAGCAGTGTAGTCAAGTGGGTAGGAGGAGGGTGCAGATAGATAGGGAGGGAGAGCACCCAGTCATAATTTGTAGGTGAAGAAGGCACAGTAAGCAAGGCATCTGGCATCAAGGGAAGGGAGGGAGAGGCAGGAATGACTGTATTACAGTGATAGTCCTATTAAGTATGGAACAGATTGCTATTTTCAGCTTTTGCAGATTGCTTGTGGGGCTTATGGGCCCCTTCTGGTACTTTTAAAAACATGCTAGCCTAAATTCATTCATGGTGATTTACATATATCACCAATCATGCTTTGCATTAGGAGTGTATGTATAATTTTATAGGTAGGTAGGTAGGAAAAATGTTATTTATACAGTGAATCTGCCATTAGGGATCCTAAAATCCCTATTTACAAGGTGTACCTGTTTGTATAAATTACAAATAGTTCCAAATAACACAATACATAATACATATTCAATACATTTACAGTAAATATAACAATAACATTATATAAAACAAAACACATTGTTAAAAAACACAGATAACTATATTAACTAATCACCTACTACACTGGCAACAAAATGTAAATTCTTGATCCACTGCAGATTTAAAAATAGCATCAAAGATCTCTGGTTCATGGAGGGGAGGAGGATGACAATTCCAACAGGAAGCAGCCTTAAACTGGAAGGTCATCTCACTGAATCGGTTTGTTATTTTTGGGATAGTCAGTTGCCTGACTCCCCTGTTCTTTAAATGTATTCTATGATTTGGCCTTTTTAGTTGAGTTACTAAGTTGTGTGAAAATTGACTTTTGAATAATCCTGAACTTGTCCTATCCAGGTACTCTTAGCCCTCAGTTCCAATGGTTTCCACCCAAGGTTTGAATACATTATGCAGTGATGGGGTTTTATATTCACATCTTAGCACAAAACGTGCTAACCTATTATAAAGAACATCTAGTTTTTGTAATTTGTTTTTGTTAAATGTCTATATATATGTGTTTCTCATGTATTGATAATGATGAAGTTCTGTGGAGTAGAGAACTAGTTCTTGAGCATCCACCACCATATTTTATTTATTTATTTATTGAAAGATATCGGAATTACAAACCTTTTGAGTCATAGACTCCTTTACAAAGGCTCCACGTCAGTAAGAACATACACTAAGTACCACAAGCTTAAACATTTGGTACAATTATTATCTAATAGTACATTGATCAGTTAATTAATCCTTAAAAAAGATAAAATCTAAAAAAAAACTCAGCTGCTAGTTCCATGAAAGAGAAGAAGCGCTCACTCCTGGAAATTCCATTAAATAAAATAAAATGTAATATTTTTAAAGTGCATCAGAGCAGCTCCTCCATTGTAATGAATGTTTTGTTTATTAAAATTAGTAGTATGTTTTTGCAATCATGGACTGTATTGTGTTTTTGTTGGTCGGGTGAGGGGTGGGGACACTACATTTCTTATTAGGGGGGAATTTTACTAGTTATGGGTGGGATTGGGGGTTATATGAGGAATGGGAGTCTGATTGGTAGAGGGATTGGGGAGAAGGGGAAGGGTCACCTCACTATCACTGCCTCAGGAAAAAGCAGATACTATTTAATGGGTGGTCACATAAAATGGTGGTTTTTGAGACCAAACTTCCTGGCTATCAGAGCGGGGATATATACTCTATTAATGATCTATGGGTAGTAATTATGAGTGTATTACATGGAATGTTAAAGGAGCCAGGAATAAGACAAAAAGATATAAACTCCTCAAGCATTTACAGATGCAAAATAGTCATATTATATGCCTGCAAGAAACGCATATGCTTGAGTCAGAGGCTAATTTGTTTAGGCGTCAATTTGTGGTGCAAGTCTATATGGCTGGGGATAACACAGCTAGTAGGGGAGTTGCCATTTTAATAGTAAGAACTACCCCTTTTGCCTGTGAGCAATGTATTAATGATCCGAATGGTCGCTAAATTTTTCTTCAGGGACTTCTGAATCAAATGAGGTTGGCAATAGGTAGTGTGTATGGTCCCAATGTGGACACACCAGGTTTTTTTCAGGAGTTGCTGAAGATTCTATCCCCTTTGCCCACCTCCCTGTTATAATGGGAGGGGGACTGAAATTTACCATTCTCCCCTGAGGTGGACAAAGATGGGGAGAAAAGAGTAGGGCTAACCCTGGCCCAACGAGCCATAAGGGAACTGTTTGATACTGTGGAACTATGTGACCCCTGGAGGGTCCTAAACCCACAACTCAGGGAATTCACTTTTACATCAGAAGTCCACAAAACCAGATCAAGGATTAATTATTTCTTCATGAGTCAAACTATGCTGCGGGCCTGTCATCTTGTGTAATAGTCTCAGGGGTCATATCGGACCATTCTCTGGTAAGGTGCTCCTTGTACCTCAGCTCCCATTCTCCCAGACAAACAATTTGGAAACCGAATAAGCAACTACTTAAATCAGATCAAATCAAAGAATATATTATCCAGGTCACTGAACATTTTGAAACAGAGAACCTCAATTCAACTGGCAAAGGGGACATTGAATGGGGAGCCATGAAATGTGTTATAAGGGGGGAACTAATTAAAATAGCAACAGATAGGAAAAGGAAGAGGGAGAGTAAGGCAAAGCAGCTCCTAGATAATATCCAGGAAATAGAAAGGACTCTCTCACCGGTTACCCCGGCAGAAATTAAGGAAAGATTGATTGGATGTAGGAGTCAGTATAGTGAAATTCTGAGAGAGAAAGCAGAATACGCCGTTCTCAAAACCAAAGTAACATATTTAGATCAAGGGGAGAAATCATGGCATTTACTAGCCCTAAGATTAAGGGCTGAGGAATCCTCCAAAATTATACAAAGTATTACATCCTTGAGAGATGGAACAATTAAGTTACTCCTCCAGGATATAATAAAAGAGTTTGAGCAATACTACCATGACTTATATAGTCCCATGACCTCCCAACCTCAGAGAGCAACAGTGGAAACATACTTATCCACTTTTCAACTCCCTAGGGTTCTGGCTGAACTGAAGGTGGGGTTGGCTTCCCCTATTTCTGAAATGGAAATTTTGGAGGGTATTCAGTGCCTGTCTTCGGACAAGGCCCCAGGACTGGATGGGTTTTCCCCAGTTTTTATAAATACTTTGCTAAACAATTAGTCCCAGGGTTGAAAAGACTGTTCCATGCTGTACTTAACTCAGAGGGGTGGATTAACATCTATTTGAGGCTCTTATAATAATTATTCCCAAATCTGGAAAGCCCCCAGATAAGGTCACCAGCTACTGCCCCATTTAACTAATTAATTGTGATACTAAAATCCTGGCTAAAATCCTAGTGGCTAGATTAGGGAAGGTCATGCCTTATCTTATACATAAGGATCAGGTGGTATTTATGGCAGGCAGGATGCCCTCTGACCATATAGGCAAACTGTCTCATGTCTTCTCCTCGTCCAGAGACTCCAATATCCCAAGTGGGTTTTTGTCCCTGGATGTGGAAAAACATTCGACAGAGTGGATTGGCAGTTCTTGTCCCTGACTATGGAAAAATTTGGGTTCCCCCTTCCCTTTATCAGAAGTGTTTTTTCTTTATACAATCACCCTAGTGCAAGAATATACGGTAATGGGGTCTTTTTTTCAGTTTTCCCATTGCTGTCTGGCACCAGACAAGGGTTTCAAAAATATTTGTTCAGGATTGTTACTTTTTCTAGGTCCCTCTTCACACACACCTCCTCCCTCCTCCCTCCCTTTTTACCCTCACAATCCTACCCTGGTCTTCTTTCTTTCACTAATGTACCTAAAAAAGGTCTTGTCTCCTTTCTTAATTGTCTGGGCTCTTTTTTCTTCTGTTTGTGCCTTTGCACTCCTGACTGCTTTCCCCACCTCCCTCTACTTTTCCATATACAGTTCCCTGTCTTCCCCCCTCTGTGTTTCCTTGTACCTCCTGAAAGATTGCCTTTTCTCTTTTACCTTCCCGGCCACATCCTTTGAGAACCATAGTGTTTTTTCTTTCTCTTTGTTTTGTTTAGTTGCCTAACACAAAGGCCTATTGCCTCTGCTATGGTTCCCTTAATGTTAGTCTGTTGTTTCTCTACATCCCCCTTTCTTCTTCCCCTGCCACAGCTTCCTTAAGACATTCCTGCATTTTTGCAAAGTCGACCCATCTGAAATCCAGGACCCTTGCTTTCATGCGGTTTGACTCCTCCACTGTTCTCACATTGAATAATACAGTACGATGATCACTGGACCCCAGGTGGCTACCCACCATTACATCAGTGACTCTGGTTACATTGTTGAGTACCAGGTCCAATATTGCTCCTTCTCTGGTGGGTTCCACCACAAGCTACTTGAGGCACACCCCCTGCAGGGCATCCAGGGTGCTTCTGCTCCTGTCTATGGCTGCAGCCTTGGTGCTCCAATCCACACCAGGCAAATTGAAGTCTCCTACCACCAGCACTTCACCTTTGGCTGTTGTTTTGGGGATGGCTTCCTCTAGTACCCCATCCATCTCCTCCCCTTGTGCTGGAGGTCTGTAGAATACACCATTGTGAATGGCGGTGCCATTTCCTTTTGACACTGGAACCCTAACTAATGCATTAACAAAGTTTTTTGCAAAGAATTATATAAACCGATGGCCCGGTGGCACTGAGGGTTGAGGCACTGGATGCCACACTTCACACCATGCCGGTGACCTGAGTTCGGGAATGGATTCAGGCCTCTGGGGGGTTGGGAGGTAAGGGATTGAGAGTCTGGAGGACTGCTCTTTCTTCCTGGGGAGAGATCCAGGCCTTGCACTGCTCCTCAGTGGCCCCTGATGGAGATTGAGGGCAGCGCAAGGATCTTGCGGTGCCGTGACTTGGGGGTGGAGTGGCGGCAGATGTTGGCACATCAGTGCCTGGACGTCATTATATGTCCATGCTCCAGAGGGGAAAGCCATCACACAAAAACAGCCTAGAGGACCAGGGAGGTGACGAGGGCTCCGGAGACCAAGCCCACATCCCCAGCACCAGACCTTCATTTCAATGGTCCCCCAAGGCCCTTGACCAGGATGGACTCTCTAATTTCAGAAAGGTCACCAGGTAGGTGAGGTGGGCCCACCCCCGGGGGTGATTCGGGTGCCTGGAAAGTCCTGGTGGGGGGTCTGAAAGGAGGAAGATCTCGGTGGGGAGTAGAGGCGACAGGTCATGTGGGCACCTCCAAGAGATGCCCTGGTCCAACGGAGAATAAAAAAGAATATGAAAAAAAAAAAGAATTGTATGAACCAACACACAACTGTTACAGTATCATATTACCAGTAAGGTGGGTACCATCTTTTCTCTCTTGATAGAAACAACAGCAAACATTTCTATTACCAACTGCTTGTATACCGTAACAGTAAGGGGCACTGTATCCTATGCACTTCCTTAACTTTGCTTCAACTTTTCTCACTCATGTTGTATGATTTAGCTGTTGCCTGTCATGTAATTTGCTGTCCTATGCTGTACATATACCCTCTTTATTGTATGAAGACATATTGCAGATTACTTATTATTGTACTCGCCTCCTTTCCTTTTTTATTCTTTTTTTTTATGAGACTTTTTAAGGGTTTCACCCACTTATCTTTCCATACTATTGCCTCTGTATATACTGTATTTATTTTGCTCTGTTTGTAATAACACATTTTATATTTTTTCTTTCTTGTACTTGGTATCCATGCATCCATTCCCCTTTCCCTGAGTCACAGCCATAAATGACAGTGTGGTATCTAAGGTGGGGAGAAAAGGCTGTCACGATGGCCTGACATAAGTGGGTCATGTCGCCGCACAGGTGACCTGGGTTTGGGAGTAGAGTTGGATTGCCACCTTAGGGAATGAGCCTAACTGAGGTAGCTTCCACTCAGAAGTTTGCCTTAGTCAGGGAAGGGTGACAGGAGGTTCCGGCACCACAGTTGGCCCTACGGCTGGACCAGGGAACTTGCCTCTCTCCATGGGGAGGCCGTGGCATTGAAGCTGACTGAGGCATTGCTTATGTCACAGTAGTGGAGGGAGGACTTTGGGGGAAGGGCAGGGCAAAAATACTCTCTGCCATCTCATTGTGGGATCATACAGCCTGAACAGAGTATATACCTGATTATAGGGCATATCCTGGTAGAACGAAATTGTAGAAATAAAATGTGGAGCAGCAAACACGCTCATCATTTACCCTTTGTAGTCTGTCTATACCTAAAGCCTTACTGGAAACACCAAAAGGCAGTATATAAAATCTTTGTAAAGAGATGTTACGGTATGGATGAACAAAGACATAGTGCATGGATTATTACGTTATGCAGAGCATTCTTGACAGCCTGTGAGATCGGAAATGAAGCAGACAGCTTTCATGGACTAATTCAAAAGTCCTTCCGAGTGTTCCCCAAACCCCTTTAATTTCCTCTGGGAAACACTGTATGCATGAACTGTGTTGTTAGAGATTATTTGTCCTATGCCTGATGTTACTCAGTTCCAGAACACCTAGTATATCTACTGCAACTCAAGATAAGGTCTGGAGTATCTGTTCACCTTTAACAAAGCATTTGTGACTTGCAAAACTAGTTAACAAACTCGACACATTTGGGGTTAGTTGTAAGATAGTAAACTGAATAGGTGACTGACTGAGAAATAGAAAACAAAGGGTGAGAATAAATGTTTTTTGTTTCCAAGGAAAGGGTTATGACTAGCGGAGTACCACAGGGATCAGTGCTGGGTCCGATATACAGTATATAGATAGACAGAGGGATAGATAAATAGATAGGCATATAAAAAGACAAAGAAACACTAAAAAGGATATCTATATCTATCTATATATATATATCTATAAGGGATATATGTAAGCAATAAGACATGACAGGGTGTGCATTATGGGGAAATACTCTCATGCCTCAGGTTCATTTTTAGGCATGAGATGCAACAGAGTGCCTTAAAGTTCACCTGAGAAGTGCGGTTATTAACCACAATGGCACACCCTGGAGTGTCTTATTGCTCTTATAAAATGGCATTTAAATATTTGACTTAAAATAAATGAAAATAAGAATAATGTATTTTAAAAAGATAAAAACTGAACTTTTCATTGAAATATGCTTCCATTTTAACTCTAAACACAAAAAGTAGTCCCTATTCTGGTAACCGGGCCAGGGGGGGTAGCTGAAAACAATAAAACATAATAAAAACCATGTGTGGCACACAGTTTTCTAAGAACAAAAAGTCACCTTGCATTTCAAATCAGTACAAGTGCTGAATTTTAATGGATATGTGTTCAAAACTTTGAACCTGGCAGGTTGCTTTCTTTGGGAGGAGGGGTGATAGATTTCACTTGAAAGTACTCATATACCATATGATTCAATTGTATGTGTTTTTATACATTTTAGAAAGGTATTTGAGCAGTTATGGTCTGCCTCTGCAATTGTGTTTTCCTACCTTCTCTCTTTGTTTATAAAGTATTATTGCCTCCTTTCTCTATTCTGTTTCTTTTTTCTCTGTTTTCTCCACATTGAACATATGCAGTAGAACATTTTATTTTTACACAGGCATATGTTGGTACATTTACACCACTAGGGCAGCAAAACCCTATTTACAAGGTGGGTCTGTTTCCAGTTACAGTTTAAATGTTCACGAATAATATTGACAAATGAACACTGAATTACTGACAGAACATGTTTAAATGGTGCAAGCTTAAATATTCTCAAATAATATTGACAAATGAACACAAAGTCACAGACAGAACATGTGTAAACAATATCAGCATTGAAAATATGTGGTAAAAGCATGTGAAGGCTCATTTTATGCAAGTGCAACATGTCTTTAGTTCCAGTTTCATGGCAGTATTAAAGGCCTTCAATATAGGGGCTAGTACTTAAATTTTTGGATCAATATCGTTTCAAAACTTGCCACTGTCTGTGTAAATGACATATTTCTACATCTGCTCTTTGGTATGGATTCTTCATGTTTTCTGTTTTTATTGAATCTCAGGTTATACTTACGGACAACCTTTCGCAGTTTCTCTGTTACGTTCATTGGTTTATTTTGGTTAAGCATATTATTTACCAAACCAGCCCAAATCAATCTGCGTCGGTTTTCTACAGTAGTCCATCGCAAGTCCTCATACATCTTACAGTGATAAATGTTGTATTCACAGCATACTGAAGGACAAATCTAATTTATTGTAGGTCACTTCTGCTGTCCTTAGGATGGTTCCGCTTGCAGATGTGACTCCCGAAATCTAAAATAGGCAATAGAAGTTGCATTACAATTGTGCATCTAATGCTTTTGTTCATACAGCATGCTGTACGCCTGAATGCCCCAAGTTTGCAGTTTACTTTGTTAATGTGTTGGTCAAATTTTAGTGTGCTGTCCAGCCAGACACCTAAATATTTATATTCAGAGACCTACTCTAGCGTTATACCATCTTTAAGTTTTATTTTTCACTCTGGTTTATTTCCCCTTTCCAGTGGTGTTATTGGAAAAGGTCATAACTTGGGATTGTTTGCCATTTAGTACTAATCCAGAATGTTCAAACCAGGATTGCAATTTTGGAAAATCAGATTGCAGTATTTGTTCTACATGTTTATTGTTTTCATCAGATATGACCAGTACCGTATCGCTGGCATAAAGTCGAACTTCTGTGTTGTTTATGGTAGTTGGTAGATCATTCATGTATATTAGGAATAGCAAGGGACCTAGTATGGAGCCCTTCGGTACTCCCCAGGAAACTTCACATTGATTAGATAATTAAGCAATAAGCATGACAGGGTGTGTGTTATCATGTAATAACGTCACTCCTGGGGTGGTGGAAGCACGAGGCAAAGCCAAGTGCTTCCACCACCCAGGAGTGACATTCTTACACGATAACACACATTCCTGGAGTGCCTTATTGCTGTTATACAGTGGCTCGTTGTTATACAAAATAAAAAAAAATAAAAATTAAAAATGGTTTTAAGGAATCCAAATGGTCATCAATGGCATCCCAATGCTCATCATCAGTGGCATCCAAAAGCAATACAGTGATGTTATTGTGTAATAACATCACTGTCTCAGGCACACATTGACCAATCAGAGTCCAGGAAATTTTCTTGCCATTGTGTAAGTTGCCTTCATTGCTAACTCTTTGAGTTCTATTTGTGATGTATGAGGTAAACCATTTCTGAACTTCCTCAGAAATATTTAGATTAGTCATCCTTTTCTAGCAAAATGTGATGATTCACCGGGTCAAATGCTTTTGACAAGTCCACAAACACTGCACCCATTTCCCCTCCTTTACTAAAAAAGAGGTGGAAACTAAATCTTGGAGATCGGTGAGAACAGTACTCATGGGGTTTCCTGAAACCAGGCTGATATTTTGTAATGAAATTGTAATTTTCTAAGTAATTGTATAGTTGGATATGTACCAGTCTTTTGAACACTTTTGATATCACTGGTAGGAGAGCAATTGGTCAATAGTTTGATGGTATTGTGTTTTCACCATTTTTAAAGAGCTCCCAATGCCTCAAGAAGAACTTTAAGAAACATAATATTTGGACACAAAGCAGCTTTATGTTTCTAATTAGCTGTGTATTTCTTATCCTCATTATTTATAACTGAGGTCATATACATGAAAATGGGATTTCTGTTCCTTGAGGGTTCTTCAGCTCCTATTGCTTCTTCCCAACCTGAAGTCTTAATACTCTGCTTGTGACATCACAGTTATTCCCATGACAACAGACTGTGATGTCACAACAGAGCATTCTAATTTCAAGTAGGTAATAAGCTATAGAGGTAAATTAACTCTTAGGGATACATATCTTGTTTTTGCTTGTGTTGGGATTTCTTCAGTAATACATAATGGTGAGGAGAAATCTATAAAAAACTATGGAGGATGTTTGAAATAATAACTGAATTGTGTCTAAATATTATGTTTTTTAACGTTTTTCCAAAGGCGTCAGCTGTTCTTTAAAGATGGGTACTTTTTTAGCTGTCTTCCAACTCTGGGGGTAAATTCCCTTGGTCAAACTCCACTTGTATAATTTTGCAAGAATGGGTGCAGTGACATCTGCTGCATCTTTTAGAAACCTGGGACTTGATTCTCAAAACAGGCTTGGATCGGAGCAAGCTGCAACAAACAGCAGCTTGTGCCGGAGCCTGGTGAGCCACGGACCCTGCGCCTGATTCTTTATTGGGCAGGGTCTCAGTGGCAAAGTCCCATGGATTGCGGCAGCTATGGCTGGGTGCCAAACAGATGGCACACCGGGAGAGTTTTCCACAAGCCGCATAGCTGCCCAGTGCTGCTCTAGACCCTGGTGGACTAGCAGCCTCCCTCCACGATCCCGGATGTTGCACACATTCATAATATAAAACGTGTTAAATGCCTCCCTCCCCGAACCCCGCTGGTCCTGGTTCTTGTAAAATATAATATTCCCCATAGCCCCCCTTCCCGAACTCTGCTGGTGCCAGTACAAATATTAAATAATACTGCCCTGCCCTGGTGGTATAGTGGCCCCACCCCCACCGCAACAGGTAGTGCCACACTTGGCTCCTCATCCTGAAGCAGAGCCAGTGACCAGCACATTCAATCACTCCTCCACAGCTGGCCGCTGACTGAACTGTCAATGAGTGTACTGTAAAGTGCATGCACTCTTTGATCAATGAGTGCATGCACTTTACACTACACTCATTGACAGTTCAGTTGGTGGCCAGCTGCAGAGGTGTAAGGCGGTCTGTTCTGGTCGCCGGCTGTGCTTCATGATGGGGGGAGCAGAGTGGTGAGCACGACCTGCTGGGGGGGCACTATACCACCAGGACAGGGGCACCATTATCCAATATTAGTACTGGCACGAGCAGGGTTGGGGGAGGGGAGCATGGGGAACATTATATTTTACAAGAGCTTGCACAAGCGGAGTTCGGTGAGTGGAGCATGGGACATGCTTAATGTTATGCATATGTGCAACATCAAGGATCAGGGAAGGGGGCCACTAGTCCACTATGGAGAGCTTTTATTGGTACCTATTACCAGTATGGACGGATTGGGACACCACACTGTGCCAAGCACTTCCAGAGGGATATTGGTAAGTACCCATAGACCAGCCCTGGCTGGTCTATGGGTACTTAGAATTTTTCCCCTCTGAGAGTGTTTTGTGAATCCCACTTTTGGGGATATGGTAGCCCCTGTCTGATGCAGGCCCCTTAGCACCATGTCACAGCCCATTTTCAGGCATGGGGCAGTGCAAGCCCTGTTTGGTGCAGGTAGCCTGTGATTGATTCAGGCTGCCTTTGTGAATAGCTCTGGGGCCAGTATTTGAGGAAAGGTGCCAGTTGTGCCATGTACTGTATGGTTGGCGCAGGCACCTTACATCAATCTCAGAGCTCTGAGAATCAAGGCTCTGGTCTCTCATCCATCCAGACCACAAGCGCTTTTAGGTTTTAGTTTTTTAAAGATTTTAAGTACCTCTTTTGTGGAAATAACTTTCAATCTGAATTTTGGTACGGTGATATTTATATTTTATTTTTTCCTGTCTTCTAGTTCCTTTGGGCTGATATCCTCTTTCCTTTATTTGTGGAATTGTTATACCAGGTAGTTGTGTAAAATATTCATTTAGTATATTTGTGGAGCAGAATGGATCTTGAAGTATCCCATAATGTTCCATTTGAATAGAGAGAGACTTTTTTTATTGGCATTTCAAACGATTGTAAGAGGTTCCAGTACTGTTTAGGTTCAGTGGACTCTTTGATTTTTACATTGTAGAATTTTCTTTTGACTTTTCTAATCTTTTGGGCCAGGTTATTTTGAGTCATTTTAAAATCTTCCCAATCTTGATTATTCAGAGTTACTATACTAGGATACTATACTATGATTTGTGAGATGAACAGAGGGCATTGGCCCATAATGTCCAACTCTCGCACAGCAGGTTTGCATGATACCCAAGGGAGTTAATAGATAGATATCTAATCTGTGTTTGAATGCTAGAAAGGATTCAGCTTCAGCTATCTCTTTGGGTATTGAATTCCAGATAGGTATACTTTTTTGTGTAAAGAAGAATCTTCTATTATTTCTTCTAGGGAATATTAGCATTAGCTGATGAGTGTGGCTTCTCAAAGAGAAGCATCTCTGATTATTGATTAGGCCTAGGTCACCCATAAAATAACTATCTCTGGAGACATGGTACGTCTGTAGCAGGTCACCCCTTGTGCACCTGAGCTCTAGAGGGTATCATTTTAGTTCTGTTAGCCTTTGTTCATAACTCATATTCATTACTTCAGCTATGAGTTTAGTTACCCTCCTCTGTACTCCCTCCAAGTTTTTAACATCCCTTCTGAGGTACTGGCTCCAGAGTGCTGAACAGTAATCTAAATGTGGTCTTACATATGACCTGCATGGTGGTAGAATGCAAGATCTGTTCCTGGATGTAAATGCTCTCTTTATCCTATGATTTTGTTGCATTTCTTTATTACTTCACTGCAATGAGTACTGGATTTAAGATCATTGTTATTATAATGCCCAGGTCTTTTTCATTTGTTACTGCTTTAAGAATGTTGCCATTTATGTTATAGTCATTAGATTTATTTCCTTCTCCCAAGTGCAGGACAACACACTTCTCTGTATTGAACTTCATACTTCTGTTTGCTTTTTTCCATAGTCTGTTCTTTATTCTTATTTCCTTCTTGATTTTTTTCAGTTATCCATGGGCCATGATTTTTCCTCTGTTTTATTTGTTTAAGGGGTGCTAACTTGTTACAGACTTCCATAGACAGATTGGTAAATTCAATTACAGCCAGATCCAGATACAGAATTGGGACACTTGAGAATCTGGTTGTAAGTGACTTAATACTTTTGTTCCTTAATGGAATTGAGACAAGTGTATTTCCCTGAATGACTATGTGTTGTCGCTGGAACGAACGAGGAGTTCCAATTTATTTGAACTAACTTTCTGTTGGGCCTAGCTCACAGACTGGCTTATTAACTGTAGCTAATATCCTTGGACTGATGCCATGTTGGAATTTCTTTTTATTTTCTGAGCCAGTCGAACATTGTGCAGACTTATGGACTACTATTCTTAACTACAAGAACTGTTTCTAAATGTGCGGGAGTATGCCTTTTTTTAGGGCATTGCATGCTCTTTTTGTCGTCTTCTGTTTACATTTAAAGCATTATTCTGTTCTGGTGGTATTGCATTTTTTACAGGGTGAGTAGTACTAAGGGCTGTTATTGCTTAAAAGTAATTGGATGCTGGTGGGGAATACACTGAGAGGGAACATGGAGTTACAATTTAATTGAATACAACACAAAGGCAAGAGTGCCGGGTTTCTTTTAAAGGACTTTATTCTCCTTGTTACTTACAGTTTAAGGCATTGGTAGCAATAGCTAAAAGTGTTTCTTTTGTGATAGTAATTATTTACATAGCTGTTCCCCCCATATGTTATAACAAAGGGAGCTATGACCATATGAAGTATGGCAGCTAGGATTCAATGCAAAGAAGTGCAAAATAATGCACCTGGGAAACAAGAACCCAGGGGAAGAATACACAATGGGTGGGGAGGTAGTAACAACAACAAAAAAGGAAAGGGACCTGGGGGTAATCATATCAGATGACCTTAAGGTTAGCAAGCAATGTGAGAAGGCAGTAGGGAGGGCTGGGGGTATACTGGGATGTATAGGAGAGGCATCAGCAGCAGAAAACAGGAAGTTGTTATCCCTCTGTACAGACAGTTGGTGAGACCCCATCTGGAGTACTGTGTCCAGTTCTGGAGACCCCATCTCCGCAAGGACATAGACAGGATAGAGGCAGTCCAGAGGAGGGCAACTAAAATGGTGCAGGGTCTGCAAGAGAAACCGTATGAGGAGAGACTAAAGGAGCTTAATATGTATACCCTTGAGGAAAGAAGGGAGAGGGGGGACATGATAGAAACTTTTAAGTACCTCAGTGGAATCAACAAAGTCCAAGAGGGTAGCATCTTTCAGAAAAAGAGACTTGCAAGAACAAGGGGACACAATTTAAAGATAGAAGGAGGGTGGTTCAGGGGCAATGTGAGGAAGTATTATTTCACAGAGAGGGTAGTGGATGCATGGAACAGCCTTCCTGAGGAGGTTGTGGGGTCTAAAACTGTGGGAGAATTCAAGAATGCATGGGACAGACATAAGGCAATTCTTGTGGGGGGTAGGAAGAAATAGGCTGTTGGTTAACTAGGATCTGCAGCCTATCCTGTAGGTAGGGAAATGGGCAGACTAGATGGGCCTAGCGGTCCTTAACTGCCGTCAAAGTCTATGTTTCTATGTTTCTATGACTTGTTTATCTGAATATCAACCTCTTCTGTTTATGTATGCTGTATTGCATTGCTCAGGGTGTTTGTATGCATTGTATTGGCTTAAAACGTATAGATAAAAAGTAAAATAAAATCCTTAACCAACTTATGCTACTGAGTCTGTGTAGTAGCATTTCTTTAGTGTATGTTTTAAAACATCTCCTTTACATTTTTGCTGGTGCTGGTTTATTTGGAGTTGTTCACAATTTTAAGTTACAGCTAACAGTGTTATGGTCACCTAGTGTTGGAGCTTTTATCTCAGTTTTATTTACATCAGTTTTGGGGGAAATAAACACAGGGCTGCATATGTTTCCAGTGCTGTTTATTTTCCCTTTCCTGGTTAGGGCATTTATGATTTGTTTTACATTTAAAATTTTAAAGCTGTTTTTGCCGGCCCTATGGCGCAGAGGGTTGAGGCGCTGGATGCCACACCTCGCTCCATGCTGGCGACCCGGGTTTGGGAACGGACTCGAGCCGCCGGTTGGTCGGCCAGGGGGGAGAAGGATTGAGCACCCAATGGCTTGCTCTCCTTCTCTGGGGTTGGATGGGAAGCTTTCCCTGCCACGATACCGCCGACTCCTGGTGAACTCGGGATGTTGGTGTGGTTGGGGGAGGCAGTAACACAGGGTTGATGCTGGCAGGGGACTGGGGTGGATGCATGTCTCAGCATGTGCCTGACCCCTTGTTCCCCATTGCATGCCGGCATCGGGAATAGAACATAGAAACAAACCTTCACCTCTCCTAGGTGACGACTTCTCGAGCAGCATATGTGCCACCCACCGACCAACAAGGCAGACACCGCTGTGCAAGCCCTCTCCCTGGAAACACTCGGAGGAAAGGTAAGGGGGACCTTTCCTCACCCCGTCCGGGGGGTAATCCGGGCCATCAAGGACCTCAGGGAGTTGAGCTGTGCACTCTAGGGCAGACCTTGGGTTGGGAGAGTAGACGTGTGTGTGGTGCATTGTAGGGATCTGACTGAGTGCAGAGCTGGGAGCATTAGAGGCGAGGATAAAAAGAAAGTAAAAAAAAAAATTTAAAGCTGTTTTTGAGGCTTTCTCCCCTTGGACACCCCCATACGGCATTGAAATGTTCCATTAACACTAGGTCTTGTTATTCTGCGTACTTTTGTACAATGTTTGCTGAACTATGAAATTCTGTTAATTTGGTCATAGGAGGAGAGTAGAGCATGCCAACAACCAAGCTGTGGGACTGCAGCTTCATTAATAGGCATTTGATATTTTCTGGTTTTCCCTAATATAGTATCTTTGTGGCCCTGGGGCCCAAATCCCATGTGGTGAACAGTAACACTCCTCCACCCCTCTTTCTTCCTCTATCAAGTCTATGCGTACAGTAGTTTCCCAATTCAAATTCTGTACCAGATACATTACTTGTTAACCATGTCTCAGTAAGAGCAATAATTTCTGGCTGTTCCAAGTCTATCCATGATCTAAATAAATCGCTATGTGCATTGTCATGTATCATCTTTAAATGTTCTTTTAACTCGATAGGACCTGGGTTAATTCAGTATCCCAACTGAATAGTAAGGCCATGCATAGGGAACACCTGTGGGTCATAGCATGATTTTCTTGTTTCAGCTGGATATTTGCAGTATTAATTTCATGCCTAATTTGTGAAAAGAGGTGTCTTCTTTTCACTCTGTTCCAGTGCCTTGGGACTTGTGACAGGTGATTTCCAATGCCAGATCTAATCCTCATAATGTTTTTTGTTGATTTCTTTTGTGTCGTCACTTGGTGCAAACAATATTAGTGCTGCTGTTAATAGCAACAGAGGGGAACATATGGAATATTTACCATGGAATACAGGGATTCAAAATTCTGCTCAAGTTCACTGGCAGAATGTTCCTCTACTAACATACTGTATATACAGACACACAACAAAGGGCTCTTGCAAAGGCAGAGGGACAGATTCCAAATGCCCATAGACCAACGCTAGGTGCCTGCATCAAACATCACTCACAGAACTGACACCTTGCATCATAAATTGTGGCATTCCCAATTCTGAAATGTCTGCATCAGAATGGGAAGCCGATGCACTAAACGGGCACTGCACCACCTTTGCAACATACATTGGGATATGCCAAGTTGCAAAGGGGCATGCGTCATGACGGGGCTGCAGCATCCCCTTTTTGGAGATTCAGGAAGTCCCACCATGGTCACACCAGAGGTCTTGAGTTAGACCAGCCAGGAGTTGGTCTAAACCCCTTGGCCATTGCCCCACAAGTAGGGGAATTGGGTGGTGGCTCTGTATGTGGGGTCCAGGGGTGGAAGGGATAGGGAAGTGCCATAGGGGTGTTGGGGAGCAAGTGGGCATGCCAGGGGGTGATTGGGCACCCAGAAGGGTGCCGTTATTATAGCCAGTCATAAACCATTACCATAATAATTATAATACTGGCACCCTGCCGAGTGCCCGATCACCCCCCCGGCATGCCCACTCACTCCCCATGCCCTTCTGCCTCTGGACCCCCTCTGGCAATTATTTTTTGTTGTGCTGGGCTGGGGGAGCCAGATCTCTGTGGCAACTCCCACAGGTGTGCCTATTGTTTGGCACTAGTCTGCGAGTGTGTCGACTCCCTGGTTTTTGGCGCAAGGACCACCGATTTTATAGAATCAGGCATAGGGTCCCTGATGCACCTGGCGTTCACTACAGCCCTAGATAGCTGCAAATTGTGGTAATCTAAAGGCTCTTTCAGAATTGGGCCCAGAGACTCAATTACATCACTGTCAGGGCAAGTAGAAGAGATTTCCCTGATAAGCAGGTATAGAGAGAAGGAGTATTTTTCATTGTCAGCAAACAAAGACTTGTAATGAAAACTATGAGTAATACTCAGTGTTTCTAATTTGTTTACATGTGTAAGGAGATTGTGATGATCAGGGAAATAACATTTAAATAATTTTTTTTTTTTTTTTTTAATTTAAGATAGTTTTATTTTTAGGGCCCAGCTGAAGGTTTTTACTGTATAAAGTTAGCCATGTTTGTGATGGAAGATCAGTTCTGGTTGAGCAATTTGCTCATTATATGATGTGCCTACTAACAAATCCGGTCAGATTTAGGACCAGGATAACTGTGCATTATGTTCTTATAATGCATGGTCACCTGTCTGATTTTAGCCAATCAATGTTATTTGATTTTTAGACCCATTTTATATATATATATATATACATATACACATACAGTACACACACACACACACATATATATTTATTTATTTATTTATCAGGGATATGCGATGGGGAGCTATTAGATAAATGATTTATTTTCACTAGTGCTGTTTGACCATGGGTAACCTCACGAGTGTCATGAGTCCTGACTAATGTGCCAAATGTCAAACAGTATGAGTGAAAATAAATCATTTATCCAACGAGCTCCCCATCACGTATGTCATTTATGCAGTAGGCAGGGGCTTGTTAATTTTATTTGTTGAGGTTTACAGTACTTAGTAAAATAAAAATATTTTTAAATTTGTGTAGTTTATTTTGTGCTTTGCCCAATTGTTGTGTCTTCTGGAGCTTGACTGATGTGGTGTTGCTAGGGACCCCACATCATGTTAACATGTTGCTATATTAGCTGAGCCACTGATACCCTGAGGAAGCGGAGGTCCCAAAAAATTCCAGAAAAAATGGTGGACTCACTTAGTGAGAGCACTTGGTTTAGTGAAAGTAGATGCCAGTTTGGATGGGAGCAGCAAGTTTATTTTGTTTTGTGGCCTTTTTAATATTTTTTTTATTTAAAAAAACACAAACAGTGGACACCTTTTGAAGAGCAAGATGGAAGAGATTGAGGTAAAAGGAGATACATTTGTGAGGAGCCGGGAAAAAAGTGTGGGCGGAGAGAGCAAGAGAGCCAGCAGTGTGCATATAAGTGGATGCTGAATGTCTGAGGGAAAACTTTGCCTGTTAAAATTAGATCTGGGCAGAGCCCATATGGCTGCAAAATGACATTTTACAGGCATAAGGAACCATCTACAGGGAAAGTCTTCCCATAGACTTGCATTGCTTGTATTTCCCATATAACCAGTGCAAGTCTATGGGAAGACTTTCCCTGTAGATGGCTTCTAATCCCTGTAAAAGTATCACTTTGCAGGACTAGAGATTGTTTTGTGAAAGAGACAGGACCTAGTTCTATGTGGCACTCAATCCTTTATGTATATTATTTATTTTTTTACCGAGGACCAAAACTATGTACTGTTGTAAAAAAAAAAAAAAAAAAAAGAGGTACAGTACATATCCATTTGGTATACTTCATTATCTGTGTACAATTTAAAATACACTTTTTTCATGCTGATGTATCCCATAATGTAATTTTTGCAGTTTTAGTCCACATTTGGTTTTGGGTAGCATTCACGTTGTTCCGTCATCAGATAACCAACATCTGAATGCTTTTCTGAACTTGTGAATTATTCCTGATTAAAATATTGGAATGCTTCCATATAAAAATACATTTTTAAGAATATACAAAGTAAATACAGTAACACCTCGCTATAACGAATGCTTCCGGTGCCATGTTCACCATTCGTTATGGCTCCTCATTTGTTACAGTGAGGGATGTGAAGGACATAGTCAATGGCAAAGTCAGAAAGCAGTGGGTGACAAGCCTTTCTAATACCCTTATTTTCATTGAACCACCTATCTCAAATTGACTCTTTTACTCTAGTTGATCTGCCCACCCTCTCACTCTTAACTCCTCACTGCGACACAATGACCCTGATTCTGCCACTCCACTTTGTATACAGCTGTTCTCATGTTCTTGGCAAGTAAAAGGCAATGCTCACCGCGACTAATCTCTCTTTTATGCGGTATGGATGGAGTGATTTGGGGAAGGAGTCTGAGAGCTGCAAGCAAACTGAAGAATATCTGAGCTCTAAAAGAAATAAAACAGAAATACAGGAGTGCAGGGCACACAGTAGAGTGCAAAAGAATGGGCCAGTGTTCACCTAAAATATTAATCAAATGAAGCAAAACCGTAAGGGATGCGGCTGGTCCCAGACTCAGTGGTACAGACTGTAATAGTGACCCAATCCAACTGTAGTCAAATTAATTAATAAATAGGATGCTTACCTCCTATATCCGTGAAACTTAAAAATCTTTTTTATTGTATGACACAGCATAGATGGGTGTGGGATAGTTGTACAGTCAGCTGCTTGGTCACAAGTCTGAGTATGGGAACACCTTTTAAAACTGCCAGCAGATATTTAACTTTTTTGGCTGTAATACTGTCACTGCTTTTTAGTGTTTTGTGTACTATATTGCTACAAGTTTCCATCTATGCTGTGTCATATAATAAAAAGGTTTGCAAGTTTCACGTTATATAGGAGGTAAACATCCTATTTATTAATTAATTTGACAGTAGGTGGTTTGGGTCACTAGTACACTCTGTGCCATTGAGTCTGGGACCTGCCATGTCCCTTACAGTTTTGCTGTCAAAGAAACAGCAGGAAGATTAGAGACTGAGCAAAGGTGGCTTGTGGCTGAGATCTCAGGCTGACTACTGTAAGGCAGGAACCAAACAGACTGTTTGCTATAGCCAAGAATTCATGATAACGAGGTTCGCTATAGCGAGGGGTTACAGTTGGATTATTTTGGGCCAAATGCTTACTGTCACATCAGCATTGGTATAGCCATTCATGTGTGAAGGCCAGAAGAAAATGTTCACTGGAAGTAAACTTTACAAGGACTTGTGTAATTATTTGTGGGCACATCTCCACTACATTTACCCCCTTCCCACAGGAGGCACCTGAGAATAATTCACTGTGTGCCTTCCCAACCAAAAAGTATAAATAAATAAATAATAATAAAAAAATAAACACATTTACAGAACAACTGAAACTCTACATATCTGAATCTCATGTGAACAGTGCAGATGCCATAATTTTTCTTAAAGCTAATTGCAATATACACCAGTCAACCATTACATGCTTATAAACTCCTGAACTGTCACTATTCCAATCACCGTAATGGGCTAGTTCTTAAAAACTAGCAGTGTACAATGGTACACATCAGTACTCACTGATTAATATTAGGATGTACAGATCACTTTTAACTTCACTGTTAAACTGGCATCACAAACCCATGAATTATTACAAACTGCATACATCTAAACTGTAGGTGTAAGGGGTAATGGTAACAAAGACAAATGCAAATTGTGTAAGCTATACTTTCCTGATTTATAAATGTATCCATAAGCCCTTGATAAATAACAGATGATGAACAGTTGGGTGTATATTTTTTTCTTATATTTTCAAAAAATGTGTTTCTCCGTGATTTAGCCCACCCCAATACCAAAGGACAAGACCAGCTTCCCCTTGCCTCAGTTGGGCTGTAAATGTGATCTACCTTTCAAAAGTTGTATTGATTATCTAATATGATTATGTGGGTGGGGGGGCTAGGCTGAAGCTACATGGATATGTTTCTTTTTGAGTGATGTAACTTGCAATAGAACTGTACCGCTGACCATTGAGTAAGAACCGGCACCTTTTATAACCTGCCCAGGTACACATCCTACATATCACTTACAGTCCCCCCAGATTTGTAGAATGAAAATCGGTGACTGTCCGTTTGTCTGTCTGAAAAGTTCTTGCATTCAGTTCTCACTCTTCAAAATAATGCCCCGGTCTATAGCCTCAATTAGATTAGTAACCATCTCTGATATTATGATTGCTTTCCAAGTGCACTGGGATTTTAGAGGCTAAAATTTCAAGTGTTTTACTAACCTATATTTAGCTATGTGTTCAGATTGTATGGCATGAATAGCAACATGGATAGACAGCGATGGCTGGCTGGCTATCTCTTTGCCTGTCTTTCTGCAGTAAGGACACACATGAACTAATCATGACATTTGTTTCATTTTCACATAAAAGCCTCCTGTAGCCAGACTGAATAGAGGAAAGCAACGGGACTGATTAGAAGCAAAAGGCTGTGAATGTGATGCTCTAACTTGTTACGTTCCATATCAGCCAGCTGTTGTCAGCTGGTAGTTTTAAACTACATAACGTCTCCCACTCCACTATAGCCAAGCTGAATAAAGGAAAGCAACTGGACTGATTTGAAATCAAAAGTCTGTGATTGTGATGCTCTACCTTAGTACTTTCTATATCAGCCAGCTAATATCAACTGGTAGTTTTAAACAACTTAACGTCTCCCACTCTACTGATCACAACAGATGAGACATAGTTCTGACCAAAGATATAAATGAGAGCATCAGTTTGATGCTCTGTGAACAAGAAGTGAGTGTGGAGCAAGAAAATAGTGCAGCGGGGGGGGGTGGACAGCTCTGTGGTCAATGGAGAGCACTGCATGTGCTTTGATTCCACTGTGGAAGGACACAGTTATGGTATCTGGTCATGTGCATCCAGAGTCCCCTCTCTCTACTACATAACAGCAGTACATCATGCATAGCTCTGCCATGCAGCCAGACAAATTATGGTTGTGTTTTTTTTATTGGGGATTGCAAATTAATGCAGTGAGAGGTAAGAGAGGCATGATTGGAAGGAGTGAGTGGAGTGGAATTGAAGCAAGTGGTGAGAGAGTGGGGGGGCATAAATGAAACACTGCAGTTCAAGGAAAAAGAAATGTGAAAACAAGTGGTTTTTTGTGAGCTAGTTGGTAAAAGTGTACTCTTTGTAATGTGGAGGGGAGTAAATTGTTGGGTTAACAGAAGCGGGAAGTCTGCATAGTGGGTCATTGAGTGAGCTGGCAGTGTGGAGATCAAGAAAGAAAAGGGGAGAAGTAGTGCCAGCTGTCTCTGGGGGACTTTTTTGCAGCTGGTTACATAACTCTGCACCTTGACCAGATCACTAAAACCAGATTAAGTACTAAAAAATAAATAATATTGTTGTTCTTTTTTGAAAACAGTCTGTTTAAAAAACTGGCAGTAAAGCCTAGAGGTTAGAGCAATGAGCTGTGAATGAGCTTGGTACATCCAGCAGCCCTGTGTTTGACTCCCCACCTTCCACATGCGCACTGTGTGACACTGTGTGACCCTGAGCAAATTACCTAACCTCCCTGTGCTCCCAGGATGCAACTGGAAACACACTTCAGATCAGTGTGCCTTTCCCAGCCAAAAAACTATCAAATAAAATAAAATAAATTAAAAAATAACTTCCAAGGAAGAGCGGTAAGAAACACATACTGATAAAACTGCTAGGAACACTCAAGCGAGCTACCTGATTCATGTGATCTTAGGCCAGAGCAGACATCCCAGTACGACTGCATTGTTACCTCATCACACAGTTAATTTTTTGTTCTATTTTTTCTATCAATTTATTTATCCAGGAGGACTGTGTCAAGCCTTATGGCTTACAAGCACCACTCAAAATAATGTTTCCTTTTTCAAATCGCATCAAGGTGAACTGACTGCATTGAGCAGCAAGTGCCAAACAAGACATACACACCTGCAACAAAGAAAATTACTGTTGGTGTTATCAGGACCAGTCCTCTCGAAAATTCCGGCAACTCTCACATGGGATGCTGAAAAACTGTTTGTGCTGGTCTGGACAATCAAAAGCCAGACTCGGAGGCTGCATGGTGTCAGGTTAAACCCTGCTCTCCTGGAGCAGCATTACCTTACATGAACGAAACACTGAAGCAACAACGTTGGGACAGGCTTCAGATATTCAGCTTAAATCAAAACACAGACTCTAATTTTTCACTTTCCTCTTAAGATGATCATTTATTTCAGCTGACGCAGGAGGGGATAGAGGAATCTGTAGGTGATACATGCAATAGCAAATCAAAAGATTCTCAACTTAAAAAAAACAAAGAGAACAAACAGAAATTCTGAACTATACAGACATGCTTAAAGCTCAGCTCCCTGAGTCAGAGATCAATACCGAATCTAATAACCCATTGACATCACATGTCTATGTGAGGGGGTAGGGGGTTTCTTTTTGTGTGCCACTAGCCAGATAGTAGTCCGACTTCATGTTGACAGCTTTTTATTTGTGTTGAGAGAAAAACAATGTTCAGCACAAAGCGGCTGCATTCTCAAGCTAGGAAGCGCTCACAGTGCAGTAAAGGCGCATGCTGTACTTGTGACATACCCAGCCTGAGAAGATAGTAGCTATGACGTACCCAACATGAAGATATCACTACTATCTCATTAGTGGCCCATGAGATAGTAGTTATGTCTTGGCAAAGGAAAACCCACACCTGTTGTGTAAATATAGTTATATCTATATCCATACATTCTATATTCTGTATCTATAGCTCTATATATGGGATATGCAGTGGAGACATGTGGGATAAATGATTTATTCACTCTAGAGCTGTTTGACATTTGGTAACCTCCCGAGTGGCGTAAGCCATGAGTGATGTGTCCAGGGTTAAGCAGCTCAAGTGCAAATAGACCCACAAGGTCCCCATCACATTTTTCATTTATGCAATAGGTAGGGCCTTCGGTATTTTTTATATTTCTGTTGAAATGCAGTTTGAAATACATATTCATTTAAGTGTGTGTGTCTGTTTTCTTTTCTGGTGTACTGTGTTACAGCACTTTTTTCAGCTTGGTTGTTATGGTGTTGTTAGGGACTTTCCGTCAAGATGATATGTTGACATTAGAGCATGACCACTGAGAGGTTGGAGGTACAGCTTTTCTGGGGGAAAAAATGAAGAACAATGAAGGCTCCTTTTACGATGTGGGTGACTGACTGAGGCTCTTTTGGTGAGGAGAGTTGTTGCTGGCTGTGCGGTTGTGAACTGCCTTGCATTTTTTATTATTTTTATTTTAAAAATGGTGTGGCTGCGGATCATGGTTACTGTCCGAGTCTCTGAGAAGAGGAAGAGCATGTTGCTGGAGCGGGTGGAAGTGGGTGTCCTATTTAAATGTTGCGTAAGAGACAAGCTGCAGGAGAGTGAGGAATACAGTGGTTCATATTTATTTAAAAAAAAAAACTTTTCTTTTTTGCTGCAAACAAGTGAGGCTGCTGTAAGGGGACTGTAGTAAAGAAGGCAAAAGTGGTGGGAGGGAGTGGAGTGGGACCAGCCTGGAATTTACTGCAGCATTTTTCAAAAGATGCAAGGCATTGTAAAAAAAAAAAATGTTTCCCACTGGTATAAATTATGTCTTAGTGTTCTGTTGGTGTGGTGATGCTTTGTTGATAATAACTGATGAACACGGTAGGGGCAGATGCTGTGAGAAGGAGAGTGGTGGTTTTGAAGAAGTGAAAATAAATTCTAGTAAACAGTGCGAGGTGGGGGCAAGGGCAAGTTACGTCATGATGATGCATTTACTATGGTACTTATTGTACGTGCATCATGCTATTCTACTATGGACATATATCCCGATGACATAGGTACTCTGTATATAAATAAACTTAATGTAAACAGTAGTGTAAATATTAGGATTCATGTAATGGCTTTTGTGTCTACACTGACTGCGTTAATATAGATACTGTAAGTAGACAGATAGACAGACAGACAGATATGGAGCCTAATGAAAGAACAGAAATCTGAATTACAAAGTTTGCATATGACACAAATCTGGGAGTAGAAGCAGGAACAGAAAAAGGGACACATACTGTAGTATATAGAGGGACTTACAAAGTGTATCTGGGTGGGCACATTGGTGGGACATGATGTTTAACAAAGAGAAATGCACATTTGGGATAGAAAAATGGAAGGGTAAATTATTACTTAAATGGAAATAACTATAAAAAGAAAGAGATTTAGGGATTACGATTATATCAGACTTCAAACAGAGTCAGCAGTGTGACCTGGCATCAAAGAAAGCAGGTCAGGTCAGGTTTTCATAGTAATACTTGTAGCAGTAGTGGTAGTAGTAGTAATAGTAATAGTAGTCGTTGCTTTATTTATTTAGGGCATCCCTCCCCAGAGGCCCAGGGAACCAGCGCAAAGGAAGAAATGACACAGACATCAATGTGAAACAGAATAAATACTGTGAAATAAAAACAGTAAAATTATGTAAATAACAGCCATGAAACTAGAAATAAATAACCAACAACCGGATTGCAGTACAGCAAATAATGTTCTTAGTAAATAAGATATTTCATTCACCAAATGCCTAAGCAAAAAGATATCTTTTTAACCCCTTCTTGAAGACCTCCACAGAGGGGGCCCTCTAGAGTGAGTTCCATAATACTGGCCTTGCCACTTCAAACGACCTGTTCCCAAGTTGTATAGAGTGATACTTTGCAAACAGATCAAGAGAAATACTATCCCCTCTATACAGAGCATATGTAAGGCCTCAGGTGGTATACAGCTGCCAGTTCTCGACCTCATATCGTAGGAGGGATGAAAGATTGGATAGAGTTCAAAGCAGAGCAGTAAGAATAATGATGGGATTAAACAGCATGGAGTATGGGGAGGAACTAAGTACTTTAGACATGTTTAGCCTAGAAAAGAGAAGAATAAGAGGAAGCATAATTGTCCTTTATGGTTTCTTAAAAGAACCAGACTTGTGTCAGAAGACTAAGGGGAAATAGAATGAAGTACTGTTCCTCACAGAGTCGCTGAAATTTGGAACTCGCTGACAAACAATGCTGTGAATTCAGAAAAAAAGGGAACGATATATGTATTTACGGGTAGGAAATGTTACAGCATATTGCCACTTAAAACGGGGGTGGTCTCAATGGGCAATAAACCTGCTTCCATCCTATTTTTCATATGTTGGTATATTCATATTTACAGTTGCGTTTAGTGTTTTAGTTTAACAAAGTTCAAGGAGCTCCAGGAACGCACAAAATGCACGTGTTGCCCCATTTTTAAGTGCCGTAGTTATAACCTTGGTCTAGGTTTGGTCGTTAGGATCCTTTTCATAAACAGTGCAGCATGCCAGGGTAAAGTTTGAAAATCTGTATATGCTGGGTTAGTCAACATGACTAACTTGAAATTGCAGAACCATAGTGTAAGGCTAAGCACAAAACAGGAGGCAGCTAGCATATGGGTCTTCACCGTTACCATGCCAGACACCATAGAAGGGTTATTGAGGATGTCAGTTGGGCTGGCAGGCATTGTACTCTGACCAGTTCTTAATACAGATGAAAAAAATTCAAAGATTGTTACAACTGTGCTTATAACAAAGCTATTTCCCAGTGTCGGCAGTGGTGCTATGGAATATCTTGTTAAATCATGTTACGTCATATTCTATATCTCATTCTATCAAGCAGCCAGTCCTTCTGATTTATTAGGTGCCTTTCTGGTTAGTTAGAATGACACACAGCAATAGGATAAATTAACATAAATAAACCTACCATTTGGATAAAAAAAAGACTCTTATATATTCCTACAACAGCTATGAACAGGAAGCATCACCAGAAGGACAGTGTTAATAAATAACCAGTTTTATTACTGGGTTCGAGGGAATCAAATAAATGAGATGGGACAGAACCAACTCTTGAGCAGAAGGGTCACACTGTGTTTTAATACTTGTAGACTTAATTTAAGTGCCTTTTCTTAATTCTAAAGTTTGTTTTTGTGTCACATTTGGTTACATTGTTATTGAAGAATATTTGGGTTTATGGAACCATAAAAAGCAACTCAAACATTGAATTTCGTTCGGTAGAAGGGTTTCTGGTTCCAAAAGACAGTGATGGGGCAGTCGCGCAGGTGTCTATTGCTGATCTGGCTACCTAGAGAATTTCTGCAGTCATACAGAAAATCGAAGTGAAGGTCAACAAAACTAACATGAATTTTACTGTAATGGATATGCATGTTTTATATCTAGAACTACCATTGTTAGGAAAGGCAGCAGTGCTAGCTGATATACCATGGCAACACCACATGACAAATGGTTTACAAAAAGATATTATGGTACTTTAATACTTTATTAACAAAATGTTAAAGTTTTAGAAAATCAGCTTTGGACCCTTAGCGTGTGTCTACTAGATTTACCTGGCACTTTCCCAAGTGGGCTTTTAGGGCTTTATTAACTGATGGGCTTGGTTTACATGTGTGTACTCTGAGGATTGTCCTGGTATTTTGTCTCCATAACTCCACAATAGGACTAGATGCCAAGACAGCATTTCATGCTTTCCTGCTATTTTGCTTATTCTGTTTCTGGATGAATGCCTTGCTTAACTGCTGCCCTTGACAACCCCAATTTACATATGGAGGGACAAGAAATGTCTTTGTTTCCTGATGTGAGTGCTACGACCCAACAATAATGGAAAGATCTTTTTGAGTTGCGAACAATGTTTGGCACAGTGAGGTATTTCTGCTAACTGATTTTTCCCCTGAAAAAATTGCATTTCTCATATAAAGGTCATCAGTACTTATTTTCAGATTCTGAGGCCATGGCTCGACTTTCTGAGTCCTTATCTGGTCTTAGAAGGCAGAAGACAATGGAAATGGTAAGCTGGAGGTTGTAATTAGTGGACATGTTTGCTGTTATTGATACTGACTGATTATTTCCTTATCTGAACTCATTGATCTGCACTGCACATTTTATTTACTTGAGTGGTGTTGGTTCTGTACCCTGTTCTTGAAATTACAGTATTGTGCAGCTTTATTGCTCAACCCCAAGGTCCGGAGCTGGGAACTTAGGTCTTCCAGAGGCCATCCCCCTTAACATCCCTCGAGTCCAAACAGACTACGGCAACCGCTCCTTTCGATATGCTGCCCCGCACTTATGGAACCCTCTCCCTGTGGACCTGGCAAACAGTCGCACTCTTCAAGGATTTAAGTCTGGCTTGAAAGTACACCTGCTGGAGCTTAGTCTCTGTGGCTGTAATCATTAGCTCCCAGTTTATGAACCTATGGTGTGACTATACTATCCTGCTTAACCTGCTTATTGCTGCTACTGCCTCTCCCTCTAAGCATTTTTGTGTTGTCACATGTATGATGTAACGCTACTGTAAATTTGTGTATGTAACTAATATGTTCTATAATGAACTCTGCGCCTTATCCAATGAATGTTTAACCTACTGTATACTCCTGCCAATGTATGTAATCTATGGCTGTAACTAATCTGGGTCGCTCATGAAAAAGGGACCGTCAGTCTCAGTGCGCTTACCCAGTTATCAAAATCTAAATAAATAATTTATTGCTGACTCAGACTTCTGACTAGAGGGGATTAGTCTATACTGGATGTTATAACATAACTAATTACAAATTAATTACAAATCATATTAAAGTTTTACGTGAATCCTTTCTATCCCCTAAGGTCTCTATTTCTGTTGCTTCCCCCATTCCTCAGTTATAATTTTCTGTTTGGAAGAGTGATTTTAGATTTGGCTTTTGCAGGCAGAGTTTTTCTTTAGTAACCCTTAGACTTTTGCTTTCCCCTTTGGTACTGGCTGTAGGGGTGTAAGGGGAGTGCCCAACTTTTGCTTTGTCTAGTCTGGGATATTAACTTTTTGGATTGTAATGGGGAAACATGTTTATATTATTAAGGGGATTACCCTAAGCATCATTCCATCTCCTTTGAGGAGGGGGAACCCTTTATTAGATAAACAAGTTTGGCATTTGGGTGGTGAGAGCTTTCTATTATGAGAATGTTCCTCTGATCTGTTTCTGTCTATAAATGTCACTGTTTCATGTCTGATTGTTAGTTTTCTTAACCTCATTTACTCTTATACATATGAGTCATATGACTGGTTTTATGACTTTTATAAAACATTATAAATTTAAAAAGAAACAATAAGAAAAACAGTATTTTAACCCTTTCCCAGTCAACAAAGACAAATGAGTAAATCAAATAAAATGCCATCCTATTTTGAAAGCTTCCAGAGAGGATGCTTGCCTGTTATAATGTGGTATGTCGTTTCAGTTTGGGGAGGGGGCACAACTGAAATTGCACAGTCTGTCACTGTTCATAAACCAGCAGATGAGGTATTTTGTTGGACTTTTACACCTGATCTCGGGTCAGACTTGTTGGGTTGGAGACATAGGAGGGCCCCAAAGGTATGCATCTAGCAAAACAAATCACTTAAAACAAATATGCAGTATTCATGATGATTATGTTTAACAGTCATGTTCTGTAGGTAATTTGTGTGAGTTCTGTTGTTATTGGGCTGCCAAATATTTTCAGACAATGCATCACTGATTTTGCTGGGTCTGACAGTCCCCAGCTGACCTCACACGTGCTTTGATTTTGACATCACCGTCTGTTCCTATGGTAAGCACTATGGTGTCATACACAAAGACAAAAAGCCAGATTTTCAAAAACACATGCACAATTCCTAATTTTGTGCTGCACATGTGCCAAAAGTAATGCAACAAACTGCTATTTTTAAACATTTTGTTACAGTATATTGGCAGCAGTTCATCTGCTATACATTAAAAATATGATGCCATGTATCATTTATTTGATGCATGTGTCATTGTCTGACTGCAAATTGCAACACTTGCAATAAAGAAGATCACATTTTATGGGGGCTAACCTTTGCCACAAGTAGCGAAGCTGCACAAAAATTGTTAAGTCCACATGCACATCCCGAGGGTCTTTGAAAATCTGGCCCAAGGTTTGTTGGGGAATGTCAAATACTTTTTACACAGACTTTCTGGATAAGCAACCAAAATGTGGTGTAAACACTGGAAAGGAAAATTGAATATTATTTAGTAAACTTTGTTGCATTTGCCATTCAACAAACAGTACACAAGACACCATTACATAGCATGCTTCGAGACAATACTCCAGTAACACAGATCCATTATACCATTATTGCAGATCAATATCTAGTCTTTGGCACCTTAAAAAGGAGTAAATTATGTTGCTATTAAGAAGTTAATGGTGCAAAAAACAAAAGACAAAACAAAGAAAAAGGGGGGGAGAACCCCCCCAACCCTATCTCCCCATACCCCCCCCCCAAATTTCTTCACCACCGGGGAAAAAACAAGTAAAAAAAAGAAAAAAGAAAGAAAGGAAGAGGGAACAGAAAGAGAAAGCTCCACCTAGTTCCAACTATGTTCCATATATTTTGGGGTATGTTCCTCAAGTCTGTAATATGGGTTATTTTAGCTGGGACGATGATGCCCATTGATTCAGCTTCCTATGTGCTTATGGGGTCAGTCCCGAAAGTTATAGGTTGGGTGTTAGATACATAGTAGGGTTTGCAGAGGGGCCCAGATCTTCTAATATTTTTTATATTTTGGGAATGCTCGCTAAGAGGTGTTCTGCTTGTAAGGCAAAGAGGATTTCTTGATGCCATTCTGTGTACGTGGGAGTCTGCTGGTCCAGCCAGTGACGTAATATCACTTTCTTAGCATATAAAGAGATTAACATCATATGTTTCCTTTGGTTACCAATAAGGATGTTCCCCGAGTCCCCTAGGATACAAATCTCTGGTTGAAAAGCATTTTGTAGTCCTAATAATGGGTCAAGTCTAGAGTGGATACTTTCCCAGAGGGGGATGCCTTATCACATTCCCACAGATTGAGAAACAGTGTGCCCCGCTGGGTCCCACACCTGGTACACAAATCCGACTGAAGCTTACCCATTTTACAAAGTTTTACAGGGGTATAATATAGATCCTGTAATATCTGAAATTGAAGCAATCTATAACGATCCCACCTAACGTCCTTGTATAGCCTTTTCCAGATTTGTGACCATTGTCGGGGCACCATGGAAATTGGGGGGAGTATCCTGTGCCATACGTAGTGAGGAGTGCCGTCTAGGTGGTAACACTTTTATACAACTCTTTATAGTAAAAGGAGATTAGGTGAGAGATGGGCTTCGTCTGTAGCGTACTAAGAATGGGGCCAACCATGTGGTGGTCCCATGGGCCACTACCAAAATGCCTTATTAAGACCTGGGAAATTTGAAGATATTTAAAGCAGAAGGTGGCAGGCAAGTTATATTTTGCCTTTATCTCTGGGAATGTTAACAACCTATAGTTCTCTGTTATGTCTATAACCTTTTTTCCCATTCCACCCACCCAAAACGAATGATTGATAACCCTTCTTCTGATTTTAAAGTTAGGATTACCTAAAATGAGCTGTGAAGAATCCTTTTCCATGGAACATCTTGTAGTATTATTTAATTGTTTATGGGTACGAAGGGTTCTTATAATGGGAGTGGTTTTAAGCTGTCCTGGAACCTTGTTAAGAGAAAGATATGGTAATGTCCTGATATCTATACCAGCTGAGGTACAGAGCAACTTCTCGATCTGCAACCACAGTGGGGCATAAGGTTCCAAGCTGGGGTTCGGGGCAGGAATCAGCCATTGCGAGACAACTGAACAATTAATGGCAAGGTAATAAAGATATATATTGGGAACTTGTGGGCCACCTAGTGCTTTTGGTCTCTGTAGTTTAGACAACTCCCTATGAGGGGTTTTATGTTTCCAGATGAATTTGGATATAATGCCATGAACATGACTGAACCAGGCATTAGGAAGATATTGGTGACACAATTGATGGGGGTACAATAACCGTGGTAGAACATTCATTTTAACAGTATTAATTCACCCCCACAAGGAAATGGGGAGTAGTGCCCAATGGTTCAGGTCAGTTTTAATTTGTGTTACTAGCTGGTCTAAATTATATTGCTTCATTTTCGAGTTAGACTGCGATAAATATATGCCCAGGTACCTCATTTTATCCTTTATCCAGGAGAGTCCAAGATGTTGAATGTCAGCTTTTAAGGTCCGATTATTTAGAGGCATGACCTCTGTCTTGTACAAGTTTAACTTATAGTTAGATAGACACCCAAATTCCTGAATAATGTCCAATGTAGCCGGTATAGATTTAGATGGGTGGGTGACATGGAGTAAGACATCATCTGCATACACTGATATTTTATATTAGAGATGATGAATGGGGATACCAGTAACTAGGGTGGATGTATTTATTTTCCTGATTAAGGGCTCTAGAAATAAATAAATAAGGGGAAAGTGGGCATCCTTGGCGGGTACCCTGCTGTAATGTAAAGGGAAGGGGAAGAACTCCACTACAGAAAATGCGGGCTGGCGGGTGGGAATAAAGGACTTTAATCCATTGTATGAATTGCACTGGATAAGATATTTCGGAGTAAATTAAATAGGTAGTCCCATGACACCGGTCAAGAAGCTAAGGCCCAGGGACACCAAAGCCGATGGTGTATTGGAATCCCTTGACGCAGAAATTAGATAAGAAATTTTACGCAGATGATCCGCCGATAGGCGTCCAGCCGCAAATCCCACTTGTTTGGAACTTAACAGGGTCTGCCATATTTGAGCCAATCAATTAGCTAAGATTTTTGCTAGACTCTTCAAATCAACATTTATAAGGGAAATTGGGTGATAATTTGACAGCACTGTGGGGTCCTTACCTAGTTTTGGAAGAACCACAATACTTGCGTAGGTAAAACTGTAATCTGAAAGGCCATGTTTGTAGACATAATTATAGAGATCAAGAAGTTTAGGCCTAATTGGGCTTTAAATGATTTGTAGAAATTGGATATGTAGCCATCAGGACCTGGCGCTTTTTCTACTGGGAGTGTATCGATGGCTTTGTAGACTTCATTTAATGTCAGAGGAGCTTGCAGAATGGAAATTTGGTGCTGAGACAGTCTTGGGAGCTCTATAACTTGAAGAAATTGGTCTAATTCAGTATGTTTAAAAGGTATTCAAGTTTCGAAACAGGAGACAAAGTTCCTGGGAGAGGTGTGAAGGGTACCTGAGGCATCTTGTACAGTTAAAACAATTTTGTCTGACACCTGTGCCCTGAGTCTTATTGCGAGCAATTTCCCAGCTTTGTCTCCTTGATCAAAGTAGGTGGTGGGAAAACTGAATATTAAAATTGAAGTATTCTCTGGTAAATTGTAATAGCTGAGAGATTGTGTTTGTGAAAGTACACACTAAAGTGTATATATAGCTGCTCTTTAAAGTCAGTGCATCATCAAAATGGCAGTCACTGTAGGTTCCATAATACATTAAGTATACAAGTAAAGTGCTCATACCACAGCTTCAGATGGCATATATCAGACATCCGGGTGAACACCACTGTTCTCCCACTACACCTATGTAATCAACATCCAGACTGTCAGGTACTTCAGGGCCCTCCACCATGGGAGGAGGCTAGCCAAGGCTGCTGCATGTCTCTGGTGGGACCTCGGGGTAATTGACGGGAAGGAACACATTCAGTACTTCAGGAACAGCAAATTAACACATTCATGTTCAGTCAAGCAGCAGGAGTTAATCTGACAAAGGTTGGACTTCCTTTCTGGTTCCCTGTATAGGAGCAAACACAGCTAAGCCTCCTCAGTTACAACATGTGCTTTAGGTACAAGTTCATTTGACACAATTCTGACAGCTTACACATGTTTCTATGCTACTGTTCAGTACGCAGCTGTGGGTATGTTAAGATTATATGTGGGTGTTGTCTTCTGAGAACCTTTACCACTCTGTACCTTCTGTCCAACATCTATTGGCCTTATGAAGGGTTATGGATAAGAGCCAGAATAGCTGTTGCATATATACAAGGCTGAATGGACACTCGTGTGTGCTGTTATGAGCCAGTCATTATATACTGTATCTTGGAGGGTAAGCATAAGGTTCCTCATGCAAGATGTGTTATCCCCATTCCCTTGTTTACTGACAGATACCAGTGCATTGGAACAATGTGCCTGCCTATTCAGGTTGCAAATCCACCTCCTGCCATTGATGCAGGAATGTAGCCATGTGGCTAAAATCATATTGCATGAGATTCCCAGAAGACCATTCGTACTGCACCCGGCCCTCCTCAAATGCATTAGGCATGTGTTCATCAGGTGTTTTATATGTTCAGTGTGTGACAGGGTTGTATAAGAACTTGTCCTATGTGCTATACAGAGAGTTAAAAGCAAGAATCTATTTTTCTGTCCTCTTCTATTCTGTCACTTGTTCATCTCTTGTCTGGCTAATTGCGCAATCACATTTTCCTTGTGGAACCCCAGAACTGGCCATTCTGATGGTCCCATAATTTCCCCATGTATCTGCTTTCCTTTACTTGCTGTTTCTGTTGTTTCTTTCTCCCCTTGCTCCTCTGTGGTTAAAAAAAATTCATGTGAATCTTTTTGTGAAACCGGGATCAATTGTTTTGCAAATCTATACAATTATATTGTTAAAATATATTGTAGTCAGCTATTTCAATTTATTAGAAAAGATAGCAAGCTAAACACATGGGGTTTGACATTGAGAAGCCTTTTGACCTTCCACAAGCTTGTTTGTAGAATTGTCAGCAGGAAAACAAGTTCTGGCTAGAATGTCCTAATTGGCAGCATCTGTTGAGAAGACTGGATGTACTGGTCACAGGAAAATAAATTGGCAATGTTTGGTACATTGTGTGAAAACAGGAGATACAGCTTAACGAGAACAGGATACAGAATTTAATTGCCAGGTGAAAACATCTTATTAGAAAGAGAGCAATATTTGTTTAGAGAGTTTAGAGAGAGAGATTAAGATTTAGAGATGACCTCAGATGAAGGACTTTGTGTTGTTTGAACTGCCTGTATAAGAGCTATCCTGTATAATTTTAGTTTTTATGTTACTGTTATAATGATAAAATGCTACTTGTGAAATTTTTGAATTCTCCTGGTTTGTCTATGCTTCCCGACCTATGCCTCTATGACACACTGTCATGGATGTACTCTCCACAGTGGCTGGCAGTGTGTTCTCTCACATCGGTGACTAGACAGTGATGACTGAGGCCCACATAGTTCAAAGCACCGATATCCCTAGCCAAAGTCCATTATATCTGTAGTCTTCCAAATAAGGGCAGTACAAAAGGGCATCCTGAAATGCACATGGGCATCCAGAAACAGTCCACCTACATGCGAGAAAGACAAACAATTAAGACTGGTAGTGAAGGAAATGTATGTCCGTAGTTCTGTGTTATTTGCTGCTAAATGCAAGCCATCCTTTCCTCTCAAGACCTGGCAGGTTCACCTTGGACTGTGTCTCACTTTTTCTGGTTCTCTTCCCCCACACCTGTTATGAGAGCTAGTAGTACTACAATCTGAAAAGGATGAAATGTGTGTCTGTATGTTGTCTTTCTCAGACTGTCTGTTCTGGCAAAGGCGGTGTCTGTTCTGGCAAAGCTTTATCAACCTGACTTGTGTAAGAATTTCTATGGCCATGATGCCTTGCACCACACTTGAAGCTGTATGTGTATTTTTTGGAGAGATGCACCAAAAACGTTGAATATTTCTTGCTTGCTAGCATCCTTTGATGGATCCCATATACTACGCTTTCTGCAAACTGCCCCTTCAGCATGCTCACGCCAAGTGTTCTAAGCATCCATTTTCATTTCATTTGTCATTTTTATTGCGCATGAGATCCTTTAGGTAGAAACCCATTTCTGAAAGAGCCCAGAGTTAACAATATATGCAGAAAGACATAAATAGCAGTACCGTATAAAAAACTACTTTGTACAAAAATGTAGACAAAAGCATATGAAAAACATTTTTAAGTCAGAGATGAGGTTAATTCAGTGTGCGTTAATGTTCCTTAATGCACTGAACAGATTTCACTTCGTAACTGTTGTTCAGAGGAGTCATTCCAATAGCTAATGAACTGAATTAAAAATAAGCTTTGTCTGAGTGAAGTCCTCCTATATGGAGAACATTAGTTGAACCTTTCTCTTCTTTGTAGTTTGACCTGGATATTGTCCTGTGTTTCAGCTTGCTATGCATTTAACTTTATCTGGTGTATCTTATCAACCACCCTCCTTGTCCCCCCCCAACCGTACCACTGGTGGAAGCTAGTAGTATTACTTCAGTACTGGTTTTACTTGGTTCATGCAAACGTTATTCTGGCTGTGAGCAGGCTATAGGCTCAGTGGCCTGTCCCCCTCCATGGTACATCCTACTTACAAAAGCTATGGACACTCAGTGACTGTGGTACCGCAAGAAAGTGGCACAGATGAAGACAAGCTGGCCACATGTACAAGGTCACAGTTATCTGCCACATTTGTGTGTTTAGGCGCACTGAGTGGGTATGTGCCTTTTGCTCCCTGTGGGTTTGGTGCAGTGCCACAAATGACCTGGGATAGTATCTCCATGTGGTTTATCTCTTTGATCAGAGTCCCCCATGCAGTCTCTGATCTAAGACAGGGTTCCCTCAAATAATCCATCACTTGAGATATTTTTGAGTTCTTACCATCAAGGGCTTTCTTCATGCTGTCCCCTAACAGTGCATGGTAAGTGTTTATGTCCTGCACTGGCTGAAGCTGCCTTTGTTCTAAGGCGATGACTGTTGCGTATTCATGATGAACTCTTGCCCTACTGTGGATTCTGACAGTTCAATTATTAACCCATATGACAGTCACATGCATTAAAAACATAGAAACATAGATAATGAGAGCTGACAAAGACCAATGGTCCAGTCTGCTCAAGTTCTCAATTCAGCCCAGGGACTTGCTGTCTCTCCAGGGTCCTTGTCCTCTCCATCCTTTCCCCCATTTTTCTCTCATTTTCTGCCACCCTGAGCCCTCACTGTACCCTTCATTCTGTCTCAACTGTGCTTGAAACCACCAATAGTTTTAGCACCCACCACTTCGGCTGGAAGACTGTTCCACGACTCCAGCACCCTTTCTGTAATACTTCCTCATGTCCTTCCTTAACCTCCCTTCTGACAGTATCCACTCATGTCCACATGACTGTGAACTAGTATTCAAGCTAAATAGTTCCCCACAGTTCATCTTGTTAATTCCCCTTTAGGAACTTGAAGGTCTGTAACATATCTCCAATCTCCCTTCTTGTCTTCAGTGTTTAGTGCCTTGAGACACTCCTCATAGGACCTGTTCTGTTGGCCCTGAATCATTTTTGTTACCTTGCGCTGCACCATCTTCAGTCCATCTTTATCCCTTCCGAGGTGAGGGCTCCATAACTAGGCACAGAACTACAGGTATGGCCTCACCAAGGATCTATATATGGGAAATATTACCTTTTCCCTTCTGCTAGCAATACCACTCCCGATTCATCCCAGCATCCTACTCGCTTTGCTATATGCCTTGTTGCACTGACTCGATTGCTTGAGGGCATCGCTGATGATAACTCCCAGGTTCTATTCCTCAGTCTTAGTGCTAAGTCTCACCCCACTCATCCAGTACTTGTGTTGCATTGCATTGTGTTGCACTGGAGGTGATAAAGGTTTGGGTGGCTGCTGGGTGCAACCCGTGCCTGTTCATTGCTTTCATTTGGCAGGGCCAACTGACAGACTGGACTGCCAGTGTGGTTTCAATTTGAATTTATCTATGTAACCCCCCTACAAATGGGGGTTCCCAAAAAGTCTTCCTTGAGCTTGCCTAAATGCTCACTGCCAGGCTGGTGTCCTGCGTTTTAGCAGTTTAAATGTGATTACCAGAGCCTGTATAGCCTCTGTGTACTGTCTCTTTAAGAACTGCCTGATTGCAGCTTAAGTAATCTGAGAGGGAGTTCTGTTGAAAGATGTAACTATTTACTGAAAATCAGTTAGAGTGATAATGTAGTTTGTCTAACCTGCTTTCTTTGTAGCAAGGGCTGTTTTATTTGTCACCACTGTCTTGGTCCTGAACTACAAATTGGACCAATCAGTACTGGTGGGACCTAAAATGTAGCCATACTACAGGAGCTGTCTGAATTCAAAATCTGTAGGAACTGTAGTTTGAACTTTTTGCACCTTTTTTGCAACTGAAGGGGGAGCTCTTGCTTTGACTGACAGCCAAATCAGCCAACCAAATCTTTTGGATCTTGGGGAAGTCCCGGGCTGCTTGCAGTTTTCAGTTAGATCTAAGCTGAAAGCTGAACAAGAAGGAGCTGAAGTGATTCTGAGCAGCAATCCTGAGTGGATTCGCATGGGAGAACTCTGAAAAGGCTAATTTTTTGGCCTGCATGTTGGTGTGCTGCTCCTGAGAGGGAGAGAAGAAAATTATTTTGGACTAAATCCAAGTTTGTGTGACTAAAGTAAGCTACTGAAGTGGGTCAGATGCAACCTGAAGAGAACGAAGATTTTGCTGAATGCTATTGGCCTGTCAGGAGTTCCAGCTACCCCTAACCTCCTGGTGTGTGCAGAGACTTTGCGATTGTGACCGGGGAGTGCTTTGCCTGGTACAGTAGAATTCCCTTACATGTAAATGTGCTATGAGCTGCTAGTGGGTCATAAGTTAGTCCCCCACTCTGTGAACTGTGTTCTGCTTGCTGGAAGCTGTATCCAACTCAAAATGGACAGCATCCAAATTTGTCTTCATGCAGTCTGGACCTTGCCAGACTGGCCCAGCCAGACTACCCACTGCACAGAGAAACCATCGACGAGAGACCTGCCTGGGGATCAGCCCCCTGCTCCACGCTTGAACAGGAATGACGCCTCTGCAACTCATGTGGGCTCTGCTTCTCCTGGCATTCCAGATCAACCACCTGCAGTCTCGATTTTCGTCCAGCCTGTGTCCAGTCTTGGGTATTGTGAGTAAATACCAAGGTAGCTCCCTGCAACAACAGCATAATCTGAGTGTGTCATCTGATTGTTTTGTTGTTTCATTTCCTTTACGAACTGAGCCCTGTGGTTCCGGATTACAAATATTGTGTACTCTGCATGTTGTGTTTTCTAACACAGGGCCCCAACCATCTGCAACCCCGGGCATCAGTCCTGGCTAGCCCATCTCTTCTCCACCTGGGTACCCAGAGGTGGACTGTGTGGGGACTCAGCACATGCATAACTGCTTGATTGATATAACCTTTAGCTAATTAACCTGATTTTGTCCTCCCTTTTCAAGTCCCTGAATAAATCAGATCTAACTTTTCTGCATGTAATCTGACTGTGGTTCCAGTTTGTGCTCAAAGTACTGTACTGTCGCTATTTGCTGTGCATAACCTTGTTTTACAGGGGGTCCCCAGGATCGAGCCAGAGGAACCAGCCCTGGTGGTAAGTGCAGACAGTGTGGGTACTTGTGTGGTGTACCAGGGGAATTGTGAAAGTGATTATTGTACAGTGTTCAGGCCACTAGAGGGGAAAGAGGGGAGTTACAGTGTCCCGGGGGGGGCTGTGCCCAGGTTAGCTTGACCACTACCGACCCTGATCTACAGGTGGAGGCACCTGTTTCAGAACTCAGGCCCCTTAACCTGCTATTAGCCAAGCAGGCAGGGGTAGTAGCCCTTGGGATAGCGCCACCTAGGGGTTACATATATTTGAAATATTTTTCAAGAAGAATATACTGAGCCACTAGCAGCTTGTTTTTAGGTGAGTCTGAAGGATAGGGTACATTGGAAAAGATGATAACATATGGAGTATAAATATTAAAGTGACACTTAGAGGGGAAAAAAATCAAAATTGGCAGCAGTTAAATACAATGTTAGTGTGACAAGACTAGTAGGTGACCAATCACACATAAGGGATAGGTTAAGGCTTGAAGGGGATGTTCAGGTAGTAGTGTCACTTGTCTGAACATTCCCTTAGGCTAGCAATAATTGTTTCACAATCTATATGTCTGCCTCCTCCCCCCAAAGGTTTCCCAGGAGCCTATGGTACTGAGCTGACAATAAAACAAAATCACCCTCCTGTGCTACTATAGGTAAGTACCTAGGACAGACAGACGTATTGGTCGGCAGAGTTAGGAGAAAGCTGCATGACAGAGTCTAGGCCCCTCTTCCTAGAGAAAAGGGGATTCTTTAGAAAGTGGCACCACCACGACATGGTTCTCCTTCATGGTGCCAAATTAAGATGTAATGTAAAATGATATGGGGATTACAGTTAAGCACAAAAACATACTTGCTTTACATTTAACTGCATTTCCTCTATATTTTTCTGCCCTTTGTTTTCTTGCCATCTTTGCTGGATGGCCACCTGCAGGAGGCTTCCTTCTTACTCTTCAGTCCACTTTCTTCTTTCCTTTCAAGTTTATTCACTGTCTCTTTTCTTCAGTTCCAGAGAGCTTGTGAAGGAACTGTGTGCTTTGTAAGCATATAGGCCCTTTTAAAAAGGATATATATTTTTTAACCTAATAGACTTCAGTGCTGTCTGATCACCACAGCTAGTCCTTCTTCTGTCCTGCCCTTGCACCCAGCCCGATCATTCCTCTTCTCTGGAACTTACCTCTGCACCTGTTCCTCCCTGGCTTACTACATAGGATAGGACTGCCAGGGAGGATCCCCTCCTGGAGTTAGAGCTCAGTCCGGCCATGGTCAGTGGTGTGGGGCCTCTGATGAGGGTGGAAGTCCTCTTTGCTGCAGATAGGGACTTTTTGCTGTTTCCCAACTACTGCGACACGCGTGGAGAACTCTGTGATGCTCACACGAATGCTGATTTATGCAGAGTGGGTCAGAGCATGTCAGCATCCACCCACACTGCCACTAGCTCCTACTTAAATCACCACCTGTGCTCGCCCCGGTGGTGGTAGTGAAATGGAGACTGCATACCCTCCCTCCCCGAAGAGGAGAGCATCCTGTAGGATGATCAATCCCCATCCCACGGCATGCATCTCGGATGACTCCAGCTTGTTCCTGAACTTGGGTCTTCAGTATCATGTGCATTTCTGCTACTCATGTGCTGTCAGGCCGATAAGGAGCAGGAATTGGTGTGATGGAGGGGGAAGCTGCGGTGGGGCCAAGGTGTAAGAATGGAGGAAAGGTAAATGGGAAGAGAGTTGGTCCAGTATTTAAAAGTCCAGAGGACTCAGTTCATAAACTGCCACCATTCCAGGGAAGGCCAACCCAGTGTGATGTACAGGTCACATGGTGTGTGTGGGGAGGTCAGAACAAAACAGCAGCAAGCATGGAAAAGGGTGCCTAGACTGGTTGAGGAGGATTGTGGTACAGTGCTATAGACAGTGTTCACATAGTCAAAGATGGGAAACATCATCTTTGTAGACAATCTTCAGTTTGGCAACCCTGGGAAGGAGTTTATAGGAAATGCAGTTGATATGGGGGAGAAGTTGAGAGACTGGTCCAACCAGACTCCAAGGCATTTGAAAGAGCTGGCATGATCCGTGTTCTATGAAAAAATACTTCCTGACATCCTTTTTAAACCTACCCCCCCAACAGTTTTCTTCTGTTGCCCCTGGTATAGCAGTTGTCACATTTGATGAGCAGCTCACTGCAATCCACCTAATTTATTCTCTGCACAAATTTATGTCTCAGTTATATCCCCCTTTCCAGTCTAGTGTCCAGCATGCGCCTACAAAGACATTCCAGTCTCTCCTTGTACAACCTATCCTGCTGTCCCTGAATCATTGGTTTTTCCCATTCTCTGTATCTATCCTATCCATGTCCCTTTTGAAGTGCTGGTTGCAGAATTGAACACCGTGGCTGGATTCACAAAAGGCAACTCAGGACGCAAGGCAACTTGCGTTGGAAAAAATGGTGCAAGTAGCACTCACGGCCTGAGTTGCGTCATGGTGGGATTCACAACGGCAGCCTGCGACATGCTGCAGGATGCCTGTGCCCAACTGCACCAATGCACCTGAAACCCCCTTGAGACAGGGCATAAGGGGGTTTCAGGCTGCAGTTGCACCCTATTCACAAAGGGTGGCTGCTATGTCCCGCATCAGGATTCAGAAACAATCACTGGTGGACATCTGTCAAAGACCACTTATGCCACCTATAAGGTGGCATAAGTGTTCTTTGCCATCAACAGGGTGTTGCCACTGTGCCCCAGCTCTACAGCCCCTGTGGGCTACAGCCCCCCAAAAGCTCCAATTCCCAGGTATGGCACCCACTGTGCCAGGATGGGTGTGTGGAACACCCCCCTATGCCCAGACCCCCCACACACATGTAGAGAGCCCACCCAAATGCCTTTGGGCAAGATATCCCCATCCACTCCCTGAACTCCCTGATAGCTTAGTGGCCCCCCTCCCCACATCCAATGGTGCGATGCCCCCACTTCACACACACACACACACACACACGGCGGGTGAGTCAGTGACTGGCACAGACCTCTGCTCACCACCATGGCCAGCCACCAACTGAACTGTGCCAAGATTGCATACTGTAATAATTCGCACTCTGTGAATGACAGTGGCTGTCATTTACAGAGTGCGCATTAGTACTGTGCATGATCTTGGCACAGTTCGGTCAGCTGACTGGTCATGGTGGTGAGCGGAGGGCTGTGCTAGTCACCCATCACCCGCCGGGTGTGTGTGTGTTGGGGGGCTGGCACTGCTGGGAGGAGGGGGGGACCACTGGGCCACCGGGGCAATTAAGAGTGTTTTGTTTTGGGGGGGTATACATGTCAAGGGAATGTGGGGCTGGAGCCCACACCTTATGGGGATCGGAGGTAGGCATGGGGTACCATGGCTCCCCTCAGCTGGCGCATCTGCCGCCTACCCTGTCCTGTGACTTGCAGCATACCTGGGAGCTGTGCCGTACCTTGTGCAGCTACCGCAAGTCACAGGACGCAGACCCCGGACCTGCTCCAATACTGAATTGGGTGCAGGGTCCAGGTCACAGGGGTGGTCAGTGCAAGCTGCCATTGTCGCAGCTTGCGATGGACCTTTGTGAATCCAGCCCAATATTTCAGATGAGGCCTCACTAGTGACCAGTCCAGATTGCATCACCTCCTTCAGTCTGCTACTAAACCTCCCTGCCTATGCACCACAGTGTCCTATTTGCCTTCTCCACTGCCTTATTGCATTAAGCATTACAACGGGAAACTCAAAGGGAAAATCAGGAAGAACTGCTTTATAGAGTGAGTGCTGAATGTGTGGAACAGACATCCAGAACAGGTGGTATCAGCTGACCTTGTAACTTCTTTTAAACTTGGACTTGACAGGTACCTTGAAGAAAATATGGTGAAATGGTATTTCCAGTGAGCTGGTGAGGGAAAAATCTTGATGGACCTGTGGTCTTTTTTCTTACCTAAAATCTTATGTTTGTGTAAACCCAACTGAGATGAAATGTGTCATATACAAGGGGTCACATGGGTAGCAACACATTTGGGGACACAGTCCATACAGTATGTAGCAAACCCTTCAAGCAAGTCAATGTGCACATTTATGCACTCTCTTTGGACATAGATGCTGTCTGTGATTATAGATGTGTATAATTTCATAACAAGGCAAAGTGCATAAACAGACACTTGAATCTCATGGAAGACATTTTTTTTTGTTTATACTTTTTGCCCCCTTGAGCCACCAGTCTGCCTACCTCGTCACGTCAGGCATCCTCCTCGGGTCTCTCAGGCCGCCATCTCCGGGGACTCTTCTCGGCTCCTAATGCGGGTCCCGCAGCTACCCCCACGGCGTGCCCCCCACAGCGGGGTGGAGGGGAGCACTCCCCCTAGCTTGACCCCCACCCTGGGTCAGGATCCAGTAATGCCACATACCCTCAGTGCTGAACTAGTCCCCACTGGAGACGGCCATCATGCCGCCACGACTGGTGCCCTATTTTCTGCTTTCCTTCCCCTGACATCTGTGAAGTGCAGTCATGCCTAAGGTCCTGAGCATGCGTGCTTCCACATGCACTCTGATCAGGCGTCAGCCACAGTACATCTCCACAGGTCCTTCCAGTGTTCAGTGATCACCTCCAGCTACTGCCAAGGGCCACGAGAGCACCAGTAGCAGCACACCCCCCCTCCCAGGAGAAGGAGAGCAGTCCTGCGGACACTCAATCCTTCTCCTCCCCTGCCGACCCCCGACGACCCAGGCTTGTTCCTGAACCCGAGTCGCCGGTGTGGTACGAGGTATGGAGTCCAGCGCCTCAACCCTCAGCGCCACCAGGCCAGCCATCCTGGAAGACATTTAATCTCATTGTTCACAGTCAAGACCCTAGAGTGTTACATGTGCACTTTTAATTACTCTTTATTCTTCAACTTGCTCAGCCTGTTTCCTTCCCTATGCTATCCCAGATCCTTTAACCCCCCTCCCCAGCTGTGGGACATATCTTACTCCTTCCTGGAAAGCTCCTATGGATTGCTCCCCCTCCCATGGTGAGGCCATTGTGACATTCCAAGCCCCCTCAAGAAAAATGAATCCAGTCTGGGAGGAGGGAGGCCAGTTAGCAGTGCAGGGCCTGCAGGCAGCACAAGTCATCTTTCTAGGCTGAGCTGTGTTTTCCACTTTTCATCTCTCCCTCCTTGGGATGTTGGTACAGTGTGCCTCCAACATGCACATGCAAGAGGCATGTGCTGAGGCTGGGCAATCCTCCCTCCCTCCTTCAATGAACCACAGGTGGTTGGTCACCCCAGAGAGGCTAGGAGGTGTTCACGCTGGTATGTGAACTTTTAAATATGTTTATTCCCTGCACCTACAAGTATGTGTGGAGCTGGCGTGGTGGTTTGAATTAAAGCTAAGACTTTTTGCACATGGTAGGTTAGTAAGCCTGAGAGTAAGCAAAGAGCCACTGAGAAGCTTAGGTGCCAATGACAAAAATCATCTAGGTTTCTATAATCTATAAGATCATTACAAAATTTGCACTTTTTGAATGTTTAAGTTGGTTGCACTGCACTTTAAGTTGTAACTGCACTAACTGAAGAAGTATAATTAAGCAGGGAATCTAAATGATACACACCTATTTTTACTGGTATAAATGTGTGTGGTGCACCAGGGGCACCATTCATTTAATAAAGCCTACTTGGTTAAATGTTACGATTTGCTGGAGCCACTGCGTTGGTACCTACTTTTAAGGACTGGAATAAATCTACTGAAATTGTGTCTGTTTACCTTGACTTTGTTCACATTGTTGCTATTTAGTAACATAAAGTGGGGTTTGAGTGCCGTGACTTTGTCAGAAACCAAGGTTAGTAAGCCTCCAGAACAGGCTTACTGACAAACCAGCTGAGCTGGAATGACGTCACCCACCTTGGAGTGTATTACTGTGGTGATGAATTGAGTCCTTTCTTTTGTATTAATGAAATACGTTTAAAAAATATTGTATCATGACTTTGTTGACTGATGGCATGTCCTACTTTCAGACCAGGATTATGTACTGAGATATCATCCTGTCTGAATGTGCCCAGCCAATCAGCTATGAGGACTTTGACCATTCGTTTCATAATTCCCATTACACAATGTCAACAGCCACTTACAGTATACTACTGAAGGCAGAAGCTGCCTGGTGACTGAACTCGGATGAACTTTGTTCTTTTTTTCATGCAGTGTTTTATATGTTCCTAGGTTTGATCTATAAACTGGAAGCGCATAAGCTCCACAGAGTCCCCAAAAAGTCTTTCTGAAATTGAATTGCTGCAGTGTTTGAGCTGATTTACCAAGCTGACATGGAGACCTGAATTTGCTGCATAAAAGCATTCAGCAAAGGGCCAAGGAAACAGAACGACTTTTTTTTTTTTTTTACTTATTAGTTTCTCTCCTGCTACCAGCTATCCCTCAGGAGGGTGTCCCCGGCCCCGGCCCCCGGCATCTACCAGCTGACGCTGACCTAACCCCAGGGCTTACCCTCCTGGTGGGTTTGACGGGGGGGGAGCCCCAACTCCCCCACCATAGTCTGGATTTAGTTGACCAGCGCCGTGGCTAGCCGGGGGGGAGGGGCAGAGCCTGCGAGGCGCCCTCTGCCATCCTGCATGACAGCATTCTTTTTCTCCTCCTTGTTTTTCTCCCCAGGAGTCGGGGCCATGCAGTGTCGCCAGTGGAGGGAAGCACGCACGCTTCCACAGGCGCTTCCTCCAGGCATCTGGCCCGACTCCTCCCTAGCTTGTGGTATGGTGCCCTGTCCTCCAGCCTCCACTGGGGGGGCGAACAAGCGCCGACCACCAGAGACCCCCTCCCCAGAGAAGGAGAGCAGTCCTTTGGACGCTTAATCCTTCTTCTCCCCTGCTGACCCCCGCTGCCCCATGCTCATTCCCGAACACGGGTCGTCGGCGTAGCGCAAGGTAAGGTGCCAGTGCCTCAGCCCTCAGTGCCACCAGGCCGGCCAAACAGAATGACTTTTTATTATTTTCCATCTGACACTTGTAAGCAAAGGGTTGCGTTATTGTTTCAAAACCTACTCTTACTGTATTTTTATAACACATTTAAGTTGATAATGTTCCTTCACGGATCATGATCTAACAGAATGGGATTTGTTTCTTAAAGTCTGTTGTTTAAAAAAAATGGTACTGTGATGGGAATATGACCATGTTAATGTAATCTCATCTTGTTATTGAGATTATTTTCTTTTCTGCTTATTTGCATATAAATTCTTTCTATGATTGGAATGGCATAGGACAAACAAAATGGAGTTTAGGTCACATGTCCAAGCAGCTATCCTGGGAAACCTACAGGGGGCATTAGTTGCCAGATGTAAGAGTGCTACTTTTCCCATGGAGGCATCCTAAGCAGCTAGGAAGTAATGAAAGTAATTAACCATAAGACAAGAGGATGTCATAAAACATTATGAATAGTTTCCAGGAGTGTGATAATGTAGTGAGGATGTTGCTAGGTGGGAAAGGGCAGTTTGACCTGGCAGATGTAATCATACATACACACACACACACACACACACACACGTACACATACGCACCACACACTCACATGGGTGTGGAATTCTTAAGAGGGCTGTCACTATAGAGAAAAATCCCATCCTCCTGCCCTGAGTGCATAAATAGGAGAGTTATAACCACAACTCTGTCTCTCAATGACTTCCTGCAACCTTTGAAGAGAACCTGGAGTCTGTCTCTTGATGAGTGGCCCCAATAGGAAGGAGAGCCCTGCTCCCGTAGCTCGCTCATCTGAGTGAGGAAAGAACAGTCTTAGCAAATGTCTCTTTCAAGTTAGCCGGCAGGTAAATATAGATCCTAGTGTAAGACTGGACTCTGAGTTTATTCTACAGGCCATCTATCTGTTCAAATTGTTTTATTTTCCTTTCCTGTAAATGAGTATATCTTTTTGTTTGCTGTACATGTCTGGTTTGTAATATATTGTAGCATTATGATAGTAAAGAATCTATTTTTGTAGTAACAATGACTGAGCATCCTTATTGCAAAGGTAATTTTAATATTTCTGCCGGGCAAAATTATAAGAACATAAGAAAGTGCCGACAGAAGGGGACCGTATGATCCATCTACTCTGCCCGTGTGGGCTACCCCAGTCTTTTTTCCTTCCTAAGTTTCCAAAGTGCCTATCCCATGCTAGCTTGAATTCTTTCAAGTCTTTGCTGTCATGACTTCAGGAGGCAGACTGTTCCAAGGCTCCACCACCCTTTCGGTGAGAAAAACTTCCTGACATTGGTTTTGAATCTACCTCCCTGTAGGCACATGCTGTACCCCCTTGTTTGTTTTGATGAGCTTTTTCTGAAAAGGTCCTGAGTTTGTACTTAGTTAATTCCTTTGAGGTATTTGAAGGTCTCAATCATTTTCCCACTGTCCCTCCTCCTTTTCAATGAGTACATCTTGAGATGGTTGTGTCTTGACTTGAGTTCTTGATGAAGTCCATGAATCATCTTTGTAGCTCTCCTCTGAACAGCCTCCAGACGATCTCTGTCTTTCTTGAGGTGTAGTCTCTAGAACTGGATGCAATACTCTAGGTGTGGCCTCACCAAGGACTTGTACAACGGGATTATCACCTCGCTTTTTCTACTCATGATAGCCCTACCTATGCATCCAAGGATGTCGTTACCTTTCTATGCCACCTTCTTGCATTGCCTGGTTGTCTTTAAATCATCAGATATGAGTACTCCTAGATTCCTCTCAACCTTAATTTCTGTCAGTTATTCCCCTTCTAGGGTATATTTCCTGCCTGGGTTCTTTCTCCTCAGATGCTTAACTTTACACTTCTTGACATTAAATTTTAACTGCCATTGTTTTGACCATTCTTCCAGCTTTTTTACATCAGAGTCCATTCCTGTGGCCCCCTCTTGCATATCTACTCTGTTGCAGAGCTTGGTGTCATCTGCGAACAGGTATATTGTTCCCTCCAATCCATCAGCCATGTTGCTGATGCATATGTTAAATAGAATTGGCCCTAGTACTGATCCCTGGGGGGACTCTGCTGGTTACCCACCTTGCTCTGACAGAGTGCCATTTACCATGACCCTCTGGGTTCTCCTCTGAAGCCAGTTTCTAACCCAGCTGATTATTTTATGCCCCACTCCAGTGTGTTCCAACTTGTTTATTAGTTTTCTTTGTGGAACGGAGTCAAGCGCCTAACTGAAGTCCAGATTTACTATGTCTGCTGCTCCACCCTGGTCCACCATTCTGGTCACCCAATCAAAGAAATCAATCATGTTTGTTTGGCATGACCTCCCTGCTGAGAAGCCATGCTGTCTTGGGTCCAGTTTTCCATTTGCTTCCATATATTGCACTATTCTTTCCTCCAGTAATGTTTTCACAATTCTTCCCACCGCTGAGGTGAGGATGACTGGATGGTAGTTGCCAATGTCTTCCCTTCTCCCACTTTTGTGCAAGGGTACCACTCTGACTTTTTTCCAGTCGTCTGGGACTCTTTCACTCTCCAGGGACTTATTAAAGAAGACTGATAATGGGGAGACAAGTTCCTCTGTGAGTTTCTTCAGTATTCTTGGGTGGATACTGTCAGGTCACATTGCTTTGTTGGTTTTAAATTTTTTCAGTTCTTTTAGGACCCTTTATTTTGTGAAGGGATTTGTGTCAGCTTCAGTAGTGTGGTGTCCTTCATTTCCGAGTACCAGTCCACTACCCTGTTCCTCTTGTGTGAAGACTGAGCAGAAGTATTCGTTCAGAACTTCTGCCTTTTCTTTATCAGTCACAACATTCTTCCCCTCTCTTGCTCTCAATTGAATGATACCCCCTTTGCCTTTTTCCCCTGTATATATGTTTGTAAAAGGTCTTGTCCTCCTTCCCCCTTTTTTAACCCCTTCAGCAATTCTTTCTTCTGTTTGCACTTTGGCTATCCTAATCGCCTTCCGTGCTTCCTTGAGCCTTGCCTTGTATTCCTTCATGTCGCTGTCCCTCTTTGTCTGTTTGTACTTTTGAAAGCTTTTTTTTTTACTCCTTTATACTGAAAGCAACCTCCTTAGAAAACCAAAGAGGATTTCTCCTCTTCTTAGTTTTACTAATCTGTTTGGTGCATTCTGCTGTGGCCAGAGTTATTGTTCCTTTATGGCCTTCCAGCTTTCCTCCATGTCACCCTCTGCAACATCTTTGAGATGGTTTTTAATGTACTTTTTCATTTTAACATAGTCAACCTTCCTGAAATCCAGGATCCTTAGTTTTGTGCGACTCGTGTCCTCTGCCCTTTTGACTGTAAGTCAGACTGACCTATGGTCGCTTGACCCCAGATTGATTCCTACCTCAATGTCTTTGATCCTGGCACTGTTTTTATAGTATGAGGTCCAGGATTACATTTTCTCTGGTGGGTGACTCCGCCAACTGTTTTAGTCCTGCCCTTTTTAGAGCTGTGAGGAATTCTCTGCTACTGTCCAATGAAACCAAGTAGGAGAACCAATCTATATCAGGCAGACTGAGCTCTCTGATGAGCAACAAGTCACCTTTATCGGCCATCATTAAGATGGTTTCTAGTAGCTCTTTGTCTCTATCTATCTGTTGATATGGTAAGAAGGGGTCTGTAGATCACACCCACTCAGATGGGGGACTTTTCCCCAATTCCAAGGGTGATCCATAGGGCTTCAGTCTCAGTGTTTACCATCTGTACCTCTGTGGCCTTGATGTCTTCCCTTACGTAGATAGCTACGCCCCCCTTCTTTCCTTCCTTTGTGGTCTCTCCTGTACAGAGTGTACCCTGGGATAGCAACATCACAGGTATGGTTCTCGTTGAACCAAGTCTCTGTTACAGCTACGTAGTCAAGGTTGGCCTCTGCCATTATGGCAGTGAGGTCTGGTATCTTGTTTACTAGGCTACGACCATTGAGACAGAGTGCCTGCCAGCTTTGGCTGTGTCTGTTTGCTGTTTCTTTCCTTCTATTACACTGTTTTTGCTTCTTGAGTGGTTTGGCTTGGGCTGCACTTGTCATGTCCTGGTTGGTGCCTGGTGTCTTGTGACCTGTTGCAGAACTAGCAAGTGGGGGAGGGGCGACTGCCATCTCTGGTGCCATAGTGGGTGCTAGTACCCTCTCCCATTCCACTAGTTTAAATGAATGATAAATACTTTGAACTTTTAGTCGGGTGCATAGGTCCCCTCCTTTGTGAGGTGCAGGCCATCGAACCTGAAAAGTCTCACTCCCAGAAATTCCCCCAGTCTCCCACAAAGTGATGTCCCTTTTCCTTGCACCAGTCCTTAAGCCAGGTGTTTGCCCTCTGTCAAATATTACTGTACTGTGTTTGACTTTCCAAGTCCCTGAGCAGAACAGAGGTCATTTCCTGGTATAATCAGGTAGTAGCAGTGAGAAAAGTGAATCAGACAAAACCCTCCTAGAAGCTGGGGGTCCAGGTCACAATCACGCATTAAAAAATGGCGTGGTCAAAAAGCGTTCTGTGTGGACACCACAAAAGCGTGCGGTCAAAAACAACGCAAATATAAATAAACCAATTCCAAAACCACACACGCTTTTATGCTGGCATGGTTTTGACCATGTTGTTTTTAACTGCATAATTTTGACCGGATACGAGAAGCTGGTACAGCCCGAAAGAGCTGTTGTCACAAACCAGCGGCAGAGCATTGGGATTAGTGCACAAGTTTAAAGCCAGAATTTGTGGGCAATGTGCTTTCCTGCTGGAACTAGGAACTCTGAGAGAGAGAAGGTCATACTCGGTACACAGAGAAACAGAGATTGCCAGTAGAAAGTTAACAGTCACAAAACAGTATATGCAAAACCATGATAACTTTTACTACTGTTCAGTTTATTTCTAGAAACACAGCTTAGTGCAATGTAGTTTGCAGTTATGATCTCTCAACATACAAAACATTTTGTGTGCCTGAGCTCCATGAGCTGTGCAAAGGGATAGTAATTGTCTATGAGGGCCTGACCACAGATGGATTCATAGGAGCCCTGGAGGAGCATGACCAAATGCAGTTGGAGCAGGTAGTCACTGATGAAGGTGACCAAAGTAGCAAGACTGAGATCACAGAGCCTGAGCCAGAGTTGGACCTCAAGCCACAAATTGGTGAAGCAGTGCAGCCCAAGTCAGAGCCAAGAAATGGTGCAGCAAGAGTTTCAAAATCAGCTTGAATTCATGAAACTGGAGCGTGTGCTGTAAGAGGCAGAACTGCACAGGGCAAGGCTTTAGGCCAGGAAAGAGAGAGCAAGTCTGGAGGCTGAGGAGAGAGAGAAGGCATGCTAGCACAAGATCCTAATACAGCAGGAGAGAGAGAGAGAGCCGCAGCAGCAGCATTAGGTTCTCATGCGTGAAGCAACAGAGAGAGAGAGAGAGAAAGAAAGAGAGAAGGAATGCCAGCACAAGATCCAAAAACAACAGAAATGCAGAAATGAGATAAGGAATGAAAGGAAAGAGAGAAGGAACACCAGCATGAGTAAGACATGATGACACTGCACCAGAAAGCACTACAGCAAAGTGTAAGTAATGGTATAGGTGATCAAGCCCATGAAGCCACAGTTAATTCAACAAACTCTAGCCAGAGCCAATACGGCTGTGGTGAGCTTAAAATGCACAGAAGAACTGGCACCATGGACGCAACTGTGCATATGCAGCACTCACACATGTACAGTTGTGTTGAATGGCATAATGCCATTCCCAAAAATGGCGGCGCTGGTGGAACTGCGCATGCACAGTTCTGCTCCGAAACACGGAACTAGCGGACAAAATAGTGCCACTAAGTTCTGCAGTGAGCGACTGTGGCGGAGTGTTTTAAGCTCCATTGCAGGTTCAAAAGGATACTTTCGAAACTCCAATAGAAACGTGCCACGGTCCGCTCATTTTTAGAGCGGATGCAGAACGGCTGTAGGCTCCACCCACAGCCATAAAAATGTGTCCTCAATTCCAGGAGGGGGGTAATCTTGATTTGTGTTTAAAATCATTTGAGAGGGTGTGTGTAAAGTTCAACTTGGACAAGGTTTTGTGAGTGACCCACCTTACACCCTTGCTTTCTAGTTGTGTTTTGCATGCATTTGCTAAAATGGATAATATGGACTATATGAACTATGATAACATCAAGAGGGCATCATTGAAATGTTTTGAACTAACTCATGAGGCTTATATATAGGTGAAAATTCAGGGAGTTAAGAAAGGGCCTAGGAGGCAGCCATGTAGAATTGCGTGTTCAACTGTGTACCTATCTAGACTGCTGGGTGGATGGGGCTAAAGCTAAGACTGTGGTGCAAATAAAGTACTTGTTTGTAAGGGAACAATTTCTAACATTGTACCCAAGGATTTGTGCATGGGGTTACTGGATCAGGCATGCAGCTCAGCGAAGGAAGCAGCAGAAAATGCTAATCTGTATGTGTCTAACAGACCACACGCGCTGCGTACAAAACCGTGAAGGGGGGGGGGGAACAGCAGTTTTAAGGGGACCCATGGAGGGCTGCCTAAAGTAAACCATCCTGCATCTGAGCCCAAAACACAACCCACTGGCCATAAGGGCAACAAGGATCTGGGGCAAAGAAATGCTGCATTTGCCAGAAAGTGGGGCACCTGTTATATAACTGCCCTAAAAATGTGAATAAAGGGCACACACATGAGGGAAGTGGTGATCAATACAGTGCCCAGCAGCTGGTAGCCTGCTCATAGACTGCAGTACCACCTAACTCATCCATACATTTGCACCCTACCAAAATTAATGGGACTGTTACACAGGGATTGAGGGACACTGGTGTTTTAGTCTCCATGGTGAGGCAGGATCTGATCCAGGTGGAGCAGATTCTACCTGGGCAGTGTGCCAAGATTTGAGGAGTCAGTAGTCCAAGTACCAATGACTCAGGTCTTCTTCAGCTGGGAAGGTGACCATGTGGCACAGGAGGTAGGAGTTGTACCTGAACTCCTCATGGATGTTCTAATGGGGAATGATTTTGACCACATGGAAACCTTGATTTGTGCTACAACCCACAGCCAGGCAAAGGAGCAGGCTCCTGAGGGTGAGGAGAGGCAATGCAGTCTGTGCTTACCCCACTGTCAGTGGAGGAAGCAGCTAATGTGGTTGAGGAGGTAGCTCAGAGGAACAGCCCTGAGCCCCAGCTGCAAACCGAGGAGATCTCAGCCATGGGCAGACGTCCTTCGGAAGCGGAGTTGGGGAGGGTCAGACAGGAGGAGCTGGGCAGAGCTCAGCTGACTGATTCCTCCCTACAGAAACTGAGAGAGATAGCTGTTAGTGCTGATGACTCTCAGGCAGCAAAAAGCTAGTTCACTAGGAGAATGGGCCGTTGTACAGGGAGTGTATACCACAGAGGGGACTAGAGGGAGAGGTACACTGTCAGTTGGTAGTCCCTTGGGCTTACCACAAACAGTTTTTGGCTTTGGCCCATGACACCCCTTTTTCAGGTCAGCTGGGCCTTAGCCGAATGAAAAGGCAGCTTGCCAACAATTTCTTTTGACCTAGTATGTACACAGATGTAGCAAATTACTGTTGGACTTGACCACAGTGCCAGAGGGTAGGAAAGGCAGGGAACAAGTCTAAAGCAGCTTTAATGCCTCTGCCTATTATTGAGGAACCCTTTACGAGGTTAACTATGGACATAGTGGGGCCCTGAGCACCCCAAGTTGCATAGGTAAAAGGTACATACTTCTTGTTGTGGACTACGCAACCAGGTACCCAGAGGTGGTGGCTATGTCCTCCACTGAGGCAGAGAAAGTGGCAGACAGACTTCTGGGAATCATTAACTGAGTGGTATTTCCCCAGGAGATTTTGTCAAACCACAGGACAAATGTCATGTCATCACTTATGATTAGTCTGCGGGAGAAGTGCATGGTGAAACAGCTCCATGTCTCACCCTATCACCCTGAGACTAATGGCCTGGTCAAGCAGTTTAACAGGTCCCTGAAAACTGTGCTCAGGACGTTCACTGACCAGTGCTAGAGGGAGTGGGACAATCATTTGCCCCATCTCCTGTTTGCTTGCAGGGAAGTCCCCCAGGAGTCCACAGGCTTCTCGCCCTTCAAGCTCCTGTTTGGTCATAGCTTTAGTTAGGGATGAATGGAAGTGTGACCTTTCCTCTGAAGGGGAATCTGTTGTGGAGTACATTCTGAGCTTCAGGATTAGGCTTATGTAGCTCATGGGGCTTACCCAGGAGCATTTAGCCGCTGCAGAGACAGTCAAGTATCTGAGGGGAATCAATAAGGATGGGGCAGATGGGGTCTTTAAGTTAAGGAGGAGGAGGAGGATCATCAGGGGGCATGTGCTAAGAACAGAGGGGGGAAGATTTAGGAAGGAAATGAGGAGACACTATTTCACAGAGGGGGTGGTAGCAAAATGGAATGCCCTACCAGTATGGGTGGTATCATGTAAATCTGTGAACAGTTTCAAATGGGCATGGGACAAGGAACAGGGGAGAGTGAGGGTGGGGGGGAGGTGGGGGTGACAATGGGATGACAAATGGGAGGGCAGCTGCAAACTAGGGGTGCTAACTGCACACTCGAGCAGACTTAGCTAGACTGGGTGGTCTGTTTCTGCTGGCACATTCATATGTTCGTATGCACAATAGTGCAGAAAGCCTGGTACGACCATGGGCACAAGGCCCAGGAGTACGAAGTCAGATAGCGAGTGATGGTACTCATCCCAGTCTGACAACATAAATTGAAGGCAGCATGGGAGGGCCCATTCTCCACAGTCAGGAAGGTGAGTGAGGTCAATTATGTGGTAGAGCTATCTGAAAGGAGGAGCAGGCAGAGAGTGTATCATGTTGACAGGATGAAGGCCTACTGTGATAGGGAGAAAATGGTCCTTGCTGTGTGTAGCTCTCCAGAAAAGGAAAATGAGGCAGATCCACTGGTGGACATGCTTGGAGAGGCATGGGAGGGATCCTCAGTGGATAATCTCACCATCTCGAACTAGCTTACATCAGCCCAGGCAGAGGAGATGAAGGGGGTACTGTGAGCATTTGGGGAATGTTCATTGGGAAACTGGGGTACATCACAATGGTTAAACATCACGTGGATGCTGGGACTCAAGTGCTGCTGAGACAATCCCCCAACAGGGTACCAGACAGGGTTAAGCAGTCCATGTACAAGGAGCTCAGAGAGATGCTGGCTTTTAGAGTACTCCAGGAGTCCAGTAGCCCGTGGGCATTACCTGTGGTCCTGATCCCCAAGAAGGACAGTACCAAAAGGTTCTGCGTTGACTGCCGGATGCTCAACAGCTGCACAGTGTCAGACCCCTACCCTATGCTCAGAATGAATGAGACCTTAGAACAGATGGGGAGAGCCCAGTACCTGACTACAGTAGATTAACAAAGGGCTACTGGCAGGTACCTCTAACCCATGCAGCCAAGGAGAGGTCAGCCTTCATCACCCCATTTGGCTTAATTGAGTTCTGAGTAATGCATTTAGGATGAAGAATGCACCTGCGACCTTTCAGCGGCTTGTAGATTGCATTCTGTCTGAGGTAGGTGACTCTGCACTGGCATACATGGATGATATAGCTATTTACAGCCAGACATGGGAGGATCACGTCAGGCACTTGAGGGAGGTGTTCCACTGACTGAAGGCTGCAGGACTGACAGTTAAAATGGAAGAATGCCAGATAGGTATGGCAGAGGTGTCCTACCTTGGGCACAGCGTGGGCAGCTCTGTCCAGAGCCTGTGAAGGTAGTTGCCATCCAGGCCTGGCCCTCCCCTACCATGAAGAGACAGGTAAGTACATTTCTGGGGACAGTCAGGTATTAGAATAGGTTTGTTCCTCACTATAGCAATGTGGTCATGCTCCTGATAGACCTGACAAAAGGAAACTGCCAGAGAAAGTTCTCTGGATGGAGGACTGTGAATCTGCTTTCCAGAAGTTGAAGGAGGCATTATTTGGGTCACCAATGCTCACTAATCCTGAAAATCACAATCTTGACACCCACCAGCCCGAACCCAACATCCCGACATGGCACTTACCTGACACAGTAACATCCCAATGACCGAGAGCTCCACAGTGGACACATGCCTGGTTTTTGGTCTGGTGGGGGCCTATGCCCCCCCACACCCCCTGAAATTCTTATAACAAACTCTGAGTCCTGGAAAACTCCACTGTTGGGCTATCCATCGTCAGGATGTTAATGCTTCGGGTAAGTGCTGTGTTGGGATGTTGGGCTCAGGCAGATGGGTGTCAGGATTGTGAGTTTCAGTATTATGTAGTGATGCCACCCTGGTTACGCCCTAAAGTTCATTGTGCACTTGAATGCCTCAGACCATGGACTGGGCACTGTTCTGAACCAGGTTACACGAAGGGGGAGGAGCACCCCGTAGTGTATCTGAGTTGGAAGCTGCTGCCTAGGGAGGAGGCATATGCCAGAACTGAGAGGGAGTGTTGGATGGTGTGGGCACTTTAGAGGCTGTAGCCTCATTTGTATGGGCAGAGTTCACTGTGGTCATGGATCATAATCCTCTGTCTTTGTTCCACAGGACTGGTGGGAAAAATACAGAATTACTGTGCTGGAGTTTGGCATTGCAGTCATGTAACATGACCATCTAGCACCACAGTGGTTAACAAAATGCCAGTGCAGATGGGTTGTCTAGGCAGGGCTATGTGCATGGCATGATACTGGAGGCACTTCCCAGTCCCTATATGAATGGCAGCGACTTTTGGGGGTCACCCAAAAGAGACACATCTTCATTTTCTGGGGAGGGGAGATGTGACGGGAATGTGACCATGTTAATGTGATCTTTTGTTATTGCAATTATTTTCTTTTCTGCTTATTGTCATGTAAGTTCCTTCTATGATTGGAATGGCATAGAACAAACAAAATAGAGCTTAGGTCACATGTCCCAGCAGCTATCCTGGAAAACCTACAAGGGAAATCAGTAGCCAGGTGTGAGAGTGATATTTTTCCCATGGAGGCATCCTGAGCAGCTAGGAAGTAAAGAAAGTAATTAACCATAAGTCGCATTTCCCTGCAGCAATCTTGGGAAACCTACAGGGGACATTAGTTACCAGGTGTGAGAGTGCTACTTTTCCCATGAAGGCATCCTGAGCAGCTAGGAAGTAGCGAAAGCAATTAACCGTGAGACAAGAGGATGTCATAAAACATTAGGGATAGTTTCCAGGAGTGCGATTATGCAGTAAGGTGTTGCTAGGTGGGAAAGGGCAGTTTGGCCTGACAGATGTAATTGCACACACACACACACACACACACACACACACACATGCATCATGGACTCATATGGGTGTAGAGTACTGAAGAGGGCAGTCACTGTAGACAGACATCCTACTGCCCTGAGTACATAAATAGGATAGTTTTAACCACAACTATCTCTGTCTCTCTCCCCCTCCCTCCTTCCCTCTCTCTCTCCTTCTCTCTCTGATTCTCTGCACCTTTTGAAGAGGACCTGGGGTCTTTCTCCTGGTGGGCATCCCCAATAAGAAGGAGAGCCCAACTTCTATAGCTAGATTATCTGAGAGAGGAAAGAACAGTCCTAGTCAATGTCTCTTTCAAGTAAGCTGGCAGGTAAATATAGAGCCTAGCAACCGAAACATAAAAACACAGAAGTTGTCAGCAGATAAGTACCTCTTGGCCCACCTAGTCTGCCCTATTTTCCCTACCTACAGTGCCACCACAGACCCTACTTCATCTCCAGTTTGCACCCCTTTTGCCTTACTTCTAAGATCCCCTTGTGTGTATCCTATGCTTTCTTGAATCCTATAACAATGTTAGCCCCCGCCACTACCCTTTCAATGAAGAAGTACTTCCTCACATTTCCTCTCAGCCCCCCCCCCGCTTCATAGTGTGGCCTCTTGTCCTCAAGCATCTTTATCTTTGGAAAATGCTCCCTTCCTGTACCTTGTTTATACCTGTGAGGTATTTGAATGTTTCTATCATATCCCTCCCTTTCCCTCCTTTCTTCTAGGAAGTACATATTTAATTCCTTAAGCCTTTCTTTGTAGGGCCCCTGATGCAGACCCTGCACCATTTTGGTTGCCCTCCTTTGTACTGCAGCTACCCTGTTTACTGTATGTCTTTTCAGAGGTGCAGCCTGTAGAACTGGACACAGTACTTGAGGGTGGGATCTTACTAGTTATCTATACAGGGGTATCGTTACCTCCCTCTTTCTGCAGGTGATACCCCTGCCTATGCATCTGAGTATCCTGCTAGCTTTTCCCACTGCCTTGTCACACTGTTTAGCTACCCTCAGGCCATAAGAAATGATTACCCCCAGGTCCCTTTCCTGTTTTGTGACTCCTAGTACTTCTTCTCCCAGTTGATATGTTGCCCCCCGGTTCCTGTGCCCCAGTGCATTATTCTGTAGTTTTTTTCATTGAAGCCCAGCTACCAAACCCATGATCATTCTTCCAGCTTTTTTAGAACTTCTTGCATTCTTTCTGCCCCCCAACCCCATGTGTTTACTCCATTGCAGATTTTTGTGTTATCCACGAACAGGCATACCTTCCCTTCCAGTCCTTCTGCAATGTCGCATATAAACTCATTGAAGAGGGCTGGGTCTAGTACTGACCCTTGTGGCACCCCACTGGTCACTTTGCCCTCTCCAGAGTGGATGCCATTTACCACCACCTTCTGACTCATATTGTCCTGCCAGCTCTGTACCCATCTTATTATTTTAGGACCCAATACCAGGCTTCTCAGCTTGCTCACCAGTCTTCTGTGTGGAATGGTGTCGAAGGCCTTACTGAAGTCCAGATAGGCTGCGTAAACCACTCCTCCCTGATTCACTTCCTTGGTTACCCAGGTAGGCTATGTAAACCGCTACTCCCTGCTCCACTTCCTTGGTTACCCAGTCAAAGAACTCAATCAGGTTTGTCTGGCAAGATCTCCCCCGTGTAAACGCATGTTGCCTTGGATCCTGAAGACCACTGGAAACAAGGTATTCCCCAGTCCTTTCCTTCAGTAGTGTTTCCATTCCTTTTCCCACCATCAAAATCAGCCTGACAGGCCTGTAATTTCCAGTCTCCTCTCTGTTTACATTTTTGTGGAGTGGGACTACATCATCCCTTCTTCAGTCTCCCAGGACCTCACCCATTTCTAGTGATGGGTTGAACAGAGCTGTAAGAGGAGCAGCCAACTTCTCCTTGAGCTGTCTCAGTAACCTGGGGTGCACCCTGTCTGGTCCAATTGCCTTGTCTACTTTAAACCATGACAATTCCCTTAGGATTCTTTCCACTGTAAAGGGGCTAGTGTCCACTTCCCTTCCCTTAATGCCCCTGTGTTTTATCATTAGCCCAGTACCTACCCCCTCATCTGTAAGTACTGAACCGAAGTATTTGCTCAATATGCTTGCATTTTGGTGGTCCTCTCCCACACACTCCCCTTCTACCCCTTTCAGCCTTACTGTCCCTGCCTTGCTCTTTCTCTTTTTGCTTATGTAGCAAAAGAATGTCTTGTCCCCTTTTTTGGGGCTGCAGTGGGTGGAGCCCTGCAGACCTATTGCTTTCAAAAAAGGACTCTGCATTCCTTGCATTCTTTGCAACCAAACAACATGTTGGCATGTCACCACAGTCATCTCTGAGTCTGTGGAGCACTCCAGTTGCACTGCACTATTTTTAACTTCAAAAAAATATCGGACCATCCTGATCAAGACACTGGGGGACTGGGCACCCCCAGTGTCACTGATATGTTTGGGGGGGTTGGGTGCTGAGTGGGAGGATCGAGTGAGGGGTATATTCCTAATTTAAAAGAAAAAAAAACATGGTCATGGTGTAACATGGAGCACTCCACCATATACAAGAGTGCCACTGCATGCTACTGGGCATGCGTTGGCACTAGTGCATGCACATTGTACGGTGGTGACCATCTTGATCACGGCAGAGTGTTTCATGTTCTGCTGTGACCACTGTTTGTTTTTTTCTTTAAAATTATGCTTATCCCTCCCACTCGACCCTCCCTCTCAGCACCCCCCACCCCCCCACACACCCCCAGAAACATAACAGGTGACACTGGGGTGCCCACTCCCCTAGTGTCACGCCACTCAATTTTGTTTATTATGTATACACCCCACCCAACCCTCCTCTGAGCACCCACCACCCCACCTCACCCCCACACCCAGAAGCATAACAATGGCACTGGGGGTGCCTAATCCCACAGTGTTGTGACTCTCAATCCTAACCTAAAAGTGACACTGGGATGCCCAATCCCCCATTTTCCACTGGACCGTCTATATATATATATATACATATATATATATATGTATTTTCTCCCCCACCTGACCCTCTCTCTCTCAGCACCCAACCCCCCAAAAACATAACAGTCACACTGGGGTACCTAATCCCCAGTGCCACATTCCAGAATCCTCTGTCCTGGATTATTTTTTACCTGTAAAAAAAAAATCATCATCTTTTGCAGCCATTCTTTACCCCCACCCAACCCTCCCACTTAGCAACCACCATGCTGCACCCCCAAGCCCTTACTTACCCATCAGGGTCCAACACTGTAATCATGTCTGGACCACAGACATGTCTTCACTCATCAGCGCCAGACCATGAACTGAGAAGATCAGGTATGCATTCAATGTATTTCAATGGAGTTTTGAACTTAGTAGCATAACTTGGCCATTTTTAATTATACCTTTTTTTGGAACACCACCTCCTGAACAACGCAAGTGATGTTAGATAACTCTGCCCAGAAAGGTGATTTCGCAGTCGCTGCATGGAATCACCTTTTGGGCAGGAGTTGAAAATGTTCACCACCATTGTGTGGGGTCATAAGATGACTGTGTTAAAAATTTGGTGTACAAATATTAAAAAACAACAAAGTTATGAGGCTATGTTGAATTTTGCAAATACAGGCTCATAACTTTGGTAATTTTCAATATTTTGCCCCAGCTTTATAACATAGCCATATCTTTATAGCACCTCATGAATGTGACAGCTGTCCAAAATGTTTTTTTTTTACATCACGAAAGGTGATTTCACTGTTGCTGCACAAAATCCCCTTTCGAGCAGGGGTTGCAAATTTTCTCCACCATTGTTCATGAAATGGGGTCCTAAGATAATATCTTGGAAATCCGGTGTAAAAATATTAAAAAACAACGAAGATATGAGCCTACATTGCATTTTACAAACACAGGCTCATAATGCTGGTAATTTTCAATATTTTTACCCCAAATTTACAACATAGTCATATCTTTATAGCCCCTCATGAATGTGATGGCTGTCATTTTTCAAATCCTGGCCTAAATGTTTTTTTTTTTTTTTTGCATCCCGAAAGGTGATTTTGCGGTCGCTGAGAGAAATCACCTTTCAGGCAGGAGTTGAACATTTTTTCCACCATTGTTCATGGGGTGGGGTCATAAGATGGCTCTGTTGAAAATCTGGTGTACAAATATTAAAAAATAACAAAGATATGTGCCTACATTGAATTTTGCGAAAGCAGGCTCATAACTTTGGTAATTTTCAATATTTTTACCCAAAATTTACAACATAGCCGTATCTTTCTAGCACCTCATGAATGTGACAGCTGTCAATTTTCAAATCCTGGCCAAAATGTGTTTTTGCATCCTGAATGTTGATTTCGCAGTCCCTGTTTGAAATCTCCTGTAGGCCAGGAGTTGAATATTTGCTCTGCCCTTCTTCATAAGGCAGGGTCATAACAAGGCTATGTTGAAAAAATTGGTGTACAAATATAACAAAACTACAAATTTAGGGACATGAAGCACAGAAACCCAAGGGCAACATATAAGTTGGGGGGGAGGTGTTAACAACAAGGCAGGAAAGGAATCTGGGGGTCATCATATCTGATGTCCTGAAAGTAGCAAAGCAGTGTGATAAGGCAGTAGGAAAGGCTAGTAGGATGCTGTGGTGCATAGGGAGGGGTATCACCAGCACAAAAAGGGAGGCAGTGTTACCCCTGTGATGCTTGGCAATCTGGTTATGATTATTGTATGATATTGGCATTATAAATACATGGTCTGTGTATGTAATTGTCTCACACAAGTCAGCCTGTGCTTCTATGGGTGACCCCAGGTTTCAGTGAAGCCACAGGATATGAGAAAAGACCAGAGGAAAAAAAAAAACTAATTTAACTGCCTTCCTTCCAGAAGGATAGTTTGTGGCCTTCATCATCTGCTACTGCCTTTGATGTTGGAAACTAAAAATGAGTTTTATGACATCGGGAAAAGGACGTCATTTGTCTGATTTCTGTTGGCTTTCTCACACCTTAATGACAAATTGTAGGGTTGTAAACCTTAAAGGAACTGGTTGATCAAAGGATGTCATATGTGGGAAATGTTTTTTTTTTTTCTGATGTTCACAGTGATTAAAATACCTCCTTGTAGATAATTTTATAAGAATTAATTCTAAAAGAAGGAACTAGCTGACTCACCAAAAGAGGGTGGGGAGATAGAGTTGAAATGAACCCTGTATCTGGGGAATATGTGACATATCATCTTTGGACTCTGAGGAACTTCTACACTCTGAAAGCACTTTTGGTAGCTAGGAAAGATTTAAAGTTTGTTTTAGGAGTCTTTGTTCTGTAACTTTCCATTTTTGTATGTGATTGTGAGCTCTTGATATTTGTTCTGTATTTTATTTCACCTGTTTCAAACTTTTTGGTAAATAATATTTTCTTTATTATACTGCCTGTGTCTTCTCAGTCCTTTTTGCATGTCATTGCCAAACCGGTATTAAGTCTAACAACTGTAAGGGCTTGCATGGTGTTACTAAGCTTGAAAAAGGTAAGAAATGTACTTAAGGTCTCTTATAGAGTTTTAAGGGTTCATTTTGAAAACCTGGCTAGGTGTCCCTGGGTGAAGGATTGTACCGCATCCCCCCGAAGAGGGTACATATCCGAGCCTGTTAATTGGGTAGGCTAGCATAAGGTGCACAGTTTGAATCCCTCCAGAACTTGAGGCTAATAGGCGATTCGGACCCAAAGCAGACAAGAGGGTTACCCTGTGTGTTACCTGTTCACACTATTGCACTCTGAGGTTGGCACTGTGGGAGCAGAGGGCCTGACTTGCGGAGTGCATTTGTGACACCCCTATATAGATCAATGGTGAGGCCACACCTGGAGTACTGTGTCCAGTTCTGGAGGCTCCATCTCAGGAAGGACATAAACCAGGTGGAGGCAGTACAGAGAAGGGCAACCAAAATGGTGCATGGCCTGCATCAGAATCTGTATGCGGAAAGACTCAGGGAATTAAATATGTACTCACTGGAGGAAAGGAGAGAAAGGGGAGACATGATAGAAACATTCAGATACCTAAAGGGTATCAGTAAGGTACAGGAGGGTGACATATTGCATAGAAAGAGATGCTAAAGGATGGGGGAGGCATGATATGAAGCTGGAAGGGGAGAGACTTAGATGCGATGTGAGGAAATATTTCTTCACGGAAAGGGTGGTGGATGCCTTGAACAGCCTCACAACAGAGGTGGTGGGTACTGAAACAGTAACAGATTTCAAACATGCATGGGATAGGCACAAGGGACCTTAGTAACAAGGCTGGGGTGAGGGACCTGATTCCAAACACTTTAAATAGTTATAATTATTTTTCATATGATTTAAATAATTTTCTCTTATTATTTTGGTTTACTTGTAAAACCCAGGTAATTATTGATTTTTGAGAGTAGTAACCGGTACACCAGGCTTCAGTACTCACAACTGGTTGATCTGTTTCTTAGCTGGAAATACTTTTATACCAGAACTGCATTGTAACGCAGTCTCAATAGTACAACTTTGAATACAGATACAAAATGGAAACAAAGGGTATAGTACTTGACAACAGATTGAAGGCGAAACTGATTTCTAAAACAGATCCATTAAAAAAAAATGACCATTTGGGAGTAGGAGTATTAAAAATGAGTGAAATAAGGGAATTGGGGGATATTTAGTATCAAGGGTAATAATTAACAATTTATTCAATGTAGGGCTTAAGAGATTGCTTTAGTCGGAAAACAATGAAAAAAAAACCCCGGTCCTGAGGATTATTGTATAACAACACAATGGTTTAAGACCCAAGGACTGAAACTGACTCATTTGAATATATGTAGCCTGTTACAAAAAAAAACAAAAAACAATAAGTATTGGAAGCCTGTGTCTCTGCAGATGCCTCTGACTTAATGATGATCACAGAGTCTTGGTTAAGGACAAAGAGTGATAATTTATTACAGGTTAAGGGTTACAATTTAATAAGAAAAGATAGACAGGGAAACAGAAGAGGGAGAGGTATAATAATTTACTTTAAGGAACAGTTGGTAGTTAGAGAGTTGATAACACAAGATCAGAAATCTGGGTGTGAGAGCCTTTTCCTTAAATTGACACTAGGAAGTACAAAGATATTGAGAGTTAGTTGCATATATAACCCACTGAAATCAAAAATGCAAGGCTTGGAAAAACTCATAAACCTACTAGATAGTTTTAGAAATAAAGGATTGATACTGATGGGTGATCTCAATTTAAATTGGGCTGGAAATGAAGTTAATATAAGAAAATATTACAAAAGGTAGATCTGGAACACTTAATAAACAAGGAAACAAGACTAAACAACACAAAGGAATTTACTCTATTGGACTGGGTAATGGTAAATAATGCAAAAAATAAAGCATATGGGGTGTTAACAGACACAGTAAGTGATCATTTACCCATATTTTGTATTTGGAGTAACAAGAGATCTATGGAAAGAGTAACGTTGGGAAAGCAGGGCTCTAAATCATGAAAAATTAATAAAAAATAAAACAAGCTCTGTCAGAGAAAGACTGGGTGCAGTTCAAGACACCCAAGATGTAAATACTGTGGTTGATATGTTTTTACAGACCTTATACTCTAATAAATCATAGAGCACCCATGAAAAAGAAAAGGTTACGAGGGACATGTAACAGGTGGATTAATAACAAATGGTTAAAATTAATGAAAGATAGGGACATAGCTAGTGCACAGTATAAGAAAACAAAACTGGAAAGGGATTGGATTAATTTTGGGCAGTTAAGAAATAGGCATAAAAAAGAAATAAAAAAGGCAAAGGTGGACTTTTGTAAGAGTGAACAGACAGCTTCTTTTCAAGACAAAAACAATTCTGGCTAAGTGTCAACAATTTATCAGCCCTAAGGAAGAAAGAAATTATTGGCAGTTTACTTAACGATGATAAGGAAATAATTGATAATAAGGACACGGACGATTATTTAAATGAAAAATGTATAAATTTGTCTGAGTATTTGTTAAACTTTGAAGGAAAAACACAGCATACAAAATCTGAATCTAATAATATAAATCCAAAATTCTACTTTAGAAGGATAACATGGCAGGAAGTACATACACACTTAATAATACTAGATGAATCAAAGACGCCAGTACCAGACCAAGTGGAAGCAACAATGTTAAAAATTGCAGCTAGTGAACTTGAACATCGCTTACAAATAATCTATAATAAATCATTTAGTACCCAAATTGTTCCAGATAGGTAGAAAAAAGCCTGTGTGTCCCCAATTTTTAAGGGAGGGCAAGTTAATATACTGGGCAATTACAGGCCTATTTCACCGCTATCATTAGTTGGACAAATACAAGAAAGGTTACTACATACACAAATCATGGACTATTTAAATAAATATGGTCTGTTAACAGACAGCATGGGTTCTGAGGGGGGTGTAGTACTATGATGGCATTGGTCAGGTTCACAAACGACCTGCTGGAGAATATGGATGCTGGTTTATATACCGGTGCTGTGTTTGTGGACCTGACCAAGGCCTTCAGTTTCATGGACCACCTCCTGTTGGAGTTGAGGTTGTCCAGTACTGGCTTTGGGGACCCCGTGGTGAAATGGCTCCATAGTTACCTAACAGACAGAGAACAGCAGGTTTGTGTAAATGGTATGTTGTCAGATCTAATGACCATTGACCATGGGGTACCCCAAGGCTCAATACTGGGGCCTATATTGTTTTCGCTGTCTATAAATCAAATGCCATCAATATGTGCTAATTTGCATATTATATTATATGCAGATGATGCAGTATTGTATACTGCTAATAAACACATAAAGCTGGTACAGCAAAATTTAGAATATGATTATAACAAAGCAATAGGCTGGCTTGAAGACAGCAGACTTATATTGCATAAAAAGAAAACAAAGGGGATGCTGTTTTGTACTAACAATAAAAAAAGAAACATGTCTGACCCTTTTGAGATAACTGCTAGTGATGGAGTAAAAGTAGAGATTGTGGCTGACTTTAAGTATTTAGGAGTAATACAAAACAGCCAGCTAAGTCTTCAAGCACATGTTGATAAAGTAACTAAAATACATATGAAGATAGGAGCATTGTATACAGTTAGAGACTGTTTAAGTCAAGTCAAGTGAAAGTTTATTGGCAGGAATTAACTTCATTGAGTAGGCTCATTTACAAGGAGGTCCTGAGGCAAAGATGTGCAGTACACTTACAAAACAATATACACAAAGAGCAAATACAGTTGTAGCACAGGATAACATGGCGATGAGCAAAATCAACAATGACAGCAAAAAGACAACGTATTTTATATATATCTGTGTTTAACAGATGAAACTAGAAGAATAATTGCACAGACCTGCCTTATGCCAATATTAGATTATGGAAACTTGGTTTAGGGGTGTATATCAGAAAGAAATCAAACAGCAAAGGAAATGTTTGTACAATGTCATATGTAGATTTGTTTTGTGAGCAAGAATGAGGGAACATCACTGTGATCTGTGTAATAAACTGGGATGGCTACCGGTAGAACAAAGGGACATTTTACAATTATCTTGCTTTGTATTTAATTTAATTCATTTTTCAACATATAATCCGATGCTGAATTTTTTTAATGCAAAAATCAAGCTCAAGGGTATTAGGACCACAGAACACAATCACTTTAGACATTTCATTACATAAACTACCAAAAGAACAGAAATCCTTCATACAGATTGCGACTGAAACTTGGAACGGTCTTTCATGTGAGTTACATAACTTGAAAAATATTGGCACTTTTAAATCATCCTTAAAAAAAGCTCCTGTACATGGGTACACATTGTACTTGTACTTGAGTACAGGTCATTAGTACATAGAATATTGCCACGGATTACTGATGTCTGTTTACTCATTGTATATTTCCAGTTCTAGTTATTTATATGAGGTTTCTGTATGTACGTACTAATGAAATTTAGTATATTTTCTAATGTTAAATCTGCGTTAATGTATATTATGTGTCTCTATGTAATTTCCGTATCACTGAAGTGTCTTCCTGGGTCAAGCCTGTAAAAGAGCCATGTGGCCCAGTGCTTTGTTCACCCAGAGCCACGTGGTCCAGTGCTTTGTTCACCCAGAGCCACGTGGCCCAGTGCTTCGTTCACCCAGAGCCATGTGGCCCAGTGCTTCGTTCACCCAGAGTCATGTGGCCCAGTGCTTTGTTCACCCAGAGCCATGAGGCCCAGTGCTTTGTTCACCCAGAGCCATGTGGCCCAGTGCTTTGTTCACCCAGAGCCATGTGGCCCAGTGCTTTGTTCACCCAGAGTCACGTGGTCCAGTGCTTTGTTCACCCAGAGCCACGTGGTCCAGTGCTTTGTTCACCTAGAGCCATGTGGCCCAGTGCTTTGTTCACCCAGAGCCATGTGGCCCAGTGCTTTGTTCACCCAGTTAACAACATTTTAAATAAATAAAAATTAAAAATCAATTAGGATCTACAGTAGCACAGTAGGTACAGATTTTAAGGCAGACTAGGTGGGCCAAGAGGTCCTTTTCTGCCGACAGCGTCTGTGTTTCTATGTTTCTGTATAAAATAATTGCCCTTTCAGAGTTCAGACAAGGTATTTCAAATGACTCAGTCTCTCCTTCAGTAGCAGGCCCTGTAGCACAGCAGTAGTGCTTCCGCTTGCTACGTCAGTGACCTGTGTTTCTGAACAGACATTGATCATCAGGGGTCAGCCAGGGAAGAATGATTGGGGGTCTCAGGGACTGCTGTCCTTTCTCAAGTAGGGGAGGATGGTGCTCTTGCTGGGTGACTGCTGACTGCTGGAGGAGTCACAACCAGGCACCTGTCTTGCATGCTTGCCACCATGTGCATGTATGACTGCATCATTGCACTCCAGCACCCCAGGGGAGAAAATGTCCTGGCTGACACTCCTCCCCCCCACCTACTGGTATGTCTGGCCACTCACCATAGATGGTCCTGGATAAGTGGTGAACAACTGCTAAGTCTTTGAGGAGGTCTATGATGGGACAGTTGGGGGGGGGGGGGGGTGCCAGAAGACAGACTCCAGAACAGGAAATGACATATAATACAACTTAGTACAGGGTCACACAGCAGTATAGAAAACAATGCATTATACTACACAGAGTAACGTGGAGTGAATTGTCTACATATGTATGTAACTCCCCTACAAATGGGGGCTCCCAAAAAGTCTTTCTTGAGCTTGCCTAAATGTTCACTGCCAGGCTGGTGTCCTATGTTTTAGCAGTTTAAATGTGATTACCAGAGCCTGTATAGCCTCTGTGTACTGTCTCTTTAAGAGCTGCCTGATTGCAGCTTAAGTAAAATGAGAGGGAGCTCTGTTGAAAGTTGTAACTATTTACTGAAAATCATTTAGAGTGATAATGATAATGTAGTTTGTCTAACCTACTTTCTTTGTAGCAAGGACTGTTTTGTTTGTCTCCACTATCTTGGTCCTGGACTGCAAATTGGACCAAACAGTACTGGTGAGACCTAAAATGTAGCCAGACTACAGGAGTTGTCTGAATTCAAAATCTGTAGGAACTGTGGTTTGGGGTTTTTGCACCTTTTTTGCAACTGAAGGGGGAGCTCTTGCCTTGACTGACAGCCAAATCAGCCAACCAAATCTTTTGGATCTTGGGGAAGTCCCGGGCTGCTTGCAGTTTTCAGTTAGTTCTGAGCTGGGAAGTGAAATGAGAAGAGCTCAGGTGTATTTTGGGCAGCAATCCTGAGTGGATTCACATGGGAAAACTGTGAAAGGGCTGAGTTTTTGGCTTGCATGTCTGCTGCTGCTCCTGAGAGGGAGAGAAGAGAATTATTTTGGACTAAATCCAAGTCTGTGTGACCAAAGTAAGCTACTGAAGTGGGCCAGGCTCAAGCTGAAGAAGACCAAAGATTTTGCTGAATGCGATCGGCCTGTCAGGAGTTCCAGCTACCCCTAAGCTCCCAGTGTGTGCAGAGACTTTGCGATTGTGACTGGGGAGCGCTTTGCCTGGTACAGTAGAATTCCCATACATGTAAATGTGCTATGAGTTGCTAGCGGGTTGTGAGTTAGTTCCCCACTGAGTGAACTGTGTTCTACTTGCTGGAAGCTGTATCCAGCCCAAAATGGACTGCATCCGAATTTGTCTCCATGCGGTCTGGGCCTTGCCAGACTAGCCCAGCCAAACTACCCACTGCACAGAGAAGCCATCGATGAGAGACCTGCCTGGGGATCAGCCCCCTGCTCCACACTTGAACAGGAACGACGCCTCTGTGACTCATGTGGGCCCTGCTTCTCCTCACATTCCAGATCAACCACCTGCAGTCTCGATTTTTGTCCAGCCTGTGCCCAGTCTTGGGTATCATGAGTAAATACCAGGGTAGCTCCCTGCAACAACAGCTTAATCTGAGTGTGTCATCTGATTGTTGTCTTGTTTCGTTTCCTTTACGAACTGAGTCCTCTGGCTCCGGATTACAAATATTGTGCACTGTGCATGTTGTGTTTTCCATCACAGGGCCCCAACCAGCTGCAACCCCGGGCAACAGTCCTGGCTAGCCCATCTCTTCTCCACCTGGGTACCAAGAGGTGTGACCGTGTGGGGGGACTCAAAGCGCATGCATAACTACTTGATTGATATAACCTTTAAGCTAATTAACCTGATTTTGCCCCTTCCTTGTTCAAGTCCCTTGAATAAATCAGATTTAACTTTTCTGCATGTAATCTGACTGTGGTTCCAGTTTGTGCTCAAAGTACTGTACTGTTGCTATTTACTGTGCATAACCTTGTTTTACAGGTGTCCCAGGGTCGAGCCAGAGGAACCAGCCCTGGTGGTAAGTGCAAACAGCGTGGGTACTTGTGTGGTGTACCAGGGGTATTGTGAAAGTGATTATTGTACAGTGCTCAGGCCACTAGAGGGGAAAGAGGGGGGTTACAGTGTCCCAGAGGGCTGTGCCCAGGTTAGCTTGACCACTACCAACCCTGACCTCTGGGTGGAGGCACCCGTTTCAGAACTCAGGCCTCTTAACCTGCTACTAGCCAAGCAGGTGGGGCAGTAGCCCTTGGGATAGTACAGAAAGAACAGTATTTGAGAATTAAGCACATGGGCAAACATCAGAGGCAGGCATATATCTTTGCAGCTCATGCCTTTAAAGCATATATGAAGGGGAATGACAAAGAGCTACCACAGTCACTGTTGGAGCTCAGAGGGAGCTGTCAATCAGTGAACATGTACTGTATACAGTACATGCTCAGTGACTGCTCAGTTGGCGGGCAGCCGTGGTGGTGAGAGGAAGGCTGTGCCAGTTGCCTGCTCGGGGTTCGGGGTAGGGGTCAGGAGCGGGTTGGTGGCCACTACCTGCCAGGGTGGGGGTCCACTAGACCACCAGGAATTGTTACATTAACATGTTAATTTATGAGCATTTCAGGGCTGGGGGGGACAGCTAGATGACCAGGAAATTAGTTTCTATCATGTTCATTTATGGGCAGATCAGGGCTGGGGGGTTGGGGTCCACTAGACCACCAGGGACTATGACATGAATGGTTTTGAGGGAGATCAGAGATCGGGGGGCACTAGACTACCAGGGACGTTACCTGCTTTACCTATGGTACCATTACTGGACTGTACATACAGTTCCATGCACATGTACCTAGCTGAGTGCCAACACTGCTGCTGCTGTCCAGCTGTCCCCCTAACCCCCCATGACACCTCCATGCCCCTTCTACACCCACCATCCTGAATCTGCTAGTGTTGTGCCGGGTGGGGGGGTGGATCCATGCAGTAAGTACTGCAAGTGCGCCAACTGTTTGGCACAGGGGGTGACTTGTAGCAAACCCAGGGGGGTTGGTGCTGGGACCCTACTTTTTACAGAATCAGGTGCAGGATCCCTGGTGCACCTGGAGTTTGCTGCATCCCTGGAGCACGCAACTTGCGTCACTGTAAGGGATCTTTGAAAATCAAGCCCAAGATCTCTGTACGGGCTTTATATGGGATTTTGAGTAACTTGGTTGTAGCCCTTAGAAGTCATTTTGAATAATTTCTCCTCTGGCTGTAGCCCATATAAGTGCATTTGTATAACTCGCTCCCCACCTCTCCTTAGTCCTGAATAATGTTTCCTTTGGTTGTAGACATTACAGGGACTTTTTAATAATTTTCCATTAGATTGTAGTCCTGACAAGGGTTGTGAAAACTCATCATGCACTTTTATAGCCCCTACTCCCTTTATCATACTAAAGATTCTAAATGAACTATGTATGCAGCTAGCAACAGAAGGCTTACTGCTTCACATGCTTGAGAGCCCAAAGCATGCTCCATTTTCCACCCTCCACACCTTAGACCACATCGCTGACACTGTGCTGAGACCCCAGCTGCTTTTGGACTTGGCATCACAGAAGGGGGACGGGACTGCTGTTTGCTGACTGGACTTGGGCTTGTTGAGACCTGTGAGCCCTCCTGTAACAGATTATCACATCAGGGCTGTTGGAAGCAGTTGGCAGCTAATGCTCCAGTCGAGAGGCACGAGGAACCAGTGGACAGGTCCAGAGCCGAGTGTGCTTTCAAATTGGTGCCCTGTTCAGCTGAGAACCCAGCTGCTTTTGGAACTGGCATTGGCATCAAAGAAGGGTGACTTGGCTCCAGTGAGACTGCTGTTTGCTAACTAGACTTGGGCTCATTATCACCTGTGAGCCCTACTGAAACAGTCTAGCACTCTAGGGGTGCTGAAAACAGTTGCCAGCTAATCCTGCGATCGGGAGGCACAGGGAACTAGTGGGTGGGACCAGAGCACTGTATTTCTGTGCTTCAGTCTAGTGGTCCTCAAGCTAAAGGGACGACCTTAAGTGTGACACACTTGGGGCGACAGCGGGGGGGAGGGTGACAGTCGACAAGAGATGCTGCACCCCTGCTGAGCCACCTTTGTCCACACTACATTTTAGCTTTATGTTTTAAGTGTATTCAAATCATAAAGGTAATAGGTAAAGGGTAGGCCAAAACAGGGAATAGTAGCAACACTCTGTCTAGGGTGAGTGTTCAGACTGTGTTGTGCCTACCTATCTAGGGATTAAAACAAATTTTCTAGGGTAGGTGTTCAAGGGGAATAAAAAAACAATAATAGGGAAAAACTAGAAACTCCCTATCGGGGTAAAGGTACATAAGGGGTGGGTGGAAGGTAAAGGGTAGGCCAAAATAGGGAATAGGTGGAACACTCTATCTAGAGTAGGTGTACAAAAGGCATAACTAACAACAAAAGGGGAAAAACTAGTGGCACCCTATCAAAGGTACAGGTACATTAGAATTTCAAAATATCACAAGGAAGTGTAGGAATTGTGAATGCTGGGAGTGCTACAGTGGTTGTGGGCAGCAGTTTTCAGAGAGACCATCTGGAGACTGCAGTGCTGCCCCATCTGCATGTGCCTCTCTGGGTTGATGGAGGAGGTTACTAGACTCCAGCCTGAGCCAGCTAGGATGTGGCTACTCCCTCCCCACCGAGGGGCCACCAAGTCTGACACCATTACCTCACGGAGTGCCTAGGAAGAGGAGCAGCTGAACTATCGGGGGCTAGGCAAGAGTGGTGGTGGTGGTGGTGGTGGGTCAGAGGCACATTCTTCAACTGGTACCACTACATAATTCCTACTCTGCTGTCGTGGGACAGAACTATCAGAAAGAGGCACTCATGGTAGTGACTGGGGAGGATGTGGTGGTCCTCCATAGTGCAGACCCCAAGAAGGGTGGTAGAGAATCCCAGAGGAGGAGGAGGAGGAAGCAACTTCTAGTGAGGGAACTCGATTATGAGGGAGATAGATCTGGGAACAGGAAATGTGGGGAGAGGAAGGTTAGGTGCCTATGCAGCACCATTGCCCAGAAGGATGGTAAGCTGATCCAGAGGATCACTGGAGCATCAGGAAGGGAGGCAGAGTTGAATGCCATTGTCCACCTGGGGACTAATGACCTGGCTATGGACAAAGCTGGGATAGTGCAGTGGGAATGCATAGAGCTGGGGAGAGGTCTTAGACAGGCATCACATTCTGTGGCTCTCAAAGAGGTGCTGCATGTCAATGACAGGGAGGAGGAGGAGAGGGATCACTATTCCAGAAACTTCAGCTCATGCTTGAAGGAATGATGCAGAGAGGAGGCGTTCAGCTACACTGGGGACTAGGGTTCTACCTGGACATATAAGGGCCTTTACAGAGGTAATGGCCTGCAGCCATCCTGGAAGTTAACTACAGTCCTCAAGGAATGGTTTAGATGTTACTTCAGTGAACATCCATGGCAGCTTAGATTCAATGCAAAGAAGTGCAAAGTAATGCACCTGGGAAACGAAAACCCAGGGGAAGAGTATGCAATGGGGGGTGAGATACTGACAACAACAAAAATGGAAAGGGACCTGGAGGTAGTCATATCAGACGACCTAAAGGTGGGCCAGCAATGAGAGAAGGCAGTAAGGACAGCTGGGGGGATACTGGGATGCATAGGAAGAGGCATCACCAATAGAAAACAGGAAGTTGTTGGCCCTCTGTACAGACAGTTGGTAAGACCACATCTGGAGTACTGTGTACAGTTCTGGAGACCCCAGATCCGCAAAGACATAGACAGGGTGGAGGCTGTCCAGAGGAGGGCAACCAAAATGGTGCAGGGTCTGCACCAGAAGGCGTATGAAGAAAGACTAAAGGAGCTTAAGATGTATAGCCTTGAGGAAAGGAGGGAGAGAGGGGAACATGATATAAACTTTCAAATACCTCAAGGGAATCAACAAAGTTCAAGAGGGTGGCATCTTTCAGAAAAAGAGATGTGCAAGAACAAGGGGGCACAATTTGAAGGTAGAGGGGGGATGGTTCGGAGGTAATGTGGGAAGTATTTCTTCTCAGAGAGGGTTGTAGATGCATGGAACAGCCTTCTTGAGGAGGTCGTAGAGTCAAAAACAGTGGGGGGAATTCAAGAATGTATGGGACCGACATAAGGCAGTTCTAATGGGGGGTAGGAGGAAGTAGGCTGTTGGTTAACTAGGATCTGCAGCTTATCCATTAGGTAGGGAAATGGGCAGATTAGGTGGGCCATGCGGTCCTTATCTGCCGTCAGATTCTATGTTTCTGTGTTTCTATGTAACCTTTTAAACTAGCCAAGGGGGTGGTGGAAGAAATCGGGAAGCAGTTCCTTCCCCTCCCACAGGGTAAAGTAGGAAATAGAGAGAACATGTGGCGGGGGAGAATTACCTCAGGGTACAAATTAATAAAGGAAGTAGGGTGGTAGAAATGAAGATGAATGGAAATGGGAGCAGTAAAAACAGAGGAGGGAAGGAGGGAGGGTAAAAAGGAAGAAAGATGGTAAATAATCAGAGTGGTAAAAATATACAGAAGGCCATGTGTGCAAATGCTAGAAGTCTTAAGAAATAAAATTCCAGACCTAGAAACTGTCATGGCAGAGGCCGACCTGGATATTGTAGTCATTATCAAGTCATGGTGCACTGAAAACCATGACTGGGACATGATCCTACTAGGCTGTACTCTATTCATGAAGGACTGGGTGGAAATGAAAGGAGCATGCAGTGTTTTATGGGAAGGAAAGCATAAAAGTGGCAGAGATACAGGGAATATGGGGGGTACTGTAGGTTACCCTGGAGAAGTGGAACAGAGCCACTATTCACACTGGTGTGCTCTGCACACCTCCAGTACAGGGGGAGGAGTTAGATAAGATATTGATGGAAGCCATTGGCAAGATGGTGGAAAAGGGGGAGGTGCTACCAATGGGGTCTTCAGTCTGCCAGATGTAGATTGGAGCCTCCCAGCTGCAGCTTAAACTAGAGCAGGGACATCCTGGGCTCCCTGCAGGGGGCATTCCTCAGGCAAGTAGTGAGCGAACCATTCATGATGTTGCAATACTGGACCTGGTACTCACACGTGTTGCATACGTCAGAGTGAGAGGCCACCCGGGGACCAGTGATTACTGTGCAGTGTGATCCAGTATAAGGACAGCTACAGAATCCAACCACACAAGTGCAAGGGTCCTGGACTTTAGGAGGGCATATTTTATAAAGATGGGTGACTGCTTGAGAGATGACCTGGTGGGGGGGGCGGGGATGGCCTGGGCAGGGTGGAGGACCAGTGGGCAAAGCTAAAAGGGGGCATAGGGAAGGCAGCAAACCTCTGCATCAAGTAAGTGAGTAGAATTAAGAGGAAAAGGAGGCCGCCAGGTCTCTCAAAACAGGTGGCTGAAAAGGTAAAGGCTAAAACGGTGGCATTCAGAAGATATGAGGTGAGACAAAGGGAGGAGGATAGGGAGGTGTATCGGGAAACTGAGTGAGGCAGGGAAACGGTAAGAAGCACGAAGGCACACACTGAAGAGAAAATATCTGAAGAGGTAACAAAAGGGGACAAGATTTTTTTTAGGTATGTAAGTGAAAAGAGGAAGACCAGAGGAGGAATTGTAACAAGGTTAAAGAGGGATGGGAGGGATGGTGCAGGGGGGCCAGGAAATGGCAGACATCCTGAACAAATACTTTGTTCAGTGTTCACAGTGGAAGGAGAAGGGGAAGGGCCACAAAAACATACCAGGAGCTCTGAAGAGAGGGAGATGGACACTAGCCCTTTTACAAAGGAGAGAGTCCTAAAGTGAGTTGCTAATCTGAAAGTGGACAAAAGCAATGGGATCAGATGGGGTACATCCTAGGATACTGGGGAGCTAAGGGATGTACTGGCTACAGCTCTGACAGTCCTGTTTAACAGCTCACCTCAAACAGACTTGAGGAGGGCAAATGTCCCACTTCACAAAAGTGGTAGCAGGGAGGAGGCTGGCTATTATAGGCCAGTCAGCCTGACATCAAGGGTAGGGAAATTAATGTAATCACTGCTGAAAGAGAGGATAGTGGAATATCTTGACTTTAATGGCTTACAAGACCCAAAACAGCATGGATCTATGGGTTGGAGATCATGTAAAACAAATCTGACAGATTTCTTTGATTGAGTGACCAAGGAATTGGATCAGGGTAGAGCAGTGGGTGTGGCCTACCTAGATTTCAGTAAGACATTCAACACTGTTCCATGTAGCAGACTGTGATGCAAGCTGGGTAGCTTGGGTCCGAAGGTGGTAAACTGGGTAAGAAATTGGTTAGGGGATAGGTGACAGAGTGTGGTGGGAAATGGAGTTCACTACCTGGAGAAGAGAGTGAGCCACAGTATGCCTGAGGGATCAGTGCATGGATAGGTCATCTTTAATGTCTTTATAGCTGACATTGCAGAAGAGCTGGACAGAAAGGTATGCCTCTTAGTGGGTGACACCAAAATCTACATGAGTGTGGACACTCGGGTGTGTGTGTGTGTGTGTGTGTGTGTGTGTGTGTGTGTGTGTAAAAGAATGAATATAGACCTCCGGCGCAGCGGTTAGATTTCTGCTTGCGGCGCCAGCGACCCGGGTTCGGGAACCTACTTGAGTTGCTGGAGGGGGGCCGGGGAGTAGGCGGGATGAGCGCCCATGGGACTGCTCTTCTCCGGGGTGGTTGGGGACACCGTCCGGTGCTTGACGGATCCCTGGCAGAGACTGGGGGTACCGCAGTGACCAGCACTTAGCAGTAATCCAGGAGGTGGGGTGGACGCAGATCGTCATTGCATGTACCCGCCTCCCGCAACAACAAGGGGAAAAAACTCACTCCTGCTCCCACTAAATGAAGCCCGCTCTGGCCATATTTGGCGTCCAGGCCGACTCCCACCTTTCCAAAGTCACGGCGCCCTTAGCCCAGGTGCCGTAACCCCGACCTGGGGGGAAGCCAGGGGGTTCAGGGAGGACGGCTGTATATGGGCAGCCACAGTCGGAGTTCATGACCAGGCTGATGGCTTGGGCGTGAGGCAGCAGGAGGACAAAAAAGTGTAAATAAAAAAAAAAAAGAATGAGCATAGACGTGAGAAAACTCGAGGAGTGGTCAAGGGTATGACAGCTGGATTTCGGTGTGAAAAAGTGCAAAATAGTGCACTTGGGGCACAGAAACCCAGGGACAGAATACAAAATGGGGGTCGTTTTATAGACAACCACCAAGCAAGAGAGAGACATGGGGGTAATAATCTCTGATGACCTAAATGTAGTCAGGCAGTATGACGCAGTAGTTGAGAGGGTTAGTGGGATGCTGAGGTGCATAGGGAGAGGTATCAGCAGCAGAAGGAGAAAGGTGGTGATGCCTCTATATGGATAGCTGGTAAGACCTCATGCAGAATACCGTGTATAGTTCTGGCGGCTACATCCCTTGGTTTTATCCATAAAAATACAAGCTTTGAATGATTGGAAAAAGATGGTGAAAAATGAGGATATTACCTTAAGGTATGCTTGTTGGATGGAGGATAGAAAATTATATGGGGTTGGTTTCGGTTATAATTCATGGTTTAAAAAACTGGATATAGAAATTAGAAAAGCAGGATTAGAATCACTTTATAATGTCAGAACTTCAGTAAAAATAGATATGTACATAGAACGGATAAAAAATAGACGAACAGATATTGAAATGCAGGAAGACCTTGCAAAAGTTAATTCTTCTTCCCTGTTTGTGTTTTATCAAACAGTAAGGGGAAACTGGGGTTCCCAAAATTATCTGATCTGGTGTCAAAACTCTTTACATAGAAAGATATTTGCCAGATTAAGGTTTAATATTCATATGAATTGTTGAGCTCAAATGTAATCATGGGATAAACTAAGTAAACAGCAAATGTGCGAGTGTAGTAAACAGATTTTAACAACTGATCACCTGCTATTAGACTGTGATTTGTTGAAAGCTCCCAGGGAAAATGACTTAATCCCCTGTTACAGAAGATGTATGGTAAAAGGAGACAGGATATAATTTTAAAGTTATTGAATGGAAATGCAATGAGTTATTCGTATTCTGTAATACGTTTTTATCTTGATGTGTGCAGTATTGTGAAATTTTAGTAAGTAGAAATGTAATTATTTTTTATAAGCTGAAATATTTATTGGAATGTTACTATACTATGTTTCAAAGAAGATTCAGTGTTTGCCTTTTGGAATATACATTGGCTGATTTTAATAATAAATTCATTCATTCATTCACATCTCCGGAAGGACATAGACAGAGTGGAGGCCATCCAGAGGAAGGCAACTAAAATAGTATGGGGACTGCATCAGAAGCCCTACAGGGGAGAGACTAAGGGAACTCAGTATGTATACCCTGGAAGAGAGGAAGGGGGAGCTATAATAGAAACCTTTAAATACCTCAAATGTGTAAATAAGGTACAGGAAGAATGTATGTCTCAGAAAGAATGGTGCACAAAAACAAGGGGTCGTGCTGTGAAGTTGGGGGGTAGTTTCAGAAGAGATGTGAAGAAGTACTTCTTCATGGAAAGAGTAATGGATTCCTGGAACAGCCTACCAGCTGATGTGTTGGGGTGAAAATAGTGGTGGGGTTCAAGAATGCATTGGATAGGCATATGGGAATCTTAGGTGGGAATGAAAATGAGATTAGGTAGGATCTACGGAGATACTGTAGGCAATGAAAAATGGGCAGACTAGGTGGGCCAACTGGTCATTATCTGCCAACAAATTCTGTTTCTGTATTTCTATGCTAGAGTACATTATCTGACATTGGGATGGACATCCTTCACTACATGAAGTTGAGACATCCTTTGCCTGGCTACACAATCACACTTAGATTTTTCCTGGTCTAGCGTGTAGGCTGCTGTAACTGTTGTACCTGTCCCGGGGACAGGTAAGGCAAGGCAAGGAAAGGCACATTTTATTTTTATGGCACCCAGTCCCGGAGGTTCTGGGTGCCTAGCAATAAAACAGTAAAAGTAACAACAATTAAAAGTTAATAAAAGCAGAGTACTCAGATAAGCATATATAAAATGTTAAAATTTATAATTAGAGGTACAGGTAATTCAAACTTTCACTCAGGCAGTCAGGTATATCACATGGTGTCCTTGGCGAAGGCCAGGTAGAAGAGGTAGTCTTTTAGCCTCTGCTTGAACACCCCAATGGAAGGGGCCTCCCGGACTGCCGGTGGTAGCAAGTTCCACAGGGTCAGCCCAGTGACACTGAAGGCATGGTCACCCGATGTCTTGAACTCTGGGAACATCCAGAATGCTCCTAGATGAGGAGCAGAGGGAGTGAACTGAGGCAGCCAGTGTATGGAGTTCAGACAGGTAGCCCAGACCCAGACCATATAGGGCCTTTAAGGTGAGCAAGCCCACCTGAAAAAGGACCCTCCATCTGATAAGCAGTAAGTGCAGGGCCCGCAGAACTGAGGTCAGATAATTTGACCTAGACAGGCCCATCAGTAACCCAGCCACTAGGTTCTGCACTAGCTGCAACCTGTGGAGGGTTCCTCCTATGACCCCGAAGTACAGAGCCTTATAGCAATTGAGCCTTGAGGTAACAAAGGCATGCACTAGTGTCAGCAGGTCTTCGGGCGGAATGAGGGGCTTGATCCTAGCAATGTTTCTCAAGTGGTAAAAAACACTTTTGACAACAGAAGACACCTGATCCTCAAGTGTTAATCTGTTCTCCAGGATCACGCCAAGATCTCGCACCCTTGGAGAGGCCACCAGCAGAGCAGACCCCAGAAAAAGTCCTATGTCAGCTCCAAGTGCATTCCCATTATGCCCATGACCCGGCTCTATCACCAGCACCTCCGTCTTATCTGGGCTCAAGTCGTAACCAACTGGAGGACATCCAGTCACTGGTTTTTGCCAGGCAGTTGTTAAGCACATTTGCGGCATCAGATGTTCCAGGTGCAAATTTATTTATTTAGCTTTTGTTGACCAGGTAGGTACACTAGACAAGTTATATGCCTATTTTCAGGTACGACCCGGGAGAGTACAATGAAAAATATAGGTTCAAACAGGGAACATAACACAAGTAGGGCAGTATACAGAGTCAAAAGGGACCAGGTGAACATAAATAATCTACAGTAAGCAGTATTAGGATATATATATATACATTAAAAAAAATAGACATAGACATACCACGGCAAAGGCAGTAACAATGTACAATTTACAAAGTAAGAGTAACTCTTAATCGGAGCCACATTATAGGTAACTCCTAAGCAAGAAAACAAGCACATCATATGAATCACAGAGTAAAGGACAACAGGCAATACTGGCAGAGCCTACAAGAGGGGATCCCAAAGGTTAGGTGAGTCCAGTTTAAGAGTCCAGAACTGGCTATGGTGGCTTAGGACACCCACACGCAGAGGCAAGCTTCAAGTACCCCCACAAGGAATTATGGAGGCACAAGTGGGAAGGGGAGGCGTGAACAGGGGCAGGAAGGGAGTTCCATAGCCTCGGAGCACATGAGGTGAAGTCCCTGTCTCCCATTTGCATATGGGTATGTGGTACTTTGAGCAAGCCAGGACCCAGAGACCTGAGGGAGTAGGAGGAGGAGTCAGCAGGTTTGAGGAGCTCCGCCAGCCCTGGAAGGGTGCCAGTTCCGATCACCTTGCCCATGAAGCAACCAAACCCAAAGTTCATGTGATTTGCCAGGGAGAGACAGCCAAGTTTTTTATATAGTTCACGATGATGGGTGAGGCGAGGGGCAGCCAGGGCAAAGCAACACGACCTACAATAACAAATTGTAGGTCATGTTCCACCTAGTAAGGTGGACCTTGGAGGTGCGTGCAAACAGGAGAAGGCCATAGCAGAGCGAGGGAAGAAGAACTCCTCTGGCCAATGTCAAATGAACAGCAGATGTCAGATTATTCTTCACTCTGTAGGAAAGACCTAGTTTGCAGTTGACGGCCCTGCTCACATTCTAGATATGACACCCCAAGTCAAGTTGGGGGTCGAGCGTCACCCCAAGTTATATGATGGAGACTAGTTAAGAGATAAGCACCGTCTGCACCAGTAACACACAGAGGGGCAGGGGAGGCCTTGATCTTGGCCAGTGATCCAAAAAGTATGGCCTGAGTTTTTTTTTAGGTTGAGGACCAGCTTGTGAGATGTTACCCAGGACTGAATATTCCTGAAATCCTCACTCAGTTGGAGATTGATGACCCCAATGTCCCGGGAGTGGGTAAGGATGATCAGATCATCCGCATAGAGGGTAGCACTACAGTTGGTAGCAGAAGCAGAAAGATTATTAACAAATATAGAGAAGAGAAGGGGCCCCAGGGCTGATCCCTGGGGGACACCAGAGGTCAAAGTAGTGGTGTCAGAGAGGACTTTGTTGAATTTGGTAAGTTGTTGTCTGCCCTGGAGGTAATTACTAAACCAACTTAGTGCGGGAGGGGCCAGGCCAAGGGACCTTATCTGCGAGCAGAGTAATGCATGGTCCACAAGATCGAAGGCCTTGGATAGGTCAATGAATATGGCCCCAGAGAGTTTGTCCTGGTCCATGGCCGCCCTGATACTAGAGGAGACAGAGACAGAGACAAGGGCTGAGGATGTACTATACCCTTTTTGAAAGCCGTGCTGTGCAGGGGTCAGCAACTCATGGCCTGAATATACTCCAAGAGTTGTCCAGCCACAACTTTTTCTAGGGGTTTGCTAATAGCTGAGAGGATGGCAATTGGCCGGTAGTTGTCCAGGACCTTGACGTTGCCCTGCTTCAGCACAGGGACAGTCATCGCCACCTTCCAGATGAGAGGAACAACATCAGAGGCAAGGGACATGTTAAAGATGTGGGCCACTGGGAAGGCTATGAAGGAGGCACCCAACTGTAGAAGCCTGGCCTCCATGCTATCATGGCCAGCACTAGACTGTGGGGAGAGACCAGAAAGAAGTCTCTGCAACTCCAAGATGGACATGGCCCTAAGATAAAATAGCGGACGGGAGATGGGGACCTCCTGAGGAGTGGAGGCTGATGGGCTACTGTCACTCCCTCCAGCAAGGAAGAGGGAGGTGAATGCAGACAGGTCCGAGAAGTGGGAGTTGAAAGCATTGGCTATTGTAAGTGGATTATTACAACTTAACCCACCTATGATCATATCAGAGACCATAGAGTTGGAGGAGCCACTAACTATGTTCTTTATGTTCCTCCACAACCGCCTAGGATCCTTAGCTGAGCTAAGAAGGGCAGATTAACAGTATTCACTCTTAGCCACCGTGATAGCTTTTTTTGCACTCATTTCTGAGCCTCCTGTACTGTTGAAAAATGGTCTGATTCAATGTGCCCTTAAAGTTAGCCCAACACTTATCTCTAGCCCGCATGAGGGCAAGGAGGCTTCCACGCAGCCATTTAGTGGCAGACCCCTTACTCTCCACCTAATAAGGGGGGCATGCTTGTCCTGCAGGATGCCAAAGATAGTGAGGAATTGTGTGACAGCAGTAGAGGGGTCATGGATGTTAAGCACCTCAGACCAGTTAGTGAACCACAGATCCTCATGGAATGACCCCAGATCAAACCTGGAAAAATCTCTAACATGAATGATTTTGTGGGGAATTTTTAGGGAGGAGATTTTCCATACTCAGTACACCGGGGTGTGATCAGACATAGAGTCAGGAAGGGTACCAGTGGAGCTAATCCTCTCAGGATGATTGGACAGGACCCAGTCCAATAGGGAACTAGCACCACCATTGGAAGACCATCTTCTAGTGGGCTCCTGAATAAGCTGAGTCAAGGAGAGACCGGCAAGCAGGGGTTCAAACTGCTTGGAATTTCCTCCTCACCAGTTTAAATTCACATCACCCAGAATCAGAAGCTCATTATCCCCAGCCTTAGGACCAAAGGTATCAAGGAGATGGGATAGCCCAGGCAGGCCACCCTTAGGGGGGATTGTATGTACAGATAACATGCAGCTTCTTTGTATTCCCAAGTAACATCACAGAGTGAAGCAGCTCACATGAAGACAGGGAGGACTGCTGATGAGTCACCTCAGACACATTAAGGTGACTCTTGTAGTAAATTAGAATACCACCCCCCCCCCCACATTTTCTCCACCCAATCTTGTCAGATGAGCTCAAAGCCAGGGAGCACACAGGCCGAGTCAGGAATTGAAGGTTTCAGCCAAGTCTCAGTAATACCAAGTATATCAGGCTTACAGTGTGTGGCCCAGGCAGAGAGCTCATCCAGGTTGGGCAAGAGACTACATATGTTAAGGTGAGCAATTTTTAACCCCTTGCCTGCCAGCCTGTTGGAAGTGTAGAGGCCTGATAGGCAGGACCTGGATTTCGCTCAATATCACCTGCCAAGGCCAGAATCGCCAGGAAGAGACAGAGGAGATACCTTATTGGGGGGGGGTACCACCTGTTGAGGGCCTACGGGCACAATAGGCATCTAAGATCTAGGCAGCAGATAGGGCAAAGGGGCAGCCTATCATGAGCTAGTAAATTAGAGAAGGTGAAGCCAAACACCTCATGGGGAACAAACGTACCCCAGTGGCCCCCAGATGAATGGGAGGAGTCAATAGCCATTAGGGAAATGCAAAGGACAGAGAAGAGACCAATACAGAGGGCAACATGACATGGGGAGGGCATAGCACCCACCCAAGAAGGCTTGGGAGCCTCCATGCCAAAGCTGAGCACAGTAGTGGCCAGTGACACCCTATCCAATAAGTCACCACAGACTCGTGGGAGTGTCAACAGGGACCGAATGAGGTAACCTTACCACGGACAAGTAAGGGGAGGCAAGCCGGTGAGCACGGAGCTCTTGACCAACTAGCAAGGACAATGACAAATACAGTTGTGTATCATCTGCCTAGCAGTGAAACTCCACACTGACTTAACCAATGATCTTGCCCAGAGGCAGCATGTACACTGCGAATAACATCGGCGACAAGATCAAGTCCTGGGGTGCTCCACATGACAGGGGCTTTGGGGAGGAGGAGAAATTCCCCATCACTACATGTTGCACCCTGTCAGAGAGATAGGACTTGAACCATTTGATGACAACACCAGTGAGTCCACAATACTGCCAGAGCCAATCAAGAAGCACATAGTGATCCACAGTGTCAAAGACTGATGAGAGATCAAGGAGTACAAAAACTGACTTGTCTCCTCTATCTCTAGCTTGGAGCAGATCATTATGCATCCTAACTAATGCTGTTTCAGTGCTGTGTCAGGCCCTAAAACCCGACTGGAATGGCTCATAGATGTCAAAGGACATGAGGTGATCCTCGAGCTATTACACCACAAGTTTATCAACAACCTTGCTCAAAAATGGCAGGTTGGAGATTGGACAGTAATTCACCAGGATGTCCAGGTCGAGAGATGGTTTCTTTATGAGGGGTCTCACTAGGGCCTCTTTCAAGACTGCCAGAAAGACTCCTTCTGACATTAAGCACTGGGCAATCCTGACAAACACTGGGCCAACCGTCCCAGCACATCTCATTAAGAAACGAGTTGGGGCTGGGTCCAGTTCACAGTATGTGTGCTTTAGCTCTGAGGTCACCTCGATGACCTCGGCCACCTCCACAGGTTTAAACTCCTCCCAGACTGACAAAGTGCCTCTGTTTCTTCTGGCCCAGCCACTGTGGGGCAGCAATTGCCTCACTGACGGAATCCCCGACTGTATTGATCACACTCTGTCAGAGATAAACAGAGCAAACTCTTCACATAAAGTGGTTGAAAAAGTCTTTCTCGGCTGTAGACAGGCTGGATGAAGTAGCCTATCCACAGTCCGAAAAAGCTGAGAAAGTCTGTTTTTCCCTGCAGCAATTTACCTGGACAGGAATTCTCCCTTCTTATGGGAAATTGCCTCCTGGTACTCACCATAGTGAGTACGCAGGGCCAGTTTGTCATCCTCTGACCATGTCTTCCCCTAGCAATGTTCCAACTTCCGACCCCTGATCTTCATCACCTTGAGATACCCATCAAACCAGGGGGATCTCAAGTGAGAGGATCTAGGTTGTATTCGTACTGGTGCAATAATATCAAATGCTTCAGATACCACCTTATTATAGGTGGCCACTGCCTCGCCGGCACCAATCTCACATGCAGTGTCCACCTTAGATATGTCAGTTACCACCAGCAATCCCTCTGGGGACAAACCCCTCAGGGGAGGGACTTTCAGGGGGGCCCCAAGTGTGAATCTCACTGTGCAGTGATCAGACCGAATGACCTGATCAGTCTTGAGGCTCCCCACCTCAAGACCCAGCTGAAACACCAAATCGAGCATGTTACCATGTTGGTAGGTCACAGAAGTAATAACTAGTGCTAGGCCCAGTGATGATATCAACTGGAAGAGGTCGTAACCGAATTGCGAGGATTCTTTGTTGACCCAGACATTGAAGTCCCCCAAGATTAAACACCTGGGGGACTACAACACCTGGTTGATCATGCAGTCCACAACCTCCTGCAGGAATTCCCCACCCGACTCAGGGGGTTGGTAAGTAAGGAGAATCCTGCAACCTGCACCTGGACCCCCACGCACTGCCACATACTCAAAAGATCTGGATGTTCCAACTGGTCGGATCTAAAAAAGATGGCCACTCCCCCACCCCACATTCCCTCTTCAGACAGTGCACTAAGGAATACACAGCGGGGACAGCCACCTCTAGAACTGGACCAGCATCGTCACCCAACCGGGTTTCCATGATGCAAGCTAGGTTGACAGAGGAAATCAAATCCGTAATAATTGTGGTCTTGTTTCTTATTGACCTGGCATTGCATAGCACTGTCCGAAGAGGATTAGTGGATGCTGCTGGCCCGCCAGCTACTGGCCCACTCAATCTGGTGGGACTAGTGGGTACAGAAACCAAACACGTCTTGCCTCCCTTAAGGTTCTGTTTAAACCCCGGGCATCTCCTGCACCTGACCACCCCAGTATCACTGACCTCCCCTACCTCAGCTGATCCATGACATCATCGGCCTGACCACACTCTCACAATCTTAGAAACACACAAACATAGAATTTGATGGCAGATAAGGACCGCTTGGCCCACCTACTCTGCCCATTTCCTTACCTGATGGATAAGCTGCAGATTCTAGTTAATCAACAGCTTACTTCCTCCTACCCCCCACTAGACTTGCTTTATGCCTGTCCCATGCATTCTTGAACTCTCCCATTGTTCCTGACTCCACAGCCTCCTCAGGAAGGCTGTTCCATGCATCCACAACCCTCTCTGTGAAAAAATACTTCCTAGCATTACCTCTGAGCTGCCCCCCATCTTCAAATTGTGCCCCCTTGTTCTTGCACATCTCTTCTTCTGAAAGATGCTACCCTCTTGTACTTTGCTAAGTCCCTTGAGATACTTGAAAGTTTCTATCACGTCCCCCCATCTTTCCTCAAAGGTATACATATTAAGCTGTTGTAGTCTCTCCTCATATGTCTACTGGTGCAGACCCTGCACCATTTTGGTTGCCCTCCTCTGAACAGCCTCCACCCTGTCTATGTCTTTGCGGAGATGGGGTCTCCAGAATTGCATGCAGTACTCCAGATGGGGTCTCACCAGCTGTCTGTACAGAAGGATAACAACTTCCTGTTTTCTACTGTTGATGCCTCTCCCTATGCATCCCAGTATCCCCCCAGCCCTCCTTGCTGCCTTCTCACATTGCTTGCCCACCTTTAGGTCATCTGATATAATTACGCCTAGGCCTCTTTCAATTTTTGTTGTTGTTATTAACTCACCCCCCATTGTGTACTCTTCCCCTGGGTTTTTTGTTTCCCAGATGCATTACCTTGCACTTCTTTGCATTGAATCTGAGCTGCCACATATTTGACCATTCCTCCAACATTGCCAAGTCCCTTTTCATCCTTTCCACCCCACCTTGTGTATCAACCCTGTTGCAGATTTTTGTGTCATTTGCAAAGAGACATACCTTTTTCCAGGTGCTCTCCAATGTCACTTATAAAGACATTAAAGAGGACCGGTCCCAGTACTGAACCCTGCAGTACCCCGCTAGTTACCCTCCTTTCTTCACTGTGGACTCCATTTACTATTACCCTTTGCATCCTGTTGTCCAGCCAGTTTTTTATCCAGGCTACCACCTTGGGACCGACTCCAAGGCTGGCTAACTTGTATATTAATCTTTTGTGTTGGACTGTGTCAAATGCCTTGCTAAAATCTAGGTAGGCAATATCCACAGCCCCTCCCTGGTCTACTACTTTGGTCACCCAGTCAAAGAAATCTATTAGGTTTGTCTGACATGACCTTCCTGCTGTGAAACCATGCTGTCTTGGGTCCTGTGCCCCACTGGCCTCTAGGTACTCAACAGTTCTTTCCTTCAGAAGTGATTCCATCATTTTCCCTACCACTGAAGTCAAACTAACTGGTCTGTAGTTTTCTGCCTCTGCCCTGCTCCCACTTTTGTGAAGTGGAATCACATTTGCCCTCCTCCAGTCCTCAGGTACCACCCCATCCTCCCATAGTTTGTTAAAGAGAATAGTCAGTGGTATTACTAGTTCTACCCTTAGTTCTTTTAGAATTCTTGGGTGAATCCCATCAGGCCCCATTGCTTTGTCCACCCTCAGTTTCAAGAGTTCTTTCAAAACCCTTTCTTCTGTGAATAGACAGGTATCGACCCCCTATTCAGAGTTTCTCTCTTGTTTGGTTTAGATACCCCCCCCTTCAGTTGTGAATACTGTGCAGAAATATTTGTTCAGTATCCCTGCTTTTTCACTGTCACCCTCTGTCCACATTTCCTCCCCTTTATTAAGACTCCGTATCCCTCCCTTGGTCTTTCTTCACTCCCGAATATACCTATGAAAGGTTTTATCCCCCTTCTTAACAGAGTTGGCTATCTTTTCCCCATTTTGTGCATTTGCTATTCTGTTTGCTTTCCCTGCCTCCTTCTGCTTTAACTGATAAAGTTCTGTTTCCTGCTCCTTCTGTGTTTCCTTATATTTCCTGAATGCTATCCTTTTCTCCTTAACCGTTCCTGCCACCTCTTTGGAGAACCATAGTGTTTTTTTTTCCTTCATTTTGTTTTGTTGATTCGCTTCACACAAAGGCTTGTTGCCTCTGCAATGGCTGTTTTGATTATTCCCCATTGTTCCTCCGGCCCTCCTTCCTGCCTGTTTGCTAGTGCTTTTCTGAGGCACTCACTCGTTTTCCCAAAGTCAGCCTTCCTAAAGTTCAATACTGTTGTTTTTGTATGGCTTGACTCTATGGCTGTGTTTATTGTGAACCACACTGTTTGGTGGTCACTTGTTCCCACATGGCTACCCACTTCTAAATCTGAGATCCTTTCTCCTTCCCCATTTGAGAGTATCAGATGTAAGATTGCTCCCTCCTGAATGGGTTCCAACACTAGCTGTCTGAGGCATGCCCCCTGTAGGGCATCAAGAATGACCCTGCTCTTGGATGTGCCTGCAGCAAAGGTAATTAGCATTTGGCATATTCAGGTCCCCCATCAACAATATCTCCCTTTTTTCTGCCATTTTAAGGGTGCCTTCTATCATTTCCTTGTCCATTTCCTCCCCCTGAGATGGGATCTGTACACAACCTCCATGCGGATTGTGGTGCCATTTCCTGTCTCCAGGGTGACCCACAGTGACTCATCAACTTCCTGTTTACTCTTCAGTTCTGTTGCTTTAATCCCTTCCCTTATATAGAGAGCTACTCTTCCTCCTCTTTTACCCACCCTGACCCTCCTGTAGACTGTGTATTCTGGTATGTTGACATCCCAGTCATGGTTCTCTGTGTACCATGTTTCAGTGACTGCCACAATATGCAGGCATCCCTCTTCCATCAAGGCCACTAGTTCAGGGAGCTTGTTGCATAGACTGTGGGCATTGGTACTCATCACCTTCCATTTATTTTTTAGGGCCTTACCCCTTTTAGCCCCATCCCTGTCCTTACTGCCTTTTTCTGCATTTACCCCTGTCTTGCTCCCTACTAACTTCTCTACCTTGGTGTTTACCTCTCTAACTACTGTGCTTTGTGGGGGGAGGCTGGGATTTCCCTGCTCCTTTTCAGTGCCTCCCCTCTTGGCTAGTTTAAATGCTTGCCAATGAAGCATTTAAACCTGTCACCTGGGATCCTGGTTCCACCCCGGATAGATGCAGAGCATCGAGACAGTATAAGCCTGCATCCCTGTCCCCAATGAAGCCAAAACCCTGAGCTCCACACTGGTTTTTCAACCATTCATTAAATCCTATGGTGCAGAACACCCTAGCATCATCCTTGCCATAGACAGGCAGCACCTCTGAGAAGGTTACCATACATGCTACTTGTCTAAGGCCCCTTCCCAACTCCACAAACTCCTCTTGCACCACTCTTATCCCATTCACAGCCAGGTCATCTGTCCCTAGGTGGACAATGACATCCAGCTCTCTCCCTCATGCAGCTGCTCCCGCGATCCTGAGGATTTGCTTCCTGTCCCTACGAGCTGTGGCGCCAGGCAGGCACCTTACCTCCCTATCCCCTTCCTCCCCCACTTCTACCCCCCAGTGATCGAGTCCCCCACCAGGAGCTGTTTCCTTCCCCTGTGGGGTCTCGTGCCACCCTCCTGTGGGTCTCCTTTGTGGAGGTTCCCAGCATCCTTCCTGGTCTCCTCTGCAGGTACTTCCATAGAAGACCCACTCTTTGCCAGAACAGCGTATGAATTGTGGAGAGGTACAACTGGAGGGATGGACCTCTGTTCCACCCGCTTCTCCCTCCCTGGGCCCACCTTGGTCCAACCGCTCCTCTTTCTTGGCAGCCTCTGAGGTAACGGTGGTGGCCGTGGTGGTCCCTGGGTGGGGGAAGAGGTTTCACGTATCCTAGCCAGGTCAGCCTGGAGACGGGCAACTTCCTCCCTCAAACCCGAGAGGGGTCTGCAAAACCGGGCAGTATTGCAGCCTCCAGAATGTCTCCCAGAACACTGCTGCCCCACAGCCATTGCACTGCACCACTCCCATCTTGACTTATTTTGTGTTCCCTCTCCTGTTGCTTTGTATGTTTAGTGTCTCCTCCCTCTATGTATTTTTACACTTACTTTCCTACTGCATATGTGCCCTTACAGCTCTCACCCTTCCTGTTCTGGGACAGGAACTCCCTGTAGTTTTCAGTAGTCTCCTTCTTGATCTCCCTGCAGCACCTTACTGCAACAGATGGAACTGGGAGGTTGGCAAAGGGGTGGAGGTTGTGCCACTGGGAGGCAGTATAGGTGACTCGCAGAGGACTACGACCCCATCACATCCCCTCCTAGCTTCTGCTGCCGACTGGCTGAGGCAACCTACTAAGCCTTGCCCTTTAACTGGCAAGAACAACTCCTACCTGAGCACAAAATTTCTATTTTAAGCAGACACACACAACACAATCTCTCAATTTTACACAAATCTTTACCAGCCACTCAGACATATCACCATACACTCACCCCCCCAAACCACAAACCAACCCCCAGAACACCTCCCCCCATCTCTAATCACAAAAACAAAATAATTTACTAAAATAGCTTTAAATACAAGGGAGAGATCAAAGTGCAATGTGCTGTATAAATCCAGTCCAGTAAGCCACTGAATATGAACAATAGCTTTCCAGTTCATAAAAGTTTAGTGTCCTGTGGATAGCCATCCATTTGGTCATTGTTTAAAATTCTACAAGGGCAATTTCCAAGAAGAAGGGGAAGCAAAAGAACAATGGTGCACACACTGCCATGGTCCAAAAGAATCTCTTAGAACTGCCGAAATTGGAGCAAAAAGCAGTTATGAAGGAGCAAAGTATCTGAGGGCAGGTTACAAGCTACAGCATAGCACTCCTCTCACCATTGAAAAAGTAGCAATGCAAGGTCGAAATAACAGAACACTCGCCCTCCAGCACCAATTCAGAAACCCCAGTCAAATAGGAAACAACCACCCCCTCCAGGTCCTCTGCTTTTCTGACCAGCATCTTGCAGGAGGAAAACCGTCAGTTTTCAGCGCACCACGGCAGTATTCACAGCAGCGTGGTACTCCTGCCGTGGAAACCCACCTCACAGGTGGGAAAGGCTATGGCTCACTCTGACGAGCCTTGATGAGAAAGGGCTGCTCCAAGCAAACTCCAAGGCCAGGCAGAACACCACGGGACACTGGTGGGGTTTTCCCAGGGGGTAGCAGGGCTTGCACCTCGCACCACGCCGGTTAACCCCTATCACATACCGCCGCACCACCAAAGATGTTAACCTGCCTCCTTGACAAGTTCAGCGACATCCAGCAATGGATGTACAGGGCAAGCTTCCTCCTTTAGTTCAAATCAAGTGCAGGATCAAACACGGCTACTCAGAACTATAAGTCCTCCACAGCATTCTTCCACGTCTTCGGGTGCATCGAGGATGAGTGGACCACAGTATTCTCGAAGGATTTTAGCTCCTCACTCCTGCCTTCCGTAATGGGTAATCCAAAGAGGGTTCCAGCACTGTAAGGAATCACAAATGGCTGTCCATGGTTAAAAATGTCTTTCCCAGATAAGTGGATGGCTGATGTTGTTTGATTCTCGTCCACTCCCTGGCTTCATAAGTGTATGAGTATGCTGTGTACACTTGTACTAATTTATAAGGATGTTTTTTTACACCTGTGATGTAATTACATTGTATATCTTTTTCCCATCCCACTTACAGTGCAATAATTTACTTAGGACTTTAATGTGTGGGGATTTAAAAAATGGGTAAGACAAACCAAGAAATGTGATTGATCAGATAGGATCCAATAATTGTGCATTCCACTCTAGCACAACAACACAGGTCGGAGCTCACATGTTGGAGTTGTTTAAGTTTCTGAACCCTCGTAATTAGTTTTAAAATGATTGTTGAGGCAGTTTGTTCTAGTTTCTAGAGCAGTGACTTAGAACCAGGAGATAAAGGTTAAAATCCACCCAGAGCCACTTACTGTACATTCTTTATAATCCAGAGCAAATTATCTTCAGTCTACCCAACTGTAAAATAATTAAAAATAGTACCCCTCTGATAAGTAGATATTGCATCTTAGTTGAGGTATCCTGGGTCAATAAACTGTAAAAGTAAAAGAAAATTGGGGGAGTCATTTTATAATGGGAACCAGACAAAAGCCCCTTGTGGTGTCTATATAGTTGTGAGATAATGCCACATCGTGACACCTCTTTTGTTTTTTTGTCTAACTTCCTGAAGTGTGCCATTACCTCATAATAACACATAACCTATTGTGCCTTACTAATTAATTAGTAACTAATATAGGTTGTAGAATCTTTTGTTTTCAACAACTATAACTGGCAAGTGTTTTGAGTGCCAGAACTACTTAGCCGTACTTTGCACTCTCATCTCCCAAAGAACTCATAATATTCTTGTTATAAGCCACATAGATGCCTTGCAGATTGTATAGCTAGTGTTGGAACCTATTAAGTAACATGCTTCCCTCAGAGCTGGAAGACTGGAAGTCATGAGTTCTTGCCCCACTCCAGTTACTTGAGATAATACCCATAACTGACATTGTAGCACAATACGGGGCGTATACACTACTGAGGTGCCATCTTTTGGGTGAGATGTTACACTGAAGTCCCTTCTGCCCATCTCTGGTTACTGCCAGGTGGATGTTAAAGATTCTATGACACTTCTCAGAGAAGAGTAGGTGAGTTTTCATTGGGTCATGATCTGCATTCCCCAGTCACTCAACTGGTCTATGTAACCCAGCCCCCAGGATGCACCTGGAAACAAGCTATCACAACTTAGTGTTCCTTTCCAGGTCAAATATTAGAATTAACATGAAAAAGCTTTATCTCTGACAAAACATGTAATGATGCAGTTTTCTTGTACTGTGCTTTGAATGTACAGTGTTTTTTTTTTACCAAGCCTGTCCGCAAGCCGCATAAGGAAACTGGAGCCAAATGTGGATTGCTCCATTTGCAAGGTGGGGCATCTAGAGATGGAGAATGGAGGCCTAGGTATTGGCAAATTGCCTGTTTCTATGTTTTATTGATTTATTTATTGAATGTTATTGACTGGGTAGGCCCACTGGGCCTCAGAGAGTCCCTTTTTTAGGGGCAACATAAGTTAACTGCTGTGCAGGAAAAACTGGAAGATTAAATCAAATTTTCTGAGACATTTTCTAGTATCACTTCCCATTACCCTGTATGAGTTTTATTATTACTAGTTTTTATTGACAAAGTGAGCTCACTAGACAGTTAAATACCCACTGCCAGGTACAACCCAGGATATTACTATAGGGTAATACTTACTATTTACTATAGGGTATTACTATAGGGTAATACAAACAGATGTGTTACAGTACAAAATAAAACCACAGGAGTAATTAGTAGAGATACACAGAAACACTGCAGTACAGCGTAATAAACTGAGGTTCAAAAATGAACCAGTACAGTTTGAGAAGGCAATGTAACAAATTGGTTCAGTACTGGCAAAGCACTAAGGTAAGAGCAGGATGCATATTGAACAAGGAGCACAGCATGCCCAACAAGGGAAGGTCTGGGGGAAGTACTAGGACACAAGTCACTGAATTAAGGGAAGGGCCAGTCACCACAGGCAAGTGCAAGCAGAGGAGTTTTTCAAACAATTCCATAAGAATGTTTTAAAGTGGTAGTGTGAAGAGACACCTTGAACAGATAGTGGGAGGGAGTTCCAGAGCCTAGGGTCATATGCAGTAAAGGCCTGCTCACAACTGGTAGTGTGAGTTTTAGGAACAGCAAGCAGGGGCAGGTCACTCGATCTAAGTGGGTAACCAGGATTTGTAGCCTTTAACTTCACAGCAAAGATGGGAAGGGTAGCGGTCCCAAGTACATTACTACCAAATGTCGAACAGCTAATATTTTTCCTAGCCAAACTATCTCTTGTTGGGAGCTGCAATATTGAACATAGGATTTGCAAGAAAGCGAGTTGTGCTCACAACAGAGGGAGGGGAACCTTTCAATTGTCTGTGGTTTGTACCAGATATACTGCAGGTGGAGGATGCTTCTAACTGAAAGGTGAAAGAAGGAATTTACAATTATCAGGAAAAGACAGTCTTGTTACAATTCTTAAGATTTGCAGTGCAGGAAGAGTTCAAAGCACAGCTGACTTATTTTGGGGCTGACTGCTTTCAGAGTACAAACCACCAGGCTGTTTTGGGGCTGGGGAGGTTTACCTGTGTCTGACTTGGATGTCCGGATTTTTCTCTGTTTGATTAGCAGGGGAATTTCTCTGTCAAATTGGGTGTATAGTATCTTGCAGACAGGAAGGCACTCATCGCAGCGGTGGGTCAGAACTCTTAGCTGATTGTTTTGTGAGGGCACAGTTTAGGCCCAACCTCTCACCCCCGGAAATAGTTCCTTTATACCTAGGGTTCTGACATCATTTCTCAAGAGTGCAAGGTATATCAATGTCATATCCTCTCTAGCACACAGCACTGAAAATATACGCACACATTATATAATATATATATATTTCTATATAACAAACCAATCACACACACAAGCACACACAAAAAAAAAAAATACATAGTCATGTGGGGAGTATGTAATGGCTGTGGGCAGCAGTCTTCCGGGAGTCTTTCTGGAGGCTGAGATGCTGCCCTATTTGCAGACAACTCTCTGCCCTGAAGGAGGAAGTTGCCTGTCTTCAGGCCACACTGGACAGCAGTAAGAGAACCTTCCCCAGGCCAGACTTGATGGTAGGAAGGGAACCCCCATCCAGGGAGCACCAGAGCCACCACCACTACCTCAGAGGTTGCAAAGAAAGCACAGCAGTTGGACCACAGTGGGCTCGGGAGGGTGAGGAGGGTGGAACAGAGGCACACCCAGTCAGTTGTTCCACTCCACAATCCATACATTCATTCTGGGAGCACAGCTCCCCATGGATGCACCCACGGAGGAGATTAAGGAGGCTGAGGACACCTGTCACAAGGGAGGCCCACAGGAGGAGGCAGAGGATGCCACAAGGAAAGGAAGCAGCCCTGGTGGGGACTCCAATTATTAGGGGATAGAACTGGGGGAGCAGGGAAAACTGAAGTAGTGCCTGCCTGGTGCCATGGCTTTAGGGACAGGAAGCGATCCTCAGGATCACGAGAACAGCTGCACGGGAGTTCGAGCTGGATGTCATTGTCCACCTAGGGACAAATGACTTGGCTCAACATGAGATTAGAGCAGTGCAGAAGGACTTTTAGAACTGGGAGGGGCCTAAGACAAGTAGCACACACAGTAACCTTCTCAGAGGTGCTGCCTGTAAATGGCATGAGTGAGGCAAGGGTACTGTGCACATGCAGTTTACTGAGTGGTTGAAAAATGGTGTGAGCACAGGGTTTGGCTTCATTGGGGACTGGGGTTCCACCTGAGGACACCAGCCTATACTGGCAGGATGGTCTGCATCTGTCCAGGAAGGAACAAAGTCTTTGAGCAATCGGTTTAAATGCTTCATTGGCAAGCTTTTAAACTAGTCAAGGGGAGGCACTGATGAGCAGCAGGAAAATCCCAGCCTTTCCCTACAAAACAGGGTACTAAATGAGAAAAAGACCGAGGTAGAAAGGTCAGTGGGGATGCTGCAACAGAAAGTAAAGCCATCAAAAAATGGAGAGCAATGAGTACCAATGCACGTAGTCTGAGTAACAAGCTCCTGAATTAGTGGTCTTGATGGAGGAGGAACATCTGATATCGTAGCAGTCACAGAAACGTGGTTCGCACAAACCATGACTGGGACATAAACATACCAGGATACACTATCTACAGGAGGGACAGGGAGGGTAAAAGAGGAGGAGGAGTAGCTTACATAAGGGAAGGAATCAAAGTAACAGAACAAAAGAGAAAACAGGAGGAGAAGAAGCACTGTGGGTCAATTTGGAGACCGCAATGGCACCACAATCCGCACAGGGGTTATACAGACCCCTTCTCGGGAGGAAATGGACAAGGAAATGATAGAAAGTATACTTAGTAGGCAAAAAGGAGATATTGCTGATGGGTGATCTGAATATGCCAGATGTTAACTGGAGTGCAGCTGCCACAGCCACTTAAGAGTGGGTTATTCTAGATGCCCTACAGGGGCATGCCTTAGACAACTAGTATTGGAGCCCACTCGAGAGGGAGCAATCTTGGACCTGGTTCTCTAAATGGAGATGAAGAGAGGATCACAGATGTAGAAGTGGGTAGCCATCTGGGAACTAGCGACCATCGAACAGTATGGTTCACAATAAACACAGCAATAGAGTCGCTCATACAAAGGCAAAGGTACTGACTTTAGGAGGGCTGACTTTGCTAAAATGCGAAGTGCCTAAGGAATGCACTAGCACATGGGCAGGAAGGAGGGGTGGAAGAACAATGGGAATAATAAAACTGCCACAGAGGCAACAAGCCTTTGTGTGAAGCAAATAAACAAAACTAAACGATGTAAGAAACCACTATGGTTCTCAAAGGAAGTGACAGTGAAGGTTCAAGAGAAAAAGAAAGCTTCAGGAAGTACAAGGAACCAGAAGGAGCAGGACAGAGAACTGTATCAGTTAAAGCAAAGGAAGCTGGAAGGCAGTCAGGACAGCAAAGGCCCAAACCGAGGAAAAGATAGCCAACTCAGTTAAGAAGGGGATAAACCTTTATAGGTACATCAGGGAGCGAAGGAAGACCAAGGAAGGGATAGTGAGGCTTAATGGGGGGGGTGGGCAGAGGAGACTGTGAAAGGCAGAGATACTGAACAAATATTTTTGCTCAGTATTTACAAAGGAAGGGGGTACCTAGAACAAACAGTAGAAACACACTGGATACAGAAGTTGATACCAGCCCATTTACGGAAGAAAGGGTTCTGAAAGAACTCTTAAAACTGAAGGTGGACAAAGCAATGGGGCCTGATGGGATTCATCCCAGAATTCTAAAAGAACTAAGGGTAGAATTAGTGACACCACTGACTACCCTGTTTAACAAATCATGGGAGGATGGGGTGGTACCCGAGGACTGGAGGAGGGCAGATGTGATTCCCCTTCACAAAAGTGGGAGCAAGGCAGAAGCAGGAAACTACAGACCTGTTAGTTTAACCTCAGTGGTAGGGAAAATGATGGAATCACTTCGAAGGAAAGAATTGTCGAGTATCTAGAGGCCAGAGGGCACAGGACCCAAGGCAGCTGGATTCACAGCAGGAAGGTCATGCCAGACAAATCTGATAGATTTCTTTGACTGGGTGACCAAAGTAGTAGATCAGGGAGGGGCTGTGGACATGGCCTACCTAGACTTTAGTAAGGCATTTGACAGTCCCACACAAAGATTAATATACAAGTTAGCTAGCCTGGGAGTGGGTCCCAAGATAACAGCCTGGGTAAAAATTGGCTGGAAAATAGGACACAGAGAGTAATAGTAAATGGAGTCCACTCTGATGAAAGGGAGTTACTAGTGGGTACGCAGAGGGTTCAGGATTAGATCTCAGTCCTCTTCAATGTCTTTATATGTTTACATTGCAGAGGGACTGAAGGAAAAGGTCTCTTGCAGATGACACAAAGATCTGCAACAGAGTTGATGCACAAGGTGGGGTGGAAAGGATGAAAAGGGACTTGGCAAGGTTAGAAGAATGGTCAAATGTATGGCAGCTTAGATTCAACGCTAAGAAGTGCATGGTAATGCACCTGGGAAACAAAACCCAGGGAAGAGTACACAATGGGGTGAGATACTAACGACAACAAAATGGAAAGGGACCTGGGGTAGTCATATCAGATGACCTAAAGGTGGGCAAGCAATGTGAGAGGGCAGCAATGAGGGCTGGGGGATATTGGGATGCATATGGAGAGGCGCACCAGTAGAAAACAGGAAGTTATTATCCCTCTGTACAGACAGCTGGTCAGACCCCATCTGAGTACTGCTGCAGTTCTGGAGACCCAGTCTTCGCAAAGACATAGACAGGATGGAAGCTGTCCAGAGGAGGGCAACTAAATGGTGCAGGGTCTACACGGAAGACATATGTAGAGAGACTAAAGAAGCTTAATATGTATAGCCTCGAGGAAAGGAGGGAGAGGGGGACATGATAGAAACTTTCAAGTACCTCAAGGGAATCAACAAAGTCCAAGAGGGTAGCATCTTTCAAAAAAAGAGGTGTGCAAGAACAAGGGGGCACAATTTGAAGATGGGGGGCAGCTCAGAGGTAATTTAAGGAAGTATTTTTTCACAGAGAGGGTTGTGGATGCATGGAACGGCCTTCCGGAGGAGGTTGTGGAGTCAAAACTGGTGGAATTCAAGCATGCATGGGACAGTCATAAGGCAATTCTAGGGATGGGGTAGGAAAAAGTAGGCTGCTGGTTAACTAGGATCTGCAGCTTATCCAGTAGGCAGGGAAATGGGCAGACTGGGTGGGCCAAGCGGTCCTTATCTGCCGACAAATTCTATGTTTCTATGTTTCTAGCACAAAGTCATGGCTATTTGGGTGACATAACCAACCGAGTTTATTGTAAAGCTCACATTGATGTTTGGGACAGGCTGCAGAGAGGGTGAAATGACAAATATTATTATTTATAATTAACGCTGATGATATAATTTTGTACAGCAGTTCAGCCTTGATGGAAACAATCAATCATTGAATAGGCATTTCCATGAGTTAGAGTATTGGTTAAATAAACTCCAATTGTCCCTAAACTGCAAAAAGACAAAAAGCATGCTGTTTAGATCTAAACCAAGGCTTCATAAACCAGACAACTAATAATAATTGATACTGTAGGAACCAAACTTGAAAAGGTTACCCAATTCAAATATATGGGAATCCTGTTGGATCCTAACTTAACTTTCTCCAATCATACACCTTTTCTAAGTCATCAGTAAATCAAAACTTGGGAGTTTTATTTAAACTGCAATACTCACTAACTTTACAGGCTAGGACTACTATAGCACAGAGCATACTTCTCTCCACTCAGAATTATAATTCATTTTTATGTTTGCTTGCACGCATGTGCAGGAAACATAGTGCCTTCATCGGAGATTTCGGAGGTGTGTCACCTCCTCCTCCAATTCAGTCAGTGGGCTGGCAGGCACGGCCCCTGTAAGCCAATGCATTTTGGAGCTGTGTATGACACGCTCCAAAATGCAGTGGCATACATTTGAAAGGGGGAGCTACGCTGAGTGAGCACCGATAAGATATCGGCTGCTCACGCAACTCTCCACGCGACAGACAGACGTGCGCGCTCCAGATGTATAGCCGACGGGTGCCCAATCCCGGCCGGCTGAGCTGCGCCCCCACCCCCCAGTTAGGTGCCACGCTGGGAGCCCACCCCAGCGTGCGGCAAGCACTGTGCTCTTTGCCGCGGGGTGCCTAATCCGCCGGCTGAACGCCTCATGTCCTTGTGCCACGCTGGGAGCTCACCCCAGCGGGCAAACCGCTGCTACGATTTTTGTATTTTGCCGACGGGGTGCCCAATCCCCCGCCGGCCGAACACTTCATCTTAAAAGCACGCTAAGCCCACTCCCAGCGTGGCAAACGCCCCACGACGCCTTTTTGTTTTTTTTTCCTGTAAAATAAAACTGCCACGCGCTGCTTCTCCCAACCCCTCCCACAACCCGCACCCACCCACTGTGCACCCAGCTCCCACACCCCCCACCCCGACCGCAACTGAGGAAATGCCGTAAACCGTATAATGGGTTACATAGGGGGTTTCAACTTTATTGCATATCTCGGCATTTTGGGATTTTGCAAATTTTCAACATAGGGTTTTGACCCTATGAATTATGTCATGTCATGTCACATAAGATCTGGGCCCAAAGAGTGATTTGCAGTGATCATAAATCAGCCCTTCGGGCCTGAATACCGCCATGACAGTTACTTCATTCATGAGAAGGGGTCCCAAAAACCCATGTTGAAAATTTGGTGCCAAAATTCCAAAAAATGACTGTTTTACGAGGGTGCGTTGCGCAGTTCCTACACAGGCTCATAAGTCCGCGAAATTTCAATATTTTCACTCCAGATTTTCAACATTGCCATTTTACTATACCTCCTTATGAGTAGTACAGCTGTCATTTTTCACATCTCACCCAAAATGTGTTTCCACCCATGTAGCGCAGAATGGCGCAGTCGGTGTGCGAAATCAATGTACGGGACAAATTAAGAAAATCACAGTGACACTGTTCATGAGCAGAGGTCTTAAAATGGCTATGTTGAAAATTTGTGTGAAAAATTCCTAAAATGACTGTTTTATTTATGTGCACATGTAGTTCCTACGCAGACACTGTAAGGTTGTGAATTTTCAATATTTTCACTCCAGATTTCCAACATTGCCATTTTATCACACCTTCTTATGAGCAGCACAGCTGTCATTTTTCACATGTCACCCAAAAACGTGTTTCGCCCATGTAGCACACAATGGCGCAGTCGGTGTGCGAGATCAATGTATCGGACAAATTAAGAAAATCACAGTGATACTGTTCATGAGCTCAGGTGTTAAAATGGCTATGTTGAAAATTTGGTAAAAAATTCCTAAAATTACTGTTTCGACGAAAGGCATGCTGCACAGCTCCTATGCACGCTCGTAAGTTCACAAATTTTCAATATTTTCACTCCAGATTTCCAACATTGCCATTTTACTACACCTTCTTATGAGCAGTATAGCTGTCATTTTTCACATCTCACCCAAAACATGTTTCCGCCCATGTAGTGCACAATGGCACAGTCGGTGTGCGAAATCAATGTACGGGACAAATTAAGAAAGTCACAGTGACACTGTTCATGAGCAAAGGTCTTAAAATGGCTATGTTGAAAATTTGGTGAAAAAATTCCTAAAAATGACTGTTTTACGAGGGTGCATTGTGCACTTCCTACGCACACTCGTAAGTTCGTGAATTTTCAATATTTTCACTCCAGATTTTCAACATTGCCATTTTACCACACCTTCTCATGAGCAGTATAGCTGTCATTTTTCACATCTTGCCCAAAATGTGTTTCCACCCATGTAGTGCACAATGGCGCAGTATGTGCAAAATCAATGTATGGGACACATTAAGAAAATCACAGTGACACTGTTCATGAGCAGAGGTCTTAAAATGGCTATATTGAAAATTTGGTGAAAAATTCCTAAAATGACTGTTTTACAAAGCGTGTATTTACTTGGTTCCTATGCGTAACTCTTAAGTTTGCAAATTTAATATTTTCCTCCAGATTTTCAACATTTGCCATTTTATTACACTTCCTTATGAACAGTACAGCTGCCATTTTTCATATGTCGCCCATAATGTGTTTTCGCACATGTAGCGCACAATGGTGCTGTTGGTGTGCGAAAGCAATGTTTAGGACAGATTAAGAAAATCACAGTTACACTGTTCATGAGCAGAGGTCTTAAAATGGCTATGTTGAAAATTTGGTGACAAAAGTCCATAAAATGACTGTGTTACGAGTGAGCAATGCGCAGTTTCCACGCACCCTCGTAAGTTCATGACTTTGTAATATTTTCAGTCCAGATTTTCACCAGTGGCATTCTGTCACACTTCCTTATGAACAGTACAGCTGTCATTTTCACAACATGGCTGAAGTGTGTTTCACACTTTCAGCTGAGATGCATGGTCGCTTGGGAAATCATTGTTCGGCACAGATAGAGAAAATCACAGTGACACTGTTCATGATCGAGGCACCAAAATGCCTGAGTTGACAATCTGCTGTAAAATATCCCAACCTAATTATATTACGGTGTGCGCTGGCACAGTTTCTATGTACGCCATAACTTCACCATTTTTAAATATTTTACTGCAGATTTGCAACATTGCCATTTTTCACCTCCCATGAACAGTACAGCTGTCAGTTTTACATCCTGTTTGAATGTTTTGCACCTGTGGTGCTAAATGCCGTATCACTGTGTACAAGCAGCTGCTAACAAACTGATATTCCCCTGTTCATGAGGTGGGGTCACAAAAAAAACGTGTTGAAAATTGGAGTGAAATACCAACGAATGCCTGAGGTATTAGGGTTTCCAACCATAACACCCAACACTGTAGAGAATGACAGGCATCAGGGGTGTGACTTGGGATTCCTGCCTGTAATGCTCATACCATTCCACACCCTGCAGCCAGTGAGAGGCATCGAGGTATGCCTTGGACTCTTCAGCCCCAAAGTTCACCCCATTCTCCTATATCGCACCCATCTCACCGCATTTCCTAATGAAATGGGTGCGCATAAGGGCCAAAGACCCCAAGGAACACCGTGACACTTGTTAGTGTCTGCAGGGTGGGGTGTGGTGAAATGGCGAGGCCGTTATGCCTGATGACCCAAATGCACACCCCAATGCCTGTCACTCTCTGCAGGGTGGTGGTGGGGTTGGCTTCAGTTCAGTACTTCACTGCCATTCCTATTACGCAGCTCTGTAACTTCTACATTACCACTGCCAATGCCAGCAAGCAAACATTCGGCATTGACAAATGCTTGTTATTTTCAGATTTGTCTAAAAAAGATTAATCTATTTTGACCCTAACTTTTTAATAGTATTTGCAGATTTACATATAAATTTCCTTACCATACTCATCATTGTAGTCTTTATCAACTTACGGGTTGCCTTCCACCTAGACTAAACAGTCTATAAAACTTGAATTGTCTTATGGATAATGTCTTGTGACAAAAAGATAACTCCCCCCACTCCCTGTATCCATTATTTCAGTTCAAAAGAGATGGAAGAGAATTGCATTCTAATGAAACAAGTAGGCTTGTTACTCAGAAGAAAAAAAACTAAAATGGGAGACTGCACTTTCTCAATCAGGGCAGCAAAAAGTTGGCATGAACTCCCAGTGTCAGTTCATTGTGGCAATAACCGTGACACTTTTAAATTAAAGGGACACTGTCAATCTTTTTTGCATTATATTATTTCTAGTTAAAAACCCTACATTTTATGAGAGCTTTACGTACTGTAAAATCCATTGATGATGCTGTTTTTATGTTTGCTTTAGAAAAGCATTGTAGAGGTGTGGCAGTGTTGTGGCCAGTGCAGCGGATGCTGTAATTGGCATGTCCCACAGCCACCAATTAATGCTGAACCTGCCAATGATGGCAGTTTCAGAGCGAGTGCCGCACTTGAAAGAAATCTGCGTTTGCAGTCAGGGGCAGTTTCATCATTGCAGCAGCAGTCCCCCCCCCACCTCCCAACCAGGCATACAGCAGGACAACAAATTTAAATGTTAGCTCCCTCCCATTGCTGCTGCTCGCCCTGCACCTTCCATTCTCTGTCCCCTGCTGACATCAGAGTGCTCAATCCCCATGTCAGCATGTATCCCCTCCCACATTAATGTGGTACTCTGGGAGCCCAGCCCAGTGTGCCACAAAATGCTTCTTTGATGTTTCTGACACCGGGATGCTCACTCCCAGTGTTGGATGCATCACCTCCCCATGCCTCTATATTCTCAGCTGACCATGGGGTGCCCAATCTCTGGGTCAGCATTGATCCCCCCTTCCAGTACTCTGGCACACTTGGAGCCCACCCCAGTGTGCCAAAATCCATTTATTTAATATTTCACCTGTAAAAAAGAAAACAGTCACACAACGTGTTTTTTTTTTTTTAAACTTAAAAAAAAAAGAAAATGGTCCCTTGTCATTCCTGCCGGCCCTCCTCCCCCAACCCACACCCTTCCTCTGCACATCCTATCTCCCTGCACCCCACTCACCCATACTTACCTCTGGAGGTCAGGAGCAGTGATCTTCTGTGGACTGAGAACATGTCTGCACTCTTCAAAGACCAACCAGGAACTGAAGAAATGATGGTAAGCCCTATAATAGCAGCCAATATGGGGTTTCAACTTAGGTTGATATCTCAGCCAATTTTTGAAGTTTTGGTCTCAAATGTTCAACATGGGGTGCTTGGGACCCCACCTCATGAGTACTGCCACTGTCATTTTGTTTCTCAGTCCCAAAAGGTGATTTCACGGTCACTGCGTGGAATCACCTTTCAGGACCAATTAATTATATGACAGTGTGACTGTTCATGAGGTGGGGTCCCAAAAAGCCCTTGTTGTAAATTTGGTAATAAAAACTCCAAACAATGACTGTGTTACGAGCATCCATTGTGCAGTTTCTACGCATGCTCGTAACTTCATCAATTTTTAATATTTTCACTCCAAATTTCCAACATTACCATTTTTTCACACCCCCTTATGAACTGTATAGCTGTTCTTTTTGGCATCCTTCCCAAAATGTGTTTTTGTACCTGTGGCGTAGAATGGCGCAGTCGCTGAGCAAAATTAACTTTCAGGACAGACTAATGAATTCACAGTGCCACTATTCATTAGGGTAGGTCCCAAAAAGGCCATATTGAAAATTTGGTGGAAACATTCCAAAAAATGACTGCATTACGAGCATGTGTTGCACAGTTTCTATGCACACTCGTAACTTCACCACTGTTTCGTATTTTCACTCCAGATTTTCAACATTGCCATTTTTTCATACCTCCTCATAAACAGTACAGCTGTCATTTTTCACATCCTACCTGAAATGTACCGAATGGCACACTTGCTGTGCAAAATCACCTTTTGGGATTGAGTAAAGAAATTATACTGCCACTGTTCATGAGGTGGGGTCCCAGAAAGCCCATGTTGAAAATTTGGAGCAGAAAAAACAACAAACGCCCGGGGTGTTAGGGTTTCCAAATGTAACACTCACCCTGTACAGACTGACAGGCATCGGGAGTGTGACCTTGGGTCATCTGCCATAATGCTCATGCCATTCCACCCCCACCCCCACCCCCAACCCCACCCTGCAGCCACTGACAGGCATCTAGGTGTGCCTTGGGGTCTTCGTCCCTGATGTTCACCCATTCTCCTATACTGCACCCATCTCAGCATATTTCCTTATGGAATAGGGCGAGCATAAGGGCCGAAGACCTCAAGGCACACTGTTACACCTGTCGGTGTCTGCAGGGTGGGATGAGGTGGAATGGCATGAGTGTTATGGCCGGCAACCCAAAGGCACACCCGCAGTGCCTGTCAGTCTCTGCAGGGTGGGGGTTGGGTTTGGTGTTACTTCAATACTTCACTGCCGTTTCTATTATGCATCTCTCTAACTCCTGCACTACCAATGCCAATACCAGCAAGCAAACATCTGGCATTGACAAATGCTTGTTTATATCTGCCTTTTTGCTTAGTAGGACTGAAATGCATGCTAATGTATAGTTGTAAACAACTGTGTTTTGTTTTGTATCCTGGATCTATTTTTACTGCACACTTCCTGAACAATAGAAACACTCTCAAACAGTGCAGCCAGTCATGATACAATACTCTCCTTTACATCCCCTGCATAATGAGTGACTAGACTGTGTTGGGGGTGTTCCCAGGTCCAGCAACAATGCAGTGGGAGTTGATCAAAGAATGTAGACAAACGTGTTTTGGTGTGGTAACACCAGTATGGTGGGCAGTCTGTTTTTCATTGTTTAAAAGAAAAAAATAATTAGAATCAAACAACTAGCTACATCAGCAGTCTCTACAGAATGTGAACAGTCATAAGATGTGTTTTTTTTTTAAAACAAGGGACACTCCGAGGTCTAATGGGGTTGACAGTGTCCCTTTAAATCTAAGGAAGCACCTTTTTAGTCAGTGTTATGTATGCATCTTACTGTAATGTCCTTTGTATGTATAATATCTGTATTATATATTAATTTTATGTATCATCATGACCGTATTCGTATGGTCCTGAGTCGCACATGAAAAAAGGGCCACTGGCTCATTGCACTTACCCGGTAAACAAACGTTTAAATAAATAAAAAAAATATAAAATGAGTCAAGAGCTTTCTGCATTGTGATTGGCTAAGAAGTTCCTGTAGCTATGTCCTTATCAGGGCATATTGTACCAGCTGGTACTTCTTATGCCAACCAGGATGCAGTGCAGCCAGATATCCATGCCCGCCAGCATGAAGCAAAATGCTCTGGCAGTCACGTTAGTACTGTAAAATCAGTACTTGCACAGCAGTCGAGTTTTCCAACTTCCAGAACTATCCAAGCACTGCATTAAAATTGAAAGACCCCAATGTAAAGTGTCATGTAATGAAAATAACAAGCTGACCTTTATTTCAGTTTGTTTTGGCAAAAGTTTGTGGTAGCCCACTGATCCACATCTCTCCCATAGACTCTTGGTCCGTTCCTTCACTCCCCCTCCCTGTAGCTGCTCTCTGTTCCCCACGACATTCCTCAGCCCCCCCTTCTCCTCGACATCCATGACCTAAAGTGCCGCTCTCTGCAGTAGAGGTTTTCGGTACTGCCTGTTGCAGCATTCTCCCATTAGAAAAGTTGCACTCACTCCAATGGACCCGATGAAACAGAAAACCACTCTGAGCAATGGCGGCTCCAAAGGGACACGCTTGCTTATAGCTCGGTCTCTGAAAAGGCAAGACAACCGCAGAAACAGTAAAACATGAATTATAAAAATAAAATACAGTGTATATCTATCTGTCTATTTGGGGGGGGGGCAAAGTAGTCTGTGTATGAGGAAGAGCTGAAAGTCTGTGTTACGGCGGTTGCAAAGCTCGCTAGTAGCTCACTCCCTGTAAAAGCAAGGCACCCACAGGAAAACACAAAAATTGATTGCAAAAATAAAATACAGTCTATGTCTGTGTATTTGTTGGGTGGGGGTTAACCAGAGCACTCTCTGTATGGGGGACAGCCTTCTACTGGCCACCAAGACAATGTCAAGCACAGCACAGTACACTAATATGGCAACTATTTTTTTCTAATTTGGCAATAAAACCTCCCCTTCCCCCATTTTTATCATCTTTTTTTTTCTCTTAAATATTCAGTTAGGAGACCCACTTTATATGTGGAATAAGACACTCTGAGATGTGGTTTATGGACTGATAAGAGCATTTCCCTGGTGCTAAAGGCACTCACTTACGCACCTGGGGCGTGCTCTTATCAGGCCATAAACCACACCTCATTCTGTCTTATTCTTTACGTAATATGTCCCACTTAGACAAAAGGAACTTGGCTGCACTGGTGTAGATAACTTGTCCATAATTAAGGGAAGGTAGAAGCATGCCCTTCACAATGGTCAGTCAAGCGGGGGGATGAGGAAGCAATTGGTTCAGTAAGCCATACCAATCTTCCCATTAACAACCCTGCATACAGTAGCGATATGCAAGGGGAGGTCCAGTTGGGAGTTGAGGGTGACGCCTAGGTAGTTACTTGAAAGAAGAGGCAGCAGTCAGAGTTAAATCATCAATACTGGACACAGCCAGGGGCTCAAGCCATGACCTAATTTTTGCACGAGAGACAAAAAGCATAATTTCAGGTTTTTTTAGGTTGAAGACCAATTTATTTGCAGATAGCCAAAAGTGAATTAGGTGGAAGTCTTCATGTAATTGTGAATTGATAATCCTGATATCAAGGGAGCTAGACAAAAGTACCAGATCATCTGTGTACAGGGTGGAGCTACAATGAACAGGTATGTGGGGAGGTCATTTACAAACAGTGAAAAAATAATAGGACCAAGGATTGAGCCTTGGGGTACACCAACTGAAACAGGAGCTAGTTCAGAGAAAGTTTGGTTGAATCTGACCAATTGCTGTCTACTAAGTAAATAGCAAACTAGGCAGTAAAATGGTCAGACAGTCCAAAGGAATGCCATTTTGCGCAGAGAAGTTTGTGATCCACCAAGTCAAAAACGTTGGAGAGATCAACAAAGCTCTGGTTCATGGCCACCCTAATGTCAAATGTGACCTTAGAAAGGACAGTGGAGGTACTATGCTCCCTCCAGAAGCCATGCTGTGCTGGGGATAGTAGGTCATGCATACAAAGATATTCAGTGAGTTGGGATGCATCAGTTTTCTCCAGAAGCTTACTAAGGGTGGGCAGGATAGCTCTGGGATGGTAACTGGGAATGCATTTTAGATCTCCTTGCTTAAAGACTGGAACCACTCAAGCAGCATTCCAGACATCAGGCATGATAAGAGGAAGCAAGAACATGTTAAATATATGTAAAATGGGTAATGCCAGAAATGGAGCACCAAGATGGAGGAGCTTTGGCTCCATGTTGTTATGACCAGGAGGAGCGATGAACCGATGACCTACAGACCTCACCAGCCATAACAGTGTTGAGGTAGGAGGAGAAATGAGGCACCCATGAGGTAGGGGAGACCACAATCACATCCTGGGACTCAGGACCAGAAGACAGGGAGGTGAAGGCAGAGAGATCCAAAAACTGTTGATTAAAAGTGTTAGCTATAGTGCAAGGGTTATTACAATTACCCCATCAATGAGCATATCATTGACTTGTTAATTTAGAGAGCCTCCAATAACATTTTTAATGTTACTCCAAAAACTTGTTGGGTCTTTGGCAGTAGCCAAAAGAAAGAATCTACAAAGTGTGTTAGCTGTCATTCTTTTGCTCAACCTGTTTATGTTCACAGAGATCATCTCCTACTGCTCCAAGTTTATTATGATATTCATTTGTGGGTTACAAGCAGTGGTGGGAGGCCTAGTGCCTCTGGATCAAACAGTATTTATTAAGGGGCCGAATCTTCACAACAGTATCCGGCACCTCTTTAATATCCTTTCATAGCAACAGGAAAGTGTACAATTAGCTATCAACCTGGATGGTGAGAAGGTCTTGAAGAGGACTGGGCCTTCCTCTAACATACATTCTAGGCAGTGGGACTTGGGCCGATATTTATAACATGCATAGACACTTTATATGAATCCCTAGAGGTGGCAGTCAGGGTTAATGAGGTAATTATATACAGGTTCCATCTGCAATGTGGCACAAGGCAAGGGTGTCCCATCCTGTCTGTTATTCCCCCTATATATTGAGGCTCTGGCGGTGGTGGTGAGGCAGCATCCAAACATTCCGGTATACAAATGGGGGGTAGAACAAAAAATAGGCCTTTACACTGATGATTTTATATTCTTCCCTAGAGACATGGAGGTTTGAACCCCAGCCCTGCACTGAGAGTTGGAAACACTTGTTGTGATAGCTGGCTATAAAATTATCACAAGTCAGAAGCTTTGTTGGTCTCAGGACACTGCACCACCCATGTCAGTGACTCCTTCCCTTTTAAACGGGCACCTCATAACACCATTAGATACCTGGGGATATGCATAACTCCACAACTCTCCAAGCATTACCACATAAATCACATACGCCTCCTACAGGAGACAGCAGAGGATTTAAACACTTGGACTTTGCTTTTGCTGGCTCTGGGGGAAGAGTGGCAACATTAAAAATGAAGGTACTACCCTGGCTGCTATTTCTCTTCCAGGCATTACCTATAACCATTCCCTGGTCCTTTTTGGAGAAGCTCAGTGGGCTCAAACTTAAATTATTGTGGCAAGGACATAGGATTCAAGTCAGGCTGTCCACACTGACTCTTCCCAGAGAGCAGTGGGGCATGGGGCTCCCTAATTTTGAATGGTATTATTTAGCAGCCCAATCAGTGCAGCTGGTCTCCATGACTAAGCAAAAGATTGACACAGGCTGGTATATACTGTTCTAGAGAACAGAAAACTCTGCCTGAATCACTTTACACCGTACCTTTCGTGCAGTGAACTAACCAGCATGTGCAAAATATTAGCAACCCTTGGTCCAGAACGTCTATGAAAGTGTTACAAGAGCTTCGAAAACTCAGTCAGACAGCAGAGGGCATACCTGCTCTCACAGTAATTATAGGGAATCCAGACTTCCCACAACAAGGGCTGGATCCAGGTTTTCGCCGCTAGAATCAGCAGGGGCTCACTATGTTTTCCGCATTTCTGTCAGGAGGGGTCTGCCTTTCCTTTGCAGACTTAAAAGCTAAGTTTAACCTACCTAATAGTGACCACCATAAGCTCTTGCAACTAAGACACTACATCCTAGTTAAGGACAGCAGAACATTACTGTAACAAGAACTGTCTGAACTAGAGGACTGTCTCAACTAGGCAGGTAGATTAAGACACTGGGAGGTCCATTTTTGTCATGTACTGCACGCTCCAGGCAAATGATGATTACACTATTGGTAAGGTCAGACAGCTTTGGGAGGCAGAGGCAGGCCACCCAATTTCAGATACAGACTGGGTCGAGGTTCTGGGAAGAGGGTGGGAAGTTTCCATGTCCCCTGGATGAAGGGAGTATTGATGGAAAATCTTTTAAGATTTTCCACATCCCTGTCATTACAGTGCACATTAGTGCAAACAACTCTAACATCTTCTGGAGGGGGTGTTAGGGGATAGAGACCCACTATTTTGAGGATGCCCCCAGGCCCTGATTCAAGACTACTTGAAATATATTCGTACAGAAATGGAGACTATTTGAGGCATCACTATTCCCATAGATGGCAGAAGGGTCTGAAAAGTGGTAGGGCCAAGGATGTAAGGGGTAAATTCTCTCCCTAACCCTCACACCCCCGGATGAGTGGGTTCACTCACACCCTTATTTTTTTTCTCAAATTTGTAATATGTGGAGTACCTTCCCCTCACTGACTAACAGCATTTTCCTGAGCCTAGTGCTTTGAATCCGCCCCCAAGCCTGGCCCTTCATTTTCATTTCTTAAGTTTAACCACTGGGCCTGAACTCAGTAGGATGTGACAGTAGCCCACCCCCATCAACACTACTCAGACCTTAACTTCTCAAAATTCTGCTGACACGCTACAAGACACAAAGGGAGTGATTAGTAAGTAACACTGTTTACTGCCAATGCTGCATTTCAAAGGCCCAGTTCTTCACAGTACTACATTCTGACAGCCTGCAAGCCACAAGGGGAGTGACTCATATGTAATTCTGTTTACTGTACACGCTGCATGTGAAAGGCACAGTTCTCCCTAGTTATACATTACTATCGATGCAAAAACTGATAGGGCCAGGCACTATCACTTACGGAACGTGGTAGGGCTATGGCCATAGTGCCCCTTCCCCATTCTGTCACTTATGACTATTCTCTTTTAATACAAAGTAATGGTATTGGGCCTAACCCCACCAGGGTTGAAAAGACAGAAATACAGAGAAGTTTGTCATGCACTTCGTCTCATGGCAGTGAAGGCAGTCACTTGCCACTGGCTGGCCATCGCCATACCAACTCTTAATGGAGTGGCAAGCTAAAGTGCAGCAGCTAGTGGTCATGGAGAGAATAACAGCAGAGCTTAGACCTAATTGAGAAAAAGATATTGATAAATGGGGACAATAGGAAGCATACAGTACAGTAACCTGAGCTGAGATGTATTAGATTCTAATACCTGTACCCTAGAACTGAGAGAACAAGCATGCATTAACAACCTGAAATGAATGACAGACGCAGTTGATGTTAATGTTCAGTTTCTTGTTTTATTACTGCGTATTTTTAAAAGTTTCCTATTTTATCATATGAATGATCTTTCCAGCAATGTATAAGGCAGCAGGGCAGAACATATGTCTGGAAGCATGGAAAACAATAACAGCAGTAATAAATAAATAATGAATGCAAAGTCGTACGTGAACTGGATACACAATGGATTCATAATTCTACTGTGAGACATGCTATATATGCAGTATGAAATCCAGGTAGTTGTATCAATGCAACATCAAACTGCTCTATTAGTATGCTTTAGGCTGTATATACCATGAGGTTTCAATAAACTTGAAGGTTTTTTTTTTTCCCGTAATTTCTTCATCCTACCCAGCTGAAAGTTACAAAAAAAAAAAAATGACTTGTCAAACAGATTACATTTTTTGTTTTGTCTTTTTGAGGTTTGTCATAGATGTAGGAGTTGTAGAACATTTTGCATCCATTTGATGCTTTTAAGCCCATTTAACAGTGACCTAATGTACTTAAATAAAATGTTTTTTTAACACTTCTACTTGTAAAACAAGACTTGCTGATAACCCTTCAAGGAGAGCTGCTGTGACAAACTGTGTTTAGATTTTTGTTTCATATGTGCATGGTAGTCTAGGGTTTGTGCCCAGAGCTGTGAACCTGGAGACCCACAACTGGATTCCGCTACCTCTAGTGTATGACCCTGAGCAATTATTTAACCTCCCTATGCTTAGTCTCCTCTCTCTACTGCTTTATTCTTTAATCATTCCATACCCTCCCTCAATCTCACTTGCTCTCTGTACATGCTGAAGCATAGCTGTTCATGGCTTGTAAAGAACTTTGAAATGCAGTATGTATGAACCATTTAATGTTTAAAACCAAGTCCTCTCCATTCTTCAAAAGGATAAGTCTTCTCATCTGTACTTCTTCATAGCATTGCCAGTGCATCTATCAGTACTGTAATTAGTGAGGTACTGTGCACTGCATGGCAAAGGAACATATACACAGTTTACCATGCTTTAATAAATTAATTTTTAAAGTATTTCCACAGTGCAAAACATACGCACATAGCCCAAAGCAATTTATTTATCTTTTGATCTTTGAGTTAAAAAAAGATACAAGATTTCTGTGTCATGTTTTATTCTGCAGGCTTATCATCACTGGAAAAAACATACCCATAGATGAGAGGAAACATCAGAGAAACATAGACATTGTTGGCCGGAAAAGACCATCGGTCCATCCAGTCTTCCTTGTTATGCCCTATGTTACCTCAGGACGAAATGTCTAGATGTGGTTTATGCCCTCCATTCCCCCTTACTCTCTGGTTTACTGTTACCCCTCTGAGTAACTATTAATCCCTTAACTCTGTCCAAGCCTAATGGAAACCATTGATGTTTTTTGCACCCATCACATCAGTTAGTATGCTGCCCATTGCTCAGCTCTGTGAAATAGAATTTACATCCCTCCTGAATCTCCCAATGATGCACAGTATTAATAAAAACTATATATAGTACTAGGATTGATTATAGCTTTTATAACAGTACCGTGTGTACTGTAGGCTGTCACTGACTTTGTTAGATTGAATAAAGGGTACAAAATGTCAAATGCCATGTTGTAGGAAAGGCATTGTAGCCTAGTGGTCAGAGCACTGAGTACAGAGCTGTGAACCTTGAGCACAGGTTCGAATCTCATCCCCATCAACTCATTGTGTGACCTTGAGCAAGTCACTTAACCTTCACATACTGTATTAATCCTTCTCTCTCTCTCGTGCGCGCGCTCTCTCTCTCCCGCCATCCACCAAACCTCCCTCAGTCTCACCTAATGCCTGCTGTCAACTGTTCATAAACTATAAAGCATTTTTAGATACAGAGAATATAAAAGATGCCTCAAAAACTAAGTTTCATTCCTTCCTTCTAGAGCTGTGCAGAATATAAAATTCCATCCATGGAAAGCCCATGGAATGACCATTCCGATTCCATGAAATTCTGTGGAATTTTGCAAATTTCTTAATTTCAGTTATTTCACTATACTTTTAAATGTACTTGTCCAAATAACACCAACCTTGACACATAAGCAGTACCCAGTGGCTTGCAAAAATGTACCAAAGTCCAGAGTTGTAGATTGAAAGGGGGCAGAGTTATGGGTGGTCAAACATGTAATCAAAATTTCATTTTCAGTTATTTTGAGATAATTTTATAATTTCTTCTCCAACTTTCTCCACAATATCAGGATTTAGAGAAGCATATAGAATGGATATATGCACCATGTTTTAAGTCTCAAGCTTTAATGGGAGCTGAGTTATAGGTAGTCAAATAGTTTGCCAACATTTGGATTTCTGTAATTTTAGCATAACTTTAATAGTGTTCATTGAAATATTACAAAAATTTCCAGTTATACAGGTTAGCATTACATTTGTATATGCACATAGTTTCAGATTTCTAGCATTAAATGGGACTGCATTATAACCTGCAAAACATGTTGCCAACATTTTAATTTTGGTTAGTGCCCTCTAATTTTAAAACTACATGTCCAAATCTAACCAGAGTTGAAACATTTCAACTACTATACCACATGGTCATTTCTGAAAAAGTTCATATTATCTGCTTTAAATGGGATTAAATGAAAAGTAGTCACACTTTCTCAACATTTAAAAGTTTAATTTTGCAAGAATGTAAACTACAAATTTATAAACCCCTGAAACTTTTAAACTAGAGTATGCAATACCATTAAATTTGGCAGGTTCATAGACCTTACAAAGGGACTGTGTGTGCCAATTTTATTAATTGCTTGCTATGAGAAATTGCAAAATAACATCTTTACTTAAAGTCAGATACCATGAGTCTTTGTGAAAACTGCAGAATTTCATGAAAAATTCCATAAAACTGGAATTTTCTAATTTCACTCAGCCTTATCTGGGGGGGGGGTTCTAATTTAAGGATAGGGGTATAAGAGGCAGGTAGCACAGGGGGTCACCAGGTTCTGGAGTTAGATGCACAGTTTCACCAAGAAATGGACAGCTGAGCTATGTAGCACAACCGTTGTAGACCCCCAGGTTGGAGCAAGAAAGCACAGTGTCAACAATTCCAACCTGAATGCAGGGTATTTAAGGATCACATCCAGTAAATTTATGATCCAGGCTGCCTGGTGTACATGCAAGTCTGGGACTTAGAGGTACTCAAAAACATGTAGTAGGGGAAGACAATGTATTGGGCAGCAGGAAGAAAGAATTCTGGCTATTCCAACAGGGTAGGTTGACAGGAAAAGGAGTAGGTGACTCATGTTTTAAGGAAGTTTGTCACTGTAAACATAGAAACATAGACTTTGACAGCAGATAAGGGCTGCTTGGCCCATCTAGTCTGCCCATTTCCCTACCTACAGGATAAGCTGCAGATTCTAGTTAACCAACAGCCTATTTCTTTTTACCCCCCACAAGAGTTGCCTTATGTCTGTCCCATGTATTCTTGAATTCTCCCACAGTTTTAGACCCCACAACCTCCTGTGGAAGGCTGTTCCATGCATCCACCACCCTCTCTGTGAAAAAATACTTCCTCACATTGCCCCTGAACCGTGCCCCCATCTTTAAATTGTGTCCCCTTGTTGTTGCACATCTCTTTTTCTGAAAGATGCTACCCTCTTGTACTTTGTTGTTTCCACTGAGGTACTTAAACGTTTATATCGTGTCCCCCCTTCTTTCCTCAAGGATATACATATTAAGCTCTTTTACACTCTCCTCATATGGCTTCTCTTGCAGACCCTGCATCATTTTAGTTGCCCTCCTCTGGACTGCCTCTATCCTATCTATATCCTTGCGGAGATGGGGTCTCCAGAACTGGACGCAGTACTCCAAATGGGGTCTCACCAACTGTCTGTACAGAGGGATAACAACTTCCTGTTTTCTGCTGGTGATGCCTCACCCTATACATTCCAGTATACCCCAGCCCTCCCTACTGCCTTCTCACATTGCTTGCTAACATTAAGGTCATCTGATATGATTACCCCCAGGTCCCTTTCCATTTTTGTTGTTGTTACTACCTGCCCCCCCATTGTGTAATCTTCCCCTGAGTTTTTGTTACCCAGGTGCATTATTTTGCACTTCTTTGCATTGAATCCAAGCTGCCATACTTCTGACCATTCTTCCAATCTTGCCAAGTCCCTTCTCATCCTTTCCACGCCTCCTTGTGTATCAACCCTGTTGCAGATCTTTGTGTCATCTGCAAAGAGACATACTTTTCCTTCCAGTCCCTCTGCAGTGTCACTTATAAAGACATTAAAAGGGACTGGACCCAGTACTGAACTCTGCAGTACCCCACTAGTAACCCCTCTTTCTTCAGAGTGGACTCCATTTACAATTACCTTCTGTGTCCTGTTGTCCAGCCAGTGTTTTACCCAGGCTACCACCCTGGGACCCACTCCCAGGCTGGTTAAGTTGACTATTAATTTTTTGTGTGTGACTGTGTCAAATGCATTGCTAAAGTCTAGGTAGGCCATGTCCACAGCCCCTTCCTGGTCTACTACTACTACTACTTTGGTCACCCAGTCAAAGAAATCAATTAGATTCGTCTGACATGGCCTTCCCTCTGTGAACCCATGCTGCCTTGGGTCCTGTGCCTCACTGGCCTCTAGGTACTCAACAGTTCTTTCCTTCAGAAGTGATTCCATCACTTTCCCTACCACAGAGGTCAAACTGACAGGTCTGTAGTTGCCTGCCTCTGTCTTGGTCCCACTTTTGTGAAGGGGAATCACATCTGCCTTCCTCCAGTCCTCAGGTACCACACCATCCTCCCATGATTTGTTAGAAAGGGTAGTTAAGGCCAGCCTGGTGGCGCTGAGGGTTGAGGCGCTAGACGCACACTCGCATTACACGCCGGTGACCCGGTTCGGGAACGGACCTCGGGCCGCCGGGGTTGGCCGGGGTAGGGGAGGGATCGAGCATCCCAACGGATGCCTCCTCCCTCAGAGGGATTCTCAACCAGTATGCCACGTGGGAGCACCGCGCTCGGGGTTGAGGCTCCGTTACCGAGTCCGGGAGGGGACGCTGTTAGCTGAGGGAGGCGTGGCGTCAGCACGCCACCCCCAGGACGACGCCTGTGTGCCGGCATCCCAGGGGGCCGGGGAAGTGGGAGAACAGCGGAAAATGGCAGTCCTCTGTGTCCCTAGATGAAGACTGCCCCATCTCGAGCCCACCAAAGGACAGACCCTGCTGTGCAAGGAGGAAGAAGAGGTAAGGGCACTCTAGGGGCAGATCCTGGAAGGGGGCTTCGGGGTATGTGCAGTCGGAAGGAGGGGGACACCGGGGATGGGAGGAGAATAAAAAAAAAAAAAGAAAGGGTAGTCAGTGGTTTCACTAGTTCTCCCCTTAATTCTTTTAGAATTCTGGGGTGAATTCCATCAGGCCCCATTGCTTTGTCCACCTTCAGTTTTAGGAGTTCTTTCAGAACCCTTTCTTCTGTGAAAGGACTGGGATCAACCCCCCATCAAGAGTGCTTCTGTTAATTGGATTAGGCACTTCCCCCTCCTCCTCTTTTGTGAATACTTAGCAGAAATATTCATTCAGTATCCCTGCTTTTTCGCTGTCCCTCTCTGCCCACCCACTGTCCATTCTATTTAGCCTCGCTATCCCTTCCTTTGTCTTTCTACGCTCCCTGATGTACCTATAAAAAGTTTTATCCCCCTTCTTAACCGAGTTGGCTATCTTTTCCTCAGTTTTGGCCTTTGCTATTCTAACTTCCCTCCCTGCTTCCTTCTGCCTTAACTATTACAGCTCTCTGTCTTGCTCCTTCTGTGTTTCCTTATACTTCCTAAATGCTATCTTTTTCTCGCTGACTTTCCCCGCCACCTCTTTTGAGAACCATAGTGGCTTTTTCTTTCGATTTGTTTTTTTTCTTTGCTTGACACAAAGGCTTGTTGCTTCTGTGATGGCAGTTTTGATGTTTCCCCATTGTTGCTCCACCCCTCCTTCTAGCCTGTTTGCTATTGCTTTTCTAAGGCACTCTCCCATCTTGACAAAGTCAGCCCTCCTAAAGTTCAGTACCCTCACTTTTGTATAGTTTGATTCTGTAGCTGAGTTTATTGTTAACCACACTGTTTGATGGTCACTTGTTCCCAAATGGCAACCCAGAGCAAAGAGGATATCAGTGGGATCAGTAGTTCTACTCAGTCAATCTGGCTATGCCAAAAGAGAAGGGGGGGGGGGTAGTCACCCAGTGAGGAACAGCAGGACTGCAAAAAGCTCAGCCCAGCTTATCAAATGAAGTAGTGATATGTGCATTGTTAATATTATATTCCACAAAATAAAATTCTGGATGCTTCATCTACAGAATATGCTATAATAAATATGTGAGATAATGTTACTAATCGTTTTTTTCCTTCTTTTGCAAAATTAAAACTGCTTAACCAATTTATCCAGTTGTGTTAGACACCATGATACATGGACTATGGATACGCATGTCAAATGTTAACGCTGTGCATGCAAGAGAAGAGAAGTTACAAACATTCACATATTTGACAGTTTTCAGAAAGTTTTGAAAATATTTACATAGTTATGTTTTGAACCCCTGTAACTTAAAAATCTCTTATCTAATTCACTCCATATTCAGATCATTGTATAAGCATTACAGAAAGGTTATCCATACTAATTTACACATGTCTAGCTCCAAAGGTACTTGAGTTATATGTATATGAAATTATGTTCTTGAAATTTTCTGAAAAAAATAAAATGACAGCTTTTGAGCACATACAATTTTGAGACAATGCATCATATTTTTGTGAAATCTGGCACATTGTTAGAACACCTATTGTCAAGAAATCATACCAAATTTAAGATCCCTGATCCAATAGATGGTTAAGGTATTTGCAGATAAAAATGTTTATGAAATTTTGCTCAAACAATAAAATGACAACATTCAAGCCCCTACAATTTTGAAACTATCTCACCAAATTACATGGCGTTTGGCAAGTTTGTGGCCAATGTCCCAATAGAGTATGTATTCAAATGTCAGACCTCTAACTTGAACAGTTATTGAGTTATAGCCAAATTACTAAATTTTAAAAAGTCCACAAAATGTCTGCAAAATTCAGCAGAATTTCACATAATTTTGTGAATTGTCATCGAAATTCCATGGATTCAGAATTTTCCCATTTTGCACAGCTCTACTTCCTTCATAATATGGGTAATGCTACATTAAAAATTGTACAAAAAATTTTTAAAACTGAAAAATGCATAATTTATTGCATTTTAAGATACAAAAAATGGCCTGCTCAGTGGCATGAAGGGTTGAGGCACCATACGTGTCATGTCCTGCCATGCTGGTGATCCGTGTTCAGAAATGGATGTGGTCACTCAGGGTCTGGATGGGTGAGGGAGGATTGTGTGTCCGAAGCACTGCTGTCCTCCCATGGGGACAGGAGTTACTGTGGCTTGCCGTCTTACAGCCATCCGGTGGCAGCACGTTCAGTGACACCAGGGGAGTGAAGGGAATTCATGTTCGGGGCAGTCTTCATGGAGCTGGAGCACATACAATGCACTCATTGCTAGAGATGCAGCAGAGTTTTACTTTGCTGGTAAATATTTGACAAAGTCGCCATATTCGCCTCCGGGAATCAGTTCTCAATTATTATTTGAGAATTATTTGAGAATTCACCATTTGTAATGTTACATTGCTTTTGGAGTTTTTTAAGTGCAAATTGCACTTAAAAAAAACAAATCAAGAAGAAGTTACACATGTTGAATCCCCCAAATTCTTGCTGTCTAGTGGCCCCCCCCCCCCCACGGATTGCCGGCTAAAAAGTATATATTTTAATTAAATCCCTGGTGTCTAGTGGTCCCCCCAATTGCTAGCCAGCTGGCCACAATGTAAAATAATATTTATATATATTTTAAATTAAATCTTGTATCTAGTGGTCCCCCCACCCACATGATCAACAAGCCACGGTTGTAATAATTTAAAAAAGTTTATTTCATAGTGTAGGGTTCCTCCCAGGACCCCAATCTCATGATGTCGCACCCATTAATAATAAAAATAGTTTTCCATAGTGTAGGGTCGCACCCCGGTCCCCGATCATCTGATTCCCCCACCCATTAATGATAAAAATAATATTCTATAGTGCAGTGTCCCTCCCCACTCCCCACTCCTGTTTGCCGCACTGTAATAAAATCCTACCCCCTTTTCAATATCATAGTGTCCCTCCCCATCCCTGCCACCAACTGCCACACTGTATTGTAAAAATTAAACCTTTTCCATAGTGCAGGGTCCCACCCCAGTCCCCGATCACCCACCCAAGAATAAAAAATACGTTTCCATAGTGTAGGGTCCCACCCCAGTCCCCGATCACCCACCCAAGAATAAAAAATAAGTTTCCATAGTGTAGGGTCCCACCTCATTGCCCAATCTCCTGATCCCACATCCATTCATAGGACAAATATTTTCCCTAGTGTAGCTTGTTGCCCAATTGCCCACCTGATATGAAAATTTATATCTTTCCATAGTGTAGTGATCCCCCCAACTCCCCACCCACTCTGGTAATCACATACCACCCCGCACTCTCTACCTCAGCATGGCAGCCGGTTGGCGGCGAGCAGCGCAGCCCTCCTCACACCTCCACGGCTGCCTGCTGACTGAACTGTCAATGAATTCATACAGTATACACTACAAGCCCATTGGTCAACAAGATACAAAAAATGTGTTTTGAAAGAATATTTGTACCAACCAAAGAATATGCTTAAAGGGACACTGACAGTGTTTAACGTGAAATTTTACAAAAGGTAAATTACTTTCCCTCTAGCAACATTTCAATTACCAGTATTTAGCGCTGCAAAGATCTAGGATTCCTTCCTTTTCAAAGTGTGTTTCTTCTTTTTTTTTTTTGTTACCAAAAAACCTAAAGAGTGGGTGGCTCATACTTCTGTGCGTATGATCTACCCCACAGACTATGCCATTCATGAGTATACTGGAGACCGTACTCCTGTACTTATGAGATCAGGTGCATGTATGAAAAACAATCTGTGTGTCATTCAGTATTATAATCATCAATAGAGTAATAAAATTTTAAGTAAAATATATGGTTTGATAGAGTATAACATGACTTACTGTTTAGTCACATCTACTTGTGCTACAAAACTGAACATTAGAACCTCATGAAGAAGCTATATGAAAATGCAGACTAAGACAGTGAGCATGTGTGTCAGACATGACCTCCTGCCAAAGGTGTCCTGACAGTCACAATCTGCATTTTCAAATGGCCTTTGTATAAGTTTCCAGTACTCAGTTTTGCAGCCCAAGTAGATGTAAGCCTTAGTCATGTTATACTCTGTCAGCCAATATATTTGACTCAAAATGTTTATTTTTATTCTGTTGATGATTGTAGTACTGAATAAATGAGAGAGATTGCGCACTATTTTTTTTCATTCATGCACCCAGTTTCATAAGTACATGCTCTGGAGTCTCATAAGTGGAAGAGGCCGTGGGTTGGATGAGATATGTGGAGGTAGGAGTGGCCCTCTTTTTAAGTTTTTTGTATAAAAAATGAAATAATTCCTAAGAAAGGTATCCTACGTCTTTGTAGTATTGAACACTGGTAGCTGAAATGTTGTTAGAGAGACATTAGTTTCCGTTTTGTAAATTTTAACTCAGAACACTGATAGTGTCCCTTTATGAAAAATTAGCTTTACCGTGGTGATCATAAATATCTAACTTGGTAATGTGGTTTAATGATGTTTAAATTATCATTTCCTTATTTAATTTTAATCATTATTTAATGCTTCTAGCCCCTTGCTCCAATCCCTGCCGCCCTTCCAGCCCAGTCATCTACCTGCCTTTACAGAGTTGAGTTCCATGAGGATTTGGTGGCAGTTCGAGGCATGAGAATGCTGACAGTGCATCCTGGTAATTACCATGTTCCCTGCTGCTTTCATCCTTGATTTCCCCCTGACCCTTTCTCAGTCCACATGGAACTGAGCAGAGCTTCCAGTGGCTACACATATCCACAGTGAACCCCTGTGGAGGAGCTTGCTGCCAGACCCTCCACAGGAGTCAGTATGGCAGTGGAACCTGACACCATCTGTCCGCAGGCTCAGATATGCTGCCACTGACTGTGTTACCCAGCCCTTGTTGAGTATCCCAGCTCCGTGTGTCCGTTCCCTAATCAGGGTCCCTGGCATTGCACTCTTGGGGACGTTAGATACCCCTCTCTTATTTTATTTTTATTGGTTTGTCTGCCTTTTCAAAAATTGTTTTCATTAGAAACATAGAAAATAGCCAGCGTAAGAAGGGCTTGCAGTTTATTCAGCTTGCCCTGTAAGATTGTACATGCTTCCCTTAGGGGATCATGACTTACCTCCCCCTTCCTCGTCCCATTTCATTGAGCAGCCCTTTGTGGTTGCCCCATCCCCTCTTAAAACTCTCCACTGTTTTTGCACTGACCAGTGCTTTCAGTAGCATGTTCTAGCCCTCCACCACCCTCTCAGTAAATTAATACTTCTTTACATCTCTTCTGAACCCCCACCATTTTTTTTTTACTATTTTCTCTGGTATTTGTGTTGCAGCTTGTTGTGATCATCCCTGTGAAGCCCACCTTCTTAATACATTGCATGTATTTAAATGTCTCAGTCATGTCCCCCCTTTCCCTTCTGGCCTCCAGTAAGTACATTTTGAGGCACTCCAGTGGTAGTTTACTGACATGATAAAGGTGATTGCATAAGCATCACCTTATAGCATCCCTCATCCATTCCATTACTTTCTGGGTTATGCCCACCTGACAGACTGTGATGCACATGTGACCAGATCTGTAATCTGGTCCTCCTCAGCTCCCAGTCTTCCTACAGGAACTTAGTCTGAATCTTCCCAGGCTGTTATTCAGTTTTTCCTGCTATATTGTACTAATGTAACACTGGACTGAAATTGTGCTATGGTATGATCAGTCAGTAATTAAATAATGTGCTATATAATAGCTTTATGTTACTAATTGTTTTTTATTCCCTATTGGAGAACATGCTATTAAGTATCAGCCTGTATAGCATGCTGACAAGTAGACTGATGTAATTGGATACTGTGTCTCCCTTGCTATCCTCCCTCCTTACAGTGGGAATAGGGATGCTGTAAGGTGATGGTCATACAATCACCTTTATCAGGTGAGTCAACTAGCACTGCATATTGCACCACCATACAACATCCCTCTTCCTTACTATCTGGGTATTAAAAAGCAATCCACCTGAGTATGGAGGGGAGGAGGATAGCATTTGAGCTGTTGAGTCAGCTGAGTTCAGAGGACTTTCCTGGCAAAAGCGAATCTCTCTGAGTAAAGTATGTCTAATCTGTAGTGTCTGACAGATATGTGGATGGTGGTCCAGGTGGCCTTGGTGCAAATCTCTTAGACAGATGCTTGGTTTCTCTCCACCCATGATGTAGCCATGTCTCTTGCAGAGTGGGCTTTCACCCCTTCAGAAGGTGTGAGGTTTGAGGATCTGTATGCTTCTACAGTAGTATTTTTGATCCATTTGGCCAGAAATGACCTTGCTGCTGCTTGGCTCTTTCTTTTTTTCATTAAAGTTTTTCTCCCTGGGCATGTCGCAGGCAGCTTGCTCCATCCTGTCCTGTCTCCCCCACTCAGCAACTGCCTCCCTGGCTCACCAAGCTCCATATCCCCCATGGATTGCCCCCGTGGTGGGGCCAGGAAGGGAAGGGGCACCGCCCCCCACTTGGACACCCAGTGTCCAGAATCGTGTGTCTGTGAACCAATGGCAGCACAAAGCAAGAGCAGACAGGCAAGGTTTCATGGAGCCTGCAGCCTCCATTTTCTCCTTTTCTCCCATGTTTCCCCTGCTGTAGCATACGTGAATGCATGTGGAGGCATGCGCACACTATGACTTCAGCGCCTCTCCTCCTGTCACTCGAGCTGCTGGCACTATCTCTGGGCCTCCACCCAGGCGCAGTGAAGGGACGAGATGGCAAGGACCCCTCCCAGGAGCAGAGAGCTGTCCCCTGGATGCTCAATCCTCTCCCTCCCTGACCAACCTCTGCTGAACCAAGCTCATTCCTGAACTCAGGTCACCAGCGTGGCATGAGGTATGGCACATAGCACCTCAACCCTTTGCATTACTGGGCCAGCATCGCTTGGCTCTTTCTTGGTCTTCCATTTATAGTGCATAGTCTTTTAGACCTTCTAAATGGTTTTGTATGGTTGAGATAGGTGGTGATTTTGGGGTTGAGTATTAGGTATGCCTGATCATGTGAGCTCAACTTCTAGACATTGAATGCAGGGAGTTCTACTGTGAGTTGTGGAAGTTGGAGGACACCTTTAGAACAAATGCTGGCACTGTCCTCGGTGATACTCCATCGTCTCCTTGCAAGACAGGGCATTTAATTCACTGATTTTTCTGGCTGAACACATGGAAATGAGGAAGGATACTTTCAAGGATGCTCACTGTATATTTACAGACTGTAATGGTTTGAATGGGACAACAGTTAGGGCATTTAATACTATATTGAGGTCCCATGAGGCTATGAGCTGTTTGGGTCTTGGCGTTATCTGAATGGCTGCTTTCAGGAATTGTATGACATCTGGGTGAGAGCCAGGAATGGCATTATCGATTTAGCTGTTGGTTGCCTCAATTGCCGCTTGAACTCTTAGGGATGCTACTGACAGTCCGTTGTCTTACCCTATTGCAGGAATGAAAATTTATGTACAGTGTTTATTTTGTTGGTAAGAATGCCCTTTTCTGCACAATATTCTGTAAAAATTGCCCAATTCAGATTGTATGTGGTTGTTATAGACTGACCCCTGGATTGTAACGTAGAGTCTACTACCTTGTCCTTGTACCCCTTGTTTAGCAGTCTTTGCCTGTCAACAGCCAGGCCAGGCCTTATTTGATGGCCTTGTGAGTGATTGATTGACTCCTGTGAAAGTATATCTGATTTGCTGGGAAGGGGGGCTTGTTTAACCAGGAAAGGCGCACTAAGCCAGAACTTGTTTCCAGGTGCGACTTAGGAGCACAAAGAAGTTAAGTGACTTGCCCAGGGTCACACAGTATGCTAGTGGGAGCTGATGAGATTCAAACATAGGTCTCCAGGTTTGTAGCTCAGTGCCCTTAACCACTGCACTATACTGCCTCCTTAAGCTTCCAGTTTTCTCTGTTGCCTACTAGTGAGAAAAACTATGGATGTCTGGGCCAGAACGGGGCAATGAGTAGCACTGTGGACTGTGATTCTTGGATGGATTTTGTTGATTGTTAATTGGATGAGCAGAAAGGGTGGAAAAACATTTGCTTTGCTGAATTGCCATTGTTGTGACAGTGCATACATTCAGCTCGCTTTGTGCCCTTGAAGTATGAGACGAATGTGGTTAGCTGACTCCTCTTTCTCAATGCCATGAGATCTATTTGGAGCAGTCCCCATGTGGTGTTGATTTGCTGCAATAATTGTGGGTCTAGTGACCACTCTCCTGGGGCTTTTAGGGCTATGGCCTCCCTGCTGAGCCAATCTACTCATATATTGAGTTGGCCATGATTCACATAAGATTTCATTGTGGACATCGCCTTACTTCACTTGCTTGTAGTAGCATATGTTTGCTCTCGGTTCCCCCATGCTTTGATATGTACTTTACTGTGGCCATGTTATCGAATCTTACTGGCATCCATTTGCTCAGGATTTATGATTCAAATTGGTTCAGTGCATGGTAGACTGCTCTTATCTCTGGCATGTTTATTGGTAGATTTGCCTCTGTCTTTGACCACTTTCCTCAGGTTAGATGGTAATTTAGGGTGGCTTTCCACCTGGACAGACTCACATATGTGTTTGTTATGACTTTGGGTATGATTTCAATTGGGGTGCCTCTAAGAATGTCTTTTGGTTCTGTCCATCATAATAGAGAATCTCTGCTGGCTTTGGTGAGACGTTGTCCTTGTGAGGTCTTCTTCACCTGGTTGCCCTTCTTGAACTGCAGTTGATTGGTGGGCTGCATGGCCACCTTGCCCATGGTACAATGTCTATGCAGGATGCCACTGAGTTTAGCATCTGACAGATGCTCTCCAGTGTGGGGCTCAGTTTCTTTCATAATGTTTGAGACTGGTCCATCACATTGTGCACTCTGTTTGCTAATAGTCAGACCATCCATTTTCTTGGGTTTGTGATGATCCCCAGGTGTTCTAGTTGCTGGCAGGGCTGTATGTTGCTCTTGCCGGCATTTATGATCCAACTGTGAGATGTCAGCATGTTCATGACTATTTGTGTTTGACAATGTGACTGTGTAACTGTCCTGGGCTTGATCAGCCAGTCGTCAAATTATGGAATTAAGCGGATGTCCTTTTGTCTGAAACGTTCTGTATGGGGACTGTGACTTTCAGGGTCAATGCTAGTCCAAATAGGAGTGCCTCATACTGGTAATGTTTCCCCAGAATTTTGACTTGTAGAAATTTGAAGTGTGCTGGGGGAATCAGGATGTGAAGGTAAGCATCCTGAAGGTAAGCATGCTTAATGCTGATTGAGGTGAGGCAGTCTCCCTTCCTTTTGGAGTGCAGTGCCGACCTCAGAGTCTTCGGTGTGAACTTCTTCTACTTGATGAATTTTTTGATGTGCAGGACATAATTTACCTGTCTTTTTGGGTACCTTGAAGAAGATAATGCATACCCCTTGGCCAGTTTGCTCTGTTAAGCTCTACGGCTTTGTTAAGCAGTAGGTCGTTGATTGCCAATCTGATGCCCTGTATTTTAAAGATTTTTCATGAGACTAGAGAGGTGAACCATTTGTTTAATCTTGGTTTCTCTTCAAATTCTGTGGAGTATCCAGATTATACAACTGCTACAGTAGGACTCATCTGTCTGAGGTCATTTCCCTCCACTGGTAGCAAAGCTACAGCAGTTTTGCCCCCATGTTGGGAGTTTTGTTGCTTTCCAGTGAGCAGTCAGGCACTGTTGTTTCTTCCTCAGAATCCTGTATTGAATCTGCCTCTATGATTGCTACCTCGGCCCCAACCCCTGTTACTTTGTTTGAAATAGAGCGCCTCTAAGTATAGGAGTCATTACTCTTATTCTCTCTGTGGTCTGTTGGAGCAGAAATGCCCTTGAAAGGATGGTAGAAAGGATGAGCCAGCTGATTTGTCCTTTGCCAGTTGTTTCTTGTCTTCTTTTTGTTGAAGGAACATTTTTAACCCCTTGTTGAACATTTGGTTTCCTTTGAAAAGCAACATATCAGTAGGGCCTTGTAGTTCTTATTGGCTTGCCACTATTTTAGCCAAATAGTGCCTCTTGTCCTGTTGGCTGCTACTGCTGCCCTCACATTCATCTTGAAGGTGCCCGCTGTTGTGTCCACCAGGTACTTGGTTGCCTGGAAATCGTATTCTGTGAGGTCAGCTTGTTTGGATTTTGGATCCATGGTTGCTGCCACTTCTTTGAGCCATGTGAGAGGGGGCTCTGGAGGTATAGATTGCCACAGTTGCTGCTTGACATATGAGTCCAGACATCTCAAAGCTCTTCTTTAGAAGGGCCTCCATCTTTTTGTCAATAGGGTGCTTCAGGGGGACAGTGCGTTCCACTGGTAGCTTTCTTCCAGCTAAGTATGGTTATCTGCGGGTCAACTATTGGAGTCAAATGCCATGCCTTAATTTTGTCCTCTTGTATTGGATAAGTGGCATAATGTTTTCCTTTCTGCAATCCATGCAGGTTCAAACGATTCTCATTCTTTCTGTGTGATTTTGTTCACTGAATCACAAATGGGGAAGAAATTCTGATTCTTAGTTTTGGCCCTAAGGAAGGGGTTGAGTTCAGCTTGAGCTTGTGGTGCAGAGCTGTCAAATCCCATGAAGTCCTTCACCGCCCTGAGTAATCATGAAATGCTGTCTGCCAAGCACAGCCTTTTTTGCTTGAGGAGGTTCCTCTTCCTGTCCCTCTTCCTGACCATCTTCCTCCCCAGACACCTCACCTTTTTTGTTCCTAATTGGCGGATTTGTCTGTCCATTCTGTCCCCACTCTAATTGATGCTGAGTCATCTGAACTGATGAGCTGTGTAAGATGTGGGTCCTGGGAGATGTCTGTTATAACAGTGATGAGTGGTGGGGTGGTAGTCAATGGTGTGTTGGACATGACCTCCCTGCGATCTAGCATGTGTAGCATAATCGCCTGTTGGGCCTTTATAAAAGCCTATGTGCTGGCATCCAGTTGTTCAGTGGACATGTCTTGAACGTCTAGGTCCTGTGTAGTGTCCATTTCTGTGTCGTTTCTATTGTCCGCCACTTGTGAGCACTTATAGCAGAGCTCACACAGTTGGCCATACAGAGAATTAAAAAGAGTTGTGCTGCAGGATTTGCATTCCTTTGTCTTTGCTGTGATTGGTGATCTGTGGGAAATATAAAGATGGCGGATGCTACTTAGCGTAGGGTTCCTTACTGCAGAAGCATATGTCACCCATGAAGTTTTGGCCCTCATTGATAGTGCTGTGCATGGGGTGGAATGTCTTAGCATATGAGAAAGCCTCTTGTAGATAGACCACTGGTGGCACAGCCTTGGATACCAGAGCAGTAATGGCTGTGTAGTCATGATAGGGGTATATAATGACTTAGGTAGTGGAGGAAATGGTTGGCATGCTGACATGGGTGCACTTAGAGGTTGAGTCTACTGCTTGGCACCATGTAACATGGTCATATTTCCTTATTGATAGTTGTAGCACTCTTGGGTCATATTATAATGATGTCCAAGTGTGTGTCCTATTTTATCTCGAGTATAGTTTCATTTTCCTATGAGGACTGGGTGTGCCATTCGATTATAGCTACATTATGTGGTATATTTGATTGTACTGGAGACTGGTAGGATGCCTGGTAATTTTGTGTCCTGCTCCTGATAAGCACAACCAAATATGGATGAAATAGGTGTACTTAAGACTGAATATGATTGCCCATGAAAGTATGTAGCGAAGGCAACAGCTGCCTGTGGTATCTGAAAATCCCAACCTAATAGAGCCGCCTGTGAAGAGAACAGTAAGATGGCAGCCACGGTCATGTTGTACTGTTTTTATGCCCACTGTTGTAAGGAGGATTTATTGTATGAAGCTTAATGGAGCAATGAATGTTTCAGTTTTATGTTTAAATGTGGGGTGTGGAATACGAGAGTGTTAGGAATATTCTGAATGTAAAACATGCTAGGAGCTGTAGCTAAAATACCTTATTTCACCATTTAGAAACTGTGACTTCTATTACATTTTTCTGTTTTTTGGCTGTGGATTCTAAGAGGGGGTGGCGTGTAAATGGGGGCAGATTTAATTACTAACATGCCGTATGCCGAGCTCCATACTGTGCTGTCTTGCATGACCACAGCGCAGAGTCTGAACTTAATTCTGCATTCTAAAATTTGCATAAATGCTATGCTGCACTCTCCTGTGGACTCATGTACTTTTTGTAAGGCATTATTGCTGGATTCCTGTTGTTAGAACTGTACTGGCCTGAGAGTGCCAATAATTGCTCCAGTCCCAGCATCTCCCAGCAGGAATTACTTTAGACAGTGGTGTAGGAGCACTGGCCATGGAGGCACTCACAGCTACTCTAGTCCCAGCCTTTCCCAGCAGGAGTTACTATAGACAGTGGTGTAGGAACACTGGCCATGGAGGCACTCACAACTATTCCAGTCCCAGCCTCTCCCAGTAGGAGTTTCTATAGACAATGGTGTAGGAGCACTGGCCATGGAGGCACTCCCAGCTATTCCAGTCCCAGCCTCTCCAAGCAGGAGTTACTATGGATAGTGGTGTAGGAGCACTGGCTAAGGAGGCACTCACAGCTACTCCAGTCCCAGCCTCTCCCAGCAGGCATTACTATAGACAGTGGTGCAGGAGCACTGGCCGTGGAGGTTCTCACAGCTACTCCAGTCCCAGCCTCTCTCAGCAGGAATTACTACAGACAGTGGTGCAGGAACACTGACCACAGAGGCTCTCACATCTACTCCAGTCCCAGCCTTTCCCAGCAGGAGTTACTATAGACAGTGGTGTAGGAGCACTGGCCACAGAGGCTTTCACATCTACTCCTGTCCCAGCCTCTCCCAGCAGGAGTTACTATAGACAGTGGTGTAGGAGCACTGGCCACAGAGGCTCTCACAGCTACTCCAGTCCCAGCTTCTCCCAGCAGGAGTTACTATAGACAGTGGTGTAGGAGCAGTGGCCGTGGAGGCACTCACAGCTACTCCAGTCCCAGCCTCTCCGAGCAGGAGTTACTACAGAGAATAGTGAAGGAGTACTGGCCTTAGTGGGGGTGCTCACAGCTACTCTTACCAACTTCTCCCAGTAGGAGTCACTGTAGACAATGATGTAGGGCAGTATTTCTCACCTGGAGTCTGTGAGACGTCACTCGGGGGTCCACAGCTGGATTAGATGGTTGGGGGAATGACAATACTGATAAAACTACACTGAGAATGTCCTTGTGAGGAATGTTAACAGGATACAGTGAAAAAAGCAGGTAAGGCATAAACAACATGTACAGCCTTCTCATTAAAAAAATATATATTTTGCTGTAAAATATTTTACCCACCTCAGTGTGCAGTGAACTCTTTGTCAATGGAAGTTAAGGTTGCTTTGTGTTCTTACAGCAAACCAAAACAATTCCCCAACAAGAGAAAAACTCAGTTATCTTTCTACCAGTGATTGTATTTTTGCAGACTGGGAGACACTTGCTGCCACGTGGTGGATGACGACTAGAGAGCTCCAACAAAGTCAGGGGAGCAAGTTGGCTACTTAATGGGCATAGGTACTGTACTTTGCAATGCGTGGGAGAGCTGTCAGGGTATTTTAGGGTAGTACTGGTAGTTGTAATAGTAATCATAATAGTAAATTGGCAATTCAGAGAGGCTTTGTGAGCATCCAGGTGCTCCTTTGGCATTGTGGAGGGGAGAATGCATATTTATAGAGAGGTACTTAAACACAGCATCTCATACCTTGCCAATCGGAAGCTAGGTGCACTCTACCAGCAACGACTGAATCTCACCCCTGAGGCTAGATGTGTGGCTGTCCCTACCACGATCTTCCTGCTTCTTGATTATGGTCTCCCAGTACATGGGGCAGTTAATGACACAATTTTTGACAGGGTAAGGGTGGTGCTCAACAAAGCCTGTCATTTTGTATTAGGGGCCAATAGACTCACCCATAACTACTGTCTCTATGCCCTTGCTGATTGTCTACTTTTTAGGGCCAGGTTTAAATACCAGACCACCATGCTGGCTAAGATAGCACAGCTGGGCCTCTCCCTTCCTTCTGTAGGTGCCCTCTTATGCCCAATCTACAACCTTTACTCTATGAGAGTATGCCCAGGCAGGCCCTTACAGTTTTCCTTCAAAAAACCTGCTTGGGTAGGTGCTCTTTTCCCTGTCATGCTGCTCAATGGCTAAATGAACTCCCAGATTCTACTGCAGGGCTCCCCAAGATTTTACTCTTTAAGAAAGCCCTTATGAAAGAGCTCAATCTCAACTCTGCCTGTTGATGCTTCAACTGACCATCCCCTGTGCTCCCTTAGTTCTTTCTACTTGGTGTCTGTCCTCCCTCTGCTACCTGTATCTACTTACCACTTCTACTGTAGGCCAACACTGTTTGACTGCAGTCTCCTGATACAGTTTACTGTGTGTTCTGGTTAACTCTGTGCATTTTGCTGCTTTGGCGGTTGTGTATGACTAGGCTCCTGTTGGAGCTGCTTTGTTCATTGTCACTAAACTTGATGTGGAACCTTTGCAAATGAGCACATTTACTCAAAGGTATTTCTCCAAAATTGTAAATAAATAAATAAAAATACTTCTGTGTATTCTAAAGTAGATTTACTTATAACTGTGCACAGAGCAGCAGTAGCATTAGTCTAGCTCCATTAGGAACACATCATTAATTTTCACTGTTTTGCTAGCCACCCCTTTAGAAGCTATGGCTACAAATTGGGGGCAGCTTCTATTAACAGACTTTTATTTTGCTGTAGCTTTTATTTAGGGGCGGCTTCAAAATGGTGAAATACGGTAGCTCTGTTTTGCTTCAGTTGGTGCAGCAGCCAGGCTCAGGGAAAATAACCCCATTGCAAGTGTTATACAATAACATATCCTTGGGTATTTATCAGTGGCATAACTAAAATAATAAAGGAAATTTAACACCTACAGCTTTAAATATTCAGAACTCTATCAAACTTAGTCTCATCTGATTTTGGTAACTTAGAATGATGTTTTGCTCAATTCACCCCAATAGGACTAGTCTGAAATAACTCATGAGATTTGTTTTCTCTCTGACTAAATATATTTGAAATGTTCTTTTATAATAAAGAGCAGAAGCACTGTGTTTAAAAAATTAGATATTTTAGAAAACATTATATGATCGTATAATTATAACCTGATTTAGATGTCATTGTATTAAAAGAGCAGGATATGGAATTATTTTGCCAGAGTATGGCTGCAATACCAACTCAGGCAAAACATTAGAGCTATTTTAGCAATAGCTCCCAGCATGTGTTGCACCCAGAATCTTCCTAACACTCCAACATTCCACACCTCACATTTACGAATACAAGTTAAATATTCATCACTCAAGCTTCATACAGTAAATTTTCCTTACTTCAGAGGGTGTCAAAAACACCTTGTAGTGGTTGAATTGTGACTGTGCCCAATTAATAATTTTGTTTGAGCACCAGATGACTTACGGGCAAACCATTGATCTCACTACAGCATGCCAATATTCCGCAATGTAGACGATGAATACGTTTTGTAATGCACAACACATAATTTAAGGGTGAGCCATCAGTCTCACTGCTTGTTAGAAGGGATGCCTTTACAAAAATCTCCAGATCAGGATAGTTCAGACTTCAGACTTATGAGATATTGTTCAATTCTGATCTAGTTCAGAGCTGCAAGAGAGCAGTGTTTATTATGTACTCATTGCATAAATTAACTTCTCGATCACAGGTAGAAGATGCAAGAAAAAGTATACCCAAAACAAAATTAGAATCAAACAAGGATTATTTGTTTTTTTAAGCAAAAATACCTAATCTAAGATAACATAGCATATATAGAATAATGCATGGGCAATCATACACAGCAATGTCGTGTCTCCATCCAGAGGCTGAAATGGCATCATGTGGTCCTCAAGAGCAAAGCTTAAGAGGTCTGTGATGTCATTGCAACCCCAAGATGGAAATATGACACAAGTCAGGCATCGTTGTTCATGTTTTAATTTTTTAAGTGTATAGTTTTACTGTACGTCAGAAGTGAAAAATTCAGTTTATATACAGTAGCAAGCAGGATCCTTCTGCTCCTCTCCCACCCACCTTTCTTCTATCATGGTCAGTAACAATATTGTAAGTAAATGATTATGTTGACAGGGAGCTTAACGGGAGATACACATACACAGCAGCTTTTTGTGACCTTTGAACTGTTCACAACAACTTGTCATGACCTTTGAACTGTGCTCAACTACTTTTTGTGACCTTTGAACTGTAGACAAAATCTTTTGCCCATGCACAACAAGGATTTGAGTGTATGGAAATCCATACACGACAACACGTAACCATATACTATATATAGAATAGTGGATGGGTGACCATCCACAACAAGGCTGTTTCCATCGAGGTTGTTGATGACATCATGGAGACCTCAGAAACAAAAGCAGGAGGTCTCCATGATATCATCAACTAACAGATAAACCACAACCTTAATTGTGAATGGTTAACAATCCACTATTTTATAGAGTATATGGTTCCTGGCTTGTGTATTTCTTGCATTTTTCTTGTTTTGCTTTTTTCAGTTGATGGTTACCTTGGTTATTTCATGCTGCTCCCACTCCGGCTGACTCCTGCTTCTCCCTGCTCCGACTCGGTTCAGCTTCACCCTGCTCCCCTAGCTCAGCACCATTTATTTTTAAAACTGAATTAACAAAACAATAACAGCAATTCACTTTTGTGACATGGAACCATGTGAGGCTCTTTGTGTCAAAACGAGGAGAGTCCACCTACTTGCGCTCACTTAATTGCGCCGCCATGTTGCCAATATTTTTATCATCGGAGTATTTTGACTGAGCTAATCAGGTGGAAGAACAAGGCAAAAAAGATGTACTATCGATGTGACATCAGAACAATAGTACAACAGATTTTTTTACCTTTGAACTGTCCTACAACAAGAATTTAAAAGCCACCATTTCCTATGTAGAATAAGCCCATACCATATACTATATATTTACTTTTTTTACATTCTGTGATCAGGAAAGTCACACTAAATTGTGATAGCCTGTTCTCAGGTGTGTCCTGGGGTGTGTTTCATGGACCTGTTTTATTGATGGTGGAATGTTGGCCATGATACCGGGAAAACTTCCATCCTCCTCAAGTGCTTTGGGATCTTTTACTTCCACCTGCACAGTAACCTGAGATGAGCAGAAGGGACTGTGGTTAAAACATCTCATCTAAAGGACAACACCTCAGTTGTGCAGTACCCCCCTTGTACTGTACTACAGCGTCAGTTATGGGTATTACCCCAGGAATTTTGGTGTGGGTCTAGAATCCATGACAATCTGATCTTTTGGCCCCACAAGGTGAGATTGCTACCTACTGAGTCACTAACACTTAAAATACTGAGAAATGACTGAATTAACATATTTATAGTTTCATGACTAGACAGTGACATTGTCAGGCTCTTGAATTTTTGGTGCAATTTGATAAATATGATAAAATGAAATAGTTTAATGAGGAACTGTCAGCTCCCCGGAAGGAAAACATTAGTAAAATTGCAAGTAAAGTGAATTTTTTTAGTCATTCACTTGTCTGCAATCCTTATATCTAGCTGGTTGATCCTGTGAACCCCCCCTGCCAGCCATTTTTCTTCCAGAGTCCCCTGCAGCCAACCCACTGATGACACAGATGATGGGCTAAGCCACGGGGACACCAATATGCATGTAGGCATATTGTAAATGTGATTCTTGTATACTGCACATCATTGCACTTACGTTATCGGTATTGATCAGCTGAGAAAAGCGCTTTCCTTGGCTGATCAATAATGGTAATATAAGCATGATAACGGGCAGTATAAATTAACAGCATTTACAATATGTCTACAGGCATATAGATGTCCCTCGCGACTTAGCCTGCCATGCACATCATTAGAGGGCTCTGAGAGGAAAAATTGCTGGCAGAGAGGGGGTTCGCAGGATAAACCAGATAAATATAAAGATTACAGACAAGCAGATGAGTAAAAAAATTCACTTTATGAAATTTTGCTAATTGGGACCTATAGGTTCCAGTGCTTTCCTTCTGGGGAGCTGACAGTTCCCTGTTAAGTCAAACATATAGGAAAAGCAAACATAAACCTCTCTCCAGATAAGCAATTCTTTTAACAGACCACAGAGTTCATTGTGGCCATGCTGGTGTGTCTCCCCCAAAGCTTGGATGAGTGTGTGCCCATGAAGAGTCCTGCTTATTTAAAGTAAGAATTACTGAGGGCATCTCAGTTAGGCTTGTTAGCTTAGAATGTTCAGCTAGTTAAATGCTTCTGGTATCATGAGTAGGTCACTTCCTGATGGCTGAAGAAAGTGTGTTTTAAGGTCCCTGACAAATTTATACTATCTTCAGACAATCACCCAGGTATACAGTCCCCTCTGTTATCTCTTCTGGCCAGTAAGACTGCACTGTGCTCAGAATCCATGCTGCTGTGGGTCACACTTTCTTCCAGGTATGGCTGTCTTCTGTTAGGACTCTATCACACCTTCGACTCAAGAATCAGTGACAATGTACAGTTCTTTACTCAGATTAACTAGTAATGTGCATCTGGTCAGATTGTCTGTTTAGCTTGTGGCCTGACTACATTGCTGGTACTGGACTTCTGCTGCTAAAACAACTGGACTTTGGATGAACTGCTACTGCTTCCAGGAATAGTCCAGCACAATCGCAGGGTCTCCCTTATAGGTTGTAATATCCAATTTTATCTCTGTTGGCTATATGTTCTGTAATTCTCCCAGATTCATTCTCATACATTTTAATGCACAGCTTCTGGTCTGGGGACTGCACCTTTCTGAGTGCATCTCCATTCTCTAATGCATTTCAGCCCATTTTGCCAAACTTTCCTCCCACTGGGACTCTGCCTCAGACTACAGCTGTGTCCTTCTCTCTCTCACTCTGTTTCTGCTCTCTAGCTCAAAATGTTTACATGAAGACCAAGTGTCTGGTCTGCTATTACTGCATACACCTGCAGGAGCACTCCCAAAGCTTTTTGGTAGACAAGTTATATAGCTATGCAGATTTGTGTTGTAGCTCTCTAACAGGGAAGTCTGGAATTGTTATGACCACTGCCTCCATGGTAGCCAAGTTTCAAAAGAAATTGCCAAATCTGTTTGACTTTTTTTCTGTCCAGGCTGGAAAATAACTGAAATTTAGAAGAAACCTCTCAGCATGTGTCTTTGTTTCTTTCAGGAGGAAGGCTCCATTATAACCTTATGGACCAAAATGAGAGGTAAAATAGTTGGCTGAAAGTGAGGCAGAGTAGAGAGAAACACTGTAGTCAAGGATTAAAAGTAAGAACTGCATGAAGAGTCTCAGAAAGAGCAGAACACAGGACAAGAACTGGAGGGGATAGATGTATAAATGTATGCAGCAGCAAATAGGAAGGATTTGAAACAAGACATCAGGGGATCAATGTTTATTAGGATAACTGTCGTAGCGCTCTGGGGCAGAATGGGCAAAAAGACTGGGTATTGAAGAGTGACCAACAAAAACCCAAAGAGGAACGGAACTGGCAGAACAGGAAGGTGTGATAAGGGCATAGAGGTGCAGTGGAGCCCGGCCATTTGTGATTTTAAACTTGAGAAGAGTGCCATGAATCGGAACTTACTGACACATTGGAAGTCAGTGTAGGACTGGAGAAATGTTATTATGTTTGCATTTTCTGTTGAACTGGCCAGCAGAAGAATTTTGAAAATAGAGTTTCTTAATAGGCAGTTCAGAAGACCTATGAATAAGGAACTGCCATAGGCAAGGCGATAAGTAAAAAATATGGACAATATTTGGTCAGAGGAAGAGTCACGGCATGACTTGATGCAAGCAATTTCATGCAGGCAGATGTAACCAATTTGGGCAATGTGATTGATTAAGAGTGCTTGAAAATTTTGGGGCAAGAGAACTCCAAAGTATTTTTTGTAGTTTACAAGGTCAAAACTAGAGCCTAGTAGTATGAGGCTTTGTTTTTACCTAGCAATGTAAGCAACATAATCTCTCCCTGGGAAACTTCTAAATATAAAATGCATACTTTGAGACAAGAAATGATAAGGCTGAATAGGGAAAGAGGGAAAGAAGATTTCTTTTTATCAGTCTTCATGCTCCCCCCTAGTTGACAACCCCATAAACTCAGTATCCCAGCCCTGTCACCTGCCTTGCCTGGGGCTTACCTGGAATCTCAAGAGTGCCTTCTGAAATAGACTCCAAAGCAGAGCTGCCGGGGGCAGGGTGGACTCCCAGCAGAGACCAGATCCAAGGCTGAGGTCCAGGGTCAGTGGTGCAGGGGCTGCAGAGACCAATGCTGTCATCTTGCTGTGGTTGCTTTTCTCTCCCTTAGACTGTCCCTTCCTGAAATGCTGAGCATGCAGTAGTGCATACAAAGAACATGCACTCTGCAAGGCCCTGTACGTATCCCCTCCTGCTGTCATCCGTAACTGACTCGCACCACCCAGGCATCCTTAGGTGGTGCTCTTGCAGTGGGGAGCAGACAGCTTCCCACATGGGAGCATGTCCTCTGGTTGCTCAGTCCTCCTCCTCTCCCCAGCCCCCCCCCCCGGGATGACCCAGGCTCATTCATGGACCCGAGCCTTCAGCATTGCGAGCAGTAGCTCTACCACTGCACCAGTGGGCCAGCTTGAAGAGAAAATAACTGAGTGGCACAGTGACTAAGGAAACGTATAGAGAAGCGTTAGCATGGGAATGATAACTAAATTTGAAATAAGCGATCAAGTGGGACCTGGGAGAAAGTACACGGTGAAGAGTAGGAGATCAAGGAGCATGCAGTGGAGAACCTCATAACACATCCTGATGAATTGCTGTCTTCATAGAAGATGTAGAAGTCATTAAAGGGGCAGTACCAGAACTAGGACAAATGAATGTTGGAAACACCAGTAAAAATCCAAAATCTATTAAAATGTTATACAGTGGCAATTAATGATGAATACTCCAACTGGCCATCTAAACTACCCAAATTTATTCTAAAACAGCCCCCTTCAAGTCAATGGACACTTGCCCCGCACTACTCAAATAGTGATGTCACAAAATGCGGTAGCGTGGGGGTGGATCACGGCAGATCAGTCTAGGCAGAGGTACCAGTAAGTGGAAGGGATTGGCGCGGCAGAGCTCCATGGAGCAAAAATACAATCCCTTCCCTTCCAAAATGGGGACATTCCCTAAAGGAATTTTTTGAAGGATTTAATTTGGGGGCAGGTAAGGGCTGCTTGTGTTTCTTGGGGGCACCAGGTAGAAAGTTGCTTTTTAAAGAGATGCATAGGAACAGTCAGATTGAAGTTGAATTAGTAGTAGTTTCTTCTTGCAAAGCAGAAATTAAGGATTAGGCTGAGGAGATGGTGGCAGTTGGCTGATCAGTGAGGCTGAAATGGTCTACAAACAGATTAGAACAGTGTCAAATTCTGGCTGGGCAGATAATGTCTGTCATTGTTCAGGGTGCAGTCATTGGAAAGTAGAGATTTCCCAGGAAAGGAACTAACAATTTGGAGGACACATTTTAGAGGTGGATGCAGTGATAGTAGCATAGTGAAAGGTAAGGAAGCTAAGAGGAGCAGGCAGTAAATGAATCAAATTGAACATTGAAGACCAGAAGATAAGATTAATGCAGTTCTCATAGGGACCCCTGGACTGGCTTGCTAGCTACCAGTCATCCAGGTCACAGTGTGTACGGATAAAGAATGTGGTCTTCTGCACGTGCCCAGTCCACTCCGGTGTGCCGCAGGGCTCCATCCTAGGGCCCCTGCTTTTTAGCCTTTTCATAAATGCAGTCCCTGCCTCATGCGCTGAGAAAATCATTCTGTATGCAGATGACGCCATCATCTACACCTCTCACAACAATCCAACCAACCTGCAGGCCACACTCCAAAATGCCTTCAGTCAAACTCAGCAGTGGTTTGGTGAGCACAGGTTGGTCATGAACCTAAAAAAAATAAGGCCCTTCTATTTTCACATCACCAAAGCAAGCTAAAAAAGCCCAGCTACAAATCGTATCTGGGTCACTCTACACCCTAGAGCAGGTCTCATCCTATAAATATGTAGGGGTTCTCTTCGACTCAGCCCTCACTTTCCACATGCACATCAGCACCCTTGCATCTGCTACCAATGCACGCATTGGCGTACTCTATTGCCACAAGGACTGTCTGCCACCAGAAGCACTCAAACTAGCTATCACCTCCTCCGTAATGTCCCTGATCGACTATGGACTACTGGTCTATGCTGCAGCCAATTCCACAGCCTTCAATAAAATAAAAGTGATGATTAACAAAGCCTGCAGGCTGCTCACTGGTGCAGACCGGATGACACACACATGCACCCTGTACTCCCTTGCCCAGATTCTTAACTTTGATGAGAGGGTACAGTACCAGGCCTGCCTCATGGCCAAAAAATCCCTGCCGGGCCTGATCCCCCAAGACTATCTGCTTCTCTGACACCCACCACCCCAGTTGTGAACACCCAAAGTGCCACCACAGCTGCACTGGCTATTCCCAGAGTAAGGACATCATTAGCCCAGAGATCCTTTCCTGTCAGGGCTCCCACCTGGTTCAACTCCCTGCCCTCCTGTGTCACCAACCACACAAAACTTGGCCCTTTCAAAATGGCCCTTAAGGACCACCTCCTGGCCACCCACAAGTGCATCTGCCTGCAATTGGCCCTCCATGTGTATTCTTGCTCTGGTGGGCACACACGGCCTGCTGTCCTGCCTATCTCTACCTGCAGCCAAGCTCACAAGGCATATCGCACTGACAAAATCTGTCTTAAGACTGCTGATTCCCCTTTGTACCCAGCATACCTACTGTACTGTTAACAATTATTATTTCTCCTAGCTACCTCAATGTATATGACTCAGCTGTCCTCTAAACTCAAATATACTGTTAGCTACCACTCTGTATAGGATTCAATGTTTTTGCCTGTAATCGTAAATCGGCGCTGATTGTATCAAAATGCCTCATATCTGTATGGTGTTGGTCTGTCTACGATTGTCGCTGTTGTTTTGATTTGGAGCCTTTGACAATGAGTCTCTAACTCAAAGGTTTCAATTCCGATGTATCAAAAAAATAAATAAAATAAGCAAATCTGTCTTCACTGTCTTTGAAAATGAACCAACAGTTTGGTGTAAGAACCACTTATCTGAAGTACTTTTAATCAGAAGCCTATTGAACTTTGTACTGATATTGCTAATATGACTAACATTTAGTACTGTTTATGCCAAAAACAAATCACGGCACCTTATGTGTACACACCCACTTTAAAAACATTTATGGTGAGAGCATATAATGACATCTGCCCTCCTTCTTTGTGATAGCAGGCAGTGTACCATATACAACATGTCACGGGGTCAGGAACTTAACATTTTTGTGTACAGAAACACAAATGTCTAATATAATGACACGTAATTGCACAATTATCATTTCAGTTTGCAGACAGCTTATTTGGCATTCAACAGCCCAGCAATGAGCTGCAGCATCTTGAGTTTTCTGGGTCACTTTTAATGGCTCAGTTAATCAGTTGTTTACAAGCGGGGCTGGATAGGGAAAACTGCAGTCACAGTGTTACTCTACTGTTGTGCTTTGGACTACAGCAATTGTTCCTATTCATGGGCTTGAACAGCTTTATATCAGCTGTGAAGGGATACCTAGGAAGAAAAGATCTTCTATTGTGCATTATAATCTCAGTAAAACATACCAAAATAATCAAACGCTGACTTGTCAGGATAGGATTCTGTTTTTTTTGTGTATTTTTAAGCTATGTGATCTTATTGAATGGAACTAAATCAAGATACAGTGTCCCTTTGAGAGATCCAACAATCTGTGTGCACACTATAATGTGACAGGTTACAGGTGTGGTAGTTGCAGATGGTGCAGTAATGGTGAAGATAATTACTCGTGGATGTGAGTCCCAAATAACAGTTCTGTCATAAGCATTACATAGAAGTGTCTCTCTCTAAGATGAGGTATCCATGCCTCTGGACACCTGATTGACCATACAGGACATACCCAGTTTAACTAACTATCTCTAACAATCTACAGTAGTGGAAGGGCTAGGTTTGCTCCATCCTGACAGCTTCCAGGAATACAGCAGCACAAAAACCTCTGTGTAATGTCATCACACAGATTTGACAGGTAGAGGCAGGTTTGGTTAAAGGTGTAGTGAACACAGTGCACCTCCAGTGGCAAAGGGTGCAGGACAGGATAAAAACCTGATGATTCTCGCCTGTCCTCTCCACCCCTTTAAGAGGACTCTTCTTTATCCATCTAGAGGGTAGGCAATCATTTAGAGCCTTGGTGTCTTTGATCTCTACAGGGATGAATGTCTGCAACAGATTTAAGAAAACCAGGCTAGCTTTTCTCACAGAATTGAATCTTTATGCAAGACAACCTCTGCTCTTAAGGCTGAAGTCCTGGCACTTAAGTCATTGCACTAAAATTGTTTTCTGAGTCCCAGGCAACGAGCTCTGTGGCAGCTCACTCCAGAAGTTGTGCTGAAGAATTTGTGTGTATACATCTGTCTGGTAGATCTGTGATGGTGTTGGAACTCTGCAGATGTCCCACCCACCAAGCTCTAGTGTCTATTGGCTGAAACAGTTGCATTGGGAAGTTCTCTGGCAAATAAACTTGCAGATTGGTCTATTTTCTTGGGTTTGATATGTAAAGACTACTAATTCCAGAATCTTCACTTGGTCTTGTTCTTACTGACTCTTCACTGATTGGCTGACAAAGTCACATGAGGCCTATCAACCTCTTCATTGGTCTAGCATTTCCTGGGTTTAGACTGGTGCCCCTGACCCCGGCAACAGTCCTGTAAGGTCAGGGGCAAGCAAAATGGCACTGCTAATGCCTATGGGCTTGGTATATTTATTTACAAGTCCTTTGACATGGCTTCTGGCAATTTCTTGGTGCCAACTGGAACCCAAAACAAATGTGATCACCGTTCTGGTGTCCTCCTTCTTTTACATGTCTATGGAGGCAGACAAAAACTCTGTGGAGGATTTGTGTATGTTCTGTACACTCCACTCCCATTTTTGGTAGTTTGGCATCTCCCTGTTGTTATCTGGCAGGTGTTAATTGAGCTGAAACACTGAAGTCCTTCATCATGCATGGCAGGCCCAATTGTCTAGTTCCCTATCAGCAGCATGGAGGCTGCAGTCTCAGAGTGTGCAAGGTACTGCTTACAAAACTGTGGCTCCCCCTGGTCTTGCTGCACTTTGCCCAGTACATTCCTGGGGACCAGGTGAATATGTATGACTCCAGTCATGAAGATGATGCAGGTCTGTGAGATGCTGGGGTGGTGTGGTATCTGGCTTGAGCTCCTGGACTATTGGGCTCTTGGACCAAGAGCACGGTGAACCCATGGCAGGGGGGGTTATATTACATAAACTATTCTTTGGGCACAGTGCATTTGTTTAATCTTGCTGAGCTGTTGCTTCCATTTCATCTAAATAGTCTGCATTCATCTAAATCTTTTCAAATAGGCACCATTATCAAACCCTGAGTAATCCTGTGCAAATTCAGCTTGGATCTGCACAGTCTTGTGATCTCAATTAATAACACCAAGTGATGCAGGAAGTGGAGTTGATAGCTCTGCAGGGGGCACTCTTCCCTTGGTTATATATAATTCTTCTGATGCCCCAGCATGTTGTTAGAGGGACAGTGCACTGTAGTGAGGTGGTGTCTTTCGGGTGAGATATTAAACTGGGGTCATGTCTACCTGTTCCGGTGGTAGTTCAGGTGGATGTTAAAGATCCCATTGCTTTTCATAAAAAAAAGTAGGGGTAATATCCCCAGAGTCCTAACCAAAGTTTAGCAATTCACCAAGTTACTAATCCACTAACTAGCAATGTCTTATCAGGGTTTCACAGTACACAGTACTATGGCATCAGAAGTCAAGTGATACCATGAATGATTTACAATACCATGATAACTGTGGCTCATGGCATACTGTGGTTTTCAGGCCTTTTAGTTAATTTTTTGGGTTGTTTTGAGGAACAACTGTCCCTTCTGCACCAACATTCCCTAACACAAAAAGTTCGAGGAGACTTTTGTATAAAATGACTACATTTGTAATACCAAGATAATCATGATAACCATGGTATTACATGTCAAGGTAATCAGACCGGCAAAATTGGTTATCTTTCCACCAACAGATTAACCTGTTTTACTGTTGATCAATACTTTCTGTATACCCACACCAGAGCATGAGGCTAAAAATAGGAAATATTTCTGAGCCCTCCCTTCCCAATCAATAAAAATAAATAAAATAACATTAAGGTGTTTAATGCAAAGCTATCAAGTTCATATAACCAGAATGTGCTCATACTTTCAGTTGAGGGAGGGGATTATGTAGCCTAGGGCCACTGAGTTACATTTTTTTTGCCTGAACAAAAAGCAAAACAAACAAAACTGTAAAATTTGTAAACAATGTCTGCACACTAGTAAAGTAACAGAATTTCAGTAAGTCTGAAATTTTTGTACTAGAGCAAGGCAACTTAATTACATTTCAGTGTGTGGTACATAGCTCAGTGCTTGTGATACATAAGAGCTGGCTGAGATACGGTTGGTGCTTAGATACGCTAAAGCTGGATTGAGACATAGGTCAGTGCTTGTAGTACGTAGGAACTGGATGAGATATGGTCGGGGCTTAGATATGTTTGATCTGGATGAGAAATAGTTGGTATTAGAAACTTGATCTTTGGCCTTTCTCTATATCCCACCTTGGGTGGGATGCTAGATAAATGTAGGATTGAAGGCCCAGCACAACGTGAGATATGAGTGCCGGAGAAGGAGGAGGAGGCAGGGGAGGATGGAGGGCGAGTCCAACTCGCTCAAAGCAGAGGGAGTGGAAGCTGGACATTTAAGTAGAGTATGGGAGAGGAGCTATGTCTCCCCCATTGGACCTTCCAATTCTATGTGAGGTACAAAGGTCAGTGCTTGTGATGTGTAAGAGCTGGATGAGATATGGTTGGTGCTTAGATATGTTTGAGCTGGATGAGATATAGTTGGTATTAGAAACTTGATCTTTGGTCTTTCTCTGCTAGATAAATGTAGGACTGAAGGCCAAAGAAGGAAATGAATTACCATTGTGATTACCTCCTCCAGCTCCGGAGAGTGTGGCCAATATCATGCATGAGAGCAAAAAACCCCTTGGGGGAACCTCCGAGGACCCATGGCTACTGTCCTGCCCATCCTCTGGACATACTAAAGGACAGTAATCCTATTTAGACTAAAGTACATACTTGGTTATCTTAGTACTAGATCCAGGTTATTGATAGTAGAGGCATATCCTTGATTTCGATGGCGAGCAGAGTAATCCTGAAGGACAAGGTACTGGCGGAAGAAAGTCCAACATGGAGATGAGGGTACACAAGGTTGGTTAATCCAAATCCATGCTATCTAAGGGAGAAGAAGGTGAGGAGCATAGGATCCAGCAGAGAAGGTAAGACCCCCACGTGGGTCGTCGAGGTGATGATGGAATGCAGTTGAGCAAACAGCCAGGCCCGTGCAGGCAAATCAGTGATAATGGGGGTACCCAATGTGGTTCGCTGTTTGGTAGAGTCCTGTAGAGGAGGTGAGACCCCCACGAGGGTCAGCCGAGATGATGATGGAATGCATTTAAACAAGCAGCCAGGCACCCATGCAGGGTGAAGCAGGATAATGGCAGGACCCCACATGGTCCACCATTGCATAGATTCCTATAGAGAAGGTGAGACCCCCATGTAGGTCAGCTGAGGTGAGATGGAATGCAGTTGAGGAGGCAACCAGGCCCCCTCATGGGGTGAAGTTGGAGACATGGCGGACCCATGTGGTCCACCATTGCATAGGTTCTGGTAGAGATGGCGAGACCCCCATGTGGGTCGGCCCAAATGAGATGGAAAGCAGATGAGCAAGCAGCCAGGCCCTACTGCGTGGTGACACCAAAGATATGGTGGGATCATGTGGTCCACCAGTGCATAGGTTACAGTAAGAAGGCAAGATCCCCAGATAGGTTGGTCAAGGTGAGAAGGAATGCAATGAGCAAGCACCAGGCCCCCTTGTGGGGTGAAGCACTAATTAGAAAAAGTTCTCCCCGGACAAAGCTGAGATCGTAGGCCATTGCAGTAGCCATCGTGGTGGAGACCCATGTGGAGATGGATGTCCACCAACACTGTAGCAGGAGGGAAGCGGAGATAGGATCAGTAAATGGTCTTCTTGATTGGGAGCAGAGCTAGGTTCAGTCTGGTGAGAAGGTAAGGCAGCTGTCAATGCACAATAAATAAAGAAATGCAGGAGAAGGCTAGATGTCACTGGTAGAGTTCCCAGTCCTGTTTTTGAGGTCGATGATGAGCAAGAAATCCATGCTGAAGATGAAGGTTCCGGCAGATGAAGATCCAGCTAGGAATGATGCCTGGATGAGAGACGATGGTTAATCCATGACCAGGGTAGTAGTAAGCGAAGCAGTTGTAAAGTGCACATGTACAGTCAGCATGATTGAGGACTGAGTGCCAACGCAGCAATAGTTTGAGGACGTAGAAATCATAGAGGATGAAATGGTAGATAGTGTTGCCCAGCAGGGAATGATGATGAGATAGGCGTCTATGCGATTGGGAGGCTTGCAAGGAGCGTAAATCCAGTGAAACAGTAGTTTATGATCGAGTACTTTGTCAGAAAGGAGAATTGTCTCAGGATGTCCAAGAATTGAGGTATACTCTACGGAGATGTCCGATGTAGAAACTTGGTTGGAACTGGACCAGAAGAAGGTGGATTGTAGAAGAAGTATAAATGAATCATGAAGTAGGATAGGCCTGGATGTGGGCTTGCTGGAGCATAGACCCATGCAGGTCCGGGCTATGAAGTGGTTGAATGCTTGAGCGATCGAGCAGGTCTCAGGTGTTCAGTTTAGTCTAAGGAAGACGAGACCCCGATGTGGGTCTGCTGTAGTGAAGATGGAAATATGTTTGAGGAAGGAGAAATGCTTCTCAAGGGCATGAAGGATTTGGGATGGCGAGACCCCCACGTGGTTCGCTGTCACTACCGTATGATGTGCGCCGAGGTAAGGGGGTGAAACCCCTGTATGAGTCAGCCTGCAGTGACTTGAAATATGTTTGAGCTACGAGTAGGGCTCCCTCGTGGGGCATGTATTGTTGAAATTGCATGACCCCACGCAGTCCACCATCACCATAGAATTGCACTGTCCAAGTTAAGGATGGCGGGACCCCAGCTGTCCAACATTGCAGTAGTAGCACACAGTCCAATGTAAGGAGGACAAGACCCCAAGTGAATCCGCCTGTACTATGGAAGTAAGTTGTGAGTGATGAGTAGATGTCCTCTGGTGGGCACGGTTGGTTGGGATGGTGGGACCCAGTGGTCCACTGGCACAGTAGTAAGCGTAGATGAAATGAGCTGTTCGAGGTTTCCATGAAGGCTGAGCTGAACTGGAGAATCCTGTGCAGGAAGACTGGGTGAGCAGAATGGATGCCGAAAGGCCATGAATAGTGAGATGTGTGGTCAGTCGCCAAGGCCACAGGATTACATGATTCTAATTTGAAGGTTGCACTTGACATGCCATGTTATGAAGTTCCCTGGCTGATACACCAGCAGACCCTTTGGAGGTCTGCTAGAGGACATGTTGTAAGGCGATCGAGTCATGAGCTAGGCCCCCATGTGAGCTAGCTGAAGCAGCAGGACCCCCATGCAGGTCTGCCTGGGGAGTAGTAGATGTGAGTGAGTCGAGCTAGGCCTCCACGTAGGTGAGCTGGGCCAGCAGGACCTCCACGTAGGTCTTCCCGAGGAGGAGTAGAAGTGAGAGAGTCAGGCCAGGCCTCCACGTAGGCTATCTTGACTGACAGAGTTAGATTGGCAGTATAGCGGCCATTCTGGTCTGTCAAAGAAGGGATGCTGCAGAGTGGATTTTTTAGAAGGAGAAGTCAATGAGGTAGTAGGTAAACATAAGAGGGAGTACAGACCTTGGAACACAGGGTTAAGGTTCTTGTTTCATGTAGAGTGATGTTCTGGGCCCTCCAGTCAGTAGTAATGGCTGTGACAAGCATGGGTTTGCAGGAGTTGTGGGCACATAGGCCACAAGGCCAGATGTATGAAACAAAATGTATAAAGAGCGTACTGTGGTAGTGGTTACAAGCAAACCTGACACACTATACAGAGTACTGAATCATTTGAGCAAGTCTTCAGTCATGAATTGTGGAAGAACTAGTATGCATGAGCAGTGTAGAGATGAAGTGTCCCATGGAAGCGATAAGCCCTACCTTATCAAGCATGATCTGATCATTTGGTAATGGTAGCAAAAATGTAAAGTGCGTATGGTAGGGGAAGGAGCTCCCATATGTTCGAGTAGATGTCCATTGACCCAGGAAGTCCTTGCCAAATAGGGACTGCCATCTGAGTAAAGGGAACTGTGGCAATGAGGAGAGCAGTAATGAAGACTAAGACAATTGCAAGTGGCATACAGCTGCGCTGCAGCAGGCTCATCAGGCGCTGAAGAAGAAAGGCAATCCAGGGTTCCCTGCCCCACTGAGCAGCAGGAGAATGGGCAGGGAAGCATGGCACAGTGGTGGCACACTGGCCGCAAGTTGAGGGGTGCTGAAGCCCAGAATGCTTCCCAGCCCAGGGAATTGGTGCTGGGCAGACTGAGGTAGCAAAGCGGTAGTTGGATCACCAGCCATGAGGAGGTGGCATAAAGGGTGCTGCAGGATATCCGGAGTAGGAGGTAGGAAGCAGCAGTGAGGGAGAAAGGAGTCCTGGAGCAAGGAACAGGCTAGACCAGTATGGACCTTGGAGTGACTCTGCGATGCAGGCGCTGGCAGCATTGATGACAAGGAGGCTGATGAGGAAATGAATGAGAACCCCAAAACAAAGGGGAACAAGAAGATAATAGTACAGACAGAACTGGCAGGGGGGGAGCAGGGAAAAGAGCAAGGGAGCAAAGAGATAGGGAAAAACAAGAAGAGGGAGACTAACAGAAGACAAGGAAGAGGAAAGGCACGGGGGCAACAGAGGAGGCACAGAGGGGAGAAGAGGAAGAGCCAGCCCCACAGCCATGTAGCACCAGAGAAAGTCCAACTCACTCAAAGCGGAGGGAGCGGAAGCTGGACCTTTAAGTAGAGGATGGGGAGGAGCTATGTACCCCCCATCAAACCTCAGGCAAAGCCTTCCAAGTATTTTGCTGTAAATTGCTGTAGAGTACGAAATTTTAGCTGATACTTTATTTTCGCTATATTCACTATATGCTTCTGTAAGTGAAAATAGAAAGTCAGTGAAAATTTAGAGACAGCAATGCTAGCCAATTAGCACACTAAGACCTAACCCAGGGGGTAGACTACTCAAAACTACACTATACACTGTACAACTACTACTGTAAAAGTAAATGCACTGTACTATTGTACCTGTTACAGCTCCTTAGCCATCTCTCCCCGTCCCCTCTTGGCATCATGTTTTCAGTGTTCAGTGGTCGGTACTCTCATCACAAGTTAAGAATAAATGAAGAAAGGCCATATGCAATGCTGACACTCCTTTATTTGTGGTACTCCAATTTGAAAAAATGAAGAAACCAACCAAAAACAAAATTAAATTCAGTATTGAGCTGTCTTATTTCATTAGTGCTCCTCGGACTTCTCAGCGGTATATTCTCCTTCTGCATTCCTGACCACGTGGTCCTCCTTTTCGGCGTCTGACATCACAGTGTTTCCCGATGCTCTGGATGCCCCCGATGCTCCTGCTCCTGCTGCACACCATTCACCCTGTATCAAGGGGGATTGTATCAATAAAACCTTACAAAAACTAGCTAAAGCAGGTATTACACCAATTCGTATGTATGAATTGTTAAACTTACCCACGATAAGCAGTTACTGTGTGCATCTTGAATGCCAGCTTCAGCAAACCCACAAATGCAATCCGCTCACCTGCCGTAGAGCCCCACAAAGCTTTGCTCGAGCCAGGTTGAATGTCTTTCTTTGAGGTGATGTAGTTTGAAGTCAATTTTATACTCCTTAATGCCCTTAGCAATGTTTTATGCCACCAACCCTGCATACCACTTAGTGAAACAGCGCCTCAAACTGTCTTTGAACAGTTTGTTTAAGGTAATGTCAAGAAGCTGTAATACATCAGCGCATGAGGCAGGGATAAAGATTGGCACAATGTTGGCTTGATCTAGCAGGGTAAGGACAGAGGTTGTTGTGCGTGCCCTGAACAAGTCCATCAGTAGCAGGGTTTTTTTGTTCAGATGGTAGATCCAGCTTTGTTTTGATGTTTGAAAAGTAGGGGATTATGGCCGGCCCGGTGGCGCTGAGGGTTGAGGTGCTGGACACCCACCTGCGCTATGCGCGACCGGGTTCGAGGAGCGGACTCGGGTGGCCGAGAGGTCGGCAGGGAGGGAGGATCGGCGTCGCGGATGCTCTCACTCCCTCAGGGTGAGAACCAAATGCATTCAGCGTTCTGCATCACCCTACGCAGCGGTGGGCTTTCCGACCATTGAGGATGGGCGGCTCCGTTCGCGGAGTCGGGAGGGACATTGGCAGCGCATGAGGGCTTGGCGTGTGTCAGCACGCCGCCACTCGGGACGTACGTCCTAGCGCATGACATCTCAGAGGGCAGGGGAAATCACGGGAGAAAACGGAAAAACCCCTCTCGGCAGCCCTAGATGATAGCCTCTCGGTACCATCCGAACCACCGAAAAGAGGGACAGACCCCACTGTGCAGGGAGGGAGAAGGAGGCACTCTAGGGGCAGATCCCACCGGAGGTGGAATGGAGGGTTGAGAGGAAGGAAGGAGTGGGCCCCGAGAGCAGAGAAGGAGGCAAAAAGAGATTAAGTAAAAAAAAAAAGGAAAGTAGGGGATTATAACATCATTGATGTACACCATCATTATATGTTTATTTGCCCAGCAATTTGTAGAATGAGTGATTGACCAACTGGCAGGAAATTTGTGTGCTGGATGGCATGCTACTGTTTTGCCCTTATAAATGATCTGTAGGGGCAGAAAGTCTCCAGAAAGTGTACACCCCAGTAGCATGGAGACTGGATGCTTGTCTCCTAGTCCAGCTACCGAGACTGGCTGAGAACCAGTGGCAGCCATGGTCCACTCGGACACTGGTAACATGCTGACACCGTTTTCGTTGGTATTCATGACAAGCTCTGGTGGGATAAGCCCCTGGGATACACAATTTGCAATCCTATAGCTTTCAAGGTAACAAAATCGGTGGGGGGTTTACGGCAGTTTTGATTCCTTTTCGTTTACTGTATCCCATCCGATTTAAAAATTTCCATGCCCACTTCCTGGTAAGCTCTGTTGTACCTCCATTTTCTTTTAGGAGGTGTGGAGCACTGTTTTTTACAATTCCCTGTGCAATGGTTAAAACAACGTGTGCATTTACCACTGCTCCCTCAACGTGCAGTGTTTCCACAGTTTTTTTAAGCTGCTCTGTGTTGTCTGACATGAGCAGCAAAGGTCTACCTCTGGGTTTTCAAGGGAGCTTAGCAGTAAGGTGTGCAGGGTTTGGGGTACTTTTAAGGTAGTCCTTTTTGAATTTCCTGATGGTGCTTACATTTTTTTTTTCAGTTTTAATTCATAGAAACAAACTGCAGCCATAACACCATTGACAGCTGCATACCTGCCAAATTCAAAGCGAATCTCGTGAATGTAATGCTGATAGCTCTCTCCAGATGTCGCTTCTTGGCAGAAGGTGGGGTACAAGCAAGTTTCTGGGCTACTGCAGAAGCCACTGGTGCAGTGACACCCGGAGTGTGTGCCAGACACTCTACATCTATGTCAGACACATCAAGTGGGTACACCTGCTTTCCTGTGTTCTCTGGCTTCGGCTTTAACCACGACAGCATGGACATGTTGAGTGCTCAGTAGTGCTCAGTAGCACTGAGTTGCACTCAGTAGCTTAAGCTTTATTTTTACCAGTAATATTGTAATTGATTGTTTTACATGAGTAATTGGAGTGTCATAGCGCATGTGCTAATTCAAAGTGCCGGAAATACGTTTTTGGGGATCGGATCACGAATTCTAAGGACTGCGAATTCATTGTCCTCTACAGTATTTTCTGTACAAATTTCAGCTTGTTGTACTTCAAGAGACACTGCCAGCTATTTACTTACCTTTAGAAGGGGGTGTCCCTAAACTTGCCTTTACTGTCTGTAGCAGTGTCAGAATCAAGTCAGAGGCCCAGATATTCAAAGGGGTTGCGCATGGCGCAACAGAGTTGTACTGGCGCAACCCCGCATTGTGCCCCGGTGGGATATTGAAAGGGCTGCCAGGCACAGTGCAAAACCCGATGTGCTGGGGTGCAATGTAATTGTATGCGGTGCAGATGCAGGGGGTGTGCCCATGCATATGCGGCACATCCCGATATTCAACCCGAGATGTGCAGCGCATATGCCGGTGCAACCCTGCATTGCGCCACATGGGGGGGGGCTCAAAATTGAGCCCTTGAAGAGTAGGAACAACTCCTGGACTCCCACAGGTGGACTGCTGTATTGCAGGGTGCAACACAGCAGCCGCCAGCCGTGGGTGGCCACCCGCCCACCCTGAACACCGTCCACAAGCACACATGGCTCCCTGGTAGTCTAGTGGACCCCCCTCCCTCCCGATTCCCCAATCACGGTAAATGTCTAATAAACATTCTTGGTAGTCTAGTGGACCCCCTCCCTCCTGAGTCCCGCTTGTGGTAACTGTCAATAAATCATTCCCTGGTAGTCCAGTGGACCCCCCCCTCCCTCCGATTCTGCCTACATTAATACTTTGGTGATCCAGTGGCACCCCCCACCTCCCACCCTGAGACCCTTGCCCACCCACACCTTCTCCAACATTGGCGGGTGGCTGCAGCCCACCTCGTGCCGCCCTGACCACCCGCCGATTGACAGGGTACAGTATGGGCTTGCAGGACATACTGTACTAGACAGTCCCATATATGTGAATGACTTTATTCATATTTGGGACTATCTAATACAGTATACCCTGCAAAGCCGACTAGTCCACACTGTCGGACCAATGGGCTGTCAGCCCATAGTGTACCTGTCAGTCAAACAGCGGCGGGTGGTATCTGGTGGGTTGCAGCCACCCGCCAATGATGGGGGAGTGCAGGGTGGGCGAGGGTTCTGTGTGGGTGGGGGGGTGCCACTGGATCACCAGAGTATTTATTTAGGGCGCTTCACCATGATCGGGGAATCAGGAGGGGGGGTCCACTAGACTACCAGGGAATGTCTCAATATACATATACCAGCGATCAGGGATTTAGGAGGGAGTTGGGTCCCACTAGACTACCAGGGAAATGTTTTATGGAGGTGTACCGCGATCGGGCTATAGGGTGGGGATGCCCGGGACTTCTGTGCATACATCATGCTGTGCAGGCGTAGTGCAAGTCACCGGGCTGCCCTATGCAAGGCATGCAAATGGGGCCATAATGACATACAAATGGCCCCACTTGCACCTTGCATATATTATGGCCTCATTTGCATGCCCTCTGCTGAATATCATAGGTGATGCATCTAGTGCAACTGCAGTTGCGCTGGCGCTTCCCCGTGCTCCCTATCCATGGCTTGCACCGGCACAGTGCCACTGCACTGTGCGCAGTCCATGCCATATTCAACGGTGCTGTGCCATGGCGCATCACCGTTGAATATCACCTGGGCCTGGCCCCGGTGCATCCTAGTTGCACTGTGCCCAGGCTTGTGCCACTGCCGGGTGCAGTCTGAATATCCGGGCAAGAATGTAATGCAGCGCTTATTTCCCCCCCCCGAAAGTACTTAATTTAAAAGAATTTTCCAGAAAAGCAAAACTCCTGTGGTCCACCTGGGTTTACCATACCAGCTTCCGATGCACAGTCACATCTCTACATAGCACTGAGGCACCAGAAGGCTCGTTGATGCCTCAGCACACCAGAGTTCAGCTAAACATATATATATATTTTTTTTACATGACGTTTCCCCCCCCCCACGTCCCCAATGACCCCCCACTCCTTTGGGCCGCCATGTTCCCTGACTCACTCCATCTGTCCCCTCTCGAACTGTTCCTCAGTCCCACATCGCAGCTGACCCTGGAGTATCCTAGCGTAACCCTTGTGCTGGGTGTGTCCCCCTCCTCTGAGGGGGAAGGCACCGGGGCAGGCATACCAGCACACTCTAAGTAGGTCCAGGGTGCTGCTGGGACTGAGAGAGGGCTCCTTGGAAGACTCCGGCGGTAGCAGAGAATGGCAGCCATCATCTGGCAGCCATTAGAGCTGTTTCCATTTTTCTGGGTTTGGCCGTCCTGCGCCACTACTTGTAGTGCCCCTGGTCTCCACCAGGGGCCACTACAGAGTGAGGCTTACCCCATCCCACCCCAGGAGAGGAGAGCAGTCCTCCGGATGCTCAATCCTCTCCTCTCCTTCCCCTGCCAGCCCCCAGCACCCTGAGTCTATTCCCAAATCCGGGTCGCTGGCGTGGCACAAGGTGTGGCATCCAGCACCTCAATCCTCAGCACCACCGGGCTGACCATAACATATTTTTTTGAGAGTATGGAGAAAGCTGAACTCGGAAAATGCTAGTTGACATGAAATGAGGGCCTAAAGTGATAAAAATTGGGGTCTTAAATTCCAGCTGCAATATTGGGCATGTGCAAATGCATATACAGATGTGACAGCCAGGATGCAATGCAGAAATGCTGCAGGATATGACAGAATACTGCAGTTTACTGCAGGGGCCACTGTAAGTCAATGGTAATTAAGTCCTTTTGTCATGCAGGATTTTATGACATCATTATTGCAAGTTACTGTGCTTCATCGTGGCCGACTCCACTGTATATACATAGCCCCAATGATATGCACATTCATTTTCACATGCCTAGTATTTGTTATCACTTTAAGCCCTTGTTTCATGCCAGCTAGCTCTTTCCCGAGTTTAGCTGTCTTCAAAATCTCAAAAAATCTTTTCAGCCGAACTCGGGCGTGCTGAGGTATGAATGAGCCTTCTGGTGCTTCAGCACCATTTAGAGATGTGACCGTACATTAGGAGCTGGTGCAGTAAACCCAGGCAGACCATGGGGGGTTTCACTTTGGTGGAAAACTATTTTAAACTAAGTACTTTCAGGGGGAAATAAGTGCTGCATTGCATTCTGTTTTGATTCTGACACTGCTGCAGAGACTAAAGGCAAGTTTAGGGACACCCCCTCTAAAAGTAAGTAAACTGCTGACTGTGCCCTGTACAGTGCCCACTGTAATTTATTTAATTAAATAAATTCTTTGGAATATAGTCCTTCTTTCAGGAATGTCCCTGGAAAGAGGTACTTGAAAATGTTTTTGCAAACATACCAATTGACTGTTGCTTTCTAAAACAATACTTTCACTTTTATTTATTTTCTCCATTTAACTGTGAAGGGGAACCGGGCTTCAGTCAAATCTGGGGTCAGAATATGAAACAATTATTGCATATACAGAAGTGACAGGCAGGCAAAATTATTTTAATATGCAACCTCAACTTTACAATTGAGTTACCCAGGATTGCCCAGCTGAGATATGCAATCTTGTTTTCAGCAGTGTCCTGCTGTTAGCAATTTCTGCAACTGGGTGGACTGGAGCACTGAGAGGTTAATTGACTAACCCAGTGAGTATTTGGCTCTGGTGGGGTTTGAACCTACTATCTCCTAATTCCCAAGCTGGTGCTCTAACCACTAGACCGCACTGCCTCAAATTGAAGTTGCCAGCAGATAATCATAAAAACTGTGTTTGAAGTGAGATTTATCTTCAGAAATACCACTGAATGTCATTGTGTTTAGCAATTTATTGACACAGCAGTTACCAATTTTTATCTTGTGCATTTTTCTAAGTATCTTTTAGAACAGTCCTTTAAACTGGTTGAACACATATTTTTTTACCCATTAGATAAAGTGTTTCTTTTTGAGTTGGTGTGCTGTATGACATAGTAAATACTGTTTATTAACCCTCGCTGTGCTGCAGGCTGATATATCAGTCCAGAATTCCTATACATTCTGATTCTGTCTGCTGCCTAAGGGTTAAATGGAATTCTAAATTCCAGTGGGCTGTTGAAGAGCAACAAATTTGTACAATTAACAGTGGTGTGTAATGAATCAAGCTGCTATTATGAAATGACAAATATTGATGAAAGGTGTTTTTTTTTCTCTGATTCTTCATTTTTATAGTGGGGCATGTTTGTTTACAATTATTAAAAAAGATACCTCTTCTATAGTGGGATGCTCTCAGTATGGGCCCAGTTGGCTGTCCCCATATTGTATTTAAATTGTTCCAGATTAATTTTACTAAAATTGCAACTTTAATACTAATGGTAAGTTAACTTTTTATATTTCCTCCTGATAAACACTGCGCTGTAATCCAATAAATATGTGAAAAACAAAGAAAAATACTGGCACAGCCAGCGCAGTGCTTCAGAGAGGCCCCAACAGTTTCACTCATGTCTGTGCCGCCCATGAACTTTCTCAAGAGGTCCCTGTGAAACTTGATATATAGTAAATGCTACATGTGTTGTCTGTTTTACACATCTTGTTGTACTTTCAATAAAGCAAGTCACTTTTTGCACCTTACATTTGAAAGGCTATGCCTGCAGTTCAATGAGTGAGCAACCAGCCATGTCTATTTCCTGAGCTTTATAAGCAGTTCCTCCCAGTCTCCCTCTGAAGCACTTTCTCTTTGCCAGCTGAAGACTCTTTTGGTCTATCTTCTTACTTTGGGCCGGCTACGGCCTTGCCTGGGGCTTGCTTCTGCCTTGCCCCCCCCCCCCTTTCTGTTATCAGTGCTCTGGGACCTGTTTGATTCTGCTGGGTGTGTTCATGTGTTTCTCCTGCTTGGTTAGTATTTGTTTTGCTTCTGACCGCTGTGTAATTCTTTCTGAGCTTGTTTCCTGGTTTCCTGTGTTTGTTTTGTCTTTTCTTTTGGGGTTTTCATTGCCCTTTGTGTGCCATGTTACTCCTGTGCCTGTGCTCAAACCCCTTTCCTTTTCTGCTGCTTCCCACCCTCAGTTTTCCTGCAGTTGTTCTATGTTTTAGTTCCCATTCCAACTTTTCTGCTTTTTCTGTTAATTCATTGCACCTGGCCTAGGCTCCTACTCTCAGTTTGCTGTCTTTCCCTGTTGCAGCTTACTGTCAGTTCTCAGTGCTAGCTCTACTTTAATACTGCCAGCAGCCTTGCATTCCACTATGGTTCTTTCCTGCTTATTGACCTCAGCATTTCATTTATTTACTTTGCAGTTCCTTCCATATGACCTCAGTTTTTAATCCAGCCCTTCTGGTGATTTAAATCTGTGCAACATGTTTATGTGCACTCAGTGGGAATCAAACCTGAATCTGCTGCAATTCTACATTACTTTCTCCATGTGATTCAAACATGCTTAAATGCAATTGTACCAAGCAATTGTTATTGTTGTTTTAGTGCATTATTGTCCTTGCCTACAAATTTCTTTGCTTGTTCAGTTGGTCATCTTGGCTACTGCTAGAATCTATAACTTATTAATGCTGGAAGCTATGCACTGTTTGTACAATGCTTCATTATACTGTGGAGGCATCTTCAATGCTTCTCCCTACAACTGCCTCTGGTTCACCTGGTTTGTATTTTAGATTGGTAAGTTGGCTAAGTGCCTCAGCAGTTGTTGCTGTCCTTCTCCCACCTTGGAGGTGCTTGTTGCAGAGAACCCTTACAGCCATTCATGGCGTTCCCATTAGAGGGATAGAGTGAGAGCCCACCACCAAATCGGAATATTTTCCACCCCCTTGAATTAAATTTCAAACATAGCAGCTAAGCTGTCACTAAAATAAAATAGCCCAAGCCTGGAGGGAAGGTGATCTCGGCCTTGGATCCCCAGAGATTTCTCCCTCAAGGGTTTCTTTCTCTCCTCCGTGCCCCAGATCATACTACAGTACTTAGCTTTAGTAATATTCTTAGCTTACTTAGGTAGGTTCCGCTGTTGGATGGAGATTGATGGTGGCCCTACTAGCCATTCCCTCTCTCCTTAGAAAGCCCCTTGTTGTCATTTGTGCAAGCCATATTAGTGGAGCTATCCTGCTAACTTGTGTGTCTCATTTATGTTTCTTTAAGCTGCCTATTACTGTCAGTCTGCTTCTCTGCCTCCTAATCATCAATCGCCGTTACAATTCTTTTGGGGTTCCTTCCTAAGATACCTTTAGACAAGGGACCCCTCCTGCAGCACCTCTAAGTGTGGAACCCTCTTACAGGGTTCCTTGCCTTAAGTACCCCTTACTGGGTGGTAATTTCTAATGGAATAGAGAGTGCAAATGGCCACAACATTGTTATACAGTTGCACAAGCATAACATTATTCTGGTTATTTAGGCCATTGAATTGAAAGGCTACACCTGCAGTTCAATGGATAAGCAACCAGCCATGCCTACTTCCTGAGCTATATAAGCAATTCCTCCCAGGCTGTCTCTGAAGCACTTTTTCTTTGTTCCACCATCCTCCCCTCCTCCAGCGGCTTATCTCTCTACTCCCAGAGGGTTCCTTCCTAAGGCACCTTTAGCCAAGGGACCCTTCCCGCGGCACCTCTAGGGGTGGAACCCTCTTACAGGGTTCCTTGCCTTCATTACCCATAGAGGGTGGTAATTCCCAATGGAACAGACAGTGCAAACTGCCACAACTTTGATATACAGTTTCACAAGCATAACATTATTCTGGTTGCTTAGGCCATTGAACCAGTATTCTGTGAGTATTTTGCAGTGTGCACTGTGCACCACTTTTTGCTTCTGCTGACAAACTTCTTAGCAGCAATTCAGAAATAAATAATTCATGTGGAGAAATCCTTGGAGCTATGAATTACTGATTTTGCTACTAATCAAAAAAGGAAACCTCAAAAACCTCATTAGTAGGTTTAAAACATTGCGCAGTCCTGCCCATTATGTAAGTAATAATACCCAACAGGGTGGGCGTTACTGGGATATAACGGACCGCCTAGGGGCGTAATGGGGACCGACTCCACAGGCGGAGGGCCTTATAGCCCCTGGAAGGTCTGTTATATCCTATAATGCCCACCCTGGAGGGTATTATTACACTTAGATAATGGAATTTTATTAGTTGTTTTTATAAAATAATGATTTAATTTTAAAAAATTGAAAATGTTAGTAAAAATGCAGAGAAATGCCAGGTTATGTAAAATAGTCCATTTAGTGCCACTAGAGGGCACGTAATCCCATTTATCTGTTTGAATTATGTGACAACATATGGTTTCATTTGCGAGACAGAGTCAGGAGCGAGAGGCTGAGGTGTAGAGCGGGAATGGCGGCATTTTCTGTAACACAGGATTCAGTGATACAGAAGTCAGACGATGAGCTGTGGAGAGAGAAAGAAGGTACTTAGTTTTTGTTTAAAAACGGAAATGGAGGAGTGGGAGTTTCGTTCAAGTTGTTGATAGTGATTGATTAGTGGTGCTGGATAGCGATAGTTGTGAAAGGGTGTGAGTTTTTTGGCCTTGTCAGTGCCGGACTGAGAAGTGGCTTAGTTGGGGGGAAAGAGCAAGAAAAATAATTGTTTTTTACTTTTTTGCAGTATGATAATATTGAGTGGTTTCAAGATTAGCTGTGTGTGGGTGTTCATAGTAAAAAATATTGGCTGTCGGTGTGTGGGGAAAGGGATATCAGGAGGTGATGGGTACTGCAGGGGGAACTTGTTATTCAGTGGGCTGTTGTTAAGAAATAACAGCCCAGGTGGCAGGCTGTTTCAGCCAGTTAGGAAGCGAGTTTGAGTTTACCCATTATCTAATCAGTAATAATTACTCCCATTACTCTGGATCACTACTTCTCATCCATGCCATATAGAAAAAGGACTAAAATAGACCTCCAGTAAATGACACTCACCACATGGATCATAGTACTTCTATAAAAAAAAGCTTATTTTTAAGTTAGTTAACTATATCATCTTTTGTTGTGTTCTCTTCTCAAGTCATTGCAAACAAGCATAAAAAGAACCACACAACCCAACGTTGAAGTTGTTATCCCCAAGATTTTCCTGTTTTGTTTTGTTTTTTTGATGGTGGATTATCTGGCTCCTAATTAAATACTAACATTTGAATTCTGTCAAAATGTCAGCCTGGATAAATGTTAGTTTATTATTTCAAGGACCTCGTTGAAGGATTCTACATACAGTAAACAAGTTGCTAAAACAATTTGGTTGGGCTATATAGTCCTGTGTATATCTGAATAAAAGTTCAGTGTTTGAAAACCAGAAAAGAAACATAGAAACATGGAACATAGAAACATAGAATCTGATGGAAGATAAGTGCCACTTGTTCCATCTAGTCTGCCCAAATTATTATTTATTTTTTTTACATTCATTTTTGCTGCAGACCCACTTAATCAACACTGCTGCCCCCCTTTACTCCTTCAAAACATTATTTATTAGCCTCCTGCGCCTTCCTGGACACCCACATTGACTTCCATCACTGGGAGACACAACTGAACTCCACCCCTTGTACAGACATGTCTGCTGTGGAAGTGCCACTGCCACATCTCACACTAGAAGTCAGATGATGTTTAAACAGCAGCACTGGGATCTGGGGATGCACCCTAAAGAAGATACTGTGGCACTGGCAAAGGAAACTCAGGAGCAGACCCGCACTGTTTCTCACTGTTGTTGCAGGTGGTAGTCAACGTGTTTTTATTAATTTTAAAAGAAAAACTACAAGCATGATCCACCGTCTCTATACCAACAACATGTCAATGTTATATGTTATAGTAGTAGTCACTGTAGAAAACACCCAGGTCTTTACATCATGAGGGACGCATTATCATACACTGTGATTAAATAAAGAGTCTATAAATAACCATAAAGCATCACATAACCTGATTCTCATAAGTACAATGTTGTAAGTTATTCAGTAGCTAAGTGTCGTAAAGGCACAAGACAGTCCAGACATTCCCAAATAAGTTGTATCGATTTCTTGGTAAATAAACCACCTCCCCCAAGGGCCAACTCAAACTATAGGGCAACAGGTTGCAATATTTTGGATATTGTTCTTGTTAGTAATGACTTGGATATTCTAAACTGTTCTATCGCTGCTCCTTTAGGAAGTACTGACCATTATTCAGTTACATTTAGTTTAAAATTTGACACTTATATACCAAATAAAGTTACGGAGGTATTTGCTGTTCATATAGCTAACACTGATGCTATTAAAATGCATCTAAATAGTGTTGATTGGTATGCTTTGTTGAATCTAAATGATATTGAACTAATGTGGAAAACTTTTAAACACACTCTTCTAGATACAGCTAATAAATATATTCCTAAAATAAAAACAGTAAATCTAGTCTTAATCCAAAATGGTTTTCTAAATATTTAAAACGCATGGTGAAGAAAAAGAATAAGTTGTTTAAAAAATACTTTAATAATAAAAGTGAAAGCAATACAATGGCATTTAAGAACTGTCAGAAATTATGCAAAAAAGAGATTAAAAAAGCCAAATTGAAAATTAAAGCATATATTGCTTCCCAGGCAAATAACGGGAACAATAAGATTTTGTTTAATTATATTAACTCAATTAAAAAACAAGAACGGCATGTAGGCCCTTTAATTATTGAAAATGAGTCTATATTTGAACCCAGTAAAATGGCAGAGTTGTTCAATGTAGAATTCTGTAAAGCCTTTAATAATTCTTCCAGTAATACTAAATTTGATTTTGCAGTACGAAATTGTATTGATATTTCCATTGAAGCTATTGAAAAGAAACTGAATAACATAAAAAGAGGCTCCTCCCCTGGTCCTGATAATATTACAGGAGATATTCTTTTCATCCTGAAACATTATAGTGGCTTCGCACTAAAATTAATATTTGATAAAAGTCTAAATACGGGAACTGTGCCTTCAGATTGGAAAAAAACTAATGTTATCCCATTATACAAAAAGAAAGGAAGTAAAAACTTACTGGATAATTATCATCCAATAAGTCTGACACCCATTATTTGTAAAATATTGGAAAGAATTATTAAAGACAATTTAACAGAACATCGGTCTGTGTTAGATTCAAGCCAACACGGCTTTGTAAAAGGGCGTTCCTGCACTACTAATCTTGTGTGAGTTTTTATGATTACATTAGTATGAATTTGGATAATAAAATGCCTTGCGATGTCATTTTCTTAGACTTTTGTAAGGCATTTGATTCTGCTCCCCATTGGGCACTAATACAAAAATTACAATTATGTAACATTAATCCCTTGTATTCACGCTGGATAGCAAATTGGTTGAATAATAGGAGCTAAAGGGTAATAATCGATGGCTATAAATCATCATGGATTAAAGTGGAAAGTGGTGTTCCTCAGGGATCAGTGCTGGCACCAGTTATTTTTCAAATATTCATCTCGGACTTGTCAAAAGATATCCAAAGTAAAATTATAAAATATGCAGATGACTGCAAGATTGCTCATATCTACAGGACAGAAGAAGAGTCAGAAATTATTCAAAAATATTTTAATTTACTAGAAGCTTGGTCTATTAAATGGAATCTTAAATTCAACACAACCAAATGTAGTGTTCTTCACTTGGGGAGACATAACAAAAAGAGACAATACTTTATCTATAATTATATTATTTTAGAGACAAACAACGAAAATATCTTGGTATTAATCTTGACATAGGTCTTAGATTTGATTTGCATATTTATTTATTTATTTATTTATTTTTATTTTAGTCTTTGGTAACCGGGTAAGGCCCACTAGGCACAAGTGCTGGTTTTCAGGGGTGACCTGGGAGCACTTTGCTCAAGTTATTGCTAAAGCAAATTCAATATGGTGGGCAATTAGACATAATTTTACCACTAGAGACCCAGCGATACTTCTATCTTTATATCGAGCCTATGTCAGGCCTCATTTTGATTTTGCATCCCAATTGTAGAGTCCTTATAAACATATGACATAGGTAGATTAGAAAAGGTTCAGCGTAGGATAACCAAGTCATTCCTTAACTATAAATCTCTATCTTATAGTGAAAAACTTGCTGCTTTAAATCTTATGTTCTTGGAACAGAGGTGTCTTGGGGAGATCTACTGTTTGCAAGAGACATAATCATGGATGCATCTTTAATGAATGAATGTGGATTGGACTTTAAACAAATAATAGTTAATACTCGAGGACACCCGCTATAGCTTATGAGGAAAAAATGTAATACAAAACAAAGAGCTCATTTCTTTTCTCATAGAATAATTGGATTATGGAATAAATTACCCCTATCGGTTGTTATAGCTGAAAGTAAGATCATTTACAAAAATAGATTGGACATCTTTCTTCAGTGTGTAAATAAAAATAAAAATAAATTTTCCAGCTGTATGTAAGTCTAGGAGCTACATGGGCTATTTGCCTTTTACTCCCTTTTCATCCTTAGTATGATCTACTAAAGGCCCCCCTAACATTGAAGTTCCAGCCCCCTAAAATATAGAAATGTAGAAACACAGAGACATAGAAACATAGATTTGGGGTCTAAAATGAAGAAGAACCAGTATAAAGGGACAATAGCAGATCGTATCATCATTATAAAGATGTTAGCAAAGTTTAAGCTCTAGCACACTAATACTTTGCATTCTAAGAAACATAATAGTCCATCAAAATAAACATCCAACTAACCATGTTGTGGAGAAAGCAAACATTTTTAACTTGAGCAGAAGGAAAGAACTGCCAACATTGCTAAGTGGGAATAAGTGGGGGAATGAGGAAAGGCCAACAGTGAGTGCAGGCACATGGCCAACACTATATTAAAGACAGGAAATACCTGTCCTATACCCAATGCAATGTAAAAAAAAATATATATATATATATAGAGTCACAAACCCACTCCTGGGGTCAGGCCCACTGAGCTCACAGTGCCCACACTTAAGTACAATCTGTGACGGGGGAACAGGGATACCCTCCTTGTCCTTTTTGAATGCTCACTGAGGTCACGACTGCATCTCTGCCATGAGGATCTAAGGCATTACCCTGACTTTGGATAAGGGCACAATACCAGTCTCGAGTCTTGTGGCCAAACATGAACACTTCCTTGGCTATTACACAAAGGAGGAAGACCCAGGCATCACACTCTGTTCAGGGTAGCAACTTTTAAGCCTGATTTGGCCTTCTCCCTACAGGACGTGCAGCAGCCTGATTCAAAATCCCTGCAGACTCGGCCCTGAGACTTTGGTATTCTCCATATCCCTCCTGATCCCTTACAGACCCTTTTCTCAATTTGGTTGCTTATGGTGAGACCCCTTTGGAAATAACAGTTTTCACAGATTATTAATAAACCTTCTACAGTCACATAAACAATATAAGAAATTCTCACTCAGGCAGATATTCTTTAGAAAAACAAAAGATTTACTAAAATACTTAAATACAGTTACAAATAAAAGAGAATACTAGTTTGAGTTACAGTATAAATTATATACAGAAAAATGCACTAAAACTGTTAGCTGAAAGTCTACCTTATATTTGCAGTAAATTGAAGTCCAGAAAAAGCAGATGAATGTTTTCAGTTCCTTTAGTCCAGGAAGCCACCCTGGGTTTCAGCAGTTTTGTTCCTGGTGTGTCAGGCAGAGTGTCCAGATGAAAATCTGTGTGTAAATGCCCTGCTCTGGGCTATTTATGTACCTGTCTGTGGATAGAGGCTGGTCCTTCCATTTTGGGTCACCAGGTGTCACTCTTGCACTTCTTTAATACAATGTTCTGGCTCAATAATTAACCAGTAACATGACTGTCAAAGTTAAAACTTTGATGTGTCAGTATACACCCTATAAGCTAATTCACAGTGTCCTGTTAGAATTTCACACAGGTTTGCTAGAAGGGTGTTTTCTTTAATGTTACCTCATAAAATGTGATATACTATAATAGTTTCCTGGTACTGAGCATTCAGCCTTTGAAGTGTATGGTCCATGACAGGAAAATAGACTTTGGCATATCTTTGTTAAAGGAACCTGGGAATGCATCTCTGCCATGAGGATCTAAGGCATAATATTCTTCAGGTGGAGGATACTTCTAACTGAAGGGTGAAATAAGCAACTTAGAATTATCAGAAAAGGCAGTCTTTCAATCAACAGAAGGAGGTGGAGTTTGCTTTACTTGTTACAATTGTTAAGATTTTACTGTTTTCTGTGTTTCTGCCCTTCTGACTTGATTGGAGTTAGTGATTGACTGTTTGCATTGCAATATTTGTAATACTGTGAGTATTCACTGGGCTAAGAATTTGTCATAAGCCCTGACTTGAGAGCAGGTTACAGGCTGTGTATTGGACCCAGACAGTCCCTAGGGGGTGAAAACTGTTTTTTCTTTGTTTACCTCAGTGCCTTATAAGACCAAGACAGACTGTGTCAGGAAGTGCTTAAATCATAGCTACTAATCAGCCAATAGCTCTGGAAGAATCTTACAGACCTTGATAAAAGTACTAATTTTAGCAGACTCATCAGATAACCTCATAGTCTTCAGGTGAAGCTACCTCTGGCTGCAAACTGCAACACTGGACTTAATTTTCCTAGTCAAACTATCTCTTGTTGGGAACTGCAATACTGAACATAGGATTTGCAAGAAAGCGAGTTGTGCTCACAACAGAGGGAGGGGAACCTTTCAATTGTCTTTGCTTTGTAGCAGATATACTGCAGGTGGAGGCTGCTTCTAACTGAAAGGTGAAATAAGGTATTTACAATTATCAGGAAAAGACAGTCTTGTTACAATTCTTAAGATTTTCAGTGCAGGAAGAGTTCAAAGCATAGCTCACTTATTTTGGGACTGACTGCTTTCAGAGCACAAACCACCAGGCTGTTTTGGGGCTGGGGAGGTTTACCTGTGTCTGACTTGAATGTCTGGATTTTTCTCTGTTTGAGTAGCAGGGATTTTCTGTCAAATTGTTGTGTATAGTATCTTGCAGACAGGAAGGCACCATCGCAGTGGTGGGTCAGAGCTCTTAGCTGATTGTTTGTGAGGGCACAGTTTAGGCCCAACCCTTCCACCCTCACCCACCCCCCCTGGAGATAGTTCCTTTATACCTGGGGTTCTGACATCATTTCCTCAAGAGTGCAAGGTGCATATCAATGTCATATCCTCTCTAGCATACAGCACTGAAAATATACGCATACACATTGTATAATATATATATATATAACAAACCAATCACTCACACAAGCACACACACACACAAAAAAAGTACATAGTCATGTGGGGAGTAGTGCAATGTAATGGCTGTGGGGCAGCAGTCTTCCGGGAGTCTTTCTGGAGGCTGAGATGCTGCCCTATTTGCAGACAACTCTCTGCCCTGAGGGAGGAAGTTGCCCGTCTTCAGGCCACACTGGACAGCAGTAAGAAAACCTTCCCCCAGGCCAGACTGGATGGTAGGAAGGGAACCCCCCATCCAGGGAGCACCAGAGCCACCACCACTACCTCAGAGGTTGCAAAGAAAGCACAGCAGTTGGACCACTGTGGGCTCAGGGAGGGTGAGGAGGGTGGAACAGAGGAACACCCAGTCAGTTGTTCCACTCCACAATCCATACACCATTCTGGGGGAGCACAGCTCCCCTATGGATGCACCCACGGAGAAGATTAGGGAGGCTGAGGACACCTGTCACAAGGGAGGCCCACAGGAAGGAGGCAGAGGATGCCACAAGGAAAGGAAGCAGCTCCTGGTGGGGGACTCAATTAGTAGGGGGATAGAACTGGGGGGAGCAGGGAAAACTGAAGTAAAGTGCCTGCCTGGTGCCATGGCTTGTAGGGACAGGAAGCGCATCCTCAGGATCACGAGAACAGCTGCACGGGAGTCTGAGCGGGATGTCATTGTCCACCTAGGGACAAATGACTTGGCTCAACATGAGCTTACAGCAGTGCAGAAGGACTTTGTAGAACTGGGGAGAGGCCTAAAACAAGTAGCACACACAGTATCCTTCTCAGAGGTGCTGCCTGTAAATGGCATGAGTGAGGCAAAGGGTACTTTGCACCATGCAGTTTAATGAGTGGTTGAAAAAATGTGTGGAGCACAGGGTTTGGCTTCATTGGGACTGGGGTTCCACCTGGAGGACACCAGCCTATACTGGCAGGATGGTCTGCATCTGTCCAGGAAGGAACAAGTCTTTTGAGCAATCGGTTTAAATGCTTCATTGGTAAGCTTTTAAACTAGTCAAGGGGAGGCACTGATAAGCAGCAGAAAAATCCCAGCCTCCCTACAAAACAGGGTACTAAATGGGAAAAGACCGAGATAGAAAGGTCAGTGGGGATGCGCAACAGAAAGTAAAGCCATCACAAATGGAGAGCAATGAGTACCAATGCCCATAGTCTGAGTAACAAGCTTCCTGAATTAGTGGCCTTGATGGAGGAGGAACATCTGGATATCATGGCAGTCACAGAAACATGGTACACACAAAACCATGACTGGGATGTAAACATACCAGGATACACTATCTACAGGAGGGACAGGGAGGGTAAAAGGAGGAAGAGTAGCTCTTTACATAAGGGAAGGAATCAAAGCAACAGAACAAAAGGGTAAACAGGGAGGAGAAGAAGCACTGTGGGTAAATTTGGAGACTGGCAATGGCACCACAATCTGCACAGGGGTTGTATACAGACCCCCTTCTCAGGGGGAGGAAATGGACAAGGAAATGATAGAAAGTATACTTAGTATGGCAGAAAAAGGGGAGATATTGCTGATGGGTGATCTGAATATGCCAGATGTTAACTGGAGTGCAGTTGCAGCAGCCACTTCTAAGAGTGGGGTTATTCTAGATGCCCTACAGGGGGCATGCCTTAGACAACTAGTATTGGAGCCCACTCGAGAGGGAACAATCTTAGACCTGGTTCTCTCAAATGGAGATGAGGAGAGGATCACAGATGTAGAAGTGGGTAGCCATCTGGGAACTAGCGACCATCGAACAGTATGGTTCACAATAAACACAGCAATAGAGTCAAGCCATACAAAGACAAAGGTACTGGATTTTAGGAGGGCTGACTTTGTCAAAATGGGTGAGTGCCTAAGGAATGCACTAGCAAATGGGCAGGAAGGAGGGGTGGAAGAACAATGGGGAATAATAAAAACTGCCATCACAGAGGTAACAAGCCGTTGTGTAAAGCAAATAAAACGAAACGAGGTAAGAAACCACTATGGTTCTCAAAGGAAGTGGCAGTGAAGGTTCAAGAGAAAAAGAAAGCATTCAGGAAGTACAAAGAATCACAGAAGGAGCAGGACAGAGAACTGTATCAGTTAAAGCAAAAGGAAGCTGGGAAGGCAGTCAGAACAGCAAAGGCCCAAACCGAGGAAAAGATAGCCAACTCAGTTAAGAAGGGGGATAAAACCTTTTATAGGTACATCAGGGAGCGAAGTAAGACCAAGGGAGGGATAGTGAGGCTTAGTAAAGGGAGGAGGGTGGGCAGAGGGTGACTGTGAAAAGGCAGAGATACTAAACAAATACTTTTGCTCAGTATTTACAAAGGAAGAGGGGGAAGTACCTAAAACAAACAGTAGAAACACTCTGGATACAGAAGTTGATACCAGCCCATTTACAGAAGAAAGGGTTCTGAAAGAACTCTTAAAACTGAAGGTGGACAAAGCAATGGGGCCTGATGGGATTCATCCCAGAATTTAAAAGAACTAAGGGTAGAACTAGTGACACCACTGACTACCTCTTTAACAAATCATGGGAGGATGGGGTGGTACCCGAGGACTGGAGGAGGGCAAATGTAATTCCCTTCACAAAAGTGGGAGCAAGGCAGAAGCAGGAAACTACAGACCTGTTAGTTTAACCTCAGTGGTAGGGAAAATGATGGAATCACTCTGAAGGAAAGAATTGTTGAGTATCTAGAGGCCAGAGGGCACAGGACCCAAGGCAGCATGGATTCACAGCAGGAAGGTCATGCCAGACAAATCTGATAGATTTATTGACTGGGTGACCAAAGTAGTTGATCAGGGAGGGCTGTGGACATGGCCTACCTAGACTTTAGCAAGGCATTTGACACAGTCCCACACAAAAGATTAATATACAAGTTAGCCAGCCTGGGAGTGGGTCCCAAGATGACAGCCTGGGTAAAGAATTGGCTGGAGAATAGGACACAGAGGTAATAGTAAATGGAGTCCACTCTGAAAAAGGGGGTTAGTAGTGGGGCCCGCATGAGGTTCAGTATAGTACGGTCCTCTTCAATGTCTTTATAAGCGACATTGCAGAGGGACTGAAGGAAAAGTATGTCTCTTTGCAGATGACACAAAGATCTGCAACAGAGTTGATGCACAAGGTGGAGTGGAAAGGATGAGAAGGACTTGGCAAGGTTAGAGGAATGGTCAAATGTATGGCAGCTTAGATTCAATGCTAAGAAGTGCAAGGTAATGCACCTGGGAAACAAAAACCCAGGGAAGAGTACACAATGGGGGTGAGATACTAACAACAACAAAATGGAAAGGGACCTGGGGTAGTCATATCAGATGACCTAAAGGTGGGAAAGCAATGTGAGAGGGCAGCAAGGAGGGCTGGGGATACTTGGATGCATAGGAAGAGGCATCACCAGTAGAAAACAGGAAGTTATTATTCCTCTGTACAGACAGCTAGTGAGACCCCATCTGGAGTACTGTGTGCAGTTCTGGAGACCCAATCTCATGAAAGACATAGACAGGATGGAAGCTGTCCAGAGGAGGGCAACTAAAAATGGTGCAGGGTCTGCACTGGAAGACATATGAAGAGAGACTTAAGGAGCTTAATATGTATAGCCTCGAGGAAAGGAGGGAGAGGGGAGACATGATAGAAACTTTCAAGTACCTCAAGGGAATCAACAATGTCCAAGAGGGTAGCATCTTTCAAAAAAAGAGGTGTGCAAGAACAAGGGGCACAATTTGAAGATAGAAGGGGCGGCTCAGAGGTAATTTAAGGAAGTATTTTTTCACAGAAAGGGTTGTGGATGTATGGAAGCCTTCCAGAGGAGGTTGTGGAGTCAAAACAGTGGTGGAATTCAAGCATGCATGGGACAGTCATAAGGCAATTCTAGGGGTGGGGGTAGGAAGAAGTAGGCTGCTGGTTAACTAGGACCTGCAGCTTATCCATCAGGTAGGGAAATGGGCAGACTGGGTGGGCCAAGCGGTCCTTATCTGCCGTCAAATTCTATGTTTCTATGTTTCTATGCAATTTCAGTTCCTGGCAAGCAGCTGCCTTGTAGGTCAAAGGAAGGTCAAACCTTTTTAAAAAATCCATTCTTTTCTCCATGTCCCCTTGAATTAACACTGGCATTTTGTGGCATGTACATATACTGTGAATTACATGGAAAAAACATATATGCAACAGAATTATATCTACAAATAAGGACTAGCAGTTGGGTAGCTCACCACACACACACACACACACACACACACACACACACACACACACACTCACACACACACATATAGTAACAAAAGATTAAAGCCATCGCACCCTCCCTTACACACTCAATCCCTTGCCCTCCCCCCAATGCCTACTACCTCACAATCAGAGTGGAAAGCATGTGGAATACAAAAAGTTCAATATGCATGTCAGTTTTCCATGTCCTCCAGCTCCTGTGTCTCCTTGGTACAAAAATTCAACTTGATTTTTATCACTAAGTTGCCGGCTTCTGCTAGGTCCCCAAAAAGTTGTACTTTACCTACATAGATTATTTTTAATTGTGCGGTATACTCAAGGGAATGGGATATCCCTAGCTCCTGGGGGGTTGCACGGAGAGAATTCAAAGACTTACACATAGCTAGTGGTGTAGCTCAAATCAGGGAAGCTCTTTGCTTATCAGAATGGAGAATCAGATCCTGTCTCTTGACAGCTTCCAGCAGCATCTCATGCACCATCCCTGACACTGTCCCAATCAAGAATGTTAGAGGGAGGTCCCCCTGCTACAGTCTGTGGCATTGTGAGATTCTACACACCTTGGCAATGTTTGGAGCCTGCTTCAACTAAAAATTGTCCTGGAGCAACTGAACCACAAAACCGACAGGGTCATCTCCCTGAACCGATGCTGGAGGACCCAGCACCCCAGTGATCTGCATGTGTACCTAGTTTTCAGTGTTCTCCAGCTGATAAAAAAGCATGTGGTTCTCTATGATAAGACTTGCAGTCACGGATGTTCTCTCTGCAGCCCCACAAGCACTTCTGGCCTCTGTAAGTGCCATCATTGATTGAGATTTACAAGTAACAATACAGGATTGAAAATCCCCCATGTTTCTTATCCAGCACCTCCACCCTTAAATCCTGCACTTTGATGGCCTGTAGGACATCAGCAAGTGTAGTGTCCACTGCTCCTAATTCACTTGAGGTGCTGAGCTTTGAAGTCTTTGACATGGTCAGCTGCCCTCTTTGACTACAGCCATCTTGCTGTGAATTTTTTCGAGGTCCCATGATATGAAATGAAAATGTCCAGTTCCTTCACCAGTGACACACGTAAATGTAATTAATAAACTCTGGAGTGGTTCTGCTTGCGATGTGGAGCTCAGCCCTCGCCAATGCACTTATGACTTCTGCTCCAGTAGCACCACCCCTACCTCTCACACTGTTAGCCAGGAGATCTCTAACATAGAACTTTGCTTCGAGGGAGGACTCTGGAAAAGGCAGCACTGGCAAAGAAAAGTCAGGAGCAATCTCTTGCTGTCTTTTGCTGCATCGGTTGGCAATCAATGGTTTTAGCTGCTCAGTGAATGAAGTGGAGTTAAATCCAGAACTGATGCAGTGCTCTCTAAGCACCTTGCCTGTACCTGTGCCATCTCCTTTTATTTTGTGCTCTGGATGGACATAATTTTGCTGCACCTTTTGCACAAACAAGTCTCTGAGTGTGCCATCTTTTTAGTGTTTTCAGTGCCCCCGTGTGTGCAGATGCCTGCTCAGCTAGCACCTCCACTACCTCACACTTGGAGGCAGGTAATCTTCGGGGAGAACTCCAAAGACTGCAGCACTTGCAAATGACAGTTAGGAGGAGTCTCTTTGGGTCTTTTTCTGCAGCATGTATATACTAATGCAAAAGCAGCAGTGTATGTTATGGTGAAACATTTGTACTTATACCTTTTTATTCTCTTTTTGATTGCCCTTTTTCTTTTGTCATTTAAAGTGCCTGTTGTCCCATTTTTAGTCTTCTGTAGCTTTTTCTCCTGATTTGAAACAAATAAAGGAGCACACCTTTTAGTATGGTTATTCCCAGGTTTTCTTCAGTATTCTCAGATGTTTCTTAACATAAGTACATTTAACACCTCTTTTTTTCTAAGGTGAACTAGCTTGCAGCAAACACTGCTCACTGACCTTATGGGGCAGTGGGTGTTTAAAAACAGTTGGAAACACTGATGAAAATCATTTGACTATCATATTTTAATGAGCCTCCTTTTAAACATTTGAAATCTAAAAAAAGTTGTGAAAAATTCAAAATAGGAATCTTATAAGACTGGAGAAAAAGGGCAAACTAAAGAGAACAGAAAGTTATCCAGTACATACAATATTGTACTGCACCATTCTCTGCTGCTTTAATGCATTGGCTTTTAATTTTTAATTAATTATATTATTAAAGTGTTGTAATTACTGGTGACCCTCATTATGAACAATTCTGAGTATTTTGAAAAGCTGTAATAACCTACAAACACCATAATAGATGTTTTTTACAGCTTTTGAAAGTCCACGCTCCTTTGTACGTAAACTTGGCAGCAGGAAGTTGCAGTTGCGAGCTCCCATCACGCAGTTTTTACTTATGGCTCACATATGGGGCCCTATTCATGAAGGTTGATATAGGGCTTGTACTAAACCCTGTGTCAGGCCCGTGCTTTGACACAGCTGCACCAAACAGTTTGACACAATTTACTCCCGATTCGAGACTGGACTCGTTTGCAATACTTTTCCTACTTTATGGCAGTTTGCGCCAAATGTTTAGTGCAAGCCCCGTAAAAAGGGTCCCCAGACTGCCACACGTTAGACTAGCGAAAAGGTGGTCCAGCTTGCAGCAGTTGGTGAACGGGATTGAGAATCCCGATTGCTGGCCAGGGAATGCTGTAAGCCCTGTGAGCATCTGTTCATTGCACCTCGGGCTTATGACATTCTCGACACATTTGTGAATTGGGCCCATTGTTTCTCAGTTAGCCAGGACAGTTGAACACAACAGATATTGCCTGCCAATTTGTAAATGTTAAAACTGGTTTGCAGTTAAGATATTTTAAGCTGTCTCCTACGTGTTCATCTACGCATTTTTTCCAGTAAAAAGTTTTACCAGTAATTTGTAAAAAATAAAGCATAAGTAGGTGCGTAAAAAAACATAGAAGTTGACGGCAGATAAGGACCGCAAGGCCCATCCAGTCTGCCCATTTCCCTTTCTACTTTATGAATGTTCCATCAGCCTTTGCTCTGTCAATGGCCTATTTATTCCAATTCATCTGTATTGCTCCCTTATTTTTTTTTTTCCCCAATTATTTAACCAAGTGAAACACACTAAGCTGAAAGCTTGTTTACAGGTGCAACTTGGGAGCACAAGGAAGTTAAGTAACTTGATCAGGGTCACACAGTATGCAAGTGGGGACTGTGGGATTCAAACCCAGGTCTCCAGATTTGTAGCTCAGAGCCTTAAACCACTGCACCATACTGCCTCCATGTTATGCCTATCCCATGCCTGTTTGAAGCCCTGCACTGTATTCATATCCACCATTTCCGGAGGTAGGCTGTCCCATGCATCCACTACCCTTTCTGTGAAAAAGAACTTCCTCACATAACCCCCTAATTGGCCTCCTTCTAATCTCATGCTGTGTTCTCTTGTCCTGCTATTTTTCTTATACTGAAACATGTTAGACTCTTTCACCTTGTTAATGCCCTTAAGGTGTTTGAATGTTTCGATCATATCACCTCTCTCCCTTCCTCCTTTGCTCTTGGGTATACATATTGAGCTCCATTAATCTGTTCTCATATGTCTTCTGATGCAGTCCCTGCACCATTTTGGTTGCCCTTCTCTGGAAAGCATAAGTAGATGTGTGTTGTTGTTTTTTTTTACACACACCCCTGTTGAGTGATGAGCTCATAAACCTCTCAAGCATTGTGCTGGAGATTTATGGCTCATCACTGACATCGGGTGTGTAAAAAATCATCATAACACATGCCTGCCTATACATTATTCTCTTTATAAATCAGTAGGTGGCTGCACTGGAAGACAATGTTTTTCGGAGCAGCGTGGTCTAGTAGTTAGAGCTTGGGAATGAGATTGCAGGTTCAAACCCTGCTAGAGCTATATAATTACTGTGTCATCTTGGGCAAGTCACTTAACCTCTTACTGTTCCAGTCCACTCGGGCAAGTCACTTAACCTCTCACTGTTCCATTCCATTCGGGCAAGTCACTTAACCTCTTACTGTTCCAATCCACTCAGCCAAGTCACTTAACCTCTTACTGTTCCAATCCACTCGGGCAAGTTACTTAACCTCTTACTGTTCCGGTCCACTCAGGCAAGTCATCTGACCTCTTACTGTTCCAGTCCACTTAGCTGCAGAACCTGATACAAGCAGGAGCCTACTGGAAACAACTGTATCATCCTGGATAAAAATATTGTAAAGAAAAAAAAAGTCTGCTACTACTGGTAATGATGGTGTTTTCTGCTGGGGTAGGGGGGCTGATTGAGTGACCTCTAGTCAGAGTTTTATAATTAATAGTAAGATCAGAATCTGGCACATCCCCACTGTACACCAGAGCGTCTCAGCTTGGCTTTGCAGTTCACTCATCCCAAAGGATATACAATGAGACAGTCTTGTGGCAGAGTCATAACAGACCTCCTTGTTGCAACTATAAATACATAGCACAGGCTTTAGAGTCTGTGAATAAAACATGAGCGACAGTCTCGATTTTCATTTCAGTCCAGTCTGTTGCATAAGGTTGTACTGTGGCATTGCAATTCCTACAGTACAAACCAGCACCTGAAAACCGTCAGCGCGAAGCTACTGTACAACATCAATATTAATGAAGCATTGTATTTGTTTTGCAAAGTAACATCTCATAATTGCTGACTGATACAGTCGGACCCTGAGGATTTCCATAACAAGTGAATTGGTTGAGATGTGGAGAACATGTGATGGCTGATGTTTGAAAGGGATTTGCCTGTGTCCCACTAATTCAGAAGTAGACAGCTTCATTTTAAAGTCATGATCCTTGTAACATAAAGGCTTCCACACTGTCAAAACTAATATTACACAACTGTACAGAAGCTGTATGTTTTCATGTTATTGTTGCAGGCTTTGAGATGTACTTATTTTCATGGAAATAATTTTTTAGAGTATATTTATCTTCTTTTGGTAGTGCTACACCTGGTGCTTACAAACAGGGGCAGCATTGCAGACATCACAGTGAGCAGTTCCCTATGTACCAAGTGGTCACCATACAGTGTGGTTTAATCTTAAGGTGAGAACAGAGGCAGACCATACGAGGATGAGGGTTCTGGATTTTAGGATGGTAGATTTTAAGAAATGGGAGATGTCGCCTCAGAAACCGTTTTGTGGTGGTGGTGGTGGTGGTGGTGAATTGCCAAGAGGGGTCTGGAAGTACAATGGGGAAAAATAAGGGAAGGCATAATTAAGGCAGTCAGCCTCTGCATGAAGGAAATGAATAAAAGGAAAAGGAAAAAGACACCAGTATGGTTCTCTAAGGAATTAACCAAGGTGGTAAAGGGAAAAAAAGGTGGTATGCAGGAGGCACAAGGAAACACAGAAGGAGGAAAATCGGGAGGTTAGGGAGGTGTACCAAGTATAGCAAAGGGAAGCAGGAATGGTAGTGAGGCAAGCAAAGGCACAAACAGAGAAAAGGATAGCCAGTGGGATAGTTAAAAGGGATACAATGTTCTTCAGGTACACGAGTGAGAAGAGGAAGGCAAGGGAGAAATAGTAAGGATAAGTAAGGAGGGCAGCATGGGGGTGGGGGACTGCAAAGAAGAGGACCAAGAAAAAGCAGATCTCCTGAACAGGTACTCTGCTCAGTCTTCACTGTGGGTGGGGGTGGGTTGGACCATCATGAGCAGCAGCCACAGGAACAAAGGAGGGTGGATACAAGTCCATTTTCAGAGGAGAGTCCTGAAGGGACTTACAGCTCTGAAAGTGGACAAGGTTATGGGACCAGATGCCCCACTAACATCTTACCCAGCATCTCTCTGGAAACAGGTGTGGTTTCAGAGGACTGGAGGAGAGCAAACATGGTCCCTCTGTGTAAGAGCAGCAGCAAGGAGAAGGCTAGCAACTGTAGGCTGGTCAATCTTTAATGGAAATCATGTTAAAAGAAAGGTTGGTAGAGTACCTTAAATCCAGCAGACTGTAAGACCACAGACAGCATAGATTCTTGGGGGGGGGGGCGGTATGCCAGATGAATCTGATTGACTTCTTTGACTGGGTGACCAGGGAAAGAGATCAGGGGAGAGCAGTGGATGTGGCCTATCTGGAAGCAAGGCCTTTTACACTGTGCCACAGAGGAGACTGATAAAGAAACTGAGCAGCCTAGGGGTGGGATACAGAGTAATGAATTGGGTTAGAAACTGGTCAACTGATAGGAGATAGAGGGTAGCACTCAACGGCTTTCACTCTGATTATGGGAGAGTGGCTAGAAGAGTGCTGCAAGGCTCACTGCTGGGACCAATCATCTTCAGTGTCTTCATTAGTGACACTGTAGAAACACTGAAAAGGAAGGTATGTATTTTTGCAGATGACGCCAAAATCTGTAATAAGGTCTACACTCAGGAGGGGTTGAGAAAATTTGTAGGGATCTTAGGAAATTCATGGGGTGGTTAAGAGCATGGTAGTTGGAGTTCACTGCCAATAAGTACAAAATCATGCACCTAGGACATAGAAACCCAGGAGCTGAGTATGGTATGGGGGAGGTACTGGCAGTCACTAAACAGGAAAGGGGCCTTAAAGTTATCATATCTGATGACCTCAGAGTGGCAGGCTGGCAGCTCAGTGTGACAAAGCAGTGGGCAGGGCCAGTGGGATGCTGGGATGCGTAGGGAGATAGGTCTTCAGCCGGAGGAGGGAGGTGGCATTGCCACCATAGCATTTGCTGGTGGGAATTCACCTGGAGTATTGTGTCCAGTTCTGGAGGCCACACCTCTGAAAGGACATAGACAGGGTGGAGGTACTCCAGAGGAGGGTAACTAAAATGGTACATGTGTTGCACCAAAACCCTTACCAAGGAGAGTCTGAGGGATCTCAACATGTACGCCCTGGAAAAGGGGAGTGTGAGAGGGAACATGATAGAGACCTACAAGTACTTAACAGGAATAAACGGGGTACAGTAGGGGAGTCTCTTCCATATGAGGAAGTGCCCAAGGACTAGGGGGCATGCAGTGAAGCTGGGGGGGGGATTAAGAGGGATGCGAGGAAGTACTACTTCACTAAAAGAGTTGAAGATGCCTGGAACAGACTGCCAGTGGAAGAGATGGAGATAAAACAAGCATGCATGGGATAGACATAGGGGAATATTAGCAAATAGGCAGAGAGGAGGGAGGGTTGCCAGAGAACAGTAAGGGTTTGTGGAGACAGACTAGGCAGGGACCATCAGGGCAGACTAGGGGGGAGGTCAAGCAGGCCTTTTTTGCTGGCAAATTCTGCATTTCTATGTTTTACATTGATGGGCTAGGGAAGGTAAAACTTCTTTTCAGCTACTGTTGGTATCCATACAGCTGGACAAACATTATCCATAGGGACTGCATGGAGGGAGGGAGCATGCCCATTTGTATGGAAAGCAATGAGAGGGATGAAACATGCAACTCAGGCAAGAAGACACTACAGGGTTGCTTTGTTGTGGAATAATGGTACACCTTGGGAAGTAGGGCACAGAGTGAAGCTGAGTGCTGTACACACCCAAGAAGTGCCATTATTCCACAAATACATGTATCCTAGAGTGTCTCATTTGATTCTTAAAATAGTGCCCCTAACATTCAGTTTTTAAAACCGAGTAACAGGGTTTACAAATATAAGCTGTTGTGGTGGAAGAGCATATGGTTATGTGTTTATATTTGACCAGTGACTATCTGTTCTTAGTGGTGATCTGTGTTGGTAATAAATGGTGCTGACCAGCTGAACCTCTTGCGTGTTTTTTATGTGTTTGCAGGGAGGGGGAGGTCTGTCACCCTCCCTGACGGCCTCTTCTCCAGACATCCCGGTCTCAGGGCTCAAACTAGGGTCACCAGCATGCCAAGCTGGTGCCTCACCCCTCGGCATTACGGAGCTGGCTGTTAAACCTTTTTAAATAATTTTTTCATATACCTTGCACCTTTTTGCACTTAAACTTTTTGAGCTTTCTTGTACTAGCCAATGGAAATGTTACATGGTCTGAACTTTGCATGCAAAAGTGAGCTTGTGTGCCCGAAGGTATGGTCCCTTGAAAAGACAAGGCAACTTTTATTTCTTAGGCACCCACTCCCAGAGGCGCTGTGCACCTTACAAAATATAAAACATTTCACAAGATAACACAATCAGGAGTGCATGAATAAATTAAAATAGAGAAACAATAAAATCTGCAAAGTGCAATATACAAGCATCATAGATATATCGAAGAAGTTCTTCACAGCTCTGTATCTGGGAATGCCTGAGCAAATAGAAAGGTCTTCAGGTGGCTTTTAAAAACCTCAACTGAAGGGGCTTCCCTAACAGCTGGTGGAATTGAATTCCACAGGACAGGGCCGGCCACACTAGATGCCATGTCTCCAGTAGTTTTTAACCTTGTCCTGGGAATCGCAAGGACGCCCCTAGAGGAGGAACGGAGGGAATGGACAGGAGCGGCAGGTGTAAGGAGGTCAGCCAGATAGCCAGGGCCTAGTCCATGCAGGGCCTTAAAGGTAAGCAAGCCTACCTTGAAGAGAATCCTTCACCTGACAGGCAGCCAGTGCAATTCGTGCAACACCGAGGTAATGTGACTGAACTTAGAGTCTATTCAGCAACCTGGCGGAAGCAATTTGCACCAATTGCAGCTGTCGGAGGGTTCCTCCAGAGACCCAGAAGTAAAGCGTATTACAGTAATCAAGTCTGGCTGTCACAAAGGCATGTAGCAAGGTCAGAAGGTCCTCAGGCAGAACTAAGGGTTTGATCCTGGCAATATTCCTCAGATGGTCGAAACTACTTTGGACAATGGACGACACCTGGAATTCAAATGTCAGTCCATCATCGAGGAACACGCCCAGATTGCACACCCTGGAGGAAGCCATCAATGGTGTAGATCCTACGAAAAAACCAGTTACTACACTAGAGGCAATCTTATCATGCCTATGGTTTGACTCCACAACCAGTACCTCTGCCTTATCAGGGTTCAGTCGCAACTAGATGGAGGCCATCCAGTCATTGATCCCAGCAAGGCAGCAGTTAAGCACTTCAGCAACATCGGATGTCCCAGGTGCAAAGGAAAGATACAACTGGGTGTCATCTGCATAGCAATGAAAACCCACATTATACTGCCTGATGAGCTTACCCAGGGGTAGCATGGGGTACTCTGCAGGACAGGAGGCTCAGGGAGGAGGAAATATTTCCCATCACTACCCGTTGCCTCCTATTCATGAGGTAAGACTCAAACCAGCAGATGACTGTGCCAGCAAGCCAACAGTACCCCCTGAGATGGTCAAGTAACACAACGAGGTTCACTGTGTCAGACGCTGAGGAGAGATCAAGGAGAATGAGAATTGACCCCTCTTCTCTATCTTTCACCCTAAGGAGGTCAGTGTTATGCCTTGCATGAAATCCTGACTGGAGAGGCTTGTAGATATCAAAGGCCACAAGGTGCTCCTTGAGCTGTTGTGCCACGATCTTCTCTACAACCTTTCCCAAAAAGAGGAGGTTGAAGATAGGGCAGTAATTCGCCAAGATGTCAGGGTCTAAGGATGTTTTTTTCAGAAGGTGCCTAACCAACGCAGCTTTCAAGCAGTCCAGGAAAATCCCCTCTGACAAAGAACACCGGGCAATTATGGCGAACACTGGGCCAATGAAACCAACACATCTCATCAAGAAATGTGTTGGCACCGGGTCCAGTTCACAATACGTGTGCTTCAGCCTGGAAACAACCCTAATGACCTCAGCCACCTCCACTGGTTTAAACTCACCCCAAACAGGTGGAGTTCCTCTGCAATGCCCATGGCAATCACTGCAGGCTATGGTCTGGCTCACTGATGGAATTCCCTGCCGGATGGAGGACACCCTATCAGAGAAGAACCAAGCAAACTCCTCACACAAAGAGACAGAAAAGTCTTTTTTCGGCTGTAGACAGGCCAGATGTAAAAGTCTGTCCACAGTCCAAAATGGCATAGCTGGTGGGTTCTTCCCTACAGCAATCTCCCTTTAAAGGAACTCTGCCTTCTTAAGGGTGATTGCCCCCTGAAACTCATTATAGTGAGTACACAGGGCCAGTTTGTCTTCCACTAAGCCAATCATCCGCTAGCAGTGCTCCAACTTCCGACCCTTAATCTTCATCGCCTTGAGCTCTCCATCAAACCAGGGAGACCTCAAGTGAGAAGATTTGAGTCACACACAGACCAGTGCAAGGGCATCGAGCACATCGGACATCACCCTGTTATAGGCAGCAACCACCTCACTCACACCCCCTCACACATGCATCACCTACACTAGATAGATCAGCCACCACCAGAAATCCCTCCAGTGAAAACCCCCTTAAAGGGCAGTAGCTGACCATCTCCACAGGGGGAGGGCTATCAAGGGGGGCCCTGAATGAGAACCTCACTGTGCAATGATCGGACCAACTGACCCGATCAATGTTGAGATCAGCAACTTCAAGCCCCAGTGAGAACACCAGGTCCAACATGTGGCCGCCATGGTGGATCATGGAAGTAACCTCTTGTGACAGGCCCAGAGATGCCATCATCTGGAGGAGGTTGGAACCAAGCCTAGAGGATTCATCATTGGCCCAGGCATTGAAGTCCCCCAACACTATACATCTGGGGGCCTCCAACACCTTACCAACAATTAACTCTGTCACCTCCTGCAGGAATTCTCTCACCGCCCTAGGGGGGGCGATAGACCAGGAGAATCCTGCAGACTGCACCCGGTTCCCCACAGGCTGAGAAAAGCTCTAACTTGTAAAATGCCAGTGGGGAGGGTGCAGGATCAACCAGGTACAATTTAAAATAAAATAAGGCACAGTAAGTTAAAAAAATACTACTATTTTTAAAACTGCTAATTGAATCGTGCTTCACACAGAGGTGGATATTTCCCTTTAATTTTGGCTAGTGGCACCCCTGTTTAACTCTACTACAGTGGCATTCCTTTTTTCTTCGTATAGTAAATTCCTCCTCTTAAGCGTTGCTGGGTGTGGTGCCATAGATGGAAAGTATTTTAGCTACGTGAGCTTACGAATGATCTCCCTGCTGATTCCATAAGCATTATCCTTACATGTGGACGATTCCTCCTCTGTCAGTGTTTGGTCCAGGATCCTTTCCCACCTCCTCTGTGGCTGTTCTAGCCCAGGTATGTATACTGCCAGGAGTTTCATGTACACCCTACCAACCCTTGGGATGTCCCCTTCCCTCTTCCTTCTCCTACTTGGCCCACTAAGTCCTCTCAAATCCCTTGGCTTGGTAGTTCTACTGTAGTGCAGGGGAGATCATGAGTCATATGCTTTATATGAGAATAGTGTCACCATTGTAAGTTTTGGTTTTCCTGTCTTGTCTGCCAGTTGCTTCTAACCCAGCAAAATTCACATTTCCTTCAAAAAAGATGCTCAACTCTGCTAATACCCTTCTTCCCAATCCTCCCAATGAACAGACACTTCCCCAGTCTTGAAGAAAGAGTTTTTCCAGAGGGGCCAATACCTCAGAGGGAGCTGTAGTTTTCCTTTGAGGGTCACACTTTATTGTAAGTGTCAGTTTCTATGTAACTGCCGGGTAGGTAATTATTAATTACATGCAACAGTAATAATTACACTGTAGTTACACATGTACCTGCATTATAAATGCAGTTCCATGACAGTGTAGTTACATTATAACTACAGTGTAGTTAAGGAAACTTAAATGTGTTACCCATTTGAGCACCTCCAACCACCGCCCACATATATTTTGCATATTGCTTAGAAGAGTGTTGTTCTTCACCCTTTAACCCCAACATTAGGACTGAGGCTGGTGATTGTTCCCCGCTTAGTACTTCCTCTAGCTTCAACCAGCGTACCTTGTTTTCCAGTTTGTCATTGTTGAGCCACATAACAGTCTGGCATGAGCCAATGGCAAAGTAGTATCCTTTTTGCCATGGCATGCGGAACTCTCCCTTATCATACAGGATACCATCCTCAGAGCCAAGAACCTAGGTTTATCCCCTTCCCATAATAATAAGCTATTCAGTTCAGTATGTCATGCCTGGGAAATATTTTGAAAAAAATAATAAATAAGTAAACCAGGGGAGCACCATCATCTATAATGATTGTAATTTTCCCCATAAGTACAATTTAAGGTGTCTCCATGTATCCATTTCCTCCTTGTGCAGGGGGTCAGCATTCCATTGCACCCACTCTTCACTCATCATAGAATCATAGAAATTGGATGTCAGAAAGGGACCCTTCCAACACATCTTGTCTGCCCAACCCTTCCCTTTTACATACCTTTCTCTCCACCTGCCCCACCCTCCCCCCATTACTTAGTCCCATATGCCTGTCCCATGCCCTCTTAAATTCTTCCACCATCACAGCCCTCACCACTTCATCTGGCAGTCTGTTCCAGGGTTCCACCACCCTCTCTGTGAAGAAGTGCCCCCTCACATTTCCCCTGAACCTATTTCCTTGCAATCTGAGGCTGTGCCCTCTAGTTCTGGCTTCCTCCTTCCTCATCAGCAGACCCCCTTCACCTACTTTATTAAGCCCCTTTACATATATAAAGGTTTCAGTCATGTTCCCTCTTCCCTCTTCCCTCCTTGTTTCCAGCGTGTACAGATTCAGCTCCTTACACCTCTGCTCGTATGTCTTCCCCTGCATACCCTGCACCATCTTTGTTGCCCTTCTCTGAACCCTCTCCAATGCATCTATATCCTTGCGGAGGTGTGGTCTCCAGAATTGAACCCCATACTCCAACTGCGGCCTCACAATGGCTTTGTAGAGGGGCATTATAACCGCCCTCCTTCTGCTAGTAATGCCTCTGCCCATGCATACCAACATTCCATTGACCCTTCCTGACGCCCTACTACACTAGAAACCTACCTTAAGGTTTGAGGAGACTGTGAGCCCCAGATCCCTTTCCTGTTCTGATTCTTTGATTCCCCCATCCCAGTGTGTACCCTGCTCACGTGTTTTTCCTCCCTAAGTGCAGCACAGTGCACTTCTTGGCATTAAATCTCAGCTGCCATTTCCTGGCCCACTCCTCGAGCATCTTGAGGTCCCTCCTCATGTCTTCCATCCCGTCCGGGTTGTCCACCTTATTGCAGATTTTTGTATCATCGGCAAATAGGCACACCCTCCCTCTCAAACCTTTCACATCCCAATATCACTGATGTAGATGTTGAAGAGGAGTGGACCCAAAACTGACCCCTGTGGCACTCCACTCCTCACCCTTGCCATCTCGGAGTGCACCCCCGTTAAGCACTACCCTCTGAGTTCTCCCTGCTAGCCAGGCCTTCACCCAGCCTGCTATTTGCCCTCCCAACCCCATGCTTTCCATCTTGCTCACCATCCTCCTATGAGAGAATGGTGTCGAAGGCCTTGCTGAAGCCCAGATAGGCCACATCAACTGCCCCTCCCTGGTTGATTACCTGAGTCATCCAATCAAAGAACTCAATTAGGTTGGTCTGGCATGATTTCCCTCTGGTGAAGCCATGCTGTCTGCTGTCTTGTGAGCTACACTTCTCCAGGTAATTCACCACCCTCTCCTTGATTAATGCCTCCATTACTTTCCACACCACAGACATGAGGCTGACTGGACAGGGAAAGTCAGCCTCGTGTCCCTAGATACCTACATTTTTCCCTGCACAGTGCAGGCCTGTCCCCTCTATATGTTCCTTTTTACACCTCTTATTCATTGTTATTACCTCTGTTCCACCCCCAATTGTTTTTCAGCCCTGACATCCTCACAAATTTCCATAATAAGGCTGTCAGCCTTGGGAGTACTCTTTCCAGGTTACTAATAATGAGGAGGACATCATACACAAAGAGCATTGGTCTCTAGTGCTCCCATCCCACAGTGATCCTAAGAATATCCACTTCCTCTTTCAGCCTTTGGGCCAGGAGTTCTGCCCAGTACAGAGAGTTCCAGGGAGAGGGGACATCCTTCCCTTGTTCCCCTTCTCCAGTGTGAATGACTTTGAAAGCTTACCACTGGTGAGTACCACAGCTGTGGGTCTGAGTATATGTCACAAACCCACTTGGTGAATTCTTCCTCTGCGCCAGAATCAGTAAGTACCCATATAAGATAGGGACATTTGACAGAGTAGCAAGACATTTCTATGTCCAGTGAAATCTCTCTGACCAGTGCCACAGTTGTAGGAGATTCCTCCAAGAATCCCATTGCCCACATCTGGTTGACTACTATGTGGTCCATCCTATCTTTTCTTGCCACAGACTTGACCTGGTCCAGGTAGACTAATTAAGACAGTACCTTATTTAGCACATTTTAAAACATTTGAGCTAAGCTTTTATAGTCCACATTAAGTAAAGAGATAGGGTGGTAGTTGGAGCATTAGAGTAGGTCCTTACCTATCATGCCTAGGACTATAATGGTTGCTTCACAAAGAGTACTCAGGATGGGTCCCTTCTCCTTCAATTCTTAAAGTGTGCACATCAGGGGACAGGATACTGTGTCCACTATGACCTATATGCTTCCACTGGAGACCATCTGGGCCAAGAATCTTCTCTCCTTACATCTGCCCTAGTATAGGAGGTAGTATAGCGCAGTGGTTTAAGGCTCTGAGCTGCAAATCTGGAGACCTGGGTTTGAATCCCACAGCCCCCACTTGCCTACTGTGTGACCCTGAGCAAGTCACTTAACTTCCTTGTGCTCCCAGGTTGCACCTGTAAACAAACTTTCAGCTTAGTGTGTCTCTCCTGGTAAAAAAACAAACAAATTATATAAAAAAAAATGTTCTTGACTTCCTTGACATCCCCTTAGTAGTTTCTAGTATACTGTTTCTCTGTGTTCCTGTGCTAGGGATGGAAAGTGTACTGAACCTAAGAAAGTATCAGTCCTCTCATGCAGATCTGATGTTTTCCCATACCAGGCAGCATAAAGAGCATGACATACCTTCCAAATACCCTGCTGATATCCCCTTGTTTTATTGTTACTGCCCCGTGTTGTTTCAGTCCCCGTCTTTTGGAATCTGCATTCATTAGTTTTAGTCTGTATGCTAGTAGATGTCCCATTCTTTCACTCCATTCCCAGTATTCGTCCTCATTTTGTAAAGTGCAAATTGTGCCTGTTGGGTATAAAAGATATCCTGTATCTTGTATTTAAGATTTTATGCATTATGTCATCCTCTCTTTCCAATTTTTTATGCAACGTTACCACTTCTTTGAGCTCTTCTTGCATGCAGCAGCTAACTGCTCCCCCGACTTTTTTACACTGGAGGCATATGTTAACACCCTCCTTATCCTATATGACTTAAATACCTCTCAGACCCCTTTTTAGTCGACCCCTTTGCCCACGCTGTCCTTGAAGTATTTACCTGCTTAACTTCTAAACCAGAGTTTAAAGTCTACATTGTTAAACAGTGCTGTATTAAAAAGCCACTTTTTTGTCCCACCGCCCCACCCCACTGACTGAAGGGTGAAGGAAACAGATGCATGGTCTGATATTGTTATTGTCTCATTGTGGATCCCAGATCACCCCTTAGAAAAGCCCCAGAAGCCATCACAAGGTCCTCCTACTGTAAGAGTCATGTGCTGACAAGTAGTACTGTAGGTATAGTCATGACCCTCAGGATGCTCTAGTCATACGTAGCCACACATCCTCTCCTGCATGACCCCCCCCCAACACTCCTTTCAGTCAGATCACTCTTGCTGCTTTATTGGTTCCAGTCTACTAAACAGGAACTCTCTGGCCTCCGTGGGGCACACAAAGTCTTTAAAGCCCCTGTCCACATATATTTTGAGGTTGGTTGGAAAGCCCAAGGTACATCACAGGCCCTTTTCCCTGACTAAATCTAGTACACTATCAGAGGCCTTCCTGCTTTCAGTTATTCTTTGTGAGAGTCTAGTTGCAATGAGATTTTTGCCCCTTGCCAGTTTAAATCCTTAAGGATGCAGGCCTTTGTTAGAATTCTCTCCCAATCTTGGAAACTAAGAAGGCAGATGATCATGGGTCTGGGGCAGCCGGTCTTTGGCTTTGCTGCTATCTGACTGAGATGTGGTGGGCCTGCTCAGTCTCCATGGGGTTATCACATAAATTATCTGGATCTTGTACAGTGCCCGCTATAAGAAGTCCACACAGCCTAACCCCTCCTCCTTTTCTGGCATGACAAATATCCAGGCATTATTTCGGTGGTTGTGGAGGTCCTGATCAGCCATGTGCTCCCAAAGCTCTTTATGGTCTCTCTGCACCAACTCTGGGTGCTTGCCTGCTCTAGCTGACCAGTCCTTCACATGCCTGGCAGTCTCCACTGCCTCAGACATGTGCCTAATGAGTCTCTCCACCACAGTTTCCATGGAGGTTAGAACATCTCCCATTCTAGCAAGCTCACCAGAAATTGTGCTTATAAAGCTTTACATTTTGCACAGTTCTTTGTGAAGCATAGTTGTGCTTCTGCTCTTGCCTTTGTCTGCCATCATGGGGTCATCACTCTGCTCCTTGCCCAGTTCTGGAGAAACATACAGTTTATGCTTTTTATGTGAATTATATGGCTCTGGCCTCTTGACAATAGGGTTGTGCTGCACGTGAACTTTCCTGTTCGGGGTTTGATGCCTCAGTCTGCATGCCTGGAAGATAGGATCAGGCTGGATTTAAAATTTGCTTAGCAGAGTTCCTTAGAGGTGTTCCTAGCAGAGGCACATCATGTGACCTCCACCGTGGTCTGTTGTAGTTCCCTTGCAGTGTGTTGTCCTTTCCGTGTGGTGATCCCGTATCTGCCTCCTGCGCTTGTTGAACCCTTGCACCAGCCCCCAACCCGATATTGTAATTGCAATCCCCCTAACTGCACTGCCTACTCAGCAGGCCTGTACCCTCAATCCCTTCTGGCACATGTGCAGCCAATCCCATGGTGTGCAGGCATCCCCTGCCTGAGAAGGCTTCAGACAAACAGAAAAAGAAAACCCTCCCTGTTGCACCAGACCCTTAGCCAAGCCCCCAGGACTGAGAGAGTCTCAGACAAGCTCACCCTGGATACCTTTCCCTTCAGGGACATCCCGAATTCCATGACTCACCTCTTCTTGTCCCTGGGACTTGTGCTCCCTATGTCGTTGCCAACATAGAGTTATAACACATTGTGACTAGAAGTCTGTGCTCAGTGTTTCTGAGAGTTTAATTTGAAAACTGTGTAGAGAGACCAGCTCAAGAGCTGCTGTGGAAAACAAGTTCAACTGTATCTCAGGAGAAGAAAATGTAGACTAATGTATGCATGTCAATTGGAAAGGCTTTGCCTAGAGTTCGGTGGCCAAGCAGCCAGCCACTCCCACTTCCTGAGCTATATAAGCAGTTCCTCTCAGCCTCATTGTGAAGCATTTTTTCTTTGCAGCTGGAGGCTCTGTTGGTCTATCCTCTGAGCTGGCTGGGGCATACCCCCGCCTGCTGTTTATGTGCGTTTCTGCTGAACTTCCGTGTTTGTTTTCCTGCTTCTGGTTTGTATCTTTCCTCCGGTTGTGTGCTTCCTTGTGTTTTGTGTGTCTTGTTCTTGTTTTTGGGCCTTGTTCCCTGTTTTCTGTGATGCTGTGTTTTGGTTTTGTCTTTTGGGGCTTTGTTTCTAAGCTGCTAGCATACTGCTACTCAGAGCTCATACTGATAATTCCAGTTACTTACAACTGCAGCCACTGCTACTGTTTACTCCAGTTACTATTGTACCCAGTGCTTGTGTTTTTTACACTGTTGCTCACCACTCTCAAACTACTGCAATGCAACTGCAATCATTATCTGTATGTTTCAGCTTAACCATAGCTGCTCCATGTTACATACTCAATTGTTTTCACCTGACGCAGGCTTACTCTGACCATAGCTTACGCAAACCATTGCTTCATGCCTACTGCCACTCCCCTCGGCTTCAGCCTCTGGGATTCTGCTGCACTCAGTTCTGCATTTGACCTTGCAAGGTCTCAGCACTCAATGCTCATTACAATCTCAGCATGCCATGCTCATTCAACTCACCAGCTTTTCAGCTCTCAATCAATTTCTGGGGCATGCCAGCCATTCTATTCTGGCACAGGGTTCCTGCAGCCGACGGTCTCGCTCTACATTTAGTCCGCATCTTGAACGTGTCCAGCTTGGGGCGGGATCCTTCTCACCTGGCCCATAGCTGGGAATGTCTTCGCCCTTGGCTTGGCTTTAGCTGCCTGCCATGCAACAGCAGCTCCTGGTATAGAATTTAAGACTAGCGGTGAAGGGTGGTTATGACGATCTCCTTTGGCTCTAGTGTTCCACTATAATGGTTAGCCGTTGACTTTAGTGGTTTCCCTAGCAAGGCACCTTCACTGCATTCACCCTACAACTGCCTCTAGTTCACCTGGTTTGATTTTAGGGTGGGTAGGCCAGGTGTGTGCCTCAGCAGTTGTTGCTCTCCTCCTGCACCTTGGCTGCACATATTGTTGCAGAGTTTTCTTGCAACCTTTCACGGCATTCCCACCAGAGGGTTTGAGTGAGAGCCTTCCTCCAAATTGAAATATTTTCCACCTCCCTTTAATTGGGTTTTCCAAATTGCAGCTGCAGAGCCATCACTAAAACTATCCCAAGCCTGGAGGGAAGGTGACCTAGGCCTTGGATCCCCAGAGATTTCCTCCTCATAGGGTTTTATTTCTCTCCTCCATTGCCTCAGGTCATAACTGTTAGTTAGCATAGTAGTTTCCCCTAGTTTCTTTAGGTAGGTTCCGCTGTTGGATGGAGGTGGAGGATGTCCTGCCATTCTCTTTCTCCTTAGAGGATCCCCTAATTCTCAGTGCAAACCATTAGTATCATACTACACAAACCTGGGCATTTCATTACGTTATCAAACTGAGCATCTCATTACATTATCAAACTGTCTATGCTTCTCTACTACTACGTCAAGTTACTGCTACTACATCACAGTTACTGCTTGCTCATATGCTTCCTGTTGCCTCATTCTTTTGGGATACGCTTGTACTACATTTCTTTTGGGGATTCCTAAGGAACCTTTAGCCACATTAATCGTCCTGTGGCACCTCTAGGGGTGGAACCCTCTCCGAGGGTTCCTTGCCTTTCGCACCCCTACAGGGTGGTAATTCCTCTGGAATAGAGAGTGCGAACAGCCAAAACCAAACTAACACAGTTGCACAAGCATAACACTATACTGGCTGCGTAGTACAGTGAATTTGTTACGAGATATTTTTACACACCCGAGGTGTGAGATACTAGATGAACCATGAGAAAGAAGCTTGAGTCATTTATAAAAGTATCAAAAACTAAGGGGGTGTAACAAAAACTGAGAACAACACTGATGACCATTACTTTTTAATTACTGGTTTGTGAAAGGAGGTGTTTTGGTAAGTGTGGGAGAGTGGATCGCGTGGTTGAGCACAGTAATACATGTTTATGACATCAGAATCATGTATTTGACAGCAACTGGATTTAGACTGACCTCAACCTGAACCAGTAATTGTAGCAGAAGTACAGCCATTTCCAGAACATAGATAAAGTGAGGTCCTAATAATCATAATGGCCAATCGTAGTTTTAATAAATCTCAGTATTTCTATTTGTGTTATAAACATTGACAGTTTTGGAAAACATCTGTAAATCCCTTTCTTTTTTGGGGGTGGAAATGCAGCAGGGCTTAGTGTATTGCAGTGGGTTTCAGAGTTTGCCTTTTGCCTTCTGAGTACTTGTTCAGATCAAGCCCAAGTTTGTAGGTGCCAAGCTGTTACCATTTAATCTCTGTTTGGTGACTTAGAAGTGACATGGTATTTGCAGGATGTCTGTTCTTAGTGAGCAAACAGCCATATTACAAAAACACTACTACAAACAGCATGCTATTGGTAGACTAACTGCATCTGAGTCTGTTTCCACTATCCAAGGTCATTCATGTGTGTAATTAATTGTCCACTAAATTTCTGTTTAATATATGGCTTTAGTCAATTAAGGCACAGCTTTGTTAATTATAGCATTCCGATTGTGTTTCATGTATTTTATTTACTGAAATGCTATTTGTATCTTTAAATTTACTACATATTTTTGTTACTATGGGAACTTATAACATACCTCTCCAGGGTATCCATGAACAGGAGTTTTGCTGACTGGATTTCTGCCAGTAAAACGTGAACGTGAACTTGTGACTCAGAGCAGAGGCAAAGTACTTACGAACATACAAAATTTGCCAGCAGATAAAGGCCTAGAGGTCTTTCAAGTCTGCTTGAATGTGCAGCTAGCACCCCTTATTCTGCAGCTGCCTCTCCCTTCTACCCTTCCCCTTCATTAACCCTTCCCCTTGTCCTGTCCCATCCCCTTTTGAAGCAGTCCACTGTTCTACTGCATACCACTTCTGCAGGTAATGCATTCCACCCAGCCACCACCCTCTGTAAAAAGTGTCTCCTCATCTCCTCCTGAACCTTCCTCCTCCAGTCTCATATCATGGCCCCTGGTGGCCCTCCTCCTCACTTTGAACAGCCCTCTGTACCCGTCTTGTTTATTCCTTTCATGTATTTAAAGGTTTCAATCATGTCACCCTGTCCCTCCTCTCCTCCAGTGAGTACATGTTCAACTCCTTCAACCTCCTCTCGTATGATAAGTCCCCAGCCCCTGATCATCTTTTGTCGCCCGCGCTGTACCCCTCCAGTAACTTAATGTCCTCTTCAGATACAGGCGCCAGTACTGCACGCAGTACTCCAGGTGTAGTCTAACTAATGACCTATACAGTGGCAGAATCACCTCCTCCTCCTCGAGGATATACCCTTGCAATACAACCCAGCATTTTGTTGGCCTTGCAGCTGCCTTCCTACATTGTGCTGAGTTGTTCATTGACCCTGTAATGAGCACACCCAGATCCTTCTCCTCCTCTGTCTGGGCTAGCTGCACTCCCCCCAGCTGGTAACTCCTCCTTGGGTTCTTCATCCCAAAATGCAGCACCTTGCACTTTTTGGTATTAAACCCCAGTTGCCAGGTGTCTGACCAGGTTTCAAGCTTTGCCAGATCATCCTGCAACCCCTGCCATACCCCTAGGTCATCCACCACTGCGCCTACCTTGGTATCATCAGCAAACAGACTGATCTTGCTCTTGATGTCCCATGATATGTCTGCAATGAATATCCCAAACAACACTGGTCCCAACACGAGCCCTATGGAACACCGCTCGTCACTGCCCTTGGGTGTGAGAGCTCCCCACCCACCACCACCCTCTGTTGCCTTCCCTGAAGCCAGTTTCCTACCCAGCTCACCAGCTTTGCACCCGCCCCTGTGCCTACTAACTTCCTTCCCAGCCTTCCATACGGCACCGAGTCGAATGCCTTACTGAAGTCCAGATACAGGACATCCACTGCATGGCCCCTGTCCAGTTGCCTAGTTACCCAGTCATAGAACTCGACCAGGTTGGTTTGGCAGGATCTGCCACGATGAAGCCATGCTGTCTGCTGTCCTGTAGTCCTTGGCCTCTAGGAGGGCCACCAGCCTCCTTCAGGATAGTCTCCATTAGCTTACCCATGATGGATGTGAGGCTCACTGGTCTGTAGTTTCCCGGTTCATCCTTGGGGCCACTCTTGTGGAGGGGCACCACATGAGCCATCCTCCAGTCCTGAGGTACACACCCTGAATGTAGTAAGGCATTAAATAGGTCTGCCAAAGGTCCTGCAAGAACCTCTACCAGATCCTTCAGTACCCTGGGGTGGATGCCATCTGGGCCTGGCACATTGTCCACCCTCAGTGCCTTCAAACCCTCTCAAACTCTGCCCTCCATGATTTCTCCTTCTGTCACTACTTCCCCCCCCCCGCTTCTGCCATTTCTCCCATCTTGGGTGTCACCCCCCTCTTCTCTTTAGTAAATACTGAGCAGAAGTACTCATTTAGTGCTTCTGCCTTATCGCACCCTGCTTCCACCCAACCCCTCCTTCCTTATCCTTACTATGTGGTCCTTACAGCTCCTTTTCTCCCTGATGTACTTGAAGAAGTCCTTCTCCCTTCTTAATGCCTTGTGCCAGTCTGAGTTCTGGATGCTTTGGCTTCCTTACTGCCCTTGTCACCTCCTTCGATTCTGTCAAGTACTCCTCCCTGTCCTCCCCCCTTCCTGTTTTCTTGTACTTCCTAAAGGCAGCTCTTTTCCTCCTTACCTTTTCCATGACCTCCTTGCTCAACCAGCTCGGTTTCTTAGCCCTAGCCTTCTTGCTCTGGGCTTTGCAACAGGTTTTGGTTACCTCCACTATCCCCAGCTTTATGAGCTCCCACCTCTGGTTAGTGTCCATACTAGATTGAATTCTGGCCAGGTACCCTTTTACCACTTCCCCCATCCTCCCAAAGTCGGCCCTCCTGAAGTCCAGCACTCTTGTGCCAGATTCCATTCCTTCCTTGCCCATATCTAATGTGAGCCATACTGAGTGGTGGTCACTCCCTGACAGCGGTTCCTCCACTGTAAGTTCTCTCACAAAGTCCCCATTTGCCAGCACAAGGTCAAGGGTATTCCCTAACCTGGTTGGTTCACTGACCATTTGCAGCAGGAAGCTGTCCTGGAAGGCATCCAGCAGTACCTGCTCCCTTCTGTTCCTGGTTGTTGTTGTCCTCCAGTCCACTCCTGGCATGTTGAAGTCCCCCACAATCACCACATTACCCTTCTCACAGGTCCTCCTGATCTGTCCTACTAGTTCCCTGTCTAACTCCTCCGTCTGAGATGGTGGCCTGTACACCACTCCCATTCTAAGAATCCTATTCTTGGAATCCTGGATTTGTACCCAAAGTGACCCTGTACTACCTTCCTCCCTTTCCTCCCTTACACACTTCAGTCCTTCCTTCACATATAGTGCCACCCCCCCTCCTTTCCCAATCACCCTGTCCCTACGAAATAACCTGTACCCTGGTACAGACAGGTCCCAGTCATTGTATTGGGTGGCCCATGTTTCTGTGATGGCTGCAATGTCCACCTCTCCCTCTGCCATGAGAACCTGTAACTCTGCAGTTTTCCTCTCAAGGCTTCTAGCATTAAGGGTAACCACCTTCCACCCTTTCCCCTCCCCATCCTGCCCTCCTTTCCTAGCATCACCAATAGTACTTGCCATTTGTCCTTTGTCACTGTTATGGGGGGTAAGCTCATATGGTTTCCCAACCTGTGGTCTCTGCATATCTCTTCCCCAACTGCTACCCCCCACTCCTAGTTTAAATTCCCAACTTCCTCTATGTACTCCTCCATCCTCTGTTTCAACACTTTCTTTCCCTCCTCACTCAAGTGTAGTCTGTCCTTGGCATAGAGACTACTCTCCTCCCAGATCCCTCCCCACCCCCAACAGCCCATACCCTTTAGCACAACACCAGGTTCTTAGCCATCCATTAAATTCCTCTATTCTCAGCTTTCTTGTTGTGCTTGCCTTTGGCACCGGAAATATCTCTGAAAAAGTTACTGATCTTCCTGCCCCTCACATAATTATGCTAGTTCCTCAAACCTCCTCTGGACTATATCTACTGTCTTGTCAGCCAGGTCGTTTGTCCCAAGATGTATAATTAAATGAGGCTTGTCCCTACCTCTTCTAGCATATTTCAGTACAGATTGTCCCACCCTTTCCGCTGTCATTCCTGGCATGGCCTCCACCCAAATGCGACTGTGCCTCTCCCCCTTGCTACCCCACCTGACTCCTCTTAGTATTGAGTCCCCCAGAACTAAGATTCCACCCCTCTTACTCCCTGCTTGCTTCCATTCATCTCCCTCTCTCATTTCCAGCTCCTCTTCTTCCTCCTGCACATTATTTCCCCCTTTTACCCCTGTTGCAATTCTCCCAGCAGAACTTCCCCCTGCTCCAGTTTGGTCCAGGCATTTATCAATTACTCCTCTAATTTCATCATTTATCTCCTCCACCTTTTTCCTCTCTAGCAGTGCAAAACTATTTTCTGAAGGCCCTTCACAAATGCCCGCTCCCTCTCTCTTCATAGTAACCTGTTCTCTCCTTTCCACTCCATGACTTTTGCCACTTCTTCGCCTCCCCTCACATGTCCCTATCTCCTCCTTCCATTTGTCTTTTGTCTCCTGACCTGGTTTCCCCGGCAATCGTTCTTCCTGGCCTGGGCCCCTTTGTCTCTGCTTCCCTTCTTCTGACCCTCTCCTCACCAGTGTTGGCTTAAATCGCCCTCCCTCATCTCCCATTCTTCCTCCCTCCAGTATTGGGCTAAACCCACCCCAATCTGCCTTGCCTGTCTTAGTTCCTCCTGCAGACCCTCAATCTCCTTTCTAAGTTTTTCTATGTGGTTGCACACTAAACATCCTCCCACACTCCAGGCAATTTTTAGAAAGATTGGTGCACCGCAGTTGTTGCAGCCTACCACCCTACCCATTGCTGTCGTTGCCCACCAGCGACCCCCACCCTTCCAGATGCAGGATGCCAAACACTCCCCCAAGTCTCCCCTCTCCCTCCTCTATGAGTGCAAAACATTTTCTTTATTTCCCTTACCTCCTTTGTTGCACTCGTTTAGATATATTGAGCAACTACTTTTTATATTCCTATCCTTCCTATCCACACTCAAAAAGAGACTTTAAGTAGCCATTGCACCACCTTCTTCAAACTCCTACTCCTCCTTTCTCCACTGCAATATCAATGCGAATAAGTAATAATGAAAGCTCCTAGATTTGCATTTACTTCCCTTCCATTGAGATAGCAGTCACCTCTTCCCTGCTGCTGTTCCTTTCCTGGATGTCTGGTTCTGCTATGACAGGTGCATATCCTTTGCCTGTTTGAGGAAGTGATGTCAGAACTCCTGGTATAAAGGAAATAATGGACCAGGGTGGGTGGGGTGAGGGGTTTGGTGGGACCAGCCCAAGTCTTCCAGAAACAATCAGGTAGCTGAGACCTCTGGTCAGACCATTAGTACCCTTCCCCACTCTGCACTAAAACTTTGCAGCTAGTGAAGCCAGCAACAATGAATCACAATGCTACTCAAAGCCCCCAAAATAGGTTTGCTACCCAAAGAAACAGGACTCCAATTCAAACAGCTTCACCAACAACACATCAAAATAGGCTTGGAATTAGAAGATATAGGTCTCCAATTCAAAGAAACAGACCCAGTTAAATCACAATTATGTTTTAAAACAGAAGAAATATGCCTCTACAAATGTAGCCTGCCACACAGTGAATCAAACAAATGAGCCCACTTGATGGGCTTTGCTGTCCTGCCACCTGCTAGTGATCCTGCATCTTGGGACATGAGGGCAGGAGTGAGGCACATTGGTAGGGCTGTGCTGGGAAGTCTGAAACACAACTATTTCTGTTGTGAAGACAAAGAACCTCTGTGCTAAAACACTGAGGCAAGGTTACTCTAAAGGGCATTTGGCTGGGAACAAAGTTTTCAGAAGAACATGCTTGCGAAGCATCATGGCTGCATTTTGAAACATGCAGCCATGATGCTTTGCATTGTGGGGCATGTGTGATTTTGTATTTCTGTTGTGTCTGCCTTCTGTCTCCAGTGTCGTCATTCTGTCACCATTCATGAGCACGTAACTTTGCTTTAAAAATGTGAAAACAAACAACAACAACAAACCTTCTCTCTACCAGAAAAAGTCAGAGAATTGCATGACATTTGACATTTTGTACCAGAGCAGTGGTGTTGTGTGTATTTTTCAATGCATTTCTTCTTGTGCTGTTTTCGTTTTTATTTATTCATGAATAACTAAACAGTTGGCTGTGCTGCTGTCTCAAGGAAGTTACATTTAAATTGAGTACAGTCAAGTTCCAGAATGAAATGACGTCAAGCTTCTATTCTGAAACCCCTACAGCAGGAATATTTAATTGCCATGTGACCTAGAGTGAGAACATCTGCTTGTCATGTGATTTATCCTTCCATGTGATCTACTGTGAGAATATCATCATATTCTCACAGTAGATCACATGGAAGGATAAAATATCACTGATGTTTTTGTCATGATATATAGAGAACCAGTGTGTATGTATGCAGGGGATATGCAGTGGCCTGACTCGGAATTTGCCATTTATCTTTATGAGTCGGGACAGTGCAATAACTCACAAATGGTAGAGCCACAGGTGCATTAAGTACTGTATGTTCTGCCTCTACACAAGCATTAAGTGGCATTTTCTGAGCCAGGCCATTATGTTTCAAATATGCACATTGTATTTTAAATGGTAACACTTTTACATTTGTTTTGGGGGTATCCCAACAATAGAGCAGAGTGTATGGGGTGAGGACAGTATGGTGCAGGAAGGAGGGCTGACTGTGTATATGCGGGTCAGGCTTTGGAGTGAAGGTGTTCTGCTCGAGCTGAAGAGTATGGAGACACAGGTGTGTGTCATGTTAGTGGGTGATTGCTGCTCAGGTGAACATTGTGCTGGGTGTTGGTAGTACATCGAGCGGCATCACGCTATGTGGCATCATTTACAATCTGATTGCTCTCTTCTATGGTCCAGTTTTTTGCTCTCTCTCACTAGACTGCCATCTTTCACTATAAGTGTGGTCTGGAGTTGGTTATATTTAGTTAGGGTGGTGCCGCATTTGCTTGATTTCCTGTAGTGAAGTACTTTGGTTGTATAGAGATGGTTTGCACTACATTACAATGATTGTTCTCTCTGTCTGCGGTATACCTAACTTGCGGTATTATTGCAGATCGCTCCTTATGCTGCCAACTTATTTCTTCCACTATGCTGTCATTCAGTAAGATGCTTTCCACTCTAATGTGGGTAACATGGAAACATAAAAACATAGACTTTGACGGCAGATAAGGACCGCTTGGCCCACCTAGTCTGCCCATTTCCCTACCTAGAGGATAAGCTGCAGATCCTATTTAAGCAACAGCCTATTTCTTCCTACGCCCCACAAAAATTGTCTTATGTCTGTCCCATGCATTCTTGAATTCTCCCACAAGAATAACTCATCAGACATAGTAAAAGCTGCTTTCCAGTTGGTCAAGGGTTTCTTTGTGACCTGTCTACAGTGGAGATAAATGGCTAAAATGATTCGGTGGCTACTGTAAGGTTTTACCCTCATGTACACTGTATAAATAGTTGTCTTTAATATTATAAATTTATACACATGATAAAAAGTGGACTATAGTATCCTTGTAAAATCCAGAAATTAGATAAGCAATCACCTGTGTAGGACTGTCATTTCCAATCCTGAATGTGATTGCTTCATTTACTCTAACTCAGTGATATTGATCATAACCCTTTAAAACAAAATCTAGCCAGAGCCGACAGGGCTGTGAAGAGCTGCCAAGTGACCAAAGTTATACATGTGCATAGGAATTATTCAACGCCCATCTGTAAAGTGGCCATTTTTACCAAGTGACCAAAGTTACACATGTACATAGGAATTATTCAACGCCCATGTGCAATGTGGCCATTTTTTGGAGATGTTGCACTAAATTTTCAACATGGCTTTTTTGGGAACCCTCCTCATGAAGAGTGGCAGTGTCATTTTGTTCACTTGTCCCGAAAGGTGATTTCACAGAGCGAATGCGCTATTCTGTGCCACAGGCATAAAAACACATTTTGGGCAGGTTGTGGAAAATGACAGCTGTACTGTTTTGAAGGAGGTGTGCAAAAATGGCAATGTTGAAAATGTGGAGTGAAAATATTAAAAACTGGTGAAGTTAGGCATGTGTGTAGAAACTGCACAACACATGCTCGTAACGCAGTCATTTTTTGGATCTTTTTTCACTAAATTTGCAACATAGCTTTCGGGACTCACCTTATGTCGAGTTGCACTGTCATTTCATGAATCAGTCCCAAAAGGTGATTCCGCAGTGACCCCAAAATCACCTTTCAGGATGAGTAACAAAATGACAGTGACAGTTTTCATGAGGTGGGGTCCGAAGAACCCCATGTTGAAAATTTGGGGCAAAAATTCCAAAACATGTCTGAATTATCAACATAAGTTGAAAACCCCATTGAATGGCATTATAGCACGCTTACCTTAGATTCTTCAGTTCGCGGTTCAGCTTTGAAGAGTGCAGACGTGCCCCGGCCGAGAAAGGAAGATGGTGCTGACCTCCTGAGGTAAGTGTGGGGTAAGGGTGTGTGTGTGGGGAGGTGGGTGCTCAGTGGGAGGGTGGGAATGGAGAGGGAGACTGGAGCAATGACGAGGGACCATTTTCTTGTTTACAGAGGGAAAAAACTGAGTGGAGCAACGACGAGGAACTGTTTTCTTGTTTACCGGAAAATAAAACATTTGGGCATACTGGGGTGGGCTCCAAGTGTGCCACATGACTGGGGGGTTGTGTAGGATGCTGACACGGGAATCGGGCACCCCGATGTTGGTGGGAGGTGGGGGGAAGAAACAAAAAAAAGGTAGGCACACTGGGGTGGGCTCGGTGTGCCACATGAGTTGGGGGGGGGCACAGACAAATCTTTGGCCACACTAGGGAGGGCTCCACTGTCCCTCCTGAGACTGGCAATAAAGAGTAGGCAATTAAAACTCAACAGAGTGTCCAAAATTAGCATGGCAGTCTACTGGAGTTCTTTCTCTTAAAATGATTTTTAATCTATATTATTTAAATAGTTTCTTGAGTTGATATTGCTATTTGTGTGAGTGAACATTACCATTTTTAAAATAATGTACCTGATTTTGTCATTTATCTCTATTTTTTTTTACTTTTCCCTTGATTTGTGTGTTAGGGATTAAGAGGTATGGCTAGTAGGCTGGCAACCCATTTTAACTCCTGAGTAATCAGGATGCGGAGAATGGGAGCGTGGAAGGTAATAATATTAGCTATACTATTATGTTAGGTGGTACTAAAACTAGAAGAATATCTAATTTTATTGACAACTTTACTCAAGCAATGTCTTGGCTTCCACAGGAAAATAAATGCATGTCTTTTTATTTGTTCAAAAATGTATTATCATAGCATACATACTTTAATAAACAGGGACTGTTGACTGATGGTTGTAAGAAATATTTTCGTATTAATGCAATCGGTCTCATTTTCTAGCCTTTATGCCATCATCTAACTTCATATTAGAGATTGGCCAAAACATTACTCATGTATTTTACTAGTTTAGTGCACAGGTTTTCAACAAATGTAGTTTTATTTGATGGCTAGTTTTCTACAGAACAAATTTATACACTTGGAACTGAATTATAGCAAGTCATGAAAAACCATTGTAACTTGCAGGAGCACAGAATGGCACAATCATTTCTCTAGAGCAATACATTTGTTTCTGATGGCCTGATGTTCAGATGGCCTAGGAGGCCTTGCCCACCCATGTAGGGGTATATAGTGTGGCAACAGGTGAGCAGAGATCCTGCTCCACACATGCAGAGACCTCTGTACATTCAGAAGCCAACAGTGCACCCTCTGCAGAGGTCAGCCTTGACCTGACTTACTCCACCATGCATACCATTGGCTCAAGGGTGAGCACAGGGGCCTGAGTGCACTTCCTCATGATTGTGCAGCTAGTTTGCACACCTGGATCAGAGTGCAGGACTGGCTGCTTTATCTGAGGGAAGACCCTGCAATAAGGGCCACCTGCCCTTAATGTAAGTTATCCCAAGCACTCCACAGAGCTACCCAGGTCCTGCTCAGCCCCAGGGTCCCATTACTGCAGCCCTTCAAGCTGACATGGAAGGCTGGTGTATATTTCAGAAAGGCGAGTGTGCTACCGACTGAGGCATTGACATTGATTTTGTCTGAAGAATTTTAACATTGTTTACAGTTTAATTTTAAATGTGCCTAAGTAACTATTATAGTATATGGTTTGGGCTTATTGTGTATGGAATTCAGTGGCTGCTCAAAAGTTGTTGTGCACATTCTATAAGTTGTGCACATTCTAAAAGTTGGTGTGCACATTCTGTATGTTAGTGTGCACATTCTGTAATCAATATTCATGAGCCCCTGATTAATATTCATGACAACATGTTCTATTTGCCACCTGATTGGTTGAATCCGCTCTGTTGAAACAAAAATAAAAACAAACATAGTGGCATCACTTAGCGAGCGGCTCACCAAGATGGGTCAGACACGGATGGCTGTAGTCGGCTCCATGTTCTGAAACCATATAAATTTGACTTTTTTTTATTTTTTTATTTTTTTGTTCATAAACTGCACCTAGGAATGGTTACAGGTTCAAGAATAAAATGGGACTAAACCAACAGACTCTGCCTGACAGAATGAGCTGCCGACAGACCCACAAGCACAAATCCAAACATAAGGTATGAAACCTTGGAAAATATAAATGCTGAAACTTCTTGTTTTTGGCATCTAGAGGAACCATATACTATAATAAATAAAATATGGGTGAGCAGACACAACTCGCCTTGTGTTTCCATCTCGGGGTTGAGATACCAACATGGAACTCTTGAGCTTCACTCTCGAGGTCCATACACTGGTATCTCAACCCCTCAATGGAAACACAGGCTCATGGTGTATGCTCCTCCATACTTCATTCCTTATATTGTATGCTGTTGTATGTTTTGTTGTAATTAAGTTTTAAAGCATGTAACAACAGACCTAAATCAGGATGGATCTATGACACTGGCATGATAACAAATACAATGATGTCCTTGACTAGACACCCCTGACCCCAACGCATCCCTGGAATCACTGGCAACACAGCGACGCTCATTGTGGTGATAGGGCTGTACCCTGCCACACCCCCCTGCAACCCCCTTACTATATATATCTAACTCCATATCGCACAGACAGTGGAGTTAGATACTTACCCTCCATTGATGAACAGTTGATCGAAGTGAAACCCTCTCCACTGGCGATATAGGTGTGGTAGGGGTTTCGCTGTGGGGGTTTTGGTGTGCCAGTGTTGCTGTAGTGATGGTATACCTTCAGGATGATTTGTAAATAGGACTTTGTCCTAATGATCTTGTTACTGAATAAACACAAAGCTTTACTTACCTAAATAGGTTTTGCTCTCTCTTGGTCACTGGTTCAAATCTAGTTGTAGTTACAGTAGTAGTAACTGTAAGCCATTGTCATCTTGCTTTTACATTTCTAAACCAGTTACACAACTGGAGCTAATTAACAGCCTTGTTGGCGGTCTCATATGGGAGGCAAATAACTTCAACAAGAAGCCACATGCTAATGTATACTGGAGTTCTCTGCTCATAAGATGCAATATTGGGATCATTTCCATGTATTCGAATCTATTTATCATCTCTGCTCAGTCCTGCTTTTAGCTCGTCCTACTCCCTAAGAAATAATCAACATCAGTTCTTTCCTTACCTCGGATGTGATCACACCATTGTTTATACTGCCTTCTCCTCAAGGGGTCCTTCTCTGCAGAACAATAATCTCTACTGAGCACCTGGAGAAAGTGACTACAGTATACCTAGCCTTAGTTTAAAGAGCTACTGACACCAAAAAGAAAACTGAAAAACATAATAATTAGGTTAAATTCATCTTGCATTCTATATATATTCTATATATTTCTCTTCTTGGTTATTTTTACTGAGTTAACTTGTATGAGTACATTATATTTATCCCTTAGATTTCCCTTAGATTTTATCTGCCTCTCTAGCTTACTCCCTACTTCAAGTCATAATGCTGTGTTGTGACATCACAATATGTTGCCATGGGAGTAACTGTGATGCTACAAGCAGTGCATTATGAACTCAGGTAGGGAGAAAGCAGCAGGAATAGATGAACTCTTCAGGAGCAAAGATCCTGTTTTCATGCAAATGACCTCAGTAATAAATAATGGGGAGGAAGAATACAAAACTAATGTGAAATACAAGCTGAACTGTGTTTAAATGTTATGTTTTGTTAAAGTTCTCCTGAAAGTATCAGCTGGTCTCTAATACCTTAACTTGCCTGACTTATTAGTAATATTGTAAAACTGTAAGAGTGTCAGCTAAGGGCCACAGATATATCCTTTCCTATGTATATCCTTTATCAGGTATAGTTACTCTGTTATTTGAATTGTGTAGTCCTCTTCCAATAACTTGTTCTCCAACTGGAAGCTGGGTAATTCCTTTTTGCTGAGGCATAGCAATTCCAGACAGAGGCCCCGAGGTATTTATTGATAACAGATAACACAGAGAAAAACACTATACTTTAACTCACTAGAATCATTTAAGGAAATCTTGGATAGAAAGAAGCTCAAGGGCTGTATTGATCATCGAGAGAAAGCACAATACTACAACTCATTATGGGTGTTTCAGAATATAGAGCAATTTAGGATTCTGCACATATGGTGACATGGCAAGTGATGCCATGCTTACTAATTCTTCAGCTGAAACATGCAGCCAATTACCCCTTTTTTTAGCTAAGGTAAGAGCAAGAAGACTAGGCAGAAAAAACAGTTTAATAAGCAGGTCTTATCCAGGCAGCACATGTGAGGGGAGATGCAGGATTTTCATTTATATGTATGTATGACTACACTCTAGGAGCATCACAACTGTTATTACTATCAGTATTATCTCAAATGTACGCATAAGCCTTGGCTGAACTCATTACTTTTAATGTGCTTTCAGTTGTTGCACATTTCTCCTATTTTAGCTGTGTAACTGTTTCAAAAACCCATTTCTCTGTGCTCCTCCCTTCAGGATGCACCCGGGAATGAGCTGTGCCAGTTCATAGTGACTTTCCTGGTCACATATTGTAAATGAATACATTATTCCATGCAGTACAGACAGCACTGTTAAATGTTAGAAGAGAGATTAACATGTTTCCTTCTAGTAGGTGTCAGCATTTAAGTGTTTACCTGTAGAGTGATATTGGGAGTTATTTTTTAAATTAAAGTAAGAATATATTGGTCTTCCAATAGCCCAGTAGCAGAGCAACATGATCAGACAGGGGTGATTCCTGTTCTAGAGTGAGAAAGGGGCACAGGAAACTAGTGGTGTAAAGTTGGGTGGTGCTGCTGTTGTCAGCACTGCCTGAACCAGCAGAAGGTGGCCCTGCATTCTTTGACCACAGCAATTTCTGCAGCAGGCCAAGGAGGGCTGACCCTCCTAGTGTACAGTACCTCAGGAGGAAGCTGTGACCCATACAGCCACCAGTGGGCAGATCGATTTCTTTGATTAGGTTGCAGTGGGGGTTGACAGGGGCCATGCATTTGATGCGTTGTACCTCAACTGTAGTAAGGCCTTTGATTCTATTCCACAAAAAAGTCTAATAAAGTTGGGCAACCTGGGGTAGGGTGCAAACTGACCAGGTGCACAAGGAACTGGTTTGGGGCAGGACAAAAAGGATGGTCATCAATGGGGTGCAGTCAGAGCCCAGTGGAGTCTCGAGTGGAGTACTGCAGGGACTAGTTCTGGGACTGGTGCTCTTCAGTATCTTCATTTATGACATAGGAGAGGGAATCCAGTGTCTCTTTACTGATTACACTAAGAAATGTGGCAGAGTGGACACATTAGAGTGAGTTAGAGAAATTAGAAACATAACATAGAAACAGAGACAATGAAGGCAGAAGAAGGCCAGTGGTCCATCCAGTCTGCCCGAGCTCCCTATTTAACCCTGTTTAGCTCCTGAACACCTAAATGTCGACACCTACTAGAAGAAAACATGGTTACCCCATCTTCTGTCATTTAACAATGCTGTCTGAGTGCTGTCCGTACTGCATGGAGTTATGTATTTATTTATAATATGTGACCAGGAAAATCGCAAAGAACTGCCACAGCTCATTCCCAGGTGTATCCTGCAGGGAGGGCTACAGAGAAACAGGTTTCTGAAACAGTTACAGAGCTACAATGGGAGAAATTAAAAGGCAACTGGAAAAATTGGAGAAGTGGTCCAGATTATAGCAACTAAATTTCAGTTCAAAAAAGTGCAAAGTGATGCACGTTGGTAGAAAGAACCCTAAAATGCACTGGATGAGGGAGTAAGGTTGTTGCAGACAACTGTGGAGAGTGACCTGGGGTCATTAGTGACACCCTCTAGCCCACTGCTCAGTGCAGCAAAGCGTATGGGAAGGCAAACAAGATGTATAGGAAAAGGATTTGATAGTATGAGGAGGGAGGTGTTTCTGCCACAGTACAGGTCTCTAGTAAGGCCATACCTGGAGTATTGTGAACAGTTCTGCAGTTCATACCTCAGAAGAGACAGGGACTTCATAGAAATCATACAAAGGAAGGCCGTGAAGATGAATCATTTGCAACAGGGGAGGTTATACGGGGACGGGCTAACAGACCTTAACACGTATACACTGGAGGCCAGGAGGGAAAAATGGGATATGATTGAGACATACGGGTTCTTGGGAGGATTCAACAGGATGGGTTTTAAGGGCTTGTTCACAAGGAGTGACTGTAGAGTGACTAGAGGACACTGGTCAGATGGAGATTTAGGAGGGGCATGTGGAAGTTCTTCTTTATGGAGCAGGTGTGGACGAATGGAACAGACTGCTTAGAGAGGTGTCTGAAGCCAAGACTGTGACAGGTTAATCTTAGCTGGGGCAGATATAAGGCAGTAGTGGGACCCATAGGCTGAAGAGGGGAAGGGATACCTGTGGAGATAGTGATGATGATGATCAGCCACTGGGGCTGTCGGATCACTAAGTCCAGCCCAGCGTTAGTCCAAGCACGGGGCTGAGCATGGAGATGGACTGACCAATGGATTTCTGGGTCTTTTTCTGCTATATAATCTATGTGTCTAAAACTCTTGCCAGCATTGCCATCACTGACTGTGAGTTTCTGTTTGACCTCTCAAACAGCAGGAGTGACAGGAACTTAACTGTGTCATTATCCTTTTTCGTTAATTTATAATGTCACAGTCAGTGATTCCAAAATGATGGCGAGTTACAAAGAGAAACAGCACTAGATATATCAGCCAGTGCTGATCTACCCATCATTCCATTTACTACCCTTAAATGGTAAAAGAAAAATGAGATAGTCATTGGCTGCTTTTAAAAATTAATAATTTTTGCAGTCTGCTACTTGAGGTGTTAATTTTAAGTTACTGTTCCTTCAGATCTGTACTTGGTGATTTTTTTCTCAGCCTCTTCTGTAAAAAATGTTTAGGTTTCTGGGACAGGTAATATATGAATGTTATTCAAATGTTTTATTAAAGCCTTTTGCAAGATAAATCTGCAGAAACAGTATGATAGCTTAATTTAAAATTTGGCACTGGCTTTTTCCAGTTGATAGTGGAGGTTTCACTTTTATGAGTATTAATTTAATCTCATCACAGCATTATTAATAAACCTTTTGATGGTGTTATAGCCCAGCTGTGTAGATTGGTTGTGTATAGCAGGCACAGATAGTACTTGAAGGGATAAATCCTGTGGTTATGGGAGGCAGCGGCAACTGTCCCCCAGCAATATAAATGGGCTCATCTTCTGTATCCACCTTGGATACTTATTTGCACTGCAGGCTATGCCTGTCATCAGTATTGGAAATGGAAAAAATCACTGGGGGAGCACACCTCCTTTGATGTAGGATGCAGCTTGCCAGACAATGATCTAAAATAAAAGCCAGCACACTGCCGTTTTCTATAATTAAAATAAAAAATGTCATATTTTTATGACCCCCTCTTCAACCAAAGTTAATTAAATTACACACTTACTGTTCATAGCACATATATAAAACCATTCTATTGTGCCTCAACTTTTTCTTCTTTGTCTTTACTTTAGGCCTTCAAACTCCTGTCCTCAGGTTTAGTCTCTCTCTAGTGGACTCCAGTATAAGCTTCCACTGCTCTCTCACTCTGACCCCCCCCCCATCCTGACCACACTTTACTCTCCTGTTCTTCCTGTTTATATCTTCTACTGCTCACTCACTGCAATTCTTCTCAAGTCCTGCCCGTACATTACTCCCCTAAGCTCTTCCTATCTATTCATATCTTCCACTGCTCTCTCACTCTGACCCCCCCATCCTGACCACACTTTACTCTCCTGTTCTTCCTATCTGTTTATATCTGTCACTGTTCACTCACTCTGACCCTCCTCCGTCCCAACCGTGAATTACTCTCCCAATCAGTCTTGACCACACCAGCCAAGCAAAAAAAGCACCTGAGAAATAGAGAAATGGACACAGACTTTTCAGAAGTTTTGATCTATTGTATGTACCCCCTGCTCACTCACATGCATGTGAAATACTGTTGGGAGGTGAGCGGGTTCAGTCACAACAGGAAGGAGACTCTCTTTTTCCACATCACACTTTTGGTCAGGCCTGTACAGCAATCAGTGCACTATGAAACACCAGGAAGAAAACTGTTTTCATTGCAGGTCCTGTACTGGGAAGCACAGAGACTATAAAGAGGAAGATCACCCACAAAATGAAAGCCTTGCACCACTTAGTGGCCAACATTGAAAAGGAACTTTTTAGCTTCAAAGATATGGCAAAAATATGGAAAATAATGTTTTCTTTTTATTGTTATAAATTTAATATTTTTCTCTTTTCCTCTAATATTTTACATAGGTTGCCCATTTTATAAGCACAGTAAGACACTCCAGGGAGTTGGTTGTCTGAGGTTAATGCATTTCCAGTTGCTAAAGGCACTTGGCACAAACATCTCATGCTTCGTTCATTAACCTCAGACAACCAATGCCCTGTTGTGTCTTATTGCTTAGTTATATCTGAAATACATTTTTCTTACCCCTTTTGCTAACTAGAAGATTTTATACCAGATATTACTTAGCAATGATGTGTGTGACAATATTCAACCTAGGGGCTGACATAACTAGTTTCATTCCTCCTCATACATCACCAGCCCTGTGACCTCAGTGTCTGTGGCATCACAGCTGACCAAGAAAAGCCAGTCACCTGCTGCCACATTGATAACTGGTGATGCTACAGTCAGTGAAGCCACAATGCTGATGAGGTGATGAGGTAGGAAGAGAAATAGTACTAGATAATAGCACTACTGTAGCTATGTCAGCCTCCAGGTAAAGTGCTGCTTTGTGCATCACACCTAATACATCAGCTAGAAAACCTTATAATGAGCAAATGGAAAAAGAAAATACTTCAAAAATAGGGTCCCAAGGTGGGTACTGGGTTAGAAATTGTCTGATTGGTCGGACACAGAGGGTGGTGGTGAGTGGAGTTCAATCCGGGGAGTGGGGGATGACCAGCAGGGTGCCACAGGGATTGGTGCTGGGCCTATCCTCTTTAACGTCTTCATAAGTGACATTGCAGAGGGCCTGGAAAGGAAGGTATGCCTCTTTGTAGATGACACCAAGATCTGCAACAGGGTTGACACTCGGGTGGGGGGGGCATGGAGAAAATGAGAAGGGACATAGATAAGTTTGAGGAATGGTCAAGAGTGTGGCAGCTGAGATTCAATGCAAAAAAGTGTAAGATCATATATTTGGGGCACAGAAATCCTGGGGAGGAGTACATAATGGTGGGTGGGGGGTACTGGCGACTGTGACACTTGTACAGCTGGTTCTGATTACTCTGTTTTTTATTTGTAATATAACAAATGTGTTATTGAGTGTCTCTCATGAGACATGCTGAGACAGCCTGTGGGATAACCCCCCCCCCAGGTATCAGTTCAAAAGACAGGATATATGTTTAACAGCAGATCTCTGTATGCAATTAACTTCTCAGTTTGCTTTGAAAGCTAGGAAGTGGAATATCCATTTTATGATGTCCTCAGGAAAACCCAGTTAATTGACTGGTGTCACAAAGCATATGACACCTCAGTGAGATCTGGCAGAGAGTCATAAAAAGTCCTTTGATGTCCTTGAGGCAGGAAGACACTCTAGATCAAAAGGACATGGGGAAACAAGTTTTTGCTGATGTCACCTTCTGAAGGATGAGACATCCTGTTATGTATAATTTTTTTATATTCTGACAGGGAGGAGCTAGGTGACCTCATGACCTCTTGCAAAGAGGTTGGCAAACTCAGTTTTAAACTGTAGTCTGTATTCCATTTAGATATATACATGTTTGAACTCTGAGGAAGAAACATCTACAGCACTATAAGAAGATAAGAATACATTAGGTAGACAGGTCTAAGTGTATTATTGGTAGTAATTTGCACTTTTAAACCTTATTCTTTTAAGTGATTTGTATGTTTTGTGATATATGGTTCTGTATTTATATTTTACATTTTTATCTATTTTTAAGTAAACATCTTATTTTAGAGACTACTTGGTGTGCCTTTGAAATTCTTTCTTTGACAAATGAAGCATATATGGTTAAAGCTGACACTGGGCATAGCTTACTGGTTTACAAAACTGGGAAAATGTAAGAGTTTATTCTGAGGTTTTTAATAGAGTTTTTAAGAGTTAATTTTGTACACCTGGTTAGGTGCCCATAGGCGAAAGATATCTGCCCCCGTAGAGCAGAATTATCTGAGCCTGTACATTGGGTATGCTAGCAAGAGGTTCACAGTTTGAATCCCTCCAAGAACTTGAGACCAAAGGTTGATTCGAACCCACAAAACAGACAGGAGGGTTACCCTGTTCTGTTAACTGTTCAAAATACTGCACTCGGAGGTTGGCACTGTGGGAGCAGAGGACCTGACCTGCTGAGTGGGGTTGTGACAGCGACTATCAAACATGAGAAGAACTTGGGGGTAATCATATCTGATGGCCTGAAGGTGACAAAGCAGTATGAGAAGGGTGTGGGTGAGCCAGTGGAATGCTGGGGTGCATAGGGAGAGGGATCACCAGCAGAAAAAAGGAAGTGGTGATGCCACTGTACAGATCTTTGGTGAGACCTCGTCTGGAGTACCGTGTCCAGTTCCAGAGGCCACATCTCTGGAAGGACACAGACAGAGTGGAGGTGGTTCAGAGAAGGGCAAGAAAATGGTGCAAAGGTTGCACCAGAAGACACACAAGGAAAGACTACAGGACCTCAATATGTATTCGCTAGAAGAGAGAAGGGAGAGGGGGGGATATGATAGAGATGTTTAAATATCTCAAGGGTATAAATAAGTGCATAAATAAGGTACAGAAGAGTACTATATGTCAGAAAAGAAGATGTTCTAGAACAAGGGGTCATGATATGAGACTAGAGGGAGTTAGACTAATGTCAGCAAGTATTTCTTCAAGAAAAGAGTGGTGTATGCATGGAACGGCCTCCCTGTGGAGGTGGTGGGAATAAAAATGGTGGGAAGATTTAAAAATGCATGGGATAAGCATAAGAAAACCCCTAACAAAAGTGAAATTTGGGTAAGCTGTAGATCAACTAGGGACTGCAGTATATGCAGTAGGTAGGTAGGTAAATTGGGCTGACTAGGTGGGCCAAGTAGTCCTTATCTGCCATCAAATTCTGTTTCTAAATAAAAAGTAACAGCTTGCTATTTTTGGCCCAACTTGGTAATTAAGGTTACCTTAATGACTGGTCAAGTCTCTTTGACACCTCCAAGGGTGAAACCCTCATGGGTCATACAGCTGAGCTCTGAGTCTCCATAACGATGGTAGTCTTATTTCCAAGATGGCGAGATTGAATGTCCCAACCATGCAATACCTTTCAAAAGCATTTGAACATACTTGTTATTGTCTGCAGACCAGTGGGGGGGCAGTGGGCAACTAATGTCCTACCCCACCTCCCAGCACTATAAAAGGCTGCCTTGCCTGTGTCCTTTGTGGACAGTTGTTTTCATTGCATCTCCATCCTCCCCTCCCCTCCTCCAGTGGCAGCTTTATCTCTCTCGCTGTCTCCCTCCTCAAGGAATGCCATCCAGCAGGTTCCATGGCAGAATATCGACAACAATGTTGTCGACATCCTGAACAGCAATGGGAACAATGCACCCCCCATCTCTAATTAACCAACTCTGAGTTGGAGTTGGTTCGGGGTGGGGGCAAAACACCAGGAGTCGTGGTGGTGTTCACTGTTAAAATGTCATTGTGGTAGTGTGCTACCCATCCAGCACATTCCCCTAAGGTTCCTTTAGGTCATTGGGCCTAAGCCTTCTGGCAACTCCAGGGGTGGAACCATCGTGGAGGGAGGTTTCCTTGGTTATACCATCAAGCTCTGTGGCACCTGCACAAAGGCAGCTGCCTTGGTCACAATACAGAACAGAGAAAGGGCCAAACAATAAGTTGCTCAAGCATTTGGTTTCGTACAGTAGTTCTTTTGCTGACCCAGGGAAGGAGATGAATGACCATGGTCCTTCAGGGATTATGCTGCTGCTTTTGTAAAAGTGGGTCTCTGTCAGTTTCAAGCAGACTGCTTGGTAATATTGAATTAATGCATATTTCCTGTTATTTTTTTGTTAGCGAATTACTTATTCATGCCAAAACCTTTAAAAAACAAAAAACAGACTGTATGTCTCTGCCTACACTGCTACCTTCCAGTCTTGACATGACCTCAGGATTTAATTTAAAACTTGTCATTCTCTCTCTCCTAAGCTGGTCTCCGGGCTTCCATACAAATGAGCTGTACCTCCTGATGCAAATACACAGGCAGGAACTTTGTTCTGCAGCTGGGGATATCCAGCCCTCCACTTCCTGTTTCCATCAGTTTACTTCCTGCCTTCCAAGGAGCATGTACTCTGCAGCAGAGCTCTGTCACTGTGGTGACAGGGATGAAGACTTCAGAACTGGTAGTTTGGACATTTTTCTTACTCAATATCCATAGAGAGCAGAGATGGATGAATCAAAAGAGAAAGCTCTCTCTGCTCCCGGTCTCAGCCATGCACGCTGGATGGAGTGGCCCCTCTCAGTTTTTCTGCCATACCATCCCAGTTTCAGCAGTGCATGTTGAACAGACTAGCCACTCAGTTTTTTCTTCCACGCTAAGGGACCTAGCGGTACTGCCCCCCCATGTAGAAGTTCCTCGGTCAGAGTATCAAATGGGGTAAATTTATGTTAAAGGGGGCTTACAGGCAGCAGAAGAGCCACTCCACCAGAACTGCCGCCCGATCTGAGTGAGCACAACCGCCGTCCATACCTCTCAACCTCCTGCCTCATAAGTCAGGGACGCGGTTTAAAAAAATCTGGGGCAAAGAACAAAAATCAGGCACATCTTCAAAATTGGTGATATCCACTCAGGAAGCTGGTAGAATAAGGGGTTTGGTGTAAAATGCATTTTCTAAGGAAGAACAAGTCTGTTACTTTAATGTTTCACATTATTTTGTACTTACAACTCCCACTGTTTGGTCATGGAAAATCAATTTTTAGGAGGGACACAGTAACATTTTTAGGGAAAATCAGGGACGTCCCTGAAAATCAGGGACAGTTGAGAGGTATGCCGCCGCCTACCATTCCAGACCCAGGTCATTGTCAGTGCTCCCCATCGAGCAGCTTTCTGATCGGCTCATCAACAAGTGGAGAGCTTGCTGCAGTGGAATGCTGGCCGCAATTGAACCAGGGCACAGAAGCATTTCCATGGAGCATTTTTCCATCAACGAGCAGTTCAGGGGATAAGCTCATTGACGGAGGCCGTGTGCAGCACAGCATGTCTTGCGGCAGTGCACCCAGGCCATGAACAAATTCCTAGGACTCCTAGCTCATCGATGGAGGCCTCATTAAACTGGCGGCACAGGTGCACAGTTTGTCGATAAGCACTTTGGGTGTTACAGTGCTCATCAACCAAGACCACTACTGCTAACTAGGGCACAGAAGCATTTTCATGGAGCATTTTTCCGTCAACGAGCATTTCAGGGGATAAACTCATTGATGGAGGCTGCATGCAGCACAGCTAGTCTTGCAGCAATGCACCCAGGCTGTCAACAAGCTCCTCGGGCTCTTAGCTCGTCGACGGAGGCCTCATGGAATTGGCGGCACTATTAGTAGGCTGCTCAGGTGCACAGTTCATTGATGAGTATTTCGGGTGTCACAATGCTCATCGACAGAGGCCACTACCACTACCACTACCGGGGGTGAACGGGAGAGGCTTCCTACAGTCAGTTCAAAGGAAGGCACTCCCTGCACTTTCAACAGCGACGGCTGTGGGATAGAGCCTCGGGGCCCCCCCCCAACAAAAAGAACCACCATGTCAGGCAATATAGCTTAGTGGTTAAAGGAACTGAATGGCAAGCCAGGAAACCTGGTGACCTCAAGACCTGAGTTTGAATCTCATCAACCCCCCACTTCTATATGGAATGTGGACCGGACATAAGTGCAGATAAGGGAATTGGTATCTAGCTAAGGATCCTATCCCCCAGCATGACGATATACTCATCAATATGTCTTCGGATATGCCTGACAAATCCTCCAGGGGCAGAAGATGCCACAGGGGCAGATCCCCTATGGTTGGCCACCGTTGCTGCTCTCTGTGCTTATAATGTAAGAAAGCAATGGAAACAAGGTCATAGGATTTAACGGAGGACACAATCTCAGTGAGCAGCTCCTGTCTGAGGAGTCAGAGGAAGTCACAGCCTCCGGGGCCCGAACTTCATCTCAGGACCTTCACCCTGAATCCTTCATACCTACACAGCTCCCAGAGCGGGAGGCCCACTAGAAGGTCACTTGAACGCAAAATGAGGAGGAGCAGCATTCATTACAAGTTTGACAAGAAACATTCAGAAATGGGGTTAGGTTGCCCCAGAATTGACCCTCTAGTTTCGAACCCCACCAAGCAGACAGTTATTCCAGCAGAGGGAGGAGCCCCTCTGGGACCCAATGGACAGGAAAGTGGAGGTATATCTAAAAAAGGCCTTTCATGGGTCCGCAACCGCACTCTCAGCAGCCACATCCAATCTTTTCTCATCTAGCACAGCTCTATACAGCTATGGCCAATCTCTTCTTATCTAGAACTGCTCTATCCTGGGTCATGGACCTAGCCCCCCAACTGGAGTGAGTTCCAGTGAAAAACAAATTTGCCTGGCAAGAATCCCAGCTCATGCATCTAGCCGCTGTTCACTTAGCAGTTATGTCAGATTGAAGCAGCCAGCTATGCGGCTAAATCTATGTTTTACCAAACCACAGCCCGACGCAGCCTCAGACTTTGGCCTTGGCAAGCAGACGCATCTTCAGAAATTCACCTGGTAAATGCACCATACGAAGGAAACCTGTGGTGCATCTCCACCTCAAAGAGGCTGTAACAGAGTTCGAGGAACGGAGAAAGCACGCATGCCGCATCAAGGAGCAGAAAGAAATCTTGGTCACCAGGCTCCCAACAGAATTTTCATGCCCACGACTACAGCAAAGGGCAGAATGAGACTTTTACAGGGAAATGCACATGGTTCTCCTCCGGTAACCAGTATAGCTGCAGGGGATGACGAGGTGGCACCTGATTCACAGAGGGATGGAAACAAAAAATCACAATGGAGCCCTCTGACCCATCCTTGAGTGGGGGGCAGATTTACAAGGAACAGGTCCATACCAAGACACACAAAGAGGTTCTGGACATAGTTCATAATGGATGCCCATCGAATTCAACTCAAAACCACCGTTGCCTGGAAGAGATCACTTGGAGGGTGGTCTACTCCCTATTCTTTATCATGCCAAAATGCACAGGGGGATTCAGGCAAGTCTTAGATCTCAAATTCCTGAATCATTTTGTCCACAGCAGACCCTTCAAGATAGTAACCTTGTCATCAGTCAACAGGGAGTTGCAACAAGGAGATTTTCTGGCATCCATCGATCTGGAAGATGCATATTTGCATATTTCCATCCAGGAACTACACAGGCAATATCTCAGGTTCAAGATGGGGGAGAAACACTTCCAATTCAAAACACTGCCATTCGGGCTTTCTTCAGCCCCAAGGACATTTTCCAAGGTGCTAGTAGTGGTCATAACTTACCTTTGGAACCGAGGGATACAACTTTTTCCTTACTTGGACGATATTCTCATCAAGGCCCCTCAGTTCGACCAAGCAGTACAAGCAGTGGTGGAGGTAGTCCAGTGCCTGTTGGCATTCTCATCAATTGGAGAAAAAGTTCCCTAACTCCAAGTCAGACCTTGAACCACCTGGGGGCAGACTTCATGACACAAGCCAACAAGGTCTTTCCCCCGGAAGCAAAATTCAGGGACCTGCTGAAGCTCATCAAGAAGTTTCATACAGCTCCTCAGCAGCCAGCTCACTCCTTCATGCAGCTAACTGGAACTCTAGTATTGCTGGTGGACTCAGTCCCTTGGGCCTTAGTTCACATGCGGCCCTTGCAAGCACACTTACTCAGGCTGTGGTTCCAGTCCAGACACAGCCAGCACCAACTGATCCCAATTTCTCAACAGATAAAAACTTTCCTCCAGTGGTGGACTCAGCAGTCAAATGTCATGAGGGCTCGCAAGTTGGGCCATCCATACCAAATCTGAATCACGACTGATGCCAGCCTCAGGGTTTGGGGGGCTCACTTGCATCAGCTGTCTGCTCAGGGCAAGTGGTCGCTGTTAGGAACAAGGTACAGTATAAATGTCCTCGCGATGAGAGCAGTATGCCTAGCCCTGATGCACTTCGAACAGCAAGTACTCAATTAGGACATACTGATTCTAACAGACAAACGAACAATGATGGCATGCAACAAAAAGCTCAAAAATGCTACGGTAGTCCCTTCTTCTCTTTCAGTGGGTCGAGCACCACCTAGAAACCTAGAAACATAGAAACATAGAATTTGATGGCAGATAAAGACCGCTTGGCCCACCTAGTCTGCTCATTTCCCTACCTAATGGATAAGCTGAAGATCCTAGTTAACCAACAGCCTAGTTCCTCCTACCCACCACTAGAATTGCCTTATGTCTGTCCCTAGCAAGCATAAGGGCAGTGTACATTCCAGGACAGAAAAATGTCACAGCAGACTGGCTCAGTCGCCAAGATGTTCTACCAGGGGAATGGGAGCTGAAGGATAACACCTTCCACATCCTAACAGAACAGTGGGGCAATCCTCAGATAGATCTTTTTGCCTGCCGGTGAAACTCCAAGGTAAAGCAATTCTGCTCCTGGCCAAGGATGAACTAGCGGTGGCTCAGGATGCCTTTTCCCCTAGACTATGGTCAGTTTGGTCTCCTGTATGTCTTTCCTCCAATACCGCTTTTATCCAGTCATATACAAAGTGGCTCTGGATTAGGCAGAACTGATTCTAGTCTGTCCCCCATGGTTCCCGCTTCTCATTCATCTTTCAAGGTGACCACCTTCCAGATCAGCCTGGACCTTCTCCATCAGGGTCCTGTACCACACTCCAGTCTGAACAACCTCTCCCTCTTGGCCTGGAGATTGAGTGGGAAACTTTCAAAGAGCTAGGCTACACAGCTCCCTGTTATTGAAATGATGGTGAACTCGTATCACCCCTCTTCCTCTAAAGTGTATTACAGAATTTGGAGGAAATTCTTGTTCTGGCTCCAGTCCAAACACATACAGAGCCAGCCAATATCATTACCTATACTACTGCAGTTTCTTCAGGATGGATTTGACAAAGAACTGCAACCAGCCACCTTACAGGTTCTGGTCTCCACGCTGGGGGTACTCTTGTTGGTGGATTCAGGAGACTCATTGAGTTCACATCCCCATGTCAGGAGGTTTCTAAGGGCAGCAACATTAAAGCACCCTCCAGTCATGCCAACGGTACCACCTTAGAGGCTTAATCTGGTTCTCAAAGCTTTGACCAAGGCTCCTTTTGAGCCTTTCAAGGAGACATCCCTCACAGCCAGGAGAATCAGTGAGCTAGAAGCCTTATCCACCAAAGAGCCATATACTGTGTTTCATCAGTACTGTGTGGTGCTCCAAACAGATTTAGGTTTTTGCCAAAAGTTATGTCTCCATTTCACTGCAACCAGGAGTTGATTCTGCCTTCCTTCTGCCCACACCCAAAAAATGAAAAGGAAAGGGAATTTCATATGTTGGATCCAAAACAGCAGTGAAAATGTATATTAAAAGAATGGATTCTATTTGAAAATCTTCTAGTTTTTTCATTCTGACTACAGGTCAAAATATGAGTAAAAAAGCTTTGAAGGACTACTAGCCAGATGGACCCATTCTGTCATCACCACTGCTTATGATCAGGCTGGAGTAACCTTGCCTGACCCAGTGAGGGCCCATTCTACCCGGGCTATGGCCACTTCATGGGCGGACTTAGAGAAGCATCTCCAGCAGACCTATGCAGGGTGGACACTTGGTCATCCATTCACATGTTCACAAAATTCTAGAAACTGAATATGACGGCCTCGGTGGAGGCGTCCTTTGGCTGCTGAGTTCTTCAGATGATGGTGGACCTTTAAGGGCACTTACATTCTTCCCACCCAGGATATCTGGGGATGTACTGCTTTTGTATATCCCATTTGTATGGAAGCCTGGAGACCAGCTTAGGAGAGAGAGAGAAAACAACATTTAAATACCTGTAAATTTTCTTTCTTCGATTGCTGGTCTCCGGGCTTCTGCATCCCTCCCAGAATGTATAAAATTGGCCAAATGGCCATGTATGGCTTAATTTTCTTGTTTTTGTTGCCAAGTTCATATAGTATTGCCACATTTGGACTGCTTTCAGAAGAACTGGTGGGAACAGGAAGTGAAGGGCTGGATATCACCAGCTACAGAGCTTAGGTCCTGCCTGCATATCTGCATCAGGAGGTACAGCACATTTGTATGGAAAACCGGAGACCAGCAGTCAGAGAAAGAAAATTTACAGGAATTTAAATTTCACTTTTTTTTCAGTTGTAAAATATGCATTTAAAAACATTGGCAATTAAATAACCCATTTACTAGCCACCATTTGCTTCTACACAGATGATACCCAGTTGAACCTTGTTTCCATTGAAGCCCAGTGTCTTCGTCTTTTACCCGTCATGTAGCCTGAATGAAACTGAGCTCTTTGCTGGCTTTAAGCTACTGTTGATCACCCTGGAGAAGACTATGCTGTTCATGGGGGTAATGGGTCACTATAGCATGGAGAAATCCATGCATGAAGAACTGCACTGTCTTAAAAAGTAACTGTTACGTTGTCCCCTTCCCGAGGAGCACAAAGAACCCTTACCTGCTCCCAAATCCAAACTATGCAAATTTTTCTTTTTTAGGTGCCCCGATTTAGGAAGGGAAGGGATCGTATTTTTGCTCCGAGGAGCTCCACAGCACAGCACCTATCAGTACTTTAGATGGCCATTTGGAATAAATCATGACCACAGCTTAACTAACAAAGACCTTGTTAGTTAAGCGGTGGCTATGATTTATTCTGAATGGCCATCTTAAGTACCGAAATTTAACTTTAAATAACAGCCTCCATTCATGTCTATAGGTGTGCTCCCCTGTGCTCTTCATATACTGTACTGATGTCACAAAATGTGGTAGCGCGGGGGTGGAGTGTACTCTGCAGAGCTACAAGGAAGTAGAAGGGATCAACACTGCGGGGCTCCTCAGAGCAAAAATACTTGCCCTTCCCTTCCTAATTTGGGGCACCTAAAAAAGAAAAATTTACATGGTTTGGATTTGGGGGCAGATAAGGGCTTTTTATGCTTCTCAGGGAGAGGGAATGTAAAGAGCGTGATAGTTGCTCTTTAAGTGCATAAGGAAGTACAGCGACAGGAGTATTAGAGCGATACGAAAACATCGTTACCCTGTCACTGTTAACAGCCCCCATTCATGTCTATAGGTGTGCTCCCCTGTGCTCTTCACATACTGATGTCACAAAACGCGGTAGCGCAGGGGCAGATTGGGGGTGGAGTGCACTCTGCAGAGCTACAAGAAAGTGGAAGGGATTGGCACCGCGCTGCTCCTCAGAGCAAAAATAATATCCTTTCCCTTCCTAATTTGGGGCATCTAAAAAAGAAAAATTTACATGGTTTGGATTTGGGGGCAGGTAAGGGCTCTTTGTGCTTCTCAGGGAGAGGGAATGTAAAGAGTGCAATAGTTGCTCTTTAAGCACGTAAGGAAGTACAGTGACAGGAGTATTAGAGCAATACAAAAATATTGTTACCCCTTTCGCTATTGAAGGGAAGGACAGAAGTGGGGAAAAGGGATTTGAGCACTGCTGGTTGAGTGCTCAGTTGAGCTGCTCCCGTGTTGGAGTGGCCAATGCACTCGACCCAGCAGTAGGTGAGGGGGAAGAGACCAGGGTTCAGAACCCTGCGTGAGGGAATTTTTATTTTTATTCTTGTCTGTGCAGCCACAACTAAGTGCCACAGTCAGAATTTTAACTTGCCCCTCTCTCCATACCCCCCTCAGAGTTGATTATAATTGTTCCGGGTGGTGTGGAGGGCAAAGCCCCCCATTTTGGGGGATACAGGGGGCATAGCCCCCTGCCAAAATGAAAGAATCCATCGGGTGTGTGGTATTGCCATGCGGTAGGCATTATGTACCACTGCTGTGTTGCCGCATGCTGTGTTCTGTGCGCAATGTTTCCTTGTGTGGTTTCGTCCGCAACATTATGACCCCGTGCCTTTTCACTTATGCTGAAAGCCACATTCATCAAACTATCATAAAGTGACATGATTCTGTGAGAATGGCCTGCATGTATAAAAGCAAAACTCACTGGCTGCTTCCCTGCTGTTGTGTAATGCAGAAGCAGCCAGAGAGTTTTATTTTAAATGTTAGATCGTTAAAAAGCTGAAGCACATTACCACATTTTATTCTTGGTGATGCAGCTCCAGGGGATGGGTTACTAGTTGGAAATCCCATCCCTACAACAAACAGCACTTGCGTTTGGCTCATGCTGTTTGATGAAAATGGTGGGGGGTTACCTGCTCAAGTAAGTTACTCTTGCCTGCCCAAGTTATTGGGAACGCTGACTGTGGTCGTGGTTTGGGAGACATTGGGCAGATTTGCCAATATCCTGTGTTTGACATTGGGCATAATTGTTGTAAAAAGTACCAGTTATGATCAGTGCATCTTTTATTGTTTTAAAGGAACTGCAGTATTTCCAGGTGGTAGGCTTGTTTTGATCATCAACCATCTGCACCACTTTCTTTTCATGGGATGATTTTCCCCACAAAATTGCCATAAACTGATTAAAATGGTCAGAAAATAGCATGGCTCTGTGAAAATGATATATAAACATAGAAACATAAAAACTGTCAGCAGATAAGGACTGCCTGGCCCATCCAGACTGTCCGTAGGCCCTTTACATTGTATGCCGCGACTGCCCCTCCCCTCTCAAGCTTCCCACGTGCCTGTTCCAGTACATATTTTTATATATATATATATATATATATAGAAGAGAGAGAGAGAGAGAGAGAGAGAGAGAGAAACACACAGCCAGTGGTGAAAACAAAAAAAAAATATCTACCAAGCTAGCGGTTTCTTTTTTTTTTTTGGAGGATGGGGAGATCTCAGAATCTGGCCCATTATGAGTAACCATCTCCGTAACATTTATTTAATTGCTAATAATTACCAGTTCTTTATTTTAAATGCTCGTTTGAGTTGTTTAAAATCGAACACTGTTCTTAAACACATTTAAAATTGTCTAAACAGCCTGAAGTTTTTCAACTCCTGTGCGTGGAAATGGTATTTAAATCCTAACATTCATACAAATGGGAAAACATTTGGTATGGATATGGGATATTTAGCAGGACATGCAACAGTGCTGTTGTGGAAAGCACATAATAGCATCATCCCGTTGATTGTGGATTATAAAATGAGGTATAAAAAACTGACCAAATTGAACAACTTCATTGGTTAAAACACAACACATGACCATTGACCATTGATTATTTACCTGGAAACTGCACAATTCTTTACTAACCTGCCGTAACCTATCTACGGTAGCAATAACCAAAGTAAATGGTGTCTCACCAGAGTTACTCATTCGGGAGGTAGTTTATTGTAGTGGTTAAGAGCAGGGTTTGTATCCTGCAGCCACAGTGTGCATACTTTATGATCATGAGCAAATCACTTAACTTTCCCGTGCTCTCAGGATGCACCTGGAAACAAACTTTGGCTTAGTGTGGCTTCCCTGGCCAAAAAGAAAATAATAATGAAAATAAAACCCTTTTCCATTAAAATCATTTTTTCCACTCTTTAAACACAAAAACCCACACATGAGCACAAGTTTCTGTAGAATAAATGGAATCCCCATTCAAAGGCACATGGCCTTTTTTAACAAACTCATCAAACTAACAAAATGAAAATAAAAACTTTTTTCATAAAAAAAATTTTTGTTTCATAAGCACAATAACCCAATGCAGGACATGGGCTTCTTGAGAATTAACACACTTCCCTGGTGCATTTAAAGTCAGCTGATCATTAGCCTTCCAGTTCACCCAAGCTGTGCATTAATTCTCTAGAAACGCATGCCCTGCTGTTTGGTGACAATACAGTATTCCAACTGGCCACAGTGAGACTTTACATACCATCATGGTCTCCAAGGTATTGCATAAGAGGTAGAAATTGATATGCCTTGCAATATCAGGTTTTAGTAAACTAACCTCCTGTCAGTCTTAGACCAGATGCTGCTTGCTACTGAAAACTTAAGGGCTGCTGGTGTTTCTGCTACTTTTAGCTGGTTTTCTGAACAGACCACTGTGCTGAACATGTAAGTAATGTTTTCCTGTAGAAGGTGTTTTTTTTCCTGTTTGTTTTTAATACTGGTTCCAGTTCTGGTATTGTTCTATCTTAACTGGTCTATCAATAAACCCAGTGGGTAGTTTTGATTTACGCACTGGTAGTCTTGTAAGTACAGAACTATATGATGCACTTTATGTTCCTTACAACCACAGAGGTCTCTAGTGGAATACATACAAATATCGGCCGTATGTGACTGCAGACTGTGTATCAGGGGAGTTAGTTTTAAGCACACACTCCTCCACAAAGCTACTGTTTTATGGCATTGCTTTTTGAAAATGGTATACAAATGTATAGTAAACCTGTGCATCAGTATATGCATACATAAATTAGAACGCTCTCTGTGCTGGAGCATGGGCCTCTTCTGTTTCCCCTTACAGTTGTGGATATTTTTTTCTGTGGAGCTTGGCTGTGTGCAAGCCCAAATCACAGCAGTGTTTAGGGGCATACTGCAAACACTTCTACTCCTTGCCCCAGTACTGTAGGTTTAATGAATGTTTCTGTGAGTCAGTCGCAAGCTAAATATTTTGTAGAAATGGTAGGTAAATGTTTGAACTAAAGTACCACTAGGAGGTTCCCACCCCCAGAGGTTCTGCAGTGACAAGGTGATCTTGTAGCCATAGGTATCCAAAGGAAGCAAATGAGGTCCTCATGGGGAGAGAGAGGAGAAGCTGGAAAAGAAATGGGGGGATGGTGGAGCAAAAACAGAAATGGAGTGCTAGACTTACTGAGCATGCTCCTTAAATAGTACTTTGAGGAAGTGGAGCTAGCCCATTGGTCCACTGAGACCCAGGCTTAACCTTTGGATTCACTGAGTTGTGGCTTGTGGGTAGCTATTTGGAATGGTCCGTAAATGTATGGAATGTAGTTTAGATGCCTACAATAAGTGGCACTTGGCCATTCACTCTTTCTATTCCGAGTACAAAGACTCCCACCCTTTCGAGGTAACCATCAATTAGTTAGGGAAATTAATTGTGGCAAAAACACATGTACAACTCGGGCCCTGCCAGTGACCCCCAATCAAATAACAGATAAGTGGTAACAAAACTCAGGTGAACATTAAATGGGGTGGTGAGATTAGTTGCTTATAGGATGGTGTGCACCAATGCAAGGAGTCTAGGTAACAAAATGGGAGAGAAGTAGGTGTTGGTTACGGAAGGGAAATGTGACCAGATGGCTACCACCTCACACCACGAGTGGGACATGACCATACAATGATATTTACTGCTCAGGAAGGACAGAACAAAGGGTGAGGGTGGTGAATAGCACTGTACATAAAGGAGGGATTAGAAACAATAAAAATATTAATGTGGGAGACTTGAATAAACTGGAAACCCTATGGGTACTAAAATCTACCGAAAATGGAAACAAATTATGGTCATGTTGGTCTACAGATCACAAGGCCTTGACCAGTGGGTGGATAGGGGAGATACCGAAGAATATTGCCAAATTAGAAGACATAGTAGAGAATTTTTACATGCTGGAAGTGAACTGAAAAATCTGAGTTGCGACAAGTATAAGGATCTAGCTCCTGGTAGAAGCACGCAAGGAGGTTTTGCTAGTACAACGAGTCCAGAAACTAACAAGTGAAGGGGCCCTGCTGGATTTAGCACTAACTAAAAGTGAGAATATCCAAAATGTGGTAGCACAAGAACTGTTAGGATCCAGTGACCACAAGACAGTGAGGTTGGAGGTTCATATGGGGCAGTCTGGTTGGAGGCAGCCATGTGATTTCTTTGTGGCAATTTAGCCTTTTTATGTTTGGACCTTACATGCAGCTGTGGTGTATGTATGTCATTGTTTGGCGGAAATAAAATTATATGACACAGAGCTAATGACAAAACTGTGCATGGTGTGTCCTTGTAAACCGTTCAGTGAACTCAGAGTGCACAGCAGGTGTTTGTCCATTGTAGTCTGAAGCAGGGAGTGAGCCATCCCTCTGCAGCAGCACCACTCTCCATTCCTGTGAGTGTGGCTCACTCTGTGTATTTATGTGAGGTCCAAATGGGGAACACCAACAAGGCAAGTATAGTAAAGGTATGGGACTTGAAAAAGGCAGATTTCAACAGGATGTGGGAGCTGTTGAGGGAAAGCATGGAGACAGAAGGGCAAATAGAAGGGGTTGAGGAAAAATTAAAAGCATTTAAAAAAGGAATGCTACTGGATTTGTGGTGAAGAGCGATGAGGGATGGGGACGTAAAAAGCAGAGGCCTGCATGGAAGGTTATGAGCATCCCTTGTACATACCACCCCAGGAGGGGGATCTTACAGTGCCTTTCATAGCGGTTCCTGGTGGTGGCTTGTGGTGGTGCCAGTGATGGTATGGGTGATAACCTGCTGTCGGGCATCCCCCGGGCCAACCATGGGTGCATGCAAGCAAGTCAGGGGAGGAGGGTGGGCAGGACACAGAATATTGGAAGATGCCACACTGGTGCACAAGATGATGGCTTTTGTGCCACTCCTCATGCCTGGACCCTCCTCACATGCTCGACAGAAGCATACCCTCCAGATTTTGACACAGTCCTCCTCCTCCTCCTCCTCCTCCTCCTCTAAGCTGCAGCATGGCCCCTGCAGGGGCAGGCCAGCAAAGGAGAGTGAAGTCTGGAGCTCTCAGGAGTCTGAACCACAACAATGGCCAGGGAGGCCCCTGTCAAGACAAGCAGGCCCAAAGAGGATGAGTGGATATAGAGGTCTGGACAGGAGCATGCCCCAGAGAAGTGATGTAGTGCGGTGAGTCTGGTGGGAAGACGGTCAGTGTGAGGGCCTGAATGAGTGTCCCCTGTTGGACGCTGTGTAAGCATCTCCCTTGGGAGGGTATCAGAGAGCAAAAGGCCAAGGGACCTAATAAGCATCATAGCAGAAATTAAGAACATGGTACAAGCCAAGAAGAGGACAGTCATGAAATATAGGGGCAGCTACAGGTAGACAGATAGGCAGGAGTATTTAAGGGTAACCAGGGTATCTATTAGGAAGTTCATGGTTGACCAAGGCAGAGAATGAACCCAAACTAGCAAAGGGGGTGCTGCACGTTGAAAAAACATTCTTTAGGTACTGCAGTACACTTTTTTGTGCTAATACCTTTTCACTAGCCAACTGAAGAACTTTTACACAAGCTTTCAAGACCTCCCAGATCCCATCATCAGGTATCTTTAGATGCTGTACATTTGGGAGAAGCGCAAGATCTAAGGGGACATAGTGAGGCATAAGAAGAAGGAAGGTTGGGAGAAGGGGGACAAAGGTAAGGCAGATATACTAAGTAAATTCTTTTGTGCAGTGTAAACAACTGTCCATTTAAGAATTCCCTGTAATCTGGGCCAGGATTTCAAGAAATAGAAAACCCAGGTGAATCAGGTTGTAACTGAGCAAGGAGCAATAAACTGATCAATATAAGCCCAGAATTTAGTATTAATGGGAACAGCTTAGCCTCAAAACTTTGAACAGCCTCTGTATGTTGTTGTAGTTACTGTTCAGTAATAGTGCATATGTACCTGTGAATATACTGTTTTTAGTTTGCATGTATAGCTTTAACATTGTTGTGTTTATAAAAACTTGACTCTTGATGCTGTACCCTAACCCGGGATGAAGCCTTGCTGTCTTGGAGTGAAGTGCTGTAACATCAAGCTGTTGACACTGCAATAAAATTCAGCTGCCTGTGCGCCATAGTCTGTGTGCCATTTCTTTGTGCCTGTTACTGTAGTGTAGTGTATAATTTGTTTGACAGCACCAGCTCCGTGTATCTGTGCATGGCTGCCATGTTTGCTTCCCACCTGAACAAAACCTTGGGTTACCAATAGATGCCTTATTCAGGACATCATGAGGCACAGTTGCAGAAATCCAGGGTTTTGCTCAGGTCAGCCACCTCCTTACCTCCTCAGTTATTTTTTCCACGTCACTCATATAGGGGGAGGATTTTATTTCATGTGACGGTCGGGTTGGGGATTGAAGGGTTTTTCTATTCTTCTGGAGAACTAGCAGATTTAGTTTTGTTGCTGTTTTGGTCCTTGTAAGAACATATCTAGAAGCAAATGATTTGATACCTTTTATTGGACCAACATAGATGTTACAAAAAGAACAAAGTGCTTAAGCTTTCGGACTAACCAAGTCCTTCCTCGGAAGCTTATGGCAGTTATTTAGAAAATCACATGCTATTAACACCCAGATCATACATTAAAAAACAGAAAGAATTCTCATTGGTTTAAACTTCAGTTATGGTCTAAATGAGTATGTTAAACAATGAGAATTCTGTTTTTTTTAATGTATGATCTGGGTGTTAACAGTATGTGATTTTCTAAATAACTGCCATAAGCTTCCGAGGAAGGACTTGGTTAGTTCGAAAGATTAAGCACTTTGTTCTTTTTGTAACATCTATGTTGGTCCAATAAAAGGTATCAAACCATTTGTTTCTGGAGCTGGGGGACTAAGACAGTCATGGGAGTCCCTCAGTCAGGATAATTCAATATTAATGGTTTGATTGGTCTGTGACAAGGATGGGGCAGTGGATGGCTAGTTGGGGGCAATCTGGTGAAGGCATATGGTCAGTGACTTGTTGCTCTTTGGACTGTGATAGGGGATTCCTTCTTTGGACGCTGCAGCTAGACCCTCAGTGCCTCCATCAGTGCCACTGGCACCAGCAGCACCAGTTCTTTCATGATCCATGTGGCACCTCCCTCCACAGTTCACACTCCACAACACACCTAACCAGATGGGAAGGAGGGACCCCCAGCTTGCAGAAGCAGCAACTTTACTATAAGGAAGCCTGGGAGGGGAGACAGACAAATGGGGAAAGGGAGGTCTTTACAGTAAAGCTCACCAAGACTAAACCCACTTCTACAGCATTCTGCAGTATGCTGCAAACAGGCTGATTCATCAGATGACGTCAAGTTAAGCTCCTCCCACCACTTGGGTGATACATACTCCAGCTCTGACCCACGCCATCAGATCTTTCTTTCCACTGGAATGGACCGATCTCCTCCATTGCAGCTCTGCAGCATTCGAGGGTTCTTGAGCGTTTAGCACTTTTGATGAAAAACTTCTTTTTTGATTGCAGTTCTTCTTCTGCTTGTTCTGGCTCTGCCTTTGAAGACTTTGATCTTGGCATGCAAAAGAGGCAGCTACAATGTGGCTTTAAGTTCTGTGTTCAGTGCTGGTGAAAAATGTCGAATATCAATTGCCACATGTTCTGCCTATACCATTTGGGAGCACACCACGATGTGGAGGGATGTGGCCTTTGCCAGGTGATGCTTCCAATGTCACTGGAAGATCATCGGGCCAGACTCACTCTTGATCGACCCTCAGAACAGAGCCCCAAGGACTGATCTAAGGGCCACAGAAAGGCCTCTGCAGCTGCTGGGTTGTCTTCTCAGCTTGCTGCTGTAGCCATGGTGAGTTCCTTGTCGGTCTGCGCGCTGCTTCTGGCTGGGGCCAGCATTGGAGGGTCCTTCAGGGAGGAGTTCCATGAAATGTTTTGGGCCCCCCAGAACTTTGGGGAGAGCCCTTCTCACCAGGGCAAACTCATAAGTGCCACCGGTGCAGGTTGTGGGCTCTAGAGGAATCATGATCCATGTGTTCTTTTGACTCCCCTAACTGCGAGATGTATGTTGAGTAGTCGACTGCAGTTGAGCTGCCTTCGGTTGTGGGCTAGGTCAACAGCTCCTTGATACCCCCATTGTGCTTAGTTGAGCAGGTGGTTGAGATCTTTCTTGAGCCTGTTAACCAGCTCTCAGAGGAGCTGGATGATGAGTTGATCTCTCAGACCCCAGTGCTCCCAGTCATCTCTAAGGAGGACATGACTTGGTCGGTGTCCCTAGCTGGGTCACTCTGGGATCAGCCTCTGCCAGTGGTTGTGTCTCCAAGCCACTCTACTGAATATGGCTCAGTAAGTAGTCTACTATGACCCTCCAGAGGCCTTTCTTCAACATTGTCCCCCCCACCCCACCGATGGTCGACATTGAGATGCTACTTACACTCTTGATCCCGTTAGATTTGGGGTACTGCCATTGATGCTCCTTAACCTCCTTATCCTCAGGGGAGAAGAGGCTCCACCACAAGAGGTGGAACTATGAGGAGTTCCTTTGGCAGCAGTGCATCATTGCAGGGTGGAGCAGGTTTCTACCCTTTGGGCCTTAGGTCATCTGGCAGTGGCCAGTCATGCCCATGCCAGTATATCTAAGGCAGATGTCCCTTGCATCTGCTTCCCCACCCTGAGGGTAGAACCTCCACAACTGCAGTCCTTGGTGGGAAGTCCTAAGATCTCCCTTGCTGTTGCCAGCTTGCCAGGACAAATTTTGGTGGAAATCACACAGTCTGAGGACACCCGGGGTATCGATGGTGGCAAACAGCCGTGGGCCATTTTCAAGGAGTCCTCAGAATACTCTGATAGGTCATCCATGCTCTTGTCTAGGACTCACACTTTCAACCATGGCTTGGTTGATGATGTGTCCACTGATCATGGACCAATGTCATTCAGGACTTTACTCCACCTTATCTTGGAGACCATGATTGTACCCTAGGAGCCAGTGCCAAAGAGGGCTCACTACCCCTTCACTGATATCCTGGACAGGGTCAGATTCCTTGGAGTTTCTTTTCCCATGGCTGAGGCCATCTTTGGACTGGCTCTAGAGCTTTGGCAGCATCCAGCATCCTGCCTGGCACCCTCCATCCATATGGTCTGCAAGTATGTGGTCCTTACAGGGTCCCTCTGGGTTCTTGGATTACCCCTTGACTGAGGGGCTGGTCTTGGATTCAACCTTCTGGAAGTATGGTAGCCAAGGGGATGTGGACAATCCCTCTGACAAGGAGTATAAAAAGCTTGACCACATGGCAAAAAATGTCTGTGCCATTGCATCTCTAGGTCTCAGTCAGGTGAGCTACACCATCATGATGGCCAGCTTTGGTTACTCTCTTTTGGGAAAATTAGATGATGTCCTTCCTCACCTTCCTGCTGACTACCAACTTATGGTGAGGTTGATTATAGACAAGGGTTAAGTGCTGGGTAAGCACCAACTCCAGACAGCTCTGAACATGGGTAACTCTTGTGAATGTGTCATTGCTATCACCATTACGATATGTCGCAGGGCCCAGATGCGACTTTCCACCATGATGGCAGATACATAGAAACATAGAAGTTGATGGCAGATAGGGACCGCAGGGGCCCATCCAGTCTGCCCATTTCTTTTTCTACCTCGTGAACGTGCCATCAGCCTTTGCTTTGTCAATGGCCTATCTATTCATACTCATCTGTATTGCTCCCTTATGCCTATCCCATGCCTGTTTGAAGCCCTGCACTGTACTCATTTCCACCACTTCCTGAGGTAGGCCATTCCATGCATCCACCACCCTTTCTGTGAAAAAGAACTTCCTCACATTACCCCTTAATCGGCCTCCCTCTAATCTCATGTTGTGTCCTCTTGTCCTGCTATTTTTCTTATATTTAAACATGGTAGACTCTTTCACCTTGTTAATGCCCTTAAGGTGTTTGAATGTTTTGATCATAACACCTCTCTCCCTTCTTTGCTTTAGGGTATACATATTGAGCCCCGTTAATCTGTCCTCATATGTTTTCTGATGCAGTCCCTGCACCATTTTGGTTGCCCTTCTCTGGACTGCCTCACTTTGGTTAATATCCTTCTGAAGATACAACCTCTAGTACTGCACGCAGTACTCCAGATGGGGCCTAACTAGTGTCTTGTAAAGAGGGATTATTACCTCCCGCTTACGACTAGTGATACCCCTACTAATACACCCCCAACATCCCCCTAGCCTTACCTACTGCTTTAGTGGTCTGCTTGGATGATTTGAGGTCATCTGTGATGATGATGCCCAAGTCTCTTTCTTCCCTTGTGACTGCCAGCAACCCCCAGCCTATAGGTGGCTTCAGAATTTCTCTTCCCTATGTGGATGATCTTGCACTTCTTTGCGTTAAACCCTAGTTGCCACTTTTCTGACCATTTTGCCAGTTTATCCAGATCTCTTCTCATTCTGCCCACCCCATCTGGATCATCTACACCGTTGCAGATCTTGGTGTTATCTGCAAACAAACAAACCTTACCCTCCAGTCCATCAGCAATGTCACTGATGAAGATATTGAAGAGGACTGGCCCCAGGACTGATCCCTGAGGTACCCCACTTGTGACTTGCATCTCTTCTGACTGTATACCATTTACCACCACTCTCTGTTTTTCTGCCCATCAACTAGTTTGCCAAACAGTTGACCAACTTGTGACCCACCCTGAGCCTACCCAGCTTATTAATCAATTTTCTATGTGGAACAGTATCAAAAGCTTTGCTGAAGTCAAGGTAGGCGACATCAACTGCTCCCCCTTGTTCCACCACTCTGGTTACCAGTCAAAGAAATCTATGGGATTAGTTTGACAGGACCTTCCTGTTGTAAACCCATGCTGTCTTGGATCCTGTGCGCCTATGGATTCCAGGTGTTGCACTATCCATTCCTTGAGGAGTGCCTCCATAATCTTGCCCACTACTGAGATAAGACTGACTGGTCTGTAATTCCCTGCCTCCTCCCTGCTACCACTCTTGTGGAGCAGGATCACATGAGCCCTTCTCCAGTCTTCTGGGACCTCTACTGTGCTCAGAGACTCACTAAACAGTTCTGATAATGGCTCTGCTAGTTCCACCCTTAGCTCCTTTAGTACCTGGGATGTATGCCATCAGGTCCCATTGCCTTGTCCACCCTGAGCTTATTGAGCTCTTGTAGGACCCTTTCTTTTGTGAAGGGACTAGTGCACACCTCCCTCCTCCCTCCTCCCTGTGTCCATGGTGCTGAGCTGAGGCCCTGTCCTACCTTCTTTTCAGTAAATACTGAACAGAAGCATCTATTTAGGATAGATGCTTTTACATGGTCCTCTCCTCATGCCCTTATCCCCTTTGATCTTGTAATACCCTCTGGACTTTCTACTTTCACTAATGTATCTATAGAAAGTCTTGTCACCTTCTTTACTGTTAGGTGCTGGTGTTTCCTCGGTTTGGGCCTAGCCTGCCTTACTGCCTTCCCTGCTTCCCTTTGGGAAGCACGGCGCCTCCCTATCTTCATCCCACTGCTCCTTATATTTCCAAGGCCAGCCTTTTGGCTCTGACCTTTTGCTACTGTTTTTGAGAACCAAAGTGGTTTTATTCTTCTTTTGCACTTCCTTTTCTCTCTAACACAATGGGATGTTGCTTCAAGTAGTGCATTCTTAATGTTTGCCCACTTTGCCTGTATCCCCTCACCTGTATTTCTTTTTGCCAGGGCTAGCTTAACTCTGTTGCCCATCTTATCAAAGTCAGCTCCTCTGAAGTCCCACATTTTTGCCTTGGAATGGGATGATTTAGTTGTAGTGGCCAAATTGAACCATACCACGTGATGGCCACTGGCCCCCAGGTGACCTTCTACCTGGAGAAGAACTGTGATCCTTTCCCTGTTAGTCAGTACTAGATCTAGGATAGCCTTGTCTCTTGTGGGTTGTTGTACCAGTTGTTTGAGGCCCTCCCCCTGCAGGGAATCCACTGTGTGTCTAGTTCTGGCGAATGTTCCTGCTGGTAATGACCAATCTGTATCTGGCATGTTGAAGTCTCCCATTATCAGAACCTCCCATTTAGCTGTCATGTTTTGTAGCCCTAACTGGCTGATGTCCCATTCCTGGGTACCGACCTTTTTGGCATTTGGGTGAAGGCACATCTCACTGGGATTGAGAAGTCCACTGCCATCCTAGACTCTGTGGCATCATCTCACAAGGACCCTAAGGCCCAGAAACCTAAGAAGAAGACCTTTAGTATAAGTCCTTTCAGGCACAGCAGCCTTAGCAGCAGCCCCAGAGGCGATACCAAGCCTGGTGTCCAAAGCCCAAGTCAGTGGCCAGCGGTCAGAAGAGGCAGAGGTAGGGGAAGTGGTGCCCCTCCAGCCCCAGTAGTTGGTGCCCCCTCCCCAACTGCCCAGCAGCCGGTTGGGGGTTTCATCCTCCTACTTATTCAGTCTCTGACCCAGCTCCCAGTGAGGGGTTGGCTGCACTACTTCTGCCCCATTGGTCCATCATTACTACAGACAAGTGGGTACTAAAGGTGGTAGGTAGAGGGTTGTCTATTGACTTAGAGGCTCTCCACCCATACCAGCTGCGTTCCTCACGTGTCCACGGTTATGCAGGACATGCTGTCTACCCTCATGGAGGATGTTGCTCAGCTGCTTGCAAAAAGAGCAAAAGTCCATGTCCCAAATGCTTTAGAAAGTCAGGGGTATGTGTCCAGGTGCTTCCCGGTCCTGAAATGGATGGTGAGGCTGGTGCCTCATGCTAGATCTGCACAACCTGACCCAGTTAATGTTGAAGCACAAGTTTCTGGTGGTCAGTCTGAGTAAGATTATACCATGTATGGAGCATGGCATGTAGTTCTGCTCCCTGGATCTTCAGAGCATGTTATTTCACATCCCAGCCCCTCTAATGGTGCCTTCAGTTCCATGCAGATAGGGTTCTCTATCAGTGCCAGGACATGCCCTTTGGCCTCCCATCCATGGCCAGGGTCTACTCCAAGTGCTTGGTAGTGATGGCAGCCTTCCTGCAGTGCAAGGGCATCAAGGTGCATCCCTTCCTGGATGACTGACTCATAACTGGGCCTCCCAAGGAGAACGTAGAGAGGCCCAGAGATCTGGACCTACCGACCTGCAGAGACTTGTGTCTGTTTGTCAAACTGGACAAGTTCAAACTGATTCCCCTTGCAGGTGGTCAAGTTTATCGGGACAGAGCTAGACTCCCCTGTGGGCCAAGGCCTATCTCCCATTGGACTGGGCTCAGGACCTTACCTCCTTTGCTTGATCATTTCAGGTTGAGCATTTGTGCCCTGTCTGGGATTTCTTGAGGCTACTGAGTGCATGGCATGCACAACTAATGTGATCCATTGGGCATGCTGGTGGATGTGCCACCTGCAGTGGTAGCTGGGCTGCCGATGGTCTCAGCACCTAGGTCTTCTGAACCAGCTGGTCCTTGTGATACAGCCTATGTCGGATGCCATCCAGTGGTGGCTGGTCCCAAAAATCTGGAGGAAGGAATCCCATTTGTTTGTCCAGAACCGACTATTATGCTCATGACGGATGCATCTCTGGTGGGGTGGGGAGCACACCTGGGAGACTGCAGTGCTTACAGGCTGTGGTTACCACAGGAGTTCTGTCACCACATCAACCTGCTGGATCTCTGTGCAATGCGGCTGGGTGATGGAATTTGCTTCTTTGCTCGGGGGTCAGGTCATGCATGTCCAGATGGACAATACCACAACCATGTTTTACTTAAACAGGCAGGGCAGAACTCACTCCCTTCCACTGTGTCAGGAGGGCCTCCACACCTGAACACACATGCACAGCCTGGGTGCAGATCTCCTGGCGAGTCATGTTGTGGGAGTTCACAGTTAGCTGTCAGACACTCTCAGCCAGGTGGGATAGATGTTGCACGAATAAGCCCCCGTATCAGAAGGTGGTAGACCACCTGTTCACTCAGTAGGGCTACCCTATGATGGAACTGTTCACCTCCTGGGAGAACAGAAAACTGAGGCTGTTTTGTGACCACCCCCCATACTCCGGGACACCATCCGGGTATTCCTGTATGAGGCCCTGGACCCCAGGCCTCGTGTATGCCTTCCCTTCCTTTCCCTTGATCCACATGGTGGTGGTCAAGGCCCAGAAGGAAAAGACTTGGATGATCCTGATAGCCCCAGACTGACCTAGACTATTCTGGTACCTGGCTCTCTTCAGCCTCGTCAGCAGGCCTCCATTGCAATTGCCTCTTCATTCAGACATACTGACCAGGAAACAGGGGAAGGTCATATACCCGTACCTTCAATCCCTGCACCTCTCAGCCTTGCTCCTGAGTGACTAGAGATCCAGGCCTTGGGTGTCACAGAAAATGTGCTCCATGCTGTGGAGGCCTCTTGAAAAGAGTCAACTTGCAAATGGAAAAGGTTCTCGATATGGTGCTAGGGCATGGAGCTTGATCTCTTTGCCTGCTCTATGGTGAATGTGCTTGGTTACTTGTGGTCCCTTTGTCAGTTAGACCTGTGAATAACATTCTTAAGGTACACCTAGCAAACATCTCTGCTTACCGGGTGTGAGCTGGTAAGTCAATGGGGGCCCAGGAGAAGGTGTTCAGGCACATTTTTAAAGACCTTGACCCCTTGTCCCCTCCAGTGCATGAGCCACCACCACCTTGGGACTTACTGCTGGTGCTGACCAGCTCTATGGCACTTTCAAGGTTGATGTCCTGTTTAGAGGGGAAACAGCAAGAGTTTCATAGCTGCCTGTTTTCATTTGTACAGTGCTCCAGAAAATATGTAATTCCAAGCAGTATTCACATCATCATTTTGTTTTCTCATTCAAGCTCCACTGAGCAGTTGCACTGTGTTTTGATGTTTTAAATAAAATCTAGCATGCCTGGAGGGGAGGCAGCCATTGGCTTTGGATCGACAGAGGCTTCCTCAGCAGTTTGTTTCCCCCTTTTCACTTTGTCAAAGGTCATAACATTTTTCCAGTGTCGGTTGGAGGCTGGATGGTGTTTTGTCTGCTTAGTAACAGCATACTTCAGTTGCTGATTCCATTCCCTTTTCCTTATGGGAACGTGCATTATGATTTTGTTATGTGCTTTGCTATGCTTTTGGCTTTGTCTTTTTGTGCATCATTATTCCCTAAGGTACCTTTAATCAAAGGGAACCTTGTACCTGCAGCACCTCTAGGGTTGAACCTTTCTGAAGATGGATTCCTCTGCCACATGACTGAGCTTAGTGGTACCTTGCAAAGGTGGTATTCCCCTGCTGGGACAGAGAGAGGAACAGTCAAAATTTACATTGCATAAGCATTCAATCTACATTCATAACCAATTCTACACATACCCAGTGAACAAGTAATTATGGTTAGTATTAAAGTAATGAACTGTAAATATTTTATTAATGTCTGGTTGTTACATTTCCTTTATTTATGTACTCATTTTTTGTATCCTTTAATATAGTTAACAAAACCTCACCATGACAATGAACTCCACTGTTATAAATTGATTTCAGTCCGTCAGTGTCTCTGAGTTGTTATTTAACAGATCAGGTTTCCAATATGACCCCTCTAGAATTCGAAGATTTTAAGAATCTTTGTTACAGTTTCAAATCCACTCAAAGTTCTTCATAAGAGTATACATGCATATCCTTTTAGAATAGAGAGGAAAAACATAACATTACAGCACAAAAGGAAATCATTTCATAATAACAGTATGCTCCTCTGAGGCAGTTTATCCTTTCAGTATAGTTGCTGTCTTGTATCTTTGTGTACCCCCAGCTTCAAGTTGGAACACATAACTACCTAACCATCACAGGCAAAAATCTGGCAGCATAGTCTTCCACATTGGGGCCAGTTGCTAAACACTAGGGGCCAGATATTCAAACTGTGCTTCTTCTTGGGCTAGCAAGCCCCGCTGCACTGAAAATAGTTACAGAGGGTGTGGTCGGCGAGATTCAAAGGAGCTGCGCTTATTGAGCAACTCCTCGAATATCACCCCCGGCCACAGCCACTGCATGGCGCAGTGGAACCTGCGCCCCACTGCAAGTTGTCAGAGTGGAGCATTCAACTTGCGGTGGCGCAGTACCACGCGCCATGCGCAAAACTGATATTCAAAAGGTGACATGCAAATGGGGCCATAATTCATGCAGTTAGCTTAGGGGGCCATTTGCATCTGATTATGGCCCCATTTGCATGCCATTAGCATGAAGGGTGCGCCGATCCTCAGGACTTGCGCCTGGCGCTTGCCAGGCAGCAGCCGCCGGGGACCGACGCCCCTGCAGCCCGATGACCGTGGGCAAAAGAGTGAAAATCCTCACCACCACCCCCCACCAGCCCCGACCACAGGCTGCATTATTAGTTTGTAACACTTCGAGAGTTTGATCGCTGGCACATTTGTTCTTCACTGTTGAGTCAAGGGCACGTGTGTTTCTTCTCGGTTTCAGGAAATTAGTGATTGCGAGATTCGATTGCGGATGTAGAACTTTAAATCCCAGGTTCAGGTTCGTGATTTGACCGCGGGATGGCCTCACAACCCCCCCTATAGTTTCAGGTCCAGTGATCAAACCCATCATGGATGTATCATTGAACACCCCCAACACATCCCTGGTGCCTGTGTCTCCACCCCACCCACTCCATGAAGCCTCACCACCCTTGCCCCCGCAGCCGGCAGCAGTATCCCCATCCGCTTGCCACCTCTGCCGCTGTTAACTGATCATCGGTAGGGCTGCATGCCTCATTGGTGCAGAGCAAGAGCCAATGGGCGGCAGCCCATACCGCATAAGACAGTCGGCAGGCGGCGGGCGGCAGGCGGGTGGATGCTGCCGCCTACCGGCTGCCGGGGAGCAGTGGTGGGTCATGGGTGGTGGGGTGGGGACACTAGGCACCAGGGATGTGTTGGGGTGTTTAATAATTACATCCCGTGATCGGGAGTTTCGGTCCACTGACCACCAGGGCTATGTTTGGGGTTAATGATTGCATCCTCGATCGATCTACGGTCCACTGGACCACCAGGGATGTGTTCGGAGGGGAGTTTAATGATTACATCCCGCGATCGGGATCTACGGTCCACTGGACCACCAAGGATGTGTTCGGGAGTTTAATGATTACATCCTCGCGATCGGATCTACGGTCCACTGGACCACCAGGGATGTGTTCGGGAGCGGGGCGGAGACACATTGCTGCCCGCAATCGGGCTGGTGGGGGGTTAAACTATGCCCACGATCGGGCTGCGGGGGGGGCATACCTCTCAACCTCTCGTCTCATAAATTAGGGACAAGACATTAAAATATCAGGGACACAGACCCCATATCAGGGACACATCTTAAGATTTGGTAGTATACACTCAGAAAGCTGATAGAATTAGGGGGGATTTATGTAAGATGCATTGTCTGAATAGGAAGGAATCTGTAACTTAATATTTAACATTATTTTATGCTTACAATCCCCAGTGTTCTGTCACAAAATACAATTGTTATGAGGACAGAGACAAATTCTGAGGCATATCAGGGATGTCCCTGAAAATCAGGGACAGTTGAGAGGTATGGGGGGCACAGGAGTGGTTAGGCCAGCACAGGTGGCAGCTGCTGTGTTGCACCCTGCAATGCAGCAGCTCACCTGTGGGTGGCCTCAACTAAGCCTTTTTTTGGTTCAAAGTTGTGCAGGCGCAGGTTGGGGGTTGTGCTCAAAGAATCCTGCACAGCCCAGCTGAATATCGGGCTGTGCAGTTTATGCATGGTTCCTCCCCCACCAGTTCAGCATGCATTCATTTGCATTGTGCTGTTGCTCAGCCTGTTTTCAGTGGTGCAACTGCCTCCTGCTGAATATCGCAGAATGGAGCAAGTTCGGACTTGCGCAGGCGCAACCCTATTGCGCATGGTGCAACCCTTTTGAATATCTGGCCCAATGAGTGAAAATATTGCATCTCTGGTATAGTTTTATTCACACATATTACCATACCCTGTAAAATAAAATCATCAGCAAGCTGGAAGCAGAAGGGCAAACGTACAATTAAAACTGGTTTCTTCTTGTGATGTCTGTTTTGTGCTATTTACAGTTGGCCTTGCAGTTTACTAATGAAGGCTTAATAAGACCATGAGTCTAAAATATGCCAAAAAACTGTGCTTTACCACTAAGCTCTACTGCTTTGTGCTTCCATGACATTTTAAAATCAATATGTTTGTATTAAACTAGCACTGGGACTTTTTGGGACAAAAAACTACTTTCATCTAGTACTGTATGATAATCACAAAAGCAACATCTTCTCAGTGCCTATGTGCAGTGTTGGAACTACAGGGGGCTTGCCAGGGCTCGGCCCTCATAGCTCTGAAGTGAGCTCCAGTAGCTCATGCATTAGTGCCATTGACTATAGTATAATTGGAAGGGGGCTCAATTTAAAGGTAGGGCCCTCAAGACCCCCATAGCTTCCTATGCTCATAAAGTGTAATTCCAACACTGCCTGCATGGTCTGTAGCCACCAACACTGTAGCTGCAAGCACCTGCTGTGGTCAGGCATACTCTTTTTTTTTTTATTTCGTCAAGTTCAAAGGTACATTCAGAGTGAGGGTTTCAGCTGCATGATGTCATTGATGATGTCAGTGATAGGGGTTTCAGATCTACACAAGCCTGGGTTCGATCCCCAATGTGGAACATTTTTTTTTCTTTCTCACTACAATTTCTGTAGTATGAGAGAAATTGTTAGATACCCTTGCTGATGTTAGTGACAGAGTTTCAGCAAAGCTTGAAATTCTATATGCTGATAACTTGAAAAGTTCCAGCTGAGACTTTCAGGTTTGAATGCAACTTGGGAAACATTACCTCAAATTGATAGACTGATGCATTACTAAATCCTCTTCAGCTGTTGTGGGAGAGGTCTACACTCAGTGTTGATGCCTATTGCCACAGCATGCATTTCCTGACACCGAGTTTTAATATAGTGCTAAATCTGCAGACTATCAAGTAGCAGTAAGGGGCTCGGGTTCAATCCGCAGTGTGGGATTTTTTTCCTATCTTACTCAGTTTCTGTAGTGTGAGAGCAATTGTTTGACATTGTTGCTGATGGTTTCAGCAAGATGTGAAGTTCTGTATTGCTGATGACTTGAACATTTCCGACTGAAATTTGGAGGTCTGAATGCAGTTTGGCAACATTACTTCAAACTGACTTACAGGTTCATTACTAAATCCACTGCAGCTGTATGTGTGTGTGTGTGGGGGGGGGATCTGCGTACAGTGCTTTAATATTTTTTTGCCACAGCATGAATTTCCTGTCACAGAGCCTTTGTACAGTTGTAGAACTACAGGCTACCAAGCAGCAGTGGATAGGGGGCTTTGGTTTGATCCCCATTGTGAAGATTTTGTTGTCATTCTCACTACAATGTCTGTAGTATGAAAAAAATTGGCAGATGCCCTTGATGATGTTAGTGATGGAGGTTCAGCAAAGTTTGACATTCTGTATTGCTGATAACTTGAAAAGTTCCAGCTGAGATTTTCAGGTTTGAATGTCACCTGGGAAACATTACCTCAAATTGCCAGGCAGCAGCTTTACTAAATCCACTGTAGCTGTAAGAGGGAAGGAGTGTCTGCACACTACTAAATGCCCTTTGCCATAGCATCCATTTCCTGTTAATGAGCTTTAGTACAGCAGTAGAGCTACAGACTGCCAAGCTGTAGTGGGTAGGGGGCCTGGGTTTGATTTCTAGTGTGGGACATTTTCATTCTTTCTTATTCAGTTTCTGTAGTGTCAGAAAACTATTTTATGTCATTGCTTATCTAAGTGACAAGAGTTTCAGCAAGATGTAAAGTTGTATATTGCTGATAACTTGAAATTTCCAGCTGAGACTTTGAGGGTTAATTACAACTTGGGGACATTACTTCAAATTGACTGACTGGTTCATTACTAAATCCTTGGGTTTGATCTCTAATGCGGGACATTTTTTTTTATTCTGACTACAATTTCTATAGTATAATGGAAATTGTTAGATGTCATTACTGATGTTAGTGACAGAGTTTAAGCAAGGTTTGAATTTATATATTGTTATCTTGAAAAGTTTTGGCTAAGACTGAGGTCTGAATGCAACTTGGAAACATTACTTCAAACTGAGAAAAGATCATGCCAGCTCTGGAGGCCGTAGTGCAGGAACTGATCAGGTTAACAGTTCTGAGTTTGTGCATTGTTTGGGCTATACTTGTTTAGTTTTTGAGGTGTATGTGCATGCTTGCATGCAAGTATGTGTCTGTACTGTGTAGTATCTGCATGTAAATTGTTTAACAGGTATGGAGTATCTGCCTTTTACTATACAAAAATGACAGTTTCATATCTTGGCGCTGCTCTGGACTGTTGCTACTTTGATTGCTTTTGACTTCAGGATAATGATTTTTAGATTGTGGTATGAAAATATTGGGCCTGATATCATCTTGCAAAAGTAGAATTAGCCTTCTACACTCTTTAGATACAGAGTGTATGGTTTCAGTTCAGTTTTAAATCAGTTTTCATTTCTGATATACATTTGCACACTTTAAAAGTAGCAGTGCATGCTACAGACACATTTTTGAACCTTTACCTTTTTATTCCATTTTAGATCACTCTTTCTCTCCTGGCTTGTAAGATACCATCTTTCCTCACTTTGAGTCTGCTGTAGAATTTTTTAATATACTAAATTATTGATTGTAATGCTCCTTGAGCCAGCCCGTTGATGCAGTGGTAGGGCTTCTGCTTGCAATGCCAGCAAACTGAGCCCAGGAACAAGCTCGGGCCATCAAGGCTGGCCAAGGGGAGGATGTTTAAGAATCTCAGAGGACACTTTCTTCCTTTGGGTGGGGAGGGTAGTTACTGCCACTACCACACTGCCTCTGGGGTGAACACAGGTGGCAGTGCAGTGGCAGAACAGTGTTGAAGGGGGACATCAGCAGGGCTACATTTGAGCATGCTTTGCATGCACAGGCTTGGAGCCCCTTGTGTACTGATGTTTTAGAGGGCAGAGACCAGAAAAAAGAAGGAAAGCTATGCCTGTCTTGCTCAGATGATCCTAGGTGCACTTAGGTCTTGACCCTGGCTACTGTTCTTTGTCAGCTGCATCCGAGGAACTCCTACCTCCATTAGCTGGAGGAGGAGGAAAGTTGGATCTAGCATGACCAGACACTATCACGGGGGGGTGGGGTTCTTGTGGTTTGAAGCAGCACCAGTTAAGTGGTAGGGATGCCAGGGGGATGCAGCTGAACCAACCTAGGGGGAGTGGACCAAGACACAGGGAATAAATTCTGAGTACTGGAGTACCAAGCCATTATGGTACTCCAGGGTAGTTGCTACAGTGGTGAAGGAAAAAGGGTGGCATTCCGGAGGTATAAAGAAATGCAGACAGAGGAGGACAGGGAGGTGTACCAAGTAAAACAGAGGGAAGCAGGTAAGGCACTGAGGGGAGTGAAGGTGCAGACAGAGGAAAGGATAGCCAGAGGGGTATCTAAAGGGGATAAGAGTTTCTTCAGGTACATAAGAGAGAAGAGGAAAGCAAAGAGAGGGATAATGAGGATAAGGAGGATGATGGACTATGCAGAAGAGGATAAAAACAGCAAACATCTGGAACAGGTACTGTAATTCTGCTCAGTCTTCATAGTGGAGAGAAGTGGGGATGGACCACCAGGGAGCAGCAGGAACAATAGAGGGGGAGGTAGACGCAAGTCCATTTTCAGAGGAAAAAATCCTGATGTGCAACTCTCAAAGTGGACAAGGCTGTGGACAGGACGGGATACACCCAAGTGTACTGAAGGAACTCAGGGATCTACTTGCTGCAGCACTGATGGCCTTATTCAACAGCTCATTGGAAACAAGCATGGTTTCAGAGGACTGGAGGAGGGCAGACATGGTCCCGCTCCATAAGAGTGGCTTCAGGGAGGAGGTTAGCAACTATAGGCTGGTCAGTATCACATCAGTAGTGGGCAAATTAATGGAAAACCTGTTAAAGGATTGTACAGTATCTTAAATCCAGTGAGCTACAAGACCAAAGGCAGCATGGATTCCTGGGGGGAAGGGGATCATACTAGTTGAATCTGATTGATTTCTTTGACTAGGGAAATAGATCAGTAGAGGACAGTGGACATTGCCTATCTGGACATTTGCAGGGCCTTCAACACTGCCACACGGGAGACTGATAAAGAAATTGAGCCATCCAGGGGTGGGATCTAATGTGGTAAATTGGGTAAGAAACTGGTTAATGGATAGGCAGCAGAGGGTGGTGAACAGCACCCACTCTAATGATGAGAGCATGACGGGGCGGTCGCAAGGCTCTATAGAGGGACCGGTCCTGCTCCGTGTCTTTGTAAGTGACATTGCAGAAGAACTGGAAGGGAAGGTATGCCTTTTTTGCGGATGACGCCAAAATCTGTAATAGGGTGAATACTCAGAAGTGGGTGGAGAGAATGTGTAGGGACCTTGGGAAACTCAGAGTGATTAAGGGCATAGAAGTTGGGTTTCAGTGCCAAAATGTACAAAATCATGTACATAAGGCATTGGAAGCCAGACGCTGAGTATAGGATGGAGGGGGATACTGATAGTTGCTAAGCAGGAAAGGGACTTTGGGGTTATCATATATGATGACCTCAAAGTGTCAGGGCAGTGTGACAAAGCAGTAGGAGGGGCCAATGGCATGCTAGGATGCTGGGATGCATAGTGAGATGTATCACCAGCAGGAGGAGGGAGGTGATGTTGCCACTGTATTGCTCAGTGGTGAGACAGCATCTGCAGTATTGTGTCAAGGTCTGGAGGTCGCACCTCAGAAGGGAGGTCACACTTGGAGCATGGTGCCCAATTCTGCGGTCCTCACCTCAGGAAGGGTAGGGATAGGCTCAAGACAGTGCAGCACAGGGTAACAAAAAAAGGATTCCGGGCCAGCAGGGCATGACCTATGAGGAGCGCCTCAAGTGACTGAACATGCAGTCACTGGAGACCAGAAGGGAGAGGGAAGATGTGATACAGACTTTCAAATTCCTGAAAGGAATTAACAGGGTGAACTGTGGGGAACTATTTAACTTGAATACCAGCTTGTGGTCACATGGTCATGAGTGGAAGCTAACAAGAGGGAAGTTCAGGAGGGACATGAGGAAGTATTGTTTTACAGAAAGGGTGCTGGAGCTGTGAAACTGTCTGCCAGCCAAGGTGGTGGAAGCAAAAACCATTAGTGGTTTTAAGCATGGCTAGGACAGAATGAAGGTTATAGTAGTTGCTCAGGGTGTCAGAGTTGTGGAGATAGATGGAAGGGGGCTAGAACCCTAGAGGAAGAAGAGGTCCTGGTGCTAAATAGGGAACTCAGGCAGACTGGATGGACCTTTGATCTTTTTCTGCCATCATGGTCTGTATTTCTGTGGAAAGGACACAGACAGGGTGGCAGCAGTCCAGAGGAGGGTATCTAATATGTTGCAGGGGTTGCATCAAAACCCCTTTGAGGAGAGACTAAAGAGGCTGAACATGTACACCCTAAAAGAGAGGAGAGCAAGAGGGGACATGATAAAGTCCAACAAATACCTCACTGGGGTGAATAAGGTACAGGACTGGAGTCTCTTTTAAATCAGTAAGAACACCAGAACCAGAATGCATGCGATAAAGCTGGAAGGGGGACGTTTAAGAGAGATGTGAGGAAGTACTGCTTCACTGAAAGAGTGGCATACATCTGGAACAGACTGCCAGTGGAAGTGATGGAGATGAAGACAGTAGGGGCCTTCAAGCATATATGGGATAGGCACAGAGGTTTATTAGTGATTAGGCAAGGAGGAGGAGGATGGTCACCGTAGACCATTTAGGGTCTTCGGAGACAGACTAGGCAGGGACCATCTGGGCAGACTGGCTGGGCAAAGCAGTCCTTTTCTGCCAACAAATTCTATGTCTCTTAGTAAATGTATTTGATCAAATAGGAATGTTCATTCCTCAAGTCTCTCCCCATAGGACCTTTCCCCCAGACCCTGCATCATCCTGGTCACCCTCCTCTGGACCCTGTTCAGGAGTACAATGTCCTTTTTTAAGTACGGTGCCAAAACTGCATGCAGTATTCAAGGTGTGGTCTAACCAGGCAGTTATACAGAGGGAGAAGCACCTCCTGCCTTCTTGAGGTTATCCCCCTGGCGATGCACCCCAGCATTTTATTTGCTTTGGCTGCAGCCCTTCTACACTGTTCAGAGTTGTTCATTTTGGCATCCACAAACACCGCAAGGTCCTTCTCCCTCCCAAAACCAGCAGTGTCTCCCCTCCCAAGAGGCACTCATGAGCTGGGTTCCTAAGCCCCAGGTGGAGAACCCTGCATTTCTTAATGTTAAACCTCAGTTTCCAGGTGTGTGGACACCTTTCCAGAGTCTCTAGGTCCCCCTTTAGGGCTTTAATACCCTCCTCCCCATCCACCACCACACCTAGCTTTGAGACATTGACAAAGAGGATCATCTCACTCCTGATGCTGTTTCTGATGTCTGAGATGTGTTAAACAGGAGTAGACCCAGCACCGATCCTTGTGGGACCCCGCTAATGACCCTCCTAGGAGATGAAACCTCCTCCCTGACCACCACCTTCTGAAATCACCCAGCTAGCCAGTTCCCTATCCACCAGACCATCCGTTCCCCCACCCCTGTTTCCCCCAGCTTATCCAGCAGCCCAGGATGTTACACCAAATCAAATGTCTTGCTGAAGTCTAAAAAGAGGACATCCACTGGCCTGCCCTGGTCCAGCACCTTCATCACCCAATCTTAGAACTCTAAAAGGTTAGTCTGACACAATCTGCCCTGAACAAAGCTATGTTGGTGATCATCCAGATGGCCCCATGCCTCCAGAAACACCCCCAGCCTTTCTTTTAAGATGGCCTCCATCATTTTGCCCACCACTGACATCAGACTGACAGACCTGTAGTTTCCTGGCTCCTCACATGAGCCACCTTTGTGGATAGGCACAATGGGAGCCATCCTCCAATCCTGAGGCACCCACCCTGTCTGAAGGGAGGAATTTAAAAGGTCCACCAAAGATGCAGCCAGGAAATCTGCTGTTTCCTTTAGCACCCTGGGATGAAGACCATTTGGACCTGGTGCCTTCTCTGTTCTTAGGGACTTGAGGGCTTCCCTCACCCTACCAATGGGAATTTCAACATCTTTGACCTCCCCCCTTCTGCAAGTCTAACCTGCCTCCCCCCTGGACAGTGCTGCCCCACCATCTTCCCTAGTGAAGACCAAGGAAAAGTAATTGTTAAGTGCCTTCGCCTGCTCCCCGGCCTCCTTAGCACACCCACTCCCCGACCTGTCTACAAAGCTGCCCCTTCACTTTTCTTCTTTTCCTGATATACCTAAAGAACCCTTTATCACCTCTCCTGATCCCCTGTGCCAACCTCTGCTCCGTCCTCGCCTTGGCCGATCTCACCACACTGATTACCTTTCTGGATATCATATCATACTCCCACTTGTCCATAACCCCACGTGAGCACCCTTTATCAGCTATAAGCATCCCTGTTCTCCCTCACCACTTCCTGGACCTCCCTGGTTCTCACTCTGCCAACCTTGTGTCGCACCTTTGTGCAGGTCTTGGTAGCTTCCAGGAGCCCCCTTTTAATAATTTCCCACCTGCTCTCTGCGTCCATGCCTGGTCTGATTCCCTCCAATTGACCCCTGAGGATCTGCTCCATACCCTTGAAGTCTGCAATCAAAGTCAACTACTACCATTTTTAATGCAGTCTGCCTCTGTGCAATGGCAGTCACTATGAGCTTTCCAAGGTCAAGACCCTGGAGTGCCTTGTAAAGCTTAGAAATGGCACATCACTGATAGGCTATGAAAATTAGTGTGTCAAGATGTGAACCACCATCTTTGGACTAGGGTGGGGTTCCCAACAACTTACTTAGTGTGTAGTCTGCAGGTGCTTAAAGACTACACAGTTTGATAGGTTATGCTGAATTTGAAAGGAATGGAATGGTAGAACTGAGTGCCCGAATGTAAAGTTATGAATCTGTTTAATAAGCAGGCCACCCCAAAATTATTCATTGATAGTTTTTTGACCAATTTTTAAGTTGGGGTTTCTGTAGAGAGGTTGGGAATGGTCAGTGTATAACTTAAGTCCCAGGATCTTATAGAGCTGCTGGTGAGCCTTCATGAACCAATAGATAGGAAAACCCCAAAAGGTTTTTGGGAGTTTAGCAGGGGGAATTTAATAGAAATGCCCATGGCTGGCATGCCTGTTTTTTTTACCCGTTCCTTCTCTACTATCAACCATTGAGGTATGTACCCACCACTTTGTACAAGGTCTATGTCAGTGCCCCAGTGAAGATATTTACAACCTTATAGAGCAAGGTAGTAAAATGGGAAATTAGGCAGCTGGAGCCCACCCAACACCTTTGGACCTGCAGATTTGTTGTATGCTGTTCTTACTACATTGCTCTGCCATAAACATGTTGTGATACTGGCATGCAAGGCTTTGAACTAGAGCTGTGTTGAATGGGAGCATTCTGAATTTGCAGAATTTTGAGGAAATTTCATGACATTCTGTGAAATTTTATGGAATTTCTTAGAAATTTTGTGGAATTTTTAAACATTTATTAATTTGCTTATAACTCAGCCATCTATTAAGCTAGAGCTCTCCAGTTTGGCATGGTTAATGTCTTGGAGGAGTTTTATTTATTTGTTTTATTTATTGAAATTATCGGATTAAACCTTTGAGAACAAGCTCATTACATAGGTTCCACATCAGGGTATACAAGCACAAGTTAAAAAACAACACAAAATTATAGTTATTTCATACAATGAAGGAGAACAACAATGGACAAGGCAATATACAAACTATTTTCAGGGCAATAACAATGAGATATACTGTAAATATAACACTTCAGCCAATAAATTTGGCCTTGTCAGTGAAGATCTGGAGTACAAAGCAGTGCCACGTGTTGGGAAAGGAAAACCAACTGAGTAGCAGGTCATAGGTCAGGTGTAAATTGTTAAGAGAGGTGTGTAGGAAGGAGGGAGGGAGCGGGGGTAAAAGGAGTGAAAGTAGAAAGGGGAAACAGTACAGGATGAGAGGGAAGGGGAGACGATGGATGAAATAGTAGGCTGAAATGTGAAATGGACAATAACAGGAGTGATCAGGAGGCACTAAAAGATGCAGTCACAACTGACACTGGCAACCAGATGTTTCCTCAGCTCATGTTTAAAGGGACCTAGTGTTCATTTAGAGGAGACACTAGGAGGAAGACTGTTTAACCATTTAGGTACCCAGTGTGCCAAAGCTGTTTGTCCTAGAGAGGTGCAACATCTAGGAATCTTGAAGACCATGTTCTTAGAACTTCTGGTGTGATGAGTACTTTTGTAGGGGGTGAGGATTTTCTGCACGCCCATGGGTAGTATGCCCAGACTCACTTTTTTAACCAGCAAACAGGTCTGGAATTTGAGTTGGTCCTGAAAATGAAGCCAGCTGGCCCGAGCATAGAGGTCACAAGTGTGCATAAGTCACTCGAAACCAATGGCGAGACAACATGCCTTATTTAAGGTGACTTTAATGCGATGGAGGGCTGTGTCTGTTGTGGACCCGTAGATCATAATGCCATACTCAACCAGGGAGACCACCGAGCTGTGGATGGCCAGGTTGAGAGCTTCAGAGATAAGACTATGCTTATGCCTGTGTAAGAGGCTGATGCGTATATTGAGGGCCTTTACAATATTGTCAGTATGGTAGACAAAGGAGAAGGAGCTGTCGACCTTTACTCCCAGGTATTTAAATTGATGTACCAGGTCCAGGGGAGCACCAGCTACATTCTTTATGGTGAGGGGGTGCATACGGTGCCTGTTCTGAGGGCTGGAAAACGTCATAGCCTTAGTTTTTTTAATAATTCATAACAAGCTTATGGTCCCTGAGCCATCTTTCCACTTCAATGAAACTATCCTGAAGTGTGTGTGCCAAGGCAGTGGGATCAGTGCCATTAGTGAAAAGGACAGCATCATCTGCATAAAGCAGAATTTTGCTGCGACAGGCAAGTGGGAGTTGATTTAGAAATATGGTAAACATTAGAGGGCCCAGAATGGAGCCATTTGGAACACCAGAGTGAACTGATCCGCTATCTGATAAAACACCATCAATCCTAACTTGTTGAGATCGGTTCATGAGGTAGCTCTTGAACCATCCAACTGTGACTTTGAGAGACCAATGGCTGTAAATTGCTCAATTAGAAGGTCATGATTAACCATGTCAAATGCTTTCGACAGGTCAATAAATGTTGCACCAACCAGCTCACCAAGCTCCAGGGAATTGTGAATATAGCCAGTGAACTCAAGCAGAGCAGTAGTAATGCTATGATCTTTGCGGAACCCGTGTTGCTGCGGGCATTGAATGTTATACTTTTCAAGATATTCAACTAACTGATCCGCAACAATCCTTTCCAGTGCCTTAGATAGAGGCAGGAGGATCGAGATGGGTCTTTAGTTACCATGTGAGGAGCGATCACCACTTTTGAAGACAGGGGTCACTAAGGCCGCTTTCCACAGCTGTGTAAACTGTGAGAATCTAAGTGAGGCATTGATAATGTGAGTTAGAGGCAGCATTATGTCATCCAGGGTGAGGGCTATAAATTTGAGGTCAAGGGAGTCGCCGTTGTGTCGGGACTTCCCCAGGACTTTTTGCAAGTATTTTCTGATTTCGTTGATGGTGATGGTTCTGAAAAGAAATGGAGGATAAGAGGGGGGCTGGCCAAGAGCATTAGGTTTGATGGTAGGGTTTGTATGGCGGAAGAAGTCTGGGGGTAGCTCTCCAGAGAGATCTGAGAATGCATTTGCGATAACAACGGGGTCTGTTGTGGGTTGACCGTCAATGTTGAGCATCGTGGGGACTGCCTTACTGTCTTTTCCAGTGACTTCCTTTAGGTTGGCCCAGAATTTTCTACCGTCACTCCAGGAGTGGGTGAGTGCTTCCTTGTAGTATTGTTTTTTTTGCTGCCCGTATTGTCCTTGTGCATTCATTGCAAGCCTTTTTGTAGATGTGGATGTCAGCCTGCTTGCAAGTCACTCGAGCTCTATACCACAGATGGTCTCTTTCTTTCAAGCTGTCAAAAAGCTCAGGTGAGAACCAAGGGTTGTTACGGCCTTTCATTTTCCGCCTTTTTATCGGGGCATGCTTATCACACACCACAGTGAATATCTAGATGAAACACTGTAGGGCAGCATCAACAGTATGGGATGAAAAGACTGCAGACCAGTCCTGCTGACGCAGTTCAGCTCTAAGCCAATCAAGGTGACCATGCTTAAGAACCCTATTTGTAACAGTTCTGGCAGGAGGTTTAGAGAAGGTGCTGGACCATCAAAATAGGACAGGTGAGTGGTCACTGTAGGCATCTGGGAGTACAGTGGTGTGGGAGATATGTTCCGGTTGTTTTGACAGAACCCAGTCCAATAGTGCAAAGGAACCAGTCTTGTAGTTTACCCTGGTGGGAAAGTCGACAAGCTGGGAGAGGTGCACTGCAGATACGGCATCCCTGTAAGGAGTTACTGCAGGGGAAAGCCAGTTGGCATTGAAATCACCGAGGAGTATGGTTTCAGTGTTAAAGTTCAGAATGCTAAGGTACTTCGTTAGTGAGTCTAGACCAGGGGTCTTCTGTCCGCGCAGGATGTACACAGAGAGGACAGTGAGGGTTTTGTTGTGCATCCCTAGTAATATTTTTACTGCTAGGACTTGCATACTGGTCTCAGTGTCAGGTACAGGTAGGATGTGGGCCTGTAGATTGTCCCTGAGGTAGATTGCGCATCCACCCCCTCATTTGGTGAGACGATTAACCCTGAAGACAGTGTAGCCCATGATTGGAAATTGAGGCATCCGTGATGTTAGGAGAGAGTCAGGTCTCTACAACTGATAAGATGTCAGGATTGTATTGTTGTATCCAGGCATTTATGGTGCCCATTTTTGGGAGAAGGCTACAAATGTTAGTTGAAACCAATTGTAAGTTGACTGACATGACCTTGTAACATAGTATTGGGTGTTTGAGGGCCCAGGTTAGGGTGAACATTTCCTGATAGTAGCAAAAGCGGGAGGGCTATGTGGAAAAGATATTCCTTCAAAAGTTTGTTGCTAGGTTTCCACTGCCTGCACTGTGTGTAGTAGTTTGAGCATCCTTCCTGTATGTTAAAGGTACCAGGATAGAGAGCCAGTGGGTGGAGACACCTCAGGTATGGAGCAGAGAGCCCCAGCAGAGTGGCCATTGTTGGCTCCTGAAGTGGAGTAGATAATATAGTACTGAAAGATAACATTTCAGGACAGTGTGCATTGAGGGATGTTCCAGGAAGGGAAGGTATAGGACTAGGTGGTTGACTGTCACATAATTTGTTACAAAGGCTAAGGAGGGTAATAATGAGATCGCATATCCAAAGCAGGGCACCTGGTGGAGACATTGTTCTGGTACAGCTAGGCAGGGTAAGGCAGGCAGAGTAGCCCTTTAAGGAGAGAGTGAGCTAGGAGGGACTATAGAACACACCTGTGGAGTGCAAGGGGAGGAGTTACTTGGAGCATTTAATAGAGTTTGGGGCCGGGGTGGGCCAAAGTATACTGTAAGAAAGCAGCAGGTAGGTGCCAAAGTTCAAGAAAATTGAATGCACCTCTTCAGCCAATGGCCATGCTGCCGCTGCACTGATTGACCAATCAGTAATGTGGCTATCAAGCTGAAGAAGCCCTGGTGAAATCCATGGAGCGTACCTGTCTTTTTCTTAGCAGGGAAGGCGAGCGGCTTTGGTGGTCGTGTTCGGCTAAGAGCCGGCAGATTCAATGCCTGGAGATGGGCTGCAGGCCAAGTCTTGAGGAGGGGACTGGAGCAGAGGGCAGGTGGATCCTTGGTAAAAGGTGCGGCCAGCTGGGAAAGGGTCCAGGGCCGCTTCCGCTGCTGTTGAGCCCACTCGGGCTGGAACTGTCTTTTTCTTGGCAGGGAGGGTGGGTGGATTCAGTGGTTGTGTTTGGCTAAGAGCTGGCAGATTAAGCAAGTGGAGATGGGCTGCAGGATGAGTTTTGAGGAGGAGACCAGAGCGGAGGGCAGGCAGATCCTTGGTAAAAGGTGTGCCAGCCGGGAATGGGTCTGGGGCCACTGCCACTGCCGTTGAGCCCACTCGGAGCTGGAGCAGTCTTTTTTTCGGCAGGGAGGGCGGGCAGCTTCAGTGGTCATGTTTGGCTAAGAGCCGGCAGATTCAGAGCCTGGAGATGGGCTGCAGGATGAGTCTTGAGGAGGAGACCAGAGCGGAGGGCAGGTAGGTCCTTTGTAAAAGGTGTAGCCAACCGGTAATGGGTCCGGGACTGCTGCCGTTGAGCCCACTCGGGGCTGGAGCTGGAGTTCTAATGACGTGCCACATATCATAAAATTAGGATGGATTGTCTCAAACTTATTGGCGTTCAAAGTCTGCCATTTTGTTGTGGGAAAATTCATGAAAATGTTTATCTGCCTATACCTCAGCTGCCTATTGGGCCAGAGATCTCGTATTTGACATACATTCTAACAATGTGCCAAACTTCATGACATTAGGATGGATAGTCTCAGAATTATAGGTGCCCAAACATCTGTCATTTTATTTTTGTAGGACATTTCATGACATTTTGTATCTGCATATACCCTATCTGTCTACTGGGCCAGACATCTTAAATTTGGCATGATTACTTGATGATAGGTGTTCTAAAAATGGCCAAATTTCATGACATTAGGATGCACAGTCTCAAAATGATATGTGCGTCAACCTGTCATTTTATTTTTGTGGGAAATTTCATGAAAAATGTTATCTGCATATAACTCAGGCACCTTTGGAGCTAGACATGTGTACGTTAGCATGAATAACCTTTTTGTAATGGTTATAGAATCTAAATATTTATTTATTTATTGAAGTCTAGGATAACACCACTTGAGCTCAGAACTCTTTACATAGGTCCCACATCATGATAACAGTACAAACAAAGTGGTACAAATTACAAAGGTAGTGGATACAGCAGATACAACAGGATAGTACATGTTACAGAGGACGTTAGGATATGGGAAGCGGGGGCTAACAAAACACTTACAGGTATAGGATGCCTGAAAGGAGAAAACCAATCAATTGTCTGCAGGGAAATTGGGTTAGCAATAGCTAAGTGCAAGAAGAGGAGAGGAGGAGCCCCAAGTGCCAAAACGAGCAAGAATACATATAGAGAGAATTGGATAAGAGATTTTTAAGTTACGAGGTTCAAAAATTTACTGTGTAAATATTAGCACAATTTTGTAAAAATTCTCAAAAATGTGGATGTTTATAACTTCTTTGCTTCTACAGGCATAGTCTTAACATTTGGCATGCATATCTGATGTACATACTGGTGTCTAACACAACTGGATAAATTGGTTTAGCAGTTTTAAACTTACAGTGGAAAAAACAAATAAAAAAATATTGATAACATTTTCTCAAATATTTGTGGTAGCATATAGAAGAAACATCCAGAATTATTTTATGGAATTTAACATTCACAATGCACATATCACTACTTCAGTTGACAAGCTGGGCTGAGCTTTTTGCAGTCCTGCTGTTCCTGTCTGGGTGACTGTTTTGGCCCCTCTTCTCCCTCTTAGCATAGCGAGGTTGACTCAGTAGAACTATTGCTTCCACTGATATCCTCTTTGTTCTTTACAGTGGCAAAATCCCTTAAAATAAGAATCACCTACTCCTTTTCCTAGCAACCTATCCTGTTGGAATAGCCAGAATTCTTCCTTCCTGGTGCCTCAGACATTGTCTTCCCCCATGGCATGGGGTCATAATGTCATATGACATAACAGCACAGCAATGTACTGCACTGTTATTACAGCGGATACATTACTGCCACTCAGACATACAGCCGAAAAACATTTTGGCTAAAGAAGCTGGCCAGAAAGGAGCTGTAACTGCCTGGAGCTGCAGCAGGATGCACTGTGGAGGAGCTGAGGAGGTTGCTGGCTGCATCGGCGGTAGAGAGTGCATGGGGGGGCCGCATCAGCAGTGGGAGAAGCTGGGGCTGCATTGGCAGCTGGCCGCATTGGCGGCAGAGAGCGCACCGATGGTCACATCAGCGGCGGGAGGAGCCGGAGCTGCATCGGCAGCTGAAGAGTGCACTGGGGGCAGGACAGGCACTGGAGCAGACTTTCCCAGTGGCTGCAGTCGGTGATGGGCCAGGGCTGGAGAGAGCGGAGCTGCTTTTACCAGGAGGGCAGTGGACCAATCAGAAGACAGGGCACCAAGTTTAAATTTGTACCTGGGCTATAAAAGATGGACCCAGCCGCCTTCACTTGAACTGGCCAGAAAGGAGCTGTAATTGCCTGGACCTGCAGTGGGAAGCACTGTGGAGGAGCTGAGGAGGTTTCTGGCCGCATCGGCGGTGGAGAGTGCACTGGGGGCCACATCAGCAGCGGGAGGAGCCAGGGCTGCATCAGCAGCTGGCTGCATCAGCTGTGGAGAGTGCATCGGGGGGTCGCATCAATGGCGGGAGGAGCCAGAGCTGTGTCAGCAGCTGGAGAGCACACTGGGGGCAGGATGGGCACCGGAGCAGACTTTCCCGGTGGCTGCAGTCAGCAGTGGGCCAGGACTGGAGGGAGCGGAGCTGCTTTTGCAAGGAGAGCTGTGGACCAATCAGAAGACAGAGTGCCAAGTTTAACTTCGTGGCTGGGCTATAAAAGACGGACCCAGCTGCCTTCCCTTGAACTGGCCAGAAAGGAGCTGCAATTGCCTGGAGCTGCAGCGGGAAGTGCTGTGGATGTTGCTGGCCACATCAGCAGTGGAGAGTGCACTGGGGGCTGCATTGGCTGTGGGAGGAGCCAGGTTGCATTGGCAACTGGCCACATCGGTGGTGGAGAGCACACTGGGGACCGCATCGGCGGTGGGAGGAGCCGAGGCTGCATTGGCAACTGGCCACATCGGTGGTGGGAGGAGTCAGAGCTGCATCAGCAGCTGGAGAGTGCACCAGGGGCAGGGCAGGCACCGGAGCAGACTTTCCCAGTGGCTGCAGTCAGCGGCGGGCCAGGGCTGGAGGGAACAGAGCTGCTTTTGCCAGGAGGGCTGTGGACCAATGAGAAGACAGGGCACCAAGTTTAAATTCGTGGCTGGGCTATAAAAGACGGACCCAGCTGGCTTTACTTGAACTGGCCAGAAAGGAGCTGTAATTGTTCCCCACTCCACCCACCCCAGCTCCGACCTCTATTAAATGGTCTGTGGGGGTGGAGCCTTGGAGGAGGGCATGGTGAGATTGGGTGAGCTGGAACACTAGGAAGTTCGGACTTGTGGCGGGCGGCAGGCAGAAAGGTCATGTATACTGTGCTGGCTTGGGCATTGTGACTACTACTGGGGATTGCTAAGGCATGAAAACTGGATACTGTTGGGAAAGAGGGCAGATTGCTGTGAACTGACTACAGCCGGGTATTGCTTGTGTAATAAGAGGGCAAATTGCTGTGAACTGACTACTGCTGGATATTGCGCATGTAATAACTGCTGGTAGAGGGCTTGTGTAAGATTGACAGTGTATTATTGCTGGTAGGGGACCATATTTCTCACACCCAAAATGAGGGTAGACTTGGGGGTTGCCAGAGCGGGCATCTTCAGTAGGATGATTGGGTGTACAGGTTGCAGGGTGGCCATAATATTAAATTGAGCATGGTGGTTTGGAGGGTGCCCAGTGTGTTTTCAGCTGGCGGATTTTAGGGAGGAGGTCAAGGGGATCAGAAGGCAGCTGGAAGGCGGAGGGGGGAAGGTTGGGGAGGTAAGGTGGGGAAAGGATCATATGAGGTTAGATGAGGCCAAAATGGCATACCCCAGGGGACAGGTGGACAAGGACCATGTGGTTACTCAGGAGGGGTGGGGCATGAAATAAGCAAAATACGGCAATCACTCCATAGGGAGGGGGTTGCCCAGAGAGAGCCAAGGAGGGAAGGGGGATAGGAGAGAGCAAATTGGGGCAAGCATCACATTTACTGATCAATTCACCCTGCTATATTTGGAAGATGAAGTGGAGGAGGCTGGTGGGAGGCGGGAGCAGGCAGACAGGGTTTGGTCAGTAAGCTGAGGGGGAGGGGGACAGAAGAGGCTAGATCCAAAGAAAGGGGCCCGGAGGGGAGGCGACATGAGCATAGGTTGGAGGGAATGCAGTGGTGGGGGCACAGAGAGGCTAGGGTGGAAGAGGCAGGACTTGGGTCTGGCCAGTGTACAGGCTGGGGAAGCCAACCAAGGAGGGGGATGTGGTAGAGAGTTCTCTAGACAGGCCAGCTTCGAGACAGGAAAAATCGGAAGAGGTGGAGAGTAGGGGAGAGGAGGAGGGGAGCAGGGAGATATACAGCAGATGGAGTGGAAAGTGCAGGTCCAGAGGTGGGGGGAGGGAAACAGTAGAAGGATGCTTGGGTGGGGGATATGAGGATAACAGCTCAGGAAGGGAGACTGGGGTAGATCTGGGGGGGGGCAACGTGTGCTACCGGGAGTCCAGAGCAGAAGAAAGAGCACGGTAGGGCATGCACAGGTGTGTGACCCCCAGGCTGGGAGGGTGGGAGGAGCAAGCTGGGATCGACGACAGAAGGAGGAACCTGGAAAGAATCAAATGGGCTAGTAAAGTGGGGGTGAGGTGAAAGTGATTCTGCTGGGGGACTCCATGACCAAGGGTATCCAGTGGGAGGGGGTTGGGGAGCATAAAAGCAGCCCAGTCAAGGCTAAATGTATCCCAGGACTATCCGTACACAAGGCCAAATTCCAGCTACACTCGATAGCACTGGAATGTGGGGGCTCCCCAGACATTCTAGTACATCTGGGAACAAATGGCTTGTAAGAGAACAGTGAACTAGAAATACAGGCAAGATTCTGGGACTGGCCAGGGTTTGCCACTCTGTAGGAAACACAATTTCCTTCTCTGAGATTCTGCCGGTACCCAGGGTGACCAGGGAGAACAAGCAAAAACTTGGAGGGGTGAACCAGTGGCTCAGGGACTGGTGCAAGGCAGAGGGGTATGGGCTGGTGGGGGACTGGGGGAATACTTGGGAGGATAAGGGACTATATGCCACGGATAGGATACACCTCAACCTGGAGGGGAAGGAGATCTTGAAACTAAACCTTGCTGGATTCATAGGCAACAGGTGGGGTTTAAACTTGTAAAGGGGGAGGGTTAAGTAAAAGTAAGGCTATAGGAGGCCTGCTCGAAGGTCCAGGTCTAGGGCATGAAAAGAGGGCGGGGGACTGCATTGCAAATCCATGGATAACTGTGCAGGAAAGGGATTGCACAGGGCCGAGGGGACTGGAGATGGGGGAGAGGTCAGGGTGGAGGATGGTCCTGATCAATGCCAGGAGCATGGGCAATAAAATGCCCGAGATCCAGGCTATGCTGGTGAGGGAGCAGCAGATGTGGTGGCAATTACGGAGACATGTGCCACCCAGAGAAATAATTGGGACCTAAACATGGAGGGCTACAAAATATTCAGGGAAAATAGAGGAGTGGGAAGAGGGGGAGGTGTAGTGCTGGTAGTCAGAAATGGCATAGTGGTTAGTGGAGTGGAGGAGGCTGTAGGGGGTGTGGAGGCGATTTGGGTAACCCTGCAACTGAAGGGAGGGAAAAAAATGAAAATAGGGGTGGTGTACAGGCCCCCTGCAATAGAGGAGGCTCCGGAGGATAAACTGGTTGAGAACATCTAGGGTCACTGTGACCTTGGAAAGGGTAGAGTGGTGGTTATAGGTGACCTTAATATGCCAGGGCAGACTGGGACACTATGACATCCTCTGTGGCCAGGGAACAGAGACTGATGGACATCTTTCAGGATGCCTTCCTGGTCCAACAGGTGGGGGAACCTACTGGGGGGGTGGATATTGGACGTTGTCCTAGCAGATAGTGACCAGGTAAGGGGCCTGGAGGTGTGCAGCCCGCTGGCAGGTGATGACCATGCCACGGTTTGGTTTCTGCTGTATCGGGGGGGGGGGAACAGCAGTAATACAGTAGTAGTAGACTTCAGCGGAGCGGACTTCGTGGGCATGGATAGGATTCTATGGGGGAGCTTGGACAAGATTAGGCTGGACATGGATGCTGGAAGCTTGTGGGAGACCATTAAGAAAGGGATACAGAAGGCTACTAGGTCCTGTACAAAAGTAAGGCGAAAGCATGGCAGAGCTAGCAAGTCATGTTGGTGGACCAGGGAAGTGCAGGAGGCAGTGAGGGAAAAAAAGCTGCCTACGCACGTTTTAAGCACTCAAGGGGGGTAAGGAGTGGGGAGAGTACGAACTGATGGCCAGGAGGGTCACCAGAGTGGTGAGGGGAGCCAGGGTGGGGATGGAGCAAAACCTGGTTAGGGATATCCAGGGGAGGAGGGATTCTATAGATACATAGGAAAGAAAAGAAAAGTGAGGACACAAATCAGCAGGATTAGGACTGGGAGGAATGGGCTCAGGAAGCAGGTGAACAGGCAGAGGTGCTAAATTAGTACTTTGTCTCGATCTGTACAGAGGGAGACAGGGATCCCTCCAGCCTGACGGGAGGGAAGGGGAGCCAACACAATCAATAGGTCAGATGGAGTCCAGAGGACTGAAAGAGGCTAGGGTACAGGCTTGGCCAGACCTAGAGGGGGATGGGTGGCTGCATGAGGGGGAGGGCTGGGAGGGAGAAATGACAGTGGATAGGGTGAGGGAAGCTAAAATCTCATAAGGCACTGGGGCCTGATGGGCTACATCTGAGGGTTATGAAGGAACTGGCAGATGAGCTGTCAGCTCCACTGGCTGCACTCTTTAACACCTCTCTGCAGACAGGATGGGTGCCTCAGGACTGGAGGTTGGCTCATGTTGTGCCTATCCACAAAGGTGGTCTAGAGAGGAGATGGGGAATTATAGGCCTGTCAGCCTAACGTCTGTGGTAGGCAAAGTAATGGAGGGCATTATCAAGGAGAGGCTTGGGAGGCAGCTGGAAAGGTTGGGGCACCGGGATGATAAACAGTATGGTTTCATCACAGGGAGATCATGTCAGACCCACCTCATGGAGTTTTATGACTTAGTGACGGGGTCCCTGGACCAACATTGGCCAGTAGCGTCCTATACCAGGATTTCAGCAAGGCGTTTGATTCTGCACCCAATGGTCTGATAACAAAGCTGGGGGATGGGGTGGGAGGGCAGTTGCTTAAGTGGGTAGAAAATTGGCTTCTGAGGGTGAATACAGAGGGTAGTGGTTGGTGGGATAGTCTCCTCCCCCAGGAAGGTAATCAGTGGGGTCCCCCAAGGTTCGGTATTGGGGCCACTCCTGTTCAATGCTTATGTCTCGGATATAGGGAGGGGGGTTAGGAGCAGGATGAGTCTCTTTGTGGATGACTCAAAACTGGGAGCACTGGCAGATGGGGAAGAAGCAAGAGAGACAGGCTAGGGGGACCTGGATACCCTGGAGGGGTAGTCAATGAGGTGGGGATTGAAGTTTAATGCTGGGAAATGTAAGGTGCTGCATCTGGGGGTCAGAAACCCGGGTCATGTATACACCCTGGGAGGGTCACACTACAAGCCACATCGGGTGAGAGAGAGAGAGAGATCTAGGGGTGGTGGTAGATGTCAAAATGAATAACTCTGAAAATTGTAGAAGAACCACAGCCAAAGCAAACAGGATACTGGGCTGCATAGCCAGGGGGATTACGTCCAGGAGGAGGGAGGTGATATTTCCTCTGTATAATGCCTTGGTCAGGCCGCAACTCAAGTACTATGTACAGTTCTGGAGACCTCATCTGAGGAAGGACATAGCACTGCTAGAGAGGGTCCTGAGGAGGGCGATCAGGATGATTCAGGGCATGGGGGGGCCCTATGAGGAGAGAATGGAAGAGCTTGGGCTGTACACTTTGGAGGAGAGGAGAGGAGAGACAGGGGAAACATGGTAGGGGTCTTCAAATATGTAAAAGGAATAACCAAGGAGCTGTTCAGACTAAAGCAGTAGGGAACAACCAGGGGGCACGAGTGGAAGCTGGAGGGGGGAAATTACAGGGGGAACATAGGAGACATTACTTCACTGAGAGGGTGGTGGAGCCATGGAATGCGCTGCCCAGGAGGCTGGTGGAGAAGGGCACAGTGGAGGGCTTCAAGAAGGGGTGGGACAGGTACAAAGGGAAACTGAAGCCAAAGAAGACCCTCTCAGAAGCTGGGGAAGGGGCAGGAAAGCGAGCACCCACTAGGTGACTGGCTATCAAGCAGACATGACAGACCATTGGACCTATTCTGCTGGCTTTTAGTATGTTAGTATGTAAGCTAGTGACTTCTTTGTTTTCTCTGCCCCCTGAACCCCCCCAAATTAATATTAATCAACTCGGGAGTTTCAACACAGGGGCGAGGAGAAACACTGATGGGGAGAAAAAAGAAACTGCACAATGCAGTTTCACAAAAGTCTGGGACTGGGATTCGAGCCCTGGTCCACAGATGCATAGCACCCATGCACTGCTGTGGCTCATCCCACTGAGCCACAGCAGCAGCTCAGCGGACCACCTCTCCAACAGAGGTCTTGACCTCCGCGTCACTCCTCCTTCCCACCCATGCATGACAGGGTACAAAACTGTCTGCAACATATGTACCTTGCAAGGTTTTGTACCCTGTCACACTAGTACACTGTGCCATATGTTCTGCATGGTATTCCATGCGCAGTTCTGTATATGACATCTTGACCCGGTAGGTTCCTCCACTACATCTTTTTGAGTATCTTTAAGTCACAGATCTGTACATACATTAGGCTTCCTGGATCATCAGTTTACTGACTGTGATCCTTATATGTCCTGCATTTTGTTTGGAATTGTTAACACTCCATGCTTCCTTGCTCCAGCTGTGAGGTCTACCATTGGTATGCTACCCAGCTCTGCTGTCCATTTCTTGGGGAAACTATTCACCTAACTCCTGCAACTAGTGAGCCCCTGTGCTACCTGCCTCTCATACCCCTATCCTTTAATTTGAATCCCCCAGATAAGGCTGCATGAAATTATCAAATTCCAGTTTTATGAAATTTTCATGAACTTCCACAAGTTTCACAAAGACACATGGAATTTGACTTTAAGTACATATGTTACTTTGCAATTTTTGGCAGCAGTCAGTTAATAAAATTGGCACACAGCCCCCTTGTAAGGTCTAAGAACCTGCCAAATTTAATGGCATTGCATTTTCTAATTTTAAACTTTCAGGGGTTTATACATTTAAAGTTTTCTTTCCTGCAAAATTTAATTTCAAAAATGTGTGAATGTTTGACTACTTTTAATTCAGTCCCATTTAAATCTGAACATATGAACTATGTCAGAAATGACCATGTGGTACAATAGTTTAAATGTTTTCAAATCTGGTTAAATTTGTATATGCTGTTTTAAAATTAGAGGAAAATGACTGAAATTTAAATTTTGGCAGCATGTTCTGCAGACTATAACTCAGTCCCATTTGAAGCTAGAAATCTGAAGCTATGTGCATATATAAATGTAGTGATAGCCTGTATACCTGTAAAATATTATAACATTTCAATGAATACTCTCAAAATTATACTAAAATAACAAAATCTAAATTTGGCAAGATGGCTACCTATGACTCATCCCCCTTTGAAGCTTGAGACTTAAAACTTGGTGCACATACCCATGTTGTATGTCTCTTTACATCCTGAAACCTTGAAGAAAGTTGGATAAGATATTTTAAAATTAGATTGAAATAACTTAAAATTAAATTTTGATTAAATGTTTGGCCACCCATAACTCTGCCCCTTTTAACTTACAGCTCTGAAATTTGGCACACTTATGTATGCCATAACTAACTGTTTACATTCTGTATTGTCATTTTGATGCACACTTTTAAAAGTAGAGCTAAATAACTAAAACTTAAAATTTGATACAATTCCACAGAATTTTCATGAGAATTTCATGAAATTGCATGGAATCAGAATGATAATTCTGTGGGCATTCCACTGGCAGAATTTTATATTCCGCATAGCTCTACTTTGTACCATTTTAGAGGCAGTACCATGTTTAGCATTCCCAGAGGATACAAGAGGTAATGGAGAATGTTCATTTTTTATGACATTAACTCTGTTGTTCTACTTAAGAGGATTTAGTTTCAATTTCTTCATATCGGTATGGGATCTGGAAAGCTTAATTCCTAGATAAGTAAGGTATGACCTCTCTCACTAAACCCCATGTCTAGGATGTCATGCTTACAGACTTTTTTTTGATTGATTGGGAAAACATTAATTTTACTTGTGTTTCATTTATAGGCAGTGAGACTACTGGATTGTTTAATTTCGTTCAGTGCTTCTGGAATGGTCTCCTTGGGGTCAACTTGGTGAAGTGTAATATCATCCACATATGTGGACATTTTAAATTCATGCATTCTACAGTAATGCCTCTAGTTCTGGGATTTTGTTTAATTTTAAGCATCACAGGCTCCAAATAAAGTTTAAACAAAAGGGTGGGGAAAAGGAGCAACCCTGCCATGTCATTCTCATTAGGCATATGTGCTCTAAGAGAACCACATTACAGAAGACCTCAATGAGAAGGAATGATGGGATTCCTTGACCCATTCTGTAAGGATATGTGGGATATGATGTTTCTCAAGTATTGCAAAAAGATAATTCCAGGCCACCCTGTCGAAGGCTTTTTCTGCATCCAAGAAGACCAGAACCACCAGTTGTTCAGCCTCACTGGGCACAGAAATAAGATGGTGGAGCTTCCATAGGTGTTCACTGGATACCTTTCCCGCCATGAAGCCAACCTGTTCCAGGCCTGTGAGCACATCCCAGACCCTGCTAAGATGAGTTGCTAACACTTTGGCTAATATTTTCAAGTCAACATTTATCAGGCATATGGGATGGTAACTACTGGGATGAGTGTCATCTTTACCTGGTTTGGCTATTAGGGAGATCTTGGCGTCCATGAGTAAGATGTCTCTGAGCCCATTTTCATACGTGTAATTAAACACCTTTGTCATTGGGGGGTACCTTTAAATTGCCTGTAAAAATTAGATGAAAACCCATCTGAACTGGGAGCTTTATCCAAACTTAAGGATTGCATGGCAGCTAGTACTTCAGTTTCCTCTCTAGTTGTTGTTGCTGGGCTTCTGACAACTGTGGCAGTTGAGTATTCCCTAGTATTCCCCAGGTATTCTTGGAGGCAAGATTCCATGTTTGATAACCCCCCCATCTGTGTATAAATCCTGATAAAATGCTCAAAACACCTCCTTTGTGTCTTAGTGGCTACTGTGTCCCACTTCTTGATACATCTAATTTGCTTAACCCCCCCATCTGTATATAAATCCTGTTAAAATGCTCAAAACACCTCCTTTGTGTCTAAGTGGCTACTGTGTCCCGCTGCTTGATATGTCTAATTAGTTTTTTGGCCTCTTGCTGCCATAATCTCAGGACCATTAGTCAACCAACTTTTTCCCCCCTGTCCCATATAGCTCACCTTAGCCTGAAAAAGTGCCTTATCTGCTTTTTCCTACAACATGTCTACATATTGGGCGCTAAGCTGGTGTAAGCGTACCCAGTTGACTTCCGGCGTGACTGGTTTCAAGGATTTCTCTTTCTCTGTAATTTCCATTAGGAGAGCTATATTCTTTTTATCTCATTCCCTCTTCCAGTTTTCCATCAGTCTAATAATTTATCCCCTCCAGCAGCACTTCAGGGAGCTCCACATAATGTCTAAGTCTTATACTGAACCCTCATTCTCCCAGATACTGGCATTTGTATGTCGCTTAATCTTTCCAGTAATGTTTTTATCTTTAAGGACTTCTGGCTTAAACTTCCAGATCATATTTCATCACACCCTTGAAATAAGTCAGTCTGGAGTGTCATAGGGGCATGGTCCGTAAGGACCTGTGCCTCCATTTCACAAATTTGCAGGCCTGGAATGTGCTCTTGACTAATCGAAAGAACATCAAGATGTGAAAATGAGTTATGAAGTTTGCAGTACAAAGACAAAACCTTGGTGGATCGGTGAAGTAGTCTCCAAAGGTCCACAAGGCCTAGCTGGTCAGTAGGCTCCACAAGGTGCGGTGGCCTGAGAACAAGACCGCATTATGCCTCCCGGTCTATCAAGGACAAGTGGATAAATCATGTTCCGATGCCCTCCCAATATGATCAGAAGGTGACTAAAAAGGGCTAGTTCTGTGGCCAGCTTAGTGAAAAAGCTTGGGGTGTCAGTGTTTAGGCCATAAACACTGCCCAACACATCTTCCGACTGTTCCAATATTCTGAATAGAAGGATATTTCTACCTCTGGATCCCATACTTCCTCCTGTAGCAGGAAGGAAACAGAATGAGCTATTAAAATTACCACCCTTCTTTGTTTCATGCTGTCCCCCACCTCATAGACTTGGCCCACCCACCCACTCCCTCCTAATGCATATTAGCTGGTCCCATTTAATTTGTGTTTCCTGCAGATAAGCTATAACTGCACCTAGCTTCTAAATATGACACAGCACACAATGCCTCTTTCCCTTGTCCTACCCACCCTTAATATTCCATGTTACAGTAAGATGAACACTACCCATATCCAAGACATACCACTGTCTCATTGTTTGCTCTTCTGATCCTCAGAACAGTATTCGAACCCTGTCCCTCAGTTTCCCTGCTTGATTGAAAGAAACCCTCCCCCCATAGAACACTACCAATGTATTCCACATTACCGTTCATGTAATAAGGGATTTCTGGACTCAATAGCCCATGTTATAAAAATGTGTCCTCTATACATAGAACTTAGAAACTTGTATTTGAAGGACATAATAACAATGTATGCCAAGGCAAACTACAGTATGATCCTCTTTTTATCTTACTACATCCAATTTATATTAAAGATGTTGAAAAAATTGTAAAATTGTTGATGGCAGTACAGAAAATTAGAAAGAAGATGTACTGGAAAAGATGGAAAAGAAAGAAGTCAGAAGGGTAAAAAGTGCGATAATAAGAGGTGCTTACTGCAAGATTTTGTGACAGTGCTTTTTTAATGTATTTAAATGTTTTGGTATAAAGATAGGTAGGATTTTAGATTGTTAGGTATGAATAATTTTTTGTAAGTCCTTACTGATTTTAATGTACATTAATTGTAATAACATGTTGTGATATCCAAAGTGTAATGTTACCTTGGTTGAACAATAAATATGATTGACTGATTACCCATATAAACACAGTTAACAAAAACGAGTAACACAGAACAACATGTAACAGCCAGCTCACTGCAAATTCCTGATTCTTACAACCTCACTCCTCTCTGTTCAGTCCGTGACAGGTCAGCAGATGAGCATGGTCTGGCTTCATAACAGATCTAAGGTGGATACAGACTTTTTATTTATTTCGTTTTTGTTGACCAGGTAAGTGCACTAGGCAAATTCTGCCTATTTTCAGGCACAACCCAGTGGAGGGAGATTCAGATGAATGCCAACTGACCTTGAATCAGATTAAGCTATTGGTGGTATTTTTAGTGAATGGGGGGAAATTTGGCTAGGGCACCGGGGACATTCCCCTACTCTTTTACAGAAGTACCATGGGATCTTCAACATCCGCCTGAACTACCACCAGAACAGACAGATGGGACCTCGGTTTAACATTGCATCCGAAAGACGGCACCTCAGGAGTGTAGCACTCCCCTCATGCTGCACTGCAGTGTCAGTATTGGGATATTAACCCACGTGCCTGGTGTGGGGATAGAACCCACAAGCTTCTGATATCCCAGCCTCAGAGGTGATGGTGCTACCTGTTGAGCTACTGACACTTTGCTTGTAGCAATCCATAAAAACTATACATTTTTAACTCAAGTAGATATGGGGTACAAGGATGTATCAGAAATAGAACTGCCTGCTATTCGTGACCAACATACATATCTATCTGAGAATGTCCCAGCACGATCCCTTGGGTCTTCTGCACCCCCCAAGACCGCTTGAAGGCACTAGCGCTTAGAAAGTCAGCCTGCTTGGTTAAAAGTACACAACCCTTGCGACCCCCCTTATAGTCAAAGTAATCTAACAGTAACAGAATTAATACATTTAATATCAGGAAACTGTGTGCACCACTCTCCAAGGCACAAAGCCAGTCCTGCCCCTTGACACTGTGGTAAAGTATCTACGGAAGAATAGTACTTAGACTATGTAATGAAACATCAAAAACTTGAATTATAGCAAATGAAACCAAGCAACAATCCAGTCTTCAGAGTTCAAACTGAAGCAATTGCATCCCTTAAATATCAGTGTTTCTCACTCATGCTTTCATCAGTACAAGAGGTGGGGGAAGCCGATCCAGTGCTAATGATAGTGGGGGGGGGGGTCCCAGAAGACAGTCTGCACTCTTAGCTGGAAAGGGTGTGGTAGTAGAGCCATAGTGGATCATGTTGAGATTGAAGGGCGCCTAAATCCATTACTTGTAGAAAGGCAATCCAAAGATAGTATGGTACACATGTTACCTTCCTCATTCCCCGCCATCCCAGCTGATCGCTGTAGGACCAGTGCAACCGCAAATTAGGTGAAGGTCTCAATCGGTCACAAAGATATTTGCACTTACCACCTCTAAACAGGTGAACAAGTCAGGAAATAAGAGTACTGGAATGTGCTAACCTCAAACTTCACACTGCTAAGTTAGTAAAAACACAAGGTTAAGTAACTTTCTCCAGACAAGATGCCATAAATTAGAGTGCTTCCAACATAGCCGTGATGTAAACAGCCCTCAGCTCAGGGTACAGGTGCTCCTCTGGCATGGGGTCATAATGTTGCAAGACATTATGCCACAGCAATATATCGCACTGCCAATACAGTGCAATATATTGCCAGCAGCATGTCTTTTTTTTGCGGGGGGCTCTACGACCACACCACCCATTATAGGGGGGCTGCACCCCCGAACCCCCCACAACTAAAATAACTAACTTTGGGGGGGATTAACAGTTACTATCACACAAATTGCAAAAAATAAACAAATCCATACATCTGGGACCGTGAATCGACACCCAGTCCCAAACGCTCTGCCTGCCTCCCTTTCTTCCAGTGGCTCATCCTTTCAAGCCATGACAGCTGCTTGCTGAACCCATATCCCAGCAGAGGTCTTATCCTCTGCCTGGGAGAGTGAGAGGGTGCACTACCATGCATACACCCTTTCGTGGTTTTGCACCCTCTCGCTCCTCACTACTGCACTGTTCCTGATATGTGGTTATGTCGTGAGCTATTAAGTGCATGACATATTGACTCAGTAGGTGCTCCTCCACATCTTGGTTCTGAGAATAAATCCTGGAACAATGCCAGCAGCCCTAACTTTGCTTGCTCCGCTGAGTCAAATTGCTTTTGCCCATTTTGAGTGGTACCACTAGGTTCACTGGATACAAGACCTTAAACTTGATCTGAGCTGCAAATAGCTTTGATTTTATTTCTTTGCATCCTGTTTGTCTCTCACTTGTGGACTAAGATCCTGAAATAAGAAGAGCCTCCTGATCTTCCATTGCACTTTTTTTACTTCTCAGACCTTGTCCAAATAATTCTGAAGAAAAAAAATAATTGGCCTTGGCTGCTCTGCCTCTTGCGGGATGGGTCACAAAACTGTATGTTCCTGTTCAGTCACATAGGTTGGGCCATGAGGAGAGGAGCCTGCTATTTTGTGGCAGAGATGCTGCACAAAATGGATGGTATCTGGCCCTTCTGATCTCTCGAGCAGACCCACCAGGACAAGATAATTGTGGCAGCTTTAACTCTTCTGGTCCTTCAGCCTCTCCTTGAATTTTACCGTCTTCCTCCTTAAGGCTACCACTTCCGGTTGTAGGCAAGCCTGATGGTCTTCCACAGAACTTACTCTCACCTCCATGTTACCTACCCTCATGGTCCACTGCTCCAAAGTGGATCTGAACATTTTAAAAATACTAGGCGAGTCTAAAATGGCCTCTTTAATGTTCCCAAGTTCTGTGAAAAATCTTTCAAGGGTCATAGCCTTAGTGGGTGGCATATCAGGCAAGGTGGGTGAGTCATCAGATTTCGGCTGTTTTGGGCATTGGTGTCTCTTGGGCAGGGGTGGCAGAATGGTGAAAGGCTCATTCCCTTACCACACAAACTCCATTTCTTCTGACATTTCGCTCCTAGTTGACTGAGTAACATGTAATTGCACTGTATACTGTTAGAAAACAACAAAATACACTGAGTGCTGCTATTTTAATCTAGAAAGTGTCTCAATCCTGATAGAGATGATCCAGAGCATGTCTACCCACTCAGACGCATCACATGACTTCTTCTTAACCCACCTATTTAATGATTCACTGCAGTCTGGAATGGTGCCAGTGGGCTGGAAATCCACTGTTGTAGTACCACTCAGTGGGGGGCAGGAATGATTCCAGAAACCTCTTAAGGCACTGTACACACAAACCACTCTCTCACTTCCGTTACATTGATGATTTGTTTATAAAATGGACAGAGGGTACTGACACACATAAGGATTTTTATCAGGAATTTAATAATCTCCACCCAACCATTAAGCTTTCCCTGGAATATTCTGCCACCAGTGTTAATTTTCTGGATACCACTGTCACCATCAAGGATGGAACCCTACATACATGTATGTACAGGAAACCAACAGACAGACAGATATACTTACACAGGAAAAGTAATCACCCGAGTTACACAAAAAAATCTGTCATGTATAGTCAAGCACTTCGATATCACCCTCTCTGTTCAAATGAGGAAGACAGAGATAGACATTTAGCTATGTTGAAAGACACCTTTATTGAACAGGAACACTCCTCCAGAGAAATTGACAGAGCAGTGGAACGTGCTACACAAGTACCAAGAGAACACCTACTGCAATATATTGAAAGGACCACTACTAACAGTACCCTTAGTAGTCACGTGTCATCCTGACCTTGAACTTCTACGTAAGATTGTTAAGGACCTACATCAATAATCAGTGAGGATGAAACCCTTGGTTGTATCTTCCGAGAACTGCCACTATACCTTTTTAAACAACAACCCAATTTAGCCAATCAGATTATTAGGAGTAAACCTGAACCTGAACAGAGTGCCATGACATCATATGGCACACAACCCTGTAATAAATGCAGATGTAAAACTTGTGAGCACATTTCCACTTCAGACTGTGTGGTTACCTCACGAAACAGAAAATTCAGGATATTGGGTAGTTATATATGTACATCAAGCAATGTTGTTTATCTTATTCAATGCAGGAAATGTCCTCACACAGGGTATGTGGGGGAGACAACATGACAGCTCTGCACTAGAATGAATTCACACAGGTATGATATTAATAGGAAGATGACTGACAAATCAGTGGCACAACACTTCCCTCAGGATGACCACTCAATATCAGATATATCTGTGATGGTCTTGAAAGGACATTTCAACAGTACGCAGCAGAGACAAGCTTGTGAGATCAGAATAATGCTATGTCTTAATACAGTGGAAGATGGCTTGAACATTGATGCTGGATATATGACACATTACACATAAACTTACATGGACCTTTACTTCAAAGGATGGACATACATATTTTAGGTTTTTAGCAAGCCTTGGCTGTGACTCTTATACAGTCCCTCTTAACAGGTTATCTACAGGTTGGCCTCTCACATTAGTATTGTGTGAATGTGTGTGTGTGTGTGTGTGTGTATGTATATGTTTATGTGTTTGTTCTGGGGAGAGAAGAAGCGTGGCACATTGAATTTTTAATATGGGTATTTGAGGTAGGTGGTTATGTGGGTTTAGAAAATGGTCAAAGAAAGGCCCAGGCTCTGATTGGCTGATAGCCCTGGAAAGGTGGGCATCTATCAGACAACAGAGCCCGGGTATTAAAAGTGCCAGTCCCAACCGACCTGATAACCAATATAAATGTGCCAATGGAATGTTGATTTGTAAATAGCCACCATTTTTTCTCTCGCTTAGCAAGAGTTGACACCCAGCCCTTCAACCGTCTCCCCTCAAGCTTAGCCTACTGCCACAACCAGACATCATGTTTTTCCCCTCATCCACATTCCTGAAAACAGACGGTCTCCTTCAGTAGCACTCATAACTTTCCTCTACCAACCCCCTCCCAATCAATTGGCAATGGCAGTTTTGAACATGCAGAACACCATTTGTTTCTTCTCCGCTAATGTCGATTCCTCAGTAGGTGATACAGGACAGTCTCTCTCTCTCTCTCTGTCTGACCCCACCAAATCTACACCTAAGCATCAGTAATCTGCCTAAACAAAAACATTGCTGGTCTCTCTTTGCCTGCAACTTCATTTTTAAATATTCTTGAAACTGTGTCTGCTGGCACATCGCTGCTATGCGCCATCAAAACAACTTTTCCCCCGTCAAGACAGGCCTTAATTTCTCTGTCAGCTCCCTATCCTGCTCATTACAGAAATTTTAGTAAAACAGTTATTTAGGGTGGAAAGGGAGAAAATGTACCAGCTCTGCATTGATCGCAGCTAAAGACTGAGCTCTCCCACGCCGCTCCCGATGTTTCGCTGGTGCCCACAATCCAAGCTGCCAACCAACCCTACAAACCCATCTCCAGATTATTGCACTTCCCTTGCATGCCATCTAACATACTAACATACTAATTGCCAGCAGATTAGGCCTTACGGTCTATCGAGTCTGCGCGAACCTCAGATCCCTAGTTGGGTGCCAAGGCCCTCCTCCCCCCTTGTGTTCCAGAAACCCCTATCATCCATCCCCACCCCCCAAGGCCAGGCCATCATCTGATACATCCACTTTCTGTGTCTATCCCACCCTGTCTTGAAGCCCTCCACTGTGGATCTCTGAACCAGCTCGCCAGGCAGTGCATTCCAAGGGTTCACCACCCTCTCAGTGAAAAACTTCCTCCTCTTTCCCCCCTCACCCTTCCACCTTCCAACTTCAAACCATGCCCTCTGGTGATACCTCCCTGCTTTAGTCTAAAGATCCCCTCCATGTTTACCCTATTTAATCCCTTGAGGTACTTGAAGACCTCAATCATGTCCTCCCTGTCTCTCCTCTCCTCCAATGAAAACAGGCAGAGCTCCTCAAGTCTGTCCTCATATGTCAAATCCCCTAGTCCTCATATCATCTTAGTTGCCCTCCTCTGTACCCTCTCCAGGAGCTGCATGTCCCTCTTCAAGTGTGGTCTCCACTACTGTACATAGTACTCAAGGTGTGGTCTAACCAGTCCATTGTACAGTGGCAGAATCACTTCCCTGCTCCTAGAGGTGATCCCCCTTACGATGCATCCCAACATCCTGTTTGTCTTGCTAGCCGCTCTCCTGCACTGCTCAGAGTTATTCATACATGCATCCACCATGACCCCTAGGTCTTTTTCCCCTATTGAGGCCTCCAGCGCCTCCCCTCCCAGGGTGTACCTGTGTTTAGGGTTTCCCCACCCAAGATGTAACACCTTGCACTTGGTGATATTGAAATTTAATTTCCATGTGTGAGCCCAGCTTTCCAGGGCGTCCAGGTCCCCTTGCAGGGCCAACCTCCCCTCTTCTCCCTCAACTACTGCTCCCGTCTTGGAGTCATCAGCGAAGAGACTCATTTCACACCCTATACCGTCCCTGATGTCCGATATGTATGCATTAAGCAGGATCGGACTCAGGACCGAGCCCTGCGGTACCCCACTACCGACCTCTCTAGGGTTCGAGATCTCCCCACTGACCACTACTCTCTGGGTGCATCCAGCTAGCCAGTTTTCAATCCATCTGACCATCAAAGGGCCTACTCCCAACCCCATCAGTTTCTCCACCAGACCATTGTGGGGGACAGAGTCAAACGCCTTGCTGAAGTCCAAGAATAATACATCCACAGGCTTTCCCCTGTCCAGTTCTGATGTTACCCATTGGTAGAACTCCACAAGATTGGTTTGACATGATCTACCTGGCACAAACCCATGTTGCCGACTATCCAGACCTCCCACCTCCTCCAAGTACACCCCCAATCGTTCCTTTAGTATACTCTCCATTAATTTTCCCACCACCAAGGTCAAACTGATGGGTCTATAGTTACCTGGTACTTCCCTCGACCCCCCTTTATGGATTGGCACCACATGTGCCTCTCACCAATCCCTAGGTACCCTTCCTGTCTCAAGTGACCTGTTGAAGAGCTCCGCCAGGGGTGCAGCCAATATTTAAAAAAAAATGTGCCATGGATTGAGGGGTTCATGAAGGAGACGGTGAACAGAAAAGAGGAGGATCAGGAAATAAAATCAGGAAGTAAAAAGCAGTCAAGTGAAGGACCTGTGGTCAGTAAATCTACACTATCTAATGACCCGTGTCTTATTTTCAAGAGGTCAGCTTGGTATCACCGAGGAAGGGGGAAGTGGAGCAGATTTACACTAACTGCAGTAACTGGTGTAAAAGTGCTGTGTAAAAAAAAAAAAAAAAAGAACAAGAACACTCCCATTCTCGTCATGTTGTCAGAGACCGACTTTTTCTCTCTCCTGCCATTACCCATGGTCAGCTACACAGCCTCCCCCAAACAAACTACAATTCCCATGGTAGAACTGGGCAGCTAAAAAAAAACAGTAGGTGGGGGGACTATTTTATTAGAAAATAAATGAGTCTGCTAAGAGTTTCATCATTTAAACTTAAAAATAAATATTTTTTAAACAAAAGTAATAAAGTGATCCATTTTCTAAGTGCAATAATACCCTTCAGGGTGGGTGGGTGGTATTGGGCTGTACCGGACCTTCCAGGGGCTATAAGACCCTCTGCCTGTGGCTTCGGGCCTCATTATGCCCCTCGGCGGTCTGGTATAGCCCAATACCACCCACCCTGTTGGGTATTATTGCTTGCATAGTAGATGTGAATATTGTGGTGATATTGAGGTAAACATGTTCAGGTACATGAGATTATGGTGTCATAGTGGCTAGGATTCTGGGCTTATATTTATGGTGTATATTTACTTCCTTCTGCTAGTTCTGTAGTTTGAGTATATAATGTTATGTTTTTACATTCTGTACTTATTAGAATGCAGTCTCATTTACTTGGGGGCTCATGACAGGTGTAATTCCTTTTTGGGTAACTATTGTAGTGATCGATGCAATTGATGGTGTATTAGGATGTACATGTATTTCATTTTAACTAGTTACTTTCCCTGGAGCGGGGGGGTAATTCCTAGGACGTTTTGTTTAGATTCCTCAGACTGTTTCTATATATGTATTATTTTGATTACACACTGACAATTTATTGAAATCTGTACATATTAGACTGCATAGTCTCAATTTCTTGGGGGTCCTTACACTGACAATTGATATTATCGTGTATAAAATCTTGTTACAACACTGAAGGCCTTAAGGTTTCTGGAACATAATAGTTGGTTGAGAGTATGTTGGGAATATATCTCCAGCCAGTTGTACTCTCATCAGTGTGATACACTTACTCACTTTGGGTAAACATCACTTTCATCCTTCTATATGCCATGTAAAGATAATTTCTGTTGTAATTTTTGGGGCTTATTCTTTATTTTTTACTTGCTAAAATGTTAACATTTTGGCATGCAGTTGTTTTCACAAACTGACAGAGTTCTGAGCAGAGTTGAAGCTGGCTTCTACTGGTGTACCTCTTACCTCACTCTTGAGGTATGTGTCTTTGGGAGGTTCTTTCACGTGACATATAATTTAATGAGCAGAGAATCTTAGTGCTTTATTATTCATTAGACTGATTCATGGTATAATATATGTGGGTTGAACTCTCTGATGGAGTCGATATTAAAAGAAAGGGTGGTCAGCTACTTGGTGAATAGTGGGTTGCAGGACATCTGTCAGTATAGTTTCACACAAGGGAGGTCATGTGAGATGAATCTGACTGAGTTCTTTGATTGGGTGACAAGGGTGGGTGATCAGGGAGGGGCAGTGGATGTGGCCTGTCTGGACTATGGGAAGGCCTTCGACACTGTTCCCCACAGAAGGCTGATAAATAAACTGGAGAGTTTGGGGGTGGGACAAAATATAAGGTGGGTGGAGAACTAGCTGATGGGTAGAAGCCAGAGGGTGGTGGTAAATGGGGTACATTCTAGGGAGGTAGGGGTGACGAGCGTGGTCCCCCAGGAATTGGTGCTGGGGCCCACCCTGTTTAACACCTATATCAGCGACATAGTGGAGGGGCTGCAGGAGAAGGTCTGCCTATTTGCAGATGATAAGAAGATCTGCAATAGGGTAGACACCCCAGAGGGAGTGGAGGCTATGAGGGAAGTTCTCAGTTTGCTGGAGGCGTGGTCGTAAACATGGTGGCTGAAATTCAGTGCCAAAAAATGCACAGTAATGCACATGGGTGGAATAACCCACAAGCAAAGTACACACTGGGAGGGGAGGAAATGAGGGCAACCGAGCAAGAGAGGGATCTGGGAATTATAATTTCAGACAACCTTAAGGTAGGGACCCAATGCAGCAAGGTGGTAGGCAAAGCAAATAAAATGCTGCGTGCATAGGGAGAGGTATAACAAGCAGAAGGAGGGAGGTGCTGATGCCACTTTACAAATCCATGGTGAGGCCTCAACTGGAGTACTGGGTTCAGTTCTGGAGACCTCACCTACACAAGGTCATAGATGGGATTGAAAGGGTTCAGAGAAGGGCCATTAAGATGTTACATGGGTTGAATGGAAAGCCCTACGAGGAGAGATTGAGGGGGTTGGATTTGTACCTGCTGTAGACCAGAAGGGAGAGGGAGGACATGATAAAAACATTTAAGTACATGAATGGGATCAATAAAGGGAGCTTATTCACAGGGAAGGTAGGTGCTAGAACTAGGGGTCATGGACTAAGTGTGGAGGGGGAAGGTTTAGGGGAAATGTGAGGGGGCTTTACTTCACTGAGAGGGTGGTGGAACCCTGGAACAGGCTACCAGAGGAGGAGGAGGTGGTGGGGGCTGAAATGCTGGAGGGATTCAAGAGATCATGGGATGGACACAAGAGGGTTGTCCAGGGGTGGGAGGGATCTCTGAGTGAGGGGGGCAAGTAGGGATGGAGTGAAGTGGCAGACTCGATGGGACAAGAGGGCCCTTTTCTGCCATCACATTTCTATGATTCTATGATCTGAAACAGGGGATATTTTTCCAGTGATAAACCCTTTCAACATTAACAAAGAAATGGTTAAAATTTTCAGCAATAACCACCAGGTCAGTAATATTCTGTCCATCAATGGAAAAATAAAGTAACTGCACTCAGGAGACACTTATGCAGTGTTGCTGAATAACTTCAATATGGTAATCTGTCCATCAATGTTTATTATGCTGGGATTATAGATTTAACTTCGACCCAGCAATTCATTTATATTGACTCACAATTTATTTGAATTATGTTGAGCTTCACTTTGCTGAGCTTTAAACTAATCATGTTTTAGCTTTTTTCATTAGCTTTTTACATCTATTTCTTAATTCTGTATATTCCTGAAAATGTACCCTTAGTCTACTATTTTTATATTTAGTCCAGGCAATGTATCTCTTGCTAAAATGTTCAAATAGTCCAACAGTTATAGACTTATTATTTTGCCCCCAAACCCTATTTTTTGCCTTAGGGGTGCAAACAAATCACAAGCTTTAATAAAATAGTCTGAAAAAAATCAAAAATCAGATTTATATCTGGGATATAATTAGTGTTGTGTGAAACTGAAAAATTTCGGCATGCAAAATATTTTGCGTAATTCACACATTTCAAGAAGTATTTTGCGGGACAAAATGTGAAATTTCATCCTGGAGTGGGTGAACACAATAGCAAACGGGCAAAATTCACTGCTTGCAGGTGAAATTTCAAGTTGCCAAAGTTCTCCCTGGTGTCTAGTGGTCTCCACCCCCAGCCACTCACTGGCCCAAATTATTCTCCCTCGTGTCTAGAGGTCCCACTGGACGATTACTGGCTGTAATCAAATAAAGCCCCCCCCTAGAGTTACCCTGGCCCCCTCATGTCCTTTAAAAAAAAAAATGAAACCCACACTCCTTGGTGTCTAGTGTCCCCCCCACAAGCTGCTCACCGACCAGTTATTCTCCTGGTGTCTAGTGATCTCCATGGCCAATCACCGCTGTAATTGATAAAGCCTCCACCAGTTACCCTGGCCCTCTTGTCCTTTTATCAAAAAAATAAGTCAAACCCACACCCCTGGTGTCTGAGGACCCCACCCACTCTCCTCAAGGACAGCACCCACCCGCTTCCCCAGTACCCCTATGTGGGCCACTGGCTCAGCCCTCTACTCACCTCCATGGCCGGCAGCCTGACTGAGCGCTTCAGTGAATGAGTACATGCTTGTACAAGCATGCTGAATCAAAGGCCTTACTAAAATCCAGGTAGAGCATGTCCACTGCCCGGCCCATGTCCACCGCCTTAGTTACCTAATTAAAAAATATTTAACAAGATCGTTTGACATGACCTCAGTGCTAGAAACCCATAATGACTGTCATCTTGGAGCTTGTTTGCCTTAAAGAACTCCACCAACCTTTCTTTAAGAATGGTTCCTATTAACTTACCAATAATTGATGTCAGGATGATAGGTCTGTAGATTCCCAGCTCATCCCTGGCCTCAGTCTTAATGCAGGGCACCACATCCATAGTTCTTCACTCATGTGTCTCCATGCCTGAGTCCATGGAACTGTTGTAAAAGTCAGCCAGTGGAACTGCCAGTACTTATGCTGACTCCTTCAATACACAGGGATGAATACTATGTGGCCCAGAAGATTTAGTCACCTCTAGGGCCACTAGTCCCTAAGGACCAGCTTGGTCGTAATTGGTTCCTCACACTTTTTTACAGTCTCTCCTGCCCTTGCATCTCCTTCTCTGTGGTATTGGTCATCCCTCTCTTTAGTACATCTGCATTTCCTCCACTATCCTTCTACCACTTTGTCCCTGGACTCAGTTCAACAATCCCTTCCTTTGTTTGCCTTTTTTCCCTGCTGTACCAAACAAGATCTTGTCACCATCTTTGACTTCTTCAGCATTTTGCAACTCAGCTTCAGTTTTGGCATTCTGAACTTCCCTGTTAGCTGTTTTGAGTTTGTCCTGGTAGTCTGTTCTGGCATCTTCTTTTTGAGACCTCTGATATCTTTTGAAGGAAGCCCTTTTCTGCTGTACTGCTTGTACTACATCCCCTGTGCACTAGATGGGTTTCCAGTGTCTGTTTTTATTACCCTTCTGCTTGGACAGACATGAGTGACTGCTATTTTTCTTCTACTCCCCTTGCCTTCCTGAGTTCAGTCAAATGTTCTCCTAACTGTACTTTCATCTTAATCCTCTGTCCTCCCCCTGATTGGACCTGGGCTCAGAACATTTATGTACCCACCCCACCCATATCCCCCCTCATGGCCCTGGTCCCTTCTCTAACGTAAAGGGCCACCCCTACTCTCCTTCCCCCTTTTCTGTTCTTGCTATGTAGAGTTAACCCTGGGACAGAGATATCTGGGTCATGGTTTGAGAGTGCCTAGGTTTCATTCATTGCCACTAGATCCAGTAGCCTTCCATTATCAAGGCCTGGAAATCATCCACTTTGTTCTCTTGATCTCCAGCAATAATTAGACTACCCTTCATGATGTCTGGCATCCCCCAGTCTATCCTTATCTCCCCTCCTTTCCTTTTCAATTGACAGTTGACCTGATTTATTTTTTGCTATGACTCTTTGAGTTTCACTCCTACCTATTCCATCCTCACTCACCCCACCTCACTTCCACCAACATTTTTACCAATGAAATTACAATGAAAAAAAGTACAAACAACCTTGTTTTGTAGATAATTTAAAATACATTTTTTGTAAAAATCGATGTAGCATCAATCATCCTCAGTTCCAATGGGAGGTCATTCCACAACTTGGGACCCAACATAGCCCTCTGACCTGACACTTTTCTGATCCTTGGCACCTTTCATAATAACTTATTATTTGATCTCAAGGAACAGACATTTTCCTTTAAATATATCATATTAGACAAGAAATTGATAATTTACCATTCAGGAGCCCATGAAGTAAACACATGCCTCATTTTGAATGAGTGCTTTCACAGGTCACCAACTAAGGAGAAACAGTGACGGATTAAAGGGGAGGCAGACAACACAAATCTACCAAGTCTAATAGTTAGTGATACATTTGCATTGTTTGTGTTTAGTCTGAGAAACTAAAAACACCATTGTGTAATACTGGCTATAACAAACTTCTTGCTGCATTATAAGTAATCTTACATTCTCATCCAGGCACCCCCATGTAAGACACATAACTTTATATGCGCTTGTTTAGTTACTCCTTTGCAGTGCTGCTCAAAGCTCAAATTTTGGTCTACCCACACGCCCAGGTATTTAAAAATGATAACCTCCTCTACCTAGGCCCCACCTCTTTCTTTTATCATGAATTTACCCAAGTTTGGCTTGCACTTGGCCTGTGTCTCCAACAGCATGGCTTTTTTTTTTTATGACTAACGACCAATTTATTAAAATACAACCAGCTCTGTAAAATATAAAAATAATTTGCTAACATGCCATTTCTATCCTGGATGTTAGTGGATTCCAAGTTCAAAACAGTGTCATTTACATAAAGCACAGTTCATACATTTTCAAAAATCCCAGGCAACGTATTTACCAAGATTGAAAGGAGAATTGGTCCTAGTATAGGACCTTGGGGGTACTCCTTGTGTCATTTTAATACTCAGAAATAAAGAGCACCTAGTTTTTACCCTTTGAGTTCTTTGCCTAGGTAAACCACAATCCATTGCAAAATGCAAGGCACCATATGCGAATCTCTAATCTTCTCTATGTAGAATGTGATCTGTCAGATTGAGGGTCTCGGTCAGGTCCATAAAGACCACCCCTACCATATTGTCACTATCTGTCAAGGATTGTCGGTCATTCATGAGCTCCTCACCACCAGATATCAACACATGACTGGTGGTACTAGTTTACTGAATCATTGTATAACAGTTCAGTCAATGGAAAACACTTCCGGGCAAAAATGAAATATTTTATATGAGGTATGGCTTAAGCCAACGATAACAATGTTAAAGAGAAGCTCTGCACTTTACAGTATTTACTTCCAGAAACAGAATATTTCAGCTATTACAAGTTACTTGAAAATATATTATTTTTCATATTCAGTTTTCCTTTTCCCTTATAACACATCTTGCTAGCCTATCCAAACAGTCTGCACAGAAGCATTTTACAGTCTACCACTGGCATCATAGTACATTTTGTTCATTATGTCATAGTATTTACATGGTAACAGACTGTGATGTAAGAAGCACAACAGTTGTGAGGCCAGCTGGGGATGTCAGATGCTTTTTGGAAGACACAGTTAAATATGTACTGCATTATCTGACATATTCAGTAGTCACATGACAGGAGAATGTAAAAACAAATCTGAAAAGCACTGGAGTTAAACATAGCAGTTGCAAACATAGTATTTGTAAGACTCTTATTTTAGCAGCAGACTGCTCTTAAAGATTTAAATCTTGGGGACAAATATGAGAGTTTTCCTAGGAGCAACTTAATAACGTGTTTTGGACTATGTCAAGATTTAAAAAAAAGACAGTAGCACTGTAAAAGCCTGGAGGCATGCTGACAGGCATGTCACACATTGGTTATCAACAATGATGCCTGTCATAAATAGAGTTACCACCTGTCCTGCATTTCGCAGGACAGTCCTGATTTGGGCAGCTGTATTCTGCAAAAAAACATAAAAAATACTACATGTCCTGACTTTTTAGTAGAAAAAAATCTTTTCAGACTTTCCTCTAAATCTTGTAGAAAACTATAGTGCCTTAACTAAAAAACATTAAAATGATATGAAACCATAGAAGCAACCAAACAACTACAATACTTAGCCTTAATTCTGATTATATAGAGAAAACAAGTCTGTTGCACTAGTTGAGGTTATGTACTGTCCTGTGAAAAATCATGTTTTAGTAAGAAATGTCCCACTTTGAGCTTCTTAAAAGGTGGTAACCCTATTCATAAACCATTTCCGTATCCTCTTATTTTGCATAGTAGCAGAGTCAGTGTTGTGAGGTATCAGGCTCACTTGGTTTAGCTGCACAGTAATGATGGAAAAAATATCTTTAATACACATTGTCTCAGTGTAATTAGCAGCAGCACCTATTGTACAGCAAGAAACCTTATGTGAGATATATGCTATTCTGTTGCATACTTTTCAGTCTTTTCTGTCTTAGAATGATTTAGCCTTACTGTAAGAGACAAAGGTGTGTTTAAAGCATTACACCAACTGTGGTAGCAATTTTAATCTCGTTAAAGGACTTTGCCCACATTAGTTTGGTAAAGTGAATAAAATATATACAGAAGCTTAATGACCTTATGGCTCAGTGATTAACACGATTAATATTATAACATATCTTAAAAATTAGAATGATGTGCTCATCAGCAAAACTGTATTATAATATCAAACAATTGCCAAAGAAATCACCTTTAACACATACATTATCTCAATAAACAGTATTAAAATTGATCAAAATTGATCGGGGGGACGCATTGCAGCACAGAAACATCCACTATTATATATGCAGCCAGGCTGCAGTGTGCATCTGCATTGCATGTGTGTGTGTTAAGGTAACCATGAAACAAGTAAACGCACTGCAAACCCATCAGTTTTCATTATGTGAGTATGGCAGTTATGGATACAGATACAGATACATCGATACTGCTTATTCTGTGTTTCAGATGGATAGCTTTTAAAATAGAGAAACTGTTAGTGTTTGAAAAGAAAGGCATTTTAGGCTGATGCTGTCAGCCAGTCGGGTAGTTATTTGTTCCAAATTGTGGTACAGGTGATACATAGATATATCAGGTGGCTAAATGATAAAAACAGAAGTCCAGTAAGTCTGCCATGTTACTTTTATCTAGATTTACTGGATCATATCAGAGCTCCCAGATCACCTTTTGAACTTCTGCCTGTTTCTTATTACTCCCTGTAATGTCCTATAGATTTTGAACCTAGCGAGGGTGCTACAGTTACATTAATCACATCTCTGGGTTGTCTGTTTATCCACAATCCAGTCTTTTAAGAAAAATTTCCTCATGTCTTTCTTAAAGTTCCCCTCAACTAGCTTTATGTTATCTCCTTGGTGGTCATGTGAACATTTGCCCTAAATCATTTTTTTGTTGTCAAAACAGTTATGTTCCTGTAAGTATCTGTAAGTTTCTATTCTTTCCCCCCTCTCTCTGTCCTAGTGAGTTCATGTTTAGGTCCTCCAGCCTCTACTGGCTATAAATCATTGTTTTCACCCTTTGTAAGGTATTTTCTAGCCTTTCCTTTAATTTTTTTAGATGACGGTTCCAAAACTCCATACAGTTCCCCAAGTGTGGCCTGTACAATGGCCTGTACAATGGCAGTATCAACTTCTTGTTTCAGCTAGTATATCCCCATCAGATGCACCTCCCATCAATTCCATTGTCCAGTCAGGCATGGCACTGCTTGCTGTGGGTGGCATTCAAAAAAGAGTGCCAGAAATCTACAGCTGATGGAGCGGTGTGCACTACACTACCAATGGGAGCACAAAAGGGGTCATGAGGGCAATCAGCAATGCTATCCCACCCTCTCCCTCCAGTGATCGCCAGACCTGCTTTGGCCAAGCAAAGGGGCTCCTGGATCATGAACTTGCCATGCTTCTCCCTGATGCTGTCCTCCAATCGGGCACAGTGCTGATTGCAGTGGGTGGCATTCAAGAAGAAGTCATGAGGGCAGTTAGCATTCCTATCTCACCCTCCCCCCACTAGTGATCACCAGATCCACCAGCCTGCTTCAGCCCAGCTAAGGGGCTCATGGAATATGAACTTGCTGTGCCTCCCCGAACATCATCCTCCACTTGGGCAGTGTGCTGCTTTCTATGGACAGTGCTCAAGAAAGAGCGTCAACTTTAAATCAGTCTTCAGCTACTGTAGCAGCGTGCGCTATGGGAGTGGAGAAAGGGTCGTGAGGGCAATGAATGTTTCTGTCCCAGCCTCACCCACCAATGATAACTGGACCTACCAGCCTGCTTCAGCTCAGCAAGGGAGCTCCTGATCCATGAACTTGCTGGGCCTTTCCCTGATGCCATCCTCCAACCAGACACAGCGCTGCTTGCTGTGGATGGCTTTCTTTTGCTTCGTAGGGTGCTGACCCTAGTGGGCTTTACCACTGTATACCAGAGTAAAGGGCTGTCAGGGGTTAAGGGCATCACACTGAGGGTGTCCTCATGGGTAGCAGTTGGCGGGAGATGCTGCCCCTCACTGTGTAGCCTGTTTCACCTAAAGGATCTACATGCAGCTCCAAAAGGCCCCATTCATACACCAGCCAGGAAATTAGTAAGTTACTATTTTCAGTCACTTCATTTCTGTCAGTAGGTCAGTACTGCTTTGTTACATGCATTTAACTACTTCTTACACCTGGTCTGCACTGCAGTGTGGCACTTACTAGATCCTTAGTTAGCACTATGTATAGGGCTCTGGCCCATACCTGATTCACACTTAGGACTTTGCACATAATAGCATACAATATTATCTGTGCTGATCTTACTATTGGTATTGTAACCCTGCACATTGTAGCATAGCACACCTCATTATCTATGCTGACCTTGCTATGGTGTTGTAACCTGTGTTACACCTTGTATGGTGTTGTCATCTGGGGATCAGTGACCATCACATAGCATGGTTTAACATAAGAACAACAGCGGAATCCAGCAACACAAAGGTAGGGGTCCTGGATTTCAGAAGGGCTGACTTTACAAAGATGGGGGAATGCCTCCAAGAGGACCCGGGGCAGTGGGAAAATGGGCCAGATTAATGGTAGGCAGGTCGGCTGTGATCCTGTTCTGATTCCAACTCTGGTGTATTTCCAAAAGCTTCTGATTTATTCTGATGAATTGTAGACCTATTTTTAGTCTGTTCAAGTAAAGAAATGCATCAGTATTATTCTTTTAGATCCCCCTGTTAAAAAAAGATAAAATATAACTTAAAAAAAAAAAATTGTGTCTGTATTTTCATTCATTTCATGGTCAGCAAGCAGACAACATCAGTAAAATAAATTGACTGTTGCTCTTGCCAATCCTGCGTGTCGGCCACCACATGACATTCATAGGAAAGAGTGGGCTGGATTCACAAAACTCTTGAAAATCCTGTAGCTGTGGGAAAAACTCGGTGCAAGTAGATTACCACTTGCAGAACTGCAGTTCCTCCTGCAGCTACAATATTTTCAAAAGTGGAGCTGGCTTACAGCCGGCTGCATGATTTATGGTAGTTTGCGGGTGCTGTTGCTGTGGAAATTTCTGCTGCTGCGGAAAAATGTTATGGCCAGTGGGACCAACCATAACATCTTCTGCAGCTGCTGCAGATGTGAATAGCAATCTCCACAGCTGCAAGTTGTAGTGTGGGACATAGTCCCAAAAATGTTTGTGAATCCATTTCAGTATATGCAGCTCATTTGGGGCTCTGCGGTGAAAGAAGCCAGTGTGTCAAACATTAGTCAGAAAGAGAGAAAGAGAGAGAGAGAGAGAGAGAGATACCAATGAATTCAACACCTGAAAGACAACCATAGAGTGCAGACCTTCAGTGAGTTTGGTATGCTTTTTGGTGGGAGACGGGCAGCATAAGTAGGATATATGATGGGGCCCCAGCCATCCCTCCCACCCTTTGGACTTGAGATGTTGTTTTTTTTATTGGTAATTATTTTGTTTGCCTACTTGGTGTTATAGCAAACATCATGGGCCTCAAACCATGCCACACGCTCCTGCCTGACTGGCCTATTTTTTATCACTTGTGTTTTCCAACCTACTTTTTATCTGGTTGACCTTGCCCCCCCCAACCACCCAGCATTGCAGTCTTGGACATATCCTACAAGCTTCCACAACTAATAACTGCAGTCAACTATGGTATATATATATATATATATATATATATATCTATATACACACACACACATATACATACATATATATATATATTAGAGCTGTTTGGCCCCGACCACCATCTACTTCTGCCATGAGGCCCACCTGCCAGTCCCCAGCCCTGTTGCTGCTCCCCCAGTCAAGCTGGCAGGGATCTGCATGGTGCAGGGCCCAAGAATGGTGGGGGCCCACATTTAACGGCAGCTGTGCACAGTCAACTATGGTATAAAATACTTTTTTCCCCCTTTTTTTATAGAGCTGTTTGGCCCTGACTACCACCTACTCATGCCGTGTGGTCCTCCTGCCAGTCTTCAACCCTGTCGCTGCTTCCCCTGTCAAGCCAGTGGGGATCTGCACTCACGGCAGCCATGCAAAGTCAACTATGGTATAAAATTAACTTCTTTGAGATTTTTTTATATAGAGCTGTTTGGCCCTAATCGCTACCTACTCCTGCCATAAATCCCACTGACCAGTCCCCAACCCTGTTGCCACCTCCCCCCCATTGTCGTGCCACTGGGAATATGCATGGTGCGGCATCCGATGACCACGGGGGCCAGCACTCATGTTAGCCATGCATGTACGTAGGCTTTTTCCTTTGTGTTTCCCCCTTGGTCCTGCTGTCCACCCCAGATGTCCAGCAATTCACTGCCTGAAATAAACAAATTATACCTCACCTGGGTTCCCAAATTGAATATGTAAAACAGATACAGCGATACATATGATGTAATATACACCATGCCCTCACAAGAAGGATTTTTTTGCTTGATCTTTCTGTTATGGTTACTGACCTTACTCCTCTGAATTCAAAGACATAAATCATTAAATGAAATAGTATCATCGCTATCGCAGACTCGATAGACCGTAAGGCCTAATCTGCTGGCAAATAGTATGCTATCATCTTCAAACACCACCAAGGAAGCGCCCTTATTAGGAGACACCTGTTGCAGCTGTTCGTCATCATCGCTTTTATGTTCCTGCCACTGTTAACTGAACTGGTAAGAGAATTTGTTGAGGCCGACTTTTAGTAAGGTAAGGCACTGTACATTTTCAGGAGCAAGCCTTGTGTGGCCATCAGAGACAACATTTCCAGCTGTGCTAAATATATGCTCACAGTAAACACTAGTGGGAGGGCAACTAAGAAGTTTAATATCAAAGGCAGATAGTGCAGGCCACATGTTTTTCTTTTCCAGCCAGTACTCAAGGATCATGAGTAATACTGTTGAGTGGTTCTCATAAATGGGCATCCACAGCATCAGACAAATACAAAGAAGGTGGCTGTACAACAGACACATCTGAATTATCAGTTTTCTTGAGTTTTGTCCAACAAGTGTGAGAGCTATCAGTGTGCTTTTCAGAATAACATGCCTTTTTCAAGGGCTGTGAAAGAAGACTTTGTACAGGACTAACCAGCGTTGATGAAGGAGTACAGTTTGGCACTAAGAGGAAATGATTGCTGTCACCACCAATAGATGTTACATCATCAGATGCAGCATCCACATCATGTGATTCACTTGTATTGTCAAATACTGTTCCTTCCTTTCCTGCGCAATTGCTGAAATCAGCATGTTTTTGTATTCGAGATAAGAGTCACCGAGATCTGAAGGAGGCAGCTGTTGCTGCTTAAACTGAGAGCCAGGAAGAGTGAAAAGAAGAAAATTATTATCTGTTGTGATATTGTGAAGTCTTCTGCAATTTTGGAATTGCAGTATCCGTCAGTCCATAAGAGCTGCATCAGATTTGTCTCCTTTTTGGTCAAAACTTCTATACAGCCTCCTGAGTTCCTTGTTCAATAAATTTATGATGGGACTTGTTCAATAAATTTATGATGGTAGTAATCTGGCTTAGAGTAGTATTCGTTTTGCCAATCTATCGAGTTGCTTCCTCAAAGGGAGTTAAGAGCAATGTAAGATGCCCCATGAAGTCCCACTGGAATGAATTCAGCACAACACCATCTGATACATTGTGCTCCATGGTATATTGATCAACTGCCTTCTTTAGTGTGAGAAATCTCTCACATATGTAAAACATTGAGTTCCATCTTGTAGAAACATCTTGTTTTAGTTGCTGTATTGGCCAGTTGTTGTTTTTTTTTTTTGGAAGTCAGCCAAGATACCACTTGATTTTACAGAGTGGCTAAAATGACCACCGATTTTCTTTGCAGCTTCCACTAGTGTTACTATACTGTTGTCAAGGGAAAAGAAAGCTTATACTAAGAGATTTAATGAGCGTGCAAAGCATAGAATGTGCGTAAAACCACCACATTTTGATGCACTAACAGTACTGACGCCATTGTCTGAAACCACAAATTCAGCATTGAGCCTCAGGGGTGCTAACCACTCAGAAATTTTGTTGTGCAACACTTCCAAAATATTTTCAGCAGTGTGATGCTTACCAAACATGCTAATGCAAATAGCTGCCATTCTTTGTCTTCCTTCCTGTACACTGATGCTTGTGGTGGTGTTTGAAGACGATTGTGACACCCACTGTGCTGTGATGGACATATAATCAGTGGTTTGAGAATTCACCCACATGTCTGTGGTCAGGTGCACAGAACTACATTCATTCTTTTTAAGAACCAGTTTTATTTTACTTTGCATACATTTGTACATTTTGGGCACAGTCACAGTTACAAAATATTTACAGCTTGGTATGTTGTAATGTGGAGCAAAATATTTTAAAGGCGGCTCTGAAACCATCATTCTCCACCACAGAAAATGGTTGCAGGTCCTTGGCAATAAATTCAACTATTAACTGATTAACTTTTAATGTTACTTGATGTGATCTACTATAGGCAGTTTTTTGTTCAAGCAGCGCAGTAATGGTTTGCTTTTTAGTTCATACAAGGGGGCAAACACTATGGGATTGCAGTGACGAAGCTGTAGCTCGTCCATATACTTCAGTCAGTGAAGTTGAACGTGTGTTTTTTTCTGCCCTCTCACTTAGTCTGTTCACCATCACTATTGTCTGTAGTATTATTTTCATCACAGATATGTTTCCCTTGCTCAGGACTGCTGCCCAGCTAAATGACTGGATGTCCTCTTTGCAAACGCCTTTTTAGTGATGTTGTCCCAAACTGGCCCCTCACTTTCCCCCTGCTAACTTTATGATGACAAAAGGCACAGACAGCAAAACATTTATTTTTGGGATTTATATGAAAATAGCTCCACACAACTGAGGTGGAATGTTTTTTCGTCATGCTCGGAACTGCAGCAATTGTGGTGGTAGCTGTTTCTGACCCTGATTCATGCACGCTGTGGCTGTCCCCAGAAGCGCTACCATGATTATAGATTTTCTTTACACTACTGGCTGTGGCTATTGGTGGTGCTTGCTGTACGTGTTAGTTTGTTATTTTGGGTGGAAGAACCCAGGTGGCATCCTCTGCCTCATCGGTATCACATTCTGATTCATCACCTTTGAACAAGATTAACTGTGATGCATCGTGATCTTGTTTATGTACATTCACAATCTCTTCTTCACTGCTTTCTGACGAAGGAGCCCGATATGCATGAGTGGCATATCATGGAGTGCCACATCTATTGGTACTAGATAGAGCTTCTTTCGTAATCATTGACTTTCTAGGTCTAACTGTTTTGCTGCCTGTTTTTGTATTTTACATTTATCTAATTTTTCTGGCAAACCCAACAGAGCTGCACTACTTTAATCAGAGGATTCACTAACATTCATTTCCTTTTCTGGTTGTGTTTCTTCATCTTTTTCTGGTTGTGTTTCTTCATTGTTATCAGTTGTATTAATTATATCTTCAACAGTGAATTTCCCTTTTTTGTTTCTGAATTTGTTTTCGTGAAATATTTTTATTGTTATGGATACCAATTTCAGCTATACTGCTGGTGCTGGCCACATGTCCTGTTTGCATACCAGACTCTGATTCTGAATCCATTTTTTGGGGGGGGTCAAACTTAATTACTTAATTAGTAGTATTAGTTTAGACACAGAGATGGGCAACACAGACTCTGAGACCTGACACCCCCTTTCAAAATATGTGAGGCACTATATGACCTAGTAGTAGTTCAGGCACAGAGATGGGCAACACAAAGTCTGAGACATGGGTGACCCCCACCCTTTAAAATCTGTACAGCACTATAAGTGCCCCTTAAAATTAATGAGGCACTATGACCTTCAGACAGAGTCCTCCTGTCCTATCTGTTCCCCTTCTTAATATATTTTTTGGTTTTACAGAAATATATTTTTCAAAAAGAAAAAGAATTACTATGACCTAGTAGTAGTTCAGGAACAGAGATGGGCAACATAGTATCTGACACATGTGTGACAACCCTCCCCCCCTTCAAAATCTGTAAGGCACTATAAGGGCCCCCCCAAAGTTAGTGAGTCACTATGAGCTTCAGACAGAGTCCTCCTGTCCTGTCTGACTCTGCTCCACTTCTTAATATTTTTTTACAAATATGTATTTCTCAAATAGAATTCTTAAGTTGTTGGATGCTGTACACTAACTTTTTTTCCTTTCTTTTTTTTTCTTTCCTTTTTTGATGATTATGCAAGGAAAACAGACTGAAACGCTACTATATTTTTTTCTTGCTGGTTGATTTCATGAGAACTACGCCCTGCCTCATGGCACTGCAGACTGCAGTGCCATGTTTTTTGTAGTACCCTAAAATCCCTTTTCAGTCCTTTACTTTTCCTAAAACTAAGAAATTAAAACATCTGCACTCTGCTGTTGTCTGCTGTTGAATTTGTTAGTCTCTCTCCCCAGTCTCTCTCTCTCTTTCTAATGAAAATTTTGAAATAATGAAAAATGTTTTCTTGAGTCCTCTACTACAACGTCTGCACTCTGCTGTTGAATTTGTTGATCTCGCTACACTCTCTCACTGTTCCTCTCTCTCTCTCTGTCTCTTTCTGGCTAAGGAAAGAAAATGAAAAATGTTGTTTCATTTTCATTGTTTTTTTTTGGAATCTCTCTGCACACACACACACACTCACATCACACACACACATAACTGTCTGCTTTCAATGCAAAGCCCCAAATAAGCCAGGATGTCCTCCTGTGGTGGCTGACACATATGATTGACTAGAATATGAGTCAATCAAAGAACAAAGACCCTCATTGGTTAGCTCCCTTCAGTGCCCCAGTATCATGAGTGTTTGTCTTTGTTGGCCATGTGACGGTCCAGGGACTCGGGAGCATTCTTTAGAGACAGGGAAAAAAGCAGTTTTTTTTTTCTAATTTCTGCACCCTGCCCTGACAGTTTTGTGACTTGCATGCAGTACTGGTGGTGAGAATGTTATTTCCAGACCAGACTGCACTTCCAAACTGGGCCAGGTCAGCAACTTAGGTCAAGCCACGAAAGGCTCAGTATTCCTGAACAGAGCGAAGTTGGCCTGGTCTGGGGAGGTTTGGAAGTGTGGCAGAACTGATTCGCCCATCCCTAGGTCAGATTAAAAGAAAGCATAGCAAAGGCAACAAATTTGTATATCGGGCTCAGGCAATAAGCAAAAGCAGCAAACAAAGTTCAGACCACACACAACAGTGTTAGTTGAAAGATATTTTATTCAGAATCTTCATATACAAAAGGTGTATCAGTGCATAAAATATCAAACTTACTGCAAACAAAGCCCCATGTGCATTCAGAGTGCCCTCACTCCTTCTTAAGGGGTGGAGTCATAAAGTTTTAATTTTGCTTAAATTGTGGCATCCACCAATCACAGTGCTCACATTAACATACAAATACATCTTTGAATATTCACAAAACACAACATCCATATAAATAATATGTATCCTAAGCATTTGCTTAAAAACAGAACTGTTCCAATCATGTGTATTTTATATAATATTATTAAACTACCCAACATCATTTTATAATTAATATGGGTAAATAGACAGAAAAAAACAAGAAAAGAAACAGAGAAAGAAGGGAGAGGAGAAGGAGGAGGAGGGGTCTAGGAACTGAAATGGTAGGTACAGTGAATGGGGCAGGTGAAATGCCTTGGTATGTTACTAGCAAATGTTAATTGTAAAGTCTGTCAAGAATATAGAGACAACAGAATGGAAAACCATTTTAAATATTGTTCAATTAAGAAGTGATAAAATTCAGACAGTTAACAAATAACAGGGAAAATTGCAGACAGTGATACATAAGCTCACTTAAATAACTGAAAACTTTCTTTTAACTGCATTACTGATTCAGATATAATGATATAAACCATGCTAAAGGCTATGGAAACCTTTTTTAAATACAGTGCATCCTTGTGTCACAACCTCATATGACAATAAAAAAGGGGGAGGGGTGTCAGATATCTATGTCCAAGATTAAAAACATCATGTTTATACGAACCAGTGATGCGTGCACATCTAGAATCAGAAAAAGAGTGGCGTTATATGAACTGTTTGGAAAAACATTAAACTTTAGGAATTTTATAAAAATACTTTCCCTATACAGGTTAAACCTTTTTTCTAGAGAATCCTGTATTGTATGCTTAGGTGGGAAGTCACAAAGGTCGTACTGATATGTTCACACAGAAGTGGCTTATATCAAGTACCATAGAGCTGGTTTTTTAATTAAAATTTAGATGTCATTAGTGGCTGTAAGTCCCTAGCTTTATTTGATCTCCCATATAGAAGACAAATCGATCCCTTAAATCCATCATTCCATGGAGCAGTTTCTGCTAATCCTTAGAAACTGCACCACACGGATGCTTTCAATAAGCTTTAGAGGGTGTCCACTTTCTACTCTCAAAAGAGAGTTTCCTGCAGTTAGCTTCCTAAAAGTATCACTCTGAATCATGTTTTCATTGTCTATGTAAAAGTTTACATCCAAACACTCTGTAGTTCTGGTATCAGTTGTATAGGCAAATTCTAAATTAAAATCATTTACATTCATCCATGATGCAAAGTCTTGTATCCTTTATTTCTGTTCCAGGCCAAATCAAAATGATGTCATCTGTAAAGCGGTGCCATCTGACATCCCCCCAGGTGTGGATTTTTATCTCTATTAAAAATAGACTGCTCCTCCCACCATGCCAAATATAAATTTGCATAGGAGGGGACCATAGTGGCCCCAATTGCAGTTCCTTGAGTTTGCAAGTAGAATTTACCATCAAAGGTAAAACAGTTGTGTTTTAAAATATGTAACCCCCCCCCTACAAATGGGGGTTCCCGAAAAGTCTTCCTTGAGCTTGCCTTGATGCTCATTGCCAGGCTGGTGTCCTGCATTCTAACAGTTTAAATGTATTGCCAGAGAGTGCCTGTATAGCCTCTGTGTACTGTCTCTTTAAGGGCTGCCTGGATTGCAGTCATAATTAATCTGGTAGTGGGCTGAGTGTTTCTATGCTCGAGTCATGCCCGGGCTGCCAAATAATCGCCCTGTTCTGCCATTGCTATTAGCCCAGAGGGAGCTCTGTTAGAAGATGTACTTGTTTACTGATCATTTATTAGAATAGTAATAATATTGCAGTTTGTCTAACCTGCCTTCTTTGCAGCATGGACATTTCTGTTTATCTCCACCGTCTTGGTCCTGGACTGCTGAAATGGGCCAATCAGTACCTTTGGGGACTCTAAAATGGAGCCTGTCACCAGGGGCTTTGTGGGAGAAAAATTCTGTAGGAATTGTAGTTTTGGGCTTTTGGCGCCTAAATGAACCTGGAGGGGGAGCCCTTGTTGTGACTGACAGAGGAATCAGCCAACTGAACCTTTTGGATCCTGGGGAAAGTCCCAGACTGCATGCAGTTTCAGTTCAGATCTGAGTTGGGAAGTGAAGGAGTAACAGCTCGAGATAGTCGAGTAGCAATTCCTGCATTGATTCCCGTGGGAGAACTCTGAAAGGGCTGAGTTTTGGCCTGTCTGTCTGATTGCTGCTCCTGAGATGGAAAATAGAGTTGATTCGGACTGAATCTGACTTGTGAGAACGATTTAAGCCACTGGACTGTGACCAGGCTTTAACCTGAAGAAGACCAAAGATTTTCTGAATGCGATCGGCCTGTCGGGATTTCCAGCCACCTCTGAACTCCCAGTTTGTGCAGAGACTCTGTAATTGCGACTGGATAGCAATCTGCTGGTACAGTAGAATTTCTTAGATGTAAATGTGCTGTTAGTGGGTCATGATTTGGTTCTCCACTGTGTACTGAACTGTGTTCTGCTTGCTGGCCTGGAGGCTGCATCCGGCTCCCATGGACTGAATCTGTATTCATCTCCATTGGGCCTGGGCCTTGCCACACTGGCCCAGCCAGACTACCTGCTGCACAGAGAAAGCCATCGATGAGAGAACTGCCTGGGGATCAGCCCCCTGCTCATGCGCTGAACAGGAACAATGCCTCGGTGATTTGTGTGGGCCCTGCTTCTCCTGGCGCTCCAATTCAATCACCTGTTGTTTTGATTTCATCCTGCCTAAGTCCTGTATTGGGTGTTGTGAGTAAACATCAGGGTAGTTCCCTGCAACAACAGCTACATCTAAAGTCTTGTCATCTGATTGCTTTGTTGTCTTTTCTGTCATGAACTGAGCCTTCCAGCTCTGGATTACAAATAGCGTATGTTGTGCATGTTGCTTTCTTCTATCACAGGGCCCCCACCAGCTGCGATGCCGGCTTACCCTGGGCAATGTTCCTGGCTACCCACTGTCCTCCTACCTGGGTACCCAGTGTGTGTGTGTGACTGTGTAGGGACTCTGAAGTGCATGTATAACTGTCTGACTGATATAGCCTTTAAGCAAATCATCCTGATTATGCCCCTCCATTGTTCAAGTCCCCTGAATAAATCAGATCTAACTCTTTTTGTATTTAACCTGACTATGGATCTAGTTTGTGCCAAAAGTATTATACTGTTGCTATTTGCTGTGCTTAACCTTGTTTTACAGGGGGTCTCCATGGTTGAGCTAGAGGAACCAGCCCTGGTGGTAAGTGCAGACAGTGTGGGTAATTGCCTGGTGAATAAGGGTCATTGTGAAAGTGATCATTGTGTATTGTTCAGGCCACTAGAAGGGAAAGAGGGGGGTTACAGTGTCCTGGAGGGCTGTGCCCAGGTTAGCTTGACCACTAACAACCCTGACCTCCAGGTGGAGGCACCCGTTTCAGTACCCAGGCCTCTTAACCTGCAACTAGCCACACAGGCAGGGGTAGTAGCCTTTGGGATAGCGACACCTAGGGGTTACAAATATATTCCACAGCCTGAAGGAGAAAGTCAGATGGCACCACAGGCAAACCACCCTGCTGTCTCCTGAGGAAATGTTTAACAGCCTGTAATCCCAGTTCATGGAGTATGCAAGTGTGTAATGTATAATGTACAATGGTAGTAACAAACCTATTCGTCACCTGCCAGCCCACACCATCAAATTTATTCAAAATATCCATTGTGTCTCTGAGATAGGCTGCTGTACAGTAAACCATTTCTTTAAGACACTGACCCTTGATTCGTGTTCTGTAAATTGTGTTTATGCCTGCCTTTTGTGTATTTACTTCCATTGTTCACTTTCCCTAGATCACATCTGGAAATGAGCCTCAGCTTATGTTGCTTTTCCCAGTTATCAACTTTTAAATAAATAAATAAGATAGAAATCCACATATCTGGATAATTTCTCAGATACAGAGCCTATCCCTGAGACAGTGGGTCTACCAGAAGGGATGGGAGAGACTTATGTATTTTGGGTAACAAATAAAAAGTGTGTCTGACTGGATTTTGTTCTAATAAAGTTTGCTTCCTCAAGTTTGGTTGATTAACCAGGTTGTTCAATTCTGTTTTAAAATATTGTGTTGGATCAGTTTTCAAAGCCTCATTGTTGTTAATATCACTGAGTTGTCTCAATGCTTCCCTCTTATACTCCTCCCTTCGACAGAACTATCCCCCCCCCAATCAGCCCTTTTAATTATAATATCCTTATTTGATTGCAGTTCCTGAATTGCTTGGAATATGGGGGGGGGGGGATAAGGTCATGGTGTCTGTCCATGGGGACAGTAGCAGTAAAAAGGGCATTTATATCTCTCACAACCAAATTTTTAAACACCTCTACAGATGGTTTATCAGAGCTAGGTGGAATAAAATCAGATTTGGGTTTAAAGTTTGTGTGTTTATATTGCACATACTCTAATTGAATGGAATTCTTGGGGTCATTTACACCCTCTTCCTCCTCATAAACTAAGGAGATTAACTCATTAGACAAGAGATTAAGAACATTTTCACCATTAAAGATAGTCAAAGCAAAGTCCAGGTTGGAATCTGTCTCATCCCCATCAGTGTATACATACCCATCATTCACAGTATATTCTTCCATGTTATTTAAGGCAATATCATTTACTGCATTTTTCAAGTCAAGGTGAAGTTTCAAAGCTATTTTTTCTAAAGAATTTAAATAATTTCACAGCCCTCTTCCATTTTTAATCTGATGATCCCACCCCTTGTCTTCCTCTTTTCACTTACATACCTAAAACATTTTGTGTCCCCCTTCATCACCCCGGAGGCTATTCTCTCTTCAGTTTGCACCTTTCTGCTGCTTACTGCTCTCCCTCCTTCTCTCTGTTCCTCTGATGTACCTCATTATCCTCTTCCCACTGTGTCTCGTTATACCTTCTGAATGTTACTTCTTTAGCCTTTACCTTTTCCACCACCTCTTTTGAGAACCATAGCATCCTCTTTTTCTTTTTTAAATGGTTGCTGCCTCCATCTTCCAGTTTCCTTTTAGAAGGCTTACCCTATGCCTCTGGCCCCTTCTACTCCTTCTCTGAGCAGCCGTGCACATCTGGATCATGACGTACACCTTTGGACAAATCTATGCTACCTTTTCCTCTGTACTTAGGCAGTATCCAAATCTCTTTCTTCAGTGTGTCTTGATCGTCTCTTTAGATGGCTGAAAATCCTCTACTCCTTACTAACTCTAGAAAAACAAAACATTGCTGAGTCCAGTGTAGATAAATAAAGTCAGTTAATTTAAGCAGCAAAACCATGACTTTTGGCACCCATCAGAGGCTTGCCAAACTCACCACTCTCCCTTTATTTCACACCCTTGATGGTGCTATGATTGATGGTGTATCCGCTTTTAAATACCTTGGGGTCTGGCTTGACCATCACATTGACTGCTCGGTTCATATTGATGCAATACACCAAAAGCTCCACCCCAAACCAAACGCATTGTACAGGAACAAAGCATGTAGATAGCTACCTGTCTGCCATGAAATCGTCATAAAAATTATTCTCCCTATTTTTGATTATGGTGACATAGTCTATCGTGGAGATCACAAATCCTCCCTTGCCAGACTGGACCCTCTCTTTCAATCTTTCTGTCATTTTGCTTTAGATTGTTTCCCATGCACCAACCATTGCTCAATCTACTCTGCTCATTCTGTCCCCTCCCTTGATGCCAGGTGCCTTTCTCATTGTGCCTCCTTTATTTCTAAATTCTGGTTTTGATCCTTTCCCTTTTGCCTTTCTTCCTTCTTATCCTCTCCCCTTTCTTCCAACTACCCCCTCTTCTATACTGCTTCTCGTTCCCTCTCTATCCCTGCTAGAGAATCTACTGATCCTCTCCCCCTTCTTCCAACTACCCCCTCCACTATGGTACTTTTTGTTCCCTCTCTGTTCCTTCTAGAAAATCTACTGCTGGTCAGTCTGCTTTCTCTTATCACTTGTTTAAACTCTGGTCCTCTCTTCCCCTAACAATTAACTCTGCTTCTGTTTTTTTCCTTAGAGCCTCTTCATGATTTTTTTTCTCCATCCTGCAACTGTCCATACCCCTCTTCCTAACTCCCCCATATTGCCCTAGTAGTCTGTTTCCCTCATTCCTATTCACTGTTTGCTATACTTAAAGAGTAGCTCCCTCACCTATATTATAGAAGTTGTATCTATTGCACATATCTTTTATACTGTTTGATTTCAATGTTTTTATTACGCTCCTGTTATATTGTGTTGCTTTATTTTACTTTCCACATCCCCTTCCCCCAGGACGCATCTGGAAACAAGCTGTTATCAGCTCAGTATGTCTTTCCTGGTAAAACTTTTGAAATAAATAAATAATTAGAATAAGTACAAGTTACTGTTTTCCTTGATTTGTTCACGGGGCAAACAACATAGGTTACAGTGATTTCTACTTTCCAGGGTTAAGCCAGTCTCAGCAGTTTGCTGCACCAGCTTCACTCATCAAAGTCTGTTAGTGTGTCTGTTCTGCTTTGAATGTCTATGGAAGGCAGGCTGATTGCAGACTGATTGGTTTTCCTGACCTGCTGTTATAACATCTGTCTGGGGTCTGAGTGTCCTGTTTCCCTACAGCATGTCACAGAAGAAACATTTACATTTTCTGACACCTTGAATGTGAAAAAAACATGTTGCAACACCCCAGCCTCCTTTAGATCTCCCACTTCCAGATAATGAACTGGTGCCACTTTGAACTTCCACCCCACTGTCAGGTACTGTGCAGAGCAGTGCACACTTTGCCAACTGGTTTATGGCATGCTCCCCAAGAATCAAAAAAGAATTAAGAGATGTCTTTCTTTCCAAACCAGAATACCTTATTTAACAGTTTACCTTTATTTTTAAAGTCAGCAAAAACATCTGAATAAAAAGTACTGTAGCTAAATGTAACCTTCCTAACTTGAGTAAAATTTCCTATTGTGTCACAGATTGTATTGGTTGTGCTCTGACTGGTGTCCTTCCAAGTGCCTCTCACATGCCACATCCCTGTGGAAGGGATAGAGGGGGAACCATGGGTGGAAGTGCATGGAGCTCTGGGTAAAGGAAGTCAGCCTGTCTGCTACATTCACAGAGGGCCAAACAGGCACCGCCACCTTCTTGCATTGACTCAAACACTGCCCCATGGGAGATGGTCACCCCTGGTGTCCTGCTCATGTGATCAAGCCATTATTATTGCAGAACTGGGGATTTGGACTATGAAGAAAAACTTTTGAGTAGATGTAGGACTCCATGAGCATCTCATTGGACAGGAACGACACTTGGGTAGAGCTATGGAGGACTGAGAACTGGTCTCAGGGTGGAAAGTAATGCTAATATAAAACATATAAAAGAAATGAAACACTGCAATAGAAAACTGTGCAGAATGACACTACAGCAAATCTTTTGACCATGTTTAGAGATCATTTTCCTGCATTTGATTGTGAAGAGGTCAAATTATTACAACTACAGTGTTTTAGTGACTTATTTTTTTTATATTTTGGTTATCCCCATCATCCCTCCAGGGCTTACTTTATTGGCCTTGCCAGCTTTCAGTCCCACCCTTCCCTTCTCTGTCACTTACCTGCTTTTATGGGGTACAAGGAGTCCCTTCCTCCTCTCTCTGGTCCTCCGTGGTGGAATCCATTGAGGGTCGGGCAGCTCCTTCTCTGGACACTGAGTATCAGCTACAGCTAGAAGCAAGGACATCCTGGACTATGTGCATGGGGTGTTCCTCAAGCCTCCAGTCAGTGAACCCACTCATGACAGGTAATACTGGATCAGGCATACTGGACCTAGTGCTTACTAACAGGGACAGTATTGCAGATGTCAAGGTGGGGGGCCACCTGGGGACCAGTGATCACTGTATGGTATGGTTCAATATAAGGATGCCTGTGGAATAGAACCACACAAGGGTGAGGGTCCTGGACTTCAGGAGGTCAGATTTTATAAAGATGGGTGAATGTCTCAGGGATGACCTGGCAGGAGGGAATAGTCTGGGTTGGGTAAAGGAACAGTGGGTGAAGCTAAAAGGGAATATAGTAAGGGCAACAAACCTCTGCATCAAGCAAGTGAACAAAAGCAAGAGGAAAAAGAGACCACTACGGTTCTCGAAAGAGGTGACTGAAAAGGTAAAGGCTAAAAGTGTAGCATTCCGAAAGTATAAGGAGATGCAGAAGGAGGAGGATGGGGAGGTGTATCAGTGGAAACAGAGTCGAGAGGGACAGCAGTAAGGAGTGCAAAGTCATGAACTGAAGAGAGAATAGTCTAGGAGGTAACAAAAGGGGACATGATATTTTTTAAATATCTAACTAAAAAGAGGAAGACCGGGGTGAGATTGTAAGGTTAAAAAGGGAAGGGGGGACTGTGCAGAAGGGGACCAGGAAAAGTCAGATATCCTGAACAAATACTTTTGTTCAGTGTTCACAGAGGAAGGAGAAAGGGAGGGGCCACAAAAAAGTAACAGAAGCTTTGAAGGAAGGGAGTGGACACTATACTTTTTTGGAGGAGAGAGTCCTGAAAAAACTTGCTGATGTGAATGTGGACAAAGCAATGGGGCCAGATGGGATGCATCCAGGGATATTGAGGGCACTCAGGAAGAGTTGGCAGCACCTTTGTCAGTCCTGTTTTACTGCTCACTGGAAACAGAAGTGGTTCTGGAGGACTGGAGGAGGGAAGATGTAGTCCCACTACACAAACGTGGTAGCAGGGTGGATGCTGGCAATTATAGACCAGTCAGCCCAACATCGGTGGAGGGAAAATTAATGGAATCACTGGCGAAGGAAAGGATTGTGGAATATATTACATCCAGTGGGTTACAAGACCCAAGGCAGCATGGGTTCACGGGGGGGGCATGTCAAACAAATCTGACAGAATTCTTTGACTGGGTGACAAAGGATTTAGATTAGGAGTAGAGTGGTGGATGAGGTCTACCTAGATTTTGGAAAGACTTTTAACACCATTACACATAGGAGACTAGTAAGCAATTTGGGTAGCTTAGGAGTCGGTCCAAAGATGATAAACTGGATAAGAAATTGGTTAGGAGATAGGCGACAGAAGGTAATGGTAAATGTAGTTCACGCCGAGAAAGGGAAGGCGACCAACAGAATGCCTCAGGGATCAGTGCTGGGGCCGATCCTCTTTACTGTCTTTATAAATGACATTGCAGAGTAGCTGGAAGGGATGGTCTGCCTCTTTGCGGATGACACCAAAATCTGTAGTAGGGTGGACACTCCATGGGGTTGGAAAGGATGAGCAAAGATGTGAGAAAACTAGAGGAGTGGTCAAGTGTATGGCAGCTGTGTTCCAATGTGAAAAAGTGCAAAATAATCCACTTAGGGCACAGAAACCCAGGGGCAGGGTACAAAATGGGTGGTGTGGTACTGATGACTACCAAACAGGAAAGAGACCTGGGGGCAATCATATCGGATGACCCAAGGTAGTCAGGCAATGAGACAAGGCAGTTGGGAAGGCTAGTGTGATGCTGAGTTTCATAGGGAGGGGTATCGCCAGCACAAAGAGGGAGGTGGTGCTGCATCTATATAGCCTGCTGGTAAGACCCCACCTACAGTACTGTGTCTAGTTCTGGAGAGAGACCACATCTCTGGAAGGACATAAACAGAGTGGAGGTGGTTCAGAGGAGTTCAACTAAAATGATGCAGAGGCTGCATCAAAAGCCATACAAGGAGAAACTAAAGGACCTCAATATGTACCCTTGGAAGAGAGGAGGGCCAGGGGGATATGATAGAGACCTTTAAATACCTCATGAAGGTAAATAAGGTATAGGAGACAAGTATTTTTCAGAAGAAAAGGTGCTCAAGAACAAAATCAGGGCAGTTAGTGAGGTAAACACCAAGACAGAGAAGTCAATAGGGAGAAGGGCAGGGGTAAATGGAGAAAAACACAAAGGCAGTAAGGACAGGGATGTGGAAAAAAGGGGTAAGGCCATCAACAAATGGAGGGTAATGAGTACCAATGCCTGTAGTCTAGGTAAGAAGTTCCCTGAACTGGTAACCTTGATGGAAGAGGGACACTTGGATATCGTGGCAGTCACAGAAACATGGTACACAGAGAACCATGACTGGGATGTCAACATACCAGGGTACACAATCTACAGGAGGGACAGGTAGGGTAGAAGAGGAGGAGTAGCTTTCTACGTAAGGGGAGGTATCAAAGCAATTGAACTAAAGGGTAAACAGGGAGGAGAGGAGGCACTGTGGGTCACTCTGAAGACCAGACATGGCACCACAATCTGCATGGGGGTTGTATGCAGACCCCCATCTCAGGAGGAGGAAATGGACAAGGAAATGATAGAAGGCATTCTTAGGATGGCATAAAATAGGGCGATATTGTTGATGGGGACCTGCATATGCCAGATGTTAACTGGAGCACATTTGCTGCAGCCACATCCAAGAGCAGGGTCATTCTCAATGCCCTACAGGGGGCATGCCTCAGACAGTTAGTGTTAGAACCTACTCGGGAGAGAGCAGTCTTAGACCTGGTACTCTCAAATGGGGACAGAGAGAGAATCTCAGATCTAGAAGTGGGTAGCCACCTGGGAACAAGTGACCACCAAACAGTGTGGTTCACGATAAACACAGCCGCAGAGTCAAGCCATATAAAAGTGAGGGTACTGGACTTTAGGAGGGCTGACTTTGTTAAAATGGGAGAGTGCCTCAGAAAAGCACTAGCAAACAGGCAAGAAGGAGGGGTGGAGGAACAATGGGGAAACATCAAAACTGCCATCACAGAGGCAACAAGCCTTTGTGTGAAGCAAATAAACAAATCAAAATGAAAGAAAAAACACTATGTGTCTCAAAAGAGGTGGTGGGGAAGCTTAGGGGGAAAAGATAGCATTCAAGAAGTACAAGGAAACACAGAAAGAGCAGGACAGAGAACTGTACCAGTTAAAGCAGAAGGAAGCAGGGAAGGCAGTCAAAATAAGAAAGGCCCAAACTGAGGAAAAGAGCCAACTCTGTTAAGAAGGTGAATATAACCTTTTATGGGTACATTAGGGAGTGAAGAAAGACCAAGGGAGGGATAGTGAGGCTTAATAAAGGGGACGGTGGGTGGGCAGAGAGGGACAGTGAAAAAGCAGGGATACTGAACGAATACTTCTGCTCAGTATTCACAAAAGAAGAGGAGGGGGAGGTACCTAATCCAGTCAATAGAAGGACTCTGGAGAGGGGGGTCGATATCAGTCCTTTCACAGAAGAAAGGATTCTGAAAGAACTTCTGAAACTGACAATGGACAAAGCAATGGGACCTGATGGGGTTCACCCCAGAATTCTAAAAAAACTAAAGGGAGAACTAGTGACACCACTGACTACCCTTTTTAACAAATCATGGGAGGATGGTGTGGTACCTAAGGACTGGAAGACGGCAGATGTGATTCCCCTTCACAAAAGTGGGAGCAAAGCAGAGGCAGGAAACTACAGACCTGTTAGCTTGACCTCAGTGGTAGGGAAAGTGATGGAATCACTTCTGAAAGAAAGAATTGTTGAGTACCTAGAGGTCAGCGGGGCACAGGACCCAAGACAGCATGGATTAAAAGTGGGAAGGTCATGTCAGATGAATCTAATAGATTTCTTTGACTGGGTGACAAAAGTAGTAGACCAGAGAGGGGCTGTGGACATGGCCTACCTAGGTTTTAGCAAGGCATTTGACAATCCCACACAAAAGATTAATAAACAAATTAGCCAGCCTGGGAGTGGGTCCCAGGGTGGTAGCCTGGGTTAAAAATTGGCTGGACAACAGAACACAGAGGTTAATAAAAGAGGGGTTACTAGCAGGGCACCGCAGGGTTCAGTACTCGGTCCAGTCCTTTCAATGTCTTTAAAACATGGTACATGGGGAACCATGACTGGGATGTCAACATACCGGGGTACACAGTCTACAGAAGGGACAGGGAAGGGAAAAGAGGAGGTGGAGTGGCTCTACACATAAGGAAGGGATCAAAGCTACAGAACTAAAAAGTAAAGGGGGAGGACAAGAGTCACTCTGGGTCACCTTGGAGACAGGGAATGGCATCACAATCCGCACAGGGGTTGTATACAGACCCCCATCTCAAGGGGAGGAAATGGACAAGAAAATGATAGAGGACATTCTCAAAATGGCTGAAAAAGGGGAGATACTGTTAATGGGGGACCTGGATATGCCAGATGTAATCTGGATGACATGTACTGCAGCCACATCCAAGAGCAGGGTCATTCTCGATGCCCTGCAGGGGGCAGGCATTAGACAGCTAGTGTTGGAACCCACTCGGGAGAAAGCAATACTAGACCTGGTACTCTCAAATGGAGAAAGGATCACATATTTAGAAGTCGGTAGACATCTGGGAACAAGCGACCACTGCACAGTGTGCTTCACAATAAGCACAACCATGTAGACAAGCCATACAAAAACAAGCATACTGGACTTTAGAAGGGCTGACTTTGGCAAATGGGTGAATACCTGAGGAATACACTAGCAAATGGGCAAAAAGGAGGGGTGGAAGAACAATGGAGAAAAATCAAAACTGCCATCATAGAGGCAACAAGCCTTTGTGTGAAACAGATAAAGAAAACAAAGCAGAGTAAAAAACCACTATGGTTCTCAAAAGAGGTGGCAGGGAAGGTTAAGGAGAAAAAGGCTGCATTCAAAAAGTATAAGGCATCACAGAAGGAGCACGTCAGGGAACTATATCAATTAAAGCAGAAAGAAGTGGGGAAGGTAGTCAGAATAGCAAAAGCCCAAACTGAAGAAAAAATAGCCAAGCAAGTTAAGAACGGGGATAAAACCTTTTATAGGTACATTAGGGAGCATAGAAAGGTTAAGGGAGGAATAGTGAAGATTAATAAGGGAGAGGGGAGGTGGGCAGAGGGAGACGGTGAAAAGGCAGAGATACTAAATGAATACTTTTGCTCAGTATTCACAAAAGAAGATGAGGAGCAGTTACCTGAATCCTAAAAGAACTAAAGGAGGACCTAGTGACACCACTGACCACACTTTTTAACAAATCATGGGAGGATGGGGTGGTACCTGAGGACTGGAGGAGGGCAGATGTGATTCCCCTTCACAAAAGTGGGAGCAAGGCAGAAGCAGGAAACTACAGACCTGTTAGTTTGACCTCAGTGGTAGGGAAAATGATGGAACCACTTCTGAAAGAAATAATTGTTGAGTACCTAGAAGCAAGGGGCACAGGACCCAAAGCAGCATGGGTTCACAGCGGGAAGGTCATGTCAGACGACTCTAATAGATTTCTTTGACTGGGGCCAAGTAGTAGACCAGGGAGGGCTGTGGACATGGCCTACCTAGACTTTAGCAAGGCATTTGACACAGTCCCACACAAAGATTAATAGTCAAATTAACCAGCCTGGGAGTGGGTCCCAGGGTGGTAGCCTGTGAAACATTGGCTGCACAACAGGACACAGAAGGTAATTGTAAATGGAGTCCACTCTGAAGAAAGAGGGGTTACTAGTGGAGTACCGCAGGGTTCAGTATTGGGTCCAGTCCTTTAATGTCTTTATCAGTGACATTGCAGAGGGACTGGAGGAAAGTATGCCTTTGCAGATGACACAAAGATCTGCAGCAGGGTTGATACACAAGGAGGTGGAAAGGATGAGAAGGACTTGCAAGGTTGGAGGAATGGTCAGACATATGGCAGCTAGATTCAATGCAAAGAAGTGCAAAATAATGCACCTGGGAAACAAGAACCCAGGGAAGAATACACAATGGGTGGGAGGTAGTAACAACAACAAAAAGGAAAGGACCTGGGGGTGATCATCAGATGCCCTTAAGGTTGTAAGCAATGTGAGAAGGCAGTAGGGAGGGCTGGGGATATACTGGGATGTATAGGGAGAGGAATCAGCAGCAGAAAACAAGAAGTTGTTATCCCTCTGTACAGACAGTTGGTGAGACCCCATCTGGAGTACTGTGTCCAGTTCTGGAGACCCCATCTCTGCAAGGACATAGACAGGATGAAGGCAGTTCAGAGGAGGGCAACTAAAATGGTGCAGGGTCTGCAAGAGAAGCCGTATGAGGAGAGACTAGAGGAGCTTAATATGTATACCCTTGAGGAAAGAAGGGAGAGGGGGGACATGATAGAAACTTTTAAGTACCTCAGTGGAATCAACAAAGTCCAAGAGGGTAGCATCTTTCAGAAAAAGAGACTTGCAAGAACAAGGGACACAATTTAAAGATAGAAGGAGGGCGTTCAGGGGCAATGTGAGGAAGTATTATTTCACAGAGAGGGCAGTGGATGCATGGAACAGCCTTCCTGAGGAGGTTGTGGGGTCTAAAACTGTGGGAGAATTCAAGAATGCATGGGACAGACATAAGGCAGTTCTTGTGGGGGGTAGGAAGAAATAGGCTGTTGGTTAATTAGGATCTGCAGCCTATCCTGTAGGTAGGGAAATGGGCAGACTAGATGGGCCAAGCGGTCCTTATCTGCCGTCAAAGTCTATGTTTTTATGTAACCTGGGAGAGGTGCAGGTGGTTGCAGCTGAGCTTGCAAGGGCCGCTGTTCCTCTGCATGTGGCCCTATGAGCCATTAGCTTAATGGCCTTCACCCCCTTTCCTTACTGCTCACACTACCTTTTGCCAGCACTTGGGAAGGAGTTGCACTCCCAACTGAGCATAGCTCAGCGATGTTTCACTGACATCAGTGATGCTGAGTGCCCCCAAAGACCACTTAGTGCCAACATTATCGACTGAGAATGGGGCCCCAGCTCCCACATTTCCACCACACTTACCCTGAGATGGTTTCCATCAGTCTCTCCCCAGATAAGTTCTTCTTCTTCCTCAGTCAATGGCAGGTTTAATGGGAAGAGCAGTACTGCATGCCCAAGAACAGCTTCACAGAAAATCAAAATAAGGACCTGCTTTGAGAGGGGAATGCCATCATGCAAACAAAAGTCTGGGGGGAGGGATATTTCAAACTGCTATAAGTTCCCTGCCCCGCCCCCGGGCAAGAGTAGTATAATAATTGTAAAGTAGCAGTGCATGTAATTGTGAAATTGTTTTGTTTTTGAACACCGATTTTTTAATGTCACTTTTCTTGTGACCAAGAAGGACTAGCATGCAACAAACACTGCTCCGTGACTTTAATGGACAATCAGAGTTCAAGAACAGCTGAGAATAACTATGACAACCAGGAGTTAGTCATATTAAAAGGAGTACTCCTTCCATTATTTCATATGGAAAAAAAATTGCTAACAAGACTCCAAAAACTGAAAAAGGAGGGGCTTACAAGGCATGAGAATATGTGAAATCTAAAGTAGTATATGAATGTATAAGTTCTCATTTTCATCATAAAATGCACTGCTGCTTTAAATGAAATTATTTTTTATTCAGCTTTTTCTCATCCCCCCGGCTCACTCAACCGTACCCCCAGCCCTATCACTGACCTCCTCGTGGACTTATCCGGTTATCCACCATTGGTGTGTGAAAATCCTGTAACCTCATTGGTCAAAACATGTTACATGATCATTGGTAAATCTTGCCTAACCCACGGCTGAGGAATGGCATTTATAAAAAACATATTTAAACACATTTTAAATTTATTTTACATATGGGCCCATTGTATAATCGCAATAAGGCACTCCAGGGTGTGAGTTATTGGGTGATTTACCCACTTCTTGTGTGGTTAAGTCACTCGGCTGCACCTCATGACACACCACACAAGGCGTGGGTAAATCCCCAATAACCCACACCCTGTTGTGCTTTATTGCTTAATTTACCCACAACCATGAAATTGGTGGGTGGACTGCCATATAGGTTGTGCATGGACCTGTGGGGAGTGCTGTTGTGATAACAGGTGGGGCTTTTTCCACCAGCTCCTGTTTTTTTCCCCGAGGTTGCTGACATGCATTGTCGTACCACATGCATGCCTTGGTGTGCTTGTGTGCCTGGCCTCTGGAGACTGCCCTCTCTCCTTCTGTATGTTCCCGCAGTGCTGCCTTCTGGACTCCACTAGGTGGCAGTGGTAGACAGCTAGAGAACTGTTGTTGGGACACTAATTCCTCTCACCTCGGCAAGCCCCGAGTAACCCAAGTTCCTGGCATGGTGAGCCGCAGTGCTACCACAGCAATACCGGGCTGGCTTAAATGGAACTTGTGGTAGACATTTATGGGTCCAGTTGGAGGGCTTCTTATGGCTATAAGAGTGTCGCCTCTCGCAGTCTTAGGACCAGAGGGCTGTAAACTGAAGGTGAGCAGTTCTGTGGTCCTAAGGACACAAGAGGCGACACCCTTTTAGCCATAAGAGGCTCTCCAACTGGACCCATAAAATTATTATAGATCGCTAACTTTATTAAATAAAAAAAAAACTTTTTATTTAATAAAGTTTTTATTTAACCAAGTTAGTGGCAGGAGCAGTCATTGAGAAGCCCGTTACAGTGCTCAGTACTTGAGGTACTCTTATGGTAATAAAAGTACCTCACTCACAACTGAAGGAAGCACTCTGATTGGTCGGGGATGCTCCTGCAATCTATATTTTATATTTTATTCAAGGGGAGGGTAGTTCTCATAAGCATGACAGAAATACAGAACTGCATGTACCAAACTAATTCAAATCACCATGAAGGAACACAGGCTTGTTTACTGAAAGCAGGAATGAATGGTGCAAAAAGGCCTGCCCGGCACTCTGCGGAGGCTGAGAACAACGCATCCAGACACATGTTTCATCCTTGTTTGGACTCCTTATAGAAACATGGATGTTCATGGCAGAAAAAGACCCAGTAGCCATTGAGTCTACACAATACTGGTCTGCATCAATGTGCCAGATCTGCATCTCATCCCAGGGGATGGAGAAGAAGCCATATAGCCATATAAGATCCCACCAGTTTGGCTTATGGTGAACCTAAAATGAAGCAGTTTAAAGCAGCAGTGCAACAAGGACCTAGGTGAATATAGCACTTGTAATATAGCCTGGTACAAAACCACGCATACAGAATAGCATGTGTTAAAACCGGGAACAGACTAATGAGCTGCAACACAATACACCTGGAATGGACTACACAAGCACAGTGAACCAGAACAACAAAGTCCACAAGAAAAGACAACCAAACAAATATTGCATACACATCCCAACCAGTATTTATTGGCATCACAAGCAAATGACAAAGTTAAGTAAACAAAGGACATCATGTAAACATTAAGCCCAGTACCATGCAGTCACTGTCAAGCAAACAAATCGGAGTGACTCAGAAACAGTCCTCTTTAGGAAACAAACCGTAACATAAAGAAACACATTCCACCATCACTGACAGTTACCCAAAAGTCACAGAAACTTCAAGACAATGACCCAATAACTTACTCACTAATGTTTTGTGGGGGGCTTCACCCCCTGGCAGGGGGAGGCACCACCCACACTCCCCACAAGCTATTTATAATAACCTCCTTGTTGGGGCAAAGATGAAGAGCAGGAGAAATACACACGTCTCAACAAACATGAGGAGCAAGAGAAACACACACGACTTGGAGACACTTCAGTTCACACAGCATGACTGTACCGCAATAATGTACATCGGTATAGCAGAAACTTCGGGTCGCACAGCACGACTATCAAGAGCATACACAGCAAGAGCAACAACATCAAAGACACCATGCTATCAGACACCCGCAGCAGCGCTGAAAAGACAACCACGCTATAATGCAGTATAAGCTGTCATGGCGCACACTCTTAATGACATGCAGTAATGCCAACGCTACAGTGTCCACACTATTTTAACCGGATACTGTGCAACTAAATCTTTTTTCACTATAGGCATCATCCAGTGTTATTTGGTGGTAAAATGTTCGTTTTCCACCAAAATATCATTATTTTATAAATGTTTTAATTGATTTTTTTTTTATCAATAAAAAAGAAAAGCTGCCACATTTTGCTTGGCGGTAGCATTGCAGACCTGGCAGGGGTTAGGATTGAGAAAAGGTATCATGGTGCGCAGTAGAGGAGGTAATTAGGAAAATAGATTTGACAGGCATGCTGATCTTTCTGTTAATTGTCGCTGAATTTAGCTTTTAGTAAAAAGGTTTTTCATGTGAATGCATGTGACTGCTGCTTTAAATAGGCACGACAGCCCTGCTGCAGAGTTCTGCAGTCTCCTAAGTGTTTTAGTTAAGGATAAGGTCAGTGAGGTGCTTCCTTGTAATCAAGACGGTCATACTGGAGGATTTTACCCTTGGTTCTGGTCTGGTACAGCAAGCAAACATTTGAAACTGAGAATAGGTGCTTCTAGGATTTCAGAACATCGAGTGTTGATCTTTTAGTAAATGGCATCTTGTGTAATCTTGCAGCTCCTTGCTTACACACTGGAGTGCAGCTTTTTCTTAATTTATCTGTCATGAACTACTCTATAACCAGTGAGCACCTTCCTACTGTTACCAGATTTGTCTCTCAAAAAAAAAAAAAGTGCTGACACTCCATTGCACATAATGTAGCAGGCAATCGATCATTGGACTAGACTCGTTTCATTTCACAGATTCAAGCAATGCACTTGGGACTTGTCTCCAATACTCTACAAAAGTGAATAGCATTTGCCAGCTGATGGAATAAGCTGCTGTTTCATAGGATGCTCACTAATAGGAAAGAGCATATAGTATTCTGTTTATGATAGGTCTTAATGGTTTTTCATCTGACTCCCACTTTTGCTATATATAGCCACCATATGCTATGAAGGGGATAACAGTTTGTTCTGCCCCCTCTGGCTGTGGAATGGGTGCCATTTCCAGTAGGTAATAGAAGGGGGTGGAGCCAGTGCCAGAGGTCCACAGCTCCAGAAACAGAGAGGAGATGGTGGATGCATTTAGACTGTTCAGGCATAGCCTGCCTGCGAAGTAGGTCCTTGATAAGCCAAGACCCGCATTCTTCCCCTTTTCCTTGGTCTGCAGCTGACACTGAGCAGCTCTAGAGTTAAGTGACATAAGCCATTGAGCAGCTTCCACTATGGAACTTGGAGGTGGGTCATCCAGCCCCAGATTCCCCACACTGCACCACTACACCAGGAATTTTTAGTGGGGGCATCTTTCTGTTTGGCCATTAATCCTATGAAATACGGCAACCTGTACTGGCTAGTCTCTGCCATATGACAATGTATTTGATGACAGAAGCACAGGGGAGAGCAATATATCAGGGGTTCAATTGGTCAGGAAGCCACAGAAACTCAGTTCCACCACTTCTTAACAAATTGCATAACAGCTGTACCACCTCTGCCACCTTTCTCCATTGACTACTATAGGAGAGCTTCACCCCTATAAATGTCAGTTCCACCACCTTCCACCACTTAATCATTTCCAGTCTTGCCACTGCAATATATGACACAGGAGTTCAAGCAGTGGTACATCTCAGTGGGAGCACAGCTGCCTACTATGTCCCAAAGGAATGTAAGCAGTGATGTTGGGTAAATAAAAAACTCTGTACTGTAAACTTCATACTGTGGTAGGACCCCTCCCCTACCCAACACTTGCCATTTTTACTGTAACTCTGTAAGGAGTCTTTTTTTATCATTTTCGAGGAGATTGCATTATTTTCTATGGCGTGTATGCTCCTTAGTTTTCCTGTTGAAACTCTAGAAACATAGGCAGTGATAGCAGAAAAAGGCCCCTTGGCCCATATAGTCTGTCCAATCCTACCTATTGTGTGTTGTGAGTACCCTAGTGGTCATTCACTCTCCATCCATCATTCCATTCTCCGCACCCACTTTCACTATCCCCATATGCCTATCCCGCTGCTTTTTTGACACAGACCACTTCCCTTGATGACTTGTTCCACTTCTTCACTACCCTCTCTGTAAACAGATATTTCCAGACATACTTTCTGAACCTCCTTCCCTCCAGTTTCATATTGTTCCCCATTCTGCCTGTGTCTGTATTTGTGTGAACACATTTCTGCTGTCCTCCCTTTTTATCTCCCATATAGAACCTTACAGGCCTTTATCATATCTTGTTTCTACCTCCTGGCCTCCTGCATGTACATGTTTGGGTCTTTTAGCATTTCCCTCATAGGGCTTCCATGCAGACCTCCTTGAATCATCTTGGCGAATCTTCAATGCACCGCCTCCACCATATCCAGGTCCTTTTTCAAGTGTGGACTCCAGAACTGTGTACAGTATTCCAAGTGTGGCCAAACCAGGGTTCTGAACATGGTCAGCATCACCTCCATCTCCTACTGCTACTGATGCCCCTGCCTATGCACCCCAGCATTATTTTTGCCCTCCACACTTACCGTACACTGCACCGATTGTTTTCAGTTGTCTGTAATTATCACCTGCAGGATCTGTTCTTTGGTTGTCTCTTTCATCTTCACACCTCCATTCAGTACTCCATTCTCAGATTTTTGGCCCCTACGTGCTTTACCTTACAATTTTTTGCATTGAATTTCAGCTGCCAGACCACAAAATATTTTTGTAGTTGCCCCAGATCATTCCTCACTGTCCTTACACCCTCCACACTGTCCACTCTGTCGCGCAGATTTTGGTATCTTCTGTGAAGAGACAGATCTTTGCATTAATCCTCTCCCCAGTGTCATAGACACATATAGAAACATAAAAACATAGACTTTGACAGCAGATAAGGACCGCTCGGCCCACCCAGTCTGCCCATTTCCCTACCTATTGGATAAGCTGCAGATCCTAGTTAACCAACAGCCTACTTCCTCCTACCCCCACTAGAATTGCCTTATGTCTGTCCCATGAATTCTTGAATCCCCCCACTGTTTTTGACCCCACTACCTCCTCAGGAAGGCCGTTCCATGCGTTCACCATCCTCTCTGTGAAAAAATACTTCCTCACGTTGCCATCCCCCCTCTATCTTTAAATTGTGCCCCCTTGTTCTTGTGCATCTCTTTTTCTGAAAGATGCTACCCTCTTGTACTCTGTTGATTCCCTAGAGATACTTGAAGGTTTCTATCATGTCCTCCCTCCCTCTTTTCCTCAAGGGTATATATATTAAGCTCCTTTAGTCTCTCTCTTTGTATGGCTTCTGGTGCAGACCCCGCACCATTCTAGTTGCCCTCCTCTGGTCTGCCTCCATCATGTCTGTGTCCTTGCGGAGATGGGGTCTCCAAAACTGTACACAGTACTCCAGATGGTGTCTCACCAACTGCCTGTACAGAGGGATAACAACTTCCCGTTTTCTTCTGGTGAAGCCTCTCCCTGTGCATCCCAGTATCCCTTCAGCCCTTCTTACTGCCTTCTCACATTGCTTGCCTACCTTTAGGTCATCTGATATGACTACCCTCAGGTCCCTTTGCATTTTTGTTGTTGTTAGTACCCCCCCATCCATTGTGTCCTCTTCACCAGGGGTTTTGTTTCCCAGGTGCATTACTTTGCACTTCTTTGCATTAAGTCTAAGCTGCCATACATTTGACCATTCCTCCAACCTTGCCAAATCCCTTCTCATCCTTTCCCTTCTCATCCTTTCCACACCCCCATGTATCAACCCTATTGCAGATCTTTGTCACATATAAGCTCTGGGCTAAGAACCAGTCCCTGGGAACCCCCCCACTGGTGACTTTCTTCCTAACCATCCTTCCAGTCGGTCAATTCCTGACACACCCTGTAACTTTTTTCTCACCCCAGTTCACTCAATTTTTTTTACCAGCCTGTGAGAGTAGCAAAAGCTTTGCTAAAGTCCAGGTATAACACCTTCATTGAATTTGTTATAAGAATCCATTGAACTCAGTCTTTGCAAATGCTTCCTTTATTTTCAAAGCATAGAGGTGGTTTCTTTTGCACTGAGTTATCAATCTGTCAATCAATCAAAATCTTTATTTAACCAGGTGGAACACCGTTGAGAAAAAACTAATTTTTGAGGTGGACCTGGGCAATATGTAAGCAATAAGACACAATGGGGTGTGCATTAGACAGTTCTAATACACGGCTAGGGGGACGTAGTGAGGCACAAGGCCACAGGCCGAGTGCGTCCAGCCCCATAGCCGTGCATTTGAACTGTCTAATGCACATCCCCGAAGTGGCTTATTGCGCTTATAAAATGGGCCTGTGTATTCTAAATGGAGGTTCTAGTTTTAGCTGTGCATTAGACACATCTAATGCACGGCTAACAACCAATCAGATTGCTTGAAATTCCTTTGCCCATTTTATAAACATATTCAGAACACATACTTACATTCATAAATATACATATTCAGTACACATAGTAAAATTATATATACAGTATATACATGTTCAATTTCAGTACATAGTGTAACGTGTACACACAATATACATGAGAGTACATGGAGTAAGTAATGCCCACATCAGTATACAGAGGCACGGGCTCCAATTAGGGAATATGACAGGAGTCAATATACTAAAATAACACAGGCAGTCAAGATAGTGCTGGAGTAACACAGGCAGCTACCTAGAGTAGCATATACATTAATATGGAGTTCGATGGGAGCCTTGAAAGAGAGGAACAGAGGGTAAGAACAGAGGAAGATAATGAGGGGTTGGCTTGGAGCATACATAAAGGGGGGAAGGGAGGGCAAAAACAAAGATACTTGAAAAGGAAGAGGAGCAGTATAGCAAGCCCCTGAAAGTAAGGGATAAGTGCTTGCTTTTAGCATTTTACCTAGGTCATGTTCATGCTTTTAGCATTTTACTTAACACTATTTTTACAATCCCGCTGTCACTCTGTGGTAAAAGTAAAATGAAAACATAAACCACTACCCATTGTTTGCATCTTGGTGTTAACATTTCAGTATAAATGCCTTCTTCGGAGCATGAAGGAGTCTATTTAACAATATTCAGCAATGTTGGGGATTTTTACAATTTTAGATCTGGCAAAATGTCCACATCTTGTAGGAAAGAGTTTTATCATTGGGGAAAATGAAGATACAGTGTAACCCCTCACCCCTGCCTTTTACCAAAACGACAGGTGGCATGCTGTTGGCATTGGCAGCAATAACTGGTGGGGACCTGGGTTCGGGGAGGATGAGGTTACCTGGCACAAGGGGACCTAGGTTTGGCTACTCTGCACAGGGGCACCCAAGTAAATCCGAACACAGGAAGCTATAACTAATGTCCAGAACCAGGACTGGGATTTTTCAGTGTGGCTTTTATTCATAAACTAGCTGAACATAACAAAGCATAGATGGACCCACAAGGAGCTACGTTTACTGATAATGCAGATTAGAGACTACAAGGCGGTCCACTTAAAGAATGAACCCATTTCTACTAATTTCAGGCTCTGGACCCACCAGGCACACAGCCTGGACTTGCATGCGCTTTGGATACACAGCCCGACTGGCCCGGCTCCCCTGCCGGCCACTTAACTGACGGTCCATTTAAAGAATGAACCCAATTTACTTGTTGTGGCTCCCTACACCACTTAGAGTCTGCGACTCCTAGAGAGATTTTTTTCTTACTTCTTCGGACTCCCATCACACAAGGAGAATTCTTTTCCCAAGTTGCGGCTCCCCATACCACTTAGAGTCTACGACTCCTAAAGAGATTTTCCAATTTGCGACCCACATCTGGGTACCTACCTCATCACTGGCCAGGCGCATGAGGCAAGTAGCAATCACAGCAGAAATCCGTAGAGGTGGACCTGGTTACTAAAGATGGGGGGTTTGCCCACCTCCAGCTCCCACAGCCCATACCCGGCCATTTCTCTGGAGAAACACTGCTCCATTTGTTTGTCCTAGTACAATAGGCCTCCCAAATAGTAAGTCAAATACCATACTTCTTCACATTCCCAAGCTGAAGAAACACATAGTTTGCCCTTTCAAATTAGAGCAAAACACTCACCCTTTCGTTGCAGGTGCCCCACAGGCGAAGTACAACTTCTTCCACTTTTAAGACCAAACAGAAACTGTAAAAAAGGCAGCTTACTTCCTTTAGCAGACATTAGGGGATTGCCCCTGGAATCCACATAGGGATACTTTACCTCCCCCCAGAGGGAGGGGGGCACTGAGACCTGGACAGCGGTCTCCACCACTTAAAACTGGACACTGACCTTCTCACTTCAAAACAAAACAGGAGACTTCCTTCTCCCACAGAAGGTAAAAAGAAAACTGACTTTGAAAACTCCCAACGTTCTATCTCACTCCCTCTGCTGCAGATTCCAATGTGGCTTATGCAGCTGCGACAGTTCTATGGTGATGTCATCTCTCAGTATCAGCTGAGACTGAGAACAGAGTGAGACAGTGTGAAACCCGTCTAACTGGAGTTTCACAAGCTGCCTTCCCTGCCTACCACTAGGTCTTACTGGGATTCTAGTAACCCCGGGTAACAAGGGGTTACACTTGCCCTTGACCAGGAAAATTACTGTCCCCAGTCATTATACACCCGGCCTTAGGCCATCCCACCCTATGTGCTACCTGCGGAGGATGGTGATCAGGCCCCCTCCTACCATGTGCAAGCACAGGCAGGCAACACTAAGGGCCTAGAGGCCTGTAGCGGACATGTCAGCCTCTACACTATCCACTTACTATGGACACCTAGTGGCTCTGGTAGAACTATCCAGAGCATAGCCCTGATAGATCTGTAGCACTGCGTGTCCCTACTGCAGGTCAGGGCCACAGCCTGTCCATCCCACCTAACCCTCTAGGGAGAACCTATCTGCCTCTAACATAACATTCCAAAACAAAAAAAAAACCTGGGGACCTCCCCGACCTTGGGCAACCTGCAACCACACCATTAAAATACCAATTTACTGCCTCCTCCCTACCCCCACAACCACACCTGTGGAAGGAAAAGGGTTAATACAGTAACAACCATAACAATAACAACACAGTACTTTAAATTTCTACACAATAAAGCACTGACGAGGAACTCCGATGAGTCCCTCCTCCTCTTCTTGTCTTCTCTTCTGTCTTCCCAGGAACACCTTTAAGAAAAAGAAAGACAAAACACACTCCTAATCTGCATACACAGTATACCTAAACAACCACTACCATACAAAAAACACTGAACAATCCCAAAAAGATTTTTTAGAAAAAAGGTAGAAAAACAGTATTTACATTAGAATACAACAATGACATTATTTACTATACACATTTGGGGGGATGGAGTGCCCTAAAAGTCCCAACTAGTGACCACAAGGCCCGAAGGCTAGTCCAATAAAGAGTCTCTCCTGGGCCGGAGCCCCGAGAAGCACAGTTCTAAAAGGCCAAAGTCCCGAAGGGGAGAGCCTTTGTGGACAGTTCACATATTTTGAAGTCTGTAGTGTAGGGTGTGTACTGCAATGTAATAAAGATAGAAAAGGTTTCGGACTTACCAGCCATTTGTAGTACAAGAATCTGCACAAACCTGGTCCACGTCCGAAGACTCTCCCTGGCAGCGTTTCTTCTGATACAGCTGGGCGGACATCTTCCGGGAACCACAGGGGGGCACATCTGGAAACAGCTGGGCTGATGTCATCAATGGAGACGGAACCTTAGAACAGGAACAAAAAGGAAAACAGCTGGTCCGACGTCATCCGATTACCAGGCGATGAACAGGAAAACAGCTGGGCTGGTGTCCTCTCTGGATCTGAAGTCATCTGGTGGTACAGTAGATGGTTGCTGAACAGGACAGTACACTGTAGACTGATGAATGTGGAGCACCTGAATCCTTGGTTATTCATATTGGCGGATCAATAAGGGCACTTCACAGTCTGGTGTGGCAGTATTGACTACCACTGCTCTGCTCTCCATTTTGTAGGCACGGGCTTAATTGCTGGGAGGTCCTTGCACTGAGGTCAATAGTATCAGGGGTCAGGGGCTTGAATTATTACCCCGTCTGGGCGCACATAACTCACACAGTGGGAGATTTCACATCCCTCTCCATCCACTATTCTCACTCTGTCCATAAACAGTGTCCTGCCTCTCTTCCACTGCGTATACTTTTCGTGGAACAGTCTATTCTTTACATGCTGGTTGGCCCCAGGATACACATTTTTCATTGCTTCATCCCAGATCCAGGATTTCCTGCAGTCCTCAATCTCCTCCCAGACTCTCCGAGGAAAGGTAGGAAAGGTCATACCATAGATCTCATTTGCCTTTCTACGAACCAGTCTCTCCTCTTTACTTGCTTTGGTCAATCTGAGACCACTGGCCTGGCTTGGGGGTGGCTAGTCCTGGTTCTGCCAGCTTCGCATCCTCAAAGAAATTAAAAACGGATCCCTGACTTCTTCCTCTTGTAAAGCCAGGGCAGTGGCATCACCACCTTCTTCAATACATTCCTCCGAGGTAAGATCTTGAGGCTGTGTACCCGTTCCTTTTTCACAAGGCCACATGGGTTCCCCCTCATCTTCCTCTTCACTGAGGATCTGAGCCCAGGAGTGAGCAGTCATTCTCACCCCCGAGACTATCCATTTATCGCTAAGCGCAGAGTTCGACACCCCCCATTCAAAGGCCTCCCGCATCTCATCTTCACCTAAGAGACTTGGGCTAGGCCCCCACCAGGGGTCTAGTGATGCTTTATCCGAACTTTCTGAGATCCAGCATCCAAAACTTCAACTTCAGGTTCAGTCTCTAACTTTGCACCTCTAGCTTTGTGCCACACTCCCGAGGGACCTTCCTCCACAGGCTCCGCTAGTGCTGTGTGCTGCCAACTGCAGATTCCTGAATCTTTGTCCATGTGGGAGCCAAACGAATTGGAGGCACTTTATACAAGCCATATTTTTAGGCATCCAGCACAGTGAGGAATCATGAAGACATCCTTCCAGCACTCAAGCATATTTGGCATACATGCACTGGATAATTAGAATTGCCACATCAGGAGGAGTTGCCTCCATAGCACCACTTTTCAATATCTCTCAGTCTATTTACTGCTGCTGTTACTGCAACCCAGGCATGAGCCGGTAACGAGCTGGTCCTGAGGCCATAACTGCAGAAAATAAACAAAAGTTCACTGTAACTGAAAGTCCCACTTTATGAACACACTCTGTAGCTTTAAAATGGCTCCTCTGCTGCTGTGTTTACTTTACTACCCCACCCTGTAATGGCGGCAGCACTCCTGTGCATCAACATTTAGAATCTGGGTCAAGCCACTGCGCACGATTTACACTAGCTACTGATAACTTTTACTTAAACTGCACAACTTGCTCTGATTTGGCTTTTCACACATTTACAGGATTTTCCTTGGACTTTTCACAAGCTGGTAACATTCATTTAATTCACAGTCCCTTAAAGCTTCAGGTTTCAGCTCAGGATTGCCTGCTTCTACTAGTGTTGCATTTTTCTACAACCCACAGTCTCTCTCTGGCTGCAAACTTTAAACTGAGGCTATTTTCACTTCCATGCACACATTCAATGGCTTTACAGACTTGCACTTGCTGGCAGGATCACACAGTCGCTTCTTGCAAAGCGACTATACTGCTGCACACATTTTATATGGCATTACTGAAAATCACTGTTTGAGCAGTTTTGAATTGTTTACTCACTGTTATTAGTAGCAACTTGCTGCGATGGGGTAAAATGGCCTGCAGCCAGTTTTTGAAGGCCTCTGAACACAACCGGGCGGGCAGTCTCAGCGATCGTCAGTTTAACCACCAAATTCACTATTTCCACGATCGATTTGCAGGTTGAGCCCGATTTTAAACTCAAAAAGTCTATTTTTTTTTTTACTGTTTACAGCGCTTTGAATACCTCGCGATGCTCCTCCACTGCCAATACACGCACTACACTCTGTCTCCCTCTCGAATGCTGAGGCAGTCTCAGTAAAGCTGGCTGAGGGGCCGGACTAATGGCAATCTGACCAACCACACGACGCCATGCAAATGAGCCTCTTCTTCCTCACGAGGGCTCCTCTCCTCACGGAGATCGTCGAGCAGGCAAATTTAAACTGTAAAATGCACTTTTTTTTTTCTTCAACTGACTCCACGGCGGGAACCCATTTCAACCATGTAACATTGCCATTAACTCTGCAGTCTCTCTACACAGAAAGCATTCCCAACGTCCAGGGCATAATTTCTCTGTTACTACCCCTAGTTTTCCACACTTACCTTCACAGAATTAATTTTAAAAGCATTTCAAACGTCCAGGGCATAATTTCTCTGTTGCTACCCCTAGCTTTCCACACTTTTCCTCACAGAATTCACTTTAAAAGCATTTCAAACGTCCAGGGCACAATTTCTCTGTTGCTACCCCTAGTTTTCCACACTTTTCCTCACAGAATTCACTTTAAAAGCATTTCAAACGTCCAGGGCACAATTTTTCTGTTGCTACCCTAGTTTTCACACTTTTCTTCACAGAATTCATTTTAAAGCTGACAAAATGCTGTAAACAATTTTGATGCAGGACAAGGACACTCTTTGGCTTTACAGCTCCTTGGTAAACAGTTGGCATTTTTAAATAGCAGCACAAGATTCACAGCACACAGCAACACACTAGGAAATTGTTTCAGCTTTTTGGGCTACCCACTGCCAGATAGCCAAAACGCTAGCCCCCTTGCCCAAGCACCTTCCTTCCGAACAAATCCAGCGCTGCCTCCATTTTGTAACCCCTCACCCTGCCTTTTTACTAAAATGACAGGTGGCATGCTGTTGGCGTTGGCAGCAATACCTGGTGGGGACCTGGGTTGGGGAGGATGAGTTACCTGGAACAAGGGACCTAGGTTTGGCTACTCTACAGGGCACCCAAGTAAATCCGAACACAGGAAGCAATAACTGTAATGTCCAGATCCAGGATTGGGATTTTCAATGTGGCTTTTATTCATAAACTAGCTGAACATAACAAGATAGATGGACCTCTCAAGGGCCTTTACTGATAATGCAGATTAGAGACTACAAGGTGGTCCACTTAAAGAATGAACCCATTTCTACTAATTTCAGGCTCTGGACCCACCAGACACACAGCCTGGACTTGCATGCGCTTTGGATACACAGCCCGACTGGCCCGGCTCCCCTGCTGGCCACTCAACTGACGGTCCATTTAAAGAATGAACCCAATTTACTTGTTGTGGCTCCCCACACCACTTAGAGTCTGCGACTTCTAGAGAGATTTTTTTCTTACTTCTTCGGACTCCCATCACACAAGGAGAATTCTTTTCCCAAGTTGTGGCTCCCCACACCACTTAGAGTCTACGACTCCTAGAGAGATTTTCCAATTTGCGAACCACATCTGGGTACCTACCTCATCACTGGCCAGGTACATGAGGCAACTAGCAATCACAGCAGAAATCCGTAGAGGTGGACCTGGTTACTAAAGATGGGGGGTTTGCCCACCTCCAGCTCCCACAGCCCATACCCGGCCATTTCTCTGGAGAAACACTGCTCCATTTGTTTGTCCTAGTACAATAGGCCTCCCAAATAGTAAGTCAAATACCATACTTCTTCACATTCTCAAGTTGAAGAAATACATAGTTTGCCCTTTCAAATTAGAGCAAAACACTCACCCTTTCGTTGCAGTGCTCCCACAGGCAAGTACAACTTCTTCCACTTTTAAGACCAAACAGAAACTGTAAAAAGGCAGCTTTCCTTAGCAGACATTAGGATTGCCCCTGGAATCCACATAGAGGTTTTTACTCCCCCAGAGGGAAGGGGGCACTGAGACCTGGACAGCGGTCTCCACCACTTAAAACTGGACACTGACCTTCTCACTTCAAAACAAAACAGGAGACTTCCTTCTCCCACAGAAGGTAAAAAGAAAACTGACTTTGAAAACTCCCAACGTTCTATCTCACTCCCTCTGCTGCAGATTCCAATGTGGCTTATGCAGCTGCGACAGTTCTATGGTGATGTCATCTCTCAGTATCAGCTGAGACTGAGAACAGAGTGAGACAGTGTGAAACCCGTTTAACTGGAGTTTCACAAGCTGCCTTCCCTGCCTACCACTAGGTCTTACTGGGATTCTAGTAACCCCGGGTAACAAGGGTTACACTTGCCCTGACCAGGAAAATTACTGTCCCCAGTCATTATACACCCGGCCTTAGGCCATCCCACCCTATGTGCTACCTGCCGGAGGGTGTGATCAGGCCCCCTCCTACCATGTGCAAGCACAGGCAGGCAACACTAAGGCCCTAGAGGCCTGTAGCGGACATGTCAGCCTCTACACTATCCACTTACTATGGACACCTAGTGGCTCTGGTAGAACTATCCAGAGCATAGCCCTGATAGATCAGCACTGCGGTCCCTACTGCAGGTCAGGGCCACAGCCTGTCCATCCCACCTAACCCTCTAGGGAGAACCTATCTGCCTCTAACATAACATTCCAAAACAAAAAAAAAACCCCGGGACCTCCCCGACCTTGGGCAACCTGCAACCACACCATTAAAATACCAATTTACTGCCTCCTCCCTACCCCCACAACCACACCTGTGGAAGGAAAAGGGTTAATACAGTAACAACCATAACAATAACAACACAGTACTTTAAATTTCTACACAATAAAGCACTGACGAGGAACTCCGATGAGTCCCTCCTCCTCTTCTTGTCTTCTCTTCTGTCTTCCCAGGAACACCTTTAAGAAAAAGAAAGACAAAACACACTCCTAATCTGCATACACAGTCTACCTAAACAACCACTACCATACAAAAAACACTGAACAATCCCAAAAAGATTTTTCAGAAAAAAGGTAGAAAAACAGTATTTACATTAGAATACAACAATGACATTATTTACAATACACATTTGGGGGGATGGAGTGCCCTAAAAGTCCCAACTAGTGACCACAAGGCCCGAAGGCTAGTCCAATAAAGAGTCTCTCCTGGGCCGGAGCCCCGAGAAGCACAGTTCTAAAAGGCCAAAGTCCCAAGGGAGAGTCTTTGTGACAGTTCACATATTTTGAAGTCTGTAGTGTAGGTGTGTACTGCAATGTCATAAAGATAGAAAAGTTCGGACTTACCAGCCATTTGTAGTACAAGAATCTGCACAAACCTGGTCCACGCTCAAGACTCCCCTGGCAGCTTTCTTCTGATACAGCTGGGCGGACATCTTCCGGGAACCACAGGGGGGCACATCTGGAAACAGCTGGGCTGATGTCATCAATGGAGACGGAACCTTAGAACAGGAACAAAAAGAAAAACAGCTGGTCCGACGTCATCCGATTACCAGGCGATGAACAGGAAAACAGCTGGGCTGGTGTCCTCTCTGGATCTGAAGTCATCTGGTGGTACAGTAGATGGTTGCTGAACAGGACAGTACACTGTAGACTGATGAATGTGGAGCACCTGAGTCCTTGGTTATTCATATTGGCGGATCAATAAGGGCACTTCACAGTCTGGTGTGGCAGTATTGACTACCACTGCTCTGCTCTCCATTTTGTAGGCACGGGCTTAATTGCTGGGAGGTCCTTGCACTGAGGTCAATAGTATCAGGGTCAGGGGCTTGAATTATTACCCCGTCTGGGCGCACATAACTCACACAGTGGGAGATTTCACATCCCTCTCCATCCACTATTCTCACTCTGTCCATAAACAGTGTCCTGCCTCTCTTCCACTGCGTATACTTTTCGTGGAACAGTCTATTCTTTACATGCTGGTTGGCCCCAGGATGCACATTTTTCATTGCTTCATCCCAGATCCAGGATTTCCTGCAGTCCTCAATCTCCTCCCAGACTCTCCGAGGAAAGGTAGGAAAGGTCATACCATAGATCTCATTTGCCTTTCTACGAACCAGTCTCTCCTCTTTACTTGCTTTGGTCAATCTGAGACCACTGGCCTGGCTTGGGGGTGGCTAGTCCTGGTTCTGCCAGCTTCGCATCCTCAAAGAAATTAAAAACGGATCCCTGACTTCTTCCTCTTGTAAAGCCAGGGCAGTGGCATCACCACCTTCTTCAATACATTCCTCCGAGGTAAGATCTTGAGGCTGTGTACCCGTTCCTTTTTCACAAGGCCACATGGGTTCCCCCTCATCTTCCTCTTCACTGAGGATCTGAGCCCAGGAGTGAGCAGTCATTCTCACCCCCGAGACTATCCATTTATCGCTAAGCGCAGAGTTCGACACCCCCCATTCAAAGGCCTCCCGAATCTCATCTTCACCTTAGAGACTTGGGCTAGGCCCCCCCACCCAGGGGTCTAGTGATGCTTTATCCGAACTTTCTGAGATCCAGCATCCAAAACTTCAACTTCAGGTTCAGTCTCTAACTTTGCACCCTCTAGCTTTGTGCCACACTCCCCCGAGGGACCTTCTTCCACAGGCTCCGCCTAGTGTTGTGTGCTGCCAACTGCAGATTCCTGAATCTTTGTCCATGTGGGAGCCAAACGAATTGGAGGCACTTTATACAAGCCATATTTTTGAAGGCATCCAGCACAGTGAGGAATCATGAAGACATCCCTTCCAGCACTCAAGCATATTTGGCATACATGCACTGGATAATTAGGAATTGCCACATCAGGAGGGAGTTGCCCTCCATAGCACCACTTTTCAATATCTCTCAGTCTATTTACTGCTGCTGTTACTGCAACCCAGGCATGAGCCGGGTAACGAGCTGGTCCTGAGGCCATAACTGCAGAAAAATAAACAAAAGTTCACTGTAACTGAAAGTCCCACTTTACTGAACACACTCTGTAGCTTTAAAATGGCTCCTCTGCTGCTGTGTTTACTTTACTACCCCACCCTGTAATGGCGGCGGCAGCACTCCTGTGCATCAACATTTAGAATCTGGGTCAAGCCACTGCGCACCCGATTTACACTAGCTACTGATAACTTTTACTTAAACTGCACAACTTGCTCTGATTTGGCTTTTCACACATTTACAGGATTTTCCTTGGACTTTTCACAAGCTGGTAACATTCATTTAATTCACAGTCCCTTAAAAGCTTCAGGTTTCAGCTCAGGATTGCCTGCTTCTACTAGTGTTGCATTTTCTACAACCCACAGTCTCTCTCTGGCTGCAAACTTTAAACTGAGGCTATTTTCACTTCCATGCACACATTCAATGGCTTTACAGACTTGCACTTGCTGGCAGGACATCACACAGTCGCTTCTTGCAAAGCGACTATACTGCTGCACACACATTTTATATGGCATTACTGAAAATCACTGTTTGAGCAGTTTTTGAATTGTTTACTCACTGTTATTAGTAGCAACTTGCTGCGATGGGGTAAAATGGCCTGCAGCCAGTTTTTGAAGGCCTCTGAACACAACCGGGCGGGCAGTCTCAGCGATCGTCAGTTTAACCACCAAATTCACTATTTCCACGATCGATTTGCAGGTTGAGCCCGATTTTAAACTCAAAAGTCTATTTTTTTACTGTTTACAGCGCTTTGAATACCTCGCGATGCTCCTCCACTGCCAACACGCACTCACACTCTGTCTCCTCTCGATGCTGAGGCAGTCTCAGTAAAGCTGGCTGAGGGGCGGACTAATGGCAACTGACCAACCACACGACGCCATGCAAATGAGCCTCTTCTTCCTCATTAGGCTCCTTTCTCACGGAGATCGCCGAGCAGGCAAATTTAAACTGTAAATGCACTTTTTTTTCTTCAACTGACTCCATGGGAACCCATTTCAACCATGTAACATTGCCATTAACTCTGCAGTCTCTACACAGAAAGCATTCCCAACGTCCAGGCATAATTTCTCTGTTACTACCCCTAGTTTTCCACACTTACCTTCACAGAATTAATTTTAAAGCATTTCAAACGTCCAGGGCATAATTTCTCTGTTGCTACCCTAGCTTTCACACTTTTCCTCACAGAATTCACTTTAAAAGCATTTCAAACGTCCAGGCACAATTTCTCTGTTGCTACCCCTAGTTTTCCACACTTTTCCTCACAGAATTCACTTTAAAAGCATTTCAAACGTCCAGGCACAATTTTTCTGTTGCTACCCCTAGTTTTCCACACTTTTCTTCACAGAATTCATTTTAAAGCTGACAAAATGCTGTAAACAATTTTGATGCAGGACAAGGGCACACTCTTTGGCTTTTACAGCTCCTTGGTAAACAGTTGGCATTTTTAAATAGCAGCACAAGATTCACAGCACACAGCAACACACTAGGAAATTGTTTCAGCTTTTTGGCTACCCACTGCCAGATAGCCAACGCATGAGCCCCTTGCCCAAGCACCTTCCTTCCGAACAAATCCAAAGCGCTGCCTCCATTTTTGTAACCCCTCACCCCTGCCTTTTTACTAAAATGACAGGTGGCATGCTGTTGGCGTTGGCAGCAATACCTGGTGGGGACCTGGGTTCGGGGAGGATGAGGTTACCTGGAACAAGGGGACCTAGGTTTGGCTACTCTGCACAGGGGCACCCAAGTAAATCCGAACACAGGAAGCAATAACTGTAATGTCCAGATCCAGGATTGGGATTTTTCAATGTGGCTTTTATTCATAAACTAGCTGAACATAACAAAGCATAGATGGACCCCCAAGGGGCTACGTTTACTGATAATGCAGATTAGAGACTACAAGGTGGTCCACTTAAAGAATGAACCCATTTCTACTAATTTCAGGCTCTGGACCCACCAGACACACAGCCTGGACTTGCATGCGCTTTGGATACACAGCCCGACTGGCCCGGCTCCCCTGCTGGCCACTCAACTGACGGTCCATTTAAAGAATGAACCCAATTTACTTGTTGTGGCTCCCCACACCACTTAGAGTCTGCGACTTCTAGAGAGATTTTTTTCTTACTTCTTCGGACTCCCATCACACAAGGAGAATTCTTTTCCCAAGTTGTGGCTCCCCACACCACTTAGAGTCTACGACTCCTAGAGAGATTTTCCAATTTGCGACCCACATCTGGGTACCTACCTCATCACTGGCCAGGTACATGAGGCAACTAGCAATCACAGCAGAAATCCGTAGAGGTGGACCTGGTTACTAAAGATGGGGGGTTTGCCCACCTCCAGCTCCCACAGCCCATACCCGGCCATTTCTCTGGAGAAACACTGCTCCATTTGTTTGTCCTAGTACAATAGGCCTCCCAAATAGTAAGTCAAATACCATACTTCTTCACATTCCCAAGCTGAAGAAACACATAGTTTGCCCTTTCAAATTAGAGCAAAACACTCACCCTTTCGTTGCAGGTGCCCCACAGGCGAAGTACAACTTCTTCCACTTTTAAGACCAAACAGAAACTGTAAAAAAGGCAGCTTTCTTCCTTTAGCAGACATTAGGGGATTGCCCCTGGAATCCACATAGGGATACTTTACTCCCCCCCCCAGAGGGAAGGGGGCACTGAGACCTGGACAGCGGTCTCCACCACTTAAAACTGGACACTGAACTTCTCACTTCAAAACAAAACAGGAGACTTCCTTCTCCCACAGAAGGTAAAAAGAAAACTGACTTTGAAAACTCCCAACGTTCTATCTCACTCCCTCTGCTGCAGATTCCAATGTGGCTTATGCAGCTGCGACAGTTCTATGGTGATGTCATCTCTCAGTCTCAGCTGAGACTGAGAACAGAGTGAGACAGTGTGAAACCCATTTAACTGGAGTTTCACTAGCTGCCTTCCCTGCCTACCACTAGGTCTTACTGGGATTCTAGTAACCCCGGGTAACAAGGGGTTACACTCGCCCTTGACCAGGAAAATTACTGTCCCCAGTCATTATACACCTGCCTTAGGCCATCCCACCCTATGTGCTACCCATGGAGGGTGGTGATCAGGCCCCTCCTACCATGTGCAAGCACAGGCAGGCAACACAAGGCCCAGAGGCCTGTAGCGACATGTCAACCTCTACACCATCCACTTACTATGGACACCTAGTGGCTCTGGTAGAACTATCCAGAGCATAGCCCTGATAGATCAGCACTGCGGTCCCTACTGCAGGTCAGGGCCACAGCCTGTCCATCCCCCTAACCCTCTAGGGAGAACCTATCTGCCTCTAACATAACATTCCAAACAAAAAAAACCCGGGACCTCCCGACCTTGGGCAACCTGCAATCACACCATTAAAATACCAATTTACTGCCTCCTCCCTACCCCCACAACCACACCTGTGGAAGGAAAAGGTTAATACAGTAACAACCATAACAATAACAACACAGTACTTTAAATTTCTACACATAAAGCACTGATGAGGAACCCGATGAGCCCGTCCTCCTCTTCTTGTCTTCTCTTCTGTCTTCCCAGGAACACCTTTAAGAAAAGAAAGACAAAACACACTCTAATCTGCATACACAGTCTACCTAAACAACCACTACCATACAAAAACACTGAACAATCCCAAAAAGATTTTTTAGAAAAAAGGTAGAAAAACAGTATTTACATTAGAATACAACAATGACATTATTTACAATACACATTTGGGGGGATGGAGTGCCCTAAAAGTCCCAACTAGTGACCACAAGGCCCGAAGGCTAGTCCAATAAAGAGTCTCTCCTGGGCCGGAGCCCCGAGAAGCACAGTTCTAAAAGGCCAAAGTCCCGAAGGGGAGAGCCTTTGTGGACAGTTCACATATTTTGAAGTCTGTAGTGTAGGGTGTGTACTGCAATGTATTAAAGATAGAAAAGGTTTTGGACTTACCAGCCATTTGTAGTACAAGAATCTGCACAAACCTGGTCCACGGCTGAAGACTCTCCCTGGCAGCATTTCTTCTGATACAGCTGGGCGGACATCTTCCGGGAACCACAGGGGGGCACATCTGGAAACAGCTGGGCTGATGTCATCAATGGAGACGGAACCTTAGAACAGGAACAAAAAGAAAAACAGCTGGTCCGACGTCATCCGATTACCAGGCGATGAACAGGAAAACAGCTGGGCTGGTGTCCTCTGGATCTGAAGTCATCTGGTGGTACAGTAGATGGTTGCTGAACAGGACAGTACACTGTAGACTGATGAATGTGGAGCACCTGAGTCCTTGGTTATTCATATTGGCGGATCAATAAGGGCACTTCACAGTCTGGTGTGGCAGTATTGACTACCACTGCTCTGCTCTCCATTTTGTAGGCACGGGCTTAATTGCTGGGAGGTCCTTGCACTGAGGTCAATAGTATCAGGGGTCAGGGCTTGAATTATTACCCTGCCTGGGCGCACATAACTCACACAGTGGGAGATTCACGTCCCTCTCCATCCACTATTCTCACTCTGTCCATAAACAGTGTCCTGCCTCTCTTCCACTGGCGATACTTTTCGTGGAACAGTCTATTCTTTACATGCTGGTTGGCCCCAGGATACACATTTTCATTGCTTCATCCCAGATCCAGGATTTCCTGCAGTCCTCAATCTCTCCCAGACTCTCCGAGGAAAGGTAGGAAAGGTCATACCATAGATCTCATTTGCCTTTCTACGAACCAGTCTCTCCTCTTTACTTGCTTTGGTCAATCTGAGACCACTGGCCTGGCTTGGGGGTGGCTAGTCCTGGTTCTGCCAGCTTCGCATCCTCAAAGAAATTAAAAACGGATCCCTGACTTCTTCCTCTTGTAAAGCCAGGGCAGTGGCATCACCACCTTCTTCAATACATTCCTCCGAGGTAAGATCTTGAGGCTGTGTACCCGTTCCTTTTTCACAAGGCCACATGGGTTCCCCCTCATCTTCCTCTTCACTGAGGATCTGAGCCCAGGAGTGAGCAGTCATTCTCACCCCCGAAACTATCCATTTATCGCTAAGCGGAGTTCGACACCCCCCATTCAAAGGCCTCCCGCATCTCATCTTCACCTTAGAGACTTGGGCTAGGCCCCCCCACCCAGGGGTCTAGTGATGCTTTATCCGAACTTTCTGAGATCCAGCATCCAAAACTTCAACTTCAGGTTCAGTCTCTAACTTTGCACCCTCTAGCTTTGTGCCACACTCCCCCGAGGGACCTTCCTCCACAGGCTCCGCCTAGTGCTGTGTGCTGCCAACTGCAGATTCCTGAATCTTTGTCCATGTGGGAGCCAAACGAATTGGAGGCACTTTATACAAGCCATATTTTTGAAGGCATCCAGCACAGTGAGGAATCATGAAGACATCCCTTCCAGCACTCAAGCATATTTGGCATACATGCACTGGATAATTAGAATTGCATCAGGAGGGAGTTGCCTCCATAGCACCACTTTTCAATATCTCTCAGTCTATTTACTGCTGCTGTTACTGCAACCCAGGCATGATCCGGTAACGAGCTGGTCCTGAGGCCATAACTGCAGAAAATAAAAAAAGTTCACTGTAACTGAAAGTCCCACTTTACTGAACACACTTGTAGCTTTAAAATGGCTCCTCTGCTGCTGTGTTTACTTTACTACCCCACCCTGTAATGGACGCGCAGCACTCCTGTGCATCAACATTTAGAATCTGGGTCAAGCCACTGCGCACCCGATTTACACTAGCTACTGATAACTTTTACTTAAACTGCACAACTTGCTCTGATTTGGCTTTTCACACATTTACAGGATTTTCCTTGGACTTTTCACAAGCTGGTAACATTCATTTAATTCACAGTCCCTTAAAAGCTTCAGGTTTCAGCTCAGGATTGCCTGCTTCTACTAGTGTTGCATTTTTCTACAACCCACAGTCTCTCTCTGGCTGCAAACTTTAAACTGAGGCTATTTTCACTTCCATGCACACATTCAATGGCTTTACAGACTTGCACTTGCTGGCAGGACATCACACAGTCGCTTCTTGCAAAGCGACTATACTGCTGCACACACATTTTATATGGCATTACTGAAAATCACTGTTTGAGCAGTTTTTGAATTGTTTACTCACTGTTATTAGTAGCAACTTGCTGCGATGGGGTAAAATGGCCTGCAGCCAGTTTTTGAAGGCCTCTGAACACAACCAGGCGGGCAGTCTCAGCGATCGTCAGTTTAACCACCAAATTCACTATTTCCACGATCGATTTGCAGGTTGAGCCCGATTTTAAACTCAAAAAAGTCTATTTTTTTTTTTACTGTTTACAGCGCTTTGAATACCTCGCGATGCTCCCTCCACTGCCAATACACGCACTACACTCTGTCTCCCTCTCGAATGCTGAGGCAGTCTCAGTAAAGCTGGCTGAGGGGTGGGACTAATGGCAATCTGACCAACCACACGTCGCCATGCAAATGAGCCTCTTCTTCCTCACGAGGGCTTCTCTCCTCACGGAGATCGTCGAGCAGGCAAATTTAAACTGTATGTAACCCCTAGATGGCGCTATCCCAGGGGCTACTACCCCTGCCTGATTTGCCACTAACAGGTTGAGGGGCCTGGATCCAATGGCGGGTGCCTCCACCCAGAGGTCAGGGTTTGCAATAGTTAAACTAACTTGGTCACAGCCCTCTGGGACACTGCAACCCCTTTCTTCCCACTAGTGGCCCACACAATATATCAGAATTACCTTCACAGTATACACTTACCCCCAGGTCTGGTTCCGCACTGGGACCTCCCAGAAATGAGATACAGTGCAACAATCACAGTACAGTACTTTAACATAGACAAATACTCAGGCAGTATAACTTTGCTGAAACAAGCAGCTCTGATTTATTTAGGGGATATAACAAGGACAGGGGAAATCAGGTTAATTAGCTTATCACTCTAATAATCTACCTATGGCTCTGTGCACAGGCCTATCCCTATCAGTTACTGTCCCTGGGTACCCAAGCCCTAGTGGCTAGTCCAAACCGTGGCAGCTGGTAGGGGCCCTTTCACACAGAGAAAAGGAGAATTAAACAGTCAGCAGTACAGTAATTCCATTTGGATTTAATGTGGCAATTCAACAGGGAGCAACCCTGAATTAGTACTCACGACCTCCAAATAAGATAGGGTCCTTCAATGTCAGCAGGGCTCACTTGAGGTACACAAACCTCTTCACACATCCATATAAAAGAAAGTACTATACCAGGCAGGCTGCATCTGTATCCCGATCGCAATTACTGCACAATACCCGGGAGAACACACAGCAGATTCAGTTCCTGACAGACCGAGTGCAATTTCCAGCAATTCTTCCAGTCTTCTACAGGGTGAGCCTGGTTTCTACTCTTCAGAGATCCTTTGATTCTTTTCACAGGACGGATTCAGTCCTAACAAGCTGTTACACAAGCTGCAGACCGGAACTCTGGGCCTTACACACGTTTTTTGACTAAAACTGCACACTGAAAAAGCACAGGGCTTCTTCCTCCTTCACTGCCAAAGCTCAACTCAAACTCCAACCGACAAAACCGGCACTTCCTTTGAGTTCCTCCCAGTTCTTGACTGGATTGGCTGTCACCACAATAGACTGCTGCTGTTGGTCCAAAAGGCACTGAAGTCTCAAACTACATCTCCAGAGTCACTGCCCATACAATCCTCTTGTGGCTGGCTCAGATTATGAGTCCAAGTTCTGATTCGTCCAAGGCACCATTTTAGAGCTAGCTTACCCCACACTGATTGGTCCAGTTCAGCAGTTCAAAACTAGAATGGGGAACTAGCAGACACAGTTCTGACTGCAAAGAAAGCAGGTTAGACAAACTGTACTTCATTATTACTCTAAATAATTTCTGGCAAACAGTTACATCTTTCAGATAGGTTCCCTTTGCACTCCTAGTGACTGCAAAATGAAGTGAATTGGCAGCAGCTTGAGTGGTACTCAATCAAAGAAACACACAGTCCCCCATACAAACTAATTATGTCTGCAAGCAGACAGCTCTTAAAGAGACAGTACCAGAGGTTCTAAAAACACTCACTGATAAGTGGCTTAAATGCCAAACACCATTCAGGCTTGGAGCACTCAAGCAAGCTCCTGGAAGTCTTTTTGGAACCCCCATTTGCAGGGGGGTTACATGTAAAATGCACTTTTTTTTTTTCTTCAACTGACTCCACGGCGGGAACCCATTTCAACCATGTAACATTGCCATTAACTCTGCAGTCTCTCTACACAGAAAGCATTCCCAACGTCCAGGGCATAATTTCTCTGTTACTACCCCTAGTTTTCCACACTTACCTTCACAGAATTAATTTTAAAAGCATTTCAAACGTCCAGGGCATAATTTCTCTGTTGCTACCCCTAGCTTTCCACACTTTTCCTCACAGAATTCACTTTAAAAGCATTTCAAACATCCAGGGAACAATTTCTCTGTTGCTACCCCTAGTTTTCCACACTTTTCCTCACAGAATTCACTTTAAAAGCATTTCAAACGTCCAGGGCACAATTTTTCTGTTGCTACCCCTAGTTTTCCACACTTTTCTTCACAGAATTCATTTTAAAAGCTGACAAAAATGCTGTAAACAATTTTGATGCAGGACAAGGGCACACTCTTTGGCTTTACAGCTCCTTGGTAAACAGTTGGCATTTTTTAAATAGCAGCACAAGATTCACAGCACACAGCAACACACTAGGGAAATTGCTTCAGCTTTTTGGGCTACCCACTGCCAGATAGCCAAAACGCTAGCCCCCTTGCCCAAGCACCTTCCTTCCCGAACAAATCCAAAGCGCTGCCTCCATTTTTGTAACCCCTCACCCCTGCCTTTTTACTAAAATGACAGGTGGCATGCTGTTACGTTGGCAGCACACCTGGTGGGGACCTGGGTCTGGGAGGATGAGGTTACCTGGAACAAGGGGACCTAGGTTTGGCTACTCTGCACAGGGGCACCCAAGTAAATCCGAACACAGGAAGCAATAACTGTAATGTCCAGATCCAGGATTGGGATTTTTCAATGTGGCTTTTATTCATAGACTAGCTGAACATAACAAAGCATAGATGGACCCCCAAGGGGCTACGTTTACTGATAATGCAGATTAGAGACTACAAGGTGGTCCACTTAAAGAATGAACCCATTTCTACTAATTTCAGGCTCTGGACCCACCAGACACACAGCCTGGACTTGCATGCGCTTTGGATACACAGCCCGACTGGCCCGGCTCCCCTGCTGGCCACTCAACTGACAGTCCATTTAAAGAATGAACCCAATTTACTTGTTGTGGCTCCCCACACCACTTAGAGTCTGCGACTTCTAGAGAGATTTTTTTCTTACTTCTTCGGACTCCCATCACACAAGGAGAATTCTTTTCCCAAGTTGTGGCTCCCCACACCACTTAGAGTCTACAACTCCTAGAGAGATTTTCCAATTTGCGACCCACGTCTGGGTACCTACCTCATCACTGGCCAGGTACATGAGGCAAGTAGCAATCACAGCAGAAACTGTGAGGTGGACCTGGTTATTAAAAATGTGGGGTTTGCCCACTTCCAGCTCCCACAGCCCATACCCAGCCATTTCTCTGGAGAAACTAAAACTTCGAAATGTAGATTAAACGGTGGATGGACTGTAGCACCCCCTCTACAACATTACTTGAATTCATACAGACTTTAGATTTTGACACTGCTCCATTTGTTTGTCCTAGTACAATAGGCCTCCCAAATAGTAGTTCAAATACCATACTTCTTCACATTCCCAAGCTGAAGAAACACATTGTTTGCCCTCTCAAATTAGAGCAAAACACTCACCCTTTCGTTGCAGGTGCCCCACAGGAGAAGTACAACTTCTTCCACTTTTAAGACCAAACAGAAACTGTAAAAAAGGCAGCTTTCTTCCTTTAGCAGACATTAGGGGATTGCCCTGAATCCACATAGGATACTTTACTCCCTCCCCCCCCCGGAGGGGGGGGCACTGAGACCTGGACAGTGGTCTCCACCACTTAAAACTGGACACTGACCTTCTCACTTCAAAACAAAACAGGAGACTTCCTTCTCCCACAGAAGGTAAAAAGAAAACTGACTTTGAAAACTCCCAACGTTCTATCTCACTCCCTCTGCTGCAGATTCCAATGTGGCTTATGCAGCTGCGACAGTTCTATGGTGATGTCATCTCTCAGTCTCAGCTGAGACTGAGAACAGAGTGAGACAGTGTGAAACCCATTTAACTGGAGTTTCACAAGCCACCTTCCCTGCCTACCACTAGGTCTTACTGGGAGTCTAGTAACCCCGGGTAACAAGGGGTTACATACAGTACTGTGAATTATGGAGAAATAAAGATGTTAACAGTGAGTTAAAGGTTTGGTACCATATCCTTGGCAACACATCTTCCCCAGCATCATTAAATAACTGTATTATACCTCAGCCTTTAATATAAAATCACACACACACACACGTGCACGCACACTACAAATACTATTTCTTCTATATATTTTTTTTAGATCCAGAAGCAAATGGTTTGATACCTTTTATTGGACCAACATAGATGTTACAAAAAGAAAACAATGTCTAAGCTCTCTTTTTCGGTCTGGTCCCCCTCTCAATGCCCCTAATGGAGCTTGCCCCTTTCCCATGTGTGGACCCACCATGCCCAGGCTTAACCCCCTGGGTTGGGCCACCGGGCGGGCGCCCCTCCCAACAGTCAATGAAAGTGAGCTCTGGCTTCCCCCCAGGGTGGGGCCATGAGAGCGGGACCCCCCCAGTGGACACTGGGAACAGTAGGAGCAGCGGCAGAGTGGGGCGTCATCGCCAGGGGACCAGAGATTTTGTGGCTGTGTTCCCCTGGGAGGTGGGGCACACAGTGATGCCAGCATCTGTTCCACCTTCCACACAAGAAGGCATCGGCTTTTCCAGTGATTTCCCTCAGCCTCCGCCAGAGGTCACCAACAGGTTGGACACTCCTCCCCCCCAGAGAAGGAAAGCCACCCCTCAGGCACTCTATACTTCTCCACCTATATTTCAAAATAACCATAAATAAATGAAGAAAAAGTTGGTTGAGAAAGAGCTGATAAGTTGTAATGGATGAAGGAGTCAGGAAAAACAAGGAGGAAATGGTTCCATTTGATAACGGCGATCGCGGAAAGGCGATCGCCGATAGGGATGTGTACATCGCTAAAATCAGGTTTGCCATGTACACCTCAAGACAGTAAAAGGGTGTTGGGACTTGTTAGGGGGTTTCACCTCACACCCCTACTAAAGGATTCTCAACTCCAGGAGGTGCATGTTGGGAGAGGTGCAAATGCAGAAAAAAAACGGCCAGGCGCAGTAAAACAATGCCGCTTGAAACTAAACCTGCAGCTGCGCAACCCTAGCCTGCCACCCACCCACCACACAACAGGGCCAGCTCAGCAGCTCACAACCACACTACACCTCACAAACCCTCCCTCCTTCTGCCCGCGCATGGCATGCTGCCTCCCCACATGCGTGTACATATAGCGACATCCTGTCTCTATATTCATGGACCCCCCATGCGGTCGCCTTCCCTGCCCAGTAGGTGCCGCAATTGAGTCGCCCTTTTTGAAAGTGCTCAGTCGTGGTTGCCATTGTCACAGGCTACTGAGAAAAGAAATATGGATTAATATATACTTATCAAAAATACTCATATGAATATGCTTCCACATATGCTGTAAAGTTATTTGTGTACAGGCCTACACATACATACACATATACTATACATGTACACATACAGTATCACATCACATACAGGATCAGTGGTGTGAAGAGAAAGAAACAAGTATTATGGTAAAAGATGAGGCACGTTAGTAGAAAACTATATCTAACAATCAATCCAGAGGGCTGCTGAGAACATTAGAGGATGCTAGGCTTGGTGCCAGTGTTTTTTCTGTCATGTCAGCATCCCACCTGAAGGACATAAATGGGGATAACATCAGCAGGATGGATGGTAAAAGAGACCTGGGGTACAGTGGGATACAGTGCTCTGAATGAGCAGAAACAGACTCACCTGTATCCTGCACATGTGTCTGTCTCTACATATACACATCCCAATGTGGGGCACCCAGTTTTCATGTGCTATGTGCCTTTTACAAGAAAAAGGCACAGTTTGTGGCATTTTTGTGTAAGAAACAGAACCCCATAAATTTAATTTGTGAGTGTTTTTTAGTGGAAATCTGGATGGAAATCGGATGCATACACAGATACACATACAGTACCTGTCAATGTGTCCTGCTTTGCAAGTCAGAAACAAGGCTTAAAGAAATCAGGGTCAAATTGCCAAAATTAGTGACATACCTTAAAACATTGGTACATTATGAGAGAGCTAAAGCCCGATGCTCAATGTGGGGGAATAGCTCCTGCTACATCCCTTACAAAGGCCAGCCTCCCATGGCGGTTCCCCACTTAGCATGTTGTGAAACCTCTCCCCCTTTGCAAGCTTGACTCCTGTGTGACTTGTGGGCTGTGCCTCCTCCGCTTTTCTTTCATGCTCCTTCTCAATTCATTTGTTTGCTTTCCTCCTCTTGATTGATCCCCCACCCGGCCTGGCTCCTCGCTGCTGTTTTATTCCTCTGCCCTCCTCCAGCACCCCTGTTGTTTGTGTTTCGTGTGCTTCTTTTTCCCTCCAGCTCCCATTCCCTGTAGTTCTGCTTTTCTTCATGTCCTACCTTGTTGCCTTGTGTGTCCCACCCATCCCTTATTTATTTTCTTTGGCTTTTCCCTGTCCTTGTTGCTTTCCATCACTCCGATGCTGCCCCTGCGGTTCCGGGGTCTGTGTCCACCCAGTGACTGGCTTCTGGCTTTCCCTCAGCCTCCCTGAGCTCACTCTGGGCATCTCTATGTTCCATGCCAGAGCAGGATGGGACATCTGAATCCCACGTTGATATCTCTATTCCTTTGCCATTGCATCATTTTCCTCTCCTGGTACGCAAAATTATGAATGCCAGTGGACCACTTTCAACACGTCACACTAGATCGCAAGTAGCGCACCTCTGTCTCACCTTTTGGCTCCTCTCCCTCACCCTGCTCCTGTTGTCTAGCTCCTGTCCACCCTCCATGCTTCACCTCCCGGCTGTCTGCTCTCTGTAAGCTGCTTTTGGAATGCTTTTCTCTTTGGTGGAAGAATGCTGCTATACTTGGGTGCAATAATCATAGGTATTTGTTTACTCTTCTTGGAGTGTAATGTAGCTGTTTATCTGTGTTCGGTACCTGGACACAGTGTCACATGGAGGATGTTTTTTACCCGGGGTATTGTGTGGCATTTCAGATTATGCCCTAGCTATGCAGGGAGTCACCCTTCCCCCACCATTTTCTCCTTCCTATATGTCTAGTCCGATGATTACTGATGGCACTTGACTTTGGCCCATTTTCTTCATATGTTTTTATCCTTCCTTTATTTGCTCACATGCACTCCAGCCTTCTACAAAAAAAAAAAAAAACAGGATACCCTTCCTGTCCTGCCCTCCCTCCCTCCCTCCCTCCCTCTCTTCCGTGGTTTTCCTTGTCTGCCCCTGCTGTCTCCTTGCTGGTGCTCCTCCACTTTCCTGATGCTCTGCCTTTTGACCTCCCCCATCCTCTATTCCTGCCCTTGTCCCTTGCTCCCCTGGATTTTGTTTTGGGCCTTTAGCTCCTTGCACCAACACTCCATCTCCATTTATGCCCTTTCTACCATCCAGTCCTGTGCCACCTCTGACTCTAGTCTGGCACCTGCACCCCTTATTGTTTTACTCCCAGCATCTATACCCTGCTTAGCCTCAAGATTTTACGTTTTCTTGTTCCACCCCTGATACTCCTGGCACGGGGTCGTTATGTTGCAAGACATAATGCTGCATGGCACTATCGTGCTGCGCGATTAATGCCATGAGGCATCATGTCTTTGTTCTGTGGGGGGCTCTGCCCCCACACCCCCCATTACAGGGGGCTGCACCCCGCCAGACCTCCCCCACTAAAGATTCTCAACTCTGGGGGGGGGTCCAACTTGGGGAGCGCACAGGTCTGGGTTTCGCCATAATGCCATATGCTATTAAGCGTGAGACATTATGACCCGGTACGGATACTCCTCACCTTCCAGCATGCCAGTTGTTGGCAACATTCACACCTGCTCCCTCTTCTGTGCCCCTTGTAGTGCTTCCTAAGTCCTGAATCACTGGCTCTCCTTATGCATTTCATCTCATCAGGCATTATCCATTTTGTGTGACTACTATATTGTTTGCTTTTTGTTCCCCAATCTACCTATGGCTTGTCCTTCCCTAGGCCCTGCCAGTCCCAGAGTCTCATTCAAGTTCCTACTCTACCTTCATTCCAGTTGCTGTTTGGTCTCAAAGCTGCTCAGCTTGAGGCTCCCCTGTTTTTCCCACAACGGGGGATGGGGTGTCACAGCAGGGCATCGTAACTCCGATTTGCAGGAGCTTGCTCTATGTCAGCTATATTATCTACCCTGCCCTCCTGCCTACATAGCTTCCACTACCCTTGCATTCATCATTACCCTTGCAACCTCCTCGGCCTTCAGTTATTCAGTGCATTCCATTACTGCCCAGCATGCTCTTCCCTGGATTACCCTATCTCCACATTAATGGCGTTCATGGTAACATCCTCCCGTTCTCCCACTCTGACTTGCTGCCTTCTCCTTTGTCGTGCCTATTCTGTTTACCTACCTTTGACTATGCAGCTCAGCTGCCCTTTACTTGCTCAGCCCAAACCAGCAGTTTTCCAGTCTCCATCCCTAACTCTGTCTTCTGAGACATCAAGCATAGGTAGACTTGCCCTGTCTGCCAGAAATGGGAGTCCATTTCAATCTATGTGCCTTCTTACCCTGCTGGGTTCTTCTCCAACAACTACCAGGTGTACCAGCACCCTGACATCCTCCGCCCCTAACTCTGCCAGTGTGGCATTGAGTGAAGGTTAGCTTGGCCTGACTACCAGGGATGGGAGCCTGTGTCTTCAATCTACTGTTCAACTGCCTGCATTCTATTCCTAATAACCGGTTGCCGCATTCCCTTCAGGAATGGGACCACCATACCCCATTTACCTTCAATCTACTACTTCAACCAACTGCATTCTATACCTGATATGTGGTTGCCACATTCCCTTCAGGAAAGGGACCTTAATGCCCCATTTTCCTTCAATATTTGTTTTTGAAATTGAAAAAGTTTTAGTATTTTAATAAAACCATACATAACAGTAAAAGATACTGCAGCAAAATCTGTTAGGATAAAGCAATCATCTACTCCCCTGTCCCTCCCTCCCAGCCCACCCTAGCCCTCCCTCCCATCCTCTGTGGAGTGTATAAGATACCAATAAAATGATATCTCAGTACTTATTAAAACAGAGTCAGAGTTATAATTGTGCATATCAAGGATGAAATATGAGGTGCTAGGGAGAAAACAAAAAAGCTAGCTCAGGTAAAGGGCAAATAATTTGCCCCATTTCTTGTTGAATAGGGGTAAATGATTACGTGTGCTAGCGATGAGATGTTCTGTTTGCAAGGAAAAGGAGAATTCGTGTAGCCATTCAGAGTAAGTAATAGGTGACTGGTCAAACCAATGTCGCCATACTACTTTTTTGACCACTACAGAGATGAGAGCTATGTGGTATCTCCTTTCTTTAACCTGAATCTGCGAGACATCACCGATGATGCAAACTTCAGGGGGAAAAAAGGCAACAGAAACCCAAAAGGGAGGCCATTCACTCTTCAATGCTCGTCCACAGGGAAGACACCTTCTCGCATGACCAAAAGACGTGAAGTAATGTACTATCTGCCTTGCCACATCTGGAGCAGCAGGGAGAGGGGAGGCGACCCATCTTGGCTAATTTAACCAGGGTGTAGTACATATTGTGCAAAATTTGATATTGAATAAGTCGCAGCCGGTCTTGGGTCAGATAAGTATATGGGTTATTCCATAAGGTTGGCCAGTCAAAAGAATGCTCAGGGATTAGAGATTCCCAAACTTTGGATCCAGTTGGGATAGTAGGCTGGGAAAAGGTTAGCAAACATGCATATAAGGCGGAGACCCATGAGATTTAAATACTATGCCTTGAACCTGGTGGAAAAAGTTGTCTAAAATTGAGGTTTGCGGAGTTATCCTAAACTGTCGCATCAATGGGTGTCTCGGTAGATGTTAAAGCTGTTATTAGAATTCAGCTGGATCCTTTAATATTTATCCTACTTCACCCAACTGCATCCTGCACTTCCATGGACTCACTGTACTTGTCTCCGCCTTGGCCTCCTCCCATTCTGGGTTTGGACCCCACCAGCTTGTTCAGTCTCCACTCCACTAAGTCCAACAGACACCTGGACTTCCTTGCTGCTTGTCTTCCACCTTTTCCTGTGCTCCTGGGCATCATTGTTGTGGCTCACCTTCCAGCACAACCTCATCCAACCTTCAGTCTTTCAGCTCCATGCTGCCATCTCCTCCCTCGTTGCTATGCCAGATGTCTCTGTTGCCTTATTGCCTTCCTCTTGGACATTCCCCTTGCTTACTGCTGAATCCTTGCCATTTGCTCCTCTTCATGGATGTATACCTAAAGCTTTCTTCAAGTTTTCCCCTGATTTCCTGTTATCCCTGTCAGTGGTCTTCTAGCTATGATTCCAGTGCTTTCCTTATCTGCAACACTTTTCCTGTCAGCATTTCCAGTTCGTCATGTCCTTTAGCGGTGGGGACCCATTTCCCCATCACTGCAGGACCTTGTTACTGACTGTTCCAGTTCGCCATCTCCTTCGGAAGTGGGACCCTTGCTCTTCAACTTACAGCATCTCATACCTGGATTTGCCTCTTGGTATCGGCATGGTTCTCCCACCAAGGCCTGATTCAGCTTTTCTGCATTCTATTCCTGTATGCTGTAGCACCTTCCGCAGTCCAGTGCCATCCCTGCTCCTGCCAATGTATGTACTGTTTGGCCTCAACCATCTTCTTCTCCAGCTCCATCCTTTGGTTGGTGGACTTCTGCTTGGACTATTCCCTCGGTCCTCGGACTGCTGCTTTCCTTCTCACCACCCTGGTGGCTCAGGGCTCCTGCTTGTTTGCTGTGTCTCTTTTTGGGCATTCCTACAACTATCAACATCAGCATCCCTGCCTGATCGACTACTCCTACCCATTCACCCATCTCATACTCCTACCTCAGACATCACAACAGCTTCCTTCCAATGTGCTATGGAGTACACATTCTTCTCACCTGAGGATACCTCATCCCAGCAACATCCATTGAATGTTCTATAGACTCTTATATCACCATTAAATCATCAGTACTTCCCAATAACCTCCACAGGACCCATTTCTGGCATCTCATTTGACTGGACCATAGAAGATTCCATCTCTCAACCATCTCCGCAGGATGCTTCCTCATATGTTCTATTATTTCAAGCAGCATGGGCATCACTATCTCCCATGTATCCATAGGATCCAAGATTTAGTGGTATCTCCATCACTCCTGTTTTCTTCCTTGGAAGCATGACTTTAATTCCTTCCAAGATGTACCAACTCCATAATAACCATCACCGTTAAGGATAACAGGAACTGCAGGGTACCTCATAGCAATACTGGCATCATCTATTATATCGTCTCCTCATAGCCTCCTCCTAAAAGCGCTGCCTCAGTTTGATCACGTTATTCAACTTGTACTCCCTTAATAGCTATTGGATGTTCCTAAGACCTTCTCCAGCTACTATCCCAAAACACATGTCATTGGATATTTGGTTCCAAGCTGCCTTGCCAAAGATACTCAATCTGAGCCACTGTTCCTGGGCCCTGGATGTCACCATAATTCACAAAGTTAACTATGTCTCTTCGTCAGGTTACCCCAAATCATGCCAATTACCCATCCAACTTTCCTTCTAACCAATCCATCGAGATTTACCTGCCATACCCTCTTGAGCAAATACCAGCAGCGAGAGCAGGCTTACATTAATTCCTCATTCGGCACATCCGCAACTGACCTGGCTGTCTCACTAGCTCGGTCATGCCCCACAACAGTTCTGTATCTGACTAAGCAGGCTAGGCACCCATTGCATTCAATGTTGCTCTCAACTTCCCTTGTACCACTTCAGTTCATAGACCTGTTCAATGACCCATTCTCAGGCTCCCCTCAGCATTCATATATTGGATGCTCCAGCACTGCAAAGCACCATGGCTACTCAAGCTCCTACCTTGGGCAATGAAGCCACAGCAATACCCGCATCCACCATTTCTCATTAGCAGTCCTTCCTGAATATGAGCCTATACAAATCTCATTATAGCAACAATAACTCTATTCAGCCTTCAGACTCATGCTGAACTTTCCAATTAGTCCCATCAATATCCAGTTACTATCTCTACAGCATATACCATCCATCCTTCATCGGTCTACAGTCTTCCATAGTAACCCTCCTACCAGGCGCCTAAAGTTTCTGTCTGAATCCTTGATCATCTCCATAGATGCTTACAGAACAACATATCATGCACTGCTGAACTCCAAGCCTTAGACTCTAATCTGAATGTCAAGTCCTCTACAAAGTCTAATAGATTACTCTATGAATTTCTTAACCCATCATACTTACCACAGTTTAGAGTCTGGTGGCCCATTCCTCAACTCATGCTCTTCATGCCCGCATTGACTCTGTAACCCCATTGAATATCAACCAAATTCACATTGGAATTCTGGACCATGTTCACCCCTTTTCCAGCTGGACCTAATCAATATTCAGGATCCGAATGCTCCTTCAAAATGGACTTGCCTCTTCAGCCTTAGAATCGTCCTTCCAGAACGTATTATCCAACAGACTCTGAAGATGGAACGTCATCTCTCCAAGCCATTCACCTTACTCAGAAATTAGAATATGGTTGCTAGAACCTAGGTTTATCTCCTCCTAATTTTCCCAGAGGATGGCTGGGTCAGTAGCCATGGGTCCTCAAAAGTTACCTCCACCTGGAGGGGTTTCCTCTCCTGCATGCTACTAGTCATACTCTCCATAAGTTGGAGGAGGTAATCTTTTTGGGCTTTCTATTCCCTACTAACTACCTAGCTTACCTACCAAGGGTGGGAATAGAGAAAAGCCAAAAAGTAAACTACAGTTACATAAGCACTACCAACCCCATACTCTGTTCACCAAAACATTGACTAGGAGGGCTAAAGCCTGAGGTTCAATGTGGGGGAATAGCTCCTTCCACATTCCCTACAAAGGCCAGCTTTCCACGGCAGTTCCCTGCTTAGTGCATTGTGAAACACCCACCATCCACCCCTGCCTCCTCCTTCTCTGGCACTCTACTCACCCTTTGTGCTGGACTTTCTATTCCCTACTCACTACCCAGCTTACCTACCAAGGGTGGGATTAGAGAAAAGCCAAAAAGTAAACTAAAAGTTACATAAGTACTATCAACCCCATACTCTAGTCACCAAAACATTGAAGCTTAGTTTATCTGTCATAATGTGTGCCTCAGTGTAAAAAGCATTTTGTAGAGAACAAGACTGTAACACCAAAGTCTAGCATTACTTTATGTTTTGAAACCCTTCTTAGCAGTAGAAATGACACATTTAGGCAGGATGTTGAAAATTTTTGAGGCAAAATCAGGGACATCCCTGAAAATTAGTGACAGTTTAGAGGTATGTGGACCTGTCAGATCATCTAAAGCATGGTCTTGCATGCTCGAATGTACACAGCTGAAAATCTGCTTTTGAAAATCTAGACAGATAGATCTTGAAGGAATTTATTTCAAAATTCTGCCCAGTGCATATGTCTCAGTCTCCCTATCTGATTGTTTTCTGGTGAGCTCCCCATCCACACCACACTGCTTCCCAGCTTGCGTTAACTTGCCTTCTTTATAAGACACCCCCCATACGCATCTATTTGCCTTCACCTCATACCAGTACCTTTCTTTTCTTCCTCCCTCTTTAACAGATACACTTCTTGTTTTCCTTACATGTAATTCTTAAAGAAGACCCATGGTCATAATGTTGATTCAGAAGACATTTTCTGTATGCATTTAATCTAACACTTGTCTGGGTGAGCACTGGAGCCTCAAAAGTGTTAGCCAAAGTAGCTAACCCCCCTCCAAAAGTTTCTAGCCACATTAGAAATTGGTTAGCCACAATTAAAACAGTGAAATAACTAACACTGCAAAAAAAAGTATTTGTTCATGCTATGTATTCCACACTGTATTCCTCATTAGTGGCTGTCTCGTTCTTGATTTGTTACATTTTTTGGTCAGGCTGTGAAGGCCTTTTGTCTTTTCTTGTACTGGTAATGAACTTTAACCTGCATCAACTAGTATGCATGGAGGTGTGTGATGATTCAGCCCAGCTTTTGACTTTTACAGTTATTTTTCCTTTTTTTAATCACTGGAAATGGTGGCCTAGACTAAGTAGAGCCACACTACACAATGACAGCAACATGCTGGGGTTCTTTTGTGTTTGTTTTCACTTACAGGTCAGAGGAAGAACACTCGGCAGCACAACACAACACTTCAGCAGATTATTTCTCACTTATACAATCTGGGACAGTGTATATTTTTACGCAGCTGTTTTAAGATAGCTTGACTTTCAGTCCCAGTACTTCTAAACGTTATAGAGGTGTTTTTCTGAAGTGCAGATTTCAGTTACAGTTACAGTATTGAAATTACTAGACTTTAAAATGTATAGTGCCATTCAGCCCTAGTACTTCTAACATTTACACATTAGAGGGGTTTTCTCATGAGTACCGAGTTCTGTTACAGTTAAAAAACAACTGCAACTTTGAAACAAAAACATAAATAATATACTGAACTGGTTCATGTCATTTGGCCCCAGTACATCTATGACCCATGTCAATAAAGGGAGTTTTCTTTAATTGCATTAGTTTCTTACAATGTCTCGCTGTCTACGACTTATGCTAGTGTTACACAAGTACTTCTATTGACCAAAACAGTTTGACAGTACAAAAAGTTTTACTTGATCTCAGTTTACATAACAGCAGTCCCTGTTTGAGTTTGAATAAATCTACAATTATTAAATGGTGTGCCTGTATTTTTTTTTCTGGGTGGGATCATATTTGTTTTTATTTTATTTAAAATTTGGTAACCGGAAAAGGTACACTGAGCCGAAGCTTATTTCCAGGTGTGACCCAGGGGCAAGGGATACAAGTTAGTACAGTCATACATATATTTCAGTTGCACATAATACAGTTATACATATATTGCAGTTGTACATAGTTAGAGCAGGTAGCCAAAGCAATTGAGAATACAGGACATCTAACAGAGAGATACTGAACAGACAAAAAATATTGAACCAATAAAATGAATTAATTTAGGCTAATAACTACAAAATTTGAGCAAGGAGATGCCAGAAGTGGTTGAAGGATTTACTGCAGAAAAAAATTAAAGAGTGGGAAGGTACTTTTTTTTGCAGGGGTGCAGGGGGTGACACTGCCACTGGGACAGAGGAGAGATGCAAACACTAGGTCGGGGGGAGAAGTCTGAGGTGTCATTTAAAGAATGGGAGTGAGTTGGATATGTAAAGTTCAGCAAAGAGCTGGTTCCAGAGTACAGGGAGGTGATAGGAGAAGACAGCCTGACCTGCCACTGAATGAAGGTGCAGAAGCGAGAAGGTACGCTGGTCCCTGTGACGTAGGGAGTAAGCTAAGTGTTTTACAGGAAATAGATTGGAAGAGAAGTACGGAGGAAGGGTTCCGAACCAATACTTTGCAATGAAGGAGGCACCATGGACCAGTCTCCTGTGAGGTAATGGTGAGAGGGAAAGAGAGGTATAGAGAAGGCAGTGATGAGTGAGGGGAGGGGCTAGAGTGGCAAAGTGGCAGAAGGAGTTTAGGAGTGTGTCCATCTTGTGAAGGATGTGGTGGAGGCAGTGCTGTAGACCACATCAGCATAGTCAATGACAGGGAGAATCATTTTTATAACTAGCTCCCACTAGGTAGGAAGAGGGAGGCTGTCTTTATGGTGGTAGAGGATTGTGTGTTTTGGGTGATGTTTAGTACAAATGTAATCAATGTGAGTAGCAAAGTCAAGATTGGTGTCTAACTAAACCTCTAGGTATTTGAAAGCTGTGACCATTGCAAGGGGGGCACCATCCAGGGTGGAGAAAACGGGGGGGGGGGACTAGAGTGTGGCCAATTTCTGTCTTGAACCGAACATCATAGTGACCATTTTCTTGATGTTTAATTTTAGTTGGTTTGTCTGGAACCAGTTCTGTACTCTGTCTAAATCCTGCTGTAGTGGGGCTTGTACGTTGATGGTGGAGGGACCCAAGGTGAAGAGGATGGTATCGTCTGTGTACATGTGTATGTGGGAGGTAGAGCAGATGGAGGGAAGGTCATTTATAAAAAGGGAGAAGAGGATGGGGCCGAGTATGGAGCCTTGAGGTACGCTAGCGATGATAGGAAAAGGGGAAGATAAGATGTCACCTACTTGTACTGATGGCTGCCTGTCATGTAGGTAGGACCTGAACCATTTGACAGCAGAGGCTACCAGACCTGCGGATTGGAGTTTTTGTAGTAGGATGGATTGGGAGACTGTATTGAAGGCCTTTGCCAGGTCTGTGAATATAGCGGTGGTGTCAGTGGTTCAGTAGCTAGCACACTCACCTCTGAGGCTGGACGATCTGAAGGTGGTGGGTTCTAGCCCCACACTGGGAACATGGGATAAATCCCAATACTGGCACTGTAGTGAAATCATACTGGAGATTTTAGGATAGCCAAAAAGGCATGGCCCATATAGGTTACCCCCACTATTTTAGTGGAGGTAACAAAGGTTACCATCTAAAGATAAATACTGATCCAACCTTGTTTTAAATGTATGCATGTTTACTGCCTCCACAACATTTGTAGGTAATGTATTCCACAACTGTATCACCCTGCACTTCAAACCATACTTTCTCACATCTGTCCTGCTCCTTTCTCCATCCAACCGCTGGCTATGCCCTCTCAATTCGTATTTACTTTCCTTAAATACTGTTTCTAGTTCATTCCTTAGATCCTCCTGTTTCAATATCTTATATATAACAACAAAAGATCCCCCCTAGTGTGTCTGATATCCAACGACCACAATCCCAGTGTATTTACTCCAGCTTCATAAGATTTCTCCCTATACCCTGATATCACTTTTGTAAGTGATCTTTGTGGCTTTTCAACCAGCATTATATCCTTTCTGAAGTGTGGGCTCCAGACCATAGAACAATAATCCAAATACGGCCTGACATAAGATCTAAACAATGATAGCAATACCCCTTCACTCCCAAACTTGAAAACCCCTTCTGATACAGTTTACTAAATGCATTGCTTTGTTTGCAGTGATTTTACTATGGGTCCCACATTTGAGATCCTTCTGTATATAGACACCTAAGTCCTTCTCACAATTCAAGACTTTCAACGTTAAGCCCTGCATGTAGTAATCCTGCTAGATATTTTGTCTCCCCATATGCATTATAATGCACTTCTCCATATTAAAGCTCATCTTATTTTTCACTGCCGACTCCGAGATGTATATCAAGTCCTGTCCAAAAATGAGTCTATCTTAAAAGGTGTCTGCCACCCCTCCCAACTTAACATCAGCTGCAAATTTAACTATCTTGTTCCCACTTGTTATGCTTAGATCACTTATAAAAATGCTGAACAACAGCAGTCCCAGCACGAATCCCTGCGGCACTCCACTTGCAACCCTTTCTTCCCCCTGACAAATGAAACCTGTATCCTCACTTGTTGTGTTCTCTCCATCAGCCAGTGTTTAATCAACCTTACAACGCCCACATCAATACCCATGCTCATAAGTTTGGAGATTATTATTCCATGTGGGACCGTATCAAATGCTCTGCTAAAATCCAGCATTACCATGTCCACACTCCTACCCTCATCAACCTGTTTACTAATATAATCATAAAGGCAGATCAGAGTAGTCTCACATGATCTATCCCTAACAAACCCATGTTGGTTTTTATCCAGTAACCCACTTTTGGCAAGAAAGTTTGTAATTTATTTGTTGAGAATTCCCTCAATAATCTTACCAACCACTGAGGTCAAATTCACTGGCTGATAATTAGCTGCCTCACTCATATTCTCCTTTTTAAATTTTGGCACCGCATAGGTCGATCTCCACTTGTTTGGCACAAAACCTTCAGCCAAAGATTTCTGGCCCAACAGGGTGATTACTTGTGCAAGCTCCCCTTTCAATTCCTTTAAGAATCTTGGATGGATCCCATCCGGTCCAGCCACCTTATCTACTTTTAATAGCCTTATTCTCTTTAACATCCTAGCCACTGTTATTATTTTTTCTGGCTTTAGATTTCCTATGCCAGATAAGCCATCTTTCGTGTTGTGATCATGTTTTGTATACACTCTGCTGAAGCATCTATTAAACTCATTTGCTATTTCTTCCGGTTTGGAACTCATTTCCCCACTTATATTTAAAGGACCTACCATATTATTCCTTCCTTTTTTATTATTGACATAAGCTTATTGACATAAGTAGAAACTTTTTATATCATTCTTCCTCATTGTTAATTTAAATTCTGACTTTTATCTTTTATTATTTCTCTTTTTAGATGCCTTAATATCTGCTCATATCTGCTCCTACTATTTTTTGGTTTTAAGTGTTTCATTTTCCCAAAAAACACTCTTTTCTTATTGCAAAGTCTAATGATCTCTTTGTTTGTCCACAGTGGCTTTTTTCCCTTGTGATTGTAAGCTTTTCTTTTAGGAATATGGCTATCTACCATCTCATTAATAATTCTAACAAACAACTCTGATGATTCTTTGGTGGGTAGTCCATGCATTATATCACTCCAGTCTAACCCCACCAACCTTTCCCTCATTGCACTATAATCACCCCTGTTATAGAGGATTTGAATTGTACTGCCCTTAATTAATTTATTTACCCTATCTATTAAAAAGGTGATAGAACTATGGTTGCTTGCAACTATTGGAGGACCAGTGTTTACTTGTTGAATATCATCAGGGATATTAGTAAGTACCACGTCCAGAATATTATCTCCTCTCATAGCCTCATAGACACACTGCTGCACCCCTACTGATGTTAATTCTTCCTGAATCCTGCCAGCCATGGCGTTATTTGTGTTTTTATTACCCCACTCTATCTCTGGCATGTTCAGATCTCCCATTAGCAATATGTCAGTAACTTCAGCTAGATTTCTAACCTGTTCTATAAATGCTTCTCTCTCCCCCATATTCGTATCAGGTAAACTATAGAATACCATCAACTTACATTTCTTCCCCTTCATCCCAAACAAGTCCATGCTAATAGTCTCAATACTACCATAGTTATAATTGTTATTATCAACCATAAATTCTATCCTCTCTCTAATAAACAGGGCCACCCTGCCACCCCTTCTGTAAGGTTGTGTTGTGTTTGCAAAAGAATTCCACTTGAGCCTTCAGATTTCTTCTAAGAGTTTATTGTGGTTATTCATCTTCACATGCATGTTCATTTCATCAATAGTAGTGCTACTTATTCAATTTAAATACAGTGTTTATATAAAGAATTATCTTGAAAAAATACCAACATCCCTTTATAAGCCAATCATAAAGCAACATAACATATTAATCTTAGGGTGTGGTGTACCTTCTTCTCAGAACATAGGTATTACTTCTTTTCTTGTACAACATCATAGGTGTTTACTACATTTCTTGCACAGCATTCCTTGATGCACATGACCCTCTTTGTTGCACACCTTCCTTAACAGGTGCACACCACTCTAAACAAGTGCACACCGTCCTAATAAGTTTATTATAGATTTGATGTTAAATGTTATGAAATGTGAAATGTTACACTACAATCCCCCCTTTGTGACTCTCTATAATTGGAGATCACACAATACATTGTTGCCATTGTAACATTTGTATTTGTCGAATCATGTGTTTCATCTTATGATACAATAACACTTGTACAATAACAAGAACACAGATTACTGCAATACTGCATACTACCACTATTAGGGTTGGACTAGTACCCAAAACAGCCGAGCCCCAATCCCACCAGGATATAGTAGGGATATAAGATGACTGCTTTTTTATCTCTCTAGCAGAGGCCTTTTGTGAGAAAATAAGTCCTTCAGTTTGTTGACGATATAACACGGCAGCAATTGTTATTTTATCAAATGTGGGTAATACAAGATGAGGTGGAGTGGCCAAATCAGTGAGTAAGTCCAAGGCCATACTGGAACCATCATATGGGTAACATTCATTCAGCTATATGCAGGTCATTGACGGAGAGTCCAATTTGCAACCTACCAGGTCTTGTCACTACACCCCCCATACATTCCAAGGTTGACCTGCTATTACACACCATGATTGGTTCCATCTCATAGCTTGGCATCAATCATTTGCAGACGTTAGGGTAAATTTACATTGATCATGAAACCATGGGGCAGTTGATGTCTCTTCCCCACATATTAAGGTTTCGTGTTCTTGTATACACTGTTGTTTAGGTAATACAACATATTTATTGTGTACTGTGATAATAGTATCACCTGGTATTTGGAGTCTCATGATCTGGTCATGTATTAATACTCCCAAATTACTGATTTGCCCAATATTTTTGGTGGTTCAAAACATACAGGTATTATCACTAGTATGGGAATCGCATGTCGCATCATTTGTGCATATTGATTAGTGAATTCCATACTTTTACCATAGCTAAGGGTGGTAAGATTACAGTGGGATGATCCAATAATCTAGTCACATTGTCCTTGCCTATTCCTAAAGGTAATCTATTGGTCTCAATCCTATTTAATTCATTGACTAGATTAGCATGTGCCTCAGCAGCTAGTTGTGAGCAAGCCAATTCTATATAACTGTCAGCAAACATATCAGAAAGTGAGCTATTTAAAAGCCTTACTATTTTGGCAGTAATTTGAAAATTCTGTGAGGTTTCTCTAAAGGCAAACCAATCAGTTTCTTCATTATCAGCCGCTAATCTTACAGTAGTTGATAATGGTCCAGTAGCCATATCCTTTAAAGTTGTTTCTAAACAGTGAATATGACCCTTTAAAACCATAAAATCAATACCATTAACAATTCCTAATCCTGAGCCTAACCAGCCCCACATGTCCCTTTTACAATGAGATAAACCTGGTGATGCTTCTGCAGGAATTCTAAATGAACACATTTGGTGTCTATCATGGTATTGATTTAGAGTATTATTGTAATACTGCTGCCACAGCAATACCGAAGCCCAATCCCTACATTGAGGTGGTAATCGTGGAAAAGACAGATGTAACAACACATTATAATATTCCAATTTACAAGCATAATATAATGGATATACATTTTGTGTTAAAATGATACCATCTGATGGAGGCCAGAATTTTTGCCCCGATATACCTTGTATTTGATACACTATATTCCATGCTTCAAAAGTACACCATGATGTTCTGCTAACATTACAAGTCATTCCTGGCTATCGTGCATTGGCAGCATATGTTAATGTTATCAAAGGATATTCATTCGTTAATGGCAATACTGTGAAAAATTGCTTTAACCCTACTGTATAATTCACCACAATAGATAAAAAAATGCCACATATTACGTTGTGATCCATTTGTACCAGGATAAGACGATACATGTAATAATGTTATATTCAATGGATATTGTAATATGTCCTTTAATTTTATTCACAACAAGTCTTGTTCCTCTTTTGTTAAATTGGTTGTATCACCCAAGGTAGAACGGATGTAGATCCCCTTTTGGGTGGTTGTGTTTACCACACACATTGCCTTGCCAGCCCAAGTTTCTGATGAGCATCCCCACGTCACCTTTTGACATTGTCCGTAGCAAATAAACTACCATTTGATAAGAAGATATCCAGTGTGTTCATGTCGTTCTCCCAACAGCACCGGGAGACCCCATACTGTACGATTATGAACATAAGCTCTGTTGTATAAACTGTTCCATATGTGCCCTGGACATCCATATTGGTCAGAAGTTACCAGGATCAGTAAGGTACTGCTCAGTATAAGTACAGGATACATCATTGTACTTCACCTATTGGGAGAAACAGAGCAGTATCAGTTGTCATCATTTAAAGGCTGATGCAATTTACATTGGTCCACATGGACCCATTTGGTCTCTGTAGACCCTTGTTGAATTCGACAGACTTGAATGACCCATGGCTCCAATAAATTAATAACTGTATAGGGCCCCATCCCATTTGCATCCCATGGTCCTTTTTGACCAAACTTTTTCACCATGACATGATGACTCCTTTCAATGGGAGATATTACTTTTTCATCATGTCTCCTTTTGTTTTTCCAGTGAGTCTGTGCCATGTTTCTGGCAGCATGGGGTAAATACAGAGCTAACTGTTTCTATATTTGTTGTAGAAATACATCAGTTTTGATGCAGTCTAACACATGTGTAGACAAATCTGGATCTGATGGATAATACAGCTGCATATCCCGTCCAGTCATCAATTGATATGGGCTATAGCCAGTACTCTTGTTTTCCGTACCTCTAATACCCATTAAGATTCCTGGTAAGTGCGTCACCCACCCTTTGCCAGTATCCAACACTGCCTTTTTGAGTGCATTTTTCAGAGTGCGCTTTAACCTTTCTACCATTCCCGAAGATTGTGGATGGTAGGGTAAATGTAAACGTTGAGTGATACCTAAGATATCACACAATGCTGCCATTATTTTCACTGTAAAGTGAGTCCCTCTAACACTTTCCAGGACTCTGGGAAAACTCCAATGTTAAAAAATATCCCACTGGACTTGTTCCCACAATGCTTTTGCAGTAGCTTGTGCGCTATCATTGCGTACTGGTAGAGCTTCTACCCACTTGAAAATATGTCAATGATGACTAATAAATATCGGAACCCCGGTTTTGTGGTAGGCAAGAGTCCTACATAATCAATTTGTAAGCTGGACCAAGGACCGTCCGCCAGGGGTATACGCCCTAACAGAACCCTTTTACCAGGCACTGGAGGATTCATCTGTGCACAGATGAGACAAGCCTCCAAGCATTGTTTGACCTTTTTCCCATTTTTGGCCACCAATATTTTTGTGCCAACATTTGTTTTGTGGAGTCCACAATGACCTCCAATACAATGATTGTCCATGATAATATCTTTTCTAAATGAAGTGGGAGGGATCCACTTCCTAAACCCTGGTTGTCGTTCCTTTATTACTATATCTTCCCATATGGTAACATGTTTGGTGGTACACTGTCCTGTATCTTTCCATTGGTTCCAACAACCAAGAAGCCAAACATCAGTATCGTGGATTCGCCCCAAACTAGGGAGTTGTGATAATGCTGATATCCATTTTGGATGATTTTTATCATACTCTTCAGCTTCCCACAATTGTGTAGAATCACCTCCTAGCAGGTCTACCCATAAGTTTGTTTGTTTCACAGCTATTTGGGCCAAATTATCTTCCAAATTATTATTTAGTTCATGGATAGCTTTTGGATTCTTTTGATGAGCCCTTACTTTACAAATAGCAATTCTCAGCATCGTTTGAGCTCCTATATCCCATATATGTTGTAATATGGGAGCAAAAGCCATGGGTTCACTGGTGGCTGTTCGCATTACTCTTTTCATCCAAATAAGAAGAAAATCTGACAAGGAATTGACAACAAAAGCACAGTCTGAGAAGACATTAATAGCCTCCTGTGGATACGCCATAATAGCTCCACGGACTGCCTCCAATTCCGCTCGTGGGGCAGAAAACGATGACGGACATCATACTAATATTTCCTGATTTGTTCCAGGGGTCCAGATAGTATACCCTGTATGGAAATGGCCATTATCCAAAAAGCGGGAGCCATCCGCAACCACATCAATACCCATAACATTAGGTTCAGCAGCAAAAATTGGTTTATATTCAGTACCCATGACTTCCCCACAGTCATGCTCATCTCCCTTCCATGTCATTAGCTCTACTAACATGGGTGAGGTACATTTTTTCACTGTAATATTTTTCCCATCTAGGGCCAATGCCTATTTCACCAGTCTCTGAGAGGATACTCCCCTTATATCCCTTTCTAAGAGAAACTTAACAGGTGTATGTGAGGCTTGCAAAACAATGTGATTAAACCCCACAATATGTTCAGTAGCTTGTATTGCCCAATATACAGCTAATAGGTGTTTTACACATTCTTCATAGGTTTCATCTACTTCAGTTAATACCAGAGAAAAATATCCCACTGGACATAAAGTCCCTGATCGCTTTTGTAACAGGACTGCATTGCTCACTTGATCAGTAGCGTGTACCTGTATAACAAAATCTGATGACTCAGAAGGGCTAATGAGGACAGGAGCTGTCATTAGTGCTTGTTTAAGATCCATAAAGGATTGCTGATGTTCTGGTTCCCATTGGAGGATATCAGTCTCTTTTCCTTCCTTTAACAAATTGTACAGCAGTTTTGCCATACTAGAAAATGCTTCTATAAAATCCCTGCAGAAGCCTACCATTCCTAAAAACTGTCGAAGTGCTGTTTTTGTTTTAGGTCTGGGTAACTGTTGTATGACCCAATTCTTATCTGAGTCTACAGTATGTCCTTCCTGATTAATACAAATCCCTAAAAAAGGGACTTGTGATTGCCCAATTTGAGCTTTACTCGGGTTCAGTTTTAACCCTCCTTTGTGTAATACAGTTAACAACTCATCCAATAAACTGACATGTTCCTGATAAGTGTCAGTTTGTAGTAATATATCATCCACATACTGGATTATTACCTCAGGATGAGAAAATTCCAACAGTATCTCAGCCAGACACTGATGGAATAAAGTTGGAGATGAGTGAAAACCCTGTGTTAAACATTGGAAAGTATACTGTTTATCCTGAAAAGTAAATGCAAATTGATACTGACTATCAGGATGGACAGGGATAGACCAAAAACCATTTGACACATCTAGTACAGTGTAAATCTAGCTGTAGGAGACAGCCAAGATATCAAGTCAGGAAGGCTCGATACCACTGGAGTGACTAAGGGGATGACCTTGTTCAACACCTTATAGTCTACTTTTAAACACCAGGTACCATTGGGTTTACATACCGGCCAAAGAGGGGAGTTCACTGTTGAACATATAGGTCTAATGACCTTTTGTGACTGTAACTGTTTTAGTATCACACATATTTCTTCATAAGCTTCCTTAGGAAAAGCATATTGTTTTGTGGAGGGGGGCCTGGTCCTTCAGTTTGGACTTCCATATTAGACACTCGCTCACACTCTGTTGCATTTCTAGCCCATATTGGCTCATGTTGTTTTATTACATGTACTATCCATTTTGGTACATGTTTCCACAAATCTTCTAAATAATACATCTTTAATAATTTAATAGTATATATACTGTGAGAATCATCCATATTTGGTCCAAGGTTAGTAGTACTTCCTTTCCATAAAATCATGTTACTAAGATCTACTACCAAACCATGTTGCACTAAAATGTCCATACCCGTAATGCTACCTTCATGTGTATTACATTTCCAAAACATACATTTTAATTGCTGTTCTCCAATCTGGACCATAACTGGTTTTGTCAGATATGATGTTAACACCCCCCCCCCCCCGAGAAGCCTTGCAAACTTATTTGCTGCTTCCCATGGGTTGTTAAGGGCATATTACTATCCGTAATACTAATGGTAGCTCCAATATCGACCACTGTCATAGTTTTGCAGCCCCTGACCATAGCCGATACAGTAGGACAACCCTCCCAATCCTCTATCAATTTCCCTGGGACTTGGAAGGTGGGGGCTTCGTCCCGTCATTGATCTAATTGTATCAGGTCTTCTTCATCAGGTTCCTTTTTAATGGCTACCAAAACCTTGGTATTGACCAAATTACCGAGCATTTCAATACATTTTTGTAAGTCTGCCTTACCACCTGGTTTAGTATTATTACCAAGAGCTTGTGCTCGTCTCCTTTCCATTACCTGTTTTTGTTTTCCCTCCATGTCTCCACTTATTGCCCAACAATCTCATTTAAAGTGTCCTTCTTTGTTACAATTATTACAAGTATATCTACTTTTTCCTTCTGTTTTGACAATAGTGGCTACCCATCGTTTGTCCTTTCCCTTTTCTGGGCTTTGATCATCTTGTTGCATATGCCATCAGTCTGTCAGTAACATTTCTTTGTCTGCACAGGTCAGCAGTCACCAACTTAACATGCGAATTGACGCAGGGACCAAAGTAGCCTGTCGATCGATTAAACTCAGAAAAGGCTCCCTGTCTTTACTAGGGTCTGCCACACCTCCATAAGTGGTGTATGCAGCATATAAGTGATTAATAAACATGACTGGGGATTCTCCAGGAAGTAATTGTATTTTGTATATTTTCCCCTCAGTTTTCTTGAGACACTCCATGCATTGCTTGCAATGCAGCTTGGATTTCCTCAATAGTTGCCCACGTATCATTATTGTTGGCATTCTCATGAGTGCCTAACATTTTTGCAGGAAGACGCTGGAGCAACACAGCAGGTAAGGATAAATTGACCACATTACATGCATCTTTGTTAGTCAGATTAAAATTTGCGACTAGTGTCTTTAGTTTAGCACAGAAAGGTAAAGGATTTTGTCCAGGTTCCCATTTTCCCAGTTGGTCTACCAATTGAATGGATTCTTGGATAGTCAAGTCCCTCTGGGAAAATGTTTGGGTAACCTCTAGCCTTTCGTGGGCTCTTTCCATAGCAGCCTCTTCCTCCCTTGCTGCCAAATCATCTTTTAGTTTGTTTTCATTTTTTTCTTTATCCTTTTCATTCACCCCATGCTAGCAGCCAGAGCTGACTTTTTAATGTCATCCGTTTCATCCTCATATTTTTCTCTGAGATGTTCTATTTTTTTCGTAAGTTTATGCATCTCTTCCTCTATTACATTCTTCACTTTCTCTGTTCATTTTTTATGTCTTTTACTAGTATGGGGTACTTTAGCTCCTTTCCCAGTTATTTTTGTACAATAGGAGGCCATTTTTCCTTTCCTTTTTTGAGGAGATTCTTCCTCACTCTCCGAACTACTGGAGCTTGAACTCTCTTCAGTAACCACTTCACAGCCACAACAATGTTTTGGCTGGAAAGGGTGTTTTACCCGCACCGGAGCCATTTTATATTTTTTGGACGTCTTTGCCTAATAAGGTAATTTGGTGTCTTAATTCTAAAGAGATTTGCCTCTGCTTGTAATGTGTACAAGGACTGTTCCTTATATGAGAAGTCCTGGGCATATTCTTGATTTGCATGATCTAATCTTTCTAGTGTTTGCTGCAATTGTCTAGTCAGTTCATTACTTTGAGCCTGACTCTGTTTATTTACAAATTTAAGATTATCTTCTAACTGATTATTCTTAATTTTTAACCCACAAACCTTCCCTTGTGCCACATTTAATTTATACTCATTTTCTTTCAGTAACACATTTTTGTGACTCCTTTTCTTGGAGAGCTAAACCTTCATTACATTTCTCTTCATTTTCTAACATCTGCCTCTTTATGTTACACATCCTAGCTGTTATTTCATACTGATATTGTGCATACATTTGACAGATGTTGGCTAACTTAGTTCTATCTACTTTAACCTTCTCATTTCTGTCCGTACATTGCCCAGTAAAACATAAGTACGCATCTTCCTGTTGTTCAGGAGAGCGGTACGGACCTTCCTTTAAATGTGTCTCTAAAAATTTACATAAAATGGTATCCATACTTATGTCTATCTTGTGGCTGGAAAATCACGTCTGACATCACACCAGTCCTTCCCGAGTCCCTTTACGACTCCCTTCCATACTTGATTGATGATGTCAGGTGCTGTAAGGCGTTCCCCGCAGTGTGGCCCCTTCAGTTTGTTTGATGTCATCAGCAACCATATAGACCATCTTCAGACATTCGATTCACGGCACCAATTGTAAGGTTGCACTGTGTTTTCAAAAGAATTTCACTTGAGCCTTCAGATTTCTTCTAAGAGTTTATTGCGGTTATTCATCTTCACATGCATGTTCATTTCATTTCATCAATAGTGGTGCTACTTATTCAATTTACATACGGTGTTAATATAAAGAATTGTTATCTTGAAAATACCAACACCCCTTTATAAGCCAATCATAAAACAAAATAACATATTAATCTTAGGGTGTGGTGTACCTTTTTCTCAGAACATAGGTATTACTTCATTTCTTGCACAACATCATAGCTGTTTACTACATTTCTTACACAACATTCCTTGATACACATGGCCCCTCTTTGTTGCACACCTTACTTAACAGGTGCACACCACTCTAAACAAGTGCACACTGTCCTAATAAGTTTATTATAGAACATTTGATGTTAAATGTTGTGAAATGTGAAATCTTACACTACACCTTCTCTCTGACCTATTTTTATGTATAAGTCGGTAGCCAGGGACATGCTGGTTCCATACAGTATCCTCGCTCCACCAAGTTTCTACTACCCCTATAATACCCATGTCATCTTTCCCCATTAACATCTCAAGTTCAGCCATATTCTTTTTGTTCAGACTTCTAGCATTAAAAAAAACAATGCCCCAACTGGTGAATTCTTCCTTCTTTTGTTGTGACTATGTGTACTTACTTTATTATGTGCTGCTATTGCCCCCTATCTCTCTAGTTTAAACAGTTATCTATTTCATGATGCATCCTTGTTCTCAATATTCTACTTCCCCTAAAATTTAGGTGAAGCCCATCCTTGCAAAATAACTCATTTTTATTATGGAAAATCAAGTGCATCAAGAAGGGGGTGCTGCATGTCCGAGGTGCTGTCTTTCAGACGAGAAGTTAAACTGAGGTCCTGTCTGCCTGTTCTGGTGGACATTAAAGATGCCGTGGCACTTATTGATGAGAGTAGGGGAATTTTATTGTAAACAAAAACTATAAAATCCAACAAAATATACATGAAGTCAACAAGCAATAAAACAATACAGCAAAGAAAAAAAACATAACCATAACATCATTAATAAGTACATGAAATAGAAAATAAATATATCCTTGTACAATATTCCTTCATATTATACAGGAAGCTCCATTAAACCTGGAATCCATAAAAGAAAGAAAAGCATATTAAAAACAAAAATAATAACATCCAGCAGAGTATACAAACAAGTAACATGAATTAATGCAGTGCAGCAAAGAAACTTCCCGAGTTACAGCTAGACTTACTGAAAAGAAAACCGAAAATAAAACTAACACTGTACCATATTTCATCATGTCATACAGTAATCATCCTTAAACCCAGGCCATCCAATGCCAAAGAACATCTACCCACCCTTTAGGGAGCCTATGGTGGTCTAGTTTTTTAACCTGCCCTAAAGCAGCAGTACTACCTAACCAGGAAGTGATCCATTATGGCAGCTGCATATAGTACTGCTACTGTCAATGCAGCAGGCGGCAGCAATGTAAACAAAAACAAAGGATAACTGAGCGAATTACGGGAAGATAGTACAATGCCGGTGGGAATGAGTACCAGGGAAATGCTCAGCAGAGCACAGGGAATAAACTGTTGATTTTTTTTACATTGCACTGCTGCTTTATCGTACTTTCAACTAACAGGGCTAGAGACACAGGGGACGACTGCAATTGCTGCAACAGAAATTGACATCTGGCTTGCCACAGAAAAAAACTTTAAGCATGCAAAAATAATATTTACAATACTGGGACTGTACTGTTTAAGCAGTCCAGTATAATCCCCTAGAATCAGAGTTTCATAAAATAGAGATTTCAAAAAAGTCCACTGCCACCTGACTGCTAGAAAGCCCCAAATTTGCATAGTAGCTGGGCACCTAAAAAAGAAATTTTCCTGTGTTTCTTCGGTCTGGTGACATTCAACTCTAAGGCAAAATCTCTCTTCAGGTGAGTTGTGCTTCAGATTACATTTTGATCCCTAGCCTGGCATGACAACAAAGCCACAGCAAATCCCAAGTTTTAACTGGGACTCTGCAATCATTGAGCATTGTCAAGACTAGCTTCATTTTGAGGGAAAGCATAAAGGAAACGCAAAAGAGATGGCATGAGTTGTGGACATCACTTGAGCATATACAGTAGTTGTTTCCTGGGGACAGTAGTTACTGATGTTTTACATAATTTCTGTTGTCTAGCTTTGTGGAGGGAGAAGTCCGCGTACTCTGGAATGCAATATGAGGCCATCACTTTAGGGGAAATTAAATTCCATTTTGAACTAAAAAGCTGCAACAAGAGTTTGGTCCATTCCTCCCAGGGATGGAGATTAGTGTCCTATAACAAGTCCAGTGCTTTTCACAAAATTTATTTTGGCCCCTGAAATGAGTGAATAGTTTGTAAATTGTTTTAAGGCTTCAACTCCTGAGGCTGAGGTTTTTATAAAAAGGCACACATCGTCTGCATAGGCAGAAACCTTTTGTGGAACCAGTCCTTCTCTGGAGGAAAGTCCTTCCACAGTATGTCCTGATTGTGTATTATATTCCTGATCAAAGGATCCAATGCAAAGGTGTAAAGGAGGGGGTTTATTGGGCACCCCTGGCACACACCAACACTCAAAGGCACTGAATCACCTAGAAGTCCATTAACTGAAGGGACAGTGGATGCTTCCTTATATAAGCATTTGAGCCATTGCAGCATTCATGGGGGAACTCCAGGGGCCCAATTCCAAGATGCATGTTGCAACTCGCAGGTGTATGTGAGTTGCGACATGCGCCACTGCACCGGGGACCATGTCCCTATTCCAGCACAGGCAGGGTCCCTGGCACTTATGCCCTGCAACTTGCAGCAGCCGCAGGGCTGTACCATAGGAAGGGCACACCCGACATAGGTGCTGCAAGCCGCAGACCGCAGGGTGCAAGTGGCCCAAGGCATGGCCCCCCCCCAGAGCCCCACACCCCAACACCATGGCACTTCCCCACAGGGCTAGGGAGGGGCTTGGTGGCCACCACCCTAGGGCACCTGGCATGCTGGGGGATGGGAACCGCCCCTTGGAGGCACTGCATGGGGATGGGAGTGAGGGGGTGCCAGCAGCCCACAGGGGGCTGCCCTGCCACAGGGGGTGTGGTGGGCATCCATGGGGGGTCAGCTGGAGGGACAGCAAGCTCGGTGGTGCATCCCCAGTGGATGTAGGTGTGGTTAGACCAGCCATTAGCTGGTCTAACTATACTTACGCCATGATCTGCCGGGTTCCACTTGGAATTGCGATTTGTGATTCCGCCAGCTGCCCTCTTAGAATACCAGCATAATTGATGCTGGAATCCCCCTTGTGCCTTATCGCAGGGGGTTGTGGGCATAGTGGGTGGCATAACCCCCCTTTGGCGCAGGTGGTCTGCGCCATGTCGCAGGCTGCCTCTCAGAATTGTGATGAGCATATCGCATGTCACAAAGTGTGATTTGTGCCTTAGGGTTTGGCGCAAGTTGCCTTGAGACAGGCATATCCCATTTCAGAATTGGGCCCCATAAGTTTCCAATACATGAAACAGGAAGCTATGAGATATCTTATTTAGTTTATTTATTTATTTAAATATTTGATAACCGGGTAGGTGCACTGATCCTGGGGACTGTTTTCAGGCATGATCCGAGCCACAACATGCGGCACAGAAGTCATAGTATACAGTGGAATTACAAAGAGAAACTTAACATTTTACAATTATAGGCAGATTAGAGCAGGAAATATCAAATTTACAATGAGTCAGCAGTAATCATTAAACCTATTACTCAAAAGTTAGCTCCTACAGAAGAAAAATAGATAGCTTGCACAGTAGTATACAGGGATTGACCACGGGACAAATTAGGTGCAGGCAGTACAAGTAAGAGTGACATGAACATGTGACACAAAACTAGGAATACATAGGCACTGGAGAACTGAAACAAGGAGAGGGGCAGGGGTGCTGGGAGAACACAGAAACACGGAAAAGGTGCAGGAGAACACAATAGAGGTGGTAACCAAAGGTAGCAAGTATGGGAGGTGAGAGGGCAGATGACTACCCTGGAGAGCAGAGGCATTTAGCTTCACTTAGTAGCCAGGATTTGAAGTGGTGCTTGAAAATGCTGTGGGTGTCTAGGGAGTGGAGGGGCATTGGGAGACTGTTTCACAAGGAGGGAGCAGCAACGGATAGTGCTTTGCCCCCATAGCAGTAGAGACTTTGGGATTTCCATAAATCGAGGTCGCCACGGTAAGTACCTCCCAAGGGGCTCAGGCCTTCAGGAGAGATGCATATGGGGATGCCTCACCGCATCTGAGAGTGCTGTCTATTAGACAGCCAAGGTATAGTCAAAATGAGAGGGAAGTGGGAGCCAGCCTAGTGACTGGTATAGGTAACAGTGATGGGTGGTGTACAGTGCCAGAAGAGTGAAACAACACACGTTTTTATAGGTTGAGATAAGGTGTGTGCGTAGGGTCAGGGACATACGTGAGTATATTGGGGAGCAGTAGTCAATAATAGGTAGGAAGTTTCCTATGTCAATAGCCAGTCAGGCTTCATTGGTTAGGAATGATTTTAGTCGGTAAGCCGCCCAAAGTTTTTGGTTAACCCGACGTATTATGGTGGTGACTTGATCTGTATAGGAGAGTGAGGGATCAAGGGTTACGCCCAAATATTTGAAGTTTGGCACATTTTGTAGAGCAGGTCCAGCAGGTGTCAGTATCAAGAGAGTGGAACCAGACTTGGTGATGCTAGCAAAGTAAGGTTTAGACCCGAAAAGCATCGATTTGGTTTTATTTTCATTGACTAGGAGCTGATGTGACTGAAACCAGGTGCACACAGAACTAAAGTTACAGGACAGGATGGTGGATATGTTTTCCAGGGTCTTATCGAAGGCTTTAGCCTGATCAATGGACAGAAGGAACCCCTGTATCCTGTTTTGCCTGCCAATTTCAAATAAGTCTCTAAGTAGAGACAAATTAAAAGTAATGTTTCGATTGGGTATCGAACAAGTTTGTGCAGGTTGAATTAAGGTGTCAGTGACTTTATAAAGTCTGAGACATAATAGCTTGGATAATATTTTGTAATCTGCATTAATCAGACTCCAGTTGTTGAGATCCTTCCCAGCTCACTTTTTATGCAAAAAAATCATAATATCTATTCCAAACTCAGCACTCATATGTGAAGAAGCTAGGAGAGCATTATAAACTATCTCCAAGAAAGCAGATATTTTGTGTATAAATGTTTTATAAAATTCATTAGACAGCCCATGAGGACCTGGTGAAGAGCCTATTTTAAGTGAAACAATAACTTGTGATGTTTCATCAGCAGTAATGGGAGTGTCCAGCGCTTTCTGTTGGAATTCAGTCAATTCGAGGAGGTCATCAGAAATTCCATCAAAGGGGTATGTGTACTGCCATCAGATCCAAATGAATGATGCAGATACTCCTGTACAATATGCAACATGTCGATACCAGTAGTTCTGTTGCATCCTGTACTATCATATAAACAGGTCATTAATGTGGAATCAAGTCTGTGCTTGCATGCCATGAATGGGTCCGCAGAAGGCTGTTTCTCTGTCCCATATTTGGTTTCTGCCTCCAGGGTAGCAGCTCTGTCATACTGGAGTTTAAACATTTGGGCCTTCAAATCCTCCATATGTGTGGTATGTTTAAGTCTGTCAGTATGGGGCAAAGACATATATTTATATAAAGTATTCTTATGCCCCAAATAGGTCAAATAATCAGAAGTACCCTTAGACCTTCCAAAGTGAACAGAGAGGTTTTTTAAGGCTATTTTTGTGTCTGACCACCATTGCCAGGTGTCCTCATAAAGGCAAAGGGCTGAGTTTCTGGCAAGTAGCAAATGGGAAACCTCGGAGTGAATTTGTTCCTGTTCCAAAACAGAAATATTAAGCCTCCAACGTTTAGTGGCAGACAACAGCTTCGGGGGTATATTAGCCAAACTGAGGGTATAAGTCAGTACAATGTGGTCTGAAAATCACAAGGCTTGAGAAAAAAGCTGTGGGGTACCAGAAGTCTAGAGCAAAAAATAAAATTGATTTGTGTTGCAAAAGCATTCCTAAAATAAGTATATCCTGGATCCTTATGCAGAGACCTATAAGTGTCTATCAAATTAGCTCTTTGTATGATATTCTGCAATGCAATCCAATATCACAGTACACTTTTCTATGTATGGCATCTGTAGTTTTAATGTCCAACCCGCAATTCATATCTCCCCCTCAAATAATTTGTCTAGAAGTGTAAAGGCATGGTCTGATCTTATCAAAGAGCTCAATCCTGGCAGCTTTAGTTTGGGGAGCATCTGTGTTTATTAATCTTAAAGAAAAATGTCAGAAAGAGCAGTCAAGCAATAAGGCTCTGCCAGGAAGTATATTCACAAGCCTTTGAACTGAGAAGCATGGGCCTTTAAAGATAATTCCTAGGGTATCAACAGTGTCCATACCAAATGTCCAAAACGATGGGCCTCACATCCAACTTTTTCTAGCTCGTTCTGTACGAAATAATGAATTTAACCTTAGTTTCCTGCAGGAATATAATATAGTAAATGGAATGTTGAAAATATGAGAGAATGGTGATCCATTTTTATGTTGTTTTGCGCACTCGTAAGCAACATTTTGTGGCAGTAGGAGATGGTAGTAGGAGAAATGCAGAGGTGTGTCAGTTTTGGCAAATGCAGGGCATGCTTTAGAAGGTGCGTCCCTCATTTGCCAATTAGCGAGCATGCTAGCGGTGACACAAGTTTTATGCAGTGCCACCAACTTGTAACAAAAGTGCCACTGCAATCAGAGACAAGCTCGTCATACAGCGGCACAGATGACATGCCTCCCCTACATGCCTTGCCTGGTGAAACATTTCAATAAACATGGAGGTGGCTTGTGCCATCTGCCTCTCACAATCCCTAGAAAGTCAACTTCAGGGGTGCCCAATCCCCCTGTTGGCATGTTTAATACCCCACCAAGATTGTGTGGCACACTGGGAGCCCACCCCAGTGTGCCTCCATGGTGTTCAGAAGCTGACCGCATCAGCATGTTCCTGCCCCCGCCCCACCCACACTGTGTGCCACAGTGGGAGCCCACCCCAGTGTGACCAACATCACCTCTCCCACAAAGTCATGGGGCACACTGGACATTTGTTTTGTTACACCTGTAAAGAAAGAAAACCATCCACAGTGTTCCTTTTTTTAAAAAAGTACCTGAAACAAAGAAAACGGTCCCTCGCTGTTGGTGGCAACCCCTCCCCCAACCCGCACCCACCCTCTGCGCACCCCAGCTCCCCACACCCTCCTCACCCCATACTTACCTCTGGAAGCTGGCACCATGATCTTCGGTGGAGCGGGAACACATCTGCACTCTTCAAAGCCGACTGCGAACTGAAGAAATGCCGGTAAGCTGTATAATGGCATTAATGGGGAGGTTTCAACTTAAGTGGATATCTTGGCCATTTTTTGACTTTTGGCTCTAAATTTTCAACATGGGGTTCTTGGGACCCCACCACATGAAATCAATCACTGTCATTTCGTTATTCAGTTCCGAAAGCTGATTTCGCGGTCACTGCGTGGAATCACCTTTTGGGAAAGATTAATTAAACGATAGTGCCACTGTTCATGTGGTGGGCTCCCAAAAAGCCTGTGTTGCAAATTTGGTGAAAACATTCCAAAAAATGACTGTGTAACGAGCATGCATTGCACAGTTTCCATGCAGCTCATAACTTCGAGAATTTTTTATATTTTCACTCTAGATTTTCAAGATTGCCATTTTTTTCACACCTCCTTATGAACAGTACAGCTGTTATTTTTCACATCCTGCCGAAAATGTGTTTTCGCACATCTGTCGCACAATGGCACAGTCGCTCGCTGTGGGAAATCAACGTTCAGGGCAGATTAAGAAAATCACAGTGACACTGTTCATGAGCGGAGGTCTCAAAATGCATATGGTAGAAATTTAGTGAAAACATTCCGAAAAATCACTGTGTTATGAGAGTGCATTGCACAGTTTCCACACACGCTAGTAACTTTGAGAACTTTTAATATTTTCACTCCAGATTTTCAACATTGCCATTTCTTTACACCTCCTTATGAACGGTACAGCTGTTATTTTTCACATCCTGCCCGAAATGTGTTTTCGCACCTGTGGCGCCAAATGGTGCAGTCGTTGTGCAAAATCACCTTCCGGCTAATGCACTGATAGTGCCACTATTCATAAGATGGGGTCACGAAAAGCCCCGGTTGAAAATTTGGAGTGAAAATACCAACAAATGCCTGGGGAGTTAGGGTTTCCAACTGTCATGCCCCACCCTGTAGAGACTGAGAGGCGTTAGGGGTGTGACTTAGGATTGTTGGCTGTATTGCTCATGCCATTCCACCCCCACCCCCAGTCTGCAGCCACTGACAGCCACCGAGGTGTGCCTTGGACTCTTCGGACCCAAAGTTCACCCCATTCTCCTATACTGCACCCATCTCAATGTATTGCCTTACGGAATGAGGTGAGCATAAGGTCCGAAGACCCCAAGTCACACTGTGACACTTGTTGGTGTTGGCAGGATAGGGTGAGGTGAAATGGCGTAAGAGTTATGACCGATGACCCAAAGGCACACCCCAATGTCTGCCAGTCTCTGCAGGGTGGGGGTGGGGTTGGCGTCAGTTCAATACTTCACTGCCATTCCTATTATGCATCTCTTTAACTTCTGCACTACCAATGCCAATGCCAGCAAGACAACATTCGGCATTGACAAATGCTAGTTTGTAGTTCTTCATGCTACAAACATTAACTGAAGCTAAATGTAGGGCTGCCATCTAAAGGAGTGATTGGTACTACTGCTAGTCAGGACTACCTTCCCTAGAATGTGCTTTTCTCTTTTTTCCTTTCGTGTCTCTAGTACATTTGTGTTGGATTCATCTTCAATTTCTGAGACAACTTCTGACCAAGAGGACACATCCGACTCAAGGTCAGAGTCCCCCCAGTCCCAACGACCTTGTAAACTCTGATAGGACTTCTGATGGGGAATTGGTTGAGTTAAAGAGGCTGTAGTAACCCTCCTACTACTGGGTAACTGGAACTCAACAGGTGGTGGCGTAGCCGTTGGCGTGGAGGGGGGCCTGCACTTTAGGGTGCTAATGTGCCATTTGTCCATGAGATCCTGGCCTCCCTCTTGGGGCAGTGGTTCCGGGGGTGTCAGGGCTGGAAGAGTACTACTACTACTATTAGACGTAGGGGCCTCACTGCTAGAAGAATCCTGTGCAGGACCAGGATCATGGACAGACTGGGTGGGCCAAGTGGTCCTTATCTGCCATCAAATTCTATGTTTCTATGTTTTTATGATCAGCCGGTCTGTTTCCCACACTGTGCTGACCTCTGAGATCCTGACTCTGAGTCTTGCTAGAAGGTGGTCTAACACCATCCTGTGCATCCTGTGCAAGTTTCCAGATTCCAGCAATCCATTCTGTTCTGTCCTGCCCAAGGACACTGATAGTAAGCATGCCCCACCTCCTCACAAAGATTACACTTAAATACATTTCTACAGGACATACTGACATGGCCAAAATCCCCACAAGGGCACATTTAAGTCTGTCACAGGTGCTGCTAAGATGGGTTCAGGCCCCATACTTGTAGCAGGCTTTTGGTTGGCCTGCATAAAAGCAGACCCCCCTATCTTTGCCCAGAAAGAAACTGTTTGGAATATGTTGCACCTCTGTGTCAGTTTGAAAAAGTTTTACTTTAAATCACCACCATCTGGTCCAGATGCTTTCTGAATCAATGATGACCTCTGATTGCCCTAGTACATTGCAACGCTTCTGCAACCAGAATGAAATGTCATTTATATTGACCCCTTCATTACAAAACATGATGGTAATGGTTTTAATCAGGGTTTTTGTAAAAGGTACCACAAAGAAATTAATCCATGAAGCCAAAGACGTTAATGTGTTGTACTTTGTCCAGAATTTATTTAATCCAGAGTGATGTTTGAAACTAATATCAAATGTATCTTCTCATGATACATGAATTAGTGCATATATTTCCATAGCCTGGAGTTGCATAGAATCTTTCAGCAGTCACCTGGCCGCGAAAACTCTATCTGGCTGCTTAGGTAGCCCCCACAATCTATTAAATGCACTGCATTCTTTCTCTGTGCCTAAGTCGATTTATTTTTAAACAGTTCAGAAAAAGTGGGGCCAGCTGAAGCAGAAGTTCAGGTATGGTCATTTCTTGAGGGGGGGGGCTCATCTGTCACGTCCCTCGAACTTGGTGCAGTAAGTACTACACCCTCAGAATTTGTAGTGGGATTCTGTCTCAAGCCCTGAGTCTCAGTAGCTGTTACAGGGACATCACCCTGCTGTGTGATAGAAACAATATCACTTTGAGCAGTAACTGGCATTGTAATGTCTGGTTGTATACCCAGTTGTTCAATTGAAACAGCAGAAATTGGTAAATATACCTGTGGTAAAGTGTCTGAAGAAGTCCTGGAGCTCGATGGCTCCATAGAAACATGTAGTGTGTCGTGCCATGCTGGCGACCTGGGTTCAGCAATGACCTTGGGTCATCAGAGAGCTGGCACGGGGGGGGGGAGCATGATTGAGCAGCTGAAAGGCAGCTCTCCTCTACCGGGATGGTCATTGTCCCCCCCCACAGTTCCACTCCCACCAGGTGGAGGTCTGGTGGGTAGCGTAGGTGGGAGGAGGTGGCAGTGCAGTGGGAGGGTGCCCCAGGGCAGGGTGTGCCTCCACATGCATGTGCATGCCTGGGGTACAGGGAGAAAATGGGGAAAAAACTGATAAAAATCTACACAGAAAAAAAGAGACAGTGTGCTCTCAGCACTGTATCCTGAAGCATCTTGTGAGCCAGGTGTGTCTGGAAAAATCGGAGCCTCTGTGTGCTGCAAGTGAGACTGTTTTGGCACTAAGGCAGCCCCAGAGCTCTGTTCTCCCAAATCCTTGCTCTGTGTTCTATGGGAATCTGTCAGAAGTGCATTGGCCATTTGCAAGAAGTCAGTCCATTGTGAATCGGGGAATCCATATGCCCTCCGAGGTCTGACACCAGCCCACATTCATTAAAGCAGATGTGGGGGTACATGTGGCAAACTGAATAGGTGTGTCAGTGCCAGTGATGTCTCTTATTGTTTCCTGAGTTCTCCCAGCCGTGCTGCAATTCAAATCAGCATCAGGCGGCCAATTGTTGAGCTGTGTCGCATTTCCCATAGCTACATGGAGGGTACTCCTTGTAGATCCAGCCTGTAAGTGCTGAGGTTGTGGGATATCCGGTGTTATAGTCATTGAGGGGTGTTGCCCATGGAGCCTTCTGTGTATTATTTCTTGCATTCTGAAAAATAGTGGCACATGTATCTTCTGTTTCCATAACTATTACAGTTGGTCAGTCAGCAGAGTAAATTGTCAATGCAAACACCCATAATCACTTGGTCCACCGTTGTAGTCACTGTACTGAATTCCATTTCTTTGTTCTCTGCAGTACAGACTGGGGTCGAGAACCTGTCCCCAGCCTGCCGATCAATTTCCTCCTTCTCCTTCAGACAAGAGTTCGTCATTTTGGACAATGGGCCAACAGTGCCCCCTGACAAGAGTAGGGGAATTTCTTCAGAGTCCTGGCCAAATTCCCCCCATTCACTAAAATACCACCAGCAATTTAATCGGGTTCTGTAAGTCAGTTTACATCTGTGCAAATATTTCCCCCGGGTCGCACCTGTAAATGAGCCATGGATCAGTGTGCCTCTCCTGGTCACAAACATTCAAATAAATGACAAAAAAAAATGTTTCCCTGGTCCATGGATGAGTAAACAGAGTCAGTGACACACAAGAGGAAGGAGATGGTTGAGTGCTGTTTTCTAAACCCAGCCTGGAAGGGGGGAGAGAGTACCAGCAGAGGAGAGGTAATCTGATAGCCTTACGTGGATTAATGACTCGAGAAGTTTGGCAAGAGATAGGAAGAGTGAAATGGGTCAGTAGTTACCAGGAGTAGAAGAGTCATCTCCTTTGTGAATGGGCAACATCTTGGCAATTTTCCAGGCTTGTGGGATGGTAGAAGTTAAGAGGGAGAGGTTTAGAATGTGTGCTAGAAGAGAAGTGATGGCTGGCACAGAGATATGAAGGAGCCTGGGTAGAGGCAGTTGAAGCTGGTTTTAGTTGGGTTTAGAGATAAGAGAGCTGTGAAGACTTCCTGAGGAGAGACAGGTGGGAAGCAAAAGCCTTCGGAGGGGGCCGAGAACTGGTGGGGGATGGGGTGGGGTGTTTAGGGAGTGCACAGGATGAGAAGAAGTTATTAAATAACTCGGCTACAGAGGAGGGATCAGTAACAGGAGATCCACTGGTTTTAAGGACCATGGTGGGGGGGGGGGCACGCTGGTGTGCTGGAGGATTGAGAAGTGAGTGTATGACATTCAAAATGGAAGCAAAAGGTTTGGTTTGGTTGTAAGTGGGACTTGAAATATTTAGCCTTGAAAAGATGGAAGGCTTTTGTGCAGGAATTCCTGAGGGTTTTACATGACAGCCGATCAGTCTGGGAAAGGGAGGATTTATATTTTGACCAGGCTTGGTCCTTGGATCTGTATAAGGCTAGAAGGTCTGTTGATATCCAGGGGTGATGGTGACACTTAACTCTGGATTTCTTTAGCGGGGTGTGGGAATCCCAGATACTGGTAAAAGTACAGAAGAAGAAAAAGAGGGCAGAGTCAACATCCATGACTGGGTACACAGGAAGCCAGTTAGGCATAGGTAAGATCCAGAAGGAGTGCTGCAGTATTCAGGGTGTGGAGTAGTCGAGTCCAAATGTATTTAGGTGAAGAGTGGGGAATGTTTATCTTCCTAATGCAAAACGTGATGCAGCTATCACTGAGGGTGTCAGGAAGGACACCTGCAGCAATGATGCAATGAGGGTGTGAAGAAAGCACCCAGTCAAACAGGGAGTGATTTTGAGACCGAGAGGGTTAAGTCTTGTGGGTTCATGTATCAGCTGGATGACATTTAGAGATTCTGTTTTAAGGAGGGTGGAGTTATGGGAGGGGGAGAGCCAGTCCAGGTTGAAGTCACCTGGGAGCACGAGCTCATCGCTTGCTGCATGGGAGATGTTGGAGGAGATGATGGTGAATAGGGAATTTTGGGAGGTTTTAAGTGGTGCATAGAGTGCTCCAGTGTAAACTGGGATAGAGGAGGGAAGGAATAGGAGGGCAGTGATGAGTTCATGGGAGGAAGGGCAGGATTCTCTGAGGGTGATGGAGCAAGAAAGATACTGTCTGACATACAGGGCTACTCTGCCACTTTGTTTGCCACAATCCTGTCGGTAGAGGTTGAAGTCAGGGATAGTGACAGAGGAGTTGGGTATCCTGGCAGATAACCAGGTTTCAGTGACACAAAGAATACTGGAAAGGTGCTGTATCATCCAGACATTTAGGGTGTCCACATTTGGGAGAAGACTTCTGACATTTAAATGAAAGATGCAGAGGCCCTTTGGCATGACTGGGGGGGTGTTCAGGGGAGGGACAGGGCTGGGTTGAACATCTCCAGAGAGAAGCAGGAGGAGAAAAATAGGGACAGATGAGGGGGATTCTTTAGCTTTCTGCGGTAGTGTGCGGTGGGCGGGGTGGTGAGTCTGGAGCAGCGAATGAGGGACTCAAGATTTAGCAGGGGAGAAGGTAGTAGCACTGGATGGATGAGGGGAGTGGAGGGTGGGGGGTGTGTGCTGACAAGTATGAGATGTGAGATGACCAGCCCACTGGCACAGCGGAAAAAGATTTACCGCTGTGACTCAGGCAACCTGGGTTCAGGAATGAACTTGGGATGCCCAAGGGCCGGCCAGTGGAGGGGGTGAATTGAGCGGCCACCGCATGCTGTTTGCCTCTGAGGGGGGGGTCAAGTGACTCCGGTCCAGTGCTCCCGGATGACCACAGGACACACTGTGACTGGAGCACCTGTGAGTGCTGCTCCTTGGGGCTGTGTTGGATGCATGGCCCGGTTGTGTTGTGATGTCCACCTAGACACACCGACACCAAAAGCCTAAGAATATTTCTCCCCAGCAAGCCCATTGACACCCTCCTGACCTGCGGCAGACGTGGGGTGACCATCGCATCCCAGACACAGATCTGCTGGGGTTAGTGGGGTTTGGCTCCAGTGGCTCTACCCTGGGGGGCAGTCCAGGGGGCACTGCAGTGGGAGCTCCTGGAGTCCATCCACAGAGGTGGGTGACTGAGGGGGGTGCCACCAGTGCTTAAAGTATACTAAGTAAAAAAAAATGGTGTGAGCTGAGGTGGGCTAAAGGGCTGTCTGAGGTGAAGCAGGGGACTGGGAGGGGAGGGGCTAGCACTTAGAGAGGATTGGGTAAGAAGAGGGTGAAAGGGAGCAGTCAAGATGAGGAGAAAAAGGTTATGGGGGGTTGTATAAGGAGTAGGTGAAAGGGTTTGTATAAGAAGAAAGGGGAGGAGGTAGAAAGAGGCAGAAGGGAGCTTCAGCATGTTCAATGGAGTGCAGATGTGTGTGTGAGAAGGAAAGGGAGGTGGCAGAAAGAGACTGAGGGAGGCTATATTGAAAGACGCAAGGGGTGGGGGAGAGCGGAGAAAAAGATTTGTAGAGGACGATGGCATGAACAGATGGAGGAAGGGGAGGGTAGTGGTTAGACAGGCAGTGTAGGTGGCAGAATTAGGGTAAAGACAGGAAGTTAAGAGGTGTGCTGGTAACAAAAACTAATAGCAGAGGAAGCAGCCTGTGAGATACAGTGGGGCTTGTCCCTCACTTAGAGAGAGAATCACACTAGGAATAGGGGGAAAATACAGTGCAGAGGCTGGTTCTAATACCACATAGAGTTATCTCGACAACATAAACCTCTGGACTATGGTGAGACTCCTTAACTTGTTCCCTACAGTTGCATGAGATGCACTGCAATCTTTATCTGAGATACACTTCTCAGACGCAGTTTTAGAGTTAAACAAACTGATACCTGGCCCCACCACATGATCTTACTAAGCAGTTCATATTTTTCATTTTAAGTAAACTTCTGTCGTCAGTCTTTATGGCACAGTAGTGACTCATAGCCCTTCCACAGTCCACAGACGTTACAGGGGTAGTTAATGCAAGTGCACTGTGCAACATACAGATTAGGGTATGCACCCCTTTCTTTAAACGAAATCTGGCTGAACTCCCCCATATCAAGATGTTTATATGAAGACATTATTTATTTCACTACAGGACCAATCTAGGTTGGTGGAGTCAGGGCCAATGAGAGCACTGTAAAATTTCCTTTTTAAATCTGCTTTTTTGTTATCAAATTGTACAATAAAAGCTTCAAGGTTTTGGTCACTGTAGCCCAGACATTCATCAGTGTCAGGCAACGTTTGGGGATCAAGTATTGAGAAAATGTCCATGATACTTGTATCTGGGAACCACTTAAAAGTCACTCTTTTCTGGTATGTATCACTGATTTGGCAGAACTTTAAATAAGTAGGCTCAGTTTCCTCATCATCTATTCATTTCTGGTGGCTGTCTGTGTTAGGCCTGAATGTTGAATATTCAAGACCTTTGACTTGCATGCTTTTGCATAAAGGAGAAAGGATACCAATTACATCTGCCTGGAAGTAGGTGGTTGCAGTGAATTGGTATGAAGCTACATTTTTGCAGTCTCTCAACTGTGACCTTCTGAGTATTATCTGACTTCAAACTCCCTATATCTGAGATGAGGCTTTCCAAGCAACCTACAAGTCCTTGCACCTGTCATTAGAATATAAACACCTTGTGAAGAAGATCTGCCTGATCGCTTTAGCATTGTCCTCTTTGTGCAGTTCTTCACGTTCACTATTTTCTTAAATCCTAATCACTTTTGGAGAATATTTCAAGAGTTGCCTAGTTCTGTTCATAATATAGATGGCTTTTTTTTGTTTGTTTTACAAGACATAGCATTTTCTCTGGCAACTTTTCTGAGGCTAAAGTAGGCCTGTGAGTTAAACAATGATTGGCAACTAAAAATGGGCTGTGATCTGCTGTAAACTAAGTTGTTACACCATTCTTTTCACCAGTCATAACTTTGGCTCTATCTATCTATTGCCATTCCAACTGAGTTTGAACTCTAAATTTCTAGCTTCCAATTCAGATCCTACTGCCTTGTAAATATCAACTGCAGAGCAACCTTCCAGCTCCCCAACTGAAAAGGAATGGGACCTGTAACTGTACCTTTACATACATCTGTAAATTGGAGCCACATCATGGCCATTGAAAGGTCTGCACTGTCTGCATGTCAATAACATCTGCGTGACAGGGCTGAATAAGACTGCAGCATTTGTTATGCAGAAAAAGGTTAAATGCAAGAATCTGTTCTGTCCTCTCCTTTTCTGTCTCTTCTCTGGCTGCACAACCAAATTTTATTGTGAGACCTAGGAACTGATCACTCCGATGGTTTCGCAATACTCCGCCTCTCACTATCTCTCTGCCTTCCCTTGCTATTTCTGTCTTTCCTTCCCCCTTGCATATCTGCAGTTATAAAAATATCTGTGAATCTTTATGTGGAAATGTAACTGATACTGGAATTCCTTTGTTTGAAAATGGATGGGTGCTTTTACTCGAGTTCCACTATCTTTAGCATGCTTAAGTTTTTACTTTAAACCAAGTTTCTTAAATGTGCTTCTTTTTATCAAATTCGGGCTAATTTTAAAAGTCCAGCAGGGTGCTTAGCACACTTCAGTTTTACTTTTAAATACTTTTCAGCCAACTCATAAATGTGCTCCTGCCCAGGGCGTTGTATGTTAAATTGTTTGAGGGCCCTAGCCAACTGTTATAGCACTGTATAACCCAAATAAAAAAAAAATCAAGGAAGGGATTTAGCTAAGTATTACTGCGCAATGTTGAAAGTTCAGGCTCAAATTATAAGTATTCGCTAAGCTCAGTTTAGCCCAAAAGGTCAGTAATTTAAACTTGAGCTTGCTCCTTCTCTCTAACCCCCTTCCCGAGCCCCTCCTCCTCTTACTTGTTCCTAATTTCACCTTCTGCTTTCTCCACAGCCACACAGCCCAAGCTCCCCTCATGGATAGCAGTCGTGAGGGTCGCCCTCCCCAGACTTCATGGATCCCCAAGCAGTAGGTACGAACCTCTGAGCCTTGGCGCTTCAACAGACGAGGAAGGCCCCGCTGACAGAAGCATTGGCTACCCCACCACGACCCTTGGTGAACTTGTTCTTATATAGGACGGATCACATGGCATTCAGAACCAATCGGGCAACTTTACCATTTGCAGGTTATATGAGCCTGTCACTAGTGGCTGCTAACTGTTTCAGGTAATCTGCTTCCCCTCCAAAACTGCTCCAACTGACTGCAATGCTAAACCCTACCACCATGCTACTTCCCCTGTTAATTTTTTCCCTGTTGGCCCCCCTACTGTCACTCCCACCCTCCTCTCAGCCAGTATAGGAGGAATGCCTGCGAACACTACATGCCCAGTCCAGTCCCCCTCCTCCCTCTGGCACCTCCCCTGAAGGCAACCCCTCCTGAGACTCACCTGCCAAAACCTTTTGTGGGCCCTTCCATCTTTCTGCCCTCCTTCCGTCTAGGCCAGATAACCATGCACTCTGACCTTTCATGTCTCCAATGTGCTTGCTAAGCTTGATCCTGCCTCTCTTCTTAAGCCCCCGTGGGTGTGGCCCCTACCCAAACTGCTTATCACTCTCTTCCTGCTGTTATCCGGGAACATAGAACCTCATCCTGGACCTTTCTCCCCTCCCGATCCAGCCTCCACCACACCCTCTCAACTTCCCAGAGGTCTGAAATTGGTGCACCTGAGCATATGCAGCCTTCTGTTCAAACTACCCTTGCTGCAACCAACTGTTCTCACACTTCACCCTGATGTCCTGATCGTTACAGAGTCCTGGTTAAAACCCCATAATAAAGACTCTGAAATTGCGATCCCAGGTTACACTGTTATCTGCCACAACCGGCCAGGCTGCAAAAGAGGTAACAGCATTGCCATGTATATCGCATCCACACTGCAATACACAAACATCTCCCTAACTTACCACATGCAATCAATTGACGTACTTCTAATAAAACTACCCCCCCAAACTGCACTGGTATACATCGCAGGCTCCTACTGCTCACCTGATGCGTCAACACCCGCCATCTTGGACCACCTTGGTGACCTAAAAACATGGGCATGAGGGGGTGAGCTCCACATCCTTGAGGACTTCAACCAAAATTGGCTGTCCCGTGCTAATTCCAAACTACAGAACAAAGTAGGTGACCTAAACCTTTCTCAAATGATCACCAAACCCACTCACCTAAATCACAAAATGCTAAATCACTCTCTCCTTGACTGGTCACACATCTCCCACCCGCACCAGATACTAGCCGCAGGCCTGCTCCCCAGCTCCCTTAGCGATCACCACATGACTTACATGGTCAGAAAAATCTTCAGGCCCAAAGTGCCCCCCCCCCCAACATCTTCCTGACCAGGTCCTACAAATCTCTGGACCTCGACATCCTTCTGCGTGACCTGGCTGTTACAAACTGGTCCTTCATCTACCAAGCTTCCTCTACTGAAGCCACTCTGGACAGTTTCAAAACTAGGTTCCTTGCTGTCTGGAACCACTATGCCCCTCTTAGATGATCTAGGATGCATGGTGCCCACCTCCCCTGGATTACTACTGATGTCATAGCAACTCTCAAAGCAAGGGTTCTGGCCTGGAAAGCTTTTAAGGTGACCGGATTGCTCACCTAAAGTACTGTGCTCTGTGCAACGCATACACAAGATTAATCCACCAGGCAAAAACAAAGTACTTCAGTACTGCCTTTCACATAAACATTAACTAGCCTGCTAATTTCTGGAAGGTCCTTAAATCGCTGTTTGCCCCCTCCTCCCAGCCACCAATGCCTACCCTAAACATAGGCACTTCCACAGTTACCAACCCTCCAGCTGTAGCCGCAGCTTTCAATTCCTAATTTACAAGCTACACTGATGCATTAATATCCTCTCTCACTTCCCCCACCACCTTCTTCCCCTCTCAACGTGACTGACCAAGCCCCACCACCCACCTACTCCTCCTTTCATCCAGTAATTCCACTAGAGGTGTACGATGTCCTTCTTGTCCTCAACCTGACCAAGGGCAAATGCCCCTCCATCCTTGACTCCAAAATGCTGTACCTATCCGTCCCTGCCATAACCACCCCCCGGCAGCATTTTTAAACTTATCCTTCTCTCTAGCATCAGTACCTGCTGAGTGGAAGCACACCACTGTCATTCCACTCCCAAAAGGAGGTGATCCCTCTATGCTCCAGGTAACTGCCGCCCTATTTCCTTCTTTCCCATTCTGGCAAAAATTCAAGAAAAACTTGCTCTCGCTCAACTCTCCTCTTTCCTTGACTCCTCTTCCTTCTACACCCCTTACCCGTCTGGTTTCAGGAGGTCCCATTTCACCACCATCTCCCCTGCTGAGGCTCACTGACTCTATCCTCTCTGCCATGGATAAAGAACACATCACCTCAGCCATCTTTGTTGACCTAGCAAAGGTGTTCGACACAGTATCACACTCCCTTCTCCTGACAAAGCTCGCCAATGCAGGGCTCTGCAGTAAGGTCACTGACTGGTTCCAACCCAGCTGGCTGGATGCAGTCTGTCAGGATTGGTAACTCCACCTCCGATACCCTCCCTGTCTCATCAGGGGTGCCGCCAGGGCTCTGTCCTGGAGCCAATCCTGTTCTCTAGCTTCCTAAATGACCTGTCCTCTGCCTGCCCACACACCTCCATTCACATGTATGCAGAAGACACGGTGCTGTATTCCTCTGGCCCCTCCGCTACTGATGTGGCAACCACACTGCAGCAGGACTTCAACAGTGTCCAGCTCTGACTTCGCTCCAGTCAGCTTTGCCTCAATGCCAAGTGGACAGTCTCCATGACCTTCGACACAAGGCAGAGACTCTTGTGGCTCCCCCCCAACCTTCCACACCATAGGCGGGACTTCACTGGAGGCACGCCCCTCCTTCAGATACCTCGGTGTCTGGCTCGACCAGCACCTTGACTTTTCTGTACACTTTGATGACCTTCACAATAAACTCCACCCCAGACTGGGTGTACTTTATCGTAATCGTGGTTTCATCCTGTTGCCGATCTGCTGGGCAATTGTACAGAAAATGATTCTGCCAATTTTTGACTACACGGATGTAGTCTGCAGTACAGCACCCCGAGTCTGCCCTGTCAAGACAGGATTCCCTGTTTCATTCCTTCTGTCATTTCACCCTCGACTGTCTCTGCTCCACCCATCACTGCACCGTTTATCAGTCCCCAGGCCTGCCCTCCCTACCGGACCGCAGATCAGTGCACTGCGCACACCTCGCTGCCAAGTTCTGGGACCAGTCCTTGCCCCCTACCTCACTTCGGCTCTGTCCGCCCACTCCCCCCCACCTACGAGTCAGGCAAAATTACACTTGTCTTCTTCATATTCCCCATAGGTCCACCTCAAAAAGCCAGGCTGCTTTCAGCTACAGAATGCCTAAGCTATGGAGCTCCCTCCCCCAAGACATTCAGCACACCTCTCCCTCCCAGCACCTCAACATTCTCTCAGCGTATTTCACCGCCATCTGCTCATGTGCCTAACACTTTTATCTGCTCTTAGGCCATTTACCCCTTTCTGTGTTTGCCCTGTAGCCATACCTCTAGTCAACCCTATTGTTGTCTAGTGCTTGTCTCGTGCTGCACCTTCTATCTGTTTATGTACATCACTGTAATGGATGCACTATCCTGTTTATAGTACCATGCCCATGTCCTTATTTTCACTGCTGTACCGTATCGCTATGTACCATGTTTTTTTACCACTGCTGTTTCATTACTGTATTCCTCTGTATATTGTTTCTGTCCCCAAGACGTATCTGGAATTGAGCAGTACTCTGCTCAGTATGCCTTCCTGGTAAAACTCTTAAATAAATACTGTTGAAGTGACTGCAAAGCTATTTGGAATTAAAGGGGTTAACCTGAAATGCAGTTTTTAAGCCTTTTGCAGAGATGTAAGCAAGAGCTCAGTTCTGGATCACTTCTTTTTGTTGCACCTGCAAGAAACTGACAAGAACATTTTAGGAAAAACAGGATGTCTGTTAATGAGCTCCCTGCAAAGACTAGTTATAAAAAGAGCAGCAATGTTTTGCAAGAGAGAAAGAGAGACAGACTGAGATTGGAAATTGAGAAGAAACACTCAGGAGGATTTTGTTTTCTCTGCTTGTACTGCCTTTCTAAATAGTTTTACTGAACAAATTTGTATTTTTTATTTTGCTGTTATTACTAATAACCAAACACTCGTTGCAAATTTTATAACTGCTCCTGGTCATCCTATGCTTCCTGACCTGTGCCTTGATGACAAACTGCAATGGCTTTATAGAAGTCATTCACTGAATCGTGATGAGTGTAGATTGCAACCTATTTTGTACAGTGGCTTTAAAGATTCACATCCTTAAAATTAATAAAATAAAATCAGATGCCAGCTTTGTCTGACTTACCAGCCCTGCCCTGTTGCAATCTGATTACTTACATTTAGTACTTGTAGGTTTATCAGTGGTCAGAGTTTCCTGGTTGGAACGTGTTCTTTTGCCACAACATAACTGGTTCGAACTTGAGCAATCACTGTTATCTTTCATCTTTCTGTAGGTCTTGCAGATTGCAGTCTGGAATCACTTTTTTCTCACTGGTAGTCTTTCAGCCTCCTTGCCAAGGATTGCATAAAAATACTGAGTTAGTCACATTCCTAACAGCCCCTCCCCCCCAAAAAAGAAAGAAAGAAAAAAATACCTGTGATGTCTGCTGTCTGCATGCTCCACAAAATTGTCTTTTTCGGCTTGTAATCTGGTTTTCTTGATACAAAAATGTTACCTTTTTGTGCTGCGCAGCAAACTTTGCATGTGAAAGGCCTTTCTGGATCATACACAAGCCAAGCAAAAGCTGTAAATCACTCAGCTTTTATTTTTCTTATATTATCTTTTTCAAACTTCGATTTTTTTTCAGATTGATCTTCCTCCTGTTCTGCCTCAGGAACATCAGAATTATCTTCTGCTTTTGCAACTTGTTTGCCAAAATAATGCAAAATGAGAGCCATAGATGACGCCCATCGAGCAGTCTGCCTGCATGTGCCACAGTCCATCTCACTCTGCTCAGTCGTGTGGCTCACTAGCTTTTTCAGTCTCTCACAGGAAGCAATTTGTTTTTGTAATGGTCCGTTAGCTTGAGCAAAACAGAACCGCAGATTTCACAAGTAATTATTTAGGCACTGTCTCTGAGAATCACCGATTTACTTGTTTGTCAGGAACGAGTTGCTGCAGTGTGCTGCTGCCAGAGAATGTTTCTTTGCACAGTCAGGTGACTGAGATTCCCTAGTGCACCGCTGTCCCTCCTCCTCATCCTCGCTGTGTGTCTTGCACTTCTTGCAATGGTAAGTGTGTCTTCCCAGTCAAAGTATCCTCTTTGACTGGCATCTTCTCACAGCCATCCTGTGTTGTGCCACATGCCCACATACTGAATAGCGGGGGTAGAGAGAGAGAGAGCAGGAGACCAGAGGTGGCAAAGTAACAGATTTTTGAAAGGGTCAGGCACAGTTTATTAAAGGAGACCTGCAGATTTAGGGCTTTAACCACAGTGGCTAATGGAAGGCTAAATATTTTTGCCAATTTCTATTTGGAGTCTCCACTGGCGACAGCAGCAATCCTTAGTGTGCACCCAGCTTGTTTTGTTTGCAGTCCACACACTGGTATAGCACCTTGTTTTTATATTCTCACTCTTTGTGTCCATTTAATCAAGAACTAACTGTTGTTCTTTTAAAAGAAAAAAAAATATAGTTCAGGAGGCAGTATAGCATAGTGATTAAGGACATCAAGCTGCAAACCCGGAGACCTAGGTTTGCATCCCATCAGACCCCACTTGCATACTGTGTGACCCTGAGTAAGTCACTTAACTTTCTTGTGCTCCCAAGTCGCACCTGGAAATAAGCTCCAGCTTAGTGTGCCTTTCCTGGTTAAACAATTTCCCCTTTCCCTTTATCAGTCATTTTTTAAGTACCATAACAAGCTGCAGTGTCTGCCTAAGGTCCTGAATTAACACATATCCCCTGGTGGCTAAAGCGTGCCTCACATCTTCTGGGGGGGCACTGGCTCCCGGTCGTCCAACACCCTTTTGTCTTATAGGGCACATATTTCGTTCCACCTGAACAAACTGAGACCACAACCAGTTATGGAGAAAAATGGCCACAGCCATGTATTTATTAAACCAAATTGTAATTATCAGTACATCCAATCAATGCGATGCGCGCAGCTAGGTAGTCTTGGAACTCTTGAATCAGCTTGCTCTGATTCACCAGTGGTCACCCTCCTCTTATTAGGAGGCCATCAACCAGATAATCCCAAATCCCCCGAGGGCACAAGCTCCAGGGCATGAGGGATGGCTCCCAAGACCGGCTTCGGATGTGTCCTCCCCATTCAGAGGACACCGCCCTGCCATGAGTATACACTCCGAGAGGCCTGCCATCCCAACTGTCCCCCTTTTTGCTGGGTAAATCCCGTCATCTGGCACCGACCTCCTGTCCACCTCAGGGAATTTGGCTGCATAGACTCGTAATCCCCTGTTGCCTTCTCTGTACATACCTTCCAAGACTACCGTGCTACCCATAACACTTACAATAACACAGCTGTGACATCCTAATCTAAAACTAACTACCAGCCTATCATCTCCCTCCTTGCCAGAGAAGGCAAAAACCCAGAAAACTCGATGAGAAAAAAATGGGAAATTCTTCTCAACCCCTAATGCGATCTCCCATATTGGGTCGGCAAGGTCCCTATACCCCCCAGGTTCCCTCCCTGCTTTTACGAGGGTGAGGTTCGGGTGGGATTGAAACCTGGGAGCAGCCTGGAAGAGAGGGATCCTCTCTTCATCAGCCTATCTTATTGACTTGGCTTCTCCCCTGCCTCTCCACCACCCTCCCCATGGGAACCTCCCTCCTGCCTGCCCCTTCACACCCCTAGTGTGCGGCTACCTACCCACTACCTGCCCACCCAGGTGTCCCTCAATACCTGCCCCCAGACAAGCCCCACCTCCTGTGATGCCTTGCAAGCTCCTTTATTGTCTTATAGGACACATATTTTGTTCCACCTGAACAAACTGAGACCACAACCAGTTATGGAGAAAAATGGCCACAGCCACGTATTTATTAAACCAAATTGTAATTATCAGTACATCCAATCAACGCGATGCGCGCAGCTAGGTAGTCTTGGAAATCTTGAATCAGCTTGCTCTGATTCACCAATGGTTGCCCTCCCCTTATTAGGAGGCCACCAACTGGATAATCCCAAACCCCACAAGGGTACCAGCTCTGGGACATGAGGGATGGCTCCCAAGACCGTCTTTGGATGTGTCCTCCCCCGTCAGAGGACACCACCCTGCCATAACCATATGCTCTGAGAGGCCTGCCATCCCAACTGTCCCCCTTTTTACTGGGGTAACTCCTGTCATCTGGCACTGACCTCCCATTAGCCTCAGGGGATTCAGCTGCATAGACTCATAATCCCCAGTTACCCACTCTGCACATACCTTCCAAGACTACCCAGCCGCGACAGGGTGAGCTTCCCCCCACTCACACCCCCACAAGCTCATCACTCCACCACTTTCTCCACAACTCATTGTATATCATCTAAAAATATATCTAAACCTACCTCTGTTAAATGCACCCCGTTCTTCCAATACAGTTCCCCCCCCATCCCAATTTCCGGGTGACACACTGTGGCCCCACCAATGCCAGCCATGAATGGCTGCATAGCCCAACTGTGCAACCTGCGCATCTTTTCAATTGCCCTAGGTTTGTAAGTATGGCGCCATAGCCGCTGCTGAATAATGTCAGACCATGTGATGCACATCTTCGGCCACAAGCCCTTCAACCTTGACAGGTCATTCTGTACCCGTAATTGCAGCTCGAGGGATTTCCCCCAGCCCAGGTCATTTCCCACTAAGTGGACTACTAGGACATCAGGAGGAGCCTGCCTGCACTGCACATCGGCTCTCAAACTTAACAACTCCTCCCATTTCATTCCTCGTTGTCCCAGTCAGCTAACTTCTGTTCATCTGGGTTCCCAAAAACAGCTCCTTGTCCTCTTTCAGCTGCCCTGCCCTTATGGCAGCCCAATGTACGAACGTGTGTCTGCACACCCAAATCTGTGTCTTTAGCATGCCATTACCAAGAGAGAAAAAAGAAAACAATTAGAACATCAGTGGTCTGACATAACTTAAAAGTTTGGGACCTCCATCACCCCAGGGCCTGTATTTGTGCATCCGTGAGCCCCTCCGCCTTTGCATGCAACGTTGGCCCTATCCTAAAAGAATGTATGTTGAATTGGCTTGTCTCCAGCCCCAGTTGCTGCAATGCCTTCTGCAACATGTGACAGAACTGGTACACCATCATCGGGGACCCATCCTCATGTCTAAAGTAGGCCTCCCCCGCCTTTGTCCACCGGACCATATATTCTTGTACCCATGCCCGGACATCGCACTGCACTCCATTTGGAGCCCACACGCTGCACCAGCGACCCCAAGCATACAGGTCCATCTTGCTCTTTCTTAATTGGATGAATACCCCGCCATGGTTATCACCATGTCTTTGTCGCCCAATACTAGCTGGTGTGCCACCTTGCTTGGTTGCATGAACTCGGATACCCAAAACACCCCACAGAACGCCATGAGATAGGCAGTTCTGAATAGATGCGTCTCCCCCTCTGACAAGCAAACCCTGGAAAGGGTGTTCCAAATACGTCCAAACAGGGTGGGGCTAATTGGTCGTCGCTGGTCTGGTAACTGTGGTAACATCCACGCCCATCCTTGCAGCATCTTGCAAAGGGGGAAAAGCTCTTCTGGTATCCATGTACACCCTGGCCTTCTGGAACCAGGCTATGGCTGCCAAATGTTGTTCCACTGTGCCTGGCATAGCCCCCCCCCCCCGTTTTTTAAGCAGCATGTATTTGCATAGCTATTCCACAGGGAATGGCCATGCCTTGCCCCACCCTTGCACATGCTGTATGGCCAGGAAACTGTCCAGCCCCCTTTTATATGCCACCTGCGTATTGGGTGCCAGTGCATTCCTGATCAATTCCCGTGCTTCTGCGTTACCAAACCCCAAAGGTATGTTGGGACTTCCCTGGGACGTCCTTCCACTCCTGGTGCCAATTCTTAAAACCTCCACCACTGTGAATGAGAAAGGGCATCAGCTATACCATTCTCAACTCCTGGAACATGCACTGCTTTGAACTGTATATTAAGAAAAAGACATTTCAGCACAAACACCCTCATGAGGTTACCCATATGGCCCTTCCCTCAACTGACCATTAATGACATATACCACACTGGTGTTGTCTGACCGGAACATAATGGCTTTGTCCCTTAGCTGATCACCCCACACCACCAGTGCCACCACAATTGGGAAGAATTCCAAGACTGTTATCTGCAGCAGCACCCCCGATGCCTTCCAGTCCTCGGGCCATTGGCTGGCACACCACTTCCCTTGAAAGTATGCGCTGAAACCCTGCCCCTCAGATGTGTCTGTGAAGAGATCCAGCTCCTGGCTGGACACCAGCACTGGCCATATGGCTACCCCATTAAAACAATTCAGAAATGCTTGCCAGATGCCTAAATCATCTCTCATTGCCTCTGTTAACCGAATCCTGTGGCGTGGTTTTGTGCACCCAGACCCTATCCCGGCCAACTATCATGAATGTTCTACCCATGGAAAGCACCCGGCAGGCGAAGTTCAAATGCCATATCAGCTGCTGCCATTCGTGCAACGTAACCTTCTGTGCCTTTGTCACCCTTCCCAGGACCTCCTTCAGTGCCACCAGTTTGTCTTGAGGTAGCCGAAAGAGCTGTCTTGTCGTGTCAAGTTTCTATACCTAGAAAGGACAACCGAGTGCATGGCCCCTCTGTCTTGTCTCATGCCAATGGGACTCCTAGCTCCGTGCAAACCTCGTGGAATGCCCCCATCAGCTGCCCACAACTCTGTGTTCCTGCCTTGCCCACAAACAAAAAATCATCCAAATAATGCACAAGCTCCGCCCGTTTCACCTGTGTGATTTTAACCCAATGCAGAAACATGCTGAACTGCTCAAATACTGTGCACGTTACTACGCATCCCATTGGCATACAGTTATCTCTGTAATACATACTTTCAAACTTTATCCCCAGCAGCTCTCGGTCTTCTGGGTGGACCGGCCATAACCTAAAGGCCTCTTCAATGTCTGTCTTGCCTAACATTGCCCCTTGACCCGCCTGCTGCACCACCTCCACTGCCTCATCAAATGGTGCATACGACAAGGATGTATGGACTGGGTCGATGAAATGGTTGACCAATTCCCCCTCCTGGTATGACAAGTGACTGATCAACCGAAATTCCCCTGGTGCTTTTTTTGGGACCAATCCAATTGGTGACACCAGGAGCCATGGAGTGGTTGGGGCTGCATATGGGCCATTGATCCTACCTGCCATTAACTCTTTTTCTAGCTTCCTACGTACCACCTCTAGTTGCTCCTTGGCAGATCTTAGGTTGTCTGCCTCATATGCCCTCCGGGGGGCCTGCATAAGGAATGTGGAAACCAAACCTAAACCCATCAGCCAAGAAACAAGCAGAGTCCTTGTTCGGGTATCGATCCAGCCACCACTCAAGACGTTTCCCCCCTACGGTTGTTGGCAGGCTTGCCCTGCCCCCGAAAAGAATGGAACCATTATTTTTCTGAAATGCCTGGCTTTCCCCATCTTTCTCCCGCAGTGCTGGAATGGATGCTGGTGCCCACATGCCATGCATTCATGCTTGTACCTGCACCGTTCTGCCTTGCAGGATCCCTGATTGTAGTTGTAACAATGCCCTCCCCCACTCCTTTACCCTGAAACACCTTTTTGGTGAAGGAGCCTGCCGGATTGGAAACCCACTCTCAGTATGCTGGACCCCCATGTCTATGGTCCACTGTAAAGGCAGATCCAACATAGCCCAAGACCCCCCCATATCGTTCTGCTTTCTTCTCCTAAACTCCTTGTCATACTCTAGCCAACTCCCCCCTGGTTTGCTCGCGTGCGTAGTCATGATCCGACTAAAGTACACCCATAGCCCTTTGGCTTTCATCGGGTTGCCCTGGGTGAGGAGGCCCGGATAAATTGCAAAATCCGCTTCCCAATTTTCCCAGGTGTGTCAGACCAGTGCCTTGTGCTTCTTTTCCACCCCGTCATCCTTCTCATTCTTATCCTTCTCTTTTTTCCTCCTCCAGTTCCTTTGGCCAGTTGAGTAGTGAAAAAGCATCCATGTATTCCCCATTTACTATTTGCTGCTTAACTTTTTCTGGCAAATGGGACCCCACCGGTTCACCCAATGACACAAACCCCAGCTGTGTTGGCTGTGCCGCCACCAGTTGGGTCACGGTGTTTAGCACCAAGGTCCCAGTATTCGGCATTCCGCTAACTGTGGGGAGACTCGTGCCCACCACTGGTAGTTCTTTGTCTGGGAACAGGGCTAACAATTGGTTGAGCTTCTGCTCCAGTGCCGATTGTGCTGTAAACCCCAGCATGGCTTGCCGGCCTTTCTCTGTTAGCCGCTTCCCAGACCCTATGTCATGGCTTAACCCTGGTAAACCCAGTGGCAGCCCAGCTTGGCCCAAAATCCACTGTCGCTGCCCTAGCTCTACAACTCACAGAGGTGGAACTTGTCCATGTGCTGCTAACAACTGCCCTGCTGCCGCCATGTCCGGCACCCTCAAACTCCAAGGTAGCAGGCTATCAGGAGCTTTAGGGTGACCAACCGGCTCCCCATACCCAGCTGCTACCTCTTTTCCATTCCTTGGAGGACTCTGATTTTTTGCCATTGACCCCCGACCCACTGCCAAATCAAGGCCCACAACTCCTGTGTGGAGATCACATTGAGGTCAAGCCTACCCGCTTGTGCATCTGAAATTGCTACCTCTTGTTTCCTTTTCTGGGCCTGTGGCTTCTTGGCTGGTGGCAGTCCCTCTTGATTCTCAGCTGGTGCTGTAACACCTTCTGTGAGATCCTATATCACCACCACTGGCTCCTCTCACCCTGGGACATTAGCCGGTTGTAGCAGGACCTCTAATTCTGGGTTTGGGCCTGCTCCCACATCTGGCTGTGGCTGCTGCACTGGCCCAGATGTGCTTGGTAACTTGCCCTCACCCTGGAACAGTGCATCTCACCACACCTTGCCTTTTCCCTTAACGAATGCCACCAATTGGTTTTCGAAATCCATTGCTGCGTCACTCTGAAATATATAAATTAACACCCCTGTTCAACCCTTGCTGCTGTTTTAGCCTCCACCTCTACCACAACAAAGGGCATTCTAACCGAGGATTGAATGTTAATCTTCTTACTTTTATACCTGTTACTCTTTTTCTTCTTCTGATTTTTTTTTTTTTTAATGTGTGCCCTGTCTTCAGCCCTGCATTTCAGTGCCTTTTTACCACTAGGCCATACCGCCACACGAGGTAAAACTTTTTAATTACAGACTTATCACCATGCACCAGCCGTTACCTTTCTTAAACTTAATCACTCAATCACTGAGTTGGAGGGTATCCTTATCTACTTTAACACTGTTAACTGTAAGTATGTATCTGTACTGCTGTACTTAGGGCGATCTTACAATTGAACTTTGCCCCAACCCCTATCCTGCTTAACTCTGCTCCGAAGTTACCATTTGCAGTGCAGCCTCTAGGCAACTGCAATATAATGCTGCCACCAGATGTCCAGTTATTAAAAACTGCAAGCATGGCTCTGAAATGGTAATAAGTTTAATTTCCACTGATGCTTCTCAATAACTTCAATGCATAATGCCACCACAAGATGTCTCTATAGACCCACACTTGATATTGCTTTTACTTTAATAACACAGTCCTACTACCAACTAGTGGAAGCCACTTACCTTACACCTAAACTCTTTACAGAACAGCTCTGCTTTTCATTCTGGCCACTGTGTTGTTTGTTTTTTTTTTCACTTAATGAAACCTGCTGCAAGGCAAAACCCACCTGATTTCAATTGGGCCGGTGTCCGACTGAAAAATGAAGCTATTCCTTTGCTGAGATAAGCTCTCAGTGGTAAGGGCAATCGCGCATGCTCTGCCCTCGCGCATGTGCGCTGGCCGCTTCCCTAGCAAGGGCGTTCATGATTCTCCTGCACATGCCCTTGGAAGGCCATCAAGGGCCTAGCTGATACTCCGGCCAAGCACCGCGCTGGACATGGAGGGGGCCATCAAGCCAGCCTCGTCCTGGAGGAGAGCCATTGACGAGCTGCGGCCTCTGCCTTCTAGTCGGAACCCCGACAGAGCCGTACAGAGGGTGTCCTTGGATGACCGGGAGCCAGTGCCCCCCCATGCCACTCGCAGCAACCAGCCACATGGCAGCAACCTGCCTACCACCAGCTATTCAGGTAAGCCCCCCGAGAAAGGAGGGGTCACTCTTTAACTTGCAGGGGTCTGGAACGGTCTCCAAATCTTTTTTTTTTAAATCACGTCCCAGCTGCCGATACGTTGCCACAGTGCGACCGGAACGCCATGCTATAGGCTGCTGACACACCTCATCCGACCTGCCGAGGGAACCACGACATCCACCAGCTCCCTTGCTTGGTTCACTAATCCAGTGCCCCAGAAGCACCTGCCCCTGCGGGGACCCACTCAATGGAGCTCGATGGAGCCACGTGGAGCAGTGGCACTGGCTTCTTGTCCCTATTCACTCCCTGCAGGTCCACCTGAGCAAGGGGAGACCTAACCCAATCAGTGGCCAAGCCACGCATTCAGGAGGCACTACTGGAATGCAGTTTCAGAAGCTCCATAAAGGGGGCTGCCAAGGCATTTGGCCGCCCGCCGATTCATGCTCCTAGCGCAGTTGCACCCCAGGTCCCCAGGCCACCGACCCACTGCCTACTCCTGCCAAGGTAAAGGGGAACATTGTTTAAGGAGTAGCATACTAAGAGCAGCTCAGAGCCTTAACCCGCTGTGCTATTTTCCCATCCAGGAACCACTGCGTCCACAGACTCCTTGCCCAATGTGGAGCAATGGCTACTGGCATCCCTCCCATTCCCCTAGGCCAACCAACCCCAAGAAATGACACTCCAAGGAAGCCCTAGAGCAAAACACCTCAAGCATGCCTCATGGGCCTCAAAAAGGGCCTGTGAAGGCTCAAAAGGTACACAGCCCAGCTGGCTCATGCCATGTGGTCAAAAAGTAGAAAGAAGCCAGCCACTCCATTTTTCTTTTTTCTTGATTACAAATAGATCCTCATACACCAGCATTTCACCAGATATGGCTTCGTCAGGGTGGGAATCTAATATTGAACATAATTATAAAGTATTTTTATAATCATTTTTCATATTAAATTCATATTTTTGACTTTAACTAAATTTTAAACATTCTGTAATTTTTGTTCATACCACTAAGTAGTGGGTGTCATATATCACATTGTAAATACTATTTCATACTCTTAATACAGTGATTCTCTTCTGACTTTATGCAAGATTGTTCATGGACAACATGATGCCTTGACCAAAACGCAATGCTGAATAACATCCTGAGACATACCTGACATTCAGCTATGCATTTAGTTCATACATAGCTTTGTATCTTATTCTTGACACTTTTTAATTTCAGTTTATTTACTTTCTATTACTTCCTTCATATATACTTCTAGGCAGTTGCTGCCACTGACTGGTCTTTCACAAAATCAATTACTGATATTGACGATGCCCTGGATGAGTTTAGCAAACAATTTGTCGCCATCTGCGATGCTCTTACCCTCTTGAAAAAAATCAGAATTAAAGGCAATAACCATGAATGGGCCTCTGCAGACATTCTTAAACTCATGAGGGAAAGAGACAAGGCCTGAGCCAACTACAAGAAAAACAAATTCATCCATCTTCTCCAACACTATAAAACTCTGCGCAACCAATGTAAGTCCGCTGTACGTACTGCTAAGGCCAACTACCTATTCAACAAACAGCACTGCTCCCAGGCCAGCCCCAGGCACACATGGAACATCCTAAACCTTCTCACTGGGAGGGAGCATCACCAAGAACAATTCACTCTTTTGATCAGTGGCCTCACGGTCAGTGATCCCCCTCGAAGTCTCTAATCTTTTCAATAACCATTTTGGTGACCTCAGCAACTATAAGCCCAATCTTCCCCTTTCCCCGCCCCCTCTACCCACCCCAACACTCACCCTACCTTCTACTTTCACATCCTCTCACCCACTGATGTGGACGAGTTAATCAAATCTAACAACCCCGTCCCTCCATCGGCCAAGACAATATTGACTTCAGGATCTTGAAGACGGTCTGTGAGTCCCTTGCCGTTCCCCTCACAAACATCCTCAATTACTCCCTCTGCTCGGGCTCCATCCTGCTCAAACGGAAGCACACCATTATCAAACCCCTTCATAAATCTGGGCCAAAAGACAACACCAATAACTATAGACCCATCTCTCTCTTTGACCCCCTCTCCAAAATCTTTTGAAAAAATTGTCCTCACCCAAGCCACTGACTTCCTCAAGAAACATAGCCACCTAACTGAGTCACAACACAGTTTCTGAGAAGGCCACAACACCGAGACAGCCCTGATAAAATTCATTAACTTTATCAACAAAGCTTTGGATACTGGACACTACACTGGTTCTGTTTTCAACTATCTCAAGAAAGCCTTCAACCTTGTAGACCACAATGTTCTTCTTACCACCCATCCTCTCTATACTTCTCCACCGATGTAGTCAGCTGGTTCCAAAACTACCTCTCGCACAGGTCCCACCAAACCACCATAAGCGGTGTTCTGTCTGACTCCTTTCCCATCAAATGTGGTGTACCCCAGGGATCTATCCTTAATCCCTTCCTATTCACCCTCATGGTCAAGTCCCTTCCTGAAATCTGCCAACACATTGAACTTATCCTCTATGCTGATGACGCTGTCCTGTACTGTAAAGATAAGAGCCCCCCCCCCCGCAACAAGCTCCAGCAACATTTCCTCACTATGCACTCATGGTTTACCTCTAAAGGACTTGTCCTTAATTCAAAGAAAACCAAATCCTTAGTTTTCTCCAATCCCCGCAAATCCACCTCCTTCGAATTCACCATCCTTGACAACAATGGGAGCGCCATTGAGAGAGTGCACGGATTCAAACATCTCAGTCTATATCTTGACTGCCATCTGAATTTTGACCACAACTCCTCCATGCTGATCAAGAAAGCACACCAATGAACCAGCATGCTCTACAGAGTCAGATCTTTCCTCACAGCAAAATCCGAAAAACTCCTTGCCACCACTTTCCTACTTTCACTATTCGACTATGGAGCTTTTGTCTACTTCCTCCCTCTATCACAGAATAACATCAACAAGCTCCGACCATGTACCACAACATGATCCACTTTGTCACTGGTCTGCCCAGAAGCACCCACCACTGTGACCTCTACAGGTTTTCTGACTGGCTTCCCCTAGAGAGCAGGCTCAATAGCAAAGTACTTATCTTCTTCCAAATGCTGTCCCTCAGCCTCCCCCCCCAAGCATACAAACCATTTTCCCAAGGACTGTCCCCCTAGACCCACCGGACTCTCTTCTTCTCTCTCTTTTGTTCACCTTTCTGTCATAGCACCCATGGACAAAAAACCCTTGCCTTTATGGGCCCCAAACTCTTCGACACCCTTCTCCCCTCTCTCTCAGTGTCGTTCAATTGCCTCCTTCAAACTCAGCTTAAAGACATACCTTTCTACTTCCTCTCACTGCAATTGTTTCTCCTCCTAATATCTTCCCCTAACTATTCTTACCCTCTCCTGTATTCATCCTGAACCTCCCCTCACTATTTGCACTTAATCACGGTGTCCAACGGTACACCGCCCTTTCCACTCAATTATATCTAATCCCCAAGGCTATCCCCCCCCTCCCGTTCTCTGGTATCCCAACCCCCTTCATACGGCTCCAATTGTTCCCTGTTTTTAGTGTCTTTAGTACCTGGTCTGTATCAGTTTCATTGCATAATCACTTCACTGTATTATTTTTATTGCTTAATCTCTAGTTGTTTGTGCCCAGTATATTGTACTTGCTCAGTTGTGTTTGTATTTATTGTATTACTAGATGCTTGTGAAAATGGGCAGCATTTGCTCACTATGGCCTTTTCCAGTATAAAAAATAAATTGAGCCAGCCAGCCAGCACAACGGTTGGATTGCCGCTTGTGACACAGCGACCCGGGTTCGAGAATGAGCCGGGGCTGGGGCCGGAGGAGGAGGCTTGAGCATCCCAAGGACAGCTCGCCTTCTCTGGGGGAAGGGATCCAGGGCTCAGTATATGTCTGACCTTGGGTGGAGACCTGAGGTATGGCAAGCCCAAGCCAGCGAGAAGGGTGGCATGCTGGACGTCGGCGTTCAGCACCCTGACATTAGGGCACACAGCACGCCAAGAAACATGGAAAAACACCCTGCAGTGCTGCCAGTAGATGGAGCACCATGACCCCAATCCCCAATGCCCCTACCTGCCCTGGTGATGGCATCCCAACGAGAACAGGAAAGACCTCGGGGTGTAAGGGCTCCCACCTTGTGCCCCGTCTGGGTGTATAACCAAGGTTACATGGGGGATGGACTGTGCCAGGCTCCAAGTAAGAGGGCAAGGACTAATAAGGCCATATGTGTGTGTCTTCCGAAGACTGGGGGTGCTGCGGTTAGGGGGAGTATAAAGAGAAAGTCTAAAAATATAAAATAAACTGAAACTGAACTGAAAATCTTGCAGGAATGGATCACAGTTAAGAGGCAGATTATTTATCAATTATTGAATGAATGAGGTGCAGTGAGGGGACATCAAGGAGGGTAGAAGAGTAGACGGGGAAACCAGCTGGGGGAAGGAGAGGATAAAGATGGGGGTAATGTTACCGGAGCAAAGTGAACAACAAATCAGTTGTGAGGGGCAAGTTAACACAGGGCTAGTGCAGTCTGGGAGCACCTCAGACAGAACAAAAAGTGCAAGTTATTAACTCAAGTGAACTAATTCTTTTGTTTAAGTGCAGGGGGGTAGAGAGGGGGGCAGGAGAGAGGTGGGGGTAAGGGATAGTGTACGGAAGGACAAGTCATACCTGGAACTGGCCCCTTCAAAGTATAGAGATTGTTGCCAGTGGCGGAGTGAGGCAAAGACTTAGAATAAGGGGCAGGAGTAGGCAAGGACAAGTTGAGTAGAGATAGTAGAGGGGATGGTTAAGGGAAGTAGAAGGGGTGGGAAAAACTTGCCTATGATTAGGCCTCTTCAGAATGCTGAGAACCCTGCCAGAGAGCAGAGTCAGGCGAGGATGAGTTAGGTAGAAATGATGGAGGGGAAAGGGGGAGAGGAAAGAGTCATTTCCCAGTGCTGGACCCCTCCAGGATTCTGAGAACCCTGCCAGGGGGCAGACCTAGGTGAGGACAAGTTGGGAAGAGAGAAAAGAAAGGAGGAAGAGAAAGGAGGAAAGAGGAAAAAGAAGGGAAAGAAGAAGCTTGCCTAAGACTAGGCCACTCCAGGATGCTGAGAACCCTGCCAGAGCGCAGAATCAGGTGAGGGACTAGTTGGGTAGAAAGGACAGGGGGAAGGGGAGTGAAGGAAGATTAATTGCCTAGTGCTGGGCCCCTTCAGGATGCAGAGAACCCTGCCAGGGGATAGAATTAGGCGAGGCAAGTTGGGCAGAGGGAATGGGGGGATAGAAGAGGAAGGAAAAAAGCAGGGACGGTCATGGTATGGTCCTTGAGTTGGGGCCACCCTATCCCCCCACATTGGCTACTCTGTCTTACAGAGTGGTTAGATGAGACATTTTGAAAACCAGTCCTATCTTAAAGGTGACAAAAAACAGCTTTTTACACCTTCAGATGCCCTCATATTTTTCTTTTAGTGTCTAGTCAATATTTGATAGGTGTTGATCCTTAATTTAGGTAACTTAATAATCTAATGTTGCCATTATAACTACTCTAAATACATTTCTCCTCAGCAGTTGCTGTTCTCTCTTTTCTTACTACCTGAACATTCTGTGATATCAGTAACATCATTTTAGGCCATTCAGGGTGTGATATATTATGGGATATCATCAGGCCTTGGGTGAGTTGTGAGGCACACGGCTGCATATACCCAAGAAATGACAATATCCCATAATGTGCCACACCCTGGAGTATATTGCTGTTATGAACTAGATTTTTTTTTCAAATTAAAAAATAATTTCAAAAAATTGTTCTATTATGTCATTTCCCTTAATTTTTGTGAAGCAAATGGGTACAAGTGAAAAAAGTTCTTATTTTACATAAATAGGTCAGTATGTAGTATAGCAGCAGGTATGCTGGAACATAACTAAACAGGGTTCCTGCTTACGTAGTTCTCAGTCTCCCCCCTCCCCACCAGCACACAGTTGGCTGAGTTTTACACATTTCTTTTTGTAATGCCTCCTAAAGGAAATGCTGGAAACTGCTATCAGGACAAGAAAGTAAGTGCCGTGAATGCCACGGTCAGCGGCATTACTGTTCGCACAAGTGGGCAATAGTGGTGAGCAGGGTGTTTGGTGTGAGTGCCGCGGTCAGCAGCAGTACTGTTAGCTGAAGTGTGTCCTAGTGGTGGGGTGTTAATGTGGATGCTATGGCCAGTGGCAGATCTGTTGTGGCAAGCAGGGCCAGGTGGCGAGTGGGATGTTTCGCTGGGTATCATGGTCAGTTTTCAGTCCAGGGTTGTTACTTTAGTAAGATTTAGAGTGATGATGAGTGGCAGTTGCAGTGGGTGATGAGACATGAGAGGAGTAGGTGGGTTGGTTTTGCCACTGAAGTTGTGGTGCAGGGATTTTAAGTAGGTAAAAAGACCTGCTGGCTGGCACCTTTTCTTAATTATGTTGTGGATTTTAATCGTGGGTAAGAAGAGGGTTCAGCCAATCAGGTAATGGCTGGCACCTTTTCTTACCCATGATTATGTTGTGGGTTTTAATCACAGGTAAGGAGAGGGATTAGCCAGTCAGGTTTGAGGATTTATGGTCCCCAGTTCATAATATGTGAATATATCTTGCTGAAAAAATGGCATCATATTCAAGGATAATGACCTTACTGATGATAGCATATAATTAAATGAGGAAGGAAGGCAGGGCTCCCAGAGGGTCCCTAATATTTAACATAATCTGTCTGAGTGGCAGGAAACAGACATACAAATATAGAAACTTAGTGACAGAAGACAAATACCAGTGGTCCATCTAGTTTGTCCGTAGTTCCTTATCAAGCCCCAGGACCTATTGTCCATGCAAGGTACTGACCTTCACCATCCACCCCCGTGTTCCCCTCTCTGCAAATACCACACTGAGTAACCACTGTACCCTTCACTCTGTTCCAGCTCTGCTTGAATCCATTTATGTTTTTGGTGCCCACCAGCTCGGCTGGCTGACCGTTCCACAGTCCCACAACCCTTTCGGTAACATAAAACTTTCTCATATCTCTCTTAAACCTCCCTCCCATCACTATAGATATTATGAATCATTGGCCTCTTTTTCACCTAGCACTTCCTTTGTTCCTAAGTACCAAATGAGTTCCTTGCTTTCAAGGTGCAGCATTGTCCTAAACACTCTTTGATAGCCGTGCTTTCATATTAGGATTTATGTCTGTATTACGTCTTTCATCGGCCTAAATTAACTGAATTAACACAGCTAGTTTGTTGCTAGCAACAGAAACCTTTAATACATCCAATTAGGCTTTTGCAAACTAGATTTATAAAACCAAATGATTAATTTAGTTGCATTTTGGAGGCATCCGAACATTTTATTTAAATATGTACTGTATGTATGTATGTATGCATTTATTTTTTTCAAAAATTTTACCAGGAAAGACATACTGAGCTGGCTAACAGCTTGTTTCCAGAAGCTCCCTGAGAGGAGGGGGGGGAAGGGGAATGAATAGCTATACAGTTACAAAAAATAACTGCAGAGAATACAATAAGACTTACATAAGTACAACAATATAAACAATTTCATATGCAGTACGTCTCAGTAATAAACAATATATCACACAGTGAAGTGCAGAAGAACAATAAGCAGTGTGCAACAATGCAGTACTAACTATAGGGTGGGGGGAATGCTGAAATCAGTGGTAGGGCTGGGGGCTGTACTGGTATCAGTGTAGGGTGGAGGGATTGGATGGATTGGAGGGCAGAGGACAAACAGCCCAGGGCCCAGTGCCAGAGGCAACTGCAGACGTGATTAGTGAAGTCAGGGAGTAGAGATTTTAGAGCATGAAGGAAAAGAGCAGAGAGGCAGGAAGGTGGGAGAGAATGCCAGAGTTTTGGGAAGGGGTAGCAAACGGCAGCTTTATCATCAGAAGATTTCATTGAGGGGAGAGCAAGAGAGTGAGAGCCAGAGTTGCGAAGGGAGTGTGTGGTAGTGGGAGAAGAAGTGAGGAGGGAGGTAAGGTAAAAGGGTAGAGAATCTTGAATCATGTTTTAAATCTGCCTACTGAGTCAACACCCAGATTCCTGTAGAGTAAGCGTTTTATTGCCCTGGGGCACTGATCTTGAGTTTTACTGACATAATCTATGTTTCTGTGTAATCTAGAAAGAGCTAGTAGACCTCGTCTCTTAACTTATGAGTATTTGGGTACTACATGGCATCCTATGTATTTATCCATGCACTTTGATCATTGGACAGTTTTGTCAAGTGAGGGAGTCAGGACAGAGAATCATTCCTGGGTCTCCCACATAATACAGCTGGTGCCGCTGGACTGGGCCACAAAACATAATTTGACAGACAGAAGCCACATACTTCCAGCAAACTCAGTTAATTCCACAGTCTAGCTCCAAATGCAAAACATTCATCCTTCTTCCAGTGACATCTCTTCCATGCCACAAGTCTGACACACTTCTTACATTTTCCACAGCCAACCAGCAACCATGACAAAAGTCAACTTGCAAAAGCTCTGCCTCTAGCTCTTTGCAGTTGGAAACCATGGAAACTAGCAGCAGTTCATTAGAAGTTAACAAGCTTAAATCCATAAATGAGCTATTTTTGAATAACCAAATGTATTATACAAAATAAATGATAGGAAGATGGTGTGTACTCATTAAATAATGCTGCCTCTAGGGGGCAGGAGAGCGAAAGAGCTCAGAAACCCACTCACCATTTCAGGCGGGTGGTTTATTAGCTCATAAGCCCCCCCCCCCCCGATTTTTATTTTTATTTTATTGAAGGTCTAGGAATTACAACCCTTTGAGTCAGAGACTCATTTGCAAAGGCTCCACGTCATACATAAATGAGGACAGGTACAGAGTATTACAGAATATAGAATACTGCTCTAATACAGAAATACAGCAATAATACAGAAATACAGCACTAGGTACAGAGGCAAAGAAGGATAAAACATATGTAAGGAAACACTGAAGGTGTGTAGTAGAGGCCTATATTGGAGACAGAAACATAACTGCAGAACAGATATTTTTTGATCATTATTAGCGGAGTTTATCTGCAGTCGCAGTGAGAGTTGGATATAATGTGGCTCCGCAGCTCAAATTTAAAAGGACCTAACCTGGGGATTAATACAATATAATCAGGGACTGAGTTCATCCAGAGTGGGGCCCTGTAGCGAAAGGACCTTTGGCCAGCAGATGTCTTTACAAATGGCACATGGACTGTATTAGTGTCAGAATGTCTGGTGGCATGGGCCTGCAGACTCTTTCGGAGGAGCTGGATACAGCCGGGGGGGGCTAAACCTAACTGGATTTTTTGGGCCAGTAAACAGGTCTGGTAGAAAAGTCGCCTTTGAAAGTTTAGCTATGCTAACCGTTGGCAGAGGTTGCAGGTGTGCACGAGCCGATCACAGCCTGTGGCCAACCTGCAGGCTTTGTTTAGGGTGCATTTAATGTTGGTCAGTGCAGTGTCAGTGGCAGTGCCATAGATGACTATGCCATAGTCTACCAGGGAAAGGATGGAGCTGGAGATGGCTAACCTAAGGGCATCAGGAGGGAGACAGGGTCTGTGCCTGTAAAGGAGACTGATTCTGATGTTTATTGCAGAGCATGTTAATGCAATATGCTCATGAAAGTTAAGCGCAGAGTCAAGAGTAATCCCTAGATATTTGAATTTAGTAACTGGTTCCAGCATGGTACCCAGTGAGGTTAGTATAGATATTTTGAACGTGCTGTGTTTGTGTTGCGGGTGGCTAAATAGCATAATTTTGGTCTTTTTGGAATTGAGTACAAGCTTGTGGGAGGTAAACCAAGTTTCTACCTGAGTGAAGGAGCACTGCAAGGATTTTTGGAGCTGGGTAGGGTCAGGGTGCCGACCAAAGATCACAGCATCTACCGCATAGAGGAGAAGGTGCCCAGAGGAGGCCATAGATAAGGAGTTCAAGTATAATGAAAAAAGAAGTGGACCCAGGATGGACCCTTGGGGGAAACCCGATAGGATGGGGAGGGTAGTTGAGAGAGTGTCATTAATCTTCACATGTTGGGAACGGCCGTGGAGATAGTTGCATTATTTCTCTGTACACTACACTTTCCTAGCATTTATTCTGTGTGTGTGTGTGTGAGTGTGTGTGTGTGTGTGTGTCTAGCTCTCTCTCTCTCTCTCACTCTCACTCTCTCTCTCTCTGTCTTAGAAACCTGAAAGTTTGCCACACCATATATCACTGCACTTGTAGCTACTGTATACTGTATGCTGTACCATGGTACTCAGTTATCCCAGATCTTCAATACATTAATCCATTATGACATCACAGTTGTTTTTTTTAATCTGACACCACCCATTTTTTTTGTCATATATTATGACATAATTTTAACAGTCAGGCTTGTTTCTTTTATACATTCCAGGTACTTTTATAACATTTACAATCTTATAAGAGGATGTCTTGTGCTAATTATTCTAAAATTCTGAAGTTTTAAGTTTATTTGGCACAGTCCATTTCTCACACAGTCGTTTCTCTTTTCTACTAAGTAAATTTTTTTTTATTTAAAGTGTACTATTTCTTTAAACACAGAAATCTTCAACATGATTTATAATTTGTTTATATGTACAGTTCATGGGTTTCTTATGGTCATACCTCTCAAGTGTCCCTCGTTACGAGGGACACTCCTCATTTTAACCCTCAAAATTGCTCTGTCCCTCATTCATCCCTCATAGAAAATGTGCTGCACACACAGAGAATGTGCTATAAATTCAGTCTTTAAAGCAGAAATTAATAATATCCTAAATTGCTGCAGAAAAACGAAACTTTGTACAAATAAAGGCAATGACTTCCACAGTGTTCTGAGCTTGTATCTCCATGTTTGAGGATTTGTCCCTCATTAGGAGAGTCAGTGTCCCTTATTGTCCCTCATTTTGAGTGTCTGTGTCCCTCATTTCAGTGGCAAAAGGTTGAGAGGTATGCTTATGGTTACAAGACTTCCTTCTCAAGTCCTTTTTATGCCAGAACTGCTCACTTTGTTTTTCAGTTCTCTCACCCAAAGAACTCAAGAATGCAGTCTTATAACCATAAGAGAGAGATCCTGTAATTTACAGATAAATATATAAAATAGGACCCCGATAACCAAGTAAATGTGAACAATAATTGTGACTGCAATAAGACTGGGTGATAGAAATGAAAATGATTTCTCTGAACTTTACAAATACAGGGGCACTATGCATTAAGGCAGACTGGGTATGCACCATATGTGTGTACCTGGTTCGTGTAGCTATGCACCAATGGACAGGTGCCCGGTGGCCAGCATTCACTAACACTTCCCACCTGTCTGTACCCCCACCCCCTGTCATGCAGCTGGGGGTTAGGTCATATTACACAGGAAGGCATCCAATCCGATGTCCATCTCGGGACCTGTAGTGGATTCCCAGCTCCACATAAGCGGGGGATTCTGGGAAGGTGCAGGTCCCAATAATTTGAAATGTGAGGGCAAGTGCCCGAATGGTTGTCCCCAGCTGTACCATGCAGCTGGGTGGACTAGGGAATCATGGCAGGAGGATGCCATGTCCCACTGGAGCTAGCAGGTGTCATTGGTGGGGCTGGGTAACAGTTATGGCAGGATCTCCCTTCATGTAACTTGCACCCCCCTCACCCACCACTTTGCACCTTAGTGAATGGTGTGGAGTGCAGGCACGCTCCCCGATACACTCCAGACTGCCTGTGGTACGTAGCTGTGCAGTCAGCTGGGGGATAGTGTGTGCAAGGGGCTTGCACGCCTGTTGTGAATGCCATTGGGGGTCCACTGGAACCCCACTGTGTGGCAATTCAGACTTATTGCCTACACGACTCAGTTACACAGTGTGTAGGCAGTCCACTCTTTCATGAATAGGGCCCACCATCCCTGAAACCGAACTCTGATGGATAGTTTGTTTAGGTAAATAGAATGGATGCTGATGGAATAAAATTTTACTAAGCTGGGAAACTTGACTGAAACCTTTGTTTTTCAAGGTTTTTGATTCTTTTAGTTAAAGGTATTATGACTTAGCCATAAAATGAAAAAAGAGTCTTAAGAAATAACAGGGGTATAAAATGGTGTAAGTGGCATCATATATCTGATGTTTACTAATTTATGCCCACGAGAACAAGGTTTATGTTGTTACTTCAACATATACATTTAAATCAAAAGATTGCAGGCCCGAGGCTCAATAAAGACATGATAAAAATAAATACCTATGCAGGTGGCCTCATGATCTTCTTAAATAATCCAGACAAATCATATCCAGAATTAAAGAAATAGAACCATTCTCATTAGTCTCTGGATCTAAGTTAAATGAATCCAAATCTGTAATATTACCTATATTTGAAAGAAGAAACAAAAAACCTTTTTGAAGGAATGTCAATTCAAGCAACCACTAAGTACCTAGGTATACAACTAACCATTGATATACTGCAAACAACAAATTTAAACCTAAATATTATGACAAAGAAAATACAACAGGATGACAATCCCTGTCATTATCACTATGGAGCAGAATTGATATTCTTAAAAATGATGGTTTTATTACATATGCTATATTACATTCAGGTAACCTTTGGTAAGGTAGAACAAACACTTTTAGTTAAAGTAAGGAATATGTTCAAAAAAATTCCTTTGGAGGGGAGGCAGCCCTAGAATACCATGGACAACATTAATTATAGCTAGACACCAGGGAGGCATGGAGTGCTCCGACCCATAACTATATTTCTATGCAGTTAAAGCTTCTTTGACATGGCGATGGGCACTTATGCCAAAAAAATCATGATCATCCTACTAATGCAATATTACAAAGGTTGGAGAAAGGATGTACAGTATTCAATGTTTTGTTTCATCCTTCTACAATCTGATATAATAATGAATCTATATTTACAGAACTACCTAAAGCTATTAAATATCACTATTTCGACTCCTGGAAAGATTTACCTTACTTATTAATGGAAATAGGAATAGAAGTTAAAGGCTCCTTGGACCATCCAACAATACAATTAATAAATAAGTTGCATAGCGTAAACATAACCAGTTGGTATCAGTTCATTAATTTCAATGGTCTGCTCCCACACATGGAAATAAATGCGATAAACACTGGTCTACTCCCACACGTGGCATAGAATTATAAATAACCAATTAAATATTATATGGTGAGAGTACAAAATATTGAAAATATTGTTCATTTCATTCAAAAATTATGCTAACTATTATAATATAATGAACTGGGATACAAAAATAGAAGACCAAAAAACAGTTGATTTATTATTCTAAGGTAGTTATAAGGAAAATGTACAAGGAAATTACTTTTAAGTCCAAAAAACAAACTCTGAATATATGGAAAGGCTTGAGTGAAAAATTGTCCAAAGAAGAGAAAGAACATTTTTTTCCAAATGTAATTGGGAATAAATATGGCAAAAGGCTAATAAAATGCACCAGTTTATACAAAAATAAACAATACTGTAGACTAACAATAGCCTATAGAACTCTGACCAGATTATATAAAATGGGTTATAAAAGAAATGGGAATTGCTGGCATAATTGTAACAAAAGAAGGGATCTGTATAATTTTAATATGGGCATGTCCTATGTAAATGAGTGGTAGAACAAAACATGACTGGAAGCTAAAATAATCTTGTGTACAGACATCCCATTGGAGTTTGCCATATGTGTTTTGAATGACTTTCACAAGTCTTTTTTTCATGTGTATTTTATCCTCTTACATGTCTGGCAGTCCTGTTCTACACTGTCCTCTCAACCCCATCACTCGACCCCCGAGGAACTTACCATTTGTGCTTTAACACGGCAAGGTACCCGGTCACCAGTGCAGGGACCTATGAGGCCAGATGTCATCCTTCGTGTGGCCAGAGAGTTTTTCCTCCTGATTATCTTTCCAATTCCCTACACTAGGATGTGCATGTAGACGTGCATGCATGGAGGTGCGTGCACACCACGGAGTCACACAGCCCTCCCTTCCATTGCCTTCCTAAACCTGCACTACGACCTTCCCTCCACCAGTTGGCAATCTTTTGACGGAGCATGCAAATGCCCCCCCCCCAGGAAAGGACAGCAACTGTCGGGTGCTCAATCCATTCTCTCCCTGGCCGACCCCCGGCAACCTGCTGTTGCAAGCAAACACAGGTCGCAGGTGTGGCAGAAGGTTAGGCGCCAGTGCCTCAGCCCTCCACAGCACTGGGCTGGCTCACATTACAAGTCTTGAACTAAACAAGCAATCACAAAAAATATTCACTATCATAAGTATGTACCAAGAGACTCAAGTAGAACACTGGAATATGCCTATATTTCCTACTTTTAAACAGCAACAGTGGCAAACCAAGCTACTGAATATGCAATCTATTGAGGAATTATTTACTAATTATCAACAGTACAGACCAAATTAGACTCCACGTGGAAACAAATAAGTAGAATATTACCACCACCTTTAAGTATCTGAATATTTGCTATTGCCACGAACAATGTTCTCAATATAGCAACATTAAAGAATGCGTATACTTTTATTAAGTAATGTCAGATCCATTTCTTATTTTTTTGTTTGCCTAGGAATGATATAAACCCATTTAGGTTACCTATGATTGTTTAACACAGAGAACTATTATTAAATAAGTCAGTGTCAGTGGCTCAGTAGGTAGCACACTCGCCTCTGAGGCTGGGAGATCAGAGGGCTGTGGGTTTAGTCCCACATCTGGCGTTTGGGTTAATATCCCAATACTGATGCTGTAGTGCAGCATGGGGGGGCTGCACTTCTGAGGTGCCGTCTTTCGGATGAGATGTTAGTGTTAAACTGAGGTCCCGGTCCCATCTGCCTGGATTGTTGGTAGTTCGGGGGATGCTAATGATCCCATGGCACTTATCGAAAAAGAGTAGGGGAATTTCCCCCGTTGTCCTGGTCAAATTTCTCCGAGTCACTAAAAATATCACCAACAGCTTTATCTGGTTCAATTTCAGTTGTTTACCGTCTGTATCCCTGGTCACCCCTGAAAAAGGGATTTCTAGGCCCAGTGGGCTTACTGGGTCAACAAAATTCAAAAAATAAATTGTAGCTGACTGTACATTTTTGTAAAAAAATGAACTTATCAATAAAAATATCTATAAAAAAGAAAACGTGGTTTATTTTCTCTGTTATGTTTTTTCTTAAAGGAGCGCTACAGTCAGAAATCTTTGAAAACATATGTTGTGCAGTGTTCTGATTTGTGTGTTTAGTCCTGGTGTGTCCTTCCCTTTGTTTACTATTTAGGATTTTTTTTTCTAAATTTTTCGACTAGTTCTGTGGTCTCTGGGGATCTCGATGTTGGCATGGTTTATTGCTCTTCATGGGTAGAATTTATGAAAATAAAAAGAGATCTTCTTGGCTGATTACCAAGATCCTGATTTTGGTGCTCCACCCACAAATTGTGTATTCTGCACAACTGGCATGGATTTACACATGTTTTGAGTTATAGGTGGTTAAACACAGTGCTGTCCAGAAATGCTACATAAAGAGATTTAACAAGGAATTACTGGTGTACTCTTAATTTTGTTATTTGTTCACCCTTTTACCAATTTCTGTTTTTTCCATAACAAGGAGATCCAAGGCATGACTATGTGTGATTTTCTCCCTGCACTATGCACAATCTCTGGTCAATAAACTGAGAGCTTCATCATGTCAGCAGTGTCCATCTGTTACTTCTCTTGTTAAAATACAGCATCATATTCATTGGTCATTATTACCTACCCCTAAAAACTCTGTATGGTGATGACCCCTTAGACCCTTATGCCAAAATGGTTCTACATTCAATAATTTTTTATAGCAGGGACAGTGACTGTGGTCGGGCTGAAACATGGAGAGCTGAAACACAGGGCAGGTCAACTGGTGTACTCCATGTCCCCGGAGTGAGACAGTGGCTGTGGTGTGACTCAAACTTGTTTTCACCTGATTCCCAAAATGCCCCTAACCACTGAACACTACTTTCCCTTAGCATGCCAGGGTGAACTAAAGAAAAATAAACATGAAGTCTGGGGGCAGCACATTTGGTCCTTTGTTTGGTGTACAATTTTGCATTTACAAACAAACATAATTCTTGCAGAGTCTGGGAAGTAGGATTCAAAAATATTATCCTGCATTTAATACTTTTTTTAACGTAATTCCCAGACAATGCAAAAATTATGTTTGTTTGGAACTGCAGAGTGATACACCAAACAAAGGATTACATGCGCCCCATGACCTCTCCTACCCAGGTGGCATATCTATTCGTCAGTAGCATCGAGAAGGTAACACTGACTCAGTCTCTGGGTCACGAGTGAGGGAGGCATTCTTTTTCATGCTCTCTCTTGGGCAGACCACCTAAACAAAATGCATCCCTCCCCTGCAAGCTGAGTGAAAGTTGTGAACGAGACAGATTCATGGTGACTAACAAGCAGGCGGGGCAGGTCACAGTCTCTGACTTTGAGTCTGAGCCACAAACAAAATGTGAGGTAAGTATGGGACAGGTGATAATCGGGAGTCGGGACTTGGGACTTGGGCTGGCAGGCAGAGAACACTCTGTGGGCTGGGACTACCAGAAGGCACAGTTGGTCACTCTCTCTTTCCCTGTAATCAAAAAGACCAATTTACCCATACCTGCTGCATTTCCATAGGGATAGGATGGATGATGGATCCTTTGTGAGTCAGGTGAGGGTCTTGGTCCACTCGAGCTGTCTCAGGGCCTGCTCTCTGCTGCTGATTAGTGCTGCACAACATTGCTTTCTTGTTAGCCACTGCATGTGAATCCCATGGCTCCAGACCTCAAACATGCTAGTTCAGTTTGTCGAAGTGGGAGGGGAAAATCATTTTATGGACCATTTGGTGGCCGGCTACTTTGAAGGTGCAGTGTTCATATAATGCAGCTCACATGCCTACATTCACACTACTAAATCATGCACATTTGGGTGCCAAAGTCGCATATGTATAAACATAGAAACATAGACCCTGATCGCAGATAAGGACCACTTGGCCCACCTAGTCTGCCCATTTCCCTACCTATTGGATAAGCTGCAGATCCTAGTTAACCAACAGCCTATTTCTTCCTAACCCCCACCAGAATTGCCTTATGTCTGTCCCATGCATTCTTGAATTCCCCCACTGTTTATGACCCCATGACCTCCTCAGAAAGGCCGTTCCATGTGTCCACCACTCTCTCCATGAAAAAATACTTCCTCACATTGCGCCTGAGCCGTCCCCCCACATCTTCAAATTGTGCCCCCTTGTTCTTGCACATCTCTTTTTCTGAAAAATGCTACCCTCTTGGACTTTGCTGAGTCCCTTGAGGTACTTGAAAGTTTCTATCATGCCCCCCCCCTTTCCTCAAGGGTGTACATATTAAGCTCCTTTAGTCTCTCTTCATATGGCTTCTGGTGCAGACCCTGCACCGTTTTAGTTGCTCTCCTCTGGACTGCCTCCATCCTGTCTATATCCTTGTGGAGATGGTCTCCAGAACAGCATGCAGTACTCCAGATGGGTTCTCACCAACTGTCTGTACAGAGGGATAACAACTTCCTGTTTGTTACTGGTGATGCCTCTCCCTATACATCCTAGTATCCCCCCAGCCCTCTTTACTGCCTTCTCACATTGCTTGTTTACCTTTAGGTCATCTGATATGACTACCCCCAGGTCCCTTTCCATTTTTGTTGTTGTTAGTACCCCCACCACATGGTGTACGCGTCCCCTGGGTTTCTTGTTTTCCAGGTGCATTACATTGCATTTCTTTGCATTGAATTTAAGCTGCCATACTTTTGACCATTCCTCCAACCTGGCCAAGTCCCTTCTCATCCTTTCCACCCCCCTTGTGTATCAATCCTGTTGCAGATCTTTGTATCATCTGCAAAGAGGCATGCTTTTCCTTCCAGTCCCTCTGCAATGTTTATTTATTTATTTTTTTTATTTTAGTCTTTGGTAACCAGGTAAGGCCCACTAGGCACAAGTACCTGTTTTCAGGGGTGACCTGGAAGCACTGGGCAGTTAAGTAACTTGCTCAGAGTCACACAGTATGCAAGTGGAGGTTGTGAGAATCAAACCTCAGTCTGGTCTGCTGGATGTATCAAGCTTGTTCACACCTTGTTCCTCTAACCTCTAGGCTATACTGCCAGCCCTGTCACTTACAAAGACATTAAAATGGACTGGCCCCAGTACTGAACCCTGAGGTACTCTGCTAGTATCCCCCCCTTTCTTTGGAGAGGACTCCGTTTACTGTTACCCTCTGTGTTCTGCTGTCCAGCCAATGTTTTACCCAGGCTACCACCCTGGGACCCACTCCCAGGCTGGCTAACTTGTTTATTAATCTTTTGTGTGGGACTGTGTCAAATGCCTTGCTAAAGTCTACGTAGGACATGTCCATAGCCCCTCCCTGGTCTACTACTTTGGTCACCCAGTCAAAGAAATCTAGAAGATTCATCTGACATGACCTTCCCACTGTGAATCCATGCTGCCTTGGGTCCTGTGCCCCGCTGGCCTCTAGGTACTCAACAATTCTTTCTTTCAGAAGTGATTCCATCACTTTCCCTACCACTGAGTTCAAACTAACAGGTCTGTCATTTCCTGCCTCTGCTTTGCTCCCACTTTTATGAAGGAGAATCACATCTGCTTTCCTCCAGTCCTCAGGTACCACACCATCCTCCCATGATTTGTTAAAAAGGGTAGTCAGTGGTGTCACTAGTTCTCCCCTTAGTTCTATTAGAATTCTGGGGTGAATCCCATCAGGTCCCATTGCTTTGTCCACTTTCAGTTTCAGGATTTTTTTCAGAACCCTTTCTTCTGTGAATGGATTGGTATCGACCTCCTATCCAGAGTGCTTCTATTGATTGGATTAGGTACCTCCCACTCCTTTCTTTTGTGAATACTGAGCAGAAGTATTCGTTCAGTATCCCTGCCTTTTCACTGTCATCCTCTGCCCACCCACCGTCCCCTTTATTAAGCCTCACTATCCCTCCCTTGGTCTTTCTTCGCTCCCTAATGTACCTATAAAAGGTTTTATCCCCCTTCTTAACTGAATTGGCTATCTTCTCTTCAGTTTAGGCCTTTGCTATTCTGACTGCCTTCCCCACTTTCTTCTTTTTTGAAATTTAATTTTATTGATTTGAAAAAAACAAAACAACAACAACACAGTACGAAACACATCAAAGAAGTACAAGAAAAAATTGGAATGAGCGGTACAACCAAAGAACCACCCCCCCCAAACATATCCAAACCCCATACAAAAAGAAACACAAAACCCCAACCCCCAAAACCCCAGTCCCACCCACAATCCCATCAACCCACCCTATCACAAATACAAGAAACAGTGTACAATGCCGAACATTCACCCCAATGAATAACTCCTTCCCCTCCCCCGGGTGCACCAACAAACACCAAACAATGTCTGGATAAAGCTACATAGCACCAACATTTCCAAATCTTGACATTAGTATAAAAGCAAGACACTCCTAATAACCAGGATTGATATAGTTCTTAAACTAAAAGGCAGACATGAGGAGTCGGGTCTAGAGTTATGTAAGTTAAATCAAGTCAAACACAGGGCTTGGAATTTACTCCATCTCTGCTGAAAAAGGTCCAAGCGACATTTAATACTCGCAATCAACCTTTCAGACTGGAGATCTGAAGCCAGTTCAGCCAACCAATCAGCAAATGACAAGGCCAGTTGGTCAGTCCAGTGTCTTAAAACCAATTTTTTAACAGCCATAGACACCAAAGCCATATAATATCTACGCTCAGCACTATTTATATGGGAGAAATCACCAAGAATACATATCTCAGGAGAGAAAAAGCTGGACAGACCCAGAAGAGGATCAAGATAATCCCGGACCAGAGACCACAAGGGGGTGACTTTAGGACAGTCGCAAAACATATGGATTAAGCTACCTTCCCCTTGCAAACACCTGAAGCACTTTGAATGAGAGACTCTCTTAAGCTGAAAGAGTTTAACCCGATGAAGTAGAGATTATTAACAACGTAATATTGCGTTAACATAACCTATCCTGATATGATATCTATAAAGATCTTTCCAGATACCAGACCAATCCAGGGAGATATCAGGTGAAGGTGTGCCCACACACCGAGCCTTCAACCGCATCCAGCAAGTTATAATTCAGAAGGAAGGAATATATCAGAGAGATAGAATGGGATTGGGAAGCAAAATTGATAATTCCAGAAAGAAAAGGATAAACGGCCGAATCCTTAAAGGTGGTACCAAATCTCCAACCGATCAAATGTCTCAATTGATATACTTTAAAAATATCTCTCCTAGGTATATCGAATTTCTCCAGTATGTCGCCGGAAGAGAGAAGTAGGTCCCTGCTGAAGAAATGCTCAAGTCTGGCCTCTCTGATTTGTGGTAACCAATCCGGGTAATCCATAAGTACCAACTTAACATTGGGATTACGAACAACGGTTGTCCCAAATCTGAAATGCAGGAGACACGGAAAACTTTAAGCATTGCACAAGCGACTTAAGAGCAGCCATCATCACACTGTCCTCACACCCAATATGAAAGTACCTTTGGGGATAAGTAAGGTAAAGCAAACCTATCTGGTTTAATCTCAGAGAGAGAGAGCGTTCAAGTTGAAGCCAAATTGGACAGGATGAATCTGATTCAGTAGAGAACCATCTTCCCAACTTAGAAAAATGGGCCGTAATGGTACAACAGGAGATTAGGTAATCTAAGACCCCTTTCTCCCTAGGAGCGATAATTTAGCATAGGGCGCCTAACCCCTTTCCCTGCCACACTAAATTAGAAAAAAGCACATGAAACTGTTGAATATAAGAGATAGGAAGCCAAAGGTTAACCAAGTTCAGTGGATAGAAAATCTGAGGGAGAACATTCATTTTAAGAATATTTATTCTACCCCAAAGTGAAATAGGAAGAGCTGACCAGCGCTGTAAATCTTGAGAAACCGAGTTTTTGACTCTGTCCAAGTTTAACTTTCTCAAAAGAGAAAGATCAGTAGAAAAATAAATCCCTAAGTATTTGATAGATCTAGGGGCCCATTTCATCCCAAAGGAAGAAAATACGGACTTTTGGGTAAATACATTAAGAGGAAAGATTTCAGATTTTGAAATATTCAACCTATAACGAGAAAAAGTACCGAACCTCTCAACTATATCTATCACCGCCTTCAAGGACTTAGCTGGATCTACTAAATGTAAAAGAATATCATCTGCGTAAGCAGAGAGAACCAGTTCCCTTTGATGTAATCTAAGACCCTTGACCTGGGAAGAAACCTTAAGCCTAATAAGTAGGGGTTCCAGGTACAAATTAAATAATAGAGGAGAAAGGGGACATCCCTGCCTGGTACCAGTATATAGACGAAAAAGGGAGGAGAACACCCCATTACAGTAAATTTTCACAGAAGGGCTATTATAAAACACCCGAATCCTATTTAGAAAAGCAGGCGGAAAACCCATTCTCTCCATAACTGCCCAGAGAAAAGACCAGTCCACACGGTCGAAGGCCTTTTCAGCATCAAGGGAGACCAAAGCAGCTGGATACTGAAGCGGATTGGGCATATTGAGAGATATGCGACAAAAGTCCTCAAATGATCAGCCGCCCGATCTGCCAGGACAAACCGACCTGTCAGGGCTCAACAGACCAGACCAAACCCTCCTGATTCTTTCAGCAAGTATTTTAGCAAGAATTTTCATATCGTAGTTTTGAAGAGAGATTGGTCTGTAATTGGCGGATCCGTGTGAATCTTATCAGGTTTGGGGATTAAAACAATTGTAGCTCAACAATGAGGGATCCACGTCCGGAGCTACTGATAAGTACTCATATAATTTAAGAAGAGTAGGTACCAAATCATGGCGAAGGCCTTATAAAAATTAGCCGGAGACCATCAGGACCTGGTGTTCGGTCGGGAGCGAGGGAAGCAATTGATCTCTCAATCTCCTCCGCCAAGATTGGAGCCAGCAAAATAGCCTGTTGAGCCTCTGATAAGCAAGGGATATCGATCTCCCTCAAGTATTCATTTAGGTCCAAGGGAGTGCGATATAGGGGATTTACTATAAAGGTCCAGATAATAGTCCTTAAACATACGGGCAATTCCTCTGGGTGAAGTAACAACTATACCGGATGAAGAAATTAAAGAAGGGATAATCCTGGAGCTTTCCAATGCCCGTAACCGCAAGGCCAGGATTTTACCGGATTTCTCCCCTTGATCAAAGTACTTGGCTTGAGTTTTTAATAAACAATACTCCGTTTTCTCCTTCAAAAGATCTAAGTATTCATTCTTAACTGATAGGAGCTCTTTAAGATCAGTTAAAGAAGAAGTTGAGGAATATTTAGCCTCCAAATCCCTGATTTTACCCATCAAAGATAAGGAGTTTGCCAGCCCTTTTTTCTTTCTAAGGGAAGCCAGTTTAATAAGCTCGCCCCTAAGATAACATTTCAGGGCAGACCAAACCATATCCAGCCTCGGAGTAGAATTGAGATTATCTACCAAAAAGAAGGAAATCAGGGCACTAATATCAGACACATTTTGAGGGTCCTTCAACAATTGAGTGTTCAGGCGCCAAACTGAATCTCGGGAGAAATCCGGGGCCAAGGAAAGTTTAATCCAGACAACAGCATGGTCCGATAAAATAATTGGGTCAATACCAGATAAACAGAGATTCGGAAGAAAGGAAGTACTAACTAATACCATATCCAGCCTAGATTTGGTACCATGCGACTGAGAAAGGAAGGAAAAGGCTCAAGAGAAGGGTTGGCATGTCTCCAGGGGTCACATAGACCCAGCAACGATCTCAATTCCAAAAAGGCTCTATGAGCCGGGGAAGGAGGGCGCCTATCCTGAGGATCTCTGTCTAGAATGGGTGAACAGGGAATATTCCAGTCCCCACCCAGTATAAACTGAGCAGGAAGAAAGCCAGTTTGTCAGCAAGGGACATGAAAAATCCCGGGTCACCCACAACCGGGCCATATATAGAACCCAGAACAACATTGTCCCCATTAAGAGAGCCCTTAACCAACAAAAACCTCCCCTCTGGGTCTGACACAGTCATCTCTATGGTAAATAAAACATGTTTCTTAACTAGAACCACCACCCCTTTACTAAAACAAGAATTACCCGAAAGATAGGACTGGGAAAAGCCAGAGCGAGATAATAGTTTGGTGTCACCATGGCTGAGATGAGTTTCCTGCAGAAAAAAAATATCAATTTGCAGTAGTGAACAATGTTTAAACAACTACAAGCGTTTGACCCGATCCCTAAGTCGCGTACATTCAAGAGGCTATTTTGAGAGTATTCATAGCCATTTTAAATACAGAATGCAAAATTCAAATATCCAGACACAATCAGGATTACAAGAAGAAAAGGTGCACCCCACAAGGAAAGACTGGGAATATCATATAATACAGACCAAGCAAACTTTAGCCCTAACAGGAGAACTCCCATTTTCATCCCCAGAAAACAGCATATTAAACTAAATTGGGGAATTGCTGTTCCACTATATATCCCCAGTCCACTATTATTTATAGCAAAGTAAGCCCCCATCCAAACAGTCCCAAACAAGAGTTACAGAAAACATGTTCCTTCCATAGAGCACGCTCTAGTAAACCAAATGTCATATAAAATACCAGGGAGAGCATTCATCAGGCCCCCACCCATTAAAACCGAGCTCCCCATAGTAAACAAGAGACCATACAAAACATGAGGAATGACAGTCATCAGTCCCAACCCCCGCCCACCCAACAAAACCAAAATCCACAAAACCCAGAACAAAACAGTCGGTAACAGGAAGACCTCCTCCTCCCTCCTAAGTCCAGAAACCCAACATAGCCTACGAAGAGTCAAATTAGACCCCCACCCACAAACAACCAGTACCCCAAACAAACCAAAAATAACTATATACAACGAGTGGCAGTATAATAACCCTATAAAAATAATCTAAGGCCTAAAGCCCCGAACCACCCCAACCCCATTACTGAACCTCCGACTCCCAGCGTGAGTACAAGAACCAGCATCGCGAAATGGTTCCGCAAAACCGATGACAGCAAACATCCACCGTCCAACCATAACACACCCAACAAACCCAATACCAGGGAGAGGTTAGCCAACCCTCCAACATATGTCATGATTCCATCCAGCGAGCAGGCATTCTTAGGCCCAGAGCCCCCGGCCCACCCCATGCACCCGTAACCAATGAAATAAGCAGGCAAAGGGGAGACGTTAAAGGAGACACTAGGAGGAGGGGTATAAAGATATGACAAATCCTTCCTACAATAAAACCCCATCCAACTATATCTCTCCCTTCCCCCACAAACCAAGAACAAGGCCCAAGAAATCAGGGACAAAGAAACAAAGCCAGGGCAGCTCCCAAAATAGGAGACATTAACCCATGAGATTGTTAACACAGGAGGCAGAGCGCAAACGCAATCTCAGAGAAAACAAATCTGTATCTCTGAGGCTCAGCACCACCCTGTGCCCATCATTCCCACAGCTCTGCCACAAAAACATACCTACTGAGAAGGACAGAGTACAACCTTTGGGCAAATCCAAGAGCCAAGTCTAAAAATAAAGGACAGTCTGGCGGCTCATCCAGCCCAGTATAGCCAAATGACCCCCAGCGTCTACCTCAGAAAAAAGCATTTAAAATTATCAACTTACCCACTATCCAGGCAATCCACAAAGAAAATCCAAGGATTCAAAGGGTCAATAAGGCACTGAAACCTAGAAACATCAACTCAGAACCGCTGTTTCCAGAGGGACCGGTAAGATAGAGTAACCAAACCGGTCCGGTCAGCAGGAAGTTTCCCCCCGGAAACAGTGATCCAACAAGAAAAGGTTCCGTCGAGGGGAGGCCTGAATGGGAGCAGCGAGGGGGTCCCCAGCCATCCGAGAGAACCACCCCTCGCAACCCGAACCCGACCAAGCAACCCAAAGGGGAGAGACAGGGAAGCAAGAAAGTGAGAGAAAGCAAGAAAAAAATCAGAGGCAGAAAAAAAAGACCGGAGAAAAAAGGTAAGACCAAGAGACACCCCTAAACAGCCAGCACATTAAAACAGTGAACCTTTAACAAAGAAAGCCAAAATAAAGATATTTAAAGCAAAGGAGGTCATAACCCCACAGGGTCAACATAATCCTGTATTAAAATAAAAGGGAAGTCCTTTCAGCCGGTCGATTTGAACAGGTCCGGTAGTTTAGTTGCCAGTTCTTTGAAGGCCGCTTCGAGGGAATTAAAACTAGTAGCCATGCCTCCAACAGTGACCTTGAGAACCGCCGGATATATCATCCTAAAGGGGATGGAGGCAGCTATTAGCTTCTGCACTACGGGATGATAAGCTGCCCTCTTTTCCCGGGTTTCTTTAGGTAGATCCTGCGTGATCCGGATTCTGGATGTGCCCCAAAGGATCTCTTTAAGTTCACGCGATTTCGTGTAGATGTGCTGTCTTTCCAGATAATTTAGGAATTTAGCGATAATAGGACATGGGGGGGATCCAGACAAGGGCCTAGGTCTTAGGGAGCGATGGGCCCGTTCTATATGATAAGAGGAGCTGATAGGAGATGGGCCCACGACCTTGCTCAGAAACTTCTGCAAGAAGGCCATCAAGTCTGGTCCTCTTCCATCTCAGGTAGGCCCAGGATTATTAAATTGTTCGGCGATTCGCCCTTCTAAGTCTTCTGTTTTGGCTCAATTTTTAATCTGATGTTTTAAGCTCAACGACTTCACTTTCTGTTTTCGTCCTCCACTGCTCCGTTGAGAAAACTCAGGCCTCCACATCAGAAACTCTAGTAGAGACAGAGAAGAGATCGCAACGCAGGGACTTAAGCTCCCCAGTCATTTCTTTCAAAATATCCTTCAAAGGAGTGAGCTCTTGGAGGAACCTATCCTCCATTAAGGGAATGGCTTGTTGCATTCTGTCCCCAGTTCGCTCCGATTTAGCAGTACCCTGGTTGCGTTGTTTTTTTGCAGCTTTCTCCGGGGATGCAGGAGGTGTGTGCCTGACTGAGGCCTGCTTCCCATCCACCTCCATCCCAAAGTTATAAACAGCTATTTCTTCCACAAAAACTCGTTTTGCGATAGCAGGCAACTTAATCAGACGTCTCCTGATGAAATTTCTTGTTTAACTGCCAAGATGATTCAAAAAAACAGGCAGGAAAGGTGGCTAGAGGGGAGAGCTCAGAAATCCAGCTGCTGCCTAGCTAGATGCCATCACATGACCGTCCCCCACTTCCTTCTGCTTCAACTGGTACAATTCTCTGTCCTGCTCCTTCTGTGTTTCCTTATATTTCCTGAATGCTATCTTTTTCTCCCTAACCTTCCCCGCCACCTCTTTTGAGAACCATAGTGTTTTTTTCCTTCATTTTGATTTGATTATTTGCTTCACACAAAGGCTTGTTGCCTCTGTGATGGCAGTTTTGATTTCCCCATTGTTCCTCCTCCACCCCTCCTTCTTTCCTGTTTGCTAGTGCTTTTCTGAGGCACTCTCCCATTTTGCCAAAGTCAGCCCTCCTAAAGTCCAGTACCCTCATATTTTTATAGCTTGACTCTGTGGCTGTGTTTATCTTGAACCACACTGTTTGGTGGTCACTTGTTCCCAGATGGTTACCCACTTTTAAATCTGAGATCCTCTCTCCATCCCAATTTGAGAGTACCAGACCTAAGATTGCTCCCTCCCGAGTGGGTTCCAACACTAGCTGTCTGTGGCTTGCCCCCTGTAGGGCATCAAGAATGACCCTGCTCTTGGATGTGGCTGTAGCAAAGATGCTCCAGTTAACATCTGGCATATTCAGGTCCCCCATCAACAATATCTCCCCTTTTTCTGCCATCCTTTTTTTTTTTGCAATTATATTTTCTTTTTGTAGCCGCTGAACCCCCTAACCCCGTGAATGGGTTCGTCCCAGCCACGACACCCAACCCATACTCCGGGAAGCCCCCGAGTGGGGCCGCCAAAGCAGAACTGTCGTGGCTGAAGGGTTGGGTACCGTGCCTGGCTCATACATGGGGATGGTGATTTTTTCCTGGCTAGAGTCCCCTTGTTGGAGCTAGGACATGCAATGACGCAAGGGTGCATATGTCTCTCCTAGCTCCACCCCATGTCTTGGTGCGGCATGCTTTGTCCCCCAGCCTCCGCTAGAGGGCAATCGATGCCAACACTCTGGACACCCCCAACCCGGAGAAGGAGAGCAGTCCTCTGGATGCTTGATCTTGCTCGTCCCCTGCCGACCCCTGATGACCCATGCTCATTCCCGAACACAGGTCGCCGGCATGGTGTGAGGTGTGACGTCCAGTGCCTCAACCCTCAGCACCACCGGGCCGGGCCTTTTTCTGCCTCCCTAAGGATGCCTTCTATCATTTCCTTGTCTATTTCCTCCCCCTGAGATGGGGGTCTGTATACAACCCCCGTGCAGATTGTGGTGACATTTCCTGTCTCCAGGGTGACCCACAGTGCCTCCTCTCCTCCCTGTTTACCCTTCAGATCCATTACTTTGATCCCTTCCCTTATGTAGAGAGCTACTTCTCCTCTTCTACCCTCCCTGTCCCTCCTGTAGATTGTGTACCCTGGTATGTTGACATCCCAGTCACGGTTCTCTGTGTGCCATGTTTCTGTGACTGCCACAATATCCAGGCTTCCTTCTTCCATCAAGGCCACTGGTTCAGGGAGCTTGTTACCCAGACTACGGGCATTGGTACTCATTGCCATCCATTTTTTTGATGGCCTTATCCCTTTTAAAATTGCATAAGAACAGCACTACCACATGGTCAAGAGGAGGTACTGCATCTAACTGACTGAAAAAAAAACTAGTATTTTCGGTGGATTACCAGGGCTCAAATTTTGGTATTCTGGCATGATAAGTTGTATGCAAAACATGCCAGAATACTGCTAAATTCCAGCCCTGCACTTCTTTGTCCTGCCAGAATACTGCTAAATTTGAGCCCTGCACTTTTTTGTCCTCCTATTCCTGTTGTTTTTTGTACTTCTTTGTCCTACAGTGCCTCCTGCTTGATGTGACAGTGATGTGTCCAGGACCACTGATTCAGTGAGGGAAGGTACTGCAGCAGTAATCTGCAGAGAGAAGACTGGTGGTCTGGCCTCAGCTAAATAACTCTAATTCAGTATTTTTTTTTCTATATGTTTGTATCCTGGGAGTGGGTACCAGGGTGGTAACCTGGGTAAAAAAATTGGCTGGAGAACAGGACACAGTGGGTAATAGTAAACGGAGTCCTCGACGAAGAAAGGGGGGTAACTAGCATGGTACCGCAGGGTTCTGTACTGGAACCGGTCCTCTTTAATGTCTTTACAGGTGACACTGTGGAGGGACTGGAAGGAAAAGTATGCCTCTCTGTAGACGACACAAAGATCTGCAACAGGGTTGATATGCAAAGGGGGTGGATGCTATTTTTTCCACTTCTCCATGCTGCAAACATGGCCAGTGCTGGCTCCATTCCACAGATCACAACAATCCTGGGAGAAAATCTAGAATTTGTCAATAAATTCAAGTACTTGGGAGTGTGACTCGACCATAGACTTTCCTTTACGGACCATATTGAAGATCTGCTAAAGAAATTGAGGCAGAGGCTTGGACTCTTTTTCAGGATTAATAACTTCCTTACTAGCGATGCCAAGCTGCGGCTGGTACAAACAACGTTTCTCTCCTTGGTCGACTATGCTGACTTTCTTTACAGTCACTGCCCTGTCTCTCATCTTGCTAAATTGGATACATTGTATCACAGGGCTCTGAGATTCATTACTGGCCTACTTTTTTCCTCTCAACATTGTGCCCTTTATGCTGCCATGGGGTGGCCCTCCCTTCAGTACAGGAGAAACAGAAAAGCTGTACTCTGGACGTTCACAGCTATTATCAAAAAACTACCCCTATATATCTCTGATTGTCTTCTGCTATGCCAGCTTGGGAACTATGCATTGAGAAGCTACTCCTTTATTTCCTTAAAGGTACCTAACCTAAAAACACGCTTTGGGAGAATGGCTATAAGCTTTGCGCTGCCATCTCTATAAAACAAAATACAAAAATCGCTAAAGCTTAGTACCCCGGTCAGTTTATCCTCCTTCAAGACACTATATGATCATTCAGTCAAGGAAACTTGCAACTGCTTCCCCCGATCCTAAACTTCCCTGCACTTATAGTGTACCATGATTGTGTTGTCCTCTCCACTATGTCTGACCTTGTGGCCTCTCCTTCACATTTCTCTAATACCTAATTGTGTTGCCTGCCCTCATGTCCTGTGTCCTCTCAGAGGCTTCATCTGTCCCTCATCTATCCCCTACCACCCTGCCTGTACCCTATCTCACCTCGCCTACCACATCCCCTTCTACCCTGTTACACTGTTTGTTTGTTTTTTTAGCTCACTGTCTGTCTTGTTTGTTATGGCATTGTATGTAATATACCATTACCTAACAATTGTCCTCGTTAGTACTTCCAGCTACTGTTACTAGACTCATTATACACCATGAAGGAATTGAACCACTGTTTCCAAACTGTTCTCCACTTACGACTACGTTTAACTATTGTATCTCTGTATTGTATAATATTACTGAGGTATTATGTTATGACTGTTCATATATTGTATATCCTGTGTTCCTGTGCTAACCAGCGTCCATCTTGTAAATGAGCTCTGCTCAGTGGTGTTTGCCTGGATAAATAAAGATTTGATTGATTGATTGAAATGATGAGAAGGGACTTGGAAAGGCTAGAGGAATGGTCAAAAGTATGGCAGCTTAGATTCAGTGCAAAGAAGTACAAAGTAATGCACCTGGGAAACAAAATCCCAAGGGAAGAGTACACAAGGGGAGTGGAAGTTATTAACGACAACAAAAATGGAATGGACCTGGATGTAGTCATATCAGACGACCTAAAGGTAGACAAGCAATGTGAGAAGGCAGTAAGGAGGGCTGGGGGGGTTACTGGGATGCATAGGGAGAGGCATCACCAGTAGAAAACAGGAAGTTGTTATCCCTCTGTACAGACAGTTGGTGAGACTCCATCTGGAGTAATTCGTGCAGTTCTGGAAACCCCATCTCTGCAAGGACATAGACAGGATGGAGGCAGTCCAGAAGAGGGCAACTAAAATGGTGCAGGGTCTGCACCAGAAGCTATATGAAGAGAGACTAAAAGAGATTAATATGTATACCCTCAAGGAAAGAAAGGAGAGGGGGAACATGATAGAAACTTTCTAGTACCTCAAGGGAATCAACAATGTCCAAGAGGGTAGCATCTTTAAGAAAAAGAAATGTGCAAGAACAAGGGGGCACAATTTGAGAATAGAGGGGGGATGACTCAGGGGCAATGAGAGGACATATTTTTTCATGGAGATGGTGGCGGATGCATGGACCGGCCTTCCTGAGGAGGTTGTGGGGTCAAAAACAGTGGGGGAATTTAAGAATGCATGGGACAGACATAAGGCAATTCTAATGGGAGGTAGGAGGTAGGAGTAAGTAGGCTGTTGGTAAAACTAGGATCTGCAGCTTATCCGATGGGTAGGGAAATAGGAAGACTGGGTGGGCCGGGCAGTCCTTATCTGCCGTCAAAGTCTATGTTTCTATGTTTCTATGTATACATCTAGCCAGCAGGAATAAATGGTTTGCTTTCAAAGCTTTTAAGAACATAAGAACATAACAATGTGATGAGAGAAGGGGACCGTGAGATTCATCTAATCTGCCCATTTTGACTACCCTCCTACCCTCTTATTTTCCTAGATTACCGCAGTACTTGTCCCATGCTAACTTGAATGCCGTGAAAATCTTAGATTCCACTACTGATGTGGGAAGACTATTCCAAGGTCCCACTACTCACTCTGTGAAGAAGGACCTTCTGTGGTTGGACTTGAATCTACCTCCTGTTAGGTGCATGTTGTATCCTCTTGTTCGTGGTGATTTGTTTTCTTGGAATAGGTGTTCCCATTTTACCGATTTATCCCTTTCATGTATTTAAAGGTTTCTATCATGTCCCCCCTGTTTCTTCTCTGTTCAAGGGAGTGCAATTGCAGGTGCCTCAGTCTACAGTAGCTTCGTACTGCTCCTGGTGCAAGCCGTGCACCATTTTCATGGCCCTCTGCTGCACTGCCTCCAGGCGATTTTAATTTCACCAAACTACACCCAGCCATAAAAAGCACACAAATAACTGTTTTCTTTTTTTTTCAAATTGAATAAACTTTATTGGAAGGAAAAGTAACAGCCTGTACATATCCTGTTAATCCAGAAATACAGATCAAAAGGGAGCACAATAACAGGTTCCAGAATACAAAATATGTTGTATAATTCCCTATCTACCCCAACCCCCCTTCACCCATCGCCACCAGAAGCTTACCAAATCATCCCGACCGAATGACATATGGTAGAGAACCCAAGCAAGTCAGTGTGCTCAGTCATTTGCAAGGACCCGTCTAAAAAAGGCGAGGTCCCACAATCATACAGTTAATAGGACATACAAAGGTTCCCAGATGCATTTGTATCTGTGAGTCTTACCCGTCATATTAGCTATAAGGCACTCAGCATGAAGGGCAAACAGTACCTCCCTGTACCACTCAAGAAACTGAGGTGAGCTCTGATCAAGACAGTGCCGAAGGATAACCTTTTTTCATACATGCTGAAATCAAGACCATATGTGGCCTCAGTTCCATGTCAATTCAGTGATGCAATATGAACAACGCCGATTTGAGTGACGCTATTATAGTGACTGCAATTACAGCACCCTGAAATAAGGATGACAACCATTAGAACGAACTTTGTTAGATGTATTTATTGTGGGGGGGCTTCACCCCCACACCACCCTTTGTGGGGAGCTTTGCCCCCTGCACCCCCTTACTAAAATATCCAACGCTGATGTTGTAGTACCTCGGGGAAAGGGGCATACATTAGTCGCCCTAACGGTGGTCGCCCATATTCCCAGGTGCTGTAATTGTACTCGGTATAATACCATCACTCAAATTGGCATCACTGTTTTTGACTCGCTTAATTGACGTGCTACCATGGCCTCTGGTTACCAATCAAGGCACCAGCATACTCCACCAAAAGACATATTTCAGGAAGGAATGCCTCAGACAACCCATGCAAGGGATCTAGACATGTTTGAATTGACCTCCAAAAGGGGACCACTGTCTCACAAGACCAGAGGATATGAAGCAAGAAGCCAGGCTCTTTACCACACCTGGAGCAGGTGTGAGTGGGTAGCTTACCCATTTTATGCAGCTTGACCAGAGTGTAAGGTTTGCGTTGTGTTTGCAAAAGAAATTCACTCAAGCCTTCGGTTCTCTTCCAAGAATTTATTGCGGTCATTTAGATTTACATGCATGTTCAATCAACATCTTTGTTTGGAGCTAGTTATTCAATTTACCCTTTATAATCCAATCATATAACAAAGTAACATATTAATCTTAGGGTGTAGTGAATTTATGTCAATGCATAAGTATGACTTCATTTCTTACTCAGCATCACAAGGTGTTTATTACATTTTTTACACAATCTCATAAATGTTGACTTCATTTATAGAAGATTATTTGTGTGCACACCTTCCTTAAACAGGTAATACCATCCTAATAAGGGCACATCATCCTGTTAAAAGTAATCATAGGACATTTAATATTAAATGTTTTGCAGTATAAAGTGTTGTGAAATTATAAGGTCACTACAAGACATTTGATTACATAGTGAAAGGTTACTCAGGTAAAAATTACACTTCCGTAAAATGTTACACTACAACCCCCCCCCCCCTTTGTGACTCTGTATAATTGGAGATCACATGGGATGTTGCTGCCATTGTAACATTTGTATTTGTCGAATTATGTGTCTCATCTTACAATACAATAATACTTGTATAATGATAAGAACACAGATTACTGCAATAACACATATTACCACTATCAGGGTTGGACTAGTACCCAAAACAGCCGATCCTCAATCCCACCAGGATATAATAGGGATATACAGTATGATGACTGCTTCTCTACCTCTTTAGCAGAGGCTTTTTGTGAGAAAATAAGTCCTTTTGTTTGTTGATGATACAACAAAGCATTAATTGTCATTTTATCAAATTTAGGTAATACGAGATGAGGTGGAGTTGCCAAATCAGTGAGTAAATCCAAGGCCATACTGGAACCATAGATATGGGTAACATTTGTTTGGCTATAGGCAGGACGTTCCTGGAGGGTCCAATTTGCAACCCACCAGGTCTTGTCACTACACCCCCATACAGATGGGCTGCATCTGTCCGGGAGGGGAACCAGGATCCTAGGTGATAGGTTTAAATGCTTCATTGGCAAGCTTTTAAACTAGCCAAGGCAGGAGGCACTGGAAAGGAGCAGGGAAATCCTAGCCCCCCCCCCCAAATAATCACGGTAGTAAGTGCGGCAAACACCAACATAGAGGTGTCGATAGGGAGAAGGGCAGGGGTAAATGGAGAAAGTGACAAAGGCAAGAAGGACAGGGATGGGGCAAAAGGGAGTAAGGCCATCAGGAAGTGGAGGGTAATGAGTACCAATGCTCGTAGTCTGGGCAACAAGCCCCTGAGCTGGTGGCCTTGATGGAAGAGGGATGCCTGGATATCGTAGCAGTCACAGAAACATGGTACACAGAGAACCATGACTGGGATGTTAACATACAGGTACATAACCTACAGGAGAGACAGGCAGGGGAGAAGAGGGGAGGAGTAGCTCTCATGTAAAGGAAGGATAAAAGCAACTGAACAAAAAGAGTAAACAGGAGGAGAGGAGGCACTGTGGGTCACCTTGGAGACTGGAAGGGCACCACCAATCCACACAGGGTTGTGTACAGACCCCCATGTCAGGGAGGAATTGACAAGGATATGATAGAAGGCATTCTTAGAATGGCAGAGAAAGGAGATACTGTTGATGGGAGACCTGAATATGCCAGATGTTAACTGGAGCATTTGCTGCAGCCACATCCAAGAGCAGGGCCATTCTTGATGCCCTCGGGTGGCAGGCATTAGACAGCTAGTTTCAGAACCCACCTCGTGAGGGAGCAATCTTAGACCTCGTACTCTCAAACGGGGCAGTGAGAGGATCTCTGATCTAGAAGTGGGTTGTCATCTGGGGACAAGTGACCATCAAACAGTGTGGTTCACATTAAACTCAGCTACAGAGTCAAGCCATACAAAAGTGAGGGTACTGGACTTTAGGAGGGCTGACTTTGGCAAGATGGGAGAGTGCCTCAGAAAAGCACTAGCAAACAGGCTAGAAGGAGTGTGGAGCAACAATGGGGAATCATCAAACTGCCATCACAGAGGCAACAAGCCTTTGTGTGAAGCAAATAAACAAATCAAAATGAAAGAAAAAGCCACTATGGTTCTCAAAAGAGGTGGCTGTGAAAGTCAGAAGAAAAGATAGCATTCCGGAAGTATAAGGAACACAGAAGGAGCAGGACAGAGAGCTGTATCAGTTAAGGCAGAAGGAAGCAGGGAGGGAAGTCAGAATAGCAAAGGCCCAAACTGAGGAAAAGGTCACCAACTCAGTTAAGAAGGGGGATAAAACCTTTTATAGGTACATCAGCGAGCGTAGAAAGACAAAGGGAGGGATAGTAAGGCTGAATAGAATGAACGGTGGGTGGGCAGAGGGGGACAGTGAAAAAGCAGGGATACTGAATGAATATTTCTGCTCAGTATTCACAAAAGAGGAGGGGGAAGTGCCTAATCCAATTAACAGAAGCACTCTTGATAGGGGGTCGATCCCAGTCCTTTCACAGAAGAAAGGGTTCTGCAAGAACTCCTAAAACTGAAGGTGGACAAAGCAATGGGCCCTGATGGAATTCACCCAGAATTCTAAAAGAATTAAGGGAGAACTAGTGAAACCACTGGCTACTCTTTTAATAAATCATGGGAGGATGGTGTGGTACCCGAGGACTGGAGGAAGGCGGATGTGATTCCCTTCACAAAGTGGGACCAAGACAGAGGCAGGAACCACAGACCTGTCAGTCTGACCTCTGTGGTAGGAAAGTGATGGAGTCACTCTGAAGGAAAGAATAGTTGAGTACCTAGAGGCCAGTGGAGCACAGGACCCAAGGCAGTATGGGTTCACAGCGGGAAGGTCATGTCAGGCAAGATCTAATAGATTTCTTTGACTGGTGACCAAAGTAGTAGACCAGGGAGGGCTGTGGACATGGCTCACCTAGACTTTAGCAAGGCATTTGACACAGTCCCACACAAAAGATTAATAGTCAAATTAACCAGCCTGGGAGTGGGTCCCAGGGTGGTAGCCTGTAAAACATTGGCTGCACAACAGGACACAGAAGGTAATTGTAAATGGAGTCCACTCTGAAGAAAGAGGGGTTACTAGTGGGAACCAGAGGTTCAGTATTGATCCAGTCCTTTTAATGTCTTCATCAGTGACATTGCAGAGGGACTGGAAGGAAAAGTATGCCTTTTGCAGATGACACAAAGATCTGCAACAGGGTTGATACACAAGGAGGCGTGGAAAGGATGAAAAGGGACTTGGCAAGGTTGGAGGAATGGTCAGAAGTATGGCAGCTAGGATTCAATACAAAGAAGTGCAAAATAATGCACCTGGGAAACAAGAACCCAGGGGAAGAATACACAATGGGGGGAGGTAGTAACAACAACAAAAAAGGAAAGGGACCTGGGGGTAATCATATCAGATGACCTTAAGGTTAGCAAGCAATGTGAGAAGGCAGTAGGGAGGGCTGGGGGTATACTGGGATGTATAGGGAGAGGCATCAGCAGCAGAAAACAGGAAGTTGTTATCCCTCTGTACAGACAGTTGGTGAGACCCCATCTGGAGTACTGTGTCCAGTTCTGAGACCCTCATCTCCGCAAGAACATAGACAGGATAGAGGTAGTCCAGAGGAGGGCAACTAAAATGGTGCAGGGTCTGCAAGAGAAGCCGTATGAGGAGAGACTAAGGAGCTTAATATGTATACCCTTGAGGAAAGAAGGAGAGGGGACATGGATAGAAACTTTTAAGTACCTCAGTGGAATCAACAAAGTCCAAGAGGGTAGCATCTTTAAGAAAAAGAGACTTACAAGAACAAGGAGACACAATTTAAAGATAGAAGGAGGGTGGTTCAGGGGCAATGTGAGGAAGTATTATTTCACAGAGAGGGTAGTGGATGCATGGAACAGCCTTCCTGATGAGGTTGTGGGGTCTAAAACTGTGGGAGATTTCAAGAATGCATGGGACAGACATAAGGCAATTCTTGTGGAGGGTAGGAAGAAATAGGCTGTTGGCTAACTAGGATCTGTGGCCTATCCTGTAGGTAGGAAAATGGGCAGACTAGATGGGCCTAGCGGTCCTTATCTGCCGTCAAAGTCTATGTTTCTATGTTTCTATGTTTCTTTTCCAAGGTTGACCTGCAATTACACACCATGATTGGTTCCATCTCATAGCTTGGCGGTATCCATTTGCAGACGCTAGGGTAAATTTACATTGATCAGGAAACCATGGGGTGGTTAATGTCTCTTCCCCACATATTAAGGTTTCATGTTCTTGTACACACTGTTGCTTGGGTAAGACAACATATTTATTGTGTACTGTGATAATAGTATCACCTGGTATTTGGAGTCTCATGATCTGGTCATGTATTAATACTCCCAAATTACTGATTTGCCACAATATTTTTGGTTGTTCAAAACATACAGGTATTATCACTAGTATGGGAATCACATGCCGCAGCACATGTGCATATTGATTTGGTGAATTCCATACTTTTATCATAGCTAAGGGTGGTAAAATTCTCAATTCTATTTAATCCATTGACTAGATAAGCATGTGCTTATGCAGCTAGTTGTGAGCAAGCCAGTTCTATATAGCTTTCTTAAACATTTGAGGTAAAGAAATATTTAATAGCTTTACTATTTTAGCAATAATTCATAAATTTTGTAAAATTTCCCTAAATGAAAACCAATTAATTTCTTCATTATCAGCCGCTAATCTCACAGTAACTGATAGTGGTCCAGTAGCCATACCCTTTAAAGTCGTTTCCAAAGAGTGAATATGACTCTTTAAAACCATAGAATCAATACCATTAGCAATTTTTAATCCTGAGCCTAACCAGTCCCATGCGTCTCTCTTACGACAAAATGAGCCTGGTGATGCTTCTGCAGGAATTTTAAATGACCACGTTTTGTGTCTATCATGGTATTGATTTAAAGTATTATTATAATACTGTTGCCACAATAATACCGAAGCCCGATCTTTACATTGAAGTGGTAATCATGGGAAAGGCAAATGTAGCAAAACATTATAATACTCCAATTTACATGGATAATATAGAGGATATACATTTTGTGTCAAAATAATACCAACTGATGGGGGCAAGAATTTTTGCCCTGCTATACCTTGCATTTGGTATTGTAAATCCCATACAGCAGATTTACTAGTTAAAGATACATTGCAGGCCATTCCAGGCCATCGTGCATTTGCAGTATACATTAACAGAGAATATTTATCTGTTAAAGGCAATACTACAAAAAATTGCTTTAACCCTACTGTACAGTTCTGTATAATAGATGTATTATATAAAAAATTCCACATATTACGTTGTGTGGCATTAATACCCCAATAAGATGCATTCGACATTGTTATGTTAGATGGATAATATAACATGTCCTTTAATTTTATTCAAAGTAAATCTTGTTCTTTTCTTGTTAAATTCATAGTATCCCCCAAGGTAGAACAGACATAGATCCCTTTCTGGGCTGTTATGCTTACTACACACATCGCCGTGCCAGGCCAAGCTTCTGGCGAGCATCCCTATGTCACATCTTGACACTGTCCGTAACAAATAAAGTATCATTTGATAAGAATAGTATGGCGCAGTGGTTTAAGGCTCTGAGCTGCAAATCTGGAGACCTGGGTTTGAATCCCACAGCCCCCACTTGCATACTGTGTGACCATGAGCAAGTCACTTAACTTCCTCGTGCTCCCAGGTTGCACCTGCAAACAAGCTTTCAGCTTAGTGTGTCTCACCTGGTAAAATAATTGGTAAAAAAAAAAAAAAAAAAAGAAGATATCTGGTGTGTTCATGTTGTTCTCCTAATAGTACAGGGATACCCCACATGTATGATTGGCAAAGTTCCAGTTGTATAAACTGTTCCAAATGTGCCCTGGGCATCCTTTGCGTCCGTCGGAAGTTGCCAGGATCAGTAAGGTACTACCCAGTATAAGTACAGGGAACATCATTGTACTTCACCGATTGGGAGAATTAGAGCAGTGTCAGTTGTCATCATTTAAAGGCTGATACAATTTACATTGGTCCACATGTACCAATTTGGTCTCTGTAGACCCTTGTTGAATTCGATGGACCTGAATGACCCATGGCCCCAAAACATCAATGACGGTACAGAACCCCATCTAATTAGCATCTCATGGTCCCCTTTTGACCAAAATTTTAATTATGATGTGATGGCCCTGTTCAATGGGCGGTATCACTTTTTCATCATGTCTCTGCTTGTTTTTTCAGTCAGTCTGTGCTGTGTTTTTGGCAGCATGGGGTAAATAAACAGCTAACTGTTTTTGTAGCTGTTGCAGGAACACATCAGTTCTGATGTGGTCTAACACAGGTGTAGACAAATCTGGATCCGATGGATAATACAGCCGTATATCCCATCCAGTCATCAACTGATATGGGCTGTAGCCAGTACTCTTGTTTTCTGTACCGCTAATACCCATTAGGATTCCTGGTAAGTGCGTCACCCACCCTTTAACAGTATCCAACACTGCCTTTTTCAGTGCATTTTTCAGAGTGCGATTTAACCTTTGTACCATTCCCGAAGATTGTGGATGGTAAGGTAAATGCAAGTGTTGAGTGATACCTAAGATATCACACAAAGCTGTCATTATTTTCACTGTAAAGTGAGTTCCTCTGTCACTTTCAAGTGTTTTGGGAAAACCCCATCGTGAGAACACCTGTTCCCATAGCGCTTTTGCAGTAGCTGTAGCACCATCATGTCATATGGGCAATGCTTCTACCCATTTGGAAAATATGTCAACAATGACTAGTAAATATCAGAACCCCCTTTTTGCAGTAGGCAAGTGCCCCACATAATCAATTTGTAAGCTGGTCCAAGGACCGTCCGCCAGGGGTATGCGCCCTAATGGAACCCTTTTTCCAGGCACTGGAGGATTCATCTGTGCACAGATGAGACAAGCCTCCAGGCATTGTTTGACATCTTTTCCCATTTATGGATGGCCACCAATATTTTTGTGCCAACATTTTACATGTTTTGTGGAGTCCACAATGACCATCAATACGATGATTGTCCACGATAATATCTTTTCTAAATGAAGTGGGTGGGATCCACTTCCTAAACCCTGGTTGTCGTTCCCATATTACCATATCTTCCCATGTGGTAACATGTTTGGTGGTACACTGTCCGGTATCTTTCCATTGGTTCCGACAACCAAGAAGCCAAGCATCAGTATCTTGGATTTGTCCCAAACTAGGGACTTGGGATAATGCTGCTATCCATTTTGGATGATTTTTATCATACTCTTCAGCTTCTCACAGTTGTGCAGAGTCACCTCCTGGAGGGTCTACCCATAGGTGTGTTTGTTTCACTGCTATTTGAGCCAAATTACCTACCAAATTATTGTTTAACTTCTTTTTAAGCTAGCTGACATGTGAGATTTAAATAAATCTTGATTACTTCTTTTCTGTTTTTAGACAGTAAATCACATTTTCCATGTCAGAGCGAAAAAGTTCACTTGTCCAGTTTAAAAGACAGCAAGACCTGAAAATAATATTAAATATATATTAAATCCTGATAAAATAATGTGCTCAACTCAGATTAACATGGCAGGTCAAGTTGTGTTGCAAAAGGTCACCAATTTCAACAAGGTGAAAATTACCATATTTTTATTACTGTTTTGGCAGCTTTTTGGTCAGTTGAACACTCAATTAGATAAAAGGAGATAGTTATTCTGCCTTAACTCTAAAGAGATTTGGCATTACAGCTGTGCCTCTGCTTGTAATGTATACAAGGACTGTTTTTTATATTAGAGGTCATGGGCGTGCTCCTGATTGGCATGATAATTGCCCTAGGGAGCCACCCTATCCACATGCCCCTTCCAATGTTGCATGCCCACCACATCTGCAACTGCACTCACATATTTGTATGCACAAACCAACTGCTTATCTAAAAGATAGAAAGTTTGCAGACAATGTGCCAACACTGCAAACCGGAACATGTCATTGGATGAAACATAAAAAAATAAACCAGAGTAGCTTTAGAAAACACAGTTAAAGACTCTGATAAAGTGTAACAGTGACAAATAGACATATCTATGTTGAATTAGGCACAGTGTTTCCAACTTCAAAAAATGGCACATTTAAAAACACATCCTACAACACTATGCCACTAACAACAATCAACGTTTAATAAAGAAATCAAGAGTCTCTTAACTAAAATAAAAAAACAATAATGAGCTTCAAGTGAAAGACTTCACTCTGGCATCATTATAGTTAATAAAGCTGATATCATTCATTACCGAATACAGTAATGTTTTTGCAGTTATTTTTCTAAACATTCTCCAAGTGAGGAATAACAGAAATACAGAGAACAGCATGACCTTGGGCACTACATAACCAGATATGGTGTACTTCAATCAAACGTAGTGCTTCTCCTAAAATAAGTATCAAGGAACAGCTGTACAGACATAAGTGTTTACACTTAGATTTGCTTTAGATTCTTAATTTTTAACCCACAAGCTTTCCCTTGTGCCACACTTAATTTATATTTTATTTCTGTTACTTCAGTTGCACACTTTTGTAGCTCCTTCTCTGCCTTCTCCTCCATGCCTTTAGTATCAGTAATACATTTTTGTAATTTTTTTCTTGGAGGGCTAAACCTTCATTATATTTTCCTTTATTTTCTAACATCTGCCTCTTCATTTCACACATCTTAGCTGCTATTTCACACTGATACTGTACATACACATGACAGATGTTAGCTAACTTAATGCTATCTACTTTAACCTTCTCATGTCTGTCCGTACTTTGCTTAGTAAAACATACGTACGCATCTTCCTGTTTCTCAGGAGAGCGGTACGGACCTTCCTTTAAATGTGTTTCTAAAAAATTATGTAAAATGATATCCATACTTACGTCTGTCTTGTGGCTGGCAAATCACGTCTGACTTCACACCAGTCCCTCATGAGTCCCTTGTTCGACTCCCTTCTGTACTTGATTGATCAGATCAGGTGCAGTAAGGTGTTCCCCGCAGCTTGGCCCCTTCGGTCCATTTGATGTCGTCAGCAACTGTATAGACTGTCTTCGGACATCCGAGTCATGGCACCAATTGTAAGGTTTGCGTTGTGTTTGCAAAAGAAATTCACTCAAGCCTTCAGTTCTCTTCCAAGAGTTTATTGCGGTTATTTAGATTTACATGCAAGCTCAATCTTCATCTTTGTTTGGAGCTAGTTATTCAATTTACCCTTTATAATCCAATCATATAACAAAGTAACATATTAATCTTAGGGTGTGGTGAATTTATGTCAAAGCATAAGTATGACTTCATTTCTTACTCAGCATCACAAGGTGTTTATTACATTTTTTTACACAATCTCATAAGTGTTGACTTCATTTATAGAAGGTTCTTTGTGTGCACACCTTCCTTAAACAGGTAATACCATCCTAATAAGGGCATATCATCCTGTTAAAGGTAATTATAGAACATGTGATATTAAATGTGCAGTATAAAGTATTGTGAAATTATAAGGTCACTACAAGACATTTGATTACTAGTGAAAGGTTACTCAGGTAAAAATGACACTTCAGTATACACTTCAGTAAAATGTTACACTACACAGAGTATAATACAAGTTACGTAGCCTCCTAACTGTTTTCTTACAGAATACTCACTTAGACTTCAAGTGATTGCTAAGCTGTAGCCTTCAGTGCCCACTTGATAAGGAAAGTGATTTAAAATGACAGCTGTAGTGCTGTAAAATTACCTGTAAACCAGTGCTTGCTGAATCTGTGTCCTGGGCACATCACTATCACATGGGACAGGAGGCATTGTAAGAAAAAGAAGAGTAATAAATCATGGTACTGTGGAGATCCCCTGAGGCCATAAAACTAGTAGGAAAGACCATAAAACTAGTAGGCAAATTGAGAAAAAACTCCTGATGGCAAACAATGGGAAGGATGAACCAGGACTAAATACACAAATCAACACACTCTGCACAACATATGTTTTTGCAAATTTTGACAGTAGTACTCCTTTGTTTTCTCTTTGCTTGCAATACAGAGGCACTATAGTGTAAGAGGACCCTTGTTTTCTGGTTGTAATTTTGCAGACATGCAAACTAAAGTCTTTTACTGAGGATTAAAAGTGTGTTGAGAAGCTTTTTTATGCATCTATCGCTCTAAACAGTCTGGGATCATACAGTACCTGGAATGATTATCTTATGTGTTTTGAATAATCGCTGTTATAGATTCTCAGCTGCTTGGGTACTTTCCTTTTACATATGCCCATTATAATTATGTTGACGTTTGTATTTGTAGTAACAGGATAATTACTATGTGTGTTGCTAAATTGTAATTTTGAAAAGTTAATACATTTTATTTCGGGAGCTAAACCCGCATCAGGCATGTAAATGGCCACTTCAGACATGTGTTACATTTAAGAGGGTGATATACATTACTTGGATCTTAGAATGGCTGTGGGAATCCTGATGTGCGCCTGTAAAACACCAAGGTCCCAATATTCAAAAATAGGCAACGCTGATTGCAACGTTTTGCACTGTGCTTGCCCATTGTCTGCGACCCTGAGTATGCTATATTCAGTTAGCACACTAGTACTATCTGACTGAATATAGGGGTATGGTGGCGCAGTGCTAAGTCAATTAGCACTGGCCTGACATGACTCTAGGATGTACAGGGAATAGTGCCCCAGACCCAGCTGTGCCAGTAGCACCCAGCATGATATTCAGATGGGCAAAATGCAAATGAGTCTATTATGCATGCAAGGTGACAAGGGTCCATTTGCATGCCCATTGTGGGCTCATTTGCATGGGAAGCAGTGGCAGTTATGTGCCCATATGAGTGGCTCTGCCCCTGCTCCAATTGCCCGATCCCATACAATGGACATATTCCCTGGTGTCTAGTGGCACCCTTCACCCTTTGATCACCATCCTGTAAATTGTAAAATTTGTACCTGGTGCCTAGTGGTATCCCCCACCCTTTGATTGTTAGCCTGTATATTGTGTAATAAGGCCCTGGTGCCTAGTGGTGCCTGCCGTTCTCCAATCACTGTCCCGTAGTCTGAAATAATATTCCCTGGTGGTCCGTGGTCCCCCGATCCTCCGATCTCCATCCCATAGTCTGAAATTATATACCCTGGTGGTCCGTGGTCCCCCCCCCACCACCATCCTCCATTTGCCATCCCATTGTCTGAAATAATATACCCTGGTTCGTCCTTGGCCCCCATCCCCTGATCACCATCCCGTAGTCTGAAAAACATTGCCCTGGTGCCTAGTGGTCCCCCGCCACCTTCCAGTCACTTGTCTGCAAACTGAAACTAATATTCCCTGGTGCCCAGTGGCCCCCCAGTCTCTGCTCCACAGCCTCATTCAATATACAGGTTCCCCTGGCACTAGTGGTACCCCCACCTGCTAATCACCATTCCCGTGGCAAGAATGAACTCCCTAGCATCTAGCACCCCCTCCGTACTTCTGGCATCATACAAGCTACCGTACCATCCCCTCTGTTGATGCTGGTGCCAAGGCTCTCATACGGTGACTGATACGGCCTTCCTCTCAACTCCTCAGCTGGCCAATGTATGGACAGTCAGGGATTGTGTGTCTTATGTATTGTACAGGGAGTGTGTGGCCTGTGTACTTTACAAGGACAGTGCACAGGCTGCACATTCCCTGTACAGTGCAGAGGATGCATGCCATTTACAGTACATAGGATGTGCATTTCCTGACTGTCCATATGGTGGCTGACCAAGGAAGTGAGAGGAGGGCTCTGCCAGTTGCTGTACTGGAGCCATGGAACCGCTATCAACAGGGGAAGGTAGCAGGTAGTCTGCACAGTGCTGGCAGTGGGGAGGGGGGGGCAGTGGATGCCAGGGAGTTCATTCTTGCCATGGGAAGGGTTATCAGCAGGTGGAGAGTACCACTAGCACCTGGGGAACTTGTATATTGAACGGGGCCAAGGGTCAGAGACTGGGGGTGGGACCATGGACCACCAGGATACATTATTTCAGGATACAGGATAGAGATGGGGGGGACCTCTAGGCGCCAGGGAATTATTATACAATACACAGGACAGCGATTGGAGGGTGGGGGGGACCACTAGGCACCAGGGACTTATTACACAATATATGGGATGGTGATCAGAGGGCCGGGGACCACTGGACACCGGGACATATTTTACTTCATATGGGGATGGGGATCAGTGGACAAGGGGGCCACTCAGTACCAGTGGGCAGGTGTGCTTCCCAAGCCGCCAACTTAGTTGTTGGCTGCAGTGGCTCCGGCAGCCACTAGGGTTGCCCAGAGTAAGCTGGGCTTTTGATCAGCGGTATTTGTGCTGTATAAAGTGGCCTGTGTTAACCCGTTTGAACAGCACAAATGCACTGAATATCATGCTGCACTAGTATGCCTGTCTCCACCCCTTCCTTTGCCCACCTGTATACATTATTTTTTTTTTTGGCATGCACTAACCCTGTTAGCACTCAGAAGTCCCCTTTGAATATTGCACATGGGTACAAACCCCAGGCAAACAGGGAGCAATCACTTTGTCCACTGGGCACAGTTTTGAATATCTGGCCATAGCTGCTTACTTGCAGTTGACAAAACGACTGCAGTAAAAAAGTTCTGGATGCACTTTGCCTCCACAGTTATAAGTAAATTACTCACAGGGCCTTATAATTTCATTTCCTGCCAGTTCAACAACTAGGTTATCAACCAACATCACAGTGACGGATTTATGTCGACCTCAAGTTGCGGTTGACATTAATCCGGCAGGAGATCCCGGCTGTTTTTCTACTGGGGGGCTTCACAGAGCTCCCAGCACCCCCAGAACTAAAGGATTCCAACTCCAAGTCGGATTTGATTCAGAGAGGGAGTGCAGGACTGGGAGACAGAGTGTCGGGGTCTTGGGCGGACCATTACAGCGAACTGTCGACATTGTCGGCATCTACGTGTTCGCTGTAATGGTGTCGCCATATGGTTGACATACCTTTCCTGGGAAGGCAAATGCATGGAACAGTGACAAAGTTCTAACTAAGAGCTCCTTAAGAAATCTGTGTCATTATCACCCACTTATTCATCTAGCTATGTGAATCCCCGTCAACTTGTGTTAAGCATGCCTCCCTGATTTTAATTATTTTTTTTCATATTTTCTCCCAGAGGTGTTGACTGCTGCATTGATAATCACTAAATTTATGCTGTAGGTTAATTAATTACCATTCTCTGGAAGACTTCGTAACAGGTAATATAGCAGAGCTGCTTTATTTTCTGAGCCTTGAAAATCCTTTCTTAACCTCTGAGGCATCACAAAAACATATAGGTTGTCTTTCTTTTCCTCTTAAATACTGTTTAATCCTTTATGGTTATATCATCTTCACAAATAGCCACATTAAAATAATGACCATGGGTATTTGCGTTTGTTAATTTTTTGAGGACAATCATGTCATTAATGGGATACTTATGTTTGATTGACCACTGAGTGAGATAAGGGCATCATTGCAGTTTGGTGCAGTACTACATATACAGCTCCTTTGTAGTACGTGCCCTTGTAATTTGCAAAATATTCAAGTCTTTGCATCCTAAATTGAAATGTTAAACTAACTTATTGAAAATACTGTTTTTAAAAACTTGTCTCATTATAAACACCATTACACTTTGTCAGACATAACCAGATCATTATAACTGCCAGAGTGTCTTTTGCCAGAAATATCTCAGTGACAAATACAGTAGAAATCCCCCATTTGAACCATATTAGACTTCGATACTTTTTTTTTAAAACCCAGAGTAAAAATGTATTGTCTGATACAGATCAGAAGTAACAGCATAACATTGCCAGTGTTGGCCATAATATTATCACAGTTTAAACATCAGCTTGGGATGATGGGTTTCTGGCTACTTGAGCCTTTTTCCACATATGCCTGGGTGGGATTAACCTGCTACCTAAAAAAATTACTTTGTTTGTGCCAGCGACTGAAGAAGCTACTGCATTCAAGCACTGCAGTTTTCTGTATCACTGGCAGGGCCGTGAAACTGATGAACTTACCTTGCTGTGTAACGTGATTAGGTGAGGGCTTCAAACAACCTTGTATGCCAGTTTAACAGCACTGCAGATGAGGATGCAGACAGCTGCGGTGCTGTGAGAGGTACAGTAACACCACTGGGTGGGGGCAGGGGCAGTAGGATGCATAATGAAATAAGGGATACTGGAGACACAAAAGAAACCCTGGAGAGAATAGAAAACAGTGAGATGGGGGAGATAGGTGAACACTGCAGACACAGGACAGTGCAAGAGACAAAAGGAAGAGCTGGGAAAAGAGATCGAAAAGAAATGAAGAAGGAATCAAGTAAAAGAGGTGACAGCAATGAGAAAAGACAAGGAGCAAGTAAAAGAACATTTTTATATTTTCCATATTAGTCTTATGTATTTATTTTAAAATGTGTTAACTGCGTAAGGCCATGGGCAAATATCCCTTTTACTTGGGCAACCCAGACATACAAATTCAGACAGGCAAACAATAATTTGAAAATAAAAATGATCAAATAAAGACTCTTGTGTAATACAGAGACAGGTTATGTTATAAACACATTGCATTATTAAAACATTCCAGGAAAGAAGAGCCATAAAGCAACTCTATGCACTTTTAACTCCTTTTCCATTTTGGGGCCTAAAGGGTTAACTACAGACCCTCTTCAGCTAAGGGAGGTGAGGTGAAGGAGGAGTTTGAGTCTGGGGTCAGGAGTCATGGTGAGAAGGGAGTGGAAGGTGCCCGCACTGTAGGGCAGGTGGATAGCTGGGCCTTTCGTAGGCTAACTGTGTGCAGGATCCCTGCCTGGGGTCAACGTGTGAAACGTGATGGACCTTGGTTAGGAGGACCATTGAAGCAATCATCTCTCACCTGGGAGATGTACCAGGGAAGAATCTGAGTTTTATAGGGCTTCAGCAGAAATCCCCTTAGAAGTGAGACGCTGCTGACATGAAGAAGGATCACTTGTGCCAAGATGTTCAGAAGTACTTTGGATTTCCTTTAGGGAGGTTATTTGTACTGAAGAGAGATGGGTGGATGGTCTGGAGCACCATGAGAGCCCCTTAATTGAGGGCTAAGCCCTGCTATGGGACTGTCCCAAGTGCAGGGCCTAACTACCTGTGCCAGTTCATTACTCACTGTATGATATTAGTACCCAACAATATCAGCTAGAGAGTTGAATTCCTCAGGATGCCACCTGGAGGGTGCTTTGGAAGATGTTGTGACACCGATGTGTAATGAAGTGAGTGTACCAAATAACACTTTATGTCTATCAGAATGTTAGTGTGCTCATGAACTGTGTGTCCCTGCCTGGGAGGCTCATCTGTTGTGTGTTACCCCCATCTGAGTTGAAGAACATTCCCCGAGGGGAATGCTAATGGCCAAATAAATGTGCAGCACTGCTGTTTTTTCAAGATCTCTGTGTTTGGCCTCGTTTTTAAGTATGCAATAACCCACAACAGGGTGTGTGGTTATTGGGGATTAATCAACACCCTGGGTGCATTGTGAGGCATGAGGCCGCAGGCCAAGTGTCCCCACAGCACCCAGGGTGTCGGTTACTCCCCAATAACCGCACACCCTGGAGTGGATTATTGCGCTTATAACACGGGCCATATGTGGAGAGAAATGCACAAAGAGAAGTGGAATAACAGGAAAAAAAATGATGAACTATTTAATGTTCTTCCACTGTTTCTGATTGTAGTACCACCATTTCCTGTGTTCTGCCACAGGAAACATAGTTCTACAACCAGACATTTTGTACACAGGCATGGATCTTTAGATTAAGCAGCAAACCGATCCTGTTATACTGTCAAAGCTGCTTACTTATCCCGGTGTGCTGCCTTCAAATTCATAAAGAGTAACACAGCAGCATACCAGAACAAAACCCATAAATTACATTGATATGGGCATCGAGAGCAACGGTCATATATATAGAGCAACGTGGTCGACAAGTACGGATTTTGGCTTCCTCACTTGGGAGGACATTGTGATTATTCCTTATATTATGCATAGTACCGACAAATTTTTAACATGTGCGCTGTTACTTATAGGGAGTTGATTTCGGTGGGAGCCATGGAGTTCCAGTCGGCGAGTGAGTGGCAACTGCCCGTGCTCCACTGGCAGATATTAAATACTGGACTGTGCACTTGCGTTACCTGAGTAAGTGTCTATGTCTTTCACTGACTTCTGATATCTCCTATGTTACTTTTGAGAAACCAGTTTTGCTAGGGATCATGGTGTTCCGCAGGGGCGGTGGGTGGAAATCTCCTTGTGCTATGGGTATATATTTTGTATTCCACTGCCCACTTGATATTACTGGACCACTTTACAAAACGTCACTTACGCCTTCATTTACTCAACTTGACTGAGAAATTGTCAAGGGTAGTGAACGGGCCACAAAAAGTGTGGGGGGGTTGCTTTGAGCAATAAAATTTAGGAGAACAGCTGTTTTGGTACACTTACCCTTAAACTGTGTTACACTACAAACAAAGAGAGGTCTGTCAGTCTGTCAGTACACAAAATACTATCTGTTGAGGTGCACGGCGACTGCTCAAGAGGGGAAAGGTAACTTTTTCATCAATTGCCACATATCGGTTACTCTGTCAATATCAACAGTGGCTAGGATACTTGAGGTCACATAGCTGCCTGGGAGATTGCAGATACTCGCTCTGCTATGCAAAACTATGGCTGCCTTTCAGAAATATTCAGAAGGTGCAATAACAAGTTTGGTGTGCTGCTTGATATCTGTTTTTTTGGACTGTTTACCACGCACTGAGACTGTGAGGTTAACAGAAATTAATGAATGGCCACCTGGTGAGTCTCCACCAATCACCTCACAGAAATATCTCTGCCCATGTTATAATATGATTTAATGCAAGGTGATTCTGAAGGTAGGGGTAAGTTGCAACTGTAATGAATTAAACTATGCCCTTTGAACTGCAGAGTCTGGTACTCTAGGGCATGGTTCTCTACTTGTCTGTGTTAAAACATTGTAACTGCAAGAATCTGGGTCAGTGTCCCACCTCAAAAGGACAATGTCCACCCTGGGACGCTGGTAACATAAATGCACGTACTGTTTTAGCCTGCATAAGCAATTGTACTAATAAAACGTACAAACAGCCTCATTTTGTGCACAAGAGAAAATCTGAGAACAGTGGTATTAACTTCCCAAATCAAAGTAACCTCAGTTTGATGCATACATATGCTAGTGTACTTTTGACTGAGTCTCTAAGCAATTCTAGGATTGGTTCTGTACGAACATGGTTCTCAGCTCCCCCAAATCCAAAAACATGCAAAGTGGCGGCCTTCTCACATGTTGAAGAAAGTAGCATTCCTATCCATAATCGTAACAGCAGCAGATAAACACCAAAAACATGTTAACCACTTCAGATGCCTTAATGTCTGGCTAGATCGCATTTTGAAACACAGCGTGCACATGTAGGGCCCCAGTCTTCCTCACAGTGGGTGTGGGTGCAAAACATACTGATTTCGGTTACCCTCTTGTGCAACCACACATTTGCAGGAGGTGCATGTTGCAGGGGGAAGCAAGCCCCCTGCAACAGCTGTACAACTCAAATCACTAATTTGGTGACAATTGTCTTTGAATGTTATGAACTCCAGGCATTTGCAGGCTTATTATCATGACTTGTTATTGGTGAGTTCTGATGTAGCAGATGCCAATAAACAAGGGTGTAAACAGCAAGTTCCTACATCACTGCAATGTCAGGCACTGAAAGTGAAAGTAAGCTAGCACTGGATCAGGTACAGGTAGACAGCAATTGACAAACGAAATAAATAAAATGCACCCCCAGTGTACAAATAAGGCTGACAACAAATGCAAACCCCTCTGTGCTTCACACTTGTTTAAACTGCTGCCAGAATGCCTCAACACCACTACAGCTGTATTGTTTACACATGAGTGCACTTTATTCCTTATGTTACAGGGTATCTCTGGGATTTACTCCTGCCGTTATGTGAGTTGCTGACTGTAACCAAGTCGTTGCATGGCACTTCATCAGGAGCATGGTGCAGTGCGTGCTATGATCTGGTGGCAAACATGCATCTTGCCTAGAAGTCCCCCCCCCCCCGCTCCCAGTACCCTCCTCATGAACCAATGGTTCTAGTGCTCCACAGTCCTGTGGCCCAACTTCCTGTTAGTCCAGTGGACCTCCCAGAAGCTTCCCATTTAAAAGTAAGTGTCCTGCTATCTAGTAGTACCTCACTCCCAAGCCCAAATTCTCTTCCTCAATAGCCACTTTTCAGTGACTCTATGTCATGAAAATGAGTCCTGCTTCAGTCCAGTTGTTCTTGGTCACAGCCCTGCAACCTCGATTACCAAATGCTTCCAGCAATTCTTTAGCCTGTATGGTCACAGGAGCTGTGCTTTTCTGAATGGCAGCCTCAGAATCCTTTCCCACACAGTCACATTATCTTCTGTGACTGAAAGAGTTGAACATGCAGTAACTCAGTAGGGTCACAAATTTATTGTTGGTGCTTAGCAGTCACAGTGACCACTTAGATCCACTGATCGCAGCTATGAATGGGGCCCACAGTCATGTCCCTCAGCCCCAAGCTAATACCCCAACAGGGATCAGAATGATGTGTCTCACTGGTCACGTGAGAGAGCGAATTCTCCAGTGGTACTTTCACTCTGTTCTTGAGTTTGGCAACACTGTGTACCACACTGATTTCCATGAACAAATAATGGCACTGAACAACAAGAAATGCAAGTGTGTCCTTGACTGGTTATAGAACAACCTCAGCATGCTCTAAGACCACCTCAAATGGCTGGGTCTGACTGAAAGGAAATATCAGTACTGGCTTAGCTTTTGTTTAGATCTGCTCAATGGAGAAATTCCAGACAATCTCAACTCATGCTTTACTGTTCCTAAAAAGAGTTTCTCATTACACACTACAGACTTCCTTACTTTTGCTGTACCTTTAAGAGACAAAGAGAAAATAAGGTGTAACCCCCAGGTGGCGCTGTCCCAAGGGCTACTACCCCTGTCTGCTTGACTACTGACAGGTTGAGGGGCCTAGGTTCTATGGCGGGTGCCTCCACCCAGAGGTCAGGGTTTGTAGTGGTTAGACTAGCTTGGTCACAGCCCTCTGGGACACTGAGACACCCTTTTATTCCCTCTAGTGGCTCACACAGTACACAGGAGTTACAGCCCCAGTACCCCACATATACACACTGTTCACTCATAAAGTACCACTTACCCTCGAGACTGATTCTGCAGCACGTCTCTGAGGACCCCCTGTAAAATAAGGTTAAACAACATACACAGCAACATACAATACTGTTTCCGTAAGTACCAACACCACAGACAGTATATAGTATAACAACAACAAATCTGATTTATTTAGGGGATAGTAACCCGGGAGGGGGCAATCAGGTTAATTGGCAGAATTAGATCACAGTACTGTGCACACATACAGGGTCTGAAAAGTCACAGTCTGGGTACCCAGGTTGGGGGGGGGCTAGCCAGGTGCATTGCCGGGAGTTGGCTGGCAGGTGCAGATGGACAGGGCCCTGTAGAAGAAAATATATGCACAACACCCAATTGTAATCCGGAGCCGGATGGCTCAGTCCAAGAAAAAATGAAACAACAATAATTAGATGACACACTTGTAATTGAAAACAGGCTGCTGGGGAATAGCCTGATTTGTACTCACAATACCCAAGCTGAGAACTGGATGGAGGATGTTCTTCTGGGTTGCCAGAACAAAAGGGCATGGAGACAAAGTCCTTGTGACTGGACCCCACTGCAGTAAATAGCAGATGAATTTAGTCCAAGACAAGCTGGGGTTTGCTTCCAGCTTTAACACACAGCACACAGCACAGGGGATTGGAAATAGCGATTCCCCACAAGCACTACGCACATTCATATGTAAAAGGAAAGTACTATACCAGGCAGGCTGTCTTATATCCCGATCGCAATTACTGCAAAATACCCGGGAGCACACATAGTAGCTTCAGTTCCTGACCGACCGAGCGCGATTCAGCAATTTCTTCAGTCTTCTACAGGGTAGCCTGGTTTCCACTCTTCAGACTTCCTTCTTTCTCCTCACAAATTGAATTCAGTCCAAACTGGCACTTACAACAGCTGCAGATCGAACCTCAGGGCCTCACATGCGCTTCCCGCGCGAAACTATACACCGCAGAAGCACAGAGCTCCTTCTCTCTTCACTGTCACAACTGATCTGATTTTTCTAGTCACAGAGCAGGGCATTTCTTTTAGCTCCACACCATTCTGTTGGCTGGTTCGGCTGTCACTCACAATGAGACTCCCTCTGTTGGTGAAAAAAGGCGCCAAGGTCAAAACTATATTTTCCAGAGTCACTGCCCATACAATCCCCTTGTGGCTGGCTCAAAATTGAGAGTCCAAGTTCCGATTCATCCACAGGCTCCATTTTAAGGAACCCCTTCCTATTAATTGGTCCATTTCAGCAGTTCAGGACCAAAATGAAAGAACTACACTGAAACAGTTCGTGCTGAAATGAAGACAGGTTAGACAAACTACATTTTCTCAGTCACTCCAAATGATTTCTGGCAAATATATCTTATATCTTTCAACAAGGCTCCCTCTGCACATGTAGCGACGGCAGAAACAGAGCGGATTGACAGCAGCTCGGGTGGGATTCGAGCATTAAATACACAGTCACCCCATACAAACTAATTGAGTCTGCAAGCAGACAGCTCTTAAAGAAACAGTACGTGGAAGCTCAAATAGCACTCACTTGGAACCACATTTAAACAGCTTAAACTCCGAACACCGCCCAGACTTGGAGCATTTAGGCAAGCTTCTGGAAGACTTCTGGGAACCCCCATTTGCAGGGGGGTTACACCCTTTCTGGCCTGGAAAAACTTGGTGTCCACGTCAAGTTAGTACCCCCATAAGTTTCAATATAACCATATATATTTACATCAGTATCACATTAGGCTTATACATGTAATCATCAGTCAACATATCACCTTACCAGAAACACATTTCTGAAACTTTTCAGTACATCACTTTTCACGCAGTATTATACACACATTGTACTGTAACTCAGGTTATTACCTCCTGTACATGAAACTTGAAAAGAGGGGGCCCTTTCCTATCAGCTACCTTGGGGCTGGATGGGGCAGGGGCACCATACCTAGAGGGCAACACAAGTAACTTGGAGTTAGCACTGATGTTCAGTTTGGGCAATGTGCTCAGGAACACATACACTCCTTTATGGACAACATTGAGAGGCAAGTCCACAGGTCTGCCAGGGGATTCATAGCTTAAGTGTACCACAGGCTTCACAGCTCGACCAGTCCTTCTAGGGGGAACCGTTATAGTCTCTGTGTTTTTATCTCCACTTTCAGCATTGTCTTCACTTGTCAGGGGAACTTTCATTGGTGTAGAGAGAGACTAGAACTGGGGACACTCTCAGCTCCAGGAGTTGCAATCTCTGAATCCACAATACTTGGCTCACATGGAGAGTTTTCTGATACTGGCAGTGAACTGTCAGGGCACTCACCACACTCTTCTCATTCTGGTTTATCACCAGCTTGTCCCAGTCCATCATTTTTCTCCTCTGAAAGTTCAAACAGTTCAACCATACACAGTGATTCCATATCATCTGACTTGATGCTTTGCACTTCACTTTCTGGGAACATTGGCTCCAGGGACAAAGCTGGGGGCTTAGACAGTCCAGAAGGCCCAGCTTCATCTCCAGGATTGACTAGGGGATTGCCCCGAAACAATTGGCTCAGTTCGGAGGAAGGGTAGTATTCAAAGCCACACTCACTTTCCTCTGACATGGACTGATAGTCATGTTCAACTGGGGCTTGTGGAGGGGAACACTTTAACTCAGCTTCTGTAGGTGCAGACTTGCTTGACTTTTGCTTAGCAGCAGCTCTAGTCACTGGTCCAGAGAAGGCATTTTCTGGGAGTTCAGACTCAATCAAGATTTGTCCAATGGGCAGTAAATGATTTCTATGCATTGTTTTAACATCTTTTGAATTATTCTCAAGCCTTACTTTGTACACAGGCAGATCATCTAGTTTGCCTACCACAATGTGGGGGAGATGGTGCCACCTATCAGCAATCTTGTGTTTGCCATGCAGTCCCAGATTTCTTAGCAACACCCGATCTCCCTCCTGGAGTTCCAGTGCTTTCACTTTTTTACCATACCTTTCCATGTTGGCCAGATTTCTTTTGGCAGCCATGGTTTGAGCCAGTTGGTACGCATGATTTAGTTGGGCTTTTAACTTTTGCACATACTGTAAATGGTTATCAGCTCGCACCCCATCAGGAGAAACTCCAAAACAAACATAGTCGGGCTTCTCTTCCAAACATCAGGCGATAGGGGGAGAACCCAGTGGCATCACTTTTGGTGCAGTTGTAGGCATGTACCAAGGTGCTAATTTGCTGGCTCCATCTGGGCTTGTCTTTTGGGTGGAGAGTGCCTAGCATATCTAGCAAAGTACGGTTGAAATGCTCAGGCTGTGGGTCCCCCTTGGGGTGGTAATAGGTGGTTCTGGACTTTCGCACACCCCACAGAGAAAGCATCTCTTTGATCAGATGACTCTCAAAGTCCCTCCCTTGATAAGAATGGATTCTTTGTGGTGCCCCATAGTGAACAAAAAAGTTTTCTATAAGTACTTTGGCCACAGTGGATGCCTTCTGGTCCTTGGTGGGGAAAGCTTGGGCATATTTCGTAAAATGGTCAGTGACCACCAGCACATTACTGATATTTCTTTGATCTGGCTCCAGACTCAGAAAGTCAATACAGACCAGCTCCATGGGGGAGCTGGTGGTGATGTTAACTAGGGGGGCAGCCCTCTGGGGCAAAGCTTTCCTCTGTAAGCAGCGACTACAAGTTCTAATGTGTTGTTCAACATCAGCCCCCATCTTAGGCCAATAGAATCTGGATCTCACCAAGTCAAGTGTTCTGTCTATGCCAAGGTGCCCCATGTGGTTGTGTAGGGACCTCAGCACCAAGTCTCGAAAGGCAGTGGGCAAAACTAGCTGTTGTTTATCTATTTGTCCCTCTCTGTCTACTGTTTCTCTGTATAACAGTCTATTAATCAGTTTCAACTTAGGACCTTCCTTGTATAACAATGCAGTTCTCAAATCAGTGGAGCATAACTTGGATACATCTTTTCCTGTGTAGAGGGCTTCTAGAGCTGATTTGATCATGGGATCTCGGGATTGAGCCCGCTGAATACTGTCATTGTCCAGCTGAGGCAGTGCACCAATGTCTATTGGAGAAAAGTGGCAATAAGCAGCAGGTATGCAATTCTCAGAGGGTCCCAAACAATCCACCATACAGTCCACTGCATCCGTGGACATTTGTTCCTCCCTGTCAAACTTCTGGCAGAGTGCTCGAATATCAGGTTCTGACAGTCTGACCCAGTCATTCCGGGGATCAGACCTCTGTGAGAGAGCATCGGCGTCTATGTGGTTCAGGCCTGCTCTGTATTCAACAGCATAGTCATATGTAGATAATGCAGAAAGCCACCTATGGCTAGTAGCATCTAACTTAGCTGAAGTCTGCACATAGGTCAAAGGATTATTGTCAGTTTTTACTAGTATCTTAGCCCCATACAAGTACTCGTGGAATTGGTCAACAACGGCCCACTTCAAAGCTAGGAACTCTAACTTATGTACAGGATAGTTCTTTTCGGATGGGGTCAGGCTTCTACTGGCAAAGGTCACTGGTCTCAGGCCATTCTCGTGCTCCTGGTACAACGCAGCCCCCAAACCTTGCAAACTAGCATCAGTGTGTAGGACATAAGGTTTTGCTGGATCTGCATAGGCCAGGACAGGAGTATGGGTAAGTTGATATATAAACTCATGAAAAGCAGCTTCACAAACAGGTGTCCATCGTGCCCCAAAAACTTCATTAGGATGGAAATACACTCTCTCAGTCTCAGAGGGAGTTGACCTCTTGTATTTTTTGTGGGTAGGAGGGTAACCTTGAGTAAGATCAAGTAAAGGACGGATCACTCTTGAATAGTCCTTGATGAAATGACAATAGTAGCCACAGAATCCCAGGAATCTTTGCAGTTCTTTTAGATTGTGGGGCTGTGGCCAGGTGGTCAAGGCCTCAACTTTACTTGGGTCGGTCTCTATTCCCTCGGTGGAGACTATATGCCCCACATACTTTACAGAGGTTTGGAAGAACTGACATTTATCGATGGACAGTTTCAGGCCAAAGTCTTCCAGTCGGTCCAACACCTTGAATAATCTGCTCTCATGTTCCTCCAGTGAGCTGCCAAACACAATAACATCATCTAGGTATACCAGGCACTCTAATAAGTTCATGTCCCCCACTGCACGCTCCATCAGTCATTGAAAAGTGGCTGGGGCGCCTGAAATCCCTTGAGGCATCCTCACAAATTCATAGAAGCCACACGGACAGATAAAGGCTGTCTTCTCACGGTCCTCTGGGGCCATCGGGATCTGGTAGTACCCACTGTGAAGATCCAGCATGGAGAACAACTTGCTAACATTCAGGCAGTCTAAAGCATCCTGGATGTGGGGCATTGTATACTGATCAGGGACAGTCCGCCAATTCAAGGTGTGATAATCCATGCACATCGTTACTGTCCCATTCTTTTTTCTCACTACCACAATAGGTGAAGCATAAGGGCTTCTGGATTCTTGTATTATACCAGCAGCAAGCATCTCTTGCAGATGCCATCTCACATCATCTATGTCAGCAGGGGCCAGGCGTCGAGACCTCTCACAAAATGGCCTTTCATCATGCAGCCAGATGTGGTGCTCAGCTCCTTGCACGCATCCTACGTCCCATTCCTTTAAAGAAAACACCTGGTCTCTCTGGGCAAGTTTTCTACTAATTCTCATCTTCCATTCAGCTGGCAATGGGGAGTCCCCAAAATCAAACAAGTTGGGCATCACTCTGTCATTCTCCCCCGAACACTTGTTACTGGGTAGCACTGCAGTATCTGCACAATGTACATTAGCCAGGGTGCAACCTCTATTTACTCAAATCTCTCTATCAGACACATTATGAACTTGAACCATTACCCTTCTGGCATAAGCACGGGCTCTGGCAGGCAAAATACTTGGCTTGACCAGCAGTCCTTCCGGCAATTTCCCATCACCTGGTACATCCAGCATGAGGATTTTATTCTTGACATCCTTTCTGATACAGACTTCCCCCTGTAGGGTACACTGGGCATTTGGCGCCAGGATCAGAGACTCAGGATCCTTCTTCCAGACATTTCCAACCGGTTCCTCTTGTTCCATTTTTTCAGCATCTCTCTGTGCCTCATATGCCTTCTTGATCAAGGCCAGAATTCTTAAAGCTCTACCAGTCCTTGACCCCTGTTTTTCATAACACAACTGTGCCAACCATCCAAACATATGCAAATTCGTCCCAATTAGTAGAGGAACCCCATCATACAGTCCAGTAGGGGGACACACTAAGGCCAGGGTCTCTACTTGCTCTGCCACTCCAGCCACGGAGGTGGGAAAAGAAAGCCAAATTCGGATATATCCAGAGTAGGGGGTAGGCCTTCTCATTTAACCCCCAGAAATGCAGCTGCTTCAATGGTTGTAAGGGTACATCAGACAAATGCTTCTGATACCAGTCTTGGAACATAATTGTCACTTGGGAGCCACTGGCTAATAGAGCTCTGGCAGACACTCGATTTATCTTTACAGTGGTCTCCATTGAGGGACCCACTATTCTGGACCAGTCTGGAGAGGCAGTAGCAGGGGACTGGGCAACTGACCTTGCCACAAAGGGACATGAGTTAGCTTTTCTGAGACCCTCACTGGAATCATTTTGTGCACCTCTTAACCACTGATTTCTTCTCTGAAGCTCTCCCTGTAGCCTATATACCACTTTGTCTGGGTCCTTTGGGGACCGCACTCTCTTCATGTGCCCATCCTTCCCACAATTATAGCAAAACATACTTTCTGAGTTTGCGCTGGCGAGGCATCACACTGGGGGCCAGGTCGGGGGTACTATTAACTGGGAACCTTGGGGCCATCTCGGTCTGCGGTGTGATAAGCATTTGGCAGATCTCGTCAATTCCTCCACTTCCATGGTCAAGACATCGAGTTTTGAGCTGTTGTCAGCAGGAGATGCATGGGTGGGTACCCCCAACCCCATAGCAGATGCAGTCGGATGAGGGTCGGGGCCTGTACTTGCAGGAGCGGCCTTCATAAACAGACTGTTTTTTATTTCCCTGAACTCTCTCAGCAGTTCACCCCATGGTGGCACACCCTTTTCCTTCTCAGAGCACTCATTATCTGCCAACCTCTGCCCCTGAACTTCACTTGATGGGTCACCCTCAGTCACTCGGGTCATAGCAGCAGCTATTGGTGCAAGTCCCTCCCGGAGTCACCTTTTCTCAACCCCTCGAATTTCTCTCATTAACTCATCATAGGAGGGCGGGGATTCCAGTCGATTGGCCAAGTGTAACTGAAGCAACAGCAGTTCTAAGAAGGGGGCAGACTTAAGGATCCTGTCCAGCCTGGTTCGGTCCAGTTCAATTGCTGGCAAACTACCCTTTCTGAGGCATTCTGCAACAATTTTTCCAGCCGAGATACATACACAGACAACAACTCCCTTTGGTACCATTGTGCATTTCTTACTCTCCACCACAGGTCCTCATCGGAATCTGGGCTCCCATACACATTCTTCAAGGCCTGAAGATAGTCCTGTGCAGTCGCTTCAGGGTTACTGGCCCGTTTAGCATGGATGGTAGCCAGGGCAGGACCTTGGAGGCTCTCACTTAACCTCTTTCACTTTTCTGCTTCCGAGCATTGCCATTCTAGCACTTGAGGGGCAACATAGTCTAGCCAGGTCTCCCAGTCATCCTCCCCTTGTGGGGTGGGAAGGGTGCCGGAGAAAATTTTCAACCTGTGGTAAAAGTCGTGACTATTGACAGGTACAAACATAGGGGCTAGCACTGGCACAGAAGGAGGGGCAATAACAGGTGCTGGAAGGGGAGAGGGTGTTAGTGGAGGAATGTTCTCAGGTGGCAATCATAGTTTCTTTAAATCCTCCACAGTTTTCCCTTCCTCCAGCAACAATTTAACAAATTTCTCCTCAAAAGTTTCAGATAGTGGGGGGGGGGGGGGCTCATCCCCCCTTGGGTCTTTACTGTCCTTAGTTATCACTCTCCAGGCAGTGAGAGCTCCCTCTGGGGTAATAGTCTGTGGCACTTTGGAGCTATCTATGGGGTCCTTATACTCTACTAGGGCCAAGAAAGTGTGGGTCAGCAGATCAGCATGTCGACCCACCACCACAGGGTTTTGTAAACCTTCCACCTTGGAAAGTACTCCCTGTACAGTGTCCGTATTGATACCTAGGGGGATGTCCAGGATAAGCATAGCATTTTGGGAGTCGATCTACTCCCCAGTACACCACTCCACCAAGCCACTTCTGTCAGGGTTCCCATTTATTTTTTTAACAGTGGTTCACAAACGTGGCCACTAGAGGGCACAAAATCCCAGTGGTGAGCCTTCATGATGTAACCCCCAGGTGGCGCTGTCCCAAGGGCTACTACCCCTGCCTGCTTGACTACTGACAGATTGAGGGGCCTAGGTTCTATGGCGGGTGCCTCCACCCAGAGGTCAGGGTTTGTAGTGGTTAGACTAGCTTGGTCACAGCCCTCTGGGACACTGAGACCCCCTTTTATTCCCTCTTGTGGTTCACACAGTACACAGGAGTTACAGCCCCAATACACCACATATACACACTGTTCACTCATAAAGTACCACTTACCCTCGAGACTGATTCTGCAGCACATCTCTGAGGACCCCCTGTAAAATAAGGTTAAACAACATACACAGCAACATACAATACTGTTTCCATAAGTACCAACACCACAGACAGTATATAGTATAACAACAACAAATCTGATTTATTTAGGGGATAGTAACCCGGGAGGGGGCAATCAGGTTAATTGGCAGAATTAAATCACAGTACTGTGCACACATACAGGGTCTGAAAAGTCACACTCTGGGTACCCAGGTTGGGGCTAGCCAGGTCCGTTGCCTGGGGTTGGCTGGCAGGTGCACATGGACAGGGCCCTGTAGAAGAAAATATATACACAACACCCAATTGTAATCCAGAGCCGGATGGCTCAGTCCATGGAGAAGTGAAACAACAATAATTGGATGACACACTTTTAATATATGGATCTTGAATTTAATACTATTCAAAAGTATTCAAAAAAACTCCGGTAATACCATCGATCCCTCAATGCTAATACCACTGTTAGACAGTGATAATACCATCGTTTGAATGTGATAATACTATCGTTGCACTCCTGAACGATAGTATTATCACAGCTACCAAACAGCGCAAGCGCCCACACAGATGCCTTCTGCCCCCCACGTTGTCCTAAGTGTGCCTCCTGATTGGCCGCTTTTGATGTGTGGGCAGGCAGAACAATTTTAAAAACATTGGGACTCACTCTCTCGCTTAACGAGACCGTACTGCATCTGCACATTTCTTCTGCGTTTTTTTCTTCCTCGCACGAAAAAGGGGATGTAGAGCAGAGCCCAAGAAAAGGAAAAGGTAGGACTGCCTACCAGTTCTTGTCATACGGCGAGATGAAGGTGGGCGGGGTGGGATGAGAGCAGCAGCAAGATAGCTCGGCGGTTGGCCAGGACCGAGAGTCCTTCACCGAAACGGCCAACTGCCAGTTGCAAAATAAGAAACAAATAAATAAAATCGCATCATATATTAAAAAAATAACGTATAGCTTACTATGCGTAGGATATTCAAGGTTCTGAGACATGAGAACCTCTCGAGCTTCGCTCTCGAGGTTTCTACATCCCCAGAACCTCTCGATTGAATTATTCCCTTGTAATGCACAGTAAGCTATCCATTATTCTCTTTGTAATTGAAAACAGGCTGCAGGGGAATACCCTGATTTGTACTCACAATACCCATGCTGAGAACCAGATTGTGGATGTTCTTCCGGGTTGCCAGAACAACAGGGCATGGAGACAAGGTCCTTGTGACTGGACCCCACTGCAGTAATAGCAAACAGATTTAGTCCGAGACAAGCTGGGGTTTGCTTCCAGCTTTAACACACTGCACACAGCACAGGGGATTGGAAATAGCGATTCCCCACAATCACTACGCACATTCATATGTAAAAGGAAAGTACTATACCAGGCAGGCTGCTCCTAGATCCCAATTGCAGTTACTGCGAAATACTGGGAGCACACACAGTAGCTTTAGTTCCTGACAGACCGAGCGCGATTCAGCAATTTCTCCAGTCTTCTACAGGGTGAGCCTGGTTTCCTCTCTTCAGACTTCCTTCTTTCTCCTCACAAATCAGATTCAGTCTGAACTGGCACTTACAACGGCTGCAGGCCGAACATCAGGGCCTCACATGCGCTTCCTGCATGAAACTATACACCACAGAAGCACAGAGCTCCTTCCCTCTTCACTGTCACAACTGATCTGATCTTTCTAGTCACAGAGTAGGGCATTTCCTTTAGCTCCACACCATTCTGTTGACTGGTTCGGCTGTCACTCACAATGAGACTCCCTCTGCTGGTGAAAAAAGGCGCCAAGATCAAAACTACATTTCCCAGAGTTACTGCCCATACAATCCCCTTGTGGCTGGCTCAAAATTGAGAGTCTAAGTTCCGATTCATCCACAGGCTCCATTTTAAGGAACCCCTCCCCATTGATTGGTCCATTTCAGCAGTTCAGGACCAAAATGAAAGAGCTACACTGAAACAGTTCGTGCTGAAATGAAGACAGGTTAGCCAAACTACATTTTCTCAGTCACTCCAAATGATTTCTGGCAAATAGTTATATCTTTCAACAAGGCTCCCTCTGCACATGTAGCGACGGCAGAAACAGAGCGAATTGACTGCAGCTTGGGTGGGATTCGGGCGTTAAATACACAGTCACCCCATACAAACTAATTAAGTCTGCAAGCAGGCAGCTCTTAAAGAGACAGTACATGGAGGCTCAAAGAGCACTCACTTGGAACCACATTTAAACAGCTTAAATGCCGAACACCACCCAGACTTGAAGCATTCAGGCAAGCTCCTGGAAGACTTTTGGGAACCCCCATTTGCAGGGGGGTTACAAAGGCAAATGTGCCTTTGCTTTCTGGCACCTAACTCTTGGAACAAATTACTCATCTGCCTAAGGGAGACATCTGTTGGCAATACCTTCACAATGTTGCTGTCTACGTACATAAAAAGAACTGTGGCACTTCATTGTAGAATGACAGAGACAGAACCATGAACTCATCCTGTAATAAGTGCTAGGCTGGTGCTGTAAAAAGCTGGTGAAAATATGGTACTGAATGTACTGTTTATTAAGGTACCTGTACCTTATATTACCCTGTATATTGGAAATACAGTTTGTTGTATGCCATGTAACAATATAACTACAAGGGTGTATCCTTCTGTGCTTAATACCCTACAGTGCTCCCAGACAGTCAGATGCCAGCCATCAGTAGAGGTGAGTGGATGGCTGTGCCAGTTGATGTCACTGTCAGTATATTACGGCCATTGTCCGGGATATGGGAGGTGTGGGACAGTGGGTCCAGAGTGGGCGGGTCAGGAAGGAATGTGGCAATCATGGTGGGGGGGGGGCATTTCCCACTAGGGGATATGGATCTGTGTAGCGGAGTGGGTAGTCGGTGGAGGGTACCAGTAGACACCAGAGAATGTGGAACTGTGCAGCAAAATTATCAATTGGGAGGCCGGGGGACCAGTAGACACTAAAGCGTTTAACACTGTACACAGGCCAGGCAATGGGGTGGGGGGTGTGCAGCCAGTGCACCAAGTTAAGAGCAGAGTTTCAGCAGCATTAAACAGGGCTGCAGTGGGGGTTGTTTAGCACTGCCAAAACTATTGCATATACCTCTGTGCCCTTTATAAATGGGGGCTCCCTCATTTACAAATGTGCAGCAGTATATTCTGAGCAGTATTGCTGTCGGGTTTGAGCAGCACATTGGGGGCCTTTGAATATGTTCCCTCCCAATCGCCGGAGTTATTCACTGTTAGTGCGACGTTAACCTAGTTAGTGCAGTGCTAACCCTTTGAATATAGGGGCCTAGGTGTGGTGTGTAGAGCAGTACTTTACATGGGGGCTGACACATCTAGTTCTTACTACCTTCATACTGTACCTCCTCAGCACTGGCAGTGGGTCCTCATTCACTGTGACATTCTCCTTGCTGCCGGTTTGTTCACCAGTGATGTCACAATCAGGGAGGCCATAGTACAGATGTGCTGTGCAGGGGAACAGCACTAGATGTGTCATCTTCTTGGGAAAGTGTTGTTCTATGCACCATGTCTTCTGTGATACCTTCAAGTAGAAAACCATTTTACAAAAGGACAAAAAATACTTCAGGGAAAAAGAGCACTTGGCTGCTATTAACAATTATTTGCATTTTGTCTGCTGTTTTTGGCACTACTAGTGCCTTAATGTCTGCTGTACAACCTTTTTCTTCATGTACCGACTTCAAATGAAAGTTTGAATTCATTGTTGTTTGATTCTTGCAAGAATCTTGAGAGAAACATTGCACCATTAGGACTATTGGCAATCTAATAAAATCAGTGTACATGTCAGACTGGATTTACTTGCCATGAGCGTTCAGTCCTTAAAACATGGACTGGATTTCTGTAGTTCTGTTTTCAAACTAGTTGTAAATAGCACCTGCATGTAACAACTACCCTGACTTCTAATGCCACCATGGTATTGGTGACATTTCAGGTTGTTTTATGAAATTGCTGTCAATAGTTTCATCATATCCATAAAGTCTTTTGGGGGGGGGGGTGCAGATTCTCATCCAAGTATTGTTGTTTAGGCTGAAGAAGGATTATAAAAGTATAATTTAGTTCCCTCTCTTAAATAACTACCGTTGCTAAGAAATAGGTAGAAAATGTAAGTAACATTTAAAAGCAGCCCCTTGTTACTTTTTATTTCTGAAGTGTTTTTTCTATATGCTCATTAGATGGTCTGCTACCTGATAGTATTGCGTGTGATGTGGAAAGCAGTGCTTTACCTGGAAGCAGGCGTGTCTAGTTCTGTTCCTTCCACTACATCATCAGCATTTGGCCTTCTCTTTGTTACCTCACAAGCTCTGCTGCCTGATTGGTAATTTGGGCCAGAAGTCACCAAAGAAACAGCAGAAGATTGGCTCTTAGTAGTGCTGTCACAGTCAGCAATGTCACAATGCTGACGATATAAAGGGAGGAACAGAACTGACCATGTCAGCCTCCAGGTAGTGCTTTTCTACATATCACATAGTACTGTCAGGTAGAAAATCTTCCAATTAACAAAGACAGAAAAAATCATTTAGATTACGATGTGATAGCTGAGTACTTCTGAAAGTTACTCTTAATATCCGGCTGTACACTAGCTCATAATTAATGTACTAATTGTGTTCCCCCACCACCACCACAAAATGTTCCTCACATGACATTACTGCTGTGTAACACCATGCAGTAGTTTTGCATAAAGCTGTTCAGAATGCAGAGCTGCACCTCTGTCTGCTCTCGGGGACTGTCTCAGTCAATAAATGAGATTTATTTTGTCCTTCCTTTTTCATCAGATTCCTAGAACCATTTTGCTGATTTCCTACTGAATTTCAATATACCATTTTAGTTTAAAAGGTATGTGATTTAACTTTGGACAGTAATGCATTTTTAAACAGAAAAACTTCCTACTCTGCCAGTGTTCTCATTTATACTTCTGCTGCAGGGGTATGCTGTCCTAAAATTTTAGGAGGGGAAAATGAATTTTGGGGTATAAGCCAACTAAATTGTATTATTGAATGTGGGCCAATCACAGAATCTAAACAATGGGTGATATGACGCACTGGCGGTAGAAACAAACAGATTTTCATTCTCTATTCAGATGTAAGTAAATTCCATTTGCCTGCTAACACAGTAACACACTAGAGTAATTTAAGGTTCAGTGGATCATCAGGCTGTGTATTTGGGAATGCCTAGGGACACAGGGAAGGACTGGTACTGTAGGGCTTAGGATTAGAATGATGGAGAGATGCGAATGATTTGATTGAGAATTCTGTTGTAGTCAGATATGTGCATGTGGAATGCTTGTACAATATGAGTGTAATGTTGGCTTGTGTGCTGTCTGTCCCTACTACAGGGACTACCACCTATTCAGAGTTCTATAGGGGCATAGGAACCCTCTTGAGGGTTCTTTCCCGAGAGGTTCTGTAGGGATGAGGTTAGACCAAAGGTACTTTAGGGAAGAAGGCCACAAAGGAGCAAACGAATGAGCAGATCTGAGCAGATGGGCTGTTACTTCCCAAGAGAGGAGAGCTGTAGCTGCAGTAAGAGTGCCAGTATTCTAGTAGGAATGCCAGGTTTCAAGGCAGGTCACCATCTAATTCCAACACTTGGCAGAAAGAATTAGTATTAAATTATGACCATTGGCTCAGATGAGAGGAAAAAAAAACTCTTATGGTTAAAACCACTGGGGGCACCATGTCCTTCATTGGGTATAAACCACAGTCAGCGACACCAACACACCGACCTACATCCCTGTCTACAAATCGACAGTTTGCTGACAGATCGCTGTGTTGGTGCACCTGACACAGGGGCACACATTTTCTTGGTCCTGCACCCCCCTTCCTGAATCAGCTCTGACTCGAATGAAACACAGACTGGGAGACAATCAGGATTTATGTCAACCACAACTTGCGGTCGACATAAATCCTGTCGCTGTGATGCCGATCGAGGAAAGTGTTGTTGAGCCGGCATCGTAGAGCCCTTTGTTGCCATCCCTCATGGTTTAGGTCATTTTTATGATGGCTCTGAACATTACTGAATTTAGAAACAAATTCAGGGGAGATGTTTAGATGGGAAGGCTGTCACTTTTTTTCCTAATGGTATAATGCTGGAAGGGGCTACTAGGTCCACCATAACAGCCAATCAGGTTCCCTCCACTTGTGAAGAGGGCCAACACTTTAAAGGCATGAGGTGAGGAGAGAGCAACTGCTGGCCAGCTAGCACCCGGCCTCAGTCTGGAAGAGGCCTAACCTGCAACTGAAGATGATAGGTGGACTAAATGAATGGGGAAACAGTGAGACCAGGTGGGCCATTGGTATTGCAGGGAAGATCACTTTGAGTGGTGCCACCACGTCAGTCTGCATGGCCAGTGGAACTCACAGGGTGGTGAGGGTTCTGCCCTCAAGAAGCAGTCATAAATACTATACTCTCAGATGCTGCAGTGTCGATCTGTATGGCGGGAGGGGCCTCCTTGGCAACAGTCCCACCCTGCAAAAAGGACACCTGCTAAGCAAGTGCCCCACCCTCTAAATGTGGACCTCAAGAAACCAAGCAAGCAAGTCCACCTTCTGGACTGATAGGCCAGCAAGGCCCACAACATAGCCCTCAATTCAAAAGAGTTAATTAAGGTCTAATGCTGACAAAGGGAATATTGGGAAAGGTGAAGCCCTGGTAGGCAGGATGATGATGAGGTGAAAGCCTAGGTAGGTAGGATGGAAATAGTAAGGAAAGCAACTGTCTGGGTAGATAGTGTGGTATGAGATGCTTAGGTCATTATAGTTGCATAGACTGAGTGGAAAGCCCAAAAGAGCAAGGAAGAACAAACACTGCACCAACCAAATGTGAGACCCGGAGGCAGGTGGCAGCAGTAGAGTTAAGGAAATGGGAGAGCCCATTTTGGACCTAGGGAAGTTGGGGAAGGGGCAGCAGGACTTGGAAGGCAGGATATGGTGGTAGGAAGGGGGAACAGTGGAAGGGGCAGCAAGCAGAGGTAAAGAGCAGCAGGAAAGAGTGAAGAGCCACAGAGCATAGAGAAAAGGCAGAAGCAGAGCTGAACAATGTTATGGGAGAGGGGAGGCAGAACAACACCAGGACAGAAGAGTGCAGCAGAACAGAGTAGCAGGAAGATTAAGGAATGGAATGAGAAAAATCAATCAGCAGCAAAAAGGAGCAGTAGCAGCTGGTGACAGCAATACCAGAAGGGCAAAGGGACCAGGAATAAACCTGAAAGAGTAGCGATGGCCACAGCAGCTGCAGGAAGACTAGAGTAGCTAGTCACTGAGGAGAGGAAAGTACCACCAAACCAGCAGGCAGGACACTCAGCACAGCAGCTGGAACCAGAAAGAGACAGGTAGGAGGTATACTGAACTTGGAAGAGGTGGGTGGGCAAACCAGGGCACGGGGTCAAAACACCCATGATAAAAACAGTGCGGTCATATACCATGCTGTCAGTACAGCTCCAAATGATTACAGCGCTCGGTAAAAACACCAAGTGGTAAACATGTTGAACCAAAAACACATACAAAATTACTTTCTGCAGAAGGGGGGGCAACCCCTCCATATTAAAATAATTACCTCCGGGAGGAGGGCCGGGGGGGGGGAGGCAACTATGCAATGGGGAGAAACCTGGAGGGGGGGAGATTGGTAAAACCAAAGAACACTTACATTTTTTTTTTTTTTTTTAAATACAGGTAATTCAGGACCAGGAATTGAACCCTAGTCCACAGACACTCTGTTGCTCTTCACTTCCTATGGCTCTACCCTCTGAGCCACAGCAGCTGCTTGGCAGAGTGCCACCCAGCAGACCTCTTATCCTGTGCATCCCCGTGTCCCACCCAACACTTACAGGGGTAGTGCTACTGCTCCTTCACCATAGTTTACCAGTGCTATTTTTACCCCTGTAGCTGTTTTACCGCACGCTGTCTTTATGTATGGTTCTTCTTGCAACATTACACAGTCGCTAAATTGACCCGGTACTGCAAACCAGCAGCATCATGACTGATGCAACAAACCCAGCAAACAAAGTACACTTGGGCATGCAAAGTTTCCCACAGAACCTCAAGCAAACCCTAAAAATAGAGACCTAGGTCCAGTCAGTCTGCCCAACTGCCTTATAAGCAGGGAACAACAAATATGCTGTGCAGACATGTGCTAAGTCATAGAGATTCTCCACCCACCATACTACCCAGTAGGGTTGATGGATATTGCAAAATCTGATCCCTCAACCAGATTTCCAACTATACTCAGATATCCGAGTACATAATCTAAAATTTGGTTCTAGTGTTAAATGCCCTCTCCCCTTCTCCATGGCAGATACACCCACCTCCCCCACCTTGTCATTTACCCTGATCCCTGAATGCATTTGTTAATGCCGATCCTCTAACATCTAGCATCGCCACCCAAGCCTCACAACATTAAAAATAACAAAGCGGTGCACACTAGGGCTGGGAGAACTCTGTGAAGTTCTGACCTTTATTAAATAAGAACCAGAACACGGTGGAATTCTGATTTGCTCTGATTAATTCTGATTATTTATAAATATTTGAAAAAAAATAAATGTGATAAAATGCATAAAAGTGGCCAAATTTGGTCATATTCAACACAGAGGCCAAAAGGAAATAATTTTAGTGCATGATTTGTATAAAAATTACAATAAAACTGCTTAATAAAAGCAATAACTGCTAGCTGCTTCATGACTGGGTTGTACTGGTAGCATATCCTGCTTGGGCCCATGATGCGAGTGTGCTGGGAGAGAGAGAGAGACAGAGAGAGAGAGAGACAGAGACAGAGGGAGACAGACAGACAGACAGATGCAAGCACTATTTTGCCTGCCTGCCTGCCCTTTACAGTGTACACACACTGCACAGCCATACTGAGGCCAACATTAACTTCTTTATTTGTGATTTCTGTGACCATAGAATTTCTCTTTGGCCCCCAGTAGTCTCTCTCTTTCTCTTTATCTTTCTCCTCTGGAGAAGATTTATTTTCGCAGCCTGCTCTTGCCCTGTGTACACACACAGCCACAATGAGACCAAGAATAAACTTTGTGATTTCTGTAACTATACGGCTTGAGTTTTCACTGTTATGCAGATAATACTCAGCTGTACATGTCCTTTGTGCCCGGCCAGGACGATGCTGTTTCGGTCTGTAACAGCTGTCTAGCTGAGATCCAGGACTGGATGAATAGGAGCTGGCTGTGGTTAAACCCAGAAAAAAACTGAGGTGTTGGTTGGGCACCCAGGTTGTCGAGAGGCGGGTTTGTTGGCAGGTTCACCCTTGGGTCTTTGGCTTGGAGGAGTCCAGCTAACTACCTCAGAGCAGGGTTGGAACCTGGGCGTTATGATTGATGACTGCTTGACCCTTAAATCACAGGTGTCGGCAGCTGTCAAATCCTCTTTTTACCATCTGAGGAATATCGCCCGGGTAAAGTACCTGGCTCCCTCTGATGATCTTCCAACTTTGGTCCATGCCTTTGTTACCTCCCACCTTGACTACTGCAATGCCCTCTACCTTGGGCTACCGGGGGTTGATATCCGCCACCTTGCAGCTGGTGCAGAATGTGGCAGCCAGGCTATTGACTGGTACCTCTAGGACCAGTCATATAATGCCTGTGCTCTGCGGACTGCTGACCTATAAGGTCCTACATAACCAGGGACCAGTTACCTGCAAGATCTTCTTCATCCCTACTGTCCCCTCCGCCCTCTCTGATCCACCGACAAGGGATTGCTAGAGATTCCCAGGGTCCGTTTGCAGACATCTGGGGCAAGGGCATTTAGTTTTATGGCCCTGACCCTATGGAATTCTCTACCTCATTGGGTACGAGATTGCGTGACTGTCCAAAGTTTTAAGGATGCCCTGAAAACCTACCTTTTTAGCCTAACATTTCTTGATTTTTAATGCTGCTGTTGTATGTATTTATTTATTATTAGTGTTAATCTTTTTTGTATTGTTTATTTATTCATGTGTTTTAATTAGATGTTGTACAGGCGCCTTGGTTTTAGAAAGGCGCCTTTTTATAAATAATTATTTGATTTGATTTGATTTGATAACATTTCTCTTTGGCCCCAATAGTCTCTCTCTCTCTCTCTTTTTCTCCTCTGGATGGTGGCACAAGTCAAAGATTTATTTTGCCAGGCTGCCCTTGCCCTGTACACAACCAGCCACAAAAAGACCAAGAATAAACTTTATTGGTGATTTCTGTAACTATAACATTTCTCTTTGGCCCCCAATAGTCTCTCTCTCACTTTCTTCTCTGGCACAGGTCAACAGTTTATTTTGCCAGCCTGCTCTTGCCCTGGGCCTGTACACAACTCTCTTCTCCCCTCTTTCTGGTATTCAATATATGTTCCAGACCCATGTAGGATAGGCTATAGGAGTCAGGCAGTTTGTGAGGTACTACTTACCTAAGTCAAGCTCCACTCTAAGAACAAGATTGACAGCCAATGTGAGAGTCACCGACCGACTGACCGACTGACCAGCTGACCGACCACAGCAGCTGCAGCCTGCGTTCAGATCTCCACCACACGTGACTGTGATGTGTGGTCTTCCTGCTCCTGGGCTCAGCTCCACTCCTCTCCTCACTCTTTTTTGTTCTGCCTGGCACTGTCCATTCCTGCTTACCCTGTGGGGCACCAGGCATGCAGAAAAAGGGTCTGCTTTCCATGGACCTGGAACCGGACTTCTGCAGTGAAGTCCATATTTATCCAGGTCCATGAATTCAGGGCTCTATCCGGGGGTCCGGATTTTGGATGGAACAGTCTGCCCAGCCCTGGTGTACACACCATGCAGGAAGAAATTAATTAGCTTTATTACAGCATACCTTCACTCATGCAAACACCCCTGTATCGTGCCTTCACAAAGCTTCATCAGAGGCAGTGTTTGACTAGACATCATGTAATTAAATACATAAGGAATCTGCATATTAATTCAACATTCCTCCATGTAGCAACCTGAAGTACAATGTGCTGAGTGCATACCCCATTTGAAAGATGTCCTACAGGGGGTGCTGCTGAGCAGCCATCGAGGAAGCCGCAAAATTTCCATGCTCCCGGGTTCAAGTATTAAAATAGTTAAAAGATGGTACAATTCCCCATTTATTTTGCTCTGTTTGGTGCCTGATATTACCATTACCGACAGGATGGGTAAGATCTGAGGTGTAAGCATCCTCTCGTCGGAGTTTTTCACCCTGAAGAAACAGTAATTGCAGCGTGAGGAGCAGCCTGTTGTGTCTGATGGAGCTGCTGACTCAACTGATCTACCGCTTGGAGGGGCATCCTTAGCATCGATCCAAACAACCTTGTTGCAGCTGGTCAGGTCTGTACAGGAGTTGGACAAGAAGTTTGATACCTTGACTCCGAGGGTGTCAGCCCTGGAGTCCAGGATGGATTTCTGTGAGCAGACTGTGCAAAGGTTGGAAGCCTCAACTCTTACAGTAAGTCCTCCAAGGTGACCATGAAGTTAATTAAAGAAAACTCTTTGTTGTGGTTATGTCTGGAAGCCGTGGAAATCAAGCTAGAGAGAGAAACCTGCGGATTTTGGGACTGTCTGAAGCTGCAGAGGGGGAGGACAGCCTGAGTTTTCTAAAAACTTTCCTTCACACTCTCCTGGGACATAATGATGAGGACCCTCCCCTCTCCTTGGAGAAGGCTTAGAGAATTACTCCACGCCGAGCCCCAATGGATTCTGCGGCTCCTAAGATTTTGTTGGTTGTGTGTACCAATGTGGGGGATCGGGATCGAGCTCTTGCAATTGCCAGAAGGTGGAGATCGCTGAAATATGGAGAGGATAATGTTACACTCTTTCTGGATCTATCCTACAGTACCAGGCAAGAATTTGGGAGTTTGATGGGGTACAGAGACAGCTGTGATCGCTAAAGGTCCAGCATCAGTTGCTACTCCCAGCTAGGCTCAGCAGGGCAGGGTCATCAATACCAATTTAATGTCCCAAAGGATGCCGACAAGATGATATGCTGCATTGAGAAGGAGATGGTGGCAGGCACCACGAATGAGCATTCTTTGGACGAGGGCTGAAGGTAGAGGTACGGGAAGGAATGGTGGCATGAGTGTTGGACTTGCACCGGGCATGAATTACTTGCCTTCAGCTGTCTGGACTTGACTGGATATCGTTGGACTGCATTTTCAGTCTAATTCTAGCAATTTCTCGAGGTATCTGTCTGCAAGATCTCCTTGTCCCTTACCATCCGGTCTGGGCACTCTGTTCTGCCGAGGGAGGCCTCCTTGATGTTCCCCCGGCATTAGGTTGCGGCATTTGGGAGACAGAGCGTTTGTGGTGGCCACACCAACCTGTGGAACTCCCTACCTGACTATTTGAGGGGGGCTACCTTGGTGGAAGCCTTTAAAAGGGATTAAAAACATACCCGTTCCAACTAGCTTTTATTGATTGATGCTGTTTTGAATAGATAGATGGCCGTCTATATTTATAATGATTTCATTATATGTGTGTTTTTTGCTTGTTCTAATTAATTGGGTTTTGTATTATTGTTTTATTGTACTGAGCCCAGAGTCCCAGGAATTGGGCGCGTCATAAATAGAAATATCTATCTGTCTGTCTGTCTGTCTGTCTGTCTATCTATCTATCTATCTATCTGTCTATCTATCTATCTATCTATCTATCTATCTATCTATATGGACCTCCTTTGCAAACGTTTTTATCATACAGGTCCCAACCACTTTCTTCGTCCTGTTATGGATGGATTGCTCTCAGGTTTGAAATACCTAATTTTGGACTGTGCTGGACTCTAATGTATGATATTGTGGGGCGGCTATGGGTTTAATGTATTTCAACTCATTTTTGGGAGTGCTGCTATCTCAATCCTGCCTCTGACCTAGTAGTACATTATAATGTTTGTTCTTATTTGTGGTCAAAATAATATGTATAGGGGTTGTTCCTGGGAGATTGGTGACTTCCTGTCCCTTCTTTATGGACTTTAACTTTAGGGGGAATCTTTGTGACCACCTATTATTGTTGGTCATTGGCCTTTGTGGGGGATTTATTCGCATGTGATTCCCCTTTACCCTGCCTCAGCTGCATGCATTCAAGTTATAATGGTATGATTATTGTTCTCTGTATGGATATTCCCCCCGATATTGTTACTCATGGGGAGGTGTCCTAATGGAATTTATGTAACTTTTGTTATATGGTTTTTGTTATGTTTCTGCTATCCTCCTGTGTATGCCATGTTTTCTGAGTTTTTGTTACTTACAGAATTATTAAAAATATAATACAAAAAAAGATGTCCTACAAGAAAAAGTGAATTCATCTATCAAAAGTGTCAGAAAAGCTAAAATATTATTAAATAGGCTTTTATTCCTGCTAATATAGTCCCAATAAGGTTGGTAATCCCACTCATTTTAATGTCCAAATACATACATACGAACATACGAAGAAGCCGGTAGAAGAAGGCCATTTGGTCTATCAAGTCTACTCGTGTTGCAGGGTCCACAGCTTGAGCTACTGTCCCTGCCCCCTCTCCCCAGTCTTCCCATCCTCCCTACCCATGACCCTTACCCTTCCCCTATGATTGTCCCAGCCTCTCTTAAAGCTGCCCACTGTCTTCAATGAGATTACCTCTTCTGGCAGCGCATTCCAAGTGTCCACCACCCTCTCTGTGAAGAAGTGCTTCCTGACCTCCCTCCTAAACCTCCCACCTTCCAGCTTAAGACTGTGCCCCCTAGTGTTATGGTTGCCACTCAGCTTAAAGAAGGTCTCCTTATCAACCTTATGTATCCCTTTCAAGTACTTGAAGATCCCAGTCATGTCCCCTCTCTCCCTCCTGTCTTCCAGGGAGAACATGTTCAGTGCCCACAACCTCTCCTCGTATGCCTTACTCTGCTGACCAGCTATCATCTTTGTAGCCTTCCTCTGGACCTACTTTAGCAGGTTAATGTCCTTTTTGAGGAGTGGGCACCAGTACTGAAGTCCATACTCTAGATGCAGCCTTACCAGTGACCTGTTCAAGGGCAGTATAACCTCCTCTCTCCTACTACTGATCCCCTAGATATGCATCCCAGCATTTTGTTTGCCTTTGCTGCTGCTTTCTTGCACTGTGTGGAGTGCTTCAGGTCACTAGTGATCATTGCTCCCAGGTCCTTCTCCTCCTCTGATACAGATACTCGGACTCCACCCAGGTAGTACTCTATCCTAGGATTCTTGGCTCCAATATGCATAACTTTGCATTTCTTGGCATTGAAGCAAAGCTGCCAGATCCTGGACCACCTCCCTAGCTTTTCAAAATCTTCTTGTAGGTCCTGTATCCCTCCAGCTGTGTCCACTCTCCCACAGAGCTTGGTGTCATCCGCGAATAGGCACATTTTGCTCTTAATGCCATCCCCTATGTCACTGATGAAGACATTAAACAACATCGGCCCCAGCACCGAGCCCTGCAGGACTCCACTGGTTACTTGTCTTGTGCCAGATAACTCTCCTCCCACAACCACCCTCTGGGTTCCGTCCTTCAGCCAGTTTTTCACCCATCTGGCCATCTTTTCTCCAACCCTGAGACATACCAGCTTCCAGATCAACTTTTTGTGGGGCACAGAGTCAAAAGTCTTCCTGAAATCAAGATAGAGGATGTCTACTGCTTGGCCCCTGTCTACTATCTTTGTGACACAGTCAAAGAAGTCAATCAGATTTGTTTGACACAATCTCCCCCATGAACCCATACTGCCTCGCATCCTGGAGACCATGCTCCTCTAGATATTCCACTAACCTTTACTTTAATATGGTCTCCATGAACTTGCCCACAATGGAGGTCAGACTGACTGGTCTGTAATTTCCTGGGTCATCTTTGGGACCACTTTTGTGAAGCAGCACTACATGTGCTGCTCTCCAGTCCTGCGGTACTACGCCTATCTGTAGTGAAATATTAAGTAGGTCTACCAGTGGTCCTGCCAACTCCTCAGCCACTCCCTTTAGTACACTTGGATGTACTCTGCCTGGGCCTGGTGCTTTGTCCACCTTCAATGCCAGCAGCCCCTCCGTCACTCTATCCTCCTCTATCACTACATCTGTGTTCCCCTCCCACCCTTCTCTTTTCCCTCCTGAAGGCACTGGTCCATCCTTCTCCCTGGTGAAGATGGAACAGAAGTATTCATTTAGTGTCTTTGCTTTTCCCCATTATCCTCCACCCACTCCACCCCTTTCTTAAGCCTAACAATCCCTTCCTTCTTGTCTCTTTTCTCACTTATATAGTGAAAGAAAGCCTTCTCCCCCTTCCTAATTCCTTCAGCTATCCGCAGCTCCTTCAGTGCCTTTGCTCACCTGACTTTCTTACTTGCCTCACTAGCCAACCTTAGGTAATTTTCCCTATCCACCTCTCTCTTGGTCATCCTGAATTTTTTATAGGCCAACCTCTTTTCCCTTACTGCTTGGGCAACCCCAGAACTGAACCAGCTGGGTGCTTTGGCCCTTGTGTTCTTACCCCTGAGCCTAACGCACTCATCTGTGGCAACCAGTATTCCTTCCTTAATGATGGACCACCTTTGGTCCACCCCCATATCTGCTCTGATGCCCACCATATGGTTCGTTAGCACTTTGCCCATTTTCTTGAAGTCTGCCCTCCTGAAATTCAAGACTTTGGTCTTAATAAGGATGCTTTCCCTGCCCATATCCAACTGGAACCACACTGTGCGATGGTCACTTCCTCCCAGTGGCTCCCTGACCAATATTTCCTGTACATGTGCCCCATTTGTGAGCACCAGATCAAGAATTGCCTCCGCTCTTTTTGGTTCAGTGACACCCTGAGTCAGCAACCCACTCTGCAGTCCTTCCAGGATCACCTGACTCTTAGCACATGTTGTGGATGGCGTGCTCCAGTCCACCTTGGGCAGGTTGAAGTCCCCCACAATTATCACCTCTCCTTTCCCCGCAGCTTCCGATATTTGTGAGCTCAGTTCCCTGTCCCTTTCCTCATCCTGACTGGGTGGTCTATAAACCACCCCCAACTTCACCTTTCTCTCTCTGTTGGACCTTAATTGAACCCACAATGGCTCCACCTCCCCTTCCTCCAACTCCTCCCTTGTGGAAGTTATACCCTCCCTAATATAAACTGCCACCCCTCCCCCTTCCCTACTACCCTGTCCCTTGTGTATAGTTTATATCCAGGGATTGCAAGGTCCCAGTCATGGTGTGATGTTGCCCAAGTCTCAGTTACTGCAGCTATATCCACCCTTCTGTCCGCTAATAGTGCCTGCAGGTCTTCCATCTTGTTTCCAAGACTCTGTGCATTCAGAGACACCACCCTCCACCTACAATCTGACCTTCTTCTCTTCCCTCTATTCTTCTATTCACATTTATCCCCTCTGTGTACTCCCCTCTTTGTACCCTTGTTATGTGTTCCTCACTCCCTCCACCCTTTGCTAACTGTGTTCTTGCCCCTTCCACCTCCTCCCTCCAGACCTCTTCCATCACTGTCAGGGGGAGATTCACTAACCATCTCCTCTCAGAGTCTGTGGGCCTGGATGCCCATTGTCCCCCCTCAGTAGTTTAAATGAAGTGTAGTGGTTATGTATTCTCCCAGGACAAAATAGGACTACACCCCATCCACTGTACCTTATAATCAGTAAAGGACACATGGGAAAAACACATAGGAAAGTGGGAGAACAAAACAGAAGAAAAAGTTTACTTATTCACACATACTGTTAATAACTAGCTTTATCATTTTAATTATTGACCCAACTACACCCCCATCCAAACCCACACATTATTAGTACTATGAGGACATATAAAACTATCAAAAATAATTTCATCCATCCTAAGCAGTAACTTATGGGAAATCAAGCCCCAGTTCAAACAGTCATATTCATAAGAATGGTCTAAAGTCTAATGTAACCCCCCTGCAAATGGGGGTTCCCAAAAGACTTCCAGGAGCTTGCTTGAATGCTCCAAGCCGGAATGGTGTTTGGCGTTTAAGCCATTTATCAGTGAGTATTTTTAGAGCCTCTGGTACTGTCTCTTTAAGAGCTGTCTGCTTGCAGACATAATTAGTTTGTATGCGGCGGACTGTGTGCTTCTCTGCTTGAGTACCACTCGAGCTGCTGCCAATTCACTCCATTTTGCAGTCACTAGGAGTGCAAAGGGAACCTATCTGAAAGATGTAACTGTTTGCCAGAAATCATTTAGAGTAATAATGAAAATACAGTTTGTCTAACCTGCTTTCTTTGCAGTCAGAACTGTGTTTGCCTAGTTCCCATTCTAGTTTTGAACTGCTGAACTGGACCAATCAGTGTGGGTTAAGGTAGCTCTAAAATGGTGCCTTGGACGAATCAGAACTTGGACTCGTAATCTGAGCCAGCCACAAGAGGATTGTATGGGCAGTGACTCTGGGAGATGTAGTTTGGACTTCAGCCTTTTGGACCAACAGGGCAGTCTATTGAGTGACAGCCAATCCAGCCAAGAACTGGGAGGAACTCAAAGGAAGTGCCGGTTTTGTCTGCTTGAATTTCAGTTGAGCTCTGGCAGTGAAGAGGAAGGAGCCCTGTGCTTTTAGGTGTGCAGTTTTAGTGAAACATGTGTAAGGCCCGAGTTCGGTCTGCAGCTTGTGTAACTGCTTGTTAGGACTGAATCCGTCCTGTGAAGAGAATCAAAGGATATCTGAAGAGTAGAAACCAGGCTCACCCTGTAGAAGACTGGAGAAATTGCTGAATTGCACTCGGTCTGTCAGGAACTGAATCTGCTGTGTGTTCTCCCGGGTATTGTGCAGTAATTGCGATCGGGATAGAGAAGCAGCCTGCCTGGTATAGTACTTTCTTTTTGCCATATAAATGTGTGAGGATGCTTGTGTAGCTCAAGTGAATCCTGCTGCCATTAAAGGACTTTTGCCTGTTGCAGTTTGTCATATAAATGTGTGAGGAGTCTCGTGGAGCTCAAGAGTAGCCCTGCTGACGTTGAAGGACCCTATCTTGTTTGGAGGTCATAAGTACTAATTCAGGGTCGCTCCCTGTTGAATTGCCACATTGAATCCAAATGGAATTACTGTACTGCTGACTGTTTAACTAATTTTTCTTTTCTCTGTGTGAAAGGGCCCCTACCAGCTGCCACGGTTTGGACTAGCCACTAGGGCTTGGGTACCCAGGGACAGTAACTGGTAGGGATAGGCCTAATACACAGAGCCATAAATAGATAGGTAAGTGATAAGCTAATTAACCTGATTTCCCTGTCCTTGTTATATCCCCTAAATAAATCAGAGCTGCTTGTTTCCAACAAAGTTATACTGCCTGGAGGTATTTGTCTATGTTAAAGTATTGTACTGTGATTGTTGCACTGTATCTCCTTATTTTACAGGGGGTCCCAGTGCCTGAACCAGTCCTGGGGGTAAGTGTATACTGTGAAGGTAATTCTGATATACTGTGTGGGCCACTAGTGGGAAGAAAGGGGGGTTGCAGTGTCCCAGAGGGCTGTGACCAAGTTAATTCAACTATTGCAAACCCTGACCTCTGGGTGGAGGCACCCGCCATCGGATCCAGGCCCCTCAACCTGTTAGTGGCAAATCAGGCAGGGGTAGTAGCCTCTGGGATAGCGCCATCTAGGGGTTACACTAATTCAGAATTTATCTCTTGTGGTTTTAGGGACTGCAATCTATAAATCCACTCTGATTCCTTTCTAAGTAAAATCTTAAGCATGTCTCCTCTCCTCATGGGTTCTGGAATGTACTGGATAAAATATTATTTGATAGCTTTATACATCCTATGGGACTATATTAGCAGGAAAAAAAGCCTGTTTAATAATATTTTAGCTTTTCTGACAGTTCTGTAGTGTCAATCAAACATCGCCCTCTGACGAAGCCTATGAAGGTGCTACATACAGGTGTTTGCATGAGTGAAGGTATGCTCAATAAAAAGTAAAAGTCCGCGCTGCTTAGTTATTTTTCATGCTGTAAGGTTCGACTTTTGGATTAGTGCAGTGGCACCTTTAGTAAAGGTCGGCTGTGCACAGTTCTTTGTTTGTTGTTCACAACTCAAGTCCTTGGTGAAGTGTCCTTAAGTAGAAGGCACATATACTTATAACTAAATCCCATACCTCCACCTCACCAAATCTTGAACCACCCACCTCCCTCCACTCTATCAGTAACCCTCACTCCTGAATTCAAATGACAACCCCCACCTTGCTTACCTTCTAGCACCCAGCCACCCTCCCCTCAAAGCCCCATATTTAAGAATAGATTTGCCTAGGGTCCCATGGAAGAGCAATCATTGTGGTCTCTTTTCAGACAGTGTCCTATCATGAATGAAGGATAGTGTTCTCTTATAGTAATACTTGACTGGTTGACAAGCAGCCAGTTAGGTATTACAATGGGAGGACATCACCATTCATTTAATATTTTTGGGGAAGTGACTGAAGAGATAGCACATTGGTCACTCCACTGCAGGACCCTAAGTGCACTTAGCCTCAGAATTTGGGGGTTTGGGAGGAGGAGGAGGAGGAGGAAGGTTGGGTGCTGGAAAGTGAGTAGGGTGGTGGGGTTGTCATTTGAATTCGGGGTGGAAGAGGTGAGTGTTTCATGATCTGGTACAGGTGAAACACAGGATTTATTTACAATAACATGTGCCTTATTATTAAAGAAACCTATCCAGGGGCTTGGTGGGGGCAAGAGGGAGATTGGATGTTAGAGGGTTGGGGTTTCCTAATGTATTCAGGGGTCAGATTTATTGACAGGATGCGGGTGAGGTGAGGTGAGTGGATGGCGATTTGCCACCAAGGGGGGGATTCTGTGCTACATTAGCCAGTTTTCTACATGGAAAACTCAGATTCTAAATGCAGATATTGGATTTTGGAATCAGAATCTAATAATAATCCTAATAATTAGGATTCTCAGCAACTGTATCTGAAAATCCAAAATACTTAATTTAGGATCAGAAACTAAGGTGCTGTATGTGAATTTAAAAACAGATATCCACACGACACTACTACCCAGCATATTCTTTGATTCCCCTGATAAGCAGAGATGTTTCCAGGCTTACCTTGCAGGCCTGCACTAGCTTCATGTCCACTGTCTCCACTGCTGGTAGGCTGTTCCATTGATTCACCCCCTTCTAGGCTAAGAAGTAACCTCTAACATAACCGCTAAACTATAGAAATCATGAACTCTCCACCTCCCTCCGCCCCATCTACTACCTTGACCCATGAATTTAAATGACACCCTCACACCCTACTCAGCCTGGAAGGGGACAGGATCAGTTGTGTTCCAGGACAGTAGCTGCTGCTTGTTGTTTTTACAGGGTTCTTGTGGATTTTACTTGGTAGAAGGTTATTCCTTTGCTTTCTTACTTCTAAGGGGCTAGCAGGGTATTGTTGGGGGCTGTTGGAAGTTTGAAAACTGATTTGTGGCTGTAAGTGGGCTCATTTGTTGGATGTTTCACTGTGTAACAGGCTGCGCTGGTGGAGCCTATTTCTTCTGATTTAAAACCTATTTGGTGGGATTTGCTTGGGCCTGGGTATTTGGCTGCTGGCTTGGAGGGAGACACAGGGCTGATACACTCACACTCTCTCTCTCTCTCTCTCTCTCTCTCTCTCTCTCTCTCTCTCTCTCTCTCTCTCTCTCAGTCGGGTGTCTGCTCAAGACCCACCTCCCCCCACCCCTTCCTCCACAGAGTTCTGCTAATTTATAGGGGAACACCTGCCCTGCAATTGGAGGAAAAGGCTGCAGGTGCAGCTCATGTAGTTCTAGCCGCTGGGGGTTGGATTTAAAGGCCAGGAGAGAGGAGCTTAGGGAGTTGTTCATTTCCCTTATAAGTTTACTGTGTTGTACTGCACCTAGTAACAGGGTTACCAGTGTACTGTGGGACTGTATCTAAGATTAGTGGGTGACCTGATTAGGCAGTAGGGGTGTATCTTGGACTGGGAGGAACCTGGTGGCTCACCCAAGGAAACCTACTTGGAAGGGGATGGAACCAAATGGCATTAGGGCCGGCATCTTTGGGAGGGTGGTGGGGTGCACGGGGTGTGGAGCAGCCATGATACTGGACTGGTCTTGGAAGTTCGGTGGTTGCCCAGTGTGCTGCCAGCTGGCACAGCTTAGGGAGGAGGTTGCGGGATTAGGAGAAAGCTGGGGGAAGGGGGCAGGGGATCTCCCACAGGGTTGCACCAAGCACTGGGGGCAGCGGCATAGGGAAAGGAGTGCAGGAGAATACTCAGGGGTCACATAGGGACCCTGGCAGAGGGGTCCAAAAGGACACTACCAAGGAAGCAGGCAGGTAACTGGGGACCCTCACAAAGGAGGGACAGAGGGATAACATTCTCAGGGAAGTAGGCAGATGGCCAGGGCTGGACAGAAGGAAGCAAGGCGGGGAGGTGGATCAGATCTTACACTCAGTAACCGCTCAATTCTTCTTCTGCTCTCGAGGATGAGGGGGTGATGTAGCCATGACAGGGGTGGTTAGAGATGGAAAGGGAGGGGGGCAGGAGGCAGGGGCCAGATAGCAGGAAGAAGGGGGAACCTGGAATGCAGGAAAATGGGGGGGAGCAGTGAATCAGAGCAGGAGGGGCAGGGGGAAGAGGGAGGAAGTGCAAGGAGAAGGACCAGTTGGGAGGAAAGGTAAAGGAGAAGGACCAGAAGTACAAGGAGGATTTAGTAGAGGGCTGAGGGTTTAGGCCAGGGGAGTGCAACAAGCAAGGAGGGACTAAATGGAGATGGCAGGAAGGGAGGACGAGCCAGGCTAGTTTAGCAGATGGGGAGAAGGACCAGTTGCGAGCAATGAGGGAGTTAGCAAAGGTACAGAGGATACTCAGGAGGAGGAGGCATAGGATTGGAGGGGTGGTCAAGGTAAATAAGGAGGGGTGGCATGGGACCCAGATGGGGAGAACAAGGAGCCGGCTGGGTGGAGGGCAGTGAAAAGGATGAGGGACAGGAAGGAAATGGAGGAAAAGGAGCGGTCAGAGGCTGCCTGTTGGGGGATTCTGAAGATCAGGGGTACAGAAATGGGATAGGGAGGGAGAAGCCTGGCCAGTTAGAACAAAATGCTTCCTTGGACTAACAGTGCACAGGGCCTAAGCACGAGGTATATCAGCTAGCAAAGGATTGTGGGGTTCCCGGACATACCCCAGTCCACCTAGGCCACAAATGACATTGAGGGAAATAGCGAGCCAGAGAAGCACAGGCACGATTCAGGAGCTTGCCAGGGTCTGTCATGCATAGGATGCACAGTTCCTTCTCAGAAATCCTGCCGGTGCTAGGCGGCTAGTGGGGAGCACAGAAGGAAGATTAGGAGATAAACCAGTGGCTCAGGGAGTGGTGTGAGGCCAGAGGTATGGGTTGATGTGAGGGATTGGGGGAGACCTGGGAGGACAAGGAGCTGTATGCTAGAGATAGACTCCATCTCAATTTGGAGGGAGGAGATCCTAGTTGAAAATAGAGGGTTCATTGGTGAAAAGTGAGGTTTAAACTTGTGAAGGGGAGGGATGGGAGAAAAGGCTGTCAAGGGGTACCGATAAGGGAGGGACTCTGTCTCCACCTCTGGGAGATGGAGGATTGTGGGAAAAGGCCGACTGGTAGGGCGCAGACCAGAAATCAGAATCCCCATGGGAACACAGAGCAGGAAATGGAAGTATAGGAAAGGTTGTAAGGTAGTCCTGCTAAATACCAGGGGCTGAGAAATAAAATGCCTGAGCTCCAGGTGAGGGAGCAGTAGATGGCAGCGTGTCACTGAGATCTGGGCCACTGCAGGACACGACTGGGACCTGAACCTGGAGGTTACACTATGTTCAGGAAGGACAGGGGGAGGGAAGAGGAGGAGGGTAGCAATGATAGTCAAAAACTGCATTGGCAGAGGGGGAGTGGAGGTGGGAGGGAACCAAAAGTGAAGCGTTTGGATCACCTGATAACAAGGGGGCAGAGAGTAAAAAGGAGTGGTGTATAGACCTCCTGCCCTCTATGGAGGAGCTGGAGGAGAGTCTGGTGGCAGATGTTGGGAGACACTGCAGACTGGGCAAAGGAACGTGGGTGGTGTTGGGGGACTTAAACATGCCAGGAACAGACTGGGAGACTATGACATCTTCTGTGACCAGGGAACAGAGGTTGTTGGATGTCTTTCAAGACGCTGCTCCTAACGCAGCAGGTGGGGGAACCGACCAGGAGGCGCTGGTACTGGATGTGGTCCTGGCAGACAGTGACCTCAGATTAGGGGCCTGAGGTAAGGGACCATCATGGGAGTGACTCATGCCATGGTCTGGTTCTGCCTGGACCTAGGAGGGCCAGAAAGCTGCACAAAGACGAGGTAACTGACTTCAGGGGAACGGATTTAGGAAATGGGAAGGATCATGAAGGAACATTTGGATGTGATTGGATCAGACATGGATGCTGATAGTAGGTGGAAATCATCAGGAGAGGGTGCAGATGCTACCGCTCTTGCAAGAGTAAGACAAAAAATGCGGTAGGGCCCGAAAACCCTGTTGGTGGACCAGGGAGGGTCCAGGAGGTGGTGCAGGGAAAGAAGCAGCCTATAGGCAATTCAAATTGCTCAAGGAGTGAAAGGGATCGAGGGGAGTATGAGCTGATGGCTAGAAGGGCCACTAGGGTGGGTGAGAGGTGGCTAAGGCAAGGAAGGAGCAGAACCTGGCCAAGGAAATCAGGAGAGGGAACAAGGGGTTCTTTAGATACATTGGGGAAAAACGAAGGGTGAAGGGGCAGATTAGCAGGATTAAATCAGGGGAGAGATCGGCACAAGACCCGGGGGAGCAGGCTGAGGTACTAAATGAGTACTTCACCTCAGTTTTCACCAAGGAAAATGGGGGTGCTGCATCATACATGGGAGATACTGAGGAGGGGGGACCCTTACCGATCGGCTGGTCTGGGGAGAGGGGGAGGCATCACTGGCAGGAGGGGGAAGGGCTAAGCAGGGAGAAGAGGTACTGGAAGTGGAAATCACAGCAGAGAGAGTGAGGGAAGCCCTCAGCTCCCTTAAGACAAAGAAAGCACCAGGGTCGGATAAATTACATCCCAGAGTGCTGAAGGAACTTGCGGATGTCCTGGCGATACCTGGCGGAGCTTCTCACCATCTCTCTGAGGACAGGGTGGGTGCCCCAGGACTGGAAGGTGGTGCATATAGTGCCTATCCACAAGGGGGGATCAAGGGAGGTGGCAGAGAACTACAGGCTTGTCAGCCTGACATCGGTGGTGGGCAAGGTGATGGACGGCATTGTCAAGGAGAGGCTAGGGGGAACCTGGAAAAGTCAGGGTGCCTGGACGATAGACAGCATGGATTCATCTCAGGGAAATCATGTCAGACAAACCTTGTGGAGTTCTATGACTGGGGTGACGAGTGCCTTGGACCTTGGTAGACCAGGGACGTCCCTCTTTCTAGACTTCTCAGCCAAGGCATTTGGACACTATTCCTCAACATGGGCCTGTTGGATAAGCTGGAGAAATGGATGGGAACCAGAGATCGATGGATAGGCACTGGCTCCAGGACCGGACCCAGACGGTCGAGTTGGCAGGATAGTCTCATCCCAAAGAGGGTCATTAGTAGGTCCCACAGGGATCAGTCCTTGGGCCCCTGTTGTTCAACGCTTATGTCTCTGACATAAGGACAGGAATCAGGAGTGAGATGAGTCTCTTTGTGGATGACTCAAAACTGGGGGCGGTGGTGGATGGGAAGGAGGGAAGGGTGGCCCTACAGGGGGACCTGGAGGCTCTGGAAAGATGGTCTAGAAAGTGGAAGCTGAGGTTCAATGCAGGGAAATGCAAGGTACTCCACCTGGGGGCCAGAAACCCGGGCCAAGTGTACACTCTGGGGGGGAAATGCTACAAGTCTCAATGGCTGAGAGGGACCTAGGGGTGGTGGTGGATGTCAAAATGAACAACTCGAAACTTGTAGGAGGGCAGCAGCCAAGGCCAACAGGATGCTGGGATGCATCCTAGGATCACCTCAGAAGGAGGAAATGATGCTCCCCTCTGTATAACAGCTTGGTGAGGGCCACACCTTGAGTACTGCATGCAGTTTTGGAGGCCACACTTAAAAAGGGGAGATTAAACTCCTGGAGAGATTCCAGAGGAGGCAACCAAAATGATTTAAAGTTAGACAGGACCTATGAGGAGAGGCTCAAAGAGCTAAATATGTACACATAGGAAGACAGAAGGGACCGGGGGGACATGATAGAGGTCTTCAAGTAAATGAAGAGGGTAAATAGGGGAGGAACAGTCAGGGTGCTTCGAAGGAAGGAGGAGGAGGCCACTAGAGGGCATGGGTGGAAACTGGAGGGGGGAAGATTTAGGGGAGAAAGGAGGAGGTGCTACTTCACTGAGAGGGTGGTAGAGCCATGGAATGCACTGCCTAGGGGGCTGGTGGAGGCAGAGACGGTGGAGGGGTTCAAGAGGGGCTGGGACAGGTACAGGGGAAGGGTTCTGGAAGCAAAATCCAATGCAGCAAGAATATCCGGAACTGGGAAGGGAGAAGCCAGAGAAGGCGAGGGGGGGAAGCAAGGTCAGCATCCAGGGTGGGGGCTGACCAATCGAGCAGACTCGAGAGACCATTGGGCCTATTCTGCTGGCATTTTAGTGTGTTAGTATGTTAGTATGTTAGCCTCCCACCATACTCAGCCTTTTCTCCAGGGTAAATACATTAAGGGATTCTGTTCTTTCCTCATAGCTTTTGTCCTGCATACTCCCAATAAGCACACATATCACACATTATATTTCATGTCAGTGGCATATTATATTTATTTTTTTGAAATATCGGATTTACAACCTTTGAGCCAGACGGCTTATTTACAAAGGTACCTTGTCACATGGAGGACAGAATAAAAACAGATAGTGTACAATTACAAAGGAAATAGCCATCATGAATGGGTTACAGACATCGTTTACCGACATTATATACAGTTTTGGCTACAGATATTTACATAAGCATAGCAGAAAAACATTGTTAACATGAGTAAGCATCCGTTACAGTATAGTCCGTCATATTCATGGGCCAGACATTGTTGTAAGAGGTTGCAGTCCATAATGGACTTTGTCAGAGGTTTGGGTCACTGTGGGCATGAGAGCACGGGCTAGTTGCAGTTACAGGAGTGGACATTGAGGAGGTGAGTGCAGAGAGCCACTTTGAAATGGGAAATCTTGGGTGTGCTAGTGATGGTGGCTGGAAGTGCATTAAACCAAACAGGGGTCCTGTAGTGGGAGGATCTCTGGGCAAGCAAGGTTTTTACCCTGGGTACTGCCAGTATAGCTTTGTCCGAGTTGTGGGTGGAGATAGAGGGGGTGGCAAGTTGGAGAAAGGCGGTGACCCCAGGAGGGGAGTGACCGAGCAGGATTTTCTTGGTCAGTAGGCAAGTATGGTAGTGGAGTCTTTCATCGAGGTTGAGAAGATTGGCAGAGGAATAGGGGGAGCAGGTGTGGGTGAGCCTAGGGGCACCATTTAGGAGCCTGCACGCCTTGCTGAGGGAAACCTGAATTTTCTGGAGTGCGGAATTATCTGCTGCCCCATACACAGGGAGCCCATAGTCCACTAGGGACAGTATTGAGGAAATAATGCAAGCCTAAGGGCATCAGGAGGGAGGCAGTCCCTGTGCTGGTAAAGGAGTCCAATCCGAATGTTAGTGGCGGCCGCTAGGGTGTTTATGTGGTCATGGAAGGTAAGGGCAGAATCAAGGGTAAGTCCAAGATATTTGTAGATGGATACCTGTTCAAGGGGGTGCTGGGTGCTGGGTGCTGGGGAGGATGAGGAGAGGTGCACTTTTTGCTTTGTTTTGGTGGTGGGAAAAAAATCATCGATTTCATCTTTTTTAGGTTTATAACCAGTCTACGGTCCTTGAACCATCTTTTTAACTGGAAGAAGGCATGTTGGATGGAGTCCTGGAGGGGAGTGGGTTTATGATATGAGGCATAGAGCAGTAGTATTTTTTCGGAGCAGGCCTTTGGCAGAGAGTTTAGGTAGAGGGTGAAAAGAAGTGGACCCAGGATGGAGCCCTGGGGCACCCCGGAGCAGACAGGTAGGGTGTCGGATAGTGTCCCGGTTATTTTGATGCATTGGGACCAGGTGGAGAGGTAACTGGCACACCATGCCAGGGGGCCTGTGGAGAAACCAAGTCGGCAGAGGGAGTCAAGAAGGAGAGTATGGCAAACCGTGTCGAAGGCCTTGGAAAGGTCTATGAAAACAGCTCCTGCAATGTTACCGGAGTCTAGGGAGGAGTGTAAGAAGTTGATGAATTCTAGGAGGGCTATGGTAGTGCTATGGCCTGAATGGAAGCCATGCTGCTCTGGGCATAGTATGTCATACTTGGTTAGGTATTCAGTGAACTGAGTGGCAACCACTTTTTCTAAAGCTTTGGGGGGAGAATGGAGATGGGTCGATAGTTACTGGGTGAGGATTTTTCACCACTTTTATGAATGGGGTAATGACGACTGTCTTCCAGGCACTGGGGAATTACCCCAGGCAGAGGGATTTGTTGAGTAGGTCCATTAGAGGGACTAAGACCTCATCGAGGACTAGTCGAAGGAGCCTAGTGTCTAGGGGGTCATTGCTAGGGTTATTGCTGTTTAGCACTTTTTGCAGGTATGGATGGGCTTCATGGGTGGATATTTTGCGTAGGAGGAAATGAGGGCACTGCAGGGTTAGGGGTTGGGATTTGGGCACAGGGTCAAAGAAACAACTGGGGAGAACAGTACTGAGATTCTTGAAGGTGGTGTTTAGGCAGTTTGCTATGGGAAGTGGGTCAGTGGAAATGGTGCTGTCTATGGAAAGCTGGGAGGGAGGTGGGGAGTGTGATTTCCCATTAAGTTCTTTGATATTACTCCAGAAGGTCCATGTAGATCCCCATGTGGTGGTGAGAGTAGATTGATAGTGGTCTGCTTTGGCCTAGCGGGTGGTTCGAGTGCATCTGTTGCATGCAGCATTATAGGATTGTCTGTCAGCCAACCTGCCAGACTCGTAGCTTTATGCCAGAGATTGTCCCTTTCTTTCAGCTTTTGGAGCAGGGAGGGGGTGATCCATGGAGCATTTTGTCTTTTGGTGCGGTGTTTGGTAAGTGGAGTATAGAAGTCACAGGCCTTGGTGAAGGTCTGAGTGAACAGATCGAGTGCAATGTCAATGCTGGGGGCTATATTAATGGGGGACCAGTCCTTTTGGACAAGTAGTTATTTAATTTTTTTTAACGCCCCTTGGCGGAGACGCCTTCGGAAGGTGGTTTGGGCTATGGGTTTGGGTGTGGAGGAGGTCCATAGGAATAGGATGGGCTAGTGATCGCTTAGGGAGTCGGGAAGTACTTTTATATCCTGGATTTTGTGAAGGAAGTTCGAGATAATGATATCCAGGAGGGTGCTGGTACAAGTAGAAGAATGAAGTCTAATAAGTTGGATAACTAATTGGACCATGTTAAGGGTGGAGAAGAAGTCCTTCATGGGTGCAGCCGAGGGGCCAAGCCAGTTGACATTTCGGTCCCCTACTAGTGTCTGTTCAGCATTGTGTGGGAGGGTAGAGAGATAATCAGTGAGGGATGTGATGGCTGGCTTTTGTTTCTTCGGGGGTATGTAGGAGACTGTGAGGTATAGTGGACCCCTAAAGGGGTCCAGGGTGATTTTTAGGGTGAGGGCTTGTGCTCTGTTTTTGAGTTTGGGGGGTGGGAGCATGTGGCCAATAATGTTATCTCTGATGTAGATCGCACAGCCGCCCCCACATTTTCCCACCCTGTCTTCCCGGTATAGTGTGGGGAGTGAGACAAAGGCATCAGGAGTAGATTTATAGAGCCAGGTCTCAACTAGTGCAATGATGTCTGGTTGGTGTAGGGTGGCCCAACATTGGAGCGCTGCAGATTTTTTTGGCAGGCTGCGTATATTCAAAGAGGCAATGCGGAGTCCAGAGGACCTGGTAGGTGGACTGGTGGGGGCAGGACCTGGATTAGGGTGGATATTACCAGAGAGAAGTAGTAGAAAGACCAAGGTTCTGACCATAGGGTGGCAGCTAGTTAACTTTTTGGGAGTACGATGAGAGGAGGGGGAGGATGTAATGAAGCAAGGGATGGGCAGGGTTTGGAGGGTTTGGAAGACACAGAGGGGGTGGATCCAGGGTGGGTGGCAGGGTTGGGAGGGCAGCTAGGAAGCAGATGCAGGGGTCCAGTGTGAGATGACAATGTGGGGGGATGGGTAATTCTGGAGAGATGCGAAAGTGCAGTCCACAAAGGGCATGGGGTGAGGTCTGCTGGTGGGAGGTGAACCCCAGGGTGGTTTTGAAGATGAGGCACATAAAGAGGAAGTGAACAGACATGGTGCCTAAGTAGCTTGAGGCAGAAACAGAGTGGTTGGGGGCGGGGGCGGGGGGGCAAAGTTGTAACAGCTTTAAAACAAACCTAAATAAATTAGTTTGACTTGTAGGTTTGGTGGCAGTGCTGCTGACTTTGATAATAAAGGTACAGGGTGTGAAACAGAAGAAAATTATTTTAGCAGGCTATGGGGACAGAGCTTTGAAACTGAAAATGAGTTAGTCTGATTTGTTGGCTTAGTGGTAGAGGGGTTGACACTGATAGTAAGGGTATGGGGTTTGAGGACTGAAGAAAATTATTTTAGCACACTATGGAATCAGAAACTTTGAGAGCCTTAATAACTAAAATTAAATTAGTCTGATTTGTTGGTTTAGTGGTACAGCTGCTGACTCTGGTGAGAAAAGTAGAGGGTTTGAGACCTGTAGTGGGATAGAAAATAAGTATTTTTGCCGAGTACGGAGACAAAAGGCTTAAGAGCTTTGAGTCAGAGAGAAATGTTGGCTTAGTGGTAGGGCTGCTGACTTTGGAGTCAGGGATACAGGGTTTGAGACCTGCAGAGGACAGTAGTGAAACAATGGGGGATAAAAGGGTGTGTAGAAGGAGGGTGAGTAGAGATTAGGAGAGAACACAGAGTGGTGAGAGGAAAGCAACACAAAGGGACTAAAAGGGAACTGTAGTGACTGCTGGTGGACAGGAACTGATATTAGCTGTAAATAGGAAGTGGAGATGGATGGAGTGGTACCAGTAAGGGCAGTGCAGTAATCTCTAGTGGTCGGAGAGTATAAGCTGCAAATGGGAAAGTGGGCACTTAGAAAACATGACCTGGCTGCAGCAATAAATGCAGAGGCTGGAGTGGGTGGGGCAGTCAGTGCACTGTGCTGATGGGGCAACACCCCTCCACAAGTAAGCTTGAAGGAGAGAGGCTTTACCTCTTACGGCTCTCTGGAGTCCCTTGATGCAAGCACCTCATCTGGGCAGTGGGATTATATTTAATCAGTGGCTCAGCAGGTTGTACATGTGCCTCTGAGGTCAGAAGATAAAAACACTGTGAGTTCTATCCCCATACCAAGAAACTGGGGTGAGTCTGGAATACTGACCCTGTAGTGCAACAGGAGGTGTCATCTTTCAGATGAGATGTTAAATGCAGGTCCTGTCTACCTGTTCAGGTGGATGTCAAAGATCCCATGGCACTTCCTGAAAAGCGTAGGGGGAATTTCCACAGGATCCTCCCCATTCACTCTAAAGAAAATACCAACAGCTTAGCCTGATTCCTGATGTCAGTTTGCATCTAAATCCACCCCTCACTCCAACAGAATGAGGCAGAAATGAAAATGGGCAGAATTGTTGAGCCATTCTTCCTCAGTCAGCAAAAAACACCTTTGCATTTCAGGGCATGTTGTTGCTGTAATGCTCTCATGCCAACTCTTGGGGGACATCTTCTGTAAGCTGAATTACATGTGCTGGCCTCTGAGACAGCAGCTGTCATAACCATTCAGCTAAAGGGAAGGTTCTGTTAGCTGAGCTGTTATGCTGTAGTCTAGTTCTTTGTACACTGAATTTTCAACTTTAGCCTTTGGATGGAACTCTGCTTTGTCTGACTCCATGTATGGTATACCAGCAGCCTGCAGGAGGATATTGGATCAAACGACTTGACCTTGCCGATACTCTTCATGAACATACCCGACACCCCCTTCCCGCAGCCCCTTTTCTCCAGGGTGAACATGTTAAGGGCTTCCACTCTCTCTCTCTTATAGCACTTGTGCTCCATACCCCTGATAATTTTGTGACCTTGTGTTGCCCACTCTTGACTGCCACAATGTCATTTTTATATTGGGGGGCCTGTAACTGTGCACAGTACTCAAGGCATGGCTTGGCAGGGGCTTTGATGTATTCATGCTCAGCCACATAAAAAAATACATCTGTCTTGTGCTGTAACTTTTCCTTTTCCATTTCTGTCGCATTTGTTGGGCTCTTCTGCCACCTTTTCTCCATGTTATAGTCAGTTTGCAGGATACGCCTATTACTGCAGTCACACCAATACTGTTCAAATCTCCAACTGAATCCTACGGATATGCACAATTATACTACATGTGGGCCCTCTTCTCTAATCAGAATCCAGTGTTACAGACCAGTTATTCCTTAGAAGACTCAGAGCTATCATTTTATTCTCAATAAGATGATTGCTCAGTGCTCAGAACAGTCATTTTATTGTCAGTGAACTGACAGTAGTGAGATCAGTATTTACAGAAGGAATTGAATGCCAACTTTAATCAGATAGGCACTGACACAAGAGGCCAACTGCTCCAAGCTGTTGGGAACACATTTAAAATAACCAAGAGAAAATTATGTTTCACTGAACGAATTGCAGATCCATGGAATGCACTTCTGGTTGACATAATTGTAAGTAAGAGTAAGAGTGAATTTAAATACAGGCTGGATAAATTCATATTCAATGGAGGAAACCTGTTTTACCATAAGTACATTTGGAGCTTTATATGCTAATGCCTAATCAGATCCTAACAAACTTTAGTGTAGTATAAACCTAATTATACAATGGCAAGAAGTAATCCTGGCTTTCTGATTGGTCAGCTGGCCATCACAGCAGGGATGTTATCCTGGTATAACATCGCTGCTGATTTTTTGCATTATTTGTTGCATTACATCACAGCTTCTCTTAAAAAATGTATTTATTTTTACACACTAACAAAAACATTCTTTAAAATTATTTTTTTTTATTATAAAACAATAAGCCATTTTATAATAGGAATAATGCCCTCCAGGGTGGGTGTTATGCTGGGATAACAATCCTTCTCGGGTGTTGGACGCCCTCTGCCGGTGGCCTCGGGCCCAACCGCCCGAGAACGGATGTTATCCCAGCATAACACCCACCCTATCAGGCATTATTCCTTTAATATATTGTCATCTTACCTTGCATTCTGATTGGTCAGATGTAACACAACAATTGCCAACAAAATGAAACATCCAACTTCTCTGGTCCTGAGCTTCATGCTCACACACACACACACACACACACTGTCACACACACCCTGAGGGCATGCCTAGTTGACCTACTCATCCAGTCTGACGAGAGCCACCTCCTATTTCCGTAACTAAAACGTGAAGCTTATGTTTTCATGAGCGTGATTTTCGTGCTGCTTCTGTACTCCCCCTTTAGAAGGAAATTATCAACCCCTCACCGTAGTTTATAAAACAGACCCACCCTTCCAATTTTGTACTTTTTTTGATAAACTGAACCCCTACCCAGTCCAATCAGCTGCCACATACTCTGTCTCTCTCCATGACTGGCACCTTACAATAACAGAATGCAGCGTTTACTCTTAAGTGCCACGTTCACGCTGCCTGCAGTCGCTCATGTTTGAAATAAAGTGCACCAAGTTTATTTCCAGTGTGACAGGCTGCTGACAGTGATTGCACTGCTGGATTCTGTTATTGTGAGGTATGGATTATGGAGGGAGGGTACTTGGCAACTGGGTGGAAGTGGTAAGGGAGTCTGTTTATCAAGGAAGTACATACTTGAAAAGGGAGTTCATTTTACAAAGTACAGAGGAAGGGAAGAGGAGGGGACAGATCCTATGAACAACAGCAGGGTTAAAAAGTGTATAACAGAATATAGAATTATGGAAAAAAAATTACATGTTTTTTAAGGAGCGTGTAGCATAACAGTGATACAGTAATATGACAGTGCCATCACTATCTTCAGCAGTGATCTGATTGTCTTTGGCCCTCATACTTTAACCACTTGGCAATCAGATTATTGCCTTGTGTGGTTATGACACTATCATCACCTATCTGTCAGAGAATGAGAGAATGCTGGAAAAATCCACAGATAATGAGGTTCCATTCATTTCCTGTTCCCGAGCTATCTTCATCACATTTTTCTAAACCTCTAGCATCCCTCCACAGTGTGCTTCTGTATGCTGTGTCTAGGGACAGGGAAAATGTGTCCTTATGTGGCCACTCATACCAGAATGAAGACATAAGAAAACAGTCACTGCCACAGCAAGCCTTCGGACTGACGCATCCAGTGCCTTGGTGGGCCTCTGCCCCTTCCACCCCTCCACACACAAAAGCCACTAGCATGCAGGTGGTGGGCTGTTGTCTGGCATAGGCACAGTACTGTGCCTGCCATCCTGGATTATGGGTAAGAGGTCAACCTATTTTATCCATGCCATGTCTACTCTTCCTCTTCCTCTCCCTCCCCTTCCTGAATGCTAGGCACCTCACCCACTGTGTTTCCTTTATCACCAAATTCTGGATTGGCTCCCTTCCCTTGAACCTTGCCTCTCATCCCCTCCTTACCACGTCATAGTCCCTCACAACACTGACTCTCGTTCCCTCTCCCTTGCTCCAGTGAAACCCACTAAAGGTCAAGCTGCTTTCTCATATCACTTCTGTAAACTGTGGTCCTCTCCCCCGACCATCTGCTCTGCCTCTTCCCTCTTCTACCTCAAATCTCTCTGCTGTGACTTTACAACTCACTCCTGTAGTTGCTCCTGATCCTGTATCAGAATCTGTTAGTACACCATCCACCAGTCTCTATTCACCCTCTGTCCCACAATGACACTAGTGCAGGCCCTCCTTTGCCAATTACAGTTATTGATCCTACTCTGAATTTTATATTTGCCTTTTGCTCAAACGCTAAATGTTTATTTAACCTTTGCACCTTATTTTACTGTGAATCTCTGAATTTTGAGTTTCTTATTTGCCATTTGCAGAATTGTTAATTTGTTTTTAATCTTTTGCATCTCTGTATGGCGCTGTTCTAAACTTGCAGGCATAAATTGCTGGCGACCTCTGACCCCTTTCCAGCAGTTCTTGTAGGGTCGGAGGGCTGAGGAGATGCATGGTTGCCAACATGTTTGTTTACTTTTCTGTCTTGTCCTTGAATTCCCAGTTTACTATTGCCTTTAGATGTAGATACATGGAATATGATGGCAGATAAGGGCCTCTGGGTCCACCCAGTCTACCCAATTGTTTTTTTTCATTCTGTTATTATTTTTTATTATTATTATTATTGCTATTATTTTGTCCTCTATCATACCCCCATGAGTCCCTTGTGCCTATCCCAATTATTACAATTATTATTATGCCTGCCACCCTACCCCCGTGATTCCCTTGTGCCTATCACAGACATTTATGAATCCATTTACTGTTTTTGCCCCCACCATCTCCACTGGAAGGCTATTCCAGGTATCTACCACCCTTTCTGTGAAAAACTACTTCCTCACATCCCTCCTGAATTTCCCCCCTTCAGCTTCATATTATGCCCTTGTGTTTTAGAGCACCTTTTCCTCTGAGAGTTACTCCCCTTCTGTACCTCGTTAACCCCCGTAAGGTATTTAAAGGTTTCTAGCATATCCCCCCCTTTCCTCCAGGGCATAAATATTTAGCTCCTTAAGTCTTTCTTTGTGGGACTTTTGACACAGTCTCTTCATCATTTTGGTAGCCCTACTCTGGACTGCCTCCACTCTGTCTATGTCTTTTCTGAGATGCAGTGTCCAATACTGTACACAGTACTCAAGGTTGGGTCTCTCCAGTGATTTATATAGGAGCAGAATCATATCTCTCTTCCTACTGGAGATACCCCTACCTATGCACCCCCAGCATACAACTAGCCCTCCCAATTGTTTTATCACACTGCCTTGCCACCTTCAGGTCATCCAATATGATTACCCCTAGGTCTTTTTCCTGCTCGGTCTTTGTCAGTATTACTCAGCACATCATGTATTCCGCTCCTGGGTTCCAATGGTCCAGATGCATTATTTTGCGCTTTTTGCATTAAAACCCAGTTGCCATACCCTTGACCACTCTTCCAGTCTATTTAGATCCCTGCACATTCTATATACCCCCAGGTGTGTCCACTCTGTTACAGAACTTGGTGTCATCTGCAAAGAGGCAGATCTTCTCTTCCAGTTTTTCAGCTATGTCACTTATAAATATGTTGAATAGGACCGGTCCCAACACTGATCCCTGAGGAACCCAACTGGTCACCCTCCCTTTCTTTGAGCACACTACAACTACTCTCTGTATTCTGTCCACCAACCAGCTTTCCTATCCAAGTTACCACCTTATTATCTAACCCTAAATTTCCCAACTTGCCCACCAGTCTCATATGTGGAACGATGTCAAAAGCCTTGCTGAAATCCAGGTAAGCCACATCCACCACACCTTCCTGGTCTAGTTTCTTCATCAACCAGCCAAAGAAGTCTATCAGATTTGTTTGGCATGGCAGTCCCACTGTGAAACAATGCTGCCTTGGGTCCTGTAATCTGTTGGAAACAAGATATTCCTCAATCCTTTCCTTCAGTAGTGTTTCCATCAACTTACAGACCACCAATGTCAGACTGATAGACCTATAATTACTCGCCTCTTCCTTGCTACCACTTTTGTGAAGAAGGACTATATGTGCCCTTCTCCGGTCCTCTGGGATCGCATTGGTCTCCAGTGATTTATTAAATAAGGTTTGTCAGAGGTACAGTGACTACCTCCCTAAGTTCCCTCAGTATCCTTGGATGTACCCATTCCAGCCCCATAGCTTTGTCTACTTTGAGGTTGTCAAGTACTTTCCAGACTCTCACTACTGAAAACGGGCTACTGTCTATTTCTCTCACCTCCACATTTCTGATACCTCTATTTGGTCCTGCCCACTGAGCAGAAGTATTTGTTCAATATGTTTACCATTTTTTGATCCTCCTCTGTGCAGTTCCCCCATTCCTTTTTAAAGGTATAATCCCTCCATTTGTCTTCCTTTTTTGACTAACATACCTAAAAAATGCATAATAACTGGGTATCATTTTTTCCCATAGGGAAACCCAGTTTACAATTTGTTGTTATAAAGGAGTGTTTCTAATGGCAAGCATGCACCAGGTTTCCCTTGTCCTGTGCATGTACCAACTGTTGCTCTTCCCTTCCTCATTGCCGGACGCCCTGGCTAAGCACTGGAGACTACACCGCCACTCAGACTCGGCAGTAAGTTCATAAAAAAATAAATAAATAATTGCCCGGGCAAAAAATTATTAAACTGAGCTACTTTTAAAAAAAATTGGAAAAATATAAAGTAAAGGTTTGTTCAACAGCCATGTCCAACTGCGGACCCACCTGAAACCTGGTTGAACCGTGGCTGCACAGAGACGTCCTCTTATTTTATGTAATTGCTGTGATGAAAAAACAATACCCAACCATTATATAAAGTAAAACATGTTGATGTGTAAAACTTGAATTTTACACACAGCCTCACTTAGATTCACTTAGATTTGAGGAGCAAAAAAAGGCCAAAGCCCATGAACAGCTCCATTAATACAGGAGGTAATAATTCATGTCCCCCAGCAGCTCTGTGTTTATCTAGATTTCTTTTAAACGTTTCTTTGCTTGTGCTTAGTATTACTTCCATCAGAAGTTTATTCCACAAGTTAGCTGATCGTACTGTGTAGTACAATTTTCTTTTATTTGTTCTAAAATCGTTAAGTTTTACTTGCGGTGGGTGGCCCTCACACCAAGTTTGATCAGATTTGTATTCAATATTCAGGTCTGTCATTAGCAAAGGGTCATTTATAATATTATAGTAGAAGAGCATATACCCATATTGCCTTCTTAATTCAAGACTATGGAGACCTAAATTGTTTAACTTTTCATTATAAGTGCAGTGTTTCATAGTTTTTATTGATTTGGTAAATCTACGCTGAACTGATTCCAGTTTATTGATTTCTGTCTTTGTATAAGGACCCCACAAATGGCTACCATAATCCATTTGAGGCCTGATGTAGGGCAGATATAGGAGCAATAAAACTTTGGTTGTTCTACTTTTAATATTTCTTTTAATTTCAATTATAGTTCTATTAGCTTTGGCTACTACGAGGGTACAATGCTCTTTAAACACTAATTTATTATTGATTATGACTCCTAAATAATTTTCAGCTGTTTTATTTGGAATAACCTCATCATTTAATATATAGTTATGTAGTTGATTCCGCCTTCCCATTTGTAAAATGCCACAATTGTCAATATTTAATTTCATATCCCACTTTGCTGTCCAAGAAGCAATGGAGTTGATATCCTTTTGTAAAGAATCTATTTGGTCGATGGTGTTACACGGTCCACACAGTTTTGTGTCGTCAGCATATTTTATAATATTATTAAAGACTTTTTTTTCCAAGTCTGCTATAAATATTTGGAAGGTTATTGGTCCCATCACTGACCCCTGGAAGACTAAGCTAGCTACTATTCCTTCGGCTGAAAGGTGACCACATATGGTCACTCTTTGTGTTCTATCTTTTAACCAATTGTCAATACATCTTTTTTTTTTTTTATTTATTTCGTTGTTTAACCAGGTATAGCACACTAAGCTGAAAGCTTTTTCACAGGAGCGACCTAGGAGCCCAAGGAGATTAAGTGACTTGCTCAGGGTCACACGGTATGCAAGTGGAAGCTGTGGGATTCAAACCCAGGTCTGGTCTGCTGGATGTCACCAAATTTGCAGCTCAGAGCCTTAGACCACTGCGTTATACTGCCTCACATCTTATGATGTGTATGTTGATACTGTATTTGTGTAGTTTTTTATTAACTTGCCTGTGTGGTACTAAATTGAAGGCCTAGCTAAAATCAAACAAAATGATGTCCATTGGAATACCTTTGTCCAACATTTGGCCAATGTGGTCATAAAAACAAATACGATTTGTTGAGCATGAGCGGCCCATTGTAAATCCATCTTTATTTGCATCAGACATGGGGATGGTTTTAAGATGTTCCAGGATTTTATTTTTGACCAATGATTCAAGAATTTTACATGGAATTGATGTTAAACTTAATTGGTCTATAATTAGCAGTGCTCATCTTGTTTCCCTTTTTTAATAAAGGTGTCACCTTTGATTGTTTCCAGTCAGATGATATTAAACCCCAATTTAGTGATTTTTCATATATGATTTTAAGAGGTGTCCTAATGTTAGTCTTCATTAATTTTAGAATGATAGAAACATTCAAGTACCTCAAGGGAATCAACAAAGTCCAGGAGGGTAGCATCTTTCAGAAAAAGGGATGTGTAAGAACAAGGGGACATAAAGATAGAGATAGAGGGGGGACGGCTCAGGGGTAATGTGAGGAAATCTTTTTTCACGGAGAGAGTGGTGGATGTGTGGAACTGCCTTTCTGGGGAGGTTGTTGGGGCTAAAACAGTGGGGGAATTCAAACATGCATGGGACAGACACAAGGCAATTGTAGTGGGGGGTGGCAGGAAGTAGGCTGTTGGTTAACTAGAATCTGCAGCTTATCCAGTAGGTAGGGAAATGGGCAGACTGGGTGGGCCAAGTGGTCCTTATCTGCTGTCAAAGTCTATGTTTCTATGTTTAGCATAGATGAGGTGATATTGTCTAACCCAGGAACACTGTGGTCCTTTAAGTCTTCAATTTTCTGAATTATCTTCTACTTATTAAATGCGTGTGTCCCTAACCCAATGTTGTAGTTTGTTTTTGGAAGGGGCAGTGTTTGTTCATTATATACAGACCAAACATAAGTGTTAATATGTTAGCTATTTTAACTGGATCTGTTATGCACTCATCATTATCTATTATAGATGTAAGTTCCCCATTAGACTTTTTTAATAAATTTATATAACTATAAAATTGTTCCTCAGTGTTGGATGCTTAGGTAAACCCTTCGAACATTGCTTTTGAGATTTATGTAGTATCCAACAAATTGGGTATAAAATTCTTATTACACACACCACCCCATATATTATTCTATATCTTGTCCCCTTGTGATACTCCCTGAGCTATTCTTTCCTCAGTTTGTGCCTTTGCTTTCCTTCCTGCTTTGCTTCCTCTCTCTGTTTTTCCTGATACACTATCCTATCCTTATTCCTCTAGGTCTGCTTGTACCTTCTGAATGCTGCCCTTTTAGCTTTTATTTTTTCTGCTACCTCTCTTTCTTTTACTTTTGCTTACTTGCTTAACACAGAGATTTGTTGCCTTCACTATGCTGTCCTTTAGTTTGGCCCACATTTCGTTCCCCCTCATATCCCCACCCCCTGTAAGTTCATTCATGAGGCATTCTTGCATCTTAGTAAAATTAGCCCTTCTGAAATCCAGTATCCTCACCTTTGTTTGATTGAATTCTGGAGTTGTTCTAAGATTGAACCACACTGAGCGGTGATCACTGGTCCCCAGGTTACCTCCCACCTTGACATCTGCAACACTGTCCCTGTTAGTAAGCACCAGGTCCAGTATTGCCCCATCACGAGTGGGTTTCCTGACTAACTGCCTATGGAAAGCATCCTGCAAGGAGGCCATGATGCCCCTGCTTCTAGCTGATATTGCAGCAGGGAGGCTCCAGTGTACATTCAGCATATTGAAGTTCCCTACCAGCAGCACCTACCCCTTTCCTGCCATGTTTCCAATTTCTTCTAACATTACCCTATCTAAGTCCTCTCCCTGTGCTGGAGGCCTTTAAATCACCCCATCTGAATATTAGCATGTTTTTCCAACTCCAGGGTAACCCACAGTATCTCAGCTCCTCCTTGGGTTCCCTATATTTCCATTGCTTTTATACTGCCCTTCACATAAAGCAGCACTCCCTCCTTTCCTTACAATCCTGTCTCTTCTCAATAACGTGTAGCCTGGTATGTCCATGTGCCAGTCATGGTTTTCTGTGCACCATGTCTCAGTAATGGTCACACTATCCAGGCCTGCCTCCACCATGATGGCCTCTAGGTCTGATATCTTATTTCCCAGTAGTGTTGCCTATATATAATGGGGGGGGAGGGGAAAGGAGCTCCACAGTGCAACAAAGAAGCATAGAAACATAAGAGTGGTGGACGCTTGGAACAGCCTACCCCAAGAGGTTTTGGGGGTCAACACTGTGGGGGGGATTCAAGAATGCATGGGATAGACACAAGGGAACTCTGACTACAAAGGGCAACTAGAGTGTCAAAATAGGTGTAAAACAAATGGGCAGACTAGATGGACCTAGTGGTCTCCTTCTGCTATCATCTTCTATGTCTCTAGCATTTGCACACATGGCCCTCCATATTTTGTTTACTCCTAGTTTGCCACTTACCCCTGTTTCCTTTTGTCCCCCCCTTATGCCATCATTTCATCTGTCTGCTTAGTTTCCCCCTTCATCCTTTTGTAACCCCCTGCTTGTGATTTACTTTATCCACTGTGGGACTGTCTTTCCTTGCAATCACTATATATTCCATCTCTGCCTTTGAGGGGTGCAGTTACTGCTTCCCCTTATTCTTCCACCTCCCCACCTGACTAGTTTAAATGTTCATCAAAAATACATTTATACCTACCACTGAGAATCTGTGGTCCCACTTCCAGATGGATGTAGGCCATCACCTCTGTATAGACTCTTATTCTCTGAGGTGGATCACCAGTCCCCAATGTAGCCATACCATTCCTCTCCAGGGACCCTGGTTTTCCATTTTTACCGGTAACACCAGTAACCATCACGGAATCCTGCTTGGTTTGCGGATTTTGAATTCTTGTACCGGTGCCTCACGGAAATTGCAGGTCACTGCACAGAATCTCTAAGATTTCAGTATCTTTTTAAATGTTTTTTATTTTCTCTTTCTATGTCCCCTTCTCACAGCATTGGTATCCCCTAGCTTCACCCCCAGGTAATGCTCAGGAGCTCCCATGGGCCTGCCCCATCCTGCTTGGGTTGTGCCCCCCCCCAGGTGGGAAGGGAGGGACCTAGGTCACCCCCTCCACACTCCTTAGTGTGTGTTGAGCAGCCAATGGGTCCCTCATGGAGCCTGGTTATAAGTCTGGGGCACCTGGGTCCCTTCTGCCAGTGTCTGATGTGGGGTGATTGTTCCTGGTTTTCTGGTCTCTGTCCCTGAGGGCACTGGCACTAGAGATCCAAGGAGGTAGGTCACATAGAGACATGCCACTGCTCCAGATCCTGGCTAGCGTCCTCCACTCCTGATCACTCTACAGCACCATTGCACCACTACCCATGGTGACACTGGTGGTGGTAAAGAAGCAGGACCTGCAGCCCACCCTCCCCGGAGGAGGAGAGCAGTCCCCCAGGTGCTCAATCCTACTCCCCTGGCCAGACCTCCAGCAACCCGAGTTTGCTTCTGACCCTGGGTCACTGGCATTGCAAGCAATAGTGCTACTGCAGCACCAGTGGGCCGAACCAGATTTCAGCATCTTAAAATGAATGCTGCTGTGCTTTGCATTCTTTCTGCTTTGCTGCATATAGAAGCAGTATGGAAATCACCTGCACTGCTTTGTTGTAATCAGCCATTCAGTTTAACCACCCATTCCTAGTGGTTAGAGTAACAAATGGTGATTGAACTGGGTACATCCAGCAGACTTGGGTTTGAGTCACTCAACCTCCACTTGCATCCAAGCAAGTCACTTAACCTCCCAAATGCTTCTAGGTCACTCCTTAAAACAGACAGTTCTGCCTTGTGGACCTTACCTGCTTTACAAAGAATATAAAAAAAAAAATACCAATATATGTTTACTACATCATAGAATAGTAGTCGGGGTACCATGTAATTTACTTGAGTTTTATTTGGGCAGCAATTATTTTGTATAGGTAAAGATAAATATTCAGATCGTTTTATAAGCTTGTTTTAGATTTTAGTCAGGTTTTTATTGTATTCTTTGCATATAAGCATTTAGGTTGTAGATTGCTAAGCATGGGACCACTGTTACCAACTAACTTATTCAAGTTTATAATCAGTAGGGCCATCCAAAATCCTCAGTTGTTTGAATGAAAACTAGTCTGAATGAAAGTATGTTCACAATAAAAAACTGCCTTACTACTTATGAAAAGACTTCACAGTTAGCACCCCATTTAGGTGAATTGAATCATTTGCACTTTTTCTCCCACATGCTGGTTCTGTCTCTGTGACAAAAAATATTTTCTGATAGACTGCTTCAACAAAAAGCAAATGGTAAGACCCCAGGGGCTGTATGATGCTGGTGGGCAGAGTAGTGCTCAATTCACGTCTGAACAAAGACATGAAAACTGGGAGACACCCTTTTCATGGACACCAAGTAGAAAAAAAAAAAAGCATCCACATGTCTGGGAGATGCATGAATCCATTTGAAGGTCCTCCACTAATCACTTGTGGATTTTTTAGGTGAAAACACTTTATTTCAAAGAAGCAAATTCAAGCAGTTTTTTTGCTCCTCCTACCCCTGGCCAGCCACTCCTTCAGACCTGCCAAGGCCCCCTACCACCACTGCTGAGTCCCGACCACTATCCACTGACCCTTACTGCTGTGCTACCAGATAAGCCAAAGTAAACCTTCATTGAGTGGGCCCCTACCCCTGTGGGAGACTACCAGGGGAGGAGAATTGCCCCAACGAGCTTCCTGTGTATCCTGGACATATCGGGGGTCAGAATGGACACATGTCTGGGGCTTTTGGTGTATGGTGGGACCAGCAGCCATCCTTCGGTTGGCCAGCGGGTGTTTTCCCATTTTCTTGGGAGCCTGACAGGCTACATAATGTCAAGGCACAAGCCGACATCCATCACACTCCTCCTGCAGTGAGGACTGACATGTTGTGCCTCTGGCCTCCACCATGGGCTAGCAAATGCTGAGCTGTGAACCCACCCTCCCTCTCAGGAGAAGGGGAGTGGTCGTTGGGCACTCAAGCCTTCACCCTTCAGCTGGCCCTCCAACACCCAAGTCTGTTCCCTAACCCTGGTCAGTGGTGTCACAGGCAGATATCCAATTCAGGCAGTTAAATTATAGATAGGAAAAAACAAGGGTAGTCCACTTTAGTGGTGATGGTTCAGATTGATTCACATCTGAGTTCTAACAAGCAAAGAGACCAAGTCATTTGTAACTTGTGCATGTGGGGTGTGAGTGTTGAAAGGGGATCATAGTGCTGTCACTACTGCCATCACCCCAGAGGGATGTGTACTGCATTGTTGCTACTGCCATCACACCAAAGGGGTGGGGGCTGTAGTGCTTCTGCCATCACCACTGGTGGATGGGGAATGTAGGCCTGCTGCCATCCCACCTGAGGGATGGGGGCCATAGTGCTGATACTGCCATCACACATGAGGAATGATGACCATAGTACTGCTGCCATCACACCTAAGGTATAGGGGCCATAGTGCTGCTGCTTCTGTCACACCAGAGGGATGGGGGCCGTAGTGCTGTTTCCATCACACCTTCGGGATGGGAGCTGTAGTGTTGCTGCTGCCATCACATCTTGTACCTAAAATAACTTTAAATTGGTACAAGGATGGAAGGATGTGTAATAGTGGAGGTCAAAATTGCTAAAATGCATGTTAGCAGAGTTAAAAATTGTTAAATAAAGTACACAAAACCAAACACCGGTAAAACCAGATTTTGGCTTAGCAGAAACCGGTGACAATACCATTTTTTACAATGTGCAAAACGGAATATGCCCTTTCTCAATCCCGGTAAACCAGTGTCCCTGTTCCTCTCTGCACCAGGCTTTCAACCATGAGTTAAAAGCCTTTGTGTGGAATTCCCTTTCCTCCCCTCCTACTATATATAGGCAGCACCTCTGCAGAAGTTACAGAGTATGCTACCTGTTTAAGAATTTTTCCCAGCTCTTTAAACTCCTCCTGCACTGTTGTTGTCTCATCCCCAACCAAGTCTTTGTCCCCAGGTGGACAATGACATTCAGCTTCCCTTCCCCTCCTACTACCCTAGCTATCCTTAGTATAAACTTCCCATCCCTCCTGGCTGGGGTGCCTGGTAGCCACCTGACCTCACTCTCCACCTCCTTTCCTATTCCCAACTCTGTCCCCCTGATAATAGAGTAAGGCTGGGCGGACTGTTCTGCCTGAAATCCGGACCCACGGATTGAAGCCTGAATCCATGGACCTAGGTAAATATGGACTTCACTGCAGAAGTCTGGTTCCAGGTCTGTGGAAAACCGCAGAGCATGTTTTCTCCTTACAGTGTTGACTATTACCATGAGGATGCTGTCAGCATGCTTGGGTTACGTAGAAGTAGCCTGCGGCATCCAATCAGGCAGTAGTCATCTGATGCCAGCAGGGGAAGAGTCACGTGATGCACTCACTCATGGTATATAACTGTGGTGAGTACTCAATGCAGCCCAGATACTCAGAAAAGGAGAGGGGAGACTGAAGCGGAGATACAGCATGCTGTGGTGCGCTATTGTGTGCACTCACTGCACTGTTGTTCTGTTGAACCAGAGGGGAGGAGAAAAACTTTAAAAAGTCATTGGAGTTGGGAGAGGAATGGAACTGCAGGGAGCTCTGGAGGGAAAGAGAAGAGACAGGCCTGGCTGGCTATGTGATGTACAGGACAGGCTGACAAAATAAATCTTTGACTTGTTCCATCCAGAGGAGAATGAGACAGCTAATGGGGGCCAAAGATAAATTTAACAGTCACAGAAATCAGCAGCAGTGTTCATCATGGCCTCAGTGTGGTTGTGTAGCAGACAGTGTGTAGGCAGGGCAGGCTGGCAATAAATATTTGACTTTATTCCATCCATAGAAGAAAAGAGACAGAGAGGGACTACTGGGGGGTGGGGGCAAGTAATACAGTCCTAGACATCACAAATAAAGAAATACAGTACATCTTTTTGGTGTCAGTGTGGCAGGCTGAGTACAGAGCAGTCTGGGAAACAGAAGAGGGGGAGAGAGAGAGAGAGAGAGAGAGAGAGAGAGGCTACTGGGGGGAGCTGGCTGGCTATGTGATGTACAGGGCAGGCTGGCAAAAATAAATCTTTGACTTGTATCATCCAAAGGCAAAAAACAGAGAGAAAGACTACTGTGGGCCAAAGAGAAATTTTACAGTCACAGAAATCACAAATAAGGCAATTAATCTTGGCCTCAGTTTGGCTGTGCAGGGTGTGTGCACTGTACAGGGTAGGCAAACAGGCACAGTAAATCTTTGACTTTATTCTTGTTCCATCCAGAGGAATCATGAGAGAGAGTACTGTGGGCCAAATACAGTTACAGTCATAGTCACAGAAATCACAAATAAAATATATACATTTTCTGTATATTTTTGTTGTTCTATAAGGAGAGAGACTGGGGGGAGCATAGCTTAACACAAAATAAATCTGTTTTCATGTTGTTCCATCCACTTCAATGAGAGGAGTCACTCATGCCATGACTCTGAGAGAGAGAGACAGAAAGAGACAGAGAGAGAGACTTGTTGGGGGCCATAAAAAAAAAATATTATTCTGAGCCAAAGGCTGACCCTGTTGCAGGGCAGACACACTGCTGTTGGCTGAGGTGGCCTTATGAAGGGCAAAGTGACAGACTAGTACTGCTGGGTGTTAAAGAGACTGAGCACTGTCTGCTGCTCATTTTGATCATTCATTTCTTTGGCCTGATTTGCTCTGACTGGAATATCCATCAAAATAATACCCACACCCACACAGCAGCAGGTGCCTGCAGAGCTTGGTATTGCTTTGTGATGCAATAGTACTTCCAGCTGTCTCTCTGTCTCTCTCCCAGCAGACTAACGTCACGGGCCTGAGCAGGATATGCCATCACTACAGACCAGCCACGAAGCAGCTAGTTGTTGTTATTGCTTGTATTTAGCAGTTTTACTGTAATTTGTGTACAAATAATGCATTGAATTACTTCCTTTAGACCGTCTATGCATTTTTTCAAATATTTATAAATAATCAGAACTAATCAGAACAAATCAGAGCTTCACCATGTTCTAGTTCTTATTCAGTAAGGGTTAGAACTTCACCGAGTTCTCCCAGCCCTATAACAGAGTCACAGACTAGTAATTGTTTCCTCCTTCTATGGGGTCTCCTTACACCCTCCTTGGGCCCTCCACTTACAAAGACTCCCATTTCCTCCCCAGCCTGTACCATGAGTGCTTCCTCTTGGCCGCCCCGCTCCACCAGAGCAGTGAATGAATTCTGAAGTGGTAACGGCTGTGTCTGAGGAATCTTCCAGTGACTGCACCTCCCCAACCTTCCTGATACCACCACCTCCTCCCTCCTTGCACCCACCTTAGTCCAACTGCTCCTCCTATCAGGCATCCTTTGAGGTAATGGTGCCAGACTAGATGGCCCCTGGGTAGGAGAAAAGGTCTCCCAACTGTAGGCCAACATAGTCTTGAGCCGAGTAACCTTCTTCTGGCTTGAAATCAATGCAACTTTGAGCCCAGAGACTATATTATATATATGGCTTATATATATTAAATATGCATTGCAAATAAACTGCATTAATGCACCAGTTAGGATTCAACTCAATGCCACAAAAGTAGGAAAATGTGACGTTAGGGTTTCTAACCCTAACTCCCCACCCCCAACTCACCAAGCAGCAAAAGGACAAGACCACACAAGCAACCACTGAGAGGCATCATCAGGTAAGACTAACAACATACAGCTGTTTCCAGATGACGTGCTACCTTCATGGGTTTTTATCCGTAACTTATACAGACGCAATGTCATAACAGTGTGCATGAGTATATGTGGCTGCAGAAGTGCAGACAGAAAGTGCCATGGGGCCTCCGTCTCTGCAGACAGAGGTACTCTTGCATGCAGTATGAGATACCTCACTAGATAGCATGATTCGCTAATGGATAGTTTTCTATATGTAGCTGTGTAACTGAAAAACTGGTACCCCATTAAAAAATGTGTAGATCTGCTGCTGAAACCATGATACCCACATTGCAGGGGCCTGCCCTGTGGAGTCCAAAGTCAATTTTTGTGTCTTATATCTATGACTAAAGAGGTGAGAGCCCCCTTGGGGTCAGTGCTTCAGCAGACAGTACTGTTGCAATTTCTGAATCATGGATTTTGTGGCATCTGTTCTTCTGCAGCCAGAGGTCGGTGTGTATGTCTTATAGCTGTGATGGCAGAAGGACATGTCTGTCAAGTGTATGTATGCTTTACAGTGTGCATGAGCACCTGAGGGTACCGAAGTGCCAGCCCAATAGAGGTTTGCACTTCTGTAGACAAAAGAACTCTTGTAATTTGGGTATTGCGGATTCACATGTCTGGCTGCAGGGGCCTGTGTGTCTGTACACAGAAGCAGTATTGTGACTGGACTATTATGGATTTCTATCTGTAGCACCAAGTGAGTATGTATGTCTTGCAGTGTGCATGCTGCAGAATCAAATCCACAAAGGTAGCACATCAGTGCTACTGCATTTGTGTCATCTGGAAACAGTAGTATGTTGTTTGTCTTACCTGATGATGGATGTCTGTGGTTGCTTGTGTGGTCTTGTCCTTTTGATGCTTGGTGGGTGGGGGTGGGGAGTTAGGGTTGGAAACCCTAATGCCACATTTCCTTACTTTTATGGCATTGAGTTGAACTCTAACTGGTACATTAACACAAGATTTTTGCAAAGAATTTCCTTTCTTTTTGAGAAAGTGAATAAACTCAAAATACAACAGTACTTTTGGCTACAGAAGCAGGGACCGGCAGTTCTGCAGCCATAGATACACATTTACAGTGCAGGCAGAGTTGCTTTTGTAGCTGTAGACAGAAACACTAAACATGTTTCATAATGACATCCCCATACAACATCCTCTAACTTTCATTTTTTCCAGTTTTCAAGTTGCCTGCAGCAGTTAGTGCTATTTACATGATTTTTTTCTGATAATTTGGTTAGCAATTGTAATCAGTCTGTTATATACAGTTTGTTATAATTATCCATACCACATAATATCACATTAGAAATATAAATGAGCATGTTAGAATAGTTCACTGCCCAGATTCAGATCGTCAAGGAATAGGGCACTGTAAAAATAATTAGGCAGTCCAGAAAGTAGCAGTACTTGGAGTGGGCACCTTGGTCCACTTAAAAGACATAGCTCAGACAGGTGGGTAAGTAGGTAGGTAGATAGACAGACAGACAGACAGACAGAGATAGCTAGATAGATAGATAGATAGAAAGATATCACATCAGTATTAGGCAAAACATTTGAAAGAATATTACAGAAGCACATCACACAACATCTGATTAATATAGGGTACTGTGATATAACTCAACATGGCTTTGTTTCTGGCGGTTCCTGTTTGACTAATCTGTTATCCTTTTTTGAACCGGTTAGTGCTGCCTTGGATAAAGGCATGCCAGTTGACGTGGTCTTCTTGGATTTTTCAAAGGCCTTTGATTCAGTCTGTATTAAAATCTTAGTCCAGGAATGAATAAAGCTCAGTATCCATCCTAGTATTATAAGCTGGATTGACTCATGGCTAAGCAAGAGATCTCAATGTGTGTCAATACGTGGCCTTAAGTCAGCTTGGGGGATGTGTCCAGCGGAGTTCCACAAGGCTCAGTTTTGGGACCCATCTTATTAAATATACTATTGTCATCCATGCAACTGTCAATGGGAACTTGGTGCTGCAAATATGCAGATAATTGCAAGGTGGGGGGCATTATCTTTAATGATGAAACTGCAAAAATCTTTCAGGATAGCTTGCACCTCTTAACTAGTTGGGCGCATGAGCATAAATTAGTTTTTAACATACAAAACTGTAAAGTCATGCACCTCGGAATACAGAATTAAAAATATAAATACAATATTAACAACATTGATCTGGAAATATGTACAGATGAAAAAGACTTGGGTATCTGGATATCTGATAACTTGAAATTTGATTTTCACACTGACAAAATTGTCAGGAGATGTAATCAAATTATACATTGTATCTTTAGATCTATAAATAGTAGAGATTCCTCAGTTATTCTTCCCCTGTATACAGCTCTGGTACGCCCCTATATTGAATACTGTTTTCCCTTTAGTGCTCCATATTTCATGTAAGGAAGAGACAGAATTGAAAGAGTCTAAAGGAAAGTATCGAAACAAATAAGGGAGGTAAAAGGATTACAATTTCAAGATAGACTTCATTCACTAAAACTGTATTCTATGGATTATAGACATCTAAGAGGAGAGCTATGCTTGATCTTTAGGGCATTTACAAATCCAGAATTAGTTGAGTATATTGGCCTAAATAAAAATATATGTCATCATAAGAATACAAGGTCACATAATTTTAGGCACATAGGGGAAATAAATAATACAGTAAAAAGGAGTCAGTGGTTTTCTCAGAGAGTGGTAAACGCTTGGAATGTACTGCCACGATCAGTGGCTGAAAGTGGAAGCATGTCAGCTTTTAAAAAAAAATATAGACATCGTTATGGGTGATAAAAAATTTCTATGATCCACCATGGTAAGGTGGCAAGTTCATTTATGGACCTCGGTCTTCTGAACTTGAAACCAAATCTATGTTCCTATGTTCCTAAACCTAAGATAGATAGATAGATACAAACTGGGACAGCGTGCCAGCTCACTGCCCCCACCTCTACGACATACAGTTTAAATTCAGAAACAAATTTGCATATTAAAACTTCCTATTTTTGTCAGCAATCTTCATTGTAAGAACACAACTGTCCACAGTTTGGAACTAGCCCCCAAACACACAGGCTGGAATAAACAGTAGTCTCGCTTTGCTCGCTAAGCTATGAGTAATGAAAAGGGCCTGCAGTAGATAACTAGGTACTAAAAATGCAAATTATCAAATCAATTACTAAGCAACTAAATATATTTGCTACACAGAGATGAAACTAAATGAGATGTTATCCCCCGATGTGTCAGAGAAACTGGGAATCTGATTACCTGTCATTTCAATTAAATTAGGAGATGAACACCACACCGAATAAGTAACAGCAACACTTGCATTAATGAATGGCTAAGTTCACCTTTTTTACTGAGTGAATATTTATTTCAGGAAGGGGTGTCTATTATATAAGAGCTACACTCTGTGTATGACAGTAACTCTCCAAAACCTGATTGGCAGATTCTGAGTGGAACTGCTTAAACAGGTTTCAGCGATCACATCCAGATAAATGTCCCTGTTATCAATGACATTTCAGCAGTGGGATTCAAAACTATATGGGAAGGTAGTGATACAGGATTCCTGTGTCTCTGCATCCATGACAGGATACCCTTCTCTGATGAAAGACATTGTACAGGTATAACCCTGGGCAGATTAGATGGACATTGCAGTCCCCTTCTGCCGTCATTGTCTATGTTTCTATTTTTCTATGCAAGTTAACTTGCAGTGGTACATAATATACATCACTTCCTCAGTCTGGGAGCTCAAACATGAAATCTTGAGTAACAGTTCACTTCTATACTGGGAGTATAAGGCAGCCTCATAATATTAATAGATAACATGCTACCATTTGTATGGATGTGTAGTCCGTCATCTTAAACAGTGGACTCTGGTACATTATAGTAAAGAAACACTCACAGGGTAGTTCCCCCCCTCCAACATCCTGGCACATGCACGTATACATTCAGTTCTTACATTACGCATATCACTGTAAATAGGCTGTTTGTGGTTCATACAGATTAATCACCTTGATTGTGTTTTACAAATTATGTGGTTTGAATTGTAAATTAGATGGGTAGGTGTCTTTTTTATACATTATAGAAAATGAACAGTGGACAAGCTGCATGTGAGGTATTGACAGTTTTCTAAAGAAACAGTAGTTATGTGCAGTCATTTCATTATGCTGAGAAACAGCACTCTGAGACTGTTCAGAACAGAATGACAATTGTACAATATTCAATTACATGAAACTGCTACTTCCTTTCCAAAGATAATGCATATTTTTATGAGTATTAATGTCATGTACTATTGAAGGTATAGCACACTCACACCAATCTCAGTGAACCCACCCAGCTGAAAAAAAAAAGTTTCTCATTCGCAATCACATCTTTTAGTCAGTGAGTTTCATTTACAAATGGCAAGATAAACTCTTAAGTTATTTTTTTGAAATTAAAAGATTTATCATGTTGAACTGCCACATTGTACTATGAATAATTGTACAAAGTAAATCTAAACAATGTATGGCTGTAAGGTGCCGTTTCTTAGAAAATCGGGAGTTCTGTTTTGCATGGTTGCTGTTTATTAACTTAGAAAGAATATGTGTTGTAAAATCATCAAATGATTTTGTTTTGTTTATTTAAAATCTGATAAATCCAGGGGCCAAAGATCCATTTTCATGGGTGACCATTTTGCTTGTCTGTTGTCTATAATCGCTAACTGGCCAAGTAAGAAACAGTATGTAATGACTCTACTGTATTGTCTCATTCTGTTTTATTTACTTTTTGTCACATAATATCGCTATCATTATTATCTATTGAACATTTGTACGATTTTCCTTATCCCTTTCTGTTTTGATCCATGACAGTCGGTCGACAAATTCATTGCCGACCTACACTACAGTGACACCTTTATGTCGACCGCATTTGTGGTTGGCATAAAGCCGGTGCCTTCTGACTGTGTTTTCTTCGGGGGGCTTCACCCCAGAACTCCCCATGCAGGGAGCTCTGCTCCCCACACCTCCATAACTTATCAACTCTGAGCCGGAGTTAATTTGGGGAGGAAGTGCAAGACCCCCAGAAGGCAGTGCCATGGTCCCACGCTGACACTACAGCGACCTGTCGCTGTTGTCATTGTAGTGTTGCTCATGGTAAAATTGTCACTGTAACGACGGCATACTGTACACTTTCTATTCAATTGTATCTAACACATTTCAAACCTAACTCTGGCAGTTCAGATGGGTTATAATAGTATGATGCAAATCACGAATGCCATTTTACCCCCATATGATGTACTACACAAATCTCATGTCTGCCAAATAAAACCACTTTACTTTTATTTTTTTTCTTGCAGGGTGGAAAGGTTCATTTTCCTTTTGCGAGCAGCATGAAACTGCATATAATCACAGTGGGGGGGGGGCTGTCAGCGAGCATGAGTAGTGACTGGTACCGCCCACCTCTCACCACCATGGCCAGCCACCAACTGAGCTCTTTAATGAGAGCGTACCGTACATAGTACATGCTCAGTGAATGAGCTGTCATTCACCGAGCGCGTACTATGAATAGTGTGTGCTCATTGAAGAGCTCAGTCAGTGACTGGCTGTGGTGGTGAGAGGTGGGCTGTGCTATTCGCTGGCTTGTAAAGAGCTGGGGGGAATGGGGTGGTCAGGCACTGCTGGATGGGGGTTGGTCACTAGACTACCAGGGATAAAGGAATCTGCATGTTTTTGTGATAATATTGGGGATCGGGGATGGAGGGGGCATGAGACCCTCACCTGTCTTACAATATCCATATTACCAACCTCATCAAGAAAATTCACATGAGGCTAGGTCTCTTAAACCAGATCAGAAAGTTCCTTATCCCCATCTCCGGACTACACCTCTCCAGCTCCCTTCTCCTGCCCCTCCTTGATTATGGCTCTATTGTTTACTCCCCCCCCAACACATCCCCTTTTTCTCCAGACTCAGGACTACATACAATAATATTGCACGTTTTGTGACTGGCCTCCCCTGGATGACCCATCACTGTACCCTCTATGCCTCCCTCAAGTGACTCACCCTTGAAGGCAGGTTCCAACTTAAAATGCTCTTTCCTACACAAAGTTCACCATAACCTACTGCCGATCAGCATTAACTCCCTTTTCCCCTTATCGGTTCCCAAGCGCAGTACTAGAGGGGTTGCCTGTCATATCTTCGACACCCCTTTTACCACACCAAGCATGTGCAGAACTCCATCACCTACAAGGGCCCTAAGTTTTGCAATAAACTGCCCCCTGAACTTCACGCCTGTAGTTCAATTGGCTCTTTCACCTCCTCCCTCAAGGATCACCTCCTGCAATCTATCACCTGTGCCTGCCCCAGTAGGTAACCCACCCTGAATGTCCACCAACCCTTGAGTTACCTTAGAGTTTATAAGTAGCTGTATATTGGCTGTGTTGCTGTGTGCTCTGTATTTTTTTTTATTCTAGATGATTCTGTCATATTCACTGATTCCTATTGTAAATACTGTCAAATTTTGCAAATATTGTTTTTATCTTTTTCTCTGTATTATCGAATTTTTGGACGTTTGTGAAAACGGGCATTTTTGTTCGCATGCTTTCCAATATAAATATACAATTTAATTGACTTGAGCTAGCCCTGTGGGGCTTTTTGTGCATTTTGAGGGCTCAGGGGGCATGAGCAAGCCCTGTGGGACTTTAATCATTATTAGGGGTTGGGGGCATGAGCAATCCCTGCGGAGAGCTTTTAATTGTTATTGGGTAATTGGGGGCATGAGCAACTCGGACTTTTAATTGTTATTGGGGATTGAAGGGCATGAGCAATCCCTGCAGGGCTTTTAATTGTTATTAAGGATTGGGGGCAGGCAATCCCTGCAGGTCTTTTTTAATTGTTATTGAGGATTGGGGGCATGGGCAATCCCTGCGGGGCTTTAATTGTTATTGGGGGATTGAAGGGCATGAGCAATCCCTGCAGGAGCTTTTAATTGTTATTGGGGGATTGGGGGCATAAGCAATCGCAGGGCTTTAATTGTTATTGGGGGATTGGGGGCATGAGCAATCCCTGCAGGGCTTTAATTGTTATTGGGGGATTAGAGGCATGAGCAATCCTGCAGAACTTAATTGTTATTGGGGATTGAAGGGCATGAGCAATCCCCTGCAGGCTTCTAATTGTTATTGGGGATTGAAGGGCATGAGCATCCCTACAGGACTTTAATTGTTATTGGGAGATTGGGGGCATGAGCAATCCTGCAGGGCTTTTAATTGTTATTGGGGGATTGAAGGGCATGAGCAATCCCTGCAGGGCTTTTTAATTGTTATTGGGAGATTGGGGGGCATGAGCAATCCCTGCAGGGCTTTTTAATTGTTATTGGGGGATTGAAGGGCATGAGCAATCCCTGCGAGACTTTAATTGTTATTGGGATTGGGGGCATGAGCAATCCCTGCAGGGCTTTTTAATTGTTATTGGGGGATTGGGGGCATGAGCAATCCCTGCAGGGCTTTTTAATTGTTATTGGGGGATTGGGGGGCATGAGCAATCCCTGCAGGGCTTTTTAATTGTTATTGGGAGATTGGGGGCATGAGCAATCCTCATGGGCTTTAATTGTTATTGGGGATTGGGGGGCATGAGCAATCCCTGCAGGGCTTTAATTGTTATTGGGGATTGGGGGCATGAGCAATCCCTGCGGCTCTGGTGTTGTTAGTGGGATTGAAGGCATGAGCAATCCCTGCAGGGCTTAATTGTTATTGGAGATTGGGGGCATGAGCAATCCCTGCAGGGCTTTTTAATTGTTATTGGGGGATTGAAGGGCATGAGCAATCCCTGCAGGGCTTTTTAATTGTTATTGGGATTGGGGGCATGAGCAATCCCTGCAGAACTTTAATTGTTATTGAAGTTGGGGCATGAGCAATCCTCAGGGGCTTTAATTATTATTAGGGCATTGGGGGCATGAGCAATCCCTGCAGGGCTTTTAATTGTTATTGGGAGATTGGGGCATGAGCAATCCCTCTTGAGACTTAATTGTTATTGGGGGATTGAAGGGCATGAGCAATCCTGGGGCTTTAATTGTTATTGGGGATTGGGGGCATGAGCAATCCCTGCAGGGCTTTTTGATTATTATTGGGGGATCAGGGCATGTGCAAGCCCTACAAGCTTTTTTGTTTTATTGGGGTTTGGGGGCATAAGCAAGCCCTGCAGGGCTCTTCAGCACTATTTGGGGGATAGGGGGCGCTACATGTACTGGGGGATGGCCAGGCGGCACATTCGCGCAACCCTCGGTGGCCGTAAAGTACACTTACACCAGCTAGAACTGGTGTAACTGTACTTTGGTGGATGTCCTCTGGGGGTTGTTCCAGAATAGCAAATTCTGGGACTTTGCAGCTGCCGTTCCAGAATAGGGTGCAATCATGCCATGTTTCCCCAGCGGCGTGTCATCACAGGGTTTCCAGACGAAGTCCACTTTGGCGCAATCGCAGGCTGCTTTGCAGAATACCGAATATCACAACTCCTGGTGTAAATTGCTACTTGTACCATTTTTTGTAGTGCAAATTAATTTATGCTAGGCATAACCCTTTGAGAATCGGGCCCATTATTTTTATGTACTTTTAAATGTTTGTAAGTGCATACAGTAAAATGAAAATAGCGGCCATATGAAAAAGGCTTTTTTCACATGAAAGAGCATTAGCCAATACTAAAAAGATCCATTTTCATATGGCCCAATTCTTGTTTCGTTCTTTGCAGCTAATCTGAAAGCGCCCACTGAGCATGCTCAGAACTGAAATTTAAAAAATCAGTAAATTTGAAACAGATTAATATTTTTTCACCAAACTATAAAAAGGCACATCTGTGGGTCAAGCCCTTTCTGCCCTGAAAATTTCAGACTAAATTTCCAAACTGTCTGGGTGCTAGAGGTGGACAAAGAAAACAGCGGAAAAAAAAAAACCCAAATCACTTTTTTTTCACTATCTGGATCTCGGAATCTGCACATCTAATCAGAACATAAGTTTGCACTTCAAGAGATCTAACCCACAGGACTGTGTATGCAAAATTTCATGCAGTTTTATTGAATGGGGCAAAGCTATTACGGTGCAAAATTTGGGGTTTAAAGTGCACCTTTCATGGTAATAGTGCTCCCATACATGAAGGACCCTTACGTGGCTCCGAGTTCAAGGGTACTAAAAAATCATTTTTTTAGCGCCACATTTTCAGGAGGGAAAGGATCATATTTTGGCTCGGAGGAGCGGAGCCACTGATCCCTTCCACTTCCCAGTTTAGAGACATGCCCCCATGCTTTTCCATATTCTGACATCACAATGTGCTTGCACTTGGGTGCACTCCATAGACATGTTTAGAGTGCGTACCTCACACAAGCATATTGTGATGTCAGAATATGTAACAGTGTGGTGTTGAGTCTCTAAACTGGTAAGTGGGAGGGATTGGTGGCTCGGTGCCTCTGAGTCAAAATATGATACCTTCCCTCTTGGAAATGCGGCACTATAAAATGATTTTTTAATACCCTTGGACTCGGAGCCAGGTAAGGGTCCTTCGTGTCCTTCAGTGGGTATTTTCTCCCACAACATGAAAGGTGCTCTTTAACATTAAACACCCTACTCAACCCTAGCTATAGTGGCACAACCACACCACTATAATACTATATATTTTATTGGCCCTTGGAGGCTGCCTGTATTGTGCTCTGGCCCTGCTGCCTGTTCTGGGGCTAGGGAGGCACTTGTGGTGGCAAGCCATTTTCCTGTTTATGAGTCATAGCTGTTTTGTGAGAGAGACAGCACTGGAGTCAGTCTCCCCATGCTGCAGGCACTTGCACGGCATGTTGGCTCCTGTTCCCAGACCTGCGGCATGTTGTGCATCTGGGAACCACTTTATGTTTCTCCCCATAGTGTCTCTAGTCTTTGTTCATGGCTCTACTGCCTGCTGTAGAGTCTAACACCCTTCTGGTGTGGGCGCATGATCTTAGTCTGTGTATTAGAGCTCTGGCTTCTTTCTTTCTTTATTTATTTGAAGTCTCAGATTATAGTATCTTTGAGCACAATGGGTCTTTTACAAAGGTTCCACGTCATAAACACAAGATATATAACAGAGCAGAGAATGCACATGAGAAATTCCGGTGAAATGCTGAGGTTACGTACAATTACAATAATAAGTGGTATACAATATTACAATAGGAGATGTAGTTCTAGGCCTTTTCTAGAGGGTTACCCGTGAAAATGGCAACAAAAATTTAGCGACGGCAAAATAGCAAATCAATAACCGCGACTACGAAATCAGCTACTAGCACATTTCAGCGAGTCAACAAATTTGGCGACTGAGCGGTGATACTTGTATGACAAAATAGCGAGTGAACAAATTCGGCGACTGAGCTGTGAACTGCCCAGGTTCTGGATGGGGAGATCCCAAAAAGACTGTTATGGCTGTTTAGCGCCCTCATGGGGGCTCTGCCTTCAAAATCAGTTGTGGCATCAGAAGAATAAGTAGTGATACAAATCCTAGCAGTTCTTGTCATTACCACATACGTCCCTGGGTGCCAATACATTATCCCCAGGGACTGCATACACCTCCCTGTGTGCTTTCTGCATTACCTCCCCCTATAGTCTCACTCGCAAAACCTCCTGTCCAAATCCTTTGCATCCACTTGTGATATCAGCCTGCTGAGATAAACGGAAAAGCACGACTGTCCTCAAAAGTAACAAAGCAGTTCACATGAGAAACACACAGCTGAGAAATAATTTTCAAGCATTGTCAGTGGCTTAATGGGTAGCAGTCATCATTGGGGTAGGAAGTTCTGGGTTCTAATCCCACACTGGGAACTCTGGCTGTTACCAATAATGACAGTGTGGTGCAGCATGAAGGGGTGGTGCACATTAGGGGAGTGGGGGCTGCACTGTTGATGTAACCTGACATTGTAGGGCAGAACTAGGAGAGTGGGGGTTGAGCGCTATTATTACATGGTAGCAAATATTGCGAGGTGCTACAATTTACAAGCGCTAATATTGTGGTCGCCGGAAAGAAGACGCTTAAATTGCAGTCACGATTTTATAATCGCTATTTTCACATGGAGCCTTTCTAGAGTATTACTAGCATACAGCCAGGTTTTAGCAGTGACACAGCAGTGAGTTCACTGAGAGCAAAGCTTACAGAATTGTATAGTTATCACTGAAAGCATTAAGTAGTTGCTTGATGCAGCTCTAGGCCTTGTCCCAAGTGAAGCTGGCAGGTAGCCAGATCTATGGTTTCAGGGAGCCATGTGGGAAGTTGGACTAGTTGTTAAATGAGGGGAGGGGCAGGCTATAAGGATAGACTAGTTTGCCTGGGGAACGAGGGGAATGGCAGGGGAGGTTGGCTGCTTAGAAGCAGTCGCATTTTGCTATCTAAGTGAGGTGTTGCTTTAGTTCTAATTTGAAGTGGTCTAATTTTGCAGTGTTCACTACTGTGACAGGGAGGCTGTTAAGCCATAGCAGGGCCCTATATGTAAAAGAATGCTGTGCCAGGCTGGTCTGTTGTAGGAGAATGCTAAGGGCACTGCAGGCCATGCTTCTAGTCCGGCGTGGGATGTGTATTGGCTGAATTAGTTTTGGAGACCAGGTGGGGTTAGGTTCAATATAGCCTTCTTTCCTAGTAGGCAAACCTGGTAAATGATTCTTGAATTAAGGGGGATCCAGCCTGCTTGATCATGAAGGTCGCAAGTGTGGGTGAGCTTGTCCACCCCAGCACTGGTTTACATGCTTTATTCATGACCATCCTGATTCTAGTAAGAGAGAAGTCAGAGGCAACGCAATATACTGTTAGCCTGTAGTCGATGACAGACAGGACAGAGCTTGTGACCACAAATCTCGTGGCTTGTGGGGTGAAGGATTTACAGTGTCTGTACAGATTGCCTAGTTTAGCATTTATGACTCTGACTACTTGGCCAATGTGCAGATTGAAGATTAGGGAGTCATCAAGGGTAACACCAAGATATTTGAAAGTGTTAACCTGTTTCAGAGGTTCACCTTTGTTATTACAAATGTTTAGTGTGCTCGACTTCCTCTTCGCCTGTTGGTTTGAGAATAGCATGACTTTAGTTTTTTTTGCAGCGTAGATTGTTATGACTGAACCACTCCTTTAGCTCCTTAAAGCTGCCTTGGAGTTCAGTAGTAAGTATGTCCACCTGCTTATTGCTTGCTAAAACCACATCATCATCTGCCTACAGCAGTATATTCGAGGAGCAGGATTTGGGAAGGGTGTTCAGAAATAAGCTGAACAGTAGAGGGCCCAGGATGGAGCCCTAGGGAACTCTAAGAGTAACATTCCTGACACTGGAGAGGACTCCATTAATTTTTACCTGCTGAATTCTGCCCATAAGGTAACTGTGGAGCCAGCTGACTGTCTCAGGGGATAGTCCTATGGCAAGCAGTTTAGTCAGGGGTATTTGATGTTTGACCAAGTCAAAAGCTTTTGTTGGGTCTATATATAAGACCCCACCTGATTTCCACAATCAAGAGTCGAGTGGATAAAGTTTACGTACATGTGAGAGCAGTCCTCGTACTGTGAGCCTTGCGGAATCCATGCTGCTGTGGGCATTGGATATTGTACTTGTGAAGATATTCAGTCAGTTGGTCTGATATGACCCTCTCCAGGGCTTTTGATAAGGGGGAGAGGATAGAGATGGGTCTGTAGTTGGAGTGAGTGGTTTGGTCACCACTTTTGTAAATGGGGGTAACTTGGGCACTTTTCCAAAGCTTGGGAAACTGACCGATCATTAGAGACTTCTTGAAGAACTTGGTGATGGGGCAACAAACTCATCCAGGGTGAGGGTGACCAACTTTACATCTATGGAGTCACTCCATACTCTACTGTTCCTTAGTACACACTGGATGTATCTTCTGGTGTCAGCCAAGGAGATTCATTTTAAGTAGAAGGGCGGTAGGTCAGCTTTGGGGGGGTATCAAGATTAGTCATGTGTGATATTATACTGTCTGCCTGTTCCACTAGGTAGTCTGGTGGTAGGATGCTACTGAGGTTGGAGAAGGATACATTGAAAATGTCAGCACTCTCAGGTGTATTTTGAGTTATTGTCCTATTGTGGATTAGCACAATGGGAAAATAACTGGGTTGGGTACTGGGGTTGGGGAAACACCTCTACTAAACACCTCTCCTTTAAGGTGCAGGTGTGGATGCATGGCCATTCTGGCTCTCTTGCTCCAATTGACCCTGTCACCTGTCCTGTAGTTGGGGAAATACCTCCCCTCCATACTTGATGGCACTCCCCACATGTCCCGTTCTTGACCATGCTGCCAGTTCTAGGGCTAGGATCATGAGCCCCCCCCCCATGCAGCTCCAGCTGCAAAGATGAGGGAGCCCAGGCCGAACCCTGCCTGGGGCCCCAGAGTTAGTGGAATAGAGGCTTCAGGTTGCTCCTGAAACTAGGCTTTTGGCCTGGGTGCTACCTGGACAACAAAAGCTAAAATAAAAAAAAGAGAGATGGTATTTTTTTTTAAATTAATTTTTTATACTTCATTTTTATGTATACATTTATCACTTCATGAACAATCTAGTCCATAACATAGGCAGGAAGCATAATGAAATGTAATAAATAAATGAACTAGCAAAGTGGAGCAGCAGTCAGTTAACATTATTCATGCTGGTTCATAAGCGGTAAATGAAAGTTTGCTGCCTCCTGTCATTGTCTGACCCATTGGGAGTCAGAAATGCACCAAATGTATAACCCCCCCCAACACACACACATATACACATTAAGCAAGCAGTATGTGTCTCTATGGTGCCACGGTACCATGGCTCATTCAAGGGGGTCCTGATCAGTAGAACCTCAGAGGATATGATCCATCATAGTGCAACTTGAGGAGGGTGGTCTCAGTCAGCAGGACATGGGAGAACTCAATCTATCAGCCAGTGCAGCTCAGAGAGGGAATCACAGTCAGTGGGACCCTTGAGAACATGATTCACCTCCTGGTGCAGCTTGTGGAGATAGATCTCCATCAGCCAGACCACCAGACACTCGATCTACCACCCGCTGTGGCTCAGAGAGGGGAATCCTGGTCAGTAGGACAGGGGACTTGATTCACTGCTAGATGTGGCTCATGGAGGTGGATCCTCATCAGTGGCACCCTGAGAACTTGATATGCCACCCACTGTGGCTCATGCAGGGCTATCCTGTTTAACACACTCCCAAGAATGTCATCCATCTTTGGTACAGCTTGAGGATTCTGATCCCAGGCAGTGGGACCTCCAAGGACATAAACCCCCACTTCATGCGTTTTGTGAAGTGGGACTTTGGTCAGCGGGACCCCCAAGGACTTGATACACTGAGCTATAGAATAACATGTTTCAATAAATAATCCATGCCTTCCCCAGCTCTGCTCGTGATCGTAGAATGACAAATAATTATTTTTCTAATCCCTGTTTCCAATTAATCCATCCATGCTTCCTCCTTCTGAATCCTGTTTTCAGTAATGCTGAAATGGGCAGAATATGTTTGACCTCTCCCCACTAATCAGATTCTCATTTATTAGTTACAGCTCTCTACTCATCATCTCCTTCCTGGTTATGAATCATGGGAAAGGATTAAGGAAATGTAAAGATAATAAATGAGGGTGTTGTCTCTAATTCACTATCATAACCTTGATGCATAATTTTAGAAATGTTCAGTCCCTGTTGATTTGATTTTATTTTAGTTTTTGTTGACTGGGTAAGCTCATGAGGCCAGTTTTTGTTGACCAGATAAGAGCACTAGGCCAAAGGCCTATTTTCAGGAGTGACCTGGAGCCTCTATTGCACAAATTTCCCACCTTCTCCCATCAGAGCTAGAGTCACAGATCTCATCTCAGCAAAGTGGTTCACATTTTCTTATTTATTCATAAAGTAATTTGCAAGGTTCTGGTTATGACAGCTGCCATCAGAGATTGTTAGAAGATGTCTCTGTTCTGGTGGATGTCTTGGTGGGGGTATTCTTTGCATACTGAGAAATTTGAAAATAAAGAGTGATATGCCACAAAGTGTACATGTGCAAGGTGTGTCCTATTCTCTCATTCAGACCTGAATATATTTCCAGAATTGATAGTTATTGTTTTTTGTAACAAAAGCTCAGTCTTTGAGTAATCAGTTAATGCAATATGCAGTGTGTGACTGCACAGAGTTCCACATTTTTAATGGATTCACTTTTTAACTTTTTTTTGCATAACCCATACTGGCATATTTATTGGTTTTCATGATTGATGGGTGGAGCACAAACACCTACAAATACACAGAAACAGACACACACACAAACACACACAGAGGCACACCCACACCATACCATACCACACCACACCATACTACACTACACTACACCACACGTGTTTTTAATATCCACTCAACCTCAGACAGATATACACATAACCATCACAGTCACCCTTATGCACCCCTACACATATACAGTACACACAACTCCCTAGCACACTTGTATACCCAACTTCCAACCATGCACAGACACAGCCTTCCTGAGAAACCTACACCACAACACACATAAACACAACTCCCCCATCCAAATACACAGCCCTCCAGAGAAACTCACACCCCCACACATACACCCAAGACCCCCATATACACAGTCCCCCAGACTCACTTATACCTGTATACTCACCTATGCACACAGTCCCCTGTTTTACACAAACACAGCCCCCCCAGAGACTGTTACGCTGCAGCCGAGATATACACAACTCCCTGGTATACACATACACAGCACCCACCCATGGCACAATACTATGCATGCACAGAACTTCCTCACATTTACATACACAGTCCCCCTCCCCAGCACTTACACCCTCACACACACACTCACACACACACACACACGCACACACACTCTTATCTGGATGGTTACACCTTGTTCTATGGCACTGTCTCTCCCTCTCCCCTATTAATCTACACAACCAAACATTGTTGACATCAGTCAAGTAAGCAATAAGACATGATGAGGTGTGCATTACACTGTGATAAGTGCACTCCCAGGGGTGTAAGTAGGCATGTGGCCACAGGCCAAGTGTTGTCTACCCCAGGAGTGCAGTTATCACAGCATTCTCAGGAACAGATGGTAAGCTTTCAGGAATTGAGACATTGGGCCCCATTTTAAAACAGGTTAGCGTGGTACAACCCGGATTTGCAACATGCTAACCAGGAACAGCAGTGGCTGTCGTGGGGGTGACCATATTCAAAGGCCACCTATGCACAGCACATCCCTGATAGTGCCATGGTGCACAATACTGCACTGCACATATGCAAATGAGGGATCCCCCATGCCTGCGCAGCACAGCACATTATTGAAACTTTTCCGAAGCGCTAAATGGCTGCAAGTGCAGCGCAGTTTAATGTTTCTGAAATTCAGCCCTTAACAATGCACAGAGGGGGTGGGTGTCCCACACACCATCATCCATGCACCATCATGGGCTGGGTATCCTGGTGTTCTAGTGGTACCTCCCGAGCCCCAAGCCCCACAGCAGTATAGAACAAGAAATTCTTGGTGGTCCAGCAGTCCCTCCCATGTCCTAGTCTCCTCTCAAAAGACAGAAATAGTATTCCCAGATGATCTAGCAGTCCCCCCTCTCTATACCCTGACCTGCCTGTATTGGACAAAACACTGTCTCTGGTAGTCCAGTGGCCCCTCCGCCCCCACCCACTGTAGGTACAGTAAGCACATCGTGAGAGCTCAGTCTGTGGCCAGCCATGGTGATGAGTACAGGGCTGTGCCGGTGGCCAACTCTCGGGGTTGGGATGGTGGAGTGGGGTGGTATGGCACTGCCTTCCGAAGTGAGGGGTCTGCCTGACCACCAGGGAAGGTATTTCATCTAATAAAGGCAGGTCGGGGTATAGGGAGGGAGGGACTGCTAGACCATCAGGGCATATTATTTCTGTCATTTGGCAGGGGATCAGGGCTCAGGAGGGACTGCTGGACTACTAGGCATTTCTTTTTTTATGTGTGTTGGGATCGGGGCATTGGACAGGGAATTCTTTTTTTTCATGTATGTGGGCTCTTCTACTGAGGATGGAAATCCCAGAGGAAAAGAGTCAAGCCAAATAAATAAGGTATGTTACATGAACAAATACATGATTGGCAGCCACACACTGACCCACTGTTCTACTGACAATATAAGAAGTTACATGACGGCTACTGGCAGAATTCTGTAACAGAATTTCCAAGGGCCAAATGGTGGTCATGCTGAGATTTATGTTCTCATACGGAATAAAAACAAGCATACTGTTTCACTGAGTTCTGAGTACTGTGTTTCTTCTGTGAAACTGCCTGGCTGTATTCAGTCTCCAGCTATCTGTGTAGATAATCATTTGATACTTGAGGCTGGGTTTACCTAACTGTTTTATATACAGTAGTGAATAACACTGAAGTGATTCATTCTTTCTTTCCTTCCTTCTTTCTTCCTTCCTTCCTTCCTTCCTTCCTTCTCTCTCTCTCTCTCTCTCTCTCTGTTTCTTTCTTTTTGTGAATATACATCCAATACAGTATTGCATATTGGAACAAGTTGAGGCAAGAGGATTTCATATGCTCTTGAGTCTCCCCTCCCCCAACCCCACCTTTATGGCCCAGTTGGAGTTGTCTTTCTGCACCTATCCAAGTGCAGTTTTATCTACCTTAAGCATCATGTTTGTACTGTTTTACCCTGCACTGTTTGCACATCTGAAATGCATTGTATTTTGTTCCTATTTTTTTGCACTGTATTGCTTGGCATTGACTATGTTGATGCATATCTGTTATTGTACTATTAATTATTTCACCTTATTGTATTACTTTCCTCCCCTCCACCCAGGATGAATGTTGAAACAAGTTATCAGCTCAGTATGTCTTTGAAATCAATCAATCAATCAGTCAATCAATAATTGTAAAACACAGAGGCAAGTAGGCCCAATGCAGAAACATATTTTTATAGAATGAAGATCCATAAAGATCTGAGCAATCAGGATTATATGCAACCTTAATCTATTATTCTTTTCATAAAATGGGTAGGGGGGAATCCTGCATCCTGATTGGTTGATACGTGTACATTAGATCATGTTCATGCATGGGTAAAAACAAGTCCTACCAACCAGGATACAGCACACCAAAAAATCCTTGTGCCAGTGTTCAGAATTTTCAGTTTTCATCTGGCAGACATTTTTTTTAAATTTGCATGGTATTAGCCACGTCTAGGTTCTACAGTAGAATAATATCTGCATATCCTTCTTTATTTCTTTTCTTTTTTCACAGGAGCAAGTTTTCTGTTCTAAGGATTCTCTTTGCCACCCCTGCCACCTGCTTGCTCACTCAGTATGTGCCCACCTGCAATCCGCTCAGTATCTCTTGCCAGTAGCTTTGTTTAAAATACTGTATATCACTTTAAATTCATGACTGTTTTTTTTTAATTGTTTAACCAGGAGTAGCACACTAAGCTGAAAGCGTGTTTACAGGTGTGACCTGGGAGCACAGGGAAGTTAAGTGACTTGCTCAGGGCCACATAGTATACAAGTGGGGGCTCTGGGATTCAAACCCAGGTCTCCAGATTTGTAGCTCAGAGCCTTAAATCACTGTGTTATACTGCTTCTCTTTTAATTTTTTTAATTTCGCAATGACAGCCACTGGGAGTGATTCATAGTCATTTGAATTTGCGCTGTGATAGTCTGCTGTTTTCTCAACTGACAAGCTGTAATTGGCATTTGGGTTCTATAAATGGTAAATGCCCTGTAGTGCGCATAATGACAGGTTCTTTTGGAGTACAGACTGCTGACTGATTGCCGACTGCATTTATTGCTTACTGCGTTTACAACATTGTCAATATTCTGCTGGAAAAATGTGAAAACAACAAGTTAAGAGGGACTGTTTGTTTGGCATTAGCAAGTGTGACACTGCCCGGCTTGCTCATAGCTCCCGTGCCCTTGACAATGTAGCTGCAGCAACTGTTCAAGAAATTGCAGTGACCCTCCACCCAGCAAAAAGCAGCATCCCTCATCGTACACTGCCTACAGTGCTGAAACCCGGTTTATGCTTTGGCAGTATGTGGCACAAAATGGTATGATGGCCGCTGTCCATCATTATCACAGCAAAATGCAAACTAAAATTAACAAGCGCACTATTTATTAATTCAAAGTGGACTATACCGCTCAGCTTAGTCCTGCACTTTTATCCCCTCAGTTGCCAAGGAAGCCTCAAGGGTGACTGACTCTGTTTGTGGAGGCACAACTTAAAAATACTGTCAGGAACCTGCAGTTGGGGGGGGGGGGCGCGCTGTGGTGACTGCCAGAGTCATGCATGCTAATGAAGTTGGCATAGTCAAGGCTAACTCTCCACAGTCCCCCACTGAGACTGGTGGAAATATAAAACTGAACATTAAATAGGCTTGGTTGTTCTTGCACCACATGGGCTTTACTAGGCGGAAAGGCACTAAGGCAGTTAGAAAAACACCAGTTGATTTTTCCTAGGTAAAGCTTATTTTCTCATCAGGATACCTCAAGCTGTAACCCAAGAATTGATACTTGCGGAGCTGACTATTAATATGGATGAGACCAGTGTAAGTATGGTCCCCTGCTGTGAATGGACTATGGCCGAGAGTGACTACAAACAAGCATCTGTCACTAGTTTTGGTGACAAAAGGCAGGTTTATTTCATCCTGTCATGCACACTTACTGGCGATTATTTCCCAGCACAAGTCATTTACAAGGGAGAGCACCAGTGAGCCACTCTCATCATGAATTCAGTCCTGACTGTGTCATTAGCCATTCAGACAGTCACTGGGCCAACCAGAACACCAAGATTGACTATACTGAATTTGTTTTACTTATTTTAACTTCACCAAACAGTGCCTGGGTTCCCCAAAGAGAAGAAAGCTTGTTTGGTCCTACTCACACTGCCCCAGTAGTCTTTGAAAAAGTAGAGGAGGCTACCGCTATTCCTATATTTGTACCAGCCTCATGTACTGACTTTCTCCAGCCTCTGACCTGTACTTGACAGCTCTGAAAGAGCAGCATGTGAGATGGCTACAGGCGAGCTTCCAGGAATTTCAAACACGCTGGGAACACTGTGTTACAGGCATCATTGAAATGGGAATCAGAGATGCCTGTGAAAACTGTTTCAGTGCTAATGAGGCTTGTTTCCAGTTATGATGGTTATTGCTGTAATTGCTTACTTACCTTTTCTAAACAGCCTTTGATTTCACAGGTCGCAGCTGACAACAACACGGTAGATAAGGAGGACGAGACGCTATAACATGCTATGATGAACTTGTAGTGTACTTGTAGTGCACAGACTTTTACTGTTTTTTTTCTTTTAAACCTTTTTTTCTATTAGATTCGGTAAATTAAATTCAATATGATGTATTATAATCACCAATAAAATATTTGTCCATCTTTTCTACACTGAACACCGACTTTGCATGTTCAGCATCCTCCTGCACTATATTGCCAGAAGTGACTTGACAGTGTTTGCCAGTGGCGCTGATCTTGGTGTGTTAGTAAAGTAGCACTGTTTGGATTTTATTTTAATTTTTTATCTTATCTTACAAAGGACTGAAGTACATCATCAGGACAGCACATGCTAAGGAACTGTGTTTGAAGCTGTTAGAAGGATTCATCTAAGTATAACCAGGGAACCAGGGTAACAAAGAGCATACTAGGTAACAAGTAGCATGTAGCAGTTCAGACAGATTTGGTCCTATATAACTTTCTAAATAATTTCAGTATCTCAAATTTTTGCTGAATTTTAAAATAGACAGTAAAATAAACGTACTATACAGTAGATCACAGATAACTGATATAATCTAGCACTGCTTGTTAATGTTAAAAAATGCAATTATTGCAACTGCCACAATCCTGTTTGCCACCCATGTCTCATAGCTTTATCACTACTTGACATTCAGGAGCAGCTCTGCCCCCCCCCCTCACTACTTCAGTCGCTTGTTCACTCATTCACAGTCCCGCTGGCTTGCTGAGTACCCCGATTGCTCACTCACATCTTGGGTAGCAATCAGCGATGTCTGGGCTCATTTTGTGCTACAGGCCATAATGTAATGTGTCCTACTGTATACAGAGAACTGAACTGAATCTGTTGCAATTTTATGGAAATAACCCCTGAGATGGTGTTTTTAAAATTCACATCCATTGTTCCTGAGTGAAGGGCACCAACTATATCCCTCACATTTATCCTTTAGTTTATTGAGATCCCAAAAGTTCATGTATTTTGAAAATGTATTTAGGTTTAGGCAGCTTGAATGGATAGCAATGCTTCTAATGGGGACTGGGCAGGTACCTCCAGGTTTCCAACCAGTTTACAAATAAAATACTTTACTTGTGGGAAAATATGTTGCTCAAGGAGAATAAATCTGTGCTGGATAAGTTGTTTGAAGGAGCATAAGTTACCATCTACATGTGACAGTCTTCATAATGAGAGGGCTGGGGCATAATGAAGGAATAGTAGTTATCGGGGGCGACAGGACCAAGGAGGAGGAGAATAAAGAGAGGACGGGGAGGATTAGTGCCCTGGAGGAACAGTCGGAACTGCCAAGTGAACTTGGGCAGACTGGATGGACCTCAGGCCTTTTTCTGCCATCATTGTATATGTTTCTATGTTTCATCCTGACACAGGTCATGGGCGGGCTGCCAGGTTCTAAATATAGGGTTTGACAGCGGGGGGGGGGGTAGAATTGAACACCAGCTGGGAATCAGTTGATGATTTTTATTACTTTTCCCATATCTAAGCTGATACAGACTTAGTATAGCATTCAAAATCTGAACTTTTTTGTTTATGTTATTCTGAGTGTAAAATTAATATAATTTGAGGGTATAGGTAAATAGCTTGTTCTACATTGCAGTTTTCTAAAAGAACAGAACCACTTAAAAGTCAGTTTTATATCTGATAAATATGAGCTTCAGGGTGATACTGGTAGAAGTTCAATAATGCCAACCCTCCTCTTGAGTTATGCAAGAATAGTTTATCTACAGTAAAACAAGGTTTTTTTTTCCTTTTTCAAATAACTTTAGATACGGCCTTCTGTAGGAAATGTCTGAAGCAGAAATATTAATTGCAGGAGAATATTTATTTAAACTATGACCAGGTATATATGGCCAATAATTGTTAGTCGGAATGCCTCATATTTTTTCTAATCCAGTTTAAACTTCTCATTGGGGTTAAGGGGTAATAAGTTTCCCCAAATATATGAACAAAATAACCTTAAGGTATTTAATCTGATTCGCAAACTAACAGTTCCAATATAATCTGTTGGAAAAATGGTTTGTGTGTTCTCACCTATTTCCTTCATGTCAGATTTTGTCTCGTTGACCTTCTATCCAGATGCTGCACCAGCCTTTTTAACCAATGCAAAGTCCTTTTTTACGTTTGCTTGCACACATATGCAAAGTGAACATATTGTTACTGTAGTGTAGAGAGCTGTGTGGGTGTGTACTGCATAAGTCAATGAATGTAGAAATGCAGGAGGCTTGCCTTTCAAAAGCCAGTGATGAGAAGACTGACAATGACAGTGTTTGACTGTCTGATGGACAGAAACTTCTTATAGTTCAAAATATAAAGCCTCACCTATCACAATGTTTTTTTTGCCCATTAGCCACCTAGCAGACATTATCATTCTTTGAAGACAAACATCAAGCATCACACTTTATATCTCTTAACTGTTTTAAGTTTTGCATAGCACTATAATTTTTACACTCAAATTTACCATTACTCTGCAAAGGTTTACTGATGTTCTTAATAATGTTAGAGCTATTTCTGAACACACAAACTATTAACTCATTAGACTAACTTGATTGAAATATTCCATATCACTTAATATATGGGGCCATTATTTGTAGACATATTATTCTTTAAAATAACAAAGTACTACATATTCTGGCCATTTGCTCTGAATTTTGAACGCCAGTGCTATGCATTTTAATGCAGAGAGGTTGAGAGGTATGTTACATTATGCATACGTGCATGTGTGTGTGTGTGATTCTGTGTTTCCCCCTAGTTACAGGTGGAAGCGCCTTTTTTGTCAATAACATTTTGTTAAGATTTTTAGAATCAACCAAAAATAAAACTTGAAAATACACGTAACTATAATCCATAATTAAATAGATGCAGTCACTATTCATTAAACTTCTAAAACTATGAAATGTAAAAATTAAGATTTAGATATTTAGAAAAAATTAATATTAAGAAATAATGTACTCATGTGTGCTTTGAATTATATTATAATGTTACAGAAATAAAAGGAACAGATAGAGAAAATATTTACACTCTAATATATGAAAAGTGCTATTGAATACAAAGCAGTAACAGCCTCGTGTTTTAAGAACTTTGCATTTTACTCTGAAATGTTCATCTATGGCAAAAAAAAGAGAAAAGCAGAGAAGTTGAGACAATCTAAAAAGAAAACAGATACAAGCAGAGAGGGAGAGAGCAGAAAGAGAAAAACAACATGAAGGCTTATTCTTGGAATCTTTGGAAAGTTTGAACAGGTTAAGTAGTGACTGTGTATATCAACAAAAGCAATTGAAGAGAGAGTGTGTGAGAGAGAAGGTAGTAGATGTAACTCCTCCTAAGTCAGAAGGCTAAACAGATACAGTATACTGTATGATTGTAAGGAACTGGGGATTCTTTATTAGTCATACTCAGTTTAGCTATTAGTTTATAAATACTTACTCCTCTTTTAGAAGAGTTATCACTTTGTTCTTGTATAAGCTTTTCTGTTCTTAGAATCTGTATAACTCCTCTTCTGTATTCTTGAACAGAAGGTGCCTTGTAATCAGTTCAGTATTTTAATATAATATTTGACTGATGCCCCAGTTATAGAATATTTTTGTTTGGAATCCCATCTGAGTTTACTTGCAAAGTGACCTCTGATGCAAGTTTCAAGTGTCACTTCAATTAGTTTATTGGAAGAAAACCATATTTTCTTTCTTCAATGTATACCCAGAAATTTCTTCAAATTCTGCCAATGTTTCAGGTATCCTTGGACTGCAGTTTTAGGGTCCAGTAATGTGATACAAATGTCATATGCATACACAGCAGTTAAAATATACTATATCTTAATTTAATACATTTAATTCTTCTATCTAGACTTTATCTTATTAGAGAATCTATTGTTAAATTGAACAATAAAGAGGGAAGGGGCATCCTTGACAGATAGATCAAGAATGCATGGGACAGACATAGGGCAATTATAGTGGGGGGTAGGAAGAAGTAGGCTGTTGGTTAACTAGGATCTGCAGCTTATCCAATAGGTAGGCAAACGGGCAGACTAGGAGGGCCAAGCGGTCCTTATCTGCCATCAGAGTCTATGTTTCTATGCTTAAATGAATAGAGATCCTAGGTATGTCACTTAAATTTTTTTTCTTCCAATAATGTTTTGATCAAAGGACACTCCCAGAATATATGTAATAGGGCACCTTTCTCATCATTGCACTTGCTGCACTTGGGAGACCTTGTTAACCCCATTTGAAATAACTAGTGGGGTGTATAATAAAGATTATGAAGTGTTTTGAATGAGTTAATCTTAAATTTGCAGTACTAAAGGTCCTGAGTGAGAACAGCAAGATACTCTTCCAATCCCAGCTTTCTTCAGTTTTAAGGTGTTTGCCCACCACCTACTATTATTAGTATCTGTCCCTCTGACAAATTCCAATGAAAGACTGTAGAAAGAAGAGATTCTAGAAGAAATGTATAAGCAACCTAAAAAAGATTTGAATGTGTCATTTGACACAAAGTTGGATCAAAAAGGTTATGGGCAGGATTCACGAAACTCCTGAACATCCCACAGTTGTGGGTAAACCTCATGCGCAAGTGGGTTGCTACTTGTAGATCTACAGGTTACCTGCAGCTGCGGGTATTCACAAAGGTGGAGCTGGATTACGACCGGCTCCATGGATTACGGCAGCATTCGGGCGCTGTTGCCAAGGACAGCACCGCAGCTGAGGGAGGCTGCTATGGACAGTGGACCTGCCATAACACCCTCTGCAACTGCTGTGGCTGTGAATCAGGTACTCCACAGCTGCGGTGATTTCGGAGCGGCACTGGGGTTGCGGAGTGGGACTTAGTCCCAAACTGCATTGTGAATCCTGCCCTATATGTTTCCAGGACACAGGATTGTAATTCAGCAAAGTGGTTTGCACCAGCATTAAATACATTGTATTTGACAGGTCTTCAAATGGAATAAAGTTGCTCTGATGTACAGTATCTGTTATTTCCTTAACACATTTCCTTTCCCAGATTGCACTGTCATGCCAGTGGCTGGCTGAGAACAATATTAGCATTACCCCAGACTGGTTGAGACCTAGACCTATCTAAGTTAAGTTTTAATAAGTTGTCAACCTACTTTATCTACCCTAATGTGTCTAGAATAAGTTTATTACTGAATGCTTTGGTGCAACAAATAAAAGAGATTTAATATCTATGCCTTGGTTTTGTGTTATTTATTTTTCTGTACGTAACCATTCAGAAGCATATACATCTTCTAAGCTAGATACAAACCATATGGAGAACTGAGAGATCCTGGCAACTAAGAATACAGTACAAAGCTGGTATTTTGAGGCTCCCATTATACTTTGCTTTAGTGAGTTTGTAGTAAGACATTCTAGGTTTTTTATAGTGCCATAAAAATGTTGCCCCTTATGAATTCATTCCATCTAACCACTTTATGTTAGTACAACAGGGTATCATTGTGAGAATGCAGAGAACCTTTATACTCCAATTTTAGTTTAGACTACTGATGTCAAATGTCTTTTTTCATCATTTTTAAAAGATTGACTTCAGTTTCTTTTATTTTGCAAAGTAGATCAGTCTGTTCTTTAATTCTCTTTCTTTTCATAGAACAGGAGACACTTATGATATAACCTTGGAACCAGCATTTAAGATAGTCCCAGTTGATAGACTAAGACGTGTCTACTGGTTTATTATTGGACAAAAGCTCAACCATTTTAGTTGTATTAGTCAAAACGACCTCCTCTTTGCTCAAAATAAAAGTATTAGTTTCTACCTGCTGATTGTTGCCGGGTTGACAGATTCCCTAAAGTATAAAGTCACAGGGGAGTGATCTGACATGACTTGTCCCTATTTTTTCAGCATGATTTATCTTGCAAATAAAATCTTTAGGTACATATATGTGGTCTATCTTTGGCACAGACTGATTGCATTGAGACCAGTATGAATACTCTTTTGTGTTTGTGTTCATAACTTTCCATACATCTAACAGGCTTTCACTTCCAGTAAGGTCAGTTAAATCTCAAATCTCTTTCGGCTTTAGATCTATTCGGTTTGAATTTGGATCTGTCCAACACAGAGTCTGAAGCTGAATTTGTATCTCCTGCTATTATAACTGTACTATTCGACAATTCTCCATTTTCTGGTATGTTATGTTCAACACCTCATGAGAAGGTGAAGTTAGGCCATAAATATTGATAAATGTGAAATATTTCTCTCCTAGTTTCCCATTTGGAATTAAATAGTACCCTTTAGGGTCCTCAGTAGCCTGACATAGATTGAATGTAAGAGATCTTTTAAACAGAAGTAGCACACCTGGTTTCTGGGAACTATCTCCGGCCCCAAATACCTGACCTGCCTACTCTGTAAGCATGTGCTGGTAACTGTCTCCAGTTAAATGCGTTTCTTGGAGGCAGGCAACTTGAGGATTTAAGTTTCTTCAAGTATCTTAAAATAGAATATCTTTTTACCTTTTGATTCAGTTCTCTGGCATTCCATGCAAGTAGGGTGTGTCCAATTGCATCCACCATTTGAAATAATAAATTTGTATGAGAAAAAATTGGTATGTATCAGTTGCAACTCAACCTGCAATGCATTAGTAACTAAACAGCCTTCAGTGGTATAACACGTAAGATGAATATAATAGAAAAAAGAAGCAAAGGACAGAAAGGAAAGGATAAAGAGGAAGGAGCATCATACATCAGATGTAGAAACCCCATTTTGATATTTTACTAAAAGCACACATGCTAGGAGAATCAAAAATAGTATAAACGGTACTAACTGATCCAACCTAAAGATGTACCCTGAAGCCTTGCACATCCTACAGTGGCTAAAAGTTTCAGGAGCAGAAATGCTGCCCCTTCCCTCCATACTTCAGACGAATTGCCCAGTAATGTTACAAAAATCCTAAGTAAGTAGTTACAACATTGTGAGAGGTTTAAAAAGTAAGAACATTTTGCACACATGAATATGTCACACAACATTTGAGCAGTTATCCAAGTAGGGGATAATATTTCTTCTAATTATAAACTTAGAGTGCCAGTAATACAATATCATCAAATACCCTAAATATCATGTATAAAGAAATCAATAGCTAAGTGAACAGTGTGCTCTAACTATATAATATTCATATTTCAAGCTTAGAATGAATAAGCATATGTAAAACACAGAGATTTAGTAAATCTGAAACACTCCACAGTAGCCATAGGGAACATACAGTACTGTGACTCAAAGTTTTCTTCAATTAGCTTAAGGCTAATTAGTATTGTAATTATGTTTAGATTTCTATGTATAACTACATTTGAGTATGAAAGTCAACAATGCTTTCCTTGAAGACCCCCAAAAGTAAGATGACAGTGGGAAGATAATTAGCTGAGAGGTACTACTTCATTTTGAGATTATGAAGTCATTAACTACTGTGTCTTTATGCATACAATATAACATAAAAATAACAGTAAAGGAAAGAAAAATCCATAAATATTGCATCATGTGAACTTCAAAAATAAACTTATATATTAAGCTATTACAATACAATCTGTGAAGTTTAAATAGTGGAGTGAGAGCATACAGGTCACCTCTGTTTGTATTCCTGAAAGCTAAAAACATCAGGAATGGATCATTCCCAAGAGAGCACTGATACTCTGCGGAAACCTTACTTTATCCTACAATGCAAAGCGATGTAATCCAGCATGCATTTAATCACAACAGGTTTTTCTGTAAGGGCCGATATGAAGACCAATCATGATGGTGCTAGATGATCAGGTAGACTGACAGTTGGAATGTATTGATCTGGCTCCCACATATCTGAGCAGCAGTTGCAGAGTTGTGAGGTTTGAAGTAACTGTCTTTGTTAGGGTTGCTTTCAGAACAGAAAAGGACCATTAGAGAGATAATTAACTGAGTGAATTTAATCAGTTAAAAAGAAAGTTTGCTCCTCTTTATTCTGGCTTTGTGCAGTAACATGTTTTCTCATAATGCTTTACTCAGATTTTAGCCAGTCAGACTTAATGCAGTCCACTCTCTCTCTCACGTAGTAAGCAGACTAAATACATTGGGTTAGAAGATGTCTCGAGCAAGGGGAGTTTTCAGATATTTGATACTTAACAGGTTTCAGCTAGCATAGAAAACAAGATGGCCGAATGTCAAAAAATTGTTTCAAGACCTAGATATAAAGTAAGTGGGTTTTGACAGTTTGCTACATGAAGCAGATGACATAAACATTTAGATCAAAATTATTGACATTTGCACAAGGAGAAGCCTTGAACCCTGAAAGCCCCAACCCCCTCCCCCCAAATTTCAGATAATATTTTCACAATAATGAGTTCTGCATTAATAAAAAAAGGAACTTTAGCTGCTGAGCTGGGCACACCCTCACACACAGAACTCCAGCTGTATCATACTGTATAAGTCATGAAGGGGGTTTGATATTTTAGACATGGTTGCACAAATTCTTTGTTACTTGTTATATGTAAGATTTCCTTTAAACTCGCTTTCTCCTTGGTGAGAGGGTAAGCCCTCAGAGGTAACCTTCAGGGAAAAAACTCTACCTGAGAGACCTGGCTTTATGACCCCACAACACTGGTCACAGCATGAAAGGGTGGTTACCCCTCCCACTAAGATGAGAGATACTACAGGGATCGCAGACCTCCCCTTTCACTTCCAGAGCCAAGTGGCTGTACTATTTCAGCACACAATCAATCATGGGAGACACTCAGAAACAACATATCATGTATTTGTGATTATAGAGCATGCAGAAATGAATGTCATGAATGGTAGATAGGCACTGGTATAGGAAGTGTACCCACCCTGCAGTTCATCATAGGGGTAGAGTTATGCCAATATGGGGAAAAGGGTGACATAGTACCCCCCACCCTGTGACCCAGGTCTCACCGTGTGAGCAACTGGTTTTGTATCAACAATGCTGTGAATTTAAATATTGGGTACACATAACAGCATAATACAGCAGTGCATGAAGTTAAATTGATTTAAGCCATAAAGTGAACTGAAAACAGATGGAAGGTCTTTTCTGAGCCCAGCTTTGGCAAGATCCATACCATTATATCCTCTTACTCTACACAGAGTCCACATTTTAAGTAAAGCTGGGTACATCAAATTGCACTTCACACCAGCCTTGTGCAACTTCTTTTTGATAGAGTAAAAGGCATCCCTCATTTCAATGATCTCAGCTGGTAGAGCACTGAAAAGTTTAAGCTTGCACCTCTCGAACATAGAAACATAGAATTTGACGGCAGATAAGGACCACTTGGCCCACCCAGTCTGCCCATTTCCCTACCTAATGGATAAGCTGCAGATCCTAGTTAACCAGCAGCCTACTTCTTCTTGTCTCCACCCCCTAGAATTGCCTTATGACTGTCCCATGCATGCTTGAATTCCACCACTGTTTTTGACTCCACAACCTCCTCCGGAAGGCCGTTCCATGCATCCACAACCCTCTCTGTGAAAAAATACTTCCTTAAATGACCTCTGAGCTACCCCCCCTCTATCCTCAAATTGTGCCCCTTGTTCTTGCACACTCTTTTTTTGAAAGATACTACCCTCTTGGACTTTGTTGATTCCCTTGAGGTACTTGAAAGTGTCTATCATTTCCCCCCCTCCCTCTTTTCCTTGAGGCTATACATATTAAGCTCCTTAAGTTTCTCTTCATATGTCTTCTGGTGCAGACCCTGCACCATTTTAATGTCTCCTCTGGACAGCTTCCATCCTGTCTATGTCTTTGCAGAGATTAGGTCTCCAGAACTGCACACAGTACTCCAGATGGGTCTGACCAGCTGTCTGTACAGAGGGATAATAACTTCCTGTTTTCTACTGGTGATGCCTCCCTATGCATCCCAGTATCCCCAACCCTCCTTGCTGCCCTCTCACATTGCTTGCCCACCTTTAGGTCATCTGATATGACTACCCCTAGGTCCCTTTCCATTTTGTTATTGTTAGTATCTCACCCCCATTGTGTACTCTTCCCTGGGTTTTTGTTTCCAAGGTGCATTACGTGCACTTCTTAGCATTGAATCTAAGCTGCCATACATTTGACCATTCATCTAACCTTGCCAAGTCCCTTCTCATCTTTTCCACCCACCTTGTGCATCAACTCTGTTGCAGATCTTTGTGTCATCTGCAAAGAGACATACTTTTCCTTCCAGTCCCTCTGCGATGTCGCTTATAAAGACATTGAAGAGGACCGGTCCTAATACTGAACCCTGCTGTACCCCACTAGTAACTCCCCTTTCTTCAGAGTGGACTCCATTTACTATTACTCTCTGTGTCCTATTCTCCAGTCAGTCTTTACCCAGGCTGTCATCTTGGGACCCACTCCCAGGCTGGCTAACTTGTATATTAATCTTTTGTGTGGGACTGTGTCAAATGCCTTGCTAAAGTCTAGGTAGGCCATGTCCACAGCCCTCCCTGATCTACTACTTTGGTCACCCAGTCAAAGAAATCTATCATATTTGTCTGGCATGACCTTCTCGCTGTGAATCCATGCCTTGGGTCTGTGCCCTCTGGCCTTTAGATACTCGACAGTTCTTTCCTTCAGAAGTGATTCCATCATTTTCCCTACCACTGAGGTTAAACTGACAGGTCTGTAGTCTCCTGCTTCTGCCTTGCTCCCACTTTTGTGAAGGGGAATCACATCTGCCCTCCTCCAGTCCTCGGGTACCACCCCATCCTCCCATGATTTGTTAAAGAGGGTAGTCAGTGGTGTCACTAGTTCTACCCTTAGTTCTTTTAGAATTCTGGGATGAATCCCATCAGGCCCCATTGCTTTCTCCACCTTCAGCTTTAAGAGTTCTTTCAGAACCCCTTCTTCTGTAAATGGACTGGTATCAACTTCTGTATCCAGAGTGTTTCTACTGTTTGTTTTAGGTACCTCCACCTCTTCCTTTGTAAATACTGAGCAAAAATATTTGTTTAGTATCTCTGCTTTTTCACAGTCACCCTCCGCCCACCCTCTCTCCCCTTTATTAAGCCTCGCTATCCCTCCCTTGGTCTTCCTTTGCTCCCTGATGTACCTATAAAAGGTTTTATTCCCCTTCTTAACTGTTGGCTATCTTTTCCTTGGTTTGGGCCTTTGCTGTTCTGACTGCCTTCCCAGCTTCCTTTTGCTTTAACTGATACAGTTCTCTGTCCTGCTCCTTCTGTGATTCCTTGTACTTCCTGAATGCTTTCTTTTTCTCTTGAACCTTCACTGCCACTTCCTTTGAGAACCATAGTGGTTTCTTACATCATTTCGTTTTGTTTATTTGCTTCACACAAAGGCTTGTTACTTCTGTGTTGGCAGTTTTTATTATTCCCCATTGTTCTTCCACCCCTCCTTCCTGCCCATTTGCTAGTGCATTCCTTAGGCACTCACCCATTTTGGCAAAGTTAGCCCCCCTAAAGTCCAGTAGTTTTGCCTTTGTATGACTTGACTCTATTGCTGTGTTTATTGTAAACCATACTGTTCAATGGTCGCTAGTTCCCAGATGGCTACCCACTTCTACATCTGTGATCCTCTCTTCATCTCCATTTGAGAGAACCAGATCTAAGATTGCTTCCTCTCGAGTGGGCTCCAATACTAGTTGTCTAAGGCATGCCCCCGTAGGGCTTCTAGAATAACCCCACTCTTCGAAGTGGCTGCTGCAACTGCACTCAGGTAACATCTGGCATATTCAGATCACCCAACAGCAATATCTCCCTTTTTCTGCCTTTCTAAGTATACTTTCTATCATTTCCTTGTCCATTTCCTCCCCTGAGAAGGAGGTCTGTATACAACCCCTGTGTGGATTGTGGTTCCATTGCCGGTCTCCAAATTTACCCACAGTGCTTCTTCTCCTCCCTGTTTTCCCTTTTGTTCTGTTGCTTTGATTCCTTCCCTTATGTAAAGAGCTACTCCTCCTCCTCCTCTTCTTTTACCCTCCCTGTCCCTCCTGTAGATAGTGTATCCTGGTATGTTTGCGTCTCAGTCATGGTTTTGTGTGTACCATGTTTCTGTGACTGCCATGATATCCAGATGTTACTCCTCCATCAAGGCCACTAATTCAGGAAGCTTGTTACTCAGACTATGAGCATTGGTACTCATTGCTCTCCATTTCTTGATGGCTTTACCTTCTGTTGCAGCATCCCCCACTGACTTTTCTACCTTGGTCTTTTTCTCATTTAGTACCCTGTTTTGTAGGGAGAGGCTGGGATTTTCCTGCTGCTTATCAGTGCCTCCCCCCTTGACTAGTTTAAAGCTTGCCAATGAAGCATTTAAACCGATTGCTCAAAGACTTGTTCCCTTCCTGGACAGATGCAGACCATCCTGCCAGTATAGGCTGGTGTCCCTCAGGTGGAACCCCAGTCCCCAATGAAGCCACCCTGTTCTCCACACCATTTTACAACCATTCATTAAACTGCATGGTGCAAAGTACCTCGTCTCTCATGCCATTGACAGGCAGCACCTCTGAGAAGAATACTGTGTGTGCTACTTGTCATAGGCCCCTCCCCAATTCTACAAAGTCCTTCTGCACTGCTCTAATTTCATGTTGAGCCAAGTCATTTGTCCCTAGGTGGACAATGACATCCAGCTCAGACTCCCGTGCAGCTGTTCTCGTGATCCTGAGGATGCGCTTCCTCTCCCTCCAAGCCATGGCACCAGGCAGGCACCTTACTTCAGTTTTCCCTGCTCCCCCCAGTTCTATCCCCCTAATAATTGAGTCCCCCACCAGGAGCTGTTTCCTTTCCTTGTGGTGTCCTCTGCCTCCTTCCTGTGGGCCTCCCTTGTGACAGTTGTCCTCAGCCTCCTCTGCGGGTGCATCCATAGGGGAGCTATGCCCCCCCAGAATGGTGTATGGATTGTGGAGTGGAACAACTGACTGGGTGTGCCTCTGTTCCACCATCCTCACCCTCCCTGAGCCCACTGTGGTCCAACTGCTGTGCTTTCTTCGCAATATGATGTTATTATCATCTCTCAGGGCTCTATGTATGTAAACTTTTTGTTGAAAATTAAGTAATGACCAGACGAAAGAGTAGGGTTTCTCATTAGGGCCAGGTTTAGCTTTAAATGATCTATGGGCTCTTTTGATAATATAATATTTTGTGTCTGGTGTGGGTTCTGCAATTTGAGTTAACAATTTGTTGTAAAAAACACAGGATTACTCCTTTCAATGTCTTCTTTGAGCCCAAATTTTCTTAAATTATTTCTCCTATTTCTGCTTTCAGGATCTTCCAGCTTTGTTTCTAACTTCATGATCTTTCTGCTGTTAGCTATTCTCTCAGATTATTCGTTTTCTGTCTTGTCTGCCACAGTACTGTACTAATTCTGGTTTCTCTGTCCCCAATCTTTACTTTATGCTCAGCCATCTCCTGCCTTATTTCTTTTGAACCACTCTCCATGTTGTTCAGTGTCAGTTTTGTGCTTGAGATTTCAGTCATTTCCACGTCAAAGTGAATAACTGTTTTAAGCTTTGGCTGTGCTTGTTTTTTAAGGTCAGATTCACCTTGGTCGTCTGAGCTGTCACTAGAGCCCGGCAGTGACTACTAATGTAGTTAGCGTCCTGCAGCATCTCCACAAAATTTTCTTACATGGTGTGAGGAAATTGTGTGAGTTTGAGGAGTGAAAGAGTGGTAGAAAATGTTATATTACTTGCCTTTTGTAGGTTCAAATTTTTCACCACCGTGGCTCTACTGATAGACTTCTAAACCAAAATGTGACTTGAATCAGTAAAAAAAAACCAACTGTGACTTGAATCAGTAAAAAAAAAACCAAATACATAAAATGGGAGTTTAAATATTGGTTATTCAGTGTTTTTTTTTAATTTTTTGCTAAATTATTAAAGTAAATAGGCAGGTTTTTAGTAGATATTCAGTATAGAAGCAAGGTGGGGTGCGGGGGAATGGTAGTGCAGAGCTAACTCACACATATCCAGTTGTCCCATTGCCATTTGATCCAGGAAGTGCCTGATTAAAAGCACTAAATATAGCTGAGAGAAAAAAAACAGCAAGCAGAATGCAAGTATAATAGCTTCACATATGCTAACAGCATATCAACATTGAACAGAAAACACCAGCAATACCTGATTTAAATTACATATTGTTTACTGTATGTTCCCTTTAAGGAACCACTGATACCAGTTGGATAACTCTGAAAAATGTGCATTCGACACAGTTCAGTTTATCATTCAAATATTTTTGCAAGTCTTTTTTTTTTCATATGGACTTTATTTTCCTGCCCCTTCCCATTGGCTCCCTTCTGCTGTTGACGCCCCCAACCCCTTCTCCCCACCTCTATGACTTGCCTTCAAGGTTGCAGCATCATCCAGCAGACAGGGGTTCTTTCCTACCCGTAACTTCCCTTGAGTCAGAGCCAGCAGCTTGCAATGGCGCACACAAAGACCATGAAGACAATGCTCACTTTTAACTTCCACTTCTGACTTTCAACTCCGGTGAGTGCTGCTGTGCCACCTACCCTCTGATAGGTAGCAGCCAAGCAGCAGTACACACTGTACCCCCACGACGAAGGAGGAACTCCAATCATGGATGCCAAATCCTCTCTACCCTGCTAGCCTCCAACTGACCTTGGTCCATTCTCGAACCCAGGTCACCAGTTTGGTGGGAGATGAGAAGTCCAGTGCCTTAGCCCACTGTGCCACTGGTCTGGCTACACGTTTACTGTAGTTCAGATTTCCTTAGACAGTATTGTCTGTGGCCTGGGGGGCTGAACCTGCAACCCACTGTTTTATAGTTCTGTGCTTTTACCCACTGTACCATTCAAACAGAACTGTGTAGTTGCAATTCTTTCCCCTTTTTCTTTATTACCGAGGGAAGTGACATAAAAACAAGATTACTGTCCCTTGGGCTTTATTAGCTTTGGCTGCTTGTCTACACAAGACATCATAGTGCCCTGTTTATAACATCATACTTATTTTCTCAGAAAGAGATTTGTGTAATCAAAATTGTGACTTCAGAAGCAGACAAGGCAGACAGAGAAAAAGGGTCAGAGCTCCTGTTTCTATGCAAAGATCTTTAGTAATAAACAAATAAGGGTGACATTTACAAACAAGAGTGAAATGTGAGCTAAATTGTGTCTAGATATTAATATTTTTCAGAGTTGTCCCAACAGTATCTGGGGCTCTTTAAAGCTCTATTGCACTGCAAGCAAACATTCAGCATTGACAGATGCCTCTTTGTGGATTAATCAGAAACAGTTAAATTCATTTCGGAGGAGGGCAACAAAGATGGTACAGGGATTGTAACACAAGTCCTATGAGGACAGACTGAAGGACTTGAATATGTATTCCCTGGAGGAGAGGAGGGAAAGAGGAGATATGATAGAGACATACAAGTATGTTACAGGGGGGAACAGGGTGCAGGAATACACTATTTTCCAGTGAAAAAGATGTTCCAGGACTAGAGGGCATAGGATGAAGTTGGAGGGAGGGTGATTCAGAGTAAACGTAAGGAAGAATTTCTTCACAGAAAGAGTGGTGGACAAGTGGAACACCCTGCCAGAGGAAGTGGTGGGGCCAAAACAATCACGGGATTTAAGAATGCATGGGATAGACATAGGGGTATTCTGGAGGTCAGGGGTAAGGGGCGACAGACTTGTAGAAAAACATAAAGTGAACTTACAAGCTCAAATGGGCAGACTGAGTGGGCCATAGACTTTTATCTGCTGACTGTGTCTATGTATCTATATAAAGATAGCAGGGTATCATTTGCACAGAGACTTATTTTTTGCTCAGCTCTGCATATCCTGATAGCTTTAATGTGTTTATTCCTGCATATTGCTATTGCTAGAGTTAAACTGCAAGTGGGAAGATGAATGGGGAATGCCTGTATCCCTGACACATGCCTGTGTCAAGAATTATTTTTATGATGAGTTATTATTATTAGTTCTAGTAAAAGTGTGTTTTCCTTTTGAATGTTAGGTGCTCCAGAAACTGGGCAAAGCTGATGAAACAAGGGATGAGCAGTTTGAGGAGTATATTCAGAACTTTAAACGACAGGAGGTAAGAGAATTTGTTTTCTAACAGAAGTTGTGTGTTGTTTTGAAAGATTTTGGATGCTGCAACAAAATAAAAAATATATTTGTGCATGTTATGAATAGGGGTTATAAATAAAACTGTCTTGGTGTTATATTCATTGCAGAAAATTGCAGTTAGGCATCAGTTAAGGCTGAAAAACAAAGCCTCAAAAGTAGGGAAATGCGAGGTTAGGGTGAAGAAGTCACCTGACTATTGATAAATGTGCGGTATGTTGTTCATGAAGATGCAAGAGCTAAGGTGATGTCAGCACTGCTTTGGGCAATCATACAAACTTCAGTGAACATCGCACACCATATTCACCAAGAGTTAGGTGACTTTTTCACCCTAACTTCACATTTCCCTACTTTTAAGACTTCGTATTACAATGTCACCTGAAGCCTAAACATGGTTTTATTTTTGCAATGGATTTCCATCTTTTTTTTTTTAGAACAAATGAAATAATAGATGCACACTAATATATGTTGACAATGTCAGCCTTTGGCACGCACTGTTAAAACGTTTACTGTTCTGGTCCTGGGACTCGCAGTCTTTAAACATTAGCAACATAGGGGATGGGCTAAAGGAGAATGAAGGCCTCTTCACAGACAGTGTGACTCTGTAGTATGGTGGACAGTTTGGAAGGGATTAACACTGTCAAGAAAGATGTGGTGAGACTGGAAAAGTGGTCAAGTATTTAGAGGCCAGGGCTGCCCAGGGGGTAATGCACTGTGCACTCATGCCAGCGACCAGGATTGGGAGTGGACTCTGTGAGCTTATTTGGGGAGGGGGTGCTGATTTGATGCTCTCGTACAGTGGAGGACCCAGATAGGGAGGGATGGTGCTCTGGCTGTGATACAGAAGTGGTTCCAGGGAGTTTATCTCCTTCTCAGGGGCATTGCTACGGGCTTGCAGGGTCATCAGAGCACTGCCCACCACTAGCAGAAGTGAGAAGGACTAGGGAATGGGAACAATAAAATCCTAGAAAATTCTGGCTTTCAGGCTGACCATATGACAGTCGCTGGTACTCTTGGGCCCCGCTCTGTGGGGATCCCCACTGCCCAGTGGGGGGAGTGACTGACAGAGCTGGAAGGTTCCTGGACCCTGGCCTGAAGACAGCTGTACAGTAGAAGGTGGCTGTTCCGGGAGCAAATAGCTGTATGGCAAAAAAAAAGTACGTGGCAGCCACAACTCAGTGCCAAAAAGTGTAAGTTAATACAACTAGGGAAAACAATACCCCAAAACAGAGCCCTGGATTGATAGGGTGAGAATGGGGTGCATTATGGAGGAAAGAGACTTGGGAGATAATATCAGTGACAGCCAGAAACCCACTTCTCAATGCACCAAGGGATATGGAAAAGTCAGTAAATTGTTGAAATGTATTAGGAGGTGCTTTCCCAACAGAAGGAGGGAGATGATTGTCCTCCAGTACAGATTCCTGGTAAGGTCTAATCTGAAATACTATATGCAATTCTGGAGCCAAAGGTGAAAATGATGTAGCACCCCCCCGGCACCACCCAGCCTCATCACAAAGGACTAAAAAACTTTAGGCACTGAAGCTGGATACAAAAAGATAAGTAACAGCTAACATAGTGATCAAGTGCCAACACACAGTGCAATTGCAAAAGCTGCAGTATTTCTTTAAATGCCCAAAACATCTAAACCTGACTTTTCGCACTTGTGCAACAGTGCTTCTTCAGAAGTCTTGGCTGCTGCTGGAAGGTACTTAGTTATTTACCCATCAATTTAAAGAGCCATACTAAATGCATAGTAGAAATGTATTACAAACAGCAAATGTTAGCAAGCATTTGTCAATGCCGAATGTTTGCTTGCTGATATTAGCATTGGACATGCAGGAGTTAGACAGATGCAGAATAGGAATGGCAGTGAAGTATTGAACTCATGCCAGCCCCACCTCCACACTGCAGAGGTGGACAGGCATTGGGGTGTGCCTTTGGGTGGATGTGTGCGAGGCATCCCTCACAAATGTAAGAAACAAATAGCAGATTTTTGAAATTCAAGTTGGAATATGGTAATTTGTGTAGTGGTGAGGCAGATTGGCATGGGAGCTGCTCATCCCCATCTCTGTTGGCACATTGATGTACCATTTAGCAATGGGCTCTACCAATCAGAGACCATGAAATTTCAAACCCATGTTCTAAACTGATATAATTGCATGTGTCAGGTGTATTTAATGGCAGTCTAGCACAGGCAGTTCGGTGCTGCTGCGATTGTGTGTCCGATTGACCCACCAGTGACTTGTGACTGACAACTCCTCTGCTCTGTGACTCTCAGCTCAGTGGTATGCTGCTGCTCCTCTTCCAAAGTCCCCGCAGACAGTAAACGGTAGTCAGGCAGAAGCGGCAAGAGCAAGAAGTGATAACAGCTCTTTACAGTTCTTTTACTCAAGATCGTGCCTTGCACTTCCCCTTGCCAGTGCCGCCGGTGCCAGTCTGTGTCCCGACCCAAGCTGGTGCTCACCGCCTCACCCCATCACCCGGCTCTTCTTCCTCACTGGCTCACTCATGCTCTTCCTCACTCTCCCAGTCTTCCTCGCTGTCTCTTCTGTGGAAAATGTTTGCAAGACATGTAACAGGGCTGCTGGGCTCCTAGACCTTTACACGCAGAGCCCTGCACTGGCAAGGCCCCAATCTGACTGTTGCAGCCAATCAGGTCTTTGACTAACTCAGCAGACCTGATTGAGCACTGTATTCCTTACATCAGAAAGGCAGCGCCCCCAAAAAAAACAAAGGCAAATTTCCCAGCAATTACTTTCAAAGCCGGGAAGAAATTATAATAGAAAGCAACTGGATGGAAGCGAGATGGTGGGAGCAGCCAGCTTTGCTACCCCCTGCACTTTGGTAAGTACTCCATGGCATACCTGACATATGGGTAGCTATGCCCTTGTCTTACACTAAGTCTGTAGTGCTGAAGCAGTTGTCGAGTACAGCTGAAGTGGATACTGCTAGTAACAGAATCCTGTATCAGGAGCCTGTGATGAGAGAGACAGAGCGAGGGAGCCAGCAGCACGCTGCTGAAACCTGATCGGTATGACGATTGGCTAAATATGCAAATGACCTACACATTACCACCGCTTATTGCAGCGATCATTTTCTTTCAGCTGTACACCACTGCATCTGAATGGCTGTCATAGACAGCTCAGCCATTCATTGGTGTGATGGTGTCACGCCTGCAAAAAAGGATCGTGGCACTGGAACGGGGGGAGGCACACCTACAAAAAGTCATGTGGTGGCACTATGTTTCTTGCACATGCGTGCAAGCAAACATAAAAATGGGTAGGGAGAATCTGCTTTCTGAGTGGAGTTCATAATAGTAACCACACTGCTAAACTTATCCTCCTTACATTATTTTCTACCGTAGATACCTTTTTTAAGCACAAGAAGGCACTCCAGGATATGAGTTACTATTCCTGAATTGCACTTTCCGGTAGTGAAAGCACTAGGCCATAAGACACCTGGGTGTGAGGTTCAGGAATAGTAACCCACAACCTGTCCTGTCTTCCTTCTTGCTATCATTATGCCGCCACTCCTTCCTCTAACCAAATGGAAAACAATTCATTTATTTATCAAGGATGGATGAAAATATTTACTGTTTCCTTTGGCATTACTAAATCGGCAACTAAGCACCAGTTATATATGTGTTTTATTTATTTCCAAATTCGAGTGAATAGTTAGTTTCGTGTTGGATTGATGCACGTGTTTACAGCAGTAATAACTAATCCTGTGCCTGTCCTTAAAACATACTACTTTCCCTTAACTGCATAAATACTATACGAGTGCATAGCAAGAGCTATACAATTAACAGTTCCTGCACTATGGTCACGTGAGGATATGTTTATGGAAATACAATGAAAATGTTACATGAGAGCACACGTGGCATTTTATGAAGAGAACAATAAATAATACACAACAGTTTCCCTCCGTTTGATGAGTTATTGATAGCCAGCCACAAGCACATCAGATCAAGTAAAACAAGCATTTGTCAGTGCTGAATGTTGCTTACTTCTATGTGCTGTGCAGGTATTTGGAAGTCAATGGAGTGCAAATATTGAAAATTCGCGAACTGACGAGCGTGCGTAGGAACTGCGCAACGCACACTTGTAAAACAGTCATTTTTAGGAAATTTTTCACCAAATTTTCAACATAGCCATTTTAAGACTTCTGCTCATGAACAGTGTCACTGTGATTTTGTTAATGTGTCCCATACATTGAGTTTGCACACTGACTGCGCCATTGTGCGCTACATGGGCGGAAACACGTTTTGGGCAGGATGTGAAAAATGACAGCTGTACTGCTCATAAGGAGGTGTGGTAAAATGGCAATGTTGAAAATCTGGAGTGGAAATATTGAAAATTCGCAAACCTACGAGCGTGCGTGGGAACTGTGCAACGAACGCTCGTAAAACAGTCATTTTTAGGAATTCTTTCACCAAATTTTCAACATTGCCATTTTAAGACCTCTGCTCATGATCAGTGTTACTGTGATTTTCTTAATGTGTCTCATACACTGAGTTCGCACACCGACTGCGCCATTGTGCGCTACATGGGCAGAAACATGTTTTGAGCAGGATGTGAAAAATGACAGCTATACTGCTCATGAGGAGGTGTGGTAAAATGGCAATGTTGAAAATCTGGAGTGAAAATATTGAAAATTCGCAAACTTACAAGCGTGTGTAGGACTTGTGCAACGCACACTCGTAAAACAGACATTTTTAGGAATTTTTTCACCAAATTTTCAAAACAGGCATTTTAAGACCTCTGCTCATTATCAGTGTTACTGTGATTTTCTTAATGTGTCCCATACATTGATTTCACACACCGACTGCGCCATTGTGCGCTACATGGGCGGAAACATGTTTTGGGTGAGATGTGAAAAATGACAGCTGTACTACTCATAAGAAGGCATGGTAAAATGGCAATGTTGAAAATCTGGAGTGAAAATATTTAAAATTTTTGAACTTACGAGCCTGCGTAGGAACTGCGCAATGCACGCTCGTAAAACAGTCATTTTTAGGAATTTTTTCACCAAATTTCAACATAGCCATTTTAAGACCTCTGCTCATGAACAGTGTCACTGTGATTTTCTTAATTTGTCCCGTACATTGATTTCACACACCGACTGTGCCATTCTGCACTACGTGGGCAGAAACACATTTTGGGTGAGATGTGAAAAATGACAGCTGTACTTCTCATAAGAAGGTGTGGTAAAATGGCAATGTTGAAAATCTGGAGTGAAAATATTGAAATTTCGCGAACTTACGAGCCTGCGTAGGAACTGCGCAATGCACGCTCATAAAACAGTCATTTTGGAATTTTGGCACCAAATTTTCAACATGGAGTTTTTGGGACCCCTTCTCATGAATGATGTCACTGTCATGGAGGTATTCAGGCCAGAAGGGTGATTTCACAGTCACTGTGCAGTTACTGCGCGAAATCGCCGCCGGGCCGAACTATTGCCATGACAGTGACATCATTCCGAAAGTAAACTCATGTTAAAATCTGGTAAAATTCTCAAAATGCCTGCGATCTTAACAAAGTTGAACCCCCATCTAGCCCATTATACAGCTTACCGGCATTTCCTCAGTTCGCGGTCGGCTTTGAAGAGTGCAGGCGTGTTCCCAGTCCACCGAAGATCATCGGCGCCAGAGTCCAGAAAGTAAGTATGGGGTGGGGGTGTGGAGAAACTGGAGTGTGCAGTATGTGGGTGCGGGTTGTGGGAGGGGCTGGGAGGCGGCGCTGCGAGACGTTTCGTTTTGCAGGTTTAAAAAAAAGCGTCGTGGGGCGTTTGCCATGCTGGGGTGGGCTCCCAGCATGGCACAGGGCGTTGGGAGGCGTTCAGCCGACAGAGATTAGGCACCCTATCGGCCATGGTATTGCTGCCACACTGGGGTGGGCTCCCAGCGTGGCACAGGACGAGGGGCGTTCAGCCGATGGGGATTAGGCACCCAGTCGGCCAAAGGACTACTTGCCCACGCTGGGGTGGGCTCCCAGGCGTGGCACCTACTGGGGGGGCGCGGCTCAGCCCGGCGGGATTGGGCACCCCGTCGGCTATACAGTGTGTGAGTTGCACGACGCCTGTGTGTGGGGAAGCTACGTGAGCAGCCGATATCTTATCGGGTGTCTCACTGCTTAACTCCCCTTTCAACAGTATGCCACTGCATTTTGGAGCGTGTCATAGACAGCTCCAAAATGCATTGGATTACAGGGGCCGCGCCTGCCAGCACACTGACTGAATTGGAGGAGGAGGTGACACACCTCCGAAATCTCCGATGATGGCACTATGTTTCTTGCACATGCGTGCAAGCAACATAAAAAGTGTTTGATGTGCAACACCAATGGAATAATCATTCAAGTGACTGAAGGTAGATGTATACATGCATCTGCATGGGAGCGTAGTTGGGTAAGTTACTTTCAAAACGTAATCAGTTACAGTTACTAGTTACTTTTGTGTAAAAAGCGATCAGTAACTGTAACTGTAATGTCTATTACTTCATATTGCTTTATATTACTTTTGATCAGTTGGTTATGTACACATAGTAAACATACAGAACCTGCAACCTGTGGTCAGGAAACTCCCTAGAAGCTGAACAAAGAAAATAATATCTAAAAGCAATGTTATATCTGCAGTTGTCAGTGGCCACTCCAGGAATATGGATTGCTGGGAAGGACACAGCCAGGGTCCAGAAATCTTGATGGGGGTCTTAAAGAACCCTTCCCCACTCTCCCAGGCAACAGCAGCCCCAGCATTTGGCTCTGGATGAACAATATTTCTTTGACATTTATCATATTCCCTTTTCCCTCCTCCACTGCTGATTCTTTCCAAATTACCCGTTACAGGTAGCTTTGTACTCAAAGAATTTTGAGTCTTTTTTTTTCAATGATTTCCCTACATTGACTGCACTATTCTGCGCTGGAAGTGCGAAAACACATTTTGGCCAGGATGTGAAAAATGACAGCTGTACTGTTCATAAGAATGTGTGGAAAAATGCCAATGTTGAAAATCTGGAGTGAAAATATTACAGATTTGTGAAGTTATGAGGGTGCGTAGAAACTGCTCAATGCACGCTTGTAACACAGTCATTTTATGGACTTTTGTGACCAGATTTTAAACACAGGCATTTTAGGGCCTCTGCTCATAAACAGTGTCACTGTGGTTTTCTTAATCTGTCCTGAACACTAATTTCCCACAGTGACTGCGCTATTCTGTGCCAGAAGTATAAAAACACATTTTGGCCTTGATGTGAAAAATGACAGCTTTACTGTTCATAAGGAGGTGTGAAAAAATGCCATTGTTGAAAATCTGGAGTGAAAATATTACAAATTCATGAATTCGCTAGTGTGCGTGGAAACTGCGCAACACACGCTCGTAACACAGTCATTTTTGGGAATTTTTTCACCGAATTTGCAGCATAGGCTTTTTGAGAGCCCACCTCATGAACAGTGACACTGGTGTTTCGTTAATCGATCCCGGAAGGCTATTCCATGCGGTGACCATGAACTCTCCTTTCGGGACCAAATAACCAAATCACAGTCACGGAATTCATGAGGTGGGGTCCCAAGAACCCAAATATTTTGTGCCAAAATTTGAAAAAATGACCGAGATATTCACCAAAGTTGAAAAAAACCTATTTATGCCATTATACTGCTTACCGGCATTTCTTCAGTTCGCGGTCGGCTTTGAAGAGTGCAAACGTGTTCTCGCTCCACCAAAGATCATCACGACGGCCTCCAGAGGTAAGTATGGGGTGAGGGGGGTGTGGAGAGGTGGGGTACACAGAGGATGGGCGCAGGTTGCGGGAGGGGCAAGAGAGTCAACGAGGGACCGTTTTCTTTTGTTACAGGTTTTTTTTTATTTTACATAGACGACGTGGGACTTTTGCCACACTGGGGTGGGCTCCCATCGTGGCACCTGGAAGTTTTGGGGGGGCAGTGGAGTCAACAGTGGATTTGGCACCCCCGTTGGCCATACAGTGTGGGGGGGGACACATGAGGACGCTGAACTTTGCCATGCTGGGGTGGGCTCCCAGCGTGGCACCTGGATTTTGGGGGCACTGGAGCTGACAGGGATTGGGCACCCCGTTGGACCATACAGTGTGCTTGGGGGTGTGCTTGGGGGTGTGCATGAGCCGAGGGGCATGGCACCTCCTCAGAACACAACAAATGGAAGTGCATCAGCAACAACCGCTGCAATTAGCCGGTGGTGATGTGTAGTCAGTTGCATACTGCTGGCGTCAGGGCACTATGCAAAATTGTCTACGTTACCACTGCTGATTATGGAGCAGTGTTACTTTCAACTGTATGCCACTGCATATGAACTGCTGTCATAGACAGCTGGGACATTCATTGGTGCAGTGCGGCTGCGCCTGCAAAAATGCTCAGGGCATTGGAAGCGGGGGTGACACACCTACGAAAACTCGTATGGTGGCACTATGTTTCTTGCACATACGTGCAAGCAAACATAAAAATGGATCAACCAAGCCTGGGGGCAGTTAACCCACAAAATGTTACAGTGCCAAGCAAAGTGAGAATTACAGAAGCTTCACAGAGGTGAGGCACATGAAGGCGATATGAAATGTTTGACTCAAAGTATGCATTTATCTTAATGTGTGAGGGGCAGGACCATAACTTACAAGTGGCATGGTCCTCTTCCCTTTACTAGTGATGACAAACTGTATTTTTTGAGTCAGACAATTGCATATTCAGATTATACAACATCAGTTCATTATCACTTTTAAATCTGCTGTTTTATAAAAATGTTACTGATTTCTTTGATTTCAACTGCTGGCTTCAGTGCAGGGGGGGGGGGACCACTAGACTACCAAGGAAACTACTGTTAATATTAAAGTAAGCGAATCGGCATTCATGCAGGGGTTGGGGGCTACTAGACTACCAGGAAACTACTATTAATATTAAAGTAAGCGGGTCAGCATTTGTGCAGGGGGTGGGAGCCACTAGACTACCAGGAAACTACTATTAATATTAAAGTAAATGGGTCGGCATTCATGCAGGGGATTGGGAGGACAGCTAGACTACCAGAAACTACTACTAATATTACAGTAAATGGGTCAGCATTCGTGCAGGGGACCACTAGACTACCAGGAAACTACTACTAATATTAATGTAAATGGGTCGGCATTCATGTAGGGGTGGGGGACCACTAGACTACCAGGGCTACACTACTCTTTTGCATGTAAAAATTCGGGAATCATGGGGAGCACTGCTGCATTACCGCAAGCTTTTTCGGCGGTATCTAGTGCTAGCTGAGTTGCACTAATGACTGTGAGCGCAATGCTATACATTTGAATATGCCGCTGCTGGCATTCATAGAGCTTTCCTGTCCACGCCCCTGCATACCATTACCTATTAGCGTCAGCGCTATCACACAGCACCGGCACTAATAGGGCTTTTCAATATTGCAGCCTTGTGCAAAACCAGTGCTATTCCAGCACTATGGATTTGCGCCAGGCGAAAAGGTTTGAATATCTGGCCCATGATCTGCTAATTTAAGGATGAGGAACGATGAGCTAATATGGCAAGGCGTTGTTGATGCCTTACAGAAATATTTCTTGAACATCATGATCCTGAGTGGAAACCACTACAAAGTTATGCAAATTATGATATTTAATCCATATGTCCTATAAGTCAGTAGTAATTAGTCATTCGAACCTTAATGTTGGGTCCATATGACCACTTCTCGAACTACAGGCAGAAGTTGATCTGAGGCACAAACCTTTTCTTAAACAGTAAACTAATAAGAACATCAAACGCTGTTAAACATGAATAAAATAAATAGAATCTGGGACTGGTAGAACAAACAGTTCACAGGCACGATGATGCAAGTTTAGGCATAATGAAATATCAAACGTTTCAAACGTGTCAAGAGCTCCAATTATAAATTACAGTAAAAACCTCTAAATAGTCCAGAATTATATCCCTTTTCAAAATTACAGGTGCCACCAATACAACTATGAGATCTTGCTTTCACTTTTATCCAGGCTAGGATGGCTATGTGCTGAAATCTGGGAATGCCAACTGAGCATGTAATGCAATCTCAATGGCTCGCAGCACGAGGCTTCGATCATTTTAGAGACTGAATCACTCCTCTCCCCCAAGAAGACTCAAGCCGAGTAAAGCCAATTAATAAAATAATAGTTCTGATTGCAAGCACTACTCCAGCACCAGTATCAATGGAAAACCAAACAGATTTAGTGAAGTGTTAAAAATTCTAAAATGGATATATTGGTAGGCAATTATTAGGGGACATTCCCAGAGGTGCACCTTTAACAAACCAAACTTTTGGGAAGGTGCTAAATCTTTCAGATTATATCATATCACTTCAAGTCTCATCTTCTGTTTTTGGGCTCACTGAATGACAAGCCCAATTTTAGTAGGTCTTTAGTAGCCAGGGTACATAAGTTTCTCCCTACTTAGATCACCAACACATTTTACAGGTTCCCCAATTACTGTATTATCTGTCTTTCTTTAAATAATGAGGACCTGTCTCTTTCCCTCACTGCATAATCTTTTGGGGAACTGCATTTTTTCTTTGTTCTGATCAGCTAAACGTAAGGAATGTTGTAGCATATGCAGTGGAGTGATTGCTACTAGCTAGAAGAAGACTGTTGTCATCAGTGTGCTTTTACTACAGGTCTGTACCCATTTCATTACCACCCCTCTTAACAATTTGGAGATCCAGAAATTAAATCTAATAATCTGGATTCCATTCACTATCCACACTCTGGCAATTCTGTTGAATACAGCTGAGTCACTAGACATCTTCAAGCAAAGCTCCTCCCATAGACTGGGTGGTTTATTCTCTGGCTCTGTCCCATGACATTATATCTTTTTTTACAGTGGAAGGGACAGGTCTCCTCCTTTCACAGCTCCGCATGCATTGAAGGAATTCCAATTCAAATGTTAATTTCTCTGGTGAACTTAGACTTATTCTAAATGTTTTCATGCTATATTTAGCTCGCTTGTCTTCTGCTTTCACTCCGTCATCAAGTATCAGTCATGGAATGACAGAAACCTGTGTTTAAGTGTTGTGTGTGCTGCAACAGGAAGAAGTGGGCCATGGACACATCTGTCTATTGCCTGGGAGAACACCATCCCTGCTGTCTAGTGATGCTTTCCTTGCCGCTGGAGGAACAGAAGGCTCAGCTGCTTTATGGCAGTCTCAAGGACTGGAAATCGCCCATGATGGCTGCGGGGTTGGTGGCCTTTGAAGAGTAGGTGGCTGCTAGGATGAGCTCATCCTGAGTCTAAGCATTGGTCCCAGCTAAGCCCATCATCAGGAGGCCTTTCACAGATGACTTCCATGAAAAATGCTTGACCCTTCAGATCTATGGGAGAGCCTACCCTACATCAAACAACATAAGAAGCACCATTGTCATAGGTAGTAGGACCAGGAAAGGTCATGCTCTTCCCACTCTCTTGACTTTCCAACTGCTTGGCCTTGGTGGAGCTCCCTTTGATTGAGGAACAGGTTGATATTCTTGTGGTAACCCTGTTGGAGCATTCGACCCCAACTCTGGTTCATTTGCTGGTCGAGATTTTTCTCAAGCCGGTCGACCGGCTTTGAGAAGAGCTCAACAAGGAGTCATTGATCTCTTGGACCCCAGTTCTCTGGTTTTTATGCAGGAGGATTCAACTCGGTCAGTGGCACCAGCCAAGCTGACTTGGGAGGTGCCTACCCTGGTGGTTGTGCCACTGGTGGTCTTGCTGCCTAAGCAAGTGAGTTACACAGAGCCTTTGGTGGACCTGTGATGCCTCGGGCCTTCATGTCAACAGTCAAGGTTGAGATTGAGGTGCTGCCCATGGTCTCACTCTCGTTTGACCAGCAGGCATCGATCCCATCCTCTGGGGAGGATCAACATCGATGCCATCTTTATCAAAAATATGAAGACATACAATAACAGCAGTGGTCTCTCACAGGGAGGGGCAGAGCTCTGCACTCAGGACCCATGGACCCTTGACCTCCTTCAGTCATTCCTCTGCTGGTGACATTCAGATTACTCCTGTACTGTAGGTGAAGCCAATCTACCACAGCCACAATTTGGGCCCCCCCCATGAAGGAGTTCTGCCCCTCTGCCAGCCTGCCAAGCTACCTGTCAGTGGAAGTCACCTAAGGCTGCCAGGTGGTCCACGGTCCCGGGAAGTGGGCCAGGGTGGTGTTCTAAGAGTCACTGGACTCCAAGGATGAGTTCTTGATGACCTTGAGCAGGACACAGTTATTCAGCTGAGACTTCTCAGATGGTCTGCCAGCCTCCTTGGGCTCGATTCCCTTTGGGGTGTTGCTCCTCTTGATGTCAGATTCCATGAAGGTCCCTTTGGAGCTGGTTCAGAAGCAGGCTAAATACCCATTCACCAGCATCCTTGACAGGGATGATTCCCCAAGGGTCGCCTTTCCAGTGACTGGGGCCACCTTGGGACTGCATCGGAGCTTCGGTAGCACCCAGCATTCTGCCTTGAATCCTCCACCCAAATGGTCCACAAGTTTGCAGTCCCAAGTGGGGTTCTCGGTCTACCCCTCCGTGGAGGACTTGGTCTCTAACTCAGTTTTTTGGAAGTTGAAAGGTCAAAGGAATGTGCATAAGCCACCCAATAGGGAGTCCATGAAGCTGGTTTATGCTGCCAAAACAGTATGTGCAGCTTCATCGCTTGGTCTCAGGCAGCACAGTTATGCTGTCATAATGGCTAACTTTGGCCATTCCCTGTTTGGGATGGTTGGGAACCTTCTCCCTCTGATTCCAGCTGACAAACAGAAGATTGCCCAACAAATCCAAGACCATGTCTGTATGCTGGCTAAACAAAGGCTCCCAATGGCCTTGGACATGGGTGAGTCTTGCTCCCGTTTTATGGCCATGGCTGTGTCCGTCTACCATAGGGCCTGGATGAGGCTGTTTACCTTTACACTATACACCAAGCACAAGCTGGCTGATGTCCCATTCTTTGGCACTGACCTCTTCAGCCCTAGAGTGGAGAGACAGCTCACCCCCATTGAGAAGTCCATTGTCACTCTGGACTCTGTGGCTTCATCCCAGAGAGACTCTATGACACCTATGCCTAAAAAAAAAACATTTGGCTCCAGTGATTTCCTCCAGAGCAACATCAGTAGCAGCCCACACAGAGATAGTTTCAGTGCTGGTATTAGAAACAGATGTTTGGTGCCTAGGGCTAAAAGGGGTGGGGCGGGGGCCTCCAGTTTCCAGCCTGCTGGACCACCCTGCAGGTCTGTTAATTGATGGATCGTGGGGTGCCATTCACCCTCCCATCCAGTCCCTGTCCCAGCTGTGCTACAAGAGAGTGTGGGCAGTGGTGGACAAATGGTTGGCTCTACACTTCGAGGCTGTCCTGCCATACCAACCCTGAGCCCCTAGGGAGTCCTGGGTGCTGGCTGTTCTAAAAGTTAATATTATTCTGCTCCTAGAGCATGCGGGGATAGATTGGATCCTGGAAACTCTGGCCGCATATGCTACATGTCCAGGTATTTCCTGGCATCAAAATGAATGGGGGGGGTTTGGTGCCCCCATATTGGACTTAAATGATCTCAGCAAGTTCTTACAGAAGTACAAGTTTGGATGGTCTCTCTGAATCAGATTATATTATTCCTGGAGTAGTGGACCTAGTTTTGCACCCGGGAACTCCAGGATGTGTTCTTCCACGTTCTAGTCCATTCGTCCCAGTACCAGTACCTCCGGTTCCAAGCAGAATGGGTGCTATACCAGGTCAAAGTTGTGCCTTTTGGCCTCTTGTCTGCACCAAGGATCTTCACCAATTTCCTGGCAGTGGTGCCAGCCTTCCTTTAGTGTAGAGGCATCAGGATGTACCTGTACCTATACAGCTGGCTGGTTCATCCAGGGAGGCAGTGGAGCAGTTTAGGGATTTGGCCCTCCAGACCTTTAAGGACATGTGCCTTTTGGTCATCCTGGCCAAGTCCAAACTGGTCACCATGCAGGTGATGAAGTTCACCAGGGTAGAACTGGAATCAGACCTTACATCCTTTGCCTGATAATTACTGATTGGGCGCTCGTACCTGGCCCAGAATTTTCTGTGACTCCTGGTATTCATGGCAGCTTCGACCAGCATAGTCAATTTGGTAAACTGGTGGGTGTGCTACCTACAGTGGGAGTTGGGCCATCAATAGTCTCAACACCTATGTCTTCTGGACCAGCCAGTCCTGGTGACCTTGTCATTGTGTTAATGCCATTGAGTGGTGGCCGTGACCTCGGGTCTTGGAGGAAGGAACTCCATTTGGCTGCCCAGAAACATCTGTCATGCTGACAACAGACATGATTCTGGTATGGTGGGTAGCTCACATGGGATACCACAGAGCTCATGTGTTCTTGTCACACTGGGAATCTCAGTGCTACATCAGCCTGCTGGAGCTCCATGCAGTGCATCTGGCACAGATGGAATTCATTCTGTTGATTTGGGGTCATGTCATTCAGGTCCAGATGTACAACACGACCTCCATGTTCTACCTGAACAGGCAGAGCAGAATGCAGTCCTTATCTCTTTGTCAGAAGGCACAAGTGCACAGCCTGCAGGCTGATTTCCTAGCCATCCTTGTCCTCGGTGAGAACAACCAGCTTGTGGACACTCTTAGCCAGGTTGGAAAGATGTCATGCAAGTAGTCCCTGCATCAGGAGATGGTATACCTCCTGTTCTTCCAGTGAGGTACCCCTTTGGTGGATCTGTTTGCCTCATTGGAGAATGGAAACCTGAGGATGATCAGTGCTCACCCCATCAGACCAGGATGCAGTGGGGGGATGCCTTCTCTCTGCCCTGGACCCCAGGCCTTCTGTATGACTTCCCTCCCTTTCCATTGGTTCACAAGGTTGTTGTCAAGGCCAGGCAGTACAAGGTGCAGGTGATCCTGATAGCTCCAGATCGGCCCAGACAGTTCTGGTATTTGGATCTCCTCAGCCTCAGCAGCAAGCCCCCATGGAGGTTGCCTCTGTGCCCCGACCTGCTGAGGAGACAACAAGGTATGGTCCTCTACCTGTACCTTCAGTCTCTGCACCCCCTCAGTCTGATACCTGAGTTGTTTGAGTTCCATGGTTTAGACTACTCAGAAGACATCCTTCATGTTGTGGAGACATTCCAAAAGGAGTTGATTTGCAGAACACAGGCATTCACTTGGAAAAGATTATCTCTGTGGTGTCAGGGGAAGGAACTTGATTCCCCTTGCCTGACCAGAGGCTATGATTCTCAACTACCTTTGGGCCCTTTATCAGTTGGGATTGCAAGCCACAACCCTAGAAGTGTATCTGGCATCCTTGTATACCTGGTGTAGGCTGGTATGCTGACGGTGGTGCAGGAGAAGGTAGTCAGGCACTTTTTCAAAGGCCTGAATCACTTGTCCCCTACAGTGTGCAAACCACCACCTCCATGGGACCCGCTGCTGAGGCTAGCTATGCTCATTGATAAGCCATTTAAGACTATGCACAAGTGTGAGTTCTCCCACTTGTTGTGGAAGACCACCTTATTGGTGGCCATCACATTGGCCAGAAGGGTGAGTGAACGCCAGGTGCTCTTGATGGAGTCTCTCTATCTGGTCTTCCACAAGGACAAGATTGCCCTTTGCCCCAATGTAAAATTCTTTTCGAAGGTCATGTCAGAACTCTGCCTGAATCAGGGGATTACCTTCCAGTGTATTTCACTATCCCGACCTCAGACACTTATTGCAAGCTCCATACTGTGAATGTAAGGAGAGCCCTATCCTATTATAAGCTGCACAAGGTGGGGATTTGTGGTGAGGCTCTCCAGCTGTTTGTCACTTAGGCTGAAACCATAACTGGGAGACTGGCAGTGAAGTGGAGTTTTGCCAGTTGGATCACATCCTGCATCAGCCTCTGCCATAGGCTGGTCTGTAGGGAGTCATCCACGGGGCTAAGAACTCATTCCACCAGAAATGCCATTGCCTCAGTGGCTGCTTTAGGGAATATCCCCTTTGTAGAGATATGCTGTGCTGCAACCTGGTCAGAAATGCACACCTTCATCTCCCACTACAGCATTGATGTGCTGAGTCATTGTAGTACTCTTTTGGGACCTCAGTCCTCTAGTCTGTGTTCGCCAAATAGGAGTACATGCCTTTGGAGTTTACCAGAGTGTGGATAGTGAACAGAATCCACTTTATTAGAAATATTGGTTATTCACCTGGAACCGTAGTTCTGTTAATATTATTCAGTTCACATCCACACAACACAGCCAACCTTTCCTGGCAAATGGCACCTGGATCCCTTCTTCCAGCGTGCACAGCCCTGATGTCACAGGGCAGAACTGGAGAATATACCACCCCGGTGGTGGGAGGAGCTTTGTTTGGAGACATTCAGTGACTCAGCTGTACCCAGTAGAATTGCCAGAGTGGATGTAAACTGAATACCACAAACAGATCTATGGTTACAGGTGAGTAACCTGTATTTCTAAAAGAATGGATACAGTTTACTATCCACACAATGGCAGTCTTCCTGGAGATTGCAGAGTCATCAAAATGTCTTCAAGTTAAACTCCTTCCACCACCTGCGTGGTTGAGAAGTGTTGACGCCACCACCTCCAGTACCTCCTCATGACATTAGATCTTCCTTTCCCCTGGAAGGGACAGGTCTCCTCCTGTGCAGTTCTGCTTGTGTAGAAATATATCACAATTTAAAGTGCTTTACTTGGCAAATCTGTAACTTCTCAGTCCACATTTTGATATTAAGGTTGCTCCTGCATCTTCTGTCAGTGCGTCACGATCACTCTTGATGATGTAAGGCAAGAAACCAGGGTTCAAATTCTGCACTGATGTAAGCAGAAGATATCGACCATGGATTGGCACAACACATGCGTTTACTGCCTTTGCAGTCTACGTAATGCTGTGAATTGCAGCAAGTGCCATGCTGCCAGTGTTCATCAAAGAATGGAAGGCCAGACTGGCCTTGGGAAGGCAAATTGGTCTTGGTGACTGGCAGGTTGGCAGCACAGCTTCTGGTCTTGGAAGTGGAAGTGGCAGCTGTGGTGAGTTCCTCTTTGGTCTCAGTACTGTTCCTGGCTGGGGCCAGCATTGGAAGGTCCATCTCTGATGGTTTCAGAGAAATGTGCATGGCCTTCCAGACCTTCAGAGAGAGCCTTTCTTACTGCATCAAGGTGCACAAGAAGCAGCATCGCTGCAGATCATGGGACCAGGAAAGATCACACTTTTCCCACTCCTTTGACTTCCCTGACTGCTCAACCATGGTTAAGCTTCCTCCATCAAAAGTTTGGTGGACAGCTCCATGGTAACCCCATCAGGACTGTCGGCCTTGACCCTTATCCACTTTGCTTGAAGAGACAGTCAAGATCTCTCTCTCAAACTGGTTGACGGCTGTTGGAAGAGAGCGATGAGGAGTTGATCCCTCAGACACCAGTGCTCCCTTTCCTCATGCAGGAGGACACGGCCCAGTCAGAATGCTTGACTGAGTTGCCTTGGGAGCTACTGCCACTGGTGGTCATGCTTCTGAGGCCTCTTTTGGTTACTCTGACAAAGCAGATGGTGTATACCAACCCTCCGGTGTACGAATGTCAACATGGATCCTCAGGCCAATGATTGAGGTGTTGCTCACACACATGATCCCATTTGACTGAGAAGTGGCGCCATAGACAGTCTTCAACTTCTTCATCCTCAGGAGAGGAGAGGCACTGATGCCGGATACATTGATGCTACAAGGAGCTCCTCTGCCTATAAACTATTGCAAGGAGGGGCTCTGCTCCAGGACCATCAGTTCCCTGGCCTTTGCCAGCCGTTCCTATGTTGGTCCTCCAGACTCAGCAGACTGCCATGTCTGCAACACTTCCACTTCTGGTGGAGGCCCCTCCACCACAGCCACTGTTCTGGGCTCTGACCAAGGACTCACTCCAGGCTGCTGGCTTGCCAGGCTGGTTGGCAGTGGAGATCCATTGAGGCTTAGGACTTAATTCCACCAGACATACTGCTGCCTGGGTTGTTGCTTCCAGGGATATCCTCATTAAAGACATATGCAGGGTTGCAACCTATACAAAAGTGCACACTTCATCTCCCATTGCAGCATCTATGTCATGAAGCTTCAGGATGCTGCTTTTGGGTCCTGTGTCTTCCAGTCTGTCTTCATCAAATTGTAGTGCATGCCTTGTCTTCTCCTTCTGTACGATTGCTAGGAGTCTGCCATTGTGAGGATAGTGAACTGTCTCCACGCCTTTAAAAATATAGGTTACTCACCTGTAACCGTAGTTCTAAGAGTGGTGTACAGTTCACATCTACACCACCCATTGACCTCCCCTGGCAGTGTGGCACCCAGATCCCTGCTTCCAGCATGCAAAAATCTGTTATCACAGGGTAGAGCTGGAGGATAGACCACCTGGGTGGTAAGAGGAACTTAGCTTGAAGACATTCCAATAATTCATCTGTCTCTGGGAAGCCTGCCATTGTGTGGATGTGAACTGTATACCACTCTTAGAACTATGGTTACAGGTGAATAACCTATATTTTCTTTCTATACAAATACTTTAGAATGCAGATTTTCATTAATACTCTCAGGTATATTGTAATCTCACCACATTCTTCTTCATTCCCCCTTCAGATGATAAAAATATCCATGAGACAGACTGCCATTCTGGACATGGAACTCACCAGCTTGGAAATAGTAGGTGGAGTGTTGGTTGGGGAACCCCTGGGGTCCAATGACCATAACACCATTTGGTTTAAACTGACCCTGCATAGCAGTATAGTAATATTCTGGATTTCGGGTGAGCAGACTTTGATGAGATGATGGAATTACTCAAGAGGAAGTTGGTTGTGGTGAACAAAATCAGGGGGCTGAGAGAGAGAGAGAGGTGGAAGAAATTTAAGGGGCCATTCTCAAAGCAACCAAATTATGCTTAAGAACAGTTACCAGGTGTAGCAGGCACAAGAGACCAATCAGGGTCTCTAAGACTGTTAGGGAGGTACTGAGGGCCAGAAAAGGGGCCTTCATTAGCTACAAGGAGAAACAGAGGGATGAAGAATGGAGCAGATACCAAGTAAAGATGAAGGTGGCCAAGAAGGCAGTCAAGGATGAAAAAGTAGTTACTCAGTTGCGTATTGTGGAAGGGGCACAAGGAGAGGAAAATCTGTTTTTTAGGTACATCAGTGAAAAGAAGATGAGAGGGGGAATTTTTAGTCTGATGAAGAGGGGTACAAGACTAGAGGAGGATGAGCAGAAAACAGCCATTCTGAGTGACTACTTCTACACAGCGTTCACAGTGGAGGACTGCACCAGAAAGCAGCATAAAAAGCTGCTGCAGGGGGATCCCAGACATGATGCAGGTGGTAATTACAGGAGAAGGGGGTTGAAAAGGGCATTCATCCCTGAAAATAGATAAGGCTCCCGGGATAGATGAGATTTGCCTTAGGTTGCTTAGGGAATTGGTATTGAAACTGGTTGAACCCACGGTAGGGCTATTCAATATCTCACTACAATAAGGAGTGGTTCCTGCAGATAGAGGATAGCGGGCATGGTGCCACTCCACTTGGCAAGGGACAAGGAGGAACCATAAAATTACCAACCCGTCACTCTTATCTCCATTGTAGGTAAACTGATGGAGACACTAGTCAAACTGCACTTAGTATACTATCTGGAGAGAAATGGGCTCTAGGATAGTGAGCAGCATGGGTTTCTGGCAGGGAGGTCTTGTTAGACCAACCTGATAGTATATGACTGGGTAACAAGGGCAGTGGATAAGGGACAAGCAGTCGATTTAGTCTTCTTTGACTTCAGCAATACATGCGACTCAGTGACACACAGAAGGTTGATGATGGATCTGGGAGCAGCAAAGGGCCTAGTTAGATGGATGATGAGTTGGTTAGGACAGAGACAGCAAGGAGTGATGGTGAGTGCTGTCAAATCAGTGGAGAGAGTGGGGTACCACAGGAGTTAGTCCTGGAAGCAGATCTTTTTAATTTTTTTCACTGATGTAGGAAAAGGAATAAAGAGGAAGATGTCTGTTCACAAATGACACTAAGCTGTGTGGCAGGGCAGACAGTGGGAAGGGGGTATAGGGAGTTGCAGTTGCATGAATCTGAAAAGGTTACAGAGGTGGTCTAAGGTCTGGCATTTAATATTCAATGTCAAAAAGTACAGGCATCCCAAGGAACAAGGAACAAGAACCTCAGGACAGATTAGTGGATGGGAGAGGGTTAAGCTGGCCACTACTGCAGAAGAAAGGGTCCTGGGGGTTATGATAAGCAACTCCCTGAAACAAGCCAGCCAGTGTAACAAGGCCTACAGCAAAGCGGTCAACATATTGGGATGTATTGGAAGGGGTTTTAATAGTAGGAGGAAAGTGGTAATGCTATCTCTCTCTAGATCACTGGTGAGACCCAATCTGGAATACTGTATCCAATTCTGGAATCATTACCTGAGGAAAGACAAAGACTGGCTGGAGACAGAACAAAGTAGTGTAACCAAATTGATTCATGCCCAGCAGGGCAGATCCTATGAGGACTGGTTCAGGACACTGAACATATACTCGCTGGAGGCCAGAAGGAAGAGGAGTGATATGATAGAGACCTTCAACTTCCTGAAAGGAGTAAACATGGTAAACTGCAAATAACTACTTAGCAGAAATGGTGGGTCAAAAAACAAAGTGACATTAATATAAGCTGGGGGAGGGAGTGGTATTTAGGAGAGATGGGAGAAATGTTTACTTTACAGAGATGCAAAAAAATGTTGTAGGTGCCGTATTGGTTCTTTTAAAAAAACAGATCCAGAAACAAATGATTTGATACCTTTTATTGGACCAACAAGGATGTTACAGAAAAGAACAAAGTGCTTTAGCTTTCGAACCAACCAGGTCCTTCTTCAGAAGCTTTGTGGCAGTTTTTTCAAATATCCCATACTATTAACACCAGATTATATAGAAAAAGCAGAAATAATTCTCATTGGTTTAACATATACATTTAAAACATAATAGAAGATTACGTCAGAGAAGCTAATTAACACCAGTATGCCTTAAACTGAAGAGCCTCAGAAGGGCAAAGGTTATCAAGAATTCTCTACAGCCAGAGAGTTCTTGTCACATAAATTTTAAAATGTCTCAGTATGCCAAGAAAGTATTCTAGTGATAAAAAAACCTTGAGTAGTATCTTCTTAATACATGTAAGATGAGCTACAACTACATTCCAATTGTCCTGGTATAATAAAGGACAGATAATGAGAGACAAAATCCTGAAATTAGGTATAACTGAAGTTGAAATCAAGCCTCAAATTAACCACACATATAAACATGATGCATGAAAGTATCACTTGTAAGTGTAAGTGCAAAAAAATAAATAAAATTTCTTGTCAAGGACCCCCAAGAAAACGAGACCATGAGCCTGATAAATGTGGATTTCAACACAGAGTCTGTGTATAACAAAAATGCACAGAATCAGTCTAACAATCTAAATGAAAACCAAAGGAATTACACCTTAATGAACCCAAGTAAATGAGATATGCATCTTAATATGAGCAGTTAAAATGTGACAGTGTGAAATCCACCCACTGACAACTAATAGAAGGAAATAAATGCACAATATATGTGAAAACTAAGTGTTCTAGCCACATAACAACTGCCCCATGCCACGCTCCACCCACACATATGTGTGTACATACACCATACCACACCCCCATACACACACACACACACACACACACCTGCACACCCCACACAACCACAACACACAACAAATATAGCAAACACATTCCACACACACCACACCACACCATGCACAACAAACAAAACACACATGCATACCATACCCACAACACACAAAAACACAACACACACCAAACACACACACATACATACATACATACATCAGTATACACACACACACACACTCAAACGCACTCACCACAGTGTTAAGGTGAAAAGTCAACAATGTAGATAACCATAAACTTACAAAATCAAAGGCCCACTGAAGAACTAAACTGTTTATGTCCATCTTTTAAAGTAAAGGTCTATGTAAGTTTAAGTGGAATAATGTGTCATGTACCCAACATCAATGTTCAATCCATCAGCCACCATATTGAGAAGTAAAATAAGTCTAATTTCAGAAGCCGTCTCTGTTGTGTACTGTTGAAATGTCCTTTTAAGACCATCACAGACATATCTAGATTAGTGGTCATCCTGGGAGAAGTGCTGGGCTACTGGTTTCTCAATCATCTTGTGATTAATAGAATGTCTGTGTGAATTCAATTAGTCTGGAGATGTTGGCTTGTCTCCCACATAACCTGTGTGAGGACATTTCTTGCATTGGATAAAATAGACCACATTACTTGATGTACATGTATAATTCCCCTGTATCCTGAATAGTCTGTTTTGTGATGTAACTACACAGTCTGAAGTGGAAATGAGGTTACATGTCTTACATGCGTTGATGACAGGGTCGTGTACCATATGATGTCATGGTATTCTGTTCCGGTTCAAGTTGACTCCTAATAATCAGGTTGGTTAAATTAGGTGGTTGTTTAAAAGACAGTAGTGGTAGTTCTTGAAAAATACAGTTAAGGGTTTCATCCTCACTAACTATTGGATGGAGATCCTTAGTAATCTTACGTAGGAGTTCAAGGTCAGGATGGTATGTGACTACTAAGGGTATTCTGTTGGTAGTCATCCGTTCCTTATATTGCAGTAGCTGTTCTCTTGGGACCTGTGTTGCACGTTCCACTGCTCTGTCAATTTCCCTGGATGAGTGTCCCTGCTCAATAAAGGTGTTTTTCAACATCGCCAGATGTGTGTCTCTGTCTTCCTCATTTGAACAGGCGTGATACCAAGTGCTTGACTATATATAACAGATTTCTTTGTGTGGCTCGGGTGATTACTTTTCTTGTGTAAGTATCTCTGTCTGTCTGTTGGTTTCCTGTAAAGACAGGTATGTAGGGTACCATCCTTAATAGTGACAGTGGTATCCAGAAAATGTACACTTGTGGCAGAATATTCTAGGGAAAGCTTTATAGTTGGGTGGAGGTTATTAAGTTCTTGGTGAAAATCTTTAAGTGTGTCAGTGCCCTCTGTCCAAATTATAAACAAATCATCAATGTAATGGAAATAAGCCAGTGGTTTATGTGTACAGTGCCTTAGAAAATCCTCCTCCAAATTCGCCATAAAAAGATTAGCATACTGAGGAGCCATCCTGGTTCCCATTGGTTCCATAGTTTGAACATAATGTTTACCATTAAAGCTGAAGTTGTTATGTGTCAGAATGAATTCAGTGAGTTTACCACAACTCCAGGGTCAATGTTGGGGTCCAATTCTTTGTCATGCAGGTATTTGAGGCAGGCTGAAATGCCATCTGTGTGTGGAATATTAGTGTAGAGGAGGTTACATCCATCGTGGCTAAAAGGGTATCAGGTGGTAAGTCCTTAAAACCAGAAAGTTTATGTAGGAAGTGAGTGGTGTCCTTGATGTAACTATCCCTTTGTATACCCAGCGGTTTGAAAATAGCTTCTACAAACCCTGATATCCCCTCTGTCAGGGTGCCATTACCAGAGACTATGGGTCTACCAGGATTACCAGGCTTATGTATTTTAGGAAGCATGTAGAATGTCCCTGGCTTAAATTAGCCCTGGCACACTTAAAGATTTTCACCAAGAACTTAATAACCTCCACCCAACTATAAAGCTTTCCCTAGAATATTCTGCCACAAGTGTACATTTTCTGGATACCACTGTCACTATTAAGGATGGTACCCTACATACCTGTCTTTACAGGAAACCAACAGACAGACAGAGATACTTACACAAGAAAAGTAATCACCGAGCCACACAAAGAAATCTGTTATATATAGTCAAGCACTTGGTATCACCGCCTCTGTTCAAATGAGGAAGACAGAGACACACATCTGGCGATGTTGAAAAACACCTTTATTGAGCAGGGACACTCATCCAGGAAATTGACAGAGCAGTGGAACGTGCAACACAGGTCCCAAAGAGAACAGCTACTGCAATATATGAACGGATGACTACCAACAGAATACTCTTAGTAGTCACATACCATCCTGACCTTGAACTCCTCATGTAAGATTACTAAGGATCTCCATCCAATAATTAGTGAGGATGAAACCCTTAACTGTATTTTCAAGAACTACCACTACTGTCTTTAAACAACCACCTAATTTAACCAACCTGATTATTAGGAGTCAACTTGAACCGGAACAGAATACCATGACATCATATGGTACACGACTTGTCATCAACGCACATGTAAGACATGTAACCTCATTTCCACTTCAGACTGTGGTTACATCACAAAACAGACTATTCAGGATACAGGGGAATTATACATGTACATCAAGTAATGTGGTCTATTTTATCCAATGCAAGAAATGTCCTCGCACAGGTTATGTGGGGGAGACAAGCCAACATCTCCGCACTAGAATGAATTCACACAGACATTCTATTAATCACAAGATGATTGAGAAACCAGTAGCCCAGCACTTCTCCCAGGATGACCACTCAATCTCAGATATGTCTGTGATGGTCTTAAAAGGACATTTCAACAGTACACAACAGAGACGGGCTTCTGAAATTAGACTTATTTTACTTCTCAATATGGTGGCTGATGGATTGAACATTGATGTTGGGTACATGACACATTATTCCACTTAAACTTACATAGACCTTTACTTTAAAAGATGGACATAAACAGTTTAGTTCTTCAGCGGGCCTTTGATTTTGTAAGTTTATGGTTATCTACATTGTTGACTTTTCACCTTAACACTGTGGTGAGTGTGTTTGAGTGTGTGTGTGTGTGTATACTAATGTAATGTATGTATGTATGTGTGTGTTTGGTGTGTGTTATGTTTTTGTGTGTTGTGGGTATGGTATGCATGTGTGTTTTGTTTGTTGTGCGTGGTGTGGTGTGGTGTGTGTGGAATGTGTTTGCTATATTTGTGTGTTGTGGTTGTGTGGGGTGTGCAGGTGTGTGCGTGTGTGTGTGTATGGGGGTGTGTGGTATGGTGTATGTACACACATATGTGTGGGTGGAGCGTGGCATGGGGCAGTTGTTATGTGGCTAGAACACTTAGTTTTCACATATAGTGTGCATTTATTTCCTTCTATTAGTTGTCAGTGGGTGGATTTCACACTGTCACATTTTAACTGCTCATATTAAGATGCATATCTCATTTACTTGAGGGTTCATTAAAGGTGTAATTCCTTTGGGTTTTCATTTAGATTGTTAGACTGATTCTGTGCATTTTGTTATACACAGACTCTGTGTTGAAATCCACATTTATCAGGCTCATGGTCTCGTTTTCTTGGGGGTCCTTGACAAGAAATTTTTTTTTTTTTTTTTTTGCACTTACACTTACAAGTGATACTTTCATGCATCATGTTTATAAGTGTAGGTTAATTTGAGGCTTGATTTCAACTTGCAGTTATACCTAATTTCAGGATTGTGTCTCTCATTATCTGTCCTTTAATATACCAGGACAATTGGAATGTAAGTTGTAGCTCATCTTACATGTATTAGAGAGAATGCCACTCCAAGGTTTTTTTTTTATCACTAGAATGCTTTCTTGGCATACTGAGACATTTTAAAATTTATGTGACAAGAACTCTCTGGCTGTAGAGAATTCTTGATAACCTTTGCCCTTCTGAGGCTCTTCAGTTTAAGGCATACTGGTGTTAATTAGCTTCTCTGACATAATCTTCTATTATGTTTTAAATGTATATGTTAAACCAATGAGAATTATTTCTGCTTTTTCTATATAATCTGGTGTTAATAGTATGGGATATTTGAAAAAACTGCCACAAAGCTTCTGAAGAAGGACCTGGTTGGTTCGAAAGCTAAAGCACTTTGTTCTTTTCTGTAACATCCATGTTGGTCCAATAAAAGGTATGAAATCATTTGTTTCTGGATCTACTTTACAGAGAGAATGGTTAAATTGTGAAACAGCCTACTGGCAGAGGTGGTGGGTAGAAAACCGTTAATGGGTTTAAGCATAGCTGGGACAGGGAAAAGGGCTTAATAGTTATTCAGGGGTAGCAGTAAGGCAGGGAGTGGGGGGGGGGGTGAAAGCAAAAACCCAATCTAGGCAATTAGGTCACGGGGGAGGGCAGGTAAAACTGGGCAGACTGGATGGAGTTTTTTTCTGCCAACACTGTTTATGTTTCCATGTTTCTATATATCCATACCACAAATCCAGCCTATCAAAGAATTGATTTTTGGCACTGCTCCTCAAATGGTCTGGCTCCCATATATCAAGACAGAGGTTGGCAAATGTCACTCCTATTGCTATCTGTGACAAACTTTGATTGTGCTGTCACTGGTGTGTCATGAATTCATGCACAACAGTGACTGGATCCTCAGGCAGAATTTAATTTCAGTGCTGTGCCACCTGCCTGACTACTAAGGCAATTTGCACTTGTTCTAGTCCCACCATGGGCCACTGCTCATCCAGTGCAATGCCTTGCCTTTGACAACAGACCCAACCCTTTAGTTACTCCCAGGAACATCTCACATGCTGTGTATAAGACATACTGTAGGTTGCTTTCATACTTGGTAGTCTTGTTCTTTGGTAGCAGAACACCAGTTTGTTCGATAGAAAAGGATTGTTACTTGCCTCATAAAACACTGCACAGTCACATTTACAATACAAAATTACAGAATTGGGATAAAAAAACAATAGAGAAGGCAAAGCCAAACAGTGAAACCGAAAGACCACAGAAAAAAGAACCTCTCTAAACTGCCGTCTTAAAGATCTTACCCTCAACTCTGGCTTGCTTCTTTTCTTGGGAACCAAGTTGCTACTACAGCCTGAGATCAGTGGATGGCACGTTTCCTTTCTTACAGTGGACACCTGCTATGCTCTGCTGGCCAACTGAGTCTGAACTTCTGAACTCAGTATTCAGATATTTTTATTTATATGAATGATCCTGTACTACATAACACTGACATTAAAGGAGTACTACTGGCAGAGGTGAAGCCCCGACCACTGCACAGATCGGGGCTACACCTCAAAGATCCCCTCTCTAGGCACCATATTAAATCAAGGGTTTTGTTATCTTATTACTCGTAAAAAGTCCCTGATTCTCCGGTTAACCCTCTCAGGGTATCCATCCACTTATCGCATCATTTTGTCAGTCACAAGGATTGGACTCCCTTTGCCACTTTGCTCACAGGGCTGGCAAAAAAACAGTTTCCAGCTAATATGCATGCTCCCAGGCAACACTGTTTATTGGGAGTTTACCCACAATAAACTCAACTACTTCCAGGGGTTAAACTGGGCAGGAGCCTACTGGAACTCAATTCCACCACCTCTTAAAAAACAATATAACAGTTCCACCATCTCTGTCATCTTTCTCCACAGACTAATATAGGAGAGTTTCGCCACCTAGAAATCTACATGTGAGAGTTCCCCCACCTAAATATTTCGAATTTAACCACTGACTACTTCTAATGCTTGATAAGGTTACCAAAACTACAGGAGGTTCCTCCTGTGGTCACGCTGGCTGCTTCTATTGCTGCTGAGGAACAGATTGCTTCTTTCTGCACTACCGTTTCTCTGTCCTCAAGAGGCTTTCTTTTGGCTAGACTGTGGATTGTGACACACACAGCATTTTTCTTGCTATTGAAATCATTACCTATTGTCACATCTACAGGGAGATCAGAAGCAACTTCCACCTCGTATGTCCCCTGTCTGCCTTCCCAGCGCAGAAAGACGCAGGCCATTGGTATGAGGATTGCAGGACCTGTGACGCCCCAAATTTTGGAAAATTGGCCTGACGGAATCTGATCCACATGGATTGGATTTGGATCCTGCCTAACTACTGAGATAGAGGCCCCAGTACCTCAGTCCCCGAGTTACCATCTCATTCACTAAAACTGGATGCATGTGCACAGTAGAGTTAGCAGGGATTGCAATTTGAAGAACAGGCCACTAGCTGCTGGATACCTTCTAGATTACCACCTCCCCCTGCACTTTAACTGTTCGTTAAAAAATTACAACAGTCATAGGACAAATTCCCTGGCTACTGGAAAAAAACACCTCTGTTCTCTTGGCGTCTTAGTTCAAGGACCAGTAGGTTTTACTTTGGGCACTGCAGGCACAGGCTTGGTTCCCTTACATTGCCCCTAGGGTTCCCTTTAAGCCACCCACAGTCCCTCCCTCACTGCAAGTGCAATCTGCTGGCCACATACAGATCAGCCCCTTCAGATGCCTCCTCCTTGGAACTACATGCCATGTTCAGCAAAAGGTTATCTGATGTAGTAAACAAAGTATGGTTGTATAAGAACTTAATGTAACAGTAGATCTTCAAGAGTATCTCTTGCAGCATATCATAATGTGTAGGTCATAACGAGTAGGATTCAGCCGCGGCGCCATTTCCACCGGATGACTTTTACAGCAGTCGACCCTGAGACCTCCCCCAGTACCACCATGTGGTATTCACCTGGCAGGTATAAAAGGGGGAGGTCCCAGCCACTCCTCAGTTCTTTTTATATCTCGGCGACCATATGTGTAACCATATCTCAGGGCCTCCGATGAGAATCACAGAGGGAAATTAAGGCAGCCGCTCATGGAGTACTACAGGAAGGAGCAAGAAACCCTTTTGAAGCAACAGCAAGGGGGGAAGGAGGGTGAGGTTGCATGATCTGCTGCAAGAGATGCTCTCGAAGATCTACTTTTAGGGTAAGTTCTTACACAACCGTACTGTCTTCTTCAAGTCAATCTCTTGCAGCAGGTCATAATGTGTGGGAAGATTCGCAAGCAGTTATTATACCTAGTGGGAGGAGGAAGTGAATCATGAATGCTCAGGACAGTAGGCCTTGTAGGATGGCTCGTCCAAAAACGGTTCACCTCTCAGAAGCAATGTCTAGACTGTAATGCCTGGTGAAGGTACGTACAGTAGACCATGTGGCAGCTTTACAAATATCCAAAGCTGAAATGCCACGTAAACATGCCAAAGAGGCGGCTATGCCTTTGGTAGAATGTGGCTTTACAGTTCCTGTGAGAGGTACTTCGTATTTAGCATAAATAAACATAAAGCAGTTGGCCAACCATGTGGACAAGCACTGCTTTGAAACAGTAATGTCCTGGTTTCCAGAGGTGAAAGAAACAAAAAGTTGCTCGGTTTTTCGCAACGTGGAAGTGCGGAGAAGATAAATACTCAATATTCTATGTGCATCGAGAATATGAAGCATGGCTTCCCCTGGATTCTGAGGCTCTGTGAAGTATACCGGTAATTGAATGGTCCGATTTAAAGTAAATTCAGAAACAACTTTTGGCAAGAATGCTGGGGTAGTGCGTAAAGACAAATGGTCATTGTGACGTGCAACTCCGAGACACATCTGCCAGACGTGATGGCAACTAAAAACATAGTTTTCCATGATAGATAATGAAGGTCACTGGATTCAGTGGGCTCAAAAGGACTCGTGGTCTATTTTTCAAGCACAAAATTCAAATCCCAGACAGGGACTGGATCCCAGATAGGGGGACATAGGTGTAGAATACTTTTCAAAAAGGTTTGAATTAAAGGTAACTGGGACAAAAGAATGTTGTCCACAGGCACATCAAATGTGACTATGGCCGAAAGGTGGACTTTCACAGAGGAATATTTCAGTCCACCCTCCAACAAGGAGAGCAAATAATCTAAGATGCACTGAGGGGAACACTCATAAGGATCTAAGTCCAGTGTAGACGCCCAACTAGAGAAGCGTTTCCACTTCATAGAATAAGAAGACCGAGTAGATGGCCTCCTAGCTGCCTGGAGAACTTCTGCCACCTTTGGGGACACCCAGAAGCATGAGAGGACTATTGTCCTCGGGAGCCAGGTGTGCAGGTGGAGGGAGTGAAGGCCCAGGTGTAACAGGAAGCCTTGTGCCTGGGACAGTAAAGCCAGGCAAATAGGCAGAGAGATTTGCTCCAGTTCCGAGAGCTGTAGAAGCAGAGGGAACCAAATCTGTCTCAGCCAGAACAGCACTATGAGAATAATAGATGCACCATCCTGGACCAGTTTGAGTAGTACTCTCTGAACAAGTGGAATGGGTGGGAAGGCATTAAGAAATCTTCCTGTCCAGGAAAGAGATAATGCTTCCCACCACACAGTTCCAGGACCTCGCACAAGAGAGCAGTAAAGTGGCAGTTTTGCATTTGAGGAGAGGCAAATAGGTCCAACTCTAGTCGGCCCCACAAGCGGAATACATTGTTTAGAATGTCAGACAAGATTTCCCACTCGTGGGCCTATGCAGTGGATCTGCTCAATGCATCTGCCAGGGTGTTAGACACCCCAGGGATGTGTACTGCCAGAAGATGAAAATTTCTGTGGATCGCCCAATACTACACCCTCATTGATTCTCTGCAGAGATGGTAAGAATGGGTGCCACCTTGTTTGTTTAGGTAGTGAACTACCGTAGAATTGTCTGATTGCACTTGCAGGCAACCTGGGGGGAGGTGAGCCTCGAATGCCTGTAAGGCATAGAGAACCACCCTCAATTCCAAGACATTGATGTGGAGGCAGGCCTCCATGGATGTCCAAGATCCCTGTGATCTGACATGCAGGAGGTGAGCACCCCAGCCTGTCAAGGAAGTGTCTGTAGTCAGAATGAGACTCAGGATAGGAGATCGGAATGGCATGCCTCGTATGAGATTGTCCCTTGTCTTCCACAATTGTAGGGCTCAAAGAGCCAGGGAAGACATCAGGACTGGGGCATCAAAATCTTCCTGCCTCTGGTCCCACTGGACTCTGAGGGACCACTGAAGGACCCTCATATTCAACCTGGCATTGGGGACCACCAGTATTGTGGCTGCCAAATGTCCCAGGAGGTGGAGATAGTCTCTTGAGGACACTAATCTGCTGGACTCTTAAGCTTTATGCCAAAGGAATATGGGCATCTGCCCAAGCTATGGGCAGATAAGCCATACCTATTTAGGTGTCTAGCATGGCTCTGATATATTGAAGGCGTTGAGTAGGGTCCATTTTGGACTTCGGATAGTTTACCGCAATCCCTACTTGGGTGAACGACTGTAGAGTTCAAGAAAGCATGAGAGACAGCTGGTGGCTAGAGGATGCTTTCAGGAGCCAGTCATCCAGGTAGGGAAACACATAGAGGCCTTCCACTGCGACCACCACTAGGCATTTTGTAAATGCCCTCGGGGCCAAGGAAAGACTGAAAGGGAGGGCCCTAAACTGGTAATGATGACCCTGGAACATGAAATGCAGGGCCGTGACCAGGGAGGTGCAAGAGATGTGGTTGCAGTAGGGCCCACACTTTCAGGGGCCCACTGCCTCAGAGGTTATCATTAAGAAACCTTTTTTTTGTCATTTTTTGTACATTACTCATCCATTTGAAATTGGGATACTCAGAAGGACTGCTACAAAAAAACCTATGCTATAAAAATGATGTATGTGCTAATGGTTAGTTTATGCTCATTGGTGGGCAGGTAGGGCACCACAAAATATTTTGTAGGGGGGGACATTTAAGTCGTTGGCACAGCCCTGATGAAATGCAGAAACCATCTGGGGGCTGGGTGCATCATGATATGGAGGCCTGTATCCTTCATATCCAGAGAGCAGAGCCAATCTCATGTGTTCAGCAAAGGGAGAAGTGTCAGAAGGAACACCATGCGGAACTTTTGGTAAGTGATGTAGAGGTTGAGACACCTCAGATCCAAAATGTGGTGTAAATCACCTGTCCATTTGGGAACCAGGAAAAAGTAGGAGTAAAATCCTGCACCCTCCTGAGGAAGGAGAACTTGTTCGATGGCCTGTTTTGAAATCAAGGCATCGATCTTGGTCTGTAGGACCAGTGCCTGGTCTGGTGGGTAGTAAGAGACCCTGGGTGGCAAAGGAAGAGGCATCTCCATGAACTCCAGTGTGTGTCCTTTCTCAATCAGTTGCATGAGCCACTGGTTGGAGGAGATAGCATGCCACCCTTGCAGGTGCGGGGAAATCCTGCCCCTGATGGCCATAGGTAGGGCTTCCATACCCACAACAGGAGGAAGACCTTCAGGCAGAAGGCTGGCCCTGCTATGGGGCAGCAGGGACGTAACAGGGTTTCTGTGCATTTCTAGGACCTGGCATTTGTAACTGAGGTTTTCTTTTATTGGCAGGTTGCCTGTTGGATGAGGGACAGCCCCTGTAGGGATGGCCCCTCGAGGAACCCCTGAAGGTCGTTTCGTATTTTGGGTGGTAAAGGGTCCGCACTGATTGAAGGGTGTGACCAGACTCCTGTAAATCTTTCAAGATGTCTTGGGTCTGTGGACCAAACAGCTGAACTCCTTTAAAGAGAGCATTCAAATTTGATTGCTGTATGTCCTAGGAAAATCCAGACACCCTGAGCCAGACGTGACGTCTGAGACATACGCCAGCAGAAGACGTACGAGCCATAGTATCCATGGCATCATAAGTGGCCCTCAGCAGGTGGTGGCATACCGCCACCACAGTAGACAAGTTTGATCGTCAGCTTCTCCTGGACAGAACCTGCTGGGAGGGACTGGACTGTCATCTGGGAGGCCTTTAGAATTTCCTCCTGATATTTCAGGAGGTGTCCCATGTAATTGAGGAAATGGAGGGACAAGGCAGCCAAGGAAAAACCCATTTTCCTTTGGCATCCAGTTTCTTCGATTACGTGTCCAGGGGCTGAGCACTCATGTGTTGAGTCCTAGAGGACCTATCATGCACAGCATTGATCACCACCAAGTCCGCCTGAGGCAGAGACATGAAATAGGGATAACCATCGGAGCTTGATAAAGCCAATCAGCTTTCCTTGGATTGGAGAGAATCTTGAAAGTTTGCTTCCAGGCTGCCATGATAGCCTCTTCAAAGGTGTCTACCAAAGGGGGGAACAACCAGAGTGGGGCATTCTGGCACACCCAGGTACTGAGACAGTTTCTTCAGAGAAGCATCCTTCTCAGTGCCCTGGAAACCGAACATTTTCTGGAGGTGGATCATAATGTCTGAAAACGTTGTGTCATCTGGCGGAGAACAAGGGAGGTCAGGAGTAGGTTCCCCCTGAACAGAGGAGGCGGCAGAAGAGGACTGATGGGAATCCTTGTGGTCCATGTCGTCCTCATCCTCCTGGTCAGCCAGATCCCAGTTCTGCAGGAAAGGGTCCTTCATGTCCATGTCCTGGGCATACAGACCCGGGGAGACAGAGGAAGGGCTGGTCATCTGCTGGGCTGAAGGAGGCCTAGAGGAAGCTGAGTCAGGAGTCGATGCTGGGTCTGAGTGAGGCCCAGGATGATATTTACTAGAGCCTGGACATCTATCATGGCCATCTATCCAGTGAAAGTAGCTGTGGCAGACTGGGCAGATCATATGGGTACCACCGACGGAATGGGATCAGGTAGTGGGACCAAACAAGCAGCCATCGATGAGGGGTGCACATAGGACCCCAAGATCATTGATGAGGGTGCCAGCATTAAGCCTTGTGGGGCAAGGCCAGTCAATGATGAGATCACTGACAGGCCTCTAGCCCCATGGAGGGTCCATAATCATTGACGATGACAGAATCATTAACTGAATGCCATGTATCATTGATGACAGAACCATTGATGGGCCAAGAGGCAAGGCTGTTGATGAGAGAATTGTCAATGAGCCTGAAGCCATCATCGATGGATGATGGCTAGGCAGCATGGAAGGGGGGCTAGCTTTGAAAGCTGCAGAACAACCTTAGAGCTTCTCATAGACAGAGGAGCCATCGATGAGGGAGGAGAGGAGCCCACAATCGTTGACGGTGTTGAAGAAGATGTGTGAGGAGCTACCTTCTCCATACTCACTTTTGTTCTGGAGGATGACACAGGGGTGGTAGAGACATGCTTAGTTTTTGAGGCATGTTTCTTACCATGACCCTGTGTAGACATGGAGGGGTCTCCAGTGGATCAGACCCTGAAGAGGATGTTGAGAGGTGTCTAGATGAGAAGCATTGCTGCAGCTCCAAGAGGGCTACCTTCTACTCCATGAGAAACTCACGGAGCTACTGCAGCCGTAAGCATTTTGTGGCTCTGTTGAATCTGTTACAGAAGGCACACTCCATGGAGTCATGTCCAGGACCAAGGAAATGAACATAGACTTGTGGAGGTCTTCTTTTGTGATTCTGTGGCCACAGGAACAACTTCGGAATAAAAGGTCCGAAGACATTAGTAGCAACATGTAAAACAATAAAAGTTGTGGGTCAATAGAACTCTTCTAAGGTGACTGGAAAGCAGGAACCCCAAAGGAGGACGTGTTGCGTGCAGGTCGAAGTTGAAAAGAATTGAGGAGTGGCTGGAACCTCCCCCTTTTGTACCTGCTAGGTGAACGCCATGTGGTGGTGCTAGGGGAAGGTCCCAGGGTCAACTGCTGTGAAAGTCATTCAGTGGAAATGACGCCTGCGGCTGAATCCCACACAATATGACCTACATGTTATGATCTGCTGCAAGAGATTGCCTCGAAGAAGATCAACTGTTCCATTTAAAATAAATCTTTGATTTGATCAATAGATCTGGCTTTTGCCCCTTGGCTTCAACCCAGTGATAAAAAAAAAATCACACATTTGCACATACATTACTGAATAACTATCTCCTGGGACCTTTCACCACTCCATACATTTCTGCTAACAAGCCTCAGAGTTATTTCAAAATATTTAAGCAGAATATTTTTTATTTTATCATAGTCTATGTGTAGTCCTCATCATCCATTCTGGCAAATACCTTTGATGCACAGTCTGTAAGTAGAGGCGTGCAGTGTGTTGCCCAAGAAGCCCTGATAAATTTAAATTATGCGTACAATCACTCAAAAGATTTCAGAAATAAATCTAGACCCTCCCCCCTCCCATGAGGCATATTAGCATTAATTTTTGCTTCTTGGGTGGGGGACCTCTGAAGCCCATACTTACAGTTTATTGCCACGCCTTCTGGTGCACAATCTCCATCTTTATCTCTTGTGTTCATGTTCACTCTTTCTCTCTCAGTGTTCCTTCTCTCAGTCCTCCTTCATCTGGAACTCATGCAGGCAGTGTCTGCACCACTCCTGCTACAGTCAGATCTTGTGCTGCCACTGCCACATTCACTCCTCTGCCTCAAGCTTGACATTTTGCTTGTCAACTTCTAGCTTTGCTTTTTGTAGCTCTGCCTCCATTTTCACCTTCTACAGCTGAGACTGCTTTCTATGTTGGCTCGCACTTGCATGCCAGCCAACATATTTCAGTAGTAGCAGATCTGGAGGTGTGGTCACTGTGGTCAAATGCAGGGCACGCATCAGTAGGTGCATCCCTCATTCCCCAATAAGGCAGCATGTAGGCGCCACACCAGCAACATGTAATGTGGAGAGCACATCTAAAAAAGGGTCTGCTGCAATGAGAGCCAAGCTCATCGCGTAGTGGCACCTCCCGATGTGCCTTTCCTGGTGAAGCATTCTAGTAAACATGGTGGCAGTCACCACAATGCTGACTTCGGGGGTGCCCAATCCCCCTGTTGGTATACCCTGATCCAGTTCATGTGCCAACAAGAGAGCCCACTCCCCGTCGGCATAATGCCCCCCATTTGTTGTGTGCCGAGGGGGGTGCCCAATCCCCTTGGCTCTAGCCCCCCCTTCGGTATGAGCTGACGGAGGTGCCCAATCCCCATTGGCCAGCCCCCCAATCTCTCAGTTGGCACGTTGGGAGCCCACCTCAGCATGCCAAATGCCCCTGTAAAAAAAAAAAAATCCTGCAATGTTTTTTAACTTAAAAGAAGAAAAACAGTCCCTGGTGGTCTGTCCTGCTCCTACCCCAACCGGCCCATCCTCTGAGCACCCTGCCTCCTACACCCCCCCTCACGCCATACTTACCTCCGGAGTCCGGCACGATGATCTTCAGTGGACCGGGAACACGTCTGCACTCTTCAAAGCCAACTGCAAACTGAAGAAATGCTGATAAGCTATATAATGGCATAAATAGGGTTTTTTTCAACGTTATTACATATTTCGGGAATTGTTTGGAATTTTGCACCACATTTTCAACATGGGGTTATTGGGACCTCTCCTCATGAATTCAGTCACTGTCATGGTGTTATTCAGTCCCAAAAGGTGATTTCACGGTCACTGTGCGGAATCACCTTTTGGGACTGATTAATGAAATGACAGTGCCACTGTTCATGAGGTGGGCTCTCAAAAAGCTTATGTTGCAAATTTGGTGAAATAAATCCATTCACGCTCATAACTTCGTGAATTTGTAATATTTTCACTTCAGATTTTCAACATTGTCATTTTTCCACACCTCCTTATGAACAGTACAGGTGTCATTTTACATATCCTGGCCCAAATGTGTTTTCGCACTTCCGGCGCAGAATAGCGCGGTTGCTGTGTGAAATCAGTTTTCAGGACAGTTTGAGAAAATGACAGTGACACTGTTCATGAGCAGAGGTCCTAAAATGCGTATGTTGAAAATTTGGTGATGAAAGTCCATAAAATGACTGTGTTACAAGCATGCGTTGCACAGTTTCCACGCACCCTTGTAACTTCGTAAATTTGCAATATTTTCATGCCAAATTTTCAACACTGCAATTTTTTCACACCTCTTTATGAACAGTACAGCTGTCATTTTTCACATCCTGTCCAAAATGTATTTTTGCACCTGTGGCGCAGAATGTCGAGGTCGCTGTGGGAAATCAACTTTTGGGACAGATTAACAAAATCACAGTGCCACTGTCCATGAGGGGAAGTCCCAAAATGCATATGCTGAAAATGTGTCTCTTCAGGGTGGGGTTGAGGTTGGCGTCAGTTCAATACTTCACTGCCATTTCCATTATTTATCTCTAACTCCTGCACTACCAATGCCAATGCCAGCAAAACAACATTTGGCATTGACAAATGCTTGTTCATTCTACTGCTCAGTCTCTGCCTTTGCCTTAACCAGGGCCAGCGCTTGCTGCATCCTGTTTATCTGGCCTGGTTGCACAGCTGCCCCGGCTATAGGCTGTGGTTCATTTAATGTATGTACTAAAATGTTTTTCTGTAGTGCCCATCCAGGACCACCTTGAAAATGAGCTTGCTCAATGGTGCTATTCCTGGTAAAATAAAAATGATTGATTAGTCCTGCACTGTTCTCCTGATTACTTTTCTCAAGTACTTTTATCAGTTCTACTCTTGCCTGGGCCTTATCATAGGCGATCCCTCTCCCGCAGCACAGTTCGTGCAGATGTGCCAGAATGCACTTTTCATGTAAGGTATTCATAATGCCTTCTAGACTGCACTAAGGTTTCTAGAAATAAATAAAACAAGAAGTGTAAAAATAGCCCTCTGTGTATTCCTTGACTGGATAGGTAACCTTTCTATTGGCAGTCTGTGTTCTGTGTACTTGGTAAACGCTCACTCCTCATTCAGAGCTCCCTGCTGCCAGCCACCTGGCACTTCAAGAAAGCACACTGCTCGCAAACCATGCTGCTAGTTTATAAACAATGATCCCATTTCTGCACCAACAATTTGTGGCAAACTTCTGCCCTGTTGTCACTGGTCTGTCATGATTTCACACACAAGAATGACTGGACGCTTAGACAGCTCCTTGTACTTCAATACTACCACCGCCTGGCTGATTACCAGGGGATCTTGTTCTTGATCTAGTCCCACCATGGCCACTGCTCACCCAGTGCAAGATTCTACATGTGATAACATAGCCAACCATTTAGTCACTTCCAGGAACCTCTCAGCTTCTCTGTACCAGACAAACGTTACTGTCATCATGGTAGTCATGCACTTGGTAGCAGAACACCAGTTTGCTCAATAGAAATGAATTGTAACTTGTCCCATGAAACACTGTGCAATCACAAAGAATATTTAATAGCTAAATATTTAATATTCAATTGCTAAATTACAGAATATATAGTACAATACAAAATGAATAAAACACACTTGGGAATACAAAACAAATCAAACTGAAAGATTACAGAAAGAGCCTCTTACCCCCAACTCTGGGTTGCTTCCTGTTTTAGGAAACAAGTTGCAACTAAGGCCTGAGATTAGCGGATAGCATGTTCCCTTTCATGCAGTGGAATCTGCTATGCTGTGCTGAGTCTGCACTCTGAGCCCAGTACTCACATATTAACCCCTTTAACACGACAGGCTCTTCGCCACATTAATCAGTGCAGAGCAACTAAAGCGTTACCTCTGTTGTCGTGTAGAGGCTCCCGGCACCGCATCCAAAGCGAGCATTCGCTGAAATGAAGTTCCCTGTTTTTTGTGGTTCGTCATTGCATTCTGTAATTTCACACCGCTCACTGGTGCTGTCTAATCTGATGACAGCTCTCACAAGATAGCCTTTTGTGAGAGACTCCTCAATTTCCCATGCTGCACTTCCCTACACGTGGTCCCAGGGCTCACACTGTAAACATCGTTCCCGAGTTCAGCTTTCTTTACCCGAGTTCAGCTAAATATATATTCAGATATTAGAAAGCTGAACTTTGGAAACCAGTTACTTTTTCAAAATGGTGGCTACAAATGACTTTAAAAGCATTCCGAAAGTGGAACCGAGATACTGGACTTGCACTTATGCATATTCACATCTGAATATGCATGAGCGTATGTCCATTGCACAGTGTCACAGCTCTGCCTTCGGAGCATTTTCAAAGTAGTTTGTAGCCCCTGTTTCCAAAAAGTAACTATTTTCCCAAGTTCGGCCATCTTTCAAATTTCAGAATACATATTTAGCTGAACTCAGGTCCAATATGTAAATGACACTACTCACCGCAAACCCCCCCTTCCACGGAAGCCTTGGGCTCTCAGCCAGCTGAAAAGATGGAGAAAATGCTGGAAGAGTCACGGGATCAGTGCCTCCTCTATGGTGTAGAGGGGAAAGGGAGCGGTGGAGAGGGAGCGGTGCAAGCAGTTAAGAACCACTACGATTCAGTGCTGCTCTGTGTAAAAGGGGCTATTAACTCTCTCAGATTATCCACCCACCTATTGCATCATGCTGTCAGTTCTAAGGGTCTGTCTCCATCTGTCTCTTTTGCTCATGAAACTGGCTCAAACCGTTTTCCAGATAATACTGATACTCTCTGTTGCTTGATAAAGCTACCGAATATGCAGGAGGCTCCTCTGTTATCCAGACAAGGCTTTTAATGTGATGAGATCAAACTTTCAGCCCCTCCCTGTATGACAGTAATCTGCTCAACAGAGGGGTCCTTTGCAGTAGCCCTGAATGGACTACACTCCCTTAAAACAAAACCCTGCCCATGACATTCCTTTCAGCTCCTTTTTATGTTGGCTTGCGCACATGCACAAGCAACATCTTGTGCTAGTAACACATTTCAGAGGTGTGTCAGTGTCTGCGAACGCAGGGCATGCTTTAGTAGGTGCGTCCCTCATTCCCCAATGAGCCAGCATGCTAGCGCTGACAGAAGTTGTATGTAAAGTGGACACAGCTTGTAAGAAAAGTGCCACTACAATTAGAGACAAGCTCGTCATGCAGTGGCACAGATAACATGTCTTCCTTACGTGTCTTTCCTGGTGAAACATTTAAACAAACATGGCGGCTGCCGCCATCTGCCACACAATCCCCAGGAAGCTGACTTCGGGGATGCCCAACCCCCCTGTTGGCATGTCCAACACCACCCCCCCCAATTGTGTGGCACACTGGGAGCTCACCCCAGTGTACCTCCGTTTAACGGAACGCCAATGGCAGCAGCATGTTCTTCCCCCACCCCACCCCCATTGTGTGGCACACTGGGAGCCCACCCCAGTGTGGCTAACGTCACCCCCCAAAAGTCATGGGGCACACTGGGAGCCCACCCCACCATGCCCAACATTTGTTTTCTTTCACCTGTAAAGAAAGAAAGCCATCCGCAGTTTTTTTTTTCTGTACCTGAAACAAAGGAAATGGTCCCTTGCTGTCAGTTGTTGCACTCCCTCCCCAACCCTCACGCACCCTCTGCGCACCCCATCTCCTCACACCCCCCTCACCACATACTTACCTCCGGAGGTCCAGCGCTACGATCTTTGGTGGAGTGGGAACACGTCTGCACTCTTCAAAGCCAACTGCAAACTGAAGAAATGCCGATAAGCTGTATAATGGCACAAATGGGAGGGTTTCAACTTAGGTGGATATTTCAACCATTTTTTTGAATTTTGCCTCCAAATTTTCAATATGGGTTTCTTGGGACCCCACCTCATGAACACATGCAGTGTCATCTCATTATTCGGTCCCAAAAGGTCATTTTGCAGTCACTGCGCAGAATCATCTTTTGGGACCGATTAACGAAATGACAGTGCCACTGTTCATGGGGTGGGGTCCCAAAAAGCCTATCTTGCAAATTTGGTAGAAAAATTTTCCAAAAATGACTGTTACGAGAGTGCATTGTGCAGTTTCCAAGCACACTCGTAAGTTCGACAATTGTTAATATTTTCACTCCAGATTTTCAGCATTGCCATTTTTGTACACCTCCTTATGAACAGTACAGCTGTCATTTTTCACATCCTGCCTGAAATGTGTTTTCGCACATGTGGCACACAATGGCGTGGTCGCTGTGGGAAATCAGTGTTCAGGACAGATTAACAAAATCACAGTGACACTGTTCATCAGTGGAGTTCTCAAAAAGCCTATGTTGAAAATCTGGTTAAAAAAATCCCCAAAATAATTGTGTTACGGGAGTGCATTGCGCAGTTTCTGTGCACGCTCATTACTTTAACAATTTTTCAGATTTTCACTCCAGATTTTTAACATTGACATTTTTTACACCTCCTCATGAACAGTACAGCTGTAAGTTTTCACATCCTGCCCGAAATATGTTTTCGCACCTGTGGCGCCAAATGGCACAATCGCTGTGCAAAATCACCTTTCTGCTAACAAACTCATTGTGCCACTGTTCATCAGGTAGGGTCACAAAAAGCCCATGTTGAAAATTTGGAGTGAAAATACCAACAAATGCCTGGGGCGTTAGGGTTTCCAACCGTAACGCCCCACCCTGTACAGACTGACAGGTGTCGGGGTGTGACTTGGGATTGTCAGCTGTAATGCTCATGCATTTCCATCCCCACCCTGCAGCCAGTGACAGGCAACGAGGAGTGCCTTGGACTCTTCTGCCCCAAAGTTCACCCCATTCTCCTATACTGTACCCATTTCAGTGTATTTACTTATGGAATGGGGTGAGCTTAAGGTCCGAAGACCCCAAGGCACACTGCGACACTTGTCAGCGTCTGCAGGGTAGGGTGAGGTGAAATGGCAAGAGCGTTATATTTGACAACCCAAAGGCACACCCCAATAACTGTCAGTCTCTGCAGAGTGGGGGTTGGGTCAGTGTCAGTTCACTACTTCACTGCCATTCCTGTTATGCATCTCTCTAACTCCTGCACTACCAATGCCAATATCAGCAAGCCAACAATCAGCATTAACAAATGCTTATTTTTAATTTTCTTTTAATCCTTTCTGACCACAGACCACCTGATGAATAAGAATAATTCCTCAACTAGGCCACATATTAATTTCACTGGGGTGTCAAACAGACGAGGCATACTGATGAGTCCTGGTAGGACGAAACACGTGTCTATGTCTTCTGTTGGCACCCTTTGCAAACTGTGTGAGAGGCCTTTCGGCACCATGCATTTCTGCTTAAAGTTGAACCAGCATAATATTCTGTGGTGATTTGCATATGCAGCCCATGATGTTGCATTGTGGGGGCATGTGTGATTTTGTATTTCTTTGAAACTTGGCTTCCCAGCCAAATGCCCTTTGGGGTAACCATTGCCTCAGTGCATGTACACAGAGGTTCTTTGTCTTTTTCACATATTAATGTTACAAATCTATGTCTGTGTTACACCTTTCCTTAACCTGGAGGTAAAACCTGCTAAGGAAAGAAAACTTGTTTTATTTATAAACTTCCTCAGCCATTTTCAACAAAAACTGGGTGGGGAACCCTCACCCTACCTCATACTAAGAAAAAAAGTAATGCATCTGGACCATCCTGATCTGGAATATTAGTATAGAGAACTTCAACATGGAGTGTGACAAAGAGCCACTTACTATTACAGGAGGCAGTAGAGCGCAGAGGTTCTGGCTCTGAACTGCAATCCTGGAGACCTGGGTTTGAATCCCACAGCTTCCACTTGCATACTGTGTGACCCTGAGCAAGTCACTTAACTTCCTTGTGCTCCCAGGTTGCACCTGTAAACAAGCTTTCAGCTTAGTGTGTCTCTCCTGGTTATAAAACAAAACAAAACTATCCATGTCCAAAAATCTTCGATGATCTGGAGAATATTCGCAGTGTTAGTAGTATATGAGGGAAGACCAGTAACAAAATGTTTCAGAAAACTGTCAAAATATTGTGATACGGTTCTGTCAGCCACCTGATGCCAGAAATAATAGGTTGACTGGGTGGGTTATGGGTATCATTCTGGACCTTAGACAACACACATATTATTGGGATCACTGGAAAAGGAACAGTCACAAAGGCGAGTTGCAAGTTGAGGAGTCTTGGTATAGGGTGGAAGCTAGCTTGACAGGTAGAAAACTGGCTGAGGGACAGGCAACAGAGGGTAGTTGTTGGGGGAGAAGCATCAGCGCCCAGGGCAGTGACAAGTGTTGTCCCACAGGGATCAGTACTGGGAACAGTCCTGTTTAACATGTTTATCACAGACATAGCAGTTGGGATCAATAATAAGATCAGTCTCTTCGCAGATACCACCAAAATCCCTGCTGAGGTGGATGGGGAGGAGGGTGGCAGATTACTGCAGGAGAACTTGGCAAGACTCGAGGAGTGGTTGCACACCTGGCAGCTTGGGTTCAAGTCCAAGAAGTGCAAGGTGATGCATTTCGGAGCCAAAAATCCAGGATATAACTACTGGATGGATGGTATCAGAGTGTCCACATCCAACGAGGAGAAGGATCTGGTGTTGGTGACTGGGGAATTAAACCACTCAGCCCAGTGTAGGAAGGCAGCAGCTAAGGCTAACAGAATGCTAGGGTGCATAGCAAGGGGGATTACATCCAGATGTAGCAAAGTCATATTGCCCCTGTACAGGTCCCTGGTGAGGCCGCACTTGGAGTACTGTATGCAGTTCTTCCACCCGTACTTGAAAAGGGATATCAAACTACTGGAGGCAGTGTAGCAAAGAGCAACAAAGATGATCCAGGGGTTGGGGGATAGAACTTATGAGGAAAGACTAAAACAGCTCAACATGTATACCCTGGAGGATAGAAGAGAGAGAGGGGACATGATCGAGACCTTCAAGTACCTGAAGAGGATGAACAGAGTGGGCTTCCAGGGTGGGTTCACTCTCCAGAATGGAAGAGATACCAGAGGGCACTCCCTGAAGTTAAAGGGGGACAGATTCAGGAGGGAAAGGCGGAGGCACTACTTCACTGAAAGAGTGGTAACAGGGTGGAATGTACTGCCTAGCAACTCGTATCAGTGCAGGCTATGGGGTGCTTCAAGAGGGGTGGGACAAATTCAAGGGAAAGTACATACCGGGGCAGTTAGGGAGGGAGGGAAGAGTTAATGGGGGGGGGGGCAGCTGCAGTCTAATGGGCTGAAGTGTTGCACACTCAAGCAGACTTGATAGACCATATGGCCTGTATCTGCTGGCAGTTTTTATGTTCATATGTTTATATAAAGTTTCCTTGGAAATTGTGATATTACTAGCAGCTACACTCACAGCATGATTAGTATCACATTTAAAGTGATTGGTGAGGTAGGCAGCCAGCTTATAGTAAAAACTGCCATCAGAAAACTGCCACTTCACCTCACATATGTACCGTGTGCTACCACCACAATTCCCCAGTCTTTGTCAGCAGCTTTGATCATAAGTGATAAACCGGAGTGCAAGGATTCAAGTTCCACACTTTCAACTTCACTGAAATTATAGCATCTACCGTACAGTAGGAACAGATTGTTTAAGCTTCCCCGGATCCTGCTGACAGGCCTTGACAAATGCAAAAAGTGTTACACAAGGATGCAGACAGTAGGTCGATTTTAGCTCGCAACTGATTTTCATTCACACCTTGATGTACAGACACCAGGCAAGACACTATAGAGGTATTCATTTCCTAAGAGTTGTTTTTTGAAAGAAATGTATTTTTAAACTAACTCCCCTTGTTAAAGGGACACTGTCAACCTGTTTTTCATCATATCATTTCTAGTTAAAAACTCACATTTTATGATTGCTTACCTTCTCTAAAATTCATTGATGTTGCTGTTTGATTTGTCTGTCTCCTTATTTAGTAGAACTGAAACGCATGACAATGTATATTTATAAACAACTTTGTTTTTGCTTACAATCCTGGATCTGTTCTTGTTGCATACTTCCTGAGCATTAGAAACACACCCAAATAGTTCAGTCACTCGTGAGGCAGCAGCCTCCTAAATTCCCACTGCATCACAAGTGACTAGACTGTGTTGAGGGGGTTCCCAAGTTCAGGAAAGATGCAGTTGCAGCTGATCAAGGAATGTAAACAAACCTGTGTTTGTGTGGTAACACCAGTATGGTGGGCAGTCTGCTTTTCACTTTGCCTAAGAAAAACATGAGTCAGAATCCAACTACTAGCTACATAAGCAATCTTTTCAGAATGTTGGCAATCATCAAATGTATTTTTTAAACTAGGGACACTTTGAGACCAAATGGGGTTGACAGTGTCCCTTTAAGTTATGAATGTCCACCACTGTGCCAACATTTATTTTATTTATTTATTTATTTGATTAGTTTTTGTTTACCGGGTAGATGAACTAGACAAGAATTTTGCCTGTTTTCAGGCGTGACCCGGGAGGGTTACAGACAGAGGTAAAACAATGTACAGGCCTACATTAAATTAAATTTATTTTGGCAAACAGTAGAATACATTGATTATGGTGTAAACAGAAAGGCCAAAGAACAGTGATCAAACAACATATTGGATACAATATATAGACAGATGAATACAATTTCCAGGTACGCAAACACAGTAAGATAAGTGCAGTGATAGCTGACAGGTATGTAAGTGTTATGATAACTGGCAGTAATGTTGTCTAGGGAGGGGATATTTGAAAAGCAGAACAAGAGCAGTGGTCAGAGTCACTTAAGAGGGATTGAAAACTCTTTTTAAAGGTACGGTGGGAATCGGATTGCCTGACGTATCAAGACAAGGAGTTCCAAACTTTGGGGGCAGATATTGCAAAGGCATGTTCACCCTTCTTGGTGAAGCACCTGGGGATATCAAGTGGGGATTGTTCAGAAGACCCTAGGGGGTAGGACAGAGCAGGTTGTTGTAACATAGCTGCGAGGAACATAGGAGTGCCACTTCTGAGTATATTATTGACAGTGCATCCAGCTGTGTAGAGCCGATAGGAGGATAGGGAAAGCCAGTTAAGACTAGAGTACAGATGACAATGATGAGTAAGTTGGGGAGCAGAAAAAGCAAAGCAGCAAATGCTATTATAGTAAGTATTCCATTTATGGAGAACTCCCTTGTTGGCATAAAAGAAGGCCATTAGGCCATAGGTAAGGCAGGGTCATCAAATTCCCTGTGCTATGGGTATACTGGCAGCAGCATTAAGAGATGACCTGACCTTGTATGCCAACCCCAGTTTAATGTTTACCGCCTTGAAAATGGCTGCAATGTGTAGACTGAAGTCCAGCGATGGGTCGGGGTCACCCTGAGGTACCAAAAAGAGTGAACAGTGTTGAGGTCGGAGCCATCCAGGCCATCGATGGAAAGGGCAGATGGACAGGCTTTGAGTTTGGGTGGGGTGCCAAAGAGCATGGCAACAGCTTTATTAGTGTTTAGTAGGAGTATGTTATGTAATAGCCAAGCATTCAGACAGTCAAAGTCAGCTTGAAGGGAGATATTTATTGAAGCTATGTCTTTTGCAGAAGAGTAGATGATCATGTCATCCGCATACAGGATTCTAGAGAAGGAGCTAGACAGGGAGGGTAGATTATTTATAAACAGGGAGAAAAGATGGAACCAAGGATAGATCCTTGGCGGACTCCGACTTGGTACAGGCAATATCAGAGATGACGGGACCTATTTGCACAAATTGTTTTCTGCCCTGTAGGTAGCTATCAAACCATGAGGTGGCAGATTTGGAGAAACCAAGAGAAGACAGTTTGGATAGTAGTAGGGGATGGTCAACCAAGTCGAACACCTTTGTGAGGTCAATGAAAATGGTCTCAGTGAACATGCCCTTATCCACGGCCAGAAGGACATCATTCGTGAATTGCAATAGCGTTATGGTGGTACTATAGTTTATATTATTGCAGTGCAGAAATGTGAGTCCCTTATTCAGATCTTCTTCCTCAGCAGAAGGTTAGTCTGTGATCTGAAATAATAATTATCACTGATTCCAGTGGTCTCACTTCCTCCTGCAGTATCCATCACTGCCTCTTCTTCCCCCAACCCTCCTCCTGTTCTAAAGGTGCTTACAGGAATGTTGAAATTCATTCTTCTGTTGCTTCTCTTGGGATTTTGACTCAAGAACTATGTGGGGGGGGGGGAATCTTGAGAGGAGTTCTGTGAGTCATGTGGGCCTGTTGGATAATCCAGAGGGATGTGGCCATATCTTTCTTCAAAATGGATTTAGTGTTCCAATTCTCAGGACCGTCAGAGATGGCCCACTCTTTTATTCTCCCAACTTCGAGGCCCGTAGTCAAAGAAGGAGTGGGACTGATTGGAAACAGTTTGATGAAGTGCCAAAAAGTCAGGGAAGAGGGAGATCATGAGTGGGGGTGCCACAGGGTTCAGTCCTGGGGCTGGCCTTTTCAGTATGTTCAACACTGACATAGGAGAAGGAATTCAGGGTAAGATGTGTCTCCTCACAGATGACATGAGTGAGGGGGACAGATGAAGGAGAGACTTGAGAAAGTTTTAGTTTACAGAGAAAGTGGTTGAGCCGTGGAACAGCCTACCAGTAGAGGTGGTGGGTGCATGAACCATTATTGGTTTCAAACACAGCCAGGTCCGAGTAAAAGGTTTAATAGGGAAGCGGCAGAACATTGTTTAGTTCCGAAAACTATAAAACCAACACCTTAGTGTCGGGATTTAACAAACCTTATACTTTAAGGTTTCAAATGCTTACAGTTTTGTGTTTAATGATAAGCAAGAAAGCATCTTAAAATCAGTATTGTGTTATTTTGATTATAACCAAGAGAGCACACACACGCCTTCAGACTTTTCAAACATTTATTTTATTTCCGTTTGCAAAAAAAGCACCATTGTGGAAATAAACAGTGAGCCAACACAGGGTAAATAATATATGCCTAGGGTGTGTTGTGAGCCACGAGGCTGGATGCTGAGTGCCCTCCAGTGCACCAGGGGTATGTATTATTTACCAGGAAAACATGCCCTGTGGTGGCTTATTGCACCTATAAAATAGGAAAGGTTACTGTTGATAAAAGTAGACAATAGATGGGTTATTGTGGTTTTTATGCTTGTATTTTAATAAAATCAGCCATTTAAAGTAATTACTGCTACTTTATTTTTCATGACTTGTTATAATGTACAGAAATAACTATTACATATGATTGTTATTACATATGATTGATACTGTGCATAGTGTTCATATGTACTGTTTATGAGTGTAATTGTATACTGTTGGAGTAGTGTCCAAATATGATGGTATTAATCTGCAGGCAGTTGCTCCTATCTTACCTTGTACAGGAGGTAGACTTTTTGATGCAGTGTGGACATTCTGTTGCTGTTCCATAGTGTCCAGAGATATACTGTGGATGTTTGGGTATTTGGACTCACTGGATGCAATGCACAATTTGGGTGTAGTTTTAAGTATAAGCTCTTTCTAAAGACGTCGGATTGGGAATTTTGTTTTCAGAGTCGGGTTGAGAGCAAGATCCGGTGTAGTTCATAGCACTGAGCATGGCACTGTGAGTGGTATCATGAAATGAGGCTACAGAGTGTGTTTCTTTGTAGCGTAAAGTTTAATTTTGTTGCCAGCAAGTGGTGTAGTGATTTTTTTTGTAAAAATGCTGTAGGTAGGTTGATTAATGCAGAGTAGTTAAGAAGTCTTCAGTTCCTAGGTAAATAATCAATGGTCATATGCCATGTTTTAACCAATGAAATTGTTTGATTTGGCCAGTCTTTTAAGCCCTCTATTTTATAAACAAAAATATCCAGATTGGATAAACGAGCCATGGCACTTTGATGTTATGTAAACCTCCTCCTCAGGGGGTGTGCTGTTTTGACACCACCACCTTATCAACATAGAAAATACTGAAATTGAGTTTCCAAAATGTGGTAGTATCCTGGCTACTGTCGCTATGGGGTGTTCATGCCAATTTCCAGCTTCCTGGATCAAATGATAAAAGAGTTTGAAGTGGCTGAAAACTGTCATTTAACACAGACATGCCTACCACTCCAATTAGAACATTAAATCCCCTTTTGGGTAATAGAGAATTGTTGGTACCTGTCATTTTCTTTATACAGTCTAGAATCATTTGAACATTTGATACACTATGCAGAGAAATTGTGAAAAACCTCAGCCTTTGAACTGACAGTGAAAAAGGCAGAATCTTGCTTCACACAAATGCTGATGATAATATTCTAAACTGCATTTTGTGGCCTACTTATGGGATATGTAGTGACCTGACTCAGAATAAGCCACTGATCTTCACAAGTGAGCAGTCAGGACTATAACTCACAAGAGGCAAAGCCAGAAGGAGTATTATGAAAGACTCCTCCCCCCCCCAACACACACACACAAGTGATGACAAGTGGCATATTCTGAACCAGACCATTACGTGCCCAGCTTATATGATGTATTTTAAATTGTAAAGCTTTTAAATTAGTTATTTTTATGAAGATTTCACTGCTGTAAGTGCAGCAGAAACCATTGTATTTGCAAAAGGGTTCTTTGTGACAATTTCAGGTAGAGATAACATAGAAACGTAGAAGCTGATGGCAGATAAGGACCACAAGACCCATCCAGTCTGCCCATTTTTTCTACCTTATGACTGTGCCGTAGACCTTTACTCTGTTAATGGCCTATCTATTCATACTCATCTGTATTGCTCCTTTATGCATATCCCATGCCTGTTTGAAGCCCTGCACTGTATTCATATCCACCACTTCCTGAGGTAGGCCATTCCATGTATCCACCACCCTTTCTGTGAAAAAAGTCCTCACATTACCCCTTAATCAGCCTCCTGCTAATCTCATGCTGCGTCCTTTTATCCTGCTATTTTTTTCTTATATTGAAACATGTTAGACTCTTTCACCTTGTTAATGCACTTAAGATGTTTGAATGTTTCGATCATATCACCTCTCTCCCTCCTTTGCTCTAGGGTATACATATTGAGCTCATAGAATCTGATATTAGATGAGGACTGCTTGGCCCAACTAGTTTGCCCATTTCCCTAAATAACGGATAAGCTGCAGATCCTAGATAAATGCTAATGATGCTTCAAAATTGAGATGAATGAGTTATATAATGTATGTGAGCGTTTGACCTGATAAATGATATTTTTTTAGCCACTGAGGATTATAAATGAGGATAATTTACTTGTCCACACTTTAACCATGTATTCTGTTTTTAGACAGGTCACAAAGGAACTGTAAAACAGTGGGAGAGCAGCTTGAACAATGTCTGATGACACAAACAGAAACAGTTACAGCATCATAAAACTCTCTAAACATTTTACAGTTTATAATACAGTACACAGTATAAATTGGACACACTGTGGCCTCACTCAGAATAAACCATTTATCATCACTTGTGAGGGGGCAGGATTTATATAATTCACTTGTGCCTCCACCACTTATGAGTTATAGTCCTGCCCCCCCCCTCCATGTGAAGATACATGGCATACAATTGCGTACCATATAATTTTTTCCTTTAGAATGCATCTATGACTAAAGACATTTATCTATAAGTTTGGGCTCTTTTCTACATTGTGCAATTAAGGTTTAGACACTGGAGATTAAAGGAATCCCCATGTGCTACTCTTCCTCTTACAGTGCAGTAAGTATAGTAATACACTTATAAAACAAACATATTAATTAAGAAAGGTAAACAGACATACTAGCCGGAAGTCTTACAGTTGCATTATGTGCATACTAGGAAGAACGTGGAATATAAAATCTCTTCATAAGGGGAGATTGCACATCTAATCTAGATATTAAATATGCATATGACAGCTTCCTAAGCTCCTAAGGGTCTGGGTCTTCTTTGGTAACCAACTGTTGACATGACTGGCTTATTAATTAGCCTGAGGTACAAGTGCATTGAACCATAACGAAGACATTTTTGTCCTACATTATGTCGGCAGGAACCCTAACCTTGGTCTGCTCGTTTGTTACCAGTTAATTTACATTAATATAAACTGATGCTTCTCTTGGTTTAGAACAGCCATCACATGTTTCATTCAATACATAAAAAAAAATATTTTTGAATAATTCAGTGCCATAAGAGAGGCAAAGCACAGAAATTAAAATGCTATGAAATGGGAGTGATCACAATAACGATAGTAGGGACCCCAATTCCTTGCGCTGTTGCTTTAAAGATACCCTAAACACTCTATTGTTTCTACTTTGTAATGGTATCCCCTATTTAGACAAAATGCAATTCATTACAATTTTACTTTATATTGCATTCTTCATACAAACATATAACAAAAAACTTTAATACTTAATGGGACATTATTAACAAAATATACAGTGGCATAACATACAGGAACACAGTAAACATAATAAATGGGTAACAGAGAAACTGGAAGGAAATACATGTATGCAGTTCTAATTGTGTATTTCGGGGGATTAAGAGAATCAGTAAAATCAAGAACACCCATCAGAATACTGCTGCATCTAAGTAGTGCTGCCGCCACTCATGGTACATGGAGAAAGAGCAAACACAATGCTTGTATACCACGGATTATATTGTACCTGGGGAAAGAGCAAACACAGTGCTTGTATACCATGGATCATATTGTACCTGGGGAAAGAGCAAACACAGTGCTTGTATACCATGGATCATATTGTACCTGGGGAATGAGCAAACACAGTGCTTGTATACCACGGATCATATTGTACTTGGGGAAAGAGCAAACACCGTGCTTGTATACCACGGATCATATTGTACCTGGGGAAAGAGCAAACCCAGTGCTTGTATACCACGGCTCATATTGTACCTGGGGAAACAGCAAACACAGCGCTTGTATACCACGGATCATATTGTACCTGGGGAAAGAGCAAACACAGTGCTTGTATACCACGCATCATATTGTACCTGGGGAAAGAGCAAACACAGTGCTTGTATAGCACAGATCATATTGTACCTGGGGAAAGAGCAAACACAATACTTCTATACCACAGGCAATATGGCACCTGGGGAAAGAGCAAACACAGTGCTTGTATACCATAGATCATATTGTACCTGGGGAAAGAGAAAACACAATGCTTGTATACCACAGATCATATTGTACCTGGGGAAAAAGAAAACACAATGCTTGTATTCCACAGATCATTTTGTACCTGGGGAAAGAGCAAACACAATGCTTGTATACCACAGATCATATTGTACCTGGGGAAAGAGCAAACACAATACTTGTATACCACAGGTAATATGGTACCTGGGGAAAGAGCAAACACAATGCTTGTATACCACAGATCATACTGTACCTGGGGAAATAGCAAACAAAATGCCTGTATACTACAGGTAATAAGGTACCTGAGGAAATAGCAAAAAAACAAACAAACAAGCAAACAAACTGCTGCATGCCACTGGTCATATGGTACCTGGGGAAATGACAAACAAAATGCCTGTATACAGTACCATGTATCATATGGTACTGTACCTAGGGAAACAGCAAACACTGTGCCTGTATACTATTGGCCATATTGCACCTGGGAAAATAGCAAACAGTATGCCCCTATATCACAGATCATACAGTTCCTAGGTAGAAAGCAAACAAAGCGGTTACCATGGATCACATAATGGATCACATCATGCCTAACCCACACTTGCCACCCGTATTCCCAATCGGGCTGGCTTGATCTGCAAGATAGGATACATTACCAGGTATGTCTCCTAGCCAAAAATGCTGTCAAAGGCCTAATGCCACCTGGAGCATGATCAGTGCTCTTCCCAGCAGACTCAGAAAGGCAGACTAGAGCTTCAAGCAACAAGCAACACAAGGTTCCTTATTGTCGCAGTATGCAGGGTCAGAGATCATTCAGCTACTGTGCACCACTATGGTTTAACTCTCTCCCCTCTAATATCCTCGCTGAACCAAAAATTGGTCCTTTCAGATCCAAACTCTGCACTCACCTTGTGAAGCAAACGAAGTGCCACTGCTTCTCATACTCCTGTACTCCCCACCTCCAGCCCTCTGACCTTCTCATCTCTGACTCTCTAACCTCCTAAATATTGCACTTCTTTCCAGCCCAACCAGCACTTACCTGTACCATCTGCTGCCCACTCCTTATCCCAGTCTCCCCTCAACCCCTTCCTTCCCCTCCCCTACTACCTCACCCCTTAAACCAACCCCCCCCCACAATCCTCTTCTCCTACCTAACCACAACTCGACAAAGTAAGCCAGTCTACCCTGGTTTCCTACATCTTACTTCATTCCTTTACTATTGTAACGTAGAACATAATGTTCTGCCTTGCTTACCTAAATTTAATTCCTCTATGTTCCCCACATTACCATGTTTTGTTTATTGAATACCATTCTTAGCGAATGTTTGACCACCTCTGTATGTTGTAATTTTGTCTGCTGCTACTTTATGCTTGTTGTTCTCTCTGACATTGAACAACTACGGCCCTAGCACCGAGCCCTGCAGGACTCCACTGGTTACTTGTCTTGTGCCAGATAACTCTCTCCCCCCACAACCACCATCTGGGTTCTGTCCCTCAGCCAGTTTTTCATCCGTTGGGCCATCTTTTCCCCAACCCTAAGATCCACCAACTTCCTGATCCACCCTTTGTCATACTGTACCAGGGGAAATAGCAAATACAATGCTCATATACTACAGATCTTACTGTACTTGGGGAATTAGCAAACAAAATGCCTGTGTACCATGGGTCATATGGTACCTAGATAAATAGAAACAAAAGGCCTGTGTACCATGGGTCATATGGTGCCAGAGACATAGAAACAAATGTCCATATAGCAAGGGTCATTTGGTAAGTAGGGAAACAGCAAATAAAATCCCTGCATACCAAAGGGCATGTGGTACCTAGGGAAATAGCAAACAAATGGTCATATTTATTGATTGGTTGATTTCGTTTTTGTTGACTGGGAAAGGACATATACCACAGGTCCAATGGTGTCTGGGGAAATAGTAAGCAAAATGCCTGTGTGTAACCCCCCTACAAATGGAGGTTCCCAAAAGACTTCCAGGAGCTTGCTTGAATGCTCCAAGCCTGAATGGTGTTTGGCATTTAAGCCATTTATCAGTGAGTGTTTTTAGAGCCTCTGGTACTGTCTCTTTAAGAGCTGTCTGCTTGCAGACATAATTAGTTTGTATGGGGGGACTGTGTGCTTCTCTGAGTACCACTCGAGCTGCTGCCAATCCACTTCATTTTGCAGTCACTAGGAGTGCAAAGGGAACCTATCTGAAAGATGTAACTGTTTGCCAGAAATTATTTAGAGTAATAATGAAATTACAGTTTGTCTAACCTGCTTTTTTGCAGTCAGAACTGTGTCTGCTAGTTCCCCATTCTAGTTTTTGAACTGCTGAACTGGACCAATCAGTGTGGGGTAAGCTAGCTCTAAAATGGTGCCTTGACGAATCAGAACTTGGACTCATAATCTGAGCCAGCCACAAGAGGATTGTATGGGCAGTGACTCTGGGAGATGTAGTTTAGACTTCAGTGCCTTTTGGACCAACAGCAGCAGTCTATTGTGAGTGACAGCCAATCCAGTCAAAACTGGGAGAACTCAAAGGAAGTGCCCGTTTTGTCAGTTGGAGTTTCAGTTGAGCTTTGGCAGTGAAGAAGGAAGGAGCCCTGTGCTTTTCAGTGTGCAGTTTTAGTCAAAAAGTGTAAGGCCCAGAGTTCCGGTCTGCAGCTTGTGTAACTGCTTGTTAGGACTGAATCCGTCCTGTGAAAAGAATCAAAGGATCTCTGAAGAGTAGTAACCAGGCTCACCCTGTAGAAGACTGGAGGAATTGCTGAAATTGCACTCGGTCTGTCAGGAACTGAATCTGCTGTGTGTTCTCCCGGTATTGTGCAGTAATTACATCGGATACAGATGCAGCCTGCCTGGTATAGTGCTTTCTTTTATATGGATGTGTGAAGAGGTTTGTGTACCTCAAGTGAGCCCTGCTGACATTGAAGGACCCTATCTTATTTGGAGGTCGTGAGTACTAATTCAGGGTCGCTCCCTGTTGAATTGCCACATTAAATCCAAATGGAATTACTGTACTGCTGACTGTTTAATTCTCCTTTTCTCTGTGAAAGGGCCCCTACCAGCTGCCACGGTTTGGACTAGCCACTAGGGCTTGGGTACCCAGGGACAGTAACTGATAGGGATAGGCCTGTGCACAGAGCCATAGGTAGATTATTAGAGTGATAAGCTAATTAACCTGATTTCCCCTGTCCTTGTTATATCCCTAAATAAATCAGAGCTGCTTGTTTCAGCAAAGTTATACTGCCTGAGGTATTTGTCTATGTTAAAGTACTGCACTGTGATTGTTGCACTGTATCTCATTTCACAGGAGGTCCCAGTGCGGAACCAGACCTGGGGTAAGTGTATACTGTGAAGGTAATTCTGATATATTGTGTGGGCCACTAGTGGGAAGAAAGGGGGTTGCAGTGTCCCAGAGGGCTGTGACCAAGTTAGTTTAACTATTGCAAACCCTGACCTCTGGGTGGAGGCACCCGCCATTGGATCCAGGCCCCTCAACCTGTTAGTGGCAAATCAGGCAGGGTAGTAGCCCCTGGGATAGCACCATCTAGGGTTACATCTTGAGGCTCACCGCTGGGATTGTGTGTCCTCTAGTGGCCATATTTACGAACCACTGTTAAGAAAAAATGGGTACCCGACAGAAGTGGCTGTGCACCGGCTGGTGGAGGGTGTACGGGGAGGAGATCGACCCCAAAATGCTATGCTTATCCTGGACATCCCCCTGTATCAATCACGACACTGTGCAGGAGTACTTTCCAAGGTGGAAGGTTTACAAAACCCTGTGGTGGTGGGTCGGCATGCTAATCTGCTCACCCACACTTTCCTGGCCCTAGTAGAGTTTAAGGATCCCATAGATCGCTCCAAAGTGCCACAGACCATTACCCCAGAGGGAGCCCTCACTGCTTGGAGAGTGATAACTAAGGACAGTAAAGACCCGGGGGGGAATCAGCCCCCACCACTATCTGAAACTTTTGAGGAGAAATTTGCTGAATGGTTGCTGGGAGAGGGAAAACTGTGGAGGACTTGAAGAAACTATTCTGCCACCTGGGGTGTTCCTCCCCAACACCCTCTCCTGCTCCAGTACCCGTAATGGTGGCTGAACCAATGCAGACTCTATTTCTGCACCTGCCATTAGTCACGACTCTTACCAGGGTTGAGGATCTTCTCTGGCACCTCCCACCCCCAGGGGAGGATGACTGGGAGACCTGGATAGACTATGTTGCCCCCAAGTGCTAGAATGGCAATGTCCGAAGGCTAAAAGCGAAAGAGGGTTAGTGAGAGCCCGAGGTCCTGCCCTGGCTACCATCCGCTAAACGGGCCAGTAACCTGGAGCGACTGCACAGGCCTATCTTGAGGCCTTGGAGAATGTGTATGGGAGCCCAGATTCTGATGAGGACCTATGGTGGAGAGTAAGAAATGCACAACAGTACCAAGGGAGTTGTTGTCTGTGTATGTCTCGGCTGGAAAAATTGTTGCAAGAATGCCCAGAAAGGGTAGTTTGCCAGCGATTGAACTGGACCGAACCAGACTGGACAGAATCCTAAAGTCTGCCCCTTCTCAGAACTGCTGTTGCTTCAGTTACGCCTGGCAAATCGACTGGAATCCCCACCCTCCTATGATGAGTTAATGAGAGAAATTCGAGGAGTTGAGAAAGGCGACCTGGGAGGTACCTGCACCAACAGCTGTGGCTACGACCTGAGTGACTGAGGGTGACCCATCAAGTGAAGTTCAGGGCAGAGGTTGACAGTCAATGAGTGCTCTGACAAGGAAAAAGATATGCCACAATGGGGCTAACTGTTGAGAGAGATCCGGAATTCAAAACAGTCCCTTTATGAAGGCCACGCCTGCAAGTACGGGCCCTGACCTATATCCGACTGCATCTGCTATGGGATGGGGTACCCACCCATGTATCTCCTGCTGATAACAGCTCCAAACTCAATTCCTTGACCATGGAAGTGGAGAAACTGACGGATGTCTCCAAATGCTTATCACGCCGCAGACAGAGATGGCACCCAGGTTTCCAGTTAGTAATACCCCGCCCTGGCTCCCAGTGTGGCGCCTCGGCCAGCTCAAACTCCAGAAAGTATGTTTTGCTATAATTGTGGGAAAGATGGGCACATGAAAGGAATGCGGTCCCCAAAAGACACTGACAAAGTTGCATATAGGCTACAAGGAGAGCTTCGGAGAACAAATCAGTGGTTAAGAGGTGCACTAAATGATCCCAGTGAGGGCACCAAAATGCTAACTCACGTCCTTTGTGGCAAGGTCAGTTGCCCAGGCCCCCCACCCTCTCCAGACTGGTCCAGAATAGTGGGTCCTCCATGGAGACCACTTGTAAAGGTGAATGGAGTGTCTACAAGAGCTGTATTAGACAGTGGCTCCCAAGTGACAATTATGTTCCAGGATTGGTATCAGAAGCATTTGTCAGACGTACCCTTACAACCATTAGAAGGACTGCATGTATGGGGTTAAGTGAGAAGGCCTACCCCTATTCCGGTATATCCGATTTGGCTGTCTTTCCCACCTCTGTGGCTGGAGTGGCCGAACAAGTAGAGACCCTAGCCTTAGTGTGTCCCCCACTGGACTGTATGATGATGTCCCTTTGTTGATTGGAACAAATGCTCATATGTTCGGAAGGCTGGCACAGTTGTGTTATGAAAACAGGGGTCAAAGACTAGTAGAGCTTTAAGAGTTCGGCTTTAATTAAGAAGGCCTATGAGGCACAGAGATGCTGAGAAAACAGAACCAGAGGAACCGGTCGGAATTGTATGGAAGAAGGATCCTGAGTCTCTGATCCTGGCGCCAAATGCCCAGTGTACCTTACAGGAGAGGTCCGTATCAGAAAGGATGTTAAGAATAAAATATTAATGTTGGATGCACCAGGCGATGGAAAATTGCCAGAGGGACTGCTGGTCAAGCCTAGTATTTTGCCCGCTAGAGCCCATGCTTATGCCAGAAGGGTAATGGTCCAGTTCATAATGTGTCTGAAAGAGACATTGAGTAAACAGAGGTTACATCCTGGCTAATGTGCATTGTGCAGACACTGCAGTGCTACCCAGCAGCAAGAGTTCAAGGAAGAATGACAGAGTAACACCTGATTTGTTTGATTTCGGCGACTCCCCGCTGCCAGCTGAATGGAAAGTGAGGATCAGTGAGAAGCTTGCCCAGAGAGACCAGGTGTTTTCTTTAAAGGAATGGGATGTAGGATGCATGCAGGAGCTGAGCACAATATCCGGCTGCATGACGAAGACCATTTCAGTGAGAGGTCTCGACGCCTGGCACCTGCTGACATAGATGATGTGAGACGCATCTGCAAGAGATGTTAGCTGCTGGTGTAATACAAGAATCCAGAAGCCCCTATGCTTCCATTGTGGTAGTGAGGAAAAAGAATGGAACAGTAAGGATGTGTGTGGATTATCCTTATCTAAAGGCAGCGGACTATCCCTGATCAGTACACAATGCCCGCATTCAGGATGCTTTGGACTGCCTAAGCAGGAGCAAGTGGTTCTCTGTGCTGGATCTCCGAGTGGGTACTACCAGATCCCGATGGCCCCAGAGGACCTGTGAGAAGGCGGCCTTTATCTGTCCGCTTGGCTTCTATGAATTCATGAGGATGCCTCAAGGGATTTCAGGTGCCCCAGCCACTTTTCAACGATTGATGGAGCGTGCAGTGGGGGACATGAACTTACTAGAGTGCCTGGTATACCTAGATGATGTTATTGTGTTTGGCAGTTCACTGGAGGAACATGAGAGCAGATTATTTAAGGTATTGGACCGACTGGAGGACTTTGGCCTTAAACTGTCCATTGATAAGTGTCAATTCTTTCAAACATCAGTAAAGTATGTGGGACACATAGTATCCACCGAGGAATAGAGACCGACCCAAGTAAAGTTGAGGCCTTGACCACCTGGCCACAGCCCAAAATCTAAAAGAACTGCAAAGATTCCTGGGATTCTGTGGTTATTATCGGCGCTTCATCAAGGACTATTCAAGAGTGATCCGCCCTTTACTTAACCTTACTCAAGGGTATCCCCAACCCACAAAATACCAAAAGTCAGCGTCCTCAAGACTGAAAGAGTGTATTTTCATCCGAGTGAAGTATTTGGGGCCCGCTGGACTCCTGATTCTGAGACTGCTTTTCATGAGATCATATATCAACTTACCCATGCTCCTGTGCTGGCCTATGCCGATCCAAGAAAACCTTACGTCCTGCACACTGATGCTAGCTTGCAAGGGTTGGGGGCTGTGTTGTACCAAGTGCACGAGAATGGCCTGAGACCAGTGGCCTTTGTCAGTAGAAGCCTGACCCCATCCGAAAAGAACTATCCTGTACATAAGTTAGAGTTCCTAGCTTTGAAGTGGGCTATTGTTGACCAATTCCATGAGTACTTGTATGGGGCTAAAATACTAGTAAATACTGACAATAATCCTTTGACCTATGTGCAGACCTCAGCTAAGTTGGATGCCACTGGCCATAGGTGGCTTTCTGCATTATCTACATATGACTATGCTCTCGAATACCGAGCAGGTCTGAACCACATAGATGCTGATGCTCTCTCCCGGAGGCCTGTTCCCCAGAATGATTGGGTCCGATTGGCAGAACCTGACATTCGGGCACTCTGCGAGAAGTTTGAGGGAGGAACAAATGTCCACGGACGCAGTGGACTGCATGGTGGATTGCTTGGGAGCCTCTGAGAATTGCATACCTGCTGCTTATTGCCACTTTTCTGCAATAGACATTGGTGCACTGCCTCAGCTGGACAATGACAGTATTCAAGGGCTCAATCCCACGATCCCATGATCAAAGCAGCTTTAGAAGCCTCTATGCAGGAAAAGATGTGTCCAAATTACGCCTCCACTGATTTGAGAACTGCACTGTTATACAAAGAAGGTCCTAAGTTGAAACTGATCAATAAACTGTTATACAGAGAAACAGTAGACAGAGGGGACAAGTAGACAAACAACAACTAGTGCTGCCCACTGCCTTTCGAGACTCAGTACTGAGGTCCTTGCACAACCACATGGGGCACCTTGGTATAGACAGAACACTTGACTTGGTGAGATCCAGATTCTATTGGCCTAAGATGGGGGCTGATGTGAGCAACATTCGAACTTATAGTCGCTGCTTACAGAGGAAAGCTTTGCCCCAGAGGGCTGCCCCTTGTTAACATCACCACCAGTGCACCCATGGAGCTGGTCTGTATTGATTTTCTGAGTTTGGAGTCAGATCAAAGAAATATCAGTAATGTGCTGGTGGTCACTGACCATTTCACGAGATATGCCCAAGCTTTCCCTACCAAAGACCAGAAAGCATCCACTGTGGCCAAAGTACTTGTAGAAAACTTTTTTGTTCACTATGGGGCTCCACAAAGAATCCATTCTGATCAAGGGAGAGACTTTGAGAGTCGTCTGATCAAAGAGATGCTTTCTCTGTGGGGAGTGCGAAAGTCCAGAACTCCTTACCACCCCCAGAGGACCCACAGCCTGAACGTTTCAACCGCACTTTGCTAGATATGCTAGGCACCCTGCACCCAAAGGACAAGCCTAGATGGAGCCAACAAATTAGCACCCTGGTACATGCTTATAACTGCACCAAAAGTGATGCCACTGGATTCTCCCCTACCACCTGATGTTTGGAAGAGAAGCTCGACTACCAGTAGATGTGTGTTTGGGGTCTCTCCTGATGGGGTTCAAGCTGACAACTATTTACAGTATGTGCAAAAGTTAAAGGCCCAGCTAACTCATGCGTACCAACTGGCTCAAACCATGGCTGCCAAAAGAAATCTGGCCAACAAAGAAAGGTATGATAAAGGTGAAAGCACAGGAACTCCAGGAGGGAGATTGGGTATTGCTAGGAAATCTGGGACTGCATGGCAAGCACAAGATTGCTGACAGATGGCACCATCTCCCTCACATTGTAGTGGGCAAACTAGATGATCTGCCAGTGTACAAAGTAAGGCCTGAGAATAATTCAAAAGATGTAAAACAATGCATAGAAATCATTTACTGCCCATTGGACAAATCTTAATTGAGTCTGAGCCCCTAGAAGATGCCCCTCTGGACCAGTGACTAGAGCTGCTGCTAAGAAAAGATCAAGAAAGTCTGCACCTACAGAAGCAAAGTTAAAGTGTTCCCTCCACAAGTCCCAGTTGAGCATGACTGTCAGTCCATATCGGAAGAAAGTGAGAGTGACTTTGAATACTATGCTTCTTACGAACTGAGTCAATTGTTTCGGGCAATCCCTAGTCAATACTGGAGATGAAGCTGGGCCTTCTGGACTGTCTAAGCCCCAGCTTCATCCCTGAGCCAATGCTCCCAGAAAGTGAAGTGCAAAGCATCAGATCAGATGAAATGGAATCATTGTGAATGGTTGAACTGTTTGAGCTTTCAGGGAGAAAATGATAGATTGGGCAGACTGGTGATACACCAGAACAAGAAGAGTATTTTGAGTGCCCTGACAGTCCACTGCCAGTGTCCGAAAGCTCTCATGCGAGCCAAATGTTGTGGACTCAGAAACTGTAACTCCTGGAGCTGAAAGTACCCCAAGTTCTAGCCTCTCTACCCCATGGAGACTCCTGACAAGTGAGGACAATGCTGAAATGAGGCTCAGAGTGCAGAGACTATAACAGTTCCCCTAGAAAGACTGGTCGAGCTGTAAAGCCTGTGGTGCACCTCAGTTATGATTCACTTGGGAGGCCTGTGGACTTGCCTCTCAATGTTGTCCATAAAGGAGTGTATGTGTCCCGAGCTCATTGCCCAAACTGAGCATCAGTGCTAACTCAAGTTACTTGTGTTGCCCTCTTAGTATGGTGCCCTTGCCCCATCCAGCCCCAAGGTAACTGATAGGGAAGGGCCCTCTCTTCAGGTTTCATGTACAGAGTAATAACTTGAGTTATGGTACAATGTGTATGTAATACTGTGTAAAGAGTGACGTACTGCAATGTTTCAGAAATGTGTTCATGGTAAAATGATATATTGACTGATGATTACATGTGCGAGCCTAATGCAAATGTATATGGTTGCAGTTGAAACTTATGGGGGTACTTGCTTGACGCGACGTCAAGCTTTCCCAGGCCAGGAAGGTGTAACCCTACAAATGGGGTTCCCAAAAGACTTCAGGAGCTTGCTTGAATGCTCCAAGCCTGAATGGTGTTTGGCATTTAAGCCATTTATCAGTGAGTGTTTTAGAGCCTCTGGTACTGTCTCTTTAAGAGCTGTCTGCTTGCAGACATAATTAGTTTGTATGGGGGACTGTGTGCTTCTCTGAGTACCACTCGAGCTGCTGCCAATTCACTTCATTTTTGCAGTCACTAGGAGTGCAAGGGAACCTATCTGAAAGATGTAACTGTTTGCCAGAAATTATTTAGAGTAATAATGAAATACAGTTTGTCTAACCTGCTTTCTTTGCAGTCAGAACTGTGTCTGCTAGTTCCCATTCTAGTTTTTGAACTGCTGAACTGGACCAATCAGTGTGGGGTAAGCTAGCTCTAAAATGGTGCCTTGGACGAATCAGAACTTGACTCATAATCTGAGCCGCCACAAGAGGATTGTATGGGCAGTGACTCTGGGAGATGTAGTTTAGACTTCAGTGCCTTTTTGGACCAACAGCAGCAGTCTATTGTGAGTGACAGCCAATCCAGTCAAAAACTGGGAGGAACTCAAAGGAAGTGCCCGGTTTTGTCGGTTGGAGTTACAGTTGAGCTTTGGCAGTGAAGAAGGAAGGAGCCCTGTGCTTTTTCAGTGTGCAGTTTTAGTCAAAAAACGTGTGTAAGGCCCAGAGTTCCGGTCTGCAGCTTGTGTAACTGCTTGTTAGGACTGAATCCGTCCTGTGAAAAGAATCAAAGGATCTCTGAAGAGTAGAAACCAGGCTCACCCTGTAAGACTGGAGGAATTGCTGAAAATTGCACTCGGTCTGTCAGGAACTGAATCTGCTGTGTGTTCTCCCGGGTATTGTGCAGTAATTGCGATCGGGATACAGATGCAGCCTGCCTGGTATAGTGCTTTCTTTTATATGGATGTGTGAAGAGGTTTGTGTACCTCAAGTGAGCCCTGCTGACATTGAAGGACCGTATCTTATTTGGAGGTCGTGAGTACTAATTCAGGGTCGCTCCCTGTTGAATTGCCACATTAAATCCAAATGGAATTATTGTACTGCTGACTGTTTAATTCTCCTTTTCTCTGTGTGAAAGGGCCCCTACCAGCTGCCACGGTTTGGACTAGCCACTAGAGCTTGGGTACCCAGGGACAGTAACTGATAGGATAGGCCTGTGCACAGAGCCATAAATAGATTATTAGAGTGATAAGCTAATTAACCTGATTTCCCCTGTCCTTGTTATATCCCCTAAATAAATCAGAGCTGCTTGTTTCAGCAAAGTTATACTGCCTGAGGTATTTGTCTATGTTAAAACTGCACTGTGATTGTTGCACTGTATCTCATTTCACAGGAGGTCCCAGTGCGGAACCAGATCTGGGGGTAAGTGTATACTGTGAAGGTAATTCTGATATATTGTGTGGGCCACTAGTGGGAAGAAAGGGGGGTTGCAGTGTCCCAGAGGGCTGTGACCAAGTTAGTTTAACTATCGCAAACCCTGACCTCTGGGTGGAGGCACCCGCCATTGGATCCAGGCCCCTCAACCTGTTAGTGGCAAATCAGGCAGGGGTAGTAGCCCCTGGGATAGCGCCATCTAGGGGTTACATGTGTACCACAGGTCATTTGATACCTGGAAAAATAGAAACAAAATGCCCATATACCACAGGTGATATGGTAGAGTACCAGAGGAAATAGTAAACAAATGCCTGTATATCACGGGTCAGTGGTACCTGGGGAAACAAAGGCATGTATACCACAGTTCATATAGTATCTGGGGAAAAAAATGCTCACATATGACTTCAGTTGACTTTAGTAAGGTGGATTTTGCCAGAAAGAACAGCATCCTAGGGGGAATATTGTTGAAATTTGCCCAGGGATTGATGCAGATCAGAAATGGTCCATCACAAAGAGCGATCTGTCAGAGGTCACTAACATGTGTGCCAAGACACAGAGCAAGCAGTCCCGATCTAAAAAACCTCGCTGGCTCAGCAGGGAAGTGGTGGGGAACATGAGAGAGAGGAGAGAGGCCTTCAACAAGTACAAGAAGACTGGGAGACGTGGGGACAAGGAGGAGTATTCAAAGAAATCCAGGGAAGTGAGTAGTGCAGTCTCAGCAGCAAAAGCAGCAAAGAAGCTGAGACTGGCTCAGGGGATCAGAGAGGGGGATAAGAATTTCTTCAAGCACATCAGAGAGAAGAGGAGCTGTAGGGACGGGTATGTTCAGAACAGGATCGGGGGGGGTTGGGCAGAAAACGAGGAGGACCAAGCAGAGGCACTCAGTGAGTACTTCTGCTGAGTATTCGTTAAAGAAAATATGGGCTGATGCCACAAGGGAAAGGAGGAATGGGCAGGGGAAGGGCAGAGGTAATGATGGGGTTATCCAGGAGGATATGGTACTAAAAGGCCTGAAAGCTTTGTGGGAGGACAAGGCCCTGAGACCTGTAATGGTCTTCAGGACAAGGGACAGCACGGATTTGTCTCCGGAAGATCTTATCAGACTAACCTAATTAACTTCTTTGATTGGGTCACATGGGCAGTTGATGGGGGCCATGCCGTGGATGTCCTATATCTGGAATTCAGCAAGGCCTTCGACTCAGTACCACACAGAAGGTTGCTGGGCAAGCTGAGGAACCTGGGGGCCAGAGAGAGAATCTAGTGGGGGTGGGTTAGGAGCTGGCTGTAGAACAGACAGCAAAGGGTAATTGTTAGGAGGGAGACCACCAAGCCAAGATCAGTGACTAGCAGGGTACCACAGGCCCTGTTTTATTCAACGTCTTTATTGGGGACATTGCAGAAGGGATCAAAAGTAAGCTCAGCCTGTTCTCTGATGACACAAAGATATGTGCAAAAGTGGACAGTGAGGAAGAGATGCAAGAACTCAGGAAGAATATAGCAAAGCTCAAGCACTGATCAGGTATGAGGCAGTTGGGGTTTAATGCAAAGAAGTGCAAGGTCATGCACCTTGGTGCCCAAAAGGGTGGGGGGGGGAGTGCCGATATCTGTTTCTGAGGAAGACAAGAACCTTGTGGTACTGGTCACAGGGGACATGAAGACATCAGCACAGTGCAGAGGGCGACAGCAAGGGCCAATCAGATGCTGGGGTGCATTGCCAGGGGTATCACCTCAAGAAGAGAGGAGGTTATCCTGCCTTTGTACAGATCACTGGTGAGGCCTCACTAGGAGTAATGTGTGCAATATTGGAGCCCTTACCTAAAAAAGGATGTAAGATTACTGGAAGGGGTGCAACATAGGGTGACAAAGATTATCCTAGGTCTGGGGGATAAACCCTATGAGGAAAGATCGAAGGAGCTTAACATGTATTCTCTGGAGGAGAGAAGGTAGAGAGGGGACATGATAGAGACCTTCAAATGCTTAAAAAGCATAAACAGGTTCCAAGTGGGAGGATTGTTCCACTTGAAGGGAAGGAAGGTCATGAGGGGGCATAGTCTGAAGTTGGAAGGGGGTAGATTCAAGAGGGAGATGAGGAGGCATTACTTCACAGAGAGGATGGTGGCTGGGTGGAATGCACTGCCAGAGGAGCTGATCGAGCTGATCTGCTGAAGACAGTGAACAGTTTTAAAAGGGGATGGGATAGAGTCAAAGGGTGAGTAAGTACCAATAAGAACAAGAGGGGGTGATCCAGTGGGTGGGGATGATGGTAAGGTACTGGGGGGCAGCTGCAGGAGAAGCAGACTGTGAGTTGCACACTCAAGCAGGCTTGATAGACCTATGGGCCTTTTTCTGCTGGCATGTTTGTATTCTCGTATGTTCGTATCATGGATTGATCCTTAGATATCTGGGAAAATTTATGTAACCCCTAGATGGCGCTATCCCAGGGGCTACTACCCCTGCCTGATTTGCCACTAACAGGTTGAGGGGCCTGGATCCAATGGCGGGTGCCTCCACCCAGAGGTCAAGGTTTGCAATAGTTAAACTTACTTGGTCACAGCCCTCTGGGACACTGCAACCCCCCTTTCTTCCCACTAGTGGCCCACACAATATATCAGAATTACCTTCACAGTATACACTTACCCCCAGGACTAGTTCCGGCACTGGGACCTCCTGTGAAATAAGATACAGTGCAACAATCACAGTACAGTACTTTAACATAGACAAATACCTCAGGAAATATAACTTTGCTGAAACAAGCAGCTCTGATTTATTTAGGGGATATAACAAGGACAGGGAAATCAGGTTAATTAGCTTATCACTTTACTATCTACCTATGGCTCTGTGCACAGGCCTATCCCTACCAGTTACTGTCCCTGGGTACCCAAGCCCTAGTGGCTAGTCCAAACCGTGGCAGCTGGTAGGGACCCTTTCACACAGTGAAAAGAAAAATTAGTTTAAACAGTCAGCAGTACAGTGATTCCATTTGGATTTAATGTGGCAATTCAACAGGGAGCGACCCTGAATTAGTACTCACAACCTCCAAACAAGATAGGGTCCTTCAACGTCAGCAGGGCTACTTTTGAGCTCCACGAGACTCCTCACATTTATATGGTAAAAAAAGTACTATACCAGGCAGGCTGCTTCTCTATCCCGATCCAATTACTGCACAATACCGGGAGAACACAGCAGATTCAGTTCCTGACAGATCGAGTGCAATTCAACAATTTCTCCAGTCTTCTACAGGGTGAGCCTGGTTTCTACTCTTCAGAGATCCTTTGTTTCTTTTCACAGGACGGATTCAGTCTAACAAGCAGTTACACAAGCTGCAGACCGGAACTCTGGGCCTCACACGTTTTTGACTGAAACTGTGCACTGAAGGAGCACAGGGTTTCTTTTCCTTCACTGCCAGATCTAAACTGAAACTCCAACAGACAAAACCGGGCACTTCCTTTGAGTTCCTCCCAGTTCTTGACTGGATTGGCTGTCACTCACAATAGACTGCTGCTGTTGGTCCAAAAAGCGCCAAGTCTAAACTACATCTCCAGAGTCACTGCCCTACAATCCTCTTGTGGCTGGCTCAGATTATGAGTCCAAGTTCTGATTCAGTCAAGGCACCATTTTAGAGCTAGCTTACCCCACAATGATTGGTCCAGTTCAGCAGTTCAAAACCAGAATGGGAACGAGGCAGACACAGTTCTGACTGCAAAGAAAGTTAGACAAACTGTAATTTCATTATTACTGTAAATGATTTCTGGCAAACAGTTACATCTTTCAGATAGGTTCCTTTGCACTCCTAGTGACTGCAAAAATGGAGTGAATTGGCAGCAGCTCGAGTGGTACTCAAACAGAGAAGCACACAGTCCCCCATACAACTAATTATGTCTGCAAGCAGACAGCTCTTAAAGAGACAGTACCAGAGGCTCTAAAACACTCACTGATAAATGGCTTAAACGCCAAACACCATTCAGGCTTGGAGCATTCAAGCAAGCTCCTGGAAGTCTTTTGGGAACCCCCATTTGCAGGGGGGTTACACCCTTCCTGGCCTGGGAAAGCTTGACGTCCGATTCAAGCAAGTACCCCCATAAGTTTTAACTGCAACCATATACATTTGCATTAGGCTCACACATGTAATCATCAGTCAATACATCATTTTACCAAGAACACATTTCTGAAACATTGCAATACGTCCTCTTTACAGTATTACACACATTGTACCATAACCAAGTTATTACCTCTTGTACATGAAACCTGAAGAGAGGGGCCCTTCCTATCAGTTACCTTGGGGCTGGACGGGCAAGGGCACCATATAGAGGGCAACACAAGTAACTTGGAGTTAGCACTGATGCTCAGTTTGGGCAATGAGCTCGGGGACACATACACTCCTTTATGGACAACATTGAGAGGCAAGTCCACAGGCCTCCCAAGTGAATCATAACTGAGGTGCACCACAGGCTTTACAGCTCGACCAGTCTTTCTAGGGGAACTGTTACAGTCTCTGCACTCTGAGCCTCATTTTCAGCATTGTCCTCACTTGTCAGGGGAGTCTCCATGGGGGTAGAGAGGCTAGAACTTGGGGCACTTTCAGCTCCAGGAGTTACAGTTTCTGAGTCCACAACATTTGGCTCGCATGGAGAGCTTTCGGACACTGGCAGTGGACTGTCAGGGCACTCAAAATACTCTTCTTGTTCGGGTGTATCACCAGTCTGCCCCAATCTATCATTTTCCTCCCCTGAAAGCTCAAACAGTTCAACCATGCACAATGATTCCATTTCATCTGATCTGATGCTTTGCACTTCACTTTCTAGAAGCATTGGCTCAGGGATGAAGCTGGGGGCTTAGACAGTCCAGAAGGCCCAGCTTTGTCTCCAGTATTGACTAGGGGATTGCCCCGAAACAATTGACTCAGTTCGTAAGAAGGATAGTATTCAAAGTCACTCTCACTTTCTTCTGATATGGACTGACAGTCATGCTCAACTGGGACTTGTGCAGGGGAACACTTTAACTCTGCTTCTGTAGGTGCAGACTTCCTTGATCTTTTCTTAGCAGCAGCTCTAGTCACTGGTCCAGAGGGGGCATCTTCTGGGGGCTCAGACTCAATCAGGATTTGTCCAATGGGCAGTAAATGATTTCTATGCATTGTTTTTACATTTTTTGAATTGTTCTCAGGCCTTACTTTGTACACTGGCAGATCATCTAGTTTGCCCACTACAATGTGAGGGAGATGGTGCCATCTGTTAGCAATCTTGTGTTTGCCATGCAGTCCCAGATTTCTTAGCAATACCCGATCTCCCTCCCTCCTGGAGTTCCTGTGCTTTCACCTTTTTATCATACCATTCTTTTTTGGCCAGATTTCTTTTGGCAGCCATGGTTTGAGCCAGTTAGTACGCATGAGTTAGCTGGGCCTTTAACTTTGCACATACTGTAAATAGTTGTCGCTTGAACCCCATCAGGAGAGACCCCAAACACACATCTACTGGTAGTCGAGCTTCTCTTCCAAACATCAGGCGGTAGGGGAGAACCCAGTGGCATCACTTTTAGTGCAGTTATAAGCATGTACCAGGGTGCTAATTTGTTGGCTCCATCTAGGCTTGTCCTTTGGGTGCAGGGGTGCCTAGCATATCTAGCAAAGTCCGGTTGAAACATTCAGGCTGTGGGTCCCCTGGGGTGGTAAGGAGTGGTTCTGGACTTCGCCTCCCACAGAGAAAGCATCTCTTGATCAGACGACTCTCAAAGTCTCTCCTTGATCAGAATGGATTCTTTGTGGAGCCCCATAGTGAACAAAAAAGTTTTCTACAAGTACTTTGGCCACAGTGGATGCTTTCTGGTCTTTGGTGGGGAAAGCTTGGGCATATCTCGTGAAATGGTCAGTGACCACCAGCACATTACTGATATTTCTTTGATCTGACTCCAAACTCAGAAAATCAATACAGACCAGCTCCATGGGTGCACTGGTGGTGATGTTAACAAGGGGGGCAGCCCTCTGGGGCAAAGCTTTCCTCTGTAAGCAGCGACTACAAGTTCGAATGTGTTGCTCCACATCAGCCCCCATCTTAGGCCAATAGAATCTGGATCTCACCAAGTCAAGCGTTCTGTCTATACCAAGGTGCCCCATGTGGTTGTGCAAGGACCTCAGTACTGAGTCTCGAAAGGCAGTGGGCAGCACTAGTTGTTGTTTGTCTACTTGTCCCCCTCTGTCTACTGTTTCTCTGTATAGCAGTTTATTGATCAGTTTCAACTTAGGACCTTCTTTGTATAACAGTGCAGTTCTCAAATCAGTGGGCGTAATTTGGACACATCTTTTCCTGCATGAGGGCTTCTAAAGCTGCTTTGATCATGGGATGTGAGATTGAGCCATGAATACTGTCATTGTCCAGCTGAGGCAGTGCACCAATGTCTATTGCAGAAAAGTGGCAATAAGCAGCAGGTATGCAATTCTCAGAGGTCCCAAGCAATTCACCATGCAGTCCACTACGTCCGTGGACATTTGTTCCTCCCTGTCAAACTTCCGCAGAGTGCCCGAATGTCAGGTTCTGCCAGTCGGACCCAATCATTCTGGGGAACAGGCCTCCGGAGAGAGCATCAGCATCTATGTGGTTCAGACCTGCTCGGTATTCGAGAGCATAGTCATATGTAGATAATGCAGAAAGCCACCTATGGCCAGTGGCATCCAACTAAGCTGAGGTCTGCACATAGGTCAAAGGATTATTGTCAGTTTTTACTAGTATTTTAGCCCCATACAAGTACTCATGGAATTGGTCAACAATAGCCCACTTCAAAGCTAGGAACTCTAACTTATGTACAGGATAGTTCTTTTCGGATGGGGTCAGGCTTCTACTGGCAAAGGCCACAGGTCTCAGGCCATTCTCATGCTCTTGGTACAACATAGCCCCCAACCCTTGCAAGCTAGCATCAGTGTGCAGGACGTAAGGCTTTCTTGGATCGGCATAGGCCAGCACTGGAGCATGGGTAAGTTGATATATGATCTCATGAAAAGCAGTCTCACAATCAGGAGTCCAGCGGGCCCCAAATACTTCACTCGGATGAAAATACACTCTTTCAGTCTTGAGGATGCTGACTTTGGTATTTTGTGGGTTGGGGATACCCTTGAGTAAGGTTAAGTAAAGGCGGATCACTCTTGAATAGTCCTTGATGAAGCGCTAATAATAACCACAGAATCCCAGGAATCTTTGCAGTTCTTTTAGATTTTGGGCTGTGGCCAGGTGGTCAAGGCCTCAACTTTACTTGGGTCAGTCTCTATTCCTCGGTGGATACTATGTGTCCCACATACTTTACTGATGTTTGAAAGAATTGACACTTATCAATGGACAGTTTAAGGCCAAAGTCCTCCAGTCGGTCCAATACCTTAAATAATCTGCTCTCATGTTCCTTCAGTGAGCTGCCAAACACAATAACATCATCTAGGTATACCAGGCACTCTAGTAAGTTCATGTCCCCACTGCACGCTCCATCAATCGTTGAAAAGTGGCTGGGGCACCTGAACCCTTGAGGCATCCTTATGAATTCATAGAAATAGCGGACAGATAAAGGCTGTCTTCTCACAGTCCTCTGGGGCCATCGGGATCTGGTAGTACCCACTGTGAGATCCAACACAGAGAACCACTTGCTCCCGTTTAGGCAGTCCAAAGCATCCTGAATGCGGGGCATTGTGTACTGATCAGGATAGTCCGCGGTTTAAGGTGCGATAATCCACACACATCCTTACTGTCCCATTCTTTTTCCTCACTACCACAATGGGGAAGCATAAGGGCTTCTGGATTCTTGTATTACACCAGCTAACATCTCTTGCAGATGCCGTCTCACATCATCTATATCAGCAGGTGCCAGGCTTGAGACCTCTCACGAAATGGTCTTCGTCATGCAGCTGGATATTGTGCTCAGCTCCTTGCACGCATCCTACGTCCCATTCCTTTAAAAACACCAGGTCTCTCTGGGCAAGCTCCTCACTGATCCTCACTTTCCATTCAGCTGGCAGCAGGAGTCGCGAAATCAAACAAGTCAGGCGTTACTCTGTCATTCTTCCTCGAACTCTTGCTGCTGGGTAGCACTGCAGTGTCTGCACAATGCACATTAGCCAGGATGCAACCTCTATTTACTCGAATGTCTCTTTCAGACACATTATGAACTTGGACCATTACCCTTCTGGCATAAGCATGGGCTCTAGCGGGCAAAATACTAAGCTTGACCAGCAGTCCCTCTGGCAATTTTCCATCTCCTGGTGCATCAACATTAATATTTTATTCTTAACATCCTTTCTGATACGGACCTCTCCTGTAAGGTACACTGGGCATTTGGCGCCAGGATCAGAGACTCAGGATCCTTCTTCCATACAATTCCGACCGGTTCCTCTGGTTCTATTTTTCAGCATCTCTCTGTGCCTCATAGGCCTTCTTAATTAAAGCTGGAACTCTTAAAGCTCTACTAGTTTTGACCCCGTTTTTCATAACACAACTGTGCCAGCCTTCGAACATATGAGCATTTGTTCCAATCAACAAAGGGACACCATCATACAGTCAGTGGGGGACACACTAAGGCTAGAAGTCTCTACTTGTTCGGCCCTCCAGCCACGGAGGTGGGAAAGACAGCCAAATTCGGATATACCGAATAGGGGTAGGCCTTCTCACTTAACGCCCATACATGCAGTCCTTCTAATGGTTGTAAGTGCGTCTGACAAATGCTTCTGATACCAATCCTGGAACATAATTGTCACTTGGAGCCACTGTCTAATACAGCTCTTGTAGACACTCCATTCACCTTTACAGTGGTCTCCATGGAGGGACCGCTATTCTGGACCAGTCTGAGAGGCGATAGTGAGGGCCTGGGCAACTGACCTTGCCACAAAGGGCGTGAGTTAGCATTTTGGTGCCCTCACTGGGATCATTTCGTGCACCTCTTAACCACTGATTTGTTCTCGAAGCTCTCCTTGTAGCCTATATGCAACTTTGTCAGTGTCTTTTGGGGACCAGCATTCCCTTTTCTTGTGCCCATCCTTCCCACAATTATAGCAAAACATACTTTCTGGAGTTTGAGCTGGCCGGGCGCCACACTGGGAGCCAGGAGGGGTATTACTAACTGGAAACCTTGGTGCCATCTCTGTCTGCGGCATGATAAGCATTTGGAGACATCTCGTCAGTTTCTCCACTTCCATGGTCAAGAAATTGAGTTTGGAGCTGTTATCAGCAGGAGATACATGGGTGGGTACCCCCACCCCATAGCAGATGCAGTCGGATATAGGTCAGGGCCCGTACTTGCAGGCGTGGCCTTCATAAAGGGACTGTTTTTGAATTCCCGGATCTCTCTCAACAGTTCGCCCCATTGTGGCATATCTTTTCCTTGTCAGAGCACTCATTGACTGCCAACCTCTGCCCCTGAACTTCACTTGATGGGCCACCCTCAGTCCTTTCGGGTTGTAGCCGCAGCTATTGGTGCAGGTCCCTCGAGTCGCCTTTTCTCAACTCCTCAGATTTCTCTCATTAACTCATCTTAGGAGGTGGGGATTCCAGTCGATTTGCCAGGGTAACTGAAGCAACAGCAGTTCTGAGAAGGGGCAGACTTAAGGATCCTGTCCAGCCTGGTTCGGTCCAGTTCAATCGCTGGCAAACTACCCTTTCTGAGGCATTCTGCAACAATTTTTCCAGCCGAGATACATACACAGACAACAACTCCCTTGGTACTGTTGTGCATTTCTTACTCTCCATAGATCCTCATCAGAATCTGGCCATACACATTCTCCAAGGCCTCAAGATAGGCCTGTGCAGTCACTTCAGGGTTACTGGCCCGTTTAGCAGGATGGTAGCCAGGGCAGGACCTCGGAGGCTCTCACTAACCCTCTTTGCTTTTCGACTTCCGAGCATTGCCATTCTAGTACTTGGGGGCAACATAGTCTATCCAGGTCTCCCAGTCATCCCTCCCTTGGGGGTGGGGAGGTGCCAGAAGATCCTCAACCTTCGATAAGAGTCGTGACTAATGGCAGGTGCAGAAATAGGAGTCTGCATTGGTTCCAGCCACCATTACGGGTACTGGAGCGGGAGAGGGTGTTGGGGAGAACACCCCAGGTGGCAAATAGTTTCTTCAAGTCCTCCACAGTTTCCCTTCCCCAGCAACCATTGTAAATTTCTCCTCAAAAGTTTCAGACAGTGGTGGGGCTCATTCCCCGGGTCTTTACTGTACTCGTTATCACTCTCCAGGCAGTGAGGGCTCCCTCTGGGGTAATGGTCTGTGGCACTTTGGAGCTATCTATGGGATCCTTAAACTCTACTAGGGCCAGGAAAGTGTGGGTGAGCAGATTAGCATGCCGACTCACCACCACAGGGTTTTGTAAACCTTCCACCTTGGAAAGTACTCCTGTACAGTGTCCATATTGATACCAGGGGATGTCCAGGATAAGCATAGCATTTTGGGGTCAATCTCCTCCCCAGTACACCCTCCACCAGCGGTGCACAGCCACTTCTGTCGGGTACTCATTTTTCTTAACAGTGGTTATGTAAATATGGCCACTAGAGGACACACAATCAGCGGTGAGCCTCAAGATGTAACCCCTAGATGGCGCTATCCCAGGGGCTACTTCCCTGCCTGATTTGCCACTAACAGGTCGAGAGCCTGGATCCAATGAGTGCCTCCACCCAGAGGTCAGGGTTTGCAATAGTTAAACTTACTTGGTCACAGCCCTCTGGGACACTGCAACCCCTTTCTTCCCACTAGTGGCCCACACAATATATCAAATTACCTTCACAGTATACACTTACCCCAGGACTAGTTCCGGCACTGGGACCTCCTGTGAAATAAGATACAGTGCAACAATCACAGTACAGTACTTTAACATAGACAAATACCTCAGGAAGTATAACTTTGCTGAAACAAGCAGCTCTGATTTATTTAGGGGATATAACAAGGACAGGGAAATCAGGTTAATTAGCTTTATCACTTTACTATCTACCTATGGCTCTGTACAGGCCTATCCCTACCAGTTACTGTCCCTGGGTACCCAAGCCCTAGTGGCTAGTCCAAACCATGGCAGCTGGTAGGGGCCCTTCACACAGTGAAAAGAAAAATTAGTTTAAACAGTCAGCAGTACAGTGATTCCATTTGGATTTAATGTGGCAATTCAACGAGGGCGACCCTGAATTAGTACTCACGACCTCCAAACAAGATAGGGTCCTTCAGCGTCAGCAGGGCTACTCTTGAGCTCCAAGAGACTCCTCACACATTATATGGTAAAAGAAAGTACTATACCAGGCAGGCTGCTTCTCTATCCCGATCGCAATTACTGCACAATACCGGGAGAACACACAGCAGATTCAGTTCCTGACAGATCGAGTGCAATTCAACAATTTCTCCAGTCTTCTAGGAGGTGAGCCTGGTTTCTACTCTTCAGAGATCCTTTGATTCTTTTCACAGGACAGTTCAGTCCTAACAAGCAGTTACACAAGCTGCAGACCGGAACTCTGGGCCTTACACGTTTTTGACTGAAACTGCACTGAAGGAGCACAGGGTTTCTTTTCCCTTCACTGCCAGATCTAAACTGAAACTCCAACAGACAAAACCGGGCACTTCCTTTGAGTTCCTCCCAGTTCTTGACTGGATTGGCTGTCACTCACAATAGACTGCTGCTGTTGGTCCAAAAGGCGCAAGTCTAAACTACATCTCCCAAGTCACTGCCCATACAATCCTCTTGTGGCTGGCTCAGATTATGAGTCAAGTTCTGATTCGTCAAGGCACCATTTTAGAGCTAGCTTACCCCACACTGATTGGTCCAGTTCAGCAGTTCAAAATCAGAATGGGGAACTAGGCAGACACAGTTCTGACTGCAAAGAAAGCAGGTTAGACAAACTGTAATTTCATTATTACTGTAAATGATTTCTGGCAAACAGTTACATCTTTCAGATAGGTTCCCTTTGCACTCCTAGTGACTGCAAAATGGAGTGAATTGGCAGCAGCTCGAGTGGTACTCAAACAGAGAAGCACACAGTCCCCCCATACAAACTAATTATGTCTGCAAGCAGACAGCTCTTAAAGAGACAGTACCAGAGGCTCTAAAAACACTCACTGATAAATGGCTTAAACGCCAAACACCATTCAGGCTTGGAGCATTCAAGCAAGCTCCTGGAAGTCTTTTGGGAACCCCCATTTGCAGGGGGGTTACATTTACATGCAAAATGCCCTTATATTATGGGCCATATGGTACCTGCGGAAATAGCAGACATAATGTCTGTATACCACAGATCATATTGTGCCTGGGAAAATAGCAAAGAAAATGCCTGTATTTTATTTTTATTTATTTGTAATTTTTGACCAAGAAAGGCACACTAAGCTATTATAACTAGTTTCTAGATGTGTCCTAGGGAGTGGGTTTCATGGACCTGTTTTATTGACAGAGGAAATGTTGGCCATGACAAGGGGAAAACTCTCCAGCTCTTCTTTGATGAGTGCTACGGGACTTTTTACTTCCACCTAGACAGTTATCAGAGATGAGCAAAAGGGACCTCAGTTTAATATCTCATCCAAAGGACAGCACCTCAACAGCACAGCACCCCGCTTGTACTGCATTACAGTGTCAGTTTTGTGTATTACCTTAATTACCTGGTGTGGGGCTAGAACCCATAATCTTCCAACCTTCTGGTCCTAGCGGTGAGCATGCTATCTACTAAGCCACTGACACTGATAATACTGCACATCATATTGTACCTGTGGAAACAGCAAACAAAATGCCTGTATACCATGTGCCATATGGCACCGGGAGGAAAAAGAAACAAAATTCCCCTGTGTCATGGATTATATGGTGCCTGGGGAAATCAAAATAAGAAGCCCGTATACCACAGATCACATGGCACCTGGGGAAATAGAAACAAAAAGCTAGTATAACCCAGGTAATACAGTATGTTACATGAGGGACGTAACATCACAGTTGCCAGTATGCTACTGGTCATATGGCACCTGATGGAGAATAACACAGTAGCCATTATACCACATGTCATGTGGTACCTGGGGAGATAGTAAAACAAATATCCATATACCACAGATCACATGGTACCTGGGAGAGTTAGCAACATAATTGCCAGTAGACCACTTTCTATATGGCACCTGGGGGAGAATAACGCAGTAGCCTAGCCAGAATACCATGTGTCATATGGTAGTACCCGAAAAAATAGCAAACAAAAAGTTAGTATAGCACAGGTCATATGGTACCTAGGAAAGTTAACAGCACTACTGCCAGTATGATTATTATTTATTTTTTTTATTTGCAATGTTTGACCAGGAATGGCACACTAAGTTATAATATAGAGAATAATGGCTGGGTAGGGTGTTATAATGAGAATTTTACAACCTCCCAAGGTATGGGATGCCACATAAACCCTGAGAGCGAAGCTCGAGGGATTTATAAAGGCATCCCATACCGAGAGTGTGTGTAAAATTCAGGTTTTACACCCCCTACCCAGCCTTTATTTTATATAAGTGTTGGGGAGCATTTTATTCTCCACAGCAATTGTATAAAATAAAGATATTCCTATGGAGCCACGGACCTGTCGGGTTTTAATGCGACCTGCGGCTCCTGAGAAAAACCATTACTTGTTTGTTTTTTTTGTTTTTTTCCTTGTTTTTTTAAAGCAGCCCAGGTAAAATACTTTAGCCCCCTTGCTTGTTTCTTTTTATTTTAAATTAACTTACCGCTGCTGACTTGGAGCGTGGTGAACTGTGTAGCACTAGGGAATGGCAGCCGGCACCGAGTAGTGGAAGAGCGGTGGCTGCGCATGATCAGTGCAAGGGGAAACTCGGTGCGTGTTCGCCGTTATAACCCGTGGGTTATGGCAGTGAAATTATAACCGGGTTTCCCTATGGCCCTATGGGAGAAAATGCTCCCCAGTTATTATAGCTTGTTTCCAGGTGTGACATGGGGGTGGGCGCATGGACCTGTTTTATTGAGAAGTGGAATGTTGGCCATGACAATGTTGAAACTCCTGTACTCATCTTCGAGAAGTGCCATGATATCTTTAACTTCCCCCTAGACAGTGACCAGAGAAGGGCAGAAGGAACCCTGGTATAATGTTTTCATCTGAAGGATGGATGTCACTGGTCATATGGTGCCTGGCAGAGAATAACACAGTTGCCAGTATATCACACACTGTATAGTACCCAGGGAACTAGCAAACCTGGGGCCCGATTCACAAAACTTTGCCCCGGCGTAAACCCAATTTACGTGATGCAAACTGGGTATTGCACCCAAGTGGTATTCACAAAAGCCCTGTTTGCAGACACAGTCTAGGTTTTTGCTGGAGCAGTGTGGAGGGGGATGCAATGCAAGTGAGGGGGCGACCTGAATATCAGCGCAGTCCCATTCACAAAGCATTTTCTCCTTACAAGGGAGCTTAAGTGGGGTTCCCTTGTGTGGCAGAAATACCATCGAGCCACACCTTACTTTAATTCCTAGCAACCGTAGTGGTTGGCAGAGGTACTGCAGTGCCCTCCCAATCGATGATCGCCGCCCGATATAAAAAAATGAATTTCCCTGGTGGTAGTGGTCCCCTTTCATCTTTGATCACCGCCTAATATAAAAGAAATAATTTCCCTGGTGGTAGTGGTTCCCCACCCTGTGATCACCAATCACTCAGCCTGATGAAAAAAGAATAGTCCCTGGTGGTCTAGTGGTCCCCCTTCAGCGATCACTGGCCCAAAATAAAATGATGATATTCCCTGGTGGTCTAGTGGTCCTCCCCCCTCACTAATTGCCATCCCGATTGACAAATAATACTTCCCTGGCGGTAGTGGCCCTCCCCCCGATCGCCTCTAGATATAAAAAAATAATTTCCCTGTTGGTAGTGGTTCACCCCCTCCCCCATGATCGCCAATCACTGCTTGATATTACAAATATAAGTTTTCCCTGGTGTCCCTCCCCCACCTGATCACCCTCCTGAAATATAACAAACATTTCCCTGGTGTCCAGTGGTCCCTCCTCCACCACGATCACCTGCCCAACATTGACGTTCTGTACCCTGGTGTCCCATTTAATCCCCCCATCCTGATCCCTTGTATAGTAAATATAAACACTACTCTGGTTTCTAGCGGACTCCCCCCATCCCCAATCCCCTGTATAGTGAATTTTGAACCATTCCCGGGTGGTCTAGTGGACCCCGCCACCCTGTCAGGCAGTGCTCCACCCCTCCACCCTATCCCATTCCCAAGCCGGTGACCAGCACAGCCCTCCTCTCTCCACCATGGCTGGCCATGGGTTGGGCTGTTAATGAGTGTGTACAGTATGTGCTCATTGAGAGCTCAGTCGGTGGCCAACCATGATGGAGAGAGGAGGGCTGTGCTAGTTGTCTGGATCAGGGATGGGATGGGGGGTGAGTGGGGTGGTGGGGTGGTGGGGCACTGCCTGCAGGGGTGGAGGAGTGGGAGATCCACTAGCCACCAGGGAATGGTTTACAGTTCACTATACCTGGGATCAGGGATAGGGAGGGGGGGTCCGCTAGACACCAGTGTAATGTTTATGTTTACTATACAGAGGATCGGTATGGGGGAGGTGTTACAATGGACACCACGGTATAAGATGTCAATATCAGGTGGGTGATCGGGGGAATGGACCATTGGACACCAGGGAAATGGTTGTTTTATATCGAGTGGGTGATCGGGTCTGGGGAGGGACCAATTGACAAGATGGGTTGCATCCGAGGATACTCAGGGAATTAGCAGTGGAGCTGGCTGAACCACTGATATGTCTGTACAACAGCTCACTTAGGTCTTAGCAAGTTTCAGAGAATTAGAAGGTGGCAGATGTTGTACCACTTCATTTGGGGGGGGGATAGGGAGCAACCAGGGAACTACAGGCCTGTCAGTCTGACCTCTATCATAAGGAAGCTGATGGAGTCACTGGTCAAAGAGGACCTCGTAGACTACTGTACCTGGAGAGCAACAGGCTCCAGGATAGTAAACAGCATGATACTGTGGCAGGAAGACCTTGTCAGACTAACCTGATTTTTTCTTTGACTGAGTGACAAAAGGAATTAGACAAGGGCCATGCTGTGGATCTACTGTACTTTAACTTCAGCAAGGCTTTTGACAGTGCCTCACAAACAATTGCTCAAGAAGTTGGAAGACCTGGTTGCAGCTAAACCCATAGTGAACTGGGTGGGTAACTGGCTAGAGGGGAGGCAGCAGAGAGTGGTGGTCAGTGGGGTTAAATCAGAAGAGAGGGAGGTTATGAGTGGGGTTCCACAGGGATCAGTCCTGGGTCCGGTCCTCTTCAACATGTTTATTAGTGACATTGGAGACGGAATCCAGGGCAGGTTGTGTCTCTTCACATATGACACAAAACTAAAACTATGTGGGAGGGTGGATAGTGATGAGGGAATAAGGGAGACGCAGAGAGACCTACAAAAGCTAGAGGGGTGGTCAAAGATCTGGCAGTTAAAATTCAGTGCTACAAAGTGCAAGGTAATGTACCTAGGGAAAAAGAACCCCAAGCCAGAGTACTGGATGGGAAGAGAGAGACTTAGCACTACAGATGAGGAATGGGATCTGGGAGTTATCATTAGCAACTCATTTAAGCAATCAGGTCAGTGCAACACGGCCTATAGCAAGGCTAACAGGATGCTGGGATGTATCAAGAGGGGTACGGATGGCAGAAAAAAAGAGGTAATACTTCCCTTCTACAAATCCCTGGTGAGGCCTCACCTACAGTACTACACCCTGTTCTGTAGTCCTCACCTCAGAAAGAATAAGGATGGGTTGGAGACAGTGCAGTGCAGAGTAACAAAAATGATTCAGGGCCAGCAGGGTAGATCCTTTGAGGAGAGTCTCAAGGCACTAAATACGTAGTCACTGGAGACCAGAATGTAGAGGGGAGATATGATAGAGACCTTCAGGTTCCTTAAAGGAAGTAACAAAGTGAACTGTGGGGAACTAATTAGCCTGAATACCAATTCGCAGTCACGTGGACACGAATGGAAATTAACAGGAGGTAGGTTCAGAAGGGATGTGAGGATGTACTACTTTACTGGAACGGTGCATGGAATCTTGGAACAGTCTGTCGGCTGAGGTGGTGAGTGCAAAAACAGTCAGGGATTCAAGCAGGGCTGGGACATAATGAAAGGAATAGTGGTTACCGGGGGCAACAGGACCAGGGAGGAAAACAGAGTGATGACGGGGAGGGTTAGTACCCTGCAGGAACAGTAGGTTCCAGATATTATAGGGAACTTGGGCAGACTGGATGGACCTCTGATCTTTTCCTGCTGTCATTGTCTATATATTTCTATAGACATCAGGGAAATAGTTTTTATATTTCAGGCAAGAGATGATGTGGGAAAATGGGCCACTGGACACCAGGGAAAACTTATATTTGTAATACTAGGCAGTGATCAGGGATCGGGGGCAAACCACTACCACCAGGAATTACATTTTTTTATATCGGGTGGCGATCAGGGAGGGGGAACACTACCACTAGGGAATTATTATTTGTCAATCAGGCTGGCTATCGGTTAGGGGGGAGGACCACTAGACCACCAGGGAATATCTGCATTTTATATCAGGCTGGTAGTTGGCGAGGGGACCAGTAGACCACCAGGGACTATTCTTTTTCCATTGACCAGTGATTGATGATCACGGGGTGGGGGAGGCACTGTCACCAGGGACTATTCTTTTGTTTTACTTGGGCCGGTGATCGGTTGAGGGGGGGCATGCTAAACTCCATTGTGGCCTATGTAAATGGGCCCATAATGGGCATGCAAATGGCCACCTAGCACCTTTCATGCCCAATGGGCTCATTTGCATGGCTGCTTTTGTGAATACCAAATTGCACACCTGCGCTATTCATTGTGGGGCCATTCTCCGGGATACAGGTTTGGGTGGCCCTAGTTGGGTTAAAGTAGCAGTAATGGGGTTATTGCTCACTTTACTTAGGCCTATTCACAGCTGGTATGCTATCAGTCTGTGAATAGCATTTTTTAACACTTGAGCAATCGCAAAGTGCAACACAAAATTTTGCATTGCCTTTGCGATTTTTTGTGAATATAGCCCCTGCACTTCATTAGGCACCTGGTCTCTCACAATAGAAGATAAGTGGCATATTCTGAGTCAGGCCATTGTTTGTCCAATTTAGAGAATGTATTTTAAGTGATAAATCTTTTAAATGAATTATGAAGCTTTACCTTTCTGCTTGATTTCAGTGATGTTTGAGTGCAGCAGATGCCACTGTGAAATAATCTGATATTGTGCAAATTGCTGTCCCATGGGTTAAAGGTTCCTTTGTGATCTACGCAGTCTAAAAAAAAACAACTGTATTGAGTCACAAAAACCACAATATAAAAGTCATACAACAGATTAAAAGCAAAAACGTGAAAACGTATTACTTTAACTAGTGTCATAATTTGGACAACAGAGAGGTTTTTAGATTTAAGAAATTAACTATCCACATATCCTACTAAGAACACCGGGTTCAGAATTTAGTCTCGGGTACAAAGGCAAGCAGTTTGGTGATTGCGGACCCTGATAAGCAAAAGAAGAGAGAAATGCTGATGATGCACCCACCATTGAGACAAATGAGTTATCTACATTTAGAATCTATCAGTGGCTGAAATAAATAATTTATCTGAGATTTGACTGTCAGCTGCAAACTATCATAGGGACACAGTAGTGCCTCCATACTGTGTATTAGTGCTAAGTTGGCAGTTTAATGTTTGTTTGTTTATTTATTTAGTTTTTGTTTACCAGGTAGGTGCACTAGCCAAAACATGGCTATTTTCAGGCATGACCCGGGAGAGTACAACAAGGAAAACATGAACGTATTACATCAATAAACAGTAAACAACAGCTAGATAGAGAAAATACAATGACTTTACATGCGCAAACAAATAACATTGGAAAGCAAGTTTACAAGACAGTGCAGTATGCTCAACTAGAGCGTAACATAATATAATAAAGTATTAGAACAGGCAATGGTGAGAACTCAACATATAGGAGCAATCTCAGGTTAGCAGGAGGGAGTAGGAGGACTGGAAGGGGGAGTGGAGGGAGAAGGGGCGTGAGGAGGGAGGAATGGGGGAGAGAGGAAAACATGGGGAAAAATAAAAGTGGAAGTGAGGAGTGGCAACTTGAGTAGGTAGTGCATGGAAAGCCCTGAGGTTTCAGGTGGGGTCAAAACAAGTATATGCATCAGCGAGAGCTAAGTAACGGCACAGTTCTTTTTTAAAACAGTAACAGGACTCTGACTGTCGAAGGGCTAGGGGAAGGGCATTCCAAAGTTGTGAGGCAACAAATTTGAAAGCACAAGAGCCTTTTGACGTACGATACCTGGGAATAATTAGTGAGGACTTGTCAGCTGATTGAACACCATGAGATGATTTTAAAGAAGACAGTAAAGCTGCAAGTGAGGCTGGAATCTTCCCCATAATGATAGAGTCAGTGAGGGAGCAAAGAGAGTATTGCCTGCAGGCCAAGGTAGAGAGCCAATTTAGGTTACTGTACAGTTAGCAATGGTGCTTTAGACGAGGAGACGACGAGGCGTAACAACATATATTGTTGTATGTGACGTCCCGCTTGTGAAGGGTGGTTTTGTGAGCTGCCGCAAAAATAGGAGCCCCATGAGTAGGGGCAGGGAGCAGGGTGCCTCTTGCAATAGCCAATTTGGTGGATGGCATTAATAAGTAACTTGTTTTATAGGCCACACTAAGTTTAGAGTTGACAGCATTGCAAGTGGACAGTATGTGAGAATTGTAATCCAGGGATTTGTTTAGTAGGACTCCCTGGTATTTAAATAACTTGACTACCTTGATTTGTGTCCCGCCCAAATCACTTACCATCAGGGGCACCGAGCAAACCTTCAACTTTGGAGCAGAGCCTAGTAGTAGGGCTTTCGTTTTCTGTGCATTCAGCATCAATTTGTGTGCCAACAGTCAGTCCTGTATGTTCTTGAAGTCGGCAGAGATATGGGAGTTTGGGCTTGTCGCACTTGTGGAGCTAGTGTAGAAAACCAGGTTGTCTGCATAAAGAATGGCCGAGCAATGTTGGATAACGTCAGCAATGTTATTTATAAAGAGATAGAAAAGAAGGGACCCCAGAATAGAACCCTGTGACACACCAATGATGATGGAGGAACTGTCAGACAGGGAGGAGTTAAAATTCACAACTTGTGACCTATTGGATAAGTAGCTGCTTTACCAGTCAACAACTGGGGAAGAGAAATTCAGCCTATTAAGTGCAGAAAGAAGTAGGGGGTGATCTATAAGGTCAAAAGCCTTAGCGAGGTCAATGAAAACAGCTCCTGTAAGTTGTCCAGCATCCATATTCAAGAGAGTATCATTTGTAAATTTAAGAAGAGCCATCAATGTACTATGTACCTTTCTGAAACCGTGCTGAGTTCTGGAGAGAAGATTCCATTTGGTTAGGTAATCCAATGTCTGGCGAGCCACAAGTTTCTCAAGTATTTTGTTCAGGACTGAGAAAATAGCAATGGACTTGTAGTTTGAGATTTCCTTTGGGTCACCTTTTTTGAGGATGGGGGTTATATTTGCCGTCTTCCAGAGGTCAGGAATAACACTGAGAGAGAGAGAGGCAAGGTACTGTATATATTTTTGCGAGTGGAGAGGCATTGAGAGGAGCTGCAAGCTTCAGGAGGCGAGGCTCAATCGAGTCTGATTCAGGGCTAGTGTTATCCGATATACTGTTCAGTAGTTTCAGGACCTCAGATCTAGTAATAACCTTGAAATAGAAAGGTCCAGCTGGAGTTGGAGCATCAGATCCAGTCAAAAGGTGATTGGTTGACAAGCAGGTGGGGAATGAGGGCAAGTGGCTTGCTGGAAAGAGGAGGTATATTGTGACAGGTCTGAGAACATTTGGTTGAAAGCATTGGCTATGGTGCTGGAGTCATTGCAGTGAATGCCATTCAATACCATGTCACTAGGGGTTACTGATTGGGAGGCCCCAAGAAAAGTTTTTACATGGGCCCAGAATTTTCTGAGGCCACCAGCAGAGCTTGATGGTAGATTTTTGCAGTATACGCTCTTTGCTAGCCTGATTTGTTTTTTACAAGAGCTTCTCAGTGCCCGGTATGTGCAAAAATCCAATTGCAACCCAGTACGTTTGTACCTATTCCATATCTTGTCCCTGAGTCGCAGATTCGCTAGAAGGTCTTTGTGCAGCTATTTCGTTTGTTTGCCTCTGACACGTCTGGTGACCTTAGGGACATGTTTGCATTGTATAGCCATGAATTTCTCAAGGAAGGCATGCAGGGCATCCTCAGGCTTGCCGGAGTCATAAATGACTGACCAGTCAATTCTTGAAATGTCGTATGGGAAAGTCTTCATGTCAAGGTTGGCGAAGTTAGTGAAAGACATAAGATGAGGTGGAGGAGAGGGAGGTGCTGCCATAGACAAGATGCAGAAGGTAGGCGACTGGTCTGTTAGAGCATCAGCCAGGATGCCAGATATAGATACACGCTCTACCCTATTAGCTAGGACCCAATCTAAGAGAGTGGATGATTGGAGGTGTGGTGTAACTCTTGTGGGTTCCGTAACAAGTTGTTGAAGACTATAGCTGTGCATAAGAGGCAACAGAGAACTGTGTGATGTGCCGAACCAATTTAGGTTAAGGTCCCCTAGGATCACTACCTCATTATGGTTGATAGTATGTGAGGTTCTGTCTAGCAAGTCCTTTAAGCCTTGTAGGGCGCCGGGGTGTTGTAAGCACAGATAATATAGAGTTTCTTAGCTCCTAGAGCCAGAGTTACATGGAGGAATTCACAAACTGAGGGAGACACCAAGCCAGAGACAGACATAATATTAAGGTCAGTCTTATGGAACAAGGCAACACCACCCCCTCTCTTTGAGGATGATCTGTCACACCGAATCATTGAGTAATTTGCCAGAGAACAAAGAGAATCAGTGGTCCCTGGTTTGAGCCAGGTTTCCATGAGGCACAGAATGTCTGGATTGTAGATTTTGACCCATGCCTCTAATTCAGCAAAATGGTGAGTGATGCTTCTGATATTCATTTGGGCAATAAACAGCCCCTTTCTGGTGGCCATAGTTAGATCAGCTGAGGAGAAGATAGCCGGGGGACCTAGACTGAGTTCAACATCACCTGAAAGAAGAATCGCAAGGAAAGCTAGGAACCAAGGCCTTCTATTGCGGGTAAAAATAGGAGTGATGCAGCTTTTTCCCCATTGTTTGGATACAAGAGACACATAGTAGGTACAGCCCTTGCTATAGAAGAGCGGGTACCATGTGGGTGCAGGCCATTGTTCGGTGATCAAGTTAGAGAAATGAAAATCAGAAAGGCCATTCGAAGTGCCACTAGTGTTAGGGATAGACAATCATATTTAGCCCATGTATCAGCAGAATAGCGGACAAAAGGCCCCTAAGGATAGCAGCTGCCATTTGGTACAGTAGGTTAGGGTGACAAGTATAAGCTGGGCAAATAACCTGGGTAAGGTAATTGACCCAAGTGTAAATTGTTGCATGAAAGAACCCTGCAACCTATAATGTTATGTTTCAGGTTTTCTTATAGTTTTAGTGAAAAGGATGTTATAGGCTCAGTTATAGTGAAAACGATGTTATAGGCTCAGAGACAGTGAGGGAGAAAGTCACGTGTGCGATGCCGATCACATGCAATGTGTTCAAGAGTGGAAAGTGAAAGCTATAAGATTCGGATAAATTTGAGAAAGTGCCTTGTCAGGGCTGCGTCGACTGCCCTTTGACAGCTGTGGATCATATAAGATGGGAAAATGGTGAAAGTAAGAGAAAATGGCTCAGATCACCCACTGTTGAGAATAAGGCAGAGGAGCCAATGGGTTTGATAATGCACCAAGATGCCCCTAGCGTCAGGTTCATATAAGGAGCCAATGAAAAATTGGACACTTAGTTAATTTATGCTTAGCACACTATATAAGTAACAGTCCACCCAGGGTGGGTTAGTTAATTTATGCTTAGCGCACTATATAAGTAACAGTCCACCCAGGGTGGGTGAGGTGGGGAAGGGGGTGTGGGGAGCCAGCGCACAGCACCGACGGGAATAACCTGAAGGGCTAGATGCACTTCTACTCCCCATGGCTCCCGATGAGCTGCAGGGGGACAGAAATCCTTAGGCGGCAGTGTTACCTCCACGAACCAGAGTTTGGAGGTGGTGGGAGTGGCATGGTACAGCCGTGCAGGCTGTCCAGCCAGGCAGAGCAGTCCGGCCCGCGGCTCAAGTCCCAAAGATTCAGGTGCTGTTTGGAGGTCTGAGCCCCAAGCGGGAGGTGGTAGACCTGAGGGGCAAAGGAAGGGAGAGAGATTTAAGTAGGAATTCAAACAAAAGAACAGGGCGGGCAGGTTAAGTTAGTGCGAGGAGGCCAGGACAATGGTGGCTGGCTAAAAGGAGGGAGGATTAGACTGGGTGGGAGGTCAGGACCAATCCGCAGCTAAGGAAGTTAGTTTCAAAACTTAACACTCTAAACATAAATCTCAAAAGTGCTGTGATTCACTATCTACAGTTACTGTAAATTACATCCAGCAGTCATTTGTTTCTTAGCAAACAGTAAAATCACAACAGATATTGATATGAGCTACCCCGACCCAGGTCCTGAGCCTATAGGTGATGGCCTTTAGTAGGGCAGAAACTGGAAACAAATGTGTTTCTGTGGTTTTGCAAAGGACTTGAAAGGCGCCAATTCAGGAGGGACTCAGTCTGTGGTGCAGTTCTACCAAAGGCAGTACAAGTGAGCACAGTGGCCGGGTCCAGTCACAGATTGGCAGTAAGCTGGTGTCCACCAATCTGGTTAAAGGAGCAATAATTTCAAAATGTTCAACTCTGTGTTCAAGAAGCGGATCTTCTACCTGAAGGGTTGGATGCGCTTCTACTCCCCATGGCTCACAATGAGCTGCAGGGGGATGAAAATCCTTAGGCAGTGATGTTACCTCCACGCACCAGAGTTTGGAGGCAGTGGGAGCGGCATGGGACAGCCATGCAGGCAACCAGGAAGAGCAGTCCAGCCCGTGGCTCGAGTCCCAAAGGTTCAGGCACTGTTCGGAGGTCCGAGCCACAAGCGGGCGGTGGTAGACCTGAAGGGCTGGATGCGCTTCTACTCCCCATGGGTCCTGAAGAGCTGCAGAGGGACAGAATTCCTTAGGCAGTGGTGTTATCGCCATGAACTGGAGTTCGGAGGTGGTGGGAGTGGCATGGGACAGCCATGCATCAGCCAGGAAGAGAAGTCCAGCCCACGGCTTGAGTTCCAAAGGTTCAGGCACTGTTCGGAGGTCCAAGCCCCAAGCAGGTGGTGGTAGACCTGAAGGGCTGGATGCGCTTCTACTCCCCATGGGTCCCGATGAGCTGCAGGGGGACAGAAATCCTTAGGCGGCAGTGTTACCTCCATGAACCAGAGTTCGGAGGCAGTGAGAGCGGCATGGGACAGCTGCGCAGGCAGCCAGAAAGAGCAGTCCAGCCCATGGCTCGAGTCCCAAAGGTTCAGGCACTGTTCGGAGGTCCGAGCCCCAAGTGGGCAGCGGTAGACCTGAAGGGCTGGATGTGCTTCTACTCCCCATGGCTCCCAATGAGCTAGGGGAGGACAGAAATCCTTAGGCAGTGGTGTTACCTCCATGAACCAGAGTTTGGAGGTGGTGGGAGCCGCGTGGGGCAGCCATGCAGGCAGCCAGGAAGCGCAGTCCAGCCCACGGCTCGAGTCCCACAGGTTCAGGTGCTGTTCGGAGGTCTGTGCCCCAAGTGGGTGGTGGCAGACCCAATGTTTATATCTTAATAACACAGCAATCTCTGGCTGGAATATCCTCAAATTGGACATGTGCTTTGTCAGTACCTGGGTCTCTGGATACTGTAAATTTGGTAACTATTGGTTCAGGAGTTTAAAAGTTCTAAAAATTTGAAAACACCTATAAATATGGAAGTTAAGACATTTTTGCTCCTTAGTAGCACAAAAAAGCTGCTGGTAGTTAAGGTTCATTAGAGTTTGGGCCAAGAATGATTGGTTGAAAGGTTGTTTTCACATGTTGGGATAAATTCCAGCAGCACAGTCCAGAACCAAAAGATCAGAGAGCACATAATAACACATGTGAAATACTCCCATCCCAGCAAATCAATTAATTTTAATATGGGACAGCTTATTTTACAATAGCACATTGAGATTCAGCTTTGAAAATATGGTCATTTAATTATAAATCATGACATTATTCCAAGTCAGTCAGGCTATCCATCTCTCTCTCTCTCTCTCTCTCTCTCTCTCTATCTCTCTCTCTCTCTCTCTCTCTCATATCTCTCTCCCTCCCTCCCCCACCACCTTAGGCACCAGTTACAATGTTTCCCTGCTCCCCTGCTCCTGCCAGCCTTCTGACTAACCATCTCCTGTGAGACACCACCATCCCTGTGTTTGGCTCCTGCCAGGCATTTGCCTCTGCCTGACTTAGTTTCCTCCCAACAGCTCCTGCGCTGCTCCTCTTCTACCTGCAGTGGTACATTATTGCACATCGATGCTGCTCTCATACTGCAGTTTGACTGCCTCTGTTGCTGTTGTACTATTATTCATGCTGACTTGTATACATTTTTGCACTTTACAGTGTAAGCCACCGCCATTTTCAGTGCCATCATAAGTTATAACGCACCGTAGCTTGATACCTTTGTTCAAAGCCACATTCAGATGAATGCAGCATTTCCAGTATTGGGGTTCGTGCATCACGCCATCTTGCGTGATCGTTGAAGGCGGCAGTGGCTGCTGCTGTACCTTGTACTATTACTTGGGTGCTGTGTACACTGTGTTATTGTACTCCCCTTCCTCTTTCCCTCGGTCACACCTGGAAACAAGCCTTGACTCAGTGTGCCTCTCTAGGTTACCAATTTCCAAATAAATAAATAAATCTAAATTCCAGGTACTCTTATAACCATAAGAGGGTCTCTCATACAAACAGTTCTAAAAACTAAAATTCTGAAGTTCTAAGTTCAATTGGCATAGTTCATGTCTCACACGGGGTTTCTCTAATTTTTTACAAAGTAAAACATTTTGTTTTTAAAATCAAGTTCTATTTTTTTAAATGCAAGTCTTTATCATGATTTATAATATGTTTGTATGTACAATTCTGGCATCTTTTGTGGTTATGAGATTACCTTCTGAAGTCCTTTATGTGCCAGAACTGTTCTGCTTCGATTTCCAGTTCTCTCTCTCCAAAGACCTCAGAAAGGCACTCGCATCACTATAGAAATGCTGGTACAGTACCATACAAACATATAGTATAGACAGACAAGCGTAGTCAAATCTCCTAGACAGGCTTTCACAACATGTAAGATTACACTTGCCCTCCACACATACACACAAACGTGCACACCAACAGACAATTCATTTCTATAAACCGCATATAGATTCAACTTTGGGAACACGGTTATGTAAATACAGGCAAACAGTGAGCTCATCTTTTCACAAGTAGAAAACATTCATTTCAGAAGAAACTAATACTAATGCTTCCCAAAGAGAGCAGGAAAAAACACATGCAATGCAAACTGCAAAACAACTGCAGGACAAAAGACAGACAAATTAAATTTAATTAACAGCTCGCAAGCTTTCAAAATGCCAACCATTTCCAAAACAATAAATCAAACATTCAGCAAACATTCTTATCATGTTGAAACTTAAGATAATACTTACCAAAAGGAGCTGGAAACAAAACGCCCCAAACATACTCCATAAACTCACTGCAGCAGTTGTGTCTCAGTCACATTATGTCACAGACATTTGCTCATACTAAACTGCAGTTTGTGCGGAACACTGTCCTGCAAACAAATGCTTGATCCCGTTACATTTAAAACTCTAATTGAACCTTAACTGGAGTTAAATTTGTTACTGCTTAAATGTTTTGAACTCTCTAATAACAGTGAAAATAAAGTACTTTGTGACTACCCAAATGCATTACATAATGCAAATTTAAGAAATGTGTTGTATACTTGAAAAATAATGGTATCTTGGGGGGCTTTGAGGTAGAAGTCATTTAAGCAATAAAGACATGACCAGGGGTTAGATTAACAGTCTGTTAATCACCCACTAAGGGTGTAATGTGGCACAGGGCACAGCCAAGTGCCATATTGCCACTAGTTGGTGATTAACTGTTAATCTAACTCCTAGGTGTGCCGTATTGCTATTATAAAAATTATTCCCAAAGAAAGTGTTAAACATGACTTTTTGAATGCTTTCCTCATTAAGAGGGTGATTTTTAATAAAATAGTTCTTCCACCAACAGTTCAAGAATGCTGGTTCAGAATCAGAATGCATTATTCCAGTCATTCGGCAGTGCTAGAAGGATGAAATGCTAGCAGGAAGAATTCATGTGCCATGGTGATCAGGCTGTACATGAAAGTATAACAGGGATTGATGTAAGGCTGTCAGAATCCTTACATCTGTAACCCCTAGGTGGCAGTATCCCAAGGGCTACTACCCCTGCTTGTATGGCTAGTGACATGTTAAGGGGCCTAGGTCCAGTCACGGGTGCCTCCACCCAGAGGTCAGGGTTGGTAGTGGTTAAACTAGCTTGGGTACAGCCCTCTGGGACACTCTGACCCCCCAGTTTGTTCCCACTAGTGGCCCACACAGTACACGGGAGTTACCTTCCCAATACCCCACATATGCACACTTTTTACACATACAGTACCACTTATCCTCAGGACTGATTCTGCAGCACGTTCCTGAGGACCCCCTGTAAAACAAGGTTAGGTAATACACACAACCACAATGCAGTGCTGGCACTATATGTATTGTCATCACAGACAGATTATAATTCAACAACAACAAATCTGATTTATTTGGGGGGCAATAACAAGGAAGAGGGCAAATCAGGCTGATTGGCAGTAAACACACGAATCACAGTAATGTGCATGCACTTTAGGGTCCAAAAGTCACACTCTCTGGGTACCCAGGATGGGGGGGGCACTAGCCAGGTCCGTTGCCTGGGTTGGCTGGCTGGTGCAGATGGATGGGGCCCTGCAAGGAGAAAATACACACACAGCACACAGTTGTAATCCGGAGCCGGATGGCTCAGTCCACAGAAAGAAAACACAAAGCAATCAGTTGACACACTTTGATTAAATCAAAGGTACAGGGAGCTACCCTCATTTGTACTCACGATACCCAGAGCTGAGAACAGGATGGAGAATGTTCAGGCTGGATTGCCAGACAAGCAGGGTATGGAAATAAGGCCCTCGTGACAGGGCCCAACTGCATTTGAAACAGGCGGATTCAGTCCATATCAATCTGGGTTCTGCTTCCAGCTTCAGCACACAATTCACAGTACAGGGGAAATAAGACTGTGATTCCCCACAAGCACCAAGCACATTCATATGTAAAGGAAATTACTATACCAGGCCAGCTGCTCCTCAAACCCCGATCGCAAAACACTGCAAAACCCGGGAGCACTCACAGCAGCTTCAGTTCCTGACAGGCCGATCGCACTTCAGCAAATCTTTGGTCTTCTACAGGGCAAGCCTGGTTCTACACTTATTCTTCCTCTTTCGCAACTCGGGTTCAGCCCGATGCACACTCTCTAATGGCTGCAGGCTGACTTTAGGGCCTCCCACGCGCTTCCTGCATGAACTACATGCTGCAGCAGCACAGAGCTCCTCCTCCTCTCACAGTCACCTTGCCTCTAGCTTGCCAGCAACAGTTCAGGGCATTTCCTTTGGATTCACACAAGTTCGGTTGGTTGGTTCAGCGGTCAATCACAGTAGGGCTCCCTCTGTTGGTGCAAAAAGGCACCAAGGTCCAAACTATAACTCCCAGAGGCACCTGCCATACAGCCCCTTTACAGCCAGCTCCAGATGAGAGTCCAAGTTCTGATTCGCCCAAAGCAGGCTCCATTTTAAAGGTCCCCTAACTCAATTGGTCCAATTCAGCAGCTGCAAAAAAGGCAGGTTAGACAAACTGCATTTTTACTAATACTCTAAATGTTTTCTGGCAAACAGTTATATCTTTCAATTAGGCTCCCTCTGCTCATATAGCGACCGCAGAATGGAGTGATTTGTCAGCAGCTCGAGTGGGACTCGAGCAGGGAAACACACATTTCCCCCCCATACAAACTCATTATGTCTGCAAGCAGACAGCTCTTAAAGAGACAGTATGCAGAGGCTCTTAAAACACTCGCTGCAGTGCCATTTAAATGGCTTAAATGCCGAACACCATCCAGACTTGGAGCATTTAACAAGCTCCTGGAAGACTTTTGGGAACCCCCATTTGCAGGGGTGTTACACATCCAATCAGATTGCAGCATTTCTGAGACCAATTTTATTAATGACAGTTGTCAGTGACTTGTGTCACACTGATCCCATATTATTGTGTGCACTAAACATAAATTTGCCTTCACCAATGCACATACTTATTTATTTACATCATACAATTTGTTTTTGCTGGGCAAAGTGGCAGCCCTTAATACAAAAAATGTCAGACAAAGTGAAAGGGTGTCCGTCCAACTGATGCTGGCGATACTTCAACTTCCACAGTGCAGAATGTTTTTCCTCACCTAATTGGAGGCAGCACAGTCAATGGTACCGGAATGGTTTGAAAAGTGGTAGGGCCAAGGACGTAAGAGCCAAATTTTCCCCTATTAAATATATTCCACGATAGCAAAAAGTGATAGGGCCACTAATAAAAGTGGTAGGGCCATGGCCCTAGTGGCCCCCCCGTTCCGGCACCTATGAGCACAGTGCCAGTGGTGCAGCACTGACTATCAAGCCAACTAAGCGACCAGCAGTTTTGACTTGAAGTGGATGGCAGACATACAGTATGCATGCTGTTGCTGCTGAGGCAGAAGCAAAGGGACTGTTAGATGGTTTGCCACATGACAGCGACACCTCCAACAGAAGTAATAATATTCTTGAAGGGAAGAATGACAATATTGATGGGGTTGCGGCTGGTGACTGTGGAGATGACACTAATGTGGAAATTTACATTCCATTACCCCATCACCACCTGTTCAAATAGTTTTGGATTGCTCAGTCACATTCACAACTTTATAAATTGCCTTTAGTTTCAGGACAACTATGAGGAATCACAATACATCATCATCATCATCGCTGTAATTAGTTTAGGGTGGGAAGGAATATCTCCATATCTTGTCCTCATCATTCATCTGTTACAAGCCCCATTGCTCATTAACTTCTTCCAGATCTGAACAGACGCTGTGTACGGGGAGGAATGAATAATATTCTGATCCTGTGTAAATCCTGATATTTTGACTATATTATTGACTTTATTTATTTGTTTTTTATTTATTAATGTATTTATATAGTTTGTGATTCGTGTTCATCCTCCTCGGCTAGTCGTTGGTTGCTCATTTCAATGTAAATCAGGCATGCAGCTGCACAGCCCCACTAGTGGTCACCTTCCTGAGACCCCTCATATGGAGAATAGTGCAGGCACCCCCACCTTCACTCACCAGAGCACAATCCAGAGAAGGAGTGACTGGTAGGGGGACAACCAGGCTGCTACCATCATATAGATGGCCAAGTTTTTCTGTCTGCACTGTGTCCTCATCCACCACCTACATGGTGCAAGGAAATGCCCCTGCAGGCCACTCTAGCATGTAGCATTCTCCTGGGGGAAGAGGCAAGCTCCCTGGCCCATGATAGGGGTTGCTAGTTCAGTGGAACCTTGTGCTATCCCCTCCCCTGCCCCTCGGGCCACCTGGTCAGCTCCCACGTTCACTCCGTCACCTGTGTTGCCAGCATAGGAGCATGTTGCACTACCCACTTGGCCATCGGATGGTACCCATCGACTTTATTTTTGAAGCTTTCTGGAAGCTGCCATAAGTGCCCAGAAACACTCCTAATCCTCATGCATGTGAACTCTTGCCATATTTTCATGGTGATCATGATAAACTTAATCAGTGTAAGATGGAGTCAGACATTTTAGGGTCCAAGGCCCACATATTCAGATGAGATGTGCCATGCATCCCCGGACATGCGCAGGCCACCGGGGGTATGGCCATATTCAAAGGACACTGATGTGCCGCGCACCCCGATTGCATCACTGCACACAACATTGTGATGTACCTATGCAAATGAAGGGTCCTTTATGCATATGCCATGCATCACATTATTAAACCCCCCCAAGCATAAAACTGGCCAGCTGTCCCGGCGCATGGTTACACTCACAAAACCCTACTTTAACTACGTGCGGGGTAGGTTGATGCCCCATGTACAGTCTGGGGCCAGGTACACAGTCCTTCCCCAAGCCCAAAACCCTGTAAATGTATGAAGAAAGACAGCCCTGGTGGTCCAGTGGACCCAACCCACCACCAATTCCTGATCGCCTGTAGTATGATTGAAAATTCGCAGTCATCGCCCTGGTAGTCTAGTGTCCCTTCTTCCCAGCTCCAAGCACAGATATCAATAAAACAATACCTGAACCCCTTTCTCTGGTAGTAAAGTGGCCCCCCAACCCCAATCACAGTTCTCGTAAATAAATAAAAAAAAAAAAGGAACCCTTTCTCTGGTAGTCAAGTGGCTCCCCAGCCCTGATCACAGTTCTCATAAAAAAAAAAAAAAAAGATCCCCTTTCCCTGGTAGTTAAGTGGCCCCCCCCACCCCATTAGTGAGTGACCTACCACCCTGCCCCCCCGAACCCAACCGGAACCGGTGACTGGCACAGCCCACCTCACGCCGCACTGACCAGCCACTGACTGAACTGTACAGGAGCGCTATACAATATATAGTACATGCCCATGAGAACTGTGATCGGGGCTGGGAGGAGGGGCCACTTGACTACCAGAGAAAGGGATGGAATTTATTTTATGAGAACTGTGATCAGGCTTGGGGAGGCACTTGACTACCAGGGAAGGAGGATCAGATTTGTTTTATGAGAACTGTGATTGGGGCTTGGGGGAGCTTGACTGCCAGGAAAGGGTTCTGGTATTGTTTTCATGGTATCTGTGATTGGGGCTGGGGAGGGGGGACACTAGACTACTAGGGTGATTGGGGCGATTTCTTTCTTTTTATGGAGTAAGGGGCTGGGAGGGGGGTGGGCCCAGCACATTCCGCCAGGTGCAGCTATGGAAATGAGCCCATAATGGACATGCAAATGGACCCTTTGTGTCATGCATGCCTAATTAGCTAATTTACATGTTTGTGCTGAATATCGCCCATGGGGCTGCGGCGCACAGAGGTATGCACCACGTATTCCCCTATGGGCAGTCCTCAGCCCCGCACCCTGGATGCACTGCATAGAACTTGGCGAATCCTGCTGTGCTCCACACATTCCGGTCTGATATTCAAACAGCAATACAGATGAGTATGTATAAATAGGCTATTGACAGAGTAAAGGCCTGTGGCACATTCATAAAGTTAAAAAAATGGGCAGACTGGATGGGCCTTGCTGTCCTTATCTGTCGTCAACTTCTATTTTTCTATGTTTATATTGTGCGGTCTGTTCAGATAGCACAATCTGTTTGAATATGGTGCCAGAGCCGGCTGGCCAATTTTTTTGTGCGGCACATTGCTTTGCACGTGCATCTGTCCAGCTCTGAATCTGGGTCCCCAAGAGTCTAACACTATAAAGTTATTTTTGTAGTCAAGCCATGCCATACTAAATTTTTGGTCAATTTTTACCACACTTCATGATAACCTCTATTATAGAGGCATAGAAGTGACATGAAAGATAGGGTTAAGTAAGCACTTACAGGTTAAATCTTAATTTCTGACTGCTTGCAATGTAGTGTGGCCAACTTTTAAGCTAGGGGTCAGATAATTTGTTTTCATGCTCTTTGACTGGTTCAGTAGTTTTAATGTTGGGGTTGGGGGACAATTAATTAACACTGAACATTTTTAAGATGCTTTCTTTGCCCTCCAAGAATAGAGAAATTGTGAAGATTTGAAACCAGAAAATGTCAGACTTGTTAGATTCTGCCACAAAGTTGGTGCTGTTGTAGTTTTAGGAACAAAACATTTTTATTTGGGGAGGACAGGATACAGATAAAAACCAACAAAATTAAACTAGATTAAGTTTTTGTGGCATTGTGGTAAGTAGGGTATATTTGGTCTTGACACTAAGAAAATTCCCCTACTGTTTACAAGAAGTGCTATGGGATGTTTAATGTCTTTTTAAACAGCCACCAGTACAGGCTGACAGGACCTCGGTTTAGGATGGACAACCCCTACAGTACGGCATCCCCTTAATACTACACTTGGGTGCCACTGGTTATGGTTTGAGCCCAATTCCGGTATGGGACTAGAACCCATGACCTTCTGATCCTGAGGTATATGTGTTACCAACTGAGCTATCCTGATACTTTTGACACCCATTATAAAATAGTGTTAGGGATCACTTGGCAATGTGCTATATTGAGGAAGGAGGATTGTCTTAGGGATTAAAGATACTCTTGCACAAAAAATGTGACTATCCATTTACATGAATACCAACATTTTAGTGCTGTATGGAATTTTCAAAATTCCAACAAAATTCTGCTGAATTTTGCCAGAAATGGAATGGTGGAATTCCGCAGCAGAAAATAGTTGCAGAATGATTTTCTGCGGAAAAAAATGCTGTTCATTCCCAGGATCTCAATATTTTCCGTGGAAATTGTGGAAAAATGCTGTTCCATGGAATATTTTTCTGCATATCACAGTAGGTGGAATTCCACAGAAGAACTAGCGAACTTCTGGTAGAAATTCCGCCAACGGAATGGTCATTCCACGCTAATTTCACCAGCGGAATTCCGCATTCCACACAGCACTACAACATTTTTAAAGAGGTTTACTGTACTGGAGTATAGCAAAAAAATCACAGTTTCCATCAGAGTAACTTGGTTACAAAAATGCATCTAAAATATTTATTTGAAATATGAATTAAAACAGATGGAAGGTATGCTCCATGAGCTACAGTATCTTGTTTTTATGGGGGTCCCTTATACAGCAGCAGGGTACAGGAAGGGCTTAGATTGTGCAGTTGTACACACACACACACACACACACACACACACACACACAGAGTCTCCCTCTCCCTCCTTTGGAATTAGCATTTTTATTTTATTTTTTAAACTCACTGTTCAAATCACGATCATGATTATATAGTGCTGCATGCAGTCAGCTACAGTCCCATTCCTCACACTATCACCATCGCAGAGAGGTATCACCCGCTGATGACGAACAGCTGGATCAACAAGAGATTTTTTTTTTAGTTTAAAAGTATGATTCATCAGATACATAGAAAAAAATTAAACTCTTGAAGACATGAGTGTTGCAGCGGCTTCTCCCTAACAGACTGATGAAGCCGCCATGTTATAGGACATATTCCGCCCACCCACACAGGAAATGAGAGCCAATTAGGTCATGCTCTCAGTTTTGATAGGCAGAGCACGTGAATGCCATAATAACCCATGGGTTATTACGGCAAATATCAACTGGCTGAGCACATAGAAAAAAATGCTCGCCAGTTATTATAAAAGGATACACAAATACAAGTCACATTCTGTACAGTACAAACAAGCTGCTGGCAGTAGTGAGGAACAATTACTTGTACAGTAGATAGGGGACAATAGGCTCTGCTACTGGTGTAGTGGCTTGCCCCGTTATACAAAAAAGTCACGTCTGAGAGTTGAAAGGGTAGTGGTGGGTGCTAGTATTCTATGCAGCTCAATAAAGATTGGGGATTGGGAATGTCAGCATTAAGTGTGTATCAGATGGGATAGCATCTACATGGATCTTTGAGCTGGTCAAGAAGCAGCCTTAAAGGGCAGCTGACACCTTCAGGAGAACTTTAACAAAATAATATTTGGATACAGTTTAGCTTGTTTTTTTTTCACATTAGGTCTGTATTTCTCCTCCCTATTATGTATTACTGAGGTCACTTGCAGGAAAGTAGGATCTTCGCTCCTGAACAGTTTATCTATTCCTGTTGCTTTCTCCCTACCTGAGATCATAATGCACTGCTTGTAGCATCACAGTTACTCTTATGGCGACCAACTGGGATGTCACAACAGAGGATTATGACTTGAAGTAGGGAGTCTGCTATAGAGGCAGATGGACTCTAAAGGAACTCTAAGGAATAAAGATCACATATTCATGCAAATTTCCACAGTAATAAATAATGTGGAAGAGAAATCTAAGAAATATAAATGGAACGCAAGTAGAATTGTACCTAATTATCATGTTTTTTTAAGTTTTCATTGTGGCGTCAGTAGCTCTTTAAGAACATGGGAAGATGCTAACCTGTTAGCATTACACCTGGTAACATTGATGACCCAGGTTCAGGAACAAGCTTGGATCATTGGGGGCTGGCTGAGGCAACATGGACAGAGTGTCCAAAGGTCTTCTCTTCCCTTCTGGGGTAGGAGTATTGTGTGCTGCACTGCACGACTTGAATCAGTGTGGTCAGGGACACTGCAAAATGTAGGGTTGGGATGCATATGCATGGGCCACACACATCATGCACAGTGACATTACAGGGGAAGGAATTAAAGGGTTGGCTTGGAGAAAGGGTTTGGGGCCTTTATCTGCTTGGAAGTGGTGTACAGACCTCCAACACAAGGGGAGGAGTTGGACAGGGTTTTGGGGGATGCCACTGGCAGAATGGCAAGCAAGGGGGAAGTAGTTATTATGAGGAACTTTAATCTGTCGGATGTAGACTGGGACATTTTGACCACAGCCACCACTAGGAACAGGGCCATCCTAAACTCCTTGCAAGGGACATTTCTTAGGCAGCTGGCTACAGATCCCACTAGAGAAGGGGCAGTACTAGATCTGGTACTTATGAACAGGGACAGCATTGCAGACATCACAGTGGGTGGCCCCCTGGGCACAAGCAATCATCACAGTGTATGGTTTGGCTTATGGATTAGACAGGAGGAAAACCACACTGGGATGAGGGTCCTGGACTTTAAGAGAGCAGATTATAATGAAATGGGAGACTACCTTAGGAAATACCTTGAAGGAGGATAGCCGGGGGGGAGGGGTTGAGTGGAAGCACAATAGAAAAGGATAAAGTAGAGAATAACTAAGGTAACAGTAAGCTGTTTGACGGTAATAAGCGAGGGTAAGAGGAGAAAGAGACCACTGTGGATCTCAAAGGTGGTGGCTAAGGCAGTAAGGCAGAAAAAATAGCTTTCAGGAAGTACAGGGAGACCCAAATGGAGGCGGATAGGGAGGTTTATCTACATAAACAAAGAGAGGCAGGAAAGAGAATAAGGACAGCAAACGCTCAGACTGAGGAGGGGATCACCCAACCCAGGAGATTAAAAATGGGGATAAAACTATCTTCAGGTAGATGATTGAAAAGAGAAAGACAAAATATGGTATACTGAAGATCAGGAGATGGGGGGGGGTGAACTGTGCAGAGGAAGACCAAGAAAAGCAAAAGTTTTAAAGGAATATGACTGCTCAGTCTTCACAGTGGAAGGGGGAAGGAATGGACTGACATGCATTAACAAGCACCAGGGGGAGTGAACACAAGTCCATCTATGGAAGAGAGCCCAACGGGGATGAAAGTCCTAATGAAAAACAAAGCAATGGGGCCAGACAGGATCCACCCAAGGGTATCAAAGGAATTGAGCACAGTGCTAGCTTCCCTCTGGTAACACTATTCAGCACCTCACTGGAGATTGAGGTGGTTCCAGAGGACTGGAGGGGGCACAATGTGGTCCATCTGCACAGGAGTGGCAGCAGGTAGGAGGTTACCAATTACAGACCAGTCAATCTCACATCAGTGGTGGAGAAATGAATGGAGTCCCTGCTGAAAGAGAGACTGATGGTACCTGGAGGCAGATGGGCTGCAGGGCAACTGGCAGCATGGCTTCATGGGGGATCATGTCAAACAGATTTCTTAGATTTCTTTGACTGCGTAACTTGGGAGGTGGGTCAGGGGAAGGCAATGGATGTAGCTTATCTGGACTTCGGTAAGAAACCACAAAATTACCATGTGCTCACCAATGGAGTCGGGTGCAGTGAAGAGACTGCAAGTCTCTAACAATTGTAACAACATCAAGTAAACTTACTGCACTCCCAGCTGAAAACAGGACAAACACTGCTTGCCAAGTTCAAAGTCCAAAACTTTAATTTGGTAGAAATTCTTGACAGTGCAACAAAGCAGAAGGCAAGGCTGGCCAGATGCTGGGGTGTATAGGGAGGATAATTTCTAGCAGGAGAAAGGAGGTGGTGTTGCCTTTGTATCACTTACTTGTGAGACCCCACCTAGAGTACTGTGTCCAATTCTGGAGGCTGCACCTCCACAAGGACATTGACAGGGTGGAAGCGGTACAGGAGAGGGCTGGTAAAATGGTGCGTGGGTTGTATGAGAAACCATACGAGGAACAGCTTTGGGAATACTACAGGTACTCCCTGGAAGAGAGGGAGCGAGAGGGAACAGGATTGAGACCTATGAGTACCTCACAAGGGTGAACAAGGTGCAAAAGGGGATTCTGTTTCACAGGAGGACAAGCACCAGAACATGGGGTCATGCTATGAAGTTTTGAGGTGGTTAAGAGGGATGTGCGTAAATACTTCTTCACAGAAAGGGTGGTGGATGCCTGGAACAGCCTGCCAGTAGAGATGGTAGGGGCAGAGACAGTGGGGAGCTTCAAAACATGCTTGAGAAAGGCACATAGGTATAGTAAATAGAGGTAAGGGAGGAGGGAGAGGCACCTGTGACCAAATAGGGTCCAGGGTGTAGTAATAGGCAGTGATAATAAGGCAGACTGGATGGCCTACCAGTCCTTTTCTTCCAATACATTCTGTGTTTCTGTGGGAACAACTGGGCAGCTGGCAGTGCAGTTGAAGGCTTGCCCATCTCTTATATCTGTAGTCTGCCCCCACGGCTCCTAAGATACCTTCTGGGATTCATCTGCAGTGGCAGCTAACAAAGTAAGCAGACCTGCTGGGGAGCTTTAAGCGGGGGGTAAGCTGAGGGCAATGCGTGGAAGCCCTAGGAGCCCATGGAAGCCTAGGTAGGAAGAGCTTCAGCAACAGGATAGGAGATAGCTATGGCAGTGTTCAAAGGAGATCCCTGCTTATAGGTGCTAAGGGGCCAAAATAGAATGACATTTTCTTTAAAGCAGCATTGCAAGGAAATAATGCAAAATATGTGACCCTACATTTTTTTCACTACAAAAAATTGCAGGCATCTTCCAGATTTATTTTGTTGTAAAATTGTCTAGTTCCCCCCAAATATTTTAATTTAGTTTTGTTTCTCAAGATAAAAGATGGCAGCCACATTTGACATAGAAATACAGGTACCATTGTAGACTTAGAAAGAATAGGGTTCTAGAAAATAAAAGAAACTCATGGTGAGCAGCATAGTAGATGCCTAGGAAAGTAGATTTGACAGGTATGCTCATATTTTTATTAACTAGCTAAAAGTAGCTTTTTAGTTAAAAAAAAATGTTTCATTGCACTGCTGCTTTAAAACAGGATTTTTTTTCCATTGGACTTAATTTTGTCACACTGCAAACCTGCCATGACGTCATAATCCACTGCTTGTGACATCATGATCTGTTGCTATGAAAATGATTCTTATGTCTAAAGCAAAGACTTATTATCACTCCTCGTCTGAAAAGCATTAGAAACAGGTAATAGATACATAGAAGGTGACAGCAGAAGGGGACTGCAAGATCTATTTAGTCTGCCCAAGGTTTGCAGGTTGCTACCCCCTCCTTATTTTCCTCTCTGGATAATGACACCTTTGTGCCTATCCTATGCTCTCTTGAACTCCCCCACTTTTTTTGCCCCGCAACCTCCGGGGGCAGCTTGTTCCGGGTGTCCACTACCCTCTCGGTGAAGAAAAATTTCCTTGCATTTGTCCCAAGCTTCCTGCCTTTTAGTCTCAGATCATGTCCTCATGTTTTACTACCCTCTTTAAATTGAAAGAGGTCCTGTACCTTATGTATACCCTTGATTTATTTGAAGGTTTCAATCATGTCTCCTCTCTCCCTCCTTTGTTCCAGTGAGTAAGTACATGTTTAGTTCCGTCAACCTATCCTCGTGTGCCATCTGGTGCAGTCCCACTACCATTTTTGTTGCCCTCCTCTGCACTCTCTTAATCCTGCCAATGTCCTTCGTAAGGTGTGGCCTCCAAAACTGTACACTGTATTCTAAGTGTGGACAGACAAGTGCCCTGTACAGTGGCAACATCATCTCCCTCCTTCTACTTGTGATTCCCCTCCCAATGCAATCGAGCATGCCACTGGCTTTCAGCGCCGCCTTCTCACACTCTATCAACTTTCAAGTCATCCGATATAATGATCCCCAGATTCTGTTCTTGACTGGTGGCAGCTAGCTTCCACCCCCCAGTAGTGCTCCATCATAGGGTTTCTCTTCCCCAGGTGCATGACTTTGCACTTTTTGGCACTGAACTTCACCTGCCATGCTTTAGACCACTCCTTCAGTTTATTTAAGTCTGATTCCATTTTTCTTACTCATCAGGTGAGTCTGCTCTGTTGCACATCTTAGTGTCATCTGCAAACAGGCACACCTTTCCTTCCAGCCCATTTGCAGTGTCGGCTATGAACACATTGAAGAGTAGAGGTCCTAGCACCGAGCCCTGGGGGCACTCTGCTACTTATTACCCCTTTCTCTGATAATGTGTCATTTACTTGCACCCTTTGAGTTCTACCACCTAGTCAACTTGTAATCCACTCTACAATCTCCTGCCCCACTCCCGTGCAGTCTAGCTTCTTTATCAGCCTTCTGTGTGGAACCCAGTCAAAGGTCTTACTGAAGTCCAGGTAGACTACATCCACTGCTTGACCCCCTATCCATCGCCTTGGTAACCCTGTCAAAGAATTCAGCCAGGCTGGTTTGGCAAGACATCCCTGCTGTGAATCCGTGCAGTTTTGGGTCCTGCTGTCTGCTAGACTCTAGGAATGCTATCATCCTTTGTTTGAGTAAAGACTCCATTAATTTTCCAATGACTGAGGTGAGACTTACTGGGCGATAGTTACTTGCCTCCTCTCTGCTTACAGATTTATGAAGTGAGACTACTGGTGCCCTCTTCTAATCCCTGGGAACCACACCACTTTCTAGTGATTTGGTGAACAGTTCAGCCGGGGAGGCCGACAATTCTCCTCCAAGTTCTGTCAGAATTCTGGGGTGTATGTCATCTGGTCCCGTGGCCTTATCTATTTTAAGTTTATTTAATGCTTCCATGACTTGGCCTGCTGTGAAGGGGCTTATATCAACCCCTGCATCTGGGGCGCTGTTTCTTGTTAGCTTTGACCCATTACCTCCTTCCTGTTTAGTAAACACTGAGCAGAAGTACCTGTTTAGGACCTCCGCTTTTTCTCTGTCTCCTTCTACTAGGCTCCAAACCCCCCACTAATCTTACTATTCCATCCTTAGTCTTCCTTTTCTTCCTAATGTACCTAAAGAAGGTTTTACCATCTCCTTTAACTCCTTCCACTATTCTAACCTTCGTCTGGGCTTTTGCCATCCTTGTCACTTTACCCGCTTCCCTCAGTTTCTCTCTATATGCTTCTTCGTCTTCCTCTTTGTTCGTTTCCTTGAATTTCCTGTAGGCAGTCTTTTTCTCTTTCACTGAGGTAGCTACCTCTTTGGAGAACCAGAGAGGGTTTATTTTCTTTTTTGCCTTAATAACCCTTGTTGCACAGTGGTCTGTGACCTTAGTAATAGCTTCCTTGAGGTTCTCCCACATTTCTTCCACCCCTCTCCCATCCCCCGATGCTCCCTGCTAGGCTTGCTCTCATTTCTGAAAGTCTGCTTTCCTGAAATCCAGAACCCTGATTTTGGAGTGGCTGGTGCCCCCTGCTGTATTGATGTTGAATTTGACCATACGGTTGTCGCTCTTTCCCAGATGACACCCCACCTCCACCTCCTTTCCCTTGTCACAGTTTGTAAGAACCAGGTCCTGGACAGCTTCACCCCTTGTTGGGACATTAACTAGCTGCCCTAGACCTGCTCCCTGCAGGACCATTAAAAAATCTCTGCTTCTTGTTGTTAATGCTGTTTGTGAACTCCAATTTATGTTGGGTAGGTTGAAGTCCCCTTCTAATATTACATCACTTTTGTCCGTCATTTTGTGTATTGTTTCAGTTAATTCCTTATCCTCATTTACCCCTTGCATTGGGGGTCTATATAGTATACCTAACTTAATAATTGCCCCATTTCCAGTGTCTGCTGTTAACCACAGATCCTCAGACTCGCTGGGGAGAGTCCTGAATCTCTGTGTTTTTATTTCTTTCTGGACATATATTGCTAACCCACCCCTTCCCTTCTGTTTTCCTTCCTGTCCCTTCTGAACAGGCTGTATCCTGGGATCGCCGTGTCCCAGCTGTGGTTTTCGGTAAATCAGGTTTCTGTCACAGCCACCCAGTCCTGCCGTTCCACTGCCATGGTGGCTATGAAGTCAGGAATTTTATTTGTTAAACTCCTAGCATTGGTTACCATCACCTTCCACACACGTGCCTCCTCCTTTGTATAGTAGTACGTTCTCTTATTTTGTCTCCCTACTTAATGTGTGCATTTTTCTCATTCAGTGTTGTTTGCAGTTGTTTGTGTTTTGGGGAGTGGAGACCTGCTCACTCATTTCATTGGGGAGTGCAGTCCCCATCTCCCCTTCTCTCAGTTTAAATGACATGCATACACTTTAAACTTTTGGCCAAGTGCCCTCACCCTTTCCTTGTTAAGGTGTAAGCCATCGTGCCTGAAGAATGCTCTTTCCCAGAAGTTCTGCCAATTTCCAATGAAATTGTAGCCCTTCTCCTGGCACCATGTGTGCAGCCATGTGTTGAGTTTGTCTATTTCTTTCACCCTGAGTCTCCTTGTGCTTCCTCATTTTTCTTAGACTGTCAGAGCCTCTGAGAAGGCTAGAGTGGATGAAAGAGTGGCTAGTTTGCTGGCCAGCATAGTGAAGTGTTTTTTGGCCTCCTTGACCATCTGATTAGCCAGGTCATTTGTCCCAAGTTGGATTATCATGTGCTCATTTCCTCCTTCCCAGTTCATGAGTCTTTTTATGTGGTCTGTGTCCCTTTTTGCATATGGTCCCGGACGACACCTGACCACAATCCTGGTTTCATTGTTCGAATTTAGATGATGTTCCACTCCGCGAATCATGGCATCACCAACTAGGAGTAGCTTTTTTGTAGTCCCAACAGTCTTATTTTTGTTTGTGTTGTCCTTTTCTGTTTCAGTGTGATTCTGTTTCATTATGCCAATATGCCCAGGGTCTGGACTTGCTGACAGTGACAAGTACCTATTGTTAGTTAGAATGCCGTTGTTGTGTACAGAATGATGCTTATGCATCCTAATGCCTTTACCTTGCCTCCTCTTCCTTACCACCTGCCAACCTCTTGATCCCATGTCCTGACTGGGGTAGGGGTTGACAGTTGTATCCTGGTGGATTGGGGGTGGAGTGCACAGGGGCCAGTGGCTATGCAGTCTATTCTGTAGTTCGCATATTATCTCCCTTGCATCCCGAAGTTGTGCCCTAAGGTTGGCGATGGTCAGCATGTCGAGCAATGGCCAAGACCCTGAAAATATGCCCTGAGGTATAGTGCCCCACATTACCCAAAGCTGACCGTGTCCATGCTTGCTGATACTAGCAAGTTACCATGGATGTGGGAGACAGGCTGGAGTTTTGTGCCCTCCTTAAGGAGAGTATTATGGATGAAAAAAGGTGGAGTTTTCCTGTGTGGATGGAATGGAAGGTAGAGATTTATCCAGTCCCTTAAAATGGACAAAGGAGAAGGAAGTGATTTTTGGACTAGGCATACACCTGATGTCCTAGTCTAGGGAGGGAATTTTGTATACCACAGAGCAGAGTCCTGCTTCTGTGTGACATTAGCCCTGGATGAAATGTAAGGGGGTGACTTAGTTTGCCTCTTTCACAATGTAGTCAGGTAGCAATTAGCGGACGGTGTGATAAAATGCAACCAAAGGGAGGCAAGGAAAAAAACAAAGGTTTTTTTCTGTACGTGTGTGTGTGTGTGTGTGTGTGTGTGTGCACTTTTCCCCTCGCTATACCTGTATGCCCCTACCTCAGTCAAGGGCCCTGCCTAAATGCTTTGCCAAGTATCTTCTGACTGTGTGTTTGCCTCTTTTCTGAGGGGCAGCAGGAAGTAGGGTCACAGCACTCCGTAATAAAGGTGGAGTAACCCAGAGGTGGGTGGGATGAGGGGAGGGTGGCGTGAGTTGTATCCGGCCTCCAAAAGTTATCAGCTACAAAACAGCTAGAAGGCAGACAGAGATGCCCTTCTCCGGTGCTGGAAACAACACCACAGCAAGAAACTCTGCACTGTCTGGTGCTGGAAACACACTCTGGTAAGTTGTTCACCCCTGCGATGTGCCCCACAGTAAAAGTAAATGAAGATAATGCTGACCACCTCCATGTGTCAGGTACTGCCCTTTTGTGTGAGAGACAGAGCCACCTAATTAGCCCGCTACACACTTCTCACCTCCACGGATGTCTCACCTCTGGTGCTTCACCGGGTGCCCTGTTCTCCCAAAATCAATAACGAAACCTGCCGACTGAGCAAGCAAGTTGAGCTCAGCAGAGTGAGACCTCCAGTGCTTCCCTGCCATTAGGTCAATGCCAGAAAACCTGCTGATGGAACAATCAAGAGCAGTGTAGCATAGATAGACCTCAGGTGCCTCTCAGACTGCCCGGTGAATTGAAAAAGTACTGCAGAAACCCGCCGTTGAAATTTAAACTAAATTAAACAAGTGGAGCTAGACCTCTGATGCTTCCCCGACTGCCCTGTAAATCCAAGAGCACAGCAGAAACCTGCCATCAGAAATAAAAAAAATAAAATAAACAAGTTACATTGAAATTAAATAAGCTACGTGGAAATCAAACAAAATTAATCAAGTTACATGGAGTGAGATCCCTTCCCTTGGATCTGCTCAACATGTCCAAAAGGCAAAAAGCCAGTTTTCATACAAGTACTTTTAATAAATAATAAAGAATGGAATAGTTTGAAATTCCAATGTGGAATGTTAAGATATCTGAGCCTTGGCAATGTCAATTGTAATTTTCCGTGCAGGAAACTGGTGAAAAATGTATTTTATTGCTATAATTTCTCTGCTTATTATGATTTTTATTGTGGCTTTGACTTTGATTACAGTGTAAGTAAAACAAATGTTATGGTATTTTGGCTCATCTAATGCCCCTAGAAAAAAAATCACATTTCTTAATTGGAAGTTTCTTGAAGCAAAAGCATTGTAATTATTCTCAATGCACCTTGAGTACAGCTGTAATTTGCATATGATGAACATAGTGGGCATCCTTTCATAACATGCCATTAATTGCAGTGCCATCGCAGTGTCAGGTTCTCACTGAGGACATTGAAATGGAATAATACTTCAGAGTGTACGTTTTGTACTCAGTTCAGCTGCTGTACTGAATAAACAGTTTACTTATTCATTCATTTGAAGCTGTTTTACCTAGTAAATACAGAGCTGCACAGTAAAATCATGTTGGTATAGATGCGACCTGGGGGAAAGAGTACAAGAAGGAGAAGCAATTCACTACAATTTAATGAAATATTACACGGCAGATATCGATAAGGACTGGTAATACACAGATATTATACTAAAAATTCCAGGCAGCAAATATACATAAGGATCAACAACATACAGATATCGACTGCAATCAACTACGTACGAACATATGAATGTGCCAGCAGAAACAGACCACCCAATCTATCTAAGTCTGCTGGAGTGTGCAGCTAGCACATCTAGTTTGCAGCTGCCCCTCCCCCTCCCATTTGTCATCCCACTGCTGCCCCCCACCTCCTCCACCCTCACTCTCCGCTGTTCCCTGCCCCATGCCTTTTTGAAGCTGTTCGCAGATTTACATGATACCACACATTCTGGTAGAGCATTCCATTTTGCTACCACCCTCTCTGTGAAATAGTGTCTTCTCATTTCCTTCCTAGTTCTTCCCCCCTCTATTCTTAGCACATGCCCCCTGGTGACCCTCCCCCTCCTTAACTTAAAGACCCCATCTGCCCCATCCTTGTTGATTCCCCTCAGATACTTGAATGTCTCTATCATGTCCCCCCGTTCCTTCTATCCTCCAGGGTGCACATATTCAGGTCTCCCAGCCTGCTGTCATAGTCTCTCCCCTCCATTCCACATATCATCTTTGTTGCCGTCCTCTGTACCCCGTCCAGTAGCCTGATATCACGCTTAAGGTATGGCCTCCAAAACTGCACACAGTACTCTAAGTGCGGCCTTACCAGCAACATGTAGTGGGGCAAGATCACCCCTCTTCGCCTGGACAAAAATCCCCTCGCTATGCACCCCAGCATTTTATTCACTTTTGCAGCCACTCTCCTGCACTGGGCAGTGTTAGTCATGGTCCCTGTTATCATTACCCCAAGGTCCTTCTCCTTCTCCTCAGTGATCCCCAGCTTAACCACCCCCCCCAGCCAGTATTCTCTCCTTGGGTTCTTCACCCCAAAGTACATAACCTTACACTTCTTTGCATTGCACCCCAGCTGCCACCTCTCTGACCACTCCTCTAGCTTGCTTAGGTCCCCCTGCAGCTGCTTCCATCCCTCACCTCCCCTCTATTCACCACTGCTCTGATTTTGGTGTTGTCAGTGAACAGACTTATCTTGCTCACCACCCCATGGGCAATGTCTGACATGAAGAGCCCAAACAATACTGGCCCCAGCACAGAGTCCGGTGGCACCCCACTCGTCACCAGCCTTGGAGTTGAGAGTTCCCTTCTCACCACCACCTGGGAGAACTACACTAATGGATTTGTTAGGGTCAAAGAGTCACAAAAAGTATGACAACGTGGTGTAAGGGGTTTCTACCTAAATTCCCAATTCATCATGGCCCTTCATGCCTCAAGGCCAAGCTACAGGTTTGAGGCCGTGCCCCATAGGTGTCTTATTTGATGTTGAGCAGTACCCATAGTAGCTAAGTCATGGGACATGACTTCAGACCTGTAGCTTTTTTCGTGCACATCCCTATACAAAGTAGTGTACTTGTGGTGCATGACCCCAGACCTGTAACTTGCTTGGTGCAGGGTCCACAGCAGGCCTGTGATGCAGGACCCAAGATTTACATGTAACCCCTAGGTGGCGCTATTCCAAGGTCTACTACCCCTGTCTGTTTGACTATGGACAGGTTGAGAGGCCTAGGTCCTATGGTGAGTGCCTCCACCCAGAGGTCAGGGTTTGTAGTGGTTAGACTAGCTTAGTCACAGCCCTCTGGGACACTGAGACCCCCTTTTATTCCCTCTAGTGCCTCACACAGTACACCAGAGTTACAGCCCCAATACCCCATGTATGCACACTGTTCACTCATATATATACCACTTACCCTCGAGGCTGATTCTGCAGCACGTCTCTGAGGACCCCCTGTAAAATAAGGTTAAACAACATACACAGCAAAACACAATACTGTTTCCATAGGTACCAACACCACAGACAGTATATAGTATAACAACAACAAATCTGATTTATTTTGGGGGCAGTAACATGGGAGGGGGAAATCAGGTTAATTAGTGGCATTAAACCACAGTACTGTGCACACATACCGGGTCGAAAAGTCACCTCTGGCTACCCAGTTTGGGGTGGGGGGCTAGCCAGGTCCGTTGCCCAGGGTTGGCTGGCAGGTGCAGATGGATAGGGCCCTGTAGAAGAAAATATATGCACAACACCCAATTGTAATCCGGAGCCGGAGGGCTCAGTTCATGAAACAGTGACACAACAAGAATTAGATGACACGCTTGTGATTGAAAAACAAGCTGCAGGGGAATACCCTGATTTGTACTCACAACACCCAAGCTGAGAATCGGATGGAGAATGTCCCTCTGGATTGCCAGAAGAGCAGGGCATGAGGACTAGGTCCTTGTGACTGGACCCCACTGCAGTTGATAGCAAACAGATGTAGTCTGAATTAAGCTGGGGTTTACTTCCAGCTTCAGCACACAATTCACTGTACAGGGGATTTGAAATAGCGATTCCCCACAAGCACTACACACCTTTATACAGTATGTAAAATGAAAGTACTATACCAGGCAGGCTGCTCCTCAATCCCGATCGCAATTACTGCAAAATACCCGGGAGCACACACAGCAGCTTCAGTTCCTGACAGACCGAGGGCGATTCAGCAATTTCTCCAGTCTTCTACAGGGTGAGCCTGGTTTCCACACTTCTAGTGCTTCTTTCTCCTCACAACTTAGATTCAGTCCAAACTGGCACTCACAAAGGCTGCAGACCGAAACTCAGGGCCTCACATGTGCTTCCTGCACAAAACTATACACCGCAGAAGCACACAGCTCCTTCTCTCTTCACTGCCACAACTGATCTGATCTTTCCAGTCACAGAGCAGGGTATTTCCTTTAGCTCCACACTATACTGTTGGTTGATTCGGCTGTCACTCACAATAAGACTCCCTCTGTTGGTAGAAAAAGGTGCCAAGGTCAAAACTACATTTCCCAGAGTCACTGCCCATACAATCCCCTTGTGGCTGGCTCAAATTAAGAGTCCAAGTTCTGATTTGTCCACAGGCTCCAATTTAGGGCTCCCTTAACCCAATAGGCCCAGCACAGCAGTTTAGGTCCAGAATGGAGGGGTAACACACACAAAGCCCCAGTTGCAATAAAGGCAGGTTAGACAAACTACAGTTTTGCTAATACTTTAAATGATTACAGGCAAACAGTTACAGCTTTCAGATGGGCTCCCTTTGCACCTTCGGCGACCGCAAAATGGAGCGATTACTCCGCAGCTCGGGTGGGATTCGAGCATTAAATACACAGTCCCCCCATACAAACTAATCAAGTCTGCAGGCAGACAGTTCTTAAAGAGACAGTACGTGGAGGCTCAAATAGCACTCACTTGCAACCACAGTTCAGCAGCTCAGACGACGAACACCACCCAGGCTTGGAGCATTCAGGCAAGCTCCTGGAAGACTTTTGGGAACCCCCATTTGCAGGGGGGTTACATATAGCTTGCTTTATACAGGGCCCACATGCTTTATATGTAGCAGCACACGAATGCTGCAGGGCCCCCTGTCCTGTAGCTTGCTTTGCTCAGGGCCCACAGCAGACCCATGGTACAATGCCCTAGACTTAAAGCTTGCTGTGAGCAGGGCCCTGTGGGCGCCCTGTGAAGCATCATATTCAAGCTCAAGTTTTTTTTGCAGGAAAACTCCATTGAGCTTGCTCATTTACAAGGAGGTCCTGGTAGGACAACTTGATACAAAGTATACACAATATTACAATACAATTGTGATACATCAAGTTTGAACAGTTTTGAGACAGGTAAACAATGTGCAGTAAGAGGGGAGTTATGGCTAAATTATATACATTTCAGGAACTAAGCTAACAGGCAGGAAAGGAGAAAAGGAGGAAACATGAAAGAAGTTTACATTCAAGTGCTTTATGAGACTATAACAGTTTCTTCGCTAGGAGGGTTACTAGGTGATTTGGCATTGGCAAATTTCCGTAAGCACTTTGTTGGTCAGGGTTTTAAATAAGTTTAAGGAGACTGGTTTGGGGAGTTTTAGTGTGGCTTGCAGTTTGTTCCATATGGATGAGATTACATGGCTAAATGCAGCTTTACCATAGAGTGTGCGTAATTTGGGTACGTTTAGTAGTAAGAAAGCATTTTTTCTAAGGGCGTAGGAACTATGATAACCATGAAAAAGGGAGGTGATGTAGGAAGGGACTTTGTTCTGAAATATTTTAAGAGCCTAGATACTAATGTGTACAGTCCTTCTTGCACCCAAGGAAGTTCAAACTACAGCCACATACAGGGCACAGTGGGGGGTTCTGTAGGGTGCGTTAGTTATCAAGCAGATCGCAGGATATCAAGCTTATGAGGACTGGTTACTCTACTATTATAAACGATTTCCATGTAGTTGAGTAAGGGAAGAAAGGTGGCTTGAACCAGCCTTTTCCTAATATCTAAGGGAAAAGGGGATTTGTTTCTGTAGGAAAAAAAGTCTTATTTTCGGTTTCCTAGGGAGGGATTCAATGTGGTATGTGAAGGCTAGTTTGCTATCTAACCATATCCCTAGGTATTTGAATTTATCAACTTACCCTAGTGATTCTCCTAGTAAGGTCAGTATAGGCCTGTCCATGTAGAGAAGTTGGGGGATGCGGGGGTAAAAAGTGCATAATTTGAGTTTTCTTGGTGTTTAATGATAGTTTTGATCTTAGCATCATATCTGTGGTGCATGGCTTCAGACCTGTTGCTTGCTTGGTGTATGACTCTGCAGGCTCTTCACAAAGCAGCAGCCCTGTGGTGCAGGGCTCCAGACCTGCGGCTTGCTTCATGTAAGGCTGTAGAGTCATGTGACACAGCACGGACCTGTAACTTGGCCTAGGGTCAAGGGGGAGGGGGTGAAAGATAGGCTTGAAAACTCTAACACTACAGTTTCATACTTTTAACCCTAATGGATGCATTAACATAGTTTTTGCAATTTCCTTACTTTTTGAAGAAGATATAACAGACAACTGTAGCCTTCCTCCCAGACCCGTGGATTGCTTTGCACAGGTCCCAGTGGGCAATACATGAAGCAACATATGTGCTGTACAGGGCCCTGGACCTGTAGCTTGCTTGGCACAGGACCCGCGGCAAATCCCTGGTGATAGGCCCCTTACTTAGAGCTTGCTGTGTGAAGGGTTCTGCAGGTCCTAAGTAAAGCAAAAGACCTGTGCTGCAGGACCATGGACCCGTAGCTTTCTTGGCACAGGGCCCACAGCAGACCCATCATTCAGGGCCCCAGACCTATAACTTGATTTGTGCAGGACCCTACATGAAGCAACAGATTTGTGTGGCACAGCCCCGGACCTGTAGCTTGACCTTGAGTCATAAGAGTAGGGGAGGGGGAGGAGGTGGAAGTTATGGTTGAAACCGTAATACTTTTGTGGCTTTAACCCAAACAAATGCATTAATGTAGGTTTTTTGCAATAACATTTCCTTACTTTTTGAACAAGATTTATAACTACAGACTTTACTGTATAGCGCTTCTCCTGCAGGGCCTGCACAGCCATTATGCAGTGGCACCGATTTGTAGCTTTCTTTGCACAGGGGCCTGCTGGTCATATGCAAAGCAGAAGATCCATCATGCACGGTGTTGGATCTACAGTATAGCTTGCATCAAACAGTGACTATACGAAGCAGCACTGGGCATGGGCATAGACCTATTAGGTTGCTTCAAGCAGGGCTCTGTGCGCTCTCTAGGAAGCAACAAATCCACTGAGCATGGGACCAGACCTTTACATTAGTTGCTTTGCATAGGGACCACACAGACCATCAGGCATGGTTGCACACCTGTAGCTTGTTTCACACACAGCCCTCAGGGCTGTATGCGAGGCAGCAGACATGCAGAGAGTTGCAATGGACCTGAAGCATGATTCCTGCAAGGCCCTGAAGGCTGTATGTGAAGCAAAGTCCCTTCAGAAAGGTCTGACAGTTGCCACTTGGGTGATTGTGGGGGAAGGGAGTTACATTAAACCATCCCATAAATGTGGATTTAAAATGTCAACAAATGTTAAAGTTATGGGTGTTAGAAAAAATGTGAAACAAACCAACAAACATGCAAACAAAAAACGAGTGCAAGTCCCAGAACATGAACAGCTGAAGTTTTTGGGACTTAGGGCTCAATTTTCAAAAGGTTAGTGCCGTGCTAACTGGGATTAACACTGCTATCGGGGGCATGCCCATATTCAAAAGATACTTATGCTTGATGCACCCCCAACAGTGCTGTCGCACACAGTATTGTGCTGTGCCTATGCAAATGTGGGTTCCCCCGTGCGTATGTGGCACAGCCCAATACTGAAAGTTTTCAGAAGAGCTAAATGGCCTGCAGCAGCAGCAGTAACACAGTTTAACACTTCTGAAACCCAGCTCTTAACACTGCACAGAGGGGATGGGTGCGCCGCACCCCATCTGTGCACTGCCAAGAGCTGGGTACCCTGGTTATCCAGTGGTCCCTCCCCTGCCCCAATCCCCATACCTTAATGAAAAATACAACCTTTGGTGGTTCAGCGGTCCCTCCCCTGCCCCGATCCATGCCCATGGTATAAAAATACATTGGTGGTCCACCGGTCCCTCTCTAGCCCCGATCCCTGTGCATGATACAGTATAATAAAAATACAGTGGTGGTCCAGAGATTCCTCCCCTACTCCAATCCCTGTCCATGGTATAAAAATACATTGGTGGTCCAGCGGCCCCTCCATAGCCCCGATCTCTGCCCATGGTATAATAAGTATACACTGGTATCCAGTGGCCCCTCCATAGGCCTGATCCCTGCCCATGGTATAATATAAATACATTGGTGGTCCAGCGGTGCCTTCCTAGCCCCGATTCCTGTGCATGATACAGTATAATAAAAATACAGTGATGGTCCAGCAATCCCTCCCCTGCTCCAATCCCTGTCCATGGTATAAAAATACAGTGGTGGTCCAGCGGTCCCTCCCCTGCTCCAATCCCAGCCCATAGTATAAAAATACATTGGTGGTCCACCGGTCCCTCTCTAGCCTCAATCCCTGTGCATGATACAGTATAATAAAAATACAGTGATGGTCCAGCAATCCCTCCCCTGCTCCAATCCCTGTCCATGGTATAAAATTACATTGGTGGTCCAGCGGTGCCTTCCTAGCCCCGATCCCTGTGCATGATACCGTATAATAAAAATACAGTGGTGGTCCAGCGATCCCTCCCCTGCTCCAATCCCTGTCCATGGTATAAAATTACATTGGTGGTCCAGCGATCCCTCCCCTGCTCCAATCCCAGCCCATAGTACAAAAATACATTGGTGGTCCACCGGTCCCTCTCTAGCCTCAATCCCTGTGCATGATACAGCATAACAAAAATACAGTGATGGTCCAGCGATCCCTCCCCTACTCCAATCCCTGTCCATGGTACAAAAATACATTGGTGGTCCAGTGGTGCCTTCCTAGCCCCAATCCCTGTGCATGGTATAAAAATACATTGGTGGTCCAGCGGTGCCTTCCTAGCCCCAATCCCTGTGCATGATACAGTATAATAAAAATACAGTGGTGGTCCAGTGATCCCTCCCCTGCTCCAAACCCTGCCCATGGTACAAAAATACATTGGTGGTCCACCGGTCCCTCTCTAGCCTCAATCCCTGTGCATGATACGGTATAATAAAAATACAGTGGTGGTCCAGCAATCCCTCCCCTGCTCCAATCCCTGTCCATGGTATAAAATTACATTGGTGGTCCAGCGGTGCCTTCCTAGCCCTGATCCCTGTGCATGATACAGTATAATAAAAATACAGTGGTGGTCCAGTGATCCCATCCCTGCTCCAAACCCTGCCCATGGTACAAAAATACATTGGTGGTCCAGCGGTGCTTTCCTAGCCCTGATCCCTGTGCATGATACAGTATAATAAAAATACAGTGATGGTCCAGCGATCCCTCCCCTACTCCAGTCCCTGTCCATGGTATAAAATTACAGTGGTGGCCTAGCGATCCCTCCCCTGCTCCAATCCCTGTCCATGGTATACTTAAAATACAGTGGTGGTCCAGTGGTGCCTCCCTAGCCCCAATCCCTGCCCATGGTATACTAAAAATACAGTGGTGGTCCAGCAGTACCTCCCTAGCTCCAATCCCTACCCAAGGTATACTATAAATACAGTGGTGGTCCAGCAATCCCTTCCCTTTTCCCTGATCACCATCCCTTTTACACAAAAAAAATCCTCTGGTGGTCCAGTGGTCCCTCCCCCTCTCCCATCTTCTCTGATCACTGTCCATCAAAAACTACAAGACCCTGGTTGTCTAGTGGCTCCCCACCCCAGTAGGTAGTGGTCTACTACCATGCTCCCCCCAAGCCCAACCTGAGTTGGCGAGCGGCACAGCCCTCCTCACACCGCCATGGCCAGCCACTAACTGAGCTGTCACTGAGTGCTTACAGTAGACAGTACATGCTCATTGGTTGACTGGCTAACCAATGAGCATGTACTGTCTTCTGTAGGCGCTCAGTGACAGTTCATTTGATGGCTGGTCGTTTGTGATGTGAGGAGGGCTGTGCTGGTCGCCGACTCGGGTTGGGGGGGGGAGTGGGGTGGCGGGTCACTACCTACCAGGGTGAGGATCCGCTAGACTACCAGGATCTTGTATTTTTCATCAGATGATGATCAAAGAAAGGGGGAGGAGGAGGAACCACTGGACCACTGGGGAATGTTTTTTGTGTAAATGGGGATAGTGATTGGGGAATGGAGGAGGGATCACTGGGCCACCACTGTATTTTTATTATACCATGGGCAGAGATTGGGGATGTACAGGGACCGCTGGACCACCAGTGGTTGTATTTTACATTAAGGCATGGGGAGCAGGGCTAGGGAAGGACCACTGGACCACCAATGTATTGTATTTAATACCATGGGCAGGTATTGGGCTAGACCACCATGGATTTCCTTTTTGTTCCTTGGACAGAGATTGGGGCTTGGGGGGGGGGAACCTGGCCTAGTGCACTTGGCTGCCCCGCTGTCATGCAGATGAGCCCATAATGCGCATGCAAATGGCCCACTAGTGCCATGCATGCACAATGGGCTCATCTGCATGTTTGGGCTGAATATCACCCATAGGTGCCACGGCACTAGTCAGTTTGTGTCATGCTGTACCCTTATGGGCAGTCTTCGGCCCAGCATCCTGGTAGCGAGGCACAAAGCATGGTGAGCACCTGCTGTAGGCTGGCTACCATGGCCTGATATTCAAATAAATAGTGCAGTCAGTTTGGATCATGCTATCTGTTTGAATATGGCACCAGAGCCGGACGGCCCTGTTTTTTCATGCGGTGCCCCCATGTGCTCACGCTGCCAGCCAGCTCTGACTATGGTGCCCATAGGTTTTCCTGCAGGTGTGTTTTTCAACCACCAATAATTCTGTCATTTTTTTAAACATTTTTTTCTTATTTGCGAGACAAGGAGCTTATCATCCCCCCCAACACACACACACACACACACACACACACTTCATGACAATACAGTTTTGAGGTACGAATTTGATTGGAAGTACATTTTTGGAGACAACAAATTCAACCCTTTGTTTGTCTAATATAAACTTTGTCCCTACATTTGCCCATTGTTCACAGTGGGACCAGCACTTTGAAAGTAAGTGCTTGGGTGGCCATGGACTGGGTGGGGGAGACATGGGGAGTCATTTGAAGTGGATGGGGGAAGCAATGTAATATTGACAATCCTAGCACCGGTGTTGGGATTCTAATGTTGAGGGAGGCAACACTATTGGACACTGGGATTGGTCACTCAGTGTTGGCATGTAAGGTAGGAGGTGTTAGCAAGCCACTGGTGGCCACAGAAAGAAAAGAAGAAAACAAAATGACACTGACACTGGGTACTCAGTGTCGGGGGGTGGTAGTAGGATTATTGGACACCTAGATCAGGCATCCATTGTCTGAAAATGCAAAGATGGGTTCCGGTGGCTTAGAATGGGAAAAACATGAGCCTTATGTTTTTCCATTTATTACCGACTTCCTATTTAGTCAATCATGAGTGAAAATAAAGGTTTGTGTTTCTTCCCTTATTTTTCAGGCCTTTTTTTCCATTTGTACATGTGCATGCTCCACAATAAAAAAGAAAACACTTTTTTTGGCACAAAACAAATGAAAAGCCCTACTATGGGCCAGTAGCTAATGAACATGAATTGTGTAGGTTTTAAGTTGATATTTTTTTAAACCATGGAGTCAGTGTGGTCTAGTGGTTAGAGCACAGGCTTGGAACCAATAGACCACAGGTTCAAATCCCACTAGAGCTCAATACTGACTGTGACCTAGGGTAGGTCACCTAACCTCCCAGTGTTCCAGTCTATCCAGCTATGGAAATGGTTAAAAAGCAGGAGCCTGCTGGAAATAAGATGTTGCACCTCAGCTGGGTATCCTGGGTAAATAAAAAACAAATTTGTCCAGGTGAAAAAAACTCTAAATTTGGGGTATTTTAAATACTTAGTAGCATGGACACTGCTGGACCTGTTCTTGTGACACTTGCCATGCACTTAGCCCCTAGAAGGGTGCATGCACATTTTTCAAAACACTAGGCCCTTGGACAGCCATGTTACCAGCTGTCAAAAAGGGTTTTAGACAGAAACACTAAATCAACCATAACACAGTGGTGCTACCATGCCACTATAATATGCTTCGTAGTATACAGTTGATAACAGATAGCCGCAGTGGTTCAGGGACAGTCACAGGCAGAAATAATGTGCCTTCTGAGGATTTGTTTGGTAGAGGGAATGCTGAGGGGGGGGAGGGGGAGAGGCTGCAAATGGGCGAGAGACTGTAGTAGAAGGTGAATTGTCCAGAATTCTTTTCACATCTTGAGCCGAGGAACCAGGGACTGCCCTGAATACATATGTTTTAGCCAGAGGTTGCAGCAGGGATGAGTAATTCCTTTAGGTAAGTCAGAGGTTTTTCTGCCCAATATTTAATACCAAACACACACCAAGATGTTGAGAATGCCTGGAATTAAATGAAGACTACAGCCGATGGAACTGTTTGTATTTGATTGTCTTAAACGTCTTGCCACTTGCTGTATTTCTCCACATATTGTTCCTACAGAACTACATTTTTTGCACTATGTATCTTAAAGTTTGACCACTGTACACGCATCTTTTTGCAACTAATTCTGGGTCACCCTTGCAAACAGGACTTTTATTTCCAGTGGGCCTACCTGATTACCAAATACAAATAAATAAGATGATTGTCCACGATCCATTGGTGAGTATGAGGAAGTTATTGAAGAACAAAATGGCAGAAGGCATTGAACAAGGTGTCCAGCTTAATGGTTTTCTGTTTTGAACCCACTGTGCTATAATGAGTATTCCATGTAAGCCCTGACCAGAGCCCTGATTTTGTTCTTGACCGTAGAACTAGGTTTCAGTGCACCTGGCTTGGACAAAGTATCTTACAGTGCTAACTGCTAAGACTGGTGTTTTATTCTGTAGATACCACTCTCAAAGGAAAAAAGAAAAAATGTCTTCAGCTAATTTTGTTCTGGCAGGGTTTGAAATCTCTGTGCATGTCACTGTCAATGACACTTTTGCACCTTTAAATGATGTTACAAGCTTGTTCTTTTTCAACTGGCTTATGTTTTCACAGGCAGAAGGTACCAGACTGCAGAGAGAATTAAGAGGTTATTTAGCAGCTGTCAAAGGTGAGCAATTGTAATAATTGGGAGTCAACATAACAGATCTTCCTTCCTTCCTTCCCTTCCTCCCTTCCTTCCTCCCTGAAAGGTAGTTTGTTGCATATACAATGCTGCTTACCTTTTGCTGGGTCTTGCTCAATTGTTATGATATTCTTCAGGGACGTCATTTTAGCAAAATCATAGGGGTAGCAAGGTGGGGTGGGCATGATGTGGGTGGGGCCACGGTGTGGGTGGGGCCAAGGTGTCAGTGGGGCCATGGTGTGGGCGGAGCCAGAGATGGTGGCATTTGTCAATGTGACATAGAGCTAGTTACCAAGTAATTTAAAAATGGGTATGAATTGGATAGTAAAGTCTGAGTATAAATCTGAAATGGGTCATTACAGATGTTGATTCAACTTAAATATCTAGTTTTCGTCAAATTATGGAATCGTCAGTATAGTGAAAGTCCCATTCCTCAACTGTACAAATATTAAACAATAATAATGTATGGGGAGCCTTTATTATGCATTGAAATCAGCATTGTAATAATCTGACAATCCCATCGATGTGACGTCTGTAGTCTGTAAACCCTCCGTTTGGACGTCACATCAATGGGATTACAGGACAGAATGACAAGTCCCTCTAAATTCTGCAAGCAGAATGTCATTAATGAAAACTTCAAAGCACCACACATTCTGACCATTCCGTTGGTAAAACACAGCACAACACGTTGCGATGTCCACTAACTATATACAATGTTTAACCGTGAGGCTTTCCAGATTCAAAATGTTTTTTTTTAAGCCTCCAACATCATCAGGTTACCTTTGAAAGTCCCCTGTGCAGCTGCATGTCCTCCTTGCACATCCAAACTGTCACGATGACGTTGACTGTGACGCGGAGTCACGTGTTTCTTGAGACAAACCGAAAAGCAACAATCGGCCTGAAAGACTTTCCAGATTTTAAAATGTTTTTAGACTAAAGCACTATTAAATATTCATAAATATTAGCATATCCTAGCAGTATGAAGTAGATGTATTGGAATGTGAGCAATAAATGTTACAGCATAACGATCAGCCACTCCGTGAGTTTCTAAGCGCTTTGATGAGTTTCTGCAAAGTGTTCTAAGAAACTAAATTTAACTTGGCATTTTATTGTAGTGCATGATCCATACACTATAAAAGACAAATCCTAAGAAATGATGGTTAACCACAGGTGTAATCACCTCTCGCAGTTGTCATGACAACTGTAAACCTCTCGAGGTGCACTCTCGAGGTTTACTCAGTTGTCATGACAACTGCTCGAGGTGATTACACCATGGTTAACCACCATTTCTTAGGCATTATCCTCTATTTAATGCATGGGTAGCCCTTATTACCATTGAAATCAAACACATTACAACCTTGTAATCCCACTGTTGTGATGTCAGAACCTTATAAACCTATCTCTCTGTGTCATAGCAGTGGGTTTACAAAATGGATTGCCAGTGTCATTCAGTATTCTACATACCCAGAATGTGATTGTTAGTCTCAGTACAGTATTCAAATAACATTCCAATTGTCACAGTTTATTGTCTAGCAATCACTATGTCTGATAGAGATTTTAACTCTGGTGCTATTTTGGCCCACTGTCATTCAGTCTGTGTATCCTAATAAATTGTTTTCCTAAACAATCATGTGGGTGTAGTGCAGATCCATTATTAAGGTAATGCTAAATTACTTATGTTGGGGGGGGGGACTTCTCCTGTCGAGTCCCATACACTATAAATGACAATGCATGATGTACAGGTGATAACCAGGGTGTAATCCTCTCTCGTGGTTGCTAGGGCAATTGTAAACCTCTCAAGCTGTGCATTCTAGGTTTACTGATGCCCTAGACACCACCTGAAGTGATTATACCATGGTTATCACCTGTACATCAGGCATTATCCTCTGTATATTACCACACTGTTTCCCAAAAAAAAATTACCACACTGTTCATGTCAAATGACTGGTACTATACAAGCTAAGGCACACATTGCTAAAAATAAAGAGCCGTCTCTATACCAATACCTTACAGTACATAAAAAACACACATCAAAACACGAGAGAAATAATACTGTTATGAAAGCATACTCTGAACCTTGAACCATGGAGAGAACTTTACTTCTTCTCTGTTGAAACAAGAGCTTAGTAAAAGAAATGACACAATGAAACTTGTAAAAGAAGTAATAAAAGGAAAATGAACTGATGAAAAAAAAATAAATCACACCAAAAACCTGTAAAGAAAAAATAAAAGGAAAAAAACAATTAAAACTCACCGACCAAAAACCTGTAAAGAAAAAAATTAAAGAAAAGATCCTACTAAAATTGTACACCAAAAAAACTGTAAAGAAAAACTGTAATAAAAGGAAAAATAACTGAGTCCCAGGGTTACACAAAAGAAAGTCTTCCAGACTTCCAATTACTGCAGCAAAGCAAATGAAAGTACTCTTTAACTCTCCACACCAAGGCTACTACCCCCTCTTACAATAGTTTAAAAGAGCATAAACTCCCTCCCAAACACCCATGAAAGTGGTAAAGCAAAGAACATAGGAGTGTTATTACCTGCCTGGAGGCTGGAGACACTGCTGGCACACTGGAGATTGGGATGGTAGGTGACTGGAAGTGCTAGAAGCTGACTGGTGACTGCTGGCACACTAGAATGCTGACTAGTCGGGGACACTGCTGGCAAACTGGACTGGTAGCTGACTGGCGACAAAACTGGCAAACTGTCTCTGGACTGGTAGCTAAGCGGACCGGAGACACTGGCTGCTGGCACACTGGACTGCTGGCTGACTGGTGACACTACCGGCACACTGATAGCTGACTGCAGACTCTGCTAGCACAATGAATTGCTGGCTGACTGGACTGGTATCTGAGTTGAGACTGCTGACACACTGCTGGCTGACTGGAGACACTGCTAGCACACTGGACTGGTATCTGACTGGAGAAAAGGCTGGCTGACTGGAGGCACAAGTTGCAAACTGGACTCGTTGCTGAGCTGACTGGGACAGAACTGGCACACTGACTGCTGGCTGACTGGAGACACTAATGGCGGATGGGACTGCTGGTTGGCTGACTGGTGGTAACACTGCTGGCATACTGGACTGGTTGCTGACTGGAGGCACAAGTTGCAAACGGGACTCGTTGCTGAGCTGACTGGGACAGAACTGGCACACTGACTGCTGGCTGGCTGGAGACACTACTGGCAGATGGGACTGCTGGTTGGCTGACTGGTGGTAACACTGCTGGCATACTGGACTGGTTGCTGACTGGAGGCACAAGTTGCAAACGGGACTCGTTGCTGAGCTGACTGGGACAGAACTGGCACACTGACTGCTGGGTGACTGGAGACACTACTGGCAGATGGGACTGCTGGTTGGCTGACTGGTAACACTGCTGGCACACTGGACTGGTTACTGACTGGAGGCACAAGTTGCAAACGGGACTTGTTGCTGAGCTGACTGGGACAGAACTGGCACACTGACTGCTGGCTGACTGGAGACACTACTGGCAGATGGGACTGCTGGTTGGCTGACTGGTGGTAACACTGCTAGCATACTGGACTGGTTGCTGACTGGAGGCACAAGTTGCAAACGGGACTCGTTGCTGAGCTGACTGGGACAGAACTGGAACACAGGACTGGTGGTTGACTGGAGACACTGGTAGCACACATGACTGATGGCTGACTGTAGATAGTAATGTTACTTCAGTAATGGGTATCTTCTTGAATGCATCTGAGCAAATCTGTCTATTGCTACTGATAGGTCTAGCTGCTTCACCTCCAGTGGCTCACATGCCATCATCATTAAGTCACTGAGTCGTCTGTCACCACAACTGTTTCTTAAGTAAGTTTTCACTCGTTTCATGCATGAGAAGAAACGTTCATTTGAAGCTGTGGTCACAGGGAGTGCCAGCACCAGGTTCAAAATCTCCAGGACTTCTGAAAATGCATTACAAAGGCATTGCATCTGTTGTCTGACACAATGAATACTTTGCATATTTTTGTTCTGTAAGTATGCCTTTGCTGATTCCAGCTGTGACTCTAATACAATTGTGTCTATATTTGCTCCTGGGTAAGATTATGCTAGGACCTTTAAAATAGAGTAATTCAGAAAACTCTCTTCCTTTGGGTTGAGAGCAGCAACAGCTTTTAAGAGGTCCAGATTACTTGTGATGTGTGAATCAAGTTCAGTAACAAACCTGTCAGTGCAGGCCAGGTATATTTCCTGTTTAAACCTATCACTGTTAGATCTTGCAGAAATGTCCTGAATTTCTATATTTGCAGTCCGTTTCCCCAAAGTGGATGAAACAAAAAATTCTGTCAGTTTTCGGCTCAACTGATGTTTGCGCAGTGGCCTTCCTGTGTGCAAAGCGGCTTCTACATCATAATCAATGCCACAGTGATCAGCGCTTGTTGTGCCTCCTTGTAAATCTTCTGCCACTGTGAATCATTACGTAGAGACAAGAGCTCACTTTTCGAAGACTGAACAAGATTACAAGCATTTGGCAAATCCAGATCTTTTCTCTGAAGTTCCTCAGACACCGATTGTATCTTCCTTAAAATAGTTTCTAGGCTGTACAGTGTTACTACAAAGGTGAAGTTCTGAATTTTAAACAGATGACCTTTTGCTTCACTGCTTGCCTCTTTGTCAGTGTTTTGTGACTGAATGGCATGAAGTGTTATAATAATGGACTCTAGACGCAACTGAAATTTCTTGACACAGTTGTACCAGTAAAACCACCGTGTACCACACAGTCGTTCCAGTTCCAGAACTTGTAGACCTTCTTCTTTCTGAGCTTTAACAAACAACTCATGTCTTGGTGAACTTGAGAAATAAATACATATACAGCCTGTAAGATGCTGAAAAATTCTTTCATTTCTGATATATTATTAATTTTTTGCACCAAGACAAGATTCAGTCTGTGTGCATGACAATGGATATAAACAGCTTGAGGAGCAATCTCTCTTATTCTTGCTTGTACTCCACTGAAGCACCCATTCATGACAGAGGCTCCATCATAGCACTGTGCTACACAGTGCTTCCACTGCAGTCCAGCCTGACATATTGCCTGAGTGATGGCACCAGCCAAACTACCAGCATCCGGTTTATCCATGTGGTAGCAGCCAAGTGGTTTTTCACAGATATTACCATCTCCGTCAACAAAACGGATTACAAAGCTGAGCTGCTCTTTGCGTGATACATCCTTAGTTTCATCGACTAAAACAGAGAAATATGTTGTAACTTTACTTACAATTTTCTCTCGTATTAATGTTGCAACTATGTTAATCAAATCATTTTGATACTCTGGAGAGGTATAATGACCGTATCTCCTAGACATTTTTTCTTTTAATTTTGAGTCATGTGCAGAAAATGTTTCCAGAAACTCAATAAAATTGCCTTTGTTATCGGAATTTGTCAACTTATCACCACCTCTGAAGGCAAGACCTTGCTGTCCTAGGTAACACACTGCATGCAGTAGTAATTCAACATGGCGTCTGTTTTCTTCAGTTTCAATGTCCCTATTTTTTTCAAGCTGTCTCGCAACTGACTGATGTCCTGATGAAGACTGTATACGGTTAAATTCACACCATGCTACAACAGATGCTTTGTGTTTCTCAGACTCGCTGTGCTTTCTGAAGGCACGACCAATTTTTTCCCATTTACAGAAACCAATATCGACAAAAGGAATGTTTCCACATTCACGACCTCCAACTCCAGGTGCAGTACGAGTGGTAGTAAAATGCCTGCATGCAAAACAGTATACAGCATCTCTCTGTACTGAATATTCTACCCACTTATGAGTTTTGTAATCACCATTAAATTTACGTGATTTTGTCACAGGGAAAACACACTTTGGCTGAACTGGAGCTTGGTAAGGAGTAGCAGATATGTCACTTGGCAAAGTATCGTGATCAACACACTCATCCACTGAAAATGAATGGCCTTCACTAGATGGCAGTGACGTGCTTTCACATGCATCGGAGGATGTGCTTTCACATGCATCAGAGGGTGAGGGCGAAGCAACAAGTAATGGGCCTGTAGCAGCAGAACTAGGCTCTGAAACTACACTACTACTATCAGATTCATGCATGCCAGCTAACAGAACACTATCTTCAGGTCTTGATTTCTTCACTGTATGTTCAGCATGTGCAGTGTCTGCTGGAATTCTTTTCTTAGCAAATAACTGAAGCACCGGTGGCTGCTTTGGATCACTGGATGCCTTCTTCTTAGACAGAGACATTTCAGTAATACGTATTTAGCAGCCAACTTCAAAGAAATTTCAATCAGTGAAGGCTACTAAAGAAGAAATTTAGCAATGTACAGCCTGCCAGCAGCTATGCCCAGTGATTAGCAAATCAGATATCAGTTTTGAAACCCGTGAAAAACAGCTATGAATTCAAATGTGCACACAGTCTAAAGAAATCACCAGTGTGTGTTACGAAATCTGCAAACAGTGATGACATCAGGGAATTAAAAACATTAACATATGGGTGTAAATTTTACATTTAACTGTACCTATGAACCTAAAAAAAGGTCTATTATAATTCTGAATTTTAAAAGTAATCTTATAAATGCAAGGACGCAAAAACATTTCTGTTATAAAACAAAAGTGGGATGCATACAAGTGCTGTAAATCTGTCAAAAAAATGTTACTTTTGATTCACCAGTTATGTTATGATTTGAAGCACTATTCTTTGGCGTGTGGCGTATGTACAAATGTTGGGTGAGTACTGGTATGCATTAAAAACATTTCTGAAGCGTATTTCCTCAAATGAGGACAGGTGAGTACAATAGGCTGGTACAGACCTTATCTGGAGCCCTGGCCATGTCTTTAAGCTGCTTTAAGACTCTTAAAAACCTTAATGTTTCCAATTGGCCTTTGCAGATTAATTGTGGCCAGTTTGGGAGTACTTATTGTAACCAGTGGAGAAGGGGATAGTTTAAAGATGTTGATGTAAGATGGTATCGGACCGGTCTGTGTGGTTTGTTTTTGACTTTCGAGTCCTTGTCAACTGGATAATGCATCAGTTTCTTAACCTCTTCACCAGTGAGATTTGTTTTTCTTCTTTTAGTGGGTATTTTTTTTTGGGGGGGGGCACCAATGCTGCCTGCCTGCCTACAGCATCACTCTGAAGAAATTTCATTTTCAGAATATAGTTCATATAATGTGATAAGAGTACATGAAGCACCATTAAGCTAATTCCTCCGTTTTATTAAATAAAATTATAACAATGGTCTGAGAAATGAAGCTTTCTGATTGGCTGTAAACATTCTAACAGCCTTATATTAATCTTTTATTATACAATGGCCCCAAAAAAATTCACACAATCCTGCATTTTGATTGTCTGGCTGGCACATTTTCAGCATTATAAATCTTCCAGTGTACCCACTGGAAAAGGTGCCAGCCGCCAGTCAGCCGCAGCAGGAACCCTCGCAAAAAATCACTCCGACTGCCAGAATCCAAACAGTGGCAAACACACTACAATCCTGCACTTACTTCCAAGAGTGCTCACAGTACCAGCAGTTCCCGTTCTTAGACCCCGAACCCACATAAAGCACTTAAACAAAATATTCTCCGGTCCTGCAATAATTTTACGCACAGTAACCGGAAGCATGAGGTCACAGATGACAGCCGGCCCTTTAGAATTCCCACTATAGGATGGAAGATGCATGAAAAAACAAATCAAACTGCAAATCTTAATGCTCACAGCCTCACAACCCCCCCCCCACACAATTCAGTTCAGAGCGTCGACAAACGAGATAAAAAAAAACTAAGGGGGGGCATCACCACTACTTTAACTCTGCCTAGCAACAAGGAACTATTTTGCTTTGGTGGAGCAATAAAATAACAAAATGATGATTAAAAAGAGAAACAAAAGTATTTCTATATTTTAGTCACCCAAAATGTAAGCCATTGCAGAATAACAATATACCCTCAGGGAGTGGGTAGACCAGTGGATTTACCTCTTCTGGTGTGGTTAAGTCACTCGGCTGCACCTCGTGACTGAACCACGCCAGCTGTGGTAAATCCACCAGTATACCCACACCCTGGAGGGGTATATTGCTTTATTATACAATGTGGTAAATCGAATGAGCCGAATCCTGCAACCTGATTGGTTGGCTGGTACCTTTCCCAATGTGGTAAATCCTCCAGTGTACCCACTGAAAAAAGTACCAGCCAGTCTTATATCGTGCCAATCCGATCTCTTTCATTTTGAACGAAACTGCAGCCATTTGTCCTGTCACCGCTTCGCTAAAACACTGCGGTAAATATTACAAAAAATTACATTCTCTTTCCAACCGTACAGACTTCAGTTACTTACAAAATATCTAAAAAAATTAAATAAAACTACATTTGCCATTGTATAATATGAATTTATCGGGTGTCGGCATACTGGAGGACTTAACACGACTGGTGTGGTTCGGTCACTCGGCTGCACCGCGTGACTGAATCACACCAGCCTGTGGTAAATCCTCCCAGTATACCCACACCCTGGAGGGATAAATTGCTTAATCAGCATACTTGTACAACGCACCCATATATTGAACAAGTTTTAACACCATTTACAAAAACATTTTTATATCAATAATAGAGCCTCCCAGGGTTATGTTAATGTTTGTTAACCACCCTTCTAGTATCTGCACTCGGCAATGCCTCTGCCAGCCACATTATGCCCCTAGAGCCACTGAGAGGGTGATTAACAGACCATTAACATAACCCCTGGTCATCTGCTTATTGCTTAAGTGTTGAACGTGACTGTGCTCAGTACAACAAAGGGCTTCTCTCACTTCTCCAAACGCAGCTGCTAACATCTGAAAGCATCATGACGTCATAGGGCTTTTTTGTAGAAGCAGTGTACAGTTACAAATAAAAAGGGTAATTGTGTCTGCATTCCTTTTCACAGTGACAATTACATTGAGTAAGCTGTTGCACTGCTGCTGCTGCCAAATGTTCAGAGCCCAGCCCAGCTCATCAGACATAAATCAAGGGTGACTGTAATCAACTGTAAGCATTCAGCACTGTCTGAACCACTAACAAAACTGAAATGTCCTGCAGCCTTGAACCTAGGCTCTTCATAGGAAGAGGTTTTTTTTTTTAACCCCCCCCCAAACACACTGACACACACACACCTAAAAGCTTACTTGTCCTGCTTGCTCATTTCTTATTATTTAGGCAGATTTAGCTGAAGCAGGAAAACTGACTGTTGTCCCCATGGTTAGAGAAAAAAAAAACTTCAGGTTCAAATCCCACTACAACTCACTCAACATCTAGCTTGGAGTGAACCCTTGAGCAGGTCAATTGGCCTCCTTATAAATTTAAATCTCTCCCAGATGTAAAACTGGGCAGAAAGGAGTGGGAAACTAATGTTGTTAAGATGTTTCATAGCTGGACTACTATCCTGGCCATGGGTGTAGGCAGGCATACTCCATGCACACCATGGTGTATACTTGTATTGAAGGGGGGCAGCATATAGGCCCTGAACAGCTTCCCTAGTCCATGGACACAACACAGAACCAGCAGAACCTCTCTGTATGTTGATATGTCAGCACCAGAAGGATTGGCCACTGCTACTGTCTTTGCAACCCAAGGGCTATACAGCTTTACAGGGTCTGGGGCTGGGCTGGTATATTGGTGTCCCAAGGAACAATGCATGACATCTGCGTATATTCATGCAAGGGGGAGGGGGGCAGCAACCAGTATCAGGGAGTACAAATATCGTATTGATTGTGCCATACAGGAACACACACACACACAGTCCTAGTGTACATATGTATATTGTCTGGCTACACCTACACCCTGCCTGGAGCAAGTCACATACTGTACCACAAAGAACTAAGAAGGTTCAGGTTGCGCTTGCGTGCAGCGTCAGTTGTTTGTGGGCCCCCACATCATTCCACATCTCAGTCCAAACAAAGACAACACAAGTGAGAACAAAATGTCCTTGCCTGACAGCAGGCAGCTACTTACCTTACCACCTTTGCTGGACGATGCTGGCTGGCTGTCCTTACAGATGCTCTCCTCCAAAGTCTCCTCTGCTACTGCAGCTTCACCTTCTCCTCTTGCTCGCTCCTCCATGGCTCCACCGTCTCCAGCTCCAACAGAAGAAAACTGCTGGCTTCTGCTCCGCTGTCACCTCATCTGCCTGGTGCTGTGCTGAGTGTGCCACCACCCGGACTACGAGGACACAAAACTTACTACACTTTCACAATGCCACCCGGAGAGTCTCTGGCCACTTAAGTTGTAGGCCTCAGCCTGCCTTAGCTGCCTAAATCAACCTCCCCCTTCCCAACCCAACCTTAACAGGAACCCATGGGTGCGAGATGATGGAGCCAGTGGCTATCAGACACCTAACTCCTTTAGCACCCTGCCACCCTCCCAGCTGCGTGCAAGTGTGGCGAGATCAAGATCAGGCCTCAGGGGCAAGGGTAAAGGATGGGGACTACTTTGGGGTCAGGTCTCCCTCAACAGTAAAAGAGGAGTTCCCCCTTCCAAATTGCTACTGAGCACTACTGCAGCTCACTTGTCTTCTGAAAGCCAAAGCCCCCTCCCCAAGTAAGTCAGTGACTCTGACCAGCCACCTCAGGCTCACTCAGCCTGTCTTATTAGCTGGAATAGCTGCCTAAAGTGTACCAGCTCCTGACCTCCCTTGGCTCCTTCCCGACCCGACCTTAGGGCAACCACCCCAGACCCCACCTGATGGCACCACCACCTGCACTGCAGAGTGCTCCAGTGATCGTCACCTGCCTGCTGCCTCCTCCCGAGTCCTGCCTGGCCCACCACTCGCTCTAACTCTTCTCCCCCAGGCTCATCTGAGTGTCACCTGGTGACCTGCTGTCTGAGTCCTGACCCCTGCGCTGCCTGCAGCAGCAACACCAGAGTGCCTGGTGACTGGTCTCCCGGACTCCCAAGTCCCGACTGGCCTGCGACCGGCGACGGCCCGACTACTCTACCTGGATAATTGCTGAGTCTGATTGCAGTGCACTGCTCACTGCCACCTGCAACTTTACTTAGAGTCCTCCTCCTGGCCCGAGGACCGAGGCTTCCTTTCCTCCCGACTGACTCCCACACCTCTGAGTCCGCTGCTGCACCACGCACTGTCTCTGGCCTGCTACTGCTGGGCCCCAGGGTCCAAGTTCTTCTTGCACAGTTGCACTGCTCAGCTCACCTCACCGTCGACTGACCGTGACCTACTGACTGCCTGAGGCTGCCCAGCTGTGCTGTGCCCGCTCCCCGCTCTGCCGTCGCGTCGCCGCAACAACACTAGTCTTAAGACTCTTACTTACTCTCTTCTCTTTTAAACTTTGAATTGAAGCACTAATGCTTCGCTCTTGCTTGGCTCGCCGCTCAGTAATAACACCCGATCCGGCCGTCCACCACCACCGATTCCGAAATGAATAGATTTGCTTGCTGGCCATGGCGCAACGATGAAAGCGGTCAAATCATGCCAACCGCCAATCCCCACGCACACGTGACTTGGATTCGCACCTAAGCCCTCCCAGTCCCCTCCCAGCAGCCAATCACAACAGCGCCAGTGTGGTGAGTGCGCCACAGCACAAAAACTTGAAGTGCACACTGCACCCTTACCGAACCCGAACCAATGACCCGAACAGCAACAACACATTCCAAGGGGGGGGGGCTGAGCTTAGCTCAAGCTGCACAGCCTGCAGGCAGTCGGCGCGGCACCAAGCGCCATCCGTCCCATCCAGAGACTACTACTCATTCAGAACAACAGAACGTCCCATTCCTCCGATTCTCTCATTCCCGCCGCACTGGCACTGACTGCCGCTGGAATGCCAGGCAGGGGTCACAAGCTCTGTCATGGGGTCGCTTAATTTTCATAGGGGTCGCGAATGCGACCCCTAAATGACGCCCTTGATATTCTTTGCAAAATATTTTTTTGAAATGAAGACAGTACACCTGCTGGAATTATTATTTATTTGATGGGTTCTTATTACCATTTAAATCACAAAGTACAAGATCTGAGATACATTGCTAGGCCCTATTTTCAAAATGATTTCTCCCATTCTATCAATATGGAATCTTTTAAAAATAGGGCCCATTTTACGTACATACATGTATTGTATATTCTGTAGTTCAGGGCAGAAAGATTTTCATCCATCTGTTCTGCCCCAGTAGCAAACATTACTGGCTGCCAGTCTACTATCCTCTGTGCAGCTGTGGTCTCAAGCAGACATTTGGCCCATTTTGTCCTCCCCCACTGGGGGAAGGGGGACTCTGTCTGACCAACTGCTGTAAATAAAATCTTTCACTTTTAAGATAAATGATTCCTTCTTATATTTATATGATGTATGATACCTTACTAACATACTACAATGGCAGCAAAATAGGCCTAACAGTCTTTTGTGGCTGCTCGTTTGGTCAGCCCCCACCCTTGGAGCTGACCTTGTTGCCCCCCTTGCCCTCTCTGGCTTCTCCCTTCCCAGTTCCGGATATTCTCGCTGCACCGGATTTTGCTTCCAGAACCCTTCCCCTGTACCTGTCCCACCCCTTCTTGAGTCTCTCCACTGTCTCTGCCTCCAAAAGTCCTCTGGGCAGCGCATTCCATGGCTCCACCACCCTCTCAGTGAAGTAGCACCTCCTCCTCCTTTCTCCCCTGAATCTCCCCCCCTCCAGCTTCCACCCATGCCCTCTAGTTGTCCCCCTCTTCCTTCGAAGCACCCTGACTGCTCCTCCCCTATTTATCCCTTCATGTACCTGAAGACCTCTATCATGTCCCCCTGGTCCCTTCTCTCTTCCAATGTGTACATATTTAGCTCTTCGAGCCTCTCCCCATAGGTCCTGTCCCCCAAACCCCAAATCATTTTGGTTGCCCTCCTCTGGACCCTCTCCAGGAGTTCAATGTCTCTCTTTAAGTGTGGCCTCCAAAACTGCATGCAGTACTCGAGGTGCAGCCTCAACAAGCAGTTATACAGAGGGAGTATCACTTCCCTCCTTCTGGAGGTGATCCCCCTAACGATGCATCCTAGCATCCTGTTGGCCTTGGCTGCTGCCCTCCTACAAGTCTCTGAGTTGTTCATCTTGACATCCACTACCAACTCAGGTCCCTCTCAGCCATCGAGACTTGTAGCATTCCCCTTCCCCCAGGGTGTACACTTGGCCTGGGTTTCTGGCCCCCAGGTGCAGTACCTTGCATTTCCCTGTTTTGAACCCTAGCTTCCACTTTCTGGACCATCTTTCCAGAGCCTCCAGGTCTCCCTGTAGGGCCACCCTCCCCTCCTCCTCATCCACCACCGCCCCCAGTTTTCAGTCATCTGCAAAGAGACTCATCTCACTCCTGATACCTGTCCTTATGTCCGAGACAAAAGCATTGAACAGGAGGGGCCCAAGGACTGATCCCTGCTGGACCCCACTAATGACGCTCCTGGGGGATGAGACTATCCCACCAACTACGTCCTGGAGCCAATTGCCTATCCATCTGATCATCTGGTTCCCCAACCCCATTTCTCCCAGCTTATCCAACAGACCCCCTGAGGAACAGAGTCAAATGCCTTGCTGAAGTCTAGACAGAGGACATCCACTGGTCTACCCACATCCAAGGCACTCATCACCCAGTCATAGAACTCCACAAGGTTTGTCTGACATGATTTCCCCTGGATGAATCCATGCTATCTATCATCCAGGCACCCTGACTTTTCCAGGTCCCCCCCAGCCTCTCCTTGACAATGCCCTCCATCACCTTGCCCACCACCGATGTCAGGCTGACGGGTCTGTAGTTCCCTGCCACCTACCTTACTAGAGGAAATAAGTTGTGTCTCTTGTGGTATGTATTATCTCACAGATGTTTGGACAGTCAGAACTATTCAGCTCCAATTTGTGATCCTTGCCCCTAAACATGCAGAGGATAACGCTCTTGTACCGTTCAGTACACATCTCAGTGCCCCTATTAACACATAGTTGACATCTGTTGCCTGCAAGATGATTCCTCAAAAATGTAACTAGAGGCTGTTTAGAAGAATGCAGCAATACAAAACTAAGGCTTAAAACCCTTAGTTGTAGAAGGACAGTACATTCTCCATAGTGGAGATGACGGTGGGCTACTATGAAAGTAAGGAAGGTGCCCAGTTTTTTTCATTTACATAACACAGAGTGCTGCAGTTGCCTGGATGGCAGGAAATGAACATGATAACCCCCTGGCGATAGACTTTTAAAGCACCTAAAAGTCGCACAGGAATGAGAAAACACCAGCGCAACTGGGTCTCCACTTACGGAGCTGCAGTTTTTCCTGCAGCCACTGTATTTTCATAGATGTAGCCGGTTTATAACCATTTCCATGATTTATGGCAGCATTTGGCCAATTTTTCAGCAGAACTATGCTGAAATGTTGCGCTTAGTGGGAACAGGTATAACATCTCCTGCAGCTATGCCCGGCAGAGCACAGACTGAAGATAGGCACACCCAGAGATGCAGAGATTTCCTAATGCGGCAGTGGCTGCGGAGTGGGACTTAGTCCCCTGAACCACTGAAAATATGCCTCCTGGTCTTTGTTTGTGCAGCACGTCCTATACAAAACATATTTATTAATCCCATTTATCTCAGAAATGTCAGAACCTACAATGCTAATGCCTCACGTCTTTCCCACCCCTTACAAGAATATTTCTGCCATATTTCAGCTTTGCATGTTTTTTTTTTTATTTCAGTGCTCCAAAGTTTTAATGTTAACTTGAAACTCAAATGCATTTTCTTTAAACAGGGTAACTAGTGCATCAATGAGCAGCCACCATCTCCAGGAGAACTTTGAAAAACACAATATTTAGAAAAACTTCAGCTTATATTTCACATTAGTTCTGTATTTCTTCTCTTGTTATTTGTTACTGAGGTTGTAAAGATAAAAATAGGATCTTTGTTTCTTAATATTTCATCAGTTCCTGTTGGTTATTTACCACCAAATTCTGTAATACTCTGCTTGTGCTATACTAGTGCTATACTTAGAGTAAGACGGAAGAAGGCAGTATGCCCATATTATCTGTCTCCTAACTAGTGGGTCCATGCAGTTCCTTTTTAAGCAATGATACAACTACATAAGTTATTTGGTTGTTTTTTGCATACTCTTTTTATCCACTTTCAAACCCAGCCACCCACTCCTCTGGGCACCCAAGTCTCACCCTCCGCCACTCCCCCTTTCTGACATCTGTTGCCCCCACCACCTGACTGCCCCAATGTGTCACTTTGCTGGGGGAGAGGGCCCTGACCATAGGAGGCATCCAGGAGGGGAGATCAAGATACCCTTCAGTACCCCCTTGCATCTTGATCAGGCAGCAAGGGTGCAACTTGGGGGCTTCCCGGCTTCACAGCCAGGGGAGTCAGGCCACTGTCATCTGGCCGGCACGGGTGGCCATTTTCCTTTTTCCATTTCCCTGCCCCTTCAGGATGCATGCTGTGTCGTCCTCGTTGCTCGCGCATGCTGTGTGTGGCCACCCACGTCGCAAAGTGTAAGGCTAAATCTGGCCACAAGGAGCCGCTGAAGGGAGATGCATCCAAACCCCCCCCCCCGGAGGAGAGCTTCCAAAGGACAGTCTTGATCCTCCCTGCTGGCCTCCGATTCTGATGCCCCGGGCTTGGTTGAGAACCTGGGTCACCAGCGTGCCAAGCGATCCCCCATCACTCGGTGCCACGGAGCCAGCCTAAGGTATTTTTAAATATGAGTAAATTGGTTGATTCCACAGTTTCTTTAGGCAGATTATTCCAGATCCTTCCTGCTGGTTGGGTGAAGAAACCCCTTCTATTCTTTGATTTCTGTCTAAATAAACCTGTTTATTAGAGAAGGCAGGTTGATGTTCTTATTTTGAATCAAAATGTTCATTAACCTACTTAATTCTTCGTCATGCACAGTTTTGAACATTTCTAACATACGCCCCCTCATGTGTCTCTCTTCGAGTGAGAATAGACCCAGTTTATTCAACCTGTCTTCACAGTTTTCTTTTTTAAGTCTAGACACCATTTTGGCAGTCCTGTGCCGTACCTTTACTAGAAGTTTTATTTCACCCTTTTGGTAAGGGCTCCATATCTTTGAACCACAGTCTGAATATAGTCTTATAAATGTCTTATAAGTAAGTATTAAACATTACTTATTTCTGGAAATAAAGGTCCATTTTACGTTTCATATTAGTCTATTTACTGGGATCCACGATAGGAGCTCGACAAAATATATTTGTCGAAAGCCCCGTCAGCGACACCGGCAGGTCGACCACGTTCTGCAGTCATCTGCCAGTTCGCACTGCCAATCTGTGTTTTCTTCGGGGGGCAAAGCACCCTGAACACCCCGCATGGGGGGCTGTGCCCCCTGCACCCCCCACTTAAGGATTATCAACTCCGAGTCAGAGCTGATTGGGGGGGTGCAGGACCCCTGACAGACAGCACCAGGTTCCAGTGGGTTTCCCACAGTGGCATGGCACTGTAGTAGCTGTGGGGGACCTCGCTGGTGAAATTTCACTGTCGGGGGGGGGGGTAAACGTATTTACTGTACAGCACGTGTTTGTTTTTCTACAGTGCTTGGTAAATTTCAGGTCATCTATAATCACACCCAAGTCTCTTTCAGTCTCTATATTTTTAATTAGTTCATCTCTTAACACATAATCATGTCTTGGATTGCTTTTACCCATATGAATAATTACACACTTGCCAACATTATTTTATTTATTGTTTAATAATAACTGGTGACTGTTTATCCCCATAGGGAAACCGAGTTATAATTGTGTTGTTATAACCAGCTGGTTATAATGATGAACATGCACCCGGTTTCCCTAGTTCGACACATGTGCCAACAGCGATATTCCTCCTCCTCCCACTGCACCATTCCCCACCATCTCTGCACCTCGGCTGCAAAGTTCCCAGAAACAAGCAGTCAGGTAAGTTCTTTTTCGTTTTAAATTGGGCACAGAAAATCTGTCACTGTGAAAAAAAGATAAAATAAACACTACTGAATGATCTGCCATGGACCGCACTGAAATCCCAACGGTCCAGCAGCTCGACTCCGTAAAAAAATCCATTTATTTTGTATAATTGCTGTGCTGAAAAAATTATCCCCAGCAATTATACAAAATAAAGGATGGGTCGGTGGTAAAAACTCAGATTTTACACCCCCCTCGGGGTAGAATGCGTTAATAAACCCTTCGAGCTACGCTCTTGGAGTTTATATGGCATCCCACCCCTTGGGATGGGGTAAAATCCTCATTATAATCACCTACCCATCCATTATTCTCTATTTTATTAACATCTGGCAGCATTATGAGCAAAATCTGCCCATTTCAATGATCAGACAATTGTAAGAGACATATATTGAAATACAAGTAGTATGTTGAAAACTGACAGTAACGTGCAATTACAGTGAGTACTCATGGCAAATTACAAGCATTTACTCATATCTGAGTGAAGTAGCCAGTTATTCAAATTCAATCTGAAGGCAACAAAGGACAGAGTCTGGTCAGCAACATGTTGAGGAAGAGTTATAGAAACTAGGGAGCTGGAACAGTAAGGCCCTTTGGCCAGCACTAGTTCTCAGAGTGGGAATTTTGAAATAGGCTGTGGCTGAGGGTCTAGTTCAGGTCTGTGGGGCTTTGTGTTGAAAGAAAGTGTGGCGTAACTTTATTCATGATGATTTTTCATGCTGTAATGCCAGGTTGAAGCTTGATTCTGGAGGCCAGGGAAGGCAAGTTGGCCTTGTTAAGGAAGACACAGTGGTGGGTCCTGGCAGTTATTTTTGGCAGATTTGTCAAACTCTACTAGATCTTTACTAATAATGGGACTTATGCACTAATGGGTGAGCGGTACATGCAAATCGCACATACAGAGCATGCGTAGCACCGCACCCATGAATAGACACACACAGGCCAGTAGTCACCATTGCCAGCTACCTGTCCACACCCTCACCCCCAAAATACAGCCATGCAGTGCTGGATCAGGGCTGCACAAGCGCTGAGTGCAGGATGCAGGTGGCCATCCAATATGATGCCTGTCCAGGGTCCTGAAGTGGATCCCCTGCTGCATTTGTAAAGGGGATCCTGGGAATGTGCAAACCCTATCCTGTATTAAACTATGAGCGAGTGCCCAACTGGTCACCCCCTGCCCAGCTGTCAGCCCAGTGGGATGGGGCAGCAGTGTGGCAGGGGTCCAGGTGTCGCTGCTAGCAGGGTCCCCCTTAACGTAGCCCTGGCCTGGCACTCTGTGCCTTAGTGAATGGTGCAGATTGTGAACACAGCCCCTGACACACCCTCCAGGACCACCTGTGGAGTGTAGCTGCTTGGGCGCCTGGGGATCCAGTGCACGTGGCGCTAGTGCATCTATAGTGAATGCCATCTGGGCATCCTCTGGACCTTGCTGAGCAGCTTTCTCACGTAGGTTTGCCTGTGCACCTCAGATATGTGGCATGTAGGCAATCCACTCATTAGTGCATAGAGCCCCAAATCAATATTTGATTTTATGTCCACCCGACCTCCTAATTTGGTGTCATCAGCAAACTTCACAAAATGACTCCATACGTTATTTACAAGGAAGGTCCCAATATCCGTCATTGTTACATCATAGTTATTCCCACAACAGAGGTTTATGACTTTGTCAGTTATTAACAGTATGGGCATATGAACTCTAAGAGACAGAGATCCAGGTTTTGTGTGACGTTTCTCAGAAATAAATGATAGGAGGAGAACTCTATAGAAGATACATGTAATACAAGCTGAACTGTGTATAAATCGTATGTTTTCCAAAGTTTTCCTAGCAGCATCAGCAGCTGTCTAAACAATTTTAGATCTGAAACCACCTCAAGACACTCATTAGTAATCCCTGTTAGCGACCTGCTATGAGGAGAGAAATATACGTAATTGAAAAAAAAATATTTTTGTATTTAATTCTTACATAATTGGTTGATTCCACAGTTTCTCTAGGCAGATTATTCCAGATACTTCCTGCTCATTGGGTGAAGAAACCCCTTCTATTCTTTTGATTTCTGTTTAAATAAATCTGTTCATTAGAGAATGCAGGCTGATGTCCTTATTTTGAATCAAAATGTTCATTGACCTATTTTATTCTTCATCATGCACTGTTTTGAACGTTTTTAACATACTCCCCCTCATCGTCTTTCTTTGAGTGAATATAGACCCAAAATAGAATGGATTCTTTAGATATCTGTATTGTGTCAGTCTATTCAACAAAAGCTGTGCAGCATTGCAGATACAATGATTCTGTCTCAAAATATATAGTTAGGTTTTAGGTTAGGTTTTATTCTTATACAGCACTTTTTTCAAACAATTCAAAATGCTCTTATAAAATACATAATAAAATGCAATAAGGCACTAAATAGACACTGAATAAAACGCATAATAAATACATCAAGACACATAAAGCAACACCAAAACGACTCAAAGGTATGGTTCGAGATTTTAAGTACTGGAAATGGGGGAATAGGGAAAACATATCAGAAAAGCCACATGCAGACCTTTCTCTTGAAGTGACTGTCAGATTTTAAGCTGTGGACACATTGTGAGAGAGAGTTCTGGAGGATTGGGGCTGCCATGGGAAAAGCCCTATAAAGCCCTATCCCCCGCTGAGTTTAATCTGGAGTTGAGGGGAAGGAGGGTCACCAATACCACCAAATCTTCGTAACACAGGATTCTACTTGGGCGCTATGTCGGGGTGGTGGGTGGGATCTAAAAAGATACTGGCCTTAAATGCCTGTAGAATAATCCTGTTGTTAGTTCTCTGCTTCACCTGACAGACAGAGCAGTTGGCATAGAGCAAGCGTTATACAGTTTGTTTGGATCTTTGAATGGTGTTTAGAAGCTATGCTGCTGCATGCTGCACCTTCTGTGAGCATTGAATTTGACCACAGGGTATACAGCATTTATATCCCTTTGAGGGTGAAAATTTAACAACCATTTTTTTTAATTTTACTGTACTCATTATTACTGTATCTAGACAGTTGCTGAAATGAAGCTAAACTTAGGTCAGGTATGGTAAACGTAACTATTTTCATAAACAAAGCTCTTCTGCTCACGAAGTTCTCGTTTCTCGCTATCAGTCTTATCAACAAAAGACAGGGCAGCCTAATGGAGCAGATAGATGACTTAGCTTAAGAAGATATAAATCTGTGACATGCATCTTCTTCTAGTCACCACAGTTGTGCCACCACCATACTGATCTCAGGAATCACTCCTGAGGTAGCCTACTACATTGAACAATGTAGACAATAATGCCACACTGCTGGTTCAAAGACCTAACAAAAAATGATCTACCTCATGTTATCATCTGTAAAACACACAGGACAGGGCTGATCTAAATCACAGTGGCAGTAAAACTGCATTGTCTTAAGAGGGACATAGCAATAATAATTTAAGGTTAGAGGGGACTCTAGATCCATCATATCTGCTTTCCCCTGTTAGGGTGTCTAGCCCTGATCAGGTTCTTGGCGATAATTAGAGATGCAAATGAGTCACAGACAAGTTGCATATCAGTAATAAACGTGTTTATTACACCAACAGGAAATCACAGTTGCCCTAAGCAGTTCTTACCATAAGACTCTGGGAGCCAAGCCTAGCATTCCCCAATACCCCAAGGAGTGAAGAACGTCTCCAAGGAGAATACGTAATACATTACATTATATACTATGATAATCACTATGGTTACGCTTAGTATGAAACATTATTAGATACATGCGGTGAGCCCTATTGGCCAAACATTAGGTGGCTCAACAGCGTTATCTCGTCCTATACAATATTCGCTAAGTCAGCTGTATCCTAGAACAATGAGAGTATACATGGTACATGGAAAATACAGGATGTTGTGCAATTATACATGAATCCAAATGATGGCAGTGCAGACTACGTAATATCAGAAGATAACAAAGACATGAGTGTCTTGGCTTTCTGTGTGCAGTTTCCATGCATAGAAAAAGTAAAGTCAGTTGCAATCATTATATATCCTGATACTTACTCTTGTACGGTAAGTGTCTGAGCCCTATGTGTTAGTATAGCATATGCATGTTATGTGTATCATAAAGGTTCATCTAAGGTGTACAGTGGGATACCAATTAGGTTGTAAGGACCTCGCATAACACCCCCCACACTTCATAAGCGGGGATGAAGTAAGTATGCAGTGCAGACATACCAATAGAGATTCCATACCCACAGGGGTATGTATCTAGACCTGGGGTATCTGGCCATGGGCAAGTGATTACACTGAGGGGCTAGAATGCTATGTCACTGAGAGGAGAACCTGTCCTTTATTTAGTTTTTGTTGACTGGGAAAGGAGGGCTAAAAAATACTGCCTATCTTTAACCTTGTCTCTGGGGTGGGGGGAGACATGTATGCTAACCAACTGAAACTGAGCCAGATTAAAGAGCTGCTGACACCTTATAAAAAAACTTTGAAAAACATACAATAATAATTAGGTACAATTCAGCTTCTATTCCATATATATTCTAAAGATTATTTCTCCCCAGTATTTATTACTGAGGACATTTGCTTGAAAGCATGATCTTTATCCCGCAGGACTCATCTACCTCTACAGCTGATTCCTTACTTCAAGACATAATCCTCTGTTGTGACATCACAGTGTGTTGCCATGGGAGCAACTGTGATGTCACAAGCAGTGAAGTATGACTTCAGGTAGGGATAAACCAACATGAATAGGTGAACTCTTGAGAAGCAAAGATCCTGTTTTCATGCAGATGACCTCAGTAATAAATAATAGGGAGGAAGAATACAGAACTAATGTGAAATACGAGCTGGACTGCATCTAAATATTATGTTTTGGTAAAGCTTTCCAGAAGGCGTCAGCTGCTCTTTAAACTGTTGCTAATATTGTAGTGACTAATTAGTTCATAGCTGAGAAGAAACACTTGCTGCTATGCAGGGACACACAGTGCAGCACTGATATGGTTATGGAACTGTGTCCTGCAATACATGTCCTTGACTGATAGCAGAGGGATTCTTGTTTGCAGAGTCTTTCTTAGGGCAACCTGTCCTGTGATGCACATATTTGCCTGTGTCACTCTGTCATGCACAGGAATGTTATTAGGCAATACGAGCTTTCTTCTTTTTCTTCTAATGAAATTCTTAATGAATAATCAAGATAATACAATGCCTTTCTGTATAACTGCCTAGAAGTAGTAGGCCTGGTACTCTTCAATATATTCATAGGGAACACAGGAGTGGGACTAGAAGGAAAAGTCTATTTGCTGATGACACCAAGATCTGCAATAGAGTGGATACAGTAGAAACATAGAAACATAGAATTTGATGGCAGATAAGGACCGCCTGGCCCACCCAGTCTGCTCATTTTTTCCTACCTACATTAGTACTGCAGATCATACTTGATCTACAGCTCTTTCTCCCTCTCCCCTTCCTTTCCACTATGATTCCCTTGTGTCTATCCCATCATGGTCTCCACTCCATCCAGTGGAGGGAGTGGAAGCCATGAAGAGGGAACTGGAAAGGCTAGAAGAGTGGTCCAGAATTTGGCAACTAGGATTCGGTGCCAGAAAGTGCATTGTCATGTAAATCAGACACAAAAACCCCAGAGCTGAGTATAGGATGAGAGGGGTGTCATGGTATGTTCACTGAAGGAATATTAGGGATGACCTGAAAGTAGTGGCCTAATGTTCGGGGGTGTTAGGGGAGCAAATACTATGATGGACTTCAAAGGGAGGGGGCTAGCAAGCAGAAGGAGAGATATTTTACTTTTCTTGTATAAGTCAATGACTTGCCCCACCTTAGAAATAGAGAAACATAGAATTTGATGGCAGATAAGGGCCGCTTGGCCCACCTAGTCTGCCCATTTTTCCTACCTGTTTCATATACCACAGAGCCTAAATGATACAAACATATGAATGTACCAAATTCCCAGCAGATACAGCCATTTGGTCTATCTAGTCTGCTCAAGTGTGCAGCACTTTAATCCATTAGACTGCAGCTGCCCCCATATGCCCGCCCCTCTCTTTCCTGTCGCTAGAGTTCCTTTCGGTCTGTCCCATGTGTTTTGAATTCCCCTACCATTTTGCCTCTACAACCTCTGCCAGGAGGTTGTTCCATGGATCCACCACCCTTTCCGTGAAAAAATTATTTCTTACGTTACCATTAAGTCTACCCCCCTCTATTTTCATATCATGGTCCCGTGTTCTTGAACATCTTTTTTGAAAGATGCTACCCTTGTGTACCTTATTTACACCGTTGAGGTATTTGAAAGTCTGTATCATATTCCTTCTCTCTCTCCTCTCCTCCAAGGAATACACATTGAGATCCTCCAGTCTCCCCTCATATGACTTTTGGTGCAGCCCCTGCACCATTTTTGCCGCCCTTCTCTGAACCGCTTCTACTCTGTCTATGTCCTTCCAGAGTATGTTCTCCAGAACTAGACACAGTACTCTAGATGAGGTCTCACCAATGTTCTATACAGTGGCATCACCACCTCCTTCGTTCTGCTGGAGATACCTCTCCCTGTGCACCACAGCATTCCGGTGGCTGTCCTCACAGCCTTTTCACATTGTTTGGTAACCTTTAGATTATCATATGTGATTACTCCCAGGTCGCTTTTCTGTTTAGTGGCCGTCAGTACCTCCCCCATCATGTACTCCTCCCCCGCATTTCTGTGCCTCAAGTGCATGATCTTATACTTCTTCACATTGAATCTTAGCTGCCACACCCTTGACCACTCCTCAGGCTTGCTTAAGTCCTTTCTAATTTTCTCTACCCCTTCTGGAGTGTCAACCCTGCTGCAGATCTTCGTGTCTCTATAAAGAGACACACCTTCCCTTCCAGCCCCTCTGCAATGTCGCTTATGAAGATATTAAAGAGGACTGGTGCAAACACTGATCTCTGCAGGACCCCACTTGTCACCACTCTCTCTTTGGATTAAACTCCGTTCATCACCACCCTCTGTATCCTATCACTCGGCCAATTTTTGACCCAGTTTACCACCCTAGGACCCATTCTTAGGTTGCCCAGTTTGTTTACTAGCCTCCTATGTGGCACAGTGTCAAAGACCTTGCTGAAATCCAGGTAGGCCACATCCACTGCCCCTCCCTGATCCACCTCCCTAGTCACCCAGTCAAAGAAATCTATCAGATTTATTTGACAAGATCTTCCCACCGTGAATCCATGCTGCCTCATATCCTGTGCTTCGCTGGATTCAAGATATAAAACAAACTTTTCTTTTAGTAGTGATTCCCTTAGATTTTGCTTGGAGGAAGGCTTTTGCAGCAGGCCACACTAATGGGACTAAGCCGCCAGGCCCTAGGACCACATGGAAAACTACTAGCTAGCAGTCTATCACAGGGGACTGCTCACCACCAATGTCAGTCAGCTGATGTCAGCGTAGCCTGTATAGGTGGGTGATCCCCACACCTACCTCAGTTCTTTTCCCACCATCGACCCACGCGCACCAGACTTTAGTGGACATCACAGCTACAGCTGAGTGCCATTTCCCGTGCTTACTGTGCTTTTTTATTTTTATTTTTGCTTTAGGTAAAACATTGAATTTTCGGTGTTCTCATCGACAAGTTCATGTCTTCTCCACCAGCCTCGTCTTCTGACCGCTCCTCAAAAATGTGCCTGTGGCAAACAGATCCCTGAAAAGGATGGCTATGCTGCGTGTCTCGTTTGCTTAGGCCCCAGCCATGACACTGAAGCCTGCCGGTTTTGCCAGTAATTCAACCAGGCCACTCAGAGACATCATTTAAAAACTCTGGAGAGCCACCTTTTGAAGCAAAAGTTGGTTGCAATGGAGAAGGAGCTGCAGGCCAGGAGCTCTTTGGCTTTTCCAGCACAATCCTTTGTGGCTTCTTCATTTTCCCACAAGGAGAAATCTAGGAAGCATAAGCACCAGGATAAACACAGGGACCAGGCCTGGCCAGCTTCCTGTTTGTGGTCTCCTCACAAACCATCCCCTGCGAGGGGTCAGCTCCTCCTGCCTTGCCAGCCCTCTCCCCCTTCAGGTTCCCAGTGGCTCCAGTGCCTGCCCTTACTTCCATTTCAGACAGTGGCTCTTTTGGGAAGGAGACAGTGGCTCCACTGCCTGCCCTTATTTCCATTTCAGGCAGTGGCTCTTCTGGGCAGGGGACTTCGTCTCTTGCTCCTCAGCCTCTGACGCTCAGACCCATATCTTCCATGGGCTTTCAGCCAGGTGGCTTGGCTGGTGTTGGTCTCTCAGGTGTCGGCTCCACAACCATTGCCCCTTCCCGGCCACAGTGCAGCCTTTGTCAGTTCCCATCACTGGGACCGATGTCAGTCCTGCCAGGCAACGCCCACAGCAGTCTATTGCCATCTCTTCCTCAATGGCGTCGCCTCTGCATTTGACTCAAGGGTCTCCATCCCCTCAGGCACCAGTTCTCCAGCTGAGCCAGCACTGGTGGATCATTTCCCCGGGCGCTCCAGGCCATCACCTGCTGGGACACTGCCAGTGCTGCCACAGCCCCAGCCTGTGGGTCTGACTCCATCATGCCCCCTGCCGCAACCTGTGCCACAGCTGATGCCTGCTGAGCCATTACTGGACCCTCAGCCGGCACCAGGTGGACCTATGCCTGGGTACCCTTCACTGGCTCCTCAGCTATTGTATCCTTCACCGGCACCCTCTTTCCCATACCTGCTGGTGTACAATATAACACACCAGGTGGATTATAATGCCTCTTTTTGGTGTGGTGGTCCTTCATGCAAAAGCAGACCCCAGCCCTCAGGGGCTGCCTCAGGTGTCCCCGGTCTGCCCTCACCAGGACCCCCAGCCCCAGAATCCAGACTGGACTAGTCTGAATGTACCCCACACATTGGGGTCCTCAGGGGCTTGACCTGTTGTCAGTTAAGATTCTAGAAGGGGCGATCGTCTGCCCCACTCAATGCAAAACTGCTGCCTTTTTGCTTGCTCTATCCTGGGCTTGGAGTTTTCTGGTGAGACGCATTGTCCCTCTCCTGGAAGGGGAGGTTTTTGTATGTGTTTCCTCCCTTCCGGCTTCTGCAGAGGGTTCTGCTCAAACTCCAGGTAGAAGGGATGGAGATGATCCTCATAGCCCCCTTCTGGCCATGCCAGATTCAGTTCCCCTTGCTGCAACAGCTGGCAGTGGAACTACGGTGCCCTTACCCCTTGTGCACCGGCCTGCTTTCCCAGGACCGGGGCACCCTGGTCCATCTGGACTTGAAGTCTCTGCATCTCCATGTGTGGCTCCTGTGAATCTAGCTATTGCCCATTTTGGGGTATCCTCTAGGGTTGCAGATCTCCTGGTGGTGGCCCGGAAACCCTCCACTAGGCCCACTTATGCTGTGAAATGGAAGTGCTTCTCCATTTGGGCCACTGCCCACCATTTGGATCCTTTCACCTGCCCAGTGAATCAGGTGGTGGAGTACCTTTCTCTTTTGGATTCAGGGCTGGGTTACTCCTCCCTTATGGTGCACCTTTCTGCTATTTCTGCGTAGCATGCACCTATTGAGGGCAAAGTTGTCACCCAGTTTGAGGTATCCCACACATTCCTGCGGGGCATTTTGCATTGAAATCTCCCATTTGAGACCCGGTCCCTCCATGGGACCTCAACTTTATGTTGAAGAAACTCACTTTACCTCCCTTTGAACTGGCTGGAATTGTGAGCTGTGCTTTCTGTCATGGAAAACACTCTTTTTAGTTGCTATTACTTTTGCTTGAAGGATTTCTGAGCTACAGACGCTTATGTGTAAGGAGCCTTATTTGGTTTTTCACAAAGACAGTGTGTCTTTGTGTACTAATCTTCAGTTTTTACCTAAGGTGATGTTGGAGTTTACTTTTAATCAGTCCATCCACCAGCCTGTTTATTTTCCTGAGTTTTCCAGTCAGGGGGAGGCATTGCTCCATATGTTGAATTTACATAGGATGTAGCGGTACTACACAAACCGCACGAAGCCTTTCAGAAAATCTGAACAGTTGTTTGTTTTGTTCGCCCCCATGAGAGAGGGTGCTCCTGTTTCCAAACAGTGTTTATCTAAGTGGTTAGTGAATTGCATTGTTTATTGCTACCATAAGTACAACAAACCTCTTCCGAGGGTGATTAAAGGCTAACCCACCAGGGACATAACTGCCTCCACAGCTTGTTTCAGAAATGTGTCTGCTGCAGACATCTGTGCAGCTGCCACCTGGAGTTCTGGCCACACTTTCACCAAGCATTACAGTCTGGACATTGCCTCTAGGTGCAGGGTCAGTTTTTGGCCTAGCAGTTCTTCAGGGCTTTCTCTCCTGAGCTCTTGGCTGCTGATCCGTTCTTCTCCTGGTGGTGTTATCCTGGTGATATTCGGTACTGCTTGGGACCCAGTCCTACTGGTGTGGCCTGCTGCAAGAGCCTTCCTCGAAGTAAGATAGTACAGTTACAAAAGAACTTACCATAACAGTAGATCTTCGAGAGAAGCTCTTGCTGCAGGCCCTGATTTCCCCCATCCCCCCAACACACACACTTTCCCTTGCTGCCTTTTTTCTCTTGCTCTACTTCTACCTTTCTTCTGGCTCTCTGGAAACCTCCTCGGTTCTCCTTTAGCTGCTCGTATGGGGTCTCCAGTGGGAGAACTGAGGGAGATGTGGGGGACCACCCCCTATATAGTCTAGGCTGACATAAGCTGACTGATGTTGGCGGTAGGTGGTCCTCCATGATAGACTGCTGGCTAGAAGTTTTCCATGTGGTCATAGCGCCTGGTGGCTTAGTCTCACTGGTATGGACTGCTGCAAGAGTTTCTCTCAAAGATCTATTGTTATGGAATTCCTTACATAACTGTACTTTTTACCACCAATAAGGTCAGGCTGACTGGGCTGTAATTACCAGCCTCCTCCCTGCTCCCACTTTTGTGGAGAGAGACTATATTCACCCTCCTCCAGTCTCTTGGTACCACACCTGTTTCCAGAGAACTGTTGAACAGGGCTGTCAGTGATGCTGCTAGCACCTCCCTGAGTTCTCCTAAAGAGACTCACCAAGATGAGCCCCTGCACCGTATATATAGGTGCCTTACTGCCAGAGGATCCCCATATTGTATATATCCCTGAGAAATGTTTTCTTGATAAAAAGTAATGTCCTTCATAAAATTCTGTATACCAGGTCCCAAGGACTTCCTGGTCATAAGTTCTGCCCATGCTCCGCCCCCGCGCTCACGGACGTGATGACGAGATGCTAGTGAGAGAGTGGGGGTGCGCACCATTATACTGGGCGGCACCATATAATGGGCGGCGACTTTTTGATCTGTTTTTATGTTGCTTGCACGCATGTGCAAGAAACATAGTGCCATCATCGGAGATTTCGGAGGTGTGTCACCTCCTCCTCCAATTCAGTCAGTGAGCTGGCAGGTGCAGCCCCTGTAAGCCAATGCATTTTGGAGCTGTCTATGACAAGCTCCAAAATGCAGTGACACTCTGATTGAAAGGGGAGCTACGGCTGGGTGAGCACCGATAAGGCGTAGCTCTCCCCACACCAGGTGTGCCGCCCGCGACGTCCTGTGAGTAGCCAACGGTGCCCAATCCCGCCGGCTGAGCTGCTGTCGTCCCCGTAGCTGGTGCCACGCTGGGGCCCACCCCAGCATGGCAATCAGTTATTGGCTGACGGGTGCCCAATCCCCGTCGGCTGGGCTCGCCCCGTCCTTGTGCCACGCTGGAGCCCACCCCAGCGCGGCAAATGATCCCATTTAAGTTTTTTTTTGTTTTAACCCTGTAAACAAAACGGTCCCACGGCGCGCCTCCCGACCCCTCCCACAACCCGCACCCACCCACTGCGCACTCCAGCCTCCCCACACCCCCTCACCCCATACTTACCCGACTCGCGTGATGATCTTCGTGACCGGGAACACGCCTGCACTCTTCAAAGCCGACCGCGAACTGAGAAATGCCGGTAAACTGTATAATGGGCTAGATAGGAGGGTTCAACTTTATTGCATATCTCAGGCATTTTTGGAATTTTTGCACAAATTATCAACAGGGTTTTAGGACCCTTCTCATGAATGATGTCACTGTCATGGCGTTATTCGGGCCGAAGGGGTGATTTCGCGCAGTGACTGCGCGGTGACTGTGAAATCACCCTTTGGGCCTGAATACCACCATGACAGTGACATCATTCATGAGAAGGTCCCAAAAACCCCATGTTGAAATTTGTCCAAAAATTCCAAAATGACTGTTTCTGACGTCGTTGTGCAGTTCCTACGCAGGCTCGTAGGTTCGCGAAATTTCAATATTTTCACTCCAGATTTTCAACATTGCCATTTTACCACACCTTCTTATGAGTAGTACAGCTGTCATTTTTCACATCTCACCCAAAATGTGTTTCCACCCTTGTAGCGCAGAATGGCGCAGTTGGTGTGCCAAATCAATGTACGGGACAAATTAAGAAAATCACAGTGACACTGTTCATGAGCAGAGGTCTTAAAATGGCTATGTTGAAAATTTGGTGAAAAAATTCCTAAAAATGACTGTTTTACGAGCGTGCATTGTGCAGTTCCTACGCAGGCTCGTAAGTTCACAAATTTTCAATATTTTCACTCCAGATTTTCAACATTGCCATTTTACCACACCTCCTCATGAGCAGTACAGCTGTCATTTTTCACATCCTGCTCAAAACATGTTTCCGCCCATGTAGCGCACAATGGCGCAGTCGGTGTGCGAACTCAGTGTATGGGACACATTAAGAAAATCACAGTGTCACTGTTCATGAGCAGAGATCTTAAAATGGCAATGTTGAAAATTTGGTGAAAGAATTCTAAAAATGACTGTTTCTGAGGTATGGGTGCACAGTTCCATGCTGCACTTCGTAGGTTTCACCGAATTTTCAATATTTCCACTCCAGATTTTCAACATTGCCATTTACCACACCTCCTTATGAGCTTTCAGCTGTCATTTTCACATCCTGCCCAAAACGTGTTTCCGCCATGTAGCGCTTCAATGGCGAGTCGGTGTGCAAACTCAATGTATGGGACACATTAACAAAATCACACTGACACTGTTCATGACCAGAGGTCTTAAATGGCTATGTTGAACATTTCATGAAAAATTTCTAACAATGACTGTTTTACAAGCGTGCGTTGCGCAGTTCCTTCACACGCTCGTAAGTTCGCAATTTTTCAATATTTGCACTCCAATGACTTCCAAATACCTAAAAAGCACATAGAAGCAAGCAACATTCGGCATTGACAAATGCTTGTTAGTAATATGATGGCCACTTGGCAATGAAACATGGGCACCGGTTGACTAACAAGGCCTTTGTTAGTCGACTGATGCCAATGTTTCATTGCCAAGTGGCCATCATATTACTAAAAGCAGATCAAAAAGTCGTTGAGCATTCACTATAATGGGGTGGAGCATGGCCAGCAGAAAAAAAACCGGAAGTCCTTAGGACCCAGCATACAGTATTTTATGAAGGAAATTACATTTTATCAAGAAAACATTTCTCTGGGATATATACAATATGGGGATCCTCTGGTGGTATGGCACCTATATATATGGTTCAGGGGCCTCTATTTTTATCTTGGTGGATCTCTTTAATACTCTGGGATGTATCCCATCTGTCCCCATTGCCTTGTCCACTTTCAGATTAGCGAGTTCCTTTAAGAATCTCTCCTCCTTAAATGGACTGGTGTCACCTCCCTCCCAGTGGCGCTTCCGTTGCCTAACTTTGGTCCTTCCCCTTTCCCTTCTTCTGTGAATATCGAACAAAAATACTATCCTCCTCTGCACACTTTCCTCCTTCCCAATTTTAGTCTCGCAATCCCACCCTTAGTCCTTTTTCTTTCACTAATGTACCAGAAAAAGTCCTTGTCCCCTTTAGTTATTGCCAGGCTATTTTTTCTTCTGTTTGCGCTTTTGCACTCCTGACTACTTTCCACGCCTCCCTCTGCTTTTCCAGATGCAGTTCCCTGTTTTCTTCCCTCTGTGTTTCCTTGTACCTCCTGAATGACACTCTTTTTGCCCTTACCTTCTCGGACACTTCCTTTGAGAACCATAGTGTTTTTTTCTTTCTCTTTGTTTTGCTTACTTGCTTAATGCAATGGCTTGTTGCCTCCGCTATGGCTTCCTAAAGATTCTTCTATCTTTCCTCAACCCCCCTATTTTCTCCTTCCCTACCAGTGATTTCCTAAAATATTCCCCCATCTTTGCAGAGTTGGTCCACTTGAAATCCAGGACCCTTGCTTTTGTGTTGTTTGATTCTTCTACTGTTCTCACACTAAACCACACTGTACTGTGATCGCTTGGTCCCAGATGGCGCCCCACTTTTACATCTGTAATTCTGTCCCCGTTGGTGAGTATCAGGTCCGAAGTCCCTCCTCCCTCCCTCTTGGGTGGATTCCATCACTAGCTGTCTTAGGCACGCCCCCTGCAGGGCTTCCAGGATGTCTCTGTTCCTGGCCGAGGCTGCAGCCTGGTTGTTCCAATCAACATCTGGCAGATTGAAGTCTCCTACCAGCAGCATCTCCCCTTTAGCTGTCATTCTACAATGTGAATGGCTTCTACAAGCACCCTGTCCAGCTCTTCCCCTTGTGTGTGAACTGTTGTTTACAGTTCTGGGGTCTTCACTTTAAAAAGGATATTCACAGGGTGGAGGCTGTGCAGAGAAGGGCAATCAGGATGATGCAGGGGAAGCTCTATGAGGAAAGGCTGAAGCGCCTCAACATACAATCATATGAAGAAGCCAGCAGAAGAAGGCCATCTGATCTATTTAGTCTGCTTGTATTGCAGGGTCCACAGCTTGAGCTACTCTCCCTGCCCTCACTCCTCCCATCCTCCCTACCCATGATCCTTACCTTCTCCCTATGCCTGTCCCAGCCTCTCTTGAAGCTGCCTGCTGTCTTCAATGAGACCACCTCTTCTGGGATTGCATTTCAAGTGTCCACCACCCTCTCCATGAAGATGTGCTTCCTGACCTCCCTCCTAAACCTCTCCCCCTCCAGCTTAAGACTGTGCCCCATTGTGTTATGGTTGTCACTCAGCTTAAAGATAGGCTTGTCAGAACTAGTTTGAAAAACTTCAAGCCCTCCTCGAACCCTGGTGTTCAAGTTCTAATTTAGAACTCAAACGCTAGAGGGTTCGCAAAAGGGTTCAAATTCTGTGCCTTTATTTTTTAAACATTGCCCGCCCTGCACCCTGCAACACCGTACAGCTCACGGGTGCAGGGAGGGACTTAAGGAGGGACTTCCTGGCTGCCGTGAGGGAGGGACTAACAGTGAAGGAGGGTGACATGGCACTGGGCTGGTGCCACAAAGCAGACTGGCGGGCGAGTGGCTGGTGGCGAAAGATGCGTAGGACACAGGGAGGGTGACAGCTGGGAGGAGGGAGCTCGGGACTGGATGCGGACTGCAGTTTGGGAGGAGAGGGAGTGAGTGAGTGGCAGGCGAGCGTGAGTGGCTGGTGAGAGGTGCAGAGAGCGGAGGCTACAGGGAGGAGTGAGTGACAGCTGGGAGGGAGGAGGGACTCAGGGACTGCCTGGCAGCTGCCATATTGGGGAGGAACTCCGAGTAACAGCTGTGATGGAGGGACTCGGGATGGAGGACGGAGTCTGAGTCACGTGAGAGGTGTGACATCACCACACCTCATCGGAGGCATTGCGTAGCAGAAACATCAGCGGCTGGGCTGGTGCAGATTGAACAGAGCAGAGAGCAGTCAGCCAAGCCAACTGACTCTATTTTTTAGTCAGGCTCGGGCAGCAGGCAGTGCCAGGCACTAGAGTGGGCTGTGGCCTGGGGACTGGGGAAGGAAGGGGAACCCTCCCAAAAAAGCACTTGTGGCAGAAAAAGGACCAGAGGAAAAGCCAGGCAGTGGAAGAAGGGAGGGGTAGCTGGCAGGAAGGTCAGTGTGTGGGGAGGGGAATGGGAGTGTGTGTGTGCTGGAGTGGGTTGAGGAGGAGCCAGTCTGGTCTGTGTATAAGACAGGAGGATGGGAGTAAGACAGGAGGACCTTAGGAGGACACATGGGATACCGCTCCATATCTTGTGACCTGCTTTGACTGCATCACTCTGCTTGTCTGTGCCCTTTCTTTGACTGCACTGACTGTTCCCACCCTAGGGGATCATCCTGCTGTGTGCCCTTTTGACTACACTGTACCCAGTGTGTGTGTTACCATGAGAGGCCCAAAGAGTGGCCAGTTGTGTCTGTGGTGGTATTCTCCTTAAATACATGCCAGAAATATATTTCCCTGTTGGGAAAATAGACACATGAATGAAAATCTTCTTCACTGTGTTCTGTGGCTATGAGTGATTCTGTCTCCTGTGGCCAGCGCATCACCCTGCTGCTGTGTGCCCTTTGACTGCACTGTACCCTACCCGGTGTGTGTGTTACCGTGAGAGGCCCATGAGCGTCCAGTTGTGTCTGTGGTGGTATTCTCCTTAAATACATGCCAGATATATATTTCCATGTTGGGAAAATGGACACATGAATGAAAATCTTTTTCAGTGTGTTCTGTGACGGTGTGAGTGATTCTGTCTCCTGCGGTCAGCCCATCACCCTGCTGCTGTGTGCCCTTTGACTACACTGTACCCTACCCAGTGTGTGTTACCATGAGAAACCCAATGGGCAGTTATGTGGTGGCACAATTTCGTGTGATAATAATGAAACAATAATTTTTTTACTCAGTTGGAATTAAAATTCCTGACCTTTCACCTTGCCTGACCTGCTTTGTGTATGCCTATGCCCAATTGCCCAGCAGCTCTAGCATTCTGTAAGCCTTGAAGCTGGGATCCTTCCTTTTTTTGCGAACTTGCAAATCTGCATATTCTTCAGTTACGTTATGAGTCCACTGCATCACAGTGTCATATACAGCCCAAACCAAATTTTGCAGTTGCAGCCAGCGATCACCGATCATAGACCACGTTGTTTTCTAATACAGGAATTGTGTGTGACTGTGTGTGCAGTATACTGCTGCTGTTATGGCAAACACCAACACAGATGAAGCATCTGGTGCTGGTTTTGGGCCAGGTGTTGGTGGTAGTGGTAATCCTGGTGTAAGCCAAAATAAACAAAATGTTTCGCGTGATAAAAATTCAGCAAACAGCAAAAGAGAAATACGAAGTGTGGTAAAGGGGAAGCTTTTACGAAAACCTATGCAGCTGCTAGTGTCACATGGAGAGGCACCATAAGGTATGCCGTTCTTGCTGTTAAAACCCCAGTGACTAAGCTAGCCCAGTGGCACTGAGGGTTGAGGTGCTGGATGCCGCACCCCACAGCATGCCGGCGACCTGGGTTTGGGAGCAGACTTGGGTTTTGGGGTTGGCAGGGGAGGGAGGGAGGATTGAGTGTCTGGAGGACTGCTCTTCCCTCCCAGGGAGGGTACCAGGGTTAGCCTCGCTCCATAGTGGCCCCTGGTGGAGACCAGGGACCCCAAGGAAAGCATAGAATGATGTAACATCGGGGGTGGAGTGGCGGAAGATGGCTGCACATTGTGTGCGCTGCCATCATTGCATGACCATGCTCTGGGGGAGTAACCTGTAAGAGAAAAACCCTGGTGGCCTAGTGGAGGCGAAGGGAGCCCCTGTGTCCTGCCCACATCCCAATACTGGGCCTGACTACCTGGTCTCCTCCTCTGTCCTCCAGATTCCTTGGCTGTCCCTCTAATTTCCAGAAAGGCTGCCAAGGGTGGGCGGGCCCTCCCCTGGGTGGTGATCCGGGGGGGCTGGACTAAGCTGGGGAGTGCCAGAGAGGAGACCAGGCAAGGAGGGTTTCAGGCAGGGAGTAGAGGCAGCAGACGAGTGGGTTCCCTGGAGGGGTGTCCTAAGCCCCAGTGAAAAAACAGAATTGACAAAAAAGCAAAAAAAAACAGTGACTAGCAGTAATAGTGCAAGTGACAATGAGCCCCCCTCTGGACTCAGACAGTGGTTCTTTGTCTCAGTCTGACATTGTTGAGACTGGTGATTATTCATCAGTTCCTCAATAAAGTGAAATGAGCACGTCTGCTGCTGACAAAGAATCAGGTAGTGCACTTGCAAATAAATCCGCCAATATTGGCAATGAAAAGGACATAGTCAGTGAATCCACCACTTTTACATTGGCTAACAATGTGAACCCCTCAAGGGCTACTGCCCATGCCCACTCTTCTGGAACCAAGGAAGATGTCCCAGGTTCTGCTCAGAAAGGTGAAAAAAAACCAAATAGGTTTTAGTTATCTTCCTAGCACTCGAACAAAGCCTGTCACATCTGAAGTGTGGAATTATTTCTGTGTCAGTAAAAGTGATCCATGCAGAGCGATTTGTTCCCTATGTAAACAAAGTGTAAGCCGTGGTAAAGTTGCGTCATGCCTCGGCACTACATCTCCTAAGCACCATCTGAAGAATCATACAGTATTGCTTGATCATCCAAAACCCATGGTCTCCATCTTCAAGACCACACGTGAGAATGAGAAGGGTCAGGAGGATCAGGAATCTGAAATGCATACCGAATTGTTTGAACTTGATGCGAACAGAACCACTGCCCGCCCTAGGACCACCATTACCACCAACACCCACACCAATAGCACCAGCTGCACAACCAGTGATGGCACTGAATGTATAAGTCCAAGTCCACCACCCCAACGTCTATTTGGCCATCAAAGCACAGTGTCTAATAAACCAGCAGGGACATGCTGTAAGCAGCTTACACTGTCTTAGGCATTTGAGCGGAAGAATACTTTTCCCAAAACTCATCCAAAGAGCCTTCATCTTACTCACAAAATTGATGAACTGTTAGCTGGAGCCCTTCTTCCATACTCTTTAGTAGATCATGAGGATTTTCGGGGGAACTCATGAAGCTTGCAGAGCCTCATTACAATGTTCCTCATCGCAGGTACTTTTCTATGTTGAAATACCAAACATTTATCAGGCATTAAAAGCAACGGTGATGCTTGCACTTAAAACTGCAGAGGGGTGGGGTTATTCATGTCACAATGGATATGTGGACCAACAGTCAAAATATAGATTATATGTCCCTTACTGCTCATTGGGTCACTTTTTCTTGTGCTTCTTCAAAAACAAAGACACCCCAAAAGATGACGCTGCTGCATATAAAGAAGTTTGGGCAAAGTCATACAACTGCAAACATCTTGCAGGAACTAAATGAGTTCTTTCATGAATGAATTTATTCTCACTGTCTAAAATGTGGTTTTATAGTAAGTGATAATTGAGTCAACATCTTGAAAGCAGCACAGGATGGAGGGTTTATGCATGCTTCTTGCTTTGCACATTGCTTACATTTAATTATCACGGGGTTCCTGAGCAATGAAACACAAGTGGATGGTATGATTGCTGTTTGCAAAACAATTATGACTCACTTTTCATATTCCACCAGGGCCATATGGATATTGTCCAAACTGCAAAAGAAACACAAGCTGCCCCAGCAAAAGCTGATTCAAAATGTTTCCACTTGGTGGAACTCAAATTTTTATGTGCTGCAGTGCCTCTTGGAATAAAAGCAAGCTGTACAAGAGTATTGCTCCCATTACATTATTGGAGATGGCATTATGCTTTCTGTGCTGCAGTGGAAATTAACAGAGGCAGTGTGCTGCATCCTAGCTCCTTTTGAGACAGCTACAAAGGACATGTCTTCAGAAAGGTGCGTCTCTGAGTCAAGTAATCCCACTCATAATGCTGATTCACATCATCTGAGTGTTCTGACTATATAGATAGAAGAAGACAGATCTGAAGCTCAGACAACATGTCGGCAGTGTCACGGAAATCTTGTAAAGAGAATGTATGAGTGCTTCCAAAACAATGACAGATTAGTTGCAATGACAAAATCAAAACACTACATAGTTGCAACTCTTAGATCCCAGGTTCAAGGCTATACATCTCCCAAAAACAGATGATGTAGAGCACTACAAATTACAGTTGCTAGATGAGTTGCATTACTCATGGGAGACGGACTCAAACACAGTCATAGACACACACAGTAGCTTCACATTGTCATGTCCACAACGTGCAGGTTCATCTTCACAAGGAGATGCAGAACTGGAAAAGTCATAAAAAGTGAGCAGTAGTTATTCCATAATGTCTTCCACATTTAGTAGCAAGCTAAATCTGTGGCAAAACCTATACCAAATTGCTTCTACCATATCAGCTTACTGTACATTGATTCCTCCTCTGAGCGTTCTCTGTCTATCATGGTAGACAGTTACCTGCAAGAACCACTTCTTTCTATTGATGCATGCCCTTTTGAATACTGAAGATCAAAAAAGTTAATATGGCCTGAACTGTATGATGAAGCCTGTAAATATATTGGTTGTCCTGCAATAAGTGTCTCTTTAGAGCACATGTTCAGTACTGCTGGCAGTATTGTCACAGACACCAGAAATAGGTCGCTGCCAGAAAATGTACTCGCATTGGGCAGGATTCACAAAAGGGATGCGCCCAGCGCATTCGAGATGCGCCGGGAAATCCTCAACATGTGTCCAAAAGTGATTCTGGCAGGGGGCCGATGCCCTGGTGCAACCCTGTTGCGCCAGCGCATTGCAGATGCGCCGCAGACCACCAGTACTGACATGCAGCATATCTGGAGGAGGCTGTGAAGGGGGCATGCCCGTGCATACCGGGCGCAACCCCATTCACAGCCCTATTCTGTGGCACATCCCCGGGGCAAGTCCAGGGATGCGCCACAGAAAGATAAGTCTAGAAAATTGAGACTTAAGTGGGTGGCCTCTATTTTTATCTTGGTGGATCTGCCCACCCTGGCAGCTCAGTGTGTCCCCGCCGCCCCAAGACCCCATAATCAGCGGCTCATGGCAGCGGTATGAATTAAATAACCCCCTAGCCCCTGTAACATACTGCTCCCTGTGGCAGTTTTACTGATGTCAGAGAACCCCCTCCCGACCCCAAGCCTCAGTAAATGCTGCTCCCTGCGTCGGTATTAGTGACAGCAGAAACCCCCCACCCCAAGCCCCCATGAAAGCCACCCTCTGCAGCGGTAGTAGTGATGCTGTGGCCCCCCGCCCCAGCACCCATTAAAGCCGCTCTCTGCAGTGGTCAGATGGTATGACTAACCCCCACCCAGGCACCCCAACACACCTCTCCCTCCACCCCAGCAGGGTCCCACTGTCGGCCCGGGCAGCTGAACCCACCATACGCCACAGCTGCCTGCTGACAGAGCTGACAATGAATGACAGCTACCAGCCTACCCAAAGCCCATGGACCAATGGGCTTTGGGTGAGTGTGATTGGGCTCATTCTTAGACAGCTGTCGGTGGTGGCCATGGTGGTATACGGGTGGGTTCAGTTGCCCGCCGACAGTGGAACCCTGCTGGGGTGGGGGAAGGGAGGGGTGGGTTGGGGGTGCCTGGGTGCGGGGGTGGCTTTCATCCGACCGCTGCAGAGAGAGGCTTTAATGGGTGCTGGGGGCAGAGGGGGCTGCAGCATCACTACTACCACTGCGGAGGATGGCTTTCATGGGGGCTTAGGGTTTCTGCTGTCACTAGTACCGCTGCAGGGAGCGCCATGTTTCTGGGGCTTGGGGAGGCATGCTTGTGCGGCACCACCACCGCAGGGAGCAGCATGTCTCAGGCTGGGGTGGGGCCAGGAAGGGGGGTATCTACAGGTCTGTGCATTCTGCTGGGGCATCCCTGCATCTGCAATGCAAGTGGGGCCATAATGGCATGCTAATGGCCCCATTGTGCCATGCATGCCTAATGGCCTCATCTGCATTCCCCTGACTGTGAATTGTGTTTTTGGGCGCAGGGCATCCTGAAATGCCCTGCCCCAAAGGGCTCACAGCCTGACATGGGGGATGCGCCGGCACAGCCTGGGATGCCCCGGCGCATCCTGGATGTCATAGGGTCGTTAGATCAGGAGAAAATTAGCAGGCAGACATCCAGAGTTCGTGCATAAAAAATGCCAGGATGTCATTTATCATTTTATTTTTTTACTTCATTAAATGATCCAAGTTCTTACAGAAGAGAAAATTTGTCATTAGTTCAGCTTCAAGAGATCAACTATTTCACCCTGCAGTACTTAGTTGATTCTGTATAAGTGGGAACACCCACTCTCTTTCCTCTGAGGTCTTATCCCTCAGGCTCACAGTTCCAGACTGACTCCCTGGTCTAGTCTCTAACTCCTCTTTCAACACTCTGGTGGTAGGCTTTTATACATTTAGGTGGGGTCACTTGACCATTATCTAATTTACAGAATATAGCTATCTGTGTTAGCCCATTGCATCAGGTAACCCGTGTAAACGTTTAATGCATTACCCCTCCCAGTGGCATAGTAATACCTTTTTCCTAATATATAACATTGGGCAACAATGGCCTAAATCTTCCTAATTGTATCATCATTATGTTTATTAAGGATTAGGCCCCTCCCATCCTGGAGTGACCTCATTTCCTTACTTCTATAAAAGCAGCCATATCTGGGGCTGCCATCCCTATAGACAGTCCTGACTGCAGAACCAGGTAATGACTACTACTACTGTTCTTTATGTCTAGACCATAGGTATTCTTGAGTTGGACAAGTGAATAGAAGAATAAGGGCACACTCCTTATTTTCTTTCCCTTTGTCAACTTCAGGATACCAGGCAGTAACTGAAAATAAACCAAAACTAAAGGAAGGGGAAATTGTTTAACCTGGAGAGGCACACTAAGCTGAAGCTTGTTTCCAGGTGCAACCTGGGAGCACAAGGAAGTTACGTGACTTGCTCAGGGTCAGACAGTATGCAAGTGGGGAGCTGTGGGATTCAAACCCAGGTCTCCAAGTTTGCAGCTCAGAGCCTTAAACTACTGTGCTATACTATCTCAAAAGGAACAATGTTCTCTTGTACTTTTCTTTCTGTAAGGGCTTTATTTCTTTAGCCCTCACCTTGCTTATTCTAATTTTCTAATATTCTGATTTACAAGGGTTTTTTTTTGGTAAGCTCAGGATACTTCACCAACTCCCTAATAACTTGCAACTTTGCACTTTATACAAGCCAACAGCTGAAATATCAGCCCGACGGTAAACCTTTCAGTATGGCTCCTTTTAGACTATTTCTCTCCTGGGCCGTTTTATCCCATATTTGACTCATTTATTTCCCTTTAGGGATGTCCCTGTCCCTGTGCATGCAAGTGCTCACTTCTGGGTGCACAGCGCTGTATTTTATTTTATTTGTTTTGAGCGAGGCGGCTCAAAGTAAAAATGACATGCTGCCTCGTTTTAACTAGTACACTGTTTAAAGAGAAAGAGAGAGAGCTAGGAGTTAGAACGCTCCTATTTTCTATTTATTTACTTCTTCTTCTTCTCTCTTTTCTAAAGGGGCTTTGTATTCCTGGGGAGTGGGGCAGCTGCACTTGCTACTCACAATAGCCCGAAGCAATACAGTATGCAGAGTGGGTATGCTCCTCCGGTTATGTGAGAGGGCACCAGTTTTAAATTTAAGGTATAAAAACACCCAGTCCCTCTCTTTCTTGAGTGCTCACATGGGAACCACTATTGCAATATTTATTTATGCTTCAGAGCATGCTTCTGCTCCAAAGCAAACCACACCTTCCTACTCCGAACAAGGAGCTCCTAATAAATCACACCATGCAGTGAAAATAGCGGGGCAACCTGATCCGATGCTCTGACTATGAGATATTTAAATGCGTGGGTAGCTGAAAAGCGATTGCCACCCGCTTTGAACTACTGGCAAAATAGCTCCTCTGGCACCTTGCCAGTTGCTTAGTTTTGCCCTGTATATCTGCTATGCTACAGAGAGGGAAGAAGAGTCCACAGATCCCACAGGGAGCAAGCGGTGACCTGCAGGAACAGAAAGAGGAAGTTATATAGCCTGCTCCTCTGTTTTGCCCCTTGCCCATTCGCCGTTTGCCTTACTGGAATAAATAATAAAGCTCGCTCTCTCAGCACACTTTAGACCCCACATTATAGGTATTGCACACAGTTTATAAGCTTTACCGTATTGATTGACGAGTGGGGCTGCTATAATTATGTTCTGGCATTCTGCCAGCCGCTCGCTATAACTAACCCACTATACTGGAGCAAGGAGCTGTATTTTCATTCTGTTCAGCTCCCTCTCGGTTGTAACCCCTTTTTTTATTGGTTCCTGACTAAAACTAGAATGGAAGGGCACATCAAGGTTGTGGCAGAGAACGACAGCTGCAATACCCGCTCGAAGGTTGTGACAGCCGTTGTTCCTACATGCAAGAACTTTCCTTCACAAAACGGATTTTTATATGGGCTGCCTAGTCCTGTTTTTAGTCCAATTCAAAGTACTGCCACTGTAAATGTTTCTATTTACCATACCGGTAGTAGGCCTGAATTTAAATATAGTGCTAGGGCACTACAAGGGGGGGGGAGTATATCAGGGCACCCTACTCATCACAGGGAGCACCCTGTAACATTCCTCCCTACCTAAGAGGGCAACCACCTACTGGTTGTCCAAAGACCCATATCCTTTCTAACATAGGGAATGGTGGAGCTCCATCCCACCCACACCATAGAGCCCCACCCCAGGGGCCCTTTTAAGCAGTATTGTCTTCCTAGAAAACAACAAAAATGATCAACAATCAACTACTGCACTTTCATTTACCCTGGGGCTACTTTTTCTGTTCTTCTCAGTAAACAGCTAAGTAAACAGTCCCACATTACTCACAGTAATACCTAAATACCTTTGGTTATCAATATACACATTTCACTTTAATAACATCAGGCACCTTTAATATGATCAGGCACCCCTTTCTTTTTTTTTTTAAGAGTGTACCATCTGGTAGGAACTTCTCAGAGGTCATATTACATTTAGAGAAAAAATATATATATAGATCTACAGAGTTATACACAGATCAGAAAAGAAGAAAGGAATCGGCTGAAGGCGGCCAACCCTCCAGTCATTGGAAGAGAATTTGAGAAGGATAGAAAAGAAGACTGTAGCACAGAAAAGAAAGGAATAATATACTGAAAATACCATTGACAGACAATTCCTTAATCTGACTTTACCCTGGGGTACCATCTAATTAATTTTAGGTTGCACACTCAGTTTTGCTAAAGACAGAGGTTATCCTAGTACACCTCTGTCATAGAACTCTCTGGGGTATTTTCTTTATCATTGTGGCAGGATATATCCACCTTCCTTTCCCCGGAAGGGAATGGAGCTAGGCCCACCCTCACCAAAGCTCCATCTCAGGAACCCATGATAGTGTAACACGTTTAACGTATTGTAACACTCAGATCATTAACAAACTTATTCCCTGAGACTAGTCTGTACTTTCCCCCAGTACATAATCTAAAAGAAGTGTCCCTGCAGCAATTTTAAGCTGCTGTCTAGCTTCCTTTTGTTCCCCCCATCTAGTTGTTCTTTTCACAACCCTTCAACCAGTTTATAGTTCTGTTTATTACTGAGACAGTCCCTTCCATACATTTACCCAGCAATCCCTCACTTGTATTAGTGTAACCCGGCCTACACCAAATATCTATGGCTTCCTGGGGTCTCTGTCAGACTCCAAGATATAAATAACCGCTCTTCTGAAATGCTGGCTTACCACCCGGGACCTCCCAACCTACATTGGTGCTTCTGCCCTTCTCCAAGGTTGCCATCGCTTTTGGCCTTCCCACCTTTGGTTTCCACACCCTATGCATTTGGCAGACACCCTCTGGCACACCTCCCTCTTTTTCACATAAGCATCTATTTGCTGGTACATCCCTGACCAATAGAAGGCTGAGTTTAACTCTGCCAGAACTTCCTCATGGCTCAATGGCTTGGAGTGGCTGGAGCAGGCATTCTCCATCACCATTTCTCTATACGTGATTGATACCACTATTCTAGCACTCAGCCTCTTTGTGTGGGGATTAGGTTTAACATGGTAAAGGGTACCCTGCCTTTCTTCAACCCACCATAATGGTTTGACCCCTTTTTTCGACAGGTACCCATACCCCCTTCCTGATCCTTGATGTAGGAAGCTAACAGGGCTACATCAGGATCTCCCATTTGTAGCTTCCCCCATTCCATACTTGAGCTATTGACATTAGTAGTTAAATTTACATTGCCATAAGTCCCTTCAGCCAATCTGGCCTTTTCCTTCTTGCACGAAATGTTCAGCCAGGTGGCCCAGAGACAGTCCCATCCTTACCTGGGGACTTCTGTGAAGTCATGGCTTCACTGTCCTCAATCCAGTATATCCCAGGAAATATTGGCAGGATAGGAATATCCAAATTCGACCACTCCATATGGGTTTCTTTATAATCCAGCGTCCACAGATCCTCCCTCATGGATGTGTCTCTGGCATGCGCAGTAGGGACCCTCAGCTCCTGACATCTGAGCTCTGCTTCCCTGCAGCATTGCTCTACATCTAACCAGAGCTTGACCATTCAGTGCAGCAGTCTCCTCAGGTTCGCCGTCTGGTCCCATGGTGCCTCGCTCAGGCCACCATCTCTATTCAAGGTCCTCATTTGCTCCATCAGTGGATCTGGCACCATGCACTTTGTCTGCATCTCTCCTGAGGTACTAGGTCTAGTACCCCTGGTTGAGATCTTCCTGAATCCCTCAGACACTCAGCCAGGACATCCCACTTCTAAAACCAACTGTCGTAGGGTTGTTAGATCAGGAGAAAATTAGTAGGCAGACATCCAGAGTTAGTGCATAAAAAATGCCAGGATGGCATTTATCATTTTATTTTTTTACTTCATTAAATGATCCAAGTTCTTACTCTCTTTCCTCTGAGGTCTTATCCCTTAGACTCACAGTTCCAGACTGACTCCCTGGTCTAGTCTCTAACTCCTCTTTCAACACTCTGGTGGTAGGCTTTTATACATTTAGGTGGGGTCACCTGACCATTATCTAATTTACAGAATATAGCTATCTGTGTTAGCCTATTGCATCAGGTAACCCATGTAAACTGTTTAATGCATTACCCCTCCCAGTGGCATAGTAATACCTTTTTCCTAATATATAACATTGGGCAACAATGGCCTAAATATTCCTAATTGTATGCCCCTCCCATCCTGGAGTGACCTCATTTCCTTACTTCTATAAAAGCAGCCATTTCTGGGGCTGCCATCCCTATAGACAGTCCTGACTGCAGAACCAGGTAATGACTACTACTGTTCTTTATGTATAGACCATAGGTATTCCTGAGTTGGACAAGTGAATAGAAGAATAAGGGCGTGCTCCTTATTTTCTTTCCCTTTGTCAACTTCAGGATACCAGGCAGTAACTGAAAATAAACCAAAACAAAAGGAAGGGGAAATTGTTTAACCAGGAGAGACACATTAAGCTGAAGCTTGTTTCCAGGTGCAACCTGGGAGCACAAGGAAGTTAAGTGACTTGCTCAGGGTCAGACAGTATGCAAGTGGGGAGCTGTGGGATTCAAACCCAGGTCTCCAAGTTTGCAGCTCAGAGCCTTAAACTACTGTGCTATACTGCCTCAAAAGGAACAATGTTCTCTTGTACTTTTCTTTCTGTAAGGGCTTTATTTCTTTAGCCCTCACCTTGCTTATTCTAATTTTCTAATATTCTGATTTTCAGGGTTTTTTTTTGGTAAGCTCAGGATACTTCACCAACTCCCTAATAACTTGCAACTTTGCACTTTATACAAGCCAACAGCTGAAATATCAGCCCGACAGTAAACCTTTCAGTATGGCTCCTTTTAGACTATTTCTCACCTAGGCTGTTTTATCCCATATTTCACTCATTTATTTCCCTTTAGGGACTTCCCTGCCCCTGTGCATGCAAATGCTCGCTTCTGGGTGCATAGCGCTAAATTTTATTTTATTTGTTTTGAGCGAGGCAGCTCAAAGTAAAAATGACATGCTGCCTCGTTTTAACTAGTACACTGTTTAAAGAGAAAGAGAGAGAGAGAGAGAGATAGGAGTTGGAACGCTCCTATTTTCTATTTATTTACTTCTTCTTCTTCTCTCTTTCTAAAGGGGCTTTGTATTCCTGGGGAGTGGGGCAGCTGCACTTGCTATACTCACAATAGCCCGAAGCAATACAGTATGCAGAGTGGGTATGCTCTCCGGTTATATGAGAGGGCACCAGTTTTAAATTTAAGGTATAAAAACACCCAGTCCCTCTCTTTCTTGAGTGCTCACATGTGAACCACTATTGCAATATTTATTTATGCTTCAGAGCATGCTTCTGCTCCAAAGCAAACCACACCTTCTTACTCCGAACAAGGAGCTCCTAATAAATCGCATCATGCAGTGAAAACAGTGGAGCAAACTGCTCTGATGCTCTGACTATGAGATATTTAAAAGTGAGGGCAGCTGAAAAGCAATTGCTGCCCCGCTTTGAACTACTGGCAAAATAGCTCCTCTGGCACCTTGCCAGTTGATAGTTTTGCTCTATACATCCGCTAAGCTACAGAGAGGGAAGAAGAGTCCATAAATCTCACAGGGAGCAAGCGGTAACCTGCAGGAGCAGAAAGAGGAAGTTATATAGCCTGCTCCTCTGTTTTGCCCCTTGCTCATTCGCCATTTGCCTTACTGGAATAAATAATAAAGCTCGCTCTCTCAGCATACTTTAGACCCCACATTATAGGTATTGCACACAGATTACAAACTTTACTGTATTGATTGATGAATGGGGCAGCTATAATAATGTTCTGGCATTCTGCCAGCCACTCGCTATAACTAACCCACTATACTGGAGCAAGGAGCTGTATTTTCATTCTGTTCAGCTCCCTCTCGGTTGTAACCCCTTTTTTTATTGGTTCCTGATTAAAAATAGAATGGAAGGGCACATAAAGGTTGTGGCAGAGAATGACAGCTGCAATACCCGCTCGAAGGTTGTGACAGACGTTTTTCCTGCATGCAAGGACTTCCCTTCACAAAACAGATTTTTATATGGGCTGCTTAGTCCTGTTTTTAGTCCAATTCAAGGTACTGCCACTGTTAATGTTTCTATTTGCCATACCAGTAGTACGACTGAATTTAAATATAGTGCTAGGGCACTATAAGAGGGGGTATATCAGGGGCCCCTACTCATCACAGGGAGCACCCAGTGACGCTGGGCAGGGCACAGCTGTGCTATTCACAGAGGAGATGTGCCGGGTGCATCTCCCTGTGCCTCCTCTGTGAATTGCCCAATTTGCACTCAGTGCATCTCCCCTGCGCCGGGGCAGTCGTGGTGCACTGAGTGCATCTTCTTTGTGAATCCTGCCCGTTAACTTTTATTAAAGTCAATAAGGCAAGATTTTCATATCCCTACAAGAGTGTACCAGCTGATCCTGAAGTGACTTGATGTTTTGGATGCTGATGTTGGTAATGATAACAACACAGATGGTGGTGGTTGGTAAACAGTAATACTGTGTGGGATAGGGATGGATCTCTCTGGGCAAAAAAGGAAACGTAACAGACTGCATTGAAATTGAAATGAGGTGGTTGTCTCTCTCCTCTCGAGATCTGCTATCACGGACCATTTAGTTGTACCCACAACATTTTTACCATTTCAGTGGTAAACTGCTCTGTACTAGGGCCTAAGGTCAGCAATTTTTGGTTTTTTCAGGAAAAGTTTAACATCAGTTGGAACAGGCCTAAATTTGGCATGGAGGGAACACTGTGACTGTCAATCCTGTTTGTGTCACATTATTTCTAGTTGACATAAAAACCCATATTTTTGGATTAACCTTCTGTACACTGTCTCTTAAACATCACATGCCAACTGTGGCAGCTACATTAAATGTTCCATAAGATATTATATGGTGAGGAAACCACTTTTTTCCTTATGTGACTGAAATACACATTTTATTTATGTATAAGCTGGCCAGCTGATGCATTATGTTAGACAGCTGCATGTATTACTTCAATTTGCCAGCAAGAGTGTTGGTATATACTATATGTATGCATTATCTTTGTAAAGTGTATGTATCATTTGCCAACATGAATGACTGGTATTTATTTTTTATTCGCATGTCTTGACTGACTACATTATGACATAATCTGTGGTGCACCAGTTCCACGTGCTGTGGCTGCAGTACCTTGACTTTGGCATACAAATTTTCTTTCAAACATAGCAACTTTCGATTTACTTATTTAAAAGAGACAGCAGCAAATAGCTGAGGTTAGGTAATAGCCCTTAATTTTTTCATACTTCATGATGATGAAAGAATAGAGATATATATATATATATATATATATATATATATATATATATATATATATATATAGAAAGAGAGAGAACTGAGTAAATAAAAGGTTAATGTACCACTTTTTCTCTCACTCAAGAGGAACTGTAATGCAGCTGAGCCCATCCCAGTGGTGCTGAGGGCTGAGACGCTGGATGCAACATCTCGCACCATGCCGGCAACCCAGATTCGGGAATGAGCTCAGGTCGTTGGAGGTCGGCAGGGGAGAAGAGGATTGAACATTCGGAGGACAGCTCTCCTGGGGAGGGTGGACAAGTGACTTCCTGGCACTAGCAACTCCCAGCAGAGGCTGGAGGTGCACAGCCGGGGATCATGTTGACGAGTTGGGAGCATTGGTGGACGTCTGTGGGAAGGGTGCAGGAGTGTGCTCAGCCCACGCTGGACATCATTGCACGTCCGCCCTCCTGGGGAATTCACGCTTATGCACAAACACCAGTAAAGCACCCATTGGCTGGGAAGAAGATGTCACCTGCCCCACCTCCAACACTGGACCCTGCCCACCAGATCTCGATTCTCCCTCCACCTCCACCCGAGGGGCACTGGATGAGGTAAGCGCTGGGGAGCTGTAGGTGGCCCCGCCCTGGGATGCAATGACCAGGGGGTTCCCTAGGGGTGTGTCGTGGGTGGAACGGCAGACTGAGATCATGGCTCTGGAGGGTCTCTGTAGGAGGGGAACAGGCAGGACGACCAATGGGGCCTCAACCAGCAGTGACAGGAGGGAAAAAGAATAGAAAACAAACAAAAAAAAAACTGTAATGCAGCTGCAGCAGGAAAACTTTTAATATATAGATGGGTGGGTGGGCCTGTTTGCAGTTTGACTCTCAGCAGTCAGCCCCTGTAAGTTGCTGGCTTTAGCAAACAGAAGAAACCATAGATAAACCTAGCGCTGCACTATAGTCATATCAAACTCTCACATGATTGTTTCTCTCGTCTCTCCCCCTTATATGGAACAGATTGTATTATTTTTTGTCCTCAGTTTCACATGTATTTCACTATTATCTTCATTACTGGCAGAATGTCCACAATTTCACATGTATTTTATTATTATTTTCGTTATTGGCAGCACAATTAAAAAAATAATAGGGTTTGCGTTCTAAAATGTCCTAAAAAAGGTTAGAACCCTAGAACTACAACCCAGAACTTCAGAGGGTTCTGACAACCCTACTTAAAAAGACCCTCCTTATCCACCTTATTTATCCCTTTCAAGTACTTGAAGGTCCCAATCATGTCCCTTCTTTCTCTCCTGTCCTCCAGGGAGTACATATTCAGTGCCCTAAACCTCTCCTTGTATGCCTTACCCTGCTGACACATTATCATCTTTGTGGCCCTCCTCTGGATCTTCTCCAGCAGGTCAATGTTCTTTTTGAGGTGTGATCACCAGTACTGAACTCCATACTCTAGATGTGGCCTCACCAGTGACCTGTACAAGGGTAGTATAACCTCCTCTCTCCTACTACTGATCCCCCTAGCTATGATCCCAGCATCTTGTTTGCCTTTGCTGCTACTTTCTTGCACTGTGTGGAGTGCTTCAGGTCACTAGTGATCATCACTCCCAGGTCCTTCTCCTCTAATGCAGATAACATGTACTCCTTATAGAACAGGAGAGCCAATGGGGACATGACTGAGACATTTAAATAACCCTGTGGGATAAATATTGCTACATGTGGGGAGATTTATAGGTTAAACACAGTTGTGGTTACAGGAGGAAACACAATGAAGTGTGTCAGAAGTTTCAAGAAGGAGCTGAGGAAGCATTTCTTCAAAGCAAGTGTAGTGGATATATGGAACTGATTGCCTGGGGAGGTGGTGAGGGCAGAGACTGTGATGGGATTCAAGCATGCATGGGACTGGCACATGGGTACCATTAAGAGGAAGAATCACCCTTAGAGGGTGGGGGAAACTGGGGTCTGCATAGGGCTACTTGCCACTATGTGGAATAGGTAGCATTAGCACAGACTGGGCCTTGTAGCCTTTTCCTGATGACAAAATCTATAATTTTGTAGCATATGGATCAGTCCTCTTTCCTCAGTGTCTTTATATTGTATGGGTAGGATATCTTCTCCATTGAAAAAGACCACTGTTAATAAGCCCATATCAATTCCTAGTAAAGCACATGTGACATCATCAACATAATAAGGCTCCCTGATAAATCAGTTATGAAATCATGAATACATATCATGAACTCAGTGAATCAGTTGTGATATCATCAATATGTATTATTTTTAATTTCCCAACTCAGCTTCAAAATCATACTCTGATAAAATAAAAAATATGTCTCAATATGTTGTTTTATCCTTGAGCAAAGCCAAAAAAACCCACACAGTTGCACACGAACACTGTTAAAACAAAATATTTACTGCATGACCTTTAGCATCTCACTTGATGTCCTAGTGCTGCAATACACAGAGCTGAAAAAATGGGTCAAAACCAAGACCATAGTAGGAACAAAAACTTGAATCTCAGCTTGAACATCCAAGATTAGAAGACACGATTTTAGAAAGTAAAACATTGCATTTTACAGACGTGAAATTTCATCCCTTCCCCCAATCACAGAGAATGCTCCAAACCCATAGCACAGAGAAATGGAGCACTTAGACTGATTACAATCCTACTCGTGCTTAAAAAAATCTACCATATGACCAGACTTCTCTGAAAAATTACGTACAATTGCTGTACACAGCTGTGAACTCAGATAGAAGTCATACTGAGACTCCATATTAAAACTCAGTGCTGAACGCAAACAATTAAATCTGACCTCTTCCTAAATCTAAAAATTACTTCTCGGAACATATGGAACTAAACAGATTAAAACCGCTGTCCACAGTTAGATAACTGCAAACATTTGACAGGTTTGAAAACCTATAAATAAGAAACATAGTGCTTACCACACATTCCATCTGAAACTTTGAAATGTACCCTATAGGCTGCTGAAGCGCCTAGCTGTTGGAAGCAGTCAGATTGACACAGTGTGAACTGGAACCTTCCCACACCCACATCTCAGAGCATACTTCACTCAATTACAAAACTAAGCTTTGCCTCATTAACTTCTTCACTGCCAAACTCTTTAAACAAAAACAAAAAAAACCTCTTAAATCAATTAAAATCCAGCCATTTTTGCTGGCCCGGTGGTGCTGAAGGTTGAGGCACTGAACGCCACACCTCGCACCATGCTGGCAGCCCAGTTTTGGGAATGAGCCGGGGTCATCAGGGGGTCAGCTGGGGGGGAAGGCAGCAGCTGGACTAGGTAGGCATGAGGCAGCCCTTCTCTCCCAGGGAGGGACTTTGTCACTTCCATCATGTGGCTGCTCCCAGGTGGAGGTGTGAGGGCAGCGCTGATGGAAATTGGCATGAAAGGAGGGTGTTGCGGAGACCGCAGCGTGTGCATGCCTCCACACACATACATGCGGACACAACAAGACAGGGGAGGAAAACACCAAGGGAGCTGGGGGGCTCCATGATGGCCCCAGTGCCACTCCTGGTGATGCGGATGCCGACCCCGGATGGATGCGACTTCCCCCGAGGGAGGGTCCGGAGCCTGCCTGACAGCACCAATAAAATGGGAGATAAAAACTTGTTCTAAAAAATCCAGCCATTTTTGACTATCCAAATGTAATATAACAAGCAAAGGCCTTCAGCCTTGTTGCTTTTTGCCGTGTTATACTCCCTTGATGTTATTTACTTTTGAATAAAAGCTTAGCTATAATTTATTTAGTTTATATTGTTTGTTAGGCCCCATTCCCAATTGCTTGGAATGTTCTCATGTCCTTTACTCAGTAAGCAAGCATTAGTGACTGTTAGCCCATGACACTGGCTTGACCTTTTCTTTGTTATAGTTGAACTGCTGTATATTAACCATTCTCAGCTGGACATTGCTTAATAGTGCCAGTCAAATAGTAGCATGACGCAAGTTTCTCGCTAGCTATAATTACATTAAAGTTAACTGTAGTATTAATTTTGATACATTACGTTATTTGTAGTCAGCCATACTTGGCAGGAACAGTGTGCTGTTTCCTTGTTACCATGGTACACCTGTTGGATAATGGACATCTCACTGCAGTCTATCTCATTGGTCGGGACATACAGTACTTCTCAACTGTTGCACATTTGGAGGACTCTCCCTCATTTTACGACGTAAACATGGAGAAAAACATGGTCTTGTAAGTCAGATTTAGTACAACTAACAAACTAAAGAACCCACTACAACTCCCCACACTAATATGCCTGACAGGATTTTCATCTTCAAGAACCCGTAGCATGCAGCTTTTCAGTTAACAAAGAATGCAGTGTTGTTATACTGAGGCGCAAGAGCCAAAAACTACTAGTGTGTCCTACTATAAAGGGAAGCATTACAGAGCAGTGCCTATGGCAGCTAGAACTAATGAACTGCACAGCTTGAGCTGAATACTGTGTCTGCAGGTGTGGTTTAAAAGAACACGCAGTTGTTGGAAGTGAACTGTAGGTTCATCTTGCCATTTGCTGAAGTAGAAGAGAGCACGACAGTGGGTTCCAAGAAGAGAATATGCTCAAGAATTCATACTCCAGCAGAGTATTTTCTCATGTGGCTGTCCTCCAATGTATGGTTGGTTTGTTCTTTACCTACTTATGGGTACAGCTGTGGGAACTGTGCAAATAAGTATGGATTCATACTCTCCCCCCCCAAAAAAAAGCTATTAACATTTTGTATTCTCTTAATCCAGTATATTAAAGAGTAAATGAAAACATGAACAGTTTGGTCACACAGGCATTTTCAACACTACGTATATACTGATTACAGCACCTAACATCTTAACACAAACCTGCTAGAAACCATTTAGGGCACAATACACAGTTGCACTGTTTTGAGGGAGCAAAATCAGTGTGCAACAGTTTCTCCCTTTGTAATACCACACTTCTGTGGCATACACAGTGATACGAACATATAAACATATGAAGAATGCCAGCAGTTGCAGGTCTGATGGTCTATCTCATCTGCTCGAGTGTGCAGCTATCAGCCTGTTACACTGCAGCTGCTCCCCCCTCTCCTACCCCGATATCCAATTTCATGCCCATACTAGCTGTTACCCCTCCCCCCAGTGCCTCATTGGCGACCTTCCCCCTGACTTTGTCCTATCCCCCTCTTAAAACTGCCCACCATCTTCAATGATACCACCACCTCAGGCAGTTTGTTCCACCCTATCACTACTCTCTCCATGAAATAGTGCTTTCTCATTTCCCTTCTGAATCTACCACTCTCCAACTTTAGATTGTGCCTCCTAGTGTCACTCCCTCTCCTTAATCTTAAAATTCCCTCAGTACCCTCTTTATTTATGCCTTTCATATATTTGATGGTTTCTATCATGTCCCCTCTATCCCTCTCTTCCTCCAGGGAGTACATGTTGAGCTCCCTCAGTCTCCCCCTCATAGGGGTTGTCCTACATACTGAGGTTCATCCTGGTTGCTCTGCATTGGACCCCCTCCAGCAATTTAACATCTTTCTTTAAGTAGGGGCACCAGAACTGCATGCAGTACTCCAGGTGCAGCCTCACCAATGACCTGTACAGTGGCAGGATGAGCAGCCCTCTCCTGGGTGTGATTCCTCTAGCAATACACCCCAGCATCTTATTAGCCTTAGCTACCACTTTTCTGCACTGCACTGAATGGTTCATTTGCCATGTTATTATCTCCTCAAGATCTTTTTCCTCCTCTGTAGGGGATGACTTAGGTGAAATTTTTCAATAAATTCAATAAATAAACTGTACCCCCCCACAAGTCGGTAATGATTCCTTGGGTTTCTTGCTCCCAAGTGCATGACTTTTCACTTCTTTACATTGAACCCCAGCTGCCATGTTTCTGACCAGTGCTTGAGTCTAGCCAGATCATCCTGTAGCCCCTGCCAACCCTCTGTGTCATCTACCACTGCACCTAACTCTGTGTCATCCGCTAAAGGCTGATTTATTCCTAATGCCATGCGAGATGTTGGCAATGAAAATGCCAGACAGCACTGGACCCAGTACCGAGCCCTATGGTACCCCACTGGTTATGGCTCTTGGAATTGAGAGTTCCCCCTTATGACTACCCTCAGCTTCCTGTCATTCAGCCAGTTCCTGATTCATGTCAACATTTTCTCCCCTGCTCCCTGGTATCTCAGTTTGCTAATCAGTCTCCCATGTGGCACTGAATCAAAGGCCTTGCTGAAATCTAGATACAAGACATCCACCACTTGGCCCCTGTCAAGCGCCCTAGTCACCCAGTCATAAAAGTCCACCAGGTTGGTCTGACAAGATCTTCCTGGATGTTATGGTGCACTACAGTCAGGGGGTGGAGTGCACAAATGAGGTGAGTGTCACATGTTGGATTGTGACAGCCACAGGGGTCTGTGCACGTCATAGTGCCAGTCACCTGGGGCTGCACCATAGTCATTGCCCATCAACTTGGACTTATTTCTGGGATACCATGGATGTTATGCCAGGATAAAATCCTGTAGTCCAGTGCCCCCCCCTTCATTTCCTCTTTATGTGTTTTGTTCCTGGTGTCCAGTGGAAGCCCCCTGCCTAACCTTGTTCCATCTAACCTGTGTCATCCACAGTGCACACTATTCTCTCCCCCTGCTGGGACTTTTGTTCTTGTTCACAAGCCTATGCCCGCCACCCTTAGGACTGCTTTTAATAGTTCTGAACTGACGAGGGTGCTGTGGCTTACAGCTCGGAGTATGAGGCCTGGCAAGTGACTGAGCATGGTTCAGCACATCACTGGCATGCTAGCCCACACATTTCCATAACTGCCCCCCCCCCACAACTTCACCCACATGGCCACAATGAACCATGTGACCACACAGGGACAGGCTCACAATCCAGTTTTGTATTGCACAATGTCCTTTGTTTGGGCTGGAATCTCTCCAGGTGGACTGTTGCAACCCAGTAGGGTGGATTCTACACTCCACAGATGCACTCAGCTGTCATCAGAGGAGTTTAGACAAGTGATGATTGAAGATTTGAGTGGAGTTATCTCTGAACTGTGACCAAAGTGTTGCAAACTGGATCCAGGCCCCACTAGGCTACTGCTGAGCTGCATCAGGCATCTGGGCCTGGTAGTCACTGAGACTGTCTGGTGTGCCTTGTCAGAGTGGATCTTCCCAGCTGCATGGAAAGATGCACTGATTAGACCTCTTCTGAAAAAGCCATCTTTGAACCTTGATATCCTGGCGAATTACTGACTGGTACCTAAATGGTTGTGTTGTAACATAGAAACATAGACTTTGACGGCAGATAAGGACTGCTTGGCCCATCTAGTCTGCCCATTTCCCTACCTACAGGATAAGCTGCAGATCCTATTAACCAACAGCTTATTTCTTCCTACCGCCCACAAGAATTGCCTTATGTCTGTCCCATGCATTCTTGAATTCTCCCACAGTTTTAGACCCCACAACCTCCTCAGGAAGGCTGTTCCATGTGTCCACCACCCTCTCTGTGAAAAAATACTTCCTCACATTGCCCCTGAGCTGTCCCCCCATTATCTTCAAATTGTGCCCCCTTGTTCTTGCACATCTCTTTTTCTGAAAGATGCTACCCTGTTGGACATTGTTGATTCTACTGTGGTACTTACAAGTTTCTATCATATCCCCCCTCTCCCTCCTTTCCTCAAGGGTATACATATTAAGCTTCCTTAGTCTCTCTTCGTATGGTTTATGGTGCAGACCCTGCACCATTTTAGTTTCCCTCCTCTGGACTGCCTCCATCCTGTCTATGTCCCAGCAGAGATGGGGTCTCGAGAACTGCATACAGTACTCCAGATGGGGTCTCACTAACTGTCTGTACAGAGGGATAAAATCTTCCTGTTTTCTGCTGGTGATGCCTCTCCCTATACATCCCAGTATCCCCCCAGCTCTCCCTACTGCCTTCTCACATTGCTTGCTAACCTTAAGGTCATCTAATATGATTAACCCCTGGTCCCTTTCCATTTTTGTTGTTGTTACTACCTCCCCCCTTCCACTGTGTAATCTTCCCCTGGGTTTTTGTTTCCCTGGTGCATTATTCTGCACTTCTTTGCATTGACTCCAAGCTGCCATACTTTTGACCATTCCTCCAACCTTGCCATATCCCTTCTCATCCTTTCCATGCCTCCTTGTGTATCAACCCTGTTGCAGATCTTTGTATCATCTGCAAAGAGGCATACCTTTCCTTCTAGACCCTCTGCAATGTCACTTATAAAGACATTAAAAAGGACTGGACCCAGTACTGAACCCTGCAGTACCCCATTAGTAACCCCTCTTTCTTCAGAGTGGACTCCATTTACAATTACCTTCTGTGTCCTGTTGTCCAGCCAATATTTTACCCAGGCTACCACCCTGGCACCCACTCCCAGGCTGGTTAATTTGATTATTAATCTTTTGTGTGGGACTGTGTCAAATGCCTTGCTAAAGTCTAGGTAGGCCATGTCCACAGCCCTTCCCTGGTCTACTACTTTGGTCTGATTTGAGCTTCTCTGTTCGTGTTGTGCAGAAGTAGTGGTGGATTGTGGGGGGGAGGGTAGAGTCTCATTCTGCTGTTCTGCTTCTCAGCCTGTGATGGCCTAGCACCATCCTAAGCATTATTAACCAAGTTTTCTTGATTCAGCCCATCTGCCCTGTTCTGCCCACCCCAAGGACACTGATGATATGTGTGTCCAAGCTCTTCACATAGGTTACATTTGTAAATAATTGTGCCTACCATGATGACATGACCAAAATCCCTGCACAAGGTGCATTGTAACCTATCACAGGAGCTACTCAGGTGGGTATGTGAACTGCACATATAGCAGGACTTCGGTTGGCCTACATAAAAGCACACACCCCTGTCTCGACCTAAAAAAACACAAACTATTTGGTATATGATGAACAGTAGCATTTGTCTAAAACAATTTGACTCAAAATCGCCACCCCCCAGTCCATATCCTCTCAGTGTCAATAATTGGTTCTGGTTGACCCAGTAACGTCCATCTTTTCTGGAGCCAAAAAGAATGTCATTCACATCACCCCCTCATTGTGGAACGTGATAGTGACTGTTTTAATAAGGGGTTTAGGTAATGGGATGGCCATAAAGTTGGTCCAGAGTGGTGATGACCTGAGCATATTGTACTTTGTCCAGAACCTATCCAGACCTGCATGTTGCCGAAAACTGATATCAGAAACATCTTCACTGGAAACGTAGATGAGAGCATAGATCTCTGCCAGTTGAAATAACATAGATTCCTTTAGGAGCTTACGAGCTGTGAACATCCTATCTGGATGCTTAGGCAGCCCCGATGAACGGCATTTCTTCTAGGGGCTTGTAAGCTTATTCCTGAATAGTTCTGAAAATGTTGGCCCCCTTCTGGAAGAATAGTCACCCTGGTCTGGGGGGGATGACTCCTCATCTGAACCTTCCATTGATGAGGGGTTTGGCCTATGAGTATTAGAACCTGAGGGCCCTGCTTCCCTGTCCTCCTGCTCCAGACCATCCATGGTATCCCTCTGGTTTGTATTGTTAAAAACATGTCCATCCATATCCCCTTTCCCATAACTCTTATCACCTTCCTGCAATCCAGCTGTTACAGGCATCTCCCCCATATTTGTATGCCTGCTGGTAGAGGGGGTTGCATCCATACCCCTGGCATCCTTGTCCAGATCCTGCAGTTGTGCAGGATTCAGGAACTGCTTGTTTCCCTCTTGTGTAATCATTTCATTACATACCGTTTGTGTCATAGAATGGGAAGTTTCCTCTCCTTCAGGCCCCTTACTCTGAGTTTCATCAAAGGACTTCCATTGGGAGTCGGGAAGCCAGTGTCCCTCCGCTGTCTGTTTCCATCCTGCATTAGTCAATGCTTTCTTGGGTGACCAGCTCGAGAAGTCTATCAGACCATCTCATTCCTTATGCCAAGAAGTGCCTCAGTCTGAGGAACAGTGGACGTCTTGCGGCAACTGAGCAGAACTCACCAGTTGTGAGCTGCCTTTTGCCCTTGTACCAGTCGTCAGTTCAGCCACTGTTGCTTGCCTACAAGCTGCATTTCCTGAAGCGGCATTCCCATTCTGCGAGCCTTCTAGAGCAGCTCTATCCGCTGCAATCTGCATCGAGGGAGGACCCCTGGATATCTTTGGAGAACATGAGCCACTCTCTGAATCAACCATAATAGCAAAATCAGGAACAGGATCACTCACCTGCGGCGCATCCCTGGAGTGATCCATTTCTTCAGCTCTTCTCTTGTTCTTCTGTGGGGTACTATCCATCACTAAATCCATCTCAGTTTCCTCTGCCAGATGAAAGCTTTCCTCCATGTCTTCCTCCTCCTCTGAGTGAACGTCGGCCGTCTTGGACAGGAGACCACTAGTGCCCCCTCCCTCGATGCAGATTGCAGCGGATGGAGCTGCGCTGGAAGGAAATGATAGAAAGTATACTTAGAATGGCAGAAAAAGGGGAGATATTGCTGATGGGTGATCTGAATATGCCAGATGTTAACTGGAGTGCAGTTGCAGCAGCCACTTCGAAGAGTGGGGTTATTCTAGATGCCCTACAGGGGCATGCCTTAGACAACTAGTATTGGAGCCCACTCAGAGAGGAGCAATCTTAGACCTGTTCTCTCAAATGGAGATGAAGAGGATCACAGATGTAAGTGGGTAGCCATCTGGGAACTAGCGACCATCGAACAGTATGGTTCACAATAAACACAGCAATAGAGTCAAGCCATACAAAAGGCAAAAGTACTGGACTTTAGGAGGCTGACTTTGCCAAAATGGGTGAGTGCCTAAGGAATGCACTAGCAAATGGGCAGGAAGGAGGGTGGAAGAACAATGGGGAATAATAAAACTGCCATCACAGAGGTAACAAGCCTTTGTGTGAAGCAAATAAACAAACAAAATGACGAAGAAACCACTATGGTTCTCAAAGGAAGTGGCAATGAAGGTTCAAGAGAAAAAGAAAGCATTCAGGAAGTACAAGGAATCACAGAAGGAGCAGGACAGAAACTGTATCAGTTAAAGCAAAAGGAGCTGGGAAGGCAGTCAGAACAGCAAAGGCCCAAACCGAGGAAAAGATAGCCAACTCAGTTAAGAAGGAGTATAAAACCTTTTATAGGTACATCAGGGAGCGAAGGAAGACCAAGGGAGGGATAGTGAGGCTTAATAAAGGGGAGAGAGGGTGAGCAGAGGGTGACTGTGAAAAGACAGAGATACTAAACAAATATTTTTGCTCAGTATTTACAAAGGAAGAGGGGGAGGTACCTAAAACAAACAGTAGAAACACTCTGGATACAGAAGTTGATACCAGCCCATTTACAGAAGAAAGGGTTCTGAAAGAACTCTTAAAACTGAAGGTGGACAAAGCAATTGTGCCTGATGGGATTCATCCCAGAATTTTAAAAGAACTAAGGGTAGAACTAGTGACACCACCGACTACCCTCTTTAACAAATCATGGGAGGATGGGGTGGTACCCGAGGACTGGAGGAGGGCAGATGTGATTCCCTTCATAAGCGTGGGAGCAAGGCAGAAGCAGGAAACTACAGACCTGTTAGTTTAACCTCAGTGGTAGGGAAAATGATGGAATCACTTCTGAAGGAAAGAATTGTCGGTATCTAGAGGCCAGAGGGCACAGGACTCAAGGCAGCATGGATTCACAGTGGGAAGGTCATGCCAGACAAATCTGATAGATTTCTTTGACTGGGTGACCAAAGTAGTAGATCAGGGAGGGGCTGTGGACATGGCCTACCTAGACTTTGTCAAGGCATTTGACACAGTCCCACACAAAATTAATATACAAGTTAGCCAGCCTGGGAGTGGGTCCCAAGATGACAGCCTGAGTAAAGAATTGGCTGGAGAATAGAACACAGAGAGTAATAGTAAATGGAGTCCACTCTGAAGAAAGGGGGGTTACTAGTGGGGTACCGCAGGGTTCAGTATTAGGACCGGTCCTCTTCAATGTCTTTATAAGTGACATTACAGAGGGACTGGAAGGAAAAGTATGTCTCTTTGCAGATGACACAAAGATCTGCAACAGAGTTGATGCACAAGGTAGGGTGGAAAGGATGAGAAGGGACTTGGCAAGGTTAGAGGAATGGTCAAATGTATGGCAGCTTAGATTCAATGCTAAGAAGTGCAAGGTAATGCACCTGGGAAACAAAAACCCAGGAGAAGAGTACTCAATAGGGGGTGAGATACTAACAACAACAAAAATGGAAAGGGACCTGGGGGTAGTTATATCAGATAACCTAAAGGTGGGCAAGCAATGTGAGAGGGCAGCAAGGAGGGCTGGGGGATACTGGGATGCATAGGGAGAGGCATCACCAGTAGAAAACAGGAAGTTATTATCCCTCTGTACAGACAGCTGGTGAGACCCCATCTGGAGTACTGCGTGCAGTTCTGGAGACCCAATCTCCGAAAAGACATAGACAGAATGGAAGCTGTCCAGAGGAGGGCAACTAAAATGGTGCAGGGTCTGCACTGAAGGACATATGAAGAGAGACTTAAGGAGCTTAATATGTATAGCCTCAAGGAAAGGAGGAGAGGGGGACACAGAGAAACTTTCAAGTACCTCAAGGAATCAACAAAGTCCAAGATTGTAGCATCTTTCAAAAGAGGTGTGCAAGAACAAGAGAGCACAATTTGAAGATGGGGCGGCTCAGAGGTAATTTAAGAAGTATTTTTACAGAGAGGTTTTGGATGCATGGAACGGCCTTCCAGAGGAGGTGGTGGAGTCAAAAACAGTGGTGGAATTCAAGCATGCATGGGACAGTCATAAGGCAATTCTAGGGGGTTGGGGTAGGAAGAAGTAGGCTGCTGGTTAACTAGGTTCTGCAGCTTATCCATTAGGTAGGGAAATGGGCAGACTGGGTGGGCCAAGCGGTCCTTATCTGCCATCAAATTCTATGTTTCTGTGTCTCTATAGGGGAATTTTTTATTAAGAAAAACAATACAAAGGTACAATAAAACAAAAAGAATAACAAAAAAAAAAAAAAACTTTGTCCATAAAATTCAATACAGGAGAACTCAAAACAGAGCAGAGATCAATAAAGAAACAAAAACAAAAACTGAATCTGAACTTAATGAGTCAACCAATCTTATCTTTCATAAATGGTAAGTCAGTCCATCTTTTAACCCAGACAGCATTAGGAGTTCTCTGTTTTTCAATGAGCATTGAGCATATAATTCATTTTCCAAAAAAAGAATAAGACAGCATAAGGTCCTGTTGCTGAAACAACAACTTACATCTCATCTGCCATAGTATAAATTTCACACAAGTAAAAATAAGTCTAATGGTACTAGAATTAATATTTGTAAAATGGAATGAAAACCCCCCTACCACTTCCGCATATGTAGTCACTTGCCATCTAGCATCTTTCCAAGTCTGAGATAATGAGTGCCAACAGGAAGTAGCAAAGGGACATGTAATAAAAAAATGTTCCATGGTTTCTTTAACATTTACACAAGACATTCTTGGACAGAATCACTGTCATGCTTTTGTGCTTGGCATTCCCTTTCACATTAAGCCTACCATGGCAACTAAGCTAATAAAACATCCCACATCTGGGGAGGGGGGGGGGGGTCTGTTTATCCTGTAAGGATTGTAATATTTTCAGGTAGTGGATGTCCTGTATCCCTTTAAACTCTGGTAGTATTGCAAAGGCTGTGTCTTGAATAACATTATGTAATACAAGTCTAGGTTTATGCACTACCTGTGTAGGCCTTAACTTCCATTTTCTGAGTTTAGACACCACAGGTTTAAAAAAACTAGATGTTGTCGAAATGCAGTAGTAAGGACTGAATGTGTAGTCCAAAAGGTAAAAAAGGACGAAACCAGACAGAAGCAAATACTGTCCAAATGGCAGGAGAAAGGGTAGTAGGGTCAAACAAATTATGAAACAAAAAATACTATAAAAAAAATGCAACAGGATTCAATAAATGTAGGCCACCCTTGTTTATAGGCAAATACAAAACTTCTCATTTGATGGGGTTTAAACGGCTTCCCCAAACAGTTTGAAATACTAAACTCAACAGTATCACCTCTAAAACCTGGGGAATGGGTTACACAATACTTAAATAATTGAAGACAGGGAAAAAAAAAAGTTTTCAACAATATCACTTTCTTCTTCTTAGTTTGCTGCCACATTTTCCAGTTATCAGCTTTCTTTTTTTTGCAGTTAATCTTTTTATTGAAGTATTTAAAAGATAAACAAACAACAAGTATACCCTATAACAATACTATATAAAGTTATATAAATAATAAACTAAGTAGCATAACATCTAACAAAGGAGGAAAAAAAAACTATTCAATGGTAGTATAATAATTTTGGATTAACGACCTAAACTAGACAGTTACAATATTATAATGGAAAAAAAAGGCTTAGCACTACATATTACAGAGTGAAAATAGAAGAAGTAGAAGGTGAGAGAGGAGATATGAATAGTCATAGTTGTACATTACTATAATATATATATCGTTAAAGTGCTACTAAAACTTATATAGAAAGGATTAAGAATAACAAGAGAAGAGGAAGAAATAGCGAAGAGAAAGAGATTATAAAGTAAGGTTATCAGCTTTCTGTTTTCCAATATTTAATTTCCCCTCCGAATTCAACAACGAGTTGTCTCCCCAGCCAAATTGGATTCCTAATATCCTTAAGGGTTCATCAGAAACAGGGGTACCTTGTAACTCTTCAAGGGGGGCTGTAGAGGGACTAAGAATATATCCCTTGATTTTAGTCATATTAAGAGAAGCTCTGGCTACAGTAGAATATTGCCGTATATGAGACAAAGCTTGTAAGACAGAGGAAGGGTCAGTTAAAAAAAGGCAAATATCATCCTCATAAGCTGCAGTTCTGACTTCCAGAGAACCTGCAGAAGGACAAATACCTCTGATGAGGTCAGTTTGTTGTATATGTCTTAATAATATATGTTGTGTATGTCTTAATATGTCGAGGCAAAACACATGAAGAAGGGGGTTCAAAGGGCAACCCTGTCGAACTCCTCTGTGAACGGAAACGTAAGAACCCAGGTCACCATTTTTCAGTGGTAGGGCTGTAGCTGTACTATACAAAGTAGAAAGCCAATTGCAAAATAATTGTGGTACTCCATAGTGTGATAAGACATGCAGTAGAAATGCGTGAGAGACTTTATCAAATGTTTTTTCTTGATCCAAAGAAAAAATATATCCATGCAATTGACCCTCCTTTCCTGTTCTGCCAGCCCATGAATAAGCAACAGATTATTTAAGATTGACCTCCCAGGCACAGAACACGTGTGTGAGGTAGAAATCAAATATGGAGCTAACTTGGCTAGTCGCAATGTTAATATTTTCATTAAAATTTTAAGATCAGTGTTTAGGAGGCTAAGAGGCCTCCCATACTGAGATCTGACTTATCATTTTTTTAATAAAGAAAAATCTGAACAGCAATGTACAAGTGAAAGTCTACATGGGAAGAGGTCAAAATCCAATTGAAAACTACATAAAGGACTTCAACCAAATCAGCCATAAATGTTTATAGAATTCAGTGGTAAGGCCATCCAGGCCAGGGGCTGTATTATTCTTTAAGGTTTTAATGACTGTTTCAATTTCTACATGGCCTGGTGGGATATCCAGTACTTGAGTAATTAAAAAGTTGTCTCCTGTAAAGAGAATCCCAACCCTATCACACACATCAGTATCAAAAGAAAAGAAATAGGGATCCCAACACCACAATGTCTTAGTTGCTGCAATCTGAGAAAGGGTATTTAACCTGATGTCTTGTAAAAAACAAAGATCAAAATGCAAGTCATGAAGTGTAGTTAATGGCACAAGCCGACACCTAGCATTTCTTATGCTATTAACATTAACCGTAGCCACAGAAAGGGTGGTAAAAGCAGACATTTAGGCCCTGTACACATCAAGCTAGTTAAAACGTTTTAAGGTGCTTAAAAGCGTTTTAACTGCTAAACTGAAGCATCCGATCACATTTAAGCAGTTTCAAAGCGTGTTAGAAACCGGTGGCTTAAACCCTGCTGCGAGCTAGTCTCAAGTCCGTTTTTAAAAATGGTTTGAAGGAAGAAAGCGTGTTACCTTATGGTGTGGACGGGCGTGCGATTTTTCCATCTATTAGGGTGCCAACATAACCGTGCTACAATCGCGGAGGATTACCGGGTTTAAAAACATTACTCGCTGCTGATGCAGACAGGAGTTTACCCTGTTACAATCAAGTTCGAACTCGGTGAACAATAATGTGGACGGGCTGCTGTGGTGAGTTTGAAAACATTTTGAAACCATTATTTAAAATGGTACAAATCTTCAGTTGTAATGTGTACAGGGCCTTAGGCCCTGGACACTAAGAGACTTAAAGCGGTTTAAGTGCCTTAAAATGGTTTAAATCCCCCTAGCACTGTTTGCAGACAGACTACAAGCCCCTTAAAACGTTTTAACAAAAGTGTTTTTAAACCCTGCTAGATACCTAGTCTTAAAACCATTTTTAAAAATGTTTTGGCGCTAGCATGGTTTTACTCACAGGTCTGGCCAGGAGTAAAAATGTTTTAAGCTGTAATGGTTTAACTAAAACAGTTCTAGCTGCAGTGTGTTCAGGCAAGCACAATTCTGTGTGTTGGACTTGACACAAAATAGTTACAAGGAGAACAGGTTTAACACTAGCAGTGTGGCCACACTAAACCGTTATCAAAAATGGTTACTGAGTAGTGTGGCTGCACTGAAATGGTTTAGCTAAATTGGTTTTAAAAATGGTTTTCAAAAACAGTTCTGTAATGTGTCCAGGGCCTTAAGAAAAAGAGAAAGGGAGGAATCAGGAAACTTCCCTAATCTGGAGCTTCTCCAGGGGGCTGAGCCAAGGTGATGTCATCTCCCTGACTTAGGGGTTTGAAAAGGGGGGGGGTCCTCCTTAGAGTCTGAAGAGTGCATGTGTTGAGATGAAATGGTAGACGAGGTTTTGGACTCAGCACTGTGGTCAGACTCCAGTGGTTCAGGAGCGAGGCTATCATATTTATTGGACAGATATTCCATGAGGGGACGTGGCAGATTTAGCAATCTTAGAGGGAGGTGGCAGTTGTCGCAGGGCCCTCTTTGTTTTGGAAGCAACAGTCATGTCAGGTGGTGGCATGTCAACAGTGTCAGTTCCGGGTGGGGGGCGGAGTAATGAGGTAGAGACCTCTGGAATAGTTGGAAAGGAAGTAGATGGTACAGCGCCATCTGGTATACTAGCAGTAACAAGGGGGCCAGTCTGCTCCAGTGGCAAAGCCACAGGTGAAGTATCTATGGGTAGAACACAGTCAGGAGGGGGAGGTTCCAGTAGAACCTGCATTGTAGGGTCAGGCTCCTTTATTTCTCCCAAATTAGACGATGCTGGCAGAGCAGTTTGTTCCTGGGGTGCCTTATGGGCTGCAGTAGCTTTCTTTTGGGCTCAGTAATCAAAGAATCCTGAGTAGTCTGATCAGTTCTGTTATGGGTAGTCCGAGGACAAGCATGGTAGGAATGCCCCATTTCCTCACACGAATTACAGGTCATGTCATTAGGATAGTCAGTACTAGTGTGCCCATAAGTTAAACAAAGATTACACTTCATACGGTCACATGCTGAACACAGATGTAAGAAGGACCCACATTTAAAACAAGTTTTGGTCTGACCAGGATAAAAGCAATGTCTAGCTTTATACTTCCAGCCTCCTGTCCAAATGTGCTCCTCATCAAATATGGGTTGAGGGGGGCCGAGTAAGTCATAACGCTGTTGCAACCAGTGGGTAATATCATGTACTTCCACACTTTCATTACAACTGTTGCAGCCAGTGGGTAATATCATGTACTTCCACACTTTCATTACAACTGTTGCAACCAGTGGGTAATATCATGTACTTCCACACTTTCATTACAACTGTTGCAGCCAGTGGGTAATATCATGTACTTCCACACTTTCATTATGAAACACGATAGCAATTGTTTTCACAGCCGGTCTAGTAAGGGGGATGGCTCTAAAGGGTAACCAGAGAGCAGAATACTGCAATTTCTCATATTTAGCCCAAAATATGTCTAATCCTTGAGGAGTTTTAAAACTAACATCATACAAAGAATAATCTGAAGCATGAATGAGAGCATAAATTTAATTAGTGAAAAAACCTAAGGATTCCTTAATGAGCCGTTTCTCAACATAAAGTCTATCTGGGACATTTTCCAGACCCCAATGTACTGTAACCTGACTGCATTTCTTCTTTGAGCAGGTTAGGAATGCTGTGAAAAATTGTCTCTTAGTCTGAAGGAGGCCCATTTGGATTTAGCCTGTTCAGCTGCAGAAATGGAGGGGGGGAAGGTTGTTCCTCATCCATCCTATCTCCCCAAGTAACTGGACAATTACTGGGACCTTCCCCACCGGAATCCAGCTCAGATTGTAAGTCAACAGGGTCAGTATGCAGCAGTTTTTTAGGGTCAAGCTGTACATCATCAGCGTGTAAGTCCAAATCTGAGTCAGTAATAAATGTAGATGGGCATGAGGCATCGACAGAAGTTGAAGGAACTGCAGTTTGAATGGCAATTTTAGCAGGGGATCCCGGTATGGGGCTATGGTCAGGATCCAAGAGCCACTGACCCACAACAGTTTGTTTCAATCCTGCATGTTTTAGGGTGTTCTCCAATGACCATAGCAGTTTCTGTGGAACAAGCGCCATTTCACCCTTTGACTGTGAGCCTGCCTGCCCTTGTCATAGACCCAGTTTTTCACTTGCAGAGAAAACAGCCATATTCGGCAGAACAGTACTCACAGGTGTCGGTAAAGTAGAAGGATGATGGTTAGAAGGAGTAGCCATGCAGAGAAGGAATCCAAGTGGGTGTCTCAGACCTGGGGGTGATGACTCATTCACCACCTTTGATGCTTCTGTGTCACGGACAGCTGAAACCGGTGTGACAGAGGTTTCAGGGATGTCAGGCTGCTGCAATAGGCCTTGTGATGCAGCGCATGGTGTAGACAGTAAATTTCCAACTGGTTGTCTCCAGGAGGCAGTGCCACAGGTAAGGACAAACTAGCATCTTGCACAGGCTTAGGTAGTATAGAAGAGGTAGTCGAGGCAGCATTCAGTACGGATATCACAAACCGACGTTTTTCAGTGCAAAGCTTTCTCAGCCAGTCTTCCTCACTCTGCTCAGTCCCTCCAGATACCGTAACATCAGTGTCCATATCAACAGGCAAATCAACATCAGGTATAACAGACAAAATCTCCAAAGCTGGACCTGTGGGGAGGGAGGTCTGCTCACCTGCAGGTACACCAGCAGACTGGCCACTTCCAGGAACAACAGCCATGGGGACAGCAGCTCCCCCTACTGACAAGAGTAGGGGAGTTTTTATTCAAAAATGCAACCAATCATCAAAGTACATACATGATATAAATCAAAAAGCATGACGCCACCAACCACATATGTGTACCTTTCAACATTCAAAAAGAAATAAATGAATAGAATGCAATATAAACTTCCCAACTAATCTAATACCGAACCTCACCCAAATCCCTATCCTAGCTTTAAAACATGATACAAATACAGTCATCCCAATTCCCCTTCCCCACCGTACTTCCTTCTTATGCACACTTGATAAAAAAGTAACCCCCCTCCACCACAATGTCACCTTATTCCTAGGGTGTGTTTTACAGTCCATTTTATATATTTCTAACATTACGTGTTCACATACTTTACTAAAGCCGCCATACGACATTTCTTTTTGTTGCAGTAATAACTGGCATTGGCTCTGCTATAAGTAATACTTCAAGCACCCAAAAAACAGTAACAAAGTGGAGTTATTTATTTATTAAATTTTGATAATCAGGTGAGCCCGCTGGGCCCCGAAGGTCCCTTTTTCAGGGGCGACTCGAGGGTTACATTCATCATGACATGGGATTGGTTCGACAAGATACATAGCAAGTGTCATACATTATTACATGGGATAGTATACAACAAGGTACATAACATGCGTCACATAGATACATAGCAGGGCAGGCATAGTGGCAGTATAACAAGTGCGAGCGGATAAAGGAGTAAAACACTTTGGAGTACCTTATCCTAACAATTACACTTTGTGGAGGTAGTCAGGTGCGCCTTAAGCCTGGTGCGGAAGGTATAGGCGGAGGTGGTTTCCTGAATGCCTTGGGGCAGGGAGTTCCATAAAGTGGGGGCAGTAAAGGCAAATGACTTCCCCCCCTTCCTTTGTTCTGACCCTTGGCACCAAGAGGAGAGTCCTGTCGGTCGTACGGAGTTGCCTAGGGTTCCTCTTAGTGGAGATGAGCCCAGAGAGGCTGGGAGTTATGATAGCGGCTCAGTAGTTCAGGGAAAATTCCTGGTACTAAATTTCTGTAACTTATTCTTTTCATCCAGGGCATCTTCCACTTGTCAGACAAAAACTCCCATAACCCTTCAGCATACTTACACTGAAACAGAAAATGCTCTTGCATTTCCTCACATGCCCCACATCCCAAATACAAACAATTCCTGCCCTCCAAAGCTTTGTGCTTATGATTACCTCTCACCCCATCTTCCCATGTGCCATTAACCACTGCACATCTCACATTCTAGCCGGACGTCGAGTGTTATTTAACATTTTTACACATATTTGTTTTCCAATGGTGTACTTCCTTTAAATTCTGGTTCTCCAAGACCGCTTGTCCCTAATATTTTATAATACATCTGTTTTCTGTTCCCTTATTCCACTTGCGGCTGTGTAACCCTTTACTTCTGCATTTTTCCCAAAGTTTCCCTATAGTACCCTGGTATATTCTGTCTTCTCCCACCTTTTGGAACCCCCTCTACCCACTTATCTATAATCTCCCCTTACACATTCCTACCTTATTTTCCCACCATACCTTGTTCCTGTTCCAAAACCTTAGTTAAATTCTTGTACCAGAACAAGGTGTGGAAAAATATTATGGGGTTAATCATCCCCAACTCACTTCTCTTTTTATCCAAGTATGTCACTTCCCTCTTAATGGGGTTCAACCTGCTTCCCCAGACCATTTGAAAAAACAAGCTCAGAATTTTTGTCTCCAACCCTACTGGAGTGGAAAATACTACTGACACATAAAGAAAACAAGGGAGCAAAAATTGTTTCACCATGAATACCCTTTTTAGTTTAGACATTTTCCATGACTTCCATCTTATTACTTTTCTCTTCCCTTCCATCACAACCCTCTCCCAGTTTACTTTGCTCATGTCCTCTCTCCCAAACTGCACCCCCAATAGCTTTATGTCATCCCCAGAAATCTTAATCTGTTGCCTCCCAACCTCGCAGTCTCCCAAGGAACCCAGCCTAAATCCCCTGCTTTTATCAATGTTCACTACAGCACCAGACGCTCGTGAATAGTTCTCCATTATTTTTATTAGGCATCTGCATAATTTTCACTTTTTTGTGTTAAAACTCAGCTCCCAAACCCGTGACCATTCTTCCAGTTTCATCAGATCATCCCTCATTCTTTTCACACCCCCAGTGTGTCCACTCTGTTGCAGAGGTTTGTGTCATCTGTGAACAGACATACTTTCCCTTTCCAGTTCATCTGTAATGTCACTAATAAAGACTTTGAAGGGGACCAGCCCCAGTATTAATCCTTATGGCACCCCGCTGGTCACCTTACGTACTCCAGAGTGGATGGCATTTACCGCCACCCTCTGACTCCTATTGCCCAGTCAGTTTTTGACCTATTTTATTACTTTGGGACCCACGCTTAGGCTCCCCAACTCACTTATCAGTTTTCTGTGCCGAACGGTGTTGAAGGCCTTGCTGAAATCCAGGTAGGCCACATCCACCGTACCTCCCTGATCCACTTCCTTGGTCATCCAATCAAAGAACTTGATCAAATTTGTCTGGCAAGTCCTCCCCCAGTGAAACCATGTTGCCTCAGATCTTGTAGATTTTGGATAACAAGGTATTCCCCAATCCTTTCCTTCAATAGTGACTCCATTACCTTACCCACCACTGACGTCAGGCTGACAGGCCGGTAATTTCCTGCCTCCTTCCTATTTCCATTTTTGTGGAGTGGGACTACATCTGCCCTTCTCCAGTCCCCTGGTACCTCCCCTGTTTCTAATGACAAGTTGAAAAGGGCTGTTAGAGGTGCAACCAGTTCCTCTTTTAGCTCCCTCAGTATCCGGGGGTGCACCCCATCTGGCCCCATTGCCTTGTCTATTTTTAACTTTGTTAGTTCCTTAAGCACTCTTTCTTCTGTTAATGGATTTGTGTCCACTTCCCGTCCCTTTGTACCCTTGTCCCTTATCTTGGCCCTTTTCCTACCCCCCTCCTCCTTGAATACTGCACAGAATTATTTGTTCAATATATCCACTTTTTAGTGGTCCTCTTCCACACACACCCCTCCTTCCCCTTTCAGCCTTACTATCCCTCCCTCCCTCCCTTGGTCTTTCTTCTTTTGCTTATGTATTTAAAAAATGTTTTATCCCCATGACACCAAATTAGCAATGCTTTTGTCTTTTTGCGCTTTTAAGCTTCTAACTGCTTTCCCTGCCTCTCTTTGTTTCTCTTGGTAAGTCTCCCTATCTCCCTCCTTCTGTGTTCCCAGTCCATAATTTAAAACAAAATTGAAGGCTCTTGGCATTTTTCTTGGAGCTTACACAATACATTCAATCACACACCCCTGCCTAGTCCAACCCTCTCCAGTCCCCAGATGTGCATGTTATTAATGTGCACCCCTCTTGATCTCCGAGTCATGATTTGAGGGAGCAGTAGGATCAAGCCCCAGTGAGCCTAGATGCGACCCTTCTGCAGCATGCCTTCTCCCTATTTATTCAGTTTTGAATGACAATGCAAAAGTGTGTGTGCAACCGGGGGGAGAGGGGCAGGGGCGGAGCAATATATGTCATTGATGATGCTAGACAGACAGATTGGTTAGTCTGCCTAGTGTCAACAGTGATGCACATCACTTTGTCCTCTCCCTTCCTGTCACATGCTCCTTCAACACTGAAAAAATGTGGAGGTGGCATGCTGTGGGAGGTGGGGTGACTGAGCTAGTCGAGGCTTGGTGGTACTGGCCTCTCCCCATATCAGTTAAATGTTTTATTAATTTTCCAATAAAATACAAACTTGCATATACAGTATGGTATACATAACAGATAGCCACACGAGGTGATTGCAGGACCACCATGCAATAACATTATACACGGATCAATCAATGTGTTCCTCCAGACAATTGTCTACTTTATGTATATATATTGAATATAATGAATATATAGAATATAAACATCTTCCTAGAATGTACCCTCGTGTTAATGTACTACAACTAATAAACAGGTACCAGAAGAAACAACATAAAAACAAAGGAAAAAAAAAGAAGGGGGGGAGGAACCCTTAGGGTTTATAACATTTATACCTACGGACATCATGAAAACTGAAACAAACAAAAGGACAATTGCACCTACTTTGATAATCCCAGCACACGCAACCATAGGGAGGTATCACCACATATAAGACAAGGCTTCATGGAATACTATAGTTACACCTTCTCATGGCTGCTTCCCACACTACGTCTAGAGGAATGACACCACAGAGTAAACAAAGTAATATAGATAAAGTAGCTAGTACTACTGAGGTGTCCTGCTACTGTACTAATACAACTGTAAAGTGCAATCTATATATATTAGATAGGAATGTCCCAGGTATAATTATAAGGATTCCATAACATAACATGCATGTAGTAAATACCTACAGATCCTTTACTAACACTAATACCCACAGAGCAAACAATACAACTTGCGGGTAAACTATATACAACTTGTATCATTTCAGACAAAACCTAACAGGGTCAGTCACTAACAACATTAACATTATAGCCAAAGGGTCATACATGTACTATATAAAAACATTCAGTTATGAAATTGAGTGGTGGCAGTTAGATAGGTAGAAGCAGGTCATCCGATACCAGCTCTGGCAGACAGATATGCCATGAAAGGGGCCCAACAGAGAGAAAAGGAACCCATCTTCCCAGTAAACATGTGTGACCGCCTATCAAGTTCATATATGGAAGAGAGTGATACTATAATGTCATTGATACCTGGCGAGATAGTGCTTTGCCAATTTTGCAGGGTTGCCCGTTTTACCTGCATACTAAGTAGCATTAGCCATCTAAATTCCTGATGATTGAGAAGAGAGGCACCAGACCTCAGACCCAGCAGCATAAGAGCTGGATTAGCAGGGACATGGCAGTGGAGTATCCGGCTAGCTTCATGAACCACTTTCTCCCATAGACCATATATCTGAGGGCATTGCCAAAGAATATGATATAGATCCCCTCCAGGCTGGAGGCATCTCCAGCAAGTGTCATGTACAAGGATTTTCATTTTCTTTAGTATTCCAGGTGTCCTATACCATGAGTGCAGTATTTTATTATGTATGAGTCTATTCCGGGTATCTTTATGAATCTTATATCCGACTTGCCAACACTGTTTCCACTGTAAATCGGAGATTTGTATATTTAGGGCCTTTTCCCATTTAGACTTGGATTTTGAGTTGGAAGAAGGTAATGTGTCCCTCACTGCAGCATGCATAGTGGCTGCACCTTTGTTAGGTAAGTGGAACCAACCTTTTAAATGAGGATTAAGGTCTGAAAGAGCATTACCCTGATATAAAAGGGGTCTAAGACTGTCATGCAATTGCAGATATTTCCAGAAATCTGATTTATCCAGATTCCATCTGGATTGCAAATTCTGGTATGTATCTACCACCAGGGAATTAGGCTATAAGATGTCCTGGATGAATATAATCCCTTTCTCCTGCCACGAGGGCCAGACCACCATGGTGCCCCCAATGGTTATGCTGGGGTTACCCCATAGAGGCATATACATAATGGGAAGAGCCGAGAGTCTTATTTTTTTATGTAGAAGCCTCCAATATCTGATAGAGGAGCCAATAGTAGGGTGCGATAAAGACTCCTGGCGGGGGGATGAGCAGAGAAAGAAGACTGCTGTAGGGCAATTACAAAGAGTCTGCTCAAGCATTAGCCACTGAGGGGATTCAGTATTATAAGGGTGGAACCATTTCAATGTTTGTGCACCTTGAAAAGCTAGTTTATATCCTTCGATCCATGGGAGACCCCAACCCCCCCGTTGAGGATGGGCCCGGAGCTGGTTTCTCCTAAAACGAGGTCTATCTGAGCCCCATAAGAAGGAGCCAATCATCACATAAATTTTTCAAAGCCAGTGGCCTCTCCCCATATCATGGATCAGTGGGTCATGAGGGGGGCCCACATTAATGGAATGCATTTCTGGGGATTGGAGGGAATCAAGCTAGCCGTGGGGGGGGGGGGTGACTGAACTTATAGTATTGGCTCCTGGCAAGCTACCAGAAGCCAGCACATTTGTTTTGTTAATAATGGACATAGCATAGTCTGAATGGCAAGGGATGACTTGGTTAGGGGAGGGTAACCATAAGTGATATCTAGTTGCTGTATACAGCCCCATATTTGCATCAGTTTGTTTAAAGGAACACTGACAACCCCCTTAGGCTGCAGAGTGTTTCTAGTTTAAAAAACACATTTAATGATTGCTCACATTCTGTAGAGACTACTGCTGTAGCTGTAGTTTAATAATGATTCTTCTTTTCTTTTTAAAAGGGAAAAACAGATTCTAGGGGTGTGGATATGGTGTTCTATCCACAATTGAGCAGTGTTTCTTTCCCCTTTAAATCTGCCAGAACATCTTCAAGCTAGGTCCTCCCACCCACCCGGGTGGTAACTCCCTCAGCACTACCCCGTGATGTCCGATCTTCCTTTTCATTGGAAGAAGGTTCCCTCCATACTGCTCTCATGCTGAGAAGGCCCTTTGCTTGAATCTTCGGATTTCTTCATAAAAAACATTGTCTTCAGGCTTTTTCTTCAAACTGCTGACATGGAAGACACAAAGTCTGCTCCGGGGTTCCAGAAGTATACCTGTGAGCAGAAGATGTCCCAGACGGATCCGCATACCTTGTGCGCGTACTGCCTGTGCCGCCAGCATGATCCCCAGTCATGAGATGTTTGCTGCTTTTTTCATCCATCCATTTTAGAGGACCATCATGCCCGCATACTTTTAGGGTGTCCGGGCGATCGGTACCCGGTCAAATTTAAAGATGTCCATTGGGTGGTCTTCATGGCTGTGGGGTCTGCCGAGCAACTTGCGGCATTCAAGGAGGCAGTGGCCCAGGCCACAGCTCATTCGTCCTCTGCTTTGGCCTTTTTGCTGCTCTCTCCTGATTCCCGCACTTCTCCAGAGGTTCCATCTTTGGTTGAATCCTCGGCCCAGGCCATCGGCTTCACGGTATCCCCTTCAGGCCAGTTGGCTTAGATGCAGGTTGATCTCCCAGCTGAGATTTTTCTCGAATCAGTTGACCCGTTGTCACCCAAAGGGGCTGATACCTCCTTGTCTAGGGGCCCTGGTCCTTACTCAGACCCAGGGAGGGACTGATCAGTCTGCTGACCTGCCACCTCTCATCGACGACCCAGAACCAGAGGTGCCCTGGCTCTCGCCCGGCCCCTCTCAGGCCTGCCATAGGTCCCCCTGATGGTCGAGGTCCCGGCCTTGATCCCCTTGGCTGAATGGCTAGCATCAACATCAGTGCTCCCGCTCTTGACACTTGAGTAAGTGACACCACCGCTATTCTTCATCCTCGTACTCCTTGGGTGAGGAGAGGCTTTGGCGCAAGGTGCATTGACACTACAAGGATTTAATGTGGCAACAGGTGGTGTTCACTGGGATGAAGCCTGCACTGGCTTCTACCCTGGCCATCACTTGGCTTCACCACAGTGGCCGACGCCTTCTCTGCCTCCTCAAGAGCAGACCCATAAAACGGTCCTGGCTCAGTCCCCTCCAGCCTCTCTGCCGATCTTGGTGGAGGTGCTCCCGAAACAGCCAACGACCAGCGCTCCTACTAAGGAGTGTCAGCCAGCCTCAGATCTTCTCCATCGACTGTCAGTCACCTCACCCCAGACCATCCATGGAGGGTCACTGGGGATTTGGGCATTTGACCCATCTTCGACAGCTCTTCGGAGTTGGAAGGTTCCTCCTTGCACTCTTGTCCAGTGGACATGGAGTCAACAGAGGGGCTCTCAATGGAGGAGGGCGCTACCTCCTTTATGGGCTTTCTCTGCCTCATCTTTGAGTTCATGGGTCTCCAAAAGGAACCCGTTCAGAAGCGGGCTTGGTACCGCTTACCAAGATTTTGGAGTGGGGTGAGTACCCTGGGGAAGCCTTCCTGGTGGCAGAGGCCATCTTCAGTCCTGCTTTGGAGCTGTGGCTGCATCCTGCCTCCTGCCCTGTGCCATTGGCCAGGATAGCCTGCAAGTATGTGTGCCCATCAGTTCCCTCTCGGGGTTCACAGAGCATCCCTCAGCTGAACGCTTGGTGGCTGATTCTGTGTTTTGGCACTCAGGCAACGTGGACAACATTGACAAGCTGTCCAGTAAGGAGTTCAAGAAATTGGACCATTCAGCCAAAAAGATCAATGCTGCCTCTTTACTTGGCCTTTGCCAGGTGAGCTTGACCCTCTTGATGGCCCACTTTTCTCATGCCCTGTTGGGCACTCTTGATGGGGCTCTCCCTCGTCTCCCAGTGGACCTACAGATCATGGTCAAGCAGATCCGAGACCAGGGCTGGGCTGTAGCCAAACAACAGCTCCAGACAGCCATGGACATTGGTGACTCTTGCGCCCAGTCCATGGCGGCCTCATGTCCATGCACCACAGGGTTTGGCTGAGGATCTCGACCTTCACGGTGGATACCCAGCACAAGCTGGTGGATGTGCCCTTCCTGGGCACTGACCTATTTAGGCTGGGGGTTGAGGGGCACCTCACCCACATTGAGAAGTCCATTGCCACTTTGGACTCAGTGACATCTGCCCAGAAGGATCCCAAGGGGTCCAAACAACAGAAAAAGAAGTCCTTTCAGTCCACCTCCACTCCTGCAGCCAAACCAGCCTAGCCCCAAGCTGGGCAGCAGGCTCAGACCTGGCGACCTCAGCTGATGTCAGTGGCCATGGTCATCCCTAAGCCTGGAGGACAAGGCCCTAGTGGCTCCTCAGCCAAGCTCTCCTCTGCCTCCAAGCTTGCCCAGTGATGGGATGAGGGGTGCCTCCCTCGTGCCCATCATGCTTCCCCTGGGTCCTCCAATGGGGGGCCAGCTCTGCCACTTCCTTTCTGCCTGGTCCACTGTCATGACAGACAGGTGGGTTCTCAAGTTGGTCGGTCAGGGTTTGTCTCTAGAGTTTGAGGCATACCCGCCTTGCTGAGCCCATGCCCCATGGAAGGGAATAGTGTCCATCGACATTCTGTCGGCCCTTTGGGACAACATTGCCCAGCTCCTCCGAAAGGAAGTTGTGGCTCCTATCTGAGACACTCTGGAACATCCAGAGTTTGTCTCCAGGTATTTCTTGGTGCCAAAACAGATGGGGGGGGGCTGGCGCTCATCTTAGATCTGCACAACTTGAACAAGTTCATCAGGCTGCACACCTTCAGGATGGTAACTCTGCCTCAGATCATACCATCTCATGAGCAGGACATGTGGTTCTGTTTCCTTGATCTTCAGGACACGTTCTTTCAGGTTCCAATCCATCTGTCCCACCACTGGTTCCTCCAGTTCCAGGTGGAGGGGATTCTTTACGAGTTCCAGGCCATGCCATTCAGCCTGCCTCAGCCCCCAGGGTCTTCACCAAGTGTATTGCAGTGGTGAGAGCTTACCTGAGGCACTGAGGGGTCTGGGTTTACCCCTACCTGGACAACTGGCTGATTGCGGGTCCCTCCAGGCAGGAGGTGGAGTGGTCCATGGATCTAGCCCTCCAGACCTGCATCTCTGTTGGCCTCCTGGTCAACCAGGCCAAGTCAGAATTCATGCCCTTGCAGGTGATCAATTTCATCGGGGCAGAGCTTGACTCCAGCAGAACGAGGGCTCAGCTCCTGGTGGACAGGGCAGAGGCTCTCTCCTCCTTTGCCTGATCATTTCAGGTTGGGCAGTTGCGCCATGCTGGGGACTTCCTGCACCTCCTGGGATACATGGCAGCTTGCACCAGCATGGTCCTTTGGGCCTGCTGGAGAATGCGCTCTCTACAGTGGTAGCTGGCATGCCAATGGTCTCAGTGCAATGGCCACTTCAACCAGCTGGTCACTGTGACCCAGTTGATATGGGACACCATCCAGTGGTGGTTAGTCCTGGAACATCTGCTGGAAGGTATCCCATTTGTCCACCCAGAGTTGATGCGCAGCCTGACGACCAGTGCCTCTCTCATGGGCTGGGGTACCCACCTGAGGGAACACAGAGTCCACGGGCTCTGGATCCTAAGTTGTCTCAGTGCCACATCAACCTGCTGGAGCTCCAAACAGTTCAGCTGACACTGACTACCTTTGCTCCCCACATTTGGGGTCAGGTCATTCAGGTTCAGACAGACATCACCACAACCACATACTGCCTCAACAAACAGGGTGGGACGTGCTCCCTTCCTCTGTGCAGGAAAGTTCTCTGCATGTGGACCCTGATGCACAGCCTGGAGGCTGATATCCTGGCCATCCATGTGGCCAGTGTCTCCAGCCAGCTGGCGGGTGCTCTCAGCTGTATAGGTGAGGCATCTCACAAGTGAGCTCTCCATCCAGAGGTTGTACACAACCTGTTCTGCAAGTGGGGCACCCCTCTGGTGGATCTGTTTGTCTCCAGGGAGAATGCAAATCTGAGGCTGTACTGTGCCCACCCTCCCTCAGCAGGGAACCCTGCAGGGGGATTCCATCTCGAGGCCCTGGACCCGGGGCCTCCTCTATGCCTTCCCGCCATTTCTTTTGATCAACAAGGTGCTACTCAAGGCCAGGAGGGACAAGTCATGGATGATCCTGGTGACTCCAGACTGGCCACGCCAGTTCTGGTACCCCAATCTCCTCAGCTTCAGTAGCAGGCTCCCGAGGCATCTTCCTCTCTGCCTGAACCTGCTCTGTATCAGTCAGGAGATGGTATTCCATCCAGACCTTCAATCCCTGCACCTGACAGCCTGGTTCCTGAGCAGCTAGAGTTCCAGGCTTTGGGTCTCTCTGAAGATGTCTTCAACATAGTCAAGGTTTCTCGAAAGGAGTCGACCAGGAAATGTTATGCCTTCAAATGGAAGAGGTTCTCCATATGGTGTCAGGGCAAGGAGCTGGACCCTTTTGTCCTATCCAGTGGCTAGCATCCTTGACAATCTTTGGTCCCTCTCTCAATTGGGCCTTCGGTCGATGACCTTTAAGGTGCAGCTAGCAGCCATCTCTGTTTCCTGGGCATGGGCTGGTCAGCAGTCAGTGGTGCAGGAAAAGGTGGTCTGGCACTTCTTCAGAGGCCTTAACTACATTTCTCCTCCAGTGCATGAACTATCACCACCTTGGGACTTGTTGCTGGTGTTGGCAAAGTTCATGGGCAAGCCATTCAACCCGATGCACAGGTGTGAAATGTCTCACTGTCATGGAAGACCATCTTCCTGGTGGCTATCATGTCAGCCAGAAGGATCAGTGAACTCCAGGTGCTTTCAGTGGAGTCTCCTTCCTTGGTCTTCCATAGGGACAAGGTTGTCCTTCGTCCTTCCTCCCAAATGTTGTGTCTGATTTTCACCTTAACCAGGTGATTAATCTCCCGGTGTACTTCACCAATCAAACCTCGGAGGCTGAGCACAGGCTCCATACTTTGGACCTGCAGTGAGCGCTCGCCTGTTATAAGAAGTGCATGGCTGGAGTTCAGGAGAGGGTTCGCCAGCTATTTGTCACTTACACTGAAGCTGCACCATGCAGACTGGCAGACAAGCAGACGATTGGCAGGTGGATAGTCTCCTGCATTGACCTCTGTTATAGGTTGGCGGGTAGGGAGCCTCCTGTAGGGCTAAAGGCTCATTCCACCCGCCATAATGCTGCCTCGGTGGCAGCTTCCAGGGATGTCCCTATCCAGGAAATCTGCAGGGCTGCTACCTGGAGGTCAGCACACACCTTCATTTCCCATTACCACATCGACCTTGAGTCATGCCTGGATGCTGGTTTTGGGGCATCAGTTCTCCAGTCTCTCTTCTCTAAATAGGGGGTGGGTGCCTTGCCCTCCCCAGAGAACTGCTAGGAGTCTGCCCAAGTGTGGATAGAACACCATATCCACACCCCTAGAAACACAGGTTATTCACCTGTAACAGTAGTTCTAGGAGTGGCATATGGTGTTCATCCACACAAACCCACCTGACCTCCCCAGGCAAGTGGCAGGCAACATTTGATGTCACGGGGCAGTGCCGAGGGAGTTACCACCCGGGTGGGTGGGTGCAGCCAGCTTGAAGATGTTCAGGCAGATTTAAAGGGAAAAGGAACATTGCCCAAGTGTGGATGAACACCATATACTGTACCACTCCTAGAACTACTGTTACAGGTGAGTAACCTGAGTTTTCCCACCATACTGATGTTAGCCATACACAAATGGGTTTGTTCACAGTCCTTGATCACCCCCCCCACACACACACACACACACTTCTTTCCTGGATCTGGGAACACTCCCAGGACAGTCTAGCCACTCATGTTGCAGTGAGAGAGGGTACAGTTGCATCATGAGTGACTGCACTCTTTGGGGTGTTTCTAATATTCAGGAAGTATACAAGAAGAGTAGATCAAGGATTTGGAAAAAAACAAGACTGGGTATAATTACACTATTAACATACAGTTCAGTTCTACTCAGAAAAGAAACAGATAAAAGAACCAGCAACGTCAATACATTTTAGAGAAGATAAGCAATCAGAAAATATGGGGTTTCACCAAGAAATAATGTGTTGCAAAAGGGTTGACAGTGTCACTTTAACTATACTTTGACCTCCCGGTATTTTGTTTGGGGAATTTATTTTTGAACCAGTGATCTTATTGTTCATCTTACTGTTCATATGTTTCTTCACAGCCTCCCCCCAGGGCACACCTGGAATGAGTGGTCCACAGCTTAGATTGCCCTTCTATCAAAATATTTTAGATAGAATATAGAAACGTGGAAGCTGATGGCTGAAGAAAGGCTCTATGGCCATCCAGTCTGCCCAGACCTACTTGAGGTTGAATGTAATGGCCCTTGATTCCATTTAGTTCTTCATTCCCCTCCACTTTTCCCACTGTCTTTACCAGTCCCATGTGTCTGTCCCATTCATGCATGGATCCCTCCACTGATTTAGCACAGACAGCTTCCCTTGGCAGTTTGTTCCATCTGTCTACCACCCTTTTCTTGAAAAAATATTTCTGTATACCCTTCTTGTAGCTCCACTGCCAGCTTCATTGAGTTTCCCTGGCGCCTGTCTTTCCAGTCAGTGTTAACAGCTCTCTGCTGTCCACCTTGTCTATTACATGAAGGTACTTGGGTGTCTCTGTCATATCACCTGTCTCTCTTCTTGCTTGCAGGGTATACATGTTGAGGCTTTCCAACCTCTGCAAGAAGGGCTTCCCTTGTTATCTCTGAATCATTTTGATTACCATCCTCAGCACAGCCTCCATCCTGTCACTGTTTTTTTTAAATGTGGGCTCCAGAACTTCTTGCAGTATAGTGTGGTTGAACCAGGGATCTGTATACAGGCAGGATCACCTCCCTCTTGCTACTGCTGATCCCCCTTCCTATGCATCCCATCACTCTTGTTTGCCCTCCCCACTGCTCTGTTAAACTGTGCCAGTGTGTTCAAATTGTCCCCAATTATCATCCCCAGGGCCCTTTTCTCTTTGTTCTCTCAACCTCTACTCCAATTCTATAATCTGCTCTTGGGTTCTTGGCACCCACCTGATCTTCGTAACAGCCAAAGGTTTGGTGAAACATTAGAAGCTGTACTGTGGACTACTGTGCCTGAATAGACTACACTCTTTGTGGTGAGAAATAAATCAATTTGAACTTGCCAAAATGGAATTGGCTGACTTATTTGTGTGTTAGGTGTGCCATGAGTATCTGTTAAAGTGTTATCATTGTTGTCATTGAGCATCCTGCTAGACCTGGTTGTGGCTTCTTCTTCTACATGCTATTCTTGGCACCTATGTTTATTACTTTACACTTTCTTGAATTAAAATATAACTCCTTTTCCTTAGACCATTTCTCTAGTCTCTCTCTCTCTATCCTGCCTCATGGCCCTAACACCATTCTTGCTGTCCACTCTTCCATACATCTATCTTTTGCAAAGAGGCAGATAGTCCCCTGAATCCCTACCTTAATGTCACAGATGCAGATGTTAAAGAGGACCAATACCACGACCAGAGTCACGAAAATAAATACAACAAACAGACAGTAGCTTTTCATTTCTGTTTGGGTTTGCATAATTTCTTTCCAGACAGCAAGTACAGAAAAGAGTAACACTGGATTTAAGAGACCAAAACAGATCAAGTGGTGCATCAAATCTACCCTTGGTATGCTGTTTAGCTCTGGATTTCTGTTGAAAACTAAAGCATGGCAGCTTACAGATACACTATGACATACAGATCAGGAGGGGTTAATGACAATATATTTGATCATTTTGTGCTCCTTTCTTTGGTTCTCACATAAAAATGGAAATGTTTCTACATGTTTTTTAGCTTGCTATCAAAGAAATAAAGAAACCTCACCTCCTCAGCACCATGCGTAATTGACATTCTGTAACTCCAGTGTTGGTGTGGAAGTACTTTTGGTGTGATGTCCCTTACCTTACTCTTTCAGGCATGCAGGAGGCCTCAATGAAACTGACAGAGTCTCTCCACGAGGTCTATGAGCCGGAGTAGTACGGCCGAGATGATGTGAAAACTGTAGGACAGGTAAGGAGCAATGAGCGCATGAAACTGACTATTGATAACTGGGAGGTTGTACCATCAGCAGCAGGCATGCAGTCACTGACATCTTCTGTTCTAACCTACCTCATACCCCTCCTTGACGGTTCTGGTCATTCTTTCACTTCTGTGTGATGTGACACTCTGAGACTGATGTGCGTGACTTAAATACAGAGTGTAGATGTGTTACTGCTAATGCACGGTATGGCTTTTTAAGGAGCCCAGAACACCTCTCAGAAAACATGAAAATTGATACACAGTTCTAGATGTATTTCCTATATTCCCTGTTGTTATCTTCCCCTTATTCTCTACCACTAAGAATAAACACCCGCATCATGCCTGTAAATGGACCTTCTGATCCACTGTTATCTACCTAGTTACCCTTACCGAAAAAAAGGCAAGAACTTTGTAAGTCTTTTAGCTGGTAAACATACAAGAATGTACGCTGGCATATGCAAGCCATCTGCGAGTTTTTATGTGAGAATTATATGCAAGCAATATGTAAGGGTTGTGACCTTTTCCTTGCATGAAAAATTAGTGCAAGAAAAATGTCTTGCTGTGTGTGATGCAAGAAAAATTGTGTGTAAGGTTATACTGCACTACAGTATTAGTTTTACATCCTGATATGGGGCTAGAACCTACAACCTTCTGGCTTTAGAGGAGGGCATGCAACCTACTATGTCACTGACACCCTGCTGTTCAAGTGTCTTTCAAAAAAAATATATAAACATATATGCAAGCAATAATCTTGATAAATTGTTACACATTTCTTACATTTTTAAAGGGAAATATCTTCATTCTGCTCCCAATATTTTTGATTGGAATGCACAAGACCACTCTTACAACTCTTAGAGTGGTTTCCTCATCAGCATTAATATACACCTGTGGTCATAATACTGTACTCTGCTTGTGGCATCACAGTCATTACCATGGCTATATATGATGCAGATAAGGCTAGGAATATGACTTCAAGTGGGGAATAAGAAACAATGGTAGATAAACTGTAAGGGATTAAGACCCTGGGCCATATTTTCAATGGTCCGAGACTGGAACACAAGGAACTTACAGTCATTTTAACAGTAAGTACAGTTTCCTGTTATTCTTACAAATCATGAAAGACCAACCAATAAACCATACTTTTTTTTCAGTAAAGGAAGGAAGGAAGGAAGAAAGGAAGAAAGAAAGAAAGGAAGGAAGAGAGAGAGAGAGAGTGAAAGAAAGGAAGGAAGGGAGAGAGAGAGAGAGAGAGGAAGGAAGGGAGAGAGAAAGAAAGGGAAAGAAAGAAAGAAAGAAAGAAAGAAAGAAAGAAAGAAAGAAAGAAAGAAAGAAAGAAAGAAAAGAAAATATTTCATGTTTTTATCTTGCTGTTATTCTCTGTTACTAATGAAACATGCATGAAAATAGGATCCTTCCCCTTTAGACTTCTACTGCAGCTGGTGTTTGTCTGCATGTGATATCCTGATTTCCTGCTTGTGTGACATCATAATCATTTTTTCCGCAGCTGATTGTGATTCTCAAACAGGATCATCACATCATTAGCAGTGTCAGTGGCTCAGCAGGTTGCACACTCTTCTCTGAGGCTGGAAGATCAGAAGGCTGTGTGTTCTATCCTCACACCAGGCACTTGAGTTAAATCCTAATACCGACACTGTAGTGCAGCATGAGGGGGGTGCTGCACCCCTGAGGTGCCTTCTTTCGGATGAGATGTTAAACTGAGGTCCCATCTGCCTGTTCTGGTGGTTGTTCAAATGGACGTTAAAGATCCCGTGGCACTTCTCAAAAAAAGTAGGGGAATTTCCCTAGTGTTCTGGCCAATTCCCCCCCCCCACTAAAAATACCACCAACAGCTTAATCTGGTTCAGTTTCATTTGGTTACCATCTCTGTCCTGTCGCCCCTATAAAAGGGACTTCTAGTCTCAGTGGGCCTACTGGTTCAACAAAATTCAATAAATAAATAAATGGGCAGACAAGCTGGGAAGGAGCCAATAAAGTCTGAGGGGAAAAATATCCCATTTTCAAGCAGCTGTCCTTAGTAATAAACAAAAAAGGGGTCAGTATATGCAGAAACATGTAAAACATAAGCAGAATTGTGTGTAAATACTGTGCCTTTTACAATTTTCCCAGAAATTCCACAGGCCATAAATGGCACAAACTGAATTGCCAGGTGGCCTCTCCCATGAACAGATTTTTTTTTAAACTACCGTTGCTCTTTTGAGTGCACCACCTACATCAAGAAACAGCATGGAGCGTGGAAAGCATGTGAATACTGAGTTGGATTTATTATCACATAGGTCTACTGATCAATCAGATTGCTAGATTTCCAAGTCCAGTTTTATAATGCTGTGTAACCCACACTCTTCTTCCTCCTTGTGAGTAAGCACCTCACCATTGTATTGTGTATAGCCCTAGTTGGTCTTAGTAAGAGATTCTAGGATTTGTATGAGATCCCTGTCTTCCAGATGGCAGTGCGACACACTCTGCCATGCCACTTTGCAGGCTGATGTTTGTTGGAGCTAGTGATACAGTGCCTTTCATTAAACTAGCATACATATCATATACAGTATATAGCAGATGTTAGGCAGCCAGGAAATAGTTCAAGAACTACTGTCCCTTTTTAGGGCTGCAGGTAGGCGGAGCCTGCAGCCCTCTTGCATTAGCTCTAAAAATGAGATTACCATGGAACCTCCTTTTTGGACTTTTGGAAGTATCCATCCACAACTGCAAAACAGTGTGCTTCCCCTTTGATTTTTGCTATTTGCTGCTCTATCTTAAAGGCATCTGAAGGGAAGGGGGGTGCTACTGTGCCTCCCAACTTCTCAGAATATAAACAAACAAAAAAAACACTTTTGAAGCTGCTGTCTTTGTAGCCCTTCAATTTAACCCTTGCAGGGCTGCAGACTGAGCAATAGTCCAGCTCAATCAAATAGATTCATTCTAGTTCTTTCAGAAGCCTAGGGGTTAACTCATTATCTCATTGGCCATTTTGTGTCAGATTAACCATGGAATTACTTTGACTGAATACTGACCCAGTAGCACATGGCTAATTAGGCACATGTGTTGATGTGGGACACAGAGGAACATTGCAGCTAGCAGGAGACAGGCCAAAAACTGATGATCCGTAATTACAGGCTTTGTTTATAAACATACGAAAGCAACATTTTAAATGTAGAAAATAGGGTTCAAATGTTTTATTAGTTTAATAGGAGTTATACAAGTTTGTGTAGTGAGTTGTTTTTGAAGTACTGGTAAGTAGGCAGGATGGCACAATGACATTCACAAGAGCCTGTTTGAATACATAACCCCCCCACCACACTTTCACTGTTGGACTGCTGGCTGTCCTTTCCAGGCACCCCCCCTCCCCAGGACAGCAAGGGAGATTTTATCAGTTGCTTGCTATAAATGCTATTTGTTCCCCAGCCCTGAAACTGACCTGTGACTGGAAAAAGTAGTGTTGGACTAGGGGAACACAGAGACACATACACACAGACAAGGGAGATGCACTGCAGAATTCCAACACTGTATGTCATATGGGAGTGAATTGCCCACCCTCTGTGACACAGGATGCCTTATACATAAGAAAATAGCCTATGTAAGAAGTAGACCAGGACCCCAAGAACTCAACCAGCCCTTGAAGTCTTGCACTATAGTTAACCCTTTAGTGGCAGAAACGTGTTCTGCTAAAGTTTCTCTCTACTACAAAGAAATCATTTAGTACTAAGCAAGAGTTTTTAGATTTCTAGCTGTATGAATTGGGCAAAACGTAATTAAAAAGAGCCTGTTTTCCTTCCATATGTTTCTCTCAGAATTGAAAACTTGAAGGTCTAAGGGTATAGGCAGCATCTGGAAAGTCTTAATTACATTAATTTAATGTGTTAGATTATTAGTGCTTTATTATCTTGTAACAAATTCATGTGAAGTGCCCATAACATACCTGCTGGTACTCATAATGTTACAATGTTACCCCCTTCCCCAGGAAATAATATATGTCTTCTTTGTTTTTATTATTCTTTTGGTAATAAGGTGAGTCCCACTAGGCCCAAGGCTTGTTTTCAGGGGCAGCACAAGGACATTAGGAAGGTTAAGTGACTTACTCAGGGTCTCACAGTATGCAAGAGGAGGTTGTGGGTATCACACCCTATTCTGCTGGATGTATCAAGCAACATTCACAGCTCATTACTCTAATGTCTAGGCTGTTCTGCCAGCCCTATGCTGTGATTTAACAGCCCCACAGAGTCCCACTACACAATGCAATAACACAGTGACCAAGCAACAGAAAACAGCACACAGGAGTAAAACACAAATAAGGGATATGGGATAAGGTTTATTAGGGAAGGCAGGAACAAGGCTCTGGGGAATGAAAGAAAAGGGTTAAAAAAAAAATGATTGGCAGTCCATGCAATCAACTCTCTACCTACCCCCTCACCCTGTCAGTCCCTCACAGTCCCAGCTAACAGACACAGCAATTATACCATCCCCACAGTCCCTAAGAGCTCCCTGTATTCTACTGGGTAACACAGTTGTTGACTCATCATCATAGGCCCAATGTTCGATGTAGATGCAGCTATTTAACATGCACAGTTATTAAGTTTAAAATTAAAGGGATCACTATTTGTAATCCAAAACAAGGCCAAATGGCCAAAATGCAGGTCTTCTACCTGGGCGATCCCAAAAGAGGCAGTCCAGTTCTGCCTTAACTATCTAACTAAAAGGATTGTAGGGACAAAGGTCTGATTCAGTGGTCATGGTATGCAGATCAAATCAGACCCTGAAAGGTTTCAGATGTATAATGCTGGTCTGTCTGGTGTGCAGTAGCTGCAGGTTGCATACTGTGTCTCTTTGCTGTGTCACAGTGGACATAGTCACATGAGAGGCTTGTAGGCCTATGATGATTCAGCAACTGTGGTACCCAGCAGAATATAGGGGAGCTCTTAGGGACAAGGGACAGGAAGAAAAAAAAAGGATGATGGTGGTGGTGATTAACCCTTACATCTGGGAGGGAATATGGCCCTACTGCACACCCCCCCCACTGGCAACACTGTCCACTATTGAGCTTTGCATGGGGTACCAGCAGGACAAAAGCTTCCACTGGCTGAGGGAGTGAGTGAGAGAGACAGAGAGAGAGACACACAGAGACAGACAGAGACTCAACTGTTGCATGCTTTGAAGAAATTTAGGGCTATGCCTGTAGCTAAGTGGGGGAAGAGCTCCTCCCCCACATCCTGCTTAAACCTGCAAGCAGCGCACCACCCCTGCTTAAATGATCAGCACTGGCGTTCTCGATGCTGGTGCTTAGCTGCTCTCCTTCCTCAATTCTGTCTACCCCCTTTCCCATGTCCTCAGCTTCTCCATTGTTGTTGTGCCCCTCCCTCCTTGTGTGCTCCTGTTGCTGTGTTTTTCCTACCTCGTTCCCTGGTGTTTCCAGTGCTTCTCCTTGCACCGCTGTGCCTTGTTTGCTTGTGGCGTGCTGCCTACTTTCTGGCTTGACTTCCTCTGCCTCCTGCTGCTGCTTGCTCTACTTCCCTGCTCCCCCTTTTGAGCAACCCCGGCTCCATCATGCTACTGCCGCACCATGTATTGCCCTCGCCAGTTTCTCTTCACCTGGCGCCAAGCCTCACGCTGCTCCTCTGGACCTCCATTAATAACGCCGCCAACGGGCTTATGCTCCATTTCGCTGCTGCTTCAGATGCCCCTGCCTTCGGTGCCTTCCTGCCTGCTGCCTCTCTCCTCCTTGGATGACTCTGGATCAATTTTTCTTTTTTCTCTCTCAGCCACAGTTCTGTGCTGCTGTATTGCCCTGCTCCGTGTTGCCTGGACTGTGGTGCATGTCCATTTCATCTCCTGTTTTCCTGCTGCTGATTCTGCTCTACAATGCCATGCTTCAACCTCAGGCTGACATAAAGCAGGCAAACAGAGGCAAACAGGATATCAAACAGTGGGTTATTCACTGAGGCATATGCTGCCCTGCTAGTCACAGATGACTTCCCATTTCCATTACTTGTGTTTCTGGCACTTGAGTCCTGCTTACTTCTCATTATTGCTCTTCTGCTGCACAGATGCAGGTCCCTTATTGTGCACTCACCTTGGCGATACATGCTGTGTCTGGCAGCCCTCCTGGGAGAACCTCCGGTCATGCTAGCCGTTTCTCATTCCCACATACTGGTGTTGCTGATTCCTGCCTGCAGCATCCCGACTCCTGCCAGATAGTTTAAGCATTATGCCTCAGCATGTCTTCAGCACTCGCTCCAGATCCTTCCTACGTACCACCATCTTGGCCACTCCATCGATCTTGCACATTCCAGAACATTGGTTTTCAGTCAAGCCTTCGAGTGCTGGTTGCTGCAGTTCTCACTTTGCTTGTTTCCCACCTCTCCATCAATTCATAACCTTCTGTGCCCTTTACGGATCATTATCGGATTATGCCTCAGGAAATTACATAGGGGTCTTCCCTGTCTTGTCCCCATACCCAAGGGCTCCGATATAAACAGGCAGGTGCTGAGGTCTTCCTTGACAGCTCATCCTGCCTTGGCGGTGTTATGTAATGCCAGATTGATTAAAAACAAGACAGCTGTTATAGCTGATCTTGTTGCAACAACTGATCTGGCTTGCATCACCGTGACCTGGCTGGATGAAAATGCAGGCCCTATATTGGCCTCGGTAACTCCAGCCGGTTTCTCGGTGATACATCGATCAAGGCTGGATCGTAGGAAGCGGGGTGTGGCCATTATGTTTAAGACTGAGCTGGGCCTTATGGGCGTGCCATTGGGAAGTACCAGATCCTTGAATATATCCTGGGTGAGGGTGTAGGCTGCGGATTCTCCTCATCTACTGTCACCAGGAGATGGTGAGAATTCTTGCAGGAGATAGCAACTTCATCATCGAGGTGGTATTGAGGTCCCCCAGATGGATAATTCTGGGGGACTTCAATGCCTGGGTCAACGATGAACTCTCGCATTTTGGTCAAAATCTCCTCCAGCTGATGGCGATGCTGGGCCTATCACAAGTAGTTACCTTCTCAACCTATGTAGGGGGTCATTCGTTGGATCTGATCTTTCTTCTGGGTGTGGAGATTACTGGTCTGGGGGTGGAACCGGTCAGCTGGTCTGACCACCACACCATAAGGTTCAGTTTCAGGGTCCCCCCAATAGGTCTGCCCCTACAGAGTTGGTTCAGTACCGTCTTTTAAGGGGGATTAACCCCAGTGACCTATCGGCAGTACTGGACCTCTCGGGCTTGTCGAGTGAATGCATGAGTACAGATGATCTTGTCCTAGCCTATAATAAGGCTGTTGGAGATGCTCTGGACAAGATTGCTCCAGTTCATGTTCGGCCTCTCACTCTTCGCCCAAGGAGCCCGTAGTTTGATGGCTCCTTGAAGGAGATGACGCGAGTTGGTCGAAGGATGGAGAGAGTTTGCCGGAAGTCTGGCCGTGATGATAACAGGCTTAGATTGATGGCACATTATGATAGCTATCAATCAGAAATCACCCATAAGAAGGTAGAATTCCTGTCCAGGGAGATTTCTGCTGCACAGAATCGACCAGCTCAGCTTTTCCGGACTGTTGACAGATTCTGCAATCCAATCTGTCTCCAGCCCAGAGAAGCTTTTTTTCAGCTAAGATGCGAGGAGTTTGCTTGATTCTTTGCAGATAAGGTTGCCAGCATCAGGTCTGGCATCAGTTCATCCTCCTCTATGAGTGATTGCAGTGGTTGATGGGAAGTGACTGGCACTTTGTCTGTCTGGTCAGATTTTCACCAGCTGGACTTCAATGACAATGTGAAGATCATCCAAACACTGCGTCCAACCAGTTGTAGTTTGGATCCGGGCCCTACACCCCTTTTGATAGGTAGTGTAGATGTTATCTGCCCGATCCTTGCTGACATTGTCTGGAAGTCCTTGGAGAGGGGAGGCTTTCCTGACTCCCTCAAGGAGGTGGTTGTTCAACCACTCCTTAAGAAATCCTCCTTGGATCCAGACTGTCTAGCTAACTACCGACCTATCTCTAACTTGCCATTTGTTGGTAAAGTTATTGAAAAGGTGGTTGCACTGCAGTTGGATGATCATCTTATAACTCACAATGTCTACGATACTCTCCAATCTGGTTTTAGGAAGAAGCACAGCATGGAGACTGCTCTTGTCCGGGTATTGAATGACCTCCTAATGGCTAGAGATCAAAAGGCATGTACCATTCTGGTCCATCTCGCTCTCTCTGCTGCATTTGACACTGTAGACCATGGTGTGCTATTGGAGCGCCTGTGGTTTTTATGTGGACTGTCTGGTACAGTCCTAAACTGGTTCCATTCATACCTCACAGGCAGGTCTCAGAGAGTGACCACTGGAATTCATTCCTCTGGCGCTCACTCCTTGCCTTGTGAGGTGCCGCAGGGCTCTATACTAGCCCCCATGTTGTTTGCAGTGTATATGCTGCCATTGGGAGACATCATCAGGCGATACAGTCTGAGTTTTCACTGCTATGCAGATGATACACCTGTACCAAGTTGTTATCACTGTATTGTCCTCTTTGTGACGAGGTACCTTTGTAAACGAGCCTCTGGCTCAAAGGTTGTAAACTGATGCTTAATAAATAAATAAAATAAATAAATACTCAGCTGTATTTGTCCTTTCTGCCCGGACAGAATGATGCAGTCTCCGTGCTAAATAGTTGCCTTGCTGAGATCAGATCTTGGATGAGTTTCAGCTAGTTGAGACTGAATCCAGACAAGACCGAAGTGTTGGTTGTGGACCCGGGTCATCCGAGGGCAGGTTTGGGGGTTGGACAACCATCAGGTTTATTACTTGGTGGCATGCCACTCACTACCTCAGACCAGGTGCATAACCTGGGCATTATTTTTGACGATGGCTTGGCCTTAAAATCTCAGGTGTCAGCTGTCATCAAATCCTCTTTTTATCATCTGAGGAATATTGCCCGGGTGAAACATCTGGTTCCCTTGGATGATCTTCCAACATTGGTTCACGCCTTTGTTACGACCTGTCTTGACTACTGCAATTCCCTCTACCTAGGGCTTCCAGGGATTGATATCCGCCGCTTGCAGCTGGTGCAGAACGCGGGAGCCAGGCTTTTGACTGGGACATCTAAATCCAGTCATATTACGCCTGTGCTCCGCGGGCAGCACTGGCTGCCTATTCAGTGGCAGATCACCTTTAAGGTTGGCTTGCTAACCTATAAAGCCCTACATGATCAGGGACCTGGCTACCTTAAAGATCTCCTGGTATCTTACAGCCCCCTCCACCCTCTCCTTTCCGCTGATGAGGGATTGCTAGAGATTCCCAGGGCATGATTAAAGATGTCTGGTTCTCGTGCTTTTGCTTTTTCAGCGCTGACCCTGTGGAATTCTCTACCTTGTCGGTTGAGAGAATGCCCAACCGTCAGTAAAATTAAAACTGAGCTTAAAGTTTATTTATTTGACCTAGCTTTCCCTAGTGATTTATAATGTAATTTTAATGTTATTTATACTGGTTGTCTGCTTTTATATTAAGCACCTTGATTTTGAAAGGCGCTATAAAAATAAAGTTGAATTGAATTGAATTACATCATTATCCCTGGACGTTAACCATGCCGCTTCCCTTCGGTGACTACTACCCTTTACTTATCTTACCAGCTGACCTACGTGTGGTTCAGCTGCTCATGCTACCTTTCGTGGGGCTTAGCTACCAAACCTACATATCGACTGGTCGACCTACGTGTGGTCCGGCCGAGCATGCTGACCTTCGGGTTTAGCTACCTTTCTACTCATTTACTGGCTGACTTAAGTCATTTAGCTGCCATGCCAGCTTCATGGGGCTTAGTTGCCACACTCCACTCACTTACTACTCGGGGATTGGATGCACCACCAGTTATTCCTAGCCTTCAGCCATACTACTCGGATCCTGGACCTCGCAGCTCTCACCTTGCTGCTCACTCTTCCTTCCATTGTCAAGGACTTGTTTCCTCCTTCCGTGGATTTAATTTCAATCACGTCGACATTCGTCTCCTTTCATTGGGATGCTCCTTGTCGTACTGCTTCAACTCCAGATTCACTATTATCATTTCATAATGCCTTACTCATCATAGCTCAGCATAAGACTCAGACCCCTACAATTGCCTATTACCTCTGGCAGAGTTACCGACTCGTCTGCCCAGGTCTCTTCATCCCATTCCTTTCCTCCTTGATCACCAGGAACCTCAGTTTATAGCACCCTTCCGCTGTTCTCAGAAGCATGCCTCAGACTATTCCAACACTGCATGGAATTGGCCCAGGATTACGTTACAATTTACAGTAATATTTGCATTCTATTCCTCACAACTTCACTACTACTTCTGCATTGCATGCAGACCGAAATTACTATAACTCTACTTACCATTGCTCTGTAACAGTTTACCGCATTGCACTTCTAAAGGACCTGCGCTCTTACAGCCTGGAGGTCCCTTGAGCTTATATCACTCCAATACATTTACCTATTTCTCAGACCAGGAGCCTCTAACTACTATGGACTGATTTCCTTACTACGTTGCTGCTGTTTCTGCATTACATGCAGTCCGTCATTACTGTTACCTTATCTGCTACTACTCTATACCAGCCTCGCCCAGCTTCGGGCCTAGAGGTTCGCACTTCTACTATATGCCTGCCTGCCACCATGTTGCCAGCCTTAGGGGCTCCAATCTACTATGAACTCATCCAGGATTGTTTGGCCATGCGTCATCTATTCTTTGTCTGCTTTGCCTTGCGTGTCTATCATACGAATTACTGCTGCTACATTCCTGCCAAGACACTTGCAGTAGTTGAGCTTATCCACAAGACTTTCCATCTCAAGTTTTATGCTCCACAGCTTATTGAACCGTGCATCAACGCTGCTTCATTTGACTCAACCTCTTCCGTTATCACCATCTTTGACCATGAGCTCAACTATTCAGGACTCGTCAGATTATTCTCACCAAGTCAATTGTAAGCCAATGTACCATTCTAGCTTTCGAAACATGGATATCTACATCGGTTCACAACCATTTGGATCCAGATGAAGCTTTCGATTCCCATGCTATTACCATTCCTTCATTCTCCTGGCCGAATATTGTACATAATCTATGCCATGTAACTCCCCTGCTACTACGTCTGCATCATGCAGCTTTAGTTACTCCTACAACTGACCTATGTTCATGTCCACTTATTAATTTTACTTGCTCATACTACCTGCTTCGCCCTTTCAGGGCCTAGAGGTCATACGACTAACTCGCCATTACAATCTACTGTGCTTCTCGTGAGCTCAAAATACATCTGAACTATGTCTGCCTATTCAATATGATCTCTACCTTCTTCAAATACTTGCTTCCCCTCTCCAGATTGGAAGTTCCTACTGCTCCACTATCCCGATCACGCAGCATATGCCAGTTCTTGTGCTTCATCGCCACAGCCTTCGTTTGCTAACCTTGCCAGGCGGAACTTGACCCAACTGTCCTCCATCTGGACATGGATGCTGAACCTTGATTCCTGGATCTCCTCTACACGGTCATTTGCCCCTGCTGGAGTGCTTCACCACCTTCAACTCATCGCTCCAATTCATATCAACCATGGATTCCACTCTTCTTCATTCCGACCTGCTCATGGATTCTCGGACTTGGAGTTTACTAGATGGATGTTTGCTCTATTCACCTGACATGTCACAATCCATACGTCTTCAGTTCTCTGCTTTTCTGATTGGGTTCTACAACTTTGGGGTTCGGATTAACCATTTAAAATATTTAGGAATACTCTTCTTTAGCGTGCCCAGAAGGACAGGCAGGTCAGTAGCCATGGGTCCTCAGAGGTTTCCCCCAAGGGGGGGGGTCCTCTCCTGTGTACTACTGGCCACACTCTCTGGAGCTGGATCCAGATTGTCTAGCTAACAACCGGCCTATCTCTAACCTGCCATTTGTTGGTAAGGTTATTGAAAAGGCAGTTGCGTTGCAATTGGATGATCATCTTACACCTCACAATGTCTGTGATACTCTCCAGTCTGGTTTTAGGAAGAAGCATAGCATGGAGACTGCTCTTGTCCGGGTATTGAATGACCTCCTAATGGCTAGAGATCGAAAGGCATGTACCATTCCGGTCCTTCTTGATCTCTCTGCTGCATTTGACACTGTAGACCATGGTGTGCTGCTGAAGCACCTGTAGTCTTTTTGTGGTCTGTCTGGTACAGTCCTTAAATGGTTCCATTCTTACCTCACGGGCAGGTTTCAGAGAGTTGCCACAGGACTTTATTCCTCTGGTGCTCACTCCCTGCCTTGTGGGGTACCGCAGGGTTCCATTTTAGCCACCTTGTTGTTTGCAGTGTACATGCTGCCATTGTGAGATATCATCAGGCGATACAGTCTGAGTTTTCACTGCTATGCAGATGATACTCAGCTGTATATGTCCTTTCTGCCCAGACAGGATGATGCACTCTCCATGCTAAATAATTGCTTTACTGAGATCAGATCTTGGATGAGTTCCAGCTGGCTGAGACTGAATCTGGATAAGACTGAAGTTCTGGTAGTGGACCCATGTTGTCCGGGGGTGGGTTTGGGGGCTAGACAACCATCAGGCTTATTACTTGGTGGTATGTTACTCACTACCTCAGATCGGGTGTGTAACCTGGGCGTTATTTTTGATGATGGTTTGACCCTAAAATCTCAGGTGTCAGCTGTTGTCAAATCCTTTTTTTACCATCTGAGGAATATCACCTGGGTGAAACACCTGGTTCCCCCGGATGATCTTCCAACACTGGTCCATGCCTTTGTCACTACCCATCTTGATTACTGCAATTCCCTCTACCTAGGGCTACCAGGGGTTGATATCCGCCACCTGCAGCTGGTGCAGAACGATGTGGCCAGGCTTTTGACTGGGACTTCTATAACCAGTCATATTACGCCCGTGCTTCGCAAGCTGCACTGGCTGCCTGTTTGGTGGTGGATCACCTTTAAGGTTGGCTTGCTAACCTTTAAAGCCCCACATGATCAGGGACCCGGTTACCTGCAAGATCTCTTGGTACCCTACTGCCCCCTCCGTCCTCTCCGTTCCACCAACGAGGGATTGCTGGAGATTCCCAGGGTACAATTAAAGACATCTGGTTCTCGTGCCTTTGCTTTTGCGGCGCCAACCCTGTGGAATTCTCTACCTCGTCGGTTGAGAGAATGCCCAACTGTCGATAGATTTAAAATTGAGTTAAAAACCTATTTATTTAGCTTAACTTTCCCTAGTCATGGATGATCTGTTTCAATGTTCTTGTCTATTTTATCTTTTTGTATCTGATTTTATGTACAGCACCTTGGTTCCGAAAGGCGCTATAAAAATAAAGCTGATTTGATTTGATTTGGAGGAGGTGATCATACTGCTACTCATATTGGGGATGTCTTCCTGCTCAACTCTTTCAACAGTTAATACAGAACAATCGTGAATATTTTTTGGGGGGTCTCATAATACTGAGCTAAGCATCCTTCCTACGGTGGTATACAGAGAAAGGCCAAAACTATCAAATCATAACAAGTGACTCATCAGTTCATGCATCTAAGCACCTTGCATATGCTATCCAGTTCATACATACTACAATCACTGACTTGCTCATGTCTATGCCAAGTACCTAAGCATGAATCATTTCATACTACTAATAATACCTTACAAGCATTATCCTACTTACTGGCCTGGCCTCTGTATCCAAGCACAATTTACAGTATCCAGCTACAGTATGTAACATAAGCACTGAGCCCTGAACCACAGTTAAATGAAATGTGTGTGTGTGTGTCTCTGTCTCTCTGTTTCCCCTATAGCAGCACCGCTCAGGAAAGTCAATGTCAGTGAAGTGTTGCAAGTGGTGTCTGTGGCTCTGTCATCTACCTCAAGGTATGTGGGCCACATAGACACAGAGGGAGCTCCTGTGAGACACACACAGAGACATACGCACTTTGCACCGCAAAGACAAGTATGTACAGTACATGTTGTATATGATGCTTCAAATTCAAAGGCTTTTTACCAAATTCCCACTTCCTCCAGGTAATTGAGAAATATGATCTTCTATTCTACTCCCTGCCACTGGACAGAATTTAACACTGAATCATCAACTACAGGCCCTGGTAAAAACATAATTTTAATAGTATTAAGTCAATCAAATAATTAGCTGCAGCCAGTCAAGACATTTAACTGGTGGTATAAAAGTATGGTCATATTGTGTTATAAACAGTATTCTCACTAAGGGTTAGAGAATTAGGCCATTGGCAACTTCCGTTTGGCTTTAAAGCCATACATTTGGTTCAATTTCCAGATTTCAGCAAAACTATTTTATCTACAAATACAGTAATTATTTTGGTGCAAGTTGACCACAAATAGGGGGTAAGAAAGTCTTAAGGTCAGCAATGAATATGAATTATTATCGCTTACTAGTTGCAGGTACTGTTAGCAAGCATCTGCTGTGGATTGCTGTTTGTGGTGTTGTGACACAGCCTGCAAATCCCACCAAGACAGCCGCAGCCCAGTGTGAGCTACTGTAATAGTTACTATTCATCGCTGACCTCAAGACATACTGTATACCACCACGTAGTCTCCGCATCACATGCGTGCCACTTTCTATATTTTTTGTGTGTCTGGTTTCATTGATTTTCAAATTACATGAGCATACCCCCCCCCCAAAAAAAAGTTATGCATCAAAAATCCTAAAAATTAAAAGACATTAAATATACGGCATTACATTGCATGTGAGGGGTCTTCATTAACTGATACCAACTCTGTGTGCTCTGTGTTCTCAGTAGCACACCAGATCATATGGAGCTTGCTGGTGATGACGATGTGAAAGTTGTTAACGTTGTCATCACAGGAAGGAGTTGCTTCACTACTGCTGGGGTGGCATGCCAGATTATGGGACCAGTGTCAGTGGGAAAATCCAGATAGACTTGCCACCGGGAGATACAGGAGTGGGAGTAATAGTAGATGTTTAAGCAATAAGATACTGTATCACCGAGTGTTAGTCAGTGGGAAAGTTACCTGTGCCTCCTGTTATGGTGTGGCATGAGGTGCAGCCATGTGCCTTCATTAACATAGGAAATGGGTAAATCCCACAGCAACCCTTGCCATGGAGTGTATTAAAAACTGGACCCAGTTGTGAAAAACACTAAACCACAAAATTAATAAATGTTTTTATTAATCAATACATAATGATGTGATGCATCCACCAATCAATAAAATCGTCCTTAATTTAATTGTTTTGCACAGCTGAAAGTAGATTGTTTGTGCAACAGAACTTGGTTTCTCATAAACAGGTTCATGTCTACCTAATTCCAATACACATGCTTTTAAAGGGACACTGTCAATCCCCTTAGGTCTCAAAGTGTCCCTAGTTTAAAAAACACATTTTATGATTGCCAACATTCTGTAAAGATTGCTGATGTTGCTGGTAGTTTGATTTTGACTTTTTTTTTTCTTTAAAAAAATGAAAAACAGACTGCCCACTATACTGGTGTTACCACACAAACACAGGTTTGTTTACTTTGCTTAATCAGTCCAACTGCATCTTTCCTGGACTTGGGAACACCCACAACACACTCTAGCCCCTCATGATGCAGTGGATGTTTAGGAGGCTACTGCCTCATGACTGATTGCACTGTTTGGGTGTGTTTCTAATGCTCAGGAAGCATGCTGTAAGAACAGATCCAGGATTGTAAACAAAACGTTTTATAAACATACATTACCATGCATTTCAGTTCCACTAAACAAGGAGACAGATGAAACAAACAGCAGCATTAATGAATTTTAGAGAAGGTATGCAATCATAAAATGTAGGTTTTTTAAAGAGAGTTTCTGACCTGAGAGCAGCTACCACTCACACACAGTGGTAGCTGCCCTCATCAGCCGTTATTCTAGCCCGGTTTTATTCAATAAAAGCAGTTGGTACCTGAATAATTTCACTCATCACTTTCATAAACACACTGGAAACCCTCTGTCTTTTCATTGCTGGGTTCGGCGGCCACGCCCCCATGCTCAAGCACGTAATGACGTGCGGCCAGGGAGAGTGCGGAAGTGCACCCCATTCAAATGAATGGGGCTTGATTTCTCATTCAGTTTTAAGCTCAAAATGGTCCCCGGCGGTGTAGAAGGACACTGCTCAACTAACATGGGCCATGTTGGTTGATGATCGTGTGTATTCGTTCAACAGGCAGATAATCAGCCTGTTCATTGAATGAAGTAGCACTCTCCTGGCCACATCGTCATGTTGGCGAGTGCGGGCATGGCGGCAGTTCGGCACTGAACGGAGGGACTCAGTATTTATGAGATTACCGGTATTCGAGTACCAACTGCTGGTTGATAACCGGCTCGCTCTGACTGACGAGCTGCTTCTACTGTGTCAATCGCTTCTACCATTGGAAATTTCCTTTAACTAGAAATAATATGGTGAAAACAGGTTGACGGGTGTCCTTTAAGAACTACAGTAAACTGTTTGTAAAGCACTTGAATACTACCTTCCTTTCCCACCTGTTTCTTTATTTTTTCTCACCCACCCGATCAGGTTTACACCTTTGGCAGAGCCTGGCAATGACAGGCAGGGGAAAAGGTTTGGCAACTGGGCAGTCACACACCGAGAGACATGGATTTCACACTGGGATGCCTGAGTCTAGTGCAGGCTAGCATCAGGTTCTGGTGGTATGGGACTCCATTTTCAGATTTACAGACTGGAAGATGTTCAAGCCTTATCCAGAGAACTGCTTGTTTTGTTGCCTACCTGGTGCAAGGGCTGTGGATCTCACTTCAGATTGCTGGTGGGGATAGAGGGAAAGTAGCTGTTGTTCATATTGGGGAGCTTGCAACACCCATTTACATGCCTACATTGGTGAAAAGATCAATATGGACCCTTTTCTCTGAGAACGCAAATACAAATTTGTTGCAGGTGGGAAGCCACCTTAGTTATGACACCAGAGGTTGCTGTAGCCCACTCCCATGGCATTAATATTACAGGGTTGTGCTGCTATACACTTCTTTCCATGGCAGTTAATAGGGAGTAAAAAGCTATGCCAGTATGTTTATAATTATTGAGCTTGACTCTACATAGTCATTTGTTTTAAAAAGTATCCAATGTTTCTTTCTAATACTTTTTAGATTATTTTTTTATTAATAATTCAGCATCATGTGTGAATGGCTACCTTTTAGTTTTTGATACATTCTAATAACAATATGTTTATAACCATTGGTGAGCTCCCTTAGATAGTCAGTATGCACTATACTACTTAAATGCGGTACTTCTACATTTACTTCCACACATGCGCAACATACTCTGGTCAGCAAGAGTAACGGTAACAGCGCGGCATTCTTTACTCACTCTCGTTATACCCCATCACTCTGAGCAGCCATATTGGCTCTGACCAGAGTTTGTATATTTTTATAAACATCCCTTTGCTGCCACATTTTCATTTTACTACCTTTTGTCTTGCACTTTAGTTCACCCATTGCAAAAATGTGTCATAATTGTGACTCAATTTACAAGACTCCATTCAATTTGAGATGTAAGGTTTATTTGGGGGGTATAGTCCCACCATACTCCACCCTGTCAAAGCTGACTAACCTTTGGCGGGGGCCTGCACTGAGGGTGATTAATCTTGCATATCAAGATGCTTCCAACAAGAGAATGAATGGCAATGGGTTACATGGTAGTGGGGTACAACCCTCTGAGAAGGTGTCCCTATCCATTTCCCTCCCCAAGTAGCCCTCCCTAGCAATATCACATCGGCAGATAAACAGACATTGGTAAAACAAGATGAACAGGAACAAACATATCACCTTTCGGGCAGGAGCTGAATATCTGCTTTGCCTTTCTTCATGAGACAAGGCCATAACAAGGCTTTGTTGAAAATTTGGTGTACAAATATTACAAAACAACAAATTCATGAGCCTACATTACATTTTGCTAATGCAGGCTTGTAACTTTGCTAATTTTCAATATTTTACACCAAATTCATTGCTCTCCAACCAATATAGCTGTTTATTAGTGATGGTTTGCAACCGCATTATTTCCATGCATTCCAAAGGCTGTATCAGTTTGTTTCCCTGAATCCCAATGAAGCAGTGCTAAAGAGAGAGAATGTACGTCTTCATTTTGGGACTTTGGGGCATAATTCATGTATTGTGTATAGTTTGCTGTTTGGAAATCCCACTTGAATCTCCCCAGTTGTATAGTGGGATAAAAGATAAACCAAACAAGTTAGTCAACACCAGTAGTTCAGCAGTATTAGAATAATGTAACTTAAGATTGATTGATGGAGAAGGAGTGATGCAAGCTTATACTGGCATGATGGGCTGCATCTGTCCGGGAGGGGAACCAGGATCCTAGGTGATAGGTTTAAATGCTTCATTGCCAAGCTTTTAAACTAGCCAAGGGGGGAGGCACTAGAAAGGAGCAGGAAAATCCTAGCCCCCCCCAAATAATCATGGTAGTAAGTGCGGCAAACACCAACATAGAGGTGTCGATGGGAGAAGAGCAGGGGTAAATGGAGAAAGTGACAAAGGCAAGAAGGACAGGGATGGGGCAAGGGAGTAAGGCCATCAGGAAATGGAGGTAAGAGTACCAATGCCCGTAGTCTGGGCAACAAGCTCCCTGAGCTGATGGCCTTAATGGAAGAGGATGCCTGGATATCGTAGCAGTCACAGAAACATGGTACACAGAGGAACCATGACTAGGATGTTAACATACCAGGGTACATAACCTACAGGAGAGACAGGCAGGGGAGAAGAGGGGGAGGAGTAGCTCTCTATGTAAAGGAAGGGATAAAAGCAACTGAACAAAAGAGTAAACAGGGAGGGGTGTGGGTCACCTTGGAGACTGGAAAGGGCACCACAATCCGCACAGGGGTTGTGTACAGACCCCCATGTCAGGGGGAAGGAATGGACAAGGATATTGTATTTAGCTTTTGTTGACTGGGTAAGTGCACTAGACAAATCCTGCCTATTTTCAGGCACGACCCGGGGGAGGGGGATACAGATGAATGCCAACTGACCTTGAACCAGATTAAGCTATTGGTGGTATTTTTTTTTAGTGAATGAGGGAAATTTGGCCAGGACACCGGGGAAATTCCCCTACTCTTTTCGATAAGTGCCATGGGATCTTTAACATCCACCTGAACTACCACCAATTCAGGCAGATGGGACCTCGGTTTAACGATATGATAGAAGGCATTCTTAGAATGGCAGAGAAAGGGGAGATACTGTTGATGGGAGACCTGAATATACCAGATGTTAACTGGAGCACATTTGCTGCAGCCACATCCAAGAGCAGGGCCATTCTTGATGCCCTACAGGTGGCAGGCATTAGACAGCTAGTTTTGGAACCCACTCATGAGGGAGCAATCTTTGACCTCTTACTCTCAAACGGGGGCAGTGAGAGGATCTCAGATCTAGAAGTGGGTTGCCATCTGGGGACAAGTGACCATCAAACAGTGTGGTTCACGTTAAACTCAGCTACAGAGTCAAGCCATACAAAGTGAGGGTACTGGACTTTAGGAGGGCTGACTTTGTAAGATGGGAGGTGCCTCAGAAAAGCACTAGCAAACAGGCTAGAAGGAGGTGTGGAGCAACAATGGGGAATTATCAAAACTGCCATCACAGAGGCAGCAAGCCTTTGTGTGAAGCAAATAAACAAATCAAAATGAAAGAAAAAGCCACTATGGTTCTCAAAAGAGGTGGCTGTGAAAGTCAGGAAGAAAAAGACAGCATTCCGGAAGTATAAGGAAACACAGAAGGAGCAGGACAGAGAGCTGTACCAGTTAAGGCAGAAGGAAGCAGGGAGGGAAGTCAGAATAGCAAAGGCCCAAACTGAGGAAAAGATAGCCAACTCAGTTAAAGAAGGGGGATAAAACCTTTTATAGGTACATCAGCGAGCGTAGAAAGACAAAGGGAGGGATAGTGAGGCTGAATAGAATGAATGGTGGGTGGGCAGAGGGGGACAGTGAAAAAGCACGATTACTGAACGAATATTTCTGCTCAGTATTCACAAAAGAGGAGGGGGAAGTGCCTAATCCAATTAACAGAAGCACTATTGATAGGGGGGGTCGATCCCAGTCCTTTCACAGAAGAAAGGGTTCTGCAAGAACTCCTAAAACTGAAGGTGGACAAAGCAATGGGCCCTGATGGAATTCACCCAGAATTCTAAAAGAATTAAGGGAGGAACTAGTGAAACCACTGGCTACTCTTTTTAATAAATCATGGGAGGATGGTGTGGTACCCGAGGACTGGAGGAAGGCGGATGTGATTCCCCTTCACAAAAGTGGGTCCAAGACAGAGGCAGGAAACTACAGACCTGTCAGTCTGACCTCTGTGGTAGGGAAAGTGATGGAGTCACTTCTGAAGGAAAGAATAGTCGAGTACCTAGAGGCTGGTGGAGCACAGGACCCAAGGCAGCATGGGTTCACAGCGGGAAGGTCATGTCAGACGAATCTAATAGATTTCTTTGACTGGGTGACCAAAGTAGTAGACCAGGGAGGGGCTGTGAACATGGCCTACCTAGACTTTAGCAAGGCATTTGACACAGTCCCACACAAAAGATTAATAGTCAAATTAACCAGCCTGGGAGTGGGACCCAGGGTGGTAGCCTGGGTAAACATTGGCTGGACAACAGGACACAGAAGGTAATTGTAAATGGAGTCCACTCTGAAGAAAGGGGTTACTAGTGGGAATGCAGGGTTCAGTATTGGGTCCAGTCCTTTTAATGTCTTCATCAGTGACATTGCAGAGGGACTGGAAGGAAAAGTATGCCTTTTGCAGATGACACAGATCTGCAACAGGGTTGATACACAAGGAGGCGTGGAAAGGATGAAAGGGACTTGGCAAGGTTGGAGGAATGGTCAGAAGTATGGCAGCTAGGATTCAATGCAGAAGTGCAAAATAATGCACCTGGGAAACAAGAACCCAGGGAAGAATACACAATGGGTGGGAGGTAGTAACAACAACAAAAAGGAAAGGGACCTGGGGGTAATCATATCAGATGACCTTAAGGTTAGCAAGCAATGTGAGAAGGCAGTAGGAGGGCTGGGGGTATACTGGGATGTATAGGGAGGGCATCATCAGCAGAAAACAGGAAGTTGTTATCCCTCTGTACAGACAGTTGGTGAGACCCCATCTGAGTACTGTGTCCAGTTCTGGAGACCCCATCTCCGCAAGGACATAGACAGGATAGAGGCAGTCCAGAGGAGGGCAACTAAAATGGTGCAGGGTCTGCAAGAGAAGCCGATGAGGAGAGACTAAAGGAGCTTAATATGTATACCCTTGAGGAAAGAAGGAGAGGGGGACATGATAGAAACTTTTAAGTACCTCAGTGGAATCAACAAAGTCCAAGAGGGTAGCATCTTTCACAAAAGAGACTTGCAAGAACAAGGGACACAATTTAAAGATAGAAGGAGGGCGGTTCAGGGGCAATGTGAGGAAGTATTATTTCACAGAGAGGGTAGTGGATGCATGGAACAGCCTTCCTGAGGAGGTTGTGGGGTCTAAAACTGTGGGAGAATTCAAGAATGCATGGGACAGACATAAGGCAATTCTTGTGGGGGGTAGGAAGAAATAGGCTGTTGGTTAACTAGGATCTGTGGCCTATCCTGTAGGTAGGGAAATGGGCAGACTAGATGGGCCTAGCGGTCCTTATCTGCCGTCAAAGTCTATGTTTCTATGTTTCTATTTCCAACACTGCTTCAATGTAATACCTGTGCTGTTAAATTCTGATTTTATATGAGCAAGGTTCTAACACATTTCAGAGGCTCATTTTCACAGCTTATTTTTGGCCTCTCTGAGAATTCTGCATGCTTGTGAGTCACAAATGAAATTAGATTGCATAATTTCTTGCCAAGCTTTCTTTTCTGTTTTGCAGAAGTGTGATGTGCTCTGGGAAGACTTTCATCAGAAGCTGGTGGATGGGGCTCTGCTGACCCTGGATACCTATCTGGGACAGTTTCCTGACATCAAAGTACAGTAGCAGTAATATAATACTACACTCTTTCATTTATAGGGAAACAATGATTAGTTATTTTAGGCTGTGATTAGCAATTGTGTTGAAATTACTGTTTATAAATGCACTGAATTAAAAAGTGTAATTTAATCAGACAACACAGTCCAGTTTGTTTAATAAAACAAGAACTGTAAGCCAAAGTAAATATGGATTTTAAAATTTATTTTCTGCACTGATCTTTAAAATGCAGCAATCTAAAATTTCAGAGTATATTGATGGGATGGGTAGCTATCCAGCAATACAGCATATATTGTTTTCATACACAGTTTATTTTTAACCTACATGTGGAACAGGCTTCTAAAGTGCTACATGATAGTGCCCAAAGCCTGAACACTAAACGTTTTCATTGTGGGATAACAGCATACCATAGGAAGTGAGGCGTGATGTGAATCCAAGTGCTTTAAGTACCTGAAAACTGTCATTGTGCTGTTATTCCATGGTTAAATATAATACATTCTGAAGTACCTTATTGCAATAATAAAATGGTTTCCCTGATTTTAAATTTTACAACTGAGTAATGAGGTTTGGAATGTTAAGTATATTTGGCCTCTGTTGCTATATGGAATATATGATTATAGATTATAGGGGCAAGTACTTAGGGCTGAGTATGGTGATTAATGTTAACCCCCTAGCTTTGCACAGTCACAGCTTCGCCCCTGTTCAATGGAATTGTACACAATTTTGCATGTGTGGTTTAGATGGCAAATTCTCTTGACTTGGCAAGTTTCGTTATGGTTGGATATCTGGATTCCATGATCTGGATAGGGCAACAAGTGGAAAAAGTGGGGGGTTTACCATTTTTATTAGCTCTCACCTACAGCCCATATGGTTTGGCATTTTGTTCTCAAATTTTCAAAGATAAAAGGGGATTGCCCTAGAATGGTGCCTATTCTTGATTTGGAGAATAAATATGAATCCATTCCTGAGTGATAAGACTCTGAAATGTTGGTTCTGAGCATGCTCAGTAGGATCTTTCATTTATGAGTTTAATATAAAAGCAGAATATTTGGCTCAGAAATAAGGAATCTTCCTTCGTGAGCAAAAATTCTTCTTTCGGGATGAAAGAACAATCTTTCTATGGCAGCCATTTTGTTTCTGTTTTTTATTTTTCTATTTTAGTCTTTGGTAACCAGGTAAGGCCCCCTAGACACAAGTGCCTGTTTTCAGGGGAGACCTGGGAGCACTGGGAAGGTTAAGTAACTTGCTCAGAATCGCACAGTATGCATGTGGAGGTTGTGGGAGTCAAACCCAGGTCTGATGGATGTACCAAACTCATTCACAGCTCATTACTCTAATCTCTAGGCCATACTGCCAGCCCCACAAAAAGAAATGTTTTGAAAACTGATAAAAATGATGCCTTGGAGAAAAACATACATGTGAATCTAACTAAACAGGATTTGTTTAGCTCAGTTCTGGAGTTTGTTTTTGAAAACAGCCCCTAAATGTGGTTTTGGGACATCCCAAAGATCCTTACTGAGGCTTGTTTTCTGAGCCAAATTTCTTCTTTTGTAAGTCTCACAAAAGAAGAATCTTGGCTCATGAAAGAAGATGGTGGGATTTAGTTTGTTTTTCATACTTCTTTCATGAGCCGGCCTCTTCTTTCTTTAGTCACAACAGAACTCACAAAAGAAGAATCTCTGCTCACAAAAGAAGATGGTGGGACATGTCTCGCAATCTTCTTTCATGAGCAGAGATTTTGCTTTTGTGACTCATGAAAAAAGAGGATGACTGACAAAAGAACTATAAAAAAAAAAAGAACTCCCACCAGTCTTTCATGAGCTGAGATTCTTCTTTCATGAGTTCTTTCCTGACTCATGAAAGAAGAAGGTTGGATCACAAAAGAAGAATGGGACATAGATTTTTTTCACAGTTCTTTTTGAGGTCATACGAAAGAACCATTGTTCTTTTGTGTGTTGCTATGAAAAAACTGTCCGTGACTCAGGCATTCTGTCTATCTATATGTCTGTCTGTCCATCTGTCAGTGTATCTAATCTATCTATCTATTTATTTATGTATCTATGTATCTAGCTATCGATCTATCTGTCTTTTTTTTTATTTTTGTTAAGTGGACTGGGGTGCCCACCCCCAGTACTGCTTCTTTCTCCCACCTCCCCTCCAGGTTGTCCCCCATCCCATGTTTAAGTTTTAAGCAGTGCAAGTAGATTGGGGTGCCCACCCCAATACCACTTCTCTTGCCGCCTCTACTCCAGGTTACCCATCCACCTTTGTTTTATATATGTGGTGACACCATGGTGCCCACCCCCAGTGCTGATGAAGATCATCCTGCCACTAAGAGGCCCAACCCCCAGTTTGGTTTCTGTCCCCCGTCAGTAAAGAAAACTGTCCCTCATTGATCTTTTTTATTTTTTGTAAGCTGGAGAAAAGAAAATGGTCAATCTGTGATCTGCTCCCCCATGCCCTCAGCCAACCCACCCAGCCCACCTGACACCCGCACAGCACCCACCCCCTCACACCCGCACTCACCTGAACATGTTCCATGATGTGTTCACTTACATTCTCAACATGAGAACAGCAACCTTCTTGAAATGTAAAGCTGCAGCTGGAGTCGTGCTGCTGGCTTCAGTTACAGCAGTGAGCCACTGATCTGTTTGTCTGCATGTCTCTGTGTCTTGCTCTATCTATCTATCTATCTATCTATCTATCTATCTATCTATCTATCTCTTTGTCTGTCTATCTTTTATTTTTGTTAAGTGGACTGGTGTGTCCACTCCCAGTACCACATCTTTTTCCCCCTTCCAGGTTGCCCAATCCCCCTTTCCCATGTTTAATTTTTGTAAGTAGTATAAGCAGACCAGGATGCCCACCCAGTACTGCTTCTCTTCCGCTCTCCCCTTCAGGTCACCACTCCCCTTCTGTGTAATATGCATGGTGGCACCAGGGTGCCCACCCCCAGTGCTGCCGAAAATCATCCTGACACTGGGGTATCCCATCCCGGTAACATGTGATGTGAGCGAGTCAAAATTAAGCCTCTCAATTTGATCAACTCAATTCGATTGCTCGTAGTAAGAGCGAGTAAAATGGAACAGCGATGAGTACTGTATAGGGAGTGTAGCAATGAGCTACACTCACTGGAGCAGGATATGGGGAAATGTTTGGCCAAGCCTTGTTTGGTGTAGTGGTTTGAGCCACTGATCCTGGAGCTGGTGGACCTGGATTCAGGTCCTGGTCCTGTTGTAATGGAAATTTATTTTTTGTGTGTTTCTCCTTTTCCCCTGTGTCAGCGTCTCCTCCCACCCCGAGTTGATTATAATAATTTTAGGGGGTGTGGAGGGCATAGCCCACCACATAAAAGTACTTTATTTCATTGTTCTCTTTTGGGATAGTTAGCGACCATCACTGTTTGTGGTGTCACTGTAATTCTGGTCGCACTTTTGACTTCAGGCCGTATTTGATTCACTCTTTTTGGGTGGCAACATTTAGAAGTCACCATTATCACATAAAACCTCCCATCCTCAATGTCAGCTTCTATCCCCCTACAATAAAGAAAAACATCTCTAGATATTTTTTTGAGGGGATAACCATAAAAAAAGAAAATGGTCCATTGGTGATCTGACCACCCACCCCGATCCCCACTTAGCATCTACCACCCAACACTGTGCTGTGAAAGAGGACCGCTTGGTGACCTACTCCTGAGGTCAGAGTTAAGAGGTTGGTTGAAATGCCTCCATTGGTATCTGCTGAATATTGAATGTGGAAGAACAAAATTGAACTGAGGAAAGAGCTAAGGGGTTCTGTTCATGGTTATTGAGCAGCTCAGAAAGAAGCCAATAGTGAATTGCAAGGCATGGGAAAAGGTGAGTTTCTTTCACACCAGTTCTGTTCTGAAAAGTTGCGGCCACTACTGCTTCAAGCCAGGAGCTTGACTGGACTGCCAGCCAGCAGGTGAACACTGAGAACTGTGTCATGGCTGCTGTTTTTCATCTCTCACAGTTTGGCTGTGATGTTGAATGATCTCCTGGCTTCCCACAGATGCCTTTTCAGGGTATACCATCAAGATGTCATCGGAATGTCAGCACAGTGAAAATCGCAATGACAAAATAGCATGAGTCAAAACAGCTACATGGACAATAACAGCATGGATATTATAGTGCTGCTGTACATGTAGCTGCTTTAACTCACACTATGTAGTTTAAATCCAGGACTGTGTGTTGCCCAACCGTGCTGGCAGCATAGCACAGAAGTTGGAGTCAGGAGCTGTGAATGGTCCTGCTACAGTTAGCAGACCTGGGTTCAAGCCTGATGGGTTCCTCTTTATTTTTTCATCATGCCCACCATCACACTCCCACCCCTCCTGAGCTGCATCCCCCTGGAGTAGAATACTAAATCCCCCTCCAATTCCCCCCAAGTTGTGTCCCCTCGGAGTAGAAATAATTAACCTCCCACCCCGAGTTGCATCCCTCCCTTGAGTTCACGCTATGTGTGCCTTGCGGCATTTTCACATAGCATGAATGTCCATTTTACTGTTTATCATGCATGGTTTTTGACTACATTTTGTTTTATTTCACTGTTTTATGGGTGAACCTCTTTTCAGGATGGGTCTTAGGAAAAGCGAACCTATGGAGATTGACGTCAGTTTGGACTTTCAGGGGTGGTATGAGAACCTTTGGGTTCAAAAAACCTTTTGTCAGTTTTTAGATGCTGTCCTGGGCTTAAACCTATAATTGTGACATCAGTGGGAGTGCTGCCTGAACATTTTACAGTTGTGTTTTAGGTTACTCTGGTGAGAACAGAGACTGTCTCTTTCAAAACTCTGTTTTGTTTTGGATAGAAATACTTATTTTACTTAACATGGACTCTAATTCTGGACTCTAATAGCACTACAGGCTATATAAGGATTCTCCTTAGAGGGATAAAGTGTTATATTTTAAGTTATTGGGGGGTTAGGTAAGGAAGGGGAGTATAGTGGCATGATTGCTGGGAAGTGTGATGGTAAATGTATATTGTATTACTGTATGTGTGGATGGTGAGAGTGTGTCATTTGGGCAGGTTTAGGGGGTGATATTTTGGGTTGGGGCAATTGACTGGTTGGCAGTGTGAAAAAGAATATTGTGGGGAGTCATGTGCTAGAAATAATGGGCCTCTCAAATTAGCTACACCCCATTCCAGCTGCTGAACCTCCACCCTTTTGATGCCACCCCCCCTCAGTGACAGCATATAGGTGCTGTAGGGAGGTGGGTATTGCTAGGAAGCAGGATGGTAGGCAGTGGAGAGCAGGATGGTCTAATGGGGTGGGCATAGTTGGTTTGGCGAGGACCAGGAGGCACTCTGGGGAAGCATGGGTCCAAGAGAGAGAGGCCTGATGTGTTTGGTGTCCATAGCCAGGGACCCTGCTGGACCAAGTGGGCAGGTAGCCAATAGACCAGCAGCTGCTGCAGATTCCCTGAGGGTGGTGCTTTGCAATGCCCAGTCGATGAGGAACAAGACAGCTATTATGGCAGATTTGATGTCTGGTTCCTCAATTGATCTGTTTTGTGTTATGGAGACTTGGCTTGGGGATGATGATGGCCCTGTTTTGGAGGTGGCCATACCAGTTGGTTTTTCCATAGTGCACTATCCACAGAAGGATCATAGAAGGTGGAGTGGCCAGTTTTAGATCCAAATTGAGTTTCACCATACACCTAGTGGGAATGACCTCATCATTTGAATGCATGCTTGTGCAGGGGAGTCCAGTTTCAGGGTGCAGGATCTTCCTCATTTACCCACATGCGGGGGATGGGACAGTTTTCCTGCAGGAAATCACAGACTTCCTTGCCAAGGCAGTGTTGGAGTCACTCACCCAGATGTTTAATTCTGGTGACTTCCATGCCTGGATCAATGATAAAGGGTCACAGTTTGGTCAGGAATTCCTCCAGTTAATGGATTCTCTGGGCCTTTCATAGGTGGTTATCTGTGCAACCCAGCAGCATGGCCATGCTTTGAACCTGGTGTTCTCATTGGGGCTTGAGCTCAGTAACCCCAGGATTGATCTGTTTAGTTGGTTGGATCATTGTATGGTGACTTTTTCTTTTGGGACTCCCCCCCCAGTGTCCAACCACTATGGAGATGGTTCAGTATCTCCCTTTAAAGGGATTGTCCCCAGAAGGACTTCAGGTGGTAGTGGATGTCTAGAGCATGTGGGCTATGTGTGCGGGTGGATCGGAGGAGGCGGCGACTACTTATAATCAGGTTGTCACCTTGGCCTTTGATGTAGTTGCACTGGTCCATACATGACCCCTAAGTTGGTGCTTGAGATCCTCATGGTTTGATGGGGAGCTCAGGGAGCTTAAATTAAGGGGTTGGAGGTAGGGAGCATTACTGGAGAAGATCCAGGTCTGATGAGGACCAATTGGCTTTGAGGACTCATTCTGGTAAATATCAAAGGGCAATCTCTCATAGGTAGGCAGCATTCCAGTTCAGGGAGATCACTGCAAGCAGAAAATTTAAACCCAGCCTGTCTGCAAACTGTAAGAGCTAATTCATCTACTCATTGCAACAAGTTGCTCACTTTTTCTCTGACAGGGTATCCTCGATTCGATCAGGGATCTCTTCATCTGGATCATCTTGATCCAGCAGTGTCAGGTGGGTGAGGGAGGGATGCAGTCCACTGGTATGGAATGAGTTTAGTCCAGTTTCCATGGATGAGGTTTGTGGGGTGATCTCAGAGCTTCAGCCCACCTTCTGTGAAATGGATTCAGGCCTGACTCACCTAGTAATTGGGAGTGTGGGGTTTCTGGGCTCAGTATTTGCCAAACTTAAGCAGTGTTCCATTTTGGAGGGGTTCTTTCCTGGGGTGTAAAAAGCTGTTCTGGTAAGACCTTTTCTGAAAAAGCCATCATTGGACCTGGACTGTTTGGCAAATTATAGACTGGTCTCCAGCTTCCATTTTTTGGATAAGGTTATAGAGAAGGTGGTGGTCATGCTGCTGGAAGAGCACCTCACAGCCTTTGACATCTATGAACCTCTCCAGTCTGGGCTTAGGTCAAGGTACAATACTGAGATGACATTGGTCAGTGTAAAGAATGATCTGTTCAGGGCTAGAGAGCGAGGGGAATTATCTGTTCTCATTCTCCTTGATATTTCTTCAGCATTTGACACCATCAACCATGGGTTGTTGCTGGATCATCTCAGAGAGTACTGCAGACTCACTGGCACTGTCATCTACTGATTAGAGTCCTTCCTTAGAGACAGGACACAGATGGTGGAGATGGTAAGTTTCTCCTCATTCCCAATGCTCCTGCTCTGTGGAATGCCCCAGGGTTCGATCGTCTCTCCCGTGTTGTTTTCTGTGTACCTGGGAGGGATCATTAGATGATACAGGCTGGGTTTTCATTATTATGTGGATTATACCCAGCTGTATCTGTCTTTTGCACCTGGGATGCCTGGTGCTGTCGCTGTAATAAGTTTGTGCCTGGCTGAGATGCAGGACTGGATGTCATCAAGCTGGTTGCAGCTCAGTCTGGACAAGATGTAGATACTGTTGATGGAGCCTGTTTGGAAAGGGGGTGAAGGGCCACCAGTGGAGAGACTGGTGTATGGCTGGGTTCTTCCAAGTTGGTGGCTGCCACTAAGGTTAAGAATCTGGGGGTCATTCTGGATGAAAGGCTGACATGAGTCTTAGTTGTCGGCTGTAGTTCAGATTGGCTTTTATCATCCCAGGAACATCACCCTTATTTATTTATTTATTTATTTATTTAAAAGTTTTACCAGGAAGACAGAGTGAGCAAAAATTGCTCGTTTCCAGATGTGTCCTGGGGGAAGAGAGTAGGGAAGGGTACAGAGGATGGGCAACAACAATGGTATAACATAGCAAAAAAGATTACGGTAAGTACAGAAGCAGTAAGTGCTAGGCATTACATTGTGTACAGGAATAATATACAGTAACATTGTGTACAAAGGGGATAGATATGAGTAAATACACCAGTGATATAGCAATAGCAAGGACTTGTAGACATAAATTCAACCAGTGATGCACTATAGCTAGGACTTATAGACATAAATTCAACAATTAGTGGACAGTGAGAAGTGCTAGACATGACTTAATTGGATAGTAGTTCATGTAGAGGGGGACCATATTATGTCACTTGGTCATCATGGGGGAGCCAGGCGAGATTAGAGACAGTTGCTAGTAGGGGCAGTGAAAGAGCACATGAGAGAGGCAAGGGCATGGGATGATGAGGCATTTCGAATGTTTGTGGGAGTGAGTTCTAGAGTTTGAGAAGTTGGTAGGAGAAGGATGCCTGCTGAAGAAGATCAGTGTGGGATGGCAAGAGTGTGAATGTCATGACTCATGAGGGAGCAGGTGTGGGGGGGAGAGGGAATATGATAGGGAGGAGGGTAGTACACTGAACCAAAACTTGCCAGTGAAGGTGGTGCAGTGAAGCGTGCGACGGTCCATGAAGGAGGGGAGAGCAAGAGATTGGTAGAGAGAACAATGGTGAGTGTGGGGTGGGCAGTTGAGGGCAAAGCAACAGGAGTGGAAGATTGTGTCCAGTCTGGATAGGTCTTTTTTGGAGCAGCACTGTAGACTATGTGAAGGATCATTTTCAGTAGAATTTCTCTATGGGTTGGCAGTGGGATGCATTCACAATTCTGATAGAGAGTACCTAGTTTAGGTAGTAGTTCTTTGTGAATAGCATCAACGTGACTGGAGAAGTCAAGGTGTGGGTCTAGCCAGACCCCTAGGTACCTGAAGGAGGTAGTGTCTTCCAGCGTAGACCCATCAAGCGTGTGGAAGTAGGGAGGGGAAGAGAGCCTTGGAAGTCTCTGCCTTGTACCAAAGGTCATGGAGACTGTCTTTGTGGTGTTCAAAAACAGTTGATTGGATCATAACCACTGCTGGACTTTGTCAAAGTCCTGCTGTAAGGAGGACTCCACCACAGGGGAGGATGGACTGGATACATATATGATGGTGTCATCCGCATACATGTGAATCAGTGGTCATTAAGAAAAATGGAGAAGAGAATCAGTCCAAGGACTGAGCCTTGTGGGACTCCAGTTTGGATGGGAAAGGGGGAGGAAAGAGGGTCCCTGATTCTCACTGATTGTGATCTGCTTACTAGATAGGATTTGAATCAGTTGGTGGCAGTAGAAGACATCTCAATGGATGATGGACTTCAAGTTTATCAGCCTTGCACTGGAGAAAATCTTGGTACACATTACTAAAGTATTCAACCTGCCCCTTTGCCTCTCTCAGTTCCCTCAAAAATGGTAAGCTGCAATTGTGTCCGCAGTGCTAAAGAGTGGTGATAAGGCCTTGCCTGGTAACTACAGGCCGTTCTCCATCCTCCCCCAACTTTCAAAGATCCTAGAGACCTGATTCCAATACTGACAACAGTAAAAATGGAAAGGGACCTGGGAGTAATTATATCAGATGACCTAAAGGTGGGCAAGCAATGTGAGAAGGCAGTAAGGAAGGCTGGGGGGGATATTGGGATGCATAGGGAAAGGCATCAATAGTAGAAAACAGGAAGTTGTTATCCCTCTGTACAGACAGTTGGTGAGACCCCATCTGGAATACGGTGTGCAGTTCTGGAGACCCCATCTCCGCCAAAGACATAGACAGAGTGGAGGCTGTCCAGAGGAGGGCAACAAATGGTGCAGGGTCTGCACCAGAAGACATACTGAAGAAAGACTAAAGGAGCTTAATATGTATACCCTTGAGGAAAGGAGGAGAGAGGAGACATGATAGAAACTTTCAAGTACCTCAAGGAATCAACAAGTCCAAGAGGGTGGCATCTTTCAGAAAAAGAGATGTGCAAGAACAAGAGGGCACAATTTGAAGATAGAGGGGGGACGGCTCAGAGGTAATGTGAGGAAGTATTTTTTCACAGAGAGGTTTGTGGATGCATGGAACAGCCTCCCTGAGGAGGTCGTGGAGTCAAGAACAGTGGGGGAAATTCAAGAATGCATGGGACAGACATAAGGCAGTCCTAGTGGGGGGTAGGAGGAAGTAAGCTGTTGGTTAATTAGGATCTGCAGCTTATCTGTTAGGTAGGAAAATGGGCAGACTAGGTGGGCCAAGCGGTCCTTATCTGCCATCAAATTCTGTGTTTCTATGAGAGTTTGTCCAGTAGGAGGGAGTGGAGAACAGTATTGAAAGCCTTTGCAGGGTTGAAAAAGACAAGCCCTTGGTCCATACCCTTGAGGATGGAGTCGGAGAGCCAGAGGAGGGAGGTAGAAGTGGAGTGATGCTTACGGAAGCCAGACTGGAAAGGAGTGAAGAAGGAGAAAGAGTTGAGACGAGGAGTGAGTTGAGCGAGTACAATATGCTCTTGAAGTTTGGCAGTGGTGGGAATTGTTTGTGGGTTTATCATCTCTAATGCCCACCCCCTTCGCTGAGCAAACAAGCTCAGATGTGATGTCTTCATACAGGTCCCTCCATAAAGAAAGCTATGACAGATTCTGTTTCCCAAACTGTAGCATTATGAGGCACTAGTTTGAAGCTGTACCTTGTACTTCAGACAGGAGGCTATGGGTTGCAGGGAGGGCATGGGCATTAGGGTTGACAACCCAAAGGAAGTCCACACCACTGATTCACCAGTACTCCAGAGACCCAATCCCTAATGGTTTTTCACTTCCCTACTTTGTGCGCTTTATGTTCTTCAACCATAATGTCTACATTTATGCATTTTTTTTCAATTAATTTCACTTCTTTTTCTGATAGTGGAATTTTATTTATTTATTGAAATCTTGGATGAATACCCTTGAGCAGAAGCTCTTTACATAGGTTCCACGTCATAAGGTTACATAGTCAGGTAACGGGTACAATATCACCGGCAGGCAGGCATGTTCAGGTGATTACAATGAGGAAGAACATAAGACAAGCATAAGAACAAGTTTTGTCAATGACATGAGAATAGAGGCACTTAGCCACCTGGTAAGGGTGACTGTCATGTGTTAACTCCTAAACCTAAAATAGGGAGAATATTGTGAAGAAAGGGATGCAGCCTATGTAGCCTTATCTTGGATGAGTAAGCAAGTGGGTTATGGGGAGGGGTAAGAGTAAAAGGGGTGGCGTGGAGGTAAAGTGCGGCAAGGAGAAGAATAGAGAGGGGGGAATTGATTGGGTAGGGGAGGAAGGAGAGTAAAGTAGATGGGGATAAGTGCTAAGGTGACTGAGGAATGCCAAAATGAGGCAACAGGATTTTGTTGACTACAGTTGCTGTCTTGGGGACCAGGGCTAGGATGGGACCCCTTGGAAGCAGTCACAGGAGGTGCAAGCGACAAGTTGGTTCCTAAGATTGTATTTAATGAATCCAAGCGTGGTTGAAGAGGTTATATCCATGTGCAGGGAGCTGAGCCAGAGTGGAGCTCTGTAGGCAAATGCACTTTTGACCAGGGGCCGTCCTGCAGCGCGGGTTCTTAAAGAGCTGGTTTTCGGAGCTTCTGGTACTTCTTGCACTCCGGTAAGGAGTAAAAGGGTTTTGAACCGCTGGAGGCATCATGCCTGAGCTAATTTTCCTTGCCATCAAACAGGTTTGATACTTGTGTCTGCCATTAAACTGCAACCAACCAACCTGGGAGTACAGAGCACAGGTGTACATAAGATGCGCAGCACCGGTGAGAAGCTGGCAGGCTTTATTTAATGTCATTTTGATCCAGTGAAGGGCAGTGTTGGTGGCAGAACCATAAACAACTAGGCCATAATCTATGAGCGAAACAATGGAACTGTTTATGGCCAGATTCAAGGCTTCTGGGGTAAGGTTATGCTTGTGCCTGTATAGCGGTCCAAGATGCATGTTGATTGCTTTGGTGACGTTGTCGATGTGGTGGGCATGACAGGGTGGAGTCAATTGAGATGCCAGATATTTGAAGTTTTGTACACGTTCTAGGGGAGAGCCCTTGGCATTGGTCATGTTGAGGGGGAAGGCCTTGTGTTTACTTTGAGAGCTAGAGAACATCATCGTCTTCGTCTTTTTGTAGTCCATAACTAGCTTATGTTCTATGAACTATTTCTCAGTAGATAAAAATCCTAGTTGTAGATGTTGCTGAAGGCAATAACCGTGTCATCGGCATATAAGAGACATGACAAGATTCTGGAAGTTTGTTAAGGAAGATACTGAACAAGAGAGGTCCAAGGATGGATCCTTGCGGAACACCTGAGTGGAACAGCTTCCTGTCAGAAAGTACATCACCTGTTTTTACCCACTGTGAGTGGCAGCTAAGGTAACTGTTGAACCATTTTGTGGAGTCTGTAGAGAGCCCAATACCAGTTAGTTGATCTATAAGGAGGTAATGGTTAACAGTATCAAAAGCCTTGATTAAATCAATGGATGTTGTACCAACCACATGGCCTTGATCCAGGGAGTGGTTAATAGAGCTGGTGAATTCCAGTAGTACAGCAATCGTGCTGTGCCCGTTTTTAAACCCATGCTGTTGGGGGCACTGGAGCTGGTATTGTTCCATAAATTCAATGAGCTGGTCGGCTAATATTTGCTCTAGGACCTTTGAAAGTTGGGGGAGGATGGAGATCGGCCTGTAGTTACCAGGCAAGGCCTTATCACCACTCTTTAGCACTGGGGACACAATTGCAGCTTTCCATTTTTGAGGGAACTGAGAGAGGCAAAGGGGCAGGTTGAATATTTTAGTAATGTGTACCAAGATTTTCTCCAGTGCAAGGCTGATAAACTTGAGGTCCAGTTTGTCACCACTGAATCTTGACTTGCCAAGCACCTTGGTAAGGTATTTTATTGCCTACCCAACTGATATTTCCTAAAAGTGGAACAGCGGATGGTCAGAGATGCCCAAGTGGGTATTTACCGGAGAAAAGTTGAAGTAATCAGCAGGAAGAAAGCTACTTAGGTCAGTAAAAACATGACTGAATGCCTTGGCTATGGTGTGAGGCTCCACGGTAGGATTTCCATCGATAGTGAGCGTGGACGGGGTGGATTTGGGGTCTTTCCCAGCAATGTCCTGAAGGTTGCTCCAAAGGGTCCTGCAGTTGTTCCATGTGTGGAAGAGGACTTCTTTATAGTACTGCATTTTTGCATCTCGAATTGCCCTTGTACATTCATTCCTTGCTTTTTTGTAAGCCTGAATGTTGGAAGGGGTTCTTGAGGCCCACGCCCTGAATCAAAGATGGTCCTGAGAATTCAGTAGTTCAGTTTGGTTGGGTGAGGTCCAGGGGTTGTGGTTCCCTTTAATTTTACATGTTTTTATAGGAGCATGCTTGTCACAGACAGCATTAAATTGGCTAATAAAATGTTCAAGAGCTATGTCTGTCACATGCTCAAAGAGCTCCTACCAGTCTATTTGTTTGAGATCAGATCTGAGCTGCTCAGTGTGTCCAGGGATGAGAACCTGGTTGGTGATTGTTCTTGTAGGTGGCTTACTGAACTTATTAGACCAGGAGAACTTGACAGGAGAGTGGTCACTAAGGGTATCGGGGAGAACGGTGGTGTCTGTAATGTGTTCTGGTCAATTTGAAAGTACCCAGTCTACCAGGGTTTGTGACCCAGACTTATAGTTCCTTCTTGTGGGATCTTTAACCAGTTGTGAAAAGTGGACAGCAGAGAAAGCATTTTTGATATGTACAGTGTCCTGGGAGAGCCAGCTTGACATTGAAGTCACCAAGCATTATGATCTTGGAGGTAAAGCTAAAGCTGTTTATGCAGTCCAGTAGTGAGACAAAGTCTGTTGCAATCTCTTTAGGTGGGATATTTTTGTTAATTTATTTATTTATTTAGTTTTTGTTGACTGGGTAAGTGCACTAGACAAATCCTGCCTATTTTCAGGCATGACCCGGGGGAGGGGGATACAGATGAATGCCAACTGACCTTGAACCAGATTAAGCTGTTGGTATTTTTTGTGAATGGAGGAAATTTGGCCAGGGAACCGGGGAACTTCCCCTGCTCTTTTCGAGATAAACTGAGAGCACAGAGAGTGCTTTATTGTGTGCTCCAAGTAGCAGCTTAATGGCCAGCATTTGACTAGTAGCACTGCAGTTGGGTACGGGGAGGGAAAAAGCCTGGACAGAGTCCTTCAGGTAAAGTGCACAGCCACCCCCACGCTTAGTGAGCCAATCTTGTCTAAATACTGTGCAGCCTGGTATAGAGATGGCGTTGTTTGATATCTTCGGAGACAGCCAGGTTTCTACTATTGAGAGGACCTCTGGATTATATTGGGTGACCCATATGTGCAGGCTGTCGATTTTAGGAAGAAGGCTGCAGATGTTGATAGAAGTGAATGTAAGAACACCATCGTTTTTTTCTAGGTGTAAATGGGGAGTGAGGAGGACCAGGGTTGGGGTGTATGTTGCTAGAGAGGAGAAGTAGTAGTAGAATCACTCTTTTGATGTGAGTCAGAAGCTGCTTTTTGTGGAGTGATACCTTTCTTCTAAGGGAGGTGCACGTTGTGGATGTATACTGTAGATTGGTGAAAGTGTGGATGAGGTCCATAATGCATAGCATGCCAGGGCTATGCAGTTGTATGAAAGTATCGGCTGACCTCTGATAGTGAGGGCAAACAGTATTATTCCAGTTGAGGGAAGAGGTTGTTGTGCCATAGATGTTGAGTATGTTCTGACCAGTGTATAGGTTTGTGGTTGTGGCCTCACATTTGCATAAGCCAGAAAAGATAAAGAGCATGACACAAATAAGGGTCCGGGTAGGCAGAGATGACACTCTTATCATTTTTGTTCAAAGAATTGGGTTTTGCTTGGTATTGGTGAGCCTAGTACAGTGGAGAGGGTGTAAACTAACAGGGGATTCAGGCTCAAGAATATTGGAGGGTCAGGCAAGTGATCAATATGGTTCCAGGAGACCTCTAGTGGTGGAAGTAAATAGCTTGCAAATGGGGAAGTAGACACTTAGTTCTTCCCTGACAACATAATCATGTGATCAATACAGTCTATAAAAGAGAGTGTTCAGGAAGGGCAGGAGGGTGGGAGGTGGGTGGGGAGCTGCTTTTGCGCTGGACTGCTGGCTAGGGAGCCACACAGGAGGGCTGGATGTCGGTGTTGGCGGGCGGTGGCCTTGGAAGCGAGAGCTATGCCCCAGGAGACTGCCTATTCGGGTTCAGAATCTGTGGATGGGAGAGAGGGCGTTCAAGTGGCCAGGTAAAACAAAGGAGGAGGCAGGCTGAATTGAACAAAGCAAGAGGGCAGGGAGACTGGCAGCAGACTACCAGCATGGGTGGGGGGCAGGACCGTGGTTAAACAAAACGGAATTAAGCAAGGGGGAGGTGAGCAGAGTAATCAGATAGAAAGGGGATGACGTAGAGAGTTGGGGGCTGGCTCAGTGGCAGCGTGGTAAGACACGGCCAGGAGAGAGATTAGTTAGCGAGTGCAGCAGTAGAGGAAAGTAGAGACGGGGGAAAATTAAATGGTTCAGAGTGCAGAGGGAGAGACAGGAAAGTATGCAGCAATTAATCAAGAATAGCTACTAGGAAATTGGGTTTAAACTAATTAAAAATAGCACTCAATTGCAGGCAACAACATTAATGAATTTGGCTAATCTGCAGCAGTTAAAATGAGGATTTACAGACAAATTCAAACAGCAGCATGCCCATCCTCATTTACAGAGCTTCCTTCAGGAACTGTGCAAAATGAGATAAATACAGTACTGGAGACAGTCCTGACCCAGTGCATGGGCCCAGCAGGCCTCAGCGCACATGTCACTACCTTGTGGGGAATGCACCCTAACCCACCACAGGGTGTTGTGTCTGCACCAAAACACTGCTCCCTCCCTACCCAGGCTGGCGCTGGTGTTGCATGCTGCAGCATCTTCCCCATCAGTCTTGCCCCATTAAACTAGCTCACTGAGTTCACACCTGAACACAGATCATTGGCATGGTAAGGCAATGCGGTCCCCAGTGGTGCAATGGCCATCCCTTCAAACAACGCTACTTCAGGAATTCTTTGTTTTTTTCTATTTTGACCCAACTTTCAACAGTCTTTTTATGACCCCACCTCATGACCCTGGTAGGTGAAAATTTTCAAATCCCCAACGAAACTCCATTTCGTGGCACAGGTATGAAAACATGTTTCAGCCAGGATGTAAAAAATGACTGCTATAATGTTCATGAGGTGGTGTGAAAAAATGGCTATGCTGACAATTTTGGGTCAAAACATTGAAAATTACCAAAGTTATGCTCGTATGTTGAAACATTTCAATGTACGCTCATAACTTGGTCATTTTTAGGAATTTTTTTCACCAAATTTGCAACATGGCCTTTTTGGGACCCCACCTCATGAACACTGGCAGTGAAATTATGTTTATCTGACCTAAAACATGATTTTGCTCAGTGACTGTTCACCTTCCGGGCCCGATAACTAAATTTCACCACCAGTGTTCATGAGGCATGGCCATGTTGAAAATTTGGTGCAAAAATTCCTAAAAATGGGCATGTTATGAAGAAATGCCTTTGAACTATCTTATATGACACTTATCTGTATTCCTCAGTTAACAGTCAGCCTTGAAGAGTGCAGACGTGTCTTGGTCCATAGAGGACTACAATGTTCAACCTCGGCTAATAATTATAGGGTAAGGGGGGGGTGTAGGGTAGTGGGTGTTCAGTGGGAGAGTCTGGATGGGGGAGGGGGATGCTGGTGACAGCAAGGGACCATTTTCTTTCTTTCAGTTCAAAAAAAAGATGTCACGGGGCAGTTTACTTTTTGCAGGAACACTTATATTATAAATAAATCCTACTTCAGGACAGTGGGGGTGGGCTCCCCAGTGTCCTACACTGCTGATGAGGGTTGCACTTGTACATGCTGACACAGGGGACTGGGCGCCCCTGATGTTGGCAACTATACATATAACAGTGGGCTTGTGGGGGAGAACGATGACAGGAGGAAGGATTATAACCATCCCTGACATATAACACAAGAGGGATTACTATATGACACACTGTCCTTTGGTACCAAATAACAAACAACAGCTGTGTCATATAGTACAGGTAGCATTTATATTCCCTATACAGGGGATGGGGTGGGGGGAAGGACCACTGGACACCAGAAGAAACTTTATAACATATTGTGGGTGTCCTGTCGAATTGTGAATGAATTTCAGCGAATGAATAATAGCACATGAAAAACAGCAAATTTCATATTAGTGACATGGTCTTTATAGCACATGGTTATTTCAGCGATGTAGGGAGAAATGTAGTTCAGCAATGTAAGACAGCTGGTGTGTGCTGTGAACTGGTGCTGGCAGTGTAGCCTAGAGGTTACAGTCACTACCTGTGTGTGTGTGATTGCTGTGTCCGGCAAACCTGGGTTCAATGCGTGTGCTTTCTGCTATTTTTTTTTTTTAAAAGGTTGCTCCCGCCTTGGCACTTCCTTGCAGTTCTGCTCCCGAGGTTGTAATATGAAATCTCCCTCCGACTTTGTCTCCCTCTTCAAGTTGCATCCCATGGAGTGAGAATATTTAAGCTGACCCCCTTCCAACTTTGTCCCCCTCCCTCTAGTTTCGTCACTCCTGGGTGAGAATATTTAATCTGCCCCCCTCGACTCCCCAGTGCCATTCCTCTTGCTCCAGCTGCATAAGTTGATTATTTTTTCCTGTGATTTTCAGTTTTGAGTTCTCGCTGTTATTGCTAGCTGCTAGTTTTGTTGGCAGTGAGGTTCATCCACAGTTACTGTCTTCATGATTTTGCTTTCGCTCTTCTGGCATAGCACCCATATTGGGCAGATAATCAGGTTGGGGGAGGACCACTGGACACCAGGGAAAACTTTATTACATATCGGGCAGGAGATCGGGTGGGGGAGGGACCACTAGACACCAATGAAACTATATTTTTTATGGGCTTGAGATCGGGTGGGGGGAGGGACCAATCCACCAGGGAACCCTTATTATATTATCTGGCTGGCAGTTGGCGGGTGAGGGGACCACTAGCCACCAGGAAAAACTGTTTTGTAATTCTTACTGTTCTCCTATTTTGTTATGTTTCTTGTATGATATACTGTCTTGTTTTCCTATAGTATTACTTATTTATTTATTTGCTTTTGGTAACCGGATAAGTGCACTAGGCATAGCAATGCCTATTTTCAGGCATGACCCAGGAGGGTACAAATAACAAACAGTTTTAAGCCGTATAACAATTGATAATAAAGAGGGTACAGGTACAAGTACAATTACCAGTGAGCTAGAAATATAGTTGGGATAAAAGCAAGAGAGATGCAAGTGCGAGTTCAACAATATTCAGGATACAAAATATGAGAGATATCATTACAAACATTTTACACAATACAGTAAAAGTGCATTTAAACATTTCCTTAAGTAGGAACACAATAGAGTCAAACTGTGTGCAACCACAGGACTAAGGTCCTAAGAAGTACAAGAGTGTTAGTTTAGAGAAAAGATCCATGATCGAGACCCGGGTATATGTGCCATACTGTAGGCATGGATATAGAGGAGGGAGAAGTAGGAAATTAAGAGAGAGGAGTGGAGGTGGGAGGGGGTGTGAGCCTACGAAAAGCAAGGGCAAGGCTAGAAAGAAAGAAAGAGGTCAGGAAGCCAGGTTGAGAGGAAAAAAGATGGAGGAGAGAAGGGCAGCAGTAGGTAGAGACATGGCAGCCAGGAGTTAGAGGCTGGAGGGTCTAAGGTGGGCGAAAGCATATGCAGAGGGTTGAGGCAAGTAGATGACTGTGGTGCAGCCTCTTAAAACAGGCATGGGTCAGAGAAAAATGAATGTCTTGGGGAAGGGAGTTCCAATATTTAGGTGCCGCACACAAGAAAGCCTGCGCACCCATGGCGGTTTTACATCTTGGAATGTGGAGGTAAACTAGGTCAGTGAATGTAAGCCCATAGGAGATTGTTTGAGTCCCCAGCAGGCAGGCAAGGGATTGAGGGAGAGCTGATCTGGCAACACCATCAATGAGAGATCCAAGGGACTTGAGCCGGTAGGCAGTAGGGGACAGCCATTTTAGATCAGCATAAAGTTGGCAGTGGTGCTTGTAACAAGGGGATGCGGAGGCATAGCAGCAGATATTATTATAGGTGGTATCCCACTTGTGAAGAGTAATTTTTTATGCTTCTAGGTAGGTGACTGTGCCATAGGCTAGAGCTGGGAGCAGAATGCCTTGAGCAATAGCAGGTCTAGCTGATGGGGTGAGGGCATAACTGGTCCGGTATGCACTTTCAAGCTTGGCATTAACGGACTTACAGGTAGCAGTAACATGTGGATCAAAGTCCAGAGATTCATCAAGCAAAATGCCGAGGTACTTAGAGTTAGTGCTAGCCAATGGTGAGCCATCACCAGTGCATAAGATATTGAGAGGGTTCCGGTTTGTTTTGAGTCTGGCACGGCAGCCAAAAAGCATGGATTGTGTTTTGACCATGTTAAGAACGAGGTTGTTTTCAATCATCCAGGATTGAATGTGGAGGAAGTCTGAGGACAGAGAATGATTTATGTCCGAAATGTTCCTAGCACTGGAATAGAGAACTAGGTCATCTGCATACAGCAGTGATGCACAATCTGGAGAGAGCAAGGGGAGGTCACTAATGAAGATGGAAAAAGTAGGGGGCCCAGGATGGATCCTTGTAGAACACCAATATGTATGGTGGAGGGATCAGACAGGACAGAATTGTAATACACGGCCTGCTTCCTGTTTGACAAGTAGCTATTACACCAGGCTACAGCATCTGTAGAAAAGCCAAGAGAATGGAGATTGGTGAGGAGAAGGGAGTGGTTTACAAGGTCAAATGCTTTGGCTAGGTTGATGAAGATTGCACCAGTCAGGAGACCTTTATCCATTGCAGAATAGATATCATTTGTGAATTTCAGGAGGGCTGTAGTAGTGCTGTGGCCTTTGTGGAAGCCATGCTGGGAGACAGAGAGGAGGTTGTGGTCCTGTAGAAAAGAGATGGTTTGCTTGGCAACTAGTTTTTAGAGTATTTTGCTAAGAACAGAGAGAATGGCTATAGGCCGGTAGTTGGCAATTTCCTTGGGGTCCCTTTTTTTAAATATTGGAGTAACTCTCACTATCTTCCAGATACTAGGGACAGAGCTATGGCATAGTGACAAGTTAAAGATTTGAGCTAAGGGTGAGGCAATAATGGGGGCAGTGGGTTTCAGGAGCCTGGGTTCAAGACCATCAGAGCCAGTACCAGTGCTATCAGGAATGGCTTGTAGCATCTTTTGGACTTCCAGTCTGGTAATGGTTTAAAATCTAAAAGGTGGGTGGTTGTGCAGTGGCTCGTTGTCCATGGGGGAGGGCTGCACTGAGGGAAAAGAGATGAGTATTTGATAAATCCAAGAAATGGAGATTAAAGGAGTTTGCAATGGTGGCTGGATTATTGCAGTGCACACCATTTAGGATCATATCATTTGTATTTCTATTATGTTTGGCTCCAAGGAATGTTTTTATATCAGACCAGAATCTCCTGGAATCACCTGCAGCATTTATTAATAGACCCTTGCAAAATGAACTCTTAGCTAAACGAATGTTCCTTTTGCAAGAGTTTCTCCGCATTCTGTAGTCATTGTAGTCAGACAGAAGACCGTGTATTTCTAGTATGTTTGGCTCCAAGGAGTGTTCTTATATGAGGCCAGAATCTCCTGCAATCACCTGCAGCATTTATTCATAGACCCTTGCAGAACGAGCTCTTAGCTAGGCGAATGTTCCTTTTGAAAGAGTTTCTCCACCCTCTGTAGTCATTGTAGTCAAATGAAAATCAGACAGTATGTGATATGACACACATAATGAAATATGACAACAGTACATCACGCTTTCATAAACATTCAGCTATCCTTAGAATGTTTATTTTTTACACTGCACATGCCAAAGGATGAAAACTCCTTAATAAATAATTTAAAAACTTCTTGAGTCCCATACATAAAAAACACACAAGCACATACCTTGGGCTAAACTCTATCAAACCAGTTTCAGGTTTCAAATCCTCATATTTTTTTCAGTTATTGGGGAGCAAAAAGAGTCTTAAAAATGGTAAGTTTTACATTTTTGTGCACCTCTATAACTTTACCCCTACTTAACCATTGCCCATGAAAATTTCAGGATCAAGAGATCCTGGCACAAACGCAGAGCTGTCCAAATTTCATGTAAATCGGTTGAACAGGGGCAAGCTTATTAAGCTGCAAATATTGGGGGTTAACATTAAAGTGCTTATTCAACCCTAATATAGCGGTGTGACCATGCCTGTTTAATATATATATATATACTTAAAATGAGTAAAAAAAATCCTGCTCTACCATTGGTACAAATACATCACATGACTGTGACTATTCCACAATGACTGCATGCTTGCATCATTTTCATGTGCTTTTCCCCCCGCATATATTCATTTTGCATCCATTTTCTAAATGTGATAGCACATTACAGAGTGTGCGGTCACCTTCAGATATATGCACTTTTCAGGTGGTTTAAAGCAGTTAGCTTTACCACTTGCCTTACAGCACACCCGAGCTGTAGACGGTGACCAACCGAGGTGGAAGGAGGGCTGTGATGGTCACCCTTTGTGGGATCCTTCTAATTGTATGTATTGGGGTGGCCATGGAGGGAGGAAGGTGGCGTGGGTGCTAGAGGGTGGTTGAGGGTGGGGGACTATTTGAATATGGGTGGGGGAGGGTTTATTGGTGCTAGTCGGTGGGTGAGTGTTGGGTGTCTCAAGGATAAGTGTGTGGTGGGGGGAGTGTAGACCAACCTCCCAGCCCTACTTGTGCCTTCACTGCCATTTACCTGATCCTCGTATTCCCACTCCAGGATGGAGCAGTTTATACTGGGCCAGACTCCACCCCCAAGTGACTTGGTTCTGGGAGGCGGTGGGCTTTTGGCACTTTGGGGCCTGAGAGTATCCTCAGCTTCATCCTGTTTTGCCTGCCTGTAGTTTCAGCTGCTCTTCCTTGTTCCCCTGAGATGCTGGGTGCGAAAAGGGATTGATGGGCAGGAACACCGATATGTGACAGCACTCTGTCAGACTCAATCGGTATCTCCCCTCTCAATACTGAGCTCACTGTTTGCACCACCACCGGTGGTCTCCTGGTGGTGATTGTGCAGCTGTTGTTAAAACCTACCCACCCTGAGGTGGAAAGCATCTTCCTTCTCTTGCCAGCCCTCCAATGATGTGGGCTCATTCTTGAATCAATGTCACTGGTGTCAGGAGCAGAAGCGCTCCTGCAGCGTCAATAAGCTGGCACTTGGCCTGACAATCTTAAAAAATACTTAAGAGCACTGAAAGGAAAACCCATTTCCCTCAGGTGCCAATTCCAGTGGCCCAGCATCAGCATCTGCAGTCCTTCTCCTCTGTACATGCCAGACAGTAGAGATGTTGCAACGTAATGCTTCAGTGGCCAAGGTTGTGCAGAGTGCCAGTAAATTTGGCACTTCACTGAAAACCTTTATAAAGTGGAGTGATGGTCACCCTTCACTGGCATAGTTTCACTTTAATTCACTCACAGGACCCACTGCCAAATGCAGTGGACCCTTCAGGTAAATATATAATTAAAAAACTGTTCAAAAAGCTGCTTGAAATCCTTACTCTTCTCCACCCTCGTAACAAGTATTTCTCCCTTATGACCTAAGTACTTAAAGCTACTACACTCCTTCCCTCCAACCTGCTAAGCTTCCCAGCTCCTACTCCCCCCCCGTGCAGCCAAAGTAATACACAATAAGCACTCTAGCTTTTCCCCAACCCACTTAGCACCCCATCACTGCCCTACCCCCTGCTTGAGTGAGCAGTCATAAAAAAGGATATGGGAGCTAAATACAGTGATGTCAGCAGGTGCAGTCTTTCTCTCACCTCCTTGGCCATCTGAATGAATGATAACAAAGGTGCACTGAAATACTAGGAAGGTGGGAGAAGCTCTAAGGGGCTTGAGGAAAGGGTGTAGTTTTATTACTTGCGCCATGGAGGAGGAGGGGGAGATACTTGTTATGAGGATGGATGAAATGGTGTACCTTTTATAGTGCCTCAACAAAGTGGAGTTGTCCCTTCTCCAAGGGCAAAGTCCATATAGTTTTTCCATGTGGACTGCGCCCTTTGTCTAGGCTGAATTTCGTGAAGTGTTTTTTTTTTTTTACTGCTCCACAAAGACTACTGTTTGTTTGTTTATTCAAGGTAAAAACCAATTGAGTAAAAACTCATTCACAATGGTAACCTTTACAAAAATGGAAAATACAGGTCAACACTCAACATAATAAATACAATCAAACAACAAACATCAATACAAAACATAAAAGAAAAAAGAATATCGGTAACAATTACAAGGTTCCTGTATAGATATCAGGTGTCTTCTTAGATGGGATGTTGATAAGGGCTTACCAATCTTTTGCTTATATTCATGAGGAAGGCTATTCCAACATATCGGAATATAATTACTAAATAAATATTGGGAAAGTTTTAATTTTACAAGGGGGGCAGCCATATCTGTAACTACTTGATTTCTCAATGTCAATTTAACACTTCTAAAGGAAAATCTATCCTTTAAATATATAGGGATGGAACCCAGCCCACATTTATAAGCAAACAGCTGTTTGTGTATCATTCTTTTCCTACTTAATGATAACCAACCTTATCTTTCATACAATTCGCAATGATGAGTAAGTTTTGGACACCTGAGAATTAGTCTGGCAAGATGATTAACTAGAACATTTAACTTTGTTATTCTATCCCTAGTGGCTCCGTCATATAAAACGTCCCCATAATCGATTAAAGGGAAAATCTGCATCTTAACTATCAGGTCCAATGTCACAGAATCTAAGCAATTTTTCTTCCAAAACAGGAAACCCACCCGCTTATTAACCTGGGAGATCAAATTATCTACATGCAAATTTCCTGACCAATAATTATCTAACCAAAATCCCAAGTGTTTATATTGATTAACTAACTCTAACCCCTCCCCTCTATTATCCACAATTTCCAAAGTCAAGTCATCTTTCCGTTTCATAGAAGACCCAAACAACATGCATTTAGTTTTTGAGGAATTAAATTTTAACTTCGAGTTGACAAAGTACTTTTCCATATTGTTAAAACTTTTCTGCAGTGTACGTTGTATTACTGAAACTGATTCATCCGAACAGTATAAAATGGTGTCATCAGCATACAGGTTGTAACGAGAGGCCCCCACATAATGCCCAAGATCTTTCAGATATACTAAAAATAATAAAGGGCCCATAACTGATCCTTGGGGCACTCCTCTCCATACCACCTGCATAGCTGACCCAGTTCCATTTACAGCTGTTACCTGCGGTCTGTCAGAAAGATAGGCGATAAACCAACCCAAAACTGAATGGCTCATCCCTACCTCGGACAGTCTCATAAGCAAATTATGATGATCAACCGAGTTGAAAGCCCTGGAGAGATTGACAAGAATTGTACCAGTATAACACTGGGCATCAATTGCCTTGCCGATCTCATCCAGGACCTCCGACATGGCCATCACAGTGCCATGAGACCTCTGAAAACCTGACTGATATGGATCCATCAGTTTTTCTCTTTCTAAGTACTCCATCAACTGTCTTGCCAACAGTTTCTCCAACACCTTACTAATCAGAGGTAATATAGATATAGGTGTATAGTTGGACTATGTGATGTTAGTTTTGGGCATCCCTACCAGTTGGCACAGTTATTTGAATTACTGGTAGCCCACCATGTGGCCAATGTACTGGCTGTTCTGCCAGCATACAGTATAACAAAAATGTATTTATTTACTGACTGGATTTTGATAACCATGTAGGCCCATTGAGACAGATTTTCCCTTTTCCAGGGGTAGCCTGGAGTTAATTACAGTCAGCAGAACATACCAGTAACAGTTTGGTGTACAGGTTCTTTACAGTACAAAGACAGAAGTGGGTTACAAGTGCAAAATCATGGCTAACACATCTTATAATTAGTTACAGAAAACACCATACATAGGAAGGAAACATGCAGACTACTTCAGAAAGAATACACATGCTGGATAAGATTATACATTAGCCAGTGGAATCCCCTTAGCAGAGGCAATCACATTGGTTACAGTCAAGAAGATATACCTTGAGACTTTTCTTAAAGCAAAGAAGGAGGAGGAGCCATCCTGGACCATAGGAAGATGCCTACTCCACAAGTTAGGGTCAATGTTAGCGAATGGTCATTGCCCTAAAACTGACAGCACCCTGAGGATCATTAAGAGGGTCTTGGCAGAGGAGCGAAGGAGTCTCCTTTGAGGTCTGAGCTCTACAATGTCCATAAGACTAGGAAGGGGTGACATCGTCATTATTTTGTAGACAAAACAGAGTAGAGAATAACTTAGTTTCCCTTCTAGGGATGGCCATTTTAAAGGGACACTGTCAACCCCCTTAGGCCTCAAACGGAGTCTAGTTAAAAAAAAAAAAACATTTTGTGATTGCTTGTGTTCTGTAGATACTCCTGATATAGTTGGTTGTTTGATTATGATTCCTTTTTTTCTTTTTAATAGTGAAAAACAGCATGCCTACCATATTGGTGTTACCACACAAAAATGTGTTTGGTTACATTCCTTGATTAACTTCCTTTGTATGGACTTAGGAACACCCGTAAACAGCCTAGCCTCTCATGGTGCAGTGGGAGGAGAGGAAACTATTTCACCATGAGTGGCTACAATGTTTGGGGTGTTTGTAATATTCAGTAAGTATGAAATAAGAGCTGATCAAGGATTTATAAACAAAACAAGGTTGGGTAAAATTACACTATAACCATGCATTTCAGTTCTGCTTAGAAAGGAAGCAGAGAAAACAACCAGCAACCTCCACGAATTTTAGAGAAGGTAAGCAATCATAAGATGTGTGTTTTTAACTAGAAGTAATTTGATGCAAAAAGGGTTGACAGTGTCCCTTTAATGTCGAGAGGAAAGTGCAGTGATGCTCTCTGTTATTTGCACCAGCAGCAAGTCGACATACCAAGTTGCAAAGTATTTTATGCCGGTTTAGTTCTTTTTCCCTTAGGGGGGAATGGACTGGGCACCAAATAGTACTACTGGGAGTAGGATACTGTTTGATATAGTCAGATATGCCTCTTTAGTAAGGTAGATCCTAAGCCTGCACAGTAAGCCCACATTCTCCTTGAGGATTTTTGTCACATACAGTAGTCAATATGTGGCCCGAATGATGGCCCTTGATCTAGTTGAGTCCCTAAGTATTTCATCACCACTAAACATGTCAGACAGGCATAACACACTGGTGGTCTACATCTGTATCCTACTGTATGCACCTACATCATTCAGACAACAAGATTAAGCCCCCCACAACCTCAGCTCACTTCACTTCCTGTTGCAGCTACCAGCACTTCAGTAACTAAATATATTTGTACAGAAACACTTTTTTGAAACCCATATCACATCCAAACACAGCCCAGAGTACTGAGAGCAAGCATTGTGTAACTGCACAGATATATGAGCTATAAATGTGCCTTTAAAAGTAGTCCACTTCTATCTCATTTCTGATCACATGTACAGCAGGAGGACTCGAAACAAGCTATTCAAAAATAACTCCTCTAAATCTGAAGTCTTGACACATTGAAGCTTAGCACTCAAGGCAGCCTTTAATTGTATTTATCTGTCTGTATTGCTCTGTAGTAACCATACAGTGACAGTTTTGCAGGTTATCAGATACTCCTGTTGCATATATGTGTGACAGCTTAGTCTAGTGTCTAGAGCACAGGCTTGGGAACCAGGATACATAAAAGACCCAGGTTCAATTCCCACCAGTGCTACGTGTACACTGAAGGACCTTGAGTAGTTCACTTATCCTCTCAGTGATTCAATCCACCCAGCTGGAGAAATGAGTAAAAGCAGGAATATCAAATAAATGTGGAGACTGTCTCACTCACTGAGATATTTATTAATACTATTTAATATTTCATGAAGCCATAGTAATGAATAAATTAAACTTTTCATAAAACAAACTGTTACTTCCTCAGGAATTTAGGCTTTTAAAACATTTCTAAACATGGAAAATAAAAAAAAATAGGAAATAAATAATATTTACACATATTGGGGCCTATGCATGAATATGTGTCAACAGTGCACATAAAGACCATAGCAGCAGCATGCAGCTACGTGCCATACAGGCATGCAGAGGTACGTGCAATGCACTAACATGTCCGCAGGGTGCATGGATGCAGGGGAGTGGTAATCTGAGGTGCACAGGGCTGCATGGAGCAGGCAGTGGGCGGGTCAGCTGAACCTGGCCATGCCCCCCTGACCCTGCCATATGCGCATCCTCCGTCCCGTGAGAAAACACAGACATGAATAGCGCAACGGAGAATACAGAAAATGCCCAGACTGTTTGCTTATTCATTTTAGGCTCAAGAAAATTGACATCAACAATAGGTGTTCAGAAACAACAAAGAATATTTGCAAAAACCTAAACCAAGCCAAATTAAAAGGTGTGCTCCTTTTAAGTTTTCAAATGTAAAAAGGGTATTAAAGCAGGCACAAAATGGGAAAACAATGGTATCATGCAACTTAGAAGGAAGGGGCACTCTAAAATGGAATAAAAAATACAGGTCAAAATTTTCATCCCTAGAATGCACTGCTGCTTTCACCTACACGTTTTTAACAGCATTTTACCTAATGAAACATGTCAAAAATGTAATTGTTTCAGGTTCATTCTGAGTTTCAGGATAAGCTCATGTTATAAAATGGGTGAGATAACCCCAGAAATGTGTTTGGCCAAATGTGATCACAGAACTGTGCTTTACCACAGCATTATAAATCATTGCCACTGCTTCCGCCAGAAAGCACCATGGTTTGATTGTGCATGAGGACAGGATATATGCAACCGGAGGACTTGATAACCTGCAGAATTGTCATTCTGTATGGCTACTGCAGACCAGTACAGAAAGAGAGAGAGAAAGAAAGAAAATTAAAGGCTTCTATGACCAGTAACCTTCAGTGTGTCATGACTTTAAAGCCTTATTTCTGCTCTTTATAATATCAGTAACAGGGATTTTTTTCCTGTGCAGTTTTAGTGGAGTTTTACAAATGTAATTGCAGAAGAAGTATGCAGTTGTGTACATTAATGTGTCTCACATCACTTTCTACAAGCTGCTCATGTTGAGTACCAGTATCCTAAACCTGGGAGAAATGTTTCTCTTCATCCGTGCCCTAAAACCTACAGTTTTGACAGCATGTTGTATTTAGTTAATTTTTGCTATTGCAAAGCCCCAAATTAGATTTATCATCCTTAACAGAAACAATAACTGTCATCATCTTTCCAAATATACATATTTTGGCAAAAGTACAGCTTTGATTGTTGGAAATTATGAAAGAATTACACTAACCTGTTTTTTATACTGCACAGGTTGATCCCTTGTAATCTCCTGGGTGGCACCTGTAAATAGGCATTGTACTTGCCTAATGTGCTTACCTGGTCAATAAAGACTAATAAATAAATGGTTACTGTTAACCAATGAACTGACACAGTAACCAAAAACAATAAATAGGCATGTCTGGAACATTTAAACAATAATGACTGAGAAACCAGTCATTTCTGAGGGATTAACAACCTATTAGGAGAATGGGCGGCAGAGGCGCAGCTGAGGGCCATCTCCATATAGTCGGTCATTAATCCAAGGAAATGACTGGCTTTGAGGTTGTTATTGTGGGTATCAGTCTAATCGCAGTAACAACTTAGGTTTTACTTTTTTTTTTTTTTGCTTTCAAGTTTTTTTGCAGAGTGTATGAGTGGCACAAGACATGCAAGCCGCACCACGTCATTTGGCAGCTGGAGTTGTCATTTCTAAAACATTAATGGCCGATCATACATTTCCATCCCAAAATATCAGTCAGTTTCAGATTGTTCTGAATAGTAGTACTTGTTCACTGTGCCACTGCAGTGACTATCCAAGTGATTTGCCACTATGCGTAATATGGCAAAGCAGTTAGAAACCCTCTAGAGGTATACGGTAAATGATACAGAAAAGTTCACGTTTTGTGGTGTAACACAGTTGAGGTGCAGTATCTGCAAATTGAATAACATGCATTTTTTTCTACAACTGCATTATACCGCAATTCTGGTCAACATTTGTGCAGTTACCGCTGTATACCTGCATTGTGTGAAGTAGCTTGTGGTAGATTCTGTAATGAAAGTGCACAGATAAACTTAGTGGTACTGCACCTTGAGACTTGAGGACCTTATTCTCAGTTGCAGAGGATGACAGAACAAAATGGGGAGAAGATGAGCAGTTACCCCATTGCACTGCCAACCTTTGGCACTAGTCACAAAGGACCTCATTAATTGCAAGGGGAGGTGTACAATTTGCATTTCTAGCTGCACCTAAGTCACAGTGTAAATGATACTGGCTAATGCTAGTGGGTGAAAACGAGGTTTGCAGCCACCAACATACTGGTTGCATGCAGGCAATGCTGCTTGGAAGACTCCTGCACCCTACCCACATTACCTGTTGCCCCCCCCAGCCGGGCCAGTCAATGAGGAATTTCTATGGCCCACAGCTGATGGTCACCCTGGTAGTTTAATGGCCCTCAAACCCATTCCCCAATCCCCCACCCCGGCCCGATCTTCTGATTATGTGACCCAAATGGTACAACCCACACAGAAGGCTTTCTCCACCCACCCCTTCCCATTAATGCTACAGAACTGTGATCTCACAACCGAGGGTCACAGGCAGCTGAAACAAGGCTTGCATGGGCCACCTTGCTCTGTGAATTGCTCTGCAAGACATTTACATTGCAGCCACTGCCTCCTTCTCCACATGGTTACAAACACTTTGGCAACCGTGAAGGAAAGGGTTGCATCCCATGTACAGCATAGTCTCGACAAAGTCACAAAGTTGTGACTGAAACTTGGTGGTCACTGTGACCACTTAGTGAGACTTTGGCACTGAGAATAGTAGCAGGGTTCCGCATTTTGGCTACATGTCCCACATTGGCTGTTATGAGCTTGAGAGTTATATATTGTCTGGCAGAACCAAGGGCCGGCCTTAACCATTCTGGGGCCCTGTGCAAACCCCCTCTGTGGGGTCCCTCCATTCCTTGTAGCCACCCCCATATCTGATGTTTACACCTCTCCTGCACCACAGTAATGTACCATATGATATTAAGATAGGTATTTTTATTGCTTGTACAGAGAGAGAGAGCAACTGCAAAATCCTGTTAAAGTTTATTGTTTTTATTATGCAAACCATTGATCACAAGTAATGAAAATACATAGGAATGGTCAGAAGGGACTCCAGTAACATCAGCCCCCCCCCCCCCATGCACATATGTGTGTGTTGTCTCAGAGCAAAGTTTTATACTGGGAGTCCGAGTCAGAAAAAGTACAAATAGACAGCAGTACATGAAACTGCAGCCTTTGTGTTGTTTCTGTTACTCCCATCATGGAGCCTACCTAGATGGTAATGTTTGGCATTTTTAGGTGGGGGGGGGGGTTGTATTGCAGCAGAAATTGGGCCATCATCAGGACTTCATGAGGACAGATTTTATGAAAATGGGTGAATGCCTCAGAGATGATCTTGTGGGGTTGGATTGCCGGGGTGGGGAGGAGAAGAAACTGTGGGGCAAATTAAGGGATGGCATAGAGAAGGCAACTCACTTCTGTGAGAAGGAAGTGAGCACAAATGAGACGAAAAAGAGGAAGGGAAGTGGCTGCGAAGGTAATGGCTAATTGGGTGGCATTCAGCTGGTACAAAGAGATGCAGAGGGAAGAAGATAGGAGGGCACCAAGTTAAGCAGAGGGAAGCAGGGAAGGTGATGAGTGTCACAAATTCCCAAACAATGGAAAGGATAGTCAAAGGGTAACTAAGGACAAGACCTTTTCAGATACATTCGTGAAAAAGAGGAAGGCAAGAGGAGGATTGTGAGGATAAGAGGGGTGGGGCAGATTGTGCTCAGGAAGAGCAAACAAAGCAGATACCTGAACAGATGCATCTGTTCAGCCTTCTCAGATGAGGAAGACCATGCTGGACCACACAGAAATGGCAGGAACACTAAGGAAAGGGAGATGGCCACAAGTCCAGTCACAGAGGCAAGAGTCCTGAAAGGATTTGCAAATCTGAAAGTGGATACAGCTCTGGGGCCAGACAGAGTACAATCAGGGGTGCTGAGGGGGCTCAGCGAGGTGCTGGCTATGACTCTGACAGCTCTATTCAACAACTCTCTGGAAACAGGACTAGTTGGGAAGAGGGCAGATATAGTCCCACTCTGTAAGAGTGGCAGCAGGGAGAAGGCTGGCAATGTTTTGTCTATTTGTGCATTTTCTTTATCTTTTTCTCCCCTAGCAAGGCTATTTTGACTGTTACCAGTGAATTATGCCAAAATTGTATCCTACTCTAACTGGTGTTATTGTTTACTATAATCTGTGTATATATATTGCGTTTCTGTGTTATTGTTGCCCTGACAGTTATGTTCATTACGTTCCTAATTGTTGTCACTGCCGTACCTTACTATTTGTCATTACTGTATTCTCATTTTGTACTCTCCCGGGTCGTGCCTGAAAATAAGCGGGTTTGTTGCCTAGTGCACTTACCCGGTTACCAAAAGCTACTAAATAAATAAATATAGGTCAGTCATTCTAACTTCAGTACTGAGGAAACTAATGGAACATTATTAAAAGAAAGGCTAGTGGAGTATCTTGAATCCAGTGGGTTACAATACCCAGCGGCATGAATTTATTGGGGTCATGAAGATGAACCTGATGACCTGATGCAGCATGGATTTATTGGGGGGTGCATGTTGAACTAACCCGATCTTGACTGGGTAGCCAACAAATAGACCAAGGTGGAGCAGTGGCCATGGCCTACTTAGACTTTAGTAAGGCTTTTGACACAATACTGCATAGGAGGCTTGTAAGGAAATGAGCAGTTTGGGGTCGGGATCCAAGGTTCTAAATTGGGTAAGGAACTGATTTAAGGATAGGCAACTGAAAGTGGTGATAAACGCACTTACTCTAATGAGGGGAAAGTGACCAGTGGGGTACCTCAGGTCTCAGTGCTGGGACCACTCCTCTTCAATGTCCTAATAGGTAACATTACAGAAGAGCCATAAGAGAAGGTATGCCTCTTTGCAGATGACACCAAAATCTTCAATAGGATAGATACTCCATAGGGGTGGAGAGAATGAGTAGAGATCTGTGAAAACTTAAGGAGTGGTCGAGGGTATGGCAATTGGATTTCAATGCAAAAATGCAAACTCATTCACCTAAGGTAATGGAAAATAAATTACCCAGGGTTGTATTGTATGTAATTAATCCTGGTTGCTCCTCAAAATGGGATGTGTGTCTCAGCAGCTCTACCCAGTTAATAAAATCAGTTACCAATACATGTTAAGGTAAGACAATCTGCTTTTGTTTCAGTACCTGAAACAGGATTAAAGAGATCATGCATCTGTGTAGGTCCTAACTGCTATAGCACACGAATCAGGTCTTTGTTCTGTTTAAACAAGCATTTGTCAATGCCGAAGGTTCACTGTTGGTATTGCTGTTGTATATGCCTCCGTATTTTTCTATATATATTTCTTTGCCTTGCATTTAAGTGCTTCAATCTCAACACAAATTTCTTATGTTCTTTCAGCACTGGTTTACTTCATTAGAAAACAAGCATTTGTCAATGCTGAATGTTTGCTTGCTGGTATTGGCATTGGTGGTGCATGAGTTAGAGATGCATAATAGGAATGGCAGTGAAGTATTGAAGAATTGCCAACCCCACACCCCATCCTGCAGAGACTGAGAGACATTGGGGTGTGCCTTTGGGTCGTCGGCGATAACACTCATGCCATTCCACCTCACCCCACCCTGCAGACACCGACCGGTGTTGCAGTGTGCCTTTAGGCCTTCGGCCCTTATGCCTCACCCCATTCCATAAGGAAATAAGCTGAGAGGGGTGCAGTATAGGAAAATGGGGTGAACGTTGGGGCTGAAGAAGCCATGGCACACCTCGATGCCTGTCAGTGGCTGCAGGGTAGGGGTGGGGGGTGGAATGGGGTGAGCATTATGGCCGACGACTCCAATTCACACCCCTGACACTGTCAGTCTGTACAGGGTGGGCGTTATGGTTGGAAACCCTAACACCTTGGGCATTTGTTGGTATTTTTGCTCCAAATTTTCAACATGGGCTTTTTGGGACCCCACCTCATGAACAGTGGCAGTATCCTTTCGTTACTGAATCCCAAAAGGTGATTTTGCACAGCGAGTGAGCCATTCGGCACCACAGGTGTTGAAAACACATTTTGGGCAGGATGTGAAAAATAACAGCTATACTGTTCATGAGGAGGTGTGAAGAAATGGCAGTGTTGAAAATCTGGAGTGAAAATATGAAAAAGTGGCAAAGTTAAGAGCGTGTGTAGAAACTGTGCAATGCACGCTCGTAACACAGTCAATTTTTTGAATGTTTTCTTTAAATTTTCAACATGACCTTTTTGGGATCTTCCCTCATGAACAGTGGCACTGGAATTTTGTTAATCTGTCCCGAAAGTTGATTTCGCACAGCGACCGTGCCACTCTGCACCACAGGTGCAAAAACACATTTTGGAAAGGATGCAAAAATGACAACTGATACGAACATAAGGGAGTGTGAAAAATGGCAATGTTACCAAATTTGGGTGAAAATTTAAAACTGATGCGTTACAAAGTAGAAGCGTAGAAACTGCGCAATGGATGCTCGTAATGCAGTCATTTTTTTCACAAATTTGCAACATGGACTTTTGGGACCCCCACCTTATGTACAGTGGCACTCTTGTTTCAGTAATTAGTCCCGAAAGGTGATTCTGCACAGTGACCGGGAAATCACCTTTCGGGACCAAGAAACAAAATGACAGTGACTATGTTCACGAGCTGGGGTCCCAAGAACCCCATGTTGAAAATTTGGGACCTAAACTCCCAAAAGAGGCTGAGATAGCAACCTGTTGAAACCCCCTCATTGATTGCCATTATAGGGCTTACCGTGATTTTCTTCAGTTTGTGGTCGGCTTTTGAAGAGTGCAGACGTGTTCCTGGTCCACAGAAGATCGTTGCTCCTGACCTCAGGAGGTAAGTATGGGTAAGGGAGGTGAGGGAGGTAGGTGCGCAGAGGGAGGGTGCGTTGGGGAGGGGGCCAAGGGAACAACGAGGAGCTGTCTTTTTTCTCAGGTTTAAAAAAGACTTTGTGGGACTGTTTTCTTTTTACAAGTAAACTATTCATAACATGGATTTCAGCACACTGGGGTGGGCTCCCAGTGTGCCAGAGCATTGGGGATCAATGCCAATCCGGGGATTGGGCACTCCGAGGTCGGCTGAGAATATAGGGGCATGGGGCACTCAACACCGGAGTGGGCATCCCAGTGTTAGAAACACCAGTTGTAGTTTTTGGCACACTGGGGTGACCACAGTGTGCCACTTTAAAAGGGGGAGGGATATACATGCTGGCATGGGGATTGAGCACCCTGATGTCGGCAGGCGGGGGGAGGATCCGCTAGCATGATCACGCTTAGAGTGAAAGTGCCTTTGGACACTGTATACTCCCAGCCCGTACAGAGCTTAGACTGTAGCCTACTCCGCACGGGTGGGAGAAAACAAGCAAAAGGAGTCAGCAGGAAGTGGAGGAGGCAGGCGAGGAAATCACCTCCTCCCACCCTTCCTGGAAGGGACTGATGGGGTGGCAAGAGGGGGGCAGAGACATCAACCAGGCTGATCGTGATGCAAACAGCTGTTTGCTGCGCGGTGACCTGCAGATGAAAGGAAAAAGCTGCCACATTATTGGTACAGCTTTTTCTTTTCAAGTGCAGATCACTTCAGGCAAAACAGCATTACGACTAGCCTGGCTGATGATTGGTGTGATACCATCGAGCTCTTTATGTGCACTCTGCATTGGACAGACAGTGTCACACCTCTCAAAAGTCACTATCCCAAGGAGTTTGATGTGCATGCACGAACTCAAAAAGGCAGTTAAAGGGGCTCACGTTCACAAAATAAAAGACTTCAATTAGGAATTTTCCATTAAGCACTCACACAATTCTAATTGATTTTATTAATTTATATTAATGTACAAAAACATAAGATTGACTAAAATGATACTTTTGTGACAGTGAGAATAACTATGAATTTATTCTAAACCTCAGCACAAGCTTACTTTCATTACTAAAGAACATGCCCTTAGATACAACGTTTTTTTACTTGTTCTCAGCCAGCTCCAGCCATTTCGAGTGACAATCTCGAAACCTGTTAAGATTGTCGCTCTGAGGGATTTTGCCATTGTGCATTCGCTATGCGAACGGCATACCTTATAATGAATGTGTCCAAGGACCACTGAAGAGGACTGTGATTGGTTGATCAAATATGTTCAATTTAAAAGGTATCATGTCAGGACAATGACACCCTCACAGCAAAATACCCCCACAGCGACAAATCTCATCGGGTTGAGACATTTCGCTGTGGTGGTCTGTGTGACCTGACAATGCAACTTCCGGTGGTGCGCCCCCGCTCCAAACCAACTCTGCCTCGGAGTTGGTTATATAAAGATGGGGGGTGCGGGGGGCAAAGCCCCCCACAGAAAAAGACTTTCTCCAGTCAGGCATAATGCCAACTGTCGGCATTGTGCATGTCGATGTCGGCACCGTCGATATCAGTGGTGTCGTTGTACAGTGGTGGAACCAATTTAAAATGCAATTAGGTTGGATTATTAAAACAGGATACAGCATATTAAAAAAGTATAATAGTTATAAAGTTGCACAAATAAAACAAAAAGGCTCAGTGATGAAGAGCCCTGTTTTTAATTTCTAGCTTGCAATGTTTAATGTTTAATTTTGCATTAAGTTATCCACTGAGTTGGGTGCAATCTTCCTTCTACCACTAAAAGAACAAACTCTAGCTAGAGCCGATCACGCAGTGGTGAGCTTGTGGGAGCACTGCTGCTGCTGTGGAACAATTGTCGCTGAATGCGTGTGAATGGCACATGCAAGATGGCGGCACAGACAGAACTCACGCATGCCATAGTATTGCATGTGTGGTTCTTGTGTGAATGGCATATGCCATTTCCAAGATGGTGTGCCCAGCAAAACTGCACATGCACAACATGTGTGCATGCACAGTGCACCAAATATGGAAGTGCAGGAGCAACGACTAAAATAGTGTGGCCATGATGATAATAGATTGACTGCTTTGCACTTTGGAAGGATCATTCCAAAAGTCCAAAACGGGAGCGCCCAGGGCCTGCTCTGGTAGTTCATTTTTCTGAGTCCCCAAATGGTTGCAAACTCTGCCTCACGCAGCTGTAAAAGGACACTGAGCATGAAGCAAGGAGCTGTGCACTATATAGTTCAGTTTCAAATACTCCACCTCTCCTCATAGTGGGTACAGGCAAGAAAGTTCCACATCTGTCCCAAAGAAGACCAGAGAGACCCTGACTCAGAAACCTTTCTCCCTCCCCAGCCTGACTCCATCTCAGCAGGAGGCAAACACCATGGGTTTACAGTCAGCCATCCAGTCAGCAGGAGGTCACATCAGGATAGGGTGGGGGGACGTCAGGCCATCAGCAGCAGCCGCCAGGTAAAGTAAGTTTCTTTCTATAGCACCCCTTCCCCGCTATTCTTGGGTACCACTATCGCACTAGTCCGAGAAAGTCAAGAACAAGGGGGTTTGCTATTTCTTTGTTTTACATCAGAATGGGGATGGGGAGGCCCCCCCCCACCTGTCTGCCCTGTTATTTGATGTCTTCCCCACCGCAGCGTGATTGAGTAAGTTAGCAGCATGCTCTTTGTTGTTTTACATTGGAGGTTCTCATCTGGCGGCATCCTGTGCTTTCTTTTACAGCAGGGGGCTAGGCATCCTGCTCTTTGTTTTACACAGCAGAAAGGGGCGCCATCCAAAACAGAATGGTGGGGCTATCAAATACCTGGTGACTGTGCTCTGCTGCAAGTTACGTTTTCCAGTGAGTCAGTGTTGGAGATTTTTGGTGCTATGCAATCATTTACTTGGGAGGCCCCTCCTAGCTGGAGTCCCATGCAGTTGCACAGTTCACACTATGGTATGGCTGGCCTGGCAGAAAAGGGAAGCAAACAGCTGTTTTATTTATTTATTTTTTCAATTATTTAACCAGGTGAGACACACTAAGCTGAAACTTGTTTACAGGTATTTTGTAATCTGAGGAAGTTAAGTGACTTAAGTGACTTGCTCAGGGTCACACAGTATGCAGGTGGGGCTGTGGGATTCAAACACAGGTCTTCAGATTTGCAGCTCAGAGTCTTAAACCACTGCACCATACTGCCTCCTAACCGCTCCTTATGCTGGCCCACATCATGGCTGCTGGCCCACCAAGGGTTTTGTGGGCTTTGTGTTGTGCATCAGCTCCAAATTGTTGTGTGCTGCTATGAGCCCAGGGCCTGGAAGCCCAAATCTGCTCCCAAACACAGATCTTGTAGGGGTCATCATGAACATGGCCTCTGTGCCATTGCTGTGCCCCCTTTTAAATCTTTTTCCTGAATAACATTTCAAACTTAAAAATGTGCTTTAGAGATTGGCTGGTGGTGGAACCGACCAGACCCCCAAGTGATCAGTCCGACATCTTGAGGTGAGGGTCGTGAGCCAAAATCACAGGGCTCATCAACGTAGCCAGCTCGCTGTCTTCAGTTTGCAGCTGGAGCTGCTCCATTGACTGACCAATCAGCACTAGTAGTGCTCGTTTCGGGATGGGCCTTCTGCAGCCCATTATTTCTCTTCCTACTCTAGAGGTCCTGCCTGAGCGGTCCCAGTGTGAGTGGCACAGCAGCAGTGACAGTTCTCAAGGGGAGTCAACAGAGGGGAGACACCAGGATGCCAGGGGACTCTGCACAAATGTCCACCCTACATACTGTAAGTTTTCTCTATGGCTGTATTGCTACTCCTTATAGCTTGGGAACTGTAACTACTTGTTGTTTCCTACAGCTAGGGCCTATTGTGCTCACCACATACTGCTAGTAGGGGCTATTTACTCATTGTAACTATTGGTTTCTGTTTTAATTGGGACCTGTAACTACCTGTCTTCTACTGCCCATAGCTGGGGACTACTTGCTCGCTCTATAAAGAATAATGCCTGTGCAGGTATGTGTTATGAGGGTAATTTGTACACCTGAAGTGTGTGATAATCCAAAAACCCAGGGAGAGAAGCCTGAGGGGTTTATGAGATTATTATCACACATCAAGGGTGTGAAAAATCTCATATAACACACACCATGCACAGGTATTATTTTTATAATTGGTGCAAGGTTTCATAGAGCCAAAATCATAAGCTGTATATGTGTTGGGAGCGGAGTGTCCCTGTTTGGCTACCGGGAGTGAGAGGCTTTTGCATCACATTTGCCTTTTTATTAATAATTTCACTCAGCTCTCAGGTGGCCATTTTGAATAAGGTTAGCAGAGAACCTTTCAACTCATGTTTACGCTGGGGCTGAGTGATAAATGTGTTTTAGGTGGCTGCTGCTGTGATCAATGGAGATGGCTTCACTGAAGGCAGAAATGTTAATGCGGTAGTATGGCTTTGCTGTGGGGACAAAGAGTGAAAATCTGGTCTTGAGAAACTGTGCTTTCTTTTGAGCATCAGTGAAGTAAGAGTGCAAGGAGGAAAACACCATAATAACCTGCTATTGTGCTGTTATGAAATTCAGTGGGTTATTATGTTTTATTAGGAGTGCATATCCAGTCATTTTGGGGTCACCAGTTATTATATACTGCTAAGTAAGGACTATTACTCATTGTAACTGCTTAATAACTGTGCTCCTATTGCACTTTCTTCATCTTTTGTGGCTTTGTCTGGATCGTGCTGCATTCCACCCATCTTCTGTTTTGATTTTTGCCCTGTCCTCCCTAAATGGTGGTTACCACTTGTTCACCCCTATCTGTGCAATTTAGGCTTCCTCACTACCTGGGTGAAGCCCACATCCACCCCTAGTTTGTCTGGGGCAGGCCTGAGCTCTCTTTAGACTCCCTATTCTGATCAGACCAGCCCTTCTCATTGCCCCCTGGTGTTCCTCATACTGTTAGGCCGATCCACCATGTTGCTTCATATCCTAGCTATCCTCCCCATCTCATCTGCCCCTCCTTCCTTCCTCCATCCACCGCCCCCTCCCTGCCTCTCTCCTACTCCTTCCAGTTATCTCTTTCCCCAACTTATCCATCCTCATCCCTATCCTCTCTTTCTCCAATCCCCCTGGCATCTTGAGTGCTGCCTCCTACCTTCTCCTTGGCTCCATTTGGAAGCTGTCTGGTGCCTCCTACCCCCTCCTTCCCCTCCAGTGCCCCCCTCCTTTTCTTCCAATTAGCTCCATGGCTCCTTTAAACTCCTTGTGAACTTGCTACTTCTGGTGGCAGGTGACAGCGAGCTTAATCTTGGTCCTGCCCTCAGCTCACCAATGCAGCTTCCCACAGGACTACAGGTTGACCACCTCAACATCCGCAGCTTCCTCCCAAAACTGGATCTGTTGCAGCCCCTCATGGTCAGCCTCCAGCCAGATGTTCTCTTCATCTTGGAGTCTTGGCTCTCCCACAAGGTCCAGCACTCTGCAGCGATCATACCCGGGTACTCCGCAACTAGGCAGCATTGTCCCAAGAGAGATAGTGACGCTGCTATCTACCTTTCCTCCAGCATCCAATTTGCACCTGTGCTATCAGTCTCTTACACCCCCAGCCTATGAACTGCTCCTTCTCAAACTCAAATTGCCCCCCCAAAAAAGGGTGTTTTGGCACAAAACAGGACTAGGCGTGATGCACATCAGAGGGTTGGCTGGACACTTTATAAATATAAGCACAAGTTCCAAAACCAATGATGTGCACTCAGAGGTTTGAAAATCTACTATGCACTAACCTGAGTATTCTCAGTAGAGTTGCATGACTGAAACTCATTTGCTAGCGGGCTGTACTAGGCAGTATGTTGTGATCTTGCAAAGTGTAGGAGGCTGGCTGATCTATGGCTGACTGGTTGTTCCACATTGGATAGAATGAAGTTGTCTGTGCATGGATGAATGAACCTTTATTTGTGTAAGCAGAAGAAACACCTGCCAATACAGTGATACCATATCTCCTCGTTTGAAGATCTTTATTGTTTTCATGCTATTTAGACTGCATTGCAAAACGAAGCAGGAAACTTGTGGACTATGACAGCGCAAGACATCATTTGAGGCTTTACAGAACTCGAAACGAAGGGATGAAGGCAAGATCAGCAAGGTATGTTTCTTCGCAAGCAGTAGCAATATCTAAATTAATTACCTGAAGTGCTGTCATACCATCAGGTAACTCCTCTGGAGGCTTGCTCTGAATATTCCCCCAGGCAAATGTGTAGCAACATTTCCAGAGCTGTACCAGTTGCTACTGGATACAGCATTTGCAATTACCATTTTTGCCAAGCTTATATTTCAAGAATTGCATTGCTGTTTTTAGGGATGCTATGCAACATTTATTGTGTAAAGTGATGACTCTGTATCATCATCCTTGTTATAACTCAAGTTGTGTAGGGGGCAACAGAATGGATACACAGAGCTGACCTTTGGCACCAGTGATCCTTAAAGTATCTGGAGGACCCCTGGGGGAGGGGCAGTCAGAACAAAAGCATATGGAGGACCCTTGGGGAGGCAGTCAGAACTAAAGTATATGGAGGACCCCTGGGGGAAGGGCAGTCAGAACTAAAGTATATGGAGGACCCGGGGGAGGGGCAGTCAGAACTAAAGTATATGGAGGACCCGGGGGAGGGGCAGTCAGAACTAAAGTATATAGAGGACCCTTGGGGAGGGGCAGTCAGAACTAATGTGCTAATTAATTTTTGGAACTTACATTTATAAATGTTTGGAAACTTAAATTTACAAACAAAATGCTTTTATTTTGCCAATTGTGCCCTGTTGAAACATCAGATGCTGTAAGTGCTCCACTGGATTAGGCCAACGTCGTCTCCAGTATTGGAAATGGAAATATTCACTGGGGAACTTGCCCATCGCGTTGATGCAGAAGAGAACATAGCTGACAGGGTCTGGAGACATGTTTCCTTATTATGTGTTGCATTTTTACATTTAATTTAGTGAGTTTTACGCCTTTGTGTGGCACATGTTACAACAGGAGCTGGACTTGTAATTTCAACTTGAACAGAATTCCTCTGCCCACCCCCTTTTCCATCCCTGAAAATTAGCCTGGGCTCAGAGTACCCCTGGTCAAAACTTAAATGAAAAATGACATTAGGCAAAGACATTAAAGAGGCAGAGAGGCTGAGTAGAGCAGGGAACTCTCTCCATGGTCCCCTTGCAAGTGGCCCCACAAGCATAAAAACTGAAAATAATGTTCATATTAGAACTGGTACTGGCATACAGTACAAGACAGCAACATTGAACTGGGGGTTGGCAGTCACACAGAATGAGTGCTTAGTCTTTGCATGCTACACTTTTTGTTAGCTGGTTCTTGGTCAAGGACAGACCTGCACCCAGAATTCACTAGCCCAGTCTACAAGTATGGCTATAGATCCTAAACTGTGAATCAGGCTCTTGGTGGGCACTATGGCCTTGAGCTGGGCTAGCCCAGACCCTCAGATCACTGACCACTCTCCCAACATTATGTTCCTCAAACTTCTAAGCCCCCTTTTTATTTTCATTATGTTTCCCGGAATCAGGTTCTCAAATTATTATCGACAATACCCAATAAATACAACTATTGTGGGGAGGGTTTAGACTGTCATTTCATCAGGTTAATAGCACCTTATATTGCTGGCCCTCTGTGCACATTTTTTAACTTAATTTCAGGTTTCTTCCCCTCTCAGTGGAAATGCGCATGAGTAGTATCTGTTCCCAAGAAACCTGGGGCTAATGGCTTAGATGATTTTCGTCCCATTTCTGTTCTTAACCCTTCGAGTAAAATTCTTGTGTAACCCCCTTGCAAATGGGGGTTCCCAAAAGTCTTCCAGGAGCTTGCCTGAATGCTCCAAGTCTGGAAGTGTTCAGAGTCTGAGCTGTTTAAATGTGGTTCCAAGTAAGTGTTATTTGAGCCTCCACGTACTGTCTCTTTAAGAGCTGTCTGCCTGCAGACATAATTCATTTGGATGGGGGTCTTTGTGTTTTCTTGCTTGAGTCCTGATTGAGCTACTGCCAAATCACTCCATTTCTGCCATCGCTAAAAGTGCAGAGGGAGCTCTTTGAAAAGGTTTAACTGTCTGCTGGTAATCTGTTAGCGTGATAATGAAAATACAGTTTGTCTAACCTGCTTTCCCTTCAGCAAGGACTGTGTAGTGTAAATCTTTCATTTTCGTCCTGGACTGCTGAGTGGGACCAATCAATATGTGAAAGCCCTAAGATGGAGACTGCTTGGCCAACCAGAATAGGGACTACAAGCTGGGGCTTGCCTAAAGGGGCTGAATGGAAGAAGCTTCTAGGTGATGTAGTTTTGAATCCTTGGTGCCTTTTTTTCACCAATAGAGGGAGCCTGTAGTGACTGACAAGGAAGATCAGCCAACTGGAACCTTTTGGATTTGGAGGAAATGCCCTGCTCTGTTACTGGAAAGCTGATATCAATTGTGACAGTGAAGAGAGAAGGAGCTCTGTGCTTCTGCGGTGTATAGTTTCACACGGGAAGCACGTGTGAGGCCCTGAGTTTCGGCCTGCAGCCGTTGTGAGTGCCAGTTTGGACTGAATCCAAGTTGTAAGGAGAAAGAAGCACCAGAAGTGTGGAAACTAGGCTCACCCTGTAGAAGATTGGAGAATTTCTGAATCGCTTTCGGTCTGTCAGGAACTGAAGCTGCTGTGTGTGCTCCGGGTATTTTGCAGTAAGTGCGATCGGGATCGAGAAGCAGCATACCTGGTATAGTACTTTTCTTTTACATATGAATGTGCGTAGTGCTGGTGGGGAATCGCTATTTCCAATCCCCTGTGCTGTGTGCTGTGTGTTGAAGCTGGAAGCAAACCCCAGCTTGTCTCGGGCTAAATCTGTTTGCTATAAACTGCAGTGGGGTCCAGTCACAAGGACGTTGTCTCCATGCCCTGTCGTTTCTGACAATCCAGAAGAACATCCACCATCAGGTTCTCAGCTTGGGTATTGTGAGTACAAATCAGGGTATTCCCCTGCAGCCTGTTTTCAATCACAAGTTTGTCATCTAATTCTTGTTGTTTCTTTGCTTCATGGACTGAGCCATCTGGCTCCGGATTACAACTGGGTGTTGTGCATATATTTTCTACAGGGCCCTATCCATCTACACCTGCCAGCCAACCCTGGGCAACAGACCTGGCTAGCCCTCCCACAACCTGGGTACCCAGAGTGTGACTTTTCAGACCCTGTATGTGCACAGTACTGTGATTTAATGCCACCAATTAACTTGATTTCCCCCTCCCATGTTACTGTCCCCTAAATAAATTAGATTTGTTGTTGGTATACTATATACTGTCTGTGGTGTTGGTACTTATGGAAACAGTACTGTATTTCGCTGTGTATGTTGTTTAACCTTATTTTACAGGGGGTCCTCAGAGACGTGCTGCAGAATCAGTCTCGAGGGTAAGTGGTGCTTTATGAGTAAACAGTGTGTATACGTGGTGTATTGGGGTTGTAACTCCTGTGTACTGTGTGAGCCACTAGAGGGAACCAAAGGGGGTCACAGTGTCCCAGAGGGCTGTGATCAAGCTAGTCTAACCACTAGAAACTCTGACCTCTGGGTGGAGGCACCCACCATAGAACCTAGGCCCCTCAACCTGTCAGTAGTCAAGCAGGCAGGGGTAGTAGCCCTTGAGATAGCGCCACCTGGGGTTACACTTGAAAAAATTGTTAGCAAACAAATCATTACTTATTTACAAAAGCATGAAATTTTGTGTCTTCAACAATATGGCTTTCGCCAAATCACGGTACTGAGACTGCCTTTGTCAGGTTCACTGATGCTGCCATCACTGGCTTTGATAATGGCTTATGTTGGGGGTTCCAGGACCTGGCCATGGTATTCGAATCTTAGTAATCATTCTCTATTATGTTTTAGATTAGGTGAATTGGGTTTCTCAAGCAATGTGGTGGATTGGTTTAGGGACTATTTCTAAATCGTTCTCTTTATGTTTCTGTAGGTATGTTGGTTTCTTCTTCTTATTCTATTCACTCTGGTGTTCCCCAAGGCTCTGTTCTTGGGCCTCTTCTGTTTTCTTTGTTTATTAACCCCATACCCTCTATTTGCTCTTCTTGTGAAAGTCTACTTTATGCTTATGATTTAGTTCTTACTTTCAATCTCATTCTATATTGTCATTAGCCGCTACTTTAGAAAAAGATGTTCTCTCCATATGTCACTGGTTTGGGCAGAATGCACTTGTCCTGAATTCTTTCAAAACCAAGGCCATGTTGTTCAAAACTTATTCTCAGCTGCATAATAATCCCACTTTAACTATACATGATTTAAATGGGACTTGTTTGGAGCAGGTATTTAAATTTAAATATCTAGGGGTTTGTTTGAACCCGGTTTAACCTTTCAAGCTCAAGTTAAAATCATTTGCCGGAAGGTTAACCAGAAATTGGGTGTTATTTATAAAATGGAATTTACTTTGGAAGCTAGGAGGGCTATAGCTGTTGGGGTGCTCTTACCTCATCTTGATTATGTTGTGAGCTTATAGTATAAATTTTTGGCCAGAGAAACTCGGGCTTTATTAATTGTATATAATAATATCTGCCGCTTTGTGTTGGATGCTCCCTCTCTGACACATCATTGTTTACTCTATTCTTCCCTTGATTGGCTACCTCTGAGTGCTTGTTTTAGGATCTATGACAGTTGGTCGACAGTTTCCTAGTTGACTGACGTTACAGCGAATCCTTCATGTTGACCGCATTTGCAGTCAGCATAAAGGGAGTCACTTCAAACTGTGTTTTCTTTGGGAGGCTTTGCCCCCCTAACCTCCATGCTCTGCCCCATAACCCCTGCTACTAAATTAATCAACTCTGAGTTGGAGTTGCTTCAGGGAGGGGGCGCAACACCCCCAGAAAGCAGTTCCAGGGTCCCACGCTGACACTACAGCAACCTGGTGCTATTGTCACTGTAGTGTCGGTCGCGATAAAGTTGCCGCCAGTGTAACGCATACCCTCATTGTACATATTATTTTTGTTGTTTCATTTTTAAATATCTTTTTGCCTCAGTCATTTCCTTTAACTGATTTGTTAAGTATTCTATATTTTTCCTTGACTCTAAGATCTTTCCGGGTTACTCTTCTTTTAACTAAGTCCTCTTCAACAAATGTTGGTGCTCAAGCCTTTTCAACCTCGGCACCTGTTTTATGGAATAGTTTGCCTGAGGACCTTAGAACTGTCAATTTTTTTGATTGTTTTAAAAGAAAGCTGAAAGAATGGTTGCAAGCTATGAATGTTTGTAAATGTTTTTAATATGTTGTTCTTGTGTATTATTTATATTTTTGTGTTTGTTTTGTTATGTGTATGGGTTGGACCTGAATGGTTAACAAAATAAAGACAAACAAACAAATTATAAGCCTCTGTTCCTCCTCGCCATGTATGGAGTCACAATGTCACTCTTATGCTATTGTCTGAGATGCTGAACAAGAAGACGGTATCTCCTCTCTCAATTTCAAAGACTGCCTGAAATCAGTTGCTAAGGGATGTTACAACAGGGAGCAAACTTGGCTCTCTCTCCCCTGACCCAGGGAGTGCAGCCTTTATACTACTTCTTATAGTTCGCTGACCTCTGTGTAGGAGTCAGGCCCAAGGATCAGACATGGCTCTCCCTGCCCAGAGAGGGAGAGTGCTGCCTGAGTAATGCTTTGGGTAGTTCTCTGACCTGAGGTTAGTCCCAAGGATCAAACTCATCTCTGCCCGCCTTAAAGCCCAAGAGAATGGCCTCTGTATTGCTTCTGTTAGTTCACCACCCTCTGGGTGAGATTTGAGTTAAGTCCAATGATCAAACAGGTTCTGCTTCCCCAGAGTCTGAGAGAGCTGCCATTATAGTGCTTCTGGTAGTTCACCTTTGGGTGGGAGTCAGGCCCAAGGTTCCCACTGGGTTCTCCCTTCCAGGAAATGGATAACTCTTTAATGTGTCTGAGAAATCTCAGACCCCTGAGTGGGATTCGGTCCTCAAGATCACACCAGGTTCTCCCTCTTCAGAGGCTGAGAGTGTTCCCTTTGTAGCATGTTTGGTAGTTCAGCAACTGCTTGGGTGGGATTTAGTCATAAGAGTCAAACTCCATTCTCCCCCACAGCCCGAGAGTGTTGCCTCTATATAGTACTGTTTCCAGTAGCTTACTGACCTGTGGGTAGATTCTGGCCCAAGGATCAAATTCCTCCTCCCTTCCACAGCCTGAGAAAGCTGCCCCTGTTGTGCTTTTGGTGGCCTACCAACTCAGTGATGAAGGTGAAGCTCAATGATCAATCTCAGATTTTCTGTGTGGCAGCAAAATGCACTGCTTGTTGCACCTCCAAAGCAAAACATATAAAATGGAATGTGCACTATGACCAGGAAATGCTGCAGTGCTTCTCGTCCCCTTTAAAGACTGTGTATAAATGAGTGACCTACCAGTCAAAGAAAGTAGAGGTTCCATCATTGTGGAACTGGTCCAGGAAGCATACTTCATAAAACTCCTTTTTTGAAACTTTGGGACCGATTTTAAAGAGCCTTAAAGTGGCGAAAGCTGTGCTGTTCTAAGGTTGCGGTAAACTCCGGGTGCACCAAGGGACCTTGTGCCGGATTTAAAAAAAACAGGGTCCTGGTGCCCAAACCCCAGGGTTTGCCGCCAGTCTCTAATGCACCAAACAGTTGGCACATCTGAGGACATTGCTGCAGGGATCTGGTGTCCCCACGCGATGCAACACTAGAGGGGCCGGGATGGTGAAGGGGGAAAACAGCACGCCAGTAGGCGGTGAGGGGTATAAGGGGCACAGAAAGTGGCAGTAGGTGTGTCTAGGAGACAGTTGTGCACATAAATGTGCTTTTGTTTGCACTCATTGGGGTGTTTGCAGTATGGTGCTACTGTAATACATATACTTGATACGTTGTTACATACATTTGGCCCCCTGATCCCTAGTCTCCCCCCCAAAAAATAAAACATCTGACCCTGGTGGTCTAGTGGACCCCCTCCTCCTGATCTCCCTCATTAATTAGTATAGACCATTTCCTGGTGGCCTAGCGGACCCCCGCCCTATCCACGATCACCCCATTATACTATGAGTTAACTGCCCTGGTGGTCTAGTGGACCCCTACCTGTCAGGTAGTGTCCCACCACCTTGTTCCACCCCACATCCTGAATCAGAACCAGTGACCAGCACAGCCCTCCTCTCACCATGACTGAATAGGGGCAGGAGGGGGAAGCGCTAACCCTGGGAAACCACCGCTAAGACCAATAATGATGCTTCCGCAGCCAGTCAGGACAATGGCCCCCCGCAATGAGATGCATAGGTGTGCTGTTTGCCATTCACAAAATAAGGCATGCAAATGAGCCAGTTGGGCATGCAAGGCACTAGGTGGCCATTTGCATGCCTATTATGGGATTTGCATAGCCTGTGGTGGGTGTAGCACGGCCCTCCCCCATCGTTGATCAATGGCCTTAGATAAAGTCAATGTAATCCCTGAAGGTGTAGTGTCCCCCCTTCAGCGATCGCTGGCCCATTGTGGGTGACACATCTATCCTGGTAGTCAAGTGGTACCTCCCCCCAGGCCCTGATCGCCATCCTCGTATAATAAAAATAGTTTTCCCTGGTAGTCTAGTAGTCCCTTCCCCATCCCTGTTCTCCGATCGCCATTCTGTTCATGTGAAAATCATTACCTGATAGTCTAGTGGTCCCTCCCCCCTATTCTCTGATCACCATTCTATTCATGTGAAAATAATTCCATGGCAGTCTAGTGGTCCCATCCCCTCCCCGTTCTCCGATCACCATCCCAATATTAAACAAATTGTTCCCTGGTAGTCCAGTGGTCCTTCCCCAGTTCTCCGAACACTGTTCTGATATTAAAAAAATAATTTTGTTGTAGGCCAGTGGTCCCTGCCCCCCCCCCAGTCACCAATCACAGTACTGAGTAAAAGAAAGTGCCTCCCTTGTAGTCCAGTCATCTCTTTGATCACCCGAACACCTGCCCAAGAAATATGTATAATTTTCATTGGTTTTCAGTGTACCCCCACCTCACTCCCTTAGAAAAACTGAAAGTGTCCCATTACCCTGGTGATCTAATGAGCCCCCACCCTCCCACCCTGGCAGACAGTGACCTACTACTCCTGCCCCCATCCCAAAACCAGCTGGCGATTGACACAGCCCTCCTCCCACCACCACCATGGCTGGCCACCAACTGAACTGTGAATGAGCAAGTACAGTATCAACCAATGAGTGCGTGAGTGTATACTTACTACTCGCTCATTCACAGTTCAGTTGGCGGCTGGCCATGGTGGTGGTGGAGGAGGCTATGCCAATCATTGGCTGGGTTTCGGGATGGGGAGTGGTGGCAGCTCATGCTCTGCCAGGGTGGGAGGTGGGGGGTCCACTAGTTCACCAGGGGTGGGACACTTTTGTTGTTACTGCATCACAGCAGTTCCCCTTACAGCAGTATCAGTCAAATCACATTAGCTGAAGTGTTACCTTGTTGAGCTGACTAAGCACAACAACTAAGGCAACACTTCAGCTAATAAAGTACCATTGAATGATACTTCAGTACGGGGAAATGCTGTAATGCAGTAACGATGTGTTAAACTGTTCTGTATTGAAGTGGAAGATTAGGATGGTGACCACTGTATATGGAAATTGACATAAGGCTAAAAGGGACATAATGGCTCCAAAAACAATCTCCAAAGGCTGAAACGTAAAACTAAAAGCATTTTTCACCATTGTGGCGTGTATTGGTGTGGTGTAGCTGTTTATCTTAGCCCAGCTAAGGTGATCAGCCCGGCAGAGGTTTAACATTCTGGGTCATGGTGACACAAAGGGAAAAATCATTGTAAAAAGAAAAACTGTGGAACACAATTGGGGCTATAGTTTGCCATAAAGCCCATGGACAGTACTGGCAAACATTTGCTTGTAATTACACACATTGCTCTAATACAGTGCATTATGGGTAACATATGCTAATTATCTCAAAATGAATTAGGATGGCTAAACTTTAGGCAGGGCTAGAGAGTACTGTGCTAAAAGGTCTTGTTAACCATTTGCAAAGGCTGAAACAGCAAACCCCAGACACTTTTTGTGCCCTGCTTGGGGCTCATTAGTGTGGGATGCTTGTTGCTTGAACTCAGCAAAGGGGGCCAGCTAGGACAGTTGTAAAATAAATCATTTAGCTATTCTGGTTTGGTTAGCAGTAGTAACAAGAATTGGCTACAGCCAACAATGGCTGTGTTTGCTTTTCACCAGTACTCCTATAGAAATGTAGGGTACGTCCAAAGAAATATAGGAGTCACCACCCAAACGGTGTTTGTACACCAGTGAGGTACTGTAGAAGCTAGTTTGCATACAGTCCCTGCACTGATGATATTTAGCTCATTGTACCTTTCTTTAGTATGTGAAGCTGATACGTGTGGATTTACCTTCACTGTGTGAGCCGATTTATATGTCACTGTACCTTCTGTAACTTACCAATTGATATTTTACGTGCCTTGTCTTGCTGTTTTCTCTGTAATTAATCCTGGGTCGCTCCCAAAAAGGGACTTCTGTGGTCCCAGTGGGCCTACCAGTCAACAAAATTCAATAAATAAATAAATAAATTGGCTTATAATTGCCATTTGTGACTTTATCCCTACAGTATCCCAAGCACTACCTGCTCTCCATTGGTACTCACCTCCTTACCCTGCTCTGTGACAAGCATTCTCTGCCTGGTGTCATAAAACATTCCCTGTCCCTATCCCAAGTCCTCCCTAGTTCAGGAGCTGTATGCAAACAAACACAGCAGCCAATGTGCACTGTAAAATGTTGTTCTTTGTCCTTATTTTTCTCTGTTTCTATGTTAAATAGGGCAGTCAATATATACCAGTGGATTAGATGCTGACAATGCAGAGACTACAGTATATGCAGACAAACACAGGAGCCAGTATACTCTGGCGAGGTCAGGATGGGTAGTGCAGGGACTCTATGCAGACAAACACAACAGGCAATACACACTAATGAGTTATATACTGTTAGTGCAGGGACTCTATGCAGACAAACACAAGAGGCAATACACACCAATGAGTTAGATACTGTTAGTGCAGGGGCTCTATGCAGACAATATCATTATTATTATACAGTAATGTGCTAAGTGCTAGTCTCCATACAGTCCCCGCACTACTAGTATTCAATTTATTGGTGTATAAATGACATACATGATCATATCCGTATAGTATACAAGCAGTCCATGGTGTCCATTGGCACTAATCCCCTCCCTGCCCTGCGTCAAGCACTTCCATGTGTCATTTAGTTCTCTCTGTCCCTATCATAAGTCCTCCCTGGTGCAAGAATGTTATATATACATGTATACACCAGTGGTTTTTTGTTTGTCTTTTTTTAACCAGGGGAGACACACTAAGCAGAAGCTTGTTTGCAGGTTTGACCTGGGAGCACAAGGAAGTTAAGTGACTTGCTCATGATCACACAGCATGCAAGTAGGGGCTGTGGGATTCAAACCCAGGTTTCCAGGTTAGATACAGAGGTGCAATGATGGCACCAAATCTGATCTGACCAGAATTTGCTAGACAGTTAATTCCAAAGTCCAATCAGATCTTGGATCACACATATCAGAATACAATCTGACTCTCTGGCACCATGGTAGTCCCCAATTAATTAAACAGCAGTCTGTGGTGTCCAGTGGCATCCCCTTCCCTCACTCTGTCCTGTGCAAAAAGTCCCTGACATTCAGTGGAAATCCTCTTCATTCCCCATCCCATGCATATCGCAGTCCCTGGTGTCCAGTGGCGCACCACCTCACCTCATTCTGTGGACAAAGTCCCTGGTGCCCAGTGCAACATACCCCCCCCCCGCCTTGCCTCCCCCACCCAGTGGCATCTGGCACAGACCTCTGCTCACTGCCTTGGCTGGCCATCGTCTAACCCTTTGTCCCAAATAGCAATTACAGAAATACAGGTTCATTCATCCATTGCATGATGATTTCTGGAATATGAGTGTGTATTTCAGAAATCATCATGCAGCAAATGAATGAATGCGTCCCTATTTCTGTAATCACAGTTGCTGCACACAAAAGAGGAACATGATTCAGTCTCTGGAGTGCATTAGGCAATTTTTATTATCATTCAATTAGCTGGCCATATCAATGTTTCGCTGGTTACAGTGTACTCATGAGACAGTCCTGGAAAATAAATTTACATTAGAGTCATAGATTGAAAATGAGGAGGTGTTCGGGGGGTGTGTGGTATAAGTATGTATTACCTTTATTTTAATCCAAAATTCCCTTGGAAAAATTGCCAGTGTTTATTTTGGACCTCGTTAACTGCAACCATACATTGGGATGAATGCGTGTTAGTACAACTGGAAGCAATAGAAATAAAATCATATGTGGAAATGACTGACAGCATAACTTTATTTTATTTTCAGTAGCTTCAGCCAAAGCAAATTAATGGGTTACATTGTTTGAAAATTAAAGCTCACAAAAAATAAGATTAAGCAGGAATTATACATAGCTATAAATATACAGTAGACATTATCTAAGAGAAGTGTGCATTCCTTAGGATGGCTGAGGTATTATGAAAAGTAAAATATAATATACGATTTAATGATAGTGGAAACGCATTAAATCTTATAACCTATAGTAGGTATGGTTGATTTAAGTGGAATGTATTATGTCTCTCTGTTATGATCATTCACTGAGTTACAGTAAGTCATATTCTTTTCAGAAAGTAAAAACTTGAAATTTGCACATGGGAATTTTAGATTAAAATGAGATAATACGCACCGTGGCACACATATTCAGACGAGATGCGCGGCACATCTCTGGATGCACCACACATCTCCAGATTTGCGTAGGCAATTGGAGGCATGGCCATATTCAAAGGCCATTGATGCGCCGTGCACCCCTGACTGCGCCGCTGTGCACAATATTGTGATGTGCCTATGCAAATAAGGGATCCTCATGCATATGCGTCAGGCATCACAACATTATTGAACCCCACCAAGCGTAAAATGGCCAGCTGCACCAGCACATAGTTATGCTTTCAAACCCTTATTTTTAACTATGCACAGGACAGGTTGATGCCCCTCGTACAGTCTAGGCCAGTTACACCCTCCAGCCCTGACCACTATAAAATACAGAGAAATCACTAGACACTTTTCCATAGTGTAGTATCCGCCCCAGACCTGATCGCCATAAAATAAAAAGTATTTTTTATCCCCCTTTCCATAGTGTAGTGTCCCCACTCCCCAGCCCCGATCGCCGTAAAATAAAAAGTATTCCTTAGCCCCTTTTCCATAGTGTAGTGTCCCCCTTCCCCAGACCCGATCATAATAAAATAAAAAGTATTCCTGAGCCCCTTTTCCATAGTGTGGGGTCCCTCCTCCCTGGTCTCGATCACTGGAACAAAGGCATAGCCCTCAACCCCATTCCCTGGTGGGAGCAGTGTCCCCACCCCTCACCCTAGTAGGCAGTAACCCACCCTCTGTCACCCCCATCCTGACCCGTGCGGCCACTGGCACAGCCCTCCTCACCCTGCCATGGCCAGCAGTCCTGACCAATGAGCGCATACGATTTACTGTATGCGCTCCGGTTCATTCAGCATCTGGTTATGGCAGGGTAAGGAGGGCTGTGTCAGTCACCGGCACAGGTCAGGATGGATGGGGTGCAAGGGGGTGGGTTACTGGCTACTGTGGTTGGAGGGGTGGGGCGACCACCAGCCACCAGGGAACAGGGTCAGGGTTATGCCTGTTGTTCCAGTAATCGGGGCCAGGGAGGAGGGGCACTACACTATGGAAAAGGGGCTAAGGAATACTTTTTATTTTAAGACAATTGGGTCTGGGGAGGGGGACACTACAATGGGAAAGGGGTTAAGGAATACTTTTTATTTTATGGTGATCGGGGCTGGGAAGGGATCACAGCAGTGCAGCCATGCAGATGAGCCCATAATGGACATGCAAATGGCCCCATTGCATTCTGCATGCCCAATGGGCTCATATGCATATGTGGGCTGAATATTGCCCATGGGGGACACAGTGCATCCACAACTGTGCCACACATTCCCCTATGGGCAGTCCTCAGCCTCGCACCCTGGATGTACCGCACCACACATGGTGGCCTCTTGCTGTGCATTGTGCATCCAGGGTCCAATATTCAAACAGATTGTGCAGTCTGTTCAGATTGTGCAATCTGTTTGAATATTGCGCCAGAGCTGGCTGGCCCAAATATTTTGTGAGGCGCACTGTTATGGGCACCCATCCAGACTGCTCTGAATATGGGGCCCCTACACTGTAACACTCCCTTCCTGAACAACATTGCCATTTCCGTCTTCCACTCCATTAGCCCCCTTCATCACAAATCTTTTCTTAATTGTAAATTAATACTAATCTGATCTTCTTTGAGGATATTTCTTTCATCAGGCCACACCTATGGAACTATAAGCTGCCAGGCACTGTTTTTTATTTTTATTTTATTTTAGTCTTTGGTAACCGGTAGGCCCACTATGCACAAGTGCCTGTTTTCGGAATGACCTGGGAGCACTGGGTGGTTAAGGACTTGCTCAGAGTCACACAGTATGCAAGTGGAGGTTGTGAGAATCAAACCAAGGTTTGGTCTGTTGCATATACCAAGCTTGTTCACAGCTCATTACTCTAACCTCTAGGCTATACTGCCAGGCCACTATGACCACATGGAAACAATTGCAAGTAGTCCACTGTGGCTACCCATAATGACGTCTCCCATATAAACTTGGGTGACCTCTTCTCTCCTCAGTTCTTTTCCCACCGTCGACCATACTCGTTGGACCATGCAAGGAAGCAACGCTGTTACAGTTGTCGCTTTTCTTTTTTTCTCACCATAGTCAGCAATCACTTTCCTAAGTGATTTTTTAACAGCGTATGTCGACTAAGGAGCTATCAACACTGTTCCATTATTGCAAATATGGTGGAAAGATGTACCGGAGATTCTCATGACATCTGCATGTGTTGCCTCAGGCAGGACCGTAATGCTCAGGTATGCCTCACTTGCAGATGGATGGTTCAACACAGCCATCCAACGATGCCAAAAGACACTCTGGGAAAGCACCTCCAAAGCAGCAGGAAGCTTGAATGGAGAAGGAGCTCCAGCAAAGAGCTCCACTGCATTGCCGGCTCATTCCTTGGGGTCCTAGTCTTCCAAATCCTGAGAGAAGATGTCTAGGTCACACAAGCACAAACACTGGGAGAGGGAGTGAGAAAAGACAAAACCTTCCTGGTCCACTCTAGGTTGCCTTCATACAGGTACGACCTCTTCAGTGTGTCATGGCCCGGTGGTGTGCCACCTGCCTCTTAGACCATCAACCTTACTTCTAGATCAGGGCAGGTTGTAGATGCCACCAGGCCTAGCATGGCTGGTGCATCTCCATGCCAGGGTCTTGCCTCATCTGTTGACCTCTACCGGTATTCCTGCATCTACATGGGCACCGAAGTACAGGTGGTACTCTCATCCTTTACGGACATTTTGAAACACCTATTACCTCCTCCTCCTCCCACACCAGGAGCTGCATCAACATGGTCTATAAGCCAAACCCCCTGAACTGATGCATACTGGGGCTGTGCCTCAGCCCCCCTTCTCAAGCACCGACAGCCTCACCAGTGTGCTTCCTCCCTCCCATCAACCATACCGATGACGAACTGGACTACAATCCTGACCTTATAATGCATGATGATGTTGAGGAAGTTGAAGATTATATGGCAAGCCCTTATAAAAGGACTAGTTCCAGTGTGTCCATGTGCAGTGAAGACTCGATGGTTCACACCCAAGGCCCCCAACGAGGACCCATCTTTTATAACCATGATGCAGCAGTTACAGGCTGCCATGGGATTTGATTTGGAGGAATAGGACCCAAGCAAGAAAAACCTGATTGATTTCTTGGAATTGCCTGATACCCCTCCCATAGTAATTACATCTCTCCTCCCTACCCTGGAGGATGCCACCTTTGCTGACTGGCATAGGCCCAACGTAATTCCTACCATACCTAGAAAGGCAGATAAGATGTACCAGGACCCTCAGAAAAACCTTTATTTGCAGGCCAACCTGAGTCAGACTCTGTAGTAATAAATGCTGCCCATGATAGATCCAATACACCAAAACCTTTTAGCTCTCTTCTTCCTGATCAGGAATCAAGGAGGTTAGATGTTCTGAGTAAAATAACCTATGCATCAGCCTCTGTGGGCCTCACAATTGCAAATTACCAGGCTCATGTGGTCAAATACCAGAATACACTCTGGGGAAAAGCTACAGCAGCTGTTCAAGCTCTCCCAGAAGATACACCTAAACAGGAGCTTCTCACAGCTCCAACAACTGGGGCTAATGTAGGAAAACATCTACTAGGTACAGCCTCTGACTATGACATATCATGTTTCAGCCACAGCAGCTGCCTCAGGAGGTACCCTTGGCTCAGGAGGTACTCCTGGTTCAGGGTGGCTGGCTTTGTGAATGATGACCAGCAGTCCATTCTCAATGCCCCCTTTAGAGGATACAAGCTGTTTGATGCAGATGTTCAAGATATCATCTCTAATTTTTAGGTCTCGGGTAGGACCCTGAAATCCGAGCACTCCCTCTATCATACCCTATCATACCCAGCCAAGGAGTAGGCAGAGGGTGCCTTTTTGTATGGCTGGTACTAAACACCATACCGCTACCAGACAACAAGGTAAAGGCAAAGGAACAGGAGCCCTGCCTACCCAAGTAGCCACGCCTGGGTCCTGGAAATAGTAGCACAAGATCATGCTCTGGAACTTCTAAAAATACCTCCAGACCATCCACCAGTGCCTACACATTATCCTCCGTTGCCCTCAGCCGACATTGTATTCTTTTGCTCTTGGAGAAGTCCACACTTTGCTTCAGAAGAGGCGGTAGAAACTGTACCCATGGAACAGAGAAAACAGGGTTCTACTCTCAGTACTTCCTAGTTCCAAATGGATAGGAGATCTGAGACCCATTCTGGATCTCAGAAGTATGAACTTTATTTTAGAGTACAAGTACAGAATGGTCACCCTACAAGGTCTACTGCCACTATAGGGATTGATTTGTGCCCTCGACATGAAGGATGCCTACCTTCATATCAAAATTCAAAACCTCAGGTTTCTGTTTAAAGGGAACAATACTAGTTCAATGGCCCTTTGGCTTGTCATCTGTGCCACGGGTCATTACCAAATGCTTGGCAGTAGTAGCAGCAGCCTTCACAGGAAAATGTCTATGTAATTCTGTACCTGAATGACTGGCTACTGAAAGCTCACTCAAGGAGTAACTCATGCACACCCTAGCCTGAACAAGACAGCTGTTTGATGTCATAGGGTTACTGTCAATGTACCAGAGTCTGTCTGCCCTTGCCAGCAGCTACAGTATATAGGGGAAGTTTTGGACACAGCCCATGGCTCAGCCTTCCTGCCTCTGTACAGAGCTGAATGTCTGATTACACAGGTGCAGATGGTCCATGACAGACAGTATGTCACAGCCAGAAAATTCATTCTGCTCTCAGGCCTGATGGCAACGGCCATTCATATGATATCTCTTGCCAGACAACATATGAGGATGCCTCAGTGGACCCTAACAGTCCAGTGAAACCAACTCACAGACAATTTAAAACAGAGGGTTCAAGTAACCTCTCCTGTATGCAGGGTGCTCAAGTTGTGGATGGAGCCCAGCAACCTGCTAAAGGGGGGCTCCTTTCCTGATCCCGTCCTCTCACCAGATTTTAACTACAAATGCCTCAGGGATGGGCTAGGGCACATTGAGGCCCCATCAGATGCAAGGTATATGGAACACAGTGGAGAGCACCCGCACATAAATGTTCTAGTAATGCAAACTGTTTTTGTGTGGCCTACAGGCATTCCAGACTGACCTGTTCCTGGGTCCTCTGTTAATACAGATGGACAGCGTCAGTGTGATGCATTATACAGTGTCAGCTAGAAAGGGGGAACTCATTCTTACCCCCTGTGCAGGTAAGCAGTGATAGTCTGATACTGGACTCTAGAACATAGTCTAGAACTGTCAGCAATACATGTTCCAGGTGACCAAAATGTCTTGGCAGACAGGCTAAGCAGGTCATAGTCCAGAATGCATGAATGGGAACTGCTGACCACAGTGGTGGAAGATCTGTTCAATAGATGGGGTCATCCAAAGTTGGGTCTTTTTTTATTTTTGTTATGCCTCTTTCAGTCCCCCTGGCCTTCCATCCCACCAGCTCCTCCAGTGCCACCCAACATCTCGTGGCCTTGCCTTCCCACTCCAGCCTCCACATGTATTTCTTCCTACCCGGTGCTATGGGTTTGGAGGCAGCATGGCCATGCCCTGTGTCTGCTAAACCAGGTCCTGGCTGGAGGAGTGCCACATTGTCAGTGTGGGGCCAGCATGGAGCTGGTAGTCACCACTGCCAGGGCCCTGACTTTTTGTTTTCTGAGTCCCTCCCACACTGGAACACTGGCAGTGAGGGGTGCGCATGCACATGCATGGAACCGCCACGTGCATGGCACCCACCAGCATCTAACCATGCCACTAGCTGCTGCTAACTGCGCCACCAGCTGTGGGCCCCAGGTGGCAGTAGAACAGTGGAGCCTCCATCCTCCCTCCCTCCCTCCCTCCCCATAGGAGGACAGTATCCTTCTGGACACTCGATCATCCTCCCCCTGGCTGGCCCCCAGTGTCCCACGTTCATTCCCAAATGTGGGTCACCAGTGTTGTGAGCGGTAACCCTACTGCTGCACTGATGGGCTAGCAGTTGGACCTTTTTGAGTCCCCACACAACATAAAACTGCCACTTTTCTGCTCACTCATTCCAGGGCCTGGAATTTTCTGGTGAGACGCATTGTCCCTCTCTTGGAAGTAGAGGTTCCTATATGCCTTCCCTCCTTCCCTCTCATTCAGAGGGTACTACTCAAACTTCAGATGGAGGGGTCAGCTCTGATCCTCATTGCTCCCTTATGGTCTCAACTGATCTGGTTCCCCCAATGAAGCAACTGGCAGTGGAACCACCAATACCTCGCCGTTGTGCCAGCTAGGGCCTACTATCACATGAACTGAGAGCTCTGGTCCATCTGGACCTCAAATCACTTCACCTCCATACATGGCTCCTGAAAACATAGCCATTGCTAGATATGGGGTTTTCCAAAAGGTGGCTGATGTTTTAGTGGCTGCCAGAAAGTCTTCCACCAGGGTCACTTATTCTACGAAGTGGAAGTGGTTTGCCTTGTGGGTCCCTTTTCATCACTCAGCTCCATTTATCTGTCCAGTAAATCAAGTTCTAGAGTACCTGCTGTCAGATGCAGGCCTACAGTATTCATCTATCAAAGTGCACTTGGCTGCCATTTCAGCTTTCCATGTGCCTATTGAAGGTCATACGGTTGCCCAGCTGGAGGTGGCCCATACATTCTTAAGAAGCATTCTGCACTTGAAGCCTCCTATCCACAATCCAGTCCTGGCTTGGGATCTGAATTTTGTTTTGGAAAAGCTTACTTTGGCTCCTTTTGAGACAGCCATGTCTTGTGGCTTACGCTTACTTTCATAGAAAGCATTAGTTTTGGTTGCCATTAGTTCTGCTTGAAGGATTTCAGAGCTACAGGCTCTAATGTGTGAGCCGCCTTACTTGATTTTTCACAAAGACAGAGTGTTTTTGATTACTAATCCTAGTTTTTACCAAAGGTGGTATCTGAGTTTACTTTAAATCAAGCCATCCACCAGCCAGTTTACTTTCCTGAGCATGCCAATACGGGGGAAGCATTGCTCCATACTTTGGATGTACATAGAATACTCAGGTACTATATACACCGCATGAAGGACTGCAGGACATTCTCACAGTTTTTTGTTTCATTCGCCCCTGGGAAAGGGGGTGCTCCAGTTTCTAAACGAGACCTGTCCAAATGGTTAACAAACTGTATTACTTTTTGTTATAGGAAGTATGGTAAAAAACTTCCTGGGGTTGCTCGTGGTCACTCCACTAGAGGTATGGCCACATCTGTTGCATGTTTAAAGAATGTGTCTGCTGCAGAAATCTGTGCAGCTGTCACCTGGAGTACTGTCCACACCTTCACTAAGCACTACAGTCTGATCATTGACTCTCAAACAAGGGCTGGCTTTGGCGTAGCTGTGCTCCAAGGCCTGCTCTCTTAGGCCTGTAGTATCCTGCCACCCAGATACTTTATGATCAGCACTGCTCAGTACTCATTCCATATGTAACCCCTAGGTGGCACTATTCTAAGGGCTACTACCCCTGCCTGCTTGGCTAGTAGCAGGTTAAGGGGCCTGAGTTCTGAAACGGGTGCCTCCACCCGGAGGTCAGGGTTGGTAGTGGTCAAGCTAACCTGGGCACAGCCCTCCGGGACACTGTAACCCCCTCTTTCCTTACTAGTGGCTGGAACAAATCACAATAATCACTTTCACAATACCTCTGATACACCACACAAGTACCCACACTGTTTACACTTACCACCAGGGCTTTCCTCTGGCTCAGCCCTGGGGACCCCCTGTAAAACAAGGTTATATACAGCAAATAACAACAGTACAGTACTCTTGCACAAACTGGAACCACAGTCAGGGTAAATGCAAAAAAGAGTTAGATCTGATTTATTTAAGGGACTTGAACAAGGGAAGGGGCATAATCAGAATAATTTGCTTAAAGGCTCTATCAATCAAACAGTCATGCATGCGCTTCAGGGTCCATATACAGTCACACACTCTGGGTACCCAGATGGAGAATGGTGGGCTAGCCACTAACATTGCAGCTGGTTGGGGCCCTGTGATTGAAGAAAACAACATGCACAACACACACTATTTGTAATCCGAGTCGGAGGGCTCAGTTTCTGAAAAGAAAACAACAAGACAATCAGATGACACACTTTTAGATTAGGCTGTTGTTGCAGGAGCTACCCTGATGATTATTCATGATACCCAAGACTGGACACAGGCTGGACAGAAACCGAGACAGCAGGTGGTTAATCTGGAGTGCCAGGAGAAGCAGGGCCCACACGATTCGCCGAAGCATCATTCCTGTTCAAGCATGGAGCAGGGGGCTGATCCCCAGGCAGGTCTCTCATCGGTGGATTTCTCTGTGCAGTGGGGTAGTCTGGCAGGGCCAGTGTGGCATGGCCCAGGCCAAATGGAGATGAACGCAGATTCAGTCTGATTAGGCTAGATAAAGCTTCCAGCAAGCAGAACACAGTTCACACAGTGGGGAACCAAATCAAGACCCACTTTCAATACACAGCACATTTACATGTAAAGGATTCTACAGTACCAGCAAGCAGAACACAGTTCACACAGTGGGAAACAAATCACTACCCACTTTCAATACACAGCACATTTACATGTAGGACATTCTACTGTACCAGGCAAACCGCCTCGTCACGGTCGCAAAGTCTGTGCACAAACCGATCTAAAAGCAGCTGGAAATCCTGACAGGCCGATCAGATTCAGCAAATCTTCGGTCTTCTTCAGGTTAAAGCCTGGTCACAGTCCAGTGGCTTAAGTAGTCCCTCACAACTCAGATTCAGTTTGAATAAACCTCTATTTTCCTCTCAGGGACAGCAGGGAGACAGGCAGGCCAAAACTCAGCCCTTTCACAGTTCTCCCATGCAAAACTACACAGAACTGCTGCTCATAATCACTTGAGCTGTTACTTCTTCACTTCTCAGCTTAAAACTGAAACTATCTGCAGCAGCCTGGGAAATTCCCCAAGATCCAAAAGGTTCGGCTGGCTGATCCTCCTGTCAGTCACAACAAAGGCTCCCCCTTCAGGTGCAAAAAGGTGCAAAAAGCCCCAAACTACAATTCCTACAGACTTTGACTCCAGACAGCTCCTGTAGTCCGGCTCCATTTTAGGTCCCACCAGTACTGATTGGTCCAATTCGCAGTCCAGGACCAAGATAGTGGAGATAAACAAAACAGTCCTTGCTGCAAACAAGGCAGGTTAGACAAACTACATTATCATTATCATTATCACTCTAAATGATTTTCAGCAAATAGTTGCATCTTTCAACAGAGCTCCCTCTCAAATTACTTATGACTGCAATCCAGGAAGCTCTTAAAGAGACAGTAAACAGAGGCTATACAGGCACTCTCTGGCAATCACATTTAAACTGCTAAAATGCAGGACACCAGCCTGGCAGTGAGCATTTAGGCAAGCTCGAGGAAGACTTTTGGGAACCCCATTTGTAGGAGGGTTACATACGTGTAGCCTGATGAAAGAGATATCCTTGAAGAAGATAGAACAGTTATGTATTCACCATAACAGTAGATATTCAAGAGAATCTCTTTATCAAGCCGTGCCGTCCCACTCTCCTTCCCTATTGGATCCTGAGACTTGGTAAGTGTTGTCTCCTTCTCCATAAGGTTCTGTATGCTGCTTTCTGCATTGCCTGGTCAGCAGAGCCTAAATTATCTCCTGGTTCCCTACAAGGAAGTCCTCCAAGCAAGATCTCCAGTGGGGAACAGAGGAGGAAATATTTATATGGGAGAGCTGTCTTCTGATATTGTCATGGGAGACCTTAGTGGATTGCTTGCAAAAGGTTCTGTGTGGTACTAGTGCCTGGTGGCTTATAGTTCCATAGGTGTGGCCTAATGAAAAGATTCTCTCAAAGATCTACTGTTACAGTGAGTACATAACTGTTATTTATCCTACTATAAAATGTAAACTTGTTTTCCAGGACCTTCTCATGAGTACAGTGTAACCAGTGAAATACTGAAATGGCTAGCTGTACTGAATGATGATTAAATTGCCCAGTGCACTCTAGAGAGTGAGTTATATTACTCTTTGGGTGCAGTTGTGGAATACTAGTCATGGAACAGGGACTCTCACGCTCTCTCTCTCTTTGTGCTGTCTCTCTCAAAGAGATAAGATCTATAGAAACAGCTGAAGGCCTGGAACTACTTTGTTCTAGTCACAGTTTGCCATCAAGTGTTAGATGGTGGTGAGCTGAAAAGCAGGATGGAGATCTGTGCCAGCCACTGTTGGGGGACCAGGAGGAGGGGTTTACCACTTGACACCAAGGACTGTTTTTTGTATGGGATGTGGTGAGGAAGAGGATTGCAACAATACCAGAGACCATCCTTTATGTACTGGAGGCATTGGGGTGGATGTCAGGGACTTTTTGTATGGGAGTGGGTGAAGTTGATGAGTGCCAGTGAACACCAGGAACAGTCCTTTTTGTACTGAATGCACTGGGGGTGGGCAGTGGATGTCAGGGACTTTTCCTATGGGATGGGGTGGGTGTGGAAAGGGTTGCCACTGTACACCAGGGACTGCCCTTTTTGTACTGAATGCATCTCGGGGCACTGGATGCCAGGGACTTTTGTATGGAAGTGGGTGAGGGTCGGGATGCAACTGAACCCCAGGAACTGCACTTTGTATTGAATGCATTGGGGAGATGCTGGATGCCTGGGATATTTTGTATGGGAATGGAGGAAATAAAAGGTTGCCATTGGATACCAGGGACTCATCTTTTGTACAGAATACATGGGGGCGGCACTGGATGCCAGGAATTTTTTGTGTGGGTGAGGGTCGGGTGCCACAGAACACCAGGGACTGCAATTTTCCATGAAATAGGATGAAGGAGGTTGCAACCGACACCAGGAACTGTTTCTTCCCACTGGATGAGAGAGAGTTAACCAACATCCTGGATCAGATTATCGACTTCTGTACAGTCCAATCTGAGATCCAACATCTGTTTAGATTTTGGATTGAAAAGTTCAAAATGAAGCTAATCCAAAAGGTTGTTGCCCCCAAAATAGTTAAAATCTATTTTTCCCAAATTTTTTTAGATCCATTTGAACAACTCTAGTCCATTCCTGGTAATGCAAGGTCCATATACAAACAAGGCTATCAGCATTCAACAGTGGGTAAGATATTGGTAGTGCAGGTATAATTCCCCTACAAATGGAGGTTTCCTGTAATGTCTTCCTTGGCTTCCTAATGCCCACTGTCAGGATGGTGTCCTGCGTCCAGTAGTTCTCATTGTCTGTATGTGACTGCTCAAGTAAGCCTCCGTGCCTGTCTCTTTAAGAGAACGTCTAGCCTGTGTTAAAAGTTTCATTCTGGGCTGGGTCTGAGTGCTTTAAGGCTCGCAACAAGCCAGACAGTCCATTATTGTGCTCCATTCTGCAGTCGCTATTTGCGCAGAGGGAGCTTTGTTAGGGAAAGTGATTATTTACTGTTTTTCCACTATAAAAATAATGATAGAGGAGTTTGTCTAACCTGCTTTGAATTGCAGCTTGAACTTTTTAATAGAGCCACCATTTTGGTTCTGGACTGCCAGTGTTGGACCAATCGAACCTCAGGGGACCTAAAATGGAGACTGTCCCCAGAGATCTTGTGGGATTGAAATTCCGTAAGAGTTGTAGTTTTAAGGGTTTGGCACGTAAATAAACCTGAAGAGAGAGCCCTTTCTGAGACAGACAGTTCCCTCAACCAACTGAACCTTTTGGATTACTGGGAAGTCCCCAGAACTGCTGAAGCAGTCAGTCAGTCGAGAGTTGGAGTTTGGAGAGTGAACAGCTCGAGCCGCAGAGCAGCTGCTCCTGGAAGGAACATACTGTAGGAGAATCGGCAGGAAGGCTCTGTGGCCTGCCTGTCACATCTGTAGCTTGCAGCATCACCTTGTGTGTGAAATTCAGACTTTCTCCGATTGCTGGTCAAGACCTGCCTCAGGGGAGAGAGAAGAGTGTATTATTGCTAATGTGAGTGGACCAAAGACTTGCTTCAGAAGCGATCGCCCACTAGATGCCAGAAGTGAGCCCTGATCAGAAGGTTTGGCAGTGAAGCTAATGGGCAAAACAGACTTTATCCGAGTTGCGCTATATAATAAGTGTTGTAGATGATCTAAATGCGCTTCATGGGTTGTGATTTGTTTCCCATGATGAGTTCTGTAACGCCAGCTGGAGGCTTTTCCAGTGCTTCACCATGGACTTTATCCAAACTGTGTGTTCTGCCTGGGCCCTGCTGTCTCGGCCTAAGCCGCTGCTCTGATTCAGAGACATTCTCGGCAGAAGACCCACTTGGGATTCGCCCCTGCTCAACACCACCGAACAGGTAGTGACCACCAGGCAGTGAGTCGTGTAGGCCCTGCTTCCCTGGCAATCCAATACAACACCACACGGTTTTCATCTCACCTGTCCTGCATCCTGGCCTGGGTAGTGTGAGTATAAAACAGGGTAGCTCCTGCAACATCAGCTGCAGTCATTGTGTGTCATCTGATTTTCTTGTTTTAGGTTTATCGCAATGGACTGAGCCATCCGCCCGGATTACAAATATTTGGGTTGAGTGCATGGTAATTGTTTTCCTTCCTAAGGGCCCCAACAAACAGCTACAATGCCGCCTACCCTGCAACGCTTCAGGCTAGCCTGTTCAACATACTGGGTACCCAGGGTTGTGGGACTGTGTCAAAGGACTATAGTACATGCTGACTTAATCTGAATCAAATCAGGGATACCAATCACTTCCTAGATTTATGCCCCACCCTTATTCGTGCCCTGAATAAACCAGATCATTGGTCTTCACGCTTAACCTGGCTAGTGTATACCTTATTGGTTAGGTTACTGCTGTATTAGTGTATTGTTGCATTAGATGTCTTATTTTCCAGGGGGTCTCCAGGCAGTTGCAAAAGATCCAGCCCTGGTGGTAAGTGCGAGGAGTGTGAACATATCATTACTGTCATATGGTAAACGTGAATGTTCTGTTGCTAAACTGTCTAGGCCACTAGAAAGGTTGGTGGGTGGTTATAGGATCCCGGAGGGCTATAGCAAAAGCAGCTATGCTACCCCAGTACCATTCCTCCGGGTGGAGGCACCCGTTCACCAAACTCAGGCCTCTTAATGTGCATAGTCATGCAGGTAGGGTTGTAGCCATATAGGATAGGCCACCTAGGGTTACATCTGGTGGCACCACTGGGATTTGCATCCTCCAGTAGCCAGAAGCGGAACTACAGCCCAGTGTAAAACTGAGACAGAAACTGAAATGGAGGTGCTTACTACGCCTAAGTGGAAAATTGTTCGCACAACCTGGTCATGCAATGTATGACGGGTGGAGTGAGGCTAAGGGTGGATCTCCACATGCCATATTGCTACTTGATATCCCCCTGGGGACCACTAATGCCATGATTGAAGAAACTGTGGAAAGGTTAAATGTCTGGGGAAGGTTGAAGTATGGGGACGGGACTCAGATCTATTTGATCAAACCTTGGTGGCCCTCCTTTATTGTCGCCTCCCATAGACCCTGAAAAGGTACCCCTGTTATCATGCCCAAAGGGTCCCAGAAGGGGTGGAGAGTTATTCATTTGCATAGTGACCTGTCTTCCCTGGGGTCCCTGAGGTGGAGGGTTCAGGACAAACTGTTAAGGCTCTTGGCTACTGGAGGCCGACAGCCAAGGAATTGATAAAAGTTTTGGATGTTTCAGAAGAGACCACTCCCATACAGTCTCCTCTGGCCTCGCTCCTACTCCCAGGGCATCCTCTGTTGTGGCCTCCCCCATTGTGATACCTTCTGTACACCTGGACTCCTATCACAGGCTCAGACTGTTCTCTGGTACAGTTCCTGTACCAGTAGGGGAGGACGACTTAGAAACATGGATGGACTATGCTACTCCACTGGTTCAAAAGTGGCAATGTTCAGAGGAGGAGATGAGAAAGAGACTTATGGAAAGTTTAAGGGCCCAGCACTGGAAGCTGTCTGAGTTCTCTGATCCACCAACCCAGAAGCCACTGCAGCTAAGTACCTCTTTGTCTTAGAAGGGTGTTTGGCAGTACAGAATCTGGAGGAGACTTAATATGGAAGTTCAAGTCTGCTAAACAATGGAAAATGAAAAGTTGTCTGCTTTTGTCACCGAATTGAACGGGCATTGCAGAGGGCCCATAGGAAAGAGGGAGTTCCAGCTAGTGAACTGAACTGAGTCAGGCTGGAGCACATTCTCAGATCTGCCTGTTACTCTAGTGTGCTTATGCTGAAGTTGAAGTTTCAGGACAGGAAAGCTAACCCTCCTGAGTACTGCTGGCTAATGAAGGAGATTCGAGAGGCTGAGAATGATGAGGATAGATGGGAGCCCTATGTGGGGCTTGCCTGCACCAGCCAAGTCTCAGATCGATCCGAAGAAAGAGAAATCTATTAAAACCCAGCAAGTTAGAGAACTGCTCAAAGAGATCAAGGAGATGCGAATCAGTCAACAAGCCATGGCTGTATCGGCCAGAAACTCCCACCCATGCCTGTTGCCGACTAAGACTAGAAGTGAGGTTCCACCGGGGTGTTAGCCCATGCCATCACTCTCAAACCCGGTTGAGTCCAAGTTAGTGGAAGAAATGAGAGACTGAGAGCCTTAGTATCAGACTCATACATGCCACCTGCATTTGCCCACTGGGGAAGTGGCAGGACAGAGAACCTGAGTCAAAGTCAAAGGAAGGCATTAGAATGCTTTCTTCCAACTGGCACAAAGTTCAGGAAGAACCTAGCCCCTCCAATGATTCCAGGGAACAGGTGTTCTGCTACTAGTGTGCAGAAGATGGACACACCGATGGGGTTGTAACTTTCCTAAACCTGCAGAAGGTCACAGTCAAGCTGCTAAACTTGGTTCATCAAAGCAATATAAAGCCCCAGCCAGGCCCTCTGAGAAAATCATACTCCTCCAAAACTGCTGTGGGCCAAACTGCCAAACTGACCACTCCGGATTGGTCCCAGATGGTGGGCCCCTCCATGGAGACTACAGTGACAGTTAATGACATTTCCACTCATGCTGTGCGGAACAGTGGCTCTCAAGTCACCATTATATTTCAAGATTGGTATGACCAGCACTTGTCTGACCTCCCACTCCAACCCCTCAAAGGACTGCATGTGTGGGGGTTGAGTGAGAAATCCTATCCTTACCTGGGGTATGTACGAGTTTGGTTGTCCTTCTTTACTGCTGTAGTGGGCGTGGATGAGCAAGTGGGGACCCTGGTCTTGGTGTGCTTGCCAACTGGACTGTGTATGACCGTGTCCCTTTACTAATTGGTACCAGTGCACATATGTTCGGGTGACTGGCTCAGCTTTATCAGAAAAAGCAAGCCAAGTGAACTGGAAGGGCCCTGCGCATTCCGGTCCTAGTACAGTGAGCCTACAACTTACAGATGCGAACAAAGGAGATTGAGAAAGAAGAGCCCGTGGGGGGTAGTCTGGAACAAGGATCCTGACTCCCTGGTACTACCTCCCAATGCTCAGTGCACCATCAGTGGTGAAGTGCGCCTAAAAACAGATGTTAAAAATAAGATCCTTATGCTGGATGCCCCAGAAGAGGGGAAATTGCCTGAAGGACTGTTGGTCAAGCCTTGCATTCTACCTGCTTGGGCCCATGCCTATGCTCAGCGGGTAGTTGTACAAGTCCAGAATATGTCAGATCAAGAGGTTTGGGTGAATCGAGGGTGCACTCTAGCCACTGTGTATTGTGCGGATACTGCTGCGCTGCCCAGCAAGAAGTACCCCAGCAAGGGTGATGAGGTGATCCCTGATCAGTTTGACTTTGGAGAGTCCCCCCTTCCTGCTGAGTGGAAAGCTAGGATTAGCTAGAAATTGTCTCAGAGAAGCCAAGTATTCTCCTTGAAGGCGTGGGACGTAGGTTGTGTCACAGGGGCTGAACACTACATCCGACTTTATGATGAGAGGCCATTCAGAGAGAGGTCCCATTGCCTTGCACCTGCTGACATAGATAATGTTGGATGTCACCTTCAGGAAATGCTGGCCACAGGAATTATTCAAGAGACTCGAAGACCTTATGCCTTCCTGATTATGGCAGTCCAAAAGAAGAACAGATCGGTGAGGATGTGTGTGGATTACCGAACGTTAAATCAGAGAAATGTCCCAGACCAATACACCATGCCCTGTATCCAGGATGCCCTTGACTGCTTTAATGGAAGCCAGTAGTTCTCAGTACCCGACCTACGGAGCGGGTACTATCAAATCCCGATGGCCCAGGAAGACCAAGAAAAAACAGCTTTCATTTGCCCCTGGGTTTCTGTGAGTTTCTGTGTATGCCTCAAGGTATTTCAAGTGCACCGCCACTTTCATGCAGCTGACAGAACGAGAGGTGGAGATATGAACCTGCTAGAATGCCTTGTATATCTTGATGACGTTATTGTCTTCGGCCGGCCTCTTGAGGAGCATGAAGTTCGCCTGTTCAAGGTTCTGATCGATTGGAGGATTTTGACTCAAGTTATCCATAGACAAATGTCAATTCTTCCAAACATCTGTGAAATATGTTGGTCACATAGTGTCAGCTTGATGGGATTCAGACAGACTCGACCAAAGTGAGTCCTTCACCACCTGGCCTCAGCCTAACAACCTGCAGGAACTGCAAAGATTATTGGGGTTCTATGATTATTATAGCCGCTTCATAAAAGATTACACCAAAGTCATCCACCCTTTGCTCAACTTAATTCAAGGCTATCCTCCCACAAACAAGAAATATACTAAAAGTGCAGTTAAGGAGGAAGACAAGATTTACTTTCAGACACATGAACCGTTTGGAGCCAGGTGGACTTCAGAGTGTGAAGATGCTTTCTATGACATCATTCATCAACTCACCCATGCCCCTGTGCTTGCAAATGCCGACCCCACCAGACCCTATGTGCTACACACTGACGCCAGTTTGAAAGGACTTGGTGCTGTTCTGTATCAAGAGTATGAGGAAGATTTACGCCCAGTGGTGTTTGCCAGTCAGAGCCTAACCCCATCTGAAAGAAATTATCCAGTACACAAGCTTGAATTTCTTGCATTAAAGTGGGCTGTGGTGGACCAATTTTATGAATATCTTTATGGTGTCAAGATTCTGGTCAAAACTGATAATAATCCTCTCACTTATGTTCAGACCTCAGCTAAATTGATGCCACAGGGTATCGCTGGTTATCTGGACTTTCCATTTATGATTACTCAGTGAGTATCGCCCAGGCTTGAAACACACCGATGCTGACGCCTCTTCCAGAAGACCTAACTCCAATACCAATTTGGTGAGAATGTCTGAGCAGTCTGTCAAAGCCCTCTGCCAAAAATTTGGCAAAGATGAACTTCCTCTCCTGAAACAGTTGACTGCCTAGTAGACTGCTTAGGTCCTCCTGACACTTGTGTTCCCATGGCCTACTGCCAAATTGCAACCCTAGACTTTAGTGCATTGCCTCAACTTACCCTGATAACATACAGTGGGCACAGGTGCAAGATCCCATGATGAAGCCTCGCATTTATGCTATACATGTTGGGAATGATGTGCCAAGCTTCGTCCTCAGATGCACGAACTGCTCTGTTATTCGAGAGGCCCAGACTTAAATTGAATAACCAGTTACTTTATGGAGAAACCATAGATTGACAAGGCCAACCTGACAGACAGCAATTAGTGTTACCTACAGATTTCAAACATATGGTTTTACGGGCCTCCATGATCAGATGGGACATTTGTGTTGTGACCAAACTACAGACTTTGCCCATACTCAGTTCTATTGGCCGAAGATGGGGGCTGACATTAAAACTCATATCAGGACTTGCAGCCGTTATCTTCAGAGGAAAGGTCCACCTCAGAGGGCTGCCCCCTTAGTCAACATTTTTACAAGTGCACCTATGAAGCATGTGTGTATTGATTTCTTCTGCCTTGAGCCAGATCAAAAGAATATTGGCAATGTGCTAGTAGTGACTGATCACTTCACATATTACGCCCAGGCATACCCTACTAAAGACCAGAAAATGTCCACAGTGGCCAAAGTTCTAATTGAGAAGTTCTTTGTCCCCCAGAGAGTTCACACTGATTAGGGGAGGGACTTTGAAAGCCATCTGATCAAGGAAATGCTTTTTCCTGGGGAGTACGAAAGTTCAGAACTACCCTCTATCACCCCAGGTGGATCCACAGCCTGAAAGGTTTAACTCAAACACTACTTGACATGTTGGGCACACTTCATCCCCAGGACAAGTCAAGATGGAGCCAACAGATAAGCACCTTGGTACACGCCTATAACTGCACCAAAAGTGATGCCACTGTTCTCCCCTACCACTTGACATTTGGTCAGAAAGCCCGCTGCCTGTAGACATTTGCTTTGGGGTATCCCCAGATGGAGTCAAGGTGAAAACCACCTACAATATGTTAAAAATCAAAGGCTCCAGTTAAACCATGCTTACCAACTAGCACAAACCATGGCAGTAAAAGAGGAACTTGGCAAATAAAGAAAGGCATGACAAGTATGTCAAAGCTCAGGAGCTGCTACCTGGAGAGAGTGTTGTGTTGCAAAATTTGGGATTGCATGGAAGGCATAAAATTGCTGACAAAGGGCACCATCTCCCTTACATTGTTGTCAGTAAGCTGGAAGATCTGCCAGTCTATAAGGTGCAGCCTGAAAATGACCCATGTGCTACCAAGACAATGCATAGGGATCATTTGCTGCCCATTGATCAGAAATCATCGATTCTGCACCCAAAGACATTGCCCCTCCCGGGCCTGTAACTAGAGCTGCAGCTAAAAAGAAACAGGCTGCCCCTTCGCCAGTTGTCAAGGATTCAAGGACTTCACCCCAGTGGGCCCAAAATGACATTGATTGCCAGTCCAAGTCTGACATCAGTGAGTGTGAAGCATCCTATTACCCATCTTATGAACTGACTCAGTTGTTTCAAAGTAATCCCAAATACAATTTCGGAGATGAAGCTGGGCCTTCAGGACTGCCTAACCCCCTAGCTTTCTCCGCAAATCCTGTGCCTCCGAAAGCAAGGTACAAAGTGTGACTTCTGAGGTAGCTGATTCTTTGTGTCTGGTAGAGCTATTTGAATTGCAAGAAGGAGAGCCTGCAACAGAAAGCATTCCTGGTGACATACCAGTTACTATAGAACTGTGCGCAAGTAATGATCCTGAAGATGCTATGGCAAATGGCAATAATGAAATAAATGATGCTGAGAGTATTAGTCAAGTGCTGCAAGACTTAAATTCCATGGAATTTCACCTAGATGATGAGTCTAGGCCTCCTTCAGACCCCAGTACTGAAAGCACTGTTGTGGAACCAGAGTTAACAGAACAAGGAGCTGAAAGTGCTTCCAATATAAAACCGACAACCAGTGCAGAGGTACGCCTCTCTACAGGAGCAGACCTTAATGCAAATGTCGAAAAAACTTGAGCCTGTGCCTATTCCTCCCAGAAAGTCTGGAAGAGCCGCCAAACCAGTGATACGCCTCAGTTACAACTCCCCAGGGAAGCCTGTGGATCTTCCCTTACATGTTGTACATAAATGAGTGTATGTTTCTGAAAGCTCTGTTACCAAATTGAGCTATTCTGCGACTTCCAAATTAATAGTCAAACCCTCAAACCCTGTTGCCCCTGATCCATGCAGCCCTGAAGTAGTTGATAGGGATAAGCCCCCAGCCATGTGGGTTAAAGTGAAGGAAGTAGCATAGACCTAAATGGTCAGAGTAATGTGGTTATCTGTTTAAAATTGTTTTGAATTTGCTGATATGTATATGACAAAAGTATGGAAACTATCCTTACAAGAATGTTATTATCATGAAAAAGTATAGTAATGCTTAATGCCAGTTTATTTTCACTGATGCATCAGTCTTTCCTTTGTGGTATACCTAATGAAACATGCATGTATTCTCATATAATGTTTTCTATGTAACAGAATTTGAATTTGATGGCACATAAGGACCACTTGGCCCACCTAGTCTGCCCATTTCCCTACCTGATGGGTAAGCTGCAGATTCTAGTTAATCAACAGCTTACTTCCTCCTACCCCCCACTAGAATTGCCTTATGTCTGTCCCATGCATTCTTGAATTCTCCCACTATTCCTGACTCCACAACCACCTCAGGAAGGCTGTTCCATGCATCCACAAGCCTCTCTGTGAAAAAATACTTTCTAACATTATCTCTGAGCCGTCCCTCCTCTATCTTCAAATTGTGCCCCCTTGTTCTTGCACATCTCTTCTTCCGAAAGATGCTACCCTTTTGTACTTTGTTAATTCCCTTGAGATACTTGAACATTTCTATCATGTCCCCCCTCTCCCTCCTTTCCTAAAGAGTATACATATTAAGCTGCTTTAGTCTCTCTCGTATGTCTTCTGGTGCAGACCCTGCACCATTTTGGTTGCTCTCCTCTGACCAGCCTCCACTCTGTCCTTGTCTTTGCTGAGATGGGGTCTCCAGAATTGCACGCAGTACTCCAGGTGGGGTCTTACCAACTGTCTGTACAGAGGGATAACAACTTTCTGTTTTCTACTGTTGATGCCTCTCCCTATGCATCCCAGTATCTCCCCAACCATCCTTACTGCCTTCTCACATTGCTTGTCTGCCTTTAGGTCATTTGATATAATTACTCCTAGGCCTCTTTTGATTTTTGTTGTTGTTATTAACTCACCCCACTGTGTACTCTTCTCCTGGGTTTTGTTTCCAGATGCATTACCTTGCAATTATTAATTGAATCTGAGCTGCCATATATTTCACCATTCCTCCAACCCTGCCAAGTCCCTTTTCATCCTTTCCACCCCACCTTGTGTATCAACCCTGTTGCAAATCTTTGTGTCATCTGCAAGAGACATACTTTTCCTTCCAGGTGCTCTCCAATGTCACTTATAAAGACATTAAAGAGGACCTGTCCTAGTATCGACCTCATGGGCACCTCGCTAGTTACCCTTCTTCACTATGGACTCTGCTTACTATTATCCTTGCGTCCTGTTGTTTAGCCAGTTTTTATCCAGGCTATCACCTTGGGACCCACTCCAAGGCTTGCTAACTTGTATATTAATCTTTTGTGTGAGACTCTGTCAAATGCCTTGCTAAAATCTATGTAGGCCATATCCACAGCCCCTCCCTGGTCTACTACTTTGGTCACCCAGTCAAAGAAATCTATTAGGTTCATCTGACATGACTCTTCCTGTTGTGAAACCATGTTGCCTTGGGTCCTGTGCCCCAGTGGCCTCTAGGTACTCAACAATTCTTCCTTCAGAAGTGATTCCATCATTTTCCCTCCGCTGATGTCAAACTAACTGGTCTATAGTTTCCTGCCTCTTCCTGCTCCAACTTTTGCGAGTGGAATCACATTTGCCTCCTCCAGTCCTCAGGTACCACCCCATCCTCCCATAATTTGTTAAAGACAGTAGTCAATGGTATTACTAGTTATACCTTTAGTTCTTTTAGAATTCTTGGGTGAATCCCATCAGGCTCCATTGCGTTGTCCACCCTCAGTTTCAAGAGTTCTTTCAAAACCTTTCTTCTGTAAATGGACTGGCATCGACCCCCTAGTCAGAGTGTTTTCTTTGGTTTAGGTACCTCCTCCTCTTCTGTTGTGAATACTGAGCAGAAATATTCGTTCAGTATTCCTGCTTTTCACTGTCACCCTCACCCACATTCCCTCCCTTTATTAAGTCTCTGTATCCCTGCCTTGGTCTTTCTTCACTCCCTAATGTACCTATAAAAGGTTTTACCTCCCCTTAACAGAGTTGGCTATCTTTTCTCAGTTTGTGCCTTTGCTATTCTGACTGCCTTCCTGCCTCCTTCTGCTTTAACTGATAAAGTTATCTGTCCTGCTCCTTCTGTGTTTCTTGTATTTCCTGAATGCTATCCTTTTCTCCTTAACCTTCCCATCCACTCTTTTTGAGAACCATAGTGGGTTTTTCCTTCATTTTGTTTTGATGATTTGCTTCACAATGTTTGTTGCTCTCATGGCTGTTTTGATTATTCCTCATTGTTCTTCCACCCCTCCTTCTTGACCATTTGCTAGTGCTTTTCTGAGGCACTCTCATTTTCCCAAAGTAAGCCTTCCTAAAGTCCAATACTCTTGTTTTTGTATGGCTTGATTCTATGGCTGTGTTTGTTGTGAACCACACTGTTTGGTGGTCACTTGTTCCCAGATGGCTACCCACTTCTAAATCTGAGATCCTTTCTCCTTCCCCATTTGAGAATACCAGGTATAAGATTGCTCCCTCCCGAGTGGGTTCCAACAATAACTGTCTGAGGCATGCCCTGTAGGGATCAAGAATGACCCTGCTCTTGGATGTGCCTGCAGCAAAGGTACTCCAGTTAACATCTGGCATATTCAGGTCCCCATCAACAGTATCTCCCCTTTTCTGCCATTTTAGGATGCCTTCTATCATTTCCTTGTCCATTTCTCCCTGAGGTGGGTCTGCAACAACCCCATGTGGATTGTGGTGCCATTTCATGCCTTCAGGGTGACCCACAGTGACTCATCAACTTTCTGTTTTACTCCAGTTCTGTTGCTTAATCCCTTCCCTCTATACAGGAGTATATATTAGAGGCAAAATCCACGGTTACAGTGAGGAAATTACAGCCTGAAATCGATTTTCATTCACACTTTTTTCCACCTGCATTGGGATGCATTGACTGGCCAACCCTAACTTTCACCCATGACATGTGTAAAGCAGCAGAAGTATAGGAGAATGGGTGAGAGTTAGACCCACGATCCCAATGCACACCCCAATGCCGGTTGGGGGGTGGGGGTCCAAGGGGGTTTCAACCCTAACAGCGAATTTCCTCACTTTTGTCGCTGGAACAACCCTAACTAATGCATTAAACTGAGTTTTTGCCTCTAATTTCCTTCTTTGAGAATGATAACTAGAATAGTGAATGTGGGCCCCAAGGCCCCGACGCATAATGGGCCTCATTCCCCGCCCACATGATGTCTTGTGGCATACTAACAGGGACAGTAACGCAAACAGAAATGCTAACAGTGGCATCACATGGTAACACAAGCATGAATGAGAACAGAAAGGGTAATGCACATGGTGGCGTGACGGGAACGGGTCTGCCATGTGATGTGTTGTCACATAGTAACATGGTGCCTGCAAACTGAAATGTCAATGGGCATGGTGACGTAAGTGAAACAGAAAGATAAACAGTACTGTAGACAGAAATGGCAAAATAACAGAAACAAGAGCAAAATGAAAACGCAGGATAACGCACATGGTGGCGCAGGACGCCAACGGGTAAGTGAAACGGGTACTGAACTGCAAGCTGGAAGGGCAACAGTAACAGTAATGTAAGCGTACAGACTGGTTTTCCTCAAACCTGCATAGAGAAAGACAGTGAGTACAAATAATGTATGCATAATAATGAGTATCAAGAGAAAATGAGAACTTGGAATACTAAATGTTATATCTCAGGAACCGTATAAATATAGAAAAAAATTAAAAGTCATATTATTTACAACTGTCCTGATATTTGGTACTTAGCCCGCATTAGGGGCTAAGAATTGTCCAACGAAAGTCCGTATCTTGCACCGCTTTCTGAGATACTGGGCCCTGAAAGGCGCGGCTAACGCCGTAATGTTATCCTATGGGAAAAAAAGGAAAGTTCGGAGCACCATAACTTTGCCTCCCTGTAATGTTTTTTCACCAAACCACTGAAAGGCACATCTGTGGGCTTTTGGCTGTCTTCCCTCCAAATTTCAGGAAAAAAGACCAAACCGTTATTTTGCAGCAGGGATCCAAAGGATTTATGTAGGGCCGGCACCGTAATGTTATCCTATGGGAAAACTGTCAACTTTGAGTGTCAACTTTGCCGCCATGTAATATTTTTCAATACAACACTGAAAGGCACATCTGTGAGATGTCGCCTGCTCTCTGAATTGCAGCCCAAAACTCCCAACGGTTCTTTGCAGCGCAGTGCCAAAGAATCGCTGTCACTTTCCCACAGATGGAAAACTACTGTCGCAATTTCATGTAAAGCTTTTGCAAAAGTTCGACACTTTCGTGAGCACGAAGTAATTTGCGAAATTACTTTTTCCAGAAATTTGAAAAACATATTTCTGGGGTGTTTTACCACAAAATAAAGACATGGCAAGCATCCTCAGGGTCCGACTAGGTGAATACAAAAATAATTAGGTTGCTAGAGGGTCCCAAATTTAAATGCCAACCATTTCTCTGATCACCAACTGAAAACAAAATGGCCGATCTGCAAAAGTAACAGGCCCATTTGCGAAAGTAAAAATGCATTTGCGACACTGTCGAACTTTTTGTTAACTTTTCCCATTGACTTATAATGGGAAACTGTTTTTTGAATAACTTTTGAACCGTTTAATATTTTTTCATGAAATCTTCAAAAGGCACATCGGGGACCCTGGCTGCACGCCCCTGAAGATTTAGGCCAGTCATATCAAACCGCATTTGACCCGTGGTGTATGCCACGTAGAATTTCTGTAGGCTGTAACGTCGCACAGATCACGCTTTAATAACTCCGCAGTCTGTGATATCCAAGCAGTACGTAAACGTGGTATATCCCAAGGCCTATGGTTCTTGATCATGTATTCCAAATTACAGGCAACCACAAACGGTTGCAAAGTTATTAAGGTGCAAAACTTTGGGGTTTAACATAGAAATGGCTCAACTTAATTCATAGTGGCACCACCGTGCCACTATAATAAGATGTATCCTTATATAGCAGTATAGCACAGTGGTTTAAGGCCTTAGCTGCAAATCTGGTGACATCCAGCAGACCAGACCTGGGTTTGAATCCCAAAGCTTCCACTTTGCATACTGTGTGACCCTGAGCAAGTCACTTAACTTCCCTGTGCTCCCGGTCACTCCTGTAAAAGCTTTCAGCTTAGTGTGCTACTCTGGTTAAACAACTAAAAAAAAGGGGGAGCTCTTCACCTCCTCTTTTACCCACCCTGTCCCTCCTGTAGATTGTATATCCTGGTATGTTGACATCCCAGTCATGGTCCTCTGTGTACCATGTTTCAGTGACTGCCACAATATCCAGGCATCCCTCTTCCATCAAGGCCACTAGTTCAGGGAGCTTGTTACACAGACTACAGGCATTGGTACTGATCACCTTCCATTTTTGTTATGGCCTTACCCCTTTTAGCCCCAACCATGTCCTTACCACCTTTTTCTGCATTTACCCCTGTCCTTCTCCCTACTGACTTTTCTACCTTGGTGTTTACCTCACTAACTACTGTGTTTTGTGGGGAGAGGCTGGGATTTCCATGCCCTTTTAGCGCCCCTTGGCTAGTTTAAGGTTACCAATGAAGCATTTAAACCTATCAACTAGGATCCTGGTTCCCCCCCTTGACAGATGCAGGCCATTGCACCAATATAGGCCTGCATCCCTCCAGGTGGCTCCACAGTCCCCAATGAAGTCAAAACCCTGAGATCCACTCCACTTTTTCAACCAATCATTGAATCCCATGGTGCAGAATACCCTAGCATCATCCTTACCACAGACAGGCAGCACCACCAAGAAGGTTACCATACATGCTACTTGTCTAAGGCCCCTCCAACTCTACAAACTCCTCTTGCACCACTCTGATCCCATTCACAGCCAGGTCATTTGTCCCTAGGTGGACAATGGAACCCAGCTCCCTCCCTTTTTCAGCTGTTCCCACGATCCTTAGGATTCACTTCCTGTCCCTCCAAGCTGTGGCACCACGTAGGCACCTTATCTCCCTATCCCCTTCCTCCCCCACTTCTACCCCCTGATGATCGAGTTCCCCACCAGGAGTTGTTTCCTTCCCCTGTGTGGTCTCATGCCACCCTCCTGTGGGTCTCCTTTGTAGAGGTTCCCAGCATCCTCCTTGGTCTCCACTGTAGGTGCCTCCATAGAGGAACCCCTCTTCACCAGAACAGCATATGAATTGTGGAGAGGTACAACTGGAGGGATGCACCTCTGTTCCACCACCCTCTCCCTCCCTCCCTGAGCCCACCTTGGTCCAACCACTCCTCTTCTTGGCAACCTCTGAGGTAGTGGTGCTGGCCCCTGGTGATCCCTGGGTGGGAGAAGAGGTTTCACCAACCTATCCGGTCAGCCTGGAGACGGGCAACCTCCTCCTCAGACCAGAGAGGTGCTACAAATAAGGCAACATTGCAGCCTCCAGAATGTCTCCCAGAACACTGCTGCTCCACAGCCATTGCACTGCACCACTCCCATCTTGACTTATTTTGTGTCCCTCTCCTGTTGCTTTGTATGCTTACTGTCTCCTCCCTCAAGTATTTTACACTTACTTTCCTACTGCCTATGTGCCTTACAGTTCTCACCCTTCCTGTTCTGGGACAGGAATTTCCTGTAGTCTTCAGTAGTCTCCTCCTTCTTCCATGCTTGGATTCAGACCTCCAGCAGCCGGGGGAGGGGAATAGCTATTTTTAGGTTCCTTCAAGGTTGATGGAACTATGTTTCTCTGTGATCCTTCCTTCCTACTGCCAAACAGGAAGTTCCTGTTGTCAGTCAAATCCAGTGGCTATAAAAGTAGAACTGGCTTTGGGTGGAAGGAGGCAATTAGTAAAACAGCTGTAGTTCTAGACTGCTGTTACTTGCTCTGACAGCAATGTTCTCTGTCAAAATAGCAGAAAGCTATAATTGGAGACACCTGCTTTTGTACTGCTCAGATCCTAAGACACACCCCCAATTAGCCTCAGCCTCTGCTCCTGTCTCCAGTAAATTAGGCTGATACAGCCCCTTCCTCAGAGAAACACACAGTGACTTTTCTTTTTTACTTAAATGAGACCTCTCTTCTAATAAAGTATCTGTTTGCTTAATCCAAACAGGCACTGCTGAGATAGAAGTGATTTATTAGTAAAAGAGCTGTAGTTCTAGACTACTGTTACTTGCTGTGACAGCAAAGTTCTCTGTCAAAAACAGCAGGAAGCTGTAATTGGAGACACCTGCTTTTGTACTCCTAAGCTCCTAAGCCACACCCCCAATTAGCCTCAGCCTCTGCTCCTGACTCAGTAAATTAATCTGATATGGCCCCCTTCCGCAGAGAAAATATAGAATATTATAATATAGTATAAACTTGACGTGGACACCAAGTATTTCCAGGCAGGGAAGAGTGTAACCCCCCCTACAAATGGGGGTTTCCTATAATGTCTTTCTGGGCTTCCTAATGCCAACTGTCAGGTTGGTGTCATGTGTCCAGTAGTTCTTATTGTCTGCATGAGAGTGCTCCAGTAAGCCCCGTGCCTATCTCTTTAAGAGAACGCCTAGCCTATGTTTAGTTTCAGTCTGGGCTGGGTCCGAGTGCTTTAAGGCTCATGACCAGCCAGACAGTCTGTTATTGTGCTCCATTCTGCAGTCACTATTTGTGCAGAGGGAGCTCTGTTTGGGAATGTGATTATCTACTGTCTATTTGCTATAATAATAATGATAGAGGAGTTTGTCTAACCTGCTTTGAATTGCAGCTTGAACTTTTGAATAGAGCCACCATTTTGTTTCTGGACTGCCAGTGTTGGACCAATCGAACTTCAGGGATCTAAAGTGAAGACTGTCCCCAGAGATCTTGTGGGACTGAAATTCTGTAGGAGTTGTAGTTTTAAGGGTTTGGCACGTAAATGGACCTGGAGGGAGAGCCCTTTCCTTGACAAACAGTTCCCTCAACCAACCAAACCTTTTGGATTACTAGGAAGTCCCCAAAACTGCTGAAGCAGTCAGTCAGTCGAGAGTTGGCATTTGGAGAGTGAACATCTTGAGCCATCAAGCAGCTGCTCCTGGTAGGAACATAGGAGAATCAGCGGGAAGGCTCTGTGGCCTGCCTGTCCCATCTCCAGCTTGGAGTATCGCCTTGTGTGTGAAATTCAGACTTTCTACGACTGCTGGTTGAGACCTGCCTCAGGGGAGAGAGTGTATATGCTACATTGTGAGTGGACCGAAGACTTGCTCTGGAAGCGATCGGCCCACTAGATGTCAGAAGTGAGCCCCAGATCTAAAGGTTTGCACAGTGAAGCTGCAATTGGCAAACAAACTTTATCCGAACTGCGGCTACATAAGTTAAGTGTTGTAGGTGTCCTGAATGTGTTTCATGGGTTGTGATTTGGTTCCCCACAATGAGTTCTGTTACGCCAGCTGGAGGCTTTTCTAGCACTTCACCATGGACTTTATCCAAACTGTCTGTTCTGCCTGGGCCCTGCCGTTCTCGGCCTAGGCTGCTGTTCCTGATTCAGAGATGTTCTCGGCGGAAGACCCACTCAGGGATTCAGCCCTGCTCAACACCACCGAACAGGTAGCGACACACAGGAGATGAGTCGGCAGGCACTGCTTCCCCTGGCAATCCAGTACAACACCACGAGGTCTTTCATCTTGCCTGTCCTAAACCAACCAATATTCAAGGCACTCACCACAACATATGATACTGCCAGCTCCATGGAGTAAAACAAATAATTTTATTAACAGATTAATATGAAACAGCTTAAACACCCGCCTGACGCTGCTCTGGTCCCTCCTGGACCTTTTCTCAAAGGATAAGGCAAAGGCTAAAGTAAATCACTTGTGCATTATATACATGGGCTAATAGATATGGCTTAATGATGTTCCTAATTAATCTATTTAACCTAATTCATGCCAAATTAGTTTGTAATGCTGCACCAAGCAGAAAAGCTTCTATACATGGACACCTTCCACAAACATAAAATAGAAACATTCCTAACATTCACTGCATTTATATACTAAAACAAGAAATAAAAGTTTTTTTCTTGTAAAAGAGCTCAAATATAAATACATATACTGCTTAGATCTCATGGGAAGCTAAGAATAAAACAAAAGGCAGTTTATCAACAGCAATATAAAACATAATATACATAGAAAACCGGGGATTAAGGTTTTTAAAAGGATGATTATCAAAACCCAGCATCTTCTGTCTTGTAAATAAGGTTTTATCTCAAGCCTATGTTAAGGCCCGTGGTCTAGTTGCTTTTAAATTAATAATCCAGAAAGTTTCACATTTTACTGTAAAACAAAATTGTTAAATGTCCCCCCGCCTTGGATTGCAGTTTATTTTATCTTCGCCATAAACAGAAACTGATGGTTCTGTTTATCTTCTGATTCACAACATATTGGGCTGTAGTATATGTAATATCTGATCTTTCTATGGCTCTAAGATGTTCCCTAATTGAACTTTAAAAGATCTGGTCGTTTTTCTACACTGAAACCATAACAGCTACATCTAGCCTGTCCTGCATCCTGGCCTCGGTAGCATGAGTACAAAACAGGATAGCTCCCTGCAACATCAGCTGCAATCATTGTGTGCCATCTGATTTTCTTGTGTTGGGTTTATTGCAATGGACTTGAGCCATCTGGCTCCGGATTACAAATATTTGGGTTGAGTGCATGTTAATTGTTTTCCTTCCTAAAGGTCCCAACAAACAGCTGCAATGCCGGCCTACCCTGGGCAACGCTTCAGGCTAGCCTGTTCAACATACTGGTACCCAGGGTTGTGGACTGTGTCAAAGGGACTACAGTGCATGCTTCATCAACCTGAATCAAATCAGAGATACCAATCACTTGCTAGATTTATACCCCACCCTTGTTCACTTTCCTTGAATTAACCAGATCATTGGTCTTCACGTTTAACCTGGCTAGTGTGTACCTTATTGGTTGGGTTACTGCTGTATTACTGTATTGTTGCATTAGAGGTCTTATTTTCCAGGGGGTCTCCAGGGCAGTTGCAGAAGATCCAGCCCTGGTGGTAAGTGCGAGGAGTGTGAGCATATCATTACTGTCATATGGTAAATGTGAATGTTCTGTTGCTAAACTGTCTAGGCCACTAGAAGGGTTGGTGGGTGGTTATAGCATCCCGGAAGGCTATACCAAAAGCAGCTATGCTACCCCAATACAATTCCACTGGGTGGAGGCACCCGTTCACCGAACTCAGGCCCCTCAACCTGTGTATAGTCACACAGGCAGGGGTAGTAGCCCATGGAATAGTGCCACCTAAAGGTTATACAGGGACTATATGCAGAGAAATATGGCAGGCAGTATACACCAATGAGTTAGAAACAGGAAGTACAGGGAAAAACAGCCAGTGTGCACCTATCAGTTAAATGCATATGGTAAGTATAGGGACTTTAGAGAAAGCAGACATTTTTCTTGGCTGCCCACTCCCCTTGTATATCAGGAATCTGTAAATAATGTTAAAAGAGTCTCGCACCAAGGTAAAAATTAAATTAGGAATGGAAAGGTAAGACAGACTCGACTCCCAAATTTTTAAACAAATTATTTTTCTTTGAATAAAGGGGGTATCATGCCACCACATTATTAGTCAGTGAGTCCAACTTTTTATGGGCTACACCAGTTCTTCCAGGGTTGCAGTGGTCCTGTCGAAATATTATACAGGAATTAATTTAATTTCAGAGGAAACTTATATATAGTTCCCATGCTATTTACTTGCAGAACCAGAAAAACACCCAGAACTCAAGTGCTATACATGCTGAAAGTGTTTTCTGCGGACTTGTGCAGCACTTTTGTCTGCCGTAGCCCACCCATGCTCATACAGGATCCCCCCTCCTTCTCATGCTATTGTTCCTGACTTGACCCACCTTGTCCTATTCAATACATTTACAAGCAGTGTGTGTTATCATGAAACTGAAATGTTTCAGGGGTTTCCCAATATTGAAACCTGTATGTGAACTCCACAGTGAATATATTCTGTAAAAGGGATATCTGGAAATGCTGCTGTTACAGATAACTGCCTTGCATGTAAAAGTAGTGATTGACAGGCAAAGGCACTCTCCTTCAGGCTGGTTCAGGGCAGATCTCAGGAGTGTTCTCGCTGATTTATGCCATGCTGTGTGATGGATTGGTAGGCAGACAGACTCACATTGACAAGCTTAGGCATACTGCAGCTGCTCCGCATCCACTCTTATGTCTTCCCCATCCACAAGGACATCATCTGATAACCATCAATTTTCCAGTTATACTTAGAGTGTTCCTTTCAGAACACAAGTCCTATCAGTGAAATGGGGGGGAGTGCCACCTCTGAGAACCGGGCCCAGCACACTACGTGTAAGAAACATAGAGACATAGTGACAGCAGGAAAAAAACAAAGGGTCATCCGGTCTGTTGAGTTCCCTATTTAGCTCTGGGACCTATTGTTCCTTCAGGGTCCTAGCTCTCTCTGCACTCCCCCAATTCTTCTATCCAATTCTGATGCTGTGAGCAATCTCTAAACCCTTCATTCTGTCCCAACCATGCCTAAAACCACTAACGGCTTTTGCATCCACCACCTCAACAGGCAACCTGTTCCACGTCCCCACCTCCATTTCTGTAAAATAGTATTTCCTCACGTCCCTGCTGAACCTCCTCTGTTAGCTTCCACTCGTGACCACATGACCGCTAGCTGGTATTCAAGTTAACTAGTTCCCCACATTTCACCCAGTTAATTCCTTTTAGAAATATGAAGGTCTCCATCACATCTCCCCTCTCCTTTCTGGTCTCCAGCGAGTACGTGTTCAGAGCCTTGAGGCACTCCTCATAGGACATGTCCTGCTGACCCTAAATCATTTTTGTTACCCTGCGCTGCACCATCTTGAGCCTATCTGTATCCTTCTTGAAGGGAGGACACCAGAACTGGGTGCAGTACTCCAGGTGTGGCCTCACCAAGAATCCATACAGGGGAAGTATTGCCTCCCTTTTCTGCTATAAGTACCCCTCCTGATATATCCAGGTATTCTGTTTGCCTTGCTGTAAGCCTTGTTGCACTGACTCAATTGCTTTAGGGAGTCGCTGATGATAACTCCAAGGTCTTGTTCTTCAGCCATGGTACTGAGTCTCACCTCTCCAATCCAGTACTGTATCCTGAGGTTCTTGTTCTCTAGGTACATCACCTTGCACTCTTTGGTGTTGGATTTAAACTACCAAATTCTTGGCCACCCCTCCAACTTTTAAAAGTCTGTCTACATTTCCTTTATTCCCTCATCACTATCCACCCTCCCACTAAGGTTAGTGTCATCTGCAAAGAGACACAGCCTGCCATGGATCTCCTCACCAATGTAGCTGGTGAACATGTTGAAGAAGACCAACCCTAGGACAGATCCCTGTGGAACCTCGCTTATGACCGCCCTCTCTTCTGATGTAACCCCATTGACCACTACCCACTGCTGCCTTCCCTTTAGCTAGTTACCTACCCAGTTTACTATGACCTTAGCCACACCCAGCTCCTCCATATTCTTCAGTGAGAGTCTGTGGGGTACCAAGTCGAAAGCCTTGCTGAAGTTGAAGTAGAACAAACCCACAGCATGGCCCCTATCCAGTTCCCACATTATCCAGTCAAAGAAACCATCAGGTTAGTCTGACAAGACCTCCCTCCCACAAATCCGTGCTGTTTAATGTCCTGGAGACCATTGTTCTCCAAGTAGTCTACGAGAGTCTCTTTGTCCAGTGACTCCATCAGTTTTTCTACAGTAGAGGTAAGACTGACAGGTCTGTAGTTCCCTGCTTGTTCCTTGTCCCCCCCTTATGGAGCAGGAATACATCCACCACCCTCCAATCCTTCAGAACGACCCCTGTCATTACAGAGCTGTTGAATAGACCTACCAGGTGATCTTCCAGTTCCACTACCAATTCCCTCAGTATCCTCATATGCAACCCATCTGGTCCTGGATCTATTTCAGTCTTTAGGGCTGCCAGCCTTTTAAGGAATCATTCGGTTAGTGAATGCTGGCTGCCTCATCTCTGGGCCTCCCTTAATGGACACTTTGATGCCACTCTGTGGCAAGGGCCCACCATCCTCCCTAGTGAAAACTGAGCAAAAATAATCATTAAGGATAGCAGCCTTTTGTCTGTCTGCCTCAATCATCCTATACCCCTCTGTTATCCCCACAATTCTCCCTCCTTTCTTCCTTTTTTCACTAACACACCTGAAGAACTGCTTTTTATCTAATCATGAACTCCTCTGCAATATGTAGCTCTGTGTCTGCTCTTGTATCCCTATCTGTCCTCTTTGCCTCCCTATTTTTCAGCAAATGTTCTTCCCACTCTTCCTCCCCTGCTGTTCTTTAAATTTGTAGAAGGCTTTTTTTGGCCCTCACCACTTCCCTGGCTCTTGCTAAGAACCAAAGTGGTCTCTTGAACCTGTTCTTTTTGGTTTCTATTCTCATGTACAGTATACCTTAGAGGCCCAGAGAATAGCCCCATTAATTGCCCCATCTCTCTTCCACCCCATTTATGTTGTCCACCCCTACTAACTTATCCCTGACCAGCTCCTTCAGCCTATTGAAGTCTGGCCTTCTAAAATCAAGGACTTCAGCTCTTGATTGTAGTTTACCAGACCCGAGGGGCAGTTTAAGCCAAACAGAGTTATGGTCAATGTTCCCTAATGGCTTCCCTATTCTCACAGCTCCTATCTCCTCTACATTTGTGAGCAGGACATTGTGAAGGTATGTGATTACATCACTGATGTGATTGGATGAAAATCACACAACAGTAATGAGCAGATTTTCTTTTCCGGTTCCTGTCAAATCACTTCTTAACGTGTTCACAGTAAGCCTTCTCTTGTTATGCAAAGCAGGCTTAAAAAAGTGTTAGGGATCCCTGTGGTTGAACCTGCTCAGAGTTTTGGGAACTTTAGCTTCCTGAGTGATGTTTACTTTGAGCCCCCATGCTTATTGGCAGCAGTGCATTTGGGCCACATGTTCACTAACTCACAAGTAGCTAGTTGGTTTGTTGGTAGAAAAGGGATATTCCATTAGTACCAAGCAGTAATTCTGTATTCCTCCATTAAACTCCCTTTTAGGAAAACAACAGCCACAGTTAAAGACTCAATGTACATTTGTATTGCTATCCTGGTTATGGTATACAGTTATAGGGGCACCGCATTAATGTCACCGTATATGAGCATTAGGCATTGGCGCCTGTGATCTCGCGAACTGTGATGCTGAAGTGCTGTGTTTTATGGCTGTGTCTGCACAGTTTAGTGTGCTGGAGCATTTTGCTGACTGGTATGTTGTGTTGGAGCGATGGTTGAGTGTGTTGGAGCAGTTGTTGTCTGTATTGAGGTTTTGATAGGGTTTCTGGAGGGTGGGCAGGTGGTGTTAATTCTCGCCCAGGATGTGTGCTGTAGTGGAGTTACCTTGTGGGTGGTTTGCACTGTAGTGGAGGTTTGTGTTCTGGTATTTCGCAGAGTTCCTAGATAGTGTCACATGGGATTTGCTGCTCAGTCCATCTATTCCACTGGTTCCCACTGGATATGCAACTCAGAGTATGTTATATGTATTGCTGGGGGGTGCGGGTTGCCGCAGTCCCCTGCAAAATATTTTCAGCTAATTTGTCCAGTTTGGTGTCTGGGGGTTTCCTTTATGGGTGTGATATTGCAGTGTTGCCCTCCCCTCGCTGTTGGCTTATTGCTGCAGCACAAGCTGCACCGTCGGCATTTTTGTGGTGCTCTAAATGCAGTTGGCATTTATTCTGCTGCAACATAGTGGTGACACCCCTGGTTACAGGGAACCACAAGTGCTGTGACAAAGTCGGACTGTCCCACTAGGATACCTGGAAATTTGCAGGTGGGCCACCCTCAGTTGGGTACTGGCCACCCCTAAACTCTGAAATGATTTGCATTTATCATTATTCTTCTAACAGATGGAGTATGTGGGGTACTGTAGGTAAAGGTAAGATGCAAACACAGAGGTAGTGTATCAGATTTAATGGAATACTGATATGTGTGTGTCAGCCTGGGCCCACCACTACTGATTTTCCAGGTGGGCCCCTGTATCTACTTTCCAGGTGGGCCCCCGTGTATCCCAGTCTGACCCTGTAGTATGAAACATACTCCTACATAGCTTTCCATCTTTCCTTTCTATGTAACTGATAAAAAAAAGGTCTTGCCTTGGCGCATGTGATTGCATTTTTCATTTCCATTAAATTTTCATGAATGTTCTAAATGTTACAGGCAGAAGAAGAGTTTCAGAAAGCCCAGAAGGTGTTTGAAGAACTGAACATTGACTTGCAAGAAGAGCTGCCATCCCTCTGGACAAGGTACATTGTTTCATCCTTTCACACCCAAACATCCCTGTTATATACACTAGTCTGCACATCAAGCATGCCGCGAGATTTGTAGGCAAGCAGCAAGGGGAAAGCAAAATGAACAGACTTTTAAATAAATGGTGCAGGCATACGATACTTTACGTTACACTGTCAACCCCTGTCAACCCTTTTAGGCCTCATATTGTTTCTCGTCAAAAGAAACATTGTCTATGGTTAAGGGTTGTTTATGGATTTCAGTACACTTAAATCCAATTGATCCTTGTTGTACATGGGCAAATGTTGTGTGCACAGTTCAAAGGTCAGAGTTATTGTGTACAGTTCAAAGGACATGGAAGGTTGTTGTGCACAGTACAAAGGTTACAGAAAGTTGCTGTATAGGGTGATCTTTTGTTAAGCCCCTTCTCCATTGATATAATAATCGATCTTTAATGTCATTACTATGAGGGATGAATGGTAGGTGAGCGGGGAGCCAATGAGCCAGGGAGCCTCTTACTACTGTATATAAACTGAAATTTTAACCTTTGATATACAGTAAAACCATATACTATAAAAAATAAAACATGGGCAACTAGGGTGCATGCGGGGGCAGCCAGTGAAGATGGCAGCTCAAAAGAAAATTCTGTATCAATCGGCCCAAAATTCACTAACAAATATGGATCCACAGCAGTTGTGGTTGAAAGTCTGGTCTCATTCAGCAGAGAAAAATGTCAGCTAACAAAATCTGAAGTTTGATGAAACTCACAGCCAGACTTGAGATATAAGTGGAAAACTGCAGCAGCTTGGTGAAAGCATGCTGGGAGTCTAGCAGCAGCAACAGCACGCCTAGCAGCTGCTTCCGAACACAGATGCCCGAGAAATCAAATCAGTGCTGAAGCAGGTATTAAAAGAAATTCCACATTTAAATCCTCTGTGGCAGTGCGGGAAGAAGAGATTCAGGACCTACAACTCAAAGCCCGAGATACTGAAACGCCCTGTCCTACACTCACAATAAGGACAGCCGGCACAATGAAGGATACAAAGTCAGAGCACCTGGTGAGTGCCCTTGGGAGAGGGCCGAGGACACTGAGAAACTGCAGCTGCAGGAACAACTTTAGGCTCGTGGGCTTCCCTGAGGAGGCAGAGGGATGGGATGTGTCAGCCTTCCTCCAAAGAGAACTGCTGGGTCTTCTCAGACATAGCTGGAACAGGGCTGGAGATTCATTGTGCCCAGAGGACATTGGGCCCAATGCCCCGAGAAGGTGATAGACCCAGATCCATATTTGCAAGGTTCCTGCACATCCAGAACAAAAGGAAAACCCTAGTCTTGTCCAGGGACAGAGGCCCCCTGATGTGGCAGGGGCACTGTATCTTCATATTCTCAGACTTTTCAACAGAACTGGCTCAGAAGATAAAGGGGTATACTGAGCTGAAAAAAGTATTCTAGGACCAGGGCATGTCTTGGTGTACCCCATGTCTTTCTTAGCCCTGAGGAAGCTACGAGGTATGTCTCTAGGCTTTGGCCTGTAGCAGTAAAAAAACTCAAATTTGCCTCAGACACAGAAACCGGGCACATGGCTGAACTGATCCCGATAAGCCTGCATCCATTGCACACAGGGCCACCCTACATTTCCACCCTGTAATGAAGTGAAGTGGCAGACCACAAAATCCAAGAGATTAGCTCAGCAAAAAAGGGTCAAGTTCAGAAATGGCAATCCAGGTGGGAGGAACCAGCAGAGAGAAGAAAGTAAGGACTCGGAGCATTCAGCTGGCAGCTCAGATTTGATTGAGAACCTGCCCCAAAGAGACTGGGGAAATCTGAATCCCTCCCCATGGACACCCCTTTGCTGGACTAGCCTGAGAAGCCTTGTATAACCTTAGCACCCCTTCTGATTGGCTTGCAACAGGGTGCCCTGGTGCTCCACCTGATGGAACTGATACAAACTTAGGCAGAGCTGGAGACATAGAGAGCCAACAGATGGTGAATCAGAGGGATGTAATCGGCCACAATGGGCAGAAGGGTCCAGCAGTGGTTGCCTGAGACATTGGTGACTTTGACTACAAGGACTGATGCCATGAACTGGAGAATGCAGCCGTAGGGTATGGTATGGTATGGTAAAATTTTATTTATACAGTGATATAGTCATTAGAGTTCCGAAAATCCCTATTTACAAGGCTTACCTGTTTACATTATACAAAAATTTCTACAACAACACATTTAATACAAAATTACAAAAAAGGTACAAAAAACAGTACATCACAATTTTACAAACACATCAATAACAGGCATACTAACATTTATACTTTTATACTATTTTCACCTATTACAACAACAACGATAACTAAGTTCGTGATTCAGGCCATTTTAAAAACATAATCAGTAATTGGTAATTCACGTAAAAAGGGGAAGACAATTCCAGCTTTTAGCTACCTGTTATTGGAGGGTCATTTCACTAAATTGATTTTTTAACTTTGGTATTATTAAATCTCTGGCACCAGTTTTTCTTAAATTTAAATCACGTTTTGGTTTTTGTAATTTGTTTTCTAAGTTATACGAACATACGAAATTTACCAGCAGATAAAGGCCTAGAGGTCTATCAAGTCTGCTCGAATGTGCAGCTAGCACGCCTTATTCTGCAGCTGCCCCTCCCTTCCACCCTTCCCCTTCATTAACCCTCCCCCTTGTCCTGTCCCATCCTCGTTTGAAGCAGTCCACAGTTCTACTGCATACCACTTCAGCAGGTAACGATGCCACCCAGCCACCACCCTCTGTAAAGAAGTGTCTCCTCATCTCCTCCTGAACCTTCCTCGCTCCAGTCTCATATCATGGCCCTGGTGTCCCTCCCCTCCCTTACTTTGAACAGCCCCTCTGTACCTGTCTTGTTTATTCCTTTCATGTATTTAAAGGTTTCAATCATGTCACCCCTGTCTCTCCTCTCCTCCTGTGAGTACATGTTCAACTCCTTCAACCTCCTCTCATATGATAAGTCCCCCAGCCCCTTGATCATCTTTGTCACTCTGCGCTGCACCCCCTCCAGTAACTTAATGTCCCTTTTCAGATATGGACGCCAGTACTGCACGCAGTACTCCAGGTGTGGTCTAACTAATGACCTATACAGTGGCAGAATCACCTCCGCCCTCCTCGAGGATATACCCCTTGCAGTACAACCCAGCATTTTGTTGGCCTTTGCAGCTGCCTTCCTACATTGTGCTGAGTTGTTCATTGACCCTGTAATGAGCACACCCAGATCCTTCTCCTCCTCTGTCTGGGCTACCTGCACTCCCCCTAGCTGGTAACTCCTCCTTGGGTTCTTCATCCCAAAATGCAGCACCTTACACTTTTTGGCATTAAAGCCCAGTTGCCAGGTGTCTGACCAGGTTTCAAGCTTTGCCAGATCATCCTGCAACCCCTACGTCATCCACCACCGCGCCTACCTTGGTATCATCAGCAAACAGACTGATCTTGCTCTTGATGTCCCATGATATGTCTGCAATGAATATCCCAAACAACACTGGTCCCAACACCGAGCCCTGTGGAACACCGCTCGTCACTGCCCTTGGGTGTGAGAGCTCCCCACCCACCACCACCTCTGTTGCCTTCCCTGCAGCCAGTTTCCTACCCATCTCACCAGCTTTGCACCCGCCCCTGTGCCTACTAACTTCCTTCCCAGCCTTCCATGTGGCACTGAGTCGAATGCCTTACTGAAGTCCAGATACAGGACATCCACAGCATGGCCCCTGTCCAGTTGCCTAGTTACCCAGTCATAGAACTCTACCAGGTTGGTTTGGCAGAAACTGCCACGTATGAAGCCATGCTGTCTGCTGTCCTGTAGTCCTTTGGCCTCTAGGGAGGCCACCAGCCTCCTTCAGGATAGTCTCCATTAGCTTACCCACGATGGATGTGAGAGGCTTACTGGTCTGTAGTTTCCTCAGTTCATCCTTGGGGCCACTCTGTGGAGGGCACCACATGAGCCATCCTCCGTCCTGAGGTACACACCCAGAATGTAGTGAGGCATTAAATAGTCTGCCAAAGCTCCTGCAAGGACCTCTGCCAGCTCCTTCAGTACTCTGGGTGGATGCCATCTGGGCCTGGCACCTTGTCCACCCTCAGTGCCTTCAAACCCTCTCGAACTCTGCTCTCCATGATTTCCCCATCTGTCACCACTTCCCACCCTGCTTCTGCCATTTCTCCTACCTTGGGTGTCACCCCCCTCTTCTCTTTAGTAAATACTGAGCAGAAGTACTCATTTAGTGCTTCCGCCTTATTGCACTCTGCTTCCACCCAACCCCCCTCCTTCCTAATCCTTACTATGTGGTCCTTACAGATCCTTTTCTCCCTAATGTACTTAAAGAAGTCCTTCTCCCCCTTCTTAATGCCTTGTGCCAGCCTGAGTTCCGTAGATGCTTTGGCTCCCCTTACTGCCCTTGTCACCTCCTTTGATTCTGTCAAGTACTCCTCCCTGTCCTCCCCCCTCCCTGTTTTCTTGTACTTCCTAAAGGCAGCTCTTTTCCTCCTTACCTTTTCCATGACCTCCTTGCTCAACCAGATTGGTTTCTTAGCCCTAGCCTTCTTGCTCTGGGCTTTGCAGCAGGTTTTGGTTGCCTCCACTATCCCCAGCTTTATGAGCTCCCACCTCTGGTTAGTGTCCATACTAGATTGAATTCTGGCCAGGTACCCTTTTACCACTTCCCCCATCCTCCCAAAGTCGGCCCTCCTGAAGTCCAGCACTGTTGTGCCAGATTCCACTCCTTCCTTGCCCATATCCAATGTGAGCCATACTGAGCGGTGGTCACTCCCTGACAGCGGTTCCTCCACTGTAAGTTCTCTCACAAAGTCCCAGTTTGCCAGCACAAGGTCAAGGGTATTCCCTAACCTGGTTGGTTCACTGACCATTTGCAGCAGGAAGCTGTCCTGGAAGGCATCCAGCAGTACCTGCCTTCTGTTCTCTGGTTGTTGGGGTGCTCCAGTCCACTCTGCATGTTGAGTCCCCACAATCACCACCACTACCCTTTCTTGAGTCCTCCTGATCTGTCCCATGGTTCCTGTCTAACTCCTCTGTCTGAGATGGTGGCCTGTACACCACTCCCATTCTAAGAATCCTATTCTTGGAATCCTGGATTTTCATCCAAAGTGACCGTCACTCCTCCTCCCCTTCCTCCCTTACACACTTCAGTCCTTCCTTCACATATAGTGCCACCCCCCTCCTTTCCCAATCACCCTGTCCCTATGAAATAACCTGTACCCTGGTACAGACAGGTCCCAGTCATTGTATTGGGTGGTCCATGTTTCCATGATGGCTGCAATGTCCACCTCTCCCTCTGCCATGAGAACCTGTAACTCTGCAGTTTTCCTCCCAAGGCTCCTAGCATTAAGTGTAACCACCTTCCACCCTTCCCCCATCCTGCCCTCCTTTCCTAGCATCACCAACAGTACTTGCCATTTGTCCTTTGTCACTGTTATGGGAGGTAAGCTCATATGGTTTCCCAACCTGTGGTCTCTGCATATCTCTTCCCCAACTGCCACCCCCCACTCCTAGTTTAAATTCCCAACTTCCTCTAAGTACTCCTCCATCCTCTGTTTCAACACTTTCTTTCCCTCCTCACTCAAGTGTAGTCTGTCCTTGGCATAGAGACTACTGTCCTCCCAGGTCCCTCCCACCCCCAACAGCCCATACCATTTAGCACAACACCAGGTTCTTAGCCATCCATTAAATTCCTCTATTCTCAGCTTTCTTGTTGTGTGCTTTTGGCACGGAAGTATCTCTGAAAAGTTACTGATCTTCCCGCCCCCTCACATAATTGTGCTAGTTCCTCAAACCTCTCTGGACTGTATCTACTGTTTGTCAGCCAGGTCGTTTGTCCCAAGAGGTGTGTAATTAAATGAGGCTTGTCCCTACCCTTCTAGCATATTTCAGAACAGACTGTCCCACCCTTTCCGCTGTCATTCCTGGCATAGCCTCCACCCAAATGCAACTATGCCTCTCCCCCTTGCTACCCCACCTAACTCCTCTTAGTATTGAGTCCTCCAGCACTAAGATTCCACCCCTCTTAATCCCTGCTTGCTTCCATTCATCTCCCTCTCTCATTTCCAGCTCCTCTTCTTCCTCCTGCACATTATTTCCCCCTTTTACCCCTGTTGCAATTCTCCCAGCAGAACTTCCCCCTGCTCCAGTTTGGTCCAGGCATTTATCAATTACTCCTCTAATTTCATCATTTCTCTCCTCCACCTTTTTCCTCTCTAGCAGTGCACAACTATTTTCTGAAGGCCCTTCACAAATGCCCGCTCCCTCTCTCTTCATAGTAACCTGTTCTCTCCTTTCCACTCCATGACTTTTGCCACTTCTTTGCCTCCCCTCACAAGTCCCTATCTCCTCCTTCCATTTGTCTTTTGTCTCCTGACCTAATGATTGATTTTTAAATATATTGCAAACCTGATTTAGCCAGATTCCCCTAGCCCTTAATTCTAACGTAATCCACCCTAATTCCATATACGTGGTACAGTGATGTGTTTTGAAATCACACCTTAACACAAATAAGTATTTTCTTGCTGTGTGTCTGTAAATATGACTACTGTAGTCAATAACTGGCATTATTCATTGATTAACCATGATCAATCTTGTTTCTCTTGTCATGCAATCTGATATTCATCTCATAGCTCCGATCTTAACATGTGTTTTCTTTGTTAAATTTGTTATATGATAAGTAAGACATTGATCTATATGTACCCCTAAATATTTGTATGTTTCAGTTTGTTCTAAAACTTACCCTCTTGTGTCTTTATTTTTAATTTTGAAATTCCTTTAGATCCAGTGCAAATGACATAACCTGTGTCTTTTTACTATTAACTAATAAACCCAAAGATGAAAATGACCTTGCATAGTGTAAAGTCTCTCTGAATTTAATTCTACTTCACTTATAGTTTTCTGTCTGCTACCAAACCGTATCGCTCATGATAGATGAATTTTTGAATATCCAATATTCTTTGGTAAGTCATTTAAATAGACTATGAACAAGAGGGGACCCAGGATAGATCCCTGGGGAACCCCTCTTGTTACATAGTCTATTCTTGACTGGTATCCATTTAGGACAACAAATTGTGATCTTTTATCAAGATATGATATAAACCAATCACAAGTTTCTTCCTTCACCCCTATTTTCATTAATGAGTTTATCAAAATGCTATGATTTACTAAATCAAATGCTTTAGATAGGTCCACGTATACCACACCCATGGACTTCGCTTCCCCAAGAGGGGTTGCTATAAGATCCAAGAAGTCCATGGCGGTAGCCGTGGACCTACCCTGCCTAAAACCATACTGTTGTTGAGTGAAATTATTATATTTTTCCAGATAGGCCATTAACTGATCATGGACAATTTTTTCAAATAACTTGGATACTGTGGACAACAAGGCTGTTGGACGGTAATTTGAAACATCCTTTGGATCCCCTTCCTTATCTATTGGTATCACTTTGGCAAATTTCCAGCTAGAGGGAAACTGTCCCTCCCTTAAACTCCAACTAAAAATGTCCCTTAATATAGGTGACAATTCCATGGCAGCCTCTTTTAATAATTTGTTATCTATTCTATCTGGGCCACCTGCTTTATTTACTTTTAATCTATTTACGTTTTTTAGAACTTCTTTGTTTGTCACTCTCTTAAACCTGAACTTGGGTTCTTGCTTATCTTGGGGACTCTTACCCTGTACTCATTCAAAGTATTAGTTTTAATTATGGAATCTAATTTCAGATCGGGGAGGTTTATAAAGTAATCATTCAAAATTTCTGTAGCCTTATTTGTTTCAAACACTTTTCCATTCTGACTCAATTTTATTTCACTTTGTTTACTATTTGGGTTCACAAAATTTTTTATAATGGACCAATAAGCACCTGGACTTGTTGATTCTTTAATCCACTGTTTATAATAACAAGCTTTTGATTTCCTAATTTCCTGTATTACTTGATTCCTTAACCTTTTGTATTGTTCCCAAATTTCATTATTTAATGTTTTGTTTGCCTTTTTCCAATAATGATTTCTAGTCCTAATCATGTTTTTATTTTTACAGTTAACCATGGTAAATGTTTTATTCTTTGATTTACTTTTTTATATGGGGCAAATTTATCACAAGCATTAATAAACATTGTTGTACATTCTAATACTGCCAAATTTAAATCTGGGATAAGAAAAATTCTATGCCAAGGAAGCCCCTGAAGATACTTTCTAAATGATAAACTATTAAATTTTAAATAACATCTTTAAGATATTTGTGGTACTAATTTTATGGGAATAGAATTTTTGATCATGGAGAGCACACACTTAACTATGTTGTGATCTCTTAAACTAGGGGCACATACACTTTTCTCCAGGATTGACAATTCAGGTGAAACAAACATCAAGTCCAGTATGTTACATTTACTTAATAAGGAACCTTTCCTTGTAGGTGTATCTATAATTTGTATCAGGTTTAAACAGCTCATTGATTTTCCCAACTTTGGCCCCTGGGACAACCCCAACTGTGTTGAAATCGCCAGCCAAGATTATTTGTAATTGACCCAGGCGTTCCATTAAAACATGTGAACATTTGTCAAAATGGATAGGGTTTGTTTTAGGTGGAGAATTAACTACTCAACAGCCAATTTTAATTCTTGTATCTCAATTAAGAGGCATTCAATGCCCTCAATTACCCAGAAAACAACATTTTGGAGTTACCAATTGAATGATTTATATACACCAAACTCCTCCCCGTGTTCCCCGATCCTTCCTAAGATGGTAGAATTCCATTTCTTTATATTCAATTCCCTTTTTTAACCAGGTTTCCGTTAACATTATTATGTCCAGCTCTTCATGTTCTACCCAGGATCTAAAATAGTCCATTTTATTTATCATACTTCACGCATTATCTAAGACCATTTTAATTACAGGACCTGGGTTCAATTCAATGTCTCCACAAAGAGCCAAAGACAATAACAATGCCCGGTCACTTGAACAGGTATACCCCACTTGAATTACCATGTCCTTAACACGAAGTTCTTTTCTGATGATGTTGAAAGGGTTTCATCGTGAAGTCAGCTTAGATATTTGTAACTTAAAATTATTAGAACAATTTACATGGGCACTTGATCTTTTTGTCAAAATATCAGATCTTCCTGGACATAAGTCTCCACCACTCATTCACACTATTGGGATCTGCGCCGGAGGCACTAGGACCCATCGGGAGCAAACTTTTTGCTGGAGGGTCGACACCAGAGATGGTGCCGCAAGACACGGTGCCGCGAGCACTAGCTCACGCGGCAATGACTATCTCGGCGTCGACCCTCCAACCGCCTCAGTTACTTTTTTCCCGCCGTCGAGTGCACTTCAGTAACGATGTCGCTCGCCTGTCAGGAGTCAAACTTCAAACTAACAGCATAGTTTTCAGTTTATTTTTTTGTAGTATTATCTCGCTATAGTATCGCTCGAGTGGTCTCTCGACTCAACCATAGTTCAATCACTATTCGAAGAGTGGGGAACTCCAGACCTGGACCTTTTTGCATCCCCACTCAACACAAAACTGCCTCTCTTCTGCTCCAGAAATCCAGGGCCTGGCATTTTCTGTCAGGATGCGTTCAGGCTGCGGTGGACAAAATGCTTTCTTTCCGCCTTTCCGCCTCTTCCTCTAATTCAGAGAGTACTTCTCAAATTCGAGTCCCAGGGAACCAAGGTGATTCTCATTGCTCCCTCTTGGCCTCGACAACTATGGTTTCCACTACTCAACAATATGTTGGCAGCCCCTCCGAGACCACTCCCCCTGCAGATGAACCTGTTGACTCAGAGTCCAGTGGTCCATCCCAACCTGAGATCGCTTCACCTTCACGCTTGGCTCCTGAAGAGGTAGAAGTGAACCGGTTCAATGTCTCTCAAGAGTTTCAGATATTCTTCTGGCTGCTCGAAGCCAGCTACTTGGAAAACTTACACGCCTAAGTGGAGCTAGCCATTTGGTGTGCAAAGTCCTCTTGGAATCCTTTCCTGTCCACAGGCAAGGTTTTTGAGTACCTTTTGGACCTCTCAAATTCAGGTCTTCAGTACTCTACAGTCAAAGTTCACCTTAGTGCCATTTCAGCGTATCATGAGCCGGTTTCTTCTTTGTCTCTGGCTCAGTTACCTATGGTTAAGAGATTTCTTAAAGGAATTCTGCATACCAGACCCCCTATAAGACATCTGGTTGCAGCCTGGGACATTAACCTTGTGCTAGACATGCTCACTCGGAAACCTTTCGAACCTCTGGCTACCTGTGACCTAAAATTTCTCACCTGGAAGACGGCCTTCCTAGTGGCCATTACCTCAGCCCGCAGGGTCTCTGAGATACATGCCCTGGTTACGGACCCTCCGTATACTGTGTTCCATAAGGACAAAGTAGTTCTTCGCACTCATCCTAAATTTCTTCCCAAGGTTGTGTCGGAATTCCATCTAAACCAACCTTTGGTCCTTCCCTCTTACTTTGCGGACTTCCAAAATGAAGGGGAACAATCTCTTCATTCCTTGGATGTTAAGAGAGCCTTGCATTTCTATCTAGATAGAACCAAGGATTTTCGCAAAGCCCAACAACTGTTTGTTTCCTTCAGCGAGACCCGGCTGGGTCAACCTGTCGCTATCAGATGCATTTCATCATGGCTAGTGGCATGTCTTCGACATTGCTATTCCATGGCACAGGTTAAATTGGAAGGTAGGGTTTCGCTAACTCTACCAGAGCGAGTCCTTGCTCTAAAGCGGAAATTGCATGTGCCGATTGCAGACATCTGCAATGTCACGCACCTGAGCTCGGTGCATACCTTCAAACATTATGCACTGGATGTTCATGCCAGGACATTCCACCGGCAGAACTATACTTAATGGACTTCTGTCCTAGAAGCGTGAGCTCTTGGTCTTCCTGCTTGCCCTCTCGGGGATTATTAGCTCGGTACTCTCCCAATAGTGTGAATGAGTGGTGGAGACTTATGTCCAGGAAGATATGAAATTACGTACCCACCGTAATTCTTGATCTTCTTGGACGAGTCTCCACCACTCATTCTACCGCCATCCTCCCCCCACAGAGCTCACGCTGTGTTGGTCTTCCTCCCTCAAATCTTTAGGCGGTGAGACTTCTTTGTTGACCCTTCTTGCGAGGTCGCCGGACTATCTTATGTCCGGTCTTAAGAAGTTAGGTTACTCTTTCACGTTAGTTGCTTGCACCTCCTTGGTAAAAAGGATTGAGGCGGTTGGAGGTGTCGACAGATAGTCATTGCCGCCGAGCTGGTGCTCATGGCACCATGCCTCACGGCACCATCTCTGGTGTCAACCCTCCAGCAAAAAGTTTGCTCCCGATGGGTCCTAGTGCCTCCGGCACAGATCCCAATAGTGTGAATGAGTGGTGGAGACTCGTCCAAGAAGATCAAGAATTACGGTAGGTACGTAATTTTCATTTCCCCATGATAGCAAATAGCTGAACGACACAGCCCAAACCCACCATCAACCCCATCATCTTAAGGGGCAACATCTTTTTCATTTTACAACTGTGTCCAAATACAAATAGAAATAATCTATAAATGCCTGTTTATAAAAGTAAAGCTAATCACAACTTTACAATTTTTGTTTAGGCAACAATACTTTACATAAGTCAATGTTACCAAAATCTAACCCCAAACTGGAGATCTATTAAAACATTACGCTTCTTATTTAAGGTTGCCATATACTGCTTTATAAGTGATCTTTAAAATATGTTTAGCAATTATGGGAAGCCCAATTAATAATCTACTCCCAAGAGTAACACCTCTATCGTTAATTATTATCAGAGAGAATGCAAATAATTTAGCAGTATATTCAGGGTAAATACTTTCTCATTCAATGCTCTAAATCCCCTTCTAACATCAATCCATAGTCTCAGAAGTTTCAAACAATTATTTTAGATCTATTACCCTCGTTTTATAAGGTTTCCAGATTAACTGCTTTTTAAGATGTTACAAACTTATTCCCATTTCTTTTCCGAGTGGCGCTCACACCACTCACGCTCGCACAGTGGCAGCACGAGCCTTTTATGTTGTTACTGCCCCTCCTCCTGCACTGATGAAATTAACAAATGTCCCCAGCACAGCTGATGGAAACCTCAGTAATTGGGCTCTTTCTAGGAGGGTTGCTGCAGGAAGGAACTTAGGCACATAGATTATACTGTCACACACAAGTACAAAGTTCTTTCAGTCTGGCCGCAGTTGCTGTTACAGTGTGATGTTAACACAGCGTGTCACTTCTGCATTCTATAACCTTTGTTCTGAATCTGATTTAAAGAGCTTAAGACACAAACAGTGCTACACTTCGCTGTGAATTTCCTTAGGGCCATTTATGTTGCATATTGTTTGTTTTCTACCCCTTAAAAATATCTTATATTTCCTTTTTTCACCCTGCTGCCAGCTGCTGATATGAAGTGTGATCCCACTGTGTGCTAGCACTGCCACTCCTGCTTCTAAGATGCGCTGACATCAAGTAAGGAAAGTGCATTCACTTAGCGGGAGTGGCATGCAGCTTTCTGTTCATCTTCTGTCAAAGCGAGAAATGGAGCGTGCACTCATGGCAGTGAATTGCATTATACTTCATTTTTTTTAGTTAGACTTTTGTTTTCCAGGTAAGCAATATGAGCCAAGGCCCTTTTTCAAATGTGACCCAGGACCATAGTAAATACAGTCATGTTGTTATAAACAAAATTACAAACAACAAGTATGACATTGTAATGACAACATTAAAAGCAATCACATTTCAAACAAACTCTGGTTAGAGCTGATATGGCTGTGGAGAGCTTTTAGGATCAGCAAGAGTGTTGAAAAATATGCAGTGCTCTCGCTGCACTGGAGTCAGATGTAACTGATACTGCAGCAATTACAGAACTATGCATGTGTGATACTCACACTGCGCAGTTTGTCGCGAGTCAGCCATGTGTAAATGGCAGTGCTGACATGACTACATATGTACAGTACCGCGATGTCCGTAGTTCAAGTCACGCCACCATGTTGTACACGCAGCCGCCAGTATCTCAGCAAAGCTATCCTGTGTCAGTACACTGCACGCAGATGTAAACATGGGGAAAAGTAAGACCCCACTGGAAATGAAATACTGCATCTAAACCAGGCTAACCTGTATCAGTGCATTGTAAAAATGGGTAAACTTGGGATCCGCCTGAAAATGAGATACTGCATCTCAGCAAAGCTATCCTGTGTCAGTATGTTGCCAAAATGGATAAAAGTATGACCCTCTGAATATGAGATACTGCATCTCAGCCAGGCTATCCTGTGTCAGTACATAACAGGGCTATAATAACTGGGAGCGTCTTCTCCATAGAGAATCCGTTATAATTCGTTGTTATAACCTGTGGGTTATAATGGTGAACACATGCAGAGTTCTCTTCTACTAGGGTTGCACAGCTACAGCTCCTTCACTCGGTGCTTGTTGCCATTCCTCAGCCCTGCATAGTTCACTCTGGCAGTTCGCCGCACTCAAGTCAGCGGCAGTAAGTTATTTACTGGCCAACTTTTTAACATGAGTGGAATATGAAAAAAATGAGCAGTTATTTTTATTAGGAGTCATGGACTGCACTGAAACTGTACCGGCCGCGCTCAGTAGAAATAACTTATTTTATATAGTTACTGTGGTGAGGAAATGCTCCCATCAATTACATAAAATAGTGGCTGGAATGGTGTGTAAAACTCGAATTTTACACACCCTCAGGGTGAGATGCCTTAATAAACTCTCTGGAGCTTTGCTCTCGGAGTTTATGTGGCATCGACTCCTGGGGGTGTAAAACTTGTTATAACCCCCTTCCAGCCATTATTCTATATAATACCATCAAGAGGTTCTGGAGATATGTGAACCTTTGAGAGCAAAGTTGAGAGATTCCAACATTTTTCCAGAGCTTCTGTGATATGTTGAAGGTAGTTTTACCATTTAAAATAAATAAGAACACACAAAACAGCCTTAACATTTGTTATAGTGTTTTTACTGACAGGCATAATGAAGTAAGTTGCATACATGTATTGATTTGAGCATACAGGAAATGTACAGGAGTTTTGTCCCAGTTTTACATGGAAAATACAGGACACTACAGTTGACACCACTATGATTTCTTTGTAATCCCCTATGATGCCCCTTGCAACCTCTGAAAACCCTAAAGCATTAGCTGCCTAGCATTTACCCTTCCTACAAATATAAAGCCATGAGAGTTCCAATGCCACTAATTAGATAGGTCCTGAAAAGGTTAACATAAATCAACTCTTCCAAGGAAATAGTGTAAATCATTGCTACATACATATACATTAGGAGAGACGCATCCACCTGAGGATATTAAGCTACATGAGGGAACTAGCAGCACCTCTGCCAGCCCTGTTCATGGAGTCAGTCAATATGGGTGTGATTCCAGAGGACTAGAGGAGGGCACATGTAGTCCCACTGCACAAAAGCAGCAGTAGGGAGGAGGTGGGGAACTACAGGCCAGTCAGCCTCACCTCAGTGGTGGGAAAGATCATGGAGACACTGCTGAAAGAAAGGATAGTGGCACACTTGGAACCCAGAGGTGCCCAGGATCTGAGGCAACATGGATTCACAGGAGGAAGGTCATGTCAAATGAATATGATAGATTTTTTTAATTGGGTGACTAGAGAAGTAAATCAAGGAGGGGCAGTAGACGTTGTCTACCTAGATTTCAACAAAGCCTTCGACATCATCCCACATAGAAGGCTGGTTATCAAGATGGGTAGTCTGGGTATGGGAGACAAGGTAGCGAACTGGGTTAGAAACTGATTAATAAACAGTACTTACAGGATGGTGGTAATGGGGTACAATCTGGAGAGTGGGTGTGACCAGTGGGGTACTGCAGGGATCAGTACTGGGACCAGTCCTGTTCAATGTTTTCATTAGTGACATTGCAGAGGGGCTAGAAGGAAAGGTCTGCTTGTTTGCAGGTGTCACCAAGATCTGCAACAAGGTGGATACTCCAGAAGGGGTGCAGAAAGTGAAGAGGGACCTAGAGAAGTTGAAAGATGGTCAGACATGTGGCAACTTAGGTTCAATGCAAAAAGTGCAAAATAATGTACCTGGGTAGAGGTAACCCTGGGAGAGCTACAGGTTGGGGGAGGAGCTGACTGTCACCAAGGAGAAAAGGGCATGGGGGTTATCATCTCTGATGATCTTAAGGTATCAAAGCAGTGCACAGAGGCGGCGGGAGGGCCAGTGGCATGCTGGGGTGCATAGGCAGGGGTATCACTAGCAGGAGGTGATGATGCCATTGTATAAAACATTGGTAAGGCCTTACCTGGAGTACTGTGTGCAGTTCTGGAGGCCATACCTATGTAGGGACATAAACAAGGTGGAGACTGTCTAGAGAAGGTGACAAAGATGGTGTGGGGCTTACATCACAAAACATATGAGGAGAGACTAAGGGACCTCAATATGTACTTACTGGAGGAGAGAGTAGGGGGAAATGACGGAAACTTTCAAGTACCTCAAGAGCATAAACAAGGTGCAGGTGGGGACCTTTTCCAATGTAGAAAAAGCACTAGAACAAGGGGGCACAATATGAAGCTGGAGGGAGTAGATTAAGAGGTAATGTGAGGAAGTTTTTCTACACAGAAAGGGTAGTTGACGCTTGGAATAGTCTGCCACAGGAGGTAGTGGGGGCAAGTACAGTGGAGGGGTTTAAGCAGGCCTGGGACAGGCACAAGAGAGCATGAGAGGGATGAAGTGATGAAAAGTCATTGATCACATATGGTCAGTGGCCATATACAATGTATAGGGCCTACAGGCAGACTGGATGGGCCTAGTGGTCCTTATCTGCCGGCAACTTCTATGCTTCTATGATAACCAAGAATATAATTTGAAACTTCTCTGCAGTTAGATGCTATATCTGTTCGAAGTTATGTCAGTAAATTATTAAATCTCCAAAGATAGCAAGTCACATTGCAGTAATAAACAAGCTGAAAAAAGATTCAAAGAAACACATTCTCAGATGCCTGCACTGTATCTGTCCTGTTCATGGCCCTACAAACAAACAAACAGGGGCCTTTAGCCTCAAGTGCTGTCAGTCCCTTGCCTTTCATCAACATTAAATGCATTACGCAGTGGGTACACCTGCATGGCACCTGTCTGTCTGGGTAAATAGATGGCTTCAGTCTCCAGTGTTGTTAGTTCCACACCTTTCACCAGAATAAAATACTTGACAGAGTGATTAAATCTGCACTGTACCTGTCCTGTTCATGGCCCTACAAACAAACAGGGAGCTTCAAAGTCCAGTGCTGTAAGTGACCAGGCGCTCACTTTTCACAAGCATTAAATACATTACACAGGGGGCACACTTTATTGATTTAGTTATGTATGTAACTGCCTGGAGGAGAGGAAGAATGGAGGGATATGACTGAAACCTTTAAATACTTAAAGAGGATAAACAGAGCTAATACAGAAGGGATTTTCAGTATTAGAAGAGGGAAGGATACAAGGGGGTACCAGCTGAGACTGGAGGGGGGAAGGTTCAGGAGGGAAATCAGGAGACAGTTTATTCACAGAATGGGTGGTAGACAAGTGGAATACTCTGCCTGAGGAGGTGGTATCCTGTAGAGGGGTGGGACAGAGTGAGGAGGGAGTAATGATGCTGAGGGGAGGGTGGGTGGGCCAGCTGCAAGCTGAGGGGCTAGCTGCACAATCAAGCAGATTCGATAAACCGTGAGGCCTTTTTCTGCTGGTGTTTTTGTATGTTTGTATGTATGTATGTATGCATGTATTGATTTTATTTAAATTTTGATGACCAGGCAGGCCCACTGAGATGTGCAAGTTATATAATACAATACGCAGGACGAAATACCAAGTAAATGAAAGATATTCTACATACAGTGAACATTAGTTTATCACAGAATTGAGTAGGCATGCATGATACCTGTCATTCTAGGTAAACAGAGGGCTTCGATCTACAGAGCTGTTAGTGCCTCACCTTTCACTAGACATTAAATCGTCACACTATGGGGAGCCTCAGCTACCCTGTACTTGATTGCACTCTCTCTGTAGATAAATATAGGGCTTCAGTCTCCAGTGCTGCTAGCCCCCACCTTTACCAGCAACATACACATGACAGAGTGATTAAGTCTTATGTTGGAGTCAGTATAGCATAGTGGTTAAGGACACTGACCTACAAACCTGGAGATCTGGGTGTTAATCCACAACCTCAACTTGCATACCGTGTGACCCTGAGCAAGTTATTTAGGAAATGTCCACGTACAGTCGGGCCCCATCTCCATGTGAAGTGGGGCCCAATTATGGATCAATAGAAAAAGTAAAATAAATGCCCTTCTCATTTATTTTAAATTATATCTGGTTGATCCTGCAACGTCATTGCCCCAGCATTTTAGGATGCAGAGCCCTCCCGCCGCCGCCCACCTGTATTGCCAAATCTTCAAATAGCTCGGTTTAGAATCTATGCATGTCTAGGCTACACCGAGACCACATATCAACTGGCAGGGTACTGGTCTTCCACTGCTTGTAAGAGAAATGCCCCAGAATGTCCAGGCTCCAAACCGGAGCTATTTTAAAAATGAGTCACATATTAAGTATATAGATGCACCCGGCTGCTCCGTGCCTGAAACTTCATCACAGGGACAGCCGCGGGTGCTTGTGGGCGTGACGGGGAGGGGTCTGCATCCTAAAATGCCGGAGCAACGAGGGCGCAGGATCAACTAGATATAATTTCAAAAAATGAAGTAGCACGCTTATTTTACTTTTCTATTGTATTCATTAATCGGGCCCCACTTTACATGGAGGGGGGCCCGACTGTACGCGGACATTTCTTTAATTTTCTTGTGCCCCAGGTCACACCAGGAAACAAGTTAGGTTTAGTGTGCTTTTTCTGTTAACCAGTTTTCCTTTCCCTAAGTCTGCACTGTACCTGCCCTCTTTACGCCTTTGCCTACAGACAAACTTACAGCTTCAGTTTCCGTGCTGTCAGTCTCTCACCTTTCACCAGCACTATATACATCACACTGTGGGAAGCCTGCACTGTAATGTCCTGCACCATCTCTGTCCCTGCAGCTAAACAGAGGGCATTACTATTAGTTGCTCGCCTTCTACCATAAATAAATACATCCTCGCTACACATCTGCCTACAGACAAACATAGGCTTCAATAAAAAAAAAAAAAAAAAATTTTACAGAACAACCATAGCAGCTAGATGTAAACTGGTTAGAGGGGCTTGTGTTGATTTCAAATAGAGCAACAGCCAACTGCAAATGCATGAAATAACTGAAAATAATAATCCTCTCTTTCATTAGTGCCCTGCACCCCTGCAAGAAAATGCAACATTATCCTTATTTTCAATTGTGAACAAATACGCCTTTGCTTCCCAAAACTGGCAGCCTTACCTTAACATGCAGCATAGCAGATACAAAGAAACACATTCTTAGACTAGCAGGAAACTTAAAGGGCATGGAATTTTGGAGTCCTTATCTTAATGATCAGATGTTATTTATGTTAGTACTAGTAGCAAGTTTATTGTCATTCGGTAAAAAAAAACACGGGTACTGGATGTGGTCCTCGCAGACAGTGACCAGATTGGGGGCCTGGAGGTAAGGGACCCATTGGCGGGGAGTGACCATGCCACGGTCTGGTTCTGCCTGGACCTAGGAGGGGTAGAAGGCTGCACAAAGACGGAAGTAACTGACTTCAGGGGGGCAGATTTTAAGGAAATGGGAAGGATCCTTAAGGAGCATTTGGATGGGATTGGGTCAGACATGGACGCTGATAGTAGGTGGGAAATCATCAGGAGAGGGGTGCAGGATGCTACCAGCACCTGTGCAAGAGTAAGACGAAAATGCGGTAGGGCCCAAAAACCCTGTTGGTGGACCAGGGAGGTCCAGGAGGTGGTGCGGGGAAAGAAAGCAGCCTATAAGAAATTCAAGTGCTCAAGGAGTGAAAGGGATCGAGGGGAGTACGAGCTGATGGCTAGAAGGGCCACTAGAGTGGTGAGGGTGCTAAGGCAAGGAAGGAGCAGAACCTGGCCAGGGAAATTAGGAGAGGGAAAAAGGGGTTCTTTAGATACATTGGGGAAAGACGAAGGGTGAAGGGGCAGATTAGCAGGATTAAATCAGGGGAGAGATGGGCACAAGACCCGGGGGAGCAGGCTGAGGTACTAAATGAGTACTTCACCTCGGTTTTCACCAGGGAAAATGGGGATGCTGCATCATACATGGGAGGAGACAGAGATAATGAGGGGGGGGGGACCCTTACCGATCGGCAGGTCTGGGGAGAGGGGGAGGCATCACTGGCAGGTGGGGGGAGGGCTAAGCAGGGAGAAGAGGTACCAGAAGTGGAAATCACAGCAGAGAGAGTGAGGGAAGCCCTCAGCTCCCTTAAGACGGAGAAAGCACCGGGGCCGGATAAATTACATCCTAGAGTGCTGAAGGAACTTGCAGATGTCCTGGCGAAACCCCTGGCAGAGCTTTTCACCATCTCTCTGAGGACAGGGTGGGTGTCCCAAGACTGGAAGGTGGCATGTAGTGCCTATCCACAAGGGGGATCAAGGAGGTGGCAGGAACTACAGGCCTGTCAGCCTGACATCGGTGGTGGGCAAGGTGATGGAGGGCATTGTCAAGGAGAGGCTGGGGGACCTGATAAGTCAGGGTGCCTGGACGATAGACAGCATGGATTCATCCCAGGAAATCATGTCAGACAAACCTGGTGGAGTTCTATGACTGGGTGACAAGTGCCTTGCACCTGGGTAGACCAGTGGATGTCCTCTTTCTAGACTTCAGCAAGGCATTTGACTCTGTTCCTCACGTGGGCCTGTTGGATAAGCTAGGAGAAATGGGGTGGAAACCAGATGATCAGATGGATAGGCAATTGGCTCCAGGACCGGACCCAGAGGGTCGTAGTTGGTGGGATAGTCTCATCCCCAAGGAGGGTCATTAGTGGGGTCCCACAGGGATCAGTCCTTGGGCCCCTTCTGTTCAATGCCTACCTATCTGACATAAGGACAGGAATCAGGAGTGAGATGAGTCTCTTTGCAGATGACTCGAAACTGGGGGCGGTGGTGGATGGGGGAGGAGGGGAGGGTGGCCCTGCAGGGGGACCTGGAGGCTCTGGAAAGATGGTCTAGAAAGTGGAAGCTGAGGTTCAATGCAGGGAAATGCAAGGTACTCCACCTGGGGGCCAGAAACCCAGGCCAAGTGTACACCCTGGGGAATACTACAAGTCTCAATGGCTGAGAGGGACCTGGGGGTGGTGGTGGATGTCAAGATGAACAACTCTGAGACTTGTAGGAGGGCAGCAGCCAAGGCCAACAGCATGCTGGGATGCATCGCTAGGGGGATCACCTCCAGAAGGAGGGAAGTGATACTCCCTCTGTATAACTGCTTGGTGAGGACGCACCTGGAGTACTGCGTGCAGTTTTGGAGGCCACACTTAAAGAGGGACATTAACCTCCTGGAGAGGATCCAGAGGAGGGCAACCAAAATGATTTGGGGCTTGGGGGACAGGACCTATGAGGAGAGGCTCGAAGAGCTAAATATGTACACACTGGAAGAGAGAAGGACTGGGGGACATGATAGAGGTGTTCAGGTACATGAAGAGGGTAAATGAGGGAGGAACAGTCAGGGTGCTTCGAAGGAAGGAGGAAGGGGCCACTAGAGGGCATGGGTGGAAGCTGGAGGGGGGAAGATTCAGGGAAGAAAGGAGGAGGTGCTACTTCACTGAGAGGGTGGTGGAGCCATGGAATGCACTACCTAGGGGCTGGTGGAGGCAGAGACAGTGGAGGGGTTCAAGAGGGGTGGGACAGGTACAGGGAAGGGTTCAAGCAAAATCCAATGCAGCAAGAATATCCGGAACTGGGAAGGAGAAGCCAGAGAAGGCGAGGGGACAGCAAGGTCAGCACCCAGGGTGGGGCTGACCAAATGAGCAGACACGAAGACCGTTAGGCCTATTCTGCTTGGCATTTTAGTATGTTAGTATGTATGTTAGTATTCAACATCATTACAACATCAAGAAATTAATATTAAAAGGCACTTCCTAACTAGAAGTACCCACATTCATTAAAATATTATAAAATAGATATAAATGTACAAAATTCAAGGTACCACAGTAAGGCAATAACTAAATTGCCAACACATTTGGCTCCGAGACCTGGAGTCCCAATACAAAAATTGACCATTAGGTTGAAAGGCTCTCTATTTTCAGGAGTCCAATTTTTCAAATGAGAACCACAATGCTCCATATGCACTCAGGAGTCCGTTAATGGTTAGTAAGAACTGGGAATCACAACTCTGCCCCAAATATCATGTAGTCCACCTGCATTGTCCTTCTGTATCATTTTCCACCAACCACAGGTGCTACGTCTTTACATCTGGAAATGTTGTGTACAAGACTACAACACTAAAACATCTTAGAAAGCTAAGACTTCATAATAAGAATTCCAGTTAACTTATGTAACACTTTTAAAGATGTTAATATAAGTCCATTTTGGATAGCAATAGCCCATAAATCATCTTCGTAAATCACAAATAAAATAACACTTTATCAGGGAGGACATTGTCATATAAAATTTGGTGATCAGCACCAACTTCATAGCTCCAAACCGTCTGGAATTCTTTTACTTTTCAACCTCGCTTTCTCCAAAAGAATATCAGAGGGATTCACCAAGTTCCAACCATTTGGAGAGGTATTTTAAAATAAAAACAGTATCTTTTTCAGACGATATTCCATCAGTAATTTACTGGCTTAGCCAGCTTAGTCTCAGCGATCTATGGAGTCCATTAGCTGATTATCCACTGCTGAGAAACCTTCAGTTCAATTCAGTAAACCATCAATGAGCCATTACTCTCCTTATGATTAGCTATATCAGCAAATGACTGGAGCTTCTATGCCTGACCAGCAGCCTGAGGAGAAAAAAACACAGAAACGCTCCCTCTGAGCATAATAACTTTGGCTCAACATAGACAAGAAATTCACAATAATCCCCCCAGGCAATGATATCATACCTCTTATATATTTCAAAACATCATTTCAGTACTTAACAGTGCTTTCAAGGGCAGCTACCACAGAAATCTCCGGCAGTTCCTCACTGTTAGTTCCCGGGTCTTCTGTTCATTCGTAGCTTCCCATTTCTGATGTTGCCCAAACTCTCCAGGCTTTCGAGCAAACAATTTATTAAAGAAATACTAAGTTTAAGGCACTTCACTAATATAGTGGGCCTATATATTTCTTTCCGGCATTCCAACTACCCAGCTACCCGGCAGGACGACAAAAAGAAGCTGCCGACTGAGCGCTTAATGCGAAGAAAATCATCTTTTAACTTTTCCTGCTCATTCTCTTTTCAATTCGGTGGTTACTCCAAAAAACACTGAAATAAACAAGCGCCAACTCAAACACTTTGCTGCACAATGCTTTATCTGTAGAGGCACCAAAATTCTAGCCATAGCCTAAAGTATTTGCAGAATGCGGAATGCCGAAAACCAAAAACCGGTTAGTAGTTACAAGTATGTATGTGTACATGCATTACTTGTGGCCTCCTAATAAAATTTTACTTGTTTTCAACTACTTGTCAAAAAACAACTAAGGTCTCATTCATTAAACCAAATAAAACAAGTGTTAAATCCAGCATCCACGAAGTGAAAAAAACAGACTTAGCGAGCGTGTTGTGGGAGCAGAGCAGCATTGCGCCCATCTTCCCGCTTCTGCCCCGCTTCCCCCACACAGTCTTCACTTCCTGCTGTAGCTGGCAGCCAAGAGGCTATCTGAACTATTTATGTTAGAAGATTTGACACTTCCTGAGACAGCAAAGTTTCTCAGGCTTGCTAGACACATGGAAGGGGCAGGAATCTTAGATGCTACAATATATTGTTATTTATGTTAAAAGCACTTGACAGATCTTGAGTTCCAGAAACTCAGTGGAGAGAAGGGAGTATTTTATATGGCTGGGTAGTGATTTGCAGTTGTTGCAGAAAATACACTGAAAAGTACTAATTTGTGTTTTCCACGGTATCCCATTTTCCAGCTGAGCTTTAGTAAGGTGGCTGTAGGCTTTGCCCACAGCCCAAATAAATCAGCATAATACTGTCTCAACAATGCTTTAAAAGTATCATAACCAGCGGTTTGTTGCAATAAAATTGGTAACTTCTTCCAATGAGTTGGGGCATAGTTAGAAAAGACATGCTTACCCATCTTAGATTTAACCTTGGGAATAAATAATCTTAATAAAGCATTCGATCATAAGGCCTTATCTAACAAAGAAAATAAAGGAGAAAAAGGACCCAGGGTTAAAGTATTATGGATTAAGCAATTTAGGCTTTACTGACAGTGTAAACCAGGGGGCAGCCAACCTGACAGCAAATAAAGAGTACAGTGATGTGTCCGGAATGGCATTTTCAAAGCAAACTTGCAGATAGCATAAAAAGTGGTGGTAAGTAATGAGATTTCAGACTTAGCTAAATCTTGAAATAGAAATGAATTGTAATTTAGTACTGATAATAATACATTATTTGATACAGAAATCCTGGCCTGTTTGGTTAATAGGTTATGCAATTTAAATAGAACACCCAACCTTTGGTTAACATTTCTACAAACCGAATTTACATGTCGAGAATAAGATAAACAAGGATCCAGGATAATGCCTGAATATCTAAACTGGAAAACTTGTTCCAGTCCAACACCTCCCTGTCCCAAGATTACTAACGGCTTACTTCTACTAAGTCTTTGTTTTGAACCAAAGAGCATGCTCTTTGTTTTTTTATTATTCAGTAGTAGATGATGTTCTTTTAGTCAGTGATCAAGGGTCTGAAAATCAGCATTCAGACTGGAATTTATTACGTCCTTAGGTCATCTACATACATTAAAACATTATTTCGAGATAAATAAGCAGGCAGTTTGTCAATAAATAAGGAGAATAAAAGGGGCCCCAGGATAGAACCCTGGGGCAAGGCAACCTCCATCATTCTACTCCCAGATATCACTCCCTGGTAGCACACCCTCAGAGGTCAACCAGTTAGATATCTATCAAGCCACTGTAATGGTAAGTTCCCGACTGCAGTGCTCCCCAATCCCCCGAGCAGCAGGCAAGGATCAATAAGGTCAAAGGCCATGGACAGGTCCATGAACACAGCACCGGTGGGCTCACCACCATCCATGGCCCTACTGATGTGGTCCACGAATCTGGCCAAGGCCGTCCCTGTACCATGATGTTTACAAAAACTATGCTGCTCAGGGGGTCGGAGACCAGAGGAGTCCAGAAAATCTGTCAGTTGTTGGTTTTCAAGTTTTTCCAACAATTTTCTTAAAACAGGGAGTAAAGAAATGGGTCGATAGCTATCCAACTCAGCCGCTGAACCCCCTTTAAATATTGGTTTAATAGCAGTATATTTCCACCAAGTAGGAAACTCTCCTTTTATCAGAGACAGATTAAATGTTTTGGTCAATGTAACATAAATATGATCAGCAATTGGTTTTAGAAACCTCGGTTCGAGTTCATCAGTTACTTCAACAGTTTCAAGACTTCCCAAAGCCTAACTAAACGAAAATAAAAAGATAAAGATTAGATCGCTGCACCATCCAAACAGGAGGTTTCCGTACAATCTGTTAGTGGAAAATCATTAGTAAAATGAGTTAGATCAGTAAATTTAACCAAAAAAGCTTCAGTTATTTCAGTTAAATTTGATGTAGATCTGCCCTCTAGATTAAAAAAATCAGTTTGATTCTTATTATGAGGAGAGGTTATTTCCTTGATAGCAGACCAGAATTTCCTAGGATTGTCTAAACCAGCCTACTGTTTGTTCAAATGAAATTCTAATTTGCTTAATCTCAACTTTATTTTACATAGATTCTGAGTCTGCCGTAATTATTGAAATTTGCCTTTGCTTGGGATTTTCTATATAAACTCCAAGCAACATCTCTTTCTTTCATAAGGTGAAACAAAACGGGAGTAACCCATTGTTAACAGTGCCTCTTACCCTCCAAGTTTTCTTAGGAAAAAAACTTATTCTGTAAATCAACTAATATATTAGTAAAATAATGTACTGTCAAGTCCGTCTCGTGGATGGCATCTAAGAAGGACCAGTCTATAAGACTGAACTCTCCTATAAGATCTTCCTGAATGTTGTGTGTAAAATTCCTAAAAGATATAAATCTAGGAGGGGGCTTTAGATTATTACACCTCAAAGTGCAAAATACTGCAAGGTGATCATGCACCACATCTGGGAGTGTACCTTTACTTGTAACTCTAGAAGGATTATTTGTAAAAACCCAATCTCAGGTGGTATGACTTTTACTTACTAAATTCATTCTAGTATGTGTAGTAATTACTGTAGTTGTACAAGTCCAGCATTGGCTACCAGTGATTCCATTTCCAGATTAATGTCAGGGGCCCAATTACAGTAACATTAAAATCCCCAGGGACCAATAAATCTCCAGATTTACATTCATTGTCTACAAATTCTGAAAAATCATTTAGTCCCTTTAAGGCGATCTTCAGAGGATAGCAAACTGTACATATCTTTAACTTGTAACAGCCACCAAGTAACACATGAAACATTGTCCATTCACAATCAGTATTAGTGCTACAAATAGGACTGGATTCAAAAACCTCTAATCCCTCTTTATAGTAAATTAAAAATTCCGCCTCCTTTCTTTTTACCTCCCCTGTCTTTAAGATTTATTTGTATCCCTCTATAAAATAGAACTTGCTATCAATAGAGGGTTTTGGCCAAGACTCTGTTAAACACAGAACACCCGGATGATGTTGATCCAACAAGGCTTCAATTTCATGTTGCTTAGATGTAACACTATGAACATTTAAATGGATAAAATGCAAGTCACTAATTTTTCTAGAATCACGAATAGGACAATTAGCAGTTGCTAGAGGGCCTGGATTGGATTCAGCATCACTGGACAAGTCAAGAAGACTGGAAGATAATAAAGGGGGAGAGGAGAGATCGAGAGAGACACTTGCAATTTAAATGAACTTACATAATACTCAATCATACAATTCCTTCTTTTTTAAAACTCAGTGTTGAATGAAATAACAAAAGTCAAATTCTGTAAACTATTGGAGAACCAAAATTCAGTCTCAGAATATCCTTGACCATCAAATCCCAGACAATAATGGCTATTTCAATTAATAGTTGAATAAACCAGCCCACAATTCAGTGTTATAGACCTCAAGATGATACAGTATAAAATGCCCTTCATTTTGGTAGCAAAACACTTTAAATACCCCAGCCCGAGAAACAAAATAACTACCCAAAGTAGTTTAAACATCACTAGGTCAGAAACCCGAATGCAACAATAGCGCTTACCAAAACAGTGCCAAAACAACAGAGCCTTTCAATATTGGCGCATGGTAGTGGTCCCAACACACATGGAGGAACGCTACCACAGATTCTCTGCAGAATGCTAAATTTATGTTTGAGTGGGGGGGCTCTGCCCCAACACCCCTATTACTAAAATAATCAAGTCAGAGTTCGATTGTGAAGGAAAGTGAAACTCTAGGGAGGGGGGTACCCTGAGACTGGACTTGTTGGAAACCCATCTCACAGAAAAAAGATCAGAGACCAGGACTAGAACCATGGTCTCCAGCACTATGTTAGCTGAGCTGCTCTCTGCCTTAGTTCTCTCCGCCACAGGAGCAGCTCAGCCAGCCACCGCTTTTCATCTATCCTTCTTCCCTCCCCTCAGTCTCTCCCCTGTGGTCGCATCTACAGGGGTAACAGTTATGCCATTCACTGTTCTATCCCTGTAGCTGCCCTTTTTCACTGCTTTTACAGCGCACTTCAAGCTGTAAGAGATGCAACTGTTCTGACCGGGTAGGGCATAAACTTACTGTCAGACTTCGGTACAGATGCATATTAAATAAAATCCTCTTAAAACAGAAGACTAATATTGGGACTGAGCGCCACTCATGCTCGTGCCTCGGGCCTGTGCAAGCTTTTTAAAGCGCTCGGCCATGCCCCTTCTTGCACCTGACTGGATGTTTGGCTCACCCCAAGGCCCCTCCACAAACAGTAGCCAACAGCCAAAATCGGGGCACAGGGAAACAGTCAGGTCTGTTGCAGAGTAGATTCACTGCCTCAGTTCACCACAGGCATCTTGTGCAGGCTTGCAGATGGAACAGCAAACAGAACAGGTGGTCACTGTACCGGGGGAGTTCTGGTGTCTTCCTTGGGCCGGCATGTGCTTTTTAAAGTGCTCAGCCATGCCCATTCTTGCACCTGATTGACTGTTTGGCTTGCCTCCGAGCCCCCTCCACAAACAGTAGCCGACAACCAAAATCAGGGCACAGGGAAACAGTCAGGTCTGTTGCAGAGTAGATTCACTGCCTCAGTTCACCACAGGTGTCTTGTGCCGGCTTGCAGATGGAACAGCAAACAGGACAGGTGGTCACTGTACCAGAGGAGTGCTTCATTAATTATAGCAACTAATTTTCATTACATATTTGGCTCAAATCTGCAGTCTTAACACTAGCAAGTACATCTGTTTTTAACACAGAGATGATCTGAGTAGTATCTGAGAGTTTTCTAAGTACAACATAGCCAGTAACAATGCCGCAATGTAAAACTAGTGCCGTGAAAAGAACTGATCTTACTTCGAGATGGCTCTTACAGTAGGTACTAACCATTGAGACTAGAGCCATGAGGCACTATGACCACACGGAAAACTTTACCTAGCAGTGTCTGGTGGGGGACCACCCACTCGACATCACGTGATGGACGCCAGCGTGACACTATATAGAGGGCAGTCCCCACACCTGCCCTTCAGTTCTTTACCGCTGTTGACCTGTGCACGTTGGACCTCATGGAGAATGCTGCTTCAGTCAACTGCCATTTTCAGATGAGTATTTCATCGTTTTCTTTTCTTTTCTGTGAATCTTTGAAAAGTATTACCTTTTTTGTGCATGTCTTCTCCGATGCCTTCCAAGTTACATAAGAACAAGTGCGATTCCTGTGGCACTCTGTTCCTTCACAAGGATGGCCATTCCATCTGACTCTTCTGCCTGGAACCAGAGCACAAGACTGAGGACTGTGAGGCCTGCCAGAGTTTCAACCAGACCACATGGAAACACCATCAACAGGCCCTGGAAGCCCACATTCTCCAACTAAGGATGGCTTCCATGGAGAAGGAGCTGCAGAAGCTGTGGGGATCATTCTCATCCCCGGCGAGTTCTTCAGACTCCCATAAGAAGAAGGACAAGGAGAAATACCAGGGCCATGAGCAGCCTCCTTCCTGCCCGTGACCTCCTTCAGGGGTCATGGGCGACAAGTGACCTCCCACTGGTGCGGGTACCATTCCTCTGACCAAGCCTGCTCCTCCATCTGGGGAGTAGCCCTTGGTCCCCCTTCCTGAGCTGGTCACAGTTCAGTCAGGCACCTCCGATCCTTCAGAGAACTCTGCCACCCTTAGGCCCCTCAAAACCCTGGGGTCTAAACCTGGTGATGCGGCCAATAAGTCAGTCGTCAGCCCCTCTGATGAACTTCTGTCCCAGGCTGATAAGTCACATGCCAGCTCCTCTGGTGTCTACCCAGCCACTGCACTTCCATCAGGTCCCGATAACAGGCTTGACACTGATCTTCAGGATCAGTGCATACTGCCACTTCTGCCACAGCCCACCTCAGAGGGTTCTCCCTCTCGGGATCCTCCTTCGCCACCTCCCCTGGTGGTGACTCCTAGCTGTCCTGCACATTCTGAGCCAGGGACGGAGGAGCGTCTGCCCAACACAACCCTGGTGCCGGGACTGGAACCCCTGATGCCAGACCTCCCTCGGGGGCCAGTGTCTCCTGCACCACAGGCTCCCCTGTTTGGGCCAGCTTCCCCACCCCAGACTCCAGTGGGACCCTCGTCCCCCTTGGGGCTGATGCTGGAACCTCCTCTGGATGATATGGCACTAGACCTGATATTTATGGGCCCTTCAAACCCTCCATCAGGGCCCTGTCAGGTCCCTAGGCCCCTCCTTCAGGGCCTACACCTAGCTACCCACCATCAGGACCTCCAACAGGACCCTCGGCTCCTCCGTTGGGTCCTACGCTGGGTTATCCAATGTCAGGGCTTCCAGCTGGTCCCTTGGCTCCACCTTCAGGCCCTTCACTGGGCCTTCTAATGCCAGGCTTCCCTGCACCTCACTACCCTTCACCAGGGTACCTGCCGTCAGGGTAGCATATGCCAGGGTACTCCACATCGTGGTATTCACCATATGGAGCACTGGGCTACCATTACCTGATGCCAGGCTATAGGACACCCGGGGTTTACCTTCCAAGACTACCCTCCCGTCTCTCAGCCCCCTTCCCCCTCTTCCACCACCCGAGCCACAGGTCGATTTTAGGGAGGCATTACAGTCTTGGTGGTCTGAAACCAAGGCACAGTTGATCTCGGAACTGGACTGGCTGCAACCGGCTGTGGCTTCTATGCTGGCCCACACGGACTCTACACCAAGATCTTTCCCCAGTGGAGTCGTGCTCCTCTACCTCGGGACAGACCTCATGTCCTACCGTGGTAGCCAGTATCAGCAGGGGCTTTGCTGTCTTCCTGTAGGATATCTTGTTCCCATGACCTCTGTCTTCAGACAGAAGCCTGTTGTCAGACTCGGACGCAGACACCGCCGACTCCTCTGCCTTGGGATTTTAGACCCCCTCTCTGGAGGATCCAAAGCCCAAAGGCTCTCCCAAGTCTCCTCCGGAGGACCCTCCTACAGAGATCTTCTGTAAGATTCAGGAGGTAAATGGGTGGAAGACGGAGGATCAGGATTCAAAATGCAAGAGGTTGGCGGAGCACCTGGATATGCCTGAGCTGTTCCCTTTGGTCATTCCTTGGTGGATTGGACTACATGAGGACCTGGCCTCTGGAGTCTGGTGACAACCTTCATTGGTGGCTGCAGTCACTAAGAAGGCTGATAGACTGTATTGAGCTCCTGAGGGTAAGGACCACCGTAGTTCTCACCCAAAAGTGGACTTGGTGGTCATTAATGCAGCCCTTGACTGTATGTCTAAACCTAAACACATGAGCACCTCTTCTCTGGACAAGGAGTCACAGCAAATCGACCTGTTTGGATGCAAGCTTTATTCCTCCTCCACTCTGGCCCTCAGAGCATTGAATTAGCTGGCACATATGATTGTGTACCAGAAATCTATCCTAGGACAGTTACAGTCAGAATTTGAGGTTTTGCCCAGTTCCGAGGCTAAAACCAAAATTTCCCAGACTGTCAGGACATCAGAAATCTCCTGCTGTCATTCCCTCAGAGTGACATATGATATGGTAGATGCCTCTGCCTAGAATACTGCCACAGCTATTAGCATGCACCGGTACTCCTGGCTGCAGGTATCCGGATTGGCCCAAGATGTCCAGTCAGCCATCCAGGATGCCCCTTTCAGAGGACCTGTCCTTTTTGGAGGCAACATCACGGACATGATCACTGAACTCCAGGACAGTGGCAAGGCACTGTGCTCCATCCAGTTTATGTACCACTCTAACATCAAGCCAAAACAGCCATTTCATTGCCAGCAATGGCACCACAATAGGCAACAGCCAGCCCAACATCAGAACAAATGTCGGGCCCTGTCGACAGGAGCCACCCCTCCAGCCAAGTTCCAAATGTCTGCCAGCGCGATGCTCCCCAACACCTCCTCCACCTCCTGACTTGTGGCAGGGCCCCAAGCCTATGCCACTAGCTCTGGAGGAACCAGTAGGGGGCAGATTCACCAACCACCTGGCCGGGTGGGAGGCTATCACTACAGACACGTGGGTCGTTCAGCTCTTCGCTCAAGGCCATACTATCAAGTTCACAAGGAGACCTCCAAAAAATCCTCCAGGTCTCTCTCACTACCCAAGAGGCCACATTCCTCTCATAAGGGGAAGAGATCCAAGCTCTTTTGAGAAAATCAGCTATAGAGCCTGTTCCTTGAACCCAGGAAGGAAGGAAGGAAGGAAAGGGATATTACTCCCACTTCTTCCTGGTGCCCAGAAAGACAGGGGACCTCTGTCTGATCTTGGACCTCAGCACGCTAATTCTGTACGTAGAATACAAGAGGTTCACATGCTGACCCTACCGGGTCTGCTGCCTCTTCTGCACCAGGATCACTGGCTGTGTGCTCTGGATATGCAGGATGCATACCTGCATATCCAATTTTTCCCTCCCACCGCTGCTTCCTGCACTTTACCTTCCAGTGGGAACATTTCCAGTTCAGAGCTTTCCCCTTTGGTCTCTGCTTGGCACCCAGAGCATTTACCAAGTGCCTAGTGGAGGTGGTGGTGGCTTTACACCACCAGGGAATATGTGTGTTCCTGTACCTCGATGATTGGCTCTTGTCGGCACTGTCGAGGGACAGCCTGGTGGCCTCCCTAACTACTACCCTGAATCTCTTCAGGCGAGTGTGGATCATGGTGAATTACCCCATATCCCACCTTGTACCTTCCCAACACCTCCAATTTATTAAGGAGGGGTGCTGGATATTGTTCAGGGTCAGCTTTCCTCCCTTTGGACCAGACGGAAACCTTGCATCAGCAAGCCATCCAAGTGGCAGCCAGTCAATGGACCACAGCCCATTCAGTCTTACCCTTCTGGGTCTTATGGCAGTGGGTATTCCCACTGTCCCCTTAGCCAGGCTCCATATGTGGATTACGTTGTGGACCCTTTGGGTCCAGTTGGACCAGAAATCGGATGACCTGATCACAGGATTCTGGTGTCCAGCCCCATGCACTGGGACCTCCTTTGGTGGCAAGACCTGTCCAATCTCACCAGAAGGGTTTCTTTTCAGATGCCCCCACCGGCTCAGACCCTGACAATGGATGCTTCTGGCCAGGGCTATGGCACCAATCTGGGCGACCACAGGACGCAGGGATCCTGGTCTCAGCAGGAGCTATCTCTACACATTAGTGTGCAAGAGATGTGGGCTGTACTTTACGCCCTTCAGGTCTTTCAGCCCCTACTCCTCCCTTGGCCCCTCCTGGTACAGAGGGACAACATGTGTATGGTCCACTACATGAACAAACAGGGAGGCACCCGGTCATATCCACTGTGCAGCGAAGTAATGTATACTGTATGTGGCACTGGGTGATACAGCCTGCAGCTCACAGCAGTGCACATCCCAGGTGTTCAAAATGTTCTGGCGGACACCCTCAGTCACACTCAGGCAAGGGCACATGAGTGGGAACTGAGGCAGTCAGTAGTCGAAGACATCTTCTATCGGTGGGGTCACCCAGATCTCGATTGCCTCCCCCATCCAATGCAAAACTACCCAGTTTCTGCTCACTCGTTCCCAGGCGTGATGTTTTCTGGTGAGACACGCTGTCTCTGCTGGATGGGGAGGTTCTTGTATGCCTTCCCTCCCTTTCTACTGTTGCAGAAGGTGCTTCTGAGTCTACAGCAAGAAAGGGCCCACATGATTCTTAAAGCCCCTTATTGGCCTCGCCAAGTGTGGTTTTCTCTGCTTCAGCAGTTCAGAGTGGAGCCTCCAGTTCCCCTACCCCTCTGCTAGAACCTGCTAACCCAGGACCAGGGCAAGCTGGTCCATCCGGGCTTCAGATCTCTACACCTTCACGCGTGGCACCTGGTGACATAGCTGTTGCATAATTTGGAGTCTCTTCCAGAGTGTCTCAGGTCCTTGTGGAGGCCCGAAAGCCATCCACAAGAACCACATAAGGTATGAAATGGAAGAGATTCTCCATTTTGGCATCCAGCAAGGGTTGGGACCCTTTCTATTGCCCTGTCCCACAGGTCATGGAATACCTGCTGCATCTCTCTCTGACCTTGGCCTTTGCTATTCTTTGTTGAAGATCCACTTGTCTGCCATTCATGCCTACCACACTCCAGTGGATGGCAAAACTTTGCCTCAGTTGGAGGTTTCCAAAACCTTTCTGAAAGGAATTCTACATCTGAAACTCCCAGTCAGGAACCCTGTTCCTCTGTGGGATTTGAACTTCATCCTTGGGAAACTCCCTTTGCCTCCCTTTGAACCGGCCATGAGTTGCGATCTGCACTACCTTTCCTGGAAAGTGCTGTTGCCATTACCTCTGCTCGATGGATTTCCAAGCTTCAGGTCCTGATGTGTAAGGAGCCTTATTTGATTTTCCATAGAGACCGGGTGGCTCTGCGTACAAATCCTAAGTTTTTACCAAAGGTGGTTTCTGAGTTTACTTTGAATCAAACCATACACTTGCCAGAGTATTATCCTGAGCAATCCAATCGAGGGGAGGCCATTCTGCACACACTCAATGTGTACAGAACCTTACGTTATTACATGAACCGGATAAAGTCAGTCTGTAAAATGGATCAGCTTTTCATTTCTTTCACACCCAAAAGAGAGGGTGTGTCAGTTTCCAAACAATGCTTATCTAAATGGTTAGCAACCTGCATTTTGTTTTGTTATCAGAAGTAAAACAAGCCCCTTCTAGGGGAAGTCAAGGAGCATTCAACCAGTGGCATGGCTGCATCTTCTGCTTGCTTCAGGAATGTTTCTGCTGCAGACAACTGTGTGGCAGTCACTTGGAGCTCTGTCCACACCTTTACCAAACACTACAGTCTGGACATTGCCTCTAGGCGCAGAGCAGGCTTTGGACTAGCTGTCCTTCAGGGCCTCCTATCCTAATTCTGCATCTACTGCAGATCTTTCCTGCATCCTGTACTTCAGCCTTTGTCTGAATTTGACTGCTTGGGACTCTGTCCTAATGGTTAGTACTTACTGAAATGCCCTCTTGAAGTAAGAGTTTAGTTACGTAAGAACATACCTTAACAGTAGATCTTCTAGAGAGGCTCTTACAGTAGGCACCTTTTTTCCCTCCCACCTTCCCCCTGCTTCTGCGGCTATTTCTTTCTAGCCTTTTCTCTTGGCTCCAGGTAGCCCTCTTGAAGTAAGATAGTATAGTTACGTAAAAATTTACCGTAACAGTAGATCTTTGAGAGAGGCTCTTGCAGTAGGTACCTTTTTTTACCTCCCACCTTCCCCCTGCTTCTGCGGCTATTTCTTTCTTGCCTTTTCTCTTGACTCCAGGAGTCCACTCCTTGCTCTTGTCAGACCTTTTTAGGTTTCTGGTTGGAGAACTGGGGCGGGCTTGGAGACCGCCCACTATATAGTGTTATGCTGACATCCATCACGTGATGTCGGGTGGGCGGTCCCCCTCCAGACACTGCTAGCTAAAGTTTTCCATGTGGTCCTAGTGCCTGATGGCTCTAGTCCCAATGGTTAGTACTAGTGTCGCTCAGATACTGCATTTGTGGATCCTATCACTATCTGTCAGATAGTGCTGGCATCCTACCTTGGATCCTACAAGAAATCCTACCAAAGACAGATGTAGGATCCAGGGTCAGATAGTGATGGATCCTAGTTAGGATCCAGGTATTCTAGTTAGGATCCAGGGATCCTAGGTCAGATAATTAGGATCTGGAGTCAGATAGTGATGAATCCTTGGTCAGATCCAGGGATCCTAGGTCAGATAGTTAGGATCCAAGCCGAATCCTAGAGGGTAGGGTTCATGGTCATATGCTGAAGTACTACTAACCTACCACAGCAACTATCTGGCCAAATGGGAGGCGTCTGTTGGTATCCTAATTGCTAGAATACTGTCTGAGCAACACTTGATAGTACCTACTGCAAGACCGTCTCTCAAAGATCTACTGTTACATTAAGTTCTTACGTAACTGTACTTTATGTTAAGCATGCTCAAATCTTTTTTATTCTTGAAGTTAGAGATAAGATCTATCGAGCACCGGATTGTATCTCTAGCTTCATCAACAAAAGATTTGAGCACACCATAACAGTTTGCACAGCACCAGTTTTACATTGCAGCATTTAAATAGAGAATGTCGTTGTCACATCGACTAAGTGGCTAATTCAGTTTTACTAATGTGTTGCTGCTGGCCATGTTGTACTTCGAATACCCTTGGACAGCACTCTGATCATCTCTGTGTTAAAAATAAATGTACTTGTTACTGTTCAGACTGCAGTTCTGAGCCAAATATGCTCCACTTGCTGCCGTCCTATCCGCATACAATTATTAATGGAACGTAGCCATTTCTTAGTTAAAAGTTTTGCTCTGAGCAAAGTAATGTGGTAAAGTGATGATGATGATGTTGGTTAACTAAATGAAATTAGTGGTCACTGAACTCCGCATGGATTAGGTAATGAAGCCACAAAGAATGGAGCAAAGTAATATGGTGATGACTGAACAACTTTTTTTCTTGACAGTCTACAAGAACTGCCTGCCCTATATACACTTGGTCATGATATCTAGCTACTGGTAACATAGTAGGTTTGGGTTCCTTGCATTGTCAAAACAAAGCAATAAAAATGCAGACCTTTTAACTATGAAATGGCTAAGTTCCATTGGTAAATCCGGTGTTGATAGAAAAGGACTAAGCATGATTTCCTAACTTGATGTCACAGTCACACATGTGCAAATGCCACTTACTCGACTGCAAAGACAGCGCGGTCATGAACGGAGTTTGAGGTCACGTGATGGCATTTGGCTAGACAGCTGCTTGGGCTCTGAGCTCTCCCCTGCAATTGCCGTTTTCGTTGTTTTTATGAGCCATCGGGGCACTAAACAAAGAAATTTCTCAATAAGGTGTTTAGATACTGTGCCTGCTATCATCAAGTCCGATTGGTTCGGGAAGAAATTGATTATTTTGGTGGGATGGAGGTCGATATGAAGCAGGCCTCCGTTAAGCACACTCCTCCTGCCTCCTAACAAGGCCTCAAAGAAGCAACGAATCAGGGCCCGGTCAAATCGAGCGGAATGATGACAAACCGCAAGCGGCTACTCCCCTGACTGAAGATAAATTTCTTCAAGAACTTACCCCTGTCAAAGATATGCTTAAAGATCTGGCTGCTGAGTTTAAATCGCTGCGGGGGGATCTGTCATCTGTCTCCACCAGGGTTGCCGATGTCGAAGCTAGAGTGTTCTCATCAGAGCAAAGACAAGACAAGACGGAGGTCGTTATTGCCGATTTAAAGCAACAAGTTAAAAAGTTGCAAGCCAAAACAGAGGATTTGGGGGGACGCAACCGTAGGAACAATCTCCTAATATTTGGTCTGCCGGAGATGGAGGAAGGGCCGGACCTAATGGCCTTCTTACAGAAGCTCCTAGCGAAGATTGTTGGCCCATCTCCTATCAGTCCCTCATATTATCTGGAGCGGGCCCATCGTTCACTAAGGCCCAGGCCCCCAGCTGGCTCTCCTCCACGACCCATTATAATAAAATTTTTAAGTTATATTGAGCGCCAGCATGTTTTCTCTAAATCCCGTGATCTTAAAGAAATTCTATGGGGCTCATCCAGGCTTCGTATTGCGCAAGATCTCCTAAAGAGACTAGAGAAAGGCAGCTTACCACCCTGTCGTCCAAAAGTTAATAGCTGCCTCCATCCCTTTCAAGATGATGTACCCAGCTACCTTGAAGGTCATGATCGGGGGCTCTGTATGCAGTTTTAACTCCTCAGAAGAGGCCCTAAAGGAACTTGCCTCAAGATTACCGGATCTCTTCAAGACGGCTGGCTGATGGACTCATTCTTGCTAGTTTCTATAATGATTAGATGATCTGGTGATTTGGGTTGTTTTACCCCTTTCTGGGGCTGACCAGTTGGGTTAAGTCTGTAGGTGGGGGTCTGGCCTTTCCTTTGCTGGATCGTTGGGATGGCTTGGTCTACCTACTATTTTTCTTTCTCTATCTTCCCCCTTTCTGGACTATCCGCTTCGTCTATTTTACTATTTTACTTTTTTTCCCTCTCTCGTTCTTTTTTCTTCCCTTACCTGGGCTCCTTCGCGATGGCTGGATTGGATGAGTGGTTGCCTTTCGGGGGTCAAGGGAGTCCTCCTTGCTGGGCCTGATCATTCGGGCTCGAGGCGGAACCTTTTTTCATCTGATGCTGTTTTCTGAGGGGACTTCCTGGTAGGAGGACTGTTTTTGGTCCGGTTGTTTTTTCGGTTCCCTCGGAAACAGCATCCCAGTACCGGAATCTCTGCTAATTAAGGCCTTTCCTATTGTTTTTATTTCTTCGGGCAGTTTTGATGCCGGGTAAGTCACCTTTTCAGTTTTTGCTTTCTGGGCTTATTGAGGGGATGTGCCTTCCACAGCAGGCAGATGGGGGGAAGGGGGTCTCCTTGTTATTATGGGGGATGCCCTCTCCGTTTTCAGTTTCCCTTGTTTGCCATGCCTTTACTGTGTCTCCTCCATCCAATTTATTTAAGCTATTTTTTCAACATATTTGTAGTACTGTTGGTAATAGGCGATCGAGGGGGGGCTCGAGCCTGTGGATGCTTGCTCGCTAGATGCGATATTGCGAGCCTATTGATGGGGGGGTCTGCTAACCTCTCCCTGGTGAATGAGTTGAGATATTTCATTATATGGGGGATTTGGTTACATGCTTTCGCTGGCTTATGCTGGGAATATTTTCTGTATGGATGTTTGTATCTAGCACTGGGGACTCTGGGGTTTGCACCGGGGGTTGGGTGGCCAGAGTTTGTGTGTTTTCGCTTGGTTGGAGGACTACTTCTGCTCTGGCCTTCCTTTATACATAGTTATGTGAGGGTTCTGGGTTTTTTTTGATTTTGGGGGGGAGGTTGTTGGGTTCCGTGACTTTTCCTCGATGCTGGTTTTTAGAGTCGGAGTTTGGGAGGGTGGGGTGGCTTTATTGAAGGGTTTCTATAAGATATTAGGAGGCAGGTTTTGGCTGGGTGGGTAGGGAGGATGGGGTTGTTGGTTGCTCTCCTGTACGCCACATGGTCTCTGTTTAAATAAGGTTTACTGTTATGGGAGGTACTTGTCTTAGGTAAACTCTCGGTTTGGGGTTGTCTTGGGTGTGGGTATATGTTGGATGTAATAATGTCAAACCTAAAAATGATAGATGGGTTGGGGTGCACCCTTTTTTCTTTTATAATTCTGAATATGTCTGGATATTTGGTTTTCGTTTATTGTATCTAAAATGGCTATGAATACTCTCAAAATAGCTTCCTGGAATGTGCGTGGACTTCGGGATCGGGTCAAACGGTTGCAGATGTTTAATCACTGTTCGTTGTTACAAATTGACATTCTCTTTTTGCAGGAAACACACCTCAGTCAGGGTGACGCCAAGCTTTTATCTCGTTCGGGCTTTTCTCAACCTTATCTTGCTGGTAATTCTTGTTTTAGTAGAGGGGTGGCGGTTCTTGTTAAGAAACATGTTTTATTTACTAAGGAGATGACTGTGTCAGACCCAGAAGGGAGATTCATGCTGGTTAAAGGAATTTAATGGTGGAAATGTTGTTCTGGGATCTATATACGGTCCGGTGGGGGGTGATTCTGGGTTTTTCATGTCCCTTGCTGAGAAATTGGCTAGGTTTCTTCCCGCCCAGTTTATATTGGGTGGGGACTGGAATATTCCTTGCTCACCTGTCCTAGACAGAGACCTTCAGGATAAACGCCCACCTTCCCCAGCTGACAGAGCCTTCTCGGATTTGAGATCGTTACTTGGTCTATGTGATCCTTGGAGACATGCTAACCCTTCTCTCCGGGCTTTTTCCTTTCTTTCCCAGTCGCACGGTACTAAATCTAGATTGGACATGGTCTTGGTTAGTGTTTCTTTCCTCTCAAGTCTCTGTTTAACTGGCATTGACCCAATTATTCTTTCGACCACGCTGTTGTCTGGATCGCTTTTCTTAACTCGGAGTTCTCCCGGATTCGGTCTGGCGGCTGAACACTCAGCTGTTGAAAGATCCGCAAACATATCTGGTATTAGTTCCCTAATCTTGTTATTTCTGGCAGATAATCTTAATTCCACTCCAAGGTTTGATATGGTTTGGTCCGCTTAAAGTGCTTCTTAGGGGTGAGCTTATTAAAATGGCTTCCTTTAAGAAGAAAAAGGGCTTGCTAATTCTCTATTTTGATGGGTAGAATTCGGGAGTTGGAGACCAAGTACTCTTCAACCTCTTCCTTAATTGATCTTAAAGAGCTTTTATCAGTTAAGAGTAAATATTTGGATCTTTTGAAGGAGAAACTGAATATTCACTGATTAAAACTCAAGCTAAGTATTTTGATCAGGGGAAAATCCGTAAGCTTCTGGCTTTATGTCACGGGCATTGGAAAGCTCCAGAATTATTCCTCTCTGCTTCTCCCATCTGGTGTGGCTGTTACTGCACCTAGAGGAATTGCTCATATCTTTAAGGAGTACTATCTGGACCTATATAGCAAACCGACGGTGTCACATTCCACTTTTGAACTAGATGAGTATTTGAAGGAGATCGATATTCCATGTCTATCGGAAACCCAGCAAGCTATTTTGTTGGCTCCTATCTCATCGGAGGAGATTGAGAGATCCATTGCTTCTCTTGCTCCTGATCGAACACCGGGTCCTGACGGTTTCCCGGCTAACTTTTATAAGACCTTTGCCAAAGACTTGATACCTATTCTTCTCAAACTGTATGAGTATTTGTCTGTATCTCCGAGGTGGATCCTTCATTGTTTGAGGCTATCATTGTCTTAATTCCCAAACCTGATAAGATTCTTACCGACCTGCCAATTATAGACCCATTTCACTTCAAAATTATGATATGAAAATTTTCTAAGATATTAGCTGAGCGAATCAGGATGGTTTGGTCTGGGCTGTTGAGTCCTGAACAGGCTGGCTTTGTTCCTGGAAGATCGGCGGCCGACCATTTGAGGACCCTATCACATATCTCCCAACATGCCCAATCCTTTTCACACCCGCTGCTCTGGTTTCTCTTGATGCTGAAAAGGCCTTTGATCGTGTGGATTGGTCTTTCTTTGGGCTGTTTTGGAGAGAATGGGTTTTCCGTCCGCCTTTGTTAACAGGATTCATGTGTTTACAACTGCCCTCTGCCAAAATTTATTGTAATGGGGTGTTCTCCTCCCTTTTCGCTTATATGCTGGTACTAGACAGGGATGTCTCTCTCCTCTGTTATTTAATTTGTACTTGGAACCTTTACTTATAAGGATTAAGGCCTCTGCCCAGGTCAAGGACTTAGATTACACCAAAGAGAACTGGTTCTCTCTCATGTATGGGATGACATTCTTTGCATTTGGCAGACCGGCTGAATCTTTGAAAGAGGTGGTAGGCCTTATTGAGAGGTTTGGTGTCTTTTTCTCATTATAGACTGAATATTTCAAAATCTGAAATTCTCCCTTAATGTATATACCAATAAATCTGAGTTCTCCTCTTTTGGTGTCAGGTGGGCCCCTAAATTTATTAAATATTTAGGATCTTTTTTCTACCGACCCTTCTCTTTTGAAGAAATTAATTTTGGACAGACTTAAGGACTCGTTTTCAGGATCTACAACGTTGGTCAGTTCTTCCATCTCACTCTGGGGTCGAATAAATATTCTTAAAATGAACGCTTCTTCCCCAAGTGTTCTACCCATTGAATCTGGTCAACCTTGGCTTCCTATCTCTTATATTCAACAATTTCATGTGCTTTTTCCAACTTTGTCTGGTCCAGGAAGGCGGTTAGGCTGCTCCTACACTAAATTATCGCTTCCTAAGGAGAGGGGGGGTCTTAGTTACCCAATCTCCTGTTGTATTACTGGGCAGCTCATTCTCTAAGTTGGGAAGATGGTTCTCGCCGAGCCGGACTCATCCTGTCCAATCTGGCTTCAGCTCGAACGCCTCTTACTGAGATTAAATCTGATAGGTATGCTTTATTCTATCTATCCCTCAAGGTACTCTCCAATTGAGCCAGATAGTGTTATAACGGTTGCCATTAAGTCTTTTCTGCAATGTTTAAAGTACTTTCAGATTTCTGCTATCTCAGACCTGGGGCAACCGGTTGTCTGTAATCCTAATGTTAAATTGGGTACCTCATGGATTAACCCGGAGTGGCTTCCACAAATCAGGAGGTTAGACTTGAGCAATTTTTAACAAAGATTCACTTTCTCTTCTGGTGATATTCTTGAGAAATTTGACATATCTAAAAGGGTTATTTTCAAAGTTTATCAGTTGAGACACTTGATTAGTCAAAGATTTGGAACCACTCCTAGGGATTCGGTTGTTTACCCTTTCTTTCTGAAATTATTAATCTTGCTTCCCAACCTCATTCTATTTCCTTGATATATTCTTTTCTTCTGAAGTATAATTCACCGGAGAGGGCTGTTGGTTCGGATGTATGGGCCCATCTTTTGCCTGATATTTCCCTGGACTGGTCGGGTGTTTGGAAGGACCTTCATAGATACCATACCCAGGACAGGATGCGACTAACGCAGTATTATATTGTTAACAATTTATATTATACCCCAGTTAAACTTTTTCAGCTCAAGAGGGTCTCTCACCCAAACTGTTTTAGGTGTCTACAAGGTGAGGGCAATCTCGTTCATATGTTCTGGGACTGCCCTAAGGTTGCCCCCCTATGGTCTCAGGTTAGGGACTATCTTGATCCTCTTCTGGGTCTGTCCGTTTTTTTCTGTCCTGAGGTGTGTATTTTAGGTGAACTTTCCCTGTGGATAGTGTCAACGAGATATTATATGGCTTTGGTGTCTATGGCTGTTAAAAACTGGTTTTAAGACATTGACTGACCAACTGGCCCTGTCATTTGCTGATTGGTTAACTGAATTAGTTTTGCATTTCCAATCTGAAAGGTTGGTTGCCAGTTTTAAAGGGCTGTTGATCTGTTCCAGAGGAGATGGAGTAAACTTCAAGTCCTCTGCCTGGCTTAATTTATATTATTTCATGACCTGATCCCGTATGTCCGCGGTCATGTTTGCCTGTTAATTTATAACCTTTGTAACTCTTGTTTTCAAAACTGTCTGACTTTTATAGATGTTGGGATTTGTATCTTTGGGATAATTAATTGTTTTGTCCAGAAAATGTTTGGTCTTTTGTTCGGTGCACTCTGGGGAAGGGATTGGGTTGTGGGGCGTGGGCCTCAATGTTGTGTAATGGTTTTTCTTGTAGCTGATGATGGTGGGTTGGCGGGTTAGTGGGTGGGCTGTTTTTGTGTTTATTTTTTCTTTTGTTCTTTATGGGGGTTGGGTAAAAAATTTTTTGGGGGGTATATTTTCTGTTCTTTTGGTTGTACTGCCTGTTTCACTGTTGCATTGTATTTTCCCGGTGTATATAGTGTTGTTGTTTGTTTCTTAAAACCAATAAACTTAAATTTCAAAAAAAAAAAAGAATGAACGGAGTTTCTTAATCTCCCTATAAGTACTTAAAAAAAGAAATATACTGAACAGATGTTGCGATTCATCTGATTGGGGTTCTAGGGATACCTTACAAGAAGATAAGCAGGCACAGACTTTGTGTCAGTTGCACTTTAAGCAAATACTTTAATTTGCACGGGGTTTGATTCATATGATGGCAGGTTTTATCCCTAGCTTGCTACCCTACCCTCTGCCTATGGCACCCTTTCTCTCAGTGGAGCAGGCTATGGAGACCCACAGACATGATTTTTCTTTTCCTTTCCCCATGTCACTGTCAGTTCGCACCAGAGCCACTGCTCTTAATCTGGGATGCACTAGCAGGCAGGATGGGAGCATGGCCCTGACTAAGCGAGCAACCTTCATATGTAGGGGCAAGAGTGGTAAAGGTGATTCCCTTTCTCATTTACTTAACTGTCAGTGCATATCTCCCCCTTCCTCCTTGCAGGTCTGCTGGAGATGCCAGACATCAGACTATAACTTCAAACCTTTAAATCTTTCCTGAGGTTGGGATGGGGATGAGCTCTGCACTAAGACTACAACTGTGTGGTTGTCCAGTATGCCATCTTAAATTGTATGGACCAGTAAAGGTGGGGTGGGGTGGGTGAGGTGTTGGCATACTGATTAACTCGCTTACGTATGGCACTTTCCTGACAATTTTAAACTGTCACTTTTTGTTGCATGCTCGAAGGGTGACCACCGAGATGCTGTGGTGGCTCCTTCTTGAGCATGTGATGACTCCGTGCACCCCGTCTCCTCTCATGTGCAGAAACCTTTCACTCTTGCTTCATTCAGTGCTGTAGACATACCAGTTGGTCCACCAAGTGACTCCACTGCCCATGGGGGCCTAGGACCTTTATTTATTTTATTTATTTATTTTTATTTAGTTTTTGTTGACTAGGTACGTGTACTAGACAAATTCTGCCTATTTTCAGGCACGACCTAGGGGGGAAGGGATACAGATGAATGTCAACTGACCTTGAACCAGATTAAGCTGTTGGTGGTATTTTTAGTGAATAGGGGAAAAATTTTGGCCAGGACACTGGGGAAATTCCCCTACTCTTGCTTCCTGTGAGCGGGGGGACCCTTTTGTCTGTGGCTCCAAGATGGCGGACGACAGTCCTGGTGTACAGGAGGTTGCTATGTAGGTGCTTGAGTCTGTTTCTGCCCACACTTCACCTCTGCCAGAATCTGCTATGGAAAAGTCTGCTGTGGATGTTTCTTTTGAGGATATTTCTTCAGAACCAGCTCCTGCATGTTATGAGTGGGGTGACTCTGTGGTGGGTGATTTGGATCAGAACCCTGCTCTACCTTTGGTTACTACTCCTTCATCTGTTATTTCTGAATCGCCAGAACCTTTGGACTTACCCCACGCTGCTTTGGGAGAGGCAGAAGAATTGCTGCGTTTGCTGGAGTCAGAGGAGTGGTCATTTCGCTTGAAAAGATCTACCCTGCTGCAGAAAATCCGACAGCTGAAGGTTGACAGCACATCTAGCCCTGTTGAGAAGTCTCCACAAAAACCTTGACCTGCCTTAACTACTGAGCTGTCATCTGCTGGGGAGACCATCACCACAGTGAGTGTGCCTGCTATTTAAACTTCTTGTACTCGGTTGCCTGGGGCTCCGGCCTCTGGTTCTGAACCTTGGTTGGTTGATAAAGTACGTCGAGACGCGGGTTGGGAGAAACACCCTTCTTCGGGTCAATGGACCTCTGGTTCGTCTCCAATTCGCATGCCGTTGTCTCCGATAGCAGTTGCTCCTTCGACGGTCCCTGCTACCGTTGCTTCTGACCAAGTTTTGGATACATCTTTCCTGCTGGCTGATCCTTTGGCTTTGCCTGATGATATTTTGCTGACCCAGAATCCTAGTCTTGCTTTTCCTACCTTGCCGATCACTTCTACAGCCCTACCCCAAAGGCCCTAGCCTTACGGCAGCTCCGCTTAATGCTATGCCTGATAGACAAAAGAAATCCTTTTCCTCCCTTTTCCGCTTGCCTGTTTTTCCAGCTAAGAGGCATAATGCAGTTCATCTTTCCTATGTGGGGGGTTATGGAGGAACCTCCTGATTGTCTCTTTGTGGCCCGGACTTTGCTTAAGGATTCTATGAAATTTTTCGCCCATGAAATTTATGCCCTCATACACGTTTCTGGAGAGACTACCTTTGACGTCAGTTTTCAGACTTCTAAGGGTTTGGACAGATTTTGGTCTAGGTATCACAAGCTGAAGAAATCTGCCTTATGGTCACCCTTCTTAGCCATTCCCCTAACGAAGCCTGCTTATAAAACTATTTCCATTCTTTTTCTAAATGAAGGTGTGGACTTGGCGGAAGTTCTCTACTGGTTAAAGCTCCGATGTACTGTTCTGGGGGACCCTGAAGCCATTCTGGATTCTGAAAATATCTGGACTGGTGGCTGGAAAGTTACGGTTTCACTGAAGTCTGATGATTCTGGTGTCCTTCACCTCCCGAACTCCTTTATTTTGTTCAGGGACAGGGGATTGGCGGCCCATAATCAGGAACAGCATGATGGTGGGGTGGACCAGCATTTCATTATTACTCAGGCCCAAAAGGCTAATTTCTGTAATAAATCATGTCCCTCTGCTCTCCCTCGAGCCCCTGCTGGACCCCCCCATCTACTGATCTACTGTGCTTCCACCTGTTCCAGAGTGTGCTTTGCCTCTGAGTGACCCAGTTGTGTCAGCTCCCCCCCCCACCTGTTTCCCCAGACCCGGTGGTTGTTGACCCCAAGACTCAGACGCTGGTCTGTGAACCCCTGAATGCTATGCCTCCTCCTCAGGAACCTATGCAGGTTGTCTGTCGATGTTCTGCACATTCCAAGCTGAAAGCTACCCCACCTCCTTCTAAGGCTGTTCAGACTGCCCCTGTACAACTTTCAAACACCTACGATGTTTTGCAGGAGATTTCGGTGGACTCTGGTGAGGATACTGATTCCTCCTCTGTTCCATCTTCCCATCCAGAAGGTACTACTGATACTGAGCTTTGCTCTATGGGTAGGGGGCCCAAAAACAGAAAGCCAGATCTAAACTGAAAGCTGTAGGTGGAAGGATAAGAAAAAATAACGTTGGTTATTTGCCTTTCCTGCTTTTGCTTTTTCTTGCCATGGTTTCCCACACCTTTGCCTGTTACTCTCTGAACATCAACAGTATTAAGAGACTGGATAAGCATAACACTGTTTTTGCTTTCCTAGCTTCCTTTTCAGGTGGTATAATATTTCTGCTGGATGTTAGGTTTCATGCTTTGCATGAACTGAAACAGGCTCAAAGATACTGGCTTCTGGGCCCTTCTTATTGGTCAGTGGGTCTGGACAGATGTGCTGGTGTGGGGATTTTGGTTCACTCTGTTGCCTTTGTGCTTCTCAAGCTTTATGATATTGTCCCTGGTCAGGTGCTGATTCTTGATGCTTTGGTTCACCAGGTCCCTTATCGCCTTATCTGTCTATATGCCCCCAACTTAAAACTGCACGGATTGACATTTTTTCTCAGATTCAGCACTTTTTGCATACTTCTAAACATATAATTTTTGCAGGAGACTTTAACTGTGGACTTAGCCTTCTGGATAAAGGCTTGCATACTACTACTAGGAAGTTATATTGTGATTCCCACTCCTTAAATTCCATAATTAGCACTGCGAACCTGCGGGATGCTGTCCTGGAATTTATGAGACATCATTCTCCCACTTTTCATAAGGGTGTCTTGGCAACCAGAATTGACGATGTTTTTCTATCCCCATCTGGTTCTTTCGAAGGTCTCTGTTGATCCTGTTGAGTTTTCAGACCACAGGCTTATTTCTCTTACTTATGATGATAACCCCCCTTCCCTTTCCAAAGGCCCACGTATTTGGAAATTTAATATTTCTTTACTTACGGATGATGTTTTTATGCTCCTGAGTCAATTTTAACTGCCAGGAAGTCTGTGCTCCTCTGTTATGAGAACCCTGTACAGTGGTGGGTGGATTCGAAGTTGGATCTTTCGAAGCTCCTTCGGTGGTACAGCAAGGCTCAAAGCACCTCGACATACTTGTCATACTTACAAGATCGCCAGCACTTACAATCCCTTTTGTCTCTTGCTCATACTACTGGCCAAGATCTGACTGAGCATATTCACTCAGTTTGGCAGAATATGTTGTGTTATTCTAAAACTCGGGCTTTCCACCTTTACTGGCAACATAGATTTGGCACTAAGGGTGCGGCTCATGAAACTTGTCCCTTTACCCATAATAAATCACAGGTCAGCAAAAGAGGCATCACTAGCCTGCGGGATGATTTGGGTACTCTTCATAGCTCCCCATCTGATATGTGAATTGTGGCTGATTTTTCTTGTACTTTGTTTTCAGAACTCCCTTCAGATGTTGGGCAGATCAGACAGTATTTTTCTGATGTTTTTATCCCTGATCTTTCTCCACAGGTTCTTACAGGTTTAAGCTGGCATATTACTTTACCTGAGGTGCTGGGTGTTATCCATCATTTGAAGCCTAATGTTACCCCGGGCCCTGATGGGCTCCTGAATTAATTGTATAAGCTCATGGGTGACTCCCTGGGGTCGTAATTGGCCCTAGTGTTTAACATTATGTTGGAATTGGGAGATGTTCCTCTTAACTTTACTAAGGGAGCCTTGATTTTTCTACATAAAAAAGGGGATAAATCTGACTTGCATAATTGGAGACCTATATGTATGCTTAATGCGGATTGTAAGATATTGTCCAAAATTCTGGCTAACAGATGGTTATCTGTTGAGGATCTTGTAATTTCCTCTGAGCAAGCTTGTGCTATTCCTCAGAGGAAAATACAGGATCATTTTATTCGGGTGCGGGAAATTTTTACCTCTGGGTTTTCTGGTCAATGTTTGGGGTATGTTGTTTCTTTAGACCAAAAGTCTGCTTTTGACTCCATTTGTCATGATTTTTTTGTGGGAAATTCTTTTACATTATCGTATTCCTCCTACATTTGTTTCTTGGATACAATCTCTTTATCGTACCACCACTGTGGTCCCTCTGGTCAATGGGTGACTGGGTCCCTTGGTTCCCATTAAGCAAGGTGTGAGACAAGGGTGCCCCCTAAGCCCTCTTCTATATGTCTGTTTTATTGACTCCTTATTACGTAAATTGAATACGTCCCCGAGTATTCGCCCAATTTCTCATCCTGCTGTTTGGAATACACCCTCCTTTTTGGCTGACACTGATGACTTGTACTTGTTGACTGTGGATGTCTCCTCAGTTCAGGAAGCCCTTTCTGAATGCTTTTCCTTTGGTTTGGTCTCGGGGGCTAGCTTGAATTTGGACAAGTGTCATGCTTTTGCGTGGGCCTTTCCTCACAGGCTGTCCCTTCTATTGGCCCAATTTTGTTTCCTCTGCCTCTATTTCTCTCCTGGGAATTAAATTTGGCCCCCCGGGGATTTATGTCCAAAATTGGGAGGAAAAGCCTAGCTATTGGGCGATTTAAGGTTTCTCAATGGAATCACAGTGAGGTTGGGAAGAAAAAACGTGTGTTTTTGGTGAAAACCTTTCTTCTTCCTATTTTTTTATGTTTAAGTTATGTGTTCCCTATTCCAAAAAAACTTAAAACCCCTCTCTTGAGTTTGTTTTTCCAGGCGTTATAGGGTAGTCGTCTTAACCCAGTCAAGAGGGATGTTCTTTATCTGCCTATTCTGGAAGGTGGGCTGAATATGGTGAATCCGATTCTTTTCTTTTCTAGTGTTTTTTTTTTCATGTCAAATTTACAACGCCTTTTGATTAATAGACAACGTGGGTGGGAGTGCTGGCTCTATGGTAATTGTAGCTCGTGGTTCCATTCTTGGGAATGGAACTCTATTACGGTTCTCCAGGGTTCGGAAGTCCTTCAATACCTAAAAGACGCATTCCTCCATTTAAAACAATGGAAAATTACTCCTCATCAGCTCTTGATGGTTTCTTCACATAAGATGTTTTATAGAAATTTACTGGCTTCTGTCTGTCCCTCCCCTGACCCCTTCCCTAAATGTGATGCCTTGTATAGGGCTTCCCTGAAACTCCTGTTGGTGAATCCTAGGATCCCTGCACATATGTGGGACTTCCATTGGCTCTCTTGCCATGAGAAGATTAATGTCAAGAGTAATCACAAACATAAACAGCTCTCTGACAGGTTCTGCAGTAGACCGCAATGTACTGCCTCCTTTGAAACAATTGACTATTTATTTTTTCAATGCTCCTTTATTGAAGATTTCTGGACATATTTTGCTGACCAATGGGGGGAACCACTTTTTTTCTAGGATTTCTTATGCAAATCTTATATATGGCCATGTGTCCTCTGCTTGGGGGAAATGGGATTTGGAAACTTTGTGTGTTTTAGTTTTAATTATCAAATGGAATATTTGGATGTCCCATTGTTTATTTACTTTGCAACAACACCACTGCACTTATGTTGAATTATGCAACAAGATAGTTGCTGATGCCCGTGTAGTATATTTGTCAGACAGCTTGCATCTTTCTGCCCTGGGCCTTTCTGGATTATGGAAGCATTTGCCCTGGATCACTGATACAGATGCAGCTGTTACTTGAACTGTGTGGGTATTGGTGTATTCTTTCTTTTTTTGTTTACCCTAGACCTGTTGTATTGACCATTTGTTTTTGTCAGTTTCTTTTTGTCCTGATTCTTGTTTTGCTTCGTGATTTTCTGTATTGTTCTTTTTTTTGGAACTGTACCAATTTATTCTTTAATAAAACTTTCCCCCTACTCTTTACCACAGCCACTGCAGAGAGTAACTTAAACTCTCCATGAAAACGTGCTACTGCTCACACCCACCCCAAGTTCTTCTCACAAGGTACCATTAGCAACACTCAACCCCCCCCCCGACCTACTATCACCCCTCCACTCTGTTAGGGACCTGATGACATTTTTGATCAGGGGTCATCTGAGTGGACTCATCAGATTGTTTAATGCCTCATCAGGTACACTGGGATAGCCACTGCAGAGAGTAACTTAAACTCTACTGTAAGGGGAGTGTGGGCACATTGATCTGATCTGCATGCTATGCTGGATACACTGTGCTCATACTCACTCAGGCAGCACATCCTTTGCCACTGTAATCAGGATCGTGACAGTCAAGTGACTAGATATATCCCAGTTGTGTGTGCACCATCTCCCTCTCTTATCCTTCCCTTCCATCAAACCGGGGAGATCTGGTGCCCTAACAGAGGATCCACAAGCCCCTCCACACCCACCCCAGGTGCTACATACCCCATCCAGTCCCGTATTGTAGAGAATGGGGTACTGGAATCGACTTGACTAGGTCTACATGAATGACAAAGCTACACTGCACAGCCATGCCAGCCACTTGACTGCATGATAGCGCAGAACGAGGAGTGGCTCACAACTGTGCCCAACTATGTCCGCCATGAACCCCCACTCAGTGAACATATGTTAGCCAAATGCAGCTACACCCCTCCCACTTCACATATGACCCTAAAGTAAGATCACAGTGACTGATATCAGGTCCCCCCCCAAAAAAAAACCTCTGAATGCTGCTGTTCATCCTGGGAAAAAGCTCTTCCCTGGCACAATAAATTGCATACAACAACCCTGATACCAGTAGGGGGAACAGCCTTGGGAACCAGAGTTAATTACATTCAATAAGAAACAACAGTTTACATATGGAGACGGATAAACAATCAACAGTAGAGTTACACATCTGCATGTTAAGTTACAAGACTTAGAGCCATAACAGTTCTACACATAGAGACATGTAAAAACAATAATTTACATGTGTGCGAGAATTTTTACTTAGAAACATAGAAACATGGACTTTGATGGCAGATAAGGACCGCTTGGCCTACCCAGTCTGCCCACTTCCCTACCTTTTGGATAAGCTGCAGATCCTAGTTAAAGAGCCCTACCAGTTTCAGCCCCTGCACCTGGCATTTAGGTGCCTTGCCTCCACTGCATGTTGTTAGTGTGAAGATGGCACTAAATAATCCAGGCAGTAAAAAACTGTAATGCTCGTAAAATTAATTAAAATGTGTCCCGAGGCTCTTATTAGTTGACCAGTGCCCATGTTTCATTACCAGGTGCCCATTATAATATTAGAAACTGATCAGAAGGCTGCTACCCATTGACTATAGTGGGGCATGCCCCCGCGCTCTATCTAGAAACTCGTCCTCATGTTAGAAAGTGCAGGGGCGGCGTGTGGGTGGCCAGAAAAAACAGGATTGGGACCTGTTTTAACTAATTTTATGAGCGTTACAGTTTTTTACTGCCGGGATTATTTAGTGCCATCTTCAAACTAACAGCATGCCGTGGAGGTAAGGCACCTAAATGTCAGGTGCAGGGGCTGCTAAATTTTATCTTGGTGGATCTCTTTAACCAACAGCCTTCTTCCTCCTACCCCCCACTAGAACTGCTTTATGTCTGTCCCATGCATTCTTGAATTCCCCCACTGTTTTTGACCCCACAACCTCTTCAGGAAAGAGGAAGGCCATTCCATGCAACTTAAGTATGTTTCCATAATGCAAAATGTATTAGTTCACTTTGGACAACTGCCACTTTCAAAAAGTTTGCTTACTGTTATATTGTATTATTAGTGTTATTCTTCTCAAACTAAATAAAGAATTAATGCCAAAATTAATTCTTCAAGGTCTGTATACATTAATTTATTGCAAAAATCATTTTCAAATGTTACCTAATATTATTGCATTTGTTGCCTTATAAATCACTTCTTTAAGTTTAGTTATGATGTTCTCAATATCTGAAGTTAAAATCAAAAAATGTAAAATATGGAGTTAAACTGCTTTTTAATATTATTTGTGTTTTCAGTAAGCTCACCTGAAAGCCAATGGCTTTGTTCATGCCAGGTGCCTCTTCCCACCAGGAAGTAAACACTAAATTTATTGTCAGGCTTTTTCTAAGAATAACTGTTTTATACTGCACTGGCATTGGTGGTATATGGGGTTCTAACTCACCAGTGATTTGAAGGAAGCTTACTGGGGTCCATTGACTTGTTTCCATTTAACCTTAGAACAGACCCAAAGGGCATTAACCAAGCATTCCTGCAGTTCTACAAGACACTGTACATGCAGGAGTAAAAGCCCTCCTCAGAGGAGCTGACCATCTTCACGGGTTCCCTGGAACTCCTACAACTGTCTTCACAGAAGAGGGAATGGCTGGAAAAAACATTCACTGTGCAGGAGCTAGGAGATGTCCTATGGAAACGGCCTGCTGGTAAGGCGCTGAGAGGAGACAGGCTCCCAGCTGAGTTCCTAAGTGCTTTCAGTAAACAGCTGTTGTTGCCCCTTAAAAATGCACTGAATGAAGCCTGTGTGGCGGGGTGCTCCCACCATCCATGAGGACGGCAACCGTATCCCTTATACCAAAGCCAGGGAAAGACCTTCAGCTGTGTGGCAGCTAACGTCTCATCCCCCTCATTTGTGCAGGCAGCAAACTCTTTTTCAAAACTGATTTTTCTCTGACTGCAGGAGAGCCTCCCCTTCCTAGTAGTGCATGACCAGGTGGTCTTCATATCACCAAGGAAGGGATCAGGCAACACCCGCGGGCTCCTTAACGTCATATGGCAGGCATCCCACCAGCACCAGCCTGCAGTTCTTCTGTCCCTTGACACCTAGAGGCAGTCTACAAGGTTGAGTGGCCCTACCTCTTCCGTATCCTGTGCTCTTTTGGCATAGGGGATGCCTATGTACAGTGGGCCTGGACACTATACCATGGTGCCAAGGCCAAGGTAGTAACCAACTCCACTGATTCAGATGCTTTCCTCCTTGGCAGGGGCACCTGTCAGGGATGCCCTCTCTCACCCATGCTTTTCTTGCTTGCCCTGGAGCCCCTCTTGCAGACTGTGAGGCATCAAAGCACTTCATATGGGGTTCATCTGGGAGGGGAACATAAAGCTCTCGCACATGCAGATGATAACCTTCTTACTCTGACAAGGCCTGATACCTCAGTTCCAGAGACTCTGGTACTGCTGGAACACTTTGGCACCATCTTCTGCTATAAGGTCAGTGTTGCCAAGTCACGCAAGCTGCATTCGGATCAACACATCACAAAGCTCCCTGGCTTCTCCTGGGTCCTGCATGCTGTGCAGGACTACATTAAATTCCTGGAATTAATATCTCCTAGAATCTAAGGAACATTCATAAGCTCAGCCTGACATTTCTTCCTGGTAGAGATGGATCAGGACCTCCACAGATGGAGCCGGTGTACCATCTCACATTGGGGTAGGACCCACTCTTATAAAATGATCGTTGCCCTGAGGATCCTCTACCTCTTGAACAACTTGCCTGTACCCCTGCCATGTAACCTACTCCAAGCCATACAAAACAAGATGCTAAGCTTCCGGGAGGGGGGTGGCCTGTCCAGTAAGCCAAAAGAAACACCACCCATGTGCAATAGGGGCCTGTTCCTACTGGACTTTGTATGAAAACATGGGGCTCATATTTTGCATCTGCTATCCCAATGTCTGATGTGTCTCCCCACACCTATAAGCCCAGATGGGTAGATTACAAGGAGGCAGTAGCACATGGCAACCCAGACACCATTATAAGATTAAGGAACTTTCCACAGTTGCTGACCAGAGACCCAGCCCTCCAACTCATGAACAAAGTCTGGAAGACGTGGGTAAAGAAAGTTGGGTGGGCCTGGCTCATTCGCGCAGCCTCCCTCTCTGACACAGTGCTTGCCAACAGATAGAACATTTCCCAATCTTGTGGAGCATCTGGGTGGACAAAGGAATCAACAGGATCTGGCACCTAGCTGACCCACTAACAGGCCACCTCAAATTCATTGCAGCTGCAGCAGGGGTTTGGCCTGCACAAAAACCAGCACTGGGAATTTCTCTAGTTTAGACACACCCTTCATGGCATTACAGTGCTGCAGCTCAAACCACAAACTGGTAATAGACTAGCGAGAACCTTATACTCCCCCCTCAGGGAACGTACTTCCAAGTAGCCACATCTACAAGGAGCTTATAACCTTCACCCCAGATCCAATGGAGAAACTAAGGTTACAGTGGGCAGAGGACCTGAACTGTGAACTCTCCAACTGGGAGTGGAGTAACTGTTGATCCAAGCTAAGCACAGCCTTCAGAGACACCAGAACCTCTTTCACTCAGCCCAGAGTCCTCCACAGATAGCACAGGATGCCACAAAAGCTACACAAATGGGTACTCCCTCCCACCAACAGGTGTTGGAGATGTGAGGCAGGGATGGGCTTTATTTCCCACATACTCTGGAGCTGTGGGACATGGCATGCCTTCTGGCAGGGAGTAGTGCTATTTGCAGAGAAATCACAAGTTTGCCTCTGTCTGACCATACCCCTGGTCATGCTAGGGCATGTGGCAGAGATGAGTCCAGAGTCAGTACAGTATTGCCAACAGCACTTAAAAACTGGCTGCTGGGAGCCCTTGTAGCAGCCAAACACCTAATCTATGGCACTGGAGAACACAGCAATCACCTGCAGGCACCTGCAGTAACTGAATGGCTCCAGGAAGTTGGGAAGACGGCCAGCTTTGAAAGAGTTCATTTTTTGATGGCTCATGGGCTTGACAAATATACGGACACCTGGGGAGCATATCTAAAATCACCAAATTGTAAGATACTAGACAGTCACTTTATGCTGGCCTATTTGGCCCCAGGAGGGGACAAAAGCCAGCAACAGCATCTGCCAGCTCACCACATTCCAATCCCCTCCCCTCTCCCCCACCTCACAGGTAGCAAACCTTTGGCCTTTCCATCAGGAAGATTAAGAACAGTGGAGGACTCACATGGAGGAGTCTAAGTGCACTGTTGTTTATCACATCTCATGTTGATAAATGTCACACATGCACATACATGCACATCTTATGTGTCACTTCTGCTTTTTGGAATGACAGTATTTAGCCTTTTCTTGTTATGACTCATTCTTAATGTTGACTTTTATCTGTACCTGTTAATGTACTGTTATCTGTACAGTCATTTGTTTAACTCAAAATTTAATAAAATGTTGATATAAAAAAAGGTAGCAACCATGCCGATTAAAGCAATATGATATAAAACCTGGGCAACAATGACCAGCTTAACTTCTGTTTCTGTCTTGGGTTTGAGATGTCATCTCAGTTCCTCGATGGAAACACAGCCTTGTTGTGTATGGTTGCCTATAAATTATTCTTTATATGATTGCTCAATTGCTGTAGAATTTACTAATGAAACCGGTAGTTACTATCAGTTTTCCTGTTTTCTTAGTGAAAAAAAATGGCTATTGGTATAATCACATCAGAATATGTTTTGTTTCTCTGTAGCCATCCTGAACTTTAGGAGCACGCACACACAGTCAAGCGGTTCCAACAAGTCGCTTTGACAACAAAGTTGTCGAACAACTTTACAGTGACACCACTTTGCTGATGGCGATCACATCGCCATCTAGGGCTACCTGATGTTATGAAGGGGACAGGGGGCCCAGACCAAAGTTCCATCCTAAACCATCTTTCGGCAGTTGAATGAAGCATGGAATTAGACCCAGAGAGCATCCTACTTTTAGTCATCTTCACATAGTGTAGAATGCCTCTTAACCTCCTCAAACCAAGCTTTTACCTCCAGAAGGAGTACTACAGAGAAGGAGCTGTTTTCTCGTAGCTTCTCACCACTCCAGGATTTAGGAAAGCAAGATAAAGAATTTCTCCAGAGACCATCCTTCTGGGCTATGGAAGAATTAATTATCTTTAAAAATAAACACAGTTGGTTCATCTTGTCCATGAGAGCAATCAACGAGTTGGACACCAGATTAGGCCAAATCAACCAAATTTACTTCCTAGGCACCTGAAATGATTATAGGGGCCAGGAGCCAAACTCATTTAACTTCATTAACCACAGCTCCATGGGGCTAACAACTTGAAATGAGAGCGAGGAAAACAGCAGCACTTAGGCACGGATCTCAAATCAACATACAGCAGATTACAATAGCTTTCAAGGACTAAAATGATTAGACCCTACATTTCTAGTAAGTACTAGAGATGCAGCAAAGTTTTTCTTTGCGGGCAAATTTGTGGCGAAGTCACCAAATTTCCATTCGTGGAGCACTTTGTGTAATTTTCAGAAATTATCTGGAATTCACCATTGTGACTTTGCCTTGTTTTTTGGTGTTTTAAATGCAAATTGCACTTAAAAAACCCCAAAGCAAGGAGAAGTCACATCCCCCCCTACAGCCAGCAGCCTTACTTTAATCCCTGGTGTCTAGTGGTCCTCTCACCCTGTCATGTAGTGCCCCCAACCCACACCCCCCAACCCCGAGTCCGATCCATCTTAACAAAAATGTTTACTTTGCTGGCCCAGTGGCACTGAGGGCTGAGTCACTGGTTGCCTTACCTTGCACCATGCCAGCGACCCGTGTTTGAGAACAAGCATGGGCTGCTGGGAGTTGGCAGGGGTGGAGAAGGATTGCGTGTCCAAGAGACTGCTCTCCTTCTCTGTGGAGGGGGGACCTCAGTGGTCAGTCCATGACTGGCCCCCAGCAGAGGCTGGGAGGCAGCACACCGACACTGCAGAAAGAGGGGCAGAAATGCAGCAGACGCCTGAAGACAGAGCATGCAGACGAGTGCGCTCTCCCTCCATCAGCGTCATTGCACGCCTCATCTCCAGGGGGATCAAAAAGTGGAAAATTGGCTCGGGTCAGACAGCATGAGCTTCCGACCTCCGCGGCCCGACCCTGAATGGCACCTCTTTGTCTGGATCCTTCTCAGTGAGTAGAGCTATGCGGGGTGGCATCCTCACCACCCAGCCATGGGGTATAAGCTGTGGGAGAGTTGAGGAGGTGGCCTGATGTCAGGTGTGTGGGCCCAGAGATCGGTCGGGATGTTCCAGCCGACCGGAGCCAAGGGAGAAAGAATAAGCTAAAAAAAAAAGTTTAATTTAATCCATGGTGTCTAGTGGACACCCCACCCTTTCAGATAGTGCCCCCCACCACGCTCCCCCTCAATCCTGAGTCCAATCCATCAAAAAAATGTTTAATTTAATACCTGGTGTCTAGTGGACACCCACCCCCAACCTGTCAGATAGTGCCCCACCCCACCCTGCTCCCCCAAACCCAAGTCCGATCCATCTTAAAAAAATGTTTAATTTAATCCCTGGTGTCTAGTGGACCCCCACCCTGTCAGGTAGTGCCCCCACCCACTTACCCCCAACCCGAGTCTGGTCCATCTGAAAAAAAAATGTTTCATTTAATCCCTGGTGTCTAGTGGACTCCCCACCCCACTCCCCCAACCCTGACTGGAGTGGGCCAGTGGCACAGCCCTCCATTCACCTCCATGGCTGGCAGCCTGACTGAGCTCAATGAATGAGTGCGTGCTTGTAAGCACAGCTCATTTCATTGACTTGTATGAAGTCATTTCCTTTTTAGGTTTCAGGGTGTTCAGAAGGGTAGGTGGCTACTCCGGTCACTGGTGGGCAGCGGGATGGGGAAATGGCGTTGTGGACTCTAGGGTCCACAATGCCATTACCCCCATCCTGGCCCTCTGCAGGACACTGGAGCTGCCCCCTCCCCTTTGCTACACCCCTGAACACAAAAGGAAATGACTGCAACCCTTGTTAGGCAACCAGTGTCCATGTTTCATCACCAAATGACCATTACACTATATAAAAAAGATTGGAAAGCAGACCCCAGTTGATTATAATGGAGTGCCCCACGCTCTCCTTAGGATCGTGTCATAAGTTTGCTGTGCGCAGGGGTGGAGCGTGGGCTGCTCTTCACACTGGGGAGTTCAGCAGACCCAGTGCTCGTAAGTTTACGAGTGATCCTACTTCTTTATTAATGTCACATTTTCAGTGCCATGTGCGTAAAAAGGTTTTCACAAAGGTGAGGCAGCAATGTGTGAGGAGCATAACCATAACCTAGCAAATCTCTTTAAGAGATGATGTCCGTGGGTCAGAGTGCTGGGGTGTACCCTCTTGAAATGAATGGAGCTATTTTTTATTACTATTTTATACATTTTGATGGTGAGTTGGAGAATAATGAAGGCCATTGTTCTAAAAACAAGGCCCATGTTATTTGAGTGGTGGTCTTCATTGATCTCCAACTCTCCATCAGTAATGTATAAAATAATAATAAAAAAATACCCTTATTCATTTCAATGAGGCACACCCTTGCATTCTCCCTTGCCCTATGTGACAGTGTGCCTGAGCATGGGGATGTGGAGGTCAACTTCACTTGGAAGGGCATAAGCCTGACTATAGTCGGGCTTCACTAGTCTGTGCATACCACAGCAGTCAACTGTCCCTGAATGCAAGGGACAGCCCTCATTTTACCCCTGAAAACTGCTTTGCCCCTCATCCATCCCTCCTGGAAAACATTCTGCTCACACAGAGGATGTCCTGTAAATTTAGACTTTATGGCAGAGGTGCCATTTCAGAATTCAGCAGGGGGGAGTCAACAACCAGTGGAGGCCAGGTGCTAGTTAGCCCCCAGGCGACAAGCTCTGGAATGTCTGGAATGTCTCTAAAAGGTAAAACTTACTTGTTATAACTGAAAAGTGATATGCAAATCAGAAAACATTCAAATGTATAAGATTCATCTGTCCATACCCCAGAGCAGTGCATCAGATTTGGGCTTAATCCCACCCAGATACTAACCAATTTTTTTCATGGCTGCAGAAACATAAAAAACACATCAATATTTCAGTCTTCCTCCTTTTCTAATCCCCCTGTAAAAAAAAAAATTATTTACTTTTACTTACCTGGCCATCTGGCCAGAACCTGCGGCCTAGCACAGAGTGCCACCAGCCCAGTTTTCAGTCCACTCCTCTGGCTCCTCAGTCCTTCTATCAGAAGCTGGATGCTAGAACCGACCATCCCAGGTCCCCAGCATGGTCTGCAACCAAGTCACCTCACCAACCAAACCCACCCATCCTGTGTTGCTTGTTTCTTGCTTGACTTCTGCCTCACTGCACTGATCAAGGCCTATGAAGGATGCCCACGCCGCTGTCACTGCTGTTGCAAGGACTAGTTTGCTTCCGTGGGGGGCCTGTGCTGTTTTTTTCTGTGAGGTGAGCCTAGTAGAGTAAGTAGGTAGCCTAGTCTTGAATTAGCTTCTAGCTCACCCCCAGTCCCTTCAGCCACCTAGGGAGATGGAGACTCACTAAAAGCAGTGCAACAAAAATATGCCTCCACAACACTGCTATTGAGAGTTCAGTGCTCACTGACTCCTCCAAGCTGTGGTGTGCAGCCTGACTACTCTGTGATGGGAAATACAGTGTCCCACTCACATGACTCGTGCTCTTGCCAGGGGGCACTTATTGTGCAAAAGATTAAATTCAAATTTAATACCACTATTGCCACATTATAAGAACAACCTAGGTACAAATGTGGGGGGGAGGGGGGCAACTGCCCCCCTCTGCAATACCTAAATGGCACCCCTGTTGTATGGTAGAAATTAATTCTCAGGGGCTAACATCAGTACAAGTAAATACAATGGTTTCCACTGTGTTCTGAGGTCCCTTCCGGCCATCCGTGTGCCAGTCCAAGTGCGCCTGTCAGTATGGCGCCAAGATCCCAATTCACTGCCCTTCCCTGAGGGTCCATTCCCTGGAGTTAGAATATATAGTTGAGGGGCATGGGGTGGCACAGGGGTGTGGGTTGGTATTGTATTAACACGGTGACAAATACAAATCTTGGCTCCCCTAATGACAGGCACTTTCGGCATGGTGTGTTTTAATGGTGGAACCTTCTGAGGTACCTCCACATTTCAGGATGTGTCCTGATCATCATGAGAGTTAGTGTCCCTCATTGTCTTTCATTTTGAGTGCCCATGTCCCTCATTTCAGTGACAAAATGTGAGTTATGGTGCATGCTTCCAAGACCCTACTCAGCACAAAGAGTGATGTGCATGGCCGTGGTGTATATGCTCCATAAAGAATGACAAAGGGAAAGTAAGTGAGCCAAAACAGTCATGAAGAAACACATTTATTAGCGCTACATATGCATAAGGTGATTTGCATGGTCCAAAACAAAAAGGTCAGGCTTCACAACACAGAGGCTCCTCTTCGAACATCTGGAATGGGGAATGTTGGCTGACTATATCCTAGGCATTTAATGCAATAAGCAAACAATACTTTACAAATTACTGGCAATTTAATGACAAAAATCAAAAGCCATTAAACAACTTGCAGAAGGATTGTAATTAAAGAGTTTACCTAATTTTAATGGGAAATCAATGAAAAAGGTATTGTAATGGCTCTAATTGCTAGCAGTGTGAGAAATAGAAACTGATGTGATTTTTTAGATGAGATTTGCACCAGCTTAGCTGCTGCATACATGGCAGGTGTGCAACATGTGGACCTGATGTGATTTTTAGAAGATATTTGCACCAGCTTACGTGCTATACACTTGTCAAGCTTGCAGCATGCGAATCTGATGTGCTTTTTAGACCTGATTCGCATAAGTTTACTTTGTGTATGTGAATCGCATTCAGACATTGCACAATTAAGCACGTGGCATGCATTCTGCATGTACACAGCACACTTATATTTCTGTAAGGCCTGGTTTTCCAAGTTATGCCCCACAAGAAAACTGGCTTGTGGACTGACGTGTTGACAGACCTTCAGAGGCCATGCAGATTGAATCTACTATCAGTCCATCCTCCTTACTCACAGGGTAGGAGTGGCAGTCAGTTTAATTAACTATGCTATCCAAAAGTTACAATTTATGCACAAAAGATCCTTAGACCCTGCCACCTATGAGACAAGGGCAGCAAGGGTTTCAGTTCAGATGCTTCCTAGTCCCCAAGTGGGCAGGAGTTTTGAGGCCTGTTCTAGACCTCAGGAAGACCTAAACTTCCTCACAGAATGCAAGGAGTTTTGGATGGTTTCTCCAGAAGTTCTCCTTCCCCTGATATAAACAGGGGACTGGACTGGACATATGAAGATGCCTATCTTACTATCTAAATCCCTATCTTACTATCTAAATCAGAAAACCTCACAGGAAATAACAGAGGTTACTGCTTGAGGTGGAGCATTACCAATTCAGGATATTGCCTTGTGGCTTATCCTCTGATCCACAGGCCTTTATCCCGTGCTTGGTAGAAGTACCAGCAGCCCTTCGCAGGGAAGGCCTGCATGTATATTCACCTCTGGATGATTGGCTCTTAAAAGCCTACTCCAGGTATCACCTAAAATAAATTTTAGCTCAAACCGGAAGAGGTCTGATGCCCTTGGGGTGTCAGTCAGCATACCACAGTCTGTACTGACACCTGGTCAATACCTGCAGTACACAGGGGCAGTCTTGGACATGGCCCAGGGCACTGCGTTTCTGCTGCAGGATAGAGCAGAACTACTAATTACACAAGCGCAGTTGGTATCTGACTACCACTGTATCCTACATGGACATTTCTACGCCTTCTGGGCCTTGTGGCAGCAGCTGTTGTCAAAGCACCACTGGCCAGATTGCATATGCGAATACTGTACCACAGTGGCCTTTGAGAGTCCGGTGGGACCACTCCATAGACACCTTAGCCTGGAAGGTTCTTGTAATGTCTTCCTTACGCAGAGCACTGACATGGCAGACGGAATGCCACAATCTGAAAAAAGGTGCCCACTTCCTGCTTTCTAACCCAAATCAGATTCTCACTCCAGATGCTTTGGGATCTAGGTGGGGAGCCCTCCTAGGGCCTCTTCAGAAGCAAGGCACTGATGGAGTGCACTTTGATCATAAATATCCTGGACATGAGTGCAGTCCTAGATGGACTCTAGGCATTTCAGGAGTAATTGTCCCCAGGCTCTCTGTTAGCACAGATGGACACGGTCTCTGTGATGCCTTACATCAACACACAGAAGGGACTCATTCATGCCCACTGTGCAGGGAAGTAATGAGTGTTCAATGCTAGGCTCTGGAACACAGTCTAGAACTATCAGCAGTACATGTTCCAGGCATCCGAAATGTCTTGCAGAACCCTATGCCAGTCCCAGTCCAAGATCCATGAGTAGGGACTGCTGACCTTGGTGGTTGATGACCTCTTCACAAGATGGGGTCATTCAGAGTTGCACCTTTTTGCGTCCCTGCACAGCGCAACACTGCTATGCTTTTTTGCTGACTCACTTTAGGGCCTGAAGCTTTCTGGTGAGATGTATTTATTCCGCTCCTGATAAGGGAGGTTCTCATTATCCCTCTGTGGTCTTGACAGATTTAGTATACCCTGCTGCAACAGCTGCCAGTGAAACCCCCCAGTACCTCTGCCTCTGTACAGAGAACCAGTTGTTGCAGGAACATGGCTCCTTGCTCCATACACACCTGCAGTCCCCACATCTGCATGCATTGCTCATGAAGTCATAGCTAGATTGTGCCAGAGTTATCTCTGAGAGTGGTTGTTGTTCTGGTGGCTGCCACAGCACTTTCCAGAACACACATCTGTTCTATGAAGTGGAAGCAGTTTCCTTGATGGGTTGCTTCATGTCATCTACAGCCATATAACTGTCCAGTCCGTCACATTTCTACAAAAATAAGTATTCCTCAGTCTTTCGCTGCTGTATCAGCCCTTCTTTTGCCTATTATTAGATGTACAGTTGCCCAATTAGAGGGGGATTATTTGCTTTTTGAGAGGCATTTTACATATAAAGCCTTCTTTTGTACATCCAATCCCGGCTGGGGATCTGGCTTTTGTTTGAGCACTACTGCCTTTGGCACCTTTTGAGCTGGCTGCCAGCTGTGGCTTATGCTTCTTTTTTTGGAAAGTATTATTTTTAATTCCGATCACTTCTGCTTGAAGGATTTCAGAACTACAGGCTGTAATATATGAGTTTTCTACTTGATTTTCCATAAAGACAGAATGTCTTTACATACAAATCCTATGTTTCTACCTAAAGTGGTGTCTGAGTTCACTTTAAATTGAACCATCCACCTTATTTATTTAATTTATTTATTTATTTATTTATTGAGAACTCAGAATTACAAACCTTTGAGCTAAGAACTTGTTTACAAAGGATACTCGTCAAGACTTAAGGAGATGCATTTTGTTGCAACAGCAAAATTACAACAGACAAACTGACATCTTCCCATTTATTATCCAGAGCATGCCAAACCAGGGGAGGTACCTGGTCAATAACTGCATGTAAGACAGCATGGTATTAACCATGCTGTACATACAGTGCTTGAATTCACAGTGACAGGGGTAGAATAGCGGTAGGGATATACCTCTACCACTGTCGCCGCACGGTGATGTGGAGCCAGGAGAAGCTACCGTGTGCTGGGTGCCTGGTCAAGCCACTCCCATGGTGCAGTGGCTAGGGCATCAGCACATGGTGCAATCAGGAGACCTGGGACCGTGGTTCGGTTCCCTCCCCAGGTCTTCCCTGCTGCAACTTTTGCGGGCATTTAAAAAAAAAAAGTCCCCCCTCTCGAGTTTCTCTCCCATCCCTGAAGTTCATCCCCCCCTCCCGGAGTTAGTTAATTAAGTTCTGGGGGTGGGGGGCGATGACCCCCACAAAAAAATGTAAATACCCATTGTTTTCAGTGGGTGCGCTGTCACAAAAAGGTCGGCGTTTTGGCCGACTTTGTGTTTGGCGCTGTTTGGCTGTGGCATTTTTAGCCGCTTTGTTTTGTCATAGGCGGTATGACCCCATGCCACCAGGGGAAGCATTGCTCTATATGTTGACTGTACAAGATAGAATTCCAGCCCCCTGCCCCACTCACCGCCCACGCATGCCCAGGCTTACCACCCTGAGTGGGGCCACTGGGTGGGCACCCCTTCCCAAGGAACACGGTCTCTTTAGCCCTGGCAGCCGTGGAGGCAGGGGCCATCATGTATGGGCCTGAATGTTTTAGTATGCTGAATATTCCTGGGGGCATGTATGTGCAATGACACCTGCATCCTCCCCACCTCCTTAGCATGAAGCGCCAGCAGCGGCGGTACCTCGAGCCTCCGCCAGAGGTCTGCATAGAGCCAGACACTCTTCCTCCCTCCCTTCCCACAGTGAAGGAGAGCAGTCCTTGGGATGCTCAATCCTTCTTCCCCCAGTCAGCCCTCTGACTCTCGAGTCTCTCACCAAACCCGGGATGTCAGCTCCACAAGCGGATGCCTTGCCACTGTGCTGGCGGGCGGGCTTGTACATATAATTCTGAGATCCTATACCCATCATACTAAGGACTACAGAAAGTCCTCTCAACTGTTTATTTTGTTCACCCACGGGAAGGAGAGTGCTTCAGTTTCTAAACAGTGCTTGTCCAAATGGTTAGTACAGTGCCCTACGTTACGTTATAGTAAGTATGGCATGAAACTTCATGGCATGGTTTGTGGTCATTCCACAAGAGGTATGGCCACTTATGCTGCTTGTTTCAGAAATGTTTCTGCTGCAGAAATTTGTGCAGCTGCCATATGGTGCACTGTCCACACCTTCAAGTCTTACAGTCTGGATGTTGTCTCTCGGAGAAGCGCAGGGTTTGTACTAGCTGATTCATAAGGCCTACGCTCATAAGCATATGTATATGCTGCATCCGCACAGACTGTTAGAGTTTGGTACTGCTTGGAACTTGTTCCAAGGATGTGGCCTGATAAAAGAGGTGTCCTTGAAGAAGATAGAATGGTTACATAAGATCTTACCATAACACTAGATCTTCAAGAGAATCTCTTTCATCAGGCCATGCCATCCCACCTTTCTTCCCCCTTAGGGGTCACGGAATCACTGCTGAAGTAGAGAATAGTGGAATATCTCAAATCAAATGGGTTGCAAAACCTGAGACAGCATGGGTTCATGGGTGGGAGGTCATGTCTAATGAATCTGATAGATTTTTTTGAGTGGGTGACCAAGGAATTAGATCATAGTGGAGTGGTGGATGTGGCCTACCCATACTTTAGAAAGGCATTCCACTCAGTTCCACACAGAAGACTTTTAAACAAGAGGAGCAGCCTTGGAGTTGGTCAAAAGGTGATAAACTGGGTAATAAGTTGGTTGGAGGATAGATGGCAGAAGGTGGTAGTTAATGGAGTTCACTCAAAGAAGAGAAGTCTGACCAGTGGAGTGCCTCAGGGATCAGTGCTGTAACCTGTCCTCCTTAAGATCTTTATGTAAGGCCCTCTTCCTTGTCTAGGGGTATTTGATGGTGTTACAGTGGGGAAGAGGGGCACTATACAGCCAGAAACACAGCCCAGAATAAAATACATAAACAGTTCAGTACCTGGATTCTTTGGGTGTTGCAGATGATGGATAAACTCCATCTGGGTGCTTTCTTAACTTGAGGGTGCTAGCAGCTGAGCTGAGGGGCAAAACTTGTTAGTAGATCACAGTTAGACATTCATATGACAAGTTCTAAAATAGTAAAAGAGCTCAATGTCCAGGCATAGAGTTGCAGAAACATAATTTAATTGATTGGGTGTTTGAATAAAATGGGTAATCAGAGTTCAGAAAGCTCAAACTGTAATGCAGCCGCCCCATGGAGTTGGGGGGGGGGGTGGCAATAGATTTGATTGAAGGAGCACACTTCAGTGGCCGGAGCCATGGTACATCTCTTTCTCGGTCAGTGGCCAGTACAGTCCTTGTGATAGTCCTTTGAAGAGCAAGCAAGCTCCCAAAATAAAGGTGATGGCAGCAACTCAAATCACTTTCTTTTAAACAACTGTTGCTATATGCCAAAACTCAAAGTGCAGCCAGGAGGAGTTTCACATCTTGCAGCTGATGGGTTCACCTTGTTTTTACTTCCAAATTTCGACTGCTTGACTTTTCTTCACTCCCGCTGCTCGACAGTGTGAGCACCCTGTGATGCAGGTCCAACAAGGACACCCCTGCACCCGGAGGTCCCACACTAATCATTGAAGCAACGTGGAGATCCTCTCAGGGCTCTAAACTTTTGGGATGACACACAACTTCGGTGTACACAGCATGGGCAGCGAAGGTCTGAGCTGCCACCCCAGAACCCCCACAGGTCAATCTCTTGCCTCTGGTCTGTGGCCCAGCCAAGGCAGCCACCAGACTTCAGTTCCCATTGGGCTCCCTTGCCTGCCTATCTTGGTGCCGAGGATCATGTTGCAGACATCCTAGGCAGGCCTCGGCTCCTTCTCCATGGCAAATGGGACCCACAGGACATGGCGGGGTGTGGCCTGCATCCTGATTACTTCAGCCCATAAAACGTCTTCTGGAGAGTTACTCAACTTTCCCTTGGGGGTCTGGGGTGCCAGTTGCCCCACCCTGGCCCTGGGCTTCCCGCATGGAGTTCTGGCCCATGGGCCATCTCCCCTCACACTTCCTTGGACTCTCAAACTTCACGATTGGTCTCTGTCTTACCGCCAAAACTCCTCCCTTTGTACTGGGTCCCCTTCCCCACCTTTTCTACTGGTCCTGGTACCCATTCCTACACTTATGTCTTCTGGGCCTTGTAGTAAGCCCCATGGGGCTTACATTTATAAGTGACATTGCAGAGGATCTAGAGGGGAAAGTCTGCCTATTTGTGGATGACATCAAAATGTGCAATAGGGTTGATAGTCCAGGTGGGGTGGAAAGGATGAGAGAGACCTGAGAAAAGTTGAAGAGAGGACAAGAGTGTGGTAGCTGGGTTTTAATATAGAACAGTATAAGATAATGTATCTGGGGCACAGAAACCCAAAGGCAGAGTATAGAATGGATGGTGTGTTATTGATGTTACCAAGTTGGAGCGAGACCTGGGGGTAATATATAGGATAGTGCATGGGGAACAGTTGACAACAGGGCTATTCTTTCACCGAGTTGGCACTATGAGGGTTGGCACTATGAGGTCGGATTACCTCGAGAGCGCAGCTTGACAGGTAATCCGTCGTCACAGTGCCAACGAGGTGAAAGATGCCCTGTTGTCAACTGTTCCCCATGCACTTTTCTTTATAGTGTATGGTGGAACATCGTCTTTTGGGAAAATAAATCACTACAGCATGTTTCTGCTTCAAAACATTTTTACTGGGTTACTAGAAGGAAAAAAGAACTTTACATTTTAAACGCTTTCACGCTAGACATTTTAACTGTTTAAGAACTTTACATTTTGAATGTTTTAACGCTAAACATTACTACTGCCACCAACATTGCTGCTTTTGCTATGTGTCCTGTCTATGGAGTTAGCCCTAACTGTCAAATGCTGCTCGAGGACACAGTGTGTGACGTTCGCAGTGCAGTAGAAAAAATCGTTCTGCTGCACTGCGAACGTCATTAATGTGTGACTACAAGGTTTCGACAATGATGGATTTCGGTAGAGAACGATGTTCCACCATACACTATAATCTCTGAGCACCTGAAGATAGCCAGGCAACGTGACAGATCAGTTGGGAAGGCTAGTAGGACGCTGGGATGCACAGGGTGAGGGATCACCAGCAAAAGGAGGAAGGTAGTGTTGCCTTTGTAAAGATCATTGGTAAGACCTCACTTAGAATACTATGTACAGTTCTGGAGGCCACATCTATGGAAGGATATAGACAGAGTAGAGACAGTCCAGAGGAGAGTAACTAAAATGGTGAAGGGTCTACATCACAAGCCTTATGAGGAGAAATTGAGGGAACTCTTCATGTCTACCCTGGAAGAGAGAAGGGGAAAGAAGGAAATATGATAGAAACCTTTAAGTACCTTACAGGGATGAATAAAGTACAAGAAGGAAGCATTTTTCAGAATAAATAATGTATGAGAACAAGGGGACAGGCTACAAAGTTAGAGGGAGGCAAATTGAGGAGGGATGTGAGGAAGTACTTTTTTACAGAAAGGGTAGTGGATTCATGGAATAGCCTACTAGCCAAGGTGGTAGAGGCAAAAACAGTGACTGGCTGGTTTAAGAATGCATGGGATATACATAAGGGGATCCTAGTAAAAAGAAATGGGGGGGGGGGACCAGAGATCAAGTAGGGTCTACAGTGATTTTGTAGGCAGTGAAAAAATGTGCAGACTGGTGGGCCAAGCAGTCCTTATCTGCTGACAAATTCTATGCTTCTATGTTTCTGTGACACAGGATTTCCTGCACTGATGCATCCATTGTTGTCTTTCCAGCACTCCGTCCTCCTGGTTTGTGAAGAGCTGGTTTCTCTCCTGGTTCATTACAGAGCAGTTCTCTGAGCATAATCTCTGGTGAGGTACTGAAAAGAGATAGGGCTGCCCACACTTTATGTAGACAGTGGTGCATGACATTGTCGTGGGTGGCCCCGGCTTGCAAATTTTCCATGTGGTCCTAGCGTTGAAGTGGCTATAGTTCCAAAGGTCTGACCTGATGAAAGATCTTCTCTCGAAGATCTACTGTTACAATAAGTTCCAACACAATTGTTCTTTCACCGATCCACCACCCCTGTAAACAGAGACACAATCCCCCACCCTTCACCACCCTCTTGCTAATACCCTCCCCAGCCAAACTACCAAACCCCAGTTTCTAGTGTTAAAAAAATTCCTATAAAAAGAAAACTGTTCCTTGGTGGAATGAGTGTCTTCACTATTCTTTGTTCACATTCTAAATAAATGGTTAGTGACATCTGTCCCAGTAGTAATACCTCTTTGGCTGTTTATCAGCGAGGACATTTTGCAGCTCAAGGACAAACTAAGAGGCATATCCCCTCTGCCTGAGGCTCTTTGATGGCTGGTACATCTGGCCTGATGGTGATATACTGTATCTGTCATGCTGGGCAAAGGAGTCAAAACCACAGATAGAAAGAAGTTAAAATCTGATCACAGAAAGATCTTGTGCATCTGACAAGCTATACAGGCTTCCAGTCCCCCAAAATGTTGTCTAAAGATGCCAACTCAGACTGTGTACAGCATTGTTTATTATACAATGGCAAGAAAAAATCCTGGTCTCTGATTGGTCAGTCTGGGACTGGACCTGTGATGTTATCCCAGCACAACAGCACAGGTCTAGTCTCAGCCTCACTGTGAACCCATTTGGATGATGACCATGATGATGAGCACCTCTCTTTTTTGCATCTTCTCTTAGGAAACAAAAATATGCATTCACACTAACAAAAACATTCTTTAAAATACTTTTTTTTATTTTGTATTACAACAAGCCATTGTATAACAGCAATAATGCCCTCCAGGGTATGTGTTGTGCTGGGTTAATGTCACGCCTCAGGTATTGGATGCACTCGGCCTGCGGGCTCATGCCCAACCACCTGAGGCGTGACATATCCCAGCACAACACACACCCTGTTGGGCATTATTGCTTAATTGCTCTCTCTCTGTGCTTTTTATCTGTGGGGTGTGGGGTGATTCTAGACATCGCAGCTACTGGCACCTGGAGATGTATATACAATCCATATCCTGCATGCACACAAAAGTACTTTCCATAGTAGTAATGATCAGAGTGTGCAATGCACTGTATTATCTGTCAGATAATGCCTCTGTCCATATTGGCCCTCTTAAAATCAGAGATATGAAAATTGAGGATGAAAAAGAAATAGCTAATATTTTCAATAAATATTTTACAAGTGTATATCAGGATAAAGACCAGTTTCCAGACAAAACACAAATACTAATAACAGTATTTTTATTACACCTATTACAGACTCCGATGCACTGACTAAACTTAAAAAATTAGTCGTCAACAAATTAGGAGGACCAGATAATCTGCATCTCAGGTTTCTTTATGAAATAGCTGATTCATTAGCAGGGCCTTTAACTGTGTTATACAATGTATCACTCGAGCAAGGGATAGTCACACCAGAGTGGAGACAGGCATATATAACTCCCACGTATAAAAAGGGTGATAAAAATGATGTAACTAATTATCGGCTTATCAGTATAACAACAATTGTTGGAAAGATAATGGAAGGCTTCATCAAGGAACATATAGACACACACCTACAATCAGTAGGTCATGTGGATATTACCCAATATGGATTTGTACCAAACAGATTGTGTGTTACAAATTTATTAGACTTCTTTGAACCTGTAAGTACAGCCCTTGATCAAGGATTGCCCATAGATATAATTTATCTTGATTATGCAAAAGCATTTAATTCCGTATCACATCTGGAACTTATTAATACATTATTAGATCTTGGTTTTAGCACAAAAATAATTTCGTGGGTAGCTTCATGGTTGCAGTATAGGCAACAGAGAGTTTGTATAAGAGGTTTTCTTTCTGACTGGGGTGAAGTTACAAGTGGAGTGCCCCAGGGATCGATATTGGGGCTACACTGTTTAACATCTTTGTCTCCTATATGAATACTACTAATAGCATATGGCTCTGCAAGTACGCAGATGATACTAAGTTAGGTGCAATAGTGAACAATGAAGCAATAAGCAATCTACAAGCCCAAATTACTACAATAGAAAACTGGGCAGGACAACACAAACTAAACTTTAATGAAACAAAATGTAAAGTTATGCACCTCGGTCATAATAACACCAATGCCAAATACATGATAAACAACAAAACTATAACAGTAACAGAGAATGAAAAAGATCTGGGTGTCATCATTTCTAACAACCTTAAATTTGGTAACCATACCAAGGATGTAGTCAAGAGAGCTAATAAAGTAGTTGGTAATATCGTGAGACATATTAAAAGCAGAAGAAGAGAGGTTATAATCCCTCTGTACACATCTTTGGTAAGACCTATATTAGAATATGGTGCGTCCTTTAGTTCCCCTCAAAATGTGGGTAGTACTATTGCCCTGGAAAAGGTCCAAAAAAGAGTGACCAGAAGAATATATAACCTCATAATTTGCGCTACAAAGATAGACTGACAGAACTGAACCTATACTGTCTGTCTTATAGAAGGCTGAGAGGTGATACGTGCTTTGTACGCAAAGCTTTCCATAACGAAATTTTATGGGAAACTGCAGGTTTAAATGAAAAAGACAATGATAAACCATTTAGATTTCATAATATGTAACTAAGTGGCGAATAATATAAAACAACCAAACGTGGCCATTGATTTAATTAACGAGTAGTACAAGTCTGGAACTCCTTATCTACACGGGTATTAACTAGTACTAATATGGATTCATTTAAAAAAAACGTGATCATTATATGGGATTAGTGAAACAAACCTTTGTCTACCACTAGGTGGCGAGTCATATAAATGTCTGTCAAGGCTACATTACTTGTATTTCTTTTATGAATCTACCTATGAATCTAAATCCTCTACTTTCCTGTTCTATTTACCATTTATGCTTCTCTCAGATGTACCACACTATTCACTTCCCAACTTCAACACTGCCTTACTCACACTGAGGTGGCTAATCCCCATGACTGCCCCCCACCCCCTCCTCAATGCACACCATTCCCCTCTAAAGTACAATCTCCTGTGCCTGATAGGATTCAGGTTAAGAGGGGATGGGCCAGGGAGTACTGAGAATAATATTCTATGCCTGGGTAGCTCACCTTTTTCCATTTCCCCAACCCCTACACACTGTCATGGAGAACACCGATGGCTAGAGCTCCAAGGTGTGTTTACACACAAAGTCAACTGTTGTCCTTCTTTCCTTGCTGCTCATTTTTTTACCATTTGTTCTCAGCCAGCTTACATTCATCTGAGCCTGTGGTCATGGGGTAACCTCCCAGCCTGTTATCTACCTGACCCAAAGGTTAATATGCTCCCAGGGATCTACACCCTGTGGTAACACTGTTGTGATGAACCCCATCTAAAAGCATCAATCTTCTTCGAGGATATCTCTTTCATCAGGCCACACTTATGGAACTTATAGCCATCAGGTGCTAGAACCACATGGAAGCTTTTGCAAGCAGTCTGCCAGGGGCTGCCTATGACAACATTAGATGTCAGTATATACATAAACATGGCCGGTCCCTCCTCTCCTCAGTTCTTTTCCCACTGTTGATCATACTCATTGAACCTATTGGAAATGTTGCTTCTAGCAGCTACACTTTCTTCTTTTTCGTAAAACTCGGATATATTTCGGCAACTGTACATGTTGCTGGGAGTTCCATTGTCATTTTCATGGCTTTGGAGATGGTGCAGAGTACTGTGTCTAGCTACTCTGCTGCCTAAGCACTCTTACACTGGGATCCCTGTGAGGGCAGCTGGCCTTGTTTTCTCACTCTTGGGTGATGCTACACTGCCTTTACCACTGACCAAATGGCTGTCATCGACTGGGGTGACTCCTTACCTTCATTGGAACCCTCCCAAAGATCGGGGCACCACTATGATTTATCTCTCCCCAATGATGATGCACTTAGTTGGATTGCAGAATGGACCTGTTCAGCCAGTACCAACGTCATCGGCCAGGTCTCTTCACTCTGTTCCAGATGGGGTTGCCATGGGGGGGGGGGCAGATACCATCCTGCCCTCATAATGGTGGAGGTTGTTGCCTTAAATGGAGCTTAGTGTGCCCAATCTGTGTATGGCTCCAGCTCCCTCATCTCCTCTTACAACAGGAGATCCCTCCTTTATGCCATACTGCAGCACATGCCAGCTGCCATTAGCTTTAGTTTGTGGGCACAGAATTTCACTAGAAGGATCCCGTTAGAGTTTTCTGGAGATGACATATTCTCCCTCCAGCTATTGCCACTCTGCATTTGCAGCCTGGCGTAGCCCAAACAATATACCTGTTATGCCCAGACAGGCTGATGAGGTATTCTCTGTACCATCAGCCCAGTCTTATTATGCTGTCAGTATGAGCCTCTAGTGGTGCTCACAGCTGCCCATTGCAAATCTAGGGCACCTAGGCCCCTGACTTCCCTCCTTCCTGATAAGGGATCCAGGAGGTGGGATGCCCTGGGCATGCCCACCTTTCATTTATCCCCTGTCCAAGAATCCCGAAGTGGAGATGTAATAGGCCCTGCCAGCCTTTATCCATACATACAGGGGCTGCAGACTACCAATTGCCAGGCTCTATGGTATCCTCCTCTTGCAAATGGGCTATACCTCTCTTTCTGCACACAGAGCTGACTCAGTCTCTCACCACTTAGTTTATGTTGTTTTTGCTGCCCGTACCAGGCCACAGTGCTACTGGCAGTGGTCTGCCTACTGTTACTGTTGTCCATAGGGCAGCTGGTTTCTTTTTTCTTTTATAAGAACAACTTTATTGATGTTCAAAAAATTATACAAAAAAATTCTAGCAACACCACCATACAAACTCACGAACAAAGAAAATGTTCAATCCACCAAGCTAGTATACAATACTGTTCAATTAGTAACATGAAGGTAATATTGAGCCCTAAAAAAAGGGGTAATAATAAAAAAGTTAAAACCAACAACAAAAACAACTATTTGCAAGAATCTTCCACAATAGAAGTGATATGTGCTATACACAAAAGCACAAAGAGAATCCATTGAAGGAAACCCTATATAAATCAAAAATCTATATTTTAACAAGAAGAATAATGACAAACAATAGGAAAAACTCAGTCAGAACCAGAGGAATCACTGAGGAAACTTGGCAGATCAAAAGGTAACCAGAAAGGCCCGGTGGCACTGAGGGTTAAGGTGCTGGATGCCACACCTCATGCCACACCGTCGACCCAGGTCCGGGAACTGACTCAGGTCACTCAGGGACCAGTGGGGGAGGCAAGGATTGAGCATCACAGCTCTCCTTCCTCAGGGTGTGAGGGGTCTGTGCTGTGAATGGCACAACTAGGGGGGCTCACCCATGCCCAGGGTGCCTGGTTGCCTCTGTAGAGGTTGAAACAGCTGCTGCACCCATTCCATGGTGTGCGGGTGCAAAGGGGTGAAAAGGAGAAAAATCCCCGGTGGCAGGATGATGCCCAATTCCCCACAGGCACCGCTTCTGGGCCAGGCATAAGGTAAGCCCCAGTAATTCCGGGGAAGGGAGCTGTGGGGGTCGGGCAGAAGGGGGCTGCTGGGGGAGGCATAGAAACAGCAGCTGTGATTAAAAAAAAAGGCAACCAGAAAGACTCCCCCCAAAGCCGGGTCAACACTAAATTTATAAAGTACCCATCACCTCCAGATCTTGTCAAAAATAGATCGATGGTTTAAATAAACATAACTACACCACTCCCATCTATAAATAATTTCAACAAGCACAGGTGGTGAAAGACCTTTTGAAGGAGGCAGCTGGTTTCAAGTTGTGTCACATAAGCAAACAGCCTTTTGGGCTATCATGTTGCCCTCCCTCTATTGTCTGTCTGCACTCACTACTCACAGGGTTGGGGTAATGTTCAGTCTCATTATGCACCAGGACACATGTCCCTGTTGCCTGCCAACATATGGACAGAGCCCTAGTCCCTGTCCCTCTGAGGCAGAGGCCTAAAGTGTTTTCCTCTAGATGCTCCCTTGTCCCCCTAGGGGACAGGAGTTTTGCAGCCTGTTCTAGACCTGAACATAGGACAGCCTTCAGAAGGTCACCCTACAAGGCCTTCTTCCCTCTACTAAAAGGGACTTGAATCTATTCCCTCAGTATTAAGGATGCATACCTCCATATCACACTCTGGAAGCCTCACAGAAATTACTTGAGGTTTCTGTTTCAAGGGGAACATTGCCAGTTCAGAGTGGAGCCCTTTGGCTTGTTTTCTGCACCATGGGTCTTTACCAAATGTTTGGCAGTGGAGGCAGCATCCTTTCACAGGGAAGGCCTCTTTGTTTTCTCTTACATGGACAATTGACTGTTGAAAGCCACCTCCAAGGATCAGCTCTTACAGACTTGAACCCAGACAGCTGTTCAATGCTCTGGGGTGACAGTCACTGTACCAAAATCAGTGTTGTCACTTTGCCAGTGACTGCAATACATAGGAGCAGTCCTAGACACTGCCCAGGGCTCAGCTTTTCTGCCTTTGGACAGGGCCAACTGCCTGATTCCCCAAGCACAATTAGTGTATGACAGTTTTTATGTTCAACCAGGACATTCCTATGCCTTCTAGGCCTTATGGCAGTGGCCACTGTCACAGTACCACTGACCAGACTGCATAGGCAGATTCCCCAGTGGGTCTTAAGAGTCCAGTGGACTCAGCTCACATATGCCTTGCACAGATGGTTCTAGTTACATCCCCTGTCCACAAAGTGCTCAAGTGGTGGATGGAATTTAGCAACCTGTTAAAAGGGTTCCATTCCTCATCACCTCCCTCCCTTCTACAGATTCTCACCACAGGTGCTTTGGGGATGGGCTGGGGAGCGCACTTTGGACACAGGGCAGGTAGACCCCGGTGGAGAACACCTTGCCTATGAATGTTCTGGACATGCGAGCTGTTCTGAACAGACCCCAGGCCTTCCAGAACCACTTGTCCCCTGGTCCTCTGCTAATACAGCTGGACACCATGAGTGTGATGCACTACATCAACAAACAAGGGGGGAGCCGGCCCAGTAGCAATGAAGGTTGAGGCACTGGACACCACACCTCACAATGTGCCAGTGATCCAGGTCCAGGAATGAGCCCTGGTTGTTGGGGTTGGCTGGGGTGAGGGCAAGGAGTGAGACTGAGTCACAGCAAGGCAGCTCTTTCCTCCTAGGATGGACTGGAGGCTTCCCAGCTACTGGCCAGCACTCAGTGGAGGACAGATGGTGGAGCTGACCTGCAGGAGCTCCAGCAATAACCATGAGGAGAGGCAAAAGGGGCTGAGCTGGTGTCATGGAGCATGCATTTGCCTCCATGCATGCATGATGCTTGTGTGCTGGGGCCCTGGGGAACAGGGGAGAAACGGGCAAAACCACAGAAAATATAAATAATAAAAAAAAAAAAAAACAAGGGAGGGGCTCATTCCTATCTACTGTTTAGGGCAGCCATGAGGGTTTGGTGTTGGACCCTGGAACAGGGTCTAGAACTATCAGCGGTATATGTTCCAGGCACCTAAAATATCTTGGCAGACAAATTAAGCAAGTCACAGTCCAGACTGCACTAGTAGGAACTGCTGAGCTCAGTGGTCAATGACCTGTCAGAAAAATGGGGTAATTCAGAGTTGGATCTTTTTGCATCCTCACACAATGCAAAACTGGCACTTTTCTGCTCGCTCGCTCCAGGGCCTGGAGTTTTCTGGTGAGACAAATTGTTCCTGTCTTGGAAAGGGAGGTTCCAATGTGCCTTCCCTCCCTTTCCTCTAATTCAGAGAATATTTTTCAAACTCCAGATGGAGGGGGCAACCCTGATACTCATTGCTCCCCTATGGCCTCAACAGCTCTGGTTCCCCTTACTGCAACAGGTAGCAATGGAATCCCCAATGACTCTGCCCCTGGGCAAGGGTCTGCTGTTCTAGGAATAGGACATCCTGGTCCTTCCTGACTTGAAATCCCATCATATGCATGCATGACTCCCGAAGACATAGCCATTGCTCATTTTGGGGTTTCCCAAAAAGTGATGTTCTGGGGGGTGCTAGAAAGCCTTCCACCAGATCCACTTCTTCCATGCAGTGCAAGTGGTTCATTTTACTTCCCACCATCTGGATCCATTCACCTGTTCAGTGGATCAGATTCTGGAGTACCTGCTGTCCTTACCAGATTCAGACCTGCAGTTTTCCTCAGTCAAAGTGCACCTGGCTGCCATATCAGCTTTCTATGTGCCTGTCGAGGGTAATACGGTTGCCCAGCTGCATGAGGCCCGTACATTCTTGAGAGGAATTCTACATCTGAAGCCTCCCATCCATAATCTAGTCCCAGCTTGAGACTTGAATTCCATTTGAAGAAACTTACTTTGGTACCTTTTGAGTCAGCCTTTAGTTGTAATCACTATTGCCCAAAGGTTTTCAGGGCTACAGGCTGTAATGTGTGAGCTTCCTTACTTGATTTTCCACAAAGACAGGGTGTCTTTATGTCCTGATCCTAAGTTTCTACCAAAGGTGATGTCTGAGTTTACTTTCAGTCAAACCATCTACCTGCTAGTTATTTGTCAGTGCATATCAATCTAGTGGAAGCATTGCTCAATACTTTAGATGTGTATAGAATAGTCAGGCACTGTGATTGGGCTGAATAGGGCCCTGTCTCAGTTGTTCTGGAGAAGGAGTTCAAATGCAAGGGTCTGTTCTAGTCTCTCCTTTTCTGTCTCATCTCTGTCTGGTTGCGTAACCAAATTTTCTCGTGAGACCCAGGACTTGATCATCCTGATGGTCTTGCATTTCTCTGCCTCTCACTATCTCTCTACCCTCACTTGCTGTTCTGTCTTTTCTCCCCCATTGCATTTCTGCTGGTATAAAACTATATGTAAATCATTTTGTGGAAATGTAATTGATACTGGGATCCCTTTGTTTAGAAATGTATATAGTTTTACTGTTGAAATGTATATAGTTATACTGTTGAAATGATTACAAAGCTATTTGGAACTCAAACAGTTAACCTGAGAATCTAGTTTGCAAACTCTCTGAGAAGCTGTAAGCAAGAGGTCAGTTCTAGGTCATAGTGTTCTCTTAGCTGCACTTGTTGAAACATACAAGAACGCTGTGTGAGAAGCATGCTGTTTTCTTAACGAGCGGGGGTTGCAAAGACGTTTAAAAACAGAGCTGCAATATCTTGCAAGAGAGAAACACAGGGACTGAGACTGGAAATTGAGAAGGAAATCCAGATGGACTTTCTCTTTTTATACTGCCTTTGTAAATAGTTATACTGAACAATTCAATTTTTTTTTATTTTACTGTTATTAATAATAAAACTCGTTGAGAATTTTACAACTGCTCCTGGTTTTGCTATGCTTTCTGACCCTGTGCCTCGATGACAGATGGTGGCAGAAGTGTGATTTATGCCGTCCATACTCTAAGCCAGGAGTTTTGTGCGTGGGTACTAGAACTGGTACCAGGGATGCATAGAAGAAAGGTATGGATTCTGCAGCAACAAGCCCAGGAGTGGTTACCTGGAGAATGTCAGCCAAACTAGCAGAGATAGAAGTCCAAGCTGAGACTGTACAGCTAGCACCAGTTACAGAAAAAGAACCGGCACTGTCAGAACCTGAAAGCCTGACTGCCTTTTTTAAATGGTGGGCTATACAACAAAAAGAGATAGAGAAGCAGAGAGAGATAGAAAAAAAGATTCAACATTTAGAAGCACAGAGAAAAAAAGAAATGCAACAACTTGAACAGCAAAGAAGAGACGAGATGCAGCAATGGATGGATGCGTTGCAAGTTATCAAAGCGGGCGCATCTGGCACTGGTCCAGAAGAGCAATAAGACACTAACAACTTAAAAAAAAATGTAACTTATAACATTGTGTCCATCAGATGATATTGAAGCATACCTTGCAACTTTTGAAAGGGTGGCTGCAGCCTGCCAGTGGCCAAAGCAGCAATGGTCAATCAAACTGATACCTTAACTGACAGGGAAAGCCCAACTTGCCTAAAGCAATATGGACACTGCACAGTCAGAAAACTATGGTGTGGTGAAAAGCAAAATCCTGAATAGGTATGGTATCTCAGGAGAGACTTACAGGCAGAGATTTTGGTCTCTGAAGTACAACTCAGTCGACAATCCTCAAGGAGCCTTCACCTGACTCAGAGAACCCCTGATAAAATGACTCTAACCAGACAGCAAAACAGTCCCACAGATTATTGACACATTTGCAATGGAACAGCAAACATCAACATCCTGCCTACAGATGTACAGCTTTGGGTAAAGGAACACTGACTAGAAAGTGGGGAAGAGACTGTTTTTTTGGCCGAAGACTACCAAATGGGCAGATAAATTCCACAGCAGTGAGGTAACAGCCACGCACCAGTAAGACACTCTTTTTCCCATTTAAACTCCAAGTCTGATAAGAACACTGGTGGGGGGTAACAAATCTGTGCCCAAAGATGGTATTTGATATAACTGTAATAAGCCAGGTCATATTGCAAGAAATTGCCATAAGAAGAGTGACACTGGAGCAGATTTGTCCTTAGCAAATCAGGGCAAGTACTTAACAGATGTGAAGGTAAGAGATAAGACTATGAATGGACTTATAGATTCGGGAAGCAGATCGACCATAGTACATATTGAACTGCTAGGAAAACAATGTCCGAAAGGACCAGGTACTGGTGTCATCTGCATCCATGGGGACACTCGATACTATCCCACCAGCCAAGTGACTTTCGCTGCTAATGGGGTGCCACACCAAATGAAAGTGGGGAATAGTACCTAAGTTACCTGTAGCTGTGATTATTTGAAATAACTTTCCAGGATTTACTGAGTTAATCAGAGAGGGAGTAAAGCCTGATGTTTCAGCAGCTGTGGTGACAAGCGCTCAGGCAAAGAAAATCTTAGATGGTGGGGACTCTTTTCCTTTTGCTGACTTATTTCAGACTTATTTGAGCACAACTCCAAGATGAGGAAGTCCAGGAAAGAAAGACAACACCTGAAGAAACAGTGGCAACAAAAGACTGATGAACATAAGGGGTTAACATATGAAAATGCTGAAACTAAACTGATAACTGATTATGACTTTGTTTTAGAACAAGCTAACAATGTTTCTCTCCAGGGTTATTTTAAGCAGCTGGGGCTGAAACCAAAACAGGGTGAACTTGTGTTTAAAAACTGCAATGGGATACTGTACAGAGTTTGGGTTAAACTGCTGATGCAGGACCAGATAGAACAATTGGTTATACCACAAAACTATAGATCTGAGTTGTTACAGATAGCACATGATAGTCCTATGGCTGGTCACTCGGGGAGGGATCGCACTCTTGCCAGATTGCTGTACAGATTTTAACGGCCAGGAATCCATGAAGATGTTACTACCTATTGTAATTGTTGTGCTGAGTGTCAGGAAGTAGTCCCAGTGACTAAAAAAAGACAAGGTGCCCCTGTTGCCCCTACCCTTGATAGATGTGCCTTTTGAGAGAATTGCAATGGATGTGGTTGGCCCCTTAGACAAAAGTAAAAAGGGTAATAGATTCATTTTGGCAGTATGTGACTATGTTACTCGATACCTAGAGGCAGTTGCAATGCATACTGTCACAGCCCCAAAAGTGGCAGCAGAGCTTGCCAAAATTTTCAGCAGGGTGGGCATACCAAAAGAGATTATTACTGATCAGGGTAGTAATTTTGGTGTTGCATTACTGAAGGAGTAGTACTAACTACTAGGTATTACTGCCGTAAGAACCTCCCCTTATCACCCTCAGACTGGCGATCTTGTTGAGCATTATAATCATACCCTAAAATGCATATTAAAAAGTTTTGTAAAAAGGGAAGGGGAAAGACTGGGACCAATACTTACCTTACCTGCTTTTTACTCACAGAGAAGTGCCACAGGCATCAACCAGTTTTTCACCATTTGAAATGCTGTATGGTAGACAACCTAGAGGGCCACTATACATAATAAATGAAATATGGGAAGATAACCCCAGTCAGAAACACTTTATTACATCTTATATGTGTGCCCTAAGAAATAAACTGGCAAACTATTTGAAATCACCCATAGTAATCAGGAAGAGGCCCAAAACCAGCAGAAGGTGTATTATGACCATGGGGTAAAAGAAAACATTTTGGAGCTAGGTGAAAAGGGTCTTGCTACTGTTACCCACTACAGAAAAGAAACTGTTAATGAAGTGGCAAGGGCCTTATAAAATGCTTATATGTACTGGCACAGTTAACTATGAGACTGAGACCCCCTGACAGAAAAAAATCCAACTAAGGTATACCCTGCTAACCTCCTCAAGAAATGGGTTGAAAAAAACACCAAAAGCTGTTTTGCTAATTTTACCAGAAACTGATAAAGAAGACATTGATGTAGCTTATGATTTTCATTTTTTTTATTTATTTAGTTTTTGTTGACTGGGTAAGTGCACTAGACAAATCCTGCCTATTTTTAGGCACGACCCGGGGGAAGGGGATACAGATGAATGCCAACTGACCTTGAACCAGATGAAACTGTTGGTGGTATTTTTTTAGTGAATGAGGGAAATTTGGCCAGGACACTGGGGAAATCCCCTACTCTTTTCGATAGGTGCCATGGGATCTTTAACATCCACCTGAACTACCACCAATCCAGGCAGATGGGACCTCGGTTTAACGTCTCATCCAAAAGATGGGGAACAAACTGTAACTGCTGATGTTGTCAAGGTGAATGTTTTCTTAACCTCTGATCAAACCGCAGAAATATGTAACTTGCTAAATTCATTTAACAGTACTTTTACCACAGTGCCAGGCCGAGCTAAAGGTGTCGAGCATGTAATAGCAACAAAGAATGCTCACCCTATTAAGCAAAAGGCATATAGAGTACCAGAGTGGTTAAGAGCAGATGTGGTTAAGGAAATACAAAAAAATTAAAGAACTGGGTATCATAAAGGAGTTGAGGAGTGCATGGTCATCTCCAGTGGTAATTGTAAACAAAAAAGAAGGGGTTGTAAGAATATGCCTTGATTTTAGGAAACTTAATCAAGTGCCAGAATTTGATAGTTATTCTATGCCCAGAATAGATGATTTAGAGGACAGACTGGGGAGTCTCAAGTATATCAGTACCCTTGATCTCACCACGGGTTACTGGCAAATCCCCCTAGCTAAAGAATCCGGCGACAAAACTGTATTTGCCAGTCCTATAGGATTTTATCAGTTCACCACCATGCCGTTTGGTTTACCTGGTGCACCCACTACATTCCAGTGGTGCATGGATGCAGTTTTATCCCCTCACACTGGTTATTGTGCTGCGTACCTGGATGATGTTGTGGTGTACAGTCCAGACTGGAAAAAACACCTGGAACACCTATGAGCAGTTCTCCAATCTATCAAAAAAGCAGGGCTGACAATTAATCCTACCAAGTGTGCATTGGACATGCCGGAAACCACATATCTGAGCTATGTTTTGGGAAATGGAGAAGTCAAGTCAGAGGTTTTCAAGATAGAAGCTGTAGCTAACAGCCCTGTCCCAAAACCAAGAAACATGTCTGGTCATTTTCAGGGCTGGCTGCTTATTATCGGAGATTTGTTCCCAACTTTGCAGAGTTAGCTACTCCCCTCACTGAACTCACAAAAAAACGGTACCCGAATAATGTGAAATGGTCCCCAGTGTGTGATGAAGCCTTTCGGGATTTTAGGGCTGCACTATGTTCAACCCCTGTTTTAAGAGGCCCAGACTTTGAGAAACAATTTTTGTTACAAACAGATGCATCAGAGCCAAGCCTAGGTGCAGTCCTGAGTCAAAATATAGATGGGAAATAATGTCCAATCCTGTACATAAGTAGGAAATTGCACGACAGAGAGAAAAGATACTCCACCATTGAAAAGGAATGTCTTGCAGCAAAGTGGGCCATGGAGTCCCTTAAGTTTTACTAGGAGCCAACTTTGCACTTGTAACAGATCACAGTCCCCTCTGTTGGCTTAACCAAATGAAGGATAACAATTCTAGAATCACACGGTGGTACCTGGCACTTCAGCCATTTAAATTTGAAGTGATGCACAAATCTGGGAAAGAGAATGTCAGTGCTGATTTTCTGTCTAGATATGGATCAGGAATTGAAAATTCCGAAGGCTGGAAAAAAATGTGAGAGTTGAAACTTCTCTGTTTGATATGCTGCATATGCACTGAACTATAAAGATTATAAGCTACTGTCATGTTAAAGGAGAATTAAAAGACAATTTTGGAATCCTGTTTTTGTTCTGTCATCGAGGCACAGGTCAGGAAACATAGGAAAACAAGGTACAGTTGTAAAATTCGCAATAAGAGTTTAATTATTAATAACAGTAAAATAAAAAAAAATAAAATTGTTCAGTATAACTGTTTACAAAGGCAGTATAAACAGAGAAAGTCCGTCTGGGTTTCTTCTCAATTTCCAGTCTCAGTCCCTGTGTTTCTCTCTTGCAAGAAATTGCAGCTCTGTTTTTATAAGTCTTTGCAACCCCCACTTGTTAAGAAAACAGCATGCTTCTCACACAGTGTTCTTGTATGTTACAACAAGTGCAGCTAAAAGAACATTGTGACCTAGAACTGACCTCTTACTTACAGCTTCTCAGAGAGTTTGCAGACTAGCTTCTCAGGTTAACCTCTTCAGTTCCAAATAGCTTTGCAATCATTTCAACAGTATAACTATATACATTTCAACAGTAAAACCATATACAGTACATTTCTAAACAAAGGGATCCCAGTATCAAATACATTTCCAAAAAATGATTTACATGTATTTTTATACTAGCAGAAATGCAAGGGGGGGATGAAAAGACAGAACAGCAAGTGAGGCTAGAGAAAGAGTGAGAGGCAGAGAATTGCAAGACCATCGGGGCGATTGAGTCCTAGGTCTCACGAGAAAATTTGGTTGCACAATGAGACAGAGAAGGGGCAGAAAAGGAGAGAATAGAACAGATCCTTGCACTTGAACTCCTTCTCCAGAACAACTGGGACAGGGCCCTATTCAAACCTATCATAGGCAGTATGCACACTGTACCAAAGACTGAAGAAAGTCTTCACAACTTTTTGCTTTGTTTGCTCCTGGGAAAGAGGGTTCCCCAAATTCTCAATAGTGCCTATCCAAACAGCTAGCAAACTATCTTACTTTTTTCTACAGGAAGTATGGTAAGGACCTTCCTGGGGTATTCATGGTCACTCCATCAGAGGCCTGGTCATCATGTCTGTTGTTTGTTTCAAAAATGTTTCTGCTGCAGAGATCTGTGCAGCTGCTACCTGGAGTACTGACCATACCTTCCAAGTCTGGACATTGCCTCTTGTAGAAGGGCTTGCTTTGGCCTAGCTGTATTACAAAACCTACTTTCATAAGTCTGTAGGTGCCAGCCACCCAGACTGCTCACTATCAGCACTGCTGTGTATTCATTCCATACATGTTGCTTGATGAAAGAGATATCCTCGAAGAAGATAAAACAGTTACATACTTACCATAACAGTAGCTGTTAGAGAAAATCTCTTTCATCAGGCTATGTCATCCCACCTTTCTTTCCCCTTATGGGCCTGCCACTGTGGAGTTGCTGCTCCTAGTGCCATTGGGTAATTTCCCAGCCATACATCTCACCTGGCTCATGGTGTGCTGGTTTCTCTCCTAGTTCCTTACAGAGAGGTCCTCCAGTATGATCTCCAGTTGGGAAATGAGGAGAGGAGAGGAGGGACCACCCACATTTATGTATATGCTGGTGTCATCATGGGCAGCCTCTGGCAGACTGCTTGCAAAAGTTTCCATGTGGTCCTAGCGTCTGACGGCTATAAATTCCATAGGTGTGGCCTGATGAAAGAGATTCTCTCGAAGATCTACTGTTACGGTAAGTATGTAACTTTTCTTTCACCTGACTTCCAGGCTACATTAATGCAGGACCCGAGAGTGTCCAGTAGCATCATGCTACATTAGCCAGCCATTTTTCCTGCTGCTTTTTTTACCTCAGCTTGCACTCAGGGTGTCCGTTGGAAGAGAGCCCTAGGCACGTGCAAGCAGGCTGTGCTATGCACATTAATGTCCTGCCACCCTCAGGCTGCAGCACTGTTGTGCACCACCGCCTATGAGCCATCAGATGTGATAGCAAAGCAGTGCCTGGTGATCCCCCTCTGTGGGGAGTCCAATATCCAGTGCCTGTTAAGATTCAGGTAGTGGAGCAGAGCCTGAGAGTACTGGGTATCCTATGATTGTTTTTTTAATTTAGCGTTTCAACTGCAGTTCCAAAAATTGAGGTCAGAACCTGACAAATCCAATTCTGTTCAGCAGCTTCTGAGCACACCAGGTGTGGAGTGTACTTGCACTGTCACTGTGCTGATGGCACTGCCACATATCCACGCCTTTCTAATAGTTTTACTGCTGGGGTGGGATTGCTGAAGAGCAGGGATATCAAGTCACTTGCTTAGGGTTGGACAGTGAGCCAGCAGCTGTGTTGGGATCTGAATCTGAGGTCTCCTGAGTCACAGTTCTGTATTCCAACATTAGAACATGCTTGAATTTTAGTATGCTGAGGATTCTAGTTATGACACCATTGCAGATGGTTGCTTAGTTTGAGAGCTCAGTCTCCTGGATGAAAAATAACCTCGCCATCATAAAAACTCTAACCTACATTTTTCATATCGCACTCATGGTTGAGATTTTTGTATGATGGGGAAGCATACCAAGTCAAATGAGAGTCCCAAGCCGATGGATGGAGCCGGATTACCTGATGCAGATTTCTGGCACTGCAGAGTCACAAGCAGCTAGCATGTCGTGCCCCAGTGACTCTAGCCCAACAAAAAGCCCAAAGACAGCAAAGAAGGATAAAAAACTTGACTATTTTATACGTGAGATGAAAGACATTCATGCTGAAATAATGCTTATCAGCAAGCCATACAATCTAAAATACAGATCCTAGAGTGGTGAATGAATGCTGCAGCTGATAGAAGCAGATGCCCAATTGGAATGTCTGGATGACCTGGTTCTCCAAATGCATACGTTCAGTGTCCAAATGCAAAACAAGCTCAAAGATATAGAGACACAAGAAAGGCAGAATAACTTACACATTTATGGGCTCCTGAAGGGTCTGGAGAGACTGCAGATCTTAGTCCTTTTGAAATCTCTGTTGTATAAAGCCCTTTTTTTTGGACCCAGAGCACACCCTGGATATATAGAGAGTGCACTAGGCCTTAGCTCTGATGCTCTTGAACCCTTTAGTGTGACCTAGATCTGTTATAATCTGCATCCTCCATTTTATCATTTGGTAGGATATTCTTGCACGAGCATAGCAGGCTAAGGTGGTGAGCTGTAAGGGCCAAAGACTATGCGTTGATAATGATTACCACCAACAACTTTGAGAAAATGGAGAGTGTGCATTCTGTCCTTAAAATTTTATGGCATTACAAGCTGAAGTTTCAGATATCGTTTCCATCCAGGTTGGTGGTACAGTATCCAAATAGTCAGCAATCCTATTAATCAGCAGCCGAGGTACAGTACAAGAGGATTAAAATACTAAAGGAATGCAGTTGCTTCATATATCTGTGACACAGCCTGCTGGTGCTAAATGTCATGGCGCCAGTACCTCAGGTTGGCCCTGAATACATTCAAGCATGGAAAGGAGGCAACACGCAGCCTCAATGACATCAGCAGTGATCACACATTTGCCAGATTCCAGGAAAAATATATCAGAATTGGAGGTCATTTTGGAGGCCTGGAATGATTGGGTGAGTTTTTCTGAGTGGACCGTGCATACTTTTTTGGTTTGCATAAGTTCTGGTCTCGCCTCCTGGGTTTACACAATAATGAGCTCTGCGCTAATATAATGGAACATAAGGTGCATGGGAGAGTGGGCATAGAACAGGGCATGGCTTTTCTCCTCTACCTATACCCCCACACCCTGTTTTTCTACTAGCTCCACCACAGCATAGGCTACACCGAGCATGGAGAGGCATAAGTGGTGACTGGAGAACTGGGAGTTTGGATACGAGCTTAGCCCATTTCCTTGTTACCCAATTTGCTGACAGAACTGGTTATCTTGGTACATCCTGAGATCCAATGTTGTTCTTGCTTTTAGATTGACTGAGTGGGAGAGGTGGGGGGGGGGAGGGTGTGGAGAATGTCACCTGTGCAGTTCACCTAAACCTAGCCTCTGAGCCCCGTGAATCAGAAAATATTCTAACCTTTGGCCTAGGGATGAGGTGGGGTGCTTGGGTCACAGTTTGGAATTACATTAAAGCGTACCGGGTCATAGTGTCACATGCTTAATAGTGTGCAGCATTATGGCGAAACCCGGACCTGTGCGCTCCCCGAGTTGGACCCCCCTGGAGTTGAGAATCTTTGCTGGGGGGCACAGACCCCCACAGAACAAAGAGATGATGCCTCATGACATTAGTCGTGCAGCGCAATAGTGCCATGCGGCATTATGTCTTGCGACATAATGACCCCGTGCTTACGTAAAGCACAATACCTTGGATAACTTGTCAATTTAGTGACAAGCAACCTTTCTATTTTTCCACAGGAGGCATTCATTTGACACTCTGCTGTAACAGTGTGCAGTATGTTCAGTTCTGCTTCTGCACCTGTGCCTCTGTTTTTTTTTCTGGGCTTCCTCCTTCCGGGAGGATATGAGGATTGTAAGAGCAGCTCTGGAGGCAATACAGGGTCTGCTGCTCTGTTACGTATTTACTAAACTCTTTAATTAGGTGTGTGAGCACTGTAGAGGGCAGTGTGCAGTTGTTGACAGGTATTTCTCTTGTCTCTTCATGCTTCACTTTTCTGTTACTAAAGGGAGTTTATAATTTCTTCCAATGAAGGCCCACTGGTGCTTCTCACCATAGTAGTCCTTGCAGGCTGCAGTGTTGTCATTCTCCTGAACCCATAGGGATCGATGATATTCTATCGCAACCCATGAAGGTCATGCTTTATCAGTTCAGTACTTGTTGTTTTTCATGCTGTTTTTCAGTCTTTCTGTTTTTTTATGAAATGGATTGGAAATTTCCCACTTCTTGATTGGCTAAATGTTTTATTTATTTTTTATTTCTTATACTTGAGAGAAAGATGGCTAGCAGTATAGGCAATATGTTACAGTAACAAGCTGTGAATGAGCTTGGTACATCCAGCAGACCTGGGTTTGACTCCAGCAACCTCCACTAGCATTCTCTGCCCTTTGGCCTAGTGGGCCTTCCCCGGTTACCAAAGAATAAAACAAACAAACAAAAAAGATGTGCTAAAATAGTCTGTTTTCACAAACAAACAATCATACAGAATTAAAAACCATGTACAAGAAATAGAGACATTGTATAAAATACAAATATTGTATCACTGATATAAAGATAATGTGGAGTAATTAGTAACAGTTGCAGTGCACATTATCGATCAGAATTTGATGGAGCCTAGAGTTTAAGGAAGGAATGAAGAAAACAAGTTTTAAGACCCATATGTTAATTCCCCAGAAATACACAGGTTGGAACAAGTTCAGGCAGCTGGATTTGGAATTTGGTCCATTCACAGACAGAATTCATGAACCACTTCACTCATCCCTGGCTGCCATTACAAACATGGCTTCAACCTATACTGGTTGAAAACCTTCAACAAGGCCCTAAAATGTAAAATGCCCTTACATTTTAAAAAGTAAATAATTTAACATTATTCCCTCATATGATACTCTCCTAAGACACATAAACAAACAAATGAAGTGCTATTTACAGTTTTAATTCTTGGTGTTTTTTGGTGACCATGAGAAATCCCTTTCTGTCCTTATCAGCTTGTCAGGGAAATCTCTGCTGTTTACACTGCTTCAGATATACTTGAAACCTTAGCTCCATATAAGGCCTTCTATTGTGTGTGAGGGGCTGAAGATTCTGCCAGAGGAATTTTGTAGCAGTTTGAATTCCAGCGTTCCATAATAAAAGCATTCCATCTGTTGAATGGGTGGAAAGAACAATGACTGACAGGTAAGGAAGGACTACTTTTTGCTAGATACTTTTAACAAAAGAAAATACTTGTTTCTAATTAAAAAAATAACATTTTTGTTTCTTAAATTATTTTGGAGTTTACCCCATTTTTTAAGTGCAATAAGACACTCCAGTTCATTGGTTGTCTGGGGTTAATGCACTTCCAGGTGCTGAAGGCACTCGGCATAAGCACCCCTGCCTCATTGCACACCTGGACATGCATTGCCTCTGACAACCAACATCCTGTCATGTCTTATTGCTTACAAGCATGTAGCATGTCTAAGGAGTTTGCCGAGGGCACATTTGATGGGCTTAGACATGGGGGTGTGGGGGCAGGAGTGGTGCCATGTACCTGGAGGGGAGTTCTTTTGTAGGATGTGGTTTGATATATACAGTATACAGAAATGGAAGCACTGGTTAGGGAGAAAGGGGGCAGAGGGTGGTGGTAAATGGAGTTCGCACTGAGGATGGGAGAGTGACCAGCAGGGTACCTTAGGGGTCAGTGCTGGGGCAAGTCCTCTGGAAATGAAAGGGACAGTCTGCCTCCTTGCAGATGACACCGAGATCTGCAGCAGAGTAGACACTCCATGGGGGGTATGCAAAGAATGGAAAGAGATTTAAAATGACTGGAGGATGGTCAAAAGTTTGGCAGCTAAGGTTTAATGCAAAGAAGTTGAAAATAATGCACTTGGGTCACAGAAATCCAGGGGTGCAGTACAAAATAGGGGGAGAGAGAGAGACTTGCAATGACCAAGCAGGAAAGGGACCTGGGGGTAATCATATCAGATGACCTGAAGGTGGCCAGACAATATAACAAAGTGATTGGGAGAGCTAGTGGGGTGCTGAGGTGTATAGGTAGGGGTATCACTGGCAGGAAGAGTGAAGTGGTGTTGCCCCTATATAGGTCATTAGTAAGACCCCACCTGGAATACTGTGCCAGGTTTTGGAGATCACAGCTCAGGAAAGATATAGACAGAGTAGAGGCTGTCCAGAAGAGGGCTACCAAGATGATACAGGACACCTGACCCAGTGGCGCTGAGGATTGAGTCGCTGGACGCCACACATCACGCCATGCTGGCCACCCGGGTTCAGGAATGAGCTTGGGTCATTGGGGGTCAGCAGGGAAGGAGAGGAGAGGATGTAGCATCTGGTGGAATGCTTTCCTCTCCTGTCCTGGGAAGGGTGGGTGAATGACTTCCTGGCATGAGCAACCCCAGTGGAGGCTGGGAGCGCATCAGCCAAGGGGTCACACAAGTGCAGGGAGTAGCCTTGGCGGACGTCCGCGGCAAGGGTGTGGGAGTGCGCCCGGTTGCACTGGACGTCATTGCATGTCCGGGCTTCGAGGGAAGGGAGGGATGCACAACAACACAGAAAACCTCCCATTGGTTGGGAAGAAGATGTCGCCTGCCCCCACCTCCAACATCGGATTCTGCTCACTGGGACTTTGTCTCCCCACTCGCCTCCGCCCGAAGAGCACCGGTTGAAAGCGCCATGGAGCAGAAGGTGGCCCCACCCTGGGGGTGGATTCCAGGGGGTTGCCCTTGGGTGATTCATAGATGATCAGGGTACAGTTGGGAGGGTCTCAGACAGGAGGGGATCCAGCAGGCCGACTGATAGGGCCCCAGCCAGTGGCGATGGGAGGGAAAAAGAATCGACAAAAAGAACAAGATAATACAGGATCTGCATCAGAACCCCTATGAGGAGAGGCTAAAGGAACTACCCACATATACCCTGGAGGAAAGAAGGGAGAAGGGGGGATATGATCAAGACCTTTAAATACCTCACAGGAGTGAATAAGGTACAAGTGGGAAGTATTTTTCCAGAGGAAAGGGTGCTGTACAGCAAAGAGTCATGATATGAAGCTGGAGGGGGCTAGGTTCAGGAGAGATGTGAGGAAATACTTCACAGAAAGGGTGGTGGATGCCTGGAACAGTCTTCCAGTGCAGGTAGTGGGGATGAAGACAGTGGAGGGATTCAAAAAAGAATCCCAGAAAAAGTTAGTGTGTACAGCGGTATTGAACCTGGTGCTCAGGAAGGGGCGGCTAACCCCTGCTTCGGTACAAAGGTATCCACAATTACCTGGCACTCAGATCAAGTCTCTTAAATAAATTATCGGATGACAAGTCTCATTAAAAAAAGGTAACTACCTTTATTGTAAATCCAGTGAGTTGGTGTTCAAGCTGCAAACACTCGTTACCCCTTAAAAAAGCCTGGGATAGGCACAAGGAATCATAAGGGATAGAAAAGGGGTGGAAAAGAAAGTCCCATAGGCCTGAAAGGGTCTACAGCAAAAGCAGCACAACAGAAAAGGGCAGACTAGATGGGTCAAGTGGCCCTTATCTGCCATCAGTTTCTATGTTTCTATGTTTCACTGGGATTGTGGTGTATTCTGCTAATGTTATTGGTTTAAACAACCCACATTAAGTGTTCCCTTGTTATGGGCACTATTAAAAGAACTAGGTCAGGGCTGATATTCTTACAAGATACATAATTGTCCTCCTAGGAACATGCAAAATGGGGAATATGGTTATGGTATGCTGTGTATATTCCTCAGCATATGAAGGGGGGAAGTGTAGAGGGATAACTGTTTTGTTGTCACACTGAACATATTTCCAGAAAACTAACCCAGTCTATAATAAGTATTGTTTTGTTGTACTGATGCTTAATGGTTAAGAGGCGACTCTGGCAAATCTCCCATCAGGGCTGGACTCCCCGTTTGTCAGTAGTAATCTGCATATTAGTTTGGAAAACATGCATTTGGTTTTGATCTTGGTGGTGATTGAAGTATGTTGATGGATGCCCATAAAGATACCACATCTGCATCCCAAAAGGGGCAGCCAGCTGCACCGAAGTATTGCAAGTGCCAGTTGCACACTTGGGGCTGGCTGGATTTCTGGCACAAGCTACATCTGTCCACTTCAGATTTCATGTAATGCTCAGTACCTCACCAAGTCTATTCCAGAATGAATTCACACTGCACTTCTTCCTACTGACTGCAATGTTTAATACTGTATTGTAATACCTGTTTTTGGTATTGTTGTCTTACAATGTCCCTGTGTTCTGGTCACTTTATATTAACTCTTCACTACTATTTGCCTGATGAAATCTGATGCTTGTAAAGTCCCTGTTGTGCTAATTCTATGTAATGTAATCCTCCACTTGTATTTGCCTGATGTTCATGTATGTACCTTGTAATCTCCCGGGATGCACCTGAAAATAGGCACTTGGCTGTCTAATGTGCTTACCCAGTTAACAAATGCAAATAAATAAATAGACTATCTGTTTGAAAATGGAGAGCATCTATACGGGGTTAATGATTATACTATAGGAATCATTTCATACTCTGATCTCACCCACCTGGCTGCTGAGTTTGATTTTATTCTGGTCAGAAAGTCTACTGTTTGTCATTTCAACATGTTTTACCTCAGAGAACCTGCCATTGTAGCATTTTTTTCATAACCAGCTGAAAGAGTGTATGACTTTTAATAATAAAACTGCCTTTAGGGGTGAGCACATAGCACATGCTTCACATAAGAATAAAGAGTGTAATGCATGTAGTACTGACTGAAAAGCCACCTTACATTCTTTACAACAATATAAAATGTATAATTTACCAGTACCTCCCAATTAGCTAAAACAAAACAGCAACAGATGAACTGTGTCTTACGCGGACCAAAATGTCCCTGCGCCATCTTCAACAGACATATTACAAGGGCAGTTCTGGAGCAGCTAGGTTGCTGACTCACTGGCTTAGAGTTCAAAGAGCAAGGGTAGTTATCACTAAAAATTAAACACCCATGTTCCTAGATTATTAGTTGACCCTGCATGCTTAATCACATCAGAAAGATATGGGGGAAATGAAGAGCTTCCTGCAGAAAATAAATCTTTTGAAAGTTGGGTTCATCAGATGGAAGAACTAAGGGCACCAGTAACTTGTCAGAAGTTGAGCTAGCTCAGGGGAGGCTAAAAGTAAATAAATGCCCAGGACCTGATGGCTACTCTCTAGAATTTCTCAAGGCATTTAAAAACCAATGTGTCCCCTGTGACAGAGTTTTCGGTGGGGTCCTCAGAGGGAGGAGCACATGTTTCTTGGAAATATATCACAGTGCCAGTTCTTCCTAAACCTGAGACAGACTTGAAGGTTGGTGAGTTATATTGTCCCATATTATTGTTAAATGTTGATTATTAAGCTATTTATATCCATACTAACCAGTAAATTGGAAAAACTACTTCACACCATCAGCAGTCTAGACCAGACTGGATTTGTTAGGACAAGGCAGACTTTGGAAGGTATCAAGGGAACCTTACATATATTCCACACTATGAATCAAACTTATACTCCCTGCATTCTGTCTGGTGTGGATGCAGAAAAGGTGTTTGATAGGGTGCTGTGGGATTTTCTCCGAGCTGCGCTGCAAGAATTTGGATTTGCACCAGTCTTTTGTGCACTTATCTCTAGGCTTTACACCCCTCCAATGGCTAGGGTTCAGGCTAGTGTATACATCTCCTTGGTGTTTGAAAACAACAGGGAACTCAGCAAGGATGTCCTCTTCCCACCTTAATGTTTGCAATTTATGTTGAGCCACTTGCTCAATACATTAGGGGAACAGAGGAACTCTAGCGGGTACACTTAGCATAAGAGGGACATAGAAACATAGAATTTGATGGCAGCTGTGGACCACTTGGCCCACCCAGCCTGACCATTTTTCCCTCCCTATTTTGTCACTGTAGATCCTACCTGATCTCCGGCTCCCTCCCCTCTCCTCTCCTTGCTTCCCAGTAAGATTCCCTTATAACTATCCACTGCATGCTTGAAATCCACCACTGTTTTCACCCCTACCACCTCCACTGGAAGACTGTTCCGGGCATCCACCACTCTTTCAGTGAAGAAGAACTTCCTCATGTCTCTCTTAAATTTACCCCCTTCCAGCTTCATTGCATGTACCCTTGTTCTTCTGCATCTTTTCCTCTGAAAAATACTTCTCTCCTGTGCCGTATTTACTCCTTGAGGTATTTATAGGTCTCTATCATATCCTACCTCACTCTTCTCTCTTCCAGGGTGTACATATTGCAATCCTTCGGTCTCTCCTTGTATGGTTTCTGATGAATACCCTGCACCATTTTAGCTGCCATCATCTGGACTGCCTCCACTCTGTCTGTGTCCATCCTGATATATGTAGTCTCTAGAACTGGACACAGTATTCCAGGTGGAGTCTCACCAGTGATCTATACATTGTCAACACTACTTCTCTCTCTTGCTTATGATATCCCCCATGCACCCCAACATCCCACTGGCCCTACCCACTGCCTTTTTACATTGCCTTGCTGCCTTGATATCATCAGATATGATTACTCCAAGGTCCATTTCCTGTTTGGTGATCATCAATGCCTCTTCCCCCATATTGTACTCAGTTTCCATGCCCTAAGTGCATGATTTTGCACTTTTTGCATTGAAACCCAGCTTCCATGACCATGACCACTCCTTGAGTTCTTTCACGTCTCTACACATTCTTTCCACCTCTCTCTGGAGTGTCCACTGTATAGCACATTTTTGTGTCATCCACAAAGAGGCAGACCTTCCCTTCTAGCTCCTCTGCAATGTCACTTATAAAGACATCACAGCAGGAAGGTCATGCCAGATGAATCTAATTGATTTCTTTGACTGGGTGACCAAAGTAGTAGACCAGAGAGAGGCTGTGGACATGGCCTACCTAGACTTTAGCAAGGCATTTGACACAGTCCCACACAAAAGATTAGTAGTCAAATTAACCAGCCTTGCAGTGGGTCCCAGGGTGGTAGCCTGGGTAAAGAATTGGCTGGAGAATAGGACACAGAGGGTAATAGTAAATGGAGTCCACTGTGAAGAAAGGGGGGTTACTAGTGGGGTACCGCATGGTTCAGCATTAGGACCGGTCCTCTTCAATGTCTTTATAAGTGACATTGCAGAGGGACTGGAAGGAAAATTATGTCTCTTTGCAGATGACACAAAGATCTGCAACAGAGTTGATGCACAAGGTGGGGTAGAAAGGATGAGAAGGGAGTTGGCAAGGTTAGAGGAATGGTCAAATGTATGGCAGCTTAGATTTAATGCTAAGAAGTGCAAGGTAATGCACCTTGGAAACAAAAACCAAGGGGAAGAGTACTCAATGGGGGGTGAGATACTAACAACAACAAAAATGGAAAGGGACCTGGGGTAGTCATACCAGATGACTTAAAGGTGGGCAAGCAATGTGAGAGGGCAGTAAGGAGGGCTGGGGAGATACTGGGATGCACAGGGAGAGGCATCACCAGTAGAAAACAGGAAGTTGTTATTCCTCTGTACAGACAGCTGGTGAGACCCCATCTGGAGTACTGTGTGCAGTTCTGGAGACCCAGTCTCTGCAAGGACATAGACAAGATGGAAGCTGTCCAGAGGAGGGCAACTAAAATGGTGCAGGGGCTGCACCGGAAGACATATGAAGAGAGAGACTAAAGGAGCTTAATATGTATAGCCTTGAGGAAAGGAGGGAGAGGGGGGACATGATAGAAAAGTTCAAGTACCTAAAGGGAATCAACAAAGTCCAAGAGGGTAGCATCTTTCAAAAAAAGAGGTGTGCAAGAACAAGGGGGCACAATTTGAAGATGGGGGGGCAGCTCAGAGGTAAGGTAAGGAAGTGTTTTTTCACAGAGAGGGTTGTGGATGCATGGAATGGCCTTCCGGAGGAGGTTGTGGAGTCAAAAACAGTGATTGAATTCAAGCATGCATGAGACAACCATAAGGCAATTCTAGGGGGTGGGGGTAGAAAGAAGTAGGCTGCTGGTTAACTAGGATCTGCAGCTTATCCATTAGGTAGGGAAATGGGCAGACTGGGTGGGCCAAGCGGTCCTTATCTGCCATCAAATTCTATGTTTCTAGGACTGGTCCAGCTGGCCTAATGGCACTGAGGGTTGAGGTGCTTGATGCCACACCTCGCTCCATGCTGGCAACCCAGGTTCGGGAGTGGACTCGGGCTGTTGGGGGTCAGCAGGGGGAGGAGAGATGCAAGCATCTGGAGGATTGCTCTCCTCTCCTGGGGGTGGGATCTGGGGTTTCCCTGCTTTGTAGCAGCTCTCAGTGGAGACTGGGAGCACTACATTCAAGCAGGGATGTGGAATGGAGAGGCGGCGACAGATGTCTGTAGGAGGGGGTGGGTATGCACCCTTTACACACTGACATCATTGCATGTGACCTCCTCGAGGGAAATAAAACAAGATAGTGGAAAACCCAGACTGCCAGGAGAATGACGGGAGTCCCCAAGGGGCAGCACACATGTCCACTGCCGGTTCCTACCCGGTCAAATCTCCTGGGTCCTCTCCTCTCAGGGCAGCTGTGAAGAGGACTCTGTCCCTGATTCCTCAGCTGAATGGGATTCAGGCCAGATGGTAGCACCATTTGAGTGGGTCTCACCTGAGGGAGGGCCCTAGTGACCGGCGATGGGAGCAATGAAAGTTCACAAAAAAAAAAATAGAGTACTGACCCCAGTACTGAGCCCTGTGGCACCCTGCTGGTCAATCTCTCTTCCTCAGAGTGAACTCTGTTTTCCATCACACTGCCACCTATCCCTTAACCGATTTTGTTATCCAGTTTACCACCTTTGAACCCACTCCTACGCTGCCCAGTTTCTTTATGCATCTCCTATGTAGAATAGTGTTGAAAGCCTTATCGAAATTTAAGTAGGCCATGTCCATCGCCCCAGCCTAATCTGTTCTTCTAGTCACCAAGTCCTAGAAATGTATCAGATTTGTCTGACATAATCCCCTTGTTGTATTTTGTTATATGTGGATGATGTTTTGCGTTATGTTTCACAGATTCCAACACTTATTTTCCATGTATTATAGGAAAGCAAGTTTGTTGTAGCTGATTATTGAGGTATAAGAGTAACCAGGCCAAAAGGGAAATCGCTGTGATTAATTTCATACCCTCCCATGATTTACAAGCCCAGAACCTGTTGTGCTGGAAATGAACAGAGCTTAAATACTGCTAAATAATTTAATAATATTTAGAGGTTAATGTATGGGCTACAGTAAACAACCATGCTGTGTTCACTGCGAGAGGTTGTCACATCAACCTAATAAACCTGGGACTGTGTTCCTGGACCTTACCAAGGCCTTTGACTTTGTGAACCATGGCCTACTTTTACAACTCTTTTAAACCTTGGAATATCTAGAGATGCTGTTGGATGGTTTAAGAGTTATTTAAATAATCAAACACAGGTTACTAAAATTAATGGTTTCTGCTCCTCTCTGGCTTCTATCTCACTGATCGTCCCTCAGGGTTCTGTTCTGGGTCCTCTCTTGTTTAGTATTTTGTTGAACACTCTTTCCTCTGTTTGCACTAAATCACAAATACTACTCTCCGCAGATGATGCAGTGATCCTCATGAGCGAACTCAATCTTGATATTGTTCAAAGTGAGCTAGCTCATGATTTTTTCAAGGTCTAGATTTGGTTTACAAATAATAAACTTGTGCTAAATGAAAACAAAAATCAATTGTATTCTCAAATCCTAGAAAAAGGTTTGACAGGGATTTTGTTCTTTCTCTGTGCGCTGTCTCTTGTGTGGACTTGGAACAGGTCAGGCAATTTAAATATCTAGGCCTTATTTTAGATGAGGGCATGACCTTTGAGCCTCAGATAACCAATATGATCAAAGTAGTCCATCAAAGACTGGGTGCACTTTACAGGTTGCATTAATTCTTAATCCCATCCACCAGGAAGTTGCTGACCCAAAGCTTTTTGTTACCTGTCATTGATTATGGATTACTATTCTGTTTTTCTACTGGTGATTGGTTATTATCCAAGGTAAGAGTTCTTTTAAATCAAATAGCCAGGTTCACTACCTAGGTGCCTCTAAGGTCACATCACTGTCTCCTGCTTAGGCAGGCAGGCTGGCTTCCTCTTGAATACTGCTATAAATTTCAATTAGGACTTTTGGCAAAAAAAGTAACATTAAAACAAGTACCCACTATTGTAAGCTGCATCTTTTAAAAACACACCACTGCAACCTTCACTTGATAGTCAACCCGATGTTACTTCATCATTCGTAGAATGAAAATTACAGTAGGCCAGCAAGCCCTGCCCTACTCTCTCCCATCCTTTTTAACTCTCTGAAGTCTATCTTTAATTGTCTGGATGTTTGTCTTCAGACTTTACGAGTGAAGTTAAGAGGGTTTTTATTTGCTGAGAGTGAATGCAAATGTTTTGTATAATATTTATTCGAACATTGTTATACGTTGTGTGTAGTGTGTACTTTTATGTTTTTATTTATTGTATGTGATATTGTACGTATACTGTTCGCCCATTAAAACGTGTCTTTGGCTCATGTTCTTGCCAGCTTAAATAAGTAAAACAAACAAACAAACCTCGAGAGTGAAGCTCGAGATGTTTTCCGTTGCCATGAGACCTCGAGAAGTGAAGTCAGCACTGTTGTTCACTGTAGCTTATACATTGTATTTTAAAGTGTATGGGCAACGGTGACAGCAACAACAGAGCAATTTCTGCAGCATACATTTCAAGAAGCATTGTGCGGCTGTTTTAAACTCCCCCATGTTCAAGCTCCGCTGTTACTTTGAATTCTCGGCATGCCTACTTGCTCCTCTCTTCGCTGTCCTAAACCGTTTGTCCTGAGTCTCCATCTGGACAGTGAATAAGTGGCACACTTTTTTATCAAAAATTAAAAACAGTAAAAGGTGATGCATTTTTGTACTGGAGTTTTTTTTTCAAAGTGCCTTATTTGAACTGAGCATCCGTGCTGCACTTGGAGGTTGCAGCAGCTGCTACGTGATGGTGTTCAATGTTGTTCGATGTGACATCCTCACGATGGTACAACAACCTTTTATGTCACATTGATGGCACAACAACACTGGGATTCAATCAAATCCCAGACATACTGTAATAGCCCTCTCCCATACACTATATCTCAAATTGTGAATCATAACTATGATCCCCTTACACAAAGAATTAACAATGATTCATAATGTTGGGCCATTTTGCTGCTATCATTGGAGAGCCATATTGAATCAGTAAGGATGGTGATTCTCCCAAAGGTTTTTTATTTATTTCAATCAATCCCACTTCTGATTCCAGAGAAATACTAGCATAGATAGAACAACCACATTTCTTAATACATTTGGGAGGGTCTCTTTGAATGAAATTTGCTACCCTTCAGCTGTCAAAACCATGTGGGAGCTTGGCACCACCACATTTGCAACATTATTTCAGGGCTACATAGTTGTAGGGCTACATATGTAGTCTTTTAATTTGGTTATCTGGGACCCCAGATGTCCACTGGAAAAACATTGAATGTCCCTGTTGGAGGAGCTGCAATAGAAGATGTTAGTGTTTACCCACCAGAGTGGGACAGTTTTGCTTCTATCAAGAACCCATTGATTTGAACTACTTTGACAGTATGGCAAAAAAGTGGTTCATCATTACAAACTATGAAATCGCTTCTTTTTGGTGTTACCATTATACCTTCATGAGCAATTTATCCTGATTGGCTGGGATATAATATAAGCTTTCATGGAAGGCATTCTGCAGGTTTGTGAGTTCCATACCAATTTTTAAAATGTGGAGCCTTTTGTTCCCTTTCAGATCTGCAGATTCCGTATGGTCTCCCAGTAACAGGCAGATATTGCTATTTTTATGTTAGGACCTACCTATTAAAGCTTACCCTACTTATTACATTGCTGTAGGCTGCTTCTATGTTAGGTCACCTTATAGGGGTGCCATTGTTTGCTCATTTAAGAATCACCTTATTTCTTTACTATACAGTGTATGGCTATAAAAGGTAGTGGAGACTTGTTGAAGCTAATAGGTTTTAAAACTTGGGAGTCAGAGTTGGATTTGCCCATCACTCTGGAAAATTTGGTTAACTTAATACATGTTATAATACCTCCAGAATTACATCTTCTTATGAGCAGGGAGAATACACCTGGAAAGCCTTAATGCATTTACTGTATTATTCCAGTGATGCAGGTTAGAAGAGGATTGTCTAGTATGGCCACATGTTGGAGATGGTGTGAGGAGGAGGCATCAGTTCCCAGATCTTTGCATTGCCTAGTAGCTTAAAAAATGAAAATTTTACTTTTGCTGTTTTTATGTTGTTTTCTTTGATTTTGAATACATTCTTAATGTTTTGTGGACCCACAGGAAATATGGCAGCCCTCATAATATTTCCTGTTTTTCACTCTTTGTTTACATTGCTTGTTCCTATGGACACTCTGCAGGCTAAGGAAGAGGCAATATATTCTAGTTACATTAGACAGAATAACCAGTGAAAGAATGGCACCACCTCTTTTCCCTCAGAATCCAGTGTGGTGTGCCAGGCAAGGGTCTGTACTAAACCGTCAGAAAAAATAAAGAATATAAAAAAAAAAAAATGAAAGTGAAGGGTTAAAGTTTTGTTAGTCGTGGGGCTTGTCTGACATCATAGTCATGAAAAATAATATTTTTGTATTAAACAGTACTGCTAGTTTAAGTATTATTTGTTGTTAGTTTCAGCAGAATCTGTTATAATACAGATTTGTAGCTTCACCTACTAGGATTAGATGTATGCAGTACCTCTTGTGGTTCTGATAAAACATTTTTACATTGCAAGTTACTGTACAAATCTAATCAACTGTGAATGGCTGGAAAACCTTCAATAAAGTTTAATGATAAAATATGAATTTTTGTTTGTTGCCAAATGTGATGGACTTAACTGGCACTTCAATTTTAGAACTTCTGGAAGATGCTATTTCCAAGATATGAGTGTTAAAAAAGAGTGATGTTATTGGAGAATTGGAGAACTGGGGTGCCCACCTTAGAGTGACAGACATTACTGTGTAATACCAGATGCTCTTGTGAAAGCCAATGTCAGTCTGTTTAGTCAGTATCCACAGTTATATGTGCAGGCTTATAAAGTAGGTTTTGAAAACCATCCCTCTGATTAGTCAAAACATGTGACATGATTTGAATTGAAATGGTGTATATATATATACACAGCCATGTGTCAGAGATCCTCTCTATGGCTCCAAAAAGCTGTTCACCAAATAAACTCCAACATTGTATAAACAGTAGAGGTGCGCAAAGTTACAATAATATTTCGTAGAGCAGCACAACCTCGCAAAATGCTTCACAGCGTGACGTCTGCATTTCACTGAGTTTGGCTGCCTTGCGGGCAGAGCAAACTCCATAACTCCTTAGGCAAAAGTGGGTAAAGTATGGAATTTCATGGGCAGAATTCCACACTTCGCACCCAAAAACTACCTTTAGTTGTAAATCCCTGGTGTTTAGTGGCCCCCCCCACCTCCGATCACTTGCCGCAATCAATTCCTGGTGTCTAGTGGCCCCCCTGCTGCCGTTTGCCATCTGACTCCCTTCCGAGTCCTGACTTGAGTCCATCCACAGATTAATATTAGAAAAAAAAAATGTAATCCCTGGTGTCTAGTGGCCCACCCCACCTCCGATCACTTGCCGCAATCAATTCCTGGTGTCTAGTGGCCCCCCTGCTGCCGTTTGCCATCTGACTCCCTTCCGAGTCCTGACTTGAGTCCATCCACAGATTAATATTAGAAAAAAAAAAATGTAATCCCTGGTGTCTAGTGGCCCACCCCACGCTGATTGCCGTCTTATTCCTTCCCAAGTCCTGACTCAAATCAGGGTGGGGAAACCCTAAACACAGGTACACGCTGGGAGGGGAGGCGCTGGAGGCCTCAACAGGGGAAAAAGACCTCGGGGTCATGGTGGATGCATGTATGAATAACTCTGAGCAGTGCAGGAAGAGCAGCTAGCAAGGCAAACAGGATGTTGGGATGCATCGTAAGGGAGATCACCTCTAGGAGCAGGGAAGTGATTCTGCCGCTGTACAATGGACTGGTTAGACCACACCTTGAGTACTGTGTACAGTACTGAGAACCACACTTGAAGAGGGACATACAGCTCCTGGAGAGGTACAGAGGAGGGCAACTAAGATGATACAAGGACTAGGGGATTTGACGTATGAGGGCAGACTTGAGGAGCTCTGCCTGTTTTCATTGGAGGAGAGGCAAGGGGGACATGATTGAGGCCTTCAAGTACCTCAAGGGAATAAATAGGGTAAACATGGAGGGGATCTTTAGACTAAAGCAGGGAGGTATCACCAGAGGGCATAGTTTGAAGTTGAAAGGTGGAAGGGTGAGGGGGGGAAGAGGAGGAGGTTTTTCACTGAGAGGGTGGTGAACCCTTTGAATACGCTGCCTGGCAAGCTGGTTCGGAGATCCACAGTGGAGGGCTTCAAGAGAGGGTGGGACAGACACAGAAAGCAGATGTACCAGATGATGGCCTGGCCCAGGGAGGTGGGGTTTCTGGAACACAAGGGGAAGGCCTTGGCACCCAACTAAGGATCTGAGGTTCGAGCAGACTCGATAGACCATAAGGCATAATCTGCTGGCAATTAGTATGTTAGTAAGTCTATCCGCAAATGAATATTAAAATAATTTATTAATATTAAAGTAATAAATTAATTTAGTCCCTGGTGTCTAGTGGATCCCCACACCACCGACGATTGCCGTCCGACTCCCTCCTTCCCAAGTGCCAACCTGAGTCCATCCACAAGACCACAAATTAATATTAAAAAAAAAATCATTTAATACTTGGTGTCTAGTGGACCCCTCACTCTGTCAGGTAGTGACCCTCACCCCACTCTCAGACCCCGAGCGGGCCACTGGCACAGCCCTTCACTCACCTCCACGGCCAGCAGCCCAACTGAGCTCAGTGAATTAGCTTGTGCTTGTACAAGCATGCACTCATTCATTGACAGCTCCTGGTTATTTTCAGTGGGTTTTTCAGGGTGTAGAGAAGGGCAGGGGGCTTCTCCGGTCACTGGTGGGGGGGCAGGATGGGGAGAAGGGAATGGCATTGTGGACCCCAGTAGGGGTCCACAATGCCATTCTGCCCATCCCCCTCCCCATGATCAGTAAGATACAGAGGCTGGAATGGTGTGATAATTGGGTGATTTGTAAATCAACAGCTGGGAACAGCTTACTGAGAGCAGAGTGTGCCCACTCTAGGGACACAGTCAACAGCATCCCATTTGAACAGTTTCTTTGGAGAAGTTGCACCTCAGAAGAAACATATCGGAAAGAGGCTGGGATGATGTTTGCCAGGTTCCTGGAACACGGGTATTTGGCACAGACTGTGAAGAAAGCAGAGCAGAAGGTGGAGATGGTCCCAAGAAAAGAGCTATTGACACCTAATGAGAAAAAAATTAATGCAGACACAAGGGTAAACTTTGTGATGAATTTTAGTAGAGGAGCCAATGAGGCAGCCAATATAGTAAAATCAAGTTGACAGATTTTGGCAAGGGATCCAGTAACAGGTTCAGTGGGGACAATGCTCCTAGAATATCTTTCAGAAGGGCCATGAATTTAAAAGATCGCCTTACTGATAGCCATTATGTGGATGTAAAGCAGAACAGTAAATCAGAGAGAGTTGGCTTCTCTAGGTGTCATGGCTGTAATATGTGTATTTAGGCAATAACCTGTCCTGAATTTACTCACTGTGACTTGAGAGGAGTTTGCTGCAAAATACAACATGAACTGTCACACCAAATTTATAATTTATGCTGGGCAGTGCACCTGTGATAAGATTCTTGTGGGTAAAACTACTAGGTTCATGAAAGATCGGATTCAAGAGCATGTTCAAGCCATTTTTCAGGGTAACCATGACAATGCCTTGGGAGACCACTCTAGAGGCTACCACAGGTGCACCACCTCAGCACTCTCCTTCAGAGTCTTGGACCATGTACAGTAGCATCCCCAGGATAAAACTCACTTTTAAAGCACTCTACAGTATGCTGCAGCAGACCTGCTGAATAAAGCAATGTAATTTCAATGGCAATTAGTCCCTTTTGTCATACAGGAAACTGTGGCATTCACTTCATCCTGGCAGTGTCAGTAAATTAAAACTCATTGTTCAAATTCCTATTGTACTATTTTTTTTTTTGTATTATCTGTTAATGCTCCCCGGCCCCTTGATTGAACACTCCTTCAGGTCGCCTAGGACCACCCCAGCCTGCCAATCACCCCCTGTTGCCATGATTGTATATATGAAGTGGACCAAAACTTCATAATTACCTCCTAATGCGTTATATGAAGCAAAAAACATATGGTGGTTATATGTCATACATTTTCACTATGAAAAATAAATATTCCAGTCTTTAAACATAAAACATTGATTCACATATTCCATTTTTAATTAAGTAAATTGTATACGTTACTAAATTTCCATTGCATCAAAAATACCTGTTACTTTACTTATAAGTTCCTTCTTTTATGTTTTTATCTGTATGGGAAACCCTTGTACACAATGACTTCCTTGATCTGCATCTTGTTATTTATTTATTCATTTATTTTAGTTAAAAGTTGGTAACCGTGAAAAGCACACTGAGCCACTGCTCGTTTCCAGGTGCGACCTGGGGAAACAAACATGGCAGGAATACAAAAGGGTACATTGCTGGATACAGAAACTGTAGTTGTAAAATAGCATGAAAGATCATTTGAACAAATACAAACCACACGCAGTAATTTAACATTGAGCGGCAGTACAGTAATGAGAACAAACAGGAGAACTGTTTCAGTAAGTGCACTGGGGACCAAGTGCTAAGGAGTCAGAGTTGTTGAAGAGTTTGCCAGGCTAAGAGAGAGCTGGGGTGAGAAGCAAGTGTAGGGAGAAAAACTAGGTAGCAGGGATGGGGTTCAGGAGGGGGAGAGTGGCATAATCAGATTGGGTCAGGGAGCAGATGAAGAAGGGATTTGAGAGAGGAGAGTGAAGGGGACTGGTGAGTGTCCGGGGGAAGTTGGCACCATAGAGATGGGAAGTGATAGGAAAAGGCTGCCTGGCCAGCCTTGGTGTGAGGGTGAGGGAGGGAGAAACAGTGAGAGTCTCTGGAGCAAGGGAGTAGATAGAGGGGCTTGTCGGCATTAAGAGGGAAGAGAGGTAGGAGGGGAGTGTTCCAAACCAGTATTTAGCAATGAAGGAAAGGCAGTGAGTCACCCGCCTGTGGGGCAGAGGCATGATGAAGGGGGAAGAGTAGAAGAGACAGTGCATGAGAGGGGGGTATAAGAGGTGGCAAAGCAACAGAAAGAGTTATGGAGAATGTCTAGTTTAGTAAGGGTAGATGAGGGGCGGAGCCATAGACAGTGTCAGCATAGTCTATAACTGGAAGAATCGATTTTTGTGAAAAGATCCCAGGAGGTAGGTACGGGGAGAAATTCCCTGTGTCAGTAGAGAACACCAAGCTTTGGACATAGTTTTGGACAGTTGACATCAATGTGCGATGAGAAATTGTGTTTGCTGTCCAACCATACCCCGAGGTATTTGAAGGTGAGGACCACGTCGAGGGGGGCACCATCCAGTGTTACAAACTCAGAGATTGACTTGTAACCCCTAAGTGGTGCTATCTCTAGGGTTACTACCCCTGCCTGTACTTCTGACAACAGGTTGAGGGGCCTGGGTTTAAATTTATCAATTACTGGAGTTCCCCTACCTTCCGTAACTACAAGGAAATGGTGCCTCCACCCAAAGTAATAATAGTTGGGGGATCTACTTAACCTGGTACAGCCCTCTGGGAATCTATAGCCACCCACAAGCCTGCCTAGTGACCAGATACCTTGCAATGGGAAACAGCCCTTCACAGCAGTTAACATACAGTTAGCAATGGACAATAATAATTTGCACACACCCCTTTTTTCACTTACCACCAGGGTCTGGTCTTTAGCAAACACCCCGGAGCCCCCTGTAAAACAGTATTCAAAACAGGCATGCACTTTTAAATGCTTTTCTCACAGACACATTAACCTTAAACCAGGCAATGAGATATTCGGGAGTCAGTTCAACAGTGAAACAACAAATCTGAATTTATTGAGGGGATGTGAACAAGGGAAAGGGGGGCAAATCTAGATGAATGATTACTATACTGGATTTTAACCAGACTACTTTGCATACATGCATTCAGTCCCACTATAACAGTCTTGCAATGGCTGGGTACCCAGAATGTTGGCGGCTAGCCAGAATGGTGCCCGGGGTTGCAGCTGTTGTTGGGGCCCTTGATGGGAAGAAAAGGCAGTTAGACATGCACAAACAAAGACCTTGACTAATTGTATCCTTGGTCGGTTGGTCTAGTCCACTGAAATCCTGCAACACATTAAATGAAATCAGATGGTACCACAGAATGATTTAAGAAACTGTTGCAGGGAGTTACCCTGAGTTTACTCACAACACCAGTAGGTAGAAGATGGCCTGGTGAAATGAAGACCTTTTGCAGAGCACTGAAGAGCATGGGGAAGCTGGGTCAGCTTGACTCAGCTCCGCTTCATGGCTTTTCCCTCCAGGTGGCCGCAACCTGTGATGCTTTGCTGTGCAGGGGCTGGATCCCCAAGCTGGTCTCTCACCGACAAAACAGTAACTAGTGCAGGAACAGATGGCTTGGGCTGTGTTTGGCATGATCCCAAGGTCAGACAAACACTTCTGGCAAAGTTCAGTTCTTTTGGCTGGTGGAAACCTCCAGCTGTTTGACAATTTGACCGAACAAGGCAACTGGCTCCCAGTGGCAAATAGGTGTCCCTGATTATCAGGCCTCGGCCTACCTCGTGCATTCAACACATTTAAAGAAAACAGCATCCACTTCTCAGTTCAGCTTCAGGCCAGTTCACAATTACAACCGCTCTGCTGCACAAACCTTTTAACCTGCAAAGGCAGTCTCTCATGACCAATTCCCGAACTTGGAACTGCAGACACCTACCGGAGGAAACTGGGCTTTTCCTGAGTCAGAACCCCGCAAGCTTGAACAGGGCTCCTACTCTACAGATATGCAGGACAAACTCTCCACAGAAACTCCTCTCAGTTCAAGAGCTTGAACTGCACTCCTCACTGTTTTAAAATATTTCTCAGACGTGTCTGTTTTACTGCTATCAAGCAGTTCAGTGCAGAAAATAATAACAGTGAGGCAAGTCAGGCCTTTCCCCTGCCAGTTCTCTTCAGCTCCTTTCCCAGAGCTGCTTCTCGATGGCTTGAGGTGCTTAGTCTTTCCTTCTACTAGCAACTGCCACTTTTTTCTATCAGTTCTTGGACTAGTCTGGCTTTTCTGGGTTCCAGTTGGCTAGGGGAGCTGTCAGTCATAGTTCTGGTGCTCCCCTTCATCAGTTTTGGTGCCAACCTGAAAAAAGTACAAGAACTATAGCTTTTTCCCATGAGACACTTGAGCCAAGGTCCCTTGTGTCTCAATTGGTCCAAATCCTGGAAGTTCCGGACCAAACATGGTGGCTCCTATTTGGATGCATAAGCTGCAAGAAGGCAGGTTAAAATGAGCACTCTAATTTACATACAACAAATTAGAAGTAAATATTCACAATACTAGTTAGTGCGCCTTCTGCTGTAACAGCGACAGCAGAGTTGAGCAAATCGGGGTGATGCCCAGCCGGTTGCAAGCTCTGAAACACTTGGATCCTCAGCCCAGGCCAGTCACAGCACACTGGCAGTGTCACTTAAAGGGACAGGTGCGGAGGCACATCATGGTACTCTTACACAGATCAACAGGATCACCCCATAACTATGGATTTATTGTTTCCAATGGATGTTTGCCTGGCAGTGGGCATTGCTGGAGCCCTGGGAGACACTTATGGTAAGCCCAAAATTGATGGGGGGGGCTACAGACTGAAGTCTGGATAGCCTCTGCCTGGCTACAAAGAGTATAGAAATGTTTTTCTTTAGTATCTAGTTTTAGTTGGTTTACCCGGAACCAGTGTTGTACTTCTTCACAGTCATGCTGTAGTAGTGTTATTACATCAGCAGCAGAGGTACCTGAGGAGAGGAGAGGATCACAGTATCATCTGTGCACATGTGAATTTGAGAGGAATTGCAGACAGAGGGTAGGTCATTTATGAAGACTGAAAAAGGAATAGGACAGAGTATGGAGCCCTGGGGGATACCAGCTAAAATGGGAAGGGGGAAGGAATAGGGCATTACCTACAAGGACAGATTGCTGTCTATTATGCAAGTAGGATTTGAACCAGTTTACAGTAGACAGAGAGAGGCAAGATGAAAGGAGTTTTTGGAGCAGAAGGTAGTGGGGAATCAAAATCAAAGGCTTTAGCTAGGTCAATAAAAATTGTAGCTGTGAATTGGCCATGGTCCATGGTGGTGGTGGATTGGAATTGGATAGAGGTGGTGATATGTAGCAAGGAGGAGATTGTAGAGTGCTATTTCTGGAAGCTTGATTGATAAGGTAAGAGTATCTTGGAGGCAGTGAGATGTTCCAAGAGTCTAGAGTAAATCAATGACTCTTGCAGTTTGGTTCACGAGGGCAGAAGGGAGATGAGTCTGTAGTTACCGGGAGAAGTAGGGTCCCTGCCTTTGTGAAGTGAAAATACCATGGACAGTTTCCAAACCTGAGGGACAGTTCTGGTTGAGAGGGATAGGTTAAGAAGGTGTGCTAAGGTGGTGGCAATTGCAGGGGCAGAGATACAGAGGAAAGTTGGGTGGATCCCATTTGGGCTGGATTTAGAAGGGTTAAGGGCCATGAGCACATTGTAGACTTCCATAGGGGAGATGTAGGGAAAGCTGAAGCCTGTATCTGGAGGAAGGGAGGAAGATTCTGTGTATGTAGAATTAGATTTATCAGGGAGAGCACAAGTTGTTAACAATTTATTGAACGTGTCAGCAATAGTGGGAGGATCAGAGATTCTTGAGCCCTCCAAATTGAGGACTAAGGGAGCGTGAGTTGCTGCGGGGTTAAGTAGGTAGTGTACAATCTTCCAGAAATTAGTTGGATTGCAGGAGTTTGATTGTAGTTGGGATTTAAAGTAGGAGGCTTTGGCCAGACAGATGGCCTTGGTGCAGGCATTTCTTGAGGATTTGTGAAGTTGTGTGTGTGCAGGGGACTGGAATGCTTTACATTTAGCCCAGCACTTGTTTCGGGTTCTGCATTGGGTGAGGAGATCAGACATAATCCATGGGTGGTGGTGATGACGCTTGACTCTGGCCTTTTTTAATGGGACGTGAGTGTTCCAGATGTGGGTAAAGGTGTCAGTAAAGTGGTGGAGGGCTGCATCGATGTTGAGAGCTGAGAGCATAGGAGACCAGTTCGCATGAATGAGGTCCTGGAGCAGGGAATCGGAGTCAAGGTTGTGTAGAGGGCAATACCAAATGTACTTGGGGGGCAGCTTTTGGGACAGTTACCTTGTGAACACAGTAAGTGATGCAGTGATTGCTGAGGGCATTGCTGAGGACATCTGGGAGGGTCCCGGCAGTTGTGATGTAGTCAGGATGAGAAGATAGCACCCAGTCAAATAAGGAATGGTTTGTGGATTTAGTGTTGAAGCGGGTTGGCTTGGAAATCAGTTGTGTGAGGTTTAGTGCCTCAATTTTGAGGAGAGTGGGTTTAGAGGAAGGGGAGAGCCTGTCAAGTTTAAAATCTGAGTAGGATGAGCTCAACTCTGTCTGCATGGGAGGAGATGGAGGAGATACATGCGATGAGTGAGTCATGAGATAGCTTAGAGTGGTGTAGAGTACTCCGATATATATAGGGAGACAAGAGGGAAGGGAAAGGAGGACAATGAGAAGCTCATGTGAGGAGGGGCAAGCTTCGCGATAAGAGATGGAGCAAGTTAGAGAATACCTGACACACGGTAAATAGCTATGCTGCCCCCACGTTTGCCTCAATCCTGGCGGTAAACATTGAAGTCAGGGATAGAGATGGAGGAATCAGGAATCCTTGATGGCAGCCATGTTAGAAGAAAACACATATAAAGCTGTATTACATTATCATGCATTTTAAATTGCAGTGTGTCTTTAAAGAAAATTATTTACTCACTCAGTTGTCCTTCATATTTTTACTTTCTTTCCTTAATGGGTTTCAGATAAACTGGCTTGTAATCTGTAAAAATATCTAGTTTTTAATGGAAATTATCCTGAATACTGTAAGCTTTTTTCATGTGCTCAGTTACTCTTAAATCGCGGTTCTCACCTCGTGAAGACACTCACTTCTGGTGTCCTGTTCTAAGGTTCCTGTGTATTGGTAATAAGAAAACATCATCTCCTTCAAAAATAAAAATATTTCAATCATTTTCAAACATTACAGACAAATATCTATTGGAAAAAAATACCACCTGAGGTTCCTACTTTAGAAAGACTGCTACTTTGGCATCCTGCTGCACGGGCTTATCGTCAAGTTTCAAAGGTGACTCTGCATCCTGTTAATGCAGGTTTTATGTGGAACGCTGCATCATCACCAGGTAACCCATGATGCAGTGATGCTGGCCTAGGTGAGTGTCATGGGTTGCCTGGTGATGATGTAGAATTCTGTATAAAAATGGCATTAGGGGCTGGCCCGGTGGCACTGAGGGCTGAGGCACTGGATGCCTTACCTTGTACCACGCCATGTTCGGGAACAAGCACGGTCCACCGGGGGTCAGCCGGGGAGGAGAAGGATAGAGCACCCAACAGCTGCTCCCCTTCTCCAGGAGGGCAGGCAACCTGCAAGCTCCCGCTGTGATACCGCAACCTGGAGGAATTCGGATGGAAGGTGCGGTAGAGGGAGGTAGCAGCATGGGAACGGGGCAGACGTTGGCAGAGGGACGTAGCAGGAGGCACGTCTCAACGCATCTCCTTGCTCATTGGCCTTCATTGCACGCCAATGCCTGGGGACAAACAAGGAAACAACCCCCTGTCTCTCATAGGAGACAACTCCACACTGAACATCCTCTGCTCGTTGGGGCAGACTCCTTTGTGCAGGTCCACCTCCATGGCAGAGTTGTTGGGGAGGTAAGTGGGTCCCCTCCTCACCACACACCGGGGGGTTAAATGGGTACCTAGGTCAGAGGAGAAGTGGAACAGTGTACTCTAGGGGCAGACACCGGCGATGAGACTTATGCATATGGGGCAGTCTGAGAGAGTGGAGAGAGGGGACAGTAAGGGCAAAAATATAGAGTTAAAAAAACTTAAAAAAAATAGCATTGGCAGGAGGCACAAACCCCTTTGAAACTTGGTGAGTCTTTATGATAATGCAAAACAATTACATATGTGTTGTCTTCTAACAAAATGCAGATCAGGAAAGTTACTGAGTGCAAGGGTTTCCAATACAGATAAAAACACATAAGAAGGAATGTATTAATAGTTCTTTTTATGCAATGGAAATTTATCAATGTATGCTGTACAATTTACATAATTAAAATGGAAAATATGAATCAATTTTTTATGCTCGAAGACTGGAATATTTATTTTTCAGAGTGAAAATATATGACGTAACCATTATATGTTTTTTGCCTCATATAATGTATTAAGAGGTAATTCAATGGCCTATGCAGCCAGTATGATGTAATGCTTGTGCAACTGTGTTACTTGGTGTTGGCCATTCGCGCTCTCTATTCAGAGGAATTACCACCCTGTAGGGTACCAAAGACAAGGGACCCTCAAGGGTTCCACCACTAGAGGTACCACAGGATGATTCCCTTGGCTGAAGGTACCTTAGGAAGCATCCCAAGGAGAGAGACGATGCGACTGGAGGAGGATGGGAGGATGGGAGGATGGTGGGGCAAAGAAAAAGTGCTTGAGAGGGAGGCTTAGAGGAACTGCTTATGTAGCACAGGAAGGGGGAGTGGCTGGCTGCTTGTCCATTGAACCACAAGCATAGTCTTCCAATTCAATGGCCTATGCAGTCAGTATGATGTAATGCTTGTGCAACTGTGTTACTTGGTTTTGGCTGTTTGCCCTCTCTGTTCCAGAATAATTACCAACCTGTAGGGGTACCAAAGGCAAGGAACCCCTAGAGGTGCTGTGGGATGGTTCTCTTGGCTGAAGGTACCTTAGGAAGCATCCCCAAAAAGAAAAGTAGTAGTACAAAAACACGTTAGCAATCAGTAGCTGTGAGGCATGGTAGTAGATTAGGCACCAGGCAGCTTGATAACGTAATGAGATGCACAGGTTAGCAATGGCATGAGTACGATGGGTTGGGCCGGAGATTGAGGGGGCCTCCTGAGGAGAGAGGGAACAGCAAGTAGGGACACCATCCACCTCCATCCAACAGCAGAACCCACCTAAAGGAACTAGGGAACACTAAATACAGCTAACTAATGTTTATGACCTGAGGCACGGAGGAGGAAAAAAAAAACCTTTGAGGAGGAAATCTCTGGGGATCCAAGACCTAGGTCACCTTCCCTCCAGACTTGGGATGTTTTGTTCAGTGACGCCTCTGCTGCTGCAACTTAGAAACCCAATTAAAAGGGGGTGGAAAATATTCAGAGGAAAGCTCTCACTCGATCCCTCTAATGGGAATGCCATGAAAGGTTACGAGAGTGCTCCGCAACATCGGGGGAAACCAAGGCGAGAGGAGGAGGAGAGCATTGACTGCTGAGGCACTCACCTGGCCTACCCACCCTTAAAACAAATCAGGTGACCCAGAGGCAGCCATAGGGAGAATGCGGTGAAGGTGTCTTGCTAGTGGAATACTAGTGCCAAAGGAGATCGCTGTAACCACCCTTCATGGCTAGTCTTAAATTCTACACCATGAGCTGCCGTCAAGTCTTGAATAGCTAAAGCCAGGCTCAGAGTGAGGATATTCCCAGCTATGGGCCAGGTGAGAAGGACCTCGCCCCAAGTCAGGCACGCTCGTGATGCGGACTTCATAAGTGCAGAGAGAGACTGTCGGCTGCAGAGCCCTGTGCCATGGAATGATTATGGCTGGGGCTGGCATACCCCAGAAAATGACTGAGGAGGAGTTGAATGAAGTGTTGAGTGCTGGGACCCTCACATAAGTCAAATGTGGTAGTAACGAGCATTGAACAAATGAATTGTGTGAGCAATGAGTGGACCTGCACGTAGGTCAGTAAGCAGAGTAAGTAAATGATCAGACTAGGACCTGCATGGAGTTGAAGGAGCAGGAAATATGAATAGCGAGGCAAGCCAGCCAGGCAATCAAGGAAACCAGTGAAGGTGACAAACTACTCAAAGGATTTTAGTAGCAAAGCAGGATTCAAACATGAGTTAGTATGCCACACGGGTCCACAGCTCCTCAACAACACCTCCAGTCCCCACCATAGGAAAAATAAGAAGTGATAGGAAGGTGCCATGACCCACTTGCAGATATTAAACATAGTTTACAGCATCAGCAGTAGCTTAGCTGACCTCCAGAATATAATAGCAGTGTGCAAATGTAATAGAGCAGCCTCAGTATTGAGTAATTATGAGTTATAGGGGTAACAATTCTAATGAACATAGACTATAGGGAGGCAATGCTCTGAAAGCAGCAAATTGGCTAGGCAGTGCAGTGAAAACAGCAGCATTGAGATACGTGGTGTAAATTCAGGAAGCAGGATTGAGCTGCATGGGCTGAGGTTCAAAGTGAGCCTGAACCAGGTGAAAACAATTAAGGTGCATGGCATGGAGAGCAGCAGCAGGGAAGCAGCTTGAGCTGAAACACACAGATAATGATTGCAGTTGTATTGTGAGTAAATGGGAGCAAGTAGCATGAGCTCTGGATTAGCAAAATACAAGGAGTTTAGAAAAAGAAGCCCCCCCAAAAGAGAGCAAAACAAAAGACACACAAACACAGAAGAACAGGGAACAAGCAATACAAAGAAGCCCACAGCCGGAGGCAAACAATACAAACCAAATGCAGGAGAACAGACAACAGAAGGCCAGCAGAAACAAACAGAGCCAAAACACAGCAAGGCGGGAGGTGGGCAGGCCCCAGCAGGCTGCAAAGGACAGACCGACAGAGTCTCTGGCTGCAAAGAAAAAGTACGTGAGAGAAAGGCTCAGAGGTACTGCTTATGTAGCACAGGAAGGGGGAGCGGCTAGCTGCGTGTCCATTGAACCACAGGCATAACCTTCCAATTATGGAGTTTTGGTCCACTTCATTTATGCAATCATGAGAGTAAATAAAAAATAGTATATATAGAGAGAAGTAATAAGAATTTGAGCGGTGAGTTTTAATTTATATTGTATAATTTTAGCCATTTACCCTGATGAGACCAGTAGAGTCTTAAAACATTGGTTTTGGAATTAAATTTAATTTGAGCAAATGACAAGAATAAAACAAGCATTTGTCAATGCGGAACGTTGGTTTCTTTTTTAACGCTGGCACTTCCCTGAGCTCCCTTTATAGCCTGCAGTGTACCTCATCTGGTCCCATAGCCTTATGTACTTTCAAGACAGCAACTTATTTCAGTAACATCTATTTAAATCTCACCCTCTTATGCATCCAACACCCAGAATTTGTTTTTTGGTTTTCCTGCCGAAAAAAAACCTTTAATGGGGACCAGCAGAACCTGCCCACCTCCATGGCCAGCCCCCATCTTATAAACTAATTTAAGTGAGAGGCAGCAGCACCAAGAATGCAGAGTAATCCCCCAAATGTACATGGGAGGCAGCATCACCAAGAATACAGAGTAATCCCCCAAATTTAAGCAAGAGGCAGCAGCACCAAGAACACAGAGTATCCCCCCCCACAACAACAAGCAGTGACCTAACCACTCTGTCCATCCATGCTCCCCCTGCACCAGCACCCTGTACCCAGCACCCAGTTCTCCTTATTAGGAGACTGCAATTGCCACCGACGCCTACCAGTCTAGCACAGCACAACCCTCCCTCCTCCACTGCCGAGTGCCATCTTCTAATAAATGAAACCGTGCTGCTTGTTGCTATAGTACAACCAGTAGATCACATTGCAAAAAAGTTCATTAATACATCAGTTAGGGTTTTTATTAGATTGTCAAAAGCTGGGAAATTCAATGTTAGGGTTCCCACCCCTACCCCCCACCCTCCACACACCAGCAGGCATCAGTGTGTGCCATTGGTTCATCAGGCCCAACTCTCACCCCATTCCATGTGTAAACAAGCTGGCATGGTACAGTATTTATTTATTTACTTAAGAGATTTACCAGGAAGGCATGCTGAGTGGAGTATCGCTTGATTCCAGATGCACCCTGGGGGTAGGGAGTTACAGTAGTACAGTATAGAAGAATGGGGTGAGAGTTAGGCCTGTCGACCCCATAGCACACCCCAACACCTGTTGGTGTGAGGAGGGTGGGGGTGTGGGGTGGTAGGAGTGGAACCCTAACATCGAATTTCCCAGCTTTTGATGATCTAATAAAAATCCTAACTGGTGCATTAATGTAGTTTTTTGCAATGAATTTCCCTTCTGTTTGAGACAATATAATAGTATCCTTATTTTACTGTTGAAGTGCAGGGTCCGAATTCCCCAAAGTTATGTGTGTGCATAGAATAAATTCAACAGACGCACATAACTTGGGCATTTTCAGTAAATTTTCACCATGTTCTTTTGGGGACCATACATCATGAACACAGTGGCACTGTCATTTCATTAATCTGTCCCGAAATTTGATTTTGCAAAGTGGTCACACTATGCTGTGCAACAGGTGCGAAAACATGTTTTGGTCAGGTTGTGAAAAATGACAGCTGTATGCTGTTCATGAGGAGATGTGAAAAATGGCAATGTTGAAAATCTGGAATAAAAATATGAAAAATTGTCAAAGTAAACGAGCGTGCGTAGAACCTGCACAATGCACACTCGTAACGTGGTCATTTTTTGGAATTATGTCACCAGATTTTCAACATCGGGTTTTTGAGACTTCCTCTCATGAACACTGACACTGTGATTTCATTGATCCATCCTGAAAGTTGATTTCACACAGTGACCATGCCATTCTGTGCCACAGGTGTGAAAACACATTTTAGGCAGGATGTGAAAAATGACAGCTGTACTGTTCATGAGGAGGTATGAAAAAAATGGCAATACTGAAAATCTGGAGTGAAAATATAAAATTTGGCACAGTGACGAGCATGCATATAAATTGCACAACACACGCTTGTAACGCAGTCATTTTTGGGACTTTTTGCACCAAATTTTCAACATGGGGTTCTTTGGACCCCACCTCTTGAACACTGGCACTGTCATTTCATTAATCAGTCCAGAAAGGTGATTCCCCACAGTGACCATGAAATCACCTTTTGGGACTGAGTAATGAGATGACAGTGTTAGTGTTCATGAGGTGGGGTCTCAAGAGCCTCATGTTGAAAATTTGGGGTCAGAATTCCTAAAAATGGCTGAGATATCAAGATCAGTTGAAAGCCCATTGACAGCCATTATATGGTTTATCTTGATTCCTTCAGTTCACGGTTTACCTTTGAAGAGTGCAGACATGTCCTGGTCCAGAGAAGAATGCAGCCGATGACCTCTGGAGGTAAGTATGGGGTAAAGGGGGTGTATGGAAGGTGGGCACACAGAGGTAGGGTTGGGATGGGGGGGGAGAAGTGGGGAGACAACGAGGGACCATATTCTTTTTCCAGGTTTGAAAAAAAAAGACATGGGGGGACTGTTTTCTTTTTTATAGGTACATTATACATTTGGGGACACTAGGAGTGGGCTACCCAGTGCCCACACTGTTGGGGGAAGAAGGGCTACTGCTGATGCAGGGATTGGGCACCCCACTGTTAGCAAACATAAGGGAGGAAAATGACAACACTGCTGGGGAGAAACATTCTGGGAACACTGGGAGTGGGCTTCCCAGTGTTTCACAGCAGTACATGGGGATTTTATATACAACTGGGGACACTGGGAGTGGGCTACCCAATGTCCCACACTATTGAGGGGAGAGGGATACTGCTGACATGTGGACTGGGCATGCTGCTGTCATTAAACCTTAGATCAAGAGGGCACACTGCTTGGGGGGAAGGGGAACCATACTGGGCTAAAGGACAACTGGGGACACTGGGAGTGGGCTACCCAGTGTCCCACACTGAGGGGGTTGGGGGCCTGTTTTGTTGGTCTGGGAAGGAGAGTTTTTTTTTGGTGGGGGCCACTGTTGCTTACCCTTTCACTCCAAAAGCTGATCAGTTGTTTACTGACGTGGGCTTCATGCAAATCAAAGGACCAAAGCCCTCTCTGATTGGAACGGCTTCAGCTCTTTGAAGTGCATGACCGTTCAGCCCACCTAGCAGAGAGTTGCGTTGAGACCACACCTAGTGGTCATTGGTGCCAACTGCCAAGCCCATTACAAGCCCCTGGTTTTGTGTACTGCAATGGGCCTGGCAGCAACAAACACCCCAAATCCCATATTGCAACAATACGCTGGGTTGCGCATGCGCGCAACCAATGTAAAAAGAGTTTTATGAAGGCATTAAATTGGTCCAGTTGTTTGGATTTTTTCTGATTAATACATTTTTGGGACACTGGACCACTATATAATGGATGTCTAAAAGGGACTTTGGGTTTCATTTGTTTTTCTTATACCTATTTATAAAAAAATACAAATGCACATTGTTGTGATCCATTTGGGAGGTGCTATAGGGGATTGATTACATAATATATTTTAATTTTTGTTGTAATGGTACAATTATGGATAATTATATACATTTTAATTATTTGCCTTTGTGGTTCTCTACCCCCAACCCTCTCTTAAAGCAACAGTACTTGTTAGTCAGTGAAGAAACTAATAATATAGTTTTTTTTTAGCAAAAATGCATTTCTGACAACCTAAGATTCATGCTCAGTATATTTTTTGTTTTCTCAAATGTTAAGACTTTTTTATAACTGAATTTGTAATTAACGACTCTCGTAATTAAAGATGGCCATTTTTAAGAATCTCTTCCCCTGGTGTTACTTGTTGAATGTACATGCTAGATTCATGCTGTAGTTGTGTTAGGATGGTTCTTCCACCTGTTGCTGATAGTAAGCAGCACGCAATTTTAATTTTTTTTGTCGTGGGTGTGGCATGGGCTTGGCATAGGTGTGGCATGGGAACTTTCATAAATTTTAAGACCCCACATCTTGGTTCAGAAATGAAAGAAAATGAAAAGAAAATGTGCATCTTGATATTTTTGCCAGACAAACCTTACTACTGAAAAATGTGTATCATTACCAACAAATACTGCTGCTTTAAATTTTTCTTAGCTCAGCTGTTGTAATAATTCAGTTCTGTGGGGAGATCTGGTCTTTTGGGTATGGCAAGGCACTCATCAGCACCCACGACCTTGAATCACAAGGAAACGTTTAAGCAGCCCTTCGAAATGTTTGATGGTATGCGATGGGCAGGATACCTGCCTTTAATTGTCTTCCCCCCTTCCCTTCTGCCACTTGCTTACTGCCCACTCCGCGTGTGAATCATGATATGTTACATACGCGTATCAGTGGTGGGTAGAAGGTATGAAGCATCCACAATAGTGAATTACATTATGATTTGAGAGCAGTCTTTGTGCTGCTTTATGGAGTGTGAATAATGATCAGCTTACTAACCTCCCATCGCCATTCCAATCAGAAATACCTCTCTGCAATATGGGAATAAATTAGAATCTGGACTGTTTCCCCAGAGCTGTAATAAATATGTGCTTGATAAATTATGAAACAGATAATCGGCATGCCTTTATAAATAAATTAGAAAGGAATCGTCCTAAAATGGGCTTTGCAGACATGACAACTTAGTTTAAAAACTGCTTCCAGAACATTGACTGACTGTGGTTATGAACATAATTTAAATATACTTATGTGTTTTAAGTAGCTTAACTTTGTTATAAATAGCACTGTTATGCCACATTTGCACAATGTTTTTTGCACAGATTTACACAATTGCACAAGGTCACATTTTATCTAGTCTTGCAACATGACTGGTGAATTTGAACAGTCACCTCATGAACATTTAAAACTAAGTGTTTTAGTATTGGGTCAGTTGTAATGTAAGCACCACCCCCTGATGAAGCCTTGCAGTGCTACATGGGTGTGTTTGCCAGCCAGTGGGTAACACGGGTGAATAAAAACTCAGTTTAAATTATTTTCTTTGTTGTGTATGCCTTTTTTTATTTCACTGATGTTACAGTCTGTGACTGAGTGAAGGCAGCACCGTTAGCTGTACATTGTGCGCATTTTTTTCTGCAGGTAAGTCAGCCGCCCCCTTGGTAAGTTCACTTGCTCCATTTTCTGGTTGTACTAATACAGAATGGGATGAGTGGGTACACTACCAAGAGGGGAAATGGCAAAGTGGTTTGCATCATTGATGTTGCTAGGTAGAATGATTGGGCCTAAATACCTTCTGAATATTTCCATTGGTGTTCTACTCTGAGGTGACAAGTAAGACATCGTGGGATGCCTACAAGGACTCTGACAACCTTTCTGTCCTTAAAGTATGACTGCTTTTCATCTGCAAGTCTGTATTTCTCGTAGAAGAAAGGATTGGACTGGGGTCACTTCTGCCCATCTCTGGTCACTGTCTGGGTGAAAGCAGAGGATCCCCATGGCTCTTATCGATGAAGCATGGGGGAGTTTTTCTAGTGTCATAGCCAGCATTTCCCCATCAATAAAACAGGCCCTTGTAACCCTTGCTTCATTTTCTGATTGTACTAATACAGAATGGGATGAGTGGTCACGCTACCAGGAGGGAGGTGGCAGAGTGGTTTCATCATTAATGTCGCTGGGTAGAATGATTGGGTCTAAATATCTTCACAGATATTTCCTTTGGTGTTCTACTCTGAGGTGACAAGTAACATGTCTTGGGATGCCTACAAGGACTCTATCAACCTTACTGGCCTTAAAGTTTGACTGCTTTTAACCTGCAAGTCTGTATTTTGTGTAAAAGAAAATGTTGGACTGGAGTCCCTTCTGCCTATCTCTGCCCACTGTCCAGATGAACATAGAGGACCCCATGGCTCATATCAATGAAGTATAGGAGAGTTTTCCCGGTGTCATGGCCAACATTTCCCCATCAGTAAAACAGGTCCATGTAACCCACCCCAGGACACACCTGGAAACAAGCTGTCCCAGTTGACTGTTCCTTTGCTGGTCACACATGGTAAATCAATCAATCAATCAAATAAGCTGTTTTTCAAATACTGTTTCTCTGCTATTACCATTCCATCTTTACTGGCTTTTCAGCAGTCTCAGAGGGCACTTCTGACTTACGCTGTAGTGCTGAAGACCATTTTAGAACTGTATGATGTAGTTTATTTCCTTGCTAAGTCCTTGGATTGTTCTCACACTGTATCTGTGTTCTGCTATAGAATTTTGAAATGGAAAACGATACTTATCGCGAATATGTAAATCCAAAACTCCCAATGAGTTTCATAAAAATCTAATAAAGATGGAACAATAAAAAAAATCAGACTCATGATTCAAAACTCAGCATCCATAGGGACAAATGGCCTGCAGGTTCAGTGCTGTTCTCCTTTAAAAATAAATATTTAATCTAATCAAAGATCGGATTCCCCACTAAACACACAATATAGTTTTTGTTTTGGATTTGTAAAACAATTCTTTACATAGAGTGATTCATCCAGGAGGTTATAGTTACTGTATATGTCATTTTGGGGTTACTGCATTAAAATTGTGCAATGGTCGTAAGTAGCACTAGGAAATGTTTTTATTATTTTAAATAAATATGTTTAGTTGAGAGCAGCTTTTCTAAACACAACAAGCACAGGTGCATGTTATCTTGAATTGTGGCTCCAGTCTGTAGTCTTTGTTATCAAATGTCTTACTACAGTAAGTCTAAATGGGGATGGCTGTCAGCAACAGTCGAATATCTGAGGGTAGGTCAACTGCATCAGGCTCTGTTGCTTAGCTTTCATCACTTTGCTTTAGAATGGGGGTACAGCATAATCGCACTGTCTTTTCGTTTAGTCAATGTTTGGTGATTGGGACGGTCATGCTAAGCCAGAGTTAATTTCCAGGAGCGACGCAACGGGAGGGGGCGATGGGGAAAGGTACAAACATATATAATAACAAAACAGCAGTAAAATACTGAGAATTCAGAAACGCAGATCAGAATATACAAAATATATCCACACCGCCTTTACTAGACCTGTCTAGTACTCTAATCCTGTGTAATTATGTTAAACTCCTCTATTTTTGGATTCCTTGTCCTGTTTATTGTATGATATATTGACTATAACCACAAGTCACAATGTATCTCTGTACATTATATGTTTTCATTTCCTGTACTTATAAGTGTAATTTGTTGCCCCCCTTATCTTATGCATGGAATGCTTATATTCTCCGGGTCGCCCCTGAAACAGGGACAGCTTTGTCTTAGTGGGCCTACCCGGTCAACAAAATTCAAATAAAATAAATACGATAAGAGAATACAAAATAAACAAGTCTGAAGACAAAAGTAGGGACAAAAAAAAAACACTCGGAAATGTATGTTACAGCCATGAGGTACAGCAAAGTAGGAAGTTCAGGATGGCCCCATTAGCAGAAAGCATTTATAACAAGGGATAATACAGTTATCAAAGACAGTGTACCAAACTGAGGGAGAGGTGGAAAATGAGGGAGCAGGTGAAGTGACTAGAGTGGTGGTCAGGAGGTAGGTGAAACGGAGTGGACAAGATAGGTGTAGGAGGGGTGAGGGTATAAAGCAGGTGGTGGGAGAAGGCAGAGGTAAAATAAATAGAGGGAGACATGAAATGAAGGAGCAGGAAAATGAGAGTAGCTGAATGAAGTACACTTTTAACTCATTGTTTTTTCATGTCTTAGTCGAGTTGGTTTCTATGTGAACACCTTCAAAAATGTGTCCAGTCTGGAGTCCAAGTTTCACAAGGAAATTGCTGTGGTGAGTAAAGCAAACTCTGCATGCATGTGAAGCATTCTGTCCAAATGGTAACATCTGGGTCTACTGCATATTTTATAAACCTGTTCTCTGTAAAGATATTCCTTTGGCATCAACAGTAATCAGTAGGTTATGTTTGAGAATGTGCTTATTGGAAGTACTGTTGAAGCTTCAGGGCAGAAGTGAAATGTTGGGTGTAGCAGTTCCAATGATTGCCTCCCTCCTGCTGCTGATGCTGCTAATGATACTTTTTGTTTAGGTACCCCAAAAGCAGGTGCAACACCAAGCCAAGAAGTACCCCTAACACCCACTCACCCTTCCTCTAGTACTGGAACCTTGCATGAAGAACTTACAGTATGCCTGAACCTTCTGTGGTAAAAGAACATATGGGACAGAGGCCCCTTGCTGAGTCTCTTTCTTCTGGTGCCACTACAAGAGTGGTGGACCCCCGAAAAGGCACAACAGTGGTTACAAAGAGGAGAATGAGGGCATCCATTCAGAAACTCCACCTGATATCAATCCCACTGAAAAATAAATATGAGGTTTTGAGTACCTAGAAAGGATGGGGTGACTCAGACACTGGGGATGTTGACTGTGATGTGTCCAATAACACTGTTCCTTCCAGGTCATCCCAAGCATTGTCTTCTTCTGAGACTGATGAGGATACTCAAACAACTGCCAGTAAGCCCAGGAAGTGGTGGGGATTATCTCTAAGAAGGGAGTAACTGGAGGTTCAGTGCCTCAGACTGTCTCTTCCCCTCACAGCATAGTATGGGTTCTTCAAATACAGTTTCCATAAAAGTGTGCAGCATCAAGAATGCAAAAAAAAAAAAAAAAACTGTTTCTTTCCTTATTTGTATCACCTGATGGCTGATATAATTACCAGAAACCTGTTTCACTACCGTATTTGATGTTACACAAGCTAAGAAAGTCTGAATAGAGGGCCTGTCCTATTGGACCCTTGGTGAGGATATTGCAGATAAGGTGGGCATTTTATTTAAAGGGGAACATTTTTAAGTTACGCATTTGTTAGACTTTTACCCAGTGCGAACATTATTGTTAGATATTCTATATCACACTGCAAACATTATATTAATGTATATACTCCCCAAGGTAAATCAGGGTGAGTGGATCTATTAGAAACAATTATACCATTCATGCACACAGTTAGACATGTAATATTAGGGGGAGACTTCAGTTCCCAACTGGATGGTTTAGACAGAAGTACTGAGGGGAAGAAAGTCTATTGTGATGTTTTTCCCTAAAGACAATGGTGACTATGGCCCAACTATTGGATATATACAGAGTACTGCATCCAAAGGGTGGCAACTTAATTTAGAAGTACTTATGCCACCCAGATCCAATTATTCTTTTTATTTCTCCTTAAAGCAGGCCTCTTTTTCCTTTATTCTTGTGGGAGTTTTCTGATCACTTGGTTTTACATCATGAACTGCAATGTGGTGAAACTACAGGGAAGGCAAAAAGGTCGGTGGAGGTTGAATATCTCCACTGTCAGTCAGTCCCAGGTACAATAGTCTGAACAAACATTTCTAGTACATAGATACGTAGAATGTGTTGGCAGATGGGGTCTGTGTGGACCATCTAATCTGATCATGTATACTACCCCCCTTCCCGATCAGGCTGCTGTGCTAAAAGTATTCTACACTGTCTGTCCCATGCCAGCTTGAATTCTCTGACCGTCTTTGATCCCACCACCTGTGGAGGGAGGCCATTCCAAGGCTCTACCACCCTTTCTGTACAGAAGAACTTCCTTGTGTTGCTCCTGAACCTGCCCCCCCTTTAGGGGCATATCATGACCTCTGGTCCGGGTACAGTTGTTTATCTGAAGGAGATCCTGTGCCTGTACCCTGTTGACACCCTTCAAGTATTTAAATGTCTCCCTTATCCCTTCTTTGTTCTGGGGAATACATGTTGAGCTGTTTTGGTCTTGCATCATATGACTCATGGTGCAGATCTTGCACCATTTTTTGTTGCCCTTTTTTGTATAGTCTCTAGTCTATATACAGTATGTCTTTCTTAAGGTGAGTTCTCCAGAACTGGACACAGTACTCCAGGTGAGGCCTCACCAGGGACCTGTGCAGTGGCATAATCATGTCTCTTTTTCTACTGGTATTGCCCCTCGCTATGCAACCCAAGATGCCGCTGGCCTTTTGTGCCACCTTTTCACACTGTTTGCCAGCCTTGAAGTCATCTGCAATGATCACCCCAAGATCACGCTTGTGTTTTGTTACCTCCAACTGTTCCCCATTTAGAAAGTAATTCCTCCCTGGGTTGCATCTTCCTAGGTGCATAACCTTGCATTTTTTGACACTGAACTTCAACTGCCAGTTCCCACACAATTCTTCCAATTTCCTACGATCTAAATCCATTCTTTGAGTCCCTTCAGCTAAGTCCACCCTATTGCAGAGCTTTGTGTCATCTGCAAATAGGCATACCTTCCCATTTAGGTCATCAGCTATATCGCCGATGAATACATTGAGAAGTATTGGTCTCAGCACTGAACCCCGTGGAACACCACTTGTAACTCTATCCTCCTCTGATAGTGTGCCATTTACCAATACCCTCTGGGTCTTCCCATTGAGTCAGTTTTGGATCAAGCCTACAATTTGTGGCTGAATGCCCATGTGCTCCAGTTTGTTTATTAGCCTCCTGTGTGGAATAGAGCTGAAAGCCTTGCTGTAGTCTAGGTACACCACATCTACTGCACTCCCATTATCCAACGTTTTTGTGACCCAATCAAAGTATTTGATTAGGTTAGTCTGGCAGGACCTTCCTGCCATGAATCCATGTTGCTTTGGTTCTAGCTATCTACTATTTTCTAAGAATGTCACTATCCTCTCGTTTAGTAGGGATTCCATCAGTTTCCCTACCACCAAGGTGAGGCTGACTGGGTGATAGGTTCCTGCTTCTTCCCTACTGCCACTCTTGTGTAGGGGCACTACTGTAGCCCTTTTTCAATCTTCAGGGACCTCCTCGCTTTCCAGCAATTTGTTAAAGAGCTCCTCCAGTGGGGCTGCTAGTTCCTCCCCAAACTCCCATAGTATCCATGGGTGTATTTTGTCTGGTCCCATTGCTTTGTCGACCTTCAATTTCTTGAGTTCCTCCAGGACTCTTTCCTCCATGAAAGGACTTGTGTCTACTCCCTTGAGATGGTGTGCCCTCCTGCAGTGAGATGGTCCATTGCCTGCTTACTCCTGTGTAAAAACTGAGCAGATGTTTTGTTCAGAACCTCTGCTTTCTCCCCGTCGTCTTCTGTATGCTGGTCCTTGTTTTTAGCCAATCAAACTATTCCCTCTTTGCCCTTTCTTTTCATTCTCATATACCGGTAGAAAGTTTTGTCACCATGTTGGACTTCTTTCACTATCCTTTCCTCTGTTTGAGCTTTTGCAGTCTGAATTGCCTTCCTGACCTATTTAAGTAATTCCCTATATACCTCCTTATCACTGTACTTATTTGTTTCCTTTTATCTCCTGAATTCTTTCTTCTTCTCCTTGATTTTAGATGCCGTATCCTTTGTGAACCAGAGTGGTTTCCTTCACCTTTTGGATTTGCTCACTAGCCTGGTGCACTGTGATGTGGCTAGTATAATTGCTTCCTTCAGTCTCCTCCAGTGTTCTTCCACACCCCCTTCTGGCCTGCAACCCAGATTCTGCCTTGGACAGCTTTTCATTTTGAGGAAGCCTGCCTTTTTGAAGACCAGGACCTTTTGTTTAGAGTGACTGATGTCCTCGGTCCTGTTTACTGTGAACCATACAGTCCTATGGTCACTTGATCCCAGATGGGCTCCCATCTGTACGTTTGGGACTCTGTTAATGTTGGTTAGCACAAGCGAGTAGCTAGACATTTGGTATTGCTATGATGACCCTTTATTATGGTGGGAGGACTCTAAAATGACTATTAAGGAGTGTTTTCAATCACTCAGTAGAAAGAAAGAACAGTCAGATTATCTACATTGTCTAACATCTTGTGATAAATTACACTCCATTGTCAAAGGCAGTGTCGTGATGAAAAAATCCTGTAAGACTCGGATAGATGGCCATTAAGACAGACGTGTAGCTATCAGTACAAGAGGGCAGACTCTTTGTACATGGAACGATGGTACAGTACAAAACAGATATCAGTTGGGGATAGGTATCCGGCATGTAAGTGTAGGGCAGATCATACACTCTTTACTGGCCTAACTGGCCTGGTTGGGGAAGTGGTTTTGAATAATGCTAGAATGTTGACTATAGTGTAACAGTGAAGATGGGTTCGGGAATTTCTGTGATTTTGAAATACCCCCTTTCTCCCCATTCGAAAAAATAATTTTTCTCTACTATTACGGCAGAAGAAATGCCAGGTCATAAAAGGGTTAAATCTGGGCTCCTCATCTGAGTGGACAGTATCCCAAATAAATTCTATAAGGCTTATTTTGTTTTTTTTTGCTTAAGGTTTTTCAATATATGATGGCCACTCTCAAGTCTTCTGCTTCCTTTGGTAGGTCGCTTCTTTTATTAAAAAGGCAGTACTACTGTTTTGCAAAACTGTAGACAGATTAGCCTTTTAAATTCAGAATTTAAAATTGTTTCCAAAATTTTGTGTAACAGACTTCAAAAGGTGATGCAGGAATTGATTAAGCCAGTACAGACCTGCTCCATTCTGAACCGGTCCATACAGGCAAATCTCTGCTTCCTGCGGGATATTATGGAATTGACGAAACAGAGTAAGGTTAATGATTTGGACTTTTGAGGATGTTTCTCGTCCTGGTGGTGGCACTCTCTGTAAAAAGTGGTACCCATGGTCGTCTGCACATTTTGGAAATGACCCCTTTACTTGTTTTTTTCTGAAAAAAAAATGGACCCCTTTAATACAAAAACAAGGAGTCAGTTACAGCCTCCAACCCCCTCCCCCCCCTTTTTGCTTCAAGTGAGGAACCAACCATTGGAACCAACGTGGTAATCTCGGTGGTAATGGGTTTGCATCACATGTACACACAATGTTGTTAAACAGTAATAACAGTATGTAAAAGCTTGTGTACATGTTTAGAATGTATGCTTTCTTAAAGTTGTTTACAGTGCTTTCAGGTAATTTAAATAAGCCTGGTTATCAGTCCAGACATGAACAGCATCTTAGTGCTGACAAGGAGTGAAGATGTATTTACATTGCACTGGTGCACACTCATAGCTATGTAAATACATAAACACAACACAAATAGTTTAGTCCAACAACTAATTTCTAACTGTTCTATGGACTTATGGACCACTGAGCTTGGGAGGGTAAACCTGTGCTTACCTGTTCCCTTTGTCCCAGGTCTGTGGCCCTCATAGTCACTGGTAAAGAAAATGGTGTTAGGCCAACTACTGTTGAGTCCCTCTGGCTCTTCTCTTGTGTTTAACAGACCACATGACCACTAATTTAACAGACCAAATGAGCATCTACTAGTACAAATGTGGTTAATACAGTCTAAGCACCCTAAATGATGGCAAGATCCCGGTACTGAGGCAGAAGCACTACCTCATACAGTCACCTTGTTCCCTATATATGCACTTCTGTGGGGAAATAAGAGTTAGCAGTTATTGCACAGCAGGGAAATAGGAGCACAGCTAGGTCCATGGTCTGTACCAGAAGGCAGGAGCTGGGAGTGGTGCATTAAACCTGTGCTTACCTATTCCCTTTGTCCCAGGTCTGTGGCCCTCATAGTCATTGGTAAAGAAACTGGTGTTAGGCCAACTACTGTTGAGTCCCTCTGGCTCTTCTCTTGTGTTTAACAGACCACATGACCACTACTTTAACAGACCAAATGAGCATCTACTAGTACAAATGTGGTTAATACAGTCTAAGCACCCTAAATGATGTCAAGATCACGGTACTGAGGCAGATGCACTACCTCATACAGTCACCTTGTTCCCTATATATGCACTCCTGTGGGGAAATAAGAGTTAGCAGTTATTGCACAGCAGGGAAATAGGAGCACAGCTAGGTCCATGGTCTGTGCCAGAAGGCAGGAGCTGGGAGTGGTGCATTACCACCCGCCTATGCACAGATTGGTAACCATGCTCTTTCATGAGGGTGACAGGGAGGGGGTCTCCTACCTGGGTTTTTAAGTTGTAGCTTGTACCCTCAGCATGTGAAACAGTAATGTTTTTCAAAATTACAGTGATCTGAGGGATAGAGGGTATGAGGGGAGAGGTTGCATGTTGGGACCCGGGGAGCACCTGGTCCCATGCAGAATCCTATGCAGTACTCCACTGTGACATATACCATCCACACCTTTTCTGTTAATCTCCCAACCCTGCACTTGAGTCTGGCACCACCACGGCACCCCCAGAGATATCCCCAAGTGGAGTGCACAGATATACCTGGTTGGGGGGGGGGTTTGGGGGGGGGCAGCAATAACAAAAATTCCAAGCAAAGCAGCCATCTTTCACACGGTCATTTTTATGTCAACCAACGTCCCTAATCGATAATCTAGAGCCCATTGCTGGGTCCAGGGGGCAAAACAAATGATTGCACACAGCTAAAAGAGCCACATAGTTCTGGGGGCAATCCTGTAGGGCAGAACAAACTAAATGAGGGCAGATTTTAAAAAGAAAGCACCAGAGACTACATTTGCTGTGTGTGAGCCTTTGCGAGCATGACAAGAAAGTAGAGTGTGGGAGAAAGAGCTAGGAACTACAGTCTGGTCAATGATATTTTACTGGGCTTTTAATTGCATAGTTTATACAACCACAAGAATTGATAATACCATTCTAAGTATAAACAAAACCTTCCACTTAAACAGATAAACAAGCAACAAGAAAACAAAAACAAACAAGCAAACAATAAACAAATTCTTCAAACAGATAACAAAAGTAGGGCTAGAGCCTGGGCTAGAGTTTACTGGTGCCACCAAGCCCATGTGGATGCTGCAAGGAGCAAGGCGGTAGAAGGAATAGAAATAACTGCTGGACTGCTATAAAACAGTTATTTGATGGGGTAAGCTATGAAGAAGCAATAGACTTTTATGTAATTGACTTTTGCACAGAACATTTAACTAGTCTACTCCAATTGTAGCACAGGATAACTGCAACCTAGGGGTCCTCCAGGATGGAATGTGCCAGTATGTTTCTACAGCATGTATGCCAGAATCGTCCCAGTCTTTTTTTTTTAATTATTATTCTCTGGTAGCCAGGTATGGCCCACTGGGCACAATGCTTGTTTACAGGGGTAACCCAGGAGCACTGGGGAGGATAAGTGACTTGATCAGTGTCACACAGTATGCAGCTGGAGACTGAAGGAATCAAACCCAGGTCTGATTGATGTACCAAGTCCATTCACAGCTTGTAACTCTAACATCTAGGCTATACTGCAAGCCCAAAATGCAATATACAAACATTATTACAAACAAAAGCAAAACCCCAGAGCAAAGCACATGGAAAGTAATATGAACTTTTACAGTTTACACTGAATTCTTCCTTTTCCAATTCTTAAAGTGTTATATCCCAGTTCCTACCAAAATTATTTATTCCTTCCAACATAAAATGTCCCATTTAACTTATTTTACAGTTAAAGAAAGACATAAATTGGCAATTAAAATAAAATGTAAATGATTTAATGTCGTTTGCAATTATAATGACCATGGGTTATTCAGATACCCGGTTCAGATAGTACTGGATAGGTCCGGTGGATAGGTAACCGGGATAGGTAACATCTGCACCCCTGACAGTAACCCCCTCAATACCCAAAACACCGGGCCAAAACAGCAAGGAAAACCGGGAAGGGAAACAGCCAGGAAAACCTTACCTGAGGGAGGTCCCGGTGGGGTCCTGGGGAGAGGTCTAGGCGCATCCAGGAGAGAGGTGCCAAAAATGCAGGCCAAAATGACAAGGACTGGGCAAAATGTGGGGCAAAACAGGTGCCAAAAACATGAGCCACGGACACGGGCAACTTAGGGAGGAAAACTCAAGAAATCTGCACCCGAATCTGCAATGAGTAAACCCTGCTGAAAATGTGTCTCTCTCCCCTGCCCAGCTCTTCCCGATGGCTCTTTTTCTGGCTTTTTTTTTCAACAGTGCACTGGATTCTGTAGGCCCAGTCTCCGGGATGGAAATGATAGCAGTAAACATGGGAGTAAATGGTGCTCCCAACGGTGCTCCACAGGGCCCGGTCCACCGGGTGCGACTTTGGCCACTGATGTACGCCGCCTCAAGTCCTTTGGGAGTCCCTCCTGGGAGTCATTCACTCAGGCCTTCACTCCAGGTCAAATTCCCTTCCTCACCTTCCCAGCTCGCCTTCCTCCCGCTCTTCTGATAATGTGCCGTCACGTAAGGCACATGCCCAGAAGCTGCACCACAGCGTGCACCACAGTGCTACCTGGGGGGGGGGAGTACATATTGGGAGACAGAGTTGGGCAGGGAGACAGATTTGGGAGACAAAGGGACAGTTAGATTTGAGCACCCCCACTCCAGACACACCCCTGTGTTTAATAAACATGGAGCAACATTCCATGACAAGGGACCAAAAAATACTCTATGAAAAAAATACACGGAGGCAAGCATCCACATCTGCAGTTTAAAAAACACTCCTTTTCTGCAATTTTGCAGACTCAGATGCATACCACAGTGCATGAAAATGCCACCACCGGATTTCTCGTTCATACTTACTCAATCTTCTGGTGCATTGTGGGACACCTGATACATTTATTGCTTGGATTCGGCTGTTTTTTTCAGGTTTCGGTTCGACCACTTACAAATGGGTTTCTAGGGAACGCTATCCCCATCTTAATGGGAATAAGACAGGGATGCCCTTTGAGGCCCCTATTATATGTTTTTTCCTTTGACTGTCTAGTGAAAAAATACTTTCAGACAATAGAATTTTAGTTATTTGGTACCCTATTTTGACCACTCAGATTAAAATTACTGCTAACCCAGAACATGTGTCTTTATGTGACAGATGCCAGCTCTAGAATTAGGGCTTTTCAAGTGATTGATGCCTGTTCCAGTACAGTATGTCAGGGGGAGCTGAATATTTCCAGAACTGCAGGCCTTAAACTTGATAATCTACACTACAAGTAGTATATGGTTGCAGGAATTAGTCTCTTAGCACTCCTATAGAGGTTTTGGGAATTATTCTTTACTCAGGAGATCTTCCACTGATTTAATTGTAATGCCAAGTTGAACTATTGTATATCCAAGGTTCCACTGTGGAAAACCTGGAAAATTGCTAAACAGAAATGGGTTATAATTATTAAAAAAATGTTCATGCTTATTTTGATTTATTTATGTTACCCAGCACATTTTAGAAACAAAATTAATTTTTTTTGTGTTTTTTTTTTCAAATGGTGTGGGGGAGCAGGTTGGATCTAATTAAGAGGGATTTCTTTTATTTATCTAAGAAGAATGGGAGACCTAATATAGTAAACCCAATTTTTGCAGCCTCTCAGAACATTGGGTTCCTTCCTGTAGCCAAACTATGACATGAATGGTTTCACTCTGGGGTTGGGAAATGTTTTTCTGTATGGACTATTTTATCACCTAGGAACATTCACACTTTTTTGGTTTATGCTTATTTAATTCGTATGCTGCGGAAATTGTTTAGTTGGAAGGTTACAACGCAGATGGTTCATACTTTAAATAGACTGCAACTGCATAAAGCTATCATGGCACAGATTCATGTACAAAGGCCTGAATTTTTGATTTCCCCTGCGACAAAAGTGCCTTTGGTTCTTGCATAGCTGAATGATAAGAGAGGACCCAAATAAAATGTGGGATTTCCTCTGGTTGAGTAGCTATTGGGTGTCAAAGGTAACCTGAAACACAGACGCATCGAAGAATGGATGTGTCTAAGACCAGAATGTCATTTGATGGAGGAAATGTTTGAACATTTCTTGTTGGAATGTTCTTTTGTGTCAGGTTTTTGGCAGTGTATAGCATTACGGTGGAAATAGCCATGCTTAGAATGCTTAAAGAGCTGGTGACACATTCAGAACTTCAACAAAGCATAATATTTAGGCACTGTCCAGCTTGAATTTACCATTAGTTCTGTATTCATCCTCCTCATTATTTAGTAGTGAGATCATTTGCATGAAAACTGGATCTTGGTCCTGAAGAATTCATCTATTCTTGATGCGTTCTCCCTACCTGAAGTCATAAAGCACTGCTTGTGACATCACAGTTACTCCCATGGCAACAGAGTGTGATGTCACAATAGAGGATTATGACTTGAAGCAGGGAGTAAGCTATAGAGGCAGATGAACTCAAAATGAACTGTAAGGGACAACAATCATATATTCGTACACATTTTTTTCATAATTATGGAAAGGAGAAATATATCAAATATAAATGGAATGCAAGCAGAATTGTACCTAATTATTATGTTTTTTAAAGTTTTCTTTGATGCAGTAGTAGCTCTTTTAACCTATGGGAATTTGGTATTAGGTTATTTTTCTCTTCAGTGCAAGAACTATAATAAAGTCACACTGATAATCTTTGCTTGCCTTTATATTCTATTTGTGGAAGGCTAGGTGTCAATATGTGACATAGCAACTTCAATCCTCATGTCTTACTATCTCAAGGATTACAGAATCCACAGTAAGAGATGGTTTATAAGAGAAACATTGATTATGGAGGTATATAGTTTATTTTCTTTATGAGAGAATATTGATTGGTTGTAACAGAATTATGTGGTTATGTTTTTTAAATGTAAAACATATGAGACTATGTGATATCTTTTTTCTCTGATTTTTCTGCTCCTTATGTTCCTTAGTTATTATTATTATTTTTTGTTTGTTTGTTTTGGAATGGAGCACGTTTTTTTTTCTTGGTTTTGTAAGCATGTGAGTTTTTTTTGTATTTTGATTTCACTGCATTTCTTTTGGTTTTGAGTCTGTATTTTGGTTTGTTTTTCTTTTAATGAAAGCTCCCCTACTTTTTATCAACAAGTGCCATGGGATCTTTTACTTCTACCTGGTCAGTAACTAGAGATAGGCAGAAGAGACCTTGGTTCAATGTCTCATGTGAAGGAAGACAGTTCAGTTGTGCAGAGCTCCCCTCATACTGCACTATAGTGTCAGTTATGGGTATTACCCCTAGTACCTGGTGTAGGGCCAGAACCCACAACCTTCTGATCTTCTGGCCCCAGAGGAGAGACTGTAACCTACTGAGCAACTGACACTGTGTGGGAGTTTCCAGGAGACTGTTGGGTAACTGGTGAACCAGTGTGGATGAATGCAGAGACTGCAGGTACTCAGCAGAGGTTGTTGGATGAAGATATAGTTGGATGAAGATATATATATATATATATATATATATATATATATATATAAATATATGTTGCCTTTATGAACCCTTTCCTTTTCCCCCCTACATAGCCTTATCCTACCCCCACATACAGTAAATACTCTCTGGTTTTTAAAAGGCATTTTATGTACTGATTGATTTGCATGCTTAAAATTATAAGTTGAGGGGTGAACATGCTGTTTGGGGTCCCCATCACTGATGGTGGGAGTTGCATCTAATTCTTGTGGAGGCACTGTGATGCATTCCATTCACCTTGAAACCAATCAAACTTGGGCACCATTCACCAGTAGGTCTAATACACTTTGCCCAGAGACCATCATACAGGCTTAGTCTCGTGTCATCTCTCAAGTGGCGGTAGTGACTTAGCTTACCTCTTTAAATTTGTACATTGCACAACACACATTTCCATACCTGCTATGAAGCAAGAGGATGGGCATGATGGATTTACGGTCCCTTAGTCTTCAGCAGTCCCCATAAATCACTCTTGCTGTTATTATAGATTGCCTTACTCATGGGATAACATTTTGATCTCGCATGGCCTCTGAGGACGAGTGTGCAATATTTATAATATTGCTACCTGTGAATTCGTGAGTATGTGACTGCAGACAGATTGTGCCCATAAATGCAGCTTCAGGATCAGTTTACTATCAGCATGGATCTCAGATCAATTGACAGTGAAAATATGTTACTTTGAAGAGCTACCATAGTCTTCCTTGAGCTTCTCTCATTTTAGTGCAAATTTACTATTCCAACTCCACACCACCCATGGTTCTTTACTTTGTTGAAGTTTGTGGGGGAAAAGAACACTTTAAAATGCACAATGAAGCACCATCTCATCCCACTCTAGGGGATGTCGGGGGTTCAGATTAGCATATCAGTCCTCCCCCTTGGGCCAGAGGCAGCTCCACTGTGGGGGAAAGCCACAGTCTCCCAAATCCCTTGGTAGGTTCCTGGAGCTGGCATAGCATTGGGCGATCTGAAAGGGGCTCCACGGCTGTTATGGAGGGTACATCCCCTGCCTCTTACAGGAACCTGAAGACAGTTGAAAAGAGAATAACAAGATTTTGAATAGATTTAAACTTAGACCTCCTGGTTCATAGCCATGTTCAAAGGGTCATCAGGCTCCTGTGAAAGTATCATTTGAAATGGAGCATTAGGACTGAAGTAGTATGTGAATGCTTGTACAACCTTCTTGTACTTTGGTCAGTTCCCTACTGCAGCCACTACCACCCTGCCGGGGTGCCATAAAGACACATGAACACTCAAGAAAGGGTTCCAACCCCTCAAAGTGTTACAGATATGATGGCCTTGAGACCAAAGGCACTTTAGGGAGGAATGCCTCACACCAAGGAGTAAGAGGGACCTCAGGAGGAGGATGGAAGGATGGTGCTGACACAAATCAGAGTCCAAGGGATGCTTGGTCATGTGTGTTTAAGTACCACGTGGAGGTGGACATGGCAAATGTTGCCCAGTGCCTCTTCAAACCGCAGGCATGGCCTTCAAATTTAAAGGGTCATTAAGCTCCTTTCGAGGAATTGTTTAGCCGTGAACATGAGGAATGAAGTAGTGCGTAACTGCTTGTGCAACTTGTTTGTACTTTGGCCTACACTCTGTTCCTGTTACAAGGATTGCCTCCCTATTGGAGTGCTATAAAGGGTTCTAGACCCTCGAGGTGTCACAGCGAAAAGGTACTGTACCTGAGAGCAGGCATCTTAGGTAAGAAGGTTCAAAAGAACAACACTGAGAGACAAACACATTTTAACCAAGGAGAGGTGAGACATAGCCAGTATGAGACAGATTGAAAAAACAAACGAGGAAACCACCATCCAGCTCCATCTCGCAGCAGAAACTAAACTATTGTTTACTAAAACTAAACTATTATTGAGCCAGGTCTCAATCGGGGAAGGTGTGGAGGTCGTTGAAGGTGAGACTAGGCTTTGGTTTGGATCTTCTAGGATGCTGGCTTCCACTAAGATGAAAAATGTGAGAGTCATTCAGGATGAGAGGCTGACATTTGAGGCTCAGGTGTCAACTGTTGTCCAGAGTGTTTTTTATCATTTTAGGAACATCAGCCAGATTACATCCCTTATCCCCCCCCCCCCCAAGACCTGCCTGCACTGGTGCACACATTTGTGACATCCAGACTGGATTACTGTAATGCAGTCTACTTCAGGATCAATGGAGGCCCCCTGTGACACTTGCCACTGGTGCAGAACACAGCTGCCCCATTGCTGACTGGCCTTGTAAGGTCTACTCATGTGACCCCAGTACTGCAGGAACTGTACTGGCTGCCTGTGAAATGGCATGTTACCTTCAAGGTTGGCTGACTAATCTACAAGGCCCTATGGGGTGGGGTGGGGTGGGGCAGAGGGTAGCTCTGGGACTGTTGGTGCTAACTACAAAAATCTAAAGGTGCACAAAGTCATAAATTGCAAAGCACTCATCACTGGGAATAACTGAATACAGAGTCAGTCCTGAGTAGCAAACTAAGCAATATTATTCCATGGGTACAGGCAGTGACAGATTGGTCAATCTCAGCAAACAGCAGTGTGCAGTAGCCCCTAACGTCTTGCTCAATACAGCTATTTTAAAAGTGGGTGGCTTCTGCTAGTAGCCCTCTTATATACCACTTAGAAAGTGCCATGTAACTGTAAGACAGCAGAAAAATACATATTACACTTCAGATCCATTTTACATTCAAATATACACCAACATTAAAAATGAAAATTCTTGAAAACAACGTTTTTAGCAGCCTGAAACATATTGAACTCAGAGAAATGTACCGATCCTAGAGTTGTGGAAATATCCTACATAATACAAAACATAGGGGTCAAAAATGGCTACATTCTAATCGAAGTGCAAGAAATACAAACAGGTTTAGTAGCAAAATGATAGCATTAAACACACATGGATCCAAAAAGTCATTGGGTCCTTGGGCTCACAGACTCCCATCCTGGTAAGTCACACTGTAGTCAAATGTGCATCTACAGCTTCACCAGTGGAGCTAGAAGACACGAGTAGAGTAGAGAGCCAAAAATCTTTGCAGCATATACAGTAACAGTTGAACAGTACAACTGGAACTGGGACACAGAAATGTTCACAGGGAAAGTGTTAGCCATTTGCTAAAAATGGTACTAGAAACAGCTGTCCATTAAGGTCAGGCCATCACATGTCACCCAACTTAAAGATCGAAAAGGTTTCCCTCCGAGCCAATGCCAGATCTCTAGCTGCACAGCAGAGACCCACTGCAACATGTTTGATTTCTATAAATTTAACTCGCTGTTGGTCAGGGTTGCCTGTGGAGTTCACAAGGATGTACTTCTGATTGTTAAAAAGTATGACCCTCATGTAACATAGAAAGATAGAAGGTGACAGCATATAAGGGCCGTATGGCCCACCTAGTCTGCCCCTTTTCCCTACCTGATGCAATACTGCAGACCCTAGTTGATCTGCGGCTTACCCTCTTTTCCCTACTGCGAGAGTACTCTTATGTCTATTCCATGCATTCTTGAATTTCCCTACTGTTTGTTCCTCCACCACCTCCACTGGGATGCTGTTCCATGCATCCACTACTCTTTCTGTGAAATAGTACTTCCTCACCTTGCCCCTGAGTCTACTCCCCTCTAGCCTCATATTATGCCCCTTTGTTATTCTGCACCTTCTTTTCTAAAAGATGCTACCCTCCTGTACCTTGTTTATACCTCTGAGGTACTTGAATGTCTCTATCATATCCCCCCTCTCTCCTCCAGGGAATACATATTGAGGTCCGTTAGTCTTTCATCATATGACTTTTGGTGCAGTCCTTGTGCCATTTATTTTTTTTTTTATATATAGATTTTTATTGACTTTTTTCCCCTGTTTTTCCCCATCCCTGTGCCCTGGGCGTGCATGTGCATGTGGAGGCATGTGCACGCCACACCCAAGGGCACCCTCCCACTACATTGCCACCCCCTCCTGTCTACGCTACCCACTGGACCTCCACCCAGTGGGAGCGGAACTTTGGGGGGCAGTGACCACCCCAGGAAAGGAGAGCTGCCTTTTGGCTGCTCAATTCTGCTCCCTCCCCCCCATGCCGGATCTATGATGACCCAAGGTCATTCCCAAACCCAGGTCGCCAGCGTGGCGTAAGGCAAGGCATCCACCAGGAAGGCTATACCATTTTGTTGCCCTTCTCTGGACTGCCTCTATTTGGTTTATGTCCTTCTGGAGATGCAGCATCTATAACTGGACACAGTACTCCAGGTGAGCTCTCACTAGTGATCTGTACAGTGGCATAACCACCTCCTTTTTTTGCTGGTGGTACCTCTCCCTATGCACCCTAGCATCCCACTGGCTCTCCATGCAGCCTTCTCACATTGTTTGGTTACCTTTAGGTCATCAGATATGATTACCCCCAGGTCCCTTTCTTGATTGGTGTCTATCAGTACCTCTCCCTCCATCTTGTACTCTTCCCTTGGAGTTCTGTGCCCCAAATGCCTGATTTTTCACTTCTTTGCATTGAATCTTAGTTGCCACTCTCTCGACCACTCCTCAAGCATGTTTAGGTCCTTCCTCATTTTTTCCACCACCTCCGGAGTGTCATCCTTGTTGCAGATCTTACTATCATCTGCAAAGAGGCATAACTTCCCCTCCAGCCCTTCTACAATGTCGCTTATGAAGACATTAAAGAGGACTGACCCCAGCATGGATCTCTGTGGCACCACACTTGTCACCCCCTCTTTCCTCAGATTGAATGCCATTTACCACTACCCCCGTGTCCTGTCACTGAACCAGTTTCTGACCCAGTTTATCACCTTGGAGCCCACTCTCAGGCTGCCCTACTTATTTACCAACCTTCTATGTGGGACGGTGTTGAAGGCCTTACTGAAATCTAGGTAGGCCACATCCACTGCCCCTACCTGATCTACTTCCCTGGTCACCCAGTCAAAGAAATCAATTAGAATTCTTTGACAAGACCTTCCCACTGTGAATCCATACTGCCTCGGATCATGTGCTCCGCTTGATTCAAGAAATGTCACAGTCCTTTCCTTTAGCAATGACTACATTAATTTCCCCACCACTGAATTCAGGCTGACTGGCCTATAGTTGCCAGCTTCTTCTCTGTTCCCACTTTCATGGAGAGGGACTACATTTGCCCTCCTCCAGTCCCCTGGACCCTCTACTTTCTCTATTGATTTATTGAATATGACTATTAGTTGTGCTGCTGGCACCTACGTTCTTTTAATATTCTGGGATGTATCCCATCTAGCCTCATAGCCTTGTCCCCTTTCAGATTCTCATGTTCCTTTAGGACTCTTTTCTCCTCCTCCATAGTACAGTGTATTTATATAGGACACCCTTCCCCGCAGGCTCAGGGTGTCCTTACAGCAAAAAGTATAAACACATAAAACAATACAGGACAGTCAGCATAAAATACATTCAGTTTTCCTTAAACCCACTAAACGTCTAAAAACAGATTAATTTCTGAGCTGTCCGATGATCCCACTAACTATATCAGGTTCCAAAGGCCTGCTCGAACAAGGTCTTCAAACAATATTTAAAAATCTCTACAGAAGGTGCCCCCAGCAAAGAATTCCAGAGGACCGGGGCTGCCACTTCAAACACCCGGTCCCCAGAAGATTTTAACCCTGCTCGGGGGACCTCCAGGATGGCATCTCCAGCCAACCTGAGGGAGCAAGATGGGGTGTAGGGATGCAGGAGCTCATTTCCATAGCCGGACCCAACCCATATAGGGTCTTATAGGTGAAGAGACCTACTTTAAAGGTGATGCGCCAGCGCACCGGCAGCCAATGCAGTTCACGCAGCACCATTGTAATATGACTGGGCTGCGAGTGTCCAGTCAACAACCGGGCTGCAGTGTTTTGCAGAAGCTGCAGGTGCCACATCGTACCCCCTCTGACCCCGAGGTAGAGTGCGTTACAGTAATCAAGCCTCGAGGTGATGAAAGCATGTACCAGTGTGGCCAGTTCATCAGGGAGGATAAGGAACTTAATTCGAGTGATGTTTCGGAGATGATAAAACTTGATCTGGACAACGGTCGACACCTGAGCATCAGGAGTCAACTCGCTATTCAAAACAAGGCCAAATTCTTCACTGTTGTGGAGGCCTCTAGTTTGGTGGGGCCAATAAAAAGCCCCAACCTATCACTAGAAGTCCCCACTCTTCCTCTTCGACCTGGCTTTACCACCAGCACTGCGGCCTTCCCCAGGTTAAGTTCCAGCCAGTTCAATGACATCCAAACCTGGATCTTAGCCAGGCATTCATTTAGTACACCGACCATGTCTAATCTCCCTGGTGCAAAGAACAGGTAGAGCTGCATATCATCAGCATAGCAGTGAAAACTCAACTCATACCACCTTATAACCTCACCCAGGGGCAGCATATACACTTCGAACAACATGGGGAGAGGACAGAACCTTGTGGGACTCCACAGGGCAGGTTCATTGGGTCTGAGGAATAATTCCCCAGCACCACCCTCTGAGACCTGCTCTGGAGAATGGACTCAAACCAGCTGATGACCTTGCTGGTGAAGCCTACATACTCCCTCAGCCTGTACAACAACACCTCATGGTCCACAGTGTCAAACGCTGAGGAGAGATTGAGGAGACTGAGAATCATTTGCTCTCCTTTATCCCTTGTCTTGAGCAGGTCATTTAGAACTCTAACCAATGTGGTCTCCATGCTGTGCTTGGCCCTAAATCCAGACTGGAAAGGTTCATAAATTTGGAAGTCCATGAGGTGACCCCTGAGCTGTTCCGCGACCACCTTCTCAAGAACCTTCCCCAAAAAGGGAGGTTCGAGATAGGCTGGTAATTCACCAAGGCATTGGGGTCCAATGATGGCTTTTTCAGCTGGGGCTTAACCAGATCCTGTTTAAGAGACTCCAGAAAAACCCCAGCTGACAAGGAGCTCCTGACAATCTCTGAGAAAACTGGACCCAGAACCTCGACGCAGCCAACCAGTAGCCACGTAGGGCCCGGGCCAAGGTCGCAGAATGTTGGTCTAAGCTCAGAGATCACCCCACAGACCTCCTCTGTCATTACCGGTGGAACTCTCCGTAAATGGGCTGGTATCCACCTCTCTCCCATTGGTGCCTCTATCACTCAATAATGGTCCTTCTCTTTCCCTTTCTTCTGTGAATACTGAACAAAAATATTTGTTCATGTTTGTTGCTTTTTCTAGGTTTCCTTCTGCACACACCCCTTCCTCCTTTTTTAACCTCAGAATCCCACCCCAGTCTTCTTTCTTTCACTAATGTATCTGAAAAAGGTCTTGTCTCCTTTCTTCATTGCCTGGGCTATTTTTTCCCCTCTGTTTGTGCCTTTGCATTCCTGACTGCTTTCCCCACCTCCCTCTGCTTTTCCAGATACAGTTCCCTGTCTTCCCCCTCTGTGATTCCTTGTACCTCCTGAAAGCTTGCCTTTTCTATCTTACCTTCCCAGCCACGTCTTTTGAGAAACTTAGTGTTTTTTTTCTTTCTCTTTATTTTGCTTAGTTGCCTTACACAAAGGCATGTTGCCTCTGCTATGGCTCCCTTAAGGTTAGCTCACTGTTTCTCTACACCCCCTCTTCTTCTTCACCTGCCAGGGTTTTCTTGAGACATTCCCCCATTTGTGCAAAGTCGACCCATCTGAAATCCAGGACCCTTGCTTTTATGTGGCTTGACTCCCCAACTGTTCTCACATTCAGCTACACCGTACGATGATCACTGGATCCCAGATGGCTACCCACCATTACATTGTTGACTCTGTCCCCATTGATGAGTACCAGGTCCAATACTGCCCCTTCTCTGGTGGGTTCCACCAGAAGCTGCTTGAGGTATGCCCCCGGATTGCATCCAGGATGCCTCTGCTCCTGACCATTGCTGCAGCCTGAGTGCTCCAATCCACATCAGGCATATTGAAGTCTCCCACCAGCAGCACTTCACCTTTGGCTGTCATTTTGTGGATGGCTTCCACTAGTACCCCATCTATCTCCTCCCCTTGTGCTAAAGATCTGTAGATCATGTCAGTGTGAATAGCAATGCCATTCCCTGTCTCCAGAGTGATCCACGATGCTTCTGCTCTCTTCTGTATTCCCTGAACTTCAGTTGCTTTAATTCCTTCCCTGACGTAGATGGGCATCCCTCCACCAATTTTCCCCACCTTGTCTTTTCTAAATACAGTGTAACCTGGTATGGCTACATCTCATTAATGGTTGCCTGTGTACCATGTCTCGATAACAGCAACAATGTCCAGGTCCACCTCTGTCATCAAGGCCACTAGGTCCGGATTTTATTTCCTAGGCTGTGGGAATTCATGCACATGTCCTTTCAAATTCTGCAACCTCCTCTTCTAGTAGCTCTCTTCCTATACCCATGTATTCTGTCCCTTCCCCTCCTGTTTGTACTCACATTCTTCCTTAGCTCTGCCATTCTACCTATCTCAGTTTTAGGTTTTAGTGTCGATTTCCAACCCTAGGGTCCTTCCTACTGACTGCTTCATCTTGTGGGGGGGGCAGTTAGTTTTCTTCCTGCCTACTTTTGCCTCCCCCTGTTGGCTAGTTTAAATGCTTGCCAATGAAGCATTTAAACCCCCATGGGTAGATGCAGTCCATCCCACTTGTAAGGGCCTGCATCCCTCCAGGTGGGACCCCAGTCCCCAATGAAACTGAAGCCCTCTGCTCTGCACCAGTCCTTTAATCATGTGCTGAATCTCATGGTGTGGTGTGCCCTGTCTTCCCCCTTGACCTTGACCGGTAGCACCTCCGAAAAGGTTACAGTGTGTGCCACTTGTCTAAGACCCCTCCCCAGCTCCCTGAAGTCCTTCTGCACTACTCTAACCTAATCATCAGCCAAATCATTCATCCCAGGGTGGACAATGATGTCTAGCTCTCCCTCCCATCCTGCTGCCCCAGCGATCCTCTGGATGTGCTTTCCATCCCTCCAAGCCGTGGTGCCAGTTAGGCACTTAACCCTCCCCCAACTCCATCCGCTCCCAAGTCTACCCCCTTAACAATAGAATCCCCCACCAGGAATTGCTTTCTCTTCCACCAGGGTCCTCTGCCATCCCAAATTTGATCTTTTAACTTTCTTGTCATCCTGTTTACATAATAAACTCCACAGGAACACTCTGAAAGATATATCACATATATTGTATCACGCATACCAAAGTCACGAATGTCAATACCTTGTTTTCCTCTGGATTCAAAAAGCAGGTAGTCTCCTTTGCAACCCTACAATACTTGCAGCATTTGCACTGCTTACAATCAGGGTGGGGCCACCATGATGTAGATATTGGCTTAGGTTGGACTGAGTGACTAACTTCTCTCTGAGGTTCCTTGTCATTATATACACTATCCCAGGTAAAATTGCCACGGTGTTCTTCTGTGTCTCATCCATGCCCCAAACCCCCCGATGTTTTTTGAGATCTCCCTTATTTTGTTTGCCCTCACAGAATATTTTGGAATAAAGTTAACACATGTATCAGTTTGGGATCTCCCTTGTTTTGTTTGCCCTCACAGAGTATGTTGAAATTAAGTTAACAGATGCACAGGTTCATTTTTCTTTTACGTAGGTTTAAGGACTGTTTCCATGCTCACATTCTGATAAACTAAACTATTAATGAGCCAGGTCATGGGGGATCTGAAAGTAGCCAAACGAGAGAATGGTCTTTGGCTCAGATCTGCTAGGCTGTTGGCTTCTGCTAAGATGAAATATCTGGGAGTCATTCTGGATGAGAGGCTGACATTTGAGGCTTAAGTGTCTCACTCTAGTCTGTAGGGGATTTTACCATCTTAGGAACATTAGCCAGAATGAGTCCTTTATCCCCCCTGAAGACTTGCCAAGACTGGTGCAAATGTTTACGTCATCCATGCTGGATTACTGTAATGCGCTGTACCTCAAGGTCAATGGAGGCACCCTGCAATGCTTGCAGCTGGTGCAGAATGCAGTGTCCAGGTTACTGACTGGCCTTTTGTGGTCAGTGAAGTGGTGTGTTACCTTCAGGGTTGGTTTATTAAACTACAAGACCCTACATGGATTGGGTCGGGCTACCTGGTGGAACTTTTGAACCCTCTCCAGTTTTCATGTACCCTACGCACCTCCAAGGTGGGTCTCTTCTTGGTCTCTAGGCCATGCTTAAATCCTTTGGAGATCATGCATTCGAGATTGCCAGGCCTTTACTGTGGAACACTTCATATGGCACTGAGGGAGGCATCTTCAGTGGATTTCTTTATAAGAGTGCTGCAGGCATGCCTCTTCAGGCAGGCATTTGGGGTCCTCTGATGGTCACATCCTTCCAGGCTACAGTTAATATCAATAATGGTTTGGGTGCTGCAACTTACACAGTCGGTAAAGGGGAACTGTTTAGAGGAAGGAATCTCACTGTATCCCTCTATGGGCTAACACCTTGAGATGCTTTGAGGGTTCCTACAAGGCTAAAGGGGCCTGCTCCCCTCTCAAAGAGGAAACCCAGTAAGAGCCTGTAATTCAATGAAAACTAAAGGGAAGTGAAACAGATAGAGACCAGGTGACTTGCAGGCAATTGCAGGGAGAGTTGCTTCAGAGATGTCACCGAGTCAATTGTAGAAACAAAGATACCCCTATGAAGCAGAAGCAATAAATAAACCCCTGAAGGTGCTGCTGAGTGAGTTTGTATAGCTGAAGATGCCTCTATGGTGAAAATCCTACCCTCAGGATGCCGGACAGGGGGGTGGATGCCAAGAGGTGCTGCCGAGTCAGCATGGCTAAAAGGGTCCCCATTCAAAGAGAGACCCATCCTTCAGGAGTGAGCTTCAGAAGCAACAAAAGGACATTGAGCCTTGTGTTCTAAAAGACTAAGAGGGCTCAGGATCAATCAAGCAATCAATTTTAATTTCTAGAGCGCAAATCTCATTATGAACCAATGCGCTTTATGTTAAAACATTTAAAACACAACTGGTTGTTCTTACCATGGAACTATGGCTAATATACCGGTAAAAGTTTTTTCATAGAATGCGAATGGCCTACAGTCCCCAATTAGTCGATATAAAATTATGCAATATTTTAGCAAACAGGGAGCTGATATATGTTTTCTTCAGGAATCTCATCTGTCCCCATCGGAGCATTCAAAGCTTCACTGGGGTGGACGCTACTGGGTATTTGCCTCCTCTCATTCAAGGGGCCACAAAAGGGTAACAGCAATTTTAATCCCTTCCACAACACCGCTGGAAATTCAGGATACCTTTGTAGATCCCCAAGGTTGATATGTGATCATATCAGGCATACTTTACTCACAGGCAGTGACCCTGGTGAACGTATATCTTCCATCACAGACTCCACTCCCAGTTATTAGGACCCTTTTACAAAGGGTTATAGAGAAGCTTAAAGGAATCCTAATAATGGGAGGAGATCTCAGTGTAGCATTTCATCCCCACCTCAATTCCTAAACCGCAGAGGCTATCCAAGGCAGCTAAATATTTAAAGGAGAATCTGTCCTTTCTGGGGATAGAGGATGTATGGAAAAGAATATTTCCATCCAATCCAGGATATACTTTTTTTTCAGGGAGACATAATACATATTCTCATTTAGACAATTTTTTTATAACAGGAGAACACCTCACCTTAGTACTAGATATATTATTAGAACCTCGAATTTTATCAGATCATAACCCTTTGTAATTCTTAAGATTAATCTAGGTAAACAAAAGAAACTGAAACTTTGGAGATTTAACAGTCCTTTATTACAAGACCAAAAATTCTTGGAACACATTAGAAAATGCATTCCACAAATAATACAAGACAGCATGTCTCCTGAGATCTCTCATGCTATACAATGGGACACATTGAAGGTGGTGATTCGAGGTGAGGTGCTGTCATACTCATTCTATAAACAAAATAAAAACACAAGCCAGATTAAATTTTCTGACAGATCTGTTAGCATCATACAAATTATTATATAGAGAGGGGAATGGAGCTCTCATGACTCGGATAAGGGCTTTAAAGCAAGATATCCAAGAAATAATGGACTATAAGACTATCCAGAGCCTAAATTACCTTTTCCAGTCCTGTTATGAAGGAGGTGCGAGAGGGGCTAGGGCATTGGCAAGGAAATTAAGAGCAAGAAAAAGGGCCTGTACTATTTTAAAAATAAAATCTTTCACTACAGATTCCCTTTCATATAAAGAAGATCATATAAAACAGGCATTTAAGCTGTTTTATGAAGCTTTATATACCGCCCCCTCCCTTGCCAGAACCAGAAAGAGTTAATTACAGCTTCTTTTAAAAATTTTCAGTTACCTACTTTGACAGAATCCCAGAAAAGACAATTAGAATGACCTATAAGTGGTGAAGAGATTCTCTTTCAAGTTAAACAATTAAAGCCCCTAAAATGCCCAGGCCCAGACGGATATAGCCCGGAATGGTACAAGACATTTATTCCTCAGCTTCTTCCAAGCTTATTATCTACCTGCCGTGAGGTGAAGGATGGGGAGACCCCACCCCCCTCCTGGAATTATGCAGTTCTATCCCCATTGCTTAAGCCCGATAAGGACCCTTCCATTATCATATCGCCCTACCTCAATATTAAATGTGGACTATAAAATATTTACGGCCATATGGGCCAAAAGATTAGAAACAATTCTTACCACTCTAATACATCAAGATCAATCAGGCTTTATAAAACAAAGAAATATGTTTGATAAGCTGCATCGACTTATGCTTCTTCTCGAATATATACATTCTAGGAAAATCCCATCTACAGTTATCATCTTAGACGCTGATAAAGCGTTTGACAGGGTAAGTTGAGAATATCTATGGACTACCCTGTCAAACTTTTCCTCCTTGGAATTTTTCATCATCTGCATAAAAAAATCTGTATGAGCAATCGAAAGCCTACGTCCGGGTCAATGGATCATTGTCTCAACCAGTCCAAATTCAAAGGGGTACAAGATAGGGATGCCCTCTGTCTCCACTGTTATTTGCTCTATATGTAGAGCTGCTGGTGGAATTTATCAGAAAAAATGCTGCGATAGAGGGAGTCATTGTGAGGCAAAGAGAATACAAGATAGCATTATTCGCAGATGACATTCTGATAACGGCTCTCTCCCCAGATAGCTGTCTCCACCTTATGGCAATTACTAGAGGATTTTTAAAAAATATCAGGCTTCCAACTAAATATAACCAAAACAGACATGATTCCCCTATTTTTCACCCCCTCTCAAGACTTAAAAAATAAACATCCGATCAAGTGGCATAAAACCAAATTTAAGTACCTCGGTATTACAATTCACAAAAATTTAGATATGTTGGAATTACTAAATTATGAGCCCTTATTCAATCAAATTCAAAAAGATTTGTCCTCTTGGTCTCAATTGCCATTAACCTTTTTCCAGAGAATCGAGACAATTTGGATGATAGTTCTTACCAAATTACTACATCTTTTTCAGAATATCCCTACCTTACCATTGAGCTTTTATTTCAAATCATGGGATAAGTTTATATCCAACTTTATTTGGAATGATCAGAAGCCAAGACTTAAGTTATTTCTCCTTCAACTCCCGTATTTATTAGGAAGAGCTAACCTTCCAAATTTAAAATTATATTCACTAGCATCTTTTTTGAGAATCATGTCCTTACGGCTTACCCCAGCTTACCATTCTCCTTGGAAGGATTTGGAGTTTGCTATAAATGACTTATATGATATTACTAAGATTACATTGACCTCTGTTACAAAGCCACCTCCTTTTCACGACTTTACTAGATACACAGCTCAAATATAAAAAATATGGCATAGAATGAAGCAGCACTAGGCCTCTAGAGAACTTTTTTTTTCCCACACTTTAATTTCTGAAGACGACTGATTTCTTCCAGCATCTCTGGACCATATTTTTTCAAGATGGAGACATGTAGGATTTCACTTCTTTAAACAATTTCTTTCCCCATCTGGGATTATCCCATTTGAAACACTTAAAACCAACTTTGGCATATCAAACAATTATCTCTTCAGATATAATCTGGTCAAAAACTACTTACTACGTCAAAGAGATTTAGTTGCCAGGCTCCCAACCCCCCTACCCTTGGCCTGGAAATACATTGAAGATAACATTAATGGCAGTTTATAGCCCCACCAAGTAGGCTTTCTCTATAAAATTTTGAGCGAGGGAATAGGATATTCTTCTATTTCTATTCTAAATAGTTGGAACAGAGATCTTGAAATAGATATACAAGAACAGGAATGGCTTTGTGCACCTACACAAGCTTATAAAGTTACTCATGCCACTAGATGGCGCGAATCTGCTTGGAAATGCAGGAGCTGCTTTTTCCGTACCACAGCTATATTAACTAAATACCTTCCTGAATCGTTCGGGGAATGTTGGAGAAGATGTTCATGTAACTTAGCGAACCAAGGCCATATTTTCTGATCTTGTCCCTTGTTGATGCCATTTTGGTACACTTTGCAACAGGATATATCCAAATGTATAGGAGAAGTGGCCGAACTCACTGTAGAGATGGTGCTGCTTTCTTTTTTTTTTTTATAATTTAATATACTTTATTCACTTTTTTCAACAACATCCATAAAGCACAATGGGTTGCTAGGCATAAGCATTATTACATGATAATATGGGACATGCCATAATAGCCTTGTGGTTACATTGGCTAAAATAAACACATTATGTTCTAAAATCCACTACATTATCCCAAGCTAAAAGCCCCGCACCCTCTTCCAATACATCCATGCATTCCCAATTACCCCTCTACCCTCCCCCATGTCAAGTGTATACGTATTTTTCCAGATGCCACATTGGGTTCTACCTGTTGAACAAAAGATCCACTAGCTATTGGATCAGTGTGGATTATAAGCAATAAGTAAGGCCTCCAAAGGGCCCCATCTGGGCTGATATAAGTGCGGACGGTTACCCATATACAGGATATGCTTTTCTAATTGCAGAGTGGTGAGCATCTCCTTATACCACTCCCTCACAGACAACTGGGCTTCCTCTTTCCAATGTCTCATAATAATGAGTTTGGCTACTGCCAAGACTAAAGCAATATGTACCATCTTTGTTTTAGGAATACCCCTCAGCAACAAATATAATAGACATATTTCCGGGGTAAAGAGGGAATCAAGACCTAGCCACGGATCCAGCAGCAATCTGATAGCCTGCCAAAAGGTCTGGACAAGTGAACATCCCCACAACATATGGTATAAAGAGCCAGGGGCAAGGCGACACCTGGTGCACACAGGAGAAGGGGCACGACCCACCATATGTAGTCTAGCTGGTGTGAAATATAAGTTATTCATAATATTGAACTGTGTCATTCGTAGCCTGTCCTGCTTGACAAAGGTATAATTGTTCCTCCAGGCCCATCCCCAAATCATTACATCAGGTGAAATTGATAACTCCTGGACCCAGTAATAGCCGATCCCTCGGGGTAGGCTAATATCCAAAACCTGTAACTCTTTGTAAGTTTTGGACACTGCATGCGATTCACCCGCTGCCTGCAAGAGTCTGTTCAATTTCTCCGAGTATGACCAAGTGGAGTCGCCCCTCCCCATATGTCTTTTGATCGCCTCCACAACCTGCCTATGTTTGAAAAAATCCATAACTGAAACTAGGTAACGCGTTTGAAAGGTTGAAAATGACATCAATTGGTCTCCCTCACAGAGATCAGCGACCTTCCTATCCGTCAGGAGCGGCCAGAATATGGGCGATATGGGTTTATGGTCTATTTGAAAATGGGGGTTACCCACAATAGGCTGATCCAAGGATGCATGCCAGTTACATGAAAGAAATGTTTGTATCTGCTGGAGGGCTCGAACTGACCATCCTATGTGGGTATTTTTCAACTTACTAGGGAGCTTTGAGGGGCTGACATAAATCAAAGAGGTGAGCTTACCCTGGAACTGGGATATTAGTGACTGCTCTATGTCCAGCCACAAGGGAGTATACGCCTCATTCTCATTTTCTAGTCCAATGGACTACTCTACTGAGGTGATGAGCACAGTAGTAGGTAAAGAAAGAGGGTAGTGCTAGTCCGCCCTGTCTTTTGGGCCCTGTAAGCTTGTGGTATGTGCATCTAGCTTTCTTACCCTTCCACAGAAAGGCATTTATAATTGACTGTAAGTAGTTAAACCACTTTTTGGGAAGATAGCACCCTAGCATCCCGACCAGGTATAGGACCCTGGGCAGGACATTCATTTTTACTATGATAGCTCTCCCCCACAGTGTAAGCGGATGATTGCCCCATCTCTCCAGATCCAATTTAATAACCTTGAGTAGTTCTGCAAGATTCAATTTCATCATGACGGGGAGATCTCTGGCCACATTAATACCTAAGTAGGTAAGAGTATCTGGTGCCCATTCCAAACTGATGCCATCTATGGACGCCCGGGTGGTCCTGTCATTCAGGGGAAAAACTTTGGATTTGGATACGTTAAGCTTGTAGTGGGAGACCTCTCCGAAAGACTTAATCAGCCTCAGAAGTACTGGGATCCCGACTACCGGCTCCTCAATATGTATCAGCAAGTCATCCTCGTAGGCAGATAGGGTATACCGATGTTCCCCTAATTTAATACCTCTAATTTGAAGGGAGGCATTTGTTTTCTTGAAGAGGGGCTCCAAATAGAGATTGAATAGGAGATGGGATAGCAGGCACCCCTACCTTGTCCCCCTCTAAAGCCGAAAAGGGCCAGATAGGGTGCCATTGCACCAAACCTGTGCAGATGGGGAGGAGTATAGGATCTGAACCCATTTGATAAATTCAGCTGGAAGACCATATCATGCCATTGCTAGGAATAAGAAATCCCAAGAGACCTTGTCGAAGGCCTTCTCAGCATCTAGGGACACCAAAACCGCCATGGAGTCGTAGTCCCTGGACACCGAGAGGATGTGCATGATCTTTCGCATGTGGTAAATGGATGATCTCCCAGCCATAAACCCAATTTTCTCCCGCCCAATAAGAGTAGCTAGCACCGGGCTTAATCTGTTGGCCAAGATCTTCACTAAGATCTTGACGTTGGAGTTGATCAGCGAGATAGGTTGATAGCTGGCGGGATTAAGGGGGTCCTTCTCCGGTTTGGGGATGAGAGTAATCAACGCTTTTAAAAAACTATCTTCTGACATGCCTTCAGAGTGCCAATGATTTAAGACATCTGTAAGCAGGGGGGCGAGCTGTAGCGTCCAAACTTTATACAAGTTGTTAGAGAGACCATCAGGTCCCGGCGCTCTATCCATTGCAAGTTGCTGGATGGCCTGCGTAACCTCCTGTACCGTTATCGGGTTACCCAATGCCTTGCACTCTGAGGGGTTACTGTCAGTAACTCTACCGAGGCTAGATAACTGAGGATGGTCTGGACGTTGGGACGGCCTGCCTGATCGACTGAATACAGTCTCATGTAGTAGTTCTTTATCTCCTCCACCACGTCTCTGGGTGATGTAATAAGCTGATTTCCCACGTTGAGACCAGCAATGAAGCATGAGGCCTCCACCTGCCTGAGCCTTAGGGCTAACAACTTTCCAGCTTTTTCCCCGGCGTCAAGATATTTGATTTTGGTACGCCTCAGTGACAGTTCTACCCTTTGAGTGATTAGGGCTGAGTACTGGGCCTGTAATCTATGCAGAGTTGCCCATTCAGCTTCGGAGGACTTATTATTGAGGGTGGCTTCCAGCCTCCAGATGTCTGAGAGCAAATTATCTTGTTGGGCTTTATGTAGCCTGGATCTGCCAGACGCCAGACGTAGGCACTCCCCTCTCAAGGCGCATTTTGCTGCCGCCCAGACTATGTCAATTCTCGAAACTGAGCCCCTATTTATTGAAAGAAAGTTGGTAAGGAAATCTCTTATCTGCTGTATAGTCTCAGACTTCTGGAGTAGCTGGTTATTAAGCCTCCAAACAAATTCCTTCCTATATGCTTTCCCAAAATGGAATGTTAGTGAGACAGACGAGTGATTAGAAATTACCTTGTCATGGATTTCAGAGTGAACTACATTTGGGAGTGAGTGGGAACTTAATAAAATAAAGTCAATGCGGGATAGTGATTTGTGGGGAGTAAAACGTGTATTGGCACTCCGTAGGGTGCAGCACCCACCATACATCTAGGATATTTGCACCATTCATCAGATCATGAAGTGCTCTTTGTGATGGGGAGAGTCCCCGCCTTCGAGGGTCAGATCTGTCCAATCACATGTCCGGCACAACATTCCAGTCCCCTCCCATCATAGTTGTTACCGGTGGGTTAGTGACAACCATACTTAACAAGTGAATAAAGAATTCAGGGGCTTCTCCATTTGGGCCATATAATGCACCCAGTAGAATTGGATTCGACTCTATACTACCCAGCAAAATAAAATATCTCCCATTGAGGTCGTATTTCTCCATCTTTAGTATAAAGGGGATATTTCTGTTTATGAGGATGATCACTCCTCCACTGTTACTAGATCTCCCAGCTCCAAAAGCCTGTCCCACCCAGGCTTTGATAAACAAATGGGCATCTTCCCGTTTCATGTGCATTTCCTGAAGGCAGACTATCCCTGCCTTTAATTGCTGCAAGTGTCTGAGAATAACAAGCCTTTTGCCCTTGTCCTGGGCACCCTTAACGTTCCAACTGATAACCTTATATTGACTAATCATTGCCAGCAGATATATTACTCCGAGGAATTGCTCCCTTACTTAGCCCAATAATACAGTTGGACTTAGAAAGATATCCTGCTCCATGATATACCACATCAGCCACTTTAGCCACACTTGACATCCTCCCTCCCTCCCCCAATAAACCCTTTTCATTATCTATTGCCCTTATCCCTCCTGTTATACTCTCCCCTATCGAATAAAACATTTTCCTTAGTCCCCTAAGTTCTCCCCCAGTTCCCAGGAACTGCAACTTCCAAATCACCATGGTGCGCAATGTCTTTCCACAAAGTAATACACACCATGCCCCCCCCCGCTCCCCATCCTCCATTAAACAGAAAGTATGCCCAACCCAAGTGAATTAGAGAATCTGATTTTCCTAAGATTGGAATATAAACATTGGGTAAATCAGAACAGACAAATCATAACCCTACATGACAAGTGCAAGGGTTTTAGGATCGCTTGCTTCCTCTTGACAAAATCCCCTAATAGGGGATGGCAATGGGAGAAGCAAGGTAATAACGCTGAAAAGAAAAATAAGAGGTTAATGTAATGCAATAAGTTTTTATGTAGTATTTCATAATGCTCCCAATATCTGGATTCAGTTAATGCAGTTACTATAGACCCCCATGCCTCCGGCCGCTACATATCACAGCCAGGAACCACGGAAGCCATCAAGTGGCCCAAGTGTCTCGTGAAGCACTCGCCATTCCCAGAGTTGTTTCTGGATCAGTCCCGTCTGTTCTTCACCCCCCGTTTATGCCTTCCATTCAGACGGGCCTCTGGGCAATAGGGGGAAAGACCCAAACAAAATTATAACCGGAACATAATTCTCATCCCCATAGTAATAAGAGACTCATGTGGGAATAAGGCAGCCGACTCCACCGGCATGGAACAAAATAAAAAGCCCAAGGGTCTAGTGGGTGATACCATTTGCGATATTTCTTCTGGGATCATATCCCTGCTACTACCGTCACAGTCTTCCCACCATCACTGGTTACCATCTTTCGTAGCCCAAAGAAAATGAAGCCCTTGGTTAATCAACAAATGTTTCAAGATGCACACCCTGAAAGAGGCCTGGCTCCAGGAACAGCTCCCTTAGTGTTCGAAGACAGGTAGACTGAGAACACCTTCCATGGCCTCCCCTGGCCACTGCCTGTAAAAACACTGGCCACTTGTTGAATTTCCACACTATTTCAATGTCCTGAGGACCATTAATTAAACCAACAAAGATCTCATATATCAAAACACTCTGTCACTATGATCTTTCATCAGATGCATCATAACCCCCATATCACTCCATTCCTTTGAACAGATCCGGGAATAATTCTTGGAGCTCCATCAGAGCTTGCTTTTTGTTTTCAAAAGAGATCCATTTATCTTGGTGTTTAATCTGGAGCACTGCAAGATATTGCATTCTGAAGGGTTTACCAGCTGCAATCAATTTAGAGACGATAGCATGCATTTCTTGCCGTTTCTCTCTGACCGACTGGGGCAGGTCTTGCGCAACCCTAAGCCATTGTCCTTCCCAGAGTATTTCTTGTAGGTTCTTAATTTTAATCAGGATATACTGCTTATCTAAATAGTTGAGCAGGCAACAGATCAGGGGTCGTGGGGGGGAGCTGGGGGGCGGGGGAGGTCATAGTGCCCGATGTGCTCGCTCGATAACATACGCGGCTCCATTTGGAGAAGGCCCCGCTATCTTATCAAAGAATTTCTGGAGAAATAAAATCAGATTCGAATCTTCTTCTTTTTCAGGCATGCCAAATATTAATAGGTTATTTCTCCTGCTTCTCCCTTCAAGATCTTCTAACTTCTCCTCGGGTCTTTTCAATCTTCTCCCGAGTTGCGTGATCATTGACTCATTTTTGTCTTGCTTTCTCTCTAATGAAGTGATCTTAACTTCGGAATCTCCAACTCTCATACTCAGGGCCTGCACAGAGGTTTTAATTTGCTGCATATCTTCTGCCATCTCTGAAATACGCTCTTGGAGCGGCCTCATTACCTCCAGAAATCTCTCCTCTGAGAGAGCAGTACCAGAGGCTGGGTTTTTATTGTCTCTCGCTGGTGCCGAGGCCTCTTCGCGGCCTGCTCCTTTTCCGGCGTCATTGGTGGTGAGTGTCTCTGCGTCGGTTTCTTCATGAAGACGTCCATTTTAAACAAGCAGCTGTCCACTGCGAAGTTCTAGTGACCTTAGGGTGTAAGTAAGGCACACTATTTGCGGTGAAATTTAGCGGAAAGTAGTGTTTATTCAAACGGAGGTGCGGAGCTATGGGAGGTTACTGCTGCCCTTCACCCTGTCATCACGTGACCCCATATGGTGCTGCTTTCTATATGTCCTCATCACAGTCCTCTGTGGCATCGAACCTTATTACCTATTTTTATATTAGCAACCAAAAAGGCTATAACGAAAAGATAGCATTCTCCAATTATCCCAATGGTCCATGATTGGAGGAGGCAGGTGGCAGATATTTACCATATGGAAACATTAACGGCTAAACTCCATAATAAAAAATCCCTGTTAGAACCCTGGAGGAGACCGTGGGTTATGTTCTACTCAAGATGTGAACCCAATTTTGTTCCTTGAGGCTATCAATATACCATATGCGGGACTCTGGGGGGGAGATGAAACCTTAGGTGGAGTTACTGGTGGAGTGTGGGCAAGTCCTCAATGAAGGCCGTGATCCCATGGAGAAATAACAAATCATTAAGATGGGAAGCACCTAGCCCAGACAGATTGCTATATTAACGTAAATAATTATTAAATTATCTACTTTGTACTAAAAAGGTTACCAGTACAAAGTTTGCACCTTTTTTTATGGGTCATTGTTAAATTCAAGAATGCAACTGTATGATACTATGTCACCTTTACCTAATAAAAATAAATAAAAAAAAAACATTTAAAACACAACAATTATAATAAAACAATACATCATGATTATTAACTCAATAAAAACTATTTCTGTTCTGGGAATGCTGCTTTAAATAAGTACGTTTTCACCTCCCTTTTAAAATGCTCCAGGTTTTGACTCTCAAATAGGGTAAGGTAGAGAGTTCCAGAAAGTTGGGGCCATATATGCAAAGGTACGAGCTCCTGATGACTGCAAACAAGCTCCCAGAACCTCCAGCAATCCCTTGTCCATGGAGCAGAGTGGGAGCAAAGGGCAGTAGGCTTGGAGGAGGTCTTGCAGGTAGCCGGGCCCCTGCCCATGTAGGGCCTTATAGGTATGCAAACTGACCTTGAAGGAGATCTGCCACCTCACAGGCAGCCAGTACAGATAGTGAAGCACAGGAGTACTATGACATGACCTAGATAGGCCGGCCAACAATCTGGCCGTCGCATTCTGCACTAGCTACAGGTGGTGAAGCTCTACCCCTGGCAGCCCTAGGTAAAGGGCATTACAGTAATCAAGGTGAGAGGTCACAGAGACATGAACCAGTGCTGTCAGATCCCCTTGGGGAATCAGGTTCTTAATCCTAGTGATGTTCCTTAGCTGGTAAAATGAGATTCGGACGACAGCTGACACCTGATGTTTAAGTATCAGACTGCTGTCCAGCACAACGTCAAGATTCTTTACCTGACCTGAGGTAAGCAATTGTGAGTCACCTAGCCAAAGCCAGGATACCTGTCCAGCTTGATCCTTCAGGCCCCTGTGACCAGATTCCAGCACCTCTATCTTGTCTGGATTCAACTTCAGTCAGTTAGCCCTCATCTAACCTTGGATCCAGCAAGGCAGCTGTTAAATACCAAGACCAGCTCCTGCTGCTCAGGTGCAAAAGACAGGTACAGTATGCTCCAGATGTACTGTCCATGTTTGAAATGGACAGCCGGTTGTAACGGACAATCACAATTAGCCAAATGCCATTTAGTATCTGTGTCTATGTTAAAACTAACATTTTAAATGGACGTTGCGCTCCATATATACTGTTAGGTTTCTGCCAGTTAGCAACTGTCAATTTGTCATCTTGTTTTGTCTTTCCCCCAATTCAACAATTAAGCAGCAGCAATTGATAGCCCTTCTACTCGACAACTGTAGTGCCCACCTGAATGTGGCTGGGTTACGAAACATTAAATAGTGTTTCTACCCCCTAACACAACCTGTTTGGTGCAGCCCCAGACCAAGGAATAATCTATGCCTTTAAGAAACACTGTGTTAGGCAGATGTGTGGCAGGCTGCTAGAAATTCTAGATGAGAATGAAGAGATCACAGCATCTACCTGTGTCTGCAGAATCAATCTGCTTGGTGCTGTGAGGTTGATGCAACAAGCTTGGGGGACAGTGTCAGCTGAATCCATCCAGAGATGTTTTAGGAAGGGTGGTTTCGCTACAGATCCCGCTATAGGAGTGGTGGCAGAAGAGGATTATGAGGATGAAGAAGAAACAGGAATATCAACTGATGCTTTGGATGAGTTCTGCAACTTGGGAGCAGACACTCAGTCCAAAGCTGTGGATGACATTGCTGAAGCCATACCTCTCAACCTCCTGCCTCACAAATCAGGGACAAGGCTTAAAAACATCAGGGACAAAGGACCAAAATCAAGGACACATCTTCAAAATTAGAGATATCCAGCTAGAAAGCTGGTAGAACATGAGGCTTAGTGTAGAATGCATTTTCTAAAGAAGAACAAGCCTGTAACTTTAATGCTTGATATTATTTTGTGCTTACAGTTTCCACTGTTTAGCCATAGAAACACGAATTTTAGGAGGGACAGAGTAAAATTTTGAGGCAAAATCAGGGACGTCCCTGAAAATCAGGGACAGTTGAGAGGTATGGCTGAAGCCTTAGCTGTTTTTGAAGAAGAAGTGGAAGAAGAGACAGAGTCGGAGGCAGAGGAGGCAGAGGATGTGCCCATTCAAGCAACAGACGTTCGCCAAGCACTACTAACGCTGAGGAGAGCAGCAGAGCAGCGAGCCGATATCGCACCAAATTGGAGTTTATTGGCAAAAATGGAGAATAAATGGAGAGGCTATATGACACAGAAGAAGAAGAAGCAGACAGCCATTACCGACTATATCAGCCAGGTTTGAATACGATTGGGATGTACATGGAATTTTAAATGTACTGTTTTGCTGTTTAAACACATTTAATAAAGATTTAAAAAACATTGCATGGGGTGACACGAGGAAATTCTCACTGTGAGAGCTGCATCACTACCCTACACCCTGTGCAAAGTTTTGTTAGTCCTGTCTGTCTGTAATTTTGTTTGATCATTATCATTATCATTCGTTTTTAATTTCAAGCGCTGTAACGGACGCCGCTTCTACCGGACACAACTGCACATGTCAAACTAGTCCGGTACAAGTGGCACATACTGTATAACTGAGTATCATCTGCATAACATTGAAACTCAGTCCACACTGCCTTGTAATGTCCCCTAATGGTAGCATATACACCATGAACAACATGGGGAATAAGACAGAGCCCTGAAGAACCCCACATGGCAGGGAGACTGGTGCCGAGAAAAAAGCCCCCAAACCACCCGCTGCAACCTGCTAGTGAGGAACCATTTAAATCATTTGTGGACTGTAGCCACCAGTCCACAAAAATCTGCAGGCACTCCATCAACACCCCATGGTGCACAGTGTGAAATGCTGCCAAGAGATTGAGGAGAATCAAGATGGTACATCTTCCCCATCCCTCGCCATCAGGAGATCATTCAGCACCTAAACAAGGGCAGTCTCGGTACTATGCCTTTTCCTGAAACCAGATTGGAGAGGATCATAGATGCTGTGAGCTGTTAAATGGGTCTTCAGTGGAGTGGCCACCACTTTCTCAATAACCTTACCCACAAAAGGCAGGTTACAAATGGATCTCTAGTTAGCCAGGCAGTCAGAGTCCAGTGAAGATTTTTTCAGGAGTGGTTTTACAACCAAGAAGTAGGACTGACTAAATGAAATGCTTTTGTAAGGCAAGATAAGCAGGCTACATACATGGGTATACATCAGAAGACAGGTAGGCTGAAAACATGTAACTGCATAGCCAGGTAGACTGACTGAGGGGAAACTGCTCAATACCAAAAGGATGAGCAGGTCTGAGGCAATTGAGACTACAATATAGAGTATGACCAGGACACTGAGCTTGAGAATTTACAAAGCAAGGCAAGTAAACATAAAATGGGTCATGGTGTTATAACACCAGGCAGGTAGAAGACTTGGTTTGCTGGCCAAAGCACCTAGCTTCACCTCAGCTCTTTCCTTGTAGACTGCTTGAAAGGACAGAGCAGATGACCTTACCAGAGCAAGGGAAAGGATTAAGACTTATTTTGGCTAAACAGATTTATTGTGTGTTATTTTTATTTTGTACTCACAGGGATTGCTACTGTTTGTTGCTAACATTTCATTGCTTTATTTTTCTCTGATTCAAATTGTTGTTGTTGGTATACCTTCTTCTGCATTGTTACAAGGTGTGCCTATAGGTGTGTGCTAACAGATTACTGCTGTAATCTTCTGATTCAAATTGTCTTTTGCAAGGTATATCTTCTGTTACTGCTTTATTTTTTCTGTGGCAAAGTGTTTCTTACAGGGTATATCTTCTCTGAAATTATTACAGGTGGTGCTTTACAGGTTTTACAGTTTTATCTAACATTAGGATAAGCTTTCAGGGTTACTGCATTTGTTGTTGACTGATTGTTTCTGCTCTTACCGCCTTGTTCTTTCATCTGTGGTTCTCCTTTTTCAGCAGGGGTAGGGCCCAGCCACCCACCCCCATCCCCAACCACCCCACACTACTCTCCTTTTATAGGGTACCACAGTCATGACATTTCCTGTGGCAAAGCAGGAAGGTGCGGATCAGTGGGGCATCCACAAGGTGAGCTCATTTACAGGGGCACTAGTAATTTAACTTGTTATAACAAGTTATACGAAAACAAAACACAAAATCAAACCATTACTTGCACTTTCTTCCTTCTAATTACTCTGACCAGGTTATAAACCCAGCAACTTATCTGGAATGGATATCATTAACTGCAGATACTGTGGAATACTTTTCAGAAGGACAGTCTTACAGGATTTAGGACACTGTCCTACATGCTGGGCCATTGGAGATCTTAGGGCTTAGCTCCAGGCAGCATGGGCAGAGATTGAGCACCTCAAATTTCATAATCAAGAGGAAATACATTATAAGAAAGAACCATCCATCATTTCCCCAACATCCAACAGAAGAACCTCGACTGCAGAGGGTAGTTGGTCTCGGAAGTTGGCAGGTGGTTAGGTGGGGCAAATCAGGTGCCCCATCACTCGGTGCTCTCCAACATATTACCTCCAAAAACCATATAAACAATACAAACAGGTATCTGCCTCTGTCTCTGAAATCAAACAAAGGGGCAGAGGACACTGCGGAGCAGGACACTGCAGCACAGGATCTAGCACAACAAAACTTGCCCAAATCAGGAACCAAAACAAAAAAAGCAAAAGGAAATCCAAAAACTTGATCATAGGAGACCATGATTCAGGAGTTGATATCTATCTCCAGCTAGGACAATGGTCAGATGTCTCCCAGGTACATTAGTGTGGAGACACTGGACTGCATTGCTAAAATTGTTCAGGAAGCAGGAGAAAACATTGACATCCTGGTACACATAGGGACTAATGATCTCACCAGCCAGTCAGTTGTAGAGACCAAGGAACATCTGACCAGGCTGGGTGACAAACTATCATCCATTTCATCCGGCATCTCCTTCTCTGAGATACTGCCAGTCTGGGAGAGGGGGGCATATGGACGGAAGGTCAGAGAAGGGGAGATAAGGGAGCTAAACATGTGGCTCAAGGGCTGGTGCAAGGAAAAAGGACACAGATTTGTAGGGAACTGGCAACAGTTTTGGGAGTGAAAGTTCTTTAAGTTTGATGGACTGCATCTGACTAAGGAGTGAGTCAGTGCATTGGGGCAGAAGTTTGATGTCTTTGCAGAATATTTAAACTAGCAAATGGGGAGAGGGGTGCAGCACCCCATACGTCAAATGGGAAGAATACCCCTCCCCCCTCAGCTAGTGGTCAAACAGGGATTCAGCATGTTTGCAGTTCATTTGCATCACCATGTAAGAAAAAAAAGTCTGTCTTCCCATACAACGCACAGGGGAAATGCCAGACCTCACCCAACAACTAACACACCGAAATCTGGCCTATGGAAAATCATGTACACAAATGCTCACAGCCTGGGAAATAAGATCACAGACCTGCAGACAATAATGTCAGAGGCTAAACTGGACATAGTAGCAATTAGTGAGACGTGGTTTACCAGTAACCACACTTGGGAGACATTAGTACCTGGCTATGAACTGTTCAGAAGGGACCGACTTGCAAAAAGGGGGGGTGGAGTGGCCCTGTATGTCAATGAAAATATCAAAGCTACAGAAATTCAGAATACACATAAGGAGCCAGAAGAACTGTGGGCCACCCTGGAAACAGGAAATGGGACAGCCATAAGAATTGGGGTTGTCTACAGGCCCCCAGACAAGATGGAGGACATAGACACATTACTGTTAGAAGATATACAAAACATGACAGCTGAAGGGGAGGTTCTGATAATGGGAGACTTCAACATGCCGGATACAGATTGGTCAATACCAGCAGGAACATCTGCCAGAACTAGACACATAGTGGATTCCCTGCAGGGGGAAGGCCTCAAACAACTGGTACAACAACCCAAAAGAGACAGGGCTATCCTAGATCTAGTTCTGACTAATAGGGAAGGGATCACAGATCTCCAGGTAGAAGGTCACCTGGGGCCAGTGACCATCACATGATATGGTTTAATTTGGCCACTACAACTAAATCATCCCATTCCAAGGCAAAAATATGGGACTTCAGAGGAACTGACTTTCATAAGATGGCCAACAGAGCTAAGCTAGCCCTGGCAAAAAGAAACAGGTGAGGGGGTACAGGCAAAGTGGGAAAACATTAAGAATGCAATACTTGAAGCAACATCCCCTTGTGTTAGACAGAAAAGGAAGTGCAAAAGAAGAAAACCACTTTGATTCTCAAATACAGTAGCAGAAAAGGTCAGAGCCAAAAGACTGGCCTTCAGGAAATATAAAGGAACACAGCGGGATGAAGATAGGGAGGCATACCAAACTGCCCTAAGGGAAGCAGGCAATGCAGTAAGGCAGGCAAAGTCCCAAACTGAGGAAACACTAGCACAAACAGTAAAAGAAGGTGACAAGACTTTCTATAGATACATTAGTGAAAGGAGAAAGTCCAGAGAGGGTATTGCTCAGCTCAAAGGAGAAAAAGGGGCATGTGAGGAGGAGGACCCTGTAAAAGCATCTGTCCTAAATAGATACTTTTGCTTAGTATTTACTGAAGAGAAGGTAGGGCAGGGCGCACAGCTCAGCACCATGGGCACTGGGGGGAGGGAGGTAAGTACTACTCCCTTCACAAAAGAAAGGATCCTACAAGAGTCATGATCCTATAAGAGTCGGTGTCAGTTTCAGTGGCTCAGTAGGTAGCACACTCGTCTCTGAGGCTGGGAGATCAGAGAGCTGTGGGTTCAGTTCCCACATCTGGCACTTGGGTTAATATCCTAGTACTGACACTGTAGTGCTGCATGAGAGGGGTGCTGCACTTCTGAGGTGCCGTCTTTCAGATGGGACGTTAAACCAAGGTCCCATCTGCCTGGATTGGTGGTAGTTCATGTGGATGTTAAAGATCCCATGGCACTTTTCGAAAAGAGCAGGGGAATTTCCCCGATGTCCTGGCCAAATTTCCCTCATTCACAAAAAATACCACAAACAGCTTAATCTGGTTCAAGGTCAGTTGGCATTCATCTGTATCCCCCTCCCCCGGGTCGTGCCTGAAAATAGGCAGGATTTGTCTAGTGCACTTACCCAGTCAACAAAAAAAAAAGAGCTCGCTCAGGGTGGACAAGGCAATGGGACCTGATGACATACATCCCAGGGTACTAAAGGAGCTAAGGGTGGAACTAGCAGAGCCATTAGCAGAACTGTTTAGTGAGTCTCTGAGCACAGGAGAGGTCCCAGAAGACTGGAGAAGGGCTCATGTGATCCCGCTCCACAAGAGTGGTAGCAGGGAGGAAGCAGGGAACTACAGACCAGTCAGTTTTACCTCAGTAGTGGACAAGATTATGGAGGCACTCCTTAAGGAAAGGATAGTGCAACACCTGGAATCCATAGGGGCACAGGATCCAAGACAGCATGGGTTTACAAAAGGAGGGTCCTGTCAAACTAATCTCATAGATTTCTTTGACTGAATAACCAGAGTGTCAGCTGATGTCGCCTGCCTTTACTTCAGCAACGCTTTCGGCACTGTTCCACATAGAAGATTGATAAACAAGCTGGGTAGGCTCAGGGTGGGTCAGAAGTTGGTCAACTGGGTGGCAAACTGGTTGACGGGCAGAAAACAGAGAGTGGTGGTAAATGTTATGCAGACAGAAGAGATGCAGGTCACAAGTGCGGTACCTCAGGGATCAGTCCTGGGGCCAGTCCTCTTCAATATCTTCATCAGTGACATCGCAGCTGGACTAGAGGGTATGGCTTGTCTGTTTGCAGATGACACCAAGATCTGCAACAGAGTAGATGATCCAGATGGGGTGGGCAGAATGAGAAGAGATCTGGATAAACTAGCAAAATGGTCGGAAGAGTGCAACTGGGATTTAAAGCAAAGAAGTGCAAGATCAAGCACATAGGGAAGCGAAACCCTGAAGCCACCTTTAGGCTGGGAGGGGAGTTGCTGGCAGTCACAAAGGAAGAAAGAGACTTGGGCATCATCATCACCGATGACCTGAAATCATCCAAGCAGACCTCTAAAGCAGTAGATAAGGCTAGGGGGATGTTAGGGTGTATTAGTAGGGGTATCACAAGTCGTAAGAGGGAGGTAATAATCCCTCTTAACAAGACACTGGTTAGGCCCCATCTGAAGTACTACATGCAGTACTGGAGGCCACACCTTCACAAGGACATTAGCCAAATTGAGGCAGTCCAGAGAAGGGCAACCAAAATGGTGCAGGGAGTGCATCAGAAGACATATGAGAATAGATTAATGGAGCTCAATATGTATACCCTAGAGCAAAGGAGGGAGAGAGGTGATATGATTGAAACATTCAAACACGTTAAGGGCATTAGCAAGGTGAAAGAGTCTAACATGTTTCAATATAAGAAAAATAGCAGGACAAGAGGACACAGCATGAGATTAGAGGGAGGCCGATTAAGTGGTAATGTGAGGAAGTTCTTTTTCACAGAAAGGGTGGTGGATGCATGGAACGGCTTACCTCAGGAAGCAATGGCTATGAATACAGTGCAGGGCTACAAACAGGCATAGGATAGGCATAAGAGAGCAATACAGATGAGTATGAATAGATAGGCCACTGACAGCAAAGGCCGATGGCACATTTATAAGGTAGAAAAAGAAATGGGCAGACTGAATGGACCTTGCGGTCCTTATCTGCCGTCAACTTCTATGTTTCTATGTAGGCAAGCAATGAGCTATAAATTACTGAAGGGGTGTGCCTGAGGAGCATCAGTGAAGCCAAAGCACGATTGTATAAATCAAACAAAAGGATAAAGGTGCAGGTAGAACAAATGGAAATATGGTAATAGCAACGAGTAGATATGGATAGACAAACCAAACAGTAGTACCAGTAAAACAAATATGTCAGCTGCAAACAGGAGAAAGGAGAATTGCTGAGGCAGACAGAAAATAAACCTGAACTTGGCTAAAAAGACTGATGGCTAACAGATAAAAAACAGCAAGGGAATCTGAAGGCAAAAGCTACACAGGAATACAGCCACAAGGGGGAACTCCCCACAGCATGAACAGCCAAAGCCCAGAAGTGCAGGGGAAACAGTCAATGATCAGAGAGAACATCGTGGCCAGAGGGCGGCACCAAAATGCAACAGTGGCAGAGGGCAAAAAGATGCAGGAGACAAACTGGCAGAAGAAAACAGCACACAGAATAGGGAAGGTAGCATAAGATGAGCCAACAGGAGACAGAGGTAGGAAGGAGCCCAGATGCCACAGAAGCAACCGTGTGCCCATGAGGTACTGGCAGAGCAGGAGGGAGAAGCGGCCATATGGCTGCAGCAAAAACGTGAGTGTCAGAGGGACACTTGGTCATTCTTGGTTTACGTACCGTTTGGAGAGGGTTATAGCAAGTGTCACTCACTGTCTCTCTGAACTATAGGTGAACCCTTCAAATTCAGTAGCTTCTCTGACACAAATTGATCCCAGGTCAGTGGGACTGGTAGACTTGTACAGCATCAGTGGGGCTAGTAAACTGATCCTGGAGCAGTTGTTATGGGCACAAAATACTTGGGCCCAGATATTCAAACTGCGCTCAAAACTAGCGCAACAGCAGGAGCAAGCACAAACCAGTTGCCTGAATGGCCATTGGTAAAAGCGATATTCAAACATGGAGCAGAGCAAATTGCGCAAGCAACCAACATCTGAATATCACACATACTGCGCCATCACAAGAACCAGGAAGGAGAAGTTGAGCCAAATGTTGGCGCTATGGAGCAACCAGGGAAGCTCAGCTGAGCATTCCAGAGCTGCCATAGCCAAGCACAGCCCCCCCAGAGCAATGGAACTGCATGACCAGGAGGCAGGCTTAGCCCACCGCCAGCCATGCCACACATGGGCACAGGGACACACTGCAGAACCCACACCACACCTGCACACCCCAAGAACAGCATCACTGGGGGTGGGACAGATGATCTACCTGTCCATGGGGACAAGCCAACAAAGCATAGCAGAGCCATGACACCCCAGCACAACCACTGGCAGGCTGAGAGTGCCACACACAGGGGGTTGACAACCACAGTGCACATCAGCCCCCCATACGCACAGCACACCCTGCACTGTGACCCCAAGACACCACCCATGTGCAGTGACTGGCACTGCAGGAAACCATGCAGTCCCCCCGGTACTCGTCAGCCCGATGCAACACAGAAGCCTACAAGCCAGACACAGCCTGTGCACCCAGCAGTGGGTGGCAGCAGATGGCAAGACCAACAGAAAGTCACTGCCATGCTGGAGATACCTCCCCATGCACACACACACACACACACACACACACACACACACACACACACCCAGGACCATATCACCCCAGATGGCATGTACACTACTGCAACTGAACAACCATAGCCAGCTGCAAAACAGAGACCAACACAGTATTCATATCAAAATATAAATGTATTATCAAAATGTGTAAAGTGCAAAACAATCAACTATAATTATTTACAAGGGGGGGTACGGGTACAAGGTAGGGTGGGCAAGGGTAGGGATGAAACAACTTGGAGAGGGAAGGCAGGTGGTAGGGATGGGTGAAGTGGGAAGGGTATTTGGTTCAAGGCCCAGCAGGCTGGTCCTCCTCTGCTCGGTGTCGCTGTTCTCGGCGATGCCTCCTCCGCAGGCCATGTCTGTGAATGTCTCTCAGGATGGCCTGGTTTTCTAGGGACCCTTCTGTCAGCCTTCGCTTGTCCCGCTGTATCCTCCTGAGAACTATGAGGCCTAGGAAAATGGGAACACAGTCAATGGCTGTGACTGACCACAACCCTGAACACCACCCAACCTGCAAGCCACATAGCCCAATGTCCCACACCTTTGATGGCATGCACCCACCCACAGTGAATATGCACATGGCCATCACAAACAGGCAGCACCAGCTATGCGCGCCACCGCCCACACACACTGCCCACATCAATCATACAGTACAAACTAGGCTGGCAAGTGACGTGGCAACGCAGTAATGCCAGTTACACAGCTATGTGCCCAGTGCATGCCTGACCACCAGTGACGACACACAGACGTGTTGTGATACTGCACAGTGATGCATGTCACCTGTGTCGGCTCTACATACATGGATACATAGACAGTGTCAGCAGATAAGGGCCTATGGCCCACCCAGTCTGCCCATTTGAGCTTGTAAGTTCACTCTGTTTTCCTATAAGTCTGTTGCACCTACCCTGACCTCCAGAATTCCTGTATGTCTATCCTGGCATTCTTAAATCCGTGACCAAGTCAGCCCCCACCACTTCCTCTGGCAGGGTGTTCCACTTGTCCACCACCCGCTCCGGTGAAGAAATGCTTTCTCATGTTTCCTCTGAAACGCCCCTCCAACTTCATCCCATGCCCTAGTCCTGGAACATCTTTACGCTTAAAAATAGTGTTTTCCTGCACTCTGTTCCCCTGTAAGATACTTGTATGTCCCCATCATATCCCCTCTCCTCCTCTCTCCAGGGAGTACATGTTCAGTTCCTTCAACCTGTCTTCATAGGACTTGTGATGCAATCCATGCACCATCCGTGTTTCCTCCTCTGAACCTTCTCTACCCAGTCCATGTCCATACGTAGGTATGGTCTCCAGAACTGTACACTGTACTCCAGGTGGGGCCTCACTAGTGTCTTGTATAGTGGAATTATGACCTCCCTTCCTGCATGGTTGTGTTGTGCATGGCTGGTGGTCTTGTTCCCCAGCATGCAATAGCATCCATGAAGCAATGATACTCACACTCCTCAAGCAGCTGGGTCTGCCGCTGCTGCTGCAGCGCGATAGATGCATGCTTAAGCTGTCTGGGCATGCGCAATGCAGTGTAGGACGAGGCACAAACCTGCGCCATTGGCTCAGTCCCTTCAGAGATGCAAGCGCAAATTACGATATTCAGCTGACATATGCAAATCATCTCGATCAGCTATTCAAGAGGCGGCGATTAACATGTCATTAAAGTTGCACCACCTCATTTGCATGTGTTGCTTATAAAATGTGACAGTGGGTTGTGCTGGCCAGATTTGGTTACTGCAGGTGAGAGGTGAGTTACATGCTGTGTGATGCTCAGGACAATGCTCATGGGCAGGGTGCCGGAGGATGATAAAGGCTGAGGGGGCTGAGAATCAAAAGGGCACTTAGAAAGGGACAAAGGGCACGCTTTATTAGTATCTGCCACGGAGAAGAAACGTGGGGCTTCCGCCCCGCCGGGCACCTATGCTCATGGGGGAATGCTGTAGACTGCACAGTGACAGGTGTCCACTTCCACCCATACAGATCACCATGACTGACCAGAGACAAGGTGAGGGTGAGGACAGCGGGCTGTAGGAGGGCAGGCCAACTTCACAGCTGCAGAGACAGAGGCCTCTTCCAGGCCTACCTGGAGGATGAGCTATTATTGAGTGGACGGAGGCACCTCAGAACCGCAGCTGCATGGGAGGGGTAGCTCGGTCAGCCAACCCGCACGGAAGCCACCAGCCCGTGCAGGAATGCAAGAAGAAGATGGGGACTGACCGCAGGAGGCTGAAGGAGAAGGTGGCAGCCTTCAGGGCGGCATGCGTGCTGGCACTGATGGGGTCCCGCCAGTGGTGTTGCAGCTGACCCCAACAGAGGAGACACTGGTCACGCCATGCAGCCGAAAGTGCCATTAGGGGTGTACCAGACGGAGGATTCCAGACAGGTGGAAGCCCATCACTGCACGGTATGACATGGTGGTGGTGTTGGGGGTTGTTCACATGCACTCACATGTACTCTCTTTCTGTTACAGATCCTGTTCATCTTCAGGAGACGGTGGTGGTGGTGGGTCCAGACAGTGATGCAGACCTGCTGGACGTGGAGGAGGGACCATCCACCGCCACCAGCCAGCAGGCACTGCAGCAGCATGCACGCTGGGCCAACAACCTGGTGTCAGTGATACGGGTGCGGGGTGCACAGCCTGTGTCTCAGCAGTCTGGCATGGTATGCTACAGCATGCTGTGCCCATGGCAGTGGCACGACTCGCACCATTGATGATAGCAGGCCTGCAATGGCAGTGATGGTGTGTGTCCCATGACGGACACATGGCAGGCCAGCACGCGCCCTGGGCCTTCCTGGTTCACACCTGTGTACTAGCATGCTGGCACAGTCCCAGGCTGTGCCTGTCAGCACCGTGAGGCAGCACCGGTGGCTGTGCAGGTGTCTGGCACTGTTGTCAGCACGGAGGTGGAACAGGTGGACCTGGGGGCTCAGCAGTTGGAGGGGCGGCAGCAGCAGTCGCACACCAGGTCTGGGGGTACAGTGTCAAGCAGTGGCACATGTCCACCGCCCTTTGATCCGCCCATACCTGGTCCTGGTGAACAGTCAATCAATCAATCAATCAATCAATCAAAATCTTTATTTATTCAGGCGAACATCATTGAGCAAAGCTCATTTACAAGATGGACCTGAGTGGTCATACAAATGAGGATACAAGTATTATTACATAGACAAGAATAGAATAAATAGCAATACAATGGCATGAAATGATTATATACAACAATTTACATATATACAAGTAACAATAGAACCATTTAGCGTGTAGGAAAAAAGAGGACAAGGGTATAGCAGTCATAAATATAAGTTATATGGTCTAACTAGTTTTTATGAGAATATAATAGGTGATTCGAAGAAAGAAATTGAATTAATATAATGGATAGACAAAGGAGGTGGGTCAGATAGGTAGGGGATTATGCTTTATAAAGCAATTGCAGAGCTCTGGAAAAGGGCAGAGAACAATCTTTTGAAGGATGCCAGAGGTAGTAGGCTATCTAGCTTCATGGATTTTTGAGAGCGCTCCATGCAACTGCTAAGGAATAGCTGAAAGCAGCCCTCCCATACCGGTGCAGGCATTGGGACCTTAATGTGATGAGTTTACTGATCCTTATGTGTATGGCCTAGTTGTAATTTGGTAAAGCAATCAGTGATATAGGTCGGTAGTTTGCCTGTTAACGCTTTGAATATCCAGATAACAGCATTCCTATTTCTTCTGTGTTGCAATGATGTCCAGTTGACTGCCATATAAAGGAGCAATGATGGGTGTTGGAGGGAAGGTCAGTAATAAATCTTATGGACCTGTGATACAGGGTGTCCAGCTTATGTAAGAGATGACTTGAACAATGGCAGTAGAAAAATCAGCATAATCAATGAGGGATAGGAATGAGGCCTGAATTAACCTTTTGGAATCACTGTTTAGGTAATGTTTTATTCTAAAAATAGTCCAGCCTCTGTCTTAGCTTTTAAGTAGCTCTTCAATATGGACAGAATAGTCAAGCCTGTTATCTATCCAGACTCCAAGGTATTTGAAGTTATCAACAATTCAAGTTTTCTCCAAGTAAGGTGGATATATGTAGGGTGTTGGATGCTGGGGCAGTGGTAGTACAACTCTTTGTGGCAAAGAACATAGCTTTTGTTTTTTGCATTTAGAAGTAGTTTTTGTCAAGTAGATTGTGCTGCAGAATGAGAATTCGGATTGTAGCAGTTCACAGGCTTTGGAAGGTGAGGGATTGCTGATATAATACAGTATCATCAGCAAACAGATGAATGTTAGATTGAGTGAGGTTGGCATCAATATTGTTTATATAAATAGCAAAGAGGATAGGGCCAAGAATAGAGCCTTGTGGTACGCCCCTTAGCAGTGGTTTTGAGGTGGATAGGTAATTCCATTTCTAACCAGTTGCGCACTTATCTGAAAGGTAATCCTTAAACCAGTTGGAGTGATAGGAATCCAGGCCTAATGAGTTAAGGAGGTGATTAATAAGTCATGATCCACTGTGTAAAGGCTTTACTCAAATCCAGAAACACAGCACAGGTAAAATTTTTCTTGTCCAAGTTAGTCTGCCAATCGTTGGTTACCTTGGCTAAGGCAGTAATGGTGTTATGCTTTGATCTAAATCCAGATTGTGCAGAATTTAGAAGGTTATTGTTATCCAGATAGTCCCTTAACTGAGAGTTTACTAGTTTTTCTAGCATCTTAGATAGTACTGGTAGGATGGAGATAGGTCTGTAATTGTTGAGATCCCTAGTATCACCAGATTTGAGTAATGGAACTACTTGAGCTGTTTTCCAAGTAGGTGGAATGGATCCAGTAGTTAGGAAAGATTGAAGAGATGAGTAAGGGGGCAGATAAGACATGCAAGCAATTTTCAGGAAATAGGGATCCAGGGAGTCTGCACCTGCACTTTTAGTTGTGTCTAAATTAGAGAGAGATCTTCCACTTCTTTCACGGATATTGGGATGAAGGAAAAGTTGAAGTGGCCATTTGTCCCACAGTAGTTTGCAGGTTCAAGGAAGATCTCAGGATATTTGCAGGTGATGAGTCAAATGCTAGGCCAGCAGTGGTGAAGTGAACATTGAAGGTATTAAGATTTCTTGTTTACCTGTAATTTCTGTATCATTTAGTAGCAATTTGGTGGTTAAGGCAGGAGTAGAATTTTGGCCCAGAAGTCCTTTTATTGTACCCCAGAGTCTGGATGGGTTATTGTAGGAGGCATCCAATTCAGCTGTATAGTAGGCAGTTTTGGCAATTCTTATTTTTTTTGTACATGAATTCCTTGCTTTTCTGAAATTTAGCCAATCTCTGGTGTCCTTTGTTTTTCTTGCCTTTTTCCACAGCTTGTCTCTGGTTCTCAAGGCTGCTTAAGCTCAGAGGTGAACCAAGGGCAGGATTTTACCTTAGTTCTGATACTGGTGATAGGTGCATGAATATTGAGAACATTGGTGATAATATCCTTTAAAGTCTGGAGAGCTGTTTCAACAGAGGTTGTAAGATAGAAATCTTGCCAATATATTGTAGTACTCAGGTCATGGAGGTAACCTGAGATATTGAAATTTTTTTGACCTTTTGAGGATAAATTCTGCAGGATTTGGTGGTTTGAGTGTGGATCTTATGCCAGCTACAGGGTAATGGTCACCACATCACTTGGCAGTACTCCTGCATGTGAGTATAAGTGAGGCTTGTTTACCAACATAATATCCAGGAGTGAGCTGTTGCTGGAATTTCTTCGTTGATCCTAGTTGGGTCTTTAATTAGCTGTGTGAATCCATAGGTGTCACAAAAGGTTATCAAAGGTGCAGATACATTAGACAGCCAGTTTAATTTCAAATCACCAAGGATGACGGTATCTTCAGGGCCTAGGTTGAGAATTGACCCTAGGTGAGAAAGCAGTTTAAGACCTGCAGAGGGGGGCCTATAGCATCCAATCAGTTTAAATGGAGATGAATTAGGAAGGGATATTTTGATTGATAAACATTCAAATTCATTTGGCTCAGATGTGTTGATGAGGCAGGTTGCAGAGATGGTGTCCTTAATGTATATGGTCACCCCACCACCCCTGGAAGGGGATCTGCTCTGAAGAGCTGGTAATTGGGAAGGTTTACAACACTGTCTTTTGTTGTAGGCCTGAGCCAAGATTCAGAGATGACCAGGAAGTTCTGAAGAGTATGTGCCACCCAAGCCTGTATTAAGATGAACTTTTAGGAGGCTGCAAGCATTGAAGTGTATGAAGCTTAGTCCTTTATGGTAGTCAGTTCAGCAGAGGAAGATAAACTTACGATGGGGCCAGGATTAATCTCAATGGTGCCAATGCATAAAAGGAGGTAGAAGATTAATTTGAGTAGGGCACCAAGGGATAGGGATAGAGAGTGATCAGAGCATTTCTCTTAGTCCTCAGATGCCCACTGTGTAGTGGGGATGGTCCTGTTATATAGGTGTGTCTTTTATCATAACATAGGAGTCTGATGAACAGGCATAGTGGGTTTTTATAAATCCAGGATATGTGGCAGGGCTAGGGAGTGCTGGATTGTTAGAGAGGCTTTATGTGGGATACCCTAGGGCAGTGTAATAGTGGTTCAAAGTGAATAAGGAATAGATGGTTGTACATTGTGGATGGCAGTGGAGAGCAGAACATACTCATTAACTTATTCGCCATGACGGGTATAATATGATTATCATAATGGAATGGGGGAGATGAGAGGCTAAGGAGCAAAAGAAAACAAGTTAGCATTGTGCAGGTAGGTATGGGTTAATAGAGAAGGGAATTAGATGTGGCGGATTAGAGAAATGGCGGAAACAGTGTATAAATACAATTAACCAAGAGGGGGAAGGGGCGGGCCAAAATTTTGCGGCTTTTGCCTGCATTTACACTGCTTCTCCCGGCCTCCTGGATCTCTTGGTCGGCTGGAGGTCGCCGCCGCGCCCGCTGGCGGCTCGGAGCCCCTTCTGCGGCTGGAGCTGGAGGGCAGTGCCGGCTGCAAGTCAGGTAGGAGAAGGCAGTGAGAAGGCAATTTTATTGCAGGAAATCTGCAATTAGGTGCAAGAAACAAGAATCTGCACAACAAAAAGACTGGGAGGGTTTGGGGGTTAGGCCCAAGCCGCCTAGCCCACACAGATCACCAGAAAAGGCTGAATCACTAGCAAACATCACATCAAAACATGTTTAAATTGCCCACAATTTTTAAGTAAAAACAGCTCTTTTAAGGAAATTAAAACAAGTTACAGCTAAGCAGAAAAATCCCATCCAGAAAAGTGTTGCAGAGTCCAACTAAAGTCAATGGGAAAGGCGCACCCATCGGAAGCAAGGCAGAGACAGCGGTCATTTTCCGATTGGTTGCGGCTTTGCCCGTACCTTTCACACTGCTTCTCCCGGCCTCCTGGATCTCTTGGTCGGCTGGAGGTCGCTGCCGGCCCGCTGGCGGCTCGGAGCCCCTTCTGCGGCTGGAGCTGGAGGGCAGTGCCGGCTGCAAGTCAGGGGACAGAGGAGAAGGCAGTGAGAAGGCAATTTTATTGCAGGCAATCTGCAATTAGTGCAAGAAAAAGAATCTGCACAACAAAAGACTGGGAGGGTTTGTGGGGGTTAGCGCCAAGCCGCCTAGCCCACACAGATCACCAGAAAAGCTGAATCACTAGCAAACATCACATCAAAACATGTTTAAATTGCCCACATTTTTAAGTAAAAACAGCTCTTTTAAGGAAATTAAAACAAGTTACAGCTAAGCAGAAAAATCCCATCCAGAAAAGTGTTGCAGAGTCCAGCTAAAGTCAATGGGAAAGGCGCACCAATCGGAAGCAAGGCAGAGACAGCGGTCGTTTCCCGATTGGTTGCGGCTTTGCCCGTACCTTTCACACTGCTTCTCCCGGCCTCCTGGATCTCTTGGTCGGCTGGAGGTCGACGCCGGCCCGCTGGCGGCTCGGAGCCCCTTCTGCGGCTGGAGCTGAGGGCAAAGATGGCTGCAAGTCAGGGGACAGAGGAGAAGGCAGTGAGAAGGCATTTATTGCAGGCAATCTGCAATTAGGTGCAAGAAACAAGAATCTGCACAACAAAAAGACTGAGGGTTTGGGGTTAGGGCCTGCCGCCTAGCCCACACAGATCACCAGAAAAGGCTGAATCACTAGCAAACATCACATCAAAACATGTTTAAATTGCCCACATTTTAAGTAAAAACAGCTCTTTAAGGAAATTAAAACAAGTTACAGCTACAGCAAATCCCATCCAGAAAAGTGTTGCAGAGTCCAGCTGAAGTCATTGGGAAAGGCGCACCAATCGGAAGCAAGGCAGAGACAGCGGTCGCTTCCCGATTGGTTGCGGCTTTGCCCGTACCTTTCACACTGCTTCTCCCGGCCTCCTGGATCTCTTGGTCGGCTGGAGGTCACCGCCGGCCCGCTGGCGGCTCGGAGCCCCTTCATTGCTGGAGCTGGAGGGCAGTGCCGGCTGCAAGTCAGGGACAGAGGAGAAGGCAGTGAGAAGGCAATTTTATTGCAGGCAATCTGCAATTAGGGTGCAAGAAACAAGAATCTGCACAACAAAAGACTGGGAGGGTTTGGGGTTAGGCGCCTCTGCTGCCTAGCCCACACAGATCACCAGAAAAGGCTGAATCACTAGCAAACATCACATCAAACATGTTTAAATTGCCCACAATTTTAAGTAAAAACAGCTCTTTTAAGGAAATTAAAACAAGTTACAGCTAAGCAGAAAAATCCTATCCAGAAAAGTGTTGCAGAGTCCAGCTAAAGTCAATGGGAAAGGCGCACCAATCGGAAGCAAGACAGAGACAGCGGTCGCTTCCCGATTGGTTGCGGCTTTGCCCGTACCTTTCACACTGCTTCTCCCGGCCTCCTGGATCTCTTGGTCGGCTGGAGGTCGCCGGCGGCCCGCTGGCGGCTCGGAGCCCCTTCTGCGGCTGGAGCTGGAGGGCAGTGCCGGCTGCAAGTCAGGGGACAGAGGAGAAGGCAGTGAGAAGGCAATTTTATTGCAGGCATCTGCAATTAGGTGCAAGAAACAAGAATCTGCACAACAAAAGACTGGGAGGGTTTGGGGGTTAGGCGCCAAGCCGCCTAGCCCACACGATCACCAGTAGAAGGCTGAATCACTAGCAAACATCACATCAAAACATGTTTAAATTGCCCACAATTTTTAAGTAAAAACAGCTCTTTTAAGGAAATTAAAACAAGTTACAGCTAAGCAGAAAAATCCCATCCAGAAAAGTGTTGCAGAGTCCAGCTAAAGTCAATGGGAAAGGCGCACCAATCGGAAGCAAGGCAGAGACAGCGGTCGTTTCCCGATTGGTTGCGGCTTTGCCCGTGCCTTTCACACTGCTTCTCCCGGCCTCCTGGATCTCTTGGTCGGCTGGAGGTCGCCGCCGGCCCCCTGGCGGCTCAGAGCCCCTTCTGCGGCTGGAGCTGGAGGGCAGTGCCGGCTGCAAGTCAGGGGACAGAGGAGAAGGCAGTGAGAAGGCAATCTTATTGCAGGCAATCTGCAATTAGGTGCAAGAAACAAGAATTTGCACAACAAAAGACTGGGAGGGTTTGGGGGGGGTTAGGCGCCTAGGCGTCTAGCCCACACAGATCACCAGAAAGGGCTGAATCACTAGCAAACATCACATCAAAACATGTTTAAATTGCCCACAATTTTTAAGTAAAAACAGCTCTTTTAAGGAAATTAAAACAAGTTACAGCTAAGCAGAAAAATCCCATCCAGAAAAGTGTTGCAGAGTCCAGCTAAAGTCAATGGGAAAGGCGCACCAATCGGAAGCAAGGCAGAGACAGCGGTCGTTTCCCGATTGGTTGCTGCTTTGCCCGTACCTTTCACACTGCTTCTCCCGGCCTCCTGGATCTCTTGGTCGGCTGGAGGTCGCCGCCGCCCGCTGGCGGCTCGGGAGCCCCTTCTGCGGGGTTGAGCTGGAGGGCAGTGCCGGCTGCAAGTCAGGGGACAGAGGAGAAGGCAGTGAGAAGGCAATTTTATTGCAGGCAATCTGCAATTAGGGTGCAAGAAACAAGAATCTGCACAACAAAAGACTGGGAGGGTTTGGTGGGAGTTAGCGCCAAGCCGCCTAGCCCACACAGATCACCAGAAAAGGCTGAATCACTAGCAAACATCACATCAAAACATGTTTAAATTGCCCACAATTTTTAAGTAAAACAGCTTTTAAGGAAATTAAACAAGTTACAGCTAAGCAGAAAATCCCATCCAGAAAAGTGTTGCAGAGTCCAGCTAAAGTCAATAGGAAAGGTGCACCAATCGGAAGCAAGGCAGAGACAGCGGTCGTTTCGATTGGTTGCGGTTTCCGTTCGCATTTTTCACACTGCTTCTCCCGCCCCTGGATCCTTTGGTCGGCGGCAGCCGCCACCGCCCGCTGCTGCTCTGAGCCCCTTCTGCGGCTGGAGCTGAGGGCAGTGCCGGCTGCAAGTCAGGGGACAGAGGAGAAGGCAGTGAGAAGGCAATTTTATTGCAGGCAATCTGCAATTAGGTGCAAGAAACAAGAATCTGCACAACAAAAGACTGGAGGGTTTAGTGGGGGTTAGGGCTAAGCCGCCTAGCCCATCCAGATCACCAGAAAAGGCTGAATCACTAGCAAACATCACATCAAAACATGTTTAAATTGCCACAATTTTAAGTAAAAACAGCTCTTTTAAGGAAATTAAAACAAGTTACAGCTAAGCAGAAAAATCCCATCCAGAAAAGTGTTGCAGAGTCCAGCTAAAGTCAATGGGAAAGGCGCACCAATCGGAAGCAAGGCAGAGACAGCGGTCGTTTCCCGATTGGTTGCGGCTTTGCCCATACCTTTCACACTGCTTCTCCCGGCCTCCTGGATCTCTTGTTCGGCTGGAGGTCGCCGCCGGCCCGCTGGCGGCTCGGAGCCCCTTCTGCGGCTGGAGCTGGAGGGCAGTGCCGGCTGCAAGTCAGGGGACAGAGGAGAAGGCAGTGAGAAGGCAATTTTATTGCAGGCAATCTGCAATTAGGTGCAAGAAACAAGAATCTGCACAACAAAAGACTGGGAGGGTTTGGGGGGGGGTTAGGCGCCTAAGCGTCTAGCCCACACAGATCACCAGAAAAGGCTGAATCACTAGCAAACATCACATCAAAACATGTTTAAATTGCCCACAATTTTTAAAGTAAAAACAGCTCTTTTAAGGAAATTAAAACAAGTTACAGCTAAACAGAAAAATCCCATCCAGAAAAGTGTTGCAGAGTCCAGCTAAAGTCAATGGGAAAGGCGCACCCATCGGAAGCAAGGCAGAGACAGCGGTCATTTTCCGATTGGTTGCGGCTTTGCCCATACCTTTCACACTGCTTCTCCCGGCCTCCTGGATCTCTTGGTCGGCTGGAGGTCGCTGCCGGCCCGCTGGCGGCTCGGAGCCCCTTCTGCGGGCTGGAGCTGGAGGGCAGTGCCGGCTGCAAGTCAGGGGACAGAGGAGAAGGCAGTGAGAAGGCAATTTTATTGCAGGCAATCTGCAATTAGGTGCAAGAAAAAGAATCTGCACAACAAAAGACTGGGAGGGTTTGGGGGGTTAGCGCCTGCCGCTCTAGCCCACACAGATCACCAGAAAAGGCTGAATCACTAGCAAACATCACATCAAAACATGTTTAAATTCGCCCACAATTTTAAGTAAAAACAGCTCTTTAAGGAAATTAAACACAGTTACAGCTAAGCAGAAAAATCCCATCCAGAAAAGTGTTGCAGAGTCCAGCTAAAGTCAATGGGAAAGGCGCACCAATCGGAAGCAAGGCAGAGACAGCGGTCGTTTCCCGATTGGTTGCGGCTTTGCCCATACCTTTCACACTGCTTCTCCCGGCCTCCTGGATCTCTTGGTCGGCTGGAGGTCGCCGCCAGCCCGCTGGCGGCTCGGAGCCCCTTCTGCGGCTTGAGCTGGAGGGCAGTGCCGGCTGCAAGTCAGGGGACAGAGGAGAAGGCAGTGAGAAGGCTATTTTATTGCAGGCAATCTGCAATTAGGTGGCAAGAAACAAGAATCTGCACAACAAAAGACTGGGAGGGTTTGGGGGTTAGGTTTGCCGCCTAGCCCACACAGATCACCAGAAAAGGCTGAATCACTAGCAAACATCACATCAAAACATGTTTAAATTGCCCACAATTTTAAGTAAAACAGTCTTTAAGGAAATTAAACAAGTTACAGCTAAGCAGAAAAATCCCATCCAGAAAAGTGTGTTGCAGAGTCCAGTTGAATCACTGGAAAGGCGCACTAATCGGAAGCAAGGCAGAGCCAGCGGTCGCTTCCCGATTGGTTGCGTTTTGTTCATATTTTTCACACTGCTTCTCCCGGCTCCTGATCTCTTTGGTCGGTTGGAGGTCACCGCCGCCCGCTGGCGGCTCCTGAGCCCCTTCTGCGGCTGGAGCTGGAGGGCAGGCCGCTGCAAGTCAGGGGACAGAGGAGAAGGCAGTGAGAAGGCACTTTTATTGCAGGCAATCTGCAATTAGGTGCAAGAAACAAGAATCTGCACAACAAAAGACTGAGGGTTTGGGGTTAGTAGGCCTGCCGCCCAGCCCACACAGATCACCAGAAAAGGCTGAATCACTAGCAAACATCACATCAAAACATGTTTAAATTGCCCACAATTTTTAAGTAAAAACAGCTCTTTTAAGGAAATTAAAACAAGTTACAGCTAAGCAGAAAAATCCCATCCAGAAAAGTGTTGCAGAGTCCAGCTGAAGTCAATGGGAAAGGCGCACCAATCGGAAGCAAGGCAGAGACAGCGGTCGTTTCCCGATTGGTTGCGGCTTTGCCCGTACCTTTCACACTGCTTCTCCCGGCCTCCTGGATCTCTTGGTCGGCTGGAGGTCACCGCCGGCCCGCTGGCGGCTCGGAGCCCCTTCTGCGGCTGGAGCTGGAGGGCAGTGCTGCTGCAAGTCAGGGGACAGAGGAGGCAGTGAGAAGGCAATTTTATTGCAGGCAATCTGCAATTAGTGTGCAAGAAACAAGAATCTGCACAACAAAAAGACTGAGGGTTTGGGGGGTTAGGGCGCCCAAGCCGCCTAGCCCACACAGATCACCAGAAAAGGCTGAATCACTAGCAAACATCACATCAAAACATGTTTAAATTGCCCACAATTTTAAGTAAAACAGCTCTTTAAGGAAATTAAAAACAAGTTACAGCTAAGCAGAAAATCCTATCCAGAAAAGTGTTGCAGAGTCCAGCTAAAGTCAATGGAGCGTGCACCAATCGTGAAGCAAGACAGAGACAGCTGGTCGCTTTCCGATTGGTTGCGGCTTTGCCTCGTTTTCACACTGCTTCTCCCGGCCTCCTGATCTCTTTGGTCGGCTGGAGGTCGCGGCGCCCGCTGGCAGCTCGGAGCCCCTCTGCTGGAGCTGGAGGGCAGCCGCTGCAAGTCAGGGGACAGAGGAGAAGGCAGTGAGAAGGTACTTTTATTGCAGGCAATCTGCAATTAGGGTGCAAGAAACAAGAATCTGCACAACAAAAGACTGGAGGGTTTGGGGGTTAGGCGCTGCCGCTCTAGCCCACACAGATCACCAGAGAAAGGCTGAATCACTAGCAACATCACATCAAAAACATGTTTAAATTGCCCACAATTTTTGAAGTAAAAACAGTTTTTAAGGAAATTAAAACAAGTTACAGCTAAACAGAAAAATCCCATCCAGAAAAGTGTTGCAGAGTCCAGCTAAAGTCAATGGGAAAGGCGCACCCATCGGAAGCAAGGCAGAGACAGCGGTCATTTTCCGATTGGTTGCGGCTTTGCCCATACCTTTCACACTGCTTCTCCCGGCCTCCTGGATCTCTTGGTCGGCTGGAGGTCGCTGCCGGCCCGCTGGCGGCTCGGAGCCCCTTCTGCGGCTGGAGCTGGAGGGCAGTGCCGGCTGCAAGTCAGGGGACAGAGGAGAAGGCAGTGAGAAGGCAATTTTATTGCAGGCAATCTGCAATTAGGTGCAAGAAACAAGAATCTGCACAACAAAAACACTGGGAGGGTTTAAAGAAGCGCCCAAGCCGCTTAGCCCACACAGATCACCTCTCAGAAAGGCTGAATCACTAGCAAACATCACATCAAAACATGTTTAAACTTGCCTACAATTTTAAGTAAAAACAGCTCTTTTAGGAAATTAAAACAATGTTACAGCTAAGCAGAAAAATCCCATCCAGAAAAGTGTTGCAGAGTCCAGATGAGTCATTGGGAAAGGCGCATCAACTGGAAGCAAGGCAGAGACAGCGTGTCGCTTTCCCCGATTGGTTGCGGCTGTCTGCCCGCTTTCACACTGCTTCCCGGCCTCCCTGGATCTCTTGGTCGGTTGGAGGTCGCCGCGTTCGACCATGGCTCGGAGCCCCTTCTGCTGCTGGAGCTGGAGGGCAGCCGCTGCAAGTCAGGGGACAGAGTAGAAGGCAGTGAGAAGGGCATTTTATTGCAGGCATCTGCAATTGGGTGCAAGAAACAAGAATCTGCACAACAAAAGACTGGGAGGGTTTGGGGGGGTTAGTTTCAAGTCGTCTAGCCCACACAGATCACCAGAAAAGGCTGGAATCACTAGCAAACATCACATCAAAACATGTTTAAATTGCCCTCAATTTTTAAGTAAAAGCAGCTCTTTAAGGAAATTAAACAAGTTGCAGCTAAGCAGAAAATCCTATCCAGAAAAGTGTTGTAGAGTCCAGCTAAAGTCATTGGGAAAGGCGCACCAATCGGAAGCAAGGCAGACAGCGTCGCTTTCCCGATTGGTTGTGCTTTTGCCTTCACTTTCACACTGCTTCTCCCGGCCTCCTGGATCTCTTGGTCGGCTGGAGGTCGCCGCCGGCCCGCTGGCGGCTCGGAGCCCCTTCTGCGGCTGGAGCTGGAGGGCAGTGCCGGATGCAAGTCAGGGGACAGAGGAGAAGGCAGTGAGAAGGCAATTTTATTGCAGGCAATCTGCAATTAGGTGCAAGAAACAAGAATTTGCACAACAAAAGACTGGGAGGGTTTGGGGGGGTTATGTCGCTGCCTAGCCTCCACACAGATCACCAGAAAGGCTGAATCACTAGCAAACATCACATCAAAACATGTTTAAATTGCCCACAATTTTTAACAAAGCAGCTCTTTAAGGAAATTAAAACAAGTTACAGCTAAGCAGAAAATCCCATCCAGAAAAGTGTTGCAGAGTCCAGCTAAAGTCATCTGAAAGGCGCACTAATCGGAAGCAAGGCAGAGACAGCGGTCAAGCTCTCGATTGGTTGCGGTTTTGCCTGCAGTTTTCACACTGCTTCTCCGGCCTCCTGGATCTCTTGGTTCGGCTGGAGGTCGCCGCCGCCCGGCCATGGCTCGGAGCCCCTTCAAGTGGCTGGAGCTGGAGTGGCAGTGCCGGATGCAAGTCAGGGACAGAGGAGAAGGCAGTGAGAAGGCAATTTTATTGCAGGCAATCTGCAATTAGGTGCAAGAAACAAGAATTTGCACAACAAAAGACTGGTGGGTTTGGGGGTTAGCGCCTGCCCGAGTTTGCCATTCAGATCACCAGAAAAAGGCTGAATCACTGAGCAACATCACATCAAAACATGTTTAAATTGCCCACAATTTTTAAGTAAAAACAGCTCTTTAAGGAAATTAAAACAAGTTACAGCTAAGCAGAAAATCCCATCCAGAAAAGTGTTGCAGAGTCCAGCTAAAGTCACGGGAAAGGCGCACCAACCGGAAGCAGCAGAGACAGCGGTCAAGCTTTCCCGATTGGTTAAGTGGTTTTGCCCATATTTTCACACTGCTTCTCCCGGCCTCCTGGATCTCTTTTGGTCGGCAGAGGTCGCCGCCAGCCCGCTGGCGGCTCGAGCCCTTCTGCGGCTGGAGCTGGAGGGCAGTGCCGGCTGCAAGTCAGACAGAGGAGAAGGCAGTGAGAAGGCAATTTTATTGCAGGTAATCTGCAATTAGGTGCAAGAAACAAGAATCTGCACAACAAAAGACTGGAGGTTTGGGGGGGGTTAGCGCCCAAGCCGCCCAGCCCATTACAGATCACCAGAAAAGGCTGAATCACTAGCAACACTGCTCTAAAACATGTTTAAATTGCCTACAATTTTTAAGTAAAACAGCTCTTTCTGAAATGTAAAACAAGTTACAGCTGTAAGAAAATCCTATCCAGAAAAGTGTTGTAGAGTCCAGCTAAAGTCATGGGAAGCGCCAATCGAAGCAAGGCAGAGACAGCGGTCGTTTCCGATTGTTGCGGTTGCCTGCACTCCTCTCACACCGCGCCCCGGCCTCCTGATCTCTTGGTCGGCTGGAGGTCGCCGGGCGTCTGGCTGATGGCCTCGGAGCCCCTTCTGCGGCTGGAGCTGGAGGGCAGTGCCGCTGCAAGTCCGGGACAGAGTAAAGGCAGAGAAGGTACTATTGCAGGCATCTGCAATTAGGTGCAAGAACAGACCCAACAAAAGACTGGGAGGGTTTTGGGGTTAGGCGCCATGCCGCCCACACAGATCACCAGAAAAGGCTGAATCACTAGCAAATATCACATCAAACATGTTTAAATTGTCACAATTTTGGTAAAACAGCTCTTAAGGAAATTAAAACAAGTTACAGCTACAGAAAATCCTATCCAGAAAAGTGTTGCAGAGTCCAGTTAAAGTCAATGGAGGTTACGCACTAACTCGGAAGCAAGACAGAGACAGCGTCGTTTCTCGATTGGTTGGGTGGTTGTTCGGTATTCTCTCTACACTGCTTCTTCTCCCGCCTCCTGATCTCTTGGTCGCTGGAGGTCGCCGCCGCCCGCTGGCTGCCTCGGAGCCCTTTCAGTGCTGGTGGAGCTGAGGGCAGTCGTGATGCAAGTCAGGGGACAGAGAGAAGGCAGTGAAGGTACTTTATTGCAGGCATCTGCAATTAGTGCAAGAAACAAGAATTTGCACAAAAGACGGTGGGTTTGGGGGTTAGGGCGCTTGCCGCTAGCCCATACAGATCACCAGTAGTGTTGCTGAATCACTAGCAAATCGTTGATCAAACATGTTTAAATTGTTCACAATTTTAAGTAAAAACAGCCTTTAAGGAAATTAAAACAAGTTACAGTAAGCAGAAAATCCCATCCAGAAAAGTGTTGCAGAGTCCAGTTAAAGTCAAGGAAAGGCGACCAATGGAAGCAAGGCAGAGACAGCGTCGCTTTCCCATTGGTTGCGGTTTGCCCGATCTTTCACACCGCGCTTCCGGCCTCCTGATCTCTTTGGTCGGGTTGAGGTCGCCGCTGCCTGGCAGGTGCTCGGAGCCCCTTCGCGGCTGGAGCTGGAGGGCAGTGCCGCTGCGTCAGGGACAGAGGAGAAGGCAGTGATATAATTTTATTGCAGGGCAATCTGCAATTAGGTGCGTTGAAACAAGAATCTGCACAACAAAAGACCGGGAGGGTTTGGGGGTTAGCGCCCAAGCTGCCCAGCCCACACAGATCACCAGAAAAGGTTGAATCACTAGCAACATCACATCAAAACATGTTTAAATTGTCCGCAATTTTAAGTAAAACAGCTCTTTTAAGGAAATTAAAATGTTACAGCTACAGAAAATCCTATCCAGAAAAGTGTTGCAGAGTCCAGTTAAAGTTACTGGAGGGCGCACCCATCGGAAGCAAGGCAGACAGCGGTCGCCCATTGGTGGTTGCCTGTATTTTCATACTGCTTCCCGGCCTCCTGATTTTTGGTCTGCTGGAGGTCGCGTCGCCCGCTGATGCCTCCGGAGCCCCTTCTGCTGGAGCTGAGGGCAGTGCTGCTGAAGTCAGGGACAGAGGAGAAGGCAGGAGAAGGCAATTTATTGCAGGCATCTGCAATTAGGTGCAAGAAAAAGAATCTGCACAACAAAAGACTGGGAGGGTTTGGGGGTTAGCCTAAGCCGCTTAGCCCACAGATCACCTGAAAGGCTGAATCACTAGCAACATCACATCAAACATGTTTAATTGCCCACAATTTTAAGTAAAACAGCCTTTAAGGAAACTGGGAGGGTTTGGGGGGTTAAGCCCTGGCGTCTAGCCCACACAGATCACAGAAAAGGCTGAATCACTGGAAACATCACATCAAAACATGTTAAAATTGCCACAAATTTTAAGTAAAACAACTCTTTTAGGAAATTAAAACAAGTTACAGCTAAACAGAAAATCCCATCCAGAAAGTGTTGCGAGTCAGCTAAAGTCAATGGGAAAAGGCCTGTCGGAGCAAGGCAGAGACAGCGTGGTTCCCGGTGGTTGCTTTGCCGTACCGCTCACACTGCTTCTCCCGGCCTCCTGGATCTCTTGGTGACTGGAAATCAGCGCCGACCAGCCGGCGGCCGGGCCCTCTGCGGCTGGGCTGGAGGGCAGTGCGGCTGCAGAATCGGGGACAGAGGAAGGCAGTGAAGGCAATTTTACTGAGACAATCTGCAATGGTGCAAGAAACAGAATCTGCACAACAAAGACGGGAGGTTTGGGGGTTAGAAGCCTAGCGTCTAGCCCCGAATCACCAGAAAAATGATCATAGCAAACATCAGTAAAACATGTTAAGTGCCACAATTTTAAAGTAAAACAACTCTTTTAAAATTAAAACAGTTACAGCTAGCAGAAAAATCCCATCAGAAAAGTGTTGCAGAGTCAGCTAAAGTCAATGGGAAAAGCACCAATCCGAAAAGACAGAACAGCAGTGCGTTTCCGATTGATTTCTTGCCCGTACCTTCCTGCTTCTCGGCCTCCTGGATCTCTTGGTGGCTGGAAGCCGCCGCCCGACCAGCTGGCTCGAGACACTCTGCGGCTGGAGCTGGAGGGCAATGCGGCACAAGTCAGGACAGAGGAGAAGGCAGTGAGAGGCAATTTGTGCAGGCAATCTGCAATTAGGTGCAAAAACAAGAATCTGCACACACAAACTGGGAGGGGTTGGAGAGGTTGAAGCTAGCGTCTAGCCCACCAGATCACACAAAAGGCTGAATCACTAGCAAACATCACATAAACATGTTTAAATTGCCTAATTTTAAGAAGCTAGCTCTTTAAAATTAAACAAGTTACAGCTAAGCAGAAAAATCCCATCAGAAAGATGTTGCAGAGTCAGCTAAAGTCAATGGGAAAAGGCACCAATGGAAGCAAGGCAGAACAGCGGTCGTTCCCGATTATTACGACTTTGCCGTACCTTCACACTGCTACTCCGGCCTCCTGGATCTCTTGGTGGCTGGAGTGCCGCCGACCCCTGGCGGCTCAGACCCTGCTGGAGCTGGAGGAGTGCGGATACAAATCAGAGGACAGGGAAGGCAGTGAGAAGGCAATCAGCAGGCAATCTGCAATTAGGTGCAGAAACAAATTTGCCAACAAGACTGGGAGGGTTTGGGGGGTTAGCGAAAGCGTCTAGCCCACACAGATCACAGAAAAGACTGAATCACTGCAAACATCACATCAAAACATGTTTAAATTGCCCACAATTTTTAAGTAAAAACAGCTCTTTTAAAATTAAAACAGTTACAGCTAAACAGAAAAATCCATCAGAAAGTGTGCAGAGTCAGCTAAGTCAATGGGAAAGGCAATCGGAGCAAGGCAGAGACAGCGGTCGTTTCGATTAGTTAGCTGCCCGTACCTTCACACGCTTCTCGGCCTCCTGGATCTCTTGGTCGGCTGGAGTGCCCCCGACTCCAGCTGGCGGCTCGAACCTTCTGCGGCTGGAGCTGGAGGCAGTGCCGGCTGCAAGTCAGGGGACAGGAGAAGGCAGTGAGAGAGCAATTTTGTGCAGGCAATCTGCAGTGAGTGCAAAAACAAGAATCACACAACAAAGACTGGGAGGTTTGGGGGGTTGACCTAGCGTCTAGCCCACCAGATCACCAGAAAAGGCTGAATCACTATACATCACATCAAAACAGCTTTAAATTGCCCACAATTTTAAGTAAAAGCAACTCTTTGAAATTAAAACAAGTTACAGCTAAGCAGAAAATCCCATCCAGAAAAGTGAGTCAGCTAAGTCAATGGGAAGGCACCAATGGAAGCAAGGCAGAACAACGATCGTTTCCATTAGTTGCGGCTTTGCCCATACCCCTCACACTGCTACTCCGGCCTCTGGATCTCTTGGTCGGCTGGAGTGCACGCATACGACTAGCTGGCTCGAGATTGCGGCTGGAGCTGGAGGGCAGTGCCGACTGAGTCAGGGACAGAGGAGAAAGGCAGTGAGAGGCAAGGCCTATGCAGGCAATCTGCAATTAGTGCAGAAACAAGAATCTGCACAACAAAAGACTGGGAGGGGGTGGGAGTTAGGAGCCTAGTCTAGCCACACAGATCCAGAAAAGGCTGAATCACTCAAACATCATCAAACATGTTTAAATTGCACAATTTTAGTAAACAGCTCTTTAAAATTAAAAACAAGTTACAGCTAAGCAGAAAAATCCCATCAGAAAAGTGTTGCGAGTCAGCTAAGTCAATGGAAAGCGCCCAATGGGAAGCAAGGCAGAGACAGCGGTCGTTTCCCGACTGGTTGCGGCTCTACGTACCTTTCACACCCATCTCCCGACCCCTGGATCTCCCAGTGGCTGGAAGTGGCACCCGGCCGCTGGCGACTCGAACCCTACTGCGGCTGGAGCTGGAGGCAGTGCGGCCAAGTCAGGGGACAAGAGAGAAGGCAGTGAAGGCAATTTGTGCAGGCAATCTGCAGTAGGTGCAGCAAAATCTGCACAAAAAGACTGGGAGGTTGGAGAGGTTGAAACCAAGCGTCCCAGCCCACCAGATCACCAGAAAGGCTGAATCACTAGAAACATCACATCAAAACATGTTGCAAATTGCCAATTTTAAGTAAAACAGCTCTTTAAGAAATTAAAACAAGTTACAGCTAGCAGAAAATCCCATAAGAAAAGTGTTGCAGAATCAGCTAAAGTCAATGGAAGGGCGCAATCGGAGCAGGCAGAACAGCGGTCGTTCCGATTAGTTGCGACTTTGCCGGCACCTTCCTGCTCCGACCTCCTGGATCTCCCGGCTGGAGTGGCAGCGGCCAGCTGGCGGCTCGAGACCTGCGGCTAGGCTGGAGGCAGTGCGATACAAATCAGGGGACAGGGAAGGCAGTGAGAAGGCAATTTGATTGCAGACAATCCTGCAATTAGGTGCAAAAAGAATCTGCACAACAAAAGACTGGGAGGGTTTGGGGGGTTGAGCCTAAGCGTCTAGCCCACACAATCACCAAAAGGCTGAATCACTAGCAAACATCATCAAACATGTTTAAGTGCCCCAATTTTAAGTAAAACAACTCTTTAAAATTAAAACAAATTACAGCTAACAGAAAAATCCATCAGAAAAGTGTTGCAGAGTCAGCTAAAGTCAATGGAAAAAGCACCGGGAAGCAAGGCAGAACAGGCAATTTCGATTAGTTGACTTTGCCATACTGCCTCACACTGCTTCTCGGCCTCTGGATCTCTTGGTCGCCTGGAGGTCGCACGACCAGCTGGCGACTAGGACCCTACAGGCTGGGCTGGAGGGCAGTGCGACTGAGTCGGGGACAGAGGAGAGGCAGTGAGAAGGCAATTTGTGCAGGCAATACCAATTAGGTGCAGAAACAGAATCTGCACAACAAAGACTGGAGGTTTGGGGGGTTAGAAGCCTAGCGTCTAGCCACAATCACCAAAGGCTGAATCACTAGCAAACATCACATCAAAACATGTTTAAGTGCCCACAATTTTTAAGTAAAAACAACTCTTTTAGAAATTAAAACAAGTTACAGCTAAGCAGAAAAATCCCATCCAGAAAAGTATTAAAGAGTCAGCTAAAGTCAATAGGAAAAGGCACCAATGGAAGCAAGGCAGGAACAGCGTTTCGGTGGTTGCGACTTACCCATCCAACCACTTCTCGACCTCCTGGATCTCTTGTGCGGCTGGAGAGTCGCCGCCAGCCAGCTAGTGACTCCGGAACCCTGCTGGAGCTGGAGGCAGTGCGACTGCAGTCAGGGGACAGAGGAGAAGGCAGTGAAGGCAATTTATTGCAGGCAATCTGCAATTAGGTGCAAGAAACAAAATCTGCACAACAAAAGACTGGGAGGGGTTGGGGGGTTAGGCGCCTGGCGTCTAGCCACACAGATCACCAGAAAGGCTGAATCACTAAAACATCACATCAAAACATGTTTAAATTGCCCACAATTTTTAAGTAAAAAGCAGCTCTTTTAAGGAAATTAAAACAAGTTACAGCATAACCAGAAAAAATCCCATCCAGAAAAGTGTTGCAGAGTCCAGCTAAAGTCAATGGGAAAGGCGCACCAATAGGAAGCAAAGGCAGAGACTGGCGGTCGTTTCCAGTCAGTTCTAGCGGCTTTGCCCGTACCTTTCACACTGCTTCTCCCGCTCCTGGATCTCTTGGTGGCTGGAGGTCACCATACGGCCGCTGGCAGCTCAGAGCCTTATAAAGCTGGAGCTGGAGGGCAGTGCGGCTGCAAGTCAGGGGACAGAGGAGAAAGGCAGTGAGAGGCAATCTTATTACAGGCAATCTGCAATTAGGTGCAAGAAACAAGAATTTGCACAACAAAGACTGGGAGGGTTTGAGGGGGTTGAGAAACGCCTGGCGTCTAGCCCTGAATCACCAGAAAGGGCTGAATCACTAACAAACATCACATCAAAACATGTTTAAATTGCCCTGATTTTTAAATAAAACAGCTCTTTTAAGAAATTAAAACAAGTTACAGCTAAGCAGAAAAATCCCATCCAGAAAAGTGTTGAAACAGAACCAACTAAAGTCAATGGAAAAGGCACCATCGGAAGCAAGACAGAACAGCGGATGCGTTCCCGATTGGTTGCGACTTTGCCAGTACCTTTCACACTGCTTCTCCGGCCTCCTGGATCTCTTGGTCGGCTGGAAGTGCGCATGGCCCATGTCAGGCCAGCCTCTCCGGCTGGAGCTGGAGAGGCAATTGCTGCATGCAAGTCAGGGACAGAGGAGAAGGCAGTGAGAGGCAATTTTATTGCAGGCAATCTGCAATGATTAGGTGCAGAAACAAATTTGCTACAACAAAGACTGGGAGGGTTTGAAGTTGGCGCCTAGCGTCTAGCCACACAGATCACCAGAAAAGGCTGAATCACTAGCAAACATCACATCAAAACATGTTTAAATTGCTTACAATTTTTTAAGTAAAAACAGCTCTTTTAAGAAATTAAAACAAGTTACAGCTAACAGAAAAATCCCATCAGAAAAGTGTTGCAGAGTCAGCTAAAGTCAATGGGAAAAGAGCACCAATGGCGAGGAAGCAAGGCAGAGACAGCGGTTCGTTTCCCGATTGGTTGGGCTTTGCCCATTACAACTCACCTGTCTCGGCCTCCTGGATCTCTTGAGTGGCTGGGAGGTGCTTGCCCGGCCCTGGCGGAGCGCAAATTCCTCTCGGCTGGGCTGGAGGCAGTGCCGACTACAGAATCAGGGGACAGAGGAGGCAGAGGCGGTGGGAAGCAGTACAATGCAGGCAATCTGCAATGAGGTGCAAGAAACAGAATCTGCACAACAAAGACTGGGAGGGTTTGGGGGGGTGAAGCGACATCCCACAGAATCACCAGAAAGACTGAATCACTACAAACATCACATCAAAACATATTTAAATTGCCCACAATTTTTAAGTAAAAACAGCTCTTTTAAGGAAATAAAACAAGTTACAGCTAAGCAGAAAAATCCCATCCAGAAAAGTGTTGCAGAAGTCCAGCTAAAGTCAATGGAAAAGGGCGCGCAATCGGAAGCAAGGCAGAGAACAGCAGTCGTTTCCCGGTAGTTGCTGGCTTTGCCCACCACCTTCACACTGCTTCTCCGGCCTCCTGGGATCTTGTTAGGCTGGAGGTCGCCGCATGGCCAGCTGGCGGCTCGGGAACCCTTCTGCGGCTGGAGCTGGAGGGCAGTGCGGCTACAAGTCAGGGGACAGAGGAGAAGGCAGTGAGAAGGCAATTTTATTGCAGGCAATCTACAGTGGAATTACAGAAAACAAGAATTTGCACAACAAAGACTGCTGGGAGGGAGGTGGGGGGGTTGAAGCGCCACAAGCGTCCCCAGCCCACACACAGATCACCAGAAAAGGCTGAATCACTGCAACGACATCAGATCAAAACATGTTTAAATTGCCCACAATTTTTAAGTAAAAAGCTCTTTTAAGGAAATTAAAACAAGTTACAGCTAAGCAGAAAAATCCCATCAGAAAAGTGTTGCAGAAGTCAGCTAAAGTCAATGGGAAAAAGCACCAATGAGGAAGCAAAGGCAGAGACAACGATCGTTCCCGATTGGTTTTGCAGCTTTGCCCATACAACCTCACACTGCTTCTCCCGGCCTCCTGGATCTCTTGGTACGGCTGGAGGTCGCACGCCCGGCCAGCTGGCGTCTCGAACCACTTCTGCGGCTGGAGCTGGAGGCAGTGCTGACTGCAAGTCAGGACAGAGGAGAAAGGCAGTGAGAAGGCAGATTTTATTACAGGCAATCTGCAGTGGGTGCAGAAACAGAATCTGCACAACAAAGGCTGGGAGGGTTTGGGGGTTGGTTGAGCCTAAAGCGTCCCCAAAGCCCACCTAGATCACCAGAAAAGGCTGAATCACTGTAAACATCATCAAAACATGTTTTAATGCCCACAATTTTTAAGTAAAAACAGCTCTTTTAAGGAAATTAAAACAAGTTACAGCTAAGCAGAAAAATCCCATCAGAAAAGTGTTGCAGAAGACCAGCTAAAGTCAATGGGAAAAGCGCACCAATGGGAGCAAAGGCAGAGACAGCGGTCGTTTCCCGATTAGTTGCTGACTGCCCATACCTTTCACACTGCTTCTCGGCCTCCTGGATCTCTTGGTGGCTGGAAGTGCTTGTGGCTGGCTCGAACCCTTCTGCGGCTGGAGCTGGAGGGCAGTGCGGCTGCAGAATTAGGGGACAGAGAGAAGGCAGTGAGAAGCAAGATTGTGCAGGCAATCTGCAATTGGGTGCAAGAAACAAGAATCCACAACAAAAGACTGGGAGGGGTTTGGGGGTGAGGTTAGGCGCCTAAGCGTCTGGACACGATCCTGAAAAAGACTGAATCACCAAACATCACATCAAAACATGTTTAAATTGCCCAAAAATTTTAAAGTAAAAACAGCTCTTTTCAGAAATGAAACAAGATTACAGCTAAGCAAAAAATCCCATCAGAAGAAGTGTTACTGCAGAGTCCAGCTAAAGTCAATGGGAAAAGCACCAATGGGCTCAGGCAGGGAGACAGCGTGCGTTTCCCGATTGATTGCGGCTTTGCCCGTGCTGCCTCACACTGCTTCTCGGCCTCCTGGATCTCTTGAGTGGGGCTGGAGTCGCCGCCCGGCCCGCTGGCGTCTGGAGGAGCCACTTCTACGGCTGGAGCTGGAGGCAGTGCGGCTGCAAGTCAGGGGACAGAGGAGAAGGCAGTGGGAAGACGAATTTATTGCAGGCAATCTGCAATTAGGTGCAAAACAGAATTTGCACAACAAAAGACTGGGAGGGTTTGGGGGTTAGGCGCCTAAGCGTCTAGCCCACCTGAATCACCAAGAAAGGCTGAATCACTAGCAAACATCACATCAAAACATGTTTAAATTGCCCACAATTTTTAAAAAAAACAGCTCTTTTAAGAAATTAAAACAAGTTACAGCTAAGCAGAAAAATCCCATCCAGAAAAGTGTTGCAGAGTCAGCTAAAGTCAATGGAAAAAGGCACCAATCGGAAGCAAAGGCAGAGACAGCAGTCGTTCCAGTGGTTGCTGACTGCCCGTGCCCTCACTGCTTCTCGGCCTCCTGGATCTCTTAGTGCGGCTGGAGGTGGCCATACGACCAGCTGACTCGGAGCCTTCTGCGGCTGGAGCTGGAGGGCAGTGCAGGATGCAAGTCAGGGGACAGAGGAGAAAGGCAGTGAGAGAAATGGTACAACAGACAATCTCAATTAGAGTGCAAGAAACAGAATCTGCACAACAAAAGACTGGGAGGTTTAGGGGGAGTTAGGCGCCTAGCGTCAGCCACACAGATCTAAGAAAAGGCTGAATCACTAGCAAACATCACATCAAACATGTTATAAATTGCCCACAATTTTTAGTAAAAGCAGCTCTTAGGAAATTAAAACAAGTTACAGCTAAGCAGAAAAATCCCATGAAAAGTGTTGCAGAACCAGCTAAAGTCAATGGGAAAGCAGCAATCGGAAGCAAGGCAGAGACAGCGATGGTTTCGATTAGTTCATGACGTGCCCGTACCTTCACCTGCTTCTCCCGGCCTCCCATGGATCTCTGGTCAGCTGGAGGTCGCCAGCTGGCCCGCTGGCGGCTCAGACCCCTTCTGCGGCGCTGGAGCTGGAGGCAGGAGTACCGGCTGCAAGATCAGGGGACAGAGAAAGGCAGTGAGAAGGCAATTTTATTGCAGGCAATCTGCAATTAGGTGCAAGAAACAAGAATCTGCACAACAAAAAGGCTGGGAGGGTGGGGGATTTGGCTTACAAGCGTCTAGCCACAGATCACCAGAAAGGCTGAATCACTATGAGCATCAGATCAAAACATGCTTTAAGTACCCTGATTTTAAATAAAAACAACTCTTTTAAGGAAATTAAAACAAGTTACAGCTAAACAGAAAAATCCCATCAGAAAAGTGTTGCAGAGTCAGCTAAAGTCAATGGGAAGAGCACAATGAGCAAAGGCAGAGACAGCGGTCGTTCCCGATTAGTTGCTGACTTTGCCAATACCTTTCACACTGCTTCTCCCGGCCTCCTGGATCTCTTGGTAGGCTGGGAGTGCCGCCCGGCCAGCTGGCGGCTCGGGCCACTTCTGAGGCTGGAGCTGGAGGGCAGTGCCGGCTGCAAGTCAGGGGACAGAGGGAGAGGCGGTGAGAGGCAATTTATTGCAGGCAATCTGTGAGTGAGTGCAAGAAGCAGGAATCTGCACAACAAAAAGACTGGGAGGTTTGGGGGGGTTAGGCGCCTAAGCGTCACAACCCACGTCCTAGAAAGAGCTGAATCACTAGCAAACATCAGATCAAAACACTTGTGTTTAAAATTGCCCACAATTTTAAGTAAAAACAGCTCTTTTAAGGAAATTAAAACAAGTTACAGCTAAGCAGAAAAATCCCATCCAGAAAAGTGTTGCAGAGTCCAGCTAAAGTCAATGGGAAAAGCCCCAATCGAACAAAGGCAGAACAGCAGTCGTTTCCCGTTGGTTGCGGCTTTGCCCGTACCTTTCACACTGTATCGGCCTCCTGGATCTTGGTAGAAGGCTGCCAGGAAATTGCCCGCCAATCGCTGGCGGCTCGAACACTGCTGCGGCTGGAGCTGGAGGCAGTGCGGATGCAAGTCAGGGACGAAGGAGAAGGCAGTGAGAAGGCAATTTTGTGCAGGCAATCTGCAATTGGAGTGCAAAAAACAAATCTGCACAACAAAAAAGACTGGGAGGGTTTGGGGGGGGTTAAGAGCCTAGCGTCTAGCCCACACAGATCACCAGAAAAGGAACTATAAATCCACATCAAAACATTTACAATTACTTTACAATTTTTAAGCATGAAACTCTTTTAAGGAGAATTAAAACAAGTTACAGCTAAGCAGAAAAATCCATCCAGAAAAGTGTTGCAGAGTCCAGCTAAGTCAATGGGAAAACCGCGCACCAGACGGAAGCAAGGCAGAAGCAGCCAGTCGTTCCCGATTAGTTGCGGCTTTGCCGTGCCTTTCACACTGCTTCTCGGCCTCCTGGATCTCTCTTGTTGACTGGAGGTCGCCCGCTGGCCCCAGCTGGCGGCTCGGAGCCTTCTGCGGCTGGAGCGGAGGGCAGTGCGAGCTGCAGAATCAGGGGACAGAGGAGAAGGCAGTGAAGGCAATTTAGTGCAGGCAATCTGCAGTGGGTGCAAGAAACAAGAATCTGCACAACAAAGACTGGGAGGGTTTGCGGGAAGGTTGAAGGCGCAAAAGCGTCTAGCCCACACGAATCACCAGAAAAGGCTGAATCACTAGCAACATCACATCAAAACATGTTTTAAATTGCCCACAATTTTTAAGTAAAACAGCTCATTAAGGAGAACACAAACTAAGTACAAGCTAAGCAGAAAAAATCCATCCAGAAAAGTGTTGCAGAGTCCAGCTAAAGTCAATAGGAAAAAGCACCAATGGGAAGCAAGGCAGAGACAGCGTTTCCGATTGGTTGCGGCTTTGCCCGTACCTTCCACACTGCTTCTCGGCCTCCTGGATCTCTTAGTAGACTGGAGGTGCGCCAGCCCATCCCGCTGGCGACCTCGGGCCTCTCTGCGGCTGGAGCTGGAGGCAGTGCAAGCTACTGCAAGTCAGGGGACAGAGGAGGAGAAGGCGTGAGAGGCAATTTTGTGCAGGCAATCTGCAGTGGAGTACAGAAACAAGAATCTGCAAAGCAAAAGACTGGGAGGTTTGGGGGAGGTTAGAGGCGCCCTAAAGCGTCTAGCCCACACAGATCACTGCCAGAAAGGCTGAATCACTAGCAAACATCAGATCAAAACATGCTTTAAATTGCCACACATTTTTAAGTAAAAACAGCTCTTTAAGGAAATTAAAACAAGTTACAGCTAAGCAGAAAAATCCCATCAGAAAAGTGTTGCAGAGTCCAGCTAAAGTCAATGGGAAAAGCAGCACCAATCGGAAGCAAAGGCAGAGACAGCGGTAGTTTCGATTGGTTGCGGCTTTGCCCGTACCTTTCACACTGCTTCTCGGCCTCCTGGATCTCTTGGTGCGGCTGGAGGTGGACATGACGACCAGCTGGCAGCTCAGACCCACTGCGGCTGGAGCTGGAGGGCAGTGCCGGCTGCAAGTCAGGGGACAGAGGAGAGCAGTGAGAAACAATTTGTACAGGCAATCTGCAATTAGGTGCAAAAACAAGAATCTGCACAACAAAGACTGGGAGGGTTTGGGGGGTTAAGCCCAAAGCGTCTAGCCAACCAGAATCCTGAAAAGGCTGAATCACTAGCAAACATCATCAAAACATGTTTTAAATTGCCTAATTTTTAAGTAAAAACAAGCTCTTTTAAGGAAATTAAAACAAGTTTACAGCTAAGCAGAAAAATCCCATCAGAAAGAATATTTGCAGAGTCAGCCCAAAGTCAATGGGAAAGAGCGCAATAGGAAGCAAGGCAGGGAACAGATGCGTTTCCCGGTCCAGCTTTGCCCGATACCTTTCACACTACTTCTCGGCCTCTGGATCTCTTGGTCGACGGAGGTCGCCGCCTGACCCAGCTGGCGGCTCGGAACCGCCTGCGGCTGGAGCTGGAGGCAGTGCGGATGCAAGTCAGGGGACAGAGAAGGCAGTGAGAGGCAATTTTATTGCAGACAATCTACAGTGGATTGCAAGAAATAAAATTTGCACAACAAAAGACTGGGAGGGTTTGGGGGGTTAAGCCTAAAGCGTCTAGCCACACAGATCACCAGAAAAAGAGCTGAATCACTAGCAAACATCACATCAAAACATGTTAAAATTGCCCACAATTTTTAAGTAAAACAGCTCTTTTAAGAAATTAAAACAAGTTACAGCTAAGCAGAAAAATCCCATCAGAAAAGTGTTGCAAAGTCAGCTAAAGTCAATGGGAAGGCGCGCAATAGGAGCAAGGCAGAGACAGCGGTGGTTCCCGATTAGTTCGCGGCTTTGCCCGTACCTTCACACTGCTTCTCGGCCTCCTGGATCTCTTGTTCAGCTGGAGGTCGCGCATGACCCGGCAATGACTCGAACCCCACTGCAGAAGCTGGGCTGGGGCAGTGCGGATGCAAGTCAGGGGACAGAGGAAGAGCAGTGAGAAGGCAATTTTGTGCAGACAATCTGCAATTAGGTGCAGAAACAGAATCTGCACAACAAAAGCTGGGAGAGGTTTAGGGGGTTAGAGCGTCTAGCCACACAGACGAATCACCAGGAAAGCTGAATCACTAGCAAACATCACATCAAAACATGTTTAAATTGCCCACAATTTTAAAGTAAAAACAACTCTTTTAGAAATTAAAACAAGTTACAGCTAAACAGAAAAATCCCATCAGAAAAATATTGCAGAGTCCAGCTAAAGTCAATGGGAAAGGCGCGCAATCGGAAGCAAAGGCAGAGACAACGATCGTTCCCGATTGGTTGCAGACTTTGCCAATACCTTTCACACTGCTTCTCCCGGCCTCCTGGATCTCTTGTTAGGCTGGAGTGCGCCCGCCCGGCCGCTGGCGCAGACCCTTCTGCGGCTGGAGCTGGAGGCAGTACCGGCTGCAAGTCAGGGGACAGAGGAGAGGCAGTGAGAAGACAGATTGTGCAGGCAATCTGCAGTGAAGTGCAGAAACAGAATCTGCACAACAAAAGACTGGGAGGATTTGGGGGGGTTAGAAACACAAAAGTCTAGCCCACAGATCTACCAGAAAAGGCTGAATCACTAGCAAACATCACGTAAAACATGTTTAAATTGCCACAATTTTTAGTAAAAGCAACTCTTTTAAGGAAATTAAAACAAGTTACAGCTAAGCAGAAAAATCCCATCCAGAAAAGTGTTGCAGAGTCCAGCTAAAGTCAATGGGAAAGGCGCACCAATGGAAGCAAAGGCAGAGACAATGATGCGTTTCCCGATTAATTCGCAGCTTTACCATATACTACTACACTGCTTCTCGGCCTCCTGGATCTTGTTCGGCTGGAGGTCGCCGCCCGACCCGCTGGCATCGGAGCGCCTGCGGCTGGAGCTGGAGAGCATGTGGACTGCAGTCAGGGACAGAGGAGAGGCAGTGAGAAGGCAATTTATTACAGGCAATCTGCAATTAGGTGCAAGAAACAGAATCTGCACAACAAAGACTGGGAGGTTTGGGGGGTTTAGGCGCCCTAGCGTCTAGCCCACAGATCCTAGAAATAGCTGAATCACTAGCAAACATCAGATCAAAACATGTTTAAATTGCCCACAATTTTTAAGTAAAAACAACTCTTTATAAGAAATTAAAACAAGTTACAGCTAAGCAGAAAAATCCCATCCAGAAAAGTGTTGAAGAGTCAGCTAAAAGTCAATGAAAAAGCGCCAAACTGGAGCAAGGCAGAGACAATGCGGTCGTTTCGATTGGTTGCAGCTTTGCCGTACCTTTCACACTGCTTCTCGGCCTCCTGGATCTCTTGGTCGGCTGGAAGTCGCGCACGACCCAGCTGGCGTCCTGAACCACTTCTGCGGCTGGAGCTGGAGGGCAGTGCGGCTACAAGTCAGGGGACAGAAGGAGAAGGCAGTGAGAGGCAATTTTATTGCAGGCAATCTGCAATTAGGTGCAAGAAACAAGAATCTGCACAACAAAAGACTGAAGACGGTTTGGGGGGTTAGAAGCCTAGCGTACCACCCCACAGATCACCAGAAAAAGCTGAATCACTAGCAAACATCACATCAAAACATGTTTAAAATTGCCCACAATTTTAAAAGTAAAGCAACTCTTTAAAATTAAAACAAGTTACAGCTAAGCAGAAAAATCCCATCAGAAAAGTGTTGCAGAGTCCAGCTAAAGTCAATGGAAAAGACGCACACAATCGGAAGCAAAGCAGAGACAGCTGATCGTTTCCCGATTAGTTGCGGCCTTGCCCGTACCTTCACACTGCTTCTCCCGGCCTCCTGGATCTCTTGGTGGCTGGAGGTCGCCGCCCGGCCCGCTAGGCGACTCGGACCCTGCGGCTGGAGCTGGAGGCAGTGCGGCTGAAGATTGGGGGACAGAGGAGAAGGCAGTGAGAAGGCAATTTTATTGCAGGCAATCTACAATTAGGTGCAAGAAACAAGAATCTGCACAACAAAAGACTGGGAGGGTTTGGGGGTGGGGTTAGGCGCTCCAAGCGTCTAGCCCACACAGATCACCAGAAAGGCTGAATCACTAGCAAACGTACATCAAAACGTATTTAATTAGGTACAATTTTTAAGTAAAAACAGCTCTTTTCAGAAATTAAAACAAGTTACAGCTAACAGAAGAAAATCCATCCAGAAAAGTGTTGCAGAGTCAGCTAAAGTCAATGGGAAAGGCGCACAACGGAAGCAAAGGCAGAGACAGCAGTCGTTTCCGATTGGTTGCGCATTTGCCCGTACCTTTCACACTGCTTCTCGGCCTCCTGGATCTCTTGGTCGGCTGGAAGTGCTCGCCTGACCCTGGCGGCTCGGGCCTTCCTGCGGCTGGAGCTGGAGGGCAGTGCGGATGCAAGTCAGGGACAGAGGAGAAGGCAGTGAGAAGGCAATTTATGCTAGGCAATCTGCAATTAGGTGCAAAAACAAATTTGCACAACAAAAGACTGGGAGAGTTTGAGGTTAGGCGCCTAAGCGTCTAGCCCACACAGATCACAGAAAAGGCTGAATCACTAGCAAACATCACATCAAAACATGCATCAAATTGCCCACAATTTTTAAGTAAAACAGCTCTTTTAAGAAATTAAAACAAGTTACAGCTAAGCAGAAAATCCCATCAGAAAAGTGTTGCAGAGTCAGCTAAAGTCAATGGGAAAAGTAGCACCAATCGGAAGCAAAGGCAGAGACAGCCAGTCGTTTCCGATTGGTTCTTGACTTTGCCATACCTCACCTGCTTCTCGGCCTCCTGGATCTCTTGGTCGGCTGGAGGTCGCGCTGGCCAGCTGGCGGCTCAGAGCCTTCTGCGGCTGGAGCTGGAGGCAGTGCGGCTGCAAGTCAGGGGACAGAGGAGAAAGGCAGTGAGAAGGCAATTTATTGCCAGGCAATCTGCAATTAGGTGCAAGAAACAGAATCTGCACAACAAAAGACTGGGAGGGTTTGGGGGGTTAGGCGCCTGGCGTCTAGCCCACACAGATCACCAGAAAAGGCTGAATCACTAGCAAACATCACATCAAAACATGTTTAAATTGCCCACAATTTTAAGTAAAACAACTCTTTTAAGGAAATTAAAACAAGTTACAGTTAAGCAGAAAAATCCCATCCAGAAAAGATGTTGCAGAGTCCAGCTAAAGTCAATGGGAAAAGGCGCTGTCGGAAGCAAAGGCAGAGACAGCGTCGTTTCCCGATTAGTTGCGGCTTTGCCCGCACATTCACTGCTTCTCCCGGCCTCCTGGATCTTTGTTCGGCTGGAGGTGCGCGGCCCGCTGGCGGCTCGAAGCCTTCTGCGGCTGGAGCTGGAGGGGCAGTGCCGGCTGCAAGTCAGGGGACAGAGAGAAGGCAGTGAGAAGGCAATTTTATTGCAGGCAATCTGCAATTGGGTGCAAAAAACAAGAATCTGCACAACAAAGACTGGGAGGGTTTGGGGGGTTAGGCGCCCAAGCGTCTAGCCCACAGATCACCAGAAAAGGCTGAATCACTAGCAAACATCAGATCAAAACATGTTTAAATTGCCCACAATTTTTAAGTAAAACAGCTCTTTTAAGGAAATTAAAACAAGTTACAGCTAAGCAGAAAAATCCCATCAGAAAAGTGTTGCAGAGTCCAGCTAAAGTCAATGGGAAAAAGAGCAAAAAGCAGGGAGACAGCGATGCCGTTTCCCGATTAGTTAAACTTTGCCGATACCTTCAACACTGCTTCTCCCGCCTCCTGGATCTCTTGGTAGGCTGGAGGTCGCCGCCCGGCCAGCTGGCGGCTCGAGACCACTTCTGCGGCTGGAGCTGGAGGGCAGTGCCGGCTGCAAGTCAGGGACAGAAGGAGAAGGCAGGAAGGCAATTTTATTGCAGGCAATCTGCAGTGAGGTGCAAGAAACAGAATCTGCACAACAAAAGACTGGGAGGGTTTGGGGGGTTGAAGCGCCAGCGTCTAGCCCACACAGATCACCAGAAAAGGCTGAATCACTAGCAAACATCACATCAAAACATGTTTAAATTGCCCACAATTTTAAGTAAAACAGCTCTTTAAGGAAATTAAAACAAGTTACAGCTAAGCAGAAAATCCCATCCAGAAAAGTGTTGCAGAGTCCAGCTAAAGTCAATGGGAAAGGCGCGACAATCGGAAGCAAAGGCAGAGACAGCGATGTTTCCCGATTGGTTACCGACTTTGCCGATACCTTCTCACACTGCTTCTCCGGCCTCCTGGATCTCTTGGTCGGCTGGAGAGGCGCCATGACCGCTGGCGACTGGAGACCAACCTATGACTGGAGCTGGAGGCAGTGCTGACTGCAAGTTAGGGACAGGAAGAGCCGGTGAGAGAGCAGATTTTGTTGCAGGCAATCTGCAGTGGGGTGCAGAAACAGAATCTGCACAACAAAAGACTGGGAGGGTTTGGGGGTGGGGTTAGGCGCCTGAGCGTCTAGCCCACACAGATCACCAGAAAAGGCTGAATCACTAGCAAACATCACATCAAAACATGTTTAAATTGCCCACAATTTTTAAGTAAAAGCAGCTCTTTTCAGGAAATTAAAACAAGTTACAGCTAAGCAGAAAAATCCCATCCAGAAAAGTGTTGCAGAGTCCAGCTAAAGTCAATGGGAAAGGTGCACCAATCGGAAGCAAGGCAGAGACAGCGGTCGTTTCCCGATTGGTTGCGGCTTTGCCCATACCTTACACTGCTTCTCCCAGCCTCCCTGGATCTCTTGGTGGCTGGAGGTCGCGCCAGCCCGCCTAGCTCGGCTCCTGGGCTGGAGCTGGAGGGCAGTGCCGGCAAGTCGGGACAGAGGAGAAGGCAGTGAGAAGGCAATTTTATTGCAGGCAATCTGCAATTAGGTGCAAGAAACAAGAATCTGCACAACAAAAGACTGGGAGGGTTTGGGGGGGGTTAGGCGCCTAAGCGTCTAGCCCACACAGATCACCAGAAAAGGCTGAATCACTAGCAAACATCACATCAAAACATGTTTAAATTGCCCACAATTTTTAAGTAAAAACAGCTCTTTTAAGGAAATTAAAACAAGTTACAGCTAAGCAGAAAAATCCCATCCAGAAAAGTGTTGCAGAGTCCAGCTAAAGTCAATGGGAAAGGCGCACCAATCGGAAGCAAGGCAGAGACAGTGGTCGTTTCCCGATTGGTTGCGGCTTTGCCCGTACCTCTCACACTGCTTCTCCCGGCCTCCTGGATCTCTTGGTCGGCTGGAGAGTACGCCCCCGGCCACTGGCGGCTCGAGACAACTTCTGCGGCTGGAGCTGGAGGCAGTGCGGCTGCAAGTCAGGGGACAGAGAGAGAAGGCGGTGAGAGGCAAGTCTAGTGCAGGCAATCTGCAGTGGGTGCAGAAACAGAATCTGCACAACAAAAGACTGGGAGGGTTGGGGGGGTTGAGGCGCCTAGCGTCTAGCCCACTGAATCACAGAAAAGGCTGAATAACTAGCAAACATCACATCAAAGATGTTTGAAGTGCCCTAATAATAAGTAAAAACAGCTGTTTTAAGGAAATTAAAACAAGTTACAGCAAACAGAAAAATCCCATCCAGAAAAGTGTTGCAGAGTCCAGCTAAAGTCAATGGGAAAGGCGCACCAATGGAAGCAAGGCAGAGACAGCGATCGTTTCGATTGTTGTGGCTTTGCCGTCCTTTCACACTGCTTCTCCGGCCTCACGGATCTCTTGGTCGGCTGGAGGTGCCCGCCCGCCCGCTGGCGGCTCGGAGCCTTCTGCGGCTGGAGCTGGAGGGCAGTGCGGCTGCAGAGTCAGGGGACAGAGGAGAAGGCAGTGAGAAGGCAATTTATTGCAGGCAATCTGCAATTAGGTGCAAGAAACAAGAATTTGCACAACAAAAGACTGGGAGGGTTTGGGGGGTTAAAGCCTAGCGTCTAGCCCACACAGATCACCAGAAAGGCTGAATCACTAGCAAACATCACATCAAAACATGTTTAAATTCCCCACAATTTTAAGTAAAAACAGCTCTTTTAAGGAAATTAAAACAAGTTACAGCTAAGCAGAAAATCCCATCAGAAAAGTGTTGCAGAGTCCAGCTAAAGTCAATGGGAAAGGCGCACCAATCGGAAGCAAGGCAGAGACAGCGGTCGTTTCCCGATTGGTTGCGGCTTTGCCCGTACCTTTCACACTGCTTCTCCCGGCCTCCTGGATCTCTTGTTCGGCTGGAGGTCGCCGCCGGCCCGCTGGCGGCTCGGAGCCCCTTCTGCGGCTGGAGCTGGAGGGCAGTGCCGGCTGCAAGTCAGGGGACAGAGGAGAAGGCAGTGAGAAGGCAATTTTATTGCAGGCAATCTGCAATTAGGTGCAAGAAACAAGAATCTGCACAACAAAAGACTGGGAGGGTTTGGGGGATTAGGCGCCTAAGCGTCTAGCCCACACAGATCACCAGAAAAGGCTGAATCACTAGCAAACATCACATCAAAACATGTTTTAATTGCCCACAATTTTAAGTAAAACAGCTCTTTTAGAAATTAAAACAAGTTACAGCTAAGCAGAAAAATCCCATCCAGAAAAGTGTTGCAGAGTCCAGCTAAAGTCAATGGGAAAGGCGCACCAATCGGAAGCAAGGCAGAGACAGCGGTCATTTCCCGATTGGTTGCGGCTTTGCCCGTACCTTTCACACTGCTTCTCCCGGCCTCCTGGATCTCTTGGTCGGCTGGAGGTCGCTTCGCCGGCCCGCTGGCGGCTCGGAGCCCCTTCTGCGGCTGGAGCTGGAGGGCAGTGCCGGCTGCAAGTCAGGGGACAGAGGAGAAGGCAGTGAGAAGGCAATTTTATTGCAGGCAATCTGCAATTAGGTGCAAGAAACAAGAATCTGCACAACAAAAGACTGGGAGGGTTTGGGGGGTTAGGCGCCTAAGCGTCTAGCCCACACAGATCACCAGAAAAGGCTGAATCACTAGCAAACATCACATCAAAACATGTTTAAATTGCCCACAATTTTTAAGTAAAAACAGCTCTTTTAAGGAAATTAAAACAAGTTACAGCTAAGCAGAAAAATCCCATCCAGAAAAGTGTTGCAGAGTCCAGCTAAAGTCAATGGGAAAGGCGCACCAATCGGAAGCAAGGCAGAGACAGCGGTCGTTTCCCGATTGGTTGCGGCTTTGCCCGTACCTTTCACACTGCTTCTCCCGGCCTCCTGGATCTCTTGGTTGGCTGGAGGTCGCCTGGCGGCTCGGAGTCCCTTCTGCGGCTGGAGCTGGAGGGCAGTGCTGGCTTTCACACTGCTTCTCCCGGCCTCCTGGATCTCTTGGTCGGCTGGAGGTCACCGCCGGCCCACTGGCGGCTCGGAGCCCCTTCTGCGGCTGGAGCTGGAACAGTGCCCACCCTCAAGGGGTGCTGTGCACCAGGACCGTCCACACCTTGGGGGTCATGATGTCATTGGGGCACAGTACCCATTGGACACGCACACCTGCCTGCTGCAGGAATCGGTACAGCTGCAGGGGCGGGTTGCAAGGTCCGTGGAGGCACTGTCTGTGTCCGTGGAGCGGCATGGCAGGGAGTGTGCTCGGGACGAGCCGAGCTGGTCACTATCGCAGACGGATGTGACCGCCGCCATTGACAGACTGACCCAGGCAGTGGTCTCTGTCGCGGATACATTGGGCACACTGTCAGGTGCCCTGTACCACACCCCACACAGTGCACTCCTCCACTCCCGTTCCGGCATCGTCGTACCCAGGCCTGTTGGCGCGGGTTCTGCTATGGGAATCGAGAGCACCCCTGGTGCACGTTTGTTCCAGCATGATGCAGACCCTGTGCGGGCAAGGTGCGATTCACGCAGTGTGACCCCTGGTGGTGCAACAGGCGCCACCGATGTAGCCCTGCTCAGCCTGCCAGTGCTGCTGGGCCCCGCGGCGGGGCGCCCATGCATCCGTGGTGGCCGTGGGACAGTGCTACATGACTGAGCTGTCTCCCAGTCGGGCCCTGTCTGGTGCTGCCCTGTGTGCAATGTGTGTCATGGTGGGCAGTGCACTGCTGGGTGCTCTGCTCACCGCGCTGACACGGACCACCTCACCTCTCCCAGCTGCTGTCCACAGAGTGCGTGTGCATGATGATGCCTGCATTGCACTGTACACCAAGGTGCAAGGGTGCCCAGGTCCTGACACATGTCGTGGACGGTACAGGTGGTGGGGGTGGTCGGTGGTGCTGTGTGTTGGCAATGTTGTTTCCGCAGTGCTGTGCTTCTGCCCATGCAGCTGCCTGGTGTGTTTGTGTGTCCATATGAGTGCTCACCCTCCCTGATGGTGTGTTGGTATGCCTGGAACCTTCAACTCCCCTGACCTTCATCGCGGTGTGTTCCCCTGTGTGCCTGTGGTTTAGCATGGACAATGTTGCTACATGTCCCTTGACTTACCTGTTGGGCATAGTGCTCTTCTGCAATGGTGTCCCAGTGCAGCTGGGCCTGCCGGGTCAGTCGGGGGTCCCTCCATCCTAGGGGGGGCTGCTCATCACCAACATCACCGGCGTCACTGGCGTCCCCATCGCTGTCCCCCTCTTCGACCTGTACGGCTATCCCATGGTCTTTGGCCTTGTTGTGCAGGATGCAACAGGCCAGGAATATCCCACAGGCCTTTTGGGGGCTGTACTGTAGGGCACCGCCGGAGGTGTCTAGCCATCGGAAGCCTGCCTTGAGCATCCCAAACACCCGCTCTATGATGTTACGTGTTGCGGCATGTGCCTCATTGAAGCATAGCTGCACTGGGGTCGTGGGGCGCCGGTACGGTGTGAGCAGCCAGGGATGGAGTGGGTATCCGCAGTCACCTGTGTGGAGATAGTGGAAGCAGTGTCATGTCAGGTCCATGTGCCCATATCCTTGTGTGCCACTACCATGGCACCTGTGTCATTCCACCCTTGCCCAGAGTTTGCATTCCATACATGTGTACTCACCCACTAGATGACCCGTGGGGATGTCCCCACTCTCTAATTGATGGCACAATTGCAGACTGGTGCCATGGAGAGCATCATGTGCTCCGCCAGGTGTGTGGCACAGACATTGATAATCGTGGTGGCATCACACACCACCTGGCAGTTGACACTGGAAAACCCCTTTCGGTTCCGATATGCCTGGCCGTTGGGGCCAGGTGGCGTGTGAATAGCCACATGGGTGCAGTCTATGGCCCCTAGCATGCCAGGCATACGTGCTACCCTGTGGAACTCCTGCATCTTTGTTGTGCGCTCTGCCGAGGTGCTGGGAAATGGATGTACTCCACAGCATGAGGCAGCAATCTTGTGAGGAATGGGTGAGGATGCGTGGCGTGGCCGACTGTAATGCCTGGTGTCCCCTGTCGGCCTCTGGAAGGGTGCCGTGGCGAGCAGGCAGCATGCAGGCTGTCACCTTGGTCTCCACAGACAGGCGTGACTCCATCGTGAGGGTGCCTGCATCACATCACTGCACAGCCGCAGAGCCGTCTCAGTATTGCCCTGTTCAGGCGGTACTGGCCCACGATCTCGACATCTGTGTACAGCTCGAAGCTGATGTGGGCACGATACCACCTGTCGGGGGCATACCTCCAACGGGCCCCTCCACGGCCACGTCCTCCTGCATCATGGTGTCTCACCCCCCTCATTACAGCATCCATGTGGAAGCTGGCACTGTCCATCTCCTTGGCTTCTGCCCCCCCCAGCTGCTGTTCCTGTGCTACCCCCGCTGCCCCCACTGCTGCTTCCACTGCACCGGGCACCCCCCGCTGACCTCTCTGTCCTCCTGGACCACTGTCCCTATCTGCCCTTCCAGCTTCTGTCTCTCTCTCTCTCTCTGTCTCTCTCCCCCAGTTTGCGGCCTGCTATGGTTCTTGCGCCGCTTCCTTGACCCTTTTTATTTTGGCTCAATTCCGCTACTGCGCAACTTCCAGCTGAGCCACTCTTGCGCATTGCGCAAGTGTTCGATATCGCATTGCGCACTTTATGCATGGACCCGCCCCCTTCAGTTGCGCATGCCTTCATTTCCATTGCGCTGTTGCTCAGCATGTTTTTGGTGGCGCAACTGGCCCCTTCTGAATATCGCAGAATGGCGCATTTTTGGAGTTGCGTACGTGCAACCCTGTTGCGCATGGCGCAACCCTTTTGAATATCTGGGCCTTGGTGTCTGGGTGTATGTATGTGTGTGTGTGCGTGTGTGAGTTAAAGGTCAGACTACTTCATGCTTCAAAGTGTTTGTTGAGGAAATGGTTAAAAATAGCTGCAGTAGTGTGGCGGCTCCTTCTCAGGTGTGCAGTTACGCTTACACAATGTCAAGGACAAATCCAGTACATTTATTGGCTAACGCCAGTCACATGTCTGTGCAGTGATGTTGCCCACTGTATGGTTATCCTGGTATTTAGCCTGTTCACAAATCTATTTGCTTACAATCCTCTACCCCCCAATTTAAAGTCCCATCCTACTATAGCAGCATCTGTACTGTACTGGAAAATTATTCATAAACGCCTTAAATCTAACCCAACCCCTCTTATATATAGCCCCGTATGGGGAAATCGCAACATTACTTTCAATAACAATCCAATCTTCTGTCTTAATTGGAAAAACAAGGTCATTTTTTCTTGGGGGATATTCTTATACCACAGACTTTAAAATTAAAATCCTTTTCTGACCTGTGCAAACAATGGGATCTTCCCTTTCAGGATTTCTGGAAATATCTACAGTTACGCACAGCATGGGACGTCTACCTTCCTTCTGTATCCCAACAATCTTTATATGACTCTTTGACTTCTAAATGGATCAAAAGGAACTCTAATTTAAATAGCGTTATTTACAAACACATCAGAGACACATTTCCAGATCAATCCATCATTGCAAAAAATAAATGGAGTACCCTTTTAAACTATAATATAACCAATATACAATGGCGTAACTGCTGGCTTTCCTGCCTCAAATCTTTCAAGGATAATCACAGTTCACTTATACAAACCAAAGTTTTACATTTATGGTACAGAACTCCTGCAATCTTGCACAAAATGGGCTTAATTAACAATGATTGTTGGCACTGTAACTCCCCTAATGGCAATTTGTGACATATCCTATGGTACTGTCCTCCCATAGACAATCTCTGGCATCGTATTCATCTCTTTGCAATGAAAGTAATTGGTCTACCCTTTGCATTAGATCCAAAACACTACATACTTGGTATTTTCAATTTTCACACTTATAAAATATCCCAATCATGGAATAGGTGGTTATCCCTACTATTCCTTTAAGTTAAATGCCTTATACTAATGGATTGGTGATCTAATCTCATCTCTACCTTCCCGGATGTTCTCAAATAATTATCTCAATACGCCACCCTTGATCGTAAGTCACATTTAGCCCCTGACCGACTTACTTTATACAATAAATGCTGGCAGGACTGCTTTAAATATTTAAATGCCTCTACACCTACTGTTACTTAATCTATGGGTAGTTATAGATTCACATCGGAATCTCACTTCTGCTCCTTTCTGTCCTTTTTTCTTCTCTCTTCCTCCTTTCCTTTTGTCTCCTTTCCTTCTTCCCTTTCTTCCTTTATTCTCTTTACTTTCTTAGATATCTTCTCCTTTTATATCCCCTCTTTTATACAATTTTATATATATCTGTATAAAATTACAGTAAAATATTGAATAATCATGACTGCTCATATCTCTTGTTTGAACCTACCTCTTCTACCCCTTGAATCATATACTGTATTACTCAAAATTCAATCGTTCAGATTGTATTGCCACATATTGTTTTTCTTTTTAACATTTATCTCCCCTTTTACTACCTTTGTATATTACCTCAGATAACATGGTATTTCTTCTCTCCATTAAGAATTCATGTAACTATATACTGGAGGATATAATGTCTGTGTATGTATAATTACAATAACAATAATAATAAAAAGATTAACTACAAATCCATTTGCCATCTAAAACCCTGGAAAAAATCTGGCAGCCATTTTTCTTCCACAACGGACTCCTACCTGGCCACCCATCTGACCAGCCCCTCACGCAACTGCGCTGTTATTGAGTGTGTACCCTGTTCCATTGCAAAGGCGTTGCTCTGATCTATAAAACATAATTTTTTTCTAGACAATTTAAAAGATGCAAGCACACTCGTACTTTCAGTTTAACAGCTGCTACGATCACTGTATGGGTGCCCTGACCCTGTAAACAAGTTAAAAATTAAGAAAACAAATGCCTTAGCTACAAAGTGTGTCCCTCTCTCTGAAAAAAAGTGTCTGCATCTTAGTAACCTGGCTTGTGTTATGGGGAGGTCAGCTATCACAAAAAACTACATTATCCACAATTATGGCAGCCTTCTTAGGACAAATGTCCTAAAGGACAGCCATACATGCAATCTAGTTCCAGCATGTGGAGGAACTACCTGAGCAATATTTTTTCTAAACTTTTTAATTTTTATGTATTTATTCATCATTATTATGATTACTAAACAATTAAAGTCATTATAAGTGCTATAACACAGTCCAGTGAGTGCAGTACACTAGCTTGCCACACTTCCTGCTTGGTTGAAGGCATTTGCCCTATGGCCTCGAGCCTCACAACACACCCAGGGCATTCTGCGATCTAGCATACTGCACACCCTGTTCTGTGTTATTGCTTGTTTCTACAGTTCTGGTTCCATAAATAGTGCAGTACAATTCACATTAAACTGTTACACCTATGAGTTGGTTTGAGTTTGTTTTTTTAAGTTGGCACTGTATTCGCAACTCAGATTGTATTTATCTTAACACTTAGCCAGCTCAAAAGCAACGTTTATAAAATGTTTTTGCAATTCAACTGGAATGCATCTGCAGTTGTCACAGTACAGTGCAAAACTGAGTTGAAACTCCTAGGCAATACATTTCACCAGATTTTGTGCTGGATCCAGCAACTGTTATGCAACCCTATTGAGAAAGATAGTAACTCATTGTGCACTGTCTATTGCAAACTACATTGTATGCACATTGGCCGGTTGGGGTCAGACATCATGGTGTGGTTTAGCAGCTCAATATTTATCAGAAGGGGAATGAAAAAAGGTGAAAAGCTACTCTGTATCTATGAAGGATTGGGGTAAAATGTATCTCCTCCTCAATCTTCCCTAGGATTCTGAGTCACCACAAGGGTCCCCATCACAGGATGAACCTATAGGTCAGACAGGGTACAAGTGAAAGCAGACCCTAACCTTGATGGGGAGCTGAAAGGGCAAAAAGAGAATAAAAATAAAACACATGGAGAGATCTGAAACAAAAATTCAGTTCTGTGTTTAAGACACTTCACCTCTCGCTCTTAGTAAAATGGTCAGATTACATCATGGGAGTGCAGCATGCTGTGCATTTGATGTAATGTTGAGCAAATTAATATGATGGCTGCATCAACCCAGTCTAAAATGCAAGAAAGAAACAGTAAGCTATCTGTGGCTGATTCTTTTACCAGAAAAAGAATGCATAACTCTGGAAGTTAGTCTCAAAATGTTTTTAAGGTAGTCCAGTAATAAGCATCAACCCCCATATTAGCGTTTGCCTGTACAGTATGATGTGATGTTGCTAAACGGGCCTTTTGTGTTGCTCAGGGCATCTCAACTGATGTGTTTTATTGTATCTGATAAGTTTAATCACAGCCAGGGGGTCACCTAAAATGTGTTGTTAAAGTATACAGTAATTCAAGTCATTCTGCAGGACTCAAATCTACAATATAAATAAATTGCTGCACTAATTAGGTCTGAAGTCCACCAAGGACTTGCTTGTAAGACACTGACACCACATGTTCCATTTATAGAAGTTTAGGTCAGTATTACTAACATAAACAATTCATTCACAATGACATGCAGAACAAACACTGGTATCATCATGAATAATAGTCTCAAACAATATTATGGCAAGTCGTTAGGGACATAATTCAGAATCTCTGACTGTGTAGTAAAACACATACACTATACGGTGAAATACATACATCATATAGTGAAATATATACAATATATAGTGAAATGCATACACAATGTAGTGAACCACATACACTGTCTACTGAAATATATACATCATATAGTGAAATCCAAAACTGTATATCAAAATGCATATATCATATAGTGAAATGCTTACATTATATAATGAAATACATACACTATCTACATAAATACATATACTGAGTACTGAAAAGCCACATACACTATATACTGAAACAAATGTACTATGTACTGAAACATATACTCTACCTATTGAGATTGATACACTGCAGACTGAAAAATCCACATAAGCTATCTACCGAAAGAAATACTCTATACACTGTAACACATACACTATATATTGTAAAAATCTGCATGCACTATATACTGAAACAAACACACTACATATTGAAATACATATACTAGCTATTGAAATACATACACTACACTACACATTGGAAAACCCACATACACTGTCTACTGAAACAAATACACTATATATTGAAACATGTACACTTTATATTGACGACATACACTATCTATTGAAATAAATACACTGTGCATTGAAAAATCTGCATACACTAAGTACTGAAACAAATACACTATATATTAAAACACTTACCCTATCTACTGAAAAAATGTGCATACTCTATATACGGAAAGTAATATATTATATACTGAAATACATACAGTACATAGAATATTTAAAAATCCATATACACCATACACTATATACTAAAACAAATACACTACATGGTGAAACACATACACTATGTATTGAAACACATACACTATAGACTGAAAAATCCACATACACGATATACTGAAACAAATAAACTATATGCTGAAACAGACTACATTCTGAAATTACTCCTCCCCCGGCCCCTCCCCCTTGAATGGCCTGCTCCTGCACTCATTTCCTGTTGCATTCAGTGAGTTGCTGGCCTGATGAGAGGATGTCTAAAGCTGCAGAGCAGAAGGTAAACAAAACAGGGCTATCTCTTATTCTAATTCTCTATGGGGTTTTCCATCTTGTTTTGCTTGCACACCGTTAATCAAATTTCAGAACATTGTGATGTGACAAGAAACTTTTAGAACTAATTTAAAATGCTGTAGTTTATTCTTTTAAATAAGTGTTGCCTTCATTTACTGTAAAAACACATTTGTATGAGAAGCTAATACTTAGGATGTTCCTAATATATCACTCTTATATATATAAACATAGGGGACTGCATGCATTTTTCTAAGTTAAAGTTTTGATCAGATTTATGTGTAATTAAATACAGTGTTAGTCCAGCAACTTTTCTGAGCTGAATGCTTGAGAAGCACTGCAGGAGCTGTGAAAGTATAAGCCAAACACTTTACTAGTTTGTACTCTACTGAGTTAGTTTTTGTTTTTATTTGAATGTTTTGTTTAATCAAGGTTCTTGGTTAAGAAAAAAAAAATATTTTTTGCAGCAATCGCTCAGGGCCCAATTCTCATCAGGAGCTCAGCTGGCATATGCATAATCTGCACATTTCTGTTCTGAATAACTTCACTGTGATGCCTCACTGGTGGCACTCACAGCTCCTAACCTCTCCATTACATATCTGCAGAGCCCTGCAAGGTGGACAGAGCTTTGCCAGGCACTTGGTCTCCACTAATAAACCTATCCTGGTCTAGCCACATAGTGCATAGTTACGCTGTTTATATGGTATGACTGTATTATTGAGTTTGAGGTTCCAAAATGTGTTTTATTTATTTTTCCATGGAGATGTTTATCATCTAGGTCACCCACTGACCCCCTTGTGCACTGTCCTGTCCATCCCCATCACCCAAAATCACCAGAACTTACCTGCTCTGAGATTTCCCATGGTCTTCCCGCCAAGAGGGAGAGGGCCATTCGCAAGGAGACGCATTTTCAGACAGAAGCAGAGCCTGGTTAGTAGTGCAAAGCCTGTGGAAGGTTGCTGGATTATTCTGCCATTGGAGGTTTTCTACCTTTGGTTTATCCCCTGGGCAGCCAAGCATGCAATGATTCCAATCCAATTAAAGGCATGTACTGCTTTGTGCCTGCCTGAGCCCTGCTCCTTATGCCACTCTGATGCCCTGTCAGCCTTTCTCACCTAGGTGGCTGTTAAAGAGCGGGGTGATCAGACTCCCCCTCCCTGAGAGGAGAGCAGTCCCCGAGATGCTCAATCATCTCTCCCACTAGCTAACCCCTGTTTGACCCAGGTCCTCCCCAAAACTGGGCCACTTGCAAGGGAGGCAGTACAGCTACCACCAAGCCACTAAGCCAGCCCACCATACTGTATTTTTATAAGTAAATAAAAACAGCACTCGGATGAAAGAAGAAACTGTATTTTAGCTACAGTTATTATAAATATTTTAAGACACATCACAATGTTTTGAAATCGGATAAAAGTTTTTCAAGGAAAATAACATTAAAAAATACATAAAGATAAAGAATAATCAATTTTTGTTTACTTTCTGCATCAGCAGGGGATTTTTAGTCAATTAGGGCCCCATTTTCAAAAGGTTAGTGGAGTGCTAAAAATCTAAGCACCGTGCCATGTGGGAACAGCATGGTTGAACAGGTGCCATATATTTAGCAGCCCCCAATGCTAACCTGATCATGTGCATGTGCATATGTGCTACTGCTGCCATGCACACGAGGGATCCCCTACAGCATACAGAGCACAGTGCTATATAAAAGGTTTTGTAAGTGCTTAACAACTGAAATTACAACACTGTTTACTGTGTCCAAAAATTCTGCCCTCATTTGAGCACATGGTGGTGCATATTGTCACCCTACACCTTATCACCACTCTGATGCTCCCAAGTAGTATACCAGAATGATCCTTGGCATCTAAAGGTTTCACACTCCTGATCGCAGTTTAAATGGCTCCAGTTATTACAGTAAAATGATCCTTGGTGTCTAGTACCCCCCCAAATTGCAATTAAGATGATCCAATTATTATAATAATATGGGTGTAGAATTTATTTATTTACTTAATTACATATTTAAAAGTTTAACCAGGAAAGGCATACTAAGCTGGGAGCTCATTTCCAGATGCATTCTGGAGGAAGGGGAACTTGTACAAGTGGGGTTTAGGTAGCACAAGAGTTCAAAATACATAACATGCATGTTGGAAGACCATTGACGGAGCAGAGGAGAGTGACACACAATCACAAATTACATCTGGAATAATAATTCAAGACGTGAGAACTTGAGTGACAAGCAAACAATCGACAATACAGATACAGCGTAGTGAGGAGCCACAAACATATGCTGGCAATCAAATACAGAGCAGTTTAAATCAACACTAGTTGTAAACATTTGTACATGATGCCTAGAATGGGAGCATAAGTGCCTAAATTACAGGTGTATCTAAATTGGAAACAAGTCATAGGAGCACGAGGAAAATTTATTGTGCTGAGTGCAGGAGGGAAAGGATCTCTCTCATGTGGTTGAAAGGATCCAGGAGAGATTGGTAAATGGCTGGGGCGAGGTAGTTCCAGATTTAAGGGAAGCGGTGGCTGAACATGGCTTTGCCGATGGTCCTGGAGAGTTAAGGGACTGCTAGGGTTCTAACATTTGAGCTTCTGAGGGTATGGCTGGTGGGGGGGCGGAGAGGTAGGAGGTTAGGAAACAAGCTAGAATTTGCCCACAAAGCTGGCACTATTGGCATGGTGTCTGTCCATAAGAGAAGAAAAGGAAAGAGATCTATACATTGAACAGTGATGAGTCCTAGGAGAACAGTTGAGAATGTAATGGCAGAAATAGTTGAAGAGTATGTCCAGTCTGGCAGGAGTGATGACTGGGGCTGCTGTAGACCATATCACCATAGTCAAAGATTGGGAGGATCATTCTCTGGATAATAGCACAGTGTGCTGGAGGTGGCATAAAGTCACAGTTCCTGTAAAGTGCACCAAATTGGGGTGCAGCTTTTTGACTATAGCATCCACTTGTGCAGAAAAGTTTAGGTGCTGGTCTAGCCAGATACCAAGATACCTAAAGGTGTTAACATCCTCCACAGGGGAGCCATCCAAGGTGTGAAAAGTAGGAAGGGGAGAGAGCCTAGAGAGTCTATGCCTTGTGCCAAAGGACATGGAGACAGTCTTCTTGGCACTGAAGAAAAGCTGATTTGTGTGCAGCCAGGGCTGAACTTGATTGAAGTCCAGCTGGAGTATATGGGCCTGCAGTGAAGTGGACTGAGTCATCCATGTATATGTGAATGGATGCAGACAAGCATAAAGAGGGGAGATCATTAAGAAAAATGGAGAAACGTAGAGGGCCTAACACAGATCCTTATGGGACCCCAGTGGATATGGACAGGGAGGAGAGACGGGGTCACTAATTTTGACTGCCTGGGACCTACCCATGTGGTAGGAGTGAAACAGCCAATGGCTGAGTCGGAGAGGCCTGCAGCCTGGAGTTTGGCTAATAATTGTGGTGGGAGACAGTGTTGAACACTGGCTAGATCAACCAAGATAGCAGAGGTGAATAGACAGTGATCCATACCATTGTGGATGGATTTGATGAGCCTGAGAAGGGAGATGGTGGTGGAGTGGTTCTTGCGGAAGCAAAGCCAGACTTGTAGTGGGTAAAAAAGGAAGTCCAGAAAGGGAGCGAGAGTTGTGACAAGACAATTTGTTCCTGTATGTTGGAGGGAGGAGAGAAATGGGTCAGTAGCTGTTAGTACCAGATGGGTCACAACCTTTTGGAAGAGAAGTAATAGTGGCAGTCTTCCAGTCAGCAGGGACAGAGGAACAGCAGAAAGAGAGGTTAGGGAGGTCAGCCAATGGGGAGGAGATTGCAGAAGCAGAGAGATGGATGAGCTTGCTATCCAGGCCATCTGGGCTCCTACCCTTGGAAGGATTAAGGGTGGTAAGGGTGTTGGTGATGGAGGATGGAGTTACTGGAGAGAAGAAAAACAGGGGGAAGGAAGGAGATGACTGTCATGCAGGCTGGCAGGGGTGAGAGGGAAGGAGGCAAGGAAGGGGAGGGGAAGAGGGAGGAGAGGAGAGAGGAGGTGCAGGTGGTAAAAAAAGGAATTAAACCTCTGTGGTGATGAAAGAGGGGTTAGAAGGAGGGGTTAGAAATAGGGGTGTCACCCGCTTTGAGGACAGGCAAAGAGGATTGAGTGGGAGGGGAGAAGAGATTGTGGCAACCTTCCAAAATTTAGACAGGTGACCAATCCTGAAGGTGGATGTAAAATGCTCACCTTTGGCAAGCCTTATTGCCCTGGTACAAGTGTTGCAGAGGTGATTATACCTCTGGAAGCCCTGGGGGATGGGCTATGTTTATTTTCTGTCCAGGCCAAATCATGCACTTGCAAGCAAGCTATGAGTTCAGCCGTGATCTAGGGGAGGTGGGGTACCTTTTCTTGTGTCCTGCGCTGGGGGTGGGGATGGCAGTCCCATATTTTGAGGAATTGTGTTTTGAAATACATTAGCATGGAGTCAATGGAGGAGGTCATTGAGATAGGGGACCAGTCAGAGCGTCTTAGGTCACAGTGCAAGGGGGTGAGGTCAAGGGATTTGAAGGAAAATATAAGAAGTGTTTTGGTGGGGGTGAGGGGTCTTTAGTTGAAAGAGAGGCAGCTGAGGGTCATGATTATGGTGTCAAATCAGAAGAGAGGGAGGTCATGAGTGGAATGCCAAAGGGATCCATCCTGACTCTTGCCCTCTTCAATATGCTCATTAACAACTTTTGAGAATGAATCTGGGGCTGTGTCTTTTTGAAGATGACACCAACCTCATGGGAGGGTAGATAGTGATGGGGGAAGTAGGAAACTGCAGAGTGACAGGCAAAAAGTAGAGAGGTGGCCTAAGGTTTGACAGTTGAAATTCAATGCCAAAAAGTGCAAGGTGATTCACTTAGGGAACAAGAAACCCAGGACAGAGTACTGAATAGGATGGGTAGAGCTGAGCACTACAGCTGAGGAAAGAGACCTAGAAGTCATCATTAGTGACTCCCTTAAACAATCAAGCTAGTACAGTGAGGCCTCTAGTAAGGTAAATAGGATGCTAGGATGTACCAGAAGGGGTTGTGATAGTAGAAGAAAAGAGGTTTACTGCCTCTTTATAGATCATTGGTGAGGCTGCGTCTGGAGTACTATGCCCAGTTCTGAAGACTTCACCTCAGGAAAAATAAGGACAGGCTGAAGGCTGTGTAACAAAGGGTGATCAGGGTGATCAGGATGATTCAGAGCTGACAGGACAGATCTTATGAGGATCTGCTCAAGGCACTGAACATGTCTTCACTGGAGACCAGACGAGAGAGGAGTGATATGACAGAGACCTTTAAGTTCCTGTTAGGAATAAATAAGGTGAATGGAGAAGAACTCCTTAGCGTAAGTTACAGTTCAAGGTTATGGGGTCACAAGTAGAAACTGATGGGAGGAAGGTTCAGGAGGGATATTGGAAAGTTTTATTTTCAAGAAATGGTGGTGGAAATGTGGAATAGTCTTATCAACCGAGATGGCAGGCACCAAAACCATAAATGATTTCAAGCATGGCTGTGACAAAATGAAGGGTATAATGGTTACTCAGGCTGACAGTGGTAGGGAGGGGAAAAGGGGAGTGAATAGTGAAGGCTAGTACCCTGTATGGACAGTAGGTCCCAAGGTTTAATAGGGAACTAGGGGCAGACTGGATGTACCATTGCTTTTTTTTCTGACATCATTGTCCACGTTTCTGTGTTTCTATTTTTCCATGATCCCTGACATCTAGTAGCCCCACTCACAGCTGCAAATCTGAGCCCCCTCCCAAAGCCATCCAACCAGGTCCCACCAGCCCCTTCTTATTGGTTTCCCATTTACCCAAGTTTGTAGCCACCTCCCTGTGACTGAGATCAGCACAGCCTCTCAGCTCATTACCTTGGCTGGCCACTGTCTGAGTGAAAGGGAGTGAGTGCGCACCTTTCCTGCTCTATGGACTTAGCATGTTGAGAGCTGAAAATGACTCATGGGGTAAAGGTGCTATCCTATTTGGGACATGCTGTCTCCCTTTGCTCCTCTGAATCCCTGTCCTACTGGAGGCTGTGACCGTACCTAGTCATGTCACAGCGGGCTATCCAGTGGGAACCAGTGTTCACTGTACAGTGTGGTTCAACATTAAGATAGGTGCAGAGGCAAGCCACATAAAGATGAGGGCCCTGGACTTTAGTAGGTTGGATTTTAAAGAAATGGGAGACTGCTTCAGAAGCAGCCTAGCAGGGAGAGGATTGTCAGAGAGGGTTAGAGGAACAGTGGAGAAAATTAGGTAAAGGCATAGGGAGGGCAGCCATCATCTGCATGAAGGAAGTGAACAAAAGCAGGAGGAAACTAGCATTTGTCAATGCCGAATGTTGTCTTGCTGGCATTGGCACTGGTAGTGCAGGAATTAGAGGGATGCATAATAGGAATGGCAGTGAAATATTTAATTGATGCCAACCCCACCCCCACCCTGCAGAGACTGACAGGCACTGGGGTGTGCCTTTGGATTGTCAGCCATAACGCTCATGCCATTTCACCTCACTCTACCCTGCAGACACTAACAAGTGTTGCGGTGTGCCTTGGGGTCTTTGGGTCTTACGCTCACCTCATTCCATAAGGAAATACACTGAGTTGGGTGCAGCATAGGAGAATGGGGTGAACTTTGGGACCGAAGACTCCAAGGCACACCTCGATGCCTGTCGCTGACTGCAGGGTGGGGGTGGGGGTGGAATGGGGCGATCATTACAGTCGACGATCCCAGGTCACATTCTTGATGCCTGTCAGTCTCTACAGGGTGGGGCATTACAGTTCGAAACCCTAATGCCCCAGGCATTTGTTAGTATTTTCACTCCAAATTTTCAAGCATGGACTTTTTGCGATCCCACCTCATGAACAGTGGCACCATCAGTTTGTTAGCTGAAAGGTGATTTTGCACAGCGACTGCTGCATTTGGTGCCACAGGTGTGAAAACATATTTGAGGCAGGATGTGAAAAATTACAGCTGTGCTGTTCATAAGGAGGTGTTAAAAAATGGCACTGTTGAAAATCTGGAGTGAGAATATGAAAAACTGGTGAAGTAACGAGTGTGCGTAGAAACTGAGCATCACACACCTGTAACGCAATTATTTTTTGGATTTTTTTAATCAAATTTTCAACATAGGAATTTTGGGACCTCTGCTCATGAACAGTGGCACTGTGATTTTGTTAATCTGTCCAGAAAGTTGATTTCTCATAGTGACCACGCAATTATGCACCAGATGTGCGAAAACACATTTCAGGAAGGATGTAAAAAATGACAGTTGTACTGTCCATAAGAAAGCGTGAAAAAATGGCAGTGTTGAAAATCTGGAGTGAAAGTATAAAAAATTGTCGAAGTTATGAGCGTGCGTGGAAACTGCACAATGCACGCTCATAACACAGTCACTTTTTGGAATTTTTTCACCAGATTTGCAACATAGGTTTTTTGGGACCCCTCCTCATGAACAGTAGCATTGTCATTTTGTTAATTGGTCGCAAAAGGTGATTCTGCTCAATGACCGCAAAATCACCTTTCATGACAGAATAACGAGATGAGAGAGCATGTGTTCATGAGGTGGGGTCCCAAGAACCCCATGTTGAAAATTTGGGGCCAAAATTAAAAAAAATGGCTGAGATATCCACCTAAGTTGAAACTCCCCCATTGATGCCATTATATAGCTTGCCGGCATTTCTTCATTTTGTAGTTTGGCTTTGATGAGCCCAGGCGCATCCCGCTCCACAGACGATTGCAGCGCTGGACCTCGGGAGGTAAGTATGGGGTGATGGGGCTAAAGGAAGGTGGGGTGCACAGAGGGTGGGTGCAGGTTGGGGGAGGGGAGCGCCGGGGACTATGAGGAACCGTTTTCTTTCTCACAGGGAAATACAAAAAATGGACATTGAAAGATGGTTTTCTCTCTTTACAAGTGAACTACAAAAATTTTGGGCACCCTGGGGTGGGCTCCCAGTGTGCCCCATGAGTTTTTGTTTGAAGGAGATGTTGGGCACACTGGGGTGGAATCCCAGTGTGCCCATGAGTTTTTGGGGGAGGGATTGGGCACACTGGGGTTGTGCCCCAATGTCTGCAGTTTGGGGGGCTGATGCTGAAGAGGATTGGGCCCTGTCGGCAAAGAGAGTGTGTGTGTGTGTGGGGGGGGGGGCTGATGCCAATAGGGATTGGGCACCATTGGCAAAGAAAGTGTGTGGGGTGGGGAAACAAGCTGACATGGGAGATTGGCCACCCCTGATGTCAGTATGGGAATTGTGTGTGGCTGACGGCAGGAGCCACCTTGTTTATTGAAAAGTTTCACCATGAAAGGCATGTTGGGGAGGCGTGTCATCTGCCACTGCATGACGAGCTTGTCTCTGATTTCAGCGGCAGATTTCTTTCAACTTGGTGGCACTTTCCATAACTTCCATGTCAGTGCTATTATGCTCGCTAATTGGGGGATGAGAAACACACCTACTAAAGCGTGCCCTGCATTCGCCAACACTGACAAACCTCTCAATGTGGTACTACCGCAAGATGTTGCTTGTGCCTGTGTGCAAGACAGCACAAAAAGGACCATTATGGTACTGTAAGGAAGTGGCCATGAAGGTGTCTGAAGCACATCCCTGAACTGGTCGGGTTAAGCAACTCCTATGCTGTTTTGGAGGAGCAGGACAGCCCCACAATGGTACCCACAGCCAAGACCAAGGAGGATGGGTGGATCCTCCAGGATGGAGTACCAGGGAAGGGGTTAAAGAGAACCCCAGAGAAGGAGGAAGCTTCTCCTGGTGGTGGACTCAGTTGTCTGAGGAGTGAAGTTAGGGGAACCTAGCAGGAAGGACAGGGAGGTAAAATGCATTTCAGAAAGCACTGCATGGTGGGATGAGAAATGGATCAAAAGGATCGTAAGGGTAATGGCAAAGAGGGAGGGACTGGATGTTATCATCCACCTGGGCATGAATGACCTGGCAGGAGACAACCCGGAAGTAGCTAGAATCTAAAAGAATTTCAGGAAGTTGGGGGAGCCTGAAGCAAGTAGAACACTCTGTTTCCTTCTCGGAGGTGCTACCTGTCCATGGCAGGGGAGAGGCTAGGGCGCTCCACACCCAGAAATTCAACTCCTGGTTGAAGGAGTGGTGTGGAAGGAAGGGTTTTGGCTTCATGGGGGACTGGGGCCCCATTTGGACAGATGTAAGCCTGTATAAAAATAATGGCCTGCATCCGTCAGGGAAGGGGACCTGAGTAAGAAGTTTGAATGCTTCAGTGACAAGCATTTAAACTGGCCAAGGGGAAGTCAGGAAGGTCAGTGAGCTTAGTATCACCCCCTGGGCACATACAGGAAAACAAATTGAAGTCTGGGACATTGAGACCAGAAGGAAAGTGGGAAGCAGTGAATTCTAGGCCACACAAGAAAAACAACTTGGGGGGACGAAGCAGAGGAGAGGGGGAAAAAAGCAGGGGAGCAGCAGCATAGGAAGGAGAGGATAGGATACAAAACATGGAAGGCAGGTAACAAATGCCTGCAGCCTGGGAAATAAAATCCCAGACCTGGAGTCATTGATAGTAGAGGCAGACCTGGACATAGTAGCAATAACTGAGACATGGTACATTGTTAATCATGGGACACTGATGTGCTGGGTTATGCTCTGTTCAGCAGAGATGGGGGTTAAAAAAGGAAGAAGTGTGGCACTGTACATCAGAGAGGGTATAAAGGTGACAGAGGTGCAGGGTAGACAGGGGGAGGCTGAGGCACTGTGGGTCACCCTTGAACCTGGCAAAGGCTCGGCAGTATGCACAGGGGCGATCAACAGGCCTTCGGCACATGGGGAAGAAGTGGACATGGAGCTTGTGGATGGAATACACAAGATGGCAACAAAAGGTGAAGTCCTGCTGCTGGGGGATTTCAGTATGCCAGATGTGGATTGGTCCACCCAGGCAGCTGCTTTAGCCAGAAGCAGAAGCATCCTGGATTCCCTGCAGGGGGCAGGTCTTAGGCAACTTGTGCTTGATCCAGAGAAAAGGGCATTCTTGACCTGATACTGACCAATGGGGACAGAACGCAAATGTCTGTGTGGAGGGGCAACTGGGATCCAGCGACCACCACATAGTGTGGTTTAGCATGGGAACAGGGACCCAGTCCAGTCACACGAGGGCAAATGTTTTGGATTTCAAGAAGGCAGACTTCACTGACATGGAAAGATAAATCAGAGTAGCTTTCTTCAGAAGCCTATAAAAGGGTGGCATTCAGGAGGTATGAAGAAACACAGAAGAATGAGGATAGAGAGGTGTGCCAGGTAAAACAGAGGGAAAGCAGGTAAGGCAATGAGGGGATAAATGCTCAGACAGAAGAATGCATAGCTAAAGGGTATCAAAAGAAGACCAGACTTTCTTCAGGTACATAAGCAAGAATGGGAATGCAAAGGGAGGGATTCTGAGGATTAGGAGGATGACAAAGGGAGGCTGCTCAGAGGAGGATCAGAAAAAAGCAGACATGCTGAACAGGTACTTCTACAGTTTTCACAGTGGAGACAGACAGGGACAGACCACCAAGGAGCAGCATGAACACTGGAGGGGGAAGTGGACACAAGTCCATTTTCAAAGGAAAGAGTATTATTGAAGGGACTTCAAATTTTAGGGTGGACAATGCCATAGGACCGGATGGATACACCCAAGGGTATTAAGGGAACTAGGCAGGGAGGTGCTTGCTGTACTACGCATGGCCTTATTCAACTCATTGGAAACAGGAATGGTTCCAGAGGACTGGAGGAGAGCAGACATATTCCTGTTCTGTAAGAGCATCAACAGGGAGGAGGTTAGCAAGTATAGTATAGTCTGAGCTATCTTACTTGAGTCATGGGGAATTTAATGGAATCCATACTAAGAGAGTGTTTGAGCATCTTGAATCCAGTGGGCTGCAAGGCTACAGGCAGCACGTATTCACAGGGGGATGGTCATGCCAAATGAATCTCGTAGATTTCTTTGACTGAATGACCAGGGAAATAGATAAGGGGAGAGCAGTGAACATGATTGATCTGGAGTTTAGCTAGGCCTTCGTCACTGTGCCACACAGGAGTCTGATAAAGAAACTGAACGGCCTAGGGGTGGGATCCAAAATGGTTGATTGGGTTCAATGTGCCTGTGCAACTGGTTTTGTGCTTGAGTAACATAGATAATCTTTTGCTGTTCACCTCTCTCTCTCCATGGGATATACCACCCTTTACGGGTACGAAGGGAAAAAACCCTAGAGGAGGGTTCCACCCCTTGAGGTGCTGCGGAAGTGATTCCCTTAGCTAAAGGTACCTTAGGAAGAAGCTCATGGAAAAGACAGGTGTGTCCCTGGAGAAGGAGGGGTGGAAGGAGGGGCAAGGAAAAAATGCTTGTGTGTGGAGTCAGGAGAGCAGCCCTTAAATGGGCTGAATGGGGGTGTGTCCTGTTGCACCACCCCCTCGAACTACAGTTTGAAGCCTTCCAATTAGTACAGCAGCTAGTTAATGGACTAGAGATAGAGGGTGGTGGTTAATGACCCTCACTCTAATGATTGGAGAGTGACCAGTGGGGTATCACAGAGCTCAGTACTGGGATCAATCCTTTTAAACGTAGGGGACACTGCAGAAGAACTGAAGGGAAGGTATGCCTTTTTGCAGATGATATCAAAATTTACAATGGGGTGGATGCTTAGGAGTGGGGGAGAGAATGAGCAGGGATCTTGTGAATTTTGAGGAGTGGTAAAAAGCATGGCAGTTGGGTCCAATGCCATAAAGTGCAAAATCATGCACCTAGAGCAGGTAACCTGTGATATGGGGCACTAGCAAGTGGGCCCCTGCGAAATGGCTGACCCACTTCGGAAGTTCCCCAATAGTGGGGTGTGATACAGGATGGAAGGTCAACAGAAAGGCAACAGGATATCATGCAGGTATACGCATGCGGGGTGGAGCGAGATCGACAGGACGTGAGGTGGGATGGTATGTGAGGGGTGGTGCTGTGGGGTTCCGGCGAGCTGGCATGGTGGGATAGGTGCCTGCTTGGGGTGGTGGAGATACAGGGTTCAGGACCAGGCACCGGTGGAGGTTTTTCACCGGCACAAGGCGGTGTATTTTTTTTTTTATTATTTCAACTCCCCGACATGCACCCACCTGGAGTTGAGAATCTTTAAGCAGGGGGGTGCAGGGGCAAAACAAAGAAAAATGAAAGTTTTTTTGTGCTGGGTTTGCTTGTGCTGGGATCCTACATCACTGAAACTGAATTTCGGTAATGTGGGGTTGCCATAAAGGCATTCGGCATGCCGAATTCCCTCTTATGACACGGTACCCCTAGGGCATAGGAATCCAAGAGCTGAGTACAGGATGGGGGGAGGAGTTATTGACAGTCAATAAACAGGAAAGGGATCTTGGGGTTATTATGTCTGAGGACCTCAAGGTGGCACTATGACAAAGCAGTGGGTAGGGCTAGTAGGATGCTGGGATATGTAGGAAGGGTATCTCCATCAGGAGGATGGAGGTGGTGTTGCCAGACCCCACCAGAAGCACAATGTAGTTTTGGAGAACAAACCTCAAAAAGAACATAGACAGGGTGGAGGAAGTCCATAGGAGGGCAACTAAAATGGTGCAGGGTTTACATGAGAAGCCCTGAGAGGAGAGACAGAGGGATCTCAGCATGTACGCCCTAGAAGAGAGAAAAGAGAAAAGTGACATGATACAGGTCTGCAAGTATCTCACAGGAGTGAACATGGTCCAGGGGAGTCTCTTTCAAATGTGAAAGAGCACCAGGACCAGGGGGAATGCAGTGAAGCTGGGGAAGGGGGGGGGGTCAAGAGAGATGTGAGAAAATATTGGTAGATGCCTGGAACAAATTGCCAGATGAAGTGGTGGAGGTTAAAACAGTAGGGGCTTCAAGCATGTGTGGCATTGACATAGCGGTGTATTAGAGAAGAGGCTGGGAGGTGGGAGGGTCGATGGAGACCAGACAGCATGTGAGGAGAAAGATGAGGCAAGAAACATCTTGGCAGACTACGTAGGCCAAGTGGTCCTTTTCTGATGACAAATTAAGTGTTTCTATGTTTCTATGTTTATGATCGCACACCTACTATAGAAACAGCTTTTACTACAGTAGGCATCTGATTGTGAACTGTCATTCAGTTGGTGGCTGCTATGAATGTGAATGGAGGGTCTGTGCTGGTCATCTTACACCATAGGTTGGGGGCAAGTGGGGGCAGTTGCAGTGGTATTGGGTGGTCTGGTCAGGGTGAGGTAGATATCATACTTATGGGATGGAGGAACCACTCAACACCAAGGATATGGTATGGAAGAATTACAGCTCTTACCAGACTAGAGACTACTAATTGCGGCACTTGAGGAACCCTGGTCTGGATATCAGGCAAATGGTACAAAGGAATTACTGATCTTATCAAGTGTCTGATTGGGGCCCAGTTGATCAGTGGTGGGGAGTCTGCTGTCTGCTGGACACATGGGACAGATGTCTTATTACCCAGGCATGCAATTTGAGGGGTGGGGCACTGGACACCTGGACAGTTATGCCATGTACCAGTGGGGGAACTAGGGTTAGTAGTAACCTGACATGGTCAGGTGTTGGGAGTGTAGGAACACGCAGCCCATAAGCTAGTGTTGCACTAATGGATAGCTACATCTCCCCAAACCTCCCAGCATGCCGATGTGCCTATATGCAAGATTCTGTCAGCTGCTTTACATAAGTGCACGAGGATGGATTAGAGCCACTTAAAAATGGGCTAGTGATTTGGTAACCAAGCAACCATATGACGCTTTGCAGTACTATCCTGCTTTAGAAGTGGAAATTGGAATTAACAAGTTGATAACCTGTCTAACACTCGCAAAAAAGGCTTGAATATTCTGCCTTAGGGCTTTTTAAAACCATTGTAACTCTGTTAAATGGTTTAAAAGGTTTATTCCTATGTTTAGTTCTATGTATGTTCATTCTCTATGATGTCTTGCTTGATGTCATGCTAGCAAGCTCTGTGCCCTCATGTCTGCAGTTGCTGATGTTTAATTGCTGTATGCTGCAATACAATAATGTACCTTCTACTGCTTCATGTTGATGGATTTCGCTGTACACTCCCATTCCCCTATCCCCCAGGATGCACCGTGAGACGAGCAACTTGTTGTTCAGTGTGCCCTTCCTGGTGAAACATTTCAATAAATACATTTCCAGACTGTAGCATGGTAAAAAAACATGCTATAGTCCACGTTCTAAAACTGTGCTTAAACCCTGCTCAGAGGTAGGCAAGAGCACAGTTTTAGACCAATACTGTTGCCTTAACCCATGCTGACATCAGTGTGGAAGTGATTTGTGTTGAAACATAGGCTAAGACAACCACAATGAACAAAATCTGTGTTTTTGGCTTGTGGCCCATCCTAGAGGGGGTAACTACCCTTGCCATGCAGGCTTGACCATGGTTAAGGGGCCTGGGTTCCCATACTTGATATTACTGCGGGTCCTTTCCCAAGATCACAAAGAAAATGGCAGTGCCACACAGAGTACACTTAAGTGAGTCCAATCACTACCAGTACAACCCCCTGTATTGTTGTACCAACTCACCTCTCCAACAGTTGCCCCATACATGGATTTACCTGAATCGAATATCCCCACATTCCACATCATCCATCATTAATTTCTGGTAATAACATGCTTACTAAAATTAGGCTTTTGAGTCAGACCTTTTTAAAACAGTAACAACATAATTTATTTACACAGGGAGGGTTAGGATGGGGTAGAATGGAACAAAGGTTAAGCAACATTTAAAATTAGCATTTTAAAGATTTAACATTTTCCCAAACAGCATTCCCCTGCACACGCAGACCTGTCAGCAACCCCAACACACACACTGTCAGTTCTGGACACAGTAAAAAAAAATGTTTCTTGAGGTTTCCATGACAATGATAAACCTCTTGAGCTGCGCTCTCGAGGTTTACCAAGTTGTCAAGGAAACCTCTTGAAGCGATTACAGCTTGGTTACCATCCAGTGGCTATCCATTATTCTCTATTTATAATACAGCCACCAAACTACCTGATACTTTAACTGCTGCAGGTATTACCAAACCCAAATCCACTGGTACCAGTTCAGAATGACGCCCTGAATTTTGTCCCTGGGTACCTAAATGCCAAGCTGTAGGCCTGTGATGCAGCTGGTCAGCTAGCGTCAAGCATGCCCACCGAACCAAGCAATTTCATATGTTCCTTTGATTGCTTTAAACCTTGAATTGGTTTTCAGCACCAGTTGAACAGAGATAATTTTATTTATTGTATATATATATATATATATATATATATGTATATATATATATATATATATATTATGTAGCACGGTAGTGCTACCATAATTAGGGTTGAGGAGCCATTTCTATGTTAAACCCCAAAACGTTGCACCTTAATAACTTTGCAACTGTTTGACGGATTTGCCTGAAATTTGGAATACTTGATCAGGAACCATATGCCTTGGGATCTGCCAAGTTTTGTACCAGTCAGATATAAGGCTGTGGAGTTATTGAGCGTGATCTGCGCACGCGTTTACGCTTTTCTGGAATTCTTCGGTCTCTACAGGTCGATGGTTTACGACTACGCCTAAAATCTTCAGGGAACGTAGGCGGGTCCCTTGACGTGCTCTTTCAAGATTTTGTGAAAAAATATTAAACGGTTCAAAAGTTATTCAAAAACAATTTCTCATTATAAGTCAATGGGAAAAGTTAACAAAAAGTTCGACAGTGTCGCAAATGCACTTTTTACTGTCGCAAATGGCCTTGTTACTGTCACAAATCCGCCATCTTGTTTTCAGTTAGTGATGAGAAAAATGCTTGGCATTTAAAATTGAGACCCTCTAACAACCTAATTATTTTTGTATTCACCTAGTCGGGCCCTGAGGATGCTAGCCATGTCTTTATTTTGGGGTAAAACACCCCAGAAATATGTTTTCCAAATTTCTGGAAAAAGTACTTTCGCAAAGTAGTGTCGCACTCATGAAAGTGTCGCATATTTTTTTTGCAACTTTAAGAATTGCGACATTTTGCTATTAATTATCCCATAAAATAACAGTAATTCTTTGGCACTCCGCTGCAAAAGAACGGTTGGAATTTTGGGCTGAAATTTGGAGGGAACGCAGATGACATCTCACAGATGTGCCTTTCAGTGTTGTATTGAAAAAAACATTACATGGCGGCAAAGTTACGGCACTCCAAAGTTGACGGGTTTTCCCATAGGATAACATTACGGTGCCCAACGCATTACAGGAATCTTTTGGCACCCAGCTGCAAAATAACGGTTTAGTCTTTTTTCCTGAAATTTGGAGGGAACACAGCCAACAGCCCACAGATGTGCATTTCAGTGGTTTGATGAAAAATATTACCTTGCACACCTGGGAATATATATATATATATATATGTATATATATATATATATATATATATATATATTAGAGGCAAAAACTCTGTTTAATGCATTAGTTAGGGTTGTTCACAGCGACAAAAGTGAGAAATTGGTGTTAGGGTTAAAACCCACCTTGGACCCCCCGCCCACCACGAATCGGCATTGGGGTGTGCATTGGGATCGCGGTCCTAACTCTCACCCCATTCTCCTATACTTCTACTGCTTTACACATGTCATCAGGTTAATTTGCTTAAAGGCTGTATCAATCAAACAGTTATGCATGCACTTCAGGGTCCATAAACAGTCACACACCCTCGGTACCCAGATGGAGAACGGTGGGCTAGCCAAGAATGTTGCAGCTGGTTGGGGCCCTGTGATGGAAGAAAACAACATGCACCACACATACTAATTGTAATCCAGAGCCAGAGGGCTCAATTCATGAAAAGAAAACAACAAGACAATCAGATGACACACTTTTAGATTAGGCTGTTGTTGCTGAGAGCTACCCTGATGATTACTCATGATACCCAAGACTGGACACTGGCTGGACAGAAATCGAGACAGCAGGTGGTTAATCTGGAGTGCCAGGAGAAGCGGGGGCCCACACGATTCGCAGAAGCATCATTCCTGTTCAAGCGTGGAGCAGGGGGCTGATCCCCAGGCAGGTCTCTCGTTGATGGCTTTCTCTGTGCAATGGGTAGTCTGGCCAGTGTGGCAAGTCCCAGGCCAAATGGAGACAAATTCGGATACAGTTAGTTTTGGGCTGGATACAGCTTCCAGCAAGCAGAACACAGCTCACACAGTGGGGAACCAAATCACGACCCACTAACAACTCACAGCACATTTACATGTAAGGAAATTCTACTGTACCAGGCCAATCGCTCTCCGGTCATGATCACAAAATCTCTGCACAAACCGGGGGATTCAAAAGCAGCTGGAAATCCTGACAGGCTGATCGCATTCAGCAAAATCTTCGGTCTTCAGGTATGAGCCTGGTAAAAAATCAGTGGCTTACTTCTTTCTCACAAACTCGGATTTAGTCTGAAATAATTCTCTTCTCTCCCTCTCAGGGGCAGCAGACAGACATGCAGGCCACAACGAAGGCCTTTCCACAGTTCTCCCATGCAGAACTACTCAGATGGCTGCTTGACTGTCTCAAGCTGTTGCTTCTTCAGCTGCCAACTTAGATCTGACTCAACTGCCAGCAAGCCTGGGACTTTCCCCAGAACCCAAAAGGTTCGGATGGCTGATCTGTCTGTCAGTCAGTCACAACAAAGGCTCCCCCTTCAGGTGCAGAAAGGCGCCAAAAGCCCCAAACTAAAATTCCTACAGATTTTGACTCCAGACAGCTCCTGTAGTCCGGCTCCATTTTAGGTCCCACTATTACCGATTGGTCCAATTTGCAGTCCCTGGCCAAATGCTTGGGATAAGCAAAACAGTCCTTGCTGCAAAGAAGGCAGGTTAGACAAACTACATTATCATTATCACTCTAAATGATTTTCAGCAAATAGTTACATCTTTCAACAGAGCTTCCTCTCATATTACTTATGACTGCAATCCAGGCAGCTCTTAAAGAGATAGTACAAAGAGACTATACAGGCACTATCTGGCAATCCCATTTAAACTGCTAAAACACAGGACACCAGCCTGGCAGTGAGCATGTAGGCAAGCTCAAGGAAGACTTTTCGGGAACCCCCATTTGTAGGTGGATTACACCCTTCCCTGCCTGGAGAAAACTTGGTGTCCGTGTCAAGTCTGTACCATCACAATATTGTAAATGCAAGCTATACGAGACATTTATACCATTAGCATGTTATGCAAGTGACATCTGATGCATCAGTCAATGTAAACTTATACCTTTTACTATACATATTCTCTACACTTCACAATACTATATCCATTCTGGCAATACATCATGCATATTTCACACAGGTAATTTACACATTACTATGTGGAATCATGTAATAACGTCTTGTACATTGAACAATGTAAGAGGGGGCCCTTCCCTATCAGCTAACTTGGGGCTAGAGGGGGCAGGGTCACCATACCTAGAGGGCAGAAAAATCAACCTGGAATTGGTACTTAGACTCAGTTTGGGCAGTGAGCTCTGGGACACATAAACCTCTATGTGGACCACATTAAGAGGCAAATCCGCTGGCCTCCCAGGAGAATCATAACTGAAGCATACTACTGGCTTGACAGCTCACACAGTCCTTCTGGGGGGAACAACCACAGTCTCTGTACTCTCAGCACTGGTCCTGGGACTTTCATCACTGGTGAGGGGTGCCTCTGCCTGGGTAGGAATGTCCAAACTTGGAGCACTGTCAGCCTCTTGCTCTGTAAGCTCTGTTTCTACAACACTTTGCTCACTTTGAAAGCACTCTGGCACTGAAAGGGAATGGTCAGCACTCTCATAGTGTTCTTCAAGTTCTGGTATGTCACCAGAAATACTCCAACCATCCGCCCCTCCTTCAGACAAATCATACAGTTCCACAATACACAGGGAATCAGCATCTTCACATGTGATACTTTGCACTTAACTTTCAGGGAGCATTGGCTCCAAGGATGAAGCTGGGGGTTAGACAGTCCAGAAGGCCCAGCTTCATCCCTGCAATTAGTCATAGGGTTTCCTTGAAACAACCAACTTAATTCATAGGAGGGGTAATAGGCATTGTCACACTCACTATCATCAGAATCTGACTGACAATCACTATCAGTCTGGACCTGCTGGGGGGAAACCCTTACATCTGTATCCACTGGGGTAGGTTGACTCTGTCTCTTCCTTGCAGCAGCACGAGTCACTGGCCCGGGGGAAGCAATCTCTGATTGTTCAGTCTCAGTAATGACTTGGCCAATAGGTAGCAAGTTGTTATGGTGCATGGTCTTGACAGCTTTGGAGTTCTTCTCCGGGCGCACCTTGTATACAGGTAAATCATCCAACTTTCCAACTACTACATGGGGAAGATGGTGCCACCGATCAGCAATTTTGTGTTTACCATGCAGTCCCAAATTGCGTAACAACACACAGTCTCCAGGTCGAAGCTCTTGAGCCTTTACTTTTTTATCCTGCCTCTCTTTGTTGGCTAATTTTCTCTTGGCGGCCATTGTCTGGGCCAGTTGATAGGCATGGTTCAATTGAGCTTTCAGTTTTTGTAAATATTGCAGGTAGTTTTCGGCTCGGACCCCATCTGGAGAGACCCCAAAACAGACATCAACTGGCAGCCGGGCCTCTCTCCCAAGCATGAGATGGTAGGCGGAGAACCCGGTAGCATCATTTTTCATGCAATTGTATGCGTGCACCAAGGTGCTAATCTGCTGACTCCATTTATGCTTATCTTTTGGGTGGAGGGTGCCTAGCATGTCTAGCAGGGTGCAGTTAAAGCGTTCTGGTTGAGGGTCCCTCTGCGGGTGATAGGGGGTGGTTCTTGACTTTTGCAGCCCCCATAGAGAGAGCATTTCTTTGATTAGCCGACTCTCAAAGTCTCTCCCTTGATCAGAATGAATCCGCTGGGGAGCACCATAGTGGACGAAGAAATTTTCCACACACCTTGGCCGCGGTAGACGCCTTTTGATCTTTGGTGGGAAAAGCTTGTGCATACCATGTGAAATGATCCATAACCACTAACACATTGCCAATGTTTCGCTGATCAGGCTCTGAATTCAAGAAGTCTATGCAGACTAGTTCCATTGGGGTGCTGGTATTAATGTTGACAAGGGGGGCAGTCCTCTGGGGCAGGGGTTATCTGTGCAGGCAGCGACTACAAGTCCTTACATGGTGTTCAACAATGGCCCCCATCTTGGGCCAGTAGAATCGAGATCGTACTAGGTCAAGGGTCTGGTCGATACTGAGGTGGCCCATATGATTGTGGAGGGACCTCAGAACCAAATCTTTGAAGGCTGTGGGAAGGACCAATTGTTGCTTGTCTACTTGGCCACCTTGATCTATTGTCTCTCTATATACAACAACTGATTAAGCAGCTTCAACCTGGGGCCTTCTTTAAACAATAAAGCAGTTCACAAGTCAGAGGAACGCAACTTGGGCACATCTTTCCTTGCACGAAGGGCATCAAGTGCTGGCTGAATCATAGTATCTTGGGATTGAGCCCACTGAATGCGTCATTGTCAAACTGAAGTAGTGTACTAATATGTAGAGCAGAGAAGTGGCAATAAGCAGCTGGTATGCAGGTGTCAGAAGGGCCCAAGCAATCTACTAAACAGTCCAATGTGTTTGCAGACATCTGTTCATCTCTATCAAATTTTTGGCACAATGCTCGAATGTCAGGTTCAGACAGCCTGACCCAATCACTCTTGGAAGTGGGCCTTCGTGATAGGGCATTAGCATCAATATGTTTCAGGCCCAGTCTGTATTCAACAGCATAATCATAGGTTGATAATGCAGAAAGCCACCAGTGCTCAGTGGTGTCTAACTTAGCTGAAGTCTGTACATAGGTCAACGGGTTATTGTCAGTCTTCACCATTATCTTTGCCCCATAGAGGTATTCATAAAACTGGTCAATGATGGCCCATTTTAGCACAAGGAACTCCAACTTTAATGCGCAGGGTAGTTTCGTTCGGATGGGGTCAAGCTCCTACTGGCGAAAGCTACTGGTCTCAGGCCATCCTCATGGTCTTGATACAGCACCGCTTCTAGACTCTGCAGACTAGCATCCACATGCAGCACATTGGGTTTGGCGGGGTCAGCATAGGTAAGAATGGGGGCATGGGTGAGCTGGTATATGATCTTATGGAAGGCTGCTTCACAGTCAGGCATCCAACAGGGCCCAAAGTGTTCACCTGGGCTGAAGTATACTTTTTATGGTTCTTTAACGGCCCCTTTTTTGCATTTATGATTGATAGGAGGGTAACCCTGGGTAAGGTTCAAGAGTGGGGCGAATCACATTGGAATAGTCTTTTATAAACCTGCAGTAGTAGCCGTAGAACCCCAGGAAACGTTGTAGTTCTTTCAGATTATGGGGCTGGGGCCAAGTAGTCAGTGCTTCAACCTTACTGGGATCAGTCTCTATCCCTTTTGTAGATACTGTGTGCCCCACATACTTCACAGCGGTTTGGAAAAATTGGCACTTGTCAATGGACAGCTTGAGGCCGAAGTCTTCCAGTCAGTCTAGGACTTTAAACAGTCGGTTCTCATGCTCCTCTAAGATGCTCCCAAACACAATGACATTGTCCAAGTACACCAGGCATTCCAGCAAATTCACATCTCCCACCGCACGTTCCATCAGTTGCTGAAAGGTTGCCAGGGCACCCGATATCCCCTGTAGCATCCTCAGAAACTCCTAGAACCCCAATGGACAGATGAAGGCTGTTTTCTCATGGTCTTTTGGGGCCATCGGGATCTGGTAGTATCCAATGCGAAGATCCAACACCGAGAACCATTTGCTCCCATTCAAGCTCCAGGGCATCTTGTATACGAGGCATAGTGTATTGGTCTGAGATGGTCCGCCAGTTCAGGGTTCGATAATCAACACACATCCTCACAGACCCATTCTTCTTGTGCACAACCACAATGGGAGAGGTGTATGAGCTCCTGGATTCTTGTATCATGCCAGCAGCAAGAATTTCCTGCAGGTGTCTTCTCACATCCTCTGTTTCTGCTGGGACTAGGCATCAGGACCTCTCTTGAAATGGCTGTTCATTGTGCAGGCGTATGTGATGCTCCACACCCTGGACACATCCCACATCCCATTCCTTCAACAAAAACACTTGGTCTCTCTGGGCAAGTCTCTTGCTAATTCTAGCCTTCCATTCAGCTGGCAATGGGGAGTCACCAAAGGTAAACAAGTCTGGGGTCACTCTCTCCTTCTCATCAGGGTGCTTGTTGCTGGGCAATACTGCAGTGTCTGTGCAGTGTACCGTTGCGAGGGTGCACCCTCTGTTCACCCGGATCTCCCGATCTGACACATTGTGAATCTGGACCATCACTCATCACGAATAGGCATGGGCATGAGCAGGGAAGATGCTGGGCTTGACCAATAATCCTTCTGCCAATTTTCCATCGCCTGGCACATCCAACATCAGTATTTTGTTCTTGACATCTTTCTGGAAGTGGACCTCCCCTTGAATGGTATACTGGGTGTTACGGGACAGTACCACTGAATCGGAATCCTTCTTCCACACAATCCCCACCAGTTCATCCTGGTCTACTTCCTCTGGGTTTTTGTTGCAAATCATAGGCCCTCTTGATCAGAGCTGGAATTCTCAGGGCCCTCCCAGTCCATCGCCATTGTTTCTCATGACAGAGTTGCGCCAGTCTCCCAAACGTATGGGTGTTTGTCCCAATTAAAAGAGGGACCCCATCATACAGTCCGGTGGGGGGACACACTAGGGCCAGTGTCTCTACTTGCTCCTCTATACCAGTGACAATTGCAGGAAAAGACAACCAGAGGTAGGCATATCCTAGATATGGGTAAGACTTGTTGCTCAGCCCCCACACATGTAGGCCTTCCAGGGATTGTAAGGGCACATCAGATAAGTGTTTGTCATATCAGTCCTAAAACACAGTGGTCACTTGCGACCCACTGTCAAGCACAGCCTGAGTAGAAATATGATTCACAGCCACATTAGTCTCCATTGAAGGGCCCACTATCTTGGACCAGTCTGGAGGGACAACAGCAGCGGCCTGGACAGACAATTTAGCCACAGAGGGGTTTGAGTTAGGATGGCCGAAGCTTTTACTGCGGTCATTTCATGCTCCCCTTGACCACTGACTCATTTTCCAAAGCTCTCCTTGAAGCTGGTTCACCACTCTCTCTAAGTCCCTCTGAGAATGGCATTCCCTCTTCATGTGACCATCCTTACCGCAGTTGTGACAAATGACAGGCTCTCGGGGCATCCTTGGAGAGAGCATTGCAGAGGATGCTGGAGCACCGGTGGGAGATTGTAATCTGGCTCCTGCTGATAGTGTGCCATGTCTCAAAAGTTCCTTTAGGGTGGCAGTCAATTCCTTGAGCTCAGCTGGAAAGCCACACTCAGTAGCAGATGCCTGAGGATGCACCCCCACCCCCATGGCAGTCACGTCCTGACAGGGGCCAGGGTCTTTGTCAACAGGGGATATCTCAGTGAGAACATCCAGTTTTACCTTTCTGACTTCCTTCAGCAACTTCTCTCCCCACCGTTTAGCCCATGGCAGGACACCCTTAGTGGTCTCCATTTCGGAAGGGCCTTCCTTTGCCATGATCACTTGAGCTGCACTCACCCCATAATTACAATCTCCCTCTTCCCCTTCAACCTCCCGGAGTTCTTTTATCAAGTCACAGTAGTCAGGTGGGTTACCTCTCCTATCCTGGAACATTAACTGGAGGATTTGCAATTTAGAATGCTTTGCATATTGCAGTATGTGCCCCAATCTCACACGGTTCAAGTCACTGACGGCTACCCCACCTTTCCAGTAACCTTTCTGCAAAGCTCTTTCTAGACGAGTAACATATGCAGATAAACATTCCCCTTTCCATTGTTTGGTACCTCAGAATTTCCACATCAAATTCTCCCCTGACTCAATGCTCCCAAAATTGCCTTCGAACTTCTGAGCAGATGCATCAGGGTTTGTGGAACTCAAAAATTTAATGGCTTCGAGGGTGGGACCCCTCAAACTTTCTATGATTCTTTTCCACTTCTCAGCCTCCGCACACTGCCACTCGGGTACCAAGGGAGCAATATAATATATCCAGGTCTCCCAGTCATCCTCCCCCTGAGGGGTGGGGAGGGTGCCCGAGAAGATTCTCAGCCTTCGGTAGAAGTCATGACTAATGGCAGGTACAGACGTAGGGGCCAGCATTGGCATGGGAACAGAAGGTGGGGTAGTAACAGGTGCTGGAGTGGGAGGGGATGTTGGGGAAGGAACACCCCCAGGTGGCAGGAATAGTTTCTTAAAATCCTCTACGGTTTTCCCTTCCTCCAGCAACAACTTAGCAAATTTCTCCTCAAAAGTCTCAGATAATGGTGGGAGCTCGTCCTCCCCATGGTCTTTACTGTCTTTTGTTCTCACTCTCCAGGCAGCTGGAACCCCTTCTGGGGCAATAGTCTGTGGCACTTTAGAGCTGTCCATGAGGTCACTACACTCTACCAAGGCTATGAAAGTTTGGGCGATCAAATCAGCCTGTCAACCCACCACCACAGGGTTTTTTAAACATTCAACTTTGGAGAGTGCTCCCTCTACAGGGTCTTTACTGGTACCCAGGTTAATATCCAGTATAAGTAGAGCATTTTGGGGGTCAATCTCCTGCTCAGTACACAACCCCACCAACTGGTGTACAGCGATTTCTACTGGGGTAGCCATTAATCTTTAACAATAATTCATGATTTTTGGCCACTAGAAGGCACAAAATCCCAGTGGTGAGCCTCCAAGATGTAACCCCTAGGTGGCTCTATACCAAAGGCTACTACCCCTACCTGCATGGCTAGTAGCAGGTTAAAGGGCCTAGGTTCTGTAACAGGTGCCTCCACCCAGAGGTCATGGTCGGTAGTGGTCAAGCTAACCTGGGCACCTCCCTCCGGGACACTGTAACCCCCCTCTTTCCTTACTAGTGGCCGGAACAATACACAATAATCACATTCACAATACCCCTGATACACCACACAAGTACCCACACTGTTTGCACTTACCACCAGGGCTTTCCTCTGGCTCGGCCCTGGGGACCCCCTGTAAAACAAGGTTATACACAGCAAATAACAGCAGTACACCACTCTTGCACAAATTGGAACCACAGTGAGGGTAAATGCAAAAAAGAGATCTGATTTATTTAAGGAACTTGAACAAGGAAGGGGCATAATCAGGTTAATTTGCTTAAAGGCTGTATCAATCAAACTGTTATGCATGCACTTCAGGGTCCATAAACAGTCACACACCATGGGTACCCAGAAGGAGAATGGTGGGCTAGCCAGGAATGTTGCAGCTGGTTGGGACCCTGTGATGGAAGAAAACAACATGCATTACACACACTAATTATAATCCGGAGCTGGAGGGCTCAGTTCGTGAAAAGAAAACAGCAAGACAATCAGATGACACACTTTTAGATTAGGCTGTTGTTGCAGGGAGCTACCCTGATGATTACTCATGATACCCAAGACTGGACACAGGCTGGACGAAAATTGAGACTGCAGGTGGTTGATCTGGAGTGCCAGGAGAAGCAAAGCCCACACGATTCACCGAGGCATCCTTCCTGTTCAAGCATGGAGCAGGGGGATGATCCTCAGGCAGGTCTCTCGTTGATGGCTTTCTCTGTGCAGCGGGTAGTCTGGATGGGCCAGTGTGGCAAGGCCCAATCCAAATGGAGACAGATTCGGATACAGTCCGTTTTGGGCTGGATACAGCTTACAGCAAGCAGAACACAGTTCACACAGTGGGGAACCAAATCAAGACCCACTAACAACTTACAGCATATTTACATGTAAGGAAATTCTACTGTACCAGGCAAACTGCTCTCCGGTCACGATTGCAAAGTCTCTGCACAAACCTAGGATTCAAAAGCAGCTGGAGATTCTAACAGGCTGATCGCATTCAGCAAAATCTTCGGTCTTCTTCAGGTATGAGCCTGGTAAAAAATCAGTGGCTTACTTCATTCTCACAAACTCGGATTTAGTCTGAAATAATTCTCTTCTCTCCCTCTCAGGGGCAGCAGGCAGACATGCAGGCCACAACTCAGGCCTTTCCACAGTTCTCCCGTGCAAAACTACTCAGATGGCTGCTTGACTGTCTCAAGCTGTTGCTTCTTCAGCTCCCAACTTAGATCTGACTGAACTGCCAGCAGGCCTGGGACTTTCCCCAGAATCCAAAAGGTTCGGTTGGCCGATCTGTCAGTCAGTCACAACAAAGGCTCCCCCTTCAGGTGCAAAAAGGCACCAAAAGCCCAAAACTACAATTCCTACAGATTTTGACTCCAGACAGCTCCTGTAGTCCGGCTCCATTTTAGGTCCCACCAGTACTGATGGGTCCAATTTGTAGTCCTGGGCCAAATGCTTGGGATAAACAAAACAGTCCTTGCTGCAAAGAAGGCAGGTTAGGCAAACTACATTATTATCATCATCACTCTAAATGATTTTCAGCAAATAGTTACATCTTTCAACAGAGCTCCCTCTCAGATTACTTATGACTGCAATCCAGGCAGCTCTTAATGAGATAGTATGCAGAGGCTATACAGGCACTATCTGGCAAACACATTTAAACTGCTAAAACACAGGACACCAGCCTGGCAGTGAGCATTTAGGCAAGCTCAAGGAAGACTTTTTGGGAACCCCATTTGTAAGGGGGGGGTTACATACTTATAAAAACACAGTCTGGTGGGCTGGCCTAGCAGCTTGGTCGTAACTATACTGCCTCCCATGCCAGTGGCCCAGTTTTGGGGGTGGACCTGGGTTACACAGGGGTTGGCTGGGGGGAGATACGATTGAGCATCTTGGGGAATGCTATCCTCTCAGGGAGGGGGAGTCTGACCAACCCGCTCTTCAACTTCCACCTAGCTGAGGATGGCTGGCAGAGCAGTGGAGTTGCAAAAGGGGGAGGGCTCAGGCAGGCACAAAGCAAGCATGTGCCTTTATATGCAATTGCATCATTGCATGCTTGGCTGACCAGGGGATGAAACCAAAGGTAGAAACCCCCCAATGGCAGAATGATCCAACAACCTGCCACAGATTCTGCACTACTAACCAGGCTCTGCTTCTCTCTGAATATGTGTCTCCTTGTCAATGGCCTTCCCCCTCCTGGCCCCAACATGGGGGATGTGTGTGTGGGGGATCTCAGAGCATGTAAGTCCTGGGGATGGTGGGTGATTGGGCTGGAGATGTCCGTGGGCAAGGGGGTCGCAGGGTGACTAAGGAGATAAAAATCTCTATAGAAAAAAAAAAAAAAATACAGTTTGAGAAGCTCAAACCCCAAAAAAGACATGAATGCCTCCAGTGAGGCATCACAGTAAAGTTATTTAGTATAGAAACATGCAAATTGTATGCACATGCCAGCTAAGCTCCTGATGAGAACTGGGCACTGAGGGATTGCAGCAAAAATATATATTCTTGTTTCTTAACCAAGAAGCTTTTATTAAACAAAAACTAAATCAAAACATAGTCCATAGAGTACAAACTGCAGTGCTTCCCAAGCATTCAGCTCAGATAAGTTGCTGGACTAACACGGTAATTTAATTACACATAAATCTGATCAACAATTTAACTTGGAAAAACACGTGCAGCCGCGCATGTTTATGTTAGGAATATCCTAAGCATTAGCTTCCCATACAAATGTGTTTTAACAGTAAATGAGGGCAGCACTCATTTAAAAGAATAAACTACAGCATTTTAAATTTGTTCTAAAAGTTTCTTGTCACATCACAATGCGCTGAAATTTGATTAAAGGTGTGCAAGCAAAACAAGATGGAAAACCCTATAAAGAATTAGAATAAGTGATAGCCCTGTTTTGTTTACCTTCTGCTCTGCAGCTTTAGACATCCTCTCATCAGGCCAGCAACTCACTGAATGCAACAGGAAATGAGTGCAGGAGCAGGCCATTCAAGGGGGAGGAGCTGGGAAGGGGTAATTTCAGAATGTAGTCCATTTCAGTATATAGTTTGTTTGTTTCATATATAGTGTATGTGGGTTTTTCAGTCTATAGTGTATGTGTTTCAATACATAGTGTATGTGTTTCAGCATGTAGTGTATTTCAGTATATAGTGTATGTGGATTTTTTAAATATACTGGCCCAGATATTCAAAAGGGTTGCGCCATGCGCAACAGGGTTGCGCCATGCGCAAGTCCAAAATGCGCCATTCTGCGATATTCAGCAGGAGGCAGTTACGCCACTGGCAACAGGTTGCGCAAGAGAGCAATGCAAATGAATGCATGCTCAACAGGAGGGGGAGGATCCATGCACAACCCGCGGAACCCGATATTCAGTCGGGTTGCGCAGAGTTGTGCATCATGAACCCCAACCTGTGCCGCACAAGCTTGAGCCAAAAATAAAGGCTTAGGTTGAGGCCACCCACAGGTGAGCTGCTGCATTGCAGGGTGCAACACAGCAGCTGCACCCCTGGCTGTTTAACTCGGGTCCTGTGCCCCCCACCAGCCGATCGCCCAGGCCCAGGACACAATACATGTCCCCCCTCCACATCTCCCCCGATCGCGGGCAGAACACTACATATCGCCCCCACACATCTCCCACAGCCCGATCGCCGGGCAGAACACGTCATGTCCCCCTCCCACATCACCCACAGCCCGATCGGGCAGAACCTGTAGACCCCCCAGTGCCCGATTGCGGGCAGAACCTGTAGACCCCCGTGCCCGATGGCGGGCAGGATGTAACCCTCCCCCAACCCGAATAACTCCTGGTGGTCCAGTGGACCGTAAAAGCCCGATCGCGGGCAGAATGTCCAACACAACCCCCAAACATCTCCTGGTGTCTGAGTGTCCTTGCTCAACGCGCGAACTCCTTTGAATATCACCCCGGCCACACCCCTGCGCAACTATTTTGAGCAGCTCAGGGGCTTGCGCCTCAGACTGGTGCAGTTTGAATATCTGGGCCACTGTGTATGTATTTCAATATGTAATATATTTCTTTCAGTATATAGAGTAGCAAAATGTTTTAATAGATAGGGTAAGTGTTTTAATATATAGTGTATTTGTTTCAGTATTTAGTGTATACGGATTTTTCAATGCATAGTGTATTTATTTCACTAGTGTATGTATTTCAATATAAAGAGTAGTTTCAATATATAGTGTATTTGTTTCAGCAGACAGTGTATGTGGGTTTTCAATGTGTAGTGTATGTTTTCAATAGATAGTGTATGTATTTCAATATGTAGTGTGTTTCAGTATATAGTGTATGCTGATTTGTTCAATATATAGTGCATGTGTTACAATGTATAGAGTATTTGTTTCAGACGATAGTTTATGTGGATTTCAGTCTGTAGTGTGTGTATCTCAATAGGTAGTGTATATGTTTCAGTACAGAGTGCATTTGTTTCAGTATATAGTGAATGTGGATTTTCAGTACTCAGTATGTGTATTTCAGTAGACAGAGTATGTATTTCACTATATAATGTAAGCATTTCACTATATGATATATGCATTTCAGTATACAGTTTTGGATTTCACTATATGATGGATGTATTTCAGTAGGTAGTGTATGTGGTTCACTACACTGTGTGTGCATTTCACTATATATTGTATATATTTCACTATATGATGTATGTATTTCACCATATAGTGTATGTGCTTTACTATACAGCCAGAGATTCTGAATTATGTCCCTAATGGCTTGCCATTCAATATAATGTTGCAACCATTCCACAGGCGTACATGATTTGTTGGCTGTGTTTCCATCACCTGCACATTTATTTTAAAGAACTCTGGCAGCATAAAATATGTTTTACATAATTTTTTACTATTGGACACCTTAAAGGCGTTAGCTGGGATATTGGAACAGTTAGCGCTGTGCTAACAGGTTACGCGTTAACTGTGCTTTGTGAGTCTAGCAGGCATTTAGTGTTACAGGTAGCCTGGTGCTAAACTGTTAGCAGGTGAGTGCTAGTAAAACCCTAGCATGCATACAAATGAGTGGTGCAGTCCATCATCTAGGGCACACTGGAAATTTGGAATAGTTCTGAATGTGCTAACGGAGTTCCTATGCAAAACTAGTGAACGCTTCCAAAAGTCTTGTTTTTCAACCACCACAGTAGTGCGCAGTAATCCCCCTCACCCTTCCCTGAGCAGCCATCCCTGGCATTTGTGGTACCCTATCCCTCACCCTGTTCCAATGCCATTAATAAAAAATAAAGATATCCTCGGCGGTGCTGAAAGTCCTCTCTCCCTCACCCAGTATCTGGGATAATAAACAAACATTTGTCAATGCCAAATGTTTGCTTGCTGGTATTGACATTGGTAGTGCAGGAGTTAGAGAGATGCATAATAGGAATGGAAATGAAGTACTGAAGTAACGCCAACCCCCACCCTGCAGAGACTGACAGACGTTGGGGGTGTGCCTTTGGGTCATCCATAACACTCACGCCATTCCACCTCATCCCACCCTGCAGACACCGACAGGTGTCACAGTGTGCCTTGAGGTCTTTGGCCCTTACGCGCACCCCAGTCCATAAGGAAATAAGCTGAGATGGGTGCAGTATAGAAGAATGGTGTGAACGTTAGGGCTGAAGACCTCAAGGCACACCTCACCTCGATGCTTGTCAGTGGCTGCAGGGTGGGGGTGGAATGGGGTGAGCATTATGGCCAATGACCCTAAGTTACACCCCCAACACCTGTCAGTCTGTACAGGGTAGGCGTTATGGTAGGATACCCTAATGCCTTGTTTTGTTTGATTTGTCAGTGATATTCCTCACAATTTTGGTAGCCTTCCTTTGTACTCTTCTCACTTTTGCAATGTCCTTTTTATGTTTGCTTGCACGCATGTGCAAGAAACATAGTGCCACCACATGAGTTTTCGTAGGTGTGGCATCTCCACTTCCAATGCCCTGATCATTTTTGCAGGTGCGGCAGCAGGGCACCAATGAATGTCCGAGCTGTCTATGACAGCAGTTCAGATGCAGTGGCGTACAGTTGAAAGAGAAAGATTGCTACAATCAGCGGTGGTAACATGTAGACAATTTGCATACTGCTGTGCTGTCAGCAGTATGCAAACTGCCTACACATCACCACCTTAGCAGTCATTCTCTTTCAGCTGTACGCCACTGCATCTCCTGGCAAGATGCACCCCCCATTTGTTGTGTGCTGAGGGGGTGCCCAATCCCCCTAGGTACATGCACACACCCCCCTCAGCACACTGTATGTGTAATGGAGTGCCCAATCCCCATCGGCTCCAATGCCCCCCACAAAAGCAAACTTCAAGGTGCCACACTGGGAGCCCACCCCAGCGTGGCAAAATTCCCACGTCGTCATGTGCTCCCCCACACACTGTATGGCCAATGTGGATGACAAATCCCTCATTGGCTCCACCCCCCCAAATAAACTTCCAGGTACCACGCTGGGAGCCCACCCCAGGGTGGCAAAAGTCCTATCGTAATCTTTTTTAAAAAACCCTGTAACAAAGAAAATGGTCCCTCGTTGATGCTCTGCCCCCAACCTCAGCCCACCCTCTGCGCACCCCACCTCCCCACACCCCCTCACCCCATACTTACCTCTGGAGCCTGATGCAATGATCTTCAGTGGATCGAGAGCACATCTGCACTCTTCAAAGTCGACCGCGAACTGAAGAAATGCCGGTAAGCTGTATGCATAAATAGGGTTTTTTCAACTTTGGTTCATATCTCGGTCATTTTTTCAAATTTTCAACATCGGGTTCTTGGGACCCCATCTCATGAATGCAGTCACTGTCATCTGGTTATTCTGTCCTGAAAGGTGATTTTGTGGTCACTGTGCAGAACCACCTTTCGGGACTGATTAATGACAAGGCAGTATCACAGTTCATGAGGTAGGCCCCCAAAAACCCTATGTTGAAAATTTGGTGAAAAAACTCCCCAAAATGACTGTTTTACAAGCGTGCATTGCGCAGTTCCTACACACACTCGTAACTTCAAGAATTTTTAATATTTTCATTCCAGATTGTCAAAATTGCCATTTTACACCTCCTTATGAACAGTACACCTGTCATTGTTCACATCTTGCCCAAAATGTGTTTTCGCACATGTAGCGCACAATTGCACGGTTGGTGTAACAAAAGAAAATGGTCCCTCGTTGACTCTCTTCCCCCCAACCCGCACTCCACCCTCTGCACACTCCAGCTCCCCACACACACCCTCACCCCATACTTACCTCTGGAGCCCGAGCGATGATCTTCGGTGGACTGAGAACACGTCTGCACTCGCCAAAGTCGACCATGAACTGAAGAAATGCTGGTAAGCTGTATAATGGCATAAATATGGGTTTTCAACTTTGGTTCATATCTCGGTCATTTTTCAATTTTTACCAATTTCAACATGGGGTTCTTGGGACCCCATCTCATGAATGCAGTCACTGTCATCTGGTCATTCAGTCCTGAAAGGTGATTTCACGGTCACTGCGCGCAACCACCTTTCGGAACTGATTAATGAAAAGACAGTGTCACAGTTCATGAGTTAAGCCCCCCAAAACCCTATGTTGAAAATTTGGTGAAAAAACTGCCAAAAATGACTGTTTTACAAGCGAGCGTTGTGCAGTTCCTACGTACGCTCATAACTTCAAGAATTTTTTATATTTTCACTCCAGATTTTCAAAACTGCCATTTTACCACACCTCTTTATGAACAGTACAGCTGTCATTGTTCACATCTTGCCCAAAATGTGCTTTTGCACATATAGTGACAACGGTGCGGTCAGTGTGCTAAATCAATGTTCAGGACAGATTAAGAAAATCATAGTGACATTGTTCATGAGCAGAGGTCTTAAAATGGCTATGCTGAAATTTTAATGACAAAAGTCCGTAAAATGACTGTGTTACGAGCATGCATTGCACAGTTTCCATGTACCCTCATAAGTTCACGGATTTGTAATATTTTCAGTCCAGATTTTCAACATTGGCATTTTTCCACATCTCCTTATCAACAGTACAGCTGTCATTTTTCACATGCCTGGCCGAAATATGTTTTCGCACTTCCAGTGCAGAATAGCATGGTCACTGTGGGAAATCAGTGTTCGGGACACATTAAGAAAATTACAGTGACACTGTTCCTGAACAGAGGTCCCAAAATGCCTGTGTTGAAAATCTGCTGTAAAAATCCCCAAACTAATTACATTACGGGTGTGTGTTGCGCAGTTTCTACGCACGCTCTTGTCTTCACCAATTATTTTGTATTTTCACTCCAGATTTTCAACATTGCCATTTCTTATACCTCCTCGTGAACAGTACAGCTGTCATTTTTCACATCCTGTTTGAAATGTGTTTTCGCACCTGTGGTGCCAAATGGTGCAGTCTCTGTGCAAAATCACCTTTCGGGTAATGAACTGATAGTGTTACTGTTCATGCGGTGGGGTCACAAAAAGCCAATGTTGAAAACTTGGAGTAAAAATACCAAGAAACTCCCAGGGCATTAGGGTTTTCAACCATAATGCCCTACCCTGTAGGGACTGACAGGCGTCAGGGGTGTGACTTAGGATTGTCAACCATAAGGCGCATGCCATTCCATCCCCACCCCTACCCTGCAGCCAGTGACAGGCATCGAGGTGCGCCTTGGACCCCTTCGCCCTGGAGTTCACCCCACTCTCCTATACTGCACCCATTTCAGCATGTTTCCTTATGGAATGAGGTGAATGTAAAGCCCAAACAGCCCAAGGCACACCTCAACACTTGTCAGTGTCTGCAGTGTGGGGTGAGGTGAAATGTCGTGACTGTCATGGGCAATGACCCAAAGCCACACCCCAATGACTGTCCATCTCTGCAGGGTGGGAGTGGAGTTGGAGTCAGTTCATTACTTCACTGCCATTCCTATACTGCATCTGTCTAACTCCTGCACTTCCACTGCTAATGCCAGCAAGCAAACATTCGGCATTGACAAATGCACGTTAAAGTGTGGGGACCAGAACTGTGACAAGTAATAGAGGTGTGGTCTAACATAAGCCTTGTATAGTGGCATAACAACTCTTTCAGTTCTGCTGACAGATGTTCTCTTAATGCATTCCAGTGTAAGTCTAGCCCTGTTTGAACTTGATCACAGTGTGAGCTAGATTTACAGTCATGACTTATTGTAAAAGCAAGTTCTGACTCCTTTAAAGTACTCCTTAGAACAACCCCATTTAGCTGATAAGATGCTATGGCATTTTCTTTATCGAAGTGCATAACGACATACATGTCAGTGTTAAACCTCATTCCATTTCTGATCTTTAAAACAGTCTCCCACAAGTTATACAGCACTTAAATATACGGCTGTATGCAGACGACACTGCTTTAATAACAACAGGTTGTAGTAGCAGTGAACTTGAAACCAAAATACAGTTGATTTCAACAAATGGGTGGGGGGATTCATCAGGTTGGGCCTAATGAAGAACATCCAAAAATAAAATTATTATACGTTGGGTCAAACTCAAAGGGAAATAAACAGTTAAAAATAAAAGTGAATAACGATGTTTTGTTTTTTACAATAAGTGACTGAATACACCTACTTGGGTATTATTTTGATCAGAACATGACTTTTGAAACATATAGGTTTGTTAATTGAAAGGGTAAACAAAAGGGTGAAACACGTAAAGAGCAACTAAGTGTTTAACAGAAAATAGTAGAAAAAGGGTACTGACCTATGGGGATCTACTACATCGTACCACAAATAAGATATCACTAAATAATTTAGATAGAGTGTATTACAGGATCGCAAGGTATGTTTTATGGTGTAGCCCAAGAACACATCATTGTAGTTTGACTTCCCTGAAATGGTTACCACTTAAAATAAGATGTGCCATGAAATGGCAAAAATTAATTTACAGATATCATACAAACAGTCCTGAGCATTATATAAATAAAAACCTATTTGGAGGCTGTTATCAAACTGATTCAAGATCAAAGAGATCAAGTTACCAAAATAAAATTTCTATTGTTGCCTTTAAAAACAAATATGGGGAAAAAACATTACGCTATCAAGCAATGAAGTACTGGGATACTTTATCTAACCTAGCACGTACATTACCATTGTATAGCCAGTTCATGCAGGGATTAATTACACCAAGTTCTGTCACATGTCAATGTTTTGGATGATAATGTAAGAATGGACTATAGGAAGTCTGGAGAATGTTACCGAACCCCGATGAATGATTCATATATCTTTATTGTGAATGTTTGTACTTATCTTGTATTTTGTACTTAATTTTTTAACGTTTAGGCAACTTGTAGAAAATGGGACAATCTTGTAAACTAGGCCAACCAGCCTAAAGATTTGTTTTTCCTGTATAAAAATAATGTTTTTAATACTACTACTACTACAACAACTACTATATTATTGTTTGCCCAATTTGCCATTAAATTAAGGTCTTTTTGTAGTGTTAACCCTTCATTTTCTGTATTTATGGTGCTGCCCAGTTTGCTGTCATCGGCAAACGTTATGACCCTGTTGCTAATGTCATCTTGTAGGTCTGAAAAGTAAACTGAAAAAGAGACTGGGTTCCAGCACAGAGCCCTGTTGGACTCCACTCATCATATTTGCTTCATGTGACGCTGTTATGTGACACTCTGACTCTTTCCATTATACTGCATAGCCAGCTGGTAATCCAATTTATTGTATATAGGGTAAGCCCAGCTTTCTTGAAATACGTTTCTTAATTAAGTTGGGCACCATATTGAAGGCTTTACTAAAATCTAACTAGAATATGTCTACAGGTGGGCCCGGGTCCAGCATGTCACTGACCAGTTTGTAAAAGGTGAATAAATTAGTTAGGCATGACCATTCCTTCTTTTTTTTTTTTTGTAAGACATTTGTATTGAAAATAAAACAAAATGAACTATGATAACAATGGACATTACAACTTGTCCAAACAACTTATGGATACAAAACAATTAACAATTGGCTGTTTTCCAGGTACTGATGCATACAAATGTTGGAGTACATCTCTTGTTTAGTTATGTTGTATAGTCACACAAATAGTGCCCCCTCTAGTGTCCCTTCCCTTCCCTTCCTCAGTTTAAAAACCCCGTCAGCTCCATCCTTGTTGATTCCCCTCAGATACTTGAAAGTTTGGATCATGTTCCCCTATTCCTTCTTTCCTCCAGGGTGTACATATTCAGTTCCCCCAGCCTGTTCTTGTAGTCTCTCCCCTCCATTCCCTGCATCTTCCTCATTGCCCTCTGCTGCACTCCCTCCAGGAGCTTGATATCCCACCTCAGGTATGGCATCCAGAACTTCAGACAGTGCTGCAAGTGTGGTCTGACCAGTGACCTGTAGAGGGGCAAGATCACCTCTGTCCACCTGGATGAGAACCCCGTTGCTATACTGTATGTCACAAACCCACTCAGCAGGTCAGCCCTCTACTCCCAAAGTGTCAACCTCCGAGTGCAGTCTTGTGAATAGTTAACAGAAACAAGGTAACCCTCCTGTCTGTTTTGTGGGTTCGAGTCAACCTTTGGTCTCAAGTTCTTTAAGGGATTCAAACTGTGAACCTCTTGCTAGCTTACCCAATGCACAGGCTCAGATAATTCTGTCTTTGGGGAGCCAGTTATTTTTGCCTACGGGCACCTAACCAGGTGTACAAAAATAAACCCTTTAAAACTCTAATAAAAGACCTCAGATTTAACTCTACCTTTTTCCAGTTTAGTATCGCCATTCAAGCTTATGCATAGTGTCAGCTGTAACCATATATACTTCACTTGTTAAAGAAAGAAATTCAAGGACAGACCAAGTAGGCTCTAAAAATAGAGTTTTACTAAAATAGATAAAAATATGTAAAACATAAAATACAGAACCATGTATCACAAGAACCATACAATCTTTTAAAAGAACAAGGTTTTAACAGTGCAGTTCCTACTACAGTACTTAGATTTGTCTCTCTCTCTCTCTCTCTAAATACTGTACCTGCTTAAAGTGCTCAACGATGTGTCTTTCTCAGAGTGTAGATAGAAGTGTGTCAATGGAAAACAGAATACTGTATAAAAGCTGGCTTTGCCCACCTCTTTGCATGAGGTCACCTAGCTCCTCCCTGTCAGAATATATAAAAAAAATATCTATACAAAAACAGGATGTCTTTTCCAGAAGGTAAATTAATATTCTGTGATCTCAGCACAACTCATTTTTTTTTTAGATGACATTTCTTTGATCTTATGAGTAGCGTCCCCTTTCCAGGACATCAAAGCATATTTTATGACTTCTCACTAGCATGTCATAACCTGCTCTTCTCCTCTAAACGTTATACAAGTTTATTATCTATCTTGGCAGTCAGGTATCTTCTAGCCTATAATTATCTCATGGCTTTCATCTTTAGCTGAGACCTGGGTGGGGGTTAGTAAGGTCATTCCAAGAGCACCAGATTTCTCAGCAGAGACAATCAGTAACACATTTTATTTTTCAAAATCATATTGTACTCAGAACTGGCTGTCCACATGTCTCAGGTATGGTCTCCAGAACTGCACATAGTACTCCAAGTGTGGCCTGATCAGTGACCTGTAGATGGGCAAGATCACCTCTGTCCACCTGGATGAGAACCCCCTCACTATACACTGCAGCATCTTGTTCGCCTTCACTGCCGCTTTCCTGCATTGGGCAGAATTGTTCATGCTCCCTGTTACCATCACCCCTAGGTCCTTCACCTCCTCAGTGATCCCCAGCTTCACCCCCCAATCAGTATTCTCTCCTTGGGTTCTTTGCACCAAAGTGCATAACCTTACACTTCTTCGCATTGAGCCCTAGCTGCCACCTCTCCAACCACTCTTCCAGTTTGGTTAGGTTTCCCTGCAGTTGCTTTCATGCTTCTCCTCATCTACTACTGCACACATTTTAGTATCGACTGTGAACAGACTTACCCTGCTCACCACTCCATGCATGATGTCTGAGATGAAGAGCCCAAATAGCACCAGGCCCAGCACCAAGCCCTGCGGCACCCTGCTCATCACTGGTCTAGGTGTTGAGAATTCCTCCACCGCCACCACCCATTGTAGCCTCCCATGCAGCCAGTTTGTAATCCAATTTGCCATCTTTTTCCCCCACTCCTACACTAGTTAGCTTACCCCCAAGCTGTCCATGAGGTACTGAATTGAAGGCCTTGCTGAAATCCAAGTTGAGGACATCCACTGCATGGCCCCTATCCAGCTCTCGTTACCCAGTAATAATACTGTATTAGGTTAGTTTGACAGGACTTCCCCAATATGAACCCATGCTGCCTCACATCCTGGAGATAATTGTCCTCTAGAAATGACACCAGCCTCTCTTTCAGTATCATCTCCTTAAGCTTGCCCACTATAGAAGTGAGACTGGCCAGTTGATAATTGCCTGGTTCGTCCCTTGGACCGCTCTTCTGTATCGGCACCACATGGGCCATCCTCCAGTCCTGAGGCACACATTGCATACCCAGGGAGGTGCTGAACAGGTCCACCAGTGGTTCTGCCAGCACCTCTGCCATCTCCCTCATCACCCTGGGGTGGATACCATCTGACCCCGGTGCCTTGTCCACCTTTAGTGCCCTCAGTCCTTCTAATACTCTACTTTCCTCAGTCATTCCATCCATCACCTCTCCCCCACCTCCCAGTCCAGGATGGTAGTGGTCCACCCTTCTCCTGCATGAACACTGAGCAAAAGTATTCATTTAGTGCTTCCGTGTACTCCTCTCCTTTTCCACCCACTCCACCCCTCTTTATCCTCACTATGTTATCCTTTAACTTCATTTTCTCTCTGACGTATCTGAAAAAGTCTTTCTAGGATCATGGATATGTTGTTCATTCACACTTATTGGCATGTCCCTTTCCCATTTAAGATCAGCCGGAAGTCTTCAAGCTGGCTCCTCCTACCCACATGGGTGGTATATACCTCGGCTCCACCCCATGACACCAGATCTTCCTTTCTGCTGGAAGATTAAGGTTGCCTCCCTCGTGTTCATGCAATTTCGTAGGCCCTGGCTTTCAAACCTTTGGTTTTACTGAAAATTCGCATTCCTCGAGTTAGAGATCGCAAGTTGGTCACTTCGATCATGGAAGACAAGTCTTGCCCCGGATTTCGTCGGTGTCCTTGTGGCCAGAAGATGTCGTGCACTGATCCCCACACCGCATGGGTTTACTGCCTCGGTGTCGATCATGACATCTCTTCATGCAGTGTATGTTTGGCTTGCCTTCCCAACGTTCTTGACTACCGTCTCGCATGCCTGAAACTGGGGAGGCCGGAAAAGAGGAACCCTCCAGAGAAATCCAAAGAGGCCCAGTGGGCAGTTTCCATGGCTGTGGGTTCCGCCGAGCAGTTGGAGGGCATGCAAATGTTCGAGGAGGAAGCGGCTCACGTGGCGGAGTCCTCTCGGAGCTTTTTCGTTCCACTCAACCTGGGCTACACCTTCTCGGGTTCCTTCCGGGAGGTGTGCCAGTCTCTCCAGACCAAGGGAAAGGCACCTGCAGGCTCGCACTCCTCTCTATCCTGTAAGCGGGAGAAGGACCCGGGTCTGTCTTCGTCTTGACGGAGATATTCTTGGGAGTGGGAGAGACCTCGGTCCCAAGAAAATGCCTTCTCGACTTCGATCGAGATCACTTCTTCGGCCACTGGCTTTTTGGCTTTGTCGTCAGGCCAGTCGACCGAGTTGTCTGTCGACGAAGTTGAGATCACGATCGATCCTATCGATCCGATATCGTTGACTCTGGTCGACGATTCCCTCGATCGAACACCTAATCTGGTTTTTCCAGATGATGGAACCCAGCCTGCTGGGACTCCAGTCAAAGATGTGGTTCCTGATCTCGGGAAATCACCGGTCCTGCCGGTGTCTCCCAAGTGACCGAGTTGGCCCGCCTGATCTCGATCCAGGTCTCGGATCTCATTGACTGACAGGCCAAGTAAGAGCCATAAACGCTCTAAAAAGAGGCAATGTCATCATTCGTCCTCGTCCTCCTCAGATGAAGAGAGGCTCCGGTGGAAACTCCGTCAGTGCTACAAGGACCTCATGTGGCAGCAGCTGATTTTGACTGGGCACAAACCGACTCCAGCTTCCACCCTGACCATTACTTGGCTTTCACCTCCTAGGCCAAAGCTGACTCCATCAGAGCCGATTAAAACAGTTCCCCAGGCCGCGGAGCCAGTAAAACCTCCAGTTCAGCCCAAAGTGGCCTCTCCACTGATCGTGGTGGAACCGCTGCCCAAACAGCCTGTGGGAGGGGCTCCTTCCAAAGGAGACAGTCCAGACACCAGGCTTCCCCACTGTCTGTCAGTCATGGTCACCCCAGACCACCCTCGGTGGGTCAAGAGCGACCTGGGTGGCAGTCCCTTATATCCGGAATCTTCCGATTTGCACGTCACCGACCTGCACTCACATCCAGGTGATGATGAGTCATCCATTGGCATAGAGATGGAGGAAAGTCCCTCTTCTTTCAAGGGATCCTCCGCCTCATCTTTGAATCTACAGGGATACCCCTGGGGCTAATCCAGAAAAAGGCAGAGTACCTTCCTGTGAACATCCTTAAGAGAGGGGATACCCTGACAGAGGCTATTCCTTTGGCTGAGGCCATTGTTGGGCCAGCCCTAGAACTTTGGCAGCATCCTACCTCTTGCCCAGCACTGTCTGCCCACATGGCTCACAAATATGCAGTGCCCTTGGGAACCCTTTCGGGGTTCACAGAGCACCCTTTGGCCAAGAGCCTGGTGATTGCCTCTGTGGTCAGGCATACTGGCAGTTCTGCTGACACTGACCGACCTCCTGATAAAAAGTCCAAGCATTTGGACCATTCAGCCAGGAAGATCTATGTGGCTTCATCCTTAGGCCTCCGTCAGGCAAGTTGGCCATCATCATGGCAAACTTCTCTCACGCCCTTCTAGGGTCGCTAGATGAAGTCCTTCTGCATCTCCCCACAGACATGCAGACCATGGTCAAGCAAGTCCAGGATCAGGGCCAAGCTGTCACCAAACAGCAGCTTCAGACGGCCCTAGACATTGGGGATTCTTGTGCCCGCTCGAAGGCTGCCGCAGTTGCCTCTCATTGCAGGGCCTGGCTGAGGCTCTCCTCCTCTCTGGCAGATACCCAGCACAAATTAGCTGACATGCCCTTCCTTGGGACTGACTTGTTCAGCCCAGGAGTGGCCGGTCACCTTCAGTGCATCGAGCAGTCCAGTGCCACCTTGGACGCTACTGCTGCCAAGAGTTCTTCAGGCAAGAACCAGCAGAAGAAAAAAGAAGAAGCCTTTTCGGCACTTTCCCCTGCGGCTCAGCAGTCCTCCTTCCAGGGTGGACAGCAGCACCAGCATCAGCAGTAGGCTCAAGCTTGGCACCCTCGGCCCAAGCTTGGACCCCAACAGGCCCAAAAAGGAGGCTGAGGCTCAGGTCCTGGATCCTTCTTCTCCTCCAAGCCTGCTCAGTGATGGGGCGGGGGCTGCCACCCCCTCTCCCATCACACCAGCTCTGGGTCTTCCTGTGGGGAGCCAGCTCCACCACTTCCTTTCCACCTGGTCTGTTGTCACTTTGGACAGGTGGGTTCTTGAAGTGGTTGGTCTGGGACTGCCTCTGTAATTTGAGCAGTACCCTCCAAGCCGAGCCCGTGCCCCTCGGGAGGAAGAGTATCCGCTCAGACCCAGTCAGCTCTCTGAGATGACATCGCTTAGCTCCTAATCAAGGAGGCAGTAGCTCCAGTGGTGGATCCTCCAGCAGACCCACACTTTGTCTCCAGGTATTTCCTGGTACCCAAGCAGATGGGGGGCTGGCGCCCCATTCTAGATCTGCACAACCTGAATCAATATCTCAGGTCATGCACCTTTCAGATGGTCACTCTGTCCCAGATCATACCATCCTTGGAGTGAAACATGTAGTTCTGTTCACTGGATCTGCAGGATGTGTTCTTTCACATCCCAATCCGTCCATCCCATCAGTGGTTCCTCTGCTTCAGGGTCAGAAGGACCCTGTACGAGTTCCGAGCAATGCTGCTTGGCCTGTCATCAGCCCCACGGGTCTTCACTAAATGCATTACAGTGGTGGTGGCCCATCTCTGGCATTGGGGGGGTCAGAATTTACCCCTTCCTTGATGACTGACTCCTAGCAGGTTCCACCCAACAGGAGGTGGAGAGGTCTAGGGACCTGGCCCTCCAGACCTCCTCTCAACTTGGCCTCCTGATCAACGAGGCCAAGTCGGAACTTGTGCCTTCTCAGGTGATGGGCTTCACTGGGGCAGAGCTCGACTCTTGTCAAGCCAGAGCTTGGCTCCCGGTGGACAGGGCAGAGGTTCTTTCCTCCTTGCCCAATCATTTCTGGTTGGGCACTTGTGCCCTGCCGGGACTTTCTGCACCTTCTGGGTTACATGGCGGCATGCACCTCCATGGTCCATTGGGTCCTGGTGCTCACCTCCTCCAATGGGAGCTGGCCACCCAGTGGACTCAGCGCTATGGTCATTTAGACCAGCTGATTACTGTCACCCAGAAGATGTGGGACGCTCTTCAATGGTGGACCGCCCCAGACAGCTTGCAAGAAGGGATCCCGTTTGTCTGCCCCGAGCCGACGACCGTTCTCATGATCAATGCCTCTCTCATGGGCTGGGGAGCCCACATGGGGAACAAAAGGGCCCATGGGCTCTGGACCTCCGAGGAGCCCTGATGCCACATCAAACTGTTGGAGCTCAGAGCAGTCAGACTGGCATGGTCATTTTTCACTACTCAGCTCTGGGGTCAAGTGGTTCAAGTCCAGATGGACAATACCATGACCATGTACTACCTCAACATTCAGGGCAGCATGCACTTCTGTCTGCTGTGCAGGGAGGCACTCCATATCTGGACCCTTGTGAGCCGATTGGAGGCAGATCTCCTAGCCATCCATGTGGCAGAAGCCTCAAACCATCTGGCAGATGCTGTCAGCCACTTAGGCCAGACATCCCACGAGTGGTCTCTCCATCCAGAGGTAGCTTACAGCCTGTTCTCCCATTGGGGCAAACTGATGGTGGACCTGTTTGCCTCCAGGGAAAACACCAAGCTGAGGCTGTTTCATTCCCACCCCCCCTCAGCAGGGTTCACTGCATGGGGATGCCTTCTCGAGGCCGTGGACCCCAGGCCTCCTCTACACTTTCCTTCCATTTTCCTTGATCCACAAGGTGCTCCTCAAGGTGAGGAGGGACAAGGTGAAGGTGATCCTGGTAGCTCTAGACTGGCCACACCAGTTCTGGTATCCAGATCTCCTCAGCCTCAGCTGCAGGCACCCGGAGCGGCTTCCAGTATGCCTGGACCTGATATCACTCAACCAGAGGAAGGTATTCCATCTGGACCTTTAATCACTGCACCTCACAGCCTGATACCTGAGTGGCTAGAGTTCCAGGCTTTGGGTCTTTCCAAAGATGTCTACACAGTGGTGGAGGCATCCAGAAAGGAATCGACCAGGAAATGTTATGCTTTCAAATGGAAAAGGTTTTCCATCTGGTGTCGGTTCAAGGGCCTGGACCCTCTGTCCAGTGGCTAACATTCTCGACTACCTTTGGTCTCTCTCCAAAGGGGGTCTGTGGTCATCGACCCTTAGGGTGCACCTGGCAGCCATCTCTGCTTACCGGGCATGGGCCGGTCAGTCGACGTTGGCACAGGAGACAGTGGTTGGGTGCTTTTTCAAAGGCCTGGATCACATATCCCCTCAAGTGCGTGAACCTCCACCTCCATGGGATCGTCTGCTGGTACTGGCAAAGCTCATGGGCAAGCCATTCGAACCAATGCACTGGTGTGCCTTGTCACACTTGTTGTGGAAGATGGCCTTCCTGGTGGCTATCACATCTATCAGAAGGACAGGGGAGCTCCAGGCACTTTCGGTGGACTCCCCTTATCTGGTCTTCCACAGGGACAAGGTTGTCCTATGCCCCCAACCGAAATTCCCTTCCGAAGGTGATGCCAGAGTTTCACCTTAACCAGGTGTTGACTCTGCGGTATACTACCCTAATTACAACTCGGAGGCCGAGTACAGGCTCCATACTTTGGACCTGAGACGTGTTCTGTTCTACTATAAGGAGAGGACGGCGGAAATTCGGGGTGAGGTTCGCCAGCTGTTTGTCACCTACACTGAAGCTGCTTCTGGCAGACTTGCAGCAAAGTGGACTATTGCAAGAAAGATTATTACATCATGCATAGGTTTGTGTTATGAGTTGGCGGGCAAGGAGCCTCCCAGAGGGATAAGAGTTCATTCTACCTGCCATACCGCTGCATTGGTGGCTGCTTCCAAGGACATCCCTATCCAGGAAATCTGTCGGGCTGCTACCTGGAAGTCAGAAAACACCTTCATCACCCATTACCACATCAACCTTGAGTCATGCCGGGATGCCGGTTTTGGGGCCTCAGTTCTCTAATCTCTGTTCCATAAGTAGGAGGTGTGTGCCTTGCCTCCCTCCTCCCAGAGAACTGCCAGGAGTCTGCCAATAAGTGTGGATGAACAACATATCCACGATCCTAGAAAAACAGGTTACTCACCTGTAACTGTAGTTCTAGGAGTGGTTTATGTTGTTCATCCATACGGACCCACGTGACCTCACCGGCTGCGGATGCACACAATCTGGCTTCCAGCAGGCTAAGATCTGGCATCATGGGGTGGAGCTGAGGTATATACCACCCAGGTGGGTGGGAGGAGCCAGCTTGAAGACTTCTGGCTGATCTTAAAGAGGAAAGGGACATGCCAATAAGTGTGGATGAACAACATATACCTCTCCTTGAACTACTGTTACAGATGAGCAACCTGTTTTTCTCCCCTTCCTTAATTCCCTGTGCTAACCTAAGCTCTCTTGAGGCCCTAGCTTCCCTCACCCTCTTGGTCAATTCCTTGGACCATCTTGCATACTCAGCTCTGTCCTCCTCTTTCCCCGTCCTTCTGAACCTCTGGTACACAGCTTTCTTTGCCCTCACCCCCTCCATCATCTCGCTGTTCAACCAGCATGGTTTCCTTGCTCTGCTACTCTTGCCCTGTAAGTTGGTGCAAGGTTCTGTTGCCTCTGTAATCCACCGTTTAATAATGTCCCATTTCTGCACTACTTCCATCCCAGACCCTATGCCCTCAATTTTCTCTTTCACTATCTCCCGCATCCTCCCGAAGTCCACCCTCCTGAAGTCCACCACCTTTGTTAGTGAGCCCTCTGACTCCCTGCTCATTGCGATAGGAAACACCATTTGGTGATCACTATCAGCTGGTGGATCCTCTACCCTTATTTCCCTCACTGCCTCACCATTTGACAGTACTAGATCTAGTGTGTTACTTAGCCTAGTTGGTCCAGTGACCAGCTGTGTCAGGAGTCCCTCCTGGATCACATCCACCTGCTTTCTAGCACTGGAGGTGATTGGAGTCCTCCAACCAACCCCCAGCAGATTGAAGTCCCCCACGATGACCACATTCCCCTCCCTATATATCCCCCTGATTTGTTCTGCTAACTCCCTGTCCAGCTGCTCTGCTTGGGACAACAGCCTGTGCACCACCCTGAACCTCAGCTTCCTACACTTGGATTCCAGGAGCTGCATCCAAATTACCTCTGTCCTTCCTCCCCTCTTCCCTTGTACATTTGATCCCGTCCCTCACATAGATTGCCACCCCCCATCCCACCCCACAGTCCTTCCTGTACAATTTATACCCTGGGATTGCCAGATCCCAGTCCCGGTACCTGGTGGGCCACGTTTCCGTGATGGCCACAATATCTACCCTCCTCACTGCCAAGACTGCCTGTAACTCGGCCAATTTTGTTACCTAAGCTTCTCGCGTTCAGTGAGACCACCCTCCATCATGTCCCCTTCCCCTCCTTTCCATGCTTCTCCTCCCTCCTATTCCCCCCGTGCAACTTCCCCAAATCCTTCCCTGCTAGCTTGGGGGATAAGCTCATTTGGCTCCTTTCTTCGGGATCCCTGCCTAGCAGCTGTCCACTCGCCACCCCCACCTAGTTAAATCCACCTTTGTCACTATATACCTCTCTAACTTCTGCTTTAATATCCTCTTCCCCTTCCCACTCAAGTGCAACCTATCCCCTGCATATAGATCATTATTGGCCCAGGTTCTGCCCATATCCACCCACTACCCCATACCCCTTGGATTGGCACCACTCCCCAATAACCTAACACATCAGCCATGATTCTGTGGATTTAATTCCAAAAAGTTAAGATCTTTGGGCACATTAGTGTCATGTGGAGAAACATGCCTTCATGTATTTTACATTTGGAGCACATAGAAGCTTTGGCCAGGTCAAAAGCATGTATTTTAGAAGGGGGGATATAGGTCCTGTAGAGGAAATTTATTTGGGTTTGTCTCAACCTGTTGCTATGTGAGCAATCATTGAAATATTGTATAGCACCAGCCCAGATCTCTGAGAACATGGAAACGCCCTGGTCAGCCTCCCACTATTCTTGTTTATGGGAGGTGGGGTCCACTCCTCCCTTCAACAATATATTAGAATATGCAGATAGTGGCTCAGTCAACGGTTGGGGCCTATATAGTTCTTCTTCAAAGGGGTCTTGCGTGTGTGGCACCTGGTTCAATGTAAATAGTTTAGACAGTCTGTGATGTACCTGCAAGTAAATAAAGAGGTCTCCTGGTGGAAGCGACAACTGTCTCTGAAGCACATTGAAAGGTAGCAATGCACTCCCTTCATAAAGTTGCTCAATAGAATTTAGCTCTTTCTTTTGCCAGCGTAAAAGACCCCTGTGCAGAAACACATTGTAGCAAGGAGTTCTTTTCAAGGTAGACCAGATGGATGCATATTTAGAAGGGGTCACTGGGGTATTAGAGTACCCATGGACTAAGCTCCATACTCTCAAAAGTGACCATGTGCCCCGCTGCTGCCAAAGCCCATGACCAACCCACCTCAGTGACACCCAGGCCAATTGAGAGTGCACTGGCCACCCCCACTGGTGCCTTTCCTCTCGGAGGAGGGGACCCATCCGGCAAAGGGATACGCTGGGTTACCCGGGGGGGGCGCAATATAAGATATGGGCCGGCATCGGGGGGGGGCAGAAGGAGGGCATAGGAGACCTGAAGGAGTGGTTGACCAGGGAGAAAGGAGGGGAGCAAAAAAAAAGTGACCATGTGAATGGGTTGGGGCATTTTGGAGGCAGTGTTGAGGTCAATGCCCTCCGGAGCAAGTCTCTCCTGAGGTCTCCACCCTCCCCAGCCCCCTCCATAGCCATCCAGGTTGGAAGCACTGCTGCCTGACCCACTGATAGGAAGGCCAACTGAGCTGCCACGTAATACAACTTAAAATTTGGCAGTTGTACCCCACCTTGTGGGATGGGAAGTTGTAAAATTCTCTGCCAAATTCTGGTATGTTTCCTGTGCCACAGAAATGTATATAGCATACTGTCAAGCTGCTTGAAAAATCTGTCTGGGACGTAGAATCATAGAATCATAAAAATCTGATAGCAGAAAAGCACCCCATTGGCTCATCCAGTCTGCTCCATCCCATCCCCATAGCTAGCTCTGGACCTACCCCTTTACTCCCCCCCCCCAACCCGATGGAGACTCCAGTCCCTCCTTACTTCCAGGTGTATCCCCTTCTCCCTTCTGTTTATTCCCACGTTGTCATCCCATGTCGTCTTAAACCTCTGTACCATTTTGGCCCCTACCACCTCTTCAGGTAGCCTGTTCCAGGGACCCACCACCCTCTCTGTGAAGTAGTACCCTCTCCTGTTATCTCTGAACTTTTCTCTTTCCAGCTTCAAGCTGTGCCCCCTAGTTTTCGGATTTTCTTTCCTCTGAAAAATGCCCCCTTCCCTCACCTTATTTATCCCCTTCAAATATTTAAAAATTTCAGTCATATCCCCCATCTCCCATCTAACTTCCAGAGGATACAGATCAAGCTCTTCCAACCTCTCCAACATCTTCTGATGCATACCTTGCACCATTTTGGTCGCCCTCCTCTGAACTCTCTCTTTCTACCCGAACTACATCCTTTCTTAGGTGAGGTCTCCAGAACTTGACCGCATAATCTAGGTGTGGTCTCACCATGTACCTGTATAGGGGTATTAACACCTCCCTCCTTCTGCTTGTTATACTCTTCCTATGCATACCAACATTCTGGTTGCTTTTCCTACTGCTTTGTTGCACTGGGTTGCCTCTTTTGGGCTATCTGAAATGATAATTCCCAGATCTCTCCCCTGCTCTGTTACCAAAACTTCTTCACCCCCCAGTCTGTATGTGACTTTTGGGGTTTTGTGCCCTGTGTGCATTATTCTGCACTTCTTAGCATTAAATCTTAATTGCCAACTGTCCAACCACCCCTACAGTTTTATCAGGTCCTCCCTCATTGCTTCTGCCCCCATGGAGTGTCCACCCTATTGCAAATCTTTGTATCATCCACAAATAGGCACACCTTCTCCTTTAGCCCCTTTGCAGTATACCTGATGTAGATGTTAAAGAGGATGGGCCCAATACTGACCCCTGGGGCACCCCACTTGTCACCCTTTCCTCCCTGGAGTGCAGCCCATTTACTACCATCCTCTGGCATTTGTCTCTAAGCTGGCTCTCCGCCAATTTAGTTATTTTCAGCCCCACCCCTAAACTGCCCATCTTGTTCACCAGCCTCCTTTGAGGAATGGTGTCAAAGGTCAGACAGGCCACATCCACCATCCCTCCCTGATCAATCACCCTCATCATCCAGTCAAAAAATTCAATTAGGTTCATCTGCCATTACCTCCCCTCCATGAACCCATGCTGCCTGACATCTTGGAGACCACTGGCTGCAAGGTAGTTGACAATTCTTTCCTTTAGGAGTGCCTCCATAATCTTACCTACCACTGTGGCAAGGCTGACTGGATGATAGTTTCACCGCTTCCTCCCTGTCACCACTCTTGTGCAGTGGCACCACATCCACCCTTTTCCAGTCTCCCAGAACCCTCCCTGTGTTTAGTGATAGATTAAATAGTCTTGTTAATAGTGACGCCAGTTCTTCCCTAAGCTCCCGGAGGCGGAGCACCCTTGGATGTAGGGCATCTGGACCCATTGCCTTATCTACCCTTAACTTACCCAGTTCCTCCAGTAACCTGCCTTCTTTGAATGGGCTAGAGTCCACCCCTCTGCCCTCTGTGCCCCTTCCTGGCAACTCTGGTCCCTTACCCTCCATTTCCGCCATGAAAACTGAACAGAAGTACCTGTTCAGCAAGTCTGCCTTCTCGAAGTCTCTCTCTACCAGAACTCCCCCCTTCCTTTAAGACTCATTATATTCTGTTTGGATTTCCTCCTTTCACTGATATATCTGTAGAACTTTGTATCTGCCTTCACCCTCCTAATTGTCTGCCCCGTCACTTTCAGCTTTTCTCTGTATACCTCCCTATCCTCCTTCCCCTGTCTTTTTTATATATCCTGAATGCTTTCTTCCATTCCCTTATTGCCTTTACCACTTCTCTGGTGAACCAGAGCATCCTCCTCCTCCTTCTTCTTCTAATGTTTTTTTCTACCTTCCTAATGCACTGCTCAGTGACTCAAAATTCCCCCCTTATTATACCCCATACTTCTTCCATATCACCCAGTTTTTCCCTGCCTTCCATAGTTTCCCTGAAGGTCTCCCTCAGTCTACTGAAATCCATATGCCTGAAGTCCAGTACCCTTGTGGTGGTCTGACTCACTTCTGTTGTTGCCCTAAGCCTAAACATAAAAGCCCTGTGTTCGCTTGACCCCAAACTGTCTTCCACCGAAACCTCTTCTATACTGTCCCCATTCATCAGTACTAAGCCCAGTGTCGTCCTGCCTCTAGTGGGTTCCATGGTCAGCTGTTGAAGGAATGCTCCTTGCAGCAATTCTAGCAACTCCCTACTTCTTGCTGATGTTGTTGATGGGACCACACAATCACCATCGGGGAGGTTAAAGTCCCCCACCAGCAGACATTCACCCTTGCTTGCCATCCTTTGCACCTCCTGCATTAGTTCCTTGTCCACCTATTCCCCCCTGTGTAGGTGGCCTGTAGATCACATCTAGTCATATTGTCTCACCAAACCACTTTTCCAGCGTGACCCTCAGGACTTCTGCCTCTCCTTGTTTCTCCTGCCCTACTGTCACCCTTATACTGTCATTTACATACAAAATGACACCCCCCCCTTCTGCCTGTGCTGCTCTTCCTAAAAAGGAACATGTGGGGGTATAGATTGAAATAAATATAAACATTGGGATACTATACTCATTTTGATTGCGGTTACTCTCCCTAAGAGTATAAGAGGAATAGCCATCCACCTGTCATACTCATGTACAATCCTAGAGAGAAGGGCCTCATAGTTCAAGGAGAATAATTTGGACATCTGGGCTGAAATGTGGATACCCAAGTATTTTATTTTGGACACCACCTGGACCCCCAGTGAATTCCCCTCCAGCTTACGCCTGTCACTCTCCCCAGTGGGCAGGATCTCACTCTTGGTCCAGTTAATCTTGTGGCCTAAAATAGAAGTGTATTCCTGCAGCACGACTTGTATATGTGAGAGGCTAGCTGTGGGTTCTTGGAGGTATAGTAACAGGTCATCAGTGAATAATGCAATGTTGCATTCCCACTGTTTGCCAAATCCCACCACTCCCCGATGCCCATGTATGACTGCTGCTAGGAGCTCCAATGCCAGCACATATAATAGAGGGGACAGAGGGCAGCTCTGGTGCATTCCCCAATGTAGTTTGAATCCAGGGGTTAGGGTGTCATTGGTTAGTATCTGGGAAGTGGGTTGGGTATAAAGAGTTTTTATCCAGAACAGCTTGTACGGGCCTATACCATATGCCCACTGGGTCTAGAACAAGTACCCCCACTCCACATGGTTGAAAGCCTTCTCTGCATCCAGTGCTAGGACCGCTGCACCATGAGATCTTCGGGAAAGGGCCCATCGGTATATAAGGTTTAATGTTTTACGTATTTTGTGTTTCCCCTTTCCTACTCTGTATGAATCCACTTTGATTAGGATGGATAATGGTTGGTAAAACACACTCTAGTTGACCTGCTATAATTCTAGCCCAAATTTTGTAGTCTGATATATTAGGGAAATGGGGTGATATGAGGCACACAGTGCAGGGTCCTTGCTTAGCTTGGGGAGTACATTTACAGTTGCAGACCGCATGGAGCAGGGATGTACCCCTGTTCTAATACTCTCTTCATAAGTGGCTTGTAAGGGTTTTACTAGTTCTGCTTGGAATTGTTTAAAGAAATCTACTGGCAGATCATCAGGGCCTGGGGCCTTTCCACCCTTCAGCTTCTTGATCACGCTTATGACCTCCAAGGAGTCAAGTCCCCTGTCCAAGGCTTTTAAGGTCTCTAAGGTGATAGACGTGATAGAAGCTTTATTTAAAAAGGTTTGTATCTGTAGGGGAGAAGGCGATACATCTGAGGAGTACAGCTTCTTATAAAACTCTGTAAAAGCCTGCCCTCTAGTTTTGTTGTCATTGACTATGGTACCCTCAGTAGCCCTAATGCCCTTTATTGTATTTTCACCCTCTCTCTCTTTCAGTTGCCGGGAGAGCAACTTCCCACCCCCCCTCCATCGAAGTAGGGCCCCACCCTTCCCAAGAGCAGATTAAGTTCCAACTGTTCAGAGTTTAGAGAATTATATCTCCACTTTAGCCTATTTTATCGTGCTCTGCGTCGAGTGCATTTTAAACCATATACTATTCAGAACAGTGCACTTATCTGAGTGCTGTTAAGCCTTCTAAAATTGCCTGTGTGACTGATAAAGATTAGATATACCTTTCTGAGTTAAAAATGCCTCTGTGAGTTTACATTGAGCCCTGCAGAATCAGGAAGCAGGAAGAGAGTTTTGTAGTTTATGTCAGCTTGACTGAGGACTACAAAACTCATTTGATTTGCATAAAACAGGTTTCATCGTACCTTAAGGGCTAAAATAACAAGCTATTGGCTTAAATCAGCCTTAAAAAATGTTTTTATTTTATATTTTGTTAAGTTTGGGTATGAGTGGGGTCCTGTGACCTCTGTACCACTTCCGGGTCCGGGGAGCCTATTTTATCATGCTCCACGGCAAGCGCATTTTAAACCATATACTATTCAGAACAGTGCACTTATCTAAGTGCTGTTAAGCCTTTTAAAATTGCCTGTGTGACTGATAAACATTAGATATACCTTTCTGAGTTAAAAAACATCTCTGTGAGTTTACATTGAGCCCTGCAGAATCAGGAAGCAGGAAGAGGAGTTTTGTAGTTTATGTTAACTTGTCTGAGGACTATAAAACTCATTTGATTTGCACAAAACAGGTTTCATCATACCTTAAGGGCTAAAATAACAAGCTATCAGCTTAAATCAGCCTTAAAAAAGGTTTTTATTTTATATTTTGTTAAGTTTGGGTACGAGTTGGGTCCCGTGACCTCTGTTCTACTTCCGGGTGCGGGGAGCCTATTTTATTGCACTCCATGGCGACCGCATTTTAAACCATATACTATTCAGAACAGTGCACTTATCTGAGTGCTGTTAAGCCTTTTAAAATTGCCTGTGTGACTGATAAACATTAGACATACCTTTCTGAGTTAAAAAACGTCTCTGTGAGTTTACATTGAGCCCTGCAGAATCAGGAAGCAGGAAGAGGAGTTTTGTAGTTTATGTCAGCTTGTCTGAGGACTACAAAACTCATTTGATTTGCACAAAACAGGTTTCATCGTACCTTAAGGGCTAAAATAACAAGCTATCGGCTTAAATCAGCCTTAAAAAAGGTTTTTATTTTATATTTTGTTAAGTTTGGGTACGAGTGGGATCCCGTGACCTCTGTACCACTTCTGGGTCCATGGAGCCTATTTTATCGCACTCCGCGGTGAGCGCATTTTAAACCATATACTATTCAGAACAGTGCACTTATCTGAGTGCTGTTAAGCCTTTTAAAATTGCATGTGTGACTGATAAACATTAGATATACCTTTCTGAGTTAAAAAACGTCTCTGTGAGTTTACATTGAGCCCTGCAGAATCAGGAAGCAGGAAGAGGAGTTTTGTAGTTTATGTCAGCTTGTCTGAGGACTACAAAACTCATTTGATTTGCACAAAACAAGTTTCATCGTACCTTAAGGACTAAAATAACAAGCTATCAGCTTAAATCAACCTTAAAAAATGTTTTTATTTTATTTTGTTAAGTTTGGAGTCGAGTTGGGTCCATTGACCTCTGTACCACTTCGGGTCTAGAGGCCTATTTTATCGTGCTCTGAGCGAGCCGGCGAGGCGTGGGTCGTCGTGCAAAGCGCACACAAAAGATGCTCATGTCAGTCAGTGTGTCAAGCGTGATAGGCGGAAGTTTTGCTGTCCAAAGTGAAAGAAGCAAACCTGACTAACCGGGTAATAAAATTGATTCATTTTATATGAGGACAGATCTGATTATTGCCTTTGAGATTGGATATTGTGATAGAAATAGCAATTAGTGGTAGTGATGCCATAAGTTTTGCTACAACCGGAGTTGTAAGATTAATATAAGATTGTTGCCTGTAGTAATATATAAGTTACGTCTATTAACTGTCCTAACGTTAGGGTAAGGAAATGAATATTAATGAGGGGATAGTTACCCTATCCACAGGGGAAATAGCTATGACCTGTATACTGTGCCATAACTTTTGTTTAGAGACAAGTCTAGGATTTGAAGGTTTAAAATGTTCCCAGTGTACTCAGAATATAGAGTTAAAGAACAAAATAGAATGTCTAGAACAATGAGTCACGAACTTAAGTAAACAAAATGAGATGCTGCATTTCGAACTAGATGAGATAAAAAAAACTCGTATCACTGTTTTCAAAAATCAAAATACAATAAACGAGGATTCCTTAAAGAGAGCAAGAGAGGAGTGTGGGGATAGCAGTGATGAATGGAGCCCAGTAATCAGTAAAAGAAAAGCAAAAAAGGGAAGGAGGGCAATGGAATTTGAAATTCCATTAGAAAATAGTTGTCAAATCCTAGGAGAAGAAACCGTACCTGAAGGAAATAGTGATGAGAACATAACTAATAATGTGGAAGGCCCCAATAATAGAACACCTATTACCCCTGAAGAGAGGAATGTTGTCATAACCACTGCACAGATACACAGCGGACTACATGGTATTGAAGCAAATGACATACTTACCATGGACAATATTACAATAGAACCCGTAGAAGTATCTGGATACCCTGCTGAGCACATAGAAAAAAGGGAAATTGAAAAACCAAGACAGGTCATTGTTTTAGGTGATTCAATAATTAAATACATGGATGTACATATTTGTAAAACTGACAAACATAATAGAATGTCTTCTAGCTTTAGGGGTGCTTGGATAAGGGATATAGAAAGAATAGTACCAAATGTCCTTAAAAGTGGGGGTATTAATCCATTGGTTGTAGTTCATGCAGGAACTAATGACATAAATAAATTTACAACTAATGATATTAAAAATAGCTATATGTCCTTGGTCAGCACCCTAAAATCCTGAATTCGAAATTTGCCTCTCTGAAATATTACCCATACCTCGAGCATCTATGAAAACACAAAGAAAATAAAGAAGTGAGCAGAATGGCTCGAAAATGGACATTAAATAATAATATTACTTGTATTACACATTGGGAAAAATTTGATAATGATTACAGTCTCTTCAGTTGGGACGGTTTACATCTGAGTGAAAAGGGAAGCCTTCTCCTTGGTAAACAATTTCTATCAGTAATAAATCAGCGTTTAAACTAGAAACTGGGGGGCAAAGTGGGAGTATTACAGTGGAACTAGCTCCAATATGTGATGAATTCACAATTTTTATGTGCAATGCCAGAAGTTTAAACATTGTTAAACTAACAGAGCTAGTAGGTAGAATGAATAAGTATGAGATAGATTTTGCAGCAATCACCGAGACATGGTGGAATGATGATTCCCAATGGTTCAGTGCCATTCCAGGATATAACCTGTATTATAATAATAGGGGCAATAGAATAGGTGGAGGGGTGTGCTTTTATATAAAAAATACGATTCCAATTATGGAGTCTTCTATACCTCTGGTGAATGGGGTACAGATTGAAGGATGTTGTGTACAGTTCCAATATTTGAAACAAAAAACTACACTAATAAATATATATCACCCCCCCAATGCTGACTTTGTATATGACCAAGCTGTCATACAATACCTTGAAGAATATTCAGAATCATCTAATATTATCATCATGGGGGACTTGAATCTCCCAGGTATTGATTGGCTAAAACTCACAGCAATTACAAATATTGAACATAAATATCTGGAAACATTTACCAGTTTAGGTTTAGAACAAATGGTAATGGAACCAACCTGCAAAAAAAATATCCTGGATCTTATCTTGACTAATATCCCGGATAAACTTGATAAAATAGAAATAGTTGAACCCTTGGGCTCTAGTGATCACAACGTAGTCACATTCTCTTTAATGGGAACTAAAAACAGTTATAGGGAAATTAAACACCGTTATAATTACTATAAGGGTAATTACAAAGAAATAAAGGGAATACTATTAAAAACTGATTGGACTATATTATACAAAGATAAGAATGCTGAAGAGTCCTGGCTTATTCTTAAGGATAGGATATATGATCTTGAACAAAATGTATTCCCAAAATTAAAATAAATTATCAAAAGGTAAAATTCAATATGGTTGACCCTAAAATACAAAAACATATAAAAAAAAGCATTTAGAAAACTTAAGGCTGATCCTAGTGCAGTAACTAGAAGTAATTACAAAACAGAACTTAAATGTACTAAATCCCTTATTAAAAATGGAAGGAAATGCATTGAATTTAAATTATCTACATTGGAATTTAATCCAAAATCTTTTTATGCATATATTAACAAAAATAAAAATTCCATTTCATCAATATCTACCATTGTCAATGAAGGAAAAACTGTAGAGAATGAATTGGATGTTAGTAACGTATTTAATAAATATTTTGGGACAGTGTTTATAAATAAAGATCCCTTAAAAGATCCAGCATAAGATTACTCCAGTTTATTTGAAGAAATTACTATGACAGAAATAAAAGAGGCTATTAAATGTTTAAAAGAAACATCATCTTCAGGGCCAGATAATTTAAATACATACTTTATCAAAAAAATCTCTGATATACTTTTGTACCCATTATATATGATTTTTAATAAATCATATATGTATGGAGTGGTCCCTCAGGATTGGAAAGAGGCTACTGTGATACCAATATATAAGAAGGGTAATAAGAGTAGGGTAGACAATTATAGACCTATTAGTCTTACTTCGATGGTGTGTAAAATTATGGAAAGGATATTGAAAGTCAGGTTTGATCAAGAAATATTAACCAAGGGTATACAGGATGATACACAACATGGATTTTGTAGGGGAAGATCATGTACCACTAACTTTATTACTTTTTATGAAGGTATAAGTAGTAGCTTGGACAGAGGGATTCCAGTGGATGTTGTGTTCTTAGATTTTAGAAAGGCATTTGACAAAGTTTCCCATAATCTCTTAGTCATGAAATTAATTAAGCTAGGATTTAATGGATATATTGTTAAATGGGTTGATGAATGGTTAAAGGATAGAAGTCAGAGTGTGAGAATTGGGAATATAGTTTCATCTAGTATCCCTGTTACAAGTGGAGTGCCCCAGGGCTCTGTTTTGGGTCCTACCCTGTTTGGAATATTTATTGGTGACCTACAATTGGGGGTTAGTAGTCAAATTAGCAAATTTGCAGATGACACTAAACATCAGCGGAAGTGGATTCAGAAATAAATATTAACTTATTAAAAAAAGATTTAATGATCATAGAAAAATGGGCAAATGACAATAATATGTGGTTTAACACTGACAAGTGCATGGTGATGCACCTAGGTAAAAAGAACCCAAGTGTTAATTATACACTAGGCGGGAAACAAATCTTGACTGGAATACAAGAAGAAGATTTGGGAGTTACAGTAAACAACAAATTTAATTGGAGTAGCCAATGTATTAAAGTAACTCAAACAGGAAATCGCATTATCAATGTTATAAAAAAATAATTTATAACACGTAATAAAATACATACAGACTGTAAAACGAAATTGTATAAAGCTTATATTAGACCACATACTGATTTTGCATCTTCATTTTGGGCCCCATATTTAGAAAAGGACAAGAAAATGATAGAGAGTTTGCAGAGAAGAATGACCAAACTCATCCCAGACATAAAATCCCTACCATATAAAGATAGGGTGAAAACCCTGGGTCTGTATGATTTACAAGCAAGACGTGATAGAAGGGACTTGTTGTTGCTCTTTAACATCTTGAATGATGAACATCTGATGAAATTAAGCGGATTAACGTATATGAATAAGGTATATGGATTAAGATGTAACACCAGACAAATCAAAGTACAAAAGGCAAATACTAATAAAAGGAAATACTTTTTCACAGTGAGAACTGCAGCTCTGTGGAATTCCTTGCCACAGTATATAGTCGAAGAAACATCTTGGGAAAAGTTTAAGGTTCAATTACATAAGTTAATGTTGGGCAGTTAAAAAAAAAAATTACCTCCCACAATTGTGGGGAAAGTGGTCTCGATGGGCCTAGTGCCTTCTTCCACTTTAAAAAAATGAGTAATACCGAGTAACCCCAGGTGGGGTGCATCATATGAGCCTTTTCGAGCTCTTGTATTTTCCATTCAAAGAATACAATATCTTTTTCTTCCGTTGTTTTCTTAAATGCTGCATATGATATAGTCTGTCCCCTAATGTAAGCTTTTGTCACCTCGCACCTTACTGAGTGGGATGTTTCCCCCTCCACATTATTATCCAGGTACTCCAGGATAGTTGTGTGCATGAAAGACAGATGGCTTTGTCTTTAAGGAGCACTGGATTGAACTTCCGGAAGTTGTGCAGTTAGAGGAGTGTGATCTGAAAGTAAAATGGACTCATATTTAGTAGGGCCTATGTGCAGAACAAAGGATGAGGAGACAAGCAACCTACTGTATCCAGCCTAGCTTAGAGACTGGTGGGAATGAGAATATAAACTGTACTTCCTCCCAATAGGATTTTGATGGCACCACATGTCAACTAAGAAGCAGGTGGTATCCACCTCCAGGAGGGCATGTGCATTTTTAGAGAGTGCTGTGGGGGCAGGATTGGATCTATCCAAAATTGTATCACACATGCAATTTAAATCTCCCCCAAAATATCCATGGTCCCTGATAGGGGAATATGTCCAGCAGCAAATTATGATAGAGCCCCTTATCTTCTATATTAAGACCATAGACAGACCCTACAGCTACTAGATCACTCGAATTAATTTGTAGTTGGGCCAAAGTATATCTACCCCCCAGGATCAGTACAGGAGAGTGTAGCATTCCCCGGGAAGCCCTGAGGTATAAAGATTGCCGCCCATCTTACTGTAGCAGAATAAGTGGCTGCTATCCAGGTGCCTACCCACACTTTTTTGATTTTTTCAACATCGTTGGGCATCATATGTGTCTCCTGCAGAAGGACTACACTGGTTTTAAGCTTCTTTAATCAGCTTTAAACCCACTTATGCTTCAGTATACTTTTGAGACCAATAATATTCCACGTAGTGATATTTATGATATCAGCCACATCGAGACACTTTGCAACACTCCCCAGTGTGCTCATTAGCATGCTAGGGCTGAATATGGCCCAACAGAAGCCCTGGTGCTATCCTGTTTTGGGCAGTGCTATCTCCAGTATGCTCCCTGTAGGCCATATTTAGCCATGGGCTGCGTCAGCGCAGCACATAGTCACTATGTGCTGCACTGGCATGACCCCATGTTCTGACAGCACACTCTGTCAGAGAGTGTTAGCTGTCTGACTATTGCTTAGGGACAGTCATGAGCTATTTGCCATGCTGCAATGCTGACTGCATGACGCTAATGGCCGACTTTGAATATTGGAGCCTTATAGTACAATCAAAAAAACTGTTTACAATTTTAAAACATAGAAACGAGTAAAGCACTCCGTGGCAACTATGATCCCATCAGATAATAAATATATTAGAAAAGTGAATTTCACTCCCCTTTAAAGTGAAGAAAGGAAGTAGGATGATATGCCATTTTAAGTTCTGTGGGCTGCACTTTTTAATGTATACACTTTATTTGTATTGTTATCTCGCAAAAGATGTATTGTACCTTTGCCCATTTTTGGATCGCTTGTGGATTTTGTTCCCACATATACATCTTTATTTTGTATGCCATACCATACTAACTTTAACTGGTACCCTCCTACAGTATGTTATCCTTACCCCAGTTTGTGCCAGGAAATGAGTTTCAGCTATATGTTTCTTATCCAGTTACAATTTGAATAGACGAAATATTCAGTCCTGACACACCATATGCTCTTTCACTGCACGCTGGGGACAGCAGAATCCATCTAGTTTCAACATTGCGCCGTTATTTAAGACTTGTTTATATGGTAGCATTTGCACCATGTCAACCCGAGTGCCACAGGTTGCTGCGGTACAAAGGCAGCTGTGTGGACACTTACCCAGTCAGTGTAAGCCGATCAATGATTCTGTCCCCAAGCTGCTGCAAAGCAGAGGACATGTTCCAGAGTGTGCACCATAAGCAACCATGTGGAAAGGTTCCTCCGCTCACTCTGATATACCAAGAACACTCCCAACATTTTTTTTTTAATTCAAAGTTTATTAATTTTTTAACAATAAGGAGAACAAATCCCAAGGAGGAATCTACATCATACAATTATCATGACATACAAAATACATTGGAACTGTTCTCCTTCCTGCCACCACCCCACTCCCAACCCTCTCCATCACCACACTCCCAAACCATCCCATCCTTCTCCTCCCTCTTCAACACAGTCAATTAATACAACCAATGGAGACTGGGAGATGAACACCTGCTAAAGGTATTAGATTAAATAGAATACAAGGTATGCAAGGGGTCCCATATTTTTGTATATTTCTCCAGTCTGTTATTGAGGCTTGCTATAGCTTTCTCTGTCCTGAGATTTGCAAGGAGTTCGGCAAGCCATTCAGAGTAGGAAATACCATTACTGTCCTTCCAGTGGCGTAAAATCACTTTTTTGACAGACATGGAGATGAGAGCCATGTGATATCTTCTTATGAGTACTGGAATTTCACTATAATCACCTAAAAGACAAATTTGTGGGGTAAATAGGTCATCCAAGCCCAATAAGGGGTCTATGTTTTGTTGAATGGTGGACCAGAGTGATGTAATTTTGGAACAGGCCCAAAAGATGTGGTACAGGGAACCCTCCATTTGCTCTCAGTGATTACAAATGGGTGATGGGAGAAGACCATACTTAAATAATTTCTGGGGTGTATAATATAGATTGTGCAGTATATGGAATTGGGTAAGACGGAGCCTGTCTTGGGTAATATATTTATGACAGTTGTGCCATAAGGACTTCCAATCTAATTCACGGGTGGAGAAGAAAGGGGTCCAATAGGTAGCAGGAGCAAAGCAGCCAGGATAGGCCCAATTATATAAATTTTTACAGAGAGTTGGTACGGAACGTTGTGATTTAACAAGAGGGCCCAATTCACTAAAAAGGATTTAAGACCCTGCTTGGGGGGTTATTCAAAAACTTTCAAAACTAAATGCGCAGTTGGAAAATTTTAAAGATATAGTTTGTGGAGATATTAAAGTTTTTAGAATCTCAGTAGAGGAGAGCCATATGTTCTTTGTTGTCAATAGATGGACAGGACATACATTGGCCAGAGGGGGTAACCATCTGACCATAATTAACTTATTGTCTAGCTTTAAATTCCGGTTACCCCAAAGAGGTTGAGTTAAGTCCTGAGTATGGTTGTACTTAAGGAAAGTACACAATTGGGAGTGGATTCTAATGGAAGTTGCAATAGGGGTACATTTTAAACTAAGAGGCAAAGCACTGGGTTTGATATGTAAAAGTGCAGACGGAGTTAAACCATTGGCTTGGATGAGAGACATTTCTATCTTGAGGCACTTAGGAGCGGAAGGAGAATAGAACACCTCTTCCATGGGGGGCATCCAGTGGATATATTTGGCTGCCTGACTCGACCTGTGATAAAAAGTTAAATGGGGGAGTCGTAAACCCCCTTTATCTTTGAGAGCGGCCAGCTTGTAATAGGCAATTGTGGGTTGTTTGTTGGCCCAAATAAATTTTGTGCTAAGGCCATACACTTTACTGAACCAAACTTAGGGTAGCCAAATATTGAGTAAATGAAGAGGGTAAAAAAGTCTAGGGAAGACATTAATTTTAATCAAATTCACTCTACCCCACCCCACAGGGAAATGGGTAGCTTGGACCATCTATCTAAATCCTAGCCAATGACTCTCACCATAGAATCCAAGTTTAATTTCTGGATAAGGGCCGGGTTTCTGGAAATTATAATCCCCAAGTGTCTTAGTGAGTTCTGCTTCCAAGAGAGACCCAACTCAGTAACGAAGCTTTTAATTACCTTATGATTTAAAGGAAATACCACAGTTTTATCTAAATTCAATTTGTAGTTAGATAATTGAGAGAACTTTTCACTCCCAGCATTTTTTTCTGCCCTCCCATGATCCTGCAGCCTACAACAAGGAAGTGCAGTACATAGTTATAAAGTAATCTGTTTGCTGTCAGTGTGATTGTATTTTATCTTCTTTATTTTGTGATTCCCTCCCTGTGCTCTGTTTCAGCCCTGGTTCTTGTATCACCCACTTCCTTGCTGCTGTAGCTTGTTCTTGCTTATATCACCTCCACCTGACTCCCATTTGTATTCCCCACCCCCTGCAGCTGCCCCTGGTTCCCAATTTTATCACCCCTCCCACCACTGCCACCATTCCTGTTTCTGCCCCCATCATCACACTACATCAGCAGCAAGCTGACTGGTCCCAGGCTCATGGCCACTCTTCAGTACTTCATGCATTGGTGCTGAGTGGTCATAAACACACAGAACAGGATCATCTGAGGAGGTCAGGCATCCCTTGAGCAGACCAGAAGCCACAGCGAAGCAGCTTTGTAAACATGCCATTAGTATGTGTTGCTGATTGGACATCAATCTGGCTTTTGAACAACATACTAAACAAAAACTATGGTGTTATTCAAAGTAATAAATGATTTGACATTAATGGGATAAATAGGGATAAAGTAGTTCTGCTTGATTTATAGATTTTGTGAAAGCATTCAATTAGTAGATCATGAAATAATAGTGGAACCGAAGGATGAGACCTTTCATCAAAACTCTTTAATCTGGATGCAAAACTACTGTATTTGTGAACAGGCAGCAATCAATTACACTGCAGGGAGTTGTTTTCCTACCATTGTGTGTCAGCTCAAGTGTACTACAGTGCTTGGTTCTCGAACCATTACTATTCCATATGTTTAGAAATGAACTACAAAATATTTGTAAACACAGCTCATTTTTTATGCTGACAATGCTGTAATGTAGTGCACTGCTGAAATATGAATTTAGGGAAAGATCTGCCTCTTTGTGAACAGTACAAAGATTTGTGGAAAGGTTAGACAATGAGGAGGGAATATGAAGTATGAAAGAGAATCTGGAAAGGCTGGAAAAGTGTTCAAGGGTTTAGAAGCTGAAATCCAAGACCAAGAAATACAGGATAATGCAAATGAGGCAAGAATTCCAAGGACTGATTAAAGAAGGGGGGTTGTGGTATAGAGTACAACAGAGCAAAGGGACCTGGGGTAATAATGCTAAATAATTTGGAGACAGCAGCACAGTGCAGCAGGGCAATGGGGAAGATGAATAAGATGCTGGGATGCATAGGAAGGGGTATTAGCAGTAGGAGGACCAAGGTGATTCTGCTATTCTTCAGGTCCATGAAATGTCCTCACCTGAAGTACTGTTTGCAGTTCTAGAGGCTATATTTAAAGACAGATTGGGACAGTTTAGAAACATTGCAGAGGAGAGTGACCAGAACTATACTGTACACTTTTTTGTGATAATACCTTATTCAAATGGACACACAAGGAACAATACCATGCAAAAAGCCCAGATGCAAAACATGTAGCATGATTGACACATGCAACAAAAGAGGGGGAGTTGGTAGTTTTGCCAGGATGCAAACAGGTCTGCTTCTGGTGTGTCACATCTTCTGAACACTGTAGAGAGCACTTACCTGTTCAGAGTCCACTTGTGGTTTCCTTGACTGATCCTGCTCAGGGAATCCACAAGGACATTATCTTTCCCCGACAAGTGCACTGCGGATAGCTGCTCCTTGAGCTCATATGCCAGGCTGTAAATGTTCATTGCTTCTGTGCACAGCTTGGAAGATCTTGTTCCTCCCTGCTTGCATATACCACATGGTGGTGGTGTTGTCTGTTCTGATCTGGACTTACTGACCCTTGAAGTGAGAAAAAATAGCCTGCATTGCCAGATACACTGCCCTGAGTTCCAGGAGGTTTATGTGCTCCTTGGACTCTAATGGGGTCCACACTCTGCTTACAGTGAAGTCCTCCAGGTGGTTTCCCCAACCCAGGAGGTAAGCATCTGTAGTGAGCACCCCTGTGAGTGATTGCAGGAGGAAGGGAATTCCCTCTCTGAGGTTCTCCTCCTCCTTCCACCAGTCCAGTGCCCTTACAATGCACTTTGTAACTGGTATCAATTTTGACAGAGGGTCCCACCTTTGGGACCAATGAGCCCCTAGGTGGTACTAAATACCCTTCATTTAGAAACTAGTGCCTTGTACTACCACTGTGGAGGCAGCCATGTGTACTAGCAACTGAAGGAAGACTCTTGCTGGTCCAGGCTGTCCTACCTGAAAGACCTTGTAAGGCCTATGAGGTTTGTCACCCTCTCTTGAGGGAGGAAAGCTTTTCCCTGTCAGATATCCAGGTCTGCACCTATGAAACCCAGCACCTGAACAGGTAATGTCTGGGACTTTGGGACATTTACTAGGAAGCCTAGATCCTCTAGAATCTTCTGGGTGAGCTGAAGGGAGGCTTTGGCCTCCTGATGTGACCCTCCAGAGACTAGCCAGTTGTCCAGGTAAGGGAAAACCACTACATCTTGTCTTCTCAAGTGTGCTGCAACTACTGCCAAGCACTTTGTGAAGACTGTTGGTACTGAGAACAGGCTAAATGTAGGACTGGGAACTGGTAGTGGCAGTTCCCTACCCTGAACCTGAGGTACTTTCTGTGAGAGAGTCTTACTGGAATTTGAAAGTAGGCATCCTTTAAATCCAGTGACCCCAGCCAATGTCCCTGTTGCAGTGGTAAGATCACAGTGGCCAGTGTCACCATCTTGTAGTCCTGAGCCATGCAAACCTCCTCAAGGATACTGCATGTGCCACGACTCAGAAAGCAGTAGCATTGGGATCCACCACCATATGAAACTAGTACTTGGTGGCATCCATGGCAGCATTTGTCGTGTCAGCCAGCAGCTTTTTCACTCATAGCCACCACAGAGCTCCAGAGTGCCTTCTGGTACTGAACCATGTAGGCCATATAAGCTGCCTGCCTCAGCAGTAGAGAAGCTGAAGTTTAGACCATTTTGCCTATACTATCCAGCTTCATGGAATCCCTTTCTGGGGGTTGTAAGGAAAGGGTTACCTTGGATGTGTTACATGTGTGGTGTGATAGAGCCATACCTCATTGTTTTAGTCATATGTTTTATCATTATATGTATATATATATATATATATATATATATTACACCAGGAAAGGCCATGAAGAAGCCAGGTCAAGTTGCAAGGGATCATAGGTACAAAGACATGGGCCCTGGGGAATGATGTTGTAACGCTTGTTACTGGGCGGAGAATACGTCAGCTGATAGCCAGGGACTACAGTTTAATTAAATTAAATCATTTAAAAGGAGACAAAAGAATAATTAAGCAGAGCTGGAAGCAGGCCCATCCATTTGTGTTTGAAATGTCCCTCAGCATCCAGTGGTGCCATTCAGTCTGGATTTCTTTTGTTTATGCAAGCCTGCCCTGAGATAATCTCATTACAGCTGAATGGGCTACCATTTAAGTAAATGGCTGTACTGAGGATAGCTTAATTATAGCCATTTCCAAGGAGGGAGGCTGGATTTTCCCCTAGAATTCTGGTTTAGACTAGCTGACTTCTGAGTCTTTTTTTTCTCTCTCATATTCAGAAATGCATATTTGTTGTTTTGTAATAAAATACTAAAAGTTGATTGGTTGCGTAGCCATAGAGATGGAATGCTAGCCAGTCGCAGGGCAAGCCACTATCCTTGGGACCTGCCCTTTGAGAAGCCCATAAAACAGGGGTGCAAAGACTATATTAGAGCTTTTAGCCTTTTTGTATTTGGGGACCCTGCCTGCTTAGGAGAGCAGAGATATTTTCTTCAAGAATTCTTCTGCACTACCAAGAACCAAGATTTTCAACTGCCTTTGTAAAGACTTTGCACTTCAAAATTCAACAGCTAAGGACTTGAGGTACATATATGTGATATCTCCCTCTTTATACAGGAGGCTTCTGTTATTTTTGACTGAACTCCCTCCCTCCATCCTGGGAAACAAAATCTCCTGCTTAAGTCAAATTCTGTCCAAAATATCCATGTTTTTTAGGCAGATAAAGACACATAAAAATTAAATCAGTGATGAACAATGCATCTGATAACATTATATAACTAGTTGTTTTTTCTTTTTAATGCTTATTCTTTACAAAATGAAATACATTACATATTTGTAATGACCTTTTTCTTATTTTTTGATGCCATTTAAAGACAAACTCACAACATTACAACATCTCCCTACTAGCATGCCAATCTCCCTTCTAATTTGACCCAAATCTTCCTCTTAAGCAAGTTGGACATATCACACGTATGGAAGTATACTTTAATCTCAAAGTTTTGAAGTGTAGGTTTTTATTGTATATTTTCCATTTTATTTTCCATATCCTGTAACCAATGTCTAACATTATATGTTATTTACTGAATTTATTAATTAATTAGTGGAGCTTTTGGCTTACTTTTAAGATAATTCTGCCAGTGTCATTTGTGTCTGTTGCCTTGGGGAGAGTTGTTCAAACTATACTACACCTGTGTGATTGCTTAAGGGCCAAAACACTACCAAAGGAAAGATCCACTAGGGACTCAGTGTGATGAAAGGAGGGGAGGAAATATGAAGGGTCTCAGGAGGAGTCTGTGGGGGTTTGAACTGAGCTTTGCAATTCAGCGGAAAGATACATAACAGGGTGTATAGGGCCTCCTAAAGCCTATACATGCCTGTGTCATTTCTGGATCATGTGCAGTGGCAAAGAGGGTTCTATCCCAGGAACACATACTCAAGACTGTATTTGTATCACCTCACACAGAGAGAGGGTGCCCTGGGATACTCTGGCATACATTCAGTTGTGAGAAAACAAGCATGCTAAAAGGACAGAGGAAGGGTATCCCTGACACCCCCATCACAAGAGGAATTAGCTGTGATGCAAAGAATCCACCCCATGGGAGTGGGCTTGTGACAGGTTTGGTAAACAGCAGTGTGATTGGTGAACTGTTTGAGCAATCACATACAAAGAGGGCAGAAAATTGGAAAAGGGAAAATTGGTTACAAGATATAGTTCATTACCCTGTTTTGTTTTTGTTTTGCTGCAAGTAAAAGGCAGACTAGTGGTAGTGTAGGGAAGAAAGATGACTTCCAAGTACAGCGACTACACTGTAGAAGAGCTGAAGCAGCTGTGCCAGGAGAGAAGGGTCCAGTATAAGGGGTGCAGTAAGAAGCACCTTGTGGAAGTCCTTGTGGCAGACAATGAACAGGCAGAAGCCCAGGGATTAAGTTACAGTCGGTGACTGAAAGTGACCAGACCTTGGGTGTGGGGGTGCCAAAGGCCATTGCAGTGTCCAGTCCCAGGGAGGAGGACAGTGAGACCAGAGGGGAACCCAGAGCCAGAGCACCAGGGGAACACCACCACAGAACTGGAGCTGGAAGGGATCAGGCTGCAGCTGGAGCTGAGAAACTGGAGCTGGAGAAGAAAGTTCGAAGCCCAGGAGCAGGGGAATTCAAGCAGCGAAAGTTCAAGTCCAGCAGCAGAGGGAATTCAAGCAGAAAGTTCGAACTGGAGATGCAGGAAAAACAGCACCAGAGAGAGGCAGAGGAAAAGCAGCGCCAGAGGGAGTTTGAACTGGAGACGCTAAGATTCCAATGACTAGCGCCAGAGGAGGTAAGTGGTAGGGGTGAACTTGAAACTCCAGGGCTGGTGTACAAATTAAATTCCAAATTAATAGCTGAATTTAAACAGGTGGAGGATATGGATGCATTTTTGAATTTGTTTGAAAAGGTCTGTATCCAAGCCAAGATACCGAGGGAGGCCTGGAGCTTCAGCTATCAACACTGCTTACTGGAAAAGGGTGTGTGGTGCTAGGCCAAATGGACAATGAGGACAGCAAAGACTATGAGAAACTCAAAACTGCTTTACTTAAAAAGTATGAACTAACTACTGAGGCCTACAGGGTTAAATTCCGTAAACTCTGAAAAACCCTGATTTGAGCCTTGAAGAACTAGCCACAAAGCAATGTCAGTTTTTAAAACATTGGTGAGAGGGTGTGGAAGCAAACTCTGTGGGGAAAATTGAGGAGGTTATACTTTTAGAACAGTTCTTTTGGGTTTGCCCAGCAGAGCTGAAAATCTGACTGGAGGACCGGGATCCAAAAACAGCACAGCAAGCTGCTGAGCTCTCGGATCGCTATGCCAGGAGCAGACCTGCTCTGAAAGGAAGTGGGGGAGCAGGTGCTGCAGGGCAAAAAAAAAGGACAAAGCACGCCTTCAGGGCAGCTAAATCCCTCAGTGTCTCTGCAGAAAGGGGGAAGCCCCAAGTTACCAAAAAGGGATGTCTTGGAAAAAAGAATGATGAATGTTGAGCATGGACATCTTATACTTAATCAGTTTGTCACTGTGAGGGGAATCACAGGGGAGGAGTAAACCCTGCCACTAGATAGTGTTCTCCTGGATTGGAGTGAGACAGGACAGAAGGTGCAAAAAGTGGCAGTGGCAGACAACCTCACCCTGGATGTGATTGTAGGGAATAATCTACAGCAGGGGGTGTTGTGTGTGGTTACCCACAGTCAGACAGCAAAGGCCACTTGTAATTCCCTAAACCCCACAGAAGCCCTTGTGGAAAAGAATAAGAGACTGGTTCCCCAGCCTGTGTCTCCTGAAATGAAAAAATAGTGAAAGGAGGTAGGACTTCACCCAAGTAGCCATTCACCTAACAGCTAGGAAGGTTACTTTGAGGAGGGGGTAACAAATGGTCAGAAGGTTAGGATGGCAGTGACTCTGTCAGTGACTCTGAATGCACTGATGCTAGAGCTATGGAACCCAGTTTAGGAACTGAGGGGACATGTCCCATGCCTTGGGAAAATGTGAAGATTTTTGCAGCTGCTCAGAGGACTGACCCTAGTTTGGAGAGGCTGAGGGCTTGTGCAGAATCTGACAGAAACAGGGAAGTGACTTGTGACATAGGGTATTTCTGGACAGTGGACTGTTGTATACACAGGATGTGAGGACAGAGGAAGAGGTGATGGGCAGGCAGCTTGTCATTCCCCAGGGGTATTGTGAGCGGTTTCTCAAGGGCACCCATGATATCCCCATGTCTGGACATCTAGGCATCACTCACATCATGCAACAATTGGCCCCAAATTTTTGTTGTCCCAACTTCACCCAGAAGGTGAAGGAATATTGCAGGATTTATCACTGGTGCCAACTGATAGGGAAGGCAGGTAGCAAAACAAAAGCTGCCCTACTTCCCTTGCCCATTATGGAGCAGCTATTCCAGAAGGCAGAGTGGATATTGTGGGACCCTTGAATATCCAAGCTCCTCCAGGAAAAAGTTTATCCTGACGATGGTTGATTACACCACCCGATACCCAGAGGCAGTCTCCCTCCCTCACTTAGGCCAGACAAAGTGGCAGACGCCTTGCTAGGGATTTTCTCCCATGTTGGGTTTCTGCAGGAGGTTATCTCTGATCAAGGGGCAGCTTCATGTTGGACCTGATGAAGTCTTTGTGGAAGAAGTGTGGGGTGGTGCAGAGCGCATGACACCTTCTCCCCGCAAGCCAATGCGTCGGAAAGGTTTACTGGTAAAGCGATGCTCGAGCATTTGCTGAACAGCATGGGAGAGATTGGAAGAAATACCTTTCCCACCTGTTGTTCACATACAGGGAGGTGCCCCAAGAGTTGACAGGGTACTCCGCCTTCTAAATCTTATATGGATGTAGGGTGTGTGGACCCTAGGACTTGATCCGGGGACTCCCATAGTGGAGTATGTCCTTAAGTTCAGGAAGAAGCTGAAGGAGTTTATGGGGATGGCCCAAAGCAACCTGGCAGCTGCCCAGCAGAAGCAAAAAGTCTGGTATGATTGTGGAGCCAGAGCTTGCTCATACAGCACAGGCCAGGAAGTAATAGTCCTCTTTCCAGTCTGGAAGGACAAGCTGCAGGCCAAGTGGATGGGGCCATACAAGGAAATCTGACAGGTAAATTATGTGAACTATATTGTGGAACTGCCTGACAGGAGGCATACCCATCAAATGTACCATGTCAATATGATGAAGCCATATGTAAACAGGGCCAACATGGTGTTTGCTGTTTGTAGTCCTGGGGAGGGGACGGACAAAGAAGACCCCCTCCTGGACTTACTAGAGGAAAGCAAGCAGGAGTCATCAGTGGAGACAATCAAGCTATCACCCCAGTTGACACTGGAACAGACCCAGGAAGTGAGGAAGGTTTTAGAGGACTTTGTCCCTTTATTTACAGCTAAGCCTGGACAAACCCCCTTAGCAACTCATGATGTGGACATGGGGACACAAGCACCTATACGATGGACAGCTTACTGGGTATCTGAGGCTGTCCTAAAGGACATTAGGAGGGAGGTGGAGGAATTGCTGAAGTTAGGGGTAATTCAGAAATCCCACAGTCCCTGGGCCTTGCCCGTAGTCCTCGTCTCCAAGTCGGATGGGGCTACCCACTTTTGTGTGGACTATCATGGACTTAACGCAGTCACAAAGTCTGACACCCACTCAATGCCTTGAATAGATGAGTTGTTGGACAAGTTGAGGGGTGACCTACTTAACAACAACAGAACTGACAAAGGGGTACTGGCAGGTGGAGTTAACTGCCCAGAGCTAGGAATGGTCAGCCATCATCACATCAGTAGGCCTCTTCAAATTTAAGGTGATGCCTTTGGGATGAAGAATGCCCTGCCACACTCCAAAGGTTGGTCAACCAGGTGTTACAGGGTACCAAAGTGTATGCAGTGGCTTATCTAGATGATATTACCATATTTGGTACTAGCTGGAAGGAACCTCTATCCCATCTGAAAGAAGTGTTGGGCAGGATACAGAAGGTTGGACTCACTGTAAAGGCTGAAAAGTGCCAGGTGGCCATGGCTGAGGTATTATATTTGGGACATGTAGTGGGGGGGGGGTACACCTACATACATACCAGGCAGAAGCAGGTGAGAAGCTTCCTGGAGACTGCAGGATACTACAGAAATGTGTACCAAATTACAGCACCCTGGCAGCTCCCCTGTCAAGCTTGTTAAAGAAAAAGCAACCCAAGAAAGTAAAATGGGACCAGGCATGTAACAGGGCCTTCACCCAGCTAAAAGATATGCTGTGCAGTGCCCTTGTGCTGGCCAGCCCAGACAGCACTGGGTTCAGCAAGTGCCAACAAGAACAGCGTTGGCATAGTGCACGCGATAAAAAAGGTGACTTTTTTTCTGGGGGCTGTGCTCACTGCATCGCCCATCTGTAGGATTCTCACTCTGAGGGGGAGTGGATCCCAGGGAAAGTTAACATTTGTGGGACCGTGGAATACTGTTTCCACGGCCCCATGTAGGAAAAAACCAAAGTCACAATAAGGTAAAAAATGTCAGAGATGAGGATTAGAACCCATGTCTCCATTTCCACTGGCTGAGCTGCTCCATGCCCCAGCCCTCCACACCATGGGAGCAGCTTGGCCAGCCTCCTGTTCCTTGAAGCCCTTGTCCTGTGTACAGGGCCATGGACAGCGACCAGGGGAGCGCTTACAGCTAGCGCTGTAAAACCCTACTCGCTGTCCATGTGAGCACGTACCAGACTAGCGCCGTATAGTGCAGCGCTATTCTGGTAGTGCCCCCTTGATGGGGTACTGCCTAGACTACATTAAATCATTTGTGGTGCAGACGGATGCCTTGGATGTGGGGATTGGTGTCATTCTCAGCCAGACATCTCAACAGAGGAAGGATTACCCCATTGTGTACTGAAGTAGGAAGCTACTTCTTCCAGCAGCAGGCATATTCCACTGTGGAAAAAGAATGCCTTGCCCTGGTATGGTCACTTAAGAAGCTAGAGCCCTACCTCTATGGGATGCGCTTTGAGATACTGACAGACCACAACCCCCTGGTGTGGCTAAACCAAATGGGAAAGATCAATGGGAGACTCCTTAGATGGAACATTGCACTACAGGCCTACGACATGGACATTAAATATAGGTCAGAGTCGACAAATGCCAATGCAGATGGCCTATCCCACCAGTCAGAGTAAGAAACATACAAACCTAGACTTTGACAGTAGATAAGGACTGCTTGGCCCACCCAGTCTGTTCATTTCCCTACCTATTGGATAGGCTGCAGATCCTAGTTAACCAACAGCCTACTTCCTCCTACCTCCCACTAGAATTGCCTTATGTCTGTCCTATGCATTTTTATAGTCCCCCACTGTTTTTGACCCCACGGCCTCCTCAGGAAGGCCATTCCATGCATCCACCACACGCTCTGTGAAAAAATACTTCCTCACATTGACCCTGAGCCATCCCCCCATATCTTCAAATAACTGGTGGAAACCCTTACTGAATGGGGGCATGTTCCCAGCAGGTTCTGTTAAGGAGGGAGGAGTGTGGTGTGATAATTCCATACCTTATTGTTTTGATTATGTTTCATATCATTTATTTATATAATACACCAGGGAAGGCCATGAAAAAAACAGGTCAAGTTGCAAGGGATCATGGGTACAAAGACATGGGCCCTAAGGAATGATGTTGTAAGTTGTGTTATTGGGCAGAGAATCTGTCAGCTGCTAGCCAAGGACTAGAGTTTAAATCATTTAAAAGACGACAAAAGTATAATTAAGCAGAGCTGGAAGCAGGCACATCCATTTGTGTTTGAAATGGCCCTCAGCAACCTGTGGTGCCATTTGGTCTGGATTTCTTTTGTCTCTGCAAGTTTGCCCTGACATAATCTCATTACAGCTGAATGGACCAACATTTAAGTAAATGGCTGCACTGAGGATAGATTAATTACAGTCATTTCCAAGGAGGGAAGCTGGATTTTCCCTTAGAGTTCTGGTTTAGACTAGCTGACCCCCGAGCCTTTTTTTTCTCTCATATTCAGAAGTGCACATTTGTTGTTTTGTAATAAAATACTAAAAGCTGACTGGTTGCTGTGACAGGGAGATCCTGCTACTTTTGAGGACTGATCTTTTCTTAATTCTGTTGCAACAGTTCTATTTCTTAGCCTAATCTAGCCTTTACAATTTCTAATCTATAAGGTTGGCCACCTATGGGCACCCCCTCCACTTTCTTGACTATGCTAGAATGTCCTCTTTAATTTTCCTTTTCCCTCTCAGGTTCTTGTACAGGGAGGTTATTGTTGCAACCTCCAAGCTGATGTAAAACACAGGCTGTGTTCCTCATTGTTGGATTTAATATACAATGGCACTATGTCATAAAATACCTTGATGTATAAAGCTTATGTGTATGAAACCTGTAATTGTGGAAAATGCTATGGCACTAGGTGTTTTGATAAAGGTAAAAAGTACTAGGTGACTGTATTATAGAAATTAAGTTACTGTGGTAGAGATATCAGAAAAAAACCCTATTGTGTTGTTAAATGCATGTAAATTGCAGATTGTTTGAGGGGCCTTTTTAGCACCATGCATTACTGCTGTAAACTGAGCCAGTCTGAAATGTCATGGTGATTTGCATATACATCCCATGATGCTTTGCGTTATGGGGGTATGTGTGATGTTGTGTTTCTTTGAAACTTGGCTTTATTGCCAATACCCTTTGGGGTAACCCTTGCTTCAGTGCTTCTGCACTGAGGTTCTTTGTCTGTAGTTTTTTTTTTTTTTATTATTTGAGCCTCCCCATCACTCAAACACACAAGACAAACATAGGGATCGAATGGTTTTCACTAAAAAGTTAGTTCAGCAGATCATTGGGTCAGTAGGTGCTGACTAAGTGCAGAGGAAGGACATGCATAGTCTGTTGCTGCAAACTGATGTATTAAAGAAGGGATATGCCATTGCTGAAGGTTATCGACTGTATTTTAAATAAACATTACACAGAGATTGTGTGTTAAACCTGAAGTTCTACATCTGGTCCATCTGTTATCCCACAGCCCCTCCACAGACTTGGTGTTAGAAGTGAGATAACTTGCAGAAACATCTGTTCTGGGCTAAGCAGGATGTTTCCAGTGGATATCACCAATCTATCCCAGGTGGACCGATGCCAGGAGTTGCCAGAGAAGAACCCAGAGAAGAAAGTCTGTAGAGTTCCGACCAGAACCATAGCCAACAGACTGGGAGAAGCTGCTGCCTGGACTGGACCTGGGAGCTTGGAGGAAGGCCAAGCCTGAAGGCGATGAAGAGATGCAAGAGGAGAATGAATCGAGGGAACTGCCCTCTGGTTGAAGATGCTTCACCTGAGGGCATAGGGGAGTTGTTGAAATGGCTCTGCATAAGACAGGTGCAGATGGAAAGAGATAGAGACATTGAGCAGAGAAGGCAAGATGCCAAATGGGCTGATACCATGAGGGTCTTGCATGCCATCAATGCAGGACAAACAGAAAGAGCCGGTAGCCAAAGGAAATTAAACAGTCCAAACTATCAGACAGTGATGACGTTGAAGCCTACCTCACAATGTTTGAGAGGATCACTTGAACATGCACATGGCCAAGAGAACACTGGGTTGTTCGACTGGCACCGCACCTGACAGGCAGTGCCCAGTTGATTTATAGCCACATGGACTCCTGAGAGGCAGAAAACTATGACCGTGTAAAGCAGGAGATCCTCAGGCACTATGACATAAACACTGAAACCTATCACCAGAGGTTTAGGTTTCTTAAAATGCAGTCACTGGATACCCCCCGAGAGACTTATGCCTGTCTCAAGGAGCTCTGCTACAAATGGTTGCAGCCAGATAACAAGAGCAATGACCAACTTCTGGAGGTGGTAATTATTGAACAGTTTATTAAAGTTTTACCCCAGGATGTACAACTTTGGGTTCGGGAGCATAAGCCTGATTCTGTGGATAAAACCATCGTGTTAGTGAAAGACTTCCTGGCAGCCCGACCATCCAGACCCAGAGTGTTCCATGGGACATCAACAGCTGCGACCACCAGCAATCCAATAAGGAACCCTTTTACTTATGAACTGTCAAATCCAGCCCCATTGAAACTAGACTGGAGAGCGCGGGGGTGAATTCCTGTAGCAGAGATTGTATGTTATGGGTGCCAAAAGAAGGGATATTATGTAAGAAACTGTCCTAATTCAAAGAAAGAGACAGCTCACGTAGCCTTAGTGAACTCGGGTCACTTTATGGCTACTGTGCAGATATGATCACAGCAGATGATGGGACTGATTAATTCAGGGAGCCACCAGACTCTTGTGTGAGCAGATCTGGTGACTGGGAATAATAAAGGGATGGATACAGCAGTCATCTGTGTGCATGGAGATACCCATTGCTACCCTACAGCCACCATACAAATGACTTCTCAAGAAAAGACACATGAGATAGAAGTGGGGTTGGTACCTTGCCTACCCGTGCCAGTTGTTATCGGGCATGACCACCCAGACTTTGCTTCATTTATACATTGTCGTGCCACCCAGGACTCTGCAGTAGTTGCCGTAATCCCCAGAGCTCAAGTGAAGCAGGGACATTTACCATCTGTGTTCCCATTTGATGACAATGTTTTTGATGATCCTGGCAAAGACCATAAAACTAAGGTGGAGAAGAGGAAGCTAAAGAAGTACTGGATTGATATGCATGCTGGTGTACAACCAGACATGGGACATACTTTTAAATGTGATATGCAGCATGAGCAAAAAGGAGATGCATCGCTTAATCTTTTTTCCCCCACATGTTTATTTATTTATTGAATTTTGTTGACCCGGTAAGCCCACTGGGCCTAGAAGTCCATTTTTCATGGACGACCGGGGGGAAGGAGGATACAGATGGTAAGCAACTGCAATTGAACCAGATTAAGCTGTTGGTGGTATTTTTAGTGAATGGGAGAAATTTGGCCAGAACATTGGGGAAATTCCCCTACTCTTTTTCGATAAGTACCATGGGATCTTTACCATCCACCTGACCTACCACCAGTCCAGGCAGATGGGACCTTGGTTTAACATCTCATCCGAAAGATGGCACCTCAGAAGTGCAGCACCCCCCTCATGCTGCACTACAGTGTTAGTATTGGGATATTAACCCAAGTGCCAGATGTGGGAACTGAATCCACAACCCTCTGATCTCCCGGTCTCAGAGACAGTGTGCTACCTACTGAGCTACACGGACACAGGTGGGAAGGAGTGGAAAAGGTGCCCTTAGTTTGTTGTAAAACAGGGACTACTGTATAGAGAATACACTAACCCCAGAACTGGAGAGATAGTAGACAAACTAATGGTTCCAGAAACATTCCACTCCCAAATCATGTATTTGGTGCATGACATCCCTTTGGCAGGCCATGCAGGCAGAGATAGCACCCTGAATAAGATATTACCCAGATTTTATTGGCCCTCTATCCACGAGAACATAGCTGAGTATTGCAAAACGTGTGCTGAGTGTCAAGGCAGCTCAAGCAGGAAAAAGGGATAGAGTACCACTACAACCCATCGCCATTGAGACTAACCCCTTTGACAGGATAGCCATGGATATAGTGGGCCCCCTGGAAAAAAGCTTCAAGGGTAACAGATTTGTACTGGTCATATGTGATTATGATACCCATTACCTAGAAGCGATCCCCATGAGAACTGTCACCACCCCAAGGATAGCAGAGGAGCTAGCAAAGGTATTTAGCCACATAGGAATCCCCCAGGAAATACTTACTGATCAGGGGAGTAATTTTAATGCACACCCGCTAAAAGAATTGTACCGTCTGTTGGGCGCGGTAGCAGTGCGTACTTCCCCATACCACCCACAGACTGATGGCCTCATACAGAGGTTTAATCAGACATTAAAGAGAATGTTGAGGAAGTATGTAAAGTAGAAGGTAAAGATTGAATAGGTACCTCCCTATTTTCTTCTAAACACAGAAAAATCCCTCAAGCATCCACTGGTTTCTCTCCTTTTTCATTATTGTATATGAGGAATCCAAGGGGGCCACTGGATGTGGTTAAAGAACACTAGGAAGAAGGGAAGGAGGTGGGACATCTTAATGTCATAGAGTACATGACTCAGTTACGCAAATGCCTGGTGAGGTATATCAACTTGGCACACTGGAGCTTAGAACAGAAGCAAGACTTGCAGAAAGAAAGATACGACCAGGGTTTGAAGACTAAAACATTTCAGTCAGGGGACAAAGTGTTGTTACTCCTTCCCTTAACAGAGAACAAACTACTCATTAAATGGCAGGGCCCCATCACCATTTTTAGGCAAACAGGATCAGTGAACTATGAGCTTAGCATGCCTGGAAAGATACCTGCCCAGAAAATGTACCATGTGAACCTCCTTAGGAAATGATGTGAGAAGCCTAACCCCTCCATTTATATCCATCCTGAAGTTAAGGAGTCAGAGCTGGAGGTTGCCTATAAAAGATTAGAGCAGTCAGGACCATTGGGGAAGATTCAGATAAACCCTGAATTGGAGCCTCAGCAACAGAAAGATTTGCAGGGGTATTACAAATATTTGAGTCCATATGCACAAACATCCAGGGAGGGCAAAAGGAATTGTGCACACCATAACTGTCATGCAAGACAAGCCCATACACCAAAAGCCCTACAGATTGCCCATGAAGGTGAAGGATGAGGTGATTCAGGAAGTCAAAAAAATGGAGCAGTTAGGCATAATTGTGCCCTCAAAGAGTGCATGATCTTCACCCATGGTCAGAGTGGACAAGAAAGAGGGTGGGATACATCTATGCCTAGATTTTAGAAAGCTTAACAACGTGTCACTATTTGATGGTTACCAATGCCCCAAATACATGACCTCATTGACAGGCTAGGCAATGCACAGTATTTCTCCACCCTGGATCTTACTAAGGGATATTGGCAAATCCCTTGTCACCTGATTCCAAAATAAAACTGCATTTAGCACCCAGTCAGTTTATACCAGTTTGTCACAATGCCATTTGGACTACATGGGGCTCCAGCCACTTTTCGCATTTTATGGACCACATACTAAGACCACACACTGAGTACTGTGCAGCTTATTTGGACAATGTGGTCATATTCAGCCCTGGCTGGGAAACCCATGTTAGACACTTGTCCCAGGTATTGCCAGCAATAAAAGAGTCAGGAGTGACCATTAACCCTGCTAGGTGTGCCCTAGCAAAGACCGAGACAAGATGCCTTGGGTTCATTTTAGGTAATGGACAAGTGAAGCCCAAGGTAGAGAAGGTTACAGCAGTAGCAAACAGCCCAATACCTACCACAAAAAAGCATGTGAGATCTTTCCTAGGTTTGGCTGGTTATTACCAGAGATTTATTCCTAATTTCTCAGCCATTGCTAGTCCTTTGACTGATCTCACTAAAAGAGGTGCACGAGTAAGGTTCAGTGGACCCCTATTTGTGATGAGGCATTTAGGAATATCAAGGCCATTCTGTGTACAGCTCTTGTATTTTTTTTTCCAGTTGTTTAACCAGGTGAGACAAACTAAGCCGGAAGCTTTTTTACAGGTGCAACCTGGGAGCACAGGGAAGTTAAGTGACTTGCTCAGGGTCACACAGTGTATGCAAGTGGGGGCTGTGGGATTTAAACCCAGGCCTCCAGATTTGCAGCTCAGAGCCTTAAACCACTGCGCTATACTGCCTCCTGTATTGAAAAGCCTTGACTTCAACCAAGTATTTGAGGTTCAAATTGATGCATCAGAGAATGGTATCGGGCAGTCTTATCTCAGAAAATAGATGGGGAAGAACATCCAATTATGTATATCAGCAGGACGCTACATGAGCGGAAGAGCAGATATGCTACCATAGGGAAATAATGCTTAGCTCTGAAGAGGGCTATTGAGTCTCTGAAATATTACTTGTGGGGGCCTGAATTTAAGGTTGCAAGTGATCATAACCCATCCACAGTTGCATAGCCATAGAGACGGAATGCTAGCCAATCACAGGGCAAACCACTGTCCTCGGGACCTGCCCTTTGAGAAGCCCATAAAACAAAGACTGTATCAGAGCTTTTAGCCTTTTTACATTTGGGGACCCAGCCAGCTTAGGAAAGCAGAGACATTTTCTTCAAGAATTCTTCTGCACTACCAAGAAGCAAGATTTTCAGCTGCCTTTGTAAAGACTTTGCACCCCAAAATTCAGCAACTAAGAACTTGAGGTAGACTTTAATCTCAGAGTTTTAAAGTATAGGTTTTTATTGTATATTTTCCATTTTATTTTTCATATCCTGTAACCAATGTCTAACATTATTTCTTTATGTTATTTAATGCATTTATTAATTTGTAACCCCTAGGTGGCACTATCCCAAAGGCTAGTACCCCTGCCTGCATGGCTAGTAGCAGGTTAAGGAGCCTGAGTTCTGAAACGGGTGTACCCCTTGTACACCATACCAGTACCCACACTGTTTGTACTTACTACCGGGGCTGGTTCCTCTGGCTCGACCCTGGGGGCCACCTGTAAAACAAGGTTATGCACAGTAAATAGCAACAGTACAGTACTCTTGGCACAAACTGGAACCACAGTCAGGTTAAATGCAGCAAAAAAAGTCAGATCTGATTTATTTAGGCAACTTGAACAAGGAAGGGGCATAATCAGTTGACTGGCTTAAAAGCTATTTTTAATCAAACAGTTATGCATGCGCTTTAAGTCCCCACACAGTCACACACTCTGGGTACCCAGGTAGGAAAATGGTGGGCTAGCCAGGAATGTTGCAGCTGGTTGGGGCCCTGTGATGGAAGAAAGCAACATGTACAACACACACTACTTGTAATCCGCAGCCGGAGGGCTCAGTTCGTGAAAGAAAAAACAACAAGACAGTCAGATGACAGCACTTTAGATTTAGCTGTAATTGTAGGGAGCTAACCTGATGTTTACTCATGAAACCCAATAAAGGACACAGGCAGGACAAAATTGAGACTGCAGGTTGTTGAGCTGGAGTGCCAGGAGAAGCAGGGTCCACACGAATCACTGAGGTGTCGTTCCTCTTCAAGCATTGAGCAGGGGCTGATCCCAGGCAGGTCTCTCGTTGATGGCTTTCTCTGTGCAATGGGTAGTCTGGCTGGGACAGTGTGGCAAGGCCCAGGTGAAATGGCAATGAATTTGGATTCAGTCCGTTGGAGCTGGATGCAGCCTCCAGCGAGCAGAACACAGTTCAGCACACAGTGGGGAACCAAATCACGACCCGCTAACAGCACACAGCACATTTACATGTCAGAAATTCCACTATACCAGGCAGACTGCTATCTATCACGCCAGCAGTGAGCAGAACACAGTTCAACACACAGTGGGGAACCAAATCACGACCCACTAACAGCACATAGCACATTTACATGTAAGAAATTCTAATGCAGCTTCCAGCAAGCAGAATACAGTTTATACCACAGAGGGGAACCAAATCACGACCCACTTTAAGCACACAACAGATTCACATGTAAGGAAATTCCACTGTACCAGGCAAAAGACTCTCCAGTTGCAATTACAGAGTCTCTGCACAATCTGGGAGTTCAGAGGTGGCTGGAAGTCCAGACAGGCCAATCGCATTCTTCAAATCTTCAGTCTTCTTCAGGTAGGAGCCTAGTCACAATTCAGTGGCTTACTTCACTCTCCAAGTTCGGATTCAGTCCAAAAAAGGCACAAGTTCCCTCTCAGGGACAGCATGCAGGCATGCAGGCCAAAACTCAGGCTTTTTGACAGTTTCCCCGCGCAAATCCACTATGGGTTGCCGCTCAAACTACCTCGAGCTGTTACTTATTTCACTTCCCAACTCAGAACTATGCAGTGGTAAAATGGGTTCTATCCCAGGAGCACAGACTCGAGATTGTATTTGTACCCCCTTGCCTGGAGAGAGTGTGCCCTGGGATCCTCTGGTGTACATTCAGTTGTGAGACAGTGAGCATGCTAAAAGTACAGAGGAAGGGTATTCCTGACACCCCCCATCACAAGAAGAATTTGCTGTGATGCAGAGAATCCTGCCCCATGGAAGTGGGCTTGTGACAACATGTAGCAGTTTGTACCACCCCATTCATGGTCAGAGTGAGTATACAGGTACTCTGTATCATGTTTATCCAGCTGGTATTTCTTTTAAACTTTTTTTCAGTGCCAGCTACAGAAGTGGGGGCTGCAAGAATCTTGGGGGTGGCCTTCTTAAGAAACTTATGAACAGGCAAAAATGACCTCTTTGTGGGTGTTAGGCCCATCATATTTAGAAACTCTACCTCATCCTCATTCTTTGCAGTCTCTCGTGGAGGTGGGCTGAGGGTGCTTGCCATCTGCCTTAGAAAACAGTAGTGTGAGGTGTAATCCTCAGAGGACCATGGAGGGGAACCAAACTCCTGAACAGGGGAACCATCAGGCTCTATGGTTCACTTGTTTCCTCCTCTTCCTCATAAAAGAGTTCAGCCTCCTCCACCACAGACATTGTTATAAATACAAGAGCCTGGAGAGGGGCACTGGCATGGTCATAAAGTCTCCCATAGCCTGGAAAACTTGGAAAAACTGCCATGCATTAGTCATGTCCTCCACAGAGGACATTCTATATTTGTCAACTGACGTGTCCTTTGCTCCCTCAGCAGGAGGGGCAGTGACATGCTTCTCTTTCTGCTTTTCCTTAGCAGGCACCAGTTCTGATTCCTGCTTAGCAGCCCTTTTTGGCTTTGAGGACTCAGGGGTCTCCCTGTCAGATACCCTGACCTCTGTGTCACCCATAGCAGACTTGTCCTTCTGCTTACTGTGAGGATCCAGACTTTTCCCAAACCCTGGTTGTGAGGAAGAGGAAGACTAAGAAGCCATAATATCTTCACATTTCTTGGGCCTCTTTTTAAGTGTTTTCGGGCAGAACTTGATACAGAGCTTACAACTTGAAAAATTGTGATCAGAACCCAGGCAATCAAAGCACAACTCACAATCTGTCTTAGCCAGGAGTTTACAACACTTGGTAAATTTTTTTAAACCTGTGGGTCCTGTTCTTTACTTTGGTCTGTCAGACATTCCAGTAACTGATAACCGAAATGCAAAAAAAGGTTCCAATAATAGCAAGTAGTTCGGTTCCAAAAATAAATAGAAACTACAATTTAAAACGTTATTTTACAGTTTAAATGCCCAAAAGTGAAAAATATCATCTCAACTCCTGAAAGTGGAAACCAGGACCTAAGTAGTAAGGAATCACAAAGTGGTGCTAGAAGAGTTAAAACGACTTTTTTTTTTAATAAAATAAATGCGGTTCTGTTAAAGCGGGAACTGTGCCTTGAAGCCTTTCCTCATGTCCCTGGAACCAGAAGGGAACGAAAGAAAATTACCAAAATTAGACATAAAAAAACACCCTAACTAATGCAGAGTTATCAAAAGCTAATTAAAAACAAAAGAGACAGAATGAAATGAACAAAGAAGTAAACCAGAAGGTCGAACTGTAAAGAGAGACTTCGGGGCAGCTTCCTCTCAGGCAGAGAAATAAATCTGCTGTTAGAGAACAGGGGAGAGTGTGACCACACAGCAGAGTTTCAAATTTCATACATATTTTTCACTTGAAATTCAAACCTCAAATCGAGCGTTTGTAGCTGAGGCTTTCATTACATTGTATTCCCCTCTAATGAAATATGTTTTTTTCTAAATGAAAATCTACATTTATTACCTCAGAAACATCGATTTAAATTTCATCTGTTGTACTGATGAAGGCTGCCGCTCCTGACTCAGCTCCTGCTCTGGACGCTGCCACAATTTCTGCAATGTTTTCCAAAACATTGGAGGAGGTAACAGGAGTTAAAGCCAACATGAATTCCCTCAAGCAAAGGATGGAACAGCTGGACATACGCGTATCTGACAACGAGAGTACTTTGCAACTTCTCGATAGACAAGGAGACTCTTAGGACACCGAAATTCAAAGGCTCAAAGCAGAGATATCCCAGCTATGGGATAAAATTGATGACCTGGAGTGCTGAGGATGCCATAATAACATAAAAATTATAGGAGTGCCAAAGGGAGCAGATGGTCAGAATATGGTGGATTTTATTCACCATCTTTTTGCTGGATTTCTAAGTATTCCCTGAGGCAAATGGATATGCAGAGTGCCCATAGAACATTGGCTCCTTGCCCCAAACCAGAAGAGAAACCCCAACCCATTCTGAATATGTTCCTGAGGTACTTGTTAAGAAAAGATCCTCAGGTTAGCCAGGGAATGATGACCACTTAGGTGGAATGGCTACCAGATCTCTTTGTTTCAGGACTATTCCACAAAGCTCAACCATAAAAGGGCAGCCTTTACTGAGGTACTATGGCACTCCAATCAGTGGAGGTCAGATACAGGACATACCCGCTACCTTCAAGACTGAGTGAAGTGGGGTATGGCACGATTTTGTGGAAGTGCATGAAGCAGCATGTTTTATAAAGTGGTCCTGGGGAGTGGATCTTCCAGCCACTTCATTTAATAACAATTGACTGACCGCCAAGACCCAGCTATCCACGCACAAACTCCCTAGACACCTTCATTGGACATGACTCTTATACTCTGGCCCCATCCACCAGTATTGCCCCACCAGAACAGTGTCAAAAGAAGAGGACCAAGCATAAAAAAGACAGGGGCCCCTTGTCCTAGCAGATCCCACCACCGAAGCAGATCCACAGAAGCAGAAGTAGGGGTTCAAGGCCCTCAGTGGGGAGTAACACAGTCGATTCCCTTCAAAACAGAAGCACACTGCCACTTTTGACAGAAGGGTACAAGCCAATATTGCCCATCTGCTCTGGGACACTAAGCACTGTTCTCCAACAACAGAGATCCTGGGCTGATGTCGCACCTCTCTCTGCAGAACACTTTGAGGACACCCAACACTACACCCAGGAACAGAAGTGCCCCCCATCTGCCAAGTAACAAGACCTGGGCTTGCTGAAATAATCTGCATGGACAAGTTCCTTAATGCACTAATGCTCACTGAATTGTCTTTGCCCTCAGCTGCAGCAGGTGGAGATATATGATGGCATGGTATGTTAAGTCTATTGTCTCCCTTCCCTGGCCCAAATCTCACTCCCACTTGTTACCAGGGCCTTGGAAAATTCTACACCTTAACTGACTGCGAATAGTATAGGTGGAGCCTTGCCTCCTTTGAGGTGCAGTCCTTCGCCCTCCTCGCACTCCACTGAAAACATTATGGAAGCTCCTGGGATCAGGGTCGACAGTCTTCCTCCTCTGCCCTGGTCATCATATCAATCAGTAAGGACTCTAATATGCCACAATTTAGCTAGATGGTCCAGGTTGCACCCTCACGTAGTGGCTTCCTCTTTTCTTGCCACTAGCTCACATACAAGTGAGTCAGTCTGCTTGTATACTTAGGCTCTGAAACAGTGGCATTGCCTTACACTACAGCGTCTGCTTTTATCTTATTGTCTTATTCCCCTTTCTGACAGGGTTGAATAAGACCCTGTCCCCTTTGTTATTCAGAAAGAGTTAAAAGCAAGGATCTGTTCTATCTCTCCTTTTCAGTCTCTTGTCTGTCTGATTGTGCAATCAAATTTTCTTCTATGATAGGAACTGATCACTGTGACAGTTTTATGATTCTCCCTTCTGCTGTCTCCCTGCCTATACTTGCTGTCTTATTCCCTTGCATATATGTAGTTTTAAAAATTTATGTGGATCTTTATGTGAAACTGGGTTCTTTGGTTTGAAAATGTATTTAGTTATATTGTTGAAATGATTGCAGAAAGCTATTTGGAACTCAGGGGTTAATCTTGAGATGCAGTTTGACCTCCACAAGCTCATTTGCAGATTTGTCAACAGGAGATCAGTTTTGAGACACAATATTCTATTTTGTTGCACCTGCAAGACAAGAAACTGACGAAGTGTTGGGACATTGTGTGAAAACCCCCAAAACCCTCAGAACAGAGTATTACGTGGGAGAGTTCCAGGTATCTCCTGCAGATGAGAAGAAGGATCTGGGACTGATGATAACTAGTGACTTGAAGCATTCTATGCAGTGCAAGAAGTCAGTGGCAAGGGAAAACAGGATGATGAGGTGCATAGCCAGGGGTATCAGCAGTAGGCGACATGAGGTAATATTGCCCTTGTACAGGTCCTTGGTGAGACTGCATCTGGAGTATGCAATGCAGTTCTGGAGCCTTCACCTTAAAAAGGACATCAACCTGATGGAGACCGTCCAGAGAAGGGCTACAAAGATGATTGCAGGCCAGCAGGGTAAGTCGTATGAGGAGAGACTGAGGGAGGGCCCTAAACGTACTCCATGGAGAACAGAAGGGAAAGGGGAAACATGATTGAGACCTTAAAGTACATAAAAGGGACCAATAAGGTGAACAGGGAAGGTCTCTTCCGCTAAGCTGCAACAAAACCACAAGGGGCACAGCCTAAAGTTGGAGGGGGGATGTATAAGAGGAAGGTTAAAAGATAATCCTTCGCAGAAAGGGTGGTGAGCAAATGGAATGCGCTGTCAAAAGAAGTGATCTCATCGAGGACAGAGGGCAGCTTCAAGAGAGGCTGGGATAGATATAGGGGAAAGATGAAGGTCATGGAAGGGGGGGATGGAAAGGTAGGGAAGGGGAACAAGGACATCAGCTTGAGCTGAGAATCCTGCACAATGAGCAGACTGGATAGACCAGAAGGTCTTATTCTGCTGGCTTTTGTATGTTCATATGTTAGTAAAACAGGACGGTAACTTAAGCTCAGGATGAAGTTAATTGCTAGGAAAGGGCATTACATATAAAGAGAACAATATTTTGCTGGAGAGAGAGAGAGAGAGATTGAAATTTGGAATTAGAGATACAGTACCCTTAGAGGAAGGACTTTGTTTTCTTTATACTGCCTTTGTAAATAGCTATCCTGAACAATTTAATTTTTTAATGTTTTTGTATTGAAAATAATAAAACACTACATGTGAATTTTACAACTGCTCCTAGTTTTCCTATGCTACCTGACCTGCACCTCGATGACTCAGTCACACCCTTGAGCTGCCTACTCATGGCTTCCACAACATAACTACTCTGCAGGGTCACCTCACAGTAACAATTTCCTTTAGCAGGTGACACAGTTCAGCTCCATACGTGCAGATCCAAGGCAGTGCTCTGCAAAGTGTAACTCCTGTGATCAAGTGGTCTCTTACCTGGCTGACGCTCTGTACTCCCAAACTCCAAGTCCTCTTTTCCTTTCCTCTTCCTCCTGAGCTGGCTCTCTGCTACCTGTTTTTAAACCTGGGCTCATCACAGTCACAAGCTATGGGAAGACTGCACTCACATGGCAGTAGCGCAACCAGTTTGCCTAGGAATCAGAAGGGGGATTTCTTTATGGCTGCATAGCCCTGTGCCTGGGGCAACACCTGGAAATGACTGGCACATACTTATAGTTGCCATCTTACACTCTTGGCCCTAATGCAGTCCCCATCTGTAGCTGGGGTCACCATAATGCTACAGATTAACTAGCTGGGAAATATTCTATATTCTGTGCTCCTATGCACAGAGGCTTGATATGCAGAATAGGTGTGTTCAGTATATCACAGCTGCCCTCACCCTCAGGGAGCTCTGAAGAACTCCCTGAGCAACACAGCACACATGTGTGACACACTCCATCTCCGTAACTCCCCACTCATGTTGGTAGTGACAGGCACAGGTCATCTTAACTAATCAACTATAACTAACTTTGTGCTGTAGTACAATCATCCATGTCTCAAAAGGAGCCCTTTGGATTTGCCCTGGTTCTGACTATGCCTACAGGTGCACCTCTTATCCTACTTTTCTCCTTACCCCTTCCTATCCTCACCATTTCTGCAGCCAGGTAACTCATTTGCCAGCTAAGCACTGTGCTGCTCCCTCCCACCATGATACCATAATCTTGCAAGCATTCCAGCAGTCTGTATTGTCCAAGGGGACCTGGAACATGATTTTCCTCCCCCCTTCCCCAACCTCAGGACGTGCTGACTTGGGGGTACAAAATCATGCAAGGGCGGTGATGCTATTAGCTGTAGGACCTGTTCTTTCCCCCCTACCCCGAGAGGTCTCCATTTTTGGAAGACACCATACAGAGTTCACAATACATCACTGGATTTCGTAGCCTCCCCCAAATAAAAGCAAATGTTTATCTCTACTTACCCTGACACAACTGGTCAGATACCATACGTTATCTTGGATTCATTTCTCATATCAGGCCCAAGGGAGAAGTAATAAGTTGCTCCCACTGAGAAGTTTAGGAACTGACAGGCTACTGCTTGGAGTTACGTATCTTCCTGCAGCTTGTGTGCCCTTTCAGTATCCACCGTCAGGTACATAAACCCTGTTTTCTGAGCAGGGTGTAAAGATGCCCTCTCTGTTGTTTGGTTATGACTAGTTTTCAAGCATATGTATGTGTGTTACCATGTGCCTTCACTGTTCTATAGCTACCTGTAATATTCATTATTCCTGTTCTTGCAGCACTAGCATGCGATTCCATTTGCCTTTATTAGCCAGACAGATATTCCTCTCTATGAATGGTTCCTATGGATAGGTTTATCTCCTCTGACGAGATGAGCACAATTGCAACAGATTTGAGATTACCTATTTTGTATCTTTACAAGTAGATCTCACTGGAGATCAATTTGGCACCTACAGCACTTTCAGTCTCGAGTAAAGCACCTTGTTGTGCTAAGTTTCCTCAAATGGTGGCTAATGCATGTAAGGTTAGCTGATCTCCTGGAATACGAGGTCAACTCACCATCAAAAAGGAAGCAGGTGCTCTCTTATCTCAAAATGTTGCTTGATGTTATTGCCTTTTGCAGGAGATCCACCTACTTCCTCCTGAGACATTTAAACTAAAATGAGAGAGTGGGTAGGAATTGTGCTGGGAAGCTCGGGCACCCCTAAACCTAGATGTGTAGCAATTTTAATCCACAAGAAACACCAGATTCTAGCTACAAAAAAGTTCTGATGGTAGATGGGTGTTAGCTAGGATAGCCCTAACTACAGTAATCAAATTCTCCTTCTGGGCACTATTTACGGCCCAAATGAGAACTCTTTCTCCTCTGTCCCAGAGGCAGCTCAAGCTACAGCTGACATGCAACAACCAGGAGATCAGCTTATCCTAAGAGGGGACTTTAATGAAGTATGGGACCCTATCTTAGACACACTGTATCATACATTCCTAGCTAGCACCAGATCCAGACAAGCTATAATCCAGTTAGTTTCACATTTTCTTTAGTGGATCCCTGACGGCACTGAACCCTACAGGTAGAGACTTTACCTTTACTCTGCCAGGTATGACACAAGTGGCCCTCTTGACTTCATTTTGGTGGAGACACATATCCTCAGTGCAGTCCATGATGCGGCTATAGGCCCCATTATGATCTCTGATCATGCTGCCATTTCTTTGTCAGTGGCCACAGGCCCAACAGACTCCACAACATCTCACTGATGCAGGATCCCAAGTTCATACCTTGGCTCCATCAGGAGATTCAGCAGTATTTGGATCTAAATTTTTCATCCCAGAAATTTCCAAAGCAGTGTTTTGGGATGCCCTGAAAGCCTAATCATGGGGAGAATCATTAGCTATTCCTTCCGCATTAAAAAAAAAAGGCAGGTTTATCTTAGCCAACTAGAGAAATACCTTAAAGAGAAAGAAACTAGCTACAATAACTTCAATACTCCTCTCCCACAATTGTGTTGGGAGATACTACAGCTAAACTATCAAATTACAGTAACTTTTTCACCTATTCCAGAGCACAACGGGCAGTACAAAGCACTACACATAAATACTGGGAATCCAGGGAAAATGTGACACTTTGCTGGCCTAGAAGCTTAAAGTCAGAAACTGCTAAATCTATCCCCTGCATCTGATGGCAGGAAGGGTTCTCACAATGGACCACACTGCCATCAATACTGTGTTCAGAGAATTTTATGCAAAGTTATACTCTGTGCAGTTCGATCCTCCCATCCCACAGTGGAATCATTTATGGACTGTATGCTCCTTTCCACCCTAACTAAGCCCCAAGCAGAATCTTTGGATGAGCCAATTACCAGGCAAGAGGTCAGGGCTGCAGTTAAATCTTTATCCAAACAAAAATTCCAGGCCTGGATGGTTTCTGCAAAGTTCTATCTGAAGTGTGGGAACAGTTGAGGGCACTCTACTTACTGTTTTAAAGCAGCTGTGGATGAGGATTCTCTGCCACCCACCTCTATGTCTAAAGCCTTGGTAACATTATTTCCCAAACCAGGCAAAGGTATCTAACAGCTCTGTAACCACTGCCCGATATCCTTGCTCAACGTCAATACAAAGATTCTAGCAAAGATTCTTGCACTCAGGCTACAGACCTTTATCCCACAACTGGTAAATCACCACCAAACAGGGTATGTAAAGGCCACATAGCCACAAACAATCTGAGGACTCTTTTCACTGCTGTGTGGGTAGGTAGTCGCCAGAGGAACCCTGCCTTCCTGATGATTGCTGATAATGAAAAAAACCTTTGACTCCATCTAGTGGGCCTATGTCTATCAAACTATGGCAACCGTGGGCATAGGACCCACATATATAAACTGGGTGAAGTTGCTGTATACCAACCGATCGACTCACATCCTTACAAATGGCTTGACCTCACAGCCTTTCCATTAGCGAGGGGGACAAGGTAAGGATGCCCTCTGTCCCCTCTCCTCTTCCTCATTGCAATGGAAACTTTACTCCAGCAGATTAGGTAATTGAAGGACATAGAAGGTATAAGGATCAGGAATATTATTTTGAAGACTTTGGCCTATGTGGACGATTTTCTTCTGACACTCTCCAATCCAGAAGCCTTTTTGGCCCACGTTATGCACCTCTTAAATTCCTTCACAACTATTTCTGGCCTATGGGTAAATTGGGGAAAGACAGAAGTCCTGCCTTTAAATGATTCCTGCCACGAGTACATGTTCGATAAATGGCACCTTAGATGGCATATCGCTTATTTGGGCATGAGTATCTCTCCTGAACTCCAGAAGCTTATAGATCTCAATCTGAATCTACTACTAAAAGAGTTGGAGGCAGATTTTCACAGATGGGCCAAGCTGAACCTCACTTTTGGGGGGGGTTGCGGTGTACAAAATTATGGCTTCCCCAAACTCCCCTTTCAACTAAACAATCTCCCAGTTATCATTCCTCACAGTAATTTCCACAGGATGGAGAAGTTTTTCCTCTCCTTTCTTTGGGAAGGGAGTAGACCACACCTATCCCTTAAGAGACTTAGAGCACCTGCTCTCAAAGGTGGATGCCATGTCCCATGGCTATAGGCCTACCATCAGGCAGTGGGCGTCAAGCAGGTGCTTCCTTGGCTGCTACCCCAATCCTCTCTATCTTTAGTCTGGCTGCAGTTGGAGAAGGCTAGCAAGTCTCCTCCTCCATGGGCCCAGGCCCCTAGTGGGTATGTTCAGTGGAAACAGGGATCCAACTCCCTAGGCACGTGGGAACCCCTCTGGGGTAATCCACACATCACCTTGAAGGTAGACCAACATTTATCTCTCTTTTTAAATAGGGGTCATAGAAGGTGGTCCAGCCATTTTATCGTCGGACCACAAACCCTCCTGGTGGTCAGGGAAACATACTCATCTTGGAGACTTGCAAATATAGTGCTAAAGTGTGAGACAGCCAAGTTAACTGCAGAGTTTACCCACGAGAAAGACCAGTACAGGCTGTCTACTTCATTTTTGAAATGGGTAGTGTCTAAGTGAGAGTGCTGTCTAAACTGAATCAAATGGAGGGACCTTTGGGGCCTTCACCCACCGTGACGTAAGAGACTGGGGAATGGTCACTAATAGAGTGAGGGAGTACACTGAACTGATTACTATGTCAGTTGTGGGTACGAGCACCCAGTCAATGAGGGTAGTGCAGTGCCCATTATTGGACAGCCTTGTATGGTGGGAAATTAGCTAAGTAAGCAGCAACTCTTTTAAGGATAAGTCAGTCAAGTGCCTATTACATTTTGACCAGTCAATATTAAAGTCCTCAAGGAGGATGAATTCATTGTCTTGAACTATGAGGCCGACTGTGCTGAAAGGTGTTGGGAGCACTTGGTGGCTGCAGGCAGGTGGTAAATAAAACACAGAAGAGGTGGAGTTTTAGTGTTACTCAGAATTAGAGTGGAATGACACAGTTTAAGTTCAGGCCTGCAAGGGAAGAGGGGAGCTCAGGGCAACAACATGTAGGTTGGCTTTATGGTAGATCATTGTGCCTGAGGAGGACCTATCCTTCCATCTGACTCCTGAACCCAGTTTGCTATTCCCTGTCTATGACCCTTGTGTTTCCCATGTTCTCTTAGCCTCTTATTTTCTTGGTGGTTACATGCTTTTCGAATGTTTCTCATCTATCTCATCCCTCTTATACCCACTGAGCTGCCAGAAGCCCTATATGTGGGGAGTGCTAGCTAGATCCTTTTCTTCCCACCTGTCACCATGGTTCCCTAGCCCCAGTCACCTCGCAGTCAGTTTAAACATGCATATTTAGACATCAGTCTTCTGCCCCAACACTCTGGCCCTTCTCTTGTCAGGTGGAGTCCCTTGCCCTTGTAGAGCCTCCTAACCCAGGAGTCCCCCCAGTCCCCCACAGTGTGGCATCTCCTTTTCCGGACACCAGCCCATAAGTTGCCCATTAAACTCTTCTATCTCATCCTTCCAAATTCTATCCTCCTTCCCTTCTTTGCCCCACACAGGGAGGACCTCATAAAAGGCCACAGAGGCCAAGTGTGCCACCAATCTGTCCCTCAGTCTGCAAAAGTTCTGCTTCATCATTTCCCCAGACTAGTTTGCCAGATCATTGCTATCCAGGTGTACCAACATCCTTGGCTCCCTCTGATCCCTGTCATCCATCCATCCTATCCTAACTAAATCCCAGATGACTAATGCCCCAGGAAGGTTCCTGACCATCTCCTTTCCTTCCAGTCCCCTTCCACCACCCTCTCCGCACCCCTAATCATTGAGTTCTCAACTAACAAGACTCTCCTCTTAGACTTGCTCTTGCTTATCTCCTTTGGTGCTGTTGTGCTGACCTGCCCCTGACCACCAGCAGACTCAGAGTCCCCCCCTAGTGGAGTCAGGTAACTGAGCCTCTTCTAGGGTGCAAAACTATTTTCCATCTGGACTGTGTAGGCTGGGCAACCTCTTTGTGGCTAACTCAGTCTCCCCTTCCCTCACCCTGGGGCCAAGGCCTCTGGGGAAGTGGAGGGGGTGGAGGTGTTCTTCAGTTGAGCTGATAATGCAGCTGAGCTAATTCTACCCTGGCTGCCACCAACTGAGCATGGAGCTCCACCATGGTCCTGCAGATGGGGCAGTGCCTCTTCACCAGAGCATATCCCTAGAGAATGGCATTCCACAGCCACCACAACTGACTTCTCTCCTCTGCACTAGGGATGGGATGAATATTCTATTCATATTTGATTTGTATGAATAGTGCCTTCTCCACTATTCGTATTCGTTGAATACCGACTTAAAATAAAATTTGAATATCAAATAATTTTATGAGCAGTTAGTGCTGCTGGTGCTGTGTTTTTGTATGATTGTCGGGATTGGTGGTTCAGCAAAAGACAGTGAGAGATACACAGGAGAACAAGAGAGAGACACAGCTATAGACAATGAGAGGCACATAGGGGAACAAGAGAGAGACACAGCAATAGACAGCGAGAGACACACAGGGAAACAAGAGAGAGAGACAGCAATAGACAGCGAGAGAGACACAGGGGAACAAAAGTAGGAGACAGCAGTAGACAATGAGAGACACACGGGGAACAAGAGAGAGAGAGACAGCAATAGACAGTGAGAGACACACGGGGAACAAGAGAAAGAGAGAGACAACAGTAGACAGCGAGAGACACACAGGGGAACAAGAGAGAGAGAGACAGCAATAGACAGCAAGAGACACACGGGGAACAAGAGAGAGAGACAGCAATAGACAGTGAGAGACACACAGGCGAACAAGAGAGAGACACAGCAATAGACAGTGTAAGGGCAAAAGCTAAATGGCCACAAGTGTGACTGAAATGTGTGGCTCAATGCTCAAACTGAGTTAAACAAAAAAAACATACAAAATACAAGTCACATAAATGAGCATAGGCAGGGTCTGTAATAAAATGTACTAGGCAGTAAACAAGTAAGGCAGAACGTGACAGGCGGTGCCCTGTCAAAGGTATTTGTGCTATAAATAAAAGGTATTTGTGCAGTAAATAAAAGGTATTTATGCTGTAAATAAAGCATTGTATTATGGTGCAACTGGTTATGCAGGTAGCCAGTTCCAGGCAGTGTATCAAACTGGGCTCTTTAAACATGTCCGTGACTAAGGTCATGTAGCCAGTTCCAGGCAGTGTATCACCAACACACAGTAAATGATCACATTAGGTAATAGGATTGCTAGGAGTAAATAATAGCGTTAGTCCTGTTTGGGGTGTAACTTTCAAACTGTGTATATAAGCTGTGTATGTTTATGTGTAACATCAAGTGAAATCATGTAACATCAAAGGCTAAGTGCAAATGGCACTATAATACCACTGCTAAATAAATTATTTTTGATTCTCCGTCGATCTCGTTGAGTAATTACATTAAGTTGTTAGTAACATTAAGTGTACGTTACAGTGAGAGACACACAGGGGAACAAGAGAGAGACACAGCAATAGACAGTGAGAGACACACAGGGGAACAAGAGACAGAGAAACACACACACGCAAACAGTTCCCCCGACACGGCTTGTGAGTAATGAGTCAAGTCAAGTTTATTGCAGGAAGACTCATTGAGCAAGCTCATTCACAAGAAGGTCCTGAAGCATATATACAGTCAACGAGACATTACATATAAAAATACAGTTAAAGTTCATGTGAACCATTACATAGAATAGTTCATCACAGTTTAACACAGTACAGTTAAGGTCATATGAAACATATTGTTCAGAAACACAAGGAGAGGATTATAAACATATGCTAGGAAAAAGCAGTAAATGTGGAAAGTACAGAATATCAGGAGAGAGAAGTTGGTTTAGGAGGAAGAGTTGAGGATTAATGGAGAGCAGAGAATGGAAAGTGCTAGCTAGAATAAGGGGGAGTAAGATATAAATAGGAGTGCAAGGGTTGTGGAGGATCATGACAGCGGCTGGAGGGATCATACAGTTTAGCTGCAGCAGATATTTTAGGGGTCTTAGTCAGTGCCAGAAGCTATAGAGATTAGGCTTAAAAACAGCTGTAGATATCTTTTATTTTAGATGCAGCCAACACGTTGTAGAAATTAACCGAGACAATGCTAGATAGTTCCAGTGTGGATTGCAGTTGGTTCCAGATCATTGGAAGAGCATGTGATAAGGCACATTTGCCAAAGGTGGTGCATGTTCTAGGCATGACGAGGAAGATAAAGTTGGATTTCCTAAGTCAGTATGCACTATGGGAGATGCAGATGAGAGATGTTAGGTAGCTCAGGAGTTTGTTTAGGAGCAGCTTCAGAGTCCATATACAGCATGCAGCAGCCGCCTAGTGGAGAGTGATGTCCAACCAACAGCTGCGTATAGAACACAATGATGGGTTTGGTAAGGGGAGTTTGTAATGAACCGCTGAGCGTGGTGATAGAGGATGTCCAATTTGTTTAGGCTTGAGAGTGCAGAGGAGGTGTAAATTAGATCCCCATAGTCAAGTAGGGTAGGGGAGGGAAGGAATGTGGCCTGGACAAGCCTGATATGAGTCTCTAATGGGAAGAAAGACCTATTTCTGAAAAAGAACCCTAACCTGACTTTTAGCCTTCTGGCTAGATCCTCAAGATGGTCATTGAAAGAGAGCTTGTTATTTATCCACAAGCCAAGATATTTAAATTTGAGATGACTTCAGAGGTTCACCTAGAGAGGTGACAACAAAGTCTTTAGGTGAGACGGGGGAGTGGTAGTGAAGGTGCTAAGAGTGAAGATCATTGCCTTAGTTTTGTTAGCATTGAGGAGAAGCTTAGCATTGATAAGATTAAGTTCGAGCTGAGCAAAGTCAGCTTGTAGCACTTTGCTAACTTCGGACAAGGTTGAGCGCGAGGTGTATAGTACTTTGTTGTCTGCAAAGAAATGCAATTGGGATTTGGTTATGTGAGAATCCAGATCATTGATGTACAAGGAGAAGAAGATAGGGCCTAGGATGGAGCCTCATGGGACTCCCTAGCAATTGGCAAGCAGGCTGAGAATAGGCCATCAGCTTTAACTTTCTGGGTCCTCCCTGATAGGTAACTTTTAAACCACTGAGCGGTGGAAGGGGTGGCACCTAATTTAATAAAGCTGGAAACAAGTAGATTATGATCAATGGTGTCAAATGCTTTACTAAGATCTAAGAAGACTGCACCAGTAGTCTTCTTAGCATCCATAGCAGTAACCCAGTCATTAGTAACTTGAGGCAGTGCTGTGATGGTACTATGGTTAGGCTGGAATCCGAATTGTGGTGGGTTAAGAAGAGAGAAGGTTTTGATGTGGAGTTTTAATTGTGTGTAAATCAATTTTTCAAAGACTTTGGAAAGAACGGGTAGGATTGACATCAGCCTATAGTTATTTGGATCACAAGGGTCCCCAGATTTGAATAAGGCAGGATGTGTGCAGATTTCCAACAAGACGGAACTGTGGCAGTGGTGATGGAGAGATTGAAAATGTGAAGAATAGGGGCAGTAAGATGTGGGTAGCGAAGTTTTAAGAAGAAAGGTTCAAGACCATCATCCCCGCACTTTTCTTAGTATCTAGGTTAAGGAGCGAGTCTTCAACTTTGTAATTAAGTGTATGCAGCTGGAAGGGAGAAGCTGGAAGTATGGGAAGTGGGAATAGTACTAACCTGGATATTCCCACCGCCTGCATAAGGTGAGGAGTCAAAGGCTAGGGCTGCTGACAAAACGTGTGTTAAGTTCTCTCTCAAGGATTTGGTGGTTACTTTGATAACCCTGCCATTGGTGAGGATCTTAGCTGGAGGGAGGGAGCAGCAGGCTGACCTTCGATAGATTTAAGTGTCCTCCAAATTTTGTAAGAATTCCTGCTTGCCTGTTCAAGGGTGGAAACATAGAAGTTTGCTTTAACAGAACGAAAGTGTTTTACACAAGCATTCCTAGCTGCTCTGAAAGCCTGCCAATCTGCAGGGCTCTTAGTACACCTAGCCTTGACCCAGATCTTGTCATGGTTTGTAAGTGCGGCCTTCAGATCAGGGGTGAACCAGGGATGAGAGGTGTTGCGCACCCTAGCCTTAACAAAGGGGGCATGCTTATTTGCCAGGGCGACGAGGTTGTTATTGAGGACAGTGACAGCTTCCTCTGCTGTTTTGGCAAGATAGAGATCTTGCCATCTTACCTTGCCTAGGTCAGACAAGTAATTTGCTGTGCTAAATTTATGAAAAGACCATTTTGTTATAAGCTTGGGCTGGTGACGAGCCTTGGCTTGCGATCTTATGCATGCTACAACGCCGTGGTCTCTCATGTCATTGTGAAAAACAGCAGAATGTAAAATTTTGTGAGGATGAGTGGTTAAAATAACATCTAGGAGTGAACTGTTGGCAATATTCGATGTATTGCTCCTTGTGGGTTCACTAACTAGCTATGTAAGGACAAGCTCATCGCAGAGAGATTTTAGGCTGTGTGACTTAGGGTATGCTCAGTCCATACCTGAACCTCAAGGATTATAGTTTCAGTATTGTCATGGTGGTTATGATTTGAGTACATTAAGGAAGTCAGTGCCACCAGCCGGGAGCCTATAACCACCGATGATAATAATGCATTCTGTGGAAGGAAGGTGAAGCTTCAGGGATACAATCTTGTATTCTTTTGGTTTGGATTTACAGTAGATATCACTAACCTGAGCACTTGGTTTTAGAATAAACGGCTACACCCCCCCCCCCCCGTTTCCTTGTCTGCCCTGTGTAGTTTATAGCCAGGAAGAGTAATTTGGTGGTCAGTATTGGCCTTTTTAAGCCATGACTCGGTACTAATGAGTTTGAGAGAGGAAGAACAGAGACACAGTGTATAGCGAATGATCATCAGGATTGGTGGTGACAGGGAAGTTTTTTTTTTGTTCCCCTCATTGCACTTCATGTGCTGTCAGTGGCTGTCTCTCTGTTGCTCTCGTCTGTCAGCTACTGGATTCTGACCAAGGGCCCAACTGCCACCCCCAAAACCATGTAAGTGCTGCAGGACTGTCTGAACTCAGATCCCGCTCCTGACATGCATATAGATTTTACCCAGCTGCCATGACAATGTACTCCAGTTTCCACAAACATGGCTCTTCCTCACCTGCATGGCACTGCTCCTCTGCTCACGGATATGTGGGGCTAAAGAAGAACCTGTTGCTCACTGTCTGATTGGGGAGGCATCTCTTCTAGAGACATCTGTTGCTTTCCACTAAGGCACTTAAAGATACTGATGGATTACAAACAAAACAAAGCCCACATTTGGATGATTATGCTCACAATAATAGTGCAAACTCTACATTATTCTTCTATGTGTCCCCTTGGTAACAAACAAAACAAAGCCCACACTTGGGCAGAGCCAGAGCTGAGTGGCCTTTAAACGGTGAGTGCCCAATATTTTGTTTTGTCCATTACAGTATATTTAGCAAAGGGGGACACACAGGGGCGAGAGAGAGAGAGAGAGAGAGAGAGAGAGAGAGAGAGAGAGAGAGAGAGTCTTAAGACTTTGGAGGAAGGGGTGGATGATTTATTACCTGCTGTATTGGATGCTGGAAACCCATTAACTCTTCCTCAGCTGCAGTTAAGTAGCCTCCCTAACACTTCCTGAAATTACCTGACCAGAGCTGTGGAGGTGTTAAAGAGCCTCTTTTGCACTACCTAACTGCTGAAGCCATCTGTAGCCATCTGCCTAATGAGGTATTAATTATCAGCTATCTCATTTCCTTCACCTCTGTCTCCTAGCAGTGACATATTCCCTCCCCTTCCCTCCACCCCAGCTGGAAGCTTTCAGTAAGATCCCTAGAATTTGCTTTTAGTTTTGTAACCTTTATGTGACGTTATATTGTATTATACAATGGGTACTTAAACACAAGTCAAATCCTCCATCCTGATTGGCTCACTGGCACCCCCTTTCCCATTGTACATCCTAGCATCACCCCACAGGAAGAGGTGCCATCTGCCAGTCAGCCTAATCAGTAACCCCACCCGAAATCACTCCAAGCAACAGAAACCCACAACTGCTAAACTGGTGAATCACTGCTAAAAGGCTATCTCTCACGACTCCTGCTCTGCTTCTGTTCCCATATGCAAACCGCCATTCAAACCACAACACTTTTTTTTTAAACAATCTTTTGTCCGAGACACTTTCCTGATAGAACCCCTTTTTCAGTAACCTTTCCTGGCTAAAATGGCTGTCCTCTCAGATCTGTCTCCTAACATCTTCACTCTCCGTTACAGCACTGCTACAGGGAGACCTAATAATGAAGATGTCAACTCCACAGTTCAAATCCCACATTAGCACCCTTTGACCTTACCCACTCCAGCAGTCTGAGACTCAAAACAAACTGCATCTAAAATTGGGAAAAAATACACTACTCGCTTTCTCCGTTCCCGATATACCCCGACATAAATTAAAGCCTACCTGACCCGCTCTCTGTCTTTATCAAAGTCATCCCACGTGAATGCCAACCCAGAATGCCAACTGATTTCCAAACTTTTATAAAAGTTGGTACCAGACATTTTTTTCACCATGTTTTACTACACGTGAAACATCGAGCCTCATCATTGAAGGACACAGACCCACACTTAAGACCTGGAACCTGACGCCGGAAACTCTGTCTCTCTCATTCACCTCTGTCATTATAACAATCAAAGCAGCCTTTTGTTTGCATCAGCTCAGTTTTTCCATTTCCTACCCCTTCTTATCATGGAAACCAACCCCAGAAACCACGATGATCCAGCCTGCTAGTTCCCACACCACACTCCATCACACTCTCTTTCTGCTAACATAAGCTACTGCATCTTCTTTTTTTGACTTATTAAAAAAAAAATTTAAAAAATCTAAATCTTAATCATGGCTAGGCAGGGAAAACAGAAATGGACACTTGCTATCACACACTCCCATGATAATAAAAACAAACTGTCAGCCTCTCCCTAGCAACACAGGACTTCTTTATCTGCCATACTAATAAATTAATAAAACAAAATAATTTAAAACATATTTTTTCATTATTTTTTATCATCAATAAAAATTGACACATTGTATAATTACAATATACCTCTTGAGAGTGTTGGTGATGCCAGGATTTACCCCTCCTGGTGTGTTGTTGGTCACTTGACTGCACCTTGTGACCAAATAACACCCCTGGGTGTGGGTAAATCCTGGCATCACCAACACCCTCTCGTGGTATATTGCTTATATTTATACTGGAGCAGATTAGAGAAGCAGCTGCTTGAGGCTTCACAGGGATTCAAGCTGATAACACCTACAGTACTGTACTTACTAGTATCTCCCTGATAAATGAGTGTGCAAAAATTAAGTATTTATTCTATTTTTGTCATGTTTAATATTATTTGTATTTGTTATTCATCGAATACCATAAGCAAATATTCGATATTCGAATAGCAAAAATTGGCATTCGTCCCCTCCCTGCTCTGTACCACATACCTATACCATAGGCAGCACTTTAGTTGTGAAACAGATGGCTAATTGAACTCATAGTACTCACCCAGATAGGGTGTAGCAATAAGCTTCAGCTTTAGTAGAAGACCTCTACTTTAAACCTGAAGTATTAGTAGCAGCAGTAAGTGTCACAACAAAACAGAGTACTAATTTAACCTGCAGTGCTCACCCAGAGAGGGTGTAGCAATAAGCTTCAGCTTTAGTAAAGCCTGCTAAATTAAACTGGAAGTATCAGTAGTAGCAGTAAGTGCCACTACAAAACAGTTTACTACTTTAAATATTACTGCTCACCCAGCTAGGGCGAAGCCAGTAAGTATCAGTGTTAGCCCAGATTTTTAAATTGAACTGAGCAGTTGTAATAGTAGCAAGAAGCAGCACTTCAGCCTATTAATTGGATTTGTATTGCTCACCCAGATAGGGTGCTGCTAAGACCTAACTTAAATAGGTCCTAATAAACAAAGTACTTATATTGGAGAGTGGGAGAATCTTAAGGGAGCCATGACGGAGGCAACAAGCCATTGCATTAGGCAAGTAAGCAAAACAAAGAGAAAGCAAAACAAGCATTTGTCAATGCCAAATGTTGCTTGCTTGTATGTGCTGTGTAGGTATTTGGAAGTCAGTGGAGTGCAAATATTGAAAATTTGCAAAGTTACGAGCATGCATAGGAACTGCGCAACGCACGCTCATAAAACAGTAATTTTTAGGAAGTTTGTCACCAAATTGTAAACATAGCTATTTTAAGACCTCTGCTCATGAACAGTGTCACTATGATTTTCTTAATGTGTCCCATACAGTGATTTCACACATCGACTGCGCCATTGTGCGCTACATGAGTGGAAACACGTTTTGGGCGAGATATGAAAAATGACAGCTGTACTGCTCATAAAGAGGTGTGGTAAAATGACAATGTTGAAAATCTGGAGTGAAAATATTGAAAATCCGCAAGCTTACGAGCGTGCATAGGAACTGCGCAACGCAGGCTCATAAAGCAGTCATTTTTAGGATTTTTTCACCAAATTTTCAACATAGCCATTTTAAGACCTCTGCTCATGAACAGTGTCACTGTGATTTTCTTAATGTGTCCCATACAGTGATTTCGCACACTGACTGCACCATTTTGCGCTACATGGGCGGAAACACATTTTGGGCGAGATGTGAAAAATGACAGCTATACTGCTCATAAGGAGGCGTGGTAAAATGACAATGTTGAAAATCTGGAGTGAAAATATTGAAAATTCGCAAACTTTACGAGGCATGTGAGAATCTTGGCGTTAATGCTCATGGTAAACAAGTCTTTAGAATTTTTCCACCAAATTTTCAACATAGGCTTCTTTGAGAGCCCACTTTATGAACACTGGCAGTGTTGTTTCATTAATCAGTGCCGAAGGTGATTTCGCGCAGTGACTCATGAAATCACCCTTCGGGCCTGATTAATGCCATGATAGTGAGAGTATTCATGAGAAGGGGTCCCAAAACCCCATGTTGAAAATTTGCTGCAAAATTCCAAAATGTCTGATACGCAGCAAAGTTGAAAAACCCTATTTATTACATTATACAGCTTACTGGCATTTCCTCAGTTCGCGGTCGGCTTTGAAGAGTGCAGATGTGTTCCGTCCACTCAAGATCGCACGCTGGAGTCCGAGTAAGTATCGGGTGAGAGGGTGTGTGGGAGGCAGGGTGCACAGTGGGTAGGCACAGTTGGGGCAGAGACAGCGAGGAACCGCTTTTGTGTTTCAGGGTTGTTTTTTTTTTTTTTTGGTATGACGACCTACGCAGGATTACTTGCTACGCTGGGGTGGGCTCCTCAGCATTGGCACAAGGATGGCTGTTTGGGTGGGGCATGGATCCGATGGGGATTGGGCATCCCTGTCAGCGATAGATCTGTTGCCACACTGGGGTGGGCTCCCAGTGTGGCACCCTGTACTCTCTGGGACAATGGAGCCGATGGGGATTGGGCACCCTGTCGGCTGTATGATGTGTAGCCATGCTGGGGTGGGCACCCAGCATGGCATGTGGAACTCTTTTTGGGAGCGTAGCACAGTCGACGGGGACTGGGCACCCCAGTCGGCTATACAGTGTGTGCGTGGGGGGCGAGCACACAGTATGCGTGCATGTGTGTGTGTGTAGGGGGACAGCACATGAGCAGGCAATATCTTATCACTGCTCACTGAAGCGTAGCTCCCCCTTTCAACTGTACTCCACTGCATTTTCAACTGCTGTCATAGACAGCTCCAGCAGCCATTGGAGAATTGCGGCCGCGCCTGCAAACTCACTGACTGAATTGGAAGAGGGCTGCCACACCTCTGAAAACTTGGATGATGGCACTATGTTTCTTCCACATGCGTGTAAGCAACATAATAAATGGGCTAACACAATTGTTTTAGCCAAAACACAGTTTACATTATAGGAGGGCATTAAATCATTATAGGGAATGCCATTGTTTCTGCAAGGGGGATTTCAAAATGTATTAGAATCTTGTTTGTTTTTTTTTTGTTTGTTTTGTTTTTTAATCAGTTCAGAATCACTGAGCAGCTCTAAAGCAAACCAGTCATTGCCTATGGCTGAGTTTGCAGCACATTCTCATGTGGTTGCAGCTAGCCATGAGGGGCAGATAGGGACACAGCAAATATGAAAGGTAAAATTTTAATGAGGATGTCACTCAATGTGGTACAGTTCAGAAGTACGCTTGGAGAAAGCTTTGAAAACCCTAACATTTGGACACACTTGAGCATATACTTTGTCTACATTCCTCTTCAGTTTGTTCTTCATTACTAATTTGCATGGAAGTAGGATCCTTGTCCCCTAGATTTTTTAATCCTTTGCTGAAGTCATAATCTGAACGTGTCACACCACAGTTTGTTGCTGAGGAAATTATTTAAGTGATAACATTCAGTTTAGCCCGAGCATGTGAAGGAAGACCCACAGGAGCTGATTATTCAGCGTATACTCCAGCAGCTAACTGAATGTTATTACTGTTATAGGACTAGGAATTCTGAGCCCAGGATGTTGAACGTTCTATGGGAGTCAAAGTGGAACAAGCCCTCCCCTTTTTTTTCTCGTGAAATAAATGAATAAACTATTGTGGGCGATCTCAAATGTGGATATCGTATCGTGAGCATGTCTAAAATATGGATAAAACCTACTGTGGGTGTGCCTGACATGTGGATAATCTACTGTGGGTGTGTGTGTAAAATGTAGATAACCTGCTGTGGGCATGTCTAACGTGATTATAGTAGTTTATGGGTATTAAATAAAAGTTCTCATGTGTTCTGATTGGCTTACAATAGATACCTGTCCTATAATACTTTATAATTAAAGCGGCACATTATTGTGACTTCAGCAAGGAATTAAACAGAAGATCAACTCAGGGGCAGTGATCCCATTTCCATGAAAATAAACACTCTAAGGAAGACGACAAATACAGAAAACCAATAAAACATAAGCCAAACAAACTGTGTCTAAATATAGGGGGGAGGATTTCACCATTAACAGAACAAAATATCCTTAATCAAGAAAGTAGAGAAGAGGGAAAGAGCAGATGACTTAGAACAGGTGCTTAAATACTGTTCATAAACGTGTGCAGTGCAGTGAGTAGGCTTGCACTGAAAAGGTACTGAACACAGAGATGGTACTTTAAACTTATGTTGCTAAATCATAATTAAACTTTGCACCAATAAAGATGTCGGTTTCCACAATGGTCTGAGATTTTACCTCCATGTCTGATAATATGTGGTGCATTTTCAGTGTAAGTGTCCCACATATCACTGAGAAAAGCTGAAAAGTATGAAACAAGATGGAAAAGTCCAGTAGTCTGATTGGCTGAGAACTGCATGATTGTGTCTGGTTATTTCAGCAACCTGAACAGCAAGACTGTTGCAGCCCATTGTTGAGTATTTACAGTAACAGTTTCATATGCACAATAACATCCTCCCAGATGCCTAGTCATGCAGAAATAGGAGGACTTCTTCGGGAGTTGGAGGCATTCAGTTTTGACCCACACACTCAAGCACTCCCTATTATTTCAGCTACCAACATGTCATTTGGTGATATTGCTTACTTTAATAGTTAGAAACACAGCTTGCCTATTTCAGGGTAGTCTTGAATATGTGGAAGTCCAGTGTTCAAGTCCTGCCAGAGGCAATGGCTCAGTGACCTTGAGCAAGTCCAGTGACATTTCTATGCTCCTATCCACACAACAATAAAACTGGAGGGAAACAGAACCCCATTATAAGCCAAGTGTTGTACCTCAGCTAAGCTGAGTGTCCTAGGCTAACTAATTGTAAATTAAATAGAATGACAATCATTAAATGTTTCTGCATCTCATAAACTAAAAAGGCCATTTGTCAAGTCATTAAAAGTCTGACTTTATTGTATAAGTCATGGAGCTTTGTAAATGTTATTGAAAGCGACACCATTCCCGAAGGATAATTAGCATGTTTAATTAAAACAGGAATCTTTTCCACACTAGTGGAGAAATTCAGCTGGGCACCTTAGAATGTAACAAGGAAACCACAAGGGAAAGGGCATGTCCTCCCTCTCCAGATAGAATTCTCTGAACTTGGCAGCGACTCCACAGTTAGACTGCAGTGCCAATAATGTGAGGAATACTCCACTCAAAAGGTGATTCACACCAACACACTGGGGAGGTTCTGTTCACACCGGGAATATGATAAACACTAGTGAAAATAATCGGAGTACTACTCCACATTCGGGGCGGGTTCACAGCACAAACAGAGAAATATGTCTGGGAAGGTACAGTATAGCTATCAAATATCACTGCAACCTGTACAGTAACCTGGCACAGACCGGGTGATCTCACACCAAAATATATGGATACATTTGAAAGGTCACAAACATTGTATCAGTTAGTGCCCTTGTGCCAATAATATGACAGCTAATCCACAGACGAAGAGTTCATACCAATGTACTGTGGTGATATATACTCTGGGGAGGTGATAAGCGCTGTCTCTCCGATGGCAGTATAACAGATAAGGGCAGATTTAATTATTGGACTACCACTCGCTTTTGGCAATGGCTGGTAGTCTACAACATATCTGTCGTGACTCTTTTCTTCATAATACGCTATGCTCAGTCTGAACTTTTTCTTTCAAAATACATATGGTTGTACCAATTTGAACTCACAATGTTCCTGATGTATTTGAAAGCAAACAGCGGGTACCTATGGAAGCAAGTATTCGGCTGTGGTAAATGCCTCTCCAGCAAAGCCCTTGTTATCGGACAAGACTCCAGAAGGCAAAAGGTGTCGGCAACAATATAGGGAAATGGGAACTTATTTATTCAGGAAAGGTATACTAAACTGGATCTTGTTTCCAGGTGCGATCTGGAAGCACGGGAAGTTAAGTGACTTGCCCAGAGTCACACAGCATGCAAGCCAGGGCTGTGGGATTCAAACCCAAGTCTCTATGTTTGTAGCTCAGTGTCCTAAACCACATCGTTATACTGCCTCCAATAACAATATCGTATAGCAATATACAGTAAGCCCTATAGCATCAATCATTTCAGTTCATTCTGATGGGAAGCTCTTGCTCAACAGATACCTGTAATTAGACGTGTAATTCTTGTTCATATTAGAGGCTGTATTCTAGTTGCTAAAGCACAGGTTTGGGAAATGGTAGGAGACCCAGGTTTCAATCCCACCATTTATATACTTTGTGTGACTGAGCAAATCATTTAACCACTCAGAGCTTCAGTCACCCTAGCTATAATAATACCTAAAGCCAGAAAACGATATATTGCATCTCATTATGAGCCACCCTTAGTAAGTAAATTGCAAAACAAAGTTGTTCTTCCAAATGGGAGCCATCGTCTCTCTGTTCAGGTTGGACCCCTGTGACGCAGAGCTGCCATCCCCAGAAGTATGTCTTTCAAAAGTATGTGTTGAACTTGGTGTAGGGAGACTCCTGGATTTGTTGTTTTCTGACTGCAAAAAGGGGCGTATGAGCCTGGGGAGATTAGATAGTTGGCCAAGAGTTCTGATAGCAGAGGAGCCTGCTGGCTACGAGGAGCTTGCTCGTAAGATCTGGCAGCAGAGGACGGTGAAATGTTCGAATAGATAAAATAACTTAGAAGTGAACAGAATGACTCGAGGTCTGAGCCAAAATGTGCAGAGCAGCATGTCAGAGCTGCCACCCTGATCGGTGCTCAGCCAGAGACAGAAGGGAGGTTTCCAGTTCTCTGAGATAGCCACACAGGTAACGCATGCACTGGAGTCAGTGTTCAGAATTTTGGTGCCACTCCCTCCGATAAGGATCAGAAAAAGCAGCAACCAGTATTTATCTGTGCATATAGTTCCAAGTGCAGAACTTTCAAAATGGCAATCTTTGTATAGGAATGGGTAGTTATAGGAATACTCCAGGTTGTTGTGGAAATTTGAAACCAGCACCTTTAACATAGGAGCGTGTGCATTTTAAGAGACATATAACCTGCCAGTTATTTTATGTGCATGCTGTTACTGGGCTTAATGTCATCCCTCTGAATATAAAGTGAACATCCCCCAGCAATGTAAAATAGATCAAGACTGTGTGCTGTAACCCCTTGGGGTTCCCAGAAATCGCATCGCAAGACTTGCCTTATTTTGGGGTATATAAATCATTTACTAGCCAGCGATTTTGAATTCATTGTCATAACATTCCTCTATATGGTAAATAAAATAAACTTCCTGGCAATATAAACCGCTGCTGAATTGTTCAGTGTAGTGTTCCACTGTCGGAGTGTGGCGCAGTAAGCAGCATGACCAAAGCCACAAGGTTCAGATTTACAGAAACAAATCAAAATACAAAAGAGGCAGTTTGTGTACTATGGGGAGAACTGAGAAGGACCCTTACAGGGGCTTCATTTAAGGGTAACCTGGGTAGTGGTTGAGGCGCCTTTGATTTCTTTGCCACTCCTATGATCTCCACTGCCACCCCTAAAGTAAGCTTGTAGCATTTTCTATCAAATTTAGTGAGTGGAAGAGCTTCATAACCCCTGTGATTTAATTATTTATTTATTTGAGTTTTGGTGACTGGTTGAATCCACTGAGACAATACAGTCCCTTTTTCAGGGGCGACCCGGGTATGGATTATGTACAGTTACACTGCAAATTAAACAGCGGTAAAACACTGGACATACAGTAACAGTGCAAATTAACAGAGATTGTAAAACATTCGACAATAAAGAAGATTCTACTAAAGATTCTACTGCAAGGAGCGTTTGAACCTCTGTGATTCTGGTGAAATTAGGCTACTGGACCCTTAACACGACAATGTCAGTGAGGTATCTGTATTTTGTCACCTTATTGTGGTGCACTTTCAGAGGTACATTTTACATTACAACTGCCATTCCTAACTTTATCTATGTGACGTTTTGAGCATATTTTGAATTTTATTGTGACTTCAGCTCATGCTGCTCCCCAACCCCAGCACTCACTTTCCTGCTGCTGCTATTGAAATGAGTGTGAAATGGTGCGCCTGGCTACGCATAAGGACCTTGTATGAGGTACCAGAAAACCTTGACCAGTAACTTCAGTTGTAAATTCTAATTCATATTCATGAATTACCCTCTTTCAAATTGCAACTACAACATTTCAGGGGACAGCTCTTGCAAAAGGACAACTTGTCTTAGTGAGTCTCCACAGTTACCAAAATCCAAAATGTAAAAATACACGTATTTATGGTAGGGCAATGAAAATAAGCAACTATGTGCTTCTCTGTTAGACAGTTCGGTGATAAGAATTATATCTAACTTTAACCAAGTCGGACGCTGAGATGCTATTGCTCTTAACTACTCAAATTGAGTATCACAGGAGTAGGGATCTGTGTAGCTTTTTGCTACAGTGTGTGGGGGGGGCGAGCAGGAAGTATGTGCGTGTGTGTGTGTGTGTGTGTGTGTGTAGGGGAGCATGCATGAGCAGGTGATATCTTATCGCTGCTCACTGAAGCGTAGCTCCCCCTTTCAACTGTACTCCACTGCATTTTGGACTGATCATAGACAGCTGGAGCAGGCATTGGAGAACTGCGGCCGCGCATGCAAACACACTGACTGAATTGGAAGAGGTCTGCCACACCTCCGAAAACTCAGATGATGGCACTATGTTTCTTGCACATCGTGCAAGCAACATAAAAACAGTATGGTTCTCAAAGGAAGTGGCTGAGAAGGTATGGAAAAAGGGTGGCATTCAGGAGGTACAAGGAAACACAGAGGAAAGAAGACAGGGAACTGTATCTGGAAAAGCAGAGGGAGGCAAGGAAAGCAGTCAGGAGCTCAAAGGCACAAACAGAAGAAAAAATAGCCCAGGCAATAACAAAAGGGGACAAGAACTTTTCAGGTACATTAATGAAAGAAAGAGGACTAAGGGTGGGATTGTGCGACTAAAAGGGAAGGAGGGAAGTGTGCAGAGGGGTCCAAGAAAAGCAGAAATCCTGAACAAGTATTTTGTTCAGTATTCACAGAAGAAGGGGACAGGGAGGACCAAAGTTGGGCGACGGAAGCACCATTGGGAGGAGGTGGACACCAGTCTTTTTAAGGAGGAGAGTGTCTTAAAGGAACTCACTAATCTGAAAGTGGGCAAGGCAATGGGGCCGGATGAGATACATCCCAGAGTATTAAGAGAACTCAGGGAGCTGATAGCAGCACCACTGACAGCCCTGTTCAACAGTTCGCTGGAAACAGGTGTGGTACCAAAGGACCAGCGGAGGGCAAATGTAGTCGCTCTCAATGAAAGTGAGAGCAGGGAGTAGGCAGGCAGTTAGCAACCAGTCAGCCTGACCTCGGTGGTGGGGAAAATAATGGAATCACTACTAAATGAAACATTTGTGGTATATTTCGAATACAACAGAGCACAGGATCTGGAAGGACATAGATTACAAGCGGTTCAGAGAAGGGTGGCAAAAATGGTACAGAGGCTGCACCAAAAGTCATATCAGGGGAGACTGGAGGATCTCAATATGTATTTCGTGGAGGAGAGGAGAGAGAGGGGGGATATAATAGAGACTTTCAAATACCTCAAGAGTGTAAATAAGGTACAAGAGGGTAGCATCTTTTAAAAAAAAAAATGTTCAAGAACAAGGGGCCATGATATGAAAATAGACGGGGGTAGACTTAGGGCTAAGAGATACAGTCTAATTACATATATGAAAACAGACTTTTATTGTGCTTTATTATGTTTAATGTATGGCTTCTAAGGGGGTTTTCATACATGTACTGTTACTTACAGCAACAACCTGTCCAGGTGTTGCTGTAAGTAACATTACAAGTATGAAGACCCCCTCACAAGCCATAAATTAAACATAATAAAGTACCGCCACTGCTACTATAATGAGAACAGTGGTGGCAGCAACATCACTACATGGGTGTAATACCCATGACTCTCTGCACCCGCTAGATTGGGAATCGCGTGGCACTTCTGTGTTCAGCCAAACATTTCAGCAGTTTGTAGCAAAACACAGAGTGGATTAAAAATTAAGATCACTGCAGCCCCAGACTCCTGCAGCAGCATTGCAAGGTATGTGGGAATACGAGCGGGCTGCAGTGTTTCTTTGTGTGTCACCTTTATCATCTGTTTTATGGTTTGATTGATGTGCTCAACAAGACTGTCTGTCTGAGGATAATAAGGTGATGTTTTATAGCAGTGATACTTAGTAGCTGGTACAGCTCCTTCAGTAATGCAACACCAAAATTACTACCCTGATCAGTAATAATCTCTTTAGGTATGCCCATCCTGCTGAAAATTTTAGCAAGCTCTGCTGCTACTGTGGGCTGTGACACTCACGATTGGAATTGCCTCTGGGTATTGAGTAGCAAGGTCACATAATACTAAAATGAATCTATTACCCTTTTACTTTTGTCTAAGTGGCCAACCACATCCATTGCAGTTCTCTCAAAGGCACATCCATCAAGGGTAGGGTCACTGGGGCACCTAGCCTTTTCAGTTACTGGGGCCACTTTCTGACATTCAGCACAAGACCTGCAATAGGTGGTAACATCCTCATGTATCCCAGGCCAGTAAAATCTGTGCAACAGTCTGGCAAGTGTGCAGCTCCTCCTTGAGTGCCCAGCTGTAGGACTGTCATGTGCTATCTGTAACAACTCAGTTCTATACTTCTTTGGTATCACAAATTGTCCTATCTGCTCCTACATCTGGGGATTAACCCAAACTCTGTACAGTTGCTCATTATATTTTTTAAACATTGGTTCATCCTGTTTTTGTTTCACCCCCAGCTGCTTAAAATAACCTTGGAGTGAAACATTGTTAGTTTGCTCAGAAACAAAATCACAATCAGTTATCAGTTTAGTTTCAGCATTTTCATATATCAACCCCTTATGTCCATCAGTCCTTTGTTGCCACTGTTTTTTTTCAGGCATCTCCTTTCTTACCTGGACTTCTGAATCTTGGAGCTGGGCTCAGACAAGTCCAAATCAAAGTCACCAAAAGGAAAAGGTCCCCAACATCTGAGATTTTCTTTGCCTGTGTCCTTGTTATCACAGCTGCTGACACAGCAAGATTTACTCCCTCTGTGATTAACTCAGCAAATCCTGAAAGTCATTTCCAAAAATCACAGGTACAGATAACTTATGTACTACCCCCACTTTCATTTGGTGCAGCACCTCATTAATGTTTAGTCACTTGGGTGGTGGGATAGTATTGCATGTACCTGTGGATGCATATGACCCCACTACCTGGTCCTTTTGTACAGTCTTTTCTCAGAACTTCAGCATGCACCAGGGTCTGTCAGCTTCCCAAATCTATAATTCCCTTCATAGTCTTTTCCACACATTGACATCAGTTAAATACTTTCCCCAATTTTCTAAGGCAAGTCTGCTCCAGTGTTACCTCCTTATTTTTATGGCAGTTTCTTGCAATATGGTCTGACTTATTACAGTTATAGCAAATAAAGAGTTTGGGTAAATTTGATACTCCCATCAGAATTCTTATCTGATCAGGAGTTAAACTGGCAAAAAGAGGGTCTTACTGGTCCTTGGCTGTTATGTCACTGCTGCAGTGTCTGTCTGGTCATCTGATAGTCCCTAGCCAAAGAAATGGCCTTTTCCCCACTTTCTGGTCTGTATTCTTTTAGTCAACGTTGCATTTCTATGGGAAGGATGTTATTGAATTGCTCCATTGCAAAAATGTCAATGATGGTCTGATGTAGGACTGTTTTGTCCTCTGGTTGGATCCATTTAATGAGGAGTTCTCTGAGTTGGGTGAAGGCTTCTGGGTATTGTCGACTGAGTCGTATTTCAGGGACCAGAATCTCTGCCTGTAGGCCTCTTCTGAGATGTCATACCTTTTAAGGAGTTCTCTTTTCACAATGTAATAGTTTTCTGACTATGCAGTGTCCATATTGCTGTTGTCAGGTTAGACTTTACCTGTCAGATAGGGTACCAGCCTGATTGTCCATTGCTGTTTTGGCCATTGGCAGGCTCCAGTGACCCTTTCAAAAGTTGTCAAGTATGTTTCAACATCATCCAGGGACACAGCTTTGTAACTTTAATGTCTTTTAAGCTGTTTGTGTTTTGTTGATCTGCAGGACCTGTACCAGATCCTCCAGCTTTGATAGCTATCAAGGGATCCAGCCATCACTGCTCCTGTCACTGTATCTCTTCCCTTCTCTATTTCTCCAGATGCTCAATCTCTTTTTCTCTTATTTTCTCAGTCTCTCTTTGTTGTATAGCCCACCGTTTAAAGAAAGCAAATGTTTTTGAGTTCTGTCTCGGTCTGTTCTTCTTCTTCTATTATCATGCTGTACAGTCTCAGTTTGGGCTTTTATTTCTGCTTCTAGTTGACTGCCATTCTTCTGTTGATAACTTCTGGGCTTGCTGTTGCAGGATCCATACCTTTTTTCTATGCTTCCCTGGTACCATATCTAGTACCCATGGACAAAACTCCTGGCTTAGAGTATACACAACATAAATCCCACTTTTTCTGACACCAGCTGTCAGATGCATAGGTCAGGAGCATAGGCAAACCAGGAGAAGTTATAAAATTCATGAGTAGTATTTTACTATTATCAATAATGATAAAAGAAAAAATAAAATTGTGCAGGATTGCTCTTGATACAGGCAGTTCAAACAAACAAAATTCATTCATCTGAGAGTCTCTTTAAAATCTCTACCTCTCTAGCTCTTGCTCTAAACAAAACATTGCTCTCTTTTTATAAGGCATTTTCCCCAGGCAACTAATTTCTGCATCCTGTTCTTGTAAATTACATCACCTGTGTTCTACAAAATGTATTACTTTCTTTTTATAAGGCGTTTCCCAGGCAATTAATTTCTGCATCCTATTCTTGTAAATTACATGTTCCACAAAATGTATCAACTCTTTGTCAGTTTATTCCCTCTGAGCAGCCTGAAGAATACATTAGTCTTCTTAACAGGTGCAGCCAATTAAGACTTCCTGTCCCAGGGCTGATTTCCTGCTGCTGATTCTGTAAACAAGTTTGTAGAAGTCAAAATGCACCTCGGTGTTAATCCTTGTAGTACAGATTACTGTTTTTAAAAGAAATCCAAATTTTGTCTGTAAGATTTCAGCAACGTAACTGTATGCATTTGCAAACCAAGTCACGTAAAGATTCACATATATATATATTTTTTACCACAGCCAAGCAATTGGAGAAAGAAAGATTAGAAATTGCAAGTGAAGGAAGGGAGATAACAGGAGAAATTGTGCAACCTTTGAGTGGCCAATTCCTAGGTGCCACAAAACAATTGATTTTGCAATCAGACAGGCAACAGATAGACACATGACAGAATAGGAGAGGTCAGAATAGAACTTTGCTTTTAACTCTCTGCATAATAAATGGGACAGGGTCTTATCGAACCCTGTCATGGGTTTTGTCTTAGCTGTCCCTTACCTGCTAGCCAGAGCCTACGTGCATAGATGAGATGCTTACTTCTCACTTTACTGTTTGCCAGCCTATGTCAGTTGGGTAGTAGGTTAGTTTCTTGGGGCTCTGGCTTACCATTCCAAACTACCTCTTTCTCTGTGCACCTTAGGTGTGCCCCGCTTTCTTTCTATGAGCTTTGGTAGTCAGATTTTTTGTTTGTTTTTCCAATATCTTTATATCCATCCCTTTGGGCTAGTTTATCACATGCTCTAGCTTTTGTCCCCCACTTTTTGCTTTTGTCCTGGCAAATAGAACTAACATTGGGACGGAGCTCCTGCAGTTATTGGCAGGTCTGCAGCACCACATGGGGGCACACAGGTGCTGTAGCCAGTAGCTGTCATTGGACCCCTGACCAAAGATTTGCTTCTGCACGATCATAGTGCCTCTTGCCCAGACCCCTTAGCGGTACTCAATGAAGAAAATATTCTGGAAGATTACCAGTTATGGTAAGTACTTAACTTTCCTTTTCCGCAGTGAATGGCTGTGACTCCTGTTGTATATAGCCCTACAGGTTTGCAAGGCCCCCATTGTTGCTATGTAGATGTTGCAACCACTTAACAACATCATAGGGCTCCTGATGTTCTGTTGTTAATATTATGGTTTACTGTTTTTTTAGTGTCTTGATTCTTCATGAATTAAACTTCATTTTTGATTCTGTTTTGTTATTTCTTAACTTATTAAAACATTTTGTTATACTTTAATAGAAAATACACTATGTAACATAACATTTTAATATATTAAAACTATTTTGAAATGAATTTATGTGGAAGAACTGTTCTTCAAGAGTTTTTTAATTACTTTATTGCAAAGGAGATGTTGCTAACGATAAGCTGCAGTGGAGAATTTTAGAATAGCAGACCCAAACTACAGAGCAGTGAGGATGCTGCATTGGCTGAGACTCTGTTCCATTCCAGCAGCAGGAAGTGCCCTTGGTGGATGTGAATAAAAATGTGCCTTACTGCTGGCTTACACACAGTACCAAAAATGTATTAAAATACAGTTTCTGTGTGTATAAAATGTTCAGAGCCATGCCAGACTAATACGAGTGATGGATGGTTTGTGCTCTTCAGTGATCTGTAACAGCACATCTGGCCATAACAAATGCAGTGTTCATTTAAGCACGTCTTAATTTTCAATAACAAGTCAGGAATGAGCCAAAGTGGTATACAATTAATTGAGATGTGACTCAGACATGTACAGCTTTTCACAGTGGGTGAAGATGAAAATGCTGTTCGTTAAGAATGGAACCATAACTTAGAAAAGAAAATAAATTTCCTAGGTTTATTTTGCCTTTGTTGCCTTTTTCCTCCAAGCTGTAATTTATATATTTTATACTTAGAGGTTAATTTGCCAGGAAGCAAACATTGGGTGCAGTGCTTAAGATTGCATTAATGTTGTGCTTATTAAAGAGATAGTACATGTAATTTTCCAGAGTTTCTACATTTATTTATATTGCTTAGATGTTTAAGTGCCGGAACTAACCAATAGTACAATGCCTTGTTTGCACGGGTGACCCAGGAGGATGTAGGCAGTAGCATACAATCATACATTCAAGTTCATGTACAGTACAAGTTCTTAAAGGTGACAGGAAACCATTTTTCACATCTCTAGATGCCTTCAATTTTTCCTTTTTGTGTCTAACCAATATTTTGATACAGTTTGACCTTTTTGAGTTAAATTAATTATCTGGTTTTACCTTTGTAACTACCCTGAATCCTTCTCACCTCAGCAGTCCCTACCCTCTTTTCATACTGTCTGTACATTTTGTGACATTGATAACACCATTCCAGGCCATTTATGTGACTAGCATGGAATGGTGTAACTGATATCATGGAATGACTTAGAAATCTGAAATGAAAGAGCAGTAGCTGCTGTGCAGCGCAGAAATCTATGTAAATCAGAGGATTATCCAAGGCTAGATTATTTATTTATCAAAAATTGGTCAGTGTGTATCAGAATACATAACTGACATGGAAAGGAAAATTGGAGTGCAGTTATCTATGTACATAATTTCCCGTCACCTTTAAAGGGACTGTGTAGAATTTCCTATATGATTATGTCAACAGTCACTATAGTTATTTAGCAGTTTGATTACTAGGTTATATTTAACAAAGGACTTTAGTAAAACACTGAAAAATATTTTTAAACATGTATATGGAGGCATCCATTTTGTGGACAGGAAGGATGCGATGATGTCACTGACTCACTGGTCTTAAGTGGTGCAGTACAGCAGGTGGAAAGAGTTGGTTTGTGCAGACAGGGTCCATAAATGCTTTTAAGGAAAAACTGTGGATTATATGTTTAGCAGAGTGTAACATGGGAATACAGTGGTTTTCTTCATGAGTTGACAGGATTCCTTTCATTGGGATCTTTATTTTATAGATTTTTGTGCTGTATTTACTCAGGATATCCCAGCTTTGATGCAGTATCTTGTTTTCAGTGGGAACATGATTTTGCCCATTTTTATAATGTATTTATCTAAGGTAGCCTAGTCCAGATGTAAAATATTGTTTTCAGCGTGTTCTGATTTTACGCAATGCAGCATAATAATGTGTACACATAGAATCCCATTGAAAATAAGATGTCACATCTTCTGTGAACTGTCCAGGTTAAATATATAGCAATCAGCAGGCATATTTTAGGAAAATACATTGTAAAAATGTGTAAAAGGAAGACCGCATTGAAACTGCCTCTCAGCAGATCTGCATTGTGCAAATACATTATAAAAAAGGTAAAAGCATGACCACCCTGTAAATGACATATTAAGTCTCAACTGGCACAGCCTGTAAAAATTCAATATTTAAAATGAGTTAAATGTTTACCCAAATGAAATAAATATTTTAAATATTGGCTTGGCTAGTCGCAACTCATTATCCCACAGGCCCTGCACCATTTTAGTTGCCCTCCACTGCACTGCCTGCATGCTGTCTATGTTCTTTCTCAGATGGGGCCTCCAGAACTGGTCACAGTGTTCCAGGTGCAGTTTCATGAGTGTCTTATACAGGGGAAAGATGATATCTCTCTTTATACTCCTGATACCCCTCCCTATGCATTCAAGCATCTGTCTAGCCTTTTCCAGGTGTCTTATCGCACTGCCTAGTTTCACTTAGATAATAGATAATGAGATAATAACTCCCAGGTCATTTTCCTGCTTTGTGATTGTCAGTACTGCCTCACCTAGTTCATACTTTGCCCCTGGGTTCTTGAGACCTATGTACATTATCTTGAACTTCTTCACATTGAATCTCAGCTACCATTCTTCAGACCATTTCTCCAGTTTTTTAGTTCTTTTCTCATTCTTTCAACACCCTCCGTCATGTCCACCTTATTGCATACCTTTGTATTGTCTGCAAAGAGGCATACCTGCCCCTCCAGTCCCTCTGCAATGTTCCCAATAAAGACATTGAAGAGCACCAGCCACAGTGCCAACCCCTGTGGCACTGTGTTCTTTGGCTCTCCCTCTCCAGAGTACTCCCTGTTTACCACAACCTTCTGACTCCTGCCTTTCAGCCAGTTCTCCATCCACAGAACTATTTTAAGATTTACTCCTAGGCTGTGCAGTTTGTTCATCAGCCTTCTATGGGGGATGGTGTTGAATGCCTTTCTAAAGTCCAGATAGGCCACATCCACCACACTTCCCTGATCCTCTACCTTAGTTACCCAGTCAAGCCATAGATTAGTACAAGGAGTTAGTGCAAAACACTGTGCTTATCCTAAATACAGTAAAAGTTAGGGGTAGATGTATTAGTAAATAAATGCCAGATAAGGCATTGTACTACACACACACACACACACACACACACACACACCCAGACGGCAGTGTCTGTGTGTGTGTGGAAAGACAATGCTCTTGTGTGTAGACAGTGCACTGCTATGTTGTACTGGAATATATATGCATATATGTGTATATGTATTAGTCAGTGTGTGTGTACAACAATTAGAAAATGTAGATAGTTGGTTCAGTGGTTAGTGCAGAAATTGCTAGTCTACATTCCCCACTATCTAGATCAGTTTCAGCCTTTTGCATGTCGTTGCTGATTTAAATGAGGTGTCTAGTGGCAGCCTCCCACTGTCCGATGTCCCTCGGAGCCTGAAAAGAAGAAAATGGTCCCTCAATGTCTTTTTTTTTTAATCTGTAAAAATGTGTATAGACAGTGCACTGATATGTTATACTGGAATATATATGCATATATGTGTATACTGTATGTATTAGTCAGCATGTAAGTATCACAACAATTAGAAAGTGCAGTTAGGTGGTTCAGTGGTTACTGCAAAAATTGCTAGTCTGCATTCCCCCACTATCTAGATCAGTTTCAGCCATCTACATGTCACTGCTGATTTAAATGAGGTGTGTAGTGGCAACCTCCCCACCCACGGATGTCCCTCGGAGCCTGAAAAGAAGAACACAGTCCTTTGATGTATTTTTTTAATCTGTAAAAAGGTCCATCGCTGATGTAACCCCTCTTTCCCAGCCCTACCTCCCACTGAGCACCCACCACCCCACACACACCCATACACTCACTCACCTGAACAGATTCCAGTGTGAAGATCCACTGTCCCATGGTAAACATGTCTTGCTGCAGGAACCAGCAACTTCTGTATGAGAAATAAGGTAAGTGCAGTTGAAAACCCATTGAAATACATTGAACACACTTACCTTATTTCACCTGTAGCAGTTGCCAGCTCCAGCAGCAAGACATGTCTTTGACAGGAGAGTGGATCTTCACACTGGGACCTGTTCAGGTGAGTGAGGGTGTGTGTTGGGGGGGTCTGGGGATGGGGGTGGTGGTGGGTGCTCCATGGGAGGTTAGGCTGGGAGTGGGTGGGAGTTGCATCATCACCCAGTCTGCCTTATTAATCCCTATTTAGTATGAGGCCCCATGCCCAAACTGAACTCTGGAGCCCTCCCTTGCCCCCAGGACATCCTTGTGTTTATCCCACTCCTACTTAAAGTCTGTGACTGTTTTGACCCCTTACACCACTTTGATAGGCTATTCCAGGTGTCCACCACCCTCTCTGTGAACAAATATTTTCTCACAATTCCACTGAGCCTTCCCCACTTCATTTTGTGCCCCTTGACTTGGCTTGCATCTCTTACTTTGGAGGAGTCTTCCTTCCTGTACTCTGTTTATACCAGTGATGTATTTGTATGTCTCAGTCATGTCACCCTCCCTCCTTTCCTCCAGAGAATACATATTTAACTCCATTAGTCTTCCATCATAGGTCTTATCCCCACAGGCCCTGCACCATTTTACTTGCCCTCCACTGCACCGCCTCCACCCTGTCTATGTTCTTTCTCAGATGAGGCCTCCAGACCTGGATGCAGTATTCCAGATACAGTCTCTCATGAGTGTCTTGTACAAGTGCAAGATCACCTCCCTCTTTCTATTCGTGATACCCCTCCCTTTGCATTCAAGCATCTGACCAGCCTTTCCAGACACCTTATCGCACTGCCTAGTTTCTCTTAGGTTCTCCAAGATGATAACTCCCAGGTCCCTTTCCTGCTTTATGACTGTCAGTACCTCCCCACCTAGTTCGTACATTACCCCAGGGTTCTTGTGTTCCATGTTCATGATCCTGCACTTCTTTGCACTGAATCCCAGCTGCCATTCTTCAGACCATTTCTCCAGTTTTTTAAGGTCTTTCCTCATTCTTTCAACACCCTCTGTCATGTCCACCTTAGTGCATACCTTTGTATTGTCTGTGAAGAGGCATACCTTCCCCTCCAGTCCCTCTGCAATGTCCCCAATAAAGAAATTGAAGAGGACCAGCCCCAACCCCAACACTGACCCCTGCAGCACCCTGCTCATGACCTCTTCCTCTCCAGAGTACTCCCTGTTTGATAAAACCCGAATACTTTCTTATGTGTAACAACTGTTAAGGAAAGATAAGGATTTCCCAAATTCAGTGGTTATTCATCATTTTTATTTTCACAACCAGAAAAAGTAGGATGTTTTTTGATGCATTTAGTAAGATTAGTAACATTATTATTCAACAGTGTATCAGTGTATTATCTGTCATTTTCTCATTACTTATTTCCATGGACTGCATATTAGAATCATCTCATGGTTTGAGAAAGGTACAGTATTTCTACTTTTCCAAAAGGTCCCAACAAGTCAAACTGAGATCAATCTACACTATTCAATTCAATTCAGTTTTTCAGTTCAATAATTTATTGATCGGCCAAAGCCATTACAGAAAATTGCAGACACAAATATAACATACATGTTAGATACTTTACATAAAACATCCACATTACTTTGTTATCAAATCTGAGTTATAAACAATAATTAAAAAGGCATTTGACATCTACACTAGCTAGATTGTGTTTAAAACAGAAATAGCAGCATCGGAGAATTATCTGCAATTAATCACCCTAGGTGGACCTATGGGCCTTTTGTTACTTAATATACCATAGGCAGGGGCACGATCATTTAGTAAATCAGGTAAAATAACAGATCCAACAATGTTTGACATGTTATTAGTCGTGACCAATTAATTAAGGTGTCTGTTTTAGTGCCCAAATTTACCTCGTTGAGTCATTTATCAGTTGCTCCAAATTTACGTTTTGTAACACCTTGATAAATTTGTTTTTCATGCCCCATCCAGTTTGAGTTCAAATCACCTAGGATAATCATTAATATTCTTCAGAAGTTACTTAAAATTCCTATTAATTTCTCTAAACCTGCTGGTTTTCACTGTAGGTGGGTTATAAATACATTCTAATCATTTTATTTGGTTCTCCTAGCAGTAGTTCAATAAGCATCCCTTCACAACCCCATGGATTCAGTATACCATCTAAAACATTGATTTCAAGTTCATGCTTTACATAAAAAGTACCCTGCCATTTACTAATTCAGTCTTGTTTGTGTACTCTGTAACCACTAATATAAATATCCATGTTATCAATTTTTGGAATTAATGAAGTTTCAGACAGTGCAAGAATGTTAGAGGCGAGCTGAGAAACCAGGCACTCAGCTCGTGTTTTTAAACAAAATATTCATGTTAGCAGTTTGTAAGCCTTTTGTATTGAACCAGCAGGTGAGAAAATCAAATGGATCATCCTTAGCAGAACTGGTTGGGCCAGGGTTTCACTGTACATCCCCTGCATGTAATAATAAAAACCATACAGTCAATACAGAATTATTATTTGATAACTGAAATAAAGAACCACCCAAATCAAAATATACATTTTTTCTGATAGCCCCTAACAAATCATTTCTCATCCATGTTAAGGATTCCTTGCTTGAGAAGGAGAAGACCTCATCCTGACCATATACCCCTACCACCTCATGAAGGGAAACATTTAAACAGATGTAGTCTTATATTAAAAATTGAAAAATATAACATAGGCCACACAGAAATTCCCTGTTAGCCATAGTATTAGCTGATAAATATTGATTTATAAATCCAACAGTGAGTTTGTTGGTGTGCTTTACATGTATTCTGTCTTTACTTGGAATGCAAGCACAAAGAATCAGTGATAGGCAACTGTGGATGTAAAGGTTGTGTTTCCATCAAGGGGTCTACTGACATCATAATTCAAGAGAGTGAAACTTGAGTGGTTAGTAAATGTAACAAGAACCCTGAGATGAAATTGCAAGCCTTGTAATTTATAGTTGGATTGCTTTTAATTTTGTATAATATAAGGTCAAACATTGTATACCTAAGGATGTTAAAGGAAGGCCATAAAAAACTGATCCTTGGATTTTTGGGGATGCAGCAGTGGAGCAGAGTGTGAAATATTTTAAATTATATTTCCTCATTTGGCTAAAATTATGGACGGGTGCGTGAGCTCCTTGGTCTAAAAGCAGCAACATTCTCTCCCCTCCCCACTGTAAAGTGCTTTAAGATCCAGTGAGGTTTGAACCATACCTTCTATCCTATACCCTGCCTAGTGGCAACAGCTTGTCTCACCTCCTTTGAGAGACACTGTGGTATGCCAAGTATTCAAATGGTCTACTGAAGTTGGGGCTTCTCAGCTCAGGCTGATTACATAGAATGGTCTTTAGCAAGGTGAAGGCTTTATCACATGACTGACCACCAGACATAAAACCAAGGTTGACATTTTAATGAGGTTGGTTAGTGGCACACAAACCTCCTATAATACTCGGCATGCCCCATAAAGGACCTCTTCTGCATTCTTGTAATGTGTAATGGAGACCAGATATTTAATGGAGGGCTTCTTTATTAAGGTCTGGTTCCAACCGTCTCCTCTCAGATTGCTCAGACACATAGTTTCCTTGTTTCCTGTGATACCATTTTCTCAATTGGAAATTAACCCTGCCTCCCTCAGTGACTGAAGCACTGCAGCTATTTTGACCACATGCCATTTCAAGTCCATGCTGTAAATAACCCCACTGTCAATGTTTTCAGTTTCATGATGCTAGTGAGGATACAGAACATGATCCATCAGCTGCTAAGACTCTGTGTAACCTAAAAATACAAGGTAATGATGTGACAAAGACTGGAAGGTATGGCAAAAACTGTCTTTTTCAGAGTTTAGAGTTAACCCTGTGCTTGAGCATATTTTGAATCTGCTTTTTATGGGGTTCTGTGCAGTCTAACGTTTGTTTACATTTACCCCAGGTTCAGTTTTAATGGTCTGTCAGTTGTGTCTTCTCTGAATTGAATAAGAGCGCTCCCCCAGCTGTCTTTACCATCTTACTTGCTTGGACCTATGGACTGGAATTCAGGCACGCAGCTATCTTAATGTGCCTTTTCCTTCATTCCTGCAGCTTGTTAACCCCAGTCAGAGCTGCTGTTCTCTAAATCGATCTGGTTTTCTCTGTCTTTAACAGGTTCACATAGTGGGTTTACTGTATTTCCCTTTTCTTTTGTCAGGGTGAAATATTTCATTATCTACTGTTCATTTGTTGTTTTGCATAGCCTGAGAATGTTGACATTAAAATACATTTTTGGGGGGTTAATCTGCCCATGGTTGGAAGCTCTTTCTATATCTTCAAGCACATACTGGACAACCTTAGCTATATTATGTTACTACTCCTACCTTATCCCTTTAATGAGATACAGGGTTCTTCATAGTTGTTAATATAATAGTTCAAAGATTAAAAACAACTCACGAGTCTTGAAGCACCTCCTTTATATCAACAGCTACAGTAAATTAGCAGGAGCTTATCTGAGTGTTTATATCCACCTTCAAGGACTGCTGCTTAGAACAGCATGTTTTAACAGGTGACTACATTTAAGACTACCACTGATCTGTTCTCACTCAGCAGTAGGGATCGGGTTATCTCCAGTGTGAACATCAAGCAAACAGTGGGGGCCATGACCACCAATGGATAACCTTTTCCTAGTGAAAAGGAAGACTGACTAGGCCTCAACCAGCAGGACTCGGAACTTCACAAAGGTGAACTTTGCCATGTTGAAGGGCCAGATGAATTAACTGACAGAGAAGAACCCTCAACCAGGAGGAGTTCTGTACTAAAGGTTTTAATCCCAAAGCTGTAAGTATTTAGAGCTAGGAAGCAAATATACCCGAAAACCCTAGATGCTTTGCAGTCTACCTTTCATAGCGGTACATCCACAAACCTGCCCTTGTCCACCTCTCTGGTCACCGTCTGAAAAAATGGAATCAGTTGGGTTTGGCATGATCTGCCTCTCATAATATCATGCTGAAAGAACTATGAATTGAAACACAAAAAGACACAAATCCAGGATGCCCTCTTCTGTGTGACAGAAGCTATATTCTTGGTCTTGGGATGCCCATGCTGACTACTCCTCACACCTCTTTTGAAATGGTAGAGTTTACATCAATCTGTCCTTTATCTTCAGCAATTTTTTTATATTAACAAGCCATACTTTTGATGTTCTGGGAGACGTTTTTTGTTGCCACTGCACCACTTCATCTAGGCTCTTACCACAGTGTTCATTTTACAATATACTGTATTTTGCTCATCACTTGTTAATCACTTATACTCTTCCTGTGTCAAGTTGAAATCATATTCCTGATGAAATCTTTAGCATAACTTGACTGGAGGCATTCATAGTACCTCTAACTTACTGCATATTTTGAAAACCCCTCAGAATGCTATGGGAAGTTAACATTCAGAGTTTGCTAGAGGGCTATGCTGTATTCCTTTAGGTAAAGGGGTTTTCAAACCAAGCAATGAGTCAGATGTACTAGGAATGCCTAAAGCTGAATGATGTTGATTTTATCAGAAATGTGGCATAATGTTTCAGGCATTTAAAAGTAAGATTTGTGTCCCCTTTTCTCTGTCTGGTAGTTCATAAATCAATTGGATCTTTGTATCTTCAAATAATCTTTCTTTCTTTGAAACACACTGTACACAGATCTCCTTTTAGCACAACACATCTTTATGAAAATTACCTTGTTGAATGTTTTAAGAGTATGGTTTCTAAAAAAAAAGTGTAAGCTTGATATACATAATTGTTATAGTTTATTATACAATGGCTTTAAAAATGCTGCCATGATTGGCTGACTGGCACCTTTTCCCTGTTATAAATCCTAGCATTACCCCATGGGAAAAGGTGCCTGTCAGCCGCATGTGGAGCAAATCAATGCGGTCCATGAAAACATTGAGCCACCATGTTGAATCCTGCTAAATCACGACACATGAGTGGGACTTACAAAAACACATGGCACTAGGCAAAACATAGACTCCAACTGTCCCAAAAGGACTCAATATGGCACAACACACAAAACAGCAAAGAAATCCTCTCTACCTCACCATCCTTTCTGGTAATGCTCTAAAATGTGTCTCTCTCCCCATTGCACCCAACATACCTGCAACCTCCTCCCCCACCCACACTGCACTGCTTCCGACCCCGATAGGACTGGAGGGCCATTCACACCATCTGCCACTCACCTGAAGATGCAACACAAAAGGCCAAAGAAATCCTTGGTAGCTCTTACTGCTACTCCTTTCCAGAAATGCTCCAGAATGTGGCTGTCTCCCCAGTGCAACCTACATACCAGCAGCCCCTGCCCACACCACTCCTCCCAACTCTGATAGCACCAGATGGCTGTTACTGAAGCTGCACGATTTGGTTAATCTCAACACAAAAATAAAATCTCCAAACTTAATTCAAAGACCACCGAAAGAAAAAAAAAAGACTCCAGTCGAACCACTGCTTCCCTCCTTCCCCCTTCCATAGAAAAGCCACACTGTCTCCGGAACCACACCACTACTTACTCGATGTCCCATGCCCTACAGTGTCCCACAATAAATCTGCCAGCTGATGGTGTCGGCTTCCATGCATGAGACTGTCGATGTCTTTTTAGCTGTAGGGAAAAAAAAAGTCCTAGCAACCAAAAGTGAAACCAGAACGGAACAACCAGAAGCAAAAGTGACTCAGTTGTAAAACACTGGGGGTAGGGAAGGGGATGTAACAATATGGCAGTGTGGTTTATTCTACCTAGCAACTGGGAACTATTTTTTCTGGTGGAACAATAATTTAAAACAAAATTATTTAAAGCACTACAAAAACACTATTTTTGTTTCATTTTTGCAATAAAAAGGCAGACATTATTATAATCGCTATATCCCACTCGAGGGTGTAGTGATGCCAGGATTTACCCATGGCTGGTGTGTTTTGCTCATTCGGCCTGCGGCCTCATTACCAAACAACACACCAGCCATGGGTAAATCCTGGCATCACCCAAACTCTCTTGTGGTATATTGCTTAAGGAGATAATGATTCTTGTCTGTAACTGAATTGTTACATGTTTCCTAAATGTAGCCCAACAGCAGCAGTAGCAGGTCCATTCACCAGAAGTATTAAACATACTTCTGTAAGATGCTATATTTCAGGTGAACATAGCATTTATTGTTTTTAAACAATTGGAAGAAAACAGGTCACTCAAAGATGTTTCCTTTTCAAGCAGGCAAGCTGCTAAAGGGCTGTCTGCTTTGAGGTAACATAATATGACCTTTGCCATCTTAATGTTCCCTGTCTTTGCCCAAAATGGCTCAGGCAGAAGTGAGAACAACTAGGAAGTGTTTTTAACATCAGCTGTATGGTCCATAGTATGAGAATTGTACTGTATATCCCCTTTCTGTTGCTGAACAGTAGTTTCAAGCTATAGCTCTTCTTTGCAGGAATACATATATTTTTTATTATTTTTACTTTGTTTCCTCTTGTTTCCATTCCTGGCATGTAACCTCTTCCAGAGCTCCAACTTGCTTCCTTGGACCCTAAACCCAACCAGCCTGAGATGGCAGGCCCTCTACAGAAACTTGGTTTGCCCCCAGATGGATTCTGGTTGGGGGTGATAACCATGACAGTGGATGTACATCGGGGGGGGGCAGCTGGGCAGGGGCCCAGATGTAGAGGGGCTCATAAGCTGAGTGCTGAGGTAATTTCTATTTTTTCTGCCCATCTCGAGACACTGGCTCTTGTGACACCATGATTTGCATGCACATCAGAACATGCTGCCAGACAGCAGCAGCCAGCAGCTTCCCTCCTTCTAAGGTAACTTAAAAAGATGGCTATAGACTCACACTCCTTCCAAGACTTGCCTACAGGCAGCTTGACTTGAGGTTACCCAGAAGGCATCATCACACTCCCACCCACCCTGAGGACAGCGTTCTCTGGGATACTCGATTTGTCTTCCCTATTGTAGGGTTATTATTAAAGGAATAATGCCGACACGGTGGAGTGTTATGCTGGGATCCCATCCCACCTTGGGTGGTTGGGCCCGAGGCCACTGGCCAAGGGCATCCAACAACCGAGAAGGGATGTTATCACAGCATAACACCCACCCTGGAGGTCATTATTCCTTTTATACAATGGCTTGTTGTTTTATAATAAAAAAAATAATTTTAAAGAATGTTTTTGTTAGTGTGTAAAAATATTTTTGTTTCTTAAGAGAAGGAGCTAATGATCCTTCTAATCATCCAAATCCAACAAACAGTCAGCAGGGAGGTTATGCCAGGTAACATCCCTGCTGTGACAGCCAACTGACCAATCAGAAGCCAGGATTCTTTCTTGCCATTGTATAATATTGTATAATAACTAGCTAGCATTTTTTCTCTTAGGGAAATATGGTTATAATTCCCCATTATAACCTGTGAGTTATAAAGGCTAACACGCACCATGTTTCCCTCGGTCCAAGCATGCGCCAGCCACTGTTCTTCCCTTACTCTTTGCTATTCCTGAGCACCGGAGACCTCACTACCAGTCCCACTTCTTGGTGGTGTTACTTTAAAAAAAAATATTATGTGGGCTCTTTCGTCTTGCGGTCCTGGAAGGGAGGCTTGGCAGCTTTAACTTTTTGGCTAACTTGACAAAAAAAAGAAAAGGGAAACATTTTCTTTTCTTTCTGATCACAGACATGCTGAAACCCAGCCGGTCTGTGGCTCCACAGGCATGTCTCTTTATTTTGTATAATTGCTGCAGTGAAAAAATGCTCCCCAGCAATTATATGAAACAAGCATTTGTCAATGCTGAATGTTTGCTTGCTGGCATTGGCATTGGTAGTGTAGAAGTTACAGAGCTGCGTAATAGGAATGGCAGTGAAGTATTGAACTGAAGCCAACCCCATCATCACCCTGCAGACAGTGACAGGCATTGGGGTGTGCTTTTGGGTCGTCAGGCATAACGGACACGCCATTTCACCACACCCTACCGTGCAGACACCGACAAGTTTCACGGTATGCCTTGAGGTCTTTGGCCCTTATGTGCACTCCATTCCATCAGGAAATATGGTGAGAGGGGTGCGGTATAGGAGAATGGGGTGAACTCTGGGGCCGAAGAGTCCAAGGTACACGTCGATGCCTCTCAGTGGCTGCAGGGTGTGGGTTGGGGTGGAATGGTATGAGCATTGCAGGTGACAATCCCAAGTCACAGCCCTGATGCCTGTCATTCTCTACAGGGTGGGGTGTTATGGTCAGAAACCCTAATGCCTCAGGCATTCGTTGGCATTTTCACTCCAAATTTTCAACATGCTTTTGTAACCCCACCTCATGAACAGTGGCAATATCAGTTTGCTAGCCGAAGCTGCTTTTGCACAGCGACCACGGCATTTGTCACCACAGGTGCAAAACACATTCTGAACAGGATGTGAAATGACAGCTGTACTGTTCATGGGGAGGTGAAAAATGGCAATGTTGAAAATCTGCAGTGAAAATATTAAAAACTGGTGAAGTCACGAAGCGCGCGTGAGAAACTGTGCAACGCGCACTCCATGATGTAATTAGTTTGGGGATTTTTACAGCAGATTGTCAACAGAGGCATTTTGGGACCTCCAGTCATGAACAGTGTCACTGTGATTTTCTTTATCTGTCCCGAACAATGATTTCCCACAGCAACCACACATTTCTGTGCTGAAAGTGTGAAAACACATTTTGGCCGTGTTGTAAAAAATGATAGCTGTACTGTTCATAAGGAAGTGTGGAAAAATGCCACTGGTGAAAATCTGGACTGAAAATATTACAAAATCATGAACTTACGAGGGTTCGTGGAAACTGCGCAATGCTCACTCGTAACATAGTCATTTTATGGACTTTTGTTACCAAATTTTCAACATAGCCATTTTAAGACCTCTGCTCATGAACAGTGTAATTGTGATTTTCTTAATCTGTCCCAAACATTGCTTGCGTTTACCGACTGCACCATTGTGCACTACATGTCATGAAACACATTTGGCAAATGAAAAATGGCAGCTGTACTGCTCATAAGGAAGTGTGGTAAAATGGCAATGTTGAAAATCTGGTGTGCAAATATTAAAAATTTGCAAACTTGTGAGTGTGCGTAGGAACTGCGCAACGTGCGCTCCGAAAACAGTAATTTTTATATTTTTTTCACCAAATTTTCAACATAGCCATTTTAAGACCTCTGCTCATGAACAGTGTCATTGTGATTTTCTTAATCTGTCCCAAACATTGATTGCGCACACCGACTGCGCCATTATGCGCTACATGCACGGAAACACATTTTGGGCGAGATGTGAAAAATAAAAGCTGTACTGCTCATAAGGAGGTGTGGTAAAATGGCAATGTTGAAAATCTAGAGTGCAAATATTAAAAATTCACAAACTTATGAGCGTGCGTAGGAACTGCGCAACGCACACTCGTAAAACACTCAATTTTTAGGAATTTTTTCACCAAATTTGGAACATACACTTTTTGAGAGTCCACCTTATGAACACTGGCACTGTCATTTCCTTAATCAGTCCCAAAAGGTGATTTCACGCAGTGACTGCAAAATCACCCTTTGGGCCCAATTAACCCATGACAGTTCAAGAATTCATGAGGAGGGGTCCAAAACCCCATGTTGAAAATTTGGTGCCAAAATTCAAAAATGCCTGAGATATGCATCAAAGTTGAAAAAACTATTTATTATATTATACAGCTTACGGCATTTCCTTAGTTCGTGGGTCGGCTTGAAGAGTGCAGACGGTTCCCGGGTCCACTGAAGATCGCCGACCGGACTCGGAGGCAAGTATTAGGTGAGGGGGTGTGAGGAGGCAGGTGTGGTAGTGGGTGGGTGCGGGTGGGGCAGGAGACTACGAGGACCTTTTTTCTGTTTACAGTTTTTTTTTTTGAAGATGACGACCTTTGCCACGCTAGCGGGCTCCCAGCATGGCAGCTGGAAGGCTGTTTTGGGGGCCTAGAGCTGACGGGGATGGCACCCCCATTGGCAATAAAATGTTTGCCACGCTTTGGGGTGGGCTCCCAGCGAGCAGCTGGAAGGCTGTTTGGTGGGGCCTGGAGCCAATGGGGATTGGGCACCTCCTTGACAATAACAATTTTTGCCATGCTAGGGTGGGCTCCCAGCATGGCAACTGGCAAAGCTTGTTTTGAGGCGTGCGAAACCGACAGGAATTGGGCACCTTCGGCTATTCAGTGTGTGCGTGGGGGGGGGAGCACATGAGCATGCAATATGCGTGCTTGCGCGCGCATGTGTGGGTGGGGAGGGGGAGCGCTGCTCACTCAAGTGGTGCTCTCCCTTTCAACTGTATGGCACTGCATTTTGGATTGTCGCACTATGTTTCTTGCGCATGCATGCAAGCAAATATAAAAAAGGCTGGATAGATGTGTACAGCTCAAGTTTTATACACACTCTCAGTGTGGGATGCCTTTACAAAACCACTTGAACTTCACTCTTGGGGTTTATGTGGCATCCCACACCATGAGTGTGTGTAAAATTCTTATTATAACCACCTACCCAGCCTTTATTCTATATATAATTCCACAAACATTCCTCATTCTTTTGCCAGCATGGAACACAGTATCTTTCTGCAGATAACAAAGTAATAAATAACAAAAATATTAAGCTAAACTAAAAGACCATTTATCTGTATAAAAATATGACTGAATATGTCAAACTATACTAAGTACGCTACCCGTCATCTCTGTCCTGCTGTAAGCATTAGCATGAATCACTGGAATTATTATAGACTCCGGATTTAGTGGTTTATCTGTTGGTACATGATTATGATCAGTGTCAGTGTAAAGTGGACAGTGTAGAAATTAAAATGCATTCTGTTTGTCATGCTGTCCTGACACCAGTTGGTGTGTGTTGTTTACAGTGGGTTAATAAAAAAAATCACTGATTATTGGGTACTCCTTGAATAAGTACAGTGTGTAGGTCTACTAATCCTTCCAGGTCAAATGCCTTCTGCCCAACTTTAGTCAGGTTCCTCTCCCTTACTGTTGTTCATGCTATGTTAATATCATTGTATCAAACCAACTAAACTTGACTAAAGTCAAAAAGAAGGATTTCATATGTTGTTAAACGCCTGTCTGGTGAAACATCCTTTGTTATGCTCTCTGCCTGTAATCCTTTATTAAATGCTGTAACTTTAAATGCTGTATTAATATCCTCTGGTTTTTCTTGTTTACCTAAATTAAGTGATTACAGTTGTATATTGCTGTGCTGCTAGGTTTAAACCTGGTCCAAAGTTATTTTTTTTAGTTGTGTGAGAGAATTCAGAGACTGGAAATTTTATGACCCCAGTTTGAAGGCAGAATGGCTTATTTCTTTCAAATCTTCTCCCAATCTGTGGTGACCATACAATCGCTTTAAATGTTGTTGATGGTCACTGGCAGCACACCTCTCAGCTGTTCTTGATTTTCAAGGATGTCCCTGATTTTTTGCCTCAGAATTTTCCTCGGTCTCTGTTTTTGTGACTAAACAATGGAGATTGTAAGCTCAAAATAACGTCAGATGTTAAAGTTACATACTTGTTCTTCTTCAGAAAATGCATCTTACACTAATCTCCTTAGTCTATCAGCTTTCTGAGTGAATATTGCTGTACTAATTTTTAAGATGTGTTCCTGATTTTAGCTCTTTGTTCCTGATTTGTTTAAGCATTGTCCCTGATATGAGGCAAGAGGTTGAGAAGTATCACTGGCAGTGTTCAATTTTCCACTGTCCCCCAACCACTGGATGGTTTAACACACCCTGCAACTCAAAATGTAATAATCAGGTCCGATGAGAATAAAATATTGATTAAAAAAAAAAAGATGGCACTGGCTTCATGGCTCAGTGGTTGGGTGGAAGAAGCAAGCCCTCAGACAGAGAGAGTGGGAGGGATTTTTTTTTCAAATAAAGAAGATAAAACCTTTGTCGTGGGTCAGAGGTTAGAGGGACAGACTAGGAGGGAGTTTGTTTTTTTTAGGACTGCAACTTTTTTTTATAAAACAAAACATAACAGGACAGGGTGTGCTAAGCTACCTACATCGTTTGCTTTCCCCCATGCGTGACACACTGGAAATAATTGCAGCACTGCACTCTACACATACTAACTGCTCCTCTGTCACAATACAGCAGCAGTGTAAACTAAGTTTTGTGAAGCACCATGGGCATTGTACATGAAGAGTATTCAATCATGCCCATCTGTGTTTTACAAGTTCTTTTCTGCCATGTTCTTTGTATGCTGTTTTTAAAACCAGATAAAACATACCTGTTACAAATGTTGATTTTCAATTATTGTGTACTGTTCGGATTCTGTAGAATAAGTGGATTAGTAGTTAAAAGTATTCACACAGTATGTGCATTCCTTGTCCATTCTAGTCACACAGAATGGACTTGATTGCCACACTAGTCTTTTAATGATACATTGATACCTTACACAATCAGGTTTTATTGTGTAATTTCGCACCTTGTTTTTCTATAATTATTTTTGTACAAGTGTTAAGCACATATTTTTATAATAAATTTGATTATTTTGCTGTAATTGTCAGAAAACAAACAGAGTAAGTTTACAGTAATTTATCGATACTGGGCTAGTGAATGGAATCATTCTTTGCCACTGTCTCTCTCTCTCTGTGCATTAGCTCTGTGAACAATATTGTAATAAACCCATTTTTGGAAAATATCACTATTTAAAAAAGATGTTTAATTTTAACAAATTGTCCCCTGTAAAAACTGAGAAACTTCAGTTTTTAAAATACATTTTGTTAGCTAAAAAAATCACAAGCATCTACCTTGGGATTGGAAATACAAAAGGGAAGAATACTTATTTAAACTTTGTTGTGGTATTGGTCCTTGTACAATAAGATGCACAAAATAAGTGATTTGATACCTTTTATTAGACCAACAGAGATTTACAGAAAAAATGTTAAGCTTTCAAAATTATGTGTAACCTATATATGTATTTAAACATATATTAATTGACATTGGCTGTTTATTCAGGCATTCCCGGGTCAGTCTGAGTAGGCCTTATGGGGTTACATTTATGTGCTGCATCTTGACATTGTGCTGTTTATAGCTAGTTTTCTTAGGTAGAATTCCATGGTGTGGACATTCAAATAATGGTGTTCAAATATTTTATTGCATCTGCTGGGGTTCTTACTTGTACTGTATCACTATCACTGTTATGTTCAATCATAAAATTTGAAACTGCACATTGCTCTGAGTCATGAGAAAATCCCTATATAAGTGTTTACATCTGCGGTACCTAACTGCCAACCTGTCTTCCTACCTACCTGTCTGCCTACCTTGCCTGTAAGGAAGAACCGACTGGCTCAGCTCTTTCGGGTTGTGGACAGGCTTTACACCCAGCCTGTCTGGAACTCATTAGGGCATTTTAAGAGCAAAAGTGAGAGTTCACTTAGTTCTTCTCAGACAGGATGTCCTTGGTTAGGCAAGGATTTCTCCAGGCAGATTGTCACAGTTTGACAGAGTTGGACCTTGTGGGGACATTAGATTCAGTCTTCCTTGGGAGAGCTCTGAGCTGTGATGGTGGAGGAGGTCTTGTGGGTGATCTCAGGGCTGAGACCAGCCTGGGTCCTGACTTACTTGCTGATTGCATTGGGGCTTTGGGCCTGGTGTTTGCGAGACTGTTAGGTGTTCCTTGGCAACAGGGGTTCCTGAGCCCACTTAAACAAGCTCTGGTGAATCCCCTGTTGAAGAAACCATCTTTGGACCTAGACATTTTGGCAAACTACTGACCTGTTTCAAATCTTCCCTTTTTAGGGAATATTCTCGAAAAGGTGGTTGCAGAGCAGCTTGAGATTTGCCTTGCGGACTTCCAGATTTATGAACCTATCCAGTCTGGATTTAGGGCTATGCAGAGCACAGAGATCGCACTAGTACAGGTGCTGAGTGACATGCTCAGGGTGAGGGATAGGGGAGAGCGATCCATTCTCCTCCTTCTCGATCTTTCATCAGTGTTCGACACTGTAGACCATGGGGCGTTATTGGACAGACAGAGGGAGTATGCTGGACTCACTGGCAAGCTCATCAGCTGATTTAAGTCCTTCTTCCAGGGCAGGACCCAGAGGGTGGTGTTGTGGAATTAGTCCTCAAGCCCAGTGGCCCTGTCCTGTGGAGTGCCCCAAGGTTCTGGCCTCTCTGCCTTGTCATTTGGATGCTGCCCCTAGGTGAGATCTAGAGACGTTGTGAAGTTACTTCGTGCACAAAGTTTTGGCAGATTTGCAGAATCTGCCTCCCCAAAGCATTTCACAAAATTGCCTTGCTGGTGGAAATTTTGCCAAATGCTTCGTATTTGCGTTGTGTTTTTTTTACAGTGCAAATTTCACTTTAAACCCACCCCAAACCAAGCTATCCCCCCAGATGGCAGCCCAACTTCCCTCCCTGGTGTCTAGTGGCCCCACATGATCCCCACACTGCTAAACTAGTGCCCCCCACCCTGCCACCCATTGCATCCACATTCTACACATAAAAAAAAATACATATATATATATATATATATATATATCTTCCTAGTGTCTAGTGGCCCCCATTGCTGATCGCAGACCTGACCCCACCCTATTACTGTGACTGACAAGTCTGGTACCCTTCCACCCTGACCCATGCCCGTATCCTTCATAATGAAAAAAATAATAATTTAATTCCTGGTGCCTAGTGGATCCCTCCCCAGTCAGTTAGTGACCCACACATCCATAAACCTGACCCTGGTGGGCCACCAGCACAGCCTCCACTCACCTCCATGGCTGGCAGCTCGATTGAGTGTAATGAATGAGCGATGCTTACAAGCACGCCATTCATTGAAAGCTCCCTGTCATCAGTGGCAGTTTTTTGGGGGTAGAGAAGGGCAAGGGGCTCCTTCGGTCACCCATGGAAGGGTGGGATGGGGGGAACAGCATTGTGTACCCTGGAGGGGTCCACAGTGCCATCCCCCCATCCCACTGCCCCGGTGGTGATTGAAGAAGCCCACTGCCCTTCTCTACAGCCCAGAAAACTGTTTCAAAATGACCGTGAGCTGTCAGTGAATGTGCACGTGCTTCTAAAAGCAAGCACTCATTCATTGAGCTCAGTTGGGCTTCTGGCCGTGGAGGCGAGTGGAGGACTGTGCTGGTGGCCTGCTCAGGGTCGGGTTTGGGTGGGTGTGACTACCTGACATGGTGGGGGTCCGCTAGACACCAGGGATTAAATTATTTATTTTTATTATTATGGAGGGTACTGCCGGCCAGGTCAGGGTGGGACGAGTACCAGACTTGGACGGTCACGGTAATTGGTGGGGGGCAGGCCTCAGATCAGCAGTGGGGAGGTTAACTAGACTCCAGGAAGATATATATATATATATATATATATATATATATATATATTGTATATATATGTATATATATATATATATTTTTTTTTTAATGTGTGTATTTACTTTATTATATTACTTTGTGTGGATGCAATGAGGCAGTGTGGGGCATTAAACAGTGTAGGATCATAAATAACAGGCACCAGAGATTTATATTTTTGGGGGGGCATGGGTAAAGTCTCTGAGCACACTTCACCTTTGATCCTGCCCTCCGCGATCTGCAGATTTTGCTTCACGGACTGAACGCAATCCATGAAATTTTTCGCGGATCAAAGTTTGTGCACTTCACACATCTCTAGTGAGGTCATAAGGCTGTTTTGGCTTGGGTTACATTGTTGCACTGATAATACCCAGCTTTACCTGTCTTTCACATTGGGAAGAACAGATGTGGCTGACGTGCTGAATAAGTGCTTGTCCGAGATGCAGTCTTGGATGTTATCAAATTGGTTGGGCTTCAACCCAGGGAAGACTGAAGTGTTGGTTGTTGAGCCAGGTCAGAGGGGGGAGTGGAGGCCTCTAGGGAGGATATGGGGCATTATGTTGGCACATCCAAACTGGAGATCTCCACCAAGGTGAAAAAATGTGGCGTCCTGGACAGCGAGCTGACAGTGGATGCTCAGGTGTCAGTGGTTGTCTGAATAGGATTTAACCATCTTCAAAATATTGCCCAAATAGATCCATTGTCCCTCCTGATGATCTGGCCATGATGATACACGTGTTTGTTACCTTGAGGCTCAACTACTGTAACATGATCAATCTTGGGGTCAAAGGGGGCACGCTGCAGCATCTGCAGCTGCTGCACAATGCTGCAGCACGGCTACTGATGGGTCTTACAAGATCATGTCATATTTCACCAGTGCAGCACAAACTGCACTGACTGTCAGTGCACTGATGCATCTCCTTTAAAATAGGTCTGTTGACCTATAAGGCCCTTCATGGGTTGTGGCTGGGTTACTTGAGGGAGCTCCTGAATCCCTGCAACCCAAAACGCTCTCTTCAGTTATCATGGGAGGGCCTCCTGGAGGTCCCTAGGGTGAGTTTGAAATCTTCAGGGATCAGTCTTTTGTGGTAGCGGCACCTATCCTCTGGAATTCATTGCCTGGGCACCTGAGGGAGGCTCCCTCCATAGAAATATTTAAAAGGAAACTGAAAACATTTTTATTTCAGCAAGCCTTTGGGGATTAAATAGAGATAAGCATTGTTACTGTTTTAGAACATAGGGTGCACAAGATATATTACATTTTATTATATTTGTTTGGATGTTAGATGTTGATCGAATCACAGTACAATGTTTTTGATGTTACATGTTGTAAGGGCACCCTGAGCCTTCGGGGAAGGGCACCCCAAATAAATAAAATCTACTACTACTACTCCTACCTTCCTACTTACAGCTGGATTGAACTGACATCCAGAAATGTTTGTGCAATTCGGCTTGTTCCTGCAAATTATAAAACAGTTTTTGGAGACACAGAACTGCACTGTTCAGACTTCCTATGGATGTAACCACAGTTGACAAGAGTTACAAATTCTGATGATCTCCCTGGAGGCTCTGGATAGCCATTTTTGTACCACAAATCCAGTGTGTTAAATTTCACTGGAGCAGCAACATTGTACATGCCAATGTTTAAAATAACCAGCCCTTGGTATTTCTTTTAAATAAATATAATGTTTGTGTTTTACTGTTTCTAACTGGGTAGATCCTTGGGCAACCAGTACTTGTTTCAAAGATCTACAGTTATGATAATTTAATTTTCTTTTAACAATTTGATGGGATGTTGAGCTGTTCTATTCTTTACGTTGCAGTGTGATATAAAATGTTTGTCTTTCAGCTCTGCCACAAGCTGTATGAGGTGATGACCAAGCTGGGAGAACAACATGCAGACAAAGCCTTCACAATCCAAGGGGCACCCAGGTAATGTGCTGTTCTGCAGGTCTGACATTACACTGTGCCCACAATTATATGCTACATACAGTATGCCATGTATTGCTTTTTAAGTACTTGTTTCAAAGTACCACATCCACATCTAGAAACGTGAAAGGATGGGGTATGTTTGCTATCTTATCTAGCTGCACCAATGGAGGTCTTTGCAGTCTTTACAGCTAGTATGCCCTCTCTACTTTGTCTGCCCATTCAAGGTTTACCCCACTTGTACCATGTTGTATAATTAGTAGTGATGGGCAAGCCAGTTCGGCCAAAATACAAACCAACCTGAACATGCTGAAGTGTTTGTAAATGAGCGACTTCCGAACACTTTCAGCTGTTTGGATCAGTTTGGATAGCCATTGTATCACAGGAAATGCAGTGCAGGAAGTGCCACAACAGGAGGAATCCACAGGAAGGATTACAGACAAGGCTCTGGTTCCTCATCGGATTGCCGAGCTGTCCATCTCTAAGGTGGCACCTGATTGGGATGCTGCTCTAACAACCCAGGGTCCACCTTAGACCTGTGCAGAGGAATCGGACAGAGGAGCAGCGCTCTGTAGGCTGTTCCTGGCTGCAGATTCTGTGTGCTTGTGCAACTTGCATTTTAATTACTTCTTAGACTTTTTGGCCCCTTGGGCAACAGAGGAAGAAGAAGTCGACTCTAAAAAACTGAAAGAATTACATATATATATATATATATAAAGTACTAAAACAAAATAAGTGAATTAAACCTGGGGAAGTTGGGGGTGGGGAGTAGGGGACTGGGAGTCAGGGACTTGGGAGGGAACTGAGCCAAGGACTGGGTGTGGGAGTCAGGGATTGGGGTGGGGAGTTATATTATTGAGAAGACTCGGGGAGGTGAGGAGGAACTTGGAGGAGGAGATGGGGGCAACTTGTTGTGAGAAAAAACTTGAAAGCAGACTAGAGTGCAGACAAGAAAGAAGAAGAAGAAGAAGAAGAAGAAGAAGAGAACAAGAGATTGAAGAGACTTCACCATTAAGTGCCAGAGCCAGACTGCCCATTTTTTTGGGGGGGAGGTAGCAGTCTAGCAGAGGGGGTGAAGTCTGTTGAAGTGTGCCAGTGTGCCACCCATTACCACACCACTCCCAATTAGTCTTCTTGCTGTTTGCCCACTTCCCCCCAACAACAAGTCAGCTCTCTCAGTTCTCCTGCCTGTTCTCACTCAGCCACTTCAGTGCAGATTTCTATTTTTTTATTTAATATAATCTGTGAGTATGTGACTGTGTGTGAAATAAAAAATCTGCCAGGCTAGCCAGTCATCATTGCACCAGTGCCACTTCTTGAATATTGTGTAGACAACTCCCCAAGAAGTCAGTTATCTGTCATCCTCCTCCCTGTGCTCACTCAGTGGGGTATACACTTTGGCTCAGTGGGCAGGGCATTCTGTTACATCATGTGGGATAAATAAAAAATCCTTGAAGGGAAAAAGTACTGTGTCAGAGAGGCTTAGGCTAGGCAGGGTCCCTGATTCTGTCTGGTTAACACCAGCACCTGCAGCATCACCCTTAGCATAGGTGGTGTGTGAAATAAGTGTGTGTGTGTGTGTGTGTGTGTGTGTGTGTGTGTGTGTGTGCATGTGTGTACATATGTGTGTGTGTGTGTGTAATAAAATCTGACAGATCGTTGTCAGTGCACCAGTGCCCCTTATTGAGTACTGTGTGATGCCCCCCCCCCGGAAGTCAGTCATCTGTCATCTTCCTCCCTGAGCTCACTCAGTGTGGTATAAGCTTTGGGTCAGTGGGCAGGACATTCCATCACATCACATGGAATACATAAAAAAAAATCCTTGAAGGGAAGAAGTACTGTGTCAGAGAGGGTTAGGCCAGGCAGGGACCCTGGATCTGTGTGGGTAGCAGTAGTGCATGTAGCATCACTCTTAGCATAGATGGTGTGTGAAATAATTCTGTGTGTGTGTGTGTGAAATAAAATCTGCCAGATACAGTAGTCATCAGTGCAGCAGTGCCACTTGTTGCATACTGTGTGACCCCACCCAAGAAGTCAGTCATCAGTCATCTTCCTCTCTGTGCTCGCTCAGTGGGGTATAAGTTTTGTCTTAGTGGGCAGGGCATTCCATCACATCACATGGAATAAATAAAAAAAAATAATAACCACTTTTTACCCTGAACAAGCGACAGAGTGGCATTATGAGTACTCCAGAAAACAGTAAAGCAAAAGTCGGGGGCAGAGGAAGTAACAAACATAAAAAGTTTATTCAAGAGCCCACAAAGAAAGAGGCTCAAAAGTGAAGTACAACAACAAGAAGCACCATAGTCTGTTGAAGGGGCTGAACTAAATACTACTATTATCAAATGTGTAGGCTAACTCTCACAATACTGAAAACCCAGCAATGGTTGGTGGACTGTCTATGTCAGAAGGGCTCAGTAGTACAGCCAACAAAGTGTCGAAAGACAGTGGCAATAGCAAGTCATCTGAGAAAAAAGTGCAAAATCAGAGTATTCCAATTATACATAAAGTTAAAGCACTTACAGGTACAACTTGCAGTGGAGTTGCTTGATTTGCAACACATGCATATCGAATAACTCTTTGACTGCAAATGTTAGCTCTACTGAGTCTGATAATGATGATGGTGAGACTGATGATGATGAGCTTGTGACTTTACCTTTAGCGATGTCTCATTCTGGTTCTGACAGTGACAATGTGGATAAAGATAATGACAGTAGTAGAGTGTCAAAAGGGAAAAAGAAACAGTCAAAGGCACAAGCCACACAAGGTGAAATAAAAGTCTGACAGTAGTGATGATGATCATGGCAATAGTGCTGCAGAGGATTCTATGGTTGTCTCACCTGATGAACCTGACTCCTCCGCTGATATGTCTTCCCAAGGTAAACCCAGCCACTCGACTCCTAATCCTAATGAGGTCATTACTAGACATAGACAGTTCACCTCTACTGTTTCGAATCATTTTTACATAAACCCCAAGGATGCTTGCCAAGCTATATGTGTGCATTGCAAAACATGTTAATAGGGGAAAAAATAAAGGGCATCTTGGAACCACAACAATGATGCGACATCTTTCGCTAATTCACCCTATCGTTGTATATGGTTCAAAAAAACAGTCTAACATTGGTGGCTGGAAATCTAGCAGGGCTCTCAGCGAACAGGAATATTTCACTGAAACAGTGGGAGACGAGCACCAGGCAAGATCCAAAAGTGCACTTTCGCCTCACGGTCACGGTCATGATAATTGTAAGGTTCTCTGTTTCACCAGGCATGGCTTGTAGTCATACAATGCTCCCAGCCAAATGTAACTTTACCTGCCCATAAGAGGCAGATGAAGGTAAAAGGAGTTTTTGAAAGAAAGTCTAAATATTCATGAAACCATCCCATAGCATTGGCAATAAACTGTAAAATAGCAGAAATGATTGTACTTGATTTGCAGCCATACTCTATTGTGGAAGATGTGGGTTTCAGAAGGCTTAGGAATTAGAGCCACAATATTTAATGGCAAGTAGAAAATACTTCTCAGTAACTGCTGTGCCCAGGATGTATGACAGCTTAGTAGTTCAAGTAATGCATGCTCTTCGAGAGGATGCGGACAAGGTAGTTCACTTCACTACTGATATGTAGACTAGCAGCCCCGCCATTGCCTGTCTTTCTCTTACTGCACACTGGGTCACTTTTATGGGCAACTCATCATCATCCTCATGTACTACTAGTCTGTCAGCTACCATTTTAACCAGTACTACTACTACTACGACTACTATCTCTCAGAGCTCAGAAAAAGACATCACATTTCAGAAAATGGCAGTTCTCCATGTATGTCACTTTCAAGACATACATACAGCACAGGGGCACATGCTAGAAGCTGCAGGTGAAGACAGCACATCTTATTTTAATTCAGATTACAGCGGGAGAAGGCTGTAGATCCCGTTTGACTTTTACACTGTACAAGTCATTGTAATTTGCAAGGCATGACATACCGGTGACTCCCTCACCTCGAGGGTCGCCAACCCTTGACGAGCATTATTAGGATGCTCTGGAATAGCCAATTCAGGCTACCAAACATCTTCCAAACCGATCTTTTAAGGGCGGTTTTCTGGCATTGTCTGCTGGCTGAGCGATCAAATCAGAGAAGGGTTGCTATAACAACTGCTGACATCACTTGGGGGCTACATAATGCTCTGCTCCAGCAAGCAGCTAAACTTACAAGGGGCATATGTGAGAAGCTGTAGGTGAAGTCAGCATGTCTTATTTTAACTAAGATTACAGCGAGAGAAGGCTGTTGATCCCATTTGACTTTTAAACTGTACAACCCACTGTAATTTGTAATGCATGGCTTATTGGTGACTCCTGCACCTCATGGGTCACCGGCACTTGACGAGCATTATTAGGGTGCTCTGGATTAGCCACTTCAGGCTACCAAACATCTTCTAAACTGATCTTTTAAGAGCAGTTTACTGGTGTTGTCTGCCAGCTGAGTGATCAAATCAGAGGAGGATTGCCATAACAACTGCTGATGTCACTCAGGGTGCCTGTATAATGCTTGGCTCCAGCGAGCAGAGTCAAGCGCAGAGCAGAGATGATGCAGGCAGAGGCCAGCAGCATCAGCAGGGGAAGCATGGAAGCTGGGCCACCACTCTAACCTGTAAGTAAAAAAAAAGAAACGCTGAATTGAGACAGGTTAAGGTAGGCTCTGGTAAAGTTCCATAAGATGGCTAGTAAGAAACATAGAAACATAGAATTTGACAGCAGATAAGGACCGCTTGGCCCACCCAGTCTGCCCATTTCCCTACCTAATGGATAAGCTGCAGATCCTAGTTAACCAGCAGCCTACTTCTTCCTACCCCAACCCCCTAGAATTGCCTTATGACTGTCCCATGCATGCTTGAATTCCACCACTGTTTTTGACTCCACAACCTCCTCTGGAATGCCGTTCCATGCATCCACAACCGCTCTGTGAAAAAATACTTCCTTAAATTACCTCTGAGCCACCCCCCCATCTTCAAATTGTGCCCCCTTGTTCTTGCACACCTTTTTTTTTGAAAGTTGCTACCCTCTTGGACTTTGTTGATTCCTTGAGGTACTTGAAAGTTTCTATCATGTCCCCCCTCTCCCTCCTTTCTCAAGGCTATACATATTAAGCTCCTTAAGTCTCTTCATATGTCTTCCAGTGCAGACCCGGCACCATTTTAGTTGCCCTCCTCTGGACAGCTTCCATCCTGTCTATGTCTTTGCGGAGATTGGGTCTCCAGAACTGCACGCAGTACTCCAGAAGGGGTCTCACCAGCTGTCTGTACAGAGGGATAATAACTTCCTGTTTTCTACTGGTGATGCCTCTCCCTATGCATCCCAGTATCCCCCCAGCCCTCCTTGCTACCCTCTCACATTGCTTGCCCACCTTTAGGTCATCTGATATGACTACCCCCAGGTCCCTTTCCATTTTTGTTGTTGTTAGTATCTCACCCCCCATTGTGTACTCTTCCCCTGGGTTTTTGTTTCCCAGGTGCATTACCTTGCACTTCTTAGCATTGAATCTAAGCTGCCATACATTTGACCATTCCTCTAACCTTGCCAAGTCCCTTCTCACCCTTTCCACCCCACCTTGTGCATCAACTCTGTTACAGATCTTTGTGTCATCTGCAAAGAGACATACTTTTCCTTCCAGTCCCTCTACAATGTCGCTTATAAAGACATTGAAGAGGACCGGTCCTAATACTGAACCCTGCGGTACCCCACTAGTAACTCCCCTTTCTTCAGAGTGGACTTCATTTACTATTACTCTCTGTGTCCTATTCTCCAGTCAATTCTTTACCCAAGCTGTCATCTTGGGACCCACTCCCAGGCTGGCTAACTTGTATATTAATCTTTTGTGTGGGACTGTGTCAAATGCCTTGCTAAAGTCTAGGTAGACCATGTCCACAGCCCTCCCTGATCTACTGCTTTGGTCACCCAGTCAAAGAAATCTATCAGATTTGTCTCACGTGACCTTCCCGCTGTGAATCCATGCTGCTTTGGGTCCTGTGCCCTCTGGCCTCTAGACACTCAACAGTTCTTTCCTTCAGAAGTGATTCCATCATTTTCCTACCACTGAGGTTAAACTAACAGGTCTGTAGTTTCCAGCTTCTGCCTTGCTCCCACTTTGTGAAGGGAATCACATCTGCCCTCCTCCAGTCCTCCGGTACCACCCCATCCTCCCATGATTTGTTAAAGAGGGTAGACAAAGAAAGACAAAGCTACAGCTAAGGTGAACAGGAGAGACATTCTGGCACTGTTACATGAGGAGGGTTCAGTAGTTAAATGTATGAATTGCGATATATACAGTCCAATAAAAGGCACTGGAAAAGGAAAGGACTATGTGTGTTACAAATGTGAGACAGTAAAAGATTTATACAAAACTAGGGAAAAACTGCTACAAGAAATTCAGGACCTCAAAGAAATGGCTAAAATTGAAGAATTTATTAATACTTTAGAGGATGAAAACCACATGGCTCCAATGACCAAAGGAAAAAGATTAAGAGAGAGTACTTTAAGCCCAAAAAATGCTAGTGAAGAAAAACAAGCCACAAAAACAAGTAGGGAAATTTTTTCTGAACAAATGCTAAATAGAAAACAAGTGACTGTGAGGAAAAAGGCAAAAACCAAAGTGGATACACCGCGTGAATCTGATTCAATTAGACAAACTAATAGATTTGCACCCCTTTAGGAAGAAATGCAAACCAACACCCCCAACACAAACCCCAAACTAAGAAATATAGAAAAGTTTGTCTTGGATGATTCGATAATTAAATATTGTGATGCTTATGTCTGTAGGGAAGACAATGAAAACACAACACTCGTGTGTTATCCAGGAGCAAGGATTAATGATATTAAGGAAAATATCAATAGAATCAATATGCCAAAATATTCATCAACCATATTGCATGTAGGAACAAATGATGTGGGGCAAGAGCACAAAAAAGATTTGTTATAACCTAATTTCACTAGGAGAACAACTGATAAATAATGACATTCAGGTTGCAAAATCTGGACTTTTACTGATCCCAAGGGTTCACAAGGAAAAAAATCATACAATATATAGAATAAATATTAGGTAAAAAACTGGTGTGCTGATAGAAATATCGCATTTACAGACAACTGGAACACCTTTAATAAAAAAATCTGAATTATATAGTCATGATGAACTTCACTTAAACAACAGAGGAACTAAATTATTAGCAGAAAACTTTAGGCAATATTGGGGACAAGTGAATTTAAACTAACTAGGAACTGGGTAAGCTGCCAGTCAATATCTAAGAAAAGCAAGGTGCTAAACATATGCACAATAAGCAAAACAGTCATAAAATAAATAGAATAAATGTACCTTTTAATGCAAGAAGCATGAATAATAAATTAAATGAGCTCCATGCTCTCTGGGATGACCCCAATCTTAAATTATTTTGGGTATCAGTACAAGGAATGTGTCAACAGATTTTTCCAGATGTTGTTCCTGATCCACCCCTTTTACTCTTGGGATGTGCTAAGCCGAATGTGCCCAAACATAGCCCAGGGGCCCAATGGGTTATTGCAGTTGGGGTTACAGCCAAAAGACTCATATTATTAAATTGGAGATCCTCAGCGACACCCTCCTTCCAAGAACTCCTCCTGGCACTAGTCCAAGGGGCTATATTTGAAAGCATTTCCAGCTTCGCTGTTGGCTCTGTGGTTCAATTTGAGAAATGCTGGCAACCTTATCTGCAGTCAAAATATTGTCATAATCTCCACCCCTGAATTGTCTCAAAGGATACTGTTACTCCTGGGTTTGATTCTCTTCCCTTTGTCGGAAAGTGGTGCCTCCCTCTCATGGTTCCAGTTTTCCTTTCTATAGGCCCCTCACCTAGTAAAAGATTGCCTTTTGTATATAGTTGATATGGTTACATGCGATATGAAAGACACACACCAGTTTGCCAGCCTGGTGCTAGATTGGACCCAGCATGCTAATATAGCTACATAGATACATAGATACATAGACAGTGTCAGCAGATAAGGGCCTATGGCCCACCTAGTCTGCCCATTTGAGCTTGTAAGTTCAGTTTGTTTTCCTAGAAGTCTATTTCCCTTACCCCTGACCTCTAGAATTCCTTTATGTCTATCCCATGCATTCTTAAATCCGTGATTGTTTCAGCCCCACCACTTCCTCTGGCAGGGTGTTCCACTTGTCCACCACCCGTTCTGTGAAGAAATTCTTTCTCATGTTTCCTCTGAATCGTCCTCCTCCAACTTCATCCCATGCCTCTAGTCCTGAAACATCTTTTTCGCTTAAAATAGTGTTTTCCTGCACCCTGTTCCTCCCTGTAAGATACTTGTATGTCTCTATCATATCCCCTCTCCTCCTCTCCTCCAGGGAGTACATGTTCAGTTCCTTCAACCTGTCTTCATAGGACTTGTGATGCAACCCATGCACCATCTTTGTTGCCCTCCTCTGAACCTTCTCTACCCTGTCTATGTCCTTACGTAGGTATGGTCTCCAGAACTGTACACTGTACTCCAGGTGGGGCCTCACTAGTGTCTTGTATAGCGGAATTATGACCTCCTTTTCCTGCTGGTGATGCCCTGCCTATACATCCCAGCATCCTATTTGCTTTACCTGATGCCTTGTCACACTGTTTCCCTACCTTGAGGTCATCAGAGATGACAACCCCAAGATCCCTTTCCTGCTTGGTGCATGCTATATCCTCACCCCCCAACAAATCCCCAACAAGCTATACACTTACCCTACTATACGCAGGTCCCCTTTGCCCTAGTGGTATTAGGGATCTAGCTGGGCCCTCATCACTCCTGGGTTAGATGTTAGCTTATTTTCTAGTTTTGCTAGTACAGTACATTTGATATCACTGCATATATCAACTCATTCTATTATATCTCTATGTATAATTGCAATCTTCTGGTCATACTATATGTTGTGGTATGGTCCAGACTTGAAATGTATTACTCTGTACATTTGTGTGTGTCTCCCTTTAAATAATAAAAATTGTTAAACTTTAAAAAAAAATGAGCTCCATGCCATTATTGACAGCTTGCCTACAGAGATAATTGATATAACTGAGACATGGTGGAATACTGATAAAGATATATGGAGAATTAACATTGAAGTATACCAATGGTACAGAAATGACAGATGTAACCAAAAAGGGTGGGAGTTGCAGTTTATATTATCAACCAACTAAAATCCATGGACATTACTGATAAAATCAATGAAGAACTTAGCTCTGAATCTATTTGGATAAAAATTAATGGTGGATGCTGCAAATCAATAATTGTCAGTTTTATATACCATCCCCCAAGTAGCACAGTTGAGACCACACAATCCATCATTAGGGAAATTGAGAAAGTGAGTGAATTGGGGAATGTTGTAGTTATGGGGGACATTAATCTAGGAGAGATTGATCGGGTAGAGGGCATCGCATCTAGTAGTATTGCTAAGCAGTTCCTCAAAAACTGTAATAAAAACCATCTAAAACAGCATATCCAAGAGCCAACAAGAAACAAACATATATTGGATCTAGTAATAAGCTCTGAAGGGCTCCAAATAGAATCTTTCAAGGTGGGCCCCCCACTTGGAAACAGCTACCACAATTCAGTCAGTTGCACTGTACAATCTGAGTATATACCATAAAAAAGTATCACAGAGATTTATTTGTATGAGAAAGCTGACTTTGGGTAAATCAAGACTTAGTTACAGGACATAAAGTGGGATTGTTTGTTACAAAACAAGGCAACAGAGGAAATGTGGAATATTATTAAAAAGCATATCATAAAAATTGCAGACAAACATATTCCAAAAATTAGGAAGCAAAAAAAAAAAAATAACAACAAAAGACCAAAGTGGCTAAATAAAAAGATTAAGAGACTTCTTAAAAAAATAAAATAAATTATATAAAAAAACAGAGACAGTCACCCACAGAAACATCAATTAAAATTTATAAAAACACCTAAGGTGCTGTAAAAGAGAAATTAGGAAAGCAAAAATAAACATGGAAGTCTCATAGGCACGGAAAACAAGAAAGGATAACTTAAAATTGTTATATGTGTACATTTCCTCATTAAAAAAACACAGTCTCAGGTTGGCCCCATTGTACATGATAACAAAACAGTGAAAGACAATGCAGAACTAGCAGAATTATTTAATAATTATTTCTGCAACATCTGTAATAAGGACTCAAGACCTCTTAACACAATTAACACAACAAATAATAGAATCAAAATTAGTGAAGCAGATATTAGATACAAAATCAATACTTAAAAGAAATTCATCCCTGTACCTGACAAAATATCTGTAAGATTATTACAAATTATGGATGAAAATATTACAAAACAGTTAAAGATGTTGTTGAACAATCATTAAATACAGGTACAATACCCTCCAATTGCAAATTGGCTCATGTGGTGCCTATTTTCAGAAAAGGCGATATAGCAAGACTTGAGAACTATAGACCTATTAACCTTACCTGTGTATGCTGTAAGATCTTAGAATCTATAATTAAGGACAGGTTGTCAACTCACGCTGGAGAGATGTGACATGGCATAGCATGGCTTTAAATGGGGTAAGAGTTGTACTACCAATCTGTTTTGTTTTATGAGAAGATTAGCTCAACCCTGGATCTGAAAAGTCCATGTGATATAATATATTTGGATTTTGCCAAAGCTTTCAATCTCACCCTCATAGGCTATCATAACTAAACTAAAAACCTGGGCATTGATGCAATTTGCATAAACTGGATATGTGAATGACTTAAAATCAAATACAGAGAGTTGTGGTGAATAGGCGCTTGTCTGGGGTGGGGTGTATCTGCCAGGGGTGCCTTGGGGGCTCCGTTCTAGGCCATTAGCATTCCAGATTTTTATTGCTGATCTGTCATGTAACCTGGATAGCTGGATGTCCAAATACACTGGTGTCACTAAGCTAGGTGGCTCCTCTAGTACAGAAATAGAAACAACTGTCATTCAGAGAGATCTAGACAAACTTGTCAAATGGATAGATGATTGGGGTATGAGATTAAATTTGAAGAAATGCAAGGTGATACACCTGGGAAAAAAATAATAAATGATCCAGTTATTATATGCAGAATATTCCCCTACCCAAAGCTGATAGTGAAAGGGATTTGGGCATTGCGATCTCTAGTGATTTTAATACTAACAAACAAACAAACCTTAGAGGCAATAAAAAATGCAACGGAAACATCTTGGGCCATAAAAAGGAATATTACATCAAGGAATAGTGAAGTTATGATGCTTTTGTTTAGGGCATATGTGCACCCCCACTTGGAGCTTGCAAGCCAACTTTGGAATCTTTTAAAAAAATACAAAATAAACAAGATTGAAAAAGGTCAAAGAAAATGTACAAAGTCAATAAAAGGCTTGGAGGGAAAAAGTTATGAAGAAAGATTGTAGTCATTAAGTTAATGGGCCCGATTCTCAAAACATTACATCTGGCGTAAATTGACTTACGCCAAAAAAAAATGGCGCAAGTAGCAATGTACACCAGCAGTTGCAACATTTGGTATTCTACAAAGCAGCCGGTTACATGCCGCAGGATGCTTGCACCAAAGTGGACTTACACCACCAGTTATGCCCTAAACCTCCTGTGACATGCTGCTAGGGGGTTAACAGCAGCAGTTGCACCCTATTCTGGAAGGGCAGCAACCAAGTCCCCCAGTCTGCTATTCTCAAACAACCCATGAAGGACATCCACCAAAGTACAGTTACACCAGCTTTTAGCTGGTGTAAGTGGACTTTACGCCCTCTGGAGGTTGCGCAAATGTGCCCCTATCCATCCCCCAGTACATGTAGCCCCCACCCCCCAACCCCCAGTCTGTAAAGCCAGACAGGGCTTGCCCATGCCCACAACACCCTATCTCTGGTTAAAGCCCCTCTGAGGTTTGTCATGCTCCCCTGACCCCTCAATATTGTAACACAGCCCCTCTGGGCTATGTCATGCCTCTCACCCCCCCGATATTTTAATACAGCCCCTCCAGGCTTAGTTATTTCCCCCCGACCCCCGATATAGTTTCAAAGCCCCAAATCCCTGCAATGTGGAAACAGCACCCACCCACAACCCTTGACCCGAGCCCCAATATGTAGGCATATAAAGCAAATATTCCCCAATACCCTGGTTGTCAAAGTGCCCCCCCACTCCTCCCACCCAGCAGTGCTGACCTCCCGTTCCACCCCGACCACTTACAGGCCAGTGACTGGCACAGCCCACCTCTCACCACCGTGGCCAGCTGCCATATGAACATGAATGAGTATGTACTACTGTTCTGTACATATTCGCACTGCACACTGCACTTTTGTACAGTACAGTAGTACACGCTCATTAATGTGCTGTCAGCGGCTGGCTGTGGTGGTGAGAGGTGGGCTGTGCCAGTCACTGGCCTGTAAGGGGTCGGGGTGGGAGCAGAGAGGTCAGGCACTGCCAGGTGGGGGGTGAGTGGAGGGCCACTAGACCACCAGGGTAATGGGGAATATTTGCTTTATATGCCTGCATATCAGGGATGGGGTCAGGGTTGGGGGTTGGTGCTGTTTGCACATTGTGGGGATTCGGGGCTTTGTAACTATATCAGGGGTTGGAGGGCATTGAAAATGCCCAGAGAGAGACTGTATTAAAATATCAAGGAGTTGGGGTATCAAAGCCCGAGGCTGGGAATGTATTGGGGGTCAGGGTATGAACAAGCCCTGTGGGCTTTAGCAACAAGGGGTTGGGGGCATGGAGTATTTTAAGGGCTGTATGGACTGGGATTGGGGCATTGGGGGTGATTGCTCTTCACAACCGGGTTAGGCCTATGAGCACACCCTCCAGGTATGTGCCTCCTTGTTTGGCGTATTTGTGGGTTTGTCACAAGTCACAGGACTTAGCCTCGGGGACTCGGCCCCTTACAGAACTGGGTGCAGGGTCCTTGATGTAATGGGGTTTGGCGCAAGTCACCTTTGACGGCTCAGGCCCAATGTCTCTTACCACAAGATGGATACGTGGTGATGTTTTACTCATGTTTGATATTATGCAGGACCCTTATTATTTAAATATTACATTCAAAGAAGGGCACATGGAAACTAGAGGTCACCCATTACAAATTTAGGGAAGAAAATTTTCACCTAATCAAAGGAAGTACTTTTACACACTAAGGGTGGTGAAAGTATGCAACAGTTTATCACTTGTGGTAGTGATAAGAAAGACAAAAGCAGAGTTCAGAAAGAAACTGGATCCTTTTGTACTAAATGGGGGCTGTTTGAAGTATTACTGAAACCTGACACAAAGGAGCAATGATGGCATCCACCTTCTCGCTCCTGACAACTCTTATTATGAACCTTAGTATGAGCGGCATATTCAGCAAGAACTGGAAAGACTACTTACTGCTTGGATCGCTTCACAGGGTTTGAAAGTTGTTTTTTTGTTGCCGACAATGGTTCAAATATTAAAAAAACACTTCATGATGGCAACTTACGTACATATACGCTGTTTGCTATTGTCTTAACCTAATCATTCAAGCTTCCTGGATAATGACCAGCGAGTATCAACCACTGTGGGTACAGCAAGAAGTGTGTGGGCCACTTCAACCATTCAGTGAAAGCCCATGACATCTTGCTTGATATCCAGAAGGACAAAGGCCTTCCTCATCTCCAGCTAGTTCAGGATGTAGCAACAAGATGGAATTCAACTTACTTTATGATTGAATGCATCCTTGCACAAAAGGTAGCTATCATTGCGTATATCATGTACAATGATATTGGGGAGGGCACTGCATTCTATTCTGCTCAGTGGTCTCTGCTTGAACAGTTGTGTCACATTCTGAAACCATTCATGAGTGTTACAGAAGAGGTGAGTGCAGAAAAGGCATCCCTTAGCCAAGTTATTCCACTCATTCTACTTTTAAAAAAAAGGTTGGAGAAAATGAGGAGCAACTTAGATATGAACCAATCTCTAGTCAGTAACATGCTTACCAGACTTAGCAATGATGAGAAATGATCAGCCATGACATGGAGCAAAGAGTATATCTTAACAAGATTGCTAGATTCACGTTTCCAGAACAGACACCTTCCTGATGTGGTTTCTGATGATTTGGAGGAGTGGAACTACAAGCAACTTTTGATTAATGCAGTAGAGGAGGTTTCATTAGGAGGATTGGCAAGCAGTACTACAATGACACCACCTCAAATTCAACAGACTGCTCTAACAACCAGTACAGAAGCAGACAATGAGGAGGATGACATTTGGGGCCAGCTGCAGGACATTGAAATTCCACAAGGAGAAAATGCATGCTCAGTAGTAAGCATGGTAGAGCTGTCTAAGCCCAACATTACTATTAAGGATGACCCTTTAGCTTATTGGCAAGAGAAAATAAATCATGCTGGCCAAAGCTGGCAACCCTGGCTTGTAAGTATATTGGATGTCCACCCTCCAGTGTCTGTTCTGAGCATTTATTTAGCTCTGTTGGGGATGTTGTGACTGATAAATGAATATGACTAACACCAGACAATGTGGAGAGACTAACATTTTTGAAGGTTAACTTCCAAACTTTGGCTGCATATGTGATGCTGATCTTGAAGAAGATGACATTGACAGCAGTACCTGTGCTCCAGCTGTGGAGTGACACAGGGTGTAGCCAGGAATTTTAAACTTGTACTCAAAACTGATGCACTGTTGCCCCCATGTAATCATAACCCAAAACGCACTGCCACGCCACACCAACAATAGGCCTGCCCCCCTCCATTTGCCATGTCTGAGTTCAAGTAATCAGTTTTTTCCTGTAATCCTCCTTCCTTTGTTTTCTGCCTGCCTGATAAGTTGTGCTTGTTTGTATATTTAGCTAGTGGCATCAGTGCCCCATTGCAAACAATAAAGGCAACAGGGCTCAGCGCAACACAGCCACAATGTGACTCACCATGTCCTTGCTTCCCTCTTTTTGTTGCCCGTCTGATTTTTTTTAACTGTACCCTGCTGAGTACTGTGCGTATGCCTGCCGACACCCCTCGACATATCATCTTTCAGTTTTGAGACTCTGTGGACCGATTAAATGTAGAGATCTGGGACTTGCCTGCCTTTTGACCACATCATTGTCATCCTGTGGGTGGGTGGGAGGTGCAGCCAGTACATCTTATTCTCGTCATCACTTACTGACAGCAACTGTGACAGAAAAGTCCCTGATCTCACACACAGTCGCTTTCTCATTTAGATGAGATCATTTATTTTATTACCTAATGCACCTAAGAATAATTATTTCTTATATAAACATAGCCCTATTTTTTTCCTCTGATAGCAGTGGTAGTAGTAGCAGTGGTGAAGTGGTCACTTTGGACTGCCTGGTGCTCTTGTTCCTTCACATTGCTTTGCGTTGCATTCCGTACCAAGACCTGTTGCTATGCTAAAATAATTGGTGACATACAAAACCACACTGATGCCTTCTACAAAAAGTCAAACTCTGGAGACTGGTTTAAAAAATAGAGATCTAGGACTTGCCTGCCTTTCGTCATCCTGGGGTGGGTGGGTGGGAGGTGCAGCCAGTACATCATGTTCATGTCATCATGTACTGGTAGCAACTGTGGCAGACAAGTCCCTGTTCTCACACACAGTTGGTTTGTCATTCTAAGGAGATCATTTACCTAAATGCACACAATTAAATAACCACATTGATAAATGCTGCTAGCCCTGATTGTCTCCCTCATAGTAGTGGTAGTACTACTACAAACTAAAGTATAATTATTTGAACACACTATTATCCCCTTCTAAAAATCAGACTCAAGAGGAGACCATTTATTTACAAACTCGAGATCTGGTCTGGGACTTTCTTGTCACCCCAGTCACTTTCTCATTCTTTTCTAAGCAGTCATTTCTGGCAAATGTGCCATAACCATATTGATTTCAGTGCTGGATAGACTACTTCTGGTTTTCCCCTGATTGTAGTAGGTGGGGGTAGTAGTTGACTGCAGTCTTGAAGTGGTAGCTGGCTGACTGGCTCTCTCTGACTGGCTGCCCTCTGCTCTGGCCTTGTGCTTTCTTTGTGTTCCTGCTTCTTCATCCTTAACTGCCTAAAACACATCTGGCCTGCCTGCCTGCACCAGTTGGGAAACAAAAATCCCTACTGTTAATAATATAACTTATACACAGACAGTATTAGTATTACTTTCTTAAATGTCAGAAACAGAAGAGTGATCAGAGAGCATTCTCTACTACTGAGCAGTGGTTTTTTTTTCTACAGATATGTTGATTAAAAACAGTTTAAAATGATTTTTTAACATACGTTACCATAAAACAATAAAGGTTCGAATAGGGTTCAGATAAGGGTCTAAACCTTTATCAGAACCTTTTAAAACCTCAGAACCTTTTGTGGTTCTCCCATCCCTAATAAATAGTGTGAAAATGTTTCCCTGTGGTTACTAAATTTGTAGTTACAGTACTCAACAAAATATTGCCTTTTTCTTCCTGGGGCAAAGCTCCTTTATGCTCCTCCCTGCTTTTCTGCTCCATTGTTGGGGCCTCAACAGCTGCACCTTATCTTCTGGCCAGCTTGGGAAAGGTGGTTGGATTTCCTAACAACCCATCTCTCCTCTCCAGTCAGAAAGCTGGAGTAACTGAAGGTTTGTATATTCTTCTGGAAACCAAGCAGTTCACTTCTGTGATGCACTTGGCTTCTGCTAGCCCCAGGATGGGAAACCTTAACAAGCACTGCTGCCGGTCTGGCTAAATCTTCCTTTTAAATCAAACAAACGGGTTGAATTAAATGAATGCTAACAACAGACTATAAAGTTAGAAGCAAAGTTTCAATCACAAGGTCTTTTAGGTTTGATGTATGAAGTAGAAGGTAAGCATAGATAATAGAGGATGTACGGAGCAAACTGGGGATTATATATACTGTATGCAGGGATGGCAAGCACAGTATGTAGGTGCATTTCGGAAGAAAAATGGTAGAAGCATTTTTAGAACAGAAGCAGGAAATCTGTCCTTAATGTGAACTGTGGAATCTACAGTATATATGATAGTTTTTTTTTCTTGAATTAAATATGATAGCTTTTTCTTGAATTAAACATTACACTGGATGTTGTTAGATGCATCTCACTGTAAGGCTGGCTTCAAGTAAGAAATTAGAAACTTTCATAGTTGGAATCTTTAGGAATGTGTGACAGTAGCTTCTCCTCAGTGAATATTTGTAGGTGTTTGTTTCGTATCTTGGAAACTTCATATATTCCAAAAATATGTATGTGTTTTGGAAAGCAAATAAGGTGGTGTGGTGTACCTGAGGGTTATTATTGGTTGTAACACAGAGGTGATGTTGCTGCTGTACAGGTCGTTGGTTAGGCCACAGAACATGTGCAAATCGAGTCACAAAACTACATCAGTCTCGATATGAACCCCTTGATTGCTTCGTGCCACTGTGGCACTTCCTTAGGTGGGCAGGGTTTGGCTATCGAGTCACCTCATTTATCAGTGCATTTTAAAGGGACAAGGTCTATTTTAAAAGAAACTTCTCTGTTAATAATTATACTATACAAATCCAAACTAGGCTTCATACATTAAAACGAGAGAAACTGCTCCTGAAATGGTGCTCAGATTAGTCTCATGGAAACTTGTATATGTTAGGCAACAACAGTGCTAACATGGAAATTACTACACAGTCCACACTAAAAGTGCTTATCCTGATGTGAAAGTATTAAAATGCTATGCTCTGCTACACCTACTTTAAGTGCCAAGAACAGTGCAAGCAGTGTAAAAGCTTTTTTAAATAAAAGAACAAAACAACCGTTTCACTGAGGTAGAAAGGATAAGTAGGATTTTTACATTTAAGCAAAACACTGACCACAGTGTACTATAGACAACTATATATGCTATGCAAAATTAATCAGGAGAATTTTTCCTATAAGTGTAAAAGGTCAGTAGTGATTAGGCACCCCCATTATAGCAGGTTTATTAAATATGAGCAGTAAGATTACATCTAATATTAAGAATATGTAACAAAAAACTAAAACAGGATGGCACAGGGGAGAAGTCCAGTTCTTCATTCAGTCCTCCCTCACTAAGACCTTGCAGTCCAAAAATTCGGTGCGATTCACACTGTAATTGTCTTTTTATTCCATCACTTCTTCATTCTGGACATATAAATGTTTGAGTGATTCAGTTCCTATGAAAAAATACAATAGGGCTTGTTAGCATTTGCTTGGGCAAAATGAACAGCCACTAAAGAGTTAGGATCCCCTTCTAAAATATCTGACGTGCTCTGTGCTCTTATTTTGAGAAGCGTAATTCTCCTGCCTATATATACTTTGTTACAGAGACAGACCAGTCAGTATACAACAAAGTTTGTCTCACATGTCATAAATTCCCTGATCTCAGTGGTCTTACCAGTAACTGGCTGCATGAGTGTCTTACTGTTAGTGATGTACTTACATGTGTCGCATTATAGAATTCCACTAGTTTGGAGTCCAGCCAAGTCAATCCATCAGTACTTGTACTGAGTAAATTACAATTGAACATGCATTCAGATATGAAGCCCCATTAAACATTAGAATCTGGAGTTTATTTGGACAGTTTCTCAAGGTTTTGTCACACTGGAGAATTGGCCAATGCTTTCTTTAACTTTCTGCTTGTGCCTCTGTCTCTGGACCCCCAGCTCCCTCAGACCCAAGGTACTCCCATCTGGTGGTACCCTTACCTCACGTGGGTTTCACCTCCTCCATTGAGCTTTGGATTGTCCCCCAGGTGGGGCAGGGGGATATACCCCTGCATACACTGATGCTTTGTCAGGAGGCATGTTCCTGGTGGGCAGGGTCCAGCTTTGGATGTACAGGGTCCTTGATCTACAGGGAGACCAGAGCTATTTTTATGGTTTCTTCTCTGCCCTTGAACTCCACATACTTAGACATCCAGGTGCTCAGTGCACTCTGAGCATAGCACTGCTCCATTGTCAGCAGACTCCTGCCCTCCCCTTGGCCCCACATGTGCACTGCCACCAGTGATCACCCAGATGTAAAGATGTGTGAAGTTGCTGAAATTCGCCCTGTGGAAAAAAAAAATCTGCAAGTTTGCTGAAATTTACAGAGCTGGGGACTGCAGTTCGCATTGTTGTTTGTCAGGCAGTTTGTCCAGAATCTGTGTGGCAAATGGCCAAGTTGCTGGTGAATCCCAAGGTGAAATGGATTTAATAAATAGTCACACCACCTCCAAAACCTCCTGGCACCCTCCTCCCTCCTCACCCCTGCCCTGGCTAACATCACGCTGCTGCTTATCTGTAACATGCAATCACTTTCCCCCCATGAATCAGATACACTCCCCCCATCTCCCACCATCACCTGAGTCCCACTGTCTTTAACAGTTACTCTTAGTCCCCCACCCAACCCCCGCACTGGTCTCCACCACCTTACTCCACCAACCAGCACCCAAAAAATACAATGCAGAGTGTCTGCTCTGTTGAGTGCCAAATCCCATCTCTTCATGGCTTGAATGAATGAATGATGATGTCTTAGGTCCTAGTAACTGCATTCAGTTCTGGAGACCTCACTTCAAGGAGGACATTGACCTTTTTGGAAACGGTGCAGAGAAGGGCTACTAAGATGGTCCATGGACTGCATCACAGGTCATAAGAAGCAAGACACAGGGAGCTGAACCTATACTCCCTTGAGCAGAGAAGAAACAGTGGGAACATGACTGAAACATTTAAGTGCATGAGGGGATTTAATGCAGCTCAGACATGCAATCTGTTTCAACAGAACACGGCAGCATGCACGAGAAGGCATAATATGAGACTGGTAGGAAGGTTCAAAAGCAACCTCAGGAAATATTTCTTCACAGAGAGAGTGTTAAACCTGTGGAACAGCCTGCCCCAGGAGGAGGTAGCACCAAAGACAATCATGGAGTTCAAACTTGCATGGGACAGACATAAAGGACAAGTAAGGACGAAAGGCTGCATGAGGGGTAGTTTCTAAGGCAGACTAGATGGATCTCACGGTCTCCATCTGCTGATGCTTTTTATGTTCTATGTTCTTAAAATCTGATTAATTGAAATTTCAACCAATCAGGTTTTACAAGGAGCAATAACATCACCATTTATTCATTAGAGCCATTATGAGATGGGGATTCGGACTTGGCACTAAACAGGCGCTATAACGACAGCTCTACACCAGGGACAGTTTTCTTTATTTGCAATCTTATACTGTATTTTGTGGATGCTAATGGGGAGGAGGAGTCATGGGACCAGAGGGGTGTGGTGGGGAACTGAGAGTAACTCTATAAAAGACAATGGAGGAGCTGGGGAGTGCATTTGGCATGTGGATGGGGAAGGAATTTCCTATGAAGATTACATTTGTTAACAAGAAAACCAGCAATGTGATGTTCCAGGGGGCAGAGGAAGACTAGAGAGGTGTAAGCAGGGGTAGGGAGTGGGGTTGACTTATTTCCAGGTTCTTGGGTTGGTGGAGGGAATTCTTTTACAGAACAGTGGGTGGAGGATGGTTTTAAAGTTTAAAAAAAACACCAGCAAAGTTGTCAGTTCAACTGTGGAATTTGCAATGTTCTTTTGTGAATGCAAATACAGTGGATTCATGCCAACTTCACCAGCAAATTAAAAAGTTGCAACAGCTCTACCCAGGTGGCAATACTGTGGAAGAGGATGGAACCCTTGCACCCTGGAGAAGGGGAGTGACTGGTGGGAGGCTCAGCCCTTCTCCCCCCCAGCCGGCACCCAACAACTCAGTACAATGTGTTTTACTTTATATGTTTAATTTTTGGTGTTCAGTTTGTGTATCCAGTTACACAAATGATATGCTGATCAGCTTCTTCTCATTTATTTCTAGGGACCAAATGGTTTTCCTCTCTTTCTCATTAACTTTTTGTAAGCATCCTTAATGCATTTCTCATCATAACCTCATTTAACAAATCTGGTTTTGAGGCTAGCTGCATGTTCTTAAAACTAATCTGGTTCTAAATGGTTTCTGCATAACTGCAGAAACTGACCATACAGGGTGTTTTGGACAAGGGCTCTTAGATGGGATGAATCTACCCTTAATAGAACATTTCCAGCTGTTCTTTTTGGCTTGAACTTGCTATTTTACAACTTTGTATATCCTGTAGATGAAGATCCTAATGCATAACATAGGCTTTTAATATTCCTGCTGTCCTATTACTGTTAACTAAACAGCATGTTTTATCTGTTTATGTCTAACTGTATGTATGTCACTTGGACTGCTTGCACAGTGCCCAGAGCCTCTGGGATGAGGTGCTACAGTATATAACCAAACTTTCCTAACATCAAAAATATTCATCTCCTTCGGGTTTATAACAGCTGTAACATGCAGATTAAAATTGTTGCTGTTAATTCACTCCAGAAAAGTCTCGGCTTCCCCTTTGCTGCCACCCCAGACATATAAAATGTCATCTATGTAATGAATTCATTGCATTATGTTTTAGCAAAATCCATTATGAGCTGAATATAGATGAACTTGGCTTCCCAGGAACTCCAAAACAAATATGCATAGGATTATCCCATGCTGGCCACAGTTTCAGTTGCAGGCTTTTACAATTAAAACTGACCAACAAAAGTAACATCATTTTATCTCTTAAAATCTATTTCCTGTAAAATTAAATTCATAGGAACTCAGTCTGAAACAAAGGGAGCAATTAAGAATTCTTCAACTGCTTGGACTCCATGGATGTGCGTACACATGTATGCAGAGCGGTTACATGTGTACTAAGCCATGGGTATTTTTCTGACCATACTAAATTCTCCAGTTGCTAAATTGCATCCATGGATTCCCAAGCGTAAGAAGGATGAGTGCACTGACTGAGTCCTGCAGAAATAATATCCACATACTGAAAGGTTCTCTGTCATGGACCTACTCCCTGTAACAACGGGTCTACCTAGCGGATTTGAAAGCCTCTTGTGGTAGACCTTGGATATATGGTAAAATCTTGATATTATAGAAGATTATTTGCAGCAGAGAGGAGGCTAGCAACTATAGGCCAGTCAGTCTCACATCAGAGGTGAGGAAATTAATGGAGACCGTGTTAAAGGAAAGGATGGTAAAGTATCTTGAATCCAGTGGGCTACAAGATCAAAGGCAGTATGGGTTCATGGGAGGAGGGTCATGCAAGGTGAAGTTGACTTATTTTTTTGACTGGGTGACCAGGGAAATAGATCAGGGGTAGAGATGTCACAAAGTTTTACTTTGCTGGTGAAGTTCCAGTGAAGTTCTGAAATTCACCCTCATAAACAACTTCGCAAATTGCCCACTTTGCCACTTCACAGTGTGTTTTCCTGGGGAAATGGCACTTTTTCAGGCAAAGTCAGGCAAAGTTAAGGTGAAGTGAAGGCAAAGTTGCAACTTCACCAGTGAATTTGCATAACTTTTGAAAAAGTGCCACATCGCCTGCCAGAAACTTTGCTAAGTTGGCACTTCACAAATGTGGCAAACTTTGCACATTATTTCTCAGAGTGAAATTTGCCAACTTTATACATCTGTAATCAGGGAAAGCCAATGGATGTGGCCTATCTGGACTTTAGCAAGGCCTTCAACACTGTGCCACACAGGAGACTGATAAAGAAATTGAGGAGCCAAGGGTTGGAACACAAAGTGTTGAATTGGATGGAACTGTTTAATGGATAAGCACCAGAGGGTGGTAGTTAATGACACTCACTCTACTGAGAGGAGAGTGACCATCTGAGGCACCACAGGGCTCTGTCCTGGGACTGGTCCTCATCAATGTCATCAAACATGACATTGCAGAAGAACTAGAAGGAAGGTATGCCTTTCTGCAGATGACACCAACATCTGTGATGGGTGGGCACTCAGGAGGGTAAAGAGAATGTCTGGGGACCTTGGGAAACTTGAGGAGTGGTCAAGAGCATAGCAGGTGGGGTTCAATGCCAAAAAGTGCAAAATTGTGCACCTAGGTCATTGGATTCCAGAAGCTGAGTATAGGATGGGGGGAAGTACTGACAGTCACTAAGGCAAGCAAGGGACATTGGGATTGTCATATCTGATTACCTTAATGTGGCAGGGCAGTGTGACAGAGCAGTAGGTAGGGCTAATGGGATGCTGGAATGTATAGGGAGTGGTATCTCCAGCAGAAGAGAGGCGGTTTTGCCACTGTATTGCTCACTTGTGAGACCCCATCTGGAGTATTGTGCCCAGTTCTGGAGGCTGCACCTGAGAAATGACATAGATAGGGTAGAGGCAGTTCAGAGGAGGACAACTAAAATGGTGCGGGGATTGCATCACAAGCTCTGTGAAGAAAAACTGAGGGATCTTAATGTGTACACCCTGAAGAGAGGAAAGCAGGGGGGATATGATAAACACATACAAGTACCTCACAGAGGCAAACTGGTTGCATGGTTGCAGGATGGGAGTCTCTTTCAAATGAGAAAGAGCACCAGGAGCAGCGGACATGCAAAGAAAGCTGGAGAGGTGAAGTTTAAGAGGATGTGAGGAAGTATTGTTTCATTGAAAGAGTAATGGATGCTTGGAACAGACTGCCAGCGTAAGTGATGGAGGCAGAAACAGCAGGAGCTTCAAGCAAGCATGGGATAGACATGGGAACTATTAGTAAATGGGCAGGGAGAAGGGAGGGTCACAGGAGACCAGTTAGGGTCTGCAGGGACAGACTAGGCAGGGACTATCTGAGAAAACTGAGTGAGCCAAGCGGTTGTTTTCTGCTGACAAATTCTATGCTTCTTTCTTCAGGAATTTCTCCTCTTTGACATTAATCCATCCTCTTTATACTGCATGCTCAACAGGATTAAACAGCTCCACTTAAAAGTTTATAGTGGGGTCCTTTTTTTCTAGTTTCCATATGCCTTGGTGTACTCTGATAGATGTAAGGCCACTTTCTGTAGTTATCTTTGTCTAACTGTACAGGATTAACATCTTTGCTTGCCTTTCTAATAATGATGTTTCCACATCTTTCAACTCTTGCAAGGGTTGCTGTTCTTGCTTTGTTAAACTGTCTGAACCTCAGTACTTATTCTATGTCAGGAGTTTACCCCTTTAAGACCACTTTCTGAAATGTCACAACAGCACAGGTCCACCTGACCTGGGACTAAAATTGGATGTTGGCCTAAAGCATCTTCTTGTTTCCGGTTCCATCTGATCATGTGCCTTGTTTCCTAATGGTACCTATGTATTCAAATCTTCTCTATCCTCCTGATTAACATCCAGTGAATCTAGTGTAATGGATCAATCCCACCTAATTTCTTTGAAAGAAATGTATTCAAGTTCATTTTCTTCAATGAATCCAACAAACAGTGGTATGTATGTATGTATGTATGTACCTGTATGTATGTACCTGTATGTAAGTATGTATGTATATATGTACCTGTATGTATGTATGTATGTATGTACCTGTATGTATATATGTAAGCATCATTGCAAATAACCCTTGGCTCTATGACATATTCCTAAGTAAACTTGAAACTTGAACATGAATATGCAATGACCAAATATTTCTGCATTTTGTTCTCGGATTAGGATTTTTTTTATATTGGGTATTTGTTCCTAATGCCTCCACAATAAATAGAAAGGTCTTTTTTTTCCAATGTTGAAACTTGCACTTGTGAAAGATTTGAATTTTCTGGTTAGGATAAAGGTGTAAAAATTGCAGTTCCTTATAACACAGTTACATCCACGCATTGATTTTTTACAGTAGTAGTAATAAGTATCTTATTTATAGACTATGGGTGGGATATTCAAAGCAGTTGCATAGCACAACAGGGTTGCACCATGCACAACCAACAATGCACCAGTGATATTCAAGGGAGGTTGTGCTGCGCAACCTGCGATGCGCCGGGGCACACCAGTAATGTGTGCGGCGCACGTGCGGGGGATATGCCCATGCACATGCGGCACATCCCGATATTTAGCTCAAGATGTGTGGCGCATATGCAGGCACAACCCAGCCTTGCACCGCTCAAGGGGGCACAGAGTTGTGCCCGTAAAAACAGGGAACAAGTCAGGGATGCCCACAAGTGGGCTGCCATATTTCAGGGCACAATACAGCAGCCACCTGCCGTGGGTGGCCACTCAACCTCCCAAAACACTGACCCAAGCCCCCTGCCCATGGAGCATTGTGCCCCCTCACTCCATAGCCAGATCGCGGGCATATGTGTACAAATCCCTGGTGGTCCAGTGGACTGCTTTCCAATGCCCGATCGTGGGCTTAGGTGTATCAGTCCCTGATGGTCCAGTGGAAACCCCCCCAGCGCCCGATCGTGGGCAGTATCACTGAAGATAAACCCTGATGGTCCAGTGGTACCCACCCAGTGAGGCCCCTGCCACCCAGCCCCCCCAGACAGTGGCAGCACCCGCCACAAGCTGCCCAGCGCCCACGGACTGACAGCGTGCAGAGTAGGGAACTGTATGCCTATTGGTCCCTCACGTGGGCCAGTAGGTGTGCAGACCATACTGTACACATTCCCGGATTGTGAATGAGCATTCATTCACAATTCAGGAACTGTGTAGTACAGTATAGTCTGCATGCCATTGGCCCACACAGTGGACCAATAGGCATATAGCTCTACTGTATGCTGTCAGTTGGTGGGCAGCCTGGTGGCTTGTGGGTGGGGTGCTGCCAGCCATTGCTGGGTGGGGAGGGGGTCCACTGGACTACCAGGGATTTATACACCTAAGCCTGCGATTGGGTGATGGAACGTGGTCCACTGGACCACCAGAGATATGTACACATATGCCCATGATCAGGCATACGGGTGTGGGGTCTGCCAAGGGACTGCAGGGTGTTGGACCCCAGTGGCTACAGCCTGAAAGGGTGCTAGGTGCAAGTCGCTGGGGATCGGCACCTGCATGCAAATGGGGCCATAATGACATGCAAATGGCCCCATTTGTGCCTTGCAGAGCATAATGGCCTCATTTGCATGCCCAATGCTGAATATCATGGTTGATGTGCCTAGCGCAACCACACTTGTGCTGGCGCATCCCAGCTCTCCTCCTGCCACTTGCACTGGCACAGTGCATGCACCCTCAGTTCCATATTCAACGGTGCTGAGCCATGGCACAGCACTGTTGAATATCGCCTAGTCCCTGCCCTGGTGCAGCCCAGATGCGCTGTGCCCAGACTTGCACCCTGCCTGGCACAGTCTGAATATCCCACCCTATGTGAACATGGATTGCCTTGTTATTAGGAGGCAGTATAGTGCAGTGGTTTAAGGCTCTGAGCTGCAAACTTAGAGACCTGGGTTTGAATCCACAGCCCCCTCTTGCATGCTGTGTGACCCTGAGCAAGTCACATAACTTCCTTGTGCTCCCAGGTCGCACCTAGAAACAAGCTTCAGCTTAGTGTTCCTCTCCTGGTTAAACAATTTCCCTTACTCCTTTCCCTTTCTCTTGTTAAACAGGTACATATATTCAATGGGGTCCTTACAGCATTAAGTTACAGTAGCTAAAAAGTTTATACAATAAAATTCATCACTTCAAATACATAGAGTACAATCAGTATATCTCGACAAGTAAGTTGCTACATAATAAATAGAAAACATACTTGTGCAGTGTCAAAATCACCATAAGGTCATAAAATATAGCAACAGAGGCCATAAAAATCAGAAACAAAACACATCATATTTACAAAGGTAGTAATAATAATAGTAAGGACACTAAAGACAATAAGAATACTCTTTGCCAAAGGAGAAAATCATTGTTTTATCAATTTGGGGAAAATCTAATTAGTTTAAATATAATTAGCCTAGATCATAATTTGGCCAACAAGGTAAGGTATTGGATGCTTGATCTATGGCTCAGCATTTAAATTTAGTAAAAACAATTGGGGAGGTAAGCAGCAAAACAGCTACAACTGCATCTGAGTGTGCCTGGTTTAAAATGTTCAAGCTAGGTAACAACAAAAACCAGCACTACTCAGGATACTCACTAAAAAACAGTCTTTAATTCAAAAAAATATCAGCAATAACTCGCCATGAGTGGGTAAAACATCAAGACGCTAAACCCTCATTTGGTGTCCAGATGTTTTACCCATTCAATGATGAGTTGCTACTGAGGTACAATTAAAGCAGCTTTAATGAGTATCCCAAGTAGTGCTGTTTTTCTTGTTGCCTAGCTAAAACAAATTGTGCCTGAATTTGGTCTTAAATACAGTAAGACCGAATTCCAGATCATATGTCCTTGATAAAAAAAAAGGAAGAACTTCCAATATTTTACTTCCATACTGGCAAATTGTATTCCACTACTGCTATCTCCATTAGTCCATTCTTAATTTGTCAAGCCATCCACCCTAGTTCTGAATACAATGGGCAGTGGTGAGTTCATGGTGTGTCTAGCATAAAGAGAGCAAACCTATTGTAGATCACATCTAGCTTTGCCAGCTACCTCCCCAGTGCCACAGAGTATAGCAGATCACCATAATCCAAGATTGGAATTACCATGGAATTACTATACATTTACATGTGTTTGTGGGTAGACATTATTTGATCCTATGTAACATATTAAGTTTACATCTTAGCTTTACAACTACCTTATCGATGTGGGTGTCCCATGTATCATCTAGGCAAATTACCAAATATTTGTAGGTTTGAACTTGTTGCAGAACCAGATTATTTGTTACTAGTTCCAGAGTTTTCTTTGTTGATAATTGTCTAGATTACCCACTAAACAGATTTTTGGCTTTTTTGCATTTAATACAAGCTGTGATTATTAAAATCCTAGATGTGATCAAAAGCTTTTGTATTTTCTTTTCAATCTGCACTGTGCTGCCTCCTGGTATGTATATACTCATATTGTCTCCATTGAGATGATATTTAACATCAAGATTATGAAAAGACAAATTATTAACATACAGATTGAAAAGCAGGAGACCCAAAATTGAGCCTTGTGCAACCCCCGATATACAGTAATCTGTGTTGACTTGAATTCAAAATCTGTAATGCTAAGAAATTATTGATGTCCTTTGAAATACCCCTCAAACCACTGAAAAATGGACAGTCCAAGAGATTTTAACCTGGACAGGAGAATGTTGTAGTTAAGAGTATTAAATGTTTTAGAAAGATCAATAAAGATCACTCCTACTGACATTCTCCTCTCTAGGGCCTCCTGTATGTCCTCAACCACCTTTACCATTGCAGAGAAGGTACTGTGTTGAAACTGAAAACGCAATTGAAATTCATTCAAGTTTTTTTTATGTTTTCAATTGACCACTTTTTAGTCTTTCAAACATCTTGGATATGATGAGCAGTAAGGAGATGGGACACTAGTTCCTGATATCTGTTTTAGTGCTGGATTTATATATGGGGAAGACTGTGGTAGCTGCCCATGCCTGTGGATATTCACAAGTAGTTAAGAAGAGATTAAAAAGAGCTGCTAAGGGGAAGCAATAACAGGAGTCACATACTTTAGCAAGACAGTAAGTGTACAATCTTGTCAGACTGCCTTAAAAGTGTTTAGTCTATTTAGTCAATTCCACATTTAATCAATTTCAGTCTCCAAAAATTCAAAAGTACTTTGCACATCAGGTTCTCCATCAAGCCCAGTGTTATCCAAGATCATTTGGGGACCATTATTTCCCATAGTCTCTGTTCCCATTTTAATGACATAATTATTGAATTTTCAATTATTTTAGTCCCTAGAGAAAATTGCTAATCATTTATTGTGAAGTAATTTAGAAGGTCTTAAATTTGCTGGTCCTTCATTTTTTTCATGGACCTCCAAAAATCTTTTGGTTGTAACCTGTTCTTATCAAAAGCCTCTTTAAAATATTGTAATTAGCTCTTATCAGATCCTGTATAAGTCTGGCCAATTCCAAGTTTGCTTGGAAATCCATTAGGTTATGGGAGAAATTTATTGAGGTCCAATTTACATTGAAATCTCCTAAGATCAGTAATTTTTGGCTCAATTTATAGTTCTCAAGCAAATCCCATAAATTCTCAAAAACATTTAATTTGGATTTTGGTGGAGATACAAATCAACTAATAAAATAGGTGCAGCATGTGACAATATAACTTTCAAATCTATAGTTCTAACCACTCCACCTCCTTTACAAATTTAACTTCAGTAGCAACTAACCTAGTCTTCCCATGTATCAGTAATCCCCTGTCCTTTTTGTTTCAGTCTCTGCACCAAATGTGGTAGCCCTCTATATTAACAATGATATCAGTCACTTTTGAATTTAGCCACATTTCAGATATTTATAAGGTTAACCATTAGTACAGTTTACATCACACCAGGTTTTCTCAATGATGGACCTCATATTTTGTCCAACGTTAAGAAGACACTCCCCTCTAAAGGGAATGGATTGTTTTATATGATTTCAATTGCAATTGGGCTGGTACGGTAATAATGTAGTGAGGGAAAGCTTGATTAAATTGGATGTGCAACAAATTATTGAGGACCCCACTTGAACAAATTACACGACTGCCACCAATACAGTTTTGGATTGGATTGTGGTCAATCAGTCTGTTAAAATAATTGAATCCAGTGTTTTACTGGACAGTCTAAGTGACCACCTGTCCAGTCTGTTGTGTATGACACATTAAAAAACATAAGGTGGAACCATCAGATATCACTATTAGGAAAAATTTGTACTGAGCCACTATTGGGGAAAAAATTGTACTGAGCATTTTAATACTTTTAATGAGGAATTTTTAAAACCAGATTGGTTGTTTTTTTTTATTTTATTGATAACAGTGATGAAGTCTATTCTAAATGTTCATTTTTTTCTGGAAATGTGTGATAAATGTTTTCCTAATAGAAAACTGTGAATAACCGGTGTATGGAATGATTGGATGACTAAGGACATTGTTAATCTGTTAATAAGTAAAAACAAACTTTGGAAAGTATACAGGAAAAATAAGGACTCTGAAGTATTAACTGAGTACAAATAACTTTGTAATAAATGTAAGTCAGCCTGTTGTCAGGCTAAGATTAACTTTTATAGCTAAACAAGATTGGAAATCTTCATAATTTAGAAGAGGTTTGGCAGACTCTTGATCAGATGACAGGTAGAACAAAAAAAAGCCTGGAAATATTGCATTAGAGAAAAATGGCATGTTGTTAAACTCGACAAAGAAAACCTCCAAACTATTAAATGATTTTTATGGAAACTTAGATGATTATCAGAAAAATGTTATTGACGTTAGGATCAATTATGAACAAGTCAGTACTGGTAATTCAAAGCCTTCTTTTTATTTTAATCAATCAATCAATCAATCAAATCTTTATTTAATCAGGCGAACATCATTGAGCATAGCTCATTTACAAGATGGACCTGAGTGGTCAAGAAGTGCAAGTGTTATTACATAGACAAGGGTATCATAAACAGTAATACAATGACAGGTGTAACAAAAAACAGTAATACAGTGACATAAGTGCTAGTATATAAAAATATACATATGTACAAGGCATTAACACTTTTAATCTGTGAGACAGTAGGCAGTTAGAGCATCAGAAATTAATATGTAGATTATAGGACCTAGCAGGCATTTTGAGGTGAATCTTGATACTGGGAACTGAGGTTTTTTTTTTTCTGCAGCATAGAAACACGACCAGAAAAAGGGTGGTGGGGTGGTGGCCGTGAAATTAGGGCCTTGTGGAAGCAGGTCAGAGTTCTGGGAATAGGGTGGTGAATAATCTTTTGAAGGATATTAAGGGTGGGAGGTTATTTAGCTTCATGGTTTTTTGGAGTGAGTTCCAAACATTTGCTAGTGAGTAGCTGATAGCAGCCCTCCCAAGCTGGGTGCAGACATTGGGGACCTTAAGGGTGATAATTTTGCTGATCCTTAGGTTGTATGGCCTAGAAGTAATTTGAGTAAAACAGTCCGAGATGTAGGTAGGTAGCTTGCCTGATAAGGCTTTGAATATCCAAATTGCAGCATTCCTATTTCTTCTGTGTTGTAATGATGACCAGTTAACTGCCTTATAAAGGAGCAATGGTGAGTGCTGAAGGAAGGTCAGTAATGAATCTGATGGACCTGTGGTATAGGGTGTCCAGTTTATTTAAGAGGGGGAGTGAACAGTGTCCATACAGAAAGTCAGCATAATCAATGAGGGATAGGAATGAAGCCTGGATTAATCTTTTTTTGGAGTCTTTGTTGAGGTAGTGCTTTATTCTAAAAAATAAACCAAGCCTTTGTCTCAGTTTCTTTAGTAGCTCCTCAATATGGACAGAAAAGTCAAGCTTGTTATCAATCCAGACACCAAGATATTTGAAGTTATCAACGAATTCCAGCTTCTCTCCAAGTAAGGTGGTTAGTTGTAGGGTGGTAGATGGTGGGGTAGTGGCAGAGCAACTTTGTGAGGAAAAGAGCATAGCTTTTGTTTTTTTGGCATTTAGAAGTAGTTTTTTATCCAATAAGTTGTGTTGTAGGATGGAGAATTCAGATTGTAGCAGTTCACAGGCTTTAGATAATGAAGGATTGCTAACATATAGTACAGTATCATCAGCAAACAGATGGATGTTTGATTGAGTAGAGTTAGCATCAATATTATTAATATAGATGGCAAAGAGGATGGGGCCAAGAATAGAGCCTTGCGGTACACCTCTTAGCAGTGATTTTGAAGTGGATAGGTAGTTTCCATTTTTACCAGTTGTGATCTGTCTGATAGATAGCACTTGAACCAATTGAGTGAAGGGAATCCAACCTAGTGAGCCAAGGGAGGTGATCAGTGATTCATGATCCACTGTGTCAAATGCTTTGCTCAAATCCAGGAACACAGCACAGGTACTATTCTTCTTATCCATAGCAATCTGCCAGTTGTTGGTTACTTTGGCTAGAGGCTGAAATGGTGCTGTGCCTTGATCTAAATCCTGATTGTGCTGTGTTTAGGAGGTTATTGATATCCAGGTAGACCCTTAATTGTGAGTTTACTAACTTTTCGAGCATCTTGGACAGAACAGATAGGATGGAAATTTAAGATGTTGACCAAGTTCTTGGTATCTAAATACATTACTAAAATGAATACTTGACCATATCTTGGGTCTGACTTAACTGATTTTTGTAATATAGTTTGCAAGTGTTTCAATCTCTCATCTCTTAATGTGTGTATTGAATTTATCTTTGTGTCATTGTGTAGTACCGAATAGTTGGACATTTTCTGTAATTAAACCAATTCATAAATCTGGTTCTGTAAATTTAATGTCAAATTACCATCCTATCTTACTTCTGCCTCTTCCCTCTAAAGTGTTTGAAAAATTGTTTTTGATTAGGTTAGTGATCACCTGTCCAGATAGGACCACCTCACTGGGGTGCATCATGGCCTCTGATCAAAGGCTTTGTACATGGAGCCCTAAATAAGGGGCTCCATATAGCTTCAGTCTTTGTGGACCTCACCAAAGCATTTCATCTTGTTGATCATGTGTTAATTGCTTTGTTCCGTATCAGAGCTGGGTTTCTTGTAGGATGCTGTATTACAGGATATTTACATGATAGAATGCACTGTACTGGTAATGATGTCATCAGACTGGAGAGTAAATAGATTATGTGTGGAGTTCTACAGGGGGTCTATTTTGGGTCCGCTTTTGTTTTCTTTGGTTCTGAATTCAATGCCTAAGGTTTGTGTTTCCTCCGAACTTTTACTTTATGCTGACAGTGCTGTTATTTTTAGATCTGGTAATAATATTTTTTGATTTGCAGTAGACCCTTCAGAGCATGTTTATTTTTTTGAATGTGCATAATTGTTTTCTGAAGAACTATTATTGAATTCTAAAAAATTTTTTCAAGATCAAGTAACATTTTTCTTATGATTTTCATATACTTGATTTGGCAGGAGGCATAATTGAAATAGTTGATAACTTTTATTAGTTATGGATCTATCTGGACAGAGGTTTTATGCTGAGAAACATATTAACCATTTGATTAAAACTTTACATGAGACTTGCAATGCTCTATAGGATCAACCAATTTCTAATATGTGAATTACATAAACTATTAGCAAAATGTTTTCCAAGATAGACTAAGGGTCCTTATTTTATTTTCAGTTACTGACAAATTGTTTGATAAACTAAATTTTGTATACAACAGTATTTGTAGATTTGCCTCTGGATTGCCCAGGACAGCTCACCACTGTGCTCTATATAAAAACTTAATTTGCTTTCTCTTAAGGATATGTTTAATCACAAGGCTTCCTTTTTATATAAAATCAGTTTAGGACTCACTCCACTGTCCCCATCCCTGATTTTTCCTGGAAGTTATAATACCTTTTCTATGGTAACCTATCAAAATGGTGACTGAACTTGAGCGACTCAGATATGGTGACTCAAGTTCAGTGCTCATATAGGAGCTACCAGAAAGGGTAACAATGGAGTGAACAACAAGGTGACTGGAATCACAGGATAGGGAATGGTAGAAGAGGAAGGTATGTGGTAGGTAGTGTGGTGAGAGGTTGCTGAGCTGGCTATGTGGTGTGGTGGTGAGGTGACTGGCTACAGTGGGGAGGGTATAGGGTTCAGGGCTGGGGAGGAGCACAATATTTTGTGTTTTTGCATGTGGGACTTTTTTATTTTACAAGGTTCTCCCCCTCCCCAACATGCACCCCCCTGGAGTTGAGAATCCTTTTTAAGGGGGGTGCAGGGGTGAAGACTGAGAGTGAACATCACCATTTTGGTTTTTCAGTGATGTACACTCGCTGTAACAGTGATCGCTATTCAACGATTGCCATTATGACATGGAACCCTTTTCTACTAGGTCACATTCCAAATTTGTTTTTACAACCCACATTTTTGTTTCTAGTTTTAGACATAGATCATTTAAATACAAACCTATGAATTTTTATAACAAACTGTCAAGAATCTTTGATGCAGTGTAATAAGCTCACTGTTTTTAAAATGCATCTATTTAAAATGACCATGGATAACTCTAAATGTACTTGTTTTACACAATAGTTGTATCTTTTTGGGTGTCCTTTGATTGTACCTTTTGTGTGTCTCTTATTCTATGCTGAATGTATAGTGGTCATTGTGAAAAAGGGCAGTATTGCCCACCTGCCCTAGCAGATCAGTATCAGGTGCTGCGATTCAGCAGGGTGCAGGTGCAGCGATAAGGGTGGCCAGCCCTATATAACAACCAGTTCAAAGTGTAGTGCACTTTTCCACAGGAATAACAGGACTATGTTAACCAAGGGTAAATTATTTTTATTGTAGCCAAAGTTCAAAATTTGTACATGCATGCGTTCTCATTCATTCAAATGCTGGTGACAATCAAAATTTAAAGCAACTCCTGTACCCAGAGTCAAGCTGCCCCAGTGCTTCAGCTCATAACTGAGCCTTTGTCAGGGGCTGAAATTCAGATACAGTAAAAATTGTTCAGCCTCGGTTAACATAGTCCTATTATTCCTGTGGAAGAGTGTGCTACACTTTGAACTGGGTGCCCACCTGCTCACCAGTTAAAATAAAAATGAAATATTATTATTGAGTCCAGCTTATAATACAGTATCCACTCTATAGCATATTCTAGCTTTGGAATTAAGCTTCTAAAATTAAAATAGATAATTGAAAATTATTTTCAAGTCACAATCTCTGCATTCAGACCATTGCCAAGTAATGGACCAGGTCTGAATGTATGTCTCCACATGTTAGTAGAATTTGGAGGTCTCAGGTCCCAGTAATAAATGTTTGATACATTTTGGGGTGCAAATCACAGTTTTTAATTGTTGACAGTGTGTCTTGTTATTACTGTACAACTCCATGTACTTCAACAAATGCCTTGGAAATGCATTCATTTTGTTTATCTTCTGCCCACGGTTTGAAGTGCGCCTATTGTGCTAATGTAAACCTCATTGCAGAGTAGTAATAAGTGTTGTATGTTGTCAAAACAAAGAATGACAGATCGGTCATGTGCTTATTATAATACCTCATTCCATTTTTCTTGCCATTTACACAGACTAATGTGGTAAGTGAGCCAAAGGATTCTCTACCTGAAAGAGTAGAACTGTTTCCTCTGTACTAAGCCATGATTGTGAGCAAAGCTGTCAATCATGTGGTAGCTTGTGTTCTTCCAAACAACTCTTAGAGCTTGTCTCTAGATTTAGAAAACATTACACTGTTTGATTTTAGAAGACTGTTATAGATCTTTAGACCTTTTATGATCAGAAAGTATGTACAAATATGGGTGGTGTAAGTTTGCCTTTTTCACTGTTAGTACTGTATCTCTTTACTACTTCATCCTTTTTCAGATTTGCATTGAAAATATTTTTTTTTACCCTGTCTATGCCTGGGAGTAGCTGCCATGCCTAACCTTTATCAACAGCATTGAAGCCTTTATAGTTGTTATGTTCACATGGATATTTCCTTTAAATTCTACAGGGTATCACTTTAAATTAACTCATGTATATGTAGCATGTGTAATTTCTGCTTATGAGGCAGGGGAAGGGACCTGATGGAACTTGAAGTTCCTTCTAATCCAAAATTGCTGTTACGAATGATGGAAAATACAAGGAATGAATATTTCTTTTTTTCATACACCTGTTTGGTCTCTGAGCCTCTGCTTGTGTATCACCATCAGGTTTCACCTCTGCCCCATCTACTGCTCCTTCCACCATTGTTGCCAGTGGGGATCACATACAGCTGGGCTTGAGGGTGCCAATGACTGCCATTTAGATGGCTTAGGGCACATATTTTTTCACCCTGCTTTTCTCCTCAGTACCACCCATCTCTTACTCGCTGCCAAGCAACACTTCTGCAGGCCTTGTGAGCTACAAAGGTATCACCCTGTGGAGAGGCAAACTTCCCAACCCAGCAGAGGAGTTTTGCTGTGGTAGCAGGCCACCTCAGCACCCTAAGCTCCTGATCTAGCTTCTGAGTCTACTTCTTCATCCAGATGGCCTCCATGGGTCACTGGCATGGGAGCATGTTCGCTGTCACTTTGTCATCAGACAGCCCTCCTCCCTCCTTCCCTCCCTCCTCCTTCCTTCCTTCCTTCCCTCTCCTCCTTCCCTCCTTCCTTCCTTCCCCTCTCCTTCCTTACTTCCTTCCTCCCCTTCCCCTCCCTCCCTCCTCCCTCCCTTCCTTCCGGATGGATGGACAGAAAGCAGCCAGGTTTAGTAACATCTTGTTGCTCATATATGCACATCATCAACAACACTTTCAAAAACAGTATAATTGCATCAGTCTAGTAATCAGCCATTCTTACCAGAAGTTGTGTAGTAGCATTCAATTCATAATGTTCTTTCAATAGAGATTTTCATCCCTATACATTACACAAGTAATATCCCTTCCGTACATTATATTTTCATTGTGATCTGAATACAGAATCACAAGGTTTCAATGTTAATTACACATGTTTTAAATTATTGTATTCTCAGCTGATGCAAGTGATTTGATAGGAAGTTCTAACTATAAGGCACATGATAAGTAAATGATTTTCTCCAGTTTTATATTTGAGATAGAATTTATCTTAAAAGCCTATTCATATACATACATTGGCATAGATCAGCTGAGTGTGGGGTTGGGGGCTTGTTTTGGATTCTGATGTATTTGTTTTTTTATGTCTGCAAGGGACTCCCTATAACGTTGAATGCAAGCATTTATGGAAAATTGCAATCAAGATGTAAAGTAACCTGAAGTGTCATTTTTTCCAACTCTGCTTTCTTCCAGTGATTCTGGTCCACTCCGACTTGCCAAAACGCCATCACCTCCAGAGGAAGTATCTCCACTACCCAGTCCTGAGGCAAGCCCCAATCACACACTGGCACCTGTTTCATCACCTGGGCCAGCACGTCCAAAGTCACCTTCCCAGGTAACAGCAACCCATTTGTTTAACTGCTAAAATGCATTAAAGTTAAATTGTATTTAATGGGGCTGTTGTTCCTAGCTATTTACTTGACTTAGGTGATGGGGACACAATGTTAAACTTGTAATCCCTCTGCCCAACAGCAGTTTATGTAAAGTAATGATAAGCTTGAATAATATTGAGCTAGGAGATAGGGTTGGGGTATTAAGAATCATGAAAGGGTATGCAAAAATAGGCCAGGACAGACAGTCCAACAGGGTTCACCCATGCTGGTACATGGGCAATATGGGCGATGTACTTTAGGGCACAAGAAATACGTTGCCTGGAATTATCGCGGGTGACATTGCACCACCCAAATGTTGCTGCGGCAAAGCACTGTCCTCTGAAATACACAGGCTTTGCCCCCTGTACCCCTCTCAACTAAATATAACCACCATGTAAAATAAGAAAACCGCACTCACGAGTGAAAGTCGCCAGTGAACACATACTTTAATACTGCAGTCTTTGCTCGATAATTGGTGGTGCCCCCACCACCAAAAGCTCCAACGATTCACGCTTGCATGCTTTGACAAGAAGCTGACGTGCTTAACAACATGAAGAGCTTATTTATCATCATTGATTAATAACACAGGTGTAACAAATAATAAAATAATCACACAACAAAACACATAAAAAAGTAGAAGAATACAATAGTAAAATCATTCAGACACAGTTGTGAAAACCCATTAAACATCCCACATGGGTACTTTATATACATCCTGGGACTTGAACCCTTTTGACTACCCTTAATTTATAGGGGAGGAGCATTACATTTATGTCCCCAATGTTAACTCCTTCCTAGATGCCCTTAGTCTTTATCATCGTTACATTAATGATATACTGATGGTATGGCAGGGTTTGGCTGATCAGCTGCAACACTTTGTACAATATTTGGAATCTACTAATAAAAATCTATGGTTGTCGATGACACATAGCATTACTAGTATACCCTTTTTGAACATCATGCTGTTTAAAAATGATGATTTTCATATAGATATCACCTTGTACCAAAAGTGTACTGATTGCAATTCAATTTTGATGTCTGGTCCTTGACACCCCCATCATACCATCAATAACATACCCCCCAGTCAATTTCTGCGAGTACGACGCCATTGCAGTACTGATCTTTATTTTGAAACAAATGCTACGGATATGTCTATTAGATTCAAACAGCGTGGGTATAGCCAAGAATCCATAGATAGAGCATATCAGAGGGCCAGTGTTAGTAACTGTGAGGATCTTTTAGTTATAAACAAGTCTTCTAGTGAAATACAGAGCCCGAGATGTAATTTTGTTACTACAAATATTGTTAGATCTAGTGCTGTAGAAAATACCATTCTGGATAACTGGTCCATTTTACAAAATGAACCAAAACTTAGTGAATGAACAGAACATTTTCCCTGTATGATATACAAAAAAGGAGAAAACATATTGGACATTGTAACACATAACCTTCAGCCCACTATCCGCCCATCATCTTGGCTGCCAGTTTAGCCACCGGATTGCTACAGATGCAACAGATGTAAATTTTGCCAACATATATGTGCCACATAATTATTCTTATTTTTTTTGTATAATGTCTTTATTTAGGATTTTCAGAGTTAATTTTACACAGCAGACAACAGACATAAAAACAAATACATACAAAGACAAACAATCAGGTGCAAAGAAAAAGAGGGTGTACATTTCATCTCCTTAAATAGCACAATATTATCAAGTCTTAGGCTTATCTAGTACAAGTGATATATGTCTGGCACACATGAGATCCCTCGCACACAGAGTCCCCAACCCTCACCGTCAATAAGCATGCAGTAATTCCTGTACCCTCGAGACCCTTACCACTTAGACCTCCCCTTAGCACCATTTCCTCCATTGGACTCAGTGAGGACAGGAGCGAGTCAAGCTCTGAATAAAACTCTTCTCTCTTTCCCGGATTACCATTGTAAGTCTTTCCAGTGCCAGAGTCTGCAGTGTCAAATGCCATTGCTGTATTGTGGGTTTAATCTGGGAGACCCACGTATTTTGTATGCAATGGGCAAGCACAAACAGGGTTCTCATCCACCTGGGAGAGCACCCACTCACCACCCCTCCTCTTACACTCCAAATAAGCAAGCCAAAGGGTCTCTTTCCAAATTTCTCCCCAGCATTTTACAACCTCTGAGACCACTTCTCCCTTAAAAGTCTTCAAAACCGGACAGGACCAGAAACAGTGTATATAGATGCCTCTCTCCAACCCACACCTCCCGCACATAGGAGAGATCAATGGATGGGCTCTGTGCACTATAACTGGAGGGTAATACAACCAGTGCACAAATTTGAAAAAAGACTCCTTAAACTTATTACAGACTATTATACTAGAGTGCATCGGGAGCACCACCCCCCAGTTATTTTCTGAGATATCTCTATCTAGGTCTTACTCCCACAGTCTCTTTGTTTTCTCGGTTAAATCCGAATTTGTTGTCTTCCTGCTTGGCTGCCTTCCGATGAACCCTTAGGGTCAGTCTTAACAGCACACAAGGCTTTCCACTGGGTCTAGTTTGACCTGTTTGGGATCTTCTCTTCCTAAACTATTCACAAAAGCCCTAGCGGTCAGTATCGGAATTGATGTTGCCTCCCCAACTTTAGGCTGTGTTGCATTTGAGCAAATGTGCACATCTCCCCTGTATTAAGAGTTGCCCACACTATGTATTAAATTTTTTCCCAATCCCTGAACCCTCTATCCTCAACCCCTGGTAGAAAGGGTTTCCCACAATTGGCATCGACACTGTGTCACCTCGGTGGGCATCCTTACATTTCTTAAGCTGTGCCCAGGCCTCCCAACACCATTCCAACCAATGGGTTACCATTCCCTACCATTCTAAAGACTTTAGGTCCCTTAGTATGGAGATATGCTGTGAGCCTGCTGGCATTACCCATCTGCTCTAGATCCACCCAGCTAGCAACCCTTGGCTGATGGTCCCAATCTGCTAAATACGATTGTTATATTGCTAAATAATAATTACCCAGGTCTGGAAAATTAAGACCACCCTTACTGTTCTCCACTATCAACCTTTGGAGACTAGACCTTGGTCTTTTCCCTTGCCAAATAAAGTTGGAGAAGGCACCTTCCACCTGCTTCAGGTCCCTTTTTGTTAACCCCATATACAGCATCTGCATCTGATAGAGAATCCAAGGGAGGACATTCATTTTAATGAGGTTGACTCTCTTGAGCCATGAGATGGGGATCTGTGCCCATCTTCTGAGGTCTGCTTCTACCACTTTAATCAGGGGAGTAATTCAAACCATACAAAGAACCCTGGGATCGTCCAACCTTGATCCCAAGATAAGTGAAACTAGTTTGTACCACCTTCAAACCCCACTTCTCCGTTTCCTGTTCAAGAACCGGGAGTGAAGTAACTCAGATTTCCCCAGGTTAATCTTGTAGCCAGAAAACTCTGCAAATTCCACGTATCAATGATAACACAGGAGGCATGGATTCCTGTGAGTTTTGAACAAATAGAAGAATATCATTCATGTATGTAATGCGATTTTGTGAGAATTCCTTTTCTCATTAATCCCCTCAATACCATCTTGCTGGCAAATGCATACATAAGCGGTTCTATAATAACACAAACAAAAGCAAGGATAGTGGACATCCCTGCCGTGTGCCCTGTCCAAGATGGAACTGATCTGACAATACTCCATTCACCAGTATTCTGGCCCTAGGGTCAGCATACATAGCACGCACCCACCCTATATATTGTTCACCCAGACCAGACTGGGACATAACCTCAAAAAGATATTCCCATTCAACTCTATCACATGCTTTTTCTGCATCCATAGATACAATGCCCACACTCTTCTCACCCTGGGATGCTTTCCAAACCACATTGAGGAGGCAGCACATATTATGGTATGACTGTCGCCTCTTAATGAACCGGTCTGGTCTGGGAGAATCAGGACCAGCAGGACATCCTCTAACCTGGTAGCCAGTACCTTCGCTAGTATTTTTAAGTCACAATTAAGCAATGAAATAGACCTATAGAAGATGCACTCATATTCATCTTTACCTGGTTTAGGAACCAGCCATATCGTGGCTTCATAACAAGTGGTAGGCAAGGTTAAATCCTCTCCCTCAGGCTTCCCAAACACGTTGCAAAGCACCTTTGTCAGTTGCCCCCGTAACAGTTGGTAATATTCTATCGGAAGCCCACCTGGTCCACTGGCTTTGCCCCGCTGCAATTTTTGTATGGCCTCCCCTATCTCCACCGTTGTAAGTGGCTGGTTCAACATCTCTTTTTGGGCAGGTGTAATGCTCGGCAACGGTATTCTATCCAAAAAGTCCTTTGTCTAGGTCCCCTTCCTCACATGCTCTGCACTATATAGTTGGCCATAGAACCTTCTGAAACATTCCCAAATCCCCTTTGTGTCTGTACACAGGGTCCTTCCTGTATTCTTAACCCCTGTAAGCCTAACTGGGCACCGCCCCCCTTCATGAGACGTACAAGCAGGGACCCGGGTTGGTTACCCCATTCAAATATTTGTGGTCTGCAATAAAACCAGGACCACCCAGCTTCTTCCCTCAGAAGGGCATTCAGTGCCTCCCTAGTTGTTTTCAATAACTGTTCTGCCCTGCCCAGTTCACCTCCTGCTACTCTTTTTTCCAAGTCCTTCAGCCACAGTTCCAATTCCTCTCTTTGCTCCTGCTTTTTCTTTTTAAGTCTTGCCATATATTCAATAATCACGCCTCGCATGTATGCCTTTTCTGTGTCCCAAAAAATTGCTGTGGTTGTGTCCTGCCCTGCATTTGTCTCTACATAGAGCCTCCACTGTTTCTTTAAATGTTCCGGAAATCTGACTTTTAATCATGCATTAGAATTTCCGGGGGGCCCTCTCGTCCATCTCTACATAATAATTTAAGAATTACCATCACATTGTCAGATATGTGTATGGGGCCAAGCGATATATGTTGTACCTTTCCACACCAATTCCTTGGCATAAAAATATAGTCAATACGCAACCATATTTTGTGTGGGTTAGAGAAAAATGTTTATTCCTTTACCCCTGGATTAATCGAACACCACCCATCCACCAAATCTAGGTCAGCAACACCTATTTGCCATTGCCTCATAATCTACGATGTCCTCCCCCTACCCTCTGAGTGATCCATATGGGGATCCATTGTCCAATTAAAATCCCCCCACAACAGCAAACATGGGAACTGTTCCTTAGTAAGCAAATCCAGCAAGGACATATAAAACAGTGGATCATAGACCGCTGGGGCATATATGCTTCCATACATAACTTTTTCTCCATACAGTTCCCCCGATATGAAAACATTATCTGCCCTCTTTCTTTTCCTTTACCACTTTCTGTATTTCAAATGGGAATGCCTTATGAATAAGAATGCCCACCCCTCTTTTGTGAGACAAATAAGATGCTGCAAAGCACCTCCCCACCCAACTTTGCATCAATTTGGCATGCTCCACTTCTGTCAAGTGCTTTTCTTGGAGCAACGCCATGTGCGCACCTACCCTTTTAAGAGCTGTTAACAGTAATGTCCTTTTCACTGGGTTTGCTATTCCCTTGACATTCCAAAAAAACATATTAGCATGTTGTATCTTAGCCATATATCAGCATACTCTCTCCTTTGATCCCCACACCATATAAATCAACATAGAAATGATACCACATATTGAGTGCTGTTCAGTCAATATTACAAGAGCCTGTAAAAATCCATGCACATATAAAACGTCCATTACACTTCAAAACATTAAAACAGAAACAGTTAGAACAATAACCATATGAACAGTAACAGTAATACACCCCAACTTTTCTCCCTCCCTCCCTCCTCCTCATCCACCCCAGTCCCTCCCTCTCCTCCCATTCCCTGTAGTTCCTGATTTGGTATTACCTGATTTAATCATTCCCTCAATCCTCCCATATATCTCCTTAGCACCCCCCAGTACTGAATCCACACCATTTCCCACTTCTGCTCATTCCTGTTCCCCCCCATGCTTTCTCCCCTCCTCCATCCTAAGCCATGACACTAACTGCCACAAGAGCAATAGTGTCATATTGATCCCCACTTTTGACATGTTCGCCCCACTGCCCCACCCGAAAGCCGAATCCACAATCACTATATCCCTTCCTACCTCCTAACAGTGCGTGGCATCCTTACTGTATTCCTGACTCCTTCATAACTCCACCTGTGGCACTATTGTCCCACCCCACATCCAGTATGCAGCCACCCATTTCCTTCACATCCAGAACCCATAATATACATGTTTAGAAAACCGCAAACAGAGGGGAAGAGAGAACTCTCCGATACATCCCCTTCTGTAGTCTTTATCCAACTGCTATGTATTCAGCCCTCAAATCCAGCATGCTGTCCCCCCAGCATGCAGCCCTCTCATCCCTTGACCCAGCTCCTGCACAGTCAAGAGACCCAGATTCTCTCCCTCATGCCCCTAGTTCTTAATTCGGCCCACTCTCCCGCCATCAGCCAGAAGCCACAGGAGGGGACTCCCCAGACAACAGCCCTCACTAGAGAGGAAAACCAAGCAGGAGAGGAGCACAAGCAACATCCTCACTACCCATTACAAGCTGTCCATTCTTCCCACCACTCTCCCCCACCAAATGTCCATGAGTGTGGCACTCCTCCCAATGGAGCATTCAACCTAGGGCCCGCAAATCTAATCAGGATAAACTTTCAAGCAATGAGTCCCCCCCAGTCTTTTGAGGTCGGGCCTTCACAGTCTATCTTGCAATGTTTCAACATTGGGAGGCTTCGTCCGCCATCTCCCACTGTCCGCACAGGTGAGGGTGAGAGCACGCCGAACCCATAACTACTTCAAAGAACAAATCCCAATGAGGATAAAATTAAACAGTGTCTCAAACAACAAGTTAGAGAAAATGTCTACTCAGCCTGGAAATCTTCAGCCCACTTTTGATTGCAGGGATTTAACATTGCTCAGCTTTAGCAACCTCCCAAAATGAAAAGGTTGCCCCTTCATAATGAATCTTCAGGGTTGCAGGATAGATTAAGAAATTTTCCACCTTCAAGCAATCTGATCGAGTAGTCCTGTGAGAAGAACAGGCAGACCCCATCATAGTCCAGGCTCCCCTTCTTCCTCTAAGCCCTCAGAATCTCCTTGCCATCTTGAAAATTATGGAACCTCATTATGATCTGCCTCGGGGGTTGATCAGGTGGAGGTCTAGAGCATAACAATTGGGCTCTCTCCATCTGTTTACGCCCATTTTAGGTTGTAGGCCCAGTAACTCTGGCAGGGTTTTTGCACAAAATGTCCAGGACACTTACTCCTCTTTACCCTCTGGAAGTCCCTCAGGTATAGATTAGGCGTCTTTGATAATTTTCTTGATAATCAAACGCCTCTTTAAAATCCTCCAGCTCCTTTTGCAAGGCTCTTACTTGCCCTGGTACTGACTCCAGCTCGTCCTCCAGCCAATTGTGATTAAAATCTTTTCCATGCTTGGATATGTGCTTTACTATATATTATAAAGTGACATACTGTTTTTTGTAATCAATAGTACGAGATCCCCCCTTTTTTTGGCAATTGCTTGTATTTACAAAATAAAGATTCTACTTTATCCCTATTCCTGGATATACAGTACGCCAACTATACATCTTTAATTACTGTCACTGTATGGCTCTTATCAAAATGAAATATGTTGGTATGGGGCGATTATCACTCAAATAAATCCCCTATAAGTTAAGGGTAGTCAGAAGGGTTCAAGCCCCATGACGTATATAAAGTACCCATGTGGGGGTAAGCAAAATCAAAACAGTCCTGCACTCACCACCACAATGAAGAGCTGTCCGCATGATATATAGCATGCAAAAATCCTTTATTGAAAGTGCTCCAGACAGGTAAACATGTCCTACACTTGCTTCTTATTGTGGTGGTGAGTGCAGGACTGTTTTGATTTTGCTTGTACCTGTTTTGTCCTAGCACCACCATTCCTGTGCAGTCTCTTCTTGTAACTAAGTACCTATGTGGGGTGTTTAATGGGTTTTCACAACAGTGTTTGAATGATTTTACTATTGTATTTCTGTGCTTGTTTTTTATGTGTTTTGTTGTGTGATTATTTTATTTGTTACACCTGTGTTATTAATCAATGATGATATATAAGCACTTCACATTGTTAAGCACTTCCGCATCTTGTCAACACATGCAAGCGTGAAATGTTGGAGCTTTTGATGGCAGGGGCACTGCCGATTATCGGGCATAGATTGCAGTATTAAAGTATGCATTCACTGACAACTTTCACTCCTGAGTGCAGTTTTCTTATTTTACATGGTCATGTCTTCATTTTTGAAATGATGCACCGTTGCCGTTGAAGCTACCCTGTATTTTTTCAGTAAATATAACCACCTCCAGGCTGGGCATGCCATGAAGGGGGAAGTGAATGTTGGAGATGCCCAACAGGGTATGCATGCAGGATGATCTAAAATCCTGATTGGCGCTGTCACTCACGCCCTTGTTGCAAGCGCCCATTACGGTTCCTTAATCATAGTGTCCTAACAATGGGATACCATCCAATAGAATTTAAGGATAGCATGAGTTCAATCTGGAGGGGGTGGTACAGTCAGGAGGGATGTACAGAAACATTTTATCTCCCTTAGAGTAACAGGGTTGTCTACCAGATTACCAGAGGAGTTGATAAACACAGATAATGCTCAGAGTACCAGGACCAGTCTTGAGAGCTTCCTGAAAATAAAACATATTTCAAGTAGTTACTGTTAGGATAACAGGGAGGTGGACTAGATGGACTATGCAATCTTAATTTGTCTCATCAAACCGACTGTACTGTATCTACCTAATATACTGGATATAAACCGTGCTGGCTGACTTCAGCCATTATTTGTGTCGTGAGAATATTGCACACTGAGTTATGCACATTTATGGGAACTGACTATGTTTGAAGAGGCTCTCACAGGTAATACTTGCAGTAGGAAGTCTTTCATGAGTCTTGCTAGACAGTTGTGGTACTCAAGGACTGGATAGTGGCCAGTGTGGTCCCCATGTTCAAGAAGGGGGCCAGGATGAACCCTGGCAACTGCGGACTGGTGAGCCTGATGTCAGTGCTGGTCAAGGTCCTGAATCCATGATGATGGACACAATAAAGGAGCACTTGACTGAGGCCAAGGTTCTCATCCCTGCTCAGCATGCCTTTATGTGGAGCTGATCATGCCAAACCAACTGGATCATCTTTTGAGGGGTGATCTGGGAGTTGCACAGGGGAAGGCCATACAGTTAATCTGTCTGGACTTCAGTAATGCCTGTGACACTGTGGTGCATGACATGTTTCTGAGCAAACTACACATGTGTGGTATACCCTCACCTGAAAAAAACAGTGACAGGCTTAACAATGTGCAGAAAAGGATGACAAAGGATTCATGGGCAGCAGAGGGAATCTTATGAGGAGACTGTACGTGTGTGTGTGTGTGTGTGTGCGCGCGCTCGCATGCATGTGTGTGTGAGCACGTGTGTGTGTGTGAATGGTTAGCTTCCTAGCATCATACATCATTTCTTTGGCTATAATGTGTTGCTACTATAAAACAATGAAAAAATGGTGAGAGGGGATTTGTTATGATTGCACCCCTACCCCACCCCCACTTTGTTACACAGTCATGTTTTGCACTATTTTAAAATGCGGTCAGATTAATCTGAAATAGTTTAAAAGGTAAGATTAGGTTTTACCTCTAAGAAAGATACATCTACTGACTTGGGTCCCACAGTATTCTTCCTGTTCATGCACATTCCTATGTCTTGTAACGGAAATATGAACAAGTAGGAGAGAACAGTGTAGGGTCAGTGTCCAGGGGCATATTTTTCTCAAATGAATACTAATTTCAGCTTCTAAACTACTTATATCAGACATTGCTAGAAACAGCACAAAATGCAGCACTGCAGTGAGGGGGTCCTATCACAGTGAGACATTGTGGACACCTCTTTTTTGTTACACTGCTGCATTCATTTAGTATAGTCTGTAGCTTCCCAAAAACTTGTAATCTGATCATGTTAAAATTTCATAGGCAACAATAAGATTATGACTTTCTAACTAAAGCTCAGTCAAATATAAAGCTCAATCCAATGCAATATTTACAGTAGTTTGCTAAATAAAATAAGGAATGATGCAAAGTGAAAATTAGAAACCAAACTCAGAGCGAGCCTGCTTACTAGCTGAGCATCAGCCCACCTGAGACATGGTGGCTACCCTGCATGATTTCAGACAGGTAACAGGCTGAAGGAAGCCCAGGCATAGAAACAAAGCTATAAAAATTAAAGCTAAACTGGCCTTAACAGAGCTTTTGAAATGCCGCTTAACAATCTGAATTAATCAGAGAGTCAGTGGCAGGTTAGTTTCTGCAGCGATAATGCCATACAGTCACTGACAGAATGAGCAAGACATTTAAGTCTATGGAGACCCTTCTCACCATAATTAAAGAGCATGGCGTGTACAGTATGAGTGTCAAGTGCTACTTACCCGTTAGTAGGTAAACACTCCCAGTGAACTGGTGTGGCATCAACGTTGTTGCAGCGGTATGTCATATTAATCAGTACCCTCACCTTGTAAACCTGCATGACTGTAAACCTTTGACTTCAGCACTTTAAACAGAAACTCTGACTTTCTGTAGTTCCCCAGATGAAGCCATTTTTACATGCAGTACTATACTAGAAAAAAATGATACTTTATGCAGCAAATCATTACATGGCCGTACAGAACATTTTATCCAGGTTTAATGCTATGCTGGGTTGTGGGAAACATTGTGTGGCCAGTATCAACCTGCTGGAGGTGGTACAGAGGAGCCATGAAACTGACTCAGGGTCAACAGGGCTCTCATACATGCAGAGTCTGGAGAACCTTAACATACTGTACCGCTCAAGGATAGAAGAGAACAAGGGGATGTGACAAAGACCTTCAAGTTCCTCAAAGGTTTCGACATGGTCAATTTAGTGATCTTTTTAGGATCAGTAAAAACAAGAACGTGAGGGACACTGTTTCATATGGGTAGGAGGAAGGTTCTAGTGAGGAGACCAGGAGACGTCTTCATGGAAGAGTGGTGAAAGGAGAGCACAAGCTACGGAGGAGTAGTAAACCAAAAAATGGTTGGGGGATTTAAGGCAGGGGTGGGATAAAGTCAAGGGTGGGTAACAGTGTCGGGAGGTAGCCGTCATATAACACCAACTGCATAAGCTCCACATCAAGTAGGTTCAATAGACCGTAAGGTCCTCTCCTGCTGGCAATTTTGTATGTTCACATATGTTCAGAGTTTTGAGAGACAAGCCTGGAAATATTGTGTATGCTTTTGATTGGTCAAGAGAAGATGTATATTTTTCACTTGAGCAGGGGAAAGGAGGACAGAGTTATAAAAGGCCAGTCTTGTGATCACCTTCGGTGACCTTTTCCTATTCAGCAACCTTTTGCTTTGTGAGAGGTCACAAGATAAACTATAAAGGTAGTGTGTGTTCAACAGGCATAATATACTGTTACCATGTAGCACAAAAAAAACCCTCCCATTTGTTCTATGCAGATCCCCAGCATACAGCAGGAACAGTATCTATAGTACCAGAAACCCTCTGGCCTCATTGCTCAGTGTCGTGCAGCATGCATGTTTAAAAACTGACATCTAACCACGGAATCTACCTACAGACAAAAACATGTCTAAACCTTGGCTAATCTTCAGATTATAGCAACACAAGTCAGCACCGTAGCTGTGACTGAATGTTGACTAAGCAGTGTGCTGCTGCTGCTGTGACAGAAACTAAACTAAGTTCCTTCTACGACACTTTGGTTGGCAAACATTATACTCCTGAGCTGTTACTGCTAGAATTTGAAGATCATTTGTGGCTTGGGTACTACTTGTATGAATTTAATCCTGGTGAGTGTTGCACAGACGATGACAGGATACATACTAGTACTTTCAGTAGCAGTACTAGTAGTAGTGGTAGTTGTATATGGACACACTGTAATATACAATATCCACCACACAGAGTTATTGTATGTGCTAAAGCTTTTTATTTCTGGAGACTTGTTCTCTACTGTGCACAGAGGTTGGAGAGTGTGGTCTTTCTCCCATGTATTGTAAAGAAAGGGCATGGTTGCATATTATGTGATATAAATGCTGTCTGTCATTCTAGAAGCTGTCTCAGTACCTTATCTAGGCACCTTTTATCTTTGTTTGATCGGGGGGTCTGTACTTGAAGGGACTTAGCTTGTCAAGAAACGTGTGTCCGCTATAAAAAATGTATTGTATGTGCCAAGTAATTGCCAAACAGGCCCATAAGCTGCATAATTATGGCATTCAGCCTATTGTAGATATAAAAGGCTGTGGTACAAATTATATTTTCTGCAGCCTCCAGAAAATCCCTCACCGGATATAATTTAGATGTGAAAATTATACTACATGTTGGAGGCAATTCAAAGCCTCCATTGCTTCATACTGGTGTATCATCACTGTTTATTTGCATTGCATGGTTTATACCATTCTGATCAAACTCATTCATTACTTTACTAAAATGCAAATAAATTACAAACATCCATTGAGTCATTAGAAAACTAGAACCAACATATACATTTATCAGAACATTTCAAACATCCAATATCATATGTCAAAAGCTGTCCTGAACAGCCATTAAAGACCCATTCTGTGAATATGGTTCATATTTTCTGCAAATGGTCATGGATTCAAATTCTTTTGAGTTTTAGAACGCTGCTTTTCAGTTTTAAAACTGACATGGACAGGAGAAAACCTGAGATATTCATATAAAACAGTGTATTGTTCTTTGACTGCCATATGATGCATGTTTTGCTGTCCTTTGGTTTCGTATGGTGTTACTGTTGGGCAGGTTAATGTTGAAAGCACATTGGTGAACTGCTGCTTTATTGCCCTGTATGACACTGAGCAGGATGGTATTCCCCTTTGTTTTATGAAGTATAGACCACCAGTGCCATCTATTAGACTAGCTGGAGGACATTGCATTGCAGATCTAAATGATAAAACAAGGAAAATTCCATCCCATACCAACCCCTTTCATATAACATTACCATGTAAGTCCACTTTATAGCCAAAATTTTGTCCAAACCGCACACTGCGGACATTGATGCAAAAATCAGGAAAACAATTTCAATGGAAAATGATTGTCCTTTTTTCTCATTGTTATGTAGTTTTTTTCAGTAAAAACAAATTGCATAATCATGTTTTATTAGCATTTGTTAAATTTGTCACTTTATGGCCATTTATTTTTAGTTGAGGAAAGGCCCACCTGTTCCACCACTTCCTAAACTCACTCCCACAAAGGAACTGCAGCTTGAAAACATCATCAACTTCTTTGACGATAACTTTGTCCCAGAGATCAGTGTGACTACGCCTTCACAGGTCAGCAGCTTCTATATGTCTTAAAGTGTTAATGCTACATCTGCATGTAAAAAAAATCATAGCAAACTAAATATAATCTCACAAAGAAATTAAACTGTGTGTGTGTGTTGGAGCAGCAGTCATAGACTCTGCCCTATTTCAATGCCTTTCTACAGAGATCCCAGCTGTAGAGTGTGTGAGTGGTAGAGTTGCTCAGGTCTTGGAGCTCATAAGAGGTACCCTGTTAAAGAATATTATATCTCATCAACCAGCATCACCATTATGACACCATACTGTTGTACCATATTGCACTTCAGGACAAACACCTAGCACCAAGTTTAGTATTAGTCTCTATTCCATTGTCCAACTCCATACAAGAAAACAAAGCTTCAGATGCATAATGAATGTAACCATAAGTGTGACAAAAATGTCATGTTTCTGCCTTTCTGTCTTTACCCCTTTGTTGTACAGCGCAGCCCTGTTGTATGAAAACTCTAAATATATGATGATAATCGTCTGATTGCTCACTCACGTTTTAGGATCCTTGCATTGATCTTTCAAAAACACACATGTAGAGATTCATGACAGTGTATGGTTTAAATAAAATGAATCCCACATTCCAAAATGTTATTTTTTTATTCAAATCTGATGGCTGACTTTATCAAGCTGAATCTAAAAAAATACTCCTGTCATCCATTTGAATCCTTCACTAATGTGATTTTTTTTTAAAGAAACATGACAGCACATCAAGATAAATTTATATTGCTAAAACAAGACAAAACAGAAACAACTGTGAGACCAGAAAGAGCAGTATCGGGTTGGGGGGGGGGAGCACATCAAATGCGGATTTATATGACTCACTTATATGGTATAACTATTTGGTAAGGTTATCAGCAGTACACACTTTTGCAGACCAGAGAAAGACATCTGTTCTGAATAAAGTTTAGCATTTACATGATCATGCTGAATAACACACAAGCGCATGACCACCTTACTTGATACTATACGTGAAGCAGAGATGGAAGAAGGCAGTTACACTTCATGTCCATCCTTCACTTCTCACTGGCATGATCCCTTTAGTAAGCCCTCAGGTAAGTAGCTATCTAGTCATTTCTTGGAAACAGTCCGTGTTTCTGAACTGACTAAATATTCAGGTAGGTTGTTCCAGACCCCACCACTCTTTGAGTAAAAAAAAGTATCTTCTGATCTTCCAAGAATCAATCTTCACGAATCATTACTTCATGGGTTTGTCCTGGAAGCACTAGGACCCTGCAAGAGTGTATAGCTTTAAACATTTTGAGCTAGGTGACTGACGATGGGGATGGCACCACCCTTGAGGCAGATGCAAAATGTGGTGCTCATGGGCTAGCCAGTAACTGACGCAGGCCCCTACTCATCTCAGTTCTGTTCTTCCTGCCATTGAGGTGACACTCCATGGGAGCATTCATCATTTTGTGGTGTCAGACTCTATTTTTGATGTCTTTGATTATTTTCTGAGTTTTTAGTTATGTCCAATTCTCAGGGGTCTAAAAGCAGAACTCGAGGAAGAAGACAGATACTCTTCCTATGCATCAGTACCCCATGGGAGGAATATGTCCATCCAATATCAACATGACTGTTGGTGGATCTGCCTTGGAGCGCAACATGACATGGACCATTAGGACACTTGCTTCTTGATGGATTTCTGCACTCTCGAGATTCACGCAATGAAGTAGGATTGCCCACCCCCTACTTTTGGAGTCAGGCATTGCATGAGGGACTCCAAGATAAGGTCCCTGGGTTCTTCCCCTGAGCCCCTCCCCAGTACTCTACGTATTGAGGGAGACCAGGCCTCTTCATGTCCTTGTCTTACTGAGACAGAGAGCCTGTGGGAGGGGTTTGTGGGACAGCTGACTCCTTCCAGAGGGGTAAGTTGTGCACACCTCCTAGTCCATGGCCCCCTCGGAGGCATGGACACCCCAATGCTGAGGTCGGAGCTACACGCTTCGCCTACATCAGTGGGCATCCTTGGGGTCATGGTCTGGTGCAGCTTCAGCTCCTGGCACTAACACCAGTGCTGGTGAATGAGGCAGTGCCGTCTGCATGATGAGGTTCCTTTCTGATACTGCTTATTGTGCTGGGAGAGGGAAGGACCCTGGAGTTGGAGACCTAGTGTAGATCTTCTGGATCTCATCCCCTGAGCAGTCTGATGACCCAAGGGATGATGACTGGGATGATCCAAATTGGCTTCTGGGCACTGATGATGAAATAGGTGTTTCTGGGCCTAGTTCTATGTAATTCCACCCTTGGAATGCACCAGTATTAGGGCGCCAAGTCACTACAATGCCAAATGGTAATGTCACCAACCACTCTTTTTGTGGGGGGGCACCCCCCCACCCCCTAACTATAGATCCTAACTCCGGGGTGGGTGGACCATGGGGTTTGTACCAGCAAAGTTGGGTTTTGGCATCATAGTGACTTGACGCCCTAATGCCAGTGCCCTGAAGCAGTGCAGTGGTTCTAGGTCTGCACTGACATCGGCGTCAGTGTCTCTGTCTGTTTTTCAGTCTGGTGCCAGTCATGGCACCATCCCTCTTCTGTCTGCCGGGGCCACACATGGTGCTGAGGATGGCCTTGGTGCTGACTCTGGTATTAGGAAGGGGGTCAGTGCTGGATGTGGCATGAGGCAGGGTTCTGGCACCATTGGTGCTGGCTTTGGTTCTGGCAATGCCCTCAGCACAGGTCTGGCTCTGGCACCATCCATGGTGCAGAGGGGAGTTTTGCTACTGCTTGTGGTGCCAGCTGCCGCTCAGCTCTAACTCTTGATGCTGAGTCCATCGCTAGGCCTAGCCCAAGGAGCAGAGCTCATTCTGGTGTGGTTGCAGCTAATAGATAATGGTCAGTGCCTCACTCCATGTCCAGAGTTTGAGGCACTCTGGCAGGAGTTGTAGTGCTGCCTCGAATCCTCTGGCCTCACTGGAACCATCTGGGCCTGTCAAAGGTAGGGATAGGGGCTGCCCTGTAGGACCTCTGTGGCTCCAATTTCCCCGACTGAGGGTTCCCCTCAAAGACACCACCTAGATCATTCCTCCATGGCTGAGCATCCTCAGTTGGATGAGTTTGTCAGGCCCTCCCCTCATGCGAGGTCTCCTGTATGCTTTCATAGCCCTGGCAGAGGACTTGCCCTTGTCCACCATGACCCTCCTGTGACAACAACTCTCCCTTCTGGACTGGAACAGTCTTTAAAGAGTTGTCAACACCTTTATTCTCACTGCCACCACCTGGAGATTTTACAGGACACTTGTCCTCCCTTGTGCAGAGCTGGGAGGTCACCACAGGTCAACTTTGGTAGTATGCTTTTCTGATGACAGATGCCAACAGCGTTTTTCCCTCAGCCAATGAAAATATCTTAATTACCTTAGTGAAGAGGTTACAGTCTAAGGTAGATGTAAATAAAAGTATTTACTATAAAGAAAACACAGGTTGCAGTGACAGGATATATGTACAGTACAAAAGAGAAAATCCACTTTTACAGGAATATGAAATAAATGGGTTAAATAACAGACAACAGAAAGAACAAAGGCTACAGGTTAGAATAGACTGTTTTCATGTTACCTTCTAGCTACACTTCAAGAGACACTTGAGCTAAACTAGCTACACTACCTACATGCAGCTTAAGGCAGGTTTTGCTTATCACAGAGGGTCACACAAAACCGCCCTGCTCAAAATGAATTCTTTAAATTTATAGCTCACATCTAAAACTCTGTGATTGTGTTACTCCTTTGAATTAATCAACTGCTTTAAATTCTGTACAAGTTTGAGTTCTCTTGCCTCAATCAAATTAAAAACATAAACATGTCCAATTAGATCAATTTAACAACCAATTTGTATTTAAACAGTCCAGTCATTTAAAAATGTGTGTGTGTGCATGTATGTCCACCCCCCTTGGTCATTCCTGAAATTTATTACCTATTACATTGTCCAGAGGGATAGCTTGCTAGTGACGTAGCCTCTCAGTGTTTTCTCTCTTGTTTTTAGCAGCCAAGGAAAACCTCTGGTAAGGCTCAGAAGAACAGAAGAATAGTTTTACTCAATTGAACAATTAACTGCTCAGTTCCCATTTCTGTCACACCTCCTCTCTGCCTTTACCTCCTGCTCTCCTGGGCTTTTCAGGGCCTATGGGACCCTTGACCTGGGACCAGTTCAGAGCATTGGTGAGTGCCTTTCCCACCTACCTCAGGGCACTAGACCAGGCTATTTTCCAGGCTGAAACCCCAGCACCACCACCTCTTGAGTCCAGCTCCTTGTCATCCTCATCTTCCTCCTGTGAGGAAGAGTACTCTGTCCTTCATCTCTCTTCAGATGCTGAGTACCATCGTTACCAGCAGTTCCTTGTGGAGATGATGAAGGAGCTGCAACTAGACATTTTTTCAGACCATAATCCTGCTTGTCTTATGCTGTCCTTCCTTGGGGATTACAGTCATGACTACACAGTCATACCTCCATGGCCTAGGCCTTTTGTGTATGCGCCTAAAGATGTCTGGCTCCATCCCTCTTCCCCCTCTCCAGCCCTGAGGGACATCCAGTCCAGGTATTGCACACCCATGGGGTCTCCAGGAGCCATGTCAAACTCCACATCTGGGGTTCAGCTCCTGGACACCCCCTCTGGGCATAAACGCCCACTGTGTGACTGACCAACAAAGTTGAACTCTTCCTAGTTTGATGCCTGCTGTTGAAGAATCTTTTCAGCAGCATGCACTGTTTTGTGCATCTCAGCACATCAAGCACAACAAGCATCCTATGGCAGGAACCTGTGAGCGATGTGGGACAGCTCTTGGCGTCCATGCCAGACAGTGAGGTAACCAGACAGGCCATATGCCTTTCTGCCCAGGGCCTTGAGCTGGCGAGACACCATGCAAGGGGTGTCCTATGATGCCAATAAGGTAGCCTCCAGGTTGGTAGGAACTACGCTTTACATTAGGTGGACAGCATGACTTCATCTTTCCTGGTTGTCACCCTTGGCCCAGCATAGGATGATTGCCACATAGTTCCAGGGGGACCACTTCTTCTCCCACAAGGCCAGGCATGAGCTTGTGGGGCACCTTCTTGCCCCAGGCCATGGGAGCCTCTGTCTGCTCCTGACCAGTCTTGGGCCTCACCAGGCCTGTAAGGGCTCACCTCTTTGTGTTTTTCTCCCCTGGGAGGCTGAGGGAATAACCATTTCCCTCAGGGTGAGCCAACACTGCTCTTTGGTGGTAAGCTTGGCACTCTGACAAAATTATGTACTCACCATAATTCTTGATCTTGCAAAATATCTTCACCATTCATTACTGCAACCCGCCCACCATCCCCTCAATGACCAGGCTACTGGACACCTCACCTGACTCCCTCTCTTCTTTCTTCTTTCTGCTTTTCCTCTGCTACGCATAGTTTAAAAATAAAACTCTGGCCAGAGCTGGTATGGCTGCAGTTAAGATTGCTGGTAGAACACAGCACAGTCCACCATGTTCAAGATGGCTGCTGGCATTCTCTGCACATGCGTGATGACTCGTGCATGCACACTGGGCTCCAGTGACCATCTTGGACACAGTGGACTGTGCCACCATGCTGCTGGAGTTCAGTGTGCATGTGTGAGTTATTGCACATGCACAGAGAATGCCGGTGGCCATGTTGGACACGGTGGACAGTGCTGTGTTCCACTGGCGACCAGCAGACAGAATAGTGTGGTGGATGCGCTGTGATTGCAGTTCACCTCCACTATTTAAAAGTCCATCTGGTATCTGGTAAGCTCCCTTTTACTCTGCTGTGCTTGCAAGACATCTGCAGGTCTATGCCCCCTGCAACCGTAAAAATGGACTTCTACTGCAAGGTACCTCAAGGTACCTCAAGTTAACTGGATCAAATTACCACTGAAGACCACAGAGTTCAGGTATTTGATTTAGTGTGGCGTAAGTGGGTAATATATCGATAAGAACATGATCCTGACTTTGTCCCATATAGAGGGGAAGAGTCAAAACCTATAGGGTGGTGGAATTGTTTAGGGCTCATAGGAGGCAGTGGGTAGATGTTGCGGTATGTCAAGTATGCTTTCAGCAGGCCCTCTCTTTTTCTACTTTCCTATCTTTTTCTGGGCTTTGATTGGTGAGTGTAAGACTGCAACTGATTATTTTAGATTGGAAATATAGGTTGGATTTTGTTTGGAGCCAAGGATGTTTCCTTTTATTAGTGGATACCTTCTTTATCACGGTTAAAGTGACTTGCTTACATTTTTGGTGAGCTCAAAGAATTGTCTACACCACTGGAAGCTAATGGGTACTTAGACATTTTAATGGGTCAATTTGTTGAGATGTTTTTTGTAAACAGTCCTGGATATGAGGTTTTCCACTATGTTTATCGGATGTTAATTCTCCTCTGCTTTGTACTTGTATCTGTATTCTATTTCTCTATAAAATACTGTATTCTGTTTCTTGTATAGATTCATCTGTTGCCTGTTTGTATGATCTGTTTTGTAAAATAATAAAAATTAAAGTTTAAAAAGAAAAAAAGAAGACCACAGAGTTGCTGCAGCATGATTGCCTCTTTACTACAGCATTTCAAGGAAATGGGAGAAGTTTTGTGTGAATACCATTGCCGATGGCCAAGACATGCTCTAATTAAGTATATCCCACCAGCAGCACTGCACCTGTGATGCATGTAAGCACTGGAACAGCATTGTCATTCCCCATCCACCACTCTCCCCAATGGGAGAGCAATGCATGGTGGCAAGAGGCAGTGCTGGTCCATATCATAGCATCCAATCATATGCCCATACTGGTTCATGAGTGGATCCCTGTCTGCACAGGCTGTAGGGCATATCAGGATGTGACAGTCTTCAGGAATGCTGCATCCCAACACAATATGCATTTTGCAAAAATATACCAACCAATGCCAGTAATGCTCTCAGCCTATCATGGAGGCCTCTAGGGCTGGAGGCCGGAGGAGAGAGGCCTGATCAGGCCCAGAATCAACATATGTGGCTAGAAAGAGGGGTCACATGGCTGCTAATGTAACCCCTAGGTCTGCATAGATTATTTGCCTCACAATGCAGGCTCTCTTCACTGAGGAGACTGTTTTAAGCATCAGTTACATGCCTGTACATGCCTCTGGCCTGCCTCCATCCCACTCCCCTACAGCCATGCAAGTAGACAGGGAGCAGGTACAGAGTGAACACAAATCCCTCACTGAGAATGCCACAGAATGCACTGAATGTGTGCATCCTGCACATAGGTGGCACTCTGCTGCTTTTATGAGACCTCTGCACATGCAGGTGGGCCAGGAACCTTCAATGGATTGGGTATTTAATGCATTGGTTAACTACTGTACCATATGTTCTATAAGGTACCCCAGCCATGACAAAGTTTAGGTATACAGGCAGGGCCCCTTTACCTTGTGTTGTGACTGCTTGTACTGTACTGTGATGTACATAAATACAGAACTTCATTGTCCAGTGACATAAACCTGAGACACAGGGACACACAGGATCAGTCAGGGCTCTTTGTAGTGAGACAAAATAGCAGAACAAGTGAACATGAGTTTAAACTGAGAGAAGGTAGAATCCGAAGGGGTAAAGGGAACTATAGGACTGTTAAGTCTCTCAAATGTTTTCCATGGAAGGTATCAGGTGCATGCAGCTTACTATAGATATCTTCAAGGTAAACTTGGCTACTCACATAGAAGAAAATCACATTCTTGCATACCACTTCTGGTATAGCAGGAAGACTGACTACAGTAGATGGACAATTGGACTTCTGTTACTAAACAAACTGACACAGGAACACGGCACTGTCCGCTATGTTCGAGATGGCTGCCAGAATTCTCTGTGCATGGGCGATGACTCGTGCATGCTCACTGGGCTCCAGCCTCCATCTTGGACATGGCGGACAGTGCCGCCGGAGTTCATTGTGCATGTGTGGGTCATTGTGCATGCGCAGAAAACTCCAACAGGCATCTTGAATGTGGCGGACAGTGCCATATTCTACCAACAGACAATGTAGTGTGGTTAATGTGCAGTGATTCCATCCACCCTCTATTATTTAAAGTCCATTCTATATTGAGTAAGCTCCCTTCTCTACTGTGCTCATAAAATAGCTGCAGGGCTATACCCTGCAGCTGTAAAGGGGAAGACAAGGAGTGGGGCAAAAATCTGCTGAGAGCTATTCCTGGCTCCTTAGTACCCTTTTTGCCTCTCTTTTCAAAAAAAAAAATTAAATTAAATCTTCAAAAAAAATATTTAAGTATCGAGATTATACTTCTCTGTGTGCTTAAATCCCTAGTACCTACTTGATGTTGTTTCTAAAACAAAGTAAAAGAAAAAAAAAGATCTTTTCTTCTTTGTTTCATCCCCCCCAATGAGTTATCTGTACGCTTGTTTGCTGTTTGATGGAGCTTCTCCCTCTGCTTCTTCTATTTAAAAAAAAGTTTGGACTCCTTCCTTTCTAATGGGGATCCTCTCCTCCCAGTTTATTTTTCCACCTTGAGATTGCTTTCTGTTAGCTGTCAAAGTCCTAGCCTAGATGTCTCATCTTTGGTTGGAGAACCTTTGGTGGTAACACATTTCCAGGGCTCCAAGCTCAACTGGGATTCCTGTGTTTTATAGGAAAATGGAACCTTTCTCAGGAAAATTCATCCATATTTTGCATTGGTTATATGGGATTTCTGAGTCCTTGACTTCCTTTGGGGGTCATGTAATCTGCAGGAAAACATAGGTAGTGCCCTGTAGTTACAAGCAAATGTCAGCTCTGCTGAAGCACTACTCTCCTACTGGGGAGCTCGTGGATCCCCTCTACCTCTCTGTCTTGTCTCTCCTGTACAGTTTGCCCTGGTCATTATTTAACTCACTGCCTAGGCCCTCCCTCCCAACCTCTTCTTTCTCTTCTCTGGTAGTTGGGTTTTATTGCTTTGTTCTTTTTCTATCCTGTATCCTTTCTTCTATCCCTTGGGCAATCTTGCCCCATCCTTTCTCTTTCTTATATTTTTCTTCCTCTGGTGAACAGAACTGAGATGAGTGGGGGCCAGCACTGATTACTGCACAGCCCATGAGTGCCATGTCATCCGACCTCCCCTCGTGGGCAGTGCTGTGTCTGACATCGATCCCTAGCTCAACATTTTTAAAGCAATGCACTGCCACAGGGTCGTACTGCCTCTGGCACAGACCTTTTTTTTGTTAGATTTTTAGCAGGGAAAGGCACACTGAGCCTAAGCACATTTCCAGGTACACCCTAGGAGCACAGGGAGGTTCAGTGACTTCCACAGGGTCACACAATGCATAAGTCCAGGGCAAGTTGTGTCTCTTCACAGATGACACAAAATTATGGTAGGGTAGATCAGGATAAAGGATATAGGGAGATGCAGAGGGTTCTGCAAAGGCTAGAGAGGTGGTCTGAGGTTTGGCAGTTGAAACTCAGTGCCACAAAATGTTAGGTTGTGTGGCTGGCCTGCCGGCGCAGGGGCAGGATGCCCGTCTGTGACGCCAGTGACCCGAGTTTGGGAATTGACCTGGAGCGTCGGAGGGCTGGCTGGGATATAAGGATTGAGCGTCCTTGGGACTGCTCTCCTTTTCTGGGGGGAGGGGGTACAGTGATTGGCATAAAGAGGACCCCTGGCGGAGGCTGGGTGTTCCTCCATGCTGACGCCGTAACCTATGGGAAGCTGGGCGGACACAGGTCATCATTGCACGTACCCGCCCCTGGGTAAAAAGCACTCAAAAATTGCTGTCCGCCTGGAATGAAGCCCACCTCCGGCATGTGGCCTCAATAGTTCCCTGGCCTTCCTGCCGACCAATTACAGCTCTGCAGCATTACCAGCCCTGAACCCCACCCACGGGGGAAAGCCAGGGAGGCAGTGTCAGTGGTTGTCCCCGCTGACACCTTCTCCTGTTGTAGACGGGGCTTGTTGGGTGCTGTAGCCCTGCCTTGGGGGATAAGCCTGGAGGTATCTGTGGGGGCAAGGGTGGAAGTGGAAATGGGGCAGATTCCTGGGTGGTTGGAGCAGAGTGGAGGGCAGCCGGCCCCAAAAAAACAAATGTAAGGATGTGCGCCTAGGGAGAAAAAATGCAGGGCAGAGTACTGTATGAGAGAGGTTAAACTGAGCACTACTGCAGAGGAAAGTGACTTGGGAGTCATCATTAGTGACTACCTCAAACTACCAAGCCAGTGTATCAAGACCTATAGCAAGGCTAATAGGATGCTGGGGTGTATTGGAAGGGGTATTGATAGCAAGGAAAAGGAAGCATAGAAAAGAACAGTTACATAAGAACTTACTGTAACAGTAGATCTTCGAGGGGATCTCAGTCATCAGGCCACACCACAGGAACTTCACAGTTGGTGAAGCAAGATCCACACAGAAGATTTTCAGCAGTACACATGGGGCCACCCACGCCGATGTCGTCTGCTGATGTCACCAACCCTATAAAGGTGTGAGCGGCCCCTCTTCCTCCACAGTTCTTTCCTCTGGAGAGAAAAGGAGCATAGCTCGAGCCATGGGGGACTGAGGAGAGAGAGAGAGGTGCCCAGGCCTATAAGAAAGGCTGGATGTACCAGATAGCCAGTTTCGGGAAAAAGACCCCAAGTGGGGGACTGTGGGAGGGAAAACAGACCTGGAGACTAAGACCCCCTCAAACATTTACTGTTACGGTAAGTTCTTAAGAAACTGTTCTATCTTATTTGGAGGTATCTCAGTCATCAGGTCATACCGTAGGAATGAGTCCCAAGCAGTTACAGGTGCATGTGGGCAGTCTGGAAGAAAGGCCATCCTTAAGTTTAAGACTGGAGGCCCTGCAGCACAGCCCTGCCAAAAATCCTACATGGGCTGTAGTGGCAATGTCCAGACTGTAAGGCAAGACAAGGCAAATTTTATTTTTATGGTGCCCAATCCCAGAGGCTCTGGGCACCTAACAGAGTAATACAAGATAAAACGGTTATTTAAAATCCAGAAATAACAAATAAATAAAAGTCAAAATTCAATTAATAAAATTCACTATAGTAATGCTGGTTACTCTGTGAATGCCAGAATGAAGAAGTGGGCCTTTAGCCTCTGCTTGAAAACACCAATCAAAGGGGCCTCCCAGACTGCAAATGGAAGTGTGTTCCACAGGGTCAGCCCGGAGAAACTGAAAGCTCGATCACCAGATGTCTTGAGCCGAACCCCGGGAATGTCCAGGAGGCCCCTCGAAGAGGAGTGCAGGGAGCTAGCAGAGGTCACAGGTGTCAGAAGCTCCGACAGGTATCCAGGACCCAGCCCATATAGGGCCTTATAGGTGAGCAAGCCAACTTTGAAAAGGACCCTCCACCTGACGCAACCAGTGCAGAGCATGCAGGACGGGATCACATGACTGGACCAAAGGCAGGCCCGTTTCAACCAGACAGCTACATTCTGCACCAACTGCAGCCTGTGGAGGTCCCTCCCATGACCCCAAGTAAAGAGCATTACGGTAGTCGAGCCTAGAGGTAACAAAGCATATAACAAAGTCAGCAGATCCTCTGGCAGAACGAGGGGCTTTATCCTGGCGATGTTCATGAAGTGGTAGAAACCACTCTTGACCACAGATGACACCTGATCTTCAAAGGTCAGCTTGCTATCCAAGATCACACCTAGATTATGCCCTCGAGGAAGTAAGGTGGAGCAGACCCCAGAAAAGACCTGTGTCTGCTCCAGGTTGCAACCCATCACACCCGCAACCTGGTTCAATCGCTAGCACCTCTGTCTTATCCGGGTTTAGTCTCAGCCAGCTGGAAGCCATCCAGTGATTGATTTTAGCCAGACAGATGTTAAGCACGTTGATAGCATCAGATGTTCTGGGCACAAATGACAAATACAGCTGGGTGTCATCTGCATAGCAGTGAAACGCCATGCTGTATTGCCAAATGTCCTCACCCAGGGTCAGCATGTACACCCTGAACAGCATTACTGACAAGATCAAGCCCTGTGGAATTCCATGCAACAGGGGCATTGGGGAGGAGGAGGAGAAATTCCCCATCACTACCTGCTGCACCTTATCAGAGAGATAGGACTCAAACCATCTGATGACAACGCCGGCGAGTCCACAAAACTCACAGAGCCGATCAAGAAGCACGGCATGGTCCATGGTGTCAAATGCTGAAGAGATCGAGGAGCACAAGAACTGACCTGTCTCCCCTTATCTCTAGCTCTGAGCAGATCATTATGCACTCTAACTAGAACTGTTTCTATGCTGTATCTAGCCCCAAACCCAACTGAAATGGCTCATAGATGTTGAAGGACAGAGGCAATCCTCGAGCTGTTCTGCCACTAATTTCTGCACAACCTTGCTCAAACAAGGCAGGTTGGAGATTGGACAGTAATTTGCCAAGATGTCTGCTTCAAGGAAGGCTTCTTAAGAAGGGGCCAGCACTTCTTTTCAAAGCTACTGGGAATACCCTCCACCACTGAACACCTGGCAATCCTGGCAAACACCGGCCAACAGCCTCAGTGCATCCCATTAAGAAATTTGTCGGGCTGTGTCCAGTCGAAAATGTGTGTTTTAGCTCTAAGATCACCTCAGTTATCTCAGACGCCCCACTGGCCTAAACTTCTCCCAGACAGGCAGAGTGCCTCTGCTCCTACTAGTCTGACCACTGCAAGGTGAAAGCCTCCTGACAGAATCCTCGACTGGATAGATGACACCCTGTCAGAGAAGAACAGAGCAAACTCTTCACACAGGTGGATGAAAGTCTTCTTTGGCTGTAGACAGGCAGGATGGAGAAGCCTATCCACAGTCCAAAAAAGATGAGGTCTGTTCTTCCCTGCCACAATCTCCTTGGACAGGAATTCTACCTTCTTACAGGAGATTACCTCCTGGTACTCACTGTAGTAAGCACGCAGAACCAGTCTGTAGGCCTCCAGCTGGGTCTTCCGCCAGTTATGCTCCAGCTTCCAACCCTTGATCTTGATTGCCTTGAGATCCCCATCAAACCAGGGGGATCTCAAATGAGAGGATCTGGGTCATATACGAATCGGTGAGATGACATCCAGTGCTTCGTCCACCACCTTATTAAAGGTTGCCACCACCTCACCGGTGCCAATCGCACAAGATGCCTCAACTCTAGATAGGTCAGCCAATGCCAGAAGTCCTTCTGGGTATAAACCCCTTAAAGGGCAGTAGCTGACTATCTCCACAGGGGAAGGACTATCAGCGGGGCTCCAATGTGAATCCTATGGTGCAATGATCGGACCAAGAGACTCATCAGTCTTGAGGTTATCAACCCCAAGACCCAGCAAGAACACCAGATCAAGTGTGTGGCCATGCCAATGGGTCGTAGAAGCAACTGGCGGGTCAGGCTCAGTGAAGACATCAACTGGAGGTGGTCATAACTGAACTGTGAGGATTCATTGTCGATCTAAACGCTGAAGTCCTCCAGAATTAATCACCTGGGGGACTCCAACACTTGGTCAGTGACAAAGATTGCTACCTCCTGCAGGAATTCTCCTCCCAACCCCAGAGGGCGGTAAATATGGAGAATCCTGCAACTTGCACCTGGATCTCCGTGTATGGTGATGTACTCAAAGGACCTGGCATTACCAACCGGATGCGCCGTGAAGCCAGGTTGGCTCTAAAAATGATGGCCACTCCCCCCCACCACGATCCTTCCTCAGGCAGTGCACCACGGAGTATCCGGTGGTAATGGTGACCTCTGAAACAGGACTGGCATTGTCATCCAGCCAGGTCTCTGTAATGCAAGCCAGGTCAACAGAGGAAATCAAATCTACAAAAATAGCAGTCTTGTTCCTTTTTGACCTAGCATAGCACAGCACTGCCTGAAGAGGTTTAGAGGAGGCAGCTGGTCCTCCAGCTACCTGCCCACTTGGTCCGATGGGTCCCCTGGATACAGGAACCAAACATGTCTGGCATCTCCTTCGACCCTGTTTAAACCCAGGGCACCTCCTGGACCTTACAACCTCAATGCCCCTCACCACCCCCCTCCTCAGCTGCCCACTGCCAACAATGACCCACCCGCCTCCTTGTAATTTTGACCTCCCAACAGTGCCTAGCAGCAGTGGGTGAAACCGGGAGGTCAGTAAAGGGGCAGAAGTCTTGCAGTAGAGAGGCAGCATAGGTGATTCGTGCTAGGCTGACTCCCCAACACATCCCAGCCTAGTGTACTAACCCAAACTAGAAGAACCCACTAAAAAAATTATAACTAATAAATACAACCTTAATTATATTAAACAAGAAAGTAGCACACACATACACACTGCCCACTCTCTCTAATTATACAAACTCCAAATAACACCACCACACACCCCAGTCATACATCCCTTAAAATAAGCCCCGACATTACAGACAAATCAAATAACAGTTAAAATAGCAGCAAGGTAGAAAGGGCAAAGGAGCATGCACTGCAGCAAATTCCAAAATGAGTCCAGAAAATCCTTAGTAAGAAATGTAACTGTCCAAGCAAAGTTCCAAGCCAGTTTCAGCTTGATAATATTTCAAATGTGCAAAGGAAGCTAAGGTGCTCGCACCACCAAAGTTCCGAGAGATGAAACAGTGCACCAAACAGTTAATGGATTTCCAAATATCAGGGAGCCTTCAAAAAGTATGCCATCCAGGTAAAATGCTCTCACCAAGTCCAGCCAGATGTCAGTCTCAAACGATCTTATTAAAATCTCAGGTACTCACCCCGGGGAGCAAAGTTCAATAGCGCTAGAAAAAACAAGCTCTCACCAAGTCTTCTAGCCAGACGCAACTCCTGACAGCAATATTTCCTCACCGGTATGTCGAACGGATAATCCAGAAAAGGACAAAGTGCAGTCCAACCAGTTCAATAAACAGTCCTGGGGGGAAATTATTCCTCGCCTCCCCAGCTGCTGGAAGCCAAAACAGGCTGCCTCACTAGGGCCCAAGGTCGGCCTTGCTACTCAAATTAGCCCAAGCAGGAGACAGGAGAGGTTTTCCTGAGGGGCAGTGGAGCTCCCACCTCTTGCCACCCAGTTACCCCCACCGCTCAACAGCCTAAGCTCAGTGAGACCCTCCACTCTGCCCCGAGGCAGCAAGGAACTCCAACTCCACACTCTTCTCTTTAAAACACAGTAACTAGCTGACAGATCCAGTCCAGTGGAAACAGCAAAACTCCAGTGGCGCTACTCCCATAGCATCCTGTATTGTTTCTATACCGCACACCGGCAATTACCCAAGAACAAATTAGTGCTCGATTTTGTGCTCTCAATTTATGAAATCCACAAAGTGCTGCAGTGCAGACTCCAAAACCCTTATTAAAAATAACACTACACTTCTGTGCTACACTTACTCACAAGCCCTGCCTACAGCTAAAACCCCTACTCTAAGACCAACTAAAACAAACAACAAAAGGATTCTCCCAGTTGTGCCAATAAAAACATTGAATCAGCATTTTGACATTTTGACGTTTTAAAGCAATTTGGGCAGTATGGAGCTGAAAATTCAAGCTCCAAGCAGGCGGCAGCCCAGCGTGGCCACCATCTTGGTCCCAATCAAGGATAAGCAGAGACCAGATTCTTCTGTGGTGCTTGGTAAAAGTATAGATGGTACTCCAGGTGGCAGCCGCACAAATGTCAGCAGCTGAGACCCCTTGGAAACAAGCCACAGAGGTAACCGTGCCTCCTGTGGAATGAGTCTTGACAGCTCCTGGCAGTTCTTTGCCATACTTGTTGTAGCAGAAAACAATGAAGTTAGCCAACCATTTGGACAAACATTGTTTAGAAACCTGAATGTCCTCTCTACCCGGGGCAAAAGAAACAAACAACTGCTTCAACTTCCTACATTCCTTGGTTCAGAGTAGATAATATTTCAAGGTTCTGCGCACATGTGACATATGGAGCAGTGCTTCCCCTGGATTGGCATGCTCGGGAAAATAAACAGGAAGGTGGATAGATTGGTTTAGTGTAAACTCAGACACCACCTTAGGGAGAAACATACGATTCATGCACAAAGACACCCTGTCTTTATGAAAAATCAAATATGCCCCCAGACTAAAGCAGCCATGGTGTCCCTGTTTACAGAGATTGCCCATACTGCCCCTTGAGAAGGTGGCAGCTAGGGCTGAGCCAGCTACCAAGAGCTTTGTGTCTGTGAGCTGCTTGCCTGCTTATTTTTTCGTGAATCTGATGCCCGTTCCTACACTTTATTCATTTGCTCATATTTGTTTTAGTTGTGTCTAAATTTTGTTTTAGTAGTGTGTTGTACCGTGCCATCTACGTGACACACGATTGTTCACAGTTTCTTAATTACTCTCTCCTGGTTTGGTCCATAGTCTTGGCAGACCAGCAACCAGTGATGATCCTGAAGGAGGATCTGTTTGGGATTTTCTAGTCGGGCTTTGGTTTGTTTCGTTCAGGATGCCCAGGCTTGTTTTGTTTAGGATGCTCAGGAGTGCTATGTTTGGGAGGTACAGAAGATTGCCACGGACATTTTGGATATTTTGTGGGGCCTCTGTTTTTCCAGCTGATTAACTTGAGTGTCCTTGCAGCTTATTCTGACCTTGAATTGTGAGAGGAATGGTGGAACTTTTATCTAAAGTGCCATGAGTAATTCAGCTAGGAGAAAGTATTTGTGTCTGGAAACAGGACGCTGGATGTTGACGTGCCTGTAGTAGCAGTGTGTCTGGGTATTGTGTGTGTGATGGGGGGCCTTCTCTGTGTAATTGGGCTGGTGGCTGCCTGCTTTCCACTACGGAAGGAGTTGCCCTCTGGGTTTCAGAGAGCTGGAGTCTTGGTTGGGTCTCTCCAAAATCCCTTATGGGGCATTCCTTGTGGCCTGTCCCCTTGGGGACTGTAACTGCAGGCAGCAGGCAGTGGGGTAGGGGAGCCAGTGAAGTTTTTTGGTACACTGAAGTGGGGGGTGCTCCTCCCTTGAGGCTAATTTACACGCCCCGGTCTGCTGCTCGATGGCCGATGCTTTGGATTACATTAAAGATTGCTAAAATTGCTGTTCGACTTAAGATTTGGTTTTTGGCCACTGAAGATCGTTTTATGGCACTAAAATTGATTAATCTGGGATTGTTATCCCAATGCTGAAGACTTTACAACTTTAATTCCTGGCTTTGTGGAGGACTTGTGTGTAAAAAACAGAAAGGCGGACTATTTAGCAGTGGATTCCCTCCCCTGTAATTTGAATTGGCTGTAATTAATAAGCCTTTTTTGATTTAGTTTTTTATTTTATTTGTTTTTCTTTTTTATTAGTTTTCCATCCCCCACTATATGAGAGGTAGTGGGGGTGACTTATTTATGATTTTCAAACTGGAATGGTGAGAGGACTCTGGTTTATCATATTTGTATTTCTCCCACTACATGAGATGTAGTGGGGGTGACTTATCCTGGACAATTAAAACTGGAGTGGTGAGAGGACTCCAGTGTACAATATTCTGCATTACATTTTGAATTTTCTTTGACAGTATATTTTATTTTGGAGGATTGTTTATTTAATTGTGATTTAGATAGTAATTTCGGGAAGGGTACTTTTATTGGATTATCTGTGGTTGTTTTAGATTTCTTTTAAAGTGGGGAAGTATGGGTTTGCTGTTGTTGGAAGATGTGTTGGTCTGTTGCTCTTCTGGTCAGGCACTACTCCCCCTCTGAACTCTGGGACTTTCGGCCCTTTTATTCTCCTCCCCTGCCCACAGAGGCGTATAACCACTGTAGGGCTTTGGGTATTGCAGGTTGAAAGCAGAGGTGGGTTGGGGGTCCTGGACCTCAGAGGGGGGAGCAGGGTGGCAGTATCGGGGTTATGCAGTCCAGGAGATACCCTGGGGTGAAATGGTCGCTAGAATGTGGTCCTCCATGTCTGGTTACCATACCCAAGGGCTCCAGTGTTTCTGGGCAGACAACTCGGTCGGCCCCGGAACCCCGTCCGATTCAAGTGGTGTTATGCAATGCCAGGTCTGTTAGGAACAAGACAGCAATTATTGCTGACCTTGTTGGGACAGCTGACCTGACTTGTATCACTGAGACCTGGCTTGATGACAATGTGGGCCCCATCTGGGTTCTCGGTGATACACTGCTCAAGATCGGACCGCAGGGGTGGGGGGGTGGCTATCTGTTTTAGATCAGAATTGGGCCTTACTGGTGTACCAGTTGAGGGGGCCAGATCATTTGAGTTTACCATAATAGCAGGTGTGGGCAGCAGGATCATTCTCATCTACCGACCACCTGGGGGTGAGAAATTATTCCTGCAGAAAGTAGCAGACTTCATCGTCGACGTGGTGCTGGAGTTGCCCAGGCTGATGGTCCTGAGTGACTTCAACACCTGGGTCGATAATGAGCTCTCGTAGTTTGGTCAAGACTTCCTTCAACTTATGTGTTCATTAGGGTTCACACAGGTAGTTGCCTCTCTACTCATAACCAAGATCACTCACTTGATCTGGTCTTCCTCCTGGGGATAGAGTCCTTCTACTTGGTGGTGGAACCAGTCATATTGTCTGAACACTACACAGTAAGATTCAATCTACAGCCCCCCATAGGCCTGCCCCTGTGGAGATGGTCAGATACCGCCCATTGAGGGTGTAACTCCAGAAGATCTTTCTGGCGATGTTACACCTATCGGGAATTTCGATGGTAGGTGAGGATCCAGAGGGTCTAGTTCTGGCCTATAATAAGGCTGTTACTGAGGCTCTGGATTCTATTCCCCAGTCTGTGTTCATTCTCTCTCTCTCTCTCTCTCTCTCTCTCCTCTCTCTCTCTCTCTCTCTTGCCCTCGGTCCCTTTGGTTTGATGGGGCCTTGGGGAGTTGAGACATGTAGGGCCAGAAGGTTAGAAGCGTCATTGGGAAATCGACCCTTGATGCCAACCACCTTAGATTGATAGATCATTATTAAAGCTATCAATCTGCAATCACACATAAGAAGTCAGAGTTCCTGTCAGGTGAGATTGCTGCTGCTCAAAATCGACTGGCTCAGCTCTTTTGAATCTTAGACGGATTATGCAACCCAACCTGTCTACAGGTTCAAGGAGCATTTTCACAAGTTAAGTGTGAGGAGTTTGCTTGATTTTTTGCAGATAAGGTGGCTGACATCTCGGCCCAGTGGCACTGAGGGTTGAGGTGCTGGACGCCACACCTCGCGTCACGCTGGTGTCCCTGGGTTCGGGAATGAGCCCAGGCCGCTGGTGGTCAGCGGGGGGGGGGAAGAGATTGAGTGTCCTTAGGACTGCTCTCTTTCCTGGGAGGGTGTGGAAAGCGATCGCTTGGAGCGGCCTCTGGCGGCAGTTAGGGGCACCCAAGCATGACGATGCAGCAGAAGCATGGGGCGGAGTTGCAGCATAATGTTCCCTTGCTAAGCTGCACTCCGAGGGGAAAGGACGTGCAACTATAAGTTACAAATACCTCTCCTGTCTGCAGAGTGACAGCCACCGACAGACGACCTAATCCTGTGGGCCAAACAAAGCCCAACGAATGGAGATGGGGATTCAGGGTAATGTGGTCTTCACCCCTGGTTCTCCGCCGCCAGAGGGGGCCCCGCCTTAGGGGGCAAGCTGAGGTCCTCTTCGCTCTGGCCATCGTGGTGGATGCTGGTTCCACCTAGGGGGTTAGTTGAGCATCTGCGTACAAGGCTCAATGGGGGGTAAAATATACCCCACAGTAGCAGCGAGAGTATAAAGAAAATTAAAAAAAAAAAAAATATCCGGCCCGGTGGCACTGAGGGTTGAGGCGCTGGATGCCACACCTCGCGCTACGCCGGCGACCCGGGTTCGGAGATGGACTCGGGTGGCTGGGGGTCAACAGGGGAGAGGGAGGATTGAGCATCCCAACGGATGCTCTCCTCCCTCAGGGGTGGAACCAAGAATGCTCTCGAGTTCTGCATTCCCTTCGCAGCCGGTGGGAGCACTGGCACAGAAGGGATGGAGGTAGCTCCGATTATCAGTGCCGGGGAGGGGACGTCAGCGGCAAAGATGAGGGAAGCTGACGTAAGGCCAGCACACCACCACTCGACGTGCATGCCCTAACGCATTTTACGCCTCCTCAGAGGGCAGGGGAAACCAGGGAGAAAAGCGGAAATACCTCTGGGTAGCCCTAGATGATAGCCTCTCGGATACCATCCGACCACCAAGGAGAAGGACAGACCCGCTGTGCAGGAGGAGAGGGAGGCACTCTAGGGCAGATCTCAGAGGTGGAATGAATGGGATGAGAGGAAGGAAGGAAGGAGGGGCCCCAGAGAGAACAAGGAGAATAAAAAGGAAAGTTAAAAATAAATAAATATATAAATAAATAAATAATAATAAAAAGGTGGCTGACATTAGGACCGAATCTGTCCTGCACCCTCTGTGGGGTTGGTGGTGGTGTGTATGGTCACATCTCCTCGGTCTTCCTGGATATCTTTTGACTGGCTGGAGATAGAGGACATTGTGCAGATTGTCCAGAATTTGCAGCCAACATGCTGTACTTTGGATCCGGGCCCTACATGTCTATTATTAGGGTGTATGGAATCCATCGGCCCAATCCTTGCAAAGATTGTTTGGTGCTCCTTAGATGTGGGAGAGTTTCCTAGCTCTCTGAAGGAGGCAGTGGTGACACTGCTTCTTAAGAAAGCTTCTTTGGACCCAAACAGCTGCATAAACTACAGACCTAACTAACCTTCCCTTTGTTGGGAAGGTGATTGAGAAAGTGGCTGCGCTGCAACTGGAGAACCATCTTACCATCCACGATGTCTTCGATCCTCTCCAGTCAGGTTTCTGGAAGAGACATAGCACAGAGACTGCTCTGGTTCGGGTGCTCAATGATCTCCTGATGGCAAGGGACCAGAAGCGTCATTCCATCTTGGTGCTTCTGGATCTCTCCTCAGCGTTTCACGCTGTGGACCTTGGGATTCTGCTTGAGCACCCGAGGATTATCCGTGGCCTGGCTGGTTCAGTCCTCAGATGGTTTCATTCTTTCCTAGCTGGCAGGTCTCAGAAGGTGGTATCTGGAATTTTTTCTTCTGAGCCATTCTGTTTGCCATGTGGGGTCCCTCAGGGCTCAGTGCTGTCTCCCATGTTGTTCGCAGTGTATTTACTGCCCCTTGGAGGCATTGTAAGGCAATATGGGCTGAGATTTCATTGCCACGCTGATGATACACAGCTTTATCTGTCTTTTGCACCCGACCAGGATAGTGCAGTCTCGATGTTTAACAGCTGTCTAGTGGAGATCCATGACTGGATGAAGTCTAACTGGTTGAAATTGAATTCCGGGAAGACCGACGTGTTGGTGGTGGATCAGGAGCACCGGATAGAGAGGCCGGTGGTGGGTTTACCATCAGGGCTTTGGCTTGATGGTGTACAACTGCCTACCTCTGAACGGGTGCGTAATCTAAGGTGGTTCTTGATGATGGGCTGACACTGCATGCGCAGGTGTCGGCAGTCGCAAGTCTTCCTTCTACCATCTTAGAACATCTCCAGAATTAAGCACCTTGTTCCATCCGATGATTTGCCCACGCTTGATACATGCCTTGTGATCTCTTGCCTTGACTACTGTAACTCCCTTTACCTGGGGATTCCGGGTTGATATCTGCCACTTGCAGCTGGTGCAGAATGCTACAGCACGATTGTTGACTGGGACCTCGTGTTACAGCCACATTACTCCTGTGCTGCACAATCTGCACTGGTTGCCTATACAGTGGCAAATCAGCTTCAAGGTCGGTCTTCTGACCTTTAAAGCCCCGTATGGACAGGGACCGAGTTACCTGCAAGAGCTTCTGGTTCCCTACAGCCCCGGCCGTCCTCTTCGCTCAACTGACGAGGGGTTGTTAGAGGTTCCTAGGGTGTGGTTGAAAACATCTGGGGCCCGGGCCTTTATGATTGTGGCACCATCCCTGTGGAACTCTCTGCCTCATCAGATTAGAGAGTGCAGGACCGTGGAGAGCTTTAAAAGCAGCCTAAAAACACACTTATTCAAGCAGGCTTTCAGCATTTGATGTTTTATGGATTGTGGAAAATTTTAATTGAACCTGAATTTTGTAAGATTTTATTAAACTGTGTTATGATATGTATGTTATGTACAGCGCTTTGATATTGGAATTGCGTTATATAAATAAAAATATTATTATTATTATTATTAAATAAGACTCCTCACACCAGAGGGCTTGAAGCTCTGAAATTCTTTGAGCAGAAGTAAGGTCAACTAAAAATAATGCTTCCCAGGAAAGAAAGTGTAGCTCAGTTACGACTGCACAAAGAAGACAGGTCAACTTCTCAAAACAAAATTAAAATCCCAAGCCGGGACAGGAGAGTGGATTGTTAATTTCAGTACAGATGCCCTCAAAAGGTATGGGAGATATCCAGCTGAGCTATGGTATGGTCACCCATGGGCTCATGAAAGCTGAAATTGTTGAAAGGTGCACCTTGAGGGAGGAGTACTGGAGACCTGAGTCAGACATGAGATCAGGTAATCCAGGATCTGGTTCACCGGACAAGTAAGAGGGTCCAGATTATGCTTGGCAGCCCATATAGCAAACTGCTTCCACTTCATGGCATAAGTGGCATGGGTGGAAGGCTTTCAGGCCACCACTAGGACCTCCATCACTCTATTGGAAACCTCAAATCTGGCAATGGCTACGTCCTCAGGAGCCAAGCATGCAGATGGAAGGAACTGAGGTTGGGATGGACTAGGGTTCCTTGATCCTGGGTCAGCAGATTCCTGCAAAGGGTGAGAGAGACTGGAGGGTCCTCCGCCAGCTGCTGTAGTAGAGGAAAACAAATCTGGTGAGGCCAGAATGGGGCTTCCAGGATCATGTTAGCCCCCTCCATCTGCAGCTTGATGAGTACCCTCTGAATCAGAGGAAACAGAGGAAGGCGTAAAGAAACCTCCCACTCCAGGAGAGGGACAACAGGCCTCACCAAAAAAATATAGGCCCAGAATTAAGCAAGCAAAAATTGGGCACTTTTGCTTTGAGTGGGGATGCAAAAAGGTCCAACTCTGGATGACCCCATCTGTCAAATAGATCTTCTATAACAGATAAGAGAAGCTCCCACTGCATGCTGAACTGAGTTCGACTAAAGCTGTCCACTACAGTGTTTAGCACTCCTGGGATGTGGACTGCTGAGAGGGTCAGGCCATGGTCCAGTGCCCAATACCACACTCTCATTGCCTCCTCCTGCATAGGGCACAAGTGCTTTCCCCTGCTTGTTGATATAGTACACTTCACTTAGGTTGTCTGACTGAATCAGCAGCTGACCCAGAAGAAGGTGGTTCTGAAAGGCTACATGGCATACAGAACTGCCCACATCTCCAGGACATTGATATGCAGGGAGGTTTCAATCTGAGACCAATAGCCCTGAGTTTGAAAGGGATCCAGATGAGCCCCCCAGCCCAAACCGGAGGCATCTGTGCTGAGGATGTGTTGTGGAGAGGAGATCTGGAATGGAACTCCTTGCAACAGGTTCAGGGGGTCCATCCACCACTGGAGCACTTAGTGGTCTGGGGAGGAGACCAGCATCAACTGATCTTATTCGTCAGTTCGCTGGTCCCACTGTACTTGGAGAGTCCACTGCAGGATGTGCATGTAGAGCCTGGCCAGTGGAACAGTGGGAATGGCAGCCGCCATTAGTCCAAACAGCCTCAGGTACACCTTGGCAGGAATATAATGGCTTGGGGCCACCTCCTGAGCCTGGGCAATAAGGCACGCTGCCTTGTTTTGAAGAAGGAAGGCATTCCCCTTCACTGAGTCTAGAACCCCCTATGTATTGCAGCCTTTGGAATGGGACTAGGACCAACTTGGGCAGGTTGACGGTAATGCCCAGGAGAGGAACAACTGAAGAATTCTCTCCAAAGTCTTCAGGATCTATTCCTGGATAGGGCCTTTAGAAGCCAGTCATCCAGATAAGGGAAAATGTACATTCCCTCCCTTTTCAGGGCCACAGCTACTGCTGCTAAGCACTTGGTAAGACCTGCGGTGAGAGGACATCAAAGGGCAACCCTTTGAACTGGTAATGCTTACCCTGGAAAGAAACCAGAGGAACCTCCTGTGGGGAGGAAACACTGAGATGTGCAGGTAAGCATCCTGCATGTCCAGAGAACACAGCCAGTCACTTTTCTTGAGAAGGGGCAGCAGGCCTGGCAGAGTTACCATTTGGACTTTTTGTACTGGATGTACAGATTAAGGTCCTTTAGGTCTAAGATGTGCCTCAGATCTCCAGTCTTTTTGGCGACCAGGAAGAGCCTGGAATAAAATCCCTTGTTTCTCTGGTGCCTGGGCACCAGCTCGATGGCCTGCTTATGCAGAAGGGAGTTTTTTCCTCTTGCCGGAGAACAGACAGGTGGGTCAGGGGGTAGTTGGTGGGCAGAGGAGGAGTCTCTGGGGGTTGCTCAGTGAGTTCCAGAGTGTGACCCCTTTCTATGATTTGAAGAATCCAGGCATCCAATGTTCTGTTTCTCTGTTGATTGAGATGGAGGGAGAACCGACCTTCTACCACCATGTCTTGGTTGGGGACCAGAAGACGGGGGTCTGGCAAGGAGTCAAGTGGAGACGGATCTAGCCACTGGAGCTGGTCCAGCACCTCTGGGATGCTTGGCCACCGCTCCAGCATCGCAGGGGGGTGGGCAAGGCAACGGAGACTCTGCGTTTGTCCTGGGGCTGAGAGGCTGCTGCTGGTCTATTGAACTCCTTAGGGTGTGTGTGATAGAGTGAGTGGACAGATATGATAACCCTGCCAGATGCCTGCAAGTCATTAATGATGTCCTGGACATCTGGCCCAAAAAGGTTAGAGTTGTTGAAGGGGTCATTAACCACCTTTTGCTCAACATCAGCAACAAAGTCAGAGATCCTTAGACAGGAGTGCCTATGAAGGCAAATGCCAGTAGCAGCAATCCTAGCAATAGTGTCAGAGATATCATAGAGGGCCTACAGGAGGTGCTTGCTAACATCTTCAGTGGTCTGCAAGCATTGGAGCACCTCCTGCTTCTGTGTACCTTCTGGGAGGGCCTGGACAGTGGCATTGCCCTTCTTCCAGTTGGTATATTGATAATTTACCATATGGTACAGGTAACTGGCAATCCTCTGCCCAAGGGTGGAGGAGGCGTAAACCCCCTTGCCCCAAAGATCAATTCTGTGTGACTCTTTGTCTGGGGAGAGGGAGTTAAGGTGCTTGGGCACTTTAGACCTGTTGTAAGCTGCCTTTATAACCACTGAATCCATTTCAGGCTGGGCAGTATAATGAGAAACCCCCTGAGGGACATGGTAAAGTTTATCTGCTCTGCGGGGCATAGCTGGCACCATGTCAGGTCTGTGCCAGGCTGCAGTAGTAGCATTCCTCAAAACAGGCAGAATGGGAGAAATGATCTTAGGAGGAGACTCTGGGATCTCCAGGAAATCCACCACATCTTTTCTGGTGACATTCTCCTCCTCAGTATGGAACTCCATAGCCGAGGACAACTGCTTCATCACATTGAAGAAGGTGGGGTCCTCTGGAGGAGATTTAGGAGTGTATTTGACAGAATCCTCACTGACTGAGGAAGCTGTGGATCTGTCTGAGGTGAAGGGTTCTTCCTTCTCCTCTTCCTCATTCGGAAGGATAAGATCAGGATGGTACTCCTCCACAACGTTGAACTCTTCCAGATCAAGGTCTGCTGTGTGAGGCACCGACGATGGCCCATAGGGAGCAGACAATGGCCATCGAGGATTGGTCGACGATGAAGCTGCCATTGATGGTGCAGGTGAGGTGGGCCTGTATGTGCCTAAATGGTCAACAATCACCGAGGTAAATTTAGTCAAAATCTCATTGAGGTCAACAAGCGTCAAAGACTGCATTGAAGGGGGGGGGATTGATAGTGCAGGGAGCAACGACCCACAAGAAGGGCCCTGGGACCCCAAAGAACCTGGGAAGGGATCAGGCCTCGACGGGAGGGCCATCGATGATGATCCCATTGTCAACGACAAAGAGGCCGACGACCCGGAGGTTGACGATCGACCACCCTGCATGTCGGACAGAGGCACTGTCGGTATGGGTCTGGTGGGCACAGAGACCTGGACAGCAGTTTTATGCATTGGCGCAGCCGCAGTCAACAAAGAACCCCCAGACAAGGAAGAAGAGGCTATCAGAGAACAGGGCTGCCACCGAGGGGGAGCAGTCCCGATCGCAGACTTTTTTATGACTTTTCCCTGAGGACTTGTCTCGGGCCTTAGAGGCTTGGGAGCTTGATGACCCTGCTGGCAACTGGAAGGCTTCTGAACCTGGAGGAGCCTTGCCCGGAACTGGCTATCTGTTGTTCCATTAGAACATTTTTAAGAGCCTTCTTACATTGCCTGAGGGTTGTTTGATTAAACTTCTGGCAGAGCTCACAGTCCGAGATTTTGTGGTCAGGCCCAAGACAGCAGACACAGAAAGAGTGTTTGTCTGTGGAGGCAATCTTCTTTCTGCAGCGGAAATGATGGAAGAGAGAAGTTGAAGGAATAACTCTCAACATTAACAAAATACAGGAATCTCTTTTTAAAAAACAGATTCTAAAATATTAGGTTGAAAAGCCGTAGGCAAAAAGGTGTATTGGAGCTTCTGCAGAGACACATGTGAACAAGTCGACAATAGGAATGAACTGAGGAGGGAGCAGGGCCACTCACGCCTTTATAGGGTTCGTGACATCGGCACACAAGGTCAGCATGGGCCGCATCATTTATACTGCTGAAAATCTTCCGTGTGGATCCTGTTTCACTGATGGTGAATTTCCTGTGGTGTGACTTGATGACTGAGATAACCCCAAAGAAGATCATAGACTTTGTCAGCATTAAAGGACCTCTTGGCCCACCCAGTCTGCCCAGGTGATTCCTGCCTTGTCTCTCTACACAGATAATAACTGGTCTGTGCTGACCCTTCCTCCTCTCTGCCTATTTCTGAATATGCCCCTATTGTCTATCCCATGCATGCTTGAAGTCACCTACTGTTTTCACCTACACCACTTCTAATGGCGTTTATTCTAGGCATCTTCCACTCTTTCTGTGAAGTAGTACTTCCTCACAGCCCTCCTAAACATCCCCCTTTCAGCTACATTGCATGTCCTCTGGTTCTGGTGCTCTTTCCCATTTGAAAGAGACCCTCCTACTGTACCCTGTTCCCCCCATGAGGTACTTGTAAGTCTCTGTCATGTCTGCTCTTGCTCTTCTATCTTCCAGAGTGTACATGTTGAGATCCATTAGTCTCTCCTTGTAGGGCTTTTGGTGCAATCTCTGCTCCATTTTAGTCTTTTACTGCCTACACATTGTCTGTGTCCTTCCTGAGGTATGGCCTCATAATGGACACAATACCACAGGTGGGGTGTCACCAGTGAGCAATATAGTGGCAACACCACCTCCCTCCTCCTGCTGGACATACCTATCCCTATACATCCCAGTACCCCACTGGCCCTACCCACTGTGTTGCCACACTGCCCTGCCACTTTGAGGTAATCAGATATGATAAACCCAGGGTCTCTTTCTTGCTTCGTGAATGGCAGTACTTCCCTCCATCCTATATTCAGTTCTTGGGTTCCTATGCCCTAGGTGCAAAATTTTATACATTTTGGCATTGAACCCCAACTACCTGCCTGGCATGCTCTTGACTGTTTCTGGAGTTTCCCAAGATCTCTATGCAGTTTTCACACCCCTTCCTTATTGTTCACCCTGTAACAGGTTTTTTATCATCTGCAAAAAGGCATACCTTCCATTACAGTTCATCTGCAGTGGCACTTACGAAGATATTAAAGAGTACCAGTCCTAGTACTGAGCCCTGTGACACCCCAAAGGTTACTGTCCCATCATTAGAGTGAATGATGCTAATCACCACCCTTTGTTGCCTATCCGTTAACCAGTTTCTAACCCAGGTTACCACTTTGGATCCCACCCCTAGGCTGCTCAATTTCTTTTTTTCTTCCTGGTCCTCCTCACCCTCGTACAGGAGGTGTCAGCCCCACACCCTGCTCACTGCCCCCCCCCATACTCAGGCTTACCCCCCTGGGCAGGGTCGCTGGGTGGATGCTCCCATCCCCAAGGTATACTATCTTGAGCTATTGCCCTTGTGGTGGGGCCACGGGAGCGGACCCCCACTGGTAGACATTAATCATGGCGGTAGCAGCAAGAGAGCTAGGCATCATGTATGGGCCGGGATTTTTTGTATGCCGAGGGACCCTGGGGCAGGGGACGTGCAATGATTCCAGCATTAAGCCCCACCTCCCCTTTGCATGTGGTGCGGTAGTGGCAGTACCTCAACCTGCGCCAGAGTTCCGTAATGTGCCGAACACTCTACCCCCCCACCCTGGAGAAGGAGAGCAGTCCCTGGAATGCTCAGTCCTTCTCCCCTTCAGCTGGCCTTCCAAATCCCGAGTCCATCCCCGAACCCAGGATGTTGGTGCCGCAATTGGATGCCTTGCCGCTGCACTGGTGGGCCAGCTTACGCTGCTCAATTTCTTAATCAGTCTCCTGGCACCATGTCGAAGGCCTTCTTAAAGTCCAGATAAGCTATCTTCACTGCCCTCATCTGATCTATTTACCTGGTCACCAGTCAAAGAACTCGGATTCATCTGGCATGACCCCCCCCCCATGAATCCATGTTGCCTTTGGTCTTGCAGCCTGTTGAATTCAGGATACTCTACCAGCCTATGCCTTAATAGTGTTTCTATTAATTTCCCCACCACTGAGATGAGGTTCACAGGCCTATAGTTACTAGCCTCTTCCCTGCTGCTGCCCTTCAAAACCAGTTTATCACTGCTTGAAAAATGCTTTGGGATACAATGTATATAAAAAGCACCATATAAATACTATTTCTTCTTCTTCTTCTAAAAATTAGCCTATGAACAGTAATGTATCGAGGCTGAGGATCACTATGTTATGCTGAGGTTCTGGTACTGAATTCAATTTTAACAACATAGTATTATAAATAAAATGGACTGTCTTGTGGTTCAAGAGCACATTAGTTCTAGTCCAGTACCCATACCTTGGGATAAAACTCTTCTCTTCAGCTCATTGTTATATGGGAGCTAAAATCTAGACAAAAAAGAGGAAGAAAGGAAAATGAAGACTGAAAAACAGAGAAGCAAAAAGCAATAAAAAAGATGGAAAAGCACAAAGGAACTAAAGAGAAGAAAAAACTAAACAGAAGACAATCGAGACAATAAGATGAAAGAGTTGAGGAGTGAGAACTAAGAACACAGAATGACAGGGGAAACTGTCACGCAGTAACAAAGCAATTTAAAGTCACAAGAGACTCTACAGCAATTCCCAATGTCTGGTTCCTGTGTGTTAATCAGTGTCTTAAGAAAAGTCAAGGCATTGCTTTTCACTTGCCTATCTTACTGCAATTTGCCAGCTGACCAGTACAGCCAACAGGCTAAAGGGCACGTAGAGGTATAAATATACTCAGCATTATTTCAGTTCAGTGCCACCCGCTGACTCTTAAATGACCCTGCAGATGATGATGTACATGTTTAGCATTTGAAAACAGTGACACCAAGTATTTCAACAAGCCTTAACCAAGGACATTGTGACAATAGTATCAGGAGATCTGAAGATCTTCTTCGAGGATATCTCTTTCATCAGGCCTCACCTGTGGAACTACAAGCCACCAGGTACTGGGACCACATGTAAACTTTTGCAAGCAGTCCACTAAGGGCTGCCGCAGTGATGTCTGATGTTGTCTCTCCTATATAAACATGGGTGACCCCTTCAGTTTTTTCTCACTGTTGGCCACACTTATCAGACTGTGCACAGAAACGACACTATTACAGTCACTGATTTCTTTTTTTCTCCTGATACTAGTCACTTTCATAAGTGATTTTCGATGGTGTGTATGTCAACTAAAGGACCATCAAACTGCTCCATTATTGCAATCACAGTGCTCCTCACTATAACGAATTGCTTACTAAAATGAGTGCTGTTTATGGCTCCCAAAGCATTCGTTATAACGAGGGGTTACTGTACAGTGAAAAGATATACTCCGGAGATTCTAAGACATCTACATGTGTTGGCTGTGCTCTAATTGATAACGCTCGGGTTTGCCCGATCTGCAGAGGCTTCAACACAGCCACCTGGTGATGCCAAAAGGGCGCTTTGGAAAAGCCCCTCCTGAAGCAGTAGTTAGCCCAATTGAAGAAGGAGCTCCAGCAAAAGAGATTCACTGCATCACCAGCTCATTCCTCGAGATCCATGTCTCCTAAATCCTGGGAGAAAACATTTGGGTAACACAAACATAAATACTGGGAGATGGAGTGAGAAAAAGACAAAACCTCCCTGGTCCATTCTAGGGTGCCCTTCCATACAGGTATGACTATTTTAGTGCTGTTGACTGCTTGGCCATCGACACCACCAGCCACCTAGATTGTTTACATTACCTCCAGGGCAGGGCAGGCTGTAGAAGCCACCAGGCCTAGCAAGTGCATTGCCATCGATGCTGGGGACCTTGCCTCCTGTCAATCTCTACAATCATTCTGTCAACTCACGGGCACTGACATACAGGTGGTACTCTTGTCTGTTACAGACATCCTCAAATACGTTCTACCTCCTCCTGTACCAGGAGCTCCATTGACAGGGTCTATAAGACAAACCCCAATACCGACGCATGCTCAAGCTGTGCCTCAGCCCCCCTAAGCACTGGCAGCCTTGTCAGAGTGTCCCTCCATCCCATTGACCAGGCCAACCATGACATAGAGTACAGTCCTGACCTTATAATGCAGGATGATGAGGAGGAGGCTGAAGATTATGTGGAACGTCCTTATGGAAGGGCTAGTTTCACTGTGTCCACATGCAATGAGAACTCTGTGATTTATACCCCTAGGTCCCCTTCCCTGAGTAACCATCTTTTATAGCCATGATGCACCAGTTACAGGCTGCCATGGAGTTTTATCTGGAGGAGCAGGATACAACTAAGAAGAACCTGACTGACTTCTTGAATTGTCTGATATCCCTTCCATAGCAATTCCACCTCTCCTCCTTGCCCTGGAAGATGCCACCTTTGCCGCCTGGCATAGGTCCAACATGATTCATGTCATACTCAGAAAAGCAGACAAAATGTACATGGCCCCCTCAGGAAAACCTTTTTTTTTTCAAGTCAATCTGAAGTGGACTCTATAGTCATAAATCCTGCCCACAATAGATCTAAGGCACCAAAGCACCTTAGCTCTCATCCTCCTGATAAGGAATCAAAGGTTAGATGTTCTGGGTAAAATAACCTATATCTCAGCATCTCTGGCCCTTAGAATTGCAGGTCCCCAGGCCCATGGTCAAATACCAATACAGTACAATCTGGAGAAAAGCTAGAGCAGCTACCCACTCTCCCAGAAGGTGCACTCAAAACAGGAGCTTCTCAAAGCTCTAACAGCTGGGGCTGATGTAGGAAAGCATCTACTGCACATGGCCTATGACATATCTGATGCTTCAACCAGAGCAGCTGCCTCAGAGATATGCCTCAGGAGGTACTTCTGGCTCAGGGTGTCAGGCTTTGCAAATGATTTACAGCAGTCTATTCCCAATGCTCCCTTTACAGGATAGAAGTTGTCTGGTGCAGATTTTCAAGATATCCTCTCTAATTTGCAGGCCTCAGGCAGAACCCTGAAATCAGTACACTACCTCTATCACACCCGACCAAGGAGTAGACAGAGTGCCTTTTTGTCCGGCCAGTACTAGACACCATACCAGTACCAGACAACAAGGTAAAGGTAAGGGAGAAGGAACCCTGCCTACCCCAGTAGCCACTCTAGGTGCCTACTCAAAAGAGGTGGCAGTGCAACAGGAGCAGCAACAATTGGCTCTGTCTCACTCATTTTACACACATACCCCTGGCCACCATTGCCTCCAGAGGTAGTTGTTGGGGGGTCATCTCTTCCTCCACCTGGACCAGTGGAAGGAGGTGACCTCGGATGCCTGTATCCTGGAGATAGTAGCACAAGACCATGATCTGGAACTTCTAGAACTACCCCCAGGCCATCCACCAGTGCCTACACATTTTCCACCAGATTGCATTCCTCTGCTTTTGGATGAAGCCCATACCTTGCTTCAGAAAAGGGCACTAGAACCTGTACCCATGGAACAGAGAAACACAGGGTTATGTTCTTGCTATTTCCTAGTTCTTAAATGGATGGAAGATCTGAGGCCTATTTGGATCTCAGGGATCTGAACTTTTTTATACAGTACAAAAAGTTCAGAATGGTCACCCTGCAGGGCCTACTTCCACTACTGAAGGTAGGGGATTGGATCTGTTCCCTAGACATGAAGGATGCCTACCTTCATATCAAAATCCGAAAATCTCACAGTAAATATCTGTGATTCCTGTTTCAAGGGAACACTACCAGTTCAGAATATTGTTCTTTGGCTTGTCATCTGCATCACAGATCTTTACCAAATGCCTGGCAGTAGTAGCAGCAGCACTTCACAGGGAAGGCCTTCATGTATTTTTCTACCTGGACAACTGGCTACTGCAATCTAATTCCAGGGAGCAACTCCCACACACCCTAGCCTGAATGGGACAATGGTTTGATGCCTTGGGAGTCACTGTCTATGGACCAAAGTCTGTCCTGATCCTGTCTCCAGTATATAGGGGCAGTTTTGGACACAGCTGTAGGCTCAGCTTTCCTGCCTCTGGACAAGGCCAAACATCTGATTTCACAAGCCCAGATGATCCACAACAGCCAATATGTCACAGCCAGAACATTCATTTGGCTTCTGGACCTAACGACACTGGCCATTGTCACAGTACCTCTTTCCAGACTACACATGAGGATCCCTCAGGGCTTGAGAGTCCAGTGGGATTAACTCACACATGATCTAGAACAGAGGATTCTAGTAACCTTTCCTGTATACAAGGTGCTGAAGTGGTGGATGGAACCCAGCAACCTGCTAAAGGGGGTTCCTTTCCTGATTCCTTCCCCTCACCAGATTTTAACTACAGATGCCTCGGGGATAGGCTGGGGGGCACATTTGGGACCCCATCAGACTCAGGGTATATGGACTAAGGTGGAGGGAACCCTGCATATAAATGTTCTAGAAATGAGAGGTGTTCTGTATGGCCTACAGGCCTTCCAGGCTCACTTAGCCCTGGGTCCTCTGTTGGTACAGATGGATGTCAGTCAGTGTGATACATTGCATCAACAAACAAGGGGAACTCATTCTTACCCCCCCCATGCAGGAAAACAATGAGAGTATGGTATTGGGCTCTAGAACACAGTCTAGACCTGTCAGCAGTACATGTTCCAGGCACCTAAAATGTCTCGGCAAACAGGCTAGACTGGTCACATTCCAAATGCATAATTGGGAACTGTTGACCTTGGTAGTGGAAGACCTTTTTGACAGATGGGGTCATCCCAAGCTGGACCTTTTTGTGTCCCCACACAATACAAAACTACTGCTTTTCTGATCACTTATTCCAGGGCCTAAAGTTTTCTGGTGACTAGGTTTTCCCCTCTCTTGGAAGGGGAGATTCCTATACTCCTTCCCTCCTTTTCTTCTAATTCAGAGGGCACTACTCAAGCTCCAGATGGAGGGGGCTACTCTAATTCTTATTGCTTCCCTGTGTTCTTGACTGATCTGGTTTCCTCTACTGCAACAACTGGCAGTGAAACCATCAGTACCCCTGCCCTTATGCCAAGGCCTTCTGTCACAGGAGCAGGGAACTGTGGTCCATCCAGACCTCAGATTGCTTCACCTCCATACATGGCTCCTGAAGACATAACCATTGCTAGATTTGGGGTTTCCCAACAGGTAGCTGATGTTGTGGTGGCTGCTAGAAAGCCTTCTACCTGGGCCACTTATTCCATGAAGTGGAAGCGGTTTGCTTTTTGGGCTTCTTCTCAGCAATAAGACCCCATTACCTGTCCAATAAATCAAGTTCTAGAGTATCTGCTGTCCTTGTCAGATGCAGGTGCACAGTATTCTTTGAATGACGTGCATTTGGCTGCTATTTCAGCTTTCCATGTGCCTATTGAGGGTCATATGGTTGCCCAGCTGGAGGTGGCCTGTATGTTTTTGTGAGGCATTCTGTACTTAAAGCCTCCTATCCCTAATCCAGTTCTAACTTGGGACCTGAATTTTGTGTTAGAAAAGCTTACTTTGGCTCCTTTTGAGTGGGCCCCAACTTGTGGACTATGCTTTCTCTCTTGGAAAGTGTCATTTTTGGTTGCCCTTACCTCTGCTCAAAGGATTTCATAGCTACAGGCGCTAATGTGTGAGCCTACTTACTTGATTTTCCACAAAAACAGGGTGCCTTTGTGTACTAATCCTACGTTTTTACTAAAGGTGGTGTCTGAGTTTACTTTAAATCAAACCATCCACCAGCAGTTTATTTTCCTGAGCATGCTAATACAGGGGAAACATTGCTCATGTAAGATGTAAATAGAATACTCAGATACTACATACACTGTATTAAGAACTGCAGGAAGTTTTCACAACTTTTTGTTTCATTCGCCCGTGGGAAAAAGGTGCTTCAGTTTCCAAACAATGCCTGTCCAAATGGTTGGCAGACTATTACTTTTTGTTTTAGGAAGTACAGTAAGAAACTATCTGGGGTTATTCATGGTAATTCCATTAGAGGCATGGCCACATCAGTTGCATGTTTCAAAAATGTGTCTGCTGCTGAAATCTGTGCAGCTGCCACCTGAAATGCTATCCACACCTTCACTAAACACTACAGTCTGGACATTGCCTCTCAAAAAGGGGCTGGCTTTGGCCTAGCTGTGCTACAAGGCCTACTTTCTTAGGCCTGTAGGCTCCTGCCACCCAGACTAATTATGGTCAGTACTGCTTGGTACTCATTCCATAGGTGTGGCCTGATGAAACAGATGTCCTTGAAGAAGATAGAACAAGTTACATACTCACTGTAGCAGTAGATCAAGAGAATCTCTTTCATTAGACCATGCCGTCCCACCCTCCTTCCCCTGAAAGGATCCTGAGACTCTGATAAGTACTGTCTCCTTCTCCATGATGGTCTGTCTGCTGCTTTCTGCCTTGCCTGGTCAGCAAAGCCCTAGGTTCTCTTCTGGTTCCCTACAGGGAGGTCCTCCGAGCATGACCTTCGGCAGGGAACTGAGGAAGGAAGGGCCCACCCATGTTTATATGGGAGAACTGGCATCTGATATCATTGTGGGTGGCCCCTAGTAGACTGATTTCAAAAGTTTCCATGTGGTCCTAGTGCCTGGTGGCTTATAGTTCCATAGATGTGGCCTTATGAAAGAGATTCTCTTGAAGATCTATGGTTACGGTGAGTACATAACTGTTCTTTATGATGGAACCTGGCCCTGGGTACCACAGTAAGTCAATCATGTCCTCCTCCCCCAAACTTCATAAACTGCAAGGATTAAGTATGCTGTGTAGATACGTACAAATTGATAGGGATTCCCTACTCACTCTACTACCCAAGGTACCCAGTGATTGCCTGGACAATCAGACATTCCTCCAGGCTTACCTTGCAGGTCTGTGCTGTCTTCATGTCCACAGTTACTGCTTGTAGACTGTTCCACAGGTTCACTGTGCTCTTGGAGAAGAAGTGCCTTGTAAGGATTGTAACACTTGCCCAGCTGGTTATGATTGTTGTATGATATTGGTGAAATAAAAAATATAGTATGTGATTGTCTCACATAAGACAACCTCTGCTTCCATGGGTGCCCCCCCAGGTTTCAGTGAAGCTACATGATATATTACAGTGACCAGGAGATCTCTGTAATGTGATTAACTTCCTTAAGAAATTGCATTTTATGGCCTTTTTATGACCTCATGCTTTTGAGGTTGGGAAACTAAATATAAATTGTATTACAGGACAGGACAGAACATCATTTAGCTGATTCCTGTTGGCTATATCACACCTAGGTGACGAACTGCAGGGTTGTAAAACTCAAAAGGAACCAGTTGATGAAAGACTCATAATTTGGGGAATGAGTTTTTGCTGATGTCACCTTATATAATATACCTCCTGATAGGACATCATGTTTGTATTTTTTTATTCTAAAAGGAGGAGCTAGATGACTCAAAGAAGGGGGTGTGGAGACACATTTTAAACAGATACTTGTGTCTGAAATGAATGTCATATTATTTTGGGACTCTAGAGAGACACAGTTCTCTAATTTAACTGCACTTACAGAGGTAATACACTAGATAGAAAATATCTAAATGTATTTTGGTAGGAGGTTGTTCTGTAGCTTTCCTTGTTTTTCTTTTATGTGAGTGTGATGCTCTTTGATATATTGTTCTGTGTTTACATTTTTCATATTTTTATAATCTTTTAGTAAAGCACCTTTTCTTGGAAAGACTGCCTGGGTGTCTGCCAGTTCTTTTTTGCATGTGACGTATAGGTGGTTAAGTCTGACAATGGTTCAATAGCTTGATGGTGTTACTGAGCTTGAGTAAAAATGTAAGAATATACCTAAAGTCTCTTATAGCGTTAAAAGGGTTCATTTTGGATACCTGGTTAGGTGCCCTTAGGTGAAAGATATATTGCATCCCCCGGAGAGGATATTATCTGAGCCTGTACATCTGGGTATGCTAGCATAAGGTTCACAGTTTGAATCCCCCCAGAACTTGAGATTAAAGGTGATTCAGACCCAAAAGCAGACAAGAGGGTTACCCTGTCTGTTACCTGTTCACACTATTGCGCTCTGAGGTTAGCACTGTGGGAGCAGAGGGCCTGATCTGCTGAGTGCTTTTGGGAACAAGTATATCCCTGAATTTATGGCCTATGACCTTCAGGGTATATCTCTGTATCCTGCTGAGCAACACCTGTTCAAACTGAAGAGAAAGTGTCCACACAGAGACACACAGTATGAGAGAGAGAGAGAGAGAAAGAGAGAGAGAGAGAGAAAGCAAGAAGACAAAGTCTTCTTGCTGTTCAAGTTACGCACCCCTGGTTAACTAATTATTTTACATCATTACCATATTTAAAGGACATATTAATTTTTATTTATTTTGAACACTTTCACTAGGAAGTCCTCCCTATTTGATTAAAAAAAAAACATGTTGTCACAGCTGTCCTTGGCTTTGGAGGTTTTATGTGTCTCATGAAAAGCCAACCAGGAATCCACTTTTACAGTAAATAATGGGGAGGGGCAAGTAATTATATTGACAATAAGCCACTCCAGGGCATGGGTTTATGCTGACATTGAATGACCTGGGCTGCTTAAAAAGCCCTAGGTTAACAGTTGAGATTCTTATGTAGTCGGGGCATTCATTAATTCAGCATAAACCCATGCCCTGGAGTGGCTTATTGCACTTATAAACATGGGAGATACAGTGAAAAACAATAAGAACAATACAAAAACACTATTAAACTGCTGAAAACCTGGATACATTGACTCAAGTACATCTACATAGCAAAGAAGTTTCTATTGTTTTAGCAGTTTTTATATTTATAAACTACTGAGAATGTTATATCAATAAAATGTAAACATATTTATTATTCACAAAGTTGAAGAAGGCTTACCAGATCTGTTTTCTTTGTTTCCGTCAGTTTGTATTATGATATTTCAAGTGGCATTTCTTTTTTTTTTTGAACTGTATGTTTATTGTTTTGCAAATTACATACAGCTTAGTAAATGCAGACACAGAATTTGACAATAGATTAGAAAGTAGTGAGGATGCCACTCCTCTTAATATACCCTGAAAGAACATTCTGTCTCACTAAGATACGTCATATTTATTTTATTTATTTATTTATTTAAGCGTTTAACCAGGAAAGCATGCTGAGCAGGCTACTGCTCATTTCCAGATACGTCCTGGGGGAGGGGGTACAATTACATCGTTGAACAGACAATACATAAGGGAAAACAAAGTATAGAGATAAACAGCGAATACAGGCATAGCATTAATACCTTACCATAAAATGTATACAGGAGGAACCTACAGTGTAGTAAATTACAGCTTGGATGCGCAGCCCAGCTATACAGTGATCCGTAAACTGTCTAGACACATGAGCAGATAGAGGAGAAGTGAGAATGGAGCATAGCGCTTAGAAGCTGGGGGAGCAGTGACAATGTTTGTTGGGAGGGAATTCCATAACGTTGGTAAGCGGTAGCTAAAAGCCGGCTGGCTAGCAACAGTGGTCCTGTGTGGGACTGCAAAGGACCTGGAGTTTGTGTTTCTGAGGGAGTAAACTGGGGTGCTGGGGTTGACAAGGGCAGAGGCAAGGTTAGAGAGGAGTAGCTGGGACCAGGACCTGGCTGTGAACTTAGCACAGTGGAACAGTCTTGAATTTTCTAGAGAGGGGAGGTTTGTTGATTGGTAAAGGGTACAGTGGTGAGTGGAGTAAGGACAGTTCAGGATAAAGTGATGGAAAGAATGGAAGAGGGTCCAGTCTGGCTAGGGTGGACTTAGGCCCTGCATGTACTACCTCCCATAGTGAAGCAGGAGGATCATTTTTCTGCACAATGGCCCTGCAGGCAGGAGCTGGGATGCAGTCCCAGTTCTGGTAAAGTGCCCCAAGCCTGGGGTGCAGCTTCTAATTATAGAGTCAACATGGGCTGAAAAATTGAGGTGCTGGTCCAGCCAGACCCCAAGGTACCTGAAGGAGGTGCAGGCCTCTGGGGGCGACCCCTCAAAGGTGTGGAACGTAATTGGATAGGGGAGCTGCGAGAGTCTCTGCCTTGTGCCAAAGGTTACTGAGACTGTTTCCTTGGCATTGAGGAGTAGTTGATTGGTGTGAAGCCAGCGCTGAACTGAATCAAAGTCACGCTGCAATCTAGTAGAGACCACTGCGGCCGAGGGGCCAGATGTATATAGTACGGTGTCATCCATGTACATATGTATTGAGATGTGAGGGCAGGCAGAAGGCAGGTCGTTCAGGAAAATGGAAAATGGGAGTGGGCCAAGGACAGAGCCTTGTAGAACCCCTATGTGGACTAGGAGGAGGGCCAAGATGGAGGAGCTGAGTTGGACGGATTGGGACCTGCCTGCAAGATACGAGTGGAACCAACTGATTGCACTGCTGGATAGACCAGCGTTGCCAAGTTTGGTCAGGAGGAGTGTGTGGGAGATGGTGTCAAATGCTTTGGCCAGGTCAATGAAAATAGCAGCCGTGACATGGCCAGCATCCATACCAGCGAGGATGGAGTCAGTGAGCCTGAGAAGGGAGGTAGTGGTGAAGTGGGATTTCCTAAATCCAGACTGGAATGGGGTGAAAAGGAGGAGGAATCCAAAAGGCGAATAGGCGAGAGCAATTAGACATTCTTGGAGTTTAGCCAAAATAGGTAGAAGGGAAATGGGTCGATAGTTGCATGGGTTTGAGGTATCCCCACCCTTAGGAAGGGGGATTACAGTGGCATGTTTCCATTTAGAGGGTACCTCAGCAAGGGCGAAGGCTAGGTTAAAAATGGAGGCCAGGGGTTTGGCTATGGCTGGGGCCGAGAAGTAGAGCATTTTGGAATCCAGCCCCGTGGGGCATTTGCCCTTCCTTGGATTAAGAGCAATCAGTGTGCTAAATACTTCACCAGGGGTGACCTGCAGGAAGGAGAAGGGGTGAGCTGATTGCGTATTTCTTGGCCTGGAGGTAAGGGAGGGATGCTGTGCAGGGAGAGGTGATGGCTGGAGAGTGGCATAGTTGTTTGTGAAATGGGAGTTAAACAGTGTTGCCACTGCAGGAGGGTCAGTGATATTGAGACCGCCTACCTGCAGGGTAGGAGTGGGTGGCTGTGATGGAGGGCTGAGAAGAGATTTTACCACTTTCCAGAAGTTAGCTGGGTGATGGGAGGTGGAATTGAAAGTGGCTTTGAAGTAGTTGGCTTTTGCTTGGCAGATTTTCCTAGTACTGGCATTGCATAGTGTGCAGTATTGCTGGAGGTTGGCTGGAGATCTGGAGGCCTTGAAGGATTTCCAGGCCTTGTCTCTGGTTCTAAGGAGGGTCAGGATTTCGGTTGAGATCCAAGGGAGATGGGCACCTCTGACTCTGGTACACCTGAGGGGGGCGTAACTGTCCCAGACAGCAGTGAACTTGGTCTTAAAGAATTCCAGGGCAACATCTATGGAGTTTGAATGACTTAAGCATGACCAGTCAGAATTGCCCAAGTCATTTAGTAAGGAGGTGAGGTCCAATGATTTGAAGGATCTGGCCATAAGGATTTTGGGTGGGTGGGCTTTTGGCTTGAAGATTTTATGCACAGAGTAGATTCCATGGTGGTCACTGAGGGCATCTGGGAGGAGGCCTGAGGCTATGATCCTATGGGGGTGTGAGGTGAGGGACCAGTCTAGAAGGGTGTGCTTCAAGGTTTTGTGATTGTGACGCATGGGCTCAGAGATTAGTTGGGTTAGATTTAGGGCAGTCATTTTGTCCCAGAGCTTGGAATTGGCCCCAGCGAGCCAGTTAAGATTGAAATCCCCAAGTATATGGAGCTCACCACCTGGGGCCAGGGAGTTCAGCATGCCCAAGTGATCCAGTATAGCAGCTGTGTTGGCGTCAGAGGCGCAGTAGGTGCCAGCAACGTAGATTGGGATTGAATGTGGGAGGGAGAGTTTTACCATGAGCGCATCGATGGCCTTTGAAGGCAGGGGTAGGGTGATTGGGGTGAACTGGATGGTGGAGGAGGCAATGTACATTGCTAAGCCTCCCCCTTTGCCCATACGATCATGTTGGATGAGTGTATAGCCAGGAATAGAAAATTCCAAATCAGGGTTGTGAGGCTTCAGCCAGGTTTCTGAGATATCGGGGTAAATAAGATTTAATATGTCACAAGTAAAGATTTGTCAGTGGAAATGAAGCTGTTACTGAAGCCCATGAGCTGCATGGTGATAAATCCAAATTGAAAAAAACAATAGAGTCCACAGTCTATATCCTCCTACCAGAGGAGGGTAATATAGCCCTCATGCCATTCTGAAGTAGTACACATCTTGTGTATATATACACATTTAGCAATGAGCAACCAGCCTATCATATAAGATTAACATTTAGGCACTTTTTAAAAAAAACAGAAATAGTAAAAGTTAAACAGAACAATCGTCAGAACAACGGACAACAATACAGTCCATCTACAATATTATCTAACACTTTAGCAGTAAGAAATAGTTTCCATAGATCAGCAGAGTAGTATGTTAAAAAAAAACATGAGTAATAGTCTCAAATAGAAGGTTAAAGGGAAAAGTTACAACTATCATGAAGTGAAGTCCTCTTTTGCCTAGCCCAAGCCAGAACTCGATCTCTGGAGCCAATGCCATCTGTGACTAGAACAATAGCTCAGTGGGCTTCAGGGATATTAGACTCCCCCCTTCCCCGGATGTTACTTGATATGCCTTCTGCACAGTGGTGCAAGTGGTAGACAAGAAGTACAGGAACTCACACACTGGCAATTATGAAATGCAGTATGGAGATCATCAATCTGAAGTATAGCGGTGTCAAGTCACAATCTAATTCAACATTAGTAGATTCAGTTAGAGATATTGAAGTATTTCTATTAAAGTAGCATTGTTGTACAAGTCAAATGTTATGGAAACCCTGATTGCAGATCACAGGTCCAGAAACTGTCACTATGTTTCTGGTTTAAGAATTTCAGTTTCAGTGTCAGCGTAAAGAAGTACAGGAACTCAGTTCCTGCTGCAAAAAAGGTACAGGAACTGAGTTCCTGTGTGTTTCTGTTCACTTTCATCACTGTTTCTGCATAACTAATGGATGGGCATTGTACTCTGGTCCAAATTGCTGTAGGAACCATTCCTCCAGGAACAAATTTAAATGGTCACCTTCACTTCCCTCTGGGATTCCAGTTATTCTTAGGTTGCATGATCAGACCTGGTTTTCTAATGTTTCCAATGGAGTGCAGAGGTGATGATTTTCTTTTATGATCATTGCAGTAGCTTCCATAGCTGAATCAGATTACTTCATAGCATCTACAGTGGCAGTTTGTATGGATTCCATGGAAGTTTCCAAAGTTGTAACTCGATTAGTAAATTAATCAAATTTTTCAGAAAGACCTGACACCGGTTTTATTAGTGTTTTGAGCTTAGTGCCTACTGTTTGCAGTGTTTCAATGTCTGGTCAGAGGTACCTTTTTGCTAATTGCTCCCTCTTGAAGTTGCTTGTCCCTTTGAGACCTTCCAATGTTTGCATCAAATATCTCCGGTATCGATTCAGTTAGATAATACCTGGCGATGAGTATAAGAAGTAAGAAAAAAAATGCTTTCTCTGGGAAATTATCCAGAGCTTTAGACCGGTGTGGCCATTTTGATCAGGCTCCACAGTGCCCCCACAACTGGCATTCTGAACTACAAGTGTAGCATAGAAGAGTAGCTCTACCCGCTTCTGCTCTAGGGAGAGAAGGCAGCTTCGACTGGTAAAAAATCTGCCATTGAACTGGTAGAGAAACTTCAATGTACTTTCAGCCCCCACCCACCAGCTCCAGAGAGAGAAAGGAGCTAGAGTTGGTACAGAAACTGCCACTGAACTGAAAGAGAAGTTCAGTGTACTTTCAGGCCCGACCTTCCAGCTCCAGAGAGAGAAAGGGGGTTAAATTTGCACTAAACCTTAAATTGGTAGAGAAAGTTGAGTCTACTTCCAGCCCCATAGTTCTGCAGCTGAGAGCTGCAGTTCTGTTAAAGCTGTGAGTTTCTAGCACTCAGCATAATCTGAAACTGCTAGGTGTATGAAATCAAGAGTACTGCCAGATTTCTGACTGGGGTAGTTTCAGTTAAAGACACAGCAGAGCACCAATTTTGGTCACTACTAGTTTGAGAGAATGAAATTTGGTAACCCAGCTGTTGATTATTATAGGGAAATTAATCAACGGTCAGGTAATGTGTTTAGACCAAATTATATTTCTAGGATTGTGAAACCCATTTTATAGAAAACATAGACAAGAGCCCTGTGAGAGGAGTTGTGGAAATAGTTGAGAGGAAAAGAAAACAGTCAGACTCCCCTGAACAGCTGAAAAGAGGTATTTTTGCCATGGCAAGCACGGAATGTATTAACTTTTCCGTTTCAGTTGTGAAATTCTTCATATTTAAATTAAAGAAAGCTATTGTACATTAAATTATATGACTTCTCCGCATCTGAGTAAAGTCTAGGCTCAAGATCCAACTACAGTATCACTTTGCCTGTTACACTGTAGCTGTTCCCTATCTAAAGATAGCCCTTTACGCTGTTGTGCAGGTGCTGCTCTCTTATGTCTGCTCTACCACAGTCTGCTACTCTGTAAATGTTCCTTACAAGAAATGTGTAGAAACAGGAAATTGTATGTCTTGTAATCCTGACTTTGTCACAATCCACCTGACCCTGGCAACACTCTATGTGGGTGGCCTTTACATCGCCAATAAATGGCTAGGATATTGTACACCCAGCATTCTTTTGGTATAACTCATAGCAAATAATGAAATGTGTAATACTAAGAAATTGTACACTTGTAATTCTTCAGGCATAACTTGTAGCAAATAGGGAAATAAGTAACACTAGGAAATTGTGCACCTGTAATTCTTCTGGCGCAGCCACAATCTACCTGATCCAAGCTACACCCTGTCTGGTGGCCCTTGCTTTGCCACTCAGTAGACAAGTTTAGAGTTTCTTTTTCAACTCTGAAAGGTCCCAGCAGTACAACTCCCACTGCTGTGAATCTCATTTAACACTGTAGAATGCTTCTGGTATACATGGTCTCTGCCATAAACCACACAGCCTGGAAACCAACAATGTAGAGGAGAAACAAGGGAGTCTATTATGCCTGTGGGATTCCTTTTCACTTCAACAGAACTTAATATAAAAGCACCCAAGGTGAAATGCTTTTTCCAACAAATGTCTTGGTTACATCTGACCAATAATCAAAACTGGTATTGTTAACTGCACCTGGTAAAATTGCCAGAAATTAAGCTAAACATGTTATCCTATGCAGTCCTACTTGTAATGTGTGAAGACAAACTCAGGCCCCAGACCAGCAAGCCAAGAAATTAAGATAGTGTACAAAAATGCAAGAAGCCAAACTAATAAAAAAAAAGGACCAATTTAAAGTTTGGACTCCGAAGGAAGACTGGGATATCATAGTTCTAACAGAAAGCTGGATAACCAAAAATGTTTCGGACAAAGAAATCAGCCTGGATACCTACAGTGAAGTCAGACTGGACAGGCCCAAAAGAGTGCGTGTGCATGTGTGTGTGTGTGTGTGTGTGTGTGTGTGTAGTTCTCTATATAAAGGAAGATCTTGGCAACATGGAAACTATTTACTGTGGTACCCTAGAAGGTATAGAATGCTTTGTAGCTTTAAATTCCTTAAAACTAAACATAGGGGTTGTTTATTCACTACCAAAATAAAGCCACTCGGACTCAACTTTGATTTGCTGGCCCAAACCCTACAAGAAACCATTAAAGAGAGTGAGCTGCTTGTCACCAGGGACTTTAGTATGGCCTGGGGCAGCCTGAAGGGGGACAGGTTCGCTGAAGGCACGGGAACCCTGGATATGCCCCAGCTAGTTGACTCCCTGACAAGGAAAAGCTCATACAACAGTGCTAGGAATACTCTGGATTTGATATTCATCACCTTACAGTTAAAAATTCTAAGTCTTCTGGCATGCTGGTGGCCCGGGTTTGTGCCCAAGCCCAGACATCAGGAATGGAGGCTGGTGTGGGAGGGGGTCAGAGCATCCTTCCCACGTTTCCCTCGGGGGGGGTTCCTGCAGACCGCTCTTACAGCAGGTCTTGGTGGTGGCTTTGCGGACCATTCTTGATGGTATAGATGGCCACAAGCTACTGAACATCTGTGCCCCAAGATACTACAAGGAGCTGCACGTAGGGGAAGTTAGTGGGGACCCTGGAAGAAAACAGGAAAATCACCCACCCAATCATCCAGATTATGGCAGCCCAATGGCTGCCCCATGCCACGCAGCCACCAATGTACACCACTATGATCCCCCTTCGCTCTGGCTCTCAGATGGCTATGAAATGCTACTCCCCTCCATTTGCTGCCCCCGGGGAAGGGAGCCCCCAGCAGGGATAAGCCATACCACCAAAGGTGTGTACACAAGCCAAGGATGGACACGAGATGGCAGTGGAAGGTAAGTCTGGCAGGATCTTGGGGGGGGGGGGCTGACGCTGTGCAGCCCAAAGGAAGGGCAGGTCTGGGGGATCAGGAAGGAGCAAAAAAAAAAAAGAAATTCTAAGTCACAGAGTACTAAGTTCTAGCCTGGGAAACCATAGTCCAGTAACCTACAGACTCCAGAGAAGAACTATAAAATCAACTGACCAAAATTACAAAACAAGTAGATACTACAGAAACTTCCAGGAAGAAAGCATGTCAAATGAAAGGTGGGACAGCCTGGGCCTCATTCCAGATGTAAACATGGCCATCAAAGAATTCATCCATTCATTTCTTGCAATCTGCAACAAGCATGCCTCGATTAAAAGCTAGTAGGGTTAGGAAAAAAATCACATGCTGTGGGTAACACACTGCTTAAAAAAGCAAAGCAGGCTCAAAGATGGAATGGAGAAAGGCAAACAGGACAGCTAAAGGAAATGACTGGGACAGGTTAAAAAAAAAACAGAATGACTGCACAACACAAATCAAAAGGGCAAAGGCCAAATATTTTATGAACAAAATGGAAACCTCTATCCATCCCTCCATGTACTGGAAAACTATAAAAAGTTTTGAGGGATTCAGTGGAAGTAGTAATGGAGTCAAATTCATGAAGGAAGACAAAATTGCTTAAGACCCTGAAACTATAACAAACCAACTAAACCAGTACTTCTGCACATTGCCTGATATAAAACTCCCACCTACAGAACTATCAACCACTACAACAAGGTAAATTGAGGCCAGGATGCAGAAGTTAACTGATGCAAATAGACCTAGCTTCCATTTTAAAGTGTTAAAAGACTGAAGTACAAAAATATCTAAACAAACTAAATGCAAACAAGTTCCTAGGGCTAGACAATGTAGAAGCAATAGCACATTTACTGTATACCTAATCCTGACAAAACTCTCCAACAGAAGCCTAATAAAAGGATCCTACTCTGAGACCTGGAAACATGCGAAAGTGGTCCCAGTCTACAAAGGAGGGGGTGCCTAAAGACCCTTCCCACTACAGACCTATAGTCCTACTATCCATAATATAAAAATGACTTGAAAAAATTGTTTGCAAGCAACAAACCTCATATCTAGAAAAATGCAATCTACTAACAGTTCACCAGTCGGGATTCAGGGCAGGCAGGTCCACATTCACTGTGCTTGCAGACTTCATTGGGGAAGTTGCAGGGGCCTTGAGTGATGCAGATTCCATTGGAGAAGTGTACGTGGACCTTTTAAAGGTGTCTGACATAGCAGACCACAACATCCTCCTAGAACTACTAAGGAAAATGGGAGCTGCAGCAGAAGTGAACTCAAGGTTTACATCTTGCTTAACCAACTGCAAGCAGTCAGTAGCCATAGACAACACCCTGTCAGTGGTGGGTACCTATTTAGGGGTCCCACAGTGATCAATACTGGGTCCTCTGCTATTATTGGTTTCCATGAATGACCTCCCTTGCCATACGCACCACTCCAAGATAAAACTCTATGTGAATGACACAGTCCTCATCTCAAGAGCAACAGATTTCTCCCAAAGGTAGAAAAACTTCCAGTCAGATTTGACACCATCCAAAAGTGGTTTCTCTTTGCAAAGATGATCCTAAATGGGAAAAAGACCCAGTCTAAAGCCTTCCACAAAAAAGGATAAAAAAAAGACACCAGGGAGCTAAAAAAATCCAGCTGCAAGATGGTTCTACCATTAAAGAAAACAAAGAATACAAACACTTTGGAGTGGAAATCAGTGATACCCTAAACTTTGAGAACCATATTAATTCAATAGTCAAAAAAGTGAATACCAGGCTGGGAGTACTCTGCAGCAATGCCAACGTCATACCCAAAACAGCCAGACTGACTCTAGTCACCCAACTCCTGCTACCAGTTTTAGAGTACGGAAGTGTATTCTACCAGTGTGCAAACAACTGCCTACTAGAAAAACTGGCCATAACCTACCATAGGCTACCAAGATTCATCCTCAGCTGTCCATACCGCATGCACCACTGTAAAATGCTCAGTAGACGGAACTGGAATTCTCTCAAAATCAGAAGGGAAAAATTCAAGGCAGTCATGGCATACAAAATAGTTAAGGGCCAGATAACCAGATACCAAAGCTTAGCAAACAGCTGTTCCAAAAAGAAGTATGATGTTCAAGAGATCAAAAATAGGGACCTCCACGTCCTCAGGGCCTGAACCAACTATGGGAAAAATAACCCTAAATTACTTCATCTCAAAAACTTGGAACTTCTTGTCACCTGCATCATATAGGAGCAAAACAGTGTCTGAATTTAAAACCATACTACAAATAGAATTCACGGACATTTACAATTGTAACTAAATTGAAATTGACTGATTGATCCTCTAACAGTATTACAAACTTTCCTGGATTAACATCTGCTGTCTTGGTCCAGTAGATTGCGTTTGTACTCCTGTTTGTCAGTATTGATAATAATGTAATAAGTTTGCCCTCCTATCTGCAAATATTGAAGCAATTGCAATGTTTGTAATCGCAGGACGACTTTGAAAATAGGTCCATGGTGGTCCTAACAGGTTTCATCCTGTCTTATAATAAAAATGTTTATCTCTACACCTTTATGTGGCCCCCATCCTCCTTCCAAAGATTTCTCTCCCCAGAGCCAGTTATTTGGGGAAAGCAGTGTGGTTTTACTTTTGCTTTACTACTACCTATGCCCTTTGTGACATGCGTTATCAAACTGAAGTACCAACTGACACTCTATGCACTGACCATATTGGGAGACAATCAGAAGACTACACTAACTAATAGGATCTTCTCCCAAGGTGTTGTTTACAAGAATAGTGATTGGTGTACACACCTGTAAAATCATTTGTAAAAGTTATGCTACTTATGTGTAACCCCTAGGTGGCGCTATCCCAAGGGCTACTCCCTCTGCCTGCGTGACTAGGTGCAGGTTAAGGGGCCTAGGTACTAAAAACGGGTGCCTCCACCCAGAGGACAGGGTTATTGGTAGCATAGCTGACCTAGGTACAGCCCTCCAGGACACTGTAACCCCCTCTTTCCCCTCTAGTGGCCTAAGCAATGAACAACAGACACAGTTACAATAACCCCTAATCAGCATACAAATCCCCACTCTGTTTGCACTTACCACCAGGGCTGATTCGACCTGCAAAATAAGGTTAGACACAGCAGGTAACTAAAGTACAGTGCTTCTTGTACAAAATGGAACCACAGTTAAGGTAAATGCACGAAGAATTAGATCTGATTTATTCAAGGGGAATGAACAAGGGAAGGGTGTAATTTGGCTGATTAGTTCTGTAACTGATTCAATCAGGCAATCATGCATGCACTTTAGAGTCCCTTCACAGTCACACACTCGGTACCCAGTTGGAAAAAAGGTGGGCTAGCCTGACACGTTGACCGGGGTAGGCCGGCACTGCAGCTGGTTGATGCCCTGTGATGGAAAGAAGGAGCATGCACAACCACAAACAGTTTGTAATCCAGAGCCTGGAGGCTCAGTTTGTGACAAGAAAACAACAATTGAATCGTATGACAACACTTTTGATTTAGCTGATGTTGCAGGGAGCTGCCCTGGTGTTTACTCATGCTACCCAATACGAAACACAGGAGGGACGAAATGGAGACTGCAGGTCGACAAGCTGGCATGTTAGGAGAAGCAGGGCCCACACGATTCACCAAGATGTTGTTCCTGTTTGAGATGTTGAGAAGGGGGTTGATCCCCGGGCAAGTCTCTCGTCGATGGCAACCTCTGCATCTGAAGTAGCTGACTGGACCAAGGTGGCAGGGCCCAGTTTGGGTGAACAGTTTGGATTCAGTTTGATTGGTGCTGGAGACAGCTTCCAGCAAGCATGACACACTTAAGTAGTGGGGAACCAAATCACGATCCACTAACAGTTTACAGCATTTATAGTAAAGCAAAACACAATACTACAGGTCAGATGATGGTCCCGTTGCAATTTCAGTTTTCCTGAGCAAAACCAAAATCTCTGTGGTGATTCAGATGTCCAGACAGGCCGATCGCTTACAGCAAATCTTTGATCTTCTTCAGGTAACAGGGCAGTCACAATTCGATATTTCTGGTCACAAACCAGTTCGAATTCAGTCTAATTCATTTCACTAGCAGATCCCTCAGAAGGGAATATGAAGCAGGCAGGCCAGACACATCCTTCCCACCAGTTTCCTGCACTACTACACAGGAGCAGCTGCTCGAATGTCTTGAGCAGTTCACTCTCTCAACTCCAAAAACTCAGGCTAACTCTCTGCTGCAGGCAGCACCGGGACTTCCTTCTAATTCCAAACAGGGTTTGGTTGTTTGATTCATGTGTCTGTCAAAGCAAGGGCTCCCCCTCCAGGTCCATTCAGACACCAAAATGAAAAAAACTACAATTCCTACAGAAATTCACTCCCACAAGACCCTTGGGGACTAACTCCATTTTAAGGTCCCCAAAAGGTACAGATTGGTGCAATACAGAAATGTCCATGCTGCAAAGAAAGGCAGGTTATACAAATTATAATACCATTGTCATTAGAGCAGCTGATCAGCAAACAATTACCAGTTCTAACAGAGTTCCCTCTGCACCATTAGCGAGGGCAGAACAGAGCAATATTATTGCAGCTCGGGCAGGACTCAAGCCTAGAAACACTCAGCCCCTACCCAGATTAATTATACACTACAAAAATAATATCTCTTAAAGGGACAGGCATGGAGGCTAACAGGGCACTCGCATGCAAGCACTTTTACACCTGTAAAGACACAGAACGCCCACCTGGCAGTGGGCATTTAAGCACACCCAAAGAAGACTTTTGGGAACCCCCATTTATAGAGGGTTACATATGCAGCTAATCCTTTTTTAATCAGTGTTGTGGAGAATGACAAAACTGAGAATTCCAGAAGCTGGAATACCTGTTAGTAAATATCAAATCCCTTGAGCACCATGCCACGTTTAACTTAGACCTGGAGACCACATTGTGTATTCTTGGCCTCTGCATGTAAATGTCTATGGCTAGTTGTACATTCCCTAGTATGCTCATCTCTGTATACCTGTGTTATGTATAATTCAGTGCCTGGGATATTTCTTTAAGAGGGACACTGTTGTAATGAGCCTACCCAGCTGAATACGTAAATGAATAAATAATTAATTAAATAAATAAATACGAAATCATTCTGAGTTTGCTCAGTTGTTCAGGGCAGCATGCTTTTTCCAAGAGATAATACATGTCGGATTTCTTTCTGTGTGATTTATTACCCAGAGGGACATGTCTCAACCAGCATGCCCTCTTATGAGATTATCTTTCATATTAGCCAGCTAACAATCTTCTTGTAGGCATTAAAGAGTCAAGTATAACAGCACTGCATGCTGTTCTGAGATCAAAGATTAATATTGTGCTACCATTGATGTGCTGGATATTATGAATTAGCTGTCAGCTGAGATACAGATGTTCATGATCAAAGTCCTGATAATTTCCCAACAGGACAGCCTGGGCAGGGTGCTGTATAATAATTTTGCCTTGTATTTCTGTGCACATGATCATGATTAGTATACCACTGATCCAGTTCCAGCATACTGAACCATGGTCAGGTTGTCCCTCAGTTTTGTTACGTGGAAGGTAGATAAATAGTATGTTTTTTAATGAGCCTGCAATGCTATGGTACTGGATAATCTGATTGCAGCCATAATTCATAAGAAGAGAAATATTGAAGTCCAGTTCATATGCAGGAAATAATTAAACAATAAAATTAAGCCATTTGTAGTCCATGTAGATCCCTTGCCTCCACTGGTCTGCATTTTCAAGGAAATGTTTGTCAAAGGTTGGTTTCTCAAAACTGGTTTGTAAAATTAATACCCAGTGTTTAAGATTGTAAGGGCTTGGCTTCTCCCTTAAACGTTACCATGTATTTCAAGTCAACTTTTCTTCTTTACCATTAAATGCACTCTTGATTCCAAATACTGCTTTGTGGGGACATGCTGGGATTACATAGGGAAGTTTCACTCCAGCGGGATAAGAGTTAGTATTTGTATATTTACATTTATGTATGATTGTGTTATTATTTATTTATAAGGCAGTAATTCTAGGTTAAGGTCAGTGCTTGCAGTAGCACAGATTACTTCACACACAGACCTCCATTACTGGATGGTTAGGTGATGTGTAGGGGGTGTTGGGGGGATGTCAGTGTGGCGGGTGTTCTGGGAGCACAAGTGCTGTCTGAACTGCAGGATGCTCCATACACTAAGGATTAAGCATGAAGCTGCAAGGGCTGGGATATGCTTCTTGTGGGCTAAAGCTAGTGGGGCATTAGAATTATTACATGTTACACAGCTGCAGAGGACTATATGGTCCAGTATACATGGTTGAATAGTAATGGGAGGGGATGATGAAGCAGGGGGGATTCTGATTGGGCAGAGTGTGCATAACTCCAAAAGGTTCTTGCTTCCAATGTAGAAGGTTCCACTAGTATCAATGAGTCAGCTGATACTAGTGCATCTGTGAAGGGGGCAACATCCGCTAGAGAAGACCCATGGAGGGGATATCTAAAAGAGGGGAAGTAAGAAGGTACTAGTGATAGGTGACTTCATTGTAAGTGTGGTAGAGGGGATGGTAAGTTCCGCACATGAGGGAAGGGGGATGTTCACTGTTTCCCTGGGGCAACAGCAAGCAGAATCTGGAACAAGGAGGAGGCAGCATGGATTCACATCAGATCGGTCTTGTCAAACAAATCTGATAGATTTCTTTGCCTGGGTGACAAAGGAGCTGGAACAGGGAGGGGCAGTGGATGTGGCCTACCTTGACTTCAGCAGGGCCTTCTACACTGTCCCACACAGGAGGCTCCTAAACAAGTTAAGAGAGTCTGGGAGTGGGATCCAAGGTAGTAAACTGGATCAGAAACTGCTTGAGTAAAAGGATGCAGATAGTAGTGGTAAATGGGACGCAATCCAATGAGTAGGAAGTGTCCAGCAGGATACCACAGTGTTTGGTACTGGGGCCAGTTCCTTTTAATGTCTTTATAAGTGACATTGCAGAGGGGCTAAAGAGGAAAATGTGCCTCTTCACATATGACACAAAAATCTGCAACACAGTAGGCAGTCCTGAGTGGGAGGAGAAAATGAAAAGGGACCTAGGCAGGCTCGAAGAATGGCTGAGTATGTAGCAGCTGAGTTTCAGTACCAAAAAATGTAAAATCATACACTTGGGCCTCAGAAATCCAGGTGAGGAGTACACGATGGCAGGGCAGGTTCTGGCAACCATGGATCAAGAAAGGGACCTAGGAGTGATCATAACTGATGACCTAAAGAGGTCCAGGCAGCGTGAGAAGGCAGTAGGGAGAGCAGCAGGATGCTGGGCTGCATAGCGAGGGTTATCACTAGTAGAAAGAGAGAGGTGGTGATGCCACTTTACAGACAATTAGTGAGACCGCATCTGGAATACTGTGTACAGTTCTGGAGGCCGTATCTCAAGAAGGACGTAGAAAGAATAGAGATGGTTCAGAGAAGGGCTACAAAGAGGGTACAAGGGTTGCATCAGATGACATATGAGGAGAGACTGAGTGACCTAAACATATATTCGCTGGAGGAGAGAAGAGAAAGGGGAGATATGATAGAAACTTTCAAATACCTCAGGGGCATTAACAAAGTACATGGGAGTAGCCTCTTCATAATAAAATGGGGTTCGAGAACAAGAGATCATGATATGAAGTTGGAGGGAGGCAGGCTCAGGAGTAAGTACTTCTTCACGGAAAGGGGGATGGACAAATGAAACAGACACCCCACAGATGTAGATTAAACAATGTTCCCATAATGGTGGTGAAGATGGTAAGGGAATTCAAGAGGGTATGGGAAAAACTTAAAGGGGCACTATCAGCAAAGAAGTAGGAGGAAGCTGCGGACCAAATGAGGTGTGAGATATTATCAATAGGTTGAAGAAAAATGGGCAGACGTGTTGGACCAGGTGGTCCTTATCTGCCATCAGATTCTCTGTTTAACTTATTGGGAAGAGGTGGGGAGGTCGGATGTGATGGTCATGTACATGTAAACTATCTGGCCAGGATGAGTGTTGATAAAATACAGGAGAGCTTCAACACTCGGAGAAGGGCATTTAGGAAAAGAGAAGTAGTGGTAACCTTCCTGGAGGTTCTACCATAGCCATAGGCAATGAAAAGGAACAGTTCTGGGTGTATCAGTTCCATGCATGGCTGAAGAAAGGGAGATTTTGTGAGGGTTTTTAGTTCCTTGGAGACTTGGATCCTTGTTGGAAGGGTGGCTATTCAGAAGAAAGCACTTGCACCCAAACGAGGAGGGCACAAGTGTGTTAGGGCAGAGGTTTGTAGATCACATCAGGACCAGATTAAACTAGTGTAGGTACACTTATGTAACTGTGGGAGGCCAGATGACTTTACTTTGACTCTTTCAGAGGTAGAACGGAGCGCACAAGACACAAACAGAAGCGATGAAGTGGGACGCTTACAGAGATAGTAAGAAAGGGGTGAGGTAGGAAAACTGGAACAAATGTAAGACAGGCAGGAATTTGAGGATGGGATTTCAACACAGGGTGGGGGATAGAGAGCCATTATACCATAGACAGGGAAGAGGCTAGAAACGAGACCAAGGGGCTGAATGAAAAAGGGTGGAAGCAGAAAACTACAAGAATACATGGAGGGTTAGGCCAGGACTCTGGAGTGCAGTGTGCATGAATGTGAGGAGACTTGGGAATAAGATTGGTGACCTGAGGCCCAGTTAGACTTGCTGGCTCTGGCAAAGACATGAGCTACACAGCACCACAGTGAAATGACACAAATGACTGTGCTCACTGCTACAGCTGGTGTGCTGGGTAGGAGAAGATTGTTGCAAAAATAGATGCCAAACAGTACACAAACCCTGCACTCCCACGCTGTGCACTCAATCCTGAAATACTGCAGGAGAGAGAGTCAGTGCAAAACCATAAATTTATTACTAATAATTAAAGAAGACATGGGTGTGAGCACACAGAACAAAAAAGAAGTCCAACTTGCTGAGCTCCTGGTTGCTTTGTTCCAACACACACTCTTTATCAGGTTGTGAAGCTGTGAGGCTATTCCCAACCATTTTAAACTGTGCTCTTAAAGTGATATAGTGCTTTCCAGCTGAGGTATCATCAATTCAGTATATAGCTCTTTCATAAGTACAGCTGATTGTCTGCTTGAAAATGTAATTATGGCAATTATTTCACATAATTCCAAAGTAATTGCCTCTTAAGATGACATTATATTAAAATCTCTGTTATTAGCTCAATATCCAGACCTTTCAATTCTCATAAACACATATAAAGGAGAACTAACAAGGATTATTGAAATAATTGCATATATTCCCAAGGTAAATATCTCAAATCCACAGTAGAATTGCCTACCACCTTATCACCAGTAGAAGCACCTAAGCAGACCCATCACATGGGAAAAACCAAACTGTGCCATAGAAACATAGACAAGCAGAAAAAGACCAATGATCCATCCAGTCTGCTCAAGTTCCTTGTCTATCCCTGGGACTTACTGTCCACCCGGGGTCATAGCCTACCCCCTCCTCCATCATTCTCATTCCTGAATCTGTTGCCCCAAGTGACCACTGTACCCTTCACTCTCCCAGTTGTGCTTGAAACCATCAACCATTTTAGTGCCTACCATTTCAGCTGGTGGACTGTTCTACAACACCACCACACTTTATGTAAAATAATACTTCCTCATGTCCCTCCTGAACCTTTCTCCTGTTTGTTTTTACTGATGCCCTCATGACCTTGAACTAGCCTTCAAACTAAACAGTTCCTCACAGTTCACCTTGTTTAATCCTTTTAGGGGCTTGAAAGTTTCTATCATATCTCCCCTCTCCCTTCTGGTCTCTAGTGAGTACATGTTCAGTGCCATGAGGTGCTCCCCATAAGACCTGCTCTGTTGGCCCTGAATAATTTTTGTTACCTTGTGCTACACTGTCTCCAGCCTGTCCCTATCCTTCCTGAGGTGAGGGCTCCAGAATTGGGAACAGTACTCCAGGTGTGGCCTCACTAAAAATCTACAAAGGGGTAGTATTACCTCCTTTATCCTGCTATCAGTACCCCATCTATACACCTCAACACCCTACTTGCCTTACCATAGGCCTTGTTGCAAGGCTCGATTGCTTGAGGATGTCATTAATAATAACTCCTAGGTCACGTTCCTCCGTCAGAGAGCCAAATCTCACCCTACCCATCCAGTACTCTGTCCTGGGGTTCTTAGTTCCCTATATGCATCACTTTGCACTTTTTGGCATTGAATTTCAACTGCCAAACCTTAGACCAACATTCTAGCTTTTGTAAGTCACTCTGCATTTCTCTAATTCTCTTGTTGCTATCCATGCTCTCACAGAAGTTACTGTCATCTGCAAAGAGACACAGCCTGCCCTGGATTCCTTCTCCAGCGTCGCTGATGAGCATATTGAAGAGGACCGGGCACAACCCTCTGCTGCCTACCCTTTAGTTGTTTCCTACCCAGTAAACTATGTCCTTAGCTACACCCAGATCCACCATCTTCTTCAGCAAGCGTGTGTGGGGCACCGAGTCATAAACCTTGCTGAACTCACAATACAGCAGATCCATGGCATGCCCCCTATCCAGTTCCCTTGTCACCTAATCAAACAAACCGTCAGCTTTTTCTGCATCTGACAAGACCTTGCTGCCAGGAATCCATGTTGTTTACTATTCTGAAGATTGTTACTGTCCATGTAGTTCACGAGGTCTTCTTTAATCAGTGACTCCATTAGGTTCCCTACAGTGGTGGTCAGACTGACAGGTCTGTTGATCCCTACTTGTTTCTTGTCCCCTCCCAACCTTATGGAGCAGAATGGTTCACCACCCTTCAGTCCTTCGGAACTACCCCCGTCCTTAGTGAGCAGTCAGTTCTACTCCCTAAGCGCCTACTCCCTAGGGAAATCTGATCTTATCCTACTAGATGTTCCCAGGACACGTACCACAGTTGGCCAAAGAGCTGTCTCATACACCCTCCCAAACATTTGGAACCAACTACAAGCCATGCTGATGCTAACCAGCATCGTAACAATTAACTCCTACAAAACACTAGCTATCTCTAAATTAAAAGACATATGTAGGTGCTACTAGGCCCCCAACGCCAAGTCAACTTCCTAGGTACCAACTGGCCTCTACTTATTAAGCTGAAATGTGTTGCATAATTTAGGGCAAGGTTAAAGCTGGAATGTACTGCATATATAGCATAAGGACTTCTATTGTGTATACTTCTTGTATTGTATATATTTTTTTCTTTGTTGTTCTACATTTTATATCTCCTGTCTATGTAATTGTGAACTGTATGTGTATGTGCCTCAGGACCTCCTTGTGAATGAGCTTGCTCAACGGAGTCTTTCCTGCAGTAAACTTGAACTTGGGGCTTTGACAGTTATCTGAATATCCTCAGATGCAACCCATCTGGTCCTGGGGCCTTATCTCCCTTTAGGGCTACCAGCCCTTTATTGACCCTGTTGTTTGTAAATATTTGCTCCCTCATCTCCTGGATCCCTTTATGAGCCGCTTTAATTCCACTCTCAGGCAAGGGCCCACCTTCCTCCCTGGTGAAAACTGAGCAGTAATAATAATTAAAGATGGCAGCTTTTGCCCATCCTCTTCTATCACACTACTTCTCTCCAGCAGCCTAATGATTCTCCCTCCTTTCTTTCTTTTTTTCCCTACTATATCTGAAGAAATGTTTTTCTCCACCCTTGGCCCCTTCTGCAGTATGCAGCTCTGTGTCTGCTTTTGCTTCCCTAACCACTCACTTTGCCTTCCTATTTCTCAGTAAACATTCTCTCCATTCTTCCTCCCCCTGCATTTCTTTGTACTTCTTAGCCCCTACTGCTTCCCTGACTTTTGCCAAGAACCATTATGGTCACTTGAACTTACTCCTTTTGGTTACAGTTCTCATGTATAACAGATGCCTCGAGAATGGCCACCTTTATTACCCCATCTCTCTTCCACTCCATCTAAACTGTCTACCCTGACTAACTTTTCCTTGACCAGTTCCCTCAGTCTGCTGAAGTCCACCCTCCTAAAATCAAGGACTCCAGTACTCAATTGGAGCTTTCCAGTCTCAGGGGCCAGTTACTAGGTTACTAGGTAATTTTAGACAAAAGAATTCAGTGGCCCATCGAGATTGTCTCCCACATGTGTGGGTGTATTAGTGATGGTTACATCCAGTTTAAGTGTCTATCAAGCCTTGTTTTAAAGAGTTCAAAGTTTGGGACTTCTACCATGGACTGGGGGAGCATATTCCATTTTTTAGCAGAATGGACAGTGAAAAAATCATCACATTTTTTGGTATGGGCCTTGGGAATCAACAATTGTTTGTTATGTGACCTAAGATTTAGAGTATGATTTGAAAACCATAGCCCACATTGTGCTTGTAGGTCAGGATCAGTGATCAGTTTGTAGAGCTGGAGTAGGTCACCCCTCATCCTTCTTTCTTCTAAGGAGACTAATCCAATTTTCTGTAACCTGGATTGGTATGGTAGTTTTTTTATTGAAGGGATTAACTTAGTTACTCTATGTTGCACCCATTCAATATGGAATATTTCACTTTTTGAATAGGGATTCCAGACTGGTGAACAATAATCCAGATGTGGTCTGATGTAGGTTCTATAAAGAGGGATAATGCATTCTTTATTTCTGTTAATAAATGAATGTTTAATACAATTCAGAATCATATTACTAGTTTGTATAATTTTTCTTATATGATTCACTGTTGACAGGGAGTTATTGATAATAATCCCCAGGTCCCTTTCCTTGGTTACCACTTTAAGTTGATTATTATCAGTCGAATAGGCCGCATGCGGATTGTCGCAACCCATATGTAAGGCAACGCATTTATTCAAGTTAAGCACCATTTTGTTGTCTCTGGCCCATATCTCGATCTGTTCAAGATCCTGCCGGAGGCTGTGTTGTTTTTCAACTGTGTCTGCTTCACCCCCGATTTTCATATCATCAGCAAACTTAATTATGAAGTTAGTAATATTATTGTTTAAATCACTAATGAGCAAATTGAATAGCATGGGCCCCAAGACCGCCCCATGGGGGACACCACTGCTCACCTTCCCAGGGTGGGATAGCTGTATGTCTATTCTGACCATCTAGGTATGGCCAGATAGCCAATTACCAACCCATCTGACTAAAGGTAGAATAAGGCCGACTGAGGTTAGCTTAGTAAGAAGCTCCTGGTGAGGGACTGTATCAAATGCTTTACTGAAATATAACAATATAACATTGACTGGGGATTTTATTATCAAACCAAACAGACTTACGGTCACTGTTTCCTAGTGGCTCCCCTACTCTCACCGATCCTACCAACTCCAAGTTGGTAAGCACCAAATTGAGAATGTCAGTCTGCCTGGTGGGTTCCATAACTAGCTGTACCAGGAGACAGTACTTGAGTACATCCAGCAAGGCCTGACATCTGGTGCTTCTGGCCACCAGAATATCTCAATTGATGTCCCGCAGGTTCAGATCACCCACTACTTCCCCCTTTGCTACCTTCCTCTCAAGTTCTTCCCTGAGCTTTTTGTCCTTCTCTTCCCCTTGCCCCAGAGCTCTTTAGAGCACCTCCAAGTGTAGTTTCTTGTCTGAGGCTGCTGTAAGTTGCACCTACAGTGAAGCTTGACTCCCTAATATTACTCCTGATGTACCCATCCTCCTACCACCACCTCAGTGCCATCTCTGACATAGAGGGCTACTCCTCCCCCTCTACCTTTTCCTCTACCCCTCCTGAACAGTGAGTACCCAGGAAAAAACCATGGGCAACTAATCTGCATCTGTAGGCTTACTGTTCTATGCATTCCATGTCATTAATTCCGTGCTGCTCTTGAAAAGGGACAGTTCCTTTCAGTGAGCCTACCTAGTTACCAAAATCCAGTAAATAAACAAACTAATGACCATATTCAAGGGTAACTTGAGTGGGCTGGGGGAGCAAACAGGTGCTAAAGAAAACAAAAGCCCTGGCTACCTGAAGGACCTTCCTACACCTGCTGTCTCGGCCTGCTCCTTCCGCTCCTCCTCTAGGGGCCTCCTTGCGATTCCCAGGACGAGGTTAAAAACTGCTGGTGACAGAGCATTTAGTTTCGCTGCCCATGTCCTGTGGAATTCGCTTTCTTCAGCCATCAGGGAGGCCCCTTCTGTGGAGATATTTAAATCCCTCCTCAAGGCCTTCTTGTATAATCAGGCCTCCTCAGACTGTGTTTTAGAGTCCCTACCCTTTTTTTTTTTTTTTTTTTTAGAATTTTATGCTTAAGTTAGCCTTTGGCTATTTTGAGTTTCGTTGCTGCTCTTGAGGGTAGTATTTATACTAATTTTTTTCAGTTGTTGGAATATTGTATATTTATGCTTAATAGAATGTTGTTTTATATTTATTATCACTGTTGTATGAAGTTTTAATATGATCGGCGCCCAGAGCCTCCGGGATGGGCGTCTTTTAAATAAAATTTGCCTTGCCTTGCCTTGTCAATTCAGTACATACCTAAGCTGGCAGAACTCAACACACTTCTATTTTGACTTTAACAAAGGAATCTCAGTCTAAAACAGCAAGCAAAGTGTCTTTTAGGCTGACATACATGCACTGGAACACTTGAGTAAGCAGGTGGGTGTTTTACTCATCCTGTCCTTTGCTGCCATGGAAAATATGAATTAGATGGACTGAATGAAGCTCTGAAAATCCTCAAATCCACTGAGATTTTTATTGTTCTCAACTAACTCAGTACCTGTTTACTCGCCGGTTCACTGTCATGAGCTATTTCCATCAGGCTGTAAATTAATATATGAGGTGAAGTGCCCTATGGAGATAATAAAACTGTAACAGAGTGAGAGAAAGATACTTTATTAATCCCTGCACTCATTCTGTATTGGTTAGTTCCAGGACTGAATATGTAAGGCACATAGATTGACAGACAGGCACCTGCAAAAGGGTTAACATAGATTGATTTGTAGCTCTTGCTAGTAGGCAGTCATAAGGGAACATTTGTGTAATATGTCAGAAAATATATTTAAAATGTTGGCATCTAAGGAGCTGCAGCAACAATTTGGCTTAGAATGAAGGGACTTTTTCAGGTAACTCCAGGTCCTCCACTTTATTGCCTCCCAGCGCCCCACAATAAGAGACTACACCAAGGTTTCTCCACTCATAACAGCTTTATTATTACACATCAGGACCCAGAACACTCCACAACACATCTCACGCCCTAAGCTTGGTATACTATACCGTCCCTCCCTCTCTCCGTACGTAGGGAACTTCTAACAAAAATGATTATACCAGTCTTTGATTACGCTGACATTGTTTACTGCGTGGCACCCTCTACATCACTCTCTCAACTTGATTCCCTCTGCTATGCCTTCTGTCATTTTGCCTCTAACTCTCCATACAGATCCCGCCACTGTTCTCTACTATCGTTTCTAAACCTCCCTCCACTCACACAGGCGTCTTATCCACTCTATATTCTTCATTTCCAAATTCTGGTTCAATCTGCTTCCCACATACATCTCTTTCCTCCTCTCCCCTGCCCCAGCCTCAACATACTCCCTATGTTCTAGGGACTCACGCTCTTTCCCACTCCCTACTTCATTCTCAAACATGGGCAAATCTGTTTCCACTGTCATCTCCCCTCTCTATGGAACACTCAGTCTTCTCTCATATGCAACTTTTCCTCTCACTCCTCTGTCAAATCGCTACTCCGTCTCCTACCTTTCCCTACTTGCTCCCATAATACCCCTTAGCACTTGAAATATTTGTCCCCGTTTACATTTGAACTAGCGGCTGGGCTTTAAAAGCAGCGCCACAGCCTACTGCTCGTACAAGAATGTTCTTGCTAGAGGTGGAGGTGGCCGTAGCCACAGGAGGAGAGCATCAGAATCAGCAGCTGTAGCCGCAGGTGGGGGTGCATTTGGCAGCCATACCAGGAAGGGATTCGGTGGCTGGTGCTATGAGAGATGGGATTCAGTGGCCGTAGCTGCAAGCGGGGAGTTCGTTGCCTGTTGCCGCAGTGGACTCTGAGGACTCAGCTCCCACATTCAGAGTGAGCTAATCAGGGTGCAGGAAGAAAAGGTGCCAACACTTGAACTAATGACTGGGCTTTAAAAGCAGAGCAACAACCTGCTGCTTGTACAAGACTGTTCTTGCTTCAGAAGAAAAAATTCCCACCCACCCCCCGCCACCTCCTGTATTAGTTAAATAGGCTCCCTGGGCTCCTCCCAGAGGAGGCTACCAACATCAGAGGAGGAGGGGAATTTTTTCCTAGAGCAGGAAGATACCACTGGGAGGAATTTTCTTTTGGATACAGGAGGGTGAGAAACAGAGAAAATGTGACTTTTTAAAGTGAATTTTTTATATTTCTGTCATTTTTATCTTATAACAAAGTGACTTTATATTTCTATAGTTTTCTTTAGACAATTATAAGGTAGACTGTATTATGTGATCAGAAGGGGGAAAAGAACTTGGTACATACACAAAAGGGTAGTGATTGCATGAGGGCTGTAGTAAGGGGACTGAAGAGGGTACAGTACATGCTCATTCTGTGACTTTTATTATTTAAGGGGTATTTTTCCATTATTTTTAAAGATTAAGGTGATCAAATCGTTTTTATCTTATACCAAAGTGACTTTATATTTCTATAGTTTTCTTCAGACAGTTACAAGGTAGACTGTATTGTGTGATCAGAAGAGGAAAATAACTTGGTACATACTCAAAAGGGTAGTGATTGCATGAGGGCTGTAACAAGGGGAACTGAAGGGTACAGCACATGTGGATTCTGTGACTTTTATTATTTAAGGGGTATTCTTCCATTATTTTTAAAGACCAAGGTGATCACATGGAAGGACAGCAGAGTTGGAGAGGTAGCCTGAAACAGGATTTGACAGATCGTAAGTATGGTCTCCAGGACTCTAGGGCATGTGGCCTCTTTGGGAGGGTGGTAGGGTGTAGTGGGTGTGGGATGGCCATGGCGTTGGATATGGCATGGATGATGGGGGACTATATGGTGTGCAGACAGCTTACACAGCTAAGGGAGGTGGTGGGGTGGTTGAGGTGGGCACTAAGCAAGGTAGAGGATAGAGGAAGGGGAGTGGATTGGAGGAGGTCCAAAGAGAACACCAGCTGAATGGGGGGTGAAAGAGAGAGTATAGGTAGGGCTGCAGGGGTATTAGGAACAGGTGTAGAGAAAGATGCAAGAAGGCGAGAGGAATGGAGGAGGTCCAGAGGATGCAACAGATGGGCGAAAGGAAAAAGGGGAAACACAAGGGGGGCCTCAGGTGACTTAGGTACAGGAGAATAAGAGGACGAGAGGGGTCAGGGGTGTGGCAGGAGGTAAGATCAAAAAAAGCAAAGCAAGCACAAACAGGGAAGGGGCAGGAGTTAGGAGGGGGTGCATCAGACAGCAGTCTGCAAGGCAGGGGTGCAGAGCAGGAAAATGGATTCACACCCCTGGGGATACTTGAGGAGGATGACAGCAAGGAGAGCAGCTGTGAGGAGTTCATAGGGGATGGAGGAGGGGCTAAGGTAATACAATGTTTGGGTAAGAGGGATGCACCTTGGGAGGGAACCTAGAGGAAGTAGCCAAAAAGAGCAAAAGGTGGGGGTGAAAACACTCTCAAGGGGGACACGATGCACAAAAGTGGCGGGGAAGGAGCCTACAGTAAGCTCAGGATGGGAGAGGATCAATTGAGGGGGGAAGGGGAAGGTACCCATACACAGAGGGATTCGGCCAGTAAAAAGGAAGGAATACAGCAAGAGGAGGGGTTTGAGCTCGCAAAAAGTGAGGCTAGGATGAGTGGACTGGTGGTGACACCAGAGGGGGGGAAATGAGGGATGTAGTGCAGGGGGAGAGCAGAACTCATGGGAAGGAGATGGATAATGGGGGAAATGGGAACAGGGAGTAAATGGGATGCCAGGAAAGAGGTGTAAGCTGGAAAATCAAAAGTACAAGCAGAAGGAAAGGAGTAGTAGGGTTGTGTACATAGGGGATTCAGTAATAAAGGGAATCAGATGGGGGGGCAAGGGAGTCAGGAGCAGTGCCATTTGGGTTGAGTGTATGCCAGGAACGACAACGTTAGAGGTGAGGCACAATATACCCTCATGGGGCAAGCAGCAAGATGAGAAGACACAACTGGTGTTCCACCTAGGCACCGATGATCTGGAGGGAAATAGTCTAAAGGAGGTGCAGGCAAGATTCAGGGAGCTAGCTAGGTTCTGCAGTAGTACGGGGTTCCACTCTATTGCTTTCTCGGAGGTACTGCATGTGCCAAGAGCAAGCACATCAAGGAAGCAGAGGATTGAAGGATTTAATTAATGGCTGGAGGGTTGGTGCAAACAGATGGGGTTTGGGTTAGTGGGGGACTGGGGATCAACATGGGAGGGTGAGAGCCTATTTGCCCTGGACGGACTGCACCTGAGCAGGGAGGGATCAGTATTACTAAAGAGGTAGTTATGGGACTTTATAGAAAGAAAGTATAATTTAAACTGAATTTGGGGGGACGGCGGGTTAAGAAAGGAGCCACTCAAAGAGGCATGAGAGATGGAAGGCTATCAGCCTCCCCCCCCTTCCCAGGATGGAGATAGAATGCTAGAAAAAAGCAAGGACAAGAGAAGGTTAGAAGAGGATAGCAGTGAGTGGGGGTTCATGGTGGAAGAGATTATCAGCCAATGCCAGGAGTCTGGTGAACAAAATGGTGGACTTGGGGGTTTGACATAGTAGTGGTAAATAAGACATGGTGGACAGGGCATCATTCCTGGGAGGCAGTTATCCCAGGCTACAGACTGTTTAGGAAGGACAGGACTGGGAAGTGAGGGTGGCATTATACATCAAAGACGACATTAGGGCAACAGAAGGGCAGCAGGGGTAGGAAGGGGAGACAGCTCATGTGGGTCAAACTAAACAAATGGACCAGTGAATCACTGAGGACGGGCATGGTTTACAGACCTCCTAATCAGGGGGAGGAAGGGGATAGACAGCTGATACAGCAGTTACAAAGATGGCTGTAAAGGGGGAGTGTCTGCTAGTGGGGGACCTTAACCTCCCCGATGTGGACTGGGAGAGTCCCGCTGTGGTATCAGCTAGGAGCAGGTGGATCCTAGAGGCGTTACAAGGGGTATTCATACAACAGTTGGTTAGGGAGCCCACTAGGGGTGATAACCTACTGGACATGGTCCTCACAAATGGGGAAAGTGTGGAAGAGGTGATGGTGGGTGACTTACTAGGTACAAGTGATCACAGGACTATAAGGTTCAGGGTAAAAACAGGGAAGGAGGAAAATCAGACTAGACCAAGGGTGCTGGACTTTAGAAAGATGGACTTTAACAGGATGAGGAAGATATTTGTGGAAGAAATGGCAGGGAAGGGGAATATGGGGGATTTGGAGGAATTATGGGGACATATCAAAGGAGGGGTATTGAAGGCCACAGAAAGTTGTATTAAGAAGGTGAGGAAGAATTAAAAAAGGAGGAGACCACTCTGGATTACAAGGGAGGTGGCAGGGGCAGTCAGGGAAAGGAAAAGGGCATTCAGGAAATAGAAGATGACAAAGGGGGAGGACAGAGAGGCTTTTAGGGAGAAGAGGAGGGCTGCACGGCAGAAGACAAGGAGGGCTAAAGCAGACATTGAGGAGAAAATAGCTAAGAAGGCCAAAAGGGAGATGACACTTTTTTAGGTATGTGGGGAAAAGGAGGAAGGCAAGGCAGGGGATCCTAAGGTTGCTGGGGATGGAGGAATACAACTGGAAGGGACTTTGAGAAAACAGAGGTGTTGAATAGCTACTTCTGCTCGGTCTTCACGGGGTGGGGACCAGAGCTGGGTGGGAGGGTAGGAAGGCAAAAAGGTGGATCCTAGCATGTTCAGCATAGACAAGGTAAGGGAGGAACTGGGAAGATTAGAAGTGGACAAGGCAATGAGGCCGGACGGCTTGCACTCAAGGGTACTCCAGGTACTGAGGGAAGAGCTGGCAGATCCACTGATGAGACTGTTTAACTTGTCCCTGGATAGAAGGTGTGTGCTAAGGGACTGGAGGAGGGTGAATGTGGTGCCATTGCATAAGGGGGGGGCAGTAAGGAGGCGGCGGAGAATTATTGCCCGGTCAGCCTCACCTCGGTGGTGGGCAAGGTGATGGAGGCACTAATAAAAGAAAGGGTGGTAGACTACCTGGTGGACAGCAGACTGCAGGACAAAAGGCAGCATGGCTTCCTGAATGGGAGGTCATGCCAGACGAACCTGACAGAATTCTTCAATTGGGTGATGCAGATGGTTGACCAGGGAGGGGCAGTGGACATAGCCTGTCTGGACTTCAGTAAGGCCTTTGACACTGTCCTTCACAGAAGGCCAGTAAATAAGCTGGAAAGCTTAGGGGTGGGACAGAAAATAGCTAGGTGGGTGGAAAACTGGTTGGCGGGCAGAAGTCAGAGGGTGGTGGTAAATGGGGTGCATTCCAAGGTGAGGGGGTAACAAGTGGGATGCCCCAGGGTTCAGTACTGGGACCCCTCCTTTTTAATACATACATCAGTAGCATTGCGGAAAGTCTGGAGAAAAGGGTGTGTCTATTCATGGATAATACAAAAATCTGCAATAGGGTGGACACGCTGGGAAGGGATTGAGGTCATGAAGCATGACCTGAGGATTCTGGAGGGGTGGTCGGAAACTTGGCAACTTAAATTCAATGCCAAAAAGTGTAATGTAATGCACCTGGGGCGTAAAAACCTGGAAGCAGCTTACACTCTAGGAGGGGAGGAAATCAAAAAAACAGAGGAGGAAAGGGATCTGGGGATTATAATATTGAGCAACCTTAAGGTGGGTAGCCAGTGCAGCAAAACAGTGGGGAAAGCAAATGGAATGTTGGCATGCATTGGGAGGGGCATAACTAGCAGAAAGAGGGAGGTGCTGATGCCTCTTTACAAGGCCATGGTGAGGCCGCATCTGGAATATGGGGTCCAGTTTTGCAGACCACACCTACCCAAGGACATAGATGGGATGGAGGGCATTCAGAGAAGAGCAACCAAGATGGTGCATGATATGTAGGGGAAACCATACAAGCAGAGGTGGAAGGAACTGGATCTGTACCCATTGGATACTAGAAGGGAGAGGGGAGACACAATTGAAACTTTTAAGTACGTGAAGGGGATCAATAAGGTGAAAGAGGGGAGTTTGTACAGAAGGAAGGAGAAGGCTATAACTAGAGGACATAGCCTAAGGCTGGAAGGAGAAAGATATAGAGGCAGTGTGAAGGGGCGATTCTTCATGGAGAGGGTGGTGGAGGCCTGGAATAAACTACCAGAAGAGGTGGTGGTGGGTGAAACAGTGGAGGGATTCAGGAAGGCATGGGACAGACATATGGGGTTGGAAATTGGGGGAAGGGGAGGGCCTGTAACAGTGAAGATGAGTAGGGAAGGGGGAACAGGGCACACTTCATGGACCGATGAGGTCCTTTTCTGCTATCAGATTTCTGTGATTCTGTGATAAATAGCCCTGTAATCCATCAGCAGCCCAGATTCCCCTCAGGTTGCCATGTACAGTGGAGAGTATCAGAGGGACAGAGCTGATTGATTTGTGCTTGGTTTTTCATACCTGCTTTTAGCTCAGGGAGTCATTCTTTTTGAGTCTCCCATTCAACAACCCAGGACACAGTGGGGACGGGGAAACACAGGAGCCTCAAGAGAGAGGAACACAGGAGGCTCAAGAGACCTTGGGCAGGGGAAACACAAGAGCCACAAGAGAGAGGAACATAGGAGCTGCAAGAGGGCTTGGGCAGGAGATCAAAAGGAGTTTGACGAAGTAATAACAAGGGCAGCAGAAAGGGCAACAAAACCAGAGCACTTTAAATAGCCCTGTAATCCGTTGACAGCCCAGATCCCCGTCAGGTTGCCGTGTACAGTGGAGAGTATCGGAGGGACTGAGCTGATTGACTTGTGTTTGTTTTTTTGTACCTGCTTTTAGCTCAGAGAATCATTCTATTTTTGAGCCTCCCATTTAACAATCCAGGACACAGTGGGCACAGGGGGAAACACAGGAGCCTCAAGAGAGCTCGGTCAGGGGAAACACAGGAGCTGCAAGAGACAGGAACATAGGAGCTGCAAGAGGGCTCAGGCAGGAGATCAAAAGGAGCTGCAAGAACCAATAACAAGGGCAGCAGAAAGGGTGCAAAAACTGGAGCACTTTAAATAGCCCTGTAATCTGTTGGCTGCTCAGATCTCCCTCAGGTCGCCATGTACAGCGGAGCATATTGGAGGGACTGAGCTGACTAATTTTTGTTTGTTTTTCTTGTGCCTGCTTTTATCTTGGGGAATTGTTTTTGAGCCTCCTGTTTAACAACCCAGGACACAGTGGGGACAGGGGAAACACAGGATCCTCAAGAGAGAGGAACACACGCAAGAGAGCTCGGTATTGCCCACCCACCTGCCCCCTCCCACCCACCCACCCATGTGTAGACCACTTATGTAGGCTCAGCAACAGTTGAAGAGATCAGAAACTTCCTGATTCAGAACAGGAAGGAGGGAACTACAGAAACAAGTTGCAGCTGAGAGAGTAGTTGGGGAAACACAGAGATCCTAAAAAGACACAGAAACCTGGAGGGGGGCACATAACACCTACATAGAATAAAGGCGAGAGAGAGGGGTGTAAAAAAAAGGGTAAAATTCAGGGAGTAGTGCAATGCAGTGGTTGTAAGGCAGTAGCCTTCAGGAGGACCTTCTGGATGCTGCTGTGCTGTCCCATCTGCAGGCACCTCTCTGGGCCGAAGACCGAGGTTGCTAGTCTCTGGGCTGAGTTGGCTAGGATCAGGAAACCTTCTCCCCCACCCAGGGACCACCAAGGATGATGCTGAAGCCTCAAAGGTTGCCTGGAAGGAGGAACAGATGGACCACAGTGGGCTAATGGGGGCTGAGGGCAGTGAGACAAAAGCACATCCCCCATTCAGTACAACTACGGAACTCTTTCTCTGTTCTGGAGGAGCAGGAACATCCCAAAGAGATACCCAAAGTAGTGGCCAGGGGGGATGAGTGGGTCCTCCAGGACAGAGACCCAAGGGAGATCAGGAGAGAACCCCAGAGGAGAAGGGAGCAAATCCTGGTGGGGGACTCCATTGTCAGGGGACTAGATCTGGGAACAGATAGTGAGGTAGAGAGGGAGGTCAAGTGCCAACCTAGAGGTATGGCTTGGAGGGATGGAAAGCACATCCTGATGATTGCTAGGGCAATAGCAAGGAAGAGAGAGCTGGATGTCATTGTCGATCTGGGGATTAATGACCTGGCTAGGGGCATGGAAGGGATAAGAATAGTGCAAGAGGAATTTAGAGAGTTGGGGAGGGATCTTAGGTAGGTAGCGCACTTGATAACCTTCTCAGAGGTATGACCTACCTATGGCAAGGGAAGGGATATGGAACTCCATACCAGGGAATTCAAGACATGGTCAAAAGAATGGTGTAGAAGGGAGGAATTCAGCTTCATTGGTGACTGATGCCCCACCTGTAGGGTTGGGGGCCTGTACAAGGGCAATGGCCTGCATCCATCTGGGAGGGGGACCGTAGTCCTTAGTGAGAAGTTTAAATGTTACATTGAGATGCATTTAAACTAGCCAATAGGGGAGGCGGAATGAGGCTGGGAGGCTTTATCTGCCCCTCCACACACATAATCACAAGGTCAAAAAAGGGGATCAAGAGGGAATCAAACCCCAAAGGGAATCCAATAAAAACAAAATTCATGGGGGGAGAGGATATGAGTAAAACTATAAAGCACAGTGAAGAAATGAAAGGAAAGCAAATGGAAAAAAGGACAGTGTGAGGCAACATATTCTGGAGGGCCATGAGTACAAATGGCCAAAGTATAGGAAACAAGATTGCTGACCTGAAGGCCATCATGGTGGAAGCAGACCTGGACCTGGTAGTCATCACAGAGACCTGGTGCAATGAAAACCAGGACTAGGAAATGGCAATACCAGGTTATATGCTATTCAGGAGGGACAGGGTGGACGGGGAGAGTGGCTCTTCATGTAAAAGACAACATAAAAGCTATAGAAATGCAGGGGGAGCAAATGGGAGGGGAGGTACTGTGAGTCATCCTGGAGACAAGAAATGGGGCCGCTATTTGCACAGGAGTGATCTATAGACCTCCATCACAGTGAGAAGAAGAAGACATGGAAATGCTGGAAACAACCCATAGGATGTCTCACAAGGGAAAGGTATTGCTAGTAGTAGACTTTAATCTGCTGAACATAGATTGTAGACTCCCCACAGTGGCAACAGCCAGGAGTAGGGATATCCTGGACTCCCTGCAGGGGGCCTGCCTCAATTAACTAGTTCTGGAACTCACTTGTGAGGGGGCATTGCTGGACCTGGTATTGACAAATGGAGGCAGGATTGATGAAATCACAGTGGGGGACCATCTGGGAACCAGCGATCACAGCACAGTGTGGGGTCGGAATCAAACCACACAATGATGAGGGTCCTGGACTTCAGGAACGCTGATTTTAAGAAAATGGGGGAATGCCTGAGGGAAACCATGGCAAGGATAGGGAAACTGGGGGGGGGGGTGAGAAACAGTGAGAAAAATAAAAAACCGGCATTGAAAAGGCTACAAATCTATGTGTCAGGCAGGTAGGCAAGAGTAAGAGAAAAAGAGACTGACCACTGTGGTTCTCGAAGGAAGTAGCAGAAAAAGTCAGAGCAAAAAAATAGCATTTAGAAAGTACAGAAAAACACAGAAGGAGGAGGAGGATAGGGAGAATTACTGGGAGAAACAGAGGGAGGCAGGGAAGGCTGTTAGGGGCACAAAAGCACTAACAGAGGAAAATGTTGCAAGATCAGTAAAGAAAGGAGCTAAACTATTTTGTAGATACAGAAACAAAAGGAGAAAGATCAAGGGAGGGATAATGACTCTGAAAGGACAAGGAGGGCTGTGCGTGACAGAGGACCACCAAAAAGCAGACATATTGAACAAGTACTTCTGTTCAGTATTTACAGAAAAGGGAGTAGGAAATATGCCATTGGTAAAGGACAAGGACATTATGGGAAGGAAGGTGGACACTAGCCCCTTTACAGAGGATAGGGTTCTTAAGGAACTAGCACAGTTGAAAGTAGACAAGGCAATGGGACCTGATGGGATTACTACTAGGATAATAGGACAAAAGGGGGCAACTAGGCCCATCTGGATTGTCCCCCACACATGTGGGTCATACTTGAACCATTCTTAAATTTGAGTAAATAACTCTATCTAGTGTGTTTTTAAATTCTATGAAGCGTGTTGCCTCAACTACTTCCTTAGGCAGGCTACTCCATGCCTTAGTAACCTTTACAGTAAAAAAAATTATCTCTTTTTGATGTTACAGAATTTGGGACCTCTAGTTTTCTGTTATGTGACCGTAGGCTATTCCTTGTATTACTAAATACAAGGTTACATTAACTACTTAACTCTTGGGACTGAAGCAGTTTATATAGAAGCAAAAGGTCACCTCTTTGTCGCCTTTGTTGTAGTGAGAACAAACCTGTTTCTTTTAGTCTAGTATTGTAGGGCATCCTTTTAATACAAGGAATTAATTTTGTGATGGATTTTTGAACACCTTCAACCATATTTATATATTTTACTAAATATGGTGACCAAGCTGAAGAACCGTAATCAAGGATGGCCCTAACATAGCTGTTGTAGACAGGAATAATGAATTGTTCAGATTTACAAATAAAAGAACAACTTATTTTTCTAACAAGACCTCTATCTTTATTTGTGACAAGTCTACAGTGATCAAATGATGTAAGTTTGTAATTTATTTTCACCCCAAGATCGATATCAGATGTAACCTTACGCAAGATGGAATTATCTATGATATATTTATAAGTACGGTTTTTAGTACTGTAATGCATGACAACACATTTTTTAGCATTGAATTGCATGCCATTTTGATTAGACCATTCCATTAACTTGCTAAGGTTGCCTACCAATGACAGATGTTTGCTAAAAGTATCCACCTCACTACTTAGCTTAATGTCATCTGTGATTCACCCCAGAATGCTGAGGGAACTCAGGGAGGAACTGGCTGCACCTCTGGTAGCTTCTTTCAACCTGTCATTGGAAATAGGGGAGGTACCAGGGGATTGGAGGAGGGCAGATGTAGTCCCACTCCATAAAAGCAGAAATAGGGAGGAGGCAGGTAATTACAGGCCTGTCAGCCTGATGTCAATGGTGGGCAAGGTAATAGAATCACTACTGAAGGAAAGGATTTAAGAATACCTTGTTGCCAGTGGTCTACAGGATCCGAGGCAGCATGGTTTCACAGCGGGTAGATCTTGCCAGACTAACCTGATCAAGTTTTTTGGGTAACCAAGGAAGTGGATAAAGGAGGAGCTGTGGACGTGGCCTACCTGGATTTCAGCGAGGCCTTCGACACTGTTCCGCATAGGAGACTGGTAAACAAGCTGGGGGCCTAAGAGTAGGACTAAAACAGTTAAATGGGTAGAGAGTTGACTAGGAAATAGGAGTCAGAGGGTGGTGGTAAATGCTATCCACTCTGGAGTAGGCAAAGTGACCAGTGGGGTGCCACAGGGCGGGGTCAGTACTGGGCCCAGTGCTCTATATTTATAAGCAACATTACAGAGGGACTGGAAGGGAAGGTATGCCTGTTCACAAATGACACCAAGCTCTGCAACAGAGTAGACATACCAGTGGTGGTGGTGGTGGTGGGGGGTGTCGAAAGAATGAGGGACAATCTAAAAAGGCTGGAAGAATGGTCATAGGTCTGGCAGCTGGGTTTCAACGCAAACAAGTGCAAAATCATGCAGTTGAGGCACAGAAACCCGGGGGCAGCATACCAGCTTGGAGGAGTGGAATTATCAGTCACAAAGCAGGAAAGGGACCTGGGGGGTGATAATTTCTGATGATCTGAAGGTAGCTAAACAGTGTGACAAGGCAATGGGGAAGGCAAATAGGATTCTGGGCTGCATAGGCAGGAGAATTACCAGCAGAAGAGGGGAGGTAGTGATCCCCCTGTATAGGTCACTGGTGAGACTACACCTCGAGTACTGTGTCCAGTTCTGGAGGCCTCATCTCCTAAAGGACATATAGAGGGCGGAGATAGTACAGGGAGGGCAACCAAAATGGTGCAGAGCCTGCATCAAAAGTCCTACAAAGAGAGATGTAAGGAGTTAAATTTGTACTTCCTAGAGGAAAGGAGGGAACGGGGGGGTATGACAGAAACATACAAATACATTACAGGCAGAAACAAGGTACAATGGTAGCCACAGACATTGGCAGCTATTTCCAGATATTTCGCAAAATTTCTGAAGAGTTTCTCTCTGCTGCCCCTACTGTTTAAATGCAAAAAGCATCAGATATTTCTGGAAATATCATAGAAATGTTGGGAAGTAGCTGGCAGTGTCTGTGGCTACTACTGTACAGGAAGGTAGCATTTTCCAAAGAAAAAGATGCTCAAGGACAAGAGGCCACACTATGAAGGTGGAAGGGGGAGGCTCAGGAGAAATGTAAGGAAGAATTTATTCACAGAGTGGGTGGTGGACTCATGGAACAGCCTCCCAGTAGAGGTGGTGGAGGCTAAAACAGTTACAGGTTTTAAGAATGCATAAGATAAATGCAATGGGATCTTGGAAGTAAGGTGGGGGTGAAGATCGAAGACTAAGCAGGGCCTGCGGTGTGGCTGTAGGTAGGGAAGAATAGGGCAGACTGGATGGATCAAGAGGTCTTTATCTGCTGACATCTTCTATGTTTCTATGTTTTTGTCATATTCTATGCCTTTCTGAATAAAATTGCAGACTACTTTAGAAAAGAATGGTTTTAAAAATGTGTTCTATGATAGGAGGAAGCTTGTGTAACATTTATATAGTTATCTGAGTATGTTAAAGGAAGATAAACATTGTTTTTTACATTTTGAATACATTTAAAAATTTGGAAATTTATGAAGTCTGTTTAGTACCCAGATATATTGCGTATGTGTTTGTATTGAAATACTGTACTGTAGTCCCATTTTGTACCTTATTTAGGGTCCTTTGGTAAAGCTGTTTTCTTTGTGCTCAGTATTCAGGGTTTTTTGTGCCAATCCCCCAAATGCTCAGAGCTCCCACTCCACCACTCCCCCTCAGCACCCCACAAGGACTTACCTCAGGTGGAGATCCTCCCAGGCTTGCCCCCCAGGGCAGGGCCACTGAGCCAGCACAACTCCGATGAAATACTGAACCATGCACATTCCTGGTGGACTGCCACCAGTATGCCTCCCAGCAGGGTCAGGCCAGTATCAACAGAACACTGAACTTGGTCCCCAGCTGAGTGCCATGGGCAGGTGGGGTGGGACTGATGGAGAACGGTGTCATACGTGGGGATTGACATTTTTTTGTTTGCTTTATCCCCGTATGGGAGGCATGGTATGCAATGGCATAATGGTGCCAAATCGCCAATGCCCATCATGATTCCCCACTATTTGGTCTTCATCAGCTGCTCTGTGTGGCCTCTGCCAGAGGTCAAGCATGCTCTGAATGCTCACCCACCCTCCCTCTGGAGGAGGAGAACAGTCCATTGGATGTTCAATCCCCCTTCCCCCCAGCCAGCCCTCTGACTCCTCAAGTGCGTTCCAGAACCTGGATGTCAGCATTGTAAGCGGAAACCTTAGCACTGCACCAGCAGGCTGGCTAATATTCAGTTTTTAATTACTTAGCAGTTCTGTAACTCTGTGATGTCTGTTAAATGGAAACCCACCCACTCAACTGATGTCACTGGGATCCAGAACTGATAAGTGGAATGTTGGAAGTGAAAATAGCAAAATTAACAATGGACCATGTGGGGGTGAGCTCTGCATGCACCAAGCCTTTATTTCCTTCTTTTTTGCAGTTAAACATAATAGAACAGCAATTCATCAATATAGCTCTGTTGATCTTACTTACCTGAACTAGCCACCATGATTTGAGATGATTCTTCTATGGGGCACCCAGAAAATCAACCTCAGGTGGAGTCAGGAAAGGGAAAGCAGCGTGTGCCGACAGGGACTCCAATGGCAGGTGGGCATGGGCAGCAGTGAACTGATACAGTAGAGGCCAAACCCACCCTTGAGGCCATTTTTGAGGCAACGCTGAAAGCTATCAAAGACGTGTTAGACAAAGTGAATTCCTTTAACACTAGGGTTGCAGTTCTTGAGACCCAAATGGGTCAGATGGCTTCAAAAGTTAAAATGGCCATGGACCCATTGAACAAAACCAAGATAGTGGTCTCAGGCATGGTAAAGGAGAATTCACTTCTCAGACACTGTGACAGGGATACATAAGGCCCTGTCCCATTTGTTATGCAGGGAGAGTTAAATGTAAGGATCTGTTCTACCCTCTCCTTTTCTGTCTCTTGTCTATCTGGCTGCACAATCAAATATTCTCATGAGACCTAGGAACTGATCACTTTGTTGGTCTCGTGATTCTCTGCCTCTCGCTACCTCTCTGCCTTCACCTGCTGTTTCCAGCTTTTCTTCCCCTGTGCATATCTGCAGTTTTAAAATATATGTCAATCTTTGTGTGAAACTGTAAGTGATACTGGGATACCTTTGTTTGAAATGCATATACTGTGTATACTCGCATACAAGCAAGGTTTTAACCTAATTTTGCATTCCAGTTTTTAGTACCTCAGCTTATACGCGGGTCAAGTCAGAAACGAAAATTGATCTTCTTCTCAAACCGCTTCGGTGACAAAGATGCCTGTGCCCTGTTTGATTTACAGTCAATAGTAGAGCTGGAGGGATGTTGAGATTGAGGGAGTAGTAGGCAGGGTGGCAGGAGATGGCAGTGAAGGAAGCCACACTTGCAGCATTGTAAAAGTCTGGGGGGGAGGTGTAATAGCTGAGCAAGGAGGCAGTAGCAGCGAGATCAGCGTGTGCAGCATATTGAGTTTGCAGAGTGAAGTAGGAAGCTCATTCATTGCCTGCCAGCAAGCCACAAAGGAATGTAGACTACCTACACAATCTGTGCACTTTGCAGCCATCCAGAAGACAAACGGAACAAGTGCAGTCCAGTTGTAAAGGAGGTATGTGGTGCCCACACTGTGTACTCCCATATCATCGAGGCAAGGACTGAGGTTTTGGCTGATCATCGATGAAGTTTTGGGAGATGGCAGGGCACAATGGTCTGGGAGGGTTTTCTTCATGCACTGCAGCTGTGTGCAAGCCCCAAGGTCATGTAATGTTTTACTAGGGGAAGGAAAATAAAACCATAAAAGAGGCAGCATTTGAGTTAGGAGAGCCCACAAACAGCTTAGTGAAAAAGTATTTTCATGACTGGCTTATACGCTGGTCGCTGTTGTTTTAAAAAAAAGCATCTCGGGTTTGGGGGTCGGCTTATATGTGGATCGCTAATATACAAGTACATAGTAATTATGCTGTTGAAATGATGGCAAAAAGCTATTTGAATGTAGGAGGTTAACCTGAGATACAGTTTGAGCTCCTCTAAGGTTTTTTGCAGACTCTTTTGCAGAGCTGTCAACACGGGGTCCAGCTTGGGACATTGCTCTATTTGCAAGCCTGCTCTGCAAAGAAACTAACAAGAACATTTTTTGACAAACAGGATGCCTCTTAATGAGTTCCTAGGCAAAGACTTATAAAAAGATCATCAATGCTTTTGCTAGAGTGAGAGACAGAGACTGAAACTTGGAATTGAAAAGAAACTCTCTGATGACGGACTTAGTTTTCTCTGTTTGTACTGCATTTGTAAATAGTTCTACTGAACAATTTTTATTTTTTATTTTACAGTTATTGATAATAATAAAACGCTACTTGCGAATTTTCCACAGCTCCTGGTCTTACTATGCTTCCTGACCTGTGCCTTAATGGCAGATGGTGTTAGCAGTGGGATTTACACAATGCATACTCTAAGCCAGGAGTTTTGTGTGTGGGTGTTGGACCTGGTACCAGGGAAACACAGTAGAATGGTACGGATTCTGCAGCAGCAAGCCCAGGAGTCATTACCAGAAGAATGGCAGCCAAACTAGCAGAGACAGAAGTCCAAGCTGAGACTGTACAGCCAGCACCAGTCATAAAAAAAGAACAGGCAGTGACAGAACCTGAAAGCCTGACTGCCTTTTTCAAATGGTGGGATATACAACAAAAAGAGATGGAGAAACAGAGAAGAGAGGAGATGCAGCAGAGAGAAAAAGAGCTTCAGCGTTTAGAGGCACAGAGAAAAGAACAGATGCAGCAATTCGAGAAACAGAGAAAAGAAGAGATGCATTGACAGGAGTGGCAGAGAAGGGAAGAGATGCAGCAACATGAGCAGCGACAGCTAGATGCCTTGCAATCTATCAAAGCTGGAGGATCTGGCACAGGTCCAGCAGAGCAACGAGGCACAAACAACTTAATACAGCAATATGGACACTGCACAGTCAAAAAACTATGACCTGGTGAAAAGAGAAACCCTTAAAAGATATGACATCTCAGGAGAGACCTACAGGCAGAGATTCTGGTCTCTGAAGTACTGTACAACTCGGTCGACATTCCTCAAAAAGTCTTCACCTGACTCAGAGAACTCCTTATTAAATGACTCCTACCAGAGGGCAAAACAGTCCCACAGATCATCGACACACTTGTAATGGAGCAGTTAATCAACATCCTGCCTACAGATGTGCAGGTTTGGGTAAATGAACACTGACCAGAAAGTGGGGAAATGGGCGTCTATTTTACTGAAGACTACCAGATGGTCAAACAGAAGCCACAGCAATGAAGGAACAGCCAAGCACCGGAAAGACCTTCTTTTTCCTGATTTAAGTCCAAGTCTGATAAGAACTCTGGTGGGGGTAACAAATCTGCACCCAAAGACTTTATTTGCTATAACTGTAATAAGCCAGGCCATATTGCAAGAAACTGCCGTGGTAAGGAGAATAACACTAGAGCAGATTTGTCCTTAGCTAATTGGGGCAAGTATTTAACAGATGTCAAGGTGGGAGATAAGACTGTAAAGGGACTTATTGATTCAGGAAGCAGACAAACCCTGGTACATGTTGAAGTTCTCGAAAAGAACTGTGTAAAGGAACCAGGTGCCAGTGTCATCTGCATCCACAGGGGCACTTGATACTATCCCACCACCAAGTGACTCTGAATATTAATTGGGTGTCACACCAAATGAAAGTGGGGGTAGTACCATAGTTACCTGTACATGTGAATATTGGAAATTACGTTGCAGGATTTACTGAGTTAATCACAGAGGGAGTAAATCCTGATGTTTCAACAGCTGTGATGACAATAGCTCAGGCAAAGAAAATCTCAAATGGTGGGGACTGTTTTCCTTTCAGTGTTTTGATTCAAACTTGTTTGAGCACAGCCCCAAGATACGGAAGTCCAGGAAAGAAAAACGACACCTGAAGAAACAGTGGCAACAAAAGACTGATGGACATGAAGGGTTAACATATGAAAATGCAGAAACTAAACTGATAACTGATTGTGATTTTGTTTCAGAGCAAACTAATGATGCTTCACTCTGAGGTTACTTTAAGCAGCTGGGGCTGAAACCAAAACAGGGTGAACCAATATTTAAAAAATGTAATGGACTAATGTACAGAGTCTGTGTGAAACCTCAGACACAAAAACAGATAGAACAATCAGTTATACCACAAAAGTATAGATCTGAGTCATTACAGACAGCACACGATAGTCCTATTGTTGGTCACTTGGGGAGGGATCGCACCCTTGCCAGATTGCTGTACAGATTTTACTGGCCTGGAATTCATTAAGATATTGCTGCCTATTGCAGCTCTTGTGCTGAATGTCAGAAAGAAGCCCCAGTGACTAAAAAAGACCAGATGTCCCTGGTGCCCCTACCCTTGACAGATGTGCTTTTTGAGAAAATTGCAATGGATGTGGTTGACCCCTTAGACAAAAGTAAAAAGGGTAATCGATTCATTTTGGTAGTATGTGACTATGCTACTTGATACCCAAAGACAATTTCTATGTGTACTGTCACAGCCCCAAAAGTGGCAGCAGAGCTTGCCAAAATTTTCAGCAGGATGGACATACCTAAAGAGATTATTACTGATCAGGGTAGTAATTTTGGTGCTGCATTGCTGAAGGAGCTGTACTGACTACTAGTTATCACTGCCACAAAAACCTCCCCGTATCCCGATCAGACAGACGGTCTTGTTGAGCATTTTAATGAAACCCTAAAGGCACGTTGAAAAGGTTTGTCAAAGGGAAAGGGAATGATTGGGACCAATACTTACCTTACCTGCTTTTTGCTTACAGAGAAGTGCCACAGGCAGTAATAGGTTTTTCACCATTTGAAGTGCTGTATGGTAGACGACCTAGGGGGCCGCAAGATGTAATAAAAGAAACATGGGAAGAGAACCCCATGCTGAAAAAATCTATTACATCTTATATGTGTGCCCTGAGAAAAAAAGCTGGCAAAATTTGTTGAAATTGCCCACAGTAATCAGGAAGGGGCCCAAAACCAGCACAAGATATATTATGACCATGGAGTAAAAGAAAAAGTCTTTGAGCCAGGAAGAAATGTTTTGCCAATGTTACCCACTACAGAACATAAAACTGTTAATGAAGTGACAAGGGCCTAATAAGGTGCTTAGACATACAAGCACCGTTAACTATGAAATTGAGACCCCGATAGGAAAAATCCTACTAAGATTTATCACGCTAACCTCCTGAAGAAATGGGTTGAAAACTCACCATAGGCTACTTTGCTAGTTTTACCAGAGACTGATAAAGAAGATCTTGATATAGCTTATGACAGACTCGAACAAACTGTAACTGCTGATGTTGTAAAGGTGAATGTTTCCTTAACCTCTGAACAAACCGTAGAAATTCATAACTTGCTAAAGACAGTTAACATCACTTTCACCACAGTGCCAGGCTGAGCAAAAGGGTCCGAGCACGTAGCAGTGGCAGGGAATTTATGCCCTATCAGACAAAAGACATACAGATTACCAGAGAAGTTAAGAGCAGGCATGGTTAATGAAATACAAAAAAATGAAAGAACTGAGTATCATAGAAGAGTTGAGACGTGCTTGGTCATCACCAGTGGTGACTGTAAATAGCAGAGTCTGGCCAGAGCTGATAGGGCTGCATGGGAGGAATTTGGGGTAAGAATATTGAAAATTACCAAAGTTACGAGCCTGCATTAGGAAAATGTAACATAGGCTCATAAATGTGTTACTTTTGTAATATTTGTATACCAGATTTTCAACATAGCCTTGTTTTGACCCCGCCTCATGAACAAGGGCAGAGCAAATGTTCAACTCCTGCCCAAAAGGTGATTTTGTGCAGGGACTGCAAAATCAACTGTTAGGACACAAAAAATCATTTTGGGCCCGAGTTGAGAAATGACAGCTGTCACATTCATGAGGTGCTATAAAGAAATGACTATGTTGTAAATTTGGTGTCAAAATATTGAAAATTACCAAAGTTACGAGCATGCATTTCCAAACTTCAGTGTAGGCTCATAACTTTGTTGTTTTTTAATATTTGTACACCAAATTTTCAAAATAGCCTTCTTATGACATCACCTTATTAACAAGGGTAGAGAAAATATTCAACTCCTGCCAGAAAGGTGATTTCACGCAGGGACTATGAAATCACCTTTCGGTATGTAAAAAAAAACAAAGCATTTTGGCCAGGATTTTAAAAATGACAGCTGTCACATCCATGAGGTGCTGTAAAGATATGGCTGTGTTGTAAATTTGGAGATAAGATATTGAAAATTACCAAAGTCACAAGCCTGTGTTCACAACATGCAACAAAGGCTCATAACTTAGTTGTTTTTTAATATTTTTTACACCAAATTTTCAACATAGTCTTCTTATGACCCCACCTCTTGAACAAGGGCAGAGGAAATGTTCAAATCCTGCTTGAAAGGTGATTTCATGCAGGGACTGCGAAATCACTTTCAGGGACAGATTTGCCTAATTTCTTTTGTTTTTTCATTAATCATTTCTATTAGTTTCCAACATTATAATACAGGAACTTCAAAAACATGTATTCATATACATATACTGCACACATCCATATGAGCGTATACAGTAAGAGACATAGATATGACAGATTTGCCTTATGACGGCTCAATTGTTCATGGGGTGGAGTCCCAAGAAAGGCATGTTGAACATTTGGGCCAAAAATATGAAATAATGGCCAAGTTATGCCAGTAAGTTTAAAACACCATTGAATCGCATACCTGTTCAATTTTTTGAGCGGCTTTGAAGAGTGAAGATGTGTCTGTGGTACAGAGAGGATTATGGAATTGGACCCCTGATGGGTAACTAAGGGCTTGGAGGGGAGGGGGTGCTGAGTGGTAGAGTCGGGAGGGGGGTTCAATGGCTACAAAAGACATTGATGGACTTTTTATTTTACAGGATTAAAAAAATAATGGAAGATTCCCTGCACTGGGGATTGGGCATCCCCAGTGCCACTGTTACATTTCTGGGGGTGCTGAGAGGAAGGGTCAGGTGGGGGAGGAAAGTTAAAAAACACACAAAAAATAACATGGCCAAGTTATGCCAGTAAGTTCTAAACACCATTGAAATACATTGAATTGCATACCCAATTGTTCTGTTCGCAGTCCACTTTTGAAGAGTGAAGACGTGTTTGGTCCAGAGAGGATTATGGCATTGGATCCCTGATAGGTAAGTAAGGGCTTGTGGGGGGGCACGGGGAGGAGAGTGCGGAGTCGGAGGGTTGGGTGGGGGGAGTGCAATGGCTGCAAAAGACATTGATGGATTTTTTTTTTTTACAGGATTAAAAAAAAATAATGGAGGATTCCTGCACTGGGAGACTGGGCATCCCCCACTGCCACTGTTACATTTCTGGGGAGGGGATGAAGACAGAGAGGATCAGGTGGGGGAGGAAAGTTAAAAAAATAAATAAGCAACCACGCATGTGCGGTAGTGGACGAGTGGGGACATGGCAGTGAGAGGAGTTGTGATCGAGACACTGGGGGATTAGCACCCCCAGTGTCACTGCAATGTTTCTGGGGTGGCAGGTGTGGTGTGGTGGGAGCTGAGAGGGAGGATCAGGTGGGGGGGTTATGTATTTCAGCAGTCATGGACTGCCAAAAAGGGAAAAAAATAGTGCAAGTGCGGAGTGTTCCATAGACACGGAGGTGACTTTTTTTCTCACACCAACATGTGCATTCACAAGGAATGTGGGAGTCCTTTTCTCGATGCAAGAGGTCTGCAGGGCTCCACCCACTGCAGCCCTAAAAAAGAAGGGGGTGTAAAAATCTGCCTTGATTTTAGGAAACTTAATCAAGTATCAGAATTTGACAGTTATCCTATGCCCAGGATAGATGATTTGGTGGACAGATTAGGGAGTGCCATGTACAGTACATCCTTACAAAGTCGCTTATAATGGCTGCATTCATGTTCTACCATTCTGCCCCCAATACAGAGTGGTCAGACTAAAGACACTGAATACATTGTGGGGGGGGGGGGGCATCGACAAGCAACCAACAAGCAACAGTTCACTGACAACAACTGTATTACTGAATGGCAAATATCGTACTATAATAAAAACGAAAAACTAAAAACAAAAAAAATAGTGGAGAACATCAAAACTAGGCACAGAAGAACATCACAGCACTCAACAGCCTAGTTATAAAAAAAAAGGAAATGCTAGACTGTACATTATCCTACTGGCTAAAATGGATGGTGTGAAGTTAGAGCCTTTTGCCTTGTGTGTAGGATAAAATTCTGAGCTTACAGAAAATGATTCAAATACAGATAGATTCAGTCTATATTCGGTCTGCCTTTTATGTGTTTGCTTTTGTGGTAGATGCATTGACAGCATACAGAAATCTACAGGTGTGTCAGGTCTGTTGGCCAGTGAACGAGGAGAACAGAAACAATCCCACTTTTCAGAAAGAAAAAAAATGAATGAAACTTATTGTCAATCAGTCAACTCTGACACATAACATCCCAAAAAATGATCGAAATAGCAGGCGAGCCATGTCCGCTATAAGGCAAGACTTTTACACAGAAGTCAATTGCAATGGCAAATGGATTTTACTTTTTGCCCAAGAAACTGACTGCCCGTATTAAATGAGGACAGTGTAAGTAGCGTCAACTGTACCCTCGATCTCACCAAAGGCTACTGGCTAATCCCCCTAGCTAAAGAATCCAGGGACAAAATTGCATTTGCCACTCCTATTGGATTCTATCAGTTCACCACCATGCCATTTGGTTTACGTTGTGCACCTGCTACATTCCAGCAATACATGGATGTAATTTTATCCCCTCACACTGGTTATCATGCTGCATACCTGGATGATGTCGTGTACAGTCCAGACTGGAAAAGTCACTTGGGACACCTATGAGCAGTTACCCAATCTATCAAAAAGTCAGGTCTGGCAATTAATCCTACCAAATGTGCATTGGGCATGCAGGAAACCACATATTTGGGATATGCTTTGGGAAATGTAGAAGTAAAGCCAAAGACTTCTAAGATAGAAGCTGTAGCTAACAGTCCTGTCCCTAAAACAAAGAAACATGTCAGGTAATTTTTAGGGTTGGCTGGTTATTATTGGAGATCTGTTCCCAACTTTTCATAGTTAGCTACTCCCCTCACTGAACTCAGAAAAAAACAGTACCCGAATAATGTGAAATGGACCCCAGAGTGTGATGAAGCTTTTCAGGCCATCAAGGCTGCACTATACTCAGCCCCTGTTTTAAGAAGCCCAGACTTTGAGAAACAATTTTTGCTACAGACAGATGCATCAGAGGTATACCTAGGTATAGTCTTAAGTCAGCATACAGATTGGAAGGAACACCCCATTCTATATATCAGAAGGAAGTTGCACGACAGAGAGAAGGGGTACTCCACCATTGAAAAGGAATGCCTTGCACCAAAGTGGGCCATGGAGTCTCTTAAGTTTTATTTGTTAGGAGCTGACTTTGCACTTTTAACAGATCATAATCCTCTCTGTTGGCTTAGCCAAATGAAGGATAAAAATTGGGAAAGAGAATGCCATTGCTGATTTTTTGTCAAGATATGGATCAGGAATTGAAAATTCTGAAGGTTGAAAAAAATGAGTGAGTTTAAACTTCTCTGTTTACTATACTGCATATGCACTGAACTGTAAAGGTTATAAGCTAATGATAGAAAAGTAAAAGAATGTTTTTTTAAAACTGGCTTCCTCTTAAAGAGGGGGTACGTAACATGGTTGAATGAGGCCCTATCCCATTTGATATGCAGGGGGAGTTAAACAAGGATCTGTCTCTTGTCTGTCTGATTGCACAACCAAATGTTCTCATGAGACCTAGGAACTGATGGTCTCGCGATTCTCAGCCTCTCGCTATCTCTCTGCCTTCACTGGCTTTTTCTATCTTTTCTTCCTCCTTGCATATCTGCAGTAATAAAATGTATCTGAATTTTTGTGTTGAACTGTAAGTGATACTGGGATACTTTTGTTTGAAATGTATATAATTATACTGCTGAAATGATTGCAAAAAGCTTTTTGGAATTTTAGGGGGTTAACCTGAGATGCAGTTTGAGCTCCTTTCATGCTTGTTTGCAAACTCTTTTGCAAAGCTGTCAGCAGGGGGCCAGCTTGGGACATTGTTCTACTGTATTTGTAAGCCTGCACTGCAAAGAAACTGACAATAACGTTTTGTGAGAAACAGGATGTCACTTTACAAGTTCCCAGGCAAAGACTCATAAAAAGAGCAGCAATACTTTTGCTAGAGTGAGAGACAGAGACTGAAACTTGGAATTGAAAAGAAACCCTCAGATGAAGGACTTTGTTTTCTCTGTTTGTACTGAATTTGCAAATAGTTATACTGAACAATTTTTATTTTGTATTTTACCGTTATTGATAATAATAAAACACTACTTGCAAATTTTATAACTGCTCCTGGTCTTCCTATGCTTTCTGACCTGTGCCCCAATGACAGACACTATTGAGAACACCTAGAAAACTCTGTGGGAACTACAAATCTTAGACTGCTGGGAATACTAGAAGGCGAGTAGGGACAGAACTCAGTTCATTATGAGGTACAGTTGCTTGCATAATTATTTGGCAGCCTGGAAATTGTGACCATTCGCCAAGCATACTAGATCACTCCATGCAGACATTTTTTGAATACGGAGACACCGGGCACAGTACTTATTGTTATTGGAGGCCCACACCAGAGAGACATAATTTTGAGAAAAGCAAAAGAATGTGAAACATTACTTCTTACAGTGAACTCTCCTATCTTCTTCTTTCTTGATCTAAGTTTTTCAACTCAGGAAAGAAGGTAAGCCTTTGATGGGGTCTGCACTGGTCTGAGGGAGCTAAGGGTTTCCCACTTGCTCCAACTGCCTGTAAGAGTCAAAGTTCCCTGAGCTGGAAGGCAGTACCTCTTCAATGATCCAACTGAGACCATAAAAAGAATCGAGAAAATAAAGAAGGATTTTTTTGTCCATTAAGATGGAGGAACATTCTGACACTGAGGATGAAAAAGTATGGAACATAACAATAATCACATTAGTAACTGGTTCAGTTAATATTTTATTCAAAGTTTTTGGCATGAAGTACGTAACTCAGTGTCAATTAGTATTGTGCTCTCTGTTGATTTCTAGGGGAATTGTCCCCTTATATATTGCTACTACTGGGAATTACTGGAGAAGTTTGCACCTTGAATGTCAAACCTTATTAACCATTCAGACTGCAGGATTAATAGTTATCCATTTTAGAATAGCATGCACATACTGTACAAGAAGTTGTTTAAGAAGCAGTTCTATATTCTGGAATTAGTAAAAGACACTTGCAAATGCACAGTCAACATACAGTATAGTAGGACAGAACAAAATTACATAGAAACATAGAAGTTATCGGCAGATAAGGGCCTCTTGGCCCACCTAGTCTATGCTATTTTCCCTACCTACAGTGCCACCGCAGACCCTACTCAGTCTCCGGTCTCCCCCCACCTTATTTCTAAGTTATCCTTGTGTGTACCCCATGCATGCTTGAATCCTGTTACCATTTTACCATCCATCACCTCCGCTGGGAGGCTGCTGCAGGCGTCCACCAACCTTTTCATGAAGAAATATTTCCTCACATCTTCTCTGAGTCTCCCACCTCCAGCTTCATAGCATGACCTGTTGTCCTGGAGCTTCTTTTTCAATGTAAAATGCTACCCTAGTGTACCTTATTAATACCTGTGAGGTATTTGAATGTTTCTGTCGTGTCACCCCTTTCCCTTCTTTCCTTTAGAGAGTACATATTTAATTCCTTGAGTCTTTCCTTGTAGGGCTTTTTATGCAGGCCCTGAACCATTTTGGTTGCCCTCTTCTGCACCGCCTCCACCCTATCTACGTCCTTTCAGAGATGGGGCATCCAGAACTGGACACAGTACTCGAAGTGAGGTCTCACTATCAATCTGTACTGGTTGCATAGAAGGACATAGAGGCTGGTGGCAAATGGTAATCATTCCACAAAGGGAAAATTAGCCAGTGGGGTACCACAGGGATCAGTGCTTGGTCCAGTCCTCTTCAATATCTTCATCAGCAACATCTCAGAGGGCCTGGAAGGAAACATTTGCCTGTTTGCTGATGAGGCAAAGCTCTGCAACAGGGTGGACATGCCAGAGGGTGTGGGTACAATGAGAAGAGATCTGCAGAAGCCTGAGGGCTGGTCAAGGGATTGGCAGATGAGATTTAACACAAAAAGTATAAGATAATGCACATGGGGCACAAAAACCCAGGAACAACTTAACATTTGGGCTGGAGAGAGATATAGAATGCTCCAAGCAGGAAAGGGATATAGGGGTTATCATCTCTGATGACCTCAAGGTAGGAAGTCAGTGTGACAAGACAGCAGGTAAAGCAAACAGGATGCTGAGATGCATAGGTAGGGGTATCACCAGCAGGAAAAGGAAGTCATAATTCCACTATACAGGACATTAGTGAGGCTACACCTCAAGTAAAGTGTCCATTTCTGGAGACCTTACCAATGTAAGGACATAGATAGGGTGAAGGCAGTCCAGAGGAGGGCAACCAAGATGTTGCAGTGATTACATTACAAACCCTATGAGGTTAGGCAGAGGGACCTAAATATGCACTCCCTGGAGGAGAGGAGGGAGAGGGGGATATGATTGAGACATTTAAGTACCTCATGGGGAAGAACAAGGTACAGGGAAATACGATTTTTCAAAGAAAAAGATGCTCCAGGACAAGGGGACATAGGATAAAACTGGAGGGCGGGAGTTTCAGAGGGAACGTGAGGAAGTACTTCTTCACAGAGAGGGTGGTGGACAAATGAAACAGCCTGCCAGTAGAGGTGGTGGGGGCAGAAATGATTATGGGATTTAAGAATGCATGGGATAGGCATGGGGGGTCCTGTTATTCGGGGGAAGGGGAAGGGTAAAATCTAGTTCCAAGGAAGCTTGAAGAAGAACAGTTACTAGCATTCAAGGGCAGACTAGGTGGTCTGAAGGCACTTATCTGCCAACAACATCTATATATCTATATATTATATCTATGTAGGAGTAAACACCACTTCCCTCTTTCTGTTGGTAATACCCCTCCCTATGCACTGAGCATCCTGCAAGCTTCCCACTGCCTTATCACACTGCTTTGCTGCCTTCAGGTCATCAGAAATGATAACCCCAGGTCCCTTTCCTTTATATATATATATATATATATATATATATATATATATATATATATATATATATTGATTGAATTGAATGAAAATGACATATGACTATTGCTTTAACATGTCACAATATATAATTCAAATGAGGAAAATACCCGTTCCAACGTCCCCTTCACCTTAATACGACAATAGTCCAGATACTACACATCTTCAATTAACACAGATAGAAGATCTAGGTAACCTTAATTAAGTATCAGAGGAGATATATCTGATTCTATTTCTGTCCAATTATTACCAAAAATGTTATCGTGTTCTTCCTCTACCTCATAAATTAATTTCTCATGCAATAAAGTTTCATGAAATATGGACCACCATTTCTGAAAATTAGAGGGCTTAAGTGATTTTTCTTTCCAGTTTTCTAAAATTATTCATTTTAAAGCCATATATGATAATGCATTAACTTTATATTGAGCTGATTTTAGTTTTAAATCCTGAAAATAGCTGAAGATATACAGTAGATTTCTATAAACATGGGATTTCATATTTCAGCCAGTCTGAGAGGATTCTGTTAATTTTGGTCCACCATGAATATATTATTGGACAAGACCAAAAACAGTGGATAAAGTCTCCTTTTTGTTTACAGTTATGCCTACACAAATTAGAATAGTTTGTTTATTTTGTGCTGATGTATAATATGCTCTGTCGTTGATGTTTCTTTGAATATATTTGTTTTTTGCTGATATACAGTATATATTTTATTACCATTAATTCTAATTTTTCTCCACTGTTTATGAGTTATAGAAAGGAAGGTCTCCTGGTTCCACTTATTATTAGTTTTATTATACACAATTATGTTAGATTTTATAATTTTGTCATAGAAATAAGCCAGATTTTTTGTTTTTGTTTTTGTGAAATCGGGTGACTATGTTGTTTGAATGTGTTAGCCATGGTTTCAAAAATAGATTGTATTTTAAGGATTTTTTTTCTAAGTGAATAATAAATTATAGTCCATCTGGAAAGATGAAGGAGGTTTAATATTTGTTGATATGATGGGAATTTGTTATCCACTAGGAGATCTTTCCAAAAAGTAATATTATTTGTCAGAAATGGTATAAAATCCATTACCTTTGTGTTCCCCCAAATTCTTTTCCCTTGGTTCATTTTGAAAAATAACCAAGGAAGGTCTAAAAAAGCTGAATTTGTAACTATTCCAGCCAAAAAGCTGGAACCATGTGGGAAGAAATTTAATGTGGCCTCTATATACTTCTGGGTTCAACTGGAGATCAGTCAAAGTATAATTAGAGGTAAGGGAAAATAATGTCCTGGAACAAAGTCATAACAGAATTTTCCAAAAAGGTCTTTTGGTAGATCAAGGATATAATATTTGCTATCATGTAACTATATGGGTCAGGACAACCTAACCCACCCAGCCTTTTAGGAATTATTAGAGATTGTCATGCTATTCATTGTTTCCCCCTCTCCAGATACATTTTTTTTAAACTTCTTTTTAGATCTTGGAACCATTTTTCTGATGGATCACCAAGAATGTTCTGAATAATATAAGTTAGATGAAGCATGACCATCATCTTAATAGTGTCTACCCTATCCCAAAGGGAAAGGGAGAAGTGTTTCCAATTTTCCCATAGGGAAAATATCTGTTCTTTAAGCTTATTAAAGCTGTGTTTTATATTTGTCTCCTGGTTGGGAGACAGGTAGATACCCAGATATTTTTCATGGTCCTGTATTTTAAAGACTTGAGAATAGTTGACTAATGAATCAGATCCCTGTTTAGATATTTTCATAAAAACAGATTTATTTTTATTTATTGTATATCTGGAAACACTTGAGTATAGTTGTATATCAGACAGAAATGCCGCTAAAGATTTAGGGATGGGATATCATCAGCAAAAACGCTGAGTTTAACATGCTCATTATTTAAATGGATGCTTTCAATTAAAGGGTTCAAACATATTAAATTTAATAGTGGCTCCAAGGTACGTATAAAAAGGGTAAGGGAGAGGGGACAACCCTGAAGCACCTCATTTAGCATTTCAAACCCATCCGAGAGAGTATTATTTATCTGGACTTTTACTTTAGTGTTCTTATAGAGTTTTTTATGACTGTTATAAGCTCAGGAGTAATAGCCCAGGCATGAAGCATTTGAAACATAAATTGCCTATTTATTAAATCAAATGCTTCTGTAGCATCAATTGCTAAAATACTGTATAAAAAGTTTCTTTCATATAGGATTAGTTTTTATTGATTAACTGAATAATTGTCTGTAATTTGGTGTTAGCTTGAGGGATTTTTCTTCCTGAAATAACCCCATATTGGTTTAAGTGAATGTAATTATGTATGTGTGATTGAATCTTAGTATTTATAATTTAGCAAACAGTTTATAGTCAGAGTTTAAAATTGCTATAGGATGGTAGCTGTCAGGACTATCTGGAGGTTTATCTGGTTTAACAATTAAAATTGTTTTGGCCATTTGCATTGTGAGTGTAAATCAGTTTCCTCTGATTTAAGTATTTCCTTTATCATTTTTTCCATCCAGGGGGCTGAAGGAGGTGCAAAAGCCATATAAAATTTGTTTGACAAACCATCTAACCCAGGAGTTTTAGTCCTGGGGAGGTTATAAATAGTTTCTATAATTTCTTTTTGGGTTATCTGTTTAAAGTCAAAATGAAAAGGTTTAATATTGGCTCTCTGAATAAATTCCTCAATCTCTGTTTGGTTTGGTACAAAGTCTTTTTGATATATAGATTTATAAAAGTCAGTAAGAATTTTAGTAATTTAGGCATCAGAGTTATAAATATGCCCCTCTGTGCCTTTGCTACCTGCAATAACATCTTTGTTTCTCCTGACGAAGCAGGGATGCTAATAATTTGCCAGATTTGTCCACATGGAAATACTTCATTTTTCTAATTGTTTTAGCAAGCTTTATATTCTCTTGGGAGATCAAATCTTGTTTCTTCCTTCTGCAGAGTGCACATTCTTGTTTATGAGTATGATAATCTATTAAAATTAGCGTAACTGTTTTAATCTAGAGTCAATTTCCTGGGCTCTTTTTTTCTTTAGCTGATTTTAGATTATTTAATATGAACTTACTACCCCCTTATTGTTGCTTTAAATGCATCCCATAATTGAGAGACTAATTTATGATGATCATAATTAAAGGTTCAGAATTCAGTAATACTTTTATATATTAATTCTATAAATTGGGTGTCTTTTAGAAAATCATTATTGAATTTCCATTGATAAACATTATTTCTGTTTTTTTTAACGATAATGTAATACTTACTAGTGCATGGTAAGACAGACAGATGGAATCTGTTTCTGTCTTCTCTATATATTTAACTAAATTATTAGATATAAAAATGTAATCTATACGTGAAAAGGATAACTTTTTTAATTATGATGGGTAAAAAAATCTTTTGTTAGGATTGTTTAACCTTCAGGGATCTAGTAACTGTTCCCTTTGTAAGAAATTCAGTAGTTTTTTGGCTAAGGTTAAATTCCCACTAGTACAGTAGGAGGGGTTGATTTATCTAAGTAGGGGTTCAAAACGGCATTCATGTCTCCAGCTAGGATAATTTCTTCAGCCTGGAGAGCTTGTAAACTTTCTGTGATTTTTCCCAACAAGTTAGTGTAGTAGGAAAATGGTGCATAAACAGATCCTACCATAATATTAAAAGAGTTAAATTCCATCTTAACTAAAATGACTCTACCTTCTTTATCTCAAAAAGAATCATTTTTTTAATATCAGTCCCCTTCTTAGTAAGTATAGCTACAACCCTGCTCTTTTTTGAACCAATACTATAAAAGTAATGACTACACCATTTCCTTTTTAATTTGAGTGTTTCATTCTCTTGTAGATGTGTTTTTTGTAAACAAATTATCTGTGCCTTAGATTTCTTAATGTAATTTAAGATTTTGTTTCTCTTGATTGGGGTATTGAAATCATTCACATGTAAAGAAACCACTTTAATATTCTGAAATGCCATTTGAATTATTAAAAGGGAAATGATGTAGACCTAGAAAGCTGGGTAAATTCCTTTTAATGTTTCCATCCATAATAATAGTATATTTATAAATCCAGAAAAGAACATGGACTACATAACCTGTTAATCTCCTAATAATTTCCCTCCCCATACCCCCACATCCCTCCTGATAAAGAAAAAAGAAAGAAATGAAAAATAATGTTCCAGTTTCCAGAGCTACAACATAGAATAGATTCAAATTATAACTTCAATTCTCAGTTCTACTAAGGAAAAGAACTTTGCTTTCCTTACCAGAAAGTGCTTTGGATAACTGGAATAAAAATACAGCCACCTAAAATTTTAACCAAGAAGCAACCCCTTCTGAATGTCAATACTGACCCCCCCCCCCACATCGAGTTGAAACCTTAGTGACAAAACAAATATACTCTCAGATTATCAAACATAAATTATCCAAAAAGATCAGGTAATTTCTGTTTTAGCTAATTTGTGGCTCCATCAACGATGCCATACATGTATCTAATGTCATTAATAATAACCCAAAGTTTTGCTGGAAAGGTCATAATAGCTTGTATACCCTTAGACAAGAGTTTTGTTAATAACGAGTCAAACTTTTCCTTTGCTGCAAGATTTCTTGTGGGAGAGCATTATAAATTGCAACTTGGGCCCCCATCAGGTTGCTCCTCTTTTTTTGTATACAGCGGCCATTAAGCGATCTTTATCACTTGGTTTCAGAAATTTCATTACAATAGGTCTGGGAGGTGCATAATCATCCAGTCTCTGCCTTAAACCTCTGTGAATTCTGTCAATTTCCATATTAACATTGGCCAGGTCTGTGTCAAGATAGGCAGCTGTAATTTGATTAAAAGTGTCCACCAAGGATTTCGTATTGTCCCATATCTCAGGTGTCCCAGTTATTCTTATATTTTTTCTCCTTGCGCGGAGTTCAAAATCAAATATTTTTTTCTTGAAATTCATACTGAGATTTTTGCAACTCCTTAATCTTGTCAGGAACAGATTGAGTTTCTTCCTGCATGGAAACTGTTGTTTGTTTAATTATTAGAAGTTCTTCTTTAAGTTCAATATTTTCTTTGACTAGGTTTTGAGTGATAGTATAATAAGAATTGAGTTTTTCTTGTAGGACCAGCATGCGCTCCATTTTTTCTGACATATGAGTCAGTTTGGAAAAAAGAGTGTGGGCCCACAGTGGAGGGACTTTAGAATCTATGCTGCTATTTTGAGTATCAGAGTCTGTATCTGAATCTGACATAATAGTCAAGTCCTGAGAATCTTTTCCAAGGGGATTTATAGAAGGCTCACTTACTGCTGGCACTGTGGCAGTAGAAACCTTGCTGGTAAAAGGCTCTGGTTTTTTAAAGTCTGAGTGCCCGATTCTAAAAGAGTTACACCTGGCACAATCGTACTTTCACCAAAAAGAATGGTGCAAGTAGCAAGTTACATTAGCAGTTGCAACATGCGGGATTCTACAGTACGGCCTGTGACATGCCACAGGCCACTTGCACCAAGGTGCAGTAACGCCAGCAGTTGTGCCCTAAACCCCCTGCAACATGGCGCTATGGGGTTTACGGCAGCAGTTGCACTCTATTGTACAAGGGCAGCAACAAAGACCCCAATATCGGTATTCTACAAAAAAACCCAGAGGAGAACTAGCAACATAAGTTACACCAGCATTTAGCTGGTGTAACTGTACATACACCCTCTGGGGGTTCTATAGACCCACTGCACCCACTCCATGATGAGCCCCTCCATGGCCAGAACACCCCTGTTGTCACACTACAGGGCATCCCACAACAACCCAGCCCCCAATCCCCCATAGCAGAAGTGCCCAGCTGGGCATATCTCACCCCCAGAAACCCCAATCCTTAAATGCCCTGCAGAGCAGCACACACACATCATGCCCCCAAATCCCACACTGCTATCAGCCCCACAAGGCAGCTCCATCACCCCCAAGCACAGGTCTCTGCAGTGCCTCAAACCTTAGACTAATTATTACTTTGTACTCTCTGGCAGTCTAGTGGCTCCTGCCCCCACTCAGCAGTGCCAATACATCTCCTCGACTCCATCCCAGCCGGGCGACTGGCAATCCTCCTCTCACCACCATGGGTAGCCACCGACTGAAGTTTCTTCTGAGCCGCTTACTGTATAGATGTGCTCAGAAATGAATGAACTCATTCATTTCTGATCGTGTCTATACAGTAAGCGCTCAGACGGAGATCAGTCAGCGGCTGGCTGTGGTGGTGAGAGGAGGGTTATGCCAGTTGCTGGCTAGGGATGGGTCAGGGGGTACAGGGTGTATTGGCATTGCTCGGTGGGGGGCCACTAGACTACCAGGTATATCTGTAAGGGACATATGACTTATGCGTGTACTGTATGTACTGTACAGTACACTGGCCATGGTGCTCCGGATGGGGTTGAGGAAACCGTGGTGGCATGACAGTGGGTAGGGGGCCTCTAGCCCTGTGGGGCTCCAGCAGTGAATGGGCATGGGGGGAACTTGCAACCTGCAGACCTGCAGTTGTGGCTTGTGACATTCTCACCAGGTATGCCCTCTGTTCGGTGTACCTGGCTGTATGTCGCAAGCTGCAGGACTTAGATGCTGGGACCCTGCCCTTTCTAGAACAGGGCACAGGGTCAATGTCACAGCTGCATTTTGTGCAAGTCGTGTTTGGTGGTGACTAGCACCATGCTTCTAGATTCCCACCCCGAGTCTTTACTTTCAAGGGGACACAGATTCAGTAGTCAATGATAAAATATTCTTGCTGGTAACAACGTCTGAATGTGGTGAAGTTATAAGCTGTGCATTTGCATCTGAATGTACTGCATGTATTAGATCTGATGTGCTTACGCCCGCTTCATCCCCCTTTTGTAGCATAGACTTTCTTCTCGATGATAAGACCACTGGTGGATTCTGAGAAAGCAGACCTTTCACCTGCAAATGCTCTTTTGTAAATTTTTGCTCATTGGAAGTTTCAAAGTTAACCAGCATTGGATTCGTCTGTGATTTAGATTCTTCTGAAAAATCTACAGTCTGATTCATTTTTGGTTCTTCTGGGGTACACCAGCACACCAGGCAGGCATTGTAAGCTGGACCCCAGCCTGTGCATTGGAATTCTGTGATGGAGAGGCTGAATGAGTATCTGAAGCATTCCCTAGGTCTGACTGTTGAAAAACCAAAAAGAGATGTGGAGTTGAGGACGGCTCTTCTTTTTCAGAAAATAGGGTAACCACTCTTCATACCTTCTCTGGTTTTGCTTTGGAAGAACAGGCAACTGATTTCTGAGTGTTCATGGAACCTGCTTTACATGCTTTAGTTTTGATGGCTGGAACCATGGAGCATTTTTCATGTCTTTCTTTGTCGACGTTATTCCAAAGACTAATAAATCTTTAACATATTTCTTTTCAGCACCGCATTCATAAAGATAAGGAACCACCAGCATTACTATCAGTGTGTACATCGGGGGGGGGAAGGTGGTCGCAGTCCTCAGCACTCTTTGCATTCACGTGTGGCTACCATGATGCTCTCCTCTCTCCTCGTGGGCAGAGCTGTCCTCATTTCCCCAACTCCCTTTTCTGTATTTTTGATTGTCAGTACCTCCCCGCCCAATTGGTACATTGCGCCCGGGTTTCTGTGCCCCGAGTGCTTGATTCTGCACTTTTTTGTACTGAATCCCGGTTGCATAACCTTTGACCAGTCTTCCAGCTTTTCAGATCATCCCTCATTTTTTCCACCCCTCCCTCTTGGTGTGTCCACTCTGTTGCAGATTTTTGTGTCATCCATGAACAGGCATGTTTTCCCATCTACCCCTCCTGCAGTGTTGCTAATAGACATTGAAGAGCACCAGGCCTAGTACTAACCACTCTGGCACCCTGCTGGTCACCTTGCCTTCTCCAGAGTGAGCACCATTTACCACCACCCTCTGAGTCCTGTTGCTTAGCCAACTTCTTACCCATTTTACTACTTTGGACCCACTCCTAGGCTGCCCAGCTTGCTTACTATGCTTCTGTGTGGAACAATGTTGAAAGCCTTACTGGAATCCATGTAGGCCACATTCACAACTCTGCTCTGATCCACTTCTCTGGCATAAATAGCTTTATTTGTAAAAAGCTGACATTCATATTCTTTGCTAAGGGTGGTGTTTTGTTGATGCAGGCGTAAATTGATAGCCTTCTGAATGGATCCATGCCAGGTGCATCCTGTCATTTTTAAATCAGAATTTACAAAATGAACCAAACAGTACTCAACAATGTTGATCTAGCAACAACATTCAAAAGACTAAAAGGTATAGAAGGGATGGAGCATACATAGCTGTTTGAGCTGATGGGTGCAAGCAGGACTTGAGTACGTGTGCTTAAACTGGGATGGGGAAGGACAAGGGGAAACACTGGAAAGTATTACATAGGCCACTCCAGTAGCAGAGCAGCTGGGCATTATGCTGCCATGCAGGCAACCTGACTTCTAGAGTAAATGTGAGTCATCGCGTCAGAAGGCAGGACAGACTGCAGCAGTGGCAATCAGGTGGAAAGGCATTAGGCATCTAGCACCACAGTGACTCGTGGTGGGTCAAGGGAGCTTGCTCATTCCACAGGTGTTACTGCATGCATCTGTGGCCATCAGAAGGCTCTACCCATACCAGGGTGGGGTGGAGAAAAGGCGAGAAAATTAGATAAAATCCCATGACCATCTATATGACTGTTGATGTCCCCAGCTCCCTTGGGTGCTAATGCCCCAAACATGGATCCTGTCCACTTGGTGGACTGCCTCAGGGGAATGGACAGCCCCCCCAAAGCTCCTACTTAAAGAAGGGAGGCCATGGGAGCCCTTGGGTGTCAGCTGAACCTGGGGGACCGGAGAATGCAAGGCCTAAATTGTATATCCTTGAAATCAAGATATATCACTGACAATGATTTGCCGAGGGAGAAAAAGCACTATATGAACAAAAAAATAGAGAGAAAGCATTACTTAACTTGAAAGGGGATTTGAATGTGGAATAAACTGCCCATAAACTGCCCAGTGAGGTAATGGAAACTAGCAATGTTCAAGCCTTCAAAGCAGAACGTGACAAAGTCCTGAGAGATAACAGAATTGAAGGTCACATGGCCTAAGTGTGAATAACACTCTGAAAGTTATACTTGGATACATGTCCTCACAAAAATGGGTATAGTCACTGCTGTGTGATGGGAGAGGCATACACGTTGGATGCTTAGTCCTTTCCTCTAGTATAACACTGAGTTGCAATGTTACTGTGATCTCTTTTATGATGCTGTTGCAGAAGTTTGAATGTTCTTTCCTAAATCAGAAACTGGCAAACTTCTTTGCAAGGAAAAAGAATTCCAGAAAAAGAACACGTGGAAACATTATGCTGCACTGCACTTCCCAAGCTCTTCTACAGATTTTGTATCTGAATTAAAGTAGCAGAGCAAAGCAGTTTTTCAATCATAGTGTAAACAAATATGTGTTATTAATAATAATGATGGTGCATGAGTTATTATGGATTTAAATTGATTGTGGGCAAGTTCAGTAGTTACTGTACATTTAAAATTAAAAGAGACATGTGGGCAGCCCCATGGCATGGAAGGATGATGCATTTGAACACCTTACCTCCTGCCACACTGGCAACTCAGGTTCAGGGAATGGAGCAGGGTCACTCATGGGCTGGACGGGAAAAGGAGGATTGAGCCTCCTTAAAACTGCTGTCCTTCGGGGGGGGTTGCCATCTTGATGCACTATCACCACCTATCCAAGACTGGGTGGTGTGACTAGGTGAGCACCTGAGGAAGAGGTGCTGACATGGATGGCAGTACTGTGCGTCACTGCACGTGACTCAACCCCAGGAGAAACGGTGCACAAGAAAATGGAAAAGCTGCACAGCAGTGGCAGCAGGATAATTGTCCAGTCACTACAGCTGCTGCACCAGCTACAGTACAGGGCTCTGAAGGGTACCAGACAGTGCTTTGGAGGGAGGATGACCAATGAGAGTGGGGGACCAAGTGGGAAGGAAACCACCTTGAGGGCAAGGCAAAAAGAAAGAAGAAAAAAAAAAGAGATACATTTAAGGCTATCGGAAGTGTCAATGTCACCGCAGAGAAATAAAAAAAAAATCGATGTTTTTTCAATTTATAGAATGAAGCCCCAGTTCCGAAGCAAGAAGAATCTTTACTGGACCTGGATTTTGATCCTTTCAAACCAGACACTGCAGTACCCATAGGAAGGACTCAGTCACCAATATCTCAGGTTTGTCTTCATTTGAGTTTTTGTTTATACTGAAAACTGCTGTGCTGACTTTTCAATTTTAAACATGTTTGAATCTGTAGCAAGGCAATGGGAAAAACAACAGTACCTACCATCTCATGGCTATTAAAACACTAATAGGTAGTGTATCAACTTCAAAGTTATTAGCCACACCAGAAAACAAAACCTGAGGAGCATATGAAACCCTTCTTTTGCCTTCATCTGGTATCCTGGGCATTGCAACATTAAAACCTGAATTTAATTAGCATATATTTACTGAGTTGTCATCAAGTGTGTTTGCTCAATCTTTGCCAATTGTTTTTGATGCCTTCTGGTACTGTACAGTGCTGCTAAATCATCTTAAATTCTTGAATGGTGATTACTGAGCTCACTACTTGCCCTATAATGAATTACATCAGGGAAAAGGTGTATAATTTTGATTGCTTTGTAATACTGTTCTTTTGTTATGGTCCCCCATATATTTTTTTTACTTTTTCATATAACTTTTTAACCTGTTATGTGCTTATTTGCAACATTACTACGAATCAAACATGCAGCCAGGATAGATAGCAATAAAGCCAGTATACTCCAATTTCACAGCGGTCTTGATTATTCAGTTTTGACAAACTTTTTGTTGAGACATGCATCCCCAGAGTGAAGAAGACCAAGACAACAAAAAGGACACCCACGGTGATGAGTCTGACATTGAGAGCAGATTTTAAGAGCAAAAGGAAAGCCTTTAAAGCAGTAAGAGAGACGTGGATAAACACCATTAGAGAAGAGTGTAAGGTCTTAAAGAGAGTGAGAGTGCAAGAAGGTCATTACAGTGCAAAACAATAATATGAAAAGTGACTGCAAGAGATATACAAAGGAATTATAGGACTTGTTTCAGCTATGTTATATGAAAGAATGGTGGAAATCAGAAAGTAGGCCTCATAGCATCTGGGAGGGATAGCAGCATGTTAACCTGAGAGACAGACATTACAGTGGAGCTAAACACTTATTTTATATATGTTAGCCTTGCCTGTCCCAAGAGTGCGCATGGCTTATCTAGATCACCCATGGATTCCATGGAATTCATCAGACCGTGGAAAAAGATCTTGGAAATCATGGATTACACAAACAACTTTCCATGGAAAAGAGGATGGAATTTTCTTGGTTCCTATCAGTATTTCCTTGGAAAGGAGCACCCAAAACATGGGACAATAAATACCATGGAATTCCATAGAAAAGTGTATCTCTCCATATTCCCATGAAAATAATCTACTAGGAATTTATTTTTGTCATGAAAACTGGAAAACCATGGAAAATTCATTCTAATTTTCATGGAAACCCATGGAAATGTGTGTAGCTATGCCATGGTTTCCAAGTTCAGTTTTTAGGGTAAATTCCTTTTAATCCAAAGAGTATCTAGAGAGGTGTCTGTGAGGCACCTGGGAGCAAACAGACAATAGTAGATGGTCAGTTTGGGGATGGAGCAAAACATAATCAATGTTAATTTCAATAGAGCTGGTGATGCAACACTTAGATAAGGTACAGTAGATGCAGGCAAGACACCATGCCTGGACATGATACCCCCCCAATACAGATGGAGCTCAGGGAAGGGGGGGTGGGGATCTTGTCAAAATGATTTAATTGTATTTTTGGTGAGGTAACCAGAAGAATAGCTGTGGGGATGGTGTGTGCTATAAACGAGGCAAGTCCAGGAACTGTTCAGCCGTACCTGTGATTGTTCCCCCTCCTCTTCTCCAGTTTGTAGCAGACTTCAGGCCTGGACAAAGTACACATCAAACAATTTTTCAAACCCTCCCAGGCATTTATTTTCACTTGCTTTGTCTCTCAATTTCTCCTTGCCTGCATGATTTCTAAATCTTCTTCGAGGATATCTCTTTCATCAGGCCACACCTATGGAACTATAGCTACCAGGCACTAGGACCATGTAGAAACTTTTTGCTAGCAGTCCAATATTTACCACCAATGATGATGTCCTATGTTGGCACTTTCAAAGTAAAGGTGGGCAGTCCCTTCCCTCCAAGTTATTTTTCCACCGATGGCCACACTCGGACCCTACATGGAAATGCCGCCATTATTGTTGACTGTTTCTAACTTTTCTCTTGTTGAAATTCAAATTTTTTTTTTATTAATTTTAATAAAATACACTTATACATGGCAGAGTGTACACATGGTAAGTAACATTGGTAAACATATACAAATCCAACAAAAATAAATCCAACAAAACTAACTCCCCCCTCCCCCTCCATAGTCCCACTACCCTCCCTCCCCCTGGAGTGTGCCCTATTACTATTAGAAGAGGAGAAGAGACGACAAACTCCTCTGAGTCAAAATACAGGAAAACAATAGCACCAAAATAACTTAAATGCAGATATGTTACAGCATACCTATTTTAAGTATAAAGCATACAGTTTGCCCCATTTTTTGTCAAAACCTGCCATATTATTATGAGAACCTGCAATCAAGTGCTCTGTTCTGAAAAATACAGATATATCACTTAACCATTCACTATAGGATATTACTAACTGATCCAACCAATGTTTAAGAACAAGCTTTTTAACAATAATGGCTATCAATACCATGTGGAATCTGCATTCTTTAACTTTAATGCCAGAGTACATGCCTAGAAGACAGATTTCAGTCATGAAAAGGTCTTCCAACCCCAACCAGGGGTCCAGTTTGGAGTGAATTTCCTGCTAAACAGGGACCACTTTTTCACAGTACTAAAATATGTACACCAGATTCCCTTCCGCTTTTCCACATCTAGTACAAGTGGGGTCTGGTAGCCTACCCAGTTTGGCTAATCTAATGGGAGTATAGTACATATTGTTCAGTATGTGGTATTGGGTGAGTCTAAATCTGTCTTGGGTCTGGTATATATAAAGATCCTTCGAAATCTGGGCCCAATTGAGGTTCAGGTCTGGGAGTAAAGTGTTCCAGACTGGAGAACTAGGAAGAGGGTTAGAACAGTTGGTGGTCAAGAGGAAGGTATATATCGTGAAAACACAGTGTGGCTTCCAAGCGTATTCAGATATTTGAGCCAAAATGGGTCTGGCCAGAGATGTCCGAGGCCTGACACCAAAAAATTTTCTTTTAAAATGTCTTAGTTGGAACACCTTAAAAATCTGATTCCTTGGGATGCCAAATTTTGTGAGAATTTCAGGAGAAGAAAGAAGGTTGTTCTGAGAAAAGAAATCTTCCACTCGGACTTCTTGGAGTTGTGGGAGCCAGTGAGGGGAAAGGCAGGAGCCACCTATCTTTATATTGGGATTTGAAAGAATTGGTTGGCCCAAGTCATATTTGAGGAGTATCTTTGAAAAATGCACAACATTGTGAGAGGACTTTAAGGGAAGTACTGATAACCAAATCTTGCAATAAGACTGGCAGTGATGATCTTGTCAGATAGAAGACTATGGAAAGGTCTATATCATTGGATCTTAAGAAGCTATTCTCTGTCTGAAGCCAAATGGGAATGTAGTCCATATCCCTATGAGAAAGCCATCTCCCCAGTTTGGTTAAGTGACTCGCCCAATAGTAGAAAAGAAAGTTGGGAAGACGAAGACCACCAAAAGCCTTGGACACGCTAAGTTTAAGGAAAGCGCAGCGGGGATGTTTGCCTAACCAGGTAAATCTTGAGACCATAGAATGTAAGCATTTGAAAAAGGATAGCGGAAGCCATAAATTCAACAGGTTCAAGGGATAGAAAACACGGGGAAGAACATTAATCTTAATTATACTTATTCGACCCCATAAGGATAAGGGCAGGTTCTTTCTCTCTGGAGATCCTGCTGAATAGTTACCACGAGATCATCCAGGTTTAGTTTCTTGGTATTAATGGGATCCCTAGTTAGATGTATACCAAGATACTTGATTGACTGAGGGGACCATTTTATACCCAGATGAACGAACTCCGATTTCAGGGTATGGCTATTCAGTGGGAAGATTTTGGTTTTGGAAAGATTTAATTTATAATTAGATAGACTACCGTATTGGCCAATAACTTTCAGGGTGTGTTCCAAAGAAGATGCCGGCTGCTGCAAATGAAGGAGAATATCATCTGCATACACCGAGAAAGTTAAAGTTTGATTATGAATCGGAATACCTCTAATTTGGGGGGACTGTTTAATGTGACGAAGAAGAGGTTCTAGATAAAGATTAAAGAGGAAGGGTGAAAGAGGGCAACCTTGTCTGGTACTGGTAAATAGGGGAAATCCGGCAGAGAAAACACCGTTGCAATAAATCTTGGCCGAGTGAGAGGCATAGACCGACTGTATCATTGCAATAAAAGGAGAGGGGAAACCCAGTTTCCTCAAAGTTATCCATAGAAATTCCCAGTTCACCCTATCAAAAGCTTTTTTGGCATCTAGGGAGATCAATGCCATTGGAGACTGAGAAGATCGGGCCACTTGAAATACATGTGTGAGTATCCTGAGGTGGTCAGCCAAGGAGCGTCCAGACACAAATCCAACTTGTTCAGGACTTAGAAGCTGGGTCCAAAGTGCTTTTATCCAAAGTGAAAGAACTTTGGCCAAGATTTTAATGTCACAGTTGAGGAGAGAAATTGGTCGATAGCTAGCCGGATCTAGATGGGACTTGTCTGGTTTGAGTAGGATAGTAATCGTTGCTTCCAGAAGGGTTGGATCTAATTTGTCAGCCTTGAACATGTAACTATATAAGTTTAGGAGGAGGGGGTATAATTCCTTGGAGAAAGTTTTGTAAAAATTAGAGGGAAATCCATCTGGGCCCGGTGCTTTATCTGGAGAGAGAGGCCATTAATAGCTATCTCTATTTCAGTGATGGTTATTGGTGAGACTAAAGAAGACTGAAAAAAGGTAGTTAGTTCAGGAAGGTCAAGGGAATCCAGATAGGCTTCTATGTCTTGAGGTAATATTTGGGAGGGATATTTCCCATAGAGTGTCCTATAAAAGGTCTCGAAGATCTGAGTGATCTCCCAAGGTTTAGTTTTAATGGAACCATCAGGAGCCCGTATGGATGGGATTGAACGGGAGCTCTCTAACTGGCGTAGGCGTAAGGCAAGTAATCTTCCCGCTTTTTCACCCTGATCAACATATTTAGCTTTGGTCCTTAAGAGGGCGTATTCTGCTTTTTCTTTTATCAAGTCTGCATATTCATTACATAGAGCTAGCAGCGATTCTAGGGAGACCGGGGATGTAGTAGAGGATAAAACATTTTCTTTCTCTTTAATCTGAGTTAATAAAGATAGAGCTTTAGTTTCTCTTAACCTTTTCCTCCTAGAAGCTAACTTAATAAATTCTCCTCGAAGGTGACATTTCAGAGTACACCATAATAGGTCCCCTCTTGGTGTGGAGTCTCTATTATGCTCCATAAAGGTAGGGATAAGAATTTGATGTGAGAAACAGTGGAGTTGTCTTTTAACAGCTGCATACTTAGTCTCCAGGCTGTATCTCTCTGGATATGGAAATCCAGGGAAAGAACCAACCAGGCAACTGAGTGGTCGGATATAACTATGGGCTCTGTTCCAGATTGACAAAGGCGGGGCATGAGGGAACAACTAATTAGAATGTAATTTAATCTTGACCAGGATTGGTAGATATTTGAGTAGAATGTATATAGGTGGTGCGAGGGGTTTAAGATATGCCATGGGTCACACAGACCCAACAGGGCTATTAAATCTTTCAGTGCATTCTGGGAAGAGGAGGGTGGTTTCAATGGCCTATAGGTCCTGTCCAGGTCCTGAATGGGTGAGATGTTCCAATCCCCCCCCCTAGAATCAAGGGGGAGGGCAGGAGCGTTGCAATTTTATTAGCCAAATCCATTAAAAACCTGTCCCCCCATCGGGTCAAGATATTGATCCCAGGGCCACTGTAGTGTTATTCAGTGTCCCTCTAACTAAAACATATCTCCCCTTGGGATCTGTAATGGTCATATCTACATGGAAGGGGATATTCTTTTTAACTAATATAACCACCCCTCGACACGGGGATGAATCCCCGGCTGCAAAGACTTGTGAAATTCCTTGTCTATGTAACCAGAGTGATTCAGCACTTAGCAGATGGGTTTCTTGAAGCAGGATAATACCGGCGTTAGGAAAGGCACAATGTTTAAGAATCTGGTACCTTTTCTAAGCATCTCTTGCTCCTCTAACATTCCACGTGACAATTTTAACAGGACTATTACAGAAACACAGAAACACACAGAAACACAGATTTTGACAGCAGATAAGGACCGCTTGGCCCACCCAGTCTGCCCATTTCCCTACCTAATGGATAAGCTGCAGATCCTAGTTAACCAGCAGCCTACTTCTTCCTACCCCAACCCCTAGAATTGCCTTATGACTGTCCCATGCATGCTTGAATTCCACCACTGTTTTGACTCACAACCTCCTCCGGAAGGCCGCTTCCATGCATCCACAACCCTCTCTGTGAAAAAATACTTCCTTAAATTGCCTCTGAGCTGCCCCCCTTCTATCTTCAAATTGTGCCCCCTTGTTCTTGCACACCTCTTTTTTTGAAAGATGCTACCCTCTTGGACTTTGTTGATTCCCTTGAGGCACTTGAAAGTTTCTAATAATGTCCCCTCTCTCCTCCTTTCCTTGAGGCTATACATATTCAGCTCCTTAAGTCTCTCTTCATATGTCTTCTGGTGCAGACCCTGCACCATTTTAGTTGCCTCCTCTGACAGCCTCCATCCTGTCTATGTCCTGCGGAGATTGGGTCTCCAGAACTGCACGTAGTACTCCAGATGGGGTCTCACCAACTGTCTGTACAGAGGATAATGACTTCCTGTTTTCTACTGGTGATGCCTCCCTATGCATCCCAGTATCCCCCAGCCTCCTTGCTGCCCTCTCACATTGCTTGCCCACCTTTAGGTCATCTGATATGACTACCCCCAGGTCCCTTTCCATTTTTGTTGTTGTTAGTATCTCACCCCCATTGTGTACTCTTCCCTGGGTTTTGTTCCCAGGTGCATTACCTTGCACTTCTTAGCATTGAATCTAAGCTGCCATACATTTCACCATTCCTCTAATCTTGCCAAGTCCGTTCTCATCCTTTCCACCCCACCTTCAGTATCAACTCTGTTGCAGATCTTTGTGTCATCTGCAAAGAGACATACTTTTCCTTCCAGTCCCTCTGCAATGTCGCTTATAAAGACATTGAAGAGGACCGTCCTAATACTGAACCCTGCAGTACCCCACTAGTAACCCCTTTCTTCAGAGTGTACCCATTTACTATTACTGTGTCCTATTCTCCAGCCAATCCTTTACTCAGGCTGTCATCTTGGGACCCACTCCCAGGCTGGCTATCTTGTATATTAATCTTTGTGTGGGACTGTGTCAAATGCCTTGCTAAAGTCTAGGTAGGCCATGTCCACAGCCCTCCCTGATCTACTACTTTGGTCACCCAGTCAAAGAAATCTATCAGATTTGTCTGGCATGACCTTCCGCTGTGAATCCATGCTGCCTTGGTCCTGAGCCCTCTGGCCTCTAGATACTCAACAAGTCTTTCCTTCAGAAGTGATTCCATCATTTTCCTACCACTGAGGTTAAACTAACAGGTCTGTAGTTTTCTGCTTCTGCCTTGCTCCCACTTTTGTGAAGGGGAATCACATCTGCCCTTCTCCAGTCCTCGGGTACCACCCCATCCTCCCATGATTTGTTAAAGAGGGTAGTCAGTGGTGTCACTAGTTCTAACCTTAGTTCTTTTAGAATTCTGGGATGAATCCCATCAGGCCCCATTGCTTTGTCCACCTTCAGTTTTAAGAGTTCTTTCAGAACCCTTTCTTCTGTAAATGGGCTGGTATCAACTTCTGCATCCAGAGTGTTTCTACTGTTTGTTTTAGGTACCTCCCCACTTCCTTTGTAAATACTGAGCAAAAATATTTGTTTAGTATCTCTGCCTTTCACAGTCACCCTCTGCCCACCCTCCCTCCTCTTTATTAAGCCTCACTAGCCCTCCTTGGTCTTCCTTCACTCCCTGATGTACCTATAAAAGGTTTTATCCCCCTTCATAACTGAGTTGGCTATCTTTTCCTCGGTTTGGGCCTTTGCTGTTCTGACTGCCTTCCCAGCTTCCTTTTGCTTTAACTGTTATAGTTCCCTGTCCCACTTCTTCTGTGATTCCTTGTACTTCCTGAATGCTTTCTTTTTCTCTTGAACCTTCACTGCCACTTCCTTTGAGAACCATAGTGGTTTCTTACATCGTTTCGTTTTGTTAATTTGCTTCACACAAAGGCTTGTTACCTCTGTGATGGCAGTTTTTATTATTCCCCATTGTTCTTCCACCCCTCCTTCCTGCCCATTTGCTAGTGCATTCCTTAGGCACGCACCCATTTTGGCAAAGCCAGCCCTCCTAAAGTCCAGTACTTTTGCCTTTGTATGGCTTGACTCTATTGCTGTGTTTATTGTGAACCATATTGTTCAATGGTCGCTATTAGCCATTATTATCAACAACAGATATCAACCATAGACCTGTTTTCCTCCCATAATCAAATCCCAAAAGGCACACTCCATCCCTTCCCACTCCACCCCCACCCATCCCTCCCTATAGCAACAAAGTTAGAAAAGACACATCCAACATAAAAGTATATATCACGATAGCCAGAACGTTATTTATCTTTAAGCCCTCTATCTGAGGACTAACTAAAGTGTTTAGTGGAAGTATAGGCACCCTTGAGTCACATGATACCCTCTTCCTCCCCCCCTTTAATGAAACCCCATAACTATATACACTAGGCCTCTCACCCAAAATCTGAATGAGTCTGCGCCTATATGAAAGCTTAGTGAGTGGCCAACCCCAGATGGTGATTATTTCCCCAGTAATATAGAAAAAGAAGGGCTGATTCAATAGCACTTGAGGATCCCAAAATACTGAAAATGACCCTTGAGCTGATGGGCATGCAGTGCACAGAAAGGTGAGATAAAGAAAACCAAAACACCATCACCCCCAAAACTGGTACGCTATGCAGCTCTTCCTGAGCCTGCTCACTGAACCCCGCACCCTGCCCCCCCCAACTCAATGTGTCCTACCCCTGTTCATAATAAAAAACTTGGCTTAACTATAAACAGATTAGGAAACCTGCAACCCACAGACACCCTATAATTGTCTGCTGGCTAAAATTAAATTAAGTTATCCAAGGAATGTCAGCCCCTTATTTAATTTGCCGTGAATTGGCAGAGGCACACACTGTCCTCCGAAGTAAATGCTTCTGATGAAAAGAACATAAGCCCTAATAGGAGCTTTCAGTAACTGGAATAACAAACAACCTCAGAGTCATCATTATTAATTACAACAAACAATCCATCACAAGAAACCTGCAACTATCCTTGTAGATGCTGTCTATGACACAGGCCAAAACTTAAATAAGAAGTTCACAAACAATAAAAGAACAAAATAGTCACAGAAGTAACTGACCCGAATCCTCCGATATCCATTGCCAGAGGAACTAGCCGGGGGAAAAGAAATGGCGGGTACCCAACTCGGTCCTCACCTAATACAACGTTAGGAAAGCTCCCCCTGCAAAAAGGTTCCTACTGTGATATGAAAGGTTCCTAAAGCCTCCCTGGCCTAGGATAGCAGTCAGAACCAAACCTACTGGACCTAAATAAACTGGAAGCCTCCCAGTCGGGTCTGATGGGGATGAAATAACCTTCAACCAGCAACAGGTATTTAAAGTTAACCACAATCCCTTAATTTAACTATTAGGATCAACAAAATGTTCAGTGTTAGATATTCAGCCCTCCTTGAAAAGGTTAGGCAGTCTCGTAATTAAATCGATAATGCTTGTGCTGGTGTGTCGTAGACGATCCAGGTCCCTTCTACTGAGATGCGGAGTTTTGCTGGATACAACATCTTGAAGGGGATTCCGGTGGCGATTAGTTTGCTGACAGTGGGGTGAAAGGCTGAACGCCTCTGGTGTGTTTTGAAAAAGGCAAATCTTGTGTAATCCGGAGGGTTGAACTTTCCCAGGCAATTTTTGTAGCTCTTTGGCTGTGGTGAGGACATGCTGTTTTCGATAAAGCTCAGGAATTTCAGAATGATTGGCCTGGGGGTTCTGGCGTGGATCATAGCCTCATGGGAGCAATGCGCTTTCAATTTGATAATCGGAGCTGAGGGGAAGGGCCACCACTTTTGAAAAGCTTGCAGAGAATAATATTGGTCCTTTCCCTCCGATTCCGTAAACCGAGAATCAGGATGCTGTTCCACCGGCTCCTTCCTTCCAAATCTTTAGTTTCGAGTTGTAGTTTGTGTATTTGCTGGTGGAGATGTGCTATTTCAGGCTCTGTTTTGTCTCTCCATTTCTCCAAGGATGCCAGTCGAGCTTCTGTATCTCCCACTCTCCTCGTAAGACCATTGAGATCTCTATGGAGAGATTTTAGTTCCATCGAGATATCGGAGAGTGTTTCCCTGAAGGGCAACATTTCTTGTAAGGAGCGGTCCTCTGTTAAGGGGATCGCAACAGAGGTTGAAGTATTTGGTTTGCTAGTTACAGCCCCTTGGGCCCGTTGTTTTTTGGGCGTTTTTTCACGCGTAGCAGGTGGTGTGTGTTTAGGCAAGGCCTGCCTCATGTAGGCGTCCATCGCGGCAATTATAGCCAATTGTGATGCTGATTCTGTATACAAGATGATCACTGTAGACCGGAATTCTTCCTGATGTTATACAGTAAAGTGTTTCCCTCGATTATTGTATTAAATAAAGTTGATGAGAAGCGAGGTGCAGGAGCTCCGGATCAGTGCTGCTACCAGGTTCCCTGCATCACGTGATCCCCTCTAACTTTTCTTACCTTAGTTAACTGTCACTTTTTACAAAGTGATTTTTGACAATGTGTATGTTGACTAAAGAGCCATCAAAACTATTTCAATTCTGCAAGTGAGGTGAAAAAATATATTCGGGTGACTTGCACAATGTCTACGTGTACTGCCTCGGCTCGGCCCATAATGCAAAGGCCTGCCAGATCTGCAGAAAATTCAACTCTGCTACCCAGTGACACTGAGAGAAGGCTTTAGAGACACACCTTCTGAAGTAGCAGGTAGCCAGAATGGAGAAGGAGCTCCAAGAGAAGAGCTCGACAACCTCACCAGCCCACTCTTCAGGCTCTCATTCATCCAAGTCCTGGGAGAAGACCTTGGGGGCAGCACAAACATAATCACTAGGAGAGGGTGCACAGCAAGGACAGGGCCTCACCAGTTCACTCACGGTCAGCCCTTCACTCCAGTGTAATAACTTCAACACTGTTGACCACTCCAGCAGTGACACAGCCAGCTGCCCAGACTGTCAACCCTCCCAGGTCCGGGCAGGCTATGAATGCCACCAGTCCAATTATGGCTGGTGAGTTGCTGTCAGTGTCGGGGACTGCATCTCCCCCCTGTTTACATCATCTGGCATTCCCATCAACCACACAGGCGCTGACATGCAGGCAGTACTCTTGTCCTTCATGGGCATTCTTAAACACCTGCTAACTCCTCCTCCTGTACCAGGAGATGCATCAACGGGGCCTGCATGGCAGACCGCAGTATCGACACCTGCTAAGTTGATCTGCCAGCTTCTATCTCAGGCATCGACAGGTTCACCTGCTCCTTCTCTGTGTCCCATTGAACATGTCAGTAAGGACCAGGAGTACAATTCTGACCTCATTATGCAGGAGGAAGAAGAGATTATGTGGACTCCTATGAAAGGACTAGTTCCACTGTATCCACAGGGAGTGAGGACTCTGTAGTATATACACCCATTCCCCCCCCCCCCAACGATCCCTCTTTTATCACCATAATGCAGGAACTACAGACTGCTATGGGATTTGATTTGAAGGAACAGGACATTACTAAGAAAAAACTAGTGGAATTCTTAGAATTGCCCAATTCCTGACCCATCATCATCCTTTCTGTCTTGTCTGCATTGGAGGATGCCACCCTTGCTGCCTGGCATAGACCCAACATGATACCTGCCATACCCAGGGAGGCAGATGAGATATATCAGGCTCCATGAGGTGAGCCCTTTTTAGCAGGCCAACCTGAGGCTGATTCTTTGGTCATAAATGCTGCCTATGACAGATCTAAGGCACCAAAATGCCTTAGCTTTCTCCCTCCGGATAGGCAATCCAGGAGGCTTGATGTTCTAGGCAAAAGAACCTTTGCCCCTGCCTCTCTGGGTCTGAGAATTGCAAACTACCAGGCCCATATGGTTAAATACTAAAATATCCTCTGGAGAAAGGCCAAAGCAGCTGCCCAGGCCCTCACAGAAGGTACAGCCAAGCAGGAGATGCTGAGGGTTCTAACAGCAGGTGCAAAGGTAGGGAAACATCTCCTTCTTTCCACATATGATATCTCGGATGCTTCTGCCAGGGCAGCAGCCTCTGGAATATGCCTCAGGAGGTACTCCTGACTCAGCGTGGCTGGCTTTGCGAATGATGTTCAACAATCCATTCTCAATGCCCCATTCAGAGGATATAAATTGTTTGGCGCAGATGTAAAAGATATCCTGTCTAATTTGCAGGCCTCAGGCAGAACCCTGAAACCAACGCATTCCCTCTACCATACTCAGCTAAAGAGTCGACAGAGGGTGCCCTTTCATCTGGCTAGTGACAGATACCACTCCACTGCCAGGCAACAGGGTAAGGGTAGAGCAGCAGCAACCCTACTTCCCCCAGGTGCCACCCCAGGTTCCTATTCAAAAGCCCTTAGAGTTGGTGCTGCAGCAGCAGCCGTAGCAACCAGCTGTGCCTGACTCCGTTCCTAACCCCCTGCCACCAATGCCTTCAGGGGTGGTTGTAGGGGCTCATATCTCCCTCCACCTTGACCAGTGCAAAGCACATCCCATTCTTCTGGAGGAGATTCAAACCTTACTTCAGAAAAGAGCAATAGAACCTGTTTTCTGGGAACAAAGAAACACAGGGTTCTATTCTTGGTACATCCTAGTCCAAAGATGGACAGGGAGATCTAAGGCCCATTCTAGATTTCAGAGATCTGAACTTTTTCATTGAGTACAAGAAGTTCAGCATGGTCACTCTGCAAGGCCTACTCCCATTACTGCAATTGGATTTGTTCCCTGGATGTGCAGGATGCCTACTTGCATATCAAGATTTGCCCCCTCACAGGAAATATCTATGGTTTTTGTTTCAGGGGGAACACTACCAGTTCAGGGTATTGCCCTTTGGCTTATCGTCTGTGCCACACATCTTTATCAAATCTTTAGCAGTGGTGGCAGCAGTCCTCCTAAGGGAAGGACTCTATGTCTTCCCCTACCTGAACAACTGGCTTCTCAAAAGCTTACTTCAAGAAGCAGCTTTTTCACACACTGGCATGCACCAGATACCTGTTCAATAAGATAAGGATTACTGCCAATGTGCCAAAGTCAGTCTTGACCCCTTGCCTGCATCTACAGTACATTGGACACAGCCCAAGGCTTAGCCTTCCTGTCCCAGGACAGGGCGAGCATCTGGCTGCACAGGCCCACGTGGTCTACACCATGAGGTATGTCACAGCCAGGACATTCCTGAGACTCCTAGGCCTGATGGCAGTGGCCATTGTCACAGTGCCCCTGGCCAGACTGTATATGTGAATCCTGCAGGGGACATTAAGGGTCCAGTGGGACCAACATACAGATGACCTAGAACAGAAGGTTCTAGTGACCTTCCCAGTCTAAAAGGTGCTTCACTGTTGGATGGAACCCAACCGTCTACTGAAGGGGGCTCCTTTCATGATCCCCTCCCCTCAACAGATTCTTACTAAAGATGCCTTGATGACGGGCTGGGGGGCACATCTGGGGCCCCATCAGACACAGGGTACATGGACCAAAGTGAAGAGTACCCTCTACATAAACATCTTTAAAATGAGAGCTGTTCTGTACAGCCTGCAAGCCTTCTACACCCATCTATCCCTGGGTCCTCTATTAATACAAATGGACAATGTAGGTGTGATGCACTACTTCATCAAGTGGGGGGGGGATCATTCCTGTCCCCTGTGCAGGGAGGCAGTAAGATTCTGGTATTCGGCTCAGGGACATGGTCTAGAACTATCAGCAGTACATGTTCCAGGGGCCCAAAACATTTTGACAGACAGGCTAAGCAGCCTGCAGTCCAGGATGCATGAGTGGGAGCTGCTGACCTCTGTCACAGAAGACCTTTTCGACAGCTGGGGTCATCCAGAGTTGGACCTTTTTTGCGTCCCCACACAATGCAAAACTGCCACTTTTCTGCTCGCTTGGTGCAGGGCCTGGAGTTTTTTGGCAAGACAGGTTGTCCCTCTCTTGGAAGGGGAAGTTCCAGTATGCCTTTCCTCCCTTACCTCTAATTCAGAGAGTACTAATCAAGTTCCAAATGGAGGGAGCAACTGTGATACTCATTGCCCATCTCTGGCCTCACCAGCTTTGGTTTCCCTTACTGCGACAATTGACAGTGGAACCTCCAGCACCTCTGCCATTATGCCAGGGCCTACCGTCATAGGAACAGGGAACTCTGGGCCATCCAGACCTCGAGTCACTCCACCACCATGCATGACTCCTGAAGACATAGCCATTGCGACTCTTTAGCTGAGTATGATAGAGGGAATGTGTTGGTTTCAGGGTTCTGCCTGAGGCCTGCAAATTAGACAGGATATCTTTTACATCTGCACCAAACAATTTATATCCTCTGAATGGGGCATTGGGGTGTCACAGAAAGTGGCTGATGTCTTAGTGGCTGCCATAAAACCTTCCACCAGGGCCACTTATTCCATGAAGTGGATATGGTTTGCTTTGAGGGCCACTTCTCACCTTTGGATCCTTTTGCCTGTATGGTAAATCAGGTTCTAGAGTATTTGCTGTCTTTGTCAGATGCAGGCCTTCAATACTCTTCTTAGTGCACTTGGCTGCTATTTCAACTTTCTATGTACCCATTGATGGTCGTATGGTGGCTCAGCTGGAGGTGGCCCATATGTTTTTGAGAGGCATTCTGAACTTGAAGCCTCCTATCCACAATCCAGTCCTGGCTTGGGACCTGAATTTTGTGTTGGAAATGCTTACTTTGGCTCCTTTTGAGCCAGCTGCAACTTGTAGCCTATGCTTCCTTTCTTGGAAAGCATTATTTTTAGTTGCTGTTTCTTCTGCTCGAAGAATTTAAGAGCTTCAGGCTCTAATGTGTGAGCCTCCTTATTTGATTTTTCACAGAGACAGGGTGTCTTTGCATACCAAGCCTACGTTTTTGACAAAGGTGGTGTATGAGTTTACTTTGAATCAAACCATCCACCTGCCAATTTATTTTCCTGAGCATGCCAATCCAGGGGAAGCATTGCTTCATACTTTGGGTGTACATAGAATACTCAGGTATTATATACACCGGTTGAAGGACTGCAGGAAGTCCTTGCAGCTTTTTGTTTTATTCACCCTTGAAAAAGCGGGCGCTCCTATTTCTAAGCAGTGCCTGTCTCAATGGCCGGCTAACTGTATTACTTTCTGTTACAGGAAGTACAGTAAGGAACTTCCTGCAGTTGTTCATGGCCATTCAGCTAGAGGCATGGCCACTTCTGTTGCCTGTTTTATGAATGTGTCTGCTGCAGAGATTTGTGCAGCTGCCACCCAGAGTACTGTCCACACCTTCACTAAATACTACAGTCTGAACATTGCCTCACAAAAAAGGACAGGCTTTGGCCTAGCTGTGCTTCAAGGCATCCTTTCTTAGTCCTGTGAGCTCCAACCCTCAGACTGTTTTATCATCAGTACTGCTTGGTACTCATTCCATAGGTGTGGTCTGATGAAAGAGATATCCTCGAAGAAGATAGAACAGTTTCATACTTACCATAACAGTATATCTTCAAGAGAATCTCTTTCATCAAGCCATGCTGTACCACCTTCCATCTCCCTGAGGACTTAGAAGTCTGTAACTCCAGTCTCTTTCTCCAGAAAGGTTTACCTGTTGCTTACTGCCTCACCTGGTAAGTAGTGCATACTGTAGGTTCTCTCCTGGTTCCCTACAGGGGAGGTCATCCAAGCATGATCTCTGGTGAGCAACTGAGGAGGGAAGGGGACGCTCATGTTTATATGGGAAGTGGAGACGTAGGACATTGTTATGGTGGCCCATAGTGGACTGCTTGTAAAAAGTTTCTGTGTGGTCCTAGTGCCTGGTGGCTAAAGTTTCATAGATGTGGCCTGATGAAAGAGATTCTCTCGAAGATCTACTGTTACGGTAAGTACTTAACTGTTCTTTACTCATCCCTGACTGATGACCAGCCAGTATCAAATTGCCTATATAGTTTTCTTTGTTGTACATCAAAAAGTTTAGTGCACTACATAAAGGTTAGATTTCTCTTTTATACACAGTTTTTGTTGTATCTTGTAAAATGAATCCTGTACCATACGCAATTAGTGGTACGTCTGCACATTATGTACTGTTCTACCTCCTAAGTACCCTGTACCCCAGGAGACCTCTGGAAATGAGCTGTTTGCAGCTTTGCATGTTTCTTATGGATAAATATTTCAGATAAATAATATTTGTATTTGAAACCTTCAGACTCTTGACAGGGTCAGGTCTGGAACCAGTTCTGTTCATTTTTGTTAATTGCTCTAAAACCAGGGACTAATAGCAGTTTAATCAAGTCTTCAGATGATGAGATGCTACAGTAGCTATCGTGGTCAGTAGCACAGATTGTGGAAAATTACAGCTGGACATGGATAAACAAGGGCATTGGTCAGATAGATGCAGTTCGGTGTGGGGATGTGCAATGTAGTGCCCCTTGGGGCGAGAAACAAAAAATGAGCTTACAAATTAAATGGCACAGTATCGGCTGTGACTGAGTACAAGCGGGACTGGGGGGTTATGACCAGGGCCACTGGAAAATTGCGGCCACGATTATATCGCGGAAAGCGCGATTTTCCGGTCCCTCTGCAAAAAATTGCGCTTCCCGCAAAAAAAGACACTTGAACACACTTCCGATCTTGCCCACACACCAACACAGTACCCACAGAGCAGCAAAGTCCACAGCGCCCACTCGCCAGTCAAAACAAAGCAACGTCCATCTATGTTCCTCTGTGCCCCTTTGAGAACCCTACCCACACACCAGCAAAAGTCCACAGCGCCCACCAGCAAGTGCACTGCAAAGTTACATTGCCCACCCACCTGCACTCCAGAGGAAAGTCCAGCTGTGTTCCACTCCACTCGGTCTGCCCGTTGTGCCTCTATACCCCACGATGTGCCTCCATAGCCTGTAGATTGGGTTTTCCTGGTGTGTGATGCGCTTAGTGACGTCACCGGGAAGCGTGGATGTCACCGGGAAGTGCATCACACCAGCTGGGGCCAATTGCAACAGTCGCACATTGGCGCTATTTTGTAGCGCTTTGCTCTCCCTCAGGTCCACCGAAACTTTGTACAAGAATGCGGACAGGTGAGGGGGAGCTACCGGAGATGAGAAGCAAGCACACGAGAAGACCAGCCCTGAGGAGTAGCCAGCCAGAACGAGAAAACGAGAACAAGAACCTGGAGCAGAAGAAGACGTGCAGGGGAACAACACAGCAGAAGGTGGAGCAGAGGGAGAGCTGACTGCTGGCTGGTGGCTGCTGGCTAGCCTTTAAATTTCATAAAAAGAGCTGTATCCTTTGCTTTGTGTGCTGCCAGCTGCCAGCTAATTTGTGGAGACTGCTACTGTTGCTGTGGACCTGAACTATACTACCAGGTATGTATATGATTTTATATATTTTTTTTCTGCAGGGAAGGGACTGCTGTAAAACATTTGTGTGTCCCCCTGGAGGAGGCATTTCTTTAAAAAAGTTGTGCCTCTCGGAGGGAGGCGGTGGGAGACTGGGGGTCCAGCTGCCCCCTCAGATGATGGGAAGGAGGGAGCCCTGGTGGTGACGGTGAGGGTGACCAGGAGGGGTCAGCTGCTAAATAATTTTCCTCAGAGGGAGTCCAGACTGAAGGAGGGAGAAGAAATGCATAGTTGCTGTGGTTCCTCAGAGATGGGAGTGAAGGGGTGGACCTGGGGTGGGCCTGGCGGACTGGCACACATGGCAAAAAAAAATTGTTCTGGCCTCAGGTGAGCGAGCAGGGTGGGGCGGGCGACCAGAGTAGCACAGAACAATTTTTTTCCTTCATGCGTGGCAGTCGCCTGGGTCCGTTCCTCCCTCCCGTGGTGTGTTCTTGATCACTGCTGTGGTTCCTCGGAGATGGGAGTGGAGGGGTGGGCCTGGCAGACTGGCACACATGGCAAAAAAAATTGTTCTGGCCTCAGGTGAGTGAGCAGGGTGGGGCGGGCGAGCAGAGTGGCACAGAACAATTTATTTCCTTCATGCATGGCAGTCGCCTGGGTCCGTCCCTCCCTCCTGTGGTGTGTTCTTGATCGCTGCTGTGGTTCCTCGGAGATGGGAGTGGTGGGGTGGGCCTGGCGGACTGGCACACATGGCAAAAAAAATTGTTCTGGCCTCAGGTGAGCGAGCAGAGTGGGACGGGCAACCAGAGTGGCACAGAACAATTTTTTTCCTTCATGCATGGCAGTCACCTGGGTACGTCCCTCCCTCCTGTGGTGTGTCCTTGATCGCTGCTGTGGTTCCTCAGAGATGGGAGTGGTGGGGTGGGCCTGGCGGACTGGCACACATGGCAAAAAAAATTGTTCTGGCCTCAGGTGGGTGAGCAGGGTGGGGCGGGCGAGCAGAGTGGCACAGAACAATTTTTTTCCTTCATGCATGGCAATCGCCTGGGTCCGTCCCTCCCTCCCATGGTGTGTTCTTGATCGCTGCTGTGGAGGGGTGTGCCTGGCCAGTATAAAAGGTAGCAAGAAAACTGCATTTCTGGAGTCTTTTGTTCCATGGATACCAGTAAGTCTATGGGCAAGCTCAGCGCCACAACAAGGCAACTCCAGGAGCTGAGGTTTTGAAACCAATCTGCCCAGCTTAGATCATTGTGGGATGCAAACTAGTGGAGTGATATTGGAGGATCAAGCATCCCAAGGAAAGCTCTCCTTCCTCTATGCACTGATGCGCTAACTCAAGTCTTGTTTTTTTTTTTTGGTTTAATTTTGGTTTAGTTAAATTACACCATGTCTACACCACCACCAAAGCGCTTCCGTCTTTCTCGCGAAGAGGCCAGGGTCCGTCATGTCTCGTATCTTGTGCGTGCCTAAGATCGGGTTAAGTTATATCCGGAGGATCTTTATGAGGATGAAGGATTGCTGTTTTGTCGTGCTTGTACTTACACACTTACTTCGCGTATGGAAGCATACAGTTGACATGCACATGAAGTCGCAGAAACATCTAGAAAGAAAAGAAGCTGCAAAGAAAAACATGCAAAGTAACTACTAGTCGCACTGATGTTTGCAGTTATTTTATTTTTTAGTCGGTTTGATTTTCTCCTTGGGTGACTGGTATCTGCTCTGTCCCTGCCTACCAAGTCCATCTCATCTCTCTCTGGCACCATGGAACCCAATCCCCCAGTGCACATGTGCCTTGTTCCTGCATCCCCCTTCCTTGCTGCTAGAGTTCAAAACTACCACCTGGCCTCTAAGAGCAAGACAGCAGATTCCCACCTCCACTCAGGAGAGGAGAGGAGCCAGTTGGACACTCGATCCTCTCCCCTCCCTGCTGACCTGATGTTGTTCTCAAACAGGTTGCCAGTGTGGCAGGAGGTAAAGCTCACAGCTCCTCAGCCCTCCATGACACTGGGCTGGCCTAGCCTACAGTTTGTTTTTTTCCCTGTAAAATATTAAATCTTGTTTGCTTTTGTTTAGTTTTCCAGGCACAGTTTATTTTCCCCTGTAATATATTACTTCTTGTTTTTTTTTTTTAGGCACACGTCTACGACAGCAGTCACTGACTTCGTGTTTCAGTTGAGCAACGGAATCTTCCATTGAACGGAAGGAATTTGTTCTGGACTTCGTCCGCTGTTTGACCCATGCAGACATACCACTGGAGAAGGCTTCTGGCTTTCAAGAGTTCTTAAAGAAGCACACAAAACAAGGCAGCAGTCTTCCGGGACCAGCACAGCTTCGGAGCACGTACCTCCAAGAACTTCGGCCTGATCACAAACAGTCCCTGAAAGAGGCGGTGGAGGATCGAGATGTCTTCATTTTCCTGGATGAGACAGCAGATGCCTGTGGGCGTAGCATGTTGGCTATTTTGGCACCCATTTGCTTAATGTTGAGGCAGCCACTCTAATTGGTGTTGAGTTTTGCATCATGTGAACACATCACAGTATCCCAAGCTCTACTAAAAGTGCTAAACACCAATGGGGTGAACTTCAATAAAGTCTTTGCCATTGTCACGGACAGTGCAAGTTATATGCACAAGGCTTTTGAAACTGTGTTGTCCTGTGTCCTACCAAATGCAGTGCATGTCACTTGCATTGCCCACCTCCTCAATTTGGTCTTGGAAGTCTGGGCGGACACACTGGATGACTTAAACACTGCTGTTTCACTTGTTAAAAAAATATTTTGCCAGAGCCCAATGCGTAGGCATCAGTACTTTGCCTTCATGGAATCCAAGCAGGGCATTGTACCCAAGATGCCAGTATATGCAGTGGTAACTCGGTGGTGCTCCTGGGTCAACGCTGTTCAGTATTTGGCAGATTATTTGCCCGTGTTAACAGAATTTGTTGAAACTCTACAATCTGATGCAGCAACCTTGAATCGCCTGAAGTTCTTATTGAAAGGCAAAGCAGCAGAGCTGGTGACACAAGCAACTTTTGTTGTGGAACACTCTTCTGAACTTGTCAACCTTATTCTACAATTGCAGTCAAGCACCCAGCTACAGGAACACTCCATATTTAGGAGGGTGCAAAATGTGCATATGTTTTTGGACTTCTGTGCCACCGCAGGGGAAACTGAATACAGACCAACTACAGTAGAAATGTTGTCCCGCTGTCAGTTACATGAAAATCAAAACTGTGTGAACCTTTTTCAGATGGTTATGTTAGACAGCAGTGAGAAACTGGACAAAATTTTAAAATCTCATCCCTCAGTTGGCACATTCAAAGCTGCCCGAATCTTTGACCCAAAGCAGCTGTCAACACTGGACAAGGAAAAAGTAAAACACACCCAGGAGCTACCATCTTTGGCTGGTGTTTCAAACTTTGAATGGTATGGGTACAGAACTTTCACCCAGTCAGTACCCAGTGACTGTTTTAATATTGCTGAGTGGTGGGAAGCACAAAGGAATACACTTCCACATCTTGCTGCTGTGGCAAAAAGGTATATCTGGCTTCCCGTAAGCACAGCAGACGTTGAATGGACTTTTTTGCTGTACACAGACCTTTTAAAAGACAATCGGCGAAGCTTGACAGATGACAACACTAGACTACTACTTATGTTGAAGTACAATAAGAAATTTTAAAGATCTTTGTTGGATAAACATTGCTGCTCATTCTATGATGTAAAAATCCTTTCTTGATGATCTGGGGTGGTGGTGGTGGTGGCACTATACTTTTACTGTAGAATACTAATAATGTTTGTTTAAATTATTAGAGATGGTGGTGGTGGTGGTGGTACTGCTTTGACAATGATGTTACTATTATAATGTATATTGTTTTTTGATCAGTCATGGGTGTTTTAATAAAAAGTTGTACTTTTTGTGTGTGTCTGTGTTTTTTTGTTTGTTTTTTTACAAAAACCTATACCTTTTTGATGGCTGACTTTGATATGCATCACAAAGCAGTTGAAATTGAAAACCCCATACTTGTACCTCACAAAGGAAAATGTGTGCCCAGCAGCCCACAAAATCACCGCAAAATACATGCAAAGTCCCGCAAAATTTGGGAGAAAAAAGTCCTGCAAAATCCCCGCAAAATCTGCTAAACAATTCCGCAATTTACCAGTGGCCCTGGTTATGACAGACACATCTTTGAAACTGTCCGTTTGTCCAAATGGTGCTTAGCAGTGGTCAGCATGTCTAACAGAATGCTAGGCTCAATTAAAAAGGGGATAAATAGTAAAGAAAAGGGGATGATAATGCCACTATACAAGGCACTGTCTGGGGCCCACTTGGAGCACTGTGCGCAGTTTTGGGCACTGCATTGCAGACAATGAGCATACAGGGGCTTGAAAAAGCACAGCAAAAAGCTACAAGAATAAGGGACTGAAAAGCATAACATATGAGGAAAGGCTGGAGCACCTGTGGTTGTTTGTGAAAAAGGAGCTTGAAGGGACCTATTATTGAGGTATTCAGAGCCATAAAGGGTGTACAGAAATAAACCAGGAAAGACTGTTCAGCAGAATATAGGATAGCAGATCCAGGGGCACGAGTTTTAAGCTACAGTTTTGCAGGGAGAGGTGAGTCAGAAAAGACTATGCCTGATAGCTACCTGAGGGAAAAGGCATTTTAAAATAATTGCTGTTAGGATAACAGATAGGTTAACGTAAATGGGCCATTTGGTCTTAATTTGTCCCAAGTGCCTATACATCTATGGAAACATTTTTCAGTCAGAGATTAACAAGATTTTGAGACGGATTACCAGAGGAGGTGATAAGTGGGTAATAATACATATTAAGTGTGCATCCATTTGGAGATATAGGTACTACGCTGTGTGTGTGTGTGTGTGTGTGTGTGTGTATGGTGAGGTAGGAAGCCACACCAGAGGAGTTCATGTATCTCCAAGCAAATGCAACACTGACATATGTTATTGTACTTATTTAATATGGCCTAATATGAACTATTTTGCATTCATGAGTATGCATTGGCATAGCAGGTGACCTAGTCAGTCCAAGTAGAAAGCAGTATTTTCAGCAGTCATCTTGACACATTTTTTAAATTTATTCTCTTTTTTTTTTTGCATCTGCAGACACTACCATGGGACTTATGGGCGGTAAGATGTATTTTTACTATCTTTGTTTCATAAGCTCCTGCTGTTGGTTTCATATAGTATTTTACTTGTTCTAAGTATGGATTCAGTTAATGATTTGGAATGGAAGTCAGAAACATGTACAAGTTCATCTCAAAGAATTGCTCAATTTCTAGGCCAGTGCACTTCTAATACCTGATAAGAGCTGAGCAAATGAAGTAAAAAGCATGGCTTGCCCTGCTCTTTCAGACATCTCTTGCTTGCTCTGTGTTCATATTTGATGCGAACTTTAACCATAACTCTGCATATGAAGTTTCCCCTACTAGTACTAGCAGTGGTTTATTGTTCAGTTACTAAATCATTACAATATTCACAAATAAATACAAAACCTAAAAAAATCAAGACATAAAGGTACAATCCAAAACACAGGAGAAATAAATATTACAACCAGAAAACAGACCCATCTACACCTGAAACTAAATTTGTTATATAGTAGGCACAACAAACAGGGCCGAGCAACCAAAGCAGAGGTCCAAACGGTGAAAGGAATAGTCCAGGTGCAGAGAATCCCACACTCTCCCACATGACAAACAATGAGATGACCATTGTCGAAATAAAATATACCACTTTTTCAGTCTGAAACTGCTTTTGTGGACCTTCTAAGGCTTAGCCACACCTCCTTTTCTGTTGTGTGGCGGGAGAGTGTGGGGTTCTTTGTACCTGGTTTGTTACACAGCACTTAACAGAACAGTGCCATAGTTTCCATAGAGTTGTAAACAATTACGCAATTTAAAATAAGGCCCTGTGCATAGACCTGGTTCAGACACCACTTAATGATGGCATTATTATCCGAATAATGAGAAATTACTTGTTTGTAGTACATTTCAGGGCATAAGAACCTTCCCCACCATTTTTCTTCATACAATCTGGAATACTTTATCCAAGGTAACAGAACCAATAAGGGAATGCCAACTATTCAGGGAGGAGAATTCCTCCTGAAAGCACTCAATTACTGAGAATAGTTACTTTTCTGGATTCCTCCCAGACTACACCTTGCTACAGTGCTGTTCAGTACTACACTGGGACTCCACCCAGGAGTGCTACCCACTGTAAGTCAGTTGCAGCATCAACTAAGCCGCCCCCACCACCATTTAACAATACTGTATTAATCTAGACCACTGCAGTAGCCAATCCTGGTGAAAAGAACCTGGGTGAACTTTCCATCTGGGCCATTAACAGTTCCTGACTGCCAAATAACTAGAGAAGGGAGCCCAAGATGATGCTTGTTTACTGTCCAAGAGCAGGGTGTCTTCTGGTCTTCTTCCGGTACACACATTACAGCTTATTTGACTTTGTGATATGTCCAAAAACTGTCATATTAAGTAGTCTCTAACCGGTAACCAAAAGCTTTGGATAGACTGGATTGTTTAAGTTTGGGAACACCAGTACTGAACAAGAACCCAGAGAGTATTTGTGAATGGGGACAGAGAGAGACAATCAGGACAACAGCAAGTAGGAGAAGTCTGAGAAACAGCAGGGCAAGCTATGTATTTTACTCCATTTGCTCAGTTCTTGTCAAGTATTAGGTGTGCTGACTCATGGGCGTACATTGGGAGCAATTCTATGAGATGATGCTCCCCTAAGCTGTGTACCCTTTTCCCCTATTTGTGTCGTAGCTAACAGACTATAGCATTTATTCACAGAACAGTTGTCTGCTCGCAGCTACCCAATGTGGGACACATGGATCAAGTCCTGATTCAAAAGTTCCATAAAATCCAGGCTTTGTTAATCTACAAAATGCTGTTCTCAAGTCTTGAGAAAGCATGCTAGTGAGCACAAAAACATTTGACCTGTGAGATTTGCACTCCTGTTGGGGGTAGTAGCCATTGCATGTGGCATCTGACATCTGTGTCTGTTTTAATTAACTTTTTGGACCAGTATTTGTGGATTAATAAAGTCTGGATTTTATGAAACTTTCGATTCAGGACTTGATTCATGTATCCCACACTGGGTAGCTGTGAGCTGACGACTGTTCTGTGAGTACACTGGTTGAATTTATGTGTTGACAACCGCTGTAGTGGAAGTGTAGCTGTCCGTTTCCTTTTACTGTCTAGACTATAGCATGTACAACTCCATATCTGGAAGTCATTCCAGATTTTTTTGATGTTTAAATACTGCCTGAGTCCAACATTTTAGAAGTCATAGTTAGTTATGGTTTGTTGAAGTTACTATGAATAATGGACCCTATGTTTAAAGGTGCAGAGCGCCTCTGCACTGCATATGTGAGGCGTGGAGACACTCCGCACCCATTGTGCCCCCTGTGTGGGATTAACAAAATGGGGTGCACAGCCCCTACACACACAATCCCCCACCCACATGGATTGCAAAACGCAGGGAGTGGGATGAGGGCATGCCAGCACTATGCAGCATGCACATAACTACATAGAGCTGCACACCAGGGCATGTAGAGGGGTAGCTGGTACACAAGGGAAACCCTGCCATAAGCCCACTATGCACCTCATGGCTCCATCACTCAATAACGGGACTCAAATGAATACCAAGACAGTCCACCCAGAGGCACCCACCCCTGTACCCAGCCATACCACCCACCTCCCCCATGCATGCCAATGCCCACTCCTGCCCCCCCCACACACACTCACACACTTGGGGGCACCGGCCCCTGGACTGTGTCCCCCCAACAAACCCCCACCAGCCCTCCTCTGTGTTCCCTCACCCTGCATCACAGCCCTGATGGTTTGGTGGGCAGCTTGAACTCTTCCTTCCCACCCAGCACACACCCTCATGCCAATGTCCCCAACCCCCATTCCTCCCCATCTGTTTGGGGGCAACACATGGCCAGTGGCACATCCCACCTCTCACCTCCACATCCGCCAGCCATGCACACATCCAAAGGGGAGTACTGCCAACACCCCCCCACTGTGTAAGGAGTCCACTGAGGGATCCAGGATGGGCATCCTATTGGATGCCCAACCAGGTGCATGGCTCCACCCATGGCTACCCCATGCATACCGCTCACCGGGGGGGGCAGGGCGCGAACAGATGGCCGTCGGTCATGCATGCCACCAGTACACACCTGTCCACAAGTGCGGAGCTCCGTGGGCAGGATACGCAGCTCAGGCACGTAATTCCTGCCCGTTGGAGCATAGGCCCCATTATTAGTAAATTACCACTTCGTTCAGAAAAATCAGTGTGTTTTTTAATTCCGTGCTGACAAAATTGGAAGTCCTTTTGGGAGCGAAATACAATGCTTCCTCTCCCTTTAGTTTCAAATTTCTGCCTTATATTTAGAAGCTAAATGTTTTCAAACTGGAGCTAACTAAAGCCATGGTTATAAGATGCCTTTACAACCATGAAGTTCAGGAGCACTTTTTCACCTAGACAAGGCAAGGCAATTTTATTTATGCCAGACACCAAGTTATGGCACCTTCGTGGTGCTCACAGTACAGGTAGGGTGCACTGCAAACAGAGTGGCTAACCTGTTAAATCGTAACGACTAATCACTCATTAGTGGGGGTGATTAGGAGTTGGTAGCTGTCCTAAGGGCTAAGCAGTTTGGCAACTCTGTTTTAAACTGGATGAATTTGTGCTGACTGTGTGTCAACATTTTATGCACAGAGATGGTACAAATGACAATGCACTTTATGTAGGAGTCAACACTTGTTAGTGGGTGAGCCCCTCTTATTTTACAAAGTAAAACTTGATATGCTCCTGAGCTCTTCAGTCTTGATTGTGTCTTTTGTTTTTGGTGACTGGCACATAGTGCCGTGTAGCAGCATAATTAAGTTGTTAAGTTTCATTAGAAATGCTTATCCCTGAGTACCTGCAATTTTATTTGTAAAGCACCCTATCCCTAGGGCTCAGAGCGCTTCACAGGAACAGTATATAAAAAGAAAACATAAATACATCAGAAAAAATAAACAAACCATAACAGATAATAAACTTTTAAAACAAATAAATATCAAAAGATCAGTAAAAATATTGACAGCATGGTGTAGGCTTTCCTGTAATTCCAGTAATATTGGATTTTACTTGTCCACTTGGCACCAAATGCTTATATAACAGAAAAAACAGACAAAAATGACTTCAGACCCTTTTTGGAAGCCTTTAAAGAGGGTTAACTCCTACGATGATCTGGTAGAGAGTTCCAAATAATAGGCCACCACAAGAAAGCCCTATCTCCAGTTTGTTTGAGACAGTACCTTGGGGCAACCAACAGAATCCCTGCAGTTTAACAGAGGGGGCAACAAGGAGCATACAAAAAACAACAGATCTTTGAGGAAGCCAGGGTCAAGTCCATAAAGGGCTTTGTGGTTGACAACGTAGTTTTGAAAATGGTATGCCATCTAATCGGCAACCTGTGAGAGCTGCACAGCAGAAGTGTAATATGATCTGTGCATGAAGCCCACATGAACAACCTGTCTGCAGCATTCTGCATCAGCTGCAGTGGATATACTAACCTTTCAGAGAGGCCTAGGTATACAGCATTACAGAAGTTGAGTGTTGACGTGACAGAGGAATGTACGCTGTCACCAAGTCCACATGTGTAAGATTGGGTTTGATCCAGGAGATATTCTGTAGTTGTTATAACCCGCTGCGGACTGCTGCTGCTGCCACGTGATGCTAGAGTGTCACTTTGCAGTCCACAGTAACCCCCAGATTCTTTACTCTGTCCATGGCCAATAGAGTGTTACCATTCAAAGATGGCAAAATTGGCACAATGCCTATCCTAGCTGACACAAGATGGCCTGGTTCCACAACCAACAGCTCTGTTTTGCCTGGACAAAGTCTCAGCCACATGGAGGCCATCCAAGAAGAAATTTCTTATAGGAATTAGCTTAGCATGGAGATTGCCTCATGCCTGTCTGGTATAAACAACAGGTACATCTGAGTATCATCTGCACAACACACTGAAAACCTACATCATGCTGTCAAGTAACCTGTCCCAAAAGAAACATGTATACTATAAATAATTTTATACTGTAAATAACATATGGGATAGAATCGAGCCCTGGGGAACCCCACAGCTGACTACAGCTGGTGTGACAAGAAAGATCAAATGAAGACCTGCCGGAATGGAATGACTCAGACTATTTCAGGGCTGTTCTGGTGAGCCCCCCCCCCTTCCCCATATTTTTCCAGGTGACCCAGCAAGACTCCACTGATCTACAGTAATGTTCTGGTAAGTTCTGGTAAGTCCCCCCATGTAGATTTTTTCAGGTGACCTATCAAAACTCCATGATCCACAGCATCAAACATTGACAAGAGATTGAGCAGAACAACAAGCCAGCATTCCCATCTATCCCTCACCCATAGGTGATTGCAAGGTTTTTATACTTTGCTGAGGCCTGAAACAAGTTGGGAAATGTTCATAGTTGTCAAATGTCTTGAAGTGAGCCTCGAGCTGCATCGCCACTACCTTCCCAGTAATCTTCCCCAAATAGAGAAGGTTTGAGACCAGGCTATAGTTCACGAGAACATCCGAGTCCAACAATGGTTTCTTTTGAAGGGGCCTTACCACAGCTGTCTTCAGAGCCACTGGAAAACATCCCTCCACAAAAAACACCTAAGAATGCTGTCAAGTATTGTACCTAGGGATCACCAGCGGTCCATCAATAGCTGAGTAGGTCCAAATCATAGAAACAGAGGTGCAGTTTAGAGATCAGCACAAGCACCTCATCCACCCAAACCAGCTGAAACTCACTCTGAAGCACTGGAGGGTCCTGGTCTTTCTCAGCTCTGACACTGCTAACTCCTAACAGGTCACCTGGAGAGATTCCTGATCTACACCCTGTCTGGAAAGAACTTACTGAATTCCTTGCACCTAACTGCAGATAATACACCTGCAGACTGTAGACTGGGAGGTTGAATTAACCTGTACACTGTGTGAAACAGCTAGGCCAGTCACCAGTCTTTTCTTAAGCGAGGCAATCACTTGTGACAGGAAATCTGCTTTTTTTAAGGAGGTTGCCCTCTGAGTCCTTATAATGAGCCCACAGAGCCATCTCATTCTTCATTAAAACCAAACTCTTCCAGGAATGCTCCACACCCTGTCAGTATACCATTGGCAGGAGGTCAGTGGATTTATATGAATCAGAGCAAATAAGTCTAGGGTGGTCATGATGGCCAAGCTATAGCCATCACTGGATGCAACTGTACCTTTCTCGCATGTTGACATCATGTCCGAGATGTTCAACATTACCTTGAGCTTGGATGGGCACATCTCTATGGGGGAGGATACCTCAGGGAGGACCCTGCAAGAAACTGTATAGCACAATGATCTAGCCGGCTGACAGCATCCACCACAACATCCCAGATGTTCAGCCCCAGAGAGGAGAGAAGACAAGGTACAAGGTTTGGCCATGTCCATGGGTCACAGAGGTAACTATTTATGTGAGGTCCACTGAGTTCATTATCTGAAGGAATTGCTGACCAAATTGTGATTTTTTATCGTCTACCCATGCACTGAACTCCTCCAACATGATTAAGCTGGGGAGTCCAGTGCCAAGGTGGTGAAGAAATCTGCAAATTCCTGTAGGAACTCCTGTTCCCATCCTAGAGGGAGGTAAACCAGAAAAATCTTACACCTCACACCTGCATCCCCTTTTGTGGCCACACATTAGAACAACCCGATTTCACTCAATGGGTAAGCCATTATCCACAAGCAGAATCTAAAACAGTTGCCCACCCCACCCCTATGCTCCCACGCCTTACAGTAAACCAACAAGAACTCCATTGAAATGGAACCTCTGGGACAGGCCAGAGTCATCACAAAGCCAGGTCTCAATGAGGAGGTACTGCCATCTAGTTGTAGTGCACAGGCTTAGGAACAAGGGAATGTAGGATCAAACCCCACTTGTCATCCTAGGACACTCTTGTAAAATAAGTTTGTTACTTCAGTGAGCTGTTTCCCTTGTAAAATTAAATACTATGGGAGGCATAGATTTAATGCGGGGAAACGCAATCTACTACACTTACAGAACGGGCAATGAATCTGTGTTGCATTTATACTTTGTGTGTTGTAAACAGCACAGCTGAGGAAAAGGATCTAGGGTAGCTTCAAACTGTTAACTAAAGCCAGAAGGCAATGTGTTGCCTGAGCCATGAGAGCAAACACAATGTTGGGGTGCATTAGGAAGGGGGTAAGCAGAAGGTCAAGGGGGAGGACTCTTCCCTGTACACCCTGTACAGCACCCTGGCTTGACCTCACTTGGAGTACTATATCAGTTCTTGCCACTGAAGTACAGCAGGACTTTGAAGTGATTGAGGGGGCCCTGTACAGAAGCACCAAGCAGATTAGTGGTTAAAGATGCACAAGCTACTGTAGGAGTGAATGGACATACTCATGTATTATTCAGCCTGGAGAAGAGAAGGCTGAGAGGGTGCATGATGGGTGTTTCAAATACTAAAGGGGAGTTTTACTGCCATGTTAGTCATTAAAGAATTAATTCAAACAGAAATACATAGGCAGCAATACCTTTTATGTGACTAACAGAAACATAATATACAAGCTTTTGATGCCACCCAGGCCTCTTCATTGGGCACTGTCTGCTACAAAACAGTTACAAGGAGAGAAATGAATACATAGAATGCACTAATTAGGATAAAAGTGAAGCAGATCAGATGTAAATTGAACTTTTACACAAGTATGACAGTTTTTTTGATAAGGAAGTATCATAGCAAGAAAACTATAACTAATTAGATGTTTACATAGGCAAAACTAGCAGTTAATTAAATGCTGAGTTATAAATCAGTTTGGAGATAGAGATTCTCTTTCAGAGTAAAACAAACTTTTACACAGGAATGTGACAGCAGGAGTTTCTTAAACTAGTATTTATATAGCAAGAGTCTCCCTAATGCAGTCTTTAAATCAATCTTGAAATTCTGAAAAATACTAAAGGGGATAATATAGGATAGAGTATGCATTGTGTATTGAGCTGGTGAGTACAATGCAAACTACAGTAGCGGGCATAGACTCAGTCTGAGGGTGGGGCAGTATACCGTGAAGCATTAGAAAACATTATTTAACACAGAGGTTGGAATAGCCTGTCTGGCAAAGTCATGAAAGCTAGCACTAGAGGGATTTTACAGCACAACAAAATAAATTCCTGGAGTGTAATTGCATAGACAGCTGCATAGCATGACAGGGGTAACATTGCGTCTGCTAAACATGGAGGTGTCTCCATACTCAAATTGAGTATAATTACTGAAATTCAATAAGAGAGGGTCACAAGATGGACCCTACTGTAAGTCCCTTCTGTCATTACACTACTTGCTACTGTGTTAAGTGTGGTATTCATAAAGGATGTCACAAATCGATTGTTATTTCCAAAGCCATCTGCTGAAAGAGTAGGTGAAAAGATGCCAGAATTGGAATGGTTATCCATCTTTTCTTTGCATTACTAAAATGAAACAACATGGCTCTGAAAGGCAAAGCCAAATGCCTTTAAACATCTGAGAAGTGCAACAATGGGATTGTAAATGCACATCTTAAAGTGAGTTATTGGGTTTATAAAACGGCTTTGAAAATTGAAGGAGAAAAAAAAGGCTTTTAAACAGTTGTATTTTATTGTAAGTTTGGAATTCTGATTTTGAAAGCAGCACAAGGGAAGTCACAGAGTTTGGAACTGTCTGATTTTGAAAGCAGCACAAGGGAAGTCACAGAGTTTGGAACTGTCTGATTTTGAAAGCAGCACAAGGGAAATCACAGAGTTTGGAACTCGGTGCTTTGGCTTCTCAGAAGGAACTAGAAGGGGGACAGGATCAGATCTACAGTACAGTAGCTTCTTGTTGTTTTACATTGTTTCTTGTGGAGTCTACTTGGTAGAAGGTTATTTCTCTTCTTTCTTACTACTAAGGGGCTAGCAGGGTATTGTTTGGGGCTGTTGGAATTTTGAAACCTGTTTTGGTAGCTATAAGTGGGCTAATTTGTTTGATTCACTGTGTGGCAGGTTGCATTTGTAGAGACCTATTTCTTCTGTTTTAAAACATAATTGGTGTGATTTAACTGGGTCTGTTTCTTTGAATTGGAGACATATATCTTCTAATTCCAAGCCTATTTTGATGTGTTGTTGGTGAAGCTGTTTGAATTGGAGTCCTGTTTCTTTGGGGTAGCAAACCTATTTTGGGGGCTTTGAGCAGAATTGTGATTCATTGTTGCTGGCTTCACTAGCTGCAAAGTTTGAGTGCAGAGTGGGGGAAGGATGCTAATGGTCTGACCAGAGGCCTCAGCTACCTGATTGTTTCTGGAAGGCTTGGGCTGGTCCCACCCTTGGTCCATTATTTCCTTTATACCAGGGGTTCTGACATCACTTCCTCAAACAGGCAAAAGAATATGCACCTGTCATAGCAAAAGCAGATATCCAGGAAAGGAACAGCAGCAAGTGAAGAGGTGACTGCTCTCTCAGTGGAAGGGAAGTAAATGCAAATCTATGAGCTTTCATTATTACTTCTTTTTGCATTGATATTGCATTGGGGAAAGGAGGAGTAGGAGTTTGAAGAAGGTTGTGCAATGGCTACTTAAAGTCTGTTTTTGAGTGTGGATAGGAAGGATAGGAATATGAAAAGCATTTGCTCATTATATCTAAACGTGTGCAACAAAGGAGGTAAGGGAAATAAAAAAAATGTTTTGCACTGATAGAGGAGGGAGAGGGGAGACTTGGGGGAGTGTTTGGTATCCTGCATCTGGAAGGGTGGGGGGTCATTGGTGGGCAACCACAGCAATGGGTAGAGTGTTAGGCTGCAAAAAACTGAGGTGCACCAATCTTTCTAAAAATTGCCTGGAGTGTGGGAGGATGTTTAGTGTGCAACCACATAGAAAAACTTAGAAAGGAGATTGAGGTTCTGCAGGAGGAACTAAAACAGGCAAGGCAAATTGGGGGGTAGGTTTAGCCCAGTACTGGAGGGAGGAAGAAGGGGAGATGAGGGAGGGTGATTTAAGCCAACAGTGGTGAGGAGAGGGTCAGAAGAAGGGAAGCAGAGACAAAGGGGTCCAGGCCAGGAAGCACAGTTGCCAGGGAAACCAGGTCAGGAGACAAAAGACAAATGGAAGGGGGAGATAGGGACTTGTGAGGGGAGGCGAAGAAGTGGCAAAAGACATGGAGTGGAAAGGAGAGAACAGGTTATTATGAGAGAGAGGAGCGGCATTTGTGAAGGGCCTTCAGAAAATAGTTGTGCACTGCTATAGAAAGGAAGAAGGTGGAGGAGGGAAATGATGAAATTAGAGGAGTAATTGATAAATGCCTGGACCAAACTGGAGCGGGGGGAAGTTCTGCTGGGAGAATTGCAACAGGGGTGAAAGGGGGAAATAATGTGCAGGAGGAAGAAGAGGAGCTGGAAATGAGAGAGGGAGATGAATGGAAGCAAGCAGGGATTAAGAAGGGTAGAATCTTAGTGCTGGGGGACCCAATACTAAGAGGAGTAAGGTGGGGTAGCAAGGGGGAGAGGCATAGTCGCATTTGGGTGGAGGCCATGCCAGGAATGACAGCGGAAAGGGTGGGACAGTCTGTTTTGAAATATGCTAGAAGGGGTAGGGACAAGCCTCATTTAATTATACATCTTGGGACAAACGACCTGGCTGACAAGACAGTAGATACAGTCCAGATGAGGTTTGAGGAACTAGCACAATTATGTGAGGGGGCAGGAAGATCAGTAACTTTTTCAGAGATACTTCCCGTGCCAAAGGCAAGCACAACAAGAAAGCTGAGAATAGAGGAATTTAACAGATGGCTAAGAACCTGGTGTTGTGCTAAAGGGTATGGGCTGTTGGGGGGTGGGAGGGACCTGGGAGGACAGTAGTCTCTATGCCAAGGACAGACTACACTTGAGTGAGGAGGGAAAGAAAGTGTTGAAACAGAGGATGGAGGAGTACATAGAGGAAGTTGGGAATTTAAACTAGGAGTGGGGAGTGGCAGTTGGGGAAGAGATATGCAGAGACCACAGGTTGGGAAACCATATGAGCTTACCCCCCATAAAAGTGACAAAGGACAAATGGCAAGTACTGTTTGTGGTGCTAGAAAAGGAGGGCAGGATGGGAGGGGGAGGAAAGGGTGGAAGGTGGTTACCCTTAATGCTAGGAGCCTTGGGAGGAAAACTGCAGAGTTACAGGTTCTCATGGCAGAGGGAGAGGTGGACATTGCAGCCATCACAGAAACATGGGCCACCCAATACAGTGACTGGGACCTATCTGTACCAGGGTACAGGTTATTCCGTAGGGACAGGATGATTGGGAAAGGTGGGGGGGGCACTATATGTGAAGGAAGGACTGAAGTATGTAAGGGAGGAAGGGGAGGAGGTAGTATGGAGTCACTTTGGATGCAAATCCAGGATTCCAAGAATAGGATTCTTAGAATGGGAGTGGTGTACAGGCCACCATCACAGACAGAGGAGTTAGACAGGGAACTAGTGGGACAGATCAGGAGGACCTGCAAGAAGGGTAGTGTGGTGATTGTGGGGGACTTCAACATGCCAGGAGTGGACTGGAGCACCCCAACAACCAGGAACAGAAGGGAGCAGGTACTGCTGGATGCCTTCCAGGACAGCTTCCTACTGCAAATCGGTCAGTGAACCAACCAGGTTAGGAAATACCCTTGACCTTGTGCTGGCAAATGGGGACTTTGTGAGGAACTTACAGTGGAGGAACCCTGTCAGGAGTGACCACCACTCAGTGTGGCTCACATTGGATATGGGCAAGGAAGGAGGAATCTGGCACATTAGTGCTGGACTTCAGGAGGGCCAACTTTGGGAGGATGGGGAAGTGGTAAAAGGGTACCTGGCCAGAATTCAATCTAGTATGGACACTAACCAGAGGTGGGAGCTCATAAAGCTGGGGATAGTGGAGGCAACCAAAACCTGCTGCAAAGCCCAGAGCAAGAAGGCTAGGGCTAAGAAACTGATCTGGTTGCGCAAGGAGGTCATGGAAAAGGTAAGAAGGTAAAGAGCTGCCTTTAGGGAGTACAAGAAAACAGGGAGGGGGGAGGACAGGGAGGAGTACTTGACAGAATCGAAGGAGGTGACAAGGGCAGTAAGGGGAGCCAAAGCATCTACGGAACTCAGGCTGGCACAAGGCATTAAGAAGGGGGAAAAGGACTTCTTTAAGTACATCAGGGAGAAAATGAGCTGTAAGGACAACATAATAAGGATTAGGAAGGAGGGGGGTTGGGTGGAAGCAGGGTGCGATAAGGCAGAAGCACTAAATGAGTACTTCTGCTCAGTATTTACTAAAGAGAAGAGGGGGGTGACACCCAAGGTGGGAGAAATGGCAGAAGCAGGGGGAAGTGGTGACAGATGGGGAAATCATGGAGAGCAGAGTTCGAGAGGGTTTGAAGGCACTGAGGGTGGACAAGGCACCAGGCCCAGATGGCATCCACCCCAGGGTACTGAAGGAGCTGGCAGAGATCCTTGCAGGACCTTTGGCAGACCTATTTAATGCCTCACTACATTCGGGGTGTGTACCTCAGGACTGGAGGATGACTCATGTGGTGCCTCTCCACAAGAGTGGCCCCAAGGATGAACCGGGAAATTACAGACCAGTGAGCCTCACATCCATTGTGGGTAAGCTAATGGAGACTATCCTGCAGGAGAGGCTGGTGGCCCTCCTAGAGGCCAAAGGACTACAGGACAGCAGACAGCATGGCTTCATACATGGCAGATCCTGCCAAACCAACCTGGTTGAGTTCTATGACTGGGTAACTAGGCAACTGGACAGGGCCATGCAGTGGATGTCCTGTATCTGGACTTCAGTAAGGCATTCGACTCAGTGCCACATGGAAGGCTGGGAAGGAAGTTAGTAGGCACAGGGGCGGGTGCAAAGCTGGTGAGATGGGTAGGAAACTGGCTGCAGGAAGGCAACAGAGGGTGGCGGTGGGTGGGGAGCTCTCACACCCAAGGGCAGTGACGAGCGGTGTTCCACAGGGCTCAGTGCTGGGACCAGTATTGTTTGGAATATTCATTGCAGACATATCTTGGGACATCAAGAGCAAGATCAGTCTGTTTGCTGATGATACCAAGGTAGGCACGGTGGTGGATGACCTAGAGGGATGGCAGGGGTTGCTGGATGATCTGGCAAAGCTTGAAACCTGGTCAGACACTTGGCAACTGGGCTTTAATGCCAAAAAGTGAAGGTGCTGCATTTTGGGATGAAGACCCAAGGAGGAGTTACCAGCTAGGGGAGTGCAGCTAGCCCAGACAGAGGAGGAGAAGGATCTGGGTGTGCTCATTACAGGGTCAATGAACAACTCTGCACAATGTAGGAAGGCAGCTGCAAGACCAACAAAATGCTGGGTTGTATTGCAAGGGGTATATCTTCAGAGAGGAGGAGGTGATTCTGCCACTGTATGGGTCATTAGTTAGACCACACCTGGAGTACTGCGTGCAGTACTGGCGTCTGTATCTGAAGAGGGACATTAAGTTGCTGGAGGGGTGCGCAGAGCACAAAGATGATCAAGGGCTGGGGACTTATCATACGAGAGGAGGTTGAAGGAGTTGAACATGTACTCACTGGAGGAGAGGAGACAGGGGTGACATGATTGAAACCTTTAAATACATGAAAGGAATAAACAAGGCAGGTACAGAGGGTCTGTTCAAAGTAGGGAGGGAGGGCCACCAGGGCCATGATATGAGACTGGAGCGAGGAAGGTTCAGGAGGAGATGAGGAGACACTTTTACAGAGAGGGTGGTGGCTGGGTGGAATCGTTACCTGCTGAAGTGGTATGCAGTAGAACAGTGGACTGCTTCAAATGAGGATGGGACAGGACAAGGGGGAGGGTTAATGAAGGGGAAGGGTGGAAGGGAGGGGCAGCTGCAGAATAAGGGGTGCTAGCTGCACATTCAAGCAGACTTGATAGACCTCTAGGCCTTTATCTGCTGGCAAATTTCGTATGTTTGTATGTTGGTAAGTTTATTTAAGAAAATACCCATTGAGCCATTTGCTAATTTTCAGTGGTGTCCTGTAGTTGGTAAAGTAAGCAGTAAAGCATGCTAGGGTATTTGTCATGTTGGGATAATGAGTGCCTTTGTCCACTTTAGACGTGATGTTTTCCCAGTAACACACAAACACACACCGAAGTGCCTTATTGTGATTATAAAATGGATCCATTTATGCATTTACAATCATACATAGGCTATATTGTGGTCACTAGTGTCACCCCTGAGCTTGTACTAGGACAGTATCATGGGTGAAACTGGCTCTCCAACATTCAGTTTTCAGCATTTTTCTATCATTTTATAATAGTTGCTTAACATGAAACATAGACAATGCAGCATTAAATTACCATACAGAATTACTGCTACTACATAGAACATATAGCACTGTACATGGTGCATTGCAATTTGCAAACAAAACATATAAATAACTATTCCTTAAAAAACCAGGCGTACATGTCGTATTTAACTAGAGAACACTACAGCAAATAGTTTCTGTGCGATTACATGGTTTAATAGGTGTAACGCTAAACATTTTAGCTGGAAACTACTGAAGAATTTATTGCAAACTACTGAAACATTTAGTAAAAAGTTATTGTGCCATGGATATCTTGACATAGAGTAGCTACCAAGTTCAAAGCTTTACCTTTATGATTACTTAATTGAACAAATTGGTATTTTCTACATCCAATCAGGATGCAGAGATTTCCTAATCATTTCACGAGATATAATAACTCATGTTCCACATCTCTGGTGGGTTACAAGGTATGTAATAAAGCTAGGTGCCTTGAGTTGCCATGGGTATGTTTTATTAACCCAGTGCACTGGAGTTTCTTATTGAAATTTATACATATATATTTATTTATTTATTGAATTTTGTTGACCCGGTAAGCCCACTGGGCGTAGAAGTCCCTTTTTCAGGAGCAACCAGGGGGAGGGCGGATACAGATGGTAAGCAGCTGAAATCGAACCAGATTAAGCTGTTGGTGGTAATTTTAGTGAATGGGGGAAATTTGGCCAGGACACCATCTACAATGGTACAAATGATAAATAAACCCAGGAGAGGCTGGACCAGGGTGGGCTCAGGGAGGGAGAGGGTGGTGGAACAGAGTTGCATCCCTCCAGCTGTACCGCTCCACAATTCATTCACTCTTCTGGTGGATAGTGGTTCCTCTACAGAGGCACCTGCAGTGGAGACCAAGGAGGATGCTGGGAACCTTCACAAAGGAGACCTACAGGAGGGTGGCATGAGACCCACAGGGAAGGAAACAACTCCTGGTGGGGACTCAGTCATTAGGGGGTAGAAATGGGGGAAGGGGAGAGGAGGTAAGGTGCCTGCCTGGCGCCACGGCTTGGAGGAACAGGAAGCGAATCCTCAGGATCATGGGAGCAGCTGCACGAGGGAGGGAGCTGGATGTCATTGTCCACCTAGGGACAAATGACCTGGCTAGGAATGGGATCAGAGCAGTGCAAGAGGAGTTTGTGGAGTTGGGGAGAGACCTTAGATAAGTAGCGCATACAGTAACCTTCTCGGAGGTGCTGCCTGTCTATGGCAAGGGTGATGCTAGGGTACTCCTCACCAGGGAATTCAATGAATGGTTGAAAAACTGGTGTGGAGCTCAGGGTTTTGGCTTAATTGGGGACTGGGGAGCCACTTGGAGGGATGCAGACCTATACTGGTGTGATGGTCTGCATCTGTCCGGGGGGGAACCAGGATCCTAGGTGAGAGGTTTAAATGCTTTGTTGGCAAGCATTTAAACTAGCCAAGGGGGGGAGACACTGAAAAGGAGCAGGGAAATCCCAGCCTCCCCCCACAAACAACAGTAATTAGTGAGGTAAACACCAAGGTAGAGAAGTCATTAGGGAGCAGGACAGAAGTAAATGTAAAAAAAGACAAAGGCAGTAAGGACAGGAATGGGGCTAAAAGGGTAAGGCCATCAAAAGTGGAGGGTGATGAGCACCAATGCCTGTAGTCCTGTAACAAGCTCGCTGAACTAGTGGCCTTGATGGAAGAGGGTTGCCTGGATATTGTGGCAGTCACAGAAACATGGTACACAGAAAACCATGACTGGGATGTCAACATACCAGGATACACAATCTACAGGAGGGACAGGGAGGGTAAAAGAGGAGGAGGAGTAGCTCTTTATGTAAAGGAAGGGATCAAAGCAACAGAACTAAAGAGTAAACAGGGAGCAGATGAAACACTCTGGGTCACCCTGGAGACAGGAAATGGCACCACAATCCGCATGGGGGTTGTATACAGACCCCCATCTCAGGGAGGAATGGACAAGGAAATGATAGAAGGCTTCCTTAGAATGGCAGAAAAAGGGGAGATATTGTTGATGGGGGACCTGAATATGCCAGATGTTAACTGGCGCACCTTTGCTGCAGGCACATCCAAGAGCAGGGTCATTCTTGATGCCCTACAGGGGGCATGCCACAGACAGCTAGTATTGGAACCCACTCAAGAGGGAGCAGTCTTAGACCTGGTATTCTCAAATGCGTACGGAGAAAGAATCTCAGATTTAGAAGTGGGTAGCCATCTGGGAACAAGCGACCACCAAACAGTGTGGTTCACGATAAACACAGCCATACAATCAAGCCATACAAAAACAAGAGTATTGGACTTTAGGAGGGCTGACTTTGGGAAAATGAGAGAGTGCCTCAGAAAAGCACTAGCAAACAGGCAAGAAGGAGGGGTGGAAGAACAATGGGGAGTAATCAAAACAGCCATCACAGAGGCAACAAGCCTTTGTGTAAAGCAAATCAACAAAACACAACGAAGGAAAAATGCTATGGTTCTCAAAAGAGGTGGCAGGGAAGGTTAAGGAGAAAAGGATAGCATTCAGGAAATATAAGGAAACACAGAAGGAGAAGGACAGAGAACTTTATCAGTTAAAGCAGAAAGAGGCTGGGAAGGCAGTCAGAAAAGCAAAGGCCCAAACCGAGGAAAGGATAGCCAACTCTGTTAAGAAGGGGATAAGACCTTTATAGGTACATTAGGAGCGAAGAAAGACCAAAGGAGGGATACTGAGGCTTAATAAAGGGGAGGGAATGTGGGTAGAGGTTGACAATGAAAAAGCTGGGATACTGAACGAATATTTCTGCTCAGTATTCACAAAGGAAGAGGAGGGGGAGGTACCTAAACCAAACAAGAGAAACACTGTGAAGACGGGGGTCGATACCAGTCCATTTACAGAAGAAAGGGTTCTGAAAGGACTAATAAAATAGAAGGTGGACAAAGCAATGGGGCCTGATGGGATTCACCCAAGAATTCTAAAAGAACTAAGGGTAGAACTAATGGCACCGCTGACTACTCTCTTTAACAAATCGTGGGAGGATGGGGTGGTACCTGAGGACTGGATGTGATTCCTCTTCACAAAAGTGGGAGCAGAACAGAGGTAGGAAACTACAGACCAGTTAGTTTGACCTCAGTGGTAGGTAAAATGATGGAATCACTTCTGAAGGAAAGAATTGTTGAGTACCTAGAGGCCAGTGGGGCACAGGACCCAAGGCAGCATGGATTCATGATGGGAAGGTTGTGTCAGACGAATCTAATAGATTTCTTTGACTGGGTGACCAAAGTAGTAGACCAGGGAGAGGCTGTGGACATGGCTTACCTAGATTTTAGCAAGGCATTTGATACAGTCCCACACAAAAGATTAATACACAAGTTAGCCAGCCTTGGAGTGGGTCCCAAGGTGGTAGCCTGGATAAAAAATTGGTTAGACAACAGGCAGGGACATTGGGTTACTGGGACTGAGAAAGGGCAAATTCCATTTTGCACATTGTAAAAAATGGCACCGTCACCGGTGTTCTAAGCCAAATCCGTTTTACCGGTGTTTGGTTTGTGTACTTTATTTAACAATTTTTAACTCTGTTAACATGCATTTTAGCAGTTTTGACCTCCACTATTGCACATCCTTCCATCTTTATACCAATTTAAAGTTATTTTAGGTACAAAATATGATGGCAGCAACAGCACTACAGTCCCCATCCCTGAGATGTGATGGAAGCAGCAACAACACTGTGTCCCCCCTTCCTCAGATGTGATGGAAGCAGCAGCACTGCGGTCCCTATCCATTAGGTGTGATGGCAGCAGTACCACGTTCCACATTCCTTAGGTGTGATGACAGTATCAGCACTATGGCCCCCATCCCTCAGGTGGGACAGCAGCAGTACAACATTCCCCATCCACCAGTGATTATGGCAGAAGCACTACAGCCCCCGCCTCTCGGGTGTGGTGGCAGTATCAGCACTATGGCCCCCATCCCTCTTGTGGGACAGCAGCAGTACAACATTCCCCATCCACCAGTGGTTATGGCAAAAGCACTATGGCCCCCTGCTTCTCAGGTGTGATGGCAGTAGCAACAATGCAGACCACATCCCTCAGGGATGATGGCAGTAGTGACAGCACTATTATCCTGTTTCTTCAGCACCCACATCCCACATGCACAAGTTACAAATTACTTAGTCGCTTTGCTTGCTAGAACTCAGATGTGAATTAATCTGAACCACCACCACTAGTAAGGTGGACCAAATTTGTTTTTTCCTATCATTTAACTGCCTGAATTGGATTTCTGTCTGTGACACCACTGACCAGGGTTTGGGAACAGGTTTGGGTGTTGGAGGACCAGCGGGGGGTGAAGGCTTGAGTGTCCAACGACCACTTGCCTTCTCCTGCGAGGGAGGGTATATTCACAGCTCAGCATTTGTTGGCCCCAGGTGGAGGCTGAAGGCATGGCAACACATTGGCCCTCACTGCGGAAGAGAGCATGATAGACGTCAGCTTGTGCCTTGACATCATGTGGCCTGTCACGCTCCCACGAAAATGGAAAAACATCTTCTGGCCACCCAGAGGATGGCTTCTGGTCCCTCCATAAGCATGAAGCCCCAAACACATGTGTTTGTTCTGACCCCTGCCATGCCTGGGATATTCAGGAAGCTCTTTAGTGTGATTGTCTTCCCCTGTTAGCCTCCCACACGGGTAGGGGCCCACCGATGAAGGGTTACTTCGGGTTACCTGGTAGCATGGCCATAAGGGGCAGTGGATGGTGGTGGGAACTCAGCAGCGGTGGTAGGGGGGCTTGGCAGGCCTGAAGGAGTGGATGGCCAGGGAGTAGGAGGAACAAAAAAAAACTGCCTGAATTTGATTCTTTGAAATAGTGTCTTCACCTAAAAAAAATTCACAAGTGATTAGTGGAGGACCTTCTAATGCATCTCACAAACATGTAGATTCCTTTTTTTCCCTTGGTCTCCATGAATAGGGTGTCTCTCAGTTTTCATGTCTGAGCTGAATTGTGAATTAAGCACCACTCTACCCACCAACATCATACAGCCCCTGGGGTCTTACCTTCCGTGTGTCACTGAATGTGCTTTCAAATCCACTGGCCAAGCATAAGTACACATAAACACGTAACATTTGCTTTTTATTAAAGCAGTCTGTCAGAAAACTTTTTGTTGTCACAGAGACTGATACAACAGGTGGGAGAGAAGGTGCAAATGATGAAATGGGCAGACTAGGTGGGCCATCAAAGTCTATGTTTCTATCCCATTCACCTAAATAAGTAGTAAATCAGCTTGTGCCTTGTGAACATACTTTCATTCAGACTAATTTTCAATCAAACAATTGAGGATTTTGGATGGCCCTGCTGATTATAAACTTGAATAAACTAGTTGGTAACAGTGATCCTGCACTTAGCAATCTATATCCTAGATGTTCATATGTAAAAAATACAATAAAAACCTGACTAAAGTCTAAAAGCAAGCTTATAAAACACAAAATGTATCTGAACATTTATATTTACCTATACAGCATCATTGCAGCCCGAGTACAACTCAGATAAATTACATGGTACCCTGACTACTGTATGATGTAGTAAACATATATTGGTATTTTTTTTATATTTTTTTGTAAACTGGGTAAACCCACTAGGCAAAACTGCCTGTTTTCAGAGGTGACCCAGGAGTACTGTGGAGGTTAAGTGCCTTGCTCAGACTCACACAGTATGCAAGTGGAGGTTGTGGGAATCAAACCCGTCTTCTAACTGTACTCAGTTCAATCACTGTTTGTTACTCTAACCACTAGGCTATACTGCCAGTCATAACACCCATATTAATGTTTTAATATATGATTTCAATAATAGTGCACAGTACCTACAGTGCAAATTATGAACATTGAACACTTTGCAACATTTTACTAAAACTGAATTATTTCCCGCTCTATCTGCTTATGTTTTCTTACATCAGAGTGGGTGTATAGTTGACAAAGCACTGTAAATAGCCTCAGGTAGCACTACTGCTTGAAATGCCAGGGACTCCGGATCAGAAGTGAATTCGGGTTGCTAGAGGTCTGGCCAGGGGAGTAGGATCGAGCACCTGGGGCGCTGCTCTCCTCCTCTGGGAACGGTGGCCTGCAGGTCCTGCTGCTTTACCGCCACCTGGGTGACCACAGGTGGTGGTGCAATGAGGCTCTAGAGCAATCGGGAAGAGAGGAAGCTAGCCAGGATCTGGAGTAGTGGCATGTCTCTATGTGCCCTACTTCCTTGGATCCCCTCGAGTGTTGGTGCCCTCAGGGACAGAGACCAGAAAACCAGTAACAATCACCCCACATTGGCTGCTGGTAGAAGGGACCCAGCTGCCCCAGACTTCATAACCAGTTTCCATGAGGGACCCACTGGGCTGCCCGACACACATTAAAGGACTGTGGAAGTGTGACCTGGGGTCCCCTTCCTTCCCACCTGGGGGGTACAGCCTAGGCAGGATGGGGGCAGGCTCACAGGAGCTCCTGAGCATTACCTGGGGTGAAGCAAGGGGATACCCAGCCTAGGGATCTCTGAAAAGTCGAGACTGATGCTGTGAGAAGGGGGCATAGAAAGAGAAAATAAAAACATTTAAAAATATGCTGAAATCATAGGGATTCTGTGCAGTGAAATGCAATCTCCGTGAGGCACCGGTACAAGAATTCAAAATCCGCAAACCAAGCAGGATTCCGTGATTTTTACCGGTGTTACCGGTAAACACGGAAAACCATTGTCCCTGACAACAGGATGCAAAGGGTAGTAGTAAATGGAGTCCACAGTGAAGAAAGGAGGGTTACTAGCGGGGTACCGCAGGGTTCAGTACTGGGACCAGTCCTTTTTAATGTCTTTATAAGTGACATTGCAGAGGAACTGGAAGGAAAACTATGCCTCTTTACAGATGACACAAAGATCTGCAACAGGGTTGATACACCAGATGGAGTGGAAAGGATGAGAATGGACTTGGCAAGGTTGGACGAATGGTCAAATATATGGCAGCTCAGATTCAATGCAAAGAAGTGCAAGGTAATGCACCTGGGAAACAAAAAACCCAGGCAAGAGTACACAATGGGGGGTGAGATACTGACAACAGTAAAAATGGAAAGGGACCTGGGGGTAATTATATCAGATGACCTTAAGGTGGGCAAGCAATGTGAAAAGGCAGTAAGGAAGGCTGGGGGGATACTGGGATGCATAGGGAGAGGCATCAATAGTAGAAAACAGGAAGTTGTTATCCCTCTGTACAGACAGTTGGTGAGACCCCATCTGAGTACTATGTGCAGTTCTGGAGACCCCATCTCCGCAGAGACATAGACAGAGTGGAGGCTGTCCAGAGGAGGGCAACCAAAATGGTGCAGGTTCTGCACCAGAAGACATACGAAGAAAGACTAAAGGAGCTTAATATGTATACCCTTGAGGAAAGGAGGGAGAGATGGGACATGATAGAAACTTTCAAGTACCTCAAGGGACTCAACAAAGACCAAGAGGGTGGCATCTTTCAGAAAAAGAGATGTGCAAGAACAAGGGGGCACAATTTGAAGATAGAGGGAGGACGGTTCAGAGGTAATGTGAGGAAGTATTTTTTCACAGAGAGGGTTGTGGATGAATGGAACAGCCTCCCTGAGGAGGTCGTGGAGTCAAGAACAGTGGGGGAATTCAAGAATGCATGGGACAGACATAAGGCAGTCCTAGTGGGGGGTAGGAGGAAGTAAGCTGTTGGTTAATTAGGATCTGCAGCTTATCTCTTAGGTAGGAAAATGGGCAGACTAGGTGGGCCAAGCGATCCTTATCTGCCGTCACATTCTATGTTTCTATGTTTCTATGTAAACACATATTGCCTTTTATAAACTAATCAGAAAGCAATATTTTTATTAAGACATTTTGTAAGCTCTCATAATTAAATCAGTTATTGGGCAGAATAATTATGATGACATACTACAATTAAACTGCATGGAACGATCATTAGTCAGACATATTGCTTCATTTTCCCTGCCCTATAATGGCATATGACCATAACCCTGATGTGTTTTATTGCTTGCATTCCATCCCAGGACACAGTGCAGATTTTGTTTATGATTTCCAAATGTTTTTTTAACACCAAAAAAAACAATTGTGTAGACCGCTGCTATCAGCCTCACGTAATCTTTTTTCCCTCCACCTAGTCCATTCTCTGTAAATCTGATTCCTCTACTGCAATTCATTTTCACTTGTTATCTGCTTTTGTTCTTGTCCATCCTGCACTATGTTGTCCAGGCAAGCTATAACCTTTTTCCCTTGTGTGCTACTTCTCCTACTTGGCATGGATGCACTGGCACTTCTAGCCGAGACCTCCTCTCTCTACTCTGAGGCCCCCTGGGGGAACTTTACATACTCCAACATATTGGCTGAGGATTATTCAATAACAATTCCATCAGTGCTCCTTAGCTACAAGTATACTGACGTACTGCTAAGACACATTCTACGTAGGAAAATTACCACCCCTGGGACTGTCTCACAAGCCATTATGCTTGCCATGGTGTGGGTCACAATACTATCCCTTTCCCTTGTAGGTGGCATTGAACCTAACCCTGGCCCTAGAGCCAACCCAACTTTATCTTACTCTTGCTTTGCCCATCTCTTGCCTCAGGCTCAGGGCCTAACCATGGCCCACATAAACATTCTGAGTCTCTTGCACAGTCTCCCTGAGCTTGAGGCCTGGGTGCATGCCAATAACCCTGACATTCTTGCCCTATCCGAAACTTGGTTGAAACCCTCTGTTACTGATTTGAGCTGCTCCCTTCCAGGGTATAACCTGCTCCATGTTGACCAACCCTCTTCCAAGGGGGGGGGGCTTACATTATACTATAAATCGCACCTTAATGTCTTTCTTGTACCCACCCCCCCTCTCAATAACTGTGAGGTTCTTCACTCAGTCCTACTTCTTGGTGGTGCCAAAAATTTGCACATCTTCTGCGTATATATATTCTGCCCAGAAACAGCAAGACTGGCTTAGAGAAGATCGCTGAGCTGATTCCTAGCGTATCTAAGAAAAATGAGGTAATCTGCTTGGGTGTTTTAACCTCGACTGGCAGGGTCCTGACTCCTCTGTCCTTACTTCCTCTATTAGTAAGGCCAATCTTCTACAACTAATTGATCCCCAACTAGGTTCTCTCAGAATGGCTCCAGTTGTACCTTAATTGACCGGATCCTCGCCAATCAGAAAGACCTCTACTCCTCTGCTAGTGTTCTTACTGACTCTATCAGTGATCACTGCCCAGTTTTTTGTGTTAGAGGCACCCCGACTCCTTCAAATCTCCCCAGAGTACTTTCCTTTTCTGACTTCTCGGAAGTTTGACCAGGCTATGTTCCTTCATGATCTTAACCATGTTGACTGGTCTCCCATCTTTACTACCTCTGACATCAGTCTTGCCACTGACTATTTCAATACAACCCTTCTAGCCTTGCACAGCAAGCACATCACAATCTCGATGCGAAGAGTCAGAGGGAAAGTGACTAAGTGGCTGAAGCGGCCACTCCAGAAATTGCTTAAGTGCTGTGACAAACTTTGGTCAAAATGGAAATCCTCCTCTGGCCAAGCTGACCTAGATGCATACTGCTCCCTGCGCCACACTTGCAAGAAGGAGGTTCATATTGCCAAGAGCAATTACTACTGTGAACTTCTCAAATCCTCTGCTGCTAACCCCAAAAGTTACTGGTCCCAAATTAAAGAGATAATGGATAACACCAAGTCACAGATTCCCAATGACTTAATGATTAATGACTCGCTCTGTAACAATCATAGGACTATTGCCAATGCCTTCAATGAGATTTTTACTAAGGTTCCCAATACCCCTCCTCTCACATCCCATGGGTCACAATCCCCTCCATCTCCTCGGGCTCCACATGATGCACCTCCTATTTTGATTCTCTCCCCTGTCACCCGTCCTGAGGTCCTAAAACTGCTGAATACCATTCCTATGCACGGCAATACTAAGTTGGATGGGCTAGAACCCTATATCCTTAGACTAGCTGCCCCACTTCTTGCCACTCCTGTAACTCATCTTTTCAACCTTTCCATTTTCTCCTCTATGGTGCCTTCAGCATGGAAATCAGCTAAGACTATTCTGGTTTTCAAGAAAGGGGACCCCAAATTACTGTCTAATTATCATCCCATTGCACTTCTGCCTATACTCTGCAAGATTCTTGAGAAATTAATGCACCGCCAGATATCTGCTCACTTACTCCAATTCAACATCCAGTCCCCTGTCCAGCATGGTTTTAGGGCTGGTCATAGTACCACCACTGCTCTCACTCTTTTTACCAGTGAGGTAAAATACAGCATGGATAAAGGTCTCCTTACTGGTGCTGTGTTCATTGACCTCACCAAGGCCTTCGATCTAGTAAATCACACTCTGCTCCTGAATAAACTTTATACCTTTGGTGCCTCTAGATCCACAGTGTCCAGGATCCCCAGCTACCTTGACAATAGGTCACAGTCTGTCCTCTTTGGCAAGGTTCTCTCATCTCCTTCCCCATCTCCTGTGGAGTCCCTCAGTGCTCCATCCTAGGGCCTTTGCTCTTCTCCATATTTGTCAATGATATTCCAGCCTCTAATCCACATTGCCATTCAATTATGTAAGTTGACGACTTGGTCCTTTACACTGCCTCCAGTTCAGTCATGGACATCAATGATCACCTATCATCTGGGTTCCAAGAACTCCAGTCCTGGTTCTCCTCCAGCTCCCTCTTACTCAATTTACCGAAAACCCAGGCCATGCTCTTTGGGTCCTCTAAGAAACTTTCTACAGTGTCGCCAGAGTTTCATGTGCTTTACCTTGATGGGTCATCAGTCTCCCCTACTGTCTCCTTTAAATATTTGGGGGTGTTGCTTGATCCCACACTTAACTTCTCTGCTTATAAAATGAGGTGTGCAAATCAGTCAACATCAAGATTGGGGCTTCATATCATGTGCGTCACTCATTAACTCTGGCTGCCAGGATCTCTCTCTAGCTTAAGGAGTCCTTCTCCCCACCCTACTTTATGTGCTCTCTCTCTCTCTCCTTTCCCATGCAAACACCATCGGCCTTCGCAAATGGGATGTTGCTTATAACAACATTTGCAGATTTGCCCTATCAGCACTTCGCCTAATGCACCACTGCTTGCTTTACTCTGCCTTGCATGGGTTGTCACCTAGTTCCTGATGTTCCTATCAATGGGTTGTTTCATTGACTCCTTAACCAGATATTCTCGTCCTGCCTCACTAGGGTCGATGCTCTCCCCCTTGCCTCAGTCCCACACTCTGAGGTCCTCTGATGCCCAGCTACTCTCCATCCCGTACTGTTCCACTAAAATGGGGGAACAAGATTTCTCTCATTTTGCTCTGAAATTCTGGAACCCTCTGTCTACCCACCTAAAGTGCTCCTTATCTCACTCCTCCTTCAAAACTGCCCTTTTTTCTCACCTATATTCACTTGATACTTGTGACTGCACCTAACCTTGTTTGATCTTCTGCTTTTTCTCTTCCTTCCTTCATTGCTACTTCCTATTATACTATTTATTGGTGTAGCGCTCACCCATACTAACTCTGCCCATCCCTGCGTGGATGGTTTTATGTGTTATGTTTGATGGATGTTTTCATTTGTGTGTTTAGCTTACTCTTATTATTGTTGGACACCTGCTAAGCACTGTCCTGTACTGTTTCTATGCTATCTATGACTGATTGTATGATTGTATTATGTAATCTCCCAGGTTGTGCCTGAAAATGGGCATGGTTATTGCCCAGTGTGCTCACCCAGTCATCAAAAGCTAATAAATAAATAAATATTATCAGGTTTACCTGAGTGTGGGATGGTAATTTGTGTTCCTTTTCTGTAACAACCCTATATCTCTGCCTGGCTTTTTTCCCCTTCTCATTCTGCTTAATGCCCCATTCTTTGACACCTGGACCCTCATTGCCATGCAGCCGAGAATTTCTCAGGCTGCCATGTACCCATGGCCACCCTCAAGGTAGGGGTGGGGGCTCCCTGAAACAGTTTGAAGTTTAACCTCATGTGGGACATCTCGGTCAAGGATGAGGGCCAGATATACTGGGGTTGCGAGCCCCCGGTGCAGGGGGAAATTTTCCTTGCTCCTGGTGTACCTCCTGAGGTCATGTGGTAGACAACATCATGATGTGTGTACACTGAGCATGTCTGTATGTTGGCACCCACAGCTGTCTCCTCCTCTGCATGCTTCTCCTGCTGCACTACAACCTGTGGTCACCAGGTTGCAGTGCTATGGCAGAGGAAGTAACCCACCCTCCTGGGAAGTGGAGAGAGTCCTCTGGGATGCTTGATCCTCCTCCCCCAAGCCGGCCCCCAGTGACCCAAGATCGCTGCCAATCCCAGATCAAAAGTGGTAGCACTACCACTGTACCAGTGGGCCATCTTCTCTTTGGCCTTTTTTTATTTTTCTAAAATAATCACTGGAGGGCTGTAGGCCCTGTGACAGGAACAGCACTATTCAGAGTAAAGTAAAGTAGATAGAGTAATTAACGGAACTGTTGAAAAGAGGAGATGTGTGTGAGACCCATTTGCTTACATGAGATAAGGATAAACTTGACAGGTTTCATAGACTAGTGAGCCCATATCCCTATGCATAATTAAAATGATTTTCCAGGATCCTAAACAAATTTTGGAAAATCTAATATTCTGGCACAGTTCAGCTTACATTCAATCATGGTCAATATTTATCTTCCATAATTCTTAATTGCTGAGGACAATTGGATGAAGATAGGATCTTTGTGTCCTAGACATCCTGCTTTTCCCTCTGCTGAAGTCCTAATTCTTTATTTTGGGACATCATATTCTGTTGCAGTAGAACTGACTATGATCTCACTAACAGATAGTGACTTCGGGGGAGAGAAATGCATACATGTGAGATGAAGTCTGAGACACAAAGACCCCATTGTCATGCAAATGTCCTCAGCAATAATGAAGAAAATTAAAGTACACAGTGAAGTGTCTGAATAAAAATGTCTTTAAACAGTGACCTTAACATGTATATTTGTAAGTGTCATTGAATTAGCTGCATCACCTTGTAAAATTACTGTAAGCATAGCTTAATTCGAAAAACTAGGAGTGGTTCTTAATGTAGGTCAACATTTTAGATGTTACTTAGGTCTTTGAGTTGAATATTTTGGTTTAATCTAATATTTTTGATTTGTATGTTCCCTCTACAGACAAGTACTGAACTGGTGCAACCTGTAAGTAATGCTGAAAAGTGTTCCCGTCATACATTATACATCATGCATTATATTTACACCATTGCTAGAATTAATTCATTAGAGTGTTCTATTTCTCAAAAACACATTTTCTCAAGCTGTGCTTATAAAGTTTTTAATTTTAAAACGTTTACATGTTTTCTTTGCTTCTTTTTCTTTGCTCATTTACTTAAATTGACAATTGAAAATACCATGTTTGCTTTTCTGTTTCCTCATCAAATCATCATCTTTTATCTTTATTTTTCTGTCTGCTTAAAGCCTGATTCTTCAAAAAGTCTTTCCCTCTCTAACCTGGCCATGGACGAGAGCCCATATTCTGGTTCAGCAGAAGATATTACCAGATCACAATCTGACCTAGGTTCCCTCAGCTGGGACATAGACATTAGCACAGCCAGTGTCAGCCAGGAGACCTGTATAGGTGATTCTTTTGGAGAGCCACAGTCCATCTCTGGGGTACAACAAACATTGGTTGAGGCTGTCAGTCCTTTGCCCACTAGCTTTTGGACTCCTGCAGGACAGCAGAAAGAGGGGCTGCAATCTGTTGCTGTGGAAGAATGGCAGGAGGCTCCATTAGAGGAACGTGAAGCTGCTAGAAGTGTTGAATACAGGGCCCAGGAGACCAATCAGCAAGCAGCAGAAGAAGAGGTAAAGCAGGAGATATGTGCCCCAAGAAACCATAACACAACTCCTGAAACCCAACATGCAGGTGAAACAGAACCTGAATCTGAAACTAGATATGCAGACATTGATGAAGGGAAAGACACCAGACCTACTAATGATACTGAGAGAGAACTTGCAGAGAGGTTTAAGAATGAAGGTTCTGAATACACCCGGAAAACTGCTGGTAAACATTATGAAGAATCGGGCAGACAAAGGATTGAAACCACAGACAACACGTGGGCTATAAGGGAGCTAGAGGAGGATGATGGAAAGATTAAGGAACATTACAGAGAGGAGTCAGAAGTGAGACACTGTATAAATACTCGAGATTCTGAGGTAAACTGTACAGAGGAGTTAGACAGCAGATATGGCCACTTTGCACACAGCACTGAAGTAAAGTATGAAGAGAAACTAGGAGAAAAAAACAGTATCATTGCAGCGGGCACTGAGGTTAAACCTGTGGCTGATTTAGAAAAAATTACTTGTGGGGATAAGGACCACACTATAGAGTATGTTGAAACAGAAGAGTTTATTAATAATAAAATGAACATAGAAGTGGCAGCCATAGAAAATAAGCAGGAGGTAGGATACAGGAAGATTCAGTGCAAGGGCAGTAATCTTGTTATGTCAAACCACTCAGCACATGAAATAGTAAGTAGTGAGAAGGTTGTATATGATGCTAAGTTACAAACAGAAGAAGTTATTAGGAAAGAAGTGGAAGTCTGTGGTTTCCAAACTGACAAAACTACCAGTGTGTATCAGACTGCATGTAACCAGCTTGAAAAAGAAGTTGCCCTACAACCTGAATCAGATAGTGCAGCCCAGCAATGCCATAATGTATCTTGTTTAGATAAAGCTGGAGAATATTATGTAGATAATGCAGGAATATCAAAGGCTGAAGATCATGAAAGCAGTATCCCTGGGAGCGGAGCATGTGACCCCTGGGGAGCAGACCAGAATCAGATTTGGCCAGAAAGCTGGGAGCCAGCAGTTAGTGATAGTTGGGGGTTTTCAAGTCCACTTGAAAGCCAGACAAATGGATTTAATTATTGTCAGCCCTTTGATGAACAACAAGACATAAAAGAAGGTAACATGGAAAATGCCTGGCCATGTTTTAATGAAAATAGTGGCTCTTGGTCTTCACAAGATATAGGATATGTTGGTTACCACTATGGAAATACCAGTGCAACTCAAAACATTAAGAATCAGGAAACACCTTTACAAGAGGGTTCGGTTGAGGAGCAAGAGAGAGTGTTAGCAGAACAGAACCAGGAAAGGATATAGCTAGTATCCAGGTTCAGTTTCGAATGGAGAACTCCAGAAATGCTAGCACCGAGAGTTCATCCAGCCCAAAAGACAATGAGACCAACAGCTCAGATTTATCTGAAGATGAGATTGCTAACCGGAGATATGGATTGTTGTACCGGGAAATAGATGCTGACAAAGAAGAGGTACATACCCCAGTATGTAGCGTAGCATAGAAAACCATTCCTTAGGTCATGCCTGAACCCTTATTTTATAGATGACATCATTCTTTCCCACTTCATAATTATTCCAGAGTTTGTTAGAAAGGGCTGTGATAGCCAGTAACAAAAAAGGTGTGCTATAAAGGTATAATGTTAAGTGTCTAAACTCTGGAAACAATACAGGCTTTTAGAATCTCAGTAGGTGTCTTTTTAAGTTAGTTCCAGTATCATTGGTCATCAAAGAAGAAGCCTTTTGAGTTCACAAATGCTTGCACTGTATCATTTTGTTCATTGATTGGCATCACGTTGCCTATACATATTCCTTCTTACAAACCCTGCTTTATTTATGATCATGTTAAATACTATCCCTTCCTATTTCAAACCTTCCATGTGCTTTTTAACTTTATTTACATTCTAAGTGTGTAGGATAAGGAATACTAACTGCAACAAGAGATGACATGTTTGCCTTTTCATTTTTTAGGTGTCTAACAATACATTCAATGGATTCACACAGGTAGGACCAAGAATGACTCTACAAAAGCCATCGTAATGCCAGTTACAAAATGAAAGTCCTTAGCAGCTGAAAAGATCTTCAGCACAATCCCATTGTGTTTTTTATGGTATGCAAAGTTTTAATAAGATTTCTCTGACTTTCCACTGATTGTATTTTCTGTTCATATTGCAGCCTGATGCAGGTGCTGATCCGTTCGCATCACAGTCTAACCAGAACCTGATTGATACAGTGGTGAGTCTCATAACTCTCATAGTTTTCATTTGCAAATGTGATCCCTTGTAACACAGTGACACTTTCTAGAAGAGCGAGACTATGAATGCTGCCAGCATCTCAGCAGTGTTTGCTTGCCACTAAGCAGCAATTGATTCTGTTAAATGTATCTAGTGAGTCACAAAATTACAGTATAGTGCAGCAACTGTTATGTGTCAAGTTTGCTGCATTGGGAAAGTTTGATGCTGGCAAGGTGTCAGACAAAACTGCTCAGCTGGATAGAAAGGCAAAGTAATACATTAAGCAACCAGCTTTCTGTTACCATATCTTCATCAGCATGTAGAAAAAAAATAAACCAATTCATCTGAGAGTGCCCTCTGACTCTCGCCTTTCCTGTCATTGCCCGTTTCTCTCTGGGCTCTTCCTTTCACTTGTCTGAGAAGATTGGATCAACATAGGAATTGAAATGTGAAGTAAGATTACCAGGTTATCTTAAACTGTGGCAGCTTATTATATTTCACTGTAGCAAGCTCCTCCATGCAATGAAAAAAAGAGCTCATTTGAAATTAGTGCTGATGCACAATAACTGATGGAGTGCTCTCTGGAACCAAATAATGTAACAGTCGACTCTCGAGTTTCTGATTTTATCACAGTTAGAACTGTGACTAAAAGACAGAGCCCTCCTGCAGACATTACTCAGTAGTCTTGTTTGAAAACAGCTACTACCTTATGTGTTAAAGTTGGCAAGTATACATTGATCACTGTGTTACAGCAGCAGTGATCTTGCAGGTTGCCTAATTATTTATGACTTGGATAGCCTATACATTATATACATAAAACAGAAGATATGATAGGATAGAAAATATAAGTTGTATACTTTTTTCTAACAGCTGATTTCACGGAATTTGGTTGTCCCTCTAAATGGCAACAGCAGATTAGAAACATAGAAACATAGAAGTTGACGGCAGATAAGGACCGCAAGGCCCATCCAGTCTGCCCATTTGTTTTTCTACCTTATAAATGTGCCATCGGCCTATGCTCTGTCAGTGGTCTATCTATTCATACTCATCTAGATTGCTCCCTTATGCCTATCCCATGCCTGTTTGAAGCCCTGCACCGTATTCATAGCCACCACTTCCTGAGGTAGACCATTCCATGCATCCACCACCCTTTCTGTGAAAAATAATGTCCTCACTTTCCCCCTTATTCGGCCTCCCTCTAATCTCATGCTGTGTCCTCTTGTCCTGCAATTTTTCTTATATTTAAACATGTTAGACTCTTTTACCTTGTTAATGCCCTTAAGGTGTTTGAATGTTTCGATCATATCACCTCTCTCCCTCATTTGCTCAAGGGTATACATATTGAGCTCCACTAATCTGTCCTCATATGTCTTCTGATGCAGTCCCTGCACCATTTTGGTTGCCCTTCTCTGGACTGCCTCAATTTGGTTAATGTCCTTGTGAAGGTGTGGCCTCCAGTACTGCACACAGTACTCCATATGGGGCCTAACCAGTGTCTTAAAGATTGACTTCTACTTCTAGATGCTGACTTCAGCATTCTAAACCTGAAAGATGACTACTTTAGTTTAGAGACCTTGGCAGCCTCAATAAAGCCTTGATAATGTTACTGGTCAATATTTTCTATATTGGGTTGGCATTGTTCTGTTTCAATATGGCATAAAGCTTTTGTTTGAATCTGGTACACATGGGGAAAAGCAGACTACTTTTATTTTACAGAGCCAAAACAAAAAAAGCAGCTCGAAGAAGTGCCTAGCCCCACAGAGTGCACAGTCCAAAACAAAAGGGGTGTGGCATTTTCAGTTTATTTCTGTAGCAGTTCTGCTCTTGTACTTGAGGAAGTTGAACAGCTACAACCTCGTGCCTGCCTAAAGTAGATTACGGTTTGATAAAATTACTATTACCCTTCAACTGTACCATAGTGAGTTTGGTAAAACGTGTCTGTTCTGAGAGATTGAAACCATGATGAGGTAAAAATAATGTGGCAAACTGGAATGCTAGAAAGGGGTTATTAGTATAATATTAGCTATCATTACACGTTTATATGAGTTGAGTTGAGAAAGAAATAATGTGACCAAACTGCCCATCCCTGGATTTTCCATGTATTCCGTAGAACTTATGCTAGAAACTGAGCTTGGAAACTACAGAGCATTCTCATATATTTCCATGGTCTTTCATGTAAATCAGAATGTCATTTACCAGGTTTCCATGGTTTGCATGACTAAGTCTTGTATCCATAGTAGTTTATTTTCATGATAGCATGGAAAGATGTACTTTCCCCATGGGATTCTATGCTTTTTTATGCTTTTCTATGGTTTGTGTGCTCCTTTCCGTGGAAAATACTGATGAGGACCATGGAACACCTTGTTAACACCACCGTGATTTGCATGGAAACCATGAATGAGGTGTTCAGATATTCCCTAGATTCCAGTTTTCTGAGATATGTTCCATGGAAACCATGGAAGAGCTTGAGAAACCATAGATAATCTAGGGATGGGTAAGGTAAGGTAATGTTTATTTATATGTTGCCCAATCCCGGAGGTTCTGGGTGCCTTACACAGTAACAGGCAGGGTAATACGGGATAATAAAACAAACTGTGAAACATAAATACATTAAAATACAACATATAGTTTTTTTTTTTTTTTTATTTTTTTTTTTATATTTGACCTTTATCCTGGCAGGACCACCAGGCCATCCGCCCTGGTCACGGCTCCCGGAGACCTCAACCGCCGTCTATTGCTGCTGGGGACCCACAGTCACCCCCGGCTTGCCCCCCGGAGGGTGGGCCGGCCACCTTCGTGGCCCCGGAACTGTAACTAGTCGGGTCCCCGCAGCGACGGCGGCTATGTGAGGCTCTCCAGGGAGGGCTTCATTTACGGTGGTCCTGCCCGCCTTCCTTTTTCCGCCTTTTACACCCCCGGGAAGGAGGCGGGGACGTGCAATGACGCCAGCGTCCGCCCGGCCTCCCCTCCCACGTCAGGCGTCCGCTGCGGGAACTCCTGATCTCCACCAGGGGTCCCCAACGCACCGATAGTGACCCACACCTCCCCGGCGAGGAGAGCTGCCCATCGGACACTCAATCCTACTCCTTCGTTGGCCCTCCGACGACCCGGATCCGCTCGAGTCTCGGTCGCCGCGCCGCAAGCGGAAATCCCACCGCTGCGCCGACGGGCCGGCCCTATTAAAATACAACATATAGTGCAGTTATGAATGATCAGTAAATGCAGTCTTAAAAATACAAAACAACTCTTGTTAGTCTGGGAAAGCCAATTTGTAAAGATGAATCTTAAGACCCCTCTTGAATGCCTCCACCATTGGGGCTTCCCTAAGAAAAATGGGAAGCAAGTTCCAGAGGATCAGGTCAGCAACCTCAAAGGTTTGATCAACAGATATTTTTAACCTATCCCTCAGAACTGCAAGGAGGCTCATGGTAGAGGAGTGGAGGGGGTGGACTGAGGTGGAAGGTGACAGAAAATCAGCCAGGTAGGCAGGTCCCTGTCCATATAGATCCTTATAGGTGAGCAAGCCCACCTTGAAGGTGACCCTCCATATGACAGGCATCCAGAGCAGAGCTCACAGAACTGGGGTCACAAGATATGATTTAGACAGGCCTGTCAGTAACTTGATCGCTGTGTTCTGTACCAGCTGCAGCCAGTGGAGGACCCCCCCACTGACCCCAAAGTACAGAGCTTTACAGTAATTAAGCCTGGATGTAACAAAAGGCATGTACTAATGAAGGCAAGTTCTTGGGCGGAACTAGTGTTTAATTCGGGTGACATTCCTTAAGTGGTGGAAACCACTTTGGACAACAGATGACACCTGAGCATCAAGCGTCAACCTGACATCCAGGAAGATGCCCAGATTTCTCACCCTTGAGGAAGTCATCAATGGGATGGTTCCCAGGACCCATCCTGTTGCCACCCTGGAGGCACTCCCATCACACCCATGACCTGGCTTAATCACCAGGACCTCTGTCTTGTTGGGATTCAGTCATAACCATTTGGAGATCATTGGTTCCATGTCACCACAGTGACAGGAAATTCACCGACTGTCACTACAGCGATGGCACAGCACCACCAATTGGCATTGTGCCATCGCTGTCCACCCCCACACTACCCATGCAGGGGCTCTGCCCCCTTCCCTTTAGAAAACCAACTCCAAATTGGAGTTGGTTCAGGGGAGGGAAACTCCCAAGAGACAGCAGTGTTGGGAAAACAGCAGACCATCACAGCGAACTGTTGATTTTGTCGCTGTGATGGTCTTCGCTGTGTTCCCGTCACTGTGGAATGGCATACTGAGGACATCTAGTCCTGGAACTTGGTGAGGCAGTTGTTATGCATTTCCATGGCATCATGTGTGCCAGGGGAAAAGGATATATGCAGTTGGGTACCAACTACATAGCGGTGAAAACTAAAACTGTAACGCCTAATGAGCTCACCCAGGATAGGCTTTCAGATGATCAGAACTGAACTCGAACCCTGGAACAAGTAGCCCCAGTGAACCCGAACCGAACGCAAACCTAGTACTATATGCAAACTGTAGTACATCAGTAGAGTCAATTCAGTTTAAGTAGAGAATGTGCAAAAATATTTACTGCATTCATCCACTCTTCCTAAAGCTGCCTTGTTGTTTCGGCTACATGGGAACATGAATATGATTGCTATTCTGGTGTGCAGACCATGCTCTAATGGTATATAAGTTGAGTGTAGGAGTCTTTTCTATATGTGGGAGTTTTAATCAGGCAAAGGGAACATACCTGTCCTCTGTTTAAATGTTACTTTAAACTTGTTACTTGCACCCTGGATATTTTACCCCCTAGTAATCATAAAAGCGGATCTTGGTCCACTGCAACACCTAGTACTGCGTTGTTATACTAATTTTCTTTTGTGTCCAGAAGTGCTGTAAGCTGGGACAAAACTACCGAATATGCAGAAGGGTCCCTACATCCTGGTGGCATCTCCAGCAAATATTTGAGAACACCCATTCCAGTTTAATAAGTAACAGAGGGTACAATATTTGCCACATATACTGCATTCATCCACTCTTCCAAAAGCTGCCTCGTTGTTTTGGCTTTTTTCTGTTGTGGTGTGCAGCTGGGGCACTAACTGTATGTACGTTCAATACAGGAGTCTGTTCTGTATGCAGGGGTTGTAATCAGGTTGTAATCAGGCAAGTACAAGTGCTCATCCTACTGACCAGAAAGTATATTCTGAATACGGGAATAAACAAAAAGTAAACTGAACTGAACCTGAACTGTTCATACCTTAAATCTAGATGAACCAAACTGAATGTGAACTCTACTCTGACGAACCTGAACCCCATAAAGCCACAGAACCCAGGCTGTTAGGGTAGCACGTACACCATGAATAACATTGGCAACAGGATCGAACCTGGAGGAACTCCACATGGCAGGAACTTTGGGGAGGAGGAAAAATTCACCATCATCATCCGCTGCTTCCTACGCGAGAGATAGGACTCAAACCAGTTGATGACAGTACTGGTGAGTCCACAATACTCTCTAAGGTGATCTAAAAGCACAGTGTGACCCACCATGTCAAATGCTGAGGAGAGAACTAGGAGAACGAGAATTGACTGCTCTCCTCTATCTCTTGCCCTGAGGAGGTAATTTTGCACCCTAACCAACACCATTTTGGTGCTATGCTTTGCCCTGAAACTGGACTGGAATGGCTCATAGATGTCAAAGGCCATGAAGTGCACCTCGAGCTGCTGCACCATTATTTTCTCAACAACCTTTCCTAAAAATGGAATGTTGGAGATAGGTCAATAATTCTCCAGGACATCAGGGTCGAGTGATTGTTTCTTCAGGAGGGGTCTCATCAGTGTCTCCTTCAAGGCATCAGGAAAGACTCTTTCCAAAAGCAAACACTGGATTATCCTGGTGAACACCGGACCAATGGTCTCTACACATCTCACCAGGAAACGGGTCAAGGCCGGGTCCAGTTCACAATAAGTGGGCCTCAGCTTCAAGATCACCTCAATGACTTCAGCCACCTTCACTGGTCTAAACTCCTTCCAGACAATAGGAGTGCCTATGCTCCTACCAGGCTGATCACTGCTGGGCAATACTTGCCTCATTGGTGAGATTCCCCAACCAGATGGAGGACACCCTGTCAGAGAAGTACTGAGCAAACTCATCACACAGTGTGATTGAAAAAGCTGTTTTGGCTGCACACAGACTGGATGAAGTACAGTATTCTGTCCACAGCCTGCAAAATCTGAGCTGGTCTGTTCTTCCCTGCAGCAATCTCCCTGGACAGGAACTCTGCCTTCTTATGGTCAATTGCCCCTTGTTACTCATAATAGTGAGCATGCAAGGCCATTTTGTCCTCCTCGGAATGTGTCTTTCACCAGCAGTGCTCCAACTTCTGACCTCTGATCTTCATTGCTTTGAGAGCCCCATCAAACCCTGGGGATCTCAAGCGAGAGGATGTAGTGCAATGGTATCAAGCACCTCTGAGACCACCTTATTAAAGGTGGCCACCATCTCACCCATACCAATCGTACACGCAGCAGTCACACCAGATAAATTTGTTACTGCCAACAGTCCCTCTGGGGACAATTCCCTTAAAGGGCAATAGCTGACCATCTCAACAGAGGAGGGACTATTAGGGGGGCCCCAAATGAAAACTTCACTGTGCAATGATCGGACCTAGTGACCCAATCAGTCTTGAGGTTCATGACTTCAAGCCCCAGTGAGAAAACCAGGTCCAAGTTGTTGCTATGGTAATGTGTCACAGACGCAACTGCTTGTGCAAGGCCCAGTGATGTCATCAGCTAGAGGAGGTCATGACCAAATTGTGAGGCTTTGTCATTGATCCAGACATTGAAGTCCCCCAGAAGTCTGCGACCTCCTGCAGGAAATCTCCCCCATCATCCTACAAAGTGTGTGTGTGTGTGTGTGTGTGTGTGTGTGTCTGTGTGTTGGGTTCAAAGCAGGATAGGAAAGGCACATGGTCATAGGAGAGGGGGTAGGATTTTGTTTTACAGTTTGTTTACTCAGGAGGATATCCCATCTGAGATGCACCATTCATAGAATGAAGCCAAAGCCAAATTTGTTATTGAACCTTCCTTGATCATAGCATAATTGAATGAATAAATTACCTCATTAAATGGTGATGTCCTCTGAAGTTCACACTGCCTGTGATAGGCCTAGTTTTACTGTGAATCCAAATGGAACTCACTGTGAAATACAGTGGTATTTGTGCACAGATTCAAAGTTCAGGAGTAGATGAACATGAGGTAGACTCCCCTTAATTTCAATGTAAACAAAAAGCGTGACATGATGGTCTTGAGCCCAAACTGCTTTAATTAGGGGTGTGTTATATTTACAGGTCTCTAGGAGAATTAATTAACTTCTGTTACTGTCCTGGGGTTGCCCTTGACAGTCGAAACAGGGCTATTGTGTCATAAATGTTAAATAAAGTAGATGGAGCCATGATGGAGAACAACAGACCAGTTTCTGTCCTGCCTACAATTGCACAGAATTACTGGAAAAGGATGTACACATGCAACTGTATATACTGGATACTGTGTGTACTGATTGCTAATATCCTAACATCATCTCAGTCTGGTTTCCGGCAGGAACACTCAACAACAAAATGATTTGGCAACAACATTAGATGATGTTAAGTTTGTCGGTGCAGTATTTATAGATCTCAAAAAACATTTGATCTGGTTCTTCACAGGTTACCTCTAACAAAGTTTAAAGAGCTGCTAATGCCTCTACTGAAACTTTGGAAAACATAATATTTGGACACAAATCAACTTTTATTTCATATATCTTCCATATATTTCTCCTCCCATTATTTATTTCTAAAGAAATTTGCTCAAAACTAGTATTTTATCTAGAAACAGAAAATAAGGGTAGAAAAAGACCTCCCAGGCCATCAAATCTGCCTACCCTACCTGACTATACTGCACTGCCCTAGTGGCCATCCCACCCTCTTACTTCTGCCCCCTCTCCTATGACCCTGTGCCTATTCCATTCTGCTTTGAGCCCAACACACACACACACACACACACACACACACGTAGCCTGCATCACCTCCTCAGATAGCCTATTCCACTTATCCACCACTTATTTGTGAAAAAGTTCTTGCAGACATCTTTGTTGAACCTTACACGCTACAGTGAAATGCACCTCATTCCTGTATTGTGTGCAAGCACTGTAGTTTTGTATCAGCTTTTTTCTGAGATTTTTTTTGTGCTACACAAACATGAAAGAGAATACAGTCGTATAAAGTGGCATGATATATATAATACATTAACAAACATTTAAGTGTTAATTAAGAATATTATACTGATGTACAACGATTATAACACCAGGAGGGGATTTACACAATAAACAAATAACTACTGCATTTATTGTCAGTCATCAGGTAGCATGGTGTTGTATCAGTATAAGCTGTTGAATATACACATTGTAAGCAGCTTTTAATAGCTCATAGTTATGCACATTGCCCAATATATTTAATCCCAAATCAGAAAGATGCTACAGCTTCTAATTCAGAGTAACACTAATGAATGATAGGTAGCCTTCCATAAAGAGGCCTCACCATGTGTCCACAATACATACTCAAAAGGGTTGTCCCTCAAGTAAACCAAAAAGCTATATACCATTTGATAACATAGAGGATAATGTATACGCAGCCATATGAAACAAGTCTGTGTCTGCATCGAGAGGTTTCCATGGCAACCAGGAACCTTGATAGTGAAGTATGAGAGGTTCACTGTTTGCCATAGAAAACATGAGATGAAGACACAGGCTTGTCTATATGTATGGATACTCGTACATTACTTTTTATAGTGTATAGGCATCCATTCCCATTTCATACACTCTTTTTTCCTGTTTGTGAACTGGGGGTTGGGGGACGTACTTGAGGGTCAGTGGTGGGTTCAAATTACAGATTCAGAGCCAGATATTCAAACCATTGCACCTAGTGTAAAACCATAATGCTGGAATAGCGCTGGATTTGCGCAAGGCTGCAATATTCAAAAGCCCTATTAGCACAGGTGCTGTGTGGTAGCTCCGACGCTGATAGATAATAGTGTGCAGGGGCAAGGTTAGGACAGCACCCATGAATGCCAGCAGTGTGGCATAGTCAAAGGTCTAGTGCCGTGCTACAGGCATTAGTGTGATCTGTAGCACGGCACTAAATACCGAAGAGAAAAGGCTGGCGGTAATGCGGCGGTGCCCCCCCATAATTCCTGTTCCCCAGTAGCCCCCTAAATCAAAGAAGGACCTGGTGGTGTAGTGGTCCCCCCACCCTGCTGCATGAATCCCGACCCCATAATATATGTAGTAAATCAGATTTCCCTGGTAGTCTAGTGGTTCCCCACCCCCCTGCATGAATCTTGACCCCGTAAAATGTTAGGAAATAATTTTTTCCTGGTAGTCTAGAGGTACCCAACCCCCTGCACGAATCCTGACCCCATAATATATGTAGTAAATCAGTTTTCCCTGGTCGTCTAGTGGTCCTCCACCCCCCTGCATGATTCCTGACCCCATAGTATATGTAGTAAATCAGTTTTCCCTGGTAGTATAGTGGCCCCCCAACCCACTGCATGAATCCCAACCCCGTAAAAATTTAGGAAATCATTTTTCCCTGGTAGTCTAGTGGTCCTTCCACCCCCTGCATGAATCCTGACACTGTAAAATGTTAAGAAATAATTTTTCCCTCGTAGTCTAGTGGTCCCCCCACCCCGCAGTGACACCCCCGCTCATCAATATAGTCTCGCGCATAGAGCCAGTGACCGGCTCAGCCTCTTCTCCTCACCAGGCTGGCCGCCAACTGAGGTACGAATGAGCGCTATTTCATTACAGTAGTAGGTAAGACCAAAAATGACTCTACAAAAGCCATCGTAATGCCAGTTACAAAATGAAAGTCCTTAGCAGCTGAACAGATCTTCAGCACAATCCCATTGTGTTTTTTATGGTATGCAAAGTTTTAATAAGATTTCTCTGACTTTCCACTGATTGTATTTTCTGTTCATATTGCAGCCTGATGCAGGTGCTGATCCGTTCGCATCACAGTCTAACCAGAACCTGATTGATACAGTGGTGAGTCTCATAACTCTCATAGTTTTCATTCGCAAATGTGATCCCTTGTAACACAGTGACACGTTCTAGAAGAGCGAGACTATGAATGCTGTCAGCATCCCAGCAGTGTTTGCTTGCCACTAAGCAGCAATTGATTCTGTTAAATGTATCTAGTGAGTCACAAAATTACAGTATAGTGCAGCAACTGTTATGTGTCAAGTTTGCTGCATTGGGAAAGTTTGATGCTGGCAAGGTGTCAGACAAAACTGCTCAGCTGGATAGAAAGGCAAAGTAATACATTAAGCAACCAGCTTTCTGTTACTATATCTTCATCAGCACGTAGTAAAAAAAGAAACCAATTCATCTGAGAGTGCCCTCTGACTCTTGCCTTTCCTGTCATTGCCTGTTTCTCTTTGGGCTCTTCCTTTCTCTTGTCTGAGGAGATTGGATCAACATAGGAATTGAAATGTGAAATAAGATTGCCAGGTTAACTTAAACTGTGGGAGCTTATTATATTTCACTGTAGCAAGCTCCTCCATGCAATAAAGAAAAGAGTTCAATTGAAATTAGTGCTCATGCACAATAACTGATGGAGTGCTCTCTGGAACCAAATAATGTAGCACAGTCGACTCTTGAGTTTCGGATTTTATCACAGTTAGAACTGTGACTAAAAGACAGAGCCCTCCTGCAGACATTACTCAGTAGTCTTGTTTGAAAACAGCTACTACCTTATGTGTTACAGTTTGCAAGTACACATTGATCACTGTGTTAAAGCAACAGTAATCTTGCAGGTTGCCTAATTATTTATGACTTGGATAGCCTATACATTATATACATAAACAGAAGATATGATAGAAAAAAGTATACAGCTTATATTTTCTATTCTAACAGCTGATTTCACGGAATTTGGTTGTCCCTCTAAATGGCAACAACAGACTGACTTCTACTTCCAGATGCTGACTTCGGCATGCTAAACCTGGAGGATGACTACCTTAGTTTAGAGACCTTGGCAGCCTCAATAAAGCCTAGATAATGTTACTGGTCAATATTTTCTATATTGGGTTGGCATTGTTCCGTTTCAATATGGCATAAAGCTTTTGCTTGAGTCTGGTACACATGGGGAAATGCAGACTACTTTTATTTTACAGAGCCAAAACAAAAAAAGCAGCTCAAAGAAGTACCTAGCCCCACAAAGCGCACATTCCAAAACAAAAGGGGTGTGTCATTTTTAGTTTATTTCTGTAGCAGTTCTGCACTTGTACTTGAGGAAGATGAGCAGCTACGACCTTGTGCCTGCCTAAAAGTGGATTATGGTTTGGTAACATTACTATTAATCTTCAACTGTACCATAGTGAATTTGGTAAAACTTGTCTGTTCTGGGAGATTGAAACCATGATGAGGTAAAAATAATGTGGCAAACTGGAATGCTAGAAAGGGGTTATTAGTATAATATTAGCTATCATTACACATTTATATGAGTTGAATTGACAAAGAAATAATGTGACCAAACTGTCCATTCCTAGATTTTCCATGGATTCCATAGAATGTATGATAGAAACTGAGCTTGGAAACTGCAGAGCATTCTCATATATTTCCATGGTCTTTCATGGAAATCAGAATGACATTAAACAGGTTTCCATGGTTTGCATGATTAAGACTTATATCCATAGTAGTTTATTTTCATGATAGCATGGAAAGATGTACTTTCCCCATGGGATTCTATGCTATTTTATGCTTTTCTATGCTTTGTGCTCCTTGCCGTGGAAAACACTGATGAGGACCATGGAACACCTTGTTAATGCCACCATGATTTCCATGGAAACCATGAATGAGGTGTTCAAATATTCCATAAATTCCAGTTTTCTGTGGTATGTTCCATGGAAACCATGGAAGATCTAGAGAAATCATAGATAATCTAGGGACGGGTAAGGTAGGTAGGTAAGGTAATGTTTATTTATATGGTGCCTAATCCCAGAGGTTCTGGGTGCCTTACGCAATAACAGGCAGGGTAATACAGGATAATAAAACAAACTGTGAAACATAAATACATTAAAATACAACATATAGTGCAGTTATGAATGATCAGTAAATGCAATCTTAAAAATATAAAACAACTCTTGTTAGTCTGGGAAAGCCAATTTGAAAAGATGAGTCTTAAGACCCTTCTTGAATGCCTTCACTGTCGGGGCTTCCCTAAGAGAAATGGGAAACAAGTTTCAGAGGGCTGGGTCAGCAACCTCAAAGGTTTGATCTACAGATGTTTTTAACCTGTCCCTCGGAACTGCAAGGAGGCGCCTGGTGGAGGAGCGGAGGTAGTGGACTGAGGTGGGAGGTGTCAGGAGATCAGCCAAGTTACCATGGCCCAGTCCATATAGGTCCTTATAGATGAGTAAGCCCACCTTGAAGATGACCCTCCACCTGACAGGCATCCAGTGCAGAGCTTGCAGGACTGGGGTCATATGACATGACCTAGACAGGCCTGTCAGTAACTTGACTGCTGTGTTCTGTACCAGCTGCAGCCAGCGGAGGATCCCTCCACTGACCCCAAAGTACAGAGCATTACAGTAATTAAGCCTGTATATAACAAAGGCATGTACTAATGAAGACAAGTCCTCGAGTGGAACTAGGGGGTTTAATCCGGGTGACATTCCTTAAGTGGTAGCAACCACTTTGAACAACAGATGACACCTGAGCATCAAGTGTCAACCTGTCATCCAGGAAGATGCCCAGATTTCTCACCCTTGAGGAAGTCATCAATGGGGTGGTTCCTATGACCAGTCCTGTTGCCACCCTGGAGGCACTCCCATCACACCCATGACCTGGCTCAATCACCAGGACCTCTGTCTTGTTGGGATTCAAGTCATAACCATTTGGAAGTCATTGGTTCCATGTCACCACAGTGACAGGAAATTCACCGACTGTCACTAAAGCGATGGCACAGCGCCACCAGTTGGCATTGTGCCATTGCTGTACAAAAGTGTGTTTTTTTGTGAGGGGTTTCACCCCTCACACTACCCATGCAGGGGGCTCTGCTCCTGCACTTTAGAAATCCAATTCCAAGTTGGAGTTGGTTTGGGGGAAGGGCAAACTCCCCAGAGACAGCAGCATTGGGACACCAGCAGACCATCACAGCAAACTGTTGATTTTATCGCTGTGATGGTCTTCGCTGTGTTCCTGTCACTGTGGGAATGGCATACTGAGGACATCTAGTTCTGGATCTTGGCGAGGCAATTGGTTTGCATTTCCATGGCATCATGTGTTCCAAGGGCAAAGGACATATACAGTTGGGTATCAACTACATAGCAGTGAAAACTGAAATTGTAACGTCTAATGAGCTCACCCAGGATAGGCTTTCAGATGATCAGAACTGAACTCGAGCCCTGGAACAAGTAGCCCCAGTGAACCTGAACTGAGCGCGAACCTAGTACTATACGCAAACTGTAGTACATCAGTGCAGTCAATTCAGTTTAAGTAGAGAATGTGAACAAATATTTACCACATTTACCGCATTTATCCACTCTTCCAAAAGCTGCCTTGTTGTTTCGGCTACATGTGAACATGAATACGATTGCTATTCTGGTGTGCAGCCTGGGTTCTAATGGTATATAAGTTGAGTGCAGGATTCTTTTCTATATGTGGGAGTTTTAATCAGGCAAAGAGAACATACCTGTCCTCTGCTTAAATGTTACTTTAAACTTGTTACTTGCACCCTGGATATTTTACCCCCTAGTAACCATAAAAGTGGGTCTTGGTCTACTGCAACACCTAGTACTTCCTTGCAATACTAATTTTTTTGTGTCCAGAAGTGCTGTAAGCTGGGACAAAACTACCGAATATGCAGAAGGGTCCCAACATCCTGGTGGCATCTCCAGCAAATATTTAAGGACATCCATTCCAGTTTATTAAGTACCAGAGGGTACGATATTTGCCACATATATTGCATTCATCCGCTCTTCCAAAAGCTGCCTCGTTGTTTTGGCTTTTTTCTGTTCTGGTGTGCAGCCGGGGCACTAACTGTATGTACATTCAGTACAGGAGTCTGTTATATATGTGGGGATTGTAATCATGTTGTAATCAGGCAAGTACTAGTGCTCATCCTACTGACCAGAAAGTATATTCTGAATACGGGAATAAACTAAAATAAACTAAAGGCAAACCGAACTGAACCTGAACTGTTCATACCTTAAATCCAGATGAACCAAACCGAATGTGAACTCTACTCTGACAAACCTGAACCCCAAAAAGCCACCAAACCCGGGCTGTAAGAGTAGCATGTACACCTCGAATAACATTGGCAACAGGATCGAACCTTGAGGAACTCCACATGGCAGAAGCTCTGGGGAAGAGGAGAAATTCACCATCATCATCCACTGCTTCCTGCGAGAGAGAGAGAAGACTCAAACCAGTTGATGACAGTACTGGTGAGTCCACAATACTCTCTAAGGTGATCTAAAAGCACAGTGTGATCCACCATGTCAAATGGGGAGGAGAGAGCAAGGAGAATGAGAACTGACTGCTCTCCTCTATCTCTTGCCCTGAGGTGGTAATTTTGCACCCTAACCAACACCATTTTGGTGCTATGCTTTGCCCTGAAACCAGACACAAATGGCTCATAGATGTCAAAGGCCATGAGGTGTGCCTCGAGCTGCTGCACCATTATCCTCTCAGCAAACTTTCCTAAAAATGGAATGTTGGAGATAGGTCAATAATTCGTCAGGACATCAGGGTCGAGTGATTGTTTCTTCAGGAGGGGTCTCATCAGTGCCTCCTTCAAGGCATCGGGAAAGACTCCCTCCAAAAGCAAATACTGGATTATCCTAGTGAACATGGTCTCAACACATCTCACCAGGAAACAGGTCACGGCCAGGTCCAGTTCACAATAAGTGGGCCTCAGCTTCAAGATCACCTCAATGACCTCAGCCACCTTCACTGGTCTAAACTCCTTCCAAACAATAGGAGTGCCTATGCTCCTACCAGGCTTATCACTGCTGGGCAATACTTGCCTTACTGGTGAGATCTCCAACCAGATGGAGGACACCCTGTCAGAGAAGTACTGAGCAAACTCATCACACAATGTGATTGAAAAGGCTTTTTTGGCTACAAACAGACTGGATGAAGTACAGTATTCTGTCCACAGTCTGAAAAAGCTGAGCTGGTCTGTTCTTCCCTGCAGCAATCTCCCTGGAAAGGGACTCTGCCTTCTTATGGTCAATTGCCTCTTGTTACTCACAATAGTGAGCACACAAGACCATTTTGTCCTCCTTGGAATGGGTCTTTCACCAGCAGCGCTCCAACTTCTGACCTCTGATCTTTTTTGATTTGAGAACCCCATCAAACCATGGGGGTCTCAAGCGAGAGGATCTAGTGCAATGGTATCAAGCACCTCTGAGACCACCTTATTAAAGGTGGCCACCACCTCACCTATGCCAATCGCACATGCAGCAGTTACACCAGATAAATCTGCTACTGCCAACAGTCCCTCTGGGGACAATTCCCTTAAAGGGCGGTAGCTGACCATCTTAACAGAGGAGGGACTATTAGGGGGGCCCAAAATGAAAACTCCATTATGCAATGATTGGACCAAGTGACCCAATCAGTCTTGAGGTTCATGACTTCAAGCCCCAGTGAGAAAACCAGGTTCAACATGTTGCCATGGTGATGGGTCACAGACGCAACTGCTTGTGTAAGGCCCAGTGATGTCATCAGCTAGAGGAGGTCATAACCAAATTGTGAGGATTTGTCATTGATCCAGATGTTGAAGTCTCCCAGAAGTCCGTGACCTCCTGCAGGAAATCTCCCCCATCATCCTACAACTGTGTGTGTGTGTGTGTGTGTGTGTGTGTGTGTGTGTGTGTGTGTGTGTGTGTGTGTGTGTGTGTGTGTGTGTTGGGTTCAAAGCAGGATAGGGCAGGCACATGGCCATAGGAGAGGAGGTAGGATTTTGTTTTACAGTTTGTTTACTCAGGAGGATATCCCATCTGAGATGCACCATTCATAGAATGAAGCCAAAACCAAATTTGTTATTGAACCTTCCTTGATCATAGCATAATTGAATGAATAAGTTACTTCATTAAATGGTGATGTCCTGTCAATTCACACTGCCTGTGATAGGCCTAGTTTTACTGTGAATCCAAATGGAACTCATTGTGAAATACAGTGGTATTTGTGCACAGATTCAAAGTTCAGGAGTAGATGAACATGAGGTAGACTCCCCTTAATTTCAATGGAAACAAAAAGCGTGCCATGATGGTCTTGAGCCCAAACTGCTTTAATTAGGGGTGTGTTATATTTACAGGTCTCTAGGAGAATTTATTAACTTGTGTTACTGTCCTGGGGTTGCCCTTGACAGTCGAAACAGGGCTATTGTGTCATAAATGTTAAATAAAGTAGATGGAGCCATGATGGAGAACAACAGACCAGTTTCTGTCCTGCCTACAATTGCACAGAATTACTGGAAAAGGATGTACACATGCAACTGTATATACTGGATACTGTGTGTACTGATTGCTAATATCCTAACATCATCTCAGTCTGGTTTCCGGCAGGAACACTCAACAACAAAATGATTTGGCAACAACATTAGATGATGGTAAGCTTGTCGGCACAGTATTTATAGATCTCAAAAAACATTTGATCTGGTTCTTCACAGGTTACTTCTAACAAAGTTTAAAGAACTGCTAACGCCTCTACTGAAACTTTGGAAAACATAATATTTGGACACAAATCAACTTTTATTTCATATATCTTCCATATATTTCTCCTCCCATTATTTATTTCTAAAGAAATTCACTCAAAACCAGTATTTTATCTAGAAACAGAAAATAAGGGTAGAAAAATACCTCCCAGGCCATCAAATCTGCCTACCCTACCTGACTATACTGCACTGCCCTAGTGGCCATCCCATCCTCTTACTTCTGCCCCCTCTCCTATGGCCTTGTGCCTGTTCCATCCTGCTTTGAGCCCAACAACACACACACACACACACACACACACACACACAGTTGTAGCCTGCATCACCTCCTCAGATAGCCTGTTCCATTTATCCACCACTTTTTGGTGAAAAAGTTCTTGCAGACATCTTTATTGAACCTTGCGCATTACAGTGAAATGCACCTCATTCCTATATTGTGTGCAGGCACTGTAGTTTTTTATCAGCTTTGTTCTTAGATTTTTTTTGTGCTACACAAACATGAAAGAGAATACCGTTGTGTAAAGTGGCATGATATATATAATACATTAACAAACATTTCAGTGTTAATTAAGAATATTATACTGATGTACAGCTATTAGAACACCAAGGGGGGGATTTACAGAATAAACACATAACTATTTATTATCAGTCGTCTGGTAACATGGTGTTGTATCAGTATAAGTTGTAGAATATATACATTGTAAGCAGCTATTAATAGCTTATAGTTGTGCACATTGCCTAATATATTTAATCCCAAACTAGTAAGATTCTACAGCTTCTAATTCAGACTAACACTAACTAATAATAGGTAGCCTCCCATAAAGAGGCCTTACCATGTGTCCACAATACACACTCAAAAGGGCTGTCCCTCAAGTAAACCAAAAAGCTACATACCGTTTGATAACATAGAGGATAATGTATATGCAGCCATATGAAACAAGTCTGTGTCTGCATTGAGAGGTTTCCATGGCAACCAGGAACCTTGATAGTGAAGTGCGTGAGGTTCACTGTTTGCCATAGAAAACTCGAGATGAAGACACAGGCTTGTCTAAATGCATGGATGCCCGTACATAACTTTTTATAGTGTATAGGCATCCATTCCCATTTCATGCACTCCTTTTCCTGTCAGTGAACTGGAGGTTGGGGGACATACTTGAGGGTCAGTGGTGAGTTTAAATTACAGATTCAATGTGCTGCAACTTTTTCTGCAAGTTCAAGTAAAAAACAACAGCTTCCAGTTCATTTGGATAGAAGGAAGTATGACAGCATTCTGATTTGTGCTGCAGTAGTGACATCACTAGTGCATGACAACAACATAATAATGTCTCTACTACAGTAGAACATAGGGGATTATGTATGAGCAATCATACACAACAAGGCTGTTTTTCGATCAAGTGGTTTCCATGGTAACAGTAGACCTCAAGAGTGTAGCTCAAGAGGTCTCATTACCATGGAACCCACTCGACTGAAAAATGGCCTTGTATGTGTGTGGTTGCTCATACACAATTTTTTATAGTTTATGGGAAACCATTATTCCACTCCTGTGTCCCAAGTAAATGTCCCCCAGCACTAGTCAAGTCAAGTCAAGTCAAATTTATTTATAAAAGGCGCTTTTCAAATGATCAAAGCACCTGTACAACATTAAACAAACAGTTAAAATATAAACAGTAAGTTATAAGATAAAAAACTTACAGTTTTACCAATTCCTAAGCATCTAAAAATGCTAAATTAAATAAATACATTTTCAATGCAGCTATAAAAGTCTTGGGGGACAGGCACTCTCTAACCTGATGAGGTAGAGAGTTCCACAGGGTTGGCACCATAAAAGCTAAGGATCTCGCCCCTGAGATCTTCAAACAGACCCTGTGAACCTCTTGCAATCCCTCATCAGTGGAACGGAGCAGACGGGGGGGGGCCGTAGAGACACAGGAGGTCTTGCAAATATCATGGTTCCTGTCCATGAAGGGTGTTATAGGTCAGTAAACCAACCTTGAAGGTGATCCTCCACCACACTGACAGCCAGTACAGCCTGTGGAGCAATGGCGTGACATGGCTAGATCATGATAAGCCCATCAACAACCTTGCTGCCGCATTCTGTACCAGCTGCAGGCAGCGGAGGTCCACCCCTGGAAGCCCTAGGTATAGAGCATTGCAGTAATCAAGGTAGGAGGTCACAAAGGCATAGACCAACATCAGAAGGTTGTCAGGCAGAATAAGGTGTTTTACCTTCGTGATATTCCTCAGATGATAAAATGAGGACTTGACAACGGCTGACACCTGTGATTTAAGTGTCAGCTCCTTATCAAAAATAACACCCAGATTCCACACCTGTTCAGAGGACCTCAGCTGAGTGCCCCCCAGCACAAATCCAGAGGACGAAACATCCGAGGACCTCTCTACCTGATGACCTGAGTCCATAGTCAACACCTCAGTCTTATCTGGATTCAGCCTTAACCAGCTGGCACTCATCCAGTCTTGGATCTCGGTGAGGCAGTTATTAGAAACAGACACAGTATCCTACTGATCGAGCACAAAGGACATGTAGAGCTGAGTATCATCTGCATAGCAAGGAAAACTCAGCCCATACCACCTTATAATGTCTCCTGGTGGCAGTATATACACTGCGAACAACATGGGAGATAGCACAGAGCCCTGTGGAACCCCACAGGTAAGGGGGAAAACGGGCCAAATAAAAAGTCCCCGACACCACTCTCTGCAGCCTGCTTGTGAGAAAAGAATGGAACCATCTGAGGACTGTACCAGACAGTCCACAGACCAGCCGCAAGCACTCCAGCAAAATCCCATGGTCCACGGTGTCGAAAGTCGCAGAGAGATCAAGAAGAACCAAGATTGAACGGCTCTTCCGATCTCTTGCCACCAGGAGATCATTTAGCACCTGAAATTGAGCCATCTCTGTACTATTCCTCTTCCTAAACCCAGACTGGAGAAGATCATAGACATTGTGGGTAGTAAGATAGTCTTCAAGTTGCAATGTGACTACCTTCTCGATAGCTTTACCCACAAAGGGCAGATTAGAGACAGGTCTGTAGTTAGCAAGACAGTCCAGGTCGAGGGAAGATTTCATCAAAAGGGGAGTCATGACCACCTCTTTCAAGGGGTCAGGAAATACCCCTTTTTCCAATGAACTCCAGACTATCTCAGCTAGGACTGGTTTGATGACCTCCACACACTCCACCAGGAGACGGGTTGGACCAGGACCCAAACTACAGCAAGTTGGTTGCATACCCTGGACAATCTTCATGATATCAGTGATCACCAGCCGGTCAAAGTCAGACCAGACAAACCAGGTGCTAGTGACCTCCCACTGACTGCTGCTCTGCTCATTGGAGTGAGCTGAGCGAATCTCCAACCTGTTGGAGGCAACCTTATCTGCAAAGAATTAAGCAAACTCCTCACACTTAACTTGTGAAAAAGCGCTCTGATTCTGAAAACAGTCTGGATTGCACAGCCTATCAACAGTTTGGAAGAGCTGAGCTGGTCAATTCCTTGCAATGGCATTCTCCCTAGACAGGAACTCCACCTTCTTATGGGAGACGGACGATTGATAGTCCCTGTAATGGGACATCACTCTAAGTCTGTCATCCTCCATGCCGGATTTCCTCCAACAACTCTCCAGCATCTGAACTCCTTCAATGTCCCATCGAACCAAGTGGACTGAGGCCAAAGAGTGAGTGGACAAACTCGGACAGGAGCAATGGAGTCCAGGGACCCCAGTACAGCATTATTATAATGCTGCAGTAGGTCACCTGGCTCCTCGCATCCCAATGGCCTACTTGATAGGTCCAGCACCGCCATTAGACCAGTACGGGAAATGCTCCTTAAAGGGCAGTACCGGACCATCTCCACAGGGGCAGGTCTATTTGGGGGGGCCACGAGATTGAACCCTATAGTGTGATGCTCAGATCGACTGACTGGTTCCACCACCAAATCAGATATCTCCATCCCCAGGAGGAATACCAGGTCCAAAGAGTGACCACAATTATGAGTAGCAGTGATAACCACCTGTGTGAAGCCTGATGAAATCATCAGTTGGAGGAAGCCTTGTCCAAAAAGATAGTTCATCGTCGACCCAGGCATTGAAGTGGCCCAGACCTACCACCTGGGCCACTCCAACACCATGTCGATAATGAAGTACACAACTTCCTGGAGGAATACTTTCTCATTACCGGGTGGATGGTAGATGAGAAGTATCCTACAGCCCACACCTGCACCCAAGATACACTCAAAAGTTCTGGTAGTCCCCACTGGCACATCTACAAGGTTCAGTTATGTCTTAAAACAGATGGCTACACCACCGCCCCTGCGATCCAGTCTTGGGTGGTGTATCACCGAGTACCCAGCTGGCACTGCTGCCTCCAGAATGGGACAAGCATTATTGTTTAGCCAGGTCTCAGTAATGCATGCCAGATCAGATATCCCAACAAGATCAGCAATAATTGTTGTCTTGTTCCTAATTGACCTGGTATTTCTCAACACCGCCCAGGTTGGATGAGTGGACATGGGAGAGCGTGTCATTTTCCCACTCAATGTGGAGCCCTTGGGTATGGGAACCAGGCAGGGAGGACCCCTTTTGCCCCAGGGCACCTCCTGGTACCCACCACCCCAATCCACCCACCCTAGTCCACCCCCCCACCTGGCCCTGGGCCCGCACCACCCCCCCCTCTGAACTATTCCCAAGGCCTGACACCACCTATAGACCTCAAAAGGAAGAGGAGGGCAGCAGAAGGGGCACAGGCCACTGAGCCTGGAGGAGGAGTAGCGTCTGTCCACCATAGAAGCCTGCCAACACATAACAACAACCAAACCAGCAGCAGTATCCAGTAAACAATAAACAAAGCAAATACAAATAAAACAACAGGCTTATAATAAATAACCCCCCCCCCAAGATTAACCACAACAAAAACAACCCAATACCCAAAAATCAGCCCATCAATTCCCATATGAACTTCTGACAGCAGATCAAAGTGTATAGCAGAGCTAGAGTCCTTAAATATTAAAATAAAAACCAGTCCCTTATATGTCCACATGAACTCTCACTTCAGGGGACAGATTCATTCAAAGATAAATCTGACTCACAGTGAGTTGCAGAATTATAATTTGCAACCACAGTTTGAAAAGCACTCTCACTGCCTTCAACCAATACAGAAAATGTATCAATAATGTCTCTACTAGTTCCAGTGAGAAGAAAAGTTCAAGGTTCCACTGCCAGGCCAAGGATGGATATCCCATGACTCGTCTGTGAAAATTGTACCGCAATCTCTTTGTGAGGGACAACACTACTTTGAGTTGCTCCCCCACCTTTACCATTTGCTGCAACCTCTACTACCACTACAAAATAACTTACTGTGGTGCAATTCATTCCATTGTCGCTCACTTCTTGGCCATCTCTCACTGCTGTGGCCACTTTATTGCACATGCACGAAGATGTTCAAAGTTGTTGTGCTTCAGTAGTGACTTACCCAGTGCAGCACAACAATTTGATGCCACTACTGTAGCACAACAATTTGATTCTGATAACCCAATTTCATACAAAACAACATTCTACCATACACTATATAGAGGATAATGTATGGGCATATATCGGTAACTGGTTTGTTAACCATCGAGAGGTTATCATGGTGGCCATGTAAACCTCGAGAGCGAAGCTCGAGTGGTTTAAGTCACCATGGCAACCTTGAGATGGTTAAACAAATTGGGTGCTGATATATGACAATACATTATCTTTTATAGTGTAAGGTCCCATAGAGACTGAAGAAAAAGAATCAGGTACCTTAGTTTTAAGTTTTTTCTGACACTGCCATCAAGTTTGCACCACCATGGCCATTTCAGTAAGGCTGTCGCATCATGAAGTGCACATGAGCAGAGCGACCCCTGGTGCTATACCATCAATGTGACATACCATCGATGGGTTAACAACAAAGTTACATCACACCAATGGTATAATAACCGTGGTAAAAGATAGATTTTGGCATATAACAATGTTCCACCACACATTATAAGCATATTCCAGGCATGGAATCCTAGACATAACAGGGTTCCAACATACGCTATAAGAAACTGTTTGTAACTTTTATAAACTAACTTGTATGCCCAGACCCTGAGTCCCCAAAACCATAGGAGTCCCAAACACACATACATTTTTCTGCAGCCTTTGACATGCTGCCTCACCCCCATTCTTCAACCCAAACTGGTTCAGGAATTAGGGCATATCATAAATGAAAAAGGTAGTTTGCAGTAAAATCATATCTGCCTCAGGCCAATCAAATAGTTCTAAAAACATAACCAGCAACTGTGTCAGGGCACACAAGGGATATCAGCCATTTAATGTAAAGGAGAACATATTTAATCATGGAGTCTAAGTCAGTAGCATGCTGAATGGCCAGAAAGAAAAGTCAAGTGTCCAGTTTTGTGCCGTGACCATCAAAAAGAAAACCAGTACCTGATGATTCAGGATCATTCTTTGATTCTACTTCTCCTTCTGTTAACTGCTGTTCAGGTTCCAATTTTTCTATCAAGTTACTGGTATCCTACAGATTTGTGTAAACATACTGTGGGTCTTGCCTCCCTCCTCAAGCCAGAGAGATCCTGGGAGTACAAGGGCAAATGGAATCTTCAGTGCCCGATGTCTGTTTTTTATCCAGTTGAACTCTGTGCATTAGAGCCTTCTGGAGTAAGTCAAATATGGGAAGAGATGAACAAGAGAATCTTCAGCCTCTAGTTCCTTTAGCTACCTAAACAATATCACAGCCTGGTTGGGTCCCTTAGGCTCACGCTGGTGAGCACAATTAACATCATGTGTGATTGATACTGGTGCAGTGGGGCTTTGTGTAGGTTTAACCTGTAGGACTAATTGAATAAAGCCAGGGGCTGTGGGAGTGTCCCATCTCATGGCTTAAAGCAGCCAGGACTCAAAAAAAAACACCGGGCCTGTGCCCACCATGACCTCAGGTAAACACACCAAATGTAAATTCTGCAGGGAGGATTCAGCAGCATTAGGTCATCATTTTAGTTGCACTCTTTATCTGAGATCACCCTCATGGTCACTGCCTTTGCTTTCTTCGCATGAGAGCCTGCTATAGTGACTTTGTCCAAGAGACCTGACTGCCACCCAATTCACAGTCTGCAAATACCCAGAGAATTGATCAAACCATTTCTCAGCTGCTTGAAGACAATGGTCCATGAGTTACAAGGAATGCTTGAGGTCGGCCATGTTAGTTAACTGGGCCTGCTCTCTCAAAGCTGGACCGATCTTTGTTATGTCTCCTTGCCTTTGTTTGGACTTTAAAAAAGTCATTTGCCAGTTTCGCTTGGTTTTGAAGCTTCTCGTTAATGTCCACAGTGTACTTCATAAGTACCACAAAATGTTTTACAAACTTCTATAAAAGTAAAATAAACTTTTTTGTTCAATTCTAGTAGTCTGGAGTGGGAACTCTCAAAGGAGGTGTGTTCCTCATCCTGTGGCTTGCTCTGCTACTTGTAGGTTTTTTGTCATATTTACGTCTGCCTCCTGGTCTCCAGTGCGTACATGTCCAGGTCTTGCAACCATTCTTTATATGCCACCCCCCCAATCCCCTGAATAATTTTAGTTGCCCTTCTCTGTACTGCCTCCACCCTCTCGCAGTCCTTATGCAGGTAGAGATTTCATAACCTTGCACAGTACTCTAGTTGCAGTTGTACCAGTGATCCATACAGTGTGAGAATTCCTCTGTGGCTTCTGCTGCTGTCTTAGAGTTCATCTGCTGCTAATGTTAATTTCTCACTTGAAGTCATAATCCTCTGTTGTGACTAGAGATGGGCCAAAATTTAAATTTGCGGGTGAAGTTGCCATGAAGCGGCTGAAATTCACCTCTGTGGAGCTCTGCAATGTGTTCTCCACCCTCAGAAACTTTGACTTTGCCCAAAATCATGCAGTTAAGCCTATGAAGTGTGGTATTTCACCTGCAAATTGCAGAATTTTGCCCACAAATGGTGGAATTTCACCCACAAATGGTGAATTTGCTCTATTCACAGGCAAAATTCCACACATCGCGGGTGGAATTTCACCATTCTGTGCTCCATGAATTTAATTCGCAGAGTGAAGTTTGCCAACTTCGCCCATCACAGTCTGTTGCCATAAGAATAACTGATGTCACAAGCAGAGTATATTATATAACAGCAGGAGGGGAATAAACAATAGGAGATAATCAGCTGCCAAGGAGCAAAGATCCTGCTGTCATTCAAACTCACTATTAAATAACAGGGATAAGAAATACTGAACTAATGTGAAATATAAGCTGAATTATGTCCAACTATTATGTTTTTCAAAGTTCTCCTGGAGTCGTTGACTTCTCTTTAGAATGTAGGCATCAGTAGCAATTCCTTGCATTGGATGGAAGTTTATTTAAAAGAAAGGAAACAGTCTGTGGTTGTCCAGGGCTTTGTATTCTTTCCCAATGCCACAAAATGCTATTTCTGTCAGGGATCAGTACTGGGACAGCTGTAATTTTCTGTTTGTTTTATTGATCTGCCTTCTTTGTGCAGATATGGATTAACTTATCTGTATGCAGATGACAGAATAATTTATAGCAGTGCCCAGACATTAAAGCCAGTATTTTCATACTGGAGGAGGCTGATGCAGATATGGATTAACTTATCTGTACGCAGACGACAGAATCATTTATAGCAGCGCCCAGAGGCTGATGCAGATATGGATTAACTTATCTGTATGCAGCCGACAGAATCATTTATAGCAGCGCCCAGACATTAAAAACAGTATTTTCATACTGGAGGAGGCTGATGCAGATATGGATGAACCTATCTGTATGCAGCCGACAGAATCATTTATAGCAGCGCCCAGACATTAAAAACAGTATTTTCATACTGGAGGAGGCTGATGCAGATATGGATGAACCTATCTGTATGCAGCCGACAGAATCATTTATAGCGGCGCCCAGACTTTAAAGCCAGTATTTTCATACTGGAGGAGGCTGATGCAGATATGGATTAACTTATCTGTATGCAGATGACAGAATCATTTATAGCAGCGCCCAGACATTAAAGCCAGTATTTTCATACTGGAGGAGGCTGATGCAGATATGGATTAACTTATCTGTGTGCAGATGACAGAATCACTTATAGCAGCGCCCAGACATTAAAGCCAGTATTTTCATACTGGAGGAGGCTGATGCAGATATGGATTAACTTATCTGTATGCAGACGACAGAATCATTTATAGCAGCGCCCAGACATTAAAGCCAGTATTTTCATACTGGAGGAGGCTGATGCTGATATGGATTAACTTATCTGTATGCAGATGACAGAATCATTTATAGCAGTGCCCAGACATTAAAAACAGTATTTTCATACTGGAGGAGGCTGATGCAGATGCAGTTGTCACATCCATCAGCAAACATTCAATTGGAAGAAAGGCACTCGGGTTTTTACCACAGTTTCAATGCATCGCAGCAACTTGCATTAAAAAATGACCCATGCATCACTTTTTAATGTAAATGCAGGTATTTTTACCACTGTTTTATACAGTTGCACCAAAACATTAAACAGCAGCCAAACGTGTGGTGCAGTTGTGCAAACCTGCACTACAATTGTGGTGGGTTTCTTTGGAACACTTGTACTGAGACTTACGTGTATGAGTTACAGATAGATGATGATCAACTACAAATCTGGCTAAAATAAAAATTAGTTGGTGCTAAACACAACAAAAACTGATGCCATGTTATTGGGGACACATGAAAAGGTTCAAAGTTTAGCAGGCTTTTTCCAGATGCAGGAAGCAAACAAGAACCATGTACTTACAATGGAATTGGTACAAGTGGAATGGGCCAAGCCAAAGAGAACCCAAACACAAACAGCCGCTGCACTCACAGTCAAGAAAGAAAAGGTCAAAAGTAACTTGGCTATTGTTGCAAAGGAGTTTTACTGGGTGCTGTACAGAGTACCAGCTCAAAACCCCAGTGCTTTTTATTTAAAACAATGAAGCTGTGTCAGGGGCCAGGCCATGGCACAGGTACAATGCTCAAACAGATAGGGAGGAATTTTCAAAGCCTATGTCAAGATGCAATTTTCTGTTGCATACAGATTTGGATGTAAGGGCTAGTTGCCCCTTTACCCAGCTTTCAAAGCTAGGGCATAGTTAAGTACAATTTTCAAAATTCTGCCTTGGTTATGTCTAGTTTGTAATGTTAGATATAAATGTGCCAGGACATGATTGTCAGACCAAGTGTAATCTGGGCTATCATTTACATCAATGTCTAGTATTTTTTTTTTGGCAAAAATTGGGTGAAATGTACTGAAAAACAGTCCGAAATGCTGCAGGTAAGTCTCGCTTTTGAAAATAGCTCCAATAAGATGAAACTGAATGATACGAACAAAGAAAGCAAAGGCTGGAAAAGTGAACAGAGACGGGAGGTAGAACGGACTGTCAGATGTTTGCCTAGGGCAAGAACATCCACTTAGTCGGACAGCACAAAAGATGTAGGAGCTAGGCAGACCCAAATGTGAATATAAGGAGGAGGCAAAAAGGAATAAAAGATAAAAAGAACAGAATTGGGGAAAAGAGAGGGGGAAGGGGGACGTTTGAAGGGAGGGTTATTATAAAAATAAAAACGACCTCTCTCCTTTTCTTTGTTAGATTATTCCCCTTCCCCTCTTGTCACTTATCCCTCAGCCTTCCTTACTCCTTTCCTGTACCCCTTCTTCCTTCTTCCCGTCTGTTCATTTTATTTATTTTTTTTTTTTATTTTTATAATCAACCTCCTTTCAGCCCCTTTCTCTTTCTTTCCTGTTCTGCTCTTTTTATCTTTTATTCTGTTTTGCCTCCTTTGAATATTCACTTTTAGGCCCAGTTTGTGGGTTTGCCTAGCTCCTATGCATCTTTTGTACTCTGCAGCATTGGGAATCTTTTCCCCTTCCTTCAGTTTGATCAGCACTACATCTTACTGTAGCTGCAGTGTATAGAAAACTAAGTGGACATTCTTGTGCTAGTCAAACCTCAGTCACTCTATTCTACCTCCCATTTCTATTCATATTCGGCCTTTGCTTTCTTTTTTCATATCAAAGCTTCACTACACTCGTGCACGTTGGTGGTTTCTGAAGTATACTGTTTCTAGTCCCTGTTCACCACCAGGGCCTCCTTGTGTACTTCACTTTGTCTTTTACTTTATTCGGTTTCTGCCTTATGTGCACATGCATCCTATGCCGATACAGTTGTCTTTAGCTTTAATTTTACTGTAGAGACATCTAAAGGTTAGTATCATTATTGATTTTGTGTATAGCTTTAAAAATACTGTATTTAAGCATCATACCTGTGGTGTGGTGCTACCCCCCTGTTGATAGGTCCTTGTTTTAGATGTGAAGCAACAGGGTTTTGAGCTGCTACTCTGTACGGCACTCAGTGAGCTTCCTTTGTAGCTATATTTAGCAGTTTGGGCCTGTTTCTTGCTTGACATAAGTGCAGTGGCTGTTTGTGTTTGTCTTTTCAGAGGAACACTTCTGAATGGCATGGGTTACAAGTTAATAGAGCCTCTGAGGGGTGTCTCTTATGGTATAAGAGACTCCAAGCAGGAGGTTTGGATGAGAGGTCAACAAAGTGAAAGGGAATGGTTCTGTCTGCCTGAACCTCATGAGATGATTCTTTCATACCATAAGGGACTGCCTTTGGATGTCCTATTAACTTAATATAAATCACTTGAGTTTAGTTTGTGTAATGTAAACTTGGTCTTCTTGGAGTTGAGAACCATGCCTTTGGCAGAGAACCTAGTGTGTAGCTTGCTGAAGTCAGTCAGCAAGTTACTGAACATTGTATCCAGTGCTGCAGTAGAGGGCCGCATCATCAGTGTAAAGGACTAGTTGGATGGTTTGGCAGATGGAAGGGAGGTTATTGATGAAGAGCGAGAACAGGAGTGGGCCCAGGATGGAGCTCTGGGGTACCTCATATTTAACTGAACATTCAGCAGAAAAATGACCATTGATACTTGTTTTCTGCAGTCTGCTGGACAGGTAGGTTCCGACCCATATGACAGTGTTTTCAGATATGTGCAAGCCCTTGAGCTGTCCAGGAGAAGGCCATGGTTGATCAGGTCGAATGCCTTGGTCAGGTTCATGAATATCGAGCCGGTGTACTGGCCCTTATTGCTTGCCTTGAGGATATCACTGGTGAACCTAACTAGGGCGGTTTCAGTTCTATGTCCAGATCTGAAACCATGTTGGGCAACAGAGAGCAAGTTATGGCAGTCAAGGAAGGTGGTAAGCTGGGTATGAACAACTTTTTCAATGATTTTGGAGATGGGAGCAAGGAGGGAGATAGGTCAGTAATTCCCTACTTCATTCCTTGACCCAGACTTGAACAATGGTTTGATTGTGGCAGTTTTTCAGGTGCTAGCAAAATAGAGCAGAGTGAGTGGTTTGGTATGTTGATGATGGGGACCGCTAATTAATTAATGGCCAGTTTAAGGATTTTAAGGTCTATTTATTTATGCTTCTTAAGTGCATAGAGTAAACCTGACAACAATGAATTGGAAGTATTTTGAGAGGAATCATCTTGGAATGGTAGAAATGGAAATTACAGGCCCAGAGTTGGAAAGTACAGTTGATACTGCTATTACTGTACTTGGGAAGTATGGTATGGAGGAGCGATTTTGTGCTATTACTGTACTTGGGAAGTATGATACAGATGAGTTATTTTTTGCTATTACTGTACTTGGGAAGTATGGTATGGAGGAGTTATTTTGTGCTGTTACTGTACTTGGGAAGTATGATATGGAGGAGTTATTTTGTGCTGTTACTTTACTTGGGAAGTATGATATGGAGGAGTTATTTTGTGCTGTTACTGTACTTGGAAAGTATGGTATGGAGGAGTTATTTTGTGCTGTTACTGTACTTGGAAAGTATGGTATGGAGGAGTTATTTTGTGCTGTTACTGTACTTGGGAAGTATGGTATGGAGGAGTTATTTTGTGCTGTTACTGTACTTGGGAAGTATGGTATGGAGAAGTTATTTTGTGCTATTACTGTACTTGAGAAGTATGGTATGCAGGAGTTATTTTGTGCTGTTACTGTACTTGGGAAGTATGGTATGGAGGAGTTATTTTGTACTATTACTTTACTTGGGAAGTAAGGTATGGAGTAGCTATGTATTGCTATTACTGTACTTGGAAAGTATGGTATGGAGGAGTTATTTTGTGCTATTACTGTACTTGGGAAGTATGGTATGGAGGAGTGTTTTTGTGCTGTTACTCCACATGGAAAGTGTCATCGAGGCACAGGTCAGGAAGAATATGAAAACCAGGAGCAGTTTCAAAATTCGCAAAAAGCGTTTTCTTTTTCTCAACAACAGCAAAATAAAAAATAAAAAAATATTCAGTAAAAGTATTTACAAAGGCAGTACAAACAGGAAAAGTCCTTCTTCTGTGGGTATCTCTTAATTCCAAGTTTCAGTCTCTCAGTCTTTCACTCTCCTTGTCTCTCTAGCAAAAGCATTGCTGCTCTTTTTTGTAAGTTTTTGCCAGGGAACTCGTTAAGAGAGCCTGCTTCTCACAGAATGTACTTGTAAGTTTATGGAATGTTCTTGGCAATTTTGTTCCTTGCAGGTGCAGCAAATCAGTACATAGTGTCCCAGAGCTGACCTATTTGTTGACAGCTCTGCAACTGGCTTAAAAAACTGCATCTCAGGTTAACCCCTTGAGTTCCAAATAGCTTTTTGCAATCATGTCAACAGTATAACTGTATACAGTTTTAAACAGAGGTATCTCAGTATCAGTGACATTTCCACATAAAGATTCACATATAGTTTTATAACCACAGATATGCAAGGGGGAATAAAAGGCAGAAATAGCAGGAGAAGACAGAGAGATAATGAGAGGCAAAGAATTGAGAAACCACTGGAGTGATCAGCTCCTAGGTCTCACATGAAAATATGGCTGTGCGACCTGACAGACAAAAGATAGAAAAGGAGAGGATAGAACAGGCCCTTGAATTTAAATTATTTCTGCATAACAAGTGGGGCATTCAACTCTATCACATACTCCCCTCTTTAAGAGGGAACCTGTTTTACAAAAACAGTTTTCCAAAATGTTCTATTAAATTTACATCTAACATTATCTTGTAACCTTTACAATTCAGTGCATATGCAGCATAACAAACAGAGCAATTTTAACTCACATTTTTTCAGCCTTCAGAATTCTCAATTCCTGAGCCATATCTTGACTGAAGCTCAGCATTGACATTCTCTTTCCCAGATTTGTGCATCACTTTAAATTTAAATGGCTGCAGTGCCAGGTACCACCACGTGATTCTGTAATTTTTATACTTCATTTGGTTAAGCCAACAGAGAGAATTGTGATCTGTTACAAGTACAAAGTCAGCTCACAGTAAGTAAAACTAAAGGGACTCCATAGCCCACTTTGCAGCAAGGGATTCCTTTTCAATTGTGGAGTGGCTTTTCTCTCTATCGTACAGTTTCCTACTTATGCATTGAATAGGATGTTCTGTCACATCTATATTTTGACTCAGGACTGGACCTAGGCCTACCTCTGATGTATCAGTCTGTAACAGAAATTGTTTCTCAAAATCTGGGCTTCTTAAAACGGGGCAGAACATAATGCAGTCTTAATGGCCAGAAAAGCCTCATCACGCTCCGGGGTCCATTTCACATTATTTGGGAACTTTTTCTTTGTGAGTTCAGTGAGGGGAGTAGCTAACTCGGCAAAGCTGGGAACAAATCTTCGATAATAATCAGCCAGCCCTAAAAATGACCTGACATGTTTCTTGGTTTGGGGGACAGGGCTGTTAGCTACATCTTCTATCTTGGAAACCTCTGGCTTGACATCCCCATTTCCCAAATCATCAACCAAAAATCTGGTTTCCTGCATGCTGAATGCACACTTGGTAGGATTAATTGTCAGACCTGCCTTTTTGATCGATTGGATGACTGCTCATAGGTATTCCAGGTGGCTTTTCCAATCTGGACTGTACACAACATCATCCGAGTATGCAGCACAATATCCAGTGTGAGAGGATAAAACTACATCTGTGTACCGCTTGCATGTAGTGGGTACGCCATGTAAACCAAACGTCATGGTGGTAAACAGAAAGAATCCTATAGGAGTGGTAAGTGCAATTTTGTTTCTGGATTATTTAGCTAGCGGGATTTGCCAGTAACCCTTGGTGAGATCAAGGGTACTGATATACTTGTTACTTCCCAGTCTATTCACTAAATCATCTAATCTGGGCATAGGATAACTGTCAAATTCTGACACTTGATTAAGTTTCTTAAAATCAAGGCAGATTCTTACACCCCCTTCTTTTTTGTTTACAATCATCATTGGCGATGACCAAGCACATCTCAACTCTTCTATGATACCCAGTTCTTTCATATTTTATATTTCCTTAACTACATCAGCTCTTAACCACTCTGGTAATCTGTACATTTTTGTCTAATAGGGCGAGCATTGCTTATCACTATTACGTGCTCGACCCCTTTTGCTCAGCCTGGTACAGTGGTAAAAGTACTGTTAAATGTCTTTAGCAAGTTACAAATTTCTGCGGTTTATTTGGAGGTTAAGGAAACATTCACCTTTACATCATTAGCACTTACAGTTTGTTCCAGTGTATCATAAGCTACATCAATATCTTCTTTCTCAGTATCTGGTAAAACTAGCAAAGCAGCCTTTGGTGTTTTTCAACCCATTTCTTGAGGAGGTTAGCATGGTATATTTTGGTAGGATTTTTCCTATCAAGGGTCTCAATCTCATAGTTAACTGTGCCATTATGTCCAAGCACTTTATAAGGCTGTTGCCACTTCATTAGCAGTTTATTTTCTGTAATTGGTAACAGTAGAAAGACCTTCTCACCAGGCTCACAATCTTTTTCTTTTACCCCCATGGTCATAATAGCCCTTCTGCTGGTTTTGGGCCTCCTCCTGATTACTATGGGAGATTTCAACATATTTAGCCAGTTTCTTTCTCAGGGCACACATATAAGATGTAATAGATTGTTTTTGACTGGGGTTATCTTTCCATGTTTCTTTTATTACATCTAGTGGCCCTCTTGGTTGTCTATCATACTGCATTTCAAATAGTCAACAGCCTGTTGATGCCTGTGGCACTTCTCTGTAAGTAAAAAGCAGGTAAGGTAAGTACTGGTCCCAGTCTTTCCCTTCCTCTTTTACAAACCTTTTTAACATGTGTTTTAGGGTTTGATTAAAACACTCAACAAGACCATCTGTCTGAGGGTGATAAGGGGAGGATCTTATGGCAGTGTTACCTAGTAGTTGGTGCAGCTCCTTCAGTAATGCAGCACCAACATTACTACCCTGATCAGTAATAATCTCTTTAGGTATACCCACCCTGCTGAAAATTTTGGCAAGCTCTGCTGCCACTTTTGGGGCTGTGACAGTACACATAAGAACTGCCTCTGGGTATTGAGTAGCATTGTCACATACTACCAAAATGATTCAATTATCCTTTCTACTTTTGTCTAAGGGGCCAACTACATCCATTGCAATTCTTTCAAAAGGCACATCTATCAAAGGTAGTGGCACCAGGGGCACCTTGTCTTTTTTTAGTCACTGGGGCTACTTTCTGACACTCAGCACAAGAACTGCAATAGGTAGCAACATCTTCATGAATTCCAGGCCAGTAAATCTGTACAGCAATCTGGTAAGGGTGTGGTCCCTCTCCGAGTGACCAGCCATAGAACTATCATGTGCTATCTGTAACAACTCAGCTCTATACTTTTGTGGTATAACCAATTGTTCTATCTGGTCCTCTGTCTGAGGTTTACCCTTAACTCCACAGTAGCCCATTACATTTTTTTAAACATAGGTTCACACTGTTTGGTTTCACCCCCAGCTGCTTAAAATAACCCTGGAGAGAAACATTGTTAGCTTGTTCTGAACGCAAATCACAATCAGTGATCAGTTTAGTTTCAGCATTTTCATATGTTAACCCCTTATGTCCATCAGTCTTTTGTTGCCCCTGTTTCTTCAGGTGTCATCTTACTTTCCTGGACTTCCAGATCTTGGAGCTGTGCTCAAACAAGTCTGAATCAAAATCAGTGAAAGGAAAAGAGTCCCCATCATCTGAGATTTTCTTTGCCTGAGCTCTTGTCACCACAGCTGCTGAAGCATAAGGATTTACTCCCTCTTTGATTAACTCAGTAAATCCTGGAAAGTAATTTCCCAATAATCATGGGAACAGGTAACTTAGGTACTATTCCCACTTTCATTTGGTGCAACACCCCATTAATAGTCAGAGTCACTTGGCTGGTGGGATAGTATCGAGTGTCCCTGTGGATGCAGATGATCCCAGTACCTGGTCATTTTGGACATTGTTTTCCCAGCACTTCAATATGCACTAGGGTCTGTCTGCTTCCCGAATCTATAAGTCCTTTCACAGTCTTATCTGCCACATTGACATCTGTTTAGTACTTGTCCCAGTTTGCTAAGGACAAATCAACTCCAGTGTCACTCTTCTTACTATGGCAATTTCTTGCAATATGACCTGGCTTATTACAGTTATAGCAAATAAAATCCTTGGGTGCAGATTTGTTACCCCCACCAGAGTTCTTATCAGACTTGGAATTTAAATGGGAAAAAGAGTATCTTACCAGTACTTGGCTGTTACCTCATTGCTGTGGCGTCTGTCTGGCCATTTGGTAGTCTTAAGCTAATGAAACAGCCTTTTCTCCACTTTCTGGTTGGTGTTCTTTTATCCAGAGCTTATCTCTATGGGTAGGATGTTGATGAACTGCTTCATTACAAATGTTTTGATGATCTGTGGGAGTGTTTTGCCCTCTGGTTGGAGCCATTTCATAAGGAGTTCTCTGAGTTGGGTAAAGGCTTCTCGAGGATTGTCGACCGAGTTGTACTTCATAAACCAAAATATTTGTCTGTAGGTCTCTCCTAAGATGTTATACCTTTTCAAGATCTCTGTTTTCACCAGGTCATAGTTTTCTATCTGTGCAGTGTCCATATTGCTGTAGGCAAGTTGGGATTTCCCCAGTCAGGTAAGGTACCAGTCTGATTGCCCATTGCTGCTTTGGCCATTGGCAGGCTGTGGAAACCCTTTCAAAAGTTGTCAGGTATGCTTCGATATCATCCAAGGGCCACAACTTTGTAAGTTTAAGGTCTTTTAAGTTGTTGGTGTTTTGTTGCTCTGCTGGACCTGTGCCACAGCTTCCAGCTTTGATAGCTTGAAAGGCATCCTGCCATCGCTGCTCCAGTCGCTGCATCTCTTCTTTTCTGTGCTGCTTCTGTTACTGCATTTCTTCTTTTCTCCACTGCTCCTCTTCTTTTTTCTGTTGCTTCTGTAACCGCATCTCTTCTTTTCTCTGTTTCTCCATCTCTTGTTGTTGTATAGTCCACCATTTGAAAAAAGCAGTCAGGATTTCAGGTTCTGTCAGTGCCTGCTCTTTTTTTTTCATGACTGGTGCTGGCTATACTGTCTCAGTTTGGACTTTTGTTTCTGCTTCTAGTTTGGCTACCATTCTTCTGGTAATCACTCCTGGACTTGCTGCTACAGAATCCATACCTCTCTTCTGTGTTTACCTGGTGTCAAATTTAGTACTCATGCACAACACTCCTAGATTACAGTATGCACAGTGTCAATTCCACTTAGGCTGATACCATCTGTCATTGAGGCACAGGTCATGAAGCATAGAAAAAACAGGAGCTGTTTCAAAATTCACAAATAGCATTTTATTTTTTTCAATAACAGCAAAAAAAATTATTCAATTTAACTGTTTACAAAGGTAGTAAAAACTGAGAAAACTAAGTCCTTCTAATAAGAGTATCTCTGAATTCCAAGTTTCAGTTTCTCAGTCTCTCATGCTTCTTGTCTCTCTAGCAAAAGCATTGCTCCTCTTGTCATAAGTTTTTGTCTGGGCACTCGTTAAGAGAGCCTGCTTCTCACAGAATGTTCTTGTAAGTTTACAGAATGTTCTTGTCAGTTTCATTAATTTCAGGTGCAGCAAAACAGTACATGGTATCCCAGAACTGACCTCTTGTTGATAACTCTGCAACAGGCTTAAAAACTGTAACTCAGGTTAACCCCTTGAGTTCCAAATAGCTTTTTGCAATCATTTCAACAGTATAACTATAAACAGTTTTAGACAAAGGGATCTTAGTATCAGTGACATTTCCACATAAAGATTCACATGTATTGTTATACCTGCAGATATACAAGGGGGAAGAAAAGACAGAAATATCAAGGGCTGGCAAAGAGATAGCGAGGGGTGGAGAATTGTGAAGCCATCGGAGTAATCACTTCCTAGGTCTTACAAGAAAATTTGGTTGCACAACCAGGCAGACAAGAGACAGAAAAGTAGAGGATAGAACAGACCCTTGTGTTTAAACTCTTTCTGCATAACAAGTGGGGCAAGGTTTTATTCAACCCTGTGAAAGGAAGTATGGTATGGAATAGCTATTTTGTGCTATTACTATACTTGGGAAGTATGGTGTGTAGGAGTTATTTTGTGCTATTACTCTACTTGGGAAGTGTGGTACAGAGCAGATATTTTGTGCTTTTACTGTAATTGGGAAATATGGTATGGAACAGCTATTTTGTGCTGTTCTGGTACTTGGGAAGTATGGTATGGGGGAGCTATTTTGTGCTGTTCTGGTACTTGGGAAGTATGATATGGAGGAGCTATTTTGTGCTATTACTTTTCTTAGGAAGTATGGTATGGAGCAACTATTTTGTGCTGTTATTGCACTTGGGAAGTATGGTATGGAGGAGTTACTTTGTGCGATTACTGTACTTGGGAAGTATGATATGGAGGAGTTATTTTGTGCTATTACTGTACTTGGGGAGTATGGTATGGAGGTTGTATGTTGTGCTTTTACTGTACTTGGGAAGAGTGGTATGGAGGAGTTATTTTGTGCTATTACTGTACTTGGGAAGTATGGAATGTATCAGTTATTTTTCGCTATTACTGTACTTGGGAAGTATGGTATGGAGGAGCTATTTTCTGCTATTACTGTACTTTGAAAGTATGGTATGGAGGAACTATGTTGTGCTATTACTGTACTTGGGAAGTATGATATGCAAGAGTTATGTTTTGCTATTACTGTACATGGGAAATATGACAAGTAGGAGATATTTTGTGCTGTTACTGTACTTGGGAAGTAAGTCATGGAGGAGCTATTTTGTAATATTATTGTACTTAGGAAGTACAATGTGGAGGAGCTATGTTGTACTATTACTGTATTTCATAGGTATGGTATTTATGAGTTATTTAGTGCTATTACTGTGCTTGGGAAGTATGGTATGGAGGAGTTATGTTATGCTATTACTGTACTTGGGAAGTATGGTATGTAGGAGCTATTTTGTGCCGTTACTGTATTTGGGAAGTATGATATTTAGGAGTTATTTTCTGCTATTGCTGTACTTGGGAATACGGTATGGTGATATTTTGTGCTATTACTGTGCTATGAAGTATGGTATGGAGGAGTTATTTCGTGCCATTACTGTACTTGGGAAGTATGATATAGAGCAGCTAATTTGTGCTATCCCTGTACTTGGGAATTATGATATGAAGGAAATATTGTGTGATATTACTATACTTGGGAAGTACGGTATGGAGGAGATATGTTGTGGCATTAATGTACTTGGGAAGTATGGAATGAATGAGTTATGTATTGCTATTACTGTGCTTGGGAAGTACAGTATGGAGCAGCAATATGTGCTACTACTTTATTTGGGAAGTATGGTATGGAGGAGCAATGTTGTGCAGTTACTGTACTTGGGAAGTATGGTATAAATGAGCTACTTTGTGCTATTACTGTACTTGGGAAGTATGGTATTGAAACATAGAAACATAGAATTTGACGGCAGATAAGGACCGCTTGGCCCACCTAGTCTGCCCATTTTCCTACCTAACAGATAAGCTGCAGATCCTAGTTAACCAACAGCTTACTTCCTCCTATCCCCCACTAGGACTGCCTTATGTCTGTCCCATGCATTCTTGAATTCCCCCGCTGTTCTTGACTCCACGACCTCCTCAGGGAGGCTGTTCCATGCATCTACAACCCTCTCTGTGGAAAAATACTTCCTCACATTACCTCTGAGCTGTCCCCCCTCTATCTTCAAATTGTGCCCCCTTGTTCTTGCACATCTCTTTTTCTGAAAGATGCCATCCTCTTGGACTTTGTTGATTCCCTTGAGGTACTTGAAAGTTTCTATCATGTCCCCTCTCTCCCTCCTTTCCTCAAGGGTATACATATTAAGCTCCTTTAGTCTTTCTTCATATGTCTTCTGGTGCAGACCCTGCACCATTTTGGTTGCCCTCCTCGGGACAGCCTCCACTCTGTCTATGTCTTTGAAGAGATGGGGTCTCCAGAACTGCACACAGTACTCCAGAAGGGGTCTCACCAATTGTCTGTACAGAGGGATAACAACTTCCTGTTTTCTACTATTGATGCCTCTCCCTATGCATCCCAGTATCCCCCCAGCCTTCCTTACTGCCTTCTCACATTGCTTGCCCACATTTAGGTCATCTGATATAATTACCCCCAGGTCCCTTTCCATTTTTACTGTTGTCAGTATCTCACCCCCAATTGTGTACTCTTCCCTGGGTTTTTGTTTCCCATGTGCATTACCTTGCACTTCTTTGCATTGAATCTGAGCTGCCATACATTTGATCATTCCTCCAACCTTGCCAAGTCCCTTCTCATCCTTTCCACTCCATCTGGTGTATCAACCCTGTTGCAGATCTTTGTGTCATCTGCAAAGAGACATACGTTTCCCTCCAGTTCCTCTGCAATGTCACTTATAAAGACATTAAAAAGGACCAGCCCCAGTACTAAACCCTGCGGTCCCCCACTAGTAACCCTCCTTTCTTCACTGTGGACTCCATTTACTACTACCCTTTGCGTCCTGTTGTCTAGCCAATTTTTTATCTAGGCTACCACCTTGGGACCCACTCCAAGGCTGGCTAACTTGTGTATTATGGAAGGTCTGTTCTTTGCTATTACTGTACTTGGGGAGTATGGCATGTAAGAGTTATTTTGTGGTATTGCTGTACTTGGGAAGTATGGTATGGAGCAGCTATTTTGTGATATTACTGTGCTTATGACTTATGGCATGTAGGAGCTATTCTTTGCTATTACTGTACTTGGGAAGTATGGTATGGAGGAGCTATTTTATGCTATTACTGTACTTGAGAAGTATGGTATGGATTCGCTATTTTGTGCTATTGCTGTTCTTGGTAAGTATGGTATGGAGGAGCTATTTGGGGCTGTTACTGTACTTGGGATGTATGGCATGGAGGGGCTATTCTTTACTATTACTGTACTTGGGAAGTATGGTATGGAGGAGTTATTTTGTGATATTACTATACTTGGGAAGTATGGTATAGAGGAGTTATTTTGTGCTATTACTGTACTTGGGAAGTATGGTATGGAGGCGTTATTCTGTGCTATTACTGTACTTGGGAAGTATGGTATGGAGGAGGTATTTGTGCTATTACTGTACTTGGGAAGTATGGTATGGAGGGACTATTCTTTACTATTACTGTACTTGGGAAGTATGGTATGGAGGAGCTATGTTGTCTTATTACTGTACTTGGGAAGTATGGTATGGAGGAGTTATTTATGTTATTATTGTACTTGGGAAGTATGGTATGGAGGAGTTATTTATGTTATTATTGTACTTGGGAAATACGGTATGGAGGAGTTATTTATGTTATTATTGTACTTGGGAAGTATGGTACGGAGGAGCTATTCTTTACCATTACTGTACTTGGGAAGTATGGTATGGAGGAGTTATTTTGTGCTATTACTGTACTTGGGACGTATGGTATGGAGGAGTTATTTATGTTATGACTGTACTTGGGAAGTATGGTATGGAGGAGTTATATTGTGCTATTACTGTACTTGGTAAATGTGGTATGTATGATCTATGATGTGCCGTTACTGTACTTGGAAAGTATGGGATTTTAGAATTTATCTTCTGCTATTACTGTACTTGGGAAGTATGGTATGGAGGAGCTATGTTTTGCTATGACTGTACATGTGAAGTATAGTATGTAGGAGTTACATTTTGCAATTACTGTACTTGGGAAGTGTGGTACGGAGGAGTTATTTTATGATATTACTGTACTTGGGAAGTATGGTATGGACGAGGTATTTTGTGCTGTTACTGTGCTGATAAAGTATGGTATGGAGGATTTATTTTGAGAGGAAAATGCCCTTTTACTGTGCACCAACTGCAGTGACTATGTAAATACATTTAACTTGATTGTAGCACCATCTTTTGTCTCAGTTTTTGTGGTTTCTTGTTTATTGGTGCCCCTGTGTATTGGTTCATGTTTCCTCTGCTCCAGTTTTCCAGGTTTGATGTGATAGCAGTGATTGTTCAGGTACAGGTTCTATGATGGAAGGCGGGTACTCCTCTGATTAGACTTCTACTATATACCCCTAGACACGGGGGGTGTCTGGCCCTTACATCATGAGGTACTGCCAGTTGTTTGGATGAGGCTGTTGGAGAACTCCCTCTTCTTGAAATTGAACACCACCTACAGGGCATGAATTAAGGGAAGTATTATATGCAAACCAGAAGTCACCCAATCTGAACACTGCAAGAGCCTGTCCTTGAATGAAAACGTAAGGAAAGGAAAGGGAAGAGAGAGAGACCAGGTGACATGTATTCAAATACAGGGAAGATTGCTTTGAGAGATGTCCCCAAGTCGATTTGCATGACCAAATATATTCCATGATGAAACTCTCACTCTCAGGAAGCACAAGCCATAAAATGAACACCAGAAGGTGCTCCTAAGTCGATGTTCATGGCTGTAAGTGTCCCAAGTAGGCTTCAATGGCAGCAGGAGCACATTGATCATCCTGTTCTAGAAGACTAGAATTACCCAGAGTTATGATGACTAGAAACATGTGGACAGAAGGCAGGAGAAGGAAGCCACACTAGGCTAGCATTAGAATCCAGGTAGGCTGAAACTGTCATGATCAAGAGGGGTGACTGCCTGTAACAGTTATGGAACACTAGGTAGGTTGAACAGAGTAGCACAGGTAAACCAGACCATACAGTAATTCTTGGCTAAGGGCTGCTGCCAGATATGAAACCTCGTACCGAGTACTATGGCTATTAGGAGAAAGGGGTTGAAAGCCAGTATATCCAGCAGTTGTGATTGAAATAGAACCAAGAAACTGTGCAAGTTACTTGCTGGGCTTAAGCAATGGTTACATGCCATTGCAAAGAGGTTTAGCCGAGCAAGAGGTACTGACCCCATGCAAGGCCAAAATCATATGCAGGATTGATATCATGGCTGAAACGTCGGGAGCAAACACACAATGAAACAGTGAAAATAAAACTCTAAAATGCAGGCAGGGACAGACAGGAACATCAAGACAGCCATGGTAAATGGCTGGCAAGAATGGAAACAAGAGTCCAAAACTTAATTAGCAAACAAAACGAGATGATAGGAAGCTGTATGAGCTGGAACAAGCAGGGGACACATGCCCGTAATAGTACAAGGCAACAGAAAGCTGGCTCGAGCTGGCAGGATGAACAGTAGAAGCGGATATGAAGAAGAGCAGCAAGGGGAGAAAGGACTGGGATGGCATGGAGCAGCCATGGTGCAACAACAAAAATATGAGCATCCAGGGGTTGATTGGGTATACGTGATTTATGGAACACTCAGAAGGGGCATAGACTCACCCTCTTTCCCTCTGAACTGCAGGCTGAAGTCTTTGAAATATGAACTGTTTCTGATAACCCATATAACATAACCTACAGAATAAGCTATTAGATACTGCTTATTATAAAATGGGGTCTCTAAATCCGGTAAACTGATTGGTCAGCAGTGGTTTTTACCAATGGGTAAATCCCAGTATAACCCATGGGTAAAATTCCAGCCATCTCAGGTGACCAGTGCACAACAGAAAAAAGATCATTACCTCTTGTTTGCCTTCAGTGTTGGCTCCATCCTTGCAATCTCTGCAGCTCACTCCTACTCGCTCTTTCAATGTAGTACCTCTCTCCCAATCACTGTAATCTCTTTCCCACCCCCACCCAAAAAAGAAAGTAAGAAGAACACATAAAATAGGAACCTCATGAACTGGTAACATTTATATCAGGCAAAACAAAACTTGTTGAAACTGCCACAGCTGAAACCGCCGCAGCTCATGCCTCATAGATGAACTCTAGCCCATTGCAAGCAACAAAGCCTGCTTACAGGCATCTTTAACAAAATCTGTTTTTTTCTTCACCTTCTAACCTGTTCTCCATTACTTTCTCTGTAGCAGAACCGTTCATCCTGGAAGCACAAGCTAAACATCACCAGCAGACCCTCACAGCTCACACCAGACTATCTCATGCTGTCAAACAGCTACTGCTTCTTACTCCCAGGCTGTCTCTATAAAAGGGAAAAAGAACAAAAAACTCATGACTCTCAAGCTCTCCCTTGAAAAAAATAAAAAAACTTAACAGCGTACTATTGTGCGTGCATGTGTGTGTGCGGTGGGGCATATTAGGAACTAGGTAGCACCTCTACCACACACATAGTAATACCTATTCATAAGAAGGGCAGTAAAGCCAACCCTAGTGATTACAGGTCAATTAGTTTTACTTCTGTAGTGGGCAAAGCTATAGAAAGCATAATTAGTGATGAGATGGTTAAAGACCTATCAAGTAGAGGGCTGATAGATAAAGCACAGCATGGCTTTTCTAATAACAGGTCATGTGCCACTAACCTAATTACCTGCTTTGAGTCCGTGAGCCAAAATCTGGATCAGGGAATGGGAGGAACATAGTTTTTCTTGATTTCAAGAAAGTATTTCACATAACATTTTAATTAGGAAACTTGTTGATATGGGAGTAGATTTATGTTTGGTACGGTGGATCCAGAGCTGGTTAACCAACAGAATGCAAGCTGTGAGAATAAATGGTGTGTTATCACAGGAGGAAGATGTGACCAGTGGAGTCCCGCATTCTTGTCCTGGGGCCACTCTTATTTAATTTATTCATTAGTGATCTCAGTGTGAGAAGTAACAACAAAGTGGTTACAATTGCTGATGACACTAAACTGGGGGGATTAGATGACACAGTTGAGAAAAGGAAAAAGATGCTTGAAGATCTTACAAACATAGTGAGATGGGTTAAAGAGAATAAAATGCAGCTTAATATAGAAGAATGTGCCATCTTACACTTTGGCAGGAGTAATGGGAGACAATCATATCAGATAAACAGGACCAACATCAGATCCGTGACCTCAGAGAGAGACCTAGTAGTCATTAATAGTATCGATCTCAAATCCAGCACCCACTGTAGGAATGTAGCATCTAAAACAAGTCATCTTTTAAGCTGCATATGGAGATCCTTCTCCTTGAGATCAAGCTCTGTTTTATGGCCCCTGTAAAAGTCTTATGTCAGGTCTCATATGGACTATTGTTCCCAGGTTTGGAGCTCATACCTCAAAAAGGACATTAATGTGCTAGATAATGTACAAAGATAATTCACTAGATTTTTCCAGGGTTATAGGGAGCCACCCTATGAGCAGCGGCTTAAAGAAATGGGACTCTGGCCTTTAGGCCTAAGAAGAATTGGGGTGATCTGTTACTCCTATACAAACTTCTGGATGATCCCGTTCTTTGTCTTGAACTGGGACTGGTTTACAAGGACACAATGTATGATCTTAGGGGACATAGGTTTCAGCTCAATGAACCAAGTTTTAAAACAGATCTTAGGAAATATTCATTCTTACCAAGGAACATTAGATCATGGAATCTGCTCCCAGAAGAAGTAGTTAATGCCAAGAATCTAGTGTTGTTCAAACAAAGGCTAGATACTTTTGTTAATGGAAATGGTATTCCATTCCAGTAGCCCACTAAGTAGTGGGAGCAACCACAATGGCCATGGCCTTCTGTTGCCTCATGTTCAAAGTATTGTCCGAAGTATTCTACCTAGCAACACAGCACTATTTTTTCTGGCACAGCAATACAGTAAATAAAAATTACTTAAAATGCACCCCCCCAAAAAAAATCTTTTCTTCTTTTTTTAACATAAACAAAAAAAAAACAGAGACATTGTATAAGCGCAATAAATCACTCCAGGGTGTGAGTCATGCTGGGATTTACCCAAACCACACCAGGCGTGGGCTAATCCCAGCATAACCCACACCCTGGAGTGGATTATCGCTGAAATGCTTACTGGCTACAGCACTGCCTATTATGTCTCTTTGCACAGCCAGTTTTTATTATACTAGTTTAGATTGTAACTACTCCATTTTTATTGTACCCCCTCCACTCCCTTCAGGACACACATGGAAATGAGTTAACTAGCTCATTGTGCCCTCCTGAGTTAACCAGTGCAGTGTGTAAAAACTGTTCACAAATTTTTAGTATTACACACATAAGAAAGAAGTTGAAAACCCTTTTCAAGACTTTAGAGCTTAACACTTTTGCTAGGGGGAACACTCTTGCCTGCTTCCATTGTTCAGGCATTTTACCTGTTATCATTGATTTATTAAAAATATTGCATACCCATAGTGCAATATGGTCAGCTCCCTCCATACCCAATTATGAATACAGTCAGGTCCCATTGCTTCATTAATCTTTAATTTTTTCATTGCCTTGGCTACATCTTCAATTTTTAATATGTACTTTTCAGAAGCAGCCAACTTTTCTTTTTTCAAGGTTGTCAACATTTTACTCACCTCACCTCACAGAGGGTCATATTTAACTGTTTTACAACGAGAATCTCTTTCTCTTCCCCACTAATCCCACGAGCTTCAACCCATTTGTCTATCACTCCCTCCTGTTTTTCCCTTTCCAGAAAGTCTTTGGTAAACAAGATTTCCTGAGGCTTTGAACTTCCCTTCATAATATTCTCTTAATCTTTTCACTATTTTATTTACCACATTTCCTAACCTATTATGTGTCTCCTCATCATTCCATCTCATAGTCATTTGTCTTTTTTTGTATTAAATATTTAAAATCTTCTGCCACCCAAGGGTTATCCCCCCTTCTTAACAGTTTCTTTCTCCGGAGCAACCCGATTAATAATTTGTTGGATACAAGTTATTACTTTTTCTCATGTCTCATTTGACAATTCCAATTTAAACCATTCTGAGTTCAATTCTCCAGATGGTTTGTTGAGTACTCTTTCTTTCTTTCTTTCTTCTTTTTATCCCATTTCCTGTCATATATTACATTTTTTTTCTCACTGCTCTTTATCCTCTAAAAAACAGGGTTTCGACACTGCAACATTATGGTCGGATAGACCAATAGGCAGAAGAATTTCAACTGTATCATACACTGACCACAATTACTCTTTAGTGAAGGTGCATTTTGTGGCCATATCAACCTTTCGTGCCCTCACCGATGGCAAAACCCTTCACTCCATCCAGCCATGCCTGAAATCATTGTTGCTCTTGCTGCCCACCACCTCCACTGGCAGACTGTTCTACAGCTTCACCACCCTTTCTGTAAAATAGAATATTCTCATGTCCCTCTTAAACTTTCACCCCTCCAGTTTCAACTTGTGACCTCAGGTTCTTGTTTGTCAAAACATGTTTGTTTAAAGTCCTTAGTCAACTCCCACTGTATCTTTCCTGGACTTGGGGACCCCCCCCAAAAAAACATCATTATGCAGCAGGAGAGGAGGAAAATGTGGCATCATGAGTGTCTGCATTGTTTGGGGGTGTTTCTAAAGTTTGGAGAGTATACAATAAGAGTAGGTCAAGGATTTGAAACAAAACAAGTCTGGGTATAGTAACACCATTAGCATGCATTTCAGTTCTACTATGAAAGGAGAAGGTAAAACAACCAGCAACAATAATGAATTTCAGAAAAGGTAAGGAATTAGAAAATATGGGTTTTCAACTAGAAATAATATGATGCAAACACGGATGATAGTGATCCCTTTAAAATAAAAATTAGGGGAAAAAAGAAAGAGATCCCATTCCTTATCCATCTTGGTCATTAATAGGAGTAATTTGTTATTCTTTCTGGCACTGGGTGTGCACTAGGGATGTGTGAAAAAAATTCCACAGGTGGAATTTAAGCGAAAGTCTGACTTTCGCTTCTGCAGAAGTTCGGAAGTTGATTTCTGAACTTCCACTGAAATTCTGCCCGCAGTCACTGCCTAACCCAGTTGCCCAACTTGCCCCTGAAAAGTTTAGTCCCCTTGAGTTGCGATCCCTTCCCAACCCCATCTCTGCCCAGTGACAAATACCCTCATGGCTAGTGGTCCCTCCCCTCCACCTCACCCACCAAAACTAAAATTGTCCACCAGCATTTTTAATAAGTCAGCCCCCCCCATCGCTGTCATACCCATACTTTTTAGCAAAATTCCCTGGTGGTCTAGTGGCTTCACAAACCCTCCCCATCTCCGACCCCCACTCCCATTATTTCCCTGGTGGTCTAGTGCCCCCCATCCCAGCAGGTGTCCCACCACCCAGCTCCCACCCCATCCCGAACCCCAGTGGGTGGACCGGCACAGCCCTTCTTTCTCCACCACAGCATGGAAGGCTGTTCCAGGAATCTACCACCCTTTCTGTGAAGAAGTACTTCCTCACATCTCTCCTGAATCTACCTCTTTCCAGGTTCATATCATAACACCTTGTTCTACAACACCTTTTTCTCTGAAACATACCTCCCTCCTGTACCTTATTAACCCTCGTGAGGTATTTAAAGGGCTCCATCATATCCCAACTCTCCCTCCTCTCCTCCAGGGTGTACATATTGAACTCTTTCAGTTTCCTCTCATAGGGTTTCTGATGCAGACCTTGCGCCATTTTGACATCCCTCAGCACTCTTCTTGTCATTTTTTCCTTTTTACAATTGTTCCTCCTTCCTCACCTTTCTTCTTTATCTGCTCCTTTCCTCCTTCCTCCTTTGCTAATCCAATGCTTTCTTGAATAACTTGCATTCTGGTGGGACTCTCTCCCCTTGGGAATGTCCTACTCTCTATCTCAGCCTGTGGTAGCCCACTTTCTGCCTCCCCCATGTCTTCTGTCACCTCCCTTAGCTACTTTAAATGTTCATCAAAGCAACATTTAAACCATCCGATGAGGACTATGGTTCCTTCATTAATGGAATCTGGCCATCACCTCAGTATAGGCTCTTACCCTTCCAAGGTGGCCCTTAGTCACCATTGTAGCCATACCTCTCCTCTTTGCACAATTTCTTCTACCATTACTTGAAAGCCTTAGTGCAGAGCTCCCTCTCATTCCCCACATAGTACAAGATGCACTCACTGCTCACATTTTAAACAAATGGGAAACACAGGATCAACCAACTAAATGATCTAATTTTACCAAAAATTAAATTTACATGCAAAGTTGACTACAGCAAATAATCTTTATGTTTAAGGCCATGAAACACCCTTATCAAGTTAATGCATTAGCAGCCATATTGGCTCTGACCAAAGTTTGTTCTTGTAGTGATTACCTCTGTCCACAGAATTTCTGAGTTACAGGCTCCAGTTGCTGAGCATCCTTATGTAATTGTTCATCAGACAGGGTTTCTTTTTGAAAACCAGTCCTCATTTCTTGCCCAAAGATGTCTCTGATTTTACACTGACTCTGTCATTCATCTTTCAGTTTAGTTCCCATCCCTTTCTAATAAGGGTGAAGCTTCTTTGCATACTTTGGATGTCCATAGAACCTTATGTTTCTAATTGGACTGACCTAAGGACTGCAGGAAGCCCTCTTAACTTTTCATTTTCTTTGCCCTGGTAAGGAGCGCTCATCTGTTTCTAAACAATGTCTATCCAAACGGTTGATATCATGTATTACATTTTGTTACTAGAAGAATGAAAAGTAGCTTCCTGGGACTGTCTGTGGCCATTTCCACGTGTCATATGGCCACCTCTGTGGCATGTGTTCATAATGTGTCCACAGCCGACATATGTGCTGGTGCTACTTGGAGCACTGTTCACACTTTCACTAAACATTACAGCCTGGACATAATCGCTCACAGACATGCCAGCATTGGCCTTGTTGTTCTTCAAGACCTTCTGTTGTAAGGTCATAACATATGCTCTTGTCTTCCTTCCTGGGTATAGCTTGTACTGCTTGGGAATCTTTTCAAAACTGTGGCTCAATGTAGGAAGATAACCTTGAAGAAGATAGTGCACTTACCATAACAATTGAACTTCTTTGAGGATATCTCTTGCATCAGGCCACACGTATGGAACAATAAGCCACCTGGCACTAGCACCACACAGAAACTTTTGCAAGCTGTCCACTAGGGGCTGCCCATGATGGTATCTGACACCAGCTCTTCCATAACATACAGGTGTGCTAGATTTGCAGAGGGTGCAACTCAAATCTACGAAAGTGAGATGTTACCTATAATAATATCTGTTGCTTCGCATCCTACTCCCCCCATCTGAAACATCACTGCCTTCTCTACTCAGATCTGGGATGGCTTCCTCCCCAAGAGCTTAGGTCTTATGCTCTTGGATCTATTACTGATAACATCATCAGATCCCGTTCACCTAAACCGCTCACCAGGTTCTTTCTCTATCAAAAAACCAACTATGCCTTGCACTCTGCAGACCACGTCCCTGTTCTTATTCCAAGACATCACACTTCCAAAGGTGGTCATGCCTTTGCCTGTCATGCACCCCTTTTCTGGAACACATTCCTGTTAACATTACGTCAAACCACATCCCACATCTCCTTTAAGAGAGAATTACGCCACTATCTCTTTTCCTTCTATGTATGCTGCTGTTTCAAACCACCCTAGCCCTAACTCTAATCCCACCCCCTCTCTACTGTTCCCTGGGATCCTGTGGTCCACTTCAACAAGGAGCATTTTTCCTTCCAAACTCACTTCCAAATTTTCTCTTATTTTATTACTACTTGCTGTCACAGCACTCTATTCCTCATTGTTTGTATACTGCTTAGTCACTCTAAAAATGACCTGATTGTATTTGTTACATGTAAACTTAAATGCTGTATTGTTTTGTCATTTTTACTGCTGTAAATTACTCAGACACTTACATGTCACTTGTATTATGTACAAATATGTTCTCCTGAAGTTTGTCTCTGTACCCTCCTGGGTCTTGCCTGAAAATAGTCTTTTTGGCTAATGCACCTACCCGGTAAACAAAAACTAAATAAAATATAAAGATGGACGGCCCCTTCCCTCCTCAGTTCTTTTCATGCCATTGACCATACTTGTTTCGCTATGCATGGAAAGAACGATGTTACATTTGTCACTTTTCTTGGTATTTTTTTCTCACCATAGTTAGTAATCACTTTCCTAAAGTGATTTTTGATGGCATTTATGTTGACTAAGGAACTGCCAAAACTGTTCCATTATTGTGACTGTGGTAAACAGATATGCTCCAGAGATTCACATGACATCTAAGTGTGTTGCTTCAACCCGGACCATAACATACAGGTGTGGTAGATTTGCAAAGGGTTCAACACAGCCACCCCGTTACAGTGTAAGGGCACTTTGGAAAAGCACCTCCTTAAGCAGCAGCAGCTAGCCTGAAGGGAGAAGGAACTGCTGCCAAAGAGCTCTGCTGTGTCACTGGCCCATTCTTTGGGATCCAAGTCTTTTGTTTTCCAGGACAAGATGTCTGGGTCATGCAAGCATAAGAACCAGGAGAGAGAGTGAGAAAAGGACAAGGTCTCCCCCCGGTTTGCTCCAGGTAACCCTTCTACAAAGGTACGACTGCTCCAGCATCATGGACCGCTTCAGTGGCAACACCGCCTGCTGCCCAGACTATCAACCTTCCTTCCAGGTCACTGCAAGCTTTAGGCACCACAAGGCCTAGCACAGCTGGTGCATCTCCATTGATACTGGGGGCCTTGCCTCCCCCATCAATGTCTACCAGTATTCCTTTTGACTATATGGGCGACGATGTCCAGGCAGTATTCTTATCTTTAATGAACATACCAAAGTGCGTTCTACCTCATCCTCCTGTAACAGGTGCTACATCAGTGGGTCTCTAAGTCAAATCCCCACACAGACGTCTGTTAGGGCTGGGCTCCAGACCCCTTCTAGAGTGCCAATGACCTCATCAGCAGTCTCCCTTCATCCCGTCAACCAGATTGATGATGACCTAGAGTATAATCCAGACATTATAATGTAAGATGAAGAGGAGGAGGCTGAATATTCTCTGGAAAGTTCAGTAACACTTTAAGTGTCATTAACTGCACTGTAACTACTGTATAAGTACAATGTACCTGCACTGTAACTACAGTGCAGTTACATATATCTACTCTGTAGTTATTAACTAGTTTCTCATTTGAGTGATGTGTAGTTGCACACAATTTACATGAAGAAACTACAGTACACTGTAACTGTACTGTAACTACTATGCAGTTGTTAACTAGTTTCACATTTGCATTTTGTGTACTTATGCAGTTTGCATGAAGTAATAGTTTCACGTGCAACTGCTACTGTTTCCCTTTTGGCACATATCAGTTCATTCTGACAAGTGTAAGTACACATTTCATAGCTGTTGCAAAATGTAACAGAAAATCTTGTGCAGCTACCACTGTATCTCTTCTGGCATTATGTAATTTGTTATTATAAGGGCAACTTCACATGTAATAGCTATTGCAAATTGTAACAGCAAATTTATTGCATTACTACTTTGTTACTACTTTTGACATTATTAAATTTATTCTTACAAGTGTAACTATATATAAATGCAGGTCTTGTGCACTGTTTCAACAGCTAGTATCTATCTTGCACAGAAAAACGTAAAAGTATAATCAGAATGGTAACTGAAATATGACTACAGTGTACCTTCAGTCTGCTTCACTTAAATGCACTGACTAGCAACTCTTTAGATGATGCTTCATGTTTGCATTCCAGTTTTTCATGAACTTACAAGTTAATAAACATTGCAGTCTAATATTGTGAATTAATATATGACTGTATGCAAACATATTTCATTTGCATAATTACTCATTAGCATTGTAATAATATTGTGGCTAAGAAATAATGGTATTGTTTTCACAGTTAGTGCTTAGGTAACATGTATTTGCAGGTGTGCACACTTATATTTACCAAATGTCAGTATATTAGCTGTGATATAAGTTCTCATTCAGAAATCAGTCCCTCATGAACTTACTGCTTATTAAACGTGTAATCTAATAATAGACCCTATTTGCATAGGCAGCAGGGAATGTGTCAGATGTCTATACCCAGGCCTGGAGATCAACAGCAGCCATCCAATCAGATGGACTGCTCGGGGCAGACTGGATCCTGCACTCTGTGTGGAGTGGGGAATTGTGGGATAGGGCTGGTCCTCTCAGTACTATTGTTTTCCATTAAGGGGACCTACTGGTCTGCTTGTGTTCACCACCGTGCCCCCAGCCCTCATGGTATAGTCAGAGGGCCAGGGTAGCTTGGTGTGAAGGATAGCGCCATGGCTGCCACCCTGTTCTGCTTGTGGGAAAGGCATGCAATGGCTAAGGAAGGGTCCCTGTCTGTGTATCCAGCACTACCCACCACCACTCCACACAGCAGATCAGGATAAATCATAGTATGTAACCATGCCCCAACCCCAGCCACCCACCTGGGCAGCATCGAGACAGGGTGTGGGTGCAGAAGAGGTGTGGGTCAATGTCGCAGAGCAGCACATTTCTTAGTAACTGCAGCATTGTTGCAAGACAATAAGTAATTATGTAAATGATTGATTTTTATTGTATAAGTAAACAATGTAGTTGTATAGCATTTAACAATATTAGATTGTGTGTTTATTATGCAGCAAGTTTATGAGGGAATAATTTCTTTTTTTTATTCAATAAACTTTATTGAATTTTCCATTTTAACATCAAAGCCACCAAAAGATGGATGACAATTGGGCAACCAAAAGGTTCACCCTACATTACACTATAGTGCATTCTAATACAGTAGACTTATTCAAAATGAAAACAATAAGATGGAAAGCAAAGGAAAACCAATGATGGGGGTGAACTCCCTCTCCCATCCTCCCCTTCCCCCTCCCTCCCATTACCTTTATTTCCTTCCCTAACCCACCCTGAGCCAAGTGTTATTCATAGGCCATTCAGTTGGGGGCACTTGAGAAGAAGGGTCTTTGGCTTAAATATTTAGGGTTTCCATATAGTAAGCAGGGCATCTAGTGGCCCCCATCTACTCTGATATGTTTGGAACCTGTTACACATTAAGGAGATATGTTTCTCCAATTGGAGGGCAAGTATTATCTCCTTATGCCATTCCAGGGTGGATGGAGATATAATGTCCCTCCAGTGTCTCATAATTATTAATTTCGCTGTGGCAGAGATCAAAGCCATATGGGCTTTCCTAACTTTGAGGGTGCCATGGGGAAAGTAGTTCAGTAAGCAGACTTCTGACGTAAATAAAGGGTCAATACTCAAAATTGGGTCTAAAGATTGTTTGATTGTTTGCCAAAATACCTGCACTCTCAGGCTTGTCCATAACATGTATTACAAGGTACCTAGGTTATCCCCACATCTTGGACAAGCAGAAGAGGGCAATCTGCCCAATTTGTGGAGCTTCACCACTGTGTAATACAGATTGTGCATGACATTAAATTGAATTAAGCACAGTCTATCTTGTTTAATAAATTTATAAGAGTTAGCCATAGCTTCTTCCAGAAGTCTACTTCATTGCCTAAGGATAGTTCCTGAGACCAATAATAGCAAACTCCCTGAGGCAAGTTGGGATCTAGGAATTGTAACTTTTTATAAACTATGGAGATCGCATGAGGCTGCCTGGCCAGTTGCAAAATTGTGGATAGTTCGACTGTGGGAGGTAGAGGATTCTGTACTCTTCCCATGTGGGAGACAATTGCATCTTTGAGTTGTTTGTATTTAAAGATGGTTCTGCCTTGCACATACAATCTGAGTCAAAATGTGGGGAAGGGAAGTATTACTCCTTCAGAATACAATTCTGAAACTTTCTTCCCAACAAGGAGGGGCCAATAAGAAGCTGGGATGGGTTTATGTCCAACTTTAAAATGGAGGTTACCTAGAATAGGTTGATTTAAGGAGGTGTGCCAGTTGAGGGATATATGCACTTGCAACTGGTGTAGGAATTTAATAGACCACCCTAAAGGGGGTGTGCCTCAAGGGTGTAAGGAGGGCACATGGGGTGGTATATAATAAGGAGGAAAGGGTACATTTGTATTGAGCAGTCAGGTACCTCTCAATTTTCACCCATAGTGGTGTGTATCCCTATGGGCTGTTGGCCTGTATCTCCTGTTTCCAATGAGCCAGGTTGCTGATGTAGTCGGCATGATAGTATGAAAAGAAGGAAGGAACAGCAAGTCCACCCTTTAATTTTGGTGCAGTAAGTTTAATGTAAGACCATCTGATTCCTTTACCCTGCCACATGAACGTGTTAAGCATGGTCTGACGCTTGGTAAACCATTTTTTGGGAAGAAAGCAATCTAACATACCCATTGGGTACAGGAGGTGAGGCAACACATTCATTTTAATGGTGCTAATCCTTCCCCAAAGCAAGAGAGGGAGAACTCCCCATCTGTCAAGATCTGCCTTAAGTATACTCAGTAAATCTGAGAGATTTGCTTTAATAATGGAGGTAATATCTCTAGTCACCTGGATTCCTAAGTATGTAAGAGAATTTGGTTCCCATGAGACAGCAAACTCGGCCACTTCCCCCCCAAGAGATTCTGTTGTTCAATTTGAAAACTTTGGTTTTGGAGAGATTGAATTTGTAATAGGAAACTGCGGAGAAGGCTTTGATTTCCTCCAGGAGTGCTGGAATACATGCTCAGGGGTCTTCTAAATGCAAAAGCAAGTCATCAGCATAAGCTGAGAGGGTGTAATGCCAGTCTCCTACTTTGATTCCCCAAAGCCTCTGGGAGGTTACCAGCTTCCTGATCAGAGGCTCCAGATAGACATTAAATAGGAGGGGGGACAGGGGGCAACCCTGTCTGGTACCCTGGCAAAGCAGAAAAGACTTGGAGAGAATACTGTTACACTGGACTTGGACTGAGGGAGAGGAGTATAATAGCCTAACCCACTTAAGGAATCCTTCAGGGAGACCTAAATGGGACGTTGTAGCAAAAAGAAAATCCTATGAAACTCTGTCAAATGCCTTCTTGGCGTCCAGGGACACGAGGACCATAGGAAGTTCCGAGTCCCTGGACACCGATAGGAGGCGCAGCAGTTTACGCATGTGATCTCCCGAAGACCTTCCTGTCATGAAACCAATTTACTCTTTGCTAATTAGGGTATGCAAAATAGGTCCTAACCTATTGGCCAATATTTTGGCAAGTATTTTACATCAGAATTGATCAACGAGATAGGCCGATAACTCTCTGGGTATTGTGGATCCTTACCCTGTTTAGGAATAAGAGTAATTATAGCATTGAGGAAGTTCAACTCTGGGAGACCCTTATCAAACCAGAAGTTATATACTACTGTCAGCAGTGGAGCTAACTCTGATACACCGGCCTTGTATAGATTATTAGGTAAACCATTGGGCCCTGGGGATTTATCAAGTGGGAGCTGTTCCACTGCACTCACAGCTTCCCTGATATTGATGGGACCACCAAGGGATAGAGCTTGGGAAGGAGATACTTTAGGGAGGTCTATTGAGCTAAGATAATTAGTTATGTCTGCATCAGAAGGGCGTTTGGCCAAGTCCTCAGAGTAAAGTTTCTGAGGGGGGAATAATTTCTGAAGGAGAACATACATCAGGACTGTAGCACTTACATTTGAGCAATGTGAGTGTACAGTAATTATAGCTGGCTTCTTACACTTTAAGTGTCAGTTTATGCATACTTACTTTGCCAATACATGCTAGTTAGGCATTAACTGTGGAAACAATGCCAGAAAAGCAGCACATTCCTTAGTAACTACAGCACTGTTACACCTTTCTTCTTGCACTTTAAGTATCGGTTTCTGTGTACTTACTTTAGAAATATGTGCTAGCTAGGCATTAACTGTGGAAACAATACCACAGAATCAGTGCATTCCTTAGTAATGACGGCACTGTTACAAGTCAATAAGTAATTATGTAAATTAATGATTTTTATTGTGTACAAATTAACAATATTAGATTGCATGCTTATTTTTCTTTGGCCACACGGTAAACAAGTGGTGATTCTGGGACTCAAACCCAGTTCTCCAAGTTTGCAGGTCAATGCTCTTAACCACTACACTATACCACATTAAGGTCGTAAGGGAATGATTTTTGAAGGATATCATACATCAGTAACAAGTGTCACTAACTACAGTGTAACTACTGTATAACTACACTGTAACTGCACTACTAAGTAGTCGTTAACTGGTTTCACAATGCTTGTTGTGTACTTACACAGGTTTAACTGTGCTCCTTCTGTGGCATTCACCCACACTTCTGCACCCATACCCCTGTCCTGCTGCTGCACAGGTGTGTGGCTGATGGTGTGGGTGGAGCATGGCCACATGCCATGCTTTATGTCTGATCTGCAGTGTGGAGTAGTGGTGGGTGGTGCCAGATGCACACATTAAAATTGAAAATTACCAAACCCATATGGTCAAATACCAGAATACCCTCTGGAGAAAAGCTAAAGTAGCTGCTCAAGCTCTCCCAGAAGGTGAACCTAAACAAGATCTTCTCAAAGCTGTAACAGGTGGGGCTGATATAGGAACACACTTACTACATATGATCTATGACATTTCTAATGCTTCAGCCAGGACAGCTGCCTCAGGATGTACTCCTGGCTCAAGATGGCTGGCTTTACAAATGACGTCCAGCAGTCCATTCTCAATGCCCCATTTAGAGGATACAAGCTCTTTGGTGCAGATGTTCAAGATATCCTCTCAAATCTGTAGACCTCAGGTAGAACCCTGAAATCAGTACATTCCTCAATCATACCCATCCGAGGAGTAGACAGAGCATTCCTTTTTATTCGGCCAGTACTAGACACCATACCACTTCCAGATTAAAGGGTAAGGGTAGAGGAGCAGGAGCCCTGCCTACCCCAGGAGCTACCTGAGGTGCCACTCAAAAGCCTCTAGAGGGGGCGGTGAGACAGGACCAACCACAACTGGCTCTTCTTGACTCCTTTTACACCCCCCATCCACCATTGCCTCCAGGGATAGTTGTTGGGGGTTGTTTCTCCCTCCACCTAGACCAGTGGAGGGAGATGACTTCAGATGCCTGGGTCCTGGAAATATCAGCAAAAGACCATGCTCTGGAACTTCTAGACCTACCTCCAGACCATCCCCTAGTACCTTCTTATTATCCTCCAGATCATATTCCTCTGCTTCTGGAGGAAGTCCACACTCTGCTTCTGAAAAAGACAATAAAACCTGTTCTCCAGGAACAAAGGAACACAGGGTTCTTTTCTCGCTACTTCCTAGTTCTGAAATGGATCAGAGATCTGAAACCTGTACTGGATCTCAAGGATCTGAGCTTCTTTAGAGAGTAAAAAAAGTTCACAATGGTCATCCTGCAGTGCCTGCTCCCACTGCTGCAGGTAAGGGATTGGATTTGTTCGCTGGACATGAAGGATGCCTACAGTACCTTCGTATCAAAATTCGAAAACCTCACAGAAATATTTGAGATTTCTATTTCAAGGAGAACACTACCAGTTCAGAGTATGGTGACCCACAGTAGATCAACACCCTGTCAGCGAAGCCCCAGAAAGGACCATTACAGCAACAGTCTCTGTAATGGCCCAGGTTTCACCTATGCAGTTTCTCCCGGTGTTCTGCCTCCTCCCTGAAACAACTATGACCTGTAGTTGATTATATTCAAATGTGGGGGTGCAGGAGGCACAGTCCCCCATGTGGGGGGTGCATGGGGTCACAGCCCCACACAAAAAACACTTGAAACATTGATAGCCCCATGTTGAGTGCTGGCATTGTGCCATCATTGTGAGGGATGTTGGTGGAATGTCTGTTGACATTTTGCGGTGCTTCCTTCAGGATATTTCTCTTTGGTTTGTCATCTGCACCACAGGTATTTATCAAATGCTTAGCAGTAGTAGTAGAAGAGGAGTGCTGCTGGAAGAGAGCTCAATCCAGCTCCTCCCTCCCCCCAGCTGACCCCCAATGTCCTGGGCTTATTCATGAAGCTGTGTTGCTGGCACAGCGCAAGGTGTGGCATTCAGTGCCTCAACCCTCAGCGCTACTGGATGGCTTGAGGTTATTATTTCTGATTACCTGAAGGTAGCGAAACAGTGTGACAAGGCAGTGGGAAGGGCTAGTGGAATGCTCAGATGGATATGGAGGGTATCACCAGCAGAAAGAGGGAGATAATTATACCCTGTATAGACTGGTGGTGAGACTCCACCTTGAGTACCGTGTACAGTTCTGGAGGCCCCATCTCTGAAAGGACATAGATAGGGTGAAGGTGGTGCAAAGGAGGGCAACCAAAATGGTGCAGGGCCTGTATCAGAAGCCCTATGAAGAAAGGCTTAAGGATTTAAATATGTACTTCCTCGAAGGAAGGAGGAAATGGGGGATATGATTGTGACATTCAAATACCTCACAGAAATAAACAAGGTACAGGAAGGAAGCATTTTCCAAAGGAAAAAATGCTCAAGGACAATGGGTCACAATATGAAGCTGGGGGAAGGGAGGCTCAGAGAAAATGTCATGAAGTACTTCTTCACTGAGTGGGTGGTGGATGCTTGGAACCACCTCCCAGAGGAAGTGGTGGGGGCTAGAATGGCCACAGGATTTAAGAATGCATGGGACAGACACAAGGAAATCTTAGAAGCAAGAGGGGGTGTGAGTTGGCATCAAAGTAGGGTCTCCAATGGCACTATAGGTAGGGAATTTAGGGCAGACTAGGTGGGCCAAGTGGTCATTATCTGTCAACAATTTCTACATTTCTATGTTATGTGTTCCATGATGCATTACCTCAACAAGCAAGGAGACATTCATTCTTACCCCCTGTGCAGGGAAGCAATGAGAGTCTGATACTAGGCCCTAGAACATGGTCTAGAACTGTCAGCAGTATCTATTCCAGGTGCCCAAAATGTTTTAGCAGACAGGCTAAGCAAGTTACAGTCCAGAATCCATTAATGGGAACTGCTGACTTCAGTACTGGAAGGTCTATCCAACAGATGGGGTCATTCAGAGTTGGACCTTTTCGAGTTCCCACACAGCACAGAACTGACTCTTTTTTTGATTGCTCACTCAGGGCCTGGAGTTTTCTGGTGAGAAGCATTGTCCCTCTCTTGGAATGGAAGGTTCCTGTATGCCTTCCCTCCCTTCCCTCTAATGCAGAGAGTGCCACTCAAGCTCTAAAAAGAGGTGGCAACTCTGATACTCATTTCTCCTCTATGGCCTTGACAGATCTGGTTCCCCCTACTGCAGCAATTGGCAGTGGAACCACAATACCCCTGCCCTTATGGCAAGGCCTACTTTCACATGAGCAGGGAACTCTGGTCCATCTGGACCTCAAGTCGCTTCACCTCCGTGCATGACTTCTGAAAACACAGCCATTGCTAGATTTGGGGTTTCCGAAAAAGGTGATGGATGTCTTGGTGGCCGCTAGAAAGCCTTCCACCAAGGCTACTTATTCTAAGAAGTGGAAGCAGTTTGCTTTGTGGGCCACTTCTCATCACTTGGATCTGTTTACCTGTTCAATAAATCAGGTTCTGGAGTATTTTCTGTTCTTGTCAGATGCAGGCCTACAATACTCTTCTATCAAAATGTACTTGGCTGCTATTTCAGCTTTCCATGTGCCTATTGATGGTCGTACAGTTGCCCAGCTGGAGGTGGCCTGTACATTTTTTAGAAGCATTTTGCATCTGAAGCCTCCTATCCATAATCCAGTCCTGACTTGGGACCTGAATTTTGTGTTGGAAAAGCTTACTTCGGCTCCTTGTGAGCCAGCCGTGACCTGAAACTTATGCTTCCTTTCTTGGAAAGCATTAGTTTTAGTTGCTGTTACTGTACTTCTGCTCAAAAAATGTCAGAGCTTCAGGATCTAATGTGTGAGCCTCCTTTTCTGATTTTTCACAAAGACAGGGTGTCTTTGCATAGTAATCCCATGTGTCTACCAAAGGTGGTGTCTGAGTTTACTTTAAATCAAACCATCCACCAGCCATTTCATTTTACAGAGCTTGCCAATCCAGTGGAAGCATTGCTCCATACTCTAGATGTACATAGAATAGTCAGGTACTGTATACACCATACGAAGGACTGCAGGAAGTCCTCACAGTTTTTTGGTTTGTTTACCCCTGGGAAAGAGGGTGTGCTTGTTTCTAAACTGTGCCTGCCCAAGTGTCTGGCCAACTGTATTACTTGTTATTGGAAGTACGGTAAGGAAATCCCTGGTGTTTGTGGTCATTCCGCTAGAGATATGGCCACCGCTGTTACCTGTTTAAGAAATGTGTCTGCTGCAGAGATGTGTGCAGTTGCCACCTGGAGTACTGTGCACACTTTCACTAAACACTACAGTCTGGACATTGCATACCAAAAAATGGTTGACTTTAGCCTAGCTGCACTTCAAGGCCTTCTTTCTTAGGTCTGTAGGCTGTAGCGGCCCAGACTGTTTCACTGTCAGTACTGCTTGGTACTCATTCCACAGATGCTGCCTGATGAAAGAGATATCCCCAAAGAAGATAGAATCACTATATACTTACGGAAATGGTATATCTTTGAGAGAACCTCATTTGTCAGGCCAAGCCATCCCACCCTCTATCCCCCTAAGGGTTCCTAGGACTCTGTAAGTGCTGCCTCAATCTCCATGATGGTCTATCTGCTGCTTTCTGTCTCACCTGGTTGGAAGAGCCTTAGGTGCTCTCCTGGTTCCCTACAGGGCGGTTCTCTGAGCATGATCACTTGTGGGGAACTGAGGAGGGGAAGGGGCCGGCCATGTTTATATGGGAGAGCCGACATCAGGCATCATCATGGATGGCCCCTAGTGGAGTGCTTGCAAAAATGTCCATGTGATCCTAGTACCTGGCAGCTTAGAGTTCATTAGGTATGGCCTTACAAAAGAGATTCTCTGAAAGACCAACTGTTGCAGTAAGTACGTAACTGTTCTATCCTAAAAAAACTGTTCTCCATTGTGCACAGTTCACCCTCCCTATGTCCCTGTTTATTATTTCAGCTAATACAGTTACTTGCAGTTGTGCCTGCTGTCTTATGTGAGGTAATTTCTCTCACCATTATAGACTTCTTTTTTCTAGTCTGTCACCTTTCCCAAGTGCTGAGTTTTGGTTCTGGTTGGATCGCCCACTGCCTGCCAGTTAGAGATACTCAGAGCTTGTCTCTGGGGAACACTGAGGAGAGGATTGGCTGCCCATGATATATAGATGCGGTGTCAATGTATGTCAGCATGGCAGCCCTGGCTAGAAAAAGTTTCTGAGTGGTCCTAATGCTGAAGGTTACAGTTTCAAATGTGTGGCTTACTAGAGGAGAGTCTCGTGACGATCTACTGTTATGGAAAGTAACTGTACTTGCTGTCACAACTAATGAATCTGCCTTTTGAACACGTTTTATTCAGAACTCAAATATTTAACTTAGAAAATAGTATTACTAGTAACCATTACTTCTTCTAGGAGGGTCAGTGAGATGTAAGAACACTGTGCACAGACCCTACACACAGGGATAAGGCTGTGCTTAGAACAAACATGAAATTCTTACCAAAGGTGGTCCCTGCTTTTCACATAAACCAGTTCTGTAACATTGCCTTTCTTTTTCCAAAAACCCTACTCAAATATAGGTGAGGAGAAACTACACAGCTTGTAGATTAAAAGGGCATTGAGTTTCTACATGCAAAGGACAGAGAATCCAGAAATGACAGTGCACAATTGTTTGTCACTTGTAACGAAGTAAGTAAAGGTAAACCAGCAGCTAAAAAAATATCTCATTGGATTGCCTCTTTTATACAATTCTGCTATGGAAAGGCTTGTAAAAAGCCACCCAAACCGTCATAGGCACATTCCACCAGAGCTAGATCTGCCACTGTAGCAACTTTAAGAGGTACAGTATGCCCCTCTTTAGAAGTGTGCAAAGTGGCTCCAGTACACAAATTCACCTCTCATTACTGTCTGACCATCCAAACTAGAAGGGATGCTAGATTTGAAATGTACTGTAACTACTTCAGAACCTTTTTCCTAAATAGGCTTTAGACCCTGCCTTCCAATGTACAATTTGAAGTATGCAGTTTGTATGGCATCACAAATACTCTTGTTTCTAAAAGAAAAAAATGACTCACTATAGTAATGCTGTTTCTTCTAGAGAGTGTATTAGTGAGGTATATGAACACTCCCTACCTCCCCTTCTAGAACCTTAGTATAAAAGGTTCTTCATCATCTCTATCAAACAGTATTCATACACTGTATGTGTTAGTGTTTGAGCATGTTTTTTAAAATGTTATGAAAACTTTGCAGTTTCTATAATTTATTGTATAGTGGTTGTTATTCTTTAACTATTTTTATGTTTTGTAAGAAGACATATAGTAGCATAGGTTAGTTAGTGCACTGTGCTTTCTTGTGGTCTTCAGCTATAAATTTGCCATTAGAATCTCGGGGGGAGCATGACTGTGCTGCAGAGTTTGAATTTTAACATTCTGAAGTTCTATCAATGGGGCAATAACTCAGGGCTGAAACGCTGCAGTTTGTATGATTCACTAATACACTCTGTAGAAGAAACACCATTACTATGGTGAGTATTGTTTTTCTTTTGGCTCAAGCAAGGATCGTTAACATTTACAGTAGTATGCAAAAGTACTAAACCCTCTTTTTTCCCTATGCCTATTCTGTTCTTCTACTCTGTTAATGTAAATAAATGTATCTTATGTTATTATCCTTACTGTCTCCATCCAGTCAAGCTGAATTTACTCTAGGAATAAGTAAACATTTCCCAAATTAACTGATTGTAATGTGAATGCAGGAAGTTTCTTAAAGGCTCAGGTTTGAGTCAATAAACATATATGCTACTGCATGTTTATTACCAACTAGTATTTTAGTTCCATTGCACTGATTTGTGTGTGTGTGTGTGTGGGGGGGGGTCTTGTTCTAAATTGTAGCATCAAAACATTTGCATGGTTAGTGTTCTTTCTCAATGTTTTTCATTTTACATGTTTTTCTCCTAAACTGTTCAGCCAAGCCTTAGTTTAATGTCCACATGTGGTTTAATAAGCTGAGACAACTTGACACAAAAAAAAAATTATTACTGCTGTATTGGTTCTTGTAACAAGACAGCCAGAAAAAAAGATGATTTGATACCGTTTATTGGACCAACATAGAAGTTACAAAAGAAAACAGGTGCTAAAGCTTTCAGACTTCTGTAGTCCAAAATCTTAAGCACCTGTTTTCATTTGTAACATCTATGTTGGTCCAATAAAAGATATCAAATCATCTGTTTTTTTTTTTTTATCTGAGACAACTTGGACACCTTTAAACCCCAATGAGACTGAAACAGATGATTTCATGGGATTTGAAAGGTAAATGTGGCTTTTTCTAGTGGTCTGGCTGTATTGATTTTTGGAGACATCTTATGCCATTTGAAACATACCAAAATCTTTTGATATCCTTTGAAAAACTGTCGATTCTGACACAGACTACTTGGTTATTGAGTATAGGTCAAATATTTCCAGATCTACAATGAAAGGATGGACTGTGCCTTACATAGTATGTTTCAAATAATGAAATCTATTTTATTTCCTAAACAAAGTAATTAAACGTAGGAAATGACACTGGGACCATTATGCCTGTCCCCACCCTTATACTTCATAAACATGCTTTTACAAAGAAGTGTATTTTTGTTAGTGTGGCTAATTTCATTTGAAGGGATGGCAGTGTAGTTAGTGGTTAGAGCACTCATCTGTAAAACAGAGGCTCAGTGTTGGATGTTCTGATTCCTTACACAACCTCTGGCTGAATGTGTGGCCTAGAATATAATACATGACATTTTTGTGCATCAGTTCTACCAGCTATAAAATTTGGTTGAGTCAGGACTAGTGCTGGGTGAAATTTTTAATACACTTATGAAATTGCACAAATTCCCTATTATGCATTTGCACAATTCTTATGAAATTCTGCCAAAATCTGGCATATTTTTGCTATTGTTATTTTATTCAAATACTGCTATTGTTATCTAAATTGCGTATTTTTTAAAATGAGAGTTGAGTTCTTGAGAATGCACAATTTAAGCAGATTGTGTCATTTTTTCCATGCTGCAGAATTATTTTTAAATGTGGTATTTTAAAAAAATCCACAATTTCAACCAAAATTACCCATTTTAAAGACACTATTCTGGTTAGTGAAATTATACAAAACTAATCTAAATTGGCACAATTTTGCAAAAAGAGCACAACATGTATTTTTCTAGTTATGCCCAGCACTAATCAGGACGCTGTGAAAAACAAAATGTTGCATCTTGGTTTCTTCTAAGTATTGTAAATGCTGTACTTTTTAAAAAGTGATTAACTTGTTTCTCAATGTAAAGTGTATGGTTCAATTTAATTTTTATAGAGTATTGTAATGCATAATACTAAAGTCTTTTAGCAGCTGGAGAGATAGGAAACTGGTAGCATGCAAAGGGAACCTTGTTTGCTTTTGTTTACTTCTAGTTTCAGTGTAGCAAGTCAGAATCTAGAAAGACATGCCAAGTGTACCTTTAAAGCACTGGTGCAACCCGGTCTTAACAATCCATGTCTGGTCTGTAGTTTGCTGAGGGTTTTGTTTCACATAAGCTCCACTGTTTCTTAAAAGATTGACACGGACATCGCCCCCCCTGAGGAACCCCTGGTTGCTGACGTCCCCACTGAGTCTACACAGGACACCCTGCCTGCTGAACCTAGCATGGCGGCAGAAGAGGCTGGGGTGAGTTTGCCTCCATCAGTGCCTCCATGCCATTGTCAAGTGATTTCACCTTATCAGTAACATCATCCATTTCTGTTATGCTTTGCTCTTTTGTTTTAAATTGTAGCAATTATTGATTTGATAGTTTTGATTGCAATGGCTTCATTGTTTCTGTTTTGCATCTCTAAGATATGATATTATTTCAGTGTATCTGTAGTACTTTGTGGGTCATGGACAACCAACAAGCCATCTGCTAATTGATTGTGATCACATTGTTACAGAGCATGTACTATAGGCTAAAACATTTGTCAGAATGTGTGCATATTGGTACTTTGGACTGTTACCTAAGCATCGGGAAGCTGAGATGAGAAACCAGCCAAGCTGGGAAAGAGCTGGGAAAAGGTCTGTGTCTCCTACTAGAGATATTGCCAATTATTTATCAGTAAAACACTTCTGTAAGCTTTAAACTGTTTTCTGCTTACTTTATTGTTTTTTCCTTGATGCTGAAGTTCAACAAAAGCTGGTCACTCGAGGTGAAGCTGATAGTCTGTGCAGGTAAATCATCCACTGGAGGAAAATGCAGTCCACGAGAATTTATTGTGGTTAGAACAGACATCAGTGGCAGAGATGAGAATGGGCTAGACAGCCACAAAAATGCCCCAGCACTTCAACCATAGTCTTCGTCAGGGGGTGGGGTGTTGTTGGCTAAGGACCTGCTTAGGTATCAGATCAGAGAGTGCATAGTGCTGCCAATTGGGTATACCATTTATAACTGTATTTTAAAATGTAAGCTTTTAAGTACGATTCAAAGTAAGCTCTGCTGCATAGGTACTCTGGAGAGGCAGTCAATGGGAGCATGGTGCATAAAAACATAAGTGCTGTATCTACACATAGGTATCAGTACAGTTTGCAGCAATTAAAGAGGGGAGATCAAAGGTCAGTTTTACAAAAGGCAAAATATACCAGTATAACAGTGAGAATCACTATTGTCATACAGATACAGCATGCTGACTAACAGAGTGAACTGTCTGATTACAGCTTTTTGATAGCAAAAAAATATATATATAGAAGACAACATCACTGTGGAGCTGTGATCACCGCAAGTACAAAATTCATTCCATTCTGTCTGTAGAGGCTGATCTGCTTGCCTAGAATAATGGATTGCCTTGGAGAGGCTGAAAGAAAGAGAGAGAGAGAGAGAGAGAGAACAATCATTAGAATCAATCAGTCAAAAATTTATCAAATATAAACAGTTACTTTGTCTGAGACCATACTGAGAATATCAATCATGGAACTAAAGACTACTATCTAGAGGAAAAGTTTAAGATCCCAGTCAGTGTTGAGACCTTTCTGCTGTAATGAACCCAAGAAGAAGATCCCGTAGCTTTCTTTTTTTCAGTAGCTTGGTAAGCCTCTCTCCATCTCTAGGGTTCCTGCTCACTGTCTCTAGGGCCATGAACTAAGTACCAGAGGGACCGTTGTTGTATTTTTCCATATCATGCCTGTCAGTGGGGGTATCTGCCATACCAGATCTGATGCTCCAAATGTGCTCTTGTGTACGTTGTCTTAGTGGCCTGATGGTGTGGCCAATATGTAGACAAGGTCAAGTACACCAGATGGCATACACAGTAAATTCACTGCCACGATTCAGAATGCTTCTTATTTCAGCATCCCTGCTGTAATCTTCTATGTGGTAGGTATTCTCCAGGAAACAAAAAGTACACATGTTACACCAGCTGCAATTGTGTATGCCTTTTGGGGGAGGGGGTAACCAATTTCTAGTGGTAGAAGCTACTGTGGCAGTTTGAAAACAGCTGTGCACAGGATGATCCCTTAAATCTTCTGTTCTAGAACAAATAATCCCAGGACTGTCACCAAGTTTGGTGACTAGGGTCAGATAACTGAGTAAAACTGGCCAATATTTCCTGACTGTTCCACCTGTTTGTCCTGAGATTTTGGTAAAATTGGTGACAAAACATTGCTGTTCCTTCACCAGATCTAGTATGGCAGATACCCCATTGGCAGGCACTATATGGAAAGACACAACAGTTGATTCTAATTATTATTCTTTACTCTTCCTGTCTTTATTTCAGATTATCCAATGCAGTCAGTGATTCTGGGCAAGCAGATACCTCTCTTCAAACTGAATGGAATTAATTTTATACTTTTGATCACTGCAGCTCCACAGTGATGCCATCCTCTATCTTTTTCTTTTTTTGCTATCAAGAAGCTATAGCTTGACAATACACTATGTCAGCATGCTGTATCTGTATGATAATAATGATTTTCACTGTTATATTTGTAGATTTGCATTTTGTAAAAGTGACCTTTGACCTCCCATCCTTAAAAGGGAACTGTCAGCAATAAGAGCCTCACACCCAATTTGCACTTTGAGTACAACAACATTGTTTTTACTTACTGTTTACTGTGACATAGTAGAATGTATTAGGCTAATTTTGCTGATTTCTAAGATGCCATTTTGTGTAACCAGACATTCTAGAATCCCCTTCAACTGACATCAGAGGAAAGCTTCAGTAGCCTTCAATAGTATACATGTTAAAGAGTTTGTAAGCTAAAATCAGATGTTTGATGGTCCTGCTGTGCTCACAGAGCTTAGTACAGTCCTCTGTGACTGTACCTTGCCCTGGGAGACCAGCAGATCAGTAAATAGAATATTGCAGCTTATAAAAAAAAACAATGACATTCACTGCGGCTACTGAATCTCCCACTGCTGCAACCCTCCTCTGATCTCAGCTGCAGGGGAGACTGGCATTTCTGGTTACAGGAAATGTCAGCTTACAAGTCAATGAAATTAGCCTGATACAGTTTATTACACTGCAGTAATTAGTAAGTAAAAAAAGTGTTTCTGCACAGAAAGGGCTAATTAGGATCAGACTCACACTTGGGTGTGAGACTCTTATTGCAGACAGTTCCCCTTCAATTGCTACAACTGGTATTGATAACATATGTGTGGATACAGCACTTACGTTTTTACGATCTCTGTTTCAGTTGTTTTCTATACCACATTCCCAGTGACTGCATTTCCAGAGTAGTTATGCAGCAGAGCTCTTCCTTTGAATTGTACTTGTAAGCTTAAATTTTAAAGCAGCAGTACTTGTTAGCCAGTAAACATTTTCATCGTATAGTGGATTTTTGTTTAGCAAAAATCTATTTCTGACAACCTTAGATGAATCTTCAGTGTGTTTTTAGTTTTCTCAGATATTTTTAAAATCTGTTTTATAGCTAATTTTTTATTCAATGACTCACATCATTAAAGATGGCTGCCACCTGCAGTTTTTAGAAATCTCTTCCATTGAGGCTACCTGTGACATGTACATGCTAGCTTCTTACAGTGATATATTAGGATGGTGTTACCACACGTTACTCAATGTTTCTGATGATAAACAGCACATCACAGCATTATACCAAGATATTTAATTTTTTCAGGGCAGTCATGTCATGGGAGCAGGAGTTTTTAAAAACTTTAAAATCTCATTTCATTTCATTTATTTTGAAATTGCAGGTAAGTACTCTGGAATTTACATTCTGTTTTCAGGTAAAACCTGAAGTCAAGTAAAGGTACAACATACAAATATACATATTTTAACAATATACAAAATACAGAAATAACAGTAATACAATATTTACATACACATTCATTCAGACTTTTTAAATGATGAAAAGCTGCCATGTTGAAGGTGTTCACAGATGTAGATTGCTTAGCATTGAGAGGTAAAGTGCTTCAGACAGAAGCAGCACAGTAGGCAAAAGTTCTCTTGCCTGCATTTGATCGTACAAGGGGCAAGACCAATTGAGACATTGTAGGTGATTGTGATTCGTAAATGGAAGAATATTTGGTAAGCAAATTTCATAAAGTGACTGGAATTCCAGTGTTTATTATTTTATATGTGAAATGGGACATTGTAAACCTGTAATTATGCTATACAGAAAACCAATTGAGTTGATTTAATATTTGGCAGTAGTTTGTGCGATGGGAAGCCAAGAGTGCAAACTTCCCTATTTTTTGTGGTAATGTTTCTTTTCTAGATACAATACAAGCAGGAGCAGTATCAAAAACCAGCAATGCATAGTTCAATATTGGGAGGAGATTTTGTTGAGCAATAGCAAGACGTGTTTCTTTTGTTAAGAAATTTTGTAATTGGTATAATGTTCCTATCTTTGCATGTATCTAGAAAGTAACTCTGTCCATATGAATATTGAATTTTAGGGATGGATCCAAAGTAATACATAAATATTTAAACGAATCTACAGTCTCAACTGGACATCCCCCCTGTGAACAAACTGTAAAGTCACTGGAGTATTTTTTTTTTATTTTAACATCAGATCCAAACAACATGGCTTTAGTTTTTATTTTATTTAGAATCAGATTGTTCTGACAAATCCCATGTCTTAGTCTGGGAATGAAAGAAAGAAAAAGAAAAATGGGTATATTGCTGTTTGTTTGTTTTTGCCAGAAACTCACTATTACTAAAAAAAAAAAAATCATGGTTACTAACAAATACTGCTGCCTTAAAGTACAGTTGTAAATGGTGCACCCCATTGGCAGCATTATACGCTCTCTGATCTGGTACTTAATGAGGTTCTCAGCCAACAAGACCCCACCCCCTGATGAAGACTACAGTCAAAGCACTGGGGCATCTTGTGGCTGTCTGACCCCTCTGACCTTGTCATTGATGTATGTTCTAACCACAATAAATTGTGTGGCTTACATTTTGCCTCCAATAAATTATTTACTTACACAGATCATCAACTTCACCTCAAGTGCCTGGTTTTTGTTAAACAGTGACAGTTGTTCTGGTACTTAACGACTTCCACCTGGCACTAGACTTCATCACTGCTCAAGCACAGTACTTTCTGTTTTGCATTGCTCAGTGTCAAAGCTGAGAAATATGAATGTGTGGAAGATACCGCATTTAAGGAGCTGCAAACAAGCCAGCCTTTCGGCCCATGGACAGGGACACTGCTCTAAACACCTGCACCCTGAGATCAGAGCAAGCCTGGGACATTGGAGGCCAGCCCCAGGAACTAGTATTCATTACTGTACTGCCACCTGGCTGACTACAGGGGGTGGTGCAGCTGGAACTGTGCAAGAGGGAAGGGAACACTGACATGCTGCAGCACACAAGGCATGCTTTGCATGTTGCACATGCCACTGAGCCACTTTGTCAGTGTCCAGAGGGTGGGGAACCAAAAAGAAAAACCCAGAGTGAAGCAGCATGATGTTGGAACTCTTGCAACCCATGAAACCAACTGCCCACCACCCAGAGTTGGTTGTCATGCTACAGGAGCCCCACCACTGTGGGGTAAGTCTGTGATTAGAGGAGGTGGGAAAGAAGGGACAGAGCAGATGGGAAGGTGATGGGAAGTTGCTGGGTTAAGAAAGGGACACTCTGGAGTCAGGAGCAGAAATTAAAACAGCTGCCAATGCCATTTTTAACCTGGGACTGGCAAGTCATAGACAGGCGCTAAGTACCTAAGGGTGTAAAAAAACAGTTTGAAAAGATTTCATAGAGCAATTAATTACACAAAAACCTTTTCTAGGGCTGGCTTCCATTCTGAAAGCTTTGGATTCTCCCACTGTAGCTCCACCCAAAACAACATTTTGATGATACTTGGTGAGAGGCAGGGCTACAGCATGTACCAGGTTCAGTGTAGTACATTCAGTTGGGGGGGTTGTGTCAGTTTACTCAATTTAGTGGATGCCTTTCATTTATAAGGGTAGTATCATGTTTTATAAAGTACACCCTAAAATTAAAGGTGGCATGCTAAGTTGTGTAGCGGTCAAAAGCAAGACAGATTATCTGGGAATAGTTTTCTTTTTTTTTATTTATTTATAAAAACTGGTAACTAACTGGTCAATAAGGTAACAAAAGGGTACTATAAATATATGGGTATGAAAGTGACCCAGTGAGAGTCAATAAAGCATCAAGGAACTGTTATGCTAGACAACTTAAAGGTAAACCCACAGTTTGATAGAATTACACTGGATGATCTCACTTTTAAATTAGGATCCAAGATCCTTGCTTGTGTTTACATGCTTATTTTCTCTCTCTGTCCCTAACTCTATCTAGATATAAAATCTTTATTGTATACTAGCTACTGCAGCCTTCCATGATGCTTCAGTAAATAGCCCTGTTTGTCCCAAACACTGACTTCAGTAACTCCATGAAAATATTCCTGAATAAATCAGACTGTTCTGGAAAAAAAGAGCAGAGTAATTTTCTTCTCTGTGCCTGCACACAGAGAGAAGCAATTGAAACAGAGAGACAAGAACCTATGAATCGATCTTGTGGCTGGGACAGTGATTGGCAGTCTTTGCTTGCAGTCACAATCAGTCACCAGTGGCTTGGCATGACCTTTTAAACTAATTCTTCCTTTTTTTATTACTCTGGCTGAATGTCATCCCGTAGTTATTAGTTCCTGTCTTCAGCACCACCACAGTTTGCTGCAGTGGAAATATGAAATGATTGTAGAAGGTGGGGGGACCTTGATTTCTTATGATGATGTAATGTCGCTATGGGAGAAGGTCTACAGACTAGAAGTACTGCAGAAATAAATGATTTCACATTGTTTCTCAGTTACACATTTGTTCTGTAGCAAGATGCTATTCATTGCTAGTGGCAGTATTCATAATATGAACAATGGATATTACGACTGCCAAAGGACAGTATTCAATGAGTATGGGAAGTGGATACTGTTTAATAGAACAAAATGGTTTAAAAGAACCTCTGAATTCGGAAATCCTGTCAGCCCCTGCCCCTGCTTAGCATGATCTTTCTAAAACCCCCTCCTCACCCTAGCCCACCCCGTTATCAATGGGGCAACTGGCCCAATCAAAATCTTTACACTCCCAACCAACAATCCATGCTGTGGGGTGGGGGAAGGGTGACAGATGCCATGTTGACTATGTGGTTGTCCTGAAGCCCTTCCCCCACATCTGACACCATCATTAGTATTCAACCCTTTACCTACCAAACTCATCCATCCCCACTCCTACACTGAGATTTGGTGACATATGCCTCATAGGGTATCTGGTTGTGCTGCAGTCATTCCCAACAACAACATCCTTCAATGTCCCCCCCACCACCTCCCTTACATGCACCTCTGGTCCACCAGAAGAAAGTGTTCACCCTCAGACCCCTGACTTATAATGTGGTGGGGGGCAATAGGATGATGGACACCCCTAGCTGTTCATTCTTCCCACCAATCTCTGCAGCATGCTCAGGGAACATCACGTAACTTCAGTCTGGTCCTCTAAACCACAACCGCCCCCTCCCCCACAGCACACTAAAGATGGCATCAGACAGCTTGTCTCTTTGACACAGTGTGTGCTTTGTGGCTGAACTCGACTTCTGATTGGAAGCCCAGTGCTGGGCAGTGCTTCACCCTGGGCTGCTCCCCTTTTCATGCAGTGCTCTGTGCACATGTATGAGGGGTGACAAGGGATAGTGAAGGCTGCCAGCATGCAAGGTGCATGGAGTAGCACAGTGTGTGGAGCTCTGTATGTCAGTAATGCTTAACTCACATACATACTGTACCACTCCTGTTGATGCACAGGGCCCTAAGGGTTTTCTTTCCATTAAATGTAGGCTGCTGTTTTCTGACTGGAACTTTTCAAAGGCCTTTCAGTCGTTACAAGAGAGGATAACATGGATAAGAAGTTTTTACTGAGTTTTTGTGAACTCATTGATACAGTTCCTGACAGTTTTTTTTTCAGTTTTTAAATTAGAAATGTAGATGGGGTACTCTCACATCTAGATTTTTAGGTGGAGGAACTGTCATTTCTAGGTGGTGAAACTCTTTTGCTATTATTTAGTGGGGAAAGATGACAGAGGTGCAGGAACTCTCTTACAATTTTGTAAGAGGTGATGGAACTGAGTTCCTGTGTAGTTCTGCCAAAAATTAACCAGTAAGTGTTTTTACTTTCTCTGTCTGATTAAATGAGCAATTTCATTAAGGCGGAGGGTTCTACACATTTTTTAGTAGGGTACAGGATGAAAGACCACCAGTTTGGTTGACAGGGAGACTAAAAGGTGATTTCTAACCCCTGACACCCACTCTGGATCTGCCACTATTAGCGACATACCTTTTACTGGACTGACATACAAACGTAGGCATTTTGGAGACAAAGTCACCACCATCCATCAAGTTCTTTCTGCCACCAACTCTGTGGACTTACCCTTACACACCCTTTTTCTTCAAGGTATTTATATAGTTTAAACTTGAAGACAAAAACAGTGTCAAACTGATACCACTTATTCTGGACATCTGTTCTGAGTATCCCCACCCCACCCCCATTCTGTGAAGTAGTTCTTCCTGACATTTCCCCTTGACTCTTCCTCCTTTCATTAACATTCAGTGTCCCAGTGGCCGAGAAATGGTACAGTGGGATTGCAGATCATAAGCTTTCACAGCCACACAGGTCCTTTTGTCAGGTTTTTGCAAATGCCTCTCATAGGGACTTGTGTAAGCCTGACAGCATGTGCATTATTACATTCTGTGTATGTACAATATCCACAGTATTTCCCAAAGACAAAGAGGACTGTGACTTTTGTTTTTTCTCAATTAAAATGCCAAGTTTACAAGTGACCCCAGATACTTGAATTATTAGTCAAATACATGTTGTCACTTGGTAAAATAGTAATGGTTTTCATTGCCTTTGCTAGGAACTTTCTCGTTAGAAGTGAATTTACTGTAGTTTGTTAATTTTCTAATCTGCCCTGAACTATATGTAGACTCCGCTGATGTATAAACACTCTTAATCACCAGAATTACCCCAATTTTCTATTGCATAATTGGCACATAGCATTCTAATTGTCCCTGGTAAATGATATCATAAAGTACCCAAATCAGAGGTGTCAGTTATTGCAACTATGAAAGTGCCCCTTCAATCCTGTGAAAGAAGAGAATTTAAAAAACAGATTATATAATGCTGTGACTATAAAAGTGTAAAGCCATGAGGGGGTTTCTATGGCAACCCTGCCTACAGCAGTAGGGATGTGCTGACATATGGTCACATTTCAGATTTCAGATCAGACTGAAGATATGTTCTCATGAGTCAGATTAAAAAAACATGAGTGCTATGATGTACAGAACCATGTCCCACATTGTATTAGCAAAACAAAGCCATAGCTTGGATCGCTGTGTGCAGAAAAAATCTAGACATAAGAATTCTAGGAACACTGTACTGTTGTGGGCAGCTGCAGGAGACTTGTATACTCTAGGTGCGTTTGCATTGTGGCATCCTTGTGAACTTTTGAAAATTGCCATGTAAGTATCTAAATAGACTAAAGGGAGAAAAATAATTGGCTTTGCAATGTTCTATGAAAATAGCAAGATGTTATTTTAGCTAACACAGCCAAACAAGGGATCTAGGGCCAAGACTTGTACTGCCTAATTGCAGTTGTTATCTGAGAGGCGGCAACACATTATTATTTAGGTTTTAGCCTCACTTTGATCTATAGCACTGCTGTACCCAAACCGTTTCAATTTTTTTGTCAGTAGAATTATGGCTGACTGTTAGCAATCCCCTGATTATAATAATCCCCTGTTCTACAGTTTATGAATAGGTGTAAAAAAATTTTTATGAACGTTACACAGTCTTCCTGAGACTAAATCTTGTTGCGACTGAAACCATTTAATTTTTGCTGTGTTTTCAGGTGTTTTCATTTTCTTTCTAGTGCATTTAGGCTTTGCATTTTTCAGTAGTGCTGTAGCATGCAGCTTCAACCTAGCCCACTAAGGCAGCATTACTCCATATGCCTCTATTCATTGTGCCTTAGGATTCCACCGTGTTTGTATATTTGATGTTTCACCACATACTGTATCTACCCATAATTAACATTTACAAAAACAATGTTTGCCACTCTTTTATGAGTGCTGAATGCCTTAAATTGACAATATTTCCTTCTTGTGAAGGAGACTGAGCCAGAGGAAAAAGAGCCAGCTGTAAGTGCTGAGGCAGAGAGCACTGAGGTATGTACAAACAGCCATGAGATTCCATTAATCAGTATCTTCAGAGCTCTGCTAGATACATATGTCTGTCTGTATTCTAATCAACACATGAACATCACCCCGTAGTGAGCATTTTGCAATACATACACTAGACATCATTAGTGAACACAGAAATGAAACAACACTATTCTTCACCACCCCCTGCACACTTCAGAAATTATTTTTGTAAAATATTTATTGCATAGCTGAGATACAATGAATGCATAAGGAATCCCTGACTCCATTGGAACAACTATGAAAAAACAGTAATATTTAGACACAATCAGGCAGTATTTAACATTTTTCCTGCAATTATTACTCTTATTTATTACTGGGGAGCATTTCCATGAAAACTGGATCTCTGCCCTATCTGAGCTGGCTGCTTGTCTCACCTGACATCATAATTTTGTTTATGATATTGTAATCTGTTGCTGTAGAGATAATTATGATCTCATATACCAGGGATTATGATGTCAGGTGAAGACAAGCAGCCAAAGCAGATAATGTCTAGGTGATACTGATCTTGTTTTTATGAGACTGTCCTCAGCAGTAAAGAAAAAGTGGGAAATAATCACAGGAAATATATCAAAAGTAAATTGAATTGTGTCTATATCTAACATTTTTCCCAATAGTGACATGGGCTATTTAAAGATACTAAATTATGCATGCCATGTTGCAGAACATGGTAAAATGCTGTTTCTATTGACATTTATGGTGGAAATAAACAAGTCACTGTTGCTAGGAACTTTGGCATTTGTGAATAATGCTTGCATTCTGATCCAGTTTCAAGGGGTTGAAAGTTCAATTGTATGTATTGATTGACAGATTGATACTTATGTGTGTGTGGGGAAAGGGGAGGATTTACATTCTTAATTTCCATTAAATTTTTCCCCAGTTGGCTGAAATACAAAAATACCAAGCTATGGTTTAACATCATTAACATAAGCCCATGCCATGCTGAAATTTATGAATATTGATTTCTTCCAGCTCAGTGACATGTTGGTGTGACCCAGATTCACTTGTGGACTTGTGTGTCTGTCATTGGAAACTGGCAGGGAAGCAGCAGCATGTGTTGTAGAGAAGCTCTTGGCTCCTCCTGAAGTACGAAAGATGAGACTGCATAGCAATCATGCACTTTCTACTGGCAAGCCACACAGTAAAGTTGTTGTTAGCTGTGGTAGTCAGCTGAAGGTCAGAGTGTGAAAGCAGTGACTCTGGTGTCAGGGTGGGCATGGGGGAAGGGCTGGAGAACATGGGGAGAATGCACATTTAGTCTACATCAATAAAATAATGCTGGGTGCAAAATTTAGAAAATTATGCAGTAGCCATGACAACTTTAAAATATAATAATTATATTTCATGAATTTTCAATATTGATCATCTCCTCTTATTATTATTGAGGACATTTGCGTGAAAACAGGGTCTTTGCATCTCTAAATACATAAAGTATACGGTAAACATACAGCTTTAGGGAGGAAAGAAGTCTGCTGGTCCATTGAGTTACTCTGCCACACTACCTCAGTAGCAATAGCCTGTCATCCTTGTTTCTTGTACAGTGGTGCCCAGCATCAGATTACATCATGACTAAAGATGTTGGGATACTACTGTCATGATGCCCTTAGTTACAACTAGTTTTAAGGCTTGATGTCACTGTTGATAAATGCTAAATATATACTGTGCATCACCATCTGATGTTTGCGAAAGAGTCAGTAGGTGGCATTGTACAGAAACAGTGTTGCACATGTGTGGACCTCCACAGGCCCTTTAACCTGCACCTGGAAAATTGCAGGAAGATAGGCAAGTGTGAAGTGATGGCCTTGATTTTTCCTGACTGGTCTTCGCTCAGGATACTGATTGCCTTGCAGGATCCTGACACTTCCTGACACTTGTCACCACTGTAAGTACAGTACGTGCCGAGCCTAAGCTTTAAGTTTGTTATAGTATAAGTGGTTACCTGGTGCTCTGAGAGATAATTCCAAGTATTCAACAGTCATTCTGTGATATAGTGCTTTCTTACATTTCCCTCAAGTTTTTATCCTTTCAATGACATAGTGTGTCCCCTTGTCCTTTCATCCTTTTTCATGCTAAAAAGCTGCACTTGGGTACACTGTGCTATCCCTACCAGATATTTAGAAACCATTGTCATGCCTCAGCTGAATCTTCATAGTTTCATGGAAAATATACCCACTTCTGTCATATATTCCTCATAGCCCATGTTTTCCAAACCTTCAGTCACCTTGGTATCTCTCCTCTGTACATTATCAACCATAAATCTTCCCTCAGGTATGGGCACTGGAACTGCACACTGTTTTCAAAGTCAGTCCTGTTCTGAGATTTGTTTAGAGATATTATAACATCTCTTGACCTGCTTGCAAAGTTTCTCTTGATGCATGTCATGACTTGGTCAGCAGACTTCATTTTCATTTCATTCTTTATTTTTTACCAGGAGGTGAACTGGGCACAGCCTTTTTTCAGTCACGCCTGATGTAGAAAAGAACAGTACATAAAATACAATATATGCCAAAATTCTATAAATTACAAATATTGACATTCAACATAAGTACTGTACAAATTTGTTAAAAGATGTTTAAAATGCATAACATTTGTGTGCCTTTCTAACAGTACATGCTAATTCATTCAAAATAATTGGTCCAAATCAAGAAAATGATTTCTTACACTTTTCCAGCTTTAGAAGGGGAGCAGAAAGAAGTGCAGATACACTGTTCCTGGTACTGTGATGCAAAGGCAAAGGCTTAAAGGGATGAAGATAAGGTTTCTGGTGCTGAGTTTTTAGATATTCTGTATGTAAATGTCACTGCACTGTACTTAGTCCTAGTCTGAGGAAGTAAAATCCCCATCTGCAGATTTAGTGTACAATTATGTGTTCTGTGTGATACCTTAAGAGCAAATCTACAGATGCTATTAAAGATTACTTGGTATTTTTCTCCAAAGGTGATTTAATGGTGCACAAATAATATATTGCCATAATACAGGGTTGGAATCAAGACCTGCATTGCTATTAGTAATCGTGCTTCATCTGTTTAAGAATTAAGGTTTTGGTATAGAAATCCCAGTGTTGGATTTGTCCTCTTACCTACCTTTTCAATGTGTGGTAACATGCTTAAGCTTGGGTCCAATAGGACCCCCAGATACTTAAAGCTAGACACTAATGGCAGTTGGTTCCTATTTTTCCAAACTATATGCAGTGAATCCTTCACCCTAGCCAGTCTCTGAGTAGAATTAACTGCCATTATGTTAATCTTACATTTGTTTAGTTTTAACTTATTTAATTCCAACCATGAGGCTAAAATGTTATACTTAGCATGTACGGATTTTCGTAATTCCGGTATAGAAGGGGCAGAGTTCCAAAAGACGGTATCATCTGCATATAGCAGATCAGTGCCACAATGGAAAATGCCAGGTATGTCATTGACAAAGACTGAACATAACAGCAGGCCCAACACTGACCCTTGGGGTACTCTGGCTATCACTACCATGGGCTCTGAGAGTTCATTACCTATTCTGACCCTCTGAGCATAGTTCCTCAAGTAACTATCAAACCACATCTGGCTCAGTCCCTTTACTCCTATTTTTTTCCAGTTTATCTAGCAGCAACCTGTGGTCCACTGTGTCAGAGGTGCCAACCATGTCAACAAACACTGCACCTATGACCCCCCCAACAGGCCTCAAGCACAGCATCTGCAAACCCCAGCCAGCACCGTTGTGGTGGACTGTCCTTTCCTGAAACCATGTTGTTGGTCATTCAGCAATCTGTCCACCTCCAGATACAGTACAGCATCAGCTGGTGGAACACACATTTTTCCATCAGTTTGCTTAATACAGGCAACAGGAAGATAGGCCTGTAGTTTGAAGCATTAAGTTTATCCCCTGCCTTGTGTTTAGGAATTATGGTGGATTCCTTCCATTTGGATGATACAGTACCCACTGTCAGTGATAAGTTAAATAAGAGTGTCATGGGTCCTGATATCCTACTGGCAACTATCTTCAAGAGTCTTGGATACAGTTTGTCAGATCCACAGCTCTTCCCCTCCTCTAAGCCATTCAATAAGTCCAACACCTCCTTTTCCTCAGTTTGTACAAAACTGAATGTTGGGAATTCTCCTCCACTACTCTTGTTTCAGTTTGGGGAGTTTAATTCCTGTAATTCAAATTACCCCCATTCCTTTGTAAGTTTTAGAAATGAAAAGTTTGTTAAATAGGTCTGCCATCTCCCTTTTATCATATAGTAGTTTATCCCCCTCCTTTATATGACATCAGGGTCAGTGGCTCAGCAGGTAGCACACTCGCCTCTGAGACCAGGAGATCAGAAGGCTGTGGGTTCTATCCCCACACCAGGCACTTGGGTTAAATCCCAGTACTGACACTGTAGTGCAGCATGAGGGGGTGCTGCACTCCTGAGGTGCCGTCTTTTGGATGGGACATTAAACTGAGGTCCCATTTGCCTGTTCTGGTGGTAGTTCAGGTGGATGTTAAAGATCCTATGGCACTTCTCGAAAACAGTAGGGGAATTTTTTTATTTATCAACAAAAACAAAATATATACAGAAATCCAAAAAATATTGAAAAAATCAAACAGGTCATACAAAATGATAGACATCAAAAAAATACATGCAGAAAAAAGGCATAATGAAACTTCCCGATGAGCAAAACAGTATATACAGTTCAATTCCCATGTGGAACAGGATATTTTTTTTTATTGATAGAACATCCAGAGAAAATTTCTGATTACATCCACGTTCAACAGAGTGAAGAAAATAAAGCAGCTTCATACTTCAAAAATCTTTTGCATGAGAAAAAAAAATGAAAACAAATATACAAGTCCTGTTTGAAACAAAAAGCAAAGGAGGAAATAACAAATAATTAATAAAGATACAAATAGAATAAGTGCTCCAAAAAATGACCTATGTAAAAAATAAATGAAATCATATAGTCAAAATAAACATATGAAACTTGTTCTGAGCTATTTACACATGCCTATACCACTATAGATTCCTGTAAGCAGAATCCAAATCAAAACAAACTCTTAGAATTCTGTATATGTTATCAGTCTTACTTCAACTAAGGAAATGGGTTCCAATATGAATCCCACAAATCTCTATCTAAAGTCATAAATTCTGTTTGTCTAGCCAATTTAAGTTCTGTAGTAATGGTGGTTAGTAATTTATGAACAGTTATGTCTTGTTGCTGTAGTACTAAACGGCATTTGATTTACCAGGTCCAGTATAAGAAAAAGGACAGAAACAAATGCATACTACTGTCCTGATAACATTGCCATTTTGAAGGGAATATACCATAATATAAAGCGTTAGGGGTTAGTGGGAGAAAAATATCCATTTTCCATCTTTCCCGTAACAAATCCCAGAATTTTAGGATATATGGACATGAAAAATATAAATGGTCCATAGTTTCAATTTATATAGTACATGTCACTCTAGGACAATATCTATCACTCAGATCTTTATGTTTGTGATTCCCTTTAGTGTTAATTCTCCCACGGACCCCTAACCACACTATATCCCACATCTTGTGTGGTATCCTAGGTTCCAACAGTAAATGTTGTATTTGGTCTTGTTCTGTGATGGAAATTGTAAAAATAGTAATTATGAAAAAGAACGTTTTAAAATGTCTATATATAACTCTTTTCTAGGAAGATGGAGAAATACAGGAATATAAATGTCCCATGTTTTAACATAATCGAAAATTAATTCCCAGAGATGGAGTAGTCTAGGGGACCATTTGTTTTTGTGTAAAAAGTGCCCTGATTCCCATTCATGGAGCACTCCGGTAATCCTGATTTTCATCCAGGCCACCCAAAGTTGTGTACTGTTTCATAGTACTGGGAGTATGTTTGCATATAAAAAGAAAATACTAAAGGATTTGGCATCCCTACCCCACCTTCTTTTATGTCTTTACACAGTACATTCCATTTTACAGGGTTCAATCTGCTGCCCCAAAAGTAAGAGACAAAACAACCCCTTAGTGCAGTTTCCAATTGTTTTGGTACCTGGTACACATAACTTAGATACAGGAAAAGCGGTAACAAAAACATTTTAATCATAAAAATTATTTTAAGTTTCCCCATTCTCCATGCATTCCATCTTGCAACTTTAGCTCTGCGTTTGGCTAAACAAAGGTTCCAATTATACAAGGCATATCCCCTGGCCCAAAATATAAACCTAAAATTTTACATGGTAAAGTTACTACTGGGATTTCTGCAACGGCCCCTTCACTGAGTTCAGTGCTTTGTATGTTTATACAATTACTCTTGGTTTTATTGATTGTGGTTCCCAGAACCTTCCCTATTGCATTTATCAGGTTAAAGCTATGTCCCCTGAATGTCTATCTCTTACTAAAAGACACAGGTCATCTGCATACGCCAATGATTTAGTGGTTGGTGTATCCTTAGAACTTATTCCCTTTATGTTGGGTGATGCCTGTAAGATTCGTAAAACTGGGTCCAAGGTAATGATGTACAAAAGGGGACTTAGGGGACACCCCTGACAGACCCCAACTGCAATTCTGCACTTTTTCCCCATACAGCCATTCTCATAAGGTTTCACATATGCCAGTGCATAAGACACCTGTATCCAGTGTATGAATTGGGATGGAAATCCATACTACTCCATACATAACCAAAGGTAATCATGTGACACTTGGTCAAAAACGTTGTATTGGTCCGTGTTAATGACATAGCCTTGCATCAGTTCCTGAGTTCCAACCAACACAGTTTCTCTTACTAACAGCAAAGCATCTATAATATGCCATCCTGGTACTGAGCAATATTGTGTGTCAAAAATAATATAGTGTAAAATGTTCAATAATCTATTACTCAAGAGTTTAGTAAATATTTTGAAATTACAATTTAGTAAAGTAATGGGGCTGCAATTGGTAAGGTCTGATTTATTTCCTGATTTGTATAAAAACATCATAAGTCCTTCATACATTTGATCAATAATCCTGTCCTCATCTAGAAAAGCATTATATATAGTAACCAGTTCTGAGGGCATAATGTTCCATAATAATTTGTACAGTTCTCCAGGTAAACCATCCGATCCAGGAGAAATATTATTTTGTAATGCGTATATAAATATGTCTAGTTCTTGTGAGGTAACGTTTACTGCTAAATGAGGTATGTCTGTAGGTTTAAGTGTTGGGAGAGCTGCTGACCTTATTATCCTTTCCATATTCTCTGTTCTCGGGAAATGGGAGCCAAATGTATTCATTATCTGGGTTTCTAATACATTCATAATACCAGTATTACAAACATGCACCTCTCCATCATCTGTAACTAAAGAATCAACCTGCCTCTTGTTCACTCTACAATGGCAGTCATCAAAGGGAATTGTTTGCTCCTTTTTTCCCTGTGTACCAAATCTTTGTTCTAGTTCCAGTGTTTTTTGTCTGTTATATTGAAAAGTATACATTTCTTGTTTCACCAAAGCAATTTCTTCTGATAAATCTATGTGTAATGAATTTTGTTCAGAAAGCAGTGTCTGAAGCTGTCGTCATTGGGTCATATATTTTTGGTATGTGGTTTTGGCCTGAAATTTAGCCGTTTGTTTAAAGAATTATTTTATACATGATTTGGTGTCTTCCCACCGTGACATGGGTGAATCATACAGGAATGCTACTGTTTTTCTGTCTTCAATAATTTCTGTTAAGTCCTGTATAAGTTTCTCATCTTGTAACATGCTGGCATTTAATCTCCAGAACCCTTCCCCACAGGCCCTGGGGGGATCGGAAGATACATTGACACCAGTCAAAAAATGGTCAGATGTCTCTATTGGCAAAGTGTGTGCTAAAATTAGTGGAGCAGTTTTAGATATAAAAAAAAAGTCAATCCTGGATGATAGTTTCCCTTTATAAAAGGTGGGTTGTGGGGTCCATCCTTGCTGGCAATGAGCATCTATTAAACCTGAACGTTGTAGTATATAATGCAGGTAGGATTTTTCACAATACACCTTTTGCCCCTTTGCAGTTTGAGGCTGTACACCAAGATTTATATTAAAATCTCCTCCCAAGAAAACCATTCTACCTGTGCATAGGTAAGGCTGTATTTTCTTCAATAAGTCTATGCATTGTGCTTTAGTTCGGGGCCCATAAATATTAATAAGCCTGCAAGCTAAGTTATAATAGAGAATATCTAAAACCATTGCTCTACCTGGTTCTACCCCTGTCTCTTTCTGTACTTTAATATGTTTAGATGTAAAGCCAAATCCCACTCCACAATGTAAATCTGTCCCCATAGACCAATATGAATGTCCCAAATGCCATTGCTTTTTAGCTTTTTGAACATCCTGTAATGAATGCAAACATGTGTCCTGAAGAAAAAAAAACATTGAAAGGTAGTTGCTGTAAAATAGAAAGTATAATAATATATTTTAAATCTGTTTTTATACTGTTCACATTTAGGCTAGCTAACCTAAGTAGCTGTGATAGAGACTGATGGTTAGGTTACTTTGGAACTGGAATGGGTTACTCTCTTTTTCTCCCTTGTGTTCTGGTCTTAACAGTGCTCAGAAAAGGTTGATCAGAAGAGGGTTCATTCTGAGCAGATAAATCCAACTCTGCTGCTTCCATACTATCTCCCCAGGACTGCAGTACTTCATACGAATTCCCCAAAGGAATGGGATCTGAGTCAGTGGGCATCTTGTGAGAAGAATGGTGCTGTCTATGCTTTATAGGAATATCCTAAAAAGGTTCCATGGAGACTGTTGAGGGAAGTGGGGTAGGTGGGGGAGGCATGTCCCCAAGGTCTTGTAAAGAGACCTGCACTGTCTGTAGTATCCTGGGTGAAGTAGGTGCTGTATTATCAGAATCTGTCTCCTGAGTGTGAACTGGGTCTTGTGTTACATTGTTCCTGTTTACTGTCTGTACCAGTTGTACAATTGTAGTAGTGTCATACTGAGTATTCTGAGCTGAAGCAGCAGACTGGGGAAGTTCTGTCTGAGAGGCCATGCAGTTGACCAACTACGGGACCCGTGGCCTCACCCCCTAGATGCAAAGGGTGGTCGACCCCTAGAATATTCAGCAGTTTTAAATGTTTTTTTTAGGCAAGTGCAAATAATAGTCTTTTTCTGCTGATTCCTCCGAGTTGTGTGCTGCCCAGGGACAAGTACTGAAAGCATGCTCATTGTCTCCACAAAGGTTACAAATTGGGACAGCAGTGCATACATTGCCCATATGGCCTAACATCCCACATTGAAAGCATTTAGTCTGGGTACAATCCGTGTTAAGGTGTGATAAGGATCCACATCTATAACAACTCTTTGTCTGGCCAGGATAAAATAAGATCCCCCTGTCCCTACCCAAATAAAAACAATTTGGCAGGTGTTGTATGCCTTGTTCCGTTTGCCAGAGAGTTATGCGAAAAGTCCACCTTCCAGTCCAAAAGCCATTATCATCCATTATGGGGTTAGGTGTACCCTGTATATTGCAACATTTTTCTAACCAAAAGATTACATCGTTGATGCTCACTCCTTTGTTTCAAAAAAGAATTGTTACAGTTTTCACAGTAGGTTTAGTAATGGGTATAGAAATAAAGTCACTCCATAAATCAGTGTCCTTAACCTCATAGTACAGCCTCCAAAATTTGTCTAATATAGAAGCAGTGCAGAAACTGATATCATAATTCATGTCTCCTGGGGAATGAATAAATGCATAAACTTCAGCCGGTGTAAATTTTAATGACTCCTCTATTAAGAGTGTCCCAACCCATAGTCTATCAGGAGACAGTATTGCCATGCCTCTATATCTAAGTCTCACCACAAATTTATGTTTGGCTGCTTCCACTGGCTGTTTAAACAAACTGGCATAATTCATTCTTTGCTGTGTCAGCTGTTCCTGGGCTTGGTCCTGTTCCGAGGGATGTACCCCCACCGCCCCAATGTCAACATCATAAGAAAGTAAATTTGTATCTGTTACAGTAGCATCTTCATTGTCTGTCCCCACTTCCCCATCCACTGAATGATACAAAATTGAGGAAGCTTGGGAAGTCCTTCATGAATCTTTAGTTTGTACCTGTTGCAAGTTGCTTCTGTCGGCGTCTGTTGCAGCTGCATTCTCCGGGATCTCAGTATCATGTTGCACAGCTGCAGCAGCTGCTGTCCCCATCACTGTCCTGCTCCATGGTATATTTCCCTGGGCCTGCTCTTCAGTTAGCATCTGAATTGACTTTCTTTCTGGTGTGCCAGGTAGTGGGATTTTGGGGTCAGGAATCCATTCATTACCAACAAAAGTCCAACCCACCTTCTCAAGGGCAGATTCCGGTGACCATTCAACTGCTGTACCACTAAAGCCAATGCTGTCTGTTTGGCTTTCCTCCAGTTGTCCAACAATTTCCATTTGGTCTTGTGCTACAAGTAAAGAAACATTTGAAGCATCCATAGGTAACCATTTGCCCAGTACACTTGTTGGTCTTGCTGCTGATATTTTTCTCTTCTTTTCTTTTCTTTCTCTATTTTAGATTTTTTAATTGTTTATTCCTGTTCTGCAGCCGACAACATTTCTAATAACTGGGCCTTTTTTCTCTCCAAATCCTGTTGTAAAATATCTTCTTCATCCTCCATATCTTGGGACATATTAATATCAGTACCTGAATCTGTCTGTGCATTGTCCATGGTAGGCAAAGTCAAGTTCTTAACTTCCATATCCTGTGCTAAAGTACCAGGTATTGCTGGGCCATAAAAGGTAGGCTTCTGGGCCTTCTCTGAAACACAACCTTCCCCAGCAGTGATCTGATCAATATTAGGATCCTCCATCTTGCTCACAGGAAGCAAGGTCCCCTGCAGGTGAGTAGGGGTGTTTTTATTGCAAACACAAAAAAAAAGGTGGAATAGTTCACATTAATGGTACATTTAAATAGATCACTTTACATTATAAGGAAAAAAGGGTAAATTATTATTTTCACATATATTATCTAATCTTTGTACACTCAAGTATAAGCTTATAACAGCAACGAAGAAAATGAACCTAAATTATACTAAACAAAGGAGCCTATCTCATTGTGGTTACCATTTACTTGTATTTGATAAAGTTAGTTAATCCTTTCCACCACTGAAAAACTTTATGAGAGGTATTGATAGCTTTGTCCTTTAAGTAAACAGATCTCATTGCTTCCATAGCTAATACATAAAAAGTATCATAGGACATAAGTTTTTGCTGTAAGACCCATTGACATCAGGCCTGCCAAATATAGAATTTCAAAGAACAAAAAAGGACTACTAATGTACCATAGTCATAAGAGGTAAGAAGATGTGGAAAAAAAACTAAAACCAGGATTTGATAATCTAATTTTAACAACTGCTTGAATTCCCAATTTTGGCTCAAAAAGACCCATAAACCTTTCACATAAGAGCATTTAAATAAAAAAAATGATTCATTGTTTCTTCTAAAGCATGACACTGTAGATATGGGCAATACCTTTCACACATCATCTTATGTTTTGCGTTCCCTTTAATATTTAATCTTCCACAGGCTGAAAGCCACAAAACTTCCCACATATGCTGAGGTGCTCTATTATTATTTAACTGTTTAATAACAAACTTTTTAAGAGGAGGGGGGCAGTTTGCAAACTCTGGTTCAACTGGATAGATCTCCCCTAGAATACCCTTATATAACTTGGCCCCTACATTTCCTCTCACCACTGAATGAGGGACAGACCATTTAAATAGCTTTAGAGTGCAGGGTTTAAAATACAATGGAACATAATTGTGGCTTGGGAGTCTGGTTGGGAGAGTATCCCATAAATCAAATAAGCTGTGTAAATTGTTCTTTACCCATAAGTGTTATAAGGCCACTGGGTTTAAAGGTTCAAAAGTCTAATTTTGGTAAAGAAATAAGGCATAAAAAAAAGACTATAGGGTCCACCATATCCAGTCCACCTTGACTTATAGGTAAATAAGTAAAATAGCGCTTTATGGGGTTCAATCTACTACCCCATAACATGGAGAGAAAAAAACAGGCATATAAACGAGTTTCTAAACACATTGGGGAAAGAAAAACCATAGCAATATACAGTAACCCTGGTATAAGAAATTTTTTTTTATAATATGAATCCTTTTGATTTTGGAAAGTCTCCACCCTTTCTACCTCTGTACTTTTAACTAGCCCCTTTTTAGGGCAATATCCCAGTTTTCTAAAGGGCAGTTCTGAGAACCAAAAAGGATGCCCAATATCTTAAATGGGCTTGAAGAAACAATGATACCAGAAATGTTTATCTGATTACCTGTTCCAGGCCCTATAAAGAGACCTTTAGATTTTTCTAAGTTTAATTTAGAGTTAGAAACCTTCCCATAGCTAGCAAGGCATTGTAATACAGTAGGGATTTGTATTATATCAGATAAGAAAACACAGATATCATCCGCATAGGCCTGTACCACCACAGAATCCCCACCCTAATTACTGGAGATACCTGAGAGGAGATTGGATGAGGCTAAAATTCTAAGCAGGGGGTCGAGAGAGAATGCATTCAACAAGGGGCTTAAAGGACTCCGCTGCCTCACTCCAGACTTTACTAATATGGGAAAAGGTAGACCTCCCTTTAATGACTGGGTGTACTACTACTGACCCATACATTAATTTAATCCACCATATAAAACCTAAAGGTAAACCATAATGTTTTAGGGCAACAAATAAAAAAGGCCTAGAAACTCTATCCAAGGCCTTGTTTTGGTCTAAAGACAGAATACAGCCCTATTTGTTGGACCTATTGACGTATTTGATTACCTCCCTAAGCATTATTAAAGCACTTTGGATTTTCCTATTGGGAATACCACAGAACTGCAAGGGGTATAACAAATCTCCAGCCACCCCCCGTAATCTACTATTTAACACTTGAGATAGTATTTTAAAATCAGAGTTCAAAATTGTAATAGGCCTCCAGTTGGCTACTTGTACTCTGTCCCCTCCCTTAAAGAGATAAACCAGTAGGCCTGATGAACAATTTGTTGGCATAGAGGGCTTCTTCTGAAGGGACAAAAAAACCCTTTCAAGACGTACTGCCAAAACATTACAAAAGCATTTATAGAACTCATAAGGCAAACCATCTTGACCTGGACAGGTACCTAATTTTTGTGAAGGGGATAACTTTTTTTTTCAATTCAAAATTTAAGATTTTTCATACAGAGAAAGGTTCCAAAACATACATACATGTGAAAAATAAATCTCCAGTAACTTAGAAGTAATGGTACCTCTCTCTCCCTCCCCCTTCCCTAACCCTCCCTATCCATCCCCCCTCCCCCTCCTGGCACAAAGTTGGCTAATATACGGTAACATGCTTATTATAACACCATTCTCATTATCACAGAGCGTAAAGAGTGTAAAAGGGGTCCCATATCTTGGCAAATCTCCTGGATCTGTTGTGCAAAGAAGCTATTGTCTTCTCCATTCTGAGATTCAATAGTAGTTCATTTAACCACTCTGTATATGTGATGTCATCCTGATCTTTCCAATGTTTCAGCACCAGTTTCTTAACTGACATCGAGATTAAAGCCATATAATATTTACGATTAATCACTGACACCCCATGAAAAATCACCTAACAGGCAGATCTCTGCTGTGAACAAATCATTTAAACCCAATAAGGGATCCACCTTATGTTGAATTAGGGACCACAAAGGGGCAACCCTGTGGCATGACCAAAAAATGTGAAGTAAAGAACCCTCCTCTAAAGTACATCTTGTACAAAGGGGGAGATGGTAATAAACCAAACCTGGCTAGCCTCTGTGGAAAGTAATATAAATTATGCAAGATGTTAAATTGTATTAATCGTAACCTGTGGGACCAAAACTATCTGGATATAATCAGTCATATAAATATGTATATAACTTGGATACTGCATGTGGGGATTCCACTACAGAACCCAGCTCTCTATAGGTGAAAAATTTCATTGATTGTGGTGGGGTCTTACCTATAACTTTCACAAGAAGATGTCTCACTTGAAACACCTTGAATATCCTGGAGCTTGGGACTTTAAATTTAGCCATAAGCTCCACAGAAGAAAGCCATGTCTGATCTTCACTAACAAAATGAGGTATTGTACCTTCACCCAAATTAGGTAACCAACTGGAGATCATTGTGTTGTCTGTTTTAAAATTAGTGTTATTATATATTGTTTGAGATAGGTCCAGAGTATGGTCATATTTAACAAAGGAACAGAACTGTGAATGTACCTTTAGAGAAGTAGCTATCTGGGAGCCTTTGATAGTTGAGGGAAGGGATTTTGACTTTGCATGTAAGAGATTAACTGGGGAAAGACCAAGAGCTCTTATTTGTGCAACTTCAATTTGGAGCCAAATTGGGGTATACGTTACGGAATCCTATAAATTCCCGATTGAGAGCCACTGGAGATATCTATTTACATGACTGACCTAGTAATACAGCCCTAGATGTGGGAGGTGAAGGCCTCCCTGAATTTTTGGGGAAGCTAGTTTATGGTAAACTAATCTCGATCATTTCCCAGACCAGATGAAATCTGTAATAAGGCCATGCGCTTTCCTAAACCAAGTGAGAGGTAACTAGATATTCAATAAATTGAGGGGATAGAAAAGCCTAGGAAAAACATTCATTTTAATCAAGTTGATGTTACCCCACAGGGATATCGGAAGGTGGGACCAACAATTTAGATTTTGAGTGATAGTATTTATGAGACAGTCCAAATTTAACTGTTGGAGACACTGAGGATTTGCTGCCAGTTCAATTCCTAAATATCTGAGGGAGTCTGTTTTCCAGGAAAACCCAAAACTGGAAATACTGTTCTTAAAGAGGTTATAATTAAGTGGAAAAACTACTGTTTTATTTATATTCAATTTATAATTAGACATGGCACTGAATTGTTCAATAATATTTAACAAGGGTGGAATAGAAGTCTCTGGGTGGGCTAATTGTAGAAGGAGATCATCTGCATAAGCAGAGACTTTGACTTCTTATCCTTGGACAGGTATACCCTGAATCCCTTGACAGACAGCTAATCTGCGAATCAGGGGCTCCAAATAAATATTAAAGAGCAGGGGAGACAAGGAACATCCCTGTCTAGTACCTGATCTCAGAGGGAAAAGCTCTGAGAATGCACCATTCCCTGAAACTTTGGCGGATGGGAATTTATATAGGGTAGCTATCCAATTCTGGAATAAAGTAGGGAACTTACATGCAGCAAGAATATGAAATAAAAAATTCAAATTAACCCTATCAAAAGCCTTCTTGGCATCCAGAGAGACCAAAGCTGCAGGGCAACCAGCATCCCTGGATGCCGAGAAAATTTGAGAAAGAGTACGTAAATGATCCGCAGAATTCCTGCCCTTCATGAATCCTACCTGCTCGGGACCCATAAGATCAGGAAGAACATGGCTAATTCGGTCAGCTAAAAGCTTGGTCAGGATTTTAATGTCCTGATTTAGCAGTGAAATTGGTCGATAACTAGTAACTAGTTCCGGGTCTTTATCCTGCTTTGGCAAAAGGACAATCAGAGCCTCGAATAGGGTTTTAACTGATGCCTTTCCTGATAAGATATGTTGATATACTGGTAATATTAGGGGAATAAGCAATTTAGCAAAATGGTTGTAGAAATTAGAAGAAAAAACATCTGGTCATGGGGTCTTGTTGGATGGAAGGCCTTTGATAACTTTCATAAGCTCTTCCTCTGAAAGTGGACCAATGAGAAAACTTTGTTGAGTACCCGAAAGAGAGGGAAGATGAGAATTTCACAGGTATTCTTTGAGCTCAGCTTCTGAAGGTGGATTTGGCATTGGACTATAAAGGTGTCTATAGAACTGACCAAATTCAGAGACAATATCCTTAGAGGCAGTTTTAAGGGAACCATCAGTTTGTGACCAAATAGCAGTTATGAATCTAGAGTATTCTTGCTGCTTAATTCGCAAAGCAAGCAAGTGCCCAGCTTTTTTGCCCTGATCTGTGTATGACGCTTTGGCTTTCAGGATTGCATATTCAGCACATTCCCTGAGAAGATCTAAATATCTGTTTCTCAATTTAGTCAGTTCTTGTCTAATTTGTACGGGTGTATGGGGAGAGAGCTTATGTTCTAGTGTACGTATTTGGGAAAGAAGACAAAGAAGCTGTTTTTCCTTCTGCCTTTTTTTTTTTATGAGAGGCAAGGCCAATCAGGAGACCTCTGATATATGCTTTTAAAGCACACCACTCAATGTCGGGTCTAATAGTGGAGTTTTGATTTATATTAATGAAGTGGCGTATTTGGTCAGAAATATATTTGGACACTTCAGGGTCTTTCAGCAGCTGATTATTGAGTTTCCATCTATTTCCCAGCTTGGGAAGAGATGCAAAGGTGATCTGACATGTAACTACGGAATGATAGGAGGGAGGACCTGGATAAATAGATGCAACAAGTATCTCTGGAAGGAGAGTCTGGGAAATTAATAAGTAATCAATCCTTGATGCTGTCCCATGTACCTGAGAAGTAAAGGTGTAACTCCTCTCAGAGGGATGCAAAACACGCCAAACATCACATAGGCCTAATTGATCTAACATCTCTCGGAATGCTCTTTGAGTGGTGGAAAGCCCTTTACGAAATGGGCCTGAAAGATCCATGGTTGGGTCCACAATCAAGTTAAATCACCTCAATAATTTTGGGAGGGAAAGGTGAGGGGTTAATATATTGATCAACTGCATAAAAAAACCAGGGGAGTCCAAGTTGGGACCATATACACTACCCAGTAAAATTTCAGTCCTGTGCAAGGTGCCCCTAACAAATAAATATCTGCCTGTTGGTCTGCTATCATTTGAGCAGGGAAGAAGGGGATTGACCTATTTAATAATAACATGACCCCTCGACTTTGGGTGTTACCTTCTGTGGAAAAAAACTGTCCAATCTGAAGTCTTCTCATCTGAGTGGCTTCAAAATCTAACAGGTGGGTTTCCTGTAAAAAAAATTTATCAGTCTTCAGTAACCCGATATGCTTCAACATTTTATACTGTTTAGTTTTTTGTCTAGCCCCCTCAATATTCCACAAGGCCAAACAGAGGTCTCTAGCTATTTGAACAACATGAGTGTAAAATATACCCCTAACAAGCTGCAGAGATAACAATGGTGTTCTAAGTAATACAATCTCTGTGCCTTTTGCCCAACCCATCCCAAACCCTACAAATAATTCTATCCTACCTCAATAATCCAAAAACAACAGAAAAGAGTAGTGAAAACTCCCATGAAAAATGAAAAAACCCATCCCCCCATTTCCCTCATTATCACAGACTGCATAATGCAGTACTTGCTTTCACTTCTCCCACCCTCCAGCCACCCTATATTGAAACCAGTCCATTCACTTGGTTAAAGAACTAACCTAACCAAACAAGCAAAACTGAAAAGAGAAAGTATGATAAAGGAACTCCAGATACCATACTACTCTAATATTACTGCCCTTTGCCCCTATCTTAGGCAGAAGAAGGTTTGCCATAAATGTTAAACTATTAATTACTGTGCTCTTATTAAGAAAAAAATATTATATGATTGTACTTATCTTGAGTACAGGATAATTCAAAAAAAAAAAAAAAAGAAAAAATTCTGTAACCCAAAAGTATCTGTTAAGTGATAATTCTCACTCAAACTGACACCAGAAATTATCTAAGTGACATGAGAAAAGAAATAAAACATGGTTTACTCCATAGCCCAGTTGGGCTTACTAAACTTTCTGGTAAAACCCCTCCTTTACCCTATTCCAAAACAAAATACAGATCCTTCAGGTGAGAAACACATATTAGCAGTAAACCTACTCAAACAAAAGTAAGCACCATTCCCAATAGTATGGTTGCGCTGTTCCATCTAGTGGCAATTGCCGCACATAACAACAGAAAAGAATTTTAAGCAGCTGCAGGAACGAGCACATTATCTTTTTCCCCAAAGAATCACAAATACAGAACCATCAGGGGAGAGAATTACGTTAGCAGTAAATCTAAACAAACAAAAGTAATCACTATTCCCAATAGCGTGGTTGTGCTGCTCCATCTAGCGGCAATTGCAGCACATAACAAGTGAAAGGAATTATAATCAGCTGCAAGAACATGCGCATTATCAAGGAATCAGACAAACAAAAGATATCCATGTTAAAGGGAAACAAAAACTTATAGTCAAATGTATAAGCCATATATCATGATCCACGGTCTCGAGGAGCATTATGCTCTAGTCCACAAACTTAAATTAACTCAAAACCACTGAAAGAATTCCAAAGTAACCAAATCTAACATTTCTTTCCTGAGAAAGCTCTTGCCAGAGCATATGTTGATAAAAGACATACTAGTTCAAGTGTCCCGAAAAAGGTCAGGGAATGAAGACTTCAGAGCTAACAGCGCTGCATCGGGATCCTCAAACAATTGCCAGGAACCGGCTACTTGAACTTGAAATTTTGCCAGATAGATCATATGAAATGTAATCCCCGCGGCAATGATTTTAGAGACTGGGGGATGGAAAGCTGTTCTCCTCACTCTAACTGAAGCAGGAAGGTCTTGAGCTACCCGTATTTTTATCCCCTCCCAACAGACTTCTTGCAGCTCCTTAACTTTTAAAAGAAAGTGCTGCCGCTCCAAATAATTCAAGAATCGAAAGATCAGTGGTCTTGGTTGGGCTCCTGCTGGGGGAATCGGGTGAAGAGCTTGATGTGCTCATTCTATGACGTATCGGGGTCTGAAGGGAGAGGGACCCGCGATTTTCTCTACCAATTTCTGGATGAATAGGATAGTGTCCAGACCTTCCTCATTTTCCGGTAAGCCTATGAGGACCGCATTGTTCCTCTGACTGCAGCTCTCAAGGTCTTCTATTTTAAGATCCATCCTGGTGAGCTTTTGTCTCAATGTAACTATTTCTGGGTCAATCCTGTCGGCTGTTTTTTCCAGGGATGTTATACGCGCTTCTCCATCTGAGGTACTAATCATGAGGTCCTCCATCGCTTGAGCCATAGATTTTAAATTGGCAGATATTGAGCGCATCTCTTCTTGGAATGGTTGGAATTCCTCCAAAAACCTACTGAGAGTAAGTGGTTCTTGTTCTAACATTGTAGTATTCGAGCTCCGTAGCTCGGGAGTCGGCGAGGCCCTGGGCTTTTTCGGGGCCTTCTCCAGCGTGACCGGAGCGGTGTTCCGAGGGAAAGCTTTGCACATTTCTTCTTCCATAAAACAGAATCCAAGTACTGAATATAGGCAGAGGTAAAAACAATTGGTTGTAGTCCCTCTAATAAGGTTTGCTGGCACTTCTGATGGCTAAAAATAAGAATTTAGCTGGCTGGGTGGCTGGAGCGGTGAAAGGGAGCTGTTACTAGCTGCACTGCATCACGTGATCCCGAATCCATGAAAGGATAACTTTTATAATTTCAGAAACCGAGATAGGGTTAGCAGGCTTATGAAGTTCTATATGTGGGAAATGGGGAATTTCAACCTTTTGTAAAAAATCAACTATTTCATCCTTTGTGGAGGGTCCTGGATATCTTGTGTCCTCACATGGTTCTGAATTATATTGTAAATCCCTGAACTGGAATTTATGAGTTCCCCATTCTCATCTTGTAAAACTTCCATACAAGACATAGCATTCCTTCCCTTGAAGGCCTCGAAAGGGTCTCCAATTGGGTTTTTCTGTGTCCCAAATGAAAACTCTGTATGTAAGGTCTGGGCCCTATCATACTGATATGCCTTCATTTCTATTTTTATTTGTTCAATTTGTGAAGAAATGTCCTCTCTAGAAGTATTTGACCTGGAAAATAAATACTGTAATTTACCTCTTAATTTTAAATAATGGAAAAACTGTGTTTTTACCCTTTGTTTTCTATAATTCTGAAACCATTTTTTTAATATCTACCTTAGTATCCTCCCAGCATTCCCACAAATTGTAATATAAATCTGCCATGGATGTTCTTGCCCATAGGAGAGTGGTCATATCCTTCACCACCCATGGGTCTTTTAGTGCTGATGTATTTAGTTTCCATCTATTTCCCTTCATTTGTTTAGGGGGGGATGAAGGAAACCCCAAAGTAACCAAAAAAATGATCTGAAAATTCGCTAGGAAGGGCTTTATAAGTAGGGGAGAGCAAACTATTTGAAAAAAATGTATAGTCTATAGTTGAGGTTAATTTCCCTTTCCTAAATGTATATAGCGGCCCTGACTTCTGAAAGTTCATCTCATTTTTTTAAATCAGCTAATTTAATAATTCTCCCCAAAGATGAGGAATCACAATATATTTTTTTCCCCGGGATCCCTACCCTGGGATGAGAAAGTTCGCAGTTAAGGTCTCCCCCCATTATAATATGACTGGTGGTTGCCAGAAAAGGTAAAGTAGTATTAAATAAGGAGACTCTCCCTGCTTTAGTTTGTGGACCGTAAACAATTATAAACCTAAGATTAAACTGACACCACCTACCATCAGTTATCAGTAATCTACCTGGTATTAGATCTATTAATTTTTCTAAGATTATATCATAAGAACTAGAAAGAATTCCCACCCCATCAGCCCGGTCCTGTCCAAAGGACCAGTAAGAAGGCCCCCAGATCCACTCTGCAGTAAAGAGACAACATTGGTCTACAGGATATATATCCAAGTCTCTTGTAGAAAGTAAATATTTAATTTTTCCTGAAATAGAGACTGAAAAAGAGCAAGTCTCTTGGACTAGTTTAATAAACTGCAGCAATTTAAGGACCCAATACATAAACTAGCCAGAGGTATTGTCTGAGGACCTTTTTTCCTTCTTTTCTTTTTTTTCCCTTTATAATCAGCTTGGGAGGTCTTATTGCTGGAGGATTGTGCAAGGCCTGCTATTCCTATCTCCATGTCAGAGTCACCCCCCCATGGTATCCAAAATAGCATAGGAATTTTCCATTTCAAAGTTGGGAGGATCTTCAGGGGAGGGGGAGGTTTTGTACTTCTAGTAATCCTTTTATCCTGAGGAGTGGCCTGTTTCTGGGGAGGGGCTGAGGCTTTCGGCTGCTCTACCTCCTGATAACACATAGGGGGGGATCAGGGGGTACTTCTGAAATCTCTTTATTTGCAGGTGGAAATGATTCAGGATTAACTTTTATACTGGAATTATTTGTTTTTGGGGCCCTAGGAGGGGAAGGGGGCATCAGATCTCATATTTTTGGAGGTTTTAGCAAAGGCCTCATCCTGTGGTTTTTGAATGAACAATTCAGGGCTGATGACTGAGGCTTTGTTTTTTGCCTCCCAAGGGCAATCTCTATATCCGTGCCCTGATTTTTCACATAGTTCACATTTCAACATATTATTACACTGAAAACTGTCATGCCCCAGTTCCCCACAAATCTCAAAGCGGGCAGTATCGCATGAACTAGACAGGTGATTGTGGGCCCCACATTTGTAACATGCCCGGGGCTGCCCTGCATAAAAACAAACTCCCCTGTCTCTCCCCAAAGTAAAGAAATTTGGGATATGTTCAATTTCATTGTTTAACTGTCTCAGTTTAACCTTGTATTTCCAACTTCCTGTCCAAATAAGTTCTGAATCAAGCACAGCTTCGGGAGACTTAGCACCTCACACTTTTGGGAAAGCCAAAAACTGATGTCCTCTACATGAACCCCTTCATTTTGAAACATTACTGTTATGAATTTAATTAAAGGCTGGGTTAAGGGAATAACTAGAAAGAGGGACCATAGAGGAGAGAATTTAAGCTGATTATATCTCTGCTAGAAAAGGTCCAGCAGAAATGTGGATCTAAAACTTATATCATAGTTATCCTCCCCAGAAATGTTAATCAAAGCAAAAACATTTTTTGGTGAAAAAGTCAAAGATTCCTTAAGAAGGTGCTTTCCTACATAGACTCGATCCGCCCTTATATCTATGACCCCCTTGTAACGGATTCATACTGCATCCCTCCATGGGGCTGCTTCTTTCTTCTTTTGAGAAAAAAGTTCAGATAGAAGTGGTCTAGGATGTGAGGAGCCCTCAGGGTTCTCTCCTGGCTCCTTTGTCTTGGTTAGTTTGTGAATAGAAGCTGAATCAGTTGATTTAAGAGTTATGTTAGGACCACCATCCTGGTCAGAAGAGGAGGGTATAACCTTACTGGCAGGGCCCGAAATAATAGGGATCCATTCTGTAGATTGCTGGGAGAAGGGGAAGGAGGGGGATGACCTGGGTCAGGAATCCATATTCCTGTGGGACCCCTTTTCCTCCCTGATACTGAGAGGGCTACATTAGGAGACCAAATTTTAGAAGAGGCATCAATTTCTGGGGGTATAGAAAAGGCTGCCTGGATAAGATCTGAAGTAGAGTGGCCTTTTTCTTTCTCAGTAGTCACTTGTAGGTGATTAGATTCCTCCTGTAGTAGGGGAACTGAAATCAAATTACGGTTTGCAGACATTACAGTCGCCCCTTTTAGCTTAAATCCCTCTGAAGACATCTTTGCAGCCTGCCGTTTAGGAGAGAAGGAAAAGTTTGTTACGTGGTCCTGTTTAAAAGGGTCCGTTTGAAAGACAACACCATCCCCTGGTATTTGTTTAGTAAGGCCCTGAGCCCTTGCCTCGGTTTTACCTAATGGAAAAGTAGAACCAATGGTGAAAAGTTTTTCTTGCCTGTTCCCCTCTTGTCTTGCTTCTCCTGGAGCTGATACATCAGCTGAGCCTGATTCCGTAGTAAAAGAGCTTGGCTTATCGGCAATATCATCTTTGGTATTTTTAATCGTATCATTCTCAGAGCCCATCACGTAAAAAGATAACAGCTTTAGGCACTCGCTATCTGTTGCGATTTTTGTGCCAGCTGTTCCTTTCTGATCTAATGGACGAGTTTCAGTCGGCATTTGACAGGGGAGATGCTCTGAAGCCTGGGCGGTGCCTTCCTTTGATGCTTCTGCGTCATGACTTTTGACATTACTGTCAAAACACCCAGAGTCCTTGTTCTCTCACAAATCATTAGTTTTTTTTTAACTCCGGCATCATTGAAACATTTCAGTTTTGCTCTGATATATCTGTAGGACCCAAATCATTGGCATAAAAAAGATTTGCACTTATCTATTGATTGTCCGTCGGGACCAGACGATCGTTCTCCAAAGGTACATTTTGGGAAGGAAAACAGTCCTCCCCTTCATTTCCATTAGAAATAAACTCCATTGATTCTTCTGCTTTGCTCAGTTCCATAAAGGCCTCTTGCATTCTGAGACCAGGGGAGGAGGCCCTCTCCCCTGTCTCACTGACATCCATACCATCCAAAAGCTCCTGCCGAGTGGCCATTCTGAAAGTGGCCAGCAGTTCCCCCTACTGTCACGAGTAGGGGAATTTCCCCAGTGCCTTGGCCAAAATTTCCCCCCATTCACTAAAAATACCAACAACAGCTTAATCTGGTCCAAGGTCAGTTGGCACTCATCTGTATCCCCCTCCCCCGGGCGTGCCTGAAAATAGGCAGGATTTGTCCAGTACACTTACCCGGTCAACAACAAAAAAAAACTAAATATGTTTTATTCCTGACCTATCTTGGGGCTATGTATTTGTTTTGTTTTTTGTTTCATCTTTTTATTGAGTTTCAAACAAAAAGTAATAACAACATATATACATACATATCAAATCCCCTTACAAAATAAAAAAAATAAAATGCTTTCATTTGTCCAGTGTTACATAATATGTCTGTATTAACAGGTACTAGAATGCAGCTCAAAGTAACTTCTCCTGTAGTCATGGAAAGGAAAAAATGAAAAGAAAAAGCTTTGCCCCATGTAGACTTTTTCTGTTGTACTTCATATTACCTCATATTGGTATAATTAGCATTTTCCACATAACAGTAGGCATATCTTTGTACCTACCCAATTGGTAGTTTCTTACCCACTATCTGCCATTATGACATTCTCCTACCTGGAGGGTGGGAGTTACCTGGACCAATGCTCCAGCTCCACCGTGGACGTGGAGTCCTTCTATTATATCTGCAAAAACATGGCATTGGTGTATTCACACCACACCTTGTCTGAGTAAGGCTGCCTCCTTTCTGGGTAGAGAATCAATGTATTGCACCCATCTATGAAGGAACAGCTTCTCCCACCATTGTAATAGATACATTAAACATTCCAGGGCTAGATTCTGCACTACAGGGCTTTCCATTGGTTTACAGTAGGTTGAACATGTGAGACCCAGGTATTCTGAATACATTGACGGGCCAGTGTTAGTAATATCCTTACAACTCTGGGATACACCTCCCAGCCCTCTTCTCCCCAGTCCTCTACCCCAAACAGTAACAAGACTGCAGTGTCCGCCACCTGTACCCAATGGGCAGGCAATACAGTCTGTGCTATTTGCGACCAAAAGGGACAGAGGTCCCTACATTCCCAGAAATAGTGCATTTACATACCTAGGGCACTGTTGCAGTGGCCACATGTAGGGGGCACTGCCAGGTGGAACTTATGGACCGCCACTGGTGGGCAGTACAATCTGTATAAAAATTTGGATTGCGACTCCTTGTACTTATTACACATTAAGAGACGCATATGAGTCCTCATTACAGTGGCACATTTCTCTGAAATCTTGATCCCTGTGTCTCTCTCCCACAGTCCCTTAACGTTCCCTGTCAGATCCGGGACAAGTCCCCCTCTTGTCACACTGAGCTTGCTACTAGCCTCTTAGGGGAAAAACACACCCACAGAAATAAATCTTCCTTCAGTCCTAGGGCTGATGCATCGCCCACAGTTCTACCTCTACTTAGGCCAATTGCCCTTACCTGGAAGTATTTATATCTATTAGTTGCAGGTATGAAACACTGGTCCTGAAGTTCCTGAAATGTTTTTATCACCCCCCGCCCCATCATGTACAGGTCCCTCATACATTGCACTCCTCCCAGGTCATGGAACCTGTGTCATCAAACCCCAGCAGGAAGGCAGGATTCCCCACTACTGGGACTAACCATGTAAATTCTTCTCCCAACCCCTCACTCTTTTCATCTGTTCCCAGGGATCCAGTGTCCATTCCACCAGGGGATTCTTCATCTGCAGGTGATTATATGTCCGTTTGCCAACCTGGGTCCAGATATGCCGCCAGTTGCGGTGGGGCACCCTCCCCTTCTAGATCCACCTAGCATGCCCCCCCCCATTGACCCAACCTTGTATATACCTATGCTGAATGGACAAAAAATACCCCTTAATATCTGGAAAGCTGAGCCCCTCCTTCACCGCATTTTCTTTTAACCTCTGTAAACTCATCCAAGGCCATTTGTTCTGCATATGAATCTACTGAATTCCTTTTCAAAGGATTTAATATCCTCCTTCATTAGCCCCATTGGGAGCATCTACATATCATAAAGAATATGTGGGAGCATGTTCCTTTTTAGCAGATCTATCCGGCACAACCATTATATGGGTAATGCCCACCACCTCTACATATCAGCCCCAATCTCCCATAATAGAGGGCCATAGTTTAACCCATATAGCTTGACTAGATCCTGTCCTACCTTAGTACCCAGATAAGTGAGACTATCCTTCACTTCTCTAAATCCACATGTGTTGTCCCATGCCCCTCCCTCCTTGGTGGATATCCTAAGAACTGTGGACTTGGAGAGGTGTCATTTTTATCCTGAGAAGGCCGTAAACTTCCTCACTTCCTCCAACAATGCTGGTATTGTATTAGTTGGCTCAGTGACAAACAGCAGGAGGTCATCAGCATAAAGTGCAATCTTATGATGGCTTTTCTTCTGATGCACCAGTCCCTTAATTCTGGGATCCTCCCTTATATGGATGGCCAGTGGCTCTATGGCTAGTGCAAAGAGGAGTGGAGAGAGGGGGCATCCCTGCCTCATCCCCCTGTGCAACCCAAAGGAGTTTGCATGTCCTCCATTCACCAAGACCTGTGCGCTGGGCTCCTGGTACAGCAGTTTGACCAGATTTACATACATGTCCCCAAGCCCAAATCTTTCCAGAACTCCAAATAGATAGGACCTCTCAATGCGGTCAAAGGCCTTCTCGGCATCCATTGACAGCACCACCAGTTGTCCAGAATGCCGATTCCCCCAATGAATCACATTAAGATGTGTCCTCATGTTATGATATGAAAGTCACCCCTGAACAAATCCTGTTTGGTCTGGGTGCACCAGTTAGGGCAACACCAATTCCAATCTATGAGCCAGAACCTTTGCAAAGATCTTTAAGTCACAATTGAGAAGAGAAATGGGCCTTTAGGATGCACAATCCATGGGGTCTTTGCCTGGTTTGGGTAGTGTGCAGATCAAGACTTGTAAGCAGGAGGCTGGGACTCGCTCCTCTTGAGCCACCTTCCCCAGCATGTCCGCCAAAGGCCCCGCCAACTCCCCCAGAGCTCCTTATACTTCATAATGTACCCGTCTGGGCCCGCTATTTTCCTCCTTTTCATTTGGGCTATAGCGCTTCCGATTTCCTCCTCATAATCTGACCCCTCATTTTCTCCCTTTGCTCTTCTGTAAATTTCAGAATCTGTAATCCCTCTAAAAAGTCTATAGCCAGGTTCTCCATGTCACTACACTCTGCTTGGTAAAGTTGTTTATAAAAGGAGGCAAACAAGCTCCTAATTCTTTCACTTAATGTTTCCAGTTGCCCCCCTTGGTTCCTGACTGCTGTAGCCATGACAGATTCCCTCCTCCCCCTGTCCAGTCTTGCCAGTATGGTTCCTGTCTTATTCCCTCATTCATACAGCTGCTGCTGTGTGAAAAACAGTGAGGTGCTAGCCTCCCCACTTAACAATAAGTTTAGGGCCCCCTGAAGCACCAGCAATTCTTCTTGCAGCTGCTTCACATGGGAGCTGGCTAACCTCCTTTCTACATCCTTTAGCTGACTTTCTAAAGTTTGCTGCTGGAGCCTCCTCTGCTTCTTTTAGTTTGCCACATAGCTCATTATCATACCTCTGATTTATGCTTTGCCTGCCTCTCAGAAAATTACCTTTGATGGGGCAGAAGCTGCATTCCCAGCCTTGTAGATATCCCATTTTTCTTTCAGGAATTCCCAAAATTTCTCTGATGTTAAATGGTAGGTTTGGAATCTCCATCCCAAATTTGTATGTCCCTCCCTCTCTTTAAATAACCTCAAAACCACTATCGCATGATCAGAGATATGTATAGGGCTGTGTGATACATCCTTAATTTCACCATATTTGCCCTTTGTGTAATAAATGTACTATATATACCCGTGTATAAGCCAATCCGTGTACAGGCTGACTCCCCCAAGCCAACTGTTTACTTCAGGGAAAACACTATGACCCGCGTATAAGCCAAGGCATATTTTTACACATCTAAACAGTTAAAAAATGCTTACAGCTTTGTAATGGGGCAAGTACCAACACACAATGCAATCAGTGCTTTGCAAGAATTTTATTTCTATATCATTAAGCATACATTGAATCACCACAAACTACAAAATTATCAACAGAGCATTGGAGTGTACCATAGTCCTACAGCATTTTCAATCATCCTCTTCTACCAGCTCACTATCGGAAATACCCAAAGCGTGCGTATTCTCTGCTAGGTACTCCTTTGTCACCATGTCAGAAGTGATTATATCAAGTTCCTCATCCTCATCCTCATCTGCTGCCTCTTCTGCATCCCCCTCATCCTCTTCATATAGGGCATCATCCTCAGTCCCATCCTTTTAAAAACAACAATGGGCTTCAACTTGGTCCCATCGGCAAGACAGGATAAAACAACAGTGAAGTGGGTCATTTCGTGCCCAGTGGTTCAAATTAGAACTGTCTTGGTGCCCACAGGATTTACAGTTATATTGGATGGCAGGTCGAATGTCATGGGCATTTCATCCATATTTCCGATCTGCCTGAGGTGATATACATGCTGTGTGTGCATTTTAAACACAAAACGTTGAAAGCTATCCACCTTAAACTTCAGGTCTGGTGGCAGCTTTTGTGCTATTTTTGTTCTGTGGTGCACTGTCAATCCATGGTGCTCCATAAATGTGGAGCACCACCCGGCAGATGTGAGGAAAGAATCCACACCTGCACATTGATACTTCGGGTCCTCGGCCATATTCAGAGTCCTCATACAAATTGCCAGCCTTGTTACAATATAGCCACTCTCTCGGCATTGTAACACCATGTTATTAAGGTCAGCCTCCAGTGTGTTAAATGCTGCACAGTCACCTTGGCAGGCACGTTTTAACTTTGGCATTTCAGCTAATGCCAACTTTTGCTTGTGCCATTCTCTGACCTGCTTCTCATTTACAGTGCCGAGCAGCAACCGAGTTATTGGTTGCCTTGGCACACTCAACAACACGCAGCTTGAATGCTGCATCATATGAGCTGCGTTTTCTTTTCAAGCTCATCTCCAAAAGATTACCGAATGCATAGGGTAGTTAGCCTTGATGACACTTAATAGTTATTGGAAAAAGTGCCCGAAACTTCATCTGGAAAAAGCACCCAAAACTCGATCACTAATTGTTTGATTGCTTAGACCCACATATAAGCTGAGACCTGCAAAGCACACCAATGATTTTGGTATGAAAATCTTGGCTTATACATGAGTATATATGGTAGTCCAGCCTAGACCAAGTTTCATGGGAGTTTGAGAAAAAAGTAAACTCTTTGGCCCCAGGATTAGCTGCCCCCCATGTATCCAAGTCCAAGTCTATAATTCCCTACTTCCACTGATGCATCACTCCTTCATGCTGTCCCACCCCCATAGGGTGAGCCAGTCTGGGTTCCATCACACAGTTAAAATCAACCCCCATGCACAGACTGGGAAATTGTTCCCTGACCAGGATGTCCAGCTAGCTTTTATAAAACTCAATGTCAGTGGCAGAGGGGGCATATATGCTTGCATACATGACCTGCTCCCCTCCCAATCTGTCCTGCACAAAAATGTACTGACCCTCTCAAGGGTCTGCCACCAACCTTTCAACTGCGAATGGGAAGTTTCTGTAGAATAGAATCACCCCCCCATGCGAGTTACAGTAGGTGGCATGGCAAGCTACCACCCATCCTCCCACCAACTTCTTATGTTCCTCCATACTGAGGTGCATCTCCTGCAACAAGATCACTTGTGCATGGTGTTCTTTCAGTGCCAAGAGAACCTTTTTCCATTTAACGGGGTTAGAAAATCCCTGTATATTCCATGAGATGACCACTGTATCAGGGTCCATGATCACTGCAGCAGTATCCTCTGCTATACCTGCCCAACCCACCATGTAGTTCTCCACACCATCTGTCAGTTTTCTGCTATTTCAACACATTTAAATCTATGCAAACATGAATTGAAAATAAAAAAGAAGGTAATAGAACCCCTCCCCCAAATGTGGACCTGCAACAGGCAAGGTTCCTGGTAACATGTAACCATTAACAGAACTTGTAACTTGTGTCTGCCTTATAACCCCCCCAAGGTGTGCTCTCCCCCAAACTTCTTCATCAGAGTTAAGCTAGCCCTGGCAAAAAGAAACACAGTTGAGGGGGTACAGGCAAAGTGGGCAAGCATTAAGGATGCAATACTTGAAGCAACATCCCATTGTGTTAGACAGAAAAGGAAGTGCAAAAGAAGAAGGAAACCACTTTGATTCTCAAATACAGTAGCAGAAAAGGTCAGAGCCAAAAGGCTGGCCTTCAGGAAATATAAGGAACACAGCGGGATGAAGATAGGGAGGCATACCAAACTGCTCTAAGGGAAGCAGGGAAGGCAGTAAGGCAGGCAAAGTTCCAAACTGAGGAAACACTAGCACGAACAGTAAAAGAAGGTGACAAGACTTTCTATACATACGTTAGTGAAAGGAGAAAGTCCAGAGGGGGTATTGCTAAGCTCAAAGGAGAAAAGGGGGCATGTGAGGAGGAGGACCATGTAAAAGCATCTATCCTAAATAGATACTTTTGCTCAGTATTTACTGAAGAGAAGGTAGGGCAGGGCCCACAGCTCCAGCACCATGGACACAGGGGGAGGGAGGTGAGCCCTACTCCTTCACAAAGAAAGGGTCCTACAAGAGCTCGCTAAGCTCAGGGTGGACAAGGCAATGGGACCTAATGGCATGCATCCCAGGGTACTCAAGGAGCTAAGGGTGGAACTAGCAGAACCATTAGCAGAACTGTTTAGTGAGTCTCTGAGCACAGGAAAGGTCCCAGAAGACTGGAGAAGGGCTCATGTGATCCTGCTCCACAAGAGTGGGAGCAGGGAGGAGGCAAGGAACTACAGACCAGTCAGTCTTACCTCAGTAGTGGGCAAGATTATGGAGGCACTCCTTAAGGAAAGGATAGTGCAACACCTGGAATCCATAGGGGCACAGGATCCAAGACAGCATGGGTTTACAAAAGGAAGGTCCTGTCAAACTAATCTCATAGATTTCTTTGACTGGGCAACCAGAGTGGTGGACCAAGGGGGATCAGTTGATGTAGCCTACCTTGACTTCAGCAAAGCTTTCGACACTGTTCCACATAGATGATTGATAAATAAGCTGGGTAGGCTCAGGGTGGGTCAGAAGTTGGTCAACTGGGTGGCAAACTGGTTGACGGACAGAAAACAGAGAGTGGTGGTAAATGGTATACAGTCAGAAGAGATGCAAGTCACAGGTGGGGTACCTCAGGGATCAGTTCTGGGGCCAGTCCTCTTCAATATCTTCATTAGTGACATTGCAGATGGACTAGAGGGTAAGGCTTGTCTGTTTGCAGATGACACCAAGATCTGAAACAGAGTAGATGATCCAGATGGGGTGGGCAGAATGACAAGAGATCTGGATAAACTAGCAAAATGGTCAGAAGAGTGGCAACTGGGATTTAATGCAAAGAAGCGCAAGATCATGCACATAGGGAAGAGAAACCCTGAAGCCACCTATAGGCTGGGAGGGGAGTTGCTGGCAGTCACAAAGGAAGAAAGAGACTTGGGCATCATCATCACCGATGACCTGAAATCATCCAAGCAGACCTCTAAAGCAGTAGGTAAGGCTAGGGGGATGTTAGGGTGTATTAGTAGTGGTATCACAAGTCGTAAGAGGGAGGTAATAATCCCTCTTTACAAGACACTAGTTATGCTCCATCTGGAGTACTGTGTGCAGTACTGGAGGCCACACCAATACAGATGAATATGGATAGATAGGTCATTGACAGTGTAAAGGTGTGTGGCACATTCATAAGGTAGAAAAAATGGGCAGACTGGATGGGCGTTGTGGTCCTTATCTGCCTTCAACCTCTATGTTTCTATCACATCTCTCTCCTGCTTCTCCTCATCGTATTGGGACATGGAGAGAGAAATAAAGTACTTCTTCTCTATTTATTTATCACCTACATGCATCAAAACAATTAGTGTTCATACCCCCTCCCCAGGGCTGGATTAAGGCATAGGCAAGATAGGCACTAGCCTAGGGCCCCCACCTGCCAGGGGGCCCCCAACAATCCCCAAAATATATTTAATACATACCCATTTATTTCTGCCTGAGCTGCATGTTTTTGTGATGGACTTGCCTGCTGAGTAACCTGAGCAAACCAGAAGATGAACTGTGATGGGAATCTCACCTCCTTGATTAGATGTTGAGTACAGCTGATAGCTTAAGGGGGCTCCAGTCAGATTGACCTTTAAGGTGTACACAGGCCCTTCTCCTTTGCTTTGTCTGCCTGAATGTTTATCTCACCTCTCTGATTATATGTTACGTACAGCTGATAGCTTAAGGGGGCTCCAGCCACATTTACTTTTAAGGTGAAAACAGACCCTTTTCCTTTGTCTCCCAACCCCTGGTATCTCAAGTGGGAAGAAGCAGCTAGAAAGATTCCTGCCCCCAACTGGCGCTGCTAATAGGAAGAGTGACTGGTGCAAATCCTAAATGGGGGCCCCCTGCAGTAGTTTGTCCACTACTTGCCTCATTTTGTGCATTTGAGGAGGGCCATATCATTCATATTGGAAGGATCAGAGAGCCAGCAGAACCTGCTTATTGGAGATCCTGTTCCAAGTTCCAGATGTCTCTCATTAGCACATGGATGTTCTGTGACATACCCTGGCCCTGGTTCACGTAGTATGCAGGTAGACATCGTGGTTCACAAATCCAAGCATTCTGAGTCTACATTTTTTCCAGGTTCTTGGCTTGGGGCTGTAGCCACTAGGCTGTACTCCCTAATGTACTTTTTTTCATGTCTTAACTGGAAATGGATTATCACTATTAAATGCAAGGAGGGTTCATGTTTGAGTTTGGGTTGGGGTGATGAGTGCCATGAAAATAATCATCAGCGTTATGAAAAAAAAATTGGTTTGAATTTTTAAGTCCTTTAACAATACTGTATTGTAATTTGCAAACAGTATGGCTAAGTCTGATCTGTAACACAACCTACAAAACCACATTTGAATTACACAAAGTAGCAGAGACTACAGTGCTACAGATAGGCTTACAAGGTCATCAGGGGCAGCAGTGTTTTTTAAATCATATTTGCTTAATTTGCAGGCAGCTGTATATGTTTTGGAGCTATAGACAGACAGTACTACCCCCATTATGTACAGCTGCCCAGAAAGTAAACAGATAGTATCTGAAGGAGGAGAAGGATCTGGGAGTGCTGGTAACCAATGAAATGAACCACTCTGCTCAGTGCAGGAAGGCAGCAGCGAATGCAGACAGGATGCTAGGGTGCACAGCAAGGGGGAATACTTCTAGGAGTGGGGAAGTCATCTTGCCCCTGTACAGGTCCCTGGTGAGACCACACCTAGAGTACTGCATGCAGTTCTGGTGCCCCAACTTGAAAAGGGATATCAAACTACTGGAGGGGGTACAGCGCAGGGTAACAGAAATGATCCTGGGGTTAGGGGACAGACCATATAAGGAGAGGTTGAGAGAGCTCAGTATATATACCCTGGAGGGAAGAAGGGAGAGAGGGGATATGATTGAGACCTTCAAGTACCTGAAGTATTTGAACAGAGTAGACACCAGGTGAATGTTCAATCTGAAGTGCAGAAGGGAAACCAAGAGACACTCTATGAAGTTGGAAGAAGGCAGGTTCAAGAGGAAACTGAGGAGGCACTATTTCACAGAAGGGGTGGTGGCAGGGTGGAACGGTCTGCCAGAGGAAGTCATATCACTGCAGAGTGTTGGGGGCTTCAAGAGGGAGTAGGACAGATTCAAGGGGAAGGTACAAACCAGGAGGGGAGGGAGATGGGTGGGAGGTATATGGGGCAGCTGCAGTCTAATGGACTGAAGTGCTGCACACTCAAGCAGACTAGATAGACCGAATGGCCTGTATCTGTTGGCAGTTTCATATGTTTGTATGCTCGTATGAAGGCCACCACTAACCCTGAGCATTATAAAACTGTCTATTGCACTATAACCCACTTCCCTATGTGGTTTTGTGGGTGAGACTGTATTAAGAAGTAAGAGTGTACTTACAATAAGTTAAGTAATGTGACAAAGGTGGCAGTGATGTATACTGAGAGTAGTCTTGCACATACAGTGATCCCTTGATTATCCACGACAGTTTGTACCAAATGATAGTTATTCTTTTGCCTCTTATTATCTTGCACCCTTGATTATCCACCCATTTTGCTAGTGCAAAAATGGGCAGATAGTCAAGGGTGCACTGTAGATTATCAGACTGAAATCAAACAGTATGTGACCCTTGGTGGGGGAGGGAGAGGAGAGAATGGTGTGCACTGTCTCTAATATAATTTTGAGACAGGGTAACAGAAGGGTGGGAATTTTTTATTTGTATTCTGTTGCCTGTACCTCTTTACATACAAACTGCATCCTAACAAGGGATACAGTTTGTATGTAAATGGATTCCCAAGGTGCCTTACATTTTGTGACAGGGTCCCTTTGTGGCAAAGGGGTGTGGTCATGATGAGAGGGGGCCCCAGATTTTTCTTGGGCCTAGGGCCCTAGGTTACCTTAATCTAGCCCTGCCCCTCCCCCCATCTCCACTTCTTCTTCTTTAATGCCAAGTAGTCGTTTTACATAGTCAAGCCTTATTTATGTCAGACTATGTTCCCCATCTACTCTCCTAGTCCTCAATTCCCCATGCTCAGACAGTCAGAACTGATGACTTTATCTGGCATGGGCCTCTGAGGATGAGATCATCATCTTACCTCCCTCCAGAACTCTGTTTTGGAACTCCCTGGTGAGAGCCCCTACTTACCCCTGAGCCAAGTCCCAGTAGGAGTGAAGTCAGTGCACCACCCCCAGATGTCAGCAGATACTTGCTCCATCCGTAATGTCTCTGACAGACATAAAAAAGAAAATATTATATTGTACTGTATATTGGGCACAGTCTTTCTCTTTTCCCAACACTGTGCATCTGGCATATTGCTGATGGTTAGGACCCCCCCACTCCCAGACCCTACCAGACTGGCGTACCCCCATCACTATTACCCCAGTATGTTCAACCAGCTACCACTTTCATTCCCCTGAGTCAACAGTCTTCAATTCCCCTGCCCCTGCCTTTCATTAATAAACCACCCACAGCAAACAATTTTATACAAAGGAGAACAGGGACTCAGGGTGAAGGCCCAGTGGCAAGGACGACCTAATGTGCACATGCCCCCTGCACTCCTGCCCCACATATACCATCCAGTAGCTTTGTGGAACCTCCAGTGACCTGTCTTTCAAACTCCATGTGTGTAAACAGTTCACATTGCCTCACAACTTTCAGGCATGGCCCAGGCACTACATGTCCGGTGCAAACACACCCATCATGGCATGCCTCTGGGTACCTCATGGCAGTGTCCCACACTCTCAGTTTCTAACTGCATTGATCAGCCCACGAGGCCCGCAGAGAAAATCAGTGCTGGCATTGCTGCTTGCCTGGGCCACAGTTCAGTTTTTATTCGAGTTTGGAAGTGGCCTGCCAGTCAAGTATCGAGGGGGTCTGAGGCCTCGCACACAGGCTAATGATTCCCCTCGAACAAATCCTCATCGAGTCTTCTGTTTTTAACCCTCAGACAGAAAAGCAGCCTTCCCAGCTGGGCAGCTGTAGGAGTGGGCAGTCCCAATCCCATCATGCCAGCACACAGAAAAATATTTTAATATAGTCAGTTCAGAAACATGCTGTCACTCACTTATTCCTTATAGTTGCAGCACTCTTGGTGCCATCCATCTCGCTCAGGAATTGCTTAAGTCTGTCCAGTTTGTGGTAAGGGTACATGGCCCCCTTTCTCCAGATGTTCACTACTGCTGGGTACAGAAATTGAAAGTCCACCTTCTTAGCTCGAAACTCATCCAGAATTGGTTTGAAAAGCCTCAGTTTACACTGGAGTTGGTGTGAGAAATCCTAGTGCCTGAATAATCTCATACACCACCTCTTTGTTCTGTTTGTATGTGAGCCAGATTGCCTGATGGTCTCCAAAATTATGCAGCCAAAAAAATAATTTGCCTTGTTGGCTCACCCACCAGCAGCCATGGCGCCAAAGATCGATGGGCCCATTCAATCTTAAATCATCCTCCTTTAGGATGGAGACCCAGTAGTTCTGGTTACATCCTGGAAAAAAAGTCCTCTGCAGATTTCCCTTCTTTCCCTTTTGGGAGTCCTCTAATGTGAAGGTTGTTCTGGGGCCGATAGTTTTCTTGGTAATCAGGCTGTTTTTGCAGCTTCTCCATTTCTTGTTTTAACTGGGAGACTGTCTCAGGGAGCTGGTAGATTTTGTCTTTAATAGTGGAGACATGCTCCTTCGCTGCTGTGATCCGTGATGCCTGTCCTGACAGTTGTGTGGACATCTCCATTATTTTTCCTGTCAGGGTGTTCAAGTTGGGGCTTAGAGCAGCAAGCCCCTGGTCCATTACTGTGTGGCCCAATATTTCCATTTCCTTGACTGAAAGTGTGATGGTTCCTGGGCCTTCACACACCACTGGAGCCTCAGCCTCCTTTGACAATTTAGCAGCACCTCTGGAAGGTTTTCTTGAGTTTGCCACCAGATACTCATCCATGGCATCTTCCCCTCTGTAAATATTCACTTTGCACTGCCGTATTTTCCAAAATAAATGCTTTAATCCTTTACTTAAGAGTTGCATGGAGACAGAGCTCGTAGAGAGACATCTGGTTAGCTTAGCTGCTCATTAGCACCCCCCATGTATTTGTTTGAAAGAAGCCCCAAACGTTTTGTGGTTAACCAGATTATTTATTTGTTGCTGATGATAGTATTGTGATTTGGTATTTTGTAATCTCAGTTTAAACCCTGTTTCTTAATACTGTGTATTGGATCTGGCTTTCCATGCCCTTGTTTCAGGTACAAGTTTCTCAACTTATCCCTCCTCATTAAATTTGCCCAACCACAGAGAATATTTACCTTTTACCCTTTGCTTTGTAAGTGGGGTATTGTCCTCATCAAATCAAGTGACTAGTAATTTGTTCAGCTATTGTGTCCGGAGTTGCATTGGACCTACTCTACTTCCACTCAACCTGATCTATATCCAGTAAGAACCATCCAACATTTAACCTACTGTATGTTTACTCCTACTGCTATCCATCCAGGACTGTATTTAATCCCTCTTAAATTTTCTTAAACAAAAAATAGTGCAATTGTCTGAAGTAGCATCAGACAGTGTTCCATACCTTAAAATATTTTTTGGGCAATTGGTAATTAGCCAGTCTATGATTGAATGATTACTAGATTTATAAGTGAAATGAGTCAGGGAATCAATTACCTGTATAAAATAAAATGCCTCCATTTTTTGTTTAATTTTGCCTACCTCCATTTTCTTCTCCCAGTCTAAATTAATGTCACCTAACAGTATGTGTTCCCATTTGTTTTCATGACATGCTGTCCCAGGACTCGAGGATGTGATAAGTTCCAGAACTGCACTTTGGGGGAGGGGAGGCTATAAAAGCATGTTAAGTATAGATTTTTGCACTTGGAATCACACAACATTAGCTTTAATGTCAAATAATCAGTCTGTTCCCCATGGGTTGCCTTCTCTACCTCTTGAAAAGACAGTATATCTGTGTATAGAACATAACCCCCCCCCCTTCTACTCTCCCTTCTATCCTGTCTGTGTATAGTGAACCATTCTAAACAAATGTGATCATATGTGATATGTCCTTTTAACCAGGTTTCACTAAGGCCTATAATGTCATAGTTCCCCAGTTCTACCCAGTCCTTTATTTCATCCAAGTGAGCCTAAAGGCTTCTCACATTTACATGCACAATATTTAATCCTCAAACGTTTTCCCCCCTGGGCTTGTTCTGGTAATGTAATGGCCCTGGGTTGACCTCCACATCCCATGCCATAATCAATAACAGTGTTAAACACAACTTATTTACCCCCGGCACTTCAATTTAAAAATTACCTTTTTTCTTAATCCAATATTCGGTTTGCCTTTAAAGACATATGGGCAGGATGACAGGGTCAAGGATGAAAAAGTGCGACAGTCTGAGACCTGTATCACCCTGCTTTGATAGTCACACAGTCAGAAAGTTATTTTATAGAACACCTCACTTACAATGGTTTGATTACTTCCAATGCATGTTTGCTTCTGTTCAGAATGTTCAGAGGGATACTTCCTTTGAGGCCACCAGTCAGTCTTCCTTTTAGCTATTAGTTATGCTAAGAGAGTCTCTGAACTGCATACCCAGGTGACTGACCCTCCTAACATGGCATACCACAAGGACAAGGTGGTTCCCCACACTCATCCTAACTTCTTACCAAACATGGTGTTGGAGGTCAATAAAAAAAACACACCGTGAAGCTGCCAACATTCTTCCATAAATTAGAGAACCCTGGTGAACTGATGTTCTATTCTATCATGTTAAAAGAATTCAAAACTTCTCTCACGGTAGAACCAAAGAGCACAGACAGCTATCGCAACTGTTCATCTCCTTTGACCCTAATGGTAGAGGTAAATCAGTTTCCCAGCAGTGTCTGTCTAACTAGATTAACAACAATGTCCAAGAGTTTCATTCCCTAGCAGGGGAACTGTTGATGGTCTCTGTCAGGGTTCATTCCTACTAAACAGTACCTACACCCGTGGCTTCTCTGAGAATGGTCCCTATCGCAACAATATGTAGGACATCAACAGCGAGTAGTGTTCATATGTTCGTTAAGTACTATGCTCAGGCTATACAGTCCAGAAAGCATACAGGTTTTAAGTTGGCAGTGCTACAGTGTTTGCTTTGCTTTCCTCATGAGCTTCAGACTGTTTTTTAATTTTTTTTTGGTACTGCTCATCACTCAACCAAAGAGTGGGGCTCTGTGGGGGAAAGTGACTCAAAGAAGATGGGAACATTACTAAATGTAACACTTGATCTTCTTTAGTATCTTCTCCATATGAACCATACCTGCCAACCCACCATCCCCTGAACTCAAAAGTGTCTACCATATTTGCGCCTGTTCTCCCTATGCCCCCACAACAGGTGCATGGGCTGTGAGGATTTATTATTTTGCTCATCCACTTCTTACAGGAACCATTGGGCTGTCTTATGTCTTTTTCATGGTTTTACAGTGTTAATCGAAAAATTGTTCTGCATGGCACAGGGGTGCTAGCTGGGATTCAATGAAATACCTTGCAGTATTACAGAACTGTAACAGCAGAGTGCTGCAGTATGCTGCAGGGAACAGTGTAATTCAATGGCAGTTAAGCCCTTTGTTATGCATTAGCTGGCAACATGTAAGTTACTGCAGGGAACCACATTACATCATGGCTTCCACTGCTGCAGCTTTTCTTGCTCTCTTCCTTGGTAAAAAAAGGTACTGAGTGCACAAATTACCCTATAGTGGTGCCATGCCATGCCATGCACCATCAGTAGACTGAAACGTTTAGGTTTTCACAGGGTCCTAGTGCATCTGGTCTAAGAACATATGAAGGAGCTACTCAAGATCAAGAGTTATGGTAAGAAACTTCTCTTTCCTTCCAGCAGTGAACTGATGATGTTACGGATGCTGTTTCTTAGTGTTTCTTAAATTTCTACTTCTCTGTCCAGGTCATCCTTGTTACTGTGGATTAGATCCAGCATCATGTGATCTACAGTGGTCCCTTTGACACAATATACTAGAAAATCCTCAACAAGATCCAGAAATCACCTTCTGCACTTGGACTTAGTTGTCCCCTCCTCCCAGCTTGTATCTGTGTAGATGGAAGTCTCCCATTAGAAGAAATTATTTTTTTTTGTCATTGCTTGCTTGATCACATCCTGAAGTTTAAATTTCTGATTCTCTTCCTAATAAGGTGGTTTACAGCATATACAGATTGTAAACTGTGGATCCTCTTCTGTTAAATACTCTTAGCCTGAATGCTTCAATCCTATTTGATTCAAGGCCTTAAATTTCAGTCAGTTGTAACTGACATAGTCTAGCATTGGCTTTCCCTTTCTACCTGGTCAATCTATTCTGTATAGTTTGTACTTTTCTATCTTCATCTCCTATAGATCATTCTCTTCCCACCATGTCTCTGTTGTCTCTGTTACTTGTAGTTCACCTGTAGTGAACGGTATCTCCATTTCTCTCGATTTGTAACTTACAGTAGGCTGCACGCATTCATATACATACACTTCGTGTCACTGTCCTTTTTTTTTCCTCCTCTGCGAAGCCTTGACTGTTACATCTTTCATCTTGCAAGATGCTTTTTCTGCATTAGCTTGCCTAGAAGATTTTTTTTTGTTTGCAATTTATTTACCAGGATATCTCAGATGGGATGCAACATTTCATTTCTCTGTGACATCATGCTTCAACCAGTTTCTTATGTGGACAGAAGTACTGGAAATTTAAATTAATTGTTCAAGAGACCATAATGAATATTTGGCTCTAGTGGTGTTTGAACCTCTGATCTATTGGTTCCCAGGCCGGTGCTAGTGGTTAACTAGACCACACTGCTTCCTTTCTTTTACTTTTCCTTTCTCTTTCCACTTTTCCAGCCTCCCACATTGTCTGTCCTTTTCCCCTTGGTCAGTTTAAACCCATTTTGGTGATTGTATGGATTCAGTTCCCCAGTATGTTTGTCTTTTTTGAGTAAGGGGGAAGTCCATTCTTCCAGAATAAGATCTTCCTTCCAACAAATATTGTCTAGTTTCTAAGGAAGGAAATATGTCCTGCTTACACCAGCATCTGATCCCAGCATTTATCCTCTGAATCTTAACAGTGCATCTTTTGTCTTAACCAGCATAGGTAGTATATGGATGGCTTTTCCTTTCTGTCTTTAAATGTCTTTTTGAGATTCATGATGGCTTACTTGATGTGATCTTCCTAATTGCTGCTGAGGTGGTTGTTAAAGCATTATTCACTCACAGCTCTTGGCCATCAGTGTGTTCCAATAGTCTTTCCATTTTCACGTGTACAGGTGTATGCTGAATTCTGACTACAGGGCAGACAGAAAACTTCAATATTTTCAGTCTCCTTGGCACTTTTGTCCACCCATGCACCTCAGGATTGAGTCACCAACCACCACTGTCCTCCTGTCACTTCTTGTCAGTGGCAAAAGATTGATGGATACTTCTGCAGGGGAGCTAGAAGATGATTGGCTGAGGTGGGAATTCATAGACGCTGCATGGGAGACAATTGTAAGCCTTATTCAAACCACTGTTGACAGGACTGTACCATTGAAAGAGTGTGAGAGGTTCAGTAGTGGTAATAAACTATGGATCACGGAAGTGTTTAAAAGTTTAATAAACCAGAGGCAGAGAGCATTTAAAGTGGATATAAAAGCATATATAATAAATAATGAAATCATGTAAATAGAGAATCAAAAAGGTTAAAGCAGCAGTGAAAATTTTGACCTACACTTTTTTATTCTGTTTCAGATTGCCCGTTATCTCCTGACTTGTATGATATCCCTTTTTGTCAGTTATGAGTCTCCTTTACTACTTTTTTTTTACAGTTGAAATAATAAAAGGAGCACCCCTTCTAATATGACTTAAACCTGGTTTTCATCAATATTCTCATTATTTCTGTTCACCGGTTGTCCTATAAAGTTAGGAAGCAATGTCTATCGCATGCTATTTCATTATAGTTACAAGAAAAGTAATCTTAAAGAATGGGTGTTCAAAAACAAGTGATAATACTGATGAAAACCAGGTTCAAGTCCTATCAGAAGTGCTCCTTTTATTATTTTGACTGTAAAACAAGTGGCAAAGCAGACTCAAAACTGGGAAACAAAGGATATCATACAAGGAGAGAGCAGCGGATAAGGGTCAATCTAAAATACATTAAAAAGTATAGGTTCAAATGTTCACCACTATCATGTGCTTCTGCTTTAAGGAGAATTTATTATCGGATGAAAATTGAGAGTCTAAAGAACTCTGACCCCAGGAGGTGGTGTTACAAAATTAAAAAAAATTCCGGAAGGCGATGACTCTAGTGCTCAAACATACAAATGGGCTGAAAGGTGTGGCTTTTTTTTATGAAAATAAGGTCCAGGTGTTTATAGATGCCCTAAATTATTCCATATGTGATGTGAGTAGGAGGTTAGCCCCTCTCAAACTTGGAACTATTTAAATGTTTAATGTCCCAAATAAATATTTGTTCCCAGTGGAGACTTTAGCAAAGAAAATGAAAAAAACCTAAGATGGATAATGCCATGGGGCCAGATTTGGTCCCAAGCTGGATTTGGAGGGATGGTGCTGATATAGTAGCACCTTGGGTGTGTAATATTTTTAGTAAATCACTAGAAACTAGTAAGTTACCTTATCAATAGAACCAAGTGAGAGTAATGCCTTTCCCTGAAGTCTCCTCCCTCAGTTAGACTGGTAGAGATTTCAGACTGATTTCATTAACTTGCGTTACTTCAAAAATGTGGGAATGTTTTATTACCAGTTGGATCACAAAAATGATAATGGGAAAGTTGGATGTAAACCAGTCTGGTTCCCTGAGGGCAAGTTCCACCACTTTGGCAATTATAAAATTATTACGTTCATGTATAAAAGCATGGGATGATGGAGAATTTGTGAGGGCAGTTCTGGTAGATTGTAGAAAGGCATTTGACATTATCAACCACATTATTGTCTTTGAAAAACTAGAACAATTTGACATTCCTCTGTGTCTGAGGCAGTGGATGTATGATTTTTTGATGGGAAGGGTTCAGTGGATGGTGGTTAACAAGTTTCAATCCGTAGATGATGCAGTTTGTGGTGGAGTCCCTCAGGGAACCAGAGTGGGGCCCTTTTTTGTTTCTGGTTATGATTAATGACCTGGTGACTACTGGGCCATGTATTAAATATGTAGATGACACTACAGTTAGATAATTGTTGGACAGTAGAGACAGTACTATGCAGACTGATTTACTGCATATTCAGGTTTGGTCAGAGATAAATCATATGCAGCTCAGCATGGACAAAGCTGAAGAAATGAGGTTTGGTAAATTAGGAAAGTGGGATCTTGCCCCACTAGTTTTAAGGGGTCACATTTTGAGGTTGTAGATAAAGGGCCTGATTCTGAAAGAGCTCTTAGATTGTCACAAGTTTATGGCAATCTAGGGCTGTGGCACACACCTGGTGCATCAGGGAACATGCACCCGACTCCGTAAAATCGGGGTCCCTGCACCAAACACCTGGAAATTGCCACAACGGAAGGCTAGTGCCAAATGATAGGCACACCTGTGGGACCTGCCACATGGATCCACCTGCCTCACCAGGCACTAGACAGAAACCAACGCCAGGAGGGCTCTTGGGGTAGAAGTGGCAAAGGGGATGCCAAGGGGGTGCTATGGAGCAAGTGGGTATGGCAGGGAGATGCTAAAGTAACCTGTGGGGGTGCCCTTGTTAGCACCAGTCACATACTAGTGTGCGCTGTGCTGTATAAGAACGGCACCACCCACCAGGTGCCCGATCACCCCCCCAGCATACCCACTTGCTCCCCAATACCTCTAAAGTACTCCCCTGTCCCTTCTACCCCCAGACCTCACATATGGAGCCCCCCACCAACTCCCCACCTTGAGGGGCAATGCTGCAAGGGATATAGACCACCGCCTGGCTGATCTAATGTAACCCCTAACTACGGCCATGGCGGGGCTTTTGGCATCCCAATGAAGGGGATGTTGTAGCCCTGCCATGGCACAAGCTCCTATGTGACCTGGCATACCCTGATTCTGGTTGCACAGGTGGTGCAGTGCCCCTTTGCTGCAGTGGCATCCCTGTCTGGTGCAGACTGTGTTCTGGAATAGGGATCACCACAATTTACGATGCAAGGTGCATATTGCGTTATTGTTGTCTGGCGCAAGCACCTTGCATTGGTCGGAGTGCTTTTGGAAGTGGGCCCAAAGCTTTTAGGGCTGATCATGCAACAGGATTTTGATTGGAGGGAGTAAGTTGAACATATTCTTAAGAAAGCAGATAGCAGGTTTTATTTTCTTACCCTTACAAGCAGTGCTGGTGTGAGTCAGGTAAACCTAGTATACTACTACTGTACTCTCATTAGGCCTGTTTCAAAATATGGATGCCCAGTGTGGAATGGGGGTATAACTAAAGAGATGTGGAGGACATTACAAGAATCCAGAAAGGAGTAGTTAGAACAATCTTGGGATATGTTTTTAGTTATGAGGAGGCTCTGAGGATCCACAGGCTTGAAAAGTTGTGTCACGGTAGACAGAGTACTGAGATAAAACAATTTCAAGAAATTTGTAATCCCAACCATAAACTTTTCCCCATTACCACCCAAGGAGAATATAGAGTATTGTTTGAGAATACAAGGGAAGTGGCAGATTCTGAGGGCAGGACTGAGACATTCAAGAGATCCTTCCTGAAGAGGGGACTAACGAGGAGTTTGAGCAAATGACAGCAAGGGTTAATGTACACTTTTACTCCCCCCCCATTTGTCTGCCGAAACCCTTGGGTTTATTTATTTAGTTGGTGATTCAGAAAAGACTTTTGAGAGCAAGCTCTTTTACAAAGGTTCCATGTCATAGATTGCAAAACAAAGTACAATAGGAGAAAGCAAAGGTACATCACAATGAATGATACAGCTTGGATTCAGAACTTACAGAATAAGCCAAAACATAGGTACAAGTTAAAATAACAAGAAAAACACTTTATGAGGGTGGGGGGAATAAGCAGCCACAAAGTGCCTTGTCAGTAGTTCAGAGGGATGGGGATAGCTGGCAGTGGGGTGAAGAAAGGAGGTATGAGAGAGAGAGGTACTGTAGGTACTGCGGTGGAGGTGAAGGGTGGGGGAAGAAGGGCGATAAGGTATAGGGAGAAATAGGAGAGGTGCAGGAAGGCTGAGCAGAGAAGACATGTTAGAGTAAATGGTGGGGTGCGAGGGGGCATGGCCAGGCAGCTTGCATTAGTAGTGACTGTTAGGGAAACTCATGGGACTGGGAGTTGCAGGAGGGGGGGAAGGTGGGGTGGTGGGTGCCGAAGGAGCATGACGCAAACTGGTTGCTGAGGCAAGTCATGAGAAGGGACAGAGGGAAGGGTACCTGAGGCCTGCCTAGTGCTTGCTGGGGGGCTGGGGTTATTAATTAAATTAACCTAACTGTGTATACCCCCGCAAGAGTGGGATATAGTTATGTACAGTATTGGAGGGATGATTGTAAGCTGCTGATTAAAATTAAAATGGACCTTTGCAATTCATGGTTTAAAATAAGGAAAAATAAGTGCTTTTCCAAGTTTGTTATATTATATGTGTTTTATTATGTTGTCTTGTGCACGTACAAGCAACACATTGTGGCAGTAGGAGAAATGTAGAGGTGTATGAGTTTTGGTGAATGCAGGGTACGCTTTAGAAGGTGCATCCCTCATTCACCAATTAGCGAGTATGCTAGTGGTGACACAAGTGTTTTTCAGTGCCACCAACTTAAAACGATTTTGCTACCACTGCAATCAGAGCCAAGCTCATCAAGCAGCGGCACCGATGACATGCCTCTGCTATGTGCCTTGTCTGGTGTAACAATAAACATGGCGAAGGATCCGCCGCCTGCCTCTTGCAATCAGTAGCAAGCCAACTTCGGGGCATGCCCAATCTCCCCCTGCTGGCATGTGTAAACCTCCAAGATTGTGTGGCACACTGGGAGCCTACCCCAGTGTGCCTCCCTATATTTGGCAGCTGACCCCATTGGCATTTTCCTTTCCCCCCCACCTCCATTGTGAGCCATACTGGGAGCCCACCCCAGTGTGGCAAGCATCATGCCCCCAAAGTCATGGGGCACACTGGGAGCCCATCCCAGTGTGCCCAACACTGTTTCATACACCTGTGAAGAAAAAAAAACATCCTTGTTTTTTTTTTTTAACCTGTAAAAGCGGTCCCTCGCTGTCTCTGGTGCCCCTCCCCAACCCACCAACCTTTGTATGCCCCACCTCCCACACCCCCCTCACCATACTTACCTCCAGAGCCGGGCTGGCGATCTTCGGTGGAGCAGGAACACGTCTGCACTCTTTAAAGCCGACTAAGACCTGAAGAAATGCCGGTAAGCTGTATAATGGCATAAATGGGAGGTTTTCAACTTAGGTGGATATCTCAGCCATTTTTGTGACTTTTGGCTCTATTTTTTCAACATGGGGTTATTGGGACCCCACCTCATGAACTCAGTCACTGTCATTTTGTTATTCTGTCCTGAAAGGCAATTTTGTGGTCAATGTGTGGAATCGCCTTTTGGGACTCATTAACAAAATGACAGTGCCACTGTTCATGAGATGGGCTCCCAAAAAGCTTATGTTGCAAATTTGGTGAAAAAATTCTAAAAAATGACTGTTACAAGCGTGCGTTGCGCAGTTTCCATGCATGCTCGTAACTTCGAGAATTTTTTATATTTTCACTCCAGATTTTCAATATTGCCATTTTTTCATACCTCCTTATGAACAGTACAGCTGTCATTTTTCATATCCTGCCCAAAATGTGTTTTCACGCATCTGGCTCACAATGGTGTGGTCACTGTGGGAAATCAATGTTCGGGACAGATTAAGAAAATCACGATATCACTGTTCTGGAGCAGAGGCCCCAAAATGCCTATGTTGAAAATCTGGTGAAAAAATTCTGAAAAATGACTGTGTTATGTGCGTGCATTGTGCGGTTTCCACGCACGCTCGTAACTTAGAGAATTTTTAATATTTGTACTTCAGATTTTCAACATTGGCATTTTTTAAACCTCCTTATGAACAGTACAGCTGTCATATTCACCAGTGGAGGTCCCAAAATGCCTATGTTGAAAATCTGGTTAAAAAAAATTCCCAAAATAATTACGTTATGGGTGTCTGTTGCCCAGTTTCTATGGACTCTCATGACTTCACCACTTTTTCATATTTTCACATCCGATTTTCAACATTACCATTTTTTTACACCTCATCATGAACAGTATAGCTGTAATTTTTCACATCCTGCCCGAAATGTGTTTTCACACCTGTGGTACCAAATGGCACAGTCGCTGTGCGAAATCACCTTTCAGTTAATGAACTGATAGTGCCACTGTTCATGAGGTGGGAGTCACAAAAAGCCTATGTTGAAAATTTGGAGTGAAAATAACCAACAAATGCCTGGGGTGTTAGGGTTTCCACCTATAACACCTCACCCTGTAGAGACTGACAGGCGTCAGGGGTGTGGCTTGGGATTTTGGACTGTAATGCTCACGCCACTCCACCCCCAGTCTGCACCCTCTGACAGGCATTGAGGTGTGCCTTGGACTCTTTGGCCCCAAAGTTTACCCTATTCTCCTATAGTGCACCCATCTCAGTGTATTTCCTTATGGCATGGGGTGAGCATAAGGCCAGAAGACCCCAAAGCACACCGTGACACTTGTCAGTGTCTGCAGGGTAGGGTGAGGTGAAATGGCATGAGCATTATGGCCGACGACCCAAAGGCACACCATAGTTCCTGTCAGTCTCTGCAGGGTGGGGTGGGGTTGGCATCAGTTAAATACTTCACTGCCATTCCTGTTATGCATCTCTCTAACTTCTGCATTATCAATGCCAATGCCAGCAAGACAACATTCGGCATTGACAAATGCTTGTTTTATATGCAATAATGTGTGTTTACAGGCACTGTGTGTCTTACATAAATATAATTTCATTAGTATGTAGGCTTTTAAAAAATTATGTATCAGATATTTTTGTAACGATTACTATTTTGTATATGTGTGATGTATGTTTTCTTACCTAGACTGTAATGAACTTCAGTTATTTTGTCACTGAACTGATTGTAATTTTACAGTGCAATAAAGCAGATCAAATCAAATTAGGCATTTTTTCATTTCCCTTCTCTGCCAGTAGATCAGACCTATTCTTATAAGGGAGTGACAGGCTTCCACTGCTGCTACTTACACACTTTCTGGCTTGCTTTCTCCCTTAACATTTTTCCACTGGAATCCCCCAGCATGTTTACTGCTTCAGTGTTTCATTTGCTTGCTCTGCTTTTCTTTGCATGCTACAGTAGTTACTCATTAGTCCACCTGCCTCCCTGAGTCTAATGTTCTTTCCCAGGCTGCTAGTGGTTAGCTCTCTCGGGTTCCAGCTGTCATACTTTTAAATTACATACCATTTGATTGACTACTAGTTGATCTTATGCAATATTTATCACCTCCACAGGTGCACAGTATTCCCATTCAACTTACCCTTACATTGTCTCCCCTTCTCTCTCGTGTCTTACGTTTCAAGTGGTGACACTCTCATTTGATTGCTTTCTCAGCATGCCTCTTCCTCACCATGCATAAGCGAGCTCACATATGATGGAAAAGTAAGTACATTTATACTCATGCCCTCTGTGAGGGTCTTCCCTTTTCTGTCAGTAACTAGGGATGCAAGAATTCTACACACTGAATCCAGTAACACCCCTCCTCCCGCACACACTGTAAGTTACTACCAGAGATCACAGGACTCATGTCAGCTGCAGTTTAATGATGAGGCACAGAGCCCTCTATGTTAGCAGTCTTTCAGGACTTGACATTTCTACTGTTCTGAGCTCTGTGGGTTTGAAAGGCCAATTATGTGTGCATTAAAATTAACTTATACAATGTATTTCACTTGACCTAATTAACCTTTATAGTCCGTGCCCATATTTTCACATTAATCCAGGGCTTGCTGCTCTGTACTCTGATAACTCTGATAACTTTTTTCAGATCCCAGTGATATTGTGTAATTGTAAACTTCATAGAGAAAATCCCAGCTTTTGACTGGCTGAAGGCAGCCTGGCACCCATACATTTATCTCAGCCTAGTGCCCAGGTACGAAACAGTACCAGTGCCAATCTGCACCATTACCCAAGAGATCATTATGCCTGTTTAGAATGTAATGTTTCAATGTATGCCATTTTTTTATCACCCAGTACAGTACCTATCCAAACCTCAGCTCCACTGCCCCTTTACCTTCTCAGTTGACTCTCTGTTCTCATTTCTGTTCATCCTTGTTCTTTTTGTGCTTGCTCTGCTATACTGCTTTCCCTACCCACCCCGCACCTCTTCAACTGAAAACCCAGGATTGTGTTCACTCCTCAGAGCAGGCAGTGGGGAGGGGGAAACACCAGCAGTGTCATGGAACAGTGGAAAGCCACAATGAGGGACTAAGTAAATGTATTTGAACTGCAAAGAGTGGTTACAATAAGTTCCAGTCCTCGGAGCAGGGAGCAAGGACCAGGAAACAGTAGCACTGCCACAGAATGGCTAGAAGTCGCAATGAGGGATGAACTGAGTAAATTTGTTTGAACTGCAAACAGTGGTTACAGTCAGTCCTGGTCCTTAGAGCATTCAATGAGGACTGGGGAACACTAGTGCTTTCATGGAACAGCCAGAAGCCACAACGAGGGATGAAGTAACTATGCTTCAACAATAATAAACTGCAGACAGTGCTTACAGTCAGTCCTGGTCTTCAGAGCAGGCAGCGAGGACTGGGAAACACCAGCACTGCCACAAAATGGCCAGAAGTCACAACAAGGGATGAAGTAAATTTGTTTAAAAGAAAAACGTGGTCCAGCTCCATGCACTGAGTGAAGGGGTTCACACCCCAGCCCGGGTGCCAGGAGCTGAGACCGACAAGGAGGGTTTCCATAAGCATCCACTGGATACTTTCCTCTGGGGGGGGGGGTTCAACTTGGGGACCTGTGGGCAGATTGGTGGTGTGCTTGGTGGGAGTGGGCTGCCTTGACATGCCCCCTGTACTCTCCTGCCCCAGGACACTCTACCCTCACGCAAGGCCAAGAACTGTAGTGGGCAGGGCACAGAACATGGAAAAATACCTCCCAACCAACCAGATGATGAGCGCCCTGGCCCCTTGCCATCCGAAGCCCCTGATCCAGCCCTGCGGTGCCTGAGATGCACAGTTGGGCCATAGAAGGCTAATTCCTCCCGGAGGAGAAGCACCCTCCCGGCACAGGGATATGTCGGGCTACTCAAGTAGGCCACAAATTGGGAGCTGGTAGAAGGTGGCAGGAAGTCGGAGGGTGGTGGGTTGGCCCCAGTGCTTTGAAGGAGTGACCAGTCAGTGGGGGGGGGGGTGAGGGAGGCACAAAAAAAAAAAAAGAAAGAGAAGAGAAGAAAAATGCAAACACAGCCCAAAAAACAATGACCCAAAACCGCAACAAGGGACCAACTATAAATTCAAACACAATACACAAGTCTGTCACTGCTTCGCTCTCAGTTCCTGGAGCAGGCAGTGAAGATTGGAAGACATAAGGTACAGCACAGCTCCCCACATTGATGGCTTGTGGAGGAACTACTGTATATTACTTTAAGAAATTCTTTTTTTTTTTTCATGAAAAAAAAAATAAACTACCTATAACCCAATTTTATAAGTGCAATAAGACACTCCAGGGTGGGCATTATTCTGAGATAACTGCCCTTCCAGGGGCAGTATGGCCCTCCACCTATGGTGTTGGGCCTCACTATGCCCCTGGGCAGATAGATATCTCAGCATAATGCCAACACTGCAATGTCTTGTTGCTTGCTTATAAACCTCGTGATATGTGCAGCATGGAGAATAGCATTGTGCCTATAGGTCATTATCTCACTATGAAGGACCTCTAATGTAAACAGAACCCTGATTCCATGAAAACCCTCTTTTGTCATCTGGTGTAAACAGAACTCCACTGCCAAGAAAACAAACATCTTTTAAGTTTAGAAACAGGCCAAAAGAGAAATAGTTTATTTAATGGGCTTTACAATAGCAATAAGGACCCCAGCTTTGGTCCTTATCTGGGAAATAATGTCCTGCTGGAATAGCAGTCACTGTTGGCTTTGCCTTAGGCCCTTCAACATTCCAGCAGGTCATCATTTCCCAGATAAGGACCTCTATCTCTGTCCTTATTGCTTCATTGAAAGCAGCATTCCAATACAGAGTTCTTTCCTACTACTGCCATTTACTTTTAAGAGATCACAGCAGCTAGTATTTCTGTAGAGCTGTATTCACCCACCATCCTATTAAACCAGGAGCTGTATTGTTTTAGCACTGTGGTGCCACAAATAATTTTCTTTTTAAGTTTACTTAAAAACGCTGCTTGCAATCTTTTACCAACACATCCTTTCTAAAGACAACTGCAGAAGCTGGAACAATGCCTAATAAGTGAACATGCAAACCAAGCAGCAATAAAATAAACTATTGCAAATTTTTTGTGTCACAAACGGATTAATAGTTCTGAGTAAGCAAACAACAGATATTAGAACAAAAACTGCAGTTATGGTAGCTCTGTAAGGCGGGACACAAAATAGCTCCCGTGCCTCAGCATTTTGCCGCACTCCAGTTTAGTTGCTCTTCTTGTTTGAAAGGACTTGATTTCATCCTGCCTGGGTTTCTCTCTATTGAATTCACAGGGCTTGATTCTCAAAGGGGGCTGAGAGCAGCGCAATCTGTGGCAAACAGCAGCTTGCGCTGAAGCCAGGTGCTCCATGGACCCTGTACCTAATTCTGTAAATGGCAGGGTCCCGGCGGCAAAGTGCCTAGACTTGCGGCAACCCTGGCCAGGCACCAAACAGTGGGTATAGCAGGAGAGCTTGCTGCAAGTGGTGGGGCAGCTGTGCACCAGTCCAGTAGGGCTCCCCACCCACTCACCCACACCACCCAGCGCCCATATGCCCAATATTGTGAATGTAATAATTATTTTACTCTGGTGGGCTAGTGGTCCCTTCCCCCACCCCTGAGATGCCTGTTGTTATGCCTTTAATCTTAATTATACCCTAGTGGTTTATGGGTCCCTCCCACCCCAATATGCCCTGGTGATCTAGCAGTACCTCCTCCCACCCTGATATGCCCATTGTGCTTTTAATCTTTATTGTGCACTGGTGGTCTTGCGGTCCCTCCCCCCAACCCGATATGCCTGTTGTGCTTTTAATTTTTATTGCACCCTGGTGGTCTAGCAGTACTTCCCCCACCACGATATGCCCATTGTTGTGCTTTTAATCTTTATTGTACTGTGGAGGTCTAGCAGTCCCTCCCCCTGCCCAGATATGCCCGTTACTGTGATTTTAATAATTATGTTTCCCTGGTGGTCTAACAGTCCTGCCCCTCACCCCCATATGCCCAGTATTGACAATTGCAATATAGAAGTTATCCTGGTGGTCTAGTGGTCCCACCTCTCACCCTGGCATGTAGTGCCCACCACCCAGCACCCCCCAACCTGTACCCTGAGCTGACACTAGCACACCCTTCCTCACACCACCTTGGCCAGCGACCAATGAACTGTCACAGAGCACTGTATTATAATACAGTACATGCTCATTGAGTCACATGGGGTTCGAGTTGGGGGGAGTGGGGTGGTGGGCACTATATACCAGGGTGGTAAAAAGCTATCCTAGATACTGAAAATGTACTCTAACTTGACAAAAGAAAAAAATATACTGGATGCTGAAAACTCACTTTGAATAGCCAAAAAGAAGACTAAAGGGACCGTATCTAGCCAGGGACAGGATTTCCCAAGGCAGATGCAGTGTCTGCAGTCAGTGCACTTTGGCACTGCCAGTGTGCCGAGTCCAAGTGCCACAACTGCATCCTATTTTCCAATCTCGGGCATTTTCACCACTTGCACATGTTTTTTGGTAGTTTGCAGCAAGGATTTGGCGCAAGGTGCTACAAGGAACAGACAAGAAGCCACAGTGCTAAAGAACAGTAGACCACAGAAATGTAGTATAGCATGAGTGACTTCGACACAGGGATACAAAATTCCAAGTCTTTGGCACAAGTCCCATGCAGCATACATTTAAGGTAACAGCAACCTGAGGTATTGAAATAGTTATGCAAATCTGGCTACATGACTTTACATTTTACGAGAAATCACCATTTAGCTCTTGAAGATGAAGAACAAACCAGATTGTGTTCCATTCCTTCTTTTTTAACTTATATTTTATTGACTTTTTAGTTATATACATTAAACAAAAGAACAATAATACAAAACAATGCATCAGCTACTCAAAATGAAATCAACATCATTATTTATTTCCGTCTTTCAGATGAGATGTTAAACTGAGGTCCCATCTGCCTGGATTGGTGGTAGTTCAGGTGGATGTTAAAGATCCCATGGCACTTATCGAAAAGAGTAGGGGAATTTCCCCGGTGTCCTAGCCAAATTTCTCTCATTTGCTAAAAATACCACCAACAGCTTAATCTGGTTCAAGGTCAGTTGGCATTCATCTGTATTCCCTCCCGCAGGTCATGCCTGAAAATAGGAAGAATTTGTCTAGTGCACTTACTCGGTCAACAAAAACTAAATAAATAAATTTATAATGCATAGGCAAGTCTAGCCCAAAACATACTGGATGGAGGAGAATAATTAATCTTCTTTGATGACATCTCTTTCATCTGGCCACCCCCATCAAACTTATAGCCACGAGGCACTAGCACCACATGGAAACTTTTTGCAAGCAGTCCACTAGGGGCCACCCATGATGATGTCCTACATCAGCTCTTCCCATATAAAAGTGGGTGGCCCCTTCCCTCCTCACTTCTTTTCCTGACATCAACCATACTTGTCGGAGCCTGCACAGAAATGGCACCATTATTGTGGACTGCTTTTCTAATATTTCTCTCCTTAGTCATCACTTTTTAAAAAGCAATTTTTGACATGTATGTCAACTAAAGAGCCGTTGAAACTGTTTTGATACAGCAAATGTGGTGAGAAAAATATAATCGGGAGACTCAAACAAAATCTGCATGTGCTGCCTCAACTCAGCCCATAACATGAAGGCTTGCCAGATTTGCAGACACTTCAATACTGCTACCTGGTGATGCCAAAAGAATGCTTTAGAGATGCACCTTCTGAAGCAGCAGGTAGCCAGAATGGAGAAAAAGCTCCAGGAGAAGAGCTCCATGGCATCACTGGTCCGCTCCTCAGGCTCTCATTCCTCTCTAAGTCCCGGAGAAGACGTTGGGGAAGCATAAACATAAGTACCGGGAGAGGGACTGTAGTAAGGACAAGACCTTGGCACCATGCATTCCTACTTAAAGCTGAACCAGCCTAAAATTGTACTGTGATTTGCCTATGAATGAAAAAGTAAATTTTTATACAGGAAAATGTACAAAAATGTAAAATACATCCTGACATATCATGTTATAAGGGCATTTGCCCTGCTTACAAGACAGTCCTGTGATCAGGTGTTACAAAATGCAATGTACAAATCGCTTTTATAAAATAGAGTAAAATAGACTCACAATAGATACACAATACATAGCTAACATTGGCATTCTGTGGACAGCGAGGCTTTCAATATTGAATTGAATTCAGTAGTAGAAAGTGTAGGTCGCATTTTGTAGGGTAACATATTCCAATGTAACGATGCCTGATAATTTAACTTTTTCCCCCCATACTTAGTTCTAATTAATGTAGGTATAACCTTATTTTCCAATTCAGCTCTATTGGATTTTCGTTCTTTCTTAATTTGTTTGCCTAATATTGTATTTGTAATATAGTGTGCTGGATATTTTACCAGATGTTTGTGCACAAGGCTTAAACAGACCACTCTATTCTTGACTTCTAGAGTGTGCCATCCCAAATCACTAAGCATGTCATAATGGTGTGTATTAAAACCACAATCCAGTATAAACCTGGTCAATCTGTTATATACCTTATCTAGTTTAATTAACACTTTTTTTGCAGTTCTATATATAATACAACCATATTCCAAAGCTGGTAATATCATCTGTTCTACCAGTTTCTTCCTGGTTTGTAATCTTAACTATTTCGAAGTTCGTCTTAAAGCCCCAAGTTTTTTTGTTAGTGTTATTCAACACATTTGTGACATGCTTAGTGAAATTTAAATCACTACCAAAAGTAATCCCCAAGTATCGATACTCATTGACTTGTTCAAGCTTTATTTTTTCAGGAGTAGTTATTTCTAACTCCATTCTACATTTTACTCCAAACTGTAACACCTTTGTTTTTTGTTTGTGATAGTCAAAAGCCCCGACGTGGTGAACCATCCTCCCACACTGTCAAAATCCTGCTGGAGCTTATCCCTGAGTTCCGCCTGAGTCTTTGCTGTCATAACTATAGCTGTATCATCAGCGTAAAGTCTTATGTTTGAGTATTTCACTTCAAGTGGAAGGTTGTTAATGTATATTAGAAATAGTAAAGGTCCCAATATAGAGCCCTGCAGGACCCCTCAGTGGACCTGTTTACTAGAAGATAGGACCCCAGTTACAGCTACTCTCTGAGTGCGGTCTGCTAAATAAGACTCAAACCAGTTCCAAGGGCCATCTTTAATACCCATTTTTCCAAGCTGGTGCAGTAAGAGGGGATGGCTCACCAGGTCAAAAGCCTTCGACAAATCTATGAACAAAACTGCGGTTTCTAGACCTGCATCCATAGATGTAGCAATGATATCATTAAACTCCACTAGTGCCGAGTTTGTTGAATATCCACTTCTTTTTAATTTTTTATCATGTCATACTTTTTGCTCCTTCGCCTGCAGCCCCCATGTGACCAACCTCCCCAACCTGTCCCCCAGAATTACTGGGGCTTACTTTATGCCCGGCCAGAGAATGGTGCCTGTGGGGAATCGGTTGCCATCCTGTCACAGGCGATATTTTCTGTCCTCCAATTTTACCCAAGGCCCCAGAAGTGGGTACGCATGCATGTAGAGGCACGCATTAGTCCCACGGCCCAGTAACAGCCATTTTACTCCCACCCCATTGGCCTAGCGCCCTGGCTCCTCTCCGGCCCGTGCTGTTCTCAGCCTCCACCATGTGGCAGCCATCAATCGAGAGGAGCCATCCCACCTCCCCAGAGAGGAGAGCATGCCTGTCGACAGATTCATCCAGCTCCGCCCTCCCCCCATTGCCAACCTCCGATGGCCTGGGCTTGTTCCCAAACCCAGGTTGAAAGTGTGATGTGAGGTAAGGCGTCCAGCACCTTAGCCCTTGGTGCCACCGGACCGGCATGAATATCCACTTCTAAAACCTGATTGAAAGGGTGTGAGAATATTATATTTTTCTAAGTATTCCATAAGCTGTAAATGTACAAGTGTCTCCATACATTTTGATAATATTGGTAACAGGGCTAAAGGACGATATTGTCCTGGGTCAGTTTGTTCATCTCATTTAAAAATAGGGATTATTTTGCTCTGTTTCCAAATTGTGGGAAAAACACCTGAGCATAAACTCCAATTGAATATATAGGTTATTGCAGGTGCTATATACTGTGAAGCCGACCACAGGAACCTACCTTCTAAAATGTCTAATCCTGATGATTTGTGTATGTTAATCTTGGTCAGACCTTTTTTAACTTCTGATAGTTTTATTTTCTTAAATCAAAATGGTGTGTGTATTTCAACGTGTGTGACCTCTGTCTCTCTTTCAGTGTTCCCTGTTTGGTCTACCTTCAGGTCTGGGAGGTTCACAAAATAATCACTGAGTGCATCAAATATTTCTCTGCACTTCTCAACTCGGCTACCTCTATATTTAATTTGTTTTATATGATGTTGTTCTGATTTCCCTGGATTTATTATATTTTTCACTGTGTACCAAAAGTTTTTAGGGTCTTTGTTTCCCTCTATTTTAGCATTAAAATATTTATATTTTGCCCTTTTTATCTGATTTCTACATGCATTTCTATGCTTTTATACTTTTCCCAGTCTGATTCTGATTTGGTTTTCTTTGCTAGTTTCCACAATCTATTTTTAATCCTAACCATCTTCAATAATTTATCTGTAATCCAGGGGAATTTAGCTACATTTATTTTGGTCTTACGCATAGGTGCATGCTTGTCGAATATGGACAAAAATGTCTGGGTAAAATATTATACTGTTAAATCCAGGTCAGGTATTAAATAACACCTTTCCCATTGTTCGTTCTGAACATCTGCAAGAAACTTATCAAGTAAAAAATTTCTCATGTCTCTAGTTCTCCCTAGTTTAGACTATACCTTTGTTTGATTTTGGCAAATTACTTCTCCACTTATTGTGTTATGGCCCCCGAGATGGGGTGGTAAAATCCCCGTGTTACTTACTTGAACCTGGAATGAAGCAAAAAAAGGTCCAAAATGGACCCTTGTGACATCAAATTTGTGTACCTTGTGTTTTTTTTATATATTGTTGAACTCTCATAGGTGCTATTAAATCTTTTAATTTTCTGCCCCTTGATTCATACCAATCACAATTAAAATCACCAAACATGACCACAGGTTTATCTCTCACACAATCAAATACCCTATTTAATACCAATTCAAATTTATCTAACTTCATACTAGGTGGAGAATATATTAATACCACTAACAACTGTAATTTTTGTAGATTTGCAACCAGGTATTCAATGTTATTCAAACTACCCTTTATTGTTACTGTTGTCAACCCCACAGAATTTTTGATATATAACGCCACTCCCCCTTCAGGCTCCACCTTTAGTCTCTCTGTCTGTCCTGAAGATATTATATCCTTGTAAATATACGTCTCCATCTTCTATCTTTGTTGAGAGTCAGGTTTCTGACAACCCAACAATATCTGTTTTTTCTTGTTGGATAAGAATGTTTCTTTTTAAGCCATACTTCTTGCATTCTCATGGATAAATCTCAGTCTTGTACCTATGGCTTTATCTGGCCCTGGATTTAATTCTACATCACTCCCCAAAACCATCAATGCAACTCTAATCAAATTATTGCTGTTTAACTTACTGTGAAATTTGTTTGTTTCAACTATCCTAATGAGTCTAGCATTGCAATACTGTTTCCATTCATTAGTAAAAATGTTTCTTCTGGAGTTGCTATCCTTTGTGTGTGTATGTTCTGTGAGCAGAAAGAAACTTCATCTGCCCAGTAAAATCCCAATTTGGGATCTATTTCTTTGTTCAAAACTGCACTGCACTTTAGGCTACACATCAACAAAATTAGCAATATCATCATTCTCATATATTAAAATAAAGTTGACTATTAAAAGTACAGTTTATATACTGTAGACTTGCTACTTGAAAATGCTGTCTAAACCAGCAGTTCAAGTTATGTAGCTTAAAACACTGCTATATGTAATTAAATTGCATGTTTACTAAGTATCTCTATTTACCGTATAATTTAATGAGTTATTACCTAAATTCTCAGTTCCTCTCAGTATCCAACAACGTTGCAAACATATTTTTCCTCTTCTATTAAGTGTGCTGAGATTACCTTAAGTGCGTAGTACACTTCCTCTAGATGTTTTTGGTGTAGGAGTGGCACTTGCACCACTCACAACGCTCGTGCTAGCGAGTGGCACAGGAATTTAAAGATCATTGCAGCTCCGGGGGGGGGGGGATTCAGATGTGCAGGATTCAGGTATGCAGCATTCTGGCAACTGACAAGTGGCACAGGAATTTAAAGATCAAAGTCCCGGCCCTTTAATGACCTTAGCAGTTGGCTCCCCCGAGCCCCCTACTCACTGAGAAATATACAGTCTCGGGCTGAATGAAATAATTGAAAGGAGTATGTACAGTCTCTCACTCTGTTCTCCTTCAGATGTTCCTTCTCAGGGCAGGTAGGAAATGCAGCTCCGGGGGGTCCGATATGCACGATTCAGGTATGCAGTGTTTTGGCAACTGATGAGTGGCACAGGAATTTAAAGATCAAAGTCCTGCCCCTTTAATGACCTCAGCAGTGGGCTCCTCCGGGCCCCCTACTCGCTGAGAAATATACAGTCTCGGGCTGAATTAAATAATTAGAAGGAGTATGTACAGTCTCTCACTCTGTTCTCCTTCAGATATTCCTTTTCAGGGCAGGTAGGAAATGCAGCTCTGGGGGGGGTTTCAGATGTGCAGGATTTAGGTATGCAGCGTTCATATGTATCCCATGATGCTTTGCATTATGTGGGTATGTGTGATTTTGCAAATCTTTGAAACTTGGCTTTATTTCCAATGCCCTTTAGGGTAATCCTTGCCTCAGTGCTTTTGCACTGAAGTTCTTTGTCCTTTTTTTTGGGGGGGGGGGCTGACAAGACCAACTTAGGGCAGGTTCATTTCCCCTGGGGTGTGATACAGATGAGGCACACTGATGAGTTCTGGGTAGGACGAAACACATGTCTGTGTTTTCTGTTTGCACCCTTTGCGGATTGTGTGATAGGCCGTTTGGCACCATCCATTCCTGCTTAAAGCTGAACCAACCTAAAATGTTACAGTGATTTGCATATACATCCCATGATGCTTTGTATTACGGAGGTATGTGTGATTTTGTACATCTTTGAAACTTGGCTTTATTGCCAGTGCCCTTTGGGGTAACCCTTGCCTCAGTGCTTTTGTACTGAGGTTCTTTGTCTCTTACGGTTTTAGTAGGTTCACTTATATCAAGTGCTGGAAGACTCACAGAAGGGACTGCAGCCATCAGAGAAACATTATATATAAACATTCGATGAAGTCAGCAGATAAAGGCCAAATGGCCTATCAAGCCTGCTCAAGTGTGCAGCTCTCAGTGATGTGCACTGATGCTGCCCCGCTCCCCTCACACCTTCCCCGCCAACTGATCCCACTGTTTTACCCTTTCCCCTTCCCCATTTTGATTTTGCCCTTAAGTTTATCCTATCCCCCCACTGATGCCCTTGAAACCAGTTCTTCTGGCAGAGCATTCCATGCTGTCACCACCCTCTCAGTGAGAAAGTGCCTCATCTCCCTTCTGAACCCCCCCAACTTTAGACTATGGCCTCTTGTAATTCCTTCCTTTATAATTTTAAACAGACCCTCATGACTTACCTTATTAATGCCCTTCAAGTATTTAAATGTCTCAATCATATCCTCCCTGTCCCTTCTGTCCTCAAGAGAGTACGCATTGAGCATCTATAGCCTCTCCTCATAGGGCTTTTCCCTCATCCCACTCAACATCTTGGTTGCTCTCCTCTGTACCCCCTACAATAGTCTGATGTCCTTTTTTACGTATGGATGACAGAACTGCATGCAGTACTCCAAGTGAGGCCGCACCAATGCCCTGTACAGCGGCAGGATCACATCCTCACTCCTTGAGTTGATTCCCCTTGCTATACACCCTAGCATCCTATTAACCTTTGCTGCTGCTTTCCTACACAGTGCAGAGTGATTCACATGGCCTAAGACTAGTACACCCAGATCTTTCTCCTCAATGGATAACAAAAACTGCACACCTCTCAGCTTACAGCTAAATCCAGGATTCCTGTTTACAAAGTGCATAATCCTGCACTTTTTTACTTTGAAGCCCAACTGCCAGGTACTTGACCACCTCTCCAAGGTTTCTAGGTCACACTGCAGCACCCCACCATCCACCCCATCCACCACTGCTCCCAATTTAGTACCATCAGCAAACATACTCATCTGACTCCGAACCCCAACTGACTTATCAGCTACATAGATGTTGAATAACATTGGTCCCACCTCCGAGCTCTATGGAACCCCACTGATGACCTCCTGTGGTGTTAATAATTCCCCCCTTACCACCACCCTCTGCTGCCTCTTTTCCAGCCAGTTACCAATCCAGCTGACCACCCTATTGCTAACACCCAGGTCCCTCGGCTTGCCTATCAGCCCCCTGTGTGGCACCATGTCAAAGGCCTTGCTGAAATCCAAGTACAGAACATCCACTGCTTTACTCTCATCCAGAACCCTAGTCTCCCAGTCATAAAAATCCACAAGGTTGATCTGACAAGACCTTCCCTATGTGAACCCATGTTGCCTTTCATCTAAGAGACAATTCTCCTCCAGAAATGCCATTATTTTCTTCCCTCAGAATAGTCTCTAATAGTTTACCCACAATTGACATGAGACTAACCGGCCTGTAGTTCCCTGGATCATCCCAAGAGCCTCCTTTGTGGATGGGCACCACATGATTCATCCTCCAATCCTGGGGCACACAACCTGATTTAATAGATGTTTTGAAAACATCTGTCAGAGGCTCCGCCAGCACCTCCGCATGTTCTCTCAGAACCCTTAGGTGTATCCCATCTGGTCCCGGTGCTTTATCCATTCTCAGAGCTCTATGCCTTCCAGTACCCTCTGCCTATTGATCTCCCTATCCACCATCCTTGCTCCCTTAACATTCCGCTCATTTCTCTGCCCATGATGACTAGGTAATCCCCTCTCCCTTGTAAAAACTGAACAGAGCTATTCATTAAATAACCTCTGCCTGTTCATCCCCCTTATCTACCCATCCCTCATCTCTCTTAATTGTTATTAAATGTTTATTCGTAAACTTTGGAACAGAAAGATCAGAAGCAGTCTCTACAGAAGTTTTAGCTGATACTGCAACCATGGCTATCTATGCAACAAACAGAGTTGTATTAATGGGAGACTTTTTTTTTCCCAAACAATGACTGAAGTTCTACAAACAGCAGATTGTTGTTTAATTTTTTTTAACAGGCTCAGTAGCAATAGCTCCAGGTGTAGGAGAAGAGGATAAGATAGCAGGAACACTGGGGGAGCTGGTTTCTGTCAGACCCAAAAACAGACAGGTGTGGGTCAGCAGATGCATCCCACTCCCAGAGCTGGAGCTTCTCTCTTCTGCTCTGCTGAACACTGTTAAGCCAGTCTCAAGACTGAATATTTTTCAGGCGGCTTGATTTTCAGGCACAAAAACTCTTCTGAAGATGTAGAAGATGCCACTTTCCATTTGTCTACCATCCAAAAAACTAATCTCCAAAATGAAATGCAAGTACTGAAAACAGCATTTATAACCAACTGCTTGTGTGGAGCTCACTCTATGAACAGCTGTCCATAGCCATGTTGGCTCCTCTTGTGTTCCATTCATTCTAATATATTGTGAATTGCAGATTTTTCACGCTCTGTGTTACCTGAGAGGAGGTGTGGGTGAAAGTTGCGAATTCCGCTTTCGTGGAACTTTTGTGAAATTTCAGAAATTTCAGAACTTTTGCCATTGGTGAAACTGGGATTTTCCACGGATTTTTGCCAAGTTCCGTGGACTTTTTTTGCGAACTGCGGAAAAATGCATATAAACTGCGGAATGTATTCTATCCACAGTTTAATGACCTGTCAGTGAATGAACGCATGCTTGTACAACCACGGGGTCATTCACTGACAATTCAATCGAGCCACCAGTAGTGGAGAGGGCGGCTGCACTGGTGGCCCGTTCAAGATGGGTGGGGAGGGTGGTGGTGGATGAACTGTCAGGATGGAGGGGTCCACTAGACACCAGGGAATTGGGCTTAGTTTTTTATAAGGGATCGGGGATGGGGAGGGTCCACTAGACACCAGGGAATACTGGGAATAGAGGAGGATGAGTTGGTGGACTGATGGCTGTTTTTTGTGGATTAAGGAATCCAGGATAGGGAGGGGGTCCACTAAACATCAGGAAAATAAAATGTTTTGGGGGCCATGATCGGTGGGTGGGGGAGGCCACTAGACACCAGGAGGGTTCAAGGGAGGGATTGTAAGTATTTATTTATTTACTGGAACCCCTGATCAGTGCGGGGTGGATTAATGAATTAAACTGCAGTTAATAAAGCTTCAGAACTGACCACTGGCAGTGATCCGTTTTGCTGATTTTTTTTCCTGCAGTTTAATAAATGAACCCACGGTTTGTATATTTATTCCACAGCTTTAAGGCGGAATTTCCATGGAAGTTGCAAAAATGATTTCCGAACTTTCATGGAAGTGAAATTCACATTTTTGCGGAGCGGAATTTTCTTTTCACACACCCCTACCTGGGAGTACCTCTGCTTGTATTTCTTGTGTGAAGTATAAAACCCTGTACTACTTTCTCAGAGCTGTGCAGAATTGCGTTTTCCACTATATGGCTGTGTTTTGTGGAGACATGGGGGGAAGGGATGCTCTATGTAATTATGTAGTTTAATTAGCTATGTTTGTAAAAATTAATGCTGCGGCATTTGCCACAGCTGCTAGTACAAACTATGATTCATGGTGAAGTCACACTCCAGTTTTGCTATAAATCCTAACAGATGCCCATGGACTATTTTCAGCATCAGATTGCTTCTGTCACCAAATTTGCTGCATTGTTTGTTAGGCATTAATTGTATCTGCAGTACTTTTCACTACTTCCTTTTTCTGTAAAATCAAGACAGTTTTTCAGAAATGTGCTTTTAGTAGTCACAGACTGTGGAAGTGTAATCTCACAATTCTGTATAATGCACATGTCCGCAAAATTTGTACAGAAGTTTGCCAGTGAAGTTAAGGACTTTGCCTTCACAAAATGCTGTAAAATATTTCTCTGCTTGAGACAACTCCTGTTTTATGCAGAAAGTACCCCTACTGCACTCTGGCCCTCGCCTTAACTCGTTTCCCCATCCTTTGCTACCCCATACAGACTTGTGGGGTGGTTTGGTGCAGTGGTTAGTTTTAGTTTCATTTGTATGTAAAAGACAGTCCCCTGGTATTAGGGCAAACCGATTTCTGCTTACCCCAGCTATGCCCATACTTTTAAACAGAGTAAGCTTATTTGGCAGGGGCAGTAGTGTTCGGCTTTGGGGAGCAGAGACTGAGTTATGTTGTGGGGTGAGGCTTACATTAGGGAATCCAGTTATAAAGGATGCCATTATGTAAGCCTACTCTTGTCCATAACATCGTTCGTTCACTCCATGTCCCTTAACTGAATGTTATCGATGCCTGGGATTGGATGGTGGGAGCACAAAATCACCAAATCATCTCCCCCTTCCCAGAACACACAGACAAAGAGTATTGGGGCTAAGGAAAGCATGGGGTCAAACATAATGTTTTATCTCAGATGACTGCAGTATAAGTTGATGCACAATGATGATACTCTGTATACACTGGGCTTGACATTTTTAAGCTCTTAAAATATGTTAGCAAGCTGACACGCAGTTTGTGTCCACACTGAACGTGGTTGAAAACCATGTTTAGAACCCATTTTTAAACCCTGCAATGGACCTACTCTTAAAAACATATTTAAACATGGTTTTAAACCTAACGTGCTTTACTTTGTAATATGGAAGGGAGCCTGAGCCATGTTTCTGGGAAGTCTGTGTCTCCAGCAGCACTGATCCATGCAGGAGACTGTGCTGACAGTGGCAAGTAAAAATAGTAGAGGACTGAACTGTGGATGCTGTGCAACTGCATTTACACATGACTGTGAAGAGTCTAACACCAGTGTGGATGGACATCCATGGCGAGTTTAAAAGCATTTTAGAAAATGTTTTAAAACATGGCTCAGCAGTGTGTACAGGACCTAACATTTGGGACTGAGGGTGTGGGGGACTGTCTTTGGTTTTGAAAGGGAGCAGCATAAATGACATCTTCAAGTAGAAAAGAAGATTACTTTGGTAGGGTTGGATTGTCTTTAGAAAACCTTGACGTTTCAAGCTGTAACTCCACCCCCAGAACAGCCTTTTGATATATGTGAGGGACAGGGCTGCAACATGTTTAATGTAACATGCAGCAGAATCAGTGGGGTTCAGCTGTTGACTCAGTAAGCAGGTCTCATTTAATTATGCTTGGTTGCACGCATGTGCAGGAACCATAGTGCCACCATACGAGAATTGGTAGGTGTGCCTCCCCCACATCCAGTGCCCTGCTGCCTTTTGCAGGCGTGGCCGCACTGCACTTATGAATGTAGGAACTGTCTATGACAGCCGTTCAGATGTAGTGGCGTACAGCTGAAAGCAATAAAACGCTGCAGTCAGCGGCGGTAACATGTAGGCACTGCACTGAAACAGCTGTCATAGACAGCTCCATTCCCCCGCAACAAGTAGCACGCTGGGAGCCCATCCCAGCATGCTCATGCACCCCCCCACACACACACTGTATGGCTGATGGAGGTGCTCAATCCCCCATTGGCTCCACTGCATTCCCCCCAACAGAGTTCCAGGTGCCATGCTGGGAGCCCACCCCAGCGTGGTAACAGACTGTAAGGCTGATGGGGGTGCCCAGTCCCTGTCGTCTCCACAGTATCCCCCACCAACAGACTTCCAGGTGCCACGCTGGGAGCCCACCGCAGCGTGGCAACAATCCATATGGCTGACAGGGGTGCCCAATCCCTCATCAGCTCCACTGCCCCCCAAACAGCCTTCCAGCTGCCATGCTGGGAGCCCACCCCAGCATGGCAAAAGTCCTGCATCGTCTTTAAAAAAAATAATGCCCTGTAAGAAAAAGTGGTCCCTCGCTGACTGTCTTGACTCCCCTGCCCCCACCCATGCCCACCCTCTGCACCTCTGCCTCCCACACCCCACCTTACCCCATACTTACCTTGGTCTGGTCGGCGATCTTGATGGACCGGGAACATGTCTGCACTCTTCAAAGCCAACCGCAAACTGAGGAAATGCTGGTAAGCTTTATAATGGAATAAGTAGGGTTTTTTCAACTTTGATGCATATCTCAGGCATTTTTGGGAAATTTTTCACCAAATTTTCAACATGGGGTTCTTGGGACCCCACCGCATGAATTCTGGCACTGTTATTTTGTTATTCGGTCCCAAAAGGTGATTTCGCTGTCACTGTGCAGAACCACCTTTGAGGACCAATTTATGAAATGACAGTGTCACAGTTCATGAGGTAGGCCCCCAAAAACCCTATGTTGAAAATTTGGTGAAAACATTCCAAAAATGACTGTTTTACGAGTGTGCATTGTGCAGTTCCTACGCACGCTCATAAGTTCGCAAATTTTTATATTTTCACTACAGATTTTCAACATTGCCATTTTACCACACCTCCTTATGAGCAATACAGCTGTAATTTTTCACATCTCGCCCAAAATGTGTTTCTGCGCATGTAGCGCACAATGGCATAGTCGGTGTGCAAAATCAATGTTCGGTACAGATTAAGAAAATCACAGTGACACTGTTCATGAGCAGAGGTCTTAAAATAGCTATGTTAAAAATTTGGTGACAAATGTCCATAAAATGACTGTGTTACGAGTGAGCATTGTGCAGTTTCCACGCAGCCTCGCAAGTTCATGAATTTGTAATATTTTCAGTCCAGATTTTCACCACTGGCATTTTTCCACACTTCCTTATGAACAGTACAGCTGTCATTTTTCACACCATGGCCAAAATGTGTTTTCACACTTTCAGCGCAGAAATGCGTGGTCGCTGTGGGAAATCACTGTTCGGGACAGATTAAGAAAATCACAGTGACAGTGTGCATGAGCGGAGGTCCCAAAATACCTGTGTTGGCAATCTGCTGTAAAAAAATCCCAAAACTAATTACATTATAGGTGTCTGTTCTGCAGTTTCTATGCATGCTTGTGTCTTCACCATTTTTTTTTAATATTTTCACTACAGATTTTCAACATTGCCATTTTTTACACCTCCCCATGAACAGTACAGCTGTCATTTTTCACATCCTGTTAGAAATGTGTTTTCTCACCTGTGGTGCCAAATGGCGTAGCTGCTGTGCAAAATCAGCTTTCAGCTGATATTGCCACTGTTCATAAGGTGGGGGTTACAAAAAACCCATGTTGAAAATTTGGAGTCAAAATACCAATGAACGCCTGAGGCGTTAGGGTTTCCGACCATAACGCCCCACCCTGTAGAGACTGACAGGCATCAGGGGTGTGACTTGGGATTGTCGCCTGTAATGTTCACACCATTCCACCCCACCCACACCCTGCAGCCAGTGAGAGGCATCGAGGTATGCCTTGGACTCTTCGGCCCCAAAGTTCACCCCATTCTCCTGTACTGCACCCATCTCACCATATTTCCTGATGGAATGGGGTGAGCATAAGGGCCAAAGACCCCAAGGCACACTGTGACACTTGTTGGTGTCCGTAGGTTAGGGTGTGGTGAAATGTGATGGCCATTATGCCTGACGACCCAAAGGCACACCCCAATGTCTGTCAGTCTCTGCAAAGTGGTGGTGGGGTTGGCTTCAGTTCAATACTTCACTGCCATTCCTATTATGCAGCTCTGTAACTCCTACATTACCAATGCCAATGCCAGCAAGCAAACATTCGGCATTGACAAATGCTTGTTTTTGTGTGTAGCATCACAGTATTCTACCAACAAAAATGAATGTTGGCTTGCCAAGTTGTATAAAGTGACATTAACAACTCCCTTCCCCCATTCTACCTGTTCTGCTACCTTTTTACATTGAATATGCTGTAGCCTCATCCCTTACTTAAAGTTACCAAAATGCTGTTCAGGGGTGAAGCTGCAGATTGAAACTCCAAGGCTTACTGAGAACATGCTAACCCAGCAAAGGTTTGTATCTATTTAATTACCCAGTTACCAGATAAGCTGTCTGTCTGTCTGTCTGTCTGTCTGTCTGTCTGTCTATCTATATAAAAGGAATCCCTTAATTATTTTTGTAATTGCTTATTTAGACCCTGAGACAGTCAGGACTTACCTTCCTTGATCATGTAAGAAAAAAGACCGATGCAAGCAATCTAAACTGCCTTTTAATTGCTTCTCAATGAACTGGTTTCTGTCTGGCCGCTGGAGTTTTTAGTCAAACATTGAAATGCGATATATTGTTATTAAAGCTGTGGAAATTACTGTGTTACATGTTTGCATTGTGAATTCTTTTTTGAAAGCTGCAAGCATCTGGATTGGATATTCAGAGCAGTGAAGTGCCTGCAGAAGAACCAGAGCCACAACAGGTAAAACGTTAAGCTAGATGTTCATTTTTTTAAAAACAGGAATAGTTGTCATGTAGCATGTTTAGTGAAGGTCTCTTGCAGTGGCCTCTTGAAATAATCTACAGTTAAAGTATGATACAGAAGTACAGTCTAGCTAAAGTTTGTTATATTACAGTGAAGAAACAATTGTCTTAAAATTAGTACATACATATTTATAGCATACAAGACATCCTAACTCGCAGTTTCATTCAAGAATACTGACAAATCACTGTCTTGTAAAAACAATGTTGGTAGGCTGACTTGATGCTGCAAGGGCATGATGATCTATCTTATTTCATATCTTGGTAGCAGTAATGTATATTTCTATCGTAAATTGCTAAGGCTTTATTGTGGGCATTTTACACTTTATGGCCTATTACCGTAGAACAGCAATACCCTACTGGTATAAATGAAGATTTTTCATACAGACAAGTTGAGGAGGAAAGGGATCATAACTCGGGCTAAACTGATGGCCAGCCTATCCCTTCCACTTCCAAGTCTGCCTACCCTGCCCTCGCTCTCAGACATTTATTATATGCTACTTACCAAGGAGAGCATGTGGGTGCACCCTGTATGTGCCCTATTAGCTGAGTGGTGGCTTTCATTTATATGAAAGGATGCAATAACATATAAAAAAAGGGTTTTGAAAATGTTCTCCATAGACTTCTATGGGGTGCACCACCATACTGTCCCTGGTTAGACATCATAAAATGTCTGAGCATGGGGTGGCAAATTGGGAAGTGGAAGGGATCGTCTGGCCATTGGCTTGGCCCAAGTTATGATCTCCTTCCTCCCAAACTGGACTGTATGAAAAATGTTCATTTATACCAGAAAAGACTATCACTCTCCTAAGGCAATGGGCCATAAAGCCCAAATTCAAATCTTTGAAATGTCCTTTAATCTAAATTATCTTCTCGCCCTTTTGTTTTTTTAAAGTGACCACTGGAGCCAGCCCAGTGGCATGGAAGGCTGAGGCATCTAACGTTTTTCCTCCTGCCATGCCAGTGACCCTTATTCAGGAACGAGCATGGGTTGTTGGGGCTTGGTAGCGTGGGTGAGGATTGAGCATCTCAGAGACAGCCGTCCTCTCCCGGGGAAGGAGTGGCACCCATATTGACCTTTCACTGCCATTTTGTGGAGGCCCAGTGGCAGTGCAGGCAAGGAGTGGCTCAGGGGCAGGGCAGCAGATCTGCTGGACATGCGCACCTCCATACACATGTTCTGACATGTAAGCCATGGTAGGGGCACAGGAGAAAATGGAAAAAAGGATTGTGCCGCAGCATGAAGCCCTGTGCTTCTCTCCAGGGCCCATACCACCACCTGGACAATTGGAGCCAATTTGGATTTATGTACTGAGGATGGAGGATGGCCCTCCTCCCCCCTCTGGCCCTGCCATGCAGGCACTTCTTGAGGGACATAGGCTCCTGAGGTAAGTGTAGGAGAGGAGAGTGTCAGCCAAGGGGAGTGGGGACAGGATCTGAAGAGCATGATAGCAGGAGTAAAGAGCTTTATATAAAACAAAAAAAAAGTGATCACTGGAAAAATATGGTGGTGTTCAAATGTGGACCTGTTCTTCTAAACCTCTCTTTTCACTGTTTGTTGGTTTGTTAATCCTTTTTGGTTCAGCACAGTATATTTTGCATTAAGCTATTGTTCCAATGAGTTTGTTTTGCAATGTTTTTTAAGTTGGCCTTGCATTTGCAACTCATGTATATTTTTTGTTTTATTTGATAATAGCATTCTTATTGAACATGTTTGTTTAGATCATACACATTAGTCAATTCATTGCATAGTTGTACAAACACTGGCCGTCGAAATCACCTTAGAAATACAACTCTAGGAATTCTGTAAAGATAAAGACTCGGCTGTCTCCTTACATACATATATGTAATGGTACTATATCCATATCTTTTATTATGTACTTTTATAGCCTGCTAGCTTAAACACACTTTAAAAGAGTTACAAAACTGTGAACAATCATATGTATCCAAATTTGTCCTAACATCTTAATAGAGAAAAAAATACAGAGGAAACACAATAAAGAAATGTTCTGTTTGAGGAGTAAATGATTTAGATCACTGTATTCATCTTTGTATGGTTGATGTTATTCACCTCACTGTAACAATGTACTGGAAAGTAGTTTTGGAAATATGCAGATGTTCCTATTCTAAACCATAATATCCAACTCCACGATCTGTATTGTGTCTGGAAGCAGTTTGTCTTTACTTTCCACTGTACTAGTACATCAGTAAACTTTTCCATAAGTTTTTAACTTCCTTGGTATTCACATCACCTCATTACAAGCCCCCAGAGATAGACCCTAACTGGAGCATCAGAGGCAGGAGATTCTGGTATGGAAGAGTGTGCTACCCACTCCTGTGTGCTCAGTGTTTTTAGTTTAACCATTACCCCTTCATTGCATACACTTTAACCAGAGCTCCCAAGTATGCTGAAACTGCTCATGTGTCCCCCTTACTTTATGTAAAACTCTCAGATAGGCTACTGTCCAGGATATCCATTCCTCATTCTGTCAGACTGGTTACTTCTGGCTGCCTCCATTTCATCAAGATCTATATTTTTGCTTCCATGGAAATAGAGAAGAGTAGCCTCTTAAGGTGTCTTCCACCTCTTGGAAGCTGGTCAATGTTTCCTACTATCCAGGATGGTAAAGAGAGTGTGAGTTGGTTCCCTGTAATGTGCCTAGCTTGTTGGAGTATGTTGCCTCAGAATTTTTGGATCCTGGGACATGTCCATAGCCTATGTGCAATATAGGCAGGGGTTATCTTTCCACCTCCAGCATTCATTTGGAACATTTACCCCATGTGCTGCTGTTGCACTGAGGTTCTGCACCGCCAACCCAGAATCTTCTTCTGCATTAACCGGTATCTAAGATCTGGAGAACCTCTGTGGGCTAGATGCCAACACCTTTCCTCCTGTGAAATGGGGCCATTATAGTCTTTCATCCATTTAAGTCTATGTTCCTCCCAATCTGTCAGATGGGTATTTGAATGCATTTATATATTAGAGCCTCTCCTCTTGTGCTATTTCATTCACCCTTGGATCATGTCCAATATTACTGTTTTCTTCAGTGCTGTGTTATGGGTCAGCCACAGATGGAGGGCATGTCTCATCTGGAGGAATCTCCAGTGGACCATGCACAGAATGTGAAACTCCTTCGGTAGTTGCATGAAGGATTTCAGATATGTCTCTAGTACTATAAAATGTCCTATTTCCCGAATCCCCCTTTAGAGCCAGGTGTCCCATTGCTGAACTCTTACACCTATCATGAGGTGGGGATCATTCTGCAAGGGTTCTTGTCTTACCAGGCTTGAATCTGCCCAGCAAATCATTTTTGCTACCTTTATCCATGCTGTTCTAGAAAACCTTGTGGTAGTAGCATTTTCCCTTTCAGATATGCTCCTGCAGTGAGGAAGAGTGATACTGGGTTGTGGCTTTTGTGGGCTTGCTCTGCCTCTACCCTTGGTAGTGTGGGGGGGGGGATTAAGCAGATAAGTATGGGCAACAAGGACCTGCTTTATTCCTTGTGTGCTATAGTAGGTCCATAACCAAGGTAGGTTCCAGCCACCCCCATGAGTGGGTGACTGAGTATTTTCCTACTAAAATGTGGAGTCTTTGCTTCCAATATGAATGTAGAGATAAGTTTATCTATATGCTTCCACATCACTGGGGGCATACTAGGGATAGGTTATTCAAACAGTAGATTCATTTAGGGAGGGTCATCATTTTGAAGGCTGTAGTTTTCTCCATTAAGGTGAGGTAAATGTATTTCACCTTTCCATTTCAAGTGTAATTTCTGCTAAGGAGGTGTCTGTACTAAGTCTTGTGTTTGGGAAGTGATGGTCATTCCTAGGTATTTGAGACCCTGCAGTACCCAGCTAAGGATATCTGGCCCCACCCAGGCCATGTCAGAAGCTTCTACTGAACCATTATAGGTAACTTTAAATAATTCTCTAGAGTTTAATACCAGTGACGTAGAAACAATAATAAAATCCCTAAAACTGAATAGTTCAGCGGGGCCAGACAGTATTCCCCCAAGATTCCTTCAGGAGTTAAGTAAGGAACTTGTAGGACCTTTAACTATTTTGTTTAACAAATCCATTAAAGAAGGCAAAACCTTAAAAGAATGGAGGGTGGCACTAGTAACTCCAATTCATAAAGGAGGAAAAAGGAGGATCCCCAAAACTATCAGCCTATAAACCTTACATCGGTGATAGACAAAAGGTAGCACGTGAAGTGGGCGCCTGAAGTAAGTCGCCATCCGAAATGGTAACACAATGTCGGCAAAAGCCCGAATGGTGATGGGGGGTAGGGTGACTGGATGTGGTGGGGTGGGCAACTGCAGCAACAGGATGTCACTATGCATACACGCATGCGAGCGTGGGCTGGGAGGGGTGGAAGGGATGTAGGAGCGGCACTGCAGTTGTCTGCCAAGCTGCGCTGTGGTGTCGGGGGTTGGCCTCCGCTTGTGGTGCAGAAGGTACTGGGTTCAGGTCTGGGTCCGAGCGCTAGTGAAATGTTGTTGCGCCCAGCCCGAAGCTTGCTGTTTTTTTGCTTTTGCCCCTCCCGACATGCACCCCTCTGGAGTTGAGAATCCTTTAGTAGGGGGATGCTGGGGGTGAAGCCCTCCACGTGGGGGGTGTGCAGCCCCCCACAGAAAGCAAAAAAAACGAAGTCCCCAGCACTGTTCTTCAGTGCACCAAGGATGTCAGGGTGGCTAAAATGTTTTTGCCACTCTGACTTCGTGATAACGTGACCCGCTGTTTGGCAGTTGCTGTTATCATATAGAACCTAGGCAAAATAATGGAAATACTTCTGCAAGTACATATAGTAGAACATATTAATGTAACTGGAACAGTGGATACCACATAGCATGGTTTTATTATAGGTAGATCGTGCCTTACCAACCAGATCCAATATTGTGAGCCTATATGTGCAGCACTTGATAAGGGTACATCCTAACATCATCAGCTGGATACAGTCCTGGCTGGTGGATAGACAGTAGAGGGTCTCAGTCAAAGGCCATGTGTCCGAATGGGGAAGAGTCACAAGTGGTGTTCCACAGTGATCAGTTTTGGGTCCAACCCTATTTAACATAATTGTTGCCACTATGAAGGTTACAGGGAAAAACTGGATATGCAAGTACCCCGATGAGTATAAACTTGGAGGACTTGTAACTACAATTGCAGTAGGGGAACGGCTACAAAAACAATTGGACAACCTTTTTGAATGGGCTTTGACTAACAAAATGTGGTTTAATGTAGGTAAATGCAAAGTCATGCACATAGGGAAGAATAATCAACTTACTGGTTGTAAATGAAACAATACTCCACTCCAAACAGTAACTGAGGAAAAAAACCTTGGTACAATAATAATAGACAATTTATACTGTGACAGAAATAGTACGCTTAAGGTCAAAAAGTGTAATAAAATTGTAGGTTCCATCTTGGCCAACATAAAAAGCAGGGAGCGAGAGGTCATAATTCCACTGTATACCAGCTTGGTGTGCCCACACCTGGAGTATTGTTCCCAGTTTAGTATGCCACATTCCAAAAAAAGCCAAAAATTTATAGAGGGAGTACAAAGGAAGGTCACCAAAAAAAATCAAACCTTTAAAAAATAAAAGTTATGACAACAGACTGGAAAGATTAAACTTATTCTCAGCTGAATATAGACAGACTAGAGGAGACCTTTGCCTTACATATAAAGCAGTCCATAATGACTACATAAGGGAAACTGTGGGGTTGATAAGACAAGAAGGTATAAAAACCACAAGAAGTAATTGTTTAAAAATCAAAGGGGAAATAAATCTGACCACAAAACGAGGTACATTCTTTACACAAAGGGTTCTAACAATGTGGGATAGTCTGCCATAACATATTGTTGAAAGTCAGAGCATAGCTATCTTCAAAAATAAATTGGACGCATATACGGGTGATAAAAAATATGAGTTCCACCCATGATATACTGTACGTGAGTGGCAAGTTCAATAAAGGGCAATCCAGCCTATCAAACTCATATTTCCACTATGAACCTATGTCTGGCTTGCATTTATCAACAGGTTAAAATTCTGTCTTGTTCCAGCTTACTTTTAAGCCAGAAATATCATCAGCTTTTGTAATGAGAATAAAGGCTTTTCACAGAGATTGCTGGATATCTGTCAGGGTAAGCAAAAGATCATCCACATAGGCCAGCATTTTACAGCTGAGGCTTCCTATTGGTATGCCTTTGATTTTCTAGTCTTGGCAAATAGTTGCCTCCAGAGGTTTTACCACCAAAGGAAACAGCAGGGTGGATGGCGGGCATCCCTGTCTGGTCCTCAGAGTAGTGGGTATTTGGGTGATATCAACCCTTTTGTTAGCAGTGTTGCTGAAGGGGATACATACAGTGCTTTAACCCATGAAATAAAGTTAGGGCCTATGCTTACAATAAAGTTAGGGACTTTGCCTACTTTTCCCATCACTTTGTATAGATATTCCCACTCCACTGAGTCAAAGGTGCATCCACTGAAATACATGCTGCTGATGATGGGAGTTGTGGGGCTTGTTCCAGGAGGTTGATTACCATCCTGAGATTATCAGACACCTGCCTCGCTTTCATGAACCCTTTTTGTGCCTTATGGCTTATATATGGAAGCAGCTTTTCAAACCTAGTTGATATCATTATGGCCAATATTTTGGCATCAACATTTAAGAGACAGATTGGGCGATAATTTGGACAGTGTTTCCAATCCTTATTGGGTTTAGGAAGGACAGTGATTGTTGCCTCCAGTAGGGAGGGGGACAGTGTCCCTTGTTTATGAACCATGCAAAACATTCATAGCATGTGTGGTGATAATTGGGCCTCAGAGACCGGGAACAAGTCCATGCTTAGGCCATCCTGGCTTAATGCCTGTCCCTTGTTCAGTGCCTTAATGACTCTGCTGATTATCTTACCGGCAGATCTACCTTGAGTTCCTTTAGAATATTATCTGGGACTGTGGGGAGGTGTAGGCTGGTCAGAAAATCAGTGATGGTGTTCTTAGCTGTCTTTGATTGGGATGTATATAAAGAGGACTAGAACTGTCTAAACACCTCATTTATTTTGCTTGGGTCAGACATTACTGTGCCATCTGATATTGAAATTTGTGGGATGACTGTCTCAGTTTGATTTTTCTTTAACTGATAGGTTAGCAATTTACTGACCTCTTCACCACTTCCCAAAATTGCTGCCTTGTAAAGTGCTGTCTCTGACTGTTGGTGGCATACCATGGTTAGCCTATATTTCAGTTGAGTAACATGTCTACCTGCCTCTTTCTGCAGTCCTAGATGACTACGCATAGTATTTCTTCTCTGCCTCCTTAAGTTGGGAGGTGAGAAGTGTTATCTCCTGTTTCTATTTTTACGGCCACAGGGCGGAGCGCTGCAGACGTTTTGCTAGAACAGTAGAAATAAGGAGCTCACCAAATGTCTAACAGACTTTTTTTTTTGAGTTTTATAGCAATCCCACCACTCAGCAGTCTGTTTACTGCACTACTTTTTCTCTGTTAGTGTTTCCAAGTGAGAAATGAGGTTCAGATTTCTCAGATCAACACAGAATGAAGTGTTTTTTGTTTTACTGCAGGAGATCAAGGCTGTCATCTGTAATGATGCTGTTCTGCAGTGGTTGGTATTGTTTCTTTCACTCTGACAGTGTTTTTAGGTTTTGACGGGAAATAATGGTCACAATAGCAGTACGTGTATTTCAGTCTTAATTTGAGCATCATTTTAAGAGAGTTTTTAAGTAACCCAGAGGGAAAAAAATATAACATGAATGTGAGAGATTAGCCATTAGTCAAGAAATACAACCTGAGATTAGCAAACATCTCTAAGACTAGTAAATCAAAGGTAACAGAATGGAATGCTATGAACTGACTCCTCAGATATTCTAAATCTCACTGAAGCCAAAGACAGTGTGTGTGTGTATGTGTGTGCACATGTGCACACGCTAAAGCATATTAATTAGAAATATGTTAAACACATAACTCTTTGTTCATTTGTCAACATTATATGTGAATATTTACAATATTATAATAAGTCACACTGTTTAAATATGTGCAGTCTGCAATTAATGTCCATTAGTCAGACTGACCTGAAACAGGACCACCTTGCACACAGGGCTCTGTTGCCCTAATGATGTCAGTGTACTCAATATGCCTGTATGAAATGCTAATCTTTTACTACTAATTAGCAGTTCTGCATATGTGAAACAAAATCCCAAGGAATCACCACCAACCAGTTGTAAACAAACCTCTGAACCCTCATTTCAGGATCTTTTTTTAATTTTTGTCTTCACAAAAATCATGAGCAAAGCCTGCTAGAGAGTACAAGTTCACTCACTGCTCCTTTATTCTATTCTTTTTTGGTGACCGGGTAAGGCCCACTGGGCACAAGTGCCTGTTTTGAGGGGTGACCCAGGAGTACTTGGGTGGGTAACTGACTTGCTCAGAGTCACACAGTATGCAAGTGGAGGTTTTGGTAATCAGACCCAGGTCTGCTGGATGTACCAAGCTCATTCACAGCCCATTACTCTAATATCTAGGCTATACTGCCAGCCACTTGAAAACGTGATATCTGTCAGTCCAATTCTGGCACCAAACATTGGAGAACCCCAGGATGTTTGGGTCACAGAGACAGGAAAGCAACATCAGACCATGTTTGTAGAGTTGCTAATTCAGTTCATAAGTGGCTAAAACACTGGGTGCATTTGAGCCAGTGGCTAATTTTTTAGACCCTAGCATTTACTCAGCTGGCAAGAAGCAGCACTGGACTGTTTGCTGGATGTGTAAGGGAAATATTTTGTACCCCTCCCTACATCATATTCTTTTACACTTTGGAAATGAACAATGGCAATTTCTATTAGTTCTTAACTGGCCTGGTGGCAATGAGGGTTGAGGCACTAGCCTTACCTTACACCATGCTGGTGACCTATGTTCAGGAGCTGACTCAGGTTGACAGGGGTTGGCCACAGAGGAGAGGACTGAGTGTCCAATGGACTGCTCTTCTCTCCTGGGGAGGCTGGGTGGTGCATCCTACAGTTCATGTGGCTCCCAGTGGAGACTGGGAGCATTGCCACTGGGGGGCATGTACAATACATGGAGTATGGAGGTGGTGGTGGATGTCCTGTGGACGGGCATGGAAGCACATCTGTCATGCGCTTGGCATCATTGCATGTCCATGCCTCCGGGAACTCGAAACAAAGAAAAAGGCCCTGGCACTTGGGAAGGCGAAGGTGGGTCCAGTGGACAGCCCCCAAGCTCAATACCAGGTCTACCCCAGCCAGCATCCAAACCTCCTCCCCACTCCACCCACCCTACTAGATTTTAGGTAGAGTGCCAGAGGAGTAAGCATTCCCACCTCGGGGGGCTCAGAGCTGGGAGGTTGGGGGTCGGTAGTGGGGCTAGGTGAGATCCCAGGATGGAGGCCAAGTCTGTGGAGACCTCAGGCAGAGCAGGAGTTGGTCGGTCTGAGAGACCACACCAGACAGAGTCCTAAGGGACCAGAGAGGGGAGCATAAAAAAAGTTAAAAAAAATTCCTTTTTGTTTTTATTCCTTATCACAGCCCTTTGTGGGAATAAGGAACATAGAGAAAATTACACACATATGTGCACGGGGATCCAGCAGACTAGACCTGAGTTTGATTCTTACAACCTCCACTTACATACTGTGTGACTCTGAGCAAGTCACTTAACTGCGCTGTGCTCCCAGGTCGCCCCTGAAAACAGGCACTTGTGCCTAGTGGGCCTTACCCGGTTACCAAAGACTAAAAAATAAAAATAATAAAATAACTAAATGACCATTTTACACGATTATGAGACAACTATACATGGACGTACAATGTCTCCTGTTGTCTCAAAATTCCTAGTAATAACTCCAAGTATTAGAGAAAACAGCTTTGGAAACAGGAAAACAACATGCTTAAGTCAGTTTTTATACCTACACTGTTGTGTACAGGCATGACATCAGATTGTACATAGTTGGCAGATATCTGGGCATCCCTCTGCACTCTGTTCACAGGAAAATACATGTTACCAGCTGTCACTGAGCTTGCAACATCTAGCTATCTCAACTCCTCTATCCTCTATTACCCATTTCATTATCATGTCTTTGTAGCATAGTACAACATGAATTATGTGTGCCACACAGTTTACAGTATCGACGTTGTGCATATTAATAAGTTTACACTGTAGCCATTTGAATCACATGATCTGTCATACATAGAAACAAAGAAACTGACGGCAGATAATGACTGCTGGGCCCATCTAGTCTGCCTGTATTTAATTACTGTATGTTCACTTTTGTTGTAGACCCAATTTGATCCACAGCACTGTCACTTCCACCTCCTTCCATCCTCCAAACCAAAAGTTAATTGAGCGAACAGAAGTGTAGTCCCATTACAAGTGATTTTCCAAAAATGAATTAACAAAAAAACACCAAACAAACAAGGTCGCAAATTGTAGAAAGCGTCCTTGGCTATCTGTCATTACTGTGTAGACAATGTCTGGAATATTAAAAATAAAACAAAAGTAAATAAAATCCCATATTGTAACTTATTCAACATTAGTATACAGCTGGATACCATCATAATACAGTAACTTCATGCAGTATGTACCTATCATGGTGTCACGACTCTATGAGTAGTATATTCCTTCACACGTTCCCCTTGATTTTTTTCAGCCTTGCTCAATGCATATATTATTAGTAATTTGATTATCATGTCTGTGTAGCTTAGTGTAACATGAATTATTTGTACCACACAGTTTACAGTATCGACAATGTGCATATTAATAATTTTACACTTTCTCCATTTGAATCGTCTAACCTGTCATACATAGAAACATAGAAACTGATGACAGATAATGACTGCTGGGCCCATCTAGTCTGCCCATTTTTAATTATAATCAGTTTTGCTGGAGACCCAGCTTGACCTACAGCACTGTTTCTTCCACCCTCTTCCTTCCTCCTAGGATTCCTTTGTGCCTATCTGAGCCATTTTTGAAACCCACCACTGGTTTCACCCCCACTGTCTCCCACAGAAGGCTATTCTAGGAATCCACCACCCTTTCTGTGAAGAAGTACTTCCTCACTTCCTCACATCTCTCCTGAATATGCCACCTTCCAGCTTTATATCACAACTCCTTGTTCCACTGCACCTTTTTTTCTGAAACATACCTCCCTTCTGAACCTTATTAACCCCCATGAGATATTTAAAGGGCTCCATCATATCCCAACTCTCCCTCCTCTCCTCCAGGGTGTACATATTGAACTCTTTCAATTTCCTCTCATAGGGCTTCTGATGCAGACCTTGCATCATTTTGACATCCTTCAGCTTTTGTTTTGTCACTTTCTCCTTTTTCCAGTTGTTCATCCTACCTCATCTTTCTTCTTTGACTGCTCCTCCCCCCTTTCCTCCTTTGCTAACCCTCTGCTTGGAATCTCCCTACTCTCTATCTCAGTCTGTAGTGGCCCACTCTCTGCCCCCGCATTTGTTCCATCACCCCCCCTCAGCTACTTTAAATGTCCATCGAAGTAACACTTAAAATATACACTGAGGACTATGGTTCCCTCCTTAATGGAAGCTGGCCATCTCCTTAGTATAGGCTCTTATCTTTTCAGGTTGGCCATCAGTTCCCATTGTAGCCATACCTTTCCTTTCTGCACCATTTCTTCTTTCATAACTTGAAGGCCTTGGTGTGGAGGTCCCTCTTCTTCCCCACATAGTACAAGACACATTTGCCACTCACACGTTTAACACATGGAAAACACAGAATTAACCAGATAAATGATCTAACTTTACCAAAAATGAAATTTACACAAAGCTGCCTACAGCTATTCATATTTACATTTAAGCTTGTGAAACACCCTTATCAAGTTAATGCATTAGCAGCTGTAGTGACTGACCAGATTTTGTTTATTCTTCTGGTAAGGACAGTTGCTTATTCTCCCCCTGATAAATGCCTTAAAGGCATCCCATACTGTAGCTTAAGTAGTATGTAATCTCTTCTGCTAAACATTTCTGGAAGTCAGCAGACAGCAACAGTAGTGAGTTAATCCTCCACCTAGGGGGTTTGGCCACCTCTTGGGATATCACTGTTGTAAGTGAGAGGGGGCATGGCCAGATAGGATGTTTGGTTGTCTAGTACAGTCCAGTGCCTCTGAAGAGTATTGTGCACTAGTTAGGAAGTAATCAAGTCTACCACAGGTGCCAAATCTGAGTGATCTGAAAGTGTAGTCTTTATCCAAAGGGTGCAGGAGGTGCCAAATATCTATGAGTCCTAATTATTGACAACTGTTTGCTAGTGCCATCCTTGCATGCTGGTGTGAAGTCCCCCCAGTGTTCAGTGGTATCCTATCTAGGACTGGGTCTTGTATTTAGTTAAAGTCCCCTCCCACAGATACCATGCATTCCAACGTAAGTACCTCAGAGATTGGCTGCACTAGGTTAAGAAAAAAATGGAGCATCATCAGCATTCGAGGCATAGACATTTACAATGACTACCAGTCTGGACTGACTCCCTTTAAGTATGACACATCTGCCTTATGTGCCCATTGTCAGTGGGATTTTCAGATGGAAATGATACGCAGACCAGAATTAATTTAGGTGCTCAATTGGCATTCTGTTTATTGTACATTCAAATTCATACCACATTTTTATACATCCTTTTTATGGCAATTCAAAATATTCATATTCACATTTATTTACAACTTTTAGAGTCCATTTTCCTTCTTGACCTTTCCCTTTCTTTCTTTCTTTCTTTCTTTCTTTCTTTCTTTCTTTCTTTCTTTCTTTCTTTCTTTCTTTCTTTCTTCTAAATTCTTCTTGTGATCCAGATGCTTGACCGGACATCCTGTTCCATTTTTTATTTACCTTCCTCTTATTTTCCTGGGGTCGGATGCCAAGAACCAGACCCACAGCTTGCACTTCATATATGCCCCCCCTCCATGTTGAAGCCACAGATGGATGCTGAGGACTCAGCCCGTGACTGATTTTTTACTAACCTTGCCCCTTCCCCTAGAGCCCCCTACCGCCTCTCCTTGTGCCTCTCCCCCTCATCCCCAATTCTCTCACCCTTCAAGATCAATATTCTTATCTGTTCTACTACTCTAGCAGTATCCTTTTCCATTACCATCTGTTGTCCTCTTGTTGGCAGCCCATTCCATGACCTGTTAGTCCCCCCTTTTCACTATTTTCTTGCTGCTTCTGCTGGCAGCTCCTTGATCCGATAACCTCTATTTTTGTTACCCTCTTTAGGCAACCTGTGCACCAGCTGCTTCCTGGTTACTGCCCTCATCCAGCGGCCCTATTGTTCCTAATTCAGACTTAGCCTCCTATATATCATTTTTTTTATGCCAAATGTTTTGGGTTGATGGGTAAATCCAATCCAAGAGTTAATTGAACCTATTTACAAGTGTTTCGCCAGGAAGGGATGGGATATCTAACAAATTTTATAAGGCTTTTGGAGAAATTCTAGCTGCGTGTTTGCCTAAAGTATTTTCATTTTTTTTATCCAGAATCACATACCACCAACTTCTTCTAGAGGCTTAATAATATTTTTTAATAAATCAGGCAGATAAAACCCTAATATGGAATTGGAGACCAATCAGTCTATTGAATTCAGATTTAAAAATATTGACTTCAGTTCTACATAAAAGATTATGAATAGTAGAAAATTAGTTACTACATCCAGCTTAGATAAGCCCGCTACTAGACAGGAAGATTTGGGAGAACTTATTTATTATCTGAGAAGTATCTGAATATTGTCAGAAGAAGGGGATTACTGGGTATTTACTTTCTTTGGACCAATGTGTAGCTTTTTATAAAGTCAGTCACACCTTTTTGGTTCATGTACTAAGGAAATATGGTATTCCTCATGTCTTTGTACAGTGGTTACAATTATACAATTAAGTGGAAATTACTCCATTAATGGGTGTTTACACACCTGGTAAAGGTGATCATGTTAGTTGTATCTATGACACCCCAGACATTACCTCTTGGGTTCCCAACCCACCTGATAGGCTAGTGATGCACATGTGACCCAGATCAAATTTTGCAGCATACCTAGGTCCCAGGACTCCCCATTCTCCAGTTCAATTCTTCCATAGCTGAAATGCAAATGTTTTAGGACAGACCCCTCTTTCTTTGACTTCCACTTTTATCCCCATATATCTATATATAAACAGAATGACTGACGATGGCTTAACCATCACCTTTAGTCTATTTCCTGTAGGTACAATTCTAGATTCGGTTACCTTGTGACACCAACTGTAACTAATAGTGCATTATGATCAAAACACTAAGAAATTCTCATTTACATAAAGTCTGTTAGATGTAATTCCTTCAGTGTGAAGATATCTGCCGTGGTCAGCCTGAAGGGTGGATCGTGGAGTGTCATGGATACAACTAACACAATCACCTTTACCAGGTGAGTAAACACCCATTGTGTTATGTTGTATCTATGGCACTCCAGACATTACCTTTTGGGTTACTATAATAAGCAGTTCAACATCCATCAGGGTGATCAGGCAGACAGCTTGTGTGACACGCTGAGGATAACATTTTTGTGGCGAATTCAGTTCTTTGCCTGTATAAAGTCTCAAGTCTATAATGTCTTGTGAAAGTATGGATGGAGGTCCAGGTTGCTGCTCTTCATATGTCTTCCATGGACACAATTGCTTTTTCCACCCAAGAGGTAGCCACTGCCCTTGTGGAATGGGCCTTTATTCCCTCTGGTGGAGTAAGGCCATTTGTTTTGTATGCCTCCTGTATTGTTCTCTTTAGCCAGCTAGCGATGGTGGTTTTAGAGGCAGCCATTCCTTGATTGTGACCTGGAGCTATTATAAAGAGTCTTTTGGACCTGCGGATCGTCTGTGTCCGCGTAATCCATTGTGATATAGTACTACCTACATCCAGGGGATGGTGGGTTCCTGACCCCCCTTCCCGTTATGACTGTGTGTAGAATGTTGGTAACTCTAGGGTTTGCTCCCTATGGAAAGTGGACATGACTTTGGGGTGAAATGCCAGGATTGTTTTCATAAAGACCCCTTGTGCAGTGAAGATGGTGTAGGGTTCTTTGCATGACAGGGCTCCTAATTCACTAATGAAGCTCCGGGCACCTGATTGTCTAGCTCTTTATTAGGGAGTTGGCTCCCTGCTGACTGTTCATCCTTGCGTAAGCAGGCTGGGCATTGAGGGCCTGGGTTGTGGGTCACCAAGGCAGTACTACAGGAAGCAAACTTCTTGGCTTTCACCATCTAAAAGACGACAGAAGGATAAGGTTAGATGATTTACCTAATGTGGTAGGGTACCTATAAACCAGGTAAAATCATGCCAAGTTGTCATAATAACCTTAATTTTTTATATAATGCCTTGGGCACCACGTGTGATTGCAGACATAGTCATATAATACAGTGTAGAAGCAGCGGGGGGGGGTCAGAACTTCCTGAAACCCAGAGCAGCCTTGTTGTAGTCCACCAAATGCAGAGGCCTGCCAAAAAAATTCCCAAATCATAAATAGGTTGTTTAATGTGTGATATGGGCAGATTAAGGAATACCAGAGTCGCTAAGACTGTCATTGTCCAGCGTTGTGCTGTCAAGGGCAAGAGCTTCGCATAAGAAATGCGAGTAGAAATGCTTCCTAACTAAAATGGTGGATGGGCCACGAGAGGACAGTCCTCCTACCTAAAATGGTGGCTGAGTCATCAGGAAGCTGTTCCAACAAAATGGTGGCTGAAAAGACCCCTTGCACAACCAGAAGATCAAGTTTCTGGAGCCGGGTGGCCCTAGTAAACGCCCAGTCCACCCTGATGGTGGATCCATAATAAAAAACATCTATAATCATTCCCAGTTCATCCAGGAGCAAAAAATGCTCCTGAAGTCACCACTCTGTCTGCAGGGAGGAATCCCCTTCAATCCCATCACCCGTAGGCCGCTACTACATGGGGCCTGGTGTGGAGGGACAGAGAAAGGCTGAAATTTTATCAAAAATTGCATCCTCAAGCTTTCTGCAGTGGTTGCTAAATTAGGGACCGCCTGCAAGAGCTGGATCCAAGTTACCTGCTGATTAGGTGGTAGCGCAGAAATGTACGGTAACAGACCGCATGGTCTCTGCTTGGCAGGGGAAGGCCAGGTACTCAGGCATCTGACCGTGCAGCGAGAGAGCTGTCTCACTCAGTTGGGTGAGCACAAGAAGATGACGCAGATGCTCCCCCACTCACTTAGTAGGCCCCACTTGGGAGGCGGGTCCACCAGCAGCTGAGCGAGCAAGTGAGCGCGAAAATTTGAATGCTGCCCTAGCATATGCTGCTGACTGGGTGGCAGCCTTAACAGAGCTACAGAATGAATGGGAAAATAGTTAAATAACTCAGAGCACCTTCCTTCCAACTGCTTCTAAATAAAAACTGCTGATTCTATCCTTTACCACCTTGGTAAAATAATAAGGCAAACAAAAAAATTACGTGGGGGACAGAGAGAAAACAACCACACAGCGTTGTCAGAGTTAAAGCTTAGCTAATTCATAGCATGCTACATAGGATAACAATTCTGACCTAAAAACAGGCTGTAATTCAGATAAAAACATCTGAAACTAAACATCTCTCTCTGCCTCACTCTCCCAGCTGTCTAGAAATGCAGCAATTTAACAACAAGAACAGAGCTGAAGGTGCATAAATTATTTTAGCCAGAAAACTCCCAATTGGCAATTAACTATTCCATTTAGACTCATTAAAAACTACCATTCTTACTAGACCTTGCCAGGTAGAAATAATTACACAATTTTCATTAACTGCTGTGGGAGCCATACATTTATTCTTGTAATGATTCTGACCTTCCTTAGGTAATTGATTAAGCAGGGACTCCTGGAGTGCTTGTAGCCTCTTCAGATGCAAAGGTTGAACTGGAGAATGGGGACTCCTGGGACCTAGGTATTCTGTGAAATTTGATCAGGGTCACATGTGCATCACTAGCCTATCAGGTGGGTTGGAAACCTAAGAGGTAATGTCTGGAGTGTCATGGATACAACATAACACAATAGCAGGTCATGAGGGGCGTAGGATTAAAGTTAATATTAGGGTTAGACAATGGTGCTACCTTAGCCCACTGCTGTATGTTTTTGCCATTGACCCTTTTATCAGGAAGGTCATAGTAAATGGAAACATAGAAGGAATCACAGCCTTGCATCAGGGAGATTTAGCAAAATTAATCACATATGCTGATGATATATGCCTTTTTATTAGAAATTAACAGAGTGCGCTTAGTTTACTCCAGGAGGTGGAGGACTATTCTAAAGTGTCAGGAGCTCAACTTAATATGGATAAAAGTAGAGGATTAAGTTTAGGACTCCATAAGACTAAGTTAACTTGTTTGGTATAAAAATACCAGAGGAACATTTTCAAATTCTGGGTGTCAGGTTTGGGGAGGGGGATATGGCCCATGTTAAAGCAGCAGTGCAAGTGAAATGAAGGCAGCCAGACAGAAAAGCTGGAGACTGGCCAAAATAAAAAATGAGTTTGTATTAAACAATTGTTAGTCCCCTGTCTATTATGCAGTATGTCAGCATGGAGCATCCCTTGCCTTCAAATCTTGAGACTAAGCTACTTAGTATTTTTTTTTTTAAATGTTGTTGGGAAGGAAGTTAAACCCCATAAAAAAAGACTTCACATATTTACCAAAATGAAAAGGAGGGGTAAATATGATAAATCCAGTGATTTCGTTCCATACATTGTTCTGGTCAGAGTCTTTGAAGATAGCTTTACAAGAGAAATCAGCACTGGCGCAGAAATGGATTAGTAATAATTTAAAAGATTATCTAATGAAATGGGAGGATTACTCTATCAAAATATCACAACATATGAGTATTAGTGGATACTTCACACCAGATTTACAGAAACTTTTTAAATGGAAAGTTAGGAAACACCACATAGTACAAGAATCTAGGAAAAAGTTATATAACCTGGGACTCAGTACAGTAGGTCCAGCTGAACCTGAATTTAGAAATGATAGGCTGGCTAAGAACCATTTGTTCTTTAAGCAACTTTTGAACAACAGTGTACCTCAAAGAATGTGGGATATTTTATGGCTCTGATCTCACGGGAGGTTAAACATGAGGGGTAATAACAAGCACAAGGCTGTAGAAGAAAGATTATGTCCTTATCCTGAATGTATACCACAAATAGAGACCCTAGAGCATTTTTTGTTAGAATATACTTTTTCTGTGCAATTATGGGTATACCTAGCTAGGAGATGGAGGCTCCCATGATCGAAGAACCTTTCTTATGAGAACTTAGTGCTGGATGATTTTCCACAGCTGGTTTGAAAGTATGACAGCAGTACTCTGTGATTTTTGTCTGCCTGAAATATTTCTTGTGGCAGAAAAAAAAGGTCACTTTGTGCTGCAACATCAGATGACTAAATGTGTGAAGCATCTTTCAAGGAAGTGTATGTAAAAGACTTGAAATTTCACCCTAAATCAAAAGTACCCTTCTGGTGGAGAGGGTTTCCTTTTTTCAAAAATGTAACTAGGACTCTGGCAGTTCGTAAATAACTAGCCAAGGTTAATTTCTGAGATGAGTGGTAATATATTTGTTCTAAGTTTTATTTTTCCTTGCTATTTTTTTTTGTTATACCTGATTATGCTGGTGTTGAAATTACTTATCTATCCTAAGATGATATGATGTGATATTTTTCTTTTCTTTTAAATAAAAAATTGCCCTGCTCTTGTAAAAAGTGCCTTGGGATATTTTATAAGATCTGAGGTATAGGTTGTGACAGACATCATAAAGCAAACCTTTTCTTGCATGAGACATAAAAGTTAGTACATACCCACAGCTGCAGTCAGAGTGCGTCAGGTAAAAACAATAAAGGCAAGAACAAAGCATACAGTTCACTCAATAGTCCCAAAAGTAGTTTACCTTGTGGCAAGTTCATGAAACAAAATTATGGGTGAGATTGTGTCAATGAGTTGCGTTCTGTATGTCTGGTCTCTCCTGCAGATCCTTATGTTGTTTCATTTTGGGTTCAGGGGCGTAGCTACAAGGGTGCAGGGGGTGCAGTCACACCCAGGCCCATGATGTTTGAGGGTCCCAAATCATAATTTTAATGTTGATTCAAAACTGGAGGGGGCCCTATAACATATCCTTGCACCCAGGCCCTCTAGGAATTTGCTACGCTACTGTTTAGGTTGCAGTATCAGAGTTTCACCTTCCACAGTTGCCACTCAGCTCAGTCTGAGGGAAATCTTCTCTTCTGGAAGTGTAAGGAATGACAAGTCAGTTTTGATTGGATTAGCTGCAATGTCCTGGTTCCCCTGCTCCTCTGCAAGCTTGACTTGCACTGGGGCCCTGAAAACTTTAGGTGTGGGCTTCAACTCCCATGAGGGTGTGCTGGAGCCTGGAGTAGAATGCCTGGAGCATTTGCTATGACTTTGTCTCTGGGGGGGTGGCATTAGGAGTATGATCTCAACCCCTCTGTCTATGCCATTTTGGTTCCACTTAGTGCCATTGGTCTTTAGGCACTGGTGTAAGGGGGATGTTATTGGCATTACCATCCCATCTTCTGGCTGAGCCCATTTCAGCTTTTGGCTTTTTCCCATAATCAGTGGAGCGATGATATTGATGGGATAAGATACTAGGACATTTAATTTTGTGCTTTGTTAGAAAGTCAGTGACTTATTATGGGTTGGCAAAACTGTGCCACTTGTCAGCCCATAAAACTTGCAGTGTGGCCAGATACTTTAGATTGCATGGCACTTTGCTAAGTCCATTCCACCAAAGTGAAGGCTTTCCATCTATCGACTAAGTCTTTTGGAAAATCTTGAAAAAGGTATATGTGATTTCCATTCCAGTGAAAGGGACCCTTTTTCCTTGCCGGCATCAGTATCTGATCCTTCACATTATAACGGAGAAACCAGGCAAGAAGCGGTCACAGAGGGGACCCTCTGAAAGGGTGCCAGGGTCCTGTGTGATCTGTTCACTATCTATATGCATGCCTGCTTTGCCATCTATCCTGTGTTTGGGCTTATGCCCCAGTGACCACCAGGCTGCTGCCCCATTGACCTCCAGTTTCATGCTCCTCTATCTTTTGTCTCATGCCCCCCAGCAGCCACTTGTCTTACACCACTATGCCTACTGGGCTCTCATTCCATGACATCTGGGCTCATGTCCATGAATGCTCAGGCTTCACCCCAATGATAACCACAAGATTCAGTATGTATCACCCCTCCTGGCATTGTGCTGCAACTAACTGAGCCTCTTCAGAGCTTATAACTTCACCTATATGACTCTTTTATTTATTGAACATTAAACATAGAAACATAGACTTTGATGGCAGATAAGAACCGCTTGGCCCACCCAGTCTGCCCGTTTCCTTACCTATTGGATAAGCTGCAGATCATAGTTTTACCAACAGCCTACTGTATTTCCTCCTACCTCCCACTAGAATTGCCTTATGTCTGTCCCATGCATTCTTAAATTCCCCGACTATTTTGGACCCCATGACCTCCTCAAGAAGGACGGTCCATGTGTCCACCACCCTCTCCATGAAAAAAATACTTCATGTTGCCCCTGAGTCATCCCCCTTCTATCTTCAAATTGTTACCCCTTGTTCTTGCACATGTCTTTTCTGAAAGATTCTACCCTCTTGGACTTTGTTGATTCCCTTGAGGTACTCGAAAGTTTCTATCATGTCCCCCCTCTCTCTCCTTTCCTCGAGGGTATACATATTAAGCTGTTTTAGTCTCTCTTCGTATGGCTTCTGGTGCAGACCCTGCACCATTTTAGTTGCCCTCCTCTGGACTGCCTGCATCCTGTCTATGTCCTTGCAGAGACGGGGTCTCCAGAAGTGCATGCAGTACTCCAGATGGGGTCTCACCAACTGTCTGTACAGAGGGATAATAACTTTCTATTTTCTACTGGTGATGCCTCTCCTTATGCATCCCAGTATCCACCCAACCCTCCTTATTGCCTTCTGAGATTGCTTGCCTACCTTTGGGTCATCTGATATGACTACCCCCAGGCCCCTTTCTATTTTTGTTGTCCTTAATACCCCCCCACCCCATTGTGTACTCTTCCCTTGGGTTTTTGTTTCCCAGGTGCATTACTTTGCACTTTTTTGCACTGAATGTAAGCTGCCATACTTTTGATGATTCCTCCAACCTTGCCAAGTCCCTTCTCATCCTTTCTGCACCCCCTTGTATATCAACCTTGTTGCCGATCTTTGTGTTGTCTGCAAAGATGCATACTTCTTCTTTCAGTCCCTCTGCAATGTCACCTATAATGACATTAAAGAAGACTAGTCCCAATACTGAACCCTGCGGTACTCTGCTAGTAACCCCCCTTTCTTCAGAGTGGACTCTGTTTACTATTACCATCTGCGTCCTGTTGTCCAGCCAATTGTTTATCCAGGTTATCACCCTGGGACCCACTCCCAGGCTGGCTAACTTATTTATTAAACTTTTGTGTGGGACTGTGTCAAATTCCTTGCTAAAGTCTAGATAGGTCATGTCCACAGCCCCTTCCTGGTCTACTATAGTACTTTGGTCACCCAGTCAAAGAATCTATTAGATTTGTCTGATGTGACCTTCCCACTGTGAATCCATGCTGCCTTGGGTCCTGTGCCCCGCTGGCCTCTAGGTACTCAACAATTCTTTCTTTCAGAAATGATTCCATAATTTTCCCTACCACTAAGGTCAAACTAACAGGTCTGTAGTTTTCTGCCTCTGCCTTGCTCCCACTTTTGTGAAGAGGGATCACATCCACCCTCCTCCAGTCCTCAGGTACCACACCATCCTCCCATGATTTGTTAAAAAGGGTAGTCAGTGGTGCCACTAGTTCTCCCCTTAGTTCTTTTAGAATTCTGGGGTGAATCCCATGAGGTCCCATTGCTTTGTCCACCTTCAGTTTTAGGAGTTCTTTTAAGACCCTTTCTTTTGTGAATTGACTGGTATTGAACCCCTATCCAGTGTGCTTCTATTATTTGGTTTAGGTACCTCCCCCCTCCTCTTCTTTTGTGAATACTGAGCAGAAATATTCATTCAGTATCTCTGCTTTGTCACTGTCACCCTCTGCCCACCCCTTCCCTTTATTAACCTCATGATCCCTCCCTGGTCTTTCTTCTCTCCCTAATGTACCTGTAAAGATTTTATCCCCCTTCTTAACTGAGTTGGCTATATTTTCCTCGGTTTGGGCCTTTGCTATTCTGACTGCCTTCCCTGCTTCCTTCTGCTTTAACTGGAACAGTTCTCTGTCCTGCTCCTTCTGTGTTTCCTTATACTTCCTGAATGCTATCATTTTCTCCCTAGCCATCCCCGCCACCTCTTTTGAGAACCATAGTGTTTTTTTTCCTTTGTTTTAGTTTGTTTATTTGCTTCACACAAAGGCTTGTTGCCTCTGTGATGGCAGCTTTGATTTTCCCATTGTTACTCCACCAAACCTTCTTGCCCATTTGCTAGTGCTTTTCTGAGGCACTCCCCCATTTTGCCAAAGTCACCCTCCTAAAATCCAATACCCTCACCTTTGTGTGACTTGACTCTATGGCTGTGTTTATCATGAACCACACTGTTTGGTGATTGCTTATTCCCAGATGGCTGCCTACTTCTAAATCCAAGATCCTCTGTCCATCCCTGTTTGAGAGTACCAGGTCTAAGATTGCTCCCTCCTGAGTGGGTTCCAAGACTATCTGTCTGAGGCATGCCCCCTGTAGGTCATCGAGAATTACCCTGCTCTTGGACATGGCTGCAACAAAGGTGCTCCAGTTAACATCTGGCATATTCAGGTCCCCCATCAACAATATATACCCCTTTTCTGCCATTCTAAGGATGCCTGATATCATTTCCTTGTCCATTTCCTCCCCCTGAGACAGGGGTCTATATACAACCTCGAACAGATTGTGGTGCCATTTCCTGTCTCCAGGGTGACTCACAGTGCCTCGTCTCCACCCTGTTTACCCTTTAGTTCCATTGCTTTGACCCCTTCCCTTACATAGAAAGCTACTGTATTCCTCCTCCTCTTTTATCCTTCCTGTCCCTCCTGTAGATTGTGTACCCTGGTATGTTGACATCCCAGTCATGGTTCTCTGTGTACCATGTTTCTGTGACTGCCATGATATCCAGGTGTCCCTCTTCCATCAAGGCCACTAGTTCAGTGAGCTTGTTGCCCAGACTATGTGCATTGGTACTCATTGCCCTCCATTTTGTGATGGCCTTACCCTTTTTATCCCCATCTCTGTCCTTACTGTCTTTGCCTTTTTCTCCACTGACCCCTGTCCTGCTCCCTATCGACTTCTCTACCTTAGTGTTTACCTCACTAACTACCCTGTTTTGTGTGGGGGGCTGGGATTTTAATGCTTCTTTTCAGTGCTTCCCCCCCCTTGACTAGTTTAAATGCTAGCCAATGAAGCATTTAAACATGTCACCAAGGATCCTGGTTTCCCTCCTGGACAGATGCAGACCATTGTGCCAGTATAGGCCTGCATCCCTCCAGGTGGACCCCCAGACCCCAATGAAGTCAAAACATTGAGCTCCGCACCAGTTTTTTGACCATTCATTGACTTTCATGGTACAGAGTACTCTAGCCTCACCCATGCCATAGACAGGCAGCACCTCCAAGAAGGTTACCATGCATGCTACTTGTCTAAGACCGCTCCCCAACTCTACAAACTCCTGCACTGCTCCAATCCCATGCCTAGCCATGTCATCCCTCTCCCATCCTGCTGCTCCTGTGACCCTGTGGATTTGCTTCCTGTCCCTGCCAGCCATGGCACCAAGCAAGCACCTTACCTTCCTCTCCCCTTCCCCAGTTCTACTCTCCTAATGATTAAGTCCCTTTCAAGGGGTTGTTTTTTTTCCCCTGTGGAGTCTCATGCCACTCTCCTCTGGGTCTCCTTTGTGGAGGTTCCCAGCATCCTTCTTGGTCTCCACTGAAGGTGCCTCCATAGAGGAATGATGTTCCACCAGAATGACATATGAATTGTGGAGAGGTACAACTGGAGGGATGTACCTCTGATCCCCCTCCCTCACCCTCCCTTAGCCCACCATGGTCCAACTGTTCCTCTTTCTTGGCAACCTCTGAGGCAGCAGCTGTGGCCCTGGTGGTTCCTGGGTGGGGGACGAGGTTTCCTGAATCCTCGCCAGATTGGCCTGGAGATGGGCAACCTCCTCCCTCAGACCAGAGAGGTGCCGGCAAACAGGGCAGCATCACAGCATTCAGAATGTTTTCCGAAAGACTGCCACCCCACAGCTAGTGCATTGCACCACTCCCCAAATGTCTCTCTCCCTTCCTGTTTAGTTTTTTCTTTTTTGTTAGTAGGTGTTCGTGTGTGTGAGCATATGTGTGTGTCTACCCCCTATGCAGCATGCTGGGCTATTAAGGCTATATGTAATTTGCCCTTTTGGGTGAAGTGATGTCAGAACCACTGGTATAAAGGAAATTATGTGCTTTGGGTGGGTGGGATGAGGGGCAGGGTGGGTGGAACCAAGCCTGTGCCCTCCAGAAACAATCAACTACAGCTCTGACCCTCCACCCCAGTGAGTGTCTTCCTTTCTTTCAGCAAGACAACCTGCACAATGTAAAAGAAAATATATCCTGCAAAATGCAATTTCAGTCAGAGTAAAATAAAGCAGTAGACTGTACAACCTGTAAGCACAAAACAATAACAAACCTGTAAGCATACCCTGTAACAATGTGGCAGACAATATATCCTGCCAACAAATTCAGTCAGAGAAGAATAAAGCAGTAAACTGTACAACATGTAAGCACACAACAGTAACAAACCTGTAAGCATACCCTGCAACAATGTAGCAGAAAATATACCCTGCAAAAATAATTTCAATCAGAGAAAAATAAAGCAGTAAACTGTACATCCTGTAAGCACAAAACAGTAACAAACCTGTAAGCATACCCTGTAACAATGTGGCAGACAATATACCTTGCCAAAAAAAATTTCAGCAGAGATGAATAAAGCAGTAAACTGTACAACCTGTAAGCACACAACAGTAACAAACCTGTAAGCATACCCTGCAACAATGTAGCAGAAAATATACCCTTCAAAAACAATTTCAATCAGAGAAAAATAAAGCACTAAACTGTACATCCTGTAAGCACAAAACAGCAATAAAACCTGTAAGCACAACCTGTAAGCACAAAACAAAATAGTAACACAACAGTAACTCTGCTTAGCCAAAAGAAGCCTTAATGTTTCTCCTTGCTCTGTTAATGTTGCTCCTTGTTCTGTCCTTTCAAGCAAACCCTAGAAGAAAAGAGCTCAGGTGAAGCTAGGTGCTCTGTGACAGCAAACCTAGTCCTCACCAGAACACACCAACTAACCTGACCTTTTAAATCCTCCTTCTGTTGGAAGGTACAGTAGCAGCCACAGACACTGCCAGCTATTTCCCAAAATTTCTGTGATACTCCAGAGAAATCTCCTGCTTTCTGAATTTCCACAGTAGGGGCAGCAGAGAGAAACTCTTTAGAAATTTTGCAAAATATCTGGAAATAGCTGGCAATGTCTGTGGCTACTACAGTACTAAGCCTTTGTTAGCTTCACCACTGAGTTACACTACTAATCCCCTGGAAGAGCTGTGGAAGGAAAGCAATTAGCTCATTCAACGTGAGAAAGAGACTGCAATACATTTAAGCCCAAAACAAAAACCTGTAAGCACAAAACAAAATAGTAACAAAACAGTAACTTTGCTTAGCCTAAAGCTAGAGCAAAATGTAAAACCTGTAAGCACAAAACAGTAACAAAACCTGTAAGCACAACCTGTAATAATTTAACAGAAAATATATCTTGCGCAAAAACACAATGTGAATCTGAGAAAGATAAAGCAGTAACCTGTAAGCAAAACAGTAACAACCTTGTAAGCACACCCTGTAACAATTTAGCAGAAAATATACCCTGCAAAAACAATTTCAATCAGAGAAAAATAAAACAATAAACTGTAAAACCTGTAAGCACAAAACAGTAACAAAACCTGTATGCACAACCTGTAACAATTTAACAGAACATATACCTGGCAAAAAAAAAAAAAACTTGAATCAGAGAAAGCTAAAGTAGTAATCTGTAAGCACAAAACAGTAACAAACCTGTAAGCATACCTTGTAACAATGTAGCAGAAAATATATCTTGCAAAAAACAACTTCAATCAGAGAAAAATAAAGCAGTACACTGTACAACCTGTAAGCACAGAACAGTACTAAAACCAGTAATAAAAATTCAGAAACACCATTGAGTGGAGCTCATTTACAAGGATTGTATGTCATTTTATACAGAGCTAGCACAAGTAGTAATTTGACAAACACAATACAATGGTTTACAGCAAAAAAATTGTACATTCCTGATAAATTGTGCAGAGCTACATTGGTACGGTAGTATTTGGACAGGGCTACAATAGGATTGCTTGGAGAAGAATGCAGTTCATTGATGTACATGTATGGCAGCTTAGATTCAATGCTAAGAAGTGCAAGGTAATGCACCTGGGAAACAAAAACCCTGGGGAAGAGTACACAGTGGGGGGTGAGATACTAACAACAACATAAAAGTAAAAGGGACCTGGGGAAGTCATATCAGATGAACTAAAGGTGGGCAAGCAATGTGAGAGGGCAGTAAGGAAGACTGGGAGATACTGGGATGCATAGGGAGAGGCATCACTAGTAGAAAACAGGAAGTTGTTATCCTTCTGTACAGATAGCTGGTGAGACCCCATCTGGAGTACTGCATTCAGTTCTGGAGACCCAATCTCCACAAAGACATAAACAGGTTGGAGGCAGTACAGAGGCGGGCAACTACAACGGTGCAGGGTCTGCACCAGAAGACATGTGAAGAGAGACTTAAGGAGCTTAATATGTATAACCTTAAGGAAAGGAGGGAGAGGGGGGACATGATAGAAACTTTTAAGTACCTCAAGGGAATCAACAAAGTCCAAGATGGTAGCATCTTTCAGAAAAAGAGGTGTGCAAGAACAAGGGGGCACAATTTGAAGATAGGGTGGGGGCAGCTCAGAGGTAATGTAAGGAAGTAGTTTTTCACAGAGAGGGTTGTGGATGCATGGAACAGCCTGCCGGAGGAGGTTGTGGAATCAAAAACAGTGGTGGAATTCAAGAATGCATGGGACAGTCATGAGGCAATTCTAGGGGGTGGGGGTAGGAAGAAGTAGGCTGTTGGTTAACAAGGATCTGCAACTTATCCATTAGGTAGGGAAATGGGCAGACTGGGTGGACCAAGCGGTCCTTATCTGCCGTCAAATTCTATGTTTCTATGTTACATCAATAAGTTGTACATTCTTGCATGTATGGAGGCCGCTTCATGGAAGCCTTGTCCGATTTGTAGGGGAGGAAGAGGGGAAAGGAAGGGAGATAAGGGATGTGACTCTGGGGAGATGAGAGGGTGGGAGGAAGAGGATAAAGTGCCCCAAGCAGAGGTGTTTGTAGTAGTTAAGTGTAGGTGCAAGTGGATTTTTCAGTGAAATAGCTTTTCAGAGCCGTTTTGACTTGGGCAGAGTTGGTTAACCCCATGATAGAGGAAGGGAGCTCTTTTAGCCATGTTGGGGATCTGATGGAGAAGGAGTGCTTAGCCAGGTTAGTCCTTTGGAGGGGGATTTGAAGATTTGAAAGGGGTTTTTGAGGGTGCTACGAGTGGCGTGCTAGTATTGAGCATGGAGGAAGAAGGATCTGAGGGTGGGGGAGGAGTGGCTTAGGAGAGCTTTGAATCCCAGCATGCAAGTTCGGTATTTGATGCATAGGTCAAGGGGTAGCCATCCAGAATTGTTATAGAGGTAACAGGTGTACATCATTCTGTCAGCTCCTAAGACAAGCCGACATGCATTATTCAGTGCAACCCTAACTCTCTTTAATGTAGAGTCAGCAGAGGCTGCATAGACCACTAGCCCATAGTCAATTATCAGGAGTATTGAGGATGCGACCGCCAGATGCTTAGCCTCCTCTGTCATAAGTGACTTGTCACGGTATAGTGCACCCATCTTTTTATTTACTGCTTTCACTTTTTATTCAACGTGATGTGCAAAGGAGAGATTGTCATCTAGGTATACTCTTAGATATTTGAAGATACTGACCTGCTCCAGGATAGACCCCACCTGATTAATGATAGTGAGGGGTTGGAGCAGCTTCTTTTTTAGGGAACAAGAAATCAACATTGACTTAGTTTTCCTGCAGTTTTAGACCAACTTGTTTTAGAGGAACCAGTGCTCCAAGGCTGTGAAGCTTTGTTGCGGGTTATGTGTGAGTTCTTGCTGACTTCTGCTGTTGGAGGAGACAACAGCATCATCTGCGTAGAGGAGTATGTGAGAGTTTGGGCAGGCCAGAGGTAGGTCATTGATGAATAAACTGAAGAGAAGGGGTCCAAGGATTGACCCTTGTGGTACTCCTACTGAGACAGGTCTCGTATAAGAGGTTGTCCCATTGATTCTTACTTTTTGGATACGTCCTGTCAGATACTCTTTGAACCAGGATACTGAGTCTTGGGAGAGCCCCAGGGAGGAGAGTTTATCAAATAGAAAGGTGTGGTTAACAAGGTAGAAGGCATTTGTTAAATCTATGAAGATGGAGCCCACCTTGTTGAGGGCACCGTGTGCAACGTTACTGTATTAAAGTTATGCCATTATGGTGCTGTGCTGTTTTATAAAGCTATGCCATTGCTGGCATTGTATGCCATATTGACTAAGGTGGGTTACCAGCTGTTCAGCTACTATCTTCTCCAATGCTTTGGAGAGTGGAGATAGTATAGAAATGGGGTGATAGTTGGAGACAACATCTTTATCACCCCCTTTGTGTATGGGGGTAGGCAAGGCTGTCTTCCAGATACTTGGGAACTGAGCAAACTGTAGTGATTGGTTAAAGAACTTTGTTATAGGCACAATTAGGAGGTCTAAGGTGGAAGCAAGAAGCTTCATGTTTAATGTGTCACTACCTATCCTTGATTTCCCTAGTTCCTTCTTGATGTGTCAGGTGGTGTCCGATGTTGAAACCACTTTGAAGTAGAAAGCTGGGTTGGGAGGAGAGGCAGGGGCCACCTTGGCCTGGGCTGTTTGTGGGTTGGGGGGCATGTTAGAGGAGTCAAAGATAGACAGTATTTGGCTGAGGTCGGTGAATGTGGAGTTAAAGATATTTGCAATTTCACTGGAATCTGTGACAATTGTGTTATTGTGGGTGATTAGGGTGGGGGCCGGCTTTTCCTCTTTACCTAGGAGGTCTTTCAGGAAGTCCAAGAATTTTCTGCTGTTACCCCATAGTTGTGTCTGCTTCATTTTGAAGTGGGTAGCTTTGGCAGACCTTATTTCACTAATGCATTTATTTCTGGCTTCTTTATAGTTCTATAAGTCCTGCAGGGTACTAGAGAACCTTGCTGTGTACCATAGAGGGTCTCTTAACTTCATCTGCGCCCTTTGGGGAGGGGGGTTAACCACTCAGTGGCATTACCATGAATCATTTGTTTTTTGTAGGGATCATATAGGTTCACTGCCACATTGAATTAATTAATAAAGAAGTCTAGTGCAAGGTCTGTATCAAGGATATAGTCCAGGAATTCCCAATCAACTAATGCCAGATGCAGCTTGAAGTCATTTAGAGAGCCTTTTGGGAGGACCCTGCTTATCACTAGTTTGGAGGGGGGTTTGGAGAGCTTTGCTGACCATTCACATAGCATCAGGGAGTGGTCGCTCGGGAAGTCAGAGAGAACTTTAACCTTTATTAGTCTTTCTGGGTAAGTGGTGAGGACCCAACCAATGAGGGTGCCTGTTCCTGTTTTATAGTTAGTTCTGGTGCATTCGTTTACTACCTGTGTCAAGTATAGGATATTAATTAGATCCTTGTGGGAAATGTTTGATTTTGAGTTCCAATTGATATTGAAGTCTATTAGGACCAGTGTTTCCTAGGATGGGCTCACCTTTTGGTAGTAATGGCTGCAGGACTTAATACTAGCTTGGTTGCTATGGGGGAGGATGTAGACTGTTAAGGTCTGTAGGTTTTTCTCCACTTTGCCTAGTGTTAGCTTTGTAACCAGAAACTCACAGTGGTTGTTGGGGCATGCAATGGAGACATTTTGTGCCTGTAGGTGGCTTCTTATGTATTGGAGGCACCCACCTCCACATTTCCCTGACCTATCCTGCCTGAAGGTTGTGTAGCCATTCAAAGCAATTACAGAGTCAGGGACTTTGACAGTGAGCCAGGACTCTGTGATGGATATGATGTCAGGCTGGGTATGTGCCACCCATGCTTCGAAGTAGGTGAATTTAGGGGGAAGGCTTCCTGTCTTTAATGAGGCAATATGCATTTGTACAAATCCACCCATTCCTGATCTGTCTCTGTCTGTGCTCTTTCTGCTAGCACTACCTCTACTCCTGCTAGGATCAGTTAGGGTCTAGTTTTTCCAAAGGGTAGCTTGAGGATGTGGTTTGATAGGGATGAGTGGTAGCCATATTTCTTTTCTGTGCTATAGTTTGTAGGTCTAGCCTGAGCTGTTCTGTAGTTTGAGGGTAGTTTTGTTGTCTTGTACTCCAAGTATAACGCTGTGGTGGAACCCTTTCTGCTCATAACTTGTCAAACCCATGAGGTGTTTTGGCAGCTTGTTTGCTTGGCACTGATTTGTCCACTGCACCTACTATGTACATGCCCAGTCTCTACACATACCTCTTCCTTTAGTGGGCTCTTGCTCCCAGCGATCTTGTTCCCTAACCACAGGGTGGAGCCCCAGCACTTAGGGCTCCTTTATATATTGATATGTATAGTGAGGGGTGTCTCTTATGGGGTAAGAAGGTTATCTCATGCTATTTGGGGTGAGAGGACTGCAAAGTGAAGTTGAGCAGTTCTGTCAGCCCAAAACAGCTCAAGATAACCTTCTTATCCCATAAAAGATACCCCTCACTATGCATATTAATATATTATGAAGCAGTTGAACTACCTCCAGCCCAAAACACCCCTATTTTGTGTGAATCTTTGTTTTATTTGTGCTGTTTTTGCTGGTATACCCAGCTCTTTCATATGGTGGTGGTGGTACATTCCATCAGAGGTCATTAGATTCTTACGCTGCTTTAATAGCCGTCTCAGCGGGGGGCTTGCTGATGATAAAACTTTTTTATTTATTTGAACCTTTAGTTTTGCCACTATGCTTTTGATTTTGTGTAAGACTTTTGTCATGGAAATGGAGCATCGCTTGTATGGTGGCAGCAGGGAGTAACTGTGGATAAAATTGTTCTGACAGTTCCTCGGAAATTTTTGGGGGCAAATACACTGATTTGCTGTTTGTTACACTTTGCAATTAGTTCTATGGCTGAAACAGGGCTCGTTTTCAGATAGTGTGCTGACAGTTCTTCAGGAAGTTTTGTGGGTAAATAGATTGACTTGTTTGAATCGGGATTCCTCTCACAGCTGATTCCGCCACGGCAATGCTGGCAGGAACAGTGCTGTAAGAGAGAGTTCCCGCAGCAGGAATCAGCAGTGCGGAGGAGCCCAAGACAGCAATTGTACAGTCAATAAGAGATACAGTAATGTTATCTTCTGATTGGTGGAGGCAGTTCAACTGCTTTTTGATAGTCAAATGACTGCAACTCTGTGACACTACCTAGGTTTAGGCTTCGTACAGGTGTACAAGTTGGGCATTCCTCCACAGCAGAGTTCGTCACCTCACAGGAGGTTAATCTTCCTCATTATGGGAGCCAAGCCTCCTTTCTCCAAGGATGCAGCCTTTTTTTGGGTACCTTTAGTGATATGGTGTCAGCTCTGTGACATAGCTCTGGGCAGACTAGGAGGGTTAAGTGGTCCTTTTATGCTGACAAATTCTTTGTTTCTATAATTCTAAATTTCTGTGTTTGAGGACAAGGCCCCCTGTTGTATGCGACACTGTAGGCACAACTTCTGTGGCAGGGAGTCTGAACTTCTGCAGAATTATTACATCAAGTTCTGTGGCAAGGTTTAATGCTCTGGGCACACTCAAAAATGAACAATACAGAGACAGCATTACAGTTTTGGGGGACTCAGCAAGGGTAAACTTTGAGGAGGGCAACTAACTCTTACAACATAAATGCAAGTTGTACAGTTTCCAATTTTATGCTTTTTAGCACCTCTTCAGGCTCTATGTATTTGTCTAAATCTGTTTAGGGCTTAGTATAAGTTTATACAACATTAATGGCAGGCATCCCCTCCAAACATAACCCCCTCTCCTGCTGGCAGCAAAGCACACAGCTGAATAATTTCCCCCCCAAGGGGAGACTAAAGTTGCTGAGCCATGGAGCACTCAAGACTCATCTCCTCTGTGAACACCTGTCAGGGGGCTCTATACACAGTTGCAGTTGGAGGTGATGAGCTTTGGGGACACACAGTGGTTCCCCCATTCCACATCGGGAAACTGCTATATATTAAAATATAAAATATTAAATATCAGCAGTGTCAGTGTGATTATTTTCTTTTTTTCTGTTTGTGTCACCATTTCCTTGTTTAGTTTTCACAGTTTGAATAAATAATTTTAGCTTGTGTGTCATCTTTCTTGCCTTGGCTTCATCTTTTCTTTGTTTTCTTTCATGTGCACCTGCCCCCTCCCCTAGCCTGAGAACCCTGGCAAATGCAGCACCCTCTGACCATGAGCTGTCCGAGAACAGGTGATCCCAGAATCACACCTGTTCATGGGTTGCTCCTATGGAAACTTAATATTCTACCATTGTATATGCACAGGGTTGATATACAGGCCTCCAGGTCAGAGGGAAGAAGCGGGCAGGGACCTTGAGGATGAAATACATGAAATGGCAATGAAAGATGAGATTCTGCTGATGGGGGATTTCAGTATGCCAGATGCAGATTGGACCACCTAGGCAGCTGCTTCAGCCAGAAGCAGAGGCATCCTGGATTCCCTACAAGGGGCAGGACTCAGGCAGCTGGTGCTTGATCCCACCAAAGACAGGGCGATTCTCGATCTAGTAATGACCAACGGGGAAAGAGTCACTGATGTCCAGGTGGAGGGGCAACTAGGATCCAGTGATCACCACATAATGTGGTTTAGCATACAGACAGGGATTCAGTCAAGTCACACTTCAGCGAAGGTTTTCAATTTCAAAAAGGCAGACTTCGCTGAAATGAGGAGAGTTATCAAAAGTGCCCTGAAGAATAGGGGGACAGAAGGGGGGTGGAAGAGCAGTGGGAGAACCTAAAAGGAGCCATAGTGGAAGTAACAAACAAATGCATCAAAGTGGTATCAAAAGGCAAGATAGGGAAAAGGCCACTATGGTTCTCAAAAGAGGTAGCAGAAAAGGTTCTGGAAATATAAGGAGACCCAAAGGGAGGAGGACAGAGAGGTGTACCGAGAGTGTCTAAAGGAAGCAGGGAATGCAGTGAGGAGAGTAAAGGCACAGATTGTGGAAAGTTTAGTGCAGACAGTAAAGAAAGGGGACAAGACATTCTACAGGTACATCAGCGAAAGCAGGAAAACCAGGGGGGAATTGTAAGACTTAAAGAGGAGGAAGGGAGTATAAGGAGGGAGACATGGATAAGGCAGAAATACTGAATGAATACTTCTGTTCAGTATTCACAGAAGAGGGGGAGGGGCAGGAACTACAGCTGAGCATCAGATGCCACGGGGGGAAAGAGGTGAACGATAGTCCATTCACAGGGGAGAGAGTCCTGCAGGAACTCACTAAATTGAAGATGGACAAAGCAATAGGACCAGATGGTATACACCCAAGGATTCTATGGGAGCTGTGAAGAAAGCTAGCAGAACCTCTGGCAGCATTATTCACTGAGTCACTTAACGCAGGGGTAGTGCCAGAGGATTGGAGGAGGGCACATGTCATCCCTCTACACAAATCAGGCAGTAGGGAGGAGGTGGGCAACTATAGGCCGGTCAGCCTCACCTCAGTAGTGGAGAAGGTCATGGAGGCACTACTTAAGGAAAGGATAATAGGACATCTAGAAGCCATCGGTGCACAGAACCCTAGGCAACATGGGTTCACAGCGGGTAGGTGATGTCAGCCAAATCGCATAGACTTTTTCAACTTAGTGACAAAAGAAGTAAATCGGGGGGGGGGGGCATGGTGGATGTAGCCTACCTTGATTTCAGCAAAGCCTTCGACACTGTCCCACATAGGAGGCTAGTTAACAAGATGGGTAGTCTGGCCATGGGAGACAAGGAGGTAAACTGGGTTAGAAATTGACTAACAGACAGGAGACAGAGGGTGGTGGTAAATGGAGTACAATCTGGGGAGAGGAGGGTGACCAGCGGAGTACCTCAGGGATCAGTCCTTGGACCAGTTCTGTTCCATGTCTTCATCAGTGACATTGCAGAAGGGCTGGAAGGAAAGGTTTGCCTGTTTGCAGATGACACAAAGATTTGTAACAGGGTGGATACTCCTGAAGGGGTGGAGAAAATGAGGAGGGACCTGGGGAAGCTTGAGAAATGGTCTGCAGAGTGGCAAGTGAGGTTTAATTCAAAAAAGTGCAACATTATGCATCTCGGACACAGTAACCCTGAGGAGAGCTACAGCATTGGGGGGGGGGAGTTGCTGATAGTCACCAAAGAGGAATGAGACCGTGGGGATTGCTATTTCACATGACCTGAAAATGTGAAAGCGGAGCACAAAGGCAGCAGGGAGGGCCAGTGGCATGCTGGGGTGCATAGCAAGGGATATCACCAGCAGAAGGCATGAGGTAGTGATGCCATCATACAGAACCCTAGTCAGACCTCACATGGAGTACTGTGTGCAGTTCTGGAGGCCGCACCTTCAAAAGGACATTAACAGGCTGGAGGCGGTCCAGAGAAGGGCGACTAAGATGGTACAGGGCTTGTACTACAAGACTTATGAGGAGAGATTAAGGGATCTCAACATGTATTCACTGGAGGAGTGGAGGGAGAGAAGGGACATGACAGAAACATTCAAGTACCTCAGAGGCATAAACAGGGTGCGGGGGGGGAATCTTCCAATAGAGGAGGAGTACAAGAACTAGGGGGCATGACATGAAATTAGAAGGTGGCAGGTTAAGAGGGAATGTGAGTAAGGTTTTCTTCATGGAGAGGGTGGTGGACACATGGAATGGTCTGCCACAGGAGGTGGTGGGAGCAAGCACTGTGGTTGGATTTAAACATGCATGGAACAGGCATAGGGGAACCATAGAGGTTAAGCGGGGGGAGGGTCAAAAGCTATAATCAAGTACAGAACTTACAGGCAGACTGGATGGGCCTAGCAGTCCTTATCTGCCGACAGTTTCTAAGTTTCTATGTTTCCATGTGTCCTAGCAGGATGGCTCTGCTACATTTTTTTATTTTCACCTTTTCCTTTTGCCTCTGTAGTGTCATTTTCTATGTTTCAGCATCAGGCAGAGTTCAGCCTTCCCCCCAGAAGAAATAATGACAACAAAACTCTCTCCTCCACCTCAGATCATCAAGCAGTGCTCTCTGCTCTCTGCTTTCTTCTCCCCCTCCTCCAGGATAGTAAACAGAAAGCTTGCTCCTCATCCACCCACCTACCTAATAGTAGCAATGCTCTGTCCTCCCCCAATCTTCAGAATGACAGCAATGCTATCTTCTCTCCTCCTTCCAGACTTAGTGGCAGCAATGCTCTCTCTCTCCTCCCCTTTTCTCCTTAATAATAGTAATGCTCTCTCTCTCCTCCTTCCCACCCAGGCCACCCTGGACCTATAGGCAGCAAGATACTCTCCTCTCCCTTACATGATCCTGCCCCTGTCTCCACCAATAGCCATGCCTGATTCCAGTCTTTACAATCCAGTGTACAGTCATCCCCCCACCCACCCCAGTCCCATCACCCACCCCAGGAAGCAAAGGGGTGATATTTGCAGTGCTCCTCAAACAATTTCATCACAGAACATTAACACACTGGGGCGGGCTATCAGACTAGGAAGATGGAATGGATAAGGCTGACAGTTCCACAGAGGCAGCAATTGATTAATTCACTTAATTATAGATCGAGAGAGCGCTCCCAACCAATTGGAGCGCTCCTTTTCCCCTGCCCATGAGACACTCTTATTCTGTGAAGAGCGTCTCATGTGCAGATGCCTTGGAAATCTGGGAACAAGGTTTTTTTTTAAAGATATTATTGATTGCTTTTGATCAATAATATATTAATACATCCCCTGTCGCCACTTGTTCCTGTATTAGAGTGGTTTCACTTGCCTTCAGCTTGAGCCAGAACAGCTCAACTTCACTTTGCTGTTCTCGCTCCAGCCGAAGGCATGTGAAACCACTCTTATACAGCAACGAGTGGCTCCGGGAGACGTATTAACATATAGTAAGTCCCATCTTCAAATTTGTTTTTTATTTTTGACTACTGTATTGAAAGATCAAGCCACTTGTGCTTTTACAGAAAAACTTTGAAGCTGCATTGGTGCTCTTTAAGTAAATATACTTGTCCCTCAGTGACATTTTTAGCTGAGATGCAGTGAGCTTGAAATCTATCTTGCTCACACATCATCTACCCTTGTATTTTGTACTAATATCATATAATATTGTCCCAGAGCAACTTACAAATACAAAAGATTTTAAGCATCTGTCATCTGCAATGTCACTGTGATTTTTTTCTGTATTTTCTCTGTTTATTTCTGTCCCCCCTTATTTAGTTTGCACAATTTGCAAAAATAATCTTTAGCTTTGGCTTTTGTCTATTCTTACCCTGACTTCATATTTTTAATTTCTGCAGTATATCCAACATTCTTTCATTTGTTTTCTGCCCAAATATATTTGTTTACTTAGCTGTGCCTTTGCTTTCATTTTTTAGACTTCACATTTTTCACCAGAGCTGATCTGGCAGTAGTGATGTGGCAAAATTTCACTTCAATGGCCAAGTTCAGACAAAGTGGCAAAATTTTGCCTTCGTGAATATCTTTGTGGGTTGTCCATTTTGTCATTTTGCATTGAGTTTTCTTGGGGAAATGCTGCTTTCTCAGGACAATTTGCATGACTTCACCTGAAAAAGTGCCACTTCACCTGCCAGGAACTTCTCAAAGTGGCCACTTCGCAAAGTAATTTGCAAAGTGGAGTTTGCCAACTTTGTACATCTCTACCCATCATGTTGGCAACCTCCCAGCCCCATCCACAGTCACCATATGTGCTAATCCACATAAGGATTGTAAATTACCCCTTCCCCACCAGCACTCTGCACACTCATTGTTTTAAAACATAAAATTCAGCCCCACCACCTTCCTACCCTGCCTTGAGAGTGCAGTTTAGGGGCCTTTTAGTTTTAAATTTATATTATCCATTCTAACACTGTAATGTGACTCTCTGTCTCATCTTCCCTCAAAGGCATTGTAAGGTCTCTTCTTAGACATTATTCAGCCACTTCATAAAGCTGTAACCTTACCCAGTTACCAAATAAATAAATAAAGCAAAAAAGAGCCACCTTGCATATCTTAGCCCCAAACCTCACTCGACCCAGAGTATAACTGAGTTACTGTTTTTTATTAGGTTCATCACTGTAGGACAGTCCTCTACCTCCTCCTATTACTTCTGGTCCCAAATTCTGGATTCATGCTGCAGTATGGCTTTGTGTGGGCCCCAAAAAGTATGAATGGTATATGAAATGATCATTCTAGCCCACTAACAGTGATAAGAAAAGAAGAAGAAGAAGAAGAATCAGCATTGATATAGCACTTTTCATACACAGTATCCCAAAGCGCTTTTACAAGCAATGCTAGACTGGTAGTGAAGTCACTGAATGTGTGGTGGCGGCCATATCGCACATCATCACCCACACACAGCCTCAATAATTGCATGAACCGGTTTATGGGAAGGGGAATGTTGGCCAGGACACCAGGAATGCTCCCTGCTCTTTTGCGAAGAGTGCCCTGGGTTCTTTTACTTCCACCTGGACACCCACCAGGACAACACCAGGATGGGCAGAAGGGACCTCAGTTTAACGTCTCATCCGAAGGACAGCACACCCCAGCAGTACAGCACACCCCCAATACTGCACTCAGATGCCAGCAATTTTTAGGTGCAAGTCCAATCCTGGTGTGGGACGAGAACCCATGACCTTCTGGTCCAGAGGCGGATGTGCTACCAACTAAGCCATGCTGACACCATATGCCAAAAGACATTGGATCATCATGCTGCCCTTGACAAAAAAGGGCGTCAGTATAAAAAAAGGCAGGGTGTCTCAAGGGGGATCTCAAAGTTTGGTGGGGAGGATGTGAGGGACTGAGATGGTTGGGGTGAATTTTAATTCTTACAAAGCTACAAGCAGGCAGGGTAATTGGCAGAAGGGAGTGGGGGCAGTCTCTGTCTAACCTACATGGGCAGTTTCTGTGTGATATCTGTGCCCAGCACCAAATTCTGCAACTGGCTTTTATTTCTGTGGCAGTCGCTATGCATCGCAGAACCACAGAAAACAGGGGGCTTTGTTTGAGGATGATCATTCTGTTGGACAGCTGGACAGAGTTACTACTTCCTCCAAGGTATGCCAATATGCTGTTGCATCCTAAATTACATGAAGGCTCAAGCAGTCAGAGTTGCCCATTTCTCCTCATCTTCGTTGCAGTCAGTTTTCAGTGATTCCTGTTACAGCTAGACTTTATAGACAATCATGAATCCTGAAGGGATGGTTACCTAAACCCTTGGATCCCGAGAAGCTTCCTTCACATGATTTTTTTTTTGCTCTCTTCCGTACTGAAGGCCATAAAGATTAAATAGGTAATTTGCATTGCTATTTTACACCGCTGGTCAAGTTTGGATTCGCATGCTGGCTCCTTCATTCATTATCGCTGTCGCCTTCTCTTGCTTGTTAGGAAAATGATGTCCCAATAGTTTTCTATGCCTTGGTTCTGAGTTTTTGGGCATCTTTCTTAGGGTACTTTCATCCAAGGGACCTCACTCCTGTGGCACCTCCAGGGATGGAACCGTCTTCAGGAGGGTTTCCGGGCATCATCCCCTGAAAGGGTAGTAGTTCCTCTAGAACAGAAAGCACAAAAGGCCTCACATATCAAACCATATCCTCTTTCATTGTAGCATAAACACCATCATGTTAGCTGACCCGGTGGCGCTGAGGGTTGAGGTGCTGGACGCCACACCTCACGCCATGCCAGCGACCCAGGTTTGGGAGTGGACTCGGGGTCACCAGGGGTTGGCAGAGGAGGGAAGGGATTGACTATCTGGAGGACTGCTATCCCTTCCCAAGGAGGGATTCAGGGACAGCGCCGCTCCTGTGGGACTCCTGGTGGTGGCCGGGGCAGTGCTGGAACATGCAATGCTAGCGACTGCTGGGGGCGGAGTGACAGTGGGTGTCGGCGCCAGGGATGCCATTGCATGGCCACACTCCAAGGGATGAAGCCACAAGAAAAAAAGCCCTGGTGACCTAGTGGAGGCAAAGGGGGCCCAGAGACTTTTCCACATCCCAATGCCGGACCTGCCTCCCTGGGCTCCAGCTCCACCAGCATCTGAGACTAACCCTGTAATTGCAGATAGGCCACCATGGGTAGGCAGACCCTCCCCCTGGGGGTGGTCTGGGGGGCTGGTTGAGCTGAGGAGCTGGAGGAGTGATCCCTGTGGGAGCCTAGAGGAAGAGGTTTCAGGTAGGGAGTAGAGACAGAGTCGGGGTACCCTGGAGAGATGCCCTAGGCCAGAGAATAAAGAAGTTCACCAAAATAAAAAATAAACACCATCACATTGTATAAGCATCCTACACACTTAGTCTTCTGCAGGACCAGTGAACTATTTTATATTGCCCAAAGGGTACCCAGAATGAGGAAGGAGAAGAAGAGGCATGAATGAAAGTGAACGTTCACTTCCCTACGGCATGCCATGCTAGTGACTAAACAGGAAGTCTCAAGGTATAATATTTTAAGAAAAGAAGATTTTGGGACAAAGTAAAACTGGTTACTTGAGTAGCTGCTAAGAGTTCATCACTAATCATGATGTTGGAGTCACACACCATACTACATGTTTTAGCTGGTGTGGTTTTGAAACCATATGGTTTGTAGCATGGGTTTAGTGCCAGGGGCATTAAATTGCTGACCTGTTGCCACCTATGTATTACGACACTGATTCGTGCATTGATTCTGAGGTGCTAGGTTACTTGGGTGCTGCCTCTTATGCTCCAGCACCACGGTACTTAATTGCTACCCCAAAGATAACAAGGCAGTTTTCTTTATTTTATCTTACCTGTCTTTTTTCCACTACATTGCTCTTTTTTTATACTTTGTTTATCCCCTTTTACTAATGCCTCTTCTCTGCCTAGCTACCCACAGTCTCATCCTTCTCTTCTCTAGAACATACCTTGGCACTCCTGTGAGTTCAAAGTGAATCTCCTGAAGAAACCATAAGATGCTCCATCCAGAGGGTAGCCAGCATCTCCCCATCAGGCCTGTCATATGTAAAGGTTTCCAGCTGGCCAGTTCAGTCAACTGGCCCAGGGTGGGACACACAAGCTTCATGTGGTGTGCTCCAGGCTTTCCTCCTTGATTTCCACCCTGTAGCACTCAGGAATGCGAGGCGTCATGGAGCGTGTCCATACCCTGAGCATGCTCATACTGTGATGCAGCTGACATTCTCCATTGGCTGCTCCAGCTGCACCACCACCATCTCTGGTAGCACAGGTGGTAGTATTGCAGCAGATCTTACATACCACCTTCCCTGGAGAATGCCACTGTCCTATAGTTCCTGATACCCTTTGGCTCATTCCTGGAATGGGGTCACCAGTGTCATGTGCATGGTCTTCGACTGTGCTGATGTGCCAGTGTAGATTAAGTTTCATCTCATAAGTCACTGTCTTATTCATATTTAGTTTTATTTCCTCCCTCACTCGATTTCTGTTCTCATCTTGCACTCCCTCCCTTTCCAATTTTCCTCACAACTCATTCTATAGTTATATGTCTTTCTACATGATTTCCATCCCTACTGCTTTCCACCTGCATTTCAATCTTTCTCATGCAGCTCAGTTTCATTGTCTCCTATTGTTCCCTTCCCCTGTCACTCTTTCACCTATTCCGATCTTATTTTCCTCACAGTTTGTTTCTCCCATCCTGTGTCAGGCTCTTCCCTCATTTTTCGTTCACTTACTCTCTTTCTCCCACCCTTCATTTTTAATCTCTCTTCCATCCTCCTCATATCAGTCAGTTTACCATGTGTCATCCTCTCTTTTTCTCCCTCACCTCTCTGCCACACTCTGACATCTGTGTCAATTGCTCACTCTCCTTTCTGATAGTCACTCTCTCACTCTTCCCTAATAGTCTTGCCCTCCCATCCCTGTCAGCCTGTTTTCTCTCCTTGCCAATTGTTCTTCTTCCACATTGCCACTCTCCCTCCCTATAAATATATTTTCTCTTCCTATGAATCTCTCCCTGTCCCCTGTGAATCAATCTTCCTCTCCCTCCACGCTAGCCTCTCTCTCACCCATCTGTATCAAGCTTTCCCTTTGCCCTGTTTCTCCCTCCTTCAGTTTTTCTTCTCTAGCCCCACTTTTATGTCCCTGTATTTTTCTTCTTTTTTTCTCTGCAGTCAGGCCAGCACTTCTAGCACTGCTTACCACAATCAATGTAGTTTCTTGTTACACTTTCACTATTGCAGTTAGACAAACATATAACATAAATACAGATAAGAAACTTGAGTAAACAGTACACCCCTTATTCAGCTGTGCTTTGTGGTGCCTTTATGCATGTTGACTCCTTTTCACTGCTCGCCACTGGAGATGTTGCGAAGTTTTGTTTCGCTGGCAAAGTTCCGGCAAAGCTGTCAAATTTCTGGCAAAGCTGTCAAATTCACCTTCGTGAATAAATGCACAAATTGACAACTTTGCCACTTCACATTGAGTTTTCCTGGGGAAATTGCTCTTTTTCAGATGAAGTCAGGCAAAGTTAAGGTGAAGTTAAGGTGAAGCTGAAACTTTGCCAGTGAAGCTGCATAACTTCGCCTGAAAAAGTGACACTTTGCCTGCCAAAAATTTTGTGAAGTTGGCACTTTGCAAATGTGGCAGACTTCACAAATTATTTAACGGAGCAGTTTGCCAACTTTACACATCTCTGCTTGCCACTCCCCCAAGTCAAAATTCCTGTCCCATTTGCCAATCTGCATTACCCTTCTTCAAGAGTTTTCAGAACAGAGCAGCACGAAAGAGCCATTCACCCTAATGGGCCAGCCATTGCTTAACCAAAAATGAATAAACTGGGTAAAGCCAGACAAGAAGAAACCTGATTTTGACCCAGGCAACTAGCTGCAGATCCCTACTGATTAACTACAGCATTCAGACTGTTATGTCATTTATTTCAGGAAAAGCACAGTATAACAGTATAAACTGTAATATTTTTTCTTCCTGTTTTTGGTATGCCTAGGAAAAAGTTTGTGTTCCTTCGGTGGTCATTGAGCCTGCTTCAAATGATGATTATGATGATGAAAAGGAGGAGCTGCTGGAGGCTGATATGAATGGACCTGAAGAACCCCAGGAAGATGTTGTTGCATTGAGCACTGAAGCAGAGACGCCAGTGGTTCCAAGCGTACAGGAGACAATGGATGAGGGTACTCCTGCTGCTGCTCAAGTGGAAACTCCAGAACAGACTGTGCCTATTGTGACTGAAAGTTCAGTGCCCCAGGAGATGCCACCTGGCTTTCTCTTTAAGGTAATGTTTCTGTTTGTGAGAGTGTAACAGAATGTAGTTTTCTAGACAGGAGGGATTAATGGCGCTGGAAGCCATGCTTTTCCCATTATATTAAGAAGTTAAGTTATTACTATATATTGGCAGACATAGAGGATTCTCCCCTCCCCCCACTCTACCAGCATGTAATATGACAACTCTGCAAAACCAAATACAGCACAGTAGGAAACAGCGCAGACAAAACCTCAAAAGTCAAAACCGCACTTGGAGAATCCCCCTGGAGAAGAAGGAAAATGTAAGTTACAACATTTCAGCTGCAGAATAAGGGGTGCTAGCTGCACATTCGAGCAGACTTGATAGACCTCAAGGTCTTTATCTGCTGGCAAATTTCGTATGTTCGTATTTCACTGAAGTGATGGTCTATGGTGGTGTGGTGTTGTAATAGTGAATCACACTTAAAAATTTGTGGCAGTATTCTCCATGAATGGTTTTGACTTGCACGGTTTTCACCATGCTGTTTTTACTGCACTGTATTTGGTTTTGTGGAGCTGTCATAGAACCACAGAGAGACAGCCCAAACCCCAACAAGCCAGCATGGAAACAACAGGCTCCGAATACACTCAATGTCAAAATAAACTCTACTGCACAGGAAGAAATTTACCAAAATTATTTATTTATATCAGTATCACACAAGACACAAGCAGCATGAAAACAAAGGCTGTCAATGCCTAAATGCTCCCATAAATAAATAATTTGGGAGTCCTTGTCAAATATCCACTGTTCACTAAAACCACCAATAGCTGAACCTGGTTCAGAATCAATGAGTATTTCCTGTACCCCCCACCCCTTTTCCTCAGCATGAAGCTGAAAAATGGAAAATATATCCTTGTACTTTTTTCCCAGTCAACAAAAACAAAACAAATCTTCTTGGACCTGAGCTGAGATAATCAGTTGCAGTGACCAGAGCACAGATTTAAAGGGCATGATGACCTGCACAGTGATAATCTACTTTTGAAATCTACTAGGTTTCTAAGTAGGCAAGAGATAAGGCAGAAGCCCATCGTGAATGTCTCCCACAGCTATGTGGGCATACTAGTTATGTATCATGCCCCAATTTAAGTGCTTATCGATAATGTCTTTAAAGATATTAAAGTTCTCTGCTTTGACTACATGGTGTGGTACAAGGGATCCACTCAGGGACCTAATCTGAAGATTTTGAGATACAGGAGTTAGTGTAGTAGTATTTTTATTGAAAGGGTTATTTAATGACAGCAGCAGCCAACCAGCCAGAAATGCAGAGACCCAATGTTTTACACGAGTGTGTGTGTGTGTGTGTGTGTGTGTGTGTGTGTGTGTGTGTGTGGCGTGCGCACGCATGCCTGGTTTGGCATGAGTAACTAGTGCTACACAGTAGTAGTGTTGTGCTGAACCAATTAAAGTGACAGTGCAAATAAAATGAACTAAAGTGCCACTTTAGAGTTGACGGACCTAGTGTTTGTAAGAGTGGGGCTAAAAAGATCTCCAGTGTAAAAATTAGGTAAAATATTAAAAAAACAAAAAAGGTATGCCTTAATTAAAAGAAAAAATATTTCAGTGTTTTGCTTTAGTTATAACTTTTTTGATTTCACTATTTTTATGTATTGTATTCCATTGACAATTTTGTTACTTGCACTCATAAGAACCTCATCAGTGCCAACCTTAAAATCCTCCCCAAAATGGATGTTTATGGCTTTCTTCAGTATACACTGCAACCACCCATCTTTGGGGGATTTGAAAGTTGATACTCATAGAGTTTGTGCAGTAGGGGGGTTAAAACAACTCGACAGAAAAAATTTGGTAAAAATAGTGAAACGTGAAAAATGTATGACAACATGCAGTGCCTTAATGACCCTGCACAAAGTGAGTTAGTGATTAGCTCACAGCCTAAGGGGCTCTGTGCAAAGCAAGTTAGGACTTATCTCCTATTACAGGTATTTGCACAGGGCCTGAAGGGCTGTGTGCATTCTTCTTGGGCCCTGCACAAAGCATGTTAGTTCTTGGCTCCTGATTTACACAGGGCCCGAAGGGTGAAGCAGTTTAGGCCTTATCTCATATATCATGGATTTGCCCTGGTGAGAAAAGGTGGCAGCACTGTTTGTGATGTCAGTCGAGGATGAGTAAAGTGACTCATGAATTCTGTGACTGTTCTAAAGGCCGAACCTGATCTCCCTAAATCCAAGCACTTTCTTGGTTATCAGATTAGTCAGTTGTGTACTTTATGATCCTAGGCTGAAAAAGTCTCTACTATAACAAGTAGGTAAAATATTTAAAACAAAAACATTATGCCTTAATTAAAAAAAAAAGATAATTTCAGTGTTTTATTTATTTTATTTTTTTAGTCATAATTTTTTGGGTTTGACTATTGTAATATATTTTATTCCAGTGGCAGCTTTTTTACTTGCACTCACATTAACCCTGTTGGTGTCAACTTTCAAATCCTCCCCAAAATGAATGCTCGTGACTTTTGTCAATGTAAAATGCAAACACTCATTTTTGGGGGATTTGAAAGTGGACACCCCTAGGGTTTGTGCAGTGGGTGTTTAAACATACTTAACAGAAAAATTACATAAAAAAATAGAGAAACAAAAAAGTTATGACTGAACACACAGGCCCTAATGGCTTTGCACGAAGTAGCTTAATAATTAGCTCCTGAGATGCATAGAGCCTAAGAGGCTCTGTGTGTTCTGCTTGGGCCCTGCACAAAGCTAGTTAGTTCTTGGCTCCTGATTTACACAGGGCCCAAAGGGCGAAGCAGTTTGGAGCTTACCTCCTATAGTATATCATGGAGTTGCCCTGGTGAGTAAAGGTGGTGGCCACGTTTGTGATGGCAGTTGGGGATGAGTGAAGTGGCTCATGAATTCTTCCTTTTTTTTTATATTTTGACACCTCTCTCAGCTGGCATCTGGCCCCACCTTTGGGCTCCTGCATCTCCCCAACCCCACCACCTTACCTTCTCGTGGGGACATACTTCTCCCATATTTCTGTTATGGCTTACCCCCTCCATGATAGCGTCCTCAGGCTGGGTCAGGTCCCTTGGATTCTTCATTTAGCATCATCAGAAGAGAGCCAGGCCAGTGGGTGTGGTTTCTGTGGGACAGTAGGGCAGCTATTCTGGTCAACCGAGGGTGCTGCAACAGTTGATAGTGGGGCCCCCAGTGCCTCTGCCCCTGTGCAAAGGTCTACTGTTGCAGGAGCAAAGAACCCTGGGCCATCTGGACCTGAAGCCCCTACATCTGCATGCATGGCTCCTGAAGGCATCGCCATTGCTCAGTTTGGGATATCTCAGAAGGTGGCTGATGTTGTAGTGGGTGCTAGAAAACCATCCACCAGATATACCTATTCAATGAAATGGAAGTGGTTTACTTTGTGGGCCACTTCACATAACCTGTATCCATTTACCCGCCTGGTAAATCAGGTTCTGGAATATCTGCTGTCCTTATCATATCCAGACCTGCAACATTCCTCAATCAAAGTACACTTGGCTGTTATATCAACTCTCCATGTGCCTGTGGATGGCTGTACGGTTGCCCAGTTGGAAGTAGCCTATACTGTACGTTCTTGAGAAGCATTTTACATATAAAGCCATCCATTTGAAAATCAGTTCTGGCCTGGGATCGGAATTTTATTTTGGAAAAGCTATGTTTGGCTCCATTTGAGACATCCATGAGTTGTGGTTTATGTTTTCTTTCTAGGAAAGCATTATTTTTAGTTGCCATCACTTCTGCTCAAAGGATTTCAGAGCTGCAGGCTTCAATGTGTGAGCATCCTTATTTGATTTTCCACAAATACATGGTGTCTTTCCATAGTAATCCTAAGTTTCTACTAAAGGTGGTATCTGAGTTTACTTCAGTTCAAACTATCCACCTATCAGTGTATTACCAAGAGCATGCCAATCCAGGAGAAATATTGCTCCATACCTTAGATGTGCATAGAATACTCAGGTACTATACATACTGTACTGTACAGAGTACTGCAGAAAGTCCTTGCAGTTTTTTGTTTCATTCACTCCTGGGAAAGAGAGCGCACCAGTTGATAAACAGTGCCTATCCAAATGGCTAGTGCACTGTATCACATTCAGTTACAGGAAGTATGGTAAAGAACTTCCTGGTGTGGTTTGTGGTCATTCCACTAGAGGCATGGCCACTTCTGTAGCTTGTTTTTGGAATGTTTCTGCTGCACAAATCTGTGCAGCTGCTGCATGGAGTACTGTCCACACCTTCAGTAAACATTAAAGTCTGGACATTGTCTCTCGTAGATGATCTGGGTTTGGCCTAGCTGTGCTACAAGGTGTACTAGCATGTGCCTGTAGGTTCCAGTGGCCCAGACTGTTAGCTTTTGGTATTGCATGGGACTTGTTCCAAAGGTGTGGCCTAATGAAAGAGATATCCTTGAAGAAGATAGAACAGTTATATAAGAACTTACCATTACAGTAGATGTTCAAGAGAATTTCTTTCATGAGGCCATGCTGTTCCACTCTCATTCCCCCTTCAGGATTGTGACAAAGGATTTTTGTCTTGCTGCCTCCATTGCTGTTTTTGTCAGGACTCTGTCTCATCTGGTAAGCACAGTGCTGGGATCTCTCCTGGTTCCCTAAAGGGAGGTCCTCCGAGCATGATCTCCAGTGGGGAACTGAAGAGAGGAGGGACCGCCCATATTTATGTAAATGTTGACGCCTGCAAGATCATGCACTTAGGCAGGAAGAACCAAGGCGCAGAATACCATATGGGGGCAGGCCCTAGAGGTCACCGAGCTGGAAAGAGACCATGGCATATTCATTTTACGGGACCTGAAGGTGGCACAGCAATGTGAGAAGGCGGCGGCAAGGGCCAGTAGGATTCTGGGATGTATTGGCAGGGGAATAACTAGCAGGAAGAGTGAGATCATAATACCCTTATACAGACATCTTGTCAGGCTTTACCTGGAGTATGGGGTCCAGTTCTGGAGGCCATACCTCAGGAAGGATGTAGATAGAGTAGAGTCCGTCCAGAGGTGGGCCACAAAAATGGTAAAGGGTCTTAGTCATCTGTCTTATGAGGAAAGGCTAAAAGACTTCAGCATGTACTCTCTTGAGCAAAGAAGGGAAATGTGGGACATGATTGAGACCTTCAAATATATCAGGGGAATAAACAGGGTGCCAGTAGAGGACATCTTCAAGATAAGGGAGCAATCGAAAACTAGAGGGCATGGTTTGCTGATAGTGGGGGGCTTCAGGGAAACATCAGAAAATTCTACTTAATGGAGAGGGTGGTGGAAAACTGGAACAGACTCCCAGAAGAGGTGGTGTGGACAAGTACTGCGGGGGATTTAAGAGAGCGTGGGATAGACACAAGGGGCTGTTAAACATGGGGAGGGGGAGGGGCAGACAGCAATAACAAAGTCCTAGCAGCATACTAGGCATACTGGGCAGACTTGGTGGGCCTGGCAGTCCTTTTCTGCCGACACATTCTATGTTTCTATAATGTCTTCATGGGGGGCCCCTGGTTTGCAAAGTTTCCATATGGACCTAGCAGTGAAGTGGGTATAGTTCTAAAAGTGTGGCCTGATGAAAGAGATTTCCTTGAAGATCTACTGTTACAGTAAGTTCATACATAACTGTTTTTCCCTTACTATACTTCCTACTGTATAACAGAATGTAATACAATGTGGCAGCCATTTGGACAGGCACTGTGTAGACACAAGAACATCTGTTTCCCAGGGGAATGAAACAAAAAGCTGAGAGGACTTTCTGCAGTCCTTAGTGAGATTCACATAATATATCAGTATTCTATGTACAGTACATCTAAAGTATTGAGCAATGCTTCACCCTAATTGGCGTGCTTGGGATAATAAACAGGAAGGTGTATTGTTTGATTCAGTGTAAATTCAGATATCACCTTGAGTAGAAACTTAGGATTTGTATGCAAGGAAACTGTCTTTATGAACAATCAAATTGGGAGGCTCACTCTTTATAGCCTGCAGCTCTGAAATCCTTCAAGTAGAAGTAATGGCAACTAAAAATAACATTCTCCATAACAGATAATGTAGGCCACATAACTTGTGGTCAGCTCAAACAGAGCCAATGTCAGTTTCTCAAGCATATAATTAAAGTCCCTGGGAGGGACCAGATTACAAATAGGAGGTTTCACATGCAGAATACCTCTCACATAAGTACAGGAGACCTCTAGTTATGCAACCGAATATCCATCAGTAAGGGTATGGAAAGCTGATATAGCAGACAAATGCATCTTAAGTGAGAAATACTGTAGGTCACAATCTGACAGGGTCAGCAAGTATTTAAGTACTGCATTTACCAGACATCTGAATGGATCCAAATTCTTGGAAGCAGCCCACAAAGTGAACCGCTTCCACTTCAGAGGGCTAGTATGCTGAAGACTTTCTGGCAACAACCAGAACTTCAGCAACTTTAGGAGATACCCCCAAATGTGCAGTGGCTATGTTTTCAGGAGCCGTACATGTGGATGTAGGGACTTTAGGTCTGGATGGCCCAGGGGATCCTTTTTCCTGTGACAACAGACCCAGACACAATGGCAGAGGTACTGCAGGCTCCACCACCAATTGTTAGAGGAGTGGAAACCATATTTGCTGAGGCCATAATGGAGCAATGAAGATGAGGGTAGCACCCTCCATCTTCAGCTTGAGTAGTACCCTCTGTATTAGAGAAACTGGGGGGAATGCGTACATGAATTTCCCTTTCTAAGAGAAGGACAATGCATCTCATCAGAAAACTCCAAGCCCTGGAGTGAATGACCAGAAACATGGCAGTTTTATTTTAATTTTTTTGTTAATAAAAGTATTGGCTAGTCGACAATGTTTTCTCTCAGCAGGTCCAATGAGAATGATCGGTGAGAAAAGGACTGAGAAGTCATAGCACTGCTTACATTTATGTAGACGCTGGCACATGACATTGTCGTGGTCAGCCCCCGACTAGCAAAAGATTCTGATTGGTCCTAGTGCCTGATGGCTGTAGCTCCAAAGGTATGGCCTAATGGGAGAGACGTCCTCCAAGAAGAAGATCAAGAACAGCTGAAGAAGGCCAGTAGGTATTTCTAAAGAGCTTCCATCTAAAGTTAAAAGTAGTGATGCTTTTAAGTTACAAGGTCCGTTTCAGTAACGTAACAGATACACAGTTTCAAAAGGAGCATTGTCCAGTTTCAATTTGCATAAATGGGACTTCAAGTAGTTTATCATTAGATGGGTGGGAGTTCTCATTACAAACACTTGTGGTCACATTTTCAACTGGACAATGAGTGACCCTTCTTTCTAAGAGTTTGGGTAAAATAGGCCATAGTGTATTTAATTTCTGAATCGATGGAAAGTCAGTTTAGATAGGATGGTGCAATGATGTGACTGCTGGTCTTAAATGCTGGCAGATTTGCATATTTCATTGTATCAGACCCTCTTTTGTCACGCTCATTAGAGATAACATCATCAGTTACTATGGTCCCATAATGAAGAATTGGCAGCAGGTTTTACTGCATAGTCTCAAACTTTGTCTCAGACAATAAACAATCTTGTAGGCGATAAAGACACTCAAGTCTTTGGTGTACTTTAGTTATGAATTTTACTAATCTGGGTAGAGAAAGTGGCCCTTAATATCTAAAGGAGTCTAGCATTTCTGGATGATGACTGTTGATGATAGAGAGACACCAAGTTTAGAGTTTATTTTATTTATTTGTAAGCCCCCCCCCCAGAGTCTAGGGGTATCTGGATGGTAAAAGGTGGGAGGGGGCACTATACAACTCAAGCAACCACAGTCCAAGGAATTAGAAATGGAAATAGCTTGTTACCTGGTTCGTTGATGGTAGTGACTGGAAAGCACAGTAACAGGGGAACAAAGTCTGCTGCCGGCTGTTCCAGAGGCTGTAGGGGGAATATTGGTTAGCAGGCAAGCATGCACAGTCACATTGATTAAGTTCATTGTCCACTCCAGAATCAAAATGCAAAACAATTTAATTAACTTTAGAACAGTAACAACCACTCCATGGAGCATGGGGGCGTTGCATTTGCTGGGTTTCCTTCACAGTCATAACTGGAAAATCTGTTGCAACAGTCTCTTGAGCTAACAGGCTGGTTCATTTCATCAGATCTCCCTTAAGCCATGAGGGCTTAATTCCTGGCAGCACTTTAACAAAGAAACATAGAAACATAGAATTTGACGGCAGATAAGGACTGCTTGGCCCAGCCAGTCTGCCCATTTCCCTACCTAATGGATAAGCTGCAGATCCTAGTTAACCAGCAGCCTACTTCTTCTTCCTACCCCAACCCCCTAGAATTGCCTTATGACTGTCCCATGCATGCTGGAATTCCACCACTGTTTTTGACTCCACAACCTCCTCTGGAAGGCCGTTCCATGCATCCACAACCCTCTCTGTGAAAAAAATACTTCTAAATTACCTCTGAGCCCTCCCCATCTTCAAATTGTCCCCTTGTTCTTGCACATCTTTTTTTTGAAAGATGCTACCCTCTTGGACTTTGTTGATTCCCTTGAGGTACTTGAAAGTTTCTATCATGTTCCCCCTCTCCCTCCTTTCCTCGAGGCTATACATATTAAGCTCCTTAAGTCTCTGTTCATACGTCTTCCAGTGCAGACCCTGCACCATTTTAATTGCCCTCCTCTGGACAGCTTCCAACCTGTCTATGTCTTTGCAGAGACTGGGTCTCCAGAACTGCACGCAGTACTCCAGATGGGGTCTGACCAGCTGTCTGTACAGAGGGATAATAACTTCCTGTTTTCTACTAGTGATGCCTCTCCCTATGCATCCCAGTATCCCCCCAGCCCTCCTTGCTGCCCTCTCACATTGCTTGCCTACCTTTAGGTCATCTGATATGACTACCCCCAGGTCCCTTTCCATTTTTGTTGTTGTTAGTATCTCACCCCCCCATTGTGTACTCTTGCCCTGGGCTGGAAAGACCACCACATGAGGTAGCTTGGTACTAATAGTTTCTATAACTCATATCTCATTCCTTAGCATTATTTCCCAGCAGTTACATTTCTTTTCAGTCAGGCTCTTTTCCAATAATTCCATTCCTATACCATCACTCTGGGCTCATGACTGCACAGGACGTTTCTACTGTCCCAAACCCTTTCACTCTCTCTCATTTCATTCTCATCTGTCTGGTCTCACAACTTCTCCATCATGGGGCTAATGCACATGGAGCAAACCCTTCTTTCAAATGGTCTTATTTCTGTAAATTTCAGTTGATGTTTCCTTAGCAAGAACCAAACGACCAGAACCCTTTCAGACATCCAGTCGCTGATGCCAATGCTCGGCAGCTGGGCCTTATTTCAGGTGGTTTGGGGTACCCCCGGCCTTGGTCCCAGTAACTCCCAACATTTTCCACTCGTGCAGCGATTGCAATCTCTGAACTGACTCATTAGGGGGACCTCTGCCAGTGCCACACTGGAGCACCTGATGGTCTGCCACCTAGCCGGGGTCCCAAACAGCACTCCCCCAAATGGACTTTCCCACCTCCACAGCCTGCTCAACTAAGTAGTCCCAACTCTGTGGCAGCCAACAGCCTGGGGATTAGAGGTAATGCTGCCACTCCTATGCCTTCAACTGATTGGGCTGCCATGTCTGAGCCTTGCCTCGGGCCCCATTGCCATAGTGGGCCTGCCCACAGGAAACCTTCTGACCCACAGCTGAACTCACCCATGGGCAAACTTTCTCTGGGCTGTAGGTCCCATTGGTGCTTACCCCACCAAGGTGCCGAAGTTCACTTGGCAGGCCCCCAATTTTTTCTTCCTCTCCCCAGGCTTCAGCTCCCAATTGCACCATCATGCCCCTTTTGTTGCTCCAGTGCTCCCCATTGCTTCAAACCCAAACTGTCACTTTCCACTTCATGGTTCTTTAAGGGTGGAGGGTTGGGGTGGCAAGCAGACCACCCCAGCCCCGGCACGGCCCTTCGGCTGAACTTGTGGGTTGACACCGCCACCTTCTCTATAGTACCAGTAAGTAGCATTAAAAACACTCTTTGAGGTCAGCACATCCATAGCGTCAGAAATAATGAGCTAGCACACAGCATTTGAAACCCATTATATGACATTTATTTTAAACATTGGCAACATATAAAAAACTTTCATAAACTGTTTTTCTCACCCCAATGTTAAATTTAAAAGTCATCCACCTTCAGCTAAGGTGTAAATAGGCTGATAGCATCCCAGTGCTTTAATAAAGACAGACCCATCTTTTCTCTGTGCAAATCAAAGCAAATTTAAGGCAAAACCGTGCAAAAAGGCTAGAAGAGGTGAAATTAATTAGGCCAACAAACACACCATAACACAGCACACCGAACACTCGGATGGCTACAGAACCCAGAAGCATGCTTACATATCGACCGTCTTAGATCATCTTCAGAGCGTCCGAGCATTCAGTGTGCTGTGTTATGGTGCATTTGTCGGCCTAGTTAATTTCACCTCTTCTAGCAATTTGCTGTTATGTGCATGGCATTTTAGTCAAATCTTAAGCTTTTTGTGTGGCTTTACACTTAAATCTGCCTTGATTTACACAGAGGAGAGACAGGTCTGTCTTTATTAAAGCACCAGCACTAGGACGCTATCAGCCTATTTACACCTTAGCTGAAGGTGGACAACTTTTGAATTTAACATTGGGGTGAGAAAGACCCTTTATGAAAGTTTTTTATATGTTGCCAATGTTTAAAATAAAGTTCATATAATGGGCTTCAAATGCTGTGTGCCAGCCCATTATTTCTGATGTGCTGACCTCAAAAAGTGCATTTTATACTACTTACTGGTTCTAATGAGATTTTGTGATTCCGAGGTATATGTGCACTGGCTCTAAAATTGATATATGTAGTCCTCTGGCTCCCTAAAGATAGTATTCGAGCTGATTTTTTTCTTGTGAACAATTGACCCCGCCTTCTCTCTTTAGATCTCTCCCGGCCTCAGTCCAGTGGCACCAAAACCTTCCCTTTTATATCCACAAGGGAGGGGCCCCCTGCTGGCAGCAAACGGGCCCTACCTCCCAGACTCACTGGCACCATGGTTCAAATTTCCTCCTAAACTACACTGAGCACATAACATTTTTGTTTGTTTTAGTTTTTATTGACCGGGTAAGTGCACTAGACAGACTCTGCCTGTTGACCCGAGGGAGGGGGATACAGATGAGTGCCAACTGACCTTGAACCAGATTAAGCTGCTGCAGGGTTTTAAATAATTGATTAGCAGTTTTTTCCTTGGGACAATACTGACTGTACAGAAAGCATTTATATAGGTTTTCTAGAAGTGTTATGTTTGTTAAGCACAGTGAGGCAAGTGCAATGCATTTTCACAATGTTTTAGAACTTTTATGAGCAAAACGCTAATCGATTTTTAGAGTTAAATAAAACCCTGTGTTGGTGGTATTTTTAGTGAATGGGGGATATTTTGGCCATGGCACCAGGGAAATTCCCCTACTCACTGCTAGAGGGTGCTGTGGTGGAAACTGGGCGATCAGTTACTGGCAGTCAGGAGATGGAAGACGACGTCCAAGGGGTTGAGGAACAGGCCTCCTCCTCCTCAACCTCTCTACCACGAGAGGCTCCATTGAAAATTGATTGATCAGCTTTGGAGGCCTTGGTTTTGGCAGTGGAAGAATGAGTACAGCACCAGAAAGGAAACGTAATTTACAGCTCAAGCACAGAGATGCATGGCAAAGGTGATGGAATGGAGATGTCAGCAACAGAAATCAGAAACTTGATTGAGGCTGAAGAAAAAAGTTTTGGGAGAAACAGGGCCAATTGGAACAGGCATTGTTAAGGAAGAGCTTGCCAAAAGAACTGAGGCCTGCTTCTGAGAGTAAAGATGCCAGGACAGGTGTACAGCGATGGGAAGGAGAGCAGCAACTGGATAAAGATACTGGACAGCAATTGGGAGAAATATAGCTTCTCCAGACAACAGTCTCTCTGAGCCTGCGGTAAATAAACTTACGGTGGCAGATGTATCGGATGGGAGACATGATATGTGTCAGGAAGGCAATAGTGTGTAGTTAGTAGAACGGGGGAGACTTCAGAGATAAATCTGGATACTAGTCAGTCTGCTGCCCCAACAGTCACACTAGTTACTGGGGAACGTGATGTATTGCAAGGGAAATGTATTTCATTTAACATTGGAGTGTCTACAGGGGGTTTGCTTAGAAAATTGCCAGGGAAAGAAAGTGTTGGAAAATGAGGAAAGAGGAAGGGAAAATCCCCTGAAATTCGACAAGAGCCTACCTCCCCCGTACAGCAGGCATGGGTTGCACAGGCCCTGCAGGGTGCAGGCTGGAAAAGAACTTCAGATGGCATGGGCTGGGATGCTAATCTCTCCATGGCATTAGGAGGAGTTGGTACTACTGAGACAGCCTTAGTAGAAAGTAATGGTCAGAACGCTGGCCCACCGGCGCAGCGGTTGGATTTCTGCTTGTGGCACTGGTGACCTGGGTTCGGGAATGGACTCTGGTCATCGGAGGGCTGGCCGGGGAGAAGGATTGAGCATCCTACGACTGCTCGCCTTCTCCGGGGGAGAGGGAGGGATGTCATTGGTGCATGGGGGACCCCAAGTAGAGGCCAGGGGTGCCACAACAACCAATGTCCACAAGGTTCCTGGGGGCGGGATGGACGCTGGCAACATTGCACGTTCCCGCCCTCCTATAGGGGGAAAAAATCAGCTTGCCTCTGCTGCCTAACTGAAGCCCACCCTTGAGCTGCAATCAGCTCCCCAGGCTGACTCCTGCCCTATCCCACCGTTCACGGCACCCTAAGAGCTGGGGGTGCCATGTCTCCACCCTGGGGGTAATCCAGGGGGTCCCGGGCGTGTGACTCATGTGGGGATGCTGCAGCTGAGGGGTCTGTGACCAGGCGAATGCCCGGCAAAGTGGAGTGGGCACCAAAAAAGATAAAATCAAAAAAAAAAAAAAGTAATGGTCAGGAGGGTAGGGATATAGCTGCCACAGTATCTCAAATTAACCCTGGTCAAAAGTGTATAAATGGGTTGGGAGCTTCCCTTGATAATAATGATGTGAATCCTATGCTGGAAAATATAGTGAGATTGGACCAGGGAATATCCAAGGGGTTAGCTGAGATGGCCCCCATTGATCCAGCAAGAAGTTTGAGAGGATAGAGCTCAGCCTGTAATGGTAACCTTGCCTTCTGAACCAGAGGTGGAGACCTCTACCCCGTGGAGCAATCTGCATTACCTCCTAGACCATCTCCTATTGTATGGCACACAAATGTAAGAAATAGACTATTTCCAGAGAATGCACAGCATAAGGCAGCACCTGCGCCGAGACGTAATGCTGTATGTCTGAAATTCAGAGGGGACATGGCAGATCTCCCAAATAGGCCCTTTGTGGGGAGAGTATTGCTAAAAGAGAGCATGAAATATTATGCGTATGAAGTGTACACATTGATACATATGCCAGGTGATTCTATTTTTGACATTAGTTTCAAACATCCAGTAGGCCTGGACAGATTTTGGAAACTATATACGGATTTGAAAAATACTGGACTTTGTAAACCTTATTTGGCTATACCACTGACGAAACCTAGGTTTAAAAAAATAACTGTCCTTTTTCTAAATGAAGGAGTGAACATGGTGGATATCAATTATTGGCTTAAGAGACATTGTACAGTCAGTGGTGCTCCAGAACCTATCTTGGACGAGGAGCATTTCTGGACGGGGGGCTGGAGATATGAGGTTACCATACAACAAGATTTGGGTATTACCAAATATCTGCCAAACTGTCTCCTTTTGGAAAGAGATAGAGGGGTAATTTTCTACTCAGGTCAGCCCCGTGCCTGCTATAAATGTGGGGAGGTGGGCCACCTTAGTAATATCTGTGAAAAACAGAAATGTGACCTGTGCGATGCTATTGGGCATATAGCGGCTCAATGTCAAGTTCCTCCAAAATGTAACTTATGTGAAGAACATGGGCACATATGCAGAACTTGCTCCTGGGCAATGCATAATAGTTTGGATACCACATTACAATTGGAGCAAGGTGGCTATGTGGCAAATACACAGAAAGACAGATTAAGGATGCCAGAGCTACTAACACAACCTAGAGTGGACTCTCTGCAGACCTAGAAAGGTATGCGCCCAAGTACTGTGAGGCTTGTAGTTGGAAATATTAGAGAGAGAAGCCCAGAGCGGTCATCACGGCTAGTTCCAGGGGAACAGGGAGGACAAAATGGAGTTACGGTGGATACACAAGAGAAAGTGGATGGTGTATGAGTGGAGTTGGAAAAGAATGCACCCCCCCCCCCAGTGAAGTGAAAGCTACAGGGCCTTCAGAGGTGGTGGATCCCCCCCTGGAAGCAGTGGTTGTTAAGGATGCCATGTTACCCCCAGACTCAAGAACTGACATTTCCTTCCAGAGGGTAACAAGATCAAAAGCAGCGAGGCAGATCTTGGAGCCTGTTCCTGGGGTGGATGAGATGGACAGCATCCCAGTGACTAATTCTTATGCAGTACTAATGGGTGTGGAGGAAGATGACATTGGGGGGGACTCTGATGTGTCCTCAATCACTTTTTGGTGCATCGGAATGCAGGAGATTTGCAGCCTAAGGAGAAACCGAAGCCCAAGAAGTGGAAGAAGTAAAGATTATACTGTTTTTCCTTCGTGTTTTCTGATACTTTAAGTTTTCCTTATTGAAATATGGTCCTTTTTCTTTTACTTTAATATGGCTGGAAATATTAATATTATAACTGCAAATGTGAACAGTGTTAAATCACAGGTGAAAAGAAACCTGACGTTTGCTAGTTTAAAAGAAGGACAAGGGAATGTATTTTTATACAGGACACAAGGCTCCATACTATACAGGAGATGATGGCTGCGCAAAAAGAGTGGAGATGGGGACCTTCACTGTGGTCACTGGGGGACGATCAATGCTCAGGATTAGGGATCATGTTCACAGGACTGGAGGTAAGGGTCTTAAAAGTGCTAGACCTATACTGGGGAGAGCCATGATGGTAGATGTTCTTATCCATAATGAAACATACTGTATAGGCTAATCAACATATACGCATCCAAACAAAGGCAGATAGAGCAACCTTGTTTCAAAATATTACCCCATACTTGCACACTAAAAAACAAGTCTTATGGGGGGGGATTTTAATTGTGGGTTAACACAGAGAGATTGGGGAACGCAAACAAGCAAGATTTATATTGATACCAATGCTTTACAAAAGATTTTAACTATCAGTTGAGAGATGTTTATGATACACTTCATCAGACACCAGAGCATACATTTTATAAAGGAACACTCTCCACAAGGATAAATTTTTTTCTTTTTGTCTTCTGGAGTTCAGCCTCTTAGTGTATCAGTGTTACCCTTAGAAACTTCTGATTATCTGGCATTGACGATGCTGATAGGCCAGAGTCTGGTGATTTCCTTTGGCAGGGGCTACTGGAAACTGAATGTGGAATTGTTACAAGAAGAGGAATACAAAAGGGAAATACAGGAATTTTTAGAGGTCCGGAATGATATGTTATTTATGTATGACTCGTATATTGAGTGGTGGGAAGATACTAAATGGAAATTAAAGTCTTTGTTTATATCCCTATCCTATAATAGGGAGCAGAAAAAAATACTTGAAGTATCTGAGTCTGCGGGTGAAATACAGTACTTGAAAGTTTTGACAGTAATGAAAATAATGGGTAATGACCTTAAGATATAGCTCACTGAGATCAAAGCACAAGTGAGCTATTATCTGAGACAGAAGGAAAAAAGTACAGCAAAACAACAACAATTTGTGACAAGGGGACAAAAGAACAGGTGAACCCTTTTGGCACAGAAACTCAGATATCCACTAGGGAAAACATGATGGCCTTGGTAAATGGTACAGGACAACTGTTTCAGGATAGATCGGGGATGCAGCAAATAATACAGGAATATTTAAAGGCTACGTATCAGAAGGAAAACATGGGGGAGGGGGTTTCTTTATTGCAATACATAAAACCACCAATATTGACACCTCAGGAAGAACAGGGATTAATGGCTCCTTTTAGTTTAATAGAAATTCAGGAAACTGTGTCACATCTATCGGCATGCACCACGTCAGGTAAAGATGGTTTACCAAATGATTTTTATAAATTATTTATTGATACAGTGGCTCCACAATTGCTGTTAGTATTTACGGCAATTCAACAGGAAGATTGTTTAGCCCCCGCATGAATGAAGGGGTGAAAACTTTTATTTATAAAACAGGAGATAAGCAGGGCATAAGAAACTGGAGACCTTTAAGTTTACTGACGTCCGATTATAAGATCCTAACAAAAATCTTGACGGTTAGGCTAGCAAAAGTTGCCACAAAATTGATCCACCAAGTACAAACATGTGCAGTACCGGAGAGGACTATTGCACAAAACTTAAGTTATGTTAGGGAAATCATGGAACTGGGTTTGGGGAACCAGCTCGAGGGGTACATCATGTCATTAGACCAGGAAATGGCTTTTGATGCCATGAGGCAAGAACATATATGGTCCACATTGGAATACTTTGGTATTCCGGTACAACTCTGTCAGTTATTGAAAACGTTAAACAGAGAGGCTCAGGTGACCTCTTTAGTAAATGGGAATTTTAGGATACCTGTTTTTTTTAAATGGGGTTCGACAAGGATGCCTCATAAGTCTGTTGTATGTTTTTGGACTAGACCCTGTATTACTATTAATAGAAGACTCAGGATGGATTACACCAATACACACTACAACAGGGATTGTTTTGGGGAAAGTTACTGCATATGCAGATGACTGCACAGTAGCAGTGGCTGATTTGGAATCTGGGATGGAGGTACTGAGACTGCTAGAAGCTTTAAAGAATACAACAGGGATAAGGTTGAACAAAGGAAAAAGTTAATCAATGAAATTAGGTGGACAGGTAGATTTCCCCATTCCGAAGGTAACGGGGCACATTAGAATTCTGGGTCTACTTTTTGGTACACAGGAAGCAGAGAGTTTGAACTGGGAACTGGTATATAATACTGCATTAGCTAAAGTACAAAGATGGAAATCATGGAAGATGACGAAAAAGGAAAGAGTATATTTGGCAAGGGCCTATATAGCTCCTTTGTTTTTGCATGTTTTGCATTTGTACCCACTCCCTTCTGCTATGCATACAAAAATGATGGATTGTGTTTTTTACTCCTATAGGGCAGTCATCTGAATCCTGTAAAAAGAGTACATATGTACAGGTCATGGAAAACAAGGGGCTTGAATATGCTATAACCCCTGGTATTTTTGTTTGGGAATTATTTTTATTCTACTATTAGACCTGTCATATTGGAAATGGAAGGTATGTGGAAAAAAGATATGGAACTTTGGGGTAGCCAGTTCCTTACAGCATGGGGAGGGGGCGATGACATGATACAGAAAAATTATTGCCAGGTTACATACAACTTACCCTGAAGTATGTTCGACAGTGGGGTATTGCATCGTCTGATTTTATCTCAAAAGATAAAAAGAAATTTTACGCAGCTGTTGTGGAAAAATGTTATTGGGAACAACCATTTTTCACATCCAAGATGGAATAGTGTGTCAAGACATATTTAATAGTATAACGGAATCACGTATCCTATTAAAAATGTAGGATGTGGTGTGGCTTTGTGGACATCAGAGGCTTAATGCAAAGGGCAATCATGAGCACAAGGGAATTGAAGAAAGATCGTGTGGGGTCGAACAGTGTGCTGGACAGATAGAAACTATGCCCCATCTATTTTTTGATTGTATATTGGTTAGGTTTTTTTGGAAAGAGCTGGCTACCTTTTGGGGGGAACATGTTTTTCAAGACATGTCATATTAAATTCTGGTATTGGGACAGATCCCAAGGAAATGGAAACAATGGCAGAAAAGCATGATCAGAGTCATTTTAGCCTGCATTAAATGGTCCTTGTGGCAGGTTAGGTGCTCAATGGGTACTAAAGAATGTAGAAATCAGGAGAGAGGTTGTGCTTTTTAAAATCCAGAATGAACTTGATAAAATTTATCAGTATGAATATAATACCAGGAACAAGACAAAGGTGATTAGTTATGGAAGAATGTGTCATGGGTGGTATGAGGAGAAGGGATGCGGCTTAGGTTATTATAAGATAGTTGCAGATTTCCCCTACTTCGACAGTGGGAAGGAGGAGTGGTTGTTTTGATAGATACAAAAAATGTGCTTTTCAATACCACTAGTATGCTGAAATACTGTTTTTTTCTTTTTATGATTTTATTTTTTTGAGTTGATAAAGATTCTGTAGATTGGTATTATTTTGTATATGAACAAATATGATTCTCTTATGTTATGTATTTTTCTTTTCAGTATGAGGTAATACTGCGTTATTTATTTATTTTTTTTGTGTAATTATATGATGACAATCTGACTTGTATATTCTGTTTTTGTTGCATGAATAAAAAATTCCTCTACTCTTTTCAAGAAGTGCCATGGGATCTTTAACATCCACCTGAAGTACCACCAGAACAGGCAGATGGGACCTCGGTTTAATGTCTTATCCAAAAAATGGCAACTCAGGAGGGCAGCACCCCCCTCATGTTGCACTACAGTATCAGTATTGGGATATTAACCCAAATGCCTGGTGTGGGGATAGAACTCACAGCCTTCTGATCTCCCAGCCTCAGAGGCTAGTGTGCTATCTGCTGAGTCACAGACACTAAATATTAACTCAATTTAACAAGTAAGTACCCAGAGGGTGCTTACATATTTACATAGTTTTTGTTGACCAGAAGAGGAGGGCTAGGCAATTCTCCCTATTTTCGCCTTGCCCTGTTGGGGTTGCAGATGCAATCTGACATATTGAATCAGGTTGAGCTGTTGGTGGTATTATTAGCACTATTACCTTCGTCAGAGAAAAATTGGTCTTGATTAAACTTCTTTTTTTTTTTCCGGTGGGAAGGCTGCGAGTCTGTTTGCATTAACACAGGTATTATGCAGAGCCCAGTGCTGCAACCAGAACAAGAACCCCCACCTGTGATCTCACACCACCACTCAAACTTTGCAACTCTGTCTACAGGTAATGTGATGCTGGCATAACACACACAAACGAACCACTATATAACCTGCCACCAAAGCAACAGCAGAAACATTCCCTCAGAATTAAACAAATCAACTGTACAGAAAACATGGCACTCTGTGGAATTCAAGCACTCAGTGGCACAAAAGAACAGCTATAGTAATTTGCTGCATATTGTGGCTATCAAAATGTTGTACTCCTACATATTCTGCAAGTTTAAATTGTAGTGTATAGGCTTAGAGGCACGCAACATTGCTTTAGTCTCAGTTTTTTCAAGACCAGGTGATTTCCAATGAACCGAGACCCGAGCTGGGAAAAGTATTAGTATTTAGTGTGTCATTGATGCAATCCACTGGATTTGAGTGGCAGTAAATCACTGCATCACTAGCCTATAATAACATTTTTAAATTGCCACAAGTAACAGAAGGGCCCCCAGTACTGATCCTTCGGGGGGAACTCCATACTTAAACTCACAAGTCGATGAGATTATTCCACTGTAGAAACATAGAAACATAGACTTTGTCGGCAGATAAGGACTACTTGGCCCACCCAGTCTGCCCATTTCCCTACCTACTGGATAAGTTGCAGGTCCTAGTTAACCAACAGCCTACCTCCTCCTACCCCCAGCAAGAATTGCTTTATATCTGCCCCATACATTCTTGAATTCCCCCACTGTTTTTGACCCCACAACCTCCTCAGAAAGGCTGTTTCATGCATCCAGTACTCTTTCTGTGAAAAAAATACTTCCTTACATTGCCCCGAGCTGTCCCCCCTCTATCTTCAAATTGTGCCCCCTTATTCTTGCACATCTCTTTTTCGGAAAGATGCTATCCTCTTGGACTTTATTGATTCCCTTGAGGTACTTGAATGTTTCTATCATATCCACCCTCTCCCTCCTTTCCTCAAGGGTATAACATATTAAGCTCATTTAGTCTGTCTTCATTTGGCTTCTGGTACAGACCCTGCACCATTTTAGTTGCCCTCCTCTGGACTGCCTCCATCCTATGTCCTTGTGGAGATGGGGTCTCCAGAACTGCATGCAGTACTCCAGATGGGGTCTCACCAACTGTCTGTAAAGAGGGATACCAACTTCCTGTTTTCTACTGGTGATGCCTCTCCCTATGCATCCTAGTATCCCTCAGCCCTCCTTACTGCCTTCTCACATTGCTTGCCTACCTTTAAGTCATCTGATTTGACTACCCCCAGGTCCCTTTCCATTTTTGTTGTTGTTAGTACCTCCCCCCACTTTGTGTACCTTTCCCCTGGGTTTTTGTTTCTCAGGTGCATTACTTTGCACTTCTTGCATCGAATCTAAGCTGCCTTACTTTTGACCACTCCTCCAACTTTGCTAAGTCTCTTCTCATCCTTTCCACCCCCTCTTGTGTATCAACCCTGTTGCAGATCTTTGTGTCATCTGCAAAGAGGTATACTTTCCCTTCCAGTCCCTCTGCAATGTCACCTATAAAGACATTAAAAAGGACTGGTCCCAGTACTGAATGAACCCTGCAGTACCCCACCAGTAACCCCCCTTTCTTTGGAGTGGACTCCATTTACTATTACCCTCTGCATCCTGTTGTCCAGCCAATGTTTTACCCAGGCTACAACCCTGGGATCCACTCCAAGGCTGGATAGCTTGTTTATTCATCTTTTGTGTGGGACTGTGTCAAATGCCTTGCTAACGTCTAGGTAGGCCATGTCCACAGCCCCTCCCTGGTCTACTACTTTGGTCACCCAGTCAAAGAAATCAATTAGATTCATGTGACATGACCTTCCTGCTGTGAATCAATGCTGCCTTGGGTCCTGTGCCCCACTGACCTCTAGGAACTCAACAGTTCTTTCCTACAGAATTGATTCCATCATTTTCCCCACCACTGAGGTCAAACTAACAGGTCTGTAGTTTCCTGTCTCTGTCTTGCTCCCACTTTTGTGAAGGGGAATCACATCTGCCCTTCTCCAGTCCTCAGGTACCACACCATCCTCTCATGATTTGCTAAAAAGGGTAGTCAGTGGTGTCACTAGTTCTCCCCTTAGTTCTTTTAGAATTCTAGGGTGAATCTCCTCAGGCCCCATTGCTTCATCCACCTTCAGTTTTAGGAGTTATTTCAAGACCCTTTCTTCTGTGACTGGACTGGTATCAACCCCCCTATCCAGAGTGCTTCTATTCTTTGGTTTAGGTACCTCCCCCTCCTCTTCTTTTGTGCATACTGCGCAGAAGTATTCATTCAGTATCCCTGCTTTTTCACTGTCACCTTCTGCCCACCCTCCCTTCCCTTTATTAAGCCTCACTATCCCTTCCTTGGTCTTTCTTCACTCCCTAATGTACCTATAAAAGGTTTTATCCCCCTTCTTAACTGAGTTGGCTATCTTTTCCTCAGTTTGGGTCTTTGCTATTTGAACTGCCTTCCCTGATTCCTTCTGCTTTAACTGGTACAGTTCTCTGTCCTGTTCCTTCTGTGTTTCATTATACTTCCTGAATGTTATTTTTTTCTCCTTAACCTTCCCTATCACCTCTTTTGAGAACCATAGTGGTTTTTCCCTTCGTTTTGTTTTGTTGATTTGCTTCACACAAAGGTTTGTTGCCTCTGTGATGGCGGTTTTGATTTTTTCCCATTGTTCCTCCACCCCTCCTTCTTGCCCATTTGCTAGTGCTTTTCTGAGTCACTCTCCCATTTTTCCAAAGTCAGCCCTCCTAAAGTCCAGTACTCTTGCTTTTGTGTGGCTTGACTCTATGGCTGTATTTATTGTGAACCACACTGTTTGGTGGTCACTTGTTCCCAGATGGATACCCACTTTTAAGTCCAAGATCCTTTCTCTGTCTGCGTTTGAGAGTACCAGGTCTAAGATTGCTTCCTCCCGAGTGGGATCCAACACTAGCTGTCTGAGGCATGCCCCCTGTAGGGCATCAAGAATGACCTTGCTCTTGGATGTGGCTGCAGCAAAGGTGCTTCAGTTAACATCTGACATATGCAGGTCCCCCATCAACAATATCTCCCCTCTTTCTGCCATTCTAAGGATGTCTTCTATCATTTCCTTGTCCAATGCCTACCCCTGAGATGGGGTCTGTATACAACACCCATACAGATTGTGGTGCCATTTCCTGTCTCCAGGGTGACCCACAGTGCCTCCTCTACTCCCTGTTTACTCTTTAGTGCCATTGCTTTGATCCCTTCCCTTACATAGAGAGCTACTCCTCCTCCTCTTTTACCCTCTCTGTCCCTTCTGTAGATGGTATGTTGACATCCCAGTCATGGTTCTCTGTGTACCATGTTTCTGTGACTGCCATGATATCCAGCCATCCCTCTTCCATCAAGGCCACTAGTTCAGGGAGCTTGTTACACAGACTATGGGCATTGGTACTCATCACCCTCCATTTTTTGATGGCCTTATCCCTTTTAGCCCCATCTCTGCCTTTACTGCCTTTGTCTTTTTCTGCATTTACCCCATCCTGCTCCCTATTGACTTTTCTACCTTGGTGTTTACGTCACTAACTACCATGTTTTGTGGGAGGAGGCTGGGATTTCCCTGATCCTTTTCAGTGTTCCCCCTTGACTAGTTTAAATGCTTGCCAATGAAGCATTTAAACCTATCACCTATGATCCTGGTTTCCCTCCTGGACAGATGCAGACTATCGTGCCAGGATAGGCCTGTACCCCTCCAGGTGGATCCCCATTCCCCAATGAAGCCAAAACCCTGAGCTCCACACCAGTTTTTCAACCACCCATTGAATCCCATAGTGCGGAATACCCTAGCGTACCCCTTGCCATAGATGGGCAGCACCTCCGAGAAGGTTACCGTATGTGCTACTTGTCTAAGGCCCCTCCCCAACTCTACAAACTCCTCTTGCACTGCTCTGATCCCATTCCCAGTCATGTAATTTGTACCTAGGTGGATAATGACATCCAGCTCCCTCCCTCGTGCAGCAGCTCCCGTGATCCTGAGGATTCGCATCCTGTCTTTCCAAGCAATAGTGCCAGACAGGTGCCTTACCTACCTCTCCCCTTCCTCCCCCAGTTCTACTCCCCTAATGATTGAGTCCCCCACCAGAAGTTTTTTCTTCCCCATGAGGTCCTGTGCCACCCTCCTGTGGGTCTCCTTTGTGGAGGTTCCCAGCATCCTCCTTGGTCTCCACAGCAGGTGCCTCCATGGAGGAACTACTGTCCACCAGAACAGCGTATGAACTGTGGAGAGGCACAGCTGGAGGGATGTGCCTCTGTTCCACCACCCTCTCCCTCCCTGATCCCACCTTGGTCCAACCGCTCCTCTTTTTGGCAACCTCTAAGGAGGCAGCAGTGGCCCTGGTGGTCCCTGGGTGGGGGAGGAGGTTTCATAAATCCTAGCCAAGTCAGCCTGGAGACAGGCAGGCAGCCTCCTCCACCAGACCAGAGAGGTGCCTGCAAATAGGGCAGCATTGCAACCTCCAGAATGTCTCCTGGAAGACTGCCACCCCACAGCCATTGCACTGCACCACTCCCATTGTGTCTTATTTTGTGGCCTCTCTTCTGTTGCTTTATATGCTTACTCTCTCCTCCCTCTATTTATTTTTCCACCTACTTTCCTACTGCCTATGTGCCCTTATAGCTCTCGCTCTTCCTGTTCCGGGACAGGAACTTCCTGTATTCTTCAGTAGTCTCCTTCTTCCTTGCTCAGAGTCAGACCTCCAGCAGCTAGGGGGGAGGGAGAGCTACTCTTTTGCTTCAAGGATGACAAAACTAATGTATCTCAGTGATCCTTCCCTTCCTACTGCCAAACAGAAAGTTCCTGTTGTCAGTCAAATCCAGTGCCTATAAAAGTAGAACTGGCTAAGGGTGGGAGGGTTAAGGGGGGAAGGAGGGCAATTAGTAAGAAAAGTTATAGATTTTTAGTTAGCTGCTCCTTGCTCTGAAAGCAAGATACATGTCTGCCAAAAGCCTGCCAAATAGTCATCATAATAGCATGAATCCCAACTTAGGTATCCAACCACAAATACAAGCTCTAATCAGTGGCTTACCTTTATGTCTTCAAACTTCTATTTGTATGTTCACAATTCATTTCCAACATCGGTGCTCTGATGAAGCCATCATTAGGGTGAAATGTCATCCCATATGTGCGTTCCCATCATCCATGTGCATCCAGATGCTCTCCCTAGTGGTTACCCTGGCTGGAAAGGGAACTTGAAAATATGGAAGGGCATAAATAAAGGCCTGTATTTTTAAGTTATTGCCATCGCCACCGATGTTGTAATGAAGTATGTGAGCATGCAGCTAAAAGTTTGAAGACGCAAAGTTGAACCATGTTAGTGCTTGTATTTGTGGTTGGATACCCAAGTCTGGATGTATGCTGAGTGTGCCAGTACACTTGGTGCTAGCACAACACATATTAACAAGTTCAGGTCCACATGTGCTGTGTACCCCGCAGTGGACTGTTAAGGTGATTTACACTATTAGTGCACTGTGGTTTTGTTCTCTGTAGAGTCATCAAACCGCTTTACTTTTTATTTTCGTATTTTACAAGTTTTGGCCAAAAACACACACTAAACCAAGGCTTGTTTCCAGGTGCATCATGGAGGCACAGTGATGTTAAGGGACTTGCTCATGGTCACACAGTATGTAGATGGTGGCTGTGGGATTCAAATCCAGTTCTCCAGGTTTGTAGCTCAGTGCTCTTAACCCCTATTCTATACTGTCTCCCAGTCCACTCCATAGGAGCCTGCCCCAGGCTTTGCCGTCAAAGACTGTTGATAAATCTAACATTGTCAACAAAATCAAAAGCCTTGGTCAAATCCATATTGTGCCAGTCAGCAAGCCAACCTCTGTGGACCTCATCCATAAAAGTGACCAAGGCAGTGTTTCTAAAAGCCACATTGGCAGTTATATAATAACTTGTACAATAAGATAAGTTGTCAGTTGGTTATAGATCAGTCTTTCTTAGATCATAGAGAGAGAGGAGAGTACAAAGATGGACCAATAGTTGTTGCTGTGGGTGGAGGTGCCACCCTTATGCACAGGGATTACAAGAGTGTGCCTCCAAGTAGCCCAAGAGATAGAGAGAGCGAGCGAGAGAGAGAGACTAGGTATTGTACTGACTGGTTCGCTGATCACTGGAGCTGATGATATAAAGTGTGGGGTTCACACCATCAGTTCCTGTGGATTGGTACAGTTCTAAAAATCTCAGTAGTTTAAACACCTTAGTCCTTGTTCCAGTTTTAAAATAGAACTGAGGCCTGTAAGATATGAGATCAGCATTCCATGCTTGACTGTCATCATTTTGTTTTGTTTTTTTAATGGCATCTAGAGTACTGACTGTTTCAATAAAAACTGCGATCATTTAAACAGGGTCAGATTGCTCCATCACCAATTATTATCTTTCAGTGCTTTTGTCAGCATACAGTCATTTAGTAAATGATTCAGATCAATATACGTATACTACAGTGACACACTTTCAATGTATAAAGATATTTAAAATGCACTTTTACAATACTGATATCTTAAAAATGAATTATAGTAGTTCTAGGGTTCAGTAGCCTGTTTAATGTTAAACCCCTAACTCTATACTTCAATTGCTTTGTCCCTGTTCAACAGATTTGCAAGAAAGTTTGCATATGCAGTGGGGGGAGGGGGGGCTGGTATAGTCTATTGACATGCCAAGTTTCATTCCAGTCAGATATATGGATTTGGAGGTATGTATAGTGCACTTTTAGGAAAAATCAGGTTTTTTTGCTGGTTTTTTTTTTTTTTTGTTGTTGTCATCAGATGGTTTGGGATTTTGGTCTGAAATTTTCAGGGTAGAAAGGGCTTGCCCTAAAATGATGCCTTTCAGTGGCTTGGTGAAAATATTAATCAGTTCCCAAGTTATAAGGATTTTAAAATTTGGTTCTGAGCTTGCTCAGTAAGGTCTTTTGGATAGATGTTTGATACCCTACTGAGCATGCTCAGAGTTGAAATTATAAATCCTTATAACTTGGGAGTGTATTAATATTTTTTCAGTAAACCAATGAAAGATACCATTATGGGACAAGCCCTTTCTACACTGAAAATTTTGGACCAAAATTCCAAACCATCTGGGTTGTATTATAATGACACGGTAATGCTCCTATAGTTAGGGTTGAGTAGGCTGTTGAATGTTAACCCCCTAATTTTACACTTTAATGGTTTCACACTCCTTTAACAGATTTGCACCAAATTTTCCACACACTGTCTAGGGAGCAAAGTATCATGAGGTGCCCAGTTTTATTCTGGTCAGATGTGTGGTTTCTGAGATCTGTATAGTGCCTTTTGAGGAAAAATTAGTTTTTTTTGCTGTTTTTTTTTTGTCATCGCTTAGCACCCAGAGAGTTTGGAATTATGCTCTGAAAGTTTCAAGGTAGAAATGGCTTGCCCCAGAATGGTACCTTTCATTTGTTTGGTGAGAAAATATTAATCCATTCTCAAGTTATAAGGATTAGAAATGTCAGTTCTGAGCATGCTCAGTAGGCTCTTTTGTATAGATATTTGATAGCCTACTGATATGCTCCAAACTGAAATTTCAAATCCTTATAACTTGGGATTGGATTAATGTGTAAACATGTCCCATGGCATAGATCTACTCTCCCATTGCAGACACATATTGCTGCTAGAACTGGCAACTGCACTATGAAAATCTAAGGTAAGTGTGGTTCGATGTATTTCAATGGGGTTTTGAAATTTGATGTATACCTTTGTCATTTTCACATATTTTCACCTCAGATGTTTAATATGGCCTTTTTTGGACCATGCCTCATGATCAATTATGTTAGAATTAGGCACAACAGGCCTGAAATGTGATTTTGTGATTTCTTGGTGAAATCACCTTTTGAGCCAGATCTGAACATGTTCACTGCCCTTGCTCATGAGGTGGGGTCATAAGAAGGTTATATTGAAAATTTTTGGTCAAAATATGTAGCAATGACATAGTTATGATCATATGTTGAAATTTTTCTATGCTCGCTCATAACTTCAGTAATTGTTAAAAAATTTGACCCCAGATTTTCAACACAGTCATTTTTTCATACCACCTCATGAACGTGACAGTTGTCATTTTTTAAATCCTGGCCAAAATGTGTTTTCACAGCTGTGGTGCAGAATGACATTTTGGTGGCACCCAATGACCTTTTGATGGAAATCTGAAAATTTTCAGCTGCCTGGTTCATGAGGTGGGGTAATAAGAAAGCTGTGCTAAAAACATGGTGTACAAATACAGTAAAATGCTCAAGTTATGACTGAACATTTCAACGTTCACTCATAAATTGTCAGTGTCAGTTGCTCAGCAGGTAGCACACTCGCCTCTGAGGCTGGGAGATCAGAAGGCTGTGGGTTTTATCTCCACACCAGGCACTTGGGTTGAATCCCAGTACTGACACTGTAGTGCAGCATTGGGGGGGGTGCTGTACTCCTGAGGTGCCATCTTTCGGATGAGACGTTAAACCGAGGTCCCATCTGCCTGTTCTGGTGGTAGTTCAGGTGGCTGTTAAAGATCCCATGGCACTTCTCAAAAAGAGTAGGGGAATGTTTTATTATTATAACTGAACAGTAAGAAAACCAATAATTCACAACATATAGTACAAAGAATATAAAGAAAATGCATCAGGAAACAAAAAGAATCTGCCTTAAAATACATGGAAGGGAAAAAATAAAAAATAAAACTCTCAGAAATGTAACAGCAAAAACATACATAATGTCCCTTAACCAGGGATAAATCAATCAAATCATCCTATTTTATCCTTCAAAAAAGGAACTGCCTTCCAACGAGCAATCCACACAACATAAATCAAATGTTTCTATTCAAAAAGACAGTGTTGATATAAATCACGTTCAATCCTTTCAATTACACATAAAGGCGGCTGATACACCTGTTGCAAGATGAATTTACATCTAGCTTGCCATAAATAAAATTTAATCATAGCAAAGATAAGTCTTACTACCCTTCATCAAAAGTAGTATGGCATAGCAAGAAGCCACCCACCACCTCAGCATAAGTAACAGCATGCTAATAACAATTTTTTCCATTGTACAGCTAGATCATGCCAAAAAGCTTGTACATACAGACACTGTATGAAAAAATGATCCATGGTTTCTTCCTGAGCCATACAAGTCTGCTGAGGACACATCCTTTCTGAAACCATTTTATGTTTGGCATTGCCCTGAACAAAGCCTACCATGGCTACTAAGCCACAGTACATCCCACAACTTACTGTAGGAGGAATAAGCTTATCAGTTAAACATTTAAGCACTCGGCCATGATGGGGGTCTGGTACACCTTTAAAAATAGGAGAAATAGAATGAGTTTGAGATTGCAAAAACAAATAAATACGTTTACTGGGTTTAGGCAAAATCTGTTCTGACTGAATTTTCCATTTATTTAACTTCTTAATAGCAGGTCTCAAATAGGCAGGAAAGGAAGGGCCTACCCACTGGCAAGTGCCACAGCCTATATAAAGATCCAAGCCAATGATGCGCATACATTACCCATACAGCAGGCTGCGGCCTAGCCAAATCAACCAAATTCCTATGAAAGAAAATACTGAAATAAAACGTAATGGGATTAACACAGTTTTAGCCACCCTGTGCAAGAGGGAGATATAATACATCCCATTTAATCAGGTTCAACCTACTCCCCCCATATAAACTGGAAAAAGAGACTAAGAAGAACGGTCTCCAAATTTTGGGGTAAAGGGTATACAACACTAAGATATAAAAAAAATGGGAAGTAGAAATGTTTTAACAAGAGCAACCTTTGTCTTCTTTGGCTGTTGCCAGGAATTCCAGACAGCAACACGGTGTTTAGCAATCTCAAGTTTCTCAGTCCAGTTCAGAACAGCATTATCCCCTTTCCCAAACTGGATCCCCAAAACCTTAATGGGACCCTGTAGAACAGCAATACCCTGCAAGTCCGTAGTGTCAGGAGGTGTAGCACCAAGAGAGTACAAAAACTCTTAGATTTGTTCAATGATGCCCCAGCCACTACCGAATAGGTATCAAAATGCTGCAATACTCTGTGTCCTGAGGTAGCATCAGAAACAAAAATACACACAGCATCATCATCGTATGCTGAAATCTCGGCACACACGGAGCCATGTTTAGGACAAATCCCAGAAATAAGAGCATCCTGATCAATGGGTCCAAACAAAAAACATAAAGTAGGGGGCTCATGGGACATCCTTGTCAAACCCCCCTATGAATAGGGATGTAAGAACCCAAATAGCCATTTACTAGGGGCAGGGCAGAGGCATGCCTATATAACAAAGCAATCCAGGAAACAAATGTATCAGGTATTCCATAAGATTGCAATACCTGAAATATAAATTGATGAGGGACCCCGATCAAACACCTTCTCCTGGTCGAAGGACATGAGAAACCCAGTAACGTCATCATCTTTCCCCTGTTCCACTAATTCCCAAATCAGTAGGAGATTATGGTCAATGGTTCTACCAGGAATAGAACAAGTCTGGGAAATAAAAATCAGGGTAGGAGCTACTTGCAGCAATCGAGCATTCAAAATCTTCATTAATATTTTTAAATCAGTATTCAAGAGACTCAATGGTTTCCAATTACTAAGGTCACCCCTGTCACCCTTCTTAAATATCAGAATTTGAATGGAAATACACAAATGAAAGTCAATTTTCTGATGCTGCAAACGCCAGTTAAAGACAGCCACAAGTATCTCACAAAGAAGGGAACTGCTAGATTTATAAAATTCAGAAGGTAAACTATCAATTACCGGGAGTAGTGTCATTCTTTAAGCAAGAAATTTCCCGGGCCACCTCTTCACTACTTATCGGGGAGAGCAGGGGTAGGAGGGATGTATCAGCACAAGCCAGAAGGGAAAGGGATGCAAGGAAGTGCCTTATGCTGTGGTCATCCAAAGCAGGAGCAGAATACATGTCTGTAAAAAATGCAGTAACTGCCTGCAAGATGTCAGGTTCAGTAGTACATATAGTACCATCACAGCCCATTACCTCAGTCAAAACCCGATCAGAAGCCCTCTTACTACTACAGTCGAAAGCATCTCCAAACCCCTTTTTACCAGGGGAACAAACCCTATGCTCAGGTACTAGAGAAGCTGCTCTGGAATACTGCAGAGCCTCCATTTCTTTTTTTACTACTTGTACTTGGGAAGTTAAATTAAGACAATGTGTATTGATAGTAGAATACAATATTTCTAAATGGGTCCTCAAGGCTAAATATTTTTTATACTGGGACACTGTAGTCGACTTGGAAAAATAGGTAGCAAGGGACTGCAGGTCTCTCTTAGTGTCCACCCACCACTTGCTTAAGTCATCCGCAAGCCCAGCCACTGTTATACATGCTTTCAAAAGGTCATGAACCTGCTGAACAAAAAGGGCATTATCTAGCAGGGTAATATTAAAGTTCCAATAACCCCTCCCAGTAGAAGCATGGGGTCCCACCTCTAGAGTAGCCGTCAGTACAACATGATCCGAAGTCTCAGCAGGGATCGTCCTAGCATGAAGGATGTGTTCCACATTATCAGCAAAAAGAAAGTCTATTCTAGTGGATAGATGGCCTTTAAAGAAAGTATGCCCACCCTGTAAGTGACACACCCTATAGGTATCCTGAAGACCACTAACAGTGAGAATATGATTGAGACAGGTGGTATCACAGAAGTCCTTATCAGTAAGGGCCCCCCGTCTTGTCTGGCCACCACACAATTAAAGTCACCCCCCAAAATTATATGTTTGGATGTAAATAAATAAGGCTTGATATTAGTGAAGAGGTCAACCCTGCCCTTTTTAGTGACTGGAGCATAGATATTAATCAATCTCCATGAAGTGTGTAACTTAGTAAAGTCCAAAAGGAGGGCCCTCCCAGAAACTATTTCTACTAATTTAGTAGTGTGAAATCCATCCCCTACAAATAAAACCCCAACCCCATCACAAGTGTCCACCCCAAAAGAAAAAAAAGAAGGGCCCCAATGCCAAAGCTTCTTAGCCAATGCTACCAAAGAAAGGGTGTTTAATCGGGTATCCTGGATAAGACAAATATCACCTGACAATTCTTGCAGTAAATTAAAAGTCAGCAGTATACGTCGAGAATTCTTTACACTATTAGCATTTAGTGTAGCAATGCTCAGTTGCACAGCAGGGACCATAATCAAAAGGGAAAACACACAAAAATAGGGGAAAGGGAGCACTCAGGTAATCTTCCCAGACCTAGTGCTTCAGCAAGGGTGAACACCAAGTCGTTGAGGCCTGATTGTGTGATCAGCGTCCCGAGATTTGTCACCCTCAGAATCAGAGGATAGAAGAGTCTGAGATGAAGTATCAGAATCACCCCCCAGATCCAAAGACTGAGAATTCTTAGAAAGGACAGCAAATTTATTACTAAGGGACACCCCAGTACCAGATGAAGAAGCTTTAGCCATCTTAGACCTGGATTTTGTCTGTTTCTGCACCCTCCTTTTAGCCTGCATACCCGATTCAGGGGGCGGCATGACCAAATTGTCTACAGCCGCTGCAGGATCCACAGTAGCAGTCACTTCAACTGTAGCAGGAACTGGGGGAGGAAGACCTGTATCAAGTTCCATAGGAGCTACTGGGGAGAGGTCCAAAACAGATGCTACAGGGATGGGGGAAGGAGGCTCAGGAGGCTCATCAACCACCTTAGCAGGAGCAGTGGAGGGGGGGTCAGGGACAACCACAGCAGGATCAGGAGAAGGTTTAGCAGCACCAATATCCTTCTTCTGTGCCTCAGTAAGGATAGTATCCTGATTGGGACAATCAGTTCCGTTGTGTGTGGCCAAGGGGCACGTGCAAAACCCATGCCCAGGTTCATTACACAAGTTACATTTCAGCTCATTCGTACAATCCACACTAGCATGCCCTTAGGAAAGACAAAGAGAGCAATGCAACCTATCACACGCAGCACTTAAATGCAAACAGGACCCGCATTTAAAGCAAGACCGAGGTTGGCCCGCATAGAAACAATGACCCTGCTCGTGGGCCCAAAAACAGGCTATTTGACAAATGAATGGGGCCTACATTGTTATGCCTCAGCCTCACCCTGGATTTCCAACCACCTGTCCAGAAATGCTGAGAGTCAAAGATAGGTTGCGGTGCTCCCAATATCTCACATCGCTGCTGTAACCAATGAGAAATATCGTCAACAGCCACATTTTCATTTCGAAATAAAATAGTAACAACTTTTATAGCAGGTCGGGTAAGGGGAATAGCCCAAAAGGGTAACCATAGAGCAGTGTATCGTAATGTCTCATACTTGGTCCAGAACAAATCCAGGCCCTGGGGAGTCTTAAAGCTAATGTGAAATAGGCTGTTTCCTGAAACATGAATAAGGGCATAGATCTCGTTCATTAAAACAAAAAACAAAGCACCCTTTATAAGGGTTTTCCCAACATAAATGTGATCTGGAGCAAGAGACAAGCCGCCTAAATATTGCAGGTGGATAGCATTTCTCCTCTGCAGTGGAGGAGGCTGTCCACTGAAAGTGTCCTTTTTTTGAAATTTCTCCCAGCAGGACTTAGCATGATCTCTGGGGTCAGGAGGAAGACCTGGAAGTGGAGAGGCATCCTCCACACAGTCCCCTCATGTAGGTAGTGTGTTACTAGTACCCTCGTCTGCCTAAGAAGAGGCAGACAGGAGCGGTACCTTGTCTGATGAATTCAGCTCTAAAATAGGAGGCTGCACATCAGCAGCATGTAAATCCAAGTCAGAATCAGTAGCGAAGGCAATGGGTGTTGAGGCAGTCTCCCCTTTAGTAAAACCCGTAGAAGTCACAGATTGTTGTCATAGTCCAGGAATTGGACTATGAACAGGATCCGGTACCCAGTGACCCTCTGTTCCGGGCTTCCAGTTGGCACCCCAAAGTGAATTTTCCAAAGAATGAGAGAGGCCTGCTATCCGGTGAGAAGCCAGCAAATAAATCTCCACTCTTTCATGATGAAATGCAGGCTCTACTGCAGGCTGGACCATGCAGGAAGGCAAAGGTAGGGAAACTGTACTTACAGATTCCAAGAGTGCAGCAACATCACTCAAACATGAAGGCAGGGAAATGTCAGAGGGAGAAGCCATAGACATGAAAGATGCTGAGTCATGAGGGTGGCATTCCTTTGATGCAAGTGCATCACAGGGGAGAACAGCAGGCATTTGAATCACCGCAGAAAGAGTTGTCAAAGCAGTAGCAGGCATAGACGAAGCAGCAGGCAGAAAACACGGGTCAGTTACAGAATCAGACTGTGGCCCAGTATAAGCAGTAACAGTATCAGTCGATAGTTGTCAAGAACCAGCATCTGCTGCAATTACAGCCATAACATGCTGCCGATTAGAAGCAAGCAATGACCTGAGCCACAATTCATCCACAGGCAAACATTCAGAAGTTGTACTTTCTAACGATAGATCATGAGACAGTTCTGTGTCCATAGTGTCTGAAAACGCAGACATACCAGATAAGATTAGCTCCTCAGCTGGACTTGCAGAAACGGAGGTCTGTTCTCCTGCAGGTACACCAGCACACTGAACAATCTCTGAGGTCGAGGCCATGGTCCAGCAGCTCCCCTACCACAGAGTAGGGGAAATTTTTATTAAAACATAAACAAAACAAAATACACGCAGACTGCAGAAGAATAAAGATAAAAAGAACTATACAGCAAACATTCAAATAATAAAAATTCTCAAACTTCATAAAATTAAAATCCCAACCCTCCCAAATAAAATACATGACACAGGAGTAATTATACAAGGAATAGGAGACAATGAACATAATACATCTAAACATCAGTAAACAAAAACTGAAATAAAGTTCCAACAAGAAAAAAAAGCCAGGCAGTCTTTCCAGTGGAATTATGAGGACAAGAAGAAAAAAAAAATCCTAAAAGGGGTAATTAAGTAAAAAACCTAGTCTAAGTGGAAACCATTACAGGGACCACTACATTGGAAATGCCCATACAGAAAATGAACATGCAAAAACAAAAAAAAGTAAACAAGTTAGAACCCCAACAAAGCTCTGAGCCCCCAAATCACCAAAAATTCCAATATCTCTCCCATATTCCCTTTTTAATGGTGCGTCTCTCACCTTCCTTGATACGGTCTGTATTGCTTTTAATTTTCTCATATAAATCATTAGGAGACACATATTTTTGTTGAAACAAGAAATTACATTGAACTTGCCATATCCAATATAAGAGAAGTACTGCTATCAAATTTAAAGTACTAGCATTATATTTCTCCCAAGCCGCTGGAAATAGACCTAAAAACAAAGATCTAGAATCCCACCATTTCCACAAGTGGCTCCAATGCTTCTGTTTCCAAATAAACCAAAATTGAACGATAAAAGGACAATCAAAGTATAAATGACATGATTCAATCTCTGTAGGACATGTCCCCCGAAAACAAAACTTATCCGCAATTTGCTTATGTTTGTGATTCCCCCTTGTATTAATTTTCCCATGAACCCCAAGCCAATTAATATCCCGCATAGAAATAGGTACCCTATCATTAGTTAAATGCTCAACAGTCTTTTTCTTCTCTAAATCACTGAAATCTGGGAACACAGTTTCCATAAAAAAGGAGCCAATTATTGCATGATAAAATTGTTTTCAAGAGAGCTCTATAATCATTCAACTTGAAACCTTCCAAGACTTTAATAGGTTAAATACCAAGGACCAATCTGGGGGTAACACATATTTCCTGCTGTTTTTATGGAGAAAACACTCGGCTCGCCATTCTTGCAGGATGCCCTCTATTCGTTCAGTCACCATCCATACCCATACAGTATTAGCCGACTGACAAAGAGGGTTCAGGTTAGTGTAAACAAAAATTGAAAAAAAAAACACCACAGGTTGAATCATACGAACTCCTCCCTGTTTATAGACTAAATATAAAATATTCCTCTTAATAGGATTTAGTCAGCTCCCCCAGAAGCAAGAAAAAAAGATGCTCAGAAGTGGCACAACAAATTATCTAGGCAAAGGAAAAACATGGCCAACATATAAAAATAGGGGCAAAAGAAAAGTCTTAATTAAATAGACCATCTTTTTTTTCCCCATGGACCATTTATTCCATCTGCTCACTTTTTCTCTCCCCACATTTATTTTGATTTCCCAATTATAGTGTGCCATGTCCTGACCTCCAGAAAACAGCCCCAAAATCTTTTGTGGAGAGTCTGTGACCCGGACACCCCCCAGCCAGGAATCCCCAACCTGAAACCCTAGTAAATTCAAACACTTTTACCGAAATTTAAACGAGAACCAATACAGCGTAGAAGGACAGGAAGGACTTGACACAACAATCGACCAGTACTGCATGAATTAAATGACACATAAGTCATCAGCATAACTGATAGTCTTAATTACATTCAAACCTGGCCCTCCTATGCCTGGTAATAATGGAGATCTCTGTAATATACAAGTAATAGGGTCTAAACTCAATATAAATAATAAAGGGCTTAGGGGGCAGCCCTATCTAACCCCTCTGCAAATGTAACATAAATCTCCAAATCACCCATTAACATATGGTCTTACATAAGCCAAAGAGTAACTCATACATAGCCAATTGATAAAAATGGGAGGGAAACCATATGACCTAATGGTCAACCAAAGAAATTCATGTGAAACATGATCAAAGGCTTTAGTCAGATCAAAACTGAACAAAAATCCCCCGGAACAACCTCTGAGCCCCCGAGAAAATAATTCATGTAACACAATCAAGGCATCCTGAATAGATCTGCCAGGAACTGAGCAATATTGAGATGGGTGAATTAAAAAAGATAAGAGTTTTTGCATCCTATTGCCTAACAATTTTGCAAAAATCTTAAAATCAGAATTTAACAAAGTAATAGGTCTCCAATTATTTATATCCTGTTTGTCTCCTTTTTTATACAAAAATATCATCAAACCCTCATACATCTGAGCAGTTACACGATCTTCAGTCAAAAAGGCATTAAAGACAGATGACAAATAATCAGGCATCAAAACCCACAATTTTTTATAAATTTCGGGAGGCAAACCATCCGAACCAGGTGCAATCATGTCTTTCATAGCACTAATCACCTCACTCAATTCTTCTAACGTGAAAGGACTTATCACATCCATTTGTTGAACATGCGTTAAAACAGGTAATGCCGCTGCTTGTAGCAATAAAGCCATATCAGGGGTTTCTTCAAATGGTGTTTCAAATGATTGCTTAACATGGTCTGCAACACATGACAAAATATCTGGTGACCCTTGAACACTGCGGCCTTGCTTATCAATAAGACTGTGTATCTGTCTATTCTGTACTCTAGACCTACAAGATTCGTAAGGATTTACTCTACTCATATTCCCCCGTACTCCAAATTTCTATTCGAAATCTAATGATTTTTGCCTATCACATTGGACCTGAGCCAGTTGTTGTTTAACATCACTTATACGTTTTACCTGTATACCCCTAGAATCCTGTGGTAATGAAAACAGGGAGTACAATTCTTTCCACAATCTAGCAGCTTGAAGGTGATGGGCATCTGAAATAAATCTGGAATGAGTTTTAAAAAACAGTCTGAGACATTCCTTAGTATCCGTCCACCAATCAATTACGGAGTCATAAAGAAAGCAAACTGTACATCTGTCAACTAGCATATCTTCAAGACTGCTACTAAACCCTGGCTGAGACAATAAACATACATTCGCCCTCCACACATCAGGTCCATTCAAACATACCGGACTCAAATTTATATGTAGGCCAATTAAGTTATGGTCTGAAGTTTCAGCCGGTATTACTGTCCCCTCATAGTCCCCAGCAGTCGAAGAACACAACCAATAATCAATCCAAAAAGTCAGTTTCCCTTTTGAAAAGGTATATAGCGGATTCTGTGCAAATACATCCTTAAGACCCAACTCCTGAATAAGGTGCTGAAGTTCATGCACATCACAATATACCTTCCCCATAGATTTCAAATCCAAACTAGAATTAAAGTCCCCCCCCCAAATAACTATCCTAGAAGTCAATAAATAAGGCTTAATTTTTTTCAGCAAGTGAACCCTAGCTGCTTTCTGTTGTGGAGCATATATATTGATTAATCTATAGTTCACTCCATGCCAAACCAAATCCAGCAACATCACTCTTCCAGGCTCAAGATCAACTAGCTTACGAATAATAAAACCTTGTGATGTGAAACAAAACCCCAAGCCAGAACATAAATCCTGGCCTAAAGACCAATAAGAAGGACCTACAAACCAGTCTTTTGTGGCTTGATCCATATCATGCAGAGAATACAAGCGAACATCCTGTAAAAAAAAAAATCAAAATCATAATTTAAAGCCTGTAAAGTAAAAAACGTTGCCTTTCTTTTAAAGTCAGATCTAATACTATTCACATTAAGACTAGCTAGGGAAAACGAAACAGTATTCATAAAGAAAAAGAAAAAAAGGGAAAAAAACTGGGAAAAAATCAGTAATCATTTCTTCTTCCGAGCTCTAGTGGCCCTTTTCTTTACTCCCCCCACTGAGGTCTCTGTTCCTGCAGGGTGGACAGCTGCTGAATCTGATAATGAAGAGGATAAGGGCAAATCTTGATCGTCATCCTCCATAATGTCCCCCCAAGACTGCAAAGGTTCATATAGATTTTCCACAGGAACTGGGAGGAGTTATTTGTCCTCAATCCGCTTAGCAGATCGAGACCTTGTTCGAACAGGTTGAAAGTCTAAAGATGATACTGTCTCTGGCTCCTTGAGCACTTCATCTGAGGGGGAAGAGGAAATCGGGATTGAAACTGAGGAAGAACTGGGCTAGGGAGGAGGATCGGGGGAGGTGGAGCAGAAGTATCCTGAAAACCAGGATCCTGGCATGGTGGTACCTGCTGTCCATGTTCTGCATCCGGGAAACCTTGGAAATCTCTATCAGGTGCAGATGGGTCAGAGTCAGTAGATTTTTCTCTAGCAGACTTATTAATATAGAAGTCATGCTTCATATAGTCCGAAGAATTGTGAGCCGCCCAGGGACATGTACTGAAAGCATGAGAGTCATCTCTACGTAAATTACAAGTGGGGGGAATCGTACAAGTTGAGGCTGTATGCCCCAAGGTACCACATGCCCCACATTTAAGCTGGTCACAGTCTGAATTTAGATGAGACAATGATCCACACCGATAACAAGAACGAGGCTGCCCAGGATAGAACAAGATCCCTCTATCCCTTCCAATATAAAAGCAATTGGGAAGGTGTTGAATACCCTCCTCAGACATCTGTAACTGCATATTGAACTTCCAGCCCCCTGTCCAAAATCTATTCTCATCAACTAAAGCATGGGAAATACCATTCACCTTACAGCGTTTTTCTAACCACTGTATAATATCCAAGACATTCACCCCCTCATTCCTGAACAGGATGGTAATTACTTTGGCCGTAGGTCTAGTAAGAGGTACTGTATGACTACAAAGGGCTTCCAGACAGGTTGGGAGCGAACCTCATAGTAAGCTGCCCAAAATTTATCCAATAGCCCAGCAGAACGAAAGGAGACATCAAAGTTGTGGTCTCCAGGGGTGTGGATAAAGGCATACACATCAGAGGGCTTAAATCTCAAAGAGTCTATAATGAGGCGTTTGCCAACATAAATCCAATCTGGGGGCAATTCCAAGCCCCCTCTATAATAAATCCTTGCAACGAAACATTTCCGTGCAGGTATCTCAGGTTTAATTTTAAATAATGATGCATAAGTAGCTTGTGCTGTAGTAGGACCTCTAGTAGAATAATCCTGCTTAGTAAACACTTCAGGGCCCTTAGAAAGAGAAGTAATAGACGTACCTGGAACTCTGACTGTTGTCTGATATTCTTATCAGCAGGGGAGCGTGGTATCAAGTCCTGTTCAAGGCCTTTGTTAGAAGTACGCACTGGAATTTCTCCTATTGCCAAAGCAGTGGTGTCTGGCGCAGTTCCCGAGGGACTAAGAGCCCTCTGCAGCTAAAGGTATTCTGGGCTCAGACCTAGCAGCTCGCTCCATTTGACTCTCCTCTGGAGCACCAGACACGATGTCCGTTTGGAGCACACCGACTCTGCTAGTAAGGGGAAACTTGGAGTCAGGAACCCACCTCGATTGATCCTTCACCCACCCCACACTAGCAAGCACCAACTCTGGAGACCAGGTGGAGTCATGTGTGGTAAAGAGGAAGGGGAAGGGGAAGGGAAATTAATCTGATTCAGAACCCGCCGACTCAGCCTGCATAGCAGCTACCAGCAAACTATTTTTTACCATACCTGTTTGTAAGATAGGACTGCAAGCAGCCCATTTCCATTTTTTCTCCTCGTCCAGCATCTCATCCTCATGAACAGTAACTCCAGCAGTTTCCAACGTAAGTTGCTCCCCATCAGATACCATGGTTGAATCACTGGCAGAACCCAGCAACTTCTCTGGGTCAACACCTTGTGCACCAGTTCCTGGATCTACAGAGCACCACAGCTCCATGTCCTCACCCTCCAACTCCAGGGACATACTGAGATCACAGCCACCGTCCAGGGACCCCTACTGGAGAATAGGGGAATTTTCCCGGTGCCCTGGCCAAATTCCCCCCCCCCCATTCACTAAAAATACCACCAACAGCTTAATCTGGTTCAAGGTCGGTTGGCATTCATCTGTATCCCCCTGCCCCGGGTCATGCCTGAAAACAGGCAGAATTTGTCTAGTGCACTTACTCGGTCAACGAAAAGTAACTAAATAAATAAATTAAATTTGATAATTTTTAGTATTTTGACACCAAGCTTTCAATAGTCATTTTTCCACACCACCTCATAAACGCGACAGATGTCATTTTTTAAATCCTGGATGAGACATCTTTTCACACTTTTGGTGTGAAGTGACATTTTGGTCAATATATTTATTTATTTTCAGTTTCAGTTTGTTGAGCGGGAGAGGCACACTGAGTCAGAGGTCCTTTCCAGGTGAGACCCATATATAGTATAAATGCTACATGCCATGTTTGTAAGAGCAGTCATAAAATGACTATCTTGAACATTTTGGGACAAAATTAAATAAAAAAGAGTGAATGAGTGAAGAGTGAATGTGTAAAAGTGAATGTGTAAAGAGTGAATGTGCCAGGTCCTGCTCTTCTGCAGGCAGACAGAGTCTTCCCTTGGTGCACGGCCGAAAGGGCCCTGCACATCTGCACCTGTTCACACAGATCCCAAAGGGACCTGTGTGAATGAGGATATGATTCCACTATCTCAAAAAGAAAAGAAATGATTTGCAAAAAGCTTCTTTAATCTACCAATTAGGGTATCTTAATGCTACAAAAGTAGGGAAATGTGGGGTTAGGTTTTCCAACTCTGACTCCCCACCCTGTTCCCAAAGGAGCAAAAGGAAAAAAACATTGGGGTTTTGGGTCTCCAGAGCTTTGGCGAATCAGTGATGTGGTCTTTCTTGTGGTAGTCAGCCCTAGTGCCCACCCCACTGCCTGAGCAAAAAAGTCACACAAGATCTTCTTTTTTCAGCATGGCCCACAGGGCCCTACATGAAAAAAGCTACAACAAACTGTGTTGGCAACATGTGGCAAGACAAACTTGTCTGCATTTGAAGAGTGTATCACTATGAGGCACTGGATTGGAGCTGCACCTTGTGCTTCGGACTGGAGCCTGCAGACTAGGGAGGGAGGGGTGAGCATTAGGATTGACAACCTCAAGAAAGACCCTACTACTGATCCGCCAAGACTCCAGAGACCCAAAACCCTAATATTTTTCCCTTTTGCTGCTTGGGCGTGGGTTGGGGAGTTAGGGTTGGGAACATAGAAACATAGGAGCTGACAGCAGATAAGGACCGCAAGGCCCATCCAGTCTGCCCATTTTTCCTACCTTGTGAATGTGCAATAGGCCTTTACTCTGTCAATGGCCTATTTATTCATACTCATCTGTATTGCTCCCTATGCCTATCCCATGCCTGTTTGAAGATCTGCACTGTATTCATAGCCACCACTTCCTGAGGTAGGCCATTCCAGGCATCCGCCACCCTTTCTGTGATAAAGAACTTCCTCACATTACCCCTTAATCGGCCTCCTTCTAATCTCATGTTGTTCATCTTGTCCTGCTATTTTTCTTATATTGAAACATGTTAGACTCTTTCACCTTGTTAATGCCCTTAAGATGTTTGAATGTTTCGATCATATCACCTCTCTCCCGCCTTTGCTCTAGGGTATACATATTGAGCTCCGTTAATCTGTCCTCATATGTTTTTTCTGATGCAGTCCCTGCACTATTTAGGTTGCCCTCCTCTGGACTGCCTCCATTTTGTTAATGTCCTTGTGCAGGTATGGCCTAGATGGGGCCTAACCAGTGTGTCTTGTAAAGCGAGATTATTACCTCCCTCTTATGACTTGTGATACCCTTACTAATACACCCCAACATCCCTCCAGCCTTACCTACTGCTTTAGTGGTCTGCTTGGATGATTTCAGGTCATCTGTGATGATGATGATAATGCTTAAGTCTCTTTCTTCCCTTGTGATTGCCAGCATCTCCCTCCCAACCTATAGGTAGCTTCAGGGTTTCTCTTCCCTATGTGCATCATCTTGCACTTCTTTGCGTTAAACGCCAGTTGGCACTCTTCAGACCATTTTGCCAGTTTTTCCAGATCTCTTCTCATTCTGCCCACCCCATCTGGATCATCTACTCTGTTGCAGATCTTGCTGTCATCTGCAAACAGGCAAACTTTACCCTCCAGTTCATCTGCAATGTCACTGATGAAGATATTGAAGAGGACTGGCCCCAGGACTGATCCCTGAGGTACCCCACTTGTGATTTGCATCTCTTCTGACTGTATACCATTTGCTACCACGCTCTGTTTTCTGCTCACCAACCAGTTTGCTACCCAGTTGACCAACTTCTGACCCACCCCGAGCCTACCCAGCTTATTAATGAATCTTCTTTTTGGAACACTATCAAAAGCTTTGCTGAAGTCAAGGCAACCAACATCTATTGCTCCCCCTTGGTCCACCACTCTGGTTACCCATTAGTTTGACAACACCTTCCTGTTGTGAGCCCATGCTGTCTTGGATACTGTGCTCCTATGGATTCCAGATGTTGCAGTTTCCTATCCTTAAGGAGTGTCTCCATAATCTTGCCCACTACTGAGGTAAGACTGACTGGTCTGTAGTTCCCTGCCTCCTCCCTGCTGCCACTCTTGTGATGTGGGATCACATCAGCTCTTCTCCAGTCTTCTGGGACCTCTCCTGTGCTCAGAGACTCACCAAACAGTTCTGCTAATGGCTCTGCCACATTTACCTACTTTTGTGACGTTAAATTACCCTAACTGGTGCATCAACAATGCTTTTTGCAAAGATTTTGCTATATTAATTTGTATTTCTACAGATCAATATATTGACAATACAAATTGAATTGGTTAACTCTATTTCACCTTTGTTATGCATTTTCTCACTGTGGGTCCTATTAACAAAAGGTGCAGATGGGATACACACCACGTAACCCCAGTGCATAACCCACCCACACCTGGCCATGCACACTGCACCCGCTGTGTGCTATTCATGTCCCCACAATGCCCCCCACCACATGGCCGGTAGACCAGTTGAAGATGCAGCTCTGCGTGGGGGCAGGCCAAGGACAGGCATGGGGGGGGGGCGTGTCCACAGTCCACACCATTCATGAAGGCACAGGTGCCTTGCATGAAGGGTGATGGCTACGCCATCCAGAGGGCAGCCATAAGTGGTATGCACTCCCCAAGGAATGCCACTGCCGGTTATGGCGGGGATGGTGGAGGTCTATGAACCCCTCACTGTGGCTGCCTCTGTCATTGGCGCACATTGGGAGGGCTGGGGAACTGTCATCTGGAGGTCCCCCACCCCTCTATGCATGCTGTAGGCAGTTTTGCACCCACTGACATCATGGCACACAGTGGACGCAAGGGATCCAGCGAGGGCCTGGGCCAGGCAGCTGATTGACTGCCTGGCCAGGTCCTCAGCTCCATGCCTGCCCACCCCACTGAAACCTGTGTGCCATGGGGCAGGCCCAGGTAAGGGAGCCAGGCAGGGCCCGATGGTTGTGAATGCAGTCCCTGCGCAGATCTCCCATGGGTGTGGAGCTGTGTGGAGGGGGGAAACGTGCCATTCGTGGGTACCCCCTCCCATGTTAGTGAATAGGGCCCTGTGAGTTTGATTCTGTACCCTGGAATTTGTCTTGAACTCCATTTTTTTTGTCATTTTCACAAATTTGTATTATTTTTTGGTTATAATTCTCCAAGGTCATGCTTTAAAATAGGTGAATGTTTGTCTAGTGAACCTTACCTGGTAAATAAAAACTAAATACATGAACTATAGGGACCTGACTCCAATATTTCATTAACAATGTAATTTTAGCCATAATAGTTTAAACATTATGCCTTTTTAAAAGTAATTTCTTCACAAAGGGTTTGAAACAATTTCTTAATGAATTTTTAGAGTCTGAGCAACACAGATACACTGTGTTGGCACACTTTGGTGGTTGGTCATTACTGCTAGTGAAACCACATTTATATAGCTGAATAGTTCTGTAATACTAGGCAGAAAGAAATTTCTGTATTAGAGATGTTATCAACTGTGACAAGATAAATGTGTATTTATTTACACGAGTATGGTTTCTTTTATATTATAGGCAATTAACTTATCAAGATGGAGATAAGCAACACTTGATGTAATATTGCCTGCTATATCAGAAGATACTAGTGGTATTCCATCAAGGAGGATCACATTAAGATTTCTAGTTTTATTTGCAGTGTTCTGTTCAATGTGATTTGTAAGGCTTTTCATACATGCTCCATATCTTTTTATGACCACTTAGGCTGTCTTGTTGTTTGTTTTCAAACAAAGAAGCCTTGGCTACCTTGATTTTCAAAGTATAGATATTTTGTAGATGCTTGTATTTTGCCCAATCAGCAGCCCAGTTAGCAGGTTTGTACTGGTTCCATGCCTTGTCTCTGTCCTACATTAGATTAATGACATCTTTTGTGTAGATACCTAGGGAACATTTAGACTGCTAACTTTCCTGTTTATGACAGGTGTCCGACAGTTGGCAATGGCACATAATTCAGTTATGAACAATTTAAGGCAACAGTAACATCAGGAATAATATTGTATCTATCAGAGAATAGTTGCAGTCCATCAGATCAGTCAGGAAGGTGAAAAGGCTCCAAAATCAGCACAGTCAGGACATTAAACAATTTTAGGTTCATTTTTTTGCAACTTGATTGGTGCAACACACAGGCGATCGATCACTTAATATATCATATATTTGACTCACCAACTTGAGTTAGTCTTCCCTGCTAACCAAAGTTCAGTCAAGCAAGGTGTGATTAGTGGACCTTAAATTAATAGAAGACCAAGCTGTGTGTTTACATTGACATAACCATTTATGCTTCATAAGCTGTTTTGGTTTGCTGGAGAGAGAGGAGCAGCAGGGGACATCAAGGAGCCAGTCAGGCTCATTTGGCTCTAGGTTTGGATTGGTTACTCCTGCTCCCGGCTGGAGCTGGCTGTCATTTAATACTGAGTAAGCTGTGAGCTGCTGGTGCCTTTCTTCTCCAGTCTGGTGGCTGGATTGCCTGGGGGGCCAAGTTTTACGATTTCATTGTGAGCGCCTTTCAAACACCACTTATGAGTGTTTGAAATCGGCTCTTCCAAGTTGCTGGACAGAAAGGAGCAGCAGCACATGTCAGTGATCCAGTCAGGCTCCTTTGACTGCATGTTTGGGCTTGTTACCCAATGCCTGATGGAGCACACTGGTTCTTATTTATTTATTTATTTAGTTTTTATTGACTGGGTAAGTGTACTAGACAAATCCTGCCTATTTTCAGGCAGGACCCAGGGGGGAGGGGGATACAGATGAATGCCAACTGACCTTGAACCAGATTAAGCTATTAATACTAATGAGCTAAGAGTTGCTTGTGACCTTATTCATTTGGAAGACTGGACAGACTGGGAGCCAAGTTTTATCATTTTGTTCTGAGCGACTTTCAAATCCCACTCATGAGTGTTTGAAATCAGCTGTTCTGAGTTACAGAAGAGATAGGATCAGCAGGGGGACATCAAGGAACCAATTAGACTTATTTGGCTGCACATTTGGACAGGTTACCCCGTGTTCTATTTGAACAGGCTGGCATTTAATACTGAGTGAGCTGTGAGTTGCAGGTGTCTTTTTTTCCTCCAATCAGGAAGCTAGACTGACAGTGGCAGAGTTTTACTGGATTATTTTAGCCACATAGTCTCAAACTTCCCTCTACACAGTTTGGTTTCTCTGGTGAGAGCAGAGACTGTTTAAACGAACTGGGCAGTCTTCATATATTGTACTTTTAAGTCTTCCTCAGTTGGACTATTATTTTATGGAACCTGGGCTTAGTTGCATTACAGGGCTTGCTATGCTTAATAGGTTTAACTTTATTTAACTATAGTGTTTCTCCTAAGTAGCTGTTTTATTCATGGGGTGGAGGTGTAGTCTGGTTGTGAGTGGATAGTTTTAGGTGTGTTTGTGAGAGCAGGTGATATTTATTTTATGGAAATACTGCATCATTGTTGTGAGTTGGCTGTATTAGGGCTTTAGGGCGAGTGTGGGGTTGGAGTGGGTTGATTATTTATGTTGTCTCTTATATTTTGGGTTTTGTGTGATTTTATTTTAAGGTCTACATTGTTGAGTCAGTTGATACTCTTAGAGTTTTAATTTTATAGCCAGTATAAGATGTGTTGGGACGTCAGACCCTGCAAGCTTAGCTACTCCTTGCCTAGTATATCTCTGCCCCTTTGAGAACCATCCCCTCTCAGCAGACACATACAGATGCTGCAGGGTAGCAGGTATTGTGAGGAAGGGGAGATCTGAGTGGAAGGGCTTGGGCAGGGCTAACAGGCAGGATGGTATTAGGGTGGTAGGATTCAGAAAGTGCCTTGGGGCAAAATGGGAGCTAGAGAGGGGGTCCCCCTATCTGGGTCCCATACCCAGCTGTTCCACTGGTTTGAGTGGACAGAGATAGTGGGTAGGCCAGCAGTCTGCACTCGTCCCACTTGAGCCGTGCTCTGCAATGTTAGGTCGATGAGAAACAAGACCGCTATTATGGCATATCTGGTTCCTTGGTTGACCTGGCCTGCATTATGGAGACCTGGATGGGCGATGAGGCTGGTCAAATTTTGGAGGCGCTGGTCCTGGCTAGGTTCTCTGTTGTACACTGCCTGAGGAGGGGCTGTAGGGGTGGGAGAGTGGTTATCTGCTTTAGATCCAGCTTGAACTTCTTTGTGCTCCTGGTGGGACCTACAGTATCATGTTATTCAAGTGTGTGGCTGTTTGAGGGGGGCCCAGGTGCAGGCTGCAGGATCCTCCTTGTGTACCAATCCCTGGGCCATGAGGGGGAATTCCTGAGGGAAATCACAGACTACATGGATGACCCGGTGTTGGAGTCACCTAGATGGTTAGTTCAAGGTAATTTCAATGTCTGGGTTGACAGTAAACTCTCAGCTTTTAGTTGGGACTTCCTCCAGACTATGGAAGAGCTGGGTCTGTCACAAGTAATTACTTCTGTGACCCACTGGCGTGGTCACACCTTGCCCCTGGTGTTCTCACTGGGACTTGAGACTGACAGCCTCAAAACTGATCCGGTCATCTGGTGGGATCATTGCACAGTGAGGTTCTCTTTTGGGGCCCTCCCCTGAAAATCACCCCCCCAGTGGAGATGGTCTGTTACCGTCCTTTAAAGGATTTGACCCCATTAGGATTCCAGATGGTATTGAACATATTGAGTGTGATGACTGTGTGCAAGACAGGACCAGGTGAGGTGGTGATGACCTATAACAGGGACGTCACCTCGGCCCTCGATTCTGTAGCACCGGTCCATATATGACCCAGGTCCTCATATTTGAGATCCCCATGGTTTGATGGGGTGCTCAGGGAGTGAAAGACAAAGGGTCAGAAGTTGGAATGCCACTGACGGAGATCCCGGACTGGTGAGGACAAGTTGGTTTTGAGATCTCACTATAAGGCGCGTCAAATGACAATCTTCTGTAAAAAGGCAGAGTTTCTGTCCAGGGAGATTGTGGCAGTGAAGAACAGACCAGCTCAGCTCTTCTCGACTGTGAAAAGGCTACTCCATCCTGCCTGTCTTCAGCTGGTAAGAGCCTTGTCATCTGCTAGATGTGAAGAGTTTGCTCTGTTCTTTGTTGATAAAGTGTGCTCTATCAGGTCAGGTAAAAAGACTTGCCTGCTCCTGTTGGAAGCTGAGAAACTTGCTATACTCTAGAGAACAAACTAGAATGCATTTGAGGAACTGGGAACCTGGTAAAACATAATATTGTAGGGGACTAGTTAGGAAGGTAAGCTACGCTTTCTACAGAAAGTTTCATTATTTTCTTATTGGCATTAAGAATTGCAGGATTCCATTAAAGTGTAGTAATTTTATAACCAGAGGTGGTGAAATACAACTGAAGTTGCTTGATTTCTGTGCTAGACACATAGGATTTGGAAGGATATTTGTGCAATATTTTAGAAGTGTCCTGCTGGCTGAACAGTGAGTTCGTTTTTATCCCTGGACTCAGTAGAGTGGTTTGTGTAGGAGCAGTGGTCTAGTAAATTGTGATGTTGGTTGACTTACTATAAAGGGCAGTACTCACCAGGGTGGTGGAGCAGTGGTGTATTTGATTCTTTCTAACAGTCACCAGTGGTTGTGGCCTACCCACCCACCCACCCTTCCTCACCCCGCCCACCCCAGGTGTGGCATTTCCTTTATAGCCAAGGTTCTGACATCACTTCCTTAACAGGTCTTGGGGCAGAACTGTCATATTCTTAATTACCCAGCACATTGCATAAAGGGTAAGTACACACACACACAAAAAAAAACAATTATTTGTTACTCATTGTATATTATAAGGAAGAGGGTCATGTGGGGAGTGGTGCAATGCACTGGCTGTGAGGCAGCAATTTTCCAGGAGACATTCTGAAACCTGCATTGCTGCCCTATTTGCAGGCAGCTGTCAGCTCTGAGGGAGGAGGTTTACCACCTCCAGGCTGAACTGGCAAGGACTAAGGAGGCCTCCCACACACAAAGAGCACCAGTTCCACAACCACTGCCTCAGAGGTTGCCATGTGTGAAGAGCAGATGGACCACAGTAGGTTCTGGGAGGGTGAGGGTGAGGGTGGTGGAACAGAGGCATAGCCCCCGAGTTGCACCTCTACACATATCATATGTCAATCTGGCAAATCAAGGTTCCTCTATGATGACATCCTCATTGGAGACCAAGAAAAATGCTGGGGACATCCACAAGGGAGACCCACAAAAGAGTGGCAAGGGACACCAGAGAGGAAAGAAACAGCTTCTGATAGGGGACTCAATTGTTAGAGGTGTAGACCTGGGAAAGGGAGAGGAAAGGGGAAATAAGGTGCTTGCCTGGTGCCATGGCATGGAGGAACAGGAAGCAAATCCTCAGGATTGCAGAAGCAGCATCACAGGAGAGGAACTAGATATCATTGTCCACCTCGGGACAAATGACCTAGCTAGGCATGAGATCAGTGCAGTGCATGATGAATTTGTGGAGTTGGGGAGGGGCCTCAGACAGGTAGCAAGCACGGTAACCTCCACAGAGGTGCTGCCAGTCTATGGCAGGTGAGACTAGGGTACTGCACACCATGCAGTTTAATGAATGGTTGCAAAACTGGTGCAGAGCACAGGGCTTTGGCTTCATTGGGGACTGGGGTCCACCTGGAGAGATGAAGGTCTATACTGGCATGATGGTCTGCATCTGTCCAGGAAGGGAAACACGCTCCTAGGTGACAGGTTTAAAGGCTTCCTTGGCAAGCTTTTAAACTAGCCAAGGGGGGGTGCTGATAGGAAACAGGAAAGTTCAAGCCTCTCCCCACAAAACATGGCAGGTAGTAGGTAAACACTGAGGTACAGAGCTTGAAGAGGGCAGGACAGGGTAAATGGAAAATGGACAAGGGCAATAAGAGCAGGGATGGGGTAAAAAAGGATAAAGCCAACATTAAATGGAGGGCAATGAGTACCAATGCCCGTAGTGTGGGAAACAAGCTTCCAGAGCTAGTAGCCCTGATGGAAGAGGAACACTTGGATATTGTGGCAGTCACAGAAACATGGTACATGGAGAACCATGACTGGGATGTCAACATACCAGGGTACGCAATCTACAGAAGGGACAGGGAGGTTAAAAGAGGAGATGGAGTAGCTGTCTACATAAGGGAAGGGATCAAAGCTACAGAACTAAAAAGTAAAGGGGGAAGACAAGAGGAACTCTGGGTCACCTTGGAGACAGGGAATAGCATCACAATCCGCACAGGGATTGTATACAGACCCCCATCTCAAGGGGGGGAAATGACACGAAAATGATAGAGGGCATTCTCAAAATGGCTGAAAAAGGGGAGATACTGTTGATGGGGGACCTGAATATGCCAGATGTTAACTGGGCGACATGGACTGCAGCCACATCCAAGAGCAGGGTCATTCTCAATGCCCTACAGGGGGCATGCCTTAGATAGCTAGTGGTGGAACCCACTCGGAGGGAGCAGTATAAGACCTGGTACTCTCAAATGGAGAGAGGATCACAAATTTAGAAGTCAGTAGACATCTGGGAACAAGTGACCACTGCACAGTGTGCTTCACAATAAACACAACCATGGAGACAAGCCATACAAAGACAAGGATACTGGACTTTAGAAGGGCTGACTTTGGCATAATGGGTGAATACCTGAGGAATGCATTAGCAAATGGCCAGAAAGGAGGGGTAAGAACAATGGAGAAAATCAAAACTGCTGTCATGGAGGCAACAAGCCTTTGTGTGAAACAAATAAAGAAAACAAAGCGGAATAAAAAAAACACTATGGTTCTCAAAAGAGGTGTCAAGGAAGGTTAAGGAGAAAAAGGCCGCATTAAAAAAGTACAAGGAATCACAGACGGAGCACGACAGGGAACTGTATCAATTAAAGCAGAAAGAAGTGGGGAAGGCAGTCAGAAAAGCAAAGGCCCAAACTGAGGAAAAGATAGCCAATTCAGTTAAGAAGGGGGATAAAACCTTTTATAGGTACATTAGGGAGCATAGAAAGGTTAAGGGAGGGAAAGTGAAGATTAATAAAGGAGAGGGGAGGTGGGCAGAGGGAGACAGTGAAAAGGCAGAGATACTGAATGAATACTTTTGCTCAGTATTCACAAAAGAAAAGAGGAGGAGTTACCTAAACCAAACAGTAGAAGCACTCTGGATAGTGGGGTTGATGCCAGTCCATTTACAGAAGAAGGAGTACTGAAAGAACTCCTAAAACTCAAGGTGGACAAAGCAATGGGCCTGACAGGATTCACCTAGAATCCTAAAAGAGCTAAGGAGGACCTACTGACACCACTAACCACACTTTTAACAAATCATGGAAGATGGGTGGTACCTGAGGACTGGAGGAGGGCAGATGTGATCCTCTTCACAAAAGTGGGAGCAAGGCAGAAGCAGGAAACTACAAACCTGTTAGTTTGACCTCAGTGGTGGGGAAAATGATGGAATCACTTCTGAAAGAAAGAATTGTTGAGTACCTAGAGGCCAGCGGGGCACAGGACCCAAAGCAGCATGGATTCACAGCAGGAAGGTCATGTCAGATGAATCTAATTGATTTCTTTGACTGGGTGACCAAAGTAACAGACCAGGGAGGGGCTGTGGACATGGCCTACCTAGACTGTAGCAAGGCATTTGACACAGTCCGCACAAAAGATTAATAATAGTTAGCCAGCCTGGGAGTGGGTCCCAGGTGGTAGCCTGGATAGCAAACTGGCTGCACAACAGGACACAGCAGGTAATAGTGAATGGAACACATTCTGAAGAAAGGGGGGGTTACTAGTGGAGTACCTCAGGGCTCAGTTCTGGGTCCAGTCCTCTTTAACGTCTTTATAGGTGACATTGCAGAGGGTCTGGAAGGAAAGGTATGCCTCTTTGCAGATGACACAAAGATCTGTAACAGAGTTGATACACGGGGGGGGTAGAAAGGATGAGAAGGGACTTGGCAAGGTTGGAGGAATGGTCAGATATACAGTATGGCAACTTAGATTCAATGCAAAGAAGTGCAAAGTAATGCACCTGGGAAATAAAAATCCAGGAGAAGAGTACACAATAGCAGGGGAGGTACTAACGACAACAATAATGGAAAGGGATCTGTGTGATATATCAGATTACCCAAAGGTGGGTAAGCAATGTGAGAAGTCAGTAAGGAGAGCCAGGGGATACTGGGATGCATAGGGAGGGCACCACAAGTAGAAAAGGAAGTGGTTATCCCTCTTTACAGACAGTTGGTGAGACCCGATCTGGAGTACTGTGCAGTTTTGGAGACCTCATCTATGCAAGGACATAGACAGGATGGAAGCAGTCCAGAGGAGGGCAACTAAAATGGTGCAGGGTCTACATCAGAAACCATATGAAGAGAGACTGAGAGAGCTTAATATGTATACCCTTGATGAAAGGAGGGACGGGGACATGATAGAAACTTTTAAGTACCTCAAGGAATCAACAAAATCCAGGAGGGTAGCATCTTCAGAAAAGAGATGTAAGAACAAGGAGCACAATTTAAAGTTAGAGGGGGACAGCTCAGGGTAATGTGAGAAAATTCTTTTTCACGGAGAGAGTGGTGGACGCCTGGAACCCCTTCCTGGAGAGGTTGTGGGGTCTAAAACAGTGGGGGAATTCAAACATGCATGGGACAGATATAAGGCAATTATAGTGGGGGGTTGCAGGAAGTAGGCTGTTGGTTAACTAGAATCTGCAGCTTATCTAATAGGTAGGGAAATGGGCAGACTGGGTGGGCCAAGTGGTCCTTATCTGCCATCAAAGTCTATGTTTCTATGTAGGTATCTCCCCTTGGGTGCCACAGTTGGTGTGCAGGGTCAGGTCTGAAACTAACAGGGGCCTTCCTCAGGTATGAAGTGAGTTTGATCCAGTGAGGGTGGAAGAGGTCAGTGAGACAGTCTTGAAGTTGTGGTCAACATACTATGATCTGGACCTGGGCTCGGCACACTTCTTGTGGGTTGTGTGGAATCCATTGGTACAATGTTCACTGAGATAGTCTGGTGTTCCTTTTTGAGAGGGTTTTTTCCTGAGTCCTTGAAAGAGGCACTCATGAAACCTGTCTTGAAAAAAATCTTCATTGGACCCAGATTGTCTGGCAAAATACAGACCAGTCTCTAACTTACCCTGTTTGGGGAAGGTTATTGAGAAAGTGGTGGCCATAGAGTTTGAGGCAGGTCTCACTGCCTTTGTCATCTATGAGCCACTTCAGTCTGGATTCAAGTTTAGGCACAGTATGGATACTGCACTGGTCAAGGTACAAAATGATCTGCTCAGGGTGAGAAACAGAGATGAATGGTCTATCCTTGTTCTCCTCTAACTCTCCATGGCATTTGGCACTGTGGATCACATGGTGTTATTAGATCACCTTAAAGAATGTTGCAAACTCACCAGCACTGTCATCAGCTGGTATGAGTCCTTTCTCACAGGCAGGATACAAAGGCTGGTGATGGTAATTTATTCCATCTGCCAAAAGCCTCTGTCCTGTGGAGTTCCGCAGGGTTCGATCTTTTCACCAGTCTTGCTTGCAGTGTCCATTCTGCCCCCGGGAGATATCATTAGATGGTACTGTATGGGTTTTCACTGGTATGTAGATGATACCCGGCTGTATATTCCTTTTGTACCAGGACTACAGGGCGTGGTCTCTGTATTTAATTCCTGCCTGACTGAGGTCCAGGACTGGATGTCCTCCAACTGGCTAAAACAATGCAGACAAGATGGAATTATTGGTGATCGAGCCTGGACATTGGGGGGATGCCAGAGGGCTAGAGGGGGCAACCGGTCTTATACTTGGTGCCTCTCAGCTGGCCGCTTCTAATGTGAAAAATCTAGGTGTGATCCTTGATTGCAAACTGACATTGGAGGCTCAGTGTCAGTCATTGTCCAAAGTGGGTTTTAGTATCTGAGAATCAGGGCTGCTTCAGCTCCCTGCGGATGGCTGGCTCCACTCCAGCCGCCGACTGAGACCAGGACCCCAGACCGAATCTGCCTCCAGCTGCTTGCCCCCTGATCAGGGCTGCTTCAGCTCCCAGCGGTCGACCGGCTCCACTCCAACCGCTGACCAAGACCAGGACCCCGGACTGAATCTGCCTCCAGCTGCTTGCCCTCTGATCAGGGCTGTTTCACCTCCCAGCGGTCGGACGGCTCCACTCCAGCCACCAACCAAGACCAGGACCCAGGACCGAATCTGCCTCCAGCTGCTTGCCCTCTGATTAGGGCTGCTTCAGCTCCCAGTGGTCAGCCAGCTCCACTCCAGCCGCCGACCAAGACCAGGACTCTGGACGGAATCTGCCTCCAGCTGCTTGCCTTCTGATCAGGGCTGCTTCAGCTCCCAGAGGTTGGCTCGCTCCTCTCCAGCCGCCGACCGAGACCAGGACCCTGGACTGAATCTGCCTCCAGCTGCTTGCCCTCTGATCAGGGCTGCTTCAGCTCCCAGTGGTCATCTGGCTCCACTCCAGCCACTGACCAAGACCAGGACTCTGGACTGAATCTACCTCCAGCTGCTTGCCCTCTGATCGGGGCTGTTTCACCTCCCAGTGGTTGGCCGGCTCCACTCCAGCCACCAACCAAGACCAGGACCCAGGACCGAATCTGCCTCCAGCTGCTTGCCCTCTGATCAGGGCTGCTTCGGCTCCCAGTGGTCAGCCAGCTGCACTCCAGCCACCGACCAAGACCAGGACTCTGGACGGAATCTGCCTCCAGCTGCTTGCCCTCTGATCAGGGCTGCTTCAGCTCCCAGTGGTCAGCCGGCTCCACTCCAGCCACTGACCAAGACCAGGACTCTGGACTGAATCTGCCTCCAGCTGCTTGCCCTCTGATCAGGGCTGCTTCAGCTCCCAGTGGTCGTCTGGCTCCTCTCCAGCCACCGACCGAGACCAGGACCCCGGACCGAATCTGCCTCAAGGTACAGTGAAAGCGCATCCATACGGATTGCAGGCGCTGCCTCACAGTCTCAGTGGATTGGCTCTCCTTTCTCTCTCTCTCTGCTGACTGGGCTCCAACCAAGAAATTTGATTGTGCTTACTGTTTAAAATTACAAACTGCAACCTGTTCTTGATGTGAAGCAAAAATGTTGTTTTATTTAGAGTGCTAAGTGATTCCAGCTCCTTTCTGCTTCCACCCACGCCACCCCCCTACCGAGCCAGTTCTGTTTTGGCACCCAATTGTCCTAAGGGCTACTGACTTGCTAATTTTCACAACCCCCCCTCCCCCGTTTCTCTCTGTCTCTGCTGATTTTCGGTCCCTCCCACCCCCACTCTCCACTGATTAAATACTCCATCTGCCTGCCCTTAATCCTCGGTACCACCCGTATTAGTCAACTGCAGCTCCACCATTGGCTCCCCACCACTCTCCTACATCCTTCAATCCTAGTCTTTCTGTACCCTCCTTCAAAGCCTATTGGCCAACCCCCTACTTAGGGTCCCATCCATCCTAAGTGACATAGCCAGTCTTAGTTCTCCTCTCCTCATAAAGCCTCCTCATCTCGTGATGCCGCTACAAAATCCTGGCTCCGTTGGCAACTTATCTGGCTTCTTGCCTCAACTCATTTGTCTATTCTCCAGCCTCCCACCCCTCCTCTCCACCATGCCTCCTACCTTCCCATGCCCCTCCCCTTTCTTGCCACACATCGTAACTCCCCCCAACCCTCCAAGCCTGCGCTCATTCTCCTGCCCACTCCTACCTGGTCCCACTCTACTGTACGTCCCCCCCTTCCTAATCAGGCCCTCCCCCTCACAAATCTGGACTATACTGCACCTACTTGCTATTCACACTGCCTCCAGTGCCCACACAAATGTCTACCCATGCCTCCACATGTGGCAGTGCTCATTTGCTCTAAGCTGCCTCCGTATGCTAGCTCACCACCTATCCCTTGCCCTCCTTCTCCATGCAGTAGGGGACATACACCCAAACCCTGGACACCCGTCTACCCCATCCCTACCTACCTCAGCTGGCCCCCCACCTTGCCTCCTATTCCCACCCAACTGCTAGGATATCCCCTTCCCAAAGGCCTCCGCTTCCTTCACCTAAATATTCACAGCCAATCCCTCAAAATAGACCAGCTTCAAGCACTCACTGCCCACCATGCCCCTGATGTCCTCATTCTCTTGGAAACGTGGCTTAACAAAAACATTCCTGACTCCTCATTCACAGTCCCTGGATACACCATGGCTCACCAGGACAGGGCCACCAGAGGTGGCGGCATAGCCATCTACATAAGCTCGGACATACGCTACTCAGTAATCTTAACTAAAACCGATCTATAGTCTATGAACTCTTGCTGCTCCAGCTCTCACTCCCCTTTTCGCTGCCTATATTCATTGCTGCAATTTACTGCCGACCAGGCACCCGGGCCACAACTGTCACCGACCTCCTTACACGAATCAGCTCACTAGCCCCCACTGGGGAATTATACACAATGGGTGACTTAAACCACAATTGGCTAGCCCCAGCCCTCAGCAAAATCCGGATGGATTTTGCTGCCCTAAATCTAACCCAACTCATCACTGAGCCCACCCGCTTAAACCTCAAATCGGTAACCACTCCCTTATTGACTGGGCTGTGACCAACCATCCTCATAGAGTCATCCAAGCAGGTCTACTCCCTGACTCCATGAGTGACCACCATGTCATCTACCTTGTCCACAAAGTCCACCGCCCTAAATCCCCCCCCAAAATTCTTAGTCTAACGGTCATTCAAATCTCTCAATCTCACTCCCCTACTCAATGACCTTGTTCTAGCAAACCGACTCCCCTTTCCCCCCACCAGCCCAATAGATGTTACCCTACTGCACTTCAAAAACACGTTCCTCAAGATATGGTATACACACGCCCCACTACACCGTACTAGGGTACATGGAAACCACCTGCCTCGGATCTCCCAAGAACTCATAACTTGCATGAATGCCAGAGATACAGCATGGTGAGCTTACAAATCCTCAGCCCTACCTCAGGACCTCTCCCACTACCAGTATCTGCGGAACATGTGCACCAGAGCAACTCGACTAGCTAAAGCAGAGTACTTTAGATCCTCCCTCCAATCTAAACTAAATAGCCCCATCAAATTCTGGAAGGTCATACACTCCCTCTTCTCACCCCCTGTGGCTAAATCCTCTCCTCTCCTCTCCTTAGCATAAACAACTCCATTCTCTCGGACCCATGTGCAGTCACTGCTGAGTTTAACTTATACTTCTCCACCTGCGCTTCCTCACTCCTTTCCTCTGTACCCTCCACATCACCTCCCTCACCACTTACAGGGCCAAAGGTACCCCATGATACAGATACCTTCTCTTTCAAGGAAATCTCTCCAGCTGAAGCTCTAGAAGCCCTGCTAACTTTAAACCCCTCAAAAGGGAATTCCCCTGATGGACTGGACCCCAAACTTCTGTTCCTCTCGGCCTCAGCCATATCCACTCCAGTTGCCTACCTCCTAAATCAATCCTTCACCACTGCATCTGTCCCTCTGTCCTGGAAGCACACCATCGTTATCCGCCTCCCCAAAGGAGGCGCCTCCACCTCCACCTCAAACTACCAGCCGATCTCCTCCTCCCTGCTCTGGTGAAACTGCAAGAACACCTCGTGCTTGCCCAGCTAACCTCCTATCTTTCTGACTCAAATTTCTTCACACCCTACCAGTCCAGCTTCAGGAAGGATCACTCTACTGCCTCCTCCCTACTATGGTTCACTGACACCATCCAATCTGGAATGGATAGAGGTCTTATCACCTCAGCCAGCTTCATTGATCTGGCTAAAACCTTCGATACGGTCTCCCACCCCCTGTTACTATCAAGCCTTTCTGACTCTGGCCTCTCCACATCTGCTACAGACTGGTTCAGCACCTATCTTACAGGCCATACTCAATCTGTAAGGATTGCGGGTGCCATATCCCCACCTCTCCCTATGTCCACTGGCGTCCCCCAAGGTTTGGTACTTGGGCCAATCCTATTCTCCATTTTCCTAAACAATCTGCCACAAACTTGTTTCACCTCCTCGATCCACATGTATGCAGACAACACTGTCTTATTTTCCTCTAGCTCCTCCCCAGCCTCAGTTACCTCTACCCTCCTGTCAGATTTCAACAAAGTCCAGGACTGGTTCAACTCTCACCAGCTCTCTCTAAACGCAAAAAAAAACAGTAACTATGACTTTCGGCATATCCAAACAACTAGCCAGGCTCCCCTCCCTCCCAGTTTTCCACACACTTGATGGGACAGAACTGGAGTCTGTCACTTTCTTTCAGTATCTTGGAGTTTGGCTTTACCACCACCTCACCTTCTCTGTCCATGCTGATACCATACTGAAAAAACTCCAACCCAAGCTTGGGGCTTTATATCGCAACCGTAATAGTAAATACAGTATTTCATCCCATGCTGCCACTTGCAGTGCCGGAGCTCTGTGAACTTCCTATAGATGGGACAGTCCCCACTATCCTGACCGTACCTAGGAGATGGTCATCCCACAGTCCCTGCAGTTTTCCACACCCTTGATGGGACAGAGCTGGAGGATGTCACCTCCTTCCGGTATCTTGGAGTTTGGCTTTACCACCACCTCACCTTCTCCGTCCATGCTGATTCCATACTGAAAAAACTCCACCCCAAGCCCCTGGGCTTTATATCACAACTGTAATAGTCTCCCCATTCCTGTTCATCGTGATCTCATTCAGAAGATGATACTTCTGTAGCACATACTCTCCATTCTGTTTAGTCCCCTTAGTTGAGTACATGCTCCCCTACAATCCTTTTACCTCCACAGGCCTCCCCAAATCCACTTCTCTATTCATCAGCTTACCCTATCCTAGACAGGGTGTTATGTAACCTTGCTAATAACATTCCATTTTGTACAGCTTGCATCACAACCATTTCCTGCTAGTGGACTTATCAACTCCCTTACCTAAATGGCAATTTTCCCCTTACCCTACAGATTACCAGCTACTCCCTCCCGTAGACTGTCTTATTGGCCTACCCTAATTTTATTAATTTACCTACCTAGGGAGTTAGGGCAATTCTAATTCATTTCCTATTTTCAGACCATTATTAGTAGTTAATACTACACTACAACCTCCTTATAGGAATAACACCTCCCCCTTTTTTACCTATTACATTACACAACATTTTATTACTTATTACAATTACTGCTATTCATTTTCCACTTTTTATCTTTTAACAAATTACTATGTTTACTAAGAGTATCACAAGTTGGCTGCAAAGTTTCCTGCTAACTTCCGACCCACAATTACACCCCCCAAGTGTGATGCAAGAAAACAAGCAAATTTTATTTCTAAAGCACCCATCCCCGTAGTCTCTAGGAACTAAACAATAACATACATCAATATAACATATCAACGACATATGACAGATGACTAACAAAATGAAATTAATAAAAACTAAATAGCTAAAACAGTATTATATAACCAGTGAGATTAATACAAAGAAAAGACCTCCTTAGACAGGTGGTACTTCAAGCCTCTCTTAAAAGCTTCCAATGAGGGGGTCTCCCTCAAAGAACTTAGAAATGAGATCCACAGGATCAGGGTGGCTACTGAAAAAGTACACTCCCCAGATGACTTCAGCCGAACCCTGGGAACCACTAGGAGGCCCTCCTTAGAGGAAAGGAGAGGGCAGGAGTGTTGGTAAGGAGACAGTAGGTTTCACAGTAGTTAGGCCCCAGTTCATGTAGGGCTTTATAGGTCAGCAAGCTGACCTTGAAGGAAATCCGCCACCTCACTGACAGCCACTGCAGATCACGTAAGACTTGTGTTATATGGTAGGACCTAGGAAGGCCCGCCAGCAATCTGGCCACTGCATTCTGCACTACCTGCAGGCAATGCAGGGCTCCTTCATTTAGATCCAGGTACAGGGCATTGCAGTAGTCAAGTCTGGAAGTCACAAAGGCATGAATTAGTGAGGGCAGGTCATCGGTGGGATAAAGGTTTTATCCAGGCAATTTTTATTTATTGAAATTGTTTCACCAGGAATAGCACACTAAGCAAACTGCTCATCTCCCAGTGTGACCTGGGGGGAAGGGTACAATGGGGAGGAGGACATAAGGTTGTCCAACTTCATATATATAAACATACAATTTGCATAGTACAGTTGCATACATTTGACAGTAACAGTTGAATGTAGATAACATATGTACCCTAACAGGCATAGTAACAGTTACAAAGGAGAACCAGCTAGGATGATTACTGAGGAAATAATATAGATTGAAGTGTAGAGCTGGCTAGCTCAAAAGTTGGGATCAAGTTAGGTAGTTGGGTGTAGGGTCAGCTAATGTAGCACCCTTGGACGTACCAGAAAAAGAAAACAATGGGAGGGTTAGCTGCAGAAGCAGTTTACTGAGTAGTGGTTGGAAAGGGCCGTGGATAGTGAGCGGACAGAGGAGGAGTGGTGAATTTGAGTGGGGAGCTAGTTCTAGAGTTGAGGGAAGCGGTGTGAGCAGGCGGCTTGGCAAACTTGGGTCCTACGTCTGGGGATTAAAAGGAGCTGGGAGTCTAGGGACCTCAGAGCATGGGTGGGTGCAAAGGGGGTGATAGTGTGGAGGCCAGGTAAGCTGGGAGGGCACCAAGCCAGTACTTTGAGATAAACTTGGCACAATGTATTTGCCAGCGGTGTTCGAGGGAAGGGAAAGCAAGGGAGTGGTAGAGCTCGCAGTGATGGGTACGGGGGGAAGAGTCGAGAGCGAACTGGCAGAAAGCATTAAAAAGGGTATCCAACTTGGATAAGACCGACTTGTGGGCGGCACTGTATACAATATCACAATAATCAAAGGAGGGAAGTATCATCTTCTGAATGAGATCACGATGAACAAGAAAGAGGAGACTATTATGGTTGTGATATAAAGCCCCAAGCTTGGGGTGGAGTTTTTTTAGTATGGAATCAGTATGGACAGAGACGGTGAGGTGGTGATAAAGCCAAACTCCAAGATACCGGAAGGAAGTGACATCCTCCAGCTCTGTCCTATCCAGGGTGTGGAAAACTGCAGGGATTGTGGGGTGACCATCTCCTAGGTACGGTCAGGATAGTGGGGACTGTCCCATCTGTAGAAAGTTCACAGAACTCTGGCACCGCAAGTGGCAGCATGAGATGAAATACTATATTTAGTTAACTTGTTAGTTGTTCTCTCTCCATCTGGCAAAATCCCTATGAAGAATAAAATATGAGTGACAATATACAGAAACTGAGAGTTATCTTCAGGATATAATTGGATAATCCAAGGTTTTTTGGAATCAGTGCATGAAGGATTACTGTGGCTGCCTCAGTTCTACTAAGTTAGTTACATATTTGGAAAGACTTGGGTTCAAGAAAGGGAATTGAATATAAGAGCAACTAATGAAATATGAACATACAGAGCCTTCAGTACAAGATTATTAAGTCCCCCAGAAGAAGCCACACTGGCGAAACGTTGGGGCACAGATAAAATATTGAAAACAATAAAGAAAAGAAGTGATTTCAAATCTTTGGCATTTGGCTTAGTCCTGAGTTGGTGCCCTGGATTTTTTTGTTTTGACTCTGTACTCGCCATTGTATTTATTACTGTCTGTACCTGACTGTAACGTGGTGATTGCTGTACCTTGTCTCTGAATTGTTATTGCCTGTACCTTGTAATTCTCCTGGGCGCACCTGAAAATAGGCACTTAACTGTCTAGCGTGCTTACCTGGTTAACAAAAGATAAATAAATAAATAAATAAATAAAAGTCAGATGTTAATACTGTTATGCAAGCTATGAAGAGACACTCATCTAATTGATACAATTGTAGGTCACTTGTGGATGATAAATCAACTTAATAAGAGTACTATGAAATTGCTCAAACCTTTTATTCAGGATGTTGTGGAGCAGGCCACTACAGCAAGCCAGGTGGTGGTGAACTGATGGTGAGTTGATTCTGGGGAGTGGGGGGCCCAGTTGACCCCATCAGACATACCACCCACCATTGCATTGTTTAGGGCCATGCAGGTGTGGGACCAGGGGGGACTAGTGGGGGGGGGGGTTCACCTGTGTGAATCTGCCCATCCCCTACCCTGCACAGAATTAGCTAGGTCTAACCCCCCTCGCTACCTCTGTCAGTTTGGCCTATAACCTCTCAAACTTGAGGAACTTGTCTGTGGCTACTGACTGCGCACATTAAATATTGAGGCAGTACAAAAGGTTATTTGCCCACTGTTGAACTGTGGGAGGGTTTGGGACCATCCAGCACTGCACCAGAGTTTTATGGATGCTTATTAAGGCCAAGGACCATAGAGCAAGTCCATCGCCCAGTTTATTACTGTCTGGGTTTGCACCCAGGTGGTTCAGTACATAGGTCCTGTGACTTGATCCCATGAACTTCTCCAGCTCTCACTGATAATGAAAATATAAGGTCAATATAAGCTTATCCAAGCCAACAGCTCTGAAGTTTTAGGGAGTAGACAGCAAAGATTTATATGAACTAACCGTAAGCCTTTTTGTTTATTCCCAATAGCCCTGAGGTCAGTAAACATTTGTAAGACACCAGATGAGGACCAGAATTCTCAGTGATATTTCCAGCTAGAATCAAGAGTAGGGAAACTTTATTAAACAGTAGTGCATGTTACATTGAAAATTCCAACCTATACTTTTTTTTGTTCCATTTTAGACTGCCACTTATCTCCTGTTGTGTGCAGTACCCTTTCCAAATTTTGAGTCTGTGGACTGCGTTACTAGTTTTTTTGTATTTTTTTACATTTTGACTCATACCAGTTTTTATCAGTATTCTCAGTTGTTTTTGTACACCAATTGTCCAGTAAGGTCAAGGAATTGTGTCCACTGCATGCTAGTGCATTATAGGCATAAGAAGAGTGATGTTCAACAGTGGTGGCCTGATAATCAAATGTAAGGCCTGCCGCTAACATGTTTTCCGGTGGCGCTACCCAGGTTTGTGGCTTATGCTTGAGGCAGGGCCATATTCAGAGGTCCAGTTAGCATACTGTAAACCAGGATTCACCCAGGTGTTAGAATACCACTACATTCATGCAGATGAGGGAGTACCCTCCTGCATACAAGCACAGCAGCATTTTTAAAGGTTTGCAATGGTGGTGAACAGCCCCCAAAGTGGTGCTATTTATTGCCACTGAAAACCATGACTTAACTGGGGTTAAGCCCATGCCATCACTCTACTGAAAAAAGTGCAACTGCACTGCAGTCATCCACACCTGATCACCCATCATACCATCAGACATGTAGTCTTTGATGTCTAGGGGCACTCGCTACCCCTGATCACTCATACCTTCTAATGTTTGATATCCCTGGTGTCTAGGGTCACCCCCACCCACCAAGCACCCATACCATGTAATGCCCAATATCCCTAGTATCTAGTGGAATGCCTCCCACCCTACAGAGCAACCATACCATGTACTGTCTGATATCCCTGGGGTCTACTGGTACCACACACCCGAGCACCCATTCCATGTACTGTACCATATCTCTGGTGTCTAGTGGCACCTCCACCCCCCAGCACTTGTACCATGTACTGTCCAATATCCCTGGTGTCTAGCAGCACCCCCCCACTTCAAAGCACCTGTATCATGTACTGTCCAATATCCCTGGTGTCTAATGACATTCCTCACCCCTTGATCACCCATACCATGTACTGTTTGACATCTGTGGTGTCTAGTGGCCCTCCCACCCATGATCACTTGTACCATGTACTGTCTGAGATCCTTGCTGTCTAGTAGTGCCCTCCAATGCCCAAGCACCTGTACTGTGCACTGTCTACTATCCATGGTGTCCAGTGGCACCCCTGAGCCCCCGTAACATGTACTGTCTGATATCCATGGTGTCCTGTGGCACCCACAACCCCTGAGCACCCGTACCACATACTGTCTGCTATCCATGGTGTCCAGTGGCACCCCATGCCCCCATGCCATGTACTGTCTGATATTCCTAGTATCTAGTGGCTCCCCCAACCCTCAGTCACCAGTACCATGTACTGTCCAATATCCCTGATATCTAGTGACTTCCAATATCCCTAGCAATTTGTGGCACCACTGCCTCCAAAGTAGCCGTACCATGTACTGTCCAAAATTCCTGGTGTCTAGTGGCACCCCCATCCCTGATTACTCCTACTATGTACTCTCTACTATCCCTGATGTGTAGTGGCAGTCCTCACCCTGATCACCTGTAATATGTACTGTCCAATATCCCTAGTGTCTAGTGGCACCCTCCACCATGAGTACCCAGTGTCTGAGAGGTCCACCACTCTCCCATCACACATACCATGTACTATCTGATATCCCTGGTGTCTACTGGCACCCCTGCCCCCTGGTCACTGGTGTACAGTGATACAGAATGCCTGTGTCCAGTGGTTCCCCATGCCCTCTGAATGTCTGCTGACATAAGCAAAGGTAAACATTGGTGGCTGACCACCCTCCCCACCTGCTTACAGAACACCACCCATCACATCTCCCTCATACCAAGGTGCCTGAGGATGTCCAGGGAATCCTGATACAGTGACTGTCACATCCCTCCTGTCTCCTCCTTGGCCAGCTGCCATATGAGCTATCAGTGGTGCACATACTCTACGCACACACACACACACACACACACACACACACCACTGACAGCTGATACAGCAGCTGGCCAAGGAGATGAGAGGAAGAGGTGGGAAGAGGGCTGTGGCATTTGCTGTGTAGGGATTCCCTGGACATCCTCAGACACCCTGATAAGGAGGTGTGATGTGTGGAGTTCCATGAAGTGGCAGGGTGAGTGGGGGATGCTGGCCCATGAGTGCTTACCTTTACTTATGTCAACTGGTGTTTGGGGGTGGGGAAACCACTGGGCACCAGAGATATTGGATAGCACATGGTATGGGTGCTCAAGGGGTTGGGATGCCAGTAGACAGCAGGAATATCAGACAGTACATGGTACGGATGCTTGGGGGAGTGGGAGTCCCACTAGACACCAGGGATATCAGACAGTACATGGTGTGGGTGATCAATGGTGGAGAGTGCCACTAGACACCAAGGACAACAGATAGTATATGGTATGGGTGCGTAGGGGTGGGTTGTGCACTAGACACCATGGAATGTGTCAAGACAGTGTCAGAAGGGGCACTACTGGGCTACTGTGCACCATGCAGATGGCCCTTTAGTGCCTTGCATGCCCAATGGACTCATTTGCATGTCGTTGGTGAAGATTGCCCACAGGGGTACTGGCACAATCCATTCTAGGAAGTGCTATTCCCTGTTGGCTGTATACAGCCCAGGTCCATGTTGTGGCAATGCAGTTTCACCTGGCACTGCACCAGCATGGACCAATATTCAGTCAGATAGCACCAGTCCACTGTCTGACTGAATGTAGCAGCCCCCAGGTCAGGTGTAAGTGTGCTTGGCATCCCTTTGACTATCCGGCCCTGGGTGTTCAAAAACAGCAGAGAATACTGCTGAAAACCTGGTGCAAGCCATAATAAAAGGAATGCTTTTTTACTATTCCAAATACAAATTAAAGTGCTGAACAGTCTCAAGACTGAGAAAAAGGGATATCACACATGGCAGGAAATAAGGGCAAATAAAAAGAACAGAAAAGTTTACTTCAAAATTTTCACTGCTAACATGACTGCTGCTTTAATTCTAACAAGTCTCTTGCACTTGCTAAAAATATAAGTATTGTTTGAGCCCAGATAATAATGCTACTTTGGGGTCACGCTACAGAGGGAGGATACTTTGAAATGATGGTGTCAGATCTTGGCACAATGCCAGGAGCTGGGGATTTAAAAGAAAAAAAGATCATCCTATGAGGGCAGGAGAACATCTGGAGAGTGGGAAATTACTTGGACTGGGGAAGAGGGGTGTCCACAGGACTAGTCCTGGCTGACTGCAAGTGGTTGGACTTCTCTCTCTCGGGTTGCAGAGACTTTCCCCGGAATATTCCTGAATAGGTAAAATACTTGAAACTTGGTCCAGAGTACTGACTGACCTATTATTCATGTGTTTGGGAATTAAAATTAGTTACTCACAGTCTTCTGTCTATGGTGACATGTAAGAGTTCCTGCAATTGTTTGTAATCACACAACTTACATATATACACCCCTCCACCATTTTTGTCATGATGTTTCTAATTTGTTTTTTAATTTTTACTTAAAAACACAAATAGTCTGTTTTTAACCCAGATTTCGTGGTTTTTACTGTTGGTTTGTTTCAGTTCAACATTATAACAACTCAGTATGGAGCATCAGTTATGGAATGGTGGGCCTCATCTAGCAGACAAGGTAGTTGGAGGAAGCAGATGCCTACTAAGTAGAGTACAGTTCTCACAAAGTGTTATCACTCCATTCACAAAACATTATCACTCTGTTAGCAATGATGGTTGTACAATTATTGCCACCAGGTTGTCTGGCTATTTCTAATATATTTTGTGATATTTCTATAGAGATTCTCTCTGGTGTCCCTAGAGGGGTAATGCAGGCAGGAAGGGAATTTCTCCAGAGATATCACAGACATTTCAGGAAATATTGGGATATTGGGTGGGGGTGGGGGTCAGCTATAGCAGAATAAACTGTGTGCTGCACACTTGGGCAGATTTGATAGACTGTAACGGCCTGTTTCTGCCGGCATGTTCGTATGTTTGTATATGCCATTGGCTACAACTATAACTAGAATAAATTAGTGAAAGGTTTGTACAGTATACAAGAAAAAAGTGTATTGAGGGGGTTAACAAGACAATAAGTCATGAGACTGGAGGTGGAGTGGCATTAGTGCATCTTTAATCATGAGACGACATTTTTTGAGTCATTGCAAGCATTTATGATTATTTGTTATATTACATTTGGGTAGTTGCAAATGGCTGGATTTCAAGGTTTTTTTTCAGAGATTTTACATTTTGTTTAGAAGTGAAAGAAGTTAATAACCCTATTCATATCTGTTCATGATGTTCATGATGTCATAATTGATTTATCACATTAGCCTTATTTTGTTGATTATGTCATAATTGCTTTCATAGTTTCATAGGTTTGTTACAAGCTAAATAGATAAAATTTTCCATGTATGCTCGAGACACTTAGAAAGAGTACCCAGAGATTTTGTTCTCAGAACAGTAATTGTCTAGCTTTATTTTAAATTAATTTATTGCTTTACTAAATCCACTTATTGTTTTACTGCCTACTATCTCAAATGGGAGTTTGTTCCATAGTGAGACCACCCTCTTTGAGAACCAAACTGCTCTTTTATGGGTACAGTTTACATTTCCCTTTAGCTGCAGTGCATGTGACCTAGTAGCATATGACCATGTACTTAATTGTAGGCTTAAATTATCCCACATATCCATATTACTAAATGCTCAGAAAACCAGGCGCACATCTCCTCTCACGTGCCAGTACTCCAGTGAATCAAGATTCAGGCTGACCAACATTATCCATGCATGTTTATGTGCATGGCTGTGTTTGTCATAACATATTTAAACAACAGCTTATGATATATTATTGTGCACAGCTTAATTGTAAATGTTTTGTATAATCTGTACTGTTGTTTTTATTGTATGTATATCTATTGTAAACATCTTTTGGCTATTTAAATAAGCCCTGGATCATGTATGAAAATGAGCCTTGGCTCATTACATTTACCTGGTCAACAAAAGTTTAAATAAAATAAATAAAAATCCTCATAACGCAGGGATTGCAAACCATTAATTGTTTTAGTGGTTCTGCGCTGGACCCGATGCAGCTTATGGATTTGAGATTTCAAAGAAGGGACCCAGAATTGGGCACAATAATCGAAATGGAGCCTGATCAATACACTATAGAGTGGCAATTTCACCTCCTTCTCTTACAAAAAAAGCATACTGATAAGGCATATGGATTTTGGCATAATGCATTGCTAACAGAGTATCTTGGTGAAGAGGGACCACAGTATGTACACCTAGTAATGTAGTTGTCCCTTGCAGAACTGCTGCAACTTCACCCTACTGGCGTGTGAGTCACTCCTCCATCATATAGTGATGTCAGTGGGAGCCAGCAGCCCAGCAGCTGAACGGCAAAGGCAAGTGCAGCAGGGCAAAAGCAGGGCTCAAAAACAAATGCAAAATATAGAAGGCAGAGTAAACCTTGACTAAAAATAACAAATGCACACACCCATTAAGATATCGTACTGCATATAATGACTACAAGTTCTAACTTTTCGGACCATCATGAAAGGTGCTCTTTAACTAGGTTATAGTAGTTATAGTGTGGTACTTTATCAAACGCCTTACTTAGGTCGAGACAGACATCGACTGGGTCATCCTGGTCCAATGCCCTGCTCAACCTGTCATAGATGGCTAACAGGTTGGACTGACAGGACTACCCTTTAACAAAGCCATGCTGACTATAATCCTTCATACTATGAGATTCAGTGTGTTGTTCTAGTCCCTCTTTGATATGTTTTCCAGGATCTTTTCTAAAACAGAAGTTAGGCTGATCAGTCTGTAATTCATACATTCAGTCCTATAGCCTGTTTTATAAATAGGGGTCACTGAAGCCCTTCTCCAGTCTTCAACCACTGCTCCACAATCTAGGGAGGCCTGGGATGTTTTGGTAATAGGTTCACTAAGGACATCAGACATGTCCTTTAGTATGCTACGATACATGCCATTTGGATCAGGTCCCTTACTGGGATTTAATTGACTCAACCCTTTGTTAATATCATCCTTATTAATGATAATTCTAGGAGCTGCTTCCATGTCCTGATACAGTGATGGAGATGTGACCTTTCTGTTGTATACTGAACTAAAATATGTATTCAAAGGTTCTACTGTATCTGCCACATCATTATAACCCATACTTAAAGAATGACATTAGGTTGCTGGAGGGGGTACAGTGGAGGGCAAATAAAATGATCAGAGGTATGGAATGAAAACCTTACAAGGATAGTTTTAGGGACCTCAGCATATACTCATTGGAGGAGAGAAGGGAAAGGGGTGATGTGATATGATTGAAACCTTCAAGTACTTAAAGGGCATCAACAGGGTTAGTACAGAGGGCATGTTTCAATTAAAGGAAGAAGGGATTACTAGGGGGCACAGCCTGAGGTTGGTGGGGGGTAGAGTCAGGAGGGAGGCGAGGAAGCATTACTTGATGTAGAGGGTGGTAGGGGGATGGAACATGCTCCTTGAAGAAGTGGTATCTCTTAAAATAGTGGAGAGCTTTAAAAGGGGGTGGGATAGGGTTAAGGGCAAGATCATACTAAGGATCTTACTAAGGATGAAAACTGGAGCAAAAAGGCAAGAAGCCCATGGAAGCTCTGCAAAACTACATATAGTAGGACACACTTTTATGAGAAAGTAAATATTCATCCAGTTTATTTTTAAATATGTTTTTATTTTCACTAATAATAACTGACACCGGCGGTTTATTCTAAGGGTTTACTATTCTCTGTGAGAAATAATATGCCCTTTTCTTTGATCAAAATTTTCTTCTATTCAATTGAAGTGGATGACCTCTGGTAGAAATAGCTACTTGTTTAAAATCAAGTCCACATTCTGTAGTCAAATATGGTTCATTAATTATGTCCCAGTTAAATAGGAGGTCACCCCTCACCTGTCGTTGTTGCAGGGACATTAAACTAAATTTGGCAAGTCTTTCGCCATATGGCACATTTTTATTTGTACATATCGATTTTGTGATTCTTCTTTGAAGTTTCTCCAGTCTGCTAATATCTTTTTGCATATGGGGTACCAGACTTGAGAAACAGTCAAAATGAAGTCTGACATATGAATGACATAGAGGAAGCAAAATGTTTGGATCTTTTGAGGAAATGTTTGTTTAATCGCTCGGCAAATTTTATTTGCTTTGCTAATTGTACTAGTTCTATGTTGGCCAAATTTTAGTTCAGAATCCACAGTAATACCAAGATCTCTCTCAATTGTTTTGCTGGTTAGAGTTTCATTATATACAGTATAAGTATTTCGAGGGTTGTGTTTCCCAAAGTGAATAACACTACATTTTGCCGTATTAAATCTGAGGCCCCACTTGGTGGACCAAACTCCTAGCATGTCAGTATCATTCTGTAGTGCCTTATTTTCATCAGGGGTACTGCAAATATTAGTGATTTTACAGTCATCAGCATATTTCATAATTTTACAGCTTAAGTTATTCGATAGATCCTCGATGAATACTTGGAAAATGACTGAAGCCAACACAGATCTCTGGGGACACCACTTAGTACTGGTTCCCGTGATGATTTATGACCATCTATGATAGCCCTTTGCATTCTACCTCTTAACCAGTCAGAGATCTAGAGTATAAATAGGGATTAATGCCATGTTTCTGTAACTTATTTAACAGTGCCCAATGTGGAGCTGAATCAAGGCCTTTCTAATATCAATAAATATCACATCGCAGGGTAGCTTATTATCAAGATTATAACTAATATGGTCATAAAAGCTTATTAGATTGGTTGCACATGATCGCCCCTTAACAAACCCATGCTGGTTTGCATCAATACCATCTGTTATTGGGGATAACTTATCTTTTATAATTTATTGTAGTACTTTACAAAGAATCGAGGTGAGACTGATTGGGCGATACTTATCAGGAGTACTTTCATCTCCTTTTTTAAACAAAGGTGTTACATTTACCTTTTTCCATTCAGATGGTACTTTACCAGCGTTAAGGCTTAGTTCATAAATGATCTTTAAAGGGAGACATAAGTAATCTTTCATTAGCAATACCATACCACCTGATATGCCATTAGGGCCTGGGGATGAACATTGTTTAATGATAGTTAGTTTATCTTTAATGGCTTCAAGTGAAATGGATATAGAACCAGATGGCAAATTATTAGTGACCTCATTTGAATTCACTGATAGGTTATAGGCTTTACAAAAATCAGAATTTAATAGATGTGCCTTATCATTTGGATCTGATGTAACCGTGATATCCACCGTAAGTGGACCAACCTTACATTCTCAATTATTAATTGAGTTTAAATAGCTAAACAGCATCTTATTATTTCCTTTTTGTGCTTGTGTGGCTATATATTTTTCTGTTTTCAGGTTAGCCCTTCTGATCTCTTTTTTGCATTTCTTTTGAATCTTCTTGAATTCTGACAAAGTTCTTGCACACTTATTGGTCTTATTTTTTTTAACTTTCTTATTTTCTTAGTTATGATCTTAATCAGATTACTGGATAACCACCTTGGATTTAAATTAAGTTTTCCTTTCTTTATTTTAGGAATAAACTTATGAGCTGCATCCATAATTGTTTTTTTTAAAGGTGGTCCATAAAACATCTAAGTCAGTACCTACCAAAATTTCAATCCAGTTGATGTTATTCAGATGTTATTTAAAGCAATTTTGTCCATTTTATTGTAAACAAATACTTCTGTCAGGTTTTCAGATTTCACCGAAGAGGAATCTAATTCGAAGTCTAACTAAGCAGTGGTCACTATTTCCTAACGGTGCAGTGACCTTGCAGTTACGGATTTTTAAAGTTACACTTCTTAAAACAATGTCTAGTATGTTATCCCCTCAAGTGGGAGACATTACATACTGAGTTAGATTAAGTTCATCGCAAAAATGCAACAACTCATTGGAAGCACTAAGAATTGCATGTTTATTCCCCCAGTCAATATGTCTAAAGTTTAGGTCACCCATAAAAATCATGTTTCCCATATCTGCTGCAAATTCCATTTCTGACTGTATTTCATTAAGAATATGACTATTAGCAACTGGTGGTCTATAGCATAGTCCTAATACAAAATTATTATTTTTAAAATTTTTAAAACTGATCCATAATGACTCAACAGAATGTACTGTCTTTTTGATTTACTAACATACTAACATACTAAAATGCCAGCAGAATAGGCCTAACGGTCTTTCGTGTCTGCTCATTTGGTCAGTCCCCAACCTGGGTGCTGACCTTGCTGTCCCCCTCACCTTCTCTGGCTTCTCCCTTCCCAGTTCCGGATATTCTTGCTGCATTGGATTTTGCTTCCAGAACCCTTTCCCTGTACCTGTCCCACCCCCTCTTGAACCCCTCCACTGTCTCTGCCTCCACCAGCCCCCTAGGCAGTGCATTCCATGGCTCCACCACCCTCTCAGTGAAGTAGCACCTCCTCCTTTTTCCCCTGAATCTTCCCCCCTCCAGCTTCCAGCCATGCCCTCTAGTGGCCCCTTCCTCCTTCCTTCGAAGCACCCTGACTGTTCCTCCCCTATTTACCCTCTTCATGTACCTGAAGACCTCTATCATGTCCCCCCGGTCCCTTCTCTCTTCCAATGTGTACATATTTAGCTCTTCGAGCCTCTCCTCATAGGTCCTGTCCCCCAAGTCCCAAATCATTTTGGTTGCCCTCCTCTGGACCCTCTCCAGGAGGTTAATGTCCCGCTTTAAGTGTGGCCTCCAAAACTGCACGCAGTACTCAAGGTGCGGCCTCACCAAGCAGTTATACAGAGGGAGTATCACTCCCTCCTTCTGGAGGTGATCCCTAGCGATGCATCCCAGCATCCTGTTGGCCTTGGCTGCTGCCCTCCTACAAGTCTCAGAGTTGTTCATCTTGACATCCACCACCACCCCAGGTCCCTCTCAGCCATCGAGACTTGTAGCATTTCCCCAGGGTGTACACTTGACCTGGGTTTCTGCCCCAGGTGAGTACCTTGCATTTCCCTGCATTGAACCTCAGCTTCCACTTTCTAGACCATCTTTCCAGAGCCTCCAGGTCCCCCTGTAGGGCCACCCTCCCCTCCCCCATCCACCACCGCCCCAGTTTCGAGTCATCTGCAAAGAGACTCATCTCACTCCTGATTCCTGTCCTTATGTCAGATACATAGGCGTTGAACAGAAGGGGCCCAAGGACTGATCCCTGTGGGACCCCACTAATGACCCTCCTTGGGGATGAGACTATCCCACCAACTACGACCCTCTGGGTCTGGTCCTGGAGCCAATTGCCTATCCATCTGATCATCTGGTTCCCCACCCCCATTTCTCCCAGCTTATCCAATAGGCCCACGTGAGGAGCAGAGTCAGAGAGATTTTAGGAGATATATCCAATGCTTTCATTGAGGAATTTATAAATATTGCTATACCATCACCTTTTTTGTTTTCTCTATTTAATTTAAACAAGGTATGGCCCGGAATATATTTATCCCATGCAGTCTCATTAGACCACCAGGTCTCTGTTATACCAATTATATCTGGTTTGTCTATTTTAATCTGGATAAGTAGTTCGTCAAATTTATTACCCAGGCTATGAGCATTTAGCAACAAAAATGTTATATTGCTATTTCTGTTACTAATTTGTTCACATCAGTATCTTGACCTGGAATTTGAAATACTATTGTTTTCCCCCCATTCTACCAGTTTAAAGAAAGAGAGGGTACATGCCTATGAAACTGAAGGCTAAGTTCCTTAACACCGAATTTGTTAAGATGGAGTCTGTCTCTTGCAAATCAGTTACAATGTTCCGTGAATGTAGATCCACGATTAATAAAAGTCATATTTTCTTTAGTGCACTAGTTCTGCAGTCTTGTGTTAATAAGCACTATTGTAAAATTCTTCTCCTGTTTTGCTCGTGGTATTGGTAAAATGCCAGATATGTAGATTTTGCAGTTTCTAGATTTAAGGAGTTTCCCCATTTCAATAAAGTCATAACATATATCTTTTTCGTGTGAGAAGCCCGCATTGTTAGTACCTACATGAATAATAACCTTAGACAGTTGCATTATTAAAGTATCAATTCTGGCATTAATGTCCTCAATTTTAGCTCCCAGAAAACAGTTATTGTCTGAACTCAATAAAGAGTCCATGTATTTAATAATGGAGTCACCAATTATGATTGTTGGCAAAGAGTTTATTTCTTCACTACTCATTAATTCAACCTCATTGAAAGCATCATTTAATGGCTCAAATATATTACTAGTACAGATTGGTTGGTTCAATATACTATTTGACCTAGCACACATTGGTTTAGGTTGTCTCAATATATCAGCCCTTCTACCCTTTATTAATTTCCTTTTAGGGAGGAATTCCCATCCTTCTTCGGTATCAGAATCAATGTCAGGCTCTCTAATTCTTTTATTAGTTTGTTGCTACAGAACTGGAATGGGGCATTGAGATCTGTGCCCAGACTAATTTCAGTAGAAGCATCTTGGATTTTATTCAATGTCAACATCTGACATTCCTGAGTCAGTGAGTCTGATTTTTCTGTCTCTACTATATTTTGTATTGAGGATTGAGAAAAACTTGCTTGAAACAAATCTGCATCCAATAATTCTCATTGTTGATTTGGAGTGATGGGAAGATTTCTTACCATATTGTCCACATAATTTTCTAAATCCCTAAGTTCTCTAGCCTTTTGCAGTTCATTTTCCAGTTTATTGATTTTATCTTTCATGTTTAAAAATTCCGCACAGAATTTACGTGCATTTGATGATGGGAGTAGAGTTAATGTGGCTACATTAAGGAAAACATGGTTACATGAGCCACAAATCACCAAAATATACATAGATACATAGACAGTGTCGGCAGATAAGGGCCTATGGCCCACCCAGTCTGCCCATTTGAGCTTGTAAGTTCAGTTTGTTTTCCTAGAAGTCTGTTGCCCCCTTACCCCTGACCTCCAGAATTCCTTTATGTCTATCCCATGCATTCTTAAATCCCGTGATTGTTTCAGCCCCCACCACTTCCTCTGGCAGGGTGTTCCACTTGTCCACCACCCGTTCTGTGAAGAAATTCTTTCTCATGTTTCCTCTGAATCATCCTCCTCCAACTTCATCCCATGCCCTCTAGTCCTGGAACATCTTTTTCGCTTAAAAATAGTGTTTTCCTGCACCCTGTTCCTCCCTGTAAAATACTTGTATGTCTCTATCATATCCCTCTCTCCTTCCTTCTCCAGGGAGTACATGTTCAGTTCCTTCAACCTGTCTTCATAGGACTTGTGATGCAATCCATGCACCATCTTTGTTGCCCTCCTCTGAACCTTCTCTACCCTATGTCCTTACATAGGTATGGTCTCCAGAACTGTACACTGTACTCAGGTGGGGCCTCACTAGTGTCTTGTATAGCGGAATTATGACCTCCTTTTCCTGCTGGTGATGCCTCTGCCCATACATCCCAGCATCCCATTTGCTTTTACCTGCTGCCTTGTCACACTGTTTCTACCTTGAGGTCATCAGAGATGATAACCCCAAGATCCCTTTCCTGCTTGGTGCATGCTATATCCTCACCCCCAACTGATATATTGTGCCAGGGTTTTGTGCCCCATATGCATTATCTTGCACTTCTTTGCATTGAATTTCAACTGCCAAACCCTGACCATTCTTCAAGTTTCTGCAGGTCGCTTCTCATTCTGTCTACACCTCTGGTGTGTCTACTCTGTTACAGAGCTTTGTGTCATCAGGGAACAGTGAAATTCTGCCTTCTAGGTCCTGCGCCATGTCACTGATGAAGATGTTGAATAGGACCGGTCCTCAAGACTGATCCCTGTGGTACCCCACTGGTCACTCTTCCTCTGTGGAGTGACAGCCATTTACCACCACCCTCTGTATCCTGCCACCCAGCCAGTTACCTACCCACCACACTACTGTCCTGCCCACACCCATATTCCCCAGTTTGTGTAATAGTCTTCTATGTGGCACAGTGTCAAAGGCCTTGCTGAAGTCCAGATAGGCCATGTCCACTGCCCTCCCCTGATCCACCTCCCTAGTCACCCAGTCAAAAAATTCAATGAGGTTGGTCTGACATGACCTCCCCCTGGTGAAACCATGCTGCCCTGGGTCCGTCAGCAAGGGATAATGAAGCTATCTTACCATTTAACTCACTCATGTTCATGCCAACGGATAGTACTTGCACTAGTACTTGTGTTATGTGTCCAATCGACTTCACTTATATTTGGGTTGGTAAATTAAATACTTTGCTGCTGTTCCTGCTGGTCCCGCTGGACACGCTAGACACATGTGGAGAGATGCACATGTCTCTGAGCGCATCTCCGTGTGCTGCGCCGCACACTCACCCTGTACATGCTTGCTCCGCTTGCTGTTGTGAACATCTTATAGTCAGACCCGGAAGTCACTGATGGTCAGATGACCAATTACCGGGCAGCCCGACTGTGAATTAAGAAGTTTTTAAAATAAAATTGCAGCAAGAAGGCTCTATTCCCCTACACTACAGTAAATATAAGGCTGTAAGCCTGCTGCAAATACTGAGCATTTCTGTCTAAAATGTCTTAGGGACTGTAATCCTTACAAGAACTACAATTCCCATTTTCTCCTCACAGGACAGCTAGGAGCCTGCCCATGAATGCAGCATCTCTTATGTTAACAGAGTATCAAGGTGTGCATTAGAGAGTTCTAACACACGTCCAGGGATGTAGTAAGGCATAAGGTTGCAGGCCAAGTGCATTCAGCCCCATGCTATCCATTAGAACTGTGTAATGCACATCCCTGGAGTGTCTTATAGCATTTATAAAATGGATATTTTTTTATGGCAGTATTATTTAAAAATGAAAAGGTTTAAATTTCAATACATTAAAAAAGTCTTAATTTTTAATAAAGTAGTCCCACCAGCTGTATGAAGCAGCTGTGTGTGTGTTTTTTTTTGTTTGTTTTTGTTTTTTGCAGTAGGACATTTGTCCTAATGTGGCCACCATCACTGTAGTTCCTTTTCGTATACTCTGGCATCTGCCCCCCCACCACCACCGCCTCTCAGTGCCTGCTAGCCTGTGTGTGTGGGAGGAACATACAATTCAAAATCATTCACTTTGTTTAAAAAAAAAAATGTTCTTTCATTTCCAGTTCAGTATGCCAGAAGCCCAAGTGCATTATACAACTGTCTTGGTGATATGGCAGAGACACGTGAGAGCAGCAGTCCTGGTCCAGATTTAGATTTTTTTGGTTAGATAAGTTTTAGATCAGTTATGTATTTTTTTTAAGTTCTGTTAGGTTGCTGGTGTACTTTGAGTGAGTACATCAAGAAGTGAGTGGGAGACATTGCCATGGGAATGGAGGCCACCGTTTTACTTTCTATTTCTGTAACCATTGCAGAGCTGCTGAGCAGTGGATTGTCCAGCAGCATGCAGAAGAAACAGTTTAGAGCAGAGCACATCAGATGAGAAAATGTATGGAGCTGCAGTGTCCAAGACTGTACAGAAACTACTGTACTTGGTCAGTTACTGTTGCTGAGCAAGGGAGCGAGTTAGTGATGGGCCAGTTTCCTATAACTCAGCAAGTAGAGTGGCCGTCTGGTGAGGGGTGTGGAGGTGAGGTAGAGAAAGACCATAAACAATTAAATTAAAACAAGAACACAGTGAAAAAAACAAATGCGGAGTGTGATATTTTTTAACTACTTTGTTTCTGGTTTACTGTATGACAGAAATAGAGAAGTATGATGTGGGGGAAAAGTCTCAGTAAGGGGAAAATCATTTGCTGCTGCTGTAATTTTACAGCTGTGGGCAGAGCCTACAGCTGTTTTGCTTTTGTAGCTCACAAAATGGCCAATCGTGGCACCTTCCATTGGGCATTTAGAAGTATCCTTCTGAAAGTCCAACGGAGCTTGTAACACTCTGCCACGATCTGTCATTACGTAGTAACAGCCGCACTATTTCGGCTGTTACTTCTGCATTCTGAGACAAGAACTGTGCATGTGTGCCTTGTGCACATACACAGTTCTGCTAGAGCTCCCATCTTGCAAATGGCATATTGCCATTCACCGTAATTGTGCATGCGCATTTGCCTCACTGCCACCATCTTGTGGATGACATTCAGTGGTGCTGGTGGTGCTAGCATACCAGAGCTTCGGAAACTCACCACAGTTGTATCAGCTCTTGCTAGATTTTGTTTAAAATTCTATGGCTCAAGGATTTCTTCGGTGTTCTGCATCTGGCTTGTAGCACTTGTGTTTAGCCACACATTAGACACTTCTAATGCATGGCTAATGACCAATCAGTATGCAGGGTTTTCCCTTCCCATTTTATACATTTTTTTTCTGAGCAGGCAATTATGACAGATAAAATCAGCAACTGAGATAATTGTGTAAATGTTTTTGTGGCAGAGTGAATGAGAAATGTCAGCTTAACAGAATTTTGGAACTTTAGAAAATCTTATTACCTGCAGCATGTAAAGAACTCTTGACTGTAAAAGATAACTTCATACGCTGCAACTTCTACCATACATTCAACTGGGAAAAACAATAGAAATTATTTATAATCAAGAACAATAAACACCTTACATGGGTAAGGAAGAGTAAATCTTCCTTGAAACTCTCATATTGCCATGATAATTTCTGAATCTGTTCTGTTGAGCTTGCATGGCAGCTAGGCATACATCAGAATAGGTGTGGACCTTACACAGTTCTTGAGATTTAAAGCTCCCTTTTGCTGCACAATTCTAAAAATATATTCATGGTCAGCCTCCAAAGCTAGGTGATCAGTGCAGCATGGATTTCCCCACAGACATTCACAGCAGCATGATGCTGACTTGCTTTCAGTGAAACCTCAGCCACAGCACCTTCAGAATGATTCCAAACAACAAGAGTTCTACTTAAATGTTCCGGCACTGTCTTAGTTTGAAGGATTTTGTGCTGCTGCTGCAGTATCCTAAATGCCCTAACAAATGTCGAGGTTGCTTCATGGGAATTACCAAATAATTCAATGACATTTTTCACAACATCCCAACCCCTGGTTTTCCCTTTCATTTCCAGTGCAAGCAAGCCAATGATTCCAAGATTATCATACCTACAGGCATTTCTGATATTTTTGAACCTTGGGGTAAAAGTGGCATTTTCCCTTAGTACTTTACTTGAAAAGACGTCATGCATACTCGAGTTTGATTTGGCTTGCAGTTCTTTGTCATGAATTTTAGAAACAGCATTATCAGTATTCTTCATGCTGTCCTAAATGGCAGCTGTTCTTTTCCACTAAAAAGAAATAATTTTTTCATTGTAACTTTTATAGGTGGTGACACTGCATGACTTTGAGGCAGCGAATGCAGATGAGCTGGACTTGAAGCGAGGGGACGTTGTGCTTGTGATTCCTTCAGAGATAGAGGCAGACCAGGTAAGAATCTGCAAATAGTAAATAAAGAGCTTCAGGAGATCAAGTGTTTGTGGCTGAGTACTGTTGGCGAGGCTCTTGCTTCTCAGTCAGTGGGTAAGAGCTTCAAATCCTGCTTACGAAGCTACCTTAAATCCTTCTAATTATCAGCTGTTAGTGATGGTGCAGTTCAGGGACTACACTGTGGGACTGATAACAGGCAGGCAATGTTTGAAAAATAGGCTTTGGATTTTTAATAACAGATACCGATCCAACACACCCCAACTCATACGGCTGCACAATGTAGGTAGTTTTTCCCCTCAGTGAGCAACCATTGTTCTTGCAGCAGAAAGTCAGTTTACTCTGGATGCTTTGGATTTAGTGAAAGAATTTAGACACATGTGGCCATGCTTTGTCTACCTCTTAATTAAACTAAGTAACCCTTATATTGTCAAAATAACCTAGTGACCTACACCACCAGTGGGGGTCAGCACCAATATGCCTTTTACCATACAGAATAATAATAAACTGTGGTATTTTTATATTCATACAACTTGTTTTTTTTCTTCTTCTTTTTACCACACATTAACCTAAATCATTTTTCCAAGTGGCATAATATTGGCAAATCAAGTCCATCATTCATGGACTTTAGATGCCAACATTTCCAGCCACCTTAAAAAACCTGTTTTATTCTGTTCTGCCATATTTTCTTGTAATTTTACCATTATTATAGTTTTACCCTTAGTATCAAAACTGTATTTCTTAGAAAAAAATTGTTTGTAGCCTGAAATCCTTTGATAACTTTAAAGTTTTTTTTTTTCCAAAAGTGCTCAGAAAATATTTATAGTAGATTTCTACAATGTCCATAGCAGCATCTATTTAAAATTTGTAGCAGCGTTTTTTTTCAGTTAGATTTGTTATTGAGTTTCAGAGATTTACAACAAGTAACAAAGAAATTAAGCAGGGTACAAACATTAAGTCACATCCATTTGTTATCAGCAGTGTTATACGCAGTTTAGCCATGTAGGGGGTTATACACAGATATCAATGCATTCTGAGATACTATACAAGCTGAAGTATTCAGAGTATTCCACACAACAGGAGAGCTGAGCTGGACCAAGTATTGTGTTATATTGGCAGGGGAGGTTATATGCTTAAGCAGGAGCACTAGGGCCATGGGTTCTGTGTAGTATTTGTTAGGTACAGGGACACCTATGCCCAGTCAGTTGTTTAGGGTGGTTTAGGCAAATCTTTACTCAGCAGCACTTTTGAGTTTGGGTTCTTCCTTTCAATATATTAAATAAAGGGGGGCCATCTTTCTTTCAAAAGTGTACTGTTGCCTACAGCATACTCAGTCATTCTGGTGAAGGTTGCAGTTCTTCCCATGGCTGCTAGCCATTCTTTAAAAGTTGGGATAACAATCATTTTCCACTTATCTAGGATGAGTCGTTTAGCCTCAACAGTGGCCTGAAGTAGCCATAGTTTTTGCTGCGTGCATATTGTCAGCTCAGTGGTGACTATTCCTAATATCAGCACTTCTGGATTGAGGGGGTTTGTATGACCTAGTATGTCTGAACAGCAGTCCGTGGCCTTTTCCCAAAACTTCTTTTGGGGAGGGCAGTGCCACAGAATGTGAATGAGATTTGCTGCTTTGGCCCCACATGTCCAGCTGTGGTCAGTGTGTAGTAGGCCCGTATATTTGAGTTTGGTTGGGGTCCTATACCACTGATACAGGATTTTGTTTTGTATTAGTAGGCTTTTGGGGTCACTATATGCTCTGTGAGTGTGATTCCAACAAGTACTCCACTGCTGCTCGGTGATGTGTAGACCAAGGTCATTTTGCCAATGCTGCTTGGCTACCGATGTGGGGTCGGGCATTTTTTCTAACATCTGTTTGTAGATTACCACTGCTAGGCCAGATTCAAATTATAGCCATCTCCACAGAGGGATCATTTGCTTGGGCACTGCCTTCCTCTGTTTGCATGTACTACATTGGCAGCCCTTTTTGGTTTTGTCAAAGTATAAGTGTCTCAGTTGTAAATATTTCTAAAAGTCTGCTTTCTGCAACTGATACTTATCTTGCAATGAAGTAAAGGAGTCAATAGTTTGCCCATCATTTGTAGAGATATCCTTTAGCCTTACTATGTTTTTCTCTTTCCATTCATTTCATGTAAAGGAGCGCCCCTCTATCTGCCACTGAGGGTGATTCTAGAAGCACACTAGATGGCCACGGTCTGAACATGCTCCCAAAAGGTGCAGCATTTTATGCCAAGTCTTGTGGGCAGCTCTAATGGTGTGCCACCTTTTTGTGATGGTGAGATGGTGTGGCATAGAAGGGTGTCTAGTCCCATATTTAGAAGGACTCCTGATTCTATGTCTATCCATGCTGGCCTATTTGGGCCTGGGTCTTGGAACACCTTATAAACCCTGGCCACAGAGAAGGCTTTAGCATAATGTTGGAAGTGGGGTAAGCCTCACCCTCCTTTGTGTCACCCAACCCTTAGCTTGGCTCTGCTGTATCTGGGGGAGAGGGGCCCCACAGGACATTGCCTACCATGGAGTCAAGTTTGAGGAACCAATTCTCAGGTATCTCCACTGGAATATGGGAGAGGAGATAAAAAACACTGGGGGCTAGCATCATTTTGGTTGCTGATATCTTGCCTGGCATGGAAAAATTAAGGTGTTTCCATCTGTTCAGTTCCATTTGGAGGCTGTTGAACAGGGGGGAGAAATTTCTATCACCTAATGTGTCTAATTCTGGTGTGATATGTATCCCTAGGTATTTGATCCCTTTCAGGGCCCCCTTCAGGCCTCTGGTGGCAATCAGCTCAGCTGTTGTCTGGGTACTGAATGGCATTACCTCAGTTTGGTCTTTATTTATCTGAAGCCTGGATATGGTTGCAAATAAGCTTAATAGCTCCAGGATATGGGGTGCAGAAGTCTCAAGATTGTCTGTCAAGATGAGGCAATCATCAGCATACAGCAATGCATTTTGAATGACCCTATTGCTTGGATGAACAGAATTGGACAAAGAGAGCAGCCTTGCCTGGTTCCTCTATACAAACTGAAGTGGTCTGACAATTCACTGTTAGTAAGAATTTTCAATCTAGGGGAAGCTTAAAGGGTTTGGATCCACCCCCTGAATGATTCCCCGAATATGCAGTGTTGCAGGATGGCCTGTATGAAATTCCACTCAAGGGAATCAAAAGCCTTTTTGAAATCCACTGAAATGGCAGTTGCAGGGTTTGGGACTTGTAGGTTGGCTTGAATTAAGGTCGTGAGCGCTCTCATATGGTCCGCACTGGCTTGCTCCTTCACGAATCCCACCTGGGAGGTGTAAATCAGGGTAGGCAGGGCAGTTTCTAATCAGGAGGCCAAGGCTTTCACCAGTATTATAGTGTCAGCATTGATGAGGGAGATGGGTCTATAGATGGTTGGAAAAATGGGGCTTTTGCCTGGTTTCGGTAGAACTGTGATTATGGCTTCTTGCATGGTGTACAGTAGCTCCTTTCTATCAAAAGCATCGGTTAACATGTCTAGCATGGGAGCAGCTACCTCAGATTGTACTGTTTTTTAGAACTCAGCCAGAAACCCATCTCCCGCTGATGCTTTGTGCGGGGCCATGGTGTTAATTATGGCCTTCAGCTCCTGAAGGGATAATGGGGCATCGAGTTGTTCCCTTTGGACAACAGTAACTTTGTTTAGGTTGGTGCTCTTCAGGAAAGCTGATAGCTTCTGTTCGTCCCCTTGGACATGTGATTTATAAAGTAAATTATAATATTCTTTCATTACAAGGATAATTTCTCTGTAGGGGTTACACATTTTCCCCAGTTTATCTTGTAATCTGGCTATATGTCTTTTGGCTTGTTGTTTTGTAAGCCTATAGGCCAGTACTTTCCCCAATTTCTCCCCAAAAGCCCAATATTTATATTGTAATCTTTGAATTTGAAGTTCAGCTTTCCTTGTGGCCAACATATTCAACTGAATTCTGAGATGCAAGATCTCATACATGAGTTTCTGATTCTTGAGCTTCCCTGGGTTCCTTTTATACTGTCGTTCTTTCTTTGCTAATTTTGCCTTTAATGTGGCCGCTTCCTTTGCCCTTAGCTTTCTGCTGTGTACTACATAGCCTATTATCTGCCCTCTTAACGTTGCTTTATAGGCTTCCCATATAGCTGCTGCGCTAGCAGACCCCTTTGGGTTATTTGAAAAGTTGTTTTCAGACTCCTTGGTTACCCATGATTTGAACTCCCCGTCATGTAGCAGAAGGGGATCTAACCTCCAAGTTAATCATTTGGAGGAGGGGGGCCCTAGCAAGACCATAAGGGTGATGTGAGCATGGTCTGAAATGTACAGTTGGGGCTATTCTAGTGTCCATCAACTGGGATATTAAGCCCTGTGAGATGAACCAGTAGTCTAACCTCTACTGGCCACTTTTTTAGCTTCAGAAAAATATGTATAATCCCTCTCGTTTGGGTGATATAGACACCAGCTGTCCTGTAAGCTGTGGAGTGTTAGTAAATCTTGTAGTGTCTGGATGGACCTTACATGCAGCTCTGGCCTGGAATTGGAGTATTCCAGCAGGTAGTCCATGGTTAGATTACAATCTCCACCTAGCACTATCTCTGTTTTGTCGGGTTAAAAGTCCATCATGGCCTGGGAGATTTGGTCAAAGAACTCCGGGGAGTCGTCATTTGGGGCATATACATTTACCAACAGGATTGGGCTGGTTTGTGTTTCCACCTTTGCCATAACCCATCTGCCCTCTTTATCAGCTTTGGTTCCCTTAAGTGTCCACTTTAGGTTTTTGTGGCAGAGGATAGATAACCCCCTCTTTGTTTTACCTGCGGAGCTGTGTACCTCCCACCCTACCCATTCTCAAACCATTTTTTTTGCTTCAAACGAGGTAAGTTTGGTTTCCTGTACAAACGCAAGCTGCATTGTGAGGTGTTTTAGCCTTGCAAGGACTTTCTTCCTTTTTATGGGTGAGTTCAAGCCCTTCACATTCCATGAGGTGACTATCAGCGCATCAGCAGTAGCCATGTCTAGTTGATTTGTTCTCACCCATTCTCTCAGGAATTGTGTTGAGTTTCATGAGAACAAAAAAGAGCAGGAGCACCAGGAATTTGTGTGGTGCTATGTATTCCAAATGATCAAATATACACAAATAAGCACCCACACAGCTTAAAGAATAAAGGCCAAACGCTACAAAAATATTAGCATTTAATATCCAAAGTGCAGCAAATACAAAACGGAGGACAAACTGACAGATTAACGTTTCACCTAGTCTCTTCTAGGCTTCATCAGAATAAAATAGTGCCACAATTTTAAACCATTTAAATACTGTTTCATGTACAACCCTGTGACAAGAATCGGCCAATCACCTTCATACATAATGTCAAGTTCATTAACCCATTCATGATTGGCCTTTCAACTAGAATGGTATATGTGTAAGTAATACATGTTTTAAAAATACATTTAAACAACATATGTAAATATAAATAAAAATAAAATGTTTCAGTAAGTTCAAAATATCTACCCCATAGCCATTATTATCAGGTCACTGTTCTTATATATATTTAATATTCTATCCTGTTTTCTAAATAAATATTTTATTATTCTGTTTATAAATAACCAATCTCATATTAGCCCAAATGGCCATAGCCACAATTTTATATGTATGTCATAAACCAAAAATAAATATCTTTTTGTATTTACATATTTATTCGGGCAGAGATATATCCCATATTCTTTTTTAAAATAAACTTACCAAAATGGCTATGGGCACAGAAAATGAACTTACAGGCACTTATCTTAGAGATTCACAGCATCGAATGGCTATAATAATTGCCTATTTAGTACCAGGACGGGGAATAATACTAATATAAATAGTAAAAGGAACCAACATTGTATTTACAGAACACAACAAGTAAATGAAATAAAATCCATTTACTTTAACTTTTATATTTTCGCAAAAATGCTGAGAGATCTATATTGTCATTGAGTCCCTTACCAGTACAAGCTCCTAGTGAGAAAATCCAAAAACTTTCTCTCTGGCCTATTTTTTTGTTGATATCACCTCCCCGTGGGCCCATTTCAACTAGTTCCAAACCAAAAAACTTGAAAGTGTGTTTATATGGCTGATTGATTAGCAGATGCTTGACAATGGCATAATTTACATCACCCTTGTCAACTGCTCTGACATGCTCACCAATTCTGACCTTAAATTTTCGTATAGTTCTACCAACATAGTAAGCTCCACACTCACACAATAGTAAATAAACCACCCCAGTACTATTACAGGTAATTAAGCCATTGGTTACTATCACCTTTCCTGAAATAGGGTGGAGTATACTTCTACTGTTGTGTATATAGCCACAGTAGGTACAATTACCACATCTATATGTGCCCATTGGCTTAGAAGCCAAAAGAGTCTGTTTCATTTCATAATCACTTTCAGTGCAATTGGACACTACATGATCTTTAATGCTCTTACATTTACGAAAAATAACTTTCGGTCCCTTATCCACTATCTCATTTAATCTGGGTTCCAACTGTAAAATGGGCCAGTTGTTAGTAACAATATTTCTAATTTTATCAGCATGACTAGAGAAGTCAGTAACAAAGGGACCCTCAAATTCCTTCCTTTTATTCAATTCCCTCGATTTATATTGCAACACTTGATTCCTGTCCATAGCATCTACCTGCCGAATGGCAGATGCAATACTATGATGACTACAGCCTCTTTCAATAAACCTACGTATTTGTTCCTTTTTATTCCTAACATATTCATGCGATTCGGTACAATTCCTTAATGTCCTAATAAGTTGTCCCTTAGGTATATTATGACGAGTATGATGTGGATGACAACTCTCAAACCTCAATAAACTATTTCTATCTGTAGTTTTCTGAAACAAAGTAGTACATACCCCCCCTTACCATCTTTGTATAACTTCAAATCAAGGAAATTAATTCTAATTTTGTCAAGTTCAAACTGATATTGTAGGAGACTAGTGTCCTCTATCCACTTAACAAATAAAACAAACTCCTCATATGATCCTTTCCATATGACAAGAATGTCATCTATAAAGCGCCGCCACAAATCCAGGTAATTAATAAATGGATTTGTGGTAGCGCCATACAGATGATCAAGTTCCCACTTGCCAACAAATAAGTTGGCATAACTAGGTGCCATAGCTGTACCCATAGCAGTACCCCGTATTTGGTGATAAAGTTGTCCCTGAAACAGAAAAACATTCATCTGGAGGACACACTCAGCAAGCTGTACAAGAAAAATAGTGCGTACTCCTACACATTCTTCTTCACTCCTCCTATCCAAGAAATAGGCAAGGGCCTCCAATCCTTCTTTATGTGGAATCATAGTATAGAGGGAGTTAACGTCAATAACTGCAAAGGACCAATCAGATTCCATACTTAAATCTTCGACTATCTGGACAACTTGGGTGGAATCCCTAAGGAATGATCTTAATTGCCTAACCATGGGCTGTAGGAAAGCATCTAAAAACAAGGAAACAGGTTCTGTTAACCAACCTTTCCCTGAGACTATTGGTCTCCCTGGTGGTTGTACCAAACTTTTATGTATTTTAGGTAATGCATATATCGTAGGTGTTACTGGACAATTAACAGTCATAGTTCTGTACTCAACATCTGAAATATAACCCTTCAAAAAACCTTCATTTAAAATATCATCCAACTTATTTTTGAATTTCTTAACCACATCTTGTGAAATCTTCTTATAAGATGATTCATCATTAATTAACGTATTAACCTCCACGACATAATCTTTGGTATTCAACACTACTACTGCTCCCCCTTTATCGGCGGGCTTAATTAAGGACTTGTTTTCAATTAGCAGTTTTAAAGCAGCCCGTTCACTTTTAGTACAATTGTGCCAAGATTTAAAACTCTTTTCACTCTGTAATCGTTGTAAATCAAGTTCACATTTTTTTATAAATGTTGAAATAACAGGATTCATGGGAGGACAATATTCTGACCTAAACTGTAATTTTGATATATCATTTTTTTCTCCCAAATCATTTTCGTCATGATCATAAATACATTTAAATGTAAGGTTCCTCCCTAATTTGTGTAAATCCACACATACATTAAAAAAATTAATATCAGCTGTGGGACAAAATGAGAGCCCCTTACTTAATACAGCATTTTCACTAGATGTTAAATTATGATCAAATAAATTCACCACAGCCACCATACTATCATGAACATTCTGAAAAGAAGCTAGTTCATAGGAAAGATTTATATTGTCTTGGACATTATCAGTTGCAATATGTTTATCCACATATATGAGTTTCATGCAGGCTTTGTACATGAGCTGTTTGTCTCTAAAAATCCTCAGCCCCTCTTTCTCCATACCCTCCCTTTTGTGCCTTTCTATTGTGTGGTGCTCTCTTCCTGTCATCTGTGGTGTTCCACCTAGTGTGCTTCTCTGATCCCTCATTTTTTTCTTTTTCATCTACTCCTTGGGCCTTTGGTTTTTGCTTGTCCCCTTTTCCTTCTGATACATAGCTTTTCAGTAAAATATAACAGTTGGAACAATATTATTTACCAGCAGAACAACCTGTAGGGCCCTAACATGCCCAGTATCAACATTTAGAAAGTGATCTGCATGTAACATTGGAATGACATGTGTTCTCCTAACCTAGAGGGGAGTGCTCCGAATTGGCCAGGCTTGCTGCTTCCTTGCAGGCCAAAGAGCTTCAGAGGTCCCCTGGGGCAGCAATATGTAGAACATTTGAATTATTAACACCATGCAGCAAAACATTGGAGAAAAAATGTCGCCCTTTGCTGTCCTTAACTTTTCCATTTAACTAAAGTGAACAGGGATGGCTTTACTGGCATTATCCCTTAACATGACTGCATAAACCGCTTCAGTTGGATCGCTACTGGATCGGGACTAGCAGGCTGGGCTCTTTTAACTGGGACCTTTAGAGCCATTAACAGTGCCAGCCAGCAGCGTTGTGATCCCATGATGCCTTGTGTAGGCAGACCATGCCTTGTTTTGGCCTATGTTAAACGGCAATTGTCTGGTCCCCTTCCTTGTGCCTGGGTTTGGGGAGGATGAGTTTACTTGCTGTCACCCCTTCCCTTAGGTACCCCACCATCTGGTTGTGATGTCTTGAGAGAGGGGAAACCCCTACCATACCAGAGAGAAGCTGCATGACTTGCTATAAATAAGTAGCAAGCTGGGGTCACAACAGCTGGTCATCCCTGCATCCCTGGAGAAGTCAAGAGAACTCCCCACTTTTCAGTGAGAATTACGGTCTCCATGAGGATGTGATCTAGTGTGGAAATTTGGAGACTGGCTATAGCAACTCGCAGGGCTGGCACTAATCTGGGAAATTGGAGTTGAACCGCTAATGTGGGGAAACTGCAGGCATGAGCTCCTGGGTGCATCTAGCTATCACCTTATCCCCGCTTAGTGCTGCTGACCAGAAATGGACATGGGGGCCTTGATGCACTCGTGCACCTGCAGTTTTAACCCACCCAAGGAACAGCACTGAGCCTGCAAGCAAGTAAATCATTTTTCTAGGCAGGCGTGCTATCCTTGACATTAACTTGCCGCATGTTTGCACTAGGCGGCTGCCACTTTCAGGACTTTCACATCAGGTAGCGGCTTCTTCCCATTTTTAACCAGAGTTGTCAAGGTCCAGGGATGGTGAAGTGAGAACAGTCGACAATATCTTATGGCTGCCCATGGTACCACTTATTTGCCCTGAGATGAGTGCCATGTTGTGTCCTGTGTCAGCAAAATGTCAGGAGCTGCTGTGCAGCAAAGCGTCTGCAGCAGCTAGCTGACTGATACTTTAAGGAGGTGCCAAATCACAATCGGGATAGCTCTAGGGGTAGGGAGATGCATTGAATAAGTAATCCTGTAGACATGACCAGGGCACAGCATCAACTTCAGGGGGAAAATGATGTGCCATCACAATCCGTGTAAGATCCTTCACATTTTCTGCAGGGACCCTGGCTCCTCCACACCTTGTCTCAGCAGATTCTTCAGCCAGCTCGAACACACAGTCGGCCCATTCCTGACATAAAGATGCCCAGTCTGTTAGCGGCTCATGGAAATGCAAAGTTTCAACTCACTTCAGTGCCCCTTTTTCAGATAAGTCCAGTGCTGTAGGTGCTAGCTCCCCCAGGGGTGTTTATCTATTAGAGATTTTCACAGGAGTATCCCCTAGGGAGCTGGCACTGGTATCAGACAGATGTTGAACCCTCTGCCTACTTCTCAAGTGGTTTCTATAAGGGGATATTTTTTTTGCTGCGGTTGGTTTGAAATGCTTTTTTTCATGACCCCTTTGTACCTTTTGCTAGGGCTTATCAGGACATATCACTGGTGCAGGGCACGTTTCAGGAGGTGTGCTCTCCTTGCTCTACATAATCCAATGCCTGACACATGGCACCTCAAGGAGGATGAGGAGACTGACATGACATCTGGGGATGTTCATTTAGGCTGTGCAAAAATCTTTCAACCTCGTCTGGGGAGTTAAAGGTTTTGAACTCCCTATTGTAGCTTATTCTTAGCATGGAGGGGTAGAGCAATGAAGACTGGATGTTGAGTTGATATAACCTCTGCTTCACGGCTCCATAGGCCCTCCATTTTTTTGATGGCTCAGGTGAAAATTCTTGATATAGTTGCACAGTGCACCCCTGCCAAAGGATGGCTTTCTTATCCCTGGCCTCCCGCAGATACATTTGTTTGACTGGGTATCTTAGGAACTTGCATAAAATTGGACAGGGATGTTCTCCCACAGCAGGTTTGGGGGCTAGGGATCTGTGTGCATGCTCCAAGTCAGGAGAGGGCTCATTATTTAATTGGAGCATAGCTGGCAAAGCATGTCAAAGAAAAGCAATCATGTCCCTGCCCTCCATACCATCTGGTAAGCCCACTGTCCTGATGTTTCTCCTATGTACCCTGTTTTCCAACTCATTGATATTTGCCATTAGGTACTGGATATTAGGGTGGTGCTCCCTGAGTGGGTGGTCTTGCTGCTGGATTTGGGCGGCATGTTGTTTGACCACAGACTCAGTACCCGCCAGTCTGCCTGCCAGACCCTGTATGTCCCCATTCGTTTTCGTGGTGGTTATTTTTAATTCTGCTGTAATCCCTGAGCACCTTACCCAGCATCTTAGTTATTGTTTGCAGCTCCAATTCTAGTGCTGGAAGTTGGGCGCTTTCCATGGTTGCATCCGTGGTGCCCCTGTACGATGTCATCTTCTGCTGGAGCTTTTGTGTGGCTGTTCTGAAACTAGAGGACTGGTGCAGATGTTGGCCTCCAGGCATAGACCACGCATTGCAGCTGTTCTTTCTGAAGTTAGTCACTGCTACATAGTACCAGAACTAATATCCTTGGGAGAGGTCTCTTTAGAAAGCCCTTCTGTTCGTTTAGGTCTGATTCAGTTTATTATACAAAATATTGCAGTCGGAGCTTAAGGAAGGTCACTGGATGTTTTTCCCTGATCACAGCTTACAAATTACTTAGTGCCCATCTTGGATGCCAGGCCTTTTGTAGCGGTGTTGCTAGCAGCATTCCTAAACTGGAGAAGTTATCAAAGAGCTTTCCTAAAGTGCTTAACTGCTCGTTATGAAATAGACACCTCACCAGGCATCTCAAAAGTGTTCTGTGCTGCGCAGTTGCAGTTTAGTTTGCCTGAAGTGCTCTGTGCTGTGCAATCCAAGCTGTTTTTCCATTGCTATTCTGTCATTCAAACCTAACAAATGCCCATGCATTCCAGTATCCATCACCAGCTTTCTCCATACAATACTTGTTACTGCTGCAAACCTCTTTCCGGCTACTGTAGTCAACACAAAAACCAGCATACAACGTTTTTAGTGCCCGAGTGCCTATGAGTGCAAACATGGATGTAGACTAACGTTTCAACTTGAAGCCATGCCTTCTTCAGGGTCTATTCATTGAGTCCTGAGGACAGGGATTTAATAGTCTTGTTCTTAATGTGACTGATCCTAATTTCTAGTTTCCTGCACCAATAACACCCAGTGACATGCAAACATACAAGATTCAAAACAAATACTTTTTGAGAAATATATGTTAGTCCCATTTTAAAGATCCATACTTTAATTCAGAGACTAACATTTCTCAAACAATTCAGTTAACTCTAATGATACATGTACTGTATCAAGTTTTTAGTTATATAATCTCTCATATTATGTTCACTAAAACCTCTTACATGGGTATGTAGTTCTTAATGAAGAATTTACAATTCATGTTTCTTAAATGGTTGCTTAGCAATTCTTAATCCAAACCCTTACATTAAGCTATATTTCTAAACTGTGAACTACATAACCAATCCTAATTTCTAGTGCTCTCCACCAATTAAACCAAGTGCCCTGTAAACAATACAATAATTCAGAGACTATGATTTCTGTAAATTCTAATAATAAGATATGCATAACACATGTATCAAGTTTTCAGTTTTCATCTAAGCTCTTATTTAGGTAAGCAATAATACCCAACAGGGTGGGCAGTATTGGGGAATACTGGACTGACCAGGGGTGTAATGAGGCCCGATGCCACAGGCGGAGGGCCTTATAGCCCCTGGAAGGTCCGGTATTCCCTAATACCCACCCTGGAGGGTAATTACATAGAGAAAATGGGCACTGTAAAAAAAAAAAATAAGTGTAATAAAAAAAGATTAGTAAAAAAATAATCTAAAGTCTATTTTGTAATAAAGTAGTTCCTCCATCTGCACAGGTTTTGTCCTGCTGGAGACTGTAATTTGCAACACAAAAAAAGGCAAACAAAAAAAAAATGACTCTACCAATATGCAGTTTGTCACAGGAGCTGGGGCCAAAGTGCTGCTGTAAGGCCATGGGTAGTTGAAGGCCAGCACCAAGATTAAAGTGGAGTAGTGGCTCAATGGTGAAGTGCTATTGAAAGTGGAGTGGAATGGGAGTGTTGTTGAAGATCCTGTTCCCATGTCTGAAGTCCAGCGCTGAAATAAAAGAGGAGTTGTGGCTCTTTTTTTTTTTTTTGGCTATTCGGTTCAATATGAAGGCACAGCCCCCCCCCCATCTCATCCCATCCCATCCTATCCTATCCTGAACCCACAGCCAGCAACAGTAGTGCGGCACACACTTCTTGCGGCTCTGAGATGACACAAACTACTGCAGCTGAAAACAAGAGCTCTAAGCTGACTGCTCACTCAACTCGGTAAGTGATTTTAAAGCCAAGAAAAATTGCATAGTGACTTGAGCGACTGAGAAACCAAGAGTAACAGAGACAGCGAGTTACATTGGCACACCATAAAACAGGGAAACTACCAGTGCTGTTAGATTAGCAGGGATTGTATTATCGTGTTTCACCGATCAGTACAGTCAGCCTGAGGCACAGTGCAAACAATATGTGTCGTGGAAGCTAAAGAATAAATTAAGCCTGTGGGGGAAAAAAGGTAGTTTTTCTGTTTTGTGTCATTTTGACGGCGGAGGAGATGGAGGTTTTAGCAAAGTAACTTAGATGGGCTAAAGCAATCAGGAGACTGGTGAGGGGGTTGGTGGCAGGCTTCCGCTCCCTTGACCTGAGCATGTGTTACCGGGTAGCTATAATTAATAAATCTGGTGGCTTTTGAGGGGCCGGGAACTGCAACTTGCTAGGTTAGATTACATTAGTTGGCTGTGGCTGGAAATGTAGTAGGCATGTTCCATTTCTTAGAAGTAGGCAGTTATTAGGGGTTTTTTTTTTACATTTATTGAAGGAAACGGGGGGGGTTATTTGGCCAGCCATCAACTCGCCGCTAACAGGGGAAATAAAATGGTGGTTGGCAACTTTGAAAATTCAGGGTGCCCAAGAACACCCTAAGTAATGGGGCACCCCAAGTTAGCACTTGTTTTTAGCTGGGCATCCATTGAAATATAAATGCATGCCTGGCATGGCCTTTCAGCCAATCAGCATACATTATTTTTCAAGGTCCATTTACTAAAACCTCCTGCACAGGACTGTGGCTCTTAATAAAGTTTTGCAATACATGTGTCAGCTTTTAGTTCGAAGACACAAATGGTTGCTTAACAATTCTTCCATCTTGTTAAGCTATATTCTGAACTCTAAATCTATTTATAAAATGGGCAAAAAAAACGAAGCCACTGATTGGCTGTTTCACCCTCGTAGCCGTGTCCTTAATCCCTGGTATTGTATCAACCAGCACTACCCTCCACTCCCAAGCCCCACAACTGCACAGAATCAGTGCGCTATGCCAGCTGAAAACAGAAACACAGGCTGGCACAGCTCACAGCGTGACATCGTTGAGACCGAGCTCAAATCGCAGCTTCCGCTAACTACAAGTAACTGCAAGTGTGTGCTGCCACAGCAACCCCTGTCCGCGCTCTGGTCCACCCGTCCCCTCTTCCTTGACAGCACACAACCTCGGTATGTCATTTTTTACCTTGTTCCTATTTTTCTTCAACAGAAATTGCCGATACCAGAAACGTCCTCAACTCGCAGCTTCAACTACCTACAGGCAAGCACGAGCGTGCATTGCCACATCAACGCTCACTCGCTCACGCACCAACTTCTGTCAACCGCAAACTCCCTCGTACTGGCCTCGGTCCCATCTTCTCAGTAAAAGTCACTGACCACTTGCTGAGACACGGAAAAACACACACAAAGAAAAAGCATATTCTTCGGGATTTGTGTTTTTGTGTGTGTGGAGCGGGAGGGTGTTAACTGACACTAACCGCGATGATCACAATCGAAGAAGCGCTATCCCAAGAGCACAAAATGCAGTGGCTGACGAGAGACACGCTTGCATCCAATCCTCTAGCTGAAACTCATTAAGCACTTACTGGGTCACAAACACAACAGAAGAAAAAGCATATTTTTGAGGATTGTGTGTGTGTGTGTGTGGGGGGCGGGGGGCAGACTGACACCTTTGTTAATGTTAAAAAATATTCTACAGGTGTGTGTGGGGGGGTGAGCAGGGTGGGATACTAACATCAGCACTATGTGTTTTGAATGGAAAAGAACCCTCTACTGGCCAGCTAGCGAGTCTGAAATACAGCACAGTATAGTAATAGGGGACTATTTTTCTTATAAGTTGTATTAAAACACTCTTTTTAAAAACATTTTGGACATTTTCTTTCCTCTTTTTTTTTTTATTTACTGTAGGATACCCATTTTATAAGCACAATAACACACTCCGAGGTGTGGTTTATCGCCCTGATAAAAATACGTGAGTGGCATAAGGCACTTTCGGCATGGCGCCTCGTGCCTTAGTACACCCCTGTGCGTGCTCTTATCAGGCGATAAACCACACCTCGTCGTGTGTTATTGCTTGCATAAAGAGGACATTGTTTTCTCTAAACAATAAGAAGTATAATCTTGCTGTTTTTCCATCCATGTAATAAGTTTTCAGTCCTCATCCAAAAATGGATACAGTATCCAGCATGCCTGTGTTTTGTGGCTATTGAAAAGCTTGAAATGGGGGTAAGAGGAGGAGATTTGGGAAATAAAGTTTTAAGACATAAGGCATATTGAATGTTTACACTGGACACAGTACAACCAAATGGTTTAAACGAAGAGCTATTACTGTGTACATTTTTGGATGAGAACGGATTTAACTTGGCCATCTGGGTTCAGTTGCCCAATTACACGCCTCTTGGCAAAGAACCTGCTGCATTATGGGAGCATGGTTGCTGCCATAGTCTCATAGTGAAGGTTGTCTGGTTACTTTCGTTTAAAATCCCAAGTTTTGCATACCTTCATCTCAGGTAAACAGAGCCAGAGTCTACAAACCATGTAAATTTCTACCAGATAAATCATAAAAGTTTGGTCTGACTAGCATCGTCAATGACGGAAACTGCTCTGCCACCTCCTTCCCAGGTACATGCATGATACATATACTGTATAATGATGGTATGCTGTGGGTTAGGGTGGAGGCACCCAACTAGCTAACCTGGCTTTTGTTTAACCCCCCCCCCCAAAAGAAAATCATGGTCAGGAGGATGGCCCAACTATTACATACTTTTTTTTTGTTAGGGCCTTAGAAAATGGCCCAGCGAGGGAGACTGATTAATTAGCTCCTGGAACTGTGCCAAGATGCTGCTCATTTTTTTCTCTAAAATCAGTGTGTTGTATTAGTAGTAATGTTTATTGTTTATAGAAATGGAGAGTTTCTCAGCAGAAAAGGACAGCTTGACTCACCCAGTCTACCCAGATGATCCCTGCGTGGTTGTTCTCCACAGACCCTAACTTGTCTCCGGTGACCCAATCTCCTCCCCACTGCCTGTTTACTAACATTACCCTATGCCTATCCCATGGATGCTTAAAGTGCCATACTATTTTAGTTTCCACCACATCCACTGGCATTCTGTTCCATGTATCCACCACTCTTGCAGTGAAGTAGTACTTCCTCGCATTCCTCTTAACCCCCGTCCCTCAGCTTCATCACATGCCCTCTGGTCCTGGTGCTCTTTTTCATTTGAAACAGACTCCCTTTGAGTACTATGTTCTTCCCTGTGAGATATCTGTAGGTCTCTATAACATTCTCTCTAGCTCTCTTCTCTTCCAAGTTGTACATGCTAAGGTCCCTCAGTCTGTCCTCATAGGGCTTTTGATGCAGCCTCATTAAAAGTGCCCCTCTATAAAATAATTTACGTATCTGTAAGACATATCAGGAATGAATAGACTCTGAAAACGTAAGGATATAATATAAACTATTGCACACCCACAAAAACATAAATGTTCTCATTACATGCATGCAATTTATACAGAGAACGAAAGAAACGTCCCATCAGGCACAAGTAAGCTCCATTATAAAAAGGGTCTCAGAAATGCTGCAGTCTGATTGGCTGTTAGGATTCCAACAGCCTGACATTAATCCCTGTTGCACTGTCACGTACAGCCTGACACATGGATTCTTCCTGTCAGCATTCCATCCTCTAGCACTGCTGAATCACTGGAATGCTGCATTCTGATTTTGAACCAGCATTCTTAAACTGTTGGTGGAAGAACTATTTTATTAAAAATCTCTCTGTAAATGAGGAAAACATTCAAATAGTATACTTTCAACACTTTCTTTTGGAATATTTTTTAATAATAGCAATAAGGCACTCCCAGGAGTTAGATGAACAGTCAGTCACCCCCTAGGGGTGCCACATTACACCACTAGGGAGTGATTAACAGACTTTTAATCTAACCCCTGGTCATAGTTCACTCATAATTACACACCCCATCTGTCTTCTTCATTCTTACCTGTTTTGCTAATACAAAATTGTGTGCCATTCATTTTATAATATAATAATCTTCTACAGTCAGCAGCAGGTAAACCAAATTTTTATGGTCTGTCTGCAGAGATGATAAAATTGGACCCTACCAATACTGCTGTATTAGAGTATACCATAAGCAAATAAACAAAATGTGCTTACGATTCTCTACATAGCCAGCATTGCATTCGCACAGTTTAGCATGTGGATCCTTATTTTAGTATAGCAGTTTGCTTCAGCTTTCTCTTAAATTGTTTCAAACCTGTAATTTGTAAACAAATGTCGCTTCACTAGATCACTTATAATGTCCAGATATTATCTGTATCCATGTCTGTTATCATTTTCTACTAAGCAAGGAGATAATTTTGTCAGCTTCAGCTGATCCATGTCTTTTTTATTTATTTATTTTACTAAAAATCACCTTTTGGAATGTTGGCCTTGTAACTGATCCTGCTAATGGTGCCATTGTCTTCTATTTTACTCTCCCAGATCTTACATGAAAATGATCATTTTTTTTTTTGCCTAGTGTATCTACCTGATTAACAAAAAAGCAAACAAATAAATAACTGGAAATGTTATCTGTAATGAAGTCAGTATAATGAAGGGCAGGGGGTGGAGGCTGGGAAGTGACTAGAGTAAGTGAGGGGTGAGGGGCGGTCAAGAGATTAGCTGTGGAGTTTGTTTTTTGTGATCTGTCCATATTAAAGCAGCAGTGCATGTCAGTGGTGAACAATTTGACCTATGCTTATTTATTTTGTTTTAGCTTTCTCCTTATCTCCTGACGTGCATGATACTCTTCTTTCCCCATTTTGAGTCTCCCTTAGAACTTTTTCTCGTGTTTAAAATAATACAAGCAGCACACTTTTAATATGGCTTGAGCCAGAATTTCATAAGTATTCCTAGCTGTTTTTGTAAACCTGTTGTCTCATAAGGTCAGGGAGCAGTGTGAGCTGCATGCTACTTCATAATAGTCACACGAAAAGTGATCCTAAAGTGATTTATGGAAGATTGCCATAGCAAATGGGAGGAGTAACTTGTAGGAGCCTATAGGAGTTGTGAATCAATCTCCTACCATTCAAACTGCCAAAAAGCACTGTTTTCCGTGAAACAGATGCTTTTATTTCTAAGCTCTGCTTCATTTACATAACCCTCCCCTTTTTTACCTCAGAGATGCAACCCCCCAACCATGACATCATGCAAGGGAAACAATGTTTTTAAGCACCGTTTTGAAGTAGAGACCTCTGTTGGTCAGTCTTGGTATTGCAGACATCCTTTTTCTTTCACAATTTTGGACTCATACCATAAGCTTGACACCAAATAAAAAGAAAAACATTCTGACCCAGAATTACACTCCTGAACTACTTATAGTCATTCAGGCCCTATAATATAAACATAGAAAAGTATCATCAAGCTCCCACATTCTGACAGGAGCTGTCATTTCAGACCTGCCACTAAACCAGCAGGCAGTAAAAATTAAACAACATCTATACAGAATGGCAAATTAACTTTTTGGCCTACCTGCATCACAAAAACATTTTTCCAGAAACTTTTCTACAGACTGTACTGCAGTAAACACTACCGAAACAAGAGACTGCACTTTGATAAGGGAGACATAAAATCAGCTATTTATTGTACCCACAATGCCTTGCTACATATGTCTACATATTAGGAGCTATACTGCAGTCACCACTGCCAAAATAAGGGATGGCACCACTGAGTAATGAACATTAAAGCCAACTTTAAAATGTACCCAGAATTCCTTATTGCTGTATGTAAAACATTGACAGTTCCCTTGCATGACATCATTCTGGGGGTGTGGCTGCACATAGAAAACTGGCGGGTGAGCAGAAACAAAAATATTAAAAAAATGACTATGACAGATTTTTTTACAAAACATATTGCAACTTCAACCTCTGAATCATAGGTGGCAATGGCACACTATGTGAAAAAGGCATGTGGGGAACTTCCATAAATCACTTTAAACATTGGATGTTCAAAAACAACAGAGAATACTGATGAAAACCTGGTCTAAGTGATATTAAAAGGAGTGTTCCATTTTTTATTTCAACTGTAAAATAAAAGTGGTAGACTCAAAATAGAAAAAAAATGTATCATACAAGTCAGGAAACAAGGGCAATCTAAAATAGAATAAAAAGTGTAAGTCAGCATTTTTACTGCTATCATGTACAGCTGCTTTAAGCTTCACATCTATTCAAACCATGGCAAACTGTATCAAATTCAATGTTCGATGTTTGCATAGTTGATCTGTGGGTGGTTCACACAGCTTTTATCATCTATAATTTTTTTCTTGACTTCAGTAATGGTAGACTTCCATGAGGAGTGGTGCATTGTGGGATTATACAGTATATTATGCAACATGGACCCATATTTGATATCATCCATATCATTAGCAGCTTGAGTAAGTGTTATTTTTTTTTCATGTTGTAGGAGGCTGGCTGGCTCACTGGTATTAAAGAATCTGACTGGATACAGCATGGCAAAACTGATACCTATAAGGGACTGTTCCCAGAAAACTTTACAGAACATCTGGAGTAGATGTCAACCCCCAAGACCAAACCACCTCAGAAAGTGCAACCAGCAGGAATTTTTACTTCCATTACAGGCAGCAAAGTGATGTCCTGCGATAACTAATAATGGTTGGCTGACTGGTACAGCAAAGAGTTTGATAAGACATATCGAATAAGCATGATTGCCAGAAATGAGCTAGTGTCTTCTGAGTAAATAAATATTATCCCTGTTTACTTGTAAGCAGCGGTAAAACTTCTTTGTGCTTTGTTGGAGCTCTGGTGAAACCTATATTCACCCCTTTCCCTCAAAATCCAAAATAGCCTCTTTGAGGTGATGACCTTAACTTAAACTCGGCACCAAGTGTATTGTATTAAGTTGTTGCACTGCAGATGATTTCATTTATATCCTCTAGTGAGAAGACTGGTGTAACACTACAGTTCTATGTGTTCTAAAATGACTGATGACTTTGTTATTTTTCAGACCTATTGTAAATGTATGTTACCCTGCATTGTAGATGGCTTTCTTCTGTAGTTCATTGATGAGTGCATTGTTGTTATACTTTTTTGACATTACTGTGTAAGTTTTGTTTTTCTTTTCTTTTTTATGCACAAAAGTTGCTGCTCCATGGCCAACATTATATCTATGTTCGTACTTTGTATTTGAATTATAGTATTATGAAGAATTGTAATGGCAGGAGTCGTAAGGTTTTAGCTGGTTACACTGGGTGCACATGGCTCCCTTCTCTTAGGCCAGCTGCTGTGAAGACTTTCCATGTTTCTGGAGGAGTGAGGCAAGCTTAACTGTAATTCAAGGCTGGCTGAAAAATTCAGACCACCTCAAATCATTTTGCAAATATGTTATGTTTTGATATGTTTTATTTATTTGAACAGCAACATTTCATGGGTTGTTCTCCAAATAAGCTATGTAACATGTATCCTCACTTCAAGAACACTGACCTATATTTTTTCAATGTTGTGTCATCATAAATAAACCTGTGGTACTCTATTAAAAAGAAGGTATTTTCATCCTTGGCAACTATAAAATTAAAAACTTGGAAGCAGTTAAAATTGATCAAGATATACTACAATAAAAATTCAGTGGCAATATGTTTTGTATCAGGTACTGATTCACTGCAGTTTAAATTACACAAACATTTTAGAAAATCAACAGCAAATCCTGACATTCTCTTACCGTGCGTCCAGTGCAGTATTTAAGTTTTTATTTAAGGAAATGTTTTAATGCAACTGGCCCTGAGAAATAGAGACCCGCAGTCATATATTAATTTAATGTCAACTGTTCTTAACATGGACATGTTATATTTTTATATAACATACTGTATTAATGAAAGGTGGAAGAGAATAATTTTATATTTTATTAATACGTAGCTAGTGTAAGATCATTTGTTTGTATATCCTATTTTGATTAATTGTAGTTTAAGTCTCATAGCCCTGATTGTTGAAGCTCTCACTCATTCTATAGCAATTTGTGTTTGATACAGCAGCTGAATAAAATTGAAACAGAATTAAATGTTTTTATGGACTTCAAAAGTTTCTCACTGTATAGTTTGTATTCAAAGTGTAAATACCTTGCAGAATCACCCAAGGCTATTTTTGTAACAATTTGTTTACCCAGGATAGCCCAGCTGAGCTTCAACATCTTATTTCCAATGGGGTCCTGCTTCTACCCATACCCATAACTGAGTGGACTTGAGCACTGTTGTGTTAATAAGTTGCGATGATCACACAGAGAGAATTTGATCCTAGTGAGGTTTGAGCCTGTGCTCTCCTGGTTTCCAAGCTGGTGCTCTAACTACTAGACAACACTGCATTCACGTTTCTTAGTTCATACATAGCTTGACTTGCTCTGCATGCTTCTTGCTCCTTGTCCTTCATTTAAGTAGTTCTTGGAGGCCAGTGGACTTTAGAATAAGCAGCAGCATGGTATTTGGTGGGCAAATAATGCCTGATGAATCTGATAGACTTTTTCAGTTAAATTATGAAGGAAGTGGGCAGGAGACAAGCGATAGATATATTGTGCCCAATTTTCAACGGGGGATGCAAGTCCTGCATCCCTGCAAAGTATGCCACACCTGTGGCCAAGGGTTTGCTGCAACTTGCACACAATTTTATAACCCAGGATGCAAGTTGTAACAATATCCTCATCTTACAGCAGCCTGCGCCAAAACTGTGGCGCAAGCCCCATAAACCATCTCCCCCACAGATGCAAAGATACACCAGGGGGGAGCCAGCAGAACTAAGCTGTGGCACCACAACGGACTTGTGGCATGGGATTTGCAGCACTCATCACTGAAAATCCCACCCGCACCTCAGTTTGCTGCAAGTTGCCACTTGCAACAAACTCTCGGCTGCAAGTCCGATGCAGCGGCCACAACACGTTTGAAAATCAGGCCCATTATATCTAGACTTCAGCAAAACATTCAGTTCTGTATCCAAAAGAACACTTATAAAAGAGCTTGGTGACTTGAGGGTGGGGGACAAACTTAAATACCTGAAAACTACATGTAAATGTATCTCGTATCATAGCAGGCTTAGAGCAACCACACTTTAAATAGTACCGTCTTTCATCTGTTATGGATCACCCATATGAACTCTTGATGGAAGCTCTGCCTTTTAGGGTTTTAGTAGAAATTAGCTCTGAATATGTCTATTGTTATCAGTTATTATGTTGTCACACTAAAAGGAGAGAGGCAGTTACTAAACACAGTGCTTTTTCAAAACGTGCACACAGTTTGTGGAGCATGTTCCGCAATATTATAGGGCATGACAATTCTTTATTAGGTTTTAGCCCCTTACATTATGATGTCTTTTCTGCACATTTTCAATACACCCTTATCAACATATGGGTGGCAAAATGAATATTTTCCTATGGGCAGCTGTTAGAAAACAACTAATTCCTATCATTTATGCAACTCCAAGAAAAACAAGCTGTGGAGAGAACACAATTTTTTAGGTTTATACACATTTACTCTGCATTAACAAAACAGATTGCTGATAATCTTAAGTTGAATCCCCCATCAGAGATCTTTGTATCTTTAAAAAGTTGGAAAAATAATATCTAAAACATATAAGATCCTAATTAGTAATCTTAACCCAGGGTTAGGAAACCATAAGACAACTGGCAAAAGTAACTCAACATTAATATACAACAGATAACAAATGAACAGAGCTTTGTGAAGCATCAAAACAATTACCTACATAAAATTCTATTCTAGACATTCCATGGGATTTATTATTCTCCACATATACTGAATATACTTAGTTCTTCCATTTTCTCATTATGCAACAGATGCTCTGCTGAGGTAGGTACAATTGCACGCATTATAGAAACCTGCACATTGTTACATAAGCAATAATACCCAACAGGGTGGGCGGTATTGGGCTCTACCGGATCACCCAGCAGCATAATGAGGCCTGACACCGCAGGCAGAGGGCCTTATAGCCCCTGGAAGGTCTGGTACAGCCCATACTGCCCACCCTGGAGGGTCTTAGTGCACTTAGAAAACGGCATTTAGGCTAAATATTAAAAAAAATAATGCTTAAAAATGTTAAAACATTACTGTAAATACATAAGCATTAATCCCTGACAGAGGAGGGCTCTACTAGTGGATTAACGCCTGATTGCGCAGGGAGGGGAGTGCTTCCAACCTGGCATCAATCTACTAGTAGAACCCAACTCTGAAAGGGATTAATGCTCTTGTAACATGAGTAGTGTGGAGGTAAAAATTGTACGATTATATTGTGAAAAACATTATATATAGACATTGATCTGTATGAAATATATATGTATGACAAAAAAAAAATTTGAAATTACTATTTCATTGCAACCATATTTATTAATATGATGGTGTTTCTTTTCTTTCAGCATTAACAAATACTTTATTGAAAGGGCAGTGAATGATTAGTGGACTATGATGTTTTACTTAGAAAAGCACATGTGCAATAGTTTTTTATTTCACTTGATAACTGTGCCTGTACAGTTTTTCTCCTGAGTGCTCAGATGACACAGAATCTAATTTACATACCTTATGGATCTCGTTTTACACACCGGGATCAGCTGCTTTCGGGATACATATGTTGCTCGCTTCTACAGAACAGACTGCAGCTCAATCACTATTCACGTGATTTTCCACTGCTGGTATTACTTAGGGAAACATTTTCTGGGCAATGACAGAATCTTGCAAACAGGCGCTCCTCTTGTGGCATGGTACAGTTCGCCAGTCTGGGTTGTTGAGAAATGAACAGTGCTCTGCTGTCCTCAAATTTTTGAATGGATAATTTCGGTACTCCATTAGCAGGAGGTATTCTGCGCTCTGCTGTCTCAAACCGCATTGTGTTACTGATTTCAAGTTACTACTGCGATACCTGGGATTATTAAATGCGACGTTGTTCTTTTGGTGGATGTGTGAGGGATAGCAGCAGTGGGCATTACTGCTGGATTAATACCTGCTTGCTTTTGATCACCTGGTGCCTTTCAATGTATCGGGATGCTGGTGTTAGGCTGTCATTAATTCCCATGTTACAAATAATTTTAATGAAGAAAAGTATTTTTGTGTAAAATAATCCCAGTACTGCTGTCAGTGACACTAGAGTGTGCTGTTGCATTTTTTTGTTGTGCTAGTCTGTTGCAGGTCCTGTCTCCCCCAAGTAGTATTGCTTTTCTCCGCGGTAATTTACTTTGTGAATTATTTTTGTGTGTTTGTTTTATCTTTACCATTTAGAACGGCAGATTAAGGTTAAGGATGCACTACTGTTTCCATTACTGTTGTCCTCCAACCCAGCATCAGAGCTGTTACATGAGTGACCATCCTGCCTTCAGTTCAGGTAAAAGTGGTCAGGACTACAGGTGATAGCTTGCCTAGAGATTACACAAAAAAGAAAAATAAGTGTTTTGAAATACCCACAGATGCGATCATTCCCACAGTTCTTATGAATGTGGAGAGCGGCAGCACTGACAATAGGGTTCAGCATCTGATGGTACTGTGGGGAACAGTGAAGGAGAAGGCTGAGAAGGTGGGCAGCTGTGCAATACTGTAATGAGTATTTTGTTTCTTTATTTTTCTTTTATTAAAAAAAATGGATTTGCTGTTTTGATTTTGGCCAACCGGGGATGCAGTCAAGGGAAGTGGGATGACTCTGACTAGTGCTGAGCATGTGGTACTACTAGAATGATGAAAGATGATATATATATATATATATATATATATATATAGATATATATATAGATATATATATATATATATATATATAGTGCCGAAGTGAGACAGTTACCGGCAGTCTTTGTTCATATTTAATTGATGGTGGCATTCTTTATGAGGCTAACTGGTCGTTTTACTGGGTGGGATGGGGGCAGTCTGTTGTTATGCAGGTGAAATAAAATGGCACAAGGATTGTGAAACAAAATCAGGCAGCAGAGATGAGGACGTGTTATTTCCCAGTCTCTGTTGCCTGATACCAGACCAGCTGGTTGGTGGCCTTGGCCAAACAACTTTAAGGAGTCAACAAACATTTGTATTAGGCAAGTAAACAAAGGCAAGAGAAAGCCACTATGGTTCTCCAAGGCAGTGGCCAGGAAGGTAAGGGTGAAAAAGATGGCTTTCATGAAATACAAGGAAACACAGCAGGAGGAGGACAGGGTAGCATATCTGGATAAACAGAGGGAGGCAGGGAAAGTAGTCAGGAGTGCAAAGGCACAAACAGAAGAAAAAATAGCACAGGATAAAAACAGGGAGACAAGTCTTTTTATAGGTACATTAGTGAAATGAGAAAAACCAGGGGTGGTATATTAAGGCTTAAAGGGGAAGAAGGAGAGTAAGTGTACACAAATGCTCACAGCCTGGGAAATAAGATCCCAGACCTGCAGGCAATAATGTCAGAGGCTAAACTGGACATGGTAGCAATTAGTGAGACGTGGTTTACCAGTAACCACACTTGGGAGACTTCAGTACCTGGCTATGTATTGTTCAGAAGAGACCGAGGTGCAAAAAGGGGGGGGAGGAGTGGCCCTGTATGTTAATGAAAATATCAAAGCTACAGAAATTCAGAATACACATAAGAGCCAGAAGAACTGTGGGTCACCCTGGAAACAGGAAATGGGACAGCCATAAGAACTGGGTTGTCTACAGGCCCCCAGACCAGAGGGAGGACATAGACACATTACTGTTAGAAGATATACAAAACATGACAGCTAAAGGAGGTTCTGATAATGGGAGACTTCAACATTCCAGATACAGATTGGTCAATACCAGCAGGAACATCTGCCAGAACTAGACTCATAGTGGATTCCTGCAGGAGAGGCCTCAAACAACTGGTACAGCAACCCACAAGAGACAGGGCTATCCTAGATCTAGTACTGACTAACAAAGAAGGGATCACAGATCTCCAGGTAGAAGGTCACCTGGGGGCCAGTGACCATCACATGGTATGGTTCAATTTGGCTACTACATCTAAATCATCCCATTCCAAGGCAAAATATGGGACTTCAGAGGAGCTGACTTTGATAAGATGGCCAACAGAGTTAAGCTAGCCCTGGCAAAAGAAACACAGGTGAGGGGTACAGGCAAAGTGGGCAAGCATTAAGGATGCAATACTTGAAGCAACATCCCATTGTGTTAGACAGAAAAGGAAGTGCAAAGAAGAAGGAAACCACTTTGGTTCTCAAATACAGTAGCAGAAAGGTCAGAGCCAAAGGCTGGCCTTCAGGAAATATAAGGGAACACAGCGGGATGAAGATAGAGGCATACCAAACTGCCCTAAGGGAAGCAGGTAAGGCAGTAAGGCAGGCAAAGTCCCAAACTGAGGAAACACTAGCACGAACAGTAAAAGAAGGTGACAAGACTTTCTATAGATACATTAGTGAAAGGAGAAAGTCCAGAGGGGTATTAAGCTTAATGGAGAAAAGGGAGCATGTGAGGAGGAGGACCTGTAAAGACATCTATCCTAAATAGATACTTTTGCTCAGTATTTACTGAAGAGAAGGTAGGGCAGGGCCCAGAGCTCAGCATCATGGACACAGGGGGGAGGGAGGTGAGCACTACTCCCTTCACAAAAGAAAGGGTTCTACAAGAGCTTGCTAAGCTCAGGGTGGATAAGGCAATGGGACCTGATGGCATGCATCCCAGGGTACTTAAGGAGCTAAAGGAGGAACTAGCAGAGCCATTAGCAGAATTGTTTAGTGAGTCTCTGAGCACAGGAGAGGTCCCAGAAGACTGAGAAGGGCTCATGTGATCCCGCCCACAAGAGTGGTAGCAGGGAGGAGGCGGGAACTACAGACCGGTCAGTCTTACCTCAGTAGTGGGCAAGATTATGGAGGCACTCCTTAAGGAAAGGATAGTGCAACACCTGGAATCCATAGGGCACAGGATCCAAGACAGCATGGGTTTACAAAGGAAGGTCCTGTCAAACTAATCTCATAGATTTCTTTGACTGGGTAACCAGATGGTGGACCAAGGGAACAGTTGATGTCGCCTACCTTGACTTCAGCAAAGCTTTTGACACTGTTCCACATAGAAGATTGATAAATAAGCTGGGTAGGCTCAGGGTGGGTCAGAAGTTGGTCAACTGGGTGGCAAACTGGTTGACGGGCAGAAAACAGAGAGTGGTGGTAAATGGTATACAGTCAGAAGAGATGCAAGTCACAAGTGGGGTACCTCAGGGGATCAGTCCTGGGCCAGTCCTCTTCAACATCTTCATTAGTGACCTTGCAGATGGACTAGAGGGTAAGGCTTGTCTGTTTGCAGATGACACCAAGATCTGCAACAGAGTAGATGATCCAGATGGGTGGGCAGAATGAGAAGAGATCTGGATAAACTAGCAGAATGGTCAGAAGATTGGCAACTGGGATTTAATGCAAAGAGTGCAAAATCATGCATATAGGGAAGAGAAACCCTGAAGCCACCTATAGGCTGGGAGGGGAGTTGCTAGCAGTCACAAAGGAAGAAAGAGACTTGGGCATCATCATCACTGATGAGCTGAAATCATCCAAGCAGACCTCTAAAGCAGTAGGTAAGGCTAGGGGGGTGTTAGGGTGTATTAGTAGGGGTATCACAAGTCGTAAGAGGGAGGTAATAATCCCTCTTTACAAGACAATGGTTAGGCCCCATCTGGAGTACTGCATGCAGCATTGGAGGCCACACCTTCACAAGGACATTAACCAAATTGAGGCAGTCCAGAGAGGGCAACCAAAATGGTGCAGGGACTGCATCAGAAGACATATGAGGACAGATTAACGGAGCTCAATATGTATACCCTTGAGCAAAGGAGGAGAGGTGATATGATCGAGGCATTCAAACACCTTAAGGGCATAAACAAGGTGAAAGAGTCTAACATGTTTAAATATAAGAAAAATAGCAGGACAAGAGGACACAGCATGAGATTAGAGGAGGCCGATTAAGGGGATGTAAGGAAATTCTTTTCACAGAAAGGGTGGTGGATGCATGGAATGGCTTACCACAAGAAGTGGTGGCTATGAATACAGTGCAGGGCTTCAAACAGGCATGGGATAGGCATAAGGGAGCAATACAAATGACTATGAATAGATAGACCACTGACAGAGCAAAGGCCGATGGCACATTTATAAGGTAGAAAAATAAATGGGCAGACTGGATGGGCCTTGCGGTTCTTATCTGCCGTCAACTTCTATGTTTCTATGTTTCTATGTTTCTATGAGTGGAAGGAGACCTGGAAAAAGCACCAATACTGAACAAATATTTTTGTTCTGTATTCACAGAAGGAGAAGGTGAGGGACCCCAGATAGGCAACATGAGCAAACATGGGAGGCAGGTGGACACCAGTCCATTTATGGAACAGAGAGTCCTAAAAGAACTAGCAAAACTGAAAGTGGACAAGGCAATGGGACCAGATGGGATACATCATAGATTATTAAGGGAACTACGGGAGGTGCTGGCAGCACCACTGGCAGCCCTGTTCAATGAGTCACTCGATACGGGAGTGGTTCCGGAGGACTGGAGGAGGGCAGATGTAGTCCTTCTTCAAAAAGTGGCAATAGGGAGGAGGCTGGAAACTATAGAACAGTGAGCCTCACCTCGGTAGTGGAGAAAATTAAGGAATCACTACTTAAGGAAAGGATTGTGGAACTCCTTGAGTCCAGTGGAGCACAGGATCCGAGATGGCATGGATTCACAGTGGGAAGGTCATGTCAAATAAATCTAATTGATTTCTTTGATTGGGTGACTAAGGTTGTGGATCAGGGAAAACAGTGGATGTGGCCTACCTGGATTTCAGTAAGGCTTTTGATACTGTTCCACATAGAAGACTTGTGAAAAGGTTGGGCAGCCTTGGAGTGAGTCACAAGGTGGTAAACTGGGTTAGGAACTGGTTGAGCGATATGAGACAGAGGGTCATGATAAATGGTACTCGTTCTGAGGAAATGACGGTGATCAGCAAGGTGCTACAAGGATCAGTTCTGGAGACAGTCCTGTTTAATGTCTTCATAAGTGACGTTTCGGAGGAAATGGACCGGAAGGTGTGCCTCATTGCAGATGACACTTAAGATCTACAACAGGGTGGACACTCTGGGAGTGGCAGAAAAAATGAGGAGGGACCTGGGTAAACTGGAGGAATGGTCCAGAGTATGGCAGCTGAGATTTAATGCGAAAAAGTGCAAAATCATGCATTTGGGGCGCAAGAACTCAGGGGAGGATTACATGATGTTGGGGGGGGGGGAGAAACCAATGGTAACCAAACAGGAAAGGGATTTGGGGGTAACCATATCTGATGACCTAAAAGTGCCAAGGCTGTGGAGAGAGCCAGTGGGATGCTGGGGTACATAGGGAGAGGTATCTTCAGCAGGAGGAAGGAGGTGGTGATGCCACTTTACAGATCATTGGTGAGGCCTCATTTGGAATATGGTGTCCAATTCTGGAGGCCGCGTCTCCATAAGGACATAGGGTGGAGGAAGTTCAAATAAGGGCAACAAAGATAGTGCAGGTCCTGGAAAAAAAGTAATTTGAGTAGTGACTGGGAGACCTCAATATGTATACCCTGTAGGAGAGGTGAGACAGGGGAGATATGATAGAAACCTACAAATATCTAAAAGGCATAAATAGGGGACCATAGGGTAGTGTGTTTCAGAAAAGGAGATGTCCAGGAATGACGGGGCATGATATGAGGTTGGAAGGGGTAGACTAAAGGGTAGTGTGAGGAAGTATTTCTTCTCAGAAAGGGTGGTGGATGCATGGAATAGACTCCCAGCAGAGGTGGTGGGGGCAAACTCAGTGGGGGGATTCAAGCATGGATGGGACAGACATAGGGGAACCCTAACAATAGGAACGAGGAGGTAAGGCTGGAGATCAAGTAGGGTCTGTGGCTTTTATAGTAGGCAGAGAAAATGGTCAGACTAGATGGGCCTAGCGGTCCTTAACTACTGTCAGTTTCTATGTTTTTATGTTTCAGTGCTTTACACTGGTGATGCAGAATTTAAAATTTAGAGTCCCAAGTGCGAGATTTAAACACAATTCAGTTTATATTTCATATATTTTCTATAAATGTATTTGTTACTTCTTTGTTACTGATTTCAGTTTTATGAAAGAGGATTACTGTTCCTTACACTTTATCTGTTGTTTATGCTTGCCTACACCTGACATCACAATCCCCTGCTTATGGCTTCATCATTTTCTGCAGCAACAGATTGTGATGTCATAAATAGAACTGTGATGTCAGGTGTAGGCAAGCAGCCAGAACAGGCAGTGCAGCAGCCCTGTTTATATGCAAATGTGCTTACTATTAAAGAAGTAAGGTTGAGAATTACATAAAAAATGTTTAAATATATGCTAAACTGTGTCCAAATTTTCCATTTTTTCAAAGTTGTCACAATGGCATCAGGAGCTCTTTTAAAGCTTGATCATGGCCTTGTTTGGTGGGGTTATGTGCTGCATGACTGGAAGTAGTAGGCGGCATGGAGCTATGGCTAGTGGGACTGGAGCGCTGCAGTCAGCAGCATAAAGAAGGGGGAGGAAGTGTTCAAGCTAAGTGGTAGTAGTTGGCGACCATAGTAGGAGCCAGTAGTCTTGGTCTATAGCTGTTGCCATGAATGAATGATGGATGTGCACCCATGTATGATATAGACATTTCAGCCCTTGATGAATGTGGAGTGTTCAAGGGTTAAGTACTGATCTTTTTAGCTGGAGGTACTTTCTGCTGTGGTGTGATCTCGTGTCAGTGCAGTTGCTGAGATGCTGGAATGGCTGAAAGCACCGTTCAGTCAATAAGTTTCTAGGATTCTTTTCACGCATTTCATAATTTCTATTATTAAATGGGAAGAGAAAATCCAGCATTTTGGTTGGTTGTTACCTGTGCATCAAATCTGTTTGATGTGCAGGTAAAAACAAGTATTGAAAAGCAGGATGGCAGTACAAAAAAAAAGAATATGAGTGGGCCATTAGAATATTCAGATTTTGAAATGACACCATTTGTTTCAAGTGTTACTGATACCATTGTCATTTCAAACAGAACAGAAAAGCCCTCCAGTAACCATAGTTGCCATGTTACAATAGCTGATGTAACCCCAATAGAAATGTTACCTTTCAAATTGAATAGAAACTTTCTGTTCCTCCTGCATTCATGTCTGCTCCTGCTGTGGTCATCGTGTTGCCGATCCCGCAGTTTAAACAAAAAAGGCTGGTGTCTCTATTGTCTTTAAACTAGACTGTTAAATTTAAAGTATTCTTGCTGCTCATTTTCTGATAGGCTTTTTTTGGGGGTGATGTACAGATTATACATCCGGTACGGCTGCTCGCTCCGTGTGGTATATGTCTGTGTGTGCGTGTGTGAGAGTTCACAGGTTCTTGTACACACAGAGTGGGCAGACAAAAGAATACCCGCTCACTCTTTAACTCTTGTCACTCCATCATACTGAAGACCTTGCTCTCCCCCTCACTTTTCCCATACAGGTAACCTTGCTCTCCCAATACAGAAACCTTGCTCTCCCACTGTCTCTCCCCTGAAATACAGGTAACCTCGCTCTCTGGATATGTGCCAAAGTTAAACAGCAAAGCACTCACAATGAAAGCAACAGCAACAAAAAAGAAAGAGACTCACATTGAGCTTTGCTTTTCTGTTCTAGCACGGCACTACATAAATGCGTCTGTGGGGGATGATCAGTCACATTCTCATTTAGAAAAAACTACAACTACGGATGCTGTTAAAAGATAGAAGTCCCATAGCAGACCAGGCGAAAGGACTAATTTTATCATAAATTCCTTGAATTATACCTCTTTTTCATACATAAACATATTTATCTAATTCTACAAATGTATTTAAAAAGTGTAACCCCTAGGTGGCACTACCCCAAGTGCTACTACCCCTGCCTGCTTGGTTAGTTGCAGGTTGAGGGGCCCAGGTACTGAAATGGGTGCCTCCACCCAGAGGTCAGGGTTGTTAGTGGTCAAGCTAACCTGGGTATAGCCCTCCTGGACACTATAACCCCCCTCTTTCCCTTCTAGTGGCCTGAACAATATACAAAAATCGCTTTCACAATGACCCTTATTCACCATGCAATTAACCACACTGTTTGCACTTACCACCAGGGCTGGTTCCTATAGTTCGACCCTGGAGACCGCCTGTAAAACAAGGTTATGCACAGCAAATAGCAACAGTACAGTACTTTTGGCACAAACTGGAACCACAGTCAGGTTAAATGCAAAAATAGATCTGATTTATTCAGGGGACTTGAACAAGGGAAGGGTTAATCAGGTTGATTTGCTTAAAGGCTACATCAATCAGACAGTTATGCTTGCACTTCAGAGTCCCTACACAGTCACATACTCTGGGTACCCAGTTAGGAAGACGGTGGGCTAGCCAGGAACGTTGCCCGGGGTAGGCTGGCGTTGCAGCTGGTTGGGGCCCTGTGATGGAAGAAAGCACCATGCACAACACACACTATTTGTAACCCGGGGCCAGAGGGCTCAGCTCATGACAGAAAAGACAACAAGGCAATCAGATGAATACACTTTAGATTTAGCTCTTGTAGCAGGGAGCTACCCTTATGTTAACTCGCGGTACCCAATACAGGACACAGGCAGGATGAAATTGAGATCGCAGGTTGTTGAACTGGAGTGCCAGGAGAAGCAGAGCACACACGAATCACCGAGGCGTTGTTCCTGTTCAAAGCGTTGAGCAGGGGGCTGATCCCCAGGCAGGACTCTCGTCGATGACTTTCTCTGTGTAGTGGGTATTCTGGCTGGGCCAGTGTAGCAAGGGCCAGGCCAAACGGAGATGCAAACAGATTTAGTCCATTGGAGCTGGATGCCGCCTCCAGCAAGCAAAACAGAGTTCAGCACACAGTGGGGAAACAAATCACGACCCACTAACAGCACACAGCACATTTGCATGTAAGAAAATTCTACTATACCAGGCAGATTGCTATCCAGTCGCAATTACAGAGTCTCTGCACAAACCAGGAGTTCAGAGGTGGCTGGAGATCCTGACAGGCCGATCGCATTCAGCAAATCTTCGGTCTTCTTTAGGTTAAAGCCTGGTCACAGTTCAGTGGCTTAAATCATTCTCACAACTTGGATTCAGTGTGAATCAACTCTATTTTCCTTCTCAGGGACAGCAGGCAGACAGGCAGGCTAAAACTCAGCCCTTTCACAGTTCTCCCACGCAAATCCATGCAGGATTGCTGCTCGACTATCTCGAGCTGTCACTCCTTCACTTCCCAACTCAGAACTGAAACTAGCTGCAAGCAGCCTGGGACTTTCCCAGGATCCAAAAGGTTCAGTTGGCTGTTTCCTCCATCAGTCACAAAAAGGGCTATATTTCCTACAGAATTTTGCTCCCACAAGACCCCTGGGGACAGGCTCCATTTTGAAGCCCCCAAAGGTACTGATTGGACCATGTCGGCAGTCCAGGACCAAGATGGTGGACATAAACAGAACTGTCCATGCTGCAAAGAAGGCAGGTTAGACAGACTACAATATCTTTACCACTCCAACAGATATTCAGCAAACAAGTATATCTTCTAAAAGAGCTCCCTCTGCACAAATAGCGATGGCAGAACAGAGCAATTATCTGGCAGCCCAGGTGGGACTCGAGCGTAGAAACACTCAGCCCCCCTCCTAGATTAATTATGACTGCAATCTAGGCAGCTCTTAAAGAGACAGTACACAGAGGCTATACAGGCACTCTTCTGGCAATAATGTTTAAACTGCTAAAATGCAGGACACCAGCCTGGCAGTGAGCATTTAGGCAAGCTCAAGGAAGACTTTTCAGGAACCCCCATTTGTAGGGGGGGGTTACACCCTTACCTGCCTGGAGAAAACTTGGCATCCATGTCAAGTCTGTACTGAAAATATAATATATACGAGACATTTATAATATTAGCATGCTATGCAAATAACTTCTGGTGCATCAGTCAATATAAACTTGTACCTTTACTACACATATTCACTATACTATATCCATAATGACAATATTTATGCATGTTTCATACAGGTGATACTGATTCATGTTATAACTTCTTGCACATAAAAAAATGTAGGAGGGGGCCCTCAACCCATCAGCTAACATGGGGCTGGAAGGGGCCGGGGCACCATAGTGAGAAGGAAGAACAAGTAACCTGGAGTTGACTGTCAAGCTCAATTTGGGCAGCAAGCTTGGCGAGACATAAACCCCTTTGTGAACTACATTGAGAGGCAGGTCCACTGGCCTCCCAGGGGAAGCATAACTAAAGCGTAGCACTGGCTTAACAGGTCACCCAGATTTTCTGGGGAGAAGAGACACAGGCTCTGGGCAGTCAACACTGGCACTGATTTCTTCTCCTATAGTGAGGGGTGCTTCTGCATCGGTTGAAATGTCCAGATTGGGAACTCTTTCAGCTCCCGGCTCTGTAGGCTCTGGTTCCACAACACATTGCTCATTATTATCTTCTGATGAGGGCCCAGCTGGCTCATTCTGAGAAGGTTCAGGCACAATCAGGCTTTGTGGCACTGAAAGGGGGCTGTCAGCACTCTCATACTGTTGTTCAAGTTCTAATGTATCACCAGAGAGACTCAGACCATTAGCCCCTTCTTTGGGCAAGTCACACAGTTCCACGAAACACGGGGACTCCGCAGCCTCAGACGTAATACTTTGCACTTCACTTTCAGAGAGCATTGGCTCCAAGGACGAAGCTGGGGGGTTAGGCTGTCCAGAAGGCCCAGCTTCATCCCCACAATTAGTCACAGGGTTACCTTGAAACAGCTGACTCAATTCATAGGAGGGGTAATAGGCATTGTCACACTCACTATCATCAGAGGTGGACTGTCAGTCACTATCATGCTGGGCCTGCTGCGGGGGAAACCTTAACTCTGTAACTACTGGGATAGGTTGACTCTGTCTCTTTTTTGCAGCAGCTTGAGTCACCGGCCCAGGGAAGGCAATGTCTGCTGGCTCAGCTTCAATAATAACTTGGCTGATAGGCAGCAAGTGGTTATGGTGCATGGTCTTGACAGCTTTGGAGTTATTCTCTAGGCGTACCTTGTACATTGGTAGATCATTCAACTTTCCAACTACTACATGAGGAATATGGTGCCACCTATCAGCAATTTTGTGCTTGCCATGTAGTACCAAATTGCGTAACAACACACGGTCTCCAGGTAGTAGCTCTTGAGCCTTTACTTTCTTATCGTGCCTCTTTGTTGGCGAAATTTCTCTTGGCGACCATTGTCTGGGCCAGCTGATATGCATGGTTCAATTGAGCTTTCAGTTTCTGTACATGCTGCAGGTAGTTTTTGAACCAGATCCCATCTGGAGAGACCCCAAAGCAGACATCAACTGGCAGTCGGGCTTCCCTCCCGAACATAAGACGGTAGGGGGAGAACCCAGTAGTGTCATTTTTGGTGCAGTTGTATGCGTGTACCAAGGTGCCAATCTGCTGGCTCCATTTATGCTTGTCTTTTGGATGGAAGGTGCCCAGCATGTCTAGAAGGGTGCGGTTAAAACGTTCTTGTTGAGGGTTCCCCTGCAGGTGACAGGGGGTAGTGCTTGACTTCTGCAGCCCCCACAGAGAGAGCATTTCTTTGATTAGCCTACTTTCAAAGTCTCTGCCTTGGTCAGAGTGGATCCGTCCTAGGCACCATAGTAGATGAAGAATTTTTCCACTAGCACCTTGGCCATGGTAGAGGCCTTTTGATCTTTAGTTGGAAAAGCTTGTGCATACCATGTGAAATGATCTATAACCACTAACACATTGCCAATATTCTGTTGATCACATTCTAAGCACTAAAAATCTATGCAGACAGCTGGCCCGGTGGCGCTGAGGGTTGAGGTGCTGGACGCCACACCTCGCTCCACACCGGCAACCCGGGTTCGGGAGCAGACTCAGGTCGTCGGTGGGTCAGCTGGGGGGAGATAGGCTTGAGCATCCAATGACAGCTCATCTTCTCTGGGGAGGGATTCAGTCGATGCCCGACACTTGCATGACCCCGAGCGGAGGCTCGAGGAACTGCAAGCCCCACTAGGGGATGGCTGGACTTTGAGCAGCACGGATGTTGGCGCGAGCGTCATGACATCAGGGGAGGTCGCTGGCTGCTCGGGGAGGGAGAAAACGCAGAACAAGCCTGCCTCAACTGGGAAGATGGGAGGACCGTGGCCGTGCCCACGATTTGCCTGTGCCCACCCAGCAGACCACAGACCGACGAAACATAAGTAACGGGGTCTGAACCCCCCGCCTCGTCCCCGCCCGGGTGGTAATCCGTGGCTACATGGGGATTTGTGGTCTGTGTGGGTAGGGTTCCAGGCAGTGGGATGTCCAATTGTCCTCCCTGAAGGGTCGGAGGTGGCAGGCTAGGAGGAGGAATAAAGAGTAATTTCAAAAAAAAAATCTATGCAGACCAGTTCCATGGGGGTGCTGGTAGTGATATTGACAAGGTGGGCAGCCCTCCGAGGCAGGGCTTTTCTTTGGAGGCAATGACTACAGGTCTTTACATGGTGCTCAACATCAGCCCCCATCTTGGGCCAGTACAATCGAGATTGTACCATGTCAAGAGTCCTGTCAATACCGAGGTGCCCCATGTGATTGTGGAGGGACCTCAGTACCAAATGTTTAAAGGCCATGGGCAGGACCAATTGTTGCTTGTCTACTTGACCACTACGATCCACTGTCTCTCTGTATAACAACTGATTGAGCAACTTCAACCTGGAGCCTTCTTTAAACAATAGGGCAGTTCACAAGTCAGGGGAACGTAACTTAGACACATTTTTCCTCACACGCAGGGCATCAAGTGTGGGTTGAATCATAGGATCCTGGGACTGATCCCATTGAAAACTGTCATTGTTAAGGTAATGCACTATATCTAGAGCAGAGAAATGGCAATAGGCAGCTGGTGTGCAGGTGTCAGGTGGGACCAAGCAATCTACTAGACAATCCACTGTGTCTGCAGACATCTGTTCATCTCTGTCAAACATTTGGCACAATGCTCAGATGTCAGGTTCAGACAATCTCACCCAATCACTCTTGGGAGCGAGCCTTCATGACAGGGCGTTAGCATCAGTATGGTTCAGTCCCAGACTGTATTCAAGAGCATAATCATAGGTTGATAAGGCAGAAAGCCACTGTTGCCTAGTGGCATCTAACTTGGCTGAAGTCTGTACATAGGTCAATGGGTTATTGTCAGTTTTCACCAATATCTTTGTCCCATAGAGGTACTCATGAAACTTGTCAACGATGGCCCATTTTAAGGCAAGGAATGCCAGCTTGTGCACAGGGTAGTTTCGCTCTCATGGGGTAAAACTCCTGCTGGCGAAAGCTACCAGTCTCAAACCATCCTCATGGTCTTGATACAGCACAGCTCCTAGGCCCTGCAGACTAGCATCTGTATGTAGCACATAGGGCTTGGTAGGGTCAGCATAGGCAAGGATGGGGGGCGTGGGTGAGCTGGTATATGACTTTTTGGAAGGCTGCCTCACATTCGGGGTGTCCAGCAGGCCCCAAAAGGTTCACTTGTGCAGAAGTACACTTTCTCTGGTTCTTTGACAGACCCTTTTTTGTATTTACGGTTGGTAGGGCGTAACCCTGGGTAAGATTCAGGAGCAGGTGAATCACTTTTGAAAAGTCTTTTATGAACCTGTGGTAGTAGCCACAGAACCCCAGAAAACATTGTAGTTCTTTCAAGTTATGGGGCCAAGTGGTCAGTGACTCAACCTTACTAGAATTGGTCTCTATCCCTTCCGTAGATTCTATGTGCTCCACATACTTCACGGAGGTTTGAAAAAACTGCCACTTGCCAATGGACAGCTTGAGGTCGAAGCCTTCCAATCAGCCCAGAACTTTAAACAATTGGGTCTCATGCTCCTCTAATGTGCGTCCAAACACAATGACATCATCTAGGTACACTAGACATTCCAGCAAGTTCATATCTCCCACCGCATGCTCCATCAGTCACTGAAAGGTGGCTGGGGCAGCTGAAATCCCCTGTGGCATTCTCAGAAATTCATAGAACCCCAATGGACAGCTGAAGGCTGTTTTCTCATGGTCCTCTGGGGCCATCGGAATCTGGTAATATATACTACAAAGATCCAATACCAAGAACCATTTGCTCCCATTCAAACAATCCAGGGCATCTTGTATACGGGACATGGTGTATTGATCTGGGATGGTATGCCGGTTCAGGGTGCGATAATCAACACACATCCTCATGTACCCATTCTTCTTACGCACAACCACAATGGGAGAGGCATATGGGCTCCTGGATTCTTGTATCATGCCAGCAATGAGCATTTCCTGCAGGTGTCTCCTAACATCATCTATGTCCACTGGGGCAAGGTGTCGGGATCTCTCTTGAAATGGCCGGTCATCATGCAGGCGTATGTGATGCTCTGTACCCTGGACACACCCCATGTCCCATTCTTTTAATGAAAACACTTGGTCTGTCTGGATGAGTTTCTTGATAATTCTAGCCTTCCATTCAGCTGGCAACGGGGAATCACCAAAGTCAAATAAGTCTGTGGTCACTCTCTCCTTCTCACCAGAGCACTTGTTACTGGGTAATACTACAATGTCTACACAGTGTACTGTAGCTAGAGTGCACCTTCTGTTCACTCTGACCTCCTGATCTGACACATTCTGAATCTAGACCATCACTCATTGTGCATAGGTGTGGGCACGGGCTGGCAAGATGATGGGTTTAACCAATAACCTTTCTGGCAACTTTCTATAGCCTGGTGCATCTAACATTAATATTCTGTTCTTTACATCTTTCCGGAGGCGGATCTCCCCGTGAATGGTACACTGGGCACTGGGTGCCAGTACCAAAGAGTCAGGATCCATCTTCCACACAATCCCCACAGGTTCATCCTGGTCTACTTCCTTGGGTTTCAGTTGCAATTCTTAGGCCCTTTTGATTAGCGCTGGAATTCTTAGAGCCCGCCCAGTCCGTGGCCCTTTTTTCTCATGGCAGAGTTGCACCAGTCTCCCAAACATATGGGTGTTTGTCCCAATTAACAGGGGAACCCCTTCATACAGTCCGGTGGGGGGTACACACTAAGGCAAGTGTCTCTGCTTGTTCCTCTACACCAGTTACTGTTGCAGGAAAGGACAACCAGAGGCGGACATATCCAAGGTAGGGATAAGACTTGTCGCTCAGGCCCCACACGTGTAGGCCTTCCAGGGATTGTAATGGCACATCAGATAAGTGTTTGTTATACCAGTCCTGGAATACCATGGTCACTTGTGACCCACTGTCAAGCACAGCCTGAGTATGAATACCATTCACAGCCACAGTAGTCTCCATTGACGGGTCCACTATTTTGGACCAGTCTGGAGGGACAGCAGCAGGGGCCTGGACAGGCAATTTAGCCACAAAGCAGTATGAGTTAGGATGTCTGAAGCCTTCACTGCGGTCATTTCGTGCACCCCTTGACCACTGATTCACTTTCCAAAGCTCCCCTTGAAGCTGGTTCACCACTTTCTGTAAGTCCTTCTTAGATCAGCATTCCCTTTTCATATGGCCATCCTTGCCGCAGTTGTGACAAATGACAGGTTCTCAGGGCATCCTTGGAGAAAGCATTGCAGGGGATGCTGGAACATCAATGGGAGATTGTGATCTGACTTCTGCTGGTGGGGTAACATGTCTCAAAAGTTCCTTTAGGGTGGCAGTCAATTCCTTTAACTCAGCCGGGAAGCCACTCTCAGTTGAGGAAGCCTGAGAGTGCACCCCCATCCCCATGGCAGTCACATCCTGACAGGGGCCAGCATCTTTATCAGCTGGGGATACCTCAGTGAAGGCATCTGGTTGTACGTTTTTGACTTCCTTCAGCAACTCCTCTCCCCACTGTTTAGCCCATGGTGGGACACTCTTAGGGGTCTCCATTTCAGAAGGGTCTTCTGGTGCCATGATCACTTGGGCTGCACTCACCCCATAATTACAATCTCCCTCTTCGCCTTCAACTTCCTGGAGTTCTTTTATCAAGTCACAGTAGTCAGGTGGGTTACCTCTCCTATCCTGGAGCCTTAACTGGAGGATCTGCAATTTATAATGCATGGTGTGCTGTAGTATGTGCCCCAATCTCACACGGTTCAAGTCACTGGCGGCTACCCTCCCTTTCCGGTAAGCTTTCTGCAGAGCTCTTTTCAGGTGAGTAACGTACACAGACAGACTTTCCTCCTTCCATTGTTTGGTACCTTGGAATTTCCACATCAAAGTCTCCCCTGACTCAGTGCTTCCAAAATTGCCTTTGAGTACAGATAGGTACTTCTGAGCAGATGCATCAGGGCTCGTGCACCTCAAAAATTTAATGGCCTCAAGGGCAGGACCCCTCAAAATTTCTATGATTCTTTTCCACTTCTTAGCCTCCACACACTGCCACTCAGGTACCAAGGGGGCAACACAATCAATCCAGGTCTCCCAGTCATCCTCCCCCCGGTGGGGTGGGAAGAGTGCCTGAGAACATCCTCAACTTGCGGTATGTGTCCATGACTAACTGCAGGCACGGGTGGGGAAAGTACTCCTTCTACAGTGTCTTTACTAATGCCCAAGGGAAAATCCAATATAAGCAGGGCATTGTGAGTGTCAGTCTCTTGCCCCGTACACCACCCCACCAACTGGTGCACAGCCACTTCTGTTGGGTAGCCATTTATGTCTGACAATAATTCATAATTTTGGCCACTGGAAGGCACAAAATCCCAGCGGTGAGCCTCAAAGATGTAACCCCCTAGGTGGCACTACCCCAAGGGCTACTACCCCTGCCTGCTTGGCTAGTTGAAGGTTGAGGGGCCTGGGTACTGAAACAGGTGCCTCCACCCGTAGGTCAGGGTTGTTCGTGGTCAAGCTAACCTGGGCACAGCTCTCTAGAACACTAAACCCCCCCTCTTTCCCTTCTAGTGGCCTGAACAATATGCAATAATTGCTTTCACAATGACCCTTATTCACCAGGCAATTACCCACACTGTTGGCACTTACCACCAGGACTGGTTCCTATAGCTCGACCCTGGAGACCCCCTGTAAAACAAGGTTACGCACAGCAAATAGCAACAGTACAGTACTTTGGGCACAAACTGGAACCAGTCAGGTTAAATGCAAAAAGAGTTAGATCTGAATTATTTAGGGAACTTGAACAAGGGAGAGGCATAATCAAGTTGATTTGCTTAAAGGATATATTTCTCAGACAGTTATGCATGCATTTCAGAGTCCCTACACAGTCACACACTCTGGGTACCTAGGTAGGAAGATGGTGGGCTAGCCAGGAACGTTGCCCGGGTTAGGCCAGCATCGCAGCTGGTTGGGGCCCTGTGATGGAAGAAAGCAACATGCACAACACACACTATTTGTAATCTGGAGCTGGAGGGCTCAGTTTGTGACAAAAAAGACAACAAGGCAATCGGATGACAACACTCTAGATTTAGCTGTTGTTGCAGAGAGCTACCCTGATGTTTACTCACAATACCCAATACAGGATACAGGCAGGATGAAATCGAGACCGCGGGTTGTTGAACTGGAGTGCCAGGAGAAGCAGGGCCCACACGAATCACCGAGGCATCATTCCTGTTCAAAGCGTTGAGCAGGGGGCTGATCCCCAGGCAGGTCTCTCATCGATGACTTTCTCTGTGTAGTGGGTATTCTGGCTGGGCCAGTGTAGCAAGGTCCAGGCCAAATGGAAATGCAAATGGATTTAGTCCGTTGGAGCTGGATGCCACCTCCTGCAATCAGAACACAGTTCAGCACACAGTGGGGAACCAAATCATGACCCACTAACAGCACACAGCACATTTACATGTAAGAAATTCGACTATGCCGGGCAGATTGCTATCCGGTTGCAATTACAGAGTCTCTGCACAAACCAGGAGTTCAGAGGTGGCTGGAGATCCTGACAGGCCGATTGCATTCAGCAAATCTTCAGTCTTCTTCAGGTTAAAGCCTGGTCACAGTTCAGTGGCTTAAATTGTTCTCACAACTTGGATTCGGTCCAATTCAACTCTATTTTCCCTCTCAGGGACAGCAGGCAGACAGGCAGGCCAAATCTCAGCACTTTCACAGTTCTCCCACGCGAATCCACGCAGGATTGCTGCTCGACTATCTCGCGCTGTTACTCCTTCACTTCCCAACTCAGAACTGAAACTAGCTGCAAGCAGCTTGGGACTTTCCCCAGGATCCAAAAGGTTCGGTTGGCTGATTCCTCCATCAATCACAACAAGAGCTCCCCCTCCAGGTTCATTTAGGCACCAAAAGCCTCAAACTACAATTCCTACAGAATTTTGCTCCCACAAGCCCCCTGGGGACAGGCTCCATTTTAAAGTCCCCAGAGGTACTGACTGGACCATTTCGGCAGTCCAGGACCAAGATGGTGGAGATAAACAGAACTGTCCATGCTGCTGCAAAGAAGGCAAGTTAGACAGACTACAATATCTTTACCACTCCAACAGATATTCAGCAAACAAGTACATCTTCTAACAGAGCTCCCTCTGCGCAAATAGCGATGGCAGAACAGAGCAATTATCTGGCAGCCCGGGAGGTACTCAAGCATAGAAACACTTAGCCCCCCCCCCCCAGATTAATTATGACTGCAATCTGGGCCGTTCTTAAAGAGACAGTACACAGAGGCTATACAGGCACTCTTCTGGCAATAATGTTTAAACTGCTAAAATGCAGGACACCAGCCTGGCAGTGAGCATTTAGGCAAGCTCAAGGAAGACTTTTTGGGAACCCCCATTTGTAGGAGGGTTACATAAGCACAATAAGACACTTCAGGGTGTGCATTGAACAGATATTACAGCACTGGGGGCTGAACGTACAACACTCGCCCTAGGCGTGGTAATATTGTTCAATGCACACCCCATCATCTTATTGCCTACTTAATGATTATTATAAATCCACTATTCAAACATCACTCTCCAAAGATTACGTTACATGCAAGAGTCATGTGTAGGAACAAAAAGAGTGTCAACTTGGACAGCACCTGCTCCGAGTAATGAACAAAGGCAAATGCTTATTTTTAACTAGTCTGAAATGGAAGCAAACAATGTCATTGTTGTGCTGGAAGAAGAGCTACTGTATATTTCATTCTCACAACACGCAATTCTTCAATAGCTTTCCTGGTCATTTCAGGAGGCTGTGGTCCTGTGGATTCAAAATGAAACAGATGATATAGCTCAGCTGCAGTACATGCCCTTTTCCTGTCTCAAAACACTGTGTGCTGTTGAAAATAAATGTACTACATTTTAATAGGCACCTCCAATGCATTGCTGCTAGTATGCCAGTCTATAACTGCAGTCTGGGCTCCTCCAGCAATTCCAAATAGCATGTGGCTGTGGTGTAATTCAAGATCAGTTGCAATGCCTTTAAAATGCTTTCAGCATTTATTTGTTCGCCAGAGAACAACCAGTTCTTTTATATGGCAAGTAAGGTGCAGAAACTGTCATTTCTCATGTCCTGATGCTATATTACTGTCTGCCTTATTTGATGGTTTCACAGAAAATCCCAATCAGGCAATTTTGAACCAGTTGGCAGAATCTTGGGTGACTACGGATGTTATTCAAGCAACAATGACATAATTTTCCTCAAAATCCTGGCAGCAGCGCAGTTCAGAGTACATCAGATAATATCATTCAAAAATCACTCTTTGCTTCCAGTTTTCTGATGGTGGCTTTTATAAATCAAATTATTCCTGTAAAATTCCTTGGGTCTGATTTTCAAAAGGTGTAGAAAGGCTTGCATGAAGCCCTGTGTCGAAGTCATTTTTTTGCGCAGCTTCACCAAACTGCTTTGTCACAACTGCATCTGGGATTCTATTGTCAGGCACAGTTGCAACAGCTTCCTCCGTTTACAGCAGCTTGTGCCAAATATTTGACACAAGCCCCATAAAAAAGATTCCCCAAATGATGCAAGTTAGACCAGGAAAAAGCTGCTCTAACTTGCGGCATTTGGTGTTCGGGATTGAAAATCCCGATCACCAGATGGGAGAATGACGCTAGCCCATGTGCCCAATGATCGGTGCACCAGGGGTTTGCAGCATTCTCAGGGCTTTGAAAACTGAGCCCCATGAGTAAATATCTGGCAATTTCCCTAAGCTGATTACCAACACTTTGTACTCAGTATCATCCCCCCCCCAAAAAAAACAACCTGACAGGCCCTTAACATGTACAATTTTGTTTCCTTTGTTCTCTTCTAGCCATGAATGATGACCCCACAACATTCTTCTTATTGCAAAGTATTGTCCCTAAAAAATTACTGATTAATTTGTAAAGCTAACTAAATATATATCTGTAATGCTGTATTGTGAAAATTCAGTAGGCAAAGGTCCTCAGACAATTGAAAGTAAAGATAAGATTTTACCATTTCACAATCTGATATACAGTAGTGTGTGTGCGTGTGTGTGTTTGCTGAGCTGCCAGGGCATTCAGGAAAATGATGTACCTGTAATTGTTGCCTGAATGACATCAGCACTCATCCAAGATTCCGCCAGCTGGTCTAAAAATGTCTGAGGGAGACTCTGTGAAACCATCAATTAGGAGAGTATTAAAATGGGATCAGTACATGATAAATGGCAGTTTCATCATTTGATATGCAATAAATATGGCCTTGTTGCTCCTATGTTAGGGAAAATAAGCAATGTTTATAAGAAATCTACAGTTGATCTTTAAGAGACAAAGAAATGTGCTAGCAGTAAAGAAATGCCATCTCAGATTCTGTAAATATCTCCCAAAAGTTGAGAAAGGGGGTACTAATGGAAACAATGAGATGACAACAATATATACTGTACCAGAATAAAAAAAAATCCTGGACCCTTCCTAGGGACATGTTTTTGGAAGAGTTTAACAAAATTGATTTGGCTCTTATTAACAAAAAAACAAGAACGACGACAACAAAACATTAAATATGGATATACAAAGTACTGTACAAAGACAACAGAAATCGGTATCACACTTATTGTCTCAGTACTAGTTTTCTCTAGCACTAGGTCAAGACAGCGAACACCAGAACAGTGCGGTCAAGAACCACGAAAGCAAAATGGTGCTAGCAATTACAGCACTGTTACAAAAGAGCAACCTCCAAAATCAAAGCCAATGGTAACGTTCCACAGACACACCAACCGCTACCATGGCTAAAAAGACATAACATGTACATTAAGTTTTTGCAGGGGGCTCTGCCCCCAATTACAGGGGGTCTTTGCCCCCCAAACCACCCCAACTAAATATAATCACCTCCAGGGGGGAGGCAACTTGGGGAAGGGGAGAAACCTCGGGGGAGGGAGTCATTGAGGATGGAAGGGGAACTGCATACCCACATAGGTCGGAAGGGGGGAGAAACAAAACAAAACAAAACAAAAAAAAAACAGTCCTGGGAGAAGAAAACAAAGACAAGCATAAGTTCCAGGACTGGGAATCAAACCCCAGTCCACCAACATTCTGCCACCCTTCACTGCCTGTGGCACTACCCTCTGTGCCACAGCAGCTGCTTGACAGCAGAGCACCCAACAGCCGCTGTATCCTCTTCCTTTGTATGGCAAACAGTTAGAGGGTTGGCACTAATCCTACCTGAGTTGTGATATACTATCCCTGTAGCTGTTTTCTCTTTTGCTGTTTTCACATTGCGGTTTTGACTGTGCTGTTCTTGCTTCTGTATTTTAACCCAGTATGCTTTTCTCCCTTTGGGAGACTTTTACAGGACCTGAAAAGGCATTTCTGTACTGCTACCTTCTTTCTTTGTCTCTTAGTTACCCTGTCATCGTATGGTATACTTGCAGGATTACATCAGAAGCTTATTTTAATTACTTGCATAGCATTTCTTTTCATCAGCATAGTTCTTGACTAGGAAAATTAGGACTTTAATCTTTTTGTCAAGAACATTTTTTATTAAAAATTCTTCAAAAATGTATTGAGTGCAAGTTAAAATTGTATAAGTTTGTACTTAGTTGACTCATATAATTCAAATCAAGTTAGCTACATAAATTCCTTTGAACAAGACTAAAGAAGAAAACCATTAAGGTCCCAATATTGGAATATGGCCAGATGTGGAGCACAAGGTTCACGCTAAGCTTCCATGCCCGACCTAGGGATGCTATATTAAGTGGTAGAGCACACTTACATCAACTGAATATAGAGGGTATGTGACACAGTGCAATGTCAAGTAGCACTGCCCTGAAAGGGATCTAGGCTGTTTGCAGCCCATTGGGATAGGCAGAGAACAGCGCCCCCAGAACTGATAGCACTGGGAGCACCCGACACAGTATTCAGCCAGCAACATACAGATGGGGCCAATGGCATGCACTGTGCTAAGGGGTCATATGCATACCCATTATGGTCTAATTTGTATGGGAAGCAGCAGAGGGTTGTGCCCCTACAGAGGTCACCCACCATGCAGGCAGGGTGGTGAGCAGCCCCCCCCCACACCCCAAATGCCCATCCCTGCAAATGACACAATTTCCATGGTGTCCAGTCACGCCACCCAGCCTCTGATCCCTGTAATAGAAAAATAATTCCCTGGTGTCTAGTGGCAGCCCTGCCTTCCATGTCCCATTCCCATAATAGAAGAGTTTTTCCCTGGTGTCTAGTGACTCCTCCCAGCCTCCAGTTCCTGTCCCCATAATAGAAGAATCATTCCCAGGTGTCTAGTGGCAGACCCCATCCTCTGACCCCCATCCCCATAATAGAAGAGTTAGTACCCTGGCATCTAGTGGCCCCCCACACTGAGCAAACCACCCTGCCACCCCCTTACCTCTGCTGCCATTGGTGCCATGTGGATCTGATACAGCGACTAGCACAGCTTTCTTATAGACAGTACATGCACTCCCCATCAATCCATATGGTGGCCGGCCAATGTGGTGTGAGGAGGGCTGTGTCAGTCACCATATTGGATCCATGTAGCACTGGCAGCAGCAGAGGTAGGAGGGTGGCAGGGTGGTTTGTTCGGTGTGGGTGGTGGGGGGCCACTAGATGCCAAGAAAGAACTCCTGTGTTATGTAGATGGGAATCGGAGGGTGGGGGTGCCACTAGACATCAGGGAATTACTTTTCTATTATGGGGACAGGGATTGGAGGGCAGGGGGTGCCACTAGACACCAGGGAAGAACTCCTCTATTACGGAGACAGGAATCGGAGGGCGGGGGTGCCACTAGACACCAGGGTATGCATTGCTGCATTGGGCTGGGTTTGGAGTGAGGCCGGATGCAGTTCCTTTGCTCATTAGCAGGGCCTCATGTTCCACTAAGGGAGGGGTTATAAAGGTGGTAACTTGCACCCATTCAGGTGGCATTTACCACCTGTGCAAACCTCTCAATATCCCACTGTGTTCATGTGCCAGGGAGGACCCGCTCATTTACAGGGGCACAGTGATAACTTGGTGCTCAGGCACTAATGGGTTTTGCCCTCACTATGGGGTGTCTGAATATAGACCCTATCCACAAATCCTGCACAAATCCCAGTTAACAAAGCAAACACCCCTTAGCACCCGTGATAAGTTTTGAAAACCGAGCCCTAAGTAACTCTTTGTAATTGAATATCACTACTGTATATGTAAGCATAAACAATGTTCATTTGATCATCATATTATTACTGATGATTGTTATGTCAAGTTTCAGTTATTTGACACTTGTGAGAGGAATGCTTTATATCAAGTATGAGAGAAAAAGGAGAGGAGAAGAAAAGAATAGGAAAAGATAGGGTCGAGATGATAAAAGGAAAACAAAATTATAAGAAAAGTTGTATGTTTCCATAGGACATCGGGCATATGAAACTGGTATGGAAGGTACGTGATGCCAATGTGATTTTCTTAAGTATAAGTGTCTTTCAGAAAGGGCACCTGGTATAATGAGTCAAGGTTCAGGTATCAAGCACTTAAGTTTGAGGTTTGCACAAGATAAATAGTCTCCATTTTGCCTCAAAGCATCTGCCACTTTCATTCATGTAGTGGGCTAACCTTTCAGTTCCTACAGCTTCCACCAGACCTCTCTTCCATTCTTCAAATGGTGGTGCCCTGTTTTCTAGCCGTAGTCTTAATATTTTGTGTTTAACAGTTTCTCCTATTAGAGATAGGGTACTCTTCTGCTCTTTGCTAGGCATTTTAGACTCAAAGTGACCAAGTATGGATGTTTCAAAATTTATGTTGTGTCCCTGATGAGATCCCAGTTCTTAAAGAAATCTTTAATTATATCCCATAGATTCTGAATGAGATTGCAGCTCCAAAAACATATGTAACGCATTTCCTTGCCCATTTCTGCATTTATGACGTGTATCAGACATTCCCATGCCCATTCTTCACAGATGGTGAGGAGTACAGTAAAGGTTATGAATGGTTTTGTATTGAATTCATTTTAAGTTATCCAAGCTAAACATATTTACAGATGAACTCCATATATTATTCCAAATTCCAGCTTTCTGTGTTTTTGTTCAGTATTTGAGACTAAAATCTTGTATATTCCTCTGCTGTGCAACTGATGTTGTCGATTAGTAAGTTATAAGAGCTATATATTTTTGGTTTCCATGACATGCAGACTAGAAAGTTACTGTTTTGTTTTCATTTGCTTTTATGTTCTGGACCTGTTCTTTAAGTACAGCACACATATTTTACGGATATTGCTGACGTTAAAGTCTGTTTGAGGAATAGAGTGTTTCTCAGAAAGGTCTAAGAAAGAAATTAAGTTGGGATGGTTTAGAATATAATAACATACTAACACACTAACATATTAAAAGCCAGCAGAATAGGCCTAGCATTTTTTCATGTCTGCTCGGTAGCCAGCCCCCATCGGGAGCTCGCTTCTCCACCTCCCCAGCCCCTGAGAGGGTCATCTTCGGCTTCAGTATACCCATGCACCTATCCTACCACCTCTTAAAGCCCTCCACTGTGCCCTACTCCACTAGACTCCCGAGCAGTGCATTCCATAGCCCCATCACCCTCTCAGTGAAGTAATGCCTTCTACGTTCTCCCCTGTAATTTCCCCCCTTCAGCTTCCACTTATGCTCCCTGGTTGTGCCCCCTTTCTTTAGCCTGAACATTTCTTTGGCTCTGCCCCTGTTAATCCCTTTCACATATTTGAAGACCTCTATCATGTCCCCCCTTTCTCTCCTCTCCTCCAGTGAGTACAGCCCAAGGACTTCCAACCTTTCTTCATAGATCCTTTCAATCATGCCCTGAATCATCCTGGTTACCCTCCTCTGAACCCTGTCCAGCAATGCTATGTGCTTCCTAAGGTGAGGTCTCCAGAACTGCATGCAGTACTCAAGATGCGGCCTGACTAAGGCATTATACAGAGGGAGGATCACCTCCCTCCTCCTGGACATAATTCTCCAGGCTATGCAGCCCAGAATCCTGTTTGCCTTTGCCGCAGATCTTCTGAAGTTTTCAGTATTATTCATTTTGGTGTCTACCACCACCCCCAAGTCCCTTTCACTCATTGTGGTTTGCAGTGAGATCCCTCCCAGGGTGTGTACATGACCTGGGTTTCTGACCCCCAGATGCAGCACCCTACATTTCCCTGGATTAAACCTCAGTCCCCACCTACTTGACCAACCCTCCAGGGTATCCAGATCCCTCTGGACTATCTCTCTTGCTTCCTCCCCATCTGCCAGTACTCCCAGTTTTGAGTCATCCGCAAAAAGGCTCATCCTACTCTTAGCCCCCCTTCCTATATCAGAGACATAGGCATTGAACAGGAGTGGCCCCAGTACCGAACCTTGAGGAACCCCACTGAAGACCTTCCTAGGGGAGGAGACTATCCCACCAACCACTACCCTCTGAGTTCTTTCCATTAGCCAATTTTCCACCCATCTAAGCAACTGTCCTCCCACCCCCCAACTTTGTCAACAACCTGATGTAGGGTACTGAGTCAAACACCTTACTGAAGTCCAGATACAGGACATCCACCGGTCTTTGTCGGTCCAGGGTTCCCGTTACCCAGTTGTAAAAATCTGTGAGGTTGGCCTGACACGATCTCCTCAGGACAAAACCATACTATTTGTCATCCATGTGCCCCAACCTTTCCAGTTGCCTCCCAAGCTTCTCTTTGATGAAGCCCTCCATTAGTTTGCCTACCACAGACGTTAGGCTGACAGGCCTGTAATTTCCCATCTCCTCCCTAGACCCCCCCCTTTGTGGATAGGCACCACATGAGCCACCCTCCAATCCTGAGGCACCCATCCTGACTGCAGAGAGGCATTGAAGAGTGCAGCTAGCAGAGCTGCTAGTTCGTCCGCCAGTTCCTTCAGAACCCTTGGATGCAGCCCATCTGGTCCTGGTGCCTTATCAGTTTTCAGCACCCGAAGGGCCTCCCTCACCCTGTCCTCTGTGATTTCTCCCTTCCAAATCCCCCAACTAAACCCCCATCCCCTTCTAGGCCTGGCCCACCCAGTACCACAGCCCCTTCCAGTCCTCTCAACTCCATCTGCCCTCTCCAGGTCCCTCCCTTCCAGCTGAATGGATCCTCTGACTCTTTCCATAAATATAGAGGCAAAGTACTCATTTTGTGCCTCTGCCTGCTCTCCCGCCTCCTGAGCCCATCCCTCCCCAGTCCTAATCCTGAAGATCTGTGCTCTCCCTTTTCTCTTCTCCCTTATGTATCTATAAAATCCCTTTCCACCCCTCCGGATATCCCTAGCCAGGTTTTGCTCCATCCTAGCCTTGGCTCCCCTCACCACTCTAGTGACTCCTTGCTGTCATCTCGTAGTCTCCTCTCTCCCTTGTCCCCCTGGAGCACTTAAAATATGTATAGGCAGCCTTTTTATCCCTCACTGCCTCCTGCAACTCCCTGGTCCACCAGCACGGCTTGTTGGCTCTACCATTGTTACGCCTTACCATTGTACATGAGCTAGTAGCCTCCTGCATCCCTTTCTTAATGGTCTCCCACAAGTTACCAACATCCATGTCTGGCCTAATCTTGTTCAAGCTACCCTTTAGAATCCTGCCCATGCCCACGAAGTCCACCTCCTTGAAGTCCACTACTACTGTATTTGAGCGGTTATCCTCCCTCCCTAGAGACAGCAGAAACCAGACCGTGGCATGGTCTCCACATGCCAGCGGGCTACACACCTCTAGACCCCTTATCTGGTCACTGTCTACAAGGACAATGTCCAGTATCCTCCCCTCCCTAGTAGGTTCCCCCACCTGTTGGACCAGGAAGGTATCCTGAAACACATCCATCAGTCTCTGCTCCCTGGCCACCACTGATGTCATAGTGTCCCAGTCTGCCACCGGCATCTTTAGGTCCCCTATGACCACCACCCTACTCTTTCTATGGTCACAGTGCCCCTTTGATGTTCTCAATTAATTTTTCCTCTAGGGCCTCATCCATTGCAGGGGGTCTGTATACCACCCCTATTTTCAATCTTTTGCCTCCCCTCATTTTCAGGGTTACCCAAATCATTTCCACTCCCCCATCAGCCTCCTCCACTCCACTAACCACTATGCCATTCTTGACTATCAGTGCTACACCCCCTCCTCTACCCTCTTCTCTATCCCTCCTGAATATTGTGTAGCCCTCCAAGTTTAGGTCCCAATCATTCTTCTGGGTGGCCCATGTCCCCGTAATCGCTGCCGCATCCACTGATCCCTCAGCCAGCATTGCCTGGAGCTCGGGCATTTTGTTGCTTATGCTCCTGGCATTGATCAGGACTGTCCTCCACCCCATCCCCCCGCCCCTACCCAATTGTCTTGGCCCTGTGCAAACCCTCTTCGCCCTTTCCTGCACAGCTCTGGCTTTATTTACATTGCAGTCACCTGCCCTCTTTTTGCGCCCTAGGCCTGGAACCTTGAGCAGCCCTCCTGATTTTACTTCTTCACTTATCCCTCCCCCTTGACAAGTTTAAACTCCACTTCTTGACTATGAATCCCGCGAGTTTTAGTTTCAAGATCTCCTTCCTCTCTAAGTTGAGGTGTATCCTATCCCTGGCATATAACTCCTTGTCCTCCCATGTGTCCCCCCAGTCCCCCACCAGCCCATACCCTTCTGGCCTGCACCAGTCCCAGAGCCACTGGTTCACCTTTCTGAGTTTATGCTTGGTCTCCCTGGATGCCCTAGGTACTGGTAGAATCTCCAAGAAGGAGATTGAGCTTCCTATAGAGTGGCAGACCCTGGCCAGTTCTCTAAACCTCGCCTGGATTTTCAGATCACTGTTCCCCTCCAAATCATTTGTGCCCAGATGTACTAGGAAATCTGGGGATCCCCGCATTCCAATGCTAATGAGTATAGCTGGAATTTGGCCTTGTGAACGGATAGGCCTGAGATGCATTTAACCTTGACTGGGCTACTTTTTACCTCCCCTGCCCCCTTCCACTGGATGCCCTCGTCATGGAGTCTCCCAGCTGGATTACCTTCACCCCCCCAACTTACTGGCCCTTTTGATCACTTCCAGGCTCTTCCTTCTTTCATCAACCCCCAACCTCCTCCCACCCCCCTCAGTCACTAGTCTGTGCGTGTCCTACCATGCTCTTTCTTCTGCTTGTGGCTCCCAATTTACTCCTTGCCCCCCAACCTCCTTGGTGGCACTGATTGCCCTCCCGATCTCCCTGGGCTCCTTTTCTGGGTCAAAACCCCAGGTCCCCACCCAGACACACTTCTACTGCTTTCCCCCGTCTCCAACCCCGGTCCTGTCTCCCCACCCCATCTGTATATTTCTCCCTACCTCCTTCCCCCCCCACCTCATCCAATTTCTCCCACCTCAACTCTGGCCTTTCTAGAGTACCCCTACTACCTCCCTCTCCTTGGCTGGCTTCCCCAGCCTGAGTGCCTGCCCGACCCCAGTTCCCCCGCCTAGTCACCTCCCCTGCCCCCACCCCCGGCTTGCTGGTCACCCTCGCTGCCCTACCTGCCCCCTCCTGTTCCACAACCTTTCCTGACCCCACCCCGGCTTGCTGACCAAACCCTCTCTGTCCGCTGTTTCCCCCTTCCGCCACCCTCTTCCACCTCCTCTCCTGGGTACAGCATGGTGTGTCTATTACTAAGTGTGATGCTTGCCCTCGACTTGCTTTCTCCTACCTCCCCTCCCTCCTTCCTTTGCTCACTCTGATCAGTCCCTCTTCTGTGAAGTGTTTTCCGTCCATTGCTTGTATAGTGCCCTACCCCTCCGGAGTTCCCATAGGGTCCATGTCTACGTGTTCCCTGGGGTATACCATAGTGGTCTCGCCTCCTCCCATGGGACCCTTTCCATTCCTTTCCTCCCCATTCCTCCCCCCTCATGTCTTCCAGCTCTCTTCTGATTCCCTTGACCTCCTCCCTAAGTCCTGTCAGCTGAAAACACACTGGACACCCTCCGAACCTGCATGCCCAGTTTAAGATTATTGCTGCCCTGCACCCCGTACACCCAATCACCCTACCAAAGATGCCCACTCTGGCCAGCCCCAAATCCACCCTCATTTTGGTATGAGCAGTACCACCCCCTTGCAGAACCAATTTAGGCAGTAGCACACAAAGACACTAGCTGTTTGTCCCCTCTCCCAGCAGGACTTCAGACTACAACTCTCCTCCCTCTTTCCCTACAACAGCAAGTTTTTCAGCCCCATTTCTCAAGCAGAAATTTTTCCTACCCCAACAAAGATCAGTAGCAATAAACAATTCCCAAAGTTTGCCTATCTTTGATTTTATTTACCTTAATGGAGAACTACACAGAACGTGTAAGTCATTTTTCTCCGTACTGTAGAAGCTGACTTTAAATACTGGTTCCAGTTATGTTACTATTCCATCTCTATATGCTTTTTATTTATTTTAGAGGATTTGTCTACTATGGTAGTAAGTGCCATTTTAGAACTGTATGATGTAGTTTATGTCCCTTGCTCGGCACAATGCATCCATGTTCTACTGTGGCTAAGAGGGACATAAACTACATCATATAGTTCTAAAATGGTATTTTTGTTTTGTAGAGTCTTTTTACTGGCTCTGGTGGACCAGGGCATCTCTCAGAAGTGCCCACTCAGCCATTGCCTCTATTCCCTGCTGAGAACTCTTCCTCTGGGAACAAGATTGCTGAGCAGACCCTCCCAAGGACCTTTCAGACCCCCTGGGAGAGGGTCCGCCCCACCCCCACCTACCTGGTGGCCTTTCTGAGAGATTAGAGGGTCGGTTCTTGTTGGGTGGGCTCAGAAGAGCCGGTTGAGGGATGATCCAGCATTGGGGATGTGGGCTAGGCTCCTGGAGCCTTCATCACCTCCCTCTTCACCTCCCTGGTCCTCCGGGGTATTTTGATTGTGGTTGTTCCCCGGAGCAGAGATGTGCAATGATGTCCGGGCACTAATGTGCTGATGTCCACCGCTGCTCCACCCCTGAATTACAGCACTACCTCCTTGCAAGGCCCCTGATCTCTATCAGGGGCCGCTAAAGAGTGGTACAAGTCCTCTAGCCCACCCTGGGAAGGGAGAGCAGTTCTCTGGATACTCAATCCTTTCCCTCCCCTGCCGACCCCCAGCAGCCAGAGTCTGTTCCCGAACCTGGGTCGCTGGTGTGGGGCAAGGTGTGGCATCCAGCACCTCAACCCTCAGCACCACCAGGCTGACTCTAAAATGGTACTTAACACCAGAGGTTAAATCATAAACAACCACCGAGGTTGCTATTAGGCAAGTATAGATGAAACAAAAAACAGAACTGGAATTAGCATTTCAAAACAGCTTCTACTAGGAAAAGTGACTTACATGTTCAATGCAGTTCCCCTTTAAGCTTCTTTCTGCTTTCTTTAATAAGTACTGTTTTTCCTATTGTTATTTTATGGAGAAAATGTTAGCAAAAAAGAAACAGACTTTAGCGCCTTGATTTTTGCTAAACCTTTTAAAAACAAGCTAATAAATGACACCACTAGAAACGTTTCACAGATCTCTTGTCTTTTAGGCCTAAACCTGAATAACTCATATAAACATAGAATTTGATGGCAGAGTAGGACCGCTTGGCCCACCCGGGCTGCCCATTTTTTTCCCCTTCATAAAGTGTCACCACTCGCCACAGGACTACTTGATCTCTGACTCCCCCCCTTCCGTTTCCACTAAGATTCCCTTATACCTATCCCATGCAGTCTTTAATCTTACCATTTTTTGGCCCCATTACCTCTGCTGGAAGACTGTTTTAGGCATCCACCACTCTTTCTGGGAAGAGTAACTTCCTCATATTTCTCCTGAATTTACCCCCCCCCCCACACACACACACACACACACACTCACTCAGCTTCTTTGCATGTCCTCTTGTTCTCGTGCATCTTTTTTTCTGAAAATATACTCCCCTCCTATATCTCATTTACCCCCTTGAGGTATTGGTAGATCTGTATCATCTTTCCTCTCTTCCAAGGTGTACATCTTGAGGTCTTTAGTCTCTCCTCGTAGGGTTTGTGATACAGACCCTGCACCATTTTAGTTGCCCTCCTTAGGACAGCCTCCACTCTGTCTATGTCCTTCCAGAGATGTGGTCTCCAGAACTGGATGCAGTACACCAGGTGGGGTCTCACCAGTGATCTATACAGTGGCAGCACCACCTCCCTCCTTCTGCTGGTGATACCCCTTCCTGTACATCCCAGCATCCCACTGACCCTACCAACTGCCTTGTTGCACTGTTTAAGCACCTTCAGTTCATCAGATATGATTACCCGAGGTCCCTTTCCTATTTGGTAACAGTCACTATCTCCCAGCTGCCATGCCCTTGACCATTCCTTGCATTTTCTCAGCTCTCTGCACATTCTTTCCATCCCCCCACTGAGTGTCCACCCTGTTACAGATTTTGGTGTCATCTGTAGAGATGTAGACCTTCCCTTTCAGCTCATCTGTAGCAATGGCACTTATAAAGATATTAAAGAGGAATGATACCATTACTGAGCCCTGAGGCACCCCCACTGGTCACCCTCCCTTCCCAGAGTGAACTCTGTTTACCACCACTCTCTGTCACCTATCCCTTAACCAGTGTCTCACCCAGATTACCACTTTAGGACCCACACCTAAGCCGTCCAGTTTCCTTATGAATCACGGATGTGGAACCGTGTCAAAAGCCTTGCTGAAATCTAGATAGGCCACGTCCACCACCCCACTTTAAACTTTTTTCCAGATCACCCACAGTCAAGGAACTCTATCAGATCTATCCTCCCCCATTGGTGCTGCCTCGGGTCTTGTAATCCACTGGATTCAAAATCCTTTCTTTAGCAGTGTATCTTATTTATTTATTTTAGTTGTTTAACCAGGATTAGCACACTAAGCTGAAAGCTTTTTTACAGGAGCAACCTGGGAGCACAGGGAAGTTAAGTGACTTGCTCAGGGTCACACAGTATGCAAGTGGAAGCTGTGGGATTCAAACCCAGGTCTGGTCTGCTGGATGTCACCAGATTTGCAGCTCAGAGCCTTAAACCAGTGCGCTATACTATACTATTAACTTTCCCACCACCAATGTCAGGCTGATTGGCCTATAGTTGCCAGCCTCCTCCCTGATACCACATTTGAGAAGTAGGACTATATCTGCCCTCCTCCAGTCCTCTGGAACCACTGCTGTTTTCAGTGAGCTGTTAAATAGTACTGTCAGAGGTGTAGCTACTACCTCCATGAACTCCCTGACTACTCTTGGATGTACTCAATTTAGCCCCATAGCTATGTCCGCCTTCAGGACTCTTCCCCCTCTGAAAAAGGACTAGTATCTACCTCCCTACCTCAAATGCTCCTGTTGCTTTTATATGGCCCCTCCCCTTCCCCTTCCTCTGTGAACATAGAAAAAGTATTTGTTCAAGATTTCTACCTTTTCCTGATTCCACTCTGCACAGTCCCTTCATATCCTTAGAATCTCTCCTCTGGTCTTCCTTTCTTCACTTATGTACCTAGAAAATGTCTTGTTCCCTTCTATACCCCCTTACCTATTCATTCCTTAGTTTGCACCTTTGCTCTCCTTACTGCTTTCCTTGCCTCTCTATATTTCTCTTGATACACCTTCCTTTTCTGTTCCCCCTGTGTCTCTTTAAACCTCCTGAATGCTACACTGTTAGCCTTTACCTTTCCAGTCTCTTTTTTTGAGAATCATAGCAGTAGTGCAGGCGGCAGCAAACATGCTTGCCACAAATGGGGTTCCTAAGAGCAGACTTGCTTAAATGCTCCTGCCTAACTGGTGTTCGAAGTAATGCCCAAAATGCAGGTGTTATGAGTGCTTCTAAAGCCTTCAGTACTGTCTCTTTAAGAGCTGCCTGCTCGCAGGCTCCAGTGGGTGGGTAAAGGGGGGACTGGTGTTTCCTTGTTTGAATCCTGCCTGAGCTGCGGTGAAATCGCTCCAATTTGGTAGTCGCTATAAGCGCAAAAGGGAGCCCTTTTGAAAGATGTAACTTTGGTTATAATTAGTTAGAGTATTAGTGGAATTACAGTTTGTCTAACCTGCTTCTTTTGCAGCTGGGACTGTGTGCTCTTGGCCCTCCATTTTGGACCTGGACTATTGAACTGGGCCAATGGTAAACGGGGGAACACTAAAATGGAGATCTTTTTGACCAACCAGGATCAGGACTCATGTGGGAGCCATCTGACCAATGAGACACAGCTAGTAATTCTGGGACGTGAAGTCTGGATTATGGCACCTTGTTTGCACCAATAGGGGCAGTATCAAGTGACTGGCATCTGCAGCCCACCTATGGGATCGGGTGGCGCCTGAATGGTGAGACTTGCCCTAACTGCCAAAGGGCAGAGACGTTGTGGCTGTGAGCGAGGAAGGAGCTCTGGGCCCCTGCGCTATTGAGTTTTCATGCGGGAAGCGCATGTGTGGAAGGCCAGATTCGGGTGGCTCGGTCACCGGCGAGTGTCGGACTAACTCTGCTGGGCAGCGGTCAGAGGAGGCTGTGCAAAAGCTCAGCTATCTACCAGGCTCACCCTGTAGAGGACTGAAGAATCTGCTGAATCGCGTTCGGTATGTCAGGAAAAGTGAAGCTGCATTGTGACTCCCCGATTAGCTGTGAGTTTGGTCGGGCCCTAGGAGCAGCTGCCTGGTATGGTACCCCTCTGTTGCTTTTCATATAAATGTGTGGAGAAGTGTTTGAAGTCCAGGCTCGGTCCTGCGAGTGGTGTGAGAGCGTTTTTTCTTCTGGAGTCGTGAGTACTAAATCAGAGTAGCTCCCTGTCAAATGTTTCTAGTCAGGGCAAGATCTTCTGGTTACTTTGCTGACTACACCAACTGAGCCTGCTGGCTCTCTTAAATCTTCGTAGGAACCTTATGCTTGCATCTGTGTCAGGGCCCCAACCAGCTGCATCGAGGGACTAGCCTTTATGGCCTGGGTACCAAGAGACCGTGACTTATAGGTTAGGCCTGTGCACAGTGCCCTAGATAGATACTTATATATTAGTTTGGTAAGCTAATTAACCTGATCACCCAGTCCTTGTTAATTCCCCCTAAATAAATCAGATTGATTGTTTTGCAAAGATATACTGGCTAACTTGTGTGTTTATGGTGAATTACTGCACAGTGATTATTATGTAACAGCATCTTACTTTTCAGGAGGTCCACGGAGCAAGTTGATTGGTTCAAGCCTGGGGGTAAGTGTATATTGTAAGGGTACTGTGATTGATTTGTGTGGGCCACTAGTGGGAAGAAAGGGGGGTTGCAGTGACCCAGAGGGCTATGACCAAGTCATATCAGACTATCTTAACCCCGACCTCTGGGTGGAGGGTCCCGTCAATGGATCCAGGCCCCTCAACCTGCTGTTGGCTGAGCAGGCAGGGGTAGTAGCCCTTAAGATAGCGCCCTCAGGGGGTTACACTTGTACTGTATAATCCAATAGATGTAGAAAAGCAGGAGGCTTGCCTTTCAAAAGCCAGTGCTGAGACAGATGTTGATGACAGTGTTCAGCTGGCTGATGGGCATAAACATCTTGTAGTTCAAAGGATAAAGTACCACCAATGACACTAGTTTTCTGCCTATTAGCCAGCAAACAGGCATCATCAGGCACTGAAGATAAATATCAAGCTTCACACTGCATATGTGTGTGTGTGTGTGTGTGTGTGTGTTTCCCCCAAGGTACAGACAGGAAGTGCTTATCCGAAAGCACTAAACAGAGTTAGGAAAAAATGGCATGCAAAATGCAAATATAATAGATTCAAATATGTTAACAACATGTCAATAATGAACAGAAAACAGCAGCAATAGTTGATTTAAATTACAATATTGTTCTTGTTCCCTTTAAAGATCCTCTGATACCAGTTGGATAACTTTGAAAAATGTGAGATTTAGATACAGTTCAGTTCATAGTTCATATATTTTTGCAATCCTTTTTTTATATGACTTTCTCCTCCTGTCCCTCCCCATTGGCCCCCTTCTGCTGTTGAACCGAAGCCCCTTTACCCCACCTCCAGGACTTACCCTATTTCTTACCGGATCCATGACGCCAGTGTGACAACAAAGTTGTGGACTGATGATACAGTGATGGATTTATGTCAACTGCAATTGCGGTTGGCATAAACCCGTCCAAAGAAAGTTACTTTTGTTTAGGGGGGCATTGCCCCCGAACCCCCCCATGCAGTGGGGGCTCTGCTCCGCAACCCCTGTAATATAAATAATCAACTTCAAGTTGGAGTTGATTCAAGGGGTATGCCACCCTAGCAGCGACATTTCTATGGCTACGTGTCAATATCAACAGCAGCACCATGCCACCGTAGAAGTGCCGCTGGAAGGGGGCAACCACTTCCCCAGACCTGCACCCCCTTCCCAAATTAACTCTGACTTGGAGTTAGAATCCTTTAGTTCAGGGAGTGTGGGGGGCAGAGCCTCCTGTGTGGGGGGTTCGGGAGGTGAATCTCGCTGATGAAAAAACAGAGTCCAAAGTGTGCAGTTCTATGCCGACTGCAACTCGCAGTCAACATGGAACCTGGCTTTGTACTGACGGTCGTGGTGTTTTTTGTCGAACCGCGGTGGTAGAGCCGATTTAAGGAGGGGTGCAAGACCCCCAGACAGCAGTGCCGGGTCCCACAACATTACAGTAGCAACAGCAAATTGTTGCTGTAATGTCGTTTGATCTGGAATTGTCACTGTTCGAATGGCATACCTTTCTTACCTTCTTGTATGAGTGGGTGCCATGGATGGTGGTGCAGCAGTGCCTTCAGGTTTGCTGCATCATCCTGCAAACAGGGGTTCTTTTCCACCCCTTACTCCCCTTGAGCCAGAGAGCCAGCAGCATGCAGTGGCACAATGGTGCACATGTAGACCATGAAGATGGTGCATGCTTTCATCACCTGCCTCTGACTTTCAATTCTGGTGACTGCTGCTCCCTAGGTGGCAGCCAAGCAGCACTACACACTGTTCCCCCACCTTGATGGAGGAGAATCATCAATGAACACTGTTATAAACAGAACTGTGAAGTAGATGTAACCCCTTGTTACCCGGGGTTACTAGAATCCCAGTAAGACCTAGTGGTAGGCAGGGAAGGCAGCTTGTGAAACTCCAGTTAAATGGGTTTCACACTGTCTCACTCTGTTCTCAGTCTCAGCTGAGACTGAGGGATGACATCACCAATAGAACTTTCGCAGCTGCACAAGCCACATTGGAATCTGCAGCAGAGGGAGTTAGATAGAACGTTGGGAGTTTTCAAAGGGAAGGAGTCAGTTCCAGTTTGCCTTCAGTAAGAAGGAGTCAGTGTCCAGTTTGCCTTGAGCAAGTAAGGTGGGCTCAAGTGGTGGAGACCGCTGTTCGGGTCTCAGTGCCCCCTCCCTTGGGGGGGGTGTAAAGATCCCCATGCAGATTCCTGGGGCAATCCCCTTAATTCTGCCAAGAGGAAGAAAAGCTGCCAGCTCAGTTCAGCATTTGTTTTGGAAAGTTGGAAGATTTGGGATTCGCCTGTGGGGCACCTGCAACTAAAGGGTGAGTGTTTGCTCTAACATGAGAGGGCAAAAAATGTTTTCTTCACCCTGGGACGTGTGTGGGAATCTAGGAATTGAGCTACAATTTGGGAAGCCTATAGGACTAGGCCAAACAAGTGGAGTAGTGTCAAATGCTAGAGTGCTGTGTAATTCAAGTAAAATGTGAGGAGATCGCCCAGTTCATCTACCATTTAATCTACATTCAAGTTTCAGTTTTCCAGAGAAATGGCCAGGTATGGGCTGTGGGAGCTGGAGGTGGGCAAACCCCCATCTTTGTAACCAGGTCCACCTCTACAGATTTCTGCTGTGGTTGCTACTTTGCCTCATGCACTTGGCCAGTGATGGGGAAGTACCCAGATGTGGGGCTGCGAAGTGAGAATCATCTCAGGAGTCGCAGACTCTAAGTGGTGTGGGAGCCACAACAAGTGTAAAGAAGAATTCTCTTTGTGAGATGGGGAGTCATAAGAGTAAGGAAGAAATCTCTGGAGTCACAGACTCTAAGTGGGTGGGGGGCGCGACAGGATAATTGGTTCATTCTTCCAATGGACCGTGGATCAAGTGGCCGGCGGGGGAACTGGGCCAGTTGGACTGTGTACCCAAAGCGCGTGCAAGTCCGGGCTGTGTGCCTGGTGGGTCCAGAGCCTGAAAACAGTATAATTGGTTCATTCTTCCAGTGGACCACATTTATTTATTTATTTATTTATCTATCAAGTCTAGGATTACAAATACCTTTGAGCCATGGCTCTTTTACAAAGGTTCCACGTCAGAGAAATACAAATTATGAGGAACATCAAGACAGGCATTACAACAAAGTGGACATTGCAAACAGAGTACAGATTAGTACAGTTAAATACAGTTCAAGGGTAGCATTGTAACAAGGCCAGCGGCATTTGTCAGAGAAACAGACAACAGATAAGAAGTGCCAGATTCAGGAGAGGGAAGATGGTAGGGGTAGAAGGAATGTAGGAACAGTGTCAAGAGGGTGAAAAGTGCAGCATTGGGTATACCAAGATGTGAGGGTAGAATCCAGTGAGGAGGAGGAGAGGGGACAACTAGAGCAGAAAGGGAAGTGGAGAACAAGGTTAAGTTGGGCAGTCACAGGAGCTGTTGGTAGTGAGATAGTCCCGGAGCCTAGTTTTAAACATACCAATAGTTGGGGCAGAGGAGATGGTTGGGCTGAGGCCATTGAACCAGAGTGGTGCTCGATAAGCAAAAGAGCGTTGTCCCTGTAAAGTGTGACAGTGGGGCACTTTCAGTAGCTGTAGCGTGGATCTCCTAAGGCACCGTTTGTTTATTTGGTGTTGAAACAGAGTTGAGACCCCAGAAGGTGCAAGGCCAAGGTAGATTTTTTTGACCATGGAGCAGGTGAAAAACTTTATGCGGTTTGATAGTTGGAGCCAGCCGGTCTGAGTGTACAGGTCACATGTGTGGGTGAGCTGGTGAGCACCAGTGATAAGCCGACATGCTTTATTTAAGGCAGTTGAGAGGCGTCTAAGGGTTGTGGTTGTGGCTGAGCCATAAATGATGAGACCATAGTCTATTACAGAGATCACAGAGCTCAGGACTGCAACCTTCAAAGCTTCTGGCGTGAGGTGTGGTCTGTGTTTGTAGAGGAGACCAAGCCGTTATTAGCAGCTCTAGCTACATTGTCTACATGAAGTCCATAGGAGAGATTAGGTCAAGCTGAATCCCTAAGTATTTGAAGGACACCACCTGATCTAGAGTGTTGCCCTGGGTGGTGGAGATAGCCAAGTGGTGTAGCTTGTGTGGGTTATGAGAGCTGCAGAAGAGCATAGATTTGGTTTTCTTGTCATTGAGGACCAGTTTATGATTAAGAAACCATGACTCTACAGAACTGAAACCAAGTTGAAGGTTGTGTTGAAGAGTTGCAGGATCTTTGTGAGTGGAGAATACAACAGCATCATCGGCATATAGTATGATCTTCTCAGAGCAGTGGTAAGGGAGGGAGTTTAAGAAAAGGCTAAAAAGGAGGGGTCCCAGTATGGATCCCTGTGGGACACCTGAGCGAACAGGCAGGGTGTTAGAAAGAGCGTCCGCAATTTTTACTCTCTGTGACCGGTTTTCTAAGAAGCTTTTAAACCAGAGAGAAGAGTCAGGTGATAGCCCGGCATTCAGTAGTTGGTGTATTAGTAGTTCATGGTGTACTGTATCGAAGGCCTTGGAGAGGTCGGCGAAAACGGCCCCTGTGAGAAGGCCGTTGTCAAGGGATTTGTGCAAAGCTCCAGTGAACTCAAGAAGGGCTGTGGTGGTGCTGTGACCTTTCCGGAAGCCGTGTTGTTGTGGACAAGGTATATTGTATTCTCTAATACATTGTAGTCTCTAATCTGCATTACCAGGAAATGTAGCCCCATGGGGGTCTGTCTATGCTTTGTTTTGTTCAGCTAGTTGTGAATAAAAGCCACACTGAAGAATCCCATTCCTGGTTCTGGACATTACAGTTATTGCTTCCTGTGTTCGGATTTACTTGGGTGCCCCTGTGCAGAGTAGCCAAACCTAGGTCCCCCTGTGCCGAGTAACCTCATCCTCCCCGAACCCAGGTCCCCACCAGGTACTGCTGTCAGCTTCAACAGCATGCCACCTGTTGTTTTGGTAAGAAGGCAGGGGTGAGGGGTTACAAAAATGGAGGCACCGCTGGGATTTTGTTCCAGGAGGAAGGTGCTTGGGCAAGGGGGCTAGCGTTTTGGCTATCTGGCAGTGGGTAGCCCAAAAAGCTGAAACAATTTCCCTAGTGTGTGTTGCTGTGTGCTGTGAATCTTGTGCTGCTTTTTAAAAAATGCCAACTGTTTACCAAGGAGCTGTAAAGCCAAAGAGTGTGCCCTTGTCTTGCATCAAAATTGTTTACAGCATTTTAGCCTGCTTTACAAATGAACTGTGGTAAATAAAAGTGTGGAAGACTAGGGGTAGCAACAGAAAAATTGTGCCCTGGACATTTGAAATGCTTTTAAAATGAACTGTTGTGAAGAAAAGTGTGGAAGACTAGGGGTAGCAACAAGAAAATTGTGCCCTGGACATTTGAAATGCTTTTAAAATGAACTGTTGTGAAGGAAAGTGTGGAAGACTAGGGGTAGCAAAAGGAAAATTATGCCCTGGATGTTGGAAATGATTTCTGAGTGAATTGAGAGACTGCAGAGTAAATGGCTATGTTATATGGCTGAAATGGGCTCCCACCGTGGAGTCAGTTGAAAAAGGAAAAAAGTTGCATTCTGCAGTTTAAATTTGCCTGCTCGACGATCGCCGTGAGGAGAAGAGCCCTCGCGAGGAAGAAGAGGCTCATTTGCATGACGTTGTGTGGTTGGTCAGGCTGCAATCAGTCCTGCCCCTCAGCCAGCTCTACAGAGACTGCCCCAGCATTCGAGAGGGAGTGAGAGTGCAGTGCGTGTACTGGCAGTGGAGGAGCATCGCAGAGAGTTCAAAGCATTGTAAACAGTTCAAAACAGTTCTGGGGAAGCTTTTAGGAACCCCCATTTGCAAGGGGGTTACACCCTCCCTGGCCATGAAAAACTTGTCATCCGCGCTAAGTAATTACCCTTAATTCACTTGAAGGCACACAGCCTAATTGACACTACATCACACTTTGCATTACATACATGAATATTCACAGTGTACTATGGGTTATGCAATGTTGTACACACATAACCCTTTGTTCTTCTTTTTCCCAATCAGGTCAATATTTCCTGCTCATGGCCCCGGGACTGGGGGAACCCCTCCATTTCAGTTACTGGTGGGTCACCTAAAGTAGGGGCACCACACCCAAAGGGTAATACCAACAAACTAGAGCTATTCCCCAAAGCTATCTTAGGCAAGGAGCTCAGGGACACATACACCCCTTTGTGGACCACATTTAAGGGCAGGTCCACTGGCTGACCCAGAGACTCATAACTCTACTTTATTACTGGCCGTACTTCTCGGCTGGAGCGTCTAGGTGTCTCAGGGAACCCTGAAACAGGCCCTGATTCCAACTCAGCCCCACTGACATTAGGGACGGGAACCTTCACAGGGGAACAGGGCCCAGTGCTCATAGTATTATTGGTGGTCTGACCCTCTACCCCAGGACCCACTCCACTGGGCTCAGCTGAGGACTGTGTAGCTACTAGTGAGGAACCATCAGGGCATTCAAAATATTCTTCCGGTTCTGACATATCACTGGCTTGTCCCCCCACCTCACTCTCTTCATCCGAGAAGTCAGATAATTCAGCCAGGCCAGACAGTTCAGCCAGGCTTAAGGACCCCACCCCTTGGGCTTTTCTGCTACCCAGCTCATCTTCTGGAGGTATCGGCTCCGGAGACAAAGTATGGGGCTCAAACAGTCCAGACGGGCCAATCTCATTTCCAGAGTTAACAAGGGGATTGCCCCAAAACAACTGGCTCAGTTCATAAGAGGGATAGTATTCAATATCATCTTCATTGTCTTCCGACATCGATTGTTGATCATCTCCTTCTGCAGGGTTTGGACAAGGCTCTCTTGGTTGGCTTGCTGAAGAATCCACGGGTTTGGTTCTTTTCTTGGCAGCAGATCTAGTCACAGGCCAGGAGGAGGCAGCAGTTGAAGGTTTGGCTTCAATCAGGATTTGCCCGATTGGCAGCAGATGATTTTGGTGAATAGTTTTCACATCTTTGGAATTGTTTTCAGGTCGCACTTTATATACAGGCAAATCGGCCAGTTGTCCCACAACAATGTGAGGGAGGTGATGCCATCGGTCAGCAATCTTATGTTTTCCATGCAACCCCAGATTTCGCAGCAACACTCTATCCCCTTCTCTTAGCTCCAATGTCTTCACTTTCTTGTCATACCTCTCCTTATTGGCCAAGTTTCTTTTAGCCGCCATGGTCTGGGCCAACTGATAAGCATGGTTTAACTGGGCCTTCAGCTTCTGTACGTATTGTAGATGATTTTCTGCTTGCACCCCATCAGGGGAAACTCCAAAGCACACATCCACGGGCAATCTAGCCTCTCTCCCAAACATCAGTCTGTACGGGGAAAATCCCGTGGCATCATTCTTGGTGCAGTTATAAGCGTGGACCAGGGTGCTAATCTGCTGGCTCCATCTCGGTTTGTCTTTGGGCTGCAATGTGCCCAACATGTCAAGCAATGTGCAGTTAAACCTTTCAGGCTGGGGATCTCCCTGAGGATGGTAAGGGGTGGTTCTTGACTTTTGCACCCCCACAAAGACAGCATCTCTTTAATCAAGCGGCTCTCGAAGTCCCTTCCCTGGTTGGAATGGATCCGCTGGGGGGCCCCGTAGTGGACAAAAAAGTTTTCAACAAGTATCTTAGCCACCGTGGTTGCTTTCTGATCCTTAGTAGGAAACGCCTGTGCATACCGGGCGAAGTGATCAGTAACCACCAATATATTACTGATATTTTTCAGATCTGGTTCTAGACTCAAGAAATCAATGCAGACTAGTTCCATAGGGGCGCTAGTGGTAATGTTGACCATGGGAGCAGCTCTCTGGGGCAAGGCTTTCCTTTGCAAACACCAACTACAGGTCTTGACATACTGCTCTACATCCGCACTCATTTTTGGCCAGTAAAACCGGGCTCATACCAAATCAAGTGTTTGGTCGATGCCAAGATGCCCCATCTGATTATGCAAGGACCTTAAGACCAGTTCCTTTAATTCTGAAGGCAGCACCAGCTGCTGTTTGATGATCTGGTCCTCTTTATTTACAGTCTCTCGGTATAGTAGTTGGTTAATCAGCCTTAATTTGGGCCCTTCTTTGTATAACAAGGTGGCTCTTAAGTCAGTGGAACACAATTTGGACACATCCCGCCCGGCCTGCAAGGCTTCCACAACCAGTTTTATCATAGAATCTCGGGATTGAGCCTGTTGAAGACTAGTATTGTCAAACTGGGGCAGTGAACTAGTGTCCAGCGTGGAAAAATGACAGTAGGCAGCAGGTATGCAGTTCTGAGATGGCCCCAAGCAATCCACCATACAGTTCATAGCATCCGGGAACACCTGTTCTTCCTTGTCGAACTTCTGGCAAAGGGCTCTTATGTCAGGCTCAGACAACCTGATCCAATCAGTTTGGGACATAGGCCTCTGAGAGAGGGCATCTGCATCTATATGGTTTAAACCGGCCCTGTATTCAACAGCATAGTCGTAGGTGGCCAAGGCAGAGAGCCACTTGTGGCCAGTGGCGTCCAACTTGGCTGAGGTTTGTACATAGGTCAGAGGATTGTTATCAGTCTTCACCAATATCTTGGCACCGTACAAATAGTCATGAAACTGATCAACAATGGCCCACTTCAGAGCCAGGAACTCTCGTTTATGCATGGGATAGTTTTTTTCTGAAGGAGTCAGACTTCTGCTGGCAAAAGCCACAGGTCTCAGGCCATTCGAGTGCTCCTGATATAACACAGCCCCCAATCCTTGAAGACTAGCATCGGTATGGAGAATGTAGGACTTGGCCGGGTCAGCATAGGCCAACACGGGGGCCTGTGTAAGTTGATATATGATGTCATAGAAAGCGTCCTCACACTCAACAGTCCAACGATCCCCAAACAGTTCATTCGGCTGGAAATACCTCTTCTCCATCTTGGATCGCACAACTTTCTTATACTTTTGTTTGTGTAGGAGGGTACCCCTGAGTGAGATTGAGGAGAGGACGAATCACTCAAGAATAGTCCTTGACAAATCGCCTATAATATCCGCAAAACCCCAGAAACCGTTGCAACTCTTTCAAGTTCCTGGGCTGAGGCCAAGTAGTCAAGGCCTCCACTTTGCTAGGGTTAGTCTCTATGCCCTCAGTAGACACTATGTGGCCCACATATTTTACAGAAGTCTGGAAGAATTGACACTTATCTATAGACAGCTTGAGGCCGAACTCTTCCAACCAATCCATGACCTTAAATAATCGCTGCTCGTGTTCTTCCAACGAACGTCCAAACACTATGACTTCATCTAGACAGACCAGACACTTGAGCAAATTCATATCCCCCACGGCCCTCTCCATCAGGCGCTGAAAGGTGGCGGGGGCGCCTGAAATCCCCTGAGACATCCGAATGAACTCATAGAAACCTAGGAGGCAAATGAATGCAGTCTTCTCCCGGTCCTCTGGGGCCATCGGGATCTGGTAGTACCCACTGCGGAGGTCTAACACAGAGAACCACTTACTGCCATTTAAACAGTTCAAGGCGTCCTGTATGCGTGGCATGGTATACTGGTCGGGGATGGTCCGCCGATTCAAAGTGCGAAAGTCTACACACATCCTAACCGCCCCATTCTTCTTCCTTACCACTACAATGGGGGAGGCATAGGGGCTCCTGGACTCTTGTATCACACCAGCAGCCAACATCTCTTGCAGATGCCGCCTCACATCATCTATGTCAGCCGGAGCCAGGCGCCGGATCTCTCTCAGAAAGGCCTTTCGTCATGCAGCCGAATGTGATGCTCAGCCCCTTGCACACATCCCACATCCCACTCTTTTAGGGAGAAAACCTGGGCCTTTTGGCAAGCCTCTCACTGATCCTCTTTTTCCATTCAGCTGGCAATGGGGAGTCACCGAAATCAAACAAGTCAGGAGTAACTCGGTCATCTGTCCCGGGACCCTTGCTATTTGGCAGTACTGCAGTATCTGCACAATGGACACTTGTCAGGGTGCACCCTCTTCTTATTCAGATCTCTTTGTCGGACACATTATGCACTTGAACCATCACTCTCTTGACATAAGCATGAGCTCTAGCCGGCAAGATACTGGGCTTTACCAACAGTCCCTCAGGCAATCTTCCTTCCCCAGGTGCATCCAACATCAACAACTTATTTTTAACATCCCTCCTTAGTCGTACCTCTCCATGCAGGACACATTGGGCATTTGGGGCAAGTATCACTGGTGCCAGGTCCTTTTTCCACACCTCCCCTACCGGGCCTTTAGGTTCCTCCTGGCTAACCCTCTTCTGAGTTGCAACTGCCTTTTGGATCACAGTGGGTATCCTTAGGGCTCGCCCAGTTTTGAATGCTTGCTTTTCTGAGCAAAACTGGGCCAATCGTCCAAACATATGGGCATTCGTCCCAATCAACAAAGGCACCCCATCATACAGTCCAGTGGGCGGGCAAACTAAAACTAAGGTTTCCACCTGCTCATCCATTCCAGCCACAGAGGTAGAGAATGATAACCAAATCCGGATATACCCCAAATACGGATATGCCTTGGTGCTCAACCCCCACACATGTAGACCAGTCAAGGGTTGCAGAGGCACCTCAGGTAAGTGTGTCTGATACCAGTCCTGAAACATGATGGTTACCTGAGAGCCACTGTCTAATACAGCTTGAGTGGGAATCCCATTTACTTGCACCGGGGTCTCCATTGCAGGCCTGACCACATCGGACCAGTCGGGGGCCACAGCATTGAGAGTCGGCTGAGCCTGGGCCCGAGTCACAAAACTTTTCCTAGGGGTCGAGACTGGACCCGGTGATGCCAAGTGATCAGTCTACTGTTGACTTTCCTTAAATTCTCCGGCCTCTGACACTCAGGTTGAAAATGCCCATCTTCTCCACAATGGTAACAGAACTTGGGGTCCCGGAGGTCACTACTTGGCGGTTATGGGGGGCCCTGAGAGGGGTGAGGGGGCTCCCTTGGGCCGGGGGTCTGGTTTCTGTTTGTCTCAGGGGCCCCGGACCTAACAGGGTACATAGTAGATTGCTTCAGGTCCCTCACCAGTTCCTGTAAATTCCTGACCTCGGCCCTCAACTCACTCTCTACGTGGGGGTCGGAGGAAATAACTCGCATTCCCACAGCACCTGGAAAATCTGGGGATCCCTCAGACACTCCGGACAGGCTGATCTCCTTGGGGTGCTAGGCTCAGGGGTCCCACTAGGGTTCACTGCCCCCACACATGGCTCCCACCCCTCTTTATCGGTCTCCACTTCTCTAATCTCCCTCATTAATTGACAATATTCAGGCGGGGTAGCCCGTCGATCATGTAACTTGAGTTTTAACAGTATTACACTAGAGAATCTGGCAGACTTTAAAACATGTTCTAACCTGACCTGATTCAAGGCATGGCAGTGATTCCCCCCTTTCTATAGGCCTTCTGCAAAGCCCGCTCCACTCTAGTGATGAAGGCGGATAGTTTCTCATTCCTCCACTGCTTAGCAGACCTGACTTTCCATAGTAAATCTTCACCAGTCTCTGTACTCCCAAACACCCCTTCTAAAGCAGAGAGATACTCTGCCGCGGTGGCATCCGGACTGGTGGCCCGCAAAAACCTAAATGCTTCTAAAGCGGGACCCCGCAAGCTCTCCATCAGAATCTTCCTTTTCTCCCCCTCAGAGCATTGCCATTCCTGGACTAAGGGGGTGGCATAGTCCATCCAAGCTTCCAGGTCATCCTCCCCTGGAGGCACTGGCACCGTGCCAGAAAAAAGTTTTAGCTTACGGTAGGAGTCAAGCTGTATAGGTGGGACTACTAGGGGCAGTGAAGCCAAAATAGAACTCTTGGGACAGGAGGAGGTGCCGGGGGAGCCCTGAGGGGTAGCATCACTAGACAAATCCAATGCTTGCAGCAGTTCCTGGGTAGTTCTCCCCTCCACAGCCAGCAATTTAAGCAGTTTGTCTTTAAAACTATTTATTTGGGGGGAACCCCCAGGAGTGACTGACCCACTTCGAATATGAATTAGCCTCCATCCCTGTGAGGAACCCTCTGGGTAAATCACTGGAGGTACCTTCTCGGGGTCGATGGCCACACTGCACAAGAGTAGCACCTGCAACGTCTGGTCGAGCAGGTCAGCCACACGCCCTTTTACCTCCACTTTGCCTAAACATTTTACTCGCTCTGCTGCGGAAATGATGTCAGCAGTTGGGGTTCCCAAAGGCACATCTAACAGTAACACAATTTTCTGGGAGTCCAGCTCTACGGCTTCACCCCACCCCATCAGTCTGTGTACCATTGTCTTAATAGGTCCCAACTTAATTTTCCCCAACATATTCCCTTCCAGTTTTTCCATTTTTTATGTACTTCCCCACTTGGCCACTAGGGGATGCTGATCCCAGTGGTGCCTCCAATTTGTAACCCCCAGGGGGCGCTATCCTTCAGGCTACTACCCCTGCCTGTCTCCACGGAGACAGGGTGAGGGGCCCAGATCCGTTGACGGGTGCCTCCACCCAGAGGTCGGGGTTAATACTGGCGAGGCTGCCTCAGTCACAGCCCTCTGGGTTACTGCAATCCCCCTTTTGACCCACTAGTGGCTCACACAGGGTTCCAACAATACCTCTACCCCATACACTTACCCACCCCCGGGTAGTATCTCTCTGCTCACTCCGGGGACCCCCTGTAAAGTAAGGTACAGTTATATCACAGTCACTATGCAGCAGTTCACCAGGAATGCACAAACTAGACAGGGTGTAGTTGCAACACAACAATCTGATTTATTAAAGGGAGGCAAATAACAAGGGCAGGGGGAAATCAAGGTAATTGGCTTATCACTATACCTATCTACCTAGGGCTCTGTGCACAGGCCTAAACCTAATATCTGCTGTCCCCTGGGTACCCAAGCCCTAATGGCTAGTCCACCGTGGCAGCTGGTTGGGGCCCAGACACAGATAGCTTTTACATTCCTGAGCAGGTCAGAATGGGAAGAAAATTCAATTAGGCAGTCAGCAATATAACAAAACAACTTGAGACCCCGGACGGCAAACTTGGCAGGGAGCTACCCTGAGTTAGTACTCACGACTCCAGCAAGTAACAACTCCTTCACCACGGGCAGGACCGAGCCTGAATTTCACCGGCCTCCTCACACATTTATATGGCAAACTACAGAGGGGTACCATATCAGGCAGCTGCTTTCAAGAGCCACACAAACCCACAGCAGACTCAGGCAGTACACAGCAGCTTCACTTTCCGGATGGACCGAGCGCGATTCAGCAGATTCTCCAGTCCTCTCAGGTTAAGCCTGGTAGGTAGCTGGGCTGGCACCAGCCTCCTCCGACTGCACGTTGGCAGATTTAGTCCGACTCACTCAACGGGCAAAAACGGCCACCTCAGGCCTTCACGTGCTTCCCATGCGAACACTCCACCAGCGCAGAAGCACACAGCTCCTTCCTTTTCCAGCCACTACGCATCTGCCCCTAGTAGCATGGGACCCTTCTTACAGTTCGGGCGCTACCCAATCCCATTGGCTGTCGTCACCTGCCAGTCATTTACTCCTGCTGTTTAGTGATGCAAGAAGGTGCCATAACCCATAATGCCTCTCTCCAATGACAAGCAGTTCTCCCATAGGTCAGCCGGCTCAAGGAGTCCCGAGATACTGATTGGTCCAATTGGGCAGTTCGGGACCAAAATGGAGGGGATAATCACACAGTCTTTTGCTGCAAAGGAAACAGGTCAGAACAACCCACATTATCATTACTACCCTACGTTATTTGTAGCAAACAATTTCCTTCTCCCACTGAGCTCCCTCTGCCTGCTTAGCGATGGCAGAAGGGAGTGCTTACTCTGCAGCTCAGGCGGGACTCGAGCATAGTAATACTCGAACCCCCACCCAGACTAATTATAAGGCAGCCCTTAAAGAGACAGTATACGGAGGCCTCAAAGGCACTCACTGGCTACCATGTGAAAATGGCTTAAACGACGAACACCAGCCAGGATGGAGCATTTAAACAAGCTCCGGGGAAGCTTTTAGGAACCCCCATTTGCAATGGGGTTACATAGACAAGCAGGCAGAACATATCAGGTAGAGATCCCGTTTCCATGCAGATATCCTTAGTAATCAACAAATAAGGGCAATAATTAAAATAAAGTGTGAAACATAAGCCAAGTTGTGTCTAGTTATCATGTTTTTCAGAGTTGTCCCAACAACATCAGGGGCTCTTTAAAGCCCTGTTACACTGCAACCAAACATTCGGGCATTGACAAATGCTTGTTCCTCCTGTTTTTTCTCACTTCCTTTATGCAGAGGTTTGTTGCCGTCAATATGCCCTCACTCAGCTTCACTCACTGGTCTTTCACCCCTCCCAGGTCATACTCCCCTTCCCATAATATCTCTCTGAGACATTCTCCCATTTAAAAAAAAAATCTCCCCTCCTGAAATCCAGGGCCTTTGTCCTTGTGTGGTTTGATTTTGCTGGCGCCTTTATGTTGAACACCATTGTACGGTGATCGCTGGTTCCCAGGTGGATTCTCACTTTGACATCTGCAATATGGTCCCTGTTAGTGAGCCCCAGGTCCAGTATTGCTCCATAATGAGTAGGCTTTCTGATCAGTTTCCTGAGAAATGCCCCCTGCAGGGAGTCTAGGATACCCCTGCTTCTAGCTGAAGCTGCAGCTGGGAGGCTCCAGTCTACATCTGGGAGATTTAAGCCCCCACCAGCAGCACCTCTCCTTTTTCTGTCATTGTGCCAGTGGCTTCCATCAGTGCCTTATCTAAGTTCTCCACATGTTGGAGGTCTGTTGATCATGCCACTGTGAACAGTGGCTCCATTTTGCATCTCTAGGGGTGACCCACGGTACCTCCAATCCCGCCACTCCCCCCTGTATTCCCTCTACCTCTGCTACTTTACTGTCCTCCCCTATGCACGGCACCACCCATCCTCCCTTTTGTACCCACCTTGTCTTTCCTGAACTGAGTATATCCTGGTATGGCCAAGTCCCAGTTACGGTTTCCTGTGCACCACGATTCAGTCATGGCCATGATATCCAGGTCTGCCTCCTCCATGGTGGCCTCTGGGTCCAGAATTTTACTTCCCAGTTTTCTTGCATTCGTACACATGGCCTTCCATATTTTGTTACCACTCAGCTTGTGACCCTCCCATATTTCCTTTTTGTCCTGCCTCCTTTCCCCTGTTTTTACTGCTCATGTTCCCATCCCCCTTCCTTTCTGCTGCTCTCCTTGTTTTGTTTTGTTTTGTTTTACACCCTGGGGGATTTACCTCCCCTCAAGTGTTCCCTTCTCCCTGCTTCAGTTAGGAGGGGGCAGTTCATGCCTCCCTAATTTCTTCTGCCACCCTTCCTTGGCTAGTTTAAATGTTTATCAAAAAAATATTTAAACTGTCCACTGAGGACTGCGATTCCCTTCCTAGATGCCATCAACCCTGTATAGGCCCTTATCCCTCCTGATTAGTCCCCAGTGCCCAATGTAGCCAAACCCCTGTTCTCTACACCATTCCTTCAAGCATGAGTTGAAGCTCTGGGTATGGAGTTCCCTATATTCCCTACTGTAGTAGATAGACAGCACATCAATGAAAGCCACTGAGCATGCTACCTGCATAATACCCCTCCCTAGCTGCCAGAAATCTCCCCGCACAATCCCAGGCCCGTCCCTAGCCAGGTCATTTGTCCCCAGGTGAACAGTGACATCCATCTCCCCCTCCTGCACCACCACTAGTGATCCTAAGGATCTGCTCTCCATCTCTCCATGCTGAGGCATCTCGTCTTCCTCTTTCCCTCCCTTCCTGCTCCCAAAACTACCCCTCTAACAATTAAGTCTCCCACCAGAAGTTGCTTTCTCCTCTGCTGGAGTCTTCTACCTTCTATCTTGAGGCTTCCTCTATAGAGGACCCTCACATCCTCCTGGCCACTACCATGGGTGCTTCATCCTGGCAGTCCCAACCTGCCAGATCAGTGAATGAGTTGTGTAATTGCACCGGCTGAGGAATGTGCTCCCAGCCCACCACTTCCACACGCCCAGACCCACCACAGTCCAGCAGGCCTTCCTCCTTGGCATTCTCTTAGGCAACGTGGGTAGACTCAGTGGCCCCTGGGTGAGGGAAGGGATCACAGAGGCACAGAGCCAGGCAAGGGGGCATATGATACGACATCAGGGACCTTGCCGTATGTTTTGCATACACCCTGAATTTATACCTGCAAGCTGTGGCGGGATGAGGAATCCCCCCCACCATCCTGCCCCAGCCCTGTAGGCTGACTGGGAGGGCTGGGGGGGGTAGTCATTTGGGCAATCGCCCAGCTTTCTAAATGATGGCTGTCATACACTGTCCCAGAATCCTTCACTCTGCTTGGAGCAGGGGAACCACCATGGGAACAGGTCAGCCATCTGACTGGATGTCCAGCTGTGTCCTCCGATCTGCCCCTGCACATTCAGAAATAAAACACAAAAACAACACAAAGTGTGCAAAGTACTGTACATGTGTTACAGGGGTAGCATGGATGAGAGCTGAGGAGTATGTATATTAGGGTCTGCTACAGGCTCAACCTTTGTTTTTCAGACACTTATGGAGGAGTCTGTATGTTCTCTACTGGAACACTTAATAATCTGAAACTTTGAGCATTTCTTTGTCACTGAATACACTCTCTTCTGCTTTTGACTCGTAGGGGTTCTCAATCATTCAATTTACAGGAGTTTTTTCCATCTTTCCTGTAATTTAACCAAGTATATTACATGACCCCACTGCTCTTTGTACAATAACACATATCTCTTTCCGTACATGTTCCCCTCCTCCAGTAATTCTAAACTTGAACAAATTGTTCTGGAACAAACTTCCAGAATGAATGGCTCTTATTCTTAATCTGAGAATGTTTCTTCAGCTACCCCTGTCAGCCTTCACATTCTACATTAAGGTCAAGCTTACCTGAAACAAATGGGTGAAAACTTGTATAAGAACCATTAACATAGAAACAGAATTTGACAGCCAACAAGGACTGCTTGGCCCACCCAGTCTGCCCATTATATCTGATCTTCAGCCCATTCTCCCGCCCCCTTCCTTTCCCCTAAGATTCCCTTTTATCTGTCCCAAGCATTTTTGGACCCCACCACTTTTACCCCCACCACCTGTGTTGGAAAGCTTTTCCAAGAATCCACCACTCTTTCTGTGAAGAAGTACTTCCTCACATCTGTCCTGAATCTACCGCCCGAGCTTCGTAGCATGTACCTTTGTTCTTCAGCACCTTTTTTTCCTGAAAAATATTTCCCTCCTGTACCTTATTTACCTCACAAGGTATTTAAAGGTCTATGTCATATCCCTCCCTTCTCTCTTCCAGGGTGTACTGATTGAGGTCCTTTAGACTCTCTTTGTAGGGCTTCTGATACTGATCCTGCACCATTTTAGCTGCCCTTCTCTGGACCGTCTCCACTCTGTCTATTTCTGTCCAGAGATGTGGTCTCCAGAACTGGACACAGTATTCTAGGTGGGATCTTACCAGCAATCGATACAGATGCAACACCACCTCCCTCTTTCTGCTGGTGATACCTCTCCCTATGCACCCCAGCATCCCACTAGTCTCCCGACTGCCTTGTCGCACTGCCTAGCCACCTTTAGATCATCCAATTGGATTACCCCCAGGTCTCTTTCCTGCTTGGTGGTCTTCACTACCACTCCACCCATTTTGTACTCTGCCCCTGATTTTCTGTGCCCCAGGTGCATTATTTTGCACTTTTCATATTGAAACCCAGCAACTGGGCTTTTTCCCGTATCAGAATGAAAAGTTACATATTTTAATAACTAAATAAGCATTTTGATGTACAGTGGTGCAATGTCAAGGATCCTAGCATTTTATCTAAATTACATTTAAAATACCCATTATCAGACCCTACTTCCTCTCAAAGTTTGTACACAGTAAATATGTTTTATAAAATCTGTCTTTTGCAGTTGTTGTGCTTGGCATTGGTACCAGTTCTGGCTATCTTAAGAGTGCATTAATTAAGCAATAATGCACAACGGTGTGTGTGTTGTGCTGGGATGTCACGCCTTGGGTGGTTGAAGCATAAAACTGCAGGCCGAGTGCGTTCAGCACCCGAGAAGTGACGTTATCCCAGCACAACACATACCCTGGAGTGCATTATTGGTATTATAGAATGTCTTGTTTTTTAACAAAGGAAGCAAATAGAGAAAAAAGTATTTTTTGTCTTTTTTTTTCATTTTTTTGTCTGTGGAAGGATATGTTTTGAAAACAAAATCCACAGTTTCTGTTTTGGCCACTAGATGGTGCTGCCATTGTAAAATGCCTGTTGCTTCCCACGTTATAGCTTTCCTTTTCTGATCACACATAGGTCTCAGTCTGTCCCTGTGTTACAGTGGCATATAACTAGGCTTGGCATTTTGTGATTAATATCGATTTCTGTCGATTTACATTGAGATGTGCTATTTTGTCAATTTCGACGAAAATCTTTTTTTGTCGATTTCTACCGAAATGATATTATTTCATGCATCACTTGAAAACGTTCTGATTAAAATTATAATTGCCTGGTGATTTAAATCGTAAACTGCCCTGCCTCTCATAACTTTGTTTTTAATCTCGTGACCCCCTATTCCGAATAGGGAATCACAAGCTCAAAGTAAAGTACTGAGAGACAGGGCAGTTTATAATGTAAATCACCAGGCAATTAAAACTTTAATCAGAACGTTTTCATTTGCAAATACTTAGATGTATGGCTGAATCCCCATCTAAAGCACCAGGCAATGATGTATTCTATTCCATTAACACCTAATTACTAGTTGCTGCAAAGTTCTGTGGTTTCCCGTGCCCTCTGATCTGATAATAAAATTAGTAGTGTCTTAATCAGACCTCAGATCTCAGATCAAGCAACACATCCAAACAGCATGGGTCAAAAAAGAAAATGTGCAGATGAGTATTGCTCTGAATTCCCTGAACTGGAATTAAAAACTGTCAAAAAGACTGGTGATGGGAAAATATTGACATTTCTGATGCAAGATTTGTAAAACCGAAGTATCTGGCCAGGCAAATTGTACTGGTACATTTTAAAGCAACACACCTGAGGCTAAAGCAAATCTGACATTATCTCGCAGCCCTCAATGGAATAGTTTATGGGGCGCATGAAGCAGAAAAAAGAAGAAGCTGCCGACTTCCCACATGATCTTGTTATTGCTTTGTGTTTTGAAGCAATTCCGATGAACGCAGCCCGGGGCTCCAGCTATCTGATATGTGTTCTAAGAAAATATGCACCAGCTGGGAGAACATGTCCAAAAAGACGTCAGCTGGAGAAGAAATATATTCCAGAGGTCTTCATGCATCACAAATCAAGAATAAATGAGCTGCTATCTGGTGAGCAATTCTCTATTGTTGTCGATGAAACACCTGAGTTGGCAGGTCTACCTGCTATTAATGTTCTGGGAGTTTTTTACTCGACTAAAAATAGATCCATAAACTGTCTGCTACTGAAATCTACAGTTGTTATGCAATGCAATGCGGGTGTAATCTCGAACTTACTCCATGACATGATGAGAGACTATTGCTTGTCTTGGTCTGATTGTGTCTCAATAAACATTGATTCAGCAATGTACATGCAGAGAATGATTAAAGACCTTAGAGACATTTACCCACATTTGCTGTACATACCTTGCATCGCACATTTATTGCACGTAGCTATCGACCATGCTATTAAAACAGATGAATTTTGTGGTGTCAGTGAAATTGTGGTACATTTTCCAGCTCTATTTAAGAGTGCAAATAAACAGAGGAGAGTGTTTTTTTTAAAGTGTGTGCAAACAATGGTGTTCCACTAACCAGTACGAAACTCCTCTCAGAGTTGTACCATGTCGTTGGTTTTCCTGGGTAGAAGCAGCACAGTACATTCATGCGCATTAGGATAGTGTGTGTGACTTTTTAATTAATGAGGAGGTAGAGCATCAGTCTAAAAAAGCCTCCAAATTACGGAGACTTGTAACGGATGATTCGAGCCAAAGAGATCTTTACTGCAAACTTGCATTTTTGTGCAATTTTCTAGGAAAAATCCATGTGATACATGTACAGATGGAAACCAAAGCACCACTAATTCACAAAATTGACAGACTACTGAACTTCGATCTGAGTGTGGCAAGCGATGTCAAAAGTTCACTAAAAGATGTTGATTTAAAGTCAATGGGATCTAAACGACAGTCCCTGTCTGCAGCAATGCATTCTTTCTCAAGAAATTTTCATTCAAAGCTAAGCGCAACACTTGCACGAAATGTGCCTGAAGGACTTTATGGTTCTGGATCGTTGTTTGACAATTGCAGGATGTTTGATCCCTTTATAAAGAAACAGCTCTCTCTGCTGATGTCTATAAATATGTTTCCATAAGCAACACCTTTCACTGCCAAAAAGAAGACTTTGAGTGGGACTTTAGTTTATATATGAAAGTTGAGGTTCCTTCAGACCGCACTATCTCTCTGATGGAGTACTGGGAGAGTGAGATGCTAAACCTTCCTGTACTTTCCAATGTTGCATTGAGGGCACTGGCTATGCCAGTTACATCTACTGCTGTAAAGCGTTCGTTCAGTCTGTACAGAAAAGTTCAATAAACTCCAAATGCACCTTTCAGAGGAGAGACTGGGGATGCTAAACATTTTGTACCACAACAAGGACATAACAGGAAGTTTTGATGCATTTAGCGACACAGATATAAAAAAATTCCACAACTGAATCCAGCATAGATTGTACTTTTTTTTTTGGGGGGGGGGGCATGTGATATTGTCTTTGTATAACTCTGTGTGTCTCCGGTATGTTGTAGTGTCTCTGTGTCTCTGTGTATGTTGTTGTGTCTTTGTATAACTCTGTGTGTCTCCGTATGTTTTTTACCATAAAGATCGATTTTAATCGAAATAAAGACCTTAAAATAAATATCGATTTTAGCCGTCGAAATTTGTTAAAAATTAAAATCGAAAACTGCCAAGCCTACATATAACACATGCTGCCCTATTTTTCCTTTTTATTATTGCTTGTTATTGAGGCATTTAGAATCTAGGCATTGTTAATGTTTGGAAGGACCGTGGTACTGTAAGTGAGCTAAAGAGCATGGACGCTGAGCCAATCGGAGAATGGAGCTGCTGCGGTCTACAAAGCTGATTCAAGGTACGGCTTTGTTGTACTTTGTATTTATTTGCCTAGATTTTAAACATATTTTTAAAATCAGGGAATACAGAAATGCCTGGGTGTGTGAGTGGGCGGGGCATTGTTGCAGCCACACGCGACAACTGCTGTTCATGCTTGATTCGGTCTACAACATTTTTTTTTCTAATAGTCTACATGTTTAATATTTTAACAGTGTAGAACATCGTGGGGCAGTGTGGTTGTGTCTCAAACAGTGCAGTGCTCAGCTAAAGACTGAAGGTGGCTTTTGCATGCTAAGAAAAAAAGGCACACGCTGTTTTCTGTGGTGTCAGGGAACCATGAACTGATGACTTTAGTACTATTCTCGGGCTAATAAAAGTGTGAGGAAAGGACACTTTAGGTTTGTGTGGAATAGGAGCTGGTTTGTTGGGGACAATAGGTTTGTGTGGAATGGGAGTTGGTTTGTTGGGGACAATAGTTGTAAAGGAGTCAGAAACACTGGGGCTTGCAAGCGGGATCGGGAATCTCTGAAGTGGGTGCCGAGGGGGGAATCTCTGAAGCCAGCTACATGCAGTCATTTAGCTAAAGGTCGATGTGATCATGTGTGTGGTGGGACTAGACCCATGATGTTGTACTGGGGTAACATCATGGGTCCAGTCCCAGACTGACCAATCAGAATCCAGGATTCTTTCTTGCCATTGTATAATTCCTATTTATAGTATTTGCTGTTTTCTGCACCATCATATGTACCATCTGTCATAGTCTGATAGCTGATTTCCATAGGTAAAGAGGTATTGTAGCTAGAATATTACAGTTGTTCTGTCAAATGCCTTATTGGCTATCCTGTGTTTCTATGTCAAGCTCTGTTATAGGTAAATTTATAGGTAAACAAACATACCTATTGGCTAGTGCTTTCAGTTTTACCATATTCCAAGGATTGTCATGCAGCTCGTCCAGTACATGATTTTGAAAAATTGATGGAATTATTGATCTTCCAAGAAACAATCTTCACTATTCATTCCCACTAATGGGTCTAAGATTTGCCAGGACCCCTTGGAAGCAAAGTCCTTTGCAGCTACTGTATGAGGGGACCAATGTTGGCTGGTGGCACCACCCATGGGGCCAACATACTGACATCATGCTCATGAGCCAGCCAGTAACTGACACTGGTTCCTTCCCTTCCTCACTTCTGTTTTTCCCACCACAGAGAGCATAATGTGATGTGTCAGCACCTCCCGATGCATTAGTGTCCCTGTGAGGGCCCTATGGCAGTGACAGACCAGCATCTGAAATGCCACTCCTGCCTTGGTTCCAGTTATGATACGGACCATTGTGACACCTGTTTCTCCATGGACAAATGTCCTCGAAATCTACGCATTTAAGTGGGGTCATTCATCCCATCTTTTGGAAGCAGGCTTTACACCTGTGATGTCAAGTGCAAGAGTCTGGTCCTTTCCTCTGGGCCTCTTCTCAGTACTTCTCTTGCTGAGAAAATTGAGGATCCTTCCTGTGCTCACCTCGCTGAGAAGTCAAAAGACCTGGGGAGTGGGTCTGGTGGACAGATGGCTCATTCTGGGCAGCAGTCTGAGAACCCCCCCCAGTCCATCTGTTCTGGACAGCAGATGTCCCCGGTGGTGAGACTAAAGATGCACTCTTGGTCCACACCAGTGGACACCTTGGTGTCACGGTCTGGTGCCGCTCCAGCTCTGTACCAGGTTAAAATAGAGAGACTAAAATAGTGCTGGTGAAAACTACGCTGTCAAAACAGCAAAAGGTAAACAGCTACAGGGGTAACGTAGCACAAGGGCATTACTGCTATCCCTGTAGCTATCATCAGTGGGGAGGAAGTAGAGAAGTAACTGACAGCAGGGTGCTTCTCTGAGCTGCTTCCATGGTGGAGAGGGCAGGGGTATGAGCAGCTGGGGAAGTGGAGTGCTGTTCCCAGTTTCTTGATTGCTACATTTTCCTTCCCTCCATGTCTTATGTTTTGTAAGTTGTTCCCTCACAGATGTAACCTGCCCCCCCATGTTTCTCCCCGTCCCTGAGTTCTTCCCCCATGGAGTTAATTATTTTAATTTTTGGGGGTGCAGGGTGCAATGCCCCCTGCATCGGGTGGTATGGTGGGCAGAGCCCCCCACAAAAACTATTTGTTAATCATAGTAGCGGTTGTCGGTGTGTTTTTGGACCACTACCATTGCCATTGTTGTTGCCGACTGTGTTTTTGTTGGGTGCTGTTTTTGAAAGCACTGTTTTTCCTGCAGAGATTTTGACTGCGCTGTCCTTGACTTCGCTGTATTGACCTCGTGCCCCCCAGTTCCTGGTACTGCCTGTGGTACAGATGAGAGGAACAGTGCCTGTCACAAGGCCTGATCTCCTTCCAGTACCAGAGTTGTCCCCAACCCAATGTCTGAGGTGGTTGTTATCTCCTCCCCTGAGTGCCACTGCTTGAGGAGGGTGATGACACCTCTCTTGGGCATGAGAGTGGGGGTGGCGATGATAGCCCTGACCCTGGAGTTGGTTTCAAGTACGATACTGGTGACAGTGCTGTTCCTGGAGCCATCCCTGGGCCCTGTGCTAAGGATGGTGCCTGGACTCATTTTGGTACCTCCTGCAGCTCTGATTTGGATCTCAGTGCTGTTTGCGGTGCCAGATCGGGACCTGGTGCCATTTCCACTGCCGGGTACAGGGACATTTCTGGATGAGGTACCAACACTGGTGATGTGCCTGGCTCTGAGGACAGTGCCAGCCTTGGTGAGGGGTTGGAACCCACCACTGAGCCTGCTGCCAACCCTGAGACTGGTGTCAAAGGCAGCACCAGCCAAGGTTCTGGCAGTGGCCCAGTGGATAGTTCCTCCCAGGAACCGGTAGCTGACATTGTCACTGGTAAGGACTAAAGCTTCCCTGTGGGATTTGCACGATTTTGCTCTGCTTACCTGGGGGTCTTCCCCCAAGTGCTTCAACAAGGTTACTCCATGGATTTTGGCTGACTCCACTCAGGTGGATTTGCCAGGTCTTCCCCCTGGGATAGGTCTCCTGAGCTTTCCCACAACCCTGGCAGACAGCTGGAGCCTCTGGCTCCTTCATCTGTCCTGGGCCTCTGCCACCCCTCCCTTAGTTGCCATAGGACCTCTCAGTCCTCTCACCTGGCCTCAATATAGGAGGAGAGCTGGTGCCCTACACCAATTCACCATCCAGTCTGAATGGGTTCATTTCAGACCTGTGGCCCCAGCACCACCTCTTTCTGAATCCAGCTGCTCCTCTCCAACTTCCAGGGATGAGGACTTCACCCTTCACCGTACTCTACGTACCAGTGGTTCCTTATGGAGATGCTGAGGGCACAGAACATAGGATCCTTTGTAGATCACAATCCTGTGCCCTTCTACTGAGATTCCTTGGGGATTTCAATGATGACAGCTTTGTCATCTCCCTCAGCTTCAAGTCTTTGATGGGGTCTCCAGGATTATCTGACTCCATCCTTTTTCCTCTGCTTCAGCCCCAAGGATCATCCAATGCAAGTATTGTGCTCCCACGAGATTAGCAGGAGCTATAACTCATCCCACTTCAGGGATTCAGGTGCTGCAGACCCTGACTGGGCCTAAATGCTCATCGCATGACCAGCTTCTCAAGGGTGACTCTGCACATTCAGATGCCTGGGGGAGGAGGGTTTTTACTTCAGCACACACCATCATGTGCATTACTGCACACCAGGCCCATCAGGCAGCTTATAACAAGCACTTATGGTTGCAGATAGGTCAGGTCCTTGCTGCAATCTCAGCCTGCGAATTGACCCTGCAAGCCATTCATCTTTCTTCCCAGGGTCTGGTACTGGCGAGGTGCCAATCAAGGGCATCATACGATGCCAATGAGGTGGTCTCCAAGCTGGTAGGAACAACAGGCTACATTTGGGGGATGGTTTGGCTTCACCTTTCCAGGTAAGCACCTCTGGTCTGGTGTAAGGTGCTTAATTCTCACTTCCTGGGGGCTCACTTCTTTTCCCACATGGTTGGGCGTGAGTTGCCACAGCCCTCTACTGCTCATGGGCCACAGGAGCATCTGCCTGCCCCTGACCAGTCTTAGGTCATGCCAGACCTGTCAGGAGCCCATGCCCTCACGTGGTTTTCCCCATGTAGAAGGCTGAGGGATATCTTCTCACAGGGTGAGTCAGCTCCTCCCTATTTTTGGCAGGCTTGGTTATCTAACCCATTAGTGGGAATGAATGGTTAAGACTGATTCTTGAAATATATGAGAATTATGCACTCCCTGTAAATTATGGATCTTCCAGAGTATTTTCACCATTCATTAACATGCCCACCCACCGTCTCCTGCTCAGGTAAAAGCCAGGGCCTTAAGGATAATGTATGGGCAGTCATACACAACAAGTTTGTGTCTGCATCAAGAGCTTTTATGGAAGCCAGGAACGTTGAGAGCAAAGGTCAAGAGGTTCGCTGGTTGCCATAGAAAACTCAAGATGAAGACACAGGCTTGTCTGTATATGGATGCCCATCCATTAACTTTATAGTGTATGGGCATCCACACCCATTGCGGATGCTTAGCTTCTTGTTAGTGAAGTGGGGGTTGGGGGAGAGACACTCGAGGGCTGGTGGCAAGCTCAACTTACTGATTAAATGTGCTGCAGCCTTTTCTGTATGTTCAGGTTTAAAAAAAAAAGCAGCTTCCAACTTGATATGATAGAGGAAAGCAGCTGTGTGGCAGCATTTTAAGTTGTTGTGCTCCAGTAATGACATCACTACTTCAGCACAACAACATAATGATGTCACTACTGCAGCACAACAAGCATATTCCAGGCATGGAAGTCCATGCATAACAGGGTTCCGCTATGCACTATATATAGAGATTAATGTATAGGAACCATACACAACAAGGCTGTGTTTCCATTGAGGGGCTGAGATGACAACATAGAACCTTGAGAGTGAAGCTCAGGAGGTCCATGCTGTCATCGCAGCCCAAGATGGTAACACATGCCGAGTTGTGTGTGGTTGCCTATATGTGTTCTTTTTGTTTGTTTGTTTACACAAGAATCACAGACTTGCCATTCTTTGTTCTGTTCTATAATCAAAATCAAATTTACAGACTTTTGCACGTTTTTTATTTATTTATTTTATTTATTTAGCTTTCTGAAATAGCTTTGAGCCAGAGGCTCATTTACAAAGGTTCCATGTCATAAAACAAAATGTAGAACATAAGAGATAGTACATTTAACAACTAGTACAAAAACAATTATTCTAATTATACAGAGTATCTACAGGTCTAGTACATTCAATATTCAGGAGTTACATTCTCCTTGAGATAAAAAAGGGGAGAGGGAGGGAGAAAATTACGACAGTTGGGAGACACAGCAAGGTAAGAAAGGGTAAGAATAGTTCCAGGGGACCTAGACAAGGTTAGGAACCAGCAACCTGAAGGGAGATGCAGTTGCATCAGACTAGAGCAGGGCAGAAAGTGTAAAAGTTGGAAAAAGAGGAACATGGTATTTGGCAGAGAACGGTGAAGTAAAGCAGAGGGGAGGTGACAGTACAAGGGTCGGGGAGTGGAGAGAGAGACAGGCAGGGGGTAGTCAGGGTGGGCATGGTAGGACATATTCCAAAACTAGAGGAGGGGCAGCAGAGGGGAAGGGAGAGAGGGGTGGAGGAGGAAGAAGCATAGGAAAGGTGTGCAGGGGAAGGGAATAGGGGGTATACCAGCAGGTGGCGGTGTCATGGGGAGGGTGGAAGGGAGTGAGACTGGTGGAAAGAGAGGGAGGGTAGGGCAGTTAGTTAAAGTGGGTTGACAAGAGAGAGAGTGGGAGGTGGAGGGGCAGAAAGAAAAGTGAGGGAGGGATGTGATGAGCAAGGGGGTGCCTGAGAATGAAAAGGTGGTGAGCAGGGGGTGAAGAGGGGAGGAAGGTGCTAGGGATTGGCAATCGCAAACCACATGGAGGGAAGGAGAGAGCCTAGTTCCAACAGTCACATCCACTAGTAGATGCAAGCAGAGTGCGAAGTTTAGCCTTAAACTGCCTAAGCCTAATTTTCTTTTGTAGGTCTACACTAAGAGAGTTTAGCCAGGAAGGTGCACGGTATTCAAAAGACTGCTGGCCTTGCACCGTGCAGCAGAAGGGGACTTTGAGGGAGAGGCTATGGGTGCTCCTGGTGCTTCTTGAGGAGTCAGGGAGGCTAAGGAGGTTCCTGATACCCAATGGGGTAATTCTGAGGGTAGATTTTTTTGCCAGCAGACAGACATGATACTGTATCCTGCAATCCAGATTAAGCCAGTCCGTTTGTGCATTAAGGTCATGAGTCAGAGTCCTCTGGGTAGCTCCCAAAATGAGCCTACAGGCCTTATTTAGGGAAGTTTTCACCCGTTTGAGGGCTGTAGGTGTTGCTGATCCATAAACTACAAGTCCATAGTCAATGACCAATAGAACTGTGCTAGTGACTGCCATTTTGAGGGCTTCATAGGTTAAGCAGTGTTTGTTTCTATAGAGAAGCCCTAGCCTTGAGTTTGCTGTCCTAGCAACTTGGTCGATATGTTGTGAGTAGGAAAGAGTACTGTCCAGGGTTACACCCAAATATTTAAAGTAGTTTACTGTCACCAGCGGGGAGGCGAGTTTGTCATAAATTTGTACTTTGAAGGTTTTCTGTTTACTATTGCTGGATGCAAATATCATGGTTTTTGTATTTTTGTAGTTTAACAATAGTCTCGATTTGAGGAACCATTGCTCAGCAGTGGCGAAATTGACTTGCATTTGACTTTCCAGAGCAGTAGGGTCTTGGTGGCTTGAAAAAAGTACCGCATTATCTGCGTACAAAAGGATATTGTCATTAAGAGCTTCTGGGAGTTGGTTAAGGAACAAGCTGAAAAGAAGAGGTCCAAGGATGGACCCTTGTGGAACACCTGTTATTACTGGTTTGCTATCAGAGAGGGTGTTTTGGATGTTTACCCTTTGCTCTCTCCCAGTGAGGTAACTCCTGAACCACAGAATTGTGTCAAGTGAGAGACCAGCTTGGGTTAGTTGGTACAGCAACAGTTCATGGTTAACAGTGTCAAAGGCTTTGGTGAGGTCAATATAGGTTGCCCCCACCACGACCCCTCTGTCAAGAGCATTGTGTATGAAGCCTGTAAATTCGACTAATGCAGTAGTGGTGCTGTGCCCCTTCCAGAAGCCATGCTGTTGGTGGCACTGCATCTGGTATTTGTCCAGGTAGTCTGTTAGCTGATCCGCGTCGATACACTCGAGTGCTTCTGAAAGGGGTGAAAGAATTGAAATTGGTCTGTAGTTAGTGTGGTTAGCGTGATCCCCACCATTATGAATGGGTGTGACCACTGCAGATTTCCATAGGGTCGGAAATACCCCAGTAGTAAGGGACAGGTTTATAATTTTGGTTAGAGGGACAAGGAGGATATCAATGGCAAGCCCAATGATTTCCTCCTAGCTCTGCAGTTGTTGAGGGCTTTATTTTTTTGCCTTCATTGGAGAGATGATCTTCAAGTAGAAAAGGGGTTCAAGACCCTGGTATGTTCCCCGGGCCTCAGAGTGAAGCTTGTCCTCCAAGGGTTCTAGGAAGGCAGAGGGCAGGACAGAGCTTAAGTCTGTAAAAGCATTGTGGAGTGTGTCTGTAATAGTCTTTGGATCCATAGTAGGGGTACCATCAATATTAAGTAATGCGGGGGAGGTCTCAGTTGGTTTACCTGTGAGCTGCTTGTTGTTTTCCCAGAACCTTCTGGGGTTCCCTCACTTATTGGTTAGCTCTGATCTAAAATGGAGGCTTTTCGCTTTCCTAATTGCCCATGTACAATTGTTCCTAGCAGGTCGGAGGGTGTGCCTGAGTACTTGGCTTTCGTCCACAGGTCATCCCTATGTTTTAATAACTGTAAAAGCTGAGGTGTGATCCAGGTATTATAGGAGGCCTGGATCTTCCGTGTGGTTGTAGGAGCAAAGATATCACAGGTTTTGTTAAAATAGTTAATTAGCCTGGCAAGTGCGGTGTCTACATAGAAACATACATAGAAGTTGATGGCAGATGAGGACCGCAAGGCCCATCCAGTCTGCACATTTCTTTTTCTACCTTATAAATGTGCCATCGGCCTTTGCTCTGTCAGTGGCCTATCTATTCATACTCATCTGTATTGCTCCCTTATGCCTATCCCATGCCTGTTTGAAGCCCTGCACTGTATTCATAGCCACCACTTCCTGAGGTAGGCCGTTCCATGCATCCACCACCCTTTCTGTGAAAAGAATTTCCTCACATTCCCCTTAATCGGCCTCCTGTAATCTCATGCTGTGTCCTCTTGTCCTGCTATTTTCTTACATTTAAACATGTTAGACTCTTTCACCGTGTTAATGCCCTTAAGGTGTTTGAATGTTTCGATCATATCACCTCTCCCTCCTTTGCTCAAGGGTATACATATTGAGCTCCGTTAATCTGTCCTCATATGTCTTCTGATGCAGTCCCTGCACCATTTTGGTTGCCCTTCTCTGGACTGCCTCAATTTGGTTAATGTCCTTGTGAAGGTGTGGCCTCCAGTACTGCACGCAGTACTCCAGATGGGGCCTAACCAGTGTCTTGTAAAGAGGGATTATTACCTCCCTCTTACGACTTGTGATACCCCTACTAATACACCTAACATCCCCTAGCCTTACCTACTGCTTTAGAAGTCTGCTTGGATGATTTCAGGTCATCGAAGATGATGATGCCCAAGTCTCTTTCTTCCTTTGTGACTGCCAGCAACTCCCCTCCCAGCCTATAGGTGGCTTCAGGGTTTCTCTTCCCTATGTGAATGACCTTGCACTTCTTTGCATTAAATCCCAGTTGCCACTCTTCTGACCATTTTGCTAGTTTATCCAGATCTCTTCTCATTCTGCCCACCCCATCTGGATCATCTACTCTGTTGCAGATCTTGGTGTCATCTGCAAACAGACAAGCCTTACCATCTAGTCCATCTGCAACGTCACTAATGAAGATATTGAAGAGGACTGGCCCCAGAACTGATCCCTGAGGTACCCCACTTGTGACTTGCATCTCTTCTGACTGTATACCATTTACCACCACTCTCTGTTTTCTGCCCAACAGTTTGCCACCCAGTTGACCAACTTCTGACCCACCCCGAGCCTACCCAGCTTATTTATCAATCTTCTATGTGGAACAGTGTCAAAGCTTTGCTGAAGTCAAGGTGGCGACATCAACTGCTCCCCTTGGTCCACCACTCTGGTTACCCAGTCAAAGAAATCTATGAGACTAGTTTGACAGGACCTTCCTTTGTAAACCCATGCTGTCTTGGATCCTGTGCCCTATGGATTCCAGGTGTTGCACTATCCTTTCCTTAAGGAGTGCCTCCATAATCTTGCCCACTACTGAGGTAAGACTGACTGGCCTGTAGTTCCCTGCCTCTTCCCTGCTACCACTCTTGTGGAGCGGGATCACATGAGCCCTTCTCCAGTCTTCTGGGACCTCTCCTGTGCTCAGAGACTCACTAAACAGTTCTGCTAATGGCTCTGCTAGTTCCACCCTTAGCTCCTTAAGTACCCTGGGATGTATGCCATCAGATCCCATTGCCTTGTCCACCCTGAGCATAGCGAGCTTTTGTAGGACCCTTTCTTTTGTGAAGGGAGTAGTGCTCACCTCCCTTCCCTCTGTGTCCATGGTGCTGAGCTGTGGTCCCTGCCCTACCTTCTCTTCAGTAAATACTGAGCAAAAGTATCTATTTAGGATAGATGCTTTTACATGGTCCTCCTCCTCCTCACATGCTCCCTTTTCTCCTTTGAGCTTAGTAATACCCCCTCTGGACTTTCTCCTTTCACTAATGTATCTATAGAAAGTCTTGTCACCTTCTTTTACTGTTCGTGCTAGTGTTTCCTCAGTTTGGGACTTTGCCTGCCTTACTGCCTTCCCTGCTTCCCTTAGGGCAGTTTGGTATGCCTCCCTATCTTCATCCCGCTGTGTTCCCTTATATTTCCGAAGGCCAGCCTTTTGGCTCTGACCTTTTCTGCTACTGTATTTGAGAACCAAAGTGATTTCCTTCTTCTTTTGCACTTCCTTTTCTGTCTAACACAATGGGATGTTGCTTCAAGTATTGCATCCTTAATGCTTGCACACTTTGCCTGTACCCCCTCAACTGTGTTTCTTTTTGCCAGGGCTAGCTTAACTCTGTTGGCCATCTTATCAAAGTCAGCTCCTCTGAAGTCCCATATTTTTGCCTTGGAATGGGATAATTTAGATGAAGTGGCCAAATTGAACCATACCATGTGATGGTCACTGGTCCCCAGGTGACCTTCTACCTGGAGATCTGTGATCCCTTCCCTGTTAGTCAGTACTAGATCTAGGATAGCCCTGTCTCTTGTAGGTTGTTGTACCAGTTGTTTGAGGCCCTCCCCGTGCAGGGAATCCACCATGTGTCTAGTTCTGGCAGATGTTCCTGCTGGTATTGACCAATCTGTATCCGGCATGTTGAAGTCTCCCATTATCAGAACCTCCCCTTTAGCTGTCATGTTTTGTATATCTTTTTTTTTTTTTTATTTATTTTTTTTTGTTTAGTTGTTTAACCAGGTATAGCACACTAAGCTGAAAGCTTTTTTACAGGAGCGACCTGGGAGCACAAGGAGGTTAAGTGACTTGCTCAGGGTCACACAGTATGCAAGTGGAAGCTGTGGGATTCAAACCCCGGTCTGGTCTGCTGGATGTCACCAGATTTGCAGCTCAGAGCCTTAGACCACTGCGCTATACTGCCTCCTATCTTCCTTCCTTCCTTATCTTCCTATTGTCCTATCTTCTAACAGTAATGTGTCTATGTCCTCCCCCTGGTCTGGGGGCCTGTAGACAACCCCAGTTCTTATGGCTGTCCCATTTCCTGTTTCCAGGGTGACCCACAGTTCTTCTGGCTCCTTATGTGTATTCTGAATTTCTGTAGCTTTGATATTTTCATTGACATACAGGGCCACTCCACCCCCCCTTTTTGCACCTCGGTCTCTTCTGAACAGTACATAGCCAGGTACTGAAGTCTCCCAAGTGTGGTTACTGGTAAACCACGTCTCACTAATTGCTACTATGTCCAGTTTAGCCTCTGACATTATTGCCTGCAGGTCTGGGATCTTATTTCCCAGGCTGTGAGCATTTGTGTACATGATTTTCCATTGGCCAGATTTCGGTGTGTTAGTTGATGGATGAGGTTTGGCATTTCTCCTGTGCATTGTATGGGGAGATGGATCTTTTTTCTTACCTGGTGATGCAAATGAACTGCGAACATGCTGAATCCCTGTTTGACCACTAGCTGAGGGGGGAGGGGTGTTCTTCCCATTCAACGTATGGGGTGCTGCACCCCTCTCCCCTTTGCTAGTTTAAATATTCTGCAAAGACATCAAGCTTCTGCCCCAATGCACTGACTCCCTCCTTAGTCAGATGCAGTCCATCAAATTTAAAGAACTTTCACTCCCAGAACTGTTGCCAGTTCCCTACAAATCTGTGTCCTTTTAACTGACCAGCCCTTGAGCCACATGTTTAGCTCCCCTATCTCCCCTTCTCTGACCTTCCGTCCATCTGCCCCCCTCTCCCAGACTGGCAGGATCTCAGAGAAGGAGATGTCGGATGAAATAGATGATAGTTTGCCACCCAGCCTGGTCAGGTGTTCCTTGGTCTCCACAACTGACCGGCTGGCGAGATCATTAGTCCCTATGTGTACCAGGACGTCAATGTTTTCTCCTGGTTTGTGAACAATTTTAGCAATGCGGTAAGTGTCTCTCCATGCTGATGTACCTGGGAGACATCTGACCATTACCCCTGGCTGGAGATGGGTATCAACTCCCCATATCATGGAGTCTCCTATGATCAGAAGTTTTTTGGATTTCCTTTTTGCTTTTTTTGTTTTGGTTCCTGATTTGTGCGAGTTTTGTTGTACTAGCTCCTGTGCTGCAGTGTCTTGCTCTGCAGTATCCTCCACTTCTTTGTTTGATTTTGGAGATAGAGGCAGATACCTGTTTGTAGTGTTTATATGGTTTTTGGAGGTAATATGTTGGAGAGCACAGAGTTATGGGTCACCCAATTTGCCCCTCCTAACCACCTGTCAACCTCCTGGACCAACTACCCTCTGCGGTCGAGGTTCTTCTGTTGGATGTTGGGGAAATGGCGGGTGGTTCTTATAACGTATTTCCTCTTGAATATGAAATTTGAGGTGCGCAATCTCTGCCCATGCTGCCTGGAGCTGAGCCCTAAGATCTCCAATGGCCCAGCATGTAGGACAGTGTCCTAAATCCTGTAAGACTGTCCTTCTGAAAAGTGTTCCACAGTACCTGCAGTTAATGATATCCATTGCAGATAAGTTGCTGGGTTTATAACCTGGTCAGTGTAATTAGAAGGAAAAAAAATGCAAGTAATGATTTGATTTTGTGTTTTGTTTTCGTGTAACTTGTTATAACAAGTTAAATTACTAGTGCCCCTGTAAATGAGCTCACCTTGTGGATGCCCCACTGATCCGCCCCTTCCTGCTTTGCTACAGTAAATGTCATTTGTAGTGTCAAGAAAGTTCCAATCATGCTGTCTCAGGTGTGCTTTAAAGTCCTCCAACTTGCCTTTTTTCAGCAACCTGTGAGTGACAGCTCTAGGTGGAAGTTTAGAGCATCTATTACACCAGCAACAAATTACAGGTGAGTGGTCGCTAATGGAGTCAAGGAGAACTGTAGTGCTGACTATTATTTCTGGGCGGTTTGTAATGAGCCAGTCAATGAGAGAATTTGTTCCTGTATGGTAGTTTGACCACGTGGGGAGCATACTAATTGAGATAAGTTTAATGCGGCAGGGGCATCTTTGATTGGACCAGCTTCTGGGGATAGCCTGTTGATGTTAAAATCTCCTATCATTATGAGCTCTGTCCTAAGTCGTAGCCCAGCCAGAAAGTTATGAATCATTTTAAAGCCATTTTGTTGGTGCTTAGGGGGAATGTAGACAGATGCCACAGTTAGTGATTTACCATTTTGCCTAGCAAGACTTTGGTTGTTAGGAGTTGGGTGCCACCGGAGGATGTGTCGTTAGTTAGTATTAGGGTCTGGAGGTGTTCTCTTATATACAGAGCACATCCATCCCCTCATTTATCAATCCTGTCCAGCCTAAGTATTTTATAACCTGGTAGCTGGACTGCTGCATTGTGAATTTTAGGACTGAGCCTGGTCTCCATCACTGAGAGAATATCTGGCTGGTGTTGGGCAACCCAAGCTTGTAGGTGGTCTAGCTTTGCCAGCAGGTTGCAAATATTTATGGAGGCTATAGTGAGCCTGCCAGAGGTTCTTTGGGTTGGTAAGTCATTTGTTAGAGGGCCTGGGTTGGGGTGAATATTCCCAGAGAGAAGTAGTAGAAGCCAAGCCAGTCGGATAACTTGCCACTAGAGTTTTTTTAGGATTTGCAATTGTTTCAGAGATTTTGCAGTTCTTTGCTTAGACTGATCATTTAAAAATATTAGTTCATAAGGAGGAGGGGGGAGGGGATAATTGTAGAATGCCCAGGGTAGGGTCATACAGGGATGAGACTGCATTTCTTGGGCGAAGTCTGGTCCCAGAGGAAAGGCTGATTTGGTGCAGGGCTGGTAGGATATGCAAACTGTGTTTAGCGAGGTGGCCTCACATTATGTCAGTGCACAAGGCCAAGGATTAGAAGGCAATTAGATAGAGGGTAGTACATGATACTGGTCTGAGACAGAAGCTGTATAGTTAAACCAGTGAGGCGCTAAAAGCGCGATGTGGAGTGGATGCTGTTTTTACTACCTGGTTTCACCTCTAGCAAAATTATGCAAGGGGGGAGCTGTGCAGCACGAGAAGTAGTTTTGTGCTGCAAAGTGAAAACTTAAGTGTGTTGGTCCTTATCTGACTTGACAGCCCTCTATGTGCTGCAAGGAAAAACTTAAATGAGTTGGTCCTTAGTTGACTTGGCAGCTGTAGTCAATGAGCCAATAGGAGAGAAGTAGGCTGTAGAAGGGCAGGATCAAGCTCTATTTAATAGAGGCCGGGGTCAGGGCGGGAGTTGTGGGACAAATAATACTGGGCAGAAGAAATTAGCTTCTTGGGTCTGCAGCAGCAGCAGGGATTGCAAGGCAGCCAATCGTGTACCCTCGTCAGCCCGAAAGTGGTCCAATCAGTGGCGAGCTCCAGTGCGGGCACCCGAATTTAAAACTAAAGCACCCAGGACTTGACTGTACCTGTTGAGGTGGATGGAGCTGGCAGCGGCTTCAGGCGGCAGGAGCGGGCAGCATGACAGATATGTCCGCACCACAGCGACTCGGCTCCTGGTGGGGTGGGGGGGGTTCAAAAAATCTAGAGGAGGAAAGAGAAGGGGAGAATTAAATAGGAGAAAACGGGGGTGGGGATGTAGCAGGTAGACACAGAGAGGCAGGGCAGGAGCCTGGACAAAGGCACGGGGGGGGGCTCAGAGACAGAGAAAGAGCAAGATATGCAGAAATTAATCACTGTCTACTAAAGGAGCAGCAGATTAAGTTAAATGAAGGGCGGGCTGAGAGTAAGTGGCACGGAGAGGTGTAGGGGGCAGGGTGCATCAGCATCGAGCACAAGGGGCAGAAAGTCAGCAGACTAACAAAGACAAGAAATAAAATACAGAGGTTGAGAAAGCAAAAGGGTGCAGAGTGGAGGGGAAAAAACGAGTTTCAGTCAGACATTACAGTCTAGCAGGCTGAGAGCATTTTACAGAAATAACCAATACACTAAACAATTCTTCCTGCATCACACTGAGACTATGCTGATAGGTTTCACAGACTAGCGAGTTGTAGCCTATGCCCTGGAGATTAAAATCTACAGTTCTAGTCAGTGCTATAGTCCATTACACTTTTCAGCAAACACTACAGAAACGAGTTGAAGTCTTTGCCCTGGAGATTAAAAAGCTACAGTTCTAGTCAATGCTGTAGCCCATTACATTTTTTCTGCAAACACTAAGGAAGCAAGGCACTAGTGTAAGTGTAACCCCCTTGTCTCCTTGGCAAATAAGGGGGAGGCGCTGGTTGTGGGTTACTCCAATCTGTTGGATGTAGATTGGAGCCTCCCAGCTGCAGCTTCAGCTAGGAACAGGGACATCCCAGATTCCCCGCAGGAGGCAAAGCTAAAAGGAGGCATAGTGAAGGCAACAAACCTCTGCATCAGACAAGTGAGCAAAAGCAGGAGGAAAAAGAGACCGCTGTGTTTCTCAAAAGCGGTGGCTGGGAAAGCAAAGGCAAAAAAGTTAGCATTCGGAAGATATAAGAAGAGACAGAGGGAGGAGGATAAGGAGGTGTAATCGGGAGAAACGGAGTGAGGCAGAGAAAGCAGTAAGGAGCACAAAGGCGAAAATAGAGAAGAGAATAGCCCAGACAGTAACAAAAGGGGACAAACATTTTTCAGGTACATAAGTGAAAAAAGGAAGGCCTGGGGAGGGATTGTAAGGCTAAGAAAGGAGTGGGAGTTGGGTTGAGGGGGACCAGGAAAAAGCAGACATCCTGAACAAATGTTTTTGTTCAGTGTTTACAGAGGAAGGGGAAGGCGAGGGGCCACAGAAAAGTGACAGGAGCATCAAAGGAAGGGAGGGGGCACTAGTCCATTTTCAGAGGAGAGAGTCCGCAAGGAACTCACAAATCTGTAAGTGGACAAGGCAGTGGGGCCAGACAGGGTTCATCCAAGGATATTGATAGAGCTCAGGGAGGTACTGGCTGCATCTCTGACAGCCCTGTCCAGCTATTCACTGGAGACGGGAGTAGTTCCAGAGGACTGGAGGAGATCACACTTCACACAAGTGGTAGCAGGGTGGAGGCTGGCAAATACAGGCCAGTCAGCCTGACTTTGGTGGTAGGGAAATTAATGGTATCACTACTGAAGGAAAAAAGTGTGGAATGTCTTGAATCCAGTGGCTTACAAAATCGAGGCAGCATGGATGCACAGGGGGGAGGTCATGTCAAATGAATCTGATAGATTTCTTTGACTGGGTGACCGGGGAATTGGATCAGGGTGGAGCGGTGGATGTTGTCTATCTAGATTTCAGTAAGGCCTTTGACACCGTTCCATATAAGAGACTAGTAAGGAAGCAGAGCAGCCTAGGAGTGTGTCCAAAAGTGGTAAACCGAGTAAGAAATTGGTTAGGGGATAGGAGACTGACGGTGGTGGTAAACAGAGTTCACGGTGAGGAAGGGAGGGTGACCAGCAGGGTGCCACAGGGATTAGTACTGGGACCATTCCTCTTTAATTTTTATTAGTGACATTGTAGAGGGGCTGCAGGGGAAGGTCTGCTTTTTTGCAGATGACACTAAAATCTGTATTAGGAAAGACACTTCAGGAGGGGTGGAAAAAATGAGTAATGAGCTGAGAAAGTGTAGAGTTAGTGGTCAAGAGTATGGCAGCTAAGTTTCAATGCGAAAAAGGCAGCATCATGCTCTTAGGTGAAAGAAACCCAGGGGTGGAGTACAAACTGGGGGGAATTGTATTGGCAACCACAAAACAGGAATGAGACCTGAGGGTAATACTGTCTGATGACCTAAAGGTGGCCAGGCAGTGTGACACGGCAGTCAGGAGAGCTAGTGGGATGCTGGGGTGCATAGGGAGCCGTATCACCAGCAGAAAGAGGGAGGTTGTGTTACCTCTGTATACATCAGTGATGAGATCTCACCTGGAGTACTGTGTCCAGTTCTGGAGACCTCATCTCCTTGTAACCCCCTTGTCACCCGGGGATACTAGAATCCCACTTAGATCTAGTGGCAGGCAGGGAAAGGCAGCTTGTGAGACACCAGTTAAATGGGTTTCACACTGTCTCACTCTGTCCTCAGTCTCAGCTGAGCTGGAGGGATGACATCACTATAGAATTCTCACAGCAGCATAAGCCACAGTTTAATGTTGGCTGCAGGGAGTTAGGTTAGAATGTTTGGGGATTTCAAAGTCAGTCAGTAGGAGTCTTTGGAAGTCTGCAGTAGAAGCAGGAGGTGTGCTGCAGTTGGCAGCGCCTCAGAGCCTAGCTCTGTCATAGAGCTACTTCAGAAACAAGGTAGTGTGTTCTCACCCTAGAGAAGAGCACTGAAGATACCAGCAGAAGTGGTAGAAACTGCTCCCCGAGTTGTTCCAGTGCCTCATCCCTGGAGGGATGGGGGGAAGAATCGAGCATTTCAGGGGCAATCCCCTGGCCCTGCTGGGAATGGGAAAAGCTGCCTGACAAGAGTTTGTTTTGAGTTACCAGAGAATTTTGTGTTCCTTCTGAGAGAAGCCCTGGGGCACCTGTGAACCATGGTGAATCTGCTCTGACATACAGCCCATGTTTTCACCGAGTACAGTTGTGTAAAAGTATCTGCCTACTGTGGGGTCAGGAAAGGACTAGCCAAATACAGTACTTTAAAGATATGTGTATGGCTTGAAATGCATCTAACCAGTGGGGGTCTACAGAGATGGCCATAGCCACTTACAGTAGGTTGCAAGCCAGGACACCAGTTACATAGAGAGTGGGATGTTAAATGTGATATACATTTTGAGATAGCATCTATAACCAGAGAGTTCAAAGAAAGGTGTTGATTCCAAATGAATGGCCAGGTATGGATTTGGGAACAAGAGGTGGGAGACCCCCCCATCTGGAGTAACCAGGTTTACCTCTATGGATTCACTTTGGGCACCTATAGCTTTCTCCCAGGCACTTGGCCAGTGTCTGCAGAAAGTACCCAGATGTGGGATTAAGGATGAGATTTTCCCTTTAGAGCTAGAAAGTGCTTGAGGGTGGTTGAGGGAGCCACCACCAAAAATCCATGACATATGGAAAAGTGTACTAGTGCTGGCTGAGATGCCATGCCAGGGAATCCAAGAGTGAGAGTACCAGTTCAGGCATGTGAGCCCAGATGTGTTCAGAACCTGAGGGTTGTTGTGATGATGAAGAAAATGTGTTCTGACCTCTATAGATCTGCATATCCAGTGAGTGTAGCCCCATGGGGGTCCATCTTGCTTTGTATTCTTATGTTGAAGTGAATAAAAGCCACACTTTAGAATCCCACTCCTGGTTTGGACATTTTTAGTTATTGCTTCCTGTGTCTGGAATCCCTTGGGTGCCCCTGAAGAGAAATGCAAACCTAGCCCTGATGCCAAGCGAATGTTTTCTCCCCAAACCAAGGCTAGTCCAGGTAGTGGGTTACAAAATGGAGGTACTGCACACCTGGGTTACACAAGTAATACTGGGCAGAAGAAATCAGCTTCTTGGGTCTATAGCAGCAGCAGGGATTGCAAGGCAGTTAATCGTGTACCCTCGTCAATCTGAAAGTGGTCCAATTGGTGGCGAGCTCCAGCGCGGGCACCCAAATTTAAAACTAAAGCACCCAGGACTTGACTGTACCTGTTGAGTTGGATGGGGCTGGCAGTGGCTTCAGGTGGCAGGAACAGGTGGCATGGCAGACGTGCCTGCACCACAGCAAATTGGCTCCTGGTCAGGGGGGGACTCTGAAAATCTGTTGAGGTGGATGGAGCTGGCAGTGGCTTCAGGTGGCAGGAGTGGGCAGCGTGGCAGACGTGCCCGCACCGCAGCGATTAGGCTCCCGGTCGGGGGGGGGGCTCTGCAAATCCGAAAATTAAAAGGTGCAGCTTTGGGCACTGTGTGTTTAGTAAGCAGCTGGGTGTGTGGTGAATGACGAAAGAACAGTTACATACTTACCATGACAGTAGATCTTCAAGAGAATCTCTTTCATCAGGCCACACTCAAGGAACAATAAGTCATCTGGCGCTAGGACCACAAGGCAAGGTTTTGCTAGTGTAACCCCTCACCCCTGCCTTTTTAGCAAAATGACAGGTGGCATGCTGTTGAAGCTGACAGCAGTACCTGGTGGGGACTGGGTTCGGGGAGGATGAGGTTACTCAGCACAGGGGGCCTAGGTTTGGTTACTCTGCATAGGGGCACCCAAGTAAATCCGAACACAGGAAGCAATAACTGTAATGTCCAGCACCAGGAATGGGATTCTTCAGTGTGGCTTTTATTCACATACAAGCCAAACAAACAAAGCATAGACGGACCCCTATGGGGCTACATTCCTGGTAATGCAGATTAGAGACAACAGAACACTTTTTCACTATTTCCAGCCCTCAGGCTCTAAACCCACCAAGCACACAGCCCGGACTTGTACGCAGCTTTGGGTACACAGTCCGACTTGTACACTACTTAGGTTTTCCCCACTGGCCCAGCTCCCCCGCCGGCCACTTGATCTGCGGTCCATTTGAGGAATGAACCAATTATCCTGTTGTGGCTCCCCAAACCACACTACAGTCTTCGACTCCTAGAGAGAATTTTCCTTATGATCCCACATCTGGGTACTTCCCTCATCACTGGCCAAGTGCCTGAGGTAAAGTAGAAATCCACAGAAGAAATCTGTAGAGGTGGACCTGGTCACTAAAGATGGGGGGCCACCCACCTCCAGCTCCCACAGCCCATACCTGGCCATTTCTCTGGAAACTGAACAATTCCTTTACTGAACTTTCAAATGTAGATTCTGGGTAGACGTCTGTCACATCTCCTCTATATATCATTTGCATCCCAACAAGCTCTGGACTTGAACCTACTTTTAATTTGCTTAGCCCATTACTCTAGGCTTCCACTATTTTAGTAGTTCAATCCCCACATTGTCACACAAGTCCCAGGGTGAAAAACATAGGCCCTTTTAGCAAGAGCAGACACTCACCCTGACGTTGCAGGTGCCCCACAGGTGACTCACAAATCTTCTTGTTCTCCCAAATAAACTCTGGAACACATAGGCAGCTTTTCCCTACAAGCAGTACTAGGGGGGTTGCCCCAGGAATCTGCAGGGAACCCTTTTCTGCCCCCCTCGAAGGGAGGGGGCACTGAGACCCGAAAACAGCGGTCTCCACCACTTCAGTGATCTTCTGTGTCTCTCTTTAAGGTGGAGACACACACCCTTTTACTTAAAAGTAGCCCTCTGTCAGGGCTGAGGCTCCTAGAGCCTTTACTGAGCTGCTTTCTCAGCAAGCTCCCAACTTCACATTAAACTGACTCACACTGACTGACTTCAAAACCTCCCAACGTTCTATACCAACTACCTTGCTGCAGATTCCAATGTGGCTCATGCAGCTGCGATAGTTCTATTGGTGTTGTCATCCCCTCAGTCTCAGCTGAGACTGAGAACAGAGTGAGACAGTGTGAAACCCATTTAACTGCAGTTTCACAAGCTGCCTTTCCTGCCTACCACTAGGTCTTACTGGGATTCTAGTAATCCCGGGTAACAAGGGGGTTACACTCACCCTTGACCAGAAAATGACTGTCCACAGTCATTATTTACCCAGCCTTAGGCCATCCCACCCTATGTGCTACCTGTGGAGGGGGGTGATCAGGCCTCTCCTTCCATGTGCAAGCACAGGCAGGCAACACTAAGGTCCTAGAGGCCTTTAGCTGACATATCAGCCTCTACACTAGCCATTTACTATGGACATCCAGTGGCTCTGGTAGAACTATCCAGAGCATAGCCCTAATAGATCAGCACTGCAGTCACAATGGCCATTCAGGACCACAACCTGTCTATCCCCCTAACCCTCTAGGGAAAACCTATCTGCTTCTAACCTAATACCCCAAAAACAAAAACAACCTGGGGACCTCCCTGACCTTGGGCAACCTGCAACCACACACCATTGAAATAACACATTTTATACCATGTTACTGTCTCCTCCCTACCCCCACAACCACACCTGTGGAAGGAAAGGGTTAATACAGTAACAACAACCATAACACCACAGTACTTTAAATTTCTACACACTAAAATACTAATGAGGAACTCCAATGAGCCCCTCCTCCTCTTCTTGTCTTCTTGTCTCTTCTGTCTTCCCAGGAACACCTGTAAGAAAAAGAAAGACAACACACACTCCTAATCTGCATACACAGTCTACCTAAACCCCTACCATCAAAACATTGAAGAATCCCAAGAAGATTTTTTTTTTAGAAAAAGGGAGAAAAACAGTATTTACAATAGAAAACAACAACATTATTTATAATACACATTTGGGGAGAATGGAGTGCCCTTAAAGTCCCAACTAGTGACCACAATGCCCGAAGACTAGTCCAATAAAGAGTCTCTCCTGGGCCGGAGCCCAGTGAAGCACAGTTCTAACAGGCCAAAGTCCCGAAGGGGAGAGTCTTTGAGGACAGTTCACACATTTTGAAGTCTGCTAGTGTAGGGTGTGTACTGCAATGTCATAAAGATAGAAAAGTTTGGACTTACCAGCCATTTGTAGAATGGAAATTTTGGGACCTACCTGCAACTCTGATGAAGACTCTCCCTGGCAGCATTTCTTCCGATACAGCTGGGCGGACATCTTCCAGGAACCACAGGAGGGCACATCTGGGAACAGCTGGGCTGATGTCATCTCTGGAGATGGAACCTTAGAACAGGAACAAAAAGAAAACAGCTGGTCCGGCATCATCATTTACCAGGCGATGAACAGGATACAGCTGGGCTGGTGTCCTCTCTGGATCTGAAGTCATCTGGTGGGCCAGTCAATGGATTCTGGAAAGGCCAGTACACTGTAGACTGATGAATGTGGGGCACCTGAGTCCTGGATGTCCATATTGGCGAATCAATAAAGGCACTTCACAGTCTGGTGTGGCAGTATTGACTGCCACTGCTCGGCTTTCCATTTAGTAGGCATTGGCACATGTGCTGAGAGGTCCTTGCACTGAGGCCAATAGTACCGGGGATCAGGAGCTTGAATTATTACCCCATCTGGGTGCACATAATTCACACAGTGGGAGAGTTCACGTCCCTCTCCATCCACTATTCTCACTCTGTCTATAAACAGTGCCCTGCCTCTCTTCCATTGGGTATACTTCTCGTGAAACAGACTGTTCTTTACATGCTTGTTGGCCCCAGGATACACACTTTTCATTGCTTCGTCCCAGATCCAGGATTTCCTGCTGTTCTCAATCTCCTCCCAGACTTTCCAAGGAAAGGTAGGAAAGGTCATACCATAGATCTCATTTGCCTTCCTATGAACCAGTCTCTCCTCTTTACTTGCTTTGGTCAATCCAAGACCGCTGGCCTGGCTTGGGGGTGGCCAGTCCTCATTCTACCAGCTACGCATCCTTAAAGAAATTAGAAATGGATCCCCGACTTCTTCCTCTTGCAAGCCAGGGCAGTGGCATCACCACTTTCTTCCATACATTCCTCCGAGGCAAGATCTTGAGGCTGTGTACCTATTCCTTTTTCACAAGGCCACATAGGTTCCCCCTCATCTTCCTCTTCACTGAGGATCTGAGCCCAGGACTGAGCAGTGGTTCTCACTCCTGAGACTATCCACTCATCACTAGGTGCGGAGGTCGACACCTCCCACTCAAAGGCCTCCCGCATCTCATCTTTGCCTAAGAGACTTGGGCTAGGCCCCCCCTTCAGGGGTCTATTGATGCTTTATCTGAACTTTCCTTCTGGGATCCAGCATCCAAAACTTCAATTTCTGGTTCTGTCTCCAACTCTGCACCCTCTAGCTTTGTGCCACACTCCCCCGAGGGGCCTTCCTCCACAGGCTCCGCTTGGTGCTGTGTGCTGCCAACTGCAGATTCCTGAACCTTTGTCCATGTGGGAGCCAAATGAATTTGAGGTGCTTTATACAAGCCATATTTTTCTAGGCATCCAGCACAGTGAGGAATCATGATGACGTCCCTTCCAGCTCTCAAGCATATTTGACATACATGCACTGGAAAAGCAGGAATCACCACATAAGGAGGCAGTTGTCCTCCATAGCACCACTTTTCAATGTCCCTCAGTCTATTTACTGCTGCTGTTACTGCAACCCAGGCATGATCCGGGTAACGAGCTGGTCCTGAGGCCATAACTGCAGAAAAACAAACAAAAGTTCACTGTAACTGAAAGTCCCACTTTATTGAACAAACTCTTTAGTTGTAAAATGGCTCCTCTGCTGCTGTGTTTACTTTACTACCCCACCCTGTAATGGCGGCAGCAGCACTCCTGTGCATCAACATTCAGAATCTGGGTCAAGCCACTGTGCACCCCGATTTACATAAACTACTGATAACTTTTGCTCAAACTGCACAACTTGCTCTGTTCTTGCTTTAAACACATTTACAGGATTTTCCACAGACTTTTTACATGCTGGTAACATTTCTTTGATTCACAGTCGCTTAAAGCTTCAGGTTTTTAAGCACAGGATTGCCTGTATAACTAGTGCTGCACATTTGGCTACAACCCACAGTCTCTGTCTGTCTTCAAACTTTAAACTGAGGCTGAATTCATTACTATGCACACAGTCAATGGCTTAACAGACTTGCACTTGTTGGCAGAACTTGACACAGTCATTACTTGGGAAAGCGACTACACTGCTGCACACACATTTATATGGCATAGGGCAGAAAATCACTGTTTGAGCAGTTTTTAGGTTGTTACTTTCTGTTATCAGTAGCAGTTTGCTGCAATGGGGAAAAATGGCCTGCAGCCAGTTCTCGGAGGCCTCAGAACAGAAACGGGCGGGCAGTCCTGCCGATCGTCTTCGCGACCACCACTTTCGCAATTCCAGCAATCGATTAGCGGGTTGAGCCTGATGTTGAACTAGATAGTCTATTTTTACAAGGTTTACAGCAATTTTAACACTCCACGATGCTCCTCCACTAGCCAGTACACACACTTCACTCACACTCCCTCTCGAATGCTGGGGCAGTCACTGTAGAGCTGGCTGAGGGGCGGGACTGATCTCAGCCTGACCAATCACACGACGCCATGCAAATTAGCCTCTTCTTCCTCGCATGGGCTCTTCTCCTCACGGCAATCGTCCAGCAGGCAAATTTAAACTGCAAAATGCAACTTTTTTTTTTTCAACTGTCTCCATGGCGGGAGCCCATTTCAGCCATTTAACATAGCCATTACACACCTGCAAGTCTCTCAGTTCTTTCAGAAGGCATTTCCAATGTCCAGGGCACAATTTTCTTGTTGCTACCCCTAGTCTTCCACAGTTTTTTTCCTACAGTTTATTTTAAAAGCATTTCCAACATCCAGGGCACAATTTTCCTGTTGCTACCCCTAGTCTTCCACACTTTTCTTTACCACAGTTCATTTTAAAAGCAGGCAAAATGCTGTAAACAATTTAATGCCGGACAAGGGCACACTCTTTGGCTTAACTGCTCCTTGGTAAACAGTTGGCAATTTTAAACAGCAGCATAAGGTCCACAGCACACAGCAACACACTAGGTAAATTGCTTCAGCTTTTTGGGCTACCCACTGCCAGATAGCCAAAACGCTAGCCCCCTTGCCCAAGCATCTTCCTTCCCAGAATAAAATCCAAAGGGGTGCCTCCATTTTTGTAACCCCAAATGTAGATTATGGGTAGACATCTATCACATCTCCTCTACTTATCATTTGCATCCCAACAAGCTCTGGACTTGAACCTACTTTTAATTTGCTTAGCCCATTACTCTAGACTTCCACTATTTTAGTAGTTCAATCCCCACATTGTCACACAAGTCCCAGGGTGAAAAACATAGGCTCTTTTTTGGCAAAAGCAGATAATCACCCTGACATTGCAGGTGCCCCACAGGCGACTCACACATCTTCTTGTCCTCCCAAATAAACTCTTGAACACACAGGCAGCTTTTCCTCCACAAGCAGTACCAGGGGGTTGCCCCAGGAACCTGCAGGGAACCCTTTTCTGCCCCCCAAAGGGAGGAGGCACTGAGACCCGAAAACAGCTGTCTCTACCACTTCAATGATCTTCTGTGTCTCTCTTTAAGGTGGAGACACATACCCTTTTACTTAAAAGTAGCCCTCTGTCAGAGCTGAGGCTCCTAGAGCCTTCACTGAGCTGCTTTCTCAGCAAGCTCCCAACTTCACACTAAACTGACTCACACTGACTGACTTCAAAACCTCCCAACGTTCTATACCAACTCCCTTGCTGCAGATTCCAATGTGGCTCATGCAGCTGCGATAGTGCTATTGGTGATGTCATCCCTCAGTCTCAGGTGAGACTGAGAACAGAGTGAGACAGTGTGAAACCCATTTAACTGGAGTTTCACAAGCTGTCTTCCCTGCCTACCACTAGGTCTTACTGGGATTCTAGTAACCCCAGGTAACAAGGGGGTTACACTAGCAGTTCACTAGGGGCCATTCACAATGACGTCTGACGTCATCTTCCCCATATTAAGCATGGGCAGACCCATTCCTCTTCAGTTCCCCACTGGAGATCATGCTTGGAGGACCTCCTTGTAGGGGACCAGGAGAGAAACTATTGTTTTGCCAGGCAAGCAAGGCAGGAAGCAGCAGACAAGCCCTTATGGAGAAAGAGACAGCATGTGTAGAATCCTAATGTCTTGAGGTGAATGGAGGGTGGGATGGAATTGCCTGATGAAAGAGATTCTCTCGAAGAGCTACTGTTATGTTAAGCACATAACTAGATCTTCTTCAAGGATATCTCTTTCATCAGGCCACACCTATGGAATGAGTACCACGCAGTACTGACAGAGAAACAATCTGGGTGGCTGGAGCCTGCAGACCTAAGAAAATAGGCCTTGAAACACAGCCAGGCCAAAGCCTGCCTTTTGCTTGAGGCAATATCCAGATTGTAATGTTTAGTGATGATATGGACAGTACTCCAGGTGGCAGCTGCACAAATCTTAGCAGCAGACACTTTTTTCAAACAGGCAACAGAAGCGGCCATGAAAAACCCCAGGAAGTGTCTTACCGTACTTTCTGTAACAGAAGGTAATACAGTTGGCTAACCATTTGGACAAGCACTGTTGAGAACAGGGATACCCTCTTTCCCAGGGTGAAGGAAACAAAAAGCTATGAGGACTTCCTATAGTCCTTCTTATGGTATATACTGTATATAGTACCTGAGTATTTTATGTACATCCCAAGGGTGTAGCAATGTTTCCCCTGGATTGGCATGCTGAGGAAAAAAACCTGGCAAGTGGATGGTCTGATTCAAAGTAAACACAGACACCACCTTTGATAAAAAGTTAGGACTGGTACGCAAAGACGCCCTGTTTGTGAAAAATCAGATAAGCCTGAAACTCTGAAATTCTTCGAGCAGAATTAATAGCAACTAAAAAGAATGCTTTCCAAGACAGAATGCGTAGGCAGCAAGTCACAGCTGGCTACAAAGGAGCCAAAGTGAGTTTTTCAAACACAAAATTCAGGTCCCATGCTGGGAGTGGATTGTGGATAGGAGGCTTCAAGTGGAGAATGCCTCTCGAAAACGTATGGGCCACATCCAGCTAAGCAACCATATCACCATCAGTAGGCACGTGGAAAGCTGAAATGTCAACCAAGTGCATTTTGACAGTAGAGTATTGTAGGCCTGCATCTGACAAGGACAGCAAATACTCCAGAACCTGTTTTACTGGACAGGAAAAGGGAGCCAGTTGATGAGAAACTGCTCACAAAGTAAAACGCTTCCACTTTATGGAATAAGTGGCTGCATTGGAGAGTTTTCTGGCAGTCACAAGAATGTTAGCCACCTTTAGCTCCTGAGTTTTGCCTTGTCCTACCACCTGGTGGATGAACATTGCTTGACACCAGTTGGGTGAACAGGATCTCTGTGCTTACTGATAAGCCAGGTATGGTACAGGGAATGAACAGATATAGGAGGCCTACCAGTCACCTGAAGGGTGGATGAGATGGGCCAGATGTTAGGACTAACAATTTGTATCCCTAAAAAAGGTGCCTGCAAAATAGCCTGCTGCACATTAGTGGCAAGGTCTGTGACTGCAATCTTACCAGAAATCTCTGGTGTATCTTAAGTAGCGGAGATCAGTTGCTCACCCATATCAGCTTCTCTGAAGTGAGCTGTAATAAACCCCAGAGTAGGAGTACCCACTGGAGAGGTCTGTATAGCCACCTTGCCCTTCTTCTTGAGGGTGGGGTGGAAGTGACCTGATGGGCCTGGTAATTGACTATATGCAGGCCCCAAAAGTGGCCAAGGTGTAATATTTGTTTCCCAGAACAGTCCATTACCTGAACTCTCTGTCAAGAAGAAGAGAACTCAGCTTTTTATGTGTTTAAGGTCTGTCTTGGAGCAGTGAAAGCTGGCCCAGGTTGGGTGGAATAAAAGGCTTCCCATTATGAGGCAAGCATACTTTGTTAGCCTTTCTAGGGACTGCTAAGATGTAGCATATTGTGTATGTAGCAGCACATTAGGCATCCTCAAAGCAGGTAGTAGAGGTGGCACCACAAAAACAAGAGACACTATACAGTGTCAAGAAAGCTATCAGATTCCTGCTTTCCAAGGTTAAACTCCAGCTTGCAACTGCTACCTCAGGGGGAGAGAAGAGAGGGTCCATCATGAGTGGGACACTAGAGTATGAATCATGGAATTCTTACTGTAAGGGGCCACTGTAGTACTAGTGTCCCTAGCAGAGTGGGTTTCTAGAAAAATCCTCAATGTTCTCCTCATCATTATGTAATCATTATATAAATGGTAAGTAGAGTGAGTAGACCAGACTTAAAGAGGACAGGAAATAACATTCAATCCTACGTGTAGTATTATGTTTTTACTTATAACAAAACATATGTGTTTGTGTCACTGCTGCTTTTGAAAGCGTGTTTTTTTTTTTCCTTTTTAATTTGCCATTAAGCTGTAAATGTAAATATGGCTGATACTGGAGGAGCCCGTTTTATCTTTCTGGTTTTAACACCAGCAGTGTGAGCGTGTCAGCTAGATGCTGACGTTATCATTCATGTATTCAGTGATGTCAGCCAGTCTCAAGCATAGTGTGACACTTTCTCGCACAGCTGTCAGAAACGGACAGCAACCAGAAGTAAACTACTTCACTCGTTCTTGCAGGCACTTAATGTATTTATTTATTTATTTGCTTTATTGACACAGGTTTAAAGACTGCTTGTTACACGTCTGACACAATTACAAGTAAATTCACAGAATTTTAAATTCATTTTTGGCATATGATAGATACGGTAAAAAGCAACCTGTCTTACTCCCTCCACCCCCCCTTTCCAGTGTGTTTTGCCCTGGTAGACGATGGTCATTTAATTTAAAAGTTGTGGCAGTAGATCAGCAACATAGCTTTCCCAGATTCTTAGGCAGACATATAACGTGATAGTTCCTACTCTTTGTTATTTGATTGTCAATTAAAGGGACACTTTTAGCCTTATTAAACGGACACAAAGCATATTTTCTTGACCTGGAAGGACACTACTTCTTTATTCAGCTGTGAGCTGTGTGAGAAATTCTATATTGCACTTGATATCTGTAACAAACGTGCACTTTTGCTTAATTCTGTGGGAGGTGAAACTAACTACCCTTGGTAATTGCTTTTTAGTCACATATTTATTTAGTGTTTAACCAAGAAGGGGCTTGCAAACTCTGTTTATCTTGTTAGTAACTTCAGAAGGATTTAAATACTGCATTTGGGTAGATCCTTGGAGGTAGCTAGATTGTCTACTAGGATTTTCTGACAGTTAAACTATTTTTAAATAAATTACAGGTGGCTGAGGAGTTGAAAGAAGCTTGCAAACTCTGCTTATCTTGGAAGTAACTTCATAAGTGTTTGAATACTGCATTTTGGTTGTCCCTTGGGGGTAGCTGGATTGACTACTAGGATTTTGGGACAGAAACTATTTTTAAATAATTTACTGATACGTAGGAGTTTGTGATAGTTAAACTATTTTTAAATAAGTTACTGTGGTTAAGGAGTTGTCATAGCAAAACCTGCAGTGTGAAACAGGAAAAGACAGTCTTTCAAGCAACAGAGGGAGGTGGATCTAGGTTTACGTTTGTTTGTTACAATTCTTAACATTTTCAGTGCAGGAAGAGTTTAAAGCCCAGCTGACTTATTTTGGGGCTGACAGCTTTCAGAGCACAAACCACCAGGCCTGTTTTGGGGCTGGGGAGGTTTACCTGTGTCTGACTTGGAGGTGTGGATTTTTCTCTGTTTGATTATCAGGGTATTTTCTCTGTCAAATTGTTGTGTAGGGCATCTTGCTGACAGGAAGGCACTCATCGCAGTGGTGGGTCAGAGCTTTTAGCTGATTGTTTTGTGAGGGCACAGTTTAGGCCCAACCCGTCCCACCCTCACCCCACCCACCCTGGAAATAGTTCCTTTATACCTGGGGTTCTGACATCATTTCTCAAGAGTGCAAGGTGCATATCACTGTCATATCATCTCTAGCACACTGCACTGACAATATAAGCATACACATTGTATAATATATATATATATATATATATATATATATATATATATTTCTATATTACAAACCAATCACACACACACACACACACACACACACACACACAATGTGGGAGTAGTGCAATGTAATGGCTGTGGGACAGCAGTCTTCCAGGAGTCTTTCTGAGGCTGAGTGCTGCCCTATTTGCAGACAACTCTCTGCCCTGAGGGACGAAGTTGCCCGTCTTCAGGCCACACTGGACAGTAGTAAGGGGACCTTCCCCCAGGCCACACTGGATGGTAGGAAGAGAACCTCCCCCATCCAGGGAGCACCACAGCCACCATCACTACCTCAGAGGTTGTGAAGAAAGCACAGCAGTTGGACCACAGTGGGCTCAGGGAGGGTGAGGATGGTGGAACAGCGGCACACCCAGTCAGTTGTTCCACACCACAATCCATACACCATTCTGGGGGAGCATAGCTCCTCTATGGATGCACCCGAAGAGGAGACTAAGGAGGCTGAGGACAACTGTCACAAGGGAGGCCCAAAGGAAGGAGGCAGAGGACACCACAAGGAAAGGAAGCAGCTCCTGGTGGGGGACTCAATTATTAGGGGGATAGAACTGGGGGGAGCAGGGAAAACTGAAGTAAGGTGCCTGCCTGGTGCCATGGCTTGGAGAGACTGGAAGCGCATCCTCAGGATCACGAGAACAGCTGCATGGTAGTCTGAGCTGGACGTCATTGTCCACCTAGGGACAAATGACTTGGCTAATCATGAGATTAGAGCAGTGCAGAAGGACTTTGTAGAATTGGGGAGGGGCCTAAGACAAGTAGCACACACAATATCCTTCTCTGAGGTGCTGCCTGTCAATGGCATGAGTGAGGCGAGGGTACTTTGCACCATGCAGTTTAATGAATGATTGAAAAAATGATGTGGAGCACAGGGGTTTGGCTTCATTGGGGACTGGGGTTCCACCTGGAGGGACACCAGCCTATACTGGCAGGATGGTCTGCATCTGTCCAGGAAGGGAACAAGTCTTTTAAGCAATCGGTTTAAATGCTTCATTGGCAAGCTTTTAAACTAGTCAAGGGGGGAGGCACTGATAAGCAGCAGGAAAATCCCAGCCTCTCCCTACAAAACAGGGTACTAAATGAGAAAAAGACCAAGGTAGACAGGTCAGTGGGGGATGCTGCAAAAGAAGGTAAAGCCATCAGAAAATGGAGAGCAATGAGTACCAAGGCCCGTAGTCTGAGTAACAAGCTTCCTGAATTAGTGGTCTTGATGGAGGAGGAACATCTGGACATCGTGGCAGTCACAGAAACATGGTACACACAAAACCATGATTGGGACATAAACATACCAGGATACACTATCTACAGGAGGGACAGGGAGGGTAAAAGAGGAGGAGGAGTAGCTCTTTACATAAGGGAAGGAATCAAAGCAACAGAACAAAAGGGAAAACAGGGAGGAGAAGAAGCACTGTGGGTAAATTTGGAGACTGGCAATGGCACCACAATCCGCACAGGGTTAGATACAGACCTCTCTCAGGGGAGGAAATGGACAAGGAAATGATAGAAAGAATACTTAGAATGGCAGAAAAAGGGGCGCTATTGCTGATGGGTGATCTGAATATGCCAGATGTTAACTGGAGTGCAGTTGCAGCAGCCACTTCAAAGAGTGGGGTTATTCTAGATGCCCTACAAGGGCATGCCTTAGACAACTAGTATTGGAGCCCACTCAAGAGGGAGCAATCTTAGACCTGGTTCTCTCAAATGGAGATAAAGAGAGGATCACAGATGTAGAAGTGGGTAGCCATCTGGGAACTAGCGAACATCGAACAGTATGGTTCACAATAAACACAGCAATAGAGTCAAGCCATACAAAGGCAAAGGTACTGGACTTTAGGAGGGCTGACTTTGCCAAAATGGGTGAGTGCCTAAGGAACGCACTAACAAATGGGCAGGAAGGAGGGGTGGAAGAACAATGGGGAATAATAAAAACTGCCATCACAGAGGTAACGAGCCTTTGTGTGAAGCAAATAAACAAAACGAAACGATGTAAGAAACCACTATGGTTATCAAAGGAAGTGGCAGTGAAGGTTCAAGAGAAAAAGAAAGCTTTCAGGAAGTACAAGGAATCGCAGAAGGAGCAGGACAGAGAACTGTATCAGTTAAAGCAAAAGGAAGCTGGGAAGGCAGTCAGAACAGCAAAGGCCCAAACCGAGGAAAAGATAGCCAACTCAGTTAAGAAGGGGGATAAAACCTTTTATAGGTACATCAGGGAGTGAAGGAAGACCAAGGAGGGATAGTGAGGCTTAATAAAGGGAGGGAGGTGGGCAGAGGGTGACTGTGAAAGGCAGAGATACTAAACAAATATTTTTGCTCAGTATTTACAAAGGAAGTGGGGAGGTACCTAAAAGAAACAATAGAAACACTCTGGATACAGAAGTTGATACCAGTCCATTTACAGAAGAAAGGGTTCTGAAAGAACTCTTAAACTGAAGGTGGACAAAGCAATGGGGCCTGATGGGATTCATCCAGAATTTAAAAGAACTAAGGGTAGAACTAGTGACACCACTGACTACCCTCTTTAACAAATCATGGGAGGATGGGGTGGTACCGAGGACTGGAGAAGGGCAGATGTGATTCCCTTCACAAAAGTGGGAGCAAGGCAGAAGCAGAAACTACAGACCTGTTAGTTTAATCTCAGTGGTGGGAAATGATGGAATCACTTTGAAGGAAATAATTGTTGAGTATCATGAGGCCAGAGGCACAGGACCCAAGGCAGCATGGATTCACAGCGGAAGGTCATGCCAGACAAATCTGATAGATTTCTTTGACTGGGTGACCAAAGTAGTAGATCAGGGAGGGGCTGTGACATGGCCTACCTAGACTTTAGCAAGGCATTTGACACAGTCCCACACAAAAGATTAATATACAAGTTAGCCAGCCTGGGAGTGGTCCCAAGATGACAGCCTGGAAAGAATTGGCTGGAGAATAGGACACAGAGAGTAATAGTAAATGGAGTCCACTCTGAAGAAAGGGGGTTACTAGGGGTACCGCAGGGTTCAGTATTAGGACCGGTCCTCTTCAATGTCTTTATAAGCAACATTGCAGAGGGACTGGAAGGAAAAGTATGTCTCTTTGCAGATGACACAAAGATCTGCAACAGAGTTGATGTACAAGGTGGGGTAGAAAGGATGAGAAGGGACTTGGCAAGGTTAGAGGAATGGACAAATGTATGGCAGCTTAAATTCAATGCTAAGAAGTGCAAGGTAATGCATCTGGGAAACAAAAACCCAGGGGAAGAGTACACAATGGGGGGTGAGATACTAACAACAACAAAAATGGAAAGGGACCTGGGGGTAGTCATATCAGATGACCTAAAGGTGGGCAAGCAATGTGAGAGGGCAGCAAGGAGGGTTGGGGGATACTGGGATGCATAGGAGAGGCATCACCAGTAGAAAACAGGAGTTATTATCCTCTGTACAGACAGTTGGTGAGACCCCCATCTGGAGTACTGCGTGCAGTTCTGGAGACCCAATCTCTGCAAGGACATAGACAGGATGGAGGCTGTCCAGAGGAGGGCAACTAAAATGGTGCAGGGTCTGCACCAGAAGACATATGAAGAGAGACTTAAGGAGCTGAATATGTATAGCCTCGAGGAAAGGAGGGAGAGGGGGACATGATAGAAACTTTCAAGTATCTCAAGGGAATCAACAAAGTCCAAGAGGGTAGCATCTTTCAAAAAAAGAGGTGTGCAAGAACAAGGGGGCACAATCTGAAGATAGAAGGGGGGCAGCTCAGAGGTAATTTAAGGAAGTATTTTTTCACAGAGAGGGTTGTGGATGCATGGAACGGCCTTCTGGAGGAGGTTGTGGAGTCAAAAACAGTGGTGGAATTCAAGCATGCATGGGACAGTCATAAGGCAATTCTAGGGGGTGGGGGTAGGAAGAAGTAGGCTGCTGGTTAACTAGGATCTGCAGCTTATCCATTAGGTAGGGAAATGGGCAGACTGGGTGGGCCAAGCGGTCCTTATCTGCCGTCAAAATCTATGTTTCTATATTGTTATGTTTGCTTGCACGCATGTGCAAGAAACAAAGTGCCATCATCGGAGATTTCGGAGGTGTGTCACCTCCTCCTCCAATTCAGTCGGTGTGTTGGCAGGCGCGGCCCCTGTAAGCCAATGCATGCTGTAGCTGTCTATGACAAGCTCCAAAATGCAGTGGCATACAGTTCAAAGGGGGAGCTATGCTTGAGTGAGCAGCGATAAGATATTGCCTGCTCATTCGCAGCTCCCCCCCCCACACACAGACGCCACGCAGGCGTGCGCGCCCCCCGCACGCATGCACACACTGAATAGCTGATGGGGTGCTCAATCCCCATCGGCTGTGCTGCATTCCTCCCTGCCTCCCCAAAGCTCGAAAATGCCATGCTGGGTGCCCACCCCAGCATGGCAAGTATGATATGCCGACGGGGTGCCCAACTCTCGGCCGGCTCCACTGTCTTCATCCCCCAGTATATGCCATGCTGGGAGCCCACCCCAGCATGGCAATCAATACTTGACCGACGGGGGTGCCCGGTCCCCCACGGGCTGAATGGCCCTCCCAACTATCCTTGTGCCACGCCAGAGCCCACCCTAGCGTGGCAAACGTCCCGCTGTTCTTTTTTTTTTTTTAACCTGTAAAGAAAAATGGTCCCACATAGTCTCCTGGCCCTCCCACAACCCGCACCCACCCACTGCGCACCTGCCTCCCCACACCCCTCACCCCATACTTACCTCTGACCTTGGCGCACGATCTCGTGGACCGGGAACACATCTGCACTTTCAAAGGCGCATCCGAACTGAGGAAATGCCGTAAGCTGTATAATGGGCTAGATAGGGGATTTCAACTTTGTTGCATATCTCAGGCATTTTGGGAATTTTTGCACCAAATTTTCAACATGAGGTTTGGGACACCTTCTCATGAATGATGTCACTGTCATGGTGTTATTTGGGCCCGAAGGGTGATTTCGCAGTCATTGCACAGTCACTTGACGAAATCACCCTTCGGGCCTGAATAACGCCATGACAGTGACATCATTCATGAGAAGGGGTCCCAAAAACTCTATGTTGAAAATCTGGTGCCAAAATTCCAGTAAATAACTGTTTTACGAGCGTGCGTTGCGCAGTTCCTATGCAGGCTCGTAAGTTCGCAAATTTTCAATATTTTCACTCCAGATTTTCAACATTACCATTTCACCACACCTTCTTATGAGTACTACAGCTGCCATTTTTCACATCTTACTCAAAATGTGTTTCCGCCCATCTAGCGCACAATGGCGCAGTCGGTGTGCGAAATCAATGTATGGGACAAATTAAGAAAATCACAGTGACACTGTTCATGAGCTGAGGTCTTAAAATGGCTATGTTGAAAATTTGGTGAAAAAATTCCTAAAAATGACTGTTTTATGAGCGTGCATTGCACAGTTCCTACGCACGCTCGTAAGGTTGTGAATTTTCAATATTTTCACTCCAGATTTTCAACATTGCCATTTTACCACACCTTCTTATGAGTAGTACAGCTGCCATTTTTCACATCTCACCCAAAACGTGTTTCCGCCCATGTAGCGCACAATGGCGCAGTCGGTGTGTGAGATCAATGTACGGGACACATTAAGAAAATCACAGTGACACTGTTCATGAGTTGAGGTGTTAAAATGGCTATGTTGAAAATTTGGTGAAAAAATTCCAAAAAATGACTGTTTTTATAGTGTGCGTTGTACAGTTCCTATGCACGCCGTAAGTTCGTGAATTTTCAGTATTTTCACTCCAGATTTTCAACATTGCCATTTTACCACACCTTCTTATGAGCAGTACAGCTGTCATTTTTCACATCTCACCCAAAACGTGTTTCTCGCTTCATGTAGCAAATGGCGAGTCGGTGTGTGAAATCAATGTACGGGACAATTAAGAAAATCACAGTTACACTGTTCATGAGCAGAGGTCTTAAAATGGCTATGTTGAAAATTTGGTGAAAAAATTCCTAAAAATGACTGTGTTACGAGCGTGCGTTGCACAGTTCCTATGCATGCTCATAAGTTTGCAAATTTAATATTTTCACTCCAGATTTTCAACATTGCCATTTTATTACACTTCCTTATGAACAGTACAGCTGCAATTTTTCATATGTCGACCAAAATGTGTTTTCACACATGTAGGGCACAATGGTGCTGTTGGTGTGCGAAAGCAATTTTTAGGACAGATTAAGAAAATCACAGTTACACTGTTCATGAGCAGAGGTCTTAAAATGGCTATGTTGAAAATTTGGTGACAAAAGTCCATAAAATGACTGTGTTACGAGTGAGCACTGCGCAGTTTCCATGCACCCTCGTTAGTTCATGACTTTGTCATATTTTCAGTCCAGATTTTCACCAGTGGCATTTTTCCACACTTCCTTATGAACAGTACAGCTGTCATTTTTCACAACATGGCTGAAGTGTGTTTTCACACTTTCAGTGCAGAGATGTGTGGTCGCTGTGGGAAATCATTGTTCGGCACAGATAAAGAAAATCACAGCGACACTGTTCATGATCGGAGGCACCAAAATGCCTGAGTTGACAATTTGCTGAAAAATCCCCAACCTAATTATATTACGGGTGTGCGCACAGTTTCTATGTACGCCATGACTTCACCATTTTTTTAAATATTTTACTACAGATTTGCAACATTGCCATTTTTACACCTCCCCATGAACAGTACAGCTGTCACTATTTTACATCCTGTTCGAATGTTTTGCACTTCGTGTGCTAAATGCCGTAGTCGCTGTGCATAAGCAGCTCGGCTAACAAACTGATATTCCCCTGTTCATGAGGTGGGTCACAAAAACATGTTGAAAATTTGGAGTGAAAATACCAACGAATGCCTGAGGTATTAGGGTTTCCAACCATAACGCCCAACCCTGTAGAGAATGACAGGCATCAGGGGTGTGACTTGGGATTCTTGCCTGTGATGCTCATACCATTCCACACCCTGCAGTCAGTGAGAGGCATCGATGTATGCCTTGGACTCTTTGGCTCCAAACTTCACCCTATTCTCCTATATCGCACCCATCTCACCATATTTCCTAATGAAATGGGGTGTGCATAAGGGCCAAAGACCCCAAGGAACACCGTGACACTTGTCAGTGTCTGCAGGGTGGGGTGTGGTGAAATGGTGTGGCCGTTATGCCTGACAACCCAAACGCACACCCCAATGCCTGTCACTCTCTGCAGGGTGGTGGTGGGGTTGGCTTCAGTTCAATACTTCACTGCCATTCCTATTACGCAGCTCTGTAACTTCTACACTACCACTGCCAATGCCAGCAAGCAAACATTCGGCACTGACAAATGCTTGTTTTTCTTTCTGATATAGTTTTATGTGTGTTTAAGAGTGTTCCTGTCTGCAGTGGTGGTGCTTGACTTGCGTGGTCCCCATGCAAAGCTTGATGCCAGGGCCCATACTTGCCAGTGTTGCCAGTGTGTGTGTGTGGGGGGGAGAATGCAGTTCTTGGTATTCACCGATCTCCTGATTCAGGAATGTGCCACAGCAGCCTGCAGGATGATCTCTCCAAGAGAAGTACGATGAAGCAAGGCTGCCGCCTGGCGCTGTTGGCTTCATTTGCAATTTATTATTTCATGTTGAATGTGGTGGCAGCAGAAGCAGCAGTAATCACTGCAGTAAAGTTTTGGGTGGCATGGCAGGGAGGATAGATCCAAATCCACTGCAACCATTAGAATTAGAATAAGGATTCATTCTAATTGCAGCTTGACAGCCTTATAGAATCCCAGCCAAAAAAAACCAGAAGATAAAGAGTCCATCCCTACGTGTGGCAGGAAACCACAGCTGGAAGTGCCTGCTGTTGCTGCAGACTCGAGGTTTTCTTTTGTCCACTGACTGAACACCAGAGCCCAGTATTGTTCCTTGACCAGCTCTACAATACAATACATAATAATTTCACAGATCACATTTTATGGTTTTATCCCCACTAATGTGCTAGTATCAACCCTCAAAAATTGTTTCATTTCCACGTGGGAGTCAGTTTTCCTCTTATGTGTCTGTTTAAGTTTTTTTTTAATTGTTTACTTTTTATTTTATTTTCAAGCAACACATAGCTTTAAATAAATATGAGAGTCAATCACCAGTACTTAGGAGCGCCTTTTCTTGGTTGCGAGTTCCAGCACAGACCAAGCCTATGTGCTGCCCATCAGTTCCAAAAGTTGGCAGCGATCAGTTCCTGAGGAGTACAACTCCCCCTTCCTTAAATTCTTTTGGGGAAGATGAAGCCTTAACTCCACTGTGTTGACTCAAACAGAATCACTGTCTTCATCCATTTTTGCTTTTCAGCAGGACTGTAAGAAAGTATTATTTTACATGAATGGTAGTGAACGATCAGTGGATGCATATGAGACCAGATCAGTTGAGTGGTTAAAAACCTGCCAAGGACAAGCGCAAGGAAATTATATGGATTAGGTAATAAGTGAAGAAATGGAGCAGTATACCAAGTTGGGTCTACAGAACAAAAAAAAAGTGAAAGTAATTTTCTTTATCAAAATAAGGATAGCCAGCTGTTTTTTTTGTTTATGTTTTATTGCCTTTTTTTATGTACAGAAGAGTGAGAGACTTTTTTTTTTTGTTAATGAGGAGCCAGAGTGAGATAGGCTTGCTTGTGGGCTTTTTACAAGAGAGACAGTCTCAGCGGATTCCACGGGTGAGATAATCAGATGGCAAGATCGAATTGTGGAGCAGAGCGTTAGCATGAAGGGAATGTGTGATGTTGTGGGCATAGTTGTCAGTGGAGTCAGCAAGTGACAGGATGGACTGGGAAGAAACAAAAACATGTTCAGAGTAATTTGAAAAACGACGACTGACTATTAGTATTAAGCTGTGCCGTAACATGGGGGAAAGTTAATTTTCAGAAGCAAGGAAGAGTTTGGAATGAGAGGGAAAATGGGAAACGGTTTGCCATAATAATGAATTGATGAAATCACACGGTTTGAGAGAGAATTTCATATATGTATAAATTGCATCCAGACTGGGTAACTCTGGTTTGGTGAACAATGCAAAGGACCATTACTTTTTCTTTTTTTTCCCCAATAAAATTAGAAGTTTATCTGAATGAAGAAAATAATAATGACTCAGCTTATGTGCCAGCCCTCTATCCCCACCAGTGCAATACATTGCTGGTCTACTGTCCATGACAAAACTTATTTCACACACAGCACTGTCAGTAAGCATACACTCAGATTACGAAACATTCAGCATAGCTAATAAAAACAAGCATTTGTCAATGCCGAACGTTCGCTTGCAGGTGTTTGCAGTGGTGTTTGGCATGTATGGTGCTTTAACCTAATGCCCTGTGCGATTGCTGGTATTTGCACAATAAATTGTCAGCATGACCTTTTTGTTACCTCCATTGTGCGCTACATAGGCGGAAACACGTTTTGGGCAGGATGTGAAAAATGACAGCTGTACTGCTCATAAGGATGTGGTAAAATGGCAATGTTGAAAATCTGAGTGGAAATATTGAAAATTCGCAAACCTAGGAGGTGTGGAACTGTGCAATGCACACTGGTAAAACAGTGATTGTTAGGAATTTTTCACCAAATTGTCAACATTGGCAGTTTAAAACCTCTGCTAATGAACAGTGACACTGTGATTTTCTTAATGTGTCCCATACACTGAGTTCGCACCGACTGTGCCATTGTAATAGCTACATGGGCGGGCTCGTTTTGGGTGAGATGTGAAAATGACAGCTGCAGTGCTCATAGGAGGTGGTAAATGGCAATGTTGAAAATCTGGAGGAAAATATTGAAAATTTGAAACTTATGAGCGCATGTAGGAACTGCGCAACGCAGACTCATAAAACAGTCATATTTAGGAATTTTTTCACCAAATTTTTAGCACAGCCATTTTAAGACCCCTGCTCATGATCAGTGTCACTGTGATTTTCTTAATGTGTCCCATACATTGAGTTCGCTCACCGACTGCGCCATTGTGTGCTACATGGGCAGAAACACGTTTTGGGTGAGATGTGAAAAATGACAGCTGTACAACTCATAAGAAGGTGTGATAAAATGACAATGTTGAAAATCTGGAGTGAAAATATTGAAAATTCGCGAACTTACGCGTGTGTGTAGGAACTGCGCAACGCACGCTCGCAAAACAGTCATTTTTGATTTTTTGCCAATTCATTGGAGTTTGGGACTTTTCATGAATGTCACTGTCATGGCATTATTGGAGGTCGAAGGGTGATTTCACGCAGTAATTGCGCAATGCCTGCGAAATCACCCTTCAGGCCCAAATAACACGATGACAGTGATATCATTCATGAGAAGGGGTCCCAAAAACCCCATATTGAAAATTTGGTGCAAAAATTCCAAAAAATGACAGAGATATGCAATAACGTTGAACCCCCCCCATCTAGCCCATTATACAGCTTACCGGCATTTCCTCAGTTCGCGGTCGCCTTTGAAGAGTGCAGACGGTTCCGGTCCATCAAGATCGCGCGCCGGAGTCCGGAGCTAAGTATGGGGTGAGGGGTGGGAGGCTGGGTGCGCAGGGTGGGTGCGGGTTGTGGGTTGGAGACGCTACTGCTGACAGTTTTTGTTTTACAGGTTTGAAAAAAAGACGACGAGGGACGCTTGCCACGCTGGGGTGGGCTCCAGCATGGCAGAAGATGGCTGAGGGGCTGAGGAGCCGAAGAGGATTGGGCACCCCGCCGCAAAACCACGCTGGGGATCGTTGAGAGAGCCGACGGGGATTGGGCACCTACGGGCAAAATAAAGCAAACGCTTGCCACACTGAGGTGGGCTCCCAGCATGGCAGCAGGATGGCTTTGGGGGCCATGGAGCCGATGGGATTGGGCACCCGTCAGCAAACAATGTTTGCCACGCTAGGTGGGCTCACAGCATGGCACGAAAGCTTTGGGGGCGGCGTGATGGACGTGCGTGGGGGGAGGTAGCGCGTGACACGAGGGGGGGCGGTGCTCAGTATGGCAGCGGTGTTTTTCTTTGAAGCAGAGGAACACCGCTGTTATACTGAGCTGCTGCACCCATTGGTGCAGGACCACCATGCCTGCTCAAGGGAGCAGTGCATTGGGTGGGAGAGGCACACCTCTAAGTGTGCTACTCTCCCAAAATGTTCCTTGGGCATGAGCGCAAGTGAACGTAAAAATGTAATCCAAGCATATGCTTCAGACTTCCTGACTCACTCTTTAGATATAGTGCGGCCATTAGAAGTGTTCTTCTGCAAAAACTGGAAGACATCTGGCACTTGATAATTCACCGGTAGGAGAGAGACAAATAGAACAGTTCTTCTTGAACTGGAAAGTAAGCCTATTCTGCATTCTTGAGAGAAACTGTCACCTCCATCGCAGCAGTCTGTGAAGGGAACATGCACGCTACACTTTGCTGAGGTCGAGTTCACAAACAACGCTCTCCTTGACAGAGAAATCATCAAAAGTATCCAAAGAACACACATGACACTTCTAGTCTGTTACAGTGCTGTTCAAGTTTGCTCTTATGACATCTATCTCACAACTAGCCATTACCCACCCAGTGTAACACCATGTTGAATAGTTTTCTAGTGACATACAATCACCAAAAGAAACCAGCCTTTCGATCCCAATACCTTACATGTCGGTCATCTCACAGAACTACGGCCAAGCAATACCTTTAAAATGATGACCTGTTTCACAGTTGCTCCCTATTAGTGACTAACCAGCCTTTTAGTATGTGTTTGTCTGAGTGGTGTCCCTACTGCAATCAACCAGACATGATAGTAATGATTTTTTTTTCTTTAATTTCAGTCTCTAATGTAGTCAACTCACAAATTATGAAAGGAGGAAGCTTAATTTTTTATTCGAGTAAGCATGCAGCACACTGCAACAAACACATCGCAGATCCTCTTCTGATACCAGACATATGGAACAAATTAAAAAAAATAATGACAGTAACTAACATATTGCCTATCCGAGGAAAAAAAACTCAGCAATAACACCACTTTTACAAAGCCAGGTACTTTATTTACAGCACAAATATACAAATTGGATGTGTGACATTCAGCTTTTACCGCAATTCAAGTTTAGACTGCAACTACATAGAATGCACAAATGGAGATGCAATAATTTCACCCTGCGTCTGTTCAGACTGTCTCGTGCTTACACAGAATGTTAGTCACCAAGCAGTGGTGGCTGCCAGAAATATGCCCCTAAGTAAAATAAATTGAACAAATGTCATGTTTTTATGAAAAAAAAACATGTTTATTACTAGGATTTATGATTGAAAGAAGGCAAAAATGTAACTAAACCTACTGTAATTCCGGTCCCCTTTAAGGTATCTATGAGCATTGATGTCTGTGTACAGCCCACAAGAACAATTGTGGGTAGAGCCTCCTTTTTTATATAGAGGGCCAGTTTTGTGGCATTCTTTGCCAAGTCATCTTAGAGCAAATGCAAAACCTGTATATTTTAACAGCTTAAGAAATTGACTAGTGCAAGAAGGCCTCAGATCCACAGATCTGCTGCCCTGATTATGATGTTGGTTAAACATTGTGTGTGTCAGCTTTTAACTTTAAATTAGTCTTCAGTTCTGTTTTATGTTTTGAACATTATTGTGACTGAGACTTGTATTTTAATATTGTTGTTTTTATCTACATGTGTTTGTAAATCTTGATATTTATGTACGGATTAACGGTACCCATTGAAAATGAGCTTCTCGTTCAATTGGGGGTCGACCATGTTCATGGTATTTCGTAAGTCATGAATAATATTTTACTACTACTACTACTATGTAGAAGGTGGGCCGGAAGCACTGCTAAATTGGCACCATTTGAGAATGTGATCCTGCAATGACATCACCTGGTAAATATCAATGCACTGCCGGGTCAACGTGAGTGAAGTAGGAAGCCCTGTTGATGGGTCCTAGAGAGTCATTGAGGTGAGAAAACAAGGTGGCTGATGATATCCTAAGTGTTGACACCCACCTAGTTAAGGGGCATGACTGGAACAGTTAATGGGGGAAGCAGTGATGTCACCCACAATGTCAACATATTGCAAAACACAGGCGTTGACAGGGGAGGCAAAGGTGCCACCATCAACGTCCAGATATGAGCTGTGAGAGAGGTCGATGGGGGAGGCAGAGACACCACTGTCAATGTCCAGGTACCAACTATGACAGATTTGGTAGTGCTGCCCAAACCTGACCATAGTATCTTAGCAACGGTGGGTGGGGGTGCTGCTGAGGCAGTCGATGCTAGGAAAGGGGTGCTCCTGTTGGGATATGGAGAGGCTGGGAACACAACCCGGGAGGTGCAGTAGTCATCCCTCATACTTTTTAATATTATAGACTTCTGCTTTCTGAAGCCTTGTTCCTTGGCTTAAAGAACAGCTGATGACATCTGGGCAGCTTTAACAAAACATATTATTTAAACACAGTTCAGCTTGTATTTCACATTAGTTCTGTATTTCTGCTCCCCCCTTATTTATTACTGAGGCTCTTTGCATGAAAATGGGATCTTTGCTCCTAAAGATTTCATCTATTCCAATTGCTTTCTCCCCACCTGAGGTCATAATGCTGTATTTGTGACATCACAATTACTCCCATGGCAACAGATTGTGATATCACAGTAAAGGACTATGACAAAAAGTAGGGAATAAGCAAAAGAGGCAGATGAACTCTAAGGAATACAGATCATGTTTCCATGCAAATTTCTTAATAATAAGTAATGGGGAAGAGATGTCTATGGAATGCAAGCTGAATTTTACCTAAAATTATGTTTTTCAAAATTGTCTTTGAGGCGTCAGCAACTCTTTAAGGGCCAGCGAATGGACTCAACTGGCTGGTAACATGCCAGTTCATGTTTTCCTCACTGACTGTTTGAGACAGGACAATCACAAAGTAGTGTTGCCAATGTTGTCCGATTGCTGGGTTAAGCCCTACAGCGAATACCACTGACTTCCTGGCATAGACCAAGCCTAAGCAGTGGGCACAGGTGTTGCATGGGAGTCACTACTGGGAGCCTATGTTTGTCTTAATAGTAGAAAGTAAAATGGCTATGGTCGATTGGCGGTGTGTAAGGCACCGAAAAGGATAAATAAAGTTGAAGAGTGTGCATACAGCATGGACATTTCCATGGTGGTCCGACAAGCACTGGTCGATGGCAGGAAAAGGACTGAGGAAGGATGGCGCAGCCCATGTTTATATGGAGAAGACTATGTGAGACATCATCGGGGGTGGTTCCTAGTGAATTGCTAGCAAAATGTTTCTGTGTGGTCCTAGCACCTGATGGCTTATTGTTCGGCCTGATGAAAGAGATATCCTCAAAGAAGATTTTAAAATTTTATGACCTTTCAAATGTGCAGAACAACTGTTTGGAATATGCACAACAACACTTCAGAATGTGCACAATGGTTTAGAATGTGCACAACAGGGATTTTTAACAGGCTGATATACAGAACAAAGGCTAACCATATACTATATATTTTTTTCTGTCTTTAGAAAAAGACAACAATGGGACCAGGGTCCTTATAGCTGTCTTTGCAATTGCAAAAAAAAAAAAAACTCCTTGGGGTGAAATTGTTATCTCCATTGCTTTCCATGTTTCTCCTTCTCGACTTATAGTATCCCCTTAGGGTATATATAGAGGAAAATTGATGAGCAACAGTTAACAACAATGCTGTGTCCATGTCGACAGGTTGTCATGACAACCAAGTAGACCTTGGGAGTCTGCATTGTCATGACAACCTCAAGAAATAGACACGGCATTATTTTTTAACTGTTGCCCTTCAATTGTCTTTTATAGTGTATGGGCAACAGTTCAACAACACTGGTGCATTTCTTGAGCAACCACTCCCCCCATGATCAGGTCCTACTCTGTGCCCTGCTGATCAAGTCACGCTCCATGCCCCGATCACACAAACTAATTTTTTTTAAGAAATGGGAACAAGCTCACTTATGGTGATCATCCTTACCAGGAGTCCACAGTGTCTCTGCAAGTCCTGTGTGAGATGGCTGTCCAGGTACTGAGCCCACAAAGAGAAGTATGAGGATTGCGGATGCATGGAATGGCCTTCCGGAGGAGGTTGTGGAGTTACAAACAGTGGTGGAATTCAAGCATGCATGGGACAGTCATAAGGCAATTCTAGGGGGTGGGGGTAGAAAGAAGTAGGCTGCTGGTTAACTAGGATCTGCAGCTTATCCAATAGGTAGGGAAATGGGCAGACTGGGTGGGCCAAGCGGTCCTTATCTGCTGTCAAAATCTATGTTACTATAATCGGATGGCAGTTAACCTATTGTAAAGGCTGTTTGAATGAGGTGCTGTGATTAGAGGCAGCAGCAGCAGTGTGCCAGTGGTCAATGTTGTTGTACCATCATAGTGACATACTCAAGAGGGTACAAGAATGTCTTGACAACACAATGATGATACAACAACACTGGGATTCTGCTGAATTCAAAATGAAGCAGCAGTCTCCCATACACTATACCCCCATTGTTGCTGTGTGCAACATTGGTTTCACCTTATCCGTTCATTACTGAAATCTTGTGACATGTGAATAGTGCTTGGCACTTAGGCAAGGTGCAGTTCTCTGCTAGATTTGTTCTGTATTGCAGGGAATGGCAAGTGCAATAGGATTTTCTGTGCTATAGTCCTCAGCTTGTTGAAATTCACATTTTTTTCATGTTTTCATGTCTTTTATGGCTGCATAACAGAGCTACTGTATGCTGACATATTGCTGTGACAGAGAAGAGAGAGGGGACTGTGGAAGCACGTGACTGGATACCTTGACTGTGTCCTTCCACAGTGGACTCAAAGCACATGCGGACCTCATTTAGTACCAACATACTAACATACTAAAATGCCAGCAGAATAGGCCTAATGGTCTTTCGTGCGTCTGCTTGTTTGGTCAGCCCCCACCCTGGGAGCTGACCTTGCTGCCCCCCTCACCTTCTCTGGCTTCTCCCTTCCCAGTTCCGGATATTCTCGCTGCATTGGATTTTGCTTCCAGAACCCTTCCACTGTACCTGTCCCACCCCCTCTTGAACCCCTCCACCGTCTCTGCCTCCACCAGCCACCTAGGCAGCGCATTCCATGGCTCCACCACCCTCTCAGTGAAGTAGCACCTCCTCCTTTCTCCCCTGAATCTTCCCCCCTCCAGCTTCCACCCCTGCCCTCTAGTGGCCCCTCCTTCCATCAAGCACCCTGACTGTTCCTCCCCTATTTACCCCGCTCATGTACCTGAAGACCTCTATCATGTCCCCCCCGGTCCCTTCTCTCTTCCAATGTGTACATATTTAGCTCTTCGAGCCTCTCCTCATAGGTCCTGTCCCCCAAGCCCCAAATCATTTTGGTTGCCGTCCTCTGGACTCTCTCCAGGAGTTTAATGTCCCTCTTTAAGTGTGGCCTCCAAAACTGCATGCAGTACTCGAGGTGCGGCCTCACCAAGCAGTTATACAGAGGGAGTATCACTTCTCTCCTTCTGGAGGTGATCCCTCTAGCGATGCATCCCAGCATCCTGTTGGCCTTGGCTGCTGCCCTCCTACAAGTCTCCGAGTTGTTCATCTTGACATCCACCACCACCCCCAGGTCCCTCTCAGCCATCGAGACCTGTAGCATCGCCCCCCCATGGTGTACACTTAGCCTGGGTTTCTGGCCCCCAGGTGCAGTACCTTGCATTTCCCTGCATTGAACCTTGGCTTCCACTTTCTAGACCATCTTTCCAGAGCCTCCAGGTCCCCCTGTAGGGCCACCCTCCCTTCCTCCCCATACACCACTGCACCCAGTTTTGAGTCATCCGCAAAGAGACTCATCTCACTCCTGATACATGTCCTTATGTCAGAGACGTAGGTGTTGAACAGGAGGGGCCCAAGGACTGATCCCTGTGGGACCCAACTAATGACCCTCCTTGGGGATGAGACTATCCCGCCAACTACGACCCTCTGGGTCCGGTCCTGGAGCCAATTGCCTATCCATCTGATCATCGGGTTCCCCACCCCCATTTTTCCCAGCTTATCCAACAGGCCCACATGAGGAACAGAGTCAAATGCCTTGCTGAAGTCAAGAAAGAGGACGTCCACTGGTCTACCCAGGTCCAAGGCACTCATCACCCAGTCATAGAACTCCACAAGGTTTGTCTGACATGATTTCACCAGGACGAATCCATGCTGTCTATCATCCAGGCACCCTGACTTTTCCAGGTCCCCGCCTAGCCTCTCCTTGATAATGCCCTCCATCACCTTACCCACCACCAATGTCAGGCTGATAGGCCTGTAGTTCCCTGCCACTTCCCTTGATCCCCCCTTGTGGATATATCATAGTACAGTGCTGTTTTTCCTCCCCCTCCCCACGCACTATTTTCCGGCTCTGTCCTCACTTCTGGTTCACTTCCGGGTTTGGAGCAGCACTTCTTTTTTTTCTCTTTATATGTGTAATTATGTTTCCCTGCTGTCTAATAGCACCTCCACCCTCTGATTGCCATCCCTGCTCTCCAGTACTGTTTCCCTGGTGACTTGTGGTACTCCTCACCCTCCAATCACCGTCCCCATATTGTACTGTTTCCCTGGTATCTAGTGTCCCCCAACCCTCCGATCATCATCCCCATTATGTGCTATTGTTTCCCTGGTGTCTAGTGGCACCCCCACCCTCCGATTGTTGACCCAGTACTGTTGTACCCCCTAGCCTATGATTGCAATCCTCATAATGCTATGTTGTTTCCCTGGTGTCTAGTTGCACCCCCACTCTCCAATTGCCATCCTGGTATTGTACTGTTTCCCTGGTGTCTAGTGGTCCCCCTACCCTCTGATCGCCATCCCTGTAATGAAATACTGTTTCCTTTGTGTATAGTGTCCCCCAACCTCTGCTCATTGTCCCTGTAATGCTGTATTGTTTCCCTGGTGTCTAGTGGCACCCCCTAACCTCTGATCACCTTCCCCTTATTGTTGTACTGCTTCCCTGGTGTCTAGTGGATCCCCACCCTCCGATCACCACCCCCTTATTGTTGTACTGTTTCCCTGGTGTCTAGAGGCCCACCACCCTCCAGTCACCATCTCCTTATTGTTGTACTGTTTCCCTGGTGTCTAGTGGCCCCCCACCCTCCGATCACCATCCCCTTATTGTTGTACTGTTTCCCTGGTGTCTAGTGGCCCCTCCCACTCTCTGATCGCCATCCGCATAATGCTGTATTTTTTCCCTGGTGTCTAGTGGCCCCACCCACCCTACGATCACCATCCCTGAAATGATACATTGTTTCTCTAGTGTCTAGTGGCACCCCCCCAACCCTCTGATCACCATCCCCATGTTGATGTACTGTTTTCCTGGTGTCTAGTGACACCTGCACCCTCCAATCACTGTCCCCATAATAATATATTGTTTCCTTGGTGTCTAAATCCCCCCCTTCAGTCACCTTCCCCATAACTTTCCATTGTTTCCCTGTTATCTAGTGGCACCCCTACCTTCTGAGCACTGTCTCTGTAATGATATATTGTTTCCCTGGTGTTTAGTGGCCCCGCCACCCTCTGATCACCATCCCCATATTGAGCCACTGTCATCTGTAAAAAAGGAAAACGTCCCTCGATGATATTTTAAAACTATAAAAATAGAAAATGATCCCTTGCTGATCTGACGCCACCCCCACCCCGACCTCCCACTCAGCAGTCACCACCCCACATCCCCTCACTCACCTGAACAGGTCCCAAGGCAAAAGATCCACTCTCCAACTGAAGACACGTCTTACTGTTGGACTCACCGACCGCAATATGAGAAACTAAGGTACAGTAAGTGAAGTTCAATGTATTTCAATAGAGTTTTTAACATTGATGCATAACTTCATCATTTTTGCATATTGTGGCCCTAAATTTTTAACATGGCCTTTTTTGGGACCCCCATCGTGATCAATGGTGCTGGAATTATGCAAATCAGGGCCAAAAGGTGATTTTGCACTCGCATTGCAAAATCACCTTTCAGGCAGGATTTTAACATTTTCACCACCCTTGTTCATCAGCTGTGGTCATAAGAAGGCTATGTTGAAAATTTGGGGTCAAAATATGTAAACATGACAAACTTATGAGCGTACATTGAAATTTTTCTACACTCACTCATAACTTGGGTAATTTTCAATATTTTCACCCCAGATTTTCAACATAATCATTTTTTCACACCACCTCACGAACGTGACAGCTATCATTTTTTTAAAATCCTGGCCAACGTGTGTTTTCCCACCAGTGGTGCAGAATCACATTTTGCTGGCATGGAATCACATTTTGGCAAGGATTTCAAAACCTTTACCAATGGGGCTCAAGGTGGGGTGAAGCAGCCTCTCACTTTTCTCAGCTGCATCACTACCATCATGCAGAGGCCGTATTGACACTGACCAGAGTTTGACTTGATTGTTACCTTCTTCTTTTCATGAACTGTTTTTCTTGCGCCTTTGGGAGTGGCAAGAAGATAATATTTGTGCTCCCTGTCCAGTCACACTTGTTGTCGCGCTCCTCTGGGGAGCCTTAGGGTTTTAACCCTGCTTAATTGGAATTGTCCTCTTGGGAGTAATATTTTTTTTCTCTCAAGCTGGCATTTTGCCATCTTAATTACACAGGGGTCTTTTTCAAAATGTTTGTGTATATGCCAGGGACATATGCCAGGGCTGCTGCCCACTTCTCTTATCTCTATCCTTCCTTTCCAGGTAGCTGATAATGTGCTCTGGCTCTTTATACCTGCTGCCCTTATGCCACCCAGTAGGCCCAACGCTTAGTTTTAAGTTGGTGGTCAGGTTTTATTTTGTTGTTATTATGTCCTAAATGCTTTTTCTACATGCAAACAGAACTGAGGAAGGGAGGGGACCAGTATTGGTTAATGGCTGGCTCCTGTGCACGTCAGTATGTTAGCCGTGTGGGTGGCACCACCAGCAAATGTCAGTCCCCTCCTACAGTAGCTGTCAAACACTTTGCTCATGTGGAGTCCTGGCTCTTCTAGCTTAGAGCCATTAGTGTGAATGAATTGTGAAGATATTATGGAAGATCAACAATTACGGTGAGTATATCATTTTCATTTCTATGGCACTACAATATGCAAGCTGTTAGTTTACATTTTCATGTAACAAATGATACTGAAGTCATATCTAATACATATGCTGACCACCCATTAGGTGTATAATTCTTCACCTTTTTAACACAGGATCTTCCACAGTTTCACCAGCTATGTCACCTGCAGAGATAAGTAATATCTAAAAAAGACCCTAAAAATTGAGTTACATTTTTCACCTTGTGTCCCGTGGAAGTCTTATTAATGTGTCCACACTACAATGCTCATTTGAACCTTTGTTTGATCCTCTGTGATGTGTGAATCAGGGTTGTGATACTGTAGTTCAGGGGATGGGGGTAAGGTCTGCAATACCAGAGTTGGGAGGGCTGAGGTCAGGAACTCGATTATTGGGTGAGGCTGTGGTCTGTGACACTGGGGCTGGGATGAAGATCAGAGCTGTGATACTGAAATTCAGCAGAAGGATAGCAATATGATACTGTGGTTTTAAGGGGAGATCAGTGACAATTGCTTAATACTGGGGTTAGGAAGGAAAGTCTGGGCTGAGACAATGGGGTTAAGAGGAAGTTAGGTCTGGTAATTATTTTTTAAATTCATAATTCTCTTTTATTTTACAGGTCCAACCCCAACTCAAACCACAATTATCAGATTAAGTATTAGATTTTGTTCTCTATTTTTCACTATTTTTATAGGTTCTCCTGAGCTGCAGATTCCTTGTGACCCTTTTTCACTTTTTATTTGCACCTTTGTGCATGTGCGAAGTGAACATTTTGGTACAATAGTGGGTTTTGAGAGGTGTGGCCTTGTTGTTCACATGTAGCACAGTCTGCAAGGGGCACAACAGTGTCATACCAATCATCAGTCAGACTGATCATGACACTCTTTCAGTCTTGCTGGGTGGAAACTTCATGTAGTTCAAAGAAAAGAGCCACCTGAATCATGTGGTGGCTCTTTCCTTTGCACTGCATAAGCTGCCCAGCAAGTAAAGCTGATAGGCATCATAATCAGCTTGCTGTGGTCCTCCCCCCTCCAGAGTAAAAACAATCCCTCCCACCCTCTGCCAAGCATCCCACCCACCCACCTCCCATTGCTTACCCTTCTTAATTGTCCTGCACCGAGATGCTCAATCCCTGGTTCCAGCTATTACCTCCCACCTCACTCATTTTCACTGTGCAACACTGGGGAGCCTACCCTCTGGTACAATCAGATATGACACTGACACTGGGGTGCCCTATCCTTAGTGTCAGCACCTGAAATAAAGAACATCATTCTTCATAGTCTTTTTTTATCTTTATACACACTGTAAAAAAAATCCATCAATGTCTGTTGCTGCTGGCACACTCCCTCCATCCAATCCTCCCACTCAGCATCCACCACCTCCAGCCTGTGAAATCTTAGGGGATGAGAGTCCTACAAAGAAATGAGGGGGATACAAAGAAACAGGAAGGGGGTATACAATAAAGGGGGAGGCTACAATGAAACAGGAAGTGACCCCTGCCCATTCATGTCCATGTCTGTGTACGCTCTCTGCCACGGTTGATACATTGCACTCTGGGACTGTGGTTCTGGGGAGTGTGGGGTGCCCTGCAAGGAGGTCTGTGATTGGTTGCCCTGTACTATGACTGTCTGGCCCCTCCACATGATGCTGTCAGTCTCCTCTTCTTCTTGAGGGTGGCTGCATGCAGTGGCCTTGCTGGCATCTATGGTGGTGGGTGTACAGTTACAAGCTGGGCAGGGCACAGTTGTGGGCTGTACAGTGCACCATTATTGTAGTCACCACCATGCATAAGCATGGCACTGTCCTGGTCAGTGGTGTCCAGCAGGTCAGCTGTGTGGACATCGGTCACCACTATCATGTTGTCCTCCTCCTCCACTAATGACATGGGCAGGTGCACTGCAGGGGTAGAGGGAGTATCACAGTCAGTGTCACCCTAGTTTGCACTGCACCCCATGTGTAGGTTTGTGTAAACTCGCCTGATATGGGGTCCATACCTTGCTCCTCACTGTCCACAGTTGACTGGCTGATATGTACCACTATGTCCTCTACTGGTGTGACCTCTGGGGGTGATGGTGGGCCTCCACCAGTGGTACTCTGTGCCTCCCATCTGCCTGACAGCTTCTTCTGGACTGCCATCCTCAGGTCCCTCCACTTGTGCTTGATGGCCTCAAAGTACACTAGGTACCAGCCCTGCAGCATTGGTGGTGGTCTAGATGAAATTCATATGCAGGATTGGTGAACAGCTGTGCTATGACGGAATCCCATCCATACAATGTGACATTCTTGTTCCCGATTTCCAACACTGAAGTTTCTGGTATGGTGGTGGCTGGCACCTATACAGACGTGGCCACCAGTTTGTGATATTTATGTTGGGGTCACTGGGGGTTCCGAGGTCTGCATGGCCTACTTATCCTTCCCTGCACACAAAATTGTGCATAATTAGGTGGCCAGTGAGCATCCCAGTAGCCTCCTCCCTTTCTGTACAGCATACCATTGTGGTATGCATGTTTTCATCCTTCGCAGTTGTGCGTGTGTATTACAAGGCACTGATGCACGTATGAGCACCATTAATGCATGAGGCCCACCCATTTTTTAAATGAATACTTTGTTATTACAGTATCTCAGTATTCTTTGTAGGCATGCATTCCTTGTTTTTTTCATAATCTGCATTTAGCATATTGTTTTGTACTATGATCCTTAATTAAAATTAAGGAGAAGTGTGGTTGATATTAAATTTTGGACTGCATTCTAATTCAGGGGACTTTTTATTAATTTGCTGCTTATTTTAGTTTGAATACAACCAGAATTATTTTTTGTACCTGTATTTGAATGTTAATTAAATACACTACATTTCAGTAACTACGGATAATTAATGACTTTTGGATTTTCAAAATTTTATTTTGAATTAACGGGCATATTCAAAATTCAGTGGTCAGTTAATGGGAAATTAGAGAGATTTTAAGGGCTTTTATCCCATATTGTAGTATGTCAAGCCTTTGGAGATAGTTTGTGGCTACCTATTCAGCCATGGTGAGCTAAACCCAGTTAAATTTTTATCCACACATGCCATATAAAACCTGGGGCCATTTTGTGTAATAGCACTTCAGTGCTCCTCAACAGTTTGTAATGGCACGGGGCTATTATGTCATATGACATAACAGTGCAGCAATGCCTGCACTATAAATAAAGTGGATACATTGCTACCGCTCAGACAAACTGCTGAAACACATTTTGGCTAAAGAAGATAGTGGCTTCTTTGTTTTCTGCAGGGGGCTCTGCCCCCACACCCTCCAATATTAATATAATCAACTCTGGGGGGAGGTTTGACATGGGGATGAGGAGAAACACCTCCAGGGAGAAAAAAAAAAGAAACTGCACAATGTGGTTTCACAAAAGTCTGGGACCGGGATTCGAGCCCCGGTCCACAGATGCATAGCATCCCTTTACTGCAGCAGTGTATTCCATTGAGCCACAGTGGCAACTTGTTGGACCACCTCCCCAACATAGGTCTTAACCTCCATGTCACTCCTCTTCCCTACCCATGCATGACAGGGTACAAAACCGCATGCATCATATGTGCGTTGTGGGGTTTTGTACCCTGTCATGCTACTACACCATGCTATATGTTTCACGCAGTATTCCATGTGCAGTTCTGTCCGTGACATATTGGCCCAGTAGGGTTTTGAATTGGCATAGATAATAAGCTCATGGGCCTCTGTGTCCATAGGTGTGCAAAGTATATGTACCACATATCCATGGTGTGTAGGCGACCCTAAGTACAAGAGCCATTAATCAGGGGTCCAGCAGACCACAATGGCATGCACGAAAGGGGCACATGCCACTTCCACACCCAATCCCCCACCTGCTCATTAAGCTATGTGCATGGACAGACTGGAGGAGTGGCCATAGGGTGTGCCTGTACTCCACTCTATTCACAATGGTACAGAATGCAGGATGAGAGAGGTGCAGGCTACATGGGCAGAGACCCTACTGTAGCTGCTATGTGACCTCTGTGGAAGTCATTCACTGGCTGCGGCAGAACTGAACCCCCCATCATACTTCCCCAGCCCTCTGGTCTAGCAGATAGGGCTTGGGACAGCCACTGGAAGCAGTCACCGTTTTTTCACAATTTCCTGGGATGTGTGCCACAGGGGATCCATTCTCAGACTAGGACAGGCATCTGATTGAATGCTTGCCTGTGTCCACTGATACACCTCATGCACCAACATGCTGGGGGCAGTGCCACAGACAGGTGCCCTGTGGTTGCCGGCAATGGTGAATGCTGTGCCCCACATGTCTGTCTGGGTGCACACATGTGCAGGCCATGTAGGTGCCTATCACACACAACCATCCCACATTGGTCCGCAGGCACCATGGTGTGTGGCTTTATATTTTACAGCTCTGTGAAACTATGTAACACGGCTATCAATAAATTGTTGGCTGTTTGAAAACAAAGTTCTTGCAAAATGTGTTTGCTTCCAGTCCAATTGACAATTTTGTGCCTGTCAATCATTTCATGGTCCTGAAATAGTTCTTGTTTTTTTATTTTAGACTGTCCATTGCACTGCTACTACTGTTCAGTGAGCTTGGGTAGAGTAATAAAAATGGCATCTTCATACTGCTTCTGATTTCTAATGGCTGTTAATAACATTAAAAAATGGTTGGCAGTAATTACCATTAGCATCAACTCAAAATGATTGCTAAACTGCTTTCATACCACTTCAATTCTCTTTTTCTGCTTGAGGATGAGAGGGTGATGTAGCCATGACAGGGGCAGTTAGAGATGGAATGGGAGTAGGGGGCAGGAGTTGGGGGCTGGATAGCAGGAGGAACAGGGGAACTTGGAATGTGGGAAAACAGGGGAGCAGAGCAGGAGGATGAGGGGCAGAGGAAGAAAAGTGCAAGGAAAAGGACCAGTTGGGAGGAAAGGGCAAGGAGAAGGACCAGAAGTACAGGGAGGATACAGTAAAGGAAGCTGAGGGGGTTTTGGCCGGGGGAGCATGATAAGCAAGGAGGGGCTGAACAGAGATGGGAAGGAAGGGAGAACGAGCCAGGCTAGTTTAGTAGATGGGGGAAGGACCAGTCGTGAGCAGTAATGGTGGGGGTAGTGAGGTACAGAAGGATACTCAGGAGAACAAGAGGCATAGGATCGGATGGGAGGGGGTGACCAGGGTAACTAAGGAGGGGATGGCAGGTGGCACCCAGATGGGGGAGGAGCAAGGAGCCAGCTGGGGGGAGGGTCCGGTAGAAAGAATGAAGGACATGGAAGGGGGAAATGGAGGAAAAGGGGTGGCCAGAGTGCTCCTGTTGGCTGATCACATGATCAGGGGATAAAATGGGATAGGGAGGAAGAAGTGTGCCTGGTTAGAACAAAATGCTTCCCTGGACTAGCGATGCACAGGGCCAAGCATGAGATATATCAGCTGGCAAAGGATTGTGGAGGTTCCCCAGACATACTGGTCCACCTGGGTACCAATGACATTGAGGGAAATAATGAGCTAGAGATACAGGCAAGGTTCAGGGAGCATGCCAAATGACATAGGATGCACAATTTCCTTCTCAGAAGTCCTGCCAGTGCCAAGGGCTAGTGGGGAACACAAGAGGAAGATTAAGGTGATAAACCAGTGGCTCAGAGAGTGGTGTGGGGCCAGAGGGTATGGGTTGGTGGGGGATTGGGGGGAGACCTGGGAGGATAAGGGACTGTATGCTAGAGATAGACTCCATCTCAATTCAGAGGGGAAGGAAATCCTTAAGTTGGAAATAGAGGGCTTCATTGGTGAAAGATGAGGTTTAAACTTGTGAAGGGGAGGGATGGGAAAAAAGGCTGTCAAAGGGGGTCTGATAAAGGAAGGACTCTATCTCCACTCCCCTGGAGAGCTGGAGGAATTCAGGAAAAGGCCAACTGGTAAGGTGTGGACCAGGGGAAGACAGAATCCCCACGGGAACATGAGCAGGGAAATGGAAGTATAGGGAAAGGGTGCAAGGTAGTCCTGCTAAATGCCAGGAGTTTGGGCAATAAAATGCCTGAGTTCCAGGCGATGCTAACTGAGGGCTGTTGCTAGCCTTGTTTGTACAGCAGAAAGCAGCTAACTAAAAAAGCTGCATTTTCTTATTAATTTAAAACTTATATCTCAGCAGGAGTCAGTGTCTGTTGAGATTAAGTTGACATATACTTTATTAGAAGTAGAAGGGGTCTTATTTAAGGTTAAAAAAGAAAGAAAGAAAAGAAAGAAAGTCAGTGTGTGTTCTGTGCTGGGAAGGGTATTGTATCAGCTGACTTTGCTAAACCAGTAGGAGGAGAGAGAGCTTAATTGGGGGTGTGGCTTAAACACTATAAAAGCAGGTGACTCAAATTACAACTTCCTGTTGCTAGCCTTGCTTGTAGAGCAGAAAGCAGCTAACTAAAAAAGCTACATTTTCTTACTAATTTAAAACTTATATCTCAGCAGGAGTCAGTGTCTGTTAAGATTAAGTAGACATATACTTTATTAGAAGTAGAAGGGGTCTTATTTAGGGTCAAAAAAGAAAGAAAGGAAAGAAAAGAAAGAAAGTCAGTGTGTGTTCTGTGCTGGGAAGGGTATTGTATCAGCTGACTTTGCTAAACCAGTAGGAGGAGAGAGAGCTTAATTCGGGGTGTGGCTTAGACACTATAAAAGCAGGTGACTCAAATTACAACTTCCTGTTGCTAGCCTTTTTTCTTACTAATTGTCCTCCATCCCACCCCTCCACCCACCCACCTTAAGCCAGTTCTACTTTTATAGCCACTGGATCTGACTGTCAACAGGAACTTCCTGTTTGGCAGTAGGAAGGGAAGGATCATAGAGAAACATTGGTTTTGTCAACCCTAAAGGAAAAAAGTAGCTCACTCTCCCCCCCCAGCTGCTGGTGGTCTGACATTAAACAAGGAAGAAGGAGGCTACTAAAGAAGATAGGAAGTTGCTGTCCCAGAACAGGAAGGATGAGAGTTGTAAGGAGAGGAGAGACTAAGCATACAGAGAAACAGGAGAGGGGACACAAAATAAGACATGATAGGAGTGGTGCAGTGCAATGGCTGTGGGGTGGCAGTGCTCCGGGAGACATTCTGGAGGCTGCGATGCTGCCCTATTTGCAGGCACCTCTCTGGTCTGAGAGAGGAGGTTGCCCATCTCCAGGCTGACCTGGCTAGGATTCGTGAAACCTTCTCCCCACCCAGAGACCACCAGGGCCAATGCCACTACTTCAGAGGTTGCCAAGAAAGAGGAGAGGCTGGACCAGGGTGGGCTCAGGGAGGGAGATGGTGGTGGAACATAGTTGCATCCCTCCAGCTGTACCTCTCCACAATTCATTCGCTCTTCTGATGGATAGTGGTTCCTCTTTGGAGGCACCTGCAGTGGAGACCAAGGAGGATGCTGGGAACCTTCACAAAGGAGACCCACAGGAGGGTGGCATGGGATCCCACAGGGAAGGAAACAACTCCTTGTGGGGGACTCAATCATTAGGGGGGTAGAAATGGGGGAGGAAGGGGAGAGGGAGGTAAGGTTCCTTCCTGGCGCCACAGCTTGGAGGGACAGGAAGCGAATCCTCAGGATCGTGGGAGGAGCTGCACGAGGGAGGGAGGGAGCTGGATGTCATTGTCCACATAGGGACAAATGACCTTGCTAGGAATGGGATCAGAGCAGTGCAAGAGGAGTTTGTAGAGTTTGGGAGGGGCCTTTGACAAGTAGCGCATACGGTAACCTTCTCGGAGGTGCTGCCTGTCTATGGCAAGGGTGATGCTAGGGTACTCCTCACCAGCGATTTCAATGAGTGGTTGAAAAACTGGTGTGGAGCTCAGGGTTTTGGCTTCATTGGGGACTGGGGAGCCACCTGGAGGGATGCAGACCTATACTGGTGCGATGGTCTGCATGTGTCCGGGGGGGTACCAGGATCCTAGGTGAGAGGTTTAAATGCTTCATTGGCAAGCATTTAAACTAGCCAAGGGGGGAGGCACTGAAAAGGAGCAGGGAAATCCCAGCCTCCCTCCACAAAACATGGTAATTAGTCAGGTAAACACCAAGGTAGAGAAGTTATTAGGGAGCAGGACAAGAGGTAAATATAAAAAAAAGGCAAAGGCAGTAAGGACAGGAATGGGGCTAAAAGGGGTAAGCCTATCAAAAAGTGGAGGGTGATGAGTACCAATGCTCATAGTCTGTGTAACAAGTTCCCTGAACTAGTGGCCTTGATGGAAGAGGGTTGCCTGGATATTGTGGCAGTCACAGAAACATGGTACACAGAGAACCATGACTGGGATGTCAACATACCAGGATACACAATCTACAGGAGGGACAGGGAGGGTAAAAGGAGGAGGAGGAGGAGTAGCTCTCTATGTACAGGAAGGGATCAAAGCAACAGAACTAAAGAGTAAACAGGGAGCAGATGAGGCACTCTGGGTCACCCTGGAGACAGGAAATAGCACCACAATCCGCACAGGGGTTTTATACAGACCCCCATCTCGGGAGGGAATGGTCAAGGAAATGATAGAAGGCTTCCTTAGAATGGCAGAAAAAGGGGAGATATTGTTGATGGGGGACCTGAATATGCCAGATGTTAACTGGAGCACCTTTGCTGCAGGCACATCCAAGAGCAGGGTCATTCTTGATGCCCTACAGGGGGCATGCCTCAGACAGCTAGTATTGGAACCCACTCGGGAGGGAGCAGTCTTAGACCTGGTACTCTCAAATGGGGACGGAGAAAGAATCTCAGATTTAGAGGTGGGTAGCCATCTGGGAACAAGTGACCACCAAACAGTGTGGTTCACGATAAACACAGCCATACAATCAAGCCATACAAAAGCAAGAGTATTGAACTTTAGGAGGGCTGACTTTGGGAAAATGAGAGAGTGCCTTAGAAAAGCACTAGCAGGGATGTAGCCGGTGGCAATGGCGGCTTAACTCATCGCTCTGATCCCCTAATACAACTCTAAAGGAGAATCCCACATTCATCGGACGCATCCTGGGGTTTCAAGCAGTGAGTCAGAGTGGGTTAATGCCCTACAATGGTTCGGATGAAAAAAAGAGGCTCATTAATGGCAAAAGTCATCTCAGAGAATCAGTGGGGTAGACGTATGGAAGGCCTCAGTGCTCCCTCACGCTCATCAGCGCTCTCAGTAGCAGGAGCCGATGATTCATGTTCTGACTTGGGTTCGACTAGTACCAGAGCTGAATCAAGGAAAATTATTAAGCTGCTTCACAAAATAGATGCCAAAGTTACAGATATTCAGAAGGATTGCAAGAAACTGGAATCGAGAACCACCTCAGTCGAACAGCATCTTGAGGGGTTGCAATCGGAACATATGGCTTTTGGATGATCCTTATCGTTTCTGTATGCGAGGGAGAAATTTTTAGCTGCAAGAGCCGAGGATACGGAGGTGCGTTCTAGACGGAACAATATCAGAGTGGTTGGTATCCCAGAGGGAGCCAAGCAGGCAGACATGGTCGCTTTTATGGACTGCTGGTTAAAGACGGAATTACAATTGGGAGAAGACTCCCCATTAGAGATCGAAAGAGCTCACAGGGCCATTGCACCGAAGCCTAGACAGGGGGCTCATAGAAACATAGAAACATAGATTTTGATGGCAGATAAGGACCGCTTGGCCCACCCAGTCTGCCCATTTCCCTACCTAATGGATAAGCTGCAGATCCTAGTTAACCAGCAGCCTACTTCTTCCTACCCCACCCCCTAGAATTGCCTTATGACTGTCCCATGCATGCTTGAATTCCACCACTGTTTTTGACTCCACAACCTCCTCCGGAAGGCCATTCCATGCATCCACAACCCTCTCTGTGAAAAAATACTTCCTTAAATTACCTCTGAGCCGCCCCCCCCATCTTCAAATTGTGCCCCCTTGTTCTTACACAACTCTTTTTTTGAAAGATGCTACCCTCTTGGACTTTGTTGATTCCCTTGAGGTACTTGAAAGTTTCTATCATGTCACCCCTCTCCCTCCTTTCCTCGAGGCTATACATATTCAGCTCCTTAAGTCTCTCTTCATATGTCTTCCGGTGCAGACCCTGCACCATTTTAGTTGCCTTCCTCTGGACAGCCTCCATCCTGTCTATGTCTTTGCGGAGATTGGGTCTCCAGAACTGCACGCAGTACTCCAGATGGGGTCTCACCAACTGTCTGTACAGAGGGAAAATAACTTCCTGTTTTCTACTGGTGATGCCTCTCCCTATGCATCCCAGTATCCCCCCAGCCCTCCTTGCTGCCCTCTCACATTGCTTGCCCACCTTTAGGTCATCTGATATGACTACCCCCAGGTCCCTTTCCATTTTTATTGTTGTTAGTATCTCACCCCCCATTGTGTACTCTTCCCCTGGGTTTTTGTTTCCCAGGTGCGTTACCTTGCACTTCTTAGCATTGAATCTAAGCTGCCATACATTTGACCATTCCTCTAACCTTGCCAAGTCCCTTCTCATCCTTTCCACCCCACCTTGTGCATCAACTCTGTTGCAGATCTTTGTGTGTCATGTGCAAAGAGACATACTTTTCCTTCCAGTCCCTCTGCAATGTCGCTTATAAAGACATTGAAGAGGACCGGTCCTAATACTGAACCCTGCGGTACCCCACTAGTAACCCCAGAGCCATTATCATTAAATTCCTGAGATTTCCGACTAAAAAAAGGATCTTGCAATTTTCATGGGCAAAGAAAGACCTGAATTTTGATGGCACGAAGGTATTTGTGGACCAAGGCTTCCCCCCAGCTTTGGCCCAGCGTCGGAAGAAAGGGTTGGGAGTGATTAAACAGCTCAGAGAGAGGGGTTGGAAAGCTCAATTATGATACCCTGCCAGACTGTGTTTAGAAACACCTGAGGCCCAAAAATCTATGATTCATTGCTGGTGGCTCGTGATTTTTTGGAAGCTAACAATATCTCAGTCCCTGACATTAAAGAAGAGATCGCTGAAAAAGAAGTTGAGCAGTTGTTGTGGGCAGTGGTTCCAGGTTCCAAGGACACTAATCAGCCTCGTGCAAGGATGGATTCGGTGTTACCTTTGCATGCGGACTTATCCAAGTGGCTTCTTAGAAAGAATACTTCAGAAGAGACTGGTTAAAACATTGCGACGTTCACCTGATGTCCCATCTAACCCACTGATGCTTTGACTGTTGAACACTATTTTAGCCTGGCTATGACGATGTTTTGTACCATTAGCTAACATTAATAGGCTCAGTATGGAGAGATTGGGTGGTTGGTGGGTTTACCTGTGGGCCATTGCCCCCTTTCTCGGTCTTCCCATCCCTGGCTGTGCATCCCTGGTGGCTCTCCTGCTCCGGGAGGGTTGGGGAGGTCACTGGGAGCCTGCGGGCCTCGACACGTGGAGCAGGGTTTTGTACGGGTGGACCTTTTTGTTCTGGTGGTTGAGCTTCACCCGACAGAACTTTAGGGGGGAACTCCTGCCTGGAGTCCAGCTTATATTATGATCCCCTCGACTATGTGGAGGTTTTTTTTTCCTTTTTTTTCGGCCTACCTCATACTCCTCCACACCCGCAGTAGGTGTTATTGCCACGGGGGAAAGGGGGATCTGATGTTGCAATGGGTGGGTGTGGGCTCAATAATACAGATGGAGGGGGTTTTGGGAAGTGGTGGTAGTAGTACTGGAGGGCGAGGGGGACCACCCATCACATATTAGCATTACTGGACCTCTCGGAGTGGTAGGGTTCAGTTCTCTTGTCTGGGGCTTTGGTGGTGTAAAGAGGGAATCGGGGGAGTGCTTGGGAATAGTCTGATCGTCCCTGTATCCTCCCTCCAGTGGATTCACTGGGAGGGGCAGGGGAACGTCATTATCCCACATTAAAGACCAGTGTCACACACTGTTTGTGTGAGGGTGGCCTACACTTTCCTCCCTCCCCATGAACCGTGCTTTTTCGCTACGAGCCATTGGGTTTCTTAAAGGGGTAACCAGATTTAGCGGTAGGCGACCCTCCAGCCTGATGATGTCATTAACAGGGTGAGGGTTCTTATTTCTCATACCCCAGGGAAATATTGGGTGGGGGGGTTCATGGGGGGTTGTGGGGGGGTTTCCTCTCCCCCTCCTATGGATTCAATCGGGCTGCATTCTCCAACAGTATTCACATGAGGGATAAGAGAACTGAAGGGATAATAAAGGTCCCGCGATGGAGTTAGCACCAGAGGATTGAGGGGTGTTTTGTTTTCATACCCCCTCCCAGAAGTTTTTTTTCAATACATAAAGAGAGGGCACGGGCTAGGGACTCTCTTGAGAAGGGGAGCCATCTGTCCCTTCCACTTCATGTGGAGTGTTGTTCCCTCTAGGTGGGAAATAGTTATTCCCCCTCCGTGCACCTGGGGGCCGACTGAGCTAAAATATTTTGGTGCAGTCGATGACCCAGGTTGCCGTAGATCTTACTTGCAACAACTGTTGGTTGTTGCACTCCCGCAGGGGAGGTAGACCTGGTGCCATTGGTGCTGGACACACAAGCCTTTGGATTAAGAGTGTGTTTGAGTGGCTGTGATGTCTGATGTTCTACCCATTTTCTTCTTTCTCTGTCTTCTTTGTTCTTATTTTACTTTTGGGAGAGTACCTCGTTGTGTGCTTGGGTTCAATTTTTTTCTGGTTGGATGTAAGATCAGTAAGAATGTTGTAGTTTGGCTTACAAACAAGGTATGGCTGATTTGACTATAGGCTCCTTGAATGTTAAAGGGATTAATAATGTGATTAAGTGTGCAAAGATATTGGCAGAATTTAATAGGGAAAGGTGTGATATTGCCTGCCTGCCTGCAGGAGACAAAGCTTACCCTGAGAGAGCATATGAAATTATGCAGAGACTGGGTGGGCACGGTTCACTCTGATGAGCACCCACAACTCAAAAGAGGAGGGGTGGCAATCCTATTTCATAGGGGCCTTCCTTTTCAGATTCAAAAGGTGACCAAATCAGGGCATGGCCACCAACTGACAGTCTCGGGAGTTTATAAAGGGCAAACGAGCCATTTGGTGGGAGTTTATGCCCCCACTCCACCCTCGGGAGAGTTTTTCCAGTCTCTTTTCGATTCGGTCGCCGGCTTACCCCCTGGCCAGGTTATTTTAATGGGGGATTGGAATTGCCTCGAGGATATGAGTATGGACAGGAGTGCTACCAAAACCCCAGGGTCCAAGTCATGTTCCCATTTACTCCGCAACCTGATTGCGGAAGCCGGATTAATAGACCCGTGACGACAGTGTAATCCTTCTGCGAAAGACTTTACTTTTTTTCTCCTGTTTCGAATACATATTCAAGATTGGACAGATTTTATACTCAGAGAAATGCTGCGCATTCCTTTAGAGATATATCTATCCTCCCCATAACCATTTCCGATCATGCCATGATTAAAGCAAAGCTCGTCTGGGATGTTGATGGGGGGGGGATTATGGAGGTTTGACCCAGGATTAATTAATGATAAGCAATACACTCAGTCAACAAGGAGAGTTATCCAATGTTTCCTTAAAGAAAATACTGAGGCAGTCTCGAGACCTAAATTCCTATGGGATGCTTTGAAGGCAGTAGTGAGAGGTAACACAATTGGCTTTGCTTCCCACAGAAATAAACAGTTTCAGGTTTGCATTAAGGAGGCCCTTGCCTCTATTGCAGACCTAGAGGCAGTTCATAAATGTACTGGATCCCAGAGAGTGCTAAAGAAATTAAGGGAAGCAAGGGAGACGTACAATTCCTTATTACAAAGGTGGGTGGAGAATTCCCTTAGATATGCTGGGCAACGTTACTACAAGAGGGGAGAGAGGGATGGAAAACTGCTGGCACTCAGACTCTGTAAACAGGTGGCTGACAGGTATGTAGCTAGGGTAAGCTCGGATTATCCTAACCTCCCCTGCAGGACCCTCCCTGGCGAAATTACACAGGAGTTCGCAAAGTTTTACAAACAACTATATAAGAAAGAACAAACACAGATCATAATAGAAAAATTAAGGAGTTTCTGCAGGAGGTAAAGCTCCCTGTATTATCTGATTTCCAAAGGGCAGCCTTAGAGGCTTCCTTTACGGAAACAGAGGTGCGAGCTGCCATTAAATCCTTGGGTTCTGGGAGGGCCCCTGGACCGGACAGGTTCACTTCTGAATTTTATAAGCAGTTTCAGGAAGACCTGGTTCCTTTGCTTACTAGAGTTTGCAATGTGGCCCAGGAATCAGGTGCCTTGCTGGATACATGGGAGGAGGCCATTATCTCGGTTTTGCTGAAGGCCGGGAAGGACCCCTCCTCCTGTGTAGGGTATAGACCCATCTAGCTACTTAACCAAGGCGTTAAGATTGTTGCTAAAATTATCAGCATGTGGTTGCAAGGAGTGGTCCACACCCTTGTCCACCCAGACCAAACTGGGTTCATTCCTGGGAGACATATTCAGGATAATATTAGGCTACTCCTTAATGTAATCTCCTCTGCGCAGCTCCCCATTGATTCTCCTCTTTCAGCAATACTATCGCTGGACGCGGAGAAAGCCTTCGATCGCCTAAACTGGAAATATTTGGATTCAGTATTAAGGGTATTTGGGTTTGGAGAGAGATGTCGTTCCTGGGTCTCTAACTTATACATCAAGCCGAGAGCCAGAGTCTGGGTGAATGGTACGATCTCCGTGCAATTCCGGATTGAGCGGGGTACCAGGCAGGGCTGCCCTTTCTCCCCTCTCCTGTTCACCCTCAGTTTGGAACCCATGGCTGCTTATATGGCAATCGGATTTTTTTCGAGGCTTGAAAATTAGGGGGGTCGAGGTTAAGGTCTCACTTTATGCAGATGATACCTTACTGTATATTTCAGATCCGGTAGAAGCGGTACCTAAGATTTTCAATTTTCTCTCTGAATTTGGCACCCTCTCAGGTTATAAGGTTAACGCAGACAAGTCCGAGCTGTACCCACTGGGAGGGGCTAAGAATCAACCCCCACCAGGGTGCAGCAAATTAAATGGTGCAGGACGGGTTTTAGATATCTGGGGATATGGGTTCCTAGGGATTTTAAGGCTTTATACAACACAAATCATTTAAAGATTTTGGAGGATATCACGGAGGATTGTAACAGGTGGAAGGAACTTCTTCTCTCTATTTCAGGCAGGGAAGAGTCCATTCGCATGAATATTCTTCCCTGACTGTTGTTTGTACTGGGAGCCATCCCTTTGAAGCCCCCCAGGTATTTCTGGCACGATGTAAGGGCCACGCTCTCCAGATTCCTATGGTCTGGGCAGAAATCCCGAGTGAAGTGGAAGATAATGGTCACCCCAAGGGAGAGGGGTGGTTTTGGTATCCCGGATATCCAAAAATATTTTTGGGCATCACAATTATTACCTCTAGTGACCATGACCCATGACCCCCCACCTAGGTGGGTCCAGATTGAGATGGCTGACTCCCCTCTGGCAAACATCTCAGATTTAATCTTCTTAGACACATCTAGGTTGGGTCAGTTGGATTTCAGAAACCCTTTCACAAGATTGATCTCGCAGGTGTGGAAAGATATGAACCTAAAATTAGGCATTAGTCTAAAGCTTAATCCATGCACAACCATCCAGAGCTGCTTGGATTTTGGCCCACTAAGATGGGATATGGGCTTCCACCGTTGGGCAAGAATGGGGCTGGTTCATCTAGGCCAGCTTTTTAATTAGAATTCATTTAAATCATTTCAGCAACTAAAAACGGAATTTAACCTCCATAATAAGGATTTTTTCCATTATCTTCAGATTAGACATTATGCCCATATAAACAAACAACAAATTGAGATGGGCACAGTATCTGGGGGTAACCCAGTGCTTTAGTCCATCTCTCTCTCCTGACCAGACAATCAGCCCACGAAAAGAAAATAATCTCCAGGTTGATCACAGGGATGAATCAGGCCGAAGGAGATTTTTTACAACTGGTCAAGGAGAAATGGCACGTGGAGATGGGGACGGTCTTGTCGGATGCTGATTGGAACTCTGTTTAGAGGTCCATTCACACTACGACATCCTCCCTTTTCTGGTGAGAATTTTGCTGGAAAATAGCCGTTAGATTTTTTAGAGCTCCTGAGATGACAAAACATTTTGGATTGCACTGCTCCAATCTTCGTTGGAGACACTGTCGGTTGGTTGGCACCCACTTCCATATATTTTGGGAATGCGATGTTATACAAGAGTTCTGGAGGGAAATAATAGATAAATTTAACAATATTTTTGAACTAACACTACCAAGTTCTCCGCAGCACTGGTTATTAGGATTGCCGCCCCCCCCCAGTTGGTTTCTAGATCTGCTCGTCTCCTGTTTGGAACCCTTGTGGCAGCAGCTCTTAAAGCTATCACTCTCTCATGGCTCACCCCGGATAAGTCTACTCTCACAACATGGATTGGTATCTGTACCAGGATATTAGATATGGAATATCTGACAGCCAGATTAAGATTGTCTGTAGACAAGTTCAAAACAAGATGGCTACCTTTTCTGCATTTCATGGCTGCGCAAGAGGGGAGGCCAATAATGGACTTGCTTGCTGAGTATGCTTAAACTGTATTTGGTCCCTCATAGTCACCATGTTAACTTTTTATCTGACATTGCTTTTATGTAGTACAACATGAACGGGGGACCTGCCATGTGGCATCTATTGGGGGAATGAGTATGCCCTGGTGCCCAGTAGGGGGGCATGCCTGGGCCTCCGTATCAACTGGGCTTTTGTCTGTTTTGTTGTTTTTTTGTTTGTTCTCTTTAACTTTCTCTTTTACACCTTCCTTGTCTTCATCTTCTTGTATGTGATTTTTTGGTCTCAGACGCTACTCTCCCACTTTTTTTTTTGTGTTGTGTTTCTACTCTACTCTTTAAACAATAACTCCTACTACCCTTCCTTTGCTTTTATCTCATACTTTACTAATCCTTCTCGGACCTCCGACTACTGTTTCCCTTTCTTTTCTTTCTAGTGTCAGATTTGTATCTCTCTATCTTTCCCTATAGACATTGATGGTTATCATGGCATTTAATGATTGTGGAATTGCATTGTCAAAATGTCTACTTCCATCTGTATCTCCTTTGAAAATACTTCTCAATAAATTGCTATTTCAAAAAAAGAAAAGCACTAGCAAGCAGGCAAGAAGTAGGGGTGGAGGAACAATGGGGAGTGATCAAAACAGCCATCACAGAGGCAACAAGCCTTTGTGTAAAGCAAATCAATAAAACACAATGAAGGAAAAAACCACTATGGTTCTCAAAAGAGGTGGCAGGGAAGGTTAAGGAGAAAAGGATAGCATTCAGGGAATATAAGGAAACACAGAAGGAGCAGGACAGAGAACTTTATCAGTTAAAGCAGAAAGAGGCTGGGAAGGCAGTCAGAATAGCAAAGGCCCAAACCGAGGAAAGGATAGCCAATTCTGTTAAGAAGGGGGATAAGACCCTTTATAGGTACATTAGGGAGCGAAGAAAGACCAAAGGAGGGATACTGAGGCTTAATAAAGGGGGGGGGATGTGGGTAGAGGGAGACAGTGAAAAAGCAGGGATACTGAACGAATATTTCTTGCCAGTATTCACAAAGGAAGAGGAGGGGAAGGTACTTAAACCAAACAAGAGAAACACTCTGAAGACGGGGTTCGATACCACTCCATTTACAGAAGAAAGGGTTCTGAAAGAATTAAAAAAATTGAAGGTGGACAAAGCAATGGGGCCTGATGGGATTCACCCAAGAATTCTAAAAGAACAAAGGGTAGAACTAGTGACACCGCTGACTACTCTCTTTAACAAATCATGGGAGGATGGGTGGTACCTGAGGACTGGAGGAGGGAAGATGTGATTCCTCTTCACAAAAGTGGGAGCAGGACAGAGGCAGGAAACTACAGACCAGTTAGTTTGACCTCAGTGGTAGGGAAAATGATGGAATCACTTCTGAAGGAAGGAATTGTTGAGTACCTAGAAACCAGTGGGGCACAGGACCCAAGGCAACATGGATTCACGATGGGAAGGTCATGTCAGATGAATCTAATAGATTTCTTTGACTGGGTGACCAAAGTAATAGACCAGGGAGGGGCTGTGGACATGGCCTACCTAGATTATTGCAAGGCATTTGATACAGTCCCACACAAAAGATTAATACACAAGTTAGCCAGCCTTGGAGTGGGCCCCAAGGTGGTAGCCTGTATAAAAAATTGGCTAGACAACAGGATGCAAAGGGTAGTAGTAAATGGAGTACACAGTGTAGAAAGGAGGGTTACTAGCGGGGTACCGCAGGGTTCAGTACTGGGACCGGTCCTTTTTAATGTCTTTATAAGTGACATTTCAGAGGAACTGGAAGGAAAAGTGTGTCTCTTTGCAGACGACACAAAGATCTGCAACAGGGTTGATACACAAGATGGAGTGGAAAGGATGAGAAGGGACTTGGCAAGGTGGGACGAATAGTCAAATGTATGGCAGCTCAGATTCAATGTAAAGAAGTGCGGGGTGGGGGGTGAGGATATAGCATGCACCAAGCAGGAAAGGGATCTTGGGGTTATCATCTCTGATGACCTCAAGGTAGGGAAACAGTGTGACAAGGCAGCAGGTAAAGCAAATAGGATGCTGGGATGTATAGGCAGGGGCATCACCAGCAGGAGAAGGGAGGTCATAATTCCGCTATACAAGACACTAGTGAGGCCCCAACTGGAGTACAGTGTACAGTTCTGGAGACCATACCTACATAAGGACATAGACAGGGTAGAGAAGGTTCAGAGGAGGGCAAAAAGATGGTGCATGGATTGCATCACAAGTCCTATGAAGACAGGTTGAAGGAACTGAACATGTACTCCCTGGAGGAGAGGAGAGGGGGATATGATAGAGACATACAAGTATCTTACAGGAGGAACAGGTGCAGGAAAACACTATTTTAAGCGAAAAGATGTTCCAGGACTAGAGGGCATGGGATGAAGTTGGAGGAGAAACGATTCAGAGGAAACATGAAAGAATTTATTCACAGAACGGGTGGTGGACAAGTGGAACACCCTGCCAGAGAAGTGGTGGGGCTGGAAACAATCACAGGTTTAAGAATGCATGGGATAGACATAAAAGAATTCACGGTCAGGGGTAAGGGGGCAACAGACTTCTGGAAAACAAACTGAACTTACAAGCTCAAATGGGCAGACTGGGTGGGCCATAGGCCCTTATCTGCTGACATCTATCTATGTATGTATCTATGTAAAGTAATGCATGGGAAACAAAAACCCAGGGAAGAGTACACAATGGGGTTGAGATACTGACAACAGTAAAAATGGAAAGGGACCTGGGGGTAATTATATCAGATGACCTAAAGGTGGTCAAGCAATGTGAGAAGGCAGTAAAGAAGGTTGGGGGATACTGGGATGTATAGGAAAGAGGCATCAATAGTAGAAAACAGGAAGTTGTTATCCCTCTGTACAGACAGTTGGTGAGACCCCATCTGAACTACTGTGCAGTTCTGGAGACCCCATCTCCATAAAGGAACATAGACAGAGTGGAGGTTGTCCAGAGAGGGCAACCAAAATGGTGCAGGGTCTGCACCAGAAGACATCTGAAAGAAAGACTAAAGGAGCTTAATATGAATACCCTTGAGGAAAGAAGGAGAGAGGGACATGATAGAAACTTTCCAAGTACCTCAAGGAATCAACAAAGTCAAGAGGTAGCATCTTTCAGAAAAAGAGATGTGCAAGAACAAGGGCACAATTTGAAGATAATGGGGGTACAGCTCAGAGGTAATGTGAGGAAGTAGTTTTTCACGGAGAGGGTTGTGGATGCATGGAACAGCCTCCCTGAGGAGGTCATGAAGTCAAGAACAGTGGGGGAATTCAAGAATGCATGGGACAGACATAAGGCATTCCTAGTGGGGGGTAGGAGGAAGTAAGCTGTTGGTTAACTAGGATCTGCAGCTTATCTGTTAGGTAGGAAAATGGGTGGACTAGGTGGGCCAAGTGGTCCTTATCTGCCGTCAAATTCTATGTTCTATGTTTCTAGGGAGAGGTGGATGTCGTAGCAGTCACTGAGACCTGGGCCACCACAGGGCACAACTGGGACCTGAACCTGGAGGGTTACACCATGTTCAGGAAGGATAGGGGGGAAGGAAGGGGAGGCGGGGTAGCAATAATAGTCAAAAACTGCATTGCCATAGGAGGAGTGGAGGAGGCAGAGGGAACTGTGGAGGTGATTTGGGTCACCTTGATAACAAGGGGGGGCAAGACAGTAAAAATAGGAGTGGTGTATAGACCCCCTGCACTGGCGGAGGAGCTGCAGGACAGTCTAGTGGCAGATGTTGGAAGACACTGCAGATTGGGAAGGGGAAGGGTGGTGGTGTTGGGGGACTTAAGCATGCCAGGAACAACCTGGGAGACTATGACATCCTCGGTGGCCAGGGAACAGAGGTTGTTGGATGTCTTTCACGATGCACTCCTAACTCAGCAGGTGGGGGAACTGACCAGGGAGGAGCAGATACTGGATGTGGTCCTGGCAGACAGTGACCAGATTGAGGGCCTGGAGGTAAGGGACCCATTGGCGAGGAGTGATCAATGCTACGGTCTGGTTCAGCCTGAACCTAGGAGGGGTAGAACGCTGCACAAAGATGGAGGTAACTGACTTCAGGGGGGTGGATTTCAAGGAAATGGGAAGGATCCTTAAGGAGTACTTGGATGGGATTGGGCCAGACATGGACGCTGACAGTAGGTGGGAAATCACCAGGAGAGGGGTGCTGGATGCTACCAGCACCTGCGCAAAAGTAAGATGAAAATGTGGTAGGGCCCAAAAACCCTGCTGGTGGACCAGGGAGGTTCAGGAGGTGGTGAGGGGAAAGAAGACAGCCTATAGGCAATTCAAGTGCTCAGTTAGTGAAAGGGACCAAAGGAAGTACGAGCTGGTAGGCCAGAAGGGCCACTAGGGTGGTGAGAGCGGCTAAGGCAAGGAAGGATCAGAGCCTGGCCAGGGAAATTAGGAGAGGGAATAAGGGGTTCTTTAGATACATTGGGGAAAAATGAAGGGTGAAGGAGCAGATTAGCAAGATTAAAACAGGGGAGGGATGGGCACAAGACCTGGGGGAGCAGGCTGAGGTACTAAATGAGTACTTCGCCTCAGTTTTCATGAAGGAAAATGGGGAGCTGCATCATACATGGGAGGAGATGGTAAAACTGAGGAGTGGGGACCCTTACTGATCAGCGGGTCTGGGGAGGGGGGCATCACTGGCAGGTGGGGCAAGGCAAAGTAGGGGGATGAGGTAGCAGAGGTGGAAATCATGGCAGAGAGAGTGAGGTAAGCCCTCAGGTCCCTTAAGATGGAGAAAGCACCAGGGCTGGATAAATTACATCCCAGAATGCTGAAGTAACTGGCGGATGTCCTAGCGAAACCACTGGTGGAGCTCTTCAGCATCTCTCTGAGGACAGAGTGGGTGCCCCAGGACTGGAGGGTGGTGCATATAGTGCCTGTCCACAAAAGGGGATCAAGGGAGGTGGCAGGGAACTACAGGCCCATCAGCCTGACATCAGTGGTGGACAAGGTGATGGAGGGCATTGTCAAGGAGAGACTGAGGGGACCTGGAAAAGTTGGGGTCCCTGGACGATAGACAGCATGGATTCATCCTGGGGAAATCATGTCAGACAAATCTTGTGGAGTTCTATGACTGGATGATGAGTGCCTTGGACCTGGGTAGACCAGTGGATGTCCTCTTTCTTGATTTCAGCAAGGCGTTTGACTCTGTTCCTCATGGGGGCCTGTTGGATAGTCTGGGAGAAATGGGAGTGAGGAACCAGATGATCAGATGGATAGGCAATTGGCTACAGAACTGGACCCAAAGGGTCATGGTTGGTGGGATAGTATCATCGCCAAGGAGGGTCATTAGTGGAGTCCCTCAGGGATTGGTCCTTGGGCCCCTCCTGTTCAGTGCCTACATCTCTGACATAGGAAGGGTATCAGGAGTGAGATGAGTCTCTTTGCAGATGACTCAAAACTGGGGGCAGTGGTGGATGGGGAGGAGGGGAGGGTCGCCCTACAGGGGGACCTGGAGGCTCTGGATAGCTGGTCTAGAAAGCGGAAGCTGAGGTTCAATGCAGGGAAATGCAAGGTACTGCACCTAGGAACCAGAAACCTGGGCCAAGTGTACACCCTGGCAGGGGGGGATGCTACAAGTCTCAATGGCAAAGAGAGACCTGGGGGTGGTGGTGGATGTCAAGATGAACAATTCGGAGACTTGTAGGAGGGCAGCAGCAAAGGCCAACTGAATGCTCTACCTACCTACGTAAGGACATAGACAGGGTAGAGAAGGTTCAGAGGAGGGCAACAAAGATGGTGCTTGGATTGCATCACAAGTCCTATGAGGACAGGTTGAAGGAACTGAACATATACTCCCTGGAGGAGAGGAGGGAGAGAGGGGATATGATAGAGACATGCAAGTATCTTACTCGGAGGAACAGGGTGCAGGAATACACTATTTTTAAGCAAAAAAGATGTTCCAGGACTAGAGGGCATGGGATGAAGTTGGAGGGAGGACGATTCAGAGGAAACGTGAGGAAGAATTTTTTCACAGAACGGGTGGTGGACAAGTGGAACACCCTGCCAGAGGAAATGGTGGGGGCTGAAACAATTACAGGATTTAAGAATGCAAGGGATAGACATAAAGGAATTCTGGAGGTCAGGGGTAAGGCGCAACAGACTTCTAGGAAAACATAAACTGAACTTACAAGCTCAAATGGGCAGACTGGGTGGGCCATAGGCCCTTATCTGCCGACACTGTCTATGTATCTATGTATCTATGCTTGGATACATCGCTAGGGGGCTCACCTCCAGAAGGAGGGAAGTGATACTCCCACTGTGTAACTGCTTGGTGAGGCCTCACCTGGAGTACTGCATGTAGTTTTGGAGGCCACATTTAAAGATGGACATTGAACTCCTGGAGAGGGTCCACCTATGAGGAGAGGCTCAAAGAGTTAAATATGTACACATTGGAAGAGAGAAGGGACCGGGGGGACATGATAGAGGTCTTCAGGTACACGAAGGGGACAAATAGGGGAGGAGCAGTCAGGGTGCTCTGAAGGAAGGGGGGGCAACCAGAGGGCACGGGTGGAAGCTGGAGGGGGGAGATTCAGGGGAGAAAGGAGGAGGTGCTACTTCACTGAAAGAGTGGTGGAGCCATGGAATGCACTGCCCAGGGGGCTGGTGGAGGCAGAAACGGTGGAGGGAATAAGACAGCTCTGAATATAGCAACCAGGAAGTGTAGACCGCAACAGCATCACAGTGCACAGCGACATGAAGGTAGCTAAAGGTGACCTATGTGGCCAATGTGTGTTCCAGCAAATGTGTGGACCCAGTACAGCTGCAGGGAGCAGCCTATGGGAAGGTTCAGTGTGCAAAACAGTATAATATTCCCTGAACCGTTTGCACAGAGCTAACGCATTTGCGTGGGATTAGCATGGAGCTAAGCTGTTTGCCCGGTGCTAAACTTTGTCATATTCAAAAGGGACATGGAAATGAGCCTACTTAGGCTGTCTCTGGGTAAACATCCAGATTACCATCTCATTATGCCCTGATTTGCATGCAGTTTGCCCAGCATTACTGCAGTCCCACAGAGCCACCTGTAGGCCAGTCTGGAAGTACAGGGGCTGGCCAGGTCCGACTGCAGCTCCACCTGTAGGTCAGTCTGGCAGTGCACAATGGTAGCTGCAGGTTACATGTAGTTGGTACAGCACAGCATAGCATATTGCACCCCAGGGGTCAAGACAGCATAGGCACAGGTGGTGGTGGTGCTACATGCAACTGTCACACTGTAGGGCTTGCTACGTTGCACAGCAGACACTACAGTAGCAAGGGGGCCAGTAGTGTGAGGGACACATCACTGCCTATGGTGTGTAGGGCAGTGATGCTGACTGCACTGTACACAGTGACAGGCCCAACTGCAGGTGTTTACTGACTGTGGACATTACTGTTACGCTGTTGTGTGATACACAGATGCTGCACATGTGGCATGGGATGCACACAGTGACATATACATGGCCGGCTGTGTGCCCTGTGGCATCTGTACACTTGTGCTATATGTAGTGGGGGTGCACATAGGATCCGACAGGCACACGGGTGGTGGGGTATTCCCACTTCTGGCCCCTGTGCACTGCGTGCTGTGTCCCAGTCATGTGGCCACACCTGGGCTGTGGTGAGGTCTGGCCACCCGTACACTCTCCCCTCAATGGCCACCATGCTCACAGTGCTGCTTGTGTGTGCTGGCATCTGTTGGGCACCACTGATATATGGTCTGCAGATGTGTGCTGTATGGACACACTACCATGATGTCTCCTGTGGGCCCGATCACCCCTTACTGCCTGTGCATGGCTGGGACCTGTGGCAGCAGTTGGCATCAAGGTGCATTCAGTGAGCAGCATGTGTCCTCCATGTCTAGCAGTTTCTAAGTGTCAGACTCATATGTTAGGGTCACACAAGCCATGCTAATGCCGTGCTAACACCGCACAGAGCAACAATATCATGTAAAGCTGTTTGCTCAGGGTTAAGACCAGCTTTTCCTGGGTGGTAATTTGTACCACGCTATGGATCATGCTAAGTTGCACTAAACACCTTAGCTTGGTGCTAGTCACTGAATATCTCATAGCACCTGTGTTCATGTTCACTTTGCTCCTTGCATATGATTATGGTTTGCCCAGCACTACTGTGGTTTGCGCACGCTATTTGGCCTTTTGAATATAGCAGACCCGCACTAATCCCACGCAAACATTTTTTGCCCAGTGCAAAGCTTTGAATATCTGGCCCATAGCCGAGGAAGCCTGTATGAAAAAAAGAAGAGTATAATAGATTTAAATCTAAGTCATTTAAAGAAGGGTATCCAGTTTCTCCCATCTATTCTTATACTGTATGCCAAAATGTTGTGGTGTACACTAGCTAAGGACTTTTCCATCCTTAGAATGGTCAAATTTTCAGCATGCCATTCTTTATAGTTAGAAGCTTGAGCATCTACCCAGTGTCTCAAGATCACCAGCTTGGCTACTGCTGAAATGAGAGCCATGTGGTATCTCTGAGGCCCTAACAACTGATGAATACCTAACCCTAAAAGACATAATTCTGGAGTGAATCTCTCTTGAAGCCCCAGAAAAGGATCCAAGTGAGATTTAATATGATTTCAAAATTCCTGTATGAGAGGGCAATCCCACAAAAAAACCCGCCGAGGTCAAACAAGCGTTGTGGTGTATAATAAGCATTGTGTAATATCTTACACAGCAAACAAACTCCCATGGGACAGGAGACTCCAGAAGAAACAAAAAGTCAGGAAATTCCTTTGCCCAATAATTACATTTCAATGGTGATTTAGCACCCAGCATATCCCTGAGTGTTTTATATAGGGCAGACACGACACGTGGTTGAGTCGCCAACTCAGCCAGTTTATGATAGTTCAGGCCATCTGAAAGGCATCAAAAATGTGGGTCTAAAAATTCCTGGAAAGAATGTTTAAACTGAGTGAAAGCAAAGGCTGCAGAGTGAGGTACAGAGAACCCTTTACAGGATTTCTCAAATTAGATAAACTGTTCCTCCACTAAGAAATCAGATATACTTTGGAAATTGGAGTGTGGCAGAAAGGCCAGAGGGGTGGGCTTATTGGCAATCTTTAAAGTAGGTTTTGCCAAACTGGTTATTGGGGATCTCATTGTGAGAAAAAATTAAGCAGATGGCAGAGTTGCATATTAATCTGGGCTGACCGCCCAATTGGAATACCCCTCAATTCTGAAGGCAGTTTTGACTAGGGTATATGTGTCAAAGCCATAGGAGAAACATCATGGATACTACAGTAATGTAATTCTGTCTCCTTCCATGGTAGACTAGGCTGAGCAGCACTAATCCCCATGTCTGGGAGACACCAGACCAAAAACTTGCTAGCCTGTGAAACTAAGTAGTACCAATAAAAGTTTGGGAGCTGAAGCCCCCCATGACATTTCACCAAAGATATCTTAGAGTAAGCAATATGTTTTTTTTACCTTTCCAGAGAAACTCAGAGATTAAGAGGTGCAACTGCATAAACCAAGTTTTAGGTAAAGGAGTGCTGATCATACTAAGTTGGTAGAGGATCTTTGGCAGGATATTCACTTGTACCACCAGTATTCTGCCACATAACAACAAGGGCAAAGATTGCCAGTGAGAAAGATCCATCTTTATGGTGCCAATTAAGGGTTGCTGATTATGGTCAATCAATTTCCTAGTACCCTGTATGAGATTGATACCCAGATATTTAAGATCATCCACTGAACAACAATTTTGTAATTCCAGTGGTAAATCCCTCTTATGTTTCACTGAATTAATGAGAAAAATAACAGTTTTAGACAAATTCAACCTGTATCCTGACAAAAAAACAAAATCTACAAGAATTTGCAGAGCAGGAGGCAGCAAAGCTGAAGGGAGAGTGAGATAGAGCAGAATATCATCTGCATACGTAGAAAGCTTGAACATTTAAGGGCCAATAGAAATTCCAGATATAAAAGGGTGTTGGATAAAGCGTCTAGTAAGGAGTTCCAAATAGGATTAAACAAAAGGGGACAGTGGGCAACCTTGCCCCATGCCTCTTCACAAAGCAAAAGAATCTGACAGGAATATATTACAAAAATGTGAGCTGTTGGGGTGGAATATAAGAGGCAAACCCATTTAATAAATGCTTCTGGAATCACAAAGGCAGACAATGTTTGAAATAAAAATGCCCATGAAACCCAGTCAAAAGGGGTGCAAGATTTCCTGGAGGCCAAAAGTACATTTTTCTCATATGATCCGACACTAGAAGCCCCTGTATAAAGCCTGCTGATTAATGACTGCCAACGAGAGACAACCTGCTAGCTAAAATGTTAAACAGAATCTTAACATCAACATTTAAGAGAGAGATTGGGTGATAATTACCCACCTCCAGGGGTCCTTCCGAGGTTTGGGAATCAAGGTTATACGTGCACCCAAAAACTCCATGGGGAAAGCATTATGTTGATAACAAAATTTATAAAAATCTATCTAATGGATCAATTTCTTTTTTAAAACTGAATAAAAATTTGGGGAAAAGCCATCTGGGCCTGGTGCTTTATCCAAAGTGAGAGACGAGATAGTTTTATCCACTTCTGACCTGCAAATAGGTGCGGACAGGATAGAAGCTAAGTCAAGTGGGGAAGATTAGCAATGGATACGTTGTTTTGCATTTGAGTCTGTACTCTGGTGGTTCTGCCTCTGCTTCATACAATTTAGCATAAAACTGAATTCTTCCACAATATCTCTGGGAGCTGTCAATACTGTATTGTCTGAGCTAGAATGGATACTCTTGACCAAGTGAGCCATCTCAAATTGTTTGAATCTCATAGCTAAAAGTTTGCTATTCTTTTCCCCATACATCTCATAATTAAAATGGGCATGGAATAAAGTAATTTTCGGAGTGTTCCCTATTTAACTCAGCATAAGCAGCTCGAGCTTGGTTCAGCCAGATCCACTCTTGCTCAAGAGAAGCCAAACCAAATATTCCTCTCTAAGCTTCAAATGGATTGGATCAACTCTTGGGCTCTCTTTTACCTGCATTTAATCCAAGAAGAAGCCAAGTGGATGAGTTCCCCCTTGAATTATACATTTATATGTACTCCAACAGGTGGCCAGAGATTGCATAGAGGGGACATTGAGTATGAAAAAGTCAGCGGTTACCTGTTTTAATCTATTACAACACTACTGATCTTTCAAAATATGATTAAGTCTCCAGTGCTTGTCCCTTTCAAAAGCAGGGGACAAACCCACTGAAAGAGAAAATGGGGTATGATCAGAAATTAGTTGACTGAGAATCTCACAATAGTGAACCATCTGAATAAAGATAGGGCTCACCAGAGCATAATCTATACAGCAATGGGTGCGGTGGACTGGAGAGGAAAAAATATACTCCCTATCAGAGTGATGGAGAATTATCCACAGATCCACCAAGCCACAATTATCTAGTAAATCCTGCACAACCCTTTGCACTGGGGAAAGACCCCATCAGAGAGAGCCTGACCTAGCCAAGGTGTTTCTATCATGAGATTCCAGTCTTCCATAATTATTTTTGGTGAGGAAATATGAGTTGAAATAATGTTCGTAAGATTAATAGAAAAGAGGGGGTATCACATTGTTGGGGCCATAGATACTACCCACCAAAAGCTCAGATGCACATACTAGAACATGTAATAAAAGATATCTACCTTCTGAGTCAGCATGTTCCTTAAGAACCTGGATGGGTAGATGTTTACTGAATAAGATAATAACCCCAGCTCTGTGGGAGCTATTACCAGCCCCAAAGGTAAGGCCCACCCACAACCTATGGAAAGGTGCACATTCTTAGCTAACAAATGCATTTCCTGGAAGAAAACTAGATCCAGCTTGAAAGTAGCAAGATGTTTGAGCACCTGGATATGTTTCATGGGAGAATTGCTTCCTTTAATATTCCAAGTGACACATGTTAAATAGGGTGTGGCCATGATGAAAACAGAATACAAAATGATAGATACTGGTAAGAAAGTGACAAACAGCCAAAAGAATAAAAGTCAGGCTTCCCATCCAATGTGAGGTATGACCTACCCCTGGTTACATTATGAAACCACCAATGGCCTGCCCACCCTGCAAACTAAAAGTCCTTGTGCTCCTTATAAATCAGAAAGAAACAACCAGTAAAGAACAGACCAAACAAGGAGCCAACAATAATGAACAGTACTAACATACACAGGAACTTAGAACCATTTCCCTGTGAACTCCAACCTAGAAGAGGAGGACAGGGTAGGGGACACACCCAACATAAAAAGAGAACCCTCCCCATGCAATGTTTAGGCCATGGTGTTTCAATGAACATGCCAGAAGACCCAGCTAGTACATCCCGGCCGACAATCCAAAAGACCACAATGTATATATAAATATATGGCATAGCGGAGGCATGGAATCTTAACAAAAAGAAAAGGAGGGGGAGGGAACAAAGAGCAGATTAGCTAGATATCACCCTGCACCCCACTGACAGGGTCACTTCTGTGATTTCCCAGAGAATAAATTCCATCCAAAATAGGTCAGATATGTCCATCACCATCTCATAAGAGCAATTAATAAAATCAAGCACAAAAATCAGTCACAAGCAAGGATTCAACATATCAGTAAACAGAAGCATGCAACTAGTTGGTTCCCAAGTGGGTCCATATCATGATAGCTCCACCAGTCTGAAACAGAGAAAAAAGCCCAAAAGACATGACCAGTCCTTCTTTAAGGGGACCACAAACAAAACCACAGCTTGTTCCACATGCTGAAAAGCTTAGCCAAGCTGACAAAGAGAAGAACATGAACCAGGCCAATCCATAAAGAGAAGAGGGTAATAATTTCAAACCAGTAATCTGCTGAGAATTCAGAACTGGAAAATACTGTACCACTTACGCAAAAACAAGAGTTGCCCATTGCTTGTGGTACAGATCACCGAACAGAACAGACTAAGCCCCTTCAAGTGTTCAGATTCTTAAAAACAGAAAAAGAAAGCTTAGGGAGATGCTTAGACAGTTCTGGCAGGGCTTGGTCTACAGAAATAATTTCAAATGTGCCTGATGAAGTGGACACAAATAGGCATGCCTGGTACCTCATACAGAATTTTATGCCAGCCTTATACAGTGTCTGCTTGATGTCCTGGTATGCCAGTTGCCATTCATGAACCTTCAGTGTCACATCCCTTAAAATGAGCAGAGACCATCCTTGCCACATGAGGCTACAGGATTTTCTTACACTATTGTATAATAAAGGATTCCAGAGTCAGCTTTAACAGCTGTAAGTCATTGACTACCTTGTTCAAAGAAAGTTTAAGATCAACCATGTCAGCAAGGATTAAATCAAGCTTGTCGGGTTCCATATCCAGATCGGGGGAATACCTAGCCCCTGGGACATTCCCTCTACTGTCATCCAAACTCTGTGGCTTTTCACCATGGCAGAGCCCTCAGAGACTGGGATCATATCCCAAAGGGACAGAAAATGAAGGTGGAGAGAATTGCCCTTGGCTTGGGGTAAGGTGTAAGTGGTCACTGGTCATTATTTTGTGTGGAGTAAGGGTTTTCCCTATCATTACAGCCTGAACCCTGAGGATGCCACCATTTTGTGAAATAGCATCACATGTATCCCTTGTTGGAAGTGAATGTGGGAGAAGTCCTTTATGTAGGGACAAGAGTACAGTTTTAGGGCTTTACAGTGTCATTTACTTCCTGTGTGTTTTTACTTTCTGTACTCTCATCTCAAGCTACCAGAATATGCTGTATGAGTTCCCTCACAGTAACTGCTCAAGCCCATTCACCCCTCCCCATGGGAAATACCTTTTACTCTCATTTAAAGTCTGAAGCTTTCCTTCATGGTGGGGCCCCCAGAGACTGGCCCTGGAGCCCAAAGCAACATGAGAAGAAGTTGGAGAGGGCTGTCATTTGCTTGGCAGGTGCAGGGTCTGCAAGTGGCCCCTGGTCATCATTCCACATGAAGGAAGGGTCTTCCCCTTTAGTATAGCCTGTCTCCTGAGAATGCCATACTTTTGTGACACAACATCACATTTATCCCTTTGGTGGAATTGAACATGGGACCCTGAGTCCACTATTGTCACATTTTACCCTGACAAGAAAGAACTTCTAAGCACCCAGACGGGAGAAATTTCTCACTGCTGCCTTCTTAATTCACTTTTAAAGTAAAGGAGTTGATGATTTTTTTGTTCCTGCTTGTACCTTTGGAAAAGAAAAATTCCCATTTTAAAAATAAAATGAAAGCAAGGATGTTTGAGTTTTCTTGTACAGTGGTGCAGCTGGTACACTGTAGATTAAAATGTATTATTATGGACATTTGCATGAAATTAGGAAATCTGGACATCTATAATTGCAGGACAGTTGCGCATATTTAGAATTGTATTATAAGGATATCCAGAAGATCCAGGATACACAGATACACATCAGGACAGGCTAATGAGCAGAATTGTAAAAATGACATTAGTAGTACCAAGGAGTCTATAAGGAACCCATACTAAAATGCTAATAAATAGGTGTCCCAAAAAGTTTTATCCGATCAGAAACCCTATAAATATCCTAATGTTCAAACCAGAATTCTAAAGTTATGCAAAGGAACCGCAGTTATAAATATCCAGATTAAAGTAGGATCCTAAATTCATGCACATATCCATAATAATAACTTAAATATCCTAAATACATGCAACTATCCAGCAGCTGTAAGATATGTCCAAAATGTACAGCAGGATGCAAAATACAAGCAAATGTCCATGACAATAGGTGATACTCAACATATAGTACTCTCAGTATGATTATATCCATCCCCCCACACCCACCATCTTTTTCATTTTCATTTCATTTAATTAGCTTTATTAATAAATTTTTAATTTTACACAACAGAACACTACCTGGTTACATGAGCGGGTCAAATACGAATACAATTGATAAACAAAAATAATTGATAAACAAAAATAAATACCACCCTCCCTCCCTCCCTCCTCCAACAACATTAAATTCACCATACCTGGTTAAACTATACTGCAGCTCTAACCCCTCCACCCCCAGCCCCCTGTCCCCTACAGGCAGGAGACCAAACATTGAAAGCAGGAAGCACCACCAAAGAACAAAAATTGCAAAAATTACCTACAGTGAATCACCTTGAGAGAAAAAAAAATATAAACACTGACAAACAGGGTGAAAGACAAATTCAGAAGACCGCTGGAACTTCATCTCCCAGTAATATAAGCAATTAAAGGAGACCATACTGAGAGAAATTGAGGCAATCTATACAACTGTATGGCTCTGGAACATTCCTCATTCAATGCACTAAGCACCTCCTGAGTCCACTCCCTGACAAAAGGGAGAGTTTCTGCCAGCCAGTGCCTCAGTATAAGCAGTTTGGTCACCACTCCTACTATGGCCATATAGGTCTTATCTTCAACCCTACTGATAGCAGCCAGATGTCCCACTAGGCAGACCTCCAAAGTAAAAAAATGAGTATGTCCAAAGAAACCTTACAACCTTTGGGCCACCTTTTGGCGAAAGGTCTCCAGCTGTGGGCAGGACCAAATCATATGTTTTAATAATCCATCCCCTTGTGAACATTTACGATATTGCTCTAACCCAGTTTTTTTCATCAAATAAAGTTTTTGAGGAGTATAATAAAGGTTGTGCAAAATATTGAAATGCACTAAATGTAATCTATCATTTCATGAGGTGGTACATATTAAACCATATCTGCCTCCAGGTGTTTTCATCATAATTTAATTTAGCTGCTTGTTGCTATTGGAAGGCTTTAGGCGAATAGTCCTGCCAAAGCTGCATTTCCAATCTTTTATAAACTTTGGAGATTGGTTTAGGCTGAATTACCAAAGTATGCACTGTCAAAAAGAAGTCTCTGGCAGCAGTAGTCCATGGCTCGACCAGTACCTAGACTTTTCTGCACATATCGACGCAATCCACAAGAAACTGCACCCCAAGCTGGGCATCTTATATTGCAACAGGGACTGCATCCCTCTGCCAACTTGCAAGGCAATTGTACAGAAAATTATCCTCCCAATATTTGATTACGGGGACATAGTCTACAGAGCTGCTCCCATGTCCTCCCTAGCCAGACTGGATCCTCTCTTCCACTCCTTCTGTCACTTTGCCCTGGACTGCCCCCCCAACCCATCACTGTGGCCTCTACAGGTCCTTGGACCTCCCATCGCTTCAAGACTGGAGACAGCCCACTGTACTAGGACTACAGTGAAATTCTGGGCCCAGTCCCTTCCCCCTTACCTCATGGAAGTCCTAACAACTGAACCTCCACCTGCGTACTCTCTCAGGAACACAGAATCCTTGCTTCTCTATGTCCCACATATGTCCACCACTACAGGCTAAGCTGCCTTCAAATACTGCATGCCTAAACTATGGAACTCCTTGCCAGTAGACATTCGACACACTACTGACACTCAGCACCTCAACTCTCTTCTCAAGAAGCATTTCTCTTCCACCTGCACATGCACCTAGCACTACTGGGGGCCAATGTGTCTTGCTCTTCTCCAAATTCTGACAACTTAATTGAGTTGCACACTGGCTTCATACTAAGAGTTCACTGACCTCTACCCTCAGCTGATTAAAGTGCATGTAAATGTCCTCTTCTGGCTGCTCATAGCTACTGTACCTGTATGTGTTCTATATATGCATTTCTACTGTATATTTCTCCTCTACCACCCTCCCCCAGGACGCATCTGGAATTGAGCATTATCCCGCTCAAAATGCCTTCCTGGTAAAACTTTTAAAAAAATAAATAAAATAAATGGTGGAGTACCCAGGAGTGAGTGAAGACAATGAATGAATTGGGCATATAAAATGATAGAGCTGGGAAGTGAGGAGAGATTCCAAACTCTTTCTGGGATAAAAAGCGATAACTATCCACACAGTCTGCTAAGTTAAAACCTTGAAAGCTGGGCCAGAAGCTAGACGTAATTGTCTCTTTCCTATAAGGATATTTGGATTACCGAGGAACGGCTGTCCCAGGTCCCTTTCTGTGGAAATTTTCAACAATCTACACATTTGTATATGGGCTCTTAATGATCATACAATAGGAGATATTCTTAATGGTACTGGTAATTTACTAAAAGGAAGAAACAACAGGGCCTGAGGGTTAATATGATGGTGGTGGAGCTTAATAAGTTCTATAGTCATCCAGGCAGGTGAAGATCCCTGCTCCATGCTGGCTCGAAGCCATCTAAAATACTTCACCCCATGAAAAGTTAAATAATATGAAAATAAATAAGGAAGATGAAATCCTCCTAACTCCAGGGGCCTACTCAATTTATTATAAGCCCACCTAGGCTGTTTTCTGGCCCTTAAAAATCTGGACCAGGATATCTGTATTTGGTCAAACCACTTTTTTGAAAGGCAGATATTTAACATTGATAAAGACTGCATTAGTCTAGGGAGAACCGCGATTTTCAAAATATTGGCCCTCCCCCACAGGGTGTATGGCACATGTTGCCACCTGATTAACTCTTGCTCCAGCTGTTTAACCACTGGGTCTAAATTTCATTTTTTCAATAGGGCAAGGTCTTGAGGCAGTTCTAACCTCAGAAACTATAAATACCTTGGGGCCCACTGTAGCTCCATCTCTTGAATCACCATTTTATTGCAGTCTGAAGAAAGAGATAACACTGTTGTTTTATGCGGGTTTAATTTATAACCGGAAAGGGCACTATACTCTGAAATAATAGGGAGAGAGGTTTGCCAATCCAACAGGTGGAGAAGTACATCATCTGCAAACATTGACAATTTATATTCATGCTGGCCAAGTCTAAATTCCTTTTATATCTGTGGAGATGTTAATCTTCTGGGCCAGGGGCTCTATGTAAAGGTTAAAAGGTAGAGGCTAAAGGGGACATCCCTGATGGGTGTATTGGGATAGCCTAAAGCTAGAGGAAAGTACTCATTACTAACAATTCTGGCTGAGGGACACTAATATAAAAGCTTTATCCACTGAATTAATTCCTGTGGAATACCAAAACAAGGCAGAACATCAAATAAAAAAGCCCATTCCACCTGAATTAAAGCTTTCTCCGCATCTAGGGAGATAAGCATCTGTCCAGTGCCCCCCCGATGCAGAGATTAAATGTATAATTTTCATAAGGTGGTCACTAGATAACCGACATAGATACATACATAGATACATAGACAGTGTCGGCAGATAAGGGCCTATGGCCCACCGAGTCTGCCCATTTAAGTTTGTAAGTTCAGTTTATGTTTTCCAGGAAGTCTGTTGCCCCTTACCCCTGACCTCCAGAATTCCTTTGTCTATCCCATGCATTCTTAAATCCCGTGATTGTTTCAGCCCCCACCACTTCCTCTGGCAGGGTGTTCCACTTGTCCACCACCCGTTCTGTGAAGAAATTCTTCCTCACGTTTCCTCTGAATCGTCCTCCCTTCAACTTCATCCCATGCCCTCTAGTCCTGGAACATCTTTTTCACTTAAAAATAGTGCATTCCTGCACCCTGTTCCTCCCTGTAAGATACTTGTATGTCTCTATCATATCCCCTCTCTCCCTCCTCTCCTCCAGGAGTACATGTTCAGTGCTTTCAACCTGTCCTCATAGGACTTGTGATGCAATCCATGCACCATCTTTGTTGCCTCCTCTGAACCTTCTCTACCCTGTCTATGTCCTTACGTAGGTAAGGTCTCCAGAACTGCAGTGTATCTCCAGGTGCGGCCTCACTTGTGTCTTGTATAGTGGAATTATGACCTCCCTTTTCCTGCTGGTGATGCCCCTGCCTATGCATCCCAGCATCCTATTTGCTTTACCTGCTGCCTTGTCACACTGTTTCCCTGCCTTGAGGTCATCAGAGATGATAACTCCAAGATCCCTTTCCTGCTTGGTGCATGCTATATCCTCACCCCCCCAACTGATATATTGTGCCAGGGTTTTTGTGCCCCATATGCATTATCTTGCACTTCCTTGCATTGAATTTCAACTGCCAAACCCCTGACCATTCTTCAAGTTTCTGCAGGTCCCTTCTCATTCTGTCTACACCCTCTGGTGTGTCTACTCTGTTACAGAGCTTTGTGTCATCAGCGAACAGTGAAATTCTGCCTTCTAGGTCCTGCGCAATGTCACTGATGAAGATATTGAATAGTACCGGTCCCAGCACTGATCCCTGTGGTACCCCACTAGTCACTCTTCCTCTGTGGAGTGACAGCCATTTACCACCACCTCTGTGTCCTGCTGCCCAGCCAGTTACCTACCCACCACACTACTGTCCTGCCTACACCCATATTCCCCAGTTTGTGCAATAGTCTTCTATGTGGCACAGTGTCAAAGGCCTTGCTGAAGTCCAGATAGGCCATGTCCACTGCCCTCCCCTGATCCACCTCCTAGTCACCCAGTCAAAATTCAATGAGGTTGGTCTGACATGACCTTCCCTGGTGAAACCATGCTGCCTTGGGTCCTGTAGTCCATTGACAACCAGATGTTCCACCAATCTCTCCTTCAGTAGTGTTTCCATGATCTTCCCCACTACCGAGGTGAGGCTGACTGGTCTGTAGTTCTCCGCTTCCTCTTTGTTCCCACTTTTGTATAAGGGGACTACATCTGCTATCCTCCAGTCTTTGGGTACCTCCCCTGTTTCTAGTGATTGGCTAAACAGGATAGCAAGAGGTTCAGCCACCACCTCTCTTAGTTCTTTAAGGACCCTGGGGTGCACCCCATCTGGCCCATGGATAAATCCCACTTGGTCAAACCCAATTAATCCCTCCCAGACCTCTTTCACTCTAGAAGCCAAGACTCCCACCAGAATCTTGGTATCTATATTTAAAAGAGATATAGGCCTATAATTATCCGGTACCGCAGGGTCTCTCCCAGGCTTTGGTAACACCACCAAACGGGCTTCAAATAGTACTGTTTCTAAAACCAGATCTTGGAATGAATAATTGCACACTTTTGTACAAAAAAGGAGTCAGTTCCACTTTCAGTGTTTCATAAAACAAAGGAACATAACCGTCTTGGCCTGGGGCTTTGTCTGAGGATAAATGGCCTATAGCAGATAAAACCTCTCTCTCTAGCACTGGGCCTAATAATGTAACTTGTTGTTGCTCGGAAAGCATTGGAAGTGCCAGTTCTTTAAAAAACTCCACAAAAAGTGAGGGATATTGATCACTGGATGCCTGGGTGGTATAGAGAAACTGACAGAAGTCCCTAAAAAGTCTACTATCTTTGAAGGCTCCATGATATGACAGTCTGTTTTAGGGTCCAACAGGGCTGTTAGCCATCTAGTCACTCATTGTTTTTTTAAGCGCTGAGCAAGTCACTTTCCAGGCTTTTCCTCCTGCCCTATAAATATGGCCTTCCATTTCACAGCAGATTTGGTCACCCTATCTAACAAATAAGCTTCATATTTCGCTCTGAGAGAGGCAAACTCCATCCACATGTGTTCTGGGGAAGATTTAGAAATCTGGGATTCTAAGTTTTTTATTTGGGACAAGCACTCCTCGACTTGGCCAGAAAGTTTTCTTTTTTTCACTGAAGCCAGACTAATAAATTCCCTCTCCACATCACCTTAAGGGCCCCCATAATTCATCTTTAGCTAAAACAGAATGCTGGTTCTCAGCCCAAGATGTCATTATAAACTGTTTCATGTATAATACTATAATAACTGGCCAGCAATTTCTCTCAATGTACTGAACAGGTTGATATTTTCCAGAACAACCGGCTGGTTGTTATGACATTCATGAGCCATGCCAGTCAAACTATGCTGCTGCCTCATTGGCCAACATTCTGTTTGTGGGTGGGGCCAAACAGTCTCACAAACTGCTGGAGAAAAATTGCTGGTCTGTTATTATAAAAAATAAAAGATGGGAAGGGTGTTTCATATGAGAATTTAATGCACACCCTCATTGTGGGATGCTTTGATAAACCCCTCGGGCTTTGCCCTCGGGGTTTATGTAGCACCCCACAACTCTGGTGTGCATTAAATTCTCATATCAAACCCTTCCTCATCCATTATTCTATATATATATGAATCAGTAAGCAGTTGTGTATTACACTCCATGTACCAGAATGAGAGGGTTTATTAAATAGTTTCAGTTTTTCCCATATAGGAGAGTGGTCTGAAATCACCCTAGGGTAAAATCCCACACTGCCAATTCCATGTACAAGAGCAGTACTGAGTAAAAAGTACTCTATACTTTGAAAGGATCTATCAATGGGCTGTCAGATTTCACCCGGGGATTACACCACCCCACTCCCCAAGTAACTGGCTGTGATGTTACTCCTTCACAACATTTTACATCACACATATCTAACACAACGAACAAACAAAACCCTAGATCCGCAAAATACCACTGCTGTTCTTGTTTTTGTTACAGCCATCATACAGTGATGGTCATATATTTGTGAGTGTGGGAGGTGTCACTAACTACTGTGCGGTCAAGTCCTGACATAAGATTTCTACTTTTCTTTCTTTCTGCTTAAGATAGCAGCACCATCTAATACATTACTCATGTTTAAACATAAACATGCCTCTTTCCAGCAGTCCTAATGACATTCAGATTCAATCAGGTTCACACAGCAACACTGTAAGAATATTCTTGTGAAACCACACAACTCTGTCAGCCTCAGAACAACAATCCATTACTAGCCATCTATTCAATAATTACATGTAAATGTAAGAACATAATGAGTTAATCAGATCAGCATAAAATACTTACACACACAATATTGTATTCTAGTGACTATTATGGTACTGACTTGATTAAAATGAGAGTGGAACTGAGAGACACTAGCTGTCACTTTATTACACTGACAGGGCTTTGCCACTTATTGGGGTTGTGACGTGTTTTGTTCAGGTAATCACTACTCTCAGCTCCTCTGATACAGCTTGGCCATCTCCTGATATAAGTGCTGTTTCCATAGATGAATAACCACACATCAAACACATTACTGGTGAGACAAATTAATATGTATGCATGATTTAGGCATATAGCATCCTTACCAGCCAGACCTAAGACTAATAAAAATGATCCAGCCCTCAGAAACATGTTACATTTCACTTTTAAAATGTTTAATGAGATGAGCCCTAAAAATGTGCTTCCTTCCGATAACCAGAATTTTGACAATTTCATCTCAAAATCAAATATGTGCCCAATGAAACCAACAATTTGTTATGCAAAACAGCATGATTATGTGAGTATGTATACCAATGGATTGTGTTAGTAACTGGCTCTTGCACAGGAGCTTATTGTAAATATGATGCCAGGCTATTCCCATGAAAACCTTCAGGTGCCACTTTACTAGTTCTTGGCCATATTCCTGACACTTCTGTTATCCCTTGCCCATCTTCCCTGTATGCTGTTGCTTATCAGCTGATGTAGGTGGCATTTATGCCAAGGTACTGGAGCAGCAGCATGGTACACCTGGCTGGAGTTGGGTTGTGGGTAGAAAAAAATAGAAGAAGCCAGCTTTTACAGAATCATTGAATTCAACACTTTATTATTATAATTGTTGTTTTTCTTTGGTAACTGTGTAAGGCAGCACTTGAAATACTAGACCTCAACTCCAAAGTTACAGCTAACTAGTGTTGCCACCTTGTTTCAAATGTCTCTGGGAATAAAACAGTGGAAGGGCTATTGCTTCTGAACAGTAAGCTGCTTGGCCATTGTTTCTATGAAAGAGATGCACTGTATATCCCTACAAGACCATGTAACAACAAAGTTGTATTGCAGTTACATGTACAGTATATCTCCACCACATAATGAAGCAATGCTCAGTAACCTCATCTGACATGTCATTGTTGTTAAACAGTTACTCACACAAGAACCATGAGGCCATGTACCTTCTTGGATTCCCAAGATGTTCACTTTTCCTAAATTTATATGCCCATATATTTGCTACTGCTGAAGTTTTCTAGAAATATGCCCCCCAACCGACAGGTAGCTCTGTCCCAGGACTCGGCTATCTGTTCAATTTCTCATAAAAATAACACATCGGGCATGCAGCAGCCATGGAATATATGCAAAGGATTCTGTTGCAAGAAATGAAAACACTGAACTTAGAACCCACCAGGTCAGCTAAATCTCACTGTCAAACAAAGCCGCCTGTTGTGGATATCAGACTCACTATGTTTTAGAAAGGAGAGAGAGTGTGTGCATGAGAGAGAGGAAGAGAGAGAGAGAGAGAGAGAGAGAACTATATCTGAAATGCTTTTTTTTTGTCAATTTTAACATTTCCCCATTGATAGTACCGGTGTAATTCTCCCTGTAAAGTCAGATTGTCCTGATAGTTGAACCTCAATCTCTCCCTTCCTCTCTGTCTCCATGTAAACACAATTTCACTTTTTCTCCTCCTCCTTTGATACTGTACTTTCATCTTCTTGCATCCCTTACTTCATCATGCCTTTCACCTGCATTTTCAGTTTGCAGAGGTTTTGTTTTAAAATGATCTTCAAGACTGGAACAGCAATTATGAATAAACAATCTTTCTATACACTTTTGATGCCAATTAATACATTTTAATGGTGACTTTTTTAAAGTGAATATGCTGTTAGAGACTGCGTGGTCTATGCCCAGAGGGCAGACTTGGGAACCAGGAGACCTCAGGTCAGAACTCACCAGTGACAGGTACTCTTTGTGTAGCCCTTAGAAAGCCATTTAACCTCTCACTGCTTCAGTCCACACAGCTATACAAAATGGTAAAAGCATCTGAAGCCCACAAAAAAGAGAATGCATGTCAAGTAGGCCACTTAGGGTACATAAACTATAAAAGAAAAAAATGAATTTACAGGCTTGCCTTAGTCCTGTTGCTGAGAGAACATTGATATAATGATGTCTACATATATGTACAGAAACAATACTTCAGTGGGGGTATACTGTCATTTAACTCAGGCTTCACTGTTGTACCCGCTGGAACCTTAAAGAGTGCTGATCCTAGGTACTTGCAATCTAACATTGTGTAAATGCCAGACACCACTGAAAATGAGATGTTTCATCCCATCTGCTCTATCCTGGGTAAATATATAGTTCAAATGTGTAGAAGCAAGACCCAGAACAACTGCAATGCAAGCAGCGAACATTCAGCATTGACAAATGTTTGTTACAGTCTGAAGTGATTATAGACTCTAGAAATCCATCATTACCTGTCACCCTTCCCCAACTGACATATTGGTTTCCTTAGAACATGACCAGACAGGGACCTTGTAAATCAAGACAAGCAACTCCCGGTTTACCCTAGCACTATACAAGGCACATTAATAAACATTTGGTTACTGCCCCTAGATGCAGAAAATAGCATTTTTATCCAGCATTAAACTATACAATAATAAATTAACTTAACAAGATAATTAACACTGTTTTTACTGTACCCCTTGGTGCATTTTCTGAAAGAAACCTGCACAGTTCCATATCCCTGCTTGGGAAATCAAAAGCAAAATTGTATTTTTTTGGTAACAATACTTTTTTGTAACATTGTAGCAGTGAATAATGGCATCACAAAAAGGTACATTGTTACATTTGAAAGAGATACACAGTAGCTTTGAGCACTTTTAAGATGCTCATTATACACTGCTACAACGTTACCAAAAAATAAATAATAATGTTACAAAAAAAATATATACAATGTTTGTTTTTATTGCCCAAGCAGGGATTTGGGATGGTGCATGCTTTTTTTTCAGATATACACTGAATAAGGAGCACAGTAAAACAGTGTTAATTATCTTGTTCAACTTACTTATACTATAAAGTTTAATGCTAGACAAAAATGATGTGTTCTCCATCTAGGGGCAGTAACCAAACCTTTAGTGTAAAGTGCCTGGTATGTTGAAAGGAAATTGGGAGCTATCTGCTCCTGATTTACAAGGTCTCTATTTTGTCATTGTTGTAAGAAAACCATTAAGTCAGTTGGGGAAGCAGTGAGAGATGATGGGGGAGGGGTAGATTTCTGCAGTCCGTAATCACTTCTGACTCACTAAAGTGTACTCACTCAGTAGCTGCTTAAGATGCAGCAAGCATGTGAATGGTTACCATTAACAGCAAAACCCTACTGCTATCTTGCCAGTTGCCTTTAAAAAGTCAGGACAAAAGTTATGAGATAAAAAGATTGTCCAATTTATTTTACAAGTGCAACATTCAGTCTAAAATACAAATAGAGGGTACAGTATCACGCACACCTCCTAGTCCAGTGTGCAATATGCTCATTCTCCATTTGACACCAACATTTTTTTTTTGTTAAATATGGTCAGTTGTCTGTATTGTGATTATGGACAGGTTTCAGGAGTCTAATAGAAACTGAGGATTTACCATGAGGGAAGAATTGCATATTCAAATCAAATCAATAGATTCTTTCTGGTTATGTGCATTATGTGTACTGCCATCATCCTATGATACCAGAGTAGTAAGGATGTGCAAAGGGAAGGGACACTGCCTGGACCTTGTTATATGCTCTATTGAATTATGTTTAAATGCCTGTGTTGGACAGATCTCACAGTGACCCCAAATAGGCAGGCGTGTGCACTCTTCATAACAGGTATGCTTTACTTCATGGAGATTGGCATACAGAGTGAACATGCAGGATTAAAATAAAGTGGACAAGTTTTTAATCACCGTTGGACAATCTATGCTGGTGGAGGTAGGTTCTAAGGAGGCGAAGACCTTACTATGGAAAAGTCTCAATACTCTACATGTATAGTCAGTTACAGCAGGTACATAAATAATGTGAACTTTTAATTTTGCTCATTTTCTAATTTCTACCCTATCAGCTGCAATTACTGTAACTGCCGCTTAAATTCTGAACTACAAGCTTTACTGACTCTCATCCCCCATGTCTATTTCATTTTGTCCCATTCTGACCCAACTCAATTTGACAGAACCCATTTATTATGGGTTATTATTAACAGTAAAACTACATCAGTTATGATAACTCTAAAAGTGCAGCACAACCTTGCAGTATATTGCATACTATTAATGCAGAGGCCTGGTCCAGGAAAGCTCATAATTGTACAGTAACTGTACAGTCTTAGCCTGTCATGGGTGTCACAAGTCTGAGCCTCAGCTGTGTTGGTGTGTCTGTCTGTCTCATAAACCCTACAGTTTGCAGGACCCCCTGAGTCTTCATGCTAGGTAGTACAGAATTTTCACATGAGAATACTAATAAATAGGTACAGAAAATTAGCGAAGAGAGCACCTGTTTCTCAATCTTTTTGAATTTCTACCCCATCAGCTGCACTTACTGTAACTTCTGCTTGCATTCTCAATAACTAGCTTCCATGACCCTCACCCTGAATACCTGTTTTGTTTCATCCTATTTGACCTGACCTGACCTGATTTGACTGAACCCATTTATTACTGGTTATTATTAACAGTAAACCTACATCAGTTATGATTGTTCTGAGATGTGTTTTAAAAATATCCACATAACTTTCTATGTTGAGAATGTTGCAGGGTGCTTGTCAAAACAGTTGCCTGGTGTGGAAATGGCTAAAAGTAGGAACCCAATGAAAATGAATTCTTGCCACAAAACATCCTGCTTTGTACCGTAAAAGCAGTCCATGGAAGTGGGATGACGTGGCCTCCGTGCATTGGCTATGGTTTTATCTACTAAGGAGGTCATTTCATAGCACCCTCGGGGGAGTGTTGCCCTTTTGTTCCTCAAGATAGAAAAATACAAACACTGAAGGGAACTTTAAACAGAAACCCTTTACAGACAGGTGACCTTGAAAATGTTTTGTAGCTTAATATTCAGTTCTGTAGATTTTATTATGAAAGACACATGCCCTTGTGTATAACAGGAGAGTGCTTACATTTTCATATCACAAAAATGCTATTGTTAACAAACAGGGTTTAAGTTTAAAGATATTAGTAACATAAACCAGTAAGAAAATCCCCCGGGGAGGGGGACACCGCTGAGCAGCATTTAGGAAGCATCACATATTCTGAGCTCCCGGGATATTTTTTTTAAAATACAAATTAAAGTTGACATTGCCATTCCCAAAGATATCCAAGTGGTGTTTGAAAGGCATAAGTATCAAGCCATGGGCAAAAATCGGGGAGCTGCCACTTAATCATCTGATTTTTTTGCTCTGGAAAAAACACAGCAGAAGTGCGAGGAGCGGGCTATGTTGACTAGTGAAGCTGTGGCATCGAGTGACTTGCCTCAAGGGGGAGCATCTTTACTCTCAATTCAGGCCATGCTTAATTAGCTTGTCATATCAGTACAAGATATAGATAAAAACTTGGACTCTCTAACACCCCGAGTATCAGCCCCAGAGACCAGGATGGACCAATACGAGCAAACAGTCCAGAGGACTGAAAAGTCTGTTCATAAGGCTTGTGATACAACCACAAAACATATAAAAGAACATTCTTTGCAACACCAATGACCAGAGGTTGGTTGAGAACCAAGCCTGAGAGACAAATCTATGTGTACTGGGCCTATCTGAGTCTGCTGAAGGGAAGCATTGCCTACTCTTTGCCCATTCTCTTTTACCCTCTATACTGGGTCTATCTGAGGATGATGTACCAATTTCTATAGAGAATACTTATTATATTACTCTGAGATGGGCTTCAGGGGACTCGAAGGTACCTTGAACTTTGCTAATTGTCTGCACAGGAGTCAGAGACCGGGATCAGGTACTGGATTTGGCAAGAAGACACTGAACATTGAAATAGGAAAAGGACAATGTGCAAATCTTCCTGGATTTGTCATACAGTACTAGACAGAGGCGCCAGGCTTTTTATGGTATCCAGGGCCACCTTAGGCATCTGAAAAGTCAACATCAGCTTTTGCTTCCTGTGCAGTCGAGGCTGACATGGCATGGCAGTTGAGGCTGATATGGCAGGGAGAGTTACACCAGTTTAATGAGCCGAAGCATGCTGACAAAATTGTCCAGCATATTGAGCAGGAGATGGAGAGGTAGGAGAAGGAGATGTTTCCTTGGACGATGATTGATGTTTGTATGGGACTTCCATTGAACTGTAAGTTTTGATGTGGATTGGGGTTGGGCACATGGGGTGTTGGCATTGTAGATATAACTTTATTATTCTATTAATCCTATCCTGAGCATGGAAGCCACACTCGTTCTGGTGATGACCTCAATAGCTTTTGTAATATATGGGACTGTGCCCCTCCAGGCTTCACTTTGTTGTGTACCTTAATATATTTGATCCGAGTTGAGGATTTTCTTTATCCACTACATTGATAGACTGTGAGGGTCACAGTGTAAGTTCCTTTAAGTTTCTTTATGCACATACTCCATCCTCATACTGATATCTATTTTCTTAACTCATTGCCTCCACAGGAGCTCTTTGATGTTGCACCACTTGTCTCCTGTATACTGTTAACAGTAAATCATGGGCCTTTCCAAACAAAATCAAGCTACAGTCAGCATGCCACAAACAAATCCTAATAGCTCAAGAACCATAAGTGCTAGACACAAAGTATGAGTGGCATAAAATTACCTTTCAAATGGAGGTATGCAAATAACAATATGTAATTTTGTTTTTTTCTATTCTGGTTGAAACAGTAAAACAAAATATTTTTTTCACTAAAACAGGCAACATAAGCGATACACACCATACCATAAACAAATGAGAATAACTCCTAAAGTATACATGATATACACAAAATATCAGTGGCAAAGTTGTTCGACACAAAATTACCTTTCCAATGGTGGTATGCAAATAATAATATGTAATTTTGTTTTTTTTCTGTGCCAGTTGAAACGGCAAAAAAAAAATATTTTTTTCACTAAAACAGGCAACATAAGCCATACACACCATACCATAAATAAATGCAAATAACTCCTAAAGTATAGATGATATACACAAAATATCAGTGGCAAAGTTGTTCAGCATAAAATTACCTTTCCAATGGTGCTATGCAGTCAATATATATTATATTCTGTTACACTGTATATTAAAATATATAAGTGACTTCTCCAGACATTGCAAGGGCACACTGGGAGTCAGTAGCTGACTTCTGCAGGCGTCCTCAGGATGCACCAGTGTATTTTACTGACGACAACAGGTGTCTGCTAGGAGACAATGAGTTAACCCACAGTGTCTGGGGGAAGGGGACATTTTACTTATGATGTCTGTCATGCTACATAGGAGAACCTAGGGGTGTTTTATGTTTTTATTGAGGAAGCTGTTTGACCTAGTTAATTGATGACTCTGTTGAATACTGTTATGTATATATCCTGTTGGCTCATTTGTTCCCCCTTTGTTCCTCTGTATGCTGCATGCAATGGGGATAATGTTCTTGTTCACCAGCTGGTTTTTCCCCCTATGTAGTAACTGCTGGGTAGGTGTCCTACAGTTCGCTTGTGTTTGTAAGATCATGGTGTGTTACATTTTTACATATATCCTCATGTGGATGTAATATTTTGTAAGTTTTGCCTTGCAAAATTAATAAATATATAATACAAAAAAAACCCACCAACTTCAAAGCATTTTTGGAAAGGAATTTTAGTTAACTGTTGGGAGATACGATAGAAGTAGCTTACAAGCCTGAAACTGGCCATTTATTTTAAATGTCCTTTGCCAACAGTAACAAGTTATTTATTTATTTATTTTTGCATATGCCATTCACACTCCATTTCATAAGAATGCAAGCAAACAGTAAGTGTGAAACTGTCAAATCCTCCTGGAAACTACATAAATATATTTTAGGATAGAAATTCAGGTAATCTGAAAAATATTCCAGCTGAAACTTTTCTGGTATTCCTTTCATTGATCACATCGGTAACTATCAACATGCCAGATGAGACTTTTTTTGTTGTTGTTGTTATTTGTTTACTCAGCGAAATCATTGGCATGTCTACAATTATCCTGTTTTTTTGTTTTTTGTTTTTGTTTTTTGTCTTTTGTTAATGTGAGGCACAGTGGAACACATTGTTTGCATTTGTAATTGGAAAGACAGATCTCTTACCACAGTTATCACAGTGAGCATTATATTAATGTTGCTCTTTTTTGAGATGTGATGTGAACATGAATTATTTAAATAAATAAGAAGCTATCTGCACTTTTGTACTGTACATATCAACTGTGTCCCTTCAGCCAACAGAGAACCAGTTCACTCAGTTTTTGGAGCAATTTGGCCTCCACTGAAATTGGAGTCACACTGAAGTAGAGAAATTAATTGCTGTGACAACAGACAGTGGTGTAAGTGGGCTAATCTTTCTTCCAAAAGACAATGTGTGAAAGTGAAGTTAGTTGGGAGGGGTTGAATTCTTGTTTCCCTTGTCTTTCACACTCACTGTTTAAACAAACATAGTCATTTAGTTTGGGGGAGGGATGGCTTGCTTTAATTCCTAATCCTTTTAGCAGCTATTGGGAAGAATTGTGCTTTGTTTTACATATTTGAATTATTTTTATCCCCAATTTTGCCCTCTTTGTTCTCCTCTCATTCCCCCATTCTAACTGTTGGAGTGGCCATGGCTGCACCCTTCCCCCAGCAGGGAGAGTGAGCAAGCTGCCACCTTCACAGCTACTGATGGTAATTTGTCAATGAGCAGGGGGATGTATGTATGCCAGGGCAACCACCACTCTTCCTCTATCTCTCTCCCTCCCTTGGGTGCTGAGTGCCTCACCTTCACAATGCATTTGACCAGCAGTCAGACATTAACCCTTCTCCCAGGCAGCAGCCTGGTGTGCTGACAAACAACCAGACCAGACCCTTTTTGATTATTTCGGGTTAAAATGCCCCGATGTTGTCCTTTTTATCTACTATTGAACATTATGGTTAAAAGGGGCATATGACTACATCATGAGGTTTTAAAATGGCGCTGACCACTAGTGTTCCAATAAAAGCACAGTAAAGATGGAACAACAAAAGAAATTTAACTAATATTAAAAAAAACTCTGTTACAGAGGGTAATGATTTATAGGTTTGCGTAGTTCTGCCTTAATATAATATCACACTGTCCCCTTAGTCACATATAACATTAACATAGCAACAACTGAAACAAAATGAATGCAATAGACAGTATGGTATAAACTAGGGATAGAGAGAGAAAGCAAGAATGTAAGAATGAAAGAGAAAAAAAGAGAGAAATAATTTTTTTTTTACTGCAGTCTAGCAAATATGACAATAGGTTTGTAAGAAGCAATAAAATAGCTCTGTAAGAAGCAGGGAACCCTGTAATATTAATGAAGAAACATTTCACCAGCAAGATGGGAAATGGAGCTGTATGTAGCCAAGGGCTGTTTTTAGGCATAAAATGCAAAACAAAAATAATCTCTTCAAAAACAAAAAAGACAGAACATATGGAACTCATTACTGCAGAACTATATACGCAGGATGGTTGTTGTGATAAATGGGTATGCAGTGAGAAGTCACAACCTGAGTCAGACATTGTAGTTTCTCATTGGGGAGGGAGGGGGCAGCCTAAGCTCAGCCCAGCTGATGTCTGATTTTACAATGTTATTTGCCCAGGATAAATGTAACACCTTGTTTTCAGTAAAGGTCCTGTTTCTACTCAGTGTTACAGCTTGGGGAGTGGAAACATGTGGAGGTCAAGAGGACATGTTCAGGATCATACACTTAAACAGTGGCTATGTTGAGATTCATACCTGGAATATTAAATGGAACAAAATGATTTATTATTACGACAGATTTTGAGTGAGAGGCTATATGCAATATTGTTCTTTAAAACTAAATTACAGGACTCGTGCCTGTAGGGATTTTCTGTTCTTAACTTCATAAAACAATTGTCTCAGCACGTTATGGAGACTTGTGGAGACTGAGTGCAGGGTAAAGTCCCTAATATGGAGCCAAAACATTTTCTTTGGAGCCTGAACTCACACCTTGGCTCAATGTACAGTATATGTTTAATTTAAAATTGGAATCCTGGGGCATGGTTTAGCCCTGATCCAGCATGGCAGCTTAGGTACTTGCTACTCAGACACTGGGACAAAATCCGATAATATCCAGCATCTGGGTGCTATTTTCTGGCTAGCGGGTGGAAATCTAATACTAAGGGAACTATCCAGCATCCTAATTGTTGGTTTATTTTCATTTGGCTTCCTCAAGGATGAGCTATGACTAAGTCCCCTCCAGGAGCACCTTGGGCCTACAAGATGGCCTCTCCTCCCTCCTCCCTTGGAGAATCCACCAGGACTGAGCAAATGTTCACACAGATTGTGAACCAAATGACACAAATGACAATTGCTATGAACACCCCCATCCCCAACCACCCCATGCTACACTCCTTTTATAGAGTATCACTGTCATGACATTTACGGTAGCAAAGCAGGAAGAAGAGGATCAGAGGGGTATCCACACAGTGTCCTCACTTACAGGGGCACAAGTAATTTAACTTGTTATAACAAGTTATTAAACACAAAAAAAATCAAACTTTTGCTTTCATTTTCCTCCTAATTATTCAGACCAGGTTATAAACTCGGCAACTCCAGTGGAATCAATATTATTAGCTGCAGGAACTGTGGGACACTTTTCAAAAGGGCAGTTATACAGGATTTAGGATGCTGTCCTACATGCTGGATTATTGGAGATCTAAGGGCTCAGCTGTAGGCAGCATGGGCAGAGATTTCACACCTCAAATCACATATTCAGGAGGAAATATATTATAAGAACCACCTGCCATTTCCCCAACATCCAACTGAAGCACCTCGACCACAGAGGGTAGTTGGTTTGGGAGGTTGGTAAGTGGTAGGAGGGGCAAATCGGGTGCCCCATCATTCAATGCTCTCCAACGTATTACCTCCACAAACCACATAAAAACTACAAACAGGTATCTGTCTCTATCTCCAAAATCAAACAAAGGGGCAGAAGACACTGCTGAGCAGGACACTGCAGCACAGGATCTAGCACAACAAAACGCACCCAAAACAGGGACCAAAACAAAAAAAAAAGCAAAAAGGAAATCCAAAACACTTCTGATCATAGCAGACTCTAAGATTTGGGGAGTTGATACTTACCTCCAGCCAGGGGTAATGGTCATATGTCTCCCAGGTACAGCAGCGTGGAGATACACTGACCATATTGCTAAAATCATGCAGGAAACAGGAGAAAACATCAATGGCCTGGTACACAATGGGGCTACAACTCTCTCCAGCCAGTCAGTTGTGGAGGCCAAGGAACACCTGACCAGGCTATGAGGCACACTGTCATCCATTTCATCCTGCATCTCCTTTTCTGAGATCCTGCCAGTCTGGGAGAGGGGGCAGATGAACAGAAGGTCAGAGAAGGGGAGATAGGGGAGCTAAACATGTGACTCAAGGGCTGGTGCCAGAAAAAAGGACACAAATTTGTAGGTAACTGGCAACAGTTTTGGGAGTGAAAGTTCTTTAAATTTGATGGCCTGCATCTGACTAAGGAGGGAGTCAGTGCATTGGGGCAGAAGTTTGACATCTTTGCAGAATATTTAAACTAGTCAATGGGGATAGGGGTGTAGCACCTGATACATTGAATGGGAAGAACACCCCTCCACCCTCAGCTAGTGATCAAAGAGGAGTTCAGCATGTTTGTAGTTTATTTGCATCACCAGGTAAGGAAAAAGGTCCAGCTCCCCACACAACATGTAGGGGAAATGCTGGACCTCGCCCAACAACTAATGCACTGAAATCTGGCTAATGGAAAATCATGTACACAAATGCCTGCAGTCTGGGAAACAAGATCCCAGACCTGCAGGCAACAATGACAGAGGCTAAACTGGACATAGTAGCCATTAGCAAGATGTGGCTCACCAGTAACCACATTTGGAAGACATCAGTACCCGGCTATGTACTGTTCAGAAGAGACTGAGGTGTAAAAGGGGGGGGTAGCCCTTTATATCAATGAAAATATCAAAGCTACAGAAATTCAGAATACACATAAGTAGCCAGAAGAATGGTGGGTCTCCCTGGAAACAGGAAATGGGACAGCCATATGAACTGGGGTTGTCTACAGGCCTCCAGACCAGGGAGAGGGCACAGACACATTACTGTTAGAAGATATACAAAACATGACAGCTAAAGGGGAGGTTCTGATAATGGGAGACTTCACCATGCCAGATACAGATTGGTCAATACCAGCAGGAACATCCACCAGAACTAGACACATAGTGGACTCCCTGCTGGGGGAGGGCTTCAAGCAACTGGTACAACAACCTCCAAGAGACAGGGCTATCCTAGATCTAGTAATTACTAATGGGGAAAGGATCACAGAACTCTAGGTAGAAGGTCACCTGGGGCCAGTAACCATCACATGGTATGGTTCAATTTGGCCACTAGAACTTAATCATCCCATTCCAAAGACTTTGATAAGATGGGCGACAGAGTTAAGCTAGTCCTGGCAAGAAGAAGTACGGGTGAGGGGGTACAGGCAAAATGGGCAAGCATTAAGGATGCAATACTTGAAGCAACATCCCATTGAGTTAGGGAGAAATACAAGAGCAAAGAATCAATCAATCAATCAATCAATCAATCAATCAAACTTTATTTAACTAGGCATAAACACCATTGAGCAAGCTCATTTTCAAAGTGGTCCTGGACATTAATACAATACAATACATAATCACAGATGTGGTAGCCAAGAAACAAAAGCACTGTACAGGTAAAGGTTGATATAGACCTATACATACAGGTCTGACATAGGTACACGCAGTTACAATTCATAATAAATTCACAGAAGAGAGAAGAGACAACAATCCAAGGCTGTCTCCACTAAATAGAAGCTAGTACCTTCATGATAATAGTAGGGAGGGGAAAGAAGAGAGTGTAAGTGTGCTTGGAAGGAGAGGATAGGATGAAGAGGACCAAGAATGGAGGAGATAGGCTAGTAAGTGCTGGGTATCCCTTATTAGGGATGTGAGTTGAGTGAGATTCTGAAACATAGGATTCGTAGGAGGAGCCAGAAGCTAAGGGCTCATAGACGCCTAAAACAGCTGCATGTTTCCTTCAGATATTCAGCTATCAGAACTTTGAATGTGAATAGACCTGGAAGTGAGGAAAGCTTTAATGAACTTTGCATGGTGTTCCATAGCGATGGGAGTGAAAAACTGATTGCGGCCGAGCCATAGGTTGTTTTCACTCTAGGAATCTGGAAACAAAGTATGGAGTAGTGTCTCAAGCCATAAGATACTGTGGCACGTTCGAAGAAGCTCGAGATGTATGCAGCAAGGTTATCAGACAGTGCTCTAAAAGAGCCAGAGGAGAGCATTTCTTTTCCTCCTAGTTGAGAGTGAGGGCCATCCCGTCTCTTGGTACAGTAGGCAGTGGTGAGTGCAAAGAGGCAGGTTAAGGATAAATCTTAAGGCTTGGTGGTGAAGCGTGTCGAGTTTGTTGAGCACTGATGAGGGGCAATGATTGTAGAGAAAGTCAGCATAGTCCAGTACGGGTAGGAATGTAAATTGCACTAGTCTCTTTCTGGCTTCTGTGGTAAGCAGATGTTTAATACACTAGAATAAGCCTAACCGCTGTCTTAGTTTTTTCAAAGAAGGAGGAAATCACTTTGGTTCTCAAAAACAATAGCAGAAAAGGTCAGAGCCAAAAGACTTGCCTTCAGGAAATATAAGGGAATGCAACAGGACGAAGATAGGGAGGCACACCAAACTTTTCTAAGGGAAGCAGGGAAGGCAGTAAAGCAGGCAAAGGCCTAAACCTAGAAAACACTAGCACGAACAGTAAAAGAAGGGGACAAGACTTTCTATAGATACATTAGTGAAAGGAGAAAGTCCAGAGGGGATACTGCTAAGATCAAAGGGGATAAGGGGGAGTGTGTGGAGGAGGACCAAGGAAAAGCATCTATCCTAAATAGATACTTCTGCTCAGTATTTACTGAGGAGAAGGCAGGGCAGGGCCCACAGCTCAGCACCATGGACACAGGGGGAGGGAGGTGTGCAGAAGTCCCTTCACAAAAGAAAGGGTCCTACAAGAGCTCGCTAAGCTCGGGGTGGACAAGGCAATGGGACCAGATGGTATACATCCCAGGGTACTAAAGGAACTAATGGTGGAACTAGCAGAGCCATTATCAGAACTGTTTCATGAGTTTCTGGGCACATGAGAGGTCCCGGAAGACTGGAGAAGGGCTCATGTGATCCTGCTCCACAAGAGTGGTAGCAGGGAGGAGGCAGGGAACTACAGACCGGTCAGTCTTACCTCAGTAGTAGGCAGGATTATGGAGGCACTCCTTAAGTAAAGGATAGTGCAACACCTGGAATCCATAGGAACACAGGATCCAAGACAGCATGGGTTTACAACAGGAAGGTCCTGTCAAACTAATCTCATAGATTTCTTTGATTGGGTAACCAGAGTGGTGGACCAAGGGGGTGCAGTTAATGTCATCTACCTTGACATCAGCAAGTCTTTTGATACTGTTCCACATAGAAGATTGATTAATAACCTGGGTAGGCTTGGGGTGGGTCAGAAGTTGATCAACTGGGTGACAAACTGGTTGGCGGGTAGAAAACAGAGAGTGGTGGTAAACGGTATACAGTCAGAAGAGATGCAAGTCACAAGTGGGGTACCTCAGGGATCAGTCCTGGGGCCAGTCCTATTAAATGTCTTCATCAGTGACATTGCAGATAGACTGGAGGGTAAGGTTTGTCTCTTTGCAGATGACACCAAGATCTGCAACAGAGTACATGATCCAGATGGGGTGGGTAGAATGAGAAGAGATCTGGATAAACTGGCAAAATGGTCGGAAGAGTGGCAACAGGGGTTTAATACAAAGAAGTGCAAGATCATACACATAGGGAAGAGAAACCCTGAAGCCACCTATAGGTTGGGAGGGGAGTTACTGGCAATCACAGGGGAAGAAAGAGACTTGATGAAAGATGACCTGAAATCATCCAAGCAGACCACTAAAGCAGTAGGTAAGGTTAGGGGCATGTTGGGGTGTATTAGTAGGGGTATCACAAGTCATAAGAGGGAGGTAATAATCCCTCTTTAGAAGAAACTGGTTAGGCCCCATCTAGAGTACTGTGTGCAGTACTGGAGGCCGCACTTTCACAAGGACATTAACAAAATGGAGGCAGTCCAGAGAAAGACAACCATAATGGAGCAGGGACTGCATCAGAAAACATATGAGGACAGATTAACGGAGCTCAATATCTATACCCCAGTGCAAAGGAGGGAGAAAGATGATATGATAAAAATATTTAAACACCTTAAGGGCATTAGCAAGGTGAAAGAGTCTAACATGTTTCAATATAAGAAAAATAGCAGGACAAAAGGACACAGCATGAGATTAGAGGGAGGCTGATTAAGGGTTAATGCGAGGACGTTCTTTTTCACAGAAAGGGTGGTGGATGCATGGAACAGCCTACCTCAGGAAGTGGTGGATATGAATACAGTTCAGGGCTTCAAACAGGCATGGGATAGGCATAAGAGAGCAATACAGATGAGTATTAATAGATAGGCCATTGTAGAGTAAAGGCCTATGACACATTCATAAGGTAAAAAAAATGGGCAGACTAGATGAGCCTTGCGGTCCTCATCTGAGGTCAATCCTCTATGTTTCTATAATAACACTGAAGCTATGCAGAATATAGAAGCCCATCCATTTCAATCAGAAAGGAGAACTGGCTCCCACGATGTGGCCTTACAGCAAATTATGGGGGACATGAGGGAGTAGGCCAGAGCCATTCAGTTCTTACAAGGTAAAGTTGATGACTTAGAGAATCAAAGTCATCATAATAATCTGAGGTTCGTTGGGTTCCTGGAGGGGGTTGAACAGAGAGACCTGATTGGTTTCCTGCAGAAGTCTCTCTCCCCTCCAGCTCCTTGACTTGCCGACTGGGACTGTATTACAAATAGAGCATGCTCACTTCTCTCTTGCTGCCCCTCCTCAGCCTGGAGAATGGCCCTGTCCCATGTTAGCTCACTTTCTTGACTTTCATCAAAAAGAAGCAATCTCTGTGGCTGCTAGAGAGAAAGGGCAGCTGATGTGGAAAGGCCAAATGGTACATTTATCAGAAAAAAGGAAAGCATATACAGAATGCCTTAAGATTTTGCACAACTTGAATATTTCCTTTTCTCTTCACTACCCCATCACTATGCGGGTAATCCACGATGGTACCCCCTTGCAGTTTACTAGCCCTGAAAGCCTTTTGGACTTTCTCAGAAAAACATACCCGATGGAGTTTAGGGGTCCTGAAAGTCCTGGTAAAGACGGCTGCTCCTCCTCAGTGAAGAATGTAGAGCCTGGGCAGCTCGCTTTCTCGCCACATCAGCCTGCTCGCATGGAGGGCCAGGTAATTGAGGGCTTGCTCCCCCCATGCTCCAAAAAACAGCACACTCAGCAGCACCATGAAAGGAAGCACCATCTGGCAGACAGGGTGAGGCCCAACAGCCTGGGGAGCACCATGAATTCAGTTACTGAAAAGACCTCCACTCTACAGACCTTCTACTCTCCTAACAAGTATGCAGCCCTGCAGCAAATCCCCTTGGAAGGCCAGGAACATATAGAGACTGATGCCGTACCACAGGACAGCCTTAAGCACTGCAGCCCACCAGACTCGGACAATACATGGGCCACTAGAGTGGCGGCGGGTCTACTCACCGTGAAGGACATTCAGGGAGATCAAGCTATATCCTCTTCACATCAACCAGACCTGGGTAGTGCAGCAAGGTAGATGGAGGGTATACACCCTGTTGAGCCAACTGGAGTGACCTGAAGTGGCCTCAGATAAGTACAGTACTTTAATCTCTTGGTGATGTGATATTTGGGAATGTGTGTGGGTGGGGGCTGAGATATTAGGAGTTGCTTTTATGCCTTGGCTGGGTGGCCTTACTGTTTTCTCTCCCTGGGTCCCCCCCCCACCACCATCACCATTGAGCTCTAGATGGAGGCTTGATGCTGGAGGGACTGGTGGTCAATCTGCCGATCACTACACTCTCTGAATCTCTGGTCCTAACTGTCCACATCACCTGCCCAGATAAACTTTCTCCCCATACCTCTCGGGGTGCTTGGCAATATGGTGGCTGCCGAACTCAGACTTAATCAGGACAGAACCTGTCTTTGAAGGGACTGTTATGCTTTGGTGGTGGGCTTTTAGTCACAATGTTGTTTCTTTTTCCTTTTTAACTATTTTCTTGCTGTCAGGGGTTGTGAGAACATGGGGTATTAGCCCTAGATCCCACAAGAGCCTACACAGATTACACCCGGGTGCCCCCTTTTAGAATAGTTTTGGGCTTAGCCGAGGCATGTGTTGGGCCATTATTAATATGGAAGTACTGTGTTTATTTTTGTCTGTTTTTCTTGTTCTCACCCCCCCCATGCTTCAGCCCATTAAGGGGTCCCTCCTCACCTGGAACATAGCTGCTCCTCATGCTACGGGAATCAGCCTAGTATACCCCCCGATTGCAATGGGATTTTTCTGGGCTGGGAGGGAGGTTTGGACATTGTTGTCCCTGTTCTTTACCTACCCAGGATATTGGTGGGACAGAGGGAGGTCGTCTGTGCTCTGGGGTCTCCCTGACAAGATCTAACAATATGGCACCTCTTTATGTCCCACTGTAGTGAGGAGTGCCTGGGCTGCATGCCAGGATACACGCATCTGGATTGGATCCTGGTAGATTTTACTCCATCCCCCATGGGAGCTGGATGGGGCCTTGGCAGTGCTTCTTCCAGCCTTTTGCCTCCTTGCTGTTTGGATAAACTGGCTTCAGCTGCTGGTATTATAGTTCTTAATTTATTTATTTATTTATTTTATTTACTGTAAATTCGGAATTACAAACCTTTGAGTCAAAGACTCTTTTGCAAAGGCTCCACGTCGGTTACAGAGGGTGGAGGGGGGAACACGAGTTGGGGGAAGACAGACGGAACAGGCAAGTTATATACAAGCACAAATTATTTACAGATTTATGTACAATCACATTTTAGTAACATTAGCTCTCCGGTGGTTACAGAGGGTGGAGAGACATATGACAGTAAAGGCAATGGAAGGCAACTTTCAATACATAATAAACAAGTGGTATTACTGATTTAATTGTCGGTATGATGGCAGAGAGACTTTTTTTTTTCTCTCTGGTTTGGGCAGGTAGGAGACATACCTTCGACCCCTGGGTTGAGCATGGGGAGGTTTAGAAAGGCCTGAAGGGCCCCTGTGTGGGTGTGGGGGAGGGAGAGGAGACAGGTAGGCCAACGTAGCATTCACATTTTGAGCTACCCAGTAGGAAGGTTTTTAGGCCTGCTTTGAAGAGATGGATGCTGCGGGATTGGGAGAGGGAGGGCGGAAGAGTGTTTAGCCAATTGGGGGCACGGTAGCGGAGGGATCTCTGCGCAAGGGACGTTCGGCATGGGGGAACAACGAAGGATGTGGAAGCCGTGAGTCTGGTAATATGCCTGAGAGGGGCCGGTTTGATGATGTGGTGAAGGGTGTGGTTAATGTGTGTTTGATGTTATGGGCCTGTTGCTCATTGGTTTTAGTTAAGATTTTTATGGACCAGGCAACTGCATATACATGCCACAAAGTTATTTATGTTTTAGAAATACAGGCACAAGTGGAAAAGACAGGAAAAGGTGCCTTGCACAGGGTGCCAGATCAGACTGCAGCCTTGATGATACCCGTGCGACTGCCCCCTGGTAAATGACTTTCTCTGCCCCTGGATTATGGATGATCTTTATGCTTACACCTGGAATGTTCGGGGCCTAAACACCCCGGTAAAATGTAAGCAGGTGTTGTCCCATTTAAAGAGGCTGCAGTCGGGCCTGCCATTCCAGCAGGAAACAAAGTTGAGTAAACAAGACCACAACAAACTAGGTAGGGATTCGGTAGGGCAGGTAATTTTTCATCTGCCTCTACTTAGCAATGTGGGTAGCTATCCTGCTATATAAAACCCTCAAATGCACCCTGGCCCAACATAAACATGATATCCAGGGTAGGTGGGTAATGGCCCTTATGGATACCCCGGAAAGTCTGCTGATACTTAGCAACATCTGTGGCCCAAATGAGGATGCCCCCGTGGTCTTCTATGAGGTAGCTCAGGCTTTAGGCTCACATACCTAGACCCCCATCCCGATCATTCTTGGAGGGGAGTTTAACCTCCAGTTAGACCCACAGATTGAACAGAGCTCCACGAGCATGGAGCACCTCTCCAAAGCTTGGCTCTCACTACAACAACTCATGGTGGATGTGGGTCTGACTGATATATGGAGGGACTTTCACCCGAGAGAGAGAGACTATATTTTTTTCTCTCTGGTCCATGGCTCACACAGCTGGATAGACTACTGGCTGATCTCACCTGGCATTGCACACCTATCGGTCACCTCAGAGATCATGCCAATGGTCATTTCAGATCACTCCCCAGTCCATCTCTACCTCCTTTGGGGTGCCCGGTCCCCTCCATGCTCAACCTGGAGGCTGGATCCATTATTGCTCAGGGACCCAGAATTTAAACCCTGGCTTACAGCAGAGGTGGCTCAATTTATAAATGAAAATCCGCACTCAGACACTTCACCTGGTACTAGTTGGGAGGCTCTTAAAGCCACCCTAAGGGGAGGGCAATTATGGGTTTTGCCTCCAGAAGATGGAGGAATAGGAAATAACTTCTTAAATCTCTGGAGGAACAACTAAAGATTTTGGAGCATCAGTCCCAGCAAAACCAACATTTTAATATCCAGTCCTCTCTAGGCCACAACATCATTAGTTTGCAGCTGGAAATCAATGATCTTTTGGCCCATAAGGCTGAGGTAGACATAGAAACATAGAAGTTGATGGCAGATGAGGACCGCAAGGCCCATCCAGTCTTCCCATTTCTTTTTCTACCTTATAACTGTGCCATCGGCCTTTGCTCTGTCAATGGCCTAGCTATTCATACTCATCTGTATTGCTCCCTTATGCCTATCCCATGCCTGTTTGAAGCTGCACTGTATTTATATCCACCACTTCCTGAGTTAGGCTGTTCCATGCATCCACCACCCTTTCTGTGAAAAAGTACTTTATCACATTACCCCTTAATCAGCCTCCCTCTAATCTCATACTGTATCCTCCACTTGAGACATAGGTTTTGGGAAGGGGAAGAAAAAGGGGGGAAATCACTAGCCTATAGACTCCGGAAACAATAGGCGGAGAGGTATATCCAGGGTTACGGGATCAGACAGGGAAATCCTGTACAGACCCAGTCCAAATCAATAAAATCATGGAACATTTCTACACAGAGCTCTATAACTATTCCTGCTCTATGGATAGGAACAGAATACAGAGTTTTTTAGCCTCCCTTAATCTCCCCAAACTGTCTCCACAACAAGCAGCCTCATTAGATGTTCCCGTCACTTCAGTGGATGTGGAAACAGCTCTGAAAGTTATGAACTATGGTTAGGCTCCTTGGGAAGATGGTGTTCCCCTTGAGATTTGGCGGATGGTGTCTCCTCAAATTTCCCCACTTCTCTGCCTAATGTATTATGATGTTCTAGTGAATGACACTTTCCCCCCATCTATCTGGGAAGTTGTGATAGCTGTCTTTCCTAAAAAAGGGAAAGGACCCCACATTACCCTCCAGCTACCGCCCCATCTCCCTTATTAATGTGGACAGTAAGCTATTTGCCAAAATACTATCCACAGGATTAAACCTGCTTCTCCCCTTCTCATTCACCCATCACAAGTGGGCTTTGTGCCTGGGTGATACAGCAAGGACCATATTCGATCCATGGTTGCTATACTTCTTCATGCCAAATCCATTCCCACTGCAGCGGCGGCAGTAGCCATAGATTTTGAGAAGGCTTTTGATTCCCTGGAGTGGGACTATCTGGTACAAGTTTTGCTACACCTAGGGTTTGGTGAGCAGTTTAGGGGTTGGATAGCTGCATTATACCAGCACCCAAAAGTTAAAGTCCTGACCAGTACAGTCCTGTCTGAGCCCTTCTCATTATGTAGGGGCACCAGACAGGGCTGTCCCCTGTCCTCCCCTTCTGTTTGTGCTGGCAGCAGAACCACTGGCAGAAGCCATATGACAACACCCCAACATACACGGGGTCACTATTGGGAATAGGCCATATACCATGTTTATGTATTCATATGAACTTCTGGTCCCACTGGAAAAAGTTGAAACCTCTCTTCTAGTGCTGCTAGCCCTTCTAGCAGAATTTGCAACACATTCCAGACTGAGAATAAATCACTCAAAGACCGTGGTGCTTCCCTTAATACCTCCTGCACCCGTACCCTGGTTGCTCCCTATGGTCTTTGCTGGACACCGGAAGCGCTGGTCTACCTGGGGGTACATATCACCCAGGACCTCACTAAAATGTGGGATCTTTATTTGAAGCCTTTAGTGGCTGAGCTTAACATGGAGTTGGAGAGATGGCATGCACTGCACCTCACCCTCGTGGGGAAAATCTCTGCAATAAAAATTATTTCAGTGCCCAAGCTGCTAAATGCTATATTCCATATACCACTGGAACTTCCCAATAAGTGGTATCAGATCATAGATGTGACCTTTAGTAAATTTATCTGGGGCCATAAATAACCTAGATATAGCAGGAACAAACTGAGAGCCCATTGTAGAGAAGGGGGTTGGTGTCTTCCATAGCTTGAGGGGTATAAGTGGCCTTACTCTATGGCCCAAATTTTGCAGTGGTTTACCCCTCTAGCAGAAGACTGTCCCCAATGGCTGCATATAGAACAGTCATTGGCTCAGGCCCACAGCCTGCCTCTCCTGATCTATACTCCCCTTCCTAAATAGATGATCTCTCACCCTACAATTGCCCCCTCAGTTAAAACTTGGAACAAAGTACACATTAAGCTTAAGGCAGACCAATGCCCTCTCTCCTGGATGCCCCTTTGGGGTAATCAGAAGCTTCAGGTAGACAACAAACCCCTGTACTGGTCCCAATGGGAGATTAATTGTATAGCATCTGGCAATGCAAATTAATCATACCATTCTGGAAGCCAGTGTGTGGACTGGCCTCTCAAATCATTGGTTATGAAATAGGAATGGATCCTCTTTTCTGGCTACTGGGCATAGCAATCCAACACTTGCATCTGAAGCCATCTCAAAAACATTGGCTTGCTCTTCTCAGTATCCAGGCCAGGTGGCTTATTTTGTGCCACTGGAGAACTGTGGACATCCCCACCATGTCCGAACTCCTTAACACATTTACTAGGATGACATCCTTAGATCATCTCTCGCTTGTTATTTTAAACACCCTACCAAAGTTCTACTCTTGCTGGCACCCTTTTACTACTTATCTAAAACCCAGAACAGGAATAGGGTGAACTACTCCCAATTTTATGTCTGTGTTAAATTTTGTGCTAAATACTCCTTAGCTGATTGGTTGGTGTGTCCTGATTCATAACTATCCACTATACTTCCTTAAAAAAACTGTTGGTGATGTGTAATATTAGTTGTGTGTTGCCTGGTCTTTATGTTGTATTGTTTTATGACTACAGGTGAAGAGAATGCACCACAGGAAGGGTTTAGATGCAAGGCTTGGCTCCGCACATTGTTCCTGATACAGGTTACAGACCATCACAGTTGATAGGTGCTGCCCCTTCTTATACAGCACAATCTTAATTGCAAAACAGGTATGTTATGATTGAATTTTACACTTGTCACTTGACCTGTATTCTCTGACAACTTGTGTCACTTTATTTGTACTGTAACAACATTTGTATGTTGGAAAACTTAATAAAGACTATTAACAAAAACAAATTGGAACCCTAAGTGTGGTGCTCATACATGGATGTGATTTGCTGATATGTGAGCTATCATGTTTAGTGGAGAGTTGTTCTTTTATGACATTATGTACTTTGGGGAGAGTGGGGATGGCTTGATGGTGACAACAGCACTAGTTCATATGAAATTTTGTTTTGTCTAATTTGTACATTATTTTCTTAAGCTGTTTTTAGCTAACGTTCACAGAGCTTATGATTGCAGCACAACTGATGGATTTAGCAATTAGATAAAAAAAGGGGAAAGATTGCAAGCATACAAGCATCTCCCAGCGCATATTAAAGGAATAATGCTAGGTGAACATGGACTGAGGAGAACAGCTGCACAGTTACTGTTCACAGACATGGTCTCCTGTTCACTCGCACGGTCAGGGATCACGGTGTTCTTTTACTTTTTGGGGGGGCAAACTGTGAATAAACAATCAGACTACTGGGAAGAGGACAACTGCAAGCAAATGCAAAGTTTGTTAAGTCAGTGGGGGCAGATTTTTTTTACTTGCTTAGACATCCAAATGTGGGTGTTGTTTCCAGGAGCTGGCAAGCACAGCACATTTGAACTCTGCATGTACTCACATGATAGTGCTGCTATCTGGAGGAACAGAGAAGTAGTGGACTCAGGGCTTGGCTTCCTTTTTGTTTAACTTTTATTTTTTTTTTAATTGGGGCTCAGCTGGCCACTACTTGGGGTTGTGTGGATGCTGTATATTGAGGGAACGAGTGATCGACTGCCCCAGGGATGACTGCTGGCACTGTGAGTAGACAGGGCAGTGTCACTCATGGGAAATGGGCAGTGATTCATTTTACATGCTGCCATGTGTGATGCACCCATGATTGTGCTGGGACTAGAGCTGGGATGTTGTGCTGAGATAACATTCTGGGTATGTCCCCAGACTGACTAATCACAGTCTAGCATCCTTTCTTGCCATTGTATAATAAGCATTCTCCTCTTAGGTGATAAATGATTTTTTGTTAAATTTTGGGAAATTTATAAAAATTTCAGGAAGTCTTCTACTGAAAGGGGATCTTATGATATGATGGGAACATTTCTAAATCTAATCATGGTGAATAAATGTGATCACAGGAGATAAATGTGCTTATGTTAAAATTCAGGACATTTATATAAACTTCATGATGCCTTGTGCTAAAAGGGGATTTTACAATACAATGAACACATTTTATAAATATAACAATGGCAAACAAATAAGCTGTTACAAATGGATCCTAACAGAGAACTGTTCCAATGTTTTAAGGTTAAAAAAAAATCAATGCTCCTTATTTTAACTACATTTCTGTATAATATGTTTTGATTTATTGAATGTGGTTCCAACGGGAACATAATATATAAACCAAGGCTAAGTTAGAGATTTAGTAAATGGAAAGTATACTTCATCTAGCCTATATTATACTGAATAGATTACAGCATTATATCAATCACTTCAAATTTGAACAGTCCAACTAGGGGTGTACAGTAGCTTAGCGCGTTGATGTTCATTGCTCTGATTGTTGATGTGCTTTGCTTTTAGTAATTTTATTGTATATTTTAGGTGTGTCTTTTTTTAAAATTGTAATGACCAATTGATCAAACAATAAATTGAAATTGAACAGCACAGTATTACTGTAGCTGTTGTTTTGTCCACTTTAGATGGTTGAGGCTCCAGTCTGAGACCAAGATGATCATTACTGTCTATTGGCTGCAGAAGACCAGAAGCTACTCACATGGCCAAAACTCGTTTGCAATTTCATTATAAAAATGGATAGGAAAAACTCTTGATAGCTGATTGGTCTTTTGGCAGTCCCAACCAATATCTCAATAAAAAATCACGGTCTGAAAAAACTACATGAACAGACTTTTTTAATAGTACAGTATCAAGTTTATAATAACAATATGGCACTGGGGCACGTGTTGTGCTGGTTAACACCACTTCTCAGGTTGTTGAAGGCACTCAGGTGTGCCTTGTGCTTCAGAGCACGCCTGAGGTGTGATGCTAACCCAGATTTACACATGACCTGTCATGCCTTATTGCTTCATTAGCTCCCTCCGTAACTGACTCTGGACTGCTGTTTGTATGCAGGAGGTAAATATATCACCTTTTGGCACTGGCAGCAACATATTGGTGGCAGCATGAACCTGTTTCTTTTGCAGTATTTTTTATTACTGCACTGTACTGTACCAGGCGTCTGCCCACTTCCAGCATGCCCTGCCCTGTCTGGCAGCATCACTTATGTTTGCTAAAGGTTGCTGTTGCTTGTAGTTATGCTTGTAGTGTTAAGCCTTCATTGTTTTGTGTAAGAGATGCTGACAGTTTAGGTCATGAATGTGTATACAGAACTCATGCCTGACCTTACTGTGAATGAGCCTGCTCCTACAGTGCAAGATACTATACATTCTGTCACCACACTACTCCTTAGCTGTCAGTGGCTCTTTCAAGTAAATTTATAGACTTCTTACACTGTTTAATGAGGGTAAAATAATGTAGAAAATAGTTCTAGGTTTTTTTTGTCAATAACTGAACACTATCACTATTTAAAATTAAAAATCAAGGTTCTGCACGTGTCTGGGATGAGTGCTGAAACCAGCAGTTGCATTGCACATAGCTGCAGATGTGACATGGTTTTTGTATTTCCTGTGTATGTTTTACTTGCAGAAAATCTGATATTCAGAATTGCATACAACAAAGTGTTTCAAAATGATAGCTGAACCATTGGCTTTGAACTCAAAATTTGCATGAGATAGCCCAAAGTGACATGAACTCATGCACACACAAGTCCCAATCACCACCATTCAAAAATAACTAGTATTCTATGTGTATAATCGAACAGTCCTCTGTCATATCACAATATGAGCATGTTGACACCTGCTCCAATGCCACAAAAAAATCTGTATCTCTAGTACATGCACTTTGGGATTGATGCATTGTAAGGTTGAATGATTATGATTTAGACTTTTCCTTGAGCATGTCATTTTGGGCTCTCATCCACATTTTGAGTTCAAAGCCAAAAGTTCAGCTACCATTTCAAGCACTTTGTTGTATACAGTTCTAAAAAAAGATTTTCTGCAAATAGAATATATACAGGGAATACAAAAACATGTGCCATCTGTGGCTGACTGTGTATACCACGTATGATTGCTGGTTTCAGCTTTCACCACAGACACATGAACAGCCTTGTTTTCAGTTATTTGCAAGAAAACTGAAACTATGTTCTGCTTTATTATTTTTCACTCACCTAACAGTGTACTCAGTAGACACATTATTGTTAAAAACATGATTTTAATGATCATCTCAAAATATGCACTCTGATTAATAAACAAATGACAGTTTATGTCCTATTTAAAATCACTTACAATTGCAGCAGGAGAGAATGGGAAGAAATTATAGACTGTGGGGACACCTACAGGAAATTTACAATATATAAAAGCAAATGTTACTGGAAACAGTGCCACCTGGTGCATTTAAGATGCTGATAATGGTGAGTCAATTAATTTAGAACTTGGCACACCGCTGACACATACTTAATGCTTACTGACACATTAATGAGGCATTGCTCGGTACCACTCTCAGTACTGCAGCTACCAAGGTACACCTCATTACCAGTGAACTTTTATATAATTACAACTGTATGTGCAAATGTGCATGATAACAGGTAAAAGTCAATATGTATTACTTTCATTATGATTATATCCCTCTTCACTCTCCTGCACCCACTGTCTTTGTTTTCTCCCCTCAATCTCTGAACTGTAACTAATTGAAATTACAGACTAAAATAATTATGCATTAATAATGGTAGTGCTTACATCATAAACCATGGGGTGCTATTGCTGATGTTGTCCACCAAATGGAAATAATACGTTTTACATGCTTTAGCTACTCAGTCACTGCTGCTGCAGAGTGAATTATTATGGATATTTGGATGAATTTAGTATCCTGCTTTGAAATCTGGACATTTATAATTGCAGGACCTTTCCACATACTTAAGATACTATTATAAAGATCTCCACAAGTTGCAATATATCTTCAATAAACCACAACAACCCTTAACTGATTCATCCACCATTCCTCTACTACATCTTCTCTACACACCTCTCACCACCATCACTAAAATCATTTTGCAGCCATATTGGCTCTGACCAGAGTTTACTTTTCGTGTGGCAGTCTTCACATTTCCTCAGGTTGGTGCAGTTCCTTCTGCCTCCTGAATCCTGAAGCATCGTGTGTGTGTGTGTGTGTGTGTGTGTGTGTGTGCCATCCTGAGATGTGTTGTTACTGTGTAATCTGGGTAATGGGTAGCAAGTGTGTGCCAGCTGGCAACATGTCAGCGCTTGGTCACAGGTCATCCTTGGTGGCATCTCATAAAAAAAAAAAAAAATCAATTTATTTTTCTTGTGGCAATCTTCACATTCTCCCAAGTTTCTGCAGTTCCTTCTGAGTCCTGGAGCATCCTATCTGAGTGTCATCCTGAGTTGTGCTATTTCAGTGTGATCTGGGCAGTGGGAAGCAAGTGTGTGCCATCTGGCAGTGAGTTGGTGCCTGGCCACTGGTAGTCCTTGGTGGCATCTCATAAAAATGTAAAAAATAAGAACAAATGCAGTAAAAAAGTCTTCATCCAAATGGCTGAGTCCAGCAGCAAAAAATAGGGCAAGAAGATGGTGGCATGGGATCATCCAGTCACAGCAAAGAAAAAAACAAAGTATAGTGGGCTTGATTATAGACCTCTCAGGGCTTAACATTTTTTTTGAGGGGGAATTGCATGATTTGTGCTATTTTGAGACCCCCCCACACACAAATTCTGGACCCCAATGTGGGACAATCCTGCACACATTGTGTGCCTTTATAGCACAGTGGCAGAGTGCCAAAGAACACCTTCTATGACACTTTACCATTGTCTGCCATCACTTCTAGCTTCTCTATTTTTTTGTGTGTGTTTGGTGTGTGTCCCTTGACCTGTTGGAGCTGCTATAGTCCCTTCTGGTCTATTGTGTATGCCTCTCATGTCCCTCCACTGCTCTCATGAGACTGGTTCATGTGACGGGACTAGAGAGAGACATCACAGCATTGTGAGCATTAGCCACCATTTTGTGAGGAGAGCAGGTCAATGGACATGCTGAGGTAGAGTCAAAGCAGAGAACAGAGCAGATGACAAAGAGAATGACTAGAGTATGGCTGCAGTAGCAAGATGGTCACCATTAATTTTGGTCCTTAAGCCATTTAACCCAGCAAAAAAAAAAAACAGAAAACAAATTGCAGTCACAGTATCGGCAGCGGGAAATAAAGGGGTAGCATGATTGAGGCCTGTGGCAGCTGAGAAGATGCAGTCAGTTGGGGCTGTCAGTCAAGAGTACTGAAAAAAAATGTGATGCAGCAGGCACAGACATAATGTGACATGGCAGTTACTGAAGCTGCCGAATGAATGAAAATACAAAATGCCAAGCAAAAAAGTTCTGGTGCATGACAAATAAATGAAAAGAGACATTTCCCCCAAAAAAAAAGAGGATTAAAGCAGTGAACAACAAAATAAGAGTGCCTCGGTGACAGAAAAAATTATACATATAGAAACATAGAAGTCGACTGCAGATAAGGACCGCAAGGCCCATCCAGACTGCCCATTTCTTTTTCTACCTTATAAATGTGCCATCTGCCTTTGCTCTGTCAATGGCCTATCTATTCATACTCATCTGTATTGCTCCCTTATGCCTATTCCATGCCTGTTTGAAGCCCTGCACTGTATTTATATCCACCACTTCCTGAGGTAGGTGGTTCCATGCATCCGCCACCCTTTCTGTGAAAAAGAAGTTCCTCACATTACCCCTTAATCAGCCTCCCTCTAATCTCATGCTGTGTCCTCCTGTCCTACTATTTTTCTTATATTGAAATATGTTAGACTCTTTCACCTTGTTAGTGCCCTTAAGGTGGTTGAATGTTTTGATCATATCACCTCTATCCCTCCTTTGCTCTAGGGTATACATATTGAGCTCTGTTAATCTGTCCTCATATGTTTTCTGATGCAGTCCCTGCACCATTTTGGTTGCCCTTCTCTGGACTGCCTCAGTTTGGTTAATGTCCTTGTGAAGGTGTGGCCTCCAGTACTGCACGCAGTACTCCAGATGGAGCCTAACCAGTGTCTTGTAAAGAGGGAATGTTACCTCCCTCTTCCCCTCAACCTCCTTATTCCCTGCTGTGCCTTTCTTCGCTCTCTCCCACATTCCTAAAAAAGGTTTTATCACCCCTTCTGTCTTGGTTAGCTATCCTCTTCTCAGTGACCTCTTTGGCCTTCCTTATCTTTTGTCCTGCCTCCCTTCTCTTTTCCCTGTATGCCTTCCTATCCTCATTCCTTTGTGTCTTCTTGTACCTCCTGAAAGCCCTGTTCTTTTCCCTGACCACCAACACCACCTCTCTTGTAAACCAAAGAGGTCTCCTTCTTCTTCTTCCTTTTCTGACTTGCCTGATGCATGCATCCCTGGCTTTTAGCACCCCCTCCCTTAATAGCTGCCCACAATTCCTCCAAATCCATATTCCTCAGCCTTGACATGTCTTCCCCAACTATCATCATCATCATCCTGTTAAAGTCTGCCCTCCTGAATTCCATTACCCTGTTTCTCATCCTGTTTCTTTCTCTGCCTATTTTCACTCTGAACCTGACAGATTTGTGGTCACTTGTGCCTATTTCTTGCCCCACCTCTACCTCCTCCACACTGTCTCCATTAGTGAGGACTACATCCAATATGTTTCTACCCCAGTAGGCTCCCTAACCTGTTGGTGCAGGAATGCACCTTGTAGTGCCTCTAAGGTCTTCCATCTTCTAGTTGATGATGCTGATGAGATCACCCAGTCAATGTCTGGGAGGTTTAGGTCCCCCACTAGTAGAATTTCCCCCTTTTTTGCCATTTTTGTTACTGATTGTAGTACTTGCTTATCCCCATCTTCCCCTGCGTAGGGGGTCTGTAAACTACCCTGACTCTCAATTGCTCCCCATTTCCCTTGTCTAAAGTGACCCACATTAACTCCATTTCCCATTCCTCATCCAGATCGTCCATGGCCCCAATTTGTTTGTTGACATATAATGCTACCCCTCCACTCCTTTTCCCTACCTTGTCTTTCCTAAACAATTGGTACCCAGGTATGACTGTCTCCCAAGCGTGTTGCTCCTTCCACCAAGCCTCACTCACTGCTACTATGTTGAAACCCTCATCCACCATGGTGGCCTCCAGTTCCCCTAGTTTATTCCCCAGACTCCTAGCATTGGCTACCAAACCCCTCCACCATGTAGCTCTTTCATCCCTACCCGCCTTTCAATCCCTCCCTGTTTGCGCTCATTTCCCTCATTACTCCTGTGACCTGGGGGGGGCTGACAGACTCTCAATTCTTTTACCTGTTTGAGTGTCCCTGATGTTAACCCCCCCAAGTTACTTTAAATTTAACTTCCTTATTATAAAGTCTTCCATTTTACTCTTAAATACAGTGGCTCCTTCTGCGCTCAGGCGAAGTCTATCGGGGCATACAGCCCCTCTTCATTCCACATTGAATCCCAGTCACCTATCAATCTGAACCCCATCTGCCCACACCATCCTCTCAGCCATGTGTTGAATTCTTCTATCTTTTCCTTCCTCAGTGGACTGGCTCTAGGAACAGACAACACCTCCAAGAAGGAAATGGAAGGAAAAACTGTGTTACTACTACAGAATCTAGCAAGCTGAACTGGGCCTTAACCTCCATCAGACTGTTCCCCTCCAGGTCATTGGTACCTAGGTGAAACACCAGGTGTGTTTTCTCATCTAGTTGATTCCTCCAAGATGGCATATTGTGCCTCACCTTGAGCACTGTCATTCCGGGCATACACTGAACCCATACTACACTGTTTCTTCCTTCCCTCCTCCCCATTTGATCCCCTTGATAATAGAGTCCCATATGAGGGCCACTCTGGTGCACACGTCATCCTGATTGCTCTTTTGGTGCTCCAGTTTTTGGGATGAAATTTATTGGGGGTATGCTTATTCTAATTCTGCAATGTAGCATTTCTGGCTGGAGTCCCGCTTTAACAATTAATGAGCCAGACACTGCACCAACCTGCAGCTCCTTTAAACAAACTCTAGTAAGAGCCACAATGGCTGCTAATGCACTAACTTGATAAGTGCATGTTATGGGGTGAAACATAAAATTGAAGTGCCATAGTCAGGTCCAAGTGTAAATGTTGTTTTTGGTAAATTTATATGATTTATGGGGTTGATCCTGTGTTTCCCATGTGTTTAAAATGTGAGCGACGAGTGCATCTTGTACTATATGGGGAAGGAGAGGGAGCTTTGCACCAAGGCTTTCAAGTAATAGTAGAAGAAATGGTGCAGAGAGGAGACATATGGCTACACTGGGGACTGTTGACCAACTTGAAAGGGTGATAGCCTATACTGAGGTGATGGCCTGATTCCATCCAGGAGTGAACTATAGTCCTCAGTGGATGACTTAAATGTTACTTCGATGGACATTTAAGGCAGTCAAGGGGGATGATGGAAGAAACAGAGGAGATAGAAAGTAGCCCACCACAGACTGAGATAGACAGTAGGGAGCTCTCTAGGGGAGAGAGTCCCACCAGGATGCAAGTTATTCAAAAAAATAGTGGGTTAATAAAGGAGAAATGGAAGAGAAGGGAGGAGAAATGTGAAGAAGGGGAAAACAACTGGAAAAAGGAGACAGCAATAAGAAAAAAACTAACAACATATGGAAGGCAATGTGTGCCAATGCTAGAGTCTGAGAAATGACATCTCAGACCTAGAGGCCATCATGGTGGAAGCAGACCAGGATATTGTGGCCATTACTGAATCTTGGTGTACTGACAACTATGTCTGAGACATGGTCTTTTTTTTAAGTTGAATATACTTTTGTATATTGTAAAAAATAGAAATAAACCAAACTACGAAATAATATGAAAGCATAACAAACCACATAGCACAATAAACAAGTAAATAATAAACAAACACCCCCCAACCCCTGGCAGAAGACAACAGTGAGACACCAAGATGACCTAATTACATAATGAGGACTATCTATAGGCAGATAAAAGACCAAATTAAATAAATCCAAAATATAATAAGCAAGCAAGCAACCAAGCAAATCTTTATTTCTTATGCTCTATTCCAATAGAGCATAGCGCTGTACAAAGGTCGAAAAAATAAAATCAGTAAAACAACAAGTATAAAATTTTAAACAGAAAAAACATGCACTATAAAATACAATAGAGAGTAGAAAGAGGTCTGCTCCAGAGTAACTTAGACTGTATAGAGGGTGTTTAACCTGCTCCATTTTTTTTGATAAGCAGAGAATCTATTATGAATACTGGAGATCATTTTGTCCATACGGAAATTACAAAGGAGCTCCTGCAACCACTCATTATACAAAAGTGTGGACTGATCCAACCAGTGGCTAAGGATCACTTGTTTAACTGACAGTGAGATTGAAGCCATGGCATATCTTTTCTTCTTCACTGCAATTCTACTATAATCACCAACAAGACAGACCTCTGGTGTAAAACCATTCTCAGTATCTAAAAGAGGGTCAGTGTTAGATTTAATTAAGTTTGGGTCAAGTGATGAGCTCAGACTGAAAGTACGTGTTTCCAGGATCTCCGTGAGCAGCTATAATAAACATGGCTTTTAACTCTATAAATCAACAAAAACAGGCAGCAAACGCTATTTTCCATTAAAAGTAAACAAGAGCTAATGAAATAACAAAAATCAGCTCAAATGGCTGAGAATGAAAAACAACAAATGGAATACAACTTGTCGGGTGCTAACTCCCTGAGAGGGCTCCTGCTCAAGTGCCAAAAACAGGACTCCTCGGCAGAGAGGGCAACAATAGATTTAATTTCTGCCAAACTAGGCCTTATACTTTCGGATATGGCATGTATGAAAATCATGCAGGGAGAAATGGCAATGGATTTTAAAGCCTTTAAAAACATGCTAGCATGCCTCACCACAAGAGTGTCCAATGCAGAAGCATGGATCAGCTCTAGAGAGGATCGCCAGCAGAAAGGAGACAAAGAAACAGGGGAAATTAAAAAAAAAAGGCAAAACTAGAAGACAGACTAGAATATTAGGAAAGTAGAGCACAAAGCAATAATCTAATTATTGTGGGAATCCCAGAAAAAGCTGAAGGACCTAATATCTCAGCTTTTATTCAACAACTACTGTTGAAAGTCATGGGTCCACCAAATCAGGTTCCAGCTACATGATCAAAATGGTACACCGCTCATGCCGACCAAAATCTGCCAAAATGAAGATAAACCAAGAGCAATAATACTAAGGTGCCTCTATTTGCAAGACAAAATACATATAATGGCCCAAGCGAGGCAGAAGAGGTCACTAGAGTGGCATGGAAAAAGATTCCACATATTTAGAGATGTTACTCTGGCAGTATGGGACAAGCAGAAAGCATACCAGGCCATAAAACAAACACTGGCGCAAGCTAGCATACCGTACCACATGTAGCACCTAGCTAGACTCATTGTTACTACTCAGACAGGATCACATGAATTCCCCAATGTGGAACTAGCAAAAAAGGACCTACCTACCTAAATGGCTGCCAGAACTTTTTCCCCATCTGATTACAAATAGCACCACAATGACTATAAAGAAAGGAAGAATTTAGGGTGGAACTACTGTAGGGTGCTTGCTTTATACCACTGCCACAAATACCATCCACAGTTCTTTGGGGTCATTTGAACACTACACCCTCAGTTTAAAACCAGCCAGAGTACATATCGTCCCCCTCAACCAAAACAAAGCAGAAGCTTTAATCAAGGCAGAAATAAAACAGGAGACCACAGAACGACACCCTGACAGATTATACATGCAATTGGGTGGCCAACAACAAAGATGTTGGACCAAAACATGAAGTTGTCCTTTGCATTTTATGACCTTTCTTCTCCAACACAGAGCCCAACCGTGCCAAAGACAAGCCTTTGTCCAGCTCCAACCATGCCTGCAAGAACCAGATACATCGACATAACCCCCTTCAATGTCTGCAAACTTTAAACTCAGACTACTATCTCGAGCCAGAACATTTCTATGGATCAAACAGAAACCAGAGCTAAAATGCAAAATACACTAACTACAACCAGGTTAAATATTGTAATGGACAACATGCCATCCCTCACCAAGGGGTACCTTTGGGGATACTTTCCATAAGACTCCATCTCAGATAGGATAATTATTTAGTCACTCCTGCAAGTCTATCTCAAACTGAAGCACAAACAGTGGAGCTCAACAGTCTAGTACTGGTGATAAACATGCGGCACACAGCTAAGCATTGCCGCAGCAGCAACTGGCAAACAGACTAAGGTTTGAGCACTTTGATCAAGTACAGCAAGCTAGTTGGGACTATGTCTGTCTATCAAATGTTCAGATTTGTTAATTTCACATTGTGATCTTATGCATGGGGCAGAGATGGGGGAGGGCAAAGGACTGGTTCAAAAGATAAAGAGGCCATATACTTTGTTCTTTAATACAAAGGAGATGAACAACTTATGCAAGACAAAAGGCATGGGAATAGGAAATACCACTCTCTATACAGTCATTGGGGCTGAAATTGATTTGGATGGTTGCAAAAGTATAATATGCCACCCAGCTTGTATGGGCACATCCCAATTAGTCCAGGCGCTATGTAGTAGAGGTACAGTGCGGTGAATTGCAGTTCCCTGAGTACCCAATGACTAGCTATATGTTTCATGAAAGACTACAGGGACACTCTGTGCTATGTGGATCTTTGAGGGTAATCTGGCTATAAACCTGTTTGTTCCTTCTAGTAATTTCCTCAGGGTGGCACAGGACACTGCAATACCACATTCCCACTCTCGGGTGACTGTGTGGGGAGGGGGCTGTGATTTACCATACTGGAGCATTTGAAGTGGAGCTGGGCTGTTCAACATGAATTAACAGGGTGCAAATTGAAGCACTAGTGTGTAGAAAGTGTTTGCGTGCTGCCTAAGGTCTAGGAATGCAGCTGCAGCTCAGCTTAGGAGCATAAAGTGAAAAGAGCCTCTTGACCTCACTCAAGTAAATGTGCAGAAACCAAGGCATTTGATGTGCTGTGGCAGCATGTTATGATGATAGGGAGTCCAGGAGTCAGGCTAGACATGTTTGGGGAAAAACTGGACTCGGTACATTGACAGCTGTGTAGGGCTCCACAATGCAGTACTCGCTATAATATGCAGCAATGCTAGGAATCACTTGCATGGCTGTGGCTGCATTGCTTTGTCTGGATACCAAGTATGCAAACTCCTGATCACCCCTCCAGAGAAAGCTGAAGAGCATGCATGCATGCTATGTGGCAAAGCCCATGGGTCTCCTACTGACAAATTATTGCAACTAGCAAGATCTAGAAGGGAGAACAAACTGATTTGAAAGGGAACTAGATAGACAAGTATGAGGGGGTTGAGAGGTTGGGAGGACATGGGCTTAATGGAGTCCCATAGAATGAAAAGCCAAACTCAAAATGCATTCACATGAAGAGTAGCCAGAGACTAAGATACAGGGGGGAAGCACATAAGCAATACAGGGCACATACATACAAAAAAAAAACATTTAAACTTAAAATGAATTGTGGTGGTGCCTAATTAGCAGGAAAACAGTGCAATCAGAACAAAGGTTTCCACAAAACCGGAGTGATGGAATAATAGGGCATGATGGAGGGAGGGTGGGTATGACTTGGAAACTACTTGCCTAACAGCTCAGCAATACATGGGAGAATAAGGTCAGTAAAACATTACTAATGTGCTTCCCTAATGACAAATAGTACCAATGGCCAGCACAAATAGATACTACTCAGGGCTGTAGCTTAGGGATAGGGGCCCTGGAGGCAGCGGTCATAGATACCTCAGGGTCAATTAAATGATGGGGACCAGGTTTCAGTCTCAGTTTGGCCTTGACTCTGTAGAAAAAGTACCGGTAGGACATAGCCTCAGAATGGGATGGAAGGAAAACATAGCATAATAAACAAGGTGCAAACAGATTACAAAGACACACAGGCACAAAAGTGGGGTAAGAACCGGGAGGGGGTGTTGACCTAGTAAATGAAGTAGAAAACAGAGGGCAGTGAAAGGACAAGGTGACATTTCAAACATGTGGACTCAGTGAAAACAGGCTGGACAGAGGCGGGGGGGACCTTAAGAGAGAAAGTGGTCGCACCACTCACAAAGAGAGACCACAGTCTGCAGAGGATGTGTACGGGGTGGACTTCCATGCCAAACCGATGGACACATCATTTAGGATACAGGAGTAGCAGTTAAATGACAATCAAATGGAGCACACATGGTAATCATTCAACACAAAAGGAAAAAGGAGGAGGGAGGAACCAAATAAGAATCAGACCAGGGAGTGACAAGTAGTGCTACAAATTGACCTCAATAGGAAGACCTCATACCAAATTGGTGGATAAGGGATGACTGAACTGGGGAACAACCTAAAAATCTAAAACAAACAAACAAACTAAGTAAAAACAAGGAGGAGGAAGGCTCATGGACTGGGAGATGCCCACAGGAAAGCCATGTATTGACAGCAAATGTAGGGACCCACAGGTGTCAGTCAGGCACCTGGACCCCACAGGTCTGGGGCACTGACCTTAGAGTGCCCCACTCTCTTGTAAATATTTTGGTAGAGCACAGGTGTAGTTTTAGTAAGACAGTGTTGTTATTTGTAGTGTTTTAAAATCTAGAAAACATTTATGTATGCTATTACACACTGTTCAAGAATGACATATGGTTACTTGTAATAATGTCAGACCAGAATTCAGAACCTAACCACATCCATGCAAAAACTTCAAGCAGCAGGGGATCTCACACCACTCGAAATACTAAAGGCAGCCCACAGAACACTTGACACCTAGGGCACACCGAGAACAAGGACTCCAGAGCACAGAATAACACACATAGGCCACATAGAAATCCCTATGGCTAACATGAATTTTAAATTTATCACATGGAATATCAAAGGGGGCCAAACAAAGGAGAAAAGACATCAGGTCCTAAGACATCTAAAGAAAACCAGACTGGACATAGCATTCTTGCAGGAAACACATACTATTACAGCACAGCACAAGCCTACATGTGGTGCAGAGAATGGGTGGGGCAGGTGTATGATGCAGGGACAAGTAATAGAAAGGGGGCACAACAATCATAATACATCGTGCAATGACATTCACCACGACAACACAATACATGGACATGAAGGGGTGCTTCATCTTACTGATAGGCTCTCTAGATGGAAAAGACATAGCGTTAGCAGCAATCTATGAGCCAAAGAAGGAGGAGCCACAGATATTCACTGAGCTTCTTACTGTTCTTGCAAAATATAATCACTTACCCATTATCCTGGTGGGAGACTGGATCCCACACAGGATCAATCTAACGCATGTAGATGCGGGTTATCAGCAAATCAACGGGTGATAAGGGAACTTCAGGATTCACTGAGACTTGAGCCCTGGTGAGTGCTACATCTGGGGGAGAGGAACTACACATTCATACCCCAAGTCCATGGAACATCATCCAGATTACATTACTTCCTGATCTCACCAACACTACTTAAGGACATAGCACACAGTGAGATACAACCCAATGTAGTCTAAGATCACGACCCCATTACACTCTCAGTCACCTCCCCACAATTGGTGGACGAAGGCAAAATATGAAGAATGAATAATAACTTACTGAAAGATCATAAAACACTAGATATGATTAAAACATGCATAGAACAATTATTCAAAGAAAATGCTAATTCAGTAGACAACTATGCACATGTCTGGGGCGGTTACAAATGCACAATAAGGGGTGAACTCATACGACTAGTGACCATGAAAAAAAGAAAAAGGGAACAACAGTCCAACAGACTTTGCCAACAAATGAAAACTCAAGAAAGAACTATATCCAAAAAATCCACTGATCTAGAATGGATAAAATTAAATATGTTCATGGCACCATATGAAAACCTATTATGTGAGCAAACAGAATATATGATACTGAGAGCTAGGATGCGATATATTGACCAGGGAGAAAAAGCAGGGAAGCTTGTAGCTCTCTGTTTAAAACAACAAGAAGCCTTTAAAAGTATTAAGGGAATCCGACAATCACCCATCTCTTAACTAATCACTAACCCTATAGACATTGCTGCCTCATTCGCACAATATTATCAAGGCTTACACAAAGAGGACTTCATGATACCAGGCACACACATCAAGAATTTTTTAGAAAAAGTGAATTTGCCAAAAGTACCACCCGAATACCTGAATAACTTAGAGGCGAACATAGCACCAGTGGAGTTATTAGGGCAATTTCAGAATTCAAACCAGACAAAGCCACAGGCCCAAATGGTCTTTCCACAAACCTCCACGGGGCATTATCACAACAGCTGGTGGGGCCCCTATCCAGACTCTTCAATGAAGCACAAGACAAAAAAAAAACCTAGATCACTCCCTACAAACAGTGACCATAACTCTACTGCCGAAACCAGACACAAACCTTGAGAATATGTCAAACTACCAACCAATTTCACTCCTTAATACAGATATCAAAATCTTAGCAAAAATCCTGGCAGCCCATATCAGAGCAGTCTGGGATAGTTTAATAGGCCCTGAACAAGTGGGCTTCATGCAAGGGTGTATCTTCTCTGACCATGCCCACAAACTTAATGCACCTTACAGCTGCATCCAAAGATAGTCAATATCTAGCCATCCTAATATCATTAGATGGCAAAAAGGCTTTCAACAGGGTCAATTGGAATTTCCTCTTCCACAGACTACTCCAGTTCAGATTCCCATCAGGTTCGTGGACAGGGTTAAACTTCTGTACTCCCACCCATTAGCCTTCATTAGATGCAACGGGGTAAACTCAGGCTCATTCAACTTACACAGAGGGACCCAACAGGGCTGCCCCTTGTCCCACTACCTGTTCAGCCTACACTTAGAACCACTAACTAGGAGCATTCTGGCAGATGAAACAATAAAGGGGATCCAATCAGGGAAACATAGGTATTAGATATATACATATGCAGATGACATCCTCCTACACCTGGAGGACCCAGCCTAGTCCATCCCCAACACATTTGCCCTAGTGCAGGAATTCGGGCAAGTCTCAGGGTACAAAGTCAATGTACACAAGACGTGTATAATGCCACTCAACAATCGGGTCATAAAACATGAAGTAATGCAGTGGGCAGCACATGGTCACCTACCGTGATTCGATACCTTGGCAACTGGATTACATCGAGAGAGAAACAAGCTTTTGATCTAAACCTGAGCACGCTTCTTAACCACATGAAACAAGATCTCGATAGATGGACAGCTTTACCGCTAACATTGTGGGCAAGAATTAACACTGTTAAAATGAATGTCTTACCAAGAGTACTTTACACTCTTGGGATGGCTAACATCTTTATACTGACACAATGGTTTGCCAGACTTAAGTTAATGCTTACAACTTTCTTATGGGGGCAACAGAAGCCCCAGAAGGGCCTATCATAAACTCACCCCTCACAAACTAAACAGTGGATTACAACTTCCAGACATGTTCTTGTATTACCTGGCCCTAAATGTGGCAAAATTACTGTTGCTGGGGTAGATGACACTACAACTCAAACAGCGACATACGAACCACAATGGCAACAAATTAAGTAAGACTTGTGTGAGCTGGACCAACTTAATATCAGGGCATTAATGCACATACAGATTCCCAAATTACCCACCACACTAAGATCCACACCAATAGGCATCTCACAGCTAATCAGCAAACAACTCCACAGAACACTAAATACCACACCCCACCTAGCAGCAGACTGACTGATTATAGGTAACCCAAACTTCAAAATACAACAAAAAATCCATAACGGCAAAACAGTTTCCCCATACCTAACAATACAAGACTGGATCAGCTTATCCAAAATAACTCCTTCATCTCCTACTAAAACTATTTGGAGGCCTTTTCCAGCTCTAAAACTATCCCTTTCTCCTTCCTCCAGTTAAGGCACTCAATCACACACATGCTTGGTCCCAGACCTTGGACTCTGTCAGAGTCCACCAAGTGGGATGAACTAACACAATTAGCCACACAACACCACTCCACATCCCTTCTTTATAAATGTTTGCTTAACCATATAACCAAGCTAGACCAGGACCTTTGCCCCTACCGGGTGAACATATTCCAAGAACTGAAGGATGGCAAAACTCGGGCTGTCCTATGGAAGAACATGCACAAATTCCTGAGATTCGATGGACTATAGCTTATGCAGTACAAGATAGCACATAACCTATACTACACATCTCCCAAACTACATAATATAGGACACCTAGCCTCTCCACTTTGCACAAGATGCAAACAGGACAAAAGGACATTAAAACACATACTCTAGAACTGTCCAAAAGTGAAGCACCTATGGGAAGCTATTCAAAATAAGCTGGACTCACTACTGGGCCTAGAAACCACCTTCACCCCACAAATTTGCTTATTGGGCCTAAGTCTTGAACAGCTCATGGGCAATAGGAAATACCACATATCACTCATAACCATAGTATCAAAAAAAAAGATACTAAAACACTGGATGGAGGATACTGAGCTCTCCTATCCAGAATGGCACAGTACCATTCTGGAGGCACTCAGAATAGAAAAGATAATCAGCTTTATGGCAAATAGGTCACAACAATTCAAAAACAGATGGAGCGTGTTGGAGACCACTCTGCTTCTCAGTTAGAATTTGGTATTCACTGGGTCTAGACTCTCCTCTTGTATTCAAGAAGCTGACCCCATTTACAATAAACTCATGCAATAGACATCATTAGGCCAACATATGTTAACCTGGTTCCTTGGTTTATGCACACTTCAATGGTTCTCCTGGACCAATGGGAGGAACCACCCATGTAACCATGTTACCACTCTTGTATGTTAATTAATGTTTGTAATGTATGTCATGTATATGCTTGAACATATCAATAAAATATACTATTTAAAAAAAGATTGAATTAAGGTCAACAAGGGATCCACTTTAGGACAATTCCCAAAAATGTGAAGTAAAGTACCATTGGCCTGATCACAATGTGTAAGTACTGATGATTGCAACCTATCCATTTTAGCAAGCTTACAAGATGTAAAATAAAGATTTTTCAAAATATAGAATTGAATGAAACATAGCTTATCTTGTGAGGTATAAATAATACAAATATGTCCAAATTTTGTTCCAATTAAAATCTTGCTGGGGGAAGATTGCAGTCCAGTATGAAAGTTCACCAGTTAACTCAGGAAATATTCTGGAGGACAATAATGAATGCAATTTAGAAATTGCATATGACTTTGATACAATATCAGCCATAGATTGCAGGAGTTCCATATGATTGATATTTCCAATCGTCGGTCCAAACTTTTGAATAAGACTGTGACAGAGGTATACCTTAAATATCACTTTAGTATGGAGATGGAAGGAAGTTAAAATAATCTGACAGGACATTAAAACCCCATCATGGAGCAAATCACACACCCTAGCTTGGCTTAGTTGTGGCAACCAAGCATCATTTAAAACTCACCCTCCTATTTTGATATCAGGGTTGCCAAAAATAGGTTGAGCAAAATCTAGAGAGGGTTTGTAACACATAGCTAAACAAAGCTGTAAGTGGACCCAAACTGAGGTCCCAATGACAGATTCCCAAATATTCGCTGGAAGAGCTTTCAGAGGGAAAAACAGAATAGCCGAGGTAAAGAAACCAGCGTTATTATTCAATTCCCTTTCTAATTGAAGCCAAATGGGATAATAGACAGATGCCTCATCGAATGCTGCAGGACTAGACCATTTGAAATATTTACTGGCATGACTTGCAAAATAATAAACTAGGAAGTGTGGAAGCTGGAGACCACCAGTTTGTTTGGGAGCCACTAACTTGTGGTATGCTCATCTAGGTGTTTTACCTAACCAAATAAAATCTGAAATCATCTGATAAACCTTTTGAAATCAGGATGAGGAAAGTCATACATCCAGCATATTAAGAAGGTAAAATAAATGGGGAAGGATGTTCATTTTTATAATATTAATTCTACCCCATAGAGTTAAAGGTAAACCTTTCCACCACTTTAAATCTTGTTGCAAAGTACCCACCAAATCATCAAGATTAAGTTTTTTGATCAGGGCCAAACTTCTCAAAAGAAAGATCCCAAGGTATTTAATCTGCTTGGATACCCAAGATAAACCCATAGATGAAATGCCTGACTTAAACGTCACTGAATTAAGGGGCATGACTGCTGATTTATCCAAATTAAGTTTATAATTCAAGAACCAACTGAATTCTGAAATGGTGGACAAAGCAGCTGGAATCAACACCGTGGGATGAGCTAGATGCAACAAAATGTCATCAGCATAGCAAACAGCTTAAGGTTCCATGTGCCAACCTTGACCCCAGGTAAGGCCTGGTTGCATTTAAGTTTCAAAAGTAGGGGTTCCAGATATAAATTACATAACAAGGGTGATAGGGGGCACCCTTGCCATGTACCAGAATATAAAGAAAAGGTGGAGGAAACTATGCCATTACAATATATCCTAGCACTTGAAAAGAAGAAATGACCTATATCCAATAGAGAAATGGGAGGGGGAATTAAATGCTTCCAATGTAAGTAATAAAAATGTCCAATTTACCCTGTCAAAAGCCTTCTCTGTGGCCAAGCAAACCAAGGCAACAGGTATTCCAGAATTCCTGGATGCGGAGAAGATATGAGATAGTTTACGTAAGTGGTCAGCAGAAGAACGGGTTAACATAAAGCTGACTTGTTCACAACTAATAAGTCCATCTCAAACTGCACTAACCCTCAAGGCCAAGATTTTCGATAGGATTTTAATATTGCAATTCAATAAGAAAATTGGGTGGTAACTAGAGATAGAATCTGGTGGTTTCCCAGGTTTAAGAATCAAAACAATCAAAGCTTCCAGGAGACTGCAGTCCAGGATACCAAAATCATAAATATAAAGAAAGAGGCAGTGCAAAAGGGGAGCAAGTTCTTTAGCAAATAACTTGAAAAAATTAGAAGAAAGGCCGTACGGGCCAGGGGCTTTATTGAGGGCCAAGGAATATATAGCTACTAAACTTTCATGTTCAGATATGAGTTCCAACAGCAAAGCCTGCTGGGTAACATTTAAGCAAAGGTGGGGGATATTAGCCAAATAATGATGTATATTGGAAACCAAAGGAGGATCCAACATTGGGCCATATAGTGTACTATAATATGCCTCAAATTCCTGGGCAATATCCCTCAGTGAATTATGTATTTTTTTGTGCCTCACTCTTCCCCCTGGCCAGTCACTCCTTCAGGCTACCTGGGCCCCACAGCCACCCTCCTCCACTGGTCACCATCTCACTGTTCCCACAACCACCAATTGACCCCCTATGTGACCCGATGTAACCCTTCATTGGGTGGGTCTCCCCTCAGGGGGGAGGAATGCCCAAAGGCACTACTTAGTTAGCCCTGGGGTCAGCAGTGGGGTATTCAGTGCAGGGCTATCCTAGGCTTCGTGGTGTGCTGGGGACCGGTGGCCATCATCCAGCTGGCCAGGGGGCATTTTCTCATTTTCTTGGTCCATCCACTGCAACCCTGATTGGGCCTGTGGGAGCAGTGACCTGCAGCGGAGACAGGCAGGGGGCATGTTGAGGCTGCACGTCTCCCTAGCCCATCACCAATTTGCCAGCAGGTGCCAAGGCCTTGCTCACCACCCTGAGAGGGAAGCATTCAATGGATGCTCTGGATCCCCTTCCTGTCAGTCTCCGCTCCTGGTACCTGGGCTCAGGGTGCAAATCTGGGTCACCAGCATGCTGAGCGAACCCCTTCACTTTGGCGCCATGGAGCTGGCCCCCTGTGAAATTTTAATGGTGTTATCCTGTTCAGATTTGATCATGGATATTATGCAGGAAGCATCTTGCTTCAGGAGATGTAAAGCCATCAAATGGCCAGCCTTTTCACCCTGGTCTATATAGGGGGAATGTGTTTTGTAACTAGTGTATTCCACTTTATCTCATAAGAGCTCAGCATATTCAACACTGAGCATCAACAATTCCCTATGGAGCAAATCTGGAGATGAGGAATTCAGTGTTTTCACTTTCTTTCTAATACGTTTTAAGAGCGTGGTGGCTTCTTGCTCCCTACTCTGCTTCCTCTAGGATGCTAGATGTATAAAGTCACCCTTAATAAAACATTTTAAAGAGCTCCATTCCATATCCCTTTTTTCCATTGAGCCAGTATTCTGAGAAATAAAAACATCAGTTTGTTCTTGAATTCACTTAATGATATATTGATCCTTAAGGAGCTGGTTATTCAGTTTCCAGGTTGTGTCTTTTTGGATGTTAAAAGCCAAAGTGAGATGCACCTAAACCAGAGAAATGGTCGGAAAGAACCTTAGTGGCTATCTCTCAGCCCAACATGCCATTCAACAGATTCTGACTAATTAAGATATAATCAGTCTGGGAGTGAGATCCATGGGAAGTAGAATAAAAGGTAAAATATATTGGGATGAAATATGCTGTGGCTAGATAAGGTCATATCTTATTGTTCTAATCCTATTTCATGTGAGAAATGTATCAGAGATGCCCATTGTGGCACAGTGTAACTTGCAAGGCATCATGGGTACGAAGAAAACCCTGGGCCCTAAAATTATGTAATTTCTTGTTACTAGGCAGAGAAACTGTTAGCTTCTAGTGAGGGACTGGATTTTGGTTATATCATTTAAAAGGAGATAAAAAATAATTAAGCAGAGCTGGAAGCAGCAACTTCATTTGTGTTTGAATAGCCCTCAGCATCTAGTAGTGCCATTTCATCTGGATTCCTTTTGTCTCTGCAAGTCTACTGTGAGCTAATCTAGTTATAGCTAAATGAACTAGCATTTTAAGTAAATAGCTGCATTGAGTGTAGCTTAATTACAGTCAGTAAAGGGAGGGGTGGAGGCTGGATCTGCTCCTGGAAGCAAGCTGAAACTGGTTTGCCTTTGGGCCTTTGTTCCCTACCAGAAATTAACATTTGTTTTTTTAATAAAATAGTAAACCCTAAATGGTAGTATAGCCATGGAGATGGAATGCTAGCCAACCACAAGGCAAGCCAGTATCTACTAGGCCTGCCCTTTTGGAAAAACTCAAAACAATGGTGCAGAAGGCTATCAGAGCCCTTTTTAGCCCTTCTCTGTTCGCTTGCTGCCTTCTTGCCTGTTGCCAATTCAAGGAACTGTTTGCATCTGAGGGAGCAGAGACATTTCTTTTCAAGAACTCTCCTGGACCAAAAAGAACTAAGATTTTCAAGTTACCATTTCTAAGGACACATTGCTCTTCAAATTCAGCAACTAAGGACTTGAGGTAAAATTTTTCAAATTAGAATTTTCAAAGTTTAGTTTTTTTTTGTATACTTCCATTTTATTTTCCATAACCTGTAACCAATGCCTAAAATTATCTGTCTTTAAGCTTTTTACTGCATTTATTGATTAATTAGTAAAGCCTTTGGCTTATTTTAAGATAATTCTGCCAGAGTCTTTTGGGTGTGGGTGGTGGGTAGAGTTTGTTCAAACTATACCTATACTATGCCTGTTTGACTGCTAAGGGAGGGAGCAATCTTAGAACTGGTACTCTCAAATGGGGACAGAGACAGGATCTCTGATCTTGAAGTAGGTAGCCATCTGGGAACAAGCGACCACCAAACAGTGTGGTTCACAATAAACTTAGCTGTACAGTCAAGCCATACAAAAGTGAAGGTACTGGACTTCAGGAGGGCTGATTTTGTCAAAATGGGAGAGTGCCTCAGAAAAGCACTAGCAAACAGGAAAGAAGGAGGGATGAAGCAACAATGGGGAAACATCAAAATCACCATCACAGAAGCAACAAGCCTTTGTGTGAAGCAAATAAACAAATCAAAATGAAAGAAAGAAAAAAACACTATGGTTCACAAAAGAAGTGGCAGGGAAGGTTAGGGAGTAAAATATAGAATTCAGGAAGTATAAGGAAACACACAAGGAGCACGACGGAGAACTGTACCAGTTAAAGCAGAAGGAAGCGGGGAAGGCAGCCAGAATAGCAAAGGCCCAAACCAAGGAAAAGATAGCCAACTCAGTTAAGAAGGGGGATAAAACCTTTTATAGGTACGTTAGGGAGCAAAGAAAGACTAAGGCAGGGATACTGAGCTGAATAAAGAGGAAGATGGTTGGGCGAGAGGCGATAGCGAAAAGCAGGATACTGAATGAATATTCTGCTCAGTATTCACAATGGAAAAGCAGGGGGAGATACCTAATCCAGTCAATAGATGCACTCTGGATAGGGGGTTGATATTAGTCCTTTCACAGAAGAAAAGGTTCTGAAAGAACTCTTAAAACTGAAGGTGGATAAAGCAATGGGGCCTGATGGGATTCACCCCAGAATTTTAAAGAACTAAGGGAAGAACTAGTAACACCACTGACTACCCTTTTTAATAAATCATGGGAGGATGGTGTGGTACCTGAGGACTGGAGGAGGGTGGATGTGATTCGCCTTCACAAAAGTGGGAGCAAGACAGAGGCAGGAAACTACAGACCTATCAGTTTGACCTCAGTGGTAGGGAAAATGATGGAATCACTTCTGAAGGAAAGAACTGTTGAGTACCTAGAGGCCAGCAGGGCACAGGACCCAAGGCAGTATGGATTCACAGCAGAAATGTCATGTCAGATGAATCTAATTGATTCCTTTGACTGGGTGACCAAAGTAGTAGACCAGAAAGGGGCTGTGGACATGGCCTACCTAGACTTTAGCAAGGCATTTGACACAGTCTCGCTCAAAAGATTAATAAACAAATTAGCCAGCCTGGGAGGGGGTCCCAGGGTAGTAGCCTGAGTAAAGCACTGGCTGGACAACAGGACATAGAGGGTAATAGTAAATGGAGTCCACAGTGAAGAAAGGGGGGTTACTAGTGGGGTACCACAGGGTTCAGTACTGGGGCTGGTCCTTTTTAGTGTCTTTATAAGTGACATTGCAGAGGGACTGGAAGGTAAAGTATGTCTCTTTGCAGATGACACAAAGATCTGCAACAGGATTGATACACAAGATGGGGTGGAAAGGATGAAAAGGGCCTTGGCAAGGTTGGAGAAATGGTCAAATGTATGGCAGCTTAGATTCAATGTGAAGAAGTGCAAAGTAATGCACCTGGGAAACAAAAACCCAAGGGAAGAGTACACAATGGGGGGTGAGATACTGACAACAACAACTAAAATGGAAAGGGACCTGGGGGTAGTCATATCAGATGACCTAAAGGTGGTCAAGCAATGTAAGAAGGCAGTAAGGAGGGCTGGGGAGATACTGGGATGCATAGGGAGAGGCATCACCAGTAGAACACAGGACGTTGTTGGCCCTCAGTAGAGACAGTTGGTAAGACCACATCTGGAGTACTATGTACAGTTCTGGAGACCCCATCTTTGCAAAGACATAGACAGGATGGAGGCTGTCCAGAGGAGGGCAACCAAAATGGTGCAGGGTCTGCACCAGAAGACATATGAAGAAAGACTAAAGGAGCTTAAGATGTATAGCCTCGAGGAAAGGAGAGAGGGAGGGAGGGGGACATGATAGAAACTTTCAAATACCTCAAGGGAATCAACAAAGTCCAAGAGGGTAGCATCTTTCAGAAAAGGAGATGTGCAAGAACAAGGGGGCATAATTTGAAGATGTGGGGGATGGCTCAGATGTAATGTGAGGAAGTATTTCTTGACAGAGAGGGTTGTATATGCATGGAACAGCCTTTCTGAGGAGGTCGTAGAGTCAAAAACAGTGGGGGAATTCAAGAATGCATGGGACAGACATAAGGCAATTCTAGTGGTGGGTAGGACGAAGTAAGCTGTTGATTGACTAGGATCTGCAGCTTATCCATTAGGTAGGGAAATGGGCAGACTAGGTGGGCCAAGCAGTCCTTATCTGCCATCAAATTCAATGTTTCTATGTTTCTATACACTACCAAAGTAAAGTACCACAAGGGACTCTTTGGATGCAAGAAGGGGAGGAATATGACAGGTCTCAGGAAAAGTCTGTGAGGGTTTGAACCTATCTCTGCATTTCCGGGGGAAAGACACATATAGGGTGTTAATAGGGCCCCCCAAAGACCTACACACACACCTGTGGCTTTTCTGGTTCATTGTGCAGTGGCCGAGAGGGTTCTCTCCCAGGAACACAGACTCGAGACTGTATTTGCACCATCTCCCATGGAGAGAGGGAGCCTTGGGCTCTTTGGGCATATGTTCAGTTGTGAAACAGTGAGCATACTAAAAGGACAGAGGAGAGGTATCCCTGACCCCTGTCACAAGAGGGATTTGCTGTGATGCAGAGAATCCCACCCTACAGGAGTGGGCTTGTGACATATGCGCCAAGGGTCACACAGCCCTAAACAGTCCACCATATCTTAAAGTGAGTGTTGGTCCAGAGACAACCCAGCAGATGCCATATCAGTTCTATTAAGATCTTGAGTAAAAGATAAATTCCAGTCCCCACCGATAATCAAGGGGAGGTTGATGAATGGAGCTAAAACTGAGGTTAACTCTATAAAGAAAATAGGGCTATCTCTATTAGGACCATAGATGCTTCCCAGGAGAATCTCTGTTTGGTCTAGGGTACCTCTTATCAAAATAAATCTACTCTGAGGGTCTTCAATACATTACACTTCTTGAAAATTAACTCCTCTAAAAATCAAAATAGCCATGCCCCATTATTGGTACTAGTTCCCACAGAAAATACTTGGGCTACTGACCGTCATCGAAACAGGTGACCCTCCGAAGTAAGCAGGTAAGTCTCCTGCAAAAAGGCAATATTGTACTTTTAATGTCTCAAGTGTTTAATAAGCTGTTAACATTTCATGCTGGAACGGGCCCCTTTTACATTCCAAGAAGCACATTTAAAAGCATTAGCCATGAAGATAATACAAAGTAACAATAAACTAAGATATTCCTCAAGCCAAAAAACTAAGAGAGTAACAAAACCCCTTCAAATCCATCATTCTTAGACAGCCCTTCCCCTTGTACTCACTTTGCCTGACTCCATTCATTAAGTAAGTACCTCCCAACAGATACATATTTAGAAAGAGAAGCAGAAAAGATGATGAACTCCAAGAGTCTAGATACCCAAAAGGATAACAAAAAAAGGATATACTACTACAATAACCAATAAAAGAAGAAGGGCAGAGTTCAGTACCCACCCACCCCAAACAAACTAGAGTGAACAACCATGAAAAATCTCACCTCAGATACAAATAAGGTTCTAAACAGAACCACCAACCCACATAATTAACCGTTGTGTGATGTACACACACCCCAATCATCTACTCTCTGAAGTACCCCCCATAATCCATCATAACAATTTATTAAAGCCAACAAATTGTACAGAAATTGTTGCCAAAGAAAATTAACTCTATACTAGCCATTGAAAATGTAACACCTAATGATAAATGCCAAAAGGAGTGAAACAGAAGAAAGAGAACGACACAACTAAACTTAACAGATTAAAAAACTAATAATACAGATTCAACAGACCAGTAAAACAGAACAGGAATTCTACTTAACCTGATGAGACTATATGGCAAAACTTTTAAAAACATATGAGAACTACTCATGGAAATCATTATACGTAAGAAAGAAACAGTAAAAATATAACCCCAATAAACAAGACAAGTATAGCAAACATACCATCACTAAATAAGTATCAGAGCATCCCCATAATGAAAAATAAAATTGTCTCCTGGAATCATTCAGTTGTTCCATGTGTTAAAAATATTTTTTTTTTTATATGCAGGCTGCAGATTTAAATGTGCACCCAGCACCAGGTTAAATCAAGCCTATTATGTGAAAAGATATAAAACTGTAATTAGGTTCTTAATGTTCAAAAGAATCCAGGACATAAAAATGAGATGCTTGCCAGGAACTCCCTCGTAGATCGAAAATTAAAAGTTTTAGACTGTAAATAAAAGCCAGCTGATTCTCTGGCAAAAAAAGACTTGGACCAGGAAAAAGGTACCACTATATATATATATATATATATATATATATATATATATATACCACCATATAAATAGGCAGGCCAAAAACAAGTAAAGTCACTATAAATATGCAGATCTTCGATCAATGATTTGGCAACCAGGAAAAAAGAAAATAGGAAATTAGTGCTCGAAGACCATTCCGTTGAGCTTACAGTCGGGCCCAGAAAACCATGTAGACAGTAATATGATTACAAGCTCCACAAAAGAAAGAAATCAATTAGATCATCTTCTCATGTAAATTATCCATAAAAGAAGGGAAAGGAAAATGGAACATTCATTCCCCAGTCACCTCAACAGTTTTTACAGAGTAGTCCAACCACCTTTTGAAGCCCACCTACCAGTATCTTAAATATAATCTGGAGTCAGATAGTGCTACTAGAAACCCAACATATCGCAGTCTTCGCAGAGGTCCATCCATATGAAAAAACTGAGGGGAACCTGAAGACTTGTATTTTATAGCATGGTCAAGACTGGGAGAGGAGTCCAACTAAAAATTGTGCCTCATACAGCTTAGGCTATATCCAGTGTGCCGAGGGTATTCATGTAAACAGTACTGAAAGAAGCCACCTCTGATTAGATTGCAGTAAACTCAAAAGAAGAAGATATACTTGGTCCGGTGAGTAATAGTTTGAATAGCAGGGTAATCTTTCAATTTTATCTAAACAAAAGTCTCTTCTTTGGACAGTAATTAAAGAATGGGAAGAGAGAGTGTCAGCAAATCACCTCTCCTGGAACAGATCCAGGAAGATCTCTTTCCCACCAACAGCTGCCTTCTCCACTGATTCAAATGACTTCCAGGATCCATGAGCTAGAATCTGCAATAGAGCAGGATACAACATCATAAATCTAATCCCCACTGCTAAATGTTTGGACACCGTAGGGTGATAGGCTGCGTGCTTCTGGTGGATGGAGCTTGGAAGATCTTGCCCAACCCATAAATGAGTGCCCTCCCAGGATACATCTTAGAACTCTTTGACATAAGGTAAGAGGTGCTGCTTAGCCAGAAAATTAAGAAATTTAAAGATGAAGGGTCTAGGAGCAGAACCATCTGGAGGCATGGGCTGCAGTGATTGGTGGGCTCTCTCAGTCATATATGATGGCATGTTGGGAGAAGAGCCAGCCAGTTTAGTGGGGAGCTTTTGGGCAAACAAGACTGAGTTAGTGCCCTCCACTTTTTCAGGAGGGCCAAACACTAAAACATTATTTCTGTGGCTTCGATCTTCCAGGTCTTCTAGCCATGCTTCAAGGCGAGCCATCTTATGTTGCACTGCTGTAACTTCAGGATCCATCCTCAATTGCCAACTGTCTAACGAGTGTGTCTTGGCCTCAGTGTCTCCTATACGACAGGTAAGGTCTTTTTCTGACAGACATAAAGATTTAATTTCAGATGTGAGTCCTTTCAGTTCTTCTTTAAAAGGCAGAAACTCTTGTAGGAAGCATTCCTCTGACAATGGTGATGATGGTGCTGCAGCAGTAGAGGATCATTCAGCCACAGATGCATGGGCCTTGGCTATTTTAGCCGTTTTGTCCAGAGTGAAAGGTGGCATATGCTTGGGGGGGCACATTCTTCATTTCAGAATCCATTGCAAGCCCCAATAAATGACTTTCCAATGTCCAGGTAATAAAGAGAGCAGATATTTGTTGAATCTCTAGAAGTAGTAATTTTAATACCAGAAAAAATAGCAAAATTGGGGGGAAGGAGCAGGAGCTGACATAAAGAGCTGTTAGCCAGAATTGTGCATCACATGACACCCTGTCTCAGACAGCTCCACCCATTCAGGGCACCAGCAGCAGTGTGCCCAGTCATTAGGGTGCCCCATTTCCATGTTGCCATTCCCCCAAACCCCCATGTGGGGCACTACACTTCCCACACCTCCCCCTTTCTAAATATTCTCACTCTGGGGGGAAGACCTGAAGGATGGAGTGGCAAATTCCATTATTTGGCACTCTAATGATGGGCACACTGCTGCTGGCATCCTAATGACTGGAAGAGGGCTGGGACATGGTCATACTAGGCTACATAATGTTTGGAAGAGACAGGGTAGGGAGAAAAGGAGTGCGTATGGTGCTTTATGTGAAGGAAAACATAAAAGCAACAGAGGTACAGGGAATTCAGGGGGGTTGAGGTGATGTGGGTTGCTCTGTAATAGAGAAACAGAGCCACTGTTTGGACATTAGTGAACTTCAGGCCTCTGACACAAAGGAGGAATCAGTTAAAGAAATGTAAGAAGCAATTGGCAAAATGGTTGAAAAGGAGTAGTATTGCTGGTGGAGGACTGCAATCTTCTAGATGTAGTTTGGAGCCTTTCAGCTACAGCGTCAGCTAGAAGCAGGGATAGCCTTGACTTCCTGCAAGGGGTGTTCTTCAGGCAAGCAGTCAGTGAAAGAACTCAGTAATCTGAAAGTGGACAAAGCTATGGGCCAGAGAGGGTTCATTCACAGGTTCTGAGGGAGCTCAGGAAGGTCCTAGCTGCACCTCTTACAGACTTATTCATCAGACATGGGGAAGGTCATGCCAAACAAATCTGATAGATTTCTTTGACTGGGTAATCAAACAGCTAGTTTTTTAATGCCACAAAAAGTGCAAAGTAATGCATTTGGTCCACAGAAACCCTGGGGTAGAGTAAAACATGGGAGGAGTAATACTGACAGTGACCAAGCAAGAAAGAGATCGGGGGGTAGTGATATCAGATGACCTAAGGGTGGCCAGAAAATGTGACAAGGTAGTCAAGAGGGCTAGTGGGATGCTGGGGGTGCATAGGTAGGGATATCACCAGCAGGAAGAGGGAGGTGGTGTTGTCCCTGTATAGGTCAATGCACTGCACCCCACCTGGAGAACTGTGTCCAGTTCTGAAGACCACATTTCTGGAAAGAGATAAGCAGAGTGGAGGTGGTCTGGAGGACAGTTGTCAAAATGGTGCAAGGTCTACATCAGAAGCCCTATGAGGAGAGACTAAAAGAGTTTAATATGTACACCATGGAGGAGAGTAGGGAGAGTGGAGATATGATAGAGACCTTTAAATACCTCACAGAGGTTAATGAGGTACAGGAGGGAGATACATTTCAGAAGAAAGATGCTCAAGAAGAAGGGGTCATGATATGTAGCTGGAAGAGGATAGATGCAGTAGAGATGTGAGGCAGTACTTCTTCACAGAAAGGGTGGTGGATTCCTGAAACAGCCTTCCATCAGATGTAGTGGGGGCAAAAACAGTGGTAGTTTTCAAAAATGCCTGCAATAGGTGCAGGGGAATCCTAAGAGGAAGGAAAGAGGTGGAGGGGACAGTGCTGTAGATCAAGTAGGGGTCTGTATCAAAAGTGATCATAATTAAAAACGGGCAGAGTAGATGGGCCCAGTGGTCATTATCTGCCATCAGTTTCTATGTTTGTATGTATAACAGGTTATGTGATTCAAATGGATACACTGTAAAATTATTAATATGTGCAATGTCCATTCTGTAAACTGTGTGGCACACATAATTCATGTTGTACTATGCTACACATACACAATTAATCAAATCAGTAATAATATATGCATTGAGCATGGAGGAAAAAAATCAAGGGGAACATGTATGAAGCAATATACTACTCCTAGAGTTGTGACAACATGATTCACTCTGATTCACTTTGAATTTTAGAGGCAGTAGAAGGCATGACGCCCACATGAGCTGTCCCTTGTTTAGTTATAATAATCCTTGAAACCCATCTATGCCAAGAAATGTGTCCAATATATTCTTATGCTCAGAGAAATTGCTATTTGTCACTTCAGAAGGCAGATTATTCTAAATGTGTACTGTCCTTTGTGTGTAATAAATCTTACACTTGCTTGTTTTAAAATTGATTGGCCTAATTTGTTTTTCATGTCCCCTTATTTTTTGTTCCATTCTAAACTTTAAATTTAATCATTCCATTAGATCCTCCATTAATGATTTTGTACATCATCAACACATTCCTCCAATACTCCAGTTGTACAGAGTATTTAGTCTGAGGAGTTGCAAATGTTCCTCATATATCTTATGTTCTAAACCCTTTCTTGTTGCCTTCCTCTGAATATATTCAATTTTCTTGCTATCAGTAATATTTAAAGCTCCCCCAAACTGTGAGCAGTAATCTATGATGTAAGCAATAAGACATGATGGGGTGTGCATTAGACAGTTCTAATGCATGGCTAGGGGGACATAGTGAGGCATGAGGCCACAGGCCGAGTGCGTCCAGTCCCCTAGCCATGCATTAGAACTGTCTAATGCACATCCCTGGAGTGGCTTATTGCGCTTATAAAATGGGCCTGTGTGTTCTAAATGGGAGTTCTAGTTTTAGCTGTGCATTAGACACATCTAATGCATGGATAACAACCAATCAGATTGCTTGAAATCCGTTGCCCATTTTATAAAGGTACATAATGTATGAAGTCACTGCATTATGATGGTATGCAGCTGTATACCAATGTTGAGCTATCTACATTATGGGATTTTTTTTTTAAATAATCCATACATTGTCTATACACTAATGACACAGCCTCCTGATGCTCCTTACAATCTGTGACCTTGTTTTTTTGTACCACTGCATTCATTTTTGAGAAATCACTTGTAACCTGGCATGTGTTTTGCTTTGTTAGGTTAACAATGGGTTAACCTTATCAACTGCAAAATGTTGGCTCTCTCCCTCTCTCCACTCAGTCCTGCCCTATAACACAGAGATCGCCCCTTACCAGCCACTCAAGGAAGTGATCATACGCACAAAAAACATTGAGCTTCACATCACAAGGCAAAGTAAAGGAATTGCAAAAAAAAAAAAAAACTCACTGAACTAATTATTTGATTAGGTCTTTGACTGTAGACTCTTCTGCTTTGTGCCTCATTGGCTTCTGTGGTCAACTTGGGAATGTCATTGATGAGGGGGATGTGCTTTCACTGACCAACAGCATGGCATAGCAGAAATGGAGATTCTTAACCACAAGGTCCTCAGCCTAGAAAAGCTGTGACGGGATTATCTGAATATAAAGGATGTACGTACAAATTAACAAAAATCCCATATAATCAGATATGTACAGTAAGCTGGATTCAATGCATGCAGCCTACCTCACAATGCCTTAGCAGCTACCTTTGCATGAACAAAACTGAACAGAATGCCTCTATTAGATCAGTCCTGAAAGGATTAACATAAAAGCATACAGGACTTGCAGACACAAGAGAAAGATAGAAGACCAAAGAATGCAAACTGCCAGCACACAGAGGTAAAGTACACACACAAAGGTTAAAACCCTGACAGTGACCATTTGTAGGCTTAGGAGTTCAAGTCAGGAGCAATGAAATACTGTGATGCTGCTACTGCAGTGGTGGGGTGGAGGAAGGGGAGACAATGGAACAGCAAGGAACAACACTGCAGAGGTGAGGCGGAGAGTTGTGTTTCATGTCCAGCCAAGGTATTCAGTGGACAGAGACCCTCTTGATATCCAATCACATGCTTCCAGAGTCCTTTCTATCTCTCCTAGTCATAGCAATACTTTAGCATGGCGACATCACCATGCAGCCATAAAAACAAGATACATTCCAGCAAAGGTGGCTAAACATATACAGCTGGTTGTTGTTTGACAAAGACAGTGGTCAGAAGATATGTTCTGTTTGTAAGTCTTATACATTCATTCCTTTTAAAAGCACTTGTTACAAAACATTGATCCTAACAAGACATTGGTAGCAGTGGTCATACTAAAGCATTAAAAAAATGGACACTGAATCAAGCTGGCTGGCAGTGGCAAAGGCAAAAGAGAAGACTACTGCACAGAGTGATGAGCAACTTAAAAGGTTTTTGAGAGCTGCATATTTTGCTGCTAAAAATGAGCTGCCTAACACATTGTTTGATAAAAGTGTTCAGTTTCTGAAGGAAATAGTGTCCATTCATGAAAGACTTCAAAGCAGATGGGGCTTATGGCACCTACATGCATGCATCTGGAATGTCTGAAATACATAAGGCTATTGCACAGACCATGGTGGAGAAGCTGGACATTGCTGTAAAGAATAGCCCAGTGGTAAGCTTGATACTGGATGAATCCACAGACATCACCAGTAGCAAGAGACTCATAGTTTACATACGATACTTAGACAACAATACCCCATATACTCACTTTTAATGCAACATAGAAGTTATTGATGGAAGGGCTGAGGCTATTTATGGGGCACTTTGTCAACTTCTGATTGACAAGGACATTACCAGTAAAAATCTTTCTGCTGTCTGTACTGATGGAGCATCAGTTGTAACTGGTTGCTGACAAGGTGTAGTACAAAAACTAAGAACTGATTATAACCCTGAGTTGATTGGCATACACTTCACAGCTCATCAGTTGGCCTTGTGTGCAAGTGATGCAGTTAAATCAGTGGAACAAGTGAAAAAATGTCAATGAGACTTGAGGTCCCTTTTCATTTTCTTCAGTAATTCCGCTATTAGAAGTAACAAACTGCATGAACTACAGGAACAGCTGGAGGGACCAGTTCTGAAATACTGTTAGCCTCATGCAGTTTGATGGCTTTCCATTTATGGTGCAGTGTCTGTTGTATGCAGGACTCTTAAATCATTAAGAGATGTGTTAGAACATATGTCTTCCAATTCACTTGATAGTGACAAAACAAAATGACTGTTGCTGTCTGTACATCAAGTTAATGTTGTGGCTCTTTCTCACGTAATGCTGGACATCTTGTCACATATTGTTTTTCTTCTAAAACACTTCCAAAGGGAAGATCTTGATTTTTCTGCTGTGCTACCAATGGCCATGAGTACAAAAGAGGCTGTAAGGTCTTTAATTGAAAACTCAGGTCCATCAGAGTAGACAATTTTTTAATATTGATCTTGAAGGCAATAAATACAAAGGTGATAAACTCTTTAACATTCACACTCAGAGATCAGCTCAACTTAAAAAGCACATACATCAGTGCTTTAATTGATGAACTGGACAGACGTTTTCCCCAAGAAACTTTAGATATAATAAGCTGCTTTTCCATATTAGAACCCAAGAGAGCTGCAATAGCGAAACAACAGCCACATGATTTCAGTACCTATGGTGAAGAGTCTCTAGACAGAATACTGAAGCACTTCCACTTTTCTGACCTAGCTACAGAATCTTCAAAAAGGGAGTTTATTTTACTAAAACTGATCACGGTCTCAAATGATTACTACCAATCCGTGTAATTCCAGTAGTTTGCGGAAGTTGTACTGAAAAAGTATCCAGGTGTGATTCCACAGTTTTTACTGTAGAATGGGAATGTGGCTTCAGTACTCAGAACCAAATAAAATCCAAATTCAGGAACCCTCTGAACAATAAAAAGTTATAGAACATAATGCTAATCTCAGAACTGGGTGGCAGTAGAGGAACTGTGGATTTTGAATGAGCTGCAAACACATGGTGAGAAATGAAGAATGGAAGAAAGAAATGTTGCTTCAGGCCTCAGCCTTACTCACCAGACAAAGGGGTCAATTTAACTTCAAGGAAGGGACAGGTATTTTAGCTCAGTATTTTGTATTTTCATTTTTAGATCACCAGGTTAGCTCAGTATTTTCTGTTTTCAATAATTTGTCTGCCTTTCAGTGACCGTCTGCCCTGCTGCATTTGACCCAGTCACCCTTATTTGTAAACCGTTGTGTCTGTCAATGCCTTTGACATCCATTGAGTCTGTCATCTATCACCAAAGTCAGAGAAGCACAAAAAAGGAAGACCAGAAGACATACAACTGTAAGCACAATTTTTATTGAGACATATCAGCAAGCAAAATGTAATTTTTCTTAGGGGGGAAATCCCTCAAAATGTCTCTCTTCCCACCCAAAAAATGTGGATTCTCCCCATTTCATAGACCTGAGGGGAATTACCCCAGTCCCAAATTTGAAATTTAAGCCCTGCCACTGTAGAGGAAGATGACAGTAGTTGAACAGTCTATGAAGTGTCACACATTGTAGGAAACCCTCCCAGTGGCTCTGCAAGGGTTGCAACATGAGCAATCAGAGAAAAAAGGAAAAAGAAACAAGTGCATCAGGTAGTGACACAAGTAGAGGAGGAGGAGGAGGTGCAAAGTGATTTTCCTGGGCTTGGGGACAGATATACAGATTGTGATTATACTGGTGTTGGACTTAGGGCAGGTGCACATAAGAGATCAAAAAAGTGGTGGTAAAAAAAAGAGAAGCCACTAAATGACAAGGGGAAACACAGCAACAAGCATTTGAAATGACAGAAGAAGACACATATGAGCCTGGTGGCCCTAGGCACATGGCAGAGGAAGATCAACCATTCCCTGACCCTGAAGAACTGGTAGAGGCAGAGGAAGAGGGTGATGTAGAAGTAGGCCACAGTAGCCTGTCCATCAGTAAATGGCATAGTGCCAGGAGGAAAGACCAAACCAGTAACATCAGTGGTGTGGGATTTCTTTCAAGTGGACAAAGAATTATGGACACATGAGCAACAACAAACTGTGGCACTCACTCATGCTAGGAACAGGAAAATAATGAAATAGTCCATTAATAATTTGAATCCTTTATTGTACTTAAAAGCCTGCACCACTTAAACTATCCGACACGCCATCCACCATGACAACCCAATCTCTCTTGACAAAGCATAGTGCACCTGTGTGAAACATTGAGATTTTCTGTTGTATGGGTGGTGTGGTATGGCTTTTCTTAGCGTACATAAAGGATTCCAACTATTAATGGACTATTTCATTATGTTCCTGTTCCTGGTGTGGGTGAGTGCCACAGTTTGTTGTTTCTCCTGTGTACATTTTGTACTGTGAGCACCTCGCTCTGAGTAGCGGCTTTGTTTTGTCTCTCTGAATTATGGACACATGTATTGTGTCTTTTATGTAAAGACAGGCTGAGTCATGGAAAGGAGAGAACAAGGCTGGGAACATCTACCATTAAAAAGCTTTTGCTGAAGTCCCAGACATATGAGAAGGCATGCCAACACATGGCTTCAGCAGCACCACCAGGCAGTGAAGCTGATGATGATAATGATGGTTGGGGGGGGAGAAAGTTTGTGGACTAATTAGAGAGGAAGAGGAAGAGGAAGAAAATCATTCAGGTGGTAGCCAATACACAGCTCCAACATCTTCCCTTCCTCAGTTCTTTAGTCCATTGACTCCCACACATCCGAGGAGCAGCAGATCTCCAGCCACTTTCATCACCAGGGCAGCAAAAATAGGAGCCAACAGTCACCTTCAGGGACAAAAAGCACTCAACTCTCGCTTGTCAAGTCCCTAGAAATTGGCAAGAAGTATAAATACAAAAGACTGAGGTTAATAAGAGCGATTGTGGAAATGCTAACCACCAATTTACTGCCTTTCTCCTATTTAAGGAATGCAGGATTTCTATTACTAATGGAAGTTGCAGTGCCAATGCATCACACACTCAGCTGTACCTACTATTCCACAGTGGCTCTTCCTGATTTGTATCAGAGTGTCTACAAGACTGGGTTGCATACCCTGAAAGCATCATTTGTTCTAGCAGTACATATTTTTTTTTTACTTATTCTTTACGCCCCCTTCCTCTCCCAAAGCCGCCCCTTCCATCGGGGGCCTCAATGCACCACCCAGGCTGTGCTGGGAGGACCCAAGGATGCCTGCCCCCATTAAGTGCTCAACTCCAGTAACCATGCTAGCAGTGGATAACCCCCCCCAGGTGTGGTAGATGAAACTCCCCCTAGCCATCCGAACTTCAGGGGAGCGGACACTCGGAGCTGTTCCTCAGGCTCCCCCCAGTCACTGGCGCCAAGGCCCTTCTTCTGGCATGATGTGGGGTATTTTCTTGTGTTTCTGGTTCCCACCCCCCAACAACATCGTGCTTGAGGAGGCCCAATGAGATGAGGGCCCACTGAGATGTGTCTTCACTCAGGCCCTTGGTCAATGTCTGCCCCGCCCATCTCTACTGCCTCCTCGACTGCACCACCACCTGTAGTCACCCAGGTGGCAGTATAGCAGTGAGGGCACCAGCCCATCCTCCCCAGAGAAGGAGAGTGGCCCTATGGGCGCTCAATCCTTCTCCCCATGGTAGGCCCTCCAGCAGCCCAGGTTTGCTACAGAATCCAGGTCAGTGGTGTTGCAAGCGGTAGCGCTACCGCTGTGCTGGCAGGCCGGCATTCTAGCAGTTCATATAACCATTGATATGTGGACCAGTGGTTAGACTGCTGATCACATGGCAGTGACTGCCCTTGGGTCAGTTTCCCATCTTCTCTATCTCCTCCTTTGAATTAAGGACAATAGTAGTACCTGCAGGTCACTGGGGCTCTCCTCAAGCAGGCAACTTCATATATTGTTTGTTTGCTTTGACAATGATCATCGTGCAGAAAATGTGTTACATTTCCTTCAGTAGAAGTCTGATGAGTGGCTGACACCATATTCATTAACACCAGATTTTACAGTATCAGATAATGCAAAGAACATTTTAAAGGCGGTTGATGGCGATTATAAACGTTACTCACTGTATAAATCTGGTAGGTCAGGATTTCTAGATGAAGAAAGCACCACTGTCTAGCCATATGTAGATCTGGCCCACAAAGTTTGCAGTCCTTTTAGCCATTCTGTAAAAGCACAGAAGCTTTTACAAAACATTCAGTAGTGGAACCACCTTTCCCTCCACCACCTGAAACAAGATCTAGAGTTCTGCCTATAACATGATGGCTGGCTGCTACATGGACAGAAGGCTATTCACCAGTGTATCATTTACCATGGTATTAGCAAGGGAGAGGTAGATGTCAGCCTGGACTAGTGGCCTGATTGAGACTCTCTGCATTGAGCCAAAGCCCTTTATGGAGGCCACATGGCTGGTAAGTGCTGATGCCACTGATCTAAGCCAGGTACTCACCCTCATTAACCTGCAGCTTGCTTGAATGAAAACTCAGTATGAGGACAAGAATGATAATGCTGCAGTAAATCTACTAGAAAGAATAAGAACATGTTTCTGAAATGATGCATGCATCTCAGAAATGTGTGGTGGTGACCACTACATCCTGACCTCTCTCTTGAATCCTCAGTTCAAAGAAACATTTGCGCTATTCTTTGATGTACAAGAATGTGATAAGAATCAGCAGTCCTATAAAGTTTGGCTTATCCATCTGGTCTACAATATGGTGCAAAACAAGGCCAGGAAAACAAGTAGAGCACAAGAACAGCACTCATCATCCTTTTCAATTGCACTGACAAGCCAGATGGAGGAGAGGAATGAAGAAGGATCCCAAAGTGTTTCCTCTGCTACTACTGAACTTCACAGAAGTCACTTATTTTGTCTCCAGGTCAACTAAGACCTAATGATGCTGCTGCTGCTACAACCACCCCCAGGAGTCACACATTTTGTCTCCAAGTTAATTAAGATCTAATGATGTTGGTGCAACCCCCAGAAATACAGCTATTAGTGCAACACACTCTAGGAACAACTAACTATGGCTTGCTAAAATAGCACAGCAAGTTACTTTCTGACGCAGTGGTGTCTGAGATGACAGCAAACAAAATAGTACAGGATTATCTGGATGATAATGTGCCATTAGCAGGAGGCAAGACTCTATTGTACTGGTATCAAGAAAAGATCATTTGCCCTCTTTGACACAAGTAGCTGCTGAACACTTCAGTTTCCCACCTGCAAGGATCTACTTAGAGAGAATTTTGAGTTTCTCAGGCAATATTTTTCCCAACAGGAGAGCATGCATTTCAACCCAAAATGTAGAGATGCTCACTTAGCATAGCAGAAAGAGACAAGCCTGTATAGTACTGTACTGGTATTAAAAAGACCATTTGCCCTATTCGACAGAGGGAGCTGATATACTGGTGGACTATGACCTCACAATCTATGCTGCCACCAACCCTACGGTGCTTCATCAAATACAAGTAGTCATCAATAAGGCCTGCTGGCTCCTCTCTGGTGCTGACAGAAATACACATACCTGCACCCTATATGCGCTCACCAATATCCTCTCCCTTGAGGAAAGACTATTATACCAGTCCTATCTCATCACCAAAAAAATCCACCTGGGTTTAACCCCAATAGGTGTCATGGCTTCTCATCAGTCAGCCACCATCTCAGTGTCCACATGGGCCATCCCAAAAACTATCTGGAAGGTGCCTAGGGTCAAGATCACCCTGGCCCAGCAATCCTTCCCCCTTAAAGCTCCATCCTGGTACAATGCCCTCCCACCGGCCATCACATCAATCACCAATCTAGGTCCTTTTAAAGCTGCCTTAAGGACCCATATCCTCTCCTCTCCTCACGTCAATGCCGGTCTAACCGGTAACCTGTGGATCCTGCACCACGCCACTAGGCCATGCACCTACCCTTAGCCTGGCAGTGGACAGGCCTCACTGTTTCTAGCCTACAGGCTCCTTACCTCCTTTGGTTACTATATAGTTGCACTGGACCATGAATGCATTGTATTATGTATAAGACAAGGCCTCCCTGAGGCGGCTTACTACCAACTTATATCATGCATTCCTTTATCTACCAATTGTATAAGTCTTAACCGCTCATTTGGGTAAATATGTTGATAGCTCTGCCCTGTTTTAGCTACCAAATGTATAAGCATTAACCAGTGCTCATTGTACTTATACTCTGTATGATTGCTCACCCACATTTATTCTGTGTATGTACTGTATGAATGTCTATGTTTTATTCTGATGTGGAGCCTTTGGAAACGAGTCTATGACTCAAAGGGTTGTGATTCTGATTTCATGAATAAATAAATAAATATACATGCCAGCTGTTCACCTATAAGTACATACTCAGGGAGAATTTTCAATGCTGCAGGCAATATTGTCACCAATGGGAAGACATGTCTTTAAAATCCAAAATGTAGATATGCCCACTTAGTATAGCAGGAGACAAGCTTCTATTGTACTGATACCGAAAAAAAGAGCATTTGCCCTCTTTGACACAGGTAGCTATTGAATACCTCAGATGCCCACCTGCAAGTACATACTCCGAGAGAATTTTTAGTGCTGCAGTTAATATTGTCACCAACAGGAGAACAAAGGCTGGATTTTCAAAGTGTGGCACAGGGCTTGTGGCAAACCCTGTGTCAGACCCTTACATTGCTGCAACTGTACCTGGTTTTACAATCTCGGGTGCAGTTGTGACAGTTTCCATGATTTATGGCAGGTTGCACCAAATATCTGGTGCAAGCTCAATAAAAATGGCCCCCAGGATTGCCGAAAACTAGACCACAAAAAGTTGGTCTAACTTGTGGCAATTGCCCGTGGGATAAACAAATCTTATTAGATTGCTGCAAGCCTGTTGCACTGTATTGTTGGCACACTTGAAGCTTATGACAATCTGAGCCGTGTGAAAATCCGGCCTGGTCTTTAGAACCAAAATGCAGAGATGTTCATTTACATAAAATGAAACTATCCCTTTTCCAAAGCCCTTTTAGTGACGATTTATAAATGATGTCTCTCTAGCACTTCCAGCTTGGCTAAAAACAAGATGATAAGGTGGATGGGAAAGGTTTCTGTTTCCATTAGCTGTTTTTTTTTTGAACCAGTAGCCCGCACATACAGATTACTGTATGTACTGGGATACTGCACTGTTGGCTTCACTCAGTGTTCTTCATAGAAACATAGAAACATAGAATTTGACAGTAGATAAGGACCACTTGGCCTACCCAGTCTGCCCATTTCCCTACCTAATGGATAAGCTGCAGATCCTAGTTAACCAGCAGCCTACTTTTTCCTACCCCCAACCCCTAGAATTGCCTTATGACTGTCCCATGCATGCTTGAATTCCACCACTGTTTTTGACTCCACAACCTCCTCCGGAAGGCCGTTCCATGCATCCACAACCCTCTCTGTGAAAAAATACTTCCTTACATTACCTCTGAGCTACCCCCTTCTATCTTCAAATTGTGCCCCTTGTTCTTGCACACCTCTTTTTCTGAAAGATACTACCCTCTTGGACTTTGTTGATTCCCTTGAGGTACTTGAAAGTTTCTATCATGTCCCCCCTCTCCTTCCTTTCCTCATATGCCGTCCGGTGCAGACCCTGCACCATTTTAGTTGCCCTCCTCTGGACAGCTTCCATCCTGTCTATGTCTTTGTGGAGATTGGGTCTCCAGAACTGCACACAGTACTCCAGATGGGGTCTCACCAGCTGTCTGTACAGAGGGATAACAACTTCTTGTTTTCTACTAGTGATGCCTCTCCCTATGCATCCCAGTATCCCCCCAGCCCTCCTTACTGCCCTCTCACATTGCTTGCCCACCTTTAGGTCATCTGATATGACTACCCCAAGGTCCCTTTCCATTTTTGTTGCTGTTAGTATCTCACCCCCATTGTGTACTCTTCCCCTGGGTTTTTGTTTCCCAGGTGCATTACCTTGCACTTCTTAGCATTGAATCTAAGCTGCCATACATTTGACCATTCCTCTAATCTTGCCAAGTCCCTTCTCATCCTTTCCACCCCACCTTGTGCATCAACTCTGTTGCAGATCTTTGTGTCATCTGCAAGAGACATCTTTTCTTTCCAGTTCCTCTGCAATGTCACTTATAAAGACATTGAAGAGGACCGGTCCTAATACTGAACCCTGCGGTACCCCACTAGTAACCCCTCTTTCTTCAGTGGACTCCATTTACTATTACCCTCTGTGTCCTATTCTCCAGCCAATTCTTTACCCTGGCTATCATCTTGGGACCCACTCTCAGGCTGGCTAACTTGTATATTAATCTTTTGTGTGGGACTGTGTCAAATGCCTTGCGAAAGTCTAGGTAGGCCATGTCCACAGCCCCTTCCTGATCTACTACTTTGGTCACCCAGTCAAAGAAATCTATTAGATTCGTCTGGCATGACCTTCTCATTGTGAATCCATGCTGTCTTGGGTCCTGTGCCCCTCTGGCCTCTAGGTACTCGACAATTATTTCCTTCAGAAGTGATTCCATCATTTTCCCTATCACTGAGGTTAAACTAACAGGTCTGTAGTTTCCCACATCTGCCCTGCTCTCACTTTTGTGAAGTGGAATCACATCTGCCCTCCTCCAGTCCTCAGGTACCACCCCATCCTCCCATGATTTGTTAAAGAGGGTAGTCAGTGGTGTCACTAGTTCTACCCTTAGTTCTTTTAGAATTCTGGGATGAATCCCATCAGGCCCCATTGCTTTGTCCACCTTCAGTTTTAAGAGTTCTTTCAGAACCCTTTCTTCTGTAAATGGGCTGGTATCAATTTCTATATCCAGAGTGTTTCTATTGTTTGGTTTAGGTACCTCCCCCTCTTCATTTGTAAATACTGAGCAAAAATATTTGTTTAGTATCTCTGCCTTTTCACCGTCACCCTCTGTCCACCCCCTCCCCTTTATTAAGCCTCACTATCCCTCCCTTGGTCTTCCTACGCTCCCTGATGTACCTATAAAAGGTTTTATCCCCCTTCTTAACTGAGTTGGCTATCTTTTCCTCGGTTTGGGCCTTTGCTGTTCTGACTGCCTTCCCAGCTTCCTTTTGCTTTAACTGATACAATTCTCTGTCCTGCTCCTTCTGTGATTCCTTATACTTCCTGAATGCTTTCTTTTCTCTGAACCTTCACTGCCACCTCCTTTGAGAACCATGGTGGTTTCTTACATCATTTTGTTTTGTTTATTTGCTTCACACAAGGCTTGTTACCTCTGTGACGGCAGTTTTATTATTCCCCATTGTTCTTCCACTCCTCCTTCCTGCCCATTTGCTAGTGCATTCCTTAGGCACTCACCCATTTTGGCAAAGTCAGCCCTCCTAAAGTCCAGTACTTTTGCCTTTGTATGGCTTGACTCTACAGCTGTGTTTACTGTGAACCATACTGTTCGATGGTTGCTAGTTCCCAGATGGCTACCCACTTCAACATCTGTGATCCTGTCTCCATCTCCATTTGAGAGAACCAGGTCTAAGATTGCTGCCTCTCGAGTGGGTTCCAATACTAGTTGTCTAAGGCATGCCCCCTGAAGGGCATCTAGAATAACCCCACTCTTCGAAGTGGCTGCTGCGACTGCACTCCAGTTAACATCTGGCATATTCAGATCACCCATCAGCAATATCTCCCCTTTTTCTGCCATTCTAAGTATACTTTATATCATTTCCTTGTCCATTTCCTCCCCCTGTGAGGGGGGTCTGTATACAACCCCTGTGCGGATTGTGGTGCCATTGCCTGTCTCCAAGTTGACCCACAGTGCTTCTTCTCCTTCCTGTTTACCATTTTGTTCTGTTGCTTTGATTCCTTCCTTTATGTAGAGAGCTACTCCTCCTCCTCCTCTTTTACCCTCCCTGTCCCTCCTGTAGAAAGTGTATCCTGGTATGTTTATGTCCCAGTCATGGTTCTGTGTGTATCATGTTTCTGTGACTGCCATGATATTCAAATGTTCCTCCTCCATCAAGACCACTTTTTTGGTGGTCCTACACAGGCCGAATAAATCATTTTGGGGCATGTTGCCCATGAAACAAGTGTGGTTGTGGCATAACAGGAATCCCTGCCTATGTGCAGCGCTGTTCCAATGGACACACATGTTTTGGAACCAGTAGCCTATTCATACATAGGCCTTCATTCTAGTTTTATTTGAGCATTGTCAGCTACGTACTGTCGTTTGTTAGCATTATTCATGTTTGGAACAGACTGAACTGACACAGTTTTTGAAACCTGTAGCCCTCAATGTGGGCCACTGCATTATTTCTCCTGCTGTTTTGGGTGCTTCCTCCACCCAGTGCTTTATGTTATATCATTTTTATCCCCTTCCCTAATGCTTTTTAATGGCTGACTCAGTGCAAACTAGTCCACCAATAAGAAACCTTTGGCAAACTTTATCTGGTTTGGTGGTGAAAGTTCACATGGTCAAACTTTGGGAGGTTCACACAGCTCTAGAATACAGAATGCTGTTCATACCCTGCTGTGAGGTCACGCTACTCCTACTCCCTTAACATCAGATTTGTTTCTCTGCTTGAGGAGAGCAGTCACCCCGAAAACATCTCCAGCCTTCTGCCAATTTTATTTTGTATTAAAAATATTTTAGTTTAAAGCCTTTAAAGCTAGTTTTCGATACACAGCATTAGTCAGGGTTAATTTTATTTTTAAAAATAAATTACGATTTCTCTGGTTCCCATTCAGTTTCCAGGAACCAAAAAGGCCATGCTGAAGTGCAGTTCCCACCTGAGGGAACTGACTGTTTTTAACTAAAAAAAAATTCACAAACTGCTTTCATTTTTTAAGTAAATAACAACAGCTTTTAGAACTTTTGTGCTGAGAAACAGAATCATTATTTATAAGGTGCTATCAATGTTTGGCATGACTGATAGGCCAAAAAAGAAAATGGTGCCTACCGGATTTAAAAACTGTACATCCTGTTTCAACCTATTTGCAAAAGCAGAATGCCACAATTTTGTTTAAAGCACCTGGGCCCAGGTCGCAACTTTAAAAATGGCAAACTTTGCTTCAAGTTCTGCCCTAAGCCATGACAAGGGATTATGAGTCAAGCTTCCAGGGACTCCGCACGACACTTCACCAGTCAGGTCACCAGCAGCAGGAACTGTCTTAAATCCATCTCCTTGTTCAATTGTGTGACAGAGCATCCATGTCTGGGCAGGACATTTTACCCTTTTATTCCATCCCTCTCTACACAGTCCCACATGAGCAGTCCCTGTGTGAGTGACACAGCAGGAGTGAGAGTCTTCAAAGGAAGTCACCAGAGGGAGATGCCAGGATGCCAGAGGGTTCTGCACAACCTCTACCCTGCAAACTGTAAGTGTTCTGTTTGTCTGCTATTGCCTGCTTATATTCTGTACTGCCTTTTGTAAGATATTTTGTATTGGGCCCAGTTGTATTTTTTCCCATTGGCTGTATATTATGATGTAGTACCATGTGGGTTCAAGAGGACATCAATTCCTTATGTTAATACCACCTCTGAGACCACTCTCATGGTTGCAAGAGTGGTCTCACGCACATTCTTAGGGTATGAGAACTGCAAACTGAAGAAATCTATTGGACTGTGTGTTGCTACCCTCCCCCCGTCTACCTAGTTATCTGGGTGCAGCCAGCTTTCTCCCAGTTGGTTAATTCTAGACTTCTTCCCTACCTGGAAGAAGCCCACATCCTCCCATTTGTTCATACTTAGGTACATCCCCATGTGGGAGAAGTCCACATCCCCCATTTGTTTTTTAAGTTGCCTCCCTATCTGGGTAAATCCAAATTCCCCCAATCGTTTAATTTTAGGCTTTCTCCCTATCTGGATGAAGTGCACATTCTCCCAGTTGTTTAATTCTAGGCCTTCTCCCACTCTGGGTGAAGCCCATATCCACCACCCAAATGTTTAAATCATTTTCCTCCATCCCAGGGTGAAGATTACTTTCCCATCACCTAAACTGACAAAGTATAGGGTGACAGCTGCTTGCTGTCCATCCAGTAATGGTCCTCCTAACCTTATCACTCTTCCCACTCCTATTTTCCCTCACCTTCCTCCCCCTACTGCTTATCCTTGCCTTCCATTCTCCATCTCCCTCTTGCCCCTTCTTCCATCCTCTATTCCTCCTGTTTCCCTACACTATCATATTTCCTTTTGGCATCCTGGGTGCAGTCTTCTTCCATGTCCTTGGCTTCACCTTGAAGCCTTCAGGTGCCTTTTTCCCTCTTACCCTTCTCATCCTGCACACACACACCCTCCTCTCCCCATATGCGACTCATGGGCTCCCTCATGCTCCTTGTCTCCATGTTGCTTATAGAAGCAGGTGATATCGAGCTCAGCCCCAGCCCTGAGCAGACATCTACCTCTCATCTTCCTAAAGGACTGGAAATGACCCACATCAACATCCAAAGCCTACTTCCCAAGATTGACCAGTTGCAGCCCCTCATGGTTAAACTCAAGCCCACTGTTCTGGTGATCTCAGAGTCTTGGCTGTCCTTGAAGATGCCTGATGCCACAGTTGCCATCCCCAGTTACACAGTCATCTGGCAGGATCACGCTAAGAGGAGTGGTGGAGTTGCAATCTCTCTCTCTGCTAGCATCCATTTTGAGCCTGTATTCTCCATCTCTCCCCTCTGCCAAGAAGTTTCTTCAACCACTCCCTCCTATTCTCTGTCTCTATAGTCAAAGCTGGTGCCTAGTGTTGTTCTAGCATGTCCCAACCTTCAATCACCGAGCCCCTCCCCACTATCTCTTCCTATGCCTCCTTTGCTGAGCTGCTCATCCTTGGTAATTTTAATCTCAGTTGGCTCTGCCCCATCTAAATAAGCTGTGCCAAAATGTTAAGTCCCTCCAACTGACCCAACTGATCACTGACCCAATCACAGAACAATCACAGATCCTTTAATCACTCCCTTCTGAACTGGGTTCTCACCTCCCACCCCACCCTCATTGATGCAGGAACACTTTCCAATGCTCTCAGTGACCACCATATGGCCTACTGTATGTTCAGGATTCAGTTCCAAAGATCCCCCAAAGTTTATTCAGATCCAGTCCTTCAGGTTGTTGCACTTGTCCTCCCTCCATTCAGACCAGGTAGCTACCAATTAGTCACCCATCTGTACAGCCAGCAACATAAATACTGCCCTCCAATATTTCAGTGCTAAATTTGTATTATGCCTCTCCCTTTGAAAAAACAGGGTCCAGCAGTTCAGTGGCATCAAAGTAGCACTACTGCCCACCACTCCTATACCCCGGGATCTGGAGAGATCTCAGGTTACTAGGGGCTGGTCAGAGAGGGAGAGGGTGAGCATCCAATGGACTGCTCTCCTGTCCCATGGGGGAAAGTGTGCTGTTCCCATGAAATGACGGCCATCAGGTGGAGTCCTGGTGGCAGTGAGGGCCTGCAGGGCAGCACTGGAAGGGAGGGAGCTATGGTACTTCTGCAGTGAACATGCATGCCTCCACATGTGCACTCATCTCCGTGCATGCCTCAGCATGGGAAACAAGGAGAAAACAGAAAAAGAAGTGGCCTTGTCTTTGAGAAGCCCTACCCATGGCAGATGTCTGCCTGGCTGCTCCAGTCCCAGAGTGTGCTGGATGCATCTGGGAGGGGCCCTTCCACCTGCTGTGGGGGGAATCCGCAGGGGATTGAGCTCTCAGATTGGAAGTGGTAGGGGACAGCCACCGAGTGCAGGCTTGCTACAGGAGAATAAAAACATTAGTGGCAAAAAAAAAAAAAACAGGGTCAGAGGTTCCCACCTCCCATGGATCTTGACTAAGTGACTGTCTTGCCTTTGTGCATGCAACCTTGCCTAGCAGACTCACAAGTGCTCCAGCTCCCTTGCTGACCTTATCAAGTACTGAACCTTCTGTAATGCCTGTACCAAAGAAACCAGACTTGCCAAATCTGAATACTTCATATCCATGCTCCAGAACAACCTTAATCACCCCTCTAAGTTCCCTTCTCAATCTCTCCTTCTCTATAACCTCCATCCCTGATACCTGGAAACAGATGACAGTCATCCCCCTTCCAAAAGGGCATGGCATGGATTAGGGCCAGGTCACCAAGCCAAGGCCAGATACTACCAAACCACCCTGGCCTCATCCTGGGGCTCTGCATGAGCTTTCTGGGAAAATATTAAGGAGCTTAACAGGAAAACCCGCTCTCCCTCCCAGACGGCTGTTAACAGCGCTATTAGCACTGACCCCCCACTTGTTGCCGACTGCCTCAACACAACCTTTTCCGACCAAAGTACAGTCCTTCCTGCCCACTTCTTCGATCCTATCCATGCCTCCAACCCCCCTGCTATTAATCACCCCCCATTTTTCCTCCGGACCATATCTCCCTGCGACGTCAAACCACTCCTACTAAAAGCCCTCTCCAGTCGCAACCCCAGTTGTGACCCCCTTGATTCCAGGATTCTCTGCCTAATGCTTGATGTCATGCTAACCCCTCTCACTGACCTTTTTAACCAGTCTCTATGCCTCAGCCAATTCCCGAGCACATGGAAATTGGCTGAAATTACCCCAATTCATAAAAATGGAGACCTCACACTACCAAACAACTACCGACCAATCTCCATCCCCCCCCCAAAGCCCTGGAAAAAATAGTATCCACCCAACTCATGGATTATCTATCCAAATACAATATATTATGCCCAGAGCAGCACGGCGTCCGTCCTGGACACAGCACCACTTCAGCCCTATTAGAGTTCTCCCACCAAATACACTCTGCACTTGACTCTGGGGAGATTGCCAGAGCATTGTTCATTGACCTATCCAAGGCCTTTGACACTGTGTGTCACCCCCTATTGCTTGACTCCCTCCGTCATCTTGGTTTCTCATCTGGCCCCCTGGCCTGGTTCTCCAACTATCTCCATGACAGATCCCAATGGGTCAAAATCAATGGTATCCTATCAACTGCCCTACCTGTATGCTCGGGGGTCCCTCAGGGCTCCATCCTGGGTCTCACATTGTTCAGTCTCTTTCTAAACACCTTCCCCAGCTTCTCCTCAGGCAAAATGCTTCTATACGCCGACGATGTGGTCCTCATTGCCTCCCGCCCCGACCCACTTACCCTCTAGAGCTCCTTGCAACTCACTTTCAGCCAAGCTGAAAAATGGTTCCTCGACCATCGTCTGGTTCTGAACCACAAGAAGACAAAATCTATGATTTTTGCACACCACCAAAGTAACTCCAGAATGCCCCCCTTCTCATCCTCCCCCGCACCCTACACACCCTTGAACAGGTATCTACTTACAAATACCTGGGCATCACCTTTGACTCATCTCTCTCCTTCCATGCCCCTCTTAACTCACTGTTCTGTGCCACGAATGCCCGGATTGAACTCCTCTACCACCACAAAGACTGCCTCCTTGAGTATGCCCTACAGCTGGCTATCACCTCCTCCTCCTCCATCCTGTCTTTGGTTGATTATGGGCTCCCTGTCTATGCAGCTGCTGACCCCACTGCTTTCACCAAAGTCCAGACCTCTATCACCAAAGCCTGCAGGCTCCTGACCAGTGCCCCAGCAGAACGCACACATGCCAGCTTTACTCTACCTCGAACCTACTCACCTTTGAAGAGCACCTGCAATACCATACCTGTATACTGGCCAAAAAGATGCTTCTTGGGCCCTTCCCTCCAGGAGTCACTACATCTCTACAACGGGCCACCCACTCGGTCGCCACCCGAAATACAACCAAAGCCACCTTACAGGTGCCGAGAGCTAGGACCTCGCTCACCCAAAGATCTTTCCACTATAGAGCCCCCTCCTGGTATAATTCCCTCCCTACTCATATCACAAACATCTCCAAAATTGGCCCCTTCAAAAACGCCCTACGCAAACACCTCACTGACACTCGGAGCTGCAAATCCCCATGACAGGGCCTTACCTAGAGCTCCGCCTGAGCCAATCCACAGACATAGTCCTCCCAGTCCACCATTCTCCCTAGCAACTTCCCCTCTATACCCCCCCAGGTATCCACCACCAAGTATCTCTAGGGATCTTACAGTATTACATATGTACTAGCTTATTTAGATTAGCTTACTTGCAGTCTGTACACCACGCATTGAACCCTGCGTGCTATGCTGTATCACTGAAATTGCTTTGTATGTCCATTTGCTTTGTATGCTCTTTTTGTATCTCACCTATATTGTTCCCCACTGTTTTGCTCCACCAAAATGTTGTCTCCCCTCCCTGTGACGAGGTGCCTTTGTAAATGAGTCTTTGACTCAAAGGTTGTAAATCCAAATTGTAAATAAATAAATAAAATAAAGGGACCTCTCCTGACAACTACTACCCTGTCTTCCTGCTCCCATGCTGGTTAAGATCCAAGAATACCTTGTGCTCTCTCAGCTCTCCTCCTCCTTCCATGATTCATCCTCCTTTTTCTCACACCATTAAAGTCTGTATTCCAGAAGTCCCAGTCCACCACCACCTCCCTCCTCCAGCTTACGGATTCTGTTCTGTCTGGCATGGATTAGGGCCAGGTCACCTCAGCCATTTTTGTTTACTTGGCCAAAGCCTTTGGCATTGTTGCCCAACCCTTCTCCTTGACAAGTTCAAGGAAGCAGGGTTCTTTGGCTCCTCATTCAATTGATTACTCTCCTATCTTGAGGGCAGATCTCAAGCTGTCCAGATTGGAGAATCCATATCCCCCCACCCTCCCTATCAGCTCAAGCATCACCCAAGGGTTCATCCCTGGCCCAATACTCTTCTTCATCTTTGGTTAAAACAATGATCACAGACTGTAAGGGTTAATAGATATCATTCTGAAGAGTGATGCGTGAGTTGTGGTCTCCCACTGGAATCTGTGTTGGTGCCGGTACTGTTTGGGTTGTACATTAGTGATATGGGTGCAGGCATCAGGAATGTCATAAAGAAATTTGCATATGACATTAAAATAGGTGGTGAGATGGACTCTAAAGAAAAACATCTTTCCTTATGTCTAGATCTAAAACAAATAGATGAGTGGCCTACAACAAATAAGATGAAAATTTAATTCAACAAAATATACAGTACTACACTTTGGTCATAATAATCCCAAACTCACCATCTAGGTGGGGAAATCCTGAAATCAACAACTAGGGAAAGGGATTTAGGAATATTGATGAATAACGATCTATCATCTATTGACCACTGCCAGTACACAACAAAGATAGCTAACAGACTTTTTTATTCAATAAAAAGATCATTCATTTCAAGAACTAGACAGTGCATAATGAAGTTGTACAAAACATATGTTATTCCACACTTAGACTTAGGCTCCCCAATATGGAACCCATACTTAAGGTGTGATGTTAATCTTTTGGAAAGAACTCAAAGAAGAGTAACAAAGTTAATTTCTGGCGTAGCTTCCTTGAGTTATGAGGACAGACTCCACTCACTAGAATTATTTAGCCTAGAAACTCAGAGGAAAAGAGAGGATTTATTATTGTTATTTAACATCATGAAAATCAAGAACTTATGAGTCTCTGTGGTCTACAATCAAACCATAGGACAACACATTTAAGAACACACAATAGACAACTACTTGTACCAGGAGTAAACACCACTAAGAGACATAATTTCTTTACCGTCAGATCAGCAAGACTATAGCATTCATTACCAAGTAAATTGATAAATACAGCATCCTTTGAGGCCTTTAAAAATGGGTTGGATACATATATGTTACTCAATGGTCACTAATAAATTCCCCCACTAGGAGTGGGAGACATTTATGGGCTATTGGTCTACTTTGTCTAACTCTTCCAAGTAATCTTCCTGAATGACCTCATTGCCTGCTCTACTGTGTCCATCCATTTGTATGTACACAAACAACATGGAATTCTTTGCCTTCAGCTCCACTGCCTCTGACTTCATGGACACAGTCCAACTGGAATTTATTAACAACCAGTTCTGGTTCCTGACAAATCAGTTGTCCCTCAACACCATGAAAACAGTTTCTGTGATGTCTGGTACTAGGCAGAGGCTCACCAGGCTCACACCTCCCCTTCCCTCCTTCCATACCCTTGATGTTGTTGCAATTGAGGACATCCCCTCATTCAAGTACCTTAGGGTTTGGCTGGACTGGTACCTTGATTTCTCAGCCCATGTAGGTGCCATTCACAAGAAGCTGCACTCCAAACTAGTTGTGCTTTCTAGTAATAATTGATGTATCCCTCTTCCTGGATGTTGAGAGATTATTTTGAAGATAAGACTCCCCATCTTTGACTCTTGTGACATAGTATACAGTGCTGCTCCAAAGTCCACCTTGGCCAGACTGGACCCCTCTCTTTCACTTCTGGTACCGCTTTGCTCTGGACTGTCCCCATATACTCACCACTGCTCCCTGTACTCATCCCTCTTTTCCCCTTCCTTGAGGCCAGACGCTTTGCCCATTGGGTTTTCTTCATCTCCAAATACTGGTTTGGTTCTCTTCTCTCTCTCCCCCTACCATTTTCTACATCCTATGTAAGTCTGACTAACTGCTCCCCTCAAAGAAATCCATTGCTGGTCAAGTTGTCTTCTACTTCCATTTCCCCAGACTATAGGGTTCTCACCCCCCAAATATCTGCTCTGCCTCATCCAATCAGTTGCTCTTCTCTGTGACTTCACTACTCACTCCTGCAGTTTCTCCTGATACTGGTCCTGGGCTGCTGCCCACCACCCTACTTCTGCGCCATCCTTCACCCTCCTCCTGCACTAGTGCAGTCCCCTCATTCAGTCTCCCCATTTGACAACCTTACTTCCACCCTGAACTTAGCATTGTCTCTGCACATTGCAAATGTTGCTATCCTCCAACATTTTATTGCACTGTAATTGCAAATGCAATTATCTTTAAGTACTTATTGCATTATTAGGTATTGTACTCCTCATAATCCTTGTCTTTGCACAATTGGTGCTTATGGGACAGGATTCACAAAAAAAAACACAAAGTGCTACTCAAATGCTTGCATAGCACCTTGAGATCACCCAGGTCCAAAACTCGTTATTCACAGATGGATAGTGAATGGTGCTATCTGACTGTGAATAGGACTGGATAATGGCAGTGGTGACACTGATACTGCTATGTCTAAACTGACCAGCGCAGTCCTGACCCCCAGACAAGTGTATACCCCCACAAGCATAGCGCCAGTGCGCTAAGTCTGTATTCATTAAGCCAGCCATGCAAATGAGCCATTGGGCATGCATGACACTAACTGGCCATTTGGATGCCCATTACAGGCCCATTTAAGAGGTTAGTGTGCCCCTCCAATGCTGATTGCTAGCCAGATATTTAAGACAAATATGCCTGGTGGTCTAGTGGTTCCCTACTCCCACCCCAGTTCCCAATCACTGACCCTGTAAGTAATAACACACTTTCCATGGTGTAGTGGTTCCCTCCCTCCTACCCGGCCTCCGATTATTGATCCTGTAAGTAATAACACATTTTACACAGTGTAGTGGTTCCCTCCCCCCTCCCTGATCTCTGATCACCTTCTCAATAGGTGATAAAAATATGCCTGGTGGTCTAGTGGTGCCCTCCCCATTCTCTGATCTTCATCCCAATATAGGAAAATCTAATCCCTGGTAGTCCAGTGGACCCTCCCCCCACATGATCACCCATCCAATATGTATATAGTACTAGAAGAGTCATGCAGTCGTCCCTCCCACCTCCCACATTCCGATCACATGTAGAGGACAGCACCCCAGTACCCTGGTGGTACAGTGGCCCCCCACCCTGTAAGTGTTTCCCACCACCCTGCCCCCCAAATCCAATTCCCAGTGGGTGACCAGCACAGCCCTCCTCACGCCTCCATGGCTGGCCACCCAGTGAACTGTCAATGACAGCATACAGTATACATTACAAGGCCATTGGTTGACACTGTCAACCAATGGGCTTATAGTGTATACTTTATGCTGTCATTGATAGTTCAGTGGGCAGTTAGCTGTGGAGGTGTGAGGAGACCTGTGCTGGTCACCCACTGTGGATCATGTTGGGGGGAGCGGGGTGGTGGGAAACATCCACAGGGTGGAGGGGTCCACTATACCACCAGGGTACTGGGGTGCTGTCTGCTACATGGGATCAGAAGGGGGGAGGGATGACTGCATGACTCTTATAGTACTATATACATATTGGACAGGTGATCGGGAGGGTGGATGGTCCACTGGATTACCAGGGATTCGATTTTCCTACAAAGGGATGGTGATTGGAGAATGGGGAGGGGGAGGAGGAGACCACTACACTACAGAAAAAGTGTTATTACTTACAGGGTCAGTGATCATGGACCGGGGAAGGAGGAGGGACTATTACATTATGGAAAATGTGTTATTACTTACAGGGTCAGTGATCAGGGACTGGGATGGGGGGGCACAGTACATCCACCAGCCGCTAGCGTTGCATGGATTACTGCCATTTTTTTCTGGTGGTAATTTCTCCATGCAAGGGCCTTCGCAAACAGCCCTTGCGTGGAGCAAAACATTTTTGAATTGGGCTGTGAGGATATGCGGGTCCCCTAACCTTCATTTGCATTGCTGCCTCCCTCTCAACTTTGCCCTGGTGCAAACCCAGTTTGTGGGGGTAAACTGGGCTTTGTGAATACCAACTCTGGGCAAAACCTAGTTTGCCTCAGGCAAACTGGGTTTGCAGCCAGGCAAAGTTTTTTGAATCTGGCCCCTGATGTTTATTCACCTATACTGTATTATTGTTATTGTGGGCCTCATTGTCCTCCATTTTCCCCTTCCTCCAAAACACATCAGGAAATGAGCTGATACCACATCAGTATGCCCTTCCTGGTAAAACTTCTGAAAAAAAACCCCACAAAAACAAAACACAAAAGGACCAAAAAGGAGGAAGCATTTATGACTTCTTAGTCTACCTCTATGTCAGCAAAGCCCTATAAAGGCTCAGAGTGAGCTCCCAGTGATGGCGGAAAGCACACATCAGAGGGTTCTTCTCACAAGTAGCAGTCCCTGTCAGAGGGGACAGACAGAAAAGATTTTTAGCCATCTTAAAGGCATGGCAAAGATGGTTATGATAACAGGGTGTCCAAAAGGGGGAATCTTAACTCCACTGATGGCAAAATTACAAATGAAAGAGCCTGAGTGCAGGTACTGGAACCAGTGCCTGCTAAGAAAAAAAACCAAAACATGTCCCTGCCACTTCTCTGGCAAAGGATAAGGAGCTACAAATGCCCTCAACAGAGGGCATGATAAAAATGAAGCAGTTTTTTTCAGGCCTTTCAGGCTATGGGAAACCTTTTGAATATGCCTGCCCCCCTCCTCCCATCTCCAGTAACAACCCAGCAACCTGTTCTGGAGGAGGACATTTATTATGAAGAGGAGGAGGATGAACCTGTAAAGCTTGATGGCTCTCCTGAACATGTGCTTGGTTCTCCTCCCACAGTGAATAAGGGCAAATTCTCTTACTCCTCTTTCATGAGTCAGTTGGTGGACATCCTTGACATTCCCTCTTTTGAAACAGAGGAAGGTGATGAGGAAATAGAATTCATGTATTTGATGGGACTAACTCCTTCAAGGAGGCTGCTACTCCTAACATGTAAGTCACTCAGGAAAGCCGTGTCAAAAATCACGTCAGCACCAAATTCTGTAGCTGGCATTGATAGCAACAACAAAAAAATAAGAGATAAAATATCAGGTGAACAAGCAGGGGATAGAGTACCTGTATGCCCACCCTGATCCCAGAAGAGTGGTATAGGCAGCAGCTAGTGAGAGGGATAAGGTGCCTCTCTCTCTGCACAGTCTCTTGACAAAGACTCCAAATATTTGGACACCATGGCCAAAAAGTTTACACATCAACTTCACTGCAACTAAAACAGGCAGCTTATTTGTTCTGTACAGATCAGTACCAGAAAGCCCTGTGAAATGCAGTGTTGGCACTAAGCAAAAAATTGGAAGGTGAGGTACTGTAGCACAGGACCTGGCAGCAACTGCAGAGATAGCTCTAGATTCCAAGGAATATCAGTTGCACATGGCTGTAGATACCAGTGACTCAGCTTCAAGCGTCCTGGCACCTTCAGTGTTCTTGAGAAGGTTTGTCTTGCTAAGGACCATCCTTCATATCAAGACACACACACACACACACACACACACACGAAAAAGCCACTGACTTCCCTTTTGAGGTAAGCTCATTTGGTGACAAAACTAAGGTGTACATGAAAAGAGTGGATGGGCACAAATCCACTTACAAAAAAACCTGACTGAAAAGAAAAAGGCTTCCACCTCATACAGACCTTATGGAAAGGGGGCAAAGTGCAGAGGCTACTACCCCAGACCCTACACTAGCTATGAGTACCACTCACAGATAGGGTACTGTAGGGATAGGGGCAGAAGGGGCACAAGGCATGCTGCAGCACCAGTCCCTATAATTCCAAACATTTTCCAAATTGCTGAAGTCAAAAAAACTTCCCAGCTCAATCCCCAACAGAAAAAAATCCTGTTAGAACTGGAAGTAAAAAAAATACTGCAAGCAGGGACAGTGGATAAGGTCCCTGTTTCTCAATGGGGGAAGGTTTTTTTTCAAGGTACTTCCTTACCCCAGAAAATGAATGGAGAATGGCAACCCATTCTAGACTTGCGATACCTGGACAAACATGTTAAAAAAGGAAAAATTCAGGGTGGTGACACTGAGCACAGTAATCTCATCACTTCAGGCAGGAATTTGGTTTACATCACTGAATCTGAGGGATGCCTATTTCCACATTCTAGTCAGGCCCCACCACAGAACATACCTCAGGTTCCAACAAAGGAACTGCCAGTACCAGTTTTCAGCCTTACCTTTTGGCCTCACTTCAGTAACTAGTGTGTTCACAGAGTGCTTATATAACCCCCTTGTTACCCAGGGTTACTAGAATCCCAGTAAGACCTAGTGGTAGGCAGGGGAGGCAGCTTGTGAAACTCCAGTTAAATGGGTTTCACACTGTCTCACTCTGTTCTCAGTCTCAGCTGAGACTGAGGGATGACATCACCAATAGAACTATTGCAGCTGCATGAGCCACAATGGAATCTGCAGCACGGGAGTTGGAATAGAACATTGGGAGTTTTGAACAGATTCAGTGTGGAGTTGATGTTGGGAGCTTGCTGAGGAAGCAGCACAGCAGCTCAGTTTAGGCTCTAGGAGCCTCAGCCCTGACAGAGGGCTACTTTTAAGTAAAAGGGTATGTGTCTCCACCAAAAGAGAGACACAGAAGATAATTGAAGTGGTGGAGACCGCAGTTTTCGGGTCTCAGTGCCCCTCCCCCCAGGGATGGGGGCAGGAAAGGTTTCCCTGCAGATTCCTGGGGCAATCCCCTAGTACTGCTTGTAAAGGAAAAGATGCCTATGTGTTCCAGAGTTCATTTGGCAGAACAAGAAGACTTGTGAGTCACCTGTGGGGCACCTGCAACTGGGGGGTGAGTGTTTGCTCTTCCTAAAAGGGCCTATGTTTTTCACCCTGGGACTTGTGTGACAATGTGGGGATTGAACTACTAAAATAGTGAGAAGCTTAGAGTAATGGGCTAGGCAACAAGTAAAAGTAGGTTCAAGTCCAGAGCTTGTTGGAATGAAAATGATATGTAGAGGAGATGTGACAGATGTCTACCCAAGAATCTACATTTGCAAGTTTTCAGTAAAGGAATTGTTTAGTTTCCAGAGAAATGGCTGGGTATGGGCTGTGGGAGCTGGAGGTGGGAGGCCCCCCCATCTTTAGTGACCAGGCCCACCTCTACGGATTTGCTCTGTGGATTTCTACTTTACCTCAGGCACTTGGCCAGTGATGAGGGAAGTACCCAGATGTGGGATTGGAAGTAAAATTCTCTCTAGGAGTCGAAGACTCTAGTGTGGTTTGGGGAGCCATAACAGGATAATTGGTTCATTCCCAAAATGGACCATGGATCAAGTGGCCGGCGGGGAAGCCAGGCCAGTGGGGAGAAAACCCAAGTAGTGTACAAGTTGGGCTGTGTACCCAAAGCTGCATGCAAGTCCGGGCTGTGTGCCTGGTGGGTTTAGATCCTGAGGGCTGGAAATAGTGATAAAGTGTTCTGTAGTCTCTAATCTGCATTACCAGGAATGTAGCCCTGTGGGGGTCCATCTATGCTTTGTTTGTTCAGCTTGGATGTGAATAAAAGCCATACTGAAGAATCCCATTCCTGGTTCTGGTCATTACAGTTATTGCTTCCTGTGTTCGGATTTACTTGGGTGCCCCTGTGCAGAGTAGCCAAACCTAGGTCCTCTGTGCCGAGTAACCTCATCCTCCCCGAACCCAGTCCCCACCAGGTACTGCTGTCAGCTTCAACAGCATGCCACCTGTCATTTTGCTAGAAAGGCAGGGGTGAGGGATTACAAAAATGGAGGCACCGCTTTGGATTTTGTTCTGGGAGGAAGGTACTTGGGCAAGGGGGGGCTAGCGTTTTGGCTATCTGGCAGTGGGTAGCCCAAAAGCTGAAGCAATTTCCCTAGTGTGTTGCTGTGTGCTGTGGATCTTTTGCACTGTTTAAAATGCCAACTGTTTACCAAGGAGCAGTAAAGCCAAAGAGTGTGCCCTTGTCCTGCATCAAATCGTTTACAGCATTTTTGCCTGCTTTTAAAATGAACTGTGGTAAAGAAAAGTGTGGAAGACTAGGGTTAGCAACAGGAAAATTGTGCTCTGGACATTTGAAATGCTTTTAAAATGAACTGTGGTAAAGAAAAGTGTGGAAGACTAGGGGGTAGCAACAGAAAAATTGTGCCCTGGACGTTGGAAATGCTTTCTGAAATACATGAGAGACTTGCAGGTGTAATGGCTATGTTAAATGGCTGAAATGGGCTCCCGCCATGGAGTCAGTTGGTAAAGAAAAAAAGTTGCATTCTGCGGTTTAAATTTGCCTGCTCGACGATCGCCGTGAGAAGAAGAGCCCTCGCGAGGAAGAAGAGGCTCATTTGCATGGCGTCGTGTGATTGGTCAGGCTGAGATCAGTCCCGGCCCTCAGCCAGCTATACAGTGACTGCCTCAGCATTCGAGAGGGAGTGTGAGTGGAGTGCATGTACTGGCTAGTGGAGGGGCATTGCAGAGTGTTGAAATTGCTGTAAACATTCTAAAAATAGACTTTCTTGTTCAAAATTGGGCTCAACCCGCTAATCAATCATTGGAATTGTAAAAGTGGTGGTTGAAAAGATGATCGGCAGGACTGCCCGCCCGTTTCTGTTCTGAGGCCTCCAAGAACTGGCTTCAGGCCATTTTTCCCCATCACAGCAAACTGCTACTGATAACAGTAAGTAACAACCTAAAAACTGCTCAAACAGTGATTTTCTGCCCTATGCCATATAAATGTGTGTGCAGCAGTGTAGTCGCTTTGCAAGTAACGACTGTGTCAAGTCCTGCCAGCAAGTGCAAGTCTGTTAAGCTATTGACTGTGTGCATAGTAATGAATTCAGCCTCAGTTTAAAGTTTAAAGCCAGAGAGAGACTGTGAGTTGTAGCCAATGTGCAGCACTAGTTATACAGGCAATCCTGTGCTTAAAAACCTGAAGCTTTAAGGGACTGTAAATCAAATAAATGTTCCAGCATGTAAAAAGTCCATGGAAAATCCAGTAAATGTGTTTAAAATAAGAATAGAGCAAGTTGTGCAGTTTGAGCAAAAGTTATCAGTAGTTTGTGTAAATTGGGTGCGCAGTGGCTTGACCCAGATTCTGAATGTTGATGCACAGGAGTGCTGCTGCCGCCATTACAGGGTGGGGTAGTAAAGTAAACACAGCAGCAGAGGAGCCATTTTACAACTAAAGAGTGTGTTCAGTAAAGTGGGACTTTCAGTTACAGTGAACTTTTGTTTGTTTTTCTGCAGTTATGGCCTCAGGACCAGCTCGCTATCCAGATCATGCCCGGGCTGCAGTAACAGCAGCAGTAAATAGACTGAGGGATATTGAAAAGTGGTGCTATGGAGGACAACTGCCTCCTCATGTGGCGGTTCCTGGATATCCAGTGCATGTATGTCAAATATGCTTGAGAGCTGGAAGGGACGTCTTCATGATACCTCACTGTGCTAGATGCCTAGAAAGATATGGCTTGTATAAAGCGCCTCAATTTCGTTTGGCTCCCACATGGACAAAGGTTCAGGAATCTGCAGTTGGCAGCACACAGCACCAGGTGGAGCCTGTGGAGGAAGGCCCCTCGGGGGAGTGTGGCACAAAGCAAGAGGGTGCAGAGTTAGAGACAGAACCCAAAGTTGAAGTTTCGGATGCTGGATCCCAGAAGGAAAGTTCGGATAAAGCATCAATAGACCCCTGGAGGGGGGCCTAGCCCAAGTCTCTTAGGCGAAGATGAGATGTGGGAGGCCTTTGAGTGGGAGGTGTCGACCTCCATGCCTAGTGATGAGTGGATAGTCTCAGAAGTGAGAACGATTGCTCACTCCTGGGCTCAGATCCTCAGTGACGAGGAAGATGAGGGGGAACCTATGTGGTCTTGTGAAAAAGGAATGGGTACACAGCCTCAAGATCTTGCCTCGGAGGAATGCATGGAAGAAAGTGGCGATGCCACTGCCCTGGCTTCGCAAGAGGAAGAAGTCAGGGATCCGTTTCTAATTTCTTTAAGGATGTGTAGCTGGCAGAACCAGGACTGGCCACCCCCAAGCCAGGCCAACGGTCTTAGATTGACCAAAGCTAGTAAAGAGGAGAGACTGGTTCGTAGAAAGGCAAATGAGATCTATGGTATGATCTTTCCTACCTTTCCTCGGAAAGTCTGGGAGGAGATTGAGAACAGCAGGAAAACCTGGATCTGGGATGAAGCAATGAAAAGTGTACATCCTGAGGCCAACAAGCATGTGAAGAACAGACTGTTTCATGAGAAGTATACCCAGTGGAGGAGAGACAGGACACTGTTTATAGACAGAGTGCGATTAGTGGACGGAGAGGGACGTGAAATCTCCCACTGTGTGAATTATGTGCACCCAGACGGGGTAATAATTCAAGCTTCTGACCCCCGGTACTATTGGTCTCAGTGCAAGGACATCCCAGCAATTGTGCCTGTGCCTACTAAATGGACAGCTGAGCAGTGGTAGTCAATACTGCCACACCAGACTGTGAAGTGCCTTATTGATTCGCCAATATGGACATCCAGGACTCAGGTGCCCCACATTCATCAGTTCTACAGTGTACTGGCCTTTCCAGAATCCATCGACAGGTCCACCAGATGACTTCAGATCCAGAAAGGACACCAGCCCAGCTGTATCCTGAGCCATCGCCTGGTAATCGGATGACGTCGGACCAGCTGTTTTCTTTTTGTTCCTGTTCTAAGGTTCCATCTCCAGAGATATCAGTCCAGCAGTTCCTAGATGTGCCCTCCTGTGGTTTCTGGAAGATGTCCGCCCAGCTGTATCAGAAGAAATGCTGCCAAGGAGAGTCTTCGTCAGAGGTGCAGGTCGGTTAAGAATTTTTCGTACTACAAGTGGCTGGTAAGTCCGAACTTTTCTATCTTTATGACATTGCAGTACACACCCTACACTAGCAGACTTCAAAATGGGTGAACTGTCCTCAAAGACTCTCCCCTTCGGGACTTTGGCCCGTTAGAACTGTGCTTCACCGGGATCCGGCCCAGGAGAGACTCTTTATTGGACTAGCCTTCGGGCATTGTGGTCACTAGTTGGGACTTTTAGGGCACTTCATCCCCCCAAATGTGTATTGTAAATAATGTCATTGTTTTCTAATGTAAATACTGTTTTTCTACCTTTTCTAAAAAAACCTTCTTGGGATTCTTCAGTGTTTTGATGGTAGGGGTTTAGGTAGACTGTGTATACAGATTAGGAGTGTGTGTTGTCTTTCTTTTTCTTACAGGTGTTTCTGGAGAAGACAGAACAGAAGACAAGAAGAGGAGGAGGGGCTCATCGGAGTTCCTCATTAGTACTTTAGTGTGTAGAAATTTAAAGTACTGTGGTGTTATTGTTGATGTTACTGTATTAACCCTTTCCTTCCACAGGTGTGGTTGTGGGGGTAGGGAGGAGGCAGTAAAATGGTATAAAATGTGGTATTTTAATGGTGTGTGGTTGCAGGTTGCCCAAGGTCGGGGAGGTCCCCGGGTTGTTTTTGTTTTGGGGGTATTAGATTAATGGCAGATAGGGTTTCCCTAGAGGGTTAGGGGGATAGACAGGCTGTGGTCCTGAATGGCCATTGGGACCACAGTGCTGATCTATCAGGGCTATGCTCTGGATAGTTCTACCAGAGTCACTAGGCGGCCATAGTATGTGGATAGTGTAGAGGCTGATATGTCAGCTAAAGGCCTCTAGGGCCTTAGTGTTGCCTGCCTGTGCTTGCACATGGTAGGAGGGGGCCTGATCACCCCCTCTACAGGTAGCACATAGGGTGGGATGGCCTTAGGCCGGGTAGATAATGACTGCGGACAGTCATTTTCCTGGTCAAGGGTGAGTGTAACCCCCTTATTACCTGGGGTTACTAGAATCCCAGTAAGACCTAGTAGTAGACAGGGAAGGCAGCTTGTGAAACTCCAGTTAAATGGGTTTCACACTGTCTCACTCTGTTCTCAGTCTCAGCTGAGACTGAGGGATGACATCACCAATAGAACTATTGCCGCTGCATGAGCCACAATGGAATCTGCAGCAAGGGAGTTGGAATAGAACATTGGGAGTTTTGAACAAATTCAGTGTGGAGTTGGTGTTGGGAGCTTGCTGAGGAAGCAGCACAGCAGCTCAGTGTAGGCTCTAGGAGCCTCAGCCGTGACAGAGGGCTACTTTTAAGTAAAAGGGTATGTGTCTCCACCAAAAGGGAGACACAGAAGATAATTGAAGTGGTGGAGACCGCTATTTTCAGGTCTCAGTGCCCCCTACCCCCAGGGATGGGGGCAGGAAAGGTTTCCCCACAGATTCCTGGGGCAATCCCCTAGTACTGCTTGTAAAGGAAAAGATGCCTATGTGTTCCAGAGTTTATTTGGGAGAACAAGAAGACTTGTGAGTCACCTGTGGGGCACCTGCAACCGGAGGGTGAGTGTTTGCTCTTCCTGAAAGGGCCTATGTTTTTCACCCTGGGACTTGTGTGACAATGTAGGGATTGAACTACTAAAATAGTGGGAAGCCTAGAGTAATGGGCTAGGCAACAAGTAAAAGTAGGTTCAAGTCCAGAGCTTGTTGGGATGAAAATGATATGTAGAGGAGATGTGACAGACGTCTACCCAAGAATCTACATTTGCAAGTTTTCAGTAAAGAAATTGTTTAGTTTCAGAGAAATGGCTGGGTATGGGCTGTGGGAGCTGGAGGTGGGAGGCCCCCATCTTTAGTGACCAGGTCCACCTCTACGGATTTGCTTTGTGGATTTCTACTTTACCTCAGGCACTTGGCCAGTGATGAGGGAAGTACCCAGATGTGGGATTGGAAGTAAAATTCTCTCTAGGAGTCGAAGGCTCTAGTGTGGTTTGGGGAGCCACAACAGGATAATTGGTTCATTCCCAAAATGGACCATGGATCAAGTGGCCGGCTGGGAAGCCGGGCCAGTGGGGAAAACCCAAGTAGTGTACAAGTCGGGCTGTGTACCCAAAGCTGCATGCAAGTCCAGGCTGTGTGCAAGGTGGGTTTAGAGCCTGAGGGCTGGAAATAGTGATAAAGTGTTCTGTAGTCTCTAACCTGCATTACCAGGAATGTAGTCCCATGGGCGTCCGTCTATGCTTTGTTTGTTCAGCTTGGATGTGAATAAAAGTCACACTGAAGAATCCCATTCCAGGTTCTGGACATTACAGTTATTGCTTCCTGTGTTCAGATTTACTTGGGTGCCACTGTGCAGAGTAGCCAAACCTAGGTCCCCTGTGCCGAGTAACCTCATCCTCCTCGAACCCAGTCCCCACCAGGTACTGCTGTCAGCTTCAACAGCATGCCACCTGTCATTTTGCTAGAAAGGCAGGGGTGATGGGTTACACTTAGCTGGGGTGGTATCTCACCTAGGAAGGCAGGGTGTAGTGGTTTTCCCTAATCTAGACTACTGGCTAGTTTCATGGAAAATGAAAGAAGAGAAATTGTGCTCCATTCAGTTGGTAAGGAACACCTTGGAGAAACTAGGTTTCTTGATAAATCTACAGAAGTTCCAGACAGAACTGACCATTATGGACTTTACTGGCACTAAGCTGGATACCCTACAGAGAAGAGAATTCCTCCCATAAGACAGGGTAGCAAATTTGATTGCCAGTGCAGAAAAGATTAGATATGTGAAAAGCCTGCTGGACAGGAACTTATCTGATCTGAAACATGTCTAAGGCTAGGTAAATGGTCTCCAGAAAGGTAAGCCTGGAGTTCATATTAGCGAAATTACTTATGGGGAAGTAGTTCCCTGATGCAACATCCTCTGTACAGCCTTAAATGCATTCTTTACTGATCTGAAAAAATTAAAGGCCCCCAAAGTGGAGTGCTCCTGAGTCCCTCCTTCCCCTCTGACCAAGACTTCTCCCAGGAACGACTTCCAAATTTCCACCATAAACTGTTCTCTAGGATGGAGGTCCTCACCCAACTCAATAAACTCAACATTGACTGCTCAGCTAGCTATGACAATTTAAAGCCTAAACTGCTCAAATTGGATGCCCGAGTTATCACAGCTCCTCTCAGGAACTTTTGTAATAAGTCCCTACTCCTGGGTGCTGTGCCAGAGAACTAAAAAGTTGCCCTAGTTATGTCAGTCCATAAAGGAGTTTCCAAAAAACCAGTTGAGAGTTATCACACCATTTCTCTCTTTTGTCCATTGCCACAAAGGTAGGCAAGACTGGTCTACAACCATCTCCAAGAGTTTTTTGAAGCCCATGCTATCATGATTGATGTTCAGCATGGTTTTAATAAAAATCATGGTGCTGGCACAGTTCTAGTTCAGCTGACTACAGACATATTCCATGCTATGGACTTTGGGTTTATGGCTGGTGCTGTCTTCATTATTTGACCAGAGATTTCAATTCAGTTAACCATGAGCTCCGACTGTCAGGGTTACAGCTGCTGGGCCTAGACAAGCTCTCTTGCCTCTGGGTTTAGGGGAACTTATCTCACACAAAACAAATGATTAAAAGGAGGGGCAGCTTATCTCTTCTCAAATATATAATGGATAAAGTCCCTCAAAGGTCACCATTGAGTCCTATGCTTTTTTCACTATTTGTGAGTCACATGCATGAAACCTGTAGTGAAGCTAAATTGCAACTGTATGAGGATAATGCGCACTATATAGAAGCCACACTGATGTAACGTTGCTTAATTCCTGCCTTGGTGAGGATTCAAAAAATGGTTCTTAATGAATAAATTTACACTAAACAGCAAAATGACCAAAGACATGCTGTTTGACTCAACACAGCTGTGTGCTGAAGGAAAACACATTCTTATATTGAATTTGTGGGCTCACTGAAATATCTGGGGTCCAACTGGACCTGGTGCTATGCTTCTGGCCCAATGTTGGTTACCTGTCTAAAACCCTCTACCATAAACATGGACTAATGTATCAGCTTAGGACCTACCCGATGCAAGAAGCATGACTGGCCATCAGAAACAGCATCCTACTTCCCTACCTACTGTATGGTGCCTGCACTCAGTTAGGGATACAGAGGAAGGAAGGAAGGCTTAGAGTGCTACATAATAAAATTGGTTGATTTGCTGTTGGTGACTCGCATAAGGTGCATCACTGCAATGTTTTCTCCTTACTAAATTGGCCCTCCCTTGAAGGACAATTGGATTACTTTTTCCTGTGCCTTGTTCATAAAATAGTAAAAGGCTCCCCCCCCCACCCAGCTTGTGCAATGTTCTAAAGCAAAACCTAAGTAGGAATATCTCTGTTCATCATCCAGCACTTTGCTAGATGTCCCTAATGTCAAGTCTGGCACTGTTAGTTGCTCCATTGCCTTCTTAGCTCCTAACAAATGGAACAAGCGTCCTCTTGGGATCTGCAACTGTGCTATCCCTAAATCCAAACAAATGTCAAGGCACTCTATGTTGACAAGAGTCACTGCAACTGTAACCACTGAATACTGTCTCTCCTAATGCTGGTTAAGTCTCTAAACCCTGTTAAATTCTTTATGGCATGTCTGCCCCTGCATTGTTTACCACTGGAATGCTTTTGGGTAACTAATGTCTGTACTTGTAAATGAGTTTTTCCTGCACTTTGTTGTAATTTTTACCACTGCTCCTAAATGTATTGCTTAAAGAGTTAGTGGAGTCAAAACAGGCAGATAAGAAAATAATACAAATTTTAAGTAGTAGTCAGTTGTAACTTTATTTCTTAAATATTTTTCTTTTTCCTTTTTCTCATTAAAATGTCTTCCATGATATAATATTGTGTTGGATGTGTGGGACAGCTCTTAGCCTGGCGGCTGGCATACCTATCTCTGTCCGTCCACTACATCATCAGCATTGAGATCTTACTGACAGTAACATCACAGGTGACTGACCTGGCAGTCACTGAGTGGCTGTTCCTAAGCAGCAGTGATGGCACAGTCAGTGAGGTCACAATGTTGATGATGTTGTGTGTGTGGTGTGTGTGTGTGTGGGGGGGGGGGCTAGAGATAGATATGTCAATTTCCAGGCAGAGTGCTGTCCCACCCTCCACACCTATTAACATCAGGTAAACAATCTTCTAATTAACCAAAGGGAAAAGAAAAAGTACCTCAGATATAAAAGGTAATGTAATAGCTTATTGCTTTCAAAAACGAATCTTGGTTTTAGGCAGTTCCTACCTTCAGTGTATTCCAAAACATTTTAATGTTTGCTGTCTTCTGTAATTAATTCCAGGTTGCACCTGAAAAAGGGACTTTTAGTCTCAGCAGGCTTACCAGGTAATCAAAATCCAATAAACACATAAATAATCATTCATGCAAGGCAAGTCAAGGCCTGGAAGGGATTTTCTGCAACTCCTAGGGCTCATGGCTTCTGCCACAGCTGTGGAGCCATGGGTTCACCTCCAGATGAGGGGCATACAGTACCACAGGTCTCAAACGTCAGATCCCCTTACATTACCAGTACCATTTACAAAACACTTGGTGAAGGACTGTAGTGGTGGAAGGAGGGAGGCAGCCTCAGAGAGGATATTCCTTTCCAACAGCAATCTCCCACCAAGATTCTTACAACAGATGCCTCACTCCTATGATGGGAAGGTCATTTGGGGGGATCTCACAGTAAATGGCATTTGGATTCTACAAGAGTCACAGGAGCAAACACATTTCTTCAAGCTCAGGGCAGTGCTCCTGTCAATGTAATCCTTTTCTTTCTAGTTACAGGGATGGTCAATCCACATACAGACAGACAATACCACAACCATGTACAGCACTGTGCAAAGAGGAAGGAACAAAATCATTAAAGCTGTTTATTTAGTTATTTAGTTTTTGTTGACTGGGAAAGGAGGACTAGACAATTCTGCCTATTTTCAGCCTCGTCCCAGGGGAGGTGGATGCAGATGGATGTCAACTGACACTGAACCAGATTAAGCTGTTGGTGGTATTTTTAGTGAATGGAGGAAATTTGGCCAGGACACCGGGGAAATTCCCCTATTCTTCGGTAGGGGGTGGTGCAGAAAGGCATCGGTCTGTCATGGCAGACAGAGACTACTGGAGAAGGAGGACACTGCTGGTGTACCTGCAGGGAACATGATCTTCACCCCTGCAGGTCCAGCCACGGAGATCGCTGTTTGTATTCCAAACGTTGCACTGGGGTCGGCAATTATGGAGTTGGAAGACCAAGTATCTGGTAAAGTTTCAGTGTCGGAGTGGGATGAGGCATGGTGACGTGAAGTTGCAATACGGAACAGACATGTCCTGCAAAACATTTTAAATGCTGTCCCAGAATAGGCAGTCGAGACATCTAGAGTAAGCAATTCCCCAGTGGAACTGAATACGGCACTGACAGCTGCCCCAGCTGATAATGACAAGTCGGCATCAGCTGGGCAGCAGGTGAAGCCTTGTCAGGATTTGCTGCTGTTGAATACAAGCACAGTTTTGTTACCTCTAGAGGGAACACTGTTACAATTACCAGAAATGAGTACAACAGCTGAAACCATACCTGTACAACAGTTGCAAGACTTTGGATTAGAATTGAGCCTCTCACTGCAGTAAACTCGAGGAAATCTCTTTCAGCAGAAGGCATCTTCCCATGCTGCAAAAACTGTATGTGATAAATCAATGTTTCCTAATGACAATACAGCTTCTAGTTTGCTAAGAACTTTACAAAGTGGCAACATTTCTAGATCTCAGCACAAAAAAATATTCAGTGGGTAATGTTACTCCCTGGCCATTAGAAAAAGCTTTGGTAGGCGCTGGGTGGAAAAAAACTACACAAGGGAACTGGATACCAGATGAGGCCCATAGCCCGATCCCAGGACAGGGTGGGGTAATCTTAATGTACATCAAGACTTAAGTCTAAAACTCCTGAAACACTGCCACATAATTTTGGAACTGAATCCGATATGGACCTACATGCTGATGATGTAGTAGTAGATTCTGTACCCCCCCAGAATTGAACAGGATTTAGGCTCTGACTCTGCAGGTTAAGGTCCCAGTTTCAGATGGGGAGAACGTATGGAATCTGCAGACCCAATTGAAGAGAATCACCAGGAATCTGCACAACAATTATGGGCACAATTTAGAAAAAGAGATGTTCCCTTCACTAATGTGACACCTGCAAAGCGACGCAGTGCTGTGCAATTGCAACATGTGGGAGCCTGGACTTACCACCAGACCATATATATGTAGGCTGCACACTTATTAAAGAATCCATGCACTGTTTTTCTAATGAAATTTATGCATTAATTCATACATCTGGAGACTCACTTTTTGATGTTAGCTTTAAAACTCCGATAGATCTGGACAGATTCTGGTCACAATATGAAAAAAATGAAACACTCAGCTTTATGACTTCCTTCGCAAGCTAGTCCCCATACCAAAGCTGCCATAAAACAGATTTCCATACTTTTTAAGAATTAGGGAGTTAGTGTCCACAATATTCAACACTGGCTACAGCAAAATTTGACCTTTTAAGGCCTCCCCAACTAATATTTGATGAGGAGCATATCTGGACCGGGGGCTGGAAATTTAAAGTAAAATTAAAAACAAGCATTTGTCAATGCCGAATGTTGATTGCATTGGTCTGTTGAGCTCGTTCAGTGGACCTGTCAGTGGCTCAGTCTGTTTGTCCCGGTGCTGCAGGCTGCTCTTTTGTACTGGGCTGCTGCCTGCGTTGGCACCTTGTTCTGCTGAGGAAGAAATCTGCAGCTGTCCCGACAGAGCTCCATTGAGGTGGCTCACTCCCCCTCTTTCACTCGCTCAATCTGTTTCTCCTGGCGCTGCAGGCTGCCCTTTTGTACTGGGCTCCTGCCTGTGTTGGTGGCTTTTTGTACCCACAAAGAAATCCACAGCTGTCCCAACAGAGCTCCATTGAAGTTGCTCATTCCCCCGTCTCAATCAGTCAGTCTGGTTCTCCCGGCGCTGCAGGCTGCCCTTTTGTACTGGGCTCCTGCCTCTGTTGGCGCCTTTTTCTGCCCACGGAGAAATCTACAGCAGTCCTGACAAAGCTGCATTGAGCTCGCTCACTCCCCTTCTCTTACTCACTCATTCTGTTCTGCCGGTGCTGCAGGCTGCCCTTTTCTACTGGGCTCCTGCCTGCGTTGCTGCCTTCTTATGCCTATAAAGAAATTTGCAGCAGTTACAATACAGCTCTGTTGAGCTCACTCACTCGCTCATTCTGATTTTCCTGCCACTGCAGGCTGCCATTTTGTACTGGGCCCCTGCATGCATTGCTGCCTGTTTCTGCCCACAAACAAATCTGCAGCAGTCCCAACAGAGCCCCGTTGAGCTCACTGACTCCCCCCCACTCGCTCGTTCTGTGTCTCCTGGCACTGCAGGCTGCCCTTTTGTACTGGGCTCCTGCCTGCATTGTCGGCTTTTTCTGGCCAGAAATAAATCTGAAGCAGTCCCGACACAGCCCCACTGAGCCAGCTCACTCCCCCACTGTCCACTCACATTCCGTTTCGGCTGGCGCTCCAAGCTGGCCTTTTGTACTGGGCTCCTGCCTGAGCTGCCGCATTTTCTGCCCACAAAGAAATCTGCAGCAGTCACACTAGAGCTCCGTTGAGCTCACTCAGTACCGCTCTGTCACTCGCTCATTCTGTTTCTCTTGGCGCTGCAGACTGTGCTTTTGTATGGGGCTCCTGGCTGCATTGGCACCTTTGTCTGTCCACAAAGAAATCCGCAGCTGTCCTGACAGAGCTCCGTTGAGGTCGCTCAGTCTTCCTCTCTCATTGCTCATTCTGTTTGTCCTGGTGCTGCAAGCTGCCCTTTTGTACGGGGCTCCTGCCTGCATTGGCGCCTTTTTCTGCCCACAAAGAAATCCCAGCAGTCCTGAAAGAGCTCCGTTGAGCTCACTAAGTCCCCTTGTCTCACTCACTTGTACTGTTTCTCCCAGTGCTGCAGGCTGGCCTTTTGTACTGGACCCCTGCCTGTATTGATGCCTTTTTCTGCCCACAAAGAAATCTGCAGCAGTCCTGACAATGCTTCGGTGAGTTCGCTCACTCCCCCTTCCTCACTCGCTCTCTTGTTCTGTTTCTCCCAGTGCTGCAGGCTGCCCTTTTGTAGTGGGCTCTTCTGTTGGGGCCTTTGTCTGCCCACAAACAAATCTGCAGCAGTCCCGACAGAGCTCAGTTGAGCTCGGTCACTCCCTCCTCTCACTCGGTCGATCTTAATCTGTCCCAAACACTGATTTCCCAGAGTGACCGTACTACTGTCCGGCAGGAGTGCAAAAACATATTTTAGCCAGGATGTGAAAAATGACAGCTGTAGTGTTCATAAGGAGTTGTGAAAAAATGCCACTGTTGAAAATGTGGTGTGACAGTATTACACATTTGCGAAGTTACAAGGGTGCATGGAAACAGTTCAATGCATGCCTGTAACACAGTCATGTTTTGGAGTTTCATCACCAAATTTTCAACATAGGGATTTTAGGACCTCTGCTCTTGAACAGTGCCACTGTCATTTTCTTAATCTGTCCCGGACAGTGATTTCCCACAGCGACTGCTCTATGCTGCGCCGGACATGCGAAAACACTTCGGCCAGGATGGGAAAAATGACAGCTGCACTGTTCATAAGTAGGTCTGGGGAAATGGCAATGTTGAAAATCTGGAGTGAAAACATTGTAAATTCGCGAAGTTACAAGCGTGCATGCCAACTGCACAACGCAGGCTTGTAACACAGTCATTTTAAGGAGTATTGTTACCAAATTTTCAACACAGGCATTTTAGGACCTCTACTCATGAACAGTCTCACTGTCATTTTCTTAATCTGTCCTGAACACTGATTTCCCACAGCGACCATGCTATTCTGCGCCGGAACTGTGAAAACACATTTCAGCCAGGATGTGAACAATGACAGCTGTACTGCTCACAAAGAGGTATGAGAAAATGCCAATGTTGAAAATCTGGCATGAAAATATTGTAAATTCGTGAAGTTATGAGCGTATGTAGCAACTGCACAACACACATTTGTAAAACAGTCATTTTTTTGATTTTTCCCACCAAATTTGCAACATAGACTTTTTGAGAGCCCACCTCATGAACACTGGCACTGTCATTTGGTTAATCAGCCCCGAAGGGTGATTCTGCACAGTGACCGCGAAACCACCTTTCAGGGCCGATTAACGTCATGACAGTTCAAGAATACATGAGGAGGGGTCCCAAAAACCCCATGTTGAAAATTTGTGGGAAAAAGTCCCAAAAATGCCCGAGATATGCACTAAAGTGGAAAAAACCCTATTTATTACATTATACAGCTTACCGGCATTTCCTCAGTTCGCGGTCGGCTTTGAAGAGTGCAGACATATTCAGTCACCGAAAATCATCGCGTCGGACTCCAGAGGTAAGTATGGGGTGGGGGTATAGTGAGGCAGGGTGCGCCGGTGGGTGGGTGAGTGCGGGTTGTGGGAGGGGAGCCTGGGAGAGCTCCGAGGGACCGTTTCCTTCTTTACAAGTTTAAAAAAAAAAATAAGACATCGGGGGACCGTTTTCTTGTTTAACAGTTGTTTTGGCACACTGGGGTGGGCTCCCAGCATGCCACCTGTGTGGGTGGGTGGGCGCATTAGCCAACCAGGGATTGGGCACCCCCATCAGCAAACAAGGACAGGGGGAGGGGAGCAGCAGGATCCAAGGGGTATTGGGCACCCCCTCAGCTATAGAAATGGAAGGGGGTATCATTATGCCAATGGGGATTGGGCACCCCGTCAGCAGGAACAAAAGGGGGGTATCATTATGCCGATGGGGATTGGGCACCCCATTGGCAGGAACAACACCAGGAGTGGGGTTACAGAATGCCGACAGGGAATGGGGTCTCCCATCGGCAAGTAAACACAGTGGGGGGAGGTGGTTATATTGTTTGTGAACACGGGGGCAACCTGACGCCATGTTCATAAACAATATCGGGGGTTTCACATCCCGCCCTGCAATGACTGATTGCTCCCTCATTGCAGCAGATGGCTGACACTGCAATGACGAGGCGGCCCCTGATTGCAGCAGCTACTTTTTTAGAAGGTTGTGGCACACTGACTGAACTAGTGTCAGCAGCAGCATGCCACAGCATTGGGGGATGGGGGACAAGCCTTTGCAGGCTCTGGGGGCATTGGGCACAACAGTGCCATGCCTCCATAACCTGCTTGTGCAGAAAGCTGACGCAACATGTTTCTTGCGCATGCGCGCAATCAACATAATGAATACACAAGGCCCATAACACTTGCTTAGTTGTTCTTCTTCAGCTGGGACAGGGGTCATTTCTTTTATTCTGGCCAACCAAAACCCTGATTCAAGTGTGGATCAGAGTTACACCTTAGTCCAGCTTGTGACAGAATAAAATGCAATCTGTGTCTATCCCTTGACCACAACAGTTCAAACTGCACAAATTAACTCAAATGCAATTTATGCAAATAAAGAGGACATGGATATAGATTTTGCCCATGGGCCACTCACAACCAGACAAATAGACCTGATCAAAACACAGTTTTGTTAAATGCACAGAAAACAAGTATGGAGGGGCAAAGACAGCAAAGGAATGGGAGGAAGCACCTATGCAACAACCAGCCCCACCACCATCCTCTACCAGTCTTGCTATGGACATTATTATCAACCCTCTGGAACAAACATCAGCCCAGATAACACCACAGGACACTGAACCAGCACAAGAAACCATATCTTCTCCTGCAGAAACACCTGCTCCTATGGAAGAGGCACATGGTGACAACCAAGGAGAGAACCCAGACGTGCCTCCCTCTCTAATGACTGTGGTTTCGAAGAAAAAAAGGCTGCCTAAGAAACAACTACAAAAATCTAATCCTTCTAAAAAACAGATGGAGAAAAAATCAGGGGTACTGCTTAGTAACAGATATACAGCCCTAACTATGGAAGGGGGACAGGCGGGATACTCTGAAACCTCTTCAACAGTATCTTCACTACTTCCTTCCTCAGACTCTGAGGATGACAACTTGGATGTAGAAGTTCAGAAAATAAGAACCAAGTCTTTGGGCCTCAGATCTCAGAGGATCAATAAAAGAGGGAAATTATCCTATGTATTCATAAATGGATTCTACAACATCCCTCTCCATAGCCACATTTAGTACTAATAGTATTAAAAACCCTAGGAGATGATTATTAACCTTTTCTCTAATAAAAGTCCTAAACCTAGACATTTGCTTCTTACAGGACACAAGGTTAAATTCTTCAGCACTGATAAATACAACAAAAAAATTGTGGTACTGGGGTTCCTCATATTTTTCATTTGGCATGGATGTGTGTGATGGGCTGGGCATTCCATTTTCAGGATATACATGCACAGTTTCTAGAATAATGGATATTGTGCCAGGGAGAGCTATGCGTGCTGATTTTCAGTACAATTCTACTGTATGGAGGACCATTAATGTATATTCTCCTCAAACCAAGCAAGACAGACTGGACCTTTTTCAGAAAATTAAACCATATTTACTGACCACCAGATCCATTATTTGGGTTGGGGACTTTAATTGCATTCTTCATAAAACAGACAGAGGTGCAACAACAAACAAAATGTATTGTGACTCTAATACTTTACTTAACATCTTAGAGCTTACAAATCTACAGGACACCTATAGACAAATCCACACTAGTGGGGGTTACACCTTTCAAAAAAATACCTTAGCAACAATAATTGATTTTATTTTGCATCCCAATCACTAATAGTACAGACAGCTACTTCTATTCCCATTGGACATTCTGATCATAAGTTACTGTCTTTAAAAATAGGCTTTTCACACCAGCAGCCCCGTGGCAGGGGATACTGGAAATTAAATTCCTCCCTTTTAGATTTACCAGAAATACATGACTCTATTCTAGATCTACTTAATGCAAGAAAATCGATAGCTTTCCTAGCTGAAGACTTAAGTCAATGGTGGATAGATACAAAACAAGGAATAAAAAAATCTGTTTAAACAATTAGCTGGACAATTTCATTCTGATCAGTATAAAAAATATTCAACCCTAAGGTCTAAATTATTTCATTTTGTGACACTAGTACAAGAAGGGCATGAAAATTGTATGACTAAAGTAAAATACATCCAAAAAGAAATGGAATCTCTGCAGTATTCGAGGGCAGCATCATTGTTATATGAACACAGAGTAAGTACACCAGAAAAATCCATAACAGGGAAGATTTACTGTACGCTAGTTGTAGAACAAGGGTAGAAAAAAGTTATGGACAAATTATATGATACACATGGGAAGGAGGTTACTGATGTTAAAGAAATACTGAAAGTAGTCATGGAGCATGTCAGGGAATTATATTCTGCTCCTACCTTAGGCTCTCAAAAAATAAATGACTTTTTAAATCACATGACAATACCTTCAGTACCTATGGCAGCATTAAATGCTCTAGTAACTCCAATTTCCACTGAGGAAGTAATTGTGGCAATCAGGTCTTTAAAAATACTACTTTCCTAGGAATTGATGGCCTGACATCAGAATTTTATAAAATGTATATGGATATTATATCTGAAATATTACAGGTAGCATATAATACAATATTGGGTAATACGAAGGTCCACCCTTACTTTGGGACATCCATATAAATATTCCTGCATAAAAAAATTACAAAAGTAATTTACAAAACTGGCAGCCAGTCAGCTTATTAAACGTTTATATGAAAATCTCAATGAACAGTTTGAACACCAGATTGACTACTAATGCTTCTTACCTAATATCTGAGAGTCAGACCTGTGCAACATCAGGTAGAAATGTAACTGATAACTTACTTTTAATCAGAGATATAGTGGATATGGGGAACAGGAACTTAGTAAAGGGATATTTATTCTCACTTGATCAGGAGCAGGCTTTTGATAAAATATCACACACCTATATGATTTCAGTGTTAAAAGCATATGGGATACCTTTACAATTTTGCTTGTGGTTAACTACAACATATTCAATAGCTTCCACTGTCCCACTAGTTAACAGGTTTTTAGGACCCCCATTCCAATTCATATGGGCGTATGGCAGGGGTGTCCACTGAGTGCACTCCTATATGTTTTCTGCATTGACCCATTATTATGAACTATCCATCAGGATCCCCAGGTAAAAGGGATACAATGGGATCAACAGCACTACCTCCTACAGTAGCAGCATATGCTGATGATTAATGTCTGTTTATGAATAATTTCACCATGGCTGACTATACTTTACACTTAATAAATAACTTCTCAACAGTATCAGAGGCTAAAATAAATCTCACCAAAAGCAGAGGATACATACTCAGCTCCCAGACACCTAAAATAACTTTGTTACATCAGATCCCAATATTTGATGAGCCTCTTAAAGTACCTGAAATACAGTTCGGCAAAGGAAGTATGGCAGAGGTAAATTGGCAACAAAAAATAAATGAAGGGATGGAGAAAGTACAGACTTGGAAGACATGGTAGCAGACCAAAAAGAAAAAAGTTCTCTTGGTTATTTTTGCTTCCCATCCATATCTATTTTAGCATGGTGTTCCTTCCACCCAAACACGTGAAACCCACTTTGCTCAGCTTATTTTTTCAAATCATAAGAGGATGCCGACTAAACTCAATTAAAAGGAAAATTTGATATCTTCCAATAACGGCAGGAGGTATTGATCTTCTAAATTAAATAAGTTTCTTTTATAGTCTATTTCTCTTCCATAATATTTTTAAATTCACTTGTTTGGGCTCAAGTGATTGGAAACAAATGGCTGATTTTTGGTTAAGCCCTTTCTTGCAGCAGTGTTCACAAGATCCTAATAAGCTTAAAGAAAAAATGACAAACTTCCACCCTTTATATTTCCATTAATTGAAAAATTAAGAAAAATGACAGATAACCCCTCAACAAGTTACAGTCCCTAATAGGAAAACTGTGTATTCCAATATACAAACTCAGGCCTTTCACATATCCACTGTGTACCCCAATGTACTACCTAATGATGTACACTATATCCAGACATACCTAGTAGATAAAAGAACACCACATCATCTGTGGGAGACTATATGGTTGTGCTGTCATGGGAAATTGGGGGTCAGGGTAATACAAAATCTAAAAGTCAAGCAGAATGGCCTTGTTTTAGACCCTGCTGTACAAATCAAGAGGAGACAATGGTTCATTTTTAGAAACCTGTCCCTATGCAAAATCTGTATGGATATTTATGGCCACTAGATGGAGATACAAGCATTGGAAAACTTTGAAGCATAATGAAATTGTATCAGGCCATTCAAATGTACTTTCTCTTGTGGATTTAGATACTTTTCAACTTATTCTATTATCAGATTTATATTATGGCAAGTAAGGTGCAAATATTTATTTCAACAGAAGGACTCCTCTCCTTTAGCTGTACTTTTATTAATTGAAAAAGACATTGCAATTCAGTATCAATATGATGTTCTACATCTGTCTTCTGCACAACTGAAAATGAAATGGAGGGGAGTTTATTTGTATGTCTTGAATTCATGATGATTAATTGATTTATAATTCTGTTTGTCACTGTGTTCCTTATTTGTTCCTGCCAATAATTATTGTGTACAAGAATAGGTGAAGATTCAGTTAAATAATGCTGTTTATTTTTCTGTTTTGTATTTATGGAATGTATTAAGTGGTAATTGATTGTTATAATAAAAAAAATTGGAAATGGAAACTGTTTGCCCTATTCAAGATGGAGAATCTGGGAGTGGCAGTGGAGGAGGAGGTGCTGCAGGCTGGGGAGCAGTTCTCCTTCCCAGCCACAATAAGTCAGGAGAACACCGGTGGTACTCAGGAGAAAGAAGAAAAAAATCATACCTGTATGCAGACAGAGCAGTCTGGTGTGGACACTGGAATGGATGAGGAAATGAGACAGGACTGCCAAGCTGATAGCTTGGCATTAGTGGATTCCAACATGGAAACAGCATTGGAGAAGGTTCACCTGGCAAATGAAAGAATGACAACGGAGCTACAAAGGAAAAATAAAATGGATGGCAAGCTTGGAGGTCAATCTTGAAGGCAACAGGAGCTGGAAGGCAAGGAAGCCAAAAGAAAAATAATTGAACAACTGATGAAGAAGAAAGATATGCACTCATTTACGAGTGGATGGAAACTGAGGAGTGGAGCAGTGCAAAAACAGATGGCAAGAGAACAAAGAGGCTTTTCATGTAAACTCACAAGAGATGCCAGAAGAGGAATGGATACCAGAGTGAGCCCTGCAGCAAGCTAGATGGCTGCAAGACGTTAACTGTAAATGGATTCCTGATCCAAACTTTGACTTGGGCAATAATGAGGAACAAGCAGCCACTGAAGGAGACCAGTGAATTATTTCTGGGGATAAAAAGTACAGACAGAGTACAGAAAGGGAGTGAGGCAAGCCACAGTTAAAGTGTGCATGCTAATAATGGGATGGGGAAGACACTACTATTAATGATAGTATGCCTCCAGTTAGAAATGCAATACAAATGGAGGAAAAAATAACAATAATTGTACAGAGTGGAAAGAAACAGATAAAAAGGAGGAAAATGCAGATGAAAGTAATGGGACCCAGACATAGGAAACAGAGCAGATGGAAATGAATGAACCTAGAAATAGACATGAACAGCAACATGATGGAAATATGAATCATGTCCAGGGGAATGTGGAAGACAATCACAGGTCATAAACAGGGGAAAAGACAGGACACACAGAAAAGAAATGGCATGGACACAGGAGAACTATAGAAAAATGAAGGGATCTCAGCTCATACGGGACACAGGGATGATCACAGAGAAGGATTGGGTGGGGATGAACACCATGATTCAGAAAGACAGAAAGTGGGGCGACACACAAAACCCAAACTACCCAGATTTGCTTACCTTTTTGACAGATCACAGACATGCAATATGAATAAGATATAAAGGGGGAATGGAAATGCAATCGGACAGGGAATATGTAGGAAAAAAGTTGATAAAAGGCTCTTTGAACTTTGTGCCAGCAGAAGTTCATGCTTTGATACATATATCAGGAGAAGATAATTTTGACAATAACTTCAATACTTATCAAGGTCTAGAAAAATTCTGGCTGAAATATAATCAGAGGAAATTTTCCCCACTGTAGACACCCTTTTTAGTCATACCAGTGATAAAACCAGTGGTTAAACGAATTACTATCATGTACAGAACAGAAAGTATTAACATAGGTGACATCCATCACTGGTTACAAAAACAATGTGATGTTTTAAGTACCCCTGAGTCCATCATGATTCTGAATTCTTTTGGACTTGGGGTTGGCAATTCAAAATTAAGTTGAGGCAAATGGAAACAGGCATTATCCACCTACCAAACAGTTTTTTATTGGAAAGGACAGAGGCGTATGCTTCTACGTGGGCCAACCTAACGCATGTCATAAACTGTGGAGAAAAAAACCATCTAGCCAGTACCTGTGATAAATTGAAATGTATTTTATGTAGGGAATTTGATCATGTAAGCACAGCTTGTAGGAATGTTGCAAGATGCAACCTATGCGATGGTCATGGGCATGTATTCCACAAGTGTCCATGGGTGACTCACAACCCGCATAATGGGGTCAATCAAGACAAGCTGATTAGACAAGCCCAAAGGAACACTGAAGGCAACTCAGGAACATCTTGAAGCTGAGAGCACACAGAAGAGTGGTCAGAAGGATCAGAGCCCCCCCAAACAATCTTGGAAGTCTCCGACCCAACCACAAGAGGAACAATCATCCATGCATTAGGAACAAGCAGTACCAGAGCCTCAGGAGTCAGTGCCAGAAGTAGTGGAAAACATACAAGACTCTCCCCCTTCACTGAGTCATGTAGAAGGTTCAGGAAGTATAGAGGAAGAGACACGGGATACACATACACAGAACATGCCACCCCCCCTCAGGTTTGGAACACCCCTGTGACGAGATGAAGTACAAGATTAAAAACTGTGCAAACACCTGAATTGGTGGTTGGAAATAGGTTTGAGGCATTGACCAGCAAGAGTGGATGGTGAGGTACTGACATGGAAGGCATGGACTCCAATGCCTTGACAAAATCACTGCCAGCACTGAAAAAAAAGAAAAAGTATTTGGAGGGTACAGAAGGTTAAAAAAATAACAGCCTTGGACATTTAACAAACAAAAATTCCTATGGAACATTTAAAACTTGCCACATTTAATGAGTGCAGCATCCTAAATGAGGGTAAAAGGAAGGCTGTGTTATCTCTGTTAGAATAGTTACAACTAATTGTGATATTTATACAAGAAACATGGATGGCAACTGCCAATAATGTGTCTCAGTGCAAAAAAAACATGGCTTTGGGGTCCATCGTATTGGTCATTTGGCCTCGACAGGGCAGATGCGGTAGGAATTGTGTTTAGAGGGGTACAGTTCCAACTACAAAAATGAGTAGACATGATGCCTGGCTGATTACTAATTCTGGATAGGCTACTGGTTGGATGCCAGTGTAGATTTATCACAGTTTATGCTCCTCAAATCAAGGCAGACAGGGTTGATCTTTTTAGAAAAATTCAACCATTTTTAGCCATTATTTGACAGGTATTCCTAGGGGGTGATTTTAATTGTTCCATAGATGTAGATCGAAGAACTGCAGAAGGAAAAAAAAGTGTACCGTGATACTCATGCTTTACAAAACTGCTTAAAAATGGTAGGAATCCAAGATGCCTATACAGTACTTCAAAAAACTCAGAAACAACATATGTGAGGGGGAGACTAGCAACACGTATTGACTATTGGTTTGTATCCCCAAATGTGAAAGTAAAAGATTTAAGTGTTGTACCCATGGAATTCTCAGATCACTCCATGGTTCAATTGGTGGTGGAATTTAACTCTTTCCCACAGATAGTGGGATGTTGGTGGAGGTTAATGACAGGGGAGTGGTGGGAAGACACAAAAAAGGGTTACAAACCTGGTTGAAAAAATATGGGGCCCGTACACAAAATGAGAAATTTTTAAAATATTTGGCACTTCAGCAACAGTTATAATATATTTATTCTTTAGTAAACATTAAAACCAGTGGATTATACAGAACAAATAATGTAGTTAAAAACTCAGATGAAGAACTATGAATATGATAGAACAGCTACGCTAATGGCAGAATTACAGTATGGAACTATAAAGTCCCTGACAGGAGATCCCTGTGCAGCATGTAAAACACGGGTAGATAATACATGTATAACAGCACTATTGGATGGTGATGGAAAAATAAAACATTCACCACAGGATTTACAAAGAATTATTAAAAACTATATAGCATCCCTTAATAATCAAGAGAATTATGAAGAAGGTGAAGTGAAAAGTTACCTAGAAGCCCTTCAGATAGAACTAGGAGATTCAGCCAAAAGAAAATTGAAAACAACTATTTCTAAAGAGGAGGTACAGTAGTGGGAGCACTGAAGGGACTTAGAAAAAATGTCTCGCCTGGATGGGTTGGTTTGCCATTGGAATTTTGCTTAACATTTCAGGAAGATCTAATAGATATGTTAATAGCAGTGTGTCAAGAGATCACAGAAAAACAAATAATATCAGACAGTTTTTCATGAGGATTGGTGCAATTTTTGTATAAAACATTATTGCAAAATTAGAGGCCAACTTGCCTTCTGAATATGGATTGGAAGATTTTAGGAAAATTAATACAAAAAGGATTACAAAAAAAATCTAGATATTTTAGTATATTCAGCACAAACATGTTGGGTCCCTGGGAAGAAAATCCAAGATAGCCTAACTCTAATTAGAGACTGTTATAAATATTGTAAAACAAGGAACCTGAAAGGATTTTTGATATCCTTGGATCAGAGTAAAGCCTTTGACAGGGTGTCACATAGGTATCTATTACAGGTATTAAAATAGTATGGAATCCCACAGAAAATAATGCAGTGGATACAAACCCTTTATAAACAAGCAGCAATAGTTCTCCTAGTCAGAGGAATGGGTGGTTTACCAATACCAATCATGGTGGGAGTTAGACAGGGTTGTCCACTAAGCCTGCTATTACATGCTCTATCATTAGGCATTATGAATAATAGAGAAATACTAGGTTTAAATACCCCAGGTAATACTGAAGTATTAAAAATGTCAGTTTATGTGAATGATATGTGCTTATTTTTAAAAACAGAGGAGAGTGTAAGCCGAACAATAGAATAACTAAATGATTTTGCCAAAGTTTCTGGAACCAAATTAAATGTAGAGAAGAGTGTCAGAATAACAGAGGGACAACAGCCAATGGATAAATGTATTTCTGGAATAAAAATAATAAAAGAACCACTTAAAATTCAAGGATAATACTTTGGAGAGGGGGATATGGTACAGAAAAATTGGTTGACAGCTATTAATAGATGTGAATGGGTGTTTGAGAGATGGAACAATTGGATTAGGTCTAAACACAAATGGGTGTTTATTATTAAACAATTTATAATACCTTTATTGTTGTATGTAGGATGGGTCTTTCCATTACCATGGAACCTTGAAACTAAAATATATAGCATTTTTTTTCAGACTGAACCCCATAAAAAGAGAATTTATATATTTATCCAGGCAGCATGAGGGGGCGTGGAATGGTGAACCTCATTGTTTTTTTCATACAATGTTTTGGACTGGTACAATTAGAAGGTAATACAACAAGGGGTAGATAGTGATAGGGATATCATTTGGATGAAAGAATTATTAAAAGAATATTTGAATAAATGGCAGGAAGCTCCAATTAAGATTATACCGAGGTTACAGCTTCCTGAGTTTTTAAAACCAACTCTCAAGAAAATGCATATATGGAAAATACCAAAATCACCGCTATTAGCAAAAAATAGGAAACAATTGTATGAACTGATAATACAAAAGATTGGCCCTTCTGAACTGGTATTTAAGTTCTGTACACAAAGTAACCCGAAATGGGCTTTGAAACAATTAATAATTCAAAGGATTTCAGAGAGCATGTGGGATAATTTATGGATTTGTACATATAGATGGTTAAATATCAAGGGGAATCAAATACTCAAAGCCATTAACGAACGAAATTGTCTGTGTTTAGAATTTCAAGTACCAGAGGAAACTATGACACATTTTTTGTTAGAATGTAGTTATTTCAAAAACTTATGGCACTTTTTAGCTGTTAAGTTGGGCCTGCCATGGCTAGAAAGATTGACTTATGAACAATTAGTATTAGGACAATATGTGGGTAGGTTAGCAGAATATAATGCAGGCACTTTGGGGTTGCTGTTTGCTTGTTTAAAATGTTATTTGTGGCAGGCTAGAAGTCTATATGTACTTCAACAGCAACGTACAACATATTTAGCAGTAAGGAAGCTTTGTGAATCTGCCTGTATGGAAGTATAGCAAATCACATGTGGAAAGGTCTCATGGGGATACTACACTAGAGGGAAGAAGAAATATATGCAGGAGGATTGAAATGGGATACAGAACAAATACTGTTTATGGAATTGTTATGAACTTATTAGGATATTTTTGTAACAGTGTACAATATTTATGTGACAGCTAAGAGAGTGAAGGAAAATGGCAATGTGGGGTTTATGATAAATTGTCTTTTATTTTGTTTTAGTTTTGTTTTATTTCAAAAAGATGATATTAATTCTGTTTTCTTTTTCTTGGAGTTCTAATAAAAATGACCCTATTCTTTTCCAAAAGTGCCATGGGATCTTTAATGTCCACCCAAACAACCACCAGTACAGGACCTCAGTTTAACTTCTCTTCTGAAAGACAGCACCACCCTCATGCTGCAGTGCAGTGTCAGTATTGGGATTAAACCCAAGTGCCTGATGCAGGGATGGAACCCACAGCCTTCTGATCTTCCAGACTCAGAGGTGAGTGTGCAACCTGCTGAACCACTGACACTGACTGTACACAAATGCAGTGAGGATCTGGGATCTAGTTGACGGTCGGGATGCCAAAATGTGTGCAATGCATCTGCTGGGCAAGGATACTGTACTTGCAGATACCCTAAGCAGACCAGTTAGGGAAACCGTGAAAGGGCTTTAAACAAGTAAATGCTGGCTTCAATCTTCAGAAGATGGGGCACTCCAGGAACAGTTCACCTCATAGGACAACAATCAGCTCCAAGAATTTTGTTGTAGACCCCTAGTCAGGGGCACAGTCCCAGATAATGCTTTGTCCCTGACATGGACAGGCAGGTTTCTGTATGCCTTCCTCCCATTTCCCCTCATACAGAGGGTACCCATGAAGTGAAGGAGGGAGCCAATAACAGTGATCTTGATAGTCCCAGACTGGGCTAGGCAGGCATGGCACTCAATACTGATGACCCTGTCCTGCAAATCTTCAATCATCCTGCCACTGAGATGCAACTTATTGACTCTGTCTCAGGACAGGATATTCTTTCCAGAACTCAAAATATTACACCCAAGGGTGTTTTTTATAGAGGAGCTGGAGTTTTCTGTTTTGAATCTGTCACGTGATGTGATAAAAGTCCTGAGGGTTTCCAGGAAACCAGCCACAAGTAAGGCCTTTGCCTCAAAGTGGAAAAGGTTCTCATACTGGTGCATACTCTGAGCAATAATCTCAGTGCAGGCAGGGCTGCCCACAGTTCTGAATTACCTGGTACACTTGCAGTCCTTAGGCCTGAGTCTTTCAACTCTGAAAGTGCATCTGGCAGCTGTCTCAGCTTAAACATTAATAAGTCACTAGCCTCAGAATCTGTTTTTAAATTTTTCCTAAGGCCTTAATCAAATTCATTCCCTGTGAGGAAACCAGTGGAACTTGAATATTTGCCTGGCAATGCTGATAGAATCTCCTTTTGAGCCTATTGCTATGGCACGCTTAAAACGGGTCACCTGGAAAACAGATTTCCTAGCGGCCAGGAGGGTAAGTCAGCTGCAAGCTCTTTGCATAGACACAAACTACATAATATTACATAGAGACAAGGTAGTCCTTTGGACAAATAGAAAATTTCAACCTAAAGTGGAGACAGAATTTCACCTTAATCAGTCAGTGGGCCTAGCTGTGCTCTTTCCTGAGTACTCCAGTAGTGTTGAACAGAAACTGCACTGCTTTAATGTAAAAAGGGCACTGGGTTGCGTACCCAATGAATAAGTTGCTGGGATTATAGCGCATGAAAATCCGTGCTGCAATAATAGTGACTGACATATAGTGGCTGCAGTGATAGCATGGCGCAAATCAGCTAACTCAATCCCTGTAGCTGTCATGACATGGGAGGAAGAGGAGAGCTGGTGAGCTGTGGGCACTTTGCTGAGTTGCTCCTATGGTGCAGGGAGCAAAGGCATGATCAGCTCTGGTGACAGAGCATTCCATAGACCAGGGTTCTGTTCCTGGTCTCCCATTTAATGTCTTTTTTTCTTCTTCCCCCCTCCAAAGTTTTATTTTTTGTGGCTTCTCCCTCCACCCTTCATTGTTGCCCCCACCCTCACAGATACAATCCCCTCAACTTCCTCCCTGTCTCCAAGTTGCACCCCCTTTGGAGTTTGTTATCTTTAGTTTGAGGGGTGCAGGGGCAAAGAACCCCTTGAAAACATTAAATTTACTATACTTCTGTTTTGCTAGCCATGGTAGCAGTTGGTGTGTTTCTTGACCACTACCACTGGCTTTTTTGTTGTGGTCGGTGTTTTTGTGGAATGCTACTTTTTGTAGTGCTGTAGTTTTATGGGGGTTTTGACCACGCTGTAGTTGGATTTGACATGTTACTCTAGTACCACTAGATTGCTACATGGACCGGACAAGTGATGTCAGGTCCAAGAGCATACAGTTTTTTGTCACTTTTGGAGTAACTGGCAAGAGCAAACCAGCAGCCAGAAAGACTGGTTCTCATTGTATAGTCTCCTGTATCTAATTCTGCTATGAAAAAGCTGGTAACAATCTCACAGAGGCACAGCACTTTTAGAAATCATGGTGGGCACAGGTATGGTGGTGCTCACAAAAAAAGTCAATAATAGTTAACAAAACATTCAGGCACTAACACCAGCCACATAGGATCAACTCCACCAGTTCTCAGTGTTATATCAACCCATTTATTGCATAATATAAATAAAAGTCTGACAACACGGTTAGAAAAATGCTTGACATGTTTCAGGTCCCCCTTGACCCTTTATCAAAAGCTAGTTTCTCCTGACCAACACATTCATTAAATACTCCACCTTGTAAAACAGTTAATGACATCACTGTGTTGTACTACAAATCCATTGGTGCAAATCTACCATGTGTTAAAAAGCTGTGCATAATTCACATTTATAAAATGGGTAGGAAAAATTATCTCTGCTGATTTGTTGGATCCCACCACATGACCTTACGTATATCAGAGTGTGACCGCACACCTGTACTTTTACCCTCCTAAAAAACAGTTTTGCCATTTTATAAGATAGATAACCCACTGTACGGTGTGCAGTCGCTCTCTGATATATACCCACGCCTTGGGTGGTTGATGCACTCGGCCTGTGGCCTCAAGCATACAACACACACACCAAGGCATGCATATATCAGAGCATGACCACACATCTAAGAGTGGGTTATCTATTACTTAACCCATCCATCACACTGAAACAATACAACATCTCATTCATATATATATATATATATATATATATATATATATATATATACAGTATATATATATATATATATATATATATACAAAATATACTATATATAATATACAACACTAATATGAATGGATGGGGGGAAGGGAGAAGGAATTCTTAAATACAATTTGAACCATAACAGTGTCACATATATAACCGATAAAAAAACTCTTTTTTATATGTTCCTTTCTTACAATCACATCAGATCTATGCAAATGATCAAAATTATCAGAAGTTCACACTATTTTATTTGTCATCCAGATAGGGTTTTAAATCAAATCCTGTGTTACGACCTCGGGTAATGAGTGACCCTCAGTTCAACTATTCAATGTGTCTCTTTCTTTAGAAGCAAGTTATTAAAATTGCTTCTCCAACGGTTTCTGCTGACCTTGTCAATAATGCAAAACTTGAACTTAAGCTCACTGCTTCCATTATCATCAGTATGCAGGGCTGTTGTATACAAGGAATCTTTTCTCTCAATAGCCCTCATATGCTCACCCAAACATTATTTAAATGGACATTTAGTTTTGCTCACATAAAATGCTGTACAGGTACATTGGGTGAGGTAGATTTCCCCTGCTGTGTCATATGTTGTAAGCTGTCTTATTTCAAACTCTTGTTTTGCATTCACACTACTAAATTTACTACAATTTCTAACTGACTGGCAATAAAAACATCTGTGACATCTGAAGCATCCTTTTTTCTTATCCAGCGAAGTAGCTTCTTTACTTTCGACCAAATGACTGTGCATCAACTTCTGTTTTAAAGTTAGAGCATGTCTATACAGCATGTGGGAGTAACTTTGGGACAACTCTTTCAAGGCTGGATCGCTACCTAACACTTTCCAGTGTAAACAATCTCTTTGACCCGGCCTTCCTTCTGCGAATATGTAGTGATAAAGTTGAAACTTGTACCTCCTGTGTAGGTGCTGTTCCTTATCTTGCAGCAATATCTGCCTTTCAGTGTTGTCTGCTCTGTTTTTTGCTTGCTCAATGTTCCAACGCTATATCCACATTCCTGCAGTCTATGGGTCAAAGTATCTGCTTCCTGTCTATAGCTGTCCTCTCAATTACAGTTCCGCCATGCCCTAAGGAACTGTCCTTTCAGGAAGTTTTTGCGCACATGCAGTGGATGGCAACTGGAGGAAACTACTAATCCTTTGCCATCCACTGGCTTCCTGTAGAGGCATGTATCAATGTTATCCAGGTCATTCTTACTCAGGGTCACATCAAGGTAATCTACCTTCTGTACATTACAATTATAAGTAAACCATAGATGTTCATTTGTACCATACGTATGATGTACAAAATTCCCCAGTTCTTCCTGTGTGCCCCCCATATAAGGAGCACATTGTCTATATAATGGCCCCAGTACAAAATCTTACTTTTAAAGATGTTCATCTCATTCATGACATACTGCTCTTCCCACCTCCCCACATACAAATTTGCTATCATGGGGGCACATGTGGCCCCCATTGCTGTTCCCTTGACCTGTAAATACATTTTGGAGTCAAACATAAAAACATTGTGTTTTAACACATATTCCAACAGTTTTAAAATACATTCAATGGGGACATCGGTGGTCTTGGACTTGTTCAAATAATAGGCAGCAGCATCTAAAGCCCCTTCATGGGGCACATTTGTACATAGCGAATCAATGTTCAGTATCACAAATTTAGTACTTTCTTCCAGAGCCAAAGTTTCACAGATATTCAACACATGTTTTGTATCTTTAATATAAGATGGTAACTGTTTTTTTTTAACTCATCTTTATTACAGATATATACTAAACATTTCACAGAGGCAAGCAGGAAAGACCTGCAGAGGTCAAGTTACAGGTTCAAACATTCTGAAAATTTTTACAAGACACGAAGACTTTTACCCTGGTAACACATTCTATTGTAAACCATTACCCTAACAGAGTAACATACAACTGCCCCAGCTTCTAGCAAGTACATGATCCCTTAAAGATCATGTGAGATGAATTTTACAGGAATTAAACGTTCAGCATCATTCATTAAATATTGTTATAACAACAGCATCTGCCTAGTGTTTTGTATGAAAATCTACCATTTCATACCATTTATAGTTATTTATTGTGTGGTCTGCTACAGCAACACTGCTAAATGCTGAAACTTTCTGTTCTCTGTTGTAATCAGCATGTCTCAGACCTGGTGATGTCATTTGCTGTGCTATTCTCTTTCTTTAGTGCTGAGCTAGGGAGACTGTCATATTGCTGATGTCTGTAAAGACTTCTTATTCCTTGCAATGTGCCTGTTGCAAGAGTCTGAAAGCTGTTTGATTGTGGTTCTGTCATGCTCAATGCCAGTAATGCACAATAACAGTTTAAATTTAATTGTTTAGCCTGTGCAGAAGTCAAGGGGAGTAGCACATTGATGTGAAAGTGATATTGGAAGGTTCCCCAGATGCCTGTTTCACACAGTATGCCATTGCCAGCCATGCTTCAGATGTTGAAGCTGCAATTCGTTTTGTAAAAGAATCTGTCATAGTCATTTTATTGTTATGTTTTATCAGCGCTTTGTTTCTGGCTGCCTTCTAGTTTCTCTGTGTGGCCACACCCCCAGATTGATGTCATACAAGGGAGCTGCCAATGTTGTACATACAGCAACAAGGAATTCTGGGTAATCTATAACACTAACTTAAATGTGCCTTACTCAGAAGTACAGTCTCATATGTTGGTAGTGGTGAGCACCTAATATGTAAATGTCCATAGCAAGGCATTATGGGCACAATAAGGAGCTGATTTCCAAGTTCCTTACTGTGAGGTGTAGTCTTGTATTTCTATAGTGGCATCAACAAGTCAATAATATAAGCTCTTCTTTGTTTATTTTCAAAACAAGGCATTGTGTATACTGTATCTAGCTATAAGACTTCTTTACTTAGAAATGTAGCTATTTCTGTAGTGAGCACTGAAAAATAATAGCCTGTATACTAATTTACATAGTGAAGCATTGTGGGTACAGAACAGTACACTCCTACAGGTTGCTACTCACATTTTCTATTGCAAACCTCAATGAATCACTTTAACCCTTAAGTTGCCAACAGAATTAGAGTGTATAGGAATTCTGGACTGATATATCAGTCCACAGCACAGCAAAGGTTAAAATGATCTTTTTACCAGGGATAGCACTTCTATCCCTAGTAAGAATTAATGCAGATAAGTTCCCTATTAAATCTAAATAATTGTAAAGCAGACACTGACCAATGGCAGTGAAGTTTCCAGCATTGTATTAGTAGCAGCAATACAACTTCCTAACAGGCACAGTTAAGAAGCCCCCCAAATTACATCAGCAGCCTGGAGGCATGCTGACTCAGCATCCAGCAACCTTGGGGAAATGGACCACAACAAAAAGACACTAAAAATGCATTAATCTGTTGACTTTTGTTACAAAACCTGGAACACACATAGGTTTTATAGCAGTGTTTCTTAAATGGCATGGCCTATTTTAGTTTTAAAAACTTCTGCATATGACCTTTAAACAATTCCCTTTCTCACCTCCATGGAATATGCAGACCACTTTGTCTCTATGTGTCTTCTTATACTCAGTTGGCATCAGAATAGGAAATACTGGATGACCTGAGGTCATACTCGTTTATTCAAATCTTTCTGCATCTTATATTAACAGTTCAAGTGGTAAAAAAAAAAAAAAAAGAGAAAAGAAAATGAAAGGAAACAACCAACAATCGTTGACTCAACTGGAGTCTCAGATTGGACTGGAGAGACCCTGCTAGCACCTTGTATTTTCATTTCATTTGAGTTGGAGGTCCTGGTTGGCATATGGGGGTCAACCCCTATATATATGTACTGGGGTATTGTGTCTGGGCTGCCCTTCCCTTGTCCCGGTCAATCCAGGTATCTATGTATGTAATTCAATCCCCTACCTCCTCCCCTGTGTCTCGTGCACTTTTTACATACATGCCCACAAAGTGTGATAATGGTTCTGTGAGTGAACCAATCCCACTCACGACTGGTCACCCCGGTGGTTCATTCATGTTCTTGTGCACTTTTGGGATCATGTAAAAAGTTGCCCAGACTGGGTCTGGTGTGATCAAGAAATCTCTTGTTCTAGCTGTGATGATACCTTTACTGACAGCTTGATTAACTTCCTTATCAATTATGTGTTTGAAGTCCCATGTTGGATCAATATTAAGTTTCTTACAAAACATTTCATTTTCCAACTGTCTGAGGACTTCTTTCACATAGTTCTCTTTCTTCTGGATCACCACACAACTCCCTTTGTCTGCTTGTTTCATAATTATCTGTTTGTCCTTTTGTAAGTCCTTAAGTGCCTCCGTTTATGGTTTGGACACGTTCTGGTAAGTGGCTCTGGGGGATTTGAAAAACGTTTCTCCAAATCTGCTTCTACCAAAGTTTTAAAAACTGTGACTGCTGAGCTGGGGGGAGGACAGAAGGTAAAGTTTGGTTCGAGGTTATTTCAATCCTAAACTTCTGTATTTGATTGTCTCTTTGAGAAAAAAGAGTTAAGATAAAGTTTTCTGCAAGCCAAATTAATGTCCTCAATGATTTGTACTTCATTTGTCGGGTTGTACAGTGCAAATTTAAGGCTGTTTTCTAAAACTCTTTTCTCTGCCTCAGTTAAAACTCGGTCTGAGAGTTTTATTATTAGAGGTTGGGTAGCTGAAAAATCTTCTATCTCTGCTGCTTCCTGAAGTTGTGGCCTTTGTTCTGACCTCATCCCCTTCCTCTGTTGTGACTCGATATGTAATAATTTCCTCTGCCTCCTGCCCCTTCTAGTTCTCTTTTTTCTATATCTCTGCATTGATAATTGAAACGGGGGCTCTGCCTGACCTGAAGTGGGGGTGCAGGTTGCGGTTGTGTGTTTCCGCATTGTTCTGAGTGTGGTATAAAAAAGAGCTGCTATTTTCTTGCTCATTCTCTGAATCACTTTGGTCAGTGCTGATGTTAAAAGATACTCATTGTGGGCATTTTAAAATCCCTTTCACATTTTCTTTTTCCCACTGGAAAATAGTACCCCTCTCCCAATTGTTCTTATCTCTCATGAACTTTAATTGTTTGGCCTCTCTGAGTTCTTTATCCAGTTTCAAAATTGATTTCTTCAGTCTTTTATTATGGTTGTCAAATTCTGAAAAATCTTTAAATTGTAGGACTTCTGCCTCACACTGTTTTAAATCCTCTTTCAATTTGCAGTCTCTTTGCTAAATTTGATAATGAGCTTGATCAGGTTGATACTGGCTTCAATAAGGATCTCTTCCCATGCTTTCATAAATTCACTGTTATCAGTCCAATATGCAGGTCTAAGGCACAATCTAAGCTCTCTAGATACCCTTCCCACCTGCACATATGCTTCTGTGTTAACAATATTCCAATATGCTCTTTTAAGTTGGTGTGTTACCTTCTCCAACTGTTGAAAAGCATCCAATAGGGATCTTGCTTCAGCTGCTATCTCTGTTGTGGTATTAGAGTCTTGCAGAAATTAATTTGCTGTCTCTGCTGCTCTCAGTAACTCATTAACATCTCACAGAGGCCTAAGGGCACACTCTGCCACAATGGATACCTCTGTCTCGGTGGCAGCCACAAGGGGCACCCCTCTTCAAGAGATTCATAAAGCTGCTACCTGGAAGACAGTTCACACTTTCACATGCAGTGCTGGAGAGATGCCAGTTTTGGAAATGCTGTCTTGCAGAACCTTTTTTCCTTTGTACAGTAGGTTCTAGACCCATCCTCCCAAGGTACTGCTAGGGAGTCTACTATTTATATTAGGCATCAATGATGGATTCTAGTTGTTAAAAGAAAATAATACTATAGCAATATTGCTTCTTTTTTGGGATCCATAAATGAGCAATACAGACCCTGCCTCCCCTCCTAGAACCTGAAAATAAGTTCACACAAGAGTCAGTTTGTTGTTTTCTATGTGTTTGGATGTTGCTTCATTGAAGTTTTCTCAGATTTTAAACTTTTAGTCTTTTTATTGTTATTTCTGCCTGCTAAAATATTCTGTTAAAAGTATTTACATTATCACGGTCAATCGTATTCTGTGGAAAGAAATTCCGGAGCCCAACACCCATTTGGTGTAATAATATTTGCTCCAATTAAATCATTAAGTACACAGTTGGTTATTATGGCCACAGACTTTGAAATCTGTAATAGCTGTACTCAGATTTCAATGTTTTAATTAGGTCCTTGTCCTTTGATATTTTATATGACATCAAGAGGTTGCCACCCATCTTTCTCCTACGCAGACTTTGTAGACCTGAATTATCTAGTCTATCAGCATAGCTTGTCTTCATAACTCTTGATCATTTTTGTTGCTCTTCTTTGTACTTGTTCGATTTTATTCTTATCTCCCTCTGACAAAGCATCCCAAAGCTGTGAGCAGTAATCTAAGATTATTCCCTTAACTGCAGAACCCTTTCAGCCAGTAGCTGTGGACATCAAGGGGCTGATAAGCACATTGAGCCACCCAGGCGAGAGGTATATGTTGGTGATTATGGACTATGCAGTTTGGTACCCATATGCTGTGGACATATTCTTCATAGATGCAGGGAAAGTGAAGAGTTCCTTAGGATATGCAGCTGAGAATGATTTTCCTAGGAGATTCTGTCTGACAAGGGCACATATTTTATATCAGCCTTTATCACTAGTTTGTGGGAGAGGTATTGGGTGTAGAAGCTTAGAACCTCTGCATACAGCCCAGAAATTAATGGCCTAGTTAAAGTGACACTGTCAATCTCCTCAGGCCTCAAAGCATCTCTAGTTAAAAAAACACATTTTATGATTTTCCACATTCTACAGAGCTTGTTGATGCAGCTGGTAGTTTGATTCAGGTCCCTTTTTTCTTTTAAAAAGTGAAAAACTGAGTGCCCACCATACTGGTGTTACCATGCCAAACATGTTTGTTTACATTTCTTAACCAACTTCCACTGCATCATTCCTGGATTCAGGAATACCCCCAGTACAATCTAGCCACTCATTATGCAGTGGGGGGTGTCTCTAGAGTTCAGGAAGTATGCAGTAAGAGTAGTTCAATGATATGAAGCAAAACAATGCTGGGTATAGCTATACATTACCATGCATTTCAGTTCTAATAAGCAAGGAGGCAGATAAAACAGTCAGCAACATCAGTGCATTTTGGAGAAGGTAAGCAATAATAAAATGTGGGTTTTTACCTAAAAATAACATAATGCAAAAAAGGTTGACAGTGTCTCTTTAAATGCTTCAAAGTGACATTAAAGACGATGCTAAGAGCACAAGCACAACCAGCACAAGAGGGGCTGGGCAAGTATATAACCCATTTTATTTGCATATAGAGCATCTTCTTTGATTACAGGGCAGTCCCTCAGAAGTCAACAGAGTTTGCTTTTTTCCCATGGATCTCCTGTTTGGTCACAAGGCAATGGGGGACATTTTTATCTAGTGTGAGAATAACTGAAGGGTAGACGTGTATCTCAAGGGGAGTCTACTGTGGAGTGCATCCCTTAAGTTATGACTCAAGGAGTTCATATGGTTTACCTAGGATTACCTAGACAATGCACTACAGTGACAAACAAAAATGGTATGACAGTGTGTCCGGAGCCTGGGAACATAAGGTCAGACAATGCGTGATGGTGCTTTATCCCTGTCAGATACAATAAATTGTAGACAGCCTGGGAGGGTCCATATTCAGTGGTGAGAAAGGTTAATGATGTGAAGTATGTTGTGGAATTTCCCAACAGAAGTCACAAGCTGAAGGTATATCACATAAACATGATAAAATCCTTACCACAGAAACATAGACTGTGACAGTAGATAAGGGCCACTTGGCCCACCCATTCTGTCCTTTTTTTCTTTCCCTACATTCTCACTGCAGAGCTTACTTGATCTACAGATATCTTCAGACTTGCAAGCAGCCCTCCCCACCACTGTCTACCTGTGAATTACATCAGGTACAGCTCCTGTTTCAGTCAGCATGCACAGACCAGCTGGCAGTGCTACTGTGTGGTGCCACCTAGTACTACACTCCTACCTGTCGCACCTCCCCGCCCACCCAGGGAGTCAATGTTTTTACAGAGTTTGGAGTATGCTCAGAACTAATCAACTCACTTTCCAACCCCCATTTTCTGGTAACTTGAGCATCCTGTTATCCTCCCCCACCCTTGCACTCCCCACCACTTGGTCTATTCCACTAACCTGCCTACGGGTTATCAGAAGCTGTTGATTTGTACTGGCTGCTCACTCCTTTTTCCCTTTGTCATTATTTTCCTCTATTTATAAGTCCTACATATTCTCCTCATCAAGAAGTCAGTCTGACCATATAGCTCACACCTAGAGGTGGGCAAAAGTTGTGAATTCCGCTTTTATGGAACTTCTGTGAAATTTCAGAAATTTTGTGGAATTTTCCAAACTTCCACCATTGGCGAGATTGAAATCTTCCGAATGTCTTTGGTGGATTTTCGCCCTGTTCTGCTGAATTTTTTGGTTGAACTGTTGAAAAATACACATGAACTGTGGAATAACAGTTATGAGGAATTTTTTTCTGCAGTTTAATGAATTATTCCGCAATACACGTACTTATTTCGCAGTTCAGTTATCAATTCTGCAGACTTTTTTGCTCCACAGTTTAATAGAATACTCCAAAATGTATACAGTTATTCTGCCATTCTAGGTCAGAATTTCTGTGAAAGTTGCTAATTTAATTTCTGCACTTTCATGGAAGTGAAATTATGACTTTCGGGGGAATTCCACCAGTGAAAGCTTTTTTTTCCCACACCTCTAATCACACCTCATCAATTTCAAATGTGAATTGTGCCTCCCTCCCCAGCCCATCTACTACAGGAATACTAGTATTCTTGACCTTCATCCTGTTCCCCCTTTAAATTGATTCCAAGACCTTGCTACCACCTGTACCACCCTTCCTTCTTTCCCATGCTCCTAAGTGCCCTCTGTCTACCTTCCCTATGCCCCCAGCCCACAACCCTTCCACTTCTCATTATACATACTTTGCCCTGTCCCCACTCATCCTCAACATCTGCACTATATCTTCCTACCTGGTCCCACTACCTCTGGCCCCCAGGCACAGCTATCCTACCTGCCTCCTGCACCTGTGTTGTGCTTTTTGTGCTGAAGCTTCACTTCCCCTCCTCCCACACACATCCCTGCATCACCAACCCCTGGCTCAGGAGTAGAGTTTCAGTCCCTACTAAGCTCTAGAACCCAGTCCTGATCCAGTCCCCTCTCACTCCTCCCATCCCCCTTGTGGCTTCAAGCTTGTCCAACTCAATATCAGGAGTCTCCTCCCCCAAATCTCCTTAAGTCTACCTCTGTCCTTAACCCTAGCTCCTGATTTACTAATCCTCTCCAAATCATGGCTCAACTCATGAATTTCAGACAGCAGTATCTCCATCCCTGGCTACTCCCTTGGTCGACAAGACCAATCTGGTAGAGGCGGCTGTGTGGCCATATATATATCTCCTCCTCAATCCAGTTTACCCCTATTCCATCCACCTCCCTTCCAGCAGCTTATGAGGTTGTCCTAGTAAAATTCTCACCACCATTCTCCACCCCCATCTTTGTTGCAGGGGTCTACTGCCTGTGAAAGTCTGGAACAGATTACGTCATGAACTGATAAACCAAAATAGTTTGTATGGTTTTAAAAAGGGACTTGACAATCTATTATAAGTCAAATTTCTACAGGTCAGTATAAATTGCCCACACAGTGTGGGGGACAATCTTGATGGGCTTCCAAGCCTTTTTTTGTCCATTACAACCTAGTAAACCTAGTACTATCACCCCGGCCTCCCAACCTCATCCATCATTGACTTCCTGGCCACCATTGTGTCCCATTCCTCATCAGGTGAGCTTTACCTTATTGGTGACTTCAATTTGAACTGGCTGTCTGCTGCTCACTCTAAAACCCGTAGTGATATATCCTCCTTTACCCTGTCTCAGTTGATAAATGAACCTACTTGTGTAAATACAAAATCCCAAAACCATACCCTCACTGACTGGGCCCTCACCTCTCATCCACATTGAATAGTTACAGCTGGCATCCTTGCAGATGCCCTAAGTGACCACCATACGATATACCTGGTACGTAAAATCCATCAGGCCAAATCCCCACACAGGATCCCTGTACCTTGCTCTCTTTCTGGATGACTTGTCAAATACTGATTGGTCTCCCATCCACAATGCCACCTCTATTGACCAAGCCTTTGATTACTTCAAAGCTAAATTCCTCACCACCTGGAACCCCTATGCCCTGCTTAGGTGCACCAGGGTGCACGGTAACCACTTCCCCTGGATCAATTCCATATTTTTACTTGTCACTATGTTTTCTGGTAGCGAGTTCCATATAGTCACCACCCTTTGGGTAAACCATTTATTTCTCCTTACTGTTTGTTTACTTCACCTTTCAATTTGAACCCATGACTGTGTGTATTTTTGGTTGAGCTCTGTTTTACCAAACCAATAGTTTCCCATGTATAACTATTTTTGGCTGTGACAAATAGCAGGCATAGGTCTCCTCTTAAAGATCTGTATTTCGCTAAATACATATCAAGTTCTCTCAACCTTTCCCAATAGCCCTTATGTTGTACGGTGCAGATCCTTTTGGTAGCCTTTCTTTGCACTCTTTCTACAAGTTTTCTCCCCCCTGTACTTTGTGGTGAACAAACAGGTGAGCAATATTCTAAGTGAGGTCTTACCAATGATGTATGTATTGGTAGAATTACTGAAGATTCTCTACTCTTAATATTCTTGAATATGTACCCTAACATTTTGTTACACTGTTTCACCGTAGCCCTTGTATGTGAGTCAAAAGACAAATTGTTGGTTATTACTACCCTCAGGTCCCTTTCACTTGTTGTTTCTTGTATAGTAGTATTATTCAAGGTGTAGTTATATTTCCAATTGTTACACCCAAGGTGCATGACCCTGCACTTGTCTACATTAAATTTAAGCTTGTTTTCTTGTGCCCATAGCCCAAGTTGGTTTATATCTTCCTGAAGTTTGTTTGCTGAGTCTTGACTGTTTATTATTGCTCCTAACTTACTGTCATCGGTGTACTTAATCAACCAGGTACTACTCGAGGTTTGCATTGATGATACAACTATGTTAAATAGGGTAGACCCCAGAACTGAGCCCTGGGGACACCACTAGTCTCCCCAATCAGAGTAGAAACCTCTTATTCCCACTCTTTGTCACCTGTTGGTCAGCCATAAGTCCACCCAAACTATAATGTTTGGGTGCAACTGTGTTCTAGCTTGTTGTTCAATTAATATCCCATGAGATATAGAGTCAAATGCTTTGGCATGATCAAGAAAAATAACATCAGCTGGCATTCCTTTATCCAGAGCTGCACTGACTGGCTCAGAAAAGGATAACAGGTTTGTTAAACAAGAGCGACCCGGGCTACATCCATGTTGTGTAATATCTGTGTAATCTTCACTTCTTATGTGAGTAATGATATGCTCTTGTACAAGCCCTTCAAGTAGTTTACCCAAAACCGATGTTAAACTGATCGGCCTGTAGTTTTCTACATCCTTTTTGTCTCCTTATAAAGATCATCATCTAGATCATGATTTAATCATCAAACATGAACTTTCAAATCACCAACTGATGATTATTGATTGTTTTAATAAGCTTAAAGCGGCATGATGGTTGTTGATGATCTGTGGATGATCAAGTGATGATCATTGATGATTATATTAGTTCAGTATTAGAAGATTGCAAGTCACAGAAGTAATACTTAACGTGTTATTCATTAATTATGAAAAAATGAATGTCACATATCAGCAAAGACAAATTAATTATGAATTATAATGTAAATCGTGTGAAGTCAAGTTTTAATCCCATTAGGAAGAGTGCATGCAATGTCTGGTATAGGATACATATTTGCATACCTAATCTGCATATTTCAGCAGCGCAGTTTATGGAACAAAACAATGATAATTTCTATTTTTTAATTAATTTTGCATTGGCAGTATTAGTTTGCAGGCTATTAGGAAAGGTTTTGAGCACAAACCAATTACTTTTAGGGACTCACACAACCATAAAAGGAACCACTTGGTGGAGATATCTAAATCAATATGAACCTTTCTAACTCCAATAAGATGTCCTAGCTAGGCATGAGATCAGTGCAGTGCAGGGTGGAGTTGGGGAGGGGTCTCAGACAGGTATCAAGCATGATAACCTTCTCAGAGGTGCTGCCAGTCTATGGCAGGGGTGAGGTTAGGGTACTGCACACCATGCAGTTTAATGAATGATTGAAAAACTGGCGCAGAGCACAGGGCTTTGGCTTCATTGGAGACTGGGGGTCCACCTGGAGAGATGTAGGTCTATACTGGCATGATGGTCTGCATCTGTCCAGGAAGGGAAACACGCTCCTAGGTGACAGGTTTAAAGGTTTCCTTGGCAAGCTTTTAAACTAGCCAAGGGGGGAGATGCTGATAGGAAACAGGAAAGTTCAAGCCTCCCCCCATAAAACATGGCAGGTAGTAGGGTAAACACTGAGGTACAGAGCCTGACAGAGGGCAGGACAGGGGTAAATGGAAAAATGGACAAGGGCAATAAGAGCAGAGATGGGGTAAAAAAGGATAAAGCCAACATTAAATGGAGGGCAATGAGTACCAATGCCCGTAGTCTAGGAAACAAGCTTCCAGAGCTAGTAGCCCTGATGGAAGAGGAACACTTGGATATTGTGGCAGTCACAGAAACATGGTACATGGAGAACCATGACTGGGATGTCAACATACCAGGGTACACAATCTACAGAAGGGACAGGGCGGGTAAAAGATGAGGTGGAGTAGCTCTCTACATAAGGGAAGGGATCAAAGCTACAGAACTAAAAAGTAAAAGGGGAGGACAAGAGGAACTCTGGGTCACCTTGGAGACAAGGAATGGCATCACAATCTGCACAGGGGTTGTATACAGACCCCCATCTCAAGGGGAGGAAATGGACAAAAAATGATAGATGGCATTCTCAAAATGGCTGCAAAAGGGGAGATACTGTTGATGGGGGACCTGAATATGCCAGATGTTAACTGGGCAACATGGACTGCAGCCACATCCAAAAGCAGGGTCATTCTCGATGCCCTACAGGGGGCATGCCTTAGACAGCTAGTGGTGGAACCCACTCGAGAGGGAGCAATATTAGATCTGGTACTCTCAAATGGAGAGAGGATCACAAGTTTAGAAGTCAGTGGACATCGGGGAACAAGCGACCTCTGCATAGTGTGCTTCACAATAAACACAACCATGGAGACAAGCCATACAAAGACAAGGATACTGGACTTTAGAAGGGCTGACTTTGGCATAATGGGTGAATACCTGAGGAATGCATTAGCAAATGGCCAGAAAGGAGGGGTGGAAGAACAATGGAGAAAAATCAAAACTACCATCATGGAGGCAACAAGCCTTTGTGTGAAACAAATAAAGAAAACAAAGCGGAATAAAAAGCCACTATGGTTCTCAAAAGAAGTGTCAGGGAAGATTAAGGAGAAAAAGGCTGCATTCAAAAAGTACAAGGAATCACAGATGAGCACAACAGGGAACTGTATCAATTAAAGCAGAAAGAAGTGGGGAAGGCAGTCAGAAAAGCAAAGGCCCAAACCGAGGAAAAGATAGCCAACTCAGTTAAGAAGGGGGGATAAAACCTTTTATAGGAACATTAGGGAGCATAGAAAGGTTAAGGGAGGGATACTGAAGATTAATAAAGGAGAGGGGAGGTGGACAGAGGGAGACAGTGAAAAGGCAGAGATACTGAATGAATACTTTTGCTCAGTATTCACAAAAGAAGAAGAGGAGGAGTTACCTAAACCAAACAGTAGAAGTACTCTGGACAGTGGGGTCCATTTACAGAAGAAAGAGTACTGAAAGAACTCCTAAAACTCAAGGTGGACAAAGCAATGGGGCCTGACGGGATTCACCCTAGAATCCTAAAAGAGCTAAGGGAGGACCTAGTGACACCACTAACCACACTTTTTAACAAATCATGGGAAGATGGGGTGGTACTTGAGGACTGGAGGAGGACAGATGTGATTTCCCCTTCACAAAAGTGGGAGCAAGGCAGAAGCAGGAAACTACAGACCTGTTAGTTTGACCTCAGTGGTGGGGAAAATGATGGAATCCCTTCTGAAAGAAAGAATTGTTGAGTACCTAGAGGCCAGCAGGGCACAGGACCCAAAACAGCATGGATTCACAGCAGAAAGGTCATGTCAGATGAATCTAATCGATTTCTTTGACTGGGTGACCAAAGTAATACACCAGGGAAGGGTTGTGGATATGGCCTACCTAGACTTTAGCAAGGCATTTGACACAGTCCCGCACAAATGATTAATAATCAAGTTAGCCAGCCTGGGAGTGGGTCCCAGGGTGGTAGCCTGGGTAGCAAACTGGCTGCACAACAGGACACAGAAGGTAATAGTAAATGGAACACATTCTAAAGAAAGGGGGGTTACTAGTGGAGTACCTCAGGGCTCAGTACTGGGTCCAGTCCTCTTTAACGTCTTTATAGGTGACATTGCAGAGGGTCTGGAAGGAAAGGTATGCCTCTTTGAAGATGACACAAAGATCTGTAACAGAGTTGATACACAAGGGGGTAGAAAGGATGAGAAGGGACTTGGCAAGGTTGGATGAATGGTCAGACATATGGCAACTTAGATTCAATGCAAAGAAGTGCAAAGTAATGCACCTGGGAAATAAAAATTCAGAAGAAGAGTACACAATAGCAGGGGAGGTACTAACGACAACATTAATGGAAAGGAATCTGGGTGTAGTCATATCAGATGACCTAAAGGTGGGTAAGTGATGTGAGAAGTCAGTAAGGAGAGCCAGGGGGATACTGGGATGCATAGGGAGGGGCATCACAAGTACAAAAAGGGAAGTGGTTATCCCTCTGTACAGACAGCTGATGAGACCCTATCTGGAGTACTGTGTGCAGTTTTGGAGACCTCATCTACGCAAGGACATAGACAGGATGGAAGCAGTCCAGAGGAGGGCAACTAAAATGGTGCAGAGTCAACATCAGAAACCATATGAAGAGAGACTGAGAGAGCTTAATATGTATACCCTTGATGAAAGGAGGGACAGGGGGGACATGATAGAAACTTTTAAGTACCTCAAGGGAATCAACAAAGTCCAGGAGGGTAGCATCTTTCAGAAGAAGAGATGTGTAAGAACAAGGGGGCACAATTTAAAGTTAGAGGGGGGACAGCTCAGGGGTAATGTGAAGAAATTCTTTTTCACGGAGAGAGTGGTGGACGCATGGAACTGCCTTCCTGGAGAGGTTGTGGGGTCTAAAACAGTGGGGGAATTCAAACATGCATGGGACAGACATAAGGCAATTATAGTGGGGGGTTGCAGGAAGTAGGCTGTTGGTTAACTAGAATTGGCAGCTTATCCAATAGGTAGGGAAATGGGCAGACTGGGTGGGCCAAGTGGTCCTTATCTGCCGTCAAAGTCTATGTTTCTATGTGAGGTATCAGAGTAAGCATAACTGAAAACAGCAGGCATCTAGAGAAAAGGTAATATAACTGATCATTCCAGTAAAGATGTCTACATACAAGATAAATTCCAAAAGTATAGAGAAAAGATAAATTTATTTTTTTCATTTATTTCTGTAATCTTGACCATGGGCATTCATGAAAAATCATGATGATATGAGAGCATCATTAATCATAATCACCATCTCCATAACTTCATGGTTTTTGCTTGGTGGCCATTTAACATTGATGGTTAATTATTGTTAATGACGATTACAATTATGAATTTTGAAGCTTAAACATGAGCTCTGAACATAACTGGATAATAATCATTCATGATCAAGGCCACTGATTTACGGTGATTATAACAATGAAATTCCATTTCCATGACTTCAGATTCCGGAATTGCACTGGTGATTGCTACTGTAATCTCCAGATTTTACCAGGGTTCTGATATCATTCTTTTAGTACTGTGTGTGCATAAATAATCAGAATTAAAGAATGCTTACCATACACAGCATTAAATAAAGCAAATTGATACTAGTACAGGAAGGAATTAAAAGAAAAACAAGTTTTGTAGATTTACTGATCTGATCTAAAATTGCAGATTCCATGAAATCTTTGTTTTTACTGGTCTTCAGACAGCCCTAATTCCAAAATTTTACCGGATTTTCCGGTAAAAACTGAAAAACAGGGGCCTTGCTCATTATACTTCATTAAAAAAATCATCTTTTTGGCTGGGTTGTGGTCTCTTTTTCCTCTTGCTTTTGCTCACTTGCTTGATGCAGAAGTTTATTGCCTTCACTGTGCCCCCTTTTAGCTTGGCCCATTGTTCCTCCTTCCTTCAGGTAATCCCCCCACCACCAGGCCTTCTCAGAGGCATTCACTCATCTTTTTAAAATCTGCCCTTCTAAAGTCCAGAACCCTCGTCCCTGTGTGGCTCAGTTCTATTGCTGTCCTTACATTGAACAACACTGTACTGTGACCTGCTGCCCTAGCAATCCCTAGAATATGTGCCCCCCACCTGGAAGTCTGCAAAATTGTCCCTGTTAGTGAGAACCAGGTACAGTATTGCCCCATCATGAATGGGCTCATTAACTAGTTGCCTGAGGAATGTCCCTGCATGGAATCCAGGATATCCCTACTTGTAGCCGAAACCACAGTTGGGAAGCTTCAGTTTACTGCTGGCAGATTGAAGTCCCCCACCAGCAGCACTTCCCCTCTTCTGCCATTTTTCCAGTGGCTTCCAGCAGTACCCTAACTGCTCCCTCATGACAGATGTCTGTAAATCATACCAGTGCATCCCATAGCTCCATTTCCTGACTCCAGGCTGACCCACAGTACCTCTGCTTCCACCCCCAATTCCCTGTGTCTCTGTTGTTTTTATTCTTTCCTTCACATAAAGCATCACACCCCCTCCTTTCCTTCCCACCCTGTCCTTCCTGAACAGAGTGTAGTCTGGTATGGTCATGTCCCAGTCATGGTTTTCAGTGCACCATGTCTCAGTAATGACCACTATATCTGGATCAACCTCTGCCATGATGGTCTGCAATCTTATTTCCTAGATTTCTAGCATTAGCACACATGGCTTTCCAGATTTTGTTAGCAGTCTGCTTGTTACCCCCCTTTTTACTCCCCTTCCACATCCTTTTTTTAATGTTTTTAATATTTCTGTTCCCCTGCTTCCCATTTCTAGCTCCCTGCTTCCTTTCTTAATTTGCACCCTGGGGGTTCCTCTCCCCTCCAGATCTCCCTCCTTTTCACTTCAGCCTGTGGGGGGGGGGCAGTTTCTACTTCTCTGATTTCATCTGCCACCCCCTCAGCTAGTTTAAATGTGCACTGAAGTGATATTTAAACTGTCCACTGAGTATGGCAGTTCCCTCCCTGGATGGATGCTGGCCCTCATCCTGCCAGGTGGGTCCTCAGCCCCCAATGTAGCTGAGCCCCTCCTCTCTGCACCATTCCTTTAGCCATCAGTTGAAGGTCCTAGTATGGAAAATGCTCCCCTTCCCCCTCATTGACAGCACTTCAGCAAAAGCCACTGAGCGTACCACTTACCTAAGACCTCTCCCCAGTTTCCCAAAATGCTCTTGCACCATCTAGCCCCATCCTTGGTCAGGTCATTTGTCCAAGGTGGACAATGACATCTAGCTCCCCATTCCTTCCTGCTGCCCTAGCAATCCCTAGCATGTGTCCCATCCTTCTGGACTGTGGATCCAGGTAGGCACCTGACCTCCTTCTCCACCCCTTCCTATCCCCAGCTCTATCCCCCTGAAAGTTGAGTCCCCCACCAGATATTGCCTCCTCCTCCTCCTCTGGAGTTCTCCTCACCCTCCTTGGGGTCTCCTCTATGGAGGGCCCCCACATCCTCCCTGGCCACTGCCACGGGTGCCTCCTCCTAGTAGTCCCATCCTGCCAGAGTGGTGTATGAATTTTGTGGTTTTACTGGCTGAGGAATGTGCTGCTGCCCCACCTCCCCAGCCTTCTAGAACCCACCACTCTCTCCCTTCCTTCTTGAGCCCATTACAGTCCAGTCACTTCTCCTTCTGGGCATCCTCTATGGTGACAGTGTCAGACCTAGTGGCCTCTGGGTGGGGGAGAAGGCCCCCCATTCCTAGCCAACTCAACATGGAGTCTAGCGACCTTCTCCCTCAACCCAGAGAGGTCCCTGCAGATGGAGCAACACTACTGTCTCCAGGAGGTCTCTCTGAAAACTGCCACCCCATAGCCACTGCACTGCACCACTCCTGGAATTTCCAATTCCTACTTACCCTGTGTTACTTGTAAATTTCTTCTCCTTATATCATTTGTTATACCATTTTGTACATCTACCCTAGATAGGGTGTTGCTCCTATTCCTGATTTTGTCCTATCATTTTTCTTTCACTTGTCCCTTTCAAACCTTTACCCCTTGTAGGGTGTTATTAATTTTACCCCCTTTTGTTATTTGTTAGTTTCCTTGCACACCTACCCTAAATAAGTGTTATTCCTATTCCCTGTTTATGCATGCCCTGTACCTTCCTTCCTTTCCAGCAGTGAATGCCTCAGCAGCAGCAAACAGATGCCTTACCTTAGTTGACCTTACTGAACCCTACAGTGCACTTTCTGTCCTCCTTTTACACTTACCTTCTCACCATCAATCAGCATGGCCTATGGCCTGTGGTCTTCCCTGTGATGCCCTGCAAAAGCCCCCAGATGCCACACTCCTGCTTTGTGGAACTCACACTTTGGGTTTGCTCATGCTTCAGGTTTGCTTGGTCCTCTGGGTATTATATAGGAACTACAGCTGCCAATTTGGCTGGCTGTAATCACATGGTCCCCTGGGACCACCAATGGTGCTAGAATTCAGCTGTAATTCTCCTGACCTCTGGTGCCTCCACAGTCCACCCAACACCCCCCTCACAGCCCCACAGCCAAAATAACCACATGACAAGGAAGAAATAGTTCTAGCTGTGTCTGGCTAACCAGAGGAGGGCAGTGAGCTGGATCTACAATTATATCTCATCAGAGAAGTTCAGGGAGCATGTTCTGTATATGCCTTCAAACACTATTATAAACCCTTGTTTTTTTTTTGTTTTTTGTGTTTTGTGTAAGACTTATAAAACAGAATAGATCTTAACGTATTTTAGGTTTTGGGTATCTCTAAATTTTACAGTAGCTGCTGTATGGGGACATGCCGATGAGTTATTTCAATCCTAAATGGGGCCATTTGTCCATCTCTGGTTAGCTTCAGGAGGCAAACCAGGTAAAACATAAAAAAATAGGTCAGGCTGTGAGAGGATCAAAGGTGCAGACAGAGGAAAGGATAGCCAAATGGGGATCAAACGTTTTCAGGTATGTAAGTGAGAAGAGAAAAGTGAGGGGAGGATAATAAGGATAAGGAAGGCAGCAGAGGAAATAGTCCTGAAGGGACTTGCAGTTCTAAATATCGGCATGGCTATGAGACCAAATGGGATACACCCGAAGGTGCTGAAAGAACTCAGGGAGGTGCTGGCTGTCCTGCTGATGGCCTTATTCAACAGTGCACTAGAATCAGGTGTGGTTCCAGAGGACTAAAAGACAGCAGAAATGTTCTGTCTATATAACGGTGGCCACAGGGAAGAGGCTAGTAACTATAGACCAGTGAGCCTCACGTCAGTGGTGAGGAAATGAATGGAAATACCATTAGGGAAAGGAAGGTAGAGTATCTTGAAACCTATGGGCTGCAAGACCAAAAGCAGCATGGATTCACGGGAATGGGGGGGTCACGCCAGACAAATCTGTTTTAGTTCTTTGACAAGGTGACCATGAAAATAGATCAAAGGAGGGCAGTTGACATGGTTTCTCTGTACTTTAGCAAGGCCTTCAACACTATGCCACACAAGAGACTGATTAAGAAACTGAGCAGCCTAGAAAGGGTGTGATCCAAAGTGGTAACCTGGGTTAGAAACTGGTTACCATGTAGACAACAGAGGGTGGTAGTTAATGGCACTCACCCTAACGATGGGAGAGTGGCCAGTAGACTACTGCAGGGTTCAGTAGTGGGATTGGTCCTCTTCAGTGTCTTTGCAAGTGATATTGCAGAAATACTGGAAGCGAAGGTATGCCTTTTTGCAAATGATACCAAAATCTGTAATGGGGAGGCAAGAAGGAGGGGAGGAAAGAATGATTAGGGATCTTGGGGAAACCCAAGAACAGATCAAGTACATGACAGTTGGGGTCCAATGCCAAAAAGTGCAACATCATGTACCTAGGGCATGGGAACCAAAGAAGTGAGAATACGATGGGGGAGGTACTGTCACTCACAAAGCAGGAAAGGGACCATGGGGTTGGTATATCTGATGACATATCTAATAACCTCAAAGTGGCAGGGCAGTGCAACAAAGCAGTGGGTAAAGCCACTGGGATGCTGGTATGCACAAGGAGCGGCATCTCCAACAGAAGGAGAGTAGATGGTATTGCCACTAAATCACTTGCCGGTGAGACCTGCCTGGAGTATTGTGTCCAGTTTTGGAGGGTGAACCTGAGAAAGGACATAGACAGGGTGGAGACAGTTGGGGAGAGTGTTGGAAGGATGTGACTGAACATGTATGGTGGATAGGCAGCATACACTGTTCCTCCAACCCTTGCAGATGCCTCTACGATGAAGAATGCCAGACAGTACAGTAAATTATATTTAAAACCTCCTACATTATCTAAATCTCTCCTTTGTAACAAAGCAAGAAATGAGTAGCCCTTGATGCTCTGTTCAGTAAGTGTATGCATGACCCGTTGCTCAGTACAGGGAGTTTTGGGAAAAATAGGGGCTTAACTACTAAATCATGCCACAGCTTCACCAGCGAAAATGAGAAGCAGTCTCAGTCTCTGCAGCATCCAGGTTTGACAGGTGAACTGAAAGAACCATCAGTATTTTTAATACTTCTTGTTTTGTAAATACCAGTAACCCTGCATGCTCTTAAAGTATTTACTGTCACATAATTTTCTTTTGAAGTGTGACCCAGTACTTGGTGTTGGCCATTTCACACTCAATCTTCTGTGGTGGTAGCAGCAGCAAGGCAGCAGCAATGAGGGGCAGACTCCGGCAGATCCAGAGTGTCAGCTGAGCAACAAACTGTAGGTTAGGCTTTGAGCTAAACAGCAGATTCACAGATAACAAATTCCTGATTAGCAATAGGAAGGCAACTGTAAAATGATGAGCATAAAAATGAAGCTAAACATCACCTACGTCTGCTAGCACAGCCAAAAAGTAGCAGATTTTTTTTTCTAAAAAACATTCAATCACTATGGCATTACTATACTACAAGTACAACGAATATAGCTGATGTAAGTCCCTGAATCCCTTTAAAAACTACAAGGAGTGGAAAAACAGTTATAAGTGACTTTGGGAATTAAAAGCTAAAACTCCACTTTCAGCATAGATACAGTACTAGAAAGTGTGAAACTGTGTAAAGCGTTAATTCAAGCTGGGTGACTGCTGGGAGCAAGACCCAAAATAAAATGAAGAACACCCCAACAGATAGAATGGGCTAGAATAAGATCTGGAAAAACTGCCATACATATGTAACTCAGGACAGGTTGAGGGTTATGCAGTTTCAGATGCTGAACAATATGTACCTGACTGCAGTTAAGCTGTTTAAAATGGGCAGAGCTCCTTCCTCCCAATGTGTGAGATGTCAACAGGCTGAAGGCACCCTCTTCCACATATTCTTGGATTGCCCAAAAGTCACCTCACTGTGGGCCCTTATTAAAAGTACATCTGATCCGCTGCTGGGTATTGAGAATCTCTTCATACCAGAAATATGTACAGTATAGTAGGGGAGTATAGTAAGATTCAAGTTAAAGAGTGTTAGATATTATATGGCTATAATAGCCCTCTCAGTCAAAAAACTGATTCTTCGACTTTGGCTAGATGGAGATTATATATCTTATGTGGAGTGGTTGCAAGAACTGCTACTTAATCTCCATACTGAGAAGATGATAGCCAGCCTGCACAATTGCCTAGACAGTTTTGACAGAATATGGGGCAAACTGTATGCCTTATATACTTAGGTTAAGCTAACAAATACCTGTAACTCCAGTTTCTGGACCTCCTGGGGAGCACCAATCGGATGCCGGGAATGGGAGGGGTGGGCAGGTTTAGTGGGAGGGAGATGGTTGTTGTATTTCCTTTCATTGTCATGTTCATCTTGTTGCTGTATGTAATTTGAAAATTCAATAAAGTGGTTTTAATTTAAAAAAATAAATAAATAAAATGAATAATACCATCAAAATCAGCGGATTCCTCTGACAATAAAAAGTTTAAAAAGCTCCTTAAAAACCTCTGGAAAAAAAAGCTACAAACATCTATTATTTTGAGACATGATAATGAGGAAGCATTGATTCTCAAAACAAAAGATAAGGCTAAAAAACAGGAAAATCTAATTTAAACACAAATAACTTTATCATGATAAAGTAAGAAATAAAAATCTGAATTTTAAGAGGTACTTAGAGGAATATCCTGCACTATTGCAGGTCCCTGAAGTGGTTCACTGTTGGCCACAAGGATTCTTCCTATGGCAGATGTGAGGGGGTAAAGGAGGTCATTTTGGAGAACAGTATGATGGGTTTTTTTCTCAGGGTGCAGAAAGTTTAAAAAAAGAATGAGAAAGCAAATCACTTCTGAAGAGAGAATAGAAAATTAGAACAGAGATATATGTTCCAAACTATGCAGTACAGTATTGTGCATACTAAATGTCATATGTAACTAACTGTCTCACCTGGAATGTTAATGGCATCAATTCCCTAATGAAATGCTACGGAGTTCAAAATTATTTAAGAGAAAACAAATTGACCCAGCCCTTCTTTAGGAGGCATTCTTGACAGAACATAGAGCATTAAAGATGAACAAGCATTTGTCAATGCTGAATGTTTGCTTACTGATGTTAGCATTGGACGTGCAGGAGTTAAATGTAGAATAGGAATGGCAGTGAAGTATTGAACTCATGCCAACCCCGCCTCCAACCTGCAGAGATGGACAGGCATTGGAGTGCACCTTTGGGTCATTGCCCATAATGCTCATGGCATTTTACCTTACCCTATACTGCACACACTGACAAGTGTTGAGGTGTGCCTTGGGGTGTTCGGCTTCACAGTCACCCCATTTCATAAGGATATACACTGAAATGGGTGCAGTATAGGAGTATGGGGTGAACTCTGGGGCCGAAGAGTCCAAGGCACACTTCAATGCCTGTCACTGGCTTCAGTAAGGGGGGGTAGAATGGCATGAGCATTACAGCTGGCAATCCAAAGGCACACCCCTGATGCCTGTCAGTCTGTACAGAGTGGGATGTTATGGTTAGAAACCCTAACGCCCCGGGTGTTTGTTGGTATTTGCACTACAAATTTTCAACATGACCTTTTTGTGACCCCCACCTCATGAAAGCATTTAGAACCTCTGCTCATGAACAGTGGCACTGTGATTTTGTTAATCTGTCCTGAATTTTGATTTCCCACCGAGACCAAGTCATTCTGTACCAGATGTGCGAAAACACAGATTGGGCAATATGTGAAAAGTAACAGCTGTACCATTCATAGGGAGATGTGAAGACATGGCAATGTTGAAAATCTGGCATGAAAACAATGCATGCTCGTAACACAGTCATTTAGTGAAATTATTTCACCAAATTTTTAACATAGGCATTTTGTGACCTCTGCTCATGAACACTGTCACTTTGATTTTCTTAATCTGTCCCAAATGTTGATTTCCCACAGCGACAGTGTATTTGTGCACCACATGTGCAAAAAGACACTTCAGGCATGATGTGAAAAATGACAGCTGTTCTGTTCATAAGGAAGTGTGAAAAATTGACAACGTTGAAAATTTTGAGTGAAAATATTACAAATTTGCAAAGTTACAAGTGTGCGTGGAAACTGCTCAATGCACGCTCATAACATAGTCATGTTATGGACTTTTGTCACCAAATTTTCAACATAGGCATTTTAGGACCTCCGCTCATGAACAGTGTCACTGTGATTTTCTTAATCTGTCCTGAACACTGATTTCCCACAGCAACCGTGCTATTCTGTGCTGGAAGGGTGAAAACACATTTCAGCCAGGATGTAAAAAATGACAGCTGTACTGTTCATAAAGAGGTGCTAAAAATGCCAATGTTGAAAATCTGGAGTGAAAATATTACAAATTCGCAAAGTTATGAGTGTGTGTGGAAACTGCACAATGCATGCTCATAACACAGTCATTTTTTGGAATTTTTTCACCAAATTTGCAACATAGGCTTTCTGAGAGCCCACCTCATGAACATTGACACTGTCATTTTGTTAATCAGTCTCAAAAGGTGATTCCGTGCAGTGACCGTGAAATCACCTTTTGGGACTGAATAACCAGATAACAGTCACTGAATTCATGAGATGGGGTCCTAAGAACCCCAAGTTGAAATTTTGGTGACAAAATTCATGAAGATATCCACATAAGATGAAAAAACCCATTCATGCCATTATGCAGCTTACCACCATTTCTTCAGTTCGCGGTCAGCTTTGAAGAGTGCATACATGTTCCCGGTCCACCGAAGATCATCACCCTGGATTCTGGAGTTAAGAATGGGGTGAGGGTGTGTGTGGGGAGGTGGGGTGTGCAGAGGGTGGGTGCAGGTTAGGGAGGGAGCACCGGACTCAATGAGGGATGATGTTTCTTTTACAGGGGGAAAAACAAAAAAACAATGAGGGAAGGTTTTCTTGTTTTGACAGGCAGTTTGGCACACTGGGATGGGCTCCCAGCATGCCACCTGAGTGTTTCTTGGGAGGGGTCTGTAGCCGATGGGGATTGGGCACCCCCGTCAGCACATTCGGAGTGTTGGGGGGGTGGGCGCATGAATCAAGGGGGATTGGACACCCCCTCAGCACACAACAAATGGGGGCCTTATGCCAATGGGGATTGAGCTCCCCCATCAGCAAATGAACTGGGTAGGGGGTATGCCAACAGGGGAATTGGCCACCCCCACTGGCTTTTCATGGGGACTGTGAGAGGTGGCAGCTGTTGGAGAGTCGCCGCCATGTTTATTGAAATGGGATACCAGACAATGCAGCTTTAATTTGCTTCTGCACTCAGGACCACCCCAGCAGCAAAAACAGTTGATTGTTAATGATGGGGCACTCCCTGATTGCAGTGGAGAGTTTCTTTCAAGTTGGTGGCATGCTACACTACTACTGTCATGGACAGCATGATCCTCTATTGGCACCACACAGACCGGCCCCAAAATGGACTGCTGGCATTGGCAACAACATTGCCGCACCTCCCCAACTCGCTCCTGCAGCAAGCTGCCACAATATGTTTCTTGCGCTTGTGCACAAGCAAACATAAAAAGGGCCAGGTCAAGCAGATATTTCCCCAAAGTAAAAATAACTAGCATTTGTCAATGCCGAATGTTTGCTTGCTGGCATTGGCATTGGTAGTGTAGGAGTTACAGAGCTGCATAATAGGAATGGCAGTGAAGTATTGAACTGAAGCCAACCCCATCACCACCCTGCAGATAGTGACAGGCATTGGGGTGTGCCTTTGGGTCATCAGGCATAATGGCCACGCCATTTCACCACACCCTACCGTACAGACACTGACAAGCATCACGGTGTGCCTTGGACCTTTGGCCATTATGCGCACCCCATTCCATCAGGAAATATTGTGAGATGGGTGTGGTATAGGAGAATGGGGTGAACTTTGGGGCTGAAGAGTCCAAGGCACACCTCGATGCCTCTCAGTGGCTGCAGGGTGTGGGTGGGGGTGAAATGGTATGAGCAGTGCAGGTGACAATCCCAAGTCACAGCCCTGATACCTGTCATTCTGTACAGGGTGGAGTGTTATGGTCGGAAACCCTAACACCTCAGGCATTCGTTGGTATTTTCACTCCAAATTTTCAACATGGGTTTTTTGTGACCCCCACCTCATGAACAGTGGCAATATCAGTTTGTTAGCCGAAAGCTGCTTTTGCACAGCGGCTACGGCATTTGTCACCACAGGTGCAAAAACACATTTTGAACAGGATGTGAAATATGACAGCTGTACTGTTCATGGGGGGTGTAAAAAATGGCAATGTTGAAAATCTGCAGTGAAAATATTAAAAAAACTGGTGAAGTCACGAGCGTAATGGAAACTGTGCAACTTGCACCCGTAATGTAATTAGTTTGGGAATTGTTTACAGCAGATTGTCAACACAGGCATTTTGGGACCTTCGTCATGAACAGTGTCACTGTGATTTTCTTTATCTGTCCCGAACAATGATTTCCCACAGCGACCATGCATTTCTGTGCTGAAAGTGTGAAAACACATTTTGGCCATGTTGTGAAAAATGACAGCTGTACTGTTCATAAGGAAGTGTGGAAAAGTGCCACTGGGCTACATGGGTGGAAACATGTTTTGGGCATGTTTTGGGCAAGATGTGAAAAATGACAGCTCTGGAGTTGTAACAAGGTCGCCCCTCTGTGGTCCTCTATTCGAGATAACCTAGATCCATTATTAGGCCTCTCAGGGTTTTTTTGTCCCAGAGATCTGTATTTTGGGAGACTATGCCAATATAGATAGTGTGGAACGCCGATATCATATGACGTTGGTATTTATTGTGGTTAAGAGACTGGTCCTTAGGCATTGGACTGACCAGTTGACCCCGTCATATACTGAATGGTTGAGTGAGCTTTCTGCATGCCTTAATGTGGAAAGATTGGCAGCTAACATCGTAACCGTATGGATCTGTTCCACAAAAAGTGGGGTAAGCTGTACTGTTATACCTCCACCAATGATCTTTTGGCCCTCTCTCTGTTGCCTGCAGTAATTTCCTTATCTTTCTGACTTTGATCGTATTCTTTCTGTACTGGGAGACTAAACTTTTTTCCGAATTGCTATTATGTTGAATATCCAGCTCAGGGGTTTTATGAGCTCAGCACACTCAGCTTTGAGGGGGTGGTAGGGAGGGTGTAGGGAGGGCTGTGGGTTTGGGGGGGCGAGGGTTTCTTTTTCTTATTTTTGTTTTAATTTTATGTTGTACCATGTAATTTCTGTGATTGCTATTTCTGTCATGTTGTGTGGGTTGTACTTTTTGAAAATTAATAAACTTAAATTAAAAAAAAAAAAATGACAGCTGTACTGCTCATAAGGAGGTGTGGTAAAATGGCAATGTTGAAAATCTGGAGTGAAAATATTGAAAATTTGCGAACTTATGAGCGTGCGTAGGATCAACGCAACAAATGCTCGTAAAACAGTCATTTTTGGGAATTTTTTCACCAAATTGCAGTAAATGTACTACTATGTAAATCACATACTAAATGTAACACTACTTTTATCTTGAGCATGCTAGTGTCTTGTAGTTAATTTATGTACTTCTCTTAATTAATGTATACTCACTAGTGTTAAAACCTTTCTACAACTGTCATCATGCACCTTCAACATTTATATTGACTAATGGCACAGTACCAGTTGTGGTGTGGTGTGGGGCATCGGTAGGTAAGGCCATGCAACTACTAAGTGTGGTACGTTGTGTGCAGCTGCAATCAGGGATGTGTACGTTTGGTGTACATGGCCTCAGTTTTGCTGTTGATCTCCACTGAGCATGCAGTACCTGGTCAGTTGGGTGGGGATGTCTCGTAGTACATTTAGACAATTGTTTGTTATTTCTGTCACCTGCTGCTGGATGTCTGTCATTGGTTGTGTTGACTTGGTCCTCCCCCATACTTGCATATGTGTGTGTGTGTGTGTCTGTGTGTGTGTGGTGCTGGGGGGGGTGAATTCAGAGTTAGGGTTTTCAACCCTAACAGCGAATTTACTCACTTTTGTCACTGTGGAACAACCCTAACTAATGCATTAAACAGAGTTTTTGCCTCTAATATATATATATACTGTATATATATACATATATATATATATATATATATATATATATATATATATATATATATATAGTTAATAAATTCTAATTGAATGACAAAACTTTCATAGATAGGGTAGAAGATAGGCTACATCATTTTTTAATTGAAAATGATAAATCAGAAAACAATGTAGTTAACAATTGGGATGCATTTAAAGCAACCCTAAAAGGGGATATTTTGTTTGCATCATGGAGAAACAGAAATAGAAAAAAGAAAACCCTGGAAACTGAATCAAAACTAGCTGAATTACAAAACAAAGTCAGAGCAGGAGATCAACCAGTTAAGGAAGAATATGAACATTTTAAAACATGTATTAATAATACAGAAATGTATATTATCAAAATGAGCTGGATTGAAATAAAACAAGCATTTGTCAATGCTGAAAGTTCACTGTTGATATTGCTGTTGTACATGCATCCCATATTTTTCTGGGTATATTCCTCTGCCTTGCATTTTAAGACATCACTCTCAACACATATGTTCTTCCAGCACTGGTTCACTTCATTAGAAAAACAAACATTTGTCAATGCCAAATGTTTTCTTGCTGCTATTAGCATTGGTAGTGCAGGAGTTAGAGAGATGCATTATAGGAATGGCAGTGAAGTATTGAGTAACACGCAATCCCACCCCACCCTGCAGATACTGACAGGCATTGGGGTGCCTTTGTCGTCAGCTAACATTTCACTCATTCTACCTCACCCCACCCTGCAGACACTGACCAGTGTTGCAGTGTGCCTTGAGGTCTTTGGCTCTTACGCTCACCTCATTCCATAAGGAAATAAGCTGAGATGGGTGCAGTATAGGAGAAATTGGGTGAATGTTAGGGCCAAAGACCCCATGGCACACCTTGATGCCTGTCAGTGGCTACAGGATGGGGGTCAGGATGGAATGGGGTGAGCATTATGGCCGATGACCCCAAGTCACACCCCCAGCACCTGTTAAAACCCCCCATTGATTGCCATTATAGGGCTTACCATGATTTTCTTCAGTTTGCGGTCAGCTTTTGAAGAGTGCAGACATGTTCCTTGTCCACAGAAGATCACTACTCCTGACCTCTGGAGGTTAGTATGGGTGGGGGTGTGTGGGGAGGTGGGGTGTGCAGAGGGAGGGTGCGCCTTGGGGTAGGGGGCTGGTGGGAATGATGAGGGACTGTTTTCCTTTTATTTCAGGTTTAAAAAAAAAAAGACCTCCTGTGACTGTTTTCTTTTTTTACAGGTAAAATATTTAATAACAGATTTTGGCACACTTGGGTGGGCTCTCAGTGTGCCAGAGTACTGGTAGGGTGTGATCAGTGCTGACCGGGGGATTGGGCACCCCAAGCTCAGCTGAGAATATAGGGGCATGACAGGGGTGACGCATCTAACACCAGGAGTGGTGGCGCATCCGACACTGGGAGAGAGCATCCTGGTGTCAGAAACATCAGAGATAGTTTTTTGGCACACTTGGGTGGGCTCCCAGTGTGCCACATTAAAGGGGGAGGGGGAATTCATGCTAACATGGGGACTGAGCACCCCAATGTTGGCAGGTGGGGGGTGTTCTGCTAGTGAGATCATGCTTAAAGTGAAAGTGCCTTCAGGCACTGTATACTCCCAGCTTGTACAGAGCTTAGGCTGTGGCCTATTCTGCATGGGTGGGAGAAGAGCAACAGGAGTCAGTAGGAAGTGGAGGAGGCAGGGGAGGAAAGCATCTCCTCCCACCTTCCAGGAATGGACTGGTGGGGTGACGTGGGGTAGAGACATCAGCCAGGCTGATCGGGATGCAAACAGCTGTTTGCTGTGAGGTGACCTGCAGATGAAAAGAAAAAGCCACCACATGATTGGTGTGACTTTTTCTTTCCAAGTGCAGACCACTTCAGGCAAAATAGTGTTATGATCAGCCTGGCTGATGATTGGTGTGATACTGTTGAGCCCCTTGCAGAGCACTCTGCATTGGGCAGACAGTGTCACATCCTTCAAAAGTCACTATCCCAGAAAGTTTGCCACACATGCACAAACTTAAAAATGGTAACTGAGAAGTGAAATTGCTGGTAAAATACTAACTAGAAGAATAAAGACAGAAAAATGGGAATTACATCAACTCAATCTATGATAAAAATGTTGCACTACAAACAGAGAAACACAAGACTACAGACTTCTTTTTTGAATTCTGTGCAAAATTTATACTCTTCAGCATGCTTACCCTCTATTGAAGACTCAAATATTATGATACATACTGTCATACAATCAATTTTAGAGCTGTGTAGAATACAAAGAATATAATATTCTGCCAGCAGAAGACTCTAGGTCAGAAGAGGGTGGTCAAGAACAGTGCTGTCCACAACAGAGCTGTATTAACAGTGCTCTTCACTACAGCAACAGGAAACAATGCTGCCACCCAACACAGCACCAATGGTAGTGGTTGGACACCGCAGTGAAGACTGCTACCATTGTAAAATTACTATATGCAAAAGTATATTTTCATGTGAGGGGCTGTACCCCCCATATCCCCCAGTGCAGGGAGCTCTGGCCCTGCACCCCCCAACTAAAGGATTCCTACTCTGAGGGGAAGTGGATCACAAGGAAAAGGTTAATATTGTGGGGCCATGGAATACTGTTAAAATTAAAATAACCACTGGAGACCAGGATTAGAACCCTGGTCTCAGAGTCTATGCTGACCGAGCTGTTGCCTTAACCCACTCCACCAGGAGGGCAGCTCAGCCAGCACCCGCACTTTCTGCCTCATTCTCTACCTTCTCTCATCAGTCCAAATAGTGACAAAGGTAGCGGTAATTACTGGATGCTATTCTACCCCATTAGTAGTCCTTCCAGTGCATTCCTGGCCACGTGGTTTATACCATGTGGTTCAGGAAGAGGTATTGTAGATGGGTAGGCAAACAGAATGCCCGTGGAATTACCATTCCAATTCTGTGGAATGTTCATAAAATTTCTGTGAAATTTTGCCAAATCTTAAATTTCAGTTACCTTGCTCTAATTTTAAAAGTACACATTCAAATGGCACTAATTTTGGTATTTAGACAGTTTGTTATGGTGTACAAAAGTGTACCATATTGCAGAGTCATAGGTTGAAAGAGGCAGAGTTATGGGTGGCCAAACATTTGATCAAAATTAAATTTTCTGTTATTTTGATCTCATTTTAAAATTTCTTAATTGAATTTCTCCACAATTTCAGGATTTAGAGAAACATACATCACGGGTACGTGCACCAAGTTTTACATTTCAAGATTTAAATGGAGCTGAGTTATAGGAAGCCAAACATTTTTTCAAATTTAGATTTTATTTTAGTATAATGTTGATAGTATTCATTGAAATATTATAAAGTTTTACAGGTGTACAGGTCATCACTACATTTATATTTGTGCATATATTCAGATTTCCAGCTTCAAATGGGACTGAGTTGTAGCCTGCCAAACTTGTTGCCAAAATTTAAATTTCAGCTATTTCCCTCTAATTTTAAAACAACATATCCAAATTTAACCAGATTTGAAACATTTAAACTACTATACTGCATGGTCATTTCTGACATAGTTCATATTTGCAACTTTAAATGGGACTGAATTAAAATTAATCAAACTTTCACAACATTTTAAAATTTAATTTTGCAAGAATGTAAACAGCAAATTTATAAAACTCTGAAACTATAAAACTAGAGAATGCAATGCTGTTAAATTTGACAGTTTCTTAGACCTTAAAAGAGGACTGTGTTTCAATTTTGTTAATTGATTGCTGCCAAAAATTGCAAAAATAGCATCCGTACTTAAAGTCAAATTCCATGAGTCTTTGAGAAAATTGTGGAATTTCATGAAAATTCCTTAAAACTGGCATGTTCTAATTTCACTCAGTCTTATCTGAGGGATTCAAATTAAAGAATAGGGGCATGACAGGCAGGTAGTGCAGGGGTCACCAGTTGCAAGAGTTAGATGCATAGTTTGCTCAATAAATGGACAGCTGAGCTGGGTAGCACACCAAAGGTAGACCCCCAGTTGGTGCAAGGAAGCAGAGTGTCAAGAGTTGCAGCCTGAATGCAGGCTATATAAGGATCACATTCCATAAATTGATGATCCTGGGAGCCTGACGTACATGCAAGTCTGGGACTTAGAAGTACTCAAAAAGATGTAGTGGGGGAAACACAATGTCTGGGGCACAAGGAAAGAAGAATCATAACTATACCAACAGGATAGGTCGATAGGAAAAGGGGTAGTTGACTCTTGTTTTAAGAGATTTTATCACTGTAAAGAACAAAGAGGATATCAGTGGGATCAGTAAAACTACTGAGTCAGTCTGGCTACACTAAAGGGGGAGGAGGTACCAAATAGTCACCCAGAGAGGAACAGCAGGACTGCAAAAAGCTCAGTTCAGCTTATCAAATTAAGTAGTGATGTGTGTATTGTGAATGTTGAATTCCATAAGAAGCATTCTGGATGTTTCTTCTATATGCTACCATAAATATTTGAGAAAATGTTACCAATATTTTTTCCATTGTAAATTTAAAACTCCTAAACCAATTTATCCAGTTGTGTTAGACACCAGGATACACTGATAGTGGATATGCATGTCAAATGTTAAGTCTATGCCTGCAAGAGCAGAGAAGTTACAAACTTCCACATTTTTGAGAGTTTTCACAAAAGTTTGCAAATATTTACATAGCAAACCTTTGAACCCCAGTAACTTAAAAATCTCTAATCCAGTTATCTCCATATTTAGAATATTCTATAACCATAACAAAAAGGTTATTTGCACTAATTTATACATGTCTAGCTCCAAATGTGCATGCGTTATATGCTGATAAACTTTTTCATGATATTTCCTGCAAAAAAATAAAATGATAGATTTAAACCACATATAATTTTGAAATGATATATTCTAATGTCATGAATTTTGGCAAATGTTTAGAACACCTGTCATCACATAATCATGCAAAATTTAAGATCTCTGGCCCAATGGATGGCTGAGGTATATGCAGAAACAAAGTTTCATGAAATGTCCTACAAAAAAATAAAATGACAGATTTTGAGCACCTATAATTTTGAGACACTCCATCCTAATGCCATGACATTTGTCACATTGTTAGAACACCTTTCACCAAGTAGCCATGCTAAATTTCAGATCTTAGGCCAACTAAACAGCTCAGCTATATGCAGATAAAAAGCTTCATGAATTTCCCAGAAAAAATGAAATGACACATTTTGAGCACCTGTAACTTTGGGACAAGCCATCCTAATCTCATGATATTTGACAAGTCTTTAGAACTCCTCCTAGATAATACACATGCCACAGGTTAGAGTTTTAGATCAATGGATTTTATTATTTATGTATTTATTTATTAGATCATCGGTTTACAGACCTTTGAGTCATAGACTCATTTACAAAGGCACCTTGTCAAGTGAGCAATACATCACAGCAAACAAACAGTACAGTATATAATGCTTAGATTAAAAAAGCAACCAGTGTTACAGGCATTCACTGGTGGTACACGCTTGGTAATAGGTAGATCACAGTAGTCATAATATAGGTACACGAGTACCACATCAGGTAGCAACCAAAGATATTTTATTACATTAGTCAGCAGATGTTGAATTATACCCCAGGTATATACATCAAAAGTAGACAGGGCAGACCCAGCTTAGGGGTGAAGATAAGGGGCAGGTGGGGGATTATGTGCAGTTGCAGCAGTGAGTGCTTGTCAGATGGCTTCTGAGGGAGACCTTGAAAGAACCAAGCTTAGAGGAGTCAACTATATTGGCTGGGAGGGAATTGAACCAGGAGGGAGCCCAATTGCAAAAGGATCTCTGGGACATAGCGGTCCTTACCCTGGGGACAATAAGGGAGGTTTTGACAGTGCTGCAGGTGGAGACTGAGGGGGAGGCATGCTGCAGGGAGGTGACAACCCCAGGGAGGGAGAGCCCTAGCAGGGTCTTTTTTACAAGAAGGCAGGTCTGGAAGCAGAGTATTTCTTCAAGGTTGAGCAAGTTGGTGGTGGAGTACAGCAGGCATGTATGGGTGCGCCTGGGGCTCCCAGCATTAGCCTACAGGCTTTGTTTATAAAGAGAGCTGGATTCTTGCAAGTGCAGTGTTGTTGGCTGCAGCATAGATGGGCATCCCATAGTCAATTAGCGACAGGACACAGAAGGTGATTGCCAATCTAAGGGCCTCTTGTGGTAGGCAGTCCCTATGGTGGTATAACAGTCCAATCCTGACAATGGTGGCAGCAGAAAGGGCATTGATGTGGGAATGGAAGGAGAGTGTAATACCCAGATATTTGTAGGAGGAAACCTGCTCAGTGGGGTTTAGTGTGCTAGGCAGTATCACAAGAGGGGCACCACTGGCTTTTTTTTGGCAATGCGAGAAGAGCATAGCTTTGGTCTTTTTTAGGTTCAGGACTAGCCTTAGTGATGTGAACCAATGCTTAGCTCTATCAAAAGCTTGTTGGAGGGTGGCCTGGAGTGTGTTGGGGTTGGGGTCAGTGGCGAAGAGCACAGCATGATCCACATAGAGGAGGATCTTACTTGGGCAGGCCAAGGGGAGGGAGTTGAGGTAGAGACTGAAGAGGAGAGGGCTTAAAATAGAGCCCTGGGGAACCCCAGAATGGACAGGTCATGTGTCATATAGGGTGCTATTGATTTTTACACACTGAGTTCTGGCAGAGAGGTAGCTGGTGAACCACGCAAGGGGGCCAGGGGAGAAACCAAGGCATCTGAGGGAGTCAAGCAGGAGAGGATGGCAAACCATGTCAAAGGCCTTGGAGAGGTCAATGAACACAGAACCAGCAGAACGTCCGGCATCAAGAGCAGAGTGCAGGAAGTTGGAGAATTCAAGTAGCACAGTTGTGGTGCTGTGACCTGCATGAAAGCCATGTTGTTCAGGGCACAGGATATTGTGCATGGCCAGGTATTCAGCAAGCTGGTTGGCAACTACTTTTTCAAGGGCCTTAGAGAGTGGGGGAGGATGGAGATAGGTCAATAGTTACCTGGGGTCACTCGTTCGCTGCTCTTTAGGATGGGAGTGATGATGGCAGTTTTCCATGTGCTGAGGAACTGCCTCAGGCACAGAGAGTGGTTGAGCAGCTCGGTAAGTAGGACCAGGATAGCATCCAACGTTAGACGCAGTAGAAGTGGATGGCCGAGTTATGACCAAATTAATAAATTGTAAACATTCCACAAAATTGTGACAGACATCTGCAAAAATTCATGGAATTTCATTTCATTTCATTGAAATTCCATGAATTCAGAATTTTCTTATTCTACACAGCTCTAATAAATATATTGGATGAAGAAAAAGAGACTATAACTGCTACAATAACACAAGATGAAATCAAAAGTACTATGCACTGCATCACAAAAGGGAAATACCCATGTGAAGATGGATATACCATAACATATTATATACAGTAACTTTCCTAGATACTTGAATTCCATTTCTTGAACACCTGCATCAAAAAATTAAACAAGAAGGAATTCTCCCCTATTAATTTACACCAGCGTACATTTATTTAATTGCAAAATGAAGTAAAGACCCAACATATGTAGAAAATGACATACCTGTAGCAATATTAAATAATGAATATAAAATCCTGGCAAAAATATTTAACAATAGAATCCAGAAATATTTAAACATTTGTATACATCCAGCTCGGACTGACTTTATTCAAAACAGATCAATACATACCAGAATCCACAATCTGTAGTTTATAACTGAATACTTAGTGGAAAAAAAAGAGACTGAAGCTATCTTTATTTCCCTAGATGTATATAAAGCATTCAATATGGTCAAATGGAAATACCTGTTTTACATTTTAAGTAAGTGGAGTTTTCCATATAAATGTATTCATTGGATAAAGATATTATATAATTCTCCAAAACTAAAAGCAAACGATTTATTTATAAAATAAATGTATTTAAACTGAGAAGTTAGGCAATGATACCTCCTACCTTTTACACTTTTTGTCCTAGCATTAGAAATCCTACTGAATGGGGTAAGAGAAAATAAAGAAGTCTGAGGTGTACGGACTCAAGAAGTGGAAGTGACAAAGTATATGTAGATGACATACTTTTTATTTTGACAAATCCCAAACATAGTTTGCAAACTGTAAAATGAATCATACAGACATTTTCTTTAGTGTCAGGCCACAAAATTAACAGAAAATTCTGACCTAATAGAATTAAACCATTGATCTCTAAATGACACATTATCTGTCTTCAAAGCTGCGTATAAACCAGAAGGAAAGGACTTCTTAGGTATAAAACTTACCAATAATCTAATGGATATGTTTAAGATAAATTATATTCCCTTTTTAGAAATATTTAAAAACAAATTACAAGGATGGCAAAAACTATCTTTGTCCATTTTTGGCAACATTCAGATATTAAAAATGTTGCCCATCCTTTTTCTGTCATATTTATTCTAGGAATGACTTATTCCAGTTCCAGATTACTGGTTCAAAAATTTATTAAATGTTTTAAAGACTTTATTTGGAATTTAAAGCATCCATGTATTGCCGGTATAAACTTTTTTTTTCACTTTATTTTTATTAAAGTTTTAATACAATAAAAAATGTTTATGGGATACAGTACATATAATATATCACATTTTATAAGTTGATGCACATAGTTAGCACATTGTCTGTCATGAATGGCCATAACTTGAGAGAATGTACATGTCAAACACTGCAGCCTTCCAGGGCCTGACATATAGTTGCCAGGTCCATACATTTCCCCTTTAATCCCCATATGTCGATCCCTCTCCTCCTCTTCCCCACCCTCATCCCAACCCTCATGGAACAAAGTGAGGGTCCTGATCCAACATGTACATAACCCATTTGCGCCATCATATTTCAAATGTATTCATTTTATTCATACACCTAGCTATTAATCTCTCCATTGTATATAGTTCCTTCATAATCTTAAACCATTCTTGTTTAGTTGGTGGATTTCTCTGTCTCCACCTTCTAGTAATTGCCTTCTGGCTGCTAGTATGTAAGAGACCAGAAGGGATCCCTTGGCAATATGGAAACCTTCCGGGGGTACCAAAAGGAGAACCAACCCCAGTGTGAGTACTGCTTCCTCACCAACTAACACTCCCAATGATTCTACTACTTCTCCACAGAACTGTCACAGCACTGGACATGACCAAAATACATGTACATGACCTGCATCAAGCTCCCCACATAATCTCCAGCATCCTCCTGTGGAGACATCTATGAACTTGGCTAGTTTGGCAGGTTTATTAAAAAATCTATTTCTTGTCTTCCAGGTGAATTCACACCAGTAAGGTGATAAAGAAACCCCATGAGAAGATTTAACATGTCTGACCCAATCTTCTTCAGAGACCGGGGTCAGGAGCTCCCTATTCCATGCTTCTAAAATTCCTCTATTAGAGTCCCTGGACAGCTCCTGTAGCCCCTTGTATAGCAATCCAATAATATGGGGCCATACATATCCCCCCATGGTAGTCATGAATAAATTTAACAATTGAGGAAAAGGAGTAGGAAGATGATTTCTTTGGGGGCCTTTTTGTAACCTGGTATAAATGTTGTTTACTTAAAGAGGACAGAGGGCTAGCATCCCCAGACCAAAAAAAGTATTTTATCACATACATAATCAAAACTATAATGAAATGGACTTATGATGATACCCATGATAATAGCATCAGCAGCTCAATTATATAGTAGGATTCACATTCATAAATAACAGATTCTAACATCTTGTATGCTCCATCAGCTTATATAAATAATAAGAGCACTCTGATAACCAACATGAGTTGAATAACTAAAAGCTACATTAACAACAATAAGTTCACTTCTAGAATTATACGGAACAATACAAACCGTAAAATAAATGGTAAGACAATTTATTTTCCAGTTTGGAAAAGAAATGATATAAATTGATGGTCGGACCTACTTACCAAAAATCAAAACAGAATTGTTTGCATGGTTATATGGAAATATGCACATACATAGTAATAAACTATACAGAGAAACATGACAAAAATAGTCAAGAGAAAGAAAACAATTCAGTAAATAAATATACTGTAAGTTATCTAGTGACAACAATATACAGTATAAAATTGTCAACAGGGCATATTATGCTGCAGCAAAATTATGGAAAATGAATTTAGTTACATCAGACAAATGCTGGCATTATAATACAGAAGGTGCAGGTTTATGTCACGTGTTCTAGGAATGCAGTTTAATACAAAAATGGTGGCAGGAAGTATTTAAAATATTAGAACAGATTATGACTGTAAAAGCATATCTTAACTGTACACACTGATCTTTGACCAAACTGAATCTTTGATAATTTACAAAAAAGAGTGCAATATACTTAGAGCAAGTGCAATGGTAATGAAAAGAATCATCTTAAAAAAATTGGAAAGAAAATAACATGCACAGGCCATTCCCTCATTTAGAATGGAAAAAACTATTTATAACTAATTTAAATGACAGAATTACTTTAAAAAAGATGAACAATTCTGGAACATCTATACAAAATCAATTCAAGAGTGGGAAAGCTCACTTTTCTCTTTAGAAACATATGTACTGTTAAAGGGTACAGTGACCGTATCTATATTATGCTACCATTTTTCTTGTACATGTCAAGTTGAATAAATACTTAAACATGTCTCAGATATGGTTGAAGTCTCGCTTAATGTACCGTTTACTGTTTATGTATGTAAACTAGATGATTTTGCTTCTTTTTCAAATAAAAATTATTACACACAAAAAGACAGGGTGGAGACATTTTAGAGGTTGGCAACTAAAATGGTTCAGCTGTTGCACCAAAATCCATACCAGGATAGACTGAGACATCTCAACATGTACACCCTGGAAGACAGGACAGCAAGATTGTACATGATAGAGACCTACAAGTACCTCTTGAGGATGATCAGGGTGCAGGAGGGGAGTCTCTTTCAAAGTAGGAAAAGAACCAGAACCAGTGGGTATGCAATGAAGCTGGGGGAGTTTATGAGGGATGTTAGGCAGTACTACCTCACTGAAAGTGTGGTAGACTCCTGAAATAGACTGTAGTGCTGTGCAGAATTTTCAAATTCCAGCAGAATTAAATTTCACTGAATTTTCTAAATTCCACTGAAATTCTGCTGAATTTCACTGGAAATGGAATGGTGGAATTCTGCAGCAGGAAAATGCAGAATGAATTTTTCTGCAACATTTCTGTGGAATTTTGTTCCACGGATCTCAATATTTTCCAGAGAAATGGCTGTGGAATGATTTCTCAAGGAAAAAATTCTGTTCTGCAGAATATTATTTTGCAGATTCCAACAGGCAGAATTCCACAGAAGAACCAACGAAATTCCAGTGGAAATTGCATCGGCAGAATGGTCATTCTATTAATTATGCCGGCGGAATTCTGCATTCTGCACAGCACTAATAGACTGCCAGCAGAAGTGGTGGAAGTGAAAACAGTAGGAGACTTCAATCATATGTGGGATAGACATGGGGCACATTAGAAAATGGACAGGGGGAGGTAGGGTCACCTGAGACAAATTAGGGTCTGTGGAAACAGACTAGGCAGTGGCCATCTAGGTGGACTGGGTGGGTCAAGCTGTCCTTTTCTGCCAACAAATTCTATTTATCTGTGACCATTTAAAGTGCATCTGGGTAGTTACAAGTTGGTGTTATTGTGTCTTTGAGAGGAAGGGGAAACAAAAGACTTCCTGCTTTTAAAGAGCCCAGCCTCACAGAAGGGGCAGTTAGAGTCCCTGTTGAAAGGTATAGAAGCTTTTCAGATAACCAAGCTGACAGGACACAAAATGTAGTGGGATGGGTGAAAGCCTGATGGCTGCATCTTGGGAGATCTGGGTACATACCTTTTTACCTAGCAAGCAAAGGGAATTCAGCCTCATTCCTCTTCCCAAAGCAGAGGACAGGGCTTTGTGCAATAGAGAAGAGCCAGTTCTGAAGAGAATTGCTTGTCATGTGCAGATATTTCTGAGGACTTTGGGCAAGACTTAAACTTAATCAGTTTAGTTAGTGTATTCCTATTCTGTGCTTTTGTGTTTAAACTTTTTTTTACATTTTCTAGTGCTTATTTCCAAAAGTGTATTGTATACCTTATACATTTTGTATAAACATTAAATATTTTGTATTTAATAGATCAGTGACTGCAGCATTTCAGCAAGCAAATCTAGTTGGAGGGATATTCTGCAATCCACTCCTTGAGGAGCAAGATATACCTGGAGCAACTATGGGGGTTCCAATGTCCAAGAGGCCTTGAACTGTGTGAGGAAGAGCCTAGTCTTGTTTTGTATAACCGAGGCTGGGATGACAGCCAGCATGTGACCTGTGTGAAATGAGACAGATGGGGGTGATAGTCTTGCATGTATGTCCCCTTGCCAGAATAAACTGTTCCAAGCAGCAAATGATGTCCAGCTGTCTTCTTATAGTGTTGCCATCCATCAGCTAGTGGCAGAGCCAGCAGTTGTGCCAGATACCAGGAGGTCATACCAGCCCAAACCATGCCTGATCTACAGTGGCTTATGACTGTACTGCTGGCTTCCACCTCAGCTGCCATCTTGGAGTTGGGATCCACATGTGAAGGTAGAGAGAGTACTAGTGGACATTGCCACTGACCAGCTGGATAAGTGATGAGCCCCAGTAATTGTGTGGAACTAGGAGGTGGGGTTAGGAGTGACAGGAACTCAGGGGTCAGAGAAGGAGCCCTGGACTATTCCTGCAGGGCTGAGGTCATTTATCCCTTCACAGGGGCCTAAGGATATAGAAATGGGGTCAAACTCAGAAATCATATCATGTAGATGGCCTTGGTGAGGATTTCTCTCACTCTTGCATGGACCAGTGTGAGAATGGTGTGATTGATTTCACCAGAGGGGTCACTAGCCCAGAGCATGGTCCTCACAGTGTCAGCTTCTGAGCCCTCTGTTGTGTCCTACCCCCAGAAGACAGCAGCATCTTGATACCCAGAACCAGCTAAACCACCTAGATTTATGGGGCTGGATGAGCTGCCTAAGATTTAGCGAGATGCTGCTGAAGAGGAGCAACACATGATTGCAGACCAACAAATCCTATGAGTCTGCTTGTAGCAGCAACAACTGCTGCCCCCTACTGATGCCCCAGGGGGGAGGATTTATCACTTGCTGGTTAAGGAATCCACCAGGTAGGCTGCCATTTTTGATGCAGTACTCACTCTTTTGGAGTTGGTAGGAGGAATGCAAGTAAGGGAGCCACTAGGGACCAGTGACCATAACTCTTTGTTTTGTGCTGGGCCTTGGGACCAGAAAACCCCAATCAAGAGCTGAGGTCCTTGATTTCAGAAAGGGGACTTCAACTGGATGAGGTAGTTGGTCCCAGACTAGTTATTTAGGGTAGACAGCATCAGAGGTGTGGAGGAGAGATGGAGTTCATTTAAGGGGGACATTCTTGAGGCATCTAAGTTATGTATAAGAATGGTAACAAAAAAAAAAAGAAAAAAGTACAAGAGATCAATATGGTCAGGGAAGCAGTACGGGACAAAAAAAGGGTTTTTACCAGGTACAAGGAACTGCCAGGGGATAAGGAATGGGGATAAATGGGGAGAATACCAATTGAGAAGTGAGAAAGCAGAGGGTGGTTAGGAAGGCAAAAGCAGACACTGAGCTGTGTATTATGGAGGAGGCCAAGGGCAGGGAAAAGCAGTTCTTCAGGTATATTAGGGTAAAAAGGAAGAAAGGAGGGGAAATTGTTAGGCTATCTGAGGAAGGTAGTGCAATAGAAGAGAATGTGCAAAAGGTAGCCATCCTTAATGATTGCTTTTACTTTATATTCACAAGGGAAGACAAGCTGGCCCCTGCCAGAGAGTGGCATCGAGGCATCTATTAAGGGGGTCCTGAGGATGAGGCATCCAGTATTTACCAGTAAGAGGGTCCAGAAAAGGCCAGCAACCCTAAAGACAGACAAGGCCCCAGGGCCAAATGGGATGCAGCTGGCAGCGGAACTAGTTGAACCCCTGCTAGGACTATTCAATAGCTCATTAGAGATGGGAGTAGTTCTGAAAGACCAGAGGGCAGCTGATGTAGTTCTGCTCCATGGGGGGAGGGACAAGGACCCAGTTGGGAACAACAGATAAGGCAGTCTCTGTTGTGGATAAACTGAAGTCATTGGTCACTGGTCAAAGAGGACCTTGTGGACCACCTTGAGAGCAATGGTCTCCATTAGAGTAAACATCATGGGTTTGTGGCAGGGAGGTCTTTTTAGACCATTCTGATAGTTTTCTTTGACTGGATGATAAGGGAATTGTATAGAGGCCACACCATAGATTTACTTTACTTCAGCTTCACCAAGGTTTTTGACAGTCCCTTACATAAGATTGCTGGTGAAGATAGAGGATCTGGGTGTGGCAAGGAGCATAGTAAGATGGGTAGGAAATAGCTTGAAGAAGAAGCAGCAGAGGACTGTGTTTTAATGGTCCAAAAACACACATGCCTAAGCAAAGAAGGTTAGTACTCCACACTTCCTTGTATTGTATCAAAACAAACTAGTGTTCAACAGCCCCCAAAACCAGGCTCAGGTATTTTCATCAAAAACCATGAATTCCATTCCAATGCAATCAATCCAGTAGTAGTTTTTCACTTAATTCATTTCTATCTCCTGCAGACTGTCATTCACTGAGCCGCTTGATCACATGACCATTGATGTTTCATCAGATGAAGGCATAAGTTGTGATGTATAAACATCAATGGTCATGTGGGCAAGTGACTCAGTGAATGATACAATACAACAAAATGTAGAATGCTGACCTTCTCCACTTTGGTGGATGTGTTTTTGGATATTGCTTGTACAGTTGCCCTGGTAGGTGCACCCATGTTTCCATACTTGTTCTTTTGCTACCATAGTATTCAAAAGGGGAGTCACTTTCTGCTGTGTGAGTGTGTGTTTTAATGGTGTCAAACTAGAAGAGAGGAAGGTTATGGGTGAGGTACTACAGGATCTGTCCTGGGCCCAGTCCTCTTCAATATGTTTGCCAGCGACATTGGAGAAGAAATCCATGGCAAATTGTGTCCCTTTGCAGATGGACACTAAGCTCTGTGGGAGGTAGACAGTGACAAGGGAATTATAGTGACACAGAGTGACCTACAAGGACTACAGAGGCAGTCTAAGGTTTGGCAGTTGAAATTCAACACCAAAAAGTGCAAGGTGATGCATCTAGGGATCAAGAATCTCAGGGAAGAGTACTGGATGGGAAAGGTAAAGTTGAGCACAATGGCTGAGGAAAGGGAACTAGAAGTTATCATTAATGACTCCCTTATATATTAAAACATCTCCCAGAGCCACTTGTTGTGCAATAAGAGTGGCTTCATGCATGTTCTGCTAGAGAGAGAACAGTGAAGTGAGGCTGAGCTGTTCTGGCCCCAGCAGAATGCAAGTGAAACCACTTTTGCCCACAATGAGTGGTGTCATGGGACGTATTAATATATTATAGATCGAAGGAGTGCTCAATTTTTTTAAACTGTCCTGAAATGTTCCCATTTCCAGGGCATCTGTGGGTGAGACACTCTTCACAGAATAAGAGTGGCTCATGCGCAGCAGAAAGGAGCACTCCAATTAGTTGGGAGTGCTCCCTTGATCTATAATACACAATCAAGCCAGTGCAGCAAGCCTATATTAAGGCAAGCAGAATTTTATTTATTGAATTGTTTCACCAGGAAAGGCACACTGAGCAAAAAGATGCTTGTCTCCCGGTGCGACCTGGGGGGAGGGGGAACAAGGAAGAGGATAACACACACGTTATCAATGTGAGATACATTTAGCATTACAAGTTATACAGTAGTATGCGAATATATATAGTAGGAATTACAGCTGAGTTTAAGGTTAACAACTTGGGCTACAGTTAGGCACATGACACATAGCTCCATAGCACGGAGCAGTTGTACTTGGAGTAAAAGTTCAGGTATGACAGCAATAGAGTAGTAAGTGCAATAGTTAGTATAATAAGCCAGCTTCCGTAGCGTATGCTAGGTGCTGATGGTCAGGCAATCGAGGTGTAGAGGGACACGGGGGGGCACAAGAGGGTGTCATGTGCAGGCACAATTTACTGTAAGGTAATTTGCCAGGGCGGTAGATAGGGAGTGCATGGAGGAGTGGTGAATTTTAGGAGCGAGGTTGTTTCAGAGTTTAGGAAAGCAGTGTGAGAAGGCTGATTAGCCAACAGAGGTCCTCCATCTAGGGATTAAAAATTGATGGGCGTCTTGGGATCTATAGGCATGGGTTGGAATTGGGGGGTGACGTTAGTAAGGAAGTGAGGTATGATGGGAGGGAATCAAGACAGAATTTTGAGACAAATTTAGCACAGTGCAGTTGGTGATGATTTTCAAGGGGTGGGAATGCAAGGGAACAGTAGAGATTTCAGTGATAGGTGCGGGGGGGGGCATTGAGAGCAAAGCAGCAGAAGGCATAAAAGAGGGGATCCAGTCTGGCTAGGGTAGACTTGGGAGCTGCACTGTAGACTATGTCGCAGTAGTCAAAGGACAGAAGGATCACCTTCTGCACTAGTTCATGCCTTACAGTTAGCAGGAGGCTGCTGTAGGTTCTGTAAAGGGCACTGAGCTTAGGGCACAGTTTTTTAAAGATTGTGTCAATGTGGATGGAGAAGGATAGATGTTGGTCAAGCCAGACCCCTAAGTACCAGAAGGTGGCAGTGTTTTCCAGTGCTGTCCCATCCAGGGATTAAAAGGAGGGGTGGGTGGAGAGCCTGGACAGTCGTTGCCTTGTGTCAAAGGTCATAGTGACTGTTTTTTTAGCATTTAGGGAGCGCTGATGAGAGCTGAACCACAGCTGAACTTTGTTGAATTCAGCCTGAAGGTTGGTAGTTACTTCTTCTGGGGAAGAGCCAGAGGTGAATAGAACAGTGTCATCTGCACACATCTGGATAGACGTAGTTGAGCAGATTAGTGGCAGGTCATTAAGGAAAGTGGAAAACAAAATGGGGCCTAGTACTGAACCCTGGGGAACTCTGGTGGTCATGGGTAGGGGGGGTGGACATGGCATCAGCAATTCTGATGGATTGGGTCCTACCAGTGAGGTAGGTGCTGAACCAGTTGGTGGCTGATTTGGAAAGACCAGATTCTGAGAGGGACATTAACAGGAGGGGGTGAGAGACAGTGTTGAATGCTTTGGTGAGGTCGACAAAGATGGCTGAGGTGATCTGCCCTCTATCTATTCCAGAGAGGATGGTGTAGGTGAGCCTTGTCAGGAAGGAGGAAGTGGAATGGTTCTTCCTGAATCTGGACTGGAATGGTGTGAAGAAGTTGGAGTCAGAGAGAGAAAGGAGGTAAGTTGGGTGAGCATGAGGTGTTCTTGGAGTTTAGCAAGAGCTGGGAGGAGAGAAATAGGGTGGTAATCTGAAGTGGAGGTGGGGGCACCCCCCCTTAGGGAGAGGAATTACTATGGCATGCTTCCATGTCTTTTGGACTGTTGCAGTGGCAAAGGAGAGGTTTAGGAGGTTGGCATGTGGGGTTGCTATGGCTGGGGCAGAGAGTTAGAGGAGTTTGGTGTCCAGTCCATCCGAGGATTTACCTTTCAAAGGGTTGAGAGTTAGTAGGGCATTTAGGGCATCGATTAGCGAGATATTTTTGAAGGAGAAGGTGCAAGGCCCAAGTGGTTTCTTAGCTCCTGCGAGAGGACCATGTGGTGTAGGGATGGGCAGGGAAGAGAACAGCACAGATGCACACGTGGAGAAGTATGTGTTGAACTCAGCAACGACTGCGTGTGGATCCGAGAGGAGGGTGTTGTTTACATTTAAGAGTGGAGTAAGATTGGCAGCTGGTGGGGAGAAGAGGGAGTGAATGACCTTCCAGAATTTGGATGGACTACTTAAGTTAGATTGGAGGGTGAAGCTGAAGTATTCTGCTTTGGCTAGCCGACTTGCTCTGGTACATTTACAGTATTGCATAGCATGCGGTATGTGGTGAAGTCTCGTGGGAGGCAGGATGATTTATGAGCTCTCCAAGCTTTGTCATGGCATTTTGACATGCTATCAGTTCTTGAGTAATCCATGGCAGGTGGTTGCCACATACCCTTGTGCGACGCAGAGGGGCATGAGTTTCCCAGATGTTGAGGAACGTGGTTTGGAAGTGTAGGAGTGCATCATCAATTGAGTGTATTAAGGTGGTGGGGTCCCAGTATGCTAGGGCTAGATATTCTAGCAAGGGGAAGAGATTGAGGATTTGTAGGAGCGTTGGACTAGAAATTTGGGGGTTGGGTGGTGAATTTTGCAAACTAGATAAATAATGTGGTGGTCACTCAGGGAGTAAGGAAGTAGGCCTGCTTTGATGACCTGGTGGGGGTGGGTGGTAAGAGCCCAGTCTTTTAGTGAGTGGTTGCCAGATTTGAGGTTAAAGCTGATAGGCTCGGTGATGATTTGTGAAAGGTTTAGTGCAGATAACTCTGTACGGGCTTTATTGAGTGCTGGAGCTAACCAATTGTGGTTGAAATCTCCCATGATGTATGGTTCACCTGATGTGGTTAAGGAGGAGATTTGTGTGAGGAGGTCAGTGACAGATGTTGCTGGTGTGCCAGGCCGGCAGTATATTCCGGCAATGTAAATCGGGATGCTGGAATGAATCAGAAGGAATACTGACAGTAGAAGAAAAGTTGTGTTACTACCTGTTTATAGATCACTGGAGAAGCTGCATCTGGAGTAATGTGCCCAGTTCTGGTGTCCTCACCTCAGAAAAGATAAAGACAGGCTAGAGACACTGCAACAAAGGATGACCAGGATAATTCAGGGCTAGCAGGGCAGATCTTACAAGGATCGTCTCAAGGCATTAAACGTGCACTTGCTGGAGACCAGATGATAAGGGTGATATGACAGAGATCTTTAAGTTCCTGAAAGTAATAAACAAGGTGAATTGAGAGGAACTATTTAGTAACAGTTCAAGGATACAGGGGCATGAATGGAAACTGATGAAAGGGAGGTTCAAGAGGGATATCAGAACATTTTATCTTAGAGAAAAGGTAGTGGAACCATGGAACAGTCTGCCAACCGAGGTGGTGAGCACCAAAACAATAAATGGATTTGAGCATGGCTCAGACAGAGTGAAGTGTGTAGTGATAACTCAGGGTGGTAGCAGTAGAGAGGGGAACATGGGGTGGATATTGAGGGCTAGTACCTTGTATGATCAGTAGGTCCCAAGGTTTAATAGGGAACTGTGGGCAGACTGGATGGACCATTGGTCCTTTTCTGCCGTCACTGTCTATATTTCTATGTTTCTAAGTAATCTTACATTTGAGCAGCCTACTTGTTGGTCCTTTCTTATGATGTGGGGTGGGGCAGACACAAGGAACACAGAGTCCCTCTGATCATAAATTACTGTTATTATTTATACACAGGAAGTAATCGGCTAATGTGTTTTTTTAAGTTATTTATTTTTTGTTGTCATTCAGAACAACAGATAAGTCTGTGGTCACAACATGTTTATTAGTGATATAGGGAAGGGCCTTAACAGTAGGGTTATCTGATTCACTGATGACACAAGCTGTGTGGTAAAGTGGACTAATCAGAAGACATGGAAGGCTGGATAGAGAAAGGCATAAATGGGGGTTAGACACATAGCGACTGACATTCTGTACCAAGAAGTGCATGGTAATACATACAGGCAGCAAACAGGCTAACTACAAAATTGATGGGGTAAAGGTGGAAGTCACAAAATAGGAAAGAGACTCAGGGGTCATAATGCACAGCAGTCTCATTTCATCTAGGCAGTTTGAAAAAGCTTACAGGAAAAACAAATAGGATACATATTGGGATGACTTAGATGGAGAGTTCTCAAGTCATAGTCCGTTCCAGTTCATCAAGATAATTTGCTGATTTCCAATACGCTGTTTAAAAGCTGCCATCCTCATCTATATCATGCTTCATAACAGAAGTAAAGCTGTTCTACATTTAAATTATTTTATTGTACAGTATATAGTTCAGTGTTGCATATGAAAATCCATATACTGCCAGATGCTGTTGTACCACTGAATAGTTGAAGTACTTACACAAATGTTTAACAAATGATACAGTAGTTTATAACAATGCAGGAGTACTTTACACCAGGATAGATCATTTAGTAATTTTGGTTACCATGGGAACCTCACAGAGACCATTACTTCACCTGACACAGAGAGAAAGAAAACATATTTTTAAAAAAATAATTAAACTAAAGTAAGCTAAACCAGCATGTACTACAGTCAGTCTAAATACTGTTGTATCAACATGTAGAAAATTAATTAACTTTTATATGGACTGCACATTGTAAGGTATAAATTTCATGATTCAGGAATTGGACTTCCTAGGAAGCATGACATCGGATGCTGAATGACAGGTGAGCTAGAATGCCTAATGGCAGCTGGGTACTGTACTTAGAATGAGACACCTGTAAAAAAGTTTACACACACATACATACTGTACAGTGGTAGTCATGGAAAGGTTTCTCAGTACTGAGGTATACCTGGGTATACTTAGGCAGAATGAGTCAGGATTACATTACGGTCAGTACAAATTGCCTCAGTGATACCTCAGTGGTACCTTGAGGTACCTAGAAGTAGGAAACTTTAGGTAACTACCACTGTATGTCTCCAGATGCTCAAGAAATAATACCAGCCGGTGCTGAAATGCAAACTGTAACAGACAAACACTGTATAATTACTCCGGGTTAAAAATACAGAATTGCAAAATTTTCAGGTTAAAACTCATGGTTTATTCTTAGGAAGACTTTTGTCCTTCTTTGAATAAACTGTGAGTTTTAATCTGAAAATTTTGCATTTCTGTATTTTTTTACCTTGACTGAGTGCCGACATGGTGTTCATCTGTAAGAATATTTAGAAATTAAAGTGTATATATTTTTTATTTCAGTTTGTCAGCAGAAGCCCAAAAAGCAACCATGTGGTATTGTTACTTTGCTCAGAGCATGAGTAACAAGCAGGACTGCTGCAAGGGATCAGTGAGTATCTGATACAACATTTGCAGTTTGTGCTGGACAGCATATAACCAACATCATGTTAGACAAACTCTGGTCGGAGCCAAAATGGCTGCAAACAATGTGAAGGTACTGATGCAGCCATTGGGATGGGAGCTAGCTAGCCAGGCTTCCCAAGTGCAGCAGAGAACCTTGGACTTGAACTTGGACTTCAGATTTCTGTGATATCAGATGGACTTTACCCATATTTCACTATATGACCCTCACACAATATCAAAACATAATATTTGTTTTCAGTTCTATTTTAACATTCAGATGTTCTGCACTGTGTGCCTCAGGCCACCTCCCTCCAGCTAGTTGTTAATCCAAGGAAATGATCAACTTCTAGGTTGTTATTGTGATTGAAAGTATTAACACACTAACAACTTTTGTTTTTTGGTTTTTTAGTTTTATTTATGTTTTTGCTGTGTGGCACAAACCGCACATGCCACACAACATTAGTTTGCAGCTGGATCAGTCATTTATAAGACATTAATGACCAATCCAGTAGCCAATCAGGAGCCCTGCTAGGCTCATGAATAATAATTAGAATTATAATCCTAATTATAAAGTGCTATTAATCAATTTGTGTCAGCATCGGTCTCAACCAGGGAGACCACAAAAGGAATCAAATATAAAATTTAGTTTGATATCAGAAATATTATTAACTTGTAACTGTGTCAAAAATCTCAGTGTTTGAAGCACCCCAATAATGGTGCATCTACAGGCTATTTTGCACATAATCTGTGAGTATTAACCCATTACAAAAAACTCTAGTCAGAGCCAATACGGCTGCAAAATGATTTTTTTTTTTTAAGATGTTTAACCAGGACTAGCACACTAAACTGAAAGCTTTTTTACAGGTGCGACCTTGGAGCACAGGGAAGTTAAGTGACTTGCTCAGGGTCACACTGCATGCAAGTGGAAGCTGTGGGATTCAAACCCAGGTCTGGTCTGCTAAATGTCACCAGATTTGCAGCTCCAAGCCTTAAACCACTGCATTATACTGCCTTCTTTAGAAAATGTTTATGATATCAGAAATTATTTCAGTGTTTTGTTGTTAAAGGTTCTAGTTAAAATGTGTCATATTACATGTAATATGGCATACGGTGTCATATATGAAAGATACATTGGCAGTCTGTTACTAATGTGACACATCCTTAGGATACGAGGAGACTCATAAAGTTACAACTGGCAATAAAGGTAATGAAATGTATAACATCAAACTTGGTATTAACTACCCACAAGGCATATTTTAAACTTTTGGTTAGTAGATGTAGTTATTAAAAAAAAAAAAAACTTTACATATAAACAACAATATCAATAAAGATAAATTTATATGGAAGCCCATTTTGCATATGGTTGGGTGAAGCACTGAGGATATAAAATGTTCAGGTGTTCATCCATATATATTCCTTCTTTTGAGAGACATTTTCTCTAGCACTGTGGATTAAATGAACTCTGTAATACAAAATACAAATGTCAAGCATGTATTCTAAAAAAACAATACAAAGCAGGACATTATTATATCAGATGCTCATTTAGTCATACTCATAATACAATAAAAAAACTTATTTTGCAAAGTATGCCATCTTTATATACTGGAAATAAAGATTGTCTATAGAAATCTTACAGAAAGTGCGTAAGTTTAAAGCAATCATTCACACCTGGGCTATAGCGAGCCCCCCAAGGTATACATTCATTATAGCTCAGCATCTGATATAATAATGCCCTGCTTTTTGTCTGTTTTATTATGTAATTTTTTTATTGAAATCTCAGAATTACAACCTTTGAGCCAGTGGCTCATTTATAAAGGCTCCACATCATAGTATGAAGGAAACAAAGGAAATAATAGATATTTCCTGACATTTATAATAATTGCACTGCAGAGTTCATTGGTTCAACAGTCCTAAAGAAAACGTCTCTCAAGAGAAAGGACATATAAATAAGTACCTGTACATTTTATATCCTCAGTGCTTCACTCCAACATCCACAAACTGGATTTCTATATTGTTTATGTTTCCTGATATTGTAGTTTATATGTAAAGCTTTTTTCTAATTACATGCATTAACCAACTGTGAAAATATGTCTTGTGGATAGTTCATGCCAGAAAATATTACACTTTTCATTACCCTAATTGCTGGTTGTAATTTTATAAGTGCCTCCTCATATCCTGAGGATGCGTTACATTTGTTGTTTTAAAGAGCACCTTTCATGATGGTCCAAAAAGTTACATCTTGTAGCCATTATATGCAGTACTAGACCTGAAAGGATGTGTGCATTTGTTATTTTTGACCAAGGTTTACTCTGTCTTCCGTAATTTAGATTTGTTTTTGATCCCTGTTTTAGCCCTGATGCACTTGCCTTTACTGTTCAGCTGCTGGGCTGCTGGCTTCCAATGACATCACTGTGGGGCAGAGGAGTAATTCACACTGTGCAGTCACAGCAGTTGCACTGTACTGCACAGACAAACAACCAGAAGTAACAGTTCAGACATAAAAGGCAACCCTAGGTGGCATACACCAAGTGCGGTCCAGCCCCTGGCCTTACTGTCTGCTGAGCTTCACTGATCTTCACCAACTGGGAGAGAGACTAATCACAGAGGGAAGGCAGACTCCAACAGGTGCAGAAACAGGGATTCCTTGACAGCAGTTCTACCGAATCCACCTTGGAGTGTACAGTCTGGGATCCTTTCTCCACTGAGGTAGCTTCTCTCCTTGCTTGTTCTGCTTAGACCCAACCATTGGCTGCTCTCCCAGCATAAGGAGCTGTTGGAGCACTTACCCAGAATTCCTGGCTGCTGTATGCAAATCAGCATTTGTACTGCCATACCCACTACTGAAATAGTGGTCGACTAATAGAAAGCTCTCAGCCAGAAGCAACAGCTCAGACACAAAGGTCACCCATAGGAGGCATACGCAAAGAGCAGTCCAGACCCTAGCCTTACTGGCTGCTGAGCTTCATTGATCTTCACTGACTGCTGTACACACTAACAAAATAGTTTTCAGGTAATAAAATGCTCTCAGCCAGAAACAACCAGAAGCAAAACAGCTGAGACATAAAGGACACCCCTAGGAGGCATATGTTGAGTGCAGTCCAGCCACTAGCCTTACTGTCTGCTGAGCTTCACTGATCTTCACCACCTGGGAGAGAGGCCAATCACAGAGGGAAGGCAGACTCAGACAGGTGCAGAAGCAGGGATTCCTTGACAGCAGTTCTTCCTGAATACCTCTTGGAGTTCACAGTCCGGGCTCCTTTCTCCACTGAGGAAGCTTCTTTCCTCACTCGCTCTGCTCAGACAGAGCTGTTGGAACACTTACTCCATGCCCCCTTAACATAAAAAACAAGTTTCCTTTCCATCCTATCAGTTCTGTGTGTACTTTGGTTTTATGTGCAGTTGATGTAACAAGGGCTTCATACATCTAAAAGGCAGAACATCACTGATTGTTTTTACAGTTAGCAGAAACAATCCTATAGATGGCAGACAAAGGAGAACTGCTACTGGTGGGTTATTTTAATCTACTGGATGTGGATTGGCTCTCACACACGGCCTCTACAGAAAGGAGCAGAGAATTCCTCCTAGCACTAAAGGGACCAAGACTCAAACAGTTGGTGACCACACCAACATGAGAGGAAACCATCATGAACCTTGTGCTCTCAAATATTGACAGGATCTCTGACACAACAGTAGGCAGCAATCTGGTTACCAGTGACCATAGGACCATCTGGATCACCATCACCAGTAAAGAGGATGTTAGCCACAGCAAACTCAGGGTTCTGGATTTCAAGAAGGATGACTTTACTCAAATGAGGGCTTCCATAAAACAAAGACTTAGCAAGGAAACAGGTGGCACAGTGGAACAGAGGTGGAAAGCCCTAAAGGAGGTTTTACTCACAGTAACTGCCCAGTGCATGAAGCAGATCTTCAAGTCAAGAAAAAGGAGGAAACCACGATGGTATACAAAGGATGTAGCAACAAAAATAAAGGATAAAAGGAATGCCTTCAAGAGATTCAAGGATACTAACAATGAGACGGATATGGAAGTCTACAAAACCAAGCTAAAAGAAGCAAGGAAGGCAGTAAGGGCAGCCAAAGCCCAGACAGAAGAAAGCATCACACAAGGAGTGAAGAAGGGCAACAAAACTTTTCATAGACACATCAGACAAAAAAGGAAAGCAAAAGGAGACATTATAAGAATGGCAACCAAGGACAGCAAACAGGCAGAAAATGATAATGAAAAAATGGAGATCCTAAACAGTTTCTTCTGCTCAGTCTACCCAAAGAAGATGATGGTAATGGTAGCCTGTGAAGTGGGCGCATGAGGAAGGGCACTGTCCATTATGGTGACTCCTTTCTGGTGCAATCCACTCACAGTGAAGGAAAGGTAGGGTGACCGGATGAGGGGGTGGATGAACTAGGCAACAGGATGTCACTATACATACATGCGGGGGGGTGGGAGTGAGCACGGTGAGCATGGGCTGGGAGGGGGTGCAGAGGCTGTAAGGGGTGGCACTGCAGTTGCTGGTTGAGCTGCATCATGGCATTGGGGATTGGCTAGTGGTTGGGGTGGCTGAAGTTCTGGGCGTTGGTGTGATTTTTTATTGCACCCAGCCCAAACCTTTTATGTTTACTGCATTCACACCACCTGACATAAACTCCCCTGGAGTTGAGAATCCATTAGTAGGGCAGTGCAGGGGGCAAAACCTCCCATGAGGGAGGGGTGTGGGGGGCACAGCCCCCCCACAGAAAGCAGTAAAAATCTATCCTGGCACCATTGTTCTGGTGTGCCGGGGTTGTCAGAGTGCCAAAAATGTGTTTGGCACTCTGACTGAGTGATCGCCTTTAGGCGTTCGCCATTATCACATAGACCCAATGGTAATGGACTCAAAATGCAGAACACAGGCAGACTCACCATAGAAGCAGATGCTGGACCATTTACAAGAGACAGTGTCCTAAAAGAGCTTCTTGAATTAAAAGCAAATAAAGCAATGGGCCCAGATGAAATCCACCCAAGAATTCTGATGGTACTGGTACAGCAAACTGTAGGTGCACTGGCAAAATAATTCACACAGACTCTAGAGAGTGTGGAAATACCTCAGGACTGGAGAAAGGCCACAGTAGTACCCTTGCACAAAAGTGGAAGCAGGGAGGTGGCAGGAAACTACAAGCCAGTGAGCTTGACCTCAGTAGTGGGGAAGCTTATGGAGTCCCTACTTAGGGAAATAATAGTGAAGTTCCTTATGGAAACATGGCAGCTAGATACTAAATGTAAACAGCATGGATTTACAGCAGGACGGTCATGTCAAATAAAAATGACTGAATTCTTTGACTACGTCTCCAAAATAGTGGACAAGGGAGGGGCAGCAGACATAGTCTATCTAGATTTCAGCAGGGCTTTTGACTCTGTCCCCATAGAAGATTGATCAATAAGCTAGAGCACTCCAGGTTAGGGCACAAAATAGTCAAGTGGGTTCAAAACTGGTTCCACAACAGAACGTAGAGGGTCATAGTCAATGAAACACTATCTAGTGAGGGAAGGGTGATCAGTAGTGTGCTTCAAGGATCTGTCCTTGGCCTAATACTCTTTAATATATTCATCATTGACATTGATTATGGCCTGCAGGGTAAGGTATGCCTGTTCACAGATGATACAAAGCTCTGCAACAGGGTAGATATAATTAAAGGAATGACAGCAATGGAAGCAGACCTGAAGAGCCTAGAAGCATGGTCTAGGGACTGGCAGTTGAAATTCAACACCACAAAGTGCAAAGTCATGCACCTAGGTAAAGGAAACCCAAGGAAAACATACACACTAGATGGTGAACAATTAAAAGAAACAAAACTGAAACGGGACCTCAGAGTGCTTATTTCCAATGATTTAAAGGTGGGTAGACAATGTGAAAAGGTGGCACAGAAAGCTAGTAGCATCCTCAGATGTATTGGCAGGGGCATTACAAGTAGGAAGCGAGAGGTCATACTTCCTCTGTACAGGTCCTTGATGAGGCCACATCTTGAGTACTGTGTACAGTTCTGGAGGACACACCTAAAAAAAGACATCAATCGCTTGGAGGCTGTACAGAGGTGAGCTACTAAAATGGTACAGGAATTGCACCAGGAGCAATATGAATCTAGACTACAGCAACTGCAAATATAGTCCCTCGAGCATAGGAGAAACAAGGGGGATATGATAGAAACCTTCAAATACATAAAGGGCATAAATAAAATACAAGCAGAAAACCTCTTTCTCAAAAATGAGACCATGCGAATGAGGGGGCACAGTTCGACACTAACAGGGGATAAGTTTAAAACTAACATTTGTAAGTTCTACTTCACAGAGAAGGTGGTGGACCCTTGGAATAGCTGACCACCAGAGGTTGTGGAGGCCAAAATAGTCACTGCTTTTAAGCTAGCATGGGACAAGTACTGTGGTAATCTCAGAAGAAGAACAGAACGGGGGAAGGCAATCTTACCAGACTAGATGGATCATACGGTCCCCTTCTGCTGACACATTCTTATATTTTGCAAGGGAAAACTACCAGTACTCAGTGTACATACTGCGTTTCCCCTTCCCCAAGACACCCTGTTAGCAATGCATTATGCCAAAATCCAAATGCCTTGTCAGTATGTTTTTTGTAAAATGGACTTATTTCTGCCTCTGAAACAAAGCATGGGGATTGAGAGAAGATTGAGTTGCTATCAGCACAGTTCCCAGTCCTTTTGACTTTCATGCATAAATTACCCAATTTTGTGAAAGACAGGAGATGAAACTTATAAGATCAGGAGGCAGAGTTTCAGCTACTAGGAAAAGACATCTTATGAAAGAGAGAAATATTTTGTTGAGAGATACAGAGCAATTAAGATTTAAAGAAGACGTTTCCCAGTCTTATTGACTTTCATGCATAAATTAACCCTTCTTGCATTGATTCTGGAATTGCATTTCATTACTGTTCTCTTCACTTAGTTTTTGCATTCTGAGCTGCTAAAAACTGCTGGGTGTACCAAAGCTTCTGTGGCAAGCCTGGTGTTTCTGTGGACCCAGGGCTGTACTGCTCACATTACTATATGGCAGAGGAGTGACTCACACACAAGTCAATTTTACAGAAAAAACATACCTGCAAGGCATTTGGATTTTTGGCATAATGCATTGCTAACAGGGTGTCTTGGGGAAGGGGGAACACAGAATGTATAATGAGTACTGGTAGTTTTCCCTTGCAAAACTGCTGTGACTGCACTGTACTGTACAGTGTGTGTCATTCCTGTGCCCTGTAGTGATGTCAGAAGTACAGCCCTGGGTCCACAGAAACACCAGACTTCCTATAGGAGCTCTGGTACACCCTGCAGTTTTTAGCAGCTCAGAATGCAAAAACTAACTGCAGAGAACAGTAATGAGATACAGTTCCAGAATCAATTCAAGAAGGGATAATTTATGCCTGAAAGTCAAAAGGATTCTGAAAGGTGCTCTTTAAATTTTGTAATTTGTATACATCATTGGTGGTGGATAATATGGTAACCAGTTACAATAGCGCTACACATATAACACAAGGAAAAACAGTGATGTCTGAATGGTGCATCACAGACAGTGACAAGGATTAAATGGCACTGTGCAGTAAGTGCTACCCAGGTTGCTGTCCATGGTACTAGGAAGAAGACAAGGGCTGTGGAATAAAGAAGGCTGGTTGAACTGCTCCCATGGTGGTGAGGACTGAGAGATAAAACAGCTCAGCCACAATGATGGTGGATACAAGGGTTCTAATCCTTGTCTCTGAAATTTTGTTTTCCTCCCGTAATCCAACTCTGACTCGGAGTTAATTATTTTAGCTGGGAGGGGGATACGGAGGGCACAGCCCCTTGCCTGGAGGGTGCAGGGTTGAGCCCCACAGTAAAATAAGTGTTTGGACTGGTAGCAGTTACCAGTTGCACTGCCTTTACTTGCAGCATGTGTTCCTGCTGCTATTCTGCATAGCGCTGCATGGACGGTGCTGTTTTTGACAATGCTGTTCGTACATGTGCTATTCTGATCTAGTGCCAGATAATATCAGGGCATTACTGCATTAAGTTACTAACTCTGATGAAGCTATGCTTCTGGAGTGAAACTTTAGTTATTTTTGGCCCAATCTGGCATAGCATTGCTCCCTGCTATTCAATGCACTACTGCACTTTTGTTGTTTTGAGTATTCATCCTATGAATTCAATTTTTTTTTTTTTTTATGAAGCTGGTTAAAGTTTTACAGCTGACTATGGAATACAGCTGCTTTTTATTTGATGTACGAGTGGCAAGTACACAAAAGTGCAATAGTACAATGAATAGCAGGGAGCAATGCTACAATACATTAGTGCAAAAACAACTAACGTTTCTTTCTAAAACATCACTGGAGTTGGGCTCCCATTGTCTGCTTACTTTTTTTCATTAACTCTTGGACCTGAGGGAGGAGCACCTAGTGTCAAAATGGGGGGTTAGCAGCACCAGGGTTTGGCTGTTATTGTCTCTTACCTTTTTTCATTTACTGTCTGACTCCAGAGTCAGGTACTTGGTGTCAGAATTGGGGGAGTTTGGTGGCACCAGGGTTGAGCAGCAAGTGTCTACTTACTTTTCATTTTAGTTTACCATCCAACCCCAGAATTGGGCACCCAGTATTGTGGGTGGGGAGCAGCACTGGGGTTTGGCTCCTGGTGGTTGCCTAGCTATATTAATAGTGGCAACTTCATGTTTTTAAACAGAAGTAAGATACATATGCCTCTGACTGCTCTGCATTTGTGTCACAAATCCCCAACTCGTGCCTTAACCAGCATGCCTCTCACATGTGGCTGCCACAGACCCTCACCTGTGTTTGCTCCTCACCATTTCCTATGGCCACACACAACACTCTCAGTAAAAGTGGTATGATCTGGACTCCTCAATAGTTGAAGTCCAGTCATCAGTCCCCTGCATCAAGCTGAGACTGACTGCTCAAACCCCTTGTGAAATGTGTGCCTGGTTTTATAAAATTGTAATCCACTCACTTCCCTGTATCAGGAGGGATTAACTTTCCTTCAGTTAACTAAAATAAAGTAACAAGTCTCTTTTGAATGCTGCCACCCACTGATGGGGGTGCCAGGTGGTAGGGGTCCTGTGGGTGGGTGGGAGGGAGTACCACTGGACCACCAGGGTTCTTGTCACAACTTCTGTGCATGATCAGGTGATGGGGGGTTACCACTAGTCCACCAGGGTTCATGTCACAACTTCTGCCCACGACTGGGTGATGGGGAGGTTACCACTAGACCACCAGAGATCAGAACATTACTTCTGCCAATGATTGGGCACATGGGTGCTGGGGACTGCTATAGCACTTCGTGTTGTCAATCCCCAATGGCTGCAGCCTGGCAGGGTGGCTGGTGCAAGTCGCTGGGGTCAGCGCATCGCATGCAAATGGGGCCATAATGACATGCAAATGGCCCCATTTGTGCCTTGCATGCATAATGGCCTAATTTGCATGCCCCATGCTGAATATCGTGGGTGATGTGCCTAGTGCAACTGCACTTGCCCTGGTGCATCCCCTGCTCCTGTTCCTTGTCTTGCGCTGGTGCAGTGCCACTGTGCCATGCACAGTGTGTGTGCACTCTGTGCCATATTCAATGGTGCTGAGCCATGGCGCAGCACCGTTGAATATTGCCTGGTTCATGCCTTGGCACAGCCCAGTTGCGCTGCGCCCAGGCTTGCACCACTGCCCTTCGCAGTCTGAATATCCAGCCCCATATGTATTCTATATATTTTTCTTCCTCATTATTTATTACCAAGTAAATTTGCATGAATACATGATTTTTATCCCTTAGAGTTCTCTTAGTGTTTATCTGCCTCTACAGCTTACTCCCTACTTCAGGTCATAATATTCTCTGTTGTGACATCACAATCTGTTACCATGGGAGTAACTGTGATGTCACAAGTAATGCATTAAGATCTCAAGAAGGGAGAAAGCAACAGGAACAGATTAACTCTTCAGGAGCAAAGATCCTGTTTTCATGCAAATTACCTCAGTAATAACTAATGGAGAGGAGGAATACAAAACTAATGTGAAATACAAGCTGAACTGTGTCTAAATATTATGGCTTGTTTAAGTTCTCTTTGAGGTGTCAGCTGTTTTTTGTGGTGTGATATTTTTCCCCCAGTGGTTCTGGCTGACTGTCTCCTTCTTCCATCCCCCAGCGCTGTCCCCCAAGGATCAGAACCCTTCCCTTCATGGGAGAGTGATTCAAACCACCAGGAATGGATCCAGTGAGAGGGAGGTGCCATCTTGGGGGCAGCACCTGTGGGGAATGGTGTTCATGCCACTCAGTCAGGACCTTTTCTGCTTTTCTTGCAGAGGGGGAGTGTGTAATGCCAACAGTGGCACACAATGTGTGCATCCACACACTGCATGCTGGTCAGCTGCTCCTTCTCTGCACCCCAATGTATGAGACTCGGCAAGCCAACATCTTGCCTCTGCTAGGTGTTAGGCAAGTGCTGGTCCATGTTCCTCACCCTTCCCAGGAGAGGAGAGCTGTCCCCTAGATGCTCGATCTTCCCCCTTCCTGGCCAACCCCCAATGACCTGCTCACACCATGAACACGGGTTGCTGGTGTGGCAGGAGGTAAGGCATGATGCCTCAGCCCTTCTTGCCACTGGGCCGGCCCTGTGTCAGCTGTTCTTTAACTAAAATGGTCCTTTTTCACTGGGTTCATGGGCTGGATCTGGATATTAGAAGTAAGGGGAGTCAGGGAATGGAAATTAGCATGCTGTGCAATATTTTACTAATAAGCCATAGCAGTAGTTAGTTGCTCAGTTAGTTTTCTTTCTCAGTTTCCAGTTGCTAGCTCACTGCAAAGCACATTGGAATGGGAGCTGTGTGTGTGTATTGTGTGTGTGTGTGTGTGTGTGTGCGTGTAAGAAATTTACAACTTAGAAGAAGACAACATGGCAGTGATTGAGTGAGCAGAACACTCTTAACCCTTAGGCTGAAGGGGTGGGGGGAGATAGTCCTTAGTCTGAAAGGAGTCTAGATGATTCACTGTAGCCTGGATTCAGAGAAGTATGCAAGAGAGTTTGCCTAGAGTTTATTCAGCACTCATCTGCATGCCACTGCTACTGTATTGCACGGCTGTTTCTTTGATGGTGCTGGTCTTGAGAAACAATGGTGGAAGAGGGAAGGGGGCAGCAGTAGCAGAGATGATGACTTCACTGACTCCACCATCCTCCAGATTCTCAAAGCCTTTGACTGTGCAGAGTGCATGGCAGCAAGCTCTGCCTCCTGCTGACATCAAAGTCACTGTCAGTGGTCAGATGAAAAACAAAGAGAGTATGGGTTGCCATAGGAAAAATAATGCACCCAGATGAACACAAGGGGACATTCTTTCATATTATCAACCAGTGTGTGTTGGCAATGATGTGAACTGGAAGTAAGCACACAACAAAAAAATAGTGCAGGTGGAGGGGAGGGGAACAGACAAAAGAACAGCATTGTGGTGAATGGAGAGGACCACACATGCTTGTATTTCAATTCCAGTGTGGAAGGACAAAGTCTAGGTATCCTGCCACATGCTTCCAAAGCCCCTTCTTCTGTTATGTAATAGCAAAATGTCAGCATGGCTCCCCCCATTCAGCCTTAAAAAAGGAGCAAACAGCAAGCTGATTTTATGCAAGTAGGCATGTCACATACCACAACCTCCTACAAGCCCTGGTTCACTTACATTATCATGCTCCGCTTACTGGTTACAACCCTCTCAGGGCTGTTTCTTTGAGTCCCACCATAGACCCCTGTTCACATTGCATAAGGCCAGGCACTTTCTCATGCAGTACAAGGCCTCTCTGAGATATTAACCCCTTTAGCCAGTTCAGTTAACTTCATCCCCTACTCTCTATCAGGTTCAGTTTACAGCTGGAGTTTGGTAGTGTTCTCTCCACAAGTGGATCATGGACTTGTCCAATAATAATGGATCAGCTGTGCTTAGTAAAATACAGCAGTCATGGATTTACATTAAATATAAAATATTTAGCATTTACACACAAGTTACAAGATATGCAGTATATTAGAGAAAATATAACAACACTGGGACATTTAACAAATAAACAATTTTAAACAAAGAATTACAGACAGAAAAAGCTTACTCAATACTCACTTTAAATCTGCTCTTACCCCACAGGCTTCTTTTTTAATCAATTTTTATTGAAGGTTTTTTTTTTTTGTACAAAGAGTACAGTACACAATACAGCAAGTAATACAATATGCCGGCACATTCAGTATGATAATACGTCCAGATATGTCAGGAATGTGGAGACCCTTAATGTACAAATGTGTTCAGGAATGAGAAACCAGCAAAGTATCCATTTTTTGAGTTATTTAGTTATAACATAGTGCCAATGATAAGAAACACCTGTGAATAATTAATCTAGTTACCACAGAAAACAGGGAAACTTAAGCAATGTTCATAAGGGAACATAACAAGAAAACATGAGTATTGTACACCAGAATAAATCTGTAAAAACATTCAATGTGTCTATTTTGCTTTTGTGTCTGACACTTAAGGGATAAATTCAGTGTTGCTATCCAAGAGTTACCCATAAGTACATAAAAGAAAACATTTCAGCATCGACAACTGTGCACAGAAAACAGCTAAATAGTAAATCACACTATGCCAAAATACCGCAGCTCAGACCTAGCGCAATTTGCTATTAGTACATCACGGAGAGATGGGAGATGATGGAACTTGGAGGGGGTGCAACTCTGGGGGGTTGGGGGACTCACTATTCCAACCTGGGTGTGGATGCCACCTGAGGGGAGAGGTGGCAGGTGCGAGAGACCACAAAAGTAAAAAATAAGCTCTTGGAATCGAACTCAGGTCCACTGGATGCAGCAAGTCCATTCACAGGCTGTCACTCTAACCTCTATACTACGCTGTCAGCATAGGCAGGAAGCACACAGTATGGAACTTCAGCTGGTTAGCATGAGTGAAAACTACTACAGAAGTAGTGCTATGACATCCCCATTCTTAATGCCAGGTAACTATTTTCACTCTCGCTATTTATGTCACCGTGCATTTGACTTCGCTAACATTTCAAAGTAAACTTGATGGTATACCAATATCCAATTGGAACAGCATCCACTGGTACCAAAATTCTTTTACCTGTGGTCATAGATATTAAAAGTTAACATTTCCATTCTATAGATTGTATTCACCACCGCAAACCACACCTTCCTGGAAGGAATTTTGGTTGTTAACCACCTATAGTATATGTAATTATCTTCTTGGCAGCCATAATTAAAATCAAAAGAAGTTTTAGGGCTGCTCTCCTTATCACCTCCATCAAATAGACAGTAATGCCAAAGATGGGGTCAGGAGGTCTTGATCCATAAAAATCTGGTTTAATGCATTCCCAATTGCTGTCCAAAATTCAGTTAGGCAGGGGGCATAACCAAATTAGAGTGGGTTGCCTTAGGATCCCCACATCCAACAACTACCCATGTGAGGGCATATACAGTGTAAGTGGCTTGTACAGCAGGTGTTCTAAGGTATCTAGCTCTACATTTCCAGGAGAAGCCTTTCCACTGCAATGAGGAGGTTAACTGATAAGAAGGGACAGCATACCTTAACCATGTGACTAGAGTATAAGCTGTCTGTAATTCTCCATTCCACCTGTGCAATATTTCTGTGGTGGAATTTTGTAACAGCTCCACTAGGCCTTTATAAAAAGTTCCAGTGCAGTCCCTTTTGAAAGTCCCAAATGATGGTGAACAAAAAAACTGGCTGCTCTGGGAGCTGTTTAAATGCTGGGCCCAAACATCTGAATATATGATTCAAGTCACAGGTACTGTATCTAAAGTGGACATTTCTTGGCAGTGAAAATTCTTACTGCAAGTCCAAAAATGGACGGATACCCTGAGAAGTAAATAGTTGATGTATATATTTTAACTCTAGAGGTCCCCACCATCTAAGCATTGAATCCATAGAATTTGGAAGGAAAGTGGAGTCATACGCTAAGGCTCTCAGCCAAGTGCCTGCTTTCCTGGGAAGAAATGTGGTATAAGTGAGCCTCCAATATTTAAGTGTGATTGCTGTGTAAGCTGTAAAATTAGACAAGGCTACTGCTGAGAGGGGATGGGAAAATAAATACCTATCAATATCACACAAATTATTTAAGCCAAATTCTATTGTATTCCAGTGAGTATGGTAGTAAGGAGATAACCAGAGACAAACAACCCTGAAGAGCATATAACCATATATTAGGTAAACTGAGGCCACCACATTCCTTAGGCAGCTGAAAAATGGAATATTAAATACGTGGTCTACCTTTCCCCATAAAAACCTAGAAATAATCTTATCCCAGTATTAAAAATAACTTTTAGTAAGGATCAATTGTAATAAGAGTCTAGGCAAGACATTTTGATGAATTGTTTCATTTCTGACTAAAAAAGGGAGGGGAAGCGGGGCCCAAACCTGAAGATCGGCTATTATTTGCTATGAGATATATATATATATATATATATATATAGAGAGAGAGAGAGAGAGAGAGAGATAATGGCTGAGGATCGGTGATAACACACTGTAATCATATTAGAGTGGTTGCTAGAACATGGTAAACCTCTACAGCGCCGCTCGAGAGGTTTACTGTAGCCCTAGCAACCACGAGAGGTGATTTCAGCATGGTTGTCACCCGATCCCCAGCCATCATCTTTTATAGTGTATGGTCAAAAAAACACTGTTTGCATTCTATATGTGAGAATTGTGGAACTCTGGTGCATTCTTTTTTGTTATGCCACTGTTTGGAAGTTCCAAAGTGCAGTTAACAACTTTTAAAATTCTAAACAGTGCATAACAAAGCTGTGTGACTGCTGATTATGATGATTAATAGGCACTTATCATACATTATATATATATGTTTTTATCCTCATGGCAGGATCAGGCGACTGTTTCAGCCCTGTCTTCGCAAACCGCAGCCATCTTGTATCTCCTCTGGTACTGGAAACAAGTACAGTATGCCCAGCAGTTTGCCCCCCTGTGGTAGGGCCAGGAGGGGCGGGCCATCCTCCCCCACCCAGGATACAAATCCTGAACCATCAACAAACTGGAGAGATAGAGCGGGCAACCGGCGTGACAGGCAGGGCTTCATATAGCCTGTCCTCCATTTTTCCTCCAATTTTCTCCCCATGGGCTCAGTGAACATGCATTGAGCATGTTGTATGAGGTCTGCCTATGTTAAGTGACTTGCATGCACCATGGCAGTCAAGCAATGAGTCACAGAATCCCATCTCCCCGAGGGAAGAGAGCAGTCCTATGGATGCTCAGTTTTTCCTCTCCTGGCCAACCCTCTGAGTGACATGAGTCTGTTCCAGAACCCAGGTCACAGGCATGGCTACAGGGGAGGCATGGATGCCTCAACCATCCATGCCACCAAGTCAGCTGATGGACTCAAAATGTAATAACTTCAGATGGGAAGGATTTTTAGTGAGGGTGATTTCCAGAAATTTAATGTCTTCTATTCCGTCGAATAGGAAACTGTGTTCTCAACACAGGAGAAGGGACAAAATGAAATGCTAACAGCTCCATTTTTAAGAAATTCAGTTTGAAACAAGACAAGACACCAAACTCTTCAATAATTCAGTCATATAACACCGGTGCTGCGTGAACTGCACTGGCTGCCCATACAGTGGCGGATCACCTTCAAGGTCGCATTGCTGACCTATAAGGCCCTACACAAGTTGGGACCTCACTACTTGAAAGAGCTCCTGTTTTCTTACTGCCCCTCCGACTCACTCCGATCATTTGGTGAGGGATTGCTAGAGATTCCCAGGGTATCCCTGAAAACATCTGGAGGAAGATCTTTCACCTTTATGACACCTACTCTGTGGAATTCTCTACCTCACCAGATACAAGATAGCCTGACCATGGAAGGATTTAAAAAATCTTTAAAAACGTACTTGTTTAACCAGGCGTTTTCAGGGACTTATTGACTGATTATTACTGTTTTATCAATTTTAAATAAAATATTGTTACTGTATGGTATATTGTAAAGGCACCCTGAGCTCCGGAAGGGTGCCTCATATAAATAAATTTTACTTTATTTTACTTCAATTTTTCAGGCCTACAGGAGAGAAGTTTCTGTGGAAGTCAACATAAGAATAATATCACCCACAAATAAGGCTACTTTACAGGAGTGGCCCCCAACTGGGATGCCCTCCACCCCCTCCTCCTTATGAATAACTGTGGCTAAAGGTTTAATATAGAGCATAAACAGTATATAGGACAGCCTGCCTGGTACCCTAACAAATGAGATTAGAGGTGAAAGTGCCTTATTGACCCTAATATATACAAGGAGATATACAAGGCCTGAAATATCTCAATCCCCTCAGCGGGAAATGCCATGGCAGACAGGGTGTCTCACAAAAGGGGCTAGGACACCCTGTTGAATGCCTTTTTGGCATATAGACATACTACCACCAGGGGAAGAGAACACTGTACAGCATATTCCATTAATTGCAATGTACAGTGTACATTATTATGGGTCTGCCTCTTGTGGACAAACACCACTTGGTCCCCATCTAACATCCATAGGAGACTATCTTTTAGCCTCCTTACCCATACTCAGGTGAATAATTTATAATCAGTATTTAATACTGATAGGAGGTTGGAGTAGTGGGGTCTTTGCCAGGTTTTAAAAACAAGAAAATAGAGGTATATTTCCAAGAGGGAGGGGGAGTACCACATTCCTGTATTTGCCTAAAAACATGATGGAACACTGGGAGTGAAGATTCATAACATTTTTTATAAAATTCTGCCAGCTACCCATCCAGGCCCAGACATTTATTAGTGTTAGCATTTTTAATAACTTCTATTATCTCATCTGAGGAGATCGAGGCTTGGAGGTTGGTCTGCTGTTCTGGAGACAATTGAGAGAGGGTGCAATGCAACCAGAATTTTTAAGTTTTAGAGGTCTGATTGGTGGCCTCTTGGGTATAAAGGGCAAAACAGCAATTTGCCAAAATCCATCTAATGAAAGTGTGGTCCCTAACTAATTGGCTGTAGAATGCAAGCCCTTTTTTTTTCAAACAGAGCTTCCTGGTCAGTCTTTGGTAGAGATGTATGAAGTTGGCATAATTCGCTCTGTGAATTATTTTGTGAATTGCACTCAATTCATGAAGTGCAATTTGCAAAATTTGCCAATTCACAGAGTGCAGATCAACTGCGAAGTGTGGAATTTCATGGGTGAAATTCCACACTGTAGCAAAAACTTAAATCCCTGGTGTCAAGTGGATGGTCACCCCCCGCCAAATGCAGGCCCTAATGTAAAAAACAATATATTATTTAAATCCTTGGTGTGTAGGCCCCCACCAATCACTGGCCCCAATTTAAAAAAATGTATATCAACAAAATCTCTGGTGTCTAGTGGCCCCCCTCATGATGATAGCCGACCCAAATGTAAAAAAAAAATGTATATCAATTAAATCCCTGGTGTCTCATGCTCACCCCCTGCCAATCACCAGCCCCAATTATAGAATATATACTGTACATGTCAATTAAATCCCTGGTGTCTAATGAACCCCCAACCCCGTCAGGTAGTGCCTCACCTGACCCTGAGCAGGCAACCAGCCCAGCCCTCCACTCTCTACCATGGTTGGCTGCCCTACTGACCTGAAATGAATAAGCATGTACAAGTACACGCTTATTCATTCCAGGTCAGTCGGGAGGCCAGCCGTGTTGGAGAGTGGAGGGCTCTGCTGGTCACCTGCTCAGGGTTGTGGTGCACTACCTGATGGGGTGGGGGAGTGGAGGGTCCACTAGACACCAGGGATTTAAATGAGAAATATATTTTTTAAATTGGTGCCGGCAATCAGTGGGGGAAGAGCACTTGACACTAGGAATTTAATTGATATATATTTTTTTTACTGGGGCCGGTGATTGGCAGGAGGGAGGGCACTAGACACCAGGGATTTGGAGTATTCTGTATTTTCTAACTTCACCTTGCTTTGTTTTTTTTTAAGTGCAATTTGCACTTAAAAAACAAAACAAAATCAAGGGTGGAGTTACAAATGGTGAATTTTACATTAATCGGGTCAGCTTTGCAAAGTGAGCCACAGAGGCAAATTTGATGACTTCGCAGAAAAGTTGCTGGCAAAATAAAACTTGCTGCATCACTAATCTTTGGGCTACCCCACAGATGACTTAAGAAATGACAGACTTCTTTGCCACACCTGCTTGAGATCCAAGAGACCGGTAACCCTGTTTTAGATGGTAGGCATTTGGTCAGGACTTCCTCTGACTTATGAAGTCATTGGGCCTCACACAAATGGTTACTGCTGAGACAGACAACTGTGGTCACTCATTGGACCTGGTCTTTCTACTGGGTATGAAGATCTCCAATACAGTGATGGAGCCAGTCGGGTGGTCTGACCATCACACTATAAAATTCAGTTTCCGAGCTTCCCCCAATAGACCTGCCCCTGTGGAGATGGTCTGGTACCATCCTTTGAGGGGTTTGACCCCAGATGGTCTGATGACAGTGCTGGATCTATTGGGACTACCAAATGCAAGCATGGGTCCAGACATTCTGCAGCAAGCCTATAACAGGGCTGTGATGGAGGTGCTGGATTCCATTACTCCTGTCCGTGTTCGCCCCCTCAACCTTTACCCTCAGTCCCCTTGATTTGATGGGACTTTGAGGGAGCTGTGGTGAGTGGGACGAAGGCTGGAGCATTGCTGGTGAAAATTGGGCCTTGATGCTGACAAACTTAGACTGATGGACCATTATCAGGAATATCAATTGGCTATCTCTCACAAGAAGGCAGAGTTCCTGTCGAGGGAGATAACCGTGGCACAGAATTGACCTCCTCAGCTCTTCTGAATTATAGACAGACTGTGTAAGCCAGCCTGTCTGCAGTTTCAGAGAACATTTTCACAGGAAAAGTGTGATGAGTTTGCTCAATTCTTTGCTGATAAGGTGGCTGACATCAGGTCAAAGATTCAACTGGCTACCTCCAATGGGAGTGTCAGTGGTCAGTGGGTGGTTACAGTTCCTCAGTTTGAATGGTCTGACTTTGACCAGTTGGAGATTGTGGATGTCATGCAGATTGTCCAGGGTATGCGGCTGACCTGCTGTGGTTTGGATCCAGGCCCAACCTGCCTCCTTGTGGGGTGTGCTGAAGCTATCTTCCTGGTCCTAGCAGAGATTGTCCAGTGTTCATTAGAGACAGGTGAGTTTCTGGAATCCCTGAAAGAGGTGGTGGTGACCTCTCTCCATAAAAAATCTTCTCTTGACCCAGATTGTCCTGTCAACTACAGGCTGGTCTCTAATCTCTCCTTTGTGGGGAAGGTTATTGAGAAGACAGTGGCACTACAGCTGGAAAATCACCTTATCATCCATGATATCTATGATCCTCTCCAGTCAGAATTTCAGAAGAGACATAGAATGGAGACTGCCCTTGTTCAGGTGCTCAACTATCTCCTGATAGCATGGGATCAGAAGAGCCATTCCATCTTGGTTCTTCTTGATCTCCCTGCAGTATTTGACCCTGTGGACCATGTGTGGCCTGCCTGGTACAGTCCTCAGATGGTTCCATTCTTTTCTCACCGGCAGATCTCAAAGGGTGGTGTCTGGGATTTATTCCTCAGACTCATTCTCTGTGCCATGTGAGGTTCCACAGGGATCTCTGCTGTCGCCCATGTTGTTCGTGGTGTACATGCTGCATTTGGGAGACATTGTAAGGTGGTATGGGTTGGGTTTTCATTGCTATGCAGATGATACCCAACTCTACATGTCCTTTGTGTCTGAGCAGAATAGTGCAGTCTCGGTGTTTAATAGCTCCCTCACCGAGATAAAGGACTGGATGAATGCCAACTGGTTGAGGTTGAATCCAGACAAGACTGAGGTTCTAGTGGTGGATCTGGGTCATCAGTTAGAGATGTTGGTGGCTGGTTCTGCCTCTGGAGCCTGGCTTGGAGGTAGCCAGCTGCCGACTTCCAAATGGGTACAGAATTTGGGCGTTATTCTTGATGATAGGCTGACGCTCCATTTCCATGTATCAGCTGTCATCAAGTCCTCTTTTTACCATCTGAGGAATATCGCCCGGATTAAGCACCTTGTTCCGCCTAGTGAGCTCCCTACTCTGATCCATGCTTTTGTGACAGCCTGCCTTGACTACTGTAACTCCCTTTACCTAGGGTTGCCTGGGGTTGATATCCACCACTTGCAGATGGTGCATAACGTGGCAGCCAGGTTGTTGATAGGGTCACCTCGATCAGATCATATCACACCTGTGCTCCGTGGTCTGCACTGGCTGCTGGTCCAGTGGCGGATCACCTTCAAGGTCAGTTTTCTGACCTTTAAGGCCCTACACATACAGGGTCCAAGTTACCTGCAAGAGCTCCTACATCCCTACTGCCCCCGCAGACCATTCCACTGCACCGATGAGGGATAGCTAGTAGAGATGCAGCGAATTTAATTTCTGCTGGTGAAGTGGCCCATTTTGCTGCATGGAGTAATTCACTAAATTTTCTGCAATAGGTGGAATTTTGCTGCAGAAGGTTGAATTTCACCATGTCGCCGTTCCACTGGGCAAAATTTCGTATTTCTCTCCGCGAAACAGGTAGAATTTCGCAGATTACTCCACGAAGCAAATTTTGCTCACTTCATCCACTACTAATTGTTAGAGGTTCCCAGGGTTTGGTTGAAGACATCTGGAGCCCGAGCTTTTTCATTCATGGCCCCTACCCTGTGGAACTCTACCTCATCGGATATGTGAGTGTCTGACCATGGAGAGTTTCAAAAGTACTCTAAAAGTGCACTTGTTCAACCTGGCTTTTTCAGATTATTAATTTTGCTGCAGGATAACTGGATGAATTGTATGTTTAATATGTCTTAATATGTTTTAATATGATATTTATTGAGTTTTTAACTAACTTTTAAGTGCTATGATTAATGAGACTAGTGTTATATAAATAAAATTGAATTGAATTTAATGTTATGCCTGGCTCCCAAAAATCTCTCTAGTAAAGCAAAGACTCCTGTGACTATATACTTCAGAGCTGGCCTTCCTCACCACATCAGTCCTAGGATTCAGCCAACTTTCTTTCCAGACATTCCCAGAAATTTCCACATATATTTGCAAGACTACTATCACATTCAGGTCAGTTTAACTTCTGCAGGTGGCCATGGTCATTAGTACTTTACTCATAAAAAAACATTACTTTAACTAGCTACTGTCAGAGTGGGAGGAGTCCATTGGGAACTGTTTGTCTGTGGACAGCGCAACTGTGTTGTATTCACATTCTAAGTATTGTATCTGCTTTCAGGGACATTAAAGCAGCCCTAGACACCTAATCACCATGAACAATGCCTGCTTGCCCAACATGACTTTCAATGATGCATACATTGAAGACACATAAAAAGGAAAATATACTCGTTTCTTATACAGTTTGTATAATATTTGTTATAAGGCACATCAGTTATTTTTAAGATAGATACTGAAAAACTTGGAACCTCCCTCAGAGAAAGAAAACATGCAAGATAAAAATGCTTTTTCAACAAATTAGCAAAATGTTAAAATACTGTAGGCTTAGTAAATAAAAAAAAATGATTTGAAGGCTACTAACAATGGGACCAGCTTTGTTCATTTATTTAAGATGAAGGATTACATAAAGAAGGGAGATTAACTTAACAGAAGGAAATATATTATAGTTTATGAATTCAAAGAATAAATGTCATGAATTCAGTGGGGGATGTTTCCCAGAGGGTATAATGCGGACATGATATATTCGGATGAAGTTCACAACTATTTGACAAACAGAATATTGGAATGTTGTGAGGAACTAATTGAAAGTATGGTACGGTAATGCAGATACAGAAAAAAAAGCATGATATCACATGTAATTAACAGATTTTGGGGTGAGATTTTCAAAAGGGTTGAACACGGATGCAAATGCATGCTGTGTCTGCATCCATTTTCTTGTATCCAGGGAGCCCTGCTGCTATTTTTAGAAGTTGTATCCAGTTACAACAGTAAGTCACAATATGCGGCAAAAAAAAGATGCAGTTATGTCCAATCTGGATGCAAGTGCAGTTGTGTCCCTTTTTGGGTACAGCTGTGTCTATTTTTAGATGCAAACTTTGGATGTTGTTAGGTCATCTACTAGATGCTCTAATAGGTTTGGATGCATTTCTGCTTTGAAAATAGCAGCAGATGCACCCTGGGTGGTGGGTCCTTGTGAAAATCCCCTCCTTCATCTCGATCTAGCAGACATTATCTGAAATTGTATGACAGGTATCACTTATAAACCAATCAGAATGGAGAAAAAACAGGCATTTAGTACCTTGCAAACTACTACAACCACTCCTTTAGTTGATTATCTACATTTTAGATGTACCCATAATAGTTAATCAATATTTAAGACACACCAACAATAATTTATCCACATTCACAGATAAAAAAAAAAAAGACATCACTAACTCTGTCCACATCAACTACCACAGAGCCTTTAAAATCCATGTTTTAAAACATCTTAAGCATTCTCCCTGTGACCTATGTAGAACTGTTATTTTAATGTACTGTTGATCATGTCTTTCTACTGTGTGTCATCTAGATGGGCCGGGTCATTCCAGAAAACAGTCCTCTGGACCAGTGTACTTACCCTGTAAACAAATACATAAACAAATAAAATACATGAATAAATAAAACACCTATCCATGTAATACTGTAGTAATCATACTCGTTTATTGGAGTATACGTGGAATAACTGGCTTCTGCTGTTGACAAAACACCTCAGCCTTTGGCCTTGGCTGTTTGAACACCCACATCAGTTATTCCTTTGTATACTCATAATATCCAAAGGCTATTAATTAAAAAAGATAACAACTGTTGATATAAGCAATGTGAGATGTTTAAAGTTGTACGCATTGAACTGAGAATATAATCAGGTCATGTATAAATTCAGAAGGGTTTTGCAGCTGTTTGATATACAGGATACAGTGAGCTGTAAGGTATTTATAGCAAGTTATGACATGATGTATATAAAGGAAGCATGACTATGAGGTGTGATTAAGAGATTATCAAACCCACAGACATTATTGTATTTCAAAATGACAGAACAGTTTTTTTTTTTTTACTTATTGTTTATCCTCCTATGGCCCCCAGACCCTCTTTTCTCTCAGATCCCCCGAGTCTGCCCCCAAGTCTGCCACTCTCCAATTCACCAAGAAGTCTGCCCCTAGAGTGCACGTCTGCCTCAGGTTACTTTCAACCCACAGTTAACCCTCTGGGCAGGGCAAGGAAGGCCCCCTTACCTTTCCTTGGACATCAGGGAAATGTGCGTACACAACGGAGTCTGCCACTCCTCATCATGGAAGCGAAGTGGGGGATTGTCAACAGGACTGTCTGGGGGAATTTTTCACCATTAATTCCCTTAGCATCAGCGTGGAATGAGGACCAATGAGCCTGATGCACGTTGAGATGTGCGTCCGCTCCTGTCCTCTGCCAGCGTCAACTCCTGTGTTGTTCCCCAACCGCGCCAGCACCACCCAAGATCACCAGGCGGTGGCGGTGGTGGTAAGTGGTGAGGCTAACTCCCCATCTCTCCCCAGAGAAGGACAGCAGGCCATTGGGTGCTCAATTCTTCTCCCCATGGCCAACCCCCTGCAGCCCGAGTCCATTCCCGAACCTGGGTCGCCGGCATGGAGTGAGGTGTGGCATCCAGCACCTCAACCATCAGCGCCACTGGGTTGGCCTGAAATGACAGAATTGTTGATGTAAATTGATGTGAGATGTTTAATGTTTTATGCACTTTCATATTTTCCACTGACATTCCAAACCACACCCCCACCCACTTTCTTTTTTATAACACTTCCATATTCTTCTTATGTTTCAAGTACAGTCTTTTAAAGTGCGTATGCAGAATAATCATGACATCATTCAAGTATATTGAATTATTAACTAAACGCATGTACATACAAGCTGTAAATAGGCAGAGTTGCCTAGCCCTCCTTTTCCAGTCAACAAAAAACCAAAAGTATTTCAGTTTGAATTTAGGAGCACCATTCATGATTAAGCCATTTAGGCAAAATGTCAAAATCAAGATGGCATTGCAAGTGGATTTAAATAAGTTGTTCTAATGTAGATGGTGGAATTAGGGCTGCATTCACTAAAAATACCTCCAATAGCTCAATCTCATTTAGTTTCAGTTGGTTACTATCTGTATCCCCCGGTCGTCCCTGAAAAAGGGACTTCTAGTCTCAGTGGGCCTTCTGGGTCAACAAAATTCAATAAATAAGTAACAAATTCTCTACTACTTGACATTCGGACATAATCATTTTAACAGTTGACTGTGCCACTGTACCAAATGAATTGTTCTAGCAGGAACGGGGTACCTCAGTAATTGTGCGGACTGGGGAAAGATAATGGACTGTTAACACTGGAGGCTGAAAACCTCAGCTTATTCACAGGTCAGGTACAGTGTGGAGTAGATACAGTGCAGGCTTCCCAATTCACAAGCTCAGATTCAAAGAGTGGGACACCCTACCTGGTCAGAATAGCGCTATAAGAATAGCACATGCTAACATAGCGTGGTCTATACCACGCTACCACGGACAGCGACAGAGGAATTACAGCGCTATGTAGTAAGCGCTATGCTGGTTGCTGACCATGTTACTAGTACCCTGCACTGGTCACTGTCTAGGGTACTAGTACCTGTGTCAACAGATGGGGAATGTAGGAGGCTGGTTGTGATCAAGCTGTTCCCATGGTGTGCAGTGGTAATGTAGGAGCATCTTGGACAAAAAAGTGGTAGAGACCAAGGTTCTAATCCTGGTCTCCACAGTTTCACATTTTTCCCCTGTAATCCAAATCTGACTAGGAGTTGATCATTTTAATTATGGGAGGGTGCAGGGCCCCCCAACAAAAACAATGATTTCCAGTGGTAGCAATTGTGAACCGCAATTGCGATCGCCACCACTGGCAATGATTTTGTTGGCAGCATTGTCTCTTGCCACTCTTGTTGTGAGCACTGTTTGGACGGCACTGTTTTTGACAGCGCTGTTCATATAGGCAGTTTCTGACCTAGTGCCATGGACACAGCATGCACATCTACTGTGTGAGAGGTAACTGAATCATACCGGCCCTGCTGCATCCAATGCCTCCCTGTGTGCAGTGGGTGCAATTCTCTAAATGTTGAAAAAACAAAGAGCCACTGTAAGGCCCCTGGTGCTCACAGTACCACAGTAATAAGCAAACAACAACAACAAAAAAAAAATAGGCTTACACACTCCAGAAAACACATAGATGTGGAAAAAGATAACAGAAACACCAGTTTAACCCACTGGCTACAACCAGACACTGAACTAGATTTCACAGTCTATGCTTACTAAATGTCCTCCTGAGTCTGGTCTGACTTCTCAGCGTCTACACTACTGAGGGACAGCGGTAGCAGAAAGCTGGCAACAGCTACAGGAGCAGCTATAGAAAGCAGTCCAAGTAGGGGAGGTCAAACACCATCTGCCTCCTCTCTCAGTTGTCTTCTGCCTGATGCCCTGATCGGTTCCTGCCCTGCATCTACTAGTGGATGCAAAAAGGAGACATTGCCAGGGTCTCCATACCTGCCTTTGAAATTCACATCCAGGGGAAACAGGGCAGACACAGCCCCTTGAAACATTGCCCTGGATGCAATACAGGTGCAGGGCTTTAAAAATGTGGCCACGGGTTCTGTGAGTGTTTGTGTATATGTGTCTGTATGAGAGCATGAGTGTGAGACTGAGTAAGTATGGTTTCTTGTCCACATGAGAGCACTTCTCTCTATGCTTTTGTCTGGGTGTGCATATGTCTGTGTGCATATATATGTGTGTGTGTGTGTGTGTGACTGTATCACTGTGTGTACATGCTTGTGTTTATAAGTATATGGGTAAATCAGTTACTGCAGCCAGCACTTGTTGGCACTAGTCATCTTTCAGAGGGGTTGATTCAGCTATCAGAACAGTGAGGTCTTGTTCTCTTTACCAGTTTTTTAACAAAGATTGCTCTGCTGGCAAGGCTGGAAACATCCCTGACCTGAACAATGAGCTTAGCAAGAAAGTGTCTTGAGGGGACACCTGTGAGTTGTTCTCTCAAATGAAGTGTCATTATAATATGTTCTAACCTCAGACAACTGTGATGTTTGAGCCTCTGTAAAATGCTTCTCTGATTTTTTTTCTTTATACTTGCACAAAAGACATGAAGCTGGGATGAAAGCACAAAAATCAGTGGGACATCAGTATTCAAGGGTATGTTGTGCCTGACTGTGCAGTAAAATGCTGGAGGCACATTAGAGCACAGAGATGTCCCTGAGGATTGTTTCATTCCAGCTGTTGCCTGTGTGGGAGAAAGAATCATTGTATTATTTCACAAGTTCAAAGGTATAGGAGTATCAGAGAAAAAAAGCTACATTACAGAGGGAGATTTTCCTTTGGTACTTAAACTATCTTTTGGTGTGCATGCCACAGAAGAACACTCATCTGTCATTCTTACTGGAAAAGTTGCTAAATCATATAAGCCTTATGGAGAATCTCCTCCATTTTGTATTGATGGTGGATGTCACTGTCAAACGCAGTCAGTCAGTGATACTTTTTAATTGGTTTGACCTGTGACAGAATGGCAGGAATGCAAGAAATTAAACTGAACGGGCGTAATAGCACAAAGCAAACTAATGGGAATAAATGTAAACCCAACCCCCCTTCTTAGCAAGGCAACAACCATAAACAAAACAAGAAGGTATTACCCCTGGCATTAGGGCAACACATGGCTCAGGCATCTCAAAGGTTGGGGAAGGGCATAAAACAACATTTCTATTTAACCGAGTCTGAGAGAGTAGTACCAGGTCTATGGTGTGTCAACTCAGTCTGAGGGGGCCCCAAGAATGCATACAGTTCACACAGAGATGGAATGTCCACAAACAGGAATCGAATTGCACTGTATGGCTCTATTCCTGACAGATGGAAAATTCTGTGGTGCCCCCAGGCTTTTTTGAGGGTACAGACTGCCCAACACAGAACAACACTTTCCTTCTGCGTTACAGAGACTTGTCACACAAGAACATTTCCCATCAAACATCCATCCCTTTGTCTAGGGACCTCTGGACAAATGAGGCATCCCAGATCTTCCATCTCTTCAAGTGCATATTACAGTGGGGGGTACCACAACACTTATTTTGAGCACAGACAAGTGCATATTACAGTGGTGGATGCCACAGAACTTAATCTGAGCACAGACTACACTGGGTGAATTAGTTACCACCCTGTCCATGTAACCAAATGGGTCCCTTTGCAATCTGGATTGAGTGGTCAGCTCAATTTCAGCCAAAGCCAGACTTTCCTTCCATTATATAAAAGTTAAGGACTCTTCAGGCACTCCTTGCCTCTGAAGACAATCCCACAGCACTTCCTTGTGCAAGGGTTTCCAGTGAACCAGGCCTCTGAACATGGTGTGTTCCATGGTAGGCACCAGCAAACCCAAAATCAAACATCAAATGCATCCTGTACATTAGGCAGGGTTGTACTCAAAGGACATTTGTAGAAATTTCACAGAACTACACAGTTCCCACACTCTGTAGGGGTCTTCTTCCAGAGACCCACCCACAGCACACTTGGAAAGTTATGGCAGTAGCTACACTCTAGCCCCCAGCTGAAGGACTTTTTGAAATACTGAACTGAATGACAACAATTCCAATAAATTAATATTTGAAAGCCCATAGCATTTGTTGTAAAACACACAGTCTAATCTGGGCAGCACTCAGGAAGTGACATGATGGGGCGAATTGCCCCAGCAGTACTCACAGATTCCAACTTCAGATAATCTCACGCAGATGTGAAGGAATTCACCCCTGAGGAGCATTGAAACAGATGGTCTCCACCACTAGTCGGTGCACTGACCGATTGCTGACACTCAAGGGCGAGAAAAAAACACAGAGGTGTTCTCCCTCTAAAGTTGGTCTGCTCACCGGCAGAGCACCAACTTGTCCACACACTGAATTTCACTCAGCTCTTCTGACTAACTGTGACTAACTGAGTCAGAACACTGTAGCTCCACTAGCCCTGTGGCTTATGAGGCTGTAAGATTTCTATATGCAAATGCGCTTCTCTGTGATCAGCACCACTAAACAGAGAAGGCTTATTTGCACCTACAAAGATTTTAACCTTTTACGTGTGTGCTGCCAACATCAACCTAAACTATTCTGAATGGGTTCTAGCAACCCCAGGGGAACCTGGGAGTTATACTCACCACCATATGCCAACCTTGCTGTCCGCATCAAGGATCTTGGACTGCAACACAGACCATCCACCCCTGGGTGCCCTATGAGGAGGGTTGGCCACCCCTCCTCTACCTATGACTACCATAAGCAGAACACCATAGAGGACTGGGGGTCATGCTGAAGTATCTTCAGCCTCACCTAACAAACTAGCTAAGGAAGAACCATTCCATGGTGTCCCAAAATAACATCCTGAAGCACTTCCTGACAAGATAGGACTGGTCACCCCTATCCAGATTGGGGCCACCAGCCTATCTACCCCTTAGCCCACTAGGGAAAAGCTATCTAACCACTACACTACCCAAGGGGCAGCCTATACCAATACATATTTCACACTGTACATTGCTTTAGAAACATACATAAGGCATTGCTATGCATTTCCCAAACCCAATACTACACACTTTCCACCTGAAACAAACAATGTCTCACAATTCCTAGTTAAAACATTTTTAGAAACACCCACAAGAACTCTGACTGAGCCCTAAATTCCCCTTCTTCTTTTCTTCTTCCAGGAACACCTGCAAAAGAAAATCTGCAAGAGAAAAACAAACCTGCAAACAAAATCGCCACACAGCAACATACAATCCAAACCCAAAAAATGTTTTTAAAGGGTTTTCTAAAAAACAGTATAAAAGCCCAAAACAATGCATAAAAATATGGGGGAAGGGAAACCTTCATTCTCCATCTAGGGTTGCATTGTCCACAACTGCCAGGCACTCTCAACCAAGAATGTCTCTGGAATGTGGTAAAGCCAGTCTAAACAGCGCTTGCAAGTGGGTCAAAGCACACTGGAAAATATCCAGAGCACAAATCCACTAGATGAGGATGGCATTCACAGTACAACTATGGGTGACAGTTATTTAAATGAAAATAGGAGAAACTGTGCCCTACCAGTTCAGATGTGCAGGCTGACTTTTCTGCATCACCTCTGTCGCCAATCAGGAACTCCTCCTTGGCTCTCTTCACTGTAGACAACATCTTCGGACACAATTATTTCATGATTTCAAACTCTGATTCTGCATTTGCTGAACAAAAGAAGAAAACTGCAGCCTCTGACATCCCTTGTTCTCCCAGGGGGGATGATGCACACCAATCTTCTGGATTTCTTCAGCCAACTGCCTGCTGATCCTGTGACCCACCAACCATGGCTTACAGTCTCTGATGGTCACTTTCTTTTTTCCAAAACTGGAATATCCAGGCACTCATCCATAATACCACTGGGGGTTGGGGCAGTAAATGGTAGTCCCATCAGGGTGGGTCATCTTGGCAGTATGAACAGCCTCATTGTCTCCTGTTTATGACAATGATGGAGTCCAAATGGAGGGTGAGGCCCACCTTCCATACCTTAATCTTGTCTCTATAAACTTTTCTCTGCTGGCTTGTCCAATCTCATTCTTCCAACACCACAAACAGCTTGTGGATGCTCTGGCCTCTTCCATGAGCCAGGTTTCTTGGTGATCCTCAATTGTCTCCCACATCCAGTGAGGCATGTAGGGATACTTCAAGCCAAAGACTTTTTCACCTTCCTTCTGATGACCATCTCCTCTTTGCTACTTTTTGGCAAGTGTCTGCCCACAGCCTGGCGTGGGGGGTGGCCAGGTCTGCGACAGCAAAGCCTCTTGGTTCCGAACTGGAAAATTGCTTTCCACACCTGTTTCTATCTACTTTAACACACATGAGTCCCTCTCTGCTGACAGTTCCATAGGCTCTGAGACTTCCATTGGCCCAGTTCCACCACTGAACACCTCCAGTTCAAGTGCACAGGTTGCACCATCCAGCAGTTCAGCTTCTTCCATGTGGGTTGCCCGGGAGCCAGTTTCAGGTTCAACTCCCGCAAACACCCACTCTTCACTACTACTGGAGGCATGGGCCTCCCAAGTGGTGAGACCTTCCAGTTCCTCATCCACTCCCAGTAAACTTGGACCTGGTTCTCCCTTCCAAGGGTCCACATTCTCCAAACAGAAAACAGGCAGGATCCAGACAGCCTCTTCCTTAGCTGAGGGAACACAGTTATCTTTCACAAAGTCACTGTGCTTTTTTCAAACTTGCAAAGAATTCCCTGCAGGAAAGTATTTATTTATTTTTGAAAGTTGGATTTACAACCTTTGAGTCAGGGACTCATTTACAAAGGCACCTAGTCACAGGGAGGGTAGACATGGTTACAGTGTGAGATACAACAGTGGTAACATACAGGTGCAATACAGATAACAAAAGAACACAATACAACAGTGGTTTACAGAATAAAGTTACATGCAGTAAATAGCAATTGTATAATGTATAACAATAGTAGAAGTCACAACCCTGGTCATACTGGGGAAATACCTATGTGGAAGGGTGGGGTGGGGGGAACAGGGACAGGAAAAGAAAAAAAAATCCTCAGGCCCTGTCTCATACATTGCAGCATTCTATGTTTCAAGGGTAGGCTCTGCACTCAAAGTCCAAGTGGGGGCCAAGTGGACACAACCGACAGTCTCTCCTGTAAGGCCACTTCCCATACATATGTCAAACTTGTCTCTGCATTCCTGGCAGTGAGGGATTGCTATTACATCCCGTCCGACATTCATACATACCACACAGACACTGATTGGATATCTAGGGAGTGCTGCATCCTTCGGAGCTCCCACACGATCAAACTCTTTCTCAAATTTGCTGAGCTCCTGTTCCTTTTGAGCAATCCATGTTTTTGCATGCAAGGGATACTGCCTTGATCCACTAGCCATTTTGATACACTGCAAAACACACACATATACACAACAAAGCAACTGTTACTTGTTGCATTTGCTCAGTTCAAAGTCCTGTTCTGTAACCTGCACATTTTTTTGTGACCTGCACTTTTACACTGCTTTAACCCACTGTCTGTTTTGTTTACTACTGCTGCTCTTTTCTTCATCCCCTGCCTTGGCACGGCATGCCCAATTTACATTGCATCACAGAAAATTCTCACTTTACTCTTGCATTTAAAATCACTTGTAATCACTTCCAGTACAATCTTCAGCTGCCAAGAATCACTTTTTGTTGCCAAAAACAAATGCTTTTTTGGTACTTACTGTCATGAACACACTCCTGGGGCCCAGGTCCACTGAGGTCACAGTGCCCACTCCTAACTGCAATTCGTGATGGGGGGAAACAGGAATACACTTCACGTGCCTGTCTAGAGTGCTCACTGAGTTCACAACTGAACACTCACCACAAGGTCCTAGGGCTTCCTCTTTAAAATCTGGGTAAGGGTAAAATAAAGTCTCAAGTGTGTAGCTAGGTGAGGACCCTCCTTGGTTGCTGTACTGTGGGGAGGGAGACCCAGGCATTACAACCTCTTTGGGGCCGGCCTTTCATAACCCTGATTGGTGTCTTCTCCCATGGGTGGTACCATGACCTAGTTCTCCCTTACATTCTCCTCCCGAGACCTGTGTATCTCCCTTTCTTAAGGCACCTAGACTTTCCCTTTCAGGATCCTATCTTTGGTAGTTATGGTGACACCTTGCGAGACACCAGGTTGACACCAGGTTGGTCTCAGATGCGAACAAACCTTGCACCTTTTTACACACACACACACACAAATCACTCACAGGCAGTTTTAAAAGCAAAGCACTTTTACTAATTCTAAATAATTATCATAAAAAAATTACAAATAAAATATTTCAGAAATCTGGTAACAGAATAACAAAACAAAAGTTAGAAAATATACATTAAAAATGCACTGTAAACTTTTAACTGTTTATTTTCTACCTGGTTTGTGGATGACCTAAGTCCAGAAAATAAATGAGTTTGCAAAAACCCAGTTTTCTCTTGCATCCACTGGTCCTTAGTCTGTCTCTGTGGCAGTCTTGCTTCTCTTGTGTGTCAGGAACAAGTGTCCAAAATGCAATGCCCTGAGTATCTGTTCTGAGGGTCTTTTTATCAGTTTGGTTATCCCCAAGCCCAGCTGTTTATTTTTTAGGCCGGCAGAAGTCTTTCTTGCTCTTTCCCAAACTTTGAGGGAATCATCATTATTAATATTTTAGGTATCCCACACATCCCAACTTCCTGGCACTTATAAGAAAAATGTAATTAGACTGTGGTGGTAACTTTCTGACATCTCCTGCTTAAACAATTTTCCTTTGATCTTAAAGTGTTATGACAGGGGGAGATAGCTTCTCCCATTCTGAGATTTTATTACACCTGTTTCCCTTTAATTAGCTAACCAGGGACTTCCAGCCTTTTGAAATGGAATCTTTATTTCCTGGCTAAGCCGCCCCTTCTCCGATTATAGAGGAATGTCAAATATTTTGCAAGACATTTTCTCTTTCCTGTGACCTTTTTAGTAAAACTATGTATCCCTCAGTCAAAGCTCATTGCCTGTCCTGTTTGGGAATTTGAAACATACCCAAGTTCCTCTGCATGTAACCCTTTTAAAGAATAAACAAAATCACAGAAAAAACATAACAAAAATATATGTAAACACTACACAGCAGTGGCCAAATTGCCACACTTACACATGCTGAATTCCTCTTTTACTCCACTGTGGCCTACATGTAGATGACGACTGTCACACTCGCACAAACAGCCAGTTCTGATTGGTAACCAATACTGCAGCACACAGGATTTCGCAACCGGAATGAACGCCCCTTTAATTTCTGCAGGATCACCTGACGGGTTGCCCAATAATCTTCTGATTTAACTGATAATCCACAATGTTGCAAAACAATCCAAACTCCTAGGCCTGGGTGCCTCAAACATTCTCTCCAACACTCCACCATGAGAAATGCACAGTCTAGCACAGATTCTAGCTTGGGGGTGGAATTTTAAGGAATGGACCAATCACACAACACCATACTAATGAGCACGGGCACACTCTCTCTCTCACTTCTCAAAGCTCCTTGAGCTGTGGGAATTTTTTTTCTTTTTGTAACTTTTCTTTATTCCTCCTTATACTGACACCAAGGTATCTCTCAGGTGGACCTGCTAGACCTTACCTCAACCACCCACCTGAACCCCTCCCCCAACTTGGTGCTGGATCCCCCTCTCCCACTGGCCCTTATGGGAGGAGGTGGGGACCATGAAGAGTCAAATTAGGTTCAGGGCCAGCACTGGGCATGTGGGTTCAGCCACTGGGTATCCACTGTCACCTCCCTGGCACTGGGGATTTTTCACTTTTCATTGCCCCCCAGATGCAGGATGTGCAATGCCATCCAGTGTGAGACATGCATGCTGCCACCGACATCCATAGGATGGCCACCTGACGTTGTCCCCCTGCATGGTCCTCAACTACAGTGCACCCAGTCTCCACTGGGTGCCACTAGTGTCACAGGACTTGGACCGCCCCTCCCAGGAGAGAAGAGCAGTCTGTCAGATGCTCAATACTCTCCTCCCCGTCCAACCCCTGGCTCCCCAGGCTCATTCCTGAACCTGGGTTACCTGCATGGCATGAGGTAAGGCAGATGCCTTAGCCCTCAGCACCACCGGGCTGGTTAGGGAACATTTTTTTTAAAAGCAACTGAACTTTTTCCTCAAGTCCAGAAAGCAGTTTACAGTCTTTTCAAAGGAAATTCAAATTTTTTCAGCAAAGTCCACAAATTTCTCCTTCAAGCACTCCTCAAGCTCACTGGGAGCACTTGTTTGAACAGCAAAATGAACATTTATCTCCAAAAATCACACTGCAGCTTGGTAATTTTAACAGTTTTGTACAAGTTTAAGCACTTTCAGCAGCATTTCAAACAGTTCCATAAAACAGTCTCTGAAGCAGGTTTTTGTACAAAATCCACAATGCAGTCCACCCTTTCCAAGGCAGTCCATGCACAGCTGACAATTTTCCCACAGCAGGTCACAACTTTTTGTCACAGAATGACAGTTCTTTGGCTGGGTGCACAGTCACCAGACAAAAACACCACAACCATATGCTTTGCATAGCAATTGTACTCTCCCCTGAATCTTCAGATGAGCCTCCAGCTTTGTAACCCCAACCCCCCCTTTTTCTCAAGTTAACAACCATAAACAAAACAAAAAGGTATTACCCTTGGCATTAGGGCAACACCTGACTCAGGCATATCAAAGGTCGTGGGAAGGGCACAAAACAACATTTCTATTTAACTGAGTCCAAGAGAGTAGTACCAGGTCTATGATGTTTCAACTAAGTCTGAGGGGGCCTGACAAATTGTACACAGGTCACACAGTGATTGCATTTCCACAAACAGGAATGGGATTGTACTGTATGGCTTTATTTCTGACAGATGGTACATAAAAACTCTGTGGTGCCCCCAGGCCATTTTGCAGGTACAGATTCTCCAACTCAGAAGAACACGTACATTCTGCACTACAGAACATTTCTGATCAAGCATCTATTCCTTTGTCTAGGGACATCTGGACAAATGAGGAATCCCAGATCTTCCATCTCCTTAAGTGCATATTACAGTGGGGGTGCCACAACACTTATTTCAAGCACAGGCAAGTTTATATCACAGTGGTGAGTGTGACAACACTTAATTTGAGCACAGGCCACACTGCATGAACTAGTTACTACCCTGACCATGTAACCAGATGGGTCCCTTTACAATCTGGATTCAGTGGTCAGCTGAATTTCAGCCAAAGCCAGACTTCGCTGCCATTATATACAGTTATGGACTCTTCAGGCACTCCTGGTGTCTGAAGACAATCCCACAGCACTTCCTTGTGCAAGGGTTTCCAGTGAACCAGGCCTCTGAACATGGTGTGTTCCTAGCCAGGCACCAGAAAACCAAAAAAAACCCCAAAAATATCAAATGCATCTTGTATACTAGGCAGGGTTGTACCCACAAGACGTTTGTAGAAATCTCACAGAACTACACTGTTCCCACACTATGTAGGGGTCTTCTTCCAGAGACTAACCCACATCACACTTGGAAAGTCATAGCAATAGCTACACTTTAGCCCCCGGCTGAAGGGCTTTTTGAAGTACTGAACTGAATGGCAACAATCCCAATAAATTAACATTTGAAAGTCCATAGCTTTTGTTATGTGTGGTTCATCACTCATTGCTTGTGCTACGTACTGTAGCTGAATAATGAAGGTTGTGCTTGGATACAGAGGCCAGACCAGTAAGTAGGATGATGCTTACAAGGTATTAGTTGTATGAAGTGCTTAGTGCTTAGATACTTCAGCATAGACATGAGCAAGTCAGTGATTACAGTATATGTGAACTGCTGGTGTAGGCATGGTGTTTAGATGCTTGAATTGATGAGTATCTTGTTAAGACTTGATGTTTTGGCCTTTCTCTGTATCCCACCATAGGAAGGATGCTTAGTCGAGTAGGAAGAGATTCCCTCCCAAAATAATGAATATCAAATGATTATCTCCTCCAACTCCAGAGAGTGTGGCCAGTAGCATGCAGGAGATGAAATCCCTCCCTTGGGGGAACCTCTGAGGACCCATGGCTACTGACCTGCCCATCCTTCTGGGCATGCTAAAGGAGAATAATCCTAAATTAACGATATTAAGTTGTCGGCTAATCCAAATTCCAGTACTGAGATCCTAATCCATTAAAGCAAGGAAGCTGGAATTGAAGGACTGATGTTTGAGCATCGGTGAAGATGGCAGCACATCCTTCCTAATCCACCAAATCCATGTCCAGGGCAGAATCTGATAGTAGATTGGAAACCATGGTTGAGTATACATTTCTAAGCATCCACAGTTGCATTAGTCAAGCAATCCAAAGGTGAAGAAGTCTTCTCCAAGAGCACCTTTGATCAAATGACAATGTCTCTAAGACCCAGACTATGAAGACTGGTGGTTGATGTACTGATTAGCATGTTTTGAAGATGAAGGCCTTGATGATGGAGCACAGGAGCTAGATGAAGGCTACAGGAGCTGAAGGATGGCGTAGTAGGAACCTCCGATCCGAAGTGAGTGAAGCAAGTAAAAGCAGCTAGGCAATAGGTTTGTATGAATAGGTAGACATAAACCTTGATGGACCTCCAGGTCCTGAGGGGTGAAGCATGTTGTGGAATAGGTGAGACAATTTTTTGATGAACTTCTAGGCCCTAAAAGGGCGAAGCAGGTAAGAATGAGCAGATAGTGTAAATAAGTGGACCTGCACGTAGGTCAACAGAAGTAATAGTACAATTGAAACTGCCTGATGCAGATGAAGTAGTAGTATTGAATAGATTATATATATATATACCGCAGAGAGCACTTAAGGAATGTAAATAAGCATGTACATTGAAGAGCTTTTCGTGTGGTGAGCAATATAGTCATATGGAGTATGTATATATATATATATATATATATATATATATATATATATATATATATATATATATACACATACACACACACCACACATACACATATATATGTTTAGGGAAGCCAGAATGGTACAGTTGAAAGTAAACTCAAGAGAATGGTCTGACGAGTCCTGAATTGAGGTGTTTAATAGTCATAGATGCCGATAACGGTGGAGAGGGCAGAGTCGGATTAAGTAGCATTGTAAGGATCCGTTGAGCCTAAGTGCACTTGAGTAATGTCAAGATATAAATCACGATATAGAAAGTCTTCCAGATAAGGCTCAGCTAAGTATCCTGGCAGGAGTGGAGTAGTAGTAAATCCATTAATTAACATGGCAAGGCAAAAACATCCGAAGGAGTTTTTGGCAAATGTCCAACTAATCCAGAATAAATCCATTGGAGAACAAGGAGCTCCTCAAAGGCTAGCAGACTGTAAATCTTCATGGATAGCAAGGAGCCATGAAGCGATAGCATGTGAGGCCCTCATGTGGCCAGCGAGTACAGTCAGACCCCATGTAGGCCAGGCAAAGGAAGTGCAAGTCAAGCTAGACCCCACATAGGCTAGAAGACTAAGGTGCCACCACAGAGGTAGCGTGGAGCAGCGGGCATCCCAGAGGCAGAAGCTGAGAGGATGAAGCAAGCAAGCAGCAAACACGCTAAGCAAGAGGAGTTCTGACTATATAATAGAAATAACTAGACTCATAAACCCTAAAACAACTGATGGTGCATAGCTGAATGAGCTATGTAATAGAGCCATGGAAAAGCATAACAAGGTAGGTTGGCAGCAGAGAGGCGAATCAAACAGCCTCGATAGGGGAGCTTTCAAGGCAGCACTGGTAAGGTGATGCATTATTGCAGCAGTATGGAGTCAGACATAGACGATGGACTATAGCTAGTAGCAGTAATCATATGAGGATAGATCTAGCCCTGATGGCGGTAATAGCTGGAAGGACTGTGATCACAGACTGGAAGCTTGAAGGAATGTGGTTGGTCGAACTGTCCCATATTTATCCTTTATGTAGCCTTGGGGAAAGCTAGCTCAAGGAGTTAAGAGGCAGTAGCTTGTATTCTAGAAGTATCCAAATGTTTGGGAAACTGGGATTTCAAGGGATAGTGCCAGGAGTGCCTCAATAACTTAGAAACTGGAGTTGGTTACTTTCAGCTTGATATGTAGACACAAGGTGGTGAACAAGGAGGGAGGCTTTGCTTGCAATGTGCTGCCATATACAGTAGAAGGGGAGATATATGATATAGGTTGACTGTGTCAGTTTAATATTACTTAAAGAGAATCCTGTTTGCCTGGCTAAATGCTTACTTGAATGCTGAGTAGCAGTGTGCAGCTGAATACAAGTTAGATTTGTCTCTGTCGAAAGGAATAGTGCATTAGAGTATAGTGAGCTACTAAATGTGTAAGTGCCTCGATTGGCAGCATAAGGTTGGGCAGTTAGAGGTAGTTTAGTGTTAATAGTGTAAATAAATGCCTTAATGGAGGCAGTGTCTTTAAGTCCATACGTTACCAACAGCGATTGATAATAAAGTGATAAGCATCCGATATACATACCTGAAACGTGGCACCAAATATTTCCCTATCCTTTGCCCAATAATCCTATAGAAGGTGAGAGGTCTTCTCTGAATGACTGACCAGTGGCCTGGGTAGTTCTTGTAGAATGCTCATGTGATAGGCTAAAGTAGTAAACAGTGACTAGCACTGCTATGAAGAAAAGTCATGAACATTTAACTGCTAAGCCTGTCTGTGAAGCTTACTGAAGTCAATCTCTCCCTGGTTGAAGCCTGAATGATTGACATGCTGAACAGGTGCTGATAATTAGAGTCTGCCGCAGGAGTTGCCTTAGGTCCCCAACCCATACTGTTAACTGGTTAATAGATTTAGAATGAGTATAATGCTGTGCAGCATACCGTGGCCAGAAGGGAATGCAGGGTGAGGCTGGTGAAGTGACACATACCATCTCTGATACTGTCAAGTCTCTGAAAGGTCCATGCTAGTCAAGCCTGCCATCATATGCAAAAACTCACAGCTGTTTGACATGTCATGACATAAACAGTAAAAAGAATTGCAGATGGATACAATGCATCCCGCAACACAAGTGAGTAACGTGTCAGTGTCCGAATATATTGGGTCTAAGCTGCCTATAGCTTCAGAGGTGCTGCCCTGTTTCCCGAATATCCAGCTTCTGCTAGTTAGGCAATGCATATGAGTTCTGCCTCCATTAGGAGTTAAAAAAGAAACATAGAGAGTGCCAGCAAGGTTATGGTAGTCCTAGGGGGCTTTTAGGAGGTTGCATGGTTCCCCACTGAGAGCACGCTCCTGCGCAAATATTGGGGTGTATGTAAGCTTTAATGCATTCCTGTCACACTGAGGACCTGACTCATAGATTTGTGTCCTTTTGGGAGGTTGCTTGAGCCAGATGAAGCCAGAAGTGCAGGTAGTGACAGATGCAGTAGTCCGACTGAGAGAGGTCCAATGCAGAGCAAAAAGGCTGCAGAGTCTGCGAGCCAAATCAGCAGGTAAACAAACAACTGATGAGGCATGGAGATACGGCGGACGAACTGAGGCGAGGTCAGCAGAAAGACCCCCACCAAAAGAAAGAAACAACTGAAAGACACAAACAGGAACAGAGCACAAGGACGAAGGGAAGAAGGGCAGCAAGGCAACGGCCAGGCTGGGCAGAACAGGTACGTGGAAGGGCGGGGGGGGACCAGCCACACCAACGAAGCAAGTGCAACTCACTCTAAGCGGAGCGGCTGTAATCAGGTAGTTTAAGTAGGATGTGGAAGAGGAGCTCTTTCCCCACATAACTACAGGCATGCGCCTTTCAATTATAAAATAGACAGTCTAATCTGGGCAGCATTCAGGAAGTGACATGTTGAGGGGAATTGTCCCAACAGTACTCACGGATACCAACTTCAGATGGTCTCACACAGATGTGAAGGAATTCACCCCCCTGAGTAGCATTGAAACAGATGGTCTTCAACACTAGCCAACCCACCGACTGATTGCTGACAATCTAGGGTGAGAAGGAAACTAGAGGGGCTCTCCATCTGAAGTTGGTCTGCACACTGGCAGAGCACCAACTTGTCCACACACTGAACTCCACTCTGCTCTTCTAACTTAGTCAGAACACTGCAGCTCCACTATCTCTGTGGCTTATGAGGCTGTGAGAGTTCCTTATGCAAATGAACTTCACTGTGAACAGCAGCACTAAACAGAGAGGGCTTATTTGAGCATACAAAGATTTTAACTATTTTTGTGTGTGCTGCCCACATCTACCTAACTATTCTGAAGGGGTTATAGTAACCCCAGGGGAACCTGTGTATTACATATAGAAATAGAGGAACTGCAAAAATAAATGAGACAACTGGCCTGATTTTCAAAGAACCCTTAGAGCAATGCAAGTTGCATTGCTTCAGGGCTGTGGCAAACTCTGCCATTGACCCTGTGCCTGATTTTAGTAAAATCAGGGTCCCAGCACTAAACTGCCTGGGCTCACTGCAAGTCGACTGCTGTGCCAGTTGTTGCACCTACGGAAATTGCCACAGAAATCCAGCCCCCCCCCCCACACACACACAACTCTAGAGGGGCCAGGATTTTAGGGGGTGAATCTGCTGAACAGGAGGGGGCCAGTTGCTGAAGGGCCACAGGAGGTGGCATAAGGGGAGTCAGGGGACAGCTGGGCATCACCAGGAATGATGTGGCACCCTGCGCAGTGTGTTTGCATTGTACTGTATTCCAGTACAGTACACTTATCTTCACCCTGATCCCTGAATATTTCCAGCATCGGTTCTGAAGAAGTTACTGCAGTTTTAAAAGAAAAATAAAATTAGTTTTTAATTTTTTAGTTGACTTTTTGCAGTTTTAAAGAAAATAGCTCCTTTGACTGGACAAGTATAGTAATTATGTCTAATTTCAGGGAGATTTTCAAGGAAGTGATCATGTGTGTCTATTTCCTCCTGCCCCCCCATCCTCACACAACGTGTTGGCAATGTTTTACTGTCATTTTCGTTTTATTTTACAGCGAGTGGGGGCTTGACTGGGAACGACCATGTCTCTCTGCAGTCTCCATAGTGAGTGCTTTGTAAATGTACTTCTACCTATGGGGCTGCAGTATTCAAGGAGGTGATGATTTGTGTCTGAATCCTCGCACACACAAAGTGTTGACAACATTTTAGTTTCTTTTCTCTTTCGTGGATCATGTTTTTAGAGTGAGTGGGTGGCTTGTCTGGGAGCGAGAGTGTCCCTCTGCAGTCTCCATAGTGAGCACTTTGTAATTTATGCTTCTGCCTACTGGGCTGCAGTATGAGTGAGTGGGTTTCCAGTTTTTCTTTACTGTTTCACCCTGCTCACTCTACTTTACAGTTTAAAAATGATGGCATTATGGATTCATTTTAAAGGGGGGGCTGATACCCTATTTAATGAAGATAGCAGAAATGGCAAGGGTGAAATGGTGAGATGAGCAGAGAAATGACAGATGTGCAAAAGAAAAGCAGAGGTAGATTATGATATTTTTAATGCTGCTTATTATACAGTTTTGTTGCCTGTTATTGTTGGCATTTCAACGTTTAAAGCTGACTGGTGAGTAACCGGACCACTGAAGACTGACTTCAGGTTTTGCTATCGACTTCGGCATTACAGATCATGGTCAGCTTTTCATTCTGAGATTTATGACTGGGGTATGGTGGGACAGTGATACCTATTGTTATGGGGCTTTCCCTGGGGTATGTAGTGCTGGTTGGCAAGTTATGGGCTGATAAGGACATGGCTACAATAGGCCATAAGCCAATCAGATTAGAAGAAATTTTATCTTGTCAGTTTGCAACTACTTCTGTTTTATAAACTGCAGCTTGAAGGCATCAATTCAGCCTCTTCTGCACAATGCAATGGAGGTAAATTTGATCTCTCTGTTCCAAATATCCTGCTCCCTCTGTTCCAAATATCCCTTAGCAGGCACAGATAATGGTTTGTAACAAATCTCTCCTTCCAGCAGGGGAGGTGACTGATAACTAAAAATTCCAATACTAAGACTATCACTTGAGCTGCCTGTTCAACATAAAAGAAAGGGAGGAGCTTAGATATATTAGAAAATATATATTGAAGGGTGAAGGGTGAAAGGGAGTTACTGATGGCTTTGTGGTCTGATGAGCTGAGTAGAGACTGCTTGGTTGGCGAGAGAAGCCATGAGAGAAGAGTAGAAAGGGAAGTAAAACAGAGCCACCTTAGAGTTTGGAGACCTCAGTGCCCAGCATGTTCAGGCCAACCTAGTGGGAAAGAACTTGGTGGTAGTGTTGCTCAGATAGTGCTTTTGTGGATCGTACCACTATCTGTCACATAGTGCTGGTATCCTACCTTGGATCCTACTAGAAATCCTACCAAAGACAGATGAAGGATCTAAGTTCAGATAGTGATGGATCCTAGATAGGATTCAGGTATCCTAGTTAGGATCCAGGGATCCAAGGTTAGATAGTTAGGATCCGGGGTCAGATAGTGATGGATTCTAGGTCAGACCTATGGATCCTAGGTCAGATAGTGAGGATCCAAGCTGAATCCTAGAGGGTAGAATCTATGGTCAGATAGTACTACTATCCTACCATAGAAACTATCTGGCAAAATAGGTGGTATCTGTTGGTATCCTATCTTCTAGGACACTATCTGAGCAACACTAATTTTTGCTACCTTTTCAACATATAACAATGCATCAACAGCAAACATATACATCATGTCTATTTAAAATGTTTTTGGGATTCAGTCTGAAACGGTATTAGTAATGTTGTAATCAGACTATGTATTTGGGTCTGGTAATTGGGTTGGATAATTAAGTAAGAAACCACAACAGGGTGTTGGTGATGGTGGGCTTGCCTATGCCTGGTATGGCTCAGTCATGAGCCGGCAGGCCGAGTGACCAAACCACACCAGGTGTGAGTAAATCCCAGCATCATCCACACCCTGGAGTGGTTTATTGCTATTATACAATGCCCCCACCATCTGTTTTGTGAGAAAACAAAAAATAAACAGAATATTTTTGTATTTTAACTCATTTTTATTCATTTGATTGCTCCACCAAAAAAAATGGTTCTTTGTTGCTAGGCTCATTTCTCCAGCATCTCCCACACTTTATCCCTTCTAACAAATACATTATAGAGACACATTTCCTCCCTCCCCCATCATGAATACCGAATACATCACAGACACCCCCTCTCCACACACACACACACACACAGACACTTGTTCATTGATTTAAGAAAGAGCTTGCAAGGCTTTTTTTTACAGTATCACCCAGTGTGCATTGAGTTAACAAGTATGCTTGTTCATGAACAAGTGTGGAAAAAACTATCACTGCTGAGTAAATTGCATTGCCCATCCATAACGAGTTTTCTGAACTGCACAAACTATGCCTGTTTCAAACTGAGTGCTATAACTATGGGAATATACTGTTTGAAAATGCAAGCCAAGAATCTGGGCGTGCGCAGTAGTGCCGATGCTATGGCAGATGTCCAGATTCTTGGCTTGCATTTTCAAGCAGTAAATTCCAACACTTACAGCGCTCCGTTGGAAACAAGCTTTAGTTTGTGCTGTTTAGAAAACTAGTAATGGGCAATGCATTTTACTCAACAGCAACATTTTTTTCACACTCGTTCATAAGAGAGTGTACCCTCACATAGCGGACTTCACTGGGTGGGCAATGAAGGAGGTGTTGCCGTATTTTCAGTGTGGTGGGGGGCAGTGGCGTACATTGTTTTCCCATACTACAGAAAATGGGTTGTGAAAGACAGCTAGACACCTCAGCGTAAAACAATAATTTCTTCATCATATAGTGGGATTCAAACTCATAACTATGGGGTAATTTTTTTTCATAGTCCAGTAATCCAGTGCTCTAACCTCTATACTACATTGCAGGTCTTGGAAAACAATACTTTTTTTTTTTTACAGTAGTATTTCTAGTCTAAATATAAACAGTACAGGAAGTAAAAATGGGAAAAGCATGGTGAAACCTTGCGTACAGTATAGTGACAGCATAATACATGAATATACTTGACAGGTGGAAAACACATCCCCTCACCTAGAATCAAACTTTGGGCTCTTTACATTTAAATCAAGCACACATCCAGTGTGCTACTGGAGAAGCTTGGGTAATAAAAATAAATAAATGGGCTGTTCTAGTGTTTAAGAGCACATAGTTCAGTACTACATATACATTCAGCATAAAACTGTTATAAAGGGAAGGGGCTGATAGCTGTTAAAAGCATGAGAATAGCCAGAGTGTAACATTTGAGTGTTGCTGATTTATCTTTTGAACAAAACAGTGAGAGTCACACTTTTCCTTTCATTTGTACAATTGGATTTCTAAATCTGACTTGCAGTGGCATATATTGCACTTGGGAGAGACTTGAGGAGGAGTTATTTGAGCCTGTAAAAAGAATTCCTGGTTGCTCATTGCAACACCAGAAAGGAATGTATGTGTGATTCACATGGGAAAACTCAGGGGCCTTAATTGGCTGAATTCTCACAGCTCAGTTGGTTAAGAACTAAAGCACAGATTGCTGGGTTCAAATCCCAGTGAGAGTCACAGTTTTCCATTCATTTCTACAATTGGATTTCATATTTTTTTATAAGAATTCTTAGTGGCACGGGCTCAAATTCCAACTAGTGCACTGATGTTTCACCTCTTCTGTTTCTCTGGGTTCCACTAAAGATGCTAGTAGAATGCAGTGGAGTAATAGGTCTGGATCTGGGACTTTTATTGTATCCCCAAGGTGGGAACCTGCATCATATGGAGTATGAAATAGGCCCCTATATCTGGTAATGCTCAGGGGCAAGAAGCTGATGGTTTTCAACCCAGGATTGCTTTAAAGGCAATGATATGCTGTTGTAGCTTTTTATCCTAAAAGAGTACCTTCTCCACTGTTTTTACTATTGTAACTCCTTGCACCAAGAATTGTCACTTGAATGAAAGAAGAACCAAAATACATCTTATTTTAGCAAGTGTCTGCTCTGAATGAAGACAGTGAGTGTTCACCATTTTCCCATACTACAGAAAATTGGCTGTGATAGAAAACGAAACACCTCACCACAAAAGTCATTTCATAGTCATGTGGAATTCAAACCCATGCCTAGGAGGGTCAGTTGCTTTTGTAGGCCAGTACACTAACCTTTATACTATATTGCAGGCCACATGAAGCAGCACATTTTTTACAGTAGTCGTTGTGGCCTAAATGTAAACAGTACAGGAAGTAAAAATGGGAAAGGTGTGGTGAAACCATCAGTATTTTTCTTTTTTTTTTGAAGTTTGATTTAGAGCATGGGTTTGCGTGATACACCATGTACATGATCAGTATCTCTCTTTCTCATCATTACCAAACATCTGCCCTACCACCTGTAACTCCCTATGCAACGAGCCCTTCGAACACATGAATGGAAGCCAAAATTCATAATACCGACCTTGCTGATTTCCCATTCTATAATATGCCCCTTCCACCCTATGCAAGTCTACCATGAGCTGAAACCATTCTACAAACTCTGGTGGCAAAGCTTCTTTCCAATGGGTTAAAATAGCCTTTTTTGCCACAATCAACCACAAACTTACCAAACTGGCTGTATCACCCAGGTCCAAGTTTGAGTACAAAGTCCCAAACAAAGCAATACAGAGGTCTAAAGAGAAATCCTATCCAATAAGTTTCCCCAAAAAACAAAATATCTTTTACCAGAACACTTCCAACTTTTGACATTTGACTAGCAAATGTCTGACTAGAGTTCCTCTAAGCCCTTCACATCTTTGACACATTTCTGATAAATCTCTATCTATTTTATGCAGCCTTGATAACGTTAAATATACTAACATACTAAAATGCCAGCAGAATAGGCCTAACGGTCTTTCATGCCTGCTCGTTTGGTCAGCTCCCACCCTGGGAGCTGATCTTGCTGCCCCCCTCATCCTCTCTGGCTTCTCCCTTCCCAGTCCCAGATATTCCCACTGCACAAGACTTTGCATCCAGAACCCTTCCCCTGTACCTGTCCCACCCCCTCTTGAACCCCTCCACCGTCTGTGCCTCCACCAGCCCCCTGGGCAGTGCATTCAATGGCTTCACCACCCTCTCAGTGAAGTAGCACCTCCTCCTTTCTTTCCTGAATCTCCCCCCTCCAGCTTCCACCCATGCCCTCTAGTTGCCCCCCTCATTTTTTCAGAACACCTTGACTGCCTCTCCCCTATTTAACCCCGTCATGTACTTGAAGACCTCTATCATGTCCCCCTGGTCCCTTCTCTCTTCCAATGTGTACATATTTAGGTTTTCGAGCCCTCCTCTGGACCCTCTCCAGCAATTCAATGTCCCCCTTTAAGTGTGGCCTCCAAAACTGCATACAGTACTCAAGGTGTGGCCTCACCAAGCAGTTATACAGGGAGAGTATCACTTCCCTTCTTCTGGAGGTGATCCCCCTAGTGATGCATCCCAGCATCCTATTGGTCTTGGCCGCTGCCCTCCTACAAGTCTCAGAGTTGTTCATCTCAACATCCACCACCACCCCCAAGTCCCTCTCAGCCATTGAGACTTGTAGCATTCCCCCCCCCCCGGGTGTACTCTTGGCCCGGGTTTCTGGCTCCCAGATGCAGTACCTTGCATTTCCCTGCATTAAACCTCAGCTTCCACTTTCTAGACCACCTTTCCAGAGCCTTCAGATCCCTCTGTAGGGCCACCCTTCCCTCCTCCCCATCCACCACCGCCGGTTTTGAGTCATCCGCAAAGAGACTCATCTCACTCCTGATACCCTTCCTTATGTCAGAGACATAGGCATTGAACAGGAGGGGCCCTAGGACTGATCCCTGAGGGATCCCACTAATGACCGTCCCTGAGGATGAGACTATCCCACCAACCATGACCCTCTGGGTGTGGTCTTGGAGCCAATTGCCTATCCATCTGATCATCTGGTTCCCCACACGCATTTCTCCCAGCTTATTCAACAGTCCCCCATGAGGAACAGAGTCAAACACCTTGCTGAAGTCAAGATAGAGGACATCCACCAGTCTACCCAGGTCCAAGGCTCTCACCACCTAGTCATAGAACTCCACAAGATTTGTCTGACATGATTTCCCTGGGACAAATCCATGCTGTCTATTGTCCAGGCACCCCGACTTTTCCAGGTCCCCCCCAGCCTCTCCTTGACAATGCCCTCCATCACCTTGACCACCACCGATGTCAGGCTGACGGGCCTGTAGTTCCCTGCCACCTCCCTTGATCCCTCCTTGTGGATAGGCACTATATGCACCACCTTCCAGTCCTGGGGCACCCACCCTGTCCTCAGAGACATGCTGAAAAGCTCCGCCAGGGGTTTCGCCAGGACATCCGCCAGTTCCTTCAGCACTCTGGGATATAATTTATCTGGCCCCAGTGCGTTCTCTGTCTTAAGGGACCTGAGGGCTTCCCTCACTCTCTCTGTCATGATTTCCACCTCTGCTACCTCGTACCCCTGCCTTGCCTTCCCCCCTCCTGCCATTGATGGCCCATCCTCTCCCTAGACCCGATAATGGGCAAGGGGCCTCCCCCTCAGTTTCACCATCTCCTCCCATGTAGGATGCAGCCCCCCATTTTCCTTGGTGAAAACTGAGGAGAAGTATTCATTTAGTACCACGGCCTGCTCCTCTGGATCTTGTGCCCATCCCTCCCCTGTTTTAATCCTGCTAATCGGCCCCTTCACCCTTAATTTTTGCCCAATGTATCTAAAGAACCCCTTATTCACTCTCTAATTTCCCTGGCCAGGTTCTGCTCCTTCCTTGCCTTAGCCACTCTCACCACCCTAGTGGTCCTTCTGGCCATTAGCTCATACTCCCGTCTATCCCTTTCACTCCTTGAGCACTTGAAACGCCTATAAGCCACCTTCTTTCCCCTCACCACCTCCTGAACCTCCCTGGTCCACCAGCAGGGTTTATGGGCCCTACCACATTTTCGTCTTACTCTTGCACAGGTGCTGGTAGCATCCTGCACCCCCTGATGATTTCCCACCTACTGTCAGCATCCATGTCTAGCCCAATCCCATCCAAATGCTTCTTAAGGATCCTTCCCATTTCCTTGAAATATGTTCAATGTATTATATTTATATAAATTTGCCTTAGTCTATTATTTTTAATAGATAATTCCTCAAGATTCACTAAGGTATCCCAAGTCAGATTCTGAATGGGAAGGAACCTATCCTTTTCCAAAGCCTGTTTAAGTTTAGTAAATGATATAGCTCATGAGTTTTTACTAATTAAGTTATACATTTTTCCTATCAAATGTTTTATGGATTCTAGATTCTCAAAAAATTGTTCTAATATCCCCTTTTTTTAATTGCAAAGAGTTACCATTTAAAAAAAAAAACATAAAGTTTCTCACCTGAAAATAGAGAAAATAAGCATTTAAAGATAAACCAAATTTATTTTTTAGCTCCCTGAAAGAGGTTACTTTGTCTTCTATCAATAAATCATCCACTGTGCAAATTCTCTTTTCTATTAATTCTTTCTGAATTAACCCTCTTTTCATAGATGGAGAAAAGTGTATATTGTTAAAAATAGGAGTAAACTGTACCAGAGTATCCCCTTCCCCAAATAATGTTTTTACTAAGTTCCATGCCAATTTGCAGTCTTGGTTGAATAAAACATGCGGGGATATTGGTCAAATTTATTAGATTAGTATTTGTATTTACACCCAAACTGTGTATTAAAGTAGAAAATGGACTTCTTTTTGTTTCTATACAGTAACATGCTGGTATCTTCTGTCCTTCTTGAAATCAATACCCTAAACATTCTAATTGAGCAGCCAGATAATATTTTTCAAAATTAGGCAGTGATATGCCTTCCCTCTCCTTTGATAAATGTAATTTTCTGTATGCAATTCTTGTTACTTTTTGTTTCCAAATAAATTTTCCTATAGCCTTATCCAATGAGATAAAAAATGTTTTAGGAATTATTATTGGCAAAGCCTGGAACAGAAACAATACCCTTGGTAAAATGTTCATCTTGATAATATTAATCTGGCCTAATAAGACCAGTGGAAGTTTTTTGCCATCTAATAGATCTTGTTCAATTTTTTTGAGGACAGGTAAGAAATTCAAAGTGTACAGCAAATTTTTATCCACAGTTATCTGCACCACCAAATACTTCAAATGAGGTTTATGCAATTTGTATAACAGATGTTCCTGACTAGGAAACATAGAAACATATAATTTGACAGCAGATAAAGACCACTTGGCCCACCTAGTCTGACCATTTCCCTACCTAATGGATAAGCTGCAGATCCTAGTTAACCAACAGCCTACTTCCTCCTAACCCCCACTAGAATTGCCTTATGTCTGTCCAATGCATTCTTGAATTCCCCCCTGTTTTTGACTCTACGACCTCCTCAGGAAGGCTGTTCCATATATGCACAACCCTCTCTGTGAAGAACTACTTCCTCACATTACCTCTGAGCCATGCACCCTCTATCTTCAAATTGTGCCCCCTTGTTTTTGTACATCTCTTTTTCTGAAAGATGCTACCCTCTTGGACTTTGTTGATTCCCTTGAGGTATTTGAAAGTTTCTATTATGTCCCCCCTCTCCCTCCTTTCCTTGAGGCTATACATCTTTAGTACCTTTAGTCTTCCTTCATATGTCTTCTGATGCAGACCCTGCATCATTGTGGTTGCCCTCCTCTGGACAGCCTCCATCCTATGTCTTTGTGGAGATGGAATCTCCAACTAGGGACCTTATCATTTGAAATGACTATAGCTTCAGTGCTCCCAGATTGGCCAAAGCATTTTCCTGTAGCACACCCTCATTTTTCTTGTATTTTCCCTGTAAAATGTAGGTAAAATTCCTGTAGATTTTCCTGTATGCTCATGCCAATTTATTTTTGCAATTGGCATCATTACAGTTGTCAATAAAATCAGTACAACACATGTTCAGGCTGTTTTGAGTGTTCTTATTTACTTTTAGAATGATGCATGATTGATAACCCGAGACAGAGTTGATACCCTAATTTTTTTTTCATCCTCCAGTGAATGAAAGGAGATTTTTTAAATTAATGTTTCTATGTTAAAATAACTCAGAGATCTCCTCACTCTCCCCCAAGTACACTCTGTCCCATCAACAGGGACAGGACACCTGAATTATTTTTTCCATCTTCCAGTGACTGAAAGGATTTTTTTATTAGCATTATATTTAAAAAATGTATACTCTCCTCAACCTCCCCCATGTACATGTCACAGCCAAATTGATCCATGAATGATGCATAATTCTTTGATTACCCCACAGACAGTGGTTTGATACCCGAATTATGTTTTCATCCTCTGGTGAATGAAAGGAGATTTATTTATATTTTAAATACTCAGATCTCCTTGAACCCCCTCCCCCAAGCACACACTGTCCCAGCCACAGCAACATACAGATTAATGAATGATGCATGATTATTATTTGCTTGCCCCAGAGACCGGTTTGGTACCTGAATAATTGTTTCATTATATTATTTGTTCATCTTTTTCTCTTAATATTTATATTTTAAAAACAAGCTCTCCCACACACACACACTGTTAAAACCCTGTTCAAAAACTCATACTGTAGGTCTCATTGACCTCCCTCAAGTACATCACTCTGTCCCAATGACCATCGGTTTATTTGTTCTTCTTTTTCTCTTAATATTTATATAATATTTATATTTTAAAAAATGCTCAGACACACAACCTGTTAAAATCATGTTCAAAAACTCAGATTTCATTGAGCTGCTCCAAGTACACACTGTCCCAATAACCATTGACAGTGAGGACACACACCTGAATTATTTTCCATCCTGACTCCAGTGACTGAAAGGAGTTTTTTTTTTGTACTAAATGTATTAAAAAAAATCAGAGATGATCTCCCCAAGTACACTGTGTCCCAGGCAGCCAAAGAAAGCACAGAAAAATCAGGATGAAGATGTTGCCAGTTATTTCATTGCATTTCAATTTTTAAAACCAAGAACGTAACCCCCAGAGACAGGCTGTTAATATATGTTACCTTTTTTGCAGATTTTCCCATGAGAAGGCACCTCAGGCATCAGGCTCTTCTCCTGTGTGAAAGATTCTGGTGTCTTGGCTTGGAAAAGGCTGACGAAAGAAATGGAACCACTGGTCTTGGGGGGTCAGTCTCGATGTGGATGCCTAGCTTCGCTTGTGGCTTTTTCAAGATGATCCTCCAGTGAGAACAGGCAGCTCAGGGATAAGGAGAAAAGATGCCTCTAATATTTTCTTCTTTGCAGTACTAGTCCAATGAAACAGAGCAGGGACTGATGGTGATGGGTTAGGGTCTCCTCTCATCTACTCTCTCATGGATTGGATGTGGGTGAGGTTGGTCCCGGGGTGACTAGAATGCTGAAAACACATGGTGGCAGCAAACTCAGCTGTGTGAATGATCGATCCTGGAACTCCTCTCTCTCTCTCATAGTAAAATCAGTGGCACTAAGGCAAGTGGAAAGTATAGTAAGGAACTAAACATGTTGGATAGCCAGATTAAATATTCCCGGGGCCAGCACTGCATCAAAGCATTTGGCAGAGCCAGCCAGAGACCGCAGTCAATGCATGATCAGAGCATGACTGGGTCTCTGAACCAATCAAGGGGCAGGCTTGTGGAAATCTTGTCTGGGACTCTCGCCAGCAACTTTTCCCCGTGACGGCACCAGTTTCTCCTGTAGATTGTACAAAAGATAGAAATCTTTCCTATACCCCATTTTTAGCCCCCAAACCCCCATAACATATGAGAATTCCTATAGATCTGGGAGCACTGTAGCTTCAGTTTTATTCCAATTAATTTTATATCCTGAATGTTTACCAATATATGCAAAAATTTGAAGTAAACAATCATAATCATGCTCTGAGTCTCCCCAAAACAATAACATATCATCTGGTGCAGTGATATTTTATGTATCTGCTCACCTACTTTAATTCCCTTAACACCAGAGTCATTTCTGATCAAATTAGCCCAAGGTTCTATAAATAAAGCAAATAACAAAGGAGATAGGGGGCAGCTCTGCCTAGTGCCCCACTGTAAAAAAATATTCAGAATAGTCATGATTTGTCCTAACAGAAACCTTAGGTGAAGAGGATATCATTTTTATCCATTCCAAATATTTTCCCTTGATGCCGAAAGCCTCTAGAAGATAAAATCGAAACTCCCACCTCTCCCTATCAAAGGCTTTTTTGGCATTGAGGGAAAACACTGCCAAATCTATGTTCAGAGAGGGATCCACTACATTTAAGGCTTTGCTAACATTATGAGTTATCCTCCTCCCCACCACAAAACCACTCTGGTCAGAATGTACAACATTAGGAATAATATCTATGATTCTAAGTTGCAGGAAAAAACCTCTAATATGATTATTGTATGATATTTATATAATAAATAACTGGTCTGTGTATGAAATTGTCTCACACAAGTTAACAGATTTGGCCTGTAACTTTAAAGGTCAGTAACTGGAACTACAAGATGTAATTAAACTGACCAGGGGAACTAATTAATTAACTGCCTTCCTTCCAGAGGGCATTTTATTACCTTTTTATGACCTGCCCAGGCTTTTGAAGTTGAAACCAATCATAAGGTTTATGATGCAACAGGATGAAGAGTAATTTGTCAGGTTCCTCTCAAATTTTAGCATGCAGCCAAGAAACAGTGACAAATGGTAGGATTGTTAAGTTCAAAGAGAAATGTTTGATTAAAAGATGCCATATTTAGGGAAATGTTTTTTTCTGAAGTTTCCATTAATTAAAAACCTACTGGTTCATAATATCACATGCTTAATAGTGTACGACACTGTGGCTAACCCAGTACAGTGCAGTATGCTACCGCTACTGGTGCAATACTGCATATAATGCTGTACATAGTATTGCACTAGTAGCAGTTTCCCAGGCAGAGGATAAGACCTTCCTCTGGGAGAAGATTCTAATCAGCAGCTGCCATGGCTCACAGGACTGAGCCACAGCAATATGAACTCAGGCACTTCTTCTGGGACTGGGTTTAATTCCTGGTCCCAGAAACATTTTATTTTTTTTGGACATGTGTGCTCCCCGAGTTGGACCCCCCTGGAGTTTAGAATCTTTAGTGGGGGGTCTGGGGCACAGCCCCCTGTAATGGGCGGGTGGAGCCACCACAGAAAAAAGACTTATGCCTCATGGCATAAATCGTGCTGTATTGGCAGCACGATTTTGCCATGTGGCATAATGTCTTGCGACATTATGACCCCATGCCAATTAAAAATACCTTCTGGTAGAAATTATGTTAGAATTAATTCAAAAAGGAGGAGCTAGCTGACTCACCAAAAGGGGGGGGTGGGGAGATAGAGTGAAATGAACATTGTATCTGGGAAATACGTGTCATATCACTTTGGGCTTTGAGACAGAAAGTCCTCTCTACCTTAAATGCACTTAGAAAGGTAATATTCAGAAAGAAATTAAATCTTTGTGGTAGGAATGTTTTGTCTGTAACTTCCTTTTTATTTTACATGATTGTATGTTGTATGATGTATTGTTCTGTGTTTAATTTTACCCGTTTTTATCATACTTTTAGTAAATAACCATTTCCTTGAAATACTGCCTGGGTGTCTTTCAGTTTCTTTTTTGCATGTGAAATGCCTGTATTTTAAGTCTGACAGCTGTTGAGAAGCTTGGTCATGTACTGAGCTTGTATAGTAAGGTAAGAATATACCTAAGGTCTCTTATAGAGTTTTAAGGGTTCATCTTGGAGACCTGGCTGGGTGCCCCTGGCGAAAGATTGTACTGCAGTCCCAAAGAGGGTACATATCTGAGCCTGTACATTGGCTATGCTAGCATAAGATTTACAGTTTGAATCCCCCCAGAACACGAGGCTAAAGGTGATTTGGACCCAAAGCAGACAGGAGGGTTACCCTGTCTGTTATCTGTTCACACTAGTGCACTCTGAGGTTAGCACTGTGGGATCACAGGGCCTGACCTGCAGAGTGCATTTGTGACAGCCAACAGCTTTGCAAAGATTTTATAATCATTATTCAACAATGATATGGGCCTATAAAAGCCACAAACATCTGCAGGCTTTTCTTTTTTCAGAAGAAGAACTACTGAAGCTTCATTAAAGAATGATGGAAAATATGCTTGTACCTGAAAAATGTTGGAACAGATGAGCCAAAAAAGGGGCCAGCTCTGCTTTAAACACTTTATAGAATTCAGCAGAGTAGCCATCAGGTCCTGGTGACTTATTATTTGGCATATTAGATATTACTTTGTATATCTCCTCCACCTCTATTTCCCTGCTAAGACTTATTCTATCAACTTCTGAAATCTGAGGCATATCCATCTTTTTAACATAATCCTGAATTTCTGTTACAGTTGCAGAACTGTCCTCATGATATAATGCCTCATAATAATGTTTGAATTCATTAGTAATCTGACCTAGATCTAATACCCTTTCTCCATCAGACACAGCGACACAGCCAATCCTGTTTTGATTATCCGGTACTTTAAGTTGATAGGCCAGAAGCTTTGAAGGTGAATCTGCAAAAAAATTATAATTAGCTCTTGATTGTTTCCCTTAAGAGCATCATCTTTATTTTATCTTCTTTCTCCCCCTGTTGCAGCATACACCTCTTCTGCTGAAATCAAATCCTGTTCCAGCCCATCAAAAAAAAAATATTTTTTCTTAACATTAGATTCATATGATACAATGCAGACCCTCAAATATACTTTGAAGGACTCCCAAACTGTGGTCCAAAAAACTCATCTGGGTGGTTCCATTCCAGAAAAGCCACAATTTCCTTCTTTAAAAGAGCTACAAATTGGATATCTTGTACTGAAAGATTATTAAATGACCATTTTTTTAAAGAGAACATAGCATTTTTTGTCAGATCCAACTCCATATTACATGATGCATTATCTGATATCAAAATGGAATTGTATCTAACAAATTTGATTGCATGGAATAATGCACTGGTAACCAAAAAATAATGTATTCTGGATAAGCAATTATAAACCTTTTAAAAAAAAGATCATTTTTTTAAAGTTTGGATATAAGTTATGAAAAGAATCCACCAAGGTCAGTTCCTCAGCATAGATATTAATTAACTCAATAGTTTTTATTTTCCTTTCTGGAGCTGCATGAGCTCCATCCAAAGGAGTAAGTGCAACATTAAAATCTCCTCCTATTATTACAGGAGAACTTAAAGTAGACACCTGAAGAAACAAGTTTGTGAAAAATGATAAAGCCTCCTTATCTGGAGCATAAACACTTATAAAGGAGATTTGTGTCTGATGAATAAGAACTCTTTCATTTGCCTAACTCCCATCAGGATCCACCTCAGAATTCACTATCTTAGCTTTTAAGTGTTTTTCAATAAAGATGGCAGTGCCCCTTGCATTACCTGCAAGAGACAGAAAAAATTCCAATTGCCTGGAAGAGGTTAGAGAAATAGACCACATCCTTCTTTTCAAAATGTGTTTCCTGAAGTAACATAGACACAAAGAAGTTGATGGCAGAAGGAGACCACCAGGTCCATCTAGTCTGCCCATTGTCTTTTAGCCTAGTCTTCTAACTGCCCATCAGTTTGAGGGCTCCCTTGTATCTGTCCTAATCTATTTTCTTGTTATTCAAATTGGTAACAATTTGTCTGAGTTTTACTCTGTTTTTGGCTCCATTCAGTTTCCAGGCTAGCATTCTAAGTATTTGCATCTCATTTAGCAAAAAAATAAAAATAAGAATTTTCACCCCAGAAAGGTGGCAGGGCAACAGTAAAATTCAAAATTCCAAACAATAGTTTAACAGCATACCCACACTTCCAATTACCAAAAGCCCTACATATAACAGATTCCACACTAACTCTCAACTCTCCCACTACCTTCAGGAGTATGCAGTTATCTCCCCATCCCGGCATGGCTTTCGGAAGGGGTACAGCACATTGACAGCACTTGCTGTAGTTACCTCGGAGATCCGGACAGCCACCGACCAAGGCAAATGGACCGGTGCCATCTTCGTGGACCTCTCTAAGGCCTTCAATCATGTTGACCACCCCATCCTCCACTCCACTCTACAGTCCATTGGATTCTCCAACCGAGCCCTTGCATGGTTCTCAGACTACCTTGGGGAAGGCAGCAATATTCTTGCTTCAACCAAGCCTCTCTGCCCTTTCCCCTGTCACCCTCGGGTCCCCAGGGATCTGTCCTCGGACCCATTCTGTTTTCCTTGTACATCAATGGGCTGCCCTCCGTTGCTACCCATGGGCACATAACCCTATACGCGGATGACCTAGTATTACTGTACAGTTCTCCGGACATGCCTAGCATAAACACGCACCTAAACTCTGACTTCTCTAGTATCCAGAACTGGCTGGTAGATCACAAGCTCACCATCAACTTGGATAAGACCACAGCCATGCTATTCGGGTCTTCGGCCAAAATCAGTGCCTGCCGCACACCCCTAAAGATTCATGGGGCTAATGGTGCCCCCCTACCAGTCCCTGTTGCCGTGAAGTACCTAGGCATTACCCTTGATCCGCAGCTGGATCTTACAGTGCACCTTAGAAATGTCTGTATGGCCACTAACGGGAAGCTTAGACTTGCTTACAGGGCTAAAGATTGCCTCCACCCGCTGCTCGTCCTCGCCATAGCCAGGGGATACTCCTGCCCACACTCTGCTACAGGCTCATAGCCTTGCCCCGGTCCCAAACTCCAGCCTAGCTAAGGGGATACGGCATAACAACATCTGCCGGGTTCTCCCTCTCCCGCCCTTGCCTCACGATCATTGGAGCTATACTCCAGGCTGGAATGGCTCCCCAGAAAACGCTGTGCATTTGTCCTGGGCAACTTTGTTGACAACATAGTCAGAAATGCCACTCCTCCTGCACTTGCCCTCCCCTCAAGCATGACACCTTGCCTACAACCTCGCTCTGACCCTACTCAGATCCACCTGGTCCCTAGGGCCGCCTCACTGGTAGCCGGGCCTTCTCAGCCTGCGCGCCTAGGCTGTGGAACTCCCTTCCTGTACTTGTACGTGCATCTCCCTCCCATCACTGCTTCAAAACCTCATTCTGGAACTTCCTCAAATCCACAGCCACCTGTCTCTGTGCTTCATAGCTCCAGTTACATCCCCTCCTCCTCCAGATTCTCTAAGGTGACTGTGGGTGCTAAATCCATGATGGTCACCTGCACTATTGTGCTTAGGCCCTCCCGGGGCATGGGGGGGGCGACCCTGGCTAGCACTTCCCTCCTCTAGCTGCTCATGGAGGGTAGTGTTCCTCTCTAGAGGATAGGCGCCCATGAAAGATTATATTTTGTGTTGTACTCCCTGTCATGGGTGTTTCCTGGTGCTCACCCTCCTCCCCACTGCCGATTTATTTCTTGTCTGTAGCATTCCTTACCTGTTACCCTGGTTACCCAACTTTTATTTTGTTTGCTGTATACCTTACCTTGCTATGTTTTCCTGGTGCTTTCCCACCTCACTACTGTCGATTTATATCTTGCTTGTTGTTTACCATACCCTACTATGTAATGACAGGGTACCTTACTACTGTTCCACCCACTTGCATGTGGGCCCAATTGTACCCTGCCCCTGTATTGTGTCTCCTATGTACTCTGCAATTCTCCTGGGTCGCACCTGAAAATAGGCACATGCTGTCTAGTGTGCTAACCTGGTTAACAAAAGCAAATAAATAAATAAACAAGTTTAGAAAACCTATTCTCCCTTCCCCTCAAATAATAATGACCTTACTCAAACATACTACTTGAGCCCAACAGATGGGATCTTCTGATTCCTGAAGGTCACCCTCCCTCCCTACTAACTTTAAAGACAACTTGCCTTAAGCTGTGTGCTAGATTTTAAAAATTGAGCTAACTCCCTCCACCTTAACCTTGCTATCCATCTAATGTTATTTATTGTATCGTCTTAGCAAAACAAAACACCCTTCACAGCAAAAAAGATAAATAAAATTAATCTCCATCCCTCATCATTATTCCCTAATCCCTTACTTTGTAATTGTTTTCTCCACTTTCTTTTCTGTGCCCCCCCATTCTGAACATTACTCATCTGTTCTGCTCACAGCCTATATTTATGTACTGTATTAGAAGCAGAAGAGGCTGTAAAATCTTTGTGTGAGCCATTTTGTATGAAATCTGCAGCTTCTTGCGGTGTAGAGAAAAAAAGGTCTTTCCATCCAAAAGAACCCACAGTCTTGCAGGATGTAATAAAGTGAATGAAATGCCTTGTTTTCGCAGCTGATCTCTAACACCATCCAAAGCCTTCCGTTTCATTAAATAAAAGAGGGTAGATCAGGAAAGGCTTGGAGCTTCATACCGTTATACACAAGGCTTCTTTCTCTCCTAGCTTTAGAGAGAATATTTTCTCTATCCTGAAACCATAGTGGTTTTACAAACATAAATCTGGTTCTTCCATCCTCCCACCTGGGGCCAAAGGCTCTATGAGCTCTATCCAGTTCAGTTTTTTCATCTGGAAATTTCAGACTCATCACTGATGTTAACTTCTGCTCACAATAAGACAAAGGGTTCCCCCCTTCAACTCCCCCTGGTAAATTGCCTATTTTTATATTCACTCATCTTGATTAATACTCCAGATCTTCCAGTTTGCCTTTAAGGCTTCTAGCTCCATATTAGCTACTGAAAAATCTGTGGACACTTTTGGCATCAAATCTTCCTCATTAGACAATCTCTGTTTAAATTGCTCATTTCTTAAAGTGACCACATTCAATTCTTCCTCTATGTTAGTGAATGTTTTGTCCAAGGAAGAAATCGTCAAATTAATATTTGCAAATCCAGCTCTTACCTCTTTCAATAATGATTGTTGCGAAGTATTTGAACTAGCACCAGGGTCACTTGTGCCTTCAGAATTTTTATCAGAGCTCTGGGAGTCATTGTGGCCCATTTCAGTTGGGGGGCAGCAATCTGATCTGACTGCTGCTCAGAATTTCTTTCCCCCTTCTTTATGCTGCTGCTCCTCAGTTTTATGTTGTTTATGTTGTTTTTCCATTTGTTTAGCTAATCTTGTCTTGGGTAGGGAAGTCATTTCAATGAATGACTAGAAATTTTGTTTACAGACAGGAAACTGCAGATAGGTGATAACTGACTGCTGATACAATGTGCGTGGGGTTTTAACTTCTATTTTATCAGAGCTGAACCTGGGGCATTCCTTCCCTGGTTCAGTTTCTACTCTTTCACCCACATTTACCACAAGTTTTTCTTTCCTTCTTCCTCCTCCTCCCCAACTGCCCCCCCCCCGAAAACCTAATTCAACTTCTGATAAAGATACTCATGACAGAGGAGAAGGTTCCAATTTTTTTCCATTTTTATCACAAGTTTCCTTACTCCCCACATACAAAATATTCACCTCAAGATCACATGATGAGCTAACCGGAGAAGGACATCCTGACTGCTGCTCCCAGGCCCTGCCAAATCTATCAAATATTAAATTTACCTTAGACTCCATTGTGGTGGTGGAAATCACACATTCAGGCTTCTGAAGGGTAGTCGCATTCTTTGGCAGAACTTTCCTGTGCAGATTGTGGGATTTTATCAGAACTTTGTGGAGACTCAAGGGGCCGACTGTGATGGCCGAGATGGAGTGCAGAAGCCCCGAAATCTTGGATGCACGAGCGCCGGTGATGAAGCACCAAAACCCCCCTCGCCAGTGCTGGAAGACCAAGAGAATCAGCCAAACATGGAAGGAGGAGGTCAGGCATCCCTAGATGATATTTCAGAAATTAAAACCCTACTTCGGGGACTAGTGGCTGATTTCTCTAAAGTTAAACCAACACTAAATGCTCTGGCACAGAGAATAGGGGATGTGGAGGCTAGGGTTGCTTCCCAGGAACGAAAAACCTCAACACACGATCAAGAGCTGGTGGCTTTACAGAAACAAGTCAGAAAGCTTGAGGATCAAGTCGAGATCAGGAATCATGCAGCCAGAGAAATAATTTGATCATGGCAGGTCTTCCTGAGTGGTCAGAAGGAACAGATTGTATAACCTTCATTCAGGATCTACTATTGAAGCTGTTGGGTCCAGCGCCATATGGGGACTCATACAATATTGAGAGAGTGCACCGCTCGCTAAGAGAAATATCCCCACCGGGAGCTCGAGCTCGGGTCCTCATTATGCGATTTGTAAATTACAAAGAGAAAGCCCATGTCCTCAGCAAAGCCAAAGCACTTAAAAATATACAATGTAACAGAGCATCCATATGGCTATTTCAAGATCAGACACCCTCGATCCGTGAGAAACAGAAAGAGTATCTAGATATAAAGAAAAAATGATACCTTGCTGGGGTGAAGTTTAGAATTCAGCACCCTGCCACCTTGGAGGTGAAACTGCAATCCAGAGACTGGAGGTATTTGACTGCGAGGGATGCTGCCGAGGGACTGCGAGTTGAGCTCCTGGCTTTGTTTAGGCCTATGACCTGACTGTGTGTGGTGAGAGAAGAATTCAGCCAGTTTTGAGAGCTGCTAATCGTGTGAATGTAATCATTTAGAGCAAGACTGAGTTGCAGAAGTGTCTCAAAAGTTTCCTGGAAGATTATTTCATGTTCTAGGTCCAATGGGACTGCTGTTTTGGTTAATTAACATACAGTTAGACTGGTCAGTAATGCTGAAAAGATATAAGCAATCAAAGGCAGTCTAGTACGAGTTGCTATGTTTATTTGAATTATGTGCAGCGTAAGGAAACTGTGCATAGATCCAACCCTGGACTCAAAGGGATCGGACCCCAATATGGGACTAGAGAAGGCTAGGAAGCAGAGACATTAATATCTGTGATTATAGCTGTTTTCTGGTTATGTGGGGCTACATTATTATTGTTTTTTAGTTTTTTGCATAGCTTGACATGTTATAATGGGGGCTGGGAGAGAACATTAGTGGGGCACAATACTTTATCAAGGAAGGCCTAGCCCTATCTATTGGGCAGGGAGTGGAAACTCAGGGGAGTCAAGAGGCCCTAAGAGCTCCTAAAGAGATTTGGGGGGGACCTGAGGGCACTCAGGGGATGGCTCATCTTCTTATTAACTTGTTGTAGGAGGGCAATTAAAGAATCGGGGACTATGGTGAGGTGGGGGAAGGATCAATGGGGTTGGGGAAGAGAGAGAGTACAAAGCATATACATGCATAGGGGCAGACCTTATTGGAGTGAGAGAAAGGGGTATGGAAATACAACATGATAAATGTTAAAATTATTTCCTGGAATGTTAAAGGCCTCAGAGGAAGGAAGAAAAGATTGGTGATCTTAAAACATATTCACCAGCTGGGGGCTCAAATAGCAGTACTGCAGGAAACCCACCTATTAAAAGAAGAGCTAGGTCTTTTAAAGAGATTGTTGGTTGGCCAAGTCATACGAGAGGGAAAGGCGAAGGCTTCGGGCGGGGTAGCAATTTTGGTTGGGAAAACTTGTCCGTTTACAGTATCGCAAATTAAAGCCAGAGAGGATGGTAGAGTGATCTATGTCATGGGCACTATCATGGGTAATCTATTCTCAATTGCCTCTATACATTGCCCCACACCACCTAAACCTGATTTTTTTGCCTCTTTGGAAGTGGACATAGCTACCTTTCCATCCCACCCCTTAATTATAGCAGGAGATTGGAACCTGTGCTTAAATAACTTGACGGACAGGAATCCTCCATTTAAAAAGCCACCTTCTACAGCCCAGGTAGCTATGGCTAGACTCCTAGAGGTCACAGCGATGGTTGATCCATTCCAGGTTTATAACAAAGGGGACTGCAGCGTGACCTTTTACTCAGGGGCACATAAAACCCATCCGCGAATCGATTTTTTCTTGGTCAATAAGGAAGCACTACAGGGAGCTGACTACCCACAGCAGAATTTTATCCGACCATTCCCCAGTTCAGTTGACGTGGGTAATGAATTCTATCTGAATGAAACCATATAGATGGAGGCTAGATGAATCTCTGGTACTGGATGATAGTATTTTGTTTCTGTTAGAGGATGCCCTGCTGGAAATTATCCAGACCCAAATTCCAACACTTCAAAACAGGAGATTAGTGTGGCCCACCTGTAAAGTATTATATGCTGGCATAGCCCAAAGGTATACAGCCAGAAGAAATAGTATGAGAAAAGCGAGGGAAGAGTTTATATTTGGTGCTATCAATTCACTTGCTCCTTTGGAGGGATCTTCCAATGAGGTGGATACCGAGCTTAAGGAGTTAAGAGATGAAATGGCAGGCATTCTTTATGGCAAGATAGATTTTTGGCTTGAAAAGCTTCAAGCTAAATATTTACTACAGGGGAATGTACCTAGTCATCTTCTTGCAAATAGAATCAAGGAGTGGGAAGCAGCCCGTGCGATTCCATTAGTAAATTTTGAGGGGGAAATAATAACAAAGCCTCAGAGAATGGCTGATACCTTTGCAGCCTATAATGCAGAGATTTATCAAGGGGCACACTCTGTAATGAGACAGATGTATTGGGTTTTTTGGAGAGCATACCATTACACAGACTGGACCAGGCGCAAGTCCAGATATTAGCAGCCCCCATACTAGAGTCTGAAATACTGGAGGCAATTAATTCACTACCAAGTGGCAAAACACCGGGACCAGATGGTCTAGCTGCAAAATTTTATAAAGCCCATTCTCTAACCATATTTCCCTTATTGAAAGACCTATTCTCTAATATTATACAGGAAGGGGTCCCTCATCCACTGTTATATCAAGCCTACATTACGCTCATCCCAAAACCGGATAAACCAAAAGAATTTCCTGGAAGCTATAGACCAATTGCCTTGATGAACCAAGATCTTAAGTTGTTGATGAAGATATTGGCCAATAGAATTCTGAAAATTGCCCCTATACTAATCAGTCAAGAGCAAGTTGGGTTTAAGCCAGGTAGAGGGGCACATGATGCCCTTCAGAAGCTTCATCGTATACTTGGCAAGGCATCCAATTCTAGGTTACCCATGGCATTAATTTCATTAGATGCTGAGAAGGCCTTTGATAGGGTCTCCCATACTTTTCTATTTGCCACTATAGAGAAGACTGGTTTCCCAGAGGGCCTTCTCAGAGGCATTAAAAATCTCTATGCTGCCCCCAACAGCTAGGGTTCTTTGCAATGGCTATTTATTGAAGGAGTTTTGCCTTGACAACGGGACTAGACAGGGATGTCCCCTATCAACAATTCTGTTTAACATCTACCTGGAGCCCCTATTAAGAGCGATTCAGATGGACCCAGCAATACAGGGGATTGTTGTCAGGGGGAAGGAAATGACATTTTCTGTTTTTGCAGATGACATATTGTTACATTTACAGGAAACAGCAAAGAGCTTCAATAGGGCTTTTGAAATTGTAAAGAGATTCTCTATGGTCTCGAATTATAATTTAAATTTGAGTAAGGCACAGGTTCTCCCTCTCACCCCATATACCTACAAAGCAGATTTTGAACCTCTACAATTGAACTGAGCCCCAAATAAGATTAAATATCTTGGCATTTGCATCACTGCTAATATGGGGGAAGGGGTGGAAGCAAACATAAACAAGGTGCTTTCAGTAGTTATATCTGATATACTTAAATGGAATAAACTCCCCTTGAATTTGACTGCCAGACTTAGTCTGATTAAAATGAACCTATTGCCCAGACTCTTGTATCCAATACATTTGTCCCCGTATAATATCCCAAAATGCTGGTTTATTAAAGTCCAAAAATTAATCTCTGACTTCCTATGGAAGTTAAAACCTCCTAGGAGAAAACGTAACATCTTAAGTCTTCCCCACCGTATGGGGGGGGTCTCAAAATTCCAGACCTCCATTTATATTATGTAGCTGGACAACTAGGTATAATGGGTCGGTGGAACAGAAGATTGGAGGGAGAGGGATAGGTGAAAAACTTGACTACACATTGAGAGACAAATTCTCAAAGACTTGAGTATCTCCCCAGTAGCATTGCTCTTTTCCAACACAGAAGGCTTACCGGATGGGGGAAAGAAAACTCCAATATACAAGTCAGTGTCTGCTTGGTGGGCTGTTTTATCTCCGAGTCAGAAAAGAATCCAAATGGGTTTCCGGGATCAGCCTGTACTGGGTAATCCTAACATGACTTTTGGGGGTCAAATAATTAGAAGACAGTGGGCTCCTCAATTATTTAACCTAACTTGGGCAGATTTTATTGTAGAAGACAGGGTGGTCCTCCCAGCCCAGTGCAAGAATATGAACTTCTTTAAGAGGATGCAGGTTTTCAAAATGGTGCAAGGATGTTGAGAGAGAATAGAGACGCCCAGGATATCCTGTTTACCTGGGATCACCTTAAGGAGATTAGCTATTCACAAAAAAACCCTCTCTAAAATCTACAAGGTGCTGTTAGAGTTTTTAGCTGGGATTTTTCTGCAAAGGTTTCATACTGGGAGAAAAAGAATATCCCCTGAGGCCTGATTGGAAGGAAATTTGGAAGAGTTGTGGTTATATACCTATACCTAAGTACAGGACCATGCAGTTTTTTATTTTCTCTAATATTTACAATACCCCTGCCAAACTATGTGCTCGTGGCCTTAGACAGACAGACCTATGTTTTAGATGTGGCATGAACCCAGGGGATATACTACATGTACTGTGGGATTGCCCAACAATATACCCCCTTTGGGTTCAGATTAAACAAAATATGGATCCCATATTAAACTATTCACAATTTATTCTGCCTGAGATCTGTGTTCTGGGTGATATGGGCCAAATCCCATGGGCACTTCCTAAATACCACATATCTTTGATGTCCACCCTAGTCAAAGCTTTTGTCCTGAGGTATTGGAAAAGGACTTTATTTATACATATGACCAATGGGTGGGGGATTTGTTGAAGACACTTGATAGACTCAGGAGGCAAATGCTTCGGGATGGAAGAAAGGGAACTTATGATAGGAAGTGGATGAGCTTGGAGGCGATTTATTCAGTACAAACTAAAGGTGCCCGAACACGGGTCTGTCTGTCTGATTGTGACTAGTTCAAGATTTACAGATAGGGAGTAGATGAATAACATTGACTTATGCTTTTATATTTTTCACTGTAAGGGGTTATGCACACATTTGTTGGCCATTATTAGGGCCATAAGGCATGAGTCTCAGAATCTGCCAAATGATTGTGGTTGGGTGGGATTCTCTTTCTTTCCTCGGGACACAGCTGCAGGGTCCTACCCTCACCTGTGGATACTTATACAGAGACTATATTAACCTACTAGGGGGGAAGCCTCTTGAAATAGGTGCTGTTTATTATAGGAGCTAGTTGCTAGGCACAAGAACTCTCCCAAAGAACAAACTATTACAGTTGTCTATGATACTAGAAGGGGGATACTTATCGCAGCTGTGTATGTACATAGTTAACATTGTATATAGTGACCACACCCAGTTTTGGGGTGTGGGCCCTGGAGCTACCCGGGCATGAATGTATGTCTGTCTTTATGGTTATTATAATGACAATAAAGAAGTTATAAAAAGGAAACCAAAATATTCACCTCCACTCACTGTGCTGTAATGTCCCCAGCCAGTTGTTCCTTATCTGATTCTGCAGAAATGCTGCCTTCCACAGTCTTATCTCCCTGATTCAGACCAGGAGACAGTCCCTTCTTTTAACCAATTATCCACATTCTCGCCGAACCTTGACCAGAGAAACAAGTCTCATCCAGAAGAGCGGTTGCCTGATGCTCCTCTTGTAACCCTCATGGCTTACTCACTGCCTTTAAATGGGTCAATTTGTCATTCACATGGGTCTCTTCTTCTGACCCACACTCTCCTGCTGAAGCAGAAAACAAAAGGGAATGTACCTGTGACTTGAACTGCGGGCCAGTCACCTGTTATTACCTGACCCACAAAAACGTTCAATCCTGAAGAACACTGGGGCTGTCTCTTGTTCTCCACAAGTTCGGCATTCCAGCATCTTCCTGAAGTGCATTTCTTCAATGAGCTGTGCAGTAAAATTTCTCGGAACCATCTGGACATCCCCAGCTTCACATTCGAACCTTCCAGGTTCAGTGAAAGCCAAACGGTCGATTCTCTTTTACACCTTCATTCACAAGGTATAGCAGGAAGTGCTCAGTGCACATAGCCAGCCATCTTGCTAGAGCTCCTCCCACATCAGACCTGCTGGTTATCCTCTGGCAGAAGGAGCCCATGAAATCATCAGTATAGTAACAGCATAATTCTGGCAAGGATGTTCCCTCACATAGCTTTGAACTCCTGATCCTAGCCAGCACACATCCAGTGTGCCACCTGAGGAGCTTGGTCAACAAGCTGTTCTAATCTTTAAGAGCACATAATTCAGTATTATGTATATACAGCACAAAAAAGTTATAAGGGGAAGGGGCTGGAAACAAGCTTTAGTTTGTGCTGTTCAGAAAACTAGTAACAGGCAATGCATATTACTCAACAGCAATATTTTTTTCATACTTGTTCATAAGTGAGTGTACTCCTTGCATTGGTGCTGACATCACCGGGGATGGTGGAAGGTATGAAGGATGTGCTGCCATATTTTTGGCGGTGGGGGGAAAAGTGAACATGCACAGTTTTCTGTACTACAGAATACAGGCTGTGATAGAGAGTGAGACACCTCAGCACAAAACAATCATTTCCTAGTCACATGGAGGTTGGGGGATTCAAACTCATGATTATGGCATCATTTGCTTTAGAGCCTAGTGCTCTAACCTCTATACTACATTGCAGGCCTTGTGAAGCAGCACATTTTTTTACAGTAATAGTTATGGCCTCAATATAAACAGTACAGGAAGTAAAATTAGGAAAAGCATGGCGAAACTATCAGTATAGTGACAGGGTAATTCAAGAAGATGCTTGTTAGATGGCAGATAGGGTCCTTTACCTAGAATTAAACTTCTGACCCTTTGCTAACAAAGCAAGCACACATCCAGTGTACCACCTGAGGAGCTTGGTCAATGCGCTGCTCTAAACTTAAAGAGCACGTAGTTCAGTACTACGCATATACAGCATAAACAAGTTATAAGGGGAAGGGGCTGTTAGCTGTTAAAAGCATGAGTATACCCAGAGCATAACATCTGAGTTTTGCTGATTTATTTTTTGAACAGAATTATTAGTAGCATGAGCTCAAATCCCAACTAATGCACTGAGTTTTCACCTCTTCTGTTTCTCAGGGTTCCACTAACGATGCTAGTAGAATGCAGTGGAGTAATAGGTCTGGATCTGGGACTTTAATTGTATCCCCAAGGTGGGAACCTGCATCATATGGAGTATGAAATAGGCCCCTATATCTGGGAATGCTCAGGGGCAAGAAGCTGTTGGTTTTCAACCCAGGATTGCTTTAAAGGCAATGATATGCTGTTGTAGCTTTTTATCCTAAAAGAGTACCTTCTCCACTATTTTTACTATTCTAACTCCTTGCACCAAGAATTGTCACTTGAATGAAAGAAGAACCAAACTATATTTTATACTAGCAAGTGTCTGCTCTGAATGAAACTGTTTTGTTTTTTAATACAACAGCAAATATATGCTCCTAGTGGGAATTAAAACACTGACAATTTGCTTGTAATGTCAAGACACTAGGCAAAGGCTACCTTGTGGGTAGCTGGGTCAAGTAGTGTGATTATTGTCTATTTTTTGCTGGGTAGGTTAGTTCAGGTAAGGTACTACCCTACCCGACATAACAGTATAATTTTTGGGTCGGGTAGCTTAAAGCAGGTAACAGGTAATTAGTAGTGTTACTCATCGCTCCCTCAAATGGTAAAGAGTTAACAGTTTTTAGTCAGAAAACCCTAAATACGCAATCCCTGGTATTTATTGCTTGGAAGGAGAACATTGTAACTTGCAAAGAACAGTGTGTTTTGAAAGAAAACATCGAAACACAGAAATTGAGGGCAGAAAAGGACTGCATGGCACATCTAGTCTGACCCATAACCCACTGCAACACCTCCGACCACATTTATCCCTGGCTTTATCCCACCTTCTTATCCACCAGGGTTCCCTCATGCTAATCCCATGCATTTTTCAATGTTCTTTATCATTTATGAATGGGCGTGTTTGCATTGAAGTCAATATTCCAAGTTAGAAGACTGAGCTCCCTGCAAACAGTAAACACCAACCATTGCAACGTTAGTTTAGTCTGCCTTTTCTGACTGAAAACTATTAACAGTTTGCCAGCTGGAGCAGGGATGAGGAAGGCTCAGGGTCCCTATTTTTATTCTTAGATTTAGTATGCATGTATGTTACAATGTAACTAAGCTGAAATATAAGCTGACTTGTGTCTAAATATGTTTTTTAGTTTTCCTGAAGATGTTGGCTGCCGTTAAACAGTTTGTCTGGTGCTGTAGCTTATTCCCTGTATGAGGTAATAATACCCATGGAAAATTGTGACGTTACAACAAAGGATTATGATTTCAAGTGGGGAATGAGCTACTGGGGCAAATGAACTCTGAAGGATGAACATCCTTGGCTGGATTTTCAAAAGCTTATGATTGCAGCAAACCCTGGATGGACCAAACATATGATGCACAGAGCTTGTGGCTGTCTCACAGCAGGTGATTGGGATTTTTTATCCTGTGTGCCAACTGCCACGAGTGACAGATAGATAGTTTGTGCCAATCCTGCATACTCTTTTGATGGGGCTTGCACCAAATATATGGTGAAAGCTGCCATAAAGCAGATAAAATGTTGCAACTGTGCCCGACTACTAAAATTGGGTACAGTTGTGGCAAATGAGTCTGGTGTAGCAGTGCCAAAAAATGGGTTGGTAGCTGCCTCCTCTTTGAAAATTCGGCCCCTTTTATTTTACAAATTTCCCCAGTAATAAATAAATAATAAATAATAGGGATGAGAAATCTACAGAAACTATTATATTCGCATGGTAGTGCCACTATACTTAGGGTTTAGTAGGTACTTTAATGTTAAATTACCTTTATCAGCTGCTTGCAGTATACCTCGACCATTTCTCTGTGGATTTCCAGCATGAAACCTTTCACAGTGTGATATGCAGCACAGAATCTCCTAATATGGTAAGTTGGCATAACGTGGTTCAGTGGTTAAGAGATTATTCTGTGTAGATCGCATATTTCTGGCATACCATCATAGCTGCCACATGAGATCGGGGATCTTGGGTGTCTGTCTGTGTGAGGCTGGCTAGTGCTAGTTACTACCCAGCCTGACACTGACAGACACCCTAGATCCCTGATCTCATGTGGCAGCTGACACTCTTAGGAGCGTTCTCTCCTGCCTGCAGCCTTACCCCCAGTACCTGATCCCAAAGCTGGTGCTGGATAAAGATCTGTTCAATTACAGTCTCTCTACATATAACTAAATGCAGGAAATTCTCTGAAAAGATGTTACTGTACTTGTACTACCTCTGATTAGTTTGGTTTGTGTTATTTCTAGGTTACTGTTTGTTAAAAAAAAAAAGGCACGAACATATACTGTTGTGAATACTTCCTTTGGTAGCAGTAGCTGAGACACACATTTTTGTTCAGCATTGTGTAGTTCTTTCTGCTACCGTTGTCTCTGTATTGTAGCCTTTTTCACAATGTACTTTATCATGATTACCCCTGTATGTGATGTCTGAAAAAGTGAAAAGAGATATGCTAATAAAAAGATTAACTGCAATAAATAAATATATATATATATATATATATATATATATATATAAGCAAGAACTGGGAAAAAGATCAAGGGCAGGATTCACAAAAGATCAAAGTGCCACGCAGTTTGCATTGCACTTTGCCATTGCCTAGGTGGTAAAAGTGCTATTCACAGATGGATAGCATAGGGCACTATCTGACTGTAAATAGAGGTGGATAGAGGCAGCAGTAACCCCGTTACAGCTACCTCTAACCCCACTAGCACTGTCCTGACCTGCATTCTCTGAAATGGTCCTGCAATGAATAGTACCGGTGCACTATTTGATATTCGAATGAGCGCACCTCTCACATTGGGGTGGTTAGGCCAAGAAGATGCCCTGGAGCGAAATGGAGTCTGGAACGGGGCATTCCTTATCTAGTCCCCATACCCAAGGGCACTGCCTTTTGTAGAAGGCAAGTAGCTGTGGAGGCCCTTGAAGCCCATCCAACTCGGGCGGTGTTATGCAATGCCAGATCTATTAAAAATAAGACTGCAATTATTGCAGATCTTGTTGGAACAACTGATCTGGCTTGAATCACCAAGACCTGGCTAGATGAAAATGCTGGCACTATTTTGGATGCTGCAATTCCGGCCGTGTACTCGGAGATACACCGCTCGAGACTGGATCACGAGGGGGGGGTGGCAATCTGTTTCAAGACCGAGTTGGGCCTCACGAATGTACCAGTTGAGGGAGTTTAATCATTTGAGTGTACCATGGTGGTCAGTGTAGGTTGCAGGTTAGCCCTCATCTACCACCCACCCATGGGCGAGATGCGATTCCTGCATGAAGTAGCTGGTTTCATCACCGACATGGCATTGGAGTCACCCAGATTGATGGTACTGGGTGACTTCAATGCCTGGGTCAATGACGAACTCTTGCAGTTTGGAAAACACTTCCTCCAGCTATTGACATCTCTGGGCCTCACACAGGTTTTTACCTCTGCCACCCATAAACACGGACACTCTCTTGATCTGGTTTTCCTCCTGGGGATCAAGGTCTCCTATTTGGAGGTGGAACCTGTTGGTTGGTCTGATCACTACATCGTGAGGCTCAACTTTTGTACCCCTCTTCGAAGGTCTGCCACTGTGGAGATGGTCAGTTACCGCTCTATACAGGAGATGAGTCCTGGAGGCCTAGCGGCGGTGATCGACCTTTCAGAGTTTCTGGTGGCCAGTACGAGTCCAGAGACTTTAGTGGTGGCCTATAATAAGGCCATTTCTGTAGCCCTGGACTTGATTGCTCCTCTCCATGTTTGTCCACTACCCCTTCACCCTCGGGCCCCCTTGGTTTGATGGGTCTTTGAGAGAGTTGCAGCGAGTAGGACCTAGGTTAGAGCGGTGCTGGTGGAAATCTGCCCTGGAGGCTGACCACCTTAGATTGGTTGAGCATTATCAGACTTATCAATCAGTGCTCTCCCGTAAGAAGGCAGAATTCCTGTCCGGGGAGATCGATGCCGCTCAGAACCAACCAGCTCAGCTCTTCCGAACTGTTGACAGATTGTGCAACCCAACCTGTCTGCAGCTCCGAAGACCTTTTTCGCAAGTGGAGTGCGATGAACTTGCTCGGTTCTTTGTGGATAAGGTGGCCGACATCAGGTCAGAAATTCTTTCAACTCGCACTATGGGGGCTGCTGATGATCAGTGTTTGACTTCCTGGAGTACCTTTGCCTTACCCGAGCTCACGAATGTCATGCGGATTGTCCAGAGTATGCACCCTGCGTGATGTAGTTTGGACCCGGGCCCAAATTCCTTGATTACGGGTTGTTGGGATTTGATCAGCTCAGTCCTGGCACAGATAGTCCAGTGCTCCCTCGAATCTGGTGAGTTCCCAAACTCCATGAACCCCCCTCCTAAAGAAAGCTTCTTTGGACCCGGACTCTCTGGCCAACTACAGACCAATCTCAAACCTTCCCTTTATAGGGAAGGTGATTGAGAAAGTAGTAGCGGTACAGCTGGATGATCACCTGACCATCCATAACATCTACTAATCTCTCCAGTCCAGTTTTCAAAAGAGGCACAGTATGGAGATGGCACTGGTTCGGGTGCTCAATGATCTCCTGATGGCGAGAGATCGGAGAAGCTGTTCTTATCTTGTTTCTCCTTGATCTCTCCTCAGTCTTTGACACTGTAGGCCATGGGGTGCTGCTTGGACATCTGAGGTCAGTCTGTGGATTGACAGGTACGGTCCTCAGGTGGTTTACATCTTTCCTCACTGGCAGGAGTCAGAGAGTGGTGTCTGGGATTTTTTTCTCGAACCCATTCTCCCTGCCATGTGGGGTACCTCAGGGTTCAGTGTTGTCCCCCATGTTGTTTGCAGTGTATATGCTGCTCCTTGGAGACATTGTAAGATGGTATGGGCTGAGGTTTCATTGCTATGCTGATGATACCCAGCTCTACTTGTCTTTTGGTCCTGACCAGGATAGAGCTGTCTCGGTATTTAATACCTGCCTTGCCCGATATCCAGGACTGGATGAACTCAAGTTGGTTAAAGCTGAACACCAGAAAGACGGAGGTGATGGTAGTGGACCTGGGTCACCGGATAGAGGGGTTGTGGGCTGATCAGCCCTCTGGAATTTTCTCGGGGGCTGTCAGATCCTATCCTCTGAACAGGTGCGAAGCCTGGGGTAGTGCTTGATGATGGGAAGACTTTACGAGATCAGGTCTCAGGCATCATCAAGACTTCCTTTTTATCATCTTAGGAATATCTCCAGGATTAAGCACCTGGTTCCATCCAGTGACTTGCCTACATTGGTCCATGCCTTTGTGACCTCACACCTTGATTATTGCAGCTCCCTGTACTTAGGGCTTCCTGGGGTTGATATCCGCCTCCTGCAGCTCGTGCAGAACGCAGCAGCACGATTGTTGATGGGGCCCCTCGGGCTTCCCATATTACTCCTGTGGTGCACGATCTGCACTGGCTGCCGATTAGGTGGTGGATCACCTTTAAAGTTGGTTTACTGACTTATAAAGCCCTACATGGACTGGGCCCCAACTACTTGAAAGAGCTCCTTGTGCCTTAGTGCCTGGTGCGACAGTTACGTTCAGCTGACAAGGGGTTGCTGGAGATTCCAAGGGTGTCTTTGAAATCTTCTGGGGCCCGTGCATTTTATGCATGTGGCCCCAACTCTTTGGAATTCTCTACCCTGTCAGCTTCGGGAGTGCACGACTGTGGGAGGGTTTAAACAGGTGCTGAAAACCTTTTTATGATGCCATGGTTTTGGTGGCACCAAATAATTTGGATGCTCTGTTATTTTGTTACTTATTTTATTCTTATGTTCACTGCTTTTATCATGATTGCTTTTATCTTTTTGTAAAAGCCTTGATGGCCTGAAAGGCGCCTGTGTGAAATAAAATTTATTATTATTATTATTATTATTATTCACAAAAGCAGCCATACAAATGAGAACATTGGGCATGCAAGGCACTAACTGGCCATTTGCGTGCCCATTATGGACTCATTTACATGGGCTGTGTGTGTCCTAGCACTGTCCCCCAGCCCTACCCATTGCAAGCCATAGTCACTCGCACACTAGTGGTACATCTCCGACCCCAAATTGCCATTCCTGTATAAAGAAAATAACTACCCTGGTAGTCTAGTGATCCTTCCCCTCCCTGTTTTCTGATCACTGTCCCGATAGTTTAAAAACTTGACCCCTGGTAGTCTAGTGGTCCCTCCCCAATCCCCACGTGCCATGCACATAGCATAATAAAAATCCCTCTGGTAGTCCAGTGGTCCCCCCACCCTATCCCAATCCCTTCCTACCATAAAGTGTTACATTACCTTGGTGGTCTAGAGGTCCCCCACCCATCCCCATGCTTCCTGTATAGGGCACTGTGTAGTTTTCCCTGGTGTCTAGTGGACCCCCCACCCACCTACCCTGTGAGGGATTGCCCACCACCCACTACCCCCCCAACCTGACCCCAGAGTGGTGACCAGCACAGCCCTCCTCTCCCCTCCATGGCTGGCCTCTGACGGAGCTCTCAACGAGCATGTACTGTCTACAGTACGCACTCATTGACAGTGTTTGACTGCTTGACCAGTTTGACATTTAAAGTAGCCCAGAGGGGGTGAAGGAAGAAATAGGGGAAGCAGAAAGTGGGCCACCACAAGCTGAGAGAGAGAGTAGAGAGAGATACCAATGGGAGAGAGTCCTTAGGATGCAAGTTATTCAAGAAAGCAGGGGTTAGTAAAGGAAGAAAGTGGAAAAAAGAACAATCAAAGGAGAAAGGTGTGGAAGGGAGAACAATTAGAAAAATGAGAACGCAGCAAGAAGAGAAGTGAGGGGTGTCAAAATGAGGCAAGGTCTACATCAGAAACTCTATGAGGAGAGAATGAAAGAGTTCAATATGAACACCCTGGAGGAGAGGAGGGAGAGCGGGGATATTATGTAGACCTTTAAATACCTCTTGAGGGTTAATATGATACAGGAAGGAGATACAGTATGTTTCAGAGAAAAAGGTGCTGTAGAACAAGGGGTCACGATACAAAGGTGAAAGGAGGTAGATTCAGGCGAGATGTGAGGAAGTACTTTTCACAGAAAAGGTGGTGGATTCCTGGAACAGTCTTCCATGGAGGTAGTGGGGTGAAACCTGTAGTGGTTTCAAAAGTGCCTGGGACAGGTACAAAGGAATCTTAGGAGGAAGGAAGGTGGAAGAGATAGTGCCATAGGGCAAGATGAGTCTGCAGCAAAAGTGATCCCTAATTAAAAATGGTCAAACTTAGAAACTGGGCACTCACCAACCAATATAGCTGGACACCACAATATTTCAGCTTCCACCATCAATAAAGTTTACTCACATCCCTTACGTGGGTTACAAACATACATCTAACTACGTTTCGGACATTTATTTGTGTCCTTTATCAAAATCTTTGTTAAAGGACACAGCAATGTCAATCTCATTTGGCATATGTTTGTAACCCACAAAGGATGTGAATAAACTTTTTTGATAGAGAAAGTTGAAAAGTTGTTGTGTCCAGCTATATTGGCTGGTGAGTGCCTGGTTTCTACAGTTTAAATGTTTACAATGCAGCAAGAGCACCACCACCACCACCCCAGTGCACACTTCTTTGTTTGGTATAATTAACAATGGGCAGACTAGATGGCCCCAGTGTTCATTATCCGCCTTCAGTGTCTATGTTTATGTAATCCCCCTTTGGGAGATTACTAGTCACAGTATCTTGGAAGACAGCAAAAGTTGAGTGGGGAGCCAGCAGCTGCAAGTTGCAGAGTGCCCTGGCAGCCTGCATCAATTCGTGTATGGATCCAGTGGCAAGAATGCTGCAAGGAGTGTAGTGTCCAGAGAGTGAATTGCCTTGGAACTCCGCAGGATGTGTAGCCCATTCTCAATTAGGAGACAGTTGCTGTCAGTCCTGGGAATGGGTGCAGACATCATGAGGGATCCCACAAATCCCCAAGCCATGAGGACTGCATGTTCTGAGGAGGACCCGCTGAGCCAGTATGGAGGGGGCACAGAGAGAGAGATATGGGGATAGTTGAGACTAGAGATGCAGCAAAGTTTTACTTCGTCTGTGAATTTTCAATGAAGTCACCAAATTCACCTCCGTGGATCAATTTGTGAAGTTGCCCCATTAATTGACAATTCACCATTTGTAACTTTCTCTTGCTTTGGGTTTTTTAAGTGCAAACTGCACATAAAAAAACAGCCAAGGAGAAGTTACAAATTAGAAATCCCCCAAATCTCCCCGCCGTGCCAATTGCCAGCCCTAATGTAAACAACAAATATATATATCTTAAGTCCCTGGTATGTGGTGCCCCCCCCACCTCCCTGCCAATCTCCAGTCCTAATGTAAATAAAATATATATTAAATCCCTGGTGTCTAGTGGTCGTCTCCCCCACCGATCACTGGCCCCAATGTAAAAAGATATATAAATCCCTGGTGTCTAGTGCCCCCCACCACTGATCACTAGCCCCAATGTAAAGAAAAAATAATCATCAAGTAAATTCCTAGGTGGGGTCCACTAGACACCAGGTTTTTAATTGGTGATTTGTTTTTTTACACTGTGGTCGCTGCGCTAAGTCTTAGTTATAAAATAATTAAACTATAAATCTACAAGTATAAAAAAATTAGCTTTAAAATAAAGAATGGGCAGTATGGATCACCTTAGGGTATAACCAGTGTCACTGGAAGAAGCAGAGGAATGCTTTGATTTATTTGGTTAATCTTGGATGGAACTGACCAATGTTGGTGACTTCTAGGGGATCAGGTGCTTGGACGGTATAGTACATAGGCCTCTGAAATTTGATGTCATGATCTGTTGGTTCTTTTGTCCTGAATCCAGTTACAATTAAATGTTATTTGTTAACCATGTACACCTTTTCTAATATGCCTAATATAGCATCACATGGTGGTCAACTACACCTAATTCATATTGGCGGCTATTCCCCAAAGTGCAAAGTGGCTACGCACTGTGGATCAGGGGCACGTAGCCACTCTGTGCCCCCCACCGCACACAGCGCCTGATTCACCAAGTGGGCACAGGACTGGTGAGCACCCGATCCCCTGCTCACGTGCTGGAATCTGAGATGGGGACAAACCAGGATATCCATGGGGTTATCCTGGCATTCTGCATCATTCACCAACATGTAGAGTGCCATAAGTGCAGCAGTGCTTATAGAGGGCAGGTGTACTAGCTATGCACCCCTCAGGTTGATACTGCCGGATCTGCCATTGCAGGCAGTGGGTCATTGGACCCCAGCAGGATGGAGCCCCTGATGTTAGGGGACCATGAGTGGGCTGGAGTGAGCGGCCAACACATGCCTCCCCGGCAGCTCTACTGGCACTCAATGCACCCACATTGGGATGGCACCAGCCTGGTGCAAGGGATCCACTTGTGGACCTGGGTAGAGCAGCTGATTGGCCCCCGACCCAGGTCCGCAACTCTGCCCACACGTACCTGTGAGCCATGGGGTGGGGCCGTTCTAGGGAGCCAAGTGGGGACCACTGCTTTGTGAATGCAGTCCCCATGCAGATCTCCTGTGGGTGTGGAGCTGCGTGCCATTATGCGCCGGCTCCACGCACTTTAGAGAATAGCCGCCAATGTGTAATAAAACAGTGTCAGAAAGGCAATGGCCATTTACAACAAAAGGGGAGGTGCAGTATTGTAGCTGCACACAGCTAGGCTCACCCAATTCTGACTTTCCCATCACTCTCTAACTGGCATAACCCAGAGAAAATCAATGTGACCACAGCCCATGGTCATGGACTTTTCATAGTAAAGGTTTTGATAAGATGTAATGTGTTGGGTATTTTATTGTGATAAGAAAGTATTATATTAATAGTAAGTAGTTTTTTAATTGTTTTTAAATCAAGGTCATTCGCCCCTTTGTAAGGTTTCACATTCAGATCTTGCCCTAGCAACCTCCCAGCCCAAACAAGCCCTCACTTGGTCCATCATCTTCAATGGCATGACCCTCTCTTTCACTCCCATGGTAGGGCATTCTGGGGCCTACCATCTCAGTAGCACAATCTGGAGTGGGTCAGGTGATGAGGGTATAGTATTCAAGAGTACTAACTGTTATTCTTCTGAGGCATGCTGTCCCCATGGAAAATGGTGGTGAGGGCCTGAAGTGCAAATGCAGCGGTATGTCTGTATAGAAGAGCTAGCTAGCACCCCACTCCTGTTCCCCCACAGTTGGGCACTGCATACAATCTGCCCTCTATGGCACCATGGGACAGACGCTTATCTGGATAACTTTCTCTCTCCTCCAGAGATTGGAAGCATCCAGACAGATGCTACCACAACCTCTTATGACCGTTAGTAGAGATCCAGGCTCAAAGCACCAAATCGTTGGGTGGGGTGGGGACCAGGATGTTGGGGTACTACCTGTTAGGGTGAGGGAGTCCACTAGACACCAGGGTTTAATTGATGATTAAGTTTTTACATTGGGGTCAGCGATGGTGGGGGGACCAACTAGACAGCAGTGATTTGGGCCAGCAATTGGTGGGATGAGGGGTACGGGGTCCACTAAACACCAGGGATTTAATGGATTATATTTTATTTATATGCTGGGGTCGGTGATTGGTGGGGGGACACCCACTACTAGTAGACAGTTTTTGCTACGAAGTGTGGAATTTCGCTTGAGTGCCATTCACAAAATCATGCACAGAGTATATTTTGCCAACTTCGCACATCTCTAGTTGACAGTTTGGGTGCCTGTGAAGAATAATGGGCTGTTAGGCACAACAAATTGTTTTGAGATTTGTGCTGTCTTCAAACATTTGTGACCATAGCAGTCCCGAGTTAATGCTACCCTAAAGACTGTGCAGCCTTCTCGGTCCAGGTAAAAGCTGCTATTTTGGCTATACTGTTTTGGATTTACAGGTTATTAAAGATGGTCAGGGGGAATTGAAACTTGCCTCTTTCAAAAAGAAACAGAGCTAAATTCAATCTTGTATTTTAATAGTCACCACCAGAGAAGTCAAACTGAAAATATCCACAAGGGACAGTCTGTAAGGCTTAAAAGGAATTGCAGCAAGCAAGACACTTACTATGGAGGTACCCAGGATTTAAAGGATGTTGTTTAGGCCCAGGTTAGAGAGGAATGTATAGATAAGGCTTCACAAGCAGTAGATAGATCAGATAAAGCACAACTATTACAAGAGAGACCAAATGGAAGTAACAATTTTAATGACACCGATACGGTTTATTTTATTACTACCTACAGTACACAGTCACATTTTCTTAAAAACATAATTTTGAAAATTTGGCAGATTTTAAATACAGAAACTAAACTTGCACATATTATATCAAATACACCCTGATTTGCGTACAGGAGAGAGAGATGAATATAGGGGATAGGAATATGCACAGTTTTTATAGAGTAATATTCCAAGATAAATGGTAACCATTCACCCAAAGGGACAAATGTAGGAATTGTAAATTCTGTGAATATATTGTGACTGGTGATGAATTTTCTGTAATAAATGTGGATAAAACTTTTCAAGGTACCAGTTATATTAATTGTAACACTACATCTGTGGTATATTTAGCAACATGTAAATGCTATAGTTTTATGTCAGTAAAACAAGTCAGAAATTGAAAGAAAGAATGGGTGAACTCTTGGGAAGAATTCGAAAAGGATTTGAAAATACTCTGGCACTACATGTGGCAACATCTAGTGGGAAAATAAGCTTACATTTTTCATGATAAAAAGGTGAAGTTGGGACCCAGAAGGAGTGATTTAGACAAACTATTACTCCAAAGGGAAACCTTTTGGCAATTTAAATTGAAAGTGGGTAATGGGTCTGGATTATACAAACAATTTCAATTAGCACGATATTTGTGAATTTTTTTTCATATGTGACAAAAATTTAAACTTTTTCCACTGGTGTTTGTGATTGTACATAATCCTTGTATATACTAAATTCTTTGCAAAGAACTTTGTTACTGCATCAGTTAGGTTACAGCAACAAAAGTTTGGAAATGTGGTGTTTAGGTTTCCAACCCAACACCCCACCTCATCCATGCACCAACAGGTCATTAGGGGTGCCATAGAGATTGCCAGCCCTAACACTCACCCTATTCCATAAGTAAATAAGCTGATATAGGTACAGAATAGGAGAATGGATTGAGCATTAGGGCTGGCAACTCCAAGGCACATTCAATGCCATTTGGTGCATGGAAGGTGGTGGGTGTTAGAATTGGAAACCCTAACACCACATTTTCCAAACTTTTGTTGCTGTGACCCTAACTGTTGCATTAATGAAGTTTTTTGCAAAGAATTTCCAATTTTGAGAAAGTATAATCTTAGCCATGGCCCTCCCATCCACCATAAGTGTAGAGAGCTTGTAATTGTATCCTTGTTTTCCTGAGTGAGTGCAGTGCCGTCTCAGTCCATAATGGTATCCATATATACATGTGAGAGTGAAGGCCCCTCTGGGCCCTGTGATTCTATCCATGCATAATTTTGCAGATAGAGTAGTGGTATCTTTATTTGCCCTTGGGAGCACAGGGCCCTCTTGGCCCTGTGTTCCAATACCTAGTGTACAGCATCAAAAATACCTCACATTGAAATCTTATCCTACAGAAAACACAGCAACAAACCACTAAAGGCACATAGGTGGCACAAGCCCTTCTTCCCTGGATATTTCGAGCAAAAGTGCAAACCATTTCTTAACAGAATAGTGGAAAAGAAACAACTCTGTAAACTTCCCATTACAATGTTATCCAATGGGAAATTAAGCAAAAGTGAAATCTGCAGATGTCAAAGCAAAAGTAATATATTTTCACCAAATGAGCAAAAGGAACATCTCATGAGGCAAGCCCTTTGCACCCTGAAAATTTCAGCCCAAATTCCTGCTGTTTCTTTGCTATGAAGTGACAAAGAAACAGCCACAAAACTTAATTTTTTCTATAAATTGTGAAAAAGAATCCTTTTCCTCATTTCCTTAATCACAATTTGCAGAAAAAGAAAATCCTTTTCGCAAATCGTGAAAGAGGATCCGTTCACAAATCATTTTTCGCAATTTGTGGTAAAAGCAAATCCTTTTTCGCAAATTGCAGAAAAAATCCTATGTTAGTGGTAAAAATTTTCTGTGACTTGCGGCAATGGATTTCCACTAATTAACAAATCTACATTTTTTAAATACGTTATCAAAAAACTAACCCCAGAATCTGATTCCTGGGGCCCCGATTAGGTAAATACAACTGTTGGTGTTTACTAATCCCCTGTATTATTTTACTAATTTAAGTTTGCTTCCCTCACAAACAGAAAACAAGATGGTGGCAGCACAAACTTCAGTTCCACATTTGCAGAACAGGATTCCGTGTTTGCGAATGAGGATCCTACATTTGTGGTCAGGGCCAGGACCCACAAAGCTTTGACTGGGTGCAAACCCAGTTTGCCAAACAAACTGGGCTTTGTGAATAGCTGGTATTCACAATGCCCAGTTTGCCCCCACAAACTAGGTTTGCACTCAAGCAAAGTAGTGAGGGGGGGCTGCAATGCAAATGAGTGGGAGGGGACCTGCATATCTGCATAGTCCCATTCATAAAAGTTTTGCTCCATGCAAGGGCCTTTGTGAAAGCCCTTGCATGGAGCAAATTACTGCAAAAAAAAACCTGGTGGTAATCCACACAAGCCTAGTGGTTGGTGGAGGTACTGCAGCCCCCCACCACCTTCCCTGGCCCCTGATCACCTACCCCATATAGTAACATACTTTTCTGTAGTGTAGTTGTCCCTCTCTGGTCCCCGGTCCCTGTTCTCCTGATCTCCCACCCGTTAATGAAAAAATAATACTCCATATTGTAGGGACCCTCCCTAGTCCCCAATCTCCTGAACTGCCATTTGTTAATAATAAAAATATGTTTCCATAGTGTAGGGTTCCTCCCCATTGCCCGATAAATGTATCTCCCACCCATTGATGAAAATAATAACTTTCCAAACTGTAGGGTCAGTTCCCCCCTTCCTGGTCACCAATTCCAAAATAAAGAATATGTTTCCATAGCATAGTGTCCCACCCCGGTGCCGGATCCCTCACTCAATGTTGTTAAACCCAATTTCCATAGTGTAGTGTCCCACCCCGGTGCCTGATCCCACACTCAATACTGTTAAACCCAATTTCCATAGTGTAGTGTCCCACCCCAGTGCCTGATCCCACACTCAATATTGTTAAACCCAATTTCCTTAGTGTAGTGGTCCACCCCATCACAGATTGCTGTCACCAAACAGACATATGCCCAGTCCCTGGTAGTCTAGTGGACCCCCAACCCCCCAATCACTTCGATAATCATATACCACCCCATTCCCCCCTCCCCAGCACAGATGATGGTTGGTGAGCACAGCCTCCTCACAGCTCCACCGCTGCCCACTGACTGAACTGTCAATGAGAACACGTAGTATACGCACAAGCCCATTGGTTGCTACACTATGGAAAATTATTTTTTCAGTAACAGGTGGAAGATCAGGAGATCGTAGACCAGGGAGGGACCCTACACTATGGAAAATGATTTCTTTCATTAACAGATGGGAGATCAGGAGATTAGGAATCATGAAGGGACCCTACACTATGGAAAATTATTTCTTTAATTAATGAGTGGGAGATCAGGAGATTGGGGCCCGGGGAGGGACCTTACACTACGGAAAACTATTTTTTTCATTAACAGATAGCAGATCAGGAGAGCGGGGTCCGGGGAAGGACCCTACGCTATGGAGAATAGTTTTTCTTACCATCGGGTCCATGATTGGGGTGGAGGAGGGCACCACTAGACTATAGAGAGATGCAGCTGCCTGGGCTTGGGCTGGTGGGGGCCCTGCACCACATAATAATGGCATGCAAATAATCTCATAAGGGCATGCTAATGGCCACTAGTGCCTGTACATGCCCAATTGGCTCATTTGCATGGCCTGCTCATGAATATCACTTTAGCGCCTGAGCACTATTGGCTGTGGGCCATTTTCCTGGCTGGCTGTGGGGGCAGCACTACTGGGTATTCCACTGCTTTTCCTGGGTTAGCATTGCCCCCGCCAGCCCCTATTCAGTTGGATAGTGCATCATACTATTCGACTGTGAATATCTCCATTTCCCATCAGTGCAACCAGGGAGTACAGCGCAAACATTTGCATCCACATTGCGTTCTTTTAGTGATTCCTGGCCAAGAATCCTATTTTGAGCCTCACATCTGACTTTTCCATAGGAAATAATGGAAAACTTTAGAATTTAATAACTTTGGTCCTCATTAATATTTTTCACCAAACATTCAAAAGGCACCACTGTGACCTAGGACCTATACACCCTGAAACTTTCAGACCAAAATTCTACACAGTTTTTGCACAACTCGGTGACAAAAAAGTTGACAAAAAATGGTAATTTACACATTTTGTGACACTCCATATCTCCGCACCTACACATTTGACCAGAATGAAACTTGCCACATCAAGAGATCTTTAGTCCCTGATGACATGTGAAAATGTTGTGTGAATTGTTTGAGTGGTTGCATAGTTATTAAAGTAAAAAAATTGCCAGTTTAACATAGAAGTGAAGATTAAACCCTAACTAAAGGGGTGCGACCACGTCTCTATAGCTAGGGTTGAGTATCCTGTTTAATGTTAAACCTCTAAATTTGGACATTAATATCTTTGGCTCCCTTTGCAGAAATGAGCTGAAATTTTGCATGTGTTGTCTAGGAGGCAAGATCTTGATGTGCAGAAATCTTTGTGATGGCAGCTTCTGAGATTCACATGTGTAATTTTTTTGTCAAAATCTAACTTTTTTCCTATACTTAACAAGATTGTTTTTTTTTGCCCTCCCCTACAGCCTACATGGAATAGAATTCTCCCCCAAACTTGCCGGTCCCAATGTAGTGCCTTTGACAGATCTGGTGAAAAAATATTAAAGGGTTCCCGAGTTATAAGGCTATAAAATTTAGAATTTTCTGACCTGCGCATGCGCAGTAGGGTTTTTCAGATAACATTCTGTGGTCAAAGTAAAAATTCAATGCCACAGATGCTTTCGCACCACTTGCTTGGCAGGGCACCAAACATTTTTTGTGCCGTGACAACCACCATCTTGTTGATCTTTTCCATGAAGCATCAAACGTGGAAAATACATAAAAATGTCATGATTTTAAAAAACAAACATCAGAACCTAGCTAAACAGAACCCGTTTAGATACATTCTGATGTTTGATTTTTAATATAATGCAGTGGCCACAAATACCTTTTCTGGGCACCCAAAATCCCAGGTGCCTAGCTTTGTGAGAGGAGTGCTTCCCGGAAATGTAGAATGAATACATCACTGTAGGCTTCAACTGATGCTACCGTGCTTCCAGAATAGATTGTTAGATAACGTAATTAAAGTCAGTCAGCTATTTCTGTGCTGCTGATACTATGCCATACTAGGGGGTGTTTTTTATTGTTATTTACCAAAACCTTGCAATTGGGCAAAATGCTTAAGTTCACATATTATTAATTCAATGCAAAGAAGTGCAAAGTAATGCACCTGGGAAACAAAAACCCAGGAGAAGAGTACAAAAAGGCAGGGGAGGTACAAACAACAACAATAAATGGAAAAGGACCTGGGGGAAGTCATATCAGATGACCTAAAAGTGGATAAGCAATGTGAAAAGTCAGTAAGGAGAGCTGGGGGGATACTGGGATGCATAAGGAGGGGCATCACCAGTAGAAAAAGGGAAGTGGTTATCCCTCTGCACAGACGGTTGGTGAGATCCCATCTGGAGTATTGCATGCAGTTTTGGAGACCCAACTATGCAAGGACATAGACAGGATGGAAGCAGTCCAAAGGAGGGCAACTAAAATGGTGCAGGGTCTGCATCAGAAACCATATGAAGAAAGACTGAGAGAGCTTAATATGTATACCCTTGATGAAAGGAGGGACAGGGGGACATGATAGAAACTTTCAAGTACTTCAAGGGAATCAACAAAGTCCAGGAGGGTAGCATCTTTCAGAAAAATAGATGTGCAAGAACAAGGGGGCACAATTTAAAGATAGAGGGGGGATGACTCAGGGGTAATGTGAGGAAATTCTTTTTCACAGAGGGAGTGGCAGATGCAGGGAACCACCTTCCTGGGGAGATTGTGGGGTCTAAAACAGTGGGGGAATTCAACCATGCATGGGACAGATATAAGGCAATAATATTGGGGGGGTTGCAAGAAGTAGGCTGTTGGTTAACTAGAATCTGCAGCTTATCCAATAGGTAGGAAAATGGGCAGACTGTGTGGGCCAAGTGGTCCTTATCTGCTGTCAAAGTCTATGATTCTATGTTTCTATCCTAAAATACCTTCCCTAAAGCAGGCAACAGTGGGAAGTATTGACCTCTAGTTTTGGATGCACTCAGACTTTAAATGCTTGCTGGACATATGAAATTGATTAAAATGCTGGAGACTTGAAAGGTACTGTTCTGTGAAACAGTTTAAAAGCCACATGCTGCTCTACTTCTTCACTCTGCCAAACATGGTGGGGGGGCATGGAGGAGAGCAAAGATGGTTGGGGAACTGGCCATGCAGCCTGCATGGCCAACAAATAGTGTGGATGACTCTCACTGCTTGAGTTCTGTGCTCAAAGCCATAGTAGCCATGCAGTTGCTAGATAACAGCACATTTGCAGTCCATTGAAGTACTTGGACTCCCAGAAGTGATGGTAAAGTATTAGCATCTGTGGGTGTTTTAGTCAGCTGACAGTGGCGTCCCATGCAAAGTCAGAAAAAGATGGTCAGAAAGAGTGATTGGAGGGTATGAAATAAATAGGAATGATACTTCATAAACCACTGATTCTAGGCTGTCATATTGCTGTGATGGATATGCAGGGTTCTATGATAATGGTGAGTGCGAATGGCGACTTAATTATAGCAACATTAGGGCAGCAAAACAATTTCACCACCCTGACATCCTTGGAGCGTGGAAGAATGGCGCTGGGGACTGAAAACACTTGCTTTCAGCGGGGGCCTGTGCCCCCCACACCACCCCACACAGGCTTCTCCCACACCCTCCTACTTAAGGATTCTCAGCTCCGGGGTGTATGTTGGGGTGTGAAAGCAAAAATTACAAGTTTTGGTCCAGGTGCAAGAAGAGCACAGTAGCGCCTGGACTGGACCCAAACCTGGAACTCCAGCACCTGGCGAGGCTAACCCCTGATGCCACAGTTCAGCTTGGCAGCCGACCGAAGCACCACCTTCTACATTCCCTCTACCCCCTCCCAGGCCATGCTCGCCGTGCTCACTCCCCCCCACACATGTGTACATGTAGTGACATCTTGTCGCTAGGGTCGCCTACCCCACCACATCTGGTTGCCCTCCCTGTCCCCTTGCCTTTCGGGCTTTCGCCCATATCGCGTCGTTGTTTCAGACTGTGCTGTGATTCAGGCACCCACCTCATGTGCTAACACATGCGGTGTTATGGTTTGTAAAAAAAGAAAAATAGACACAGTTTGAGTAAAATATATTTTTCTGTATTTCAATGGGGCTCGCTTACTCAAAGTAATCAAAAAATAATTTGAAAAATTTCATCCATACCAGTGAATAAAAGTAAGCACCTGTCTGCACTTGAACACTGGTATGAAGAGTAGCACTAAAAAAAAAAAAGAAGAGAAAACCTGTTTTACATCCATTGAATACTGTGTTTATTTGTGAGGAAAGATGAACAGCAGCATTGTCTTGATCACCTTGCAGTTTATCAGGGAAAACTGGCTTAAATAAGCAGACTGTCGGTCACTATGGAAACAGCTTACACCAGCGATAATAGTATACAATGACTACACTTTTTTACATGAAAATACACAGAACAATTCAATATTTATTTACTGTTATCAAATGATATGAACTCATAAAACCGGCAATATCACTAAATGTGCCCAGCCTCATCTCGCAAATCCAAACCAGGACAATGACTGCATCAGATATGAATTCAAGGTCAACTAGACTTTAGCAAACTTCTCTGTAACAGAGATAATTAAAAAGGGCTACTAAAACAAATACTTTGCTAACACATTTGGCTTGGATAAATGTCTGATGGCCAGCCTCATAATGTTAATATAAGAGCAGTTTCATGAACTTTACTGCTTCTGACCTCAAAGGAGATTATAACCAAAGAGTACATTTTTTTTTCTTTTCTAGGTTTGACATTGCAATTAGAGTAGATGTGACTTTCGATCATCTTGAGAGGACAGTACAGCTAAAGAGAACACTGACACCCCTCACTCACTTCATCAGGAGCGAGCACATCATGATTATCATGCAACACACACAGCTGTGGTATAGTGTTCTAAAGTGGTGGCGAGCATATTTTGTGACTCAAGTCACTAAGTACAAAAATTAAACAAGGTTAAAAAAGAACAGAACAAATTGATTCCACAACACCAGAAATTGGATTATTAGTTCTTTATTCCACTGTAATCAAAATACAAGGTTAGCATTTTCTTCTCCATTGAATACTGCTGTTTTAATATTTCAGTGGTTTATGTACGTAGACCAGACCATATGATCACATTATTTATACACTGAGTAGATTTGAATGTTCATAAGGTATATTTTAAAAATATGTAATTACTACATTATAACTATTATTTGATTTATGAGTTTTTTCATTACATTAAAATATATATATATATATTTTTTTTTAAACAATAGGACTGCCAACTTTGAAAAAGCTTATCTAGGAAATGGTGGCACAACTCTGGTCAGAGCCAATACAGCAGCTCAGTGTGACAAGAGTTGGTGAAAGCAAGTAAAGAATACTTGGAGCTCTTGCTGAACTCTCATTCTCCCAGCGTCTGCCTTACCCAAGATGGTGGCACTGCCAGAACTGCGAGTTGGTGGTCATCTTGGATACAGGGGCCATCACTTCCTCAGTTGAAAAAATAGTGTCCTGCAAAGGGTGTGTGTCTATGCAACTCACGCATGGGAAAGGGCCGCATAAACAGAATGACTGGTCATTTGCCAAAGCACTGTGGAAGCAAACCGGACAGTGGTCTGGTCATGTGCTTCCACAGTACTCTTTTACAGATGATGGCATAATGTCTGCAGAGATCTGCCCATGCAGCCATAAAAATGTATGCCAAGGGCAAAACTTCAGCTGATTTTAGATGTACTCAGCCTCTTACTCTCAGTGATTCATTTGTGTGGATAACATAATCACTGCCTGCACTCTGACACTGATCTATGTACAGGACCAAAAGAGAAAGCTGTGAATGAATAGCAGGTTAGCTTTACTGATAGACTTGATATTCCTGTTGTAAAAAGCCCACATTGTCTTAAGTCTGACTCCCTCTGCAGATGCACCCTTGCTATACACAGACCAAAACTTCCCACATGCTCATGGAAGAAAGAAAGCAAACAAAACAGCACACGTAGGTGATTGAATGCAGGCCAGTGAGTACTGTTTGATTTTTAAATACCATCTATATTGCCCTTGTCCTTTCCTTTGTGCAGCCGCTTAGCAACTCAATTGAATCTCTCTTCCACTCTGCACCCTAAAAAGGAAAAAATCACAATTAAACTGGTGAGAAGTGCCCAGCTCTCCTCAGTAATGATCCCCTCCTGAAGTTGATTTTCTCCCATATCACAAAAAAAAAGCCTGCTGCTGTGTATTGTTTGGCCGGTGCTAACCCTGGGTTAAAATACATAGCTGCATAAATATATTTCTGAGAACTAGGCTGTTGATAAGCAGAACTAATATTTTTAAATCTTCATGACACACTGACTGCCTATTATCTCTCCAGAAGGAAAGTATTGTATCTCATATTCATAGCACTAGTGTAGAATACAAATCAAACACGTTAATGATGACATGCAAGCTCTTTTTAATATCAAGAATTGGAATGGAACTTCAAAAAACATCATTATTATTTATCTGAGATGGAATATAGAGAAAAACAACATATATGTTAGTAGTGATACCTTTCATTGGACTAACAAAATTATTTCTGAGACCAGCTTGAGAGAAAACTGCCCTCCAGGTCAGACTGAAAACAAATGAATAGCAAGACAGATATAGAGGTTGGATGTAGATTCACCACATTTGTTCAAACCAAAAGGAGAGGGACAGACATCTTAGTACACTAAAAGAATCTTGCAGACAGATGGGCTATAAAACCAGCACCACTGACAGGAATATTCATTCTGCACCCAGTATGCCTAGGGAAGAAGTACTAATGAATAAGCCACAGAGAACATCTGAATGCACACCTCTGGTAGTAACCTCAATCCCAAACTGGAAAAACTACAGAAAATAATTAAAGATCTACAGCCTTTACTGTCTGAAGATGAGACTCTAAAAAATATATTTCCCACTCCACTAATGCTTGCCTTCTGCCAACCATCAAACCTGAAGCAGAAACTGGTGCAAAAAAAATTCCCACAAAGCTCCAGCTAAGTGATAAAGGTACAAACCCATGCAAAGCACCTTGCTGCAAACTATGTACACATATCTCTCCTGAGACATGTGTCATTCGTAATGGAAAAACATGTAAAATCCAAAACTCATATTCCTTTTCTTCTAGCAATGTAGTATATATGATACAATGTAGAAAATGTGAGGAAGGTTGCTATAGTGGTGAAACTGGAAAGGAACTCAAAACAATAATTTTTGACACTAAAGAAAAGGACTTAATAAATATCTTGATTTTAAGCATATTACCATTGATTATGCTTAAAACAGTGCTTCAGAGTTCCTCTTGAACCATCGCATCAACACCCTCTGGCTCTTTTAACAGGTACCTTTTAAAGACAATGGTATTTTTTCCTGTCTTGATTTTTTACCAATGTTAATTGATGCTCCAGACTAAATTGTAGCTGCCCTTTGATCTTGTAAGTTGAGCTCTTCAACAGACACACTCCAATGACAATCAGAGTCTTCCTGTTTGTAAGGAATGTGAATTGAATGTAATGCTTTGATGTGTAAGCTGCTAGTCTATGTCTTGAATCCACAGCCAGCCTCTGCATCTGTCATGATATTCAGCTGTTTTCAGCTTGACCTGAAGAAGAGAGTTTTATCTCTTGAAAGCTAGTCTCAGAAATAATTTTGTTAGTCCAACGAAAGGTATCACCCGCAACATATTTGTTGTTTTTTCTCTATATTGTTGACTGGACTAACACGGCTATCACATTTCTTCTTTTTTTCTAAGATGGAATAAAATCAAACTTGTAATATAAAGTTTTACTTTTGCCGAAATTGCTTAATTTTCTCTAAGGGCAGCTAGGTCTGATTTGTTTTGTCACACTGTGACAGGGTAGTAAACTGGGGGACTTCTAAAGCAACACTGTGAAAATGAACACTCTGGACACCAGTTTCAATCAAATGAAAATTTGCTTTACTTTTCCTGTACCAGGAAATGAAGCAAACAGCATGTATTCAGCTTAACCTAAACTTATCCAGTCTCTTGCTGTCTCCACTTCCATAAGCATGGGGAGAGGGAGGGAGAGATGTAGGACACTGGCAGTGGACTTCAGGGAGGCAGACTTTGTGGGCATGGGAAATATTCTCAAGGATCACTTGAAGAGGATTACATCAATGACAAATGTGGAAAAGAGATGGGAGGTCATAAAACGGGGACTTCATGAGGCAGTCAGGACCTGCGCTAAGATGAAACATAAGGGAGCAAGGTCACATAAACCATGCTGGTGGTCCAGTGAGGTTCAGGTAGCGGTCATAAAAAAGAAGGCGGCCTACAAAAAATATAAAACAACAAGAGGGGATAGGGAAAAGGAAATGTACCATCTTGCATCTAGAAAAGTCACCTGGATGGTGAGGGGGGCAAAGTCCACTAAAGAGCAATGGCTGGCACGAGGATACATGGAGGAAAGGGGTTATTCCGGTACATTGGGGGTGGAGAAAACTAAGGGCCATTTTGGCAGATTGAGCTCAGAAGGAGGGTGCGTGGAAGAGGCGAGGACGAGGCAGAGGTATTAAACGAGTACTTCACCTCTGTGTTCACTGGGGGGGGTGAGATATCTACAAAGCAAGGCACGATAGGGATAGAAGCGGTAGTGAGTGGGATCAGGGGAGCAACAGAAATGGAGCAAGAGGGAGGGAGAGGTACCCCAGGGGTGTCACATCAGGATAAGGATAAAAAGGCCAGTAAGGTGGAGGGGATGATAAAAAGCCCAGTAAGGTGGAGGGGATGGATGATGCTATCTCCACCGAAAGGTGTGAGTTAGCCCTCAAGGCTCTAAGGAAAGATAAACCTACTGGGCGGATGAATTTCATCCAAAAATCACGATGAGAATTGGCGGACATGCTGGCTGCACCCCTGGCGGAGCTCTTCAACAGGTCGCTTGAGACAGGGAGGGTACCTAGGGATTGGCGAGAGGCACATGTGGTGCCAATCCATAAAGGGGGGTCGAGGGAAGTACCAGGTAACTATAGACCCATCAGTTTGACCTTGGTGGTGGGAAAATTAATGGAGAGTATACTAAAGGAACGATTGGGTGTACTTGGAAGAGGTGGGAGGTCTGGATAGTTGGCAACATGGGTTTGTGCCAGGTAGATCATGTCAAACCAATTTTGTGGAGTTCTAGAATGGGTAACATCAGAGCTGCACAGGGAAAGCCTGTGGATGCATTATTCTTGGACTTCAGCAAGGCATTTGACTCTGTCTCCCACAATGGTCTGGTGGAGAAACTGATGGGGTTGGGAGTAGGCCCTTTGATGGTCAGATGGATTGAAAACTGACAAGCTGGATGCACCCAGAGAGTAGTGGTCGGTGGAGAGCTCTCGAACCCTAAAGAAGTCGGTAGTGGGGTACCACAGGGCTCAGTCCTGGATCCGATCCTGTTTAATGCATACATATCAGACATCAGGGAGGGTATAGGGTGTGAAATGAGTCTCTTCGCTGATGACTCCAAGATGGGAGCAGTAGTTGAGGTGGAAGATGTGAGGTTGGCCCTGCAAGGGGACCTGGACACCCTGGAAAGCTGGGCTCACACTTGAAATTAAATTTCCATATCACCAAGTGAAAGGTGTTACATCTTGGGGGAACCCTAAACACAGGTACACCCTGGGAGGAGGCTGGGAGGCTTTGACAGGGAAAAGACCTAGGGGTCATGGTGGATGTATGTATGAATAACTCTGAGCAGTGCAGGACAGCGGCTAGCAAGGCAAACAGGATGTTGGGATGCATCATAAAGGGATCACCTCTAGGAGCAGGGAAGTGATTCTGCCGCTGTACAATAGACTGGTTAGACCACACCTAGAGTACTGTGCACAGTACTGGAGACCACACTTGAAAAGGGACATACAGCTCCTGGAGAGGGTACAGAGGAGGGCAACTAAGATGATACGAGGACTAGGGGATTTGACATATGAGGACAGACTTGAGGAGCTCTGCCTGTTTTCATTGGAGGAGAGGAGAGACAGGGTGGACATGATTGAAGTCTTCAAGTACCTCAAGGGAATAAATAGGGTAAACATGGATGGGATCTTTAGACTAAAGCAGGGATGTATCACCAGAGGACATGGTTTGAAGTTGGAAGGTGGAAGGATGAGGGGGGAAAAGAGGAGGAGGTTTTTCACTGACAGGGTGATGGACCCTTGGAATGCGCTGCCTGGCGAGCTGGTTCTGAGATCCACAGTGGAGGGCTTCAAGAGAGGGTGGGACAGACACAGAAAGCAGATGTGTCAGATGATGGCCTGGTCTAGGGGGGTGGGGATAGATGATAGAGGTTTCTGAAACACAAGGGGGGGAGGGCCTCGGCACCCAACTAGGGATCTGAGGTTCGAGCAGACTCGATAGGCTGTAAGGCCTAATCTGCTGGCAATTAGTATGTTAGTATCTCACTGAAACAGAAACTTGTGCCTCTCTTCCTTTATTGGGTCCAAGTGTTGCTTGTTAACACCCATAGTTCTCAATCTTTTTTTCACTAAAATGAGGAACACAGACACTTAAAATGAGGGACAGTGAAGGACACTGACCCTCATTATGAGAAATGCATCCTCAAACATCAGGATACCAGCTCAGAACACAATGTAAATCACTGCGTTTACTTGCACAGTATTTATTTTTGATTTAGCACCTTAGAATACTGTGACTTTCTACTTTAAAGTCTAAATTTTGGGAGAGCTTAAGCCTGAGGTTCAATGTGGAGAATAGCTCCTCCCACAACCTCTACTTAAACACTCCACTAATGCACCTCCCTTGCTTAGGAAGTGTTTTTGTTCCCCAGTCTCCCTGCGTGGTTGTATGGCTGTGCTTTCCTTGTGCTTCTGTTGCTGCTGTTTGTTTCTCCCTGTTGCTTGTGCATCTACCCATGCCCCCTCTCTGTTGTCTCCCCATGTTTGTGCCTATATCTTTCTCCCATGTTTGTTTGGTCTTCTCCTCTGTGGCTCCTACCACCTCCCCACTCAATCCTTCACTCCCCTCCTTTCCCAGTGTGCGCGGTTCTCCTCTCATTGGCTCATCTAGGGCTTCTCTGATGCCCCTCCACCTAGTGCTTCTGAGCGTCTCCAGCTCCTTCATCTCTTTCATTCAGTTTCTCATCTTGCCTCTGGCACCCCTCTCACAGCACACTCACTTCCTGTCCACCCCTGGTTAGCGGTCCCTATCTCCTCCTTGCTGCCTCCTGAAGCTACCCCAGCTCCTTCCTCATTTCCTGCATTGAAAACCTGAGAACCTTCTCATTTCTAACCTGCACCAGACATACTCCATGTCCAGTGACAAGAGACTTGCATGCTTCTCTGATTTACTTTGATGCCTCTCCCCCCTCCACATGCCACACGCCACATGCCATCTGCTCCATGAAGAAAGGTGCTCATCAGGCTTCTAGCCCTGCTTCCTGACCCCGGGACACATAAGGTAGTGAGTGTTACTCATCTGCTTCCCACTTTCTTATGCTGTATTAGGTGCTCTACCTGTCCTGTCTCAACCATGATATGTTTAGTATAGCTACCAGCTAATTCCACACCACACTATAGCCTGGGAGAGCGGACGGTGAGTGGACCAAAAGATAAAGAGCTGCTCCACTCTGAACAGACTCTCTGCTGGGTAATTTCACCCACCGACGCATCACGTCAACTGCCCCACCCACCCTCCCGCCACCTTCCCACCCAGAGGCATCCCCTAGTTTATAGCCCCTCCCAGGTCATGTGACTAAGGTTAAATTTTTAAGTGTCCATGTCCCCATTAGTCGGTTATACTGACTGGCCACTATGAGTCAGTTTTGCACCCTCCATTGGGTTAGTTCTACCTTACTATCCTCTCTAGCTAACCCCCTGATTTACCTGCCTTCTGTCCTTCAATTTCTCACTTTTGGCCTCCTCCCTCCCCCTCTTCTTGCCTCCCAGACCCAGTATCAAACCCTACACCTTCTACTCCACAAGTGGTGTCTCTGCCACTGCACTACTGCAGCACCCCTACAAGTGACCTGCACTTTTCTGTCTCTAAACTATTTCCTCTTTCACTCTACAGCTGCCCTCCATCCAGAATGGTCATCCTCACCCCCACTGTCTTTTTCTTCATTTTTCTCCCCACCCTTGTTCTTGCCCATGTGCTGGTGCCCAATTATTTCCCTGGCACCCCATCCCCCACCAAGGCCTTCCTCCCTCTGCCCACACACTGCACTCCTGTGCCCCCCACATGGCTCCCTAACCTCCTAGCTCCTCTTCGCTTCATACCCCATCAGTTTATCCATGTGCATTGCCTTGGACGCATTTTCCCTCCCCATCCCAGTTATTGATACCAAGCTCTCCTATCACCCTTCTCTTGATCGCAACTCCACAAGGCAACGCAAGCTCTCACTGCTCAGACCCCTGCTTCTTCTCCTTATCCTGATGTCTGGGAATGTTCATCCCAACCCTGATCCAGGCTCCCCCCAACTCCTGCCACTATGCAGCTGAAGGCCTGCACATCGCCTCCATCAACATTTGCAGCTTGTTGAAAAAATTCGACTCCCTCCTGGTCTGGATTGCCCAACATCAACCAAACATATTCTCCCTGGTCAAACTTGGCTCTCAAAAAATACCTCTGACTCAGCAATTTACATCCCCAGTTACTACATCTTCAGAGCTGACAGAATTGGCAAATGCAGCGGGGATGTGCCATCTACCTTGTGACTCCCTCCAGTGCCAAGCTTTCCCACCTGCCCAATTAGAGCATGGAGCCCAAGCCCTATCCCTGAAAAATTACTACCAATAATGCCACTGCCCTCTCTTTCACTCCGTCTATTTCCCACCCTGAAATCAAAACCTGCCTTCCTCTGTCTTTAACCACCTCTCCTCCTGCCCCAAAAGTCTGAATGCCTTGCCCTTGGTGACTTCAATGTCGACTGGCTCTCCCCCTCCTCTGCCCTCCTCAAAGATGCAATTGCTGCACTGGACAATGCCCAAGTTGTCACATCCCCTACTAAGCATAACTCCAACACCAGCACTGCCAACCTATTGGATCTGATACTAACCAACTGCCCCTCAGGAATCATGAACATCACTGTGCTCCCCAATGCCTTGAGTGACCACTCCCCCATGTCCTGCTCCTAGTCTTGTTACAGAGCTAAACCGCAGCCCAAAATCAACCTCCAACGTTGTCAGTAGCCTGGGAAGCTTCAGCTTCTCAAACACTAACTCAGTTCTTGGGATTGGTCACCCATCTACAGGGCCACTGACATCACTCAGCCCTAGACTACTTCATTTCCTCATTCAACGCTGGTGTGACATATACATCCCCTACCTGAAGTGCACTGTTAAGGATCCCTCCACCCCATGGATTTCACAATACCTCCTCAACCTTATGCGCTGCCATGATTTTCTCTGGCATATTGCCCTGGCTTCAGGCCAGCTAGGTGACAAGTGACAATACCGGGCCATGAGAAACAAATGCACATGGGAGATATGCAAAGCTAAGGCAGAGCACTTTAAGGCCTCCCTCACCTCCACCTGGGGCTCGGGCAGGAATTTCTGGGATAACCTTAAGGAGCTAAATCAGAAATCCCAGCCCCCCCAGGTCATCAATAATAATGGCAACACCATCTCTGACCCTATACTCATTGTGGACTTCCTTAACTCATCCTTCTCTGACCTCAGTACCATACTTCCCTCCCACCTCCTTGATCTCCCCAACCTCCCAGGCTCCCCTCCCCTTTCTTGACCCCCTTTCCACCTCCGGATTCTCACTTCTGCAGATGCCAAGCTCTACCTCCTAAAGGCCTTAGGGCAATCACATGTTAATGGGGACTCTCTGGACCTTAAACTTCTGTGCCTCACCCTTGATGAAGTCCTCCCCACCTGATTCTTCAACCTTTCCTCTGTCTTGATGAGTTCCCACCAAATGGAAAACAGCTGTCATCACCACCTTTACAAAGGTGGTGACTGGGCCTCACAGGAACTACCGTCCCATCTCTGTTCTCCCCAAAGCACTGGAAATAATTGTATCTAACCAACTCACTGATCACCTCACTAAGTATAACCTTCTGTGTCAGGAGCAACATGACTTCTGGAAGGGCCATAGCACCACATCAGCACTGCTAAAATTCACATCCTACCTACACTCTGCCCTTGACAAAGACCACCTAGTTAGGGCTACCTTTGTGGGCCCGTCAAAAGCCTTCAACACTGTCAACCACCCTCTTCTCCCTTATCCACTCAGGCCTCTCACCTGAAGCCATGAGCTGGTTTGCTGATTATCTGGCAGACAGATCTCAGCAAGTTAAGACTGGCAATGCCCGCTCCTCTTACCTCCCAGTCAAGTCAGGGGTCCCGCAGTGTTCCATCCTTGGACCTCTGCTATTCTGTCTTTTCCTGAACACTCTCCCTAAAGCCTGCCATGGTCAAATGCTACTATACACCGATGATGCAGTCTTGTTCTCTGCTCACTCCGACCCCCATATGCTCAAACACTCCTTACAAAAATCCTTCTCAGATGCTGAGACCTGGTTTGTGGAACAACGTAGTCCTAAATCATAAAAAAACTAAGGTCATGCTTTTTGCCAGTCACCAGAATAGGCACATGAGCTCTACCCTCCAAATTCTCAACTCCCTGTCACAGCCCCTTGACCAGGTTACCTCCTTCAAATACCTTGGCATCACCCTTGATCCAGCACTTACCTTCCATGGACATATTCACCACCTATACACCGCTGTCAACACCAGACTTGGACTGCTCCACCGGGTCAAGCACTGTCTAACCCCGATGCCCTCTGCCTCGCCATCTCCTCATCCATCCTTGCCCTTATTGACCACTGAATTCTAATTTATAGAGCCACAAATACCACGTTCCTCCAAAGAGTTAGGATAACACTCAATAAAGTATGTTGCCTTGTCCTTGGCTGCGACTGTTCCACGCACACCTGCCCACTATATCGTTCAACCAACTGGCTAAATTTCGACAGTAGGCTCAAGTACCAAAACTGCTTCCAGGCTAAAAGATCTCTGCAGGGCTAACCTCCCCTGGCCTCTCCTCCCTGCTAAAACCAGCCCCCTTTACTATTGCTACCCGAGCCTCCACTAAATCTCCTTTCATTATTCCCCCGACTCAGGACCTCTCTCAGTCAAAGATCCTTTTCTTTCCGAGCCTCCCACTGGATGAACTCAATCCCTACCTCCATCACCACTGAACGTAGGCTCAGTTACTTTGAAACCCTCCTCAAGGGCCACCGACAGACCAACAATGCCTGTGATTATTATTAGGCATTCCTGCCACCCCTTTTTCATTCCCAGACAAAGAATTTCTTCCTGTTTCTTCTCCCCCCACTACCAGCATTGCTGGCTTTACACCCAAGCCCCATCTCCCTCTTACTGCTTTTACTGCTGTGTCTTTTACCTAGTAACTCCTTACATTGTATCTTGATACTGTATGCCTATTGTTATTCAGTTGTGTGACTGTTGTTATAATCTATGTTTTGTTTTTTGTCCTCTGATGTTGAGCCTTTGCAAATGAGTCTCTGACTCAAAGGTTGAAATTCTGAAATGCTCAATTAATCAATTAATCAATCAATAAATAAAAATTCCCTCCACCAGTTATACAGTCTCCTTGTTACCACCACAGGCTTCACTACTCAGTGGGTAACTACCGCAGTAATCACTGTATCTTTATTTATTTACTCACATTGGAAATTGATTATACGAGAATGAATGGTTACCATGCCTGATTATTGGAGTGTCTCCATTGCTATACCGTAATCCTAATATGGTGTGGTGAACCTGGTTAGCATAAGGGTGACTGAATTATTGCTTTATGTTAATTATCTCAGTGCTTCTCAGGAATGTTATACTACATTGGAAGCAAGGAGCAGAACTGATGCATGCATCATTTCTGCTGAATGTCTCATTTCATAACCCATTACCAAACCCAGTTCTCACATATCTGGCTATAATATTTCTTGAAAATGTATGCATTACTGGACCCTTATGTATGACCACTTTTCATTATTCCCTGCCTCTTGCCATATTACTACCTCAACTGCCAATCCTACTGTCAGTTTCAGAGAGACTACACCATTCAGTTAGGTATCGTCAAAAATTACTCAGATTGTAATCGCTGTCATTATACGGAGTCCCTCCCTCACCTGTACATTATATTTAAGGTCGGGTCTGGCCATGATCCTATACAGCGGATTCATAGTCTGGAAAGTACTGCCCTGCCTGATATCATGGATACTCAATTGGCCAGGCTTTGAGTCCCTCTTGCACCAATTCTTTATTGCGTCAACCTTTAACATCACATTAGTTCATTGGATTTTCAGGTCCTTCCTAAATACAACCCTGGACCCCAGCTATCCGTCACCTCCCTCATATCTGTACTCCTCCCCAGTTCATCATCCATTTCATTGAAGGGCTTCCTCTTACTCCATACTCTTACTACTAAGCCTGCCCTCCTTTCAGCATATCATTTCTACTTGTGTGCTCACCTTCCATCATTCCTTGTTTGTACTACCAGTTTATGTGATGATCATTCAGGCCTTCTACACTGCAGTTCCTCCTATACTCTCTCTCAAACAACATTTTGCACTTTGCTAGCTCATACCAGTAGTACTCTGGACTCCATCCCTAACTCGCACTTTCTGAGTTGCTGAGTGAAGGTAAGCTTACCCTGTCTAAAGGGGATGGAATTCTGTTACATTCACTACTTCCTGCTACTTCCCAGCTTGACATCCTCCATCCCTAACTCTGCTGGACAACATCGAGTCATATTCAGCTCCCCCTGACTGACAGGGATGGAAGCCATGTCTACAATCCATGGAATCATACCATGCCTTCTCTACATAGAAACATGGAAACATAGAATTTGATGGCACATAAGGACCACTTGGTCCACCTAGTCTGCCCATTTCCCTATCTACAGGATAAGCTGCAGATCTTAGTTAACCAACAGCCTACTTCCTCCTACCCCCACTAGAATTGCCTTATGTCTGTCACATGCATTCTTGAATTCCCCCACTGTTTTTTTGACTCTTCTCAGGAAGGCCATTCCATGCATCTGCACCCCTCTCTGTGAAGAAATACTTCCTCACATTATCTCTAAGCCATCACCCCTCTATCTTCAGACTGTGCCCCCTTGTTCTTGCACATCTCTTTTTCTGAAATATGCTACCCTCTTGGACTTTGTTGATTCCCTTGAGGTATTTGAAAGTTTCTCATGTCCTCCTCTCTCTCTCTTTCCTCGAGGCTATGCATCTTAGCTCCTTTAGTCTTTCTTCATATGTCTTCTGTGCAGACCCTGTACCATTTTGTTGCCTTCCTCTGGACAGCCTCCACCCTGTCTATGTCTTTGCAGAGATGGGGTCTCCAGAACTGTACACAGTACTCCAGATGTGGTCTTAACAACTGTCTGTACAGAGGGCCAGCAACTTCCTGTTTTCTACTGGTGATGCCTCTCCCTATGCAACCCAGTGTCCCCCAGCCCTTCTTGCTGCCTTCTCACATTGCTGGCCCACCTTTAGGTCATCTGATATGACTACCCCCAGGTCCCTTTCCATTTTTGTTGTTTCCAGTATCTCACCCCCATTGTGTACTCCTCCCCTGGGTTTTTGTTTCCCAGGTGCATTACTTTGCACTTCTTTGCATTGAATCTAAGCTGCCATACATTTGACCATTCCTCCAACAATGCCAAGTCCCTTTTCATCCTTTCCACCCCACCTTGCATATCAACCCTGTTGCTGGCCTTTGTGTCATCTGCAAAGAGACATACTTTCCCTTCCAGTCCCTCTGCAATGTCACTTATGAAGACATTAAAAAGGACTGGCCCCAGTACTGAACCCTGAGGTACCCCACTAGTAACCCTCCTTTCTTCACTGTGGACTCCATTTACTATTACCCGCTGTGTCCTGTTATCCAGCCAGTGTTTTACCCAGGCTATCACCCTGGGACCCACTCCCAGGCTAGCTAATTTGTTTATTAATTGTTTGTGTGGGACTGTGTCAAATGCCTTTCTAAAGTCTAGGTAGGCCATGTCCACAGCCCCTCCCTGGTCGATTACGTTGGTCACCCAGTAAAAGTAATCAATTAGATTTGTCTGACATGATCTTCCTGCTTTGAATCCATGCTACCTTGGGTCCTGTGCCCCACTGGCCTCTAAGAACTCAACAATTCTTTCCTTCAGAAGTGATTCCACCTCATACCAGTTGCCGCTTCCCTTTCAGGAATGGAACTTTTCTCCTCATGTGCCCTCAGCATTCTGCCTATGCCTAGCTGCCCCAAGCCAAGATCAACCCACCTCAACTGTCACTGATGAATGTCCAAATCTCCATTCCACTGCTTCAACTGTATGCATTCTCAGCCTGCATCCCAGATGTTGCCTCCCTTCAGGAACCTGACTTTACCCTACTTGCCTTCTCCATCTTACCTGGTCTGCAGCCTTCATACATGGTCCTACCTTACAGCCTTACATGGATGGGAGCCTGCATCTACTTTGACTGTTTCATTCCTATGCTCCCCATGCCTGATGCAGGTCACTGCTTCCCTTCGGGAATGGGTCCTCTATACCTCAGTTGCTTTCCACCTCCCAACTTCCTACAGGCTTTGTATATTGGTCTTCACTCTCTGACTACCCAGTTTGATTGCCTGTTTCTGTGACACTACTGGTTCCATGCTATATCTGGTTCTCACCCAGATGCTGCTTCCATCTGGAGTGAGATCTCCTCTCAGTTGCCTCCATCATCTCACCTTTGCCTCACAGTATCAGTTACTGGTTACCTCTTCTCAATTACCAGGACTTGAAGCTCATTTCTGTATCATCTATTTCAATTTGGATGCTCCCTATGGACCAACACCTGCTCATTCCCCTTGGACCTGAACCATCTACCGAATTTGCCTCCATCATCATACATTATCTAGCGCATCATGTCCAGGTCTTCTCACTTCAACTCCCTCATGTAGGAGCCTGCATCTGCACTTGAAAGTTCACCACCCTGCAGTTTCTACCTCCTACCCAATTACAGCTTCCCTCCAGACACAAAACCACTATACTCCAAATGTCCTCATTCCTTTCTCACCAGTATCCACCCTGCACTTCCATGGATCATCGTTCTCTACCCCTTTGGTCTCATTTCCTCATCATGTGGATCTTGCTACCTAGTTTAGGCTCTCTCTAGTCCAGGTCAACTGTCTTATGGATTTCCTTGCTGTAGGTCCCCTTCTGGCTGCTATAGAGCTTGCTTTATTTTCAAATTTGGGAACTTCATCCTTCATCGTACCAGCACCTTCCATCCTTTTCTTTCATCATTTGATGCCTCATCAGATGTGGGACTCATGCATCCAAAATTAGTTGCTCTTGGTGCTTGGTTTTGCTCATTAACCTTCTGTGGATCATGCTCTGGTACCTTGCTACAGTTTCCCTGCATTCCGCTGCCATTTACTGAAGGGCTGAACCAGTCCTGTTCCTTCCTGCACTGCATATCATCCAGCTTCACCTAGCTCATTTCCTTCTCTGGATTCTTCCTTCAGTCCCTCCGGATTCACTGTGGACTCTCCTTCCATATTCTGATTGCTGCCTTTCATCTCCGCCTTGCAGGCTTAGTGCTTCATCTTGTTTGCTGTAAATCTCTTGGGCATACTACTCCATCTCTGACCCATATTCCTACCCAGTCAACCACTCCTCCCATTTATCCATCTCACACTCCTACTCTGGCCATTCTAACAGCTGCCATCCACTACTCGATGGATCACTTGTTCATTTCACCTGAAGAAACTAATTCTAGTGAACATCTCTTGGATAACATGTCTCATAAACTCCTACATCATCATAGAATGTTGCTATACTGCCCAATCAGCTCCCCTCGATCATTCTGGAATCTCATTCAACTGGACAATAGCATGATCCCACCTTTCTCTATCAGATACTCCCTACAAATCTTATCTATTTAATCACCATGGACTTCACTGTCTATTATGCCTCACAAGCTATCTTCCTACTCAGAAATTACTTAAAAGTCTTTTGTTATGCTCCTCCTTAGTAACCATCATCACTACTATGGATACCGGAACTCACAAGATACTGCACACCACCACAGCCATCAACCATGTTACATTTTGCAGCCTTTACTAACGACACTGACTCTGCAGACCATGTTTCTCAATTCCTACTTCCTCAACAGACATTGCTTGTCCTAAAACCTTCCAGCAGCCTTCCCAGAACTTTCATCATTGGATCTACAGTGCCTAGCTGCTCACTAACGCCATGCTATCAAAACCACTGTTGTTTAGCACCTGGACATCACCATACCTCATATAATCACCTGCAGTTCTTCATCTTATTACCATCAATTGAGTTAGCCGCCCATCCAGGGGACCCTCCAGCCCATTATTCATGAATTATCTCCATTAATCTCTTTGATAAAGACTATCACTGAGAACAGGCTCTTCTGATTTTCTGTCTGAAAATCTGCAACCGTTAAGGCACATTCACTATCCCAGTCTTGACTCTCAACTGGTCTTAACCAGCCATAGCACTAAGATCTTCTGGTATTCCACTACTCAACCTCACTACTAATTTAGCCTACAGACTCTTCCACATATCTGCCTCCAAGCTTCTCTCAAGTATTGCGGCATCAGATTACCTGTAAACCTAACCAACTATAAGCCACCGCAGTGCATCTCATGGACAATCACACCACAGAAATACCTGTATTTGCTTCAGCTAGCATACCAGCAGAGCATATACAAGTTATGGCATCATGCCCAAATAAGTCATACAATTCCTTATACCAAACTTCCAATCATTCTCTCTATATATTCAATTACCATCTGGACTGCATCTGCAAATCTCCCTCTATTCATCTACTAATCACTTATGGTATTACTCCCATCAAACACTCAAAGACTCTCCTCTATTCATTTTCCACTTCATGGATGCTTACTTAGCAACTCATCGCTCACTACTGAATTTCTTGCCTCCAGACTGTACCTTGAAAGTCAAACCTTACACAGTTTGGACTATTTGCCTATGACTTCACAAATCATCGTATTTCCTCCATTCTCTGTCTGGTAACATATCAATCAAATCATGCTATCTCTGCTTATTACTCCCATGCAATACCTTCAGACAAGTTTCCATCACCTTGGACATCTGGACTTCATTCACCCTTTTTCAATGGGATCTGCTTCACACTTAGGATCCTACTGCTCCTTCAGAAAAGACCCACTCTTTGACCTCAGGATCATCATTCAATCTGCATCTTCAATGGATCAAGGATGGACCATCATCTCTCCAAGAAGCTCACCTTCCTCAAAGTAGCTATGGTTACTAGAACCTAGGTCCCTCTCCTCTTAGTATGCCCAGAGGATGGGTAGACCAATGGCCATGGGTCCTGAGAGGTTTACTCCACATGTGGGGGGGTGCCAGGGGTCATACTCTCCATGAGTTGGAGGAGGTATCTTTTTGGGCCTTCTATTCCCTACAAATTCCTGCCTACATTTTTATTTATTTATTTAGCTTTTGTTGACCGGGTAAGTGCACTAGACAAATCCTGCCTATTTTCAGGCACGACCCGGGGGAGGGGGATACAGATGAATGCCAACTGACCTTGAACCAGATTAAGCTGTTGGTGGTATTTTTAGTGAATGAGGGAAATTTGGCCAGGACACCGGGGAAATTCCCCTACTCTTTTCGATAAGTGCCTTGGGATCTTTAACATCCACCTGAACTACCACCAATCCAGGCAGATGGGACCTCGGTTTAACGTCTCATCTGAAAGACGGCACCTCAGAAATGCAGCACCCCTCTCATGCTGCATTACAGTGTCAGTACTGGGATATTAACCCAAGTGCCAGATGTGGGACCTGAACCCACAGCCCTCTGATCTCCCGGCCTCAGAGGTGAGTGTGCTACCTACTGAGCCACTGACACTGCATACCACATACTGTACCTATTACTCAAGGGTGGGAATAGAGTAAAGCCACAAAAAGTACTACAAGTTACACAAGCCCTAAATACCCCATCGCTATTCTCCGAACATGAATGGGCGGGCTTAAGCCCGAGGTTCAATGTGGGAATAGCTCCTCCCACAGCCTCTACTTAAACCCTTCACAACACACCTCTCTTACTTAGTGTTTTTTGTCCACCACCACTTCCTCCTTCTCTGGTGCTCTTCTCACCCTTGTTCATGGGCCTTCTATTCCCTACAAATTCATACCTACATACCTACTACTCAAGGGTGGGAATAGAGTAAAGCCACAAAAAGTACTACAAGTTATACAAGCACTAAATACCTCATAGCTATTCCCCAAACATTGAAACATCACATTCATTTTGTGGTTGGCACCTTTTCAATAAGGAGAGAGCAATGTTTAAGGAAAAATGAAGGATGTCCCTCAAAATGGGGGACAGTTGAGAGGTATGTTACACCCCTTCCCCGAGGTATATCCAAAACCCAGAACAAACAGTGCAGTAAGGTTTTAAAGTGGCAGCTTGAAAGCAGTAAGGATTTGGTACAAATTCCACCACAGACACAGTCAAAACCTATGTTACTGGGTTGTGAAGCAGTTTATGGGAAAAAGGAGCATGACACACATACACTCTCTCTGTCACATACACTATATTAGCGCTCCTGCCAAGGACAGGGATTTCAAAAGATTTAATGCTGGGTCAGTTTCCAGTTTCTGGCTGTGCCTGCATCAAAATAAATGTGTCCATATGTTGGGGTGCTATTTTCAGAACATTTGGCACATTTGTGACAGTTAACTTGCTTACAGCAATAAAATAACACATCATTTTTGACATATGATTCACTTTCTGAGTGTGACTTGTGGCACTTGTAACAGGAAGATAGACCACATTTCATGTGCTCCAAGATGTTTATGTGCCATAAGTAGTGCAACTAAAGTGATGAAGTAAGTCATCATGTGCATCCAAAGGGCTTCTAAAAATTCAGCTTCTAGTGCCCATCATGCTGTTTCCTGCCATCCCAAAAATTTCAGGACTCCATACTAAGTCAAATAGCTGTAGCCATTTTTCCTAGTTCTTTTTATCTCCCCTGTACACTTTTCATACCCCATTCTGTTCTGGTCTACCCAGCACCATCACTTGGCTTCTTGTGAGCTTAGCTCTACTCTGGACTACCCATGGCTTTCCTCCAATGGCAGGGGTGGAAGGGTTCCCCAACTCCTGCCAAGAATCAGGATCCAAGCCTGGAGGAGGACCATGTCACTGGCGATTGGCGTGCAGGAGCCTGGACAATCATCCTGCTGCTAGGCAGGGATTTGCCTCATTTTAAAAAATGCTATACGTACATTTTGTGGACTTACATCAGCATCCAGCAGACAGAGACAAAGGTGGGTCACCAAGATTACTCATTTTCATTAAAACCTTTAAAACAATGTGTGTCATGGCATCCTTTCAGCATATATGCAGTACCTGGCCATGTGGAGGTCTGTAGTCATGTTTTTTATTTGGATGGACAAAAGTCAAACAAAAGTGGACAGTGTCCCTTTAAAGCAGTATAGCAGCCATGTTGGCTCTGACCAGAGTTTGTTTTGTTAGTAACTTCCAGTCTGCTGCCAACAAACATGTCCCTTTAAACAAAATAGGGTAAACAGAAAACATACAAAGTGCTGGACCACAGCCTTAAGAACTCAATGAATAGATAGGGCCTGATGGGTCTCTAACATTTCTGGTCTTTCATCTGATTGGAATAAATTCAGGGTACTAAGCAATGCCTGTAAAAAGGACTTTAAAACTGCCAAGAGAAAATACCCAAGGCACCTGCAGAACAAACATTTGTTTGATTCCAAGAGATTTTGAGCACAAATCAATGCTCTTCTGAAAGGCTGTGCCAGTTCCTTGGAATGTGACATAGTGGTGGATGGCAAGCTCTTGTGTTTCCCTGTGACTATTGCCAGTGCCTTCAATAACTTTTTACTGACCTAAAGAGGTTCAAACCTCACCCCTTGGGTCTCTTCCTCACCCTCTGAGCAACCTGTTTCTGGGTTCCAATCTCCCAGTTCCATTTCAGAAAATAACAAACATTTTCAATGCAAAATGTTTGCTTACAAGCTGTTGTACCGGTCCTGCTTTTACACAGTTTTACCATATATTTACCCAGGATAGACCAGATAATGTGCAATATGTCCTTTGCAATGGGGTCCAGATTTTACACCGTTGTATACTGCATTTACCCAGGATAGTAGAGGTGAGATGTGACATCTAATATTTAATGTGGTCCTGCTTTTATAATGTATTTTTATAGGACAGATCATCTTAGATGCAACATTCCCTTTTCAGTGGGATTCTGCTGTATGGTCCAGCTTTACACAGTTTGGAACATATTTTCTCAGGATTACCCATTTGAGGTTTCAATGGGGTCCTGCTTTGACACATTTTTTTAAACCGTAGTTACCTAGGATTGCACAGCTCAGCTGCTATCTTGTTTTTAGTGGGCTCCTGCTTTTCCCAGTTTTTGCACTGTATTTACCCAGGATAGCACAGACAAGAGGCAATATCTTGTTTTAGATAGGGCCTTGCTTTTACCCATTCTTATAATGTATTTAGCCAGGACAGCCCAGCTGAAAGGCAAGTTGCATTTTCAATGGGGTCCAGCTTTCACAATGCATTTGTGTCAGGATATAGCAACATAGATGCACAGTTCATTGGGAGGATCTGCTGTACTGGGGTCCTGCTTTTACACATTTTTACTATATATTTATCCAGGATAAAGATGAGATGCAGTAACTCAGTTTCAGTGGTGTCCTGCTTTTACACACTTTTAAATTGTACTTACCCATAATAGGCCAACTGAGAGGCAATACCTATTTTCAGCGGGCTCCACATTTTGATCCCCAAATTTCCAACACAGTATTTTATGACCTGACATTATGATCATGATATGTGGTAACACAAGAGATATTTTGTTGAATATTAGGGACCAAAACCTGCAAAATAAAGTTATGAGTGAACACTGGAACAATTTAATTTTCCTTCATAACTTAATTGTTTTTTCACATTTGACCCCAATTTTCAATATACTTTTATGACCTCATGTTATGATCAAGATAGGTGGATTTTTTAAATGCTGTCCAAATGGTGGTTTCACAGAGGACTGAGAAAATGTGTTTCAAAGGGAAGTGAAAATAAAATCTGGCATGTTCATCACGAGGGGTAACAAAACAGCTATGTGCATGGTTAGTTAGAATCTGAAAAATCACAAAGTTATGAGTAAATGTTGAAAATATCTAATGTTTTCTCATAACTTGTTGTTTTTTTGACACTTTATACCCCCAATTTTTAACACTATTTCTTTATGATCCACCTTATGATCAGGGCAGGTGGAATTTTAAAAATCCCATTCGAAAGGTGACTTTGTAGAACAAATGCAGAAACATGTTTTGGAGGAGATTTGAAAAATGACACCTGCTATGTTCATGTCCTGGGGTAACAAGAGAGCTATGTTGAAAATTGGGGGACAAAATCTGCACACATCTCAATGTTACAAACACTGAAAAAATGTCAACTTTTCTTCAGAACTTCATTGTTTTGTGACATTCTGGCCTGAAATTTCCAAGTCTTTTTATGACCTCTCCATCTGAACATGACAGGTGTCATTTATAACATACTGGCCAAAACATCATTTTGTGCCATGAGATAGGTGATGTGAAAAAAGGCTAAGTTAAAAATTTGTGGTCCATATATTGAAAATTACCAAAGTTATGAGCCAACATTGACAAATTTCAGCATACCATCATAATGTTGTTGTCTTTTCAATATTTTGACCCACAATTTCCAACAGTCTTTTTATGACACTACCTCATGAGCCCGATTTTCAAATCACACCCAAAAGGGGATTTTGGAGAGCGATTGCAAAATCACCTTTCAGACTGGATTTGAAAAGTTTCACCTACCTTGTTCATGAGATGAGGTCCCAAAAAGGCCATTTTGAAAATATGGGAAAAATATTAAAAAATGACAGTTATGAGTACAAGTTCAAAACGCATTGAAATACATTGGCTGCAGCTTACTTGATTTCTCAGTTCCCAGTCCAGCATTGAGGACTGAGGACATGTCTCCAGTCCAGAGAGGATTATGGTGTTGGACTTCCTGTAGATAAGTTAGTACTAAGGAGGTATGGGGTGGTGGGTGCTGAGTGGTGAGCCAGATGGGGAGGGTAACAGTGGCAGGGTGGTGGCAACAGACACGATGGACCATTTTATTTACAGGATGTAAAAAATTAAAAAAGACATTGTGATGGTTTTCTTTATTTGTAGGTACTGGACATAGAATAAGACTCAGTATTGGGTTCCTATTTACAGGGCATGGGAACCGATGGGAGATAGGGAGAATTCTTGGCAGAGGGTGGGATCTTTTAGAAGGACACAGGTACAGAAAGCAAACAGAGAGCTGGAAGGAATACTTGGCAGAGGGTGGGATTGTTTAAAAGGGGCACAGAAAGTGACTGGGAGGTGGGAGGGATACTTGGCAGAGGGTGGGATTGTGTAAAATGAGCAAATGGAGGTTGAGCAGCGATTATGTGCAGTTGCAATGTGGGGAAGGGATGAAGTGCAGCCTGATCATGATACTGATCAGAATCTTATGGGGTGATGTCATGCAAATCAAAGCAAAGGGCCACCCTATGACACAAGCAGCTCTTTTCTTTGAACTTCATGATGTTTTTGTCCAACAAGTCCATAAGAGTATCATGATTAACCTAGCTGACGATTGGTCTAACACTGCTGAGCCCACTGCATACTGCACTACATCAGACTGACAGTGACACAGCTCTCAAATCCATTATCATAACAATATGTTCACTTTGCACAAGCTTGAGTGTGAACATAAAAATATATGTACTGTATTTTGTTGTGCATAATATTTGAAACTGAGGTGGCATGCCAGTGCTGGGATGTGCTGGCACTACTTTAGTTGGGTGGATGCATAAGGTGGCATGCCAGTGCTGGGATGTGCTGGGACTACTTTAGTGGGGTGGATGCATGGGGTGGCATTTCACCTCACCCTATCTTGCAGACACCGACAAGTGTTGAGGTGTGCCTTGGGGTGTTCTGCTTTACAATCACCCCATTTCATAAAGACATACACTGAAATGGGTGCAGTATAGGAGAATGGTGTGAACTCTGGAGCCGAAGAGTCCAGGGCACACCTCGATGCCTGTCACTGACTTCAGGATGGGGGTGGGAGTGGAATGGCATGACCATTACAGCAAGCAATCCAAAGGCACACCCCAGATGCCTGTCAGTCTGTACAGGGTGGGACGTTATGATTAGAAACTCTAATGCCCCAGGTGTTTGTTGGTATTTGCACTACACATTTTCAACAAGGCCTTTTTGTGACCCCCACCTCATGAAAGCATTTGGGACCTCTGCTCATGAATGGTGGCACTGAGATTTTGTTAATTTGTCCTGATTGTTGATTTCAAATAGTGACCATGACATTCTGCGCCAGATGTGTGAAAACACAGTTCAGACAGGATGTGAAAAATGACAGCTGTACCATTCATAGGGAGGTCTGAAGAGATGGAAATGTTGAAAATCTGGAGTGAAAATATTAAAAATGCTTGAAATTACAAGTGTACCTAGAAACTGCACAATGCATGCTCATAACACAGTCATTTAGTGGAATTATTTCATCATATTTTCAGCATAGGCATTTTGTGACCTCTGCTCATGAACAGTGTCACTATGATTTTCTTAATCTGTCCTGAACATTGATTTCCCACACCGACCGCGTGATTGTTTGCCAGATGTGTGAAAACACATTTCGTGCAGGATGTGAAAAAGACAGCTGTACTGTTCATAAGGAGGTGTGCAAAATTGACAATACTGAATATCTTGGTGAAAATATTACAAATTCTCAAAGTTATATGAGTGTACGTGGAAACTGCGTAGTGCGCTCATAACATAGTCATTTAATGGGCTTTTGTCACCAAATTTTCAACTTCACATTTTGGGACCTCCGCCATGAACAGTGTCACTGTGATTTTCTTAATCTGTCCCAAACACTGATTTCCCACAGCGACCACACTATTGTGCTCCAAAATATGAAAACACATTTCAGCAAGGATGTGAAAAATGACAGCTGTACTGTTCATAAGGAGGTGCGGAAAAATGCCAATGTTGAAAATCTGGAGTAAAAATACTACAGATTCGCAAAGTTACAAGTGTGCATGGAAACTGCACAATGCACGCTCATAACATAGTCATTTTGTGGAATTTTTTCACCAAATTGGCAACATAGGCGTTTTTGGAGCCCACCTCATGAACAGTGCCACTGTTGTTTTGTTAATTGGTCCTCAAAGGTGATTCTGCACAGTGACCATGAAATCATCTTTTAGGACTGAATAACCAGATGACAGTCACTGAATTCATGAGATGGGGTCCCAAGAACCCCATGTTGAAAATTTGGTGTCAAAATTCCAAACATGGCCAAGATATCCACCTAAGTTGAACTCCCCACCATTTATGCCATTATACAGCTTACCAGCATTTCTTCAGTTTGAAGTCAGCTTGAAGAGTGGAAACATGTTCCGCTCCACCAAGATCATTGTGTCAGGCTCTGGAGGTAAGTATGGGATGGGGTGTGTGGGAGGTCGGGGTGCAGAGGTAGGTGCGGATTGGGGAGGGGCACCAGAGACAACAAGGCATGGTTTTCTGTTTTACAGGGCTTTAAAAAAAAAGACCTCTACAGTACAGTTTTTCTATTACAGGAACAATGGGCACCCTGAAGTGGGCTCCCAGTGTGCCACCTGGGTGCTTGTTGGGGGACTGTAGCGACAGGGATTGGGCACCTCATCAGTACATACAGAGTGTTTGGGGGTCATGAGCCGAGGGGACTGGGCACCTCTCTGGCACCCAACAAATGGGGAGGGCATTATGCTAATGGGGATAGGGCTTCTCCATTGGAAAATTAACTTGGGAGGGGGCATGCCAACAGGGGGATTAGGCACCCCCATCAGCTTTCATGGAGTCTGTGAAAGCTGGCCGGGACAGCCGCCACCATGTTTATTGAAATGGGACACCAGACTAGGCATGCTGATTCACCGCTGGAATCAGGGAGCACCCCAGCAGCAAAAACAGCTGATTGTTAAATGATGGGGCACTCCCTGATTGCAGCAGCGAGTTTCTTTCAAGTTGGTGGCACATTACAATATTGCTATCATCGGCAGTATGCTCCTGTATTGGTGCCATGGAGACCAGCCCCAAAATGGACTGCTGGCATTGGCGACAACACTGTCAGACCTCCACAACTCACTACTACAGCAAGCTGCCACAATATGTTTCTTGCACATACACACAAGTAAACATAAAAAGAGGTGTTGACCCCCCTGAAATACTTAAAGGCAGATGGCTCAGCTGGGTATGATAAACCTGAGCCCAAACTCCTAATGATGACTGCCCCTGTCATTGCTTCCCATATCACTATGCTATTTAAAAAGTCACTAACTGAAGGGAGAATTCCTGAAAGATGGAAAAAGGTCTTAGTGTTCCTGTGTACAAGGTGGACCCAAGGAGCTTGTGGAAAACTACCACCCCATTTCCCTTCTTAGCTCCCTGGGAAAAATATGGGAAAGACTAGTTTAGAATGAGCTACAAGAATATCATGAACAGTGTCACCTTCTGACAGACAAGTAGAACAGTTTCAGAAAACATCATGGGACAGACATTGCCTTGGTCAGGTTGTCTACCTATATACTGGGAGCCATAGACAAGTGGCAATTAACAGGTGCAGTCTTCATAGACCTCACCAAAGCCTTTGATTTGGTTAACCACAGCCACTTGTTAGCTAAACTGAGACTGCTTGACCTTGACAGTCTTTCCTGTCAGGGTTTCTTGCATTACCAAGAGAATACGTCTCAACAGATAAAGTGGAATGGTGTCCTGTCTGTACAGAGTCCCATCACTGATGGTGTTCCCCATGGTACCATTTTAGGTCCTATGCTTTTCTCCTTCTTTGTCATTGATTTGCATTTAACTGTGGTGGGGCTAAATTACTGTTGTACGTGGATGACACTGCACTGTATAGATGCTCCAATGATGTCATTCAGATGAGCAGTCAGCTTGCCAGTGACTTTTTAGAATATATATACATATGTGAATGTATTTGGGACTGTGTAGCCCATACTGTAACTGTCATTCGGTGGGCATTGACGGTATGGGAGGGGCTGCACCCACCTAATGATGGGAGCAGGCAAGGGTGCCATGGAGGTGGAGGGGTGGGGGTGCCACTGATCACCAGGGATAGATGATATGGTGCTGTACTGCAATCGCGCAACGGTGGGGGCTACCAATAGACTACCAGGGACATGGGTAATGGTAATATTCCAGTGATCAGGGACACAGGAGGGAGGGCCACTAGACTACCAGGGATATGTGTGTGCTTGTGGATGGTGTTCTGGGTGAGTGGGTGGCCACCACGGCTGAGCCTGCTGTGTTGCACCCTGCAACAGCGGCCCACCTGTGGTGGCTGGGAGTTGTTCTCACTCACAGGCTCAACTCTGAGCCCCTATGTAAGCACACACTGCGGGTTGTGCCAGCATATGCGCTGCACATCCCGGGCTGAATATCGGGATGTGACACATATGCATGGGCAGGTCCCTTGCATCTGTGCCGCATGCATTACCAATGCACCCTGGCACATCGGGATTTGTGCCATGCAACTTGCCCCTTTGAATATCAGGCCAGGCGCATTGGGTGGTTGAGCCATGTGCAACCCCTTTGAATATCTGGGCCTCAGTCTGCAACTCTGTGAATATTGTGTACATTTTGTAATATTTATATTGTTGTTTCTTAACTGCTTGTGTTATTTTTGCTGTGTTTCCATATAATTAAATCCAGAACACCCCTGAAAAATGATCTTTTAGTCTCAAAGGGTCCACCTGGTTAAAACAATTCAATAAATAAAAAAAAATCTATCAGACAATGCCACCTTAAGGCATTCTAACTTTGTAACATTTCCATATATGGTATAGCAACAGGTATGCCATCTAATATCACAGACCTTTCTGGGAGAATGCATTAACAGTTACTGGCTTCATAAACCTCCTTCTCTTGGTGTTCTCTCTGGTAATCAATGGATGTCATGCCACTAGAGATCTCACTGAAGGCTTTACAAAGGATATTTCTTAATTACCAAAATATTTCACTAGATGGCAGCAGTCCCTGTTGTTTGGGTGCCACTTTCTGTAATCCCTGAGGCAGTGTGAGTAAATTAACTAAGCATGCAATGGTAGGGTTCTATTAAGGTTGGACAGGTATATCACCTTCTTTGTGGAACAACACCCTGGTAGCCTGATCTGAAAGGCACCAAGCACTACCACAGCAGCTTCTCAGTTGATTCTAAGCATAAGAAACACCAACACCAAGAGTAGCATAAAGTTGGTACATTTAAATTTTTTCTAGAAATACTCCTAATAGGAAAAATTGGTAAAACTATAGACAGTTCACTCAGTCCTAATACACCACACAAATATGCAGTGTACTACCCAGGTCCTTACTTATCCAGTGGGTTTTAGCAAAATGTTGTTTAACAGGAGTTCCAGTACACATTCAAACACTTTTCATGCCACAGTATCCATTTCCCAGAATGTCCCCAGATTACTTGTTAATAGTATCCCTAGAAGTGTAGCAAAATTGCTGATTTGAATGTCCTTCCTAGGCTAAGCTGTCCCAATATCTTAATCCTCATTGCAATTAAATCTGGTTCCTATTTTCTCAGGTTGGTTTTGCAATTCACAATAACAGTTTCTGCAATTATACAATTAAAGGCAATGAGTTCTGCACTCAGCTAGGCCCACAGGCACCCTGGGCTGGTTTCTCATAGCCCCTCCTGTTAGTTGTCTCCTCATCCTGGGCTACTCAGGATGAAATGGCAGCCTTACCTTCAGCTATTTATAATTTTCTTAGGCAGCAGCACTGAGCATGTTCAAGGCATTCCAAAATGGCCACCACACTTATATACTAGGCATACTAGCAGTACCCTAATGACTCTCCCAACATGGCTGCCAGAATAAAAAAAGAATTGCTCAATATTCTACAGGGCATGCTCAGGTCACTACAGATTACACAGTGGGGCCCAATTGTGTTTTGTTTAGTAAATCAGGCACACAGATTTACAATAATCAGCAGCGATGTACTAAACATTGCTGCAGCAAGTTTGATATACCATAAAATACTGCTGTGTGCATGATAAATGTAACTTGTGTGTTTGTTTGATACTTGAGCTTTATTTTAACCTCACTCACTAGTGCGAGTCCTCGGAGCCCTGGTTACCACACTGTAACCAGGAAGAGGAGTTGTAGTTCTTCCTTTGGACTACTACTCAAACTAGGGCTATATTTATTTGGATTTTAGTACCCAGGGGATCAAATAGTACTAGTCTGGCCTTTTTAGGCATATTTTAATTTAAAAATAAGTGATTTTAATCACTGTGTTGCACGAAGCAATCCCTGACCCCTAGAAACACTTCCGGGGTTATATTCAGTATTTAAGCAGAGCCCTGCAGCGAGCAGGGTGAGCCCAAGCAGGGCGAGAGCGTGTTATCACGCATGAAGATGCGCACAAAGACACATGCATCTGCGCTTGTTAGGCATGTTTGGTGGGCTTGGAAGGGCACAAAATCATACCATAAAGAGGAATACAGACTAAGGAGGAACATAACAAAAACTATAAGATTTAGTTTCCTCTGTGTACAACTATTATAAAGTACTGGATGTGTTGTTAGGAGTTAATGGGCTTGAGGTGCAAGGTCATTGAATGTGTATATTAATAACTCTGAGCTGAGACATTGGACTTATGTCATTGATAGGCTACACTGATCTGAGCTGAGTAATAAACCCTCTAAACATAGTATCTTGGATGAAAATTGTAGTCCTGTGGGAATTATTGTATCCATCAAAGTAACCCAAATCTTATTGTGGGAATTCAAAGACACATTCAACTGAATCTAGACACTTAGAATGCTCAAGTGTCAAAATAGCAGAAACAATAACCCTGCATGATGGGGAAGCATTTATTAAATGTACCAATTGTCTTATGTATTTAATAACAAAAAAGGTCCCACCAGACCCTTTAGGTGTGGCAAATGTATACATAATGATGACTTACTTCATGAACTAAATTCTTTTAGCTATAGGCTAGTTCAGCTGGAGAAAAGTCAAAGAAATATGGCAGATAGACTTGGTACTAAACTAACTATAGGAAATAGTGTGTCTTCACTTCCTTTAGTTTCTATTTCACCTACACATAATCAGGTCAGAACTTCAGCTAACCCTATAGACACTGTATTTAATGAGTTAGAGCATGTAGAATCAGCTCTCTATAGCAAGAAAACAAAATAATTAGAAAGGAGAAAGTAGTAGTAGCAGAAGGTGACAATGAATGGTATAACATTCAATATTCAAAACCATCTAAAAAAGGACGGCACGCAACTACCTTTAACATCCCCCTTAACAATAGATTTTCCATGCTTTCAACAATTGAAAGTGAAACTGAAAATAGTTCATTTCCAGAATTAATAACATGTGAAACTCCAGAAGTTTACACTAATATTGATAGTAATAGTGGTATCAGTCCCATGATCACAGAGGAACAATGTATGCTACTTAAATAATGATAACGCTGCTAATTTAGAACATGGCAATGATTCTCAACAAAATCACAGAAATCTTCTGGTTATGGGGGATTCAATGATCAAAAGACTAGACAGGCTTATATGTAATCCAAACAAATCTAATCGGACAGTGTCATCATTTAGCGGGGCAAAAATAGCAGATTTAACATACATGTGTAAAACAATGGTTAAAAATCTTGGTCATAACCCCCTTGTACTGATACATGCAGGAACAAATAACATGCTTAGAGATTCCCTAGAAGATATTAAGCAAGACATGGTGGCTCTAACCAACAGACTAACTTCACTGGGATGTGAAGTTATATCTGAGACTCTGCCAATACCAAAAGCCTCACCTAGAATCAATATGAAAGTTCAAAAATGTAATAATTGGTTAAGAACATGGAAGTTAAGGAAAGAGATTCATTGTCTGATGCACTGGGAAGAGTTTTATCACCATGATGATTTATTTTGTAATGATGACCTGCACTTGAGTAAAAAAGGGAATGAACTATTAGGGGAACATTTATTTAAACTAGTACAGAGGGGAAGGATAGAGTCTTTAAGAGACAAAGGTACAAGTCAGGATTTAATTCCACTACTAACTCTTCCAAACAACGTAGTGTCTCCTGATGATACTTCTCACCATCCAAATAGAAATAAGGATATAAAAGTTTTATTACTGAATGCTCGAAATCTGTCAAATAAAATAGATGAGTTAAGCTATATAATTCAAAAGAAAATATTTCCATTTGTAGGATAACGGAAACATGGTTTCATGATGACAGCTGGAACTCAGATATTCCAGGATTTAACAAAATAATTAAGAATAGGAAAGATAAACTGGGGAGGAATAGCACTGTACATTACTGAAGAATATACATCTCATTGTATCTCTCCTCAAAAAGGAACTAATAGTGATAATTAAATAATCTGGGTAGAGATTAAACTACCAACTATAAATATATGTATAGGCTTGACTTATAGATCCTCAAACCTTAATAAAGAACAGAACACAGACTTTCTTAAATTGATAGACAATTTTGAACCAACTAAAATTACATATTAATGGGTGATTTTAACTTCTCTAATATAGATTGGGTAAAGCATAACTGTAAGGGTACTACAGAGAATGATTTTCTGACATTACAGTTAATCAAGATCTAGATCAAATAATTCATGAAGGAACAAGAATTAATAATATTATAGATATAGTACTTACAAATATGGGGCCATCTATACAAGAACCTAGAATTTTAGATCCACTGAGAAACAGTGATCATAATATGATTCTGTTCCATATACAGACTAGATTAGTCAAAACCAAGGGGAATACCATAATCAAGGATTACACCAGAGCTAATTACCTAAAAATAAAACAATACCTGATCACATGGAATTGGAACTCAGAACTGATAGGCCTTGATCCCCATCAAGCTTGGACCCTTATACTGACCAACATTAATCACTGCTTGGATACTTGGGTACCAAATGGGAAGAAATATAAAAAGGGATTTAGAAATCCAGTTTGGTGGAACAACAAAATTAAGAGATTAATCGAAAACAAATGTAAATACTACAAGAAATGTAAAAAACAACCATCTCAAGATAAATGGCATTGTTATAAAAAACATGCTAATAAGGTAGAACAACTAATTAGGAAAGCTAAGATGGATATGGAAAATAAATTAACAAATGATACATTAGACAATAAGAAAAAGTTTTATAATTATGTTGGCTCACTCAGAGGTTCTAAAGCATTAATAGGTCCATTACAAACAAACACAGGCACTATTAACAATGAATCTCAAATGGCAGAAGAATTTAATAGTTATTTTCTTATGATTTTTTCTGCTAGGGAAGATTTTAATAGTTCAATCATTAATTCCAATAATGTAATCGTTGAGCCTATTACAGTTGAAGAAACCCTGGAGGAATTACAAAATCTAAAAATTACTTCATCAGCAGGACCTGATGGAATTCACCCCAGTTTTATTAGGGAACTTGCCTTACACATTTCTGGCCCTATAAGTAAATTATTTAACCTATCTCTGGAAGCAGGTGAAAGTGTCTCAGCATGGAAGGAAGCAGTGGTAATTCCTATTTTCAAATCAGGTAATAAAACTGTAGTATCTAATTATCGGCCTGTAAGCTTAACCTCTGTTATAGGAAAAATCCTAGAAAGGTTAATCTTGCGCAGATTTGAACATCACATGAATCATAATAATTTACATGATTTAACACAGCATGGGTTTAAAAAAGGAAGGTCTTGTTTAACAAATCAACTACATTTTTTTGAAAATGTTAGTGCAGCCCTGGATGCGGGATTTCCAGTTGATGTAGTATTTCTGGATCTAGCAAAAGCTTTCGATAGAGTCTCCCACAAAATATTATTAGAAAATTTGATTAAATTGAAATTCCCATATACTTTAATAAAATGGACAGATTCATGGTTACATAACCATCGACAACGTGCATCGATAAAAGGAGCTATGTCCCCATGGGCAGAGGTGACAAGTGGGGTGCCGCAGGGCTCTGTATTGGGTCTGTACTGTTTAACATTCTGATAGCATCAATGCAGACAATTGATAACGTCTGGATATCAAAATATGCAGACGACTGCAAGATTGGTTGTTTTGTTAACTCCAGTGAAGCAATTATTTCTTTCCAAAATGAGTTAGAAGCATTAGAACTATGGGCACAAAGAAATAAAATGAAATTTAATGAACTAAAGTGTAAAGTTATGCATTTGGGACACAATAATACAAAAAATAGCTATTTACTAAACAAAGTAAAACTACAAGAAATTGAAAATGAAAAGATCTAGGGATTAATATAGATAGTAAGCTTAACTTTGATAATAACACAACATTTAAAGTTAAGAAATGCCAAGAATAATGGAATGTATATGGAAAAATATTAAAAGCAGACAACCTCAGGTCATTTTACCACTTTACACTAATTTAGTAAGATCTCCCTAGAATACTGTGCACCTTCTGTGCACCCAATACAATTGTGGTAAGAAACAAATAGAAGGTTCAAAGAAAATGACTAAAAGAATCAGGGTATGCAGATAAATCTTATGGAGAAAGATTGAAAATATTGTGCCTATATTCCATTCAGTACAGACAACTCTGTGGAGACCTTTGTTTGACCTATAAAGCCATAAGAGAACCTGGCCTTACTGAAACTCTGGGAATAGAAAACTTCAATGTATCACAAATAAGATCTCATAACCTTAAATTAAAAGGGGTAAATTGTAGAACTAAAAAGAGAAGTCAGTGGTTTTCTCAAAGAATAGTTAATATATGGAACACATTACCAGCCTCAACTGTACAGAGCAAGTCAATGGACATGTTCAAACATTAGTTAGACAAATTCATGGGTAACTCTAAATTTGATTATATAAAAAACTAATCCACCTTCAGGTGGCGAGCTCAATGATAGGCTTTGCCTCCTGAGCTTGTACGTAACTATGATCCTATGATCCTATGAAGGATTAGCTACAGTATGTAACATCAGACTGTTCAAACAGCATACTCCCTGCGTGTTGCTTCCTACAGTTTTGGCAGGTTTAGCTGACAGCCTTTTTTGAGTATTCCTCTCTCATCCTGTGTCTTTGAGAATCTCTTGCAGAGTATAACTTGTAGGAGACCTCTGAGATTTGCTGCTATTGGTTTGTACTGCAGCAACCCTGAGATGTCTTTTGTTTTCTTTGCTCCTCTGAAGACCTACATTTGCATGTGTGCTTGTTCAGCAGCCTGAAAAAGTCTTGATTGCTTTTTCCAGGGTTAATTCGTTGTCTCTTAGTAGTCTTTCTTTGAGATGTGGATCTGCGCATCCCATCACTATCTGGTCTCTAATCAGGGATGGTGCTAGGGTACCAAAATTACAGGATTGTGCTTCTAATCTCAAATCCGTGACAAATTCATCAATGGGTTCGTGTTCTTTCTGCATTCAGGACCTAAATACATAACTCTTAAAAGTCTCATTCTTTCTTGGCATGCAGTATGCTTCAAACGGTTGCAATACCTTGTCATAGTCCTTCTTGTATGCATCTGAAAATTGAAAGGCATTGTATACATCAACAGCTTCTGAGCCTGCAATGGTCAGCAACAATGCTACTTTTTGTGGTCCCCTTTTTTCATTTTCACCAGTAGCTTGAAGCGTTTCCATGTCTCTTCTAAATTGCCCACAAATAAGATTTCTGGTGGTGGTCTGATTTGCTCCGTTTCAGCAGACATCTATGGCTGTTACCTCAGCCTGCCCAAACTTCAGTCCTTGAACACTATATCACTGATGTTTGTGTTCCACTGGCACAAGAAATCTCCTTCTGTATCTTTCATAAAGATCCAAAAACTACTCCTGGTACCATATTTTGTTTAGTAAATCAAGCCTGCTACCCTAAATTTGACTCCCCTCTCAAGCCCCCTTCCTCCATACCCTTTTTATTTTAAGGCTGCCTTCCTTCGTGAAACTACTAAACTCCTGAAATGCCTCCCAACAGTGACTCCCCAGGTCTGATGACATCGCCCTATCTTGCTTAGACTCATCTCCCCTGCCATTGTCGAACACCTCACTTTCATTTTAACCTTGCCTATCCACCTCTACCATGCCTTTCCTGTGGAAAATTGTTAAAGTTATCCCCATCTTCAATGCTGGTGACCCCACTTCATTGATAATTACCGCCTATTTCCATCCTCCCCACCTAAGTAAGCTCCCGAGAAAGTCATCTATCACCAGCTTACTTAATACATCTCTAGTACAACCTTCTGTGTAGCCAGCAACATGGCTTTCACAAAATCATAGCACTTCCACTGCCCTTGCACTGCTGACAGACCACATCCTTATGAACATGGACAATGGGCAGGCCACCAGCTCTGTGTTCATTGACCTCTCCAAGGCTTTCAACTTGGTGAACCATGCCCTCCTCCTCTCGAAGCTCCATCTCCTTGGCTGTTCCCACTTGGTAACAAACTCATTCAGGAGCTACCTATAGGACCACTCCCAAATATGTCTGCGTAGGGCCCACCTGTGCCTCTACCATGCCTGTCTCTACTGGAGCCCCTCAGGGCTCCAATCTGGGCCCCCTGCTCTTCTCCTTATTTAAAAACTCCCTTCCCTCTGACTGTCTTACCTGTCACTCCCTCCTCTATGCTGATGACCTTGTCCTTTTCTTCAGTGATAAACCTCTTTCCTCCATTTCCTCTGTTCTCAACCAAAACTACAATGCTGCCTACAATTGGTTCAAAGCCCACCTCCTCCTGGTCAACATCAAGAAAACCAGATCCATGCTGTTCGAGTCAAAGCCTTACCTAGCAAAACTTAAATCTCCCTTGCCCTCAACATAGTCTCCCCAGATGGCCAGATTCTCGAGGATGTTCAGACCTTCAAGTATCTAGGTGTCCAGCTTGACCCCCTCCTTCTCTGAGCACATAAACTCAGTTGTACACAGAATACACCAAATGCTGGGAACAGCCTACAGATTCCAGCACTACCTCACCCCCGAGGCCTGTCTAGAACATTGTCCAGGGTAACCAACTCCCCATACTGGATTACTGTTCCACTATCTATACTAGGTCATCCTCCACCCTCACAGCCAAACTCTGCTGTGCCTACAGTAGTGCCAGTCACTTTTCCCTACTTGCACCTTTTGCCACCCACTACTGTGTTCCCTATCAATCTCTGTTGGCTCTACAAGGCCATTTCAATTTCTTCATCTACAGCTTGATTGATAATGCCATCCGCACTGGCTAGGATTCCCCCCTAACTGGGATCCTCAAAGTCAGAGCCGTGAGTCACTGTCTATACTCTACACCATCCCCCCTCCATGTTCCCAGAGTATCTACCAACATGGGCGTGCAAGCCCTGTTAGCACTGGCCCCCTCACTATGGAATCAGCTAACCACTGAGCTCTGTGCTCTGGACACCCATTGCCTGTTCAAATCTCACCTCAAGGGCTGGCTCCTATCTTAATACTACTGCCATTACTTCCCTGGGTAAATTTTCACCTACTCCTAAAAGACATTCTCACCCCTACTCTGTTCTAGTCTATCCTCCCTTGTCTCACATTGCCCACCTTCCCCCCTTGTAGCACCTCCCCTCACTCCCCAAATGTGTCTACCATTTTTACCTACCCCTTGCATTTTTTGGTTTTTGCTGTTCATTTGAAATTACTATGTATTATTGTTTCTGTACCCAATTATTCTAATTTGACTGCTGCTATATCTTTCTATAGCAATCTGGACATCATTGTATAAACTGGCCTGCATGTTATATGTTATACGTACAATGCTTTTCGTTGCTCCTGTGCCATTGTCTTGGCCCGGGTCGAGCATGAAAATGGTCCCTGGGATCAGTGTACTTACCCGGTTATCAAAGTCATAGATAAATAAATAAATAATATAGTCCTGGACCTGAGTCAAGCTTTTCCTTTTACTCCTTGAACTCAGTTCTCCCGGGGTCCCTTCCATTTCCACCACTGATGTCTAGTATCATAGTCTCAGCCCCCTCCCCCCCAGTATCACTGCACTATACATACAGTGGGGCTCTAATACTTTATATCCATACTGGTTTTATATACATAGGGTATGTTATACTGTTACAGTTAATATGTTTACTGCCAGAGGCTTCCAGAGGGTCCCACACTTGGGGTGCAGCATCTCCTGTAAACTGTCACCCCACACTGATGTCCCCAAAGGTAATGCCCTTATAATCTGGCCGTTGCACTATAGTCTGCTGATGGAGGGTCACTTGTGAGAAGGCTCTAAAATAGAGAAGCCTGTTCCCTGCCTATAGTCAGACCCAGTCCCAGTTAGCCTTTGTGGCTACATCCTGGACTCACAGTTTTCGTGGTATGTTGACGGCGTGGATAAGGATGACTTAGATGATTCACTTAAAGGAATATCAGATGGCAGGCACCCTGGAGGTGTGAATTCTGTCTCAGGTGATTGCTTAGAAGAATAAGGCAGCTCAACTCTTCCACACAGTGGGCAGAATAATTCACCCTCCTTAACTACAGTCTGAGCTGGGAGAGTGATATCCTCAGTTAGATATGAGGAGTTTGGACAATTCTTCTATGGCAGACTGTCCTTCATCAGAGTTGGAATCTCTACAAGGGGTCTGGCAGTTCTTAGTCTGTGAGGAGCAGGGGTCCTCTATTCTTTTGGAGAGAGTTTCAGCTGGTTATAACAGAGTAGGTGCTTACTGCCCAATGTGATCTCTGAGCCACACCCCACTTTCTGTAATTTTGACCCAGGCCCTATATGGTGGATGGTAAACTGATAAGTGGTCCTATGTCCAGTTTTTGATGCTTGAGGAAGGATGACTTCTCATGGCCCTGAAGAGTAATAGTGAAACCATCTCGTGAATCTATCACTGGATCCGGACTCCTAGCAAATTTCAGGCTGGTTTCAACTTTTCTTTCTGGGGAAGATTATTGAGAAGGTGGTGGCAGTGCTGCTTGTGGCTCACCTGAAGAAATTTAACATCAATGAACCATTCAGTCTTTTTCAGGCCTTGGCACAGCATGAAGACAGCAATCATCAAGAATTTTACTGACCTGTTCCTGAGAGGGACAGAAGACAGCACTCTATTGTTCTTCTGTCTCTTTGGCATTAGATACAGTGGATTATGCAGTTTTGTTAGGACACCTGCAGGAATACAGGGATCCTAACAGACCAAACTTTGAATGGTTTGACTCATTCCTATGTGGGAGACCTGAGTGTGGGAATATTCTCGTCATGCCCTGTTGCGATTGCCGGTGTGCTCCAGGGTTCAGTGCTTTCCCTGATGTTATTTGTCATACACTATGCACATTGCCTTTGGGAGAGGTCATTAGGCAGTACAAGTTGGGTTTTTGCTCCTGTGCAGATGATACGCAGCTGTACCTATCCATTATGTCAAATGGGAGTGAAGTGATATCTATGCTAAGTCAACCTATACAAGAAATGTCTGCCTGAATGGACATCAGCTAGTTGAGCATGAATTTGGGAAAAATGGAGTTGTTGCTAGTGGGACCCCATCCTCACTGGTGGGCTAAGTTGGGTGGTATGCCAGTTTTACTATCATTAAATGACACCACATTGAGAGGCATGGATATGGTCAAGAATCTGGGGGTCATTACAGATTGCAAGCTGTCATTGTAAACATCAAGTGGTGTTGGTGGTCAGCAGTGGATTTTTCTGGTTAAGGAACATCAGGACTATACCCCAGATTAAACCACATCTAATGTATGGGACCTGATGACCTTGGTGCATGCCATTGTTACCCCCAGATTCAATTACTCTAACCCTCTGTACCTAGGGCTTTAGGAAAGTGTGTGTGCCACCTGCAAATTGTATAAAATGCTGTGGCCAGAGTGATTCGTTAGTATAGCAATCATGGAACACATCTACCTGTGTTCCATGATCTGCAGTGGTTACAAAATAAGTGGAAAAGCACTTTCTAGATTGACAAGGGCCTGAGCGAGCTAGGCCCAAGCTACCTAAAATATTTCTTGGCCTTTTTTGCATCGAGATGCACTCTCCACTCCACTGAGAATAATTTATTGGCTATGCTAAGATTCTGCTTAAAACAGTCTGGCAATCAAGCATTTGTGGTTCCTGCATCTAGAACTCTTTGCATAGTCATTTCAGGAGTTCTCTATTGGTGGAGGCATTTAAAACAAACTATGGTCAGAGCCAATATGGCTGTTGAGAGCTTTTGGTGTGCTTTTACCCATTATTTCTAATGAATTTGCACAATGCAGATCTGCTGAAATGCAGTTTCAATGTTGGTCTTCCTTCTACACATTTCTACAATGTGTTTTCCTAGAATATGCCTGCTGATTGCTATATGTATAGCCTGGACAGTTCACAGAAGACATAGTATCTTATTTTTGGTGGAGCTCTGCATCTACACAATATTATGCTGCATTGCATAAAATCAGAACATGCTGGAAACAATACTTTACATCTGGTATAGGCTTACCCGGAATAAATACATTATAAAAATGGTAAAATCATGACCCCACTGAAAACAAGATAGTGCATCTAATCTGGGACATCCTGAGTACATACAGTGCAAAAATGCATAAAATGAAGATCACAATGACAATGAGATGTAGCATCTCCCCAACGCTATCCAGGATACAAAATATAGGATAAGAAATATTTAAAGAGCTAGTGGAGCTAAAACAGGCAGAGAGGAAAATAATACAAATTGTAAGTAGCAGTCATTTGTCATTTTTTATTTCTGAAGTATTTTTATGTGTCCTTTTTTTATTTATTTTATTTTTATTTATTTATTTATTCTAGGATTACAAGTACCTTTGAGCCAAGGCTCTTTTACAAAGGTTCCATGTCATAAATAACAAACAACAAGGAAGCAACAGTGAAATAACAGTAAACAATTCATGTACAACTGTGCTATAGAAAGGGTCAATTATAGGAAGAGTAAGTGTAGAGGAGGAGGAGGAGGAGAAGTGTAGGTAGTTAACAGAGGCAGCTATAGTAAGATGGTGAACACAGCTAGGACGATATGCCCACAAGGAATGGGTAGAGTCAGATGCCTGGGGTGACAGAGAAACAGGGATGACAGGAAAGGAGAGGGAGGATGAAGATGCAGCTGGAGGCATTTGTTGAAAAATAAATGGGAAGGAGTGATAGAAGAAAGGGGGCAGGGTGGGGGATAAGTGCTGTAATGGGGCAAGGAGAGACTAATGAGGTGGTGAAGACCTGAGATTTGAAGTGGCACCTCAGAAGCAGGGGGGAGGGGGACTGTGGGGCCTGGGATTAAGCAGTATATAAGTTAGGATTAAAGCTGTGTAGGTCATCATCTAGGAAAGGCAGTCACAGGAGCAAGAGGTAATGAGATGGGCCCGGAACCTGGTTTTGAACAGACCTAGTGTTGAGCCAGAGGAGATGGTGTGGCTGAGACCATTCATCCATAGAGGAGCCCTATAGGTGAAGGAGCATTGGCCCTGTAGTTCGACAGCGAGGAACTTGTAGAATCGGGTTGTCGAGCTCCTGGTGTTCTGTCGGTTGGTGTTTGATGTAACAAGGCAGTAACACTGGGGTGTGTGTGGAGGCAAGTTTGATTTTCCTGCCATAGCACATGTGAGATACTTTATACAGTTGGAGAGTTGGAGCCATCCAGATTGTTCATAAAGGGCACAGGTGTGGGTGAGGCAGTGGGCACCAGTTGTGGGTAGGCATGCTTTGTTAAGAGCAGTTGTTATATGTCGGAGAGTGGACATCATGGCAGAGCTATAGATAATGAGGCCATAATCAATAATTGACACCACAGAGCTCTGGACAGCAATCTTCAGGGCCTCTGGGGTGAGGTGCTGCCTGTGCTTGTAGAGTAATCCAAGGCATGTGCTGGCAGCTTTAGCCATGCTGTCAACATGAGCTGTATAGGAGAGATTGGGGTCAAACAGAATCCCTAGGTATTTGAAAGAGTAAACTTGTTTAAGGACAGTCCCCTGCTTGGTGGAGATGGCAAAGGGGTCTTGCTTGTAATGGTTATGTGAACTGCAGAATAGCAATGGCTTGGTTTTCTTGTGATTGAGGACTAGTTTATGATTGGAGAACCATGTTTCAATGGCACTGAATTTTAGTAGGAGGCTGTGTTGTAGTGGTGAAAGGTCCTTGTGTGTAGAAAAGACAACAGCATCATCCACATACAGGATGATTTGTTCTGAGCAGGATTGTGGTAGGGAGTTTAAAAAGAGGCTGAAAAGGAGAGGTCCCAGTATGGACCCCTGAGGTACTCCAGAGCGGACAGACAAGGTGTCCGAGATAGCATTGACAATTTTTACTCTTTGAGAGCGGTTGTCAAGGTAGCTTCTGAACCAGCAGGCTGAGTCCGATGCGAGGCCAGCAAGGAGTAGTTGGTCATACAGCAGCCAATGATGGACCATGTCAAATGCCTTCGAGAGGTCTATGAAGACAGCCCTGTAAGAAGTCCTTTATGAAAGGAACTATGCACTGCACCAGTAAATTCAGGCAGGGCAGTGGTGGTACTATGCCCTTTTCTAAAACCATGCTGTTGCATGCACAGAATATTATATTTGTCCAAATAATCAGTGAGCTGGTCTGCAACAATACGCTCTAGGGCCTTGGGTAGTGGTGGCAATATGGAGATTGGGCAGTAGTTAGAGTGGCAGGTCTTATCCTCAGTTTTGTGGACCAGGGTCACAGTGGCAGTTTTCCATATTTCAGGGACTGTGCTGGTGTGGAGAGAGAGGTTAAGAATTTTAGTTAGGGGACTGAGGACCTCGTCAAGTGTAAGTGATAGCAGCTTAAAGTCCAGGGTGTCACTGCTGATTCTGGAAGTGGAGATGGCTGAGGTGATGTGGCGGTGAGCTTCATTCATCTTAATCTCCCCTGAAGTAGAAATAAGGGTGTTTGACAGAGTGCAGAATGTGTTAGAGGGGGTGTGACTTACTGTGATGAAATCAGGTGGTAGAACAGTACTGAGATCAATAAAAGCCATGTTAAAGGTATTTGCAATGACCATGGGATCAAGGGTAGTGGGCCCCTTCAACAATTAATATGGCCGGAGGGGACTTTGATTGTTTCCCAGTAATGTCCTTGATATTGTCCCAGAAAGCACGACCATTTCCCCAGGTGTTGGTGAGGATGTCCTTATAATATGAGCTTTTCATGAGACAAATGGATTTTGTGCAGGCATTATGGGCATGTTTGTATTTTTGGATGTCAGATTGTTTGCCTGTGGCTTTAGCCACTGCCGACAGGTGGTCCCTAGATTTCAGCTGGGAAAGGAGCTCCGCAGTTATCCAAGGGTTACAGAGGGCTTTTGTTTTTTGTTTTTTTGAAGGAGCAAAGAGGTCACAGGCCTTATTGAAGGTGGTGATGAAGTAGCCGAGGGCAAGGTTAACATCTGTCGCCTTGTAGATGGGCAGACAGGTTTGCAAGGAGAGGTACTGTTTGAGATGGGTAAGTTGACCACGGGGGAGGACTCTGCTGGTAATGATTATAGGGGTGGCTTTAGAAATTTATTAGACCATTCACATATAACCAGGGAGTGGTCACTGAGAGAGTCTGGGAGAACGGAGGTATGAGAGATCCTGGTAGGGTGATTGGTGAGAACCCAGTCAAGCAGAGTACTGGTGCCAGTTTTGTAATTTATCCGAGTTGGTGGTGACCAATTGTGAGAGGTCGGCAGCTGCAAGGGCATCCTTATGAGTGTAGACATCAGATGCAAGCTAGTTTATACTGAAATCACCAAGCAGAATGTGTTCAGAGCCAGGAGGTTGGGAGCTGACAAAATTAAGAACTTCTTTGATGCCAAGATCTTGATCTCAAGGTGGAATATATAAAGAGACAATGGTGAGGGCTTTTTGATTGGGACCTAGAATAATTTTAATGGGTAGAAGCTGGGCCAAGAAGGCAGGGATGGGGGTTGGAACAAGGTGCCCCAGGAGATTATCCTTAATGTAGATGGCACAGCCCCCTCCCCTTTTAGAGGCATGGTCCAGTCTGAAAACATTGTAGCCCTGTAAGGTAATTGCCAGATCAGGAACTTTTGGTGTCAGCCATGTTTCAACTACAGCAAGGATGTCAGGATTATGTTGGCTGATAAAGGCTTGGAGTGCATCAAGCTTTGGTAACAGGCTGCAGATGTTAATGGTTGTGATGGTGAGGGCTCCTGCCTTTTTCAGAAGGTTTGAACAGCCCAGGCCAGGATGGATGTTGCCAGAGATCAGTAGGAGAAGTAGGAGGAGCTTCATTGAACAGAGGTGCAGGTCCATTAGTGATAATTTGTGTTTCCTTTTAGCATATGGGCGTAGGTAGAGTCCATATGACAGCGATGGATATACAATGTGTAACAGTAGGATAGGCTGGCTTTAAGACCAATCTTAGTGGTGTTAAGAAGCAGCCAGAGTATTTCAGAGATTGAGGCCCATGGGAGGACTGGTCAAGAAGTGGAGGCGTTCAGAGGTACTGCTGGTATTGATTAAGTAGATAGTGGGTATGGGGTGGGGTGGCAGGCGCCTGGGAGAGAGAACAAGGAGGAAGGACAAGGAAGAGAGAAGGGCTCATCAGAAAGTATCCCATGGGATAACATTGTGCTGAATATGTGGAACAGCTCTTAGCCTGGCAGCTGACATAGATTTTTTTACTGTCTCACATTACATCATCAGCATTGTGATCTCACTGACTGTGACATCACAGGTGAATGACCTAGCACTCACTGACTTGCTGCTTCTATGTAGCAGTGATGTCACAGTCATTGAGGTCATAATGCTGATGATATAGTGTGAGGCAGTAGAGTAAGATATGTCAGCTGCCAGGCTGAGCTGTTCCACACATCACACCTACTAACATCAGGCAAACAATCTTCAAATTAAACAAAGGGAAAATAAAAATTACCTCAGATATAACAGGTAATGGTTGGCTGCTTTTAAAATCTAATATTAGTTTTAGACAGTACACTAGCTCTTTAAAGGAACTTCACTGTGTTCACTGACATAAACAGTTTCTTTATTGTTTTATAATATATTAGATTGCAGTATTTATTTTGAATGTTGTGGCCATGAGGATGGTGTGTGTGTGTGTGTGTTCGTAGCTCAGTATATTTTCCCCAGAAAGCATAGTAAAAATGCCTGCAGATTGCTATATAATTACTGTAGCTTGGATAGTTCACACAATACCTGGCATATGGCTGAGACAGTTCTTATCAGATAGTGTCTTAAGAGGTTAAAACACAGTATACATCTTTGTACATTTGTTCCTGGAAAAGCTGAAACTTAAGTGTTATGAATCTTTCTTGAAAGACGATACTTGCCCAGCTGAAGCTTGTAGCAAGAACATGTTTAAATGCTAAGTATTTAAATGTGCAAGTTGCTGCATTTTGGGGTAAACAAATCTCCAGTTTAATAGGCAACTAATATTTAATAAGCTGTTTCAGTTTCCTAATGGCCATCTGATGAGGAGCTTTAGTGCTGTCTCCAATATTCTAAACAGAAAGAAGGGAGTATTTTATTTCATTTGGCATAGTGATTTATAGATGTGGAAGGATACATTGAAATGTATAAAAAAGTGTTCCACGTTCCTTCATTTTTCCAGCTACAGACAGCAAGCTGGCTGTAGGCTCCCACAGCCATAAAAAGGATTGAAATCACTATGGCAATGCATAGCTTGGAATTTTGGCATATGTTTTCTTTTGTGTTTTCTTTTGTTACTATCAAATCTTATTATTTGCTATTTAGTCTTGTTACAGAGCAGGATAAAGAATTACTGTATCCTCTATTAGGGTATGTATTCCTTTCATGATTATTTGTGCTCTGTACTAATTCTGTGAAGCATCCTGAGCCTGTGGGATATACATTATATAGCTAAAACTACCTTGCCTTTGTCTAGTCATACAATAATCTCATTATCAGTTTATTAAGCTACTACTGCAGGTTACTAAGGTAGTATTACTGTATAGTTTTTACTTTCTTTAGCTTTTTTTTAATCAGGAGTAGATTTCCAGTAATGTAGATACTGAGTGTAAAAAGGAATGGTGGGGACTTGTGGCATCTGTTTAGATCTATTTGAATTTTTTGTTACTCATTTTAGATGTTTAGATGAGATTTCAGTGAGTGACATGTATAAATATGCTTGGATATTTAATCATTGTTTTGGTAAAGAGAAGGACCATGTGTTGAGTTCGGGCTTTGTGACATTTGTTGCAGAATGGGTTCAGTAAGTATTATATAAACAAAAGTGGGGAAAACCTAATGTTTGAACAATACTGCATATGAAGTCTCAATTGGGTCTGAAAGGTGAAGGACATGGGAAACAATAAAACACCAGCGCAGACTGAAGTATGCTCAAATGATTTATTGTACACTGGCAAGAAAATGCTCCTAGAGCCTCGAGGCTCACTGCCTCTTCATACGGGAGCTCTATTTGAGCATACTTCAGTTTCCACTGGTTCTCTGTGACTTCTGCTCATTGCTGTATTTTGGCTGCATCTGAAGAGCCTGGTTAGAGCAAGGACCATTTGGAGGAATTACATGGTAAGACAATGCCTTTGAAATTTACATTTTATATATGAAGCGATCTGAATAGAGACATAAATGCCTTTAACAGTTTCACTCAGTAACAACTGATGTGCAGATATAAATAGAAACACAGTCTTAAATGTAAAAAAAAAATCTAGTGAAATGTGCGATAAATACCAGCCAGTGGCAGTGGTACTAATTTGTTTTACTGCATTTCCTGAAGCCCAGAGATTTAGAAAGAAATGTTCTATAAAATATTCATAATTACATCCTGGACAAATGTGATTAGACTTACTGCACTAGTGATGCAATACAAGTGTGAGTACAGGAGCCTCTAACAATTGCAGACCTCACCACATTTAATTTCCCACAGATGCACGTTACTCGCATATTTACTCTGTCTTCATAATATCAACAGCAGCAGCAGCAGCATACCCATCCGTGTACTGTATGTTCTGCCTACAACTACTGTAATATATTTTGTAGAGATGATACTTTACCACATTGTTTACCTTATAATTGTGACTACATGTAAGTATTTTCAGAGTACAGTGAATATACATTATACAGTATCGTACTGCTGTTAACCAATACACTGTTTATACCCTAAGGTAATGTTAAATGTATTTTTTCTTTCTACCAGTGAGATGTGAAGCTGTTAGTGTAACTCAGTCTGAAGCATCAATAACCAAACCAGCTGGGAGCTCTGTCTTCATTAACTGCAGAGTGGATGTCAGTGATTTTAACAGTGAAACTATTTGCTGGTACAGATCCCAACCTGAAAGTGGGATGGAATGGATTTTATATTACAAATCAGGTTCTGAAAGAAAGACTGCACAAGGCTATGATGGCAGGTATTCTGTGACTAAAAAAAGAGAACACAAGTCCTGTACACTAGTTATACCAGCCATCAAAAAGGAAGATGCTGGCACTTTTTACTGTGCTGTATGGGATAACCACAGTGATATAGGTTAAAAGAAACCACATACAAAAACCCTGCAACAATCTGCAATGACATGGCAATGCAACTGAAATTGTAAATGTCCAAAGATGCATGAACAGTAATTTCCATTGTTACACAATGTCAGTTACAGCACAAATATCAACTAATTGTATGGAACCCCATTTCAGGGTATGAAAAAGATGCAGGTTTAAAGTATGTGCCTTTAAGATCCTTATTCTAATACTTTAACAAAAAATATTTGTTTTCCTTGGAAAGGACTTGTAGATTTTTTTATGTTTGTGTGTGTGTGTGTGTGTGTGTGTATATGTGCGCAGCAAACATGTTGTTATGAAGAATGGCATTTCAGAAGCATGACACTGCCACTGCAATGTGCTCACCAGTGACAGACAAATGACCAGGCACTCTGGTCATGGCAATTCTCACTATGTGATGGGTGGAAACTGCACACAGTTGAAAGAAACCATCTACTCCAAACAGACAGTGGCTAGTTTGTTTCATCTACATAACATTGCTGCTCATTTTATCTACATAATGAATGTCAGTAAATCTTTGTGAAGGGAGTAAATATGGGTGCAAAATTCTGCACACAGCATTATTCAAACTACAAAGCAGTTGAAAAGTGTGCACTACAATGCTGAGCAGACCTCTGCCAGCAGCAGTCCCTCATAGTGTTTTATTTTTATTTTCTTTTAATCCTTCTTCCAAAACTGGGGTGCCCTATACCCAGTGCCTGCTACTAGCCCCCCACCTGACCCATTTCCACTATGTGATGGGGGAGCCCATTCCCAGTGCCACCAACATGACACCGACACTGAAGTGCAGAGTCCCCAGTGTCGGTAACTCAAATAAAGAAAACCATCCTCGCTATCTATTTTTATCTTTTTTAAATCCATGTAAACAAGAAAATGGTCCCTTGATGTCTGTGCCACTGCCATTTCCCCTTCCCCACCCAACCCTCCCACTCAGCATTTGCCAGCCCACACACCTCCACCCCTTACATACTTACCGGTGGTCCAATATCATGATTCTCTCTGGATCAGAAACATGTCACAAACAAAAGTCACAACACTCTCCTCTCTCAAGTACAAGAAAAGGAAGTCCACACAATGGGGCTTTGTTAAAGGATATTGCCCACGAGATGAAACATTAGGAATTTTCTGCTCCCTGTTGCTGTGGTGATTTTGTTTCTGCATGTCTTACAACAATAAAGTGAAGGAAGATTATTATAGCTCATATGGACTCCCTTATACTGGAGAGAGGTGAGTGCTGTGACTTTTGTTTGCTACTTGGTATCGTTTGTCACTTGGCACCCAGCCCTCTGAGTGGCTGTTTTGTGTATATGTCAAAGATACATCTTCACTCTTCAGTGCCAGACAAGGAACTGAGGAAATCAGGTTTGCAGTCAATGTATATCATTAAAGCAATGATGCACAACAGGGGGTGTGTGTTGTGCTGGGATAATGTCACTCTTGTGGTGGTTGGGCACAAGGCAATTAGGGGACAGTTGCTACCAGTTCTGGGAATGGATACAGACATCATGAGGGAACCCGCAACTCCCCAAGCCACGAGGTCTGCATGTTCTGAGGGGGACTTCCTGAGCCAGTGTGGGGGGGGGGACAGAGACAGAGAGAGGGAGAGAGAGAGAGAGAGAGAGAGAGAGATGGGGATCGTTGAGAATAGAGATGCAGTAAAGTTTTACTTTGCCCGTGAATTTTCAGCGAAGTCACCAATTTCGCCTCTGTGGATCAATTCATAAAGTTGTCCTATTAATTGACAATTCACCATTTTTAACTTTGCCTTGCTTTGTTTTTTTTAAGTGCAAATTGTACTTAAAAAAACAAACAAGGAGAAGTTACAAATTGTAAATTTTCCAGATTCCTGGTGTCTAGTTCCCCCCCCCTTGCCGATAGCCAGCCCCAATGTAAAAAAAATATATGTATGTTAAATCTGTGGTATGCTGTGGCCCTCCCAGCCCCCTGCCAATCGCCAGCAAAAATGGAAAAAAATATATATTGAATCCCTGATGTCTAGTGGTTCCCCCAGATCGCCAGCCCAATATAACATAAAATATAATCATTAACTGAATCCTCAGAGGGTCCCTAGACACCAGGTATTTAATTGATGATTTTGTTTTACACTGTGGTCAGTGATCAATTGACTTATGAACTGATGTTTAGTTAAAATGAACTAGTTTTAGTTATAAAATTATTAAACTGTAAGCCTACAAGTATAATAAATAAGCTTTAAAATAAGGAACAGGCAGTATAGAGCACCTTAGTGTATAACCAGTGGCACTGCAAGAAGTAAAGGAATGTTTTGATTTATTTGGTTAATCTTGGATGGAACTGACCAGTGTTGGTGACTTCTAGGGGGTCAGGTGCCTCGATGGTATAGTACATAGGCCTCTAAAATTGATGTCATGATCTGTTGGGTCTATTTTCTTGAATCCAGTTGCAATTAAATGTTATTTGTTAACCATGTACACCTTTTCTAAAATGCTTAATGTAGCATCACATGATGGCCAACTATACCTAATGTAAATTGTGTAATAAAACACTGTCAGAAAGGGAATGGCTGTTTGCCACAAAAGGGGAGGTGCAGCATTGTGACTGTACACAGCTAGGTTCCACCAATTCTGACTTTCCCATCACTCTCTAACTGGTGTAACCCAGAGAAAATTGATATGACCACAGCCCATGGTCATGGACTTTTTGTAGTAAAGGTTTTGATAAGATGTAATGTGTTGGGTATTTTATTGTGATAAGCGAGTTTTATATTAATAGTAAGTAGTTTTTGAATTGTTTTTAAATTGAGGTCATTCACCCCTTTTTAAGGTCCCATGCTCAGACCTCACCCTAGCAACCTCCCAGCCCAAGCATACCTTCACCTGGTCCATCATCTTCAATGACTTGGCCCTCCCATCCACCCCCATGGTGGGGCATTCTGGGGCACACCCTCTCAGTAGCACAATCTGGAGTGGGTCAGGTGATGAGGGCATATAGTTCAAGGGTACTGACTCTGCTATTCTGCTGAGGCATGCCCTCTCCCCATGGTTTTGTTTTGTTTATCATTTATTTGTTCAGCATAAAGCCATTACAAAAATGTAAACATAGGAAAGAGCATTAAAATGCACATACAGTATTCACAATACACCATACAACATAGAATAACCATTATACATTCATTTTCCTACTAGCCACATATTTTTAATCAATCAATCCTTATAAAGTGCAACAATTTAATATCATAAATATTACATCCATGGCATAACGGTTTTCTTATGTCTCAGGAGGAAGCAAGGTTTATTACTATATGCCGATATCTCTAGGAAAGTGCATCTATAGGACTACAGTTTTATTATATCTCATATCTGTGCTATAAATTCCTGTATTCTTTTCTTACTTATATTTATATTCTCTTTTAAGTATATAGCTAGATTGTTTAGAACTTCAGGGTTTTCTGCACTGAATAATAAATCAAGCACAAATCTTGTTGGCATGTATAAGGTTCCGATGTACTCCCCCAATCTTTTAGCCCGTGTGTGTTTGTACCATGGGCATCTTAATACTACATGTTTTAAATCCTCTAGTTCATGTAAGTTACAATAGCAATTTTTAATTTTATCCTGATCTTTGTCATACCTTACTTCTAGTACATTGCTTAGAAATGTCTCAAACCTAAACTGAGTTATCACATTTCTATTTTCTGGTTCCTGTACTATATTTAAATATGGTCTTAGGCCATACTCTTTGGTATTGCTGGTAGGCCAGGAGCAACTTTCAATCTTGTTATATTTTTAAGGTCTGATTCATTTGATTTTTCCTTAATCAATTTAGAGATGTATTTTGTATATGTTGAATCTATATGAATCTTTTGTTTGACCCAACTCCACAAATATTGTATATAATTTTCTTTCATTACCCTTTGTATAATATTTAACCAGCCTATGTTCTTCTGTACTGATAGTCGCATTTTTTCTTTTAAACACATCTCCATTAATGAATTCTTGTTTTATGATGTTAATTTAATCCAATAATTAATTAATCTGCTATATACTAGGTATTGAAAACTTATTTGTCCCAGTTGTGCTCTCACGAGTGATCTGGGTGAACTATTTGGTATTCTTAATATTTGTTTATAGACCTTATTTAATGAACTTTCTATCTTGGTAATCCTGTCCATGCCTCATATTTCAGCAGCATACTCCTGCTGTACGATTTTATTTGTGGCTTTGATCATTGGTACAATCATGTTTCCATACAGATAGTTAAATCTTTTCAATGATTTTATTGAGTTCTGCATTTTCTTAGTACATACCGTATGTTTGTTCCATCTTAAGTTTTTGAGAATGTCACTCCCAAATAGGGAAATCCTTCACATATTCTAAATCTTTACCTAATAAGGTCAACTTTCTGAATTTCTTATTAGTACCAAACACCATAACCTTCGTTTTTCTTATGTTTGGCTTAAGGTTATGCATTATGCACATCGTTTCCATTTTCTTTAAAGCTCTCTGTAGTCACAATCTTCTTGTCGATATTATTGCCAAATCATCATCATAGGCCAGTACAGGCAGTCTCCTAGAATCTATTTTGGGTATGTGAAACATTGGGTCATCTAGTGCCATAATAATATAATTTATGTAAATATTAAAAATTGTCGGGTTGAGTACACAGCCCTGTCTTACTCCAACCTCAGTTGTTACTTTTCCCATTAGTGCACCAGCTGGAGAGAATTTTATCCTTGTCCAGGTATTCTGAAAAATTCTTTTCATAAGTATTATTAGATTTAAATCTATGCCCAGTTTAACCATTTTTTTCCCAGAGGAGTTCCCTTATTATTGTATTAATAGCTGACAAATAGTCCATAAATGCAACAAGTATTGATTGCTTTTTAATTTTGCAGTATTTCTCCAATATATGATCTAAGAGAAATATTTGATTTATAGTACCCGTATTTTTCTGGAATCCAGCTTGATATTCAGAAATAACATTATGTTGTTCTAGCCATACAGATAATCTATTTAACAGAACTTTAGTATAGATTTTGGCTATGGTGTCCAGTAGGCTAATAGGCCTATAATTTGCTGAGTCTTTGAGTAAACCTTTTTTATGAATGGGAATGATGTAACTTCCCAACCAACTGTCTGGAGTATAGGCATACATAACTGATTTATTATAAAAATCAGAAAGGACTTTAGCCCACTAATCTGTATTTAGATTATGAAATCTATTGGTATATTATCCGGTCCCGGGGATTTGTGGTTCTTAAAACTTCCTATGGCTATTTTGACTTCCATTTCTGTGAACCAGCAAAAGTGACCATATATTTCATTTATTTCTGTCTTGTCTATTATCTGTTCTGATTTGAATATATTTTTAAAATATTCTAACCATGTATCTGGCTTGATATAAGCATCATATTGTTTTTTTAAAGTATTGGTACCTCTGGCAACCAGATTCCAGAATGTTTTGTCATCCTTATCTATTATTGCTCTTTGCATTGTGTCCCAAAGTTCCTTCTGGTGTTTATGTCTTTGTATTTTAACATGTTCTCTATACCGTCTTCTGATTTTGTTCAATTCAGTCCTATTGGTTTTTGTTGGATATTTCTTTTACTTTCCTTGTTAATTTTGCCATCTCCTTCTTTCCTTTCTGCAATTTTATGAAACCAATTTTCATATCCTTGCTTTTGAATGTTCTTCCTTTCTTTTTGTATACTTTGCCCAACAAAATGATTATACTGCATGATTATTGTGTCATATATATTTCTAGGATCTATTTCATGTTCAACCTTTAATGTCACTTCCTGTACATACTTATTATTTAAGTTAGTAACCTTATCCCCAGGAGTTTATCCTAATTTATTTCATTTTGTTTATTATTTATACAAACTGCTTGTTGTTCTTCCTTAATATGAGTTTATCTGTCTTTCTAAACAGCACCAATGGGAAGTGGTCACTCTCTGGACTATTTATTACTTTTAAAATCTTCATATTTATTATAATCGTACTTTGCAACAAGCATGTAATCCACTATAGTAGAACCCTATTGGTAATGCAAATTAGTTCTCCTCATTATCTGATTCAAAATGTCCATTTAAGACTATTAACTGTAGTGCCTCAAGAGGTATTTCATTTGTTCATGCACATCCGTGTTTTTCTTATCTAATGTACATCTTTTGTATATTTAAAGCATGCAATATCTCTTCATGTTCCATCACTGTACTTTCTCCTACTCTTATATTAAAGTCCCTAGGATGAGATGCTATGTGCATTTTCCATCATCCAATTTCTTAATATCTTCCACCATTTTTTCCATTAGTGATTTATCACGTATACTTGAGTAGTTGGTGGATTATAATATTAGTAACTATTGACTTCTTTTCACATGCTGTTAACATAATAATTATATAGCTTGATTTGACTGTATGTTTTATCACTTTTAAATAATTGGTTATTTTCACATACAGAGCTAACCCTCCCATCCCATTCATATGGGAAATCAGTTCTCTTGAATTTATATGGGCAAAGCTCCTCCCATTAAATACCCCCCAAATCATATTGGGTTTATTATACAGGCCTCCCTGTATAACTCAAGTAGATGATATGGCTATATTAAAAACCCTTGGTGAACTTAATCCTACTGACAGAATCTTATTAACAGGGGATTTTAACTTACCTAATATAGACTGGTGTAATGGAAAAGGTACGTATCCCCTTGAGAGACAATATTTAGATGTTATTGATCATGGGGGATTAGAACAACTAGTTCTTGAAAACACTAGGGAAAACAATATCCTGGATTTAATATTTACTAATATGGGAACATCAGTTAATTCAGTTGAAATTAATACTCCCTTGGGGAATAGCGACCATAGTTCAGTCTTATTTAAAATTAGTGAAGTAAGATCCCTTAAACCTACTGGTACCACTACCAAATTGGATTTTTGCAAAGCTGAATTCTTCAAAATGAAAAAGAATCTCCTTTGTTGGGAATGGAGATTAGAATTTAAAAATAAAACAGTACAAACTATGTGGGATTCCTTAAAAAACAAAATTGTGACACTTACTTCTAAACACATCCCTGTTACTTCTAAGTATAATATTAATAAAACTAAAAAACCTGTCTGGTTCTCTGCTTCTATTAAAAAATTAATCCATAAAAAAACAGGTTATATAAGAAATTAAAATTATCCAAATCAGCAAAACTATATATGAAATATAAGGACTGCCTCAGAAGAGTTACAATAAATATCAGAAAGGCTAAAGCACTAAGTGAGGAGCAACTTGCTGAAAGGGTACAAGACAATAAAAAAGCATTTTTTTCACATATTAATAATATGCAGATGGTTCAAAGTAATAATGGGCTATTTGTTACTGAATCAGGACTCACCACAACAAATATACAAATAGCTGACATACAGAACAAGTACTTTTGTTCTGTATATAATAAAAAGATACTGACTCATATAGATGCTGTAGACCCTCCCATACCTGGCAATATAATCATTAATTCTGATAGTGTTCTCAAATATCTGGTCAACATTAAGATTAATAAATCTCCTGGACCAGACGGAATACATCCTAAGGTTCTAAAAGAACTGGCAGTGGAGTTGGTACAGCCAATAACTTGTATTTTATAGGCCTCCATAAATACTGGAATGGTTCCCAATAATCGGAAACAAGATAATATGGTCCCTCTATTAAAAAAGGGCCTAGAACTCTTCCAGAAAACTTTAGACCCATTAGTTTAACTTCCATATTGGGTAAGATTATGGAAAGCCTAATAAAAGACTTACTATTGGAACATCTTAGTAATAATGATATGATGGACCCCTTACAACATGGGTTCACAAAGGCTAGATCATGCCAAACTAACTTATTGGCATTTTATGAAAATGTCAATAGGGAACTGGATGTGGGAAATTATGTGGATGTGATCTTTCTGGATTTTGCAAAGGCTTTTGACAAACTGCCCCATAATCATTTACTATCTGTGCTAGAGGGTACAAATATTAATAGTAATATTTGTAATTGGGTTATGAACTGTTTCTGAGATAGAAGGCAGAGAGTAGTTATCAATGGGGATTTTTCTGCCTGGGCTTCTGTTACCAGTGGAGTTCCCCAGGGTTCAGTTTGGGGCCTAGTCTATTTAACATTTATATCACTTCATTAAAATGAAATAATCAAAATATTTGGATGTATAAGTTTGCTGACGACTGTAGACTAGGGTCAGTGGTTAATGGTGCTGAACACATGGCTACATTTAAAATGCCTTGGATTCAATTTTGAATGGACTAATCTAAATAGGCTAGTAATAAATATCACCAAGTGTAAGGTTAGCACTTTGGTAAAAAAATAAGGTTGGAACATATCTATTGGATAGTATCCCTTTGGGAGAAGTGTTAGAAGAAAGAGATTTGGGGATCACGGTTACAAATTATTTTAAATTCAGAACGCACTGTAGGTTACAACTTAGAAAAGGAACACAAAACTTAAATTGTATATTCAAACACATAGCTAGCAGAGATGTGAAGGTACTTATTCCACTCTATAATGCATTGGTAAAGCCGTATTTGGCATATAGTGTCCAGGTCTGGTCACCTCAAAATAGGGAAGACATTGATTCTTTGGAAGGGATGCAAAGAAAATTGACAAAACATATTAAGGGAATGAATAATCTCAGTTATTATGAGAGATTGGTTAGCCTGAATCTTTATACCCTACATTATCGAAGGCTAAGGGGAGATCTGTGCTTACTGTATAAGCTTATTAAGGATGAAGTTCTCCTAGCTGAATTGGGTTTTAAGCATAATCTGGGTAGGACTAGTACCAGAAAGCATAATAAACAGCTATATAAGCAGATCTGGAATCATAACATACGTAAACACTGGTATAGTTGTAGGGTAGTTGGATTTTGGAATGTACTACCATCTAACATTGTTGACAGTTCTTCCATGAACGAATTTAAAACTAAAATTGATCTCCATTTTGGTAACAACAAATTTGAATTTTAAATTGGAAAGGCAAGCCTTAAAGGATTTTTATCTTCAGGCTTGAACAAACCTATGAAACCTATGAATTCGCCTTCCCAATTTCTTAAATCTCCTTGCTGGTATATGTACCAGAGTATATCCATTCAAACTTATATATTCTTCTTGATTTTCTCCATGCCATGTCTCCTGTAGTCCTACCACATCCACTTTTTTCAAAAGTTCACAAAATTCCCCATCTGCAAATTTAGATACCAAGCCTTCAACATTCCAAGACATAAATCCTATTCTACCAGCATTTTTACTTAGATACAGAGAACCATTGTCATCCAGTATTTCATTTTCTTGCAATTGCTCAGTCTCCTGTGCACAGATTTTATTTATGTATTTTGAAGGTCAGCTATTACCTTCGTCTGCCAATAACTCAAACCTGTTCGATGTTTCTATATTATAGGCTAATATTTGTGTGGCTTTCCCCACATGTTGTTCCACCATTGTTCTTTAGTCACCTCATTTAAATTTGTGACCAGTAAATTCATGTTATCCAACTTGGTACGTGCAATATTTTATTAACCAGCTCCTTATTGTGTAGAGTTAAATCAATCTGCTTTCCTCCCATCCAGCCTCTAAATACCCTTTCCACCTTGACTATGTCAGCCTCATAAAATTCAATGCCCAGGAGAGTGGCTATTAAACAAACCATCACTGTTTTTAATTTTGACTGTGTTTCCATCCCAATGTAGTCAATTCCAAAATGGTAGTGTCACATCAGTCTGATTACTCTCCTCCACTAACCATAGATCATCTAAAGATAGACAATCCTTAAGTGCACTATTAACTGTGGTTTATTCACTATTTTATTATTGTTTAAAATTCCCATTGCTATAGGGTAGTCCATTGATAGACCAACCCTCCTTAAGGCTTCAGAGTTTCTCCATTCATATTGTGCAACTTTACTATGTTAAAAAAATAATATGATATCCTGGAAGTCAAATCATCTGCTCTTATTGCATCAAATATATCATCACCTATTATCTCCAAATCCAAGAGTTCTCTACATATCAATTTCCTAATTCTATCCTTATCTGACTATTTTCTATTGTTTCTTCTGTACCCTCTCAGTGCAGTTATAGCTTTATATTAAATTTGTCCTCAGATGTTCTGTCCTCATAGAGAAAATCCTATCCACATCCACATCCTGCTGTGTATTTTTTTGTTGTTTTCCACTTGTTGCATCCATTTCTCCATTTAGTTCTATATTGTAAGATGTTCTTAAAGTGTTATCTAGTGTCTCCTTTTCTTGTAATTTCATCTCTTGTTCCTTATCACAGTTTGCCACCTATTGCTATTTTTTTATTGCCCTTTTTTCCCTTTCCTATTATTTGTTTTGGTAGACCTTTGCTTTATTTTATTACTATTACTTTTACTGTTTCTCTCATCTTTATGTTTAACTTGTAACCCTTGTTTTATATTCAATACCTCATCTTTCTGAGATTTGTTCTGTTCAGTCAGTAGGGTAGTGTGCATTTCACCTTTACTCACTTTCATTTTATCATCCTGCAATAATGTATCAATTAGGCGTGTTGATAGCTACTTCTGTCTTTAATGCTGTCAGTTCACTCCTAATTAATACTAATTGCTCCATTAAGGCAACATTGGCAATATGGATATGTCTCAAAACTTCAGCCAAATCATTTTCCAGAATGTGATTGTAAACAATGGATTTAATATTACGGTCAAATTGAGGCTGTTCTCTTTCAACAGTCTCTGCTAAGTCTTTAAGACCAACTATTGTGGCTTGCAATTCATCCCTTATCTGTTTCACTTCTTTTTCCCTTACTTCAGTCTTATCTTGCTGAGAATAATTGTCAGGCAGCTGCTGATAACTTTCATTTGATTCAGTCTGTAGGAGACAACTTATACTTCGTACATTTTGTGTTCCAGATGAAAGAAGTATCTCTGATGTTAAATTACACACATTTGCTTCCCCTGCTGTGCAATCAACATTTGACTCAATCATTAGATTTGGTGACTTTTCATAGGAGCTATTTGTAATTTTTTCCTAGTCAAATCTATAATTGGAGTTGAAGTGTTTCTGGGTCATTTCCGTCTCAGGAAATGCTTTGTTATAAGAGATTGTCCTTTGTGTCTCCTTTTATTTCCTTACTTTCATTTTTATCTCTTTATCATATCTAATTTCTTTTCCTTTCCAGCAATTTTCCCTTTACCTAATTTTCTACCCTTTCTTTTTCCTTTTGGTGTCTTATAACAATTATCAATCGCATCTCTGTTCTCCATTTTCTCCAGATCCCCCTTACTTCTTGTTTTCATTTTATTTCAGAAATTCTAGAAATATAAATCCTACAGATATAACATATTTAACAAGCCAATGAATATTTTCCTCTACCACAGAAAAAGAGACCAATATATAAAACTATAAAGTACAATAGTGCAATTGTGCAAAGTGTATTAATGCAATAATGCAGCAGGGCAACAACACAACTCCTTATGTTAAAAGACAGTGATGCAGAGAGTTGATATTACAACTTAATAGGTTTAGTAAGGATTTTGATAGTCAGATATGGTACTTATACATATACTTATTCACTGCAGTCTCACTATAGTTTCTCTTTGGTGTAATAACACGATAACACAAAAACAAAATTTGAAAAAACCTGAGTCAGTGTTCGATATTCAGTATTCGATGTCCAAGTCAGAAATTCCAAAGTCCCAAGAGTCCCAGGGAGTATTCCTTTGCCTTTGTGTTTCTTCTAAATTCAGAGAGGTTAGAAAAAGGTTTGATTTGACAATAGCAGAAACTCACAGGCTCTCTGGAAAAAGAAGGAGGAAATCTACTCAATGCAAGTGCAGACACTCTTAGCAAAATTGCATCAGGGATCACTCATAGAGACTGTAAGCAATTGGTCTACTTTAACTCTTTGGAAATAAGTTCAAGAGTCACTTGCCATAGCTCTAAAAATTCATGGAAAGTCCATCTTGAAATCCACTTTTAATCCACTTGAAATCCACTTTACACAGACCAGGGAATGAAGAGGAGGGTACAAGCAGGGCAGTTCACAGCTTTCTGAAGAGTTAATAAAACACAGGGTGCCTTCGTTCCACTATAATAAAAGGGAAAAGAAAACACTTAACTTTCTTTTCCAGAATCACTACCAGAATCACTACCAAAAAAGAGAAGAAGAAAAATTCTAACAATGTTTTAAAAACAAATGCACAAATGCACAAAAAGGCACAAAACGCAAAATACACAAAGATGCACAAAACTATTCTACTAAAAATACTGTGATCCAGATCCAGATCCAGGTCAGGTAAAACCTTAAAATATCTCTATTGTTACTCACTTTTTTTTTAAAGTAAAATGAGCTGGGCTTACGATACATGCTATCACGCTGAAGCCGCAGACTCCTGGAGGACAGCGACCCAGACTACGGCCACGATGAACCACAGCAAATAATTTCTAGAAATTTAGTGAGGAGGCAAATAACAAACAACACGCACTACTTCTTGCCAGCTAGTTTGCTGTCAGAGTTTTGGGTTCTAACTTGAAAAATGCTGTAACATTCCTCTATTCCATGGAGCGTAGAGCAAGAAGCAAACTGCAGTTCCCAGAAGCATCCCAAGTGACTAAAACCAAACTAGAGTCTGATTAAATACATCTGGATGACGTGATACAAAACTGAAAGTAAAAGGTACGAAATTTAACCCAAAATAAAAGTTCAATGTTTAACATATAATGCTTTAAAATGCTAAACTAGAAAGATAAATAAACACAACTTCCCAATTTAAATTGTGTAGCTGAGCGACTCATAATTAATATAATCATTTTGTAAGGTCACGATGGTCACACATAATACTCATGGAGCAGTAATAGTAATAGAACAGTAATATAAGTCCTAAAAACAAATTTATTTAATAAAGAAAAGTACTTCTCTCTTAGCGCACTCAGCTTCTCAGCTTTTCAGTCCCAATATCTTAAGTCCTTTTAGCTGGAGTGACTCACTCTTGCTAAGGTTTAGCCAATTCTTTCAACTCCAAACAGAGTGCCGTAAACCCTAACTCCTGGCCCAGCCATTCAACTGGCTTCTCTCCCTTTCTGTGCTGCTCAGGCCTGAATCCGTCGGCATCAACTCCTGTTGCAGAAAGGGGAGCAGGATAAGAGAAAAAGACTAAACTGACAGAAATAGCAGACAGTAAGATGGTCTGGAAAAGGCTGCACTTTTCTGTCAACAGGTAGCATGCCTTTAAAAAATTTAAAATGAGCTGTGCAGCCCTGCAACTAGCATCTACTCCAAAAATGCTAGTGCGCATAGTCATCTCTCCGCCAAACAGCTGACTCCAACCTCCTGCCGTCCCCCCATGGAAAAAGGTGGTGAGGGCCCAAAGTGCAAATGTAGTGGAATGCCTGTATAGAGCTAGTTAGCACCACCACTTCCTGTTCTCCCGTAGTTAGGCCCACATCCAATCTGTTCTCTGTGACAGCAGAGAACAGACATTTATCTGGATAACCTTCCTCTCTCCTCCAGAGATTGGAAGCATCCAGACAGATGATACCATGACCTCTTATGTCCCTTAGTGGAGATCCAGCATCAAAGCACCAAATTGTAGGGTGGGGTGAGGGGACTGGGATGGTGGGGACTACCTGTTAGGATGAGGGAGTCCACTAGACACCAGGGAGTTAATTGAAGATTAAGTTGTTTTTTTTTTACATTGGGGCCAGCAATCATTGGGGAACCAACTAGACACCAGGAACTGGGCCAGGATTGGCAGTATAAGGGTCTACGGGGTTCCACTAGACACCAGGGATTTAATGGATTATGTTTTATTTTTACACTGGGATCTGTGATTGATGGGGGGGGCATCCACTACTAGTAGACAGTTTTTGCAGCAAAGTGTGGAATTTCACTTGAGTGCCATTCGCAAAATCATTTGCTGAGCAAATTTTGTCTATTGCACACATGTCTAGTTGACAGTTTGGGTGCCTGTGAAAAATAGTGGGCTGTTAGGCACTGCAAACTGTTCTGGGACTTGTGCTGCCTTCAAACTTTTGTGACCATAATGGTGCCAAGTTAATGCTGCCCTGAAGATTGTGCAATCTTCTTGGTCCAGGTAAAAGCTGCTATTATGGCCATATTGTTTTGGATTTATAGGTTATTAAATATGATCAGGAGGGAATTGAAACTTGCCTCTTTCAAAAAGAAACAGACAGAAATTCAGTCCTGCATTTTAATAGTCACCATCTGAGAAGTTGCACCTGTGAAAGGATTTTATTTCCAGTTGTACTAATCCATTAAACAAATAAACAAACAAAACAAACAAAATAAACTATTAGAAAATATCCACGAGGGACAGTCTGTAAGACTTAAAAGGAATTGCAGCAAGCAAGACACTTACTACAGAGGTACCCAGGTTTTAAAGGAATGGTTTTAGGATCAGGTTGTAGAGAGGAATGTATAGATAAGGCTTCACATGCAGTAGGTAGAACAGATAAAGGACAACTATTACAAGAGAGACCAAATGGAAGTAACAATTTTATTGACACCAATACTGTTTCTTTTGTTACTACCTACAATACACAGTCAAATTTTCTTAAAAACATAATTTAGAAAGAACTGGAAGATTTTAAATACCAAAACTAAATTTGCACATGTTACATCAAATACACCCTGATTTAAGTACAGGAGGGGGATGAATAGAGGGGATAGGATCAAGCACAGTTTCTATGAGTAATATTCAGAGATAAATGGTAACCATTTACCCAAAGGAACAAATGTAGGAATTGTAAATTCTGTGAATATATTGTGACTGGTGATGAATTTTGTATAATAAATGTGGCTAAAACTTTTCAAACTAATAGTTATATCAATTGTAACACTGCATCTGTAGTATATTTAGTAATATGTAAATGCAATAGTTTTTATGTCAGTAAAACAAGTCAGAAATTGAAACAAAGAATAGGTGAACACTTGGGAAGGATTGCAAAACGGATTTGGAAAATGGTCTGGCACTACATGTGGCAACATCTAGTGGGGAAAATATATTTAAATTTTTCATGAGAGAAAGGGTGATGTTGGGACTGAGAAGGAGTGATTTAGACAAACTATTACTCCAAAGGGAAACCTTTTTGCAATTTAAATTGAAAGTGGGTAATGTGTCTGGATTATATGAACAATTGCAATTAGGATCATATTTGTGAATTTTTTTCATATGTGACGAAAACTGTAACTTTTTTCACTGATATTTGTGATTGTACATAATCCATGTATATATTAAATGCTTTGCAAAGAACTTCTTTACTGCATCAGTTAGGGTTACAGCAACAAATGTTTAGAAATGTGGTGTTAGGTTTCCAACCCTAAGACTCCACCTTCACCCTCCATGCACCAACAGGCATCAGGGGTGTGCCTTGGGGTTGTCAGTCCTAAGACTCACCCCATTCCATGAGTAAATAAGCTGAGATAGGTACAGAACAGGAGAATGGGTTGAATATTTGGGCTGACAACCCAAGGCACACCCCGACACCTTTTGGTGAATTGAGGGTAAATGGAGTGTTTCCAAACTTTAGTTGCTGGGACCCTAACTGATGCATTAATAAAGTTTTTGCAAAGAATTTCCTTACTTTTGAGAAAGTATAATCTTAGCCATGGCCTCCCATCCACCATAAGTGTAGAGAGCATGTAATTGTATCCTTATGTCCCTGTGGGAGTCCAGGGCCATCTCAGTCCATATTGGTATCTGTATATACATGTGAAAGTGCAGGGCCCTCCGGGCACTGTGATCCCATCCATGCATAATTTTTCAGATAGAGTAGTGGTATCCTTATTTGACTGTGGAGGGCGCCTGTGCTCCAATCCTGTAATGTACAGCATCAAAAAACACCTCACATTCAAATCTTATCCTATAGAAAACACAGCAAACTTAGAAAGCTTTGTGACCTAACACCAAATTAATATTTTTTTTTCCAAACCACCAAAAGGCACATCCGTAGCACACACCCCTTCTACCCTGGAAATTTCAGAGCAAAAGTGCAAACTGTTTCTTAACAGAATAGTGACAAAGAAACAACTCCATAAGCAAACCATTACAAAGATATCCTATGATGAATCAAGAAAAACTGAAATCTGCAGACGTCCAAGCCAAAGTAATATATTTTCACCAAACCAGGAAAAGGAACATCTGTGAGGCAAGCCCTTTGTATCCTGAAAATTTCAGCCCAATATTCCCAGCCATTTCTTTGCTATGAAGTGCCAAAGAAACAGCCACATAACATTTCTTTTTTCACAAATTGCAAAAAAGAATCCTTTTCCTCACTTCCTTTGTCACAGTTTGTTGAAAAGAAAATAATATTTTGCAAATCATGAAAAAGGATCCTGTTTCACAAATAATACATGGTAAAGAAAATCCTTTTTCGTAAATTGCGGAAAAGGATCCTGTGTTACGGTAAAGGTTTTCCGTGATGTGCGGCTCAGGAGTTCCACAGATAAAAACACTCACACTTTTTGAATAAGTTCTCAAAAAACTAGCCCTAGAATCGGATTCCTTGGGCCACGATTAGGTAAACACAGCTGTTGGTGTTTACTAAACCCATGTATTATTTTGCTAATTTAAGTTTGTTTCCCACACTAACAGAAAACACAGCAGCATGAACAACAAATCCACATTTGCAGAACAGGATTCCATGTTTGCGAATGAGGATTCCACATTTGCAATTAGGGCCAGGATTCACAAAGCCTTGCCTGCATGCAAACCCAGTTTGCCCGGGGCAAACCGGGATTTGTGAATAGCTGGTATTCACAAAGCCCACTTTGCTCCGCAAACTGGGTTTGCACCTAGGCAAAGTAGTGAAGGGGCCACAATGCAAATAAGGGGAATGGGAGTTCCATATTCCTGCAGTCCCATTCACAAAGGATTTGCTCCATGCAAGGGCCTTCATGAAGGCCCTTGCATGGAAGCAAATCTGCTTAAAAATCCGGCGGTAATCCACACAAACCTAGTGGTTGATGGAGGTACTGCAGCCCTCCACCCCTCCCTGGTCCCACTCACCCACCCCATATAGTAACATACTTTTCCATAGTGTAGTGTAATGGTCCCTCCTGGTCCCCAGTCTCCGTTATCCTAATCTCACCCATTAATGAAAAAACAATATTCCATAGTGTAGGTCCCTCTCAGTCCCCAATCTCCTGATCTGCCACTTGTTAATAATAAAATATGTTTCCAGAGTGTAGGGTTCCTCCCCATTGCCTGATCACCTGATCTCCAACTCGTTGATTAAAATGATGTGTCCAAGCATAGATCCTCCTCCTTCCCAGTCACTGATCCCATAATAAATAATATGTTTCCATAGTGTAGTGTCCAACCCCAGTGCCCAGTTCCCGACCCAATATTGTTAAACCCCATTTCCACAGTGTAGAGGTCCCTCCATCACTGATTGCTGTCCCCATATAGACAAATGACCAGTCTCTGGTAGTCTAGTGGACCCCCAACCCCCCACTCTGTTAATCACATACCACCCCAGTCCCCCACCCCTGCATGGCCACCAGTCAGTGAGCAGCACAGCCCTCCTCACACCTCCATGGCTGCCCACTGACTGAACTGTCAATGACAGCATTCCGTATACACCACAAGCCCACTAGTTTCTACACTATTTTCTTCTGTAATGGGTAGGAGACCAGGAGATCGGGGACTGGGGAGGGACCCTACACTATGGAAAATTATTTCTTTCATTAACAGATGGGAGATCAGGAGAGTGGAGATCGTGAAGGGACCCAACACTATGGAAAATTATCTCTTTCATTAACGGGTGGGAGATCATTAGATCAGGGACTGGGGAGGAACCCTACATTATGGAATAATAGTTTTTCTTACTGTCAGGTCTGTGATCAGGTTGGGGAAGGCACCACTAGACTATGGGGGAGTGCAGCTGCCTGGGGCTTGGGCAAGTGGGGGGGCTGCACACCACCACACTAATGGTATGCAAATGAGCCCATAATGGGCATACTAATGGCCACTAGTGCTTGCCTTCCAAAGGGGCTCATTTGCATGGCTCCTTTCATGAATAGCGCTTTAGCTTCTGAATGCTATTGAGTGCGGGGCCATTTTGCTGGCTGGCTATGGGGGCAGCACTACTGGGTATTCCACTGCTTTTCTGAGTTAGCGCTTGTCTCTGCCAGCCCCTATTCACAGTCAGATAGTGCACCACATAAAAATACATCATACAGTGCAATATTTATTTACTGTTATCAAATGATATGAAATCATACATCCAACAATATAACTAATTGTGCCCAGAATCATCTCGCAAATCCAAACTAGGACAAGAACTGCCTCAGATATGAATTGAGATCAACTAGACTTTAACAAACTTCTCTGTAACAGACATAATTAGGAAAGGCTACTAAAAACAAATAATTTACTAACACATTTGGCTTGGATAAATGTCTGATGGCCAACCTCAGATTGTTTTCATGTACTTTAGTGCTTCTGACCTCAAATGAGCTTACAACCAAAGAGTACATTTTTGCTTTGCTTTTCAAGGTTTGACATTGCAATTAGAGAAGGTGTGACTTTTGTTCATCTTGAGAGGACAGTACAGCTAAAGAGCACACTGACATCCCACACTCACTTCATTGGGGGTGAGCACATCACAATTATCATGCAACATGCACAGCTGTGGTATAGACTTCTAAAGTGGTGGAGAACATATTTTGTGACTTAAGTCACTAAGTACAAAAATTAAACAAAGTTCAAAAAGAACGGAAAAAATTGATTCCACAAAATCTGAAATTGGATTATTAGTTCTTTATTCCACTGCAATTAAAATACAAGGTTAGCATTTTTCTTCTCCATTGAATACTGCTGTTTTAATATTTCAGTGGCTATGTTCCTATACCAGATCACATGATCACATTATATATAGACTGAGAAGATTTGAAAGTTTATAAGGTACATTTTAAAAATACATCATTACTACATTATTATAACTATTAATTGATTTATGAGTTTTTTCATTACATTAAAATATACATAATATTTTTTCTAACAATAGGACCACCGCTTTGAGAAAGCTTGTCTAGGGAAATGGTAGCACAGCTCTGGTCAGAGCAAATACAGCTGCTCAGTGTGGCAAGAATGTGGTGAGAGCGAGTAAAAAAACTCAGAGCTCTTGTTGCACTCTCACTGCACCGGAGTCTGCTGTACCCAAGATGGCAGTACCAACAGAACTGAGAGTTGGTGGTCATCTTGGATACAGTGGCTGTCACTTCTACGGTTGAAAAAGTAGTCCCCTGCAAAAGGGGTGTATTTATGGAGCCCGAGGAGGGGAAGGGCCTCATAAACAGAATGACTGGACATTTGCCAGAGCACTGTAGAAGCACACTCAACAGCAGTCTGGTCATGTGCTTCCACAGTACTCTTTTACAGATGATGGCATAACGTCTGCAGAGCTCTGTCCATGCAGCCATAAAAATGTATGCCAAGGGCAAAACTTCAGCTGATTTTAAATGTACTCAACCCCTTACTCTCAGTGATTCATCTGTGTGGATCACATAATCACTTCCTGCACTCTGACACTGACCTGTGTATGGGACCAGAAGAGAAAGCTGCGAATGAAATGCAGGTTAGCTTTACTGATAGAGTTAATATTCCTGTTGTAAAAAGCCCAGATTGTCTTAAGTCTGTCTCCCTCTGCAGATGTGTCCTTGCTATACCCAGACCAAAACTTCTCACATGCTCCCGGAAGAAAGGAAACAAACAAAACAGCACAAGTAGGTGATCATATGAGGTCAGTGTGTACTGTTTGATTTTTAAATACCATCTACATTGTCTTTGTCCTTTCCCTTTGCAGCGCTTCCAACTCAATTAGACATACCTTCCACTCTGTTTCCAAAAAAAAATCACAATTAAACTGGTGAAAATGGTCAACTCTCCTCTGTAATGATCCCCTCCTGAAGTTGATTTGCTCCATATCACAAAAATGCCTGATGCTGTGTATTGTTTGGCCAGCACTATCCCAAGGTGAAAATACAAGTGTGCTGACCAAACAATGAAACTAATATGATGAAATCCCCACAGCACAATTTCAACAGGTTTAGAACTTCGATGTAGGAGACCTGAGGGTGAAATTTTACCCATTGCCATGTGTTGCCCCCTTCAAATCAATGCCAACTCATAGTTGATAATAATTAGAAGGGGCATGGGTTGCAGCCCCCCACATTGGGGGTTCGGGGGTGCAGCCCCTTGAGAGAAACACTGCAATGTTAGACAGACAAAATTTCTCTTCGACATTTGGGATCTCGCTATGCCGAAGTTCGACAACGATGTTGTCAGTTCGGCATAGGTAAACTGAAAATAACATAGCTGCATAAATGTATTTCTGAGAACTCGGCTGTTGATAAGCAGAACTAATATTTTTAAATCTTCAAGACACTGACTACCTCTTATCTCTCCAGAAGAAAAGTATTGTATCTCACATTCACATCACTAGTGTAGAATACAGGTCAAACATGTTCATGTTGATGCAAGCTCTTCTCAATATCAAGAGTTGGAAAGGAACTTCAAAACTTCATTATTATTTATCTGAGATGGGGAATGAAATCAGACTTGTAATATAAACTTTACTTTTGCTGAAATTGCTTAATTTTCTTTAAGGGCAGCTATAGTAGGTCTGATTTGTCTTCTCACACTGTGACAGGGTAATAAACTGGGGCTTCTCAAGCAACACTCAAAAAGAACACTCTGGACACCAGTTTCAATCAAATGAAATTTGCTTTACATTTCCTGTACCAGAAAATGAAGCAAACAGCTTGTATTTGGCTTAACAAAACTTATTCAGTCTCTTGCTGTCTCCACTTCCATCTCACTAAAACAGACACTTGTGCCATTCTTCCTTTATTGGGCCCAAGTGTTGCTTTTTAACACCCATGACTCTCAACCTTTTTTTCATTGAAATGAAGAACGAGACACTTAAATGAGGGACAGTGAGGGTCACTGACCTCATTATGAGGGATGTATCCTCAAACATGGGGATACCAGCTCAGAACACAATGTAAACCACTGTGTTTACTTGTACAGTGTTTAGTTTTGATTTAGCATCTTAGAATATCGTGACTTTTCACTTTAAAGTCTGAATTTACATCACATTCACTTTGTGGTTGGCACCTTTTCAATGAGGGATAGATGAGGAACAGAGCAAATTTTAGGGGTTAAATGAAGGACATCCCTCAAAATGAGGGACAGTTGAGAGGTATGTTAACACCCCTCCCCCGAGGTACATCAAACACCCAGAACAATCAGTGCAGTAAGATTTTAAAGGGGCAGCTTGGATGCAGTAGGGATTTGGTACAAATTCCACCATAGACCCAGTCAAAACCTGTGTTGCCAGGTTGTGAAGTAGTTTATGGGTAAAAGGAGTGTGACAGACATACACTCTCTCTGTCACACACACAATATTAGTGCTTCTACCGAGGACATGAATTTCAAAAGATTTAATGCTGGGGCAGTTTCTAATTTCTGCCTGTGCCTGCATCAAAATAAATGTGTCCATATATTGGAGTGCTATTTTCAAAACATTTGGCACATTTGTGACAGTTAACTTACTTTACAGTAATAAAATAACACATCGTTATTTGACATATGCTTCACTTTCTCAGCACAACTTGTAGCAATTGTGACAGAAAGATAGACCATGTTTTATGTGCTCCAAGATTTTTATACACAATAAGTAGTGCAACTAAAGTGATGAAGTAAGTCATCATGTGCATCCAAAGGGCTTTTGAAAATTCAACTTCTAGGGCCCATCATGCTGTCTCCTACCATCCCAAAAATTTCAGGACTCCATACCAAGTAAAAGAACTGTAGCCATTTTTCCTTGCTCTTTTTGCCTCCCTGTACACTGGCCATACCCCTTTCTGTTACGCCTCCCAAGCCTCATCACTTGGCTTTGTGGGCTTAGCTGTACTCTGACTCCTATGCTTTCCTCCAATGATAGAGGCAGGGCTCCCCAACTCCTGCCAAGAATCAGGATCCAAGCCTGAAGAAGGGTCATGTGACTGGTCACTGGCCTACATGAGGTGGCCAATCATTCTGCTGCTAGTTGGAGATTTACCTCATTTTAAAAATGCTGTACTTACATTTCATGGGCTTACATTAGCATCCAGCAGACAGAGATAAGGTGGGTCACCATGATTACTCATTTTCAATAAAACCTTTAAAATAGTGGTATGTCATGGTATCCTTTAAGCATATATATATATACAGTGCCTGGCCAGTGGAGGGCTATAGTCATGTTTTTATTTTAATTTGGAGGGACAAAAGTCAGACAAAAGTGGACAGTGTTCCTTTCAAGCAGTATAAGCCATGTTGGCTCTGACCAGAGTTTGTTTTGTTGGTAAGTCTCTCTGCTGCCAACAAACGTGCCCCTTTAAACAACTTAGGGTAAACAGAAAACATGCAAAGTGCCTGGACCATAGCCTTAAGAACTCATTCAAATAGAGATAGGGCCTGATGGGTGTCTAAAATTTCTGGTCCCTCATTAGATTGGAACAAATGCAGGGGACTAAGTAATGCCTGTAAAAAGACTTTAAAGCTGCCAAGAGGAAATACTTAATGCACCTACAGAACAAAAATTTGTTTGATCCCAAGAGATTTGTGGTACAATTCAATGCTCTCCTGAAAGGCTGTGCCAATTCCTTGGAATGTGACATAGTGGCTGATGGCAAGCTCTTCTGTTACCCTGTGACTGTTGCCAATGCCTTCAATAACTTTTTTACTGACCTAGAGAGGTTTAAACCTCACTCCCCCCACCTTGGGCCTCTCCCTCACCCCTTGATCAACCTGTGTCTGGGTCCCAATCTCCTGAGTTCCATTTCAGAAAAATAAAAAGAGGTGCTGACCCTCCTGTAATATTTAAAGGAAGATGGCTATGGTAAACCTGTGCCCAAGCTCCTCACATTGGCTGCCCCTGTCATTGCTTCACCTATCACTATGCTATTTAAAAATTCACTAATTGAATGGAAAATTCCTGAAAGCTGGAAAGTGGCCTTAGTGGTTCCTGTGTACAAGGTGGACCCAAGGAGCTTCTGGAAAACTACTGCTCCATTTCCCTTCTTAACTCTCTGAAAAAAAATACAGGAAAGACTAGTTTAGAATGAGCTACAAGAGTATATTGAACAGTGTCACCTTCTGACAAGCAAGTAGAACAGATTCATAAAACATCATGGGACAGACACTGCCTTGGTTAGGTTTTCTACCTACATACTGGAGGCCATAGACAAGTGGCAGTTAACAGGTGCTGTCTTCATAGACCTCATGAAAGCCTTTGATTTGGTTAACCACAACTGCTTGTTAGCTAAACTGTGACTGTTTGACCTTGACGGTCTGTCCTGTCAGGGTTTCTTGCATTACCAGGAGAATAGATCACAATAGATAAAGTGGAATGGTGTCCTGTCTATACAGAGACCCATCACTGAGAGTGTTCCTATGGTACCATTTTAAGTCCTATGCTTTTCCTTCTGTCAATGATATGCATTTAACTGTAGTGGAGCTAAATTACTGTTGTATGTGGATGACGCTGCACTGTATAGATGCTGTGATGATGCTGTCCAGATGAGCAGTCAGCTTGCTAGTGACCTTTAGAACTGGAAAAGTGGTTCACCTGTAACAAGCTAGTCCTAAACGCAAAGAAAACTAAAGCTCATTTTGTTTGGCCCTAGACACTGAGGTACTGCTAGGCACAATTGTTATCTATTGCCACATCTTCTGGAGCTCAAATTGAGGTAGTCAACTCTACTAAATACCTCAAGGTGTGCATGGATCAGCAAATCACTTTAGAACCCATATGGATCATGTCACAGAGTCCCGGCACTAACAAATTGGGTTACTCTACTGTCTTAGTAATTATGTATCCAAGGACTCACAGCAAACTATTGCCACCAGCACACTGTTCCTCATACTACTGTATGGAGCCCAAATTCTTCAGACCCTAACATGCTCAGAAACTAATAAGTCGGAAGTCCTCTGTAATAAAATTGGATAACTTGCTTCTCGTCCCATTCCTCCTCCGGGAGGGCTATCGTTTTTTTTTATTTTAGTTTTTGTTGACCGGGAAAAGAAGACTAGACAATTCTAATGAGCCTAGCCCATGGGAGGGGGATACAGATGGATGTCAACTGACATTGAAACAGATTAAGCTGTTAGTGGTATTTTTAGTGAATGGGGGAAATTTGGCCAGGACACCGGGGAAATTCCCCTACTCTTTGTCAGTAGGGGGAGCTGCTGCCATGGAGTCAGATGTGTTGGCTGGTCAGTCTGCTGGTGTACCTGGAGGTGAGCAGGTCTCCCTACCTTCAGGTCCAGCCTTGGAGACCGATGAAATGCTTCTTAACTGTTTGGAAAAAGAGGACTTAACGATAGATTCAGCTTTGCCACATTTCTGTGCTACAGCAGGTTTGTTTGGCCCTGATGCTGTATGGCTGGATAACATTTTGCAGCAAAATCAACATCTGATCCAACTAGAGGGAATGCAAACTGCTGGTAACTCTGCTCACTGTATGCCTACGACTCCGATGGAAGAACAAGGTGAGATTATCACTTCTGACCTCCTTAGAGATGCTGCACACCTCATTCAGGAAGAACTGGTGAAGTCTGTCATGGTAGAACCCCCACTGAGTAGTGGTATGAGTCAGCAGGATGACGCTTCAACTTCAAAGGGAAGTGTTCTGACAGAGCAGCCCTTTGATGTAGCGAAATTGACAACTGCACTTCAGTTTGATTCTCCTGGTGTGGAGGATGGCCGGGCTGAAATGCGGACTGCCTCTCTAAGTATCTCTAATGTTCCTACATCTGAAAGGTTGGAAATTCAGGGCAAAACTTTTGCCTTACGTAAAGGCAGATCTGATGTTGATTCTTCCGAGGCCCCTTGCAAACGGCTGGTTACCTCGCTCGACCACTCGCTGCTCAACACGGGCTGGAAGTGAGGCGACACTGGGGTCTGGGTTCCTGACCTGGCCCACAGTCCCATACCAGGGCACCCTCCGGTGAATACAGTGGATTCTGCATCGCTTCAAGGGGAGCAGCGTCCCTCAGTTCCACAGCTGCCCAATGCGGGGAAAACAGCTTTAGAGTACTGAACATCATGATGTATCCTCCTCGGATTCTGAGAGTACGGACAAGCAGCATATGGAGTGGGGTGACTCTGTCCTTACTTCCCCGCAACAGGCAAGACCTTTCCCTGACCCCCTTCAGCAAGCAAAAACAGCCTGGGAGTCTTTTAGGCATAAAGATCCTTTCTCAGGTGCCCCCCCATTACAACGGAGAAATGCGGTGCGCTTGGAATATCAGGGCAGTTTAACTTTAGCACCTGACCGTCTCTACATGGGAAAAACTCTACTAAAGAACTCTATGGGTTTTTTTTTTTTTCAAATGAAATCCATGCACTTATTCATGTGTCTGGTTCAATAACTTTTGATATCAGTTTTGTCACCCCACAAAACTTGGATAGTTTCTGGTCTAAACTAGATGTCTTGAAATATACTGAACTATGGATGCCTTTTAAGGCTATCCCTCTGACTAAACCATCTATTAAATCGGTGACAGTGTTATTTCATAATGAATCTGTTTCATGCATGATATTATTTTTGGTTATAAAAGTGGTGTGAAGTCCTCGGGGCTCCTTCAGCTATATTTGATGATGAATGCATTTGGAATGGAGGGTGGGTGTTCAGGGTACATTTACAGAATAATCATCTGGGGCCTGTACATCTTCCAAATAGTATTTTTCTAGGTTCTGAGAGAGGACACTGTTTTTATCAGGGTCAGCCTAGGGCTTGTTTTAAATGTGAGGCCCTTACACATTTAGGCTTCACCTGTGATAGATTACGATGCAACCTCTGTCTTGACGATGGTCATCATAGCTCTGAATGTCAGGCTGATTTAAAATGTAATTTGTGTTACGAGTCTGGGCATACATATAAATCCTGTCCCTGGGCTACCCATAATTGATCTGACAGGAAAAGTCAGGATAGCATCTTACAAGAAGCGCAGAAAAAAGAAATGTTGAAGAAAAGGGCTCAGCAGCAGGAACCACCCCTTCGCGGAACCGAGGCCAAGTTCTCCCCCGACCCCCCCGCCATTTCCACAGGTAGATAGTGTAGCAGATAACCAGTCGGGACCTCAAGCTGAGGCTGCTTTAGAGCAGGGTTTACCACCTGGAACAGAGGTCACTTCTCTCCCACCAGTACTAGAGGAAACTCCTTTTGAAATGCCTCCCCCTAGGGGTAAAAGTGTGGCTAAGAAAAGGAGCCTGAAACAATCTCAACCCAGACCTAAGGTAGCAAAAACCTCCTCAGGGAAAGATGACAGTATTGAGCTGACTAATAAATATGAGATTTTGAAACCTCAGTCTTTAGATTCTGAACCAGGTGGAGATTCTGAGGCTTCTTCCTTGGCCCCTCCCTCTACTGATACTGATGGGGAATCTCAGGAGCAGTGCTCCCAAGTCAGTGATGCCCCCCGATATAGAACCCGTGTCTGTAGAAGTACCAGGGTTAAGAAGCCACCTTGATTTTAATAACATATTTTTATGTTGACTTCTTTCATTTCCAGGTTGAGAATTTCAACCATTAATGTAAATAGCATAAAAAATCCTAAGAGGCATTTGGTTGCCCTGACAAGGTTGAAAGACATGGATTGTGATATATTTCTTTTGCAAGACACTAGGCTAAATACTACTTTTTTAATTAATGCTGCACAAAAACTATGGTCTTGGGGGCCATCCTTTTTCTCCTATGGCACGGCTGTGTGTGAGGATGTGGGCATTCTGTTTAGAGGGGACACCTTTCATATTTCCAGATTAATTGAGGTGTTTCTGGGGAGAGCCTTGATAGTAGACTTCACATATGAGAATGTGTCCTGGAGATTAATTAATATTTATGCCTCTCTTACTAAGAAAGGGAGGACGGAATTGTTTGTGCTGATTAAACCCTATGTGTTCACTACCAAATTAGTTATTTGGGGGGGGGGACTTTAATTGTGTTATTAATATAGGAGATAGAGGTGCTAAGACAACAAAGGTGTATAGTGATACTATCTTCTCCAATTATTATCCCAAAGTCAGATGATTGATGCCTATACAGTGGTACACAAGATAGGTGGGCAAACATATTTTCGTGGGTCTCTTTCCACTAGAATTGTTTTTTTATTTATTAAAGCTAATACTGGGGTGGAAAAAGCGACAGTACTTCCGATGGAAATTTCTGACCATGCTATTTTGATGATTACATTGGGTGCAGTTAATGGGCCTCAGTATGGGAAAGGGTATTGGAAGTTGAATACGGCACTTCTACGTGATAAACATTTGCAGACCCAAATACAGAATTTTCTTAGAGCTCGTATGTCAATGGCAAGGTTGATGGAAAACAGAAGCAGCTGGTGGGAACTCATTAAAACAGGACTGAGACGTATCTTTCAAACTACTCAGTTGACAAGTGTCAGGGACAGTACAGACAGTATTTGAAGCTGTGTATGCAGTTGAATAAAAGTTATTCCACTATTAATTTGTTACATATCCCTCTCTCAGAACAGGCTCTTAATATTAAAAAGGAGATGTTACTGTTACAATATGACAGGGCCAAAACATTGTTACATGAACATAAAATTTGCACTCGGGGAAAACAGGACTGGGAGATCCCTTTCAGATTAGTACTCAGACAGCAAATGCTCGCTTTATGTCTGCTATTACTACAGACACTGGAGAGACAGTTTCAGATGGCCCTGGTATTTTGAACACGGTATCACACTATTTGGAGTCAATGTACATCTCTTCCTTATTGGTGGTGCATCAGACAAAAAATATGCTTTCATCCATTGTAGTACCTTCCCTATCAGATGATCAGTTATTGCACTTGATGGAGCGCATTACTAAACAAGAGCTTGATCAAGTCATTACTATCTCAAATAAATACAGCACCTGGTATAGACAGTTTGCCTACCGAATTTTATCATACATTTAAAGACTTGATGGTTCAAATATTAAAAGTTGTATTCATCTGGGTTTTACTGACTTTATAGTTGATTTTCACTTTTGTATAGCAGTGCAAATTATGGTGTACAAAAAGGAGAGAGGACGAGCTTGGACAATTGGAGATCCTTAAGTCTATTAAATACAGACTATAAAATTTTAATGAAACTACTACATTTTCGCTTGTTGCCTTTGACGCCATACTTACTTTCATCAGCTCAAACTTGTGCTATACCAGGTCGTACAATACAATACAATTTATTATTAATAAGGAACTAGTGGAACAGGGTAAAGAGGAACTTTACAAGGGTTTATAATGGCTTTGGACCAAGAAAAGGCTTTGGATCGAGTCCCACATTCTTACATTTCTCTTGTGTTACAGTCCTATGGGATCCCTGAGCAATTTGTGAGGTGGATCACTACTTTGTATTCCCATGCTAGTGCTATCCTCTGGTTAATGGCCATTTAGGGAAGTATATCACAATTTCTAGGGGGTAAGACAAGGATGCCCTTAAGTCCCCTTTTGTATGTGTGTTGTTTGGATCCTCTATTAAGGGTTATTCAGCAAGATTCTTATGTAAAGGGGCTTCTGCCACGGGGGGGGGGTTAGAAATTCGAGTTACTGCTTATGCGGTTGATATTTGTGTTGTAGTAGCAGATGAAAAGTCAGGTTTGAGGGTGTTGACCTTATTGGATGACCTTGCTAAATCTACAGGTGCTAGTCTGAATAAACAAAAGAGTATAATTTATCCTTTGGGAAGGTCATATCAGGGAACCACAAACTGGCATGATGTTACAGTATCACACATGCCATTCCAATATTTGGGTGTTTGGTATGGGAAGGAGGATAATAGTGTGTTTAACTGGTCGAAAAAATTGGAGGAAGTGGCTGTTAAAGTGAATATTTGGAAGTCTTGGAATCTGCTGAAAAAAAAGAAAGTTATGCTAGTTAAAACATATCTGTTGCCAATCTTTTTGTTTCTCAGTGCTGTATATCCATTACCATGGGATCTGGAATTATGTCTGTTAGGTCTTGTCTTTCAGATCATTTGGGGGTGTAGGTTGAACCCAATAAAGAGAGAGGTGCTGCATCTTCCTATTGATAAAGGAGGTTTGAATTTGACAAATCCTATTCTTTTTCCTTTTACTATTTTTTTTCGCCATAATTTATTGGATATGTCTAAACCACAACTAGCAATATGGCTCCCTTTTGCTGACCATTGGTTGGGACCTGTATATTCCAAATGGAAAGAGCAGGGAATTCTGCATGCCCAGGTTAAAACTCCTTGTGTATATTTTAGGCCTGTTCTGGGGAAATTAAAATTATGGAAAGTGTCCTTAAAGATCCTTACTTCATCATCAAACAAAGTAATGTATAAGGCTATTCAACAAGGTATTCCTGAGTTTCAAGTGGAATTTCATGATGTGGAGCCTCAATTTAGAATGCATGTATTAGATACATTGCGGGATCCTAAACTAGCACCTAGAATATGGGACATTACATGGCTGAGTGCCCATGGGTGTTTGAATGTGAAAGGCAATGCAAACATAAAAATATGAAGAACGTTTTGTCCAAGACAGGTCTGCATTGAGAGAGTAGAAACTATGCAACATGTTTTACTTTCATGCCCTTTTGTACAAAAAGTGTGGAGAATATTGGCTACTAGATGGAATCAACCTTATTGGAAGAGTCTTACGTATTCTGAAATAGTAGGTGGTTTCAGTCTTTCAGACCTAGCTCTGCAAGTTGACATGGTGAGACTTATCTTATCATTTATCAAATTTATTCTTTGGCAAGTCAGATGTAAACTGGTGTTGCAGCAAGTTTATCAAGACCCAGATACTGTCATCCTTATTATAGAAAATGCACTATGTAAGCAGTGTTATTTTGAACAACACATGAATGAAGTGATATGGAAACTTCGTTGGTTGAATGTTCCTTTTATGAAAGATAAGATTGGATGATGTGTCTCAAAGCATATATTTTGTTTTGGTTACAGAACAACTGATTAGTTTTCAATGCATGTATTGTATGTTGTATAACGATTTTGTTGTAATTTCTGTTCAGTTTATTTTCAATAAAATTTTCCCCTACTCTGTAGGCAGGTGGCGCTGTCGGTCTGTCTGCAGAGATGGAGGACCTCAGTCTGAAGGAGGTAATGGAGGAGGATGGTTGTGTCTCTGAATCTACAGAGCTCTTGATACAGCCTTCAATTTCCTGATGGAGAAGAACAGCCTGATTTAGGCAATGATTGAGTAATAGCTTTGGATATGGAAGGATCTAGTAATCTTGAATGACTTGACCTTACAGTGGAACAGCAGTTAAAGGTTGAATTGGAGAAAAAAAAAATCTAATTTACTTGATTTAATTTCTGTAGCTGAACAAGACTTTTAGACGTGCCGCCAGAAGCTGGAGGCTGAATGGAATAAACGGAAATGCTCAATGGCGAGTCTGACGCAGGATGGGAGCAAGCGAATTCCTCTGAGTGATCCACCCAGTGTTTCAGATGGGGATCAGATTCTATTGTCAGAATCGACTTCTTTTATGCAGATAGATTCGAGTATTGAATGTTCATTACCGTATTGGTCTCCTGGCGCAGCATTACAGCAAGCGGGTTGGCATAGGGAGGATGGCCGTTGGATTCCAGATCCTGAGATCCCCATTCCAGGTATTGTTTCTAACGTTCAGACAGGGGTCACAGTATTTTCCGCAATTCCTTCTGTTGCAAGATCTCATGGTGATAATTGGTCTCCATCTGATCTGGATGCGTCGATGCATACCCAGAAGGAGACTGGGGAGGAAGTTACTATGCCTGATACTGTTGATGGCGTGCAGGAACACAGCTTTGTTATTCCAGATCGTTTCCCAGTAAGTTCACCTAACGTTACTTCAAGTGAAGAAATGATATAAATTGAGAAAGAAGAAATGTTAGAAATAAAAATCTACTCAGATTGATGACAAAAACAGGGTTTGGAAGGAAGTCAAAAGAAGGAGGAGATTCCCTCCTAAACAGGCTACAGGCCCTACGACTTATGCAGGCCTTTTTTGCAAACCTGCAGAAGCAGCAAAATGCAGATTCTTGGTTAGACTTCATTATAGAGGCAGAGCCCCTGTGGTCCCAGATAGAGTTTGGATTGGGAAACACCTTTTGATGGATTTGATGGGTTTTACACCAGTGGAGGTTTATGCCTTTATTCATCCACCTGGTGAGCATTTATACAATATTAGTTTTGTATCTATGAAGTCTTTGGACAAATTTTGGAAGAAATATTATGATGTGAAGGACGCTGAGGTTTGGAAAGATTTTTTGGCTATACCAATCACTAAGCCAATGATTAAAACAGTAACTATTCTTTTTAGGAATGAGGGTGTAAATGTTGCAAATATTATCTTCTGGTTAGAAAAGATGTACTATTTATGACAATCCTAAACCTATTATGGATGAGAATAGATTTTGGACTGGGGGCTGGACATAAGGGTACAGTTGTCACATACAGAAGAGGGTATTCAGCATTCACCTAGCTCTTTTTTTTGGGGGGAGGGTCAGAGGTATTGTTTTTTATGTAGGCCAGCCCAAGAGCTGTTATAAGTGTGGTTCTTTACAGCATTTAAATACCTCATGCGATCAAATTAAATGTTTTCAATATGGTATGTTGGGTCATACATTGGCCCACTGTGTTGCCCCTCCAGTTTGTCATTTATGTGGTGATGAAAGTCATTCATATGCTGAGTGTCCATGGGCAATTAGAGATTCAGATGAATCTTCTGGCCAAGAATACCTTTTGTTCCAAGCACGGAGACCCTTTTCTTCTGCATTTGAGAATGAGAATAAAGGGAGAGGTGGATGAAGGTAAAGGATTTGGGGAGACAGGCATTCTTTCCACCACAAATGACCTGTACTTCAGAAAGAAATAAGAATTCCAAATAGGAGTCAGGATATAGTTCCACCCCTTTTTGTAAGAGAAGAGATAATAGAAAAAGAAACCCCCTTTATCACACTGCTTGGTTCCCCCAACGAGAGTCTAGAAGCCAATTACAATCTTTTTCATTGGGCCCTAGTTTAACTGAAGGCCTTTCAGTACTCTTAGATAAAGGATTGTTAGTTCAAGATTGTTTACCCGATCAGGAAGAAAGTCAGATACAATTGGGAATGGAGGGAGGAGAAGGGCCGAGCAATGAGTGCTTAAACTTGTCCCCTTTACCGTTATCCAATAGATATACATTGTTATCTTCTTGGGGTGAGTTAATGGAACAGGACAATCCAGTGTCAGATTTGGTTGTTAGTCAAGAGATGGTGGTTGCTACTTCAGATGTTTTAAAATTGCCCATGGAAGGCTAAGCTATTGGAATCTACAAAACATGTTACCCGATCTAGCAGGAAAATTATAAAGCCTCCTCCCTGAGCATTCTTCTCTTTGTGTTGCTAGTCTAAATGTTAACAACATAAAGTCTTCTGTTAAAAGATTAGCAACTTATGGGGTGTTGTCTCAGTTAAATTATGCTGTTATTTTACTTCAGGTTACAAGACTTCATACATTACATGATGTGGCACAGGCAACCAAGGATTGGTCATGGGGATGGACATAGTGGTCAGTGGGAGAGGATGCTTGTTGTGGGATCGGGTTTTGTTTTAAAACTCAGGATGTTCAAATTTTGAGATTGGTAGATATAGAACCAGGGAAAAGCTTATTGTTGGATGTTGTTCTACATGGCCTGCAATGTAGATTAATTTCTATGTATGGTTCTCCGCTTAAAGCTCAAAGAATATCCTTGTTAAAAAAAAATTCAACCGTACTTGTTCACAAGTAGATAGATTTTCTTTTGTGGTGATTTTAATATCAGTTGCCACCAGAGAACTGATAGTGGGAAGCAATATTGTGATAAGGTATTTCAGAAAAATGTACTTTATCAAGCAGGACTAGTGGATGCACACAGTAAAGGGGCTTTGAAAGCTAAATCTACCTTTTCCAAGGGTCTTTTAAATTCCAGAATTGATTTTATTTTTGTACATAAAATTTGGAAATGTTGAAATGTATGAATATGCCAATAGAAACATCTGATCATTCTCTCATTAGAATAATTATTGAGAACCCACCCAGAAGAGTAAGAGGTCCTGGGATATGGAGACTTAATACCTCTTATATCTTCTTTTGTGGAGGATGAACTAAAATAATTATTGATGATAAATTAACTACGATTGAATTTTATGATAATATAGGCAATTGGTGGGAGGATTTCAAAAATGCTGAATATGCTTTTTCAGGCCCTGGGTAAATCTAGGGCAAGGACAAAGGGAGAGAAATATCTTTATTTTGATGGACATTAAGCAAATTGATATCTAGACAGGAGGAAGGAGAACAGAATTTGACTGAAGAAATTTCACAGATAAAAATACAATGTTTGTGTACCAATACAACAGATTTTACCTTTGCAAAAAGAGCAAACCTTTGGTACACAAGGGAAAACGGCTTCTGCTAATCCCTTTTTGGTGTGTAAAAATAGAAAAGAAAATAGGGAGTTTGAAAATTCAATTTCTTCAACAGGAACAAATGTTTGTGATGATGTAGGAATTATGAAGATAACAGAAGAATATATAGAACAAAAATGTGGAGACCAGGTTGTAGAGTCTGATTTTTTACCACAGATATTGCAGGCAGCTGATCTCCTTCAGTTGTCTTTAAGTTGGCAGAATACATTAATTAAAGTTTTCTTCGCTTGAGTTGGAAAAAGTTATATTATCTTTAAAACAGAATTTTCACCTGGCTCAGAAGGTTTGCCTAATGAGGTATTTAAAGTTCTTTGGAAATTAATCCCAAAAACATTATTGACATTATATATATATTTTTTTGGGGGGATGAAATGGTTTTACCATCTCAAATGTATGAAGGATTAATGTTTTTTTATATAAATCAGGGGATCTGGCTAATATACATAATTGGAGACCACTGACTATATTAAATATAGACTTTAAGATATTTGCGAAACTATTGGGAAATAGACTTGCAGCAGTAATGCCAGATTTAATTAGTGGAAATCAGTATTATTCAGCTCCTGGTAGATGCATTATGGATGCGTTATTTCTCCTCAGAGAAGTGATGGAGACTTCTTGTGAGACAGGAAAGGTAGATAATAATTTGGGTTATTTAGTCAGTCTAGATCAGGCTAAAGCCTTTGACAAAGTTTCTCAGTTTATTTGTGACATTGTTTAGCAGCATATGGTATTCTGGCACCATTTGTACAATGGTTAAAATTGTGTTATGCTTTGGCAAATGTCTTACCTTATGAGAATGGGTGGTTGGGGTCAAGGCATCAGATTTATAAAGGGGTTCGTCAGGAGTTCCCTCTTAGACCCCTTTTATATGTGTTTACTCTGGATCCTTTATTAAGGTTATTAATTAGATCCCCTAGAATTGAGGGAATAGGAGGACAATTTGGGACCAGATCAAAAATAGTAGCTTATGCAGATGATCTTTGCTTAATATTAAAAGATGGAAATTCTATAAGGATAACTTGTAATTTGATTTTGGAGACAGGTGAAATTTCTGGGGCATGGATAAATTTAAAGAAAACTCATTGTTTAAAATTGGGTGGATTTCCAGATACGGAAATTGAGATGGGAGGTATCACTGTGGACATAGTTCCCTGTAGAATAGGAATTTATTTTGGGGGAACGGATATGGCTATATATAATTGGCAGAAGGCCTTGACGCAAGGTAATAAAATGGTGACAGGATGGAAAGATGGAAAATGTCAACAAGAAAATGGATTTATATGATTAAGTCATTTTTTATTCCAGTTTTTTTGTTTATAAGTTATATTTTTATGATTCCTAAGTGTTTAGAAACTCAATTAATGAGCTGGGTTTTTTTTTCATGTTTTTGGGGAAGCAGGCTAAACCCTATTAGGAGAAATATTCTTTAATTAGCAGTAAAAGCAGGTGGTGTCAATATGATTCAGCCGTGTTATTTTTTTACAGTATTTTATATAGTAACATAGTTCCATTACTACCACGATTGTTTGTTACAATGGAGTTTTTCGGTTTTAGACAATTATGGCTGTACTTCAAGAATGGAGGTCTGGCTTTTTAAGCATAAGAATAAGAGATGTCCCAGATTATAAAGCGTGGTGGGATGGGGTTATTGACAAGATTAAAGTTGGCAGACTGGATGGGTTTCTGTTGGCCTAATGGATAGGAAAGCTTTATATTAAGATGTTTTACAAAGATGTTTTTGGATTCCTCCTTTTCAGGATTTTTCACCATCAGCAATATATTTTGAGTATATTTTGATGAACGTATACCACATCACAGTTGGGATACTATTTGATTGGGATTACATAATAGAGTTAATGTAAGAAGTAATCAGAAGCATAAGAGTCTTCAAGTACGTTTCTGTCTGAGACATTGTTGTGATACTAAGTTAGAAACGATGATGCTTTAATATTTTCAATGTCCATATGCAATTGAATTTTGGGATTGATAAAACATCATTGGAAACAGAAAGTTCTGATTCCTCCTACTTTGAACTATTATGTTATGGCATTTGTGATTATTCGGATCAGTTCATACATTTAGCACTTTAGCAATAATAAATGGATATTTTTATATTGAATATGGATTTGCAGATGTAGATTGTTATTATAACAGCAAATGATCCCTCCAGAAGATTTATTGTGTATGTTGTCTTCAGATATTCATCATTTACGACTTATAGAACAGATCAACTATAGTAAATCCTACTGGTCTGCTTTATGGGATGGTTTTGAGTTTATATGAATAATGAAAAAAGTGTTTAAAGAGTATGAATAAGATAGATATGGTTAGAAGAAATTGTGTATTATATTGAATATTTTTATGATGATTTTTTTCTTACTTGTATGTTTTTGATATATGGAGGGCAAATATTCATTTTTTCTTTCTTCTTTTCCTTTTTAAGTTATTATGGTGTATTATTGGTTTGCATTTCATTATTTATAAAAAAGAAGGGATGTATGGATACAGTATTATACTGTAAAAAAAACAAAAAATGCACAAATTCTAAAACGGGGGTTTCTGTATGAAGTAATGCTTATTTATGTTGTGATTATGTTTGGAGTACTACTGATTTGTATATATTTGGTTATGTGTTGAAGTTGTTTTGATTTTAAATAAAAATTTCCCAACTCTTTTGAGAAGTGCCATGAGATCTTTAACATCCACCTGAACTACCACCAGAATAGGCACATGGGACCTCGGTTCAATGTCTCATCCAAAAGTGGCACATCAGAGTGCAGCACCCCCTGATGCTGCTCCACTGTGTCACTACTGGGATTTAACCTTAGTGCCTGCTGTGTGAATAGAACCCATAGTCTTCTGATCTTCCAGCCTCAGAGGCGAGTGTACAGCCCACTGAGAAACTGACACTGCAATGTGTTGTGATGTCATTCATGCCCTTAATTGGCCCTTCTTTAAAAGGAGATTCAAATATTCTCTTTTCTGTCCCACGTTCAAACTAGTCATCAGTGATGTTCATACCTAGACCTCTGAGGAGAATGCTCCAGTCCTCCAGTTGTACCCTAGTTGAGTTACTGAGGTTGAGGTCTTGTAAGGGCAAAATATCCTTTGCTAACACTACAGCAGTCTTGTGGAACTCTCTGCCTGTTACCCTTCAAGACTGTTCCTCACTTTGGGGCTTCCTAGAAAGGGCTTAAGACTTTGCTTCTTGAGCAGAGTCTTATATTTGCAATCACTGATCTTGTGCCAATTGGTTTGATTACTTGATTAGTGTATATCTGTTGCTCCATAACCTCTAGATTTGTCTGTCTGTCATCTCTCTGTTGTAAATGGACCATTGTTCACTAAGTCTGTAACTCTGTGATTATTGTGTATATTTTGTAATATTTATATTGTTGTTTCTTTACTTTGTGTTATTTTTGCTGCTTCCATGTAATTAAATCCAGGTCACCCTGAAAATGATCTTTTAGTCTTAAGGGCACGCCTGCTTAAACAATTCAATAAATAAAAAAGTTCTGTCAGACAATGCCCCCTTAAGGCATTCTAACTTTGTAACATTTCCATATTTATTTATTTATTATATTTTTATTTCAAATTTTGGTAACCGGGTAAGACCACTGAGACGATTACTATCCCTTTTTCAGGGTCGACCCGTGAAGATGACAACACATGTATAAAGCAATTACAGCAATATTCAGGAAGAAACTAATTACAGACACAACAAATTATGTACAAAATATTAGGTCACAGTGAGAAATGATTGAATACAATAAAAGATATACTATTCATAACTATGTACAGGTGGAGACAACATCACTCATCCGCAGTAAGCATGAGTAGGTACACATATCATTGGATAAAGGAGGAGAGATCGTTACTCATTCGAATATATACATTACAAACTATGTTCAGGTGAGGGCACCATTAGCAATGCAGCAAAAAACCAGGTACCTGTATGTAGGAAAGGGAGGGGGAGCAAAGAACAGGTAGGTAGACACAGGTGTATGGGCAGAAAAAAGGGGCAGTGAGAGGAATATGGAGGACAGAAGAGCAAAGGAGGAGGAGGGGTAATGGTTAACCAAGCCTCTAGGAGGAGTTCCAGTCAGCAGGCTAAGGACCGACACAGGCATCGCCTTCTGTCAAGAGGGTGAAGAGTCACCAACAGAAGCAAGTGCATTTTAAAGAGGAAGAAAGAATGGTGAGGAGACTGGACTGGAGCAAAGGAAGTGAGGAGCAGGGCAGGATGGAGGGGGGCAGGGAATTCCAGTCAGCTACTGCCACAAAGGAGAATGACTTATGTGCAACAGCTAGCCACAGATTGGGTTTTAGAAGAAGAGGGAGGGAGTATTGTCTGAGGGGTCGAGGAGCTGGTCTCTGACATATAAGCTCACTAAGACAAGGGGGGGGAGTTTGTGGATAAGTTTGTGCATGAAGCATAAGGAGGAGAACCTCAGTTTTGATTCATAAGGTGACTATCCCAATGAGGAGAGGACATCGCAGTGGTGGAGGCAGGAACTGACCACGAGGGCAAACCTAACCACTCTATGGTATGCCTTCATAAGGAGAGACATAGAATATGTATTGGTTGAGAGCAATAGAGGAGCCCCATATGTAAGCAGAGGAAGAAGCAAAGAGGAGGTAATCTTGAGGCAAGAGGTAGAGGTGAGGAAAGATCAGATGTGAAATAGAAGACCCAGCTTCTGATTAAGAGTCTTGATTAGGATGGTGACATGGGAAGTAAGGGATAGTGAGGAGTCCAGGGTGATACCCAGATATTTGAAGGTTTTTACTGCCTCCAGAACATCCCCATTATGAGATGAAATGCAGAGAGGATAAAGGAGCAAGAGGAAGGAGGAAGTGTGAGAAGAGCATACTTTGGTCTTTTTTGTATCGAGGACAAGCTAATTGTACAGGAACCAATCCTCAAAGTCTGAAAAGTCACTTGTGAGTTCCCTGTTTATCCAAGCAACATCAGGGGATGAGCAGAAGATGATAGCATCATCTGCATAGAGGTGTACAGCAGCTCCTCCACAATTGTTAGGCAGATCATTGATGAAAAGTGAGAACAATAACATACCCAAAATGGAGCCTTGTGGTACCCCGTGTGTTTTGGGCTTTAGGTCCGAGATTGAGCCAGCCCACTTGACCTTTTAAGAACGGGAAAAGAGATAACTATGGACCCAAAGGAGGGTGCTGGAGTCAAGGCCAATATCTTGTAGCTGCTGAAACAGGAGACCATAATTCACCAGGCTGAACATTTTCGTAAGGTCGACAAAAATGGCCCCCATGGCTGTACCCTAGTCCATGGTATGGTAGGTGTCTGACGTTACCTTTAGGAGGGCTGTGAGGATGCTGTAATTCTTTCTGAAGCCATGTTGGAAAGGTGAGAGCAGATTATGTTGGTCCAGATAATTCTGGAGGTGATTGTAAATGACATGCTCCTGTATTTTGGCCAAGGGGCAAAGTATGGAGATTGGTCTGAAATTTTCAACAATACAGCTGGAGCCATCCTTGTGCATGGGTACTACTACAGCCACCTTCCATTTATCCAGGATGGTATAGGTCATGAAGGATTGGTTGGGTAGGTCTCGAAGAGGCAAGCAAGAGCTGGTGCTCCTAACTTTTTTTTTTGCAGTTAATCATTTTATTACGAGATTTCATATTATTACAGATGTTAAACCATTAATCCAAATGGCTGACAAAGTGGTTTACAACCTTACCACTTAATAAAAACAGCCAAAGCTCCAGGCAAACATCCCACAACATGCATGTCTACAAGTAACACACCTGAGTTATCGAAATAGCCACTGCAGGATGACTTTAAACCTGTTAACCCTGCTATAAACATAATAAGAAAAATCAAAAGAAAAGTACTTACTCACTTTAAGAAGGCGGAAACAAGTGTGACTGAGTTCTTCACATAAGGTGTAGAAACTGGTATTGGGGAACCCTATACACATCTGGAAGTAGAGCACTCATGATAGCTATGAAGAGAAAAGCAGTAACATTGTTTAACAATCAATGAACCAGTTCTACTAGGAGAATCGAGGAGGTCTCAGTTTGTCCTTCGAGTATCTGGGGTGAGGCAAATTAGCAGAGTCTATGTAGGTAGAATAAGGGCCCATATCTCATCAAACTTGTTTAAACATTAATTTTTAAAATATGAAATCCTGGTCAAGGTGGCCATCTTTTTTAAGGCCCCGAGCCACTCTGCAATACATGGTACCTCTAGGGTTCTCCAACATCGTATAATGAGTCTTTTCACTCTACCGAGGCCTGTATGAGCCACAACGTAGAAGCTTTGGAGAGGGTGAGTGTCTCAGGTACTAGGCCCAGTAGCTATAGACCAGGGTCTGCTGGGAGGGGCATCTTTAAGATGAGAGAGCAATGTTGTATTACTGCCTCCCAGTAGGGTTTCAGAGGGATACATGACCACAGGATGTGTAGCAGATCTGCTTCTGGGGCCTCACACCTCCAACAGCAATCCATGGGAAGAAGACCCATCTTATTTAGCTGGGACAGGATGTGATATCAGAGGTGAATTATTTTATTCTGTAAAAGGAGACTTTGAGGGATGCAGCAGGCCTGGTGTGTTCTCAGTCAGCACTGTCATAGACATTATAGACATCCAGCCTGGACATATCATGAACAAGGGTGATTTATTTGCTAGGGTTAGGGCAATTATTCCTCCATACACAGAAGGTGGGGGAGTGATCACTAATGCAGTCCACAAGCACTCCCACTGCTCTGACTTTAAGAGGACAGTTAGTTACTATGCAGTCCTGCAAAATATGTTTTCCAGTTCTGTTGTTAGGACATGTAGGGTCCTGAATGAGTTGTGTTAGGTTCAGATCAGCAGATTCAGATTGCACTTTTCCAGCAGCAAGGCTAAGCCAATCATTGTCCCCACATAGTACTAGGTCATATCCAGGGAGCTTAGCCAGGGAAGTAAGGAATGGGAGAAGTCCAGCATCAGCTTTTTTGGGGGGAAGATAAACACATCCAATGATTAACTTCTTAACTGAGACAAGCATCAAGGAGAGGAACAAGGATTCAGCATCAGGGGAACCAGTGCCTTATTCAGGCAGTTCAGTGGCATCCAGGTCAGATCAGGTGTAAATAAGAACATCTCGGGCTCTTCTTCCTATCCTATCATTCCTAAAGTAGTTGAAGCCAGATAATGCCACTTCATGAAGTGTAATGGCTGGCTTAAGCCATGTCTCTGTGATACATAGACTGTTAGGGGACTTCTGAATCACCCAAGCCTCCAATTCAGCCATTTTTGGATGACGGCTTTGGATATTCATATGGGCTATCTTTAGGCATTTAGGAGGGTGCAGGGTAGCCATAGAGAGATTCCGGTGTCCTATGGGAGGAGGTTGAGAAGCTGAAGCAGACTTATGAGCCCGGGTAGTATTGGAAGGCCAGGATTGAGCTCAATATCACCTGCTCATGCCAATAGGAGGAAGATAAGTATACAAATCATTAAAGAGACATTAGGTAGCCCTCTTGGAGCACATTGAGCTGCCGGTACACATAACCTTTTTTGAAGCCAAAGCCCCATAAGAGCAGCTCCATATCTGGGCAATCAAGGTATACATAGTAGTACGAGTGAACATTCAGGCAAGATGTGGCACAGTGGAGTGGGGTAACTGTCCTTAGGGGAAGACTGCTGTGAACTGGCGATAAACCTGTTAGTCACCCAAAGGGAGAGGCAGGTCAGTAAGACTAGCCAGCTAATGTATCCAATGTTTGTAGGACTGAGGCTCATGAGGAGCAATAAGGGCTAGAATTTCACTCTCAGGTATTAGGAAAAGGGTTAAGGAATTAAGGAAAGGTCAGAACAGTTGGTACAGTAAGAGGTATGCCATCTAATATCACAGACCTTTCTGGGAGGAATACATTAACATTTACAGGTTTCATAAGCTACCATCTCTTGGTGTTCATGAAATTCATTTCATCAAAGTCCATTAGATACTCAATACTAGTCACCCTCCTGACAAAGAGTCCGGTGAGGGACTCAAGCAATGGAGCATTGTGTTTTTGGTGGGGAGGGGTTCGATTAATCAAAATGGGAGATACATTTTTTCTGATATTTATATGCATCAGATTATCTTTTACCCATTAATGTTATGTTCATCATTACCCCCTACTCTACTCTATCCTAGAGAATTGATCCAGGCTTTTAAATTAAATACTTTCTTTATGAATGTTATTCTTTATTACATGAAGACATTTTGCATATTAGGTTATAATCCAGTAGCTATAATATCTAAAAAGGGCTGCCAGATCTTCCCAAATTGATCCTCTTGTCTCTCACTGATAAATTGTATCCTTTCTAGGTTCAGGGTGTCCACCATATAATTTAACCATGTTTTAAATGTCAGTGGTATGTCATCTTTCCATTTTGTTAATATACATTTCTTCACAATTGTCATTGCTATTGAAATAAAAGCTTGTTGATTTTGATCATTCCTTGTTCCTTGTCCCTCTAAACCAAACATTGTGAACGAAATCTTGAAAGTTATTTTTTCATTTATCACTTTCGATGATATTATATATTTTTGACCAGAAATTAGAAAGGGACAGCTATGAATCAAATGAATCAGTGTGCCTATTGTGATAGTACATCTTGGGCATTTTGCATTTATTTCTGCATTCATTTTGTGTATTTTATATGGTGTTAAATAAGTTCTATGTAAAATATTATACTGTATTTGTCTTAAGTTGGTAGATTTAATATTCCTAAATGCTGAACCTAGGATCTCTTTCCATAACTCATCAAATCTTTTGTCCAAAAACTCCTTTCCCATTTCCTCTTGCCACTTATGTTTTAGTTTTACCATCTCTTCATAGTGGGCATAAACAGAGAATTATACAGAATTGAGATCAATTTTTATTTTCCTTCTGTTCCTCTAACTTATTTAATATTGGTGTAAATCTTAATATTAGTTTCCCATTTATCTTTATTATATAATGTTTGATTTGTATATATTTAAAATATTGTGTCATAGGAACAGAATATTTTTGTCTCAGTACATCAAATGACAGAAAAACTTCCTGCTCAAATAGTTGACCCATTTCTGTTAAACCATATGTAATCCATGATTTAGTAACCTAATTATTCATAGTTGGGTTACATTTCTGATTATTATATAATGGGGTGTATTTCATAATGCCTATATCAATTTTTATTACCCTGTGAAGTTGTATTCAGCATTTAAGAGTAGTACTCAGTGTAATTGGGAGGGACTTTAGTTTAACTTTATCCATCTCTTGTTCAGAAAAGAGGAGGTTCATTAAAGTAGGAAACTTAATTATTGATTTTTCCATTAGGACAAAATTTAAATTTTCTGTCTGGTCATTTAGCCAGTTCCATATTATAGTCACCTGGGAAACTAAATAATATTTGTAAAAAAGTAGTGCCAACCCACATTGTTCTACAGGGAGTATTAGTTTATTATAAGCTATCCTTGGATTTTTATTTAGCCATATAAAGTTGGAAATATCTTTTTTAAAGATTTGAAGAATGTCATTGGGACTTCTATTGGTATGGCTTGAAAAACATACAATACTTTGGGTAAAATCTGCATTTTAACCAGATTTACTCTGCCGATTAAAGTATATGGCAATCTCTTCCATTTCTCAAAATCTATTTTTATTGTTTGTAACAGTGATTCATGGTTTAATATTATTATGTTGTTTAATTTTCTAGTAATTTTAATTCCTAAATATTTCAAATCCTCAACTTCCTGACAATATTTATTGTTTTTAAATATATCTTTCCCAACCTCTAAAGTTTTTAAGATTGAAGTCTTTTCGTAATTAATTTTAAAACCTGATTCTTTACCGAAATGGTCTGTAAACCTTATAAATTGCATTATTGATTCTTGATCAATATCCAAATACAGTAACACATCATCTGCATATAAACTAATTTTATGATATGTATTTCTATATCTAATTCCCTTAATATTCTCATTCTGTCTAATAGACTCTGCCCATGGTTCTATACACAGTGCAAAAATCAGGGAAGTAATAGGTCATCCTTGACGGGTTCCACGTAATAACCTGAATGTAGCAGACAGTGAATTATTAATTGTTATTTGAGCTGTTGAGTAACTATATATTGTTTTCATCCAGGCAATAACATTTTCTCCAAAGTTGATTTTAATCAAAGTTTGTATAATATAATCCCATTCCACACATTCGAATGCTTTTTTCGTGTCAACTGATACAATTATAGAGTCACTATTATCTCTATTTTCCAATAGATTTATAGTACATCTAGTATTTTCCATTATTTTTCTGCCTTTTATAAACCCATTTTGGTCTTGATTGATTATTCCTGGCAGAAAGTTTTCTAGTTTCTTAGCCAAAACTTTTGTAAAAATCTTATAGTCAGAATTTAATAATGACAATGATCTATATGAACTACACAGATCCGGATTCTTGCCTTGTTTTAATATAAGGAATATTATTGCCTCATGAAAAGACTTTAGAATTGTTTCCGTTTCCTTAATTTTGTTGAACATCTCAACAAAGATGGGGATTAATAACTCTTTAAAGTTTTTGTATAGTTCATGTTGTAGGCCATCTGGCCCAGGTGATTTGCCTAATTTTATTTCTTCTATTGCCATGTCTACTTCTGTATAAGTAAATGGCTGATCTAATCCTATTTTAATTTCATCTGTTAACTGCTTTAATTTTGTTGTTTCTAAAATACTACCCTGGTTTTCTGTTCTTTTCTGTGCTGTATATAATGTTTTATAATATTCAACAAATATATTCATTATATCTTTTGGGTGTTTCTCAGAACTCCTCATTATCTCTTATTTGAGTAATATTATTCTGTTCTTGATCTTTCTTAACCTGACAGACCATTAGTTTCAGTGGTTTCCCTGTATTTATGTAATAATTTGCTCTTGTTCTCGTTATTTGATTCTCTGCTTTTTCCATAGTCATTTTGTTGTATAAATCCCTTTTAATTATTAATTGACTATATATGGAAGTATCATGAGTTGAAGAATGAATTTGTTCCTGTGTATTAATTTCCTTTTCTACAGTCATATATTGTTGTTTCCATTTTTTCTTTTACCCTCTAAATCTTGTAGTAAACCCCTTAACCAGACATTAAAGGAATCCCATATCACTGTTATATCTATATTTTGTTCTCTGTTTCTTTTAAAGAAAAGTTTTTTTTTTCCTTGCTATTACTTTATTATTTATATCTTTAAGCAACTGTAGGTTCATTTTCCACTGTGGTGTAAACATTATTTGATAAGGTAATCGTAATTCCAGCCATCAGGGGAATGGTCCAATATAGTAATTCCTTGGTATTCCACATTTTAACCATAAATAGTATTGTTTCTGAAATTAAAAGTGATCTATTCTTGAATATGAAAATTACTTTTAGAATAATGAGAATATTGTTTATTTGGAAATTTCAAATTAATCCATGGGTTTACCATTATTCAGATCCAAGAGGAAAGGGAAGAGGATACCATTATGGTTTTCCAAAGAGGTAGCAAAGAAAGTGAAAGCCAAAAGATTGCATTCAGGCAATACAAAATGACACAGGCAGAAGGTGATAGGAGAAGTACCAGGAGAAGCAAGGGAGGCAGGGAGGTCAGTAAGGGAAGCCAAAGCTCTGACAGAAGAACACATTGCAAAATCAGTGGGTAGAGGGGACAAAACCTTTTACAGGTACATGAGTGAAAAAAGAAAGGCAAAGGGAGGGGTAGTGAGACTGAAGGGGAAGGATGGGGGCCACGTGGAGGATGACAGCAGTAAAACTGACATATTGAGCAGGTATTTCTACTCAGTCTTTACTGAGGAAGGAGAGGGTAATGGGTCTGAAGGGAGTACAAGGGGTGAGAATGGTGCAGAAATGGACACAAGTCCCTTTACTCAAGAAAGGGTCCTGAAGGAACTGGAAGTAATAAGAGTTGATAAAGCAATGGGGCCAGATGGGGTGCACCCCATGGTCCTTAAATAACTAAGAGAGGTGGTGGCTGAACCTCTGGCTATCCTGTTTAGCCAATCACTGGAAACAGTGGAGGTACCCAAAGACTGGAGGACAGCAGATGTAGTCCCCTATACAAAAGTGGGAACAAAGAGGAAGCGGAACTACAGACCAGTCAGCCTCACCTCGGTAGTGGGAAGATCATGGAAGCACTACTGAAGGAGAGACTGGTGGAACATCTGGTTGTCAATGGACTACAGGACCCAAGGCAGCATGGTTTCACCAGGGTGCGATCATGTCAGACCAACCTTGTTGAATTTTTGACTGGGTGACTAGGAGGAGGATCAAGTGGACATGGCCTATCTAGACTTCAGCAAGGCCTTTGACACTGTGCCACATAGAAGACTATTACACAAACTGGGGAATATGGGTGTGGGCAGGACAGTAGTGTGGTGGGTAGGTAACTGGCTGGGTGGCAGGACACAGATGGTGGTGGTAAATGGCTGTCACTCCACAGAGGAAAGAGTGACCAGTGGGGTACCACAGGGATCAGGACCGTCCTATTCAACATCTTCATCAGTGACATTGCACAGGACCTAGAAGGCAGAATTTCACTGTTTGCTGATGACACAAAGCTCTGTAACAGAGTAGACACATCAGAGGGTGTAAACAGAATGAGAAGGTACCTGCAGAAACTTGAAGAATGGTCAGGGGTTTGGCAGTTGAAATTCAGTGCAAAGAAGTGCAAGATAATGCATATGGGGCACAAAAACCCTGGCACAATATATCAGTTGGGGGGTGAGGATATAGCATGCACCAAGCAGGAAAGGGATCTTGGGGTTATCATCTCTGATGACCTCAAGGTAGGGAAACAGTGTGACAAGGCAGCAGGTAAAGCAAATAGGATGCTAGGATACATAGGCAGGGGCATCACCAGCAGGAAAAGGGAGGTCATAATTCCACTGTACAAGACACTAGTGAGGCCCCACCTGGAGTACAGTGTACTGTTCTGGAGACCTTACCTATGTAAGGACATAGACAGGGTAGAGAAAGTTCAGAGGAGGGCAACAAAGATGGTACATGGATTGCATCACAAGTCCTATGAGGACAGGTTGAAGGAACTGAATATGTACTCCCTGGAGGAGAGGAGGGAGAGAGGGGATATGATAGAGACATACAAGTATATTACAGGGAGGAACAGGGTGCAGGAATATACTATTTTTAAGTGAAAAAGATGTTCCAGGACTAGAGGGCATGGGATGAAGTTGGAGGGAGGATGATTCAGAGGAAACATGAGGAAGAATTTATTCACAGAACGGGTGGTGGACAAGTGGAACACCCTGCCAGAGGAAGTGGTAGGGGCTGAAACAATCATGGGATTTAAGAATGCATGGGATAGACGTAAAGGAATTCTGGAGGTCAGGGGTAAGGGCAACAGACTTCTAGGAAAACATAAACTGAACTTACAAGCTCAAATGGGCAGACTGGGTGGGCCACAGGCCTCATCTCGTTGACACTGTTTATGTATCTATGTATCCTCCATAACATTTTTTATGACTTTTATAGATGTTTTAAATTTATCCTCTATAACTGTGGTTCTGTCTGATTTATTCAGTACTAAATTAAAGTCCCCTCCTAAAACATATGGTGAGTTAAAGCTTGACAGTTGTAAGAAGAAATCTATAAAAAAAAGATGGATTATTATAATTAGGTCCATAAATAGTTACTAGGGTGAACCTTTGGTTGTCCATTTTTAACTCAGAAATTACATATCTTCCATTCTGGTCTCTGGAATCTTTCCCTATATAGGGCTGAGTATTTCTTCTATGGAAGAACATAGCAGTCCCTCTAGCTTGTGAAGTATATAGTGAATGTAACCCCCTTCCCCATCTTTTCTGAAATCAACTGAAGTCTACTTCTAAAAAATGTGTTTCTTGTATTAAAAATAGAATAATAGATAGGTTCAAGTGAATTACAAGGCAGTAATTCCATCGAGAGGTTCCTATGTCCCCAGAACCTCGAGATGGAATTACAGCCGAGTGATTCACTGGAACCTAACTGTTATTTTTTGTAATATATGGATGAAGATGCTGACGAGGTCTTACCTCTGGATTCCTTGTGGGACGGTTCCATGCTGCTTGTTCTCGCTCCTCACTCACATCCCCCCCTTCCCACGTGGAGTCCTGCTTCTCTCTCTCAAGAATAAAAAGAAAAGAAAGAAAAAAAAACGATGCTTTGGACACTAGAAAAGTTGGTTATTGCAACGATAGTATTACTAGGACCGAAGTATAGTATTATTGGACCGAAGTATAGTATTATGGGGACCGAGTATAGTATTACGGTACTGACTAAGGTATTACCGATTTTTTGTATGGGTTAGTATAGTATTATTTAAGCATTTCCATATTACTAAGCAATTAATGTATTTATTTATATAATTTATCTTAACCATTTTGTTCTATTTCTCAACCCTTTCACATTCCATGTTAATATGTTTAATGAGGCCATCTTAATTTTCTGTATCCATTTTTAGCCTGGATCATTCCCTTCCATTTATTGTTATCAATTTGTTTTTCTTTTTCTCCCTTATAGTTTCCCATTTTCATATCTTTTCCCCACTCTGTTTTTCATCTGTCCCCTTATTCTAATTTCATTCTTTCCTATCTTAATTTCCCTATAAGACCCTAACCAACCCCTTTTACCCTCCTGGGGTGCCCTATCATTAACCCCCCCTCCATGAGAGATGCCTCTATGGCATCCTTGCGCTTGGAGCATTGTGTTTCTGCTTTTGTATGCACTAATTAATTACTGAGCTATATCTTGCTATTTTTTCATTTTGTTGCTCACTTTTTCTATTTTTACTGCTCAAAACACAGGGTTGGAGTAGGTGTGAATGGTTACACAACTTGGATAATTTCTGATTTACCTGTTAGTTCGATGATCTATCCTGTCTTAGTACTCATGTTACCACCCTGTATGCATCTTTCTGCCCCATGAGTAATTTCTTAAGGAGGCAGTATACGCAGTGGTTTAAGGCTCTGAGTCATAAATCTGAAACCTGGGTTTGAATCTAGAGCCCTTACTTGCATACTGTGTCACCCTGAGCAAGTCACTTTACTTCCTTGAGCTCCCAGGTCGCACCAGGAAACAAGCTTTGGCTTAGTGTGCCTTTCCTGGTTAAACAATTTCCTTTCCTTAGTGGGATCCTGTTTTCCATACTCTTAAATATTAAGTCATGCACTCCATTACAGCCCCTCCCCATTCCTAGTTTAAATTATTAGGGATATATTAAAGGAATAATGCCTGAAAGGGTGGGTGTTATGCTGGGATAACATCCCACCTCGGGTGGTTGGGCCCGATGCCACTGGCCAAGGGTGTCCAACACCCAAGAAGGGATGTTATCTCAGCATAACACCCACCCCGGAAGGCATTATTCCTATTATACAATGGCTCATTGTTTTATACAGAAAAAGAATTTTAAATAATTTTATTTAGTGTTTAAAAATATTTTTAAGAAAAGATGCAAGCAATGCTCAGGGTCCTCAAACATATCATCAGCAGGATGTTATGCCAAGATAACACCCTGCTGTGATGGCTAACTGACCAATCAGGAGCCAGGATTCTTCTTGCCATTGTATAAGTATCCATCTTGTCAGTCAATGCCCATGCTCCACCTTCACTTAGATGTAGGCAGTCCACTGCAAGTAAAGAATTATCCTCCCAAAGTGTTCCCAGTCCCCCTCCCTTGAATCACTGCTCATTGCACCACACCCATAGGCAATTATAGAAATCCATCATCCTTGCTTTCCTGGTTTGGCTAGCCCTTGGCACTGTCAGCACTTTTGAGAAGGCTACTGAGGATGCCTAATCTGTTCTGTATGCCCTGTATCACTCAAGTTAGTTTTTCCCCCAAATGGATCAACAGATCGGATTTCCCATCCACCACCTGGATCAGGGATTGCAGCCTGGGTATAATCTTCTCCACCACCATACTGTGCCTGGAAATGACAGCACTTTCCTTCTATTAAACTCCTTACCTGCTGTCAGTCTAGCTGCTTCCCTAATAATGGAGTCCCTCAGCAGTATGAATTTCCTTACTATTTGCCCCATTCCTGCTACTGCCCAAGTTGGTTCCTTCCACGTGACCTTGTCCACTTCCCTGGATTCTATCTGCAAAGTGGAGATCTTGATCCCTATAGGCTGTGCCTGACTCTCATTGCTGGTCTGGGGTATTGGGGAAGTATCCCTCTCTGTGGTCTTAAGGAGATGATAGCAGATTATAGTCTTCACTATAGAGACTGAGTCTGCACATTCAAAGGCCTACTCCCTTGCTTTCTTTCTGTACACCAACCTGACCTTGAAGCCCTCTGGGGGAGCAGAGTCCAGTCCCCTGGTACACACTCAACAGTAGTACCTCTCCATCTGCTGAGCTCAGATTTGAGATAGTTCATTCACAGACTGTGCCTGATCTAAAGCTCTTTCTCCCTGCCCCCTTCCTTTCCACTATGATTCCCTTGTGCTTATCCCATGCATTCTTGAACTGCACCACTGTTTTTGTCCTCAACACCTACTCTGGAAAGTTTTTCTAGGAATTCACCACTCTTTCTGTGAAGAAATACTCTCTCATCTGTCCTGAATCTACCCACCTCAGCTTCACAGCAGGCCCTTGTTCTTGAGCACCTTTTCTTCTGAAACAATACTTCCTCCTGTACCTTATTTACCCCATGAGGTATTTAAAGGTCTTTAGCATAGCCCACCAGCATTCTCCCTGCTGTTATTGTCAGAACTCTCTTTATAAGTGAGAATGTGCTATTTCTACACTGTCTTCTCCTTTCAGTTAAGGTGTAGTGACCTCTTTTCTGCAAAATCTTGCTGTTTGGCTGACTCTAGATAGGGAGTAGTGCCTGTTATTGATTAAATTGCTACATTACTCTCACATACTGTATATGCTAAATTTGTTTACCCTAGATAGGGATTACTGTTTCTTTCACAGTTTAGCCAACTCCATGTTGGCAGTACTGCATGTTCTAGATTGACCCCCTTTTCCACTTCACAGTATACTTTTGTTGTTTATCCTAGAAAGGTATTTCAGCAGCAGCACAATGCCCACTTTTCCCTTTATACTTTCTTTTCCCAACTTCTGTCAGCTGTTACACTTTAGCAGTGTTGGAAATGAAACAAATTCACTGCGGAATCCATTACTTTTCATGCAGGATTGATTTTATTTGACAGAGTCGAGTTTTCTCATTATATGTAGCATTTTTACAAGTTATTTATTCAGTTTTTAGGCATTTAGGTGGGAAAATGTTATATAAGAGCAGTCATTCCCCAATGTACTTATGGCTGATTCAATCAGTGACCACTCCGCCATGTTCATCCTCCAATCAGCTAAGACAAAACGCCCCCCCAAAAAAAAATATACCTTTCAACTGCCGTACTCATTGACACATCCCTCTCCTTAGTGAACTATGGGTGATGGACTGGTCCACACTCTACTCTCTCACTGACGTAATTGAAGCAGTTGCATCCTTCACACTGACTTTGCTGGAACTGCAGGAAAGGCACTTTCCTCTCACCACACGGAGAGTCAGATGTGGATCCACCTGCTGGATCACTAAAGATTTACTCTCCTCATGAAGAATAGAGATTGAGCCTGGTCCTTTTTTAAGGCATCCCACTCCCCTGCCCTCTGGAAAGCATATAGGCACTTGAGAAACCAGTGTAAACACATGACTAAATCCCTGAAACAATGCTACTTCCATAACCTTCAGAAGGACAGTCTTGGTGACCACAGGAAATTCTGGGAATCAATCGGCTCCATTCTAAACCCACAAACTGGCAAATCAGCATTGCAGCTCCATTCCCCCTCAGGCTTGGTGACCGACCCTCAGGGAGTTGCCCGGGCCTTCAATGACAAATTCACTGAGCTTTCTGTGCTTCTCTCCAAGCTCCCAAGTGACCAGCCCAGTGGTGTGGCCTGCTACACTAAATTCAATTCCTCCCTCTCAAGCCCATCTTCCTCCATACCCCTTTTATTTTAAATCTGTTTCCTTCTTGAAACCACTAAACTCCTCAAATGTCTCCCCAACAGTAGCTCCCCCAGGACTGGTGGCCTCGTCCCCATCTTCCTTAGACTCATCTCCCCTGCCATTGTCAAACTCCTCACTTTCATTTTTAACCTTGCCCTATCCACCTTTACAATGCCTGTCCCATGGAAAACTGCTAAAGTTATCCCCATCTTCAAAGTTGGTGACCTCCACTTCACTGATAATTACTGGCCTATCTCCATCCTCTCCCACCTAAGTAAGCTCTTCGAGAAAGTCATCCACCACTAGCTTACTTAATAAATCTCTAAGTACAGCCTTCTGTGTAGCCAGCAACATGGTTTTGCAAAATCATAGCACTTCCACTACCTTGCACTGCTGACAGACCACATCCTCATGAACATGCACAATGGGCAGACCACCAGCACTGTGTTCATTGACCTCACCAAGGCTTTTCGACTTGAACCATCATTCTCCTCTTGAAGCTCTATCTCCTTGGCTGTTCCCACTTGGTAACAAACTTGTTCAAGAGCTACCTATCTGACCAATCCTAATATGTCTGCATAGGCCCACTTGCTCCTTCACCCTGCTGTCTCTACTGGAGTCCCTCAGGGCTCCATTCTAGGCCCTCTGCTCATCTCCTTATTTATAAACTCTCTTCCCTCTGACTGTCTTACCTGTCACTTCCTTCTCTATGCTGACGACCTTGTCCTTTTCTTCAGTGATAAACCCCTTTCCTGCATTTCCTCTATTTGCAATTAAAACTACAATGCTGCCCACAATTGGTTCACAGTCAACCTCCTCCTGGTCAACATTAAGAAAACCAAATCCATGCTGTTCGGGTCAAAAATCTTACCCAGCCAAACGTAAATTTCCCTCCGCCATCAACATAGTCTCCCCAGATGGCCAGGTTCTCGAGGATGTTCAGACCTTTAGGTATCTAGGTGTACAGCTTGACCCCCCTCTCCTTCTCTGAGTACATAAACTCAGTTGTACACAGAATACACCAAAAGCATGGTGTAGGCTACAGATTCCAGCACTACCTCATCCCTGAGGCCTGTCTAGCCACTGTCCAGGGTAACCTACTCCACATACTTGATTACTATTCCACTATCTATACCAGGTCATCCTCCACCCTTACAGCCAAACTCTCTCAGCTTCCACAGCACTGCCAGTCCTTTTCCCTACTTGCACCTTTTGCCACCCACCACTGTGTTCCTATCAATCTCTGGTTGACTGCCCCTACAAGGCCATTTCAATGTCTCCCTCTACAGCTTGATTGATAATGCCATCCACACCGACCAGGATTCCTCCCTAACTGGGATCCTCAAAGTCAGAGCCATGAGTCACTGTCTGTGCTTATCACCATCCCCATGTTCCCAGAGTATCTACCAACATGGGCATGCAAGTCCTGTCAGCAGTGGCCCCTCGCTATGGAATCAGCTGCTCACTGAGCTCCGTGCTCTGGACACCCACCGCCTGTTCAAATTTTGTCTCAAGGACTGGCTCCTATCTTAATACTACTGCCATTACTTCCTGGGTAATTTTCTCTCCTCCTGAAAGACATTCTCACCCTAGTCTGTTCTAGTGTATCTTCCCTGTCTCTGATTGCCCACCTTCTCCCCTCGTAGTACCTCCCCTCGCTCCCCACGTATGTCTACCATGTTTACCTACCCCTTGCATTTTTTCTTTTTTGCTGTTCATTTGAAATTACTTACTATGCATTACTGTTTCTGTTCCCAATTATTGTAATTTGACAGCTGCTATATCCTTCTTTAGCACTTGGACATCATTGTATAAACTGGTCTACATGTTATATGATATCTGTACAATGCTTTTCTTTACTCCTGTGCCATTGTCTTGGCCCAGGTCCTGCCTGAAAATGGTCCCTGGGATAAGTGTACTTACCTGTTTATCAAAGTCATAAATAAATAAATAATGTACTACTGGACCTGAGTCAAACGTTTCCTTTTACTCCTGGAAATGAGTTCCCCCAGGGTCCCTTCCATTTCCACCACTGATGTTTAGTATCACAGTGTCAGGCCCCCCTATCACTGCACTGTACATACAGTGGGGCAATAATACTTTATATCCATACTGATTTTATATAGATAGGGTATGTGATACTGTTACAGTTGATATATTTACTGCCAGAGGCTTGCAGAAGGTCCCACATTTGGGGTGCAGCATCTCCTGCCAACTGTCACCCCATACTGATGTGCCCAAAGGTAATGCTCTTATACTCTGGCCCTTGCACTATGATCTGCTGCTGGAGGGTCACTTGTGAGAAGGTCTCTGAAATAAAGAAGTATAGCCCTGCCCATAGTCAGAACCACATCCCAGTTAACCTTTCTGGACACCATCTGGACTCACAATTTGCAATGGTATAGTGGCAAGCTTAGATGGCTGAAATCAAAAGGGCAGAGTTTAGAGCATTTTTAGAAAATTTTGGTTCTTTGAATGATAGCATGGCTCAGATAATTCACTATAAGGAATATCAGATGGCAAGTACCCCATGAAAATCAGAGTTTGTGCCTCAGGTGATTGCTTAGGAAGAATAAGGCAGCTCAACTCTTCCACACAGTGGACAGAATAATTCACCCTCCCTATCTACAGTCTGAGCTGGGAGAGTGCTATCCTCAGTTAAATACAAGGAGTTTGGACAATTGTTCTATGACAGACTGTCCTTCATCCGAGTTGGGATTTCTACAAGGGTCTGGCAGTTCATAGTCTGTGAGGAGCAGTCTTCTATTCTTCTGGAGAGAGTTTCAGCTGGTTATAACAGAGGAGGTGCTTACAGCTTCGTATGATCTTTGAACCACACCTCACTTAGTGTAATTTTGACCCAGGCCCTATATGGCGGATGGTAAACTGATAAGTGGTCATATGTCCAGTCTTTGCTGCTTGAGGAAGGATGATTCCCCATGACTATGAAGACAGTAGTAGTGAAACCGCTTCTCTTGAGTCTATCACTGGATCCAGACTCTCTAACAAATTACAATCTGGTTTCAGCTTTCCCTTTCTGGGAAAGATTATTGAGAAGGTGGTGGCAGTGCAGCTTGTGGCTCACCTGAAGAAATTTAACATCAGTGAACCATTCCAGTCTTTTTCAGGCCTTGGCATAGCATGAAGACTGCACTCGTCAAGATTTTGCTGACCTGTTCCTGAGAGGGATAGAAGAGACCACTTATTGTTCTTCTGTCTCTCATTGGCATTAGATACAGTGGATTATGGGGTTTTGTTAGGATGCCTACAGGAATACAGGGATCCTGACAGACCAAACTTTGAATGGTTTGACTCATTCCTGTCTGGGAGACCTGAGGGTGAGAATATTCTCGTCATGCCCTGTTGCGATTGCCGGTGTGCTCCAGGGTTCAGTGCTTTCCCTGATGTTATTTGCCATACACTATGCACATTGCCTTTGGGCATGGTCATTAGGCAGTACAAGTTGGGTTTTGCTCCTGTGCAGATGATACGTAGCTGTACCTATCCATTACTTCAAATGGGAGTGAAGCGATATCGATGCTAAGTCAACCTATACAAGAAATGTCTGCCTGAATGGATATCAGCTAGTTGAGCAGGAATTTGGGAAACATGGAGTTGTTGCTAGTGGGACCCCATCCTCACTGGTGGGCTAAGTTGGGTGGTATGCCAATTTTACTATCATTAAATGACACCACATTGAGGGGCATGGATATGGTCAAGAATCTGGGGTCATTATGAATTGCAAGCTGTCATTGCAAACATCAAGTGGTGGTGGCGGTCGGCAGTGGATTTTTCTGGTTAAGGAGCATCAGGACTATACCCTGGATTAAACCACATCTAATGTATGGGACCTGATGACCTTGTGCATGCCATTGTTACCTCCAGATTCAATTACTGTAACCCTCTCAACCTAGGGCTTTAGGAAGGTGTGTGCCACCTGCAAATTGTATAAAATGCTGTGGCCAGAGGACAGTTAGTAAGTAATCATGGAACACATCTCCTGTGTTCCATGATCTGCGGTGGTTACAAAATAAGTGGAAAAGCACTTTCTAGATTGGCAAGGCCCTGAACGAACTAGGCCCAAGCTACCTAAAAGATTTCTTGGCCTTTTTTGCATCGAGATGCACTCCCCACTCCACTGAGGATAATTTATTGGATATGCTAAGATTCTGCTTAAAACAGTCTGCCAATCAAGCATTTGTGATTCCTGCATCTGTCATCTGGAACTACTTGGATAGTCATTTAGGGAGTTCTCTCTCAGTGGAAGCATTTAAAACAAACTCTGGTCAGAGCCGATATAGCTGTATAGAGCTTTTGGGATGCTTTTACAAATTATTTCTAATGAATTTGCACAATGCAAATCTGCTGATAGGCAGTTTCAATGTGGTCTTCCTTTTACACATTTTTACAATCTGTTTTCCTAGAATATGCTTGCTGATTGCTATATGTTTAGCCTGGACAGCTCACAGAAGATTCTGCATCTTATTTTCAGAGGGCTCTGCATCTACACAATATTATGCTACATTACGTAAAATCAGAACACACTGAAAACAATATTTTACATCAGAAATAGACTTACCCTGAACAAATACATTATAAAAATGGTAAAATCATGACCCCACTGAAAACAAGATATTGCATCTAATCCGGGACATCCTGAGTAAATACAGTGCAAAAATGCATAAATGAAGATCACAATGACAATGAGATGTAGCACTAAATCCTGTGGTCAATTTTCCCGATGATATTTTACCGTCAGCGATATCCTGATTAAATTTCTTCCTGAAGTTCAATAATGCCCGACTGTAGAATATCGACTGCTGACAGCAGTCATATACTATTTATTTTGTGCTATGCCTCCGCTTAATAATGCTGAAATCCTCAAATAGCTCCAATTGTTATAGCCCCATTGAAAGCTCTGCAGCCTTACCATCTGATGTCCGACAGCTACAAGAAATCCAGGACTTAAACTGACTGCTGACAGCTGCTTTAGAATACTAATTTGCAACTGAAGTCTGACAGATTGCTCGGTACCTGTTCTCCTTACCTGTGCAGGTGTTACCACACGACTGCAGGTTTGAAATCTGGGCAACATGCCATCTGGGCTACATTAAGTAACTAGGTTACAGCACCCAGCTTTCCCCTGCTGATAGATCCACAATGGCCAGGCAGCAACATCGATTTGTCATGTTGTCCCATCTCAGAAAGGACGTGACAAGCTCTGTGTAGGTGGCTACATTTTGGTCACTGAGAAAGTCCGAGGCGAGTAGTACTATTGGTGCGGTCAGTACCACAAGTCTAAACACTGCCATGGATGAGCCGATTACTGTCCTGCAGGGTAGACAGCATCTGTTGGCAAGTGAAGCAGCTCATAATCACTCACCAGATGCTGCCGATGCACCCATGGCAGAGGCAATGGCTACTTTAGCAGCAGGCAGTGGATGCCCACAATAACCCCACAGTCAGTGCAGGAAGCAATGTCCAGTATCCTCAAGAGTTGTGCCAAAGCATGCCACATAAACAGGCACTACTGCAGGTAGTCAAGCATGCACAAACAGCAAATCGCCAATGGAGCCATGAACAATTGCAGAGCTGGGTGTTCTGGAGGTGCTGACCATGTTGAATGGGCAACAACGGTTGCTAAAGGACCCACAGTGGGGGATGACCGGTTCTTCTATTTACAACAAAGGCCAACATCAGCACTTATCCCAAGTGAAGTTCTGGATAATGGACAGAACATTCCATACCATCCCATGTCTTTTCAGGCAGCTCTATTCTATTCATGCCCCTGTTGGCCCAAAATAAACTTCCCGCATTGTCCCTCTAGTTTTCGTTTGATGACAGCTATGTCAGGTTGTTTCAAGACATGCAAACCTGGCTGATGAAGTGGACATATTTTTAGCACCATAATATATTATCACTGATTTCGAGCAAGCAGTGATTAATGCATCAAAGCAGGAGTTCCCTGACACTATCAATAAGGGGTGCCTTTTCCATTTAGGTCAGATAGTGTTGTGACGAATACAGGCACTGGGCTTGGCTCCACAGTATGAGTCTGATTTAGAGTTCAGCCTCCTTTTGCTGCATGTTGTTGCACTTGTCTTTTTGCCACCAGAAGAAATAAAAATAGCGTACGTGGAACTCAAAGGAATAATGCCACTAAATGCAGAACCACTACTATCGTGGTTCGAAGATAAATTACATCTTAGACAGAGTGCAGAGGTAAATGAAAAACAGACCCTCTATCAGAAGCCCACCCATTTTTCCACTGGAGTTCTGGTCAGTTAATGACCAAATAGAGAGTAGCATTCCCAGAACCTAAAACAAGGTGGAAGCTTCGCACCGACGACTTGGTGCATTAGTAGGTTCTTCACATGTAGGCACCTATGGCTTGATAGAACACCTGCAGAAGGAGGCATTACTCACAAAGACAACATGTGAAAAAATATTGAGAGACTTACCCAGGTCACCGGTGAAGAAGAGGTACTATAAGAGGGAGGAAAAGATCTCAACAGTGCTAAGCATTAAACAGAAGCACTTAACCTTGGAATTTTTGCAGGGAATTGCACACAATCTGAATATCTGAGTACTTTTCAGAGGACTTTAGAATTTTAACACTTGCAATAAAGTTATGATTTTTTAATGGTTCTGATATTCATGGATTACATGCCTGATTAATATGCTTGATGGACTACAGGAAGCTGAAACCTGATGGATTACAGAAAGCAGAATCTAATCTGGACATTTCAGGATTGGGACAGGGAATGGTGAGTACATTCCAGGATTACTGTATTTGGGATTCTGTAATTTCCTTCATATATTAATTCGGGATTTTTAAACATGGGATTTCAAATGGAGGATTTAGGATGGATCCCTCCACAATGCTATCCAGGATGCAAATATAGGATAAGAAATATTTAAAGAGCTAGTGGAGCCAAAACATGCAGACAGGAAAATAATACAAATTGTAAGTAGTAGTTGGTTGTAATTTTTTAGTTCTGAAGTATTTTTCCTTTTCTTTTGCTCATCAGAAAGTATTCTATGTGGTAGTATTGTGCTGGACACGTGGAATAGCTCTTAGCCTGGCAACTGACATAGTTTTTTCTACTGCCTCACATTACATCATCAGTATTGTGATCTCACTGGCTGTGACATCACAGGTGAATGACCTGGCAGTCACTCATTTGCTGCTCCTAAGTAGCAGTGATGTCACAGTCATTGAGGTCACAATGCTGATGATATAGTGTGAGGCGTAGAGTAAGACATGTCAGCTGCCAGGCTCAGAGCTGTTCCACACTTCACACCTACTGATATCAGATAAACAATCTTCTAATTAAACAAAGGGAAAATAAAATTACCTCAGATATAGCAGGTAATGGTTGGCTGCTTTAAAATCTAATATTAGTTTTAAGCAGTACACTAGCTTATTAAAGGAACTTCACTATGTTCACTGACATAAACAGTTTCTTTATTGTTTTATAATATATTAGATTGCAGTATTTATTTTAAATGTTGTTGCAATGAGGATGTGTGTGTGTGTGTGTGTGTTTGCTGTAGCTCAATATATTTTTCCCCAGAAAGCATAGTAAAAATGCCTGCTGATTGCTTTATAATTGCTGTAGCTCGGATAGTTCACACAAGACCTGGCATATATCTGAGACAGTGATTATCACATAGTTTCTAAGAGGTTAAAAACAGTGTAAATCTTTGTACATTTGTTCCTGGGAAAACATGACATTTATGAGGTATGAATCTTTCTTGAAAGACAATACTTGCTCAGCTGAAGCTTCTAGCAAGAACATGTTTAAATGCTAAGTATTTAAATGTACAAGTGGTTGCATTTCAAAAGGGGTAAAAAATCTCCAGTTTAATAGGCAACTAATATTTAACAAGCTGTTTCAGTTTTCTAATGGCCATCTGATAAGCAGCTTTAGTGCTGCTTTTAACATTCTAAACATAAAGAATGGAGTATTTTATTTTATTTGGCATAGTGATTCATAGTTGTGGAAAGATACATTGAAATTTCTAAAAAAAAGTGTGCCACATTCTTCCATTTTTCCAGCTACAGATAGCAAGATGGCTTTAGGCTCCACCCACAGCCATAAAAATGATTGAAATCACTATGGCAATGCATAGCTTGTAATGTTGGCATATGTTTCTTTTGTGACTTTTTTTTGGTTGTTATCGAATCCTAATATTTGCTATTTAGTCCTGCTACAAAGCAGAATAAAGTATTACTGTGTCCTCTATTAGGTATATATTCTTTCATGGGTAAAACACTGGCTAGACAACAGGACAATGAGGGTAATAGTAAATGGAGTCCATAGTGAAGAAAAGGGGTTACTAGTGGGTACCGTAGGTTCAGTACTGGGGCAGGTTCTTTTTAGTGTCTTTATAACTGACATTGCAGTGGGACTGGAAGGAAAAGTATGCCTTTTGCAGATGACACAAAGATCTGCAACAGGGTTGATATGCAAGGTGGGGTGGAAAGGATGAAAAGACACCTTGGCAAGGTTGGAGGAATGGTCAAATGTGTGGTAGCTTAGATTCAATGCAAAGTGTGCAGCAATGCACCTGGGAAACAAAAACCCAGGGGAAGAGTACACAATGGGGGGGTGAGATACTGATGACAACAAAAATGGAAAGGGACCTGGGGGTATTCATATAAGATGACATAAAGATGGGCCAGCAATGTGAGAAGGCAGTAAGGAGGGCTGAGGGGATACTGGGATGCATAGGGAGAGGCATCACCAGTAGAAAACAGGAAGTTGTTGGCGTTCTGTACAGACAGTTGGTAAGACCACATCCGGAGTACTGTGTACAGTTCTGGAGACCCCATCTCTGCAAAGACATAGACAGGGTGGAGGCTATCCAGAGGAGGGCAAGCAAAATGGTGTAGGGTCTGCACCAGAAGACATATGAAGAAAGACCAAAGGAGATTAAGATTTATAGCCTTGGGAAAAGGAGAGAGAGGGGTGATATGATAGAAACTTTCAAATACCTCAAGGGGATCAATGAAGTCCAAGAGGATAGCAACTTTCAGAAAAAGAGATGTGCAAGAACAAGGGGGCACAATTTGAAGATAGAGGGGGGACGGCTCAGAAGTAATGTGAGGAAGTATTTCTTCACAGAGAGGGTTGTAGATGCATGGAACAGCCTTCTCGAGGAGATCGTAGAGTTAAAAACACTGGGGAAATTCAAGAGTGCATGGGACAGACATAAGGCAATTCTAGTGGCGGGGTAGGAGGAAGTATGCTGTTGGTTAACTAGAATCTGCTGCTTATCCGTTAGGTAGGGAAATGAGCAGACTAGGTGGGCCAAGCAGTCCTTATCTGTCATCAGATTCAATGTTTCTATGATTATTTGATTATTTGTGCTCTGTACTTCCTCTGTGAAGCATCCTGAGCCTGTGGGATACATACTATATGGATAAAACTACCTTGCCTTTGTCTAGTCATACAGCAATCCCATTATTAGTTTTCTCTTTTTTGGCTATACTGCAGCTTACTTAGGTAGTATTACTTTATAGTTTTTACTTTCTGAAACTTTTTTTTTCAAGAATAAATATTCAGCAATGCAGATAATGAGTGTTAAAAAGAATGGTGGGGATCTGTGGCATCTGTTTAGATCTATTTGAATTTTTTGTTTGTTATTTTAGATGTTTAGATGAAACATCATTGAGTGACATGTATAAATATGCTTGGATATTTAATCATTGTTTCGGTAAAGAGAAGGACCATGTGTTGAATTTGGGCTTTGTGATGTTTTTGCTGAATGGGTTCAGTAAATATTATATAAACAAAAGTGGGGAAAACCTAATGTTTGAATAATATTGCATATGGAGTCTCAATTTTGTCTGAAAGGTGAAGGACACAGCAAAAAAATAAAACACCAGTGCAGACTGACGTATGCTCAAATTATTTTTTGCACACAGACAAGGAAAATGCTCCTAGAACCTCAAGGAGCACTGCCTCTTCATAGGGGAGCTCTGTTTGAGCATACTTCAGTTTGCACTGGTTCTTTGTGGACTTTGCTTCATTGCTGTAGTTCTGGCTGTGTCTGAAGAGCCTAGTTAGTGCAATGACCATTTGTCGGAATTACATGGCAAAACAATGCCTTTGAAATTCACATTTCATATATGAAGCGATCTGAATAGAGACATACTGTAAATGTTTTTAACTGTTTCACTCAGTAACCCCTGGTGTGCAGATATAGATAGGCAACACAGTCTTAAAAGTAAAAAAAAAAATCTAGTGAATATGCAGTAAATACCAGCCAATGGCTGTGGTGCTAAATTGTTTTACTGCATTTCCTGAAGTACAGAGATTTAGAAAGAAGTGTTCTATAGAATATTCATAATTACATCCTGTACACGTGATTACAGTTATTGCACTGGTGATGCAATACAAGTGTGAGTACATGAGCCTCTAACAATTGCAGACCTCACCACATACAATTTCCCACAGATGCACATTACATACATATTCACTCTGTCTTTATAATATCAACAGCAGCAGCAGCAGCAGCATACCTATCCGTGTACTGTATGTTCTGCCTACAACTACTGTAATATATTTTGCAGAGATGATACTTTACCACATTGTTTACCTTATAATTGTGACTACATGTAAGTATTATTCAGAGTACAGTGAATATACATTATATAGTACCATACTATTCCTGTTAACCAATATACCTTTTATACCCTAAAGTAATGTTAAATGTATTTTTTCTTTCTACCAGTGAGATGTGAAGCTATTAGTGTAACTCAGTCAGAAGCATCAATAACCAAACCAGCTGGGAGCTTTGTCTTCATTAACTGCAGAGTGGATGTCAGCAATTTTAACAGTGCAACTATTCACTGGTACAGATCCCAGCCTGGAGGAGGGATGGAATGGATTTCATATTACAAATCAGGTTCTGAAAAAAAGACTGCAGAACGCTATGATGGCAGGTATTCTGTGACTAAAACAAGAAGAAAGTCCTGTATGCTAGTTATACCAGCCGTCAAAAAGGAAGATGCTGGCACTTTTTATTGTGCTGTATGGGATAACCACAGTGAAATAGGTTAAAAGAAACCACATACAAAAACCCATCAGCAATCTGCAATGATATGGCAATGCAACTGAAATTGTTAACGTCAAAAGATGCATGAACAGTAATTTCCATTGTTACGGTTAATGTCACTTACAGCACAAATATTAACTAATTGTATGGAAACCCATTTAAGGGTATGAAAAAGATGCAGATTTTTTTTTTGTTGGTCCTTTTTCTCCCTAGCTCCAGTCTGTCTTCCTTAATGTTTTGGCATCCCTTCGGTCATCCAGCCGCTGTCCCAAAGATCCCCCAGCTCCCATTCAGGTCCAGCAGCTTCTATTCCCATTGCTTTCCCCACGCACCGGGGGGGCGGAGGAGAGCCCCCCCATGCCCGTCCACCATACCAGGATCCAGTATGCACCTTGCACCTTCGGAGCCGAGTGGTCCCCCATAGAGACAGCCATCATTCCACCACGACTGGAGCCATTTTTCCACTTTTTCCTGGCTTGGCGTGTGCAGTGACACCAATGGAGGGAGTGCACATGCATCCACATGCGGTCCCTCCCAGTGCCATGCCCAATACCCACCCCCTTCTGTGCAGTGCCAGTACACCACTCCCCAGTCTCTGCCAGAGGTCGCTAGTGCACCAACAACTGGAGACCCCCTCCTCCAGAGAGGGAGAGCAGTCCACGGACGCTCAAGCCCTCCTGCCCTGCTGACCCCAGGCGACCCAAATCCATTCCTGAACCCGATCACCAGCATGGAGCAAGGTGAGGTGTCCAGCGCCTCAACCCTCAGTGCCACCGGGCGGCAAAGATGCAGATTTAAAGTATGTGCCTTTAAGATGCTTTTTCCAATACTTTAACAAAAAATATTTGTTTTCCTCAAAAGAAATGTAGTATTTTTTATGTTTATGTGTGTATGTGTGCACAGCAAACATGTTGTTATGAAGAATGGCATTTCAGAGGCATGTCACTGCCACTGCAATGTGCTCACCAGTGACAGACAAATGACCAGGCACTCTGGTCATGGCACTACTCACTGTGTGGTGGGTGGAAACTGCACACAGGTTGAAAGAAGCCAGAAGCTCCTATCAGACAGTGGCTACTTTTATTTGATCTACTTAATGTTGCTGTTCATCTCAGCTACATAATGAATGTCAGTAAATCTTTGTGGAAGGAGTAAATATGGGCGCAAATTACTGCACACAGCACTATTCAAACTACAAAGCAGTTGAAAAGTATGCACTACAATACTGAGCAGAGCCCTGCCAGCACAGTCCCTCATAGTGTTTTTTTTTTTCATTTTATTTTAATCTTTGTTCCAAAACTGGGGTGCCTAATCCCCAGTGCCAGCTACTAGCCCTCCACATGATCCATTTCCACTATGTGACAGTGGGGAGCCCACCCCCAGTGCCCCCAAACATGACACTGACACTGGGGTGCAGAGTCCCCAGTGTCTGTAACTCAAATAAAGAAAACCATCCCTTGCAGTCTATTTTTATCTTTTTTTTTTTAAATCCATGTAAACAAGAAAATGGTCCCTTGATGTCTGTGTCACTGCCATTACCCCTTCCCCAGGTGACCCTCCCACTCAGCATCTACCAACCCACACACCTCCACCCCTTACGTACTTACCGGTGGTCCAATACCATAATTCTCTCTGGACCTGAGACATGTCACAAACAAAAGTCACAACACTCCCCTCTCTCAACTACAAGAAAAGGAAGTCCACACAATGGGGCTTTGTCAAAGGATATTGCCCATGAGGTGAAACATTAGGAATTTTTTCCTCCCTGTAGCTGTGGTGATTTTGTTTCTGCATGTCTTACAACAATAAAGTGAAGGAAGATTACTATAGCTCATATGGACTCCCTTATTCTGGAGAGAGGTGAGTGCCGTGACTTTTGTTTGCTACTTGATATCATATGTCAGCTGGCACCCAGTCCTCTGAGTGACTCTTCCGTGAACGTACCAGAGACTCATCTTCACTCTTCAGTGCCAGACTGGGAATTGAGGAAATCAGGTTTGCAGTCAATGTATTTCATTTAAGCAATAATGCACAACAGGGGTGGTTGGGCATGAGGCTATTAGGGAACAGTTGCTACCATTCCTGGGAATGGATGCAGACATCATGAGGGAACCCGCAAATTCCCAAGCCACGAGGATTGCATGTTCCGAGGGGGACCTGCTGAGCCAGTGTGGGGGGAGAGAGAGAGAGAAAAATCATTGAGAGTAGTGAGACAGCAAAGTTTTACTTCACCAACGAATTTTCAGCAAAGCCACGAAATTTACCTCTGTGGGTCAATTTGTGAAGCTGACCCATTAATTGACAAGTCACCATGTGTAACTTGTTTTCTTTTGGTTTTTAAGTGCAAATTGCACTTAAAACAAACAAACAAGGAGAAGTTACAAATCACAAGTCCACCAAATCCCTGGTGTCTAGTTCCCCATGCCGATCACCTCCCAGTTTAAAAAAATGTGCGTTCCCTCCACTGATGTCCTTGCATGCCCTTCTCTCTGTAGTAGAGTAAAAGTAAGAAAAATTGAGACTTTGCCTGAATGATGGTGATCCCACTTTACGGTGCCGCCGAGAGGACAGCTGTCCTGAACTGGTTCTGGACTGGTGGGTTGAGGGACTCTCATCCCCGCCCCACCATGAGGGTAAGTCATGAGGGCTGATGGGGAGGGATCTCATACCTGGCTGGCGTGGAGTGGGGACATTTGATGAATAGGCGAGGCTCCAGTGAAACAAATCCCTTTTGTGTAGTTGCTCCCACAGCCCCTGCCAATCACCGGCAAAATGTAAAAAAATATATGTTAAATCCCTGGTGTCTACTGGTCATTCTCCCCCCCCCGCTGCTAACCAGCCCCAATGTAAAAAAAAAAATTAAATCCCAGGGGCCCAATTCTAGAAGGGTGGCACAAGTCACCACTAAATGCAACTTATGCCACCCACAACTGCGACATTGACCCTGCACCCTGGGGGCAGGGTCTCCACAGCTAAGTCCTCTGACTTGCGACATGGGGCCAGGTATGCCGAACCATGGGTGCATCTGGTGAGCAAATCGCATGCTGCAAAACGCAGGTCGCAAGTGCACCCCCCTGCCCAGCAAACCACTACAGCCACCCCGCAGGGCTGCCCATATCCCCAGCCCCCCAGAAACATACCTACAAAGCCCCACAGTGCTGGCCACACCAACTGTCCCAACACCACCAGAGATATGCCCCACAGGGCTGCCCACACCCCAGCCCCCTGAAGTGTGCATATAGAGCCTTGCAGGGCTGCCTGCACCCCAGCCCCTGAAGTGTGCATATAGATCCCTGCAGGGCTGTCGATAGTCGCTATCCCCTGACTCTGTCAGTCTCGATAGCCCCGCAAGGGCAAGGCAAGACACCCCCACTGCATGCCTGCTTCTCAGGGGCCAGTCAAGAAATGCAGAATATTTGCCCCTGGTAGTTTAGTGGTTTCCACTCAGTTACGTTATCCACCCAGCACCTCTACCAGTCTTCGAAGCTGGAGTGATTGGCTGGCTGCTCACCTTACTCTCCGCCAGTCACTGACTGAGTGCAATAGGAGTGTACAGAAAAGACATGCTCAGAAATTAATTTCCGAGGCGCCTTTTCTGTACGCTGCCCAACTGGACTCAGTCAATGGCTGGCCATGGAGGTGAGAGGGGCTGTGCCAGTCACCAGCTGGGGACAGATAGAGGGTGCTAGGTGGGATGGCATGGCTGGGTGAGGGGTGAGAGGCCACTAGACTACCAGGGCAGGGCATTTGCCGCATTTCCGCTGGCGTTTCGGGGTCGGAGCACGGTGGGGGTTGTTTTCACCACCCTGTGGAGCTTATAAGAATGATGGAGTCAGGGACAGGGGATGTGGGCAGCCCTGTGGAGCATTGAATGCACAGGGTTTGGGGGCAGTTGGTGTGGGCAGCTTTGCAGGGCTGTTACCATGTTGGGGTAAGGGGGGGCATGTACAGAATGGGGGATGGGGCAGGGGGTGTACGATGTATCAATGGAGGTGGTCTGGGCATGGGGGGGAGGGCACATGGACCAGGTTCTACAGCACCCTCGGAGGACGGATGTAAGTTACACCAGCTAAATGCAGGTGTAACTTATGTTGCCGGTTCTCCTCCGGGGTTTCTTGTAGAATCCCGACATTGGGACTTTGTTGCTGCCCTTCTGGAATGGAGAGCAACTGCTGCCATAGGACCCCTAGTGCCATGTCATAGGGGGTTTATGGCACAACTGCAGGCATAACAGCTGTTCAGCGCAAGTGGCCAGCGACATGTCGTGAAAAAATAATTTTTTATGCCATTTCGACCAGCATAGAAACAAAACAAAGTGACATATTATTATTTGTAACCACCATTGGAAAGGTAAATTTGTGCTAAACAACTTTGCCACTCATACTTTGTGTTTAGCGTTCTTGAGCTATTAAGATTTGTTTGCCGTGTGCTGAGTATGGCTTAATTTTGCTAAGAAAGGCCCTGGATTTACTGTTAACAGTACACAGAGCGAAAGTCAGTCTCCTTCATTTTAATAGTCACCACCTGAGAAGTCTAACTCAAAATATCCACTAGGGACAGTCTGTAAGACTTAAAGGAATTGCAGCAAGCAAGACACTTGCTACAGAGGTACCCAGGTTTTAAAGGAATGTTTTTTAGTCCCAGGTTACAGAGAAGAATGTATAGATAAGGTTTCACAAGCAGTAGATATAACAGATAAAGCACAACTATTACAAGAGAGACCAAATGGAAGTAACAATTTTATTGACACCAATACAGTTTCTTTTATTACTACCTACAATACACAGTCACATTTTCTTAAAAACATCATTTTGAAGAATTGGCAGATTTTAAATACTGAACCTAAACTTGCAATTTTATATCAGGTACACCCGATTTATGTACAGGAGGGGGTGAATATAGGGATAGGATCACGCACAGTTTTATGAATAATATTCAGAGATAAATGGTAACCATTTACCCAAAGGGACAAATGTAGGAATTGTAAATTCTGTGAATATATTGTGACTGGTGATGAATTTTTGTAGTAATTGTGGCTAAAACTTTTCAAGCTAATAGTTATATCGATTGTAACCCTGCATCTGTAGTATATTTAGTAACACGAAATGCAATAGTTGTTATGTCAGTAAAACAAGTCAGAAATTGAAACAAAGAATGGTGAACACTTGGAAGAATTGCAAAAGGATTTGGAAAATGCTCTGGCAATACATGTGGAACATCTAATGGGAATAAGTTTAAATTTTTCATGATAGAAACGGTAATGGGACCCAGAAGTAATGATTTAGACAAACTATTATTCCAAAGGGAAACCTTCTGGCAATTTAAATTGAAAGTGGATTATGTGTCTGGATCATATGAACAATTTCAATTAGGACCATATTTGTGAATTTTTTTCATATGTGACAAAAATTGTAACTTTTTTCACTGATGTTTGTGATTGTACATAATCCTTGTATATATTAAATTCTTTGCAAAGAACTGTGTTACTGAATCAGTTAGGGTTACAGCAACAAAAGTTTGGAAATGTGGTGTTAGGGTTTCCAACCCAACACCCCACCCCATCCTCCATGCACCAATAGTCATTGGTGGTGTGCCTTGGGATTGTCAGCCCTAACACTTCCCCATTCCATGTAAATAAGCTGAGATGGGTAAAGAATAGGAGAATGGGTTGAGCGTTAGGGCTGACAACCTCAAGGCTCACCCCGATGCCATTTGGTGCATGGAAGGTGTGCGTGTTAGGATTGGAATCCAACACCACATTTCCAAACTTTTGTTCCTGTGACCCTTACTGATGCATTATAAAGTTTTTGCAAATAATTTCCTTACTTTTTGAGAAAGTATATTCTAGCCATGGCCTCCCATCCACCATAAGTGTAATTGTATCCATATCCCTGAGGGGCTGAGGGCCCCTCTCAGTCCATGTTGGTATCTGTATATACTGCACATATGGAAGTGCAGGGCCCTCCGGGCCCTGTGATCCCATCCATGCATACTTTTTCAGATAGAGTAGTGGTATCCTTATTTGCCCGTGGAGGGCCCTGCACTCAAATCCTGTAGTGTACAGCATCAAAAAATACCTCATATTGAAATTGTATCCTATAGGAAACACAGCAAGCTTAGAAAGCTGTGCAACCTAACACCAAATTAATATATTTTTTAAAACCACCAAAAGTCACATCAGTGGTACATAATTTCCTCCTGAAATTTCTAGAGCAAAAGTGCAAACAATTTCTTAACAGAATAGTGACAAAGAAACAACTCCATAAACAAACCATTACAATGTTATCCTATGGGAAATCAAGCAAAGCTCAAATCTGCAGCTGTCCAAGCCAAAGTAATATATTTTACCAAACCAGCAAAAGGAACATTTGTGAGGCAATCCCTTTGTACCCTAAACATTTCAATCAAATATTCCCAACCATTTCTTTGCTATAAAGTGACAAAGAAACAGCCACATAAAGTTTCTTTTTTCATAAATTGCAAAAGAATCCTTTTCCTCACTTCCTTTTCACAATTTGCAGAAAAGAAAATCCTTTTTGCAAATCACGAAAAAGGATCCTGCTTTCAAATCATTTTTGCAATTTGCAGTAAAAGAAAATCCTTTTTCTCAAATTGCGGAAAAGGATCCTTTGTCATGGTAAAAGTTTTCTGTGATTTGCAGCTAAGGATTTCCATGGATAAAAACACTCAAATTTTTGAATAAGTTATCAAAAACTAACCCCAGAATCGGATTCCTTGGTCCCCGTTAGTAAACACAACTGTTGGTGTTTACTAACCCCTGCATTATTTTGCTAATTTAAGTTTGTTTCCCTCACTAACAGAAAACAAGATGGTGGCAGCACGAACTACAATTCTGCATTTGTGGAACAAGATTCAGTGTTTGCGAGTGAGGATTCCACATTTGCAGTCAGGCCAGGATTCACAAAGGTTTTCCTGGGTACAAACAAGTTTGTCTAGGGCAACTGGGCTTTGTGAATAGCTGATATTCACAAGCCCCAGTTTGCCCCACCAACTGGATTAGTGACCAGGCAAAGTAGTGAGGGGGACTGCAGTGCAAATCATGGGGATGGGGCCTGCATATTCCTGCAGTCCCTAGTCACAAAGGTTTTGCTCCATGCAAGGGTCTTGAAGGCCCTTGTGTGTAGCAAATTACTACTAAAAAACTGGCAGTATTCCACACAATCCTAGTGGTTGGTGGAAGTACTGAAGCCCCCTAACCCCCTCCCTGGTCTCTGATCACCCACCCCATATAGTAACACACTTTTCCATAGTGTAGTGAAGTGGTCCCTCCCAGGTCCCCAGTATCCGATCTCCTAATCTCCCACCCGGTAATGAAAAAAATAATATTCCATAGTGTAGGGTCCCTCCCGGTCCCCAATCTCCTGATCTGCCACTGTTAATAATAAAATATGTTTCCATAGTGTAGGGCCTCCCCATTGCCCCACCACCTGTTCTCCAACCCGTTGATTAAAATGATACAGTATGTTTCCAAAGTGAAAGGTCCCTCCCCTTCCCAGTCACTGATCCCTTAATAAAGAATATGTTTCCATTTTGTAGTGTCATATCCCAGTGCCTGATACTCCCACCCAATATTGTTAAACCCCATTTCCATAGTGTAGTGGTCCCCCATCACCGTCACTGTCCCTAAAAAGACATATGCTCAGTCCCTGGTAGTCTATTGGACCCCAACCCCCCACCCACTCTGGTAATCACATACCACCCTGCTCCCTGCCCCAGCACAGCTGCTAGTCAGCGAGCAGAATAACCCTCCTCACACCTCCATGACTGCCCACTGACTGAACTGTCAATGGCAGTGTAGTATATACTACAAGCCCATTGGTTGCTGTACTATGGAAAAAATTTTTTCAGTAATGGTTGGAAGATCTGGAGATCGGGACCGGAGGGACCCTACACTATGGAATAATAGTTTTTCTTACCATTGAGTCTGCAGTTGGTTTGGGGAAGGCACCACTAGACTATGGGGAATTCAGCTGCCTGAGGCTTGGGCAATGGGTGGCATGCACCACCACACTAATGACATGCAAATGAGCCCATAATGGGCATGCTAATGGGCACTAGTGACTTGCCTCCCAGTGGGCTCATTTGCATGGCTCCTTTGATAAACAGCACTTTAGCGCCTGAGCTCTATTGGCTGCAGGGCCCTTTTCCTGGCTGGCTGTGGGGGCAGCACTACTGGATATTCCATTGCTTTTCCTGGGTTAACGCTGCCTCCGCCAGCCCCTATTCACAGTCGGATAGTGCACCACACTATCTAACTGTGAATAGCTCCATTGCACATTAGTGCAGCCAGGATGTGCAGTGCAAACTTTTGCATCCATGTTGAGTTCTTTTTGTGAATCCTAGCCAAGAATCCTATTTTGAGCCTCACATCTAACTTTTCCCATAGGAAATAAAAGGACACTTTGGAATTAAATAACTTAGATACAGATTAATATTTTTTCACCAAATCTTCAAAAGACACATCTGTGACCCAAGACCTATATACCCTGAAAATGTCAGACCAAAATTCCACACAGTTTGTGCACAATGTGGTGACAAAGAAGCTGACAAAAAATAGTAATTTACACATTTTGTGACACTCCATATCTCCGCACCAACACATGCGACCAGAACAAAACTTGCCACATCAAGAGATCTTTAGTCCCTGATGGCATGTGAAATTTCATGTGGCTCACTCGAATAGTTGTGAGTGCAAAATTGTCAGTTTTAATGTAGAAGTGAGGATTTAACCCTAACAATAGGTGCACAACTGCGCCTCTATAGGTAGGGGTTGAGTAGCCTGTTTAATGTTAAACCCTAACTTTGTACATTACTATCTTTGGCTCCCTTTGATGCAATGAGCCAATATTTTGTATGTGTTGTCTAGGAGGCAAGGTCTTGATGTGTGGAAAGTTTTGTGACATCAGCTTGTGTGGTTTCTGAGATCCACATGTGTCAGTATTTGTCAAAATATAACTTTTTTCCTATTCTTAAGATGTTTTTGTTTTTGCCATCCCCTACAGCCTACATGGAATAGAATTTTTCTTCCAAACTTGCACTTCCCAAGGTAATGTCTTTGATAGGCCTGGTGAAAAACTATTAAAGGGTTCCAGAGTTATAAGGCCATCAAATTTACGGTTTACTGACCTGCGCATGCGCAGTAGGGTTTTTCAGATAATGTTCTGCAGCATTTTTTCTTTCAAACCACTTGTTTGGCAGGGCACCAACATTTTTTGTGCCGTGCCAACCGCCATCTTGTTGATCTTTTCCATGAACCATCAAATGTGGAAAATGCATGAAAATGCCATGATTTTAAAAAAACAAACAGTACAACCTAGCTAAACAGAACCGTTAAGCTACGTTCTGATGTTTGTTTTTAATATGGTGGCCAAATACCTTTTCTGGGCATCCAAAGTCCCAGATGCCCAGCTTTGTGAGAGGAGTGCTTCCTGGAAATCTAGAATGAATCCATCACTGAGGGCTTCAACTGATGTTACCGTGCTTCCAGAATAGATTGTTAGATGACGTATTTAAAGTTGGTCAGCTACTTCTGTGCTGCTGATATCATACTAGGGGGTGTTTGTTGTGCAAATTGGGCAAAAGGCTTACATTCACATATTATTTATTCATCCTAAAATTTCTTCCCTAAAGCTGGCAACAGTGGGAGGTATTGAACTCCAGCTTGGGATGCAGTCAGACTTTTAATGCTTGCTGGACATTTGAAATTGATTAAAATGCTGGAGACATGGGGGGTACTGTTGTGTGAGACAGTTGAAAAGCCACGTGCTAGTCTGCTTCTTCTCTCTGCCAAACTTGGGGGAAGGGTGCAAGGAGAGTAAAAGACAGTCAAGGAGGAAAACTGGACATGCAGCCTGCAAGGCAGACAGACAGATAGTGCAGGTGTCTGTAATCGCTCAATTCTGTGCTCACTGCCATAGTAGCCATGTGGTTGCTAGGCAACAGCATATTTGCAGTGCATTGAAGGACTTGGACACACGGAAGTGATGGTGAAGCGTGAGCGTCTGTGGATGTCTTAGTCAGCTGACAGTGGTGTCCCATGAAAAGTTGGAGAAAGACAGGCAGAAAGAGTGATAGGGTATGAAATGAATAGGAATGATACTTCATAAACCATTGATACTGGGATGTCATATTGCTGTGATGGATATGTGGTGTCATGGTTTGTAAAAAGAAAAATACGGACTCACAGTTTGAGTAAAATATATTTTACTGTATTTCAATGGGGCTCTCTTACTCAAAGTTATCAAAAAATAATTTGAAAGATTTCACACCACACTAGTGAATAAAAGTAAGCACCTGTCTCCACTTGAACATCAGTATGAAAAGTAGTACTAAAAAAAATAGAAAACTTGTTTTACATTGTTTGAACACTGTGTTTATTCATGAGGAAAGATGAACAGCAGCATTGACTTGATCACCTTGCAGTATATCAGGGAAAACTGATATAATGTGATCACTATGAAAACGGCTTACACCAGCGATAACCATATACAATGACTACACTTTACGACATGAAAATACACTGAACAGTGCAATATTTATTTACTGTCGTCAAATGATATGAAATCATAAATCCAGCAATATTACTAAATGTGCCCAGAATCATCTCGCAAATCCAAACCAGGACAAGAATTGCCTCAGATATGAATTCAAGATCTACTAGACTTTAACAAACTTCTCTGTAACAGACGTAATTAAGAAAAGGGCTACTGAAAAATAATTTACTAACACATTTGGCTTGGATAAATGTCTGCTGGCCAACCTCAGATTGTTAATTAAAGAGCAGTCTCATGTACTTTAATGCTTCTGACCTCACAGGAGATTACAACCAAAGAGTACATTTTTGCTTTGCTTTTCTAGGTTTGACATTGCAATTAAAGTAGGTATGACTTTTGATCATCTTGAGAGGACAGTACAGCTAAAGAGCACACTGACACCCCTCACTCACTTCATTGGGAGTGAGCACTTCACAATGACAGTGCAACATGTACAGCTGTGGCATAGTGTTCTAAAGTGGTGGCAAACATATTTTGTTACCCAAGTCACTAAGTACAAAAATTAAACAAAGTTAAAAAAGAACGGAACAAATTGATTACACAGCATCTGAAACTGGATTATTAGTTCTTTATTCCACTGCAATCAAAATACAAGGTTAACATTTTCTTCTCCATTGAATACTGCTGTTTTAATATTTCAGTGGCTTATGTTCCTAGACCAGACCACATGATCACATTAAATATAGACTGTAGATTTTAAAGTTCGTAAGGTACATATTATAAATATATAATTACTACATTATTATAACTATTAATTGATTTATGAGTTTTTCATTATATTAAAATACATATAATTTTTTTTTCAAACAATGGGACCACCAGCTTTGAGAAAGCTTATCTAGGGAAATGGTGGCACAGCTCCTGTCAGAGCCGATACAGCTGCTCAGTGCAGCAAGAGTGTGGTGAGAGTGACTAAAAGAATACTCAGAGCTCTTGCTGCACTCTGACTACACCAGAGTCTGCCATACCCAAGATAGCAGTGCCACGGAACTGTGCGTTGATGGTCATCTTGGATACAGTGGCCATCACTTCTGCAGTTCAAAAAGTAATGCCCTCTGAAGGGAGTGCATTTATACAGTCCATGGAGGGGAAGGGATGCATAAACAGAATGACTGGACATTTGCCAGAGCACTGTGGAAATACCCTGAAAAGCAATCTGGTCATATGCTTCCACAGTACTCTTTTACAGATGATGGCATAACGTCTGCAGAGCTCTGCCCATGCAGTCATAAAAATGTATGCGAGGCAAAACTTCAGCTGATTTTGAATGTACTCTTCCTCTTACTGGCGATTTGTCTGTGTGGATCACATAATCACCTCCTGCACTCTGGCACTGACCTTTGTATGGGACCAGAAGAGAAAGCTGTGAATGAAATCCAAGTTAGCTTTACTGATAGAGTTAATATTCCTGTCATCAAAAGCCCAGATTGCCTTAAGTCTTATTCCTCTGCAGATGCATCCTTGCTATACCCAGAACAAAACTTCCCACATGCTCACGGAAGAAAGAAAGCAAACAAAACAGCACAAGCAGGTGATCAAATGCAGGTCAGTGAGTACTGTTTGATTTTTAAATACCATCTATATTGTCTTTGTCCTTTTCTTTGTGCAGCCGCTTACCAGCTCAGTTGGACTTACCTTCCTCTCTGCTCCCAAAAAGTAAAAAGCACAATTAGACTGGTGAGAAATTCCCGACTCTCCTCAGTAATGATTCGCCCCTGAAGTTGATTTGCTCCCATATCACAAATAATAGCCTACTGCCGTGTATTATTTAGCTGATATTAGCCCAAAGTGAAAATACAGGTATGCCAACTGAACAACGAAACTGTTACAGTGAAATCTCCTACAGTGACAATTTCGACAGGTTTTGAAATTGCCACTGTAGGGGACCTGAGGGTGAAATTTTGCCTTTTTGGCATGTGTTGCCCCCTCTTCAAATCAGCTGCAACTTATAGTTGATAATCCTTAGAAGGGGGCATAGGGGCTGCAGTCCCCAGGATGTGAGGTTCTGGGGGCACAGCCCCCTGAGAGAAACACTCCAATGTTGGACAGGCAAAATTTCATGTCGACATTGGGGATCTCGCTATGCTGAACTTCAGCAACAATGCTGTCGATTTGGCATAGGTAAACTAAAAATACATAGCTGCATATATATATATATATATATATATATATATATATATTTCAGAGAACTAGGCTGTTGATAAACAGAACGAATATTTTAAATCTTCAAGACACACTGAATACCTATTATCTCTCCAGAAGGAAAGTATTGTATCTCATATTTATAGTATTAGTGTAGAATACAGGTCAAACATGTTAATGATGACATGCAAACTCTTCTTAATACCAAGAGTTGGAACAGTGGCCTCACCCACAGGGAGTATTATAGATATTTACAAGTCTGAACATTTATTATGCACAAGGACCCAGTAAGGAGATGCTTGCCAAACCCCTTCCCCCTTTTGTTAAATTTGATTGAAACCTCAATGCAGGGGACCATCTGGCAACATCTGATTGGTTTCCTATATAAAGGCCTTCGGGAAATTACATCTGACTCCTCTGAGATGATATTAGAGGCATGGAATAAAGAATTACCTGATATAGTGTCATTTGATCAATGATTGAAATATACCTGCCATTGTTGGGGGTCTCTCTGGCACTGTATTGGCAGGAATTTGCATGGAAAAACCATAATAGATATTTTATCACTCCTGCTAACCTTAATAAAATTTTCCCAAGGTTGGGAGGAGATTGCTGAGGCAATGTGGGAAAAGAAGGCAGACCAAGTTCATAACTTCTGGCCTTGTAGCAAAATTCATCCTTTCTGGCAAGAGGTAGCATTGGCAATAACTGAGATATTTTGGCCCAGAACTTAACCTTACACCAGAACTGGTCTTGATACCAGCACTTACTGCAGGGTACAAGGTACAGAGAGGCTCCCTTTTATTTTCTGTCCTACTGTTGGCTAAGAAAGTGATAACAAAGCATGGGCAGCAAGCTAGACCACCACTGATAGCAGAATGGCACGTCATGATGGCGAAGCATTACAGAACAGAGTGAATGATTTCAGGGGTAATGGGTAGAGCTGCTCAGTTTGAGATACGATGGAGGGTTTGGTATTTTATAACTCAGCCAGAGACCCTGAGTTTGTCCCATGATGAGGACTTTGATTATTAGCCCTGAAAAAGGGGAGGACGGGGTTAGACGGGAATCTAGAGTACTCCAAAATGCATTTTAATGCTGTTAAATCTGGAAATGTATTTAAGATAGAAGGAAGATAGCCTGGAGCCAGTTATGTAAAATGTGTTATGCAGCATATGTTGTACAACCTATGGAGAACAGAGATGCAGGCATGAAGGTAATATGAAATTGTTCTTCTCCTTATAATGTCTTTGTACCAGATACATATAATTGTAGCTCAAGAAAAATAAAGTATAAAAAAAATGAGTTGTAACAGAACTTCAAAACTTCATTATTATTTATCTGAGATAGAATGAAATCAAACTTGTAATATAAAGTTTTACTTTTGCCAAAATTGCTTAACTTTCTTTAAGGGCAGCTACAGTAGCTCTGATTTGTTTTGCCACACTTTGACAGGGTAGTAAACTGGGTGGCTTCTCAAGCAACACTCTAAAAAAGAACACTCTGGACACCAGTTTCAATCACATGAAATTTGTTTTACTTTTCCTGTACCAGAAAATTAAGCAAACAGCTTGTATTCAGTTTAACCAAAACCTATTCAGTCTCTTGCTGTCTCCACTTCCATCTCACTGAAACAGACACTTGTTCCTCTCTTCCTTTATTTGGCTCAAGTGTTGCTTTTAACACCCATATCTCTCAACCTTTTTCACTGAAATGAGGAACACAGACATTAAAATGAGGGCCAGTGAGGACACTGACCCTCATTATGAGGATGCATCCTCAAACACAGGGATACAAGCTCAGAACACAGTGTAAACCATGGTGTTTACTTGTACAGTGTTTATTTCTGATTTAGCATCTTAGAATATTGTGACTTCCCACTTTAAAGTCTGAGTTTACCTCACATTCACTTTGTGGTTGACATCTTTTTAGTGAGGGACAGATGAGGAACAGAGCAATTTTTAAGGGTAAAATGAAGGATGTCCCACAAAATGAGGGACAGTTGAGAGGTATGTTAACACCCCTCCCCTGAGGTACATCAAACACCCAGAACAAGCAGTGCAGTAAGGTTTTAAAGGGGCAGCTTCAAAGCAGTAGGGATTTGGTACAAATTCCGTCACAGACCCAGTCAAAACCTGTGTTGCCGGGTTGTGAAGAAGTTTATGGGTAAAAGGGGCGTGACAAACATACACTCTCTCTGTCACACATACAATATTAGTGCTCCTACCAAGGGGAAGAATTTCAAAAGATTTGATGCCAGGGCAGTTTCGAATTTCTGGCCGTGCCTGCATCAAAAGTAAGGTGAGGGATGAGTTATGGGTTTTAGGTTCAAGATAGAGGCAGCCCACTTGAACCTTTGAGAATGGTAAGAGAGATAACTATGGACCCAGAGGAGGGTGCTGGAGTCAAGGCCAATATCTCATAGCTGCTGGAACAGAAGACCATTATTCATCAGATTGAACGCTTTCATAAGGTCAATGAAATTGGCCCCCGTAGCTGAACCCTGGTCCATGGCATGGTAGATGCCTGACGTTACCTGTAGGAGGGCTGTGAGGGTTATGTAATTCTTTCTGAAGCCAAGTTAGAAAGGTGAGAGCAGATTATGTTGGTCCAGATAATCCTGGAGGTGATTGTAAATGATACGCTCCTGTATTTTGGCCAAGGGGAAAAGGATGGAGACTGGCCTGAAATTTTCAACAACAGAACTGGAGCCACCCGTGTGCATGGATACCACTACAGCCACCTTCCATTTACCTGGGACAGTGTAGGTTATGAAGGACTGGTTGAGTAGGTCTTGAACAGAATGAACAAGAGCTGGCATTCCCAACCTGAGGAATTTTGGCTCAAGTGATTCATGACCTGGGAAGCTGTCAGTCTTCAAGTTTGCGAGAAGCCTTAGGACCTCATTACGAGTGGCCAGTTTCAAGTGGAAAAGAGGTCTAGTTCCAGCCTCCACTGCAGGGGAGGGACTGAGTGACCTACAGGAGAATTATGGAATTGCAAAGTATAGCTGTGTAGGTCTGTAAAAAGTAATTAAAGCCAGGAGCAGTTGTCGGGAGTCAGTGACAGAAGCACCCTGGGCAGAGATGGAACTCAGGAGTTCAACTGCCCTCCCATTCAACAACGCATTTATCTGCCTCCACACTCCTTTGGTTTACAGAGGTGTTCTGCTTGAAGAAATTTGAAATGGCAGTGTTTGGCTTTTCTTTTTATATATTTTCTTTTTGTACCCTATGGCCAGGCATCCTTCCGAGGTACTCACTTGGCAAGGCCTCTACTCCTGCCTGAACCCATTGCCACCAGTTCTACCCCAATCACCCAGGCAGGTGTAGTCCCCTGGACCATTCTTCAGGGCGGGCCTCCTCCCTCCTGTGGCAGCCTTTCTAAAATTAGAGAGCCTACCTGAGCGTCGGGAGCCCATGGAGTACCCTAGTGAGATGGGCCCATTTTGGGATGTGGGCCTGCCCTAGGAGTCCCCATCATCACGGGCCATAGAGGGATTTTCTAGTTGTGTGATTTTCCTCCAGGAGTGCAGTGGTGCAATGACGGCTTGGAATGATGCTGCAGACATCCACCGCACTCCTCTCACTCGTCAGCCTGAATGTGTGTAGTGCCTTCCGCTTCCACCAGGGCACTACTCTGCCAGGCATGCCCTGGATCCCTCCCCAGGGAGAGGATAGCAGTCCCCCAGATGCACAATCCTCTCACTCCCCTGGCAACCCCCAGTATCCGAGCTCATTCCTGAACTTGGGAAGCCAGTGTGGTGCAAGGTGTGGCATACAGGAACAGAAATCAGAGCTCACTGAGGGTCTCCAGGTCATGAGGGCATTCATTGGACAGGCCCTCCCCCCAACCCCGACCAGAAATCAGAGCTCACTGCTGGTCTCCAGGTCATGGGGGCATCTGTTGGACAGGCCCTCCCCACCCCGAGCAGAAATCAGGCATGGAGTCTTGCTGTGCTCCACGGACAGCAGTAGCATTTTGCGCCTTTAGGATTTTAATCTGCAAATATTTGTTGTCATCCCAACAGTGAAGATAGTTTTTATTCTTGGTGCTTTGAACTGATTTAAAGCTTTTTTGTAACTTTTGACCACTCACCTTAATGGACTCTGGGTGAATTCTTTGTGTTTTTAACTATTGGCTTTTGTGCACCTTAAGAGCATCCCTACTAAACATGAATACTTGGTCTGTAATCTATGTAAGCCTGGTAATTTAAGGCGGACACTGATAAATGCTTACCTATACTATTGATATATTTTTTTTTAACCTTACTAGTGGTATGTTCTTTAGTGTTATGCTCTCTTAGTTATGTTGTGTAGTTCTTTTAGTTAGTAAATTTCAGTTAGGATCCTTTCTTTTTTGGCTGCATTTTCAGTTTTCCATTAGGAACCCTCTTAGTTAAACTAACGCTGCTTTCAGTCTGAATGGCCACAGCCTAAGCAGCTCCTCAATTCAGTTTAAACATATGATGCACACTACCACTGGAGATTTAATATAAATAGTCCTACCTTTCCTTTCTCCACAGAGTTCACTGTGGGTCTCCAGATGTGAGGGCATTCGTTGGACAGGCCCTCCCCCACCCCTGAACAGAAATCGGGTACGAGTCTTGCCGTGCCCCACAGACAAAGAGAGCTGCCAGCAGTAGCTAGCCCCAGTCACTTCACGACCACTCCCCACCCACCCAGCAATACCCTCCCACCCTTAGCTGGTGTTACTTTCATACAGCAGAGCCTCGCGATACCTGCAATCACTTGTGTTACTGGGGAAGCTTCTTTTTTTTTTCTAAGACCCTTGTTTCCCATCTGCTCTTTATAGTCACTTGCCACTAGAGGTCACCTTTATTCCAGTCTTTCGTGCTTTCTACTAAGTTGCTCTCAGTCCTGGTTGATACTGTCTTCATTCATCCACCCATCTCTCCACCTTCTGCCCTTTGCTCTTCCCCTTTTTCTTGGTGTCCTCTCTCCCTCACTCTTTTTCTTAGGTTCCCCTTGCCATACTCCTATGTCATTATGGCTTCCACGTCTTTACTCATCCTTCTCTCTGGTGCGCTCATGATATTGACACTCTCAGCTCTCACCTGTCCTGCCATGATCACTACACCCTCCTAAGTATGCTCGCCTGATGATTTTTGTTTCTCCAACCTTCTAGCTAACCCCTTTCCTACTCCTATTCCTCTGTCTGGGCTTATCGTCAAACATCTGAGCTTATTAATTAGAAATATCCAGTTAAGGTTCACCATATCCTCTGGTTGTGCAGCAAGGTCTTACATTATTGCTTCACTCTGGATATTTACCCTATCCCTTACACTTGCAGGGGATGTTGAGACTAATCCTGATCCTGCACAGGCATCTAATCACACACAGGCTCTCCCTGTGCACTGTCTGTCACAAACAGATGGTCTCACCTTTGCTCACATTAACGCTAGGAGCCTACTTGCCAAGCTCCCTGACCTGGAGGCATGGACCAGGGTAAACAGCCCTGATATCTTAGCCATCTCTGAAACATGGCTTAAGCCCTCAGTTACTGATTCCCAGTGCTCCCTTCATGGAAATAAAATGCTTCGGGTGGATCGCACAGGTTCAAAAAGAGGCGGTGGCCTGGCGCTCTACCACAAATCTCACCTGAACATCACCTTAATGTATGACCCCCCACTGACTAACTGCGAGGTCCTTCATTCCCTCCTTCTGCTTGGGGGAGTTAAAAAAACTCCATATTTTCTATATATATATATATATATATATATATATATATACCTCCCAGGAACTCCAGGCTGGGGCTTAGTGAATTCATTGAATATTTGCTATCAGTTACAGGGAAAAGTGACATAATCTGTCTCGGGGATTTCAACTTAGATTGGGCAGGACATAGCTCCTCTCACCTATCCTCCATGGTAAGCAAGGCCAACCTCTCTCAGATTATTCAGGAACCCACTAGGATCTCTCGCGGGGGTGCCTGTGCCACCCTCCTTGATTGGATCCTTACTAATAGGAAGGAATTCATTACCTTGGCAGGAGTGCTCCCGGACATCATTAGCGATCATTATCCAGTTTATGGTACATGGGATTCCTCCTCCCCCTCCTTCCCATCAAAAGTGGTAACCTTCTCCAACCTCTCCCACCTTAATACGGATGCCTTCACTCATGATCCTGTCCTAGCTGACTGGTCTCCTCTCTACTATACTGAGGACATTAACTTCGTCACAGGCTATTTCAACTCTGCCCTACTCTCATTGCAAAACAAACACATCCCGGTCACCACGCGAAGGGTAAAAGGGAATGTTACCAAATGGCTCATGTGTCCCCTTCTTCACCTTCTGAAATGTAGGGATAAACTGTGGTCTGCATGGAAGGTCTCACATCTACGTACAGACTTTAAAGCCTATAGAGCTTCATGGAACAACTGCAAAAAGGAGATACGCCTGGCAAAAAGTTCTTATTACAGGAATCTCCATATGTGCTCTGCCTCCAACCCTAAATGGTACTGGTCACAAATCAAGAAATTTTGGAAACAACAAGCCTCTGACACCTACAGATATGTATGTAAGGATATCCAGTGTAACCATTCGCTCACCATTGCCAATGCTTTTAACTCCTCTTTTCCTCACTACCTTCTCCTTCATCCTCTGGGCTCCAAAAGCCTGGACTGTTGCTTCTTCCAAAATCCCCACTGCCTCTTCCTGGAGCTGGCTCTGATCACATACCATGAAGTACTAAACTACTCAAAACCATACCGGCTGATGGCAGCCTGAGCCCTGATGGAATCCATCCTGGGATTCTTAGACAGTTTGCTGCCTGGCTTGCTACGCCCATCACCAGGCTTTTCAGCCTCTGTATCAGCACTTCCTCTGTCCTCTGGTCTGGAAAACAGCTAGAACTATTCCCATTTTTAAGAAGGGTGATGATAAACAACTGTCCAACTACCACCCCATCTCACTTCTCCCCACTCTCAGCAAGCTTCTCGAGAAACTAGTCCATCAACAGCTCTCAGAGTACCTTACCAAGTTCAAACTTAAGTCCCCTTTTCAACATGGCTTTAGGGCTGGGCACAGTACCACCACTGCTCTGACCCAACTTACCAGTGATGTCAAAGGTAATATGGACAAGGGCCTACTTACAGGTGCGGTTTTCATTGACCTTTCTAAAGTGTTTGATATGGTCCACCACCCACTTATGCTGATGAAGCTACAAACCCTAGGAGCTACTAACTCTACCTATCCTGGTTCCAGAGTTATCTGGATAACCACACTCAGGCTGTTGCTTTCCATAAGGCTCTCTCCTCCCCCATACCTATCACCTGTGGTGTTCCACAGGGCTCCATACTTGGTCCTCTCCTCTTTTCCTTATTCCTTAATGATATTCCCAGCCCTTCTCTTCACAGTAGCATGCACATGTATGCTGATGACCTGGTTCTTTATTCCTCATCTAAATCCATTGACGACATTAACCACAAACTTTCTCATGAGTTTCAATCCCTTCAATTATGGCTCTTGGACAACCATTAAATCCTAAACATAGGCAAAATGCAGGCCATGCTTTTTGGATCCTCAAAAAAAGTGCCCTCTGAGGCCCCTAAGCTCCTTGTCCACTGCAGTGATGGAACCTCGGTCACTAACACCTCTTCTTTCAAATATCTCGGGGTTATGCTCGACCCTGCTCTTGATTTTTCAGCCCATGTCAACGAGGTCTGTCGGACTGTCAATGCAAAAATTGGCACTGCCTATTGTGTACTCCACCCTCACACCATCAGCCAGACTATCAGTAGATAGATCACTTCTCCCTCAGCTCCTTTATGCACTCCCAGTTCTTTACCCTGCCAATGCCAGTGTGCTCTGCAAATGGGACACTTCCTACAACAGTATCTGTAGGTTTGCCTTATCTGCTCCTCGCCTAACTCATCATTGCCTACTTTACTCCGGCTTAAACTGACTGTTAGCTAAGGACCTCCAGGCTTACTCCCTAGGGTGTCTTATTGACTCCCTTACTAGACCACCTCATCCAGACTCTCTGGCTGACTTGCTTGTCCCGGTCTCCCAATCCCGCACATGTAGGTCCTCTTCCATCCCAATACTCTCAGTTTGACCTTGTGCTACAAAAATAGGTGAACAGGTGTTTTCCAATTTTCTCCTAAGTTCTGGAACTCGCTTCCCCTGCAGGTTAAAAATTCCACCTCCCACTGTGTTTTTAAGAGCTCGCTGTTCTCTTGCCTCTACACCCTTGGAAACTGCAAATGCAAAAAGATTTAACTGCCACTAGGTCTCCTTGCTGGGAACTGACCTCTTGGTATATTATTCATAGTGTGTTAGTTTTTTATTTGTTCACTAGTTGGGCTAAGGGCAGTTAGTGTGCAAGCTTATCCACTCTCCTACCTTACCTCTTATTGTACCAGACATTTGTCTTCATGACCTATCCAAACCTGTATTCCAACCTGTATTATATTGTTTGTACTATGTTGTTATTATTTATGAATCTGTACAATTGTGCATATCTGTATTCTGTCTTGTACCCTTCCGGGTCATGCCTGAAAATAGGCAGGATTGTTGCCTAGTGCACTTACCCACTTACCAAAAGCTGATAAATAAATAAACCCTCAGTGCTAGTGGGCCGGCCGGTGTTTGGCTTTTTGAAGGGAGTTTTTGAATTTGTTATGCAGTTGCCTATAGATCTGCCTGTCATGAGACAGACCACTTTTCTTGTAGGATTGCCATGCTCAGTCCCTGGAGGACATTAGAGTCCTTAGATCCTTACTGAGCCAAGGGGCCTTGATACCTTTGGTTCTATATTTTTGTAGCGGGGCATGGTTATTGATAATGCAGGAAAATGAAGACACAATATATCTAGTGCTTGGTTGGTATCTGGGAGAGTCTTAATATGACTCCAGTCAGTACTGTTGATGGAGGAAATAAAATTATAGACATCCAGCCTGGAATCATGGACAAGGGTGATTTTATTTGGGGGTTAGGCAATTATTCCTCCATACGCAAAAGATGGGGGATTGATCACTAATGCAGTCTGCAAGCACTCCTACTGCTTTTACTTTAAGAGGACAGTTAGTTAACACCTAGTCCAGCTAAATATGTTTTCCAGTCTTGTTGTTAAGATATGTAGGGTCCTGAATGGAGTTGTGTTAGGTTCAGATCAGCAAATGCAGATTGCACTTTGCCAGCAGCAAGGCTAAGCCAATCATTGTCCCCACATAGTACTAGGTCATGTCCAGGGAGCTTAGCCAAGGAAGTAAGGAATGGGAGAAGTCCAGTATCAACTTTTTTGGGGGGAAGATAAACACATCCAATGATTAATTTCTTAACTAAACCAAGCGTCAAGGAGAGGAATCAGGATTATGCATCGGGGAACCAGTGCTTGACTCAGGCAGTTCGGTGACATCCAGGTCAGACCAGGTGTAAATAAAAACACCTCCGGCTCTTCTTCCTATGCTATCATTCCTAAAGAAGTTGAAGCCAGGTAATGCCACTTTATGAAGTTTAATGGCTGGCTTAAGCCATGTCTCTGTGTTACATAGTATGTCAGGGGACTTCGGAATCACCCAGGCCTCCAATTCGTCCATTTTTGGATGAATGCTTCAGATATTCATATGGGCTATCATTAGGCCTTTAGGAGGGTGCAGGGCAGCTGTAGAGAGATTCTGGTGTCCTATGGGAGGAGGCTGAGAATCCGAGGCAGAGTTATAAGCCTGGGTAGTATTAGAGGGCCAGGATTGAGCTCAGTATCACCTACTCGTGCCAAATAGGAGGAAGATAAGTATATGGATCATTAAAGAGACATTAGGTAGCCCTCTTGGGCACATTGAGCAGCCAGTACAAATAACCTGTTTCAAAGCCAAAGTCCCTTAACTGCAGCTCCATATCTGGGCAAACAAGGTACGTGTAGTAGCACGAGTGAGCATTCAGGCCAGATGTGGCACAGTGGAGGGGGGGTAACTGTCCTTAGGGGAAGACTGCAGTGAAATGGCGATAAACTGATCAGTCACCCAAAGGGCGGAGAGGCAGGTCAGTAAGACCAGCCAGCTAATGTATCCAATGTTTGTAGGACTGATCCTCATGAGGAGCAAGAAGGGCTGGCAGAATTTCACTCTCAGGTATTAGGAAAAAAGGTTAAGGAATTAGGGAAAGATCAGAACAGTTGGTACAGTAAGAGGAATCCATCTAATATCACAGACTTTTCTGGGAGACTACATTAACAGTTACAGGCTTCCTAAGCCACCATCTCTTGGTGTTTTCTTTGGTAATCAACGGATGTCATGCCACTAGAGATCTCACTGAAGGCTTTACAAAGGATATTTCTTAATTACCAAAGTATTTCACTAGATGGCAGCAGTCCCTGTTGTTTGGGTGCCACTTTCTGTAATCCATGAGGCAGCTTGACTGAAATAACCAAGCATGGTTCTATTATGATTGGACTGGCTTATTGTTTTCTTTGTGGAACAACACCCAGGTAGCCTGATCTGAAAGGCACCATGCACTACCACAGCAGCATCTCAGTTGATTCTAAGCATAAGAAACACCAACAGCAAGTGTAGCATAAAGTTGGTACATTTACATTTTTTTCTAGAAATACTCCTAATAGGATAAATTGGCAAAACTGTAGACAACAGTTTCATCAGTCCTAATACACTACACAAATATACAGTGGACTACCCAGACCCTCACTTATCCAGTGGGGTTTTAGCAAGATGTTGTTTAACAGGAGTCCCAGTATATAGTCATATGCTTTTCATGCCACAGTATCCCTTTTCCAGAACAGCCCCAGATTACTTGTTAACAGTATCCCTAGTTACTGTAGCAAAATTGCTGATTTGAACATCCTACCTAGGCTAAGCTTTCCCAATGCCTTAATCCTCACTGCAATTAAATCTGGTTTCTATTTTCTCAGGTTGGTTTCATAATTCACAGTAACAGTTTCTGCAATTATGCAATTAAAGACAATGAGTCCTGCTCTCAAATAGGTCCACAGGCACCCTGGGCTGGTTTTGTTCACAGCCCCTCCTGTTAGTTGTCTCCTCATCCTGGGCTACTCAGGATTAAATGGCAGCCTTGCCTTTCAGCTATCTATAATTTTCTTAGGTGGCAGCACTGAGTATGTGCAAGGCATTCCAAAATGGCCACCACACTTATACTAGGCAGACTAGCAGTACCCTAATGACCCTACAACATGGCTGCCAGAATAAAAAAAAGAATTGCTCAATATTCTACAGGACATGCTCAGGTCACTACAGATTACACAGTGAGGCCCAATTATGTTTTGTTTAGTAAATCAGGCACACAGAGTTACAATAATCAGCAGTGATGTTTATTGTATTAAGGATTAGCTACATTATGTAACATCAGACTGTTCAAACAGCATACTCCCTGCGTGTTGCTTCCCACAGTTTTGGCAGGTTTTGCTGACAGCCTTTTTTGAGTATTCCTCTCTCGTCCTGTGTCTTTGAGAATCTCTTGCGGAGTATACCCTGTAGGAGACCTCTGGGATTTGCTGTTATTGGTTTGTACTGCAGCAACCTCTGAGATGTCTTTTGTTTTCTTTGCTCCACTGAGGACCTCCGTTTGCATGCATGCTTGTTCAGCAGCCTGACAGGTCTTGATTGCTTTATCCAGGGTTAATTTCTGTCTCTTAGTAGTCTTTCTTTGAGATGTGGATTCACATCCCATCACTATCTGGTCTCTAATCAGGGATGATGCCAGAGTACCAAAATTACAGGACTGTGCTTTTAATCTCAAATCCGTGACAAATTCATCAATGAGTTCATGTTCTTTCTGCATTCAGGACCTAAATACATATCTCTTAAAAGTCTAATTTTTCTTGGCACATAGTATGCTTCACACGGTTGCAATACCTTGTCTAAGTCCTTCTTGTATGCATCTGACAATTGAAAGACATTGTATACTGTATATCGAAAGCTTCTGAGCCTGCAATGGTCAACAATGCTACTTTTGTGGTCCCCTTTTTCATTTGCACCAGTAGCTTCTAAATAACAGTCAAAATGCTGCTTGAAGCATTTCATGTCTCTTTAAATTGCCGAGAAATCTGATTTCTGGTGGTGGTCTGATTTGTTCAGTATCAGCAGACTTCTATGGCTTACCTCAGCCTGCCCAAACTTCAGTCCTTGAACACTATATCACTGATGTTTGTGTTCCTCTGGCACAAGAACTCTCCTTCTGTATCTTTCATAAGGATCCAAAACTACTTCTGGTACCATCTTTGTTTAGTAAATCAGGCCTGCTACCTTAAATTTGACTCCTCCCTCTCAGGACCCCCTTCCTCCATACCCGTTTTTCTTTTAAGGCTGTCTCCCTTCTTGAAACTACTAAACTCCTGAAATGCCTCCCCAACAGTGGCAACCCCTAGTCTGACAGCCTCTCCCCTATCTACCTTAGACTCATCTCCCCAGCCATTGTCGAACACCTCACTTTCATTTTTAACCTTGCCCTATCCACCTCTACCATGTCTGTCCTGCAGAAAACTGCTAAAGTTATCCCCATCTTCAAAGCTGGTGACCCCCCACTTCACTGATAATTGCCGGCCTATCTCTATCCTCCCCCACCTAAGTAAGCTCCTCGAGAAAGTCGTCCATCACCAGCTTACTTAATACATCTCTAAGTACAACCTTCTGTTTAGCCAGCAACATGACTTTCGTAAAAATCATAGCACTTCCACTGTCCTTGCACTGCTGACAGACCACATCCTTATGAACATGGACAATGGGCAGGCCACCAGCGCTGTGTTCATTGACCTCTCCAAGACTTTCAACTTGGTGAACCATGCCCTCCTCCTCTTGAAGCTCCATCTCCTTGGCTGTTCCCACTTGGTAACAAACTCGTTCAGGAGCTACCTATCCAACCACTCCCAAATATGTCTGTGTAGGGCCCACTTGCGCCTCCACCATACCTGTCTCTACTGCAGTCCATCAGGGCTCCATTCTGGGCCCTCTGCTCTTCTCCTTATTTAAAAACTCCCTTCCCTCTGACTGTCTTACCTGTCACTCCCTCCTCTATGCTGACGACCTTGTCCTTTTCTTCAGTGATAAATCCCTTTCCTCTATTTCCTCTGTTCACAACCAAAACTACAATGCTACCCACAATTGGTTCAAAGCCAACCTCCTCCTGGTCAACATCAAGAAAACCAAATCCATGCTGTTCGAGTCAAAGCCTTACCTAGCCAAACATAAATCTCCCTCCGCCATCAACATAGTCTCCTCAGATGGCCAGGTTCTCGAGGATGTTCAGACCTTCAAGTATCTAGGTGTCCAGCTTGACCCCCCTCTCCTTCTTTGAGCACATAAACTCAGTTGTACACAGGATACACCAAAAGCGGGGTGCAGCCTACAGATTCCAGCACTACCTCACCCCCGAGGCCCTTCTAGTCATTGTCCAGGGTAACCAACTCCCCATACTGGATTACTGTTCCACTATCTAAACCAAGTCATCCTCCACCCTCAGAGCCAAACTCTGCTTTGCCTACAGTAGTACCTGTCACTTCTCCCTACTTGCACCTTTTCCCACTCACTCACCACTGTGCTCCCTATCAATCTCTGGGTTGGCTCCCCCTTCAAGGCCATTTCAATTTCTCCCTCTAGAGCTTGATTGATAATGCCATCCACACCGACCAGGATCCCCCTCTAACTGGGATCCTCAAAGTCAGAGCTGTGAGTCACTGTCTATGCTCTAACACCATCCCTCCTCCATGTTCCCAGAGTATCTACCAACATGGGTGTGAAAGCCCTGTCAGCAGTGGCCCCCTCACTATGGAATTGGCTGCCATCTGAGCTCTGTGCTCTGGACACCCACCGCCTGTTCAAATCTCACCTCAACGACTGGCTCCTATCGTAATACTACTGCCATTACATCTTTGGGTAATTTTCTCCTCCTCCTGAAAGATGTTCTCACCACTAGTCTGTTCTAGTCTATCCTCCCTTGTCTCTCATTGCCCACCTTCCCCTCGTAGCACCTCCCCTCACTCCCCCCAAGTATGCCTACCATGTTTACCTACCCCTTGCATTTTTTTCTTTTGCTGTTCATTTGAAATTACTATGTATTATTGTTTCTGTACCCAAATTATTGTAATTTGACTGCTGCTATATCTTTCTATAGCACTCTGGACATCATTGTATAAACTGGCCTACATGTTATATGTTATATGTACAATGCTTTCGTTACTCTTGTGCCATTGTCTTGGCCCGGTCATGCCTGAAAACAGTCCTGGGATCAGTGTACTTAGTCGGTTATCAAAGTCATAAATAAATAAAATTGTATTCCTGGACCTGAGTCAAGCTTTTCCTTTACTACTTGAACTCAGTTCCCATGGAGTCCCTTCCATTTCCACCACTAATGTTTAGTATCACAGTGTCAGCCCCCATATCACTGCACTATACATACAGTGGGGCTCTAATACTTTATATCCACACTGGTTTTATATACATAGGGTATGTTATACTGTTACAGTTGATATGTTTACTGCCAGAGGCTTGCAGAGGGTCCCACACTTGGGGTGCAGCATCTCCTGCAAACTGTCACCCCACACTGATGTCCCCAAAGTAATGCACTTCTAATCTGGCCCTTGCACAATGGTCTGCTGATGAAGAGTCACTTTTGAGAAGGTCTGTGAAATAGAGAGGCCTAGCACTGCCCATAGTCAGACCCACATCCCAGTTAACCTTTCTGTACACCATCTGGACTCACAATTTGCAAATTTATATTGGCAAGCTTAGATGACTGGAATCAAAAGGGCAGAGTCTGAAGCATTTCTGGAAACGTTTGGCTCTTTGAATGAGAGGATGGCTCAGATAATTCACTATAAGGAATATCAGATGGCAAGTACCCTATGAAAGTCAGAGCTCCTGTCTCAGGTGATTGCTTAGGAAAAATAATGCAGCTCAAATCTTCCACACAGTATACAGAATAATTCACCCTCCCTAACTACAGTCTGAGCTGGAAGAGTGCTATCCTCAGTTAGATATGAGGAGTTTGGACAATTCTTCTATGTCAGACTGTCCTTCATCAGAGTTGGGATCTCTACAAGTGGTCTGGCAGTTCTTAGTCTGTGAGGAGCAGGGGTCCTCTATTTTTTTGGAGAGAGTGTCAGCTGGTTATAACAGAGGAGGTGCTTACTGCCCACTGTGATCTCTGAGCTGCACCCCACTTTCTGTAATTTTGATCCAGGCCCTATATGGTGGATGGTAAACTGATAAGTGGTCCAATGTCCAGTTTTTGATGCTTGAGGAAGGATAACTTCTCATGGCCCTGAAGAGAGTAATAGTGAAACCCCTTCTTACTGGATCCAGACTCCTTAGCAAATTACAGGTTGGTTTCAACTTTCCTTCGGGAAAGATTATTGAGAAGGTAGTGGCAGTGCAGCTTGAGGCTCACCTGAAGAAATTTAACAGCAGTGAACTTTTCCAGTCTTTTTTCAGGCCTTGGCATGGCATGAAGACTGCACTCATGAAGAATTTACTGACCTGTTCCTGGAGAGGGATAGAAGAGATCACTCTATTGTTCTACTGTCTGTCATTTGGTATTAGATACAGTGGATTATGGGGCTTTGTTAGGACATGTGCAGGAATTCAATGATCCTAACAGACCAAACTTTGAATGGTTTGATTCATTCCTATGTGGGAGACCTGAGTGTGGGAATATTCTCGGCATGCCCTGTTGCGATGCCAGTGTGCTCCAGGGTTCAGTGCTTTCCCTGATGTTATTTGTCATACACTATGCACATTGCCTTTGGGAGAGGTCATTAGGCAGTACAAGTTGGGTTTTTGCTCCTGTGCAGATTATACGCAGCTGTACCTATCTATTATGTCAAATGGGAGTGAAGTGATATCTATGCTAAGTCAACCTATACAAGAAATGTCTGCCTGAATGGACATCAGCTAGTTGAGCATGAATTTGGGAAAAATGGAGTTATTGCTAGTGAGACCCCATCCTCACTGGTGGGCTAAGTTGGGTGGTATGCCAGTTTTACTATCATTAAATGACACCACATTGAGGGGCATGGATATGGTCAAGAATCTGGGGGTCATTACGAATTGCAAGCTGTCATTGCAAACATCAAGTGGTGTTGGTGGTCAGCAGTGGATTTTTCTAGTTAAGGAGTATCGGGCCTGTACCCCAGATTAAACCACATCTAATGTATGGGACCTGATGACCTTGGTGCATGCCATTGTTACCTCCAGATTCAATTACTGTAACCTCTCTACCTAGGGCTTTAGGAAAGTGTGTGCCACCTGCAAATTGTATAAAATGCTGTGGCCAGAGTGACTGCCAGTACAGCAATCATGGAACACATCTATCTGTTTTCATGATCTGCAGTGGTTACAAAATAAGTGGAAAAGCACTTTCTAGATTAACAAGGCCCTGCATGAACTAGGCCCAAGCTACCTAAAGATTTCTTGGTCTTTTTGCATCGATATGCACTCTCTACTCCACTGAGGATAATTTATTGGCTATGCTAAGATTTTACTTAAAACAGTCTGGCAATCAAGCATTTGTGGTTCCTGCATCTATCATCTGGAACTCTTTGCATAGTAATTTCAGGAGTGATCTATTGGTGGAGACATTTAAAACAAACTCTGGTCAGAGCTGACGTGGCTGTGGAGAGCTTTTGGTGTGTTTTTACCCATTATTTCTAATGAACTTTCACAATGCAGATCTGCTGAGAGGCAGTTTCAATGTGGCCTTCCTTCTACACATTTTTACAATCTGTTTTCCTAGAATATGCCTACTGATTGCTATATGTTTAGCCTGGACAATTCACAGAAGGCATGGCATCTTATTTTCAGTGGAGCTCTGCATCTACACAATATTATACTGCATTGCATAAAATCAGAACACACTGAAAACAATATTTTACATCTGGTATAGGCTACCCTGAACAAATACATTATAAAAATGGTAAAATCATGACCCCACTGAAAACAAGATATTGCATCTAATTGGGGACATCCTGAGTAAATACAGTGCAAAAATGCATAAAATGAAGATCACAATGACAATGAGATGTAGCATCTCCCCAACGCTATCCAGGACACAAAATATAGGATAAGAAATATTTAAAGAGCTAGTGGAGCCAAAACAGGCAGACAGGAAAATAATATAAATTGCAAGTAGTAGTCAGTTGTAACTTTTTATTTCTGAAGTATTTTTCCTTTTGCTCATCAGAAAGTATCCTATGTGATACTATTGTGTTGGATATGTGAACAGCTTTAGCCTGGCAGCTGACATAGATTTTTTCACTGCCCCACATTACATCATCAGCATTGTGATCTCACTGACTGTGACATCACAGGTGAATGACCTGGCATTCACTGACTCTGTTGCCCTATGTAGCAGTGATGTCACAGCCAGTGAGGTCACAATGCTGATGATATAGTGAGGCAGAGAGTAAGATATGTCAGCTGCCAGGCTGAGCTGTTCCACACATCACACCTACTAACAGCAGGCAAACAATCTTCTAATTAAACAAAGGGGAAATAAAAATTACCTCAGATATAACAGGTAATGGTTGGCTGCTTTTAAAATCTAATATTAGTTTTGGACAGTACACTAGCTCTTTAAAAGAACTTCAATGTGTTCACTGACATAAACAGTTTCTTTATTGTTTTATAATATATTAGGTTGCAATATTTATTTTGAATTTTGTGGCCATGAGGATGGTGTGTGTGCGTGCGTGCGTGCGTGCATGTGTCTGTGTCTGTGTCTGTGTGTTTGCTGTAGCTCAGAATATTTTTTTCCCCAGAAAGCATAGTAAAAAATGCCTGCTGATTGCTATATAATTACTATAGCTCAGATAGTTCACACAAGACTGGCATATGTCTAAGACAGTACTTATCAGATAGTGTCTTAAGAGGTTACAAAACAGTATAAATCGTTGTACATTTGTTCCTGGAAAAGGTGAAACTTATGTGTTATGAATTTTTCTTGAAAGACAATACTTGTCCAGCTGAAGCTTGTAGCAAGAACATGATTAAATACTAAGTATTTAAATGTGCAGGTTGTTGCATTTTGGGTAAATAAATCTCCAGTTTAATAGGCAACTAATATTTAACAAGCTGTTTCAGTTTACTAATGGCCATCTGATAAGGAGCTTCAGTGCTGTCTCCAACATTCTAAACAGAAAGAAGGGAGTATTTTATTTCATTTGGCATAGTGATTTATAGATGTGGAAGGATACATTGAAATGTCTAAAAAGTGTTTCACGTTCCTCCATTTTTCCAGCTACAGACAGCAAACTGGTTGTAGGCCTCCCACAGCCATAAAAGGATTGCAATCACTATGGCAATGCATAGCTTGGGATTTTGGCATATGTGTGTGTTTTCTTTTGGTTATTATCAAATCTTATTTGCTATTTAGTCTTGTTACAGAAAAGAATAAAGAAGTACTGTATCCTCTATTAGGGTATGTATTTCTTTCATGATTATTTGTTCTCTGTACTAATTCTGTGAAGCATCCTGAGTCTGTGGGATACACACTATATGGCTAAAACTACCTTGCCTTTGTCTAGTCATACAGTAATCTCATTATCAGTTGTTTTTTTTTTTGTCTACTACTGCAGGTTACTAAGGTAGTATCACTATACAGTTTTTACTTTCTTTAGCTTTTTTTTCAGGAATAGATTTTCAGTAATGCAGATACTGAGTGTAAAAAGAATGGTGGGGACCTGTGGCATCTGTTTAGATCTATTGGAATTTTTGTTACTCATTTTAGATGTTTAGATGAGATTTCAGTAAGTGACATGTATAAATATGCTTGGAGATTTAATCATTGTTTTGGTAAAGAGAAGGATCATGTGTTGAATTTGGGCTTTGTGACATTTGTTGCTGAATGGGTTCAATAAGTATTATATAAACAAAAGTGGGGAAAACCTAATGTTTGAACAATATTACATATGGAGTCTCAATTGGGTCTGAAAGGTGAAGGACATGGGAAAACAATAAAACACCAGCGCAGACTGAAGTATGCTCAAATGATTTATTGCACACTGGCAAGAAAAATGCTCCTAGAGCCTTGAGGCTCACTGCCTCTTCATATGGGAGCTCTGTTTGAGTATACTTCAGTTTCCACTGGTTCTTTTGGACTTCGTTTCATTGCTATATTTCTGGCTGCATCTGAAGAGCCTAGTTAGAGCAAGGACCATTTGGAGGAATTAAATGGCAAGACAATGCCTTTGAAATTTACATTTCATATATGAAGCGATCTGAATAGAGACATAAATGTTTTTAACAGTTTCACTCAGTAACCCCTGATGTGCAGATATAAATAGGCAACACAGTCTCAAAAGTAGAAAAAAAATCTAGTGAAATGTGTGGTAAATACCAGCCAGTGGCGGTGGTACTGATTCATTTTACTGTATTTCCTGAAGTACAGAGATTTAGAAAGAAGTGTTTTATAGAATATTCATAATTACATCCTGGACAAATGTGATTAGACTTACTGCACTAGTGATGCAATACAAGTGTGAGTACATGAGACTCTAACAATTGCAGACCTCACCACATTCAATTTCCCGCAGATGCTCATTCCATGCATATTCACTCTGTCTTTATAATATTAACAGCAGCAGCAGCAGCAGCAGCATACCCATCTGTGCACTGTATGTTCTTCTGCCTACAACTACTGTAATATATTTTGCAGAGATGATACTTTACCACATTGTTTACCTTATAATTGTGACTACATGTAAGTATTTTCAGAGTACAGTGAATATACTTTATACAGACTAGTACCATATTTCTCCTGTTAACCAATACACTGTTTATACCCAAAGTAATGTTAAATGTAATTTTTTCTTTCTACCAGTGAGATGTGAAGCTGTTAGTGTAACTCAGTCTGAAGCATCAATAACCAAACCAGCTGGGAGCTCGTCTTCATTAACTGCAGAGTGGATGTTGGACGATTTTAACAGTGCAACTATTTACTGGTACAGATCCCAGCCTGGAGGAGGGATGGAATGGATTTTATATTACAAATCAGGTTCTGAAAGAAAGACTGCACAAGGCTATGATGGCAGGTATTCTGTGACTAAAAGAAGAGAACAGAAGTCCTGTAGGCTTGTTATACCAGCCGTCAAAAAGGAAGATGCTGGCACTTTTTACTGTGCTGTATGGGACAACCACAGTGATATAGGTTAAAAGAAACCACATACAAGAACCCATCAACTATCTGCAATGAAACTGCAATGCAACTGAAATTGTAAATATCAAAAGATGCATGAACAGTAATTTCCATTGCTACAGTTAATGTTAGTTACAGCACAAATATTAACTAATTGTGTGGAAACCCATTTAAGGGTATGAAAAAGATGCAGGTTTAAAGTATGTGCCATTAAAATCCTCATTCTAATACTTTAACAAAAAATGTTTGTTTCCCTTGGAAAGGTCTTGTAGATTTTTTTATGTTTGTGTGTGTGTGTGTGTGTGTGTGTGTGTGTGTGTGTGTATGTGTGCGCAGCAAACATGTTATGAAGACTGGCATTTCAGAGGCATGTCACTGCCAGTGTAATGTGCTCACCAGTGACAGACAAATGACCATGCACTCTGGTCATGGCACTACTCACTGTGTGGTGGTGGAAACTGCACACAGTTGAAAGAAGCCAGAAGCTCCTATCAGACAGTGGCTAGTTTGTTTCATCTACATGACATTGCTGTTCATTTCAGCTACATAACGAATGTCAGTAAATCTTTGTGAATGGAGTAAATATGGGTGCAAAGTACTGCACACAGCACTATTCAAACTACAAAGCAGTTGAAAGGTGTGCACTACAATGTTGAGCAGAGCTCTGCCAGCAGCAGTCCCTCGTAGTGTTTCTTTTTATTTTCTTTTAATCCTTCTTCCAAAACTGGGGTGCCCTATCCCCAGTGCCTGCTACTAGCCCCACCTGACCCATTTCCATTATGTGACAGTGGAAGCTCACCCCAGTGCCACCAAACATGACACAGACACTGGAAAACAGAGTCCCCAATGTTGGTAACTCAAATAAAGAAAATCATCCTCGAATCTATTTTTATCTTTTTAAATCCATGTAAACAAGAAAATGGTCCTCGATGTCTGTGTCACTGCCATTTCCCTTCCCCACCCAATCCTCCCACTCAGCATTTACCAACCCACACACCTCCACCCCTTACGATTTCACGGTGGTCCAATATCATGATTCTTCTGATCAGAAACATGTCACAATCAAAGTCACAACACTCTCTCTCAAGTACAGGAAAAGGAAGTGCACGCAATGGGGCTTTGTCAACGGATATTGCCACGAGATGAAACATTAGGAATTTTCTGCTCCCTGTTGCTGTGGTGATTTTGTTTCTGCATGTCTTACAACAATAAAGTGAAGGAAGATTATTATAGCTCATGTGGACCCCTTATACTGAGAGAGGTGAATGCCGTGGCTTTTGTTTGCTACTTGGTATTGTTTGTCACTTGGCACCCAGTCCTCCGAGTGGCTGTTTTGTGTATATGTCAAAGACACATCTTCACTTTTAGTGCCAAACCAGGAACTGTGGAAATCAAGTTTGTGGACAATGTATATCATTTAAGCAATGATGCACAACATGGTGTGTGTGTGTTGTGCTGGGTTAATGTCACTCCTGGGGTGGTTTGGCACAAGGCAATTAGGGGACAGTTGCTACCAGTTCTGGGAATGGATACAGACATCATGAGGGAACCTGCAACTCCCCACGCCATATGTTCTGCATGTTCTGAGGGGGACTTGCTGAGCCAGTGTAGGGGGTGGTAGAGAAAGAGAAAGAGAGAGAGAGAGAGAGAGACAGGGATTGTTGAGAATAGAGATGCAGCAAAGTTTTACTTTGTCCTTGAATTTTCAGCGAAGTCACCAAATTCGCCTCTGTGATCAATTCATGAAGTTGTCCCATTAATTGACAATTCACCATTTGTAACTTTGCCTTGCTTTGTGTTTTTTTTTAAATGCAAATTGTCCTTAAAAAAAAACAAACAAGGAGAAGTTACAAATTGCAAATTCTCCAGATCCTTGGTGTCTAGTCCTCCCCCCATGCCAATAGCTGGCCCCAATGTAAAAATATATATATATGTTAAATCTGTAGGTGTTGTGGCCTCCCGCCACCTGCCAATCGCCAGCAAAATAAAAAAATATATATATTAAATCTTGGTGTCTAGTGGTCTTCCCCATCCACTGATCACCAGCCCCTATGTAAAATAAAATATAATCATTGACTGAATCCCTGGGTGGGGGTTCCTAGACACCAGGGGCAGGATTCTCAAAGAAAGCCAATATTCCTGCAGCAATGGGAAAAAGGCTTGCTGTAGTGTGGAAACACAGCTGCGCTGTATTCTCAAAGAAAACCAGCGCAGCTGCAGATTTCCATAAAATGTGCTGCAGATGCGGCAATTTAGCTGCTGCAGGACTTGCACAAGTGCTGTGAATCCACAGCTGTGTAGGCTTTGAAGGCACAACAATAGGGAACCACAGTAGCTGAAGCCACAGACTGTAACAGTGCTGTTATAATATGAAGCTGACAGCACAGAGACCAGCAACTAGTCCCCAACTGGGACCACAGCAGCACCACAGGTACCTGTGATACCTTGGCACCACAGTGGCTCACTGTTCCTGCTGGTCATCCCTCCCTGGGGTGTTCCTGTAGCTTGCGGGGCGGGTAGCACTCTGCTGCTGGCTGGTCAGGCTCTACTGCTTGTGGGGCTCTGTCATGGGCTGCACTGGGTCTAGTGTTTGTTGCCTGTTGCCATAGCATGGCAATGTGTGCTTTCAGTGCTGTAAAATCAGCCACTACTGTACTGTCTGAGATGCTATTACCTGTGATACACCTCCACCTTAATTGATTCCAATTGCTGGGACACTACTGCAGTGTGCTGAGGAGAGTTACACCTCATTCCACTGTGTGTACATTCTTTTCTCAGCTGCAGGAAACACCTGGCTGTGAATAGCCTTTCAGGGCTGTGCCTTACTTATCTCACACCTTTTGTCCTGAGGGACTTCCAGCTGCACTTTTTCCACAGTCCATAGTGATTTTTCCTGCAGCTGGGGGTTGAGAACAGCACTTGGAGCAAACTCCCTTTTTTCAATAGCTGATGGAGTTTTGGGGACTTAGGAAAGTTTTGCACCTTCTGAGAGCTTTGAGGATCCTGCCCAGGTATTTAATTGATGATTTTTTTTACACTGTAGTCAGTGATCCATTGACTTATGAACTGATGTTTAGTTAAAATGAACTAGTTTTAGTTATAAAATTATTAAACTATAAGCCTACAAGTATAATAAATTAGCTTTAAAATAAGTAACAGGCAGCATATAGCACCTTAGTGTATAATCAATGGCACTGGAAGAAGCAAAGGAATGCTTTGATTTATTTGTTTAATTTTGGATGGAACTGACCAGTGTTTGTGACTTCTAGGGGGTCAGGTGCCTCGATGGTATAGTACATAGGCCTCTGAAATTGATGTAATGATCTGTTGGTTCTTTTTTCCTGAATCCAGTTACAATTAAATGTTATTTGTTAACCATGTACACCTTTTCTAATATGCCTAATGTAGCATCACATGATGGCCAACAATACCTAATTCAAATTTGTAATAAAACACTGTCTGAAAGGAATGGCTGTTTGCCACAAAAGGAGGTGCAGTATTGTGACTGTACACAGCTAGGTTCCACCAATTCTGACTTTCCCATCACTCTCTAACTGGCGTAACCAGAGAAAAGCATGTGACCACAGCCCATGGTCATGGACTTTGTAGTAAAGGTTTTGATAAGATGTAATGTGTTGGGTATTTTATTGTTATAAGTGAGTTTGAAATTAATAGTAAGTAATTTTTTAATTGTTTTTAAATTGAGGTCATTCACCCCTTTATCAGATCCCATCCTCAGACCTCACCCAAGCAACCTCCCAGCCCATGCATACCTTCACCTGGTCCATCATCTTCAATGGCTTGGCCCTCTCTTCCACCCCCATGGTGGGGCATTCTGGGGTGTACCCTCTCAGTAGCACAATCTGGAGTGGGTCAGGTGATGAAGGCATAAGGTTCAAGGGTACTGACTCTGTCATTCTGCTGAGGCATTCCCTCCCCCAATGGTTTAATTTCGTTTATCATTTATTTGTTCAGCATAAAGCCATTACAAAAATGTGAACATAGAAAAGAGCATTAAAATATACATACAGTATTCACAATACACCATATAACATATAATAAGCATTATACATTCATTTTCCTACCGGCCATATATTTTTCATCAATCAATCCTTATAAAGTGCAATAATTTAATATAATAAATTCTATATCCATGGTATAATGGTTTTCTTATGTCTCAGGAGGAAGCAAGGTTTATTACTATAAGCTGATATCGCTAAGAAAGTGCATCTATAGGACTACAGTTTCATTATCTCTCATATATGTGCTATACATTCCTGTATTCTTTTCTTCCTTATATTTATACTCTATTTTAAGTATATAGCTAGATTGTTTAGAACTTCAGGCTTTTCTGCATTGAATAACAAATCAAGCACAAATCTTGTTGACATGTATAAGGTTCCAATGTACTCCTCCAATCTTTTAGCCTGTGTGTGTTTGTACCATGGGCATCTTAATACTACATGTTTAAATCCTCTAGTTCATGTAAGTTACAATAGCAATTTTTCATTTTATCCTGAACTTACTTATACCTTACTTCTAGTACATTGCTTAGAAATGTCTCAAACCAAAATTGAGTTATCACATTTCTATTTTCTGGTTCCTGTACTATATTTAAATATGGTCTTAGACCATGATCTTTGGTATTGCTGGTTAGCCAAGGAGCAACTTTCAATCTTGTTATATTTTTTAGGTCAGATTCATTTGATTTTTCCTTCATCAATTTAGAGTTGTATTTTGTATACGTTGAACTTATATGAATCTTTTGTTTGACCCAACTCCACAGATATTGTATATAATTTTCTTTCATTACCCTTTGGATAATATTTAACCAGCATATGTTCTTCTGAACTGATAGTTGCATTTTTTCTTTTAAACACGTCCCCATTAATGAATTCTTGTTTTCTGATGTTAATTTAATCCAATAATTAATTAATCTGCTATATACTAGGTATTGAAAACTTATTTGTCCCAGTTGTGCTCTTATGAGTGAGCTGGTGAACTATTTGTATTCTTAAATTTGCTTATACACCTTATTTAATGAACTTTCTATCTTTGCAATCTTGTCCACACCCCATATTTCAGCAGCATAACTTGCCTGCTGTACGGTGTTTGCATTTATTGCTTTGATCATTGGTACAATCATGTTTCCATACAGATAGTTAAATCTTTTCAATGATTTTATTGGGTTCTGCATTTTCTGAGTACATACCTGTATATGTTTGTCCCATCTTAAGTTTTTTGAGAATGTCACTCTCAAATAGGGGAAATCCTTCACATATTCTAAATATTTACCTAATAAGGTCAACTTTCTGAATTTCTTATTAGTTGCAAACACCATAACCTTCGTTTTTCTTATGTTTGGCTTAAGGTTATGCATTATGCACATTGTTTCCATTTTCTTTAAAGCTCTCTGTAGTCCCAACCTACTTGTTGATATTATTGCCAAATCATCGGCATAGGCCAGTAAAGGAAGTCTCCTAGAGCCTATATTGGGTATGTGAAACATTGGGTCATCGAGTGCCATAATAATATCATTTATGTAAATATTAAAAAGTGTCAGGGCGACTACACAGCCCTGTCTTACTCCAACCTCGGTTGTTACTTTTCCCATTAGTGCACCAGCTGGAGAGAATTTTATCCTTGTCCAGGTATTCTGATAAATTATTTTATAAGTATTATTAGATTTAAATCTATGCCCAGTTTAACCTTTTTTTCCCAGAGGAGTTCCTTATTATTGTTTTGGTAGCTGATGAATAGTCCACAAATGCAACAAGTATTGATTGTTTTATAATTTTGCAGTATTTCTCCAATATATGATCTAAGAGAAATATTTGATTTATAGTACCAGTATTTTTCTGGAATTCAGCTTGATATTCAGAAATAACATTATGTTGTTCTAGCCATACAGATAATCTATTTAACAGAACTTTAGTATAGATTTTGGCTATGGTGTCCAGTAGGCGAACAGGCCTATAATTTGCTGGATCTTTGAGTGAAACTTTTATAAGAATGGGAATGATGTAACTTCCCAACCAGCTGTCTGGAGTATAGGCATACATAACTGATTTATTATAAAAATCAGAAAGGACTTTAGCCCACCAATCTGTATTTAGCTTTATGAAATCTATTAGTATATTATCCGGTCCCGGTGATTTGTGGTTCTTAAAACTGTCTATGGCTATTTTGACTTCCATTTCTGTGAACCAGCAAAAGTGACCATATATTTCATTTATTTCTATCTTGTCTAATATATGTTCCAATTTGAATATATTTTAAAAATATTCTACCCATGTATCTGGCTCGATATAAGCATCATATTGTTTTTTAAAAGTATTGGTACCTCTGGCAACCAGATTCCAGAATGTTTAGTCATCCTTATCTATTAGTGCTCTTTGCACTGTGTCCCAAAGTTCCTTCTGGTGTTTCTGGTGTTTGGTGCTTTCTTGTGCTCCCAGGTCACTCCTGTAAAAAAGCTTCCAGCTTAGTGTGCTATACCTGGTTAAACAACTAAATAAATTAAATATCTTTGAATTTTAACATACTTTCTATACTGTCTTCTGAGTTTGTTCAATTCAGTCCTATTGGTTTTGTCAGATATTTCTTTTACTTTCCTTGTTAATTTTGCCACCTCTCTTTTCATTCCTACAATTTTATAACACCAATTTTCATATTCTTGCTTTTGAATATTCTTCCTTTCTTTTTGTATAATTTGCCCAACAAAATGATTATACTGCATAAATATTGTGTCATATATTTTTCTGGGATCTATTTCATGTTCGACCTTTAATGTCACTTCCTGTATATACTTATTATTTAAGTTAGCAACCTTATCCCCAGGGAGTTTATCCTAATTTATTTTATTTTGTTTATTATTTATACAAACTGCTTGTTGTTCTTCCCTTAATATGAGTTTATCTGTCTTTCTAAACAGCACCAATGGGAAGTGGTCACTCTCTGGCCTATTTATTACTTTAAAATCTTCGTATTTATTATAATCATACATTGGAGCAAGCATGTAATCCACTATAGTAGAACCCTATTGGTAACACAACTTAGTTCTTCTCTATTATCTGATTCAAAACATCCATTTAAGACTAATAACTGTAGTGCCTCAAGAAGGTATTTCATTTGTTTATGCACATCCATGTTTTTCCTATCTAATGTACATCTTTTTGGTATATTTAAAGCATGCACTATCTCTTCATGTTCCATCTGTGTACTTTCTCCTACTCTTATATTAAAGTTCCCTAGGAGGAGAAGCTCTGTGTATTTTCCATCTTCCAATTTTTTAATATCTTCCACCATTTTTTTCCATTAGGAATTTATCATATATACTTGAATTTGTTGGTGGATTATATATGCTAGCAACTATTAACTTCTTTTCACATGCTGTTAACATAATAATAATATAGCTTGATTTGACTATATGTTTTATCACTTTTAAATAATTGGTTATTTTTACATACAGAGCTAACCCTCCCATTCTCCTTCCCAATTTCTTTTTTTTTTTTATTTAGTTGTTTAACCAGGTATAGCACACTAAGCTGAAAGCTTTTTTACAGGAGCAACCTGGAAGCACAAGGAGGTTAAGTGACTTGCTCAGGGTCACACAGTATGCAAGTGGAAGCTGTGGGATTTCTTAAATCTCCTTGCTGGTATATGTACCAGAGTATATCCATTCAAACTTATATATTCTTCTTGATTTTCTCCATGCCATGTCTCCTGTAGTCCTACTACATCCACTTTTTTCAAAAGTTCACAAAATTCTCCATCTACAAGTTTAGATACCAAGCCTGCAATGTCCCAAGACATAAATCCTATTCTACCAGCATTTCTACTTACATATAGATAACCACTGTCATCCAGTATATCATTTTGCAGCTGCTCAGTCTCCTGTGCATATGTTTTATTTATATATTTTGAAGGTCAGTTATTACCTTCATCTGCCAATAACTCAAACCTGTTCGATGTTTCTATGTTATAGGCTAATATTTGTGTGGCTTTCCCCACTAGTTGTTCCACCCATTGTTCTTTAGTCACCTCATTTAAATTTGTGACCAGTAATTCATGTTATCCAACTTGGTACTGGCGGCAATATTTTATTAACCAGCTCCTTATTTTGTAGAGTTAAATCAATTTGCTTTCCTCCCATCCAGCCTCTAAATACCCTTTCCACCTTGACTATGTCAGCCTCATAAATTCAATGCCCAGGAGAGTGGCTATTAAACAAACCATCGCTGTTTTAATTTTGACTGTGTTTCCATCCCAATGTAGTCAATTCCAAAATGGTAGTGTCACATCAGTCTGATTACTCTCCTCCACTAACCGTAGATCATCTAAAGATAGACAATCCCTTAAGTGCACTATTAACTGTGGTTTATTCACTATTTTATTATTGTTTAAAATTCCCATTGTTATAGGGTAGTCCATTGACAGACCAACCCTCCTTAAGGCTTCAGAGTTTCTCCATTCATATTGTGCAACTTTACTATGTTTAAAAAAAAAATAATATGATATCCCTGGAAGTCAAATCATCTGCTGTTATTGCATCAACTATATCATCATCTATCTCCAAATCCAAGAACTCTCTACATATCAATTTTCCTAATTCTATCCTTATCTGACTATTTTCTATTGTTTCCTTCTGTACTCCTCTCAGTGCAATTATAGCTTGTGTGTTTATATTAAATGTGTCCTCAGATGTTCTGTCCTCATAGAGAAAATCCTATCCACATCCACATCCTGCTGTGTATTTTTTTGTTGTTTTCCACTTGTTGCATCCATTTCTCCATTTAGTTCTATATTGTAAGATGCTCTTAAAGTATTATCTAGTGTCTCATTTTCTTGTAATTTTATTTCATATTTGTTATCCACAGTTTGCCACCAATTGATATCTTTTTTAATCTTTTTTATTGCCCTTTTCCCCTTTCCTATTATTTGTTTTGGTAGACCTTTGCTTTATTTTATTGCCATTACTTTTACTGTTTCTCTTATCTTTGCGTTTAACTTGTAACCCTTGTTTTATATTCAATACTTCATCTTTCTGAGATTTGTTCTGTTCAGTCAGTAGGGTAGTTTGCAGTTCACCTTTACTAACTTTCATTTTATCATCCTGCAATAATTTGTCAATTCACTGTGTATTGATAGCTACTTCTGTCTTTAATGCTGCAGTTCACCCTAATTAATATTAATTGCTCCTTAAGGCAATATTGGCAATATGGGGATGTCTCAAAACTTCAGCCAAATCATTTTCCAGAAAGTGATTGTAAACAATGAGTTTAATATTACTGTCAAATTGAGGCTGTTCTCTTCAACAGTCTCTGCTAAGAATTTAGGACCAACTATTGTGTCTGCAATTCATCCCTTATCTGTTTTAGTTCTTTTTCCCTTACTTCAGTCTTATCTTGCTGAGAATAATTGTCAGGCAGCTGCTGATAACTTTCATTTGATTCAGTCTATAGAAGACAATGTATATTTTGTATATTTTGTGTTCTAGATGAAAGAAGTATCACTGATGTTAAATTACACACATTTGTTTCCCCCCTGCTGTGCAATCAACACTTGGTGACTTTTCATAGGAGCTATTTGTAATTTTTTTCCTAGTCAAATCTATAATTGGAGTTGAAGTGTTCTCTGTGGTCATTTCCCATCTCGGGAAATGCTTTGTTTTAAGAGATTGTCCTTTTGTGTCTCCTTTTACTTCCTTACTTTCATTTGTATCTCTCTTTATCTTATCTAATTTCTTTTCCTTTCCAGCAATTTTCCCTTTACCTAATTTTCTACCCCTTCTTTTCCCTTTGGTGTCTTATAACAATTATCAATCGATCTCTGTTCTCCATTTTCCAGATCCCCTTACTTTTGTTTTCACTTTATATCAGAAATTCTAGATATATAAATCCTACAGATATAACCTATTCAACAAGCCAATGAATATTTTCCTCTACCACAAAAAAGAGACCAGTATATAAAACTATAAAGTGCAATAGTGCAATTGTGCAAAGTGTTAAGCAATAATGCAGCTGTGCAACAACACAACTCCTTATGTTACAAATACTGTGTATAATTCAGCTACTATAGCACAAGACAGTGATACAGAGAGCTGATATTACAACTTAATAGGTTTAGTAAGGATTTTGATAGTCAGATATGTAACTTATACACATACTTATGCACTGCAGTCTCACTATAGTTTCTCTTTGGTGTAATAACACGATAACACAAAAACAAAAGTTGAAAAAACCTGAGTCAGTGTTCGATATTCAGCATTCAATGTCCAAGTCGGTAATTCCAAAGTCCCAGAGATCCAGTGAGTATTCCTTGCTTTTGTGTTTCTTCTAAATTCAGAAAGGTTAGAAAAGGTTTGATTTGACAATAGCAGAAATGCACAGGCTCTCTGGCAAAAGAAGAAGGAAATCTACTCAATGCAAGTGCAGACAATCTTAACAAAATTGCATCGGGGGATCACTCATAGAGACTGTAAGCAACTGATCCACTTTAACTCTTTGGAAATAAGCTTAAGAGTCACTTGTCATAGCTCTGAAAATTCAAGAAAAGCGCATCTTGAAATCCACTTTAATCCACTTGAAATCTGCTTTTCACAGACCAGAGAATGAAGAGGACGGTACAAGCAGGGCAGTTCACAGCTTCCTGAAGAGTTAATAAAACACAGGGGCCCAGATATTCTAAACCGCGCCAAATGAGCGCAACAGTAGGAGCAAGCACAAACCAGTTGGGCGCAAATGTGCAATAGGTGGATATTCAAACATGGAGCAGAACAACAAGTAAGCAGCCAATGTCTGAATATCGCATACTGCGCCATAGCGCAACCAGGAAGGAGAAGCTGAGCCAAAATGTTGCGCTATGGCACAACCAGGGCAGCCCAGCTGAGCATTCCAGAGGTGCCATAGTGCAAGCAGAGCCCCCCCCAGAGCAATGGAACTGCACATCCAGGGAGGCAGGCTGGGGCCCACTGCCAGCCATGCCACACATGGGCACAGGAACACACTGCAGAACCCACACCACACCTGCACACCCCAAGCACAGCATCACTGGGGGTGGGACAGATGATCTACTTGCCCATGGGGACAAGCCAACAAAGCATAGCAGAGCCATAACACCCAGCACAACCACTGGCAGGCTGAGAGTGCACACACAGGGATTGACAACCACAGTGCACATCAGCCTCTCAGTATGCACAGCACACCCTGCACTGTGACCCCAAGACACCACCTATGTGCAGTGACTGGCACTGCAGGAAACCATGCATCCCCCCAGCACACGTCAACCCCGTGCAGCACAGAAGCCTACAAGCCAGACACACCCTGTGCACCCAGCAGTGAGTGGCAGCAGACAGCAAGACCAACTGAAAGTCACTGCCATGCTGGAGATACCTCCCCATGCACACACACGCACACACACACACACACATACCCAGGACCATACCAGCCCAGATGGCATGTACACCCCTGCAACTGAGCACCCATAGGCAGCTGCAAATCAGAGACCAACACATTATTCGTATAAAAATATAAATGTATTTTAACACAACAAACATTAACAAGAACAATTACAACTATTTACAAGGGGGGGGACGGGTACAAGGTAGGGTTGGTCAAGGGGTAGGGATGACAAACTTGGAGAGGGAAGGCAGGGTGGTAGGGATGGGAGAAGTGGGAAAGGAAGATAGGTCATGGGCCTGCCGGCCGGCCGTCCTCCTGCTGGTGTCTTGCAGTTCCCTGCCGCCTCCTCCGCAGGCCATGGCGGTGTATTGACTGCAGTATGTTGGTGTTCTGGGCCACAAGCTGTCGGATGGCCCAGACATCCCTCGCCAGCCGATGGAGAACCTTGAGGCCTAGGAAAATGGGAACACAGTCAATGGCTGTGACTGACCACAACCCTGAACACCACCCAAACTGCAAGCCATATAGCCCAATGTCCCACACCTGTGATGGCATGCACCCACCCACAGTGAACATGCACATGGCTATCACAAACAGGCGGCACCAGCTATGTGCACCACTGACACACACTGCCCATGTCCATCACAGCACAAACAAGGCTGGCAAGTGACGGGCAATGTGGTGCGATGCCAGTTACACAGCTATGTGCCCAGTGCATGCATGGACCACCAGTGATGCATACACAGACGTGCTGTGAACTGAACAGTGATGCATGTCACCTGTGTCATGCCTACAGACATAGATACATAGCAGTGTCGGTAGATAAGGGCCTATGGGCCCACACAGTCTGTCCATTTCAGCCTGTGTTACTTTTGTTTACCTAGAAGTCTGTTGCCCTTACCCTGACCTCAAGAATTCGTATGTCTATCCTGCAGTACTGAAATCCTGTGAGTGTGTCAGCCCCCACCACTCCCTCTGGCAGGGTGTTCCACTTGTACACCACCCGCTCTGTGAAGAAAGTCTTGCTCATGTTTCTCTGAATCGTCCTCCTCCAACTGCATCCCATGCCCTGTAGTCCTGGAACATCTTTTGCACTTCAAAATAGTGTTTCCCTGCACCCTGTTCCACCCTGTAAGATACTTGTATGTCTCTATCATATCCTCTCTCCTCCTCTTCCTCCAGGGAGTACAGGTTCAGTTCCTTCAACCTGTCTCCATAGGAGTTGTGATGCAGCCATGCACCATCTTTGTTGCCTCCTCTGAACCTTCTCTGCCCACTCTACATCCTTACGTAGGTATGGTCTCCAGAAATGTACACTGTACCGCAGATGGGCCTCACTAGTGTCTTGTATAGGGAATTATGACCTCCGCTTCCTGCATGTTTGTATTGTGCAGGGCTACTGGCCCCCAGCATGCAATAGCATCCATGAAGTCATGATACTCACACTGCTCAAGCAGCTCTGACTGGCGCTGTTGCTGGCGCTGTTGCTGCTGGTGGGTGCAACCCTGCTGGCACCGGGTGCCTGGCACGGTCCTCATCAGTGTTGCCCCGCATCCTCACATCCCGGCCTGTGGGAGACATATGTTGAGACAAACATCAGTGTGACTCAAAAGCAGACTGCCCCCTGCCCCAGTGACAGTGCCTGCCCACACAGCCATACCCATTCATCTCACAGCTGCACACACTGACACAGCCAACCGTGGCCGAGCCATCACTTATGCACAGCCACCAAAACACACACACACCCTGACAGATAATACAGGTGCATAGATGGCACACCCACCTGGCTAGGCACCACGCCCACCTGGCACGTGAACGCAGCTGCGTAAAAGCTCTGGTTTCTCCGGTGGAGGTCACTGTACCGGTGCCAGCACTGCTCAGCAGACCGGCACTGTCCAGTGACCCCCACCAGGTCAGTGGCCACTTGCTGCCACACCTCAGTCCTTGCACTGGTGAGGGGCACCTCACCATAAAGGCCATCATAGTGTGGCTCAACTAGGGCCACTAGGTTGGCCATTTCAAGATGGCTCCAGGACACCGCCCTCCTCCTAGCCATGGCACCAACTTTATAGCAGGCAATATGGCGCCCAGCTGCACCGTAACCCCACGTGGAGACGTTGCGCACAGACCACCACAGGCTCCAATCACGCCGGTTCGAACAGCGCCGTCACTTCACATATCGCTGTCTCCAGACAGCGTAATAGGGACGCACATGGCAGGCGAACAGTGCCAGGGGCAAAGGTCATACACAAGGTCATGGGCAATGACGCAAGGCTAAGCACAGTGCCATCTGACTTATAGGCATCCTGCGCGACCGACCAGCTGCGTACCAGTGCCACAGTGGAGTATTGCGCAGTAGTGCCACAGCGCCATAGTGCCCATTGCTGTAGCACCACTGGCACAATGGTGGCCATGGCCTGAATTGTCGATCGCCTCAGCACATCAGCAGCATGACAGACGCCTCGCGTAAGCTATCTGGGCATACACAATGCAGTGTACCACACAGGCACAGATCTGCGCCATTGGCTCAGCCGACTCTTCTGTATTGCGCAAAGCGCAGATTTGCGATATTCAGCCGACACATGCAAATCATCTGATCAGCCATTCAAGAGTGCAGTGGCGTGATTTGCATGTCATTATAGTTGCTCCACTCCTAATTTGCATGTATTGCGCTATAAATGTGCGACATTGGGCTGCGCTGACCAGATTCGGTTACTGCAGGTGAGAGGTGAGTTGCATGCTGTGTGATGTTCAGGACGATGGTCATGGGAAAATGCTGTAGACTGCACAGTGACAGGTGTCCACTTCCCCATACAGATCGCCATGACCGAGCAGAGCCAAGGTGAGGGTGAGGACGGTGGGTGGGAGGCCCAGCTTTACAGCAGCAGAGATGGAGGCTCTCTTCCAGGCCTACCTGGATGAGAAGCTAGTGCTGAGTGGACGGAGGGCACCCTCCGCCCCAGTGCGGCTGCATGGGAGGGAGTAGCTCGGCCGTTAACCTGCATGGAAGCCACCAGCGCCTCCGCCTAGGAATGCAAGAAAAGATGGGGACAGCCTGCAGGAGGTTGAAGGAGAAGGTGGCAGCCTTCAGGGTGGCATGTGCTGGCACTGGCGGGGCCACCAGTGGTGTTGGAGCTGACCCCAACTGAGGAGACACTGGTCGCAGCTATGCAGCCGAGCACCATTGAGGGCGCACCAGGCGGAGGATTCCAGACAGGTGGAAGCCCATCACTGCATGGTATGACATGGTGGTGGTGTTTGGGGGCGGTTGTTCACATGCACTCACATGTACTCTCTTCTGTTACAGATCCTGTTCGCCTTCAGGAGATGGTGGTGGTGGGTCCAGACAGTGATGCTGACCTGCTGGACATGGAGGAGGGTCCATCCACTCCACCACCAACCAGCAGGCACTGCAGCAGCATGCACGCCAGGCAAACCTGGTGTCAGTGATATGGGTGCGGGGTGCAAGCTCTGTGTTCAGCAGTCTGGCATGCAAGCATGCCAGCACGCTGTGACCATGGCAGTAGCACGTACCTGCACCATTGATGATAGAAGGCCTGCAATGGGCAGTGATGGTTGTGTGTCCCATGACAGACACACGGCAGGCCAGCACATGCCCCTGGACCTGTCTGGTTCCAACTTGTCTACCAGCATGCTGGCACGGTCCCAGGCTGTGCCTGTCAGCACCCGTGGGGCAGCACCAGTGGCTGTGCAGGTGTCTGGCACTGTTGCCAGCACAGCGGTGGAATGAGTGGTCCCAGGGGCAGAGCGGTTGGAGGGGCAGCAGCAGCAGTCATCCACCAAGTCTGGGGGTACAGTGTCAAGCAGTGGCACATGTCCGCCACCCTTTGATCCACCCATTCCTGGTCCTGGTGAACAGCGCCCACCCTCAAGGGGTGTTGTGCATCAGGACCGTCCACACCCTGGGGGTCAGGATGCCGCTGGGGCACAGTACCCATTGATGGAGCACACCCACCTGCTGCAGGAATCAGTACAGCTGCAGAGGTGGGTTGCAAGGTCCGTGGAGGCACTGTCTGTGTCCGTGGAGCGGCACAGCAGGGAGTGTGCTCGGGACCAAGCTGAGCTGGTCTGTATGCGGACGAATGTGACTGCCGCCATTGACAGGCTGACCCAGGCAGTGGTCTCTGTCGTGGACGCATTGGGCACACAGTCAGGTGCCCCTGTACCGCACACCCCACACAGTGCACCTCCACCCTCGCTCCGCGCCGGCAACATCAGGCCTGTCGATGCTGGGTTCTGCTGTGGCATCCCGGCACCCTGGTGCAGGTTTGTTCAGGATGCTGCAGACCCCTCGTGGGCAAGGTCATGTTCACGCAGTGGGACCCTGGTGGTGCAACAGTGCCACCCCATGTGGCCCCTGCTCAGCCTGCCCATGCTGTTGGGTCACGCGGGCTGCCCATGCATCCGTGTGGCCGTGGGACAGTGCTACATGACCGAGCTGTCTCCGTGCGCGGCCCTGTCTGGTGCTGCCATGTGTGCACTGTGTGTCATGGTGGGCAGTGCACTGCTGGGTGCTCTGCTCACCACGCCGACACACGGACCACCTGCACACCCTCCCAACTGCTGTCCACAGGTGCGTGTGCATGATGATGCCTGCATTGCACTGTACACCAAGGTGCAAGGGTGCCCAACATCTGACACATGTACTTGGACAGTACGGGTGGTGGGGGTGGTCGGTGGTGCTGTGTGTTAGCAATGTTGGTTCTGCAGTGCTGTGCATCTGCCCATGTATGCTCTGTGCCTGGTGTGTGTGTGTCCATATGAGTGCTCACCCCTCCCTGATGGTGTATCTGTATGCCTGGACCGTTCCACTCCCCTGACCGTCATGCACCCCTGGTGTGTTCCCCTGTGTGCCTGTGGTTTGCACATGGACAGTGTTGGTTGCACATGTCCCCTTGACTTACCTTTGTTGTGCGTAGTGCTCCTCTGTGATGGTGTCCAGGTGCAGCTGGGCCTGCCGGATCAGTCGGAGGTCCCTCCATCCTAGGGGGGGCTGCTCATCACCATCATCACCAGAGCCACTGGCGTCCCCATCGCTGTCCCCCTCTTCGACCTGTATGGCTATCCCATGGTCTTTGGCCATGTTGTGCAGGATGCAACAGGCCAGGAATATCCCACAGGCCTTTTGGGGGCTGTACTGTAGGGCACCGCCGGAGGTGTCTAGGCATCGGAAGCGTACCTTGAGCATCCCAAACACCTGCTCTATGATGTTGCATGTTGCGGCATGTGCCTCATTATAGCATAGCTGCGCTGGGGTCATGGGGTGCCGGAATGGTGTGAGCAGCCAGGGACGGAGTGGGTATCTGCAGTCACCTGTGTGGAGATAGTGGAGATCAGTGTCATGTTCAGGTCCATATTGGCCATCTCCCTGTGTGCCACTACCATGGCACCTGTGGCATTCCCACCCTTGCCCAGAGTTTGCATTCCATACATGTGTACTCACCCACTAGATGTCCTGTGGGATGTCCCCACTATCGAATCGATGGCACAGTGCAGACTGATACCATATGAAGGCATCATGTGCTCCACCAGGGTGTGTGGCACAGACATTGATTATGCGCCCAGTGGCATCACACACCACCTGGCAGTTGACACTAGGGAATCCCTTTCTGTTCCGATATGCGTGGCCATCGGGCCAGGTGGCGTGCGGATGGCCACATGGGTGCAGTCTATGGCCCCTAGCACGCCAGGCATACATGCTATCCTGTGGAACTCCTGCATGTTTGCTGTACACTCTGCCGCGGTGCTGGGGAAATGGATGTACTCCACAGCATGTGGCAGCAGTGCGCTGAGGAATTGGGTGAGGATGGGTGATGTGGCCGACTGTGTGATGCCTGTGGTGTCCCCTGTCAGCCTCTGGAAGGTGCCCGTGGTGAGTAGGCACATGCAGGCTGTCACCTTGGTCTCCACCGACAGAGCGTGACTCCATCGTGAGGGTGCCTGCATCACATCACTGCACAGCTCACAGAGCCATCTCAGTATTGCCCTGTTCAGGTGGTACTAGCCCACGATCTCTACATCTGTGTACAGCTCAAAGCTGATGCGGGCACGGTACTGCCTGTCAGGGGCATACCACCGACGGGCCCTTCCACGGCCACGTCGCCCTGCAGCATGCATTCTCACCCCCCTCATTACAGCTTCCATGTGGAAACTGGCACTGTCCATCTCTCTGGCTTCTGACCCCCCTGGCTGGTGTTGCTGTGTTACCCCCACTGTCCTGACTGCTACTTCCACTGCACCGGGCACCACCCGCTGGCCTCTACAGACTATGGGCCACACTTTCCTTGCCTGCCCTTTGCTGTCTGTCTGTCTGTCTGTCTCTGTCTCTGTCTCTCTCTCTCTCTCTCCCCCACTTGGCAGCCTAGTAGTTTCTTGCGCCGCCTTTGAGCCTTTTATTTTGGCTCATTTCCACTTGTGCGCAATTTCAAAGTTGTTGCCGCTTTCAGTGCATCGCTGCTAAGTCTTTAACATCGATTGCGGTCTTTATGCATGGATCCACCCCTTCAGTTGTGCATGCCTTCATTTTCATTGCGCTTGTTGCTCAGCATGTTTCGGGCGCAACTGCCTCCTTCTGAATATCGCTAAATGGCACAGTTTTGACCATGCGACAAGAAGCCCTGTTAGCAAGATGGCTAACCCTTTGAATATCTGGACCAGGGTGCCTTTGTTCCACTATATTAAAAGGAGAAGAAAACACTTAACTTTTTACAAAATCACCACCAGAATCACTACCACAAAAGAGAAGAAGAGAAATTCTAACAATGTTTTAAAAACAAATGCAAAAATGCACTAAAAGGCACAAAACGCAAAATACACAAAGATACACAAAATTATTCTCCTAAAAATACTGTGATTCAGATCCAGATCCAGGTCAGGTAAAACTGAAAGTAAAAGGTGCGAAATATAACCCCAAAATAAAAGCTCAATGTTTAACATATAATGCTTTAAAATGCTAAAATAGAAAGATAAATAAACACAGCTTTCCAATTTAAATCAATCAATCAATCAATCAATCAAATCTTTATTTAGTCAGGCAAACATCATTGAGCGAAGCTCATTTACAAGATGGACCTGAGATAAATAGTGTAGCCATGCGACCATATAATTAATATAATTATTTTGTAAGGTCATGCATGGTCTATCATAATACTCATGGAGCAGTAATAGTAATAGAACAGTAACATAACTCCTAAAAAACAAATTTATTTAATAAAGTCCTTCTCTTCTTAACGCTACTCAGCTTCTCAGCTTCTCAGCTTTTCAGTCCCAATATCTTCAGTCCTTTTAGCTGGAGTGACTCACTCTTGCTAAGGTTTAGCCAATTCTTTCAACTCCAAACAGAGTGCTGTAAACCCTAACTCCTGGCCCACCCATCCAACCGTCTTCTCTCCTTTTCTGTGCTGCTCAGGCCTGAATCCATCGGCATCAACTCCTGTTGCAGAAAGGGGAGAGGGACAAGAGAAAAAGACTAAACCAACAGAAATAGAAGACAGTAACATGATCTGGAAAAGGTTGCACTTTTCAGGCAACAGGTAGCATACCTTTAATAAATTTAAAACAAGCTGTGCAGCCCTGCAACTAGCATCGACTCCACAAATGCTATCACACATAGTCATCTCTCCGCTAAACAGCTGACTCCAACCTCCTGCCGTCCCCCCATGGAAAATGGTGGTGAAGGCCCAAAGTGCAAATGTAGTGGAATGCCTGTATAGAGCTAGTTAGCACCACCACTCCCTGTTCTCCCGTAGTTAGGCCCACATCCAATCTGTCCTCTGTGACAGCAGGGGACAGACATTTATCTGGATAACATTCCTTTCTCCTCCAGAGATTGGAAGCATCCAGACAGATGCTACCATGACCTCTTATGACCCTTAGTGGAGATCCAGCCTCAAAGCACCAAATTGTAGGGTGGGGTGAGGGGGACTGGGATGGTGGGGCACTACCTGTTAGGATGAGGGAGTCCACTAGACACCAGGAGTTAATTGACGATTGTTGTTTTTTTTTTACATTGGGGCCAGCGATCATTGGGGGGACCAACTAGACACCAGGGATTGGGTCAGGGATTGGTGTGGTAAGGGTCTACGGGGTTCCACTAGACACCAGGGATTTAATGGATTATATTTTATTTTTATACTGGGGTCGGTGATTGGTGGGGGGGCGTCCACTACTAGTAGACAGTTTTTGCAGCAAAGTGTGGAATTTCACTTGAGTGCCATTCGCAAAATCATTTGCAGAGTGAATTTTGTCTATTTCACACATGTCTAGTTGACAGTTTGGGTGCCTGTGAAGAATAGTGGTTTGTTAAGCACTGCAGATTGTTTTGGGACTTGTACTGTCTTCAAACTTTTGTGACCATAATGGTGCCAAGTTAATGCTGCCCTGAAGATTGTGCAATCTTCTTGGTCCAGGTAAAAGCTGCTATTATGGATATACTGTTTTGGATTTACAGGTTATTAAATATGATCAGGAGGGAATTGAAACTTGCCTCTTTCAAAAAGAAACAGACAGAAATTCAGTCCTGCATTTTAATAGTCACCACCAGAGAAGTTGCACCTGTAAAAGGATTTTATTTCTAGTTGTGCTAACCCGTTAAACAAATAAACAAACAAAATGAACTATTTGAAAATATCCACAAGGGACAGTCTATAAGACTTAAAAGGAATTGCAGCAAGCAAGACACTTACTAGTGAGGTACCCAGGTTTTAAAGGAATGTTTTTTTAGACCCAGGTTATAGAGAGGAATGTATAGATGAGGTTTCACAAGCAGTAGATAGAAGAGATAAAGCACAATTATTACAAGACAGACCAAATGGAAGTAACAATTTTATTGACACCAATACGGTTTCTTTTGTTACTACCTACAATACACAGTCACATTTTCTTAAAAACATAATTTCGAAGAACTGGAAGATTTTAAATACCGAAACTAAAGTTGCACATGTTACATCAAATACACCCCAATTTGAGTACAGGAGGGGGATGAATATAGGGGATAGGATCAGGCACAGTTTTTATGAATAATATTCAGAGATAAATGGTAACCACTTACCCAAAGGGACAAATATAGGAATTGTAAATTCTGTGAATATATTGCAACTGGTGATGAATTTTGTGTAATAAATGTGGCTAAAACTTTTCAAGCTAATAGTCATATTGAGTGTAACACTGCATCTGTAGTATATTTAGTAACATGTAAATGCAATAGTTTTTATGTCAGTAAAATAAGTCAGCAATTGAAACAAAGAATGGGGGAACACTTGGGAAGAATTGCAAAAAGGATTTGGAAAATGCTCTGGCACTACATGTGGCAACATCTAGTAGGGAAAATATATTTAAATTTTTCATGATAGAAGAGGTGATGTTGGGACCCAGAAGGAGTGATTTAGACAAACTATTACTCCAAAGGGAAACCTTTTGGCAATTTAAATTGAAAGTGGGTAATGTTCAAGTTCGAGTTCAAGTTCAAGTTTATTGCAGGAAAACTCCATTGAGCAAGCTCATTCACAAGGATGTTCTGTGACATAAACACTTAAAGTACAAACATAGATAGGTAATAACAGTATATACATGAAATGCACGATACATGATACAGGCTGGATATACATACAAGGGTACCACATAGGGTGACCGCAGGTGGTAAACATTAATATGAGACAGGGAAGTGACTTACAGGTTGCATACTGATAAATGAAACATGATGACTGGTGTGTGCAATACATATATTTTGGCAGCTAGAACAAACAACAGACTACAACTGATATTTATTTATTTATTTAGTTAAACATCAGTTTAGAAACCTTTGAGCCAGAGGCTCATTTACAAAGGTACCTCGTCACAAAGAGGACATCAGAACAGTAGTACAAGGGACACAGTACTTACAAACAAAAAAGTTACAGTTCAATTACAATTTTGTTACAATAGAATACAATCTCCAACGAAGCAAAAGATAACAAAAGGTGCAAAACTTATGGTCGGGGGAGAGCTGGTGGGAGTAGAAGGGAGGGAGATAGGGGAGGAGGAATTAGTAGGGAAAGGAAGGGGGGAGCCGCTCAGTGAGCATTGTCAAACAGAGTATATATATATATATTTTTTTTTTTTACACTAGGCTAGTGGCAGTTGCATTTGCGAGAGCTAAGCAGGAAGTTTCTGAGCCTGGGCTTAAAGCAAGCTAAGGTTAATGAGTTTGAGACACTGGCAGGGAGGGAGTTATACCAGTGGGGCGCACGGTAGGGGAATGTCCTCTGACCTTGAGAGGTCCTGGCTCTCGGAATAACTAGGGTAGCTCTTGACGAGCTGCGCGTGATCAGGGTCGGTGCAGTACGGCGAATGGAGTTGGATAGGCCTATGGGGGATAGGCCACGAGGGTTTTAAAGGTGAGCTGGCATGTCTGATACATGAGTCGCCTCTTCCAGGCTGAGTAGGGTAGCCAGGGTGTACAGCTCACATGTGTGAGTGAGTCTGGGAGCACCAGTGATAAGTCTGCAGGCCTTATTAACTGTGAGGTGAACCTTGTTGAGGGCAGTCTGATCTGCTGAGCCATAGACCGGAAGGCCATAGTTAATGAGAGACATGACAGAGGAGGTGACAGCCAGGCGGAGGGCATCTTGAGGGAGGCATTTCTTGTGCCGGTAAAGAATGCCTAGCCATGAGTTGGTGACAGAATTGGGGGGGAGGAGTGATTTGATAGAGTAGCAGTGGAGCTTAAGCATAGATAAAGCCAGGAGTAGAAGGGGAAGGGAAAGCAGTTAATATGACAAAGCAATTATACCTTACCAGTGGATAAATATGGCACACATGGTGAAGGAAGAGACTTAATGACAGTTACAGGTGTCTTTTATTGTGGCTGAACTTAGCGATTTGTAGAAGATTATTGAAACTGTGCTAGTTAGTTTCAGTATGGTTTGTAATTGGTTCCAGACGGAGGGAAGGGCATATGTAATAGCACGTTTACCAAAGGAGGTCCGCGTCCTTGGTATGTCAAGCATAATAAAGTCAGATTTTCTTAACGAGTATGCACTATGTGAGATACTAATAAGGGAAGAGAGATAGCTTGGCAATTTCTGCAGGAGCAGGTTAAGAGTCCATAGCCCAGCATGGAGAAGGCGTTTAGTAGTGCATCTGGATTATATGAACAATTGCAATTAAGATCATATTTGTGAATTTTTTTCATATGTGAAGAAAATTGTAACATTTTTCACTGATATTTGTGATTGTGCATAATCCTTGTATATATTAAATGCTTTGCAAAGAACTTCTTTACTGCATCAATTAGGGTTACAACAACAAATGTTTGGAAATGTGGTGTTGGGGTTTCCAACCCTAACACCCCACCCTCACCCTCCATGCACCAACAGGCATCGGGGGTGTGCCTTGGTGATGTCATCCCTAACACTCACCCCATTCCATGAGTAAATAAGCTGAGATAGGTAAAGAATAGGAGAATGGGTTGAACATTTGGGCTGACATCCCCAAGGCACATCCCCAACACCTTTTGATGCATGGAGGGTAAATGGGTGTTTCCAAACTTTTGTTCCTGGGACCCTAACTGATGCATTAATAAAGTTTTTGCAAAACATTTCCTTACTTTCTGAGAAAGCATAATCTAGCCATGGCCTCCCATCCACCATATAAGTGTAATTGTATCCTTATGTCCCTGTGGGAGCGCAGGGCCCTCTCAGTCCATATTGGTATCTGTATATACATGTGGAAGTACAGGGCCCTCCAGGCTCTGTGATCCCATCCATGCATAATTTTTCAGATAGAGTAGTGGTATCCTTATTTGCCTGTGGAGGGCTCTGTACTCCAATCCCGCAGTGTACAGCATCAAAAAACACCTCACATTCAAATCTTATCCTATAGAAAACACAGCAAACTTAGAAAGCTTTGTAACCTAACACCAAATTAATATATTTTTTAAAAAAACACCAAAAGGCACATCAGTGGCACACACCCCTTCTACCCTGGAAATTTCAGAGCAAAAGTGCAAACTGTTTCTTAACAGAATAGTGACAAAGAAACCACTCCATAAACAAACCATTACAATGTTATCCTATGCGAAATCAAGAAAGACTGAAATCTGCAGACATCCAAGCCAAAGTAATATATTTTAACAAACCGGAAAAAGGAACATATGTGAGGCAAGCCCTTTGTGCCCTGAAAATTTCAGCCCTATATTCCTAATCATTTCTTTGCTATGAAGTGCCAAAGAAACAGCCACATAAAATTTCTTTTTTCACAAATTGCAAAAACGAATCATTTTCCTTGCTTCCTTTTTTACAGTTTGTTGAAAAAGAAAATAATTTTTTGCAAATCACAAAAAACGATCTGTTTCACAAATAATATGCGTTAAAGAAAATCCCTGTTTGAAAATTGCAGAAAAGGATTCTGTGTCATGGTAAAGGTTTTCTGTGATGTGCGTCTCAGGATTTCCATGGATAAAAACACTCACTTTTTTTGAATACATTATCAAAAACCTAACCCCAGAATTGGATTCATTGGGCCCCGATTAGGTAAACACAGCTGTTGGTGTTTACTAAACCCATGTATTATTTTGCTTATTTAAGTTTGTTTCCCTCACTAACAGAAAACAAGATGGTGGCAGCACAAACTACAATTCCGCATTTGCAGAACCGGATTCCATGTTTGCAAATGAGGATTCCACATTTGCAATCAGGGCCAGAATTCACAAAGTCTTGTCTGCATGCAAACCCAGTTTGCCCGGGGCAAACCGGGCTTTGTGAATAGCTGGTATTCAAAAAGCCCAGTTTGCCCACAGACAAAGTAGTGAGGGGGGCCACAATGCAAATGAGGGGAATGGGAGATGCATATTCCAGCAGTCCCATTCACAAAGGTTTTGCTCCACGCAAGGGCCTTTGTGAAGGCCCTTGCATGGTGCAAGTTACTGCTTAAAAACATCTGGCAGTAATCCACAAAAACCTAGTGGTTGGTGGTGGTACTGCAGCCCCTCCACCCCCCTGGTCCCCGCTCACCCACCCCATATAGTAACATATTTTTCCATAGTGTAGTGTAGTGGTCCCTCCCTGGTCCCCAGTCTCCGATCTACTAATCTCCCAGCCATTAATGAAAAAAACAATATTTCATAGTGTAGGGTCCCTCCCTAGTCCCCAATCTCCTGATCTGCCACTTGTTAATAATAAAAATATGTTTCCAGAGTGTAGGGTTCCTCCCCCTTGCCTGAGCACCTGATCTCCAACCCGTTGATTAAAATGATATGTTTCCAACTGTAGGGTCTCTCCTCCCTTCCCGTCACTGATCCCATAATAAATATGTTTCCATAGTGTAGTGCCCAACCCAGTGCCCGATTCCTGACCCAATATTGTTAAACTTCATTTCCACAGTGTAGCGGTCGCCCCTGTCACCGATTGCTGTCCCCAAATAGACAAATGCCCAGTCTCTGGTAGTCTAGTGGACCCCAACCCCCTCACCCACTTTGTTAATCACATACCACCCCACTCCCCCACCCCTGCATGGCCACCAGTTGGTAAGCAGCACAGCCCTCCTCACACCTCCATGACTGCCCGCTTACTGAACTGCCAATGACAGCATTCAGTATACACCACAAGCCCACTGGTTGCTACACTATGGAAAAATATTTTTTTCTGAAATGGATGGGAGACCAGGAGATCGGGGACTGAGGAGGGACCCTATACTATGGGAAATTATTTTTTTCATTAACAGATGGTAGATCAGGAGAGTGGGGATCGTGAAGGGACCCAACACAATGGAAAATGATCTCTTTCATTAACCGGTGGGAGATCAGGAGATCAGGGACTGGGGAGGGACCCTACACTATGGAATAATAGTTTTTCTTACTGTCAGGTCCATGATTGGGTTGGGGGAAGGCACCACTAGCCTATGGGGGAATACAGCTGCCTGGAGCTTGGGTTAGTGTGGGTGCTGTGCACCACCACACTAATGGTATGCAAATGAGCCCATTATGGGCATGCAAATGGCCACTAGTGCCTTGCCTTCCCAATGGGCTCATTTGCATGGCCCCTTTCATGAATAGCACTTTAGTGCCTGAATGCGATTGGCTGCAGGGCCATTTTTCTGGCTGGCTGTGGGGGCAGCACTACTGGGTTTTCCACTTCTTTTCCTTGGTTAGCGCTGCCTCTGCCAGCCCCTATTCATAGTCAGATAGTGCACCACATGAAAATACATCATACAGTGCAATATTTATTTACTGTTATCAAATTATATGAAATCATAAATCCAGCAATATCACTAATTGTGCCCAGAATCATCTCACAAATCCAAACCAGGACAAGAACTGCCTCAGATATGAATTCGAGATCAACTAGACTTTAACAAACTTCTCTGTAATAGACATAATTAAGAAAAAGGCTACGAAAAAAAATAATTTACTAACACATTTGGCTTGGATAAATGTCTGATGGCCAACCTCAGATTGTTAATAGAAGAGCAGTTTCATGTACTTTAGTGCTTCTGACCGCAAAAGAGATTACAACCAAAGAGTACATTTTTGCTTTGCTTTTCTAGGTTTGACATTGCAATTAGAGTAGGTGTGACTTTTGATTATCTTGAGAGGACAGTACAGCTAAAGAGCACACTGTCATCCCTCACTCACTTCACTGGGGGTGAGCACATCACGATTATCGTGCAACACGCACAGCTGTGGTATGGACTTCTAAAGTGGTGGAGAACATATTTTGTGACTCAAGTCACTAAGTACAAAAATTAAACAAAGTTCAAAAAGAAACATCTGAAATTGGATTGTTAGTTCTTTATTCCACTGCAATCAAAATACAAGGTTAGCATTTTTCTTCTCCATTGAATACTGCAGTTGTAATATTTCAGTGGCTTATGTTCCTATACCAGACCACATGATCACATTGTATATAGATTGAGAAGATTAGAAAGTTTATAAGGTACATTTTAAAAATATATAATTACTACATTATTATAACTATTAATTGATTTATGATTTTTTTCATTACATTAAAATATATATAATTTTTTTTCAAACAATAGGACCACCAGCTTTGAGAAAGCTTATCTAGGGAAATGGTAGCACAGCTCTGGTCAGAGCCGATAGAGCTGCTCAGTGTGGCAACAGTGTGGTGAGAGTATGTAAAAGAATGCTTGGAGCGCTTTCTGCACTCTCACTGCACCGGAGTCTGCCATACCCAAGATAGCAGTACCAATAGAACTACGAGTTGGTGGTCATCTTGGATACAGTGGCCTTCACTTCTGCAGTTGAAAAAGTAGTGCCCTGCAAAGGGTGTGTGTTTATGGAGCCCATGGAGGGGAAGAGCCTCATAAACAGAATGACTGGACATTTGCCAGAGCACTGTGGAAGCACACTGAACAGCAGTCTGGTCATGTGCTTCCACAGTACTCTTTTACAGATGATGGCATAACGTCTGCAGAGCTCTGCCTATGCAGCCATAAAAATGTATTCCAAGGGCAAAACTTCAGCTGACTTTAAATGTACTCAACCCCTTACTCTCAGTGATTCATCTATGTGGATCACATAATAACCTCCTGCATCTGACATTGACCTGTGTATGGGACTACAAGAGAAAGCTGCAAATGAATTAGCTTTACTGATAGAGTTAATATTCCTGTTGTAAAAAGCCCAGATTGTCTTAAGTCTGTCTCCCTCTGCAGATGTGTCCTTGCTATACCCAGACCAAAACTTCCCACATGCTCATAGAAGAAAGAAAACAAACAAAACAGCACAATTAGGTGATCAAATGAGGTCAGTGTGTACTGTATGATTTTTAAATACCATCTACATTGTCTTTGTCCTTTCCCTTGAGCAGCCGCTTACCAGCTCATTTGCACCTACCTTCCACTCTGCTTCCAAAAAAGAAAAATCACAATGAAACTGGTGAGAAATGCCCAACTGTCCTCAGTAATGATCCCCTCATGAAGTTGATTTGCTCCCATATCACAAAAAAAAGCCTGATGCTGTGTATTGTTTGGCCAGCACTAGCCCAAGGTGAAAATACAAGTGTGCTGACCGAAAAATGAAACTATTATGGTTAAATCCCCCACAGCAACAATTTCAACAGGTTTAGAACTTGTAGTTGTGGGGAACCTGAGGGTGAAATTCTGCCCATTGCCATGTGTTGCCCCCCCTTCAAATCAACTCTGACTCATAGTTGATAATCCTTAGAAGAGAGCATGGGGTGCAGGCCACCGCATTGGGGGTTCTGGGGTGCAGCCCCTTGAGAGAAACACTCCAATGTCAGACAGACAAAATTTCCTGTCGACATTGGAGATCTCGCTATGCCGAAGTTCGACAACAGTGTTGTCAGTTCGGCATAGGTAAACTGAAAATAATATAGCTGCTTAAGTGTATTTCTGAGAACTAGGCTGTTGATAAGCAGAACTAACATTTTTAAATCTTCAAGACACTGACTACCTCTTATTTCTCCAGAAGGAAAGTAGTGTATCTCATATTCACAGCACTAGTGTAGAATACAGGTCAAACATGTTCATGTTGATGTGCAAGCTCTTCTCAATGTCAAGAGTTGGAACAGAACTTCAAAACTTCATTGTTATTTATCTGAGATAAAATGTAATCAAACTTGTAATATAAAGTTTTACTTTTGCTGAAATTGCTAAATTTTCTTTAAGGGCAGCTACAGTAGGTCTGATTTGTTTTGTCACACTGTGACAGGGTAATAAACTGGGCGGCTTCTCAAGTAACACTCTAAAAAAGAACACCCTGGACTCCAGTTTTAATCAAATGAAATTTGCTTTACTTTTCCTGTACCAGAAAATGAAGCAAACAGCTTGTATTCGGCTTAACCAAAATGTATTCAGTCTCTTGCTGTCTCCACTTCCATCTCACTGAAACAGACACTTGTGCCTTTCTTCCTTTATTGGGCTCAAGTGTTGCTTGTTAACACCCATACCTCTCAACCTTTTTTCACTGAAATGGGGAACACAGACACTTAAAATGAGGGACAGTGAGGGACACTGACCCTCATTATGAGGGATGCATCCTCAAACACAGGGATACAAGCTCAGAACACAATGTTAACTAACCACGGTGTTTACTTGTACAGTGTTTATTTTTGATTTAGCATCTTAGAATATTGCAACTTTCCACTTTAAAGTCTGAATTTACCTCACATTCACTTTGTGGTTGGCACCTTTTCCATGAGGGACAGAGCAAATTTTAGGGGTAAAATGAAGGACATCCCTCAAAATGAGGGACAGTTGAGAGGCTTGTTAACACCCCTTCCCCGAGGTACAGTACATCAAACACCCAAAACAAGCAGTACAGTAAGGTTTGAAAGGGGCAGCTTGGAAGCAGTAGGGATTTGGTACAAATTCCACCACTGACCCAGTCAAAACCTGTGTTGCCAGGTTGTGAAGCAGTTTATGGGTAAAAGGAGTGTGACAAACATACACTTTCTCTGTCACACACAGAATATTAGTGTTCCTATCGAGGGCAGGAATTTCAAAAGATTTAATGCTTTGCCAGTTTCTAATTTCTGCCTGTGCCTGCATCAAAATAAATGTGTCCATATATTGGAGTGCTATTTTCAAAACCTTTGGCACATTTGTGACAATTAACTTACTTTACAGTAATAAAATAACACATCGTTATTTGATATATGCTTCACTTTCTCAGTGCAACTTGTGGCAGTTTTATGTGCTCCAAGATTTTTATACACAATAAGTAGTGCAACTAAACTGATGATGTAAGTCATCATGTGCATCCAAAGGGCTTTTGAAAATTCAACTTCTAGGGCACATCATGCTGGCTCCTGCCATCCCAAACATTTCAGAACTCCATACCAAGTAAAAGAGCTGTAGCCATTTTTCCTTGCTCTTTTTGTCTCCCCTGTACGCTGGCCATACCCCTTTCTGTTATGCCTCCCAAGCCTCATCACTTGGCTTCTTGTGGGCTTAGCTGTACTCTGGACTCCCTATGATTTCCTCCAATGGTAGGGGAGGCAGGGCTCCCCAACTCCTGCCATGAATCAGGATCCAAGCCATAAGGAGGGTCATGTCACTGGTGATTGGCCTACAGGAGGTGGCCAATCATCCTGCTGCTAGCTGGGCATTTACCTCATTTTAAATAATGCTATACTTATATTTCATGGACTTACATTAGCATCCAGCAGATAGAGATAAAGGTGGGTCACCATGATTACTCATTTTCAATAAAACCTTTAAAATAGTGCTATGTCATGGCATCCTTTAAGCATATATATACAGTACCTGGCCATGTGGAGGGCTATAGTCACGTGTTTTTAATTTGGAGGGACAAAAGTCAGACAAAAGTGGACAGTGTCTCTTTAAAGCAGCATACCAGCCATGTTGGCTCTGACCAGAGTTGGTTTTGGTGGTAACTTCCTCTCTGCTGCCAACAAACATGCCCCTTTAAACAACTTAGGGTAAACAGAACACATGCAAAGTGCCTGGACCATAGCCTTAAGAACTCAATCAAATAGAGAGATAGGGCCTGATGGGTGTCTAAAATTTCTGGTCCCTCATCTGATTGGAACAAATGCAGGGGACTAAGTAATGTCTGTAAAAAGGACTTTAAAGCTGCCAAGAGGAAATACCTAATGCACCTGCAGAATAAACATTTGTTTGATCCTACGAGATTTTGTGCACAAAGCAATGCTCTCCTGAATGTCTTTGCCAGTTCCTTGGAATGTGACATAGTGACTGATGACAAGCTCTTGTGTTTCCCTGTGACTCTTGCCAATGCCTTCGATAACTTTTTACTGACCTAGAGAGGTTTAAACCTCACTCCCCCCACCTTGGGCCTCTCCCTCACCCCTTGATCAACCTGTTTCTGGGTCCCAATCTCCCGAGTTCCATTTCAGAAAAATAAAAAGAGGTGTTGACCCTCCTGTAATATTTAAAGACAGATGGCTATGGTAAACCTGCGCCCAAGTTCCTCATGTTGGCTGCCCCTGTCATTGTTTCACCTATCACTATGCTATTTAAAAATTCACTAATTGAAGGGAAAATTCCTAAAAGCTGGAAAGTGGCCTTAATGGTTCCTGTGTACAAGGTGGACCCAAGGAGCTTCTGGAAAACTACTGCTCCATTTCCCTTCTTAACTCTCTGAAAAAAATACAGGAAAGACTAGTTTAGAATGAGCTACAAGAGTGTCTTGAACAGTGTCACCTTCTGATAAGCAAGTAGAACAGTTTCAGAAAACATCATGGGACAGACATTGCCTTGGACAGGTTGTCTACCTACATACTGGAGGCCATAGACAAGTGGCAATTAACAGGTGCTGTCTACATAGACCTCACCAAAGCCTTTGATTTGGTTAACCACAACTGCTTGTTAGCTAAACTGTGACTGCTTGACCCTGACAGTCTGTCCTGTCAGGGTTTCTTGCATTACCAGAATAAATCACAACAGATACCCATCACTGACGGTGTTCACCATGGTATCATTTTAAGTCCTATGCTTTTCTCCCTCTGTCAATGATATGCATTTAACTGTAGTGGGGCTAAATTACTGTTGTACGTGGATGACACTGCACTGTATAGATGCTGTGATGATGCTGTCCAGATGAGTAGTCAGCTTGCCAGTGACCTTTTAGAACTGGAAAAGTGGTTCACTTGTAACAAGCTAGTCCTAAACACAAAGAAAACTAAAGCCATTTTGTTTGGCCCTAGACATGTAGGTACTGCTAGGCAGCAATTTTTATCTATTGCCACATCTTCTGGAGCTCAGACTGAGATAGTTGACTCTATTAAATACCTCAAAGTGTGCATGGATCAGCAAATCACTTTTAGAACCCATGTGGATCATGTCACAGAGTCCCGGCACTAAAAAACTTGGTTACTCTACCGTCTTAGTACAGTAGTAGCCACAGACATTGCCAGCTATTTCCAGATATTTCACAAAATTTCTGAAGAGCTTCTTTCTGCTGCCCCTACTGTGGAAATGGGAAAAGCATGAGATATTTTTGGAAATATCACAGAAATTTCGGGAAATAACTGGCAGCATCTGTGGCTACTACTGTAATTATGTATCCAAGGACTCACAGCAAACTATTGCCAACAGCACACTGCTCCTCATACTACTGTATGGTGCCCAAATTCTTCAGACCCTAACATGCTCAGAAACTAATAAGTCAGAAGTCCTGTGCAATAAAATTGGATAACTTACTTCTCGTCCTGTTCCTCCTCCTGGGAGGTCTATGTTTTTTTTTTTTATTTTAGTTTTTGTTGATCGGGAAAGGAAGACTAGACAATTCTAGTCAGCCTCGCCCGGGGGTGGGGTGGATACAGATGGATGCCAACTGACATTGAAACAGATTAAGCTGTTAGTGGTATTTCTAGTGAATGGGGGAAATTTGGCCAGGACACCGGGGAAATTCCCCTACTCTGCAGACGGGTGGCACTGTCTGTCTGTCTGTGGAGATGGCGGAGCTCAGTTTGGAGGTGGAGACTGAGGGAGTCAGTCATGTTTGCGAGGAGGATGCTAGTGTGAATTTGAGCGCTTTGCAGCAAATTTCCTCCCCCAAGAAAGAAACTCCGGAGTCAACCGGAGCGGAATAATTCAGGCTTTCTAGTACGCCAGTTATTGGTGACAATGCCTTGGAGACATCAGTAACTACACTTCCTCAAAATGTATCTATAGCTGAAAAATGAACTTACTATCAGAAACAACTCCTTCTTTTGGAAGCTGAACTCCATCGGGAACATCTTACTGCTGATTTGGAAAAAAACGAAAACGCAGTCCTGAAGCAGCTTCTTCCCAACTGCCGAAAGTGTTTTTTACTGGAGCTACATCATCAGAAGGAGGACAGCAGTCTGAGTTGCAGTCATGCATGGTTCCAGGTGATCCAGGGTGGTCCCCTGAACGAGCCTTGAGAGACTCCAGCTGGCATCAGCGCGGTAATGGGGATTAGAGTGCCAACCCTATTTTTCTTGAAGATTCAGCCTCTGTAGGTGTTTCAGATCCTGTTCCAATCTCAGAGACACTGAATGCTCTACAACCTGTTTTGGAGCTGCAAAAGGGGCCTATATCGACGGAACATATCACTGTTGAAACAGGCAACATTTCCACGTTCCCTGACTCCCCTTGTTCTGTGGGTTCTCCTTCCTCTTTGTAGGGGGTTGATGGGCAGAAAGAGCTTCCTGAGGGAAATACTAATGTTGATTTGCATGACATGGACAATGCTATGGACATACAAGGACTTAATCAGGCTCAAAAACCTGATTCTTTTCAACGTCTTTCCTATGCTGACTTATTTCGCAAACAGATTAAACTGGCCAAGTGTCACAATGCTATTAGGTTGAGATATTTGGGAGGCATGGACCTTACTCCAGATAGATTCTTCGTGGGGAAAATTTTATTGAAACAAGCCCTGAGCTTCACGCCGTCCGAGGTTTACGCATTGATACATTCTCCTGGGGAACATACGTTTGACATTAGTTTTAGGACTCCTGATCTCTTGGAACATTTTTGGATTAAACATATGTCAGTAAAGACTAACTCTTTGTGGACACCTTTTCAGGTGATCCCTCTGATGAAACAGTCTTTTAGGGTTATCACTGTATTGTTTAGAAATGAGGGGGTCAATATTTCTGACATTCTGTATTGGTTGGAAAAACATTGTGAAATACAGGGTACCACTAATGCCATTTTAGATACTGAGAGGTTTGGGAATGGGAGGTAGAAAATAAAGATTAAACTTACTCAAACAGCTGAAGGTCTAGAACATTTGCCAAATTGCTTTTACATAGGCAGGGATAAGGGTTTTATTTTTTGCCCTGGCCAGTCCAAAGGATGTTTTAAATGTGGCTCTCCTAGGCACCTTAGTTCTACTTGCCCTATTCAGCAATGTACATATTGTGGGGATACAGGGCATTCAAGTGTGCATTGTGTTAATACACCAAAATGTAATCTTTGTGATGAAGGGGGTCATAATTTTACTGAATGCCCCTAGGCTGCACACAATACTAGGGAAGCAGATTACAGTATGCAGGATTTTTTATGTGCATAGTGCTACTAAACAACTAATGTTTCTGTACCTCCTCCCTTTTCTCTTGACCCACAACCCCAAAGGCAGCAGGGCTGTCAACGACACTTTTCTGTTGTTAGCCCTAGTACCTCTACCCCTGTTTCAAATCCTACAGTAGCAGATACATCCCCAGATCCTCAAGGTAAGACTGAGACTGTGCCTCCACTTCAGGCATCTACTCATCCTTATGCACCCCGGGAAGTACTTGACTGTAATAGGTCTATGCGTCCTCCTTCTGTTCCTCAGGAAATTCCTGTTCCCCCTAGTTCCCATCACACTGAAGATACCTGCTCTCTACCCATGCTTTCTTCTATTCTATTGTCAGTGATGGGGGTTCCTGTTATAGAAAATAGATTTTCTGTTTTGCCTATTGATGTGGATGGAGCAGATCTGGATTCAGATTCTGCCTCCATGGTTTCCTCTCAGAAGGGAATGGTTTCTAACCCAGAATCTGGTACCATTGCTCCTAGTAAAGTAAAAAAAACGTAGTTCTAAACCTAGGGTAGGTACCAGAAAAAGTTTAAGGTTATCATCCACTGAATCTCTACCTGTGGCTTCTGTTTCTGATCCTGTTAGTTATGAGTTGAAAGTGGCTAGTCTCAATACTAATAGTATTCATTCTGAGATGAGCTGCATTTGAATTATTTTCCACCTTTTTGTATGATGTTGTGTTTTTTCAAGACACCTGATTGTATTCATTACAGGATTTTGCCACAGCTTCTGAGGCATGGATATGGGGCCCTAGTTATTGGTCTGGGGGGGAAGACTGTTGTTCAGGGCTGGGAATTTGTTTTACTGCACCTCATGTACAGGTTACCCATATGGTAGACATTTTTCCTGGCAGAGCATTTCTGTTAGATGTTACTTTGGCCTCCATTGATTTCAGATTAATTAATATTTATGGACCACAATCAAAATCAGGGAGAATCTCCTTATTAAAACTCATTCACCCTTTCCTTTTTACCAGTAGAAATATTTTGTTTGGAGGTGATTTCAATATTAACTGTTTGGCCCAAGATAGGCATTTTGCCTTTTCAAAATTGCATTGTGATACCCATTTTTTGAATTCTTTGCTTACCCAGTCTGGATTAACAGATGTTTATTCCTCATATACTTCAATTCCACATACCTTTTTTCAGGGGAAGAAATCATCCCGGATTGACTATTGGTTTGTGTCTTCCTCCTTACAGACTAGGGACCCCATAGTATTACTGGTAGCTACATCTGATCATGCACTTCCAGGTGTCACTCTTTCAAACTGTCACAAAACTTCTCAGGGGTCTGGATATTGGAAGCTGAATTTATCCCTATTAGACATTCCAGAAGTCATGGAGGGCTTCCAGGCCATTGTTTTTGCTCACAAATTAGTCCTTTTTTTTATATGACAATAGCCAAGACTGGTGGGAGGATTCAAAAAAGGAGTTTCAGCTTTTTTTTAAGACTGTAGGTCAATTATTGGGCAGATATAAATCACAAGAGTATTCAGCTACCAGAAGGTCTTTACTTGAGTTTCAGGATCATATGTTTAATGGTCTAGAATGTGATATCCAAGTTTTTCAAGATCTGAAAACTAAACTTACCAGACTCCAATATGACAGAATGTCTTCTTTAAGACAGGAATAAAGGTTTGGAGTCAGAGGTACTCGAGCTCATACAAATCCTTTTGATTTTTGTCAAGCTTCTAGGCAAAGTAAGGATATTTCATTTCTTAAATTACCCACAGGAGAGGTTATTCATGACAAAGATGATATTTTGGAGGAAATTGAGAGACATTTTAGGTCTCTGTTTACTGCAGACCCGCAGCTTACTGATTTACACATACAGAATTGGTTGTCCTCCTGCCCTCTTCGGTTGGTTCCAGAATTTCTTATTCCTACTTTGGTACAACCTATTTCAGTACAGAAAATTAGGGGACTTATTTCCAACTCTCCAATGGGGAAAACACTGGTTCTGATGGGCTGCCAAATGAATTATATAAATGACTGGCAACTTCTTTGGCAGAAGAATTAGCATATCTTTTTTCCAACAGTTTACAGTCATCAGCCTTACCTTCCAGTATGTATATATGGTTAGTTATATTGCTCTATAAACAGGGTGCCAGAGACTTCCTCAGTAATTGGAGGCCTATCACTCTTTTAAATTGTGACTATAAATTGCTTATGAAAATTCTCAGTAATCGACTATTTGTCTAGAGGACATCATTCACCCAACACAGTTTTGTTCAGTTCCTCACAGATCTATTACAGATGGTCTCATTTTATTAAGGGAGTTGTTTTCTGGAGGCCTTTCAGGAGAACTTATGGGTTTTATTATTAGCCTAGACCAAAAACAAGCGTTTGACAGAGTTTCACACGATTATATTTGGGCCTGCCTGGCACATGTGGGATTTCCATCTATTTTTATTACTTGGCTTAAAACCTGCTATAGGGATGCTCTGGCAACACCTTTTGTCAATGGCTGGTTAGGTAAATCAGTGATAGTCTCCAGAGGTGTCAGGCAGGGGTGCCCTTTGAGTCCCCTCTTGTATATTTTGTCATTGGATCCCCTCATCACCAAAATGTATGCCACAGAGGATATTAGAGGTTTGTCCATCAATAGCTCTTGTATAGAAATTAAAACTATTGCTGATCCTGATGATCTTTGCATTATTTTGGCAGATCTCCCATCATACCATGTTACTGTGACCTTGCTGATGGCATATGCGGAGGGCTCAGGATCTAAATTGAATCTTACAAAAAGTAAATATTTTCCTCTAAGCATAATGCCTTTAGTCAACTTAGAGTCCCTGGACATACTGTTTGCTCTGGTGCCTGAAAGATTTTAGGGATTCTTTGGGGTTTGGAAGATTCAGCTAAATATAATTGGGACCTTCTTTTATTGGATGCTCGTCTTAAGGTTCTGCAATGGAATAAATGGAGGATGTCCAAAAAGAAAAGGGTCTACATGGTTAAGACCTTTTTATTAAGTATGTTTTTATATTTAGGGGCTGTTTTTCCCCCCTGCATCCTTAGATACTGTCATTTATGGATTGTTTTTGTTCTGCTATATGGGGTAGCAGATTAAATCCCATTAAGAGAAGCATACTGTATCAAGATTTTAGATTAGGCGGGATTCGAATGGTGACTCCTATTGTATTTTTCTTTTCTTTATTTGTTATCGAAGATATTTGTCCTCTTCTAAACAAAGTTGAAAAAATCTGGGTGGATTGGGTATGGGATGTTGTTTCCCTCTGGCACCAATCTTGGGAATCTACTTCTTCTATACCCAAACAAAAATTCCTAGTAGGACTTCCTATATATTCTAAATCTTGTTTTTATAAATTGAAAGTTTGGGGAGTTCTAAGAATTCATTTAGAAACCTATCATAGGAAGACATTATATGACAGTATTATGGAAAGGTTTTTTTTGGCTTCCTTCAGCCTTTGCTGATTGCTCACCTCTCCAACTGTCACAAATTACTAATATGCTAACATCTACAAGGGTTCCTACATATATGTGGGATGTAGTATGGCTTAGCGCACACCAAAAATTAAATGTCAAGGGAAACCTTAAACATAAGGGTGTTTCTGTCAGAGGGTGTCCGAGAAATAATATGTGTACTGCACCTTTTGAAACAGTTCAACATTTATTTTTTGAATGTCCTTATGTGATAGAATTTTGGACTTATGCAGGTAGCCAGTGGGTAGGTACACCATTTCAGAACCGTACTAATGATATTTTGTTCTTGGATATTTTACCTTATTCCTGGAACCTTTTTTTTCCCTGATACTATCTATGTCATTTTATCTTGTATTAAATATCACATTTGGCAATCTAGATGTGCATGGTCCTTACAACAGCAATACCTAGCCCCGGTACAATTGTTCTGGAAAATACAAACTACAATTTTAAAAATTAAACAGTTTGAATGGATCAAACTTTCAAAAGATCTGTTTCTAAAGTACTGGAAACATTTAAATTGGCTGGATACAGGATGATGTAGATATTGTGGTTCAGTTAGTTGGTTGTACTTTTACAATCTATGGCTTTTACATCATTTCAGGGCATATTATTTTTGATACAGATATACTTTTTAGTTTTCATTGCATTTAACTCACATTGTTTGAGAACGTTCTAACATTAATATATATTTTCATATGAAATTTATATTTTCTATGATTCCTCTTTTACTATGATTTTTTTATGGGATGTATCATGAATGTATAAGTTTGAATGATTTTTTTTTTCATTTAGATAGTATTCCTTTTTCACTCTGTTACTAGGGTTGGGGTTTCAGTTTTCTAGGTATGGTTCTTGTATATTATACATTTTTTTGGGGGGGTTGGGGTTATATTTTAATGTTTGTTTCAAAAAATGGTATGATGTAATACTTATTTCTTTTTCGATTTTTTTCTGATTTTGTGTTGATGTTATGGTATCATATTTGTACAGCTTCTTTCAAAGTTCTGAATAAAAAATTCCCCTACTCTATAGGCAGGTGGCGCTGTCCGTCTGTCTGCAGAGATTGAGGACCTCAGTCTGAAGGAGGTAATGAAGGTGGATGGCTGTGTCTCTGAATCTCCCGAGCTCTTGATACAGCCTTCAATTTCTGATGGAGAAGGGCAGCATGATTTAGGCAATAATCAAGTATTAGCTTTGGATATGGAAGGATCTAGTAATCTTGAATGACTTGACCTTACAGTGGAACAGCAGATAAAGGCTGAATTGGAGAAAAACAATCTAATTTACTTGATTTAATTTCTGTAGCAGAACAAGACTTTCAGATGTGCCACCAGAAGCTGGAGGTGGAATGGAATAAATGGAAACGCTCAATGGCGAGTCCAACACAGGATGGGAGCAAGCAAATTCCTCTGAGTGATCCACCCAGTATTTCAGATGGGGATCAGATTTTATTGTCAGAATCAACTTCTTTTATGCAGATAGATTTGAATATCGAATGTTCATTACCGGATCAGTCTTCTGGCACAGCATTACAGAAAGTGGGTTGGCATTGGGAGGATGGCCATTGGATTGCGGATCCTGAGATCCCCATTCCAGGTATTGTTTCTAACGTTCAGACAGGGGTCACGGTATTTTCCACAATTCCTTCTATTGCAAGATCTCACGGTGATAATCAGTTTCCATCTGATTCAGATGCATCGACGCATACCCAGAAGGACACTGGGGAAAAAGTTACTATGCCTGATACTGTTGATGGCATGCAGGAACACAGCTTTGCTGTTCTGGATCATTTGCCAGTAAGTTCATCTAATGTTACTTCAAGTGAAGAAAATGCTATAAATCGAGAAGGAAGAGATGTTAGAAATATAAAATCTACTCAGATTGATGACAAAAAACAGGGTTTGGAAGGAAGTCAAAAAGAAAGAGGAGATTCCCCTCCTAAACAGGCTACAGGCCCTACGACTTATGCAGGCCTTTTTCACAAACCTTCAGAAGCAGCAGAATGCAGATTCTTGGTTAGACTTCATTATAGAGGCAGAGCCCCTGTGGTCCCAGATAGAGTTTGGGTTGGGAAACACCTTTTGATGGATTTTATGGGTTTTACACCAGTGGAGGTTTACGCCTTTATTCATCCACCTGGTGATCATTTATACAATATTAGTTTTGTATCTAGGAAGTCTTTGGACAAATTTTGGAAGAAATATTATGATGTGAAGGATGCTGAGGTTTGAAAAGATTTTTGGGCTATACCAATCACTAAGCCAGTGATTAAAACAGTAACTATTCTTTTTAGGAAAAAGGGTGTAAATGTTGCAAATATTATCTTCTGGTTAGAAAAAAGATGTACTATTTATGACAATCCTAAACCTATTATGGACGAGAATAGATTTTGGACTGGGGGCTGGACAATAAAGGTACAGTTGTCACATACAGAAGAAGGTATTCAGCATTTGTCTAGCTCTTTTTCTTTGGGAAGGGACAGAGGTATTGTTTTTTATGCAGGCCAGCCCAAGAGCTGTTATAAGTGTGGGTCTTTACAGCACTTAAATACCTCATGCGATCAAATTAAATGTTTTCAATGTGGTGTGTTGGGTCAAACAGCAGCCCACTATGTTGCCCCTCCAGTTTGTCATTTATGTGGTGATGAAGGTCATTGATATGCTGAGTGTCCATGGGCAACTAGAGAAACAGATAAATCTTCTGACCAAGAATACTTTTTGTTCCAAGCACGGAGACCCTTTTCTTCCGCATTTGAGAATGAGAATAAAGGGACAGGAGGATGAAGGGGTAGAGGATTAAGGGTGGAGGGAGACAGGTATTCCTTTCCACCACAAATGACCTGTACTTCAGAAAGAAATAAGAATTCCCAAACAGGGAGTCAGGATATAGTTCCACCCCTTTTTGTAAGAGAAGCGATAATAGAAAAAGAAACCCCCTTTGTCACACTGCTTGGCTCCCCCCAACGAGAGTCTAGAAGCCTATTGCAATCTTTTTCATCGGGCCCTAGTTTAACTGAAGGCCTTTCAGTACACCTACATGAAGGATTGTTAGTTCAAGATTGTTTACCTGATCAGGAAGAAAGTCAGATACAATTGGGAATGGAGGGAGGAGAAGGACCGAGCAGTGAGCCCTTAAACTTGTCCCCTTTACCATTATCTAATAGATGTACATTGTTATCTTCTTGGGGCAAGTTAATGGAACAAGACAATCCAGTGTCAGATTTGATTGTTAGTCAAGAGATGGTGGTTGCTACTTCAGATGGTTTAAAATTGCCCCCATGGAAGGCTAAGCTATTGAATTCTACGAAACGTGTTATCCAATCTAGCAGGAAAATTATAAAGCCTCCTCCCTGAGCATTCTTCTCTTAGTGTTGCTAGTCTAAATGCTAACAGCATAAAGTCTTCTGTTAAAAGATTAGCAACTTATGGGGTGTTGTCTCAGTTAAATTATGCTTTTATTTTACTTCAGGTTACAAGACTTCATACATTACACGATGTGGCGCAGGCAACTAAGGATTGGCCATGGGGGCACACATACTGGTCAGTGGGAGAGGATGCTTGTTGTGGGATTGGGTTTTGTTTTAAAACTCTGGATGTTCAGATTTTGAAATTTATAGATATAGAACCAGGGAGAAGCTTATTGTTGGATATTATTCTACATGGCCTGAAATGTAGATTAATTTCTACATATGGTTCCCCACTTAAAGCTCAAAGAATACCCTTGTTAAAAAAAATTCAACCGTACTTGTTCACAAGAAGACAGATTTTCTTTTGTGGTGATTTTAATATCAATTGCCACCAGAGAACTGATAGTGGGAAGCAATATTGTGATTAGGTATTTCTGAAAAAATTATTTTATCAGGCAGGACTAGTGGATGTACACAATAAAGGGGGTTTGAAAGCTAAGTCTACCTTTTCTAAGGGTCTTTTAAATTCCAGAATTGATTTTATTTTTGTGCATAATAATTTGGAATTGTTGAAATGTATGAATATGCCGATAGAAACATCTGATCATTCTCTCATTGGAATAACTATTGAGAACCTACCCAGAAGAGTAAGAGGTCCTGGGATATGGAGACTTAATATCTCCCTTATATCTTCTTTTGTAGAAGACGAACTAAAAATAATTATTGATGATAAATTAACTACGATTGAATTGTATAATAATATAGGCGTTTGGTGGGAGGATTTCAAAAAATGCTTAATATGCTTTTTTCAGCCCCTGGGTAAATCTAGGGAAAGAACAAAAGGAGAGAAATATCTTTCTTTTCAATGGACATTAAGTAAATTGATATCTAGACAGGAGGAAGGAGAACATAATTTCACTGAAGAAATTTCACAGATAAAAAATACAATGTTTGAGTACCAATACAACAGATTTTTGTCTTTGTAAAAAGAACAAACCTTTGGTACACAAGGGAAAATGACTTCTGCTAATCCCTTTTTGGTGTGTAAAAACAGAAAATAAAATAGGGAGTTTGAAAATGTAATTTCTTCAACAGGAACACATTTTTGTGATAATGTAGGAATTATGAAGAAAATAGAAGAATATGTAGAACAAAAATTTGCAGACCAGGTTGTAGATTCTTTTTTTTCATATAATATTTTATTAAGGCATTTTCATTTTTCATACAGAAGAAAGTAAACATGACATTCTGTCAGTTACTAAAAGTAGTACAGTACAAAAGAAAGGGGAAACTTCCCGAGGGAAGAAATCTAGATATTATTGTTTTCCATTACATCTATATGTCATTATCGATACAGTTTAAGTCATAGGCAATTAACTGATTGAATTTCTATTATGGTTGTCTTAGCTACAGGTTATATATATCAAATAATAAGGAATACATAGAACAAGGTTATCCCTTAATAAGTAACAAGTGCTGCTATCTAAGCGTAGGTATATAGGTTCTCATAGTACAATCTGTGATAGTTAATATAACATTGAACCATGATCTTCACTTTATATTGGAGGATTGGATGGTGGCTCTGGTAGTTTGTATAGAGGGGAGCTGAGATATAAATCCCATTTCTTGTAATAGTGATGGAGGTTCCCCCTCTGGAGATAGGAAAGCCTGTCAAACAAGGAGAGCTTGGCCATAGCTGCCTGCCAGGCCGTATGAGTAGGGATGGCTGGCTGATGCCAGAATCATTGAATGAGGTGCTTAGCCTCCAAGATGGCTGTCATGGTCCAGTCCCTGAGGGGCTTAGGCAGCTGGCCCAAGGTGGAGGTATCCACTAAAAACAATTTGACGTCTGTCAATGCAATTGGTTGTTTGAGGACTACCGATATGTCTAACTCAATCATCTTCCAATAGGATGACAAATTAGGGAAGGTCCACAAAATGTGGAGAATATGTGCCTCCCCCTGGGAGCATCACCAGCATTTGTTATGACTAAGCAGACCTCTGGAGTGAAGAATTGCTGGTGTACGATGCCATAACAGTAGGATTTTTAACTGCATGAAATGACTGTTGGTATCACTGTATGTATGGTGTGTACCCTTAAGATAAGAGTTCCACTGTGCATCTAATACACTTGAGTCAATGTATGTTTCCCACTTCTTTCTGCATGACAAAGTTGCATTAGATTGTGCGTCCCTCCATACCCCATAGAAGTGCCCCAAAATTCCCTTATTCGAGGAAGATTGGTGCAAACTGGCCAGCCAGAATCATTGAATGATCTCTTGGGATTTAGGGAGAAGGGGGTGCAGGGCACTATGGATTTGTAGGTACCTCCACAAGTCCTTGTGTGGCAGGGAGTATTGTTTCTGTAACTGCTCAAAGGACAAAACACAACAACAAGTAGAAAATTAGTTACAATATAAGTATTGATAAAATGTAGTAGTTCAAAGTCAAGATGGGCAACAAGCCCAATGCCAACTACAGAAGTGTCAAAAAGAAGAAGTGACACAACAGCAACAAATTCAGAGACTGGGGGTCACTGCAAACAAGGGTAGTGTAAACAAATACCCTGCAGCTAAGCTATCCCCAGTACTCAACATGGGAGGGTCAGATGTAGATGATACCAAGAGATCAGCTCATCACAGACCCACCTTGACCCTGGGTCGGATGCCCTGAACCATGTGGGGGGGAACAGGGGGAGAGTGGGCATACCCACCTGCTGGTTGCTAGACTTAAATAGGAGCCACCTTGTGACAGGTGGAATTGAGCCACCAGGAGCTAGCTGCCACCTCACAACATATAGCCAGTATATCTTTGGGGGAGGGGCATCAGAGAAGACCAAAATGCAGACTGGGGTGGGGGGAGAACCTGGTTGGGGAGGGGGAATATGAGAGAGGGGCAAAAGATGGGGAGCACAACGTCAACCCTCTTTAAGTTAGCCAGCATACAGACAGAATGAGGTAATTAAACAAAGTCTAATAAGGTCAGCCTTCGACCATCTCGGGAGAGCCCCAAGGGGTACATCCAGGATCCTGGGGTATCTTTGCCACTGCATCCGCATAGCTGATATGTCCAGGATGGACTGGTGATAGGGTATCGACCAATTCCACTAGAGACGCTTCGGCAAGATCGGCTGAGTCCATCATTTGCACAATGTCCATATCTTGGGATCCAGTATCAGCTTGGTTCAAATTAAGAGTGGGGACCTCCGTGGGGATCTTTGCAGGGGGGTCTGCTGTAGATTTAGAAGGTGAGTGGAAAGGGCCACTCCGAGGTCTTTGTCTTGTCTTAGATTGCAGTGTTGAACCACACTGAGGGAGGGGAGAGAAGAGGACTGCAGCAGTAAGTTGGGCTTAGAGCCAGCCGTTTGAGTGGCCATTTTCACTGGGGGACTCCATTGGCATGGGACCTGTCTGGCTTGCAAATGGGGAACAGAGGAGCCATCTGCTAAAGAAAGGTTCCTACCTGGAGATAAGCCTGGAGTAGGCTCCCAGAGTCTTCTGGGACTTGAAGTAGGACACTGTAGACTTGGCCACAATCGAGAGATCCATCTTTCCACATCTACTAGATGGTCGGCGATAAGCTTCTGGCCTTCCTTAACTACCTGCAGCTTGGTGAGATTCTTAAATTTAAATTTAAAGTCATGTTGGTAAAGGAAGCATTTTATATTCCCAAATGCTCTCCTCCTTGCTGCTATTTCTTGAGCGAAATCCCTATATAAGGCAATCAAGGCTCCTTACCAGAAAAGTTCCCCTAGGTCCCTAGTCACTCTCAGGATTCTCTCCTTGGTTGTGTATCGCAGCAGAAATGCCACAATTGGTCTGGGTGTGTTAGAGTGCTTATTTCCTTGGATGGGAACTCTGTGCGCCCTCTTGACCTCAATTGGGCCTCTCCAGCAGTCCCCTAACATGCGAGGGAGATTGTCATTCAGGAATTGCTCCACTGACTGCCCCTCCGACCCCTCTGAAAGACCAACAATCCAAAAATTGTTGCGGGGGCTACAGTTTTCATGATCCTCAGCTCTCTCCCAAAGTGCTGCAAGCTGCTCTTCATGCTGCTGGAGATGGTGCCAAATCTGGAGATGCTGAGCTTTGCATGTTTCTACTTTTTGCTCGACTACGTTCATCCTGTCTTGTAGTTGGTGAACCTCCTTGCTAGTACTGACAAAAGTTAGATTAATATCATCCACTTTGATAATTAGGGTTTGCAAGAGCTTGGCAATATTTTGCAGTGGTTCACCAACTGTTGCTGATTGTTCCATGGCTAAACTCCTCAGTGTGGGGAAAGTAGGCAATCTGTACCAGAGGGTGAAGTCCGTTACCCGATGGCAGCTTTCTGAGTAGGTGAGGCACAAGTGTGAGGCCTGTACAGTCTAGGCCTAGGCGGGTTTGAGTGATTACATGTCACAGCACTGCTAAAGTCTTGTGATCGCTCTGAAATCCCCTGAAAGGACACGCTGCATTGCAGGAAGGTTATTACCCATGCATTAAGCTGCAATTTTAGATGGGAGACTCCACGGGATCCTGGCATCCAAGCGCGGATGGGCTAAGGTCCAGAGAGAGCTGTTATGCTATGCTGCCATTTTTCTTGGCAGCTAGACCATGCCCCCCCCAGGTTGTAGATTCTGATTTTTTACCACAGATATTGCAGGCAGCTGATCTCCCTCAATTGTCTTTAAGTTGGCAGAATACATTAATTAAAGGATTTTCTTCACTTGAGTTGGAAAAAGTTATATTATGTTTAAAACAGAATATTTCAACTGGCTCAGATGGTTTACCTAATGAGGTATTTAAAGTTCTTTGGAAATTAATGCCAAAAACATTATTGACATTACATTTTTTTTTTTTTGGATGAAATGGTTTTACCATCTCAAATGTTTGAAGGATTAATATTTTTTTTATATAAATCAGGGGATCTGGCTAATATAAATAAGTGGAGACCACTGACTTTATTAAATGTAGACTTTAAGATATTTGTGATACTATTGGGAAATAGACTTGCAGCAGTAATGCCAGATTTAATTAGTGGAAATCAGTATTGTTCAGTTCCTGGTAGACGCATTACGGATGCGCTATTTCTCCTTAGAGAAGTGATGGAGACTTCTTGTGAGACAGGAAAGGTAGATAATAATTTGGGTTATTTAGTCAGTCTAGATCAGGCTAAAGCCTTTGACGAAGTTTCTCAAGTTTATTTGCGGCATTGTTTAGGAGCATATGGTATTCCAGCACCATTTGTACAATGGTTAAAATTGTGTTATGCTTTGGCTAATGTCTTACCTTATGAGAATGGGTGGTTGAGGTCAAGGCATCAGATTTATAAAGGGGTTCATCAGGGGTTCCCTCTTAGCCCCCTTTTATATGTGTTTGCTCTGGATCCTTTATTGAGCTTATTAATTAGATACCCTAGAACTGAGGGAATAGGATGACAATTTGGAACTAGATCAAAAGTAGTAGCTTATGCAGATGATCTTTGCTTAATATTAAAAGATAGAAATTCTATAAGGATAGCTTGTAATTTGATTTCGGAGATAGGTGACATTTCTGGAGCATGAATAAATTTAAAGAAAACTCATTGTTTAAAGTTGGGTGGATTTCCAGATATGGAAATGGAGGTGGGAGGTATTACTGTATACATAGTTCCCTGTAGAATATTAGGAATTTATTTTGGGGGAACGGATATGGCTATATACAATTGGCAGAAGGCCTTGACCCAAGGTAATAAAATGGTGATAGGATGGACTAGATGGAAGATGTCAAAAAGAAAATGGATTTATATGATTAAGTCATTTTTTATTCCAGTTTTTTTGTTTATAAGTTATATTTTTATGATTCCTAAGAGTTTAGAAACTCAGTTAATGAGCTGGTTTTTTTCATGTTTTGGGGGAAGCAGGCTAAACCCTATTAGAAGAAATATTCTTTATTTAGCAGTAAAATCAGATGGTGTCACTATGAATCAGCCGGTGTTATTTTCCTTTTACAGTATTTTATATAGCAACATAGCTCCATTACTACATGATTGTTCGTTACAATGGAGTTTATTGGTTTTTAGACAATTATTGGCTGTACTTCAAGAATGGCTGTCTGGCTTTTTTAAGCATAAGAATAAGAGATGTCCAAGATTAGAAGCGCAGTGGGACGGGGTTATTGACAAGAATAAAGTTTGGAAGATTGGATGGGTTTCTGTTGGCCTAATGGATAGGAAAGCTTTATATAAAGATGTTTTACAAGGATGTTTTTTAGACTCCCCTTTCCAGGATTTTCTTTGCACCATCAGCAATATATTTCGGAGTATATTTCTGATGAACGTATACCACATCACATTTGGGAAACTATTTGATTGGGATTACATAATAGAGTTAATGTAAGAAGTAATTAGAAGCATAAGAGTCTTCAAGAACGTTTCTCTCCAAGAGATTGTTGCGATACTAAGTTAGAAATGATAATGCATTTATATTTTCAATGTCCATATGCAATTGAATGTTGGGGATTGGTAAAACATCATTGGAAACAGAAAGTTCCAATTCCTCCTACTTTGGAACTATTATTTTATGGTATTTGTGATTATTCAGGGTAAGTTCATACATTTAGCACTTTAAGAATAATAAATGGATATTTTTTATATTGGATATGGATTAGCAGATGTAGACTGTTATTACAACAGCAAATGATCCCTCCAGAAGATTTATTGTGTATGTTGTCTTCAGATATTCATCATTGATGACTTATAAAATAGAGCAAATATAGTAAATCCTACTGATCTGCTTTATGGGATGGTTTTGAGTTTATATGAATAATAAAAAGTATTCAAAGAGTATGAATAAGATAGATATGGTTAGAAGAAATTGTGTATTATATCGTATATGTTTATGATGTTTTTTCTTACTTGTATGTTTTTGATATATGTAGGGCAAATACTCTTTTTTTCTTTCTTCTTTTCCTTTTGAAGTTATTATGGTGTATTAATGGTTTGTATTTCATTATTTATAAAAGGGGGATGTATGGATACAGTATTATACAGTAAAAAAACCAAAAATGCACAAATTCTAAAAAGGGGTTTCTATATGAAGTAATACTTATTTATGTTGTGATTACGTTTATACTACTGATTTGTATATATTTGGTTATGTGTTGAAGTTTTTTTTCATTTTAAATAAAAATTTCCCAATTCTTTTCTAGAAGTGTTATGAGTTCTTTAACATCCACCTGAACTACCACCAGAATAGGCACATGAGACCTCAGTTTAATGTCTCATCCAAAAAGTGGCACCTCAGGAGTGCAGCACCCCCCTGATGCTGCACCACTGTGTCACTATTGGGATTTAACCTTAGTGCCTGGTGTGTGGATAGAACCCATAGCCTTCTGATCTTCCAGTCTCAGAGGTGAGTGTGCAACCTACTGAGAAACTGACACTGCAATGTGTTGTGATGTCATTCATGCCCTTAATTGGCCCTTCTTTAAAAGGAGATTCAAATATTCTCTTTTCTGTCCCACGTTCAAACTAGTCATCAGTGATGTTCATACCTAGACCTCTGAGGAGAATGCTCTGGTCCTCCAATTGTACCCTAGTTGAGTTACCAAGGATGAGGTCTTGTAAGGGCAAAAGATCCTTTGCTAACACTACCACATTCTTGTGGAACCCTCTGCCTGTTACCCTTCAAGCCTGCTCCTCACTTGGAGGCTTCCTAGAAAGGGCTTAAGACTTTTCTCCTTGAGCAGAGTCTGTATACTTGCAATCACTGATCTTGTGCCAATTGGTTTGATTACTTGATTAGTGCATATATGTTGCTCCATAACCTTAGATTTGTCTGTCTGTCATCTCTCTGTTGTAAATGGACCATTGTTCACTAAGTCTGTAATTCTGTGACTATTGTGTATATTTTGTACTATTTATAATGTTGTTTCTTTACTGCTTGTGTTATTTTTGCTGTGTTTTTATGTAATTAAATCCAGGTCACACCTGAAAAATGATATTTTAGTCTCAAAGAGCCCATCTGCTTAAAACAATTCAATAAATAAAAAAGTTTTGTCAGACAATGCCCCCTTAAGTCATTCTAACTTAGTAGCATTTCCATGTTTATTTATTTATTATATTTTTATTTGAAATTTTGGTAACAGGGTAAGACCACTGAGATGATTCCTATCCCTTTTTCAGGGTTGACCCATGAAGATGACAACACATGTATAAAGCAATTACAGCAATATTCAGGAAGAAACTAATTACAGAGACAACAAATTATGTACAAAGTATTAGGTCACAGTGAGAAATGATTGTATACAATAAAAAAGATATACTATACATAACTATGTACAGGTGTAGACAACATCATCATCCATCAGCAACACAGAAAACAACCAGGTATGTAGGTAAGGGAGAGGGAACAAAGAACAGGTAGGTAGGTAGATACAGGTGTAAGGGCAGAACAAAGGGGGCAGTTAAAGGAACATGGAGGACAGAAGAGCAAAGGAGGAGAAGGGATAATGGTTAACCAAGGCTCTAGGAGGTATTCCAGACAGCAGGCTAAGGACTGACACAGGCATCGCCTTCTGTCAAGAGGGTGAAGAGTCACCAACAGAAGCAAGTGCATTTTACAGAGGAAGCAAGAATGGCAAGGAGATTGGACTGGAACAAAGGAAGTGAGGATCAGGGCAGGATGGAGGGGGGCAGGGAGTTCCAGCAGCTACTGCCACAAAGGAGAATGACTTATGTGCAACAGCTAGCCAACAGATTGGGTTTGAGAAGAAGAGGGAAGGAGTATTGTCTGAGTGGTCAAGGATCTAGTCTCTGACATATAATCTCACTGAGACAAGGGGGGGAAATTGTGGATAAGTTTGTGCATGAAGCATAAGAAGGAGAACCTCAGTTTCGATTCATAAGGTGACCATCCCAATGAGGAGAGGACATTGCAGTGGTGGAGGCTGGAATTGACCACAAGGGCAAACTTACCCACTCTATGGTATGCCTGCATAAGGAGAGTCATAGTATATGTATTGGTTGAGAGCAATAGGGGAGCCCCATATGTAAGTAGAGGAAGAAGCAAAGAAGAGGTAAGCTTGAGGCAAGCGGTAGAGGTGAGGAAAGATCAGATGTGAAATAGAAGACCCAGCTTCTGATTAAGAGTCTTGATTAGGATGGCGACATGGGAAGTAAGGGATAGTGAGGAATCCAGGGTGATACCCAGATATTTGAAGGTTTTTACTGCCTCCAGAACATCCCCATTATGAAAGAAAATGCAGAGAGGGATAAAGGAGCGAGAGGAAGGAGGAAGGTGCGAGAAGAGCATACTTTTGGTCTTTTTTGTATTGAGGACAAGCTGATTGCACAGGAACCAATCCTCAAAGTCTGCAAAGTCACTTGTGAGTTCCCTGTTTATCCAAGCAATATCAGGGGATGAGCAGAAGATGATAGCATCATCTGCATAGAGGTGTACAGCAGCTCCACTACAATTGTTAGGCAGATCACTGATGAAAAGTGAGAACAATAACAGACCCAAAATGGAGCCTTGTGGTACCCCATGTGTTTTGGATTTTAGGTCCGAGATTGAGCCAGCCCACTTGTCCTTTTAAGAACAGGAAAAGGGATAACTATTGACTCAAAGGAGGGTGCTGGAGTCAAGGCCAATATCTTCCAGCTGCTGGAACAGGAGAGCACGATTCACCGGCCCAACATTTTTGTAAGGTCGACAAAAATGGCCCCCATGGCTGAACCCTAGTCCATGGCATGGTAGGTGTCTGAGTTTACATTTAGGAGGGCTGTGGGGGTGCTGTAATTCTTTCTGAAGCCATGTTGGAAAGGTGAGAGCAGATTATGTTGGTCCAGATAATCCTGCAGGTGATTGTAAATGACATGCTCCTGTATTTTGGCCAAGGGGCAAAGTATGGAGATTTACCTGAAATTTTCAACAACAGAGCTGAAGCCACCCTTATGCATGGGTTCTACTAAAACCACCTTCCATTTATTTGGAACGGTACAGGTCATGAAAGACTGGTTGAGTAGGTCTTGAAGAGGGCAAGCAAGAGCTGGTGCTCCCAACCTTTTTTTTTGCAGTTAATCTTTTTATTAGGAGATTTCAGATTATTACAGATGTTAAACCATTAATCCAAATTGCTGACAAAGTGATTTACAACCTTACCACTTAATAAAAACAGCCAAAACTGCAGGCAAACATCCCACAATGTGCATGTCTACAAGTAACACACCTGAGTTATCGAAATAGCCACTGCAGGATGACTTTAAACCTGGTTAACCCTGCTATAAACATAATAAGAAAAATCTAAATAAAAAGCACTTACTCACTTTAAGAAGGTGGAAACAAGTGTGACTGAGCTTCTTCACATAAGGTGCAGAAACTGGTATTGGGGGAACCCTTATACACATCTGGAAGTAGAGCACTCATGATAGCTATGAAGAGAAAAGCAGTAACATTGTTTAACAATCAATCAATCAGTTCTACTAGGAGAATCAAGGAGGTCTCAGTTTGTCCTCCTAGTATCTGGGGGGTGAAGAATGATTAGCGGAGTCTATGTAGGTAGGATAAGGGGCCCATATCTCTTCAAACTTGTTTAAACATTGGTTTTTAAAATATGAAATCCTGGTCAAGGTAGCCATCTTTTCTATGGCCTCGAGCCACTCTGCAATACATGGGACCTCTAGGGTTCTCCAACATTGTATAATGAGTCATTTACACTCTACCGAGGCCTGTATGAGCCACAGCGTAGAAGCTTTGGAGAGCGTGAGTGTCTCAGGCACTAGGTCCAGTAGCCATAGACCAGGGTCTGCTGGGAGGGGCGTCTTTAAGATGAGAGAGCAATGTTGTATTACTGCCTCCCAGTAGGGCTTCAGAGGGATACATGACCACAGGTTGTGGAGCAGCTCTGCTTCTGGGGCCTCACACCTCCAACAGCAATCCATGGGAAGAAGACCCATCTTATTTAGCTGGGACAGGGTGTGATACCAGAGGTGAATTATTTTATTCTGTAAAAGGAGACTTTGGGGGCAGCAGGACTGGTGTGTTCTCAGTCAGCACTGTTGCCATTGTTGATCCATAATGGAAATCTCTAACAGGGTGGCCCACTTGACCTTAGCCGGCAAGGAGGGGTTAGGAGCACTCTCTCTTAGGAACCTCTGTATGAGACAAGCCCTAGCTTTGGGATGCTTAATCCACTCCATAGTCAGAAGAAGAGAAGGTCTAGCAGTTTTGCACTTGTTACAAGTAACACAGGTGCAACATTTCTTAACCCAAGACTGGTAAAGGCTTCTCATCTGAAGGTATTTCCAAAAGTCACCATGGGGCAGGCCATACCTGGTTTGCAAACCTTGAAACAAGTCCATATCGGAATGTCCCATGGTTCTCAGATCCCCAGTGTAAAGAATCCCTTTAGAGACCCAGTCCACCCAGTTCAAGGTGGAATTATTAATACAGAGGCTGGGATTGTGCCAGAGTGAGGTGTATATTCCCAGGTAGGTACAGTGAGAAGATTTGAGCCCTAGTTTCTGCCAGGCCTGATGAGCTTGATGGATGGAAAGCCAGACCTTGTGAGGCTTTGGAAGGGGATGAGACACAAGAGAGAACACATTAGCATTCAGTTGATATTGGGCTGTATTAAGAAATTAACAATTTGTTGTGTATATATTCCACCTAATAGTAGTAAATTTGGCTTTCAGGAATTTGTAGATAAATTAGATAATAGGGCCTTTGGAAAGCTCATAGTACTAGAGGACTTTAATTTAAATTGGACTGGCCCTGATGTTTCAGAATTAAATACTGTTTTGTTTCATTCTGGTTTGCAACAATTGGTTACTTTGCCTACTCGACATAACAAATCTAATAATCATACATTGTTGGATTGGATATTATCTAATAAGCCCACTAATGTGATGAAATGTGGCTTGATTTCTGATGCCTTAAGTGATCATCATCCTGTGTTTTGCATATGGAATCACGGTGGAGCAAAGAAGTCTAAGCCATTTATAAAAATTTCAAGATCTTTTACTAATTCTGATTTGCATACATTTTGTTTACAATTGAGTAATGTAGATTGGTCTTATTTACATTCCATTCCTGATGTTAATTTTGCTCTAGATTTTTTTATCACTGAGTTTACACGTGTTTTGGATCAACTTGCTCCTCTTGTTAAAAGAAGGGTTCGAGGGAAGACTTATGGGTGGTTAACACCTTCTTTGATTAAACTTATGAGACAACGGAATAAGGTGTGGAAAATATATAAAAATAGAAATTCTGTGTCTAATTATCATATTTACAGGGCCCTACAGAATCAATGTAAGGCTCGGATAAAGAAATCTAAAATAGAGTTTATTCACCAAAAACAATATGAAGGTCTGTCTAATGCTACAACTTTTTGGAATACAACTAACACTTTGATAAAACCTAATGTTGGTGAATTGAGTCCAATGAAACTGAATGGTGATTTGTTAACTTGTCCTATAAAAATAGCTAATGAGTTTAATGTAAAATTTACTGCTCCAGTTAATTCTTGTAGTGACCAGTCTGATGTGATTCATCAAGGATTTATTGATGGTCTTAACGATAATCGTAAATTTTACTTATGGATTACTACTCCGAAACAGGTTGAGAGGTTACTACGACAAATTAAGAGGGATAGCTCAGTGGGCTCTGATGGTTTATGTCCTTGTTTATTAATAGACGCTGCTTCAGTTTTAGCGTATCCAATTAGTATTATTTTCAATCTGCCTTTTTTGACAGGTATTGTACCTGATATTTGGAAACATTCCTTGCTGGCTCCCATTTTTAAGTCTGGTTCACATCAGCAGTTTGGTAACTATAGACCGATTTCAATTTTATCTGTCCTGGCTAAAGTCCAGGAGAAGATAGTTTATAATCAGTTGATTGATTATGTGGATTCTTTGGGATTGCTGTCTCAGAATCAGCATGGCTTCCATAAAGGAAGAAGCACTGAGACTGCCTTGGTTGAGTTCACGAACACGCTACTGGATGGTATGGATAAAGGTTGTTTGACTGGTGCCGTGTTCGTGGACTTGACCAAGGCATTCGATTCAGTGGACCATCAGTTGTTAATTTCTAGATTAGGGCTTTTGGGAGCAGGACAGTCTTTTTTGGCCTGGGTAGAGGATTACTTAACCGATAGGTCTCAAAGGGTTAAATATGGAGGTGTTATTTCTGAATCTGCAATGGTAAAGTGTGGGGTCCAACAAGGCTCCCTACTAGGACCACTTTTATTTTCTTTGTTTTTTTGACCAGCAAGTGAAATTATATATACCACAATGTGGTTAGCACAAATAATGCTTTTCTAACTCTTTATGCAGATGATGCAGTTATATATATGCAGGGTTCTTCTGCCGAGGACCTAGATGATTCTCTAACAGAAGAAATGTGCAATTTTCAATCATCCCTTCTTGCTTGTAGGATGGTTTTAAATAAATCAAAAACAAAAGTGATGATCTTTGGAACCTCGGCAAGATTAAGAACTGTGGGCCAGTGTCTGGAAGTTAAATCTCTTGACGGATCATTGTTTGATCAAGTGGATACATTTCAGTATCTTGGGGTCTTATTAGATTCTAATTTAAGTTACGAACCTCATTTTATGAAGGTAACTTCGAGAATTCACTGTAGAATGGCCCCTTTATACAGAATTCGTTCATTTCTTACTATGGAGTCTAGGTTAGCTATTTCTAATCATTGTTTAGTTCCTATTGTAAATTATGCTGCTATTGTAACTGATACTGCTTCTGCAACAAGATGGAAATCCACTTTACTATTTCTATAGGAAATCCACTTTACTTCAGCTGATTGCTAAATTTGCTTTAAACTATCCAAAATTGTCTCATCATTGCGAAATTTTGAAAGAGATGGGTTGACTTCTGGTTTCATTAAATTTCCATTATTATGCAGCCAAATTTATACACAGAATTGTTAATTCTGGAGTTCCACAAAAATTGTGTAATTTGTTGAGGCTGTATAATGAGGGCTATTTTTCTAGACATAGGATAGATGGTTTAGTTCTCAAAATACCATTTATGAGAACTAAAAGTGGACAGAGAGCCTTTGCTTATATTGCCCCATCTATTTGGAATGAAATTCCTTGTGATATAAGACAGTTGCGTTCTGCTAAAGTGTTTGCAGATGAATTAAGGATGTTTTTTGAATTCCAATTTAATTGTGAATGTTTTTTATGATTATTTTTTTTTGTAACAAAGACATTTTTGGTCTGCTATATTTGTATTGTGTATGTATGTCTTTTGTATTGTATATGTATAATTTTATGTGGGTCGTACCTGTAAAAGGAACTAGTTTTCCAGCATGCCTACCCGTTAAGCGAATAAACAAACAAACAAGAGCGGAAATCGAATGGTCCTTCATAATGTCTTTTTCAATTTGGGACTATGCTGGAGAGTGAGGGGGGGTGACAGGAGCCTTCCTCTTTTAATGTCTTGGCTACAATAAATGCTATGGAGTACTAGGAGAAGTCAGGTAAGTTCCATCCTCCTGTCAGGTGTTCAGCCCTCAGCTTAGCTTTACTATGTCTAGGCCTGGTTGAAGCCCATAGAAAAGAGCTAATCAGTGTGTTCAACATTTGGTTCCATGTGTCGGGTAGAAGAAAGGGGATGTGAGATAGCAAATGGTATACTCTAGGAGAAAGCAGCATTTTAATCATGGCGATCTTGCCCACCAAGGAGATGTGCAAGTGTGCCCATCTGTTTATGGCAGTTTGAAGTTTAGCCACTAGGGGGTTTAAGTTTATGTCCATTAGGGTCGAATGTTTGGGGGTAAGTCAAATGCCCAGATAATTTATTTCTGATTTCGCCCAAGCTAAATCTTGGGTTACCACACCAACCGATGAGGTGAGAGCATTACAGGGAAGGATTTCAGACTTTGCCACATTGATGTTCAAGCCTGAGAGTTCTCTGAATATTTGTAGTGTAGACCGGATGTGTGAAAGCTGTGTGGTAAATCTTGGGTAAGGATCAAGCAATCAGCTGCATACAACTTAGTGGTATAGCATTTAACTTTGGACTGAATTCCATATATATGTGGATGATTTCTAAGTGCAGCCGTGAGGGGTTCGATAGCTAAAACAAAAAGTAAGGGGGACAGTGGACATCCTTTTCTGGTCCATCTCTGCAGGTGAAAGGGGTCAGAAAGGGCATTGTTAGTGAGGACCCTGGCCGTAGGGCAGGCGTAGAGAGTTTTTATCCAGGTATTAAAATACGGGCCTAGTCTGAAGGTGTTCAGGACTGTATGTAGATATTCCCAGCCTACCGAGTCAAATGCCTTCTTGAAATCAATTGTGACTGCTGCTGCCAGGTGGGGAGTGAAGTCGCTATCTGAATTAAAGGTACTAGAGCCTGGATATGGTCTGAGCTGATTCTGCCCTTTACAAACCCCACCTGGGAGGGGTGGATAATCTCTGGTAGAAATTCCTCCAATCTGGTAGCCAGGACCTTGGCCAAAATTTTGGTGTCAGCATTGATTAATGAAATGGGCCTATAGCTAACGGGGAGGGAGAGATCTTTACCCTCTTTCGGAAGTACGGTAATTATGGCCTCAGATAGAGTAGGAGGAAGCTGCCTACATAAATGGCCTTTGTTCAGCATGTTTGCCAAAGGGGCTGTAATCAAGGGTTGAATCAGTTTGTAAAAATCCACTGAAAACCCATCCCCCTCAGGAGCCTTGTGAGGGGCCAACTTACTAATGGCCCTGCCAATTTCGTCCTCCTTGATGGGTTGGTCTAAAGTTTCTTTTTGTGAGTCAGAAAGTTTAGTGAGGCGAAAGGACTCTATAAATTGAGTGTATGGCTTTTCTCCCCAGCACCCATGGAAAGAGTAAAGTGTTTCATAGAACTCAGCCATAATATTATTAATTGAAGAGGGATTCAGTGAGAACTTCCCTGACCGGTCCCTTAGGCTGATGATAGTTCTTTCAGCTTACCTTTGTTTTAGTCTGTAGGCCTACAACTTGCTAGCCTTTTCTCCCTCAGCTTGATATTGGTGTTGGGCTCTGTGGTTATAGAGCTCCGCCTTGCTGCTTAACAGCGTGTTGATTTTTAATAGAATGGTAGCCAGGGCGGTTATAACTGATGGTGTCTTAAGCAATGAGGGCTTCACTTTATATTTGATCTCCATATTTTTTAAAGTGTTCTCTAGCTGTTTAAGTTCCTGGTCTCTCATCTTCCGTCTATGTGAGGCGAAGCTAATGATTCCTCCCATAATGGTGGCCTTATAGGCCTCCCATGTGTTTGCAGCAGAGGTAGAGGTAGGGGGATTGTTTTGGAAAAATTCCTTAGTAGCCATCTGAAGCCACAGGGCGGAGTCTTTATCAGACAGGAGGAGGGGATCTAACCTCCATAATAGTGATTTGGAGGTACGCAGAGCAGCTATGAAGGTAAGAGAAACAGAGGCATGGTCTGAAAGATAGATTTGGGAGATATCTACCTCAGAGGTGGCCATGGACAGGTTAGGAGCGGTGAGTCAAAAATCTAATCTACTTGCCACTTGATGTGGTGCAGAGAAAAAGGTGAAATATTTTACTGAGGGGTTCAGGACCCTCCACACATCAGACAGCTAGTGCAGACAAGCAAGATCTTGCAGTGCCTGCAGTGTTCTGCAGTGGGGCTCCAGTCTGGCACTGGACCTATCCAGGAAGCTATCTAGTACCAAATTATAGTCCCCTTCCATGAGCAAGTCCGAATCGTCATACGATATATCCATGAGTTTTTGAGAAATGGAATGAAAAAATGTTGGGGAGTCCTCATTTGGATCATATATATTTGCTAGGATCAGGGGGCCTGAGGGAGTAGTTACCTTCATAATGATCTGCCTACTGTCTTCCCCTCTATAGACCTCTTTAGGCTGCCATTGTAGCAATTTATGCAACAGAATGGAAACACCCCACTTGCCTGATTTGGCAGTGCAATGATCTTCGGTGCCCACCCAGTCCCTCACAAGCTTCTCAGCTTCTCTGGAGCATAATTTAGTCTCCTGTTAAAAGGCGGCCTGGGTGCCTAGCTTCTTCAACCGAGATAGTACCGCTTTTCTTTTTATGCGAGAATTCAAACCTCTAACATTCCAAGTAGTAGTTGTGATATCCAAAAACCTTAGCCATTATCAGGATGTTTCCAATCTGCATGCCAACATCTATAATCAAACACTAAGGCCAACATGAGTGTTAGCTGCATTCTAACATATATACTCCGATACCTAAATAAGAGTTCCCATCTTAAACTGAGTAGAATAGCAGCCCTAAGCTTGGCCATGAGGCGCCATCCATACATCTTAGTGGACTCTGTAATCATTTTTGTAACTGTCGGCTTAGCTGATAGGACAGCGAAGAGAAAAAGAAACCTATATGACACCCTGGTATGTTCCAGACGCAGCCAGAGTACAAGCACAACCCAGGGGGTCAGATTAGGTAAGTGAAAGAACAAAACCTCAGCTGAAGGGCAGGTCAGTGGACTGAGTATGTGGTCGGAACCTTGAGTAAGCTGAGATGTCTCACCGAGGATATTGTAGGGGGTGAAGTCTCTTTCCGACCAGGGAGAAGGGAGACAGTCCAACAACTCCCAACGGCCCACGACTATACCCGAGGGGTTGGGGTAGTGCCAATAAAGGGTGGGATTCAGACCACACAATGTGGTTAGCACAAAACGTGCATCCTAACCATCAAAAACATTGTAGGGGGGTGCCAGCTCTCCATATCATGGAGTAGTCTGCACCCCCAATCATTGTAGCCTATCTTGAGCTAGTGATTATGGAAGAGAAGGGAAGACCAGTATACAGCTAGTTTTAAGGTGAAGTTGCAGATTAACTGTAATTTAGTATAGATGTATATACTACTAGCGGGATGGTAAGTACAGGTCAACAGAAATTGTGCATTGTCCCTCTCGCTAACAAATGATGTTATCCCTGCTATATCAATGCCCCCAGAATGACTCTGTAATCATACAGTGTCCTCACTTAAATTCAGAAGAGGGGGCACAGCGAATATGGTCCAAACACTATATGAGATTTAGTGGCATCTTAAAACAAACAGTGGCCACTCAAACAAGAATTAATGCAGTACTCATCAAACTTATGAAACCTTATAAAACCCTATTGGGCCCCAGCCTAATCAGCCACTAACATATCCCTTGTCATGAGATTCTGCTTACAATCTTCATTCAGGGGCCCTCTTGCTTTACCCCTGATGTGAGCCATCCCCTGAATGGCAGAGCATCTTATGAGTATAAGGCAACATCCTTGTATTACAAGAGTGGCCTTGAGGGCCAGAAAGCCATAAGGGTTAAGGAACAACCTGTCAGGGGCTCCTGGAAGAGATCCAGGTCAATACCTCCTGGCTGAAAAATGCAAGAGCCTGATGGTTGGATAGGGAACTTGAACAGACCAGGGAAAACCAAACGCTGCTATATATTGCAGTTGCTAAACTCCCTTATGGCCCAGGCAACTGCCGTGTTACCTCAATGGAGGGGATTAACAAACAGAAAAGTCCCCCGTAAGCAATTTTGAAACTGATCAGCACAGTTAACCACCCAATACATTCTCCCCGGGTTCTGAGCTACATTTAAGCAAAGCAGAGAGCAAGCAGTGCAGCTGAGAAAAATGGGGAAAAGGGATAGGTTCATCCCAGGGATTAAGTTAAGGATGCCCTGGTGTTTACCCACCAAAGCAGTCGCTAGGCCTCACAATTGGAGAGGGGCACTATGCCCAGTAAAAGCTAGGAAAGCCAGGGGTTTCAGCCACACCACTTATCTCTGCACACACAAATGAATGAACTTGTAGCCCTGGGTCCTTCACCCATCCTGCGTCTTCTCCGAAAAGGTTGTGGCGCTTCCAACTTACCGAGGGCTCTGAGGATCATCTGCCCAGTCCTTCTCAAGGGGAGCCCAGTCGGCCATCTCATCTGCAATACTCAGGTGGAGTGCGTCCTCATGGCTAGCGCTCCTTTCAGGCAAAATCAGGGCTGCTGGAACCAAATTTCCAAGTTGCTTACATTGATATGATAATTTCATGTGCATGGAATAGGCGGATGAACTGTCACTCCCTGAAATCGGATGGGCCCACTGCCAGCTCCTCAAACTATTTATTTGCAGTTTCTCTAAAGAAGATGGAAAGGCCTTCGCAGGCTTGCCAGATGCTTTCTTCCATTGCCTGCCCCTATGTTGCATCTGCCACTTGGATCTCAGAGCTGGCGCTGGGGGAGATCTAGAGTCATGACCAGGAGTGCATTCCAGTGGGGCTGATGTATCCATGAGCAGCATGGCTTCATCACAAGGCAGAGGAGTTGGAGTTCTCTGTGGCCTGGATTTGCCTCCGATATCCTCCAAGAAGAGTTCCACCTCAGCCGGAGAGTTAAAGGTAAGCTGCTCTCCTTTGTACAACACCCGTAGCTACAAGGGGTATCTTAGAGAAGTAGGCAGGTTTAGTTTATAGAGGGCATGTGTCTCCAGGAGAGATCATATCAGTAGTCCTGGAATATCTGAACGGGAGCCCCATCCCATCGCAGTGTTCTGAGGTCTTGTGCCACCTTCAGACACATTTCTTTAACTGGCTACCTGGAAAATGTACACAGGATTGGGCGAGGTCAGTCTCCTGGCTGAGGTTTTGGGGCTAGTGACCTGAGGGCACTTTCCGGCTCCAGGGCAGAGAGGTTATTCAGCTTCAACATGAGTGGAAGAGAAGTCTGCAAGAAGGAAATCATATCTGGGCCCTCAGCCCCTTCTGGTAGTCCCACAATCCGAATGTTTTTTCTTCTCCCTCTATTTTCAAGGTCATCGACCTTGGCCAGTAGGTACTGTATTTGGCTATGATGATCCCTAACTTGGAGGAATTGATCATGTAGAATTTGGTCTTGTCATTTAACCTGAAGTTCAGTATCCTCCACTCTGGAAGTTAGTTTTCAACGTCCTTTTTGGTATTAGAGGAGATGGAAATAAGTGCAGCTGTATCAATTAATACTTTGTTTAGCATGGAGGTAAAAATACCCAATTCTTGGTCCACTGAATGAGTAAGGGGGATCTGAGATTCGATGGAGTGGGCCATCTCCTATTTTCAAGGGAGCTCCCCAACTAAAGCCTGGTGGTTTGAACCTGTCTTACAGGCCTAAGGTGGCAATAGAGATTGAGCCTGGTCCTTTTTTAAGACATCCCCCTTCCCTGCCCTCTGGGAAGCATATAGATGCTTGAGAAACCAGTGTAAACACATGGCTAAATCCCTGAAGCAGTGCTACTTCCATAACCTTTAGAAGGACAGTCTCGGTGACCACAGAAAATTCTGGGAATCTATTGGCTCCATTCCAAACCCACAAACTGGCAAATCAGCATTGCAGCTTCATTCCCCCTCAGGCTTGGTGACTGACCCTCAGGAAGTTGCCCGGGCCTTCAATAACAAATTTGCTGACCTCTCTGTGCTCCTCTCCAAGCTCCCAAGTGATCAGCCCAGTGGTGCAGCTGCTACACTAAATTCAATTCCTCCCTCTCAAGCCTGTCTTCCTCCATACCCCCTTTTTATTTTAAGTCTGTTTCCTCTCTTGAAACAACTAAACTCCTCAAATGCCTCCCCAACAGTAGCTCCCCCGGGTCTGACGGCCTCTTCCCCATCTTCCTTTGGCTCATCTCCCCTGCCATTTTCAGACCCCTCACTTTCATTTTTAACCTTGCCCTAGCCACATCTATCATGCCCGCCCTGTGGAAAACTGCTAAAGTTATCCCCATCTTCAAAGTTGGTGACCCCCAGTTCACTTGATACTTACCAGACTATCTCCATCCTCCCTCACCTAAGTAAGCTCCTCGAGAAAGTCATCCACCACCAACTTACTTAATAAATCTCTAAGTTCAGCCTTCTGTGTAGCCAGCAACATGGTTTTCACAAAAATCATAGCACTTCCACTGCCCTTACACTGCTGACAGACCACATCCTCATGAACATGGACAATGGGCAGACAACCAGCGCTGTATTCGTTGACCTCTCCAAGGCTTTCAACTTGGTGAACCATGCCATCCTCCTCTCGAAGCTACATCTCCTTGGCTGTTCCCACTTGGTAACAAACTAGTTCAGGAGCTACCTATCTGACCACTGCTAATATGTCTGCATAGGCTTGCTCCTCCACCCTGTTGTCTCTACTGGAGCTCCTCAGGGCTCCATTCTGGGCCCCCTGCTCATCTCCTTATTTTTAAACTCCCTTCCCTCTGACTGTCTTACCTGTCACTCCCTTCTCTATACTGACGACCTTGTCGTTTTCTTCAGTGATAAATCCCTTTCCTGCATTTCCTCTATTCTCAACCAAAACTATTATGCTGCCCACAATTGGTTCACAGCCAATCTCCTCCTGGTCAACGTTAAGAAAACCAAATCCATGCTGTTCGGGTCAAAGTCTTACCTAGCCAAACTTAAGTCTCCCTCCGCCCTCAACATATTCTCCCCAGATGGCCAGGTTCTCGAGGATGTTCAGACCTTCAAGTATCTAGGTGTCCAGCTTGACCCCCCTCTCCTTCTCTGAGCACATAAACCCAGCTGTACACAGGATACACCAAAAGCAGGGAACAGCCTACACATTCTGACACTACCTCATCCCTGAGGCCCGTCTAGCCATTGTCCAGGGTAACCTACTCCACACACTCGATTACTATTCCATTATCTATGCCAGCTCATCCTCCACCCTCACAGCCACACTCTGCTCTACCTACAATAGTGCCTGTCCATTTTCCTTACTTGCACCTTTTGCCACCCACCACTGTGTTCTCTATCAATCTCTTGGTTGGCTCCCCCTACAAGTCCATTTCAATTTCTCCATCTACAGCTTTATTGATAATGCAATCCACACTGACCAGGATTCCTTCCTAAATGGGATCCTCAGAGTCAGAGCCATGAGTCACTGTCTATACTCTATCACCACCCCCCCCATGTTGTCAGAGCATCTACCAACATGGGCATGAAAGCCCTGTCAGTAGTGGCCCCCTTGCTATAGAATCAGCTGCCTACTGAGCTCTGTGCTCTGGACACCCACCGCCTGTTCAAATCTTGCCTCGAGGACTGGCTCCTATCTTAATACTACTGCCATTACTTCCCTGAGTAATTTTCCCCTCCTCCTGAAAGACATTCTCGCCCCTAGTCTGTTCTAGTATATCCTCTCTTGTCTCCCTGTTCATTTGAAATTACTTACTATGCATTATTGTTTCTATACCCAATTATTGTAATTTGACAGCTGATATATCCTTCTTTAGCACTCTGGACATCATTGTATAAACTTGCCTACATGTTATAAGTTATCTGTACAGTGCTTTCTTTGCTCCTGTGCCATTGTCTTGGCCCGGGTCCTGCCTGAAAATGGTCCCTGGGATCAGTGTACTTACCTGTTTATCAAAGTCATAAATAAATAAATAATGTACTACTGGACCTGAGTCAAACGTTTCCTTTTACTCCTGGAAATGAGTTCCCCTGGGGTCCCTTCCATTTCCACTGCTGATGTTTAGTATCACAGTGTCAGGCCCCCCCATCACTGCACTGTACATACAGTGGGGCAATAATACTTTATATCCATACTGATTTCATATAGATAGGTATGTTATACTGTTACAGTTAATATGTTTACTGCCAGAGGCTTGCAGAGGGCCCCACATTTGAGGTGCAGCATCTCCTGCAAACTGTCACCCCACACTGATGTCCCCAAAGGTAGTGCCCTTATACTCTGGCCCTTGCACTGTGGTCTGCTGATGGAGGATCACTTGTGAGAAGGTCTCTGAAATAGAGAAGTATAGCCCTACCCATAGTCAGACCCACATCCCAGTTAACCTTTCCGGACACCATCTGGACTCACAATTTGCAATGGTATAGTGGCAAGCTTAGATGGCTGAAAGTAAAAGGGCAGAGTCTGGAACATTTTTGGAAATGTTTGGTTCTCTGAATGACAGCATGTCTCAGATAATTCACTATAAGGAATATCAGATGGCAAGTACCCTCTGAAAGTCAGAGTTCATGTCTCAGGTGATTGCTTAGGAAGAATAAGGCAGCTCAACTCTTCCACACAGTGGACAGAATAATTTACCCTCCCTAACTACAGTCTGAGCTGGGAGAGTGCTATCCTCAGTTAAATTCAAGGAGTTTGGACAATTCTTCTATGACAGACTGTCCTTCATCAGAGCTGTGATCTCTACAAGGGGTCTGGCAGTTCCTAGTCTGTGAGGAGCAGGGGTCCTCTATTCTTTTGGAGAGAGTTTCAGCTGGTTATAACAGAAGAGGTGCTTACTGCTCAGTGTGATCTCTGAGCCGCACTCCACTTAGTGTAATTTTGATCCAGGCCCTATATGGCGGATAGTAAACTGATAAACGGTCCTATGTCAAGTCTTTGCTGCTTGAGGAAGGATGATTTCCCATGGCTCTGAAGACAGTAGTAGTGAAACGACTTCTCTTGAGTCTATCACTGGATCCAGACTCCCTAACAAATTACAATCTGGTTTCAGCTTTCCCTTTCTGGGGAAGATTATTGAGAAGGTGGTGGCAGTGAAGCTTGTGGCTCACCTGAAGAAATTTAATATCAGTGGACTATTCCAGTCTTTTTTCAGGCCTTGGCATAGCATGAAGACTGCACTCATCAAGATTTTTATTGACCTGTTCCTGGAGAGGGATATAAGAGATCACTCTATTGTTCTACTGTCTCTCATTGGCTTTAGATACAGTGGATTAAGGGGTTTTGTTAGGACATTTGCAGGAAAACAAGGATCCTAAAAGAACACACTTTGAATGGTTTGATTCATTCCTATGTGGGAGACCTGAGTGTGGGAATATTCTCGTCATGCCCTGTTGCAATTGCCAGTGTGCTCCAGGGTTCAGTGCTTTCCCTGATGTTATTTGCCATACACTATGCACATTGCCTTTGGGAGTGGTCATTAGGCAGTACAAGTTGGGTTTTTGCTGCTGTGCAGATGATACGCAGCTGTACCTATCCATTATGTCAAATGGGAGTGAACTGATGTCTATGCTAAGTCAAACTATACAAGAAATCTCTGCCTGAATGGATGTCAGTTAGCTGAGCACAAATTTGGGAAAAACTGAGTTGTTGCTAGTGGGACCCCATCCTCATGGGTGGGCTAAGTTGGGTGGTATGCCAGTTTTACTATCATTAAATGACACCACAGTGAGAGGCATGGATATGGTCAAGAATCTGGGGGTCATTACGAATTGCAAGCTGTCATTACAAACATCAAGTGGTGTTGGTGGTCGGTAGTGGATTTTTCTAGTTAAGAAGCATCAGGAATATACCCCAGATTAAACCACATCTAATGTATGGGACCTGATGACCTTGGTCCATGCCATTCTTACCTCCTGATTCAATTACTGTAACCCTCTCAACTTAGGGCTTTAGGAAAGTATGTGTGCCACCTGCAAATTGTATAAAATGCTGTGGCCAGAGTGACTGCCAGTACAGCAGTCTTGCAACACATCTCCCTGTGTTCCATGATCTGCAGTGATCACAAAATAAGTGGAAAAGCACTTTCAAGATTGACAAGGCCCTGCACAAACTAGGCCCGAGCTACCTAAAAGATCTTTTTGCCTTTTTGCATTGGGATGCACTCCCCACTCCACTGAGGATAATTTATTGGCTATGCTAAGATTCTGCTTAAAATAATCTGCCAATCAAGCATTTGTGATTCCTGCATCTATCATCTGGAACTCCTTGCATAGTCATTTCAGGAGTTCTCTCTCAGTGGAGGCATTTAAAACAAGATATGGTCTGAGCCTATATGGCTGTATAGAGCTTTTGGGATGCTTTTACCCATTATTTCTAATGAATTTGAACAATGCAAATCTGCTAATAGGCAGTTTCAATGTGGGCTTCCTTTTACACATTTTTATAATCTGTTTTCCTAGAATATGTCTGCTGATTGCTATATGTATAGGCTGGACAGTTCACAGAAGACATGGCATCTTATTTTCAATGGGGCTCTGCAGCTACACAATATTATGCTGCATTGCATAAAATCAGAACACACTAAAACCGATATTTTACATCTGGAATAGGTTTACCCTGAACAAATACATTATAAAAATGGTAAAATCATGACTCCACTGAAAACAAGATGTTGCATCTAATCTGGGACATCCTGAGTAAACACAGTGCAAAAATTCATAAAATGAAGATCACAATGACAATGAGATGTAGCACTAAATCCTTTGGTCAGTTTTCCCGCATGATATTTTGCCGTCGGCGATATCCAGATTAAGTTTCTTCCTGAAGTTCAATAATGCCGCACTGTAGAAATACCACCGACTGCTGACAGCAATCATATACTATTTATTTTTGTGCTATGCCCCCATTTAATAATGCTGAAATCCTCAAATAGCTCCGATTGTTATAGCCCCATTGAGAGCTCTGCAGCCCTACCATCTGATGTCCGACAGCTTACAAGAAATCCAGGTCTTAAGCCGACTGCTGACATCTGCTTTAGAATACTAATTTGCAACTGAAGTCTGACAGATTGCTCGGTACCTGTTCTCCTTACCTTTGCAGGTGTTACCACACAACTGCAGGACTGAAATCTAGGCAACGTGCAATCTGGGCTACATTAAGTAACTAGGTTACAGCACCCAGCTTTCTCCCTGTTCTCCCTACTGATATATCCACAATGGCCAAGGCAGCAACAATGGTTTGTCGTGTTGTCCCATCTCAGAAAGGATGTGACAAGCTCTGTGTAGGTGGCTACTTGTTGGTCACGGAGAAAGTCCAAGGTGAGCAGTACTATTGGTGCTGTCAGTACCACAAGTCTAAATACTGCCACAGATGAGCGATTACTGTCCTGCAGGATGGACAGCATCTGTTGGTGAGTGAAGCAGCTCATAATCACTCACAAGATGCTGCCGATGCACCCATGGCAGAGGCAATGGCTACTTTGAAGTGGCAGGCAGTGAACACTCACGATAACCCTGCACAGTTAGTGCAGGAAGCAACGTCCAGTGTCCCTCAAGAGTTGTACCAAAGCGTGCCACGTAAACAGGCACTACTGCAAGAAGTCAAGCATGCATAAACAGCAAATCTGACCACAGAGTCATGAGCAATTGCAGAACTGGGTGTTCCGAAGGTGTTGACCATGCTGAATGGGCAACCACGGTTGCTAAAAGACTCTGCAGTGGGGGATGACCGGTTTCTTCCATTTCCTTGGATTCCATCTGCAAAGTGGAGATCTTTATCCCTATAGTCTGTACCTGACTCTCATTGCTGGTCTGTGGTATTGGGGAAGTGTCCCTCTCTGTGGTCTAAAGGAGATGATAGCAGATTATAGTCTTCACTATAGAGACTGAAGTTCTGGATAATGAACGGAACATTCCGTACCGTCCCATGTCTTTTCAGGCAGCTCTATTCTATTCATGCCCCTCTTGGCCCAGAAGAAACTTCCCACATTGTCCCTCTAGTTTTCATTTTGATGACATCCAAATTGCAAAACAGCTATGGCAGGTTGTTTCAAGACATGCAAGAGCTGGCTGATGAAGTGGACATATTTTTAGCACCACAATATATTATCACAGATTTCAAGCAAGCAGTGATTAATTCATCAAAGCAGGAGTTCCCTGACACTATCAATAAGGGGTGCCTTTTCCATTTAGGCCAGATAGTGAGATGCCGAATACAGGCACTGGGCTTGACTCCACAGTATGGGTCTGATTTAGAGTTCAGCCTCCTTTTGCGGCATGTTGTTGCACTTGCCTTTTTGCCAGCAGAAGAAATAAAAATAGCGTACGTGGAACTCAAAGGAATAATGCCACTAAATGCAGAATCACTACTATTGTGGTTTCTAAGAGAATTACATCTTAGGCAGAGTGTGGAGGCAAATGAAAAACAAACCCTCTATCAGAAGCCCACCCATTTTTCCACTGGAGTTCTGGTCAGTTAATGACCAAATAGAGTAGCATTCCCAGAACCCAAAACAAGGTGAAAGCTTGGCACCGACGACTTGGTGCATTAGCAGGTTCTTCACATGTAGGTACCTATGGCTTCATAGAACACCTGCAGAAGGAGGCATTACTCGCAGAGACCACATGTGAAAAAATACTGAGAGGCTTGCCCAGGTCACTGGTGAAGAAGAGGTATTGTAAGAGGGAGGAAAAGATCATGACAGTGCTAAGCATTAAACAGCAGAACTTAACCTTGGATATTTTGCAGGGAATTGCACACAATCTGAATATCTGAATACTTTTCAGAGACTTTAGAATTTTAACACTTGTAATAAAGTTATGTTTTTTTAATGGTTCTGATATTTATGGATTACATGCCTGATTAATATGCTTGATGGACTACAGGAAGCTGAAACCTGATGGATTACAGGAAGCAGAATCTAATCTGGACATTTTGGGATCAGGAAAGGGAATGGTGGGTACATTCCAGGATTACTGTATTCGGGATTCTGTAATTTCAGTCATATGTTAATTTGATATTTTTAAATGCGGGATTTCGAATGGAGGGATTTAGGATGGATCCTGTCCCCAACGCTATCCTGGATAGAAAATATAGGATAGAAACATAGAAACATAGAATTTGACAGCAGATAAGGACCGCTTGGCCCACCCAGTCTGCCCATTTCCCTACCTAATGGCTAAGCTGCAGATCCTAGTTAACCAGCAGCCTACTTCTTTCTACCCCCAACCCCTAGAATTGCCTTATGGCTGTCCTATGCATGGTTGAATTCAATCACTGTTTTTGACTCCACAAATTTAAATAGCTAGTGGAGCCAAAATAGACAGATAGGAAAATAATACAAATTGTAAGTAGTAGTCGGTTGTACTGTTTTAGTTCTGAAGTATTTTTCCTTTTTCTTTTGCTCATCAGAAAGTATTCTATGTGGTAGTATTGTGCTGGACATGTGGAATAGCTCTTAGCCTGGCAACTGACATAGTTTTTTCTACTGCTCCACATTACATCATCAGCATTGTGATCTCACTGGCTGTGACATCACAGGTGAATGACCTGGCAGTCACTGACTTGCTGCTCCTATGTAGCAGTGATGTCACAGTCATTGCGGTCACAATGCTGATAATATACTGTGAGGCAGTAGAGTAAGATATGTCAGCTGTCAGGCTAAGAGCTGTTCCACACATCACACCTACTAATATCAGGTAAACAATCTTCTAATTAAACAAAGGGAAAATAAAAATTACCTCAGATATAGCAGGTAGTGGTTGGCTGTTTTTAACATCTAATATTAGTTTTAGGCAGTACACTAGCTCTTTAAAGGAACTTCACTGTGTTCACTGACATAAACAGTTTCTTTATTGTTTTATAATATATTAGATTGCAGTATTTATTTTAAATCTTGTGGTCATGAGGTGGTGTGTGTGTGTGTGTGTGTGTGTGTGTGTGTGTGTGTCTGTGTGTGTTTGCTATAGCACAATATATTTGTTCCCAGAAAGCATAGTAAAAAATGCCTGCTGATTGCTTTATAATTGCTGTAGCACGGATAGTTCACACAAGACCTGGCATATATCTGAGACAGTGCTTATCACACAGTATCTTAAGAGGGTAAAAAACAGTGTAAATCTTTGTACATTTGTTCCTGGGAAAACATGACATTTATGAGGTATGAATCTTTCTTGAAAGACAATACTTGCTCAGCTGAAGCTTCTAGCGAGAACATGTTTAAATGCTAAGTATTTAAATGTACAAGTGGTTGCATTTCAAAGGGGGTTAAAAATCTCTAGTTTAATAGACAACTAATATTTAACAAGCTGTTTCAGTTTCCTAATGGCCACCTGATAAGCAGCTTTAGTGCTGCCTTCAACATTCTAAACAGAAAGAAGGGAGTATTTTATTTCATTTGGCATAGTGATTCATAGATGTGGAAGGATACATTGAAATGTCTAAAAAAAGTGAGCCATGTTCTTCCATTTTTCCAGCTACAGATAGCAAGATGGCTGTAGGCTCCGCCCACAGCCATAAAAAAGGATTGGAATCACTATGGCAATGCATAGCTTGGAATGTTGGCACATGTTTTCTTTTGTGTTTTTTTTTTTTTTTTTGGTTCTTATCAAATCCTAATATTTACTATTTAGTCCTGTTACAAAGCAGAATAAAGTATTACTGTATCCTCTATTGGGTATGTATTCCTTTTATGTGTAAAACACTGGCTAGACAACTGGACAAAGGGGGTAATAGTAAATGGAGTCCATAGTGAAGAAAGGGGGGGTTGCTAGTGGGGTACCACAGGGTTCAGTACTAGGGCAGGTCCTTTTTAGTGTCTTTATAATTGACATTGCAGAGGGACTGGAAGGAAAAGCATGTCTCTTTGCAGATGACACAAAGATCTGCAACAGGGTTAATATGCAAGGTGGGGTGGAAAGGATGAAAAGGGACCTGGCAAGGTTGGAGGAATGGTCAAATGAATGGCAGCTTAGATTCAACGCAAAGAAGTGCAGAGTAATGCACCTGGGAGACAAAAACCCAGGGGAAGAGTACACAATAGGAGATGAGATACTGATAACAAAAATGGAAAGGGACATGGGGGTATCCATATAAGATGACATAAAGCTTAGCCAGCAATGTGAGAAGGCAGTAAGGAGGGCTGAGGGGATACTGGGATGCATATGGAAAGGTATCACCAGTAGAAAACAGGAAGTTGTTGGCCTTCTGTACAGACAGTTGGTAAGACCCCATCCGGAGTACTGTGTACAGTTCTGGAGACCCTATCTCTGCAAAGACATAGACAGGGTGGAGGCTGTCCAGAGGAGGGCAACCAACATGGTGCAGGGTCTGCACCAGAAAACATATGAAGAAAGACTAAAGGAGCTTAAGATGTATAGCCTCAAGGAAAGGAGGGAGAGGGGGGATATGATAGAAACTTTCAAATACCTCAAGGGAATCAATGAAGTCCAAGAGGGTAGCATCATTCAGAAAATGACATGTGCAAGAACAAGGGGCACAATTTGAAGATAGAGGGGGACAGCTCAGAGGTAATGTGAGGAAGTATTTCTTCACAGAAAGGGTTGTAGATGCATGGAACAGCCTTTCTGAGGAGGTCCTAGAGTTAAAATCAGTGGGGGAATTCAAGAATACATAGGACAGACATAAGGCAATTCTAGTGGGGGGTAGGAGGAAGTGGGCTGTTGGTTAACTAGGATCTGCATCTTATCCGTTAGGTAGGAAAATTAGCAGACTAGGTGGGCCAAGCAGTCCTTATCTGCCATCAGAGTCAATGTTTCTATGTTTCTATGATTATTTGTGCTCTGTACTTACTCTGTGAAGCATCCTGAGCCTGTGGGATAGATACTACCGTGCCCTTCTCTAGTCATAAAGTAATCTAATTATCAGGGTTTTTTTGGCTACTTCTGCATGTTACTAAGGTAGTATTACTGTAGAGTTTTTACTTTCTTTAGCTTTTTTTTTAGGAATAGATTTTCAGTAATGCAGATACTGAGTGTAAAAAAGAATGGTGGCGTCCTGTGGCATCAGTTTAGATCTATTTGAATTTGTTGTTACTAATTTTAGATGTTTAGATGAAACTTCAGTGAGTGACATGTATAAATATGCTTGGATATTTATTCATTGTTTTGGTAAAGAGAAGGACCATGTGTAGAGTTTGGGCTTTGTGACATTTGTTGCTGAATAGGGTCAGTAAATATTATATAAACAAAAGTGGGGAAAACCTAATGTTTGAACAATATTGCATATGGAGTCTCAATTGGGTCTGAAAGGTGAAGGACATAGGAAAACAATAAAACACCAGCGCAGACCGAAGTATGCTAAAATGACTTATTGCACACTGGCAAGAAAAATGCTCCTAGAGCCTTGAGGTTCACTGCCTCTTTGTATGGGAGCTCTGTTTGAGTATACTTCCGTTTCCACTGGTTCTTTGTGGACTTTGCTTCATTGCTACAGTATATTTCTGGCTGCATCTGAAGAGCCTAGTTAGAGCAAGGACCATTTGGAGGAATTACATGGCAAGACAATGCCTTTGAAATTTACATTTCATATATGAAGTGATCTGAATAGAGACATAAATGTCTTTAACAGTTTCACTCAGTAACCCCTGATGTGCAGATATAAATAAGCAAAACAGTCTTAAAAGTAAAAAAAATCTAGTGAAATGTGTGGTAAATACCAGCCAATGTCAGTGGCACTAATTTGTTTTACTGCAATTCCTGAAGTACAGAGATTTAGAAACGAATGTTCTATAGAATATTCATACTGTTAACTACATCCTGTACACATGCGATTACAGTTATTGCACTAGTGATGCAATACAAGTGTGAGTACATGAGCCTCTAACAATTGCAGACCTCACCACATTCAATTTCCCACAGATGCACGTTTCATGCATATTCACTCTGTCTTTATAATATCAACAGCAGCAGCAGCAGCAGCAAACCCATCTGTGCACTGTATGTTCTTCTGCCTACAACTACTCTAGCATATTTTGCAGAGATGATACTTTACCACATTGTTTACCTTATAATTGTGACTACATGTAGGTATTTTCAGAGTAGAGTGAATATACATTATACAGTATCGTACTGCTCCTGTTAACCAATACACTGTTTATACCTTAAAGTAATGTTAAATGTATTCTTTCTACCAGTGAGATGTGAAGCTATTAGTGTAACTCAGTCAGAAGCATCAATAACCAAACCAGCTGGGAGCTTTGTCTTCATTAACTGCAGAGTGGATGTCAGCAATTTTAACAGTGCAACTATTCACTGGTACAGATCCCAGTATGGAAGAGGGATAGAATGGATTTCATATTACAAATCAGGTTCTGAAAAAAAGACTGCAGAATGCTATGATGGCAGGTATTATGTGACTAAAACAAGAGAAGACAAGTCATGTGCGTTAGTTATACCAGCCACCAAAAAGGAAGATGCTGGCACTTTTTACTGTGCTGTATGGGATAACCACAGTGATATAGGGTAAATGAAACCACATACAAAAAACCCATCAGCAATCTGCAATAACATGGCAATGCAACTGAAATTGTAAATGTCAAAAGATGCATGAACAGTAATTTCCATTGTTACAGTTAGGCCCTGTACACATCAGGCCACTTAAAATGTTTTAAGGTGCTTAAAACGTTTTAAGTCGCTCAAACACGGCGCCCATCCACATTTAAGCACGGTTTCAAAGCGTGTTAAGAAACCGTACTTAAACCCTGCTGTGAGCTAGTCTCAAGTCCATTTTCAAAAACGTTTTAAAGGAGGAAAGCGTGTTACCTTTTGGTGTGGATGGGCGTGTGATTTTTCCATCAATTAGGGTGCCAACATAACCGTGGTACAATCGCGGAGGATTACTGAGTTTAAAAACGTTACTCGCTGCTGATGGAGATGGAAGTTCACCATGTTACAATCGAGTTCAAACTCGGTGAACAATAATGTGGACGGGCTACTGTGGTAAGTTTTAAAATGTTTTGAAACCGTTATTTAAAACGGTACAAATCTTCACTTGTAATGTGTACAGGGCCTTAATGTCACTTACAGCACAAATGTTAACTAATTGTATGGAAATCCATTTCAGGGTATGAAAAAGATGCAGATTTTTGGGGCAGGTTTTTTTGGTCTTTTTTCTCCCCTAGCCCCAGTCTGCTTTCCTTAATGTCTTGGCATCCCTTCGGTCATCCAGCTGCCGTCCTGAAGATTTCCCAGCTCCCATTCAGGTCCCACAGCTTCTACCCCCATGGCTTGCCCCCCACACTGGGGGGGCAGAAGAGAGCCACCCATGCCCGTCCACCATACCATGATCCAGTATGCACCTCGCACCTTCAGAGCCGAGTGGTCCCCCATAGAGAGACCCATCATTCCACCATGACTGGAGCCATTTTTCCACTTTTTCCTGGCTTAGCATGGGCTGGGGTGTGCAGTGACACCAATGGAGGGAGCAAGCATGCGTCCACATGCGCTCCCTCCCAGCGCCATGCCCCAAACTCACCCCCTTCTGTGCAGTGCCAGCACACCACTCCCCAGCCTCTCCTAGAGGTCTCTAATGTGTCAACAACTGGTGACCCCCTCCTCCGGAGAGGGAAAGCAGTCCACAGATGCTCAAGCCCTCTCCGCCTCTGCTGACCCCTGGCAACCCAAATCCATTCCCGAACCTGGGTCACCAGCATGGAGCGAGGTACAGAGTCCAGCGCCTCAACCCTCAGTGCCACCGGGCTGGGAAAGATGCAGATTTAAAGTATGTGCCTTTAAGATCCTTTTTCCAATACTTTAACAAAAAATATTTGCTTCCCTCGAAAGAAATGTAGTATTTTTTTATGTTTATGTGTGTATGTGTGCACAGCAAACATGTTGTTATGAAGAATGGCATTTCAGAGGCATCTCACTGCCACTGCAATGTGCTCACCAGTGACAGACAAATGACCAGGCACTCTGGTCATGGCACTACTCACTGTGTGGTGGGTGGAAACTGCACACAGGTTGAAAGAAGCCAGAAGGTCCTATCAGACAGTGGCTAGATTTATTTCATCTATATAACATTGCTGTTCATTTCAGCTACATAACGAATGTCAGTAAATCTTTGTGGAGCGAGTAAATATGGGTGCAAAATTCTGCACACAGCATTATTCAGACTACAAAGCAGTTGAAAGGTATGCACTACAATACAGAGCAGAGCTCTGCCAGCGGAGTCCCTCGTAGTGTTTTTTTTTATTTTATTTTAATCCCTGTTCCAAACCTGGGGTGCCTGATCCCCAATGCCAGCTACTAGCCCTCCACCTGATCCATTTCCACTATGTGACAGTGGGGAGTTCACCCCCAGTGCTGCCAAACATGACACCAACACTGGAGTGCAGAGTCCCCAGTGTCAGTAACTCAAATAAAGAAAACCATCCCTTGCAATCTATTTTAATCTTTTTTTTTAAATCCATGTAAATGAGAAAATGGTCCCATGATGTCTGTGCCACTGCCATTTCCCCTTCCCCATGTGACCCTCCCACTCAGCATTTACCAACCCACAAACCTCCACCCCTTATGTATTTACCAGTGATCCAATATCATGATTCTCTCCGAATCAGAAACATGTCACAAACTAAAGTCACAACACTCCCCTCTCTCAAGTACAAGAAAAGTAAGTCCACACAATGGGGCTTTGTCAAAGGATATTGCCCATGAGGTGAAATATTAGGAATTTTCTGCTCCCTGTTGCTGCGGTGATTTTGTTTCTGCATGTCTTACAGCAATAATGTGAAGGAAGATTATTATAGTTCATATAGACTCCCTTATTTATGCTGGAGAGAGGTGAGTGCCATAACTTTTGTTTGCAACTTGGTATCAAATGTCACCTGGCACCCAGTCCTCTGAGTTACTGTCCTGTGTAAAAACCAGAGACTCATCTTCACTCTTCAGTGCCAGTCCGGGAACTGAGGAAATCAGGTTTGCAGTCAATGTATTTGATTTAAGCAATAATGCACAACAGTGGTGGTTGGGCATGAGACAATTAGGGAACAGTTGCTATCAGTTCTGGGAATGGATGTAGGCATCATGAGGGAACCCGTAAATCCCCAAGCCAGGAGGATTGCATGTTCCAAGGGGGACCTGCTGAGCCACAGTGAGGGAGAGAGAGAGAGAGAGAGAGACAGAGATGAGGATCGTTGAGAGTAGCTCTCTATGTAAAGGAAGGGATAAAAGCAACTGAACAAAAGAGTAAACAGGTAGCAGAGGAGGTACCTTGGAGACTGGAAAGGGCACCACAGTCCACACGGGGTTGTGTACAGACCCCCATTTCAGCAGGAGGGACTGGACAAGGATATGATAGAAGGCATTCTTAGGATGGCAGAGAAAGGGGAGGTACTGTTGATGGGAGACCTGAATATGCCAGATGTTAACTGGAGCACATTTGCTGCAGCCACATCCAAGAGCAGGACCATTCTTGATGCCCTGCAGGTGGCAGACCTCAGAAAGCTAGTTTCGGAACCCATTCGTGAGGGAGCAATCTTAGACCTCATACTCTCAAATGGGGGCAGTGAGAGGATCTCAGATCTAGAAGTGGGTTGCCATCTGGGAACAAGTTACCATCAAACAGTCTGGTTCACATTAAACTCAGCTACAGAGTCAAGCCATACAAAAGTCAGGGTACTGGACTTCAGGAGGGCTGACTTTGGCAAGATGGGAGAGTGCCTCAGAAAAGCACTAGCAAACAGGCTAGATGGAGGTGTGGAGCAACAATGGTGACTCATCAAAACTGCCATCACAGAGGCAAAAAGCCTTTGTGTGAAGCAAATAAATAAATCAAAATGAAAGAAAAAGCCACTATGGTTCTCAAAAGAGGTGGCTGGGAAAGTCAGGGAGAAAAAGACAGCATTCAGGAAGTATAAGGAAAAACAGAAGGAGCAGGACAGAGAGCTGTACCAGTTAAGGCAGAAGGAAGAAGGGAGGGAAGTCAGAATAGCAAAGGCCCAAACTGAGGAAAAGATAGCCAACTCAGTTAAGAAGGGGGATAAAACCTTTTATAGGTACATCAGTGAGTGTAGAAAGACAAAGGGAGGGATAGTGAGGCTGAATAGAATGATCGGTGGGTGGGTGGGCAGAGGGGGACAGTGAAAAAGCAGGGATACTGAACGAATATTTCTGCTCAGTATTCACAAAAGAGGAGGGGGAAGTGCCTAATCCAATTAACAGAAGCACTCTTGATAGGGGGGTCGATCCCAGTCCTTTCACAGAAGAAAGGGTTCTGCAAAAACTACTAAAACTGAAGGTGGACAAAGCAATGGGGCCTGATGGAATTCACCCTAGAATTCTCAATGAATTAAGGGGGGGAACTACTGAAACCACTAACCACTCTTTTTAATAAATCATGGGAGGATGGTGTGGTACCCGAGGACTGGAGGAAGGCGGATGTGATTCCCCTTCACTAAAGTGAGACCAAGACTGAGGCAGGAAGCTACAGACCTGTCAGTTTGACCTCTGTGGTAGGGAAAGTGATGGAGTCACTTCTGAAGGAAAGAATTGTTGAGTACCTAGAGGCCAGTGGGGCACAGGACCCAAGGTAGCATGGGTTCACAGCGGGAAGGTCATGTCAGATGAATCTAATAGATTTCTTTGACTGGATGACCAAAGTAGTAGACCAGGGAGGGACTGTGGACATGGTCTACCTAGACTTTAGCAAGGCATTTGACACAGTCCCACACAAAAGAATAATAGTCAAATTAACCAGCCTGGGAGTGGGTCCCAGGGTGGTAGCCTGGGTAAAACATTGGCTGGACAACTGGACACAGAAGGTAATTGTAAATGGAGTCCACTCTAAAGAAAGAGGGGTTACTAGAGGGGTATCGCAGGGTTCAGTACTGGGTCCAGTCCTTTTTAATGTCTTTATAAGTGACATTGCAGAGGGACTGGAAGGAAAAGTATGCCTCTTTGCAGATGACACAAAGATCTGCAACAAGGTTGATATGCAAAGAGGCATGGAATGGATGAGAAGGGACTTGGCAAGGTTGGAGGAATGGTCAGAAGTATGGCAGCTAGGATTCAATGCAAAGAAGTGCAAAATAATGCACCTGGGAAACAAGAACCCAGGGGAAGATTAGACAATGGGGGTGAGGTAGTAACAACAACAAAAAAGGAAAGGGACCTGGGGGTAATTATATCAGGTGACCTTAAGGTTAGCAAGCAATGTGAGAAGGCAGTAGGGATGGCTGGGGGTATACTGGGATGCATAGGGAGAGGCATCACCAGCAGAAAACAGGAAGTTGTTATCCCTCTGTACAGATAGTTGGTGAGACCCCATCTGGAGTACTGCTTCCAGTTCTGGAGACCCCATCTCCGCAAGGACATAGACAGGATAGAGGCAGGCCAGAGGAGCGCAACTAAAGTGGCCCAGGATCTGCAAGAGAAGCCATACGAGGAGAGACTAAAGGAGCTTAATATATGTACCCTTGAGGAAAGAAGGGAGATGGGGGCATGATAGAAACTTTTAAGTACCTCAGTGGAATCAACAAAGTCCAAGAGGGTAGCATCTTTCAGAAAAAGAGATGTGCAAGAACAAGGGGACACAATTTAAAGATAGAGGAGGGGCGGTTCAGGGGCAATGTGAGGAATTATTTTTTCACAGAGAGGGTAGTGGATGCATGGAACAGTCTTCCTGAGGAGGTTGTGGGGTCTAAAACTGTAGGAGAATTGAAGAATGCATGGGAAAGACATAAGGCAATTCTTATGCAGGGTAGGAAGAAATAGGCTGTTGGTTAACTAGGATCTGCGGCCTATCCTGTAAGTAGGGAAATGGGCAGACTAGGTGGGCCAAGTGGTCCTTATCTGCCGTCAAAGTCTATGTTTCTATGTTTCTAGTGAGGCAACAAAGTTTTACTTCGCCGATGAATTTACAACAAAGTCATGAAATTCACCTCTGTGGATCAATTTGTGAAGTTGTCCCATTAATTGACAAGTCACCATGTGTAACTTTGCCTGCTTTGGGTTTTTTAAGTGCAAATTGCACTTAAAGAACCCAAACAAAGGAGAAGTTACAAATTGCAAATTCACCAGATTCCAGGTGTCTAGCCCCCACACCCCCATGCCGAATACCATCCCCAGGTTAAAAAAATATATATATAAAATCCCTGGTGTGGCTGGCCCAGTGGCTCTGAGGGCTGAGGTATTGGATACCTTTCCCTCATGCTATACCTGTGACCTGTATTTGGGAACGAGCATGGGCCACCGTGGGTTGGCAGGGCTGGAAAAGGACTGAGTGTCTCAGGGACTGCTTTCCTTCTCTGGAGAGGAGGGACATCAGAGGTCATGCTCGACTGGCCCCTAGCGGTGGCTGTGGGGTAGCATGCCAACACTGCACAAAGAGGGCAGGGATTGGGCAGACATCTGGAGGAGTGCATGCAGACATGTGCGTGCTCCCTCCACTGATGTCCTTGCATGCCCTTCTCTCTGCAGGAGAGTAAAAAGTAAAAAAACTGAAAACCGTGTCTGAATGATTGTGATCCCCACTTATGGCGCCACCGAGAGGACAGCTCTCCCGAACTGGATCTGGACTGGTGGGTTGAGGGACTCCTCACCCACCCCCCCACCATGAGGGGTAAGTCATGGGGGCTGATGGGAAGGGGGTCTCACACCCGGCTGGTGTGGAGTGGGGACATTGGAAGGATAGGCGAGGCTCCAGTAGAAACAAATCCCTTTTGTGTAGTGGCTCTCACAGCCCCCTGACAATCACCGGCAAAAATGTACAAAAAATATATGTTAAATCCCTGGTGTCTACTGGTCCTCCCCTTCCCCGCTGATCACCAGCCCAAATGTAAAAAAAAATATTAAATCCTTGGGGCCTGATTCTAGAAGGGTGGCGCAAGTCACCACCAAATGCAACTTGTGCCACCCACAACTGCGACATTGACCCTGCACCATATTCTAGAAGGGGCAGGGACTCTGCAGCTAAGTCCTGTGACTTGCGACATGTGGCCAGGTACACCAAACTGCGGGTGCACCTGTCGAGTATGTCGCAAGCCGCAAAACGCAGGTCGCAAGTGCACCCCCCTGCCCAGCAAGCCACTATAGCTGCCCCACAGGGCTACCGACACCCCCAGCCCCTGAGGTGTGCATATAGAGCCATGCAGGGCTGCCCGCACCCGCAGCTCCCCGAAATGTGTATATAGAGCCCCGCAGGCCTGCCCACACCCCCTGCCCCTGACTTCATCAGTCCGATAAGAATGCAGGGTGGTGCTATCAACCCCCCCATCCGTGCCCCGACCCCAGAGTCACCAGCCATAAATGCGGCAAACAGCCTACCCTGGTAGTCTAGTGGCCCCCTACCCAGCCGTACCATCCCACCCAGCACCACCCCACCAGTCCCTAGCTGGCAACTGGAACAGCTCACTTTTCAACTCCATGGCAGCCACCGACTTCAGTGCAGTAGGAGCGTGTGCAGAAAAGACATGCTCAGAAATTAATTTCTGAGCACGCCTTTTCTGTACGTGCTCCAACTGGACTTAGTCGGCAGCTGGCCATGACGGTGAGAGGTGGGCTGTGCCAGTCTCTGGCTGGGGATGGGTTGGAGGTGCTGGGTGGGATGGCATGGCTGGGTGAGAGGGTGAGGGGTCACTAGACTACCAGGGCTGGGTATTTGCTACATTTGCAGCCGGCGACTTGGGGGTCGGTCCTTGGGGAGGGTTGATTGCGCCACCCTGTGGTGCTTATCAGAATGATAGAGTTGGGGAACAGGGGGTGTGGGCAGCCCTGAGGGCATTGAATGCACAGGATTTGGGGGCAGTTGGGGTAGTTTCGCGGGGCTGTTACTATGTGGGGCATGGGGGTATGTACAGAATGGGGGATGGGGCGGGGATGTATGATGCCCATTGGGGCAACAATGGAGGTGGTCTGGGCATGGGAGGGAGGGCACATGGACCGGGTTCTAGAGGACCCTCGGAGGACGGATGTAAGTTACACCAGCTAAACGCAGGTGTAACTTACGTTGCCGGTTATCCTCCGGGGGTTCTTGTAGAATCCAAACATTGGGACTTTGTTGCTGCCCTTCTGGAATGGGGAGCAACTGCTGCCATAAGCCTCCTAGCACCATGTCGCAGGGGGTTTATGGCGCAACTGCAGGCATAACAGCTGTTCAGCACAAGTGGCCTGCGACATGTCGCAGGCCACTTTGTAGAATAGCGCAAGTCACCACTGCTGGCATAAGTTGCTACTTGCACCATTCTACTTGGCACAAGTGCAGTTACGCCAGGTGGTTCTTTTCTAGAACCAGGGCCCTGGTGTCTAGTGCTCCCCTTCCCCACTGATGGCCATTCCCAATGTAAAAAATAAATATATTAAAAGAACACTGTCAACCTTTTATGCACCTTATTATTTTTAGGTAAAAATCCACATTTTATGTTTGTTACCTTCTCTAAAATTTTTTGATGTTGCTTGTTGTTTTATCTGCTTCCTTGCTTATTGGAACTAAAATGCATGGTAATGTATACCTTTACCCAGCCTTGTTTTGCTTCAAATCATCAAACTCTTACTGCATACTTTCTGAACATTTGAAATGCCCTCAAATAGTGTAGCCACTCATGATACAATAATCTCTTCTACTCCCACTGCATAATGAGTGAATAGATTGTGTTGGGGTGTTCCTGAGTCCAGGAAAGATGTAGTGGGAGTTGGTCAAGAAGTGTAAACAAACACGTTTTGGTGTGGTAACACCAATATGGTGGGCACTCAATTTTTGACTTTTTAAAAGAATAAGAGGGATCTGAATCAAACTACTAGCTGCATAAACAGTCTCTATAGAATGTGAACAATCATAAAATGTGTTTTTTAAACTAGGGACACCCTGAGGCCTAAGGGGGTTGACAGTGTTCCTTTAAATCCCTGGTGTCTAGTGGTCTCCCTACTTCCCACTGATTGCTACTCCAATGTAAATAAATATATAATCATCAACTGAATCCCTGGGTGGGGGTCCCAAGACACCAGGTATTTATTGATAATTCTATTTTTTACACTGTGATCGGCGATCGATTGACTTATGAATTGATGTTTAGTTAAAATTAGCTAAGTTTTACTTATATAGTTATTAAACTATAAACCTACAAGTATAAAAAAATGAGCTTTAAAATGAGGAACAGGCAGCATTGAGCACCTTAGTGTATAACCAGTAGCACTGGAAGATGTAGAGGAATGCTTTGATTTACTTGTTTAATCTTGAATGGAATTGACCAGTGTTGCTGACTTCTGGGGGGTCAGGTGCTTGGACGGTATAGTACATAGGCCTCTGAAATTTGATGTCATGATCTGTTGGTTCTTTTTTCCTGAACCCAGTTACAATTAAATGTTATTTGTTAACCATGTACACATTTTCTAATATGCATAATGTAGCATCACATGACGGCCAAATACACTTAATTTATATTGTGTAATAAAACACTGTCAGAAAGGGAATGGCTGTTTGCCACAAAAAGGGAGATGCAGTATTGTGACTGTACACAGCTAGGTTCCCCCAATTCTGACTTTTCCATCACTCTCTAACTGGCATAACCCAGAGAAAATTGATATGACCACGGCCCATGGTCATGGACTTTTTGTAGTAAAGGTTTTGATAAGATGTAATTAATGTGTTCGGTATTTTATTGTGACAAGCAAATTTTATACTAATAGTAAGTAATTTTTGAATTGTTTTTAAATCAAGGTCATTTGCCCCTTTATAAGGTCCCATGCTCAGACCTCACCCTAGCAACCTCCCAGCCCAAACAAACCCTCACCTGGTCCATCATCTTCAATGGCTTGGCCCTCTCTTCCACCCCCATGGTATGACATTCTGGGGCATACCATATAAGTAGTACAATCTGGAGTGGGTCAGGTGATGAGGGCATAGTATTCAAGAGAACTGACTCTGTCTTTCTGCTGAGGCATGCCGTCCCCCATAGAAAATGGTGGTGAGGGCCTGAAGTGCAAATACAGTGGTATGTCTGTATAAAGCTAGCTAGTGCCACCACTCCCTGTTCTCCATAGTTAGGCACTGCATCCAATCTGTCCTCTGTGGCACCATGGGACATACTTTTATCTGGATAACCTTCCTCTCTCCTCCAGAGATTGGAAGAATCAGACAGATGCTACCACAACCTCTTATGACCATTAGTGGAGACCCAGGCTCAAAGCACCAAATTGTTGGGTGGGGTGGGGGGACCAGGATGGTGGGGCACTACCTGTTAGGGTGAGGGGACTCCACTAGGCATCAGGGTTTAATTGATGGTTAAGTTGTTTTTTTTTACATTGGGGCCAGCAGTCGGAGGGGGGCCCAACTAGACAGCAGGGATTTGGGCTGGCAATTGGAGACATAAGGATCTACGGGGTTCTGCTAGACACCAGGGATTTAACTCATTGTCTCCTGGCAAATGCCTGTAGTCATCAGTAAAATACACTGGTGTTTCCTGAGGGCACCTACTGAAGTTAACTACTGACTTCCTGTGTGTCCTTGCAACTTCTGGAGAAGTCACTTATGTGTTTTAATATATAATATAATACAATATAATATATATTTGATTGCATAGCACTGTTGGAAAGGTAATTTTGTGGTGAACAACATTGCCACTGACATTTTGTGTATATCAAGTATACTTTAGGAGTTATTCGCATTTGTTTATGGTATGGCGTGTATGGCTTATGTTGTCTTTTTTTAGTGAAAAAAATAATTTTTATGCTGTTTCGACCAGCATAGAAACAAAACAAAGTGACATATTATTATTTGCATACCACCATTGGAATGGTAATTTTGTGCTGAACAACTTTGGCACTCATACTTTGTGTTTAGCACTTATGGTTCTTGAGCCATTAAGATTTGCTTACCGCATGCTGAGTATGGCTTAATTTTGCTTAGAAAGGCCCAGGATTCACTGTTAACTGTACACAGAAGACAAGTGGTGCAACCTTAGAGAGCTCCTACGGAGGCAACGAGTTAATGGATTATATTTTATTTTTACACTGGGGTTGGTGATCGGGGGGATCGTCTACTACTAGCAGACAGTTTTTGCCATGAAGTATGGAATTTCACTTAAGTGCCATTTGCAAAATCATTCTCAGAGCAAATTTGGCCTACTTCGCACATCTCTAGTTGACAGTTTTGGTGCCTGTAAAGAATAATGAGCTGTTAGGCACTGTGAACTGTTTTGGACTTGTGCTGCCTTCAAACATTTGTGACCATAGCGGTCCCAAGTTAATGCTGCCCTAAAGACTGTGCAGCCTTCTCGGTCCAGGTAAAAGCTGCTATTATGCCCACACTGTTTTGGATTTACAGGTTATTAAAGATGGTCAGGGGGAATTGAAATTTGCCTCTTTCAAAAAGAAACAGACAGAAAGTCAGTCCTGCATTTTAATAGTCACCAACAGAGAAGTCTACCTGAAAATATCCACAAGGGACAGTCTGTAAGACTTAAAAGCAATTGCAGCAAACAAGACACTTACTACAGAGATACCCAGGTTTTAAAGGAATGGTTTTTAGGATCAGGTTGTAGAGAGTAATGTATAGATAAGGCTTCACAAGCAGTAGCTAGAACAGATAAAGGACAACTATTACAAGAGAGACCAAATGAAAGTAACAATGTTATTGGCACCAATATAGTTTCTTTTATTACTACCTACAATACACAGTCAAATTTTCTTAAAAACATAATTTCGAAGAATTGGAAGATTTTAAATACCGAATCTAAACTTGCACATTTTATTTCAAATACACCCCAATTTGCGTACAGGAGGGGGATGACTATAGGGGATAGGATCACGCACCATTTTTATTTGTAATATTCAGAGATAAATGGTAACTATTTACCCAAAGGGACAAATGTAGAAATTGTAAATTCAGTGAATATATTGTGACTGGTGATGAATTTTGTGTAATAAGTGTGGCTAAAATTTTTCAAGCTGATAGTTATATCGATTGTAACACTGCATCTGTATTATATTTAGCAACATGTAAATGCAATAGTTTTTATGTCAGTAAAACAAGTCAGAAATTGAAACAAAGAATGGGTGAACACTTGGGAAGAATTACAAAAAGGATCTGAAAAATGCTCTGGCACTACACGTGGCAACATCTAGTGGGGAAAATAAATTTAAAATTTTTTATAATAGAAAGGGTGATGTTGGGACCGAGAAGGAGTGATTTAGACAAACTATTACTCCAAAGGGAAACCTTTTGGCAATTTAAATTGAACGTTGATTATGTGTCTGGATTATATGAACAATTTCAATTAGGACCATATTTGTGAATTGTTTTCATATGTGACAGAAATTGTAACTTTTTTCACTGGTGTTTGTGATTGTACATAATCCTTGTATGTATTAAATTCTTTGTAAAGAACTTCATTACTGCATCAGTTAGGGTTACAGCAACAAAAGTTTGGAAATGTGGTGTTTAGGTTTCCAACCCTAACACCAAACCCACCATCCATGCACCAACAGTCATTGGGGGTGTGCCTTGGGATTGTCAGCCCTAACATTCACCCCATTCCATGAGTAAATATGCTGAGATGGGTACAGTATAGAAGAATGGGTTTAGCATTAGGGGCTGACAACCCCAAGGCACATTCCCGATGCCATTTGGTGCATGGAAGGTGGGTGGGGTGTTAGAATTGGAAACCTTAACACCACATTTCCAAACTTTTGTTGCTGTGACCCTAACTGTTGCATTAATGAAGTTTTTTTCAATGAATTTCCTTATGTTTTGAGAAAGTATAATCTTAACTGTGGCCCTCCCTTTCACCATACGTGTAATTGTATCTTTATGTCCCTGTGGGAGCACAGGGCCCTCTCAGTCCATAATGGTACCCTTATGTACATGTGGAAGTGCAATGTTCCCATCCATGCATACTTTTTCAGATAGAGTAGTGGTATCATTATTTGCCTGTGGAGGGCCCTACACTCAAATCCTGTAGTGTACAGCATCAAAAAGCACCTCACATTGAAATCTTATCCAATAGAAAACACAGCAAATTTAGAAAGCTGTGTAACCTAACACCAAATTAATACATATTTTTTAAAACCACCAAAAGGCACATTGGTGGTACACACCCCTTCTACCCTGGAAATTTCAGAGCAAAAGTGGAAACCATTTCTTAACAGAATAGTGACAAAGAAACAACTCCATAAACAAACCATTACAATATTATCCTATGGGAAATCAAGCAAAACTGAAATCTGCAGCTGTCTAAGCCAAAGTAATATATATTTACCAAACCAGCAAAAGGAACATTTGTGAGGCAAGCCCTTTGTACCCTGAACATTTCAGCCCGATATCCCCAGCCGTTTCTCTGATATAAAGTGACAAAGAAGCAGCCACATAACATTTCATTTTTCACAAATTGCAAAAAAGAATTCTTTTCCTCACTTCCTTTTTCACAGTTTGTGGAAAAAGAAAATCCTTTTTTGCAAATCACGAAAAAGGATCCTGTTTCACAAACAATTTTTTGCAATTTGCTGTAAAAGAAAATCCTTTTTCACAAATTGAGGAAAAGGATCCTGTGTCACGGTAAAAGTTTTCTGTGATTTGCAGCTAAGGATTTCCACAGATAAAAAACACTCAATGTTTTTGAATAAGTTATCAAAAAAACTAACCCCAGAATCTGATTCCTTGGTCCCCACTTAGGTAAACATGACTGTTGGTGTTTACTAAACCCCTGTATTATTTTGTTCATTTAAGTTCGTTTCCCTCAATAACAGAAAACAAGATGGTGGCAGCATGAACTACAATTCTACATTTTTGGAATAGGATTCTGTGCTTGCGAATGAGGATTCCACATTTGCGATCAGAGCCAGGATTCACAAAGGTTTGCCTGGGTGCAAACCAAGTTTGCCCTGGGCAAACTGGACTTTGTGATTCGCTGATATTGACAAGCCCCAGTTTGCCCACACCAACTGGGTTTGCACCCAGGCAAAGTAGTGAGGGGGACTGCAATGGAAATGATGGGGATGGGATCTGCATATTCCTGCAGTCCCATTCACAAAGGTTTTGCTCCATGCAGCCTTTGTGAAGGCCCTTGCGTGTAGCAAATTATTGCTGAAAAAAAACTGGCGGTAATCCAAGCAACCCTAGTGGTTGGTGGAGGTACTGAAGCCCCCAACCCCCATCCCTGGTCCCTGATCGCCCACCCCATATAGTAACACAATTTTCCATAGTGTAGTGAAGTGGTCCCTCCCAGATCCCCGGTCTCCGATCTCCTAATCTCCCACCCGATAATGAAAAAAACAATATTCCATAGTGCAGGGTCCCTCCGAGGTCCCCAATCTCCTGATCTGCCACTTGTTAATAATAAAAATATGTTTCCATAGTGTAGGGTTCTTCCCCATTGCCCAACCACCTGTTCTCCAACCTGTTGATTAAAATGATATCTTTCCAAAGTGAAGAGTCTCTCCCCCCCTTCCCAGTCACCGATCCCATAATAAAGAATATGTTTCCATAGTGTAGTGTCCTACTTCAGTGCCCGATCCCCCACCCAATATTGCTAAACCCCATTTCCATAGTGAAGTGGTCCCCCTGTCACCCATTGCTGTCCCCAAATAGACATATGCCCAGTCTCTGGTAGTCTAGAGGACCCCCAACCCCCCACCCACTCTGGTAATCACATACCACACTGCTCCCATGCCCCCAGCACAGCTGGCAGTCAGTGAGCTGCATAGCCCTCCTCACACCTCCATGACTGCCCATTAACTGAACTGTCAATGACAGTGTACACTATACACTCAAGCCCATTGGTTGATGCACTATGAAAATTTTTTTTTTCAGTAATGGGTGGAAGATCTGGAGATCAGGGACCGGGGAGGGACATACACTATGGAATAATAGTTTTTCTTACCATTGAGTCCTCAATCAGGTTGTGGGAGGGCACCACTAGACTATGGGGGAATGCAGACGCCTGAGGCTTGGGCTGGGGGGGATGTGCACTGGCACACTAATGGCATGAAAATGAGACCATATAGGGCATGCTAATGGCCACTAGTGACTTGCTTTCCCAGTGGGCTCATTTGCATGGCCCCTTTGATAAATAGCACTTTAGCACCTGAGCAGTATTGGCTGCAGGGCCATTTTCCTGGCTGGTTGTGCAGGCAGCACTACTGGGTATTCCACTGCTTTTCCTGGGTTAACGCTGCCTCCATCAGCCCCTATTCACAGTCGGATAGTGCACCACACTATGTAACTGTGAATAGCTCCATTGCACATCAGTGCAGCCAGGATGTGCAGTGCAAGCATTTGTGCCCACATTGCATTGTTTTTGTGAATCCTGGCCAAGAATCCTATTTTGAGCCTCACATCTAACTTTTCCCATAGGAAATAATGGGACACTTTAGAATTGAATAACTTAGATTCGGATTAATATTTTTTCACCAAACCTTCAAAAGGCACCTCTGTGACCCAATACCTATATACCCTGAAAATGTCAGACCAAAATTCCACACAGTTTTTGCACAATGTGGTGACAAAGAAGTTGACAAAAAATGGTAATTTACACATTTTGTGACACTCCGTATCTCCACACCAATGCATGCGACCGGAATGAAACTTGCAACATCAAGAGATCTTTAGTCCCTAATTGCATGTGAAAATTTCATGTGAATCACTTGAACGGTTGAGAAGTTATTAAAGAGCAAAATTGTCAGTTTAACATAGAAGTGAAGATTTAACCCTAACTATAGATGCACAACTGCTCCCCTATAGAATTATTTATTTATTTTGTTTTTGTTTACTGGGTAAGGTGTCGTAGCCACAAAATATGACTATTTTCAGACATGACCCAGGACAGGGTTGAGTAGCCTGTTTAATGTTAAACCCCTAACTTTGTACATTAATATCTTTGGCTCCCTTTGATGAAATGAGCTGATATTTTGTATGTTGTCTAGGAGGCAAGATCTTGATGTGTGCAAATTGTTGTGACTGCAGCTTGTGTGGTTTCTGAGATATGCATGTGTCATTTTTTTGTCAAAATATAACTTTTTCCTATACTTAACATGGGTTTTTTTTGCCCTCCCCTACAGCCTACATGGAATAGAATTTTCCTCCCAAGCTTGCAGGTCCCAAGATAGTGCCTTTGACAGGTCTGGTGAAAAAATATTAAAGGGTTCAAGAGTTAGAAGGCCATAAAATTAACGGATTTATGACCTGCACATGCACAGTAGGGTTTTTCAGATAATGTTCTGCAGCATTTTTGTTTTCGCGCACTTGCCTGGCAGGGCACCAAACATTTTTTGTGCCATGCCAATTGCCATCTTGTTGATCTTTTCCATAAACCATCAAATGTGGAAAATATATAAAAATGCTATGATTTTAAAAAACAAACATCAGAACCTAGCTAAATAGAACTGTTAAGCTACGTTCTGATGTTTGTTTTTTAATATAGTGGCCACAAATACCTTTTCTGGGCATGCAGACTCCCAGATGCCCAGCTTTGTGAGAGGAGAGCTTCCTGGAAATCTAGAATGAATCCATCACTGAGGGCTTCAACTGATGATACCGTGCTTCCAGAATAGATTGTTTGATAACATATTTAAAGTCAGTCAGCTACTTCTGTGCTGTTGATACCATACTAGTGGGTGTTTCTTGTGCAAATTGGGCAAAAGGCTTAAGTTTGCATATTATTTATTCATCCTAAAATTTCTTCCCTAAAGCTGGCAACAGTGGGAGGTATTGAGCTCCAGCTTGGGATGCACGCAGACTTTTAATGCTTGCTGGACATTTGAAATCTATTAAAATGCTGGAGACTTGGAGGGTACTGTTGTGCGAGACAGTTGAAAAGCCACGTGCTAGTCTGCTTCTTCTCTCTGCCAAACTTGACGGAGGGGTGCAAGGAGAGTAAAAAACAGTCAAGGGGGAAAACTGGACATGCAGCCTGCAAGGCAGACAGAAAGAGCAGACAGCTCTCACCACTCGAGTTCTGTGCTCACTGCCATAGTAGCCACGCGGTTGCTAGACAACAGCACATTTGCAGTGCATTGAAGGACTTGGACTCACGGAAGTGATGGTGAAGCATGAGCGTCTGTGGGTGTCTTAGTCAGCTGACAATGGTGTCCCATGCAAAGTCTGAGGAAGACGGGTAGAAAGAGTGATAGGAGGGTATGAAATGAATAGGAATGATACTTCATAAACCACTGATGCTGGGATGTCATATTGCTGTGATGGATATGTGGTGTCATGGTTTGTAAAAAGAAAAATACGGACTCACAATTTGAGTAAAATATATTTTATTGTATTTCAATGGGGCTCTCTTACTCAAAGTTATCAAAAATATTTTTGAAAGATTTCACACCACACCAGCGAATAAAAGTAAGTACCTGTCTGCACTTGAACATTGATATGAAGAGTTGTACTAAAAATAAAAAGAGAAAACTTGATTTTACATCCGTTGAACACTGTGTTTATTCGTGAGGAAAGACGAACAGCAGCATTGACTTGATCATCTTGCAGTATATCAGGGAAAACTGGCTTAAATAAGCAGACTGCCAGTCACTATGGAAACAGCTTACACCAGCGATAACCGTATACATTGACTACACTTTTTTACATGAAAACACACTGAACAGTGCAATATTTATTTACTGTTATCAAATGATATGAAATCATAAATCCAGCAATATTACTAAATGTGCCCAGACTCATCTCGCAAATCCAAACCAGGACAAAAATTGCTTCAGATATGAATTCAAGATCAACTAGACTTTAACAAACTTCTCTGTAACAGACATAATTAAGAAAAGGGCTACTAAAAAAATAATTTGCTAATACATTTGGCTTGGATAAATGTCTGATGGCCAACCTCAAATTGCTAATAAAAGAGCTGTCTCATGTACTTTAGTGCTTCCGATAGGAGATTTGCAACCAAAGAGTACATTTTTGTTTTTCTTTTCTAGGTTTGCTGTTGCAATAAGAGTAGGTGTGACTTTCAATTATCTTGAGAGGACAGTACAGCTAAAGAGCACACTGACATCCCTCAGTCACTTCATTGGGAGTGAGCACATCACGATTATCATGCAACATGTTCAGCTGTGGCATAGTGTTCTAAAGTGGTGGTGAACATATTTTGTGACTCAAGTCACTAAGTTCAAAAATTAAACAAAGTTAAAAAAGAATGGAACAAACTGATTCCATAACATCTGAAACTGGATTATTTGTTCTTTATTCCACTGCAATCAAAATACAAGGTTAGCATTTTTCTTCTCCACCGAATACTGCAGTTTTAATATTTCAGTGGCTTATGTTCCTATACCAGACCACGTAATCATATTAGACTGAATAGATTTTAAAGTTCTTAAGATACATATTAAAAATATATAATTACTACATTATTATAACTATAAATTGATTTATGTGATTTGTTATTACATTAAAATATATATATATTTTTTTGTTCAAACAATAGGACCACCAGCTTTGAGAAAGCTTATCTAGGGAAATGGTAGCATAGCTCTGGTCAGAGCCAATACAGCTGCTCAGTGTGGTAAGAGTGTGGTGAGAGCGACTAAAAGAATACTCAGAGCTCTTGCTGCACTCTGACTGCACCAGAGTCTGCCGTACCCAAGATGGCAATGCCAACAGAACTGCGAGTTGGTGGTCATCCTGGATACAGTGGCCATCACTTCTGCAGTTGAAAAAGTAGTGCCCTGTGAAGGGGGTGTGTTTATGCAGCCCACGGAGGGGAAGGGCAGCAAAAAAAGAATGATTGGACATTTGCCAGAGCACTATGGAAGCACACTGAAAAGCAGTCTGATCATGTGCTTCCACAGTACTCTTTTACAGATGATGGCATAACGTCTGCAGAGCTCTATCCATGCAGTCTTAAAAACGTAAACCAAGGGCAAAACTTCAGCTGATTTTAAATGTACTCAACCCCTTACTCTCAGTGATTCATCTGTGTGGATCACATAATCACCTCCTGCACTCTGACACTGACCTGTTTATGGGACCAAATGAGAAAACTGTGAATGAAATGCAGGTTAGCTTTACTGACAGAGTTAATATTCCTGTTGTAAAAAGCCCAGATTGTCTTAAGTCTTACTCCCTCTGCAGATGAATCCTTGCTATACCCAGAACAAAACTTCTCACATTCTCACGGAAGAAGGAAAGCAAACAAAACAGCACAAGTAGATGATCAAATCCAGGTCAGTGAGTACTGTTTGATTTTTAAATACCATCTACATTGTCTTTGTCCTTTCCCTTGTGCAGCTGCTTATCAGCTCAATTGGACCTACCTTCCACTCTGCTCCCTAAAAAGGAAAATCACAATTAAACTGGTGAGAAATGCCCAACTCTCCTCAGTAATGATCCCCTCCTGAAGTTGAGTTTCTCCCATATCACAATAAATAGCCTGCTGCCATGTATTATTTGGCTGGCATTAGCCCAAGATGAAAATACAGGTATGCCAACCGAACAACTAAACTATTATGGTGAAATCCCCTACAGTGACAATTTCTACAGGTTTTGAAATTGTTGCTGTAGGAGACCTGAGGGTGAAATTTTGCCCTTTTCATAGTTGATAATCCTTAGAAGGGGGCATGGGGGCTGCAGCCCCCCAGCATGGGGGGTTAGGGAGCACAGCCCCCTGAGAGAAACACTCCAGTGTTGGACAGGCAAAATTTCACCTGTCGATATTGGAGATCTCGCTATGCTGAACTTCAACAATGTTGTCGATTCGGCATAGGTAAACTGAAAATACATAGCTGCATAAATATGTTTCTGAGAACTAGGCTGTTGACAAGCAGAACTAATATTTCTAAATCTTCATGACACTGACTACCTATTATCTCTCCAGAAGGAAAGTATTGTATCTCATATTCACAGCACTAGTGTAGAATACAGGTCAAACATATTAATGATGACGTGCAAGCTCTTCTTAATATCAAGAGTTGGAACAGTGGCCTCACCCACAGGGAGTATTATAGAGACTTACAAGTCTGAACATTTCTTATGCACAAGGACCCAGTAAGGAGATGCTTGCCAAACCCCTTCCCCCTTTTGTTAAATTTGATTGTAACCTCAATGCAGGGGACCATCTGGCAACATCTGATAGGTTTACTATATAGAGGCATTTGGGAATTTACAGCCAAATCCTCTGAGACAATATTAGAGGCATGGAATAAAGAATTATCTAATATAGTATCATTTGATCAATGGTTGAAATATACCCGGCCTTCGTTGGCAGTCTCTCTGGCACCGTATTGGTGGGAATTTGAATGGAAAACCTATAATAGATATTTTAAAACTCCTGCTAAGCTCGCTAAAATGTTCCCGAGGTTGGGAGTGGATTGCTGGAGGCAATGTGGGGAAAATAAGGCAGACTAAGTTCATATCTTCTGGGCTTGTAGCAAAGTTCATCCTTTCGAGTAAGAGGTAGCATTGGCACTAACTGAGATATTTGGCCCAGAACTTAACCTTACACCGGAACTGGTCTTGATACCAGTACCTCCTGCAGGGTACAAGGTACAGAGAGGCTCCCTTTTGTTTTCTGTCCTACTGTTGGCTAAGAAAGGTAATAACAAGGCACTGGCAGCAAGCTAGACCACCATTGATAGCAGAATGGCACGTCATGATGGCGAAGCATTATAGAATAGAGCGAATGATTGCAGGGGCAATGGGTAGAGCTGTTCAGTTTGAGATACGATGGAGGGCTTGGATATTTTATAACTCAGCCAGAGACCCTGAGTTTGTCCCATGATGAGGACTTTGATTAATATCCCTGAAAAAGTGGGGAAGACGGGGTTAGACAGGAATCTAGAGTACTCCAAAAATGCATTTTAATGCTGTTAAATCTGGGAAATGTATTTAAAATAGAAGTGAACAAGATAGCCCGGAGCCAGTTATGTAAAATGTGTTATGCAGCATATGTTGTACAACCTATGGAGAACAGAGATGCTGGCATGAAGGTAATACAAAATTGTTCTTCTCCTTATAATGTCTTTGTAACAGATACATATAATTGTACCTCAAGAAAAATAAAGTATAACAAAAATGAGTTGTAACAGAACTTCAAAACTTCATTATTATTTATCTGAGATAGAATGAAATCAAACTTGTAATATAAAGTTTTACTTTTGCTGAAATTGCTTAATTTTCTTTAAGGGCAGCTATAGTAGCTCTGATTTGTTTTGTCACACTGTGACAGGGTAGTAAACTGGGTGACTTCTCAAGCAACACTCTAAAAAAGAACGCTCTGGACACCAGTTTCAATCAAATGAAATTTGCTTTACTTTTCCTGTACCAAAAAATGAAGCAAACAGCTTGTATTCAGCTTAACCAAAACTTATTCAGTCTCTTGCTGTCTCCACTTCCATCTCACTGAAACAGACACGTGTGCCTCTTTTCCTTTATTGGGTCCAAGTGTTGCTTTTTAACACCTATATCTCTCAACCTTTTTTCACTGAAATGAGGAACACAGACACTTAAAATGAGGGACAGTTAGGGACACACTGACCCTCATTATGAGGGATGCATCCTCAAACATGGGGATACAAGCTCAGAACACAGTGTAAACCATGGTGTTTACTTGTACAGTGTTTATTTTTGATTTAGCATCTTAGACTACTGTGGCTTCCCACTTTAAAGTCTGAATTTACATCACATTCACTTTGTGGTTGGCACCTTTTCAATGAGGGACAGAGCAAATTTTAGCGGTAAAATGAAGGACATCGTACAAAATGAGGGACAGTTGAGAGGCATGTTAACACCCCCTCCCCCGAGGTACATCAAACACCCAGAACAAGCAGTGCAGTAAGGTTTTAAAGGGGCAGCTTGGAAGCAGTAGGGATTTGGCACAAGTTCCACCACAGACCCAGTCAAAACCTGTGTTGCTGGGTTGTGAAGAAGTTTATGGGTAAAAGGAGCATGACAAACATACACTCTCTCTGTCACACATACAATATTAGTGCTCCTACCGAGGGCGGGAATTTCAAAAGATTTAATGCCGGGGAAGTTTCGAATTTCCGGCAGTGCCTGCATCAAAATAAATGTGTCCATATGTTGGAGTGCTATTTTCAGAACTTTTGGCACATTTGTGACAGTTAACTTACTTTACAGCAATAAAATAAAACATCAATATGCTTCACTTTCTGAGTACAACTTGTAGCAATAGTGACAAGAAGATGGACCATGTTTTATGTGCTCCAAGATTTTTATCACCATAAGTAGTGCAACTAAAATGATGAAGTAAGTCATCATGTGCATCCAACAGGCTTTTGAAAATTCAGCTTCTAGGGCCCATCATGCTGTCTCCTGCCATCCCAGAAATTTCAGGACTCCATACCAAGTAAAAGAGCTGTAACCATTTGTCCTTGCTCTTTTTATCTCCCCTGTACACTGGCCATGCCCCTTCTGTTCCCCTCCCCAGCCCCATCACTCGGCTTTTTTGTGGGCTTAGATCTACTCTGGACTCCATATGGCTTTCCTCCAATGGCAGGGGTGGCAGCGCTTCCCAACTCCTACCAAGAATCAGGATCCAAGCTAGGAGGAGAGCCATGTCACTGGTTATTAGCCTACAGCAGGGGTTCTCAAATGGTGAGGCCAGCCTCCCTGGGGAGGCCCCAACCTGTTTCAGGGGAGGCTCAAGCAAGTCTTGAAAAAGTATTATATATTACTTTTAAACTTTATAGATTTTGTGTGAAGGGATAAGGCAAACTGAAGGAGGATAACAGTAGATGAATTTATGTATTTATTCACAAGTCTGTGACCAGGGAGGTACTGTACGCTGAGCCATGGCTTATTTCAGGTGTACCCAGGGAAGGGTAGTGAGAGAATACAATTCAAAATGTAACTGCAAAATACTCAAGCAATACAAAATGAATAAACATGCAAACAAATTAAGAACAATAAACTGACAATGCAAGGAGCAACTGATCAAATAGACTGGCAGCAAAACTGTCCAAATACAAGTTAACCACACAGGTACTAGGAATAAGAGCAGGAGGGAGCAAAATGATCCCTGAGAAGTTGCTTAAGAGCAGGGGGAGAGAGGCAGAGGTCACCAGGAAGGTTATTCCAGTTAGAGGGCAAACGGAAAGCAATCTGATCCATGAAGATATGGCAGTAAGGTAACAATGGTTTGAGAGTCAAAATATTGGAGCAAGTAGGATGTCCTGTTGGGAGGGTTACAATAAGCTTAACATGAGAGCCAGCTAAGCAAAGAGGTTTCAATTTATTCCTGATGTACCTGTGAAAAGTAGGCTATTTTTCTATGGGGAGGCCCAATGATATTTCAGTATTTTGGGGGAGGCTCAAGATCTTTTCCATGGCTTAGGGGAGGCTCACTATGACAAAGTTTGAGAACTGTTGGCCTACAGGAATTGGCCAATCATCCTGCTGCTAGCTGGGCATTTACCTCATTTTAAATAATGCCATACTTACATTTCATGGACTTACATTAGCATCCAGCAGATAAAGGCGGGTCACCAGGATTACTCATTTTCATTAAAACATTTAAAATAGTGATATGTCATGTATCATTTCAGCATATATACAGAACCTGGCCATGTGTAGGGCTGTAGTCATGTTTTTTATTAGGAGGGACAAAAGTCAGTCAGAAGTGGACAGTGTACCTTTAATGCAGCATAGCAACCGTGTTGACTCTGACCAGAGTTTGTTTTGTTGGTAACTTCCTCTTTGCTGCCAACAAACATGCCCCTTTTAAACAACTTAGAGTAAACAGAAAACATGCAAAGTGTCTGGACCACAACCTTAAGAACTCAATGAAATAGAGAGATAGGGCCTGATGGGTTTCTAAAATTTCTGGTCTCTCATCTGATTAGAACAAATGCAGGGGCATAAAGAATGCCTGTAAAAAGGTCTTTAAAGCAGCCAAGAGGAAATACCCAAGGCACGTGCAGAACAAAAATGTGTTTGATCCCAGGAGATTTGGGGCATAAAGTAATGCTCTCCTGAAAGGCTGTGCCAGTTCCTTGAAATGTGACATAGTGGCTGATGGCAAGCTTTTCTGTTACCCTGTGACTATTGCCAATGCCTTCAATAACTTTTTTACTGAACTAGAGAGGTTTAAACCTCAACATCCACCCCTTGGGCCTCTTCCTCACCCCTCTGTTCATCCTGTTTCTGGGTCCCAATCTCCCGAGTTCCATTTCAGAAAGATAAAAAGAGGTGTTGACCCTCGTGAAATATTTAAAGGCAGATGGCTTGGGTGGGTATGATAAACCTGCTCCCAAGCTCCTAACGTTGGCTGCCCCTGTCATTGCTTCACCTATCACTATGCTATTTACAAAGTCACTAATTGAAGGGAGAATTCCTGAAAGCTGGAAAGTGGTCTTAGTGGTTTCTGTGTACAAGGTGGACCTAAGGAGCTTCTGGAAAATGACAGCTCGATTTCCCTTCTTAACTCTGTGGAAGTAATACAGGAAAGACTAGTTTAGAATGAGCTACAAGAGCATTTTGAACAGCGTCACCTTCTGACAGACAAGTAGAACAGTTTCAGAAAACATCATGGGACAGACAGTGCCTTGTTCAGGTTCTCTACCTACATACTGGGGGCTATAGAAAAGTGGCAATTAACAGGTGCTGTCTTCATAGACCTCACCAAAGCTTTTAATTTTGTTAATTACAGCCACTTGTTAGCTGAACTGAGACCTCTTGACCTTGACAGTCGGTCCTGTCAGGGTTTCTTGCATTACCAGGAGAATAGTTCACAACAAATAAAGTGGAATGGTGTCCTGTCTATACAGAGACCCATCACTGACAATGTTCCCCATGATACCATTTTAAGTCCTATTCTTTTCTCCCTGTTTGTCAGTGATATGCCTTTAGCTGTAGTGGGGCTAAATTACTGTTGTACGTGGATGACGCTGCACTGTATTGATGCTGTGATGTTGCTGTCCAGATGAGCAGTCAGCTTGCCAGTGACTTTTTAGAACTGAAAAAGTGGTTCACCTGTAACAAGCTAGTCCTAAACGCAAAGGAAACTAAAGCAATTTTGTTTGGCCCTAGACACATAGGTACTGCTAGACAACAATTGTTATCTATTGCCACATCTTCTGGAGCTCAAATTGAGATGGTCGACTCTACTAAATACCTCAAGGTGTGCATGGATCAGCAAATCACTTTTAGGACCCATGTGGATCATGTCACAGAGTTTTGGCACTAAAATACTGGGTTACTGTACCATCTTAGTAATTATGTATCCAAGTATTCACAGCAAACTATTGCCAACAGCACACTGTTCCTCATACTACTGTATGGAGCCCAGATTCTTCAGGACCTAACATGCTCAGAAACTAATAAGCTGGAAGTCTTCTGCAAGAAAATTGGATGACTTGATTCCTGTCCCTATCCCCCCCCCCCCAGAGTGCTATCATTTTTATTTATTTTAGCTTTTGTTGACCAGGAAAGGATAACTAAACAATTCTAGTCAGCCTCGTCCAATGGAGGGGGATACAGATGGATGCCAACTGACATTGAACCAGATTCAGCTGTTAGTGGTATGCTTACTGAATGGGGGAAATTTGGCCAGGACAATGGGGAAATTCCCCAACTCTTTTTGAGATGTGCCATGAGATCTTTAACAACCACCTCAACTATCACCAGAATAGGCACATGGGACCTCAATTTAATGTCTCCTGTGAAAGATGGCACCTCAGTAGTGCAGCACACCCCCTCATGCTGCACCACAATGTGACTATTGGGATTTAACCTTAGTGCCTGGTGTGTGGATAGAACCCATAGCCTTCTGATCTTCCAGCCTCAGAGGACAGTGAGCAACCTACTGAGAAACTGACACTGCAATGTGTTGTGATGTCATTCATGCCCTTAACTGGCCCTTCTTTAAAAGGAGATTCAAATATTCTCTTTTCTGTCCCATGTTCAAACTAGTCTTCAGAGATATGTGGTAACTAGACCTCTGAGGAGAATACTCCAGTCCTCCAGTGGCGGGTCTACACCAGGGCCCGCCAGGGCACGTGCCCCGGTAAAAAAATACTGTGCCCCAGTTGGTGCCCCATATGGTGCAGAGCTTCCCCATAGTAACAATATATCAGTGCCCTGGCTGTCATCTGTTGTTCCCCAGCTGTGCCCTGGTAACCATTTGTGGCCAGAACCGCTAGTGCAGTCCTCCAGTTGTACCCTAGTTGAGATACCAAGGATGAGGTCTTGTAAGGGGAAAAGATCCTTTGGTAACACTACCGCATTCTTGTAGAACACTCTAACTGTTACCCTTCAAGACTGTTCCTCACTTGGAGGCTTCCTAGGAAGGGCTTAAGACATTTTTCCTTGAGCAGAGTCTGTATACTTGCAATCACTGATCTTGTGCCAACTGGTTTGATTACTTTATTAGTGTATACCTGTTGCTCCATAACCTCAGACTTGTCTGTCTGTTAGCTCTCTGTTGTAAATGGACCATTGCTCTCTAAGTCTGTAACTCTGTGACTATTGTGTATGTTTTGTAATATCTATATTGTTGTTTCTTAACTACTTGTGTTAATTTTGCTGTGTTTCCAAACACATTTTCCCAAATTAAATACAGGCCATCCCTGAAAAAGTATCTTTTAGTCTCAAAAGGCCCGACTGCTTAAAACAATTCAATAAATAAAAAAATTCTATCAGACAATGCCCCCTTAAGGCATTCTAACTTTGTAACATTTCCTTATTTATTTTATTTTTATCTGAAATTTTGGTAACCAGGTAAGACCAATGAGACAATTACAGTCCCTTTTTAAGGGTCGACCCAGGAAGACAACAACACTTGTACAAAGCAACTACAGCAATATTCAGGAAGAAACTAATTACAGAGACAATAAAATATGTACAAAATATTAGGTCACAGTGAGAAAAGATTGTATGCAATAAAAAAGATATACTATGCAGTACATAAATATGTACAGGTGGAGACAACATCAGCATCCAGAGCAAGCATGAGTAGGTACACATATCATTGGATAAAAGAGAAGAGATCATTAGTCTTTTGAATATATACATTACAAACTATGTTCAGCTGAGGGCACCATCAGCAACACAGCAAACAACCAAGTATGTAGGTAAGGGAGGGGGAGCAAAGAACAGGTAGGTAGATACAGGTGTATGGGCAGAACAAAGGGGCAGTGAGAGGAACATGGAGGACAGAAGAGCAAAAGAGGAGGAAGGGTAATGGTTAACCAAGGCTCTAGGAGGTGTTCCAGACAGCAGGCTGAGGAATGACACAGGCATCGCCTACTGTCAAGGGGGTAAAGAGTCACCAACGGAAGCAAGTGCATTTTACAGAGGAAGCAAGAATGGCGAGGAGACTGGACTGGAACAAAGGAAGTGAGGAGCAGGGCAGGATGAAGGGGGGCAGGGAGTTCCAGTCAGCTACTGCCACAAAGTAGAATGACTTATGTGCAACAGCTAGCCACAGATTGGGTTTTAGAAGAAGAAGGAGGGAGGATTATCTGAGGGGTTGAGGAGCTAGTCTCTGACATATAATCTCACTAAGGCAAAGGGAAGGGAATTTGTGGATAAGTTTGTGCACGTAGCATAAGGAGGAGAACCTCTGTTTTGATTGATAAGGCAACCATCCCAATGAGGAGAGGACATTGCAGTGGTGGATGTGGGAATTGACCCAGAGGGAAAACCTACCCACTCTATGGTATGACTGCATAAGGAGCGACATAATATTTGTATTGGTTGAGAACAACAGGGAAGCCCCAAATGTAAGTAGAGGAAGAGGCAAAGAGCAGGCAATCTTAAGGCAAGAGATAGAGGTGAGGAAAGGTTAGTTGTGAAATAGAAGACCCAGTATCTGATTAAGAGTCTTGATTAGGATGGTGACATGGGAAGTAAGGGATAGTGAGGAGTCCAGGGTGATACCCAGATGTTTGAAGGTTGTTACTGCCTCAGAACATGCCCATTACGAGAGGAAATGCAGAGAGGGGTAAGGGAGTGAGAGGAAGGAGAAAGGTGCGAGAAGAGCATACTTTTGGTCTTTTTTTATTGAGGACAAGTTGATTGCGCAGGAACCAATCCTCAAAGTCTTCAAAGTCAATTGTGAGTTCCCCGTTTATCCAAGCAACGTCAGGGGATGAGCAGAAGATGATAGCATCATCTGCATAGAGGTGTACAGCAGCTCCACCAGGCAGCTCATTGATGAAAAGTGAGCACAATAACAGACCCAATATGGAGCCTTGTGGTACCCCATGTATTATGGGTTTTAGGTCCAAGGTAGAGCGAGCCCACTTGAACATTTGAGAATGGGAAGAGAGATAACTATGGACCCAGAGGAGGGTGCTGGAGTCAAGGCCAATATCTCATAGCTGCTGGAGTAGGAGACCACGATTCATCAGGTTGAATGCTTTTGTAAGGTCAATGAAAATGGCCTCTGTAGCTGAACCCTGGTCCATGGCATGGTAGATGCCTGACGTTACCTGTAGGAGGGCTGTGAGGGTGCTGTAATTCTTTCAGAAGCCATGTTGGAAAGGTGAGAGCAGATTATGTTAGTCCAGATAATCCCGGAGATGATTGTAAATGATACGCTCCTGTATGTTGACCAAAGGGCAAAGGATGGAGACTGGCCTGAAATTTTCAACAACAGAACTGGAGCCACCCTTGTGCATGGATACCACTACAGCCACCTTCCATTTATTTGGGACTGTGTAGGTCATGAAGGACTGGTTGAGTAGGTCTTGAACAGGGCGAACAAGTGCTGGTGCTCCCAACTTGAGGAATTTTGGCTCAAGTAAGTCATGACCTGTGAAGCTCTCAGTCTTCAAGTTTGCGAGAAGCCTTAGGACCTCATTACGAGTGGCTAGTTTCAAGTGGAAAAGAGGTCTATTCCAGCCTCCACTGCAGGGGGAGGGACTGAGGGACCTACAGGAGAATTATGGAATTGCGAAGTATAGCTGTGTAGGTCTATAAAAAAGTAATTAAAGCCAGGTGCAATTGTTGGGGGGTCAATGAGGGAAGCACCCTGGGCTGAGATGAAACTCGGGAGTTCAGCTGCCCTCCCATTCAACAACGTATTTATCTGCCTCCAACACTCCTTTGGTTTACAGAGGTGTTCTGCTTGAAGAGATCTGAAATGGCAGTGTTTGGCTTTTCTTTTTTTGTTATATATTTTCTTTTCGCACCCTATGGCCCAGGCATTCTTCCGAGGTACTCACTCGGCAAGACCTCTACTCCCTGCCTGAACCCATCACCACCAGTTTCCTCCCCCAATCACCCAGGCAGGCCTAGCCCCCCAGATCATCCCCCAGGGCGGGCCCTCCCTCCCGTGGCAGCCGTTCTGAAATTAGAGAGAATTAGAGAGGCCTACCTGAGTGTCGGGAGCCCGTGGAGTACCCTAGTGAGATGGGCCCGCGTTGGGATGTAGGCCTGCCTCTGGAATCCCCATCATCTCCACGAGCCATAGAGGGATTTTCTAGTTGTGTGATTTTCCCCCAGGAGTGCAGTGGTGCAATGACAGCATGTATTGGTGTTGCAGACATCCACCGCACTCCTCCCACTCATCAGCCTGAATGTGTGTGGTGCCTCCGGCTCCCACCGGGGGCCACTACTCCTCCAGGCACACCCTGGATCCCTCCCCAAGGAGAGGATAGCAGTCCCTCGGATGCTCAATCCTCTCCCTCTCCTGGAGACCCCCAGTGCCCGAGCTCATTTCTGAACTCAGGAAGCTTGGCATGGTGTAAGATGTGGCATACAGCACCTCAACCCTCAGCACCACCGGGCCGGCCGGCTTTTGGCTTTTTGAAGGCAGTTTTTGAATTTGATATGCAGTTGCCTATAGATCTGCCTGTCATAAGGCAGACCACTTTTCTTGTAGGATTGCCATGCTCAGTTCCTGGAGGACATTAGAGTCCTTAGATCCTTACTAAGCCAAGAGGCCTTGATACCTTTGGTTCTATATTTTTGAAGCGGGGCATGGTTATCGATAATGCAGGAAAATGTAGACACAAAACATCTAGCGCTTGGTTGATATCTGGGAGAGTCTTAATATGACTCCAGTCAGTATTGTTGATGGAGAAAATAAAATTATCGACATCCAGCCTGGACATATCATGGACAAGGGTGATTTTTTGGGGGGGGTTAAGGTAATTATTCCTCCATATGCAGAAGGTGGAGGAGTGATCACTAATGCAGTCCGCAAGCACTCCTACTGCTTTGACTTTAAGAGGACAGTTAGTTACCACCCTATCCAGCAAAATATGTTTTCCAGTCTTGTTGTTAAGACATGGGTCCTGAGCCAAGCGTCAAGGAGAGGAATAAGGATTTAGCATCAGGGGAACCAGCACCTGACTCAGGCAGTTTGGTGGCATCCAAGTCAGACCAGGTGTAAATAAGAACACCTCCAGCTCTTCTTCCTATCCTATCATTCCTAAAGTAGTTGAAGCCAGGTAATGCCACTTCATGAAGTTTAATGGCTGGATTAAGCCATGTCTCTGTGATGCATAGAATGTCAGGGGACTTCTGAATCACCCAGGCCTCCAATTCAGCCATTTTTGGATGACGGCTTCAGATATTCATATGGGCTATTGTTAGGCCTTTAGGAGGGTGCAGAGTAGCCGTAGAGAGATTCTGGTGTCCTATGAGAGGAGGTTGAGAAGCCGAAGCAGAGTTATGAGCCCGGGTAGTATTGAAGGGCCAGGATTGAGCTCAATATCACCTGCTCGTGCCAAATAGGAGGAAGATAAGTATATGGATCATTAAAGAGACATTAGGTAGCCCTCTTGGGGCACAATGAGCAGCCAGTACACATAACCTGTTTTGAAGCCAAAGCCCCATAAGAGCAGCTCCATATCTGGGCAAACAAGGTACACGTAGTAGCATGAGTGAGCATTCAGGCCAGATGTGGCACAGTGGAGGGGGGTAACTGTCCTGAGGGGAAGACCGCAGTGAAATGGTGAAAAACTGGTCAGTCACCCAAAGGGCAGAGAGGCAGGTCAGTAAGACCAGCCAGCTAATGTATCCAATGTTTGTAGGCCTGAGCCTCACGAGGAGCAAGAAGGGCTGTCAGAATTTCACTCTCAGGTATTAGGAAAAAGGGTTAAGGAATTAAGGAAAGGTCAGAACAGTTGGTACAGTAAGAGGTATGCCATCTAATATTACAGACCTTTCTGGGAGACTACATTAACAGTTACAGGCTTCATGGTGTTTTCTCTGGTAATCAATGGATGTCATGCCACTAAAGATCTCACTGAAGGCTTTGCAAAGGATATTTCTTAATTACCAAAATATTTCACTAGATGGCAGCAGTCCCTGTTGTTTGAGTGCCACTTTCTGTAATCCACGAGGCAGCCTGAGTGAAATATCCAAGCATGGTTCTATAATGGCTGGACTGGCATATCGTCTTCTTTATGGATGTAACCCCCCTGCAAATGGGGGTTCCCAAAAGACTTCCAGGAGCTTGCTTGAATGCTCCAAGCCTGAATGGTGTTTGGCATTTAAGCCATTTATCAGTGAGTGTATTTAGAGCCTCTGGTACTGTCTCTTTAAGAGCTGTCTGCTTGCAGACATAATTAGTTTATATGAGGGTACTGTGTGCTTCTCTGTTTGAGTACCACTCGAGCTGCTGCCAGTTCACTCCATTTTTGCAGTCACTAGAGTGCAAAGGGAACCTATCTGAAAGATGTAACTGTTTGCCAGAAATCATTTACAGTAATAATGAAATTACAGTTTGTCTAACCTACTTTCTTTGCAGTCAGAACTGTGTCTGCCTAGTTCCCCATTCTGGTTTTGAACTGCTGAACTGGACCAATCAGTGTGGGGTAGCTTAGCTCTAAAATGGTGCCTTGGACGTAATCAGAACTTGACTCATAATCTGAGCCAGCCACAAGAGGATTGTAGGGGCAGTGACTCTGGGAGATGTAGTTTAGACTTCGGCACCTTTTTGGACCAACAGCAGCAGTCTATTGTGAGTGACAGCCAATCCAGTCAAGAACTGGGAGGAACTCAAAGGAAGTGCCCGGTTTTGTCTGTTGGAGTTTCAGTTGTTAGCTTTGGCAGTGAAGGGGAAAGAAACCCTGTGCTCCTTCAGTACACAGTTTCAGTCAAAAAACGTGTGTAAGGCCCAGAGTTCCGGTCTGCAGCTTGTGTAACTGCTTGTTAGGACTGAATCCGTCCTGTGAAAAGAATCAAAGGATCTCTGAAGAGTAGAAACCAGGCTCACCCTGTAGAAGACTGAAGAAATTGTTGAATTGCACTCGTCTGTCAGGAACTGAATCTGCTGTGTGTTCTCCCGGTATTGTGCAGTAATTACGATCGGGATAGAGAAGCAGCCTGCCTGGTATAGTACTTTTTTTTACCATATAAATGTGCAAGAGTCTCATGGAGCTCAAAAGTAGCCCTGCTGACATTGAAGGACCCTATCTTGTTTGGAGGTCGGAGTACTAATTCAGGTCGCTCCCTGTTGAATTGCCACATTAAATCCAAATGGAATCACTGTACTGCTGACTGTTTAAACTAATTTTTCTTTTCACTGTGTGAAAGGGCCCCTACCAACTGCCACGGTTTGGACTAGCCACTAAGGCTTGAGTACCCAGGGACAGTAACTGGTAGGGATAGGCCTGTGCACAGAGCCATAGGTAGATAGTAAAGTGATAAGCTAATTAACCTGATTTCCCCCTGTCCTTGTTATATCCCCAAATAAATCAGAGCTGCTTGTTTCAGCAAAGTTATGCTGCCTGAGGTATTTGTCTATGTTAAAGTACTGTACTGTGATTGTTGCACTGTATCTTATTTCACAGGAGGTCCCAGTGCCGGAACTAGTCCTGGGGGTAAGTGTATACTGTGAAGGTAATTCTGATATATTGTGTGGGCCACTAGTGGGAAGAAAGGGGGGGGTTGCAGTGTCCCAGAGGGCTGTGACCAAGTAAGTTTAACTATTGCAAACCCTGACCTCTGGGTGGAGGCACCCGCCATTGGATCCAGGCCCCTCAACCTGTTAGTGGCAAATCAGGCAGGGGTAGTAGCCCCTGGGATAGCGCCATCTAGGGGTTACATGGAACAACACCCTGGTAGCCTGATCTGAAAGGCACCATACACTACCACAGCAGCGTCTCAGTTGATTCTAAGCATAAGAAACACCAACACCAAGTGTAGCATAAAGTTGGTACATTTACATTTTTTTTCTAGAAATACTCCTAATAGGATAAATTGGCAAAACTATAGACAACAGTTTCATCAGTCCTAATACACTACACAAATATACAGTGTACTACCGAGACCCTCACTTATCCAGTGGGGTTTTAGCAAGATGCTGTTTAACAGGAGTTCCAGTATATAGTCACTTTTCATGCCACAGTATCCCTTTCCCAGAATGTCCCCAGATTACTTGTTAACGGTATCCCTAGAAGTGTAGCAAAATTGCTGATTTGAACATCCTTCCTAGGCTAAGCTTTCCCAATGCCTTAATCCTCACTGCAATTAAATCTGGTTCCTATTTTCTCAGGTTGGGTTTGCAATTCACAGTAACAGTTTCTGCAATTATAAAATTAAAGGCAATGAGTCCTGCACTCAGCTAGGCCCACAGGCACCCTGGGCTGGTTTTGTTCACAGCCCCTCCTGTTAGTTGTCTCCTCATCCTGGGCTACTCAGGATTAAATGGCAGCCGTGCCTTTCAGCTATTTATAATTTTCTTAGGCGGCAGCACTGATCATGTGCAAGGCATTCCAAAACTGGCCACCACACTTATACTAGGCATACTAGCAGTAGGCTAATGACTCTCCCAACATGGCTGCCAGAATAAAAAAAAAGCATTGCTCAATATTCTACAGGGCATGCTCAGGTCACTACAGATGGATCCACGACAGGAGTCCGACAGAAATTCTGCTGAATGCCCTGTCAGCGACACCGGCAGGTCGACTGCAGTTTGTCGTCGGCTGCCGGATCGCTATTGCTTTCTGTGTTTTCTTTGGGGGACTTTGCCCCCCGAACCCCCCACACGGGGGGATGTGCCCCCCACACACCCCCACTTAAGGATTCTCAACTCCAGTCGGAACTAATTGGGGGCATGCAGGACCCCTGACAGACAGCGCCGGGTTCCAGCGGGTCTCCCACCGCAGCTAGGTGCTGTAGTCGCTGTGGGGGACCTCGCTGGCAAAATGTCGCTGCAAGGGGGGTAAACGACTACAGATTACACGGTGGGGCCCAATTATGCTTTGTTTAGTAAATCAGGCACACACAGTTACAATAATTAGCTTTGATGTTTATTGTATTAAGGATTAGCTACAGTATCTAACTTCAGACTGTTCAAACATCATACTCCTTGCGTGTTGCTTCCCACAGTTTTGGCAGGTTATGCTGAGAGCCTTATTTTGAGTATTCCTCTCTCGTCCTGTGTCTTTGAGAATCTCTAGCGGAGTATAATCTGTAGGAGACCTCTGGGATTTGCTGTTATTGGTTTGTACTGCAACAACCTCTGAGATGTGTTTTGTTTTCTTTCCTCCACTGAGAACCTCCGTTTGCATGTGTGCTTGTTCAGTAGCCTGACAGGTCTCGATTGATTTTTCCAGGGTTAATTCATTGTCTCTTAGTAGTCTTTCTTTGAGTTGTGGATCTGCGCATCCTATCACTATCTGGTCATTAATCAGGGATGGTGCCAGGGTACCAAAATTAGAGGACTGTGCTTTTAATCTCAAATCCGTGACAAACTCATCAATGGGTTCATGTTCTTTCTGCATTCAGGACCAAATACCTATCTCTTACAGTCTCATTCTTTCTTGGCACACAGTATGCTTCAAACGGTTGTAATACCTTGTCATAGTCCTTCTTGTATGCATCTGACAATTGAAAGGCATTGTATACTGTATATCAAAAGCTTCTGAGACTGCAATGGTCAGCAGCAATGCTACTTTTTGTGGTCCCCTTTTTTCATTTGCACCAGTAGCTTCTAAATAACAGTCAAAATGCGGCTTGAAGCATTTCCATGTCTCTTCTAAATTGCCCACAAATCTGATTTCTGGTGGTGGTCTGATTTGCTCCGTTTCAGCAGACTTCTATGGCTGTTACCTCAGCCTGCCCAAACGTCAGTCCTTGAACACTATATCACTGATGTTTGTGTTTCTCTGGCACAAGAAATCTCCTTCAATATCTTTCATAAACATGTGGAAACCATTCTTGGTACCATGTCTTGTTTAGTAAATCAGGCTCACAGATTTACAGTAATCACCAGTGATGTGTATTATATTAAGGATTAGCTATGCAACATCAGACTGTTCAAACAGCATACTCATTGCTTGGTGTCTCCCCTCACACTGCCCTCTCAAGCCTGGTAGTGTCAAATTCCTGCAGCTGGAAATGAAGCCTCTCAAGGCTATTGTCTTTAGCCCTTAAGTTCCCGAACAAATTATTCCTTGCCTGGATTTCTGCTGCTTAAACAGCCTCTTGCCTAAACACAGGGCTGGAGTAGGTGTGAGTGGTAACACAACTTGGACAAATTCTGATTTACCTGTTTGTTCTATGATCTATCCCTCCTTAGTACTCATTTTACCACCCTGTATCCATCTTTCTGCCCCATGAGTAATTTCTTGGTGGGGGCCCTATTTTTCCATATTCTTAAAGATTAAGTCATGCACTCCATTACAGCCCCTTCCCCTTCCTAGTTTAAATTATTATGTACCATCTTGTCTCTCAATGCCCATGCTCCACCTCCACTTAAATGTAGGCAGTCCACTGCAAGTAAGGAATTATCATCCCAAAGTGTTCCCCCAGTACACCTCCCCTGAATCATTGCTCAGTGCACCACACCCATAGCCATTTATGGAAATCCACAAACTTGCTTTCCTGGCTTGGCTAACCCTTGGCACTGTCAGCACTTCTGAGAAGGCTACTGAGGATGCCTAATCTGTCCTGTATGCCTTACATCAGTCCTGGTTGTTTTTCCCCCAAAATGGATCAACAGATTGGATTTCCCATCCACCATCTGGATCAGGGATTGCAGCCTGGGTATAATCTTCTCCACCATCACACTGTACATGGAAGGCACAGCACTGTCCTATTAGACTCCTTACCTGCGATCAGTCTAGCTGCTCCCCTAATAATTGAGTCCCTCAGCACTATGAATTTTCTTACTATTTACCCCATTCCTGCCACTCCTCGAGTTGGTTCCTTCCATGTGACATTGTCCACTTCCCTGGATTCCATCTGCAGAGTGGAGATCTTGATCCCTATAGGCTGTGCCTGACTCTCATTGCTGGTCTGGGGTATTGGGGAAGCATCCCTCTCTGTGGTCTTAAGGAGATGATAGCAGATTATAATCTTCACCATAGAGACTGAGTCTGCACATTTAAAGCCCTACTCCCTTGCTTCCCTTCTGTACACCAACCTGACCTTGAAGCCCTCTGGGGGAGCAGAGTCCAGTCCCCGGTACACACTCAACATTAGTACCTCTCCATTTGCTGAGCTCAGATTTGAGATAGTTCATTCCCACTATTAGGAAACAGTCTACTGCAAAGAAGGCCCCCCATCTCCGTACACTCTGGAAGATGGCGGTACCAAACCCCTCATAGCTCAGAATCTCACACACCCTGCTTGCTGTCTAAACATTTTGAAATCTTATCTGAGTTAAGTGTTTATTATAAACATAGAAACAGAATTTGATAACAGATAAGGACTGCTTGATGCAGCCAGTCTGCCCATTTCTCCCTACCTATGCTATTATCACAGACCGTGCCTGATCTAAAGCTCTTTCTCCCTGCCCCCTTCCTTTCCACTATGATTCCCTTGTGCTTATGCATTCTTGAGCTGCACCACTGTTTTTCCCTCAGCACCTACACTGGAAATTTTTTCCTGGAATCCACTACTCTTTCTGTGAAGAAATACTTCCTCACATCTGTTCTGAATCTACCCACCTCCAGCTTCACGGCAGGCCCCTTGTTCTTGAGCACCTTTTCTTCTGAAACACTACTTCCCTCCTGTACCTTATTTACCCCATGAAGTATTTAAAGGTCTTTAGCATAGCCCACCAGCCTTCATCCCTGCTGTTAATGTCAGAACTCTCTTTATAAGTGAGAAAGTGCTATTTTGCAGCAATGACGTCAATGTCTTTTCCCTTCAGCTAAGGTGTAGTGACCTCCTTTCTGCAAAATGTTGCTGTTTGGCTGACTCCAGATAGGGAGTAGTGCCTGTTATTGATTAAATTGCTTTGTAACATGGCTCTAAAGATAGCAGTCAAATGCAGAGTCGAGATTGGTGCAAAGGCATCATGTGATGAAAAACGAGCGGTGATTAATCCAGGAGTAGAGCCCACTAGCGCCCTACCACAAGGAGCCACATGGTGCAGCACTGGGATGACAATGAAGAGATTAGAGATGCAATGGTCACATAGAGGCTGTTCGGCATCGGGATCGTGCAAAGTCACTGAAACCATCCCTTTTGTTCACACGTCTATGTCTGTATCTGATTGACAGCTGTGGAAAAATTGGGAGAGATAGCCGCGTGAGCCAATCACACCTGAGTATATGAGTAGTCTGTACTGTGACTGTATGTACGCAAACAAATCACCCACAGTGCTCTGCCACTATACACCATCCCGATGCCACGGTGAAGCCTTAAGCTTTAAAACAGTCGCTCCGAATCAGTCATTTGTACTGTAGTTTTCTTCAGATACATAGTAGTACTGTCATGCTCGGAACTGTAAAAATACCGGACAGTATGTAAATAAATGTGTATCGGGAAGCATGAACACACACGTTCCCACATCATCTCACTGTGCTGCACGGAAACAAGCGGAGCATACTTTAGCATGCAGCAATACTAGTCTCATATAATGTTTGTGTACTGTGATCTAAAATACTGGCCGCACAATATTCCCATTGCCCTTGCCATGTTACAAGTGCATTAACCACCTCCAGCGTCGGGCTCTACCAGTGGATTAATGCCCAGCTGGGGGTACCCTCACATATTGTATATGCTAAATGTGTTTGCCCTAGATTGGGATTACTGTTTCTTTCACAGTTTAGCCAACTCCATGTTGGCAGTACTGCATGTTCTGGATTGACCCCCTTTTCCCCTTCACAGTGTACTTTTGTTGTTTATCCTAGATAGGTATTTCAGCAGAAGCACAATGCCCACCTTTCTCTTTGTACCTTCTTTTCCCAACTTCTGTCAGCTGTTACACTTTAGCAGTGTTGGAAATGGAACAAATTCACTGTGGGAATCCCTTACCATTCATGCAGGATTGATTTATACTTGACAGGAGTCAAGTTTTCTCATTATATGTTGCATTTTTACAAGTTATTTATTAAGTATTTAGGCATTTAGGTTGGAAACTGTTATATAAGAGCAGTCCTTTCCCAATGTACTTATGGCTGATTCAATCAGTGACCACTCCCCCATGTTCATCCTCTGGTCGGCTAAGAAAAAATGCCCCCCCCCATACCTTTCTCTTAGAAACTTTCGTACCGCTGACGCCTCCCTCCCCCTTAGTGAACTATGGCTGCTGGACTGGTCCACACAGTACTTTCTCACTGATGTATCTGAAGCAGTTGCCTCCTTCACACAGACCTTGCTGGAACTGCAGGAAAGGCACTTCCCTCTCACCACATGGAGAGTCAGAGGCAGCTCCACCCCCTAGATCACTAAAGATTTACTCACCCTCATGAAGAACAGAAAATGAGCCTGGTCCCCTTTTAAGGCATTCCCCTCGCCTGCCTCTGGGAAGCATTTAGGTGCTTGAGAAACCAGTGTAAACACATGGCTAAATCACTGAAGCAATGCTATTTCCATAACCTTCAGAAGGACAGCCTCTGTGACCCCAAGAAATTCTGGGAATCTATCAGCTCCATTCTAAACCCACAAACTGGCAAATCAGCATTGCAGCTTCACACCCCCTCAGGCTTGGTGACCGATCCTCAGGAAGTTGCCCAGGCCTTCAACGATAAATTCACTGACCTCTCTGTGCTCCTCTCCAAGCATCCAAGTGATCAGCCCAGTGGTGCGACCTGCTACACTAAATTCTATTCCTCCCTCTTAAGCCCCCCTTTCTCCATACCCCCATTTTATTTTAAGTCTGTCTCCCTTCTTGAAACCACTAAACTCCTCAAATACCTCCCCAACAGTGGCTCCTCCGGGTCTGACAGCCTCTCCCCTATCTTGCTTTGACTCATCTCCCCTGTCATTGTTAGACCCCTCACTTTCATTTTCAACCTTGCCCTAGCCACATCTACCATGCCCGTCCTGTGGAAACTGCTAAAGTTATCATCATCTTCAAAGCAGATGACCCCCACTTCACTGATAATTACTGGCCTATCTCCATCCTCCCCACCTAAGTAAGCTCCTTGAGAAAGTCATCCATCACCAGCTTACTTAATACAGCTCTAAGTACAACCTTCTGTGTAGCCAGCAACATAGCTTTTGCAAAAATCATTGCACTTCCACTGCTCTTGCTCTGCTGACAGACCACATCCTTATGAACATGGACAATGGGCAGACAACCAGCACTGTGTTCATTGACCTCTCCAAGGTTTTCGACTTGGTGAACCATGCCATCCTCCTCTGGAAGCTCCAGCTCCTTGGCTGTTTCCACTTGGTAACAACCTGATTCAGGAGCTACCTATCCGACCACTCCCGATATGTTTGCGTAGGCCCCAGTTGCTCCTCCACCATGCCTGTCTCTACTGGAGTCCCTCAGGGCTCCATTCTGGGCCCCTACTCTTCTCCTTATTTATAAACTCCCTTCCCTCTGACTGTCTTACCTGTCACTCCCTCCTCTATGCTGATGACCACGTCCTTTTCTTCAGTGATAAATTCCTGTCCTCCATTTCCTCTGTTCTCAACCAAAACTACAATGCTGCCCACAATCAGTTCACAGCCAACCTCCTCCTGGACAACGTCAAGAAAATCAAATCCATGCTGTTCAGGTCAAAGTCTTACCTAGCCAAACTTAAATCTCCCTCCGCCCTCAACATAGTCTCCCCAGATGGCCAGGTCCTCGAGGATGTTCAGACCTTCAAGTATCTAGGTGTCCAGCTTGACCCCCTTTCCTTCTCTGAGCACATAAACTCAGTTGTACACAGAATACAGCAAAAGCTGGGCATAGCCTACAGATTCCAGCACTACCTCACACCCGAGGCCCTTCTAGTCATTATCCAGGGCAACCTACTTGCCATACTCAATTACTGTTCCGCTGTCTATGCCAGGTCATCCTCCACACTCACAGCCAAACTCTGCTCTGCCTACAGTAGTGCCTGTCACTTCGCCCGACTTGCACCATTTACCACCCACCACCCACCACTTTGTTCCCTATCAATCTCTGGGTTGGCTCCCCCTACAAGGCCATTTCAATTTCTCCCTCTACAGCTTGATTGATAATGCCATCAGCACTGGCCAGGATTCCCCCTAACTGGGATCCTCAAAGTCAAAGCCGTAAGTCTCTCGCTGTCTATGCTCTAACACCCCCCCATGTTCCCAGAGTGTCTACCAATATAGGTATGAAAGCCCTGTCAGCAGTGGCCCCCTCACTATGGAATCAGCTGCCCACTGAGCTCTGTGCTCTGCACACCCATCGCCTGTTCAAATCTTGCCTCAGGGACTGACTTCTATCTTAATACTACTGCCATTACTTCCCTGGGTAATTTTCCCCTCCTCCTGAAAGCCATTCTCAGCCCTAATCTGTTCTAGTCTATCCTCCCTTGTCTCACATTGCCCACCTTCCCCCCCCTTGTAGCACCTCTCCTCACTCCCCAAGTATGTCCACCATGTTTACCTACCCCTTGAATTTTTTCTTTGTTACGGTTCATTTGAAATTACTTACTATGCATTATTGTTTCTGTGAAATAAAGAAAACGGAACCTGCACTTGCTCAAAAGTACACACAGTGTGTTCGCTCCAAAATTACACCAGCTGAAAGTTTATAATTGTGAATAAAGCTTTATTACTTGTGCAAAATCTCTAGAAAGGACTCACGTATTGAATGTACAAGGAAATGGAGTCAGAATCCAGATATAAAATCCAACAAAGTCCATTAAAGTCCATCAGAGTCCATCACATAGATCCATTAAAAACCTCAAGCCATAAACAGGTGGCTGGTACGATACATTAGCAGCAAGAGCAAAGGCTGAGGGTCACTCCCTCATGACGTCACCTGATGCGTTTCGCATGTTGCTTTTTCAAAGGCCTTTGAAAACATCAGACGAACAATCTTCTAATTAAACAAAGGAAAAATAAAAATTACCTTAGATATAGCAGGTAATGGTTGGCTGCTTTTAAAATCTAATATTTGTTTTAGGCGGTACACTAGCTCTTTAAAGGAACTTCACTGTGTTCACTGACATAAACAGTTTCTTTATTGATTTATAATATATTAGATTGCAGTATTTATTTTGAATGTTTTGGCCATGAGGATGGTGTGTGTGTGTGTGTGTGTGTGTGTGTTTGATGTATCTCAATATATTTTTTCCCCAGAAAGCATAGTAAAAAAATCCTGCTGATTGCTATATAATTACTGTAGCTCGGATAGTTCACACAAGACCTGGCATATGTCTGAGGCAGCTCTTATCAGATAGTGTCTTCAGAGATTAAAAAACAGTGTAAATCTTTGTACATTTGTTCCTGAGAAAAGGTGACATTTATGAGGTATGAATATTTCTTGAAAGACAATACTTGTCCTTCTGAAGCTTGTAGCAAGAACATGTTTAAATATTAAGTATTTAAATGTGCAAGTTATTGCATTTCAAAGGTGGTAAACAAATCTCTAGTTAAATAGGCAGCTAATACTTAACAAGCTGTTTCAGTTTCCTAATGGCCATCTGATAAGCAGCTTTAGTGATGTCTCCAACATTCTAAACAGAAAGAAGGGAGTATTTTATTTCATTTGGCATAGTGATATATAGATGTGAAAGGATACGTTTAAATTTTTTTAAAAAGTTTTCCACGTTCCTCCATTTTTTAAGCTACAGACAACAAGATGGCTGTAGGCTCCTCCCACAGCCATGAGAAAGGATTAAAAAAACTATGGCAGTACATAGCTTGGAATTTGGGCATCTGTTTTCTTTTGTGTTTTCTTTTGGTTATTATCAAATCTTATTATTTGCTATTTAGTCTTGTTACAATGCAGAATAAAGTATTACAGTATCCTCTAGTAGGGTATGTATTCCTTTCATGATTATTTGTGCTCTGTACTTACTCTGTGAAGCATCCTGAGCCTGTGGGATAGATACTATATGGATAAAACTACCTTGTCTTTGTCTAGTCATACAGTAATCTCAATATTATTTTTCTTGGCTACTACTGCAGGTTACTATGGTAGTATTACTGTATAGTTTTTACTTTCTTTAACTTTATTTTTTCAGGAATACATTTTCAGTAATGCAGATACTGAGTGTAAAAAGGAATGGTGGGGACTTACGGCATCTGCTTAAATCTATTTGAAATTTTTGTTACTTATTTTAGATGTTTAGATGAGATTTCATTGAGTGACACGTATAAATATGCTTGGATATTTAATCATTGTTTTGGTAAAGAGAAGGACCATGTGTTGTGTTTGGGCTTTGTGACATTTGCGCTGAATGGGTTCAGTAAATATTATATAAACAAAAGTGGGGAAAACCTAATGTTTGAACAATATTGCATATGAAGTCTCAATTGGGTCTGAAAGGCGAAGGACACGGCAAAACAATAAAACACCAGTGCAGACTGAAGTATGCTCAAATGATCTATTGCACACTGACAAGGAAAATGCCCCTAGAGCATTGAGGCTCACTGCCTCTTCATATGGGAGCTCTATTTGAGTATACTTCAGTTTCCACTGGTTCTTTGTGGACTTCGCTCCATTGCTGTATTTCTGGCTGCATCTGAAGAGCCTAGTTAGCGCAATGACCATTTGAAGGAATTACATGGCAAGACAATGCCTTTGAAATTTACATTTCATATATGAAGTGATCTGAATAGAGACACAAATATTTTTAACAGTTTCACTCAGTAACCCCTGATGTGCAGATATAAATATGCAACACAGTCTTAAAAGTAAAAAAAAATCTAGTGAAATGTGCGGTAAATACCAACCATTGACAGTGGTACTAATTTGTTTTACTGCATTTCCTGAAGTACAGAGATTTAGAAAGAAATGTTCTATAGAATATTCATACTGTTAATTACATCCTGTACACGTGATTACAGTTATTGCACTAGTGATGCAATACAAGTGTGAGTACATGAGCCTCTAACAATTGCAGACCTCACCACATACAATTTCCCACAGATGCACGTTACATGCATATTCACTCTGTCTTTATAATATCAACAGCAGCAGCAGCAGCAGCATACCCATCCGTGTACTGTATGTTCTGCCTACAACTACTGTAATATATTCTGTAGAGATGATACTTTACCACTTTGTTTACCTTATAATTGTGACTACATGTAAGTATTTTCAGAGTACAGTGAATATACATTATACAGTACCATATTGCTCCTGTTAACCGATACACTGTTTATACCTCTAGTAATGTTAAATGTATTTTTTCTTTCTACCAGTGAGATGTGAAGCTGTTAGTTTGACTCAGCCAGAAGTATCAATAACCAGACAAGCTGGAAGCTTTGTCTTGATTAACTGCAGAGTGGATGGCATCAATTTTAACAGTGCAACTATTCACTGGTACAGATCCCAGTCTGGAAGAGGAATGGAATGGATTTCATACTACAGATCAGATTCTGAAAAAAAGACAGCAGAAGGCTATGACAGCAGGTATTCTTCGGCCAAAAGAATAGAAGAGAAGTCCTGTGTGCTAACTATAGCAGGCATCAAAAAGGAAGATGCTGGCACTTTTTACTGTGCTGTATGGGATTACCACAGTGATATAGGTTAAATGAAACCACATATAAAAACCCATCAACAATCTGCAATGACATGGCAATGCAACTGAAATTGTAAATGTTAAAAGATGCATGAACAGTCATTTCAGTTGCTACAGTTAATGTCACTTACAGCACAAATGTTAACTTATTATATGGAAACCCATTTCAGGGTATGAAAAAGATGTAAATTAAAGTATGTGCCTTTCAGATCCTCATTCCAATACTTTAACAAAAAATATTTGTTTCCCTCGGAGAGACCTTGTAGTATTCTTTTTATGTTTGTGTGTGTGTGTGTGTGTGTGTGTGTGTGCGCAGCAAACATGTTGTTATAAAGAACTGCATTTCAGAGGCATGTTACTGCTGCTGCAATGTACCCACCAGTGACAGACAAATGACCAGGCGCTCTGGTTATGACACTACTCACTGTGTGATGGGTGGAAATTGCACAGAGTTGAAAGAAGCCACAAACTCCTATCAGACAGTGGCTAGTTTGTTTGATCTGCATAATACTGCTGTTCATTTCATCTACATAATGAATGTCAGTAAATCTTTATGAAGGGCGTAAATATGGGTGCAAAATATTGAACACAGCACTATTCAGACTACAAAGCAGTTAAAAGGTGTGCACTAGAACACTGAGTAGAGATCTGCCAGCAGCAGTCCCTCATAGTGTTTTTTTAAAAATTTTCTTTTAACCCTTGTTCCAAAACTGGGGTACCCTATCCCCAGTGCCTGCTACTAGTCGCCCCCACCTGACCCATTTCCACTATGTGACAGTGGGGATCCCAGCCCCAGTGCCGCCAAACATGACACCGACACTGGGGTGCAGAGTCCCCAGTGTCAGTAACTCAAATAAAGAAAACCATCCATCGCAGTCTATTTTATCTTTTTTTTTTTAATCCATCTAAACAAGAAAATAGTCCCTCGATGTTTGTGGCCATCACCATTACCCTCCCCACCTGACCCTCAGCATCTAGAAAACCCACACACCTCCACCCCTTACTTACTTACTTAGTGGTGGTCCAGTACCATAATCCTCTCTGGATCAGAAATATGTCACAATCAAAAGTCACAACACTCCCCTCTCTCAAGTACAAGAAAAGGAAATCCGTACAATGGTGCTTTGTCAAAGGATATTGCCGGCAAGGTGAAATATTAGGAATTTTCTGCTTCCTGTTTCTGTGGTGATTTTGTTTCTGCATTTCTTGTAGCAATAAAATGAAGGAAGATTATTATAGCTCATATGGACTCCCTTATTTATACTGGAGAGAGGTGAGTGCCATGACTTTTGTTTGTAACTTGGTATCATATGTCACCTGGCACCCAGTCCTCTGAGTGACTCTTCTGTGTACATACCAGAGACTCATCTTCACTCCTCAGTACCAGACCAGGGACTGGGGAAATCAGGTTTGAGGTCAATGTATTTCAATTATGCAATAAGCAGGGTGTGTGTTGTGCTGGGATAATGTCACGCCTGGGGTGGTTGGGCACGAGGCTGCAGGATGAGTGCATCCAATGCCCCAGGCATGACATTATCCCAGCACAACACGCACCCTGGAGTGCATTATTGCTATTATACAATGGCTCGATTATAAAGGAAAATAAAAGATAACAAAATATATGTTTAAAATGTGTTTTTCCTTACTTTTTAGGGCGTGTAAGTATACCTTTGGAAAAAAAGTCCACAGTTTCTGATTTGGCCACTAGATAGTGCTGCCAATACAACTTGCCTTTTGTTTTCCTGCCTGCAGGTTTGTGTCTCTTCCAACACACACAGACACATCTGTGGCATAATTTATGGTGGCTCTTACCTGTCACTGTAACGTTTTTCTTTTTTTTGATGTTACAAAGGTAGCCATTTAAAATGGGGATTATAATTATAAATCTTGGGGAGCATGGTCACTGAGCTACTTAATGACTGTAGCGGCCACTGACTCGATCAGTGACTCCAGCTACTCAGGGCTGTTTGATGCCAGTACAGGTACTCGGGACTGTGTTGCCTAGGAGAAGAGTGATTACAGGTACAGCTTTAGCCAACATCATGTTTCCTTTACTTCCGAATCATTTTGCAGAAGAAGGGGAGGTGTGGTTGCCGAGTCCTTGCACTGGAAAGTGCATGCACTTGATTGGCCACAATTCAGAAACTCCGGGGAATTGTCACTCAGAAACTGCTGTTACGGCCTTCACAAAGTTTTTTTAAGTACAGAGATGATAATAAACTTCTGCCACAGTGACAAGGTGGTTATTTTTCACTTTTTTTTTAGTTGTATTTTAACCAGGAGTAGCACTCTAAGCTGAAAGCTTTCTTACAGGTGCAACCCAGGAGCACAGGGAAGTTAAGTGACTTGCTCAGGGTCACGCAGTATGTAAGTGGAAGCTGTGGGATTCAAACCCAGGTCTGGTTTGTTGGATATCACCAGATTTGCAGCTCTGTGCCTTAAACCACTGTGCTATACTGCCTCCCTCTAAATGTGTCATCATGACTGAGTGGCATCAGTGAACTGCGCAACCAGCAGTTATGGTCTGGGTTCACAGATGCCGCTCGCTCATCACACATATTTGAAATAATCATTCCCACCCTGTCACTGTGGCAGAAGTTTATTTTGTCGTCTGTGCTAAAGCAAAACTTTGTGAGAGCTGTAACAACAGTGACTTCTTGGTGACAGTCCTCTAGAGTTTCTAAATTGCGGCCGTTGTAGTGTGGTTTTCGAGCAGGATCACTGAAGCAGCTTTACCGATCGGGGATCACAGAGGCAGGCTGCGTGGAGCGATTCCACAAAAACTTGAAGCGGTCATCTGTACGCTGGGACTAGACCCATGGTGTTGTACTGGGATAACATAACGGGTCCAGTACCAAACTGACTAATCAGAGGCCAACATTTTATTTTGCCATTGTATAATGCATTTTGAACTTGTACTCAACTTGGTCATTTTTTTAATATTTTTCCTCCTGATTTTCAACATTGCCTTTTTGGGACCCTACTTCACGAACAAGTAGGTGAAATGCTTCAGTTGTGGGCTAAAAGATGATTTTGCAGGCACTGCGCAGAATCACCTTTTGGGAGAGATTTGAACATTTTCGCCTACTGGGTTTATGAGGTGGGGTCATAAGAAGGCATGATGAAAATTTGCATTAAAAATATTAAAAACAACGACGTTATGAATGTATGCTGAAAATTTTCAACACTTGCTCATAAGTTTGGCAATTTTCAATATTTTGACTCCAAATTTTCAAGATAGCCATTTTTCATACTACCCCATGAATATGGCAGCTGTCATTTTTCAAATCCTGGCCAAAATGTGTTTTCACACCCTTGGCACAAAATTACATTTTGATGGACATTGGAAAGTTTTCACCTACTGGGTTCATGGGGTGGGGTCACATGATGACTATACTGAAAATTTGGAGTCAAAATATTAAAAAAGAAGAACGTTATGAAGGTATATTGACATTTTCATCACTCACTCATAACTTTGGTAATTTTCAATATTTGGCCCCAAATTTTCAACATGGTCATAGCAAACAAAAGTCCTTGCTATGTGCAGTGCTTCTCTTTCTGTCTAGTTATTTTTCACACCACCTCATGAATTCGACAGCTGTCATTTTTCAAATCCTGACCAAAATCTGATTTTGCTGTTGTGGTGTGAAATGACGTACTATCCAATATTTTATAGATGACACCTGTCATGTTCAGAACAGGGGGTCATAAAATAGCTATGGTTAAATTTTGGAGTCAAAACTGTTAAAAAAATTATAAAGTAACACTGTTTCCAGGGATGGCCTTTGGCCCACTGGTGACTACATTGTCTTCCCATGCCAATGTCCTGAGTTCGGATGTGAGCTCAGTGAACAGTTGAATGGGTCAAGGCTGGGGAAAAAGTGGTGCTGTGTGCAGCACTGGTCCCAGCATGGGTTCTGGTGCACACCATCACCTTGCGGTGGACTGGGGAGTGATCCCTTATAAGAGGTTGATGTGCATGTTGAGGCTTGATGAGCCCATGTACTGCATCTGGACAGGTAGGTTAGCCTAACAGTTTTAAATTACAGTGCAGGCACAGTCCTGCACTTAGTAGAAAGTTAGGATCCACCACAAATTACTCATCTCACTATGCATGTCTGCCACACACACCATACATGCAAACTTTCAGCATTGACAAATGCTTGTTTATTACTTGTTCCCCATATGCCCCAGTACCTCTCTCCTTTGAACCTGCATAAACCCAACCTTGCTTTTGAGACACTCTGCTTGCCTCTGAGAGTCATCCTCCAGGATATTGGAGCTGTCATGTGACACATACCAGGCTGACATTTTATCCTTTTGCAGCCACATTACTACGTGTCACTATGGCACCAATCGCCAATGTCGCCAACCACTCTTTTTGTGGAAGGCTGTTCCTTCCAACTATATATAAAAACTCTGGGGGGTGGACATTGACCAGGGGGCAGCAAACTCAGGGTTTGGCGCAGCAGTGACTCAGCAGCTTAATGCCGGTGCCCTGATGCACTGCAGTGCTCACACACTATCCTATTGGAAGGGTCTAAGCTGATGCTGTGGGGCCACACACATACACTGGTAGAGCCAAAAGTAAACCACAGTGGAAGGCTCTGTTGTAGTGTGTTTCCTCTCTCTCTCCTCTAGAGGCAGAACATGCTGGCTTTGTTACACTCCTGAGACACCACCAGCTCTGTGTTAGATTCATGCTCAAGTATTAAAGCCAAATCATCAGCATGGTATTGTTAAGTATTACCCTCAGTACCACCATGATAGGTGGTGTTTTCGGAACGGTAAAAGTACATTAGGATGTGCTGTTATTCCAGCTCTGTATAATGAATATACTCCAGTGAGGAGTACACAACTCATGGATTGTCTGCCTGAATGTGTCTCAGTACTTGACTTTACTGTTTCTGTGATGCTCCTAGGTAATGCTTCGTAGTGATATTAAGGAGTTGGATTATGTTCCCTTTATTCTTAAATCACAATACAATTTTCAGGTAAGGTTGTACCACTATTATCTGTACTGTTTTGAATATTTCAATACCTGCAAAATATGAAAACAGTGGGATGATGGAGAACTATTTGAATCAATGTCCATACATAATTGTTTTTATTTAAAATGTGTTAACCAGGTGAACCCCAAGAGCATTATATGCCATTTTCATAGGGACCCAGAGAAATAAAATGAAAGGAATACCCTCATACAGCACATTGTGTGAACATCTGGAAAGCATGTTGAACAGAAAAATGCACCTTCTTTACAAACTTACTTTCAGTACATTACCCCAGAAATGATTTACCAGCTATGCAGTCTTTCTTTCTTTCTTTCTTTCTTTCTTTCTTTCTTTCTTTCTTTCTTTCTTTCTTTCTTTCTTTCTTTTTTTTTTTCTTTCTTTCTCTTCCTTCCTTCCTTTCTTTCCTTTCTTTCTTTCTTTCCTTCCTTCCTTCTCTTTCTTTCCATCATAAAGGTCATATGTTCCCTATATAACTTCTTACATAGCCTTATAATGTGGAACCAGACCCTCAGATAAACATGCCCACTACTCCTGTGTCACCAAGCTGAACTAAACCATGTTTGGTTAAAAACATTCAGATAGTTCCTCCACTCAGACGGCATTTCATAAATCCTTTATTCAACAGGAATTAGTACCAAAATAGATGAGGGTGTGTACCATGAAAAAGGTGAAGGATCTTCAAAGGACTGCACCAATGTTATGTAAAATTAAACAACATGCAGCCTACGAACTAGTGGAGATGAGCTCAGCCAGGGACTTGGGGCTCCTGAGACTCAGTTGGCTGAAAAGAGTAAAACCCTAATGATGCAATAGTTTAGTCAGTACTGTATGATGCCGTTGCCTTGTCACACATTTTATCTTTATTTAATAGTCCTTGGGGTAAGGGAATCAAAAGGATGTGGAACAAGAAGTGTAGGTATACATGATGGGTCACTCTGAAAGCAGGAACCCTTTGCTTACTTAGGACACAGTCTAAAAGGAATCACTGGACTGGATCTCCATGAACTGTAGCAGAATCAGGTTATATTCAAGCAATAAAACACAACAAAATATGTATTATCACGGCATATCATCATGCCTTGAGTGTACAGGGACATGAGGAGAAACCAAGTGCCTCTGACCACAAATGAAATAAGGATAGCCTATGATAACTCAGACCCTGGCATATACTGTGATTATGAGATTGTTCCTGGTAGGTACTGTATATTTAAGAAATTAAGAACACCTATGATATTTAAACTTTTACTGTGATTTTTCTCATGCAGTTTTCCACCTATAAATAGTTGCTTTATACAACTTGTTAACATTAATAGCCTTTTTAAAATGCAGTTTTGGAGGTGAATATCTTTATTTACTTTCTACATGTTGCAGTACAGAGGTCCCTGAGGAGTTTCCATAACTTTGGGGTTCAGGCTTATGAGCAGTAGCATGAATGCATGCCCCAAGGGCAGAATCATTAAGGGTGGGAATAAAGGTTTGCCCCTTTGGGAGCTGAGAAGGGAGGCCCATGTGGATTGCCCCATTGGGAGCTAAAGAGAGAGGAAAAGTAGCCATTTCAACTTCTTTTTAGACTCAAGAGATGTCAACAGGCATTGGTGAGGCTCAGTGTCATTGGACAGGCAGTTTGTTAGCTCTAGCAGAAGTAAGCAGATAGGTAATTGGCAGTTTTGCTAGAGTGACTGTTCTTTAGACCCACAAGGAAGGGATGGGATGGTGGAAGTGCTGATGGCTCAGAAGCAAAGACAGGCAGTAAGTATGGAGGAATATAGATGAGTGGGAAGGCAGAAGTGCAACAAAGAGGAAGGGTTCCATGTTCATAAAGGATTCCTGTCAAATAAACTGATGCTTTAGTGCTGAAGAAAGCTAGACACATTACTTTCCAGTCTTAGTAGGGATGACTAGAGAGACTGCAATAATCTCACTGCTGCAACTATGTAATTTAAAGAGCAAGGTGCCATAGGGCTAAGCCTTTGCAGTGCTGGAGGCTCATGAATATTTAATTAGGGCAGGCTATAAGGCTGGTTAACATGGATGGGTCTGACCATGATAATGCTGTGCTGAGAAATCACCATGAGTGAGGGAACTTTTACTAGTTAGAATAAAGGCTTCTTGTCTATATTTCTTTGTTAAGAAATATTACATAAGGCAGTGCCATCTTGGTTGTTGCAAATATGTTGTTTGTCATCTTTGATTTGAATAAAGTGTAGCCCCACCAAAAATGCCTGTTCTGAAAAGCCATTGTGCTGCAATATAGGGCTATAATGCTCTCTGAAAAATGCTTATACACATGCATTGATAAGTGGTACAAAAAATGACTTTACTAAGGACAGCATGAACATAAAGTGCATAGCACATTGGTGATACTCACAAGCAGGAGTGTCTAGGGTGTGTATACAAATATGTGCTGGTGTTTTTCAGTGAATGAATTTGAAAAAAATGTCTAGCACTAGCAAATCTGTATTGTGCATATAGAAGAAAGAACTGAAAGAACAATACTAGAAGGGAATATAGGCCCAGGAACCAGGTTCTAGGTATGTCTGATGAACAGCAAAGACATTCCTTGGGGCCTGTTCCTGCATGCAAAGTAATTACAGCCTTCCTAAGACATATAGCTGTACAATTTCTAAACTACAAAGGTCATTACTGAATGATGCAGGTTGTGTATATGCTGGAAATAGTTACTGATATGGTGCCAAGAAGATAAAACCATTCCTGCACATATCATCCATCATGTATGAGCTTACGTAACTGGCTGATAAAGGATACACATACAGTAAGGAAAGTGAGTTACTGAGGCTAGTATGTTGGTATGCTGTTACATTATTTCACATGTTTTTACCTGTATTGCCCTTTTTCAGTGATGCTTTCCTCCTGCAATAGTTTCAGATGTCATAATACTCCCTTCTTTTTCCATCCAAAAGTGGCTCATGACAACAATATCCATTCTAAATATTTCTTCTCCCACATTGGTAGTAAGGTATAACAACTCACAAAGACTGCACTCACTTTAGATATATTAAAGGTGGAATTTTGATAGGTGTGTATAAACACAGACATAGATCTAGAACTGTAACACAGTTTTATAGCATGAAAAGGGGGCCTAGTTGGGGGATATTGACATAGACCAGGTGGCCAGAAAGGGTTAATAGGTCTCACAGAAAGAATTCTGAGTTAATGGTATGGTGACAGCAAAGAGCCTGCTTCCTAGAAGTGAGCCCTTATGGTTGTGAAAACCTTATCAGATAACTGAAGCAGCTGGGTTGGTTTGGAGAAATGCTGATGATAGTTTGTGCTGTTTGTATCAAAAGGGCCTTGTGATTAGGGCCTGCTTTCAAGGAGAGATGACTGAAGTAGCTGGTTTGGTTATAAGTAAAATGCCTAATAAACAACATCATATGGGGTAGGCATAGGCTGTGAACTAATTTGGGCCAGCTCCAGGATCAAAAGGATAAAGGCAGGCTGACCCTTGTGACAGAATGGTTCCAAAAGTGAGTTGCTGCAAACAACAGTGGAGGTTGGGTGCTGGTATTTGGTGGCTATCCCTGTATTCGAACATAGTTCCAGGATATCAGCACTCCAAGGCAATGAGCACAGCAATAAATGAAATCAACACAAAATCCAGTGTGAAATGCTATGTTTGGAGCAGGAGCAGAACCAAGTTACTGAGCTCTTGCTTTAGAGTGCTGATATCCTTGTGACTCTTGTGACTGACAGGATGATGCAATAAGGGGGAAGCTACCTTGAGAGGCTTAAACTGATGTCACAGCCAGACACTGGCCGATTCAGCGTGGGGGGGGAGCAGAGCATAGCAGATGTCTACTGCAAAAGGAAATGGAACATGCCATGTCTGGAATCTCATGCCTTAGCTGCAACTTGATTCCTAAGCAAAGAAGAAACCAAGAGTGGGGTTAGATCTGTGAGACTATATTGTAGAAACTGGAAATGTTCTTCTTACAGTAATCTTTCTCTTTAACTGTTAATTTGCACTCTCCAGAATGTTTTAGCCATTTGCTATTATGTAATTTAGCAGTTTAGCAGTTTAAATATTAAATTTGGCAGTACAGCCTAGAGATTAGAGCAACAAGCTGTGAATGAGGTTGGTACATCTAGCAGAGCTGGGTTTGGTTCCCACAACCTCTGCTTTCATACTGTATGATGCCCACTGGGTCTTACCCGGTTACCAAAGAATAAAATAAATACGTATGTATGTGTTTATTTATTTATTATTACCAGGTAAGTGCACTAGACAATAAGCTGCCTATCTCTAGTCATGACCTGTAAGGCTACAAACAGGATAATATCGCAATGATCACAATGATACATTACATTGAACAAAAAACTATATAAGTTTACAAAACCAAGAGATACAGTTGCAGCCATATATACCTTTGGATATTAACAGATATTTTGCATACTTCAAAAGACATTTTCATTTGGGCCAATGTGGTACTGTAGGCAGGCAGTAAATTTCTCTAGTGGTATCACAGAAATTTCAGGAAATATCTGACCATGTCTTTGGCTGCAACTGTACAGGATGGCATCTACAGTAATTATATGATTTAATATTCTCTGTGACTGCACAAGGCTTCATGGGATAGTGAATCCATTTTTTGTTCACAAACAAGTGTTCCACTGCCAAAGATTATGACTACCAAGTATAAAGTGGCCTGTGTCTGTTACAGAGAGGTGAGAGGTCCTGGGAGTGACTGAAGGGTTGGTTTTGTGTCAAAAATAAAGCCTTCCTCTAGGTGTGTAGTGGCCAGTGTTGGGACAAGAACTGGATTAAGGTACCATAGCAGTTAACCAGGTGGCAGCAGCACTGAAATACAAGGAGCCGTCTGGGTGTTCAGTTGCTTTTGTGTGTGCATGCATGACAGACCAGCAACAACAAGGCAGACGTTTGCCACAATGTGCAAGGTGTTTTCAGCATGCCGCATGTTGGCCAGTATATACTACTATATTATGGCTATAAGAGGGCCCTTTTGAGTGTCTCTGAAAAGTGAGGGGGAGGAGTACCAGGTTGCCCACCATGATGAGCAAGAACCCAAGAAGGAGAATAGCACATGTCAAATCTAGAACATCTAGCCAGTTTACTACTTTCGGATTGTGTTTTCCAGTTTTACAAGAAGAGCCATGAATTAGACTGAAAAGCAAGAAAACAATTAAATACTAAATTCTACAAATAGCACAACTGTTCCCATGGACAAGGACACATGCATAATTCATAATACTTCTACCATCAGCATTTTTGACAGGCAGGGTCCTTAAATGCACTAAATCCTTGGCATTCAAAACTCTGAAAACTTGATTCTCAATGCTCTATTCCAGCAGGCTGTATTCTATTATGTTGCACTCTGGAGTGGTAGTTCCAAAATAAGAAACACCAAATCCTACTGGATGTTGTAAAAGCCAATATATATTGAGCTGGGTGGTCTCTTACACAAGCAGTCCCACTTAAAGGGACATGTTCATGTATAAGCACTACACATACACATATGAGGCCCTGTGCACAAAACCTAAATGTTGCTTATACATGCTTATTCACAATGCATAGGCTTCCCTAAGTCTGTATGCCACATGTCAAGAGTAATGTTGGACCCCTGTGGTATTCACAGAATGGGGGTTCACCCTTTCCACATCAGATCCCATGTCTGTCTGTGGAACTGTGCATGCAGACAGACAAGGGGAGTGACAGGGTGGGTCATGGCCATGCACCATGCACTAACCAGCCTCTGCTGTACAGAATGCCAGTGGAGAGAGCATAGGCTTCATAGGCAGGGACCCTGCCATAGGTGCTATAAGACCCATTGAAATGGATGCTTGCCAATGTTCACTGGTCCATCCACATCACACCTCATTGCCTCAATACATTACTACCTGCAGGTGGGGAGGGGCCATGGATAGGCAGACCAGCTTAGTGAATCTTAATGAATGGTACCTGGTGTGCCTGTCTCCATAGGTGCTGATTGCCAATGCCCAGGTATGTGCCTTTGGCACATATTTGGGCCGTCTTTGTGCCTAGACCCATTGTGTGGCACAATCCCTGATTAGCGTTTTTAATGATCAAAATATTTTTTTATTCACATGTTTTTTAAAGCAATCATGTTGAGCCTTCTAACCCCGGGATTGATGAGATAAACAAACTCACAAGGCAGCATCCCACAATCCTTAGCAGCTGATGTCATGGCAGGGCTGCAGCAGCTGAGGATTCATTATACCATTAATAGATTTGGAGCTTTAAAAAGCTCCAACTTCATGATAACTGGTCCCCCTCCTCTCCATTAGGCAGGTCTAGGATGTGATTGGCGGTGGTGAGATCAACAAGCTTTTTTAAACCAGATGAGCAAAAAAATTATTATAAGCACTAAAAGTGCTAATGTGGAGCAGGTACACACAATATGTGTGGGTCTCATAGATGAACATTCCAAGTTAATTGGGTTTGCTCAAAGAAACTGGGATGTAGAAGCTGCAGTGTCTCTTATTTCGAACACTCACTGGAGGAAACAGGACACTGTTTCTTTATATTTGTTGTGCGTTGCCTAGGCAGTCTGCCTGTCCTGAGCATTGCCCTGCCCACTATGGTCAATTTAAACAAATTAATTCTCTTTTATCTGGTCCCTCCCTTCTGACACTGGAGGCACAACAAGGCAGCCACCACTCTGTAGTCCCACCATTAATGGGAGCAGGCTTCCTGTTCATTACCTTCCTGGGAGAGAACCAGCCATGACCTACTACACCTGACTGGAGTGATATTTCTCTGCCTGTCCTGACTGATGTACAGGCTGAGCCACATACTGAAGCACTGCCTGGCACAAATTTTGTGATACATAATACTAAAACAATAAAAAACAAATAATAAAATTTGGGGCGGAATCTATCGCACATAAAAACGCCCTCCAACCTGGACTTAGGGTCCCAATTTTGCTCCCCTTACAAAAAAAAAAGTCACAAAACATGAAAGAGTACAAGGGAGAATTACTAAAACAATAAGGGGACTGAGGGAAAAACATGATAACAGACTTCAAATTCTAAATATGCAGAGTTTGGAAACAAAAGAACACTAGGTGACTTCTTACTGATGTATGACATCATAAATGACCAATCAGTAATGAACTATATGGGAATTAAATAGAATGAGGTCATACATAATTTAAGATGTGATAATAAACAAAGCACTAAAAATTCAAAACAGATAACAGGAAATTCTTTTATAAGCAAAGAATCATCAGGTTATCAAATTCCTCTACTAGATTCATTAATGAACAGCAAAAATAAGATACATTTTAGAAATATCCAGACATCTGTATGGGTTTAACTAAAACTGGATCCTACTACTGCGAAGTGAGAGGTGGTCTAGATGGGTCACTAGACCCAATACTCCCTATAGACAATAGTAGCAACAATAATATTAAATATTAAAAAATAAGCAATGTTTGTTTGGTGGTTGCCACCATGCTACTGCTACTTACTACAATTACCTGCCTTCTCCATTGGGCAGAGGAATCACCAATGTACTGCTTCTATAAGCTTAAATCTTTCCATTAGTCTCTGGATGTTAGAACAACCACACCAGGATCATTAGGACTGCGAAAGTGAGGGAGAAGCTGCCACACTGCTCAGGAAGTATTGAGGAGCCAGTAGATTCAATTAATTATTTTGTGCCTTGCCCTGGTTAACCAGCAGCTTTCTCCTGCTGGTCTCTCTATACTACCCGTAATTGTCTATTTCCTCCCTGCAACAGCTCTCCAGTTTTTTGCCCTGGGATTTCAGCAACAGCTTTGATCAAGCCACATTAAATATACATCTTCACATACTGGGGGTGACACAGGATTTCTTTTCATGGCTGCATAATGGAGCTATGCTGATGTCTTGCTATTACGCAGAGAGAGAAGGGGCTCTGAAAGAACATGACTGGACACCTAGACTGTCCTTCCACAGTGGAGCTGAAGCACATTTGGTCCTTTTCATTGACTACAGTGCTGTTCCACCCAGGCACACCATTTTCTTGCTCAGCACTCACTTCTGATTCACTTCCAGGTTTGGAGCTAGCACTTGCTTTTAAGCAGGTAAGCCTCCTTGTGGTCCCAGTATTTATATGGTTTCCTGGTGTCAAGTAGCACCCCCACCCTCCGATCTCAGTCCCTGTTATATAGGTAATGTTTTCCTGGTGTTGAATGGCACCCCACTCCCTCCGATCTCTAACCTTATATCTGTATAATTTTCCCTGGCATCTAGTGGCACCCCCCTGCCTTCTGATTGCCGTCCCCATATTAATTTGTTTCCCTGGTGTGTAGTGGTAGCCCCCCACCCTCTGATCACTGGCCCTGTATTAATTTAATTAATATGTTTCCCTAGCCTCTAGTGGCACCCCCGCCATCTGATCATCCCTGTATTTATGTAATGTTTCCCTGGTATCTAGTGGTACTCCCCACCCTCCAATCACTTTCCCTGTATTCGTTTTTTAAATGTGAACTTTAGTAAAGAAAATTGTCTCTCAATGTTTTTTTTTCTCTTTAAAGGGAAACTCCTACAAGCTCAGAAAGCGCAGCAGTTGCTGCAGAAATGCCCAATTAGGGCTTTTAGCATTAAAATTATTTTTTTATTTAGCTGCTGAATTGCGGGTTTACTTTTAAACACTCGTGCCATCCACAGTGTCTGGTGAGCCTCCCACAGCCATCTCGAACACACAGGCAGTTTCCAATGCCCAGATTATGCTAATGAGTGCTACAAACAAATGGCAGAGAGTTGATAGCCTTCATTAGCATAAACCATGTGGTGGAACCTGCTCGGGTGCGTGAGATGACTGTGGGCAGCTCTCCAGACATTATGGATGGCACGAGTCTTTAAAAGTAAACTCACAGTGCAGCAGGTGAATAAAAAAATAATTTTAATGCTGAAAGCCATAATTGGGCATTTCTCCAGCAGCTGCTGCACTTTCTAGGCTTATCGGAGTTTCCCTTTAAATCCGTAGAAAATAAAATGGTCCCATGCCAATTTGACTCCCCCACCACAACCTCCCATTCAGCACCCACCACCCCACACACCCTCACTCACCTGAACATGTCCAATGGCAAAGATCCACTCTCCAAATGAAGACATGTCTTGCTGCTGGCTGGTGACTGCAATATGAGAAACTAAGGTAAATGCAGTTACCACCATGCATTTAAATGGGGATTTGAACTTAGAGGCATTACTTTGTCATTTTTGCATATTTTCACCCATTTTCAAAATGGGTTTTTTTTGGACCCCACCTCATGACCAGTGGTGGTGGAATTATGAAAATCAGGCCCAAAAGATAATTTTGTGGTAAATTGTCCAAACCACCTTTCAGGCAGGATTTGAAAATTTTCACCACTCTTGTTCAGGAGGTGGGGTCATAAGAAGGCTATGTTAAAAATTTGGGGTGAAAATTTGTGAAAGTTAGCATGTATTGAAACTTTTCTATGATCACTGATAACTTCAGTAATTTTAAATATTTTGATCCCAAACTTTCAAAATAGCAATTTTTTTCACAACACCTCATGAATGTGACAGCTGTCATTTTTCAAATCCTGGCCAAAATGTTTTTTCACACCAGTGGCACGGAATGACGTTTCAGTGGCGCAGAATTACATTTTGGTGAGGATCTCAAAATGTTCACCTATGGGGTTCATGAGGTGGGGTAATAAGAAGGTTATGATGAAAATGTGCCATAAGAATGCAGTAAAATGTGTAGGTTATGACTGAACATTGCTGTATTTCAATATTCGCTCATAAGTCTCCTAATTTTGAATATATTGACTTCAAACTTTCAACATACCCATTTTTCCACACCTTCACATAAACATGACAGGTTTCATTTTTTAAATCATTGACAAGACATCTTTTTGCACTTGTGCACAGTGACATTTTAGACAATATACTATTTATTTATTTTATTCTTTGGTAACTGGGTAAGGCCCACTAGGCACAAGTGTCTGTTTTCAGGGGTGACCTGGGAACATTGGGTGGTTAAGTGACATGCTCAGAGTCACACAGTATGTAAGTGGAGGTTGTGAGAATCAAACTCAGGTCTAGTCTGCTGGATGTACCAAGCTCGTTCACACCTCGTTCCTCTAACCCCTAGGCTATACTGCCAGCCCAGTTAAACTCAGGTCTAGTCTGAGTCAGTCTAGTACTATAAATGCTACATATCATGTTTATAAGGGCAGTCATAAAATGATTATCTTGAAAATTTTGAGTTGAAATTAAAAAAAAGAGTGAATGTGTCAAGGATGAATGTGTGAGGAGTGAATGTGCACTGAATATGTGAGGAGTGAATGTGCACTGAATATTTGAAGAGTTAATGTGAAAAGAGTGAATGTGCCAGACCCTGCACTTCTGCAGGCAGACAGTCTTCCCATAGGGCATGGCTTACAGGGCCCTGCACATCTACACCTGTTCACACATCAATGAAATCTTCAGCTTCCCTCTGGTTTGAAACAGCTTCTCACTTTTTATGACTGTAATACCATCATTGTGTAGCCATTCTGACTCTGAACAAAGTTTGTGTTTTCTGGGGCTTGTTGGCTGGACTGGGAACCACATTTCATTAAACAAAATCAAGACATCCACTATTTGTTTAAATGAACCCTGATGACCCACTCTCCTGGCTACCCCTTTTTATGTTCACTTGTGCGCATGCGCAAGGAACATCTTGGGAGAATGGGACACTTTGGAGGTGTGCCTGCCCTGTGCAATCCCCTGCTCTGTTGAGCAGGCGTGGCGGTCCTGCACCAATCACTGCGGTGCTGTGTATGACAATGGTGGTCTTCTCTTCAAAGAAAACCACCGCTGTGTGCTTGCAGCACGTCACGCCCCCCCCCAAATCTTTGCTGCCGCTGGGCCCCACCCCAGTGTGGCAGACATCCTATGCGTCTGCCGGCGACGGGGTGCCCAATCCCCGTCGCTCCACCTCCCAAACAGCTTTCTCTGCTGCCACGCTGGGAGCCCACCCCAGCGTGGCAAACATCCTCACATATCTGCCGCACGGGGTGCCCAATCCCGTCAGCTCCACAGCCCCCAGCCATCCCTTCTGCCACGCTGGGAGCCCACCCCAGCGTTGGCAAATGTCCGTCAATTATAAAAAAAACCTGTAAAGTAAAAGCGGTCCCATGCAGTCTCCCGCCCCTCCCACAACCCGCACCCACCCACCCACCGCGCACCCTGCCTCCACACCCCCACCCCATACTTATCTCTGGACCTTGGCGTGACGATCTGGGTGGACCGGGAACACGCCTGCACTCTTCAAAGCCGACCGCGAACTGAGGAAATGCCGGTAAGCTGTATAATAGGCTAGAAGTTTTTTTTTTTCAACTTTGTTGCATATCTTAGACATGTTTTGGAATTTTTGCATCAAATTTTCAACATGGGGTTTTTGGGACCCCTTCTCATGAATTCTGTCACTGTCATGGCGTTATTTGGGCCCGAAGGGTGATTTCACAGTCACTTCACAAAATCACCTTTTGGGCCCGATTAATGAAATGACAGTGCCAGCGTTCATAAGGTGGGCTCTCAAAAAGCCTATTTTGAAAATTTAGTGGAAAATTCTAAATGACCATGATGAAGCGTAAGTGCTATGCAGTTCCTAATAGTCTGTAAGTTCGCCGAATTTTCAATATTTTCACTCCAGATTTTCAGCATTACCATTTTACGACACCTTTTATGAGTAGTACAGCTTTCATTTTCACATCTCACCCAAAATGTGTTTCCGCCCATGTAGCACACAATGGCGTGAGCCGAAAAAGTAAATCACGTCTGGAACACATTAAGAAAATCACAGTGACACTGTTCATGAGCAGAGGTCTTAAAATGGCTATGTTGAAAATTTGGTGAAAAATTCCAAAAAATGACTGTTTTATGAGCATGCTTGCAAGTTCCTTCGCACATACCGTAGGTTTTGCAATTTTCAATATTTCACTCCAGATTTTCAACATTGCCATTTTACCACACCTCCTCATGAGCAGTACAGCTGTCATTTTTCACATCCTGCCCAAAATGTGTTTCCACCCATGTAGCGCACAATGGTGCAGTCGGTGTGCGAACTCAATGTATGGGACACATTAAGAAAATCACAGTGACACTGTTCATGAGCAGAGGTCTTAAAATGGCTGTGTTGAAAATTTGGTGAAAAAATTCCTAGAAATGACTGTTTTACGAGTGTGCGTTGCGCAGTTCCTACACACATTCGTAAGTTCGCGAATTTTCAATATTTTCACTCTAGATTTTCAACATTGCCATTTTACCACACCTCCTCATGAGCGGTATAGCTGTCATTCTTCACATCCTGCCCAAAATGTGTTTCCGCCCATGTAGCGCACAATGGCGCAGTTGGTGTGTGAACTCAATGTATGGGACACTTTAAGAAAATCCCAGTGACACTGTTCATTAGCAGAGGTCTTAAAATGGCTATGTTGAAAATTTGGTGAAAAAATTCCTAAAAATGACTGTTTTACGAGCGTGCGTTGTGCAGTTCCTACGCATGCTCGTAGGTTTGCGAATTTTCAATATTTCCACTCCAGATTTTCAACATTGCCATTTTACCACACCTCCTTATGAGCAGTACAGCTGTCATTTTTCACATCCTGCCCAAACGTGTTTCTGCCCATGTAGCGCACAATGGCGCAGTCGGTGTGTGAACTCAATGTATGGTACACATTAAGAAAATCACAGTGACGCTGTTCATGAGCAGAGGTCTTAAAATGGCTATGTTGAAAATTTGGTGAAAAGTTCGAATTTTCAAAATTTGCACTCCAATGACTTCCAAATAACTAAACAGCACATAGAAGCAAGCAACATTCGGCATTGACAAATGCTTGTACTTCTTTGTCACTGATTTTTTTAAGCCATGTCCAAGTGCCAAATACCACTGCAAATACCTGCAAGCGAACGTTCGGCATTGACAAATGCTTTTTTGTGTAAGGCACTCGTTGGCATTACAAAACTCATTTCCATTAGATGTGCAACCCACCCATCCCTTCTGCTAGGGGTAAAGGCATGTGTTTCCAGCTATGTATTGCTCTACTATCTATAGGGGGTAAAATACAAACATACTAACACATGAATTTGCCAGCAGATACAGACCATTTGTTCTATCTAGTCTGCATGAGTGTGCAGCACTTTAGTCCATTAGATTGCAGCTGCCCCCCTCCCTCATATGCCCTCCCCCAATCATCCACCCCCTCTCAATTTGTACCTTTCCCTTGAATCTGTCCCACACTCTGCAGCGATAAGACTTCCTCTGGCAGAGTGTTCCACCCTGCCCCCACCCTTTCTGTGAAATAGTGCCTCCTCAGTTCCCTCTTCAACCTACCCCCTTCCAACTTCATAGAGTGCTCCCTGGTTTCCCTTCCACCCTTCATATTGAACATACACCTGTTGTCTACTTTGTTCAAACCCTTCAGGTACTTGAAGGTCTCAATCATATCCCCTCTCTCCCTTCTTTCCTCCGGAGTATACATGTTGAGCTTTCTCAGTCTCTCCTCATATGGTCTGTCCCCCAACCCCAGGATCATTTTTGTCTCCTGAGCTGTACCCCCCTCCAGTAGTTTGATGTCTCTTTTCAAGTAGGGGCACCAGAATGAGTCAGGTGATGAGGTAGACTGAGTGACAGCCTTCTTACTGAGCTCCTGCCTAGCCTGATAAAAACTACCTTTTCTGAACCTTCTAAACCATTTTCTCACATTTTTAAAGATCACTGCGTAATTGTCTGCAACCAGAGAGCTGATCTTGATACTTCCAGGAGTGGCAATGGAAGCTGAGATGCACTCAGCACTTCTTAAACATACGCCCCCTGCTACGCCTGAAAAACAAAGCAAAAAATCCAGGCTGCAATCATCGGCCTCAAGCAAAACATCTAGCGCTTTGACTGAATCCCATCTCCTTACCCTTGAGCGCTTCTTAGAAGAATTTTGCCCTTTTTGAGAGGAAGTTAAGTCTCTTACCTCCGAGATGAAAACCATGGCAGCCACACTTGAGGATCTCTCCAGGCGCACCAGAGATAGCGAGATGCACATCAAGTTGCTGGAGACCAAGGTGGACCACGTGGAGCCTGAATTCGCCATTACCAGGCAACAGATTGCACATCTGGAGGCCAAGGTAGAAGACTTTGAGGGCAGAAGTAGGCATAACAATGCCATCCTGATAGTTTTGCCTGAAAAGGAGGAAGCAGTGAATGTGGTGGTATTTGTTCAGAAGTTCATATTAAATTTGCCCAGTCCTTCTCCTTTCGGCCCTGTCTACTGTATCGAAAGGGCCCATACAGTGCAACGGCCAATGCCCCCACCCAAAGCACCACCACTTCTCCATATATTTAAGTTCTTAAATTTCCAGGAGTGGCAACATTTCCTACTGAAACTAATGGAGCTGCAAGAAGTGAAGTGCGGGGATCATAAAATCCGTGTAGCCCAGGACCTCACTGCCACAGTCCACCAGCGATATACAGCATTTCATCTGATTGTTTCCAAGGTAATACCAGCTGGAGTGAAATTACGGATGATGTACCCTGCAAAACTACAAATTCACCTACAAAGGCCAATGGAGGAGTTTTGAGGACCCCATTGCAGCAGAGGATGATCTCAAACCAGCCCTCCCTGATCTCGTCAAACTCCGGTGAGCACCTTCAGTATTATACCTGGGATACAGCTGATCTGTGTGCTGAAGTACTGTGTGCCATGTTATGCTCTGCTATTGTGCCTCTGAGTATCGACAGCATGGAGTTTCAGGACTGCAGAATCTGTTTTGGTTTAGTCACTAAATGCCTCTCCTTTTATGTGCCACACTATGGACTGGGGAGTCTTATTTTCCTTTCCTCTTGCTTTTTGGGCAGTCGCCTCACTCATTGAGCTGAGCCATGCATTTCAAGCTGTTACATCTCATGGAGGGGGGGGCGTTGCTTCAACTGCAAGTGGGCACTGGTAATTTGGAATGCTCAATGACTCTGTCACAGATCTTCTCGGACCATCTCCCCGTATTCTCCTTCAAGGTCATGGTGCAGCTCCGGCAAGAGATCAATTTATTTGGACTGTTTTGACTTTATTTTGCCATGCTGTGTAGGAACAGCATCTCGCCATTGCTTTGGACAAATTGGGAAATGTTTAACTTCATTTGAAATGGGATACTTCTCTTTTTTCTACAGGTGCCCTGTGACTGTTAGCTCTTTTGGTCTCCTCCATGAAGCAGGGAAAATGCTAATAATATTTTGTACATCCTAGTAGCAGTCAAAGAGATTATCCCTTTTAGTATTTTCTTTACATGTCAATAACCGAGGAGCAGCACTGCCGTATACAAAATGGACAGTAGGGGGGAGTAGCCCTCCTTTCCTTTTTTTGGGGTGGGCTATTACAACAGTGCTATGTCAGCCTGCAGCTCTGAATTTATTATACATGTAATTTTTTTTTTATTAGGTAGTTTGGCAGAATCCCCCCGCGGACATCGGTAGCAGTAACTTTCAGTGCCAGTGAGGTCGTGAGGGCTAAGCTGTCCACAGCCCTCCCCACAGAGGCAGAATCCCCCCGCGGACATCAGGAGCAGTAACTTTTCAGTGCCAGGTAGCTAACACAGCTTGCAGCTTTCTTGGAGCTGTGCCAGGATTTCAAACTTGGCGCCTTTTTTCTGGACAATAGACTGCAGAGTTTTTGCCTTTTGTGTCGGCGGAGCAGGACAGCGCTCACCTAACGGCTGCTTCTAAAGCTTCTCACTTACTAGGGAGCAGTACAAATAAGGAGCATCTACAGCTTTACTGTGATATGATGTTCTAGTGTAATTCTGCGTACAAAAGATCCGTTTACTGTTAAAAACGAGCCTGCATACAGCCAGAAATTTAACTTGCCTTAGAGCCTGATGCAACCAGAAATTTAATTTTGCCTTAGAGCCTGATGCAACCAGAAATTTAATTTTGCCTTGGAGCCTGATGCAACCAGAAATTTAATTTTGCCTTGGAGCCTGATGCAACCAGAAATTTAATTTTGCCTTAGAGCCTGATGCAACCAGAAATTTAATTTGCCTTAGAGCCTGATGCAACCAGAAATGTAATTTGCCTTAGAGCCTGATGCAGCCAGGATTTCATTTTTACAGCCAGTATTTTCTTTTGCCTTAACAGCTGATACAGCCGGTATTCATTAGCTCCTCCCTCCTACCTACCTGTACTTAAAGCTTCCTCTTTTCCCTTTCTGCAGTGAGGTCATGAGGGCTAAGCTGTCCACAGCCCTCCTCACAGAGGCAGAATCCCCCCGCGGACATCGGGAGCAGTAACTTTCAGCACCAGGTAGCTAACACAGCTTGCAGCTTTCTCGGAGCTCTAGCCCCACCTGTGCTATGTGCAGACTCCCGACTGCCCCCACCACCACCCTTGGTGAGCTCTTCTTTATATAGGAGGAATCACATGAGCTCATAAACCAATCAGCCCACTTTGCCATTAGCTCCTTATATTTTCCTGCCACTAGTGGCCACCGCTGAGCAGATTCCAACCAACTACAGAAAAAAAATAAAAAATGCAGTTTCTCACATTAACCATTATTATGCTTTTTCTAACGTTATCTTCCCTTCCACCCTCACCCCATCCTATTCTACCTGGCCCTGCGCCACTTCTCTCACTAGTTGCTAAGCCGCCACTCCACTCCAACTCAGCACCAGTGGACCACAACCGGTACCATTGGCACAATTGGTCCCTGGGGGGCTCTATCCTACCTCCCTCCTTCCATGCTGAGCAACCTGTCCTTTACATCCCATGTTTCTCAGACCAAGTGACAAACTTGTTAACTCCCAACCATCCCACCCGACGGGGGTTATCTGGTAAGTCCATGCGCTTATTAAGGCACACCCTGGCTATCCTTCTCATCATAGCCGGGGACGTTGAATGGAACCCAGGACCACCGACCCCCTTAGCTGGCCAACCCCCTGCACCAACTACACACCTACCTAAGGGTTTTAAAATTCTCCACCTAAACGTATGTAGCATCCTAAACAAAATAGCATCCCTACAAACCACTGTCCTAGCCCTTCGCCCTGACATTGTCATCATCACCGAATCTTAGGTGAAACCCCACAACCGAGATGAAGAATTCTCAATACCTGGCTGCTCCTTAATCTGCCATGACAGACAGGGCAGAAAGAAGGGTGGCGGCACTGCCATGTATATCTCCATAAAACTCCAGTTCTCCAAAATCACTCTGACGACACCCATACAAACTATTGATTCACTTCTAGTCAATATCTCCCTGCCACACACTATCCCAGTATACATAGCAGGGTCCTACTGTCCGCCTGACACACCTCTGGGTAGCATTCTCGACCACCTTGGTAACTGGAGGTCCCTTACGGAAGGCGGTGAACTCCATATACTTGGTGATCTCAATCAGAACTGGCTAGGCAGCGCGGCCTCTAAATCACAATGCCAAATAAATGCTCTAAACTTGCACCAGCAAATAGAGGGAACCCACTCACCTAAACCATCAATCCAACAAACACACATTACTGGATTGGGCACTTATTACCCACCCTCATCGGATAGTTAAAGCTGGCCTACTACTAGACTCCCTTAGCGACCACCACATGATTTATATGGTGTGTAAAATCTTCCGCCCAATGGCCCCTCCACCCCGCACGCTTCACTGCAGAGCTTATAAATCCCTTCATCTGACAGCTCTCCTAACCAGCATTGACTGGTCTTTCATCCCCAGGGCCACCTCTATGGATGAGGCCCTTAAAATATTTCTCTACTAACTTCCTTGCCATCTGGAACCTCCATGCTCCACTCAGGAGGTCCCGTGTAAGAGGATCCCACTTACCATGGATAAAATCTAACCTCCTAGAACACCTAAGAGCCAGAGACTGTGCCTGGAAATCTTTCAAGGCCACAGGTACTCAAATGGCTCAGCAACACTACCAATCACTAAGAAACGCCCGTACAAGACTCATACGTCAGGCTAAATCAAATTACTTTAAATCTGCATTCAACAATAACTTCGCTCACCCTTCTCAATTTTGGAAGTCTATAAAATTCCTCCTTTCCCCACCAACCCAACCCCCACTCCCACCCTCGCTGGAAGGAAGAATCATCATGGATCCCAGTCTGGTCGCCACTGAGTTTAACTCACATTTTCCACCACTACTTCTTACCTCCTCCTCCCACCCCATTCCCATTCCCTGCCCACTATGCCCCTATAGTATCCTGCCCGACCCCCTTCTCACTCCGCCCAGTCTCACCTGGCCAGGTGCTAAAATTACTGCAGTCACTTAACCCAGCCAAAGAAAAGTGTCCATCGGGCCTTGATTCCAAAATGCTCCTACTCTCAGCACCAGCCATAGCCCACCCTCTAACCATGCTCTATAACCTATCTTTTAAACTCGGGGCAGTCCCCACAACATGGAAACAAGCCACAGTCATTCCCCTACCAAAAGGAGGGGACCTCTCCTCCCCATCCAACTACCGTCCCATATCTCTGCTCCCCATCCTAGCCAAAATTCAGGAGCGCCTTGTACTATCCCAGCTCCACTACCATCTAGATACCATATCATTTTTTAACCCCTACCAAGCCGGCTTCAGAAAAAAATCACTCCGCCACCACCTCCCTCCTTCGCCTCACTAACTCCATCCTTATGGGCATCGACAAAGGGGAAATTACGGCAGCGATATTCATAGACCTAGCGAAAGCCTTCGACACGGTCTCTCATCCCCTGTTGCTGGCAAAACTTGCCCAAGCTGGTCTGTCGGTGAACACAAATAACTGGTTCCATTCATACCTGTCAGGTAGGTCTCAATCAGTCCACATAGGCTCGGCTAGATCCACCTCACTTCCTGTCACCTGTGGAGTCCCCCAAGGGTCTGTACTCAGCCCACTGCTGTTCTCCATTTTTCTAAATGACCTGCCCGATGCCTGCTCTCAATCGGCTATCCATATGTACGCAGACGATACGGTGCTGTTTGTCTCTGGCCCATCTGCAACCGCCGTGGCAGCCTGTCTACTGAAGGACTTCGACTCCATCCAACGTTGGTTCCTTTCAAACCAACTATTCTTGAACTCTAAAAAAACAGTCTCCCTCACCTTCGGATCTCGGGCCAAGCTAACCCGGCTTACTGCACCACCCACATTCTACACTCTGGACAGATCTCCACTAGAGACCTGCATGTCATATCATTATCTCTGCCTGGCTAGATCAGTACCTTGACTTCTCGTGCATATAGACGGTCTACACAAAAAATTGCACCCCATGCTGGGAGCCCTCTACCGGAACAAGAATTGCATTCCTCTACCATCCAGGCAAGCAATAGTTCAAAAAATGATCCTCCCGATTATGGATTACGGTGATGTTGTCTACTGTGCCGCCCCCCAAACCTCCTTAGCGAGGCTTGATCCCCTTTACAACTCCTTCTGCCAATTCTCTCTGGACCAGCCTCCCAATACCCATCACTGTGACCTCTACCAGTCCGTGGGACTCCCCTTGCTACATAACCGACAATTGCTTCACTGTGCTAGAACCTCTGCCAAGTTCTGGGCACAGACACTCCCGTCCTACCTGTCATCCTCCATAACTGCCCTCTCTCCACCGGCCTACGCTCTCAGAAACATAGACTCTAGGCTCCTGCACATTCCATACAGATCCAACCAGTCTGGCCAGGCTGCTTTCAGCTACAGGCTGCCCAAATTATGGAACTCCTTGGCAGCTGCTATAGAGACACTCCACAAGCACTACAATGGAATTCCCTTCTAAAACACACTTCTTCCATCTGCTCCTGTTTTCCCCTGCTGACCCCCATCTCACTTCCTACCTCCCATCTATATCACCAGCCTGGTTTCCGCTTTCGGTCTGCACCTTATATTGCTAAATACTACTGATTATGCACTACTCTACCTATATTATGACTACCTCATCCATTGTTGCACCAAACAAAATATGTAAAACTTGCTGTTGTTGTTGTGTTGTTGTTTTGGGTTTGTTCTGTTCTACTGTACCAGTGTAAACTCCCTACCCCAGGGTGCATCTGGAATCAAGCGGTACTCTGCTCAGCATGCTTTCCTGGTAAATCTCTTAAATAAATAAATAAAGTCACAAGGTGGGATCGGCGGGGACAGTAACTTGGTAAGCTTACTCATCAAAGTCGGAATACTTTTTGTGGGATTATGGGGTCGTGGGGGTAATCTCCTATTAATGCATCATCTGGTTACCTTTTTTGCTGGATCCTTATGTGAGATTAGGGAGAGTGGGGGGTATGTGTCAAGAATCTTTTGGTCTTGTGCTAGGCTATGTACTGAGGGGGGAGACGGGGTGGGGGCACAGATGTGTGGATCTGCTGGAGGGGTTGGGGTCAATGGCTTCACTCACACTGAGATGTATCGCTTATCTCCAAGGTATAACACCAGCTGTTTACATATATCCTAAAACCTACATGACTGTATGGCAAGTCAGGTAAAACTTTTCTCTTAGAATGTGAGGGGATGTCAGAAACAAGACAAAAAATTACCAAATCCTGAAGCATTTAGGTCATCTCATGGCTGATATCATCTGCCCATAGGAGACACACTTATTGGATTCCAAGTCAGGACTCCTTCGGAGACAGAATATTGGCCAGGCATTTACATCAGGGTCCAGCACACAGAGCAGGGGCATTGCTATTCTTATAGCTCACTGACTGACTTTTTCTTGCCTGCAAATACTCCGGGACCCTAATGGCTGATATCTGGTACTCAGAGGGACTCTAGACTGAGTAGAACTGATTACTAGGTGTTTTTATGGACCCAGCATAGACTCACCGCAGTTTTTCTCAGAGCTTTTTAAGATCCTATCTCCCTTCTCCAACCTACCACTTTTCCTGGGAGGTGATTGGAATCTTCCCTTTACTCCTGACCTAGGCAAAACATACCGCATATCCCAAGGATTGTCCCCAGCTCAAAGGGTCTTAAGAGACTTGGTGAACCATTTTGGATTGGGCGACCTCTGGAGGACCTTCAACCAATATTCCAGGGAATATACTTTCCACTCCCCAGTACACAGTTCCTCCTCTAGAATTGATTACATTTTAACGAGCCAAACTTGTTTACCAGGGGTCAGTGACTGTGGGACAGAAGCTGGGGTAATTTCTGATCACTCCCTGGTCTGGTGCATGGTGTTTCTTGCCCCTCACCAGCAGAAAGACACTAGGTGGAAGCTCAACAATCAGTTCCTAAAAGATCCAGATGTAGTTAAACAGATGACTCAATCCATTGAACGTTACAGGGTAGATAATTTGCATTTCACAGGAAAGCCAGATATAGAGTGGGGGGCTCTAAAGTCTTACCTCAGAGGGGAGCTTATTAAGATAGCCTCACACAAAAAGAAGCAGAGAGAATTACAACTTTCCAATTTATTGACACAAATATGACAACTGGAAAAAACTCTCCCCCTAGCCAGAGATGAGAACACTAAAACTGCTCTCTTGAAATTGTGGGAGTCCTACAATGAACTGCTGAGAGAAAAGGCCGAATATGTCATACTCAAGTCCCGCTTGCTCTACATAGATTAGGGAGAAAAGGCTGGACACTTACTGGCCCTGAGGATTAAACAGCAGGAGTTTGCCAGATTAGTGCAGGCCATCAAATCAGCTGTTGATGGCTCAATTAAAATCACCCCGAGGGACATAGTTTACGAATTTGAACAATACTACAGGGATCTGTACAGTGCTAGGTCAAACGCCCTCTCTCCCTAAGAGATAGAGGTCTACCTGGACTCTCTCCCCCTACCCATCCTGGGAGAAGCAGAAAAGAGCATTCTGCTAGTCCCTATTACAGAGTCAGAAGTAAGAACAATGATCCGTGAGCTCCCACCAGACAAGGCCCCAGGCCAGGATGGATTCTCCCCAAATTTCTATAGGACGTTCCTGGACAAGTTAACTCCATGGTTATGTAGATTTTATTCCTCAATCCTGTCTGAATGCCCCTCTGATCCACATATATTAGAAGCCCTTATAATTGTACTTTACAAGCCAGGTAAACCTGAAGACAAAAGTCATGAGTTACAGACCCATCTCACTTATTAATAATGATATCAAGATACTAGTTAAATTATTAGTGAATAGGCTCAGTACGGTGCTCCCCATTTGAATAGGACCCAAAAAAGTAGGCTTTATGATAGGCAGAATGTCCCAAAATCACCTGCAAAAACTGGCACACATTTTCTCCACATCCAGGGATTCTGATCACCCTGCAATCCTGGTCTCCCTGAATGTGGAGAATGCATTTGACAGGGTGGACTGGGAGTTTATGTTTCGAACCTTGGTGAAGTTCGGCATTCCAGACCAGTATATTCACTGGATCAGAACCATGTATACAGATCCCACTGCCATGATATACTGCAACGGGGTGTTCTCCTCTTCTATCCCCTTAAAATCAGGTACCCCGGCAAGGATGCCCCCTGTCACCTGTCCTATTCAATCTATACTTGGAGCCCCTATTGTGGAAACTTAGGAGTAATCCCAGCATCCACGTTATTAAGGTAGGTTTGATTGTTCTGAAAGTGTCTGCCTAAGCAGACGATATTTTGCTATACCTCACCCAACCCTCTTCTTCTACTGTAGCTGTCATGGAGACTATCTCAGCCTTCAGCGTAGTTTCAAACTACAAAGTTAACATGGATAAGACGGTGGTCTTCCCTCTGAATAATAAAGCTCACAGTGCCCTCACATCCCATACCAGTCTACAATTGTCCCAAAATGCCCTCAAATACTTAGGCATAACACTGGTGAGAAGTGACACCAAGCTGAAATCACTTAACCTAGACTCCCTGATGTCCAAACTACAACAGGATTTAGCCCGTTGGAAGGATTTGCCTCTAAATCTTTGGGGGAGGATAAGTCTGACTAAAATGAACCTTTTGCCCCAGCTATTTTACCCTCTGAGTATGCTGAACCTGTGGCTGCCCATCACATGGTTTAAGAAGCTACACGGGGTGATATCAGATTTTCTCTGGTGCAGCAAACCTTCCCGGCAGGCATATCATAAACTGGCTGCCCAGAAAGAGAAAGGGGGACTGAGGCTCCCTCATTTTGGCTTATATTACTGGTCAGGTCATTTAAGCAAATACCTTAGGTGGCTGTGCCCAATGGAAACCCTACACTTATTCCCATATGTCCCATCCTGGCTCTCCATTGAACAGGAGTTAATTGATTCCAGTGGTATTTCTCGAGAGGCCATTCTACACACCTCATCCTACCTCTTTGCTTGGCTCCCCCATTCCTACCTCGTTGAGGGTCCATTTTCAGATATGTGCTGCCTTAAGATATAACTTCCTGAAAGACCTGGCGCAACCTATACTGTGGAATGTTAATTTCTGCATTGGGGGTGCCCCTCTCTCAGAAGTCTGGCTCCCTTCCCTCGTGTGACAGAGTCCCCAGGATCTAGCTTCTGGTGACTCCTATCTTTCGGTTAATGATATGATGCTAACATTCCCATCAGGTCTGGGAGGCTTCTTCAAATTCTTCCAGATCTGACATCTTTTGCTCACTAACCCGATGCTGCTGGGAGAAACTAGAGGGATAACAGAGATTTTTTTCCCTTTAACCGACTTGGCTCTGCAGGCTCATTCAGTTTCCCATATATACGCCTCCCTTTATGACATGGTTTTCCATCTTATTGATGGTTCCTCTCCTTACTGGGTGGGTAAATTTTCCCAGACGCCCCTCAGATGGGATCAGATATGGAGGTCCTGTCACTCACACATCACACAAGACAGGTTACGACTCATGCAATTTTTGATCCTGCAGAACATGTACCTGACTCCGGTGAAATTACACAAGATGGGGAAAATTTCTTCCCCAACCTGTAGTCGCTGTAACCAGGCAGAGGGCAACCTCTATCATATTTTTTGGGACTGTCCCCCAACTGCAGCACCTTGGGAGACCATTAAACAAAGAGTAGACTCCGTTTTGGGATTGGACAACCTATTTACCCCAGAAATTTGCCTCCTGCGGGATTTCACTAGAGTTAGGGTCAAACAGTATAGATTTCATATGTCAATGATTGCTCTTTCTCTAAAGGTCTTGGTTCTCTGACACTGGAAGGATGCCGATATCATCCCTTACACAGAATTGTTAATCAGTCTGCGTATGGAAAAAAATAACAGCGAGTTTACGTAACTGTATCAAACGATACAAAAATAAGTGGGAGTCTATGTGTGCCTTATACAATCTATGACACCCCACTGTAATTAAAGCTCTGAGTAGAGTGAAGCCTTGGGTGGGTTGGGAGGGGATGGAAGGGGTTTCTGGTAGATTTAAGTTGTATGTCCTGTCTTTTTACTGTACTGTATTACATTATTGTCCTGTGTCTTTGATTCATCTGTATGTAACTCTGGGAAAATGCTCAATAAAGTTGATTAAAAAAAAAGTAGGGGCAGCAGAATTGCATGCAGTACTCTAGGTGCAGTCTCACTAGGGACCTGTACTGGGGCAAGATGACCTCCCCACTCCGAGATGTAATCCCCCTTTCTATGTACCTTAGCATCCTGTTTGCCTTCACTGCTGCCTTCCTACACTGAGCAAAGTGGGTCAACCTGGGGTGTAGTGAAGGGCAACTAGCCCGAGAGTATCACAGAAGCAAACAGATACCTGCACTCAGAAAACACAACTGTGAGTCCAAGTAATGCAAAAAAAACAAACAGTGTTAATTTATTGTTACAGTGGTAGCAAAAATACTGGCTGGCTGGATGACAGTCTAAACCCCAGCACTTCATCCAAAACTGGCCTTTCTCAGGGGCATGTCTGCTCCTGTTACTCACAGGTACAATATGCTACATATAATACATAAAATGTACAGGTCTTGTAAAATTCAACCCATACAGTAAAGTAGAGTTTTCTAGGGCAACCAGTAAACCTCTCAAGCTTTGATGAAGACAAAGGGTTGTTGTGTGTGCCTGCCCATACAATATCCTCCATATATACACAAGCCTTCATTTACACTAATATTAATGAAATGCTTAAAGAGAATGATACACTTATGTATCAGCGAATGTTTCTTAACTTTTTTCTTATGTAACTTACTCCATGGTGCTGATTTCCAAGTTTTGGCTTCTCTGCCTCTTCCCACATTTTCAGGGCATGCCTGAACCAGTTCTTCTCATTATCCCAGAAATCACCACACTTTAGCAGCTTATAAAAGTGCTGCCACAGCAATTTCTACTTCTGGCAGCATGAATCTGGGTTTTTGGCCAACCTTTTCTCCTGTAGGAAACTGCTCACATCATGCCATGTTTTTGTTAATGGCAGGTTGATCCCACTTGTTACTGTTTCTGCCTTTCCATATTTTCTAAGGCCACGGACCAGGATGAATGCCTTCTCATCACTCCAATTCTTTGGCATGATCTGTGAAAAGGAAATAAAAGAACAGTAAGAAAAAACCAAAGTTATTGAACTGTCCATATACAGCATTATGAAATAATTAAGTTAACTTTACAAAGCTTGTGTATGGCTCATTTATTTGTGTTAATCATATTTGTTACATCTATTTTTGACCAATTTTGGTGTGGTTGTGAAAGACACGTTGTGGGGCAGCATCAGGGTACTGCAAATGTGCATGTGTTGATTATTAAAGCACCATTTCAACACACTTTGGATCCCATGTCAGAGGTCTTCCATGGAAATAACATCTCCAATGCCTGAGAAATGCACTTTAAGAAAGCGTGAATTATTATATTTAATTTGGGAGTGAGTAATGGTGTGCATAGTTAGTCAGATTATTCAAAAAGCCAGATATTTGAATGTTGACATTTCTGTGTGATCTTTCAATTTTAGGTGCATACTGCTGGCCTTTCCAGATCATGGATTCTGTAATATCTGACTACAGAATCTTACAGTTAGGACACATGCCATGTTGCTCAGCCAAATCTGATTTAGCTGATTCAATTAAACCTATACCCCTTCTGTAGCCCAAATCATTACCTCCAACATGGATGAGCAGTATGTCTGGCTCTGGTGACTGTTCAAAAAAGTCTACATGTGGTTGGCATGAGGTGTTCCTATCTCATGCCACTCTTACCAAACCAAAAACATCACAATTTTCCAGTTGAAAATCATTCCTTAAATAACCTCTCCTGGCAAAACCATGCACTCCTTCAGACAAGTGAACTGGCCACTATCCAAACTGTAGTAGTGAAGCTTTCTGCCATGCTAAATTTGTTTAAAGACGCTGCAAATAATAGAAATCCTAAACATGTGCCTCTCTCACAGCAGTCTCTGCCAAGTGACAGTTTACTTCCAGTTTAACAGTTCTGGGTTGCCAAGCAGACAAGACAAAAAAGTTTATCCCTTTCTTGGCATTTGATTGGAAAGCATTGTTCAACTGTTTACCAATCAGATTACAACTTTAACAGTTAGGCCTAAGTAATATCTTGATTTGTTTATTACTTACCTGTAGAAAGATGTCTTTGGTTAAATGTCAGAAACTTGTGGCTTTCTTTTGGAGGGAAAATATTTAGAAATGACTGGAGAATATTTGAGTTGAAAGAATGTTATGGTGTCTGATTGGTCGCTGCAAGCCATATATATTTTGCCAGTCAAATTTGTTTTCCTGTCTTTTGGCTGGCATCCTAGGTGGTAAGACTATCATCTCAGTTTTGACATTTCTTGTGGTAGTGCAGTGGAATGTGTTGTCATTCTGCAGTAACATGAAAAATGGGTGCCAGAATAGCTTTAGTGGCTCTGTATTACATACTGTAAGTCCATCTGTAGCTGTGTCTAGAAATAGACAGTTATATACAATAAAGTAAGATTGCATTTCTTTGTACTTATATTGTGGTATTTTTACTGTCTGATCAAGTTCTCATCATTTTTTCATGTGTACAGTTCAGTTTATGTAATTCCTGAAGGTCAGTAAACATTTTTCACTCTTTAAAAGAATTCTTCTTTCATGACTTGATCTTCCATTTTCATGAGCCAGATCTTCTTTTGTGAGCCAATCATGAATGAAGAACACTGAGTTATGAAAGAAAAAGCAATGAATGCATGCTTTTATGGTTATGGCATTTCTAATATATTGAACTGCATGCAAAATATAGTAACTACAGTGATGAAAGTTACATATTTCATATCACTACAACATGCCAGATTTAGATTTGGCTTGATTTCATCTAAACTATACTTCTAAACAATTTAAAATGTATAACATGTGAGAACCATACATACTAGGATGTAGTGCTTTCTATTCTGTGTTATGGCAACATAGTCAGCTTTGTATTTCGTGAAGATGTCAGCACTGCATTCTGATTGGTCCAGGGATTCCATTTCCTGTTTAAAAATAATTTTCTTTTATGAGCTGAAATTTTTTCTTTTGTGATACGGTCATGAAAGAAGAATTAACTCACAAAACAAAGAAAACTGGATCATGAAAGAATAACTTTTATTTTCAATAGAAATGATGATAAATGCTAAAAACACAATAAAAAGTTATTTTCATGATTGTTTTAGTAACATTACTGATTGATAATATTTGATTTTGAGTATTTACTTAATTTTACTTAAAAGTTTCTATATGATTCAGCTATAATAAATCTATTTTGGCTATGTTGTTAATGCTACTATTTTAACTTTCTTAAAACAACTGTGTGGTGATTTTTTTTTTTTTGTTAGTATGTTTCTTTCTTTTCTATAGGTCCTGCATTATCACTGATGCTGAGATCTACTGATTAGAAAAATGCCTATGAGAAAAAAAAACTGAATGACAACAAAGGTGTAAACAGTAATGATTCACATAGTGTGCCTTACAAATGTGATGGTGCAATAGCTCATAGGATGACACAGGACACAACGGATATCGGTCAGTCACCAACAGTAAAGAAGACAAAGAAACATGGCAGATATGGCTATAAAGTCCACAATCTGCCACACAAAAAACACAATATAGAAAGTCAAAAGACAGGTATCAGCATTGGAAATGCAGGAGTTAGACAGATGCATAATAGGAATGTCAGTGAAGAATTGAAGTGACGCCAACCCCAACCCCACCCTGCAGAGATGGACAGACATTGGAGTGTGCATTTGGATTGTCACCCATAACGCTCATGCCATTTCACTTCACACTACCCTGCAGACACTGACAAGTGTTGAGATGTGCCTTGGGGTGTTTGGCTTTACAGTCACCCCATTCCATAAGGAAACATGCTGAAATGGGTGCAGTATAGGAGAATGGGGTGAACTTTGGGGCCAAAGAGTCCAAGGCACACTTCAATGCCTGTCACTGGCTGCAGGGTGGGAGTGGAGGTGGAATGGCATGAGCATTACTGTCAACAATGCCAAGTCACGTCCCTGACACCTGTCAGTCCCTACAGGGCAGGGCATTATGGTTGGAAACCCTAATGCTCTGGGTATTTCTTGGTATTTTCACTCCAAGTTTTTAACATGGTCTTTTTGTGACCCCACCACGTGAACAGTGACACTATCAGTTCATTAGCTGAAAAGTGATTTTGCACAGTGACTGTGCCATTTGGCACCACAGGTGTGAAAACACATTTCAAACAGGATGCAAAAAATGGCAGCTGTACTGTTCATGAGGTGTAAAAAAATGATACTGTTGAAAATCTGGAGTGAAAACAAAAAAAAATTTGTGAAGTCATGAGTGTTTGTAGAAACTGTGCACCACACATCCGTAATGCAATTATTGGGGGGATTATTTACACCAGATTTCCAACATAAGCATTTTGGGACCTCTGCTTATGAACAATGGCACTGTGATTTTCCTAATATGTCCTGAACGTTGATTTCACACAGCGACTGTGTCCATTGTGCACCAGATGTGTGAAACCACATTTCAGGCAGGATTTGAAAAATGACAGCTATACTGTTCATAAGGAGGTGTACAAAAATGGCAATGTTGAAAATCTGGACTGAAAATATTAAAAATTCTCAAAGTTACGAGCGTGCTTGGAAACTGCGCAATGCACAATCATAACATAATCATTTTGTGGAATTTTGTTACCAAATTTTCAACATAGGCATTTTGGGACCTCTGCTCATGAACAGTGTTACTTTTATTTTCTTAATCTATCCTGAACATTGATTTTCCACAGCAGCTGCGCCATTGTGCGCTGGATGTGCGAAAACACATTTTGAGCAAGATGTGAAAAATGACAGCTGTACTGTTCATAAGGAGGTGTGAAAAAATGGCAATGTTGAAAATCTGGAGTGAAAATATTAAACATTCTCAAAGTTACGAGTGTGCATGGAAACTGCGCAACACACGCTCGTAACACAGTCATTTTTTAAAATTTCTCCACCAAATTTGCAACATAGAATTTTTGGGAGCCCACCTTATGAACAGTGACACTGCTGTTTCATTAATTGGTCCCAAAAGGTGATTCCACGCAGTGACCGTGAAATCACCTTTCAGGACCGAATAACAACATGACGGTGCCTGAATTCATGAGGAGGGATCCCAAGAACCCTATGTTGAAAATTTGGTGCCAAAGTCACAAAAATAGCCAAGATATCCACCTAAGTTGAAAAAATGTTATGCCATTATACAGCTTACCAGCATTTCTTCAGTTCGCGGTCAGCTTTGAAGAGTGCAGACGTGTTCCCGCTCCACAAAAGATCATCATGCCGTGCTCCGGAGGTAAGTATGGGGTTGGGGTGTGTGGGGAGGTGGGGTGAGCAGTGGGTGGGTGAGGGTTGTGGGAAGGGGCCACCGCAGACAACAAGGGACTGTTTTTTTCTTTTACAGGTAAAACAAATAAAAACATGTCGCAGGAAGGTTTTCTTAATTACAGGGACATATGGCATGCTGGGGTGGGCTCTCAGCTTGCCACCTGGATGTTTTTTTGGAGGGACTGGAGCTGACGGGGATTGGGCACACCTTCAGCAAAAAAGAAAATGACTAGCCGGAGGGTGAGCCAAGGAACAAGGGAGCAGGGAGAAGAGCAGTAGAGGGAGAAAGCAGGAGGGATTTCTTTTGTAGCTGGAGGGTGAGTCAGGGAATGAGGGAGTAAGGAGGACAGAAGCAGATGGAGGAAGTGGGAGGGATTTCATTGGCAGTGACATGCAGGAGGGCTGGAGAAATTGCGTGACGTCAATATGCTAAATACACACACACGTTACCACTGCTAATTGCAGTGGTGGTTTTCTTTGAACTGAAGACCACTGCAGCTGAACTGCTGTCATAGACAGCTCGCACATCCATTGGTGCAGTATGGGCGTGCCTGCTAAATGGAGCACTGCATTGGACAGGAGAGTCACACACCTCCAAAAAATTGTATGGTCACAAAATGTTTCTTGCGCATGCGTGCAAGCAAACATAAAAAATAAATCAGTGTGCAGCTAGCGTCACTCAAAGTAGAGCAACTTACTTTAAGTTGTTGTCTGTGAAAGCAAAACTAGAGCACATAATATCAGCAATAATTAGATGTAAATCTAAGAAAATTACATACAGTAGGTAACATACTTGTGTACAGAGCTCAGCAGACTATTGTCCATAACGTGTGTCACAATTTGGTGTCTATACCCAAGTTTAATGTCTGTATCCCATTATATTATATAGGATACAATGTTTGTCCAATCTTTTTTAAAATTCATTTAAGAGCTTGATGCCTACCAGCTCCTCAGGAAATGAGTTCCATAGTGCTATCACTCTCTGATTATACCAGTAGGCTCTTTTATTTGTCTTACATGTTTCCCCCTCCAATTGTAGTGGGTGAGATCTTGTGCTATATACTTGTTTTTTTCATTTTAAACCCTAAACACTCCCATAGATCATTGTTGGCAAGTGCCTTGAAAAGAAGGCACATATCTCCCCTAAGCCTGTGATATTCCAAAGAGTACATACCCAAACTGTTCATTCTGGCCTCATAATCCAGTCTCTTTAAATCCTCTATCTTTCTGGTGGCTCTCCTCTGCACCTTCTCCAAGGCCCTGATTTGTGCTCTTTTCCCTGGAGCCCAAAACTATGAGCAATACTCAAGGTGTGGCCTCACCAGTGAAGTGTATAGTGGGACTAGTGCCTCTCTCCTTTTACTCCTGATGTGTCTGCCAATGTTGCTGAAGACCCCAGTTGCTTTTTTATGACTTTATTACAGTGCCATTTAAAGCTCAGTTCTCTATCTACTAGAATACCCAAGTCCCTTTTTTCAGTTATGGCTTTTAGGCTAGTATCCATTAGTAGGTATTGATAGCCAGGATTATGCTTGCCTAAGTGCATAATCAAACACTTGTTTTTATTAAATTCCAATCCATTCATAACTGCCAAATCTCTCGTTTTAGCCAGGGCCTTTTGCAATTTTTGGGTATCCTCTCCATTGTTGATTTTTGCTCCAATGCATGTATCATCAGCAAACTTAGTTTTCCATATCACCTCACTACAGCTCATTAATGATATAGATAACTTAAAGAGCCATGGCCCCAGGACCGATCCCTGGAACACTCCACTACTCACCCCAGTCCAGTTTGAGTATGGTCCCCTAATACACACTCTTTGTTTCCTGCCAGTCAACCATGCTGCAATCCATTTAGTATCTTTCCCATGTATATTCATGTCAATAAGGGCATCTACTAATTTCCCATGCGGTACCTTGTTAAAAGCCTTAGTAAGATCCAAGAATACCACAGACACAGTTGCACCCCTATCCAGAGCCTCGCTTACCTTCCCATAAAATTAAAACGTGTTAGTTTGGCAGGAATGGCCCTTTATGAAAGAATATTGTGCTTTATCTGTCTACTCATAGTCATTTACAGTTTCAGGTAAGTATTCCTTAATTATTCTTTCTATGATCTTGCCCAGTACTGAAGTCAATCTCACAGGCAGATACTTTTGCGTTACCTTTCTATTGCTTTTCTTGTGTATTGGCACTACATTTGCAGCCCTCCAAGTCTCCATAACCTTACTCATATCCATAAATATATTAAATATAGCTGTCAATGGTTCTGCCAATTCATTTGCCAGTTCCTTAGCTACTCTTGGATGTATGACATCAGGTCCCTGTGCCTTACTAGGATCCAGAGCTAACAGCCTTTTTCAATGTCCTCAGCACAAAATATTGCAGTTAGGTCACTAGTCTCTTTCCTGTGTTCTTTTTTATGATAGTGTTTCTACTGTAAACCAATATAAAGTACTTATTTTGTACCTCTGCTCTCTGGGTTATGTCAGTAACCAGTTCCCCATATGAATCCAGTATGAGGTGAATTGTGCACATTTTCCCCTTTTTATGTTGGTTGTGCCCATGCGCAAGAAACAAGTTGTGGCAGCTTGCTGCAGAAGTAACCTGTGGAGGCACGGCACTGTTGTGGCCAGTGCCCCCACTGCCTTTGAAGGCTTGGCCTGCATTCCCCAATGGGGTGGCACTCTGCGGCTGAGATTAGTTCAGCCAGCATGTCACCACCTTGAAACATTTTAGCCACTGCAATCAGGGGCCGCCTTGTCATTACAGCATCATCCGCTGCAATGAAGGAGCGACCCCGCATTGCTGGGCTTGCCGACGGGACAGCAATCCCATTGGCTTCAGTCACCCCTTCCCCTTGCTGACAGGGGAGCCCACTCCTCATTGGCATACGTCCCCCTTCCCGCTTTTGTTCTGTGCTGAGGGGGGTGCCCAATCCCCCTCGGCTCTTGTACCCCCCTTAAGTATGTGATGACAGGGGTTCCCAATCCCTCATCAGCTACAGATTCCCCCCAAACACTCAGGTGGCATGCTGGGAGCCCACCCCAGTGTGCCAAATGCCCCTGAAAAAGAAAAAAGTCCCACAATGTTTTTTTTTTTAACCTATGAAAAAAGGAAACAGTCCCTCGCGGTCTCCCTGCCCTCTCCCCAACCTGCGCCCACCCTCTGCTAGCCCTGCCTCCCCACACACCCTCACCACATACTTACCTCCGGAGCCTGGTGCAATGATCTTCGGTGGACTGGGAACACATCTGCACTCTTCAAAGCTGACTGCGAACTGAGGAAATGCCAGTAAGCTGTATAATGGCGTAAATAGGTTTTCTTCAACTTTGGTGCATATCTCAGGCATTTTGGGGAATTTTGGCACCAAATTTTCAAAATAGGATTATTGGGACCCCTCCTCATGAACTCAGCCACTGTCATTGCATTATTTGGTCCTGAAAGGTAATTTCGCGATCACTGTGCGGAATCACCTTTTGGGACTGATTAACAGTAATCCGTGGAGGTGAGCAGCTCGGCCTGATGTCGGGGGCAGGGCTACAGAGTCAGTCAGGATGACCAAGCCGACCATAGCCCAGTGAGAAAATATGTAAAAAAAAAAAAAGCAGGATTAGAGGGGTATATCTCTACTAAGGTGGATTTAAACAAATGGGGGGGTAAAAGACTGATGTTGGTAGAAAGGTCCGGACAGGGGAGCCTGATGAGGTCACCACCCTAGATATACGTAATGGTGGAGGCATAGTAACCCTGGAAGGGGGCAGACAGAGTGGTCTGTGAGTAATACAGAAGGCACCACCACCCAGTAAGAATAAGGAGGAGAAAGGGTGCAGACTACTGGGAGGAGGGACACAGGCCAAGGAGGAGAAGAGTAAGGAGAAGGAGGGGTACGGGTGGAAGGTTGTCTGACTAAATGGATAGAGAACTGGTTACTGGGGATGGTGCAGAGGGTGGTGGTGGTGGGGTAGCTCTCGGCACCCAGAGCAGTGAAAAGCGGGGTGCCGCAGGGCTCAGTGCTTGGCCCAATGATATTTGGGCTCTTTATCTCCAATATAGCACTTGGAGTGGGGAGCAGGGTTAGTCTGTTCACACATTATGCCAATTCAAAAGCAAATAGTTATAATAGCAGAGCCCCCCTCCACTCACACACATACACACACATACACACTCCCCGAAAAGCTGCTTAAAAGCCTGCAATTCATTCAAATCAATTCTATTTTCTTACTTACTTGGGGTTCAATGCCAACAAGTGTAAAATCATTTACCTAGGGCATATTTATTTATTTATTTCAATTCTAGGATTACAATTACCTTTGAGCCCAGGGCTCTTTTACAAAGGTTCCACGTCAAGACATAGGTATCACATGACAATATACAAAATTGTTACACAAATAAGGGTAAACGATATCAAATTAGTTTCAAACAGACAGGGAGAGGGTAAAGTGGAAAGGAAGAGGACAATAGCTGGTGGTAGAAAGAAATGAGAGGGGCAAGGGGGAGGTAAGAAAATAAGAAGAGAGGAGAGGTGGGGGTAGGTAAGGATAAGAAGAGGGGGTAGGGTGAAGCTGCCAGGAAGGTGGCATTGTCAGGTGCTGTAGAGCGTGTGGGGCAGAGGCCAAACTAGGGCAAGTGCATTATGTAAGGGGCTAGATATAGGAAAGAGCAGTAGTGGAACCCCGATACTGGGTATAGGATGGAGAGAGGTACTGATACTCACTAGACATAAAAGGGTCTTTGAGGTTATTATATCAGAGGACCTCAAGATGGCAGTACAGTGTGACAAGGCTATGGGCAGGGCAAATTGGATTCTGGGGTGCATAAGGAGTGGCATCTCCAGTAGGAGGAGGAGGGATGTTGTGCTGCCCTTGTATCACTCCCTGCTGTACCCCCAGCTGGAGTACTGTGCCCAGTTTTAGAGTCCACACTTCAGAAGGGACACATGGTGGAGGTTTTCCAGAAGAGGGCAACTAAAATGGTTCAGAATTTTCACAGGAATCCCTACAAGGAAAAGCTGAAGAATCTCAACATGTACACTCTGGAAGAGAGGAGAGCGAGAAGTGACATGATCAAGACCTACAAAGTACCTCACAGGGGTAAAGAGGGCACATTTGGGGAGTTTCCTTCAAATGAAGATGAGCACCCAAACCAAGGGAAATACAATGAAGCTGGGGGAGGATTCAGGATAGATGTGAAGAAATATTTCTTTACTGAAAGGGTGGTAGACACCTTGAACAGACTGCCAGGAGAAGTGGTGGAAGCTAAAATGGTAGGGGGCATGAAGCATGCATGGGATAAATATAGACGTATATTTGAAAAAGGGAAGGAGGGGGTCAACGGAGATCAGTAGGGCTATGGAAGTGGGAGTAGGTTCAAGTTCATTGCAGGAAAAATCCATTAAGCAAGCTCATTCACAAGGAAGTCCTGATAGACGCAGGCAGAGTAAGACATGCAGTAACATATACAGGCAGGCATTACAAGTAGGTAGAGAACACTTGGGCAGACTGGGTGGGCTGAGCGGTCCTTTTCTGCTGACAAATTCTATGTTTCTATAGCATCATGTGTTAATTCAGGTGCAGTGTTTATTTAAAGTTGGGCCTACTGTACATCCAGATGTAAAGTACAGTAAATTACCAAATTAGATGCAGCCCACTTACAGTACAATAAACAGAACCCCAGTGCTTCGAGAAGCCTTTACTCTTCATAAGGCTGCTTAAAGTGTTGGGGTTCTATTTGCAGTGTCCACACCAGTATGCTGATCTTAAAATTGACGCTGCATCTGAATGAGTACTTGATTCTTGCTCACTCCATTTCTTCCCCACTTTGAAACCTGTTTGTCCTCAGTTAGTTTTGGGCTGGCAGTGCCTCACCTGTGTTGGAAGATGACCAATAAGTGGCACTAAAAGACATCAGACTTCACAGACTGTGAAGGCAGCTGCTCACGGACAGACATAAAGCAATTCTACTGGGGGGTAGGAGGAAGTAAGCTGTTGATTAACTAGAATCTGCAGGTTATCCATCAGGTAGGGAAATGGGCAGACTAGGTGGGCCGAGTGTTCCTTATCTGCCGTCAAATTCTATGTTTCTATGTTTCTTACCCACCATCTTGCCAAGAAGAAGGCTGCAGCTGTGGCCACTGATGACTGTTGGGGCGTGAGGATAGGGGGACCAAAGGGGACAGACATGAGGCGATAACATCATAATACAAATTGTGAGATCTTCACCAGCTTTCCAAAATGCTTTCCAGTAAAAGAACACTCTATGAAGTTTTTCAAATGACAACACAATCTGGTGAGCCCTCTGTCTGCCATCTGACACCAGGCATCAACCAGCATAAAATTGCCTAAAGAAGGCAGTGTGGTTAGGTGGTTACTGAAATACTGGAGATTACAGATTTATAAGAACAAAAGAATATCACACAGAATCTGGCACATATGCCTATAGCAGCTGTCTCCTGCTTCTCAGTAGTTATATTTATACCCTTGAGGTACTTGAATGTTTCTATCATATCCCCTTTCCCTCCTCTCTTCCAGTGAGTACATATTGAGGTCCCTTAATTTCTCCTCATAAGTCATGTGTTGAAAGCTCTGTACCATCTCATTCACCCTTCTCTGGACCATCTCCAGCCTGTTAATATCCTTAAGAAGGTGTGACCTCCAGAACTGCACACAGTACTCCATGTGAAGCCTGACCATGGTTTTATATAATGGCATCACTACCTCCCTGCTTATGCTGGTGATACCCCTGCCTATGCACCCCAGCATGTCACTGGCCCTCCCAGCTGCCTTACCACTTTGACATTTTCAGGTATCTGAAATAAGAACCCCCAGGTTCCTTTCCTTCTTTGTGAATGTCAGCAACTCCCCCCCATCCTGTACCTTTCCCCAGAGTTTTTGTGTCTCAGGTGCGTAATTTTGCACTTCTTTGAATTGAACTTCAGTTGCCAGTCCTCAGACCATTTCTCAAGCTTCCCCAGGTCCCTCATCATTTTCTCCACCCCCTCTGGGGTATCCACTGTATTATACATCTTGGTGTCATCTGCAAACAGGCAGACCTTTCCCTTCAGCCCTTCTGCAATGTCACTAATGAAGACATTGAACAGGGCTGGCCCCAGGACCACTCCCTGCAGCACCCAACTGGTCACCCCCTCTCCCCAACTGTGCTCCATTTACCACCACTCTCTGCCTCCTGTCTCTTACCCAGTTTCTAACCCACTTTACCACCCTTTCCTCCATGCCCAGCCTACTCAGCTAGTTTATCAGCCTCCTATGTGGGATGGTGTCAAAGGCTTTGCTTACATCAAGGTAAGCATTGTCCACTGCCCCACCCTGATTTACTTCCTTTGCCACCCAGTCAAAGAGATTAGCCAGATTTGTCTGACATGACTTCCCCACTGTGAATCCATGTTGCCTGTGGTCCTGGCCTCCAGTGGCTTCTAGATGCCCCACTATCCTTTCTTTAACCAATGTCTCCATGATCTTCCCCACTACTGAAGTGAGGCTGACCTGCCTATAGTTCCCCACCTCCTCCCTACTGCTGGATTTGTATAGAGGGACCACATGTGCCCTCCTCCAATTCTCTGGTACCACCCCTGTGTTGAATGACTCAGTAAACATGGCTGCCAGAGGTACTGCTATTTCCCTTCACATTTCTTTTAACATCCTTAGGTGTATGCCATCTGGTCCCATTGCTTTGTCTACTTTCAATTTACTCACCTTCTGCAGGATTCTTCTGCCTGTGAATAGACTATTGTCCACCTCTTCATGCCTTTGCAACTGCTGCACTGCTGTGGCCCTTGCCCCTCCCCCTCTTCTGTGAATACTGAACAGAAAGACACAATGGATGTCTTGGGGGGGGGGCACATGACAGATCTTAGGCATGGTACTTTCACTTCCAAATACCTAAACAGCACATATAAGCAATCAACATTCGGCATTGACAAATGCTTGTTATTATTGATATAACTGCAAAAATATTTATGATTATCTTTCACTTTTTCAGCTAGTTGTAGCTCATATTTCCTCTTTGCTGTATTTATTTCTAGGTTTGTCTTCTGTAATAGCTTATTGTATTTCTCCAAATTATTTATGTGGTTACTCCTTTTGGCCTTTATGTATGCCTTTTTCTTCTTGTTGATAAATGTTTTGATTTTGGGAGTCATCCATTGTGGAATTTTGCCTGATTTGTTATATTTATTTCTCTCTGGGATATATTTGTCCATCAATGTATTTATTTTCCTTATAAGTATTTCTCACATTTTATTTAAAGATTCACACCCAAAATACTTACAGTATTTCAATCCCAGATGTTCAGTTCAAGTCTTATACCATTAAAGTTAGCTTTTGCAAAGTTTTTAATTTTTGTGACCCCCCTGAACAACTGCATTTGATTCATCTATCATAAATTCCACCATTGAATGATCACTGGACCGAAGTGGAATAGTAACCTTACATTCATGTACTTCTTCATCCATATTCCATAGGACTAAGTCCAGTATATGATTCCCTGTAGTGAGTAGTGTCACATGTTCCATTCCCAGTAGTACAAAGGTTCCTAATAATCTTTCTTCCATACTTGTCTCACTTTCATGTTCTTCCCAGTTAAAACCTGTCAGGTTGAAATCTCCCAATATTATGATTCTATTAGCTGGGTCCAAGTTTTCTAATTGTTCACATACAATATGTCTTCATCTCTGGTCTGAGAAGGTGGTCTGTATACAACCCCCAAGGTGATCTTAACACTTTTTCCTGAGACAAGTTTTATCCAGCTCTGATCTAGTCTGTTGTCTTCAATATATAATTATTCTGACATCATGCAGTTAGCCACATAGACCACCACACCACCACCTTTCCTGTTAACCCTGTCTTTGTTGTACAGTGTGTACCCTGGTATCTGTTTGTCCCATGTGTCTTCGCGCTCCCAACAAGTTTCTGTAATCGCACATATTTGAACATCTTCAGTGGATAAGATATACACCGGCTCATCAAACTTTTTAACTAAGCTTCTAGCATTGATTAACAAACTTTTTTTCACCCAGAATTGCTATCACTTAGGTTTGTGCTATTATGTGTCGCATACCTACTGGAGAAGGTCCAGAGGAGGGCTACAAAGATGATAGCAGGTCAGCAGGGTAAGGCATACGAGGAGAGGTCATCTGCCACATCTTTGATGGGTATTGACTGCACACTGAGCAGAGAGAGGCTTTTTTTGAGGGGGGGAGTACCAGCTGCACAACAAGCAAGTAGCTTTCTGTGTTGATGAAGCTGGGAAAATAAACAGTGTTTTGCTCTTGATTGAACATCAAGATTTGCATTAGATGGAACAAGAAAATGAGTCTTCTATAGAACAAAACAAGAGATAGTGACTGACATAGACATTATTACACAGGTAACCCTAGACAAAAGTGTTTTAATGAGTTCAAGGACTTCATTAATCTCTTCATCATCACAAAGACTAACCAAAAATACTAACTTAGAAAAAAAATTGACAACTACCAAATTAGCTGTCATGTTAGTTTGTTAGGTCACTTATTAGCATGTTTTCACAAATGAGCTTGTGACAACGTATTCCACTGCATGCGAATGATTGCTGTGCATAACTCAAAAATGTGCAGATTTGTTTCAAAGATGTACTGGGTCAGGAGTGCTGTTAGTAAATTTGCATGCCTAGATCTTTTATTAGCAGAAGGTGACATGGAGAGTATTGCAGCCTATATTCGTGAACTCCAAAAACATAATGCACCTTCTGAAGAATTGTCAATTCAGGATGCATAGCAAATTGACAGAAACACAGTTAACTGGCAAATTTGGAAATGAGATAGCCACATTTGAACTGGCAAAGACAGAAAAGTTTGAAATTGAATAATAATAATAACCTTTATTTATATAGCACTATTCACTGAGTTCCAGAGTGCTGTACAATAAACTACAATTAAAACCATAAAATACTGAAATACATTTTCAATATATAAATACAATTCAGTAATAGAAGTTCAATTCAAAATGTGTCTCTTGCAAGTAGCTATTTTATAGTTCATAAGTTACATAGGTTTATTACAAGCAGAAGAGATAAGATGTCCATAAAGCTCCCCATCAGTCAATGAAAATACCATTATTTTATTTCTCATGCAGAAATCATCTAATTTTACCTTAAATTCTCTCATGTTCTTACTACTCATGATTTTCAAGGGCGTACATTCCACAGTGCCACCACTCTTTGGTTATACCAAAAGGCTATCTTTGTTGTCTGGCATAAATTGCCTCTTAATTGTGCAATGTGGGATCTGAAAATATATTGCTGTTTTTTCAATTCTAAACCCTGACAATCCCAAAGGTCATGATTTGTAAATGCACCATATACTAGACATAAGTCTCCCCATAGTCTACGATATTCCAGAGAAAGCATCCCCAAATGTTCTAATCTTTCCGTCTAACTCAGGCCATTAAGATCCCTAATCATTCTGGTAGCACTTCGCTGGACCTCCTCAAGAACTCTAGTCTCAGTTTTTGTACCTGGTGCCCAAAACTGAGCACAGTATTCCAAGTGTGGTCTAACCAAACAGACATATAGGGGAACTACACCTTCTATGTTTCTACAGTACTTGCAATGTGCCTACCAATGCTGATCAAGATTCAATTTGCCCTCTTAGTGATTGTATGGCAAAGTTTTCTTTTTTGTAGTTAATCTCTTTATTAAAAGTTTTAAGATGATACAATCCATAGCACAGATCATCTGTATGGTATGAAATGTAACTGAAACATAAACCAAAACCAAACAGGTTCAACAAATAAAATATCTTTTGCATAGATCTGGTAAAGAACATCCATCATTACTGAGTAAGATGTAGAGTATAATATATTCAAGGGGAAGAAAAAAACAATTCAGTAATTATATTGGAGGTGCTTTAAGGGCTTAGAATAAACAGATGATTAAGTTATAAACAATAAGTAGGAGTTATAACTATGTGCTAGGGACTGAGAAGGTTAAACAGAAACATAAATTGACATAACCTTTAAACTAATAAGTAGCAGACCAACAAATGATAAAATCAAGTAATGGTACACTGGTAAAGGGGATCAAAGTACTCTAATATGTGGGGTTTATACCAACAGGGGAAGGGAGGAGTTTGTCCAACATAAAGTGCTCTCACCTGAGTGAGTCTTGGCAGTGAAGATTGGGCAGAATTCTTTCAGATGTTAAGCTGAGTCATATAGTGTAGGAAGGGAAACCAAACTGTATGGTAGAGTGGGAGTGTCCCTGCAACTAAGCGGTTAAGTCATTCATTGTGAGCTAATGTGCTCAGTGCTTGTTTCCATATGGAAAAAGAGGGAACATCTGTAGATCGCCATTGTTGAAGTAGTAGGCGCTTCACCTCATGGTAGCTGCAACTAGCCATTTCACTTGTCATTGATGGAGGTCAGGTACCTCTGCAGGAGAGCCCAGAAGCAGTAGTTTAGATGAAAATGGAATTGAGCAAAGGACAACCTACTGGCAAAAGGCCCAGACCTGTCACCAGAAGGCAACAATCATGGGACAATCCCACATGATGTGGCACAGGGAGGCTACAGGGACCCTGACATCTCCAGAAGGTATCAGATTGAATGAGACCTAGTTTGCTGAGGACTTGAGATGTCCTAGAGTGTAAGACTTTATTCTGAATAAAGGCAGTTTCTGAAGTTGTGCAAAGAGAAATGTGTGATTCTCCAGCAGTCTGCCCATTCCTTTGAAGACAGTGGAAGACCAAGGTCATCTTTCCACTGGGTCTTAGCTGAGAGTGTAGGATCCACCTGGGCATCTCACATGGCTGAGTATATGAGTCCAGCTACTCCTGATTTCTTCTGTAGCCAGGAGGGAACAGAAATATAGGGCTGGACTGGAGGTTCTTGTGGGGAGGATTTCAGCAGAGAGAGGAGGCAACTATGCAGCTGCAAATATTTCCAGAAATCCTAGTTGGGGAGGCCCATGGTGGTGTGAAGTTGCTCAAAGGACATGAACTGTCTGGATTGAGGCAGAAGCAGTCATGTATACAATGTATGCCCTTCTGGTCCCAAGATTTCCAGAAAATAGGCTTGCCATCAACTGTGATCTTTAGGTTATTCCAAAGGGGTGTAAGTTCCAGAGGACACAGATTAGCATGTAGTAATCTGCTAAGGGTCTTCCAGCAGTTTATGGAACATGACATGGTGGGAACTGCTTAACATTGTTTAGGGGGAGAACCATAAAGTGCTATGCTGGGGGAAGCATTAGGCAGGATGGAAGATTCCATGCTGACCCAAATGAATAGGCTTTCTGCATCAGCTCAGAACCAGCACATAGTTTGTGTACCCACAAATGCTAGGTGATAGGCTTTACACCAAAGTAGGCCCCACCCACCTCTCGTCCAGTGGGCATGAAGCTTGGTCCTGCTATACAGAGGCAGAATGCCTTCCCAAAGGAAGGAGCTGATGCATTTGTCCAACTTGACAAGCCAGGCATAGGATATAGGAAGGGACAAGTTGTGGAGGATATACAGGAGCTTGGGAAGGGAAGTGACATTAACCGTATTGCATCTATTTTGCCCACAAGAGAAAGATGGAACGTCCACCATCAGTCAAATTTGGTGTGCATTGTTTGTATCAGAGGTTTAAAATTGGTGCAGGGTGTCATGGCTAGATTCATTTTGATTTGATCCCCAGATATGTAATGCCCTTTGGTGCCACTGGAGGCCTGCAGATATAAAAGGGTCACTGGGGCAGTTAGAAGTCAAGGGAAGGACATGCATCTTGGATTTAAGGCAGAGACCAGAAAGCTCTGAAAAGGTGTTGTAAGACTTGCATGAGGGAGGGCGCTGATGTGTTAGGGGAGGAGGTGAGCACCAGGAGATCATCTGCATAAAGCAAAGTGGGGTGTGGTTGGGATCCAGTGGGAATTTCATAAATATCTGGGTGGGAACAGACTGGAGCTGCTAGGGGCTTTATGGCCAGCAGGAAAAGGAAGGGTGATAAAGGGAAACCTTGTCTTGTCTTGTGCCCTTCTGCAAGGGGAAAGGTTCAGATAGATACCCATTGGTGAGGACCTTGGCTGAAGGGAGGTGACACAAGACTTAGATCTAGCTGAGGAAATGAGGGCCGCAGCCAAATTGAGAAAGAGCAGTGTAGAGGTAGAGCTAATTCACAGAATCAATCTTGGTATCCCTATCGAGATGGCTGCTTCAGAGGAGCAGGAAGAAGCAGCTGTATGTATTATACTGAAAAAGGAGCAGAGATGGTCAGCTCCATTTCAACCCTTAGTAAAGCCAGCTTGAGAGCAGTGTATCAGCTTTGGAAGCAAGGATTCCAGCCGGGTTGCCAGCATTTTTGCTAGCACCTTACAGTCTGAATTAATAAGAGAATGGGTCAATAATTGGTGCAGAGGATGGGAGCCTTACCCTTCTTGTAGATGACTGTGATGACTGCATTCCTGAGGGTGGCAGGGACCATTCCCACCTCAGAGGCATGGTTGTACATCTTCTGTAATGGATGTGCTATCAGGTTTAATACTAATAACAATACTTCATTTATAAGGCGCCTTTCAACAAACCAAGGTGCCTAACAATAAGATAAAACAACACAATAAAACAGTAAGCGCAATCTCATAAAATTCAGATAGCAGACAGGATAAAATCAAACAAGGAAGGCTTGATGCCATAAGTGAGTTTTAAGGGCCTGATTAAATCCCTCCATGGTCGTGCACTCCCATAGCTGATGGGGCAGAGAATTTCACAGGGCTAGGACCATGTACATAAATGCATGGGCCCACAAAGATTTTAAAGAAACCCTTGGAATCTCTAGCAACCCCTCATCAGCTGAGCGGAGCGATCGCCTGTGGCAGTAAAGAACCAGAAGCTCTTTCAGGTAGCCTGGACCCTGTCCATGTAGGGCTTTATAAGTCAGAAGTTCAACTTTTAAGGTGATCCACCACTTCACCAGCAGCCAGTGCAGTTTGCACAGCACCGGAGAGATGTGACAAGACCGAGGAGTACCCGGCAATAACCAGGCTGCAGCGTTCTGCACCAGCTGCAAGTGGCAGATATCCACCCTGGTAGCCCTAGATAAAGGGAGTTGCAGTAATCAAGGCGCAAGGTCACAAAGGCATGGACCAATGTAGGGAGGTTGCCAGATGGAACTAGGTGCTTAACCCTGGCGATTGCAGCGTTAGCCCTTCATCAAAAATCAACCCCAAAAGTTTGCACCTGTTCAGAGGTAAGGAGCTGGGAGCCCCCAAGGAAAAGTCCCGGAGGCAGACCCGCACCCAGCCCCTCTATCCGGTGCCCCTGGTCCCAACCACCACCTCAGTCTTTTCCAAGTTCAGCCTCAGCCAGCTCTAATTCATCCAACCCTGGATTTCAGTGAGGCAGTTGTTAAATACTGAGAGAGCTCTATCCTGATCAGGTGCAAAGGAAAGGTAGAGCTGGGTACTTGTGAAAAAGCTGTTCGAGTCTGCAGGCAGGCTGGGTTGCACAGTCTGTTCACAGTTCGAAAGAGCTGAGCTGGTCAGTTCTGAGCAGCCACAATCTTCCCAGACAGGAACTCTGCCTCCTTATGGGTGATTGCAAATTGATAGACTCGATAATGTTCCATTATTCTAAGGTGGTCGGCATCCAGGGTTGATTTCCACCAGCAGCGCTCTAACCTACATCCTAGTCAACACATCTCCTTCAAGGTCCCATCAAACCAAGGGGACTGTGGGTGAAGAAAAAGAGGACAAACGCAGATAGGAGCAATGACATCCAGAGCCACAGAAATGGCCTTATTATAAGTCACAACTAAAGCCTCTGGGTCACTGTTTGCCCCTGGAAGCACTGATAGGTCAAGCACCACCGCCAGGCCTTCAGAGCTTACATCTCGTAAAAGGTGGTACCTGACCATCTCCATAGGGGTAGGCTTACGAAGGGGAACATGGAAACTGAACCCCATGGTGCAGTGATCAGACCATCTATCAGGATCCACCCCCAAATCAAAGGTTTTGATCCCCAGGAGGAAGACTAGGTCAAGAGAGTGACTGTGTTTATGAGTAGCAGTAGTAACAATCTGTATGAGGCCCAGAGATGTTATCAACTGGAGGAAGTGTTGTTCAAATTGCGAGAGTTTGTCATTGACCCAGGCATTAAAGTTGCCCAGGACCATCAGCCTGGGTGACTCAAATGCCATATCAATCACAAAGTCCACTACTTCCTGAAGGAATGCTTCTCATCCCCAGGTGGACGGTAGATGAGGGCGATCCTACAACCTACACATGCTACTACAGTACACTCAAATGACCCAGCCTCCTCAACTGGTACACTTGTGAGGACCAGTTCAGTCTTGAAACAGATCGCAACCCCCCCACTGATCCAATCTCAAGTGGTGTATCACCGAGTACCAGGTTGGAATTGTGGCCTCCAATTTGTACCAGAGTTCTCATCCAGCCAGGTCTCGGTGATACATGCCAGGTCCGCTGTCCCAACAAGATCTGAAATAATTGCAGTCTTGTTATTGATGGACCTGACATTGCATAACACTGCTCAAGTTGGATAGACTTCCAGGGCCGCCCCAACTGCCTGCCCACCAATATTGGTGGTGCCCTTGGGTATGGAAACCAGGCATGGCGAGCCATGATCCAGGTTCCATTTCACCCCAGGGCGTCTTCTGGGTTTCACTATCCTGATGCGGTGGCTCCGCTCATTCACCCTCCAACGTTCGCACCCCTCTGACCCCACAGCGAGCAATACCCAGCACTCTACAGTGCTGGCAGGTTGTAAATTGCAATGAGGGGGGGAGAAGAAAGGGAGGAGGGCAAGAAGGGTGGAGGATGAATAGTGCATGACCATGGGGGCAGGCCTCCTACACATATTAATAAACCCCAGTCAAAAAGAATACACCAGGCCTACACAAAAAATGAAAGACAAGAACAAAACGATAAAATTAAGAATATAAGAAAAATCAGATAATATAAAATAAAAGAAAATATAATTCTCCCACAACTCTCACTTGGGGAGAAAACAAAAACAGAAACCCACAACCAAATTAAACAACCATAAACTAAAACTTAAAGACCCAGATATTCAAAGGGGTTGCACATGGCAACAGCTCAAATGCTGTCACCTACGGGCGGGCGGCTGTATTGCAAGGTGCAACACAACAGCCACCAGCCGTGGGTGGCCACCCGCCCAGCAGTAACACCTTCCACAAGCACCTGGACCCTCCCTGGCACCATAGTGGACCCCCCTCCCTGTATGCCCGATCGCAGGCTGATGTAATAATAAATCAACCTGGTGGTCTAGTGGTTCCCTACCCATATGCCTGATCATGGGCTGTAGTAATAAGACATATTAACCTGGTGGTCCAGTGGTACCCCTTCCCCTCCCTCCCCAACCACAGAGGACCCCTGGCCACCCAGCACCCCCCCTGTCATTGGCGGGCAACAGCACCCTGCCTGCATACTGCCCGGCCACCCCGAATGACAGCATACAATATGATCTGTATGCCTATTGTTCCACAGTGTGGACCAATGGGCTTGCAGACCATACTGTACTACTCAGGACCAGATATGTAAATGAACACGCCCAAGCTTGCACCACTGCACAGCACAGTCTGAATATCTGGGCCAAAGTATATTAATAAACCAAAAACAAACCCTCAAAATGCCCACCCCAATAACATCAGATATACTAAAAGCAAATCTTTAAAACAAGTAAAATACAACACCACAGTCTTAGAGTCCAGGACAACGGTTTAGAGGGTGTAAGAAAGCTAGAAATAAAGTTAATAAATCCTTGATGCTGTAGCTGTAAGCAAAAGTTACCAAGTGTAGACCAAAACAATGGAGAAATCAGATTCTTCAGCCATTTTACATAAATTGAGGTGGATGCTATCTTCGCCCAGTGCTTTGGATGAGAAGAGAGCTCTGATAGCACAGGTCACTTCTGTCGGGGGGGCACCCAAGGGTGTTTGCTCATCTTTCAAGAGATAGGGTAGTTTCAGGGAGTCAAGGAAGCAATTTATGTGGTCCGGTGGGACAGAATCATTGGCCTTATACAAGGACTCATAAAATCTCTGCATATCTGTGTTGATCTCTATTGGGAGATGTTTGATATGGCCACTCTCATTCCTGAGGGTTCCGCTGTGTCTGGAGGCCTGCTGAAGTTTAAGCCATTAGGTCAGCAGTTTGCCAGCTCATTCACCACCCTCCCAGTACTGGTATTTTGTACGAACTAAGGCTAGTTCTTCCCTACATAATAGGACAGTGTTAAGTCTATTCTTTAGGGAGGTAATGGCAGGCAGGTTGGCATTGAAGCATCTGTCCATTGTTTGAATTTAAAGGAGTAGTACAGTCAACATTTGCAAAAACATATGTCATATGTTGTGCAGAGTGTTTTGATTTGTATAACGTAGTCCTGGTGTGTCCTTCCCTTTGTTGGCTATTAAGAGGTATTTCTAAATTAGGCTGCAAGTTATATAGTAGTTGTATGGTCTCCTGGGATCTCCATTTCAGCAAGGTTTATAACTCTTCTTTTTCCTACAACACATCCTCTTTCCATGTGACACTGATGCATCCAGGGCCACTGATTCAGCAAGTACTAGAGATAGAAGCCTAATGTTCTGGCCTCCACTAAATAGCTCTAATTTAGTATTTTTACATATGAACATGCAAAGAAGCCAGCAGTGGAAGGCCATTTGGTCTACCTAGTCTGCTAATATTGCAGGGTCCACAGCTTGAGATCCTATCCCTGCTCCCCCTCCCCACTCCTACCATCCTCCCTACCCATGATCCTTAGCTTACCTTGCCCCTATGCCTATCCCACCCTCTCTTGAAGCTGCCCACTGTCTTCAATGAGATCACCTCTTCTGGCAACACATTTCAAGTGTCCACCACCCCTCTCTGTGAAGAAGTGCTTCCTGACCACCCTCCTAAATCTCCCCCTTTTCTTTGTGTGTGTCAGGTCTGGCCAGAAGGAGTAAGTGTTTTTCTTCTAAAACTTTTAATTTTATCAAACTACACACTGCCACAGAAAGCACATAAATCAACTCCAGATCATCAGTGCTATAATTAGTAAACACTCTAACTTTTTCTTACAGAACAAACCACTGAATTAGCCCTCATGTATTTGCTAAACTGCAAATGTAGCCATTAGTGCTCACTGGATAAGAAAAGTTAAACAGCTCTGCTTTTGTAAACTGACTCCCGAAGCAGTGCTTGCTGAATCCATGGGCCAGGCTACATCACTGTCACATGAGACAGGAAGCATTGTAGGAACAAGAAGAGCAATAAAACTTAGTCAGATGAAGATCTCCATGGGTCATAAAACTAGCATAAAACCAGCAGGCTAATTTAGAAAAAAACTCTTAATAGCAGACAAAGAGAAGGACAGACTAGACCACTCACACAAATTAAAACACTCTGCATAACATATGTTTTTGCAAATTCTGAGCGTACTACTCCTTTAAGTTCTCTATGCTGGAATTTACGGGTTAGTTTGGCTGCTTGACATTCCCTGTCCTTTTTCTTGTTGTATGCAAAGCTTATGATGGTTCCTCATAGTTAAGCTTTATATGCTTCCCATAAAGTGGATGAGGAAAGTAAAATGTATTTTCTTTATTAATACAAGCTTGGAAGTTGGGGTCTTGCAGAAGGAATGAGTCGAGGTGCCATATGGTGGGCCTCTTATGGGGGGGGAGTTGAAAGGAGATAGAAACTGGGGTGTGGTCAGAGAGGATAATATCTCCAATGTCCACCTGAGTTAGGGCTTGGATGAAAGCAGGGGAATGCAACTAGTAGTTTATGTGGCTATATGTCCTATGTGCCACGGAGAATAAAGAGTAGATCCTGGTAGTAGGGTGCAACAATTTCCAGCCATCTGTCAGTACATATTCCTTGTGTAAAGCCTGGAAGGCAGCGAAAAAAGCACTGAAGGGTGTTCCAGGGTGCACACTATGGTGTAGCATTTAGTCTGGAGTAAACTGAAATTGCTGCCTAACTGGAGAGGAAGGTTGTCTGAGATAAATTGTCCGATATCTTGGGTGAGCTGTGAGTAAAACACCTGGGCCTTTTCATTGGGGCCATAAATCTTCCCAAGGATGAAGTGTAAGTTGGGGGTATGAACTTCAGTCAGGACCCATCTACCTTACAGATCAAAGTCATGTCTCAGTATGGTCCATGGTAACCTCTTATGGAAAAGCAGTGATATTCCTTGCTTGCGCCTATTAAAGGTGAAGTGTAGTTTCTGACCTACTTAGTCCCTCCATAATTTTAGGACCTCTGCATATGTGAAGTGAGTTTCTTGTAGGATGGCTACAGAGGGGTTCAGCTTTTTTAAGGCATGTCAGGATCACTTTATGTTTAATGGGATGAAATAACCCTTTCAAATTCCATGTGACAAACCTTTGATCAGTGGGCATCATTGATAACTATATATAAGTAGAACCACAGGCTTAAGAGCAGAGTAAAACAATATTCTGTAAGGGACCATAAGGGTGTGGTACAAAGGGGTCCTATTGGACTCCAAGGATTTTCCATTCCTAGTCCATGGAGAGCCAGATTGCACTCCAAGTAGAGGAAAGGAAGCCTGGGGTGAGTGGGGAACACAGTGATCCAACCCAGTGGACCTCAACAGCATGTGGGCAAGTGGTGGGGAGACAGCCACCATAAGGGCTATCTTAGCTGGGAACAGAGGAGCGAGGAGAGTGATGCAGGGGTCTAGATAGAAACTAGGGGGAGATATGCAGGGATGCGGCATATTGTGGTGGCGTGGTGAGGAGAGCACTGGGGGGGATATCATCTCTGGAAAAAATAGGGAGTATGGATTCTTGATCTGATATGGATTTACATAGTGGGAGTCCGTTAACGGAGATGTTATAGAGGAGTTTCCTGAAGTAGGGGAGACGTGGTGAAAGGGAAAAGATATTGATATATGGGATGGGGGGGGGTCAGTGGATAAATGGCGTGGTGTGGCCAGTTGAAGTGAAAAGGGAAGACTTAGGGGAGCAACAAAGGAGCCATGTTAATAAAGAACTGGAACAGGATTAAAAAGAAGGTAGGATGGGGGAGCAGAGTAATGACGGGGGTAAGCTTGGTTATCTGAAGTCCTTCTAGCACCCAGGAAAATGGGTGAAAAGCTTGGTTCTGTCTGAAGAGCACATGAATTCCAGCTACAAAAGGGGATGACAGCCAGTGCATAGCTCCTGTTCTTAATGAAGCAGTGAGCAGGTAGAGTGAATCAGAAGAGACTCAGTTAACAGGGGAAAGTTTGCAGATGCGTAGCATATACGTTTGGGGGGAAGGGGGGCCATCTAATTTGGTGAAAGGGGAGAGAGAAGGAATAGTAGGGAAAAAGCAGCAGCTGTAGTATCATCACAGAGGATGCAATGACTGCAAGAGGTTTTAGAAGAGCTGGTGGAGGGGGCAGCTGCAACAGCATTTGAGGGGAGATTGCGCGACCATTCATGCAGGGAGGTAAGCAGGCTTGTTCAAGGGAGGGGAATAAAGAGCAAGAGAACTGATCTGGAGAGGTGAAAGGTTGGGTAGACCCATTGGATGAGGGTGAGCAGTCCTATCTCTGACTGCAGATCTTATACAGCTAAATCTGATAGTATGTAGACACTTATCTTGTCTCCGGGGGCAGTATATGGGACAGGTAGGGCAGAGGTGTACGAGATTGCAAATGTTTCTATAGTAGATTGGAGAGTGCAGGTGGTGCAGGTTTGGGGGTGAGCTAGATCGAGGGAATTTATCCGGGGTGAGCGCATGCTGGAGGTGCCGTACTCGGCTATTCCCTCGACTAGAGAGGTGAGATAACGAGCTGTGAGTGAAAGATGCAATGAGGGGAAGGGGGAGGTATCTTTCAGAAACAACAGACTGGGGTATCAAAGACAGGAGCTGAGTTATCAAGTAGAGCTTAGGAAAGGGTCAGAGGTAAGCATTCTCATAGATTGCCTCCAGGAATGGAAGAAGACGGAATGAGAGGGACTGTTAAGCAGAATAGCAGGTTAAGCGGTGAGTAGACCACCCTCCACATGGTCAAAAGACAGCTATGGGAAACTGCTATTCCATTGATGACACAGTAGCTATTGAGCAAGTTTTAATACAAACCGGCACAGACAAAAATTATCAAGCTGCAGGTAGGAGTTCCAGTAATCCAGTGGCAGTCAATCTCATCAGATTTTTGATGTGACTCTTCTGTGGAGAATTCCTTTTTGATCTTCGACGAGATGCCAGGCAATGAGGAGGCGGAAGCAGCTATCTCTGCCCAGGAGGTGCTTGGCATGGTGGCAGACTGGGGGAAGGCTGAGGCCGGGGGGGGGGATTGGCCAGCAGGGATGAAGAATGTGGGCAAACAGCAGCAAATTTGTTGGAGTCAGGTGCACTGGGACAAGGCAAAGCAAGATTTATTTGTATGGTGCCCATTCCCAGGGGCCCTCCAAGGATTGTCAGGATCCTCTGCTGTTACTGCAATTGCAGGGGTGGAAGATTTTAGAGGCCTGATCAGACTTCTTCCTGCTCCAGATTCATTTTTGGTCCTTAGGCTGAAACTGGTGGCTCCTACTGAGGGGCGGTGGGGATGTGGGGGAGGTGAGGGGCGGCAGTGGGATGACAAAGGGGAGAGGGGTGGGGCAGCTGCAAACTAGGGTTGCTAGCTGCACACTCAAGCAGACATAAATAGACCGGGTGGTCTGTTTCTGCTGGCACATTCATATGTTCATATGTTCGTACTCTGCTGTACTAGTGTCCAGCTTTCCTCTGTAGATAGGACTGCTGATTTGCAGTGACAGCACTGTTGGTGTAGTTTGAGTTGTCCATAGCAGCCGCCAGGGAAGATCTTCAAAGGCTATGTTGATCCGACGTAGTAGACCAGTGAGCATCCAGGTATCATTTGACAGCCTCCAGGGTATCAAAGTACTTCGGGGAGCCCCAAATTGTAACTCGGAGGATATCCGGCTACTGTAAACTGTATGTGAGACCTAGGGCAGCTAGCCACTTTTTTACCCCAGTATAGGCCATTTGCTTCTGTGACAACTCCTGTGAGAAGTCTTGGAAAATCTGTATGTGGTGGCCTTGCCAGTGAAGGGGGCCCCATTCTTGGGCTAGTTAGAAGATTTTGACTCAAATCAGTGAAACGAAGGAAATGTGCCAATATGGGCTGTGGTTTTTCATCTTTGTGGGGCTTCGGGGTGAGTGATCGATGTACCCAGTCAATCTCAAAAGGTACTACACCCTGGATGTGTAGTAAGACTGGCAGTACCCGCTGAAGAAAAGCAGCACAGTCTGTCCTTTCAGCATCTTCAGGGATGCCAACAAAGTGTCAATTATTCCTCCAACTGTGGTTTTCCAGGTCCTTGATTCTGTTCTACAGTTGTTTGATGCAGCAGTCTTGTTCATGGATACGTCCTTCAGCAATGGACAGCCTGTCATCGGCTTGTTGCCCATGGGTCTTGGTGGCTATGACATGCGTATCTAACTTGGCTATTTCATTTTTCATCTATAGGCAAGCTTCCCAGGTTTCTGCCATATCAGTTAGCAGGTGGGTAAACATCGCCTCAGTCCTGGTAAGATCCGTAGTTTCTGGAGCTGGAGGCACTGCCATGATGGGTAAGGACCCAGCATGGGAGACTGGCAGCATGGCATGAAGACCGACCAGTTGGAGTACTGTGATAAAGAGACCCGTGGAAGAATAAAAAAAGCAATAGTTTACAAGTGCCCAGCTATGTTATAAAATTAGTAACTTAAATACTAAAAGGGTGGTTGAAAAAACATGGATTTAGAAGGATAGCCATAGAGGTCACTGAGAGCTGTTGAGTTAAATAGCCATCTTCGTGGGTATCAAAACCCCCGTATGGCAATGTTTTCTAAAGCTGAATTCCTTAGATACTATTACACCCAGATCTCTTTCCTCTGTCACTTCTTTCAAAATCTGGCCTCTTAATAAATAATTTGCTTTGATGTTTTTCTTGCCTAAGTGCATTACTGAGCATTTAACAATGTTAAATTCCAGCCTAGGTGCTCTAGTCCATTGTTCTAGATTTTATAATGCTCTCTGCAGACTTGCAATATCCTCCAAATTTTGTACCACAGTGCCAATTCTAGTATCAGCTGCAAATTTATAGATCCATATGCCCTCATCACATTTCATTGAAAATATATATATATATATATATATATATATATATATATATATATATATATACACACACTGAAAATACACAGTCCAAGAACAGATCCCTGCCAGACTCCGACAGTCATATAAACAGTTAAAACTGATCTGACACAAACTGCCAAGTGGAATCAGATGTGGGCTCATTTGGTGGCATACTTGTTACTTAAGAGTGAGTTTGCACTAGATGAAATTGTGCACGAGTTGGTACTGTTTCAGAAAGATAAAAGCAGATGTATTGCCTCCATGATCTGTTTTGAACAACATGAAGGCAGATGTGACACCCACAGATATTGCTTGTTTGAATTTGCTTGAGCATATTCTGACCCCAACAATTAAACCATTCCTAACAATTCTAAGACAGAACACAAAGCTTAAAAACGTGCCAAAGAAAGAAGTTATATAGTCATTGAAGGGATTTATCATGTAACTGCCACTGCCACTCCAGGAGACAGTGCATCACATGTGATACGGTTGGAGTTATTTCCCTAGCTACATGTACATGTCAAGCATACTATGTTGGTAAGACAAAACAAAGTCTGAAAATGAGAGTAGGGGAACACATTAGAGTGATACAAAAGCAGGATGTGACATATGCCACAGCAGTACATGTCAATAGTAGCACTGACCCTGTAATCCATTGTTTTAGTTTTACAGCTATTAACAAGGTATGTCGAAACCCCAGAGGGGGGAATTTTGACAATCTCATGGTTAGAACAAGAAAATGACTGGATCCTTATACTTAAGGCCACTGAACTACCAGATCTAAATATCACTTTTTTTTTAATTTATTAGCAATTCGGAACACCTTTGAGTCAAAGACTCATTTACAAAGGGTCCATGTCACAGAAAAAAAGTACAGACAGGCGTAACTAAACATTACAACAGAGTACAAAGTTCAGATTATTTACAATGGGAAGAATACAAGTATTCAAATAAGGATTAACACAAACAAATAATAGTTTAGTTTAGTTTAGTTTATTGTTCTAGGAATTACTACCTTTGAGCCAGAGGCTCTTTTACAAAGGTTCCATGTCAATTAGGTACAGTACAAAAGGTTACATAGATAACACAACAATTTGTGTTGTGTCAAGAGCAAGAAAACATATACAAATACATATCAAATCACTTGTGCAAAAGGACATGAGATATCAATAATCACATTATTGTTATTACAAGAAAGAGGTCATGCCAAATTAGAAGAAACAAACAGGGAAAAAGTCCAGAACAGAGAGGTTAAGTGAAAGGAGTGGGGAGCAGACAATAGCAGGAGAAAAGGTTTCCCAAACATGTCTTTGTCAAATAACGGAACAGGGTGGGTAGTGAGAAAATAGGAGGTTTAATCAGGGCAGTCACAGGAGCTGGAGGTGGCAAGATGAGAGAAAAGCCTTGATTTGAAAATACCTAGAGAGGTGGAGGCAGTAATATGAGTGCTGAGGGCATTTAGCCAGCCACCTAATAATAGGGATAACTTAGTTAAGGATCCTTTGCAACAGAAACAACAGGTGGGAAACAAATGCTAATAAAACCAGATAAGGCTAAGGGGCAGGCAAGGGGTGAAGTGGTTATAGGCAGGGGCCATCGTTAAAGGTAGTTAATAGTTCAAAAGCAGTCACAGGTTCTTGAGGTCATGAGATGTTCCCTAAGGTGGGTTTTGGAAGGCCCAAGTCTGGGTTCATTTAATAGTGGGGCAGGGAGACTGTTCATCCACCGAGGTGCCCTGTAGTTGAAGGACCTTTGGAACAGAGAGGTCCAGCAGCTGGGCACTGAGAGGAGGGGTTTGTCAGAGCTACAGGTGTGCTGCACCTTGGGTTCTGGGTTGGCTAGAGGGGCTAGCCCAGAGGTGGAGAGACCAAGGGCAATTTTTTTACCATGAGGCACGTGTGGAACCTGATTCTGTTGTCAAGATTGAGCCAGCCAGTATCATTGTAAAGTGAGCAGGTATGTGGACATACTGTACGTCCATATCTTAAAAAGAGGAAACATTAATATAATAGAATGTACAGACACTACTTAGGAATCCCTCTAAATCTGAAACTTATTTAAATGTATACAAAATTGTGACTTTCCCTAGGAGTATATTATTACATTATGGTTCCCCTTTTCAGCCCGCTTTACCTCTGGTATTCTTTTTAAGCATTACCATGGAGATGACTTACAAATGAAATAAGTTATAATATAGTAGAAATACATAATTTAGCAACATATATTGAATTGTGTCTATTTTCTAAGTGTGGAGCTCATTTTCACACACACCCCTTCCTTCCATTTACCTTTTTCCAGTCCATTCCCCTTCACAGTCCTTTTCCCTCCCCCCACACCCTCTTTTTCTTGACATGAGTTTTTGGTATCTTCCCTCCCCTGTTGGAAGCTATAACTATTTTGATGTTTGTAAAAAAACATTGAAAAGTCTTTTAAATAAGTTAGTATTATGAACCGGTAATTAGGAGCCTTTGGTGATTAAATTATACACATATTCACTTTAGCCACTTTAGTAGGAAGCACTATATGGTTTTTAATTAAGATATTAAAGAAATGTTTTTATCTCATTAATTATGCAAGCATCACAGAGTGCCATAGGTTGTCACAGTATCACATGCTATTTTTTTAACCAATATATAGGTGGTTTCTATGTTGATTCTTTAGCCTTTGAAAAAGAACCTTGAGTTCAAAACATGTCAGGTGAGACTATATCCATCATTGAGTCGTTTTTTTCAATAAACGTAAGTTTACTACTCATTTTGTGTGGCATCCCATTGGGTTTGGGTGTGCTGAGACTCTAAGTACGTGTTACTCTGTGTAGTCTTTTAGCACATCAGTCCTCGTGCACACTCTTTTGAGTTTTGCACTCCAGGAGAATGTTGAGGCCATAACATGGGACAATAACATTGTCATTTTGGTGAATGGTATTTAACCAAGGCAAAAACAATTTGGCATGATGTCTTGAATGTAGAGTGAGTTAAAAAGGTTCTGCATTACCTCAAAGGTCACAATCCTTTCTATGAGGGATTTAAGTGTTGACCACATGAGTGATATTGACACTTGGTTCGAAATGCTAGAAACCAAGAAAGCAATGATTGAGATAGTCTCGATGACTACAAATGAAAATGTATATGAGCAGGACACAATTCATCCTCTCCATGACAAGGATCCAGTCTGTGACAACACTGACTTGCATCAAATGAAACAAGTTGAAGGCAATCCTGTCAGTATCTAGGAGAATACATTGGAAGTACAATGCTTTCCTGATCTTTTCTCACGTGGTACTGGTGCTTGCTTGGATGAGTGTGAGGCATGTGTTCCATGCACCAAACATCTAGAGTGCTGCATTTAGATGGGAAGCTCAGAAGAACTAGTCAGTATTTGCTTCACCACTTATGGAAGAATGAGTTCAGTATCTTATTTATTTATTTATTTAAAATTTGGTAACTGAGTAGGCCCACTGGAACCTTGCAGTCCCTTTTTCAGGGGTGACCTGGGATTAGTTACATGTACCTAGAGGGAGGAAAAAAATAATGCTCTAGATATGTACAGTACAGCAAGGCTTACATTGAGTGAGTGAACATACATTACAGTACACAAACTGATACAACAATAATCAAGACTTTTTTGTTAGGAACAGACCATTGACAGTTATAAACCTATATAAGTGCAAAAATTGGTTCTATCATCTTTGTCATGTCAGTATCTTGTCTGTGTCTACTGCACATACTCTGCAGGTAACCACATCATTGCATGGTTTCATAGGAACAAAACTGTTGCAAAGGTTGAAAAAAGGACGAGACTCTAGAGGTAAATCTCAATTCAATCCTATCAAGCATGCATGCCACCAAAGAATACTGGTACTAAAGGCACTCAGAGGTAATGTATATACTGTACTACGAAAGTATGGTGCAGCTACTTGGTTTGTTACTCTAAGCTGTGCTGACTACAGCTGGGAGGAACTGCCAGAAATACTAAAGTGAGCAAATGCAGATGCTGATGGTATATCATCAATGGTTCTTGGTGAGATGTGTTGCCTAGATTCATTGTCTATGTCACAGCATTTTCATCACTGATTTAATGCACTGCAGATGTTCATTCAGTCAAAAATCAATTCACTTCTAGAGATGGGCCGAAGTTAAATTTCACAGGTGACATTCCTGTGAAATTGGCAATTTCGCCAGGTGAAATATTTGGCAGAATTTGAGCGTTCCACAAAATTTTTTGCAGGTGGAATTCTGCACACGAAATGTGGCATTTCACCAGCTGCCCACCCAATGTGTTTAAAAAAACAAAATAATAACCCTGGTGGCTAGCAGTCCCTCCACCACCCAATCATCACCTGCCCACCCAACCAAAGTGTTTTAAAAAACAACTATCCTGTCCCTGGTGGCTGGCAATCCCTCCCACCATCTAATCATGCTTTCCAGTACTGCCCAATCCCCCCATGCCATCCGATCATGCCCACCCAAAGTGTCTTAAAAAAACAACCACCCTGTCCCTGGTGGCTAGCAGTCCCTCCCACCACCTGATTATGGTGTCCAGTACTGCCCACTCCACCATCCCTATCCCAGATCCCCATATAGTGAAAACATATTTTTCCATGGTGGTCTACTGAGCCACAGCCCTCCTATCCCCAATCAAAGTATTTTTTACTTATTCTCCTTGGTGGTTTAGTTGCCCACCCACCCACCCAGCAGGTAGTGTCCCCCACTCACCCATCCCAAAACAGTTATAGAGCAGACCACCGACACAGCCCCCCACTCTCCTCCACAGCTAACAGCCCACTGAGATTCATTCATATCTCAGTGGACTGACAGCCATGGAGGAGAGCGGAGGACTGTGCCAGTGGCCCACTCTGTTTTGGGATGGGGGAGCAGAGTGGGACACTACCTGCTGAGGTGGAGGGAGGGGTGGGCCACTAGATCACCAGAGAGATGAAGTAAAAAAAATATTTTGATCGGGGAAGAGGAGGGCTGGGGTTCACTAGACCACCAGGGAAAAATCTTTTTTCTACGGTACGGGGATCTGGGATAGGGATGGGGGAGTGGGCAGTACTGGTCACCATGATCGGGTGGTGGGAGGGACTGCTAGCTACCAGGGACAGGGAGGTTGTTTTATTAAAACACTTTGAGATGGTAGGCGGGTGTGATCAGGTGGCATAGGGGATGGGCAGTACTGGACCATATGATTGGGTGGTGGGAGGGACCGTTAGCTACCAGGACAGAGGGAGGTTGTTTTATTAAAACACTTTGAGATGGTAGGCGGGTGTGATCAGGTGGCATAGGGGGATGGGCAGTACTGGACCATATGATTGGGTGGTGGGAGGGACTGCTAGCTACCAGGGACAGGGAGGTTGTTTTATTAAAACACTTTGAGATGGTAGGCGTGTGATCAGGTGGCATAGGGGATGGGCGTACTGGACCATATGATTGGGTGGTGGGAGGACTGCTAGCTACCAGGACAGGGAGGTTGTTTATTAAAACACTTTGAGATGGTAGGCGGGGTGGATCAGGTGGCATAGGGGATGGGCAGTACTGGACCATATGATTGGGTGGTGGAGGGACTGCTAGCTACCAGGGACAGGAGGTTGTTTTATTAAAACACTTTGAGATGGTAGCGGGTGTGATCAGGTGGCATAGGGGATGGGCAGTACTGGACCATATGATTGGGTGGTGGAGGGACTGCTAGCTACCAGGGACAGGGAGGTTGTTTTATTAAAACACTTTGAGATGGTAGGCGGGTGTGATCAGGTGGCATAGGGGGATGGGCAGTACTGGTCACCATGATCGGGTGGTGGGAGGGACTGCTAGCTACCAGGGACAGGGAGGTTGTTTTATTAAAACACTTTGAGATGGTAGGCGGGTGTGATCAGGTGGCATAGGGGGATGGGCAGTACTGGACCATATGATTGGGTGGTGGGAGGGACTGCTAGCTACCAGGGACAGGGAGGTTGTTTTATTAAAACACTTTGAGATGGTAGGCGGTGTGATCAGGTGGCATAGGGGGATGGGCAGTACTGGACCATATGATTGGGTGGTGGGAGGGACTGCTAGCTACCAGGGACAGGGAGGTTGTTTTATTAAAACACTTTGAGATGGTAGGCGGGTGTGATCAGGTGGCATAGGGGGATGGGCAGTACTGGACCATATGATTGGGTGGTGGGAGGGACTGCTAGCTACCAGGGACAGGGAGGTTGTTTTATTAAAACACTTTGAGATGGTAGGCGGGTGTGATCAGGTGGCATAGGGGGATGGGCAGTACTGGACCATATGATTGGGTGGTGGGAGGGACTGCTAGCTACCAGGGACAGGGAGGTTGTTTTATTAAAACACTTTGAGATGGTAGCGGTGTGATCAGGTGGCATAGGGGGATGGGCAGTACTGGACCATATGATTGGGTGGTGGGAGGGACTGCTAGCTACCAGAGACAGGGAGGTTGTTTTATTAAAACACTTTGAGATGGTAGGCGGGTGTGATCAGGTGGCATAGGGGGATGGGCAGTACTGGACCATATGATTGGGTGGTGGGAGGGACTGCTAGCTACCAGAGACAGGGAGGTTGTTTTATTAAAACACTTTGAGATGGTAGGCGGGTGTGATCAGGTGGCATAGGGGGATGGGCAGTACTGGACCATATGATTGGGTGGTGGGAGGGACTGCTAGCTACCAGAGACAGGGAGGTTGTTTTATTAAAACACTTTGAGATGGTAGGCGGGTGTGATCAGGTGGCATAGGGGGATGGGCAGTACTGGACCATATGATTGGGTGGTGGGAGGGACTGCTAGCTACCAGGGACAGGGAGGTTGTTTTATTAAAACACTTTGAGATGGTAGGCGGGTGTGATCAGGTGGCATAGGGGGATGGGCAGTACTGGACCATATGATTGGGTGGTGGGAGGGACTGCTAGCTACCAGGGACAGGGAGGTTGTTTTATTAAAACACTTTGAGATGGTAGGCGGGTGTGATCAGGTGGCATAGGGGGATGGGCAGTACTGGTCACCATGATCGGGTGGTGGGAGGGACTGCTAGCTACCAGGGACAGGGAGGTTGTTTTATTAAAACACTTTGAGATGGTAGGCGGGTGTGATCAGGTGGCATAGGGGGATGGGCAGTACTGGACCATATGATTGGGTGGTGGGAGGGACTGCTAGCTACCAGAGACATGGAGGTTGTTTTATTAAAACACTTTGAGATGGTAGGCGGGTGTGATCAGGTGGCATAGGGGGATGGGCAGTACTGGACCATATGATTGGGTGGTGGGAGGGACTGCTAGCTACCAGGGACAGGGAGGTTGTTTTATTAAAACACTTTGAGATGGTAGGCGGGTGTGATCAGGTGGCATAGGGGGATGGGCAGTACTGGACCATATGATTGGGTGGTGGGAGGACTGCTAGCTACCAGAGACAGGGAGGTTGTTTTATTAAAACACTTTGAGATGGTAGCGGGTGTGATCAGGTGGCATAGGGGATGGGCAGTACTGGACCATATGATTGGGTGGTGGGAGGGACTGCTAGCTACCAGAGACAGGGAGGTTGTTTTATTAAAACACTTTGAGATGGTAGGCGGTGTGATCAGGTGGCATAGGGGATGGGCAGTACTGGACCATATGATTGGGTGGTGGGAGGGACTGCTAGCTACCAGGGACAGGGAGGTTGTTTTATTAAAACACTTTGAGATGGTAGGCGGGTGTGATCAGGTGGCATAGGGGGATGGGCAGTACTGGACCATATGATTGGGTGGTGGGAGGGACTGCTAGCTACAGAGACAGGGAGGTTGTTTTATTAAAACACTTTGAGATGGTAGGCGGGTGTGATCAGGTGGCATAGGGGGATGGGCAGTACTGGACCATATGATTGGGTGGTGGGAGGGACTGCTAGCTACCAGGGACAGGGAGGTTGTTTTATTAAAACACTTTGAGATGGTAGGCGGGTGTGATCAGGTGGCATAGGGGGATGGGCAGTACTGGACCATATGATTGGGTGGTGGGAGGGACTGCTAGCTACCAGGGACAGGAGGTTGTTTTATTAAAACACTTTGAGATGGTAGGCGGGTGTGATCAGGTGGCATAGGGGGATGGGCAGTACTGGACCATATGATTGGGTGGTGGGAGGGACTGCTAGCTACCAGGGACAGGGAGGTTGTTTTATTAAAACACTTTGAGATGGTAGGCGGGTGTGATCAGGTGGCATAGGGGGATGGGCAGTACTGGTCACCATGATCGGGTGGTGGGAGGGACTGCTAGCTACCAGGGACAGGGAGGTTGTTTTATTAAAACACTTTGAGATGGTAGGCGGGTGTGATCAGGTGGCATAGGGGGATGGGCAGTACTGGACCATATGATTGGGTGGTGGGAGGGACTGCTAGCTACCAGGGACAGGGAGGTTGTTTTATTAAAACACTTTGAGATGGTAGGCGGGTGTGATCAGGTGGCATAGGGGGATGGGCAGTACTGGACCATATGATTGGGTGGTGGGAGGGACTGCTAGCTACCAGGGACAGGGAGGTTGTTTTATTAAAACACTTTGAGATGGTAGGCGGGTGTGATCAGGTGGCATAGGGGGATGGGCAGTACTGGACCATATGATTGGGTGGTGGGAGGGACTGCTAGTTACCAGGGACAGGGAGGTTGTTTTATTAAAACACTTTGAGATGGTGGCGGGTGTGATCAGGTGGCATAGGGGATGGGCAGTACTGGACCATATGATTGGGTGGTGGAGGGACTGCTAGCTACCAGGGACAGGGAGGTTGTTTTATTAAAACACTTTGAGATGGTAGGCAGGTGTGATCAGGTGGCATAGGGGATGGGCAGTACTGGACCATATGATTGGGTGGTGGGAGGGACTGCTAGCTACCAGGGACAGGGAGGTTGTTTTATTAAAACACTTTGAGATGGTAGGCGGGTGTGATCAGGTGGCATAGGGGGATGGGCAGTACTGGACCATATGATTGGGTGGTGGGAGGGACTGCTAGCTACCAGGGACAGGGAGGTTGTTTTATTAAAACACTTTGAGATGGTAGGCGGGTGTGATCAGGTGGCATAGGGGGATGGGCAGTACTGGACCATATGATTGGGTGGTGGGAGGGACTGCTAGCTACCAGAGACAGGGAGGTTGTTTTATTAAAACACTTTGAGATGGTAGGCGGGTGTGATCAGGTGGCATAGGGGGATGGGCAGTACTGGACCATATGATTGGGTGGTGGGACGGATTGTTAGCCACCAGAGACAGGGTGGTTGTTTTTTTAATACGCATTGGGTGGGCAGGGGAGGGACTGCTAGCCACCAGGGTTATTCTTTTTTTAACACATCGGGCAGGTGGGTGCACTGGGGGGGTTCCCTAGCCACCAGGATTACTTTTTTTAACACATCGGGCAGATGGGTGATAGGTTGGGGGAGGGACCGCTAGCCACCAGGGATTAAGTTTCACACAGTCCTAGAAATGGCAGAATGTCACCCTTATATTTCACTAGCAAAATTCTGTATTCAGTTGGCAGAATTTCACATTTCACTCCCGGGAAAAATTTTGCAAAATGTGTGCATTTCACATTTTTTTTAATGGAGCAAAGAATGTCAACTTCGTCCATCTCTATCCACTTCCTGGTATTGTAGAACATTACCACCAGAGAGTGGAATACCATGCATGCATTATTCTTCATATTCACATGCTACTGTGGATACAAAATGCACCCTATTTTGCCAATAGTGAAGACAGTGAATTCCTCAAGTTTATCATGCAGTACATTACATGTCAACTTCCTGACAAGTACTACAGTTTGACATTATGGAAACTGGTTGAACTGCTTCAGCGACACATCGGTTTCACAGCTTGTCATAGAAAGGTTAGAAAGGTGAAAAATCAGTGCAACTGGTACATGAGATGTTTGTTGGTTTGGATTTCCTAGACGTGTATCTGAAAATGGCTGTATAAATGAATTGTTCTCTGGCATGTGACACCATCTAAAACTGAAACCTACAAAGAGTATATGAATTGCCTAGAAAAGAAAATGAAGCATTCATTAATGACTACAGCCCTGTTCTGTTGTTGATATGGCAGGTGAACACGGATGTTCAGTTTGTTGCTGACTATTCCATGGCCCTTGTACAGCATGTGACATAATACCTTACCAAAAACAAACATTTGTCAATACCGAATGTTGTTGCACTGGCATTGGCAGTGGCAGTGGCAGAGTTAGAGATGCATAGTGCTGTGATTTTGTTAATGTGTCCCAAAAGGTGATTTTCCACAGCGAGCATGCCATTGTGCGCCACAGCTGTGGAAACAGGGAAGGCTGTGAAAAATGGCAGCTGGACTGTTGATAAGGAGGTGTGCACAAATGCCAGTGGTGAAAATGTGGCATAAAAATATTGCAGATTTATGAAGTTACAAGGGTGCATGGAAACTGCGCAATGTACGCATGCAACACAGTCATTTTATGGACTTTCAGCACCAAATTTTCAACATTGGCATTTTAGGACCACTGCTCATAAATAGTGTCACTGTCATTTCCTCAAACAGTCCTGAAAACTGATTTCGCACAGTGACCGTGCAATTCTGCACCAGACATGCGAAAACACATTTCAGCCAGCTGTACTGTTCATAAGCAGGCATGGAAAAATTCCAATGATGAACAGCTGGAGTGAAACTATTACAGATTCACAAAGTCACGAGCGTGCGTGTAAACCGTGCAACTCACTCACATAAAACACTCATTTTATTAACTTTCATCCCCAAATTTTCAACATAGGCATTTTAGGACATCTGCTAATGAACAGTGTCACTGTCATTTTCATAATGTGTCTCAAACATGGACTTTCCACAGCAACTGCGCTATTCTGCACCGGAACTGCGAAAACAGATTTTGGTCAGGATGTGAAAAATGACATCTGCACTGCTCATTAGAAGGTGCAGAACAATGGCACTGTTGAAAATCTGGAGTGAAAATATTATAAGTTTGCGAACTCATGAGCGTGCGTGCAAACTGTGAAATGCACGCTCGTAACACAGTCATTTTATGGAGTATTGTCACCAAATGTTCAACACAGGCATTTTAGGACCTCTGCTCATGAACAGTGTTACTGTCATTTTTGTAATGTGTCCCGAACACTGATTTCCCACAGCGACTGCACTATTCTGCACCGGAAGTGCGAAAACACATTTTGGCCAAGATGTGAAAAATGACAGCTGCACGGTTCACAAGAAGGTGTGGTAAAATGCCAATGTTGAGAATCTGGTGTGAAAATATTGTGAATTCACTAATTTACAAGCGTGCATAGCAACTGTGCAACACACGCTTGTAAAACAGTCATTTTTTGGATTTTTCACACCAAATTTGCAACTTAGGCTTTTTGAGAGCCTCCCCTCATGAGCAGTGGCACTGTCATTTCATTACTCAGTCCTGAAAGGTGATTCCACACAGTGACTGCAAAATCACCTTTTGGGACAGAATAACGCCATGACAGTGCAAGAATTCATGAGGAGGGGTCCCAAAAACCCCATGTTGAAAATGTGGGGACAAAATTCCCCAAAATGCTTGAGATATGCGTCAAAGTTGAAAACACCCTATTTATTCCATTATTCAGCTTACCGGCATTTCCTCAGTTCGCGGTCGGCTTTGAAAAGTGCAGACGTGTTCCCGGTCCACCGGAAATCGTTGCGCCAGACTCGGAGGTAAGTATGAGGTGAGGGGTGTGGGAGGCAGGATGCGCAGAGGGTGAGATGGGTGGGGGACAGAGAGTCTACGAGGGACCGTTTTCATTTTGCAGGTAAAAAATAAATAGAACATTGCGGGACAGCTTTTTGCTTGTAGGGGATTTGGCATGCTGGGGTCGGCTCCCAGCATGCCACCTGTTTGGGGGTCTGTAGCCAATGGGGGATTGGGCACCCTCATTGGCACACAACACAAGGGGAGTGGGGAGGAATTTATGCCGATGGGGATTGGACACCTCCGTTGGCACACAAAGAAAGGGGGGGGCCGAACCGAGCAGGATTGGGCACCCTCCTTGGCATTTAACAATGAGGGTGTTCTTTATGCCGATGGGGAGTGAGCTCTCCCGTCAGCACATACAGATGGGTGGGGTAAACCGACAGGGGGATTGGGCACCCCCAAAGTCAGCAGTTTAGCGGCCACTGTGCCACCATGCTCATAATGTCAGTGAGCACATCAAGGGAAGGTCCGCTGCATCTGACGAGCTTTGCTCAGATTGCAGCAGACCTTTTCTTAGATGTGCTCACCACATTATGTATGCGTGGTGTGGCGCCAGCATGCAGGCTGATTGGGGAATGAGGGACACACCTACTGGTGCATGCCCTGCATTCTCCCAACAGTGACCACGCCTCCAAAGCTGCACTACTGCAAGATGTTGGCTGCGCAAGCGCGCCAACATAATGAGCAAAGATGCTTGCAGGTGCTATGGAAGGATCTTTCCAACAGCAGCAGATCTATCAGGTTACAGCTGTCATCTCTAGGGTTGAAAACTCTCTCACACCGCAAATGTGGAGCCTACGAAGCAAGTGACCATTTGACAGGAACATGTCCCTATGGCAAATCTGAAGCAATACAGTACTTGAACAAAAGCTACAAACAGAACAGATGCCATGTGTTAAAGTCTCACAACCAGGCTAAAGATCTTGAGGCACACAAGCCATCTTCGATGAGTATTCTGAATAACAATGTGACTGATAAATATTATCCACAGTGACAGAGTACCATGGTGAACATGTATTTCTTTGAAGTCACTCAATGGTATGACTATAAACCCAGAGCTGAGTCTAACCCAGCAAAGGATGTCTTCCAGGTTAGAGGCATCCAAGCAAGACTGGCCAAAAGATGCAACCCTTGGTTGGTTTACCATTGCAAACTGATACTGCAATCTCCAGAGAAAAGAGAGGGTTACTGTTTTGCTCTGCTTTTCCTGTTCAAACCATGGAGACATGAAAGGTAATTGAAAAGTAAATCTGACACATATGAGGAGCAATTCAATTTGAGCTATGAGTCCTTCAAAACTAAGAGTTCAGATGTGTACATAAAAATATTACAATTAAAGAAAGAACACTAGAAAAAGCTAGACAACAATTGGAAGAAGACGCTCCAGTGAATTCTCAGGGCAACTGTGATCCACATGGAGAAAGTGCACGAGGAGTTCCTCTTGCTATGAATGATCCCACTATACTGATGTCAGAGGTCAAGACAGTGATAGAACAGGCATACTGATCTGATGTTGACACTTCTGTCATTGAACTGTAGTTAAATCAACAGCAGCAAGATGTATGCTGTTCAGCATAGTATTCAGCAACTTAAAAAAGAATGCTGTTGTAACAAACACAAGCCACTGTTTATGTTTGTCAGTGGTTTAACTGGCACAGGAAAAAGTTGGTATTCCATGATATGGCTGAGTCAAACTGAGCGACTCAATTTGATCGACCCAGTTTGATCACCTGTGAAAAGAGCGAGAGGTGAAGCATAGTGAATGCTGGAAGAATGAGGATATGAGGACAATAATCATGGAGGAGGGATAGAGCAAAGGTAGGAGGGATGTGAAGTGAACGAGGATATAGGAAGTAGTTTGGACAGGCAATTTCCAGATGGCCATTTGGTCTCGTGGAGGCAGTGTATGCTTCCAGTGGGGGAGGGCCAGCGTTTGAAGCTGTCTAGGAGCTTGTTTTTTTTTTCTTTGTTGGGACTTAAATTTTTATGTTTGCTTGCGCACACAGTGCACAAGAAACATATTGAGGTTAGTAGAGCATTGCAGAGGTGTGGCAGTTTTGTGGCAAATGCAGGGGACACTTTAATGGGTTCATCCCTCAGCCACCAATCAACAGGGAAGCTGCTGATGACAGCAGTTTCAGAGCGACAACCGGACTTGAAAGAAATCTGCCGCTCCAATCACAGACAGTTTCATAATTGCTGTGGCAGATCTCTTCCCCCCCCCCCTTCCTGGCAACCACACACATTCCAGCCATGCACATTACACTGCACATTAATGCACATGGCTGCACTTATGAGCAACTCATTTGCTCAGTGTGCCTTTCCCGGTGAACATACAGTATCTTTTGCTGACAATGCTGTGCCCAATCCCCATGTCGGCATGCGCCCCCAAGCATGCACATATCTTTTGCCAGCAATGGGGTGCTTAATCCTTGTGTCAGCATCCCCCCACCCCCACTATTGTGGCACACTGGGAGCCCACCTCAGTGTGCCAAAGTAATTCTTTATATTTTACGACACTGGGATGCCCACTCCCTGTGTCAGATGTGCCCTCCACACCCTCACGCCCCTTTTTTCAGCTGAGCTTGGGGTGCCCAATCCCCGGGTTGGCATTGACCCCCTCCTAGTCTTGCACACTGGGAGCCCACCTAAGTTTGCCAAATTGTATTTTTCATGCTATTTCATCTTTAAAAAATAAAACTGTCCCCAGAGGTCTTTTTTTTTTTAAACCTAAAGAAAAAGAAAATGGTTCCTTGTCCTCCTCGCTGCCCCTCTCCCATCCTGACCCTCCCTCTGCACACCCCACCTCCTTGCACCCTCTCTCACCCATATTTACCTCTGGAGGTCCAGTGCTGTGATTTTATGTGGACCGGGAACACGTCTGCACTCTTTAAAAGCCGACCTCAAACTGAAGAAAATCACGGTCAGCCCTATAATGGCAATCAATGGGGGATTTCAACTTAGGTTGATATCTCAGCCATTTTGGGAGTTCTGGTCCCAAATTTCAACCTGGAGTACTCAGGACCATAACTCATGACCGGCACTGTCATTTCATTTCTCGGACCCAAAACATGATTTCACGGTTGCTACACAGAATTACCTTTCAGGACCGATTAATGAAATGACAGTGCCACTATTTATGAGGTGGGGTCCCAAAAAGCCCATGTTGAAAATTTGGTGAAAACATTCCAAAAAATTACTGTGTGACACACCTGTGTTGCACAGTTTCTACACACACTCATAGCTTTGCCACTTTTCATATTTTCACTCTAGATTTTCAACATTGCCATTTCTTCACACGTCCTTATGAACAGTAGAGTTGTCATTTTTCACATCCTGCCTGAAATGTGTTTTTGCACCTGTGGCACCAAATGGCACACTCGCTGTACAAAATCACCTTTTGGGATTGAGTAATGAAATGATACCGACACTGTTCATAGGGTTCCAAAAAGCTCATGTTGAAAATTTGGAGCAAAAATACCAACAAACTCCTGGGGCATTAGGGTTTCCAACCATAACACCCCACCCTGTACAGACTGGTAGGCATGGGGTGTGTGGCTTGTGGTCATCGGACATAATACTCATGGCATTCCACCCCCACCCTGTAGCCACTGACAGGCATCGAGATGTGCCTTAGGGTCTTCAGCCCTAACGTTCACCCCATTCTCCTATACTGCACCCATCTCAGCTTATTTCCTAATGGAATGGGGTGAGCATAAGGGCTGAAGACCCCAAGGCACACTGTGACACCTGTCAGTGTCTACAGGGTGGGGTGAGGTGGAATGGAGTGAGCGGTATGGCTGATGACCCAAAAGCACCCCCCAACGCCTGTCAGTCTCTGCAGGGTGGGAGTAGGGGTTGGCATTAGTTCAAAACTTCAATGCCATTCCTATTATTCATCTCTCTAACTCCTGCAGTACCAATGCCAATACCAGCAAGCAAACATTCGGCATTGATAAATGCTTGTTTTTTATGTTGTGTTCCCCACTCCCCCACCCTCCTGGATGTGGTCCTCTGTTTGCAGGTTGTTCCCCTCTGAATAGCCCCCTCTCAAAGATTCCTCTGTACCCCAGTGTCAGGCCACCCCTGAAGTTGATTATATTTATAATGGGGGGTGCGTGGGCCAAAGCCCCCCAACATGGGGGGTGTGGGGCGTCTAGCTCCCCACATAAAAAAGTGTGTACTTATCAGGCTCATGGAGAATGTTGCAGACCTTTGCTGTTTATGGTCCCACTGTAGTGCACGTCGCCATTGTTGTTTTCCACGTTGTGCACTTGCTCATGTTGCGATCACTATTATTGCGATCGCTTATATCACATGGAACCGAAAAAGTTTTCTTACTGAAGGAACTGGTGATAATATTAGAAAACATACTGGAGTAGCAATGTCTACAGTTATGACTGCTCCAGCTGGACTTGCAGCATGTAACACAGGTGATGTGACTACTTTTATGCTGCCTGTCAAACGGAAAAACTGGTGAATACCATGAATACCAGAAGTTGATATTTGAAGTTGCAAGTGACCTACTGAACATTGTATTTTTGACAAAAGGAAACTCTTGCTGAGAGTAGTATGCTCTCCAGTGTGATGATTGCCTTTATTCACTTATGCCCGCAGGAGATTGTTAGCATAGTCAATGAAGTTGTCTTTGGAGACAAAACACTGTTGTTTTTTTGTGACCTACTTCAACTTGCACCCGTGAATGAGAAAAATATTTTTTCTAGTCTTACTGTTGAGGAAGCTAGAAAAACAATGGGGTGTTTTGGTGGAATAAACCTGTAGGAGTTATTCATCTATGTTGAACTCACTCAGAACATGCGACAGAGTGGTGATCAACAATACAGGGTGTGATAGAAATCCCGCACCAGGGAATTCAAGTTCACTGCCACCACTGTGGGTTTTTACCAACAGGTCCCAGGGAAACCTGTTTCTTACCTCCTCCTTTGCACAAGGTCAGGAAGGTCAAACACAATAATTGTGGGTCGAGTGCCCCTTCAGAGACAGACTGCAGACAGAGTCCAGCAGAAATAGTAGAATTACCCCTTTAAATGAAACAAGCAGTCAATGATTCTATAAAAATAGGTTATTTACTAAAAGACTACATGTATTTACAACAGGATTTATGTACAATCAGAAAAAAGGATTACAGTTTACTTGAAATGAAAATAAATGAAGTTACACCAGGCAGGTTGCAGATAGAAGAATCTGAGCTATTCTCACTTTAAAACCTATTCATTTACCTGCTGCTGTCTGAAGAAAACATTATTCTCTAAGCTGTCTTTCTTACCAGACCTCTAGCTGCTGGGATCTGGGGTTTCAGATGTTTCAAGTCCAAGAGGAAGTGCTTTCTTGCAGCTACTCAATTTATTTCTTACTCCTGTGGGGAGGGGTCTCAACCCCTTTCAGTGACAGTCCTCTACTGCCCCCCCAAATGGGTAGACGTGTGTGTGTATATGTGTGTGTGTGTGTGTGTGTGTGTGTGTGTGTGTTGTAAGTGTGGATGGATGGACAAAATCATTCAGGCCAGCTGGCTTCCTCCACACCCACCCCTGCCCTATCCACTTTTATGATTCTGTTTTGAAGAATGTCCAAGGTGTGTAACCCCATGATTCTTGCCTTTTAATCTGACTGAGGTGGCCAAACTGGCACGTTCCAATCTGCCTTATGGAATCTGTGGCTGAATGTTCCCAAGGGAACATTCCACTGAATAACATTTGGCAAATGTTTCCAATAAGACCTGTTTGGTCATGTGACATCAGAAGCCATGTTTTGTGGCCACTTATGACAACAACATTATTACATTAACACAATACAGTAACAAAAAGAAATGAATACATTACTCTGGTCACATGTCTGTCACATCCCCCCAGGAAATGAAGGTGTGTCTCTTTTGGATGACCCACAAGAGACACTACCATTCTTGTAGGGCCTAGGGAGGGCCTAAAGGAACATGTTATGCCCTTAGCCCACCTCGACAGTCCATCTGCATTGGCATTCTGTGCACCACTCCATTTTTCCTGTGGGCATGTCCCCAAATCCTCGCAGCATGCACCTCATCTCATAGGCCTGGGCCAGTGTCAGCTGCCCTGACAGGATGAGGTAATCCACTGAGGATCCCTCCCAGGCTTCCCTGAGGAGGTTCACCAGGGGATTAGCCTTGTTCACCTCCTCTGGTGCACTGAACATGGCGAGGATTATTTCCTCCCTATCATAGTATGGCTTCACCATGTTCACATTATATACTCTCTTCCTGCACCTTCTGTCGGGCAGCACTACTATAGAGTTAACATCACTCAGCTTCCTGATTATAGAGAGTGGGCCCTCCCATGCTGCCTGCAGTTTATTGTGTCAGACTGGGACAAGTACCATCACTCGCTGTCTGACTTCGTACTCACAGGCTCTGGCCCCAGGGTCGTACCAGACTTTCTGATGATGTTGTGGAGTGGCGAGGTGCTCATGAGCAAGCCCCATGAGCTGCTTAAGCCTGGCCCTGAAATTTAGTATGTACTCCACAAGGAGGCAGGGTTACCTTCCCATTCATCCCTGACTAAATCTAGGGGCCCCTCACCATGTGACCAAACAGGAGCTCGAAGGGTGAGAACCCTGCGGACTCCTGTGGGACTTCCCTGTATGCAAACAGGAGGTGGGTGAAATATTTGTCTCATTCACTTTTGTGCTGGTCTGCAAATGCCAGGATCATAGTTTTAAGAGTCCCATTGAACCTCTCAACCAGGCAATTTGTTTCAGTGTGATAGGGAAACGCAAGGAGCTGTTTCACCCTGCACTTCTCCCACAAACTGGTCATTAATGATGACATGAAATTTGTCCCCTTATCTGACAAAATCTCCTGGGGAAATCCCACTCAGTTAAAGATTCCCAGGAGTTATTCAGCCACCTCTTCTGCCTCAATGAAGGACATGGCCACTGCCCCAGGATACCTGGTTGTGTAATCCACAACAACCAGTATGTATCATTTACACATGAGACTTGGGGTACTCAGGGGGCCCACTATGTCCACAGTTACCCTCTTAAAGGGTTCATCAATAACAGGCAGGGGCACCAACGCTGCCTTAGCCTTCTCCCTGACTTTTCCAACTCACTGGCACTGTGGACAAGTCCAACAGAAATTTGCCATGTCTGTGTACATGCTTGACCAAAAGAAGTTGTTGGCAAGCCGCTCTTTTGTGCAGTTAATACCCAGATGGCCTGAAAAAGGAATGTCATGGGCCAGAACCAGAATCTGCTTTCAGTAGTCCCGGAGGACTACAGCTGCTGAACTACCTCTTCCTCTAACTCCCTCTGTGGTGTACACTCCCTGTACAACAGCCCATTCTCCCAAAAAACTGACTTTTTACTCCCTTGAGAGGCCTCAGCACTATCTGCTACCTCTCTCTCTCTCTCTCTCTCTCTCAGTTTTTGTGGGGTACAATCAGCTCACTCTGCCCTGCCCAGCTCCTCCTGTCTGACCCTCCCCAATTCCCCTTCAGGAGGAAAGCTGCCCCTGGTGGTGACCTCCTCTGCTTGCAGCTGGGGCTCAGGGCTGCTACTCCATGCTAACCCCTCAACCACACTAGCCACTTCATTAGCTGCTGAGGGATAGGTCTGCACAGGCTGTGTCACCCCCTCCTCACCATCAGAAGCTTGCCCTTTTGCCTGGCTATGGGTAGTAATGCATACTAGGTTTTCCCTGTGGTCAAAATCATTCCCCGTGATCGCATCCAAAGGGACATCAGGTACAACTCCCACCTTCTGTACCCCATGGCTGCCATCCCAGATCAAAAAGACCCAAGCCATTGGCACTTGGACCACTGGACCCGTGACTCCCTGAATCTTGGAGAATTGCCCCAGCAGAATCTGCTCTGCCTAGATCAGATCCTGTCTTACCGTGGAGATGGAGGCAGCAGTGTCCCTCAATCCCTGTTTTACTGTCCCATTGACTAGAATAGTCTGCATATGCTTGGTGATGATTGGTGGCACTACAGTGTGTGCACAGTTTACCAACTGCAATATACTGTCTTGGTCACCTCTCCCCTAGGCTTTTGCCTTTTACTCCTGTTTTTAGGACAGTCATAGGATAGATGCCGCACCTACTGGCAAATCCAGCATTCCTTTTCCCCCGGTTCCTTGTTCCCCTTAGAACTGGTGGGTTCTGGATTGGGCTTGGGTGCAGGCTGGTTCCCTTTAGGCTGCCCTCCCTGGGTCCCCTTAAAATCACATACTGCCCTACCCCCATAGTTCTTACCTTGCAAATGTGGTCTGCTGGCCACATACAAATCAAAACTTTCTGCTTCCTCCTTTGTGGAGTTGCATGCCTGGTCCAGTAGCCAAATGCACAGGTCATCAGGTACAACTGTAAGAAACTGTTCCCTTACAATTAAATCTTTAATTTGCTCTACAGTCCTTGCCTTAGCCCATCTGTCCAATGGTCTAAATAAGCACACACTTGAACATGCAGTTCTACATAGCTGTCTCCTGGGCCTTTTCTTACTTCTCTAAATTTCCAGCTATAAACCTCAGAAGTCAGTTCACAATGTTTCAGTAACATTGTTTTAACTTTATTATAATCCATGCAATCATTATCATCTATCCGAGCAATTGCATGCAAAGCATGGCCAGTAAGCAATGGGGTCAGGTGGATCATCCAAGAAGCCTTGTTTATTTTATACTGCCCACAAACCCTCTCAAATGATTTTAAAAACAAATCCAGATCATCTCCCACCCGGTATTTTGGGAACATTTTAGAATTAATCATGGCTTCATGGGTTGAACTCCCTTTGCCATTACTTCCGGTTTGCTGTAGTGTTTGCTGGCGTAGTTTTTCCATCTCAATTTCCTGTTGTTGTTCTCTCTCTCGCTCTGCTCATTCCTTCTTTCTTTCGGAACCTTTTCTCTTTCCTCTCACATAAGGATCTCATGTTGGTGAATCTTTTCTCTACCTCCAGTCTTATTTTCTCTCTTTCAGCCTCCAGCCTTGCCCTCTGCAGTTCGACATCCTTTAGCACAAACTCTGCCTTCAGGATCTCAAGCTAAGGTTGATTGGGCTGCACAGCTTTCCCAGCTTGTGCCACAAGGTGCCTCTCTTGCTCAGCCACTGTGACCTGTCTCGCTACCTGGGTCACTGTCCTCAGTGACCGCCTGCTGACCAGATATTGGGCCATACCCATCTGAGACCATCTGCCCCTCCTGCAGCCAGTCATACACCAACAGGCTTCCATGAGTGCACTCTTTGTCATGTCCACATAGACAATCCTCCTCTCTGCGCACAGCTCACAAAGCTGCTGTACATGAAATTTGACATAGCCTGAAGAGCTCATACCTATGTTGCACTAAACTGTCAATAATAAAAAAAAAAACAGTAGTAAACAATGCAACCTTTTAAAATCTTGTTTTGTGACTGTTAAGGTATATTTCTGTTGGCACTCTGTCACCGCTGTGCTATGTCTCTCAGAGTTCCTGCCTCACAGAAAAGCACACTGTCCGCTGCCCTGCACTGCATTGGTACCAGTTGCAACACTGGTCCCACCACGCTGCCACCAATGTGACACCTCACCAGTGACTTCAGGAAGTGCTTTCTTACAGCACCTCAATTTATTTCTTACTCCTGTGGGGAGGGGGTCTCAACTCCTTTCGGTGACAGTCCTCCACTGCTCCCCCAATAGTTTTGTGTGTGTGTGTGTGTGTGTGTGTGCTTTTGTGTGTGTGTGGTGAATGTGGATGGATGGACAACATCGTTCAGGCCAGCTGGCTCACTCCATACTCACCCCTGCTCTGTCCACTTTTATGATTCTGTTTTGAAGAATGTCCAAGGTGTATAACCTCACGCTTCTTGCCTTTTAAGCTGACTGAGATGTTCAGACTGGCACTCTCCAATCTGCCTTATGGAATCTGTGGCTGAATGTTCCCAAGGTAACATTCCACTGAGCAACTTTTGGCCAATGTTTCCCATAAGACCTGTTTGGTCATGTGACATCAGAAGCCATGTTTTGTGCCCACGTATGACAGCAACATTATTACATTAACACAATACATTAACAAAAAGAAATAAATACATTACTCTGGTCACATGTCCATCACACAGAGCTGTACTTGAAGCACAAACTGGAAACTTGTCAACTTCCAATGCTTCAATCCTGAACGCATGTATGATAGGCAGAGAAGAGACTTCCATGTCTGAAGCATGCAATGTGTTTATTAAACTGTGCTGTGACAGACCACAAATTGTGTGTGTGATGCTGAGTCTTAAACAGTGTGCACTGTTCAGTCAAATAATGTTGGTGAAACAGCAGCAACTAATTGTCACACTGTCATTGGTTGATTTAATCGATAGAGTTTATGTAAGCCCAACAATGATCTCAAAGATGATTGACCATCTAAAAGAGTTGAATGTAGATGTGTCAAGAGCAGCTGATCTAAAGTCATCTCTTAACACTCTGTAAAAATGCTTGTGTGATGCTACATCGCAATCTTGATTTGGACTGTGGATTGGTCAGCAGTGCAATGGGGCACATAGCTGACTTTCAATACAATGTTCGGAGAACATTTGTTGAAATAGTTGTGGTAACATTTGACAACCTTGATTACCCACAAGGCATCAACAGATTTTCAATAAAATGTCACCTTGTGAAAGACATTTATGTTACACAAAAACGGTTTCCACTTTGTGTTGCATATGCAGTATCCATTCACAAGTTGCAAGTTTTGAGTTTAGGTGATATGATCACTGACATAGGTAATGCTATCTTCAAAGATGGGATGAGCTGTGTTGCTTTGTTACACATCAGAACTCTAGTAGGACTGTACATTATAGACACTGCACATAATAAAATTTGTGCCAAGAAAATGTTTGTCAAATATGCAGCCTGAAATGGATGTGTATGTATTAAACTGTGCATGTGTATCCATGGCTACAAAAGTGCTGGACCATGATGATGTATATCTCTTGTGTCATCTGGAAAGAGTTGTGTGTTTTTTGTCTCACCTGATGATGTATGTCTGTGGTTGCTTCTGTTGTCTTGCCCCTTTAGCTGTTGGGGGGGGGGTGATGGGGAGTTAGGACTGCAAACCCTAACACCACATGTCCCTACTTTTTCTGTTTTAAGTTGATCCCTAACTGGTACATTAACTCAGTTTGTTGCAAAGGATAGATAGATAGATAGATAGATAGATAGATAGATAGATAGATAGATAGATAGATAGATAGACAGACAGACAGATAGAAAGATAGATAGATAGACAGATAGATAACATGCATGGCTGGGCCCTCATCCCCAGAGAAAAAGTCATCATATACTTACATATATATTCTGTTACTTTTTCTCCCCTACTGGGCATGCTGCTCCTTCCATTGACCCTCCAGCCACATCACCCAGCATCCCAGGGACATGCCTCAATCCTGGTCTTTCCCCATGGCTTGCCCCCCACAACGAGGGTCATTGGCTTCTGCCTGCTGATGGAACAGATCCAGTTTGCAGAAAAGTGCCCTGTAGCCTAGGTGCAGAGCCTGTGAGGGGTCATTATCATCCTGCCCCACTGCTGGCCATTATTTTTCTACTTTTTTCCTCCTATCGGAGGAGTGGACGTGCAATGTTATCCAGATGTGCATAGGAGTTCAATGGACAACTCTCCTCTGTTCCCCAAGTTGCAGTCCCAGCTGCTTGTATCCCCAGTCACTGCTAGTAGGCAGGTGAATGCTGGGGCCAGTGTCTCCCCTCCCCAGAGAAGGAGAGCTGTCCTCCAGACACTTGATTCTCCTCTCCCCGGCTGACCCCCGATGCCGTGAGGTTGCTTCCTACCCCAGGTCGCCCATATGGTGGCAGATGAGACTTGGTGCCTCATTCCTCCATGCCACTGGGCCAGCCTTAAATATTTACCCATATATGATGGCAGCCAGTTAGCATATTACAATGTCAATTAGCTAATTACACAGTAATAATGCATACATACATACGAATATACATACATACTGTACATACAATTGCCAGCAGATAAGGGCTAATATGGCCCACCTAATCTGCCCCATGATACTTTTATCTAGTGGGTATCCCCTTGCCCCCCACTGACTGTTGCCTGAATTCCCCTTGACCCCCCCCAATTTAGTCAACCCCCACCCCACCCTCACTCTCAGGATCCCCTTGTGTCTGTCTCATGCATGCTTAAACCAGATAGTTTCAGCCCCTACTACTTCATCCAGTAGCCCATTCCAGGCATCCACCACCCTCTCTGTGAAAAAGCACTTCCTTATATTTCCCTTAAATTTTCCTCCCTCCAGCTTCATGCCATGACTCCTAGTTGTTCAGTCCTTTTTTCTCTGAAATAAGCTTCCCTCCTGTACCCTCTTAAACCGCATTAGATATTTGAAAGCCTCAATCATCTCCCCCCACCTCCTCCAGGAAGTACAAATTTAGATCCCTCAGTCTGTTCTCATATGCCCTCCCCTGCAGCCCATGAATCATTTTGGTAGCTCTCCTTTGGACAGCCTCTACCCTGTCAATGTCTTTTTTAGATGTGGTCTCCAGAACTGGGCACAGTACTCAAGGTGAGGCCTGACCGATGTCTTATACAGGGGCACAATGACCTCCCTCCCTCCTTCTACTTGCAACACCCTGCCCTGTACATCCCAGCATCCTGTTTGCCTTCCCAACTGCCTTTTGGCATTAATTTGCCACCTTGAGGTCAGCTGTGATGATGACACTGAGGTCCCTCTCCTGTTCTGTGACTGCTATTTCTCCCCCCCCCGAGCACATATTTTGCCCTAAGGTTCCTATACCCCAAGTGCATAATTTTACACTTCCCCGCATTGAACCCCAGTCTCCACACCTTGGACCACTGATCCAGCTATTTAAGGTTTTCCCTCTTCCTGCTAACACCCTCTGGTGTATCAACCTTGTTACAAATCTTCATGTTGTCTGCAAACAAGCACACCTACCCCTCCAGCCCCACTGCAATGTCTCCAATGAAGACATTGAATAGAACTGGACCCAAGACCAACCCTTGTGGTACCCCACTTGTCACTCTATCCTCACTAGAGAGTATCCTGTTTACTATCACCTTATGGGTCATGCCGGAGAGACAGTTTTTGACCCACTTAACCATGGCTGGTCCCATCCCAAGAATGCCCGGTTTGTTCAATAGCCTTTTATGAGAAACAGTGTCGAAAGCCTTCCTGAAGTCCAGATAGGCAACATCCACTGCTCCTCCATGGTCCACCACCCCCATCACAAAGTAAAAAAAACTCTGTTTGTTTGTTTGACAGGATCTCTCTCTCTGGTAAATCCATGCTGTCTGTGGTCAACCAGCCCTTTACGCTCGAGGTAGTTTATTATATGCTCCTTCAAGAGTGACTCCGTTATCTTCTCAACCACCAACATCAGGCTGACAGGCCTGTAGTTACCCACCACTTCCCTGTCCCCACCCTTGTGTAGTGGAACCACGTTTGCTTTTTTCCAATCCCCTGGGACTTCTCCTGTTTCCAGTGGTAGAGTAAACAGCTCTGCCAGAAGTGCCACCAACTCCTCCCTGGGCTCCTTCAGTATCCTAGGATGCATTACATCTGATACCATTGTCTTGTCCACCCTAAGCCTCAGTAGTTCCTTCATGACCTATCTTCCATGAAGGGGTGGTGTCTACCCCCTCTCTCCACACCCTTGCCATCCAGTTTCGGCCTCGTATCCTCCTCGGCAAAAACTGAGCTGAAATATTTATTTAGCATATTAGCCTTTTGATCATCCTTCTCTACACATGCTCCCCCTCAGTCTTATTACCCCAGCTTTGGTTTTCCTCCACTCTCCTATGTATTGATAGAATGCCTTCTTCCTTTCCTTCATTGTACTTGCAATACTTAAATCCATCAGTGCTTTTGACTTTCTAACTGCTTTCCCCACCTACTTTGTAAAGCCTGGTAACAATCCCTGTCCTCCTCCTTCTGAGTTTTCTTTTTTAATTGAATTTCAAGAATGTCCTTTTTTTGGCCCTCACCTTTCTGCTACTTCCCTCATAAACCACATAGGCCTACTTCTCTTCCTACTTTTCCTGACACGCCTGACTCCCAGCCTGGTAGTCATTTCAATAGCCTCCCTTATCCCTCTCCATTATCTTCCACCTGCCTTTGTGCCTCCATCCTAGTTTTGGCATCCCTCAGGTTCTGCCTCATCTTCCCAACGTTAGCCCCCTTGAAACCCAGGACCCTTGTTCTTGTACAGCTGTACTCCAGTTTGGTTTTTATGTCAAAAACCACTACTGTATGATCACTGGTTCCCAAGGGTTCTGTCACTTCCACCCTATCAATACTGTCCCCATTTGTGAGGGGAATATCTAGTACAGCTGCCCCCCCAGTTGGTTCCTCCACGAGCTGACTGAGGTCTGCTCCCAGAAGTGAGTCCAAGAAGTTCTTGCTCCTAGGGGTTACCGCTACTAGGAGACCGCAATCCACATCGGGTAGGTTGAAGTTCCCCACCACCAGCAACTTTCCCTTAACACCTTAATAACACATTGATAAATAATAAGCAACACCTATATATAAATATATATATATATATATAATATATATATATATATATATATATATATATATATATGTGTGTGTGTGTATTATAGGGGCACGGATGCACCTCTATAATTAGGGTTCAGTAGGCACTTCAAAGTTAAACTCAAACTTTTACACTTTAATAACTTTGCTTCCATTCTACAGATTGACAGAAAATGTGGTATGGTACTGTACTGTGGGGGTAGAGCTCCTAATGTGATAAGTTACATTCTGGTTGGATGAGCAGTCTCTGAGTTACAGAGAGGTAAAAAAACATGTTTTCACTCATTGACTTTGCTGGTATTTTCCTTTGAACTTACCTACAGCCCAGACTGTTTGGTGTTTTGGTCTGACATTTTCAGGGCAGAAAGGGACTACCCAACAGACATGCCTTTTGATAGTCTAGTAAACAAATAATAAGCAGTTTTTAAGTTATTGCCATTTAAAAATTTGAAAACAATTGTTTCTGAGCATGCTCAGTAAGCACTACAATATAGCTGTATGAAACAAAGTAGGAATCCTACTTTGTATGATAAAATCCCTACTTCATATGGCCGCCATCTTGTTTTCAGTTCTGTTTGAAAAATTCAACTTTGGAAATCTCACAAAATGCTATTCTGGGGAGGAACCAACACATGTAGCTTGCTTATTTGGTCACCTTAGGTGTGTTCTGCATTTTACTGCTTGAAATATGCCCTTAAAATGTGATTGATTTAACATTTAAATTCTTTGTTCATATCAGCACCATATGAAGTAAGATCCTAATTCGTATGACGGATACGAACTAGGATCTTGTTTCATGAGCCGAAACTCAGAGAATATATATTTATTGTTTTATTTTTTTTTTAAGAAAACCTGTTTCTGCTGACATTAGGGTGCCCAATCCCAGTGCTGGCACTAGATGCCAGTGTCCCCAACACTCTCTCACATTGCCGATATTGGGGTGCCCAATCCCCATATTGGGAGTAGCCCCCCAAGGTGGGACAATGGGAAGCCCACTCCCAGTGTCCCCAGTTATGTTTCATACCCTCCCAATACCACCAGTACTGTCAAACACTGGGGAGCCCACTCCGGTGTCCCTTAATGTTTCTTTTCATACCTGAAACAAAGAAAACAGTCCCCCAAAGTCTTTTTTAACCCTGTAAAAAAAACAGACCTTTGTCATTTCCCCGTCCCCCCTCCACCATCCCAACCCTCCCACTCAGCAACCCCCCACCCTTACCCTATACTTACCACTGGAGGTCTTCTTCTGTGAACCGGGACACGTCTGCACTCTTCAATGCCAAACCGCAAACTGAAGACTCAAGGTAAGTGCCGTATAATGGTTGTCAATGGCGTTTTGAACTTATGTTGATATCTTGGCCATTTTTCAGGGTTTTTTCAACCAAAGTTTCAACATAGCCTTTTTGGGACCCCACCTCATGAACACTGTCACTATCGTTTTATTAATCGGATCCGTAAGAGGATTTCACGATCTATGTGTGAAATCACCTTTCGCGACCGATTAATGAAATGTCAGTGCTAATATTCATGAGGTGGAGGTCCCAAAAAGCCCATGTTCAAAATCTGGTTTAAAAATTTCCCAAAACAGCCGCGTTATGAATGTGCATTGCGCAGTTTCCATGCAGGCACATAACTTTGGTAATTTGCAATATTTTGACTCCAAATTTTCAACACTGCCATTTTTACACACCACCTCATGAACAGTACAGCTGTCATTTTTCACATCCTGCCCAAAATGTCTTTTTGATACGGTGGTGCAGAATGGCACGTACACTGTGTGATCACCTTTTGGGGCCTATTAACAAAATGACAGTGACACTATTCATGAGGTGAGGTTCCCAAAAAAACATGTTGACAATTTGGTGCATAAATTCCTCAAAATGCCAAGTTACAGTACATGCATCCATTGAATTAATTCTATGTGCACTCGTAACTTTGGTACTTTTCCATATTTTGACACCAAATTTTCAGCATAACCATTTTTTCACACTATCACATGAACAGTACAGCTGTCATTTCCCAATGACTGCCCAAAATGTGTTTATGCACCTGTGGCATGGAATGGAGTTGCAGTTGTGCATAATTACGTTTTGCCTTGTATTCCACAATTAATCTGTACTGGGGTACATGAGGTGGGGTAATAAGATGACTATGCTGATAATTTGGTCACTGTTGTTCAACAAATGGAAATGCATGGCCGAGAGGGATCTGCACTTCCACACCTACATACATATGTGCATCTACAGCGGGATTGTAATTGAATAGATTCATCAGCATCGGTTCATTCAAGACCTTGTACTCTTGTCTCATTAAGGAATCATGCAAGTGCTTTTCTTGCCATTAATTGGAACTAATAACTGCAATATCACCATACTGGCTGTCTTTAACCTGTCCTCTTTTCCATACATTTCCCTTAATCCTTCCTCTTCTCATGCTCTATCCTCCGTCTGCTGCTTTCCACTGTCCTCTGTTGATTTATTTATCCTATCTCCATCTAAGCTACCTATTGATAATTATGTTTTATTCTGGCCATGCCTTATGATGATACATTCACCTACTGCCTGGCTTCTTACTTCTAGGTCTACCCTAGTCCCCTCCTCTACTATTACCCACCTAACCCAAATTAGCATACTGTCACTTAAGTCTGAGATATTCACAATTTGTCACTTGCAGATGATACTGCTGCAACATTGTTTGTTCTATGCTATTGTCTGATGTCTTGTATGCTATGACTTATATGTATCAAATTGTCTCATTGTCATTAGATATGCATCCCTTATCTTTTGTATTTTATCTGAGATTTTATCATAACCAGGTCCATCTTGCAAATGAGCTCTGCTCAATGATGTTCACCTGGATAAATAAAGATTTTGATTGATTGATTGATTGATTGTAGGGCAGGATCTGAAGGATCCCACAATAAAATAAGGATACTATTATACTATCTCAAAAAGAAGGGAAATTCATTGCAAAAAAAAACTCTGTTAATGCATCAGTTAGGGTTCCTATTAAAAGTATGGAAATTTGGCGTTAGAGTTCCCAACCCTACCACCCTACCCCACCCTCCACACACACCAAGGAGCATCAGGGTGTGCCTTGGGGTCATCAGGCCTAACTCTCACCCCATTCTCCTATACTGTACCATCTCAGATTCCTTACACATGGAATGGGGTGAGAGTTAGGGCTACCTCTGTATTAATTATTAACACCTTAATAACACATTACTGCCCAACACACTACAAACCACCCCAGTAACACATGTAACAAGCCCCTTATTAACACAAGTAGTAAGCCCCTTAACAACACATGTAACAGCCACTCTACCCCACAATACAATGGTAAAATAAAGGACACATCAAAAAGTGTCCAACTTAATGTGTTACTGTATATAAAATAAAATAGAGAGAATAAATGATGGCAACATCTGGCATACTTGTGAAATAATACCATCTTTGGTTGAACAAACTTTGACCTCTAGACTTTATGGCCTGTTTGACCACTTGATGGTATTATTTCCTTGTACATCACACTTTGTCAGAAACATAAACACATAAAAACTGCCAGCAGAAAAGGATCTCCTGGCCCTCCTAGTCTGCCCTAAAATCCCTACCTACTGTTCTGCTGCAGACCCTATTTGATCTCCAGCCTCCCTCCCCCAGCCCTGTTAATAAGGTCCCTCTGTGTCTATCCCAAGCATGTTTGACACTTGTTACTGTTTCGGTACTCACCACCTCTGCTGGGAGGCTGTTCCAGGCATCAACCCCCCTTTCCTTGAAGAAATATTTCCTCTCACCCCCCCAAGTCTTCACCCTTCCAGTTTCATATTGTGGTCCCTTGTCCTTGAGCATCTCCTTCTATTCAATATTCCACCTCCTGTAGCTTATTAATACCCTTGAGGTATTTGAATGTCTCTATCATGTCTCCCTTCTCTCTTTTCCTCCAGTGAGTACATATTTAACTCCCTGAGTCTCTTCTCATAGGGCTTCTGATGCAGGCCATTGCACCATTTTGGTTGCCCTTCTCTGTACCATCTCCACCTGATCTATGTCCTTGCTGAAATGTGATCTCCAGAACTGGACACAGTATTCCAGGTATGGCCTCACCATTGATCTATACAGGGGTATCATTACCTCCGTTTTTCTGCTGTTGATACCCCTCCCTATGCACCCCAGCATCCTACCAGCCTTTCCCACTGCCTTATCACACTGCTTTGCTACCTTAAGGTCATCAGCTATGATGACCCCTAGATCCCTTTCCTGTTGTGTCATTGATAACACCTCCCCCCCAAATTATACATTGCACTTGGGTTTTTGTACCCTATGTGTATAATTTTAATTTTTTGGTGTTAAAGCCCAGTTGCCAAACCTTTGGCCAGTCTTCCAGCTTTTTTAGATCTTCCCTCATTTTGTTCACTCCCCCCCCCCAGTGTGTCAAATGTATTGCAAATTTTTGTGTCATCTGTAAACAGGCATACCTTTCCTTCCAGTCCCTCTGTGATGTTGCTAATAAGGACATTGAAGAGGACCAGTCCCAGTACTGACCCCTGAAGTACCCCGCTGATTACCTTGTCCTCCTCTGAGTGAACTCCACTTACCACCACTCTCTGAGTTCAGTTACTTAGCCAACTTTGTACCCATTTTACTATTTTTGGACCCACTCCCAGGCTGCCTAGCTTTTTTACCAGTCTTCTGTGTGGAATGGTGTTGAAGGCCTTACTGAAATCTAGATAGGCCACATCCACTGCACCTCCATGATCCATCTTGCTGGTAACCCAGTCAAAAAACTCTATCAGGTTTGTTTGGCAAGATCTCCCACTGTGAACCCATGCTGCCTCGTATCCAGCAATCTATTTGTTTTTAGATATTCCCCAATCCTTTCTTTAAGTAGTGTTTCCATAAGCTTGCTCAACACCAAAGTCAGGCTTACAGGTTGGTAGTTACCTGCCTTGTCCTTATTTCCACTCTTGTGCAGTGGGACCACATCTGCCCTGCTCCAGTCCCCTGGAATATCCCTGTTTCTAGTGAAAGATTGAACAGGGCCATCAGAGGCACAGACAGTTCCTCCATCAGTTCCTTCAGCATCCTGGGTGAACTGCATCTGGCCCCATTGCCTTGTCTACTTTCAGTTTTGCTAGTTCTTTGAGGACTCACTCCCCGTAAATGGGATAGAGTCCACCTCCCTTCCCCAATGCCCTTTTCTACAGTTTGCAGCCTGTCATCTACCCCTTCCTTTGTGAATACCAACAAAAGTACTTATTTAGTATGTCAGCTTTCTTCTGGTTCTTCTCCACACTTTCCTCCCCTTCCCCTTTTAGTCTTGCTATCTGTGCCTTATTTTTCTTCTTTTCATTTATGTACCTAAATAAATTTTTATCCCCCTTTCCTGATTATTTAGAAATGTCTTCCTCCATTTGTGGTTTAGCTCTCTTAACTGTCTTCCCTGCCTCCCTTTGTTTCTCCTGGTATCTCTCCCTATCCTCCTCCTTCTGTGTCATCTGGCACGTTTTGAATGCCTGCTCCTTTTGCTTTACCTTCTCTGCTACTCCATTGGAGAACCATAGCAGTCTCTTTCTTCTTTAGCTCTTCCTTACCTGCCTGACACAGAGGTTTGTTGCCTTCTCTGTGGCCCTCTTTATTTTAGCCCAGTTTTCCTCTAACCCACTCTTGTCCTTTATTCCTGATAGGGTTTCCTTGAGGCACTCTCCCATTTTCTTGAAATCAGACCTCCTGAAGTTCAGGACCCTTGTTTAAATGTGGTTAGGTTCTGGCCTGGTTCTTAAGTTCAACCACACTGTACAATGATCACTGGTCCCCCGGTGACCTCTCACTGTGATGTCAGCTACACTGTCTCTGTTTGACAGTACCAGGTCCAGTAATGTCCCCTCATGTATGGGTTCCTTAACTTGCTGCCTGAGGAATGCTCCCAGCAGGGTGTCTAGGATTTCCCTACTTCAAACTGATGCTGCAGCAGGTAGCCTCCAATCCACATCTGGTAGACTGAAGTCCTCTACTAGCAGTACCTTACCCTTGTTAGCCATCCCTTGTATTTCTTCTGTCATATCCTTGTCTCCCTCCTCTAGCTGTGCTGGAGGTCTGTAGATTACCTGAATAGCAGCCCCCTTCCCTGTCTCCAGGGTGACCCACAGCACCTCCGCTTTACCCTGTCTTCCCTGTATTTGCATGGTCTTTATGCTCACTCTCATGTACAGAGCCACCCCCTCCCCTTTTTCCTGCCCTGTCTCTCCTGAATAGCGTATACCCTGGTACAGCTACCTCCCTGTCCTGGTTTTCATTGCATCGGGTCTGTACAATTGCTACTATGTCTGGGTGTCCTGCTGCCATGGTGGCCTCTAGATCTGCCATCTTGTTGTGCAGACTTCGAGCATTTTCACACATGGCTCTCCATTTTGTACTGCTACCACCCCTGTCCTTTCCCTTTCCCTTTTGCCCTCCCCCTTACCTCCACCATTTGCTTCCCTAATTCCCTTTCCCATTTCCTCTTAGTTACCTATTTGTGATTGTTCCTTTTGGGACTCTTCATCTTTGGGATTCCCACTGCTGACCCTCTATGCATGGGGGTGGGATAGACTATGCCTTCCTGCCTTATTCAGCCTCCCCCAGTGGCTAGTTTAAATGCTTACTAATGTAGCATTTGAACTGTTCATTAGGGATCTTAGTTCCCCTCCTGAAGGGATGAAGGCCATCATCCCTGTACAGACCTCTATCCCTCCAGGTGGAGCCCCAGTCCCCAATGAATCTGAATCCCTCTTCTCTGCACCACTTCCTCAACTATAAGTTGAAGTTCCTGGTGTGGAGCCTCCTGTCATCCCCCTTATCATGGACATGTAGCAGCTCCAAGAAGGTAACGGATTGTGCTACTTGCCTAAGACCCCTCCCCAGTTTTCTGAACTCCTCCTGAACTGCATCTGGCCTCTCCCCAGCCAGGTCATTTGTCCCCAAGTGGACAATGACATCTAGCTCTCCCTCCCTCCATGCCTCCTGAGTGATCCTTAGAATCCTCCTTCCATTCCTTCGAGCTGTGGCACTGGAAAGGCACCTTACCACCCTCTCCTCATCCCTTCCTGTCCCCAACTGTATCCCCCTTGCTATCACATCCCACATCAGGATTCACTTCCTCCCACTCTGGGGGTCCCCTGCTATCCCCCTTGGGGTCTCCACCATGGAGGAACTCCACATCTGTCCCAGTCACTACCTCTGGTACCTCTGTGGGACAGTCCCACCCTGCCAGTGTGGCATAGGAGTTCCATAGTGGTATGAGATTTGGGATGTGCCTACGCTCCACCACCCTAACCCTTCCTGAGCCCACTGTTGTTCAGCTGCTCCTCATTCTCTGCACCCATTGTGGAAGTAGAGGTGGACTTGGTGGCCCCTGACTGGGGGAGTCAGTCCTCCTGACCCAAACCATCTCGGCATTGAGTGTGGCAACCTCCTCCCTCAGCCCAGAGAGGTGCCTGCAGATGGGGCAGCACTACAGTCTCAAGAAAGTCTCCCTAGAGTTTGCTGCCCCACAGCTGCTGCACTGCACCACTCCCATCATAGTTACTCCTTTTATCTAGACCTTACCTGAAACCCCCTATTAATTCACCTGTTCCTCTAATTTTACCACACAACTCCCAGAAACACTACTAGCACTCTCTCCCCTTAAGAGCTACCCAATTCCCTTTCTTTTTCACTTTCCCTACCTGCAGATACTTTCTATCCCTATTTCACCAGCTCAGCCTATCTAACCCTGTTGCTAAATTCCCCAACCAATGGCTATAACCCCCAGGTGCCCTTTTTACACACACACACACACACACACACACACACACACACACACACCCTTGAAGCTTCCTCTTTCCCACCACCTCTGGTGTTGGTAAATATGTAGATTTGTAGGCTATATAGTTATTGGGCAGGTTGGTAGGGAAGGTCAAAATTCAAACTGTGTGCTGTTTGCTGTTTGCTTGTCCCAGTCTCTGCTGCTGTGGTGAACTGTATGAAGTTAAGTCAGTGTTAGTTAATAAAGTGTCTGCTACTATGCTCTGTTTGCTTTTCCCAGTCCCCGCTGTTTGTCCCGGCTGCTGCTTCCTCTGCTGTAGCTACAACAGTGCAAAAAACAAAACAACAAAATGTTAAAGTGCTTCTTACAGGCTCCAGCTGCTCTGCTCCAGTTGCCCTAACAGAGGATAGAAATAAGCAATCAGCACTCACGCTCTGATTCTGTGTTCCGTGGAGGGAGATCTGAGCTGTGGAGTTAATGGGATGCCTTAAGTACCCCCTCTTCTTGGTGCCAAAATTCAAACTGCATGCTGTTTGCTGTTTGGTTTTGCTTTTCCTGGTCCCCACTGCTGTGGAGAACTGTATGAAGTTAAGTCAGTGTAAGTTAATAAAGTGTCTGCTGTTGTGCTCTGTTTGCTTTTCCCAGTCCTCGCTATTTGTCCCGGCTGCTGCCTCCTCTGCTGTGGCTACAACAGTGCAAAAAACAAAATGAAGCAACAAAATGTTAAAGCGCTCCTTATACTAAAAGAATGAGAGAAGTAAGCAATCAGCACTCACCTTCCGACTGTGTTTCATTGGAGGGAGATGTCAGCATTTATTCTTTTTCTTTTACTCTCCCTCTCTCGCTCTCTCTCTCTCTCTCTCTCTGTATGTACACATATATATTATACTGGCCCGGTAGGGCCAATAGTTAGGATTGCACAGCCACTTCTATGTTAAACCCAAATGTTTGCACTTTAATAACTTTGCAACTGTTTGTCTGATCTGCCTAAAATGTTGTATGCATGGTGTGGTGACATAGAACTTTGGATCTGGAAATTTATGTTCCAGTTGGATTTTCAGTTACGGAGCTGCGGAGCATTGAAAGATGTGAAAAACCCTCAACCTTTTGAATTCTTTGCTCATCTCTACAACCTGAATGGTTTGTCTGACTGGTCTGACATTTTCAGGGTATATGGGCACTGGGTCAAGAAAGCAACATTTTAAGATTTAGTGAAAAAATATTAATCTGTTTAAAAGTTATTACACTTTAAATTTCCAATTATAGCCAGTGGTAAAAATATATGTGCACCATGAAAGCTGCGAAAGCAACATTTGTTTTCAAGCTCTGATTTTTGGCTGCCACCATCTTGTTTGCAGTTAACGGTAGACAAAAATGGCCAAAATTCAAAAATTACTACCCCTAGGCAAACACTGTCACTTGTGTTTACCTAATCGGGGCTGAGAAACATACTGGGGGCATCTGATTTTCAATCTGACCCCCAGAAATGCCTTTTCCATGATCAGGACCCCCATAGTGTGCAAATTGCAAGAAATGGAAGCAAAACATAGAGGATTGTGTATGAACAAGCATACACAACAAGACAGCTGTGATTGAGAGGTTTCTGTGGTAACCACAGACCTTGAGAGCACAGCTAGAGAAGTCCGTTACCACGGAAACCTCAAGATCACAACTGCCTTGTTGTGTATGGTTGCTCATACACAATCTTTTATAGTGTATGGGCAACCATAAACAGTAGCTTACTTTGGTATCTGCCACCGCATGCTTACTTACACGTTGCTGTGGGCCACTCAATTGCGCATGCGTGAATGCCTTCGATCTTGTTGTGCTGCACTGGTGACGTACTTGGTGCAGCACAACAAGATCATGATGCACCATGTGCAGCACAACAACGCTGTTCCAGGCTTGGATTTCCATGCAGAACAGTGTTCCACCATACACTAGATTGTCTTTTTGTCTTTTTTCTTCATGTAAAAAAGAAAATGGTCCCTTGTTGACTCCCCAGTTCTCCCCTCCCCCATGTCCACCCTCCCACTGAGTACCCATCTCCCTGCACCCCCCTCACCCATACTTACCTCCGGAGGTTTGGAGCAGTGATTTTCTCTGGACCAGGGACACGTTTGCACTCTTCAAAGCCGAACTGCAATCTGAGGAATCAAGGTAAGCCATATAATGAAAGTCAATGGGGGGGATTTCAACTTATGTTGATATCTTGGCCAATTTTAGGAATTATGGCCCCAAATTTTCAACATAGGTTTCTTGGACTCCATCTCATGAACACTATCACTGTCATTTAATTACTCAGTCCCAAAAGTTGATTTCGCGGTCACTGCGTGGAATCCCCTTTTGGGACTGAGTAAAAAAATGACAGTGCCACTGTTCATGAGGTGGGGTCCCAAAAAGTCCATGTTAAAAATCTGGTGCAAAAACTGCAAAAAATGACTGCTTTCCAAGCATGCGTTGCACAGTTTCTACACACACTCACAACTTCACCAATTTTTAATATTTTCACTCCAGATTTTCAGCATTGCCATTTCTTCACACCTCCTTATGAACAGTACTGCTGTCATTTTTCACATCCTGCCCAAAACATGTTTTCACACCTGTGGCACAAAATGGCATGGTCGCTCTGCGAAATCAACTTTTGGGATGGATTAACTAAATCACAGTGCCACTGTTCATGAGGGGAGGTCCCAGAAAACCCATGTTGAAAATTTTTTGAAAACATTCCAAAAAATGACCTTGTTATGAGTGTGCATTACACTGTTTCTATGCACACTTGTAACTTTGCCAATTTTTTATATTTTCACTCCAGATTTTCAACATTGCCATTTTTTCACACCTCCTTATGAATAGTATAGCTGTCATTTTTTACATCCTGCTTGAAACAAGTTTTTGTACCTGTGCCACAGAATGGCACGGTCACTGTGCAAAATCAACTTTTGGGACAGATTAATGAAATCATAGTGCTAGTGTCCATGAGGGAGGTCCCAAAAAGCCCATGTTGAAAATTTGGTTCAAAAATTCAAAACATTCACTGCGTTATGAGCGTCCATTGCGCAATTTCTTGTGAAATTCCCCATAGGATAGCATTGCAACACCCACAGCGCCTTCCGACACCCATATCTCAAAAATGGTTTGAGATATGGATTTTTCACTACTCTCAGGTGGACTAAGCATGGGTGGAGGTTTTAAAGTCATGAATACCACCAAAGTGGAATTTTCTTTCATAGCTGCTACGGTTACTGAGATATTGGCAAATTAGTTTTCCAAGGGTTCATTTTCATGTCTGTAGGCCTGCGTTTTGTCCCCATATTTATGTGTAAGTGGAAGCACATGACCCAGAGGGGCCCATGCCCCCACATTTTCATACCATTACACAAAAATTTTCAGCGTTAGAGGCGCACAGGGCCCAGAGGGCCCATGCTCCACAACCACATACCAGTTACATTACATTACATTTACAATGGAACTGGTGTAAATTTTTTTAGTAAACCAGCAAAAGGTAACTATGGAAAGCATTACTGAGATATCGGCATCTATGCCACCTTTCGGCACCTATATCTTGAAAGCTGGTCAGGAAAGTGCAAGTAATGTTGTGACACTACCTTCAGTTTCACAAAAGTACAGCACTAGTAGTGTTATGACACTACCTTTAGTTTCACAAAAGTACCAGTAGTGTTATGACACTACCTTTAATTTTGCAAAAGCACCAGTAGTGTTGCGATACTACTTTTTAGTTTCACGAAAATACCCTATGTTGACCTATGGGAGTTTTGTGAAAGTTGTGGAATTTCACAAAATTTAAGCCCAAAATGAGCCAGTTTCTTTGCTATTTCAAAGCAAAATATTGGTTAGGACTTTTTTGACTGAAATTTGCAGTGTAGCAAGCCTTGGCCCCACAGATGTGCCTTTTGGTGGTTTGGTCACAAAATTGATGATGGTTCCATTGTTACAGTGCTCCGAAGTTGCCAAATTTCCCATAGGATAACACTGCAGTACCCACTGCACCTTTTGGCACCCATATCTCAAAAAGGTTCGAAATACAGATTTTTCACTGTGGTGACCTTAGTACACCTTTAGGTGGACTAAGCCCATGTGGAGGTTTTGAAGAAATGATTACAACTGCAGTGGGATTTTTCCTTGGTTGCTATGGTTACTGAGATACTGCCAAATTAGTGTTGCAAGGGTACCTTTTCATAACTATAGAGGTGTGGTATGTCTCCGTAGGCACGGGGTCATTATGTCGCAAGACATTATGCCACATGGCAAAATCAGACTGCCAATAGAGTGCAATTTCTGCCATGCGGCATAAGTCTTTTTTTTGCTGGAGGCTCTGCCACCCGCACCTCCATTATGGGGGGCTGTGCCCCCAAACCCCCCCAATAAAGATTCTCAACTCTGGGGGGGTTCAACTCGGGGAGCACACAAAGTTTAAAGAAATATAAAAGTTATTGGGACTGGGAATCAAACCTGGTCCCAGATGCAGCACCTAGGTTTCTGGCTGCAGTGGCTCAATCCATTGAGCCACGGCAGCTGTTCGGCAGAACCCCATCCCAGCAGAGGTCTTATCCTCTTCCTGGGATGTTTTGAGTGGTGCAGTACTGTACAGCAGTATCTGGTATTGCACCACTGCTGTAAACTGCACAGTGCTGCAGGTTTAGCCATAATATAAATGCCTTTAATAAGCATGCGACATTATGACCAGTAGGGTCTCCGTACTTATGTGTAAGTGGGAGCGCAGGGCCCAGATGGCCTGCACTTCCACATATGCATTAGGGGTGGGCAAACTGTTTCATGGGAGATCCCTGACCCTGGATCGAACCCTCAGTCCATGGACCTTGATAAATACAGATTTCGCAGTAGAAGTCTGGTTCCGGGTCCGTGGAGATGCCGGTTCCACATTTTTTTTTTGTTGCCTGGGGGATGTGTCAGGATGTACAGGCAGCTGGTGGCATCCAATCAGGCAATAGAAGATCACGTGGCACACTTACCAGTATATAAGGTTGGCGAGTGCACCACACAGCCCAGAAGGAGGAGGATTGCTGAGTTGTGCAGAGGAGCTGCTGATGAAGCAGCAGAAGAGAGATACTGGAGACTAGAAGTGCCCAAACAGAAAAGCAAAAGCACTAAAGTTAGGGGAGGGAGGGGGAGAGATTCCCAATCATGGAGAACGTGGGGTGGGTAAAGTCAGTCGGTTGATGACAGGAGGGAGCATTGGGAGTATGGGGTGGCCATGAATGATTATTGTTACAGAAAATCCTAAATTAAACTTTTTCTCAGCCTCAGACAGTAGTAGCTATGTGTACAAAAAGGGCAGGATGGCAAAATCTGACTTGTTCTATTCCAGATCCAGAGAGGAGAGAGTACTGGTGGTGGTGGCCCAGAGATTACAGTTACAGAAAATCCCAAATGAAACTTTTTCTTGGCCTCAGGCAGTAGCTGTGTGTACAAAAAGTGCAGGCTGGCAAAATCTGACTTGTGCCTTTCCAGATCCAGAGGAGAGAGTACTAGTGGCCAAGAGATTACAGTTGGCGAAAATCCCAAATGAAAGTTTTTTTTTCTTGGCAGTAGGGTGGCAAAATAAATCTTTGTGACATAAAGAGGAGAGAGAGAGAGAGAGAAAGAGACTGCAGGGTGGTCCACAATAAATGTGACATCCCAGAAATCCCAAATAATTTTTGTTCCTTGCTTCAGTGTGACTGTGTACAATCCAATCACAAATAATGATCATCATCACCTACGTTCAATCACGATTTCATGTATTAAAAAAAAATACTGTTCAAACAACATACAAGTTAATGCACCTGCCCTGTGCTGCTGGATGTGGATGGCCCAGGGGATAATCTGACTGTGAGTTGTAGCAGGATGAGTGTTTACTGCACAACACAAGTAAAGCACAAGCACTACACACAAGTGCTATCATCATCACTCATTCCCCATTATTCCTTATTATCATTAGTTTCCCAGTATACCATGTTGCAAACTTACATTACATGTAAGCATTAACCAACTCCTAGTGTGAAACTGAGCTGCTTGCAGCTAATGCACCAGATGTGTCTGAATCTCCAATTCAAGATCTGAGGCACACTTAACAGTTGCTGAATTTGGTCACTTTCACTTAACAGTAAGCATTATAGGAGCCAGTCCAGCAATCTTGGAAGGAAGTGGTGGACTGATGTGCTGTCAGTATGCTGTGTACAGTCACGAGTCACGACAGTAAATTTGTCCCTGGTCTGTGTGGGTAGGAGTCATCAAAAGGACATCAAGTTTCATGTTAGAGGGATCGTTTGTTCCAAAATGGATCAAAGTGTTGATGAGGCACTTTCTAGTTCTCAGGTAGGCAGTGGCACTGCAAAAGACAGGAATCAGCCTGAAACGAACAAGAACAAGGGGCACAATTTGAAGATGGGGGCAGCTCAGAGGTAATTTAAGGAAGTATTTTTTCACAGAGAGGGTTGTGGATGCATGGAACGGCCTTCCAGAGGAGGTTGTGGAGTCAAAAACAGTGGTGGAATTCAAGCATGCATGGGACAGTCATAAGGCCATTCTAGGGGGTTGGGGTAGGAAGAAGTAGGCTGCTGGTTAACTAGGATCTGCAGCTTATCCAGTAGGTAGAGAAATGGACAGACTGGGTGGGCCAAGTGGTCCTTATCTGCCGTCAAATTCTATGTTTCTATGTTAAAAGGGAAAATAAAATCAAACCCTAAAAAGGGATTTTTTTTCACATCTAATAAGGTTTCGTCTTCCAAGCGAATGCTTGAATCCACAAAAGGTGAATGTCTTGGATCATCATCATCAGTCCCAAGTGAAAAAAAAAGTTAGGTAGTTAAAACAACTAAAGACGTGGTGGGTACCACTCACAGAGGCACCCAACGGTATGGAACAATTGCACACTATGCTGCTGCCAGTCCCTCATCCGATTCTTCTGAGGCTGAACCTGACGAGGGTAACACTGATGATAATAAAGAAGATGAAGAGAATGCTCAGGCAGCAGAAGGTTTACTGGAAGGGATGAAAATTGCAGATGAGGAAGGAACAGGCAGAAATGCTTCAGCTGTGGAGGAGGGGGGCGGTGGGAATAAACCAGAACAGGAACAGACCCAGGACAAATCCGGGGTGGGGGGGCCTGAAAAGATGACCGAGGTGTGATGCCTTCCAGGGGAAAAAAACTAAAAAAACATCATCTTTTGTTTGGTCATACTTCTCCATTAGTGCTTCCAATGAGTTAATAGCAACATGCGCTATTTGTACATGGCCACTCAACAGGGGTTAAAAAAAGGAGCATTGGGAACTTCAGCACTGAAAAGGCACCTAGACAGATGTCATAACATTAGTGAGAAGGTCAATTGTGAGTCTTGAAGAGAAAGTGATAGTGATAGTTCACTACACTTGGGGGGTAACGCTCGTAGGTGAAAGCAGCGGCAACCCCCGAAGCACTACACCTCAACCACCACTTGCTGCCATTCGAAGGACTCCTCTGACTGTTACTCAACATGACCATGTGTTCAAAAGCCCTCCTCCTTCAATGAGACAGTTTACCATCTCAGAAACATATGAGAGTAAGGTCAAATATGCCTCGACTCACCCTGTTTCTGTTACAATAACCAAAAAAATTTCTGAAATGATAGCTATTGATTTGCTACCATATAACATTGTAGAACACATAGGACTCAGGTGGCTGCTTGAGTACCTCGAACCTCGATATAGTATACAATCGTGGAAATACTTCTTAGCAACAAGGATTCCTGATCTTTACAATGTTGTATATAAAAAATTAAGTTGCATCTTGTGCAGTGTTGTTGGGAGGGTGTTGCATCTCACAACAGATATATGGACAAGCTGTCAGCCTGAACCCTTCATGTCCTTCATGGCCCATTGGGCATGTTTCGATAATTCACGTGGGAGTGGGGAGAATGAATCATCACAGTTTGCTGTTCTAAGAATGTTTTATTTTCCATCTGAGCATACCTCATACAACATCAATGAAGAGCTCCAAAAACCAATACAGCAATGGTTCACTTCACAGGGACTGTCAGTCGACTTCATCGGTGCAGATAATGGGTTCAACATAAGGCAGGCCTTGGAGGAGGGGGGCTTTGTTCACATCCACTGCTTTGCACATTACTTAAATTTAATAGGTCACGGTTTTCTCAATGACGACAGGAATATTTAAGCTCTCGTTAGCACTGGTAAAAGAATATGCACTCATTTCAGTCACTCAAGCAAAGCCTGTCACTTGTTTGAAAAAATACAGCAGGAGCAAAGTTTACCTTTGCACAGATTGATCCAAGACATTTCTACTCGATGGAATTCAACCTCTTATATGTTTCAAAGGCTGCTGGAACAAAAGAAAGCTGTCAGGCAGTACACCTTAGAAAATAAAACTGGTGATGCAGACATCTATACCACTCCACCACAGTGAGCCATGCTGGAGTTTCTCATTGTACTGCTCTAGCCATTTGAAGCAATCACTAAGGAGGTTAGTGCAAACAGAGCAACGCTCAGCCAGGTGATACCCCTAATAAAAATTTCAAAATTCAGATTGAATTTGATTAGGGAAAAGTTAGAGAAGTAGGACAGTTCCATGATCACACAGGCTGCCAGTGGCACCGACACATGCAGGTTGCCCTCCAGAATACAAAATCTAACAAGACGTATGATCAAAAAAGTTGAAGAAGTTGACAAACTATGTAAAATGCTTCATTCTGATTACTACATTAAAGCAACAATCTTGCACCCACGATACAAATCAAAGCAACTATTGAGTGATGATGATGACACTTGTTTCGAGAGAAACAAACAAGAAATAATTGTCGAGGTGTGTGCTGTCATGGAACAGAGTACAACAGCAGCACCACAAACAGAATCTTCTTCATGACACAGCAGCACAGCATCAGATGGCCCATCCTCTACTGCTGCAGCATTTTCTCCCTCTTCCTCCTCAGCCACTGCAGTCAAATCTTCTTCTTCACCACCAGCCAAGCATGACAGCACTGTCCCACAGTCACTTGGTTCAGTTTCGTATCTCTGGAGTCACTTATAAAATGTTATTGTAACATCTTCATCTGCTTCTTGTAACACAGCCTCAGCACAGACCACTGTTGAAATGTACCTGGCAGAGCCCTATATCAGCTGGAATGTTGATCCTTTGAAATGCTGGAAATCCAAAGAAAACATGTGGCCTGCTTTAGTAAACATTGCAATGAAGTACATGAATTGTCTCTGACTAGTGTCTGTTCAGAATGATTGTTCAGTTCAGCTGGTAATGTCATTACTGACACATGATCCCATTTGACACCAGAAAATGCTGAGCACTTCACGTTTCTCAAAGTCAGCTTTCCTCACTTTAATTTCAAATATGATACCTGAATAAAACATACAGTAACTGCTCCAAGCAGGCCCTATGCACAAAATACTTTCAAGAATTTGTGCCTTTGGTGATATTCTTTTGTGAATAGGGTCTACTACATGAGGCTGCAATTAATTGCAACAAGTCAGGTCAGGACAGGCTAGGCTAGGCCAGGCCACTATGATCACATGAGCAGCACAGAATAGAAAAAAAATAATAACATCAGTGGGTTCAGAGTCCAAATACAGTAAGCAACTGCATTTCATGTCACCAACTTACTTGGTGGTACCAGGTACCACTGTCTGATCTGTAAAGTAGGGTACTGCTGTCTACTACTATTACTACTACTACTACTACTATCACATTTTGCCATCACGTGTCATGGTTACAAGCTACAACAACTACTTGTCACTTTTTGTCCTTAGTCCAGTCCTCCTTACTACTACTACTTGTCATTTTTTTGCTCTCAAAGTGATCCTGATTGTACTGTCTTAATTTTCGTACAGAGTATGCATGGCTTAGCAGATGCCTGAAAGTTCAGAAACTGAATATGCTTTGTATATTTCTCACGTCCCCAGTATTTGGCTGCAAATACTTCACAGAAAAAAATGATACTAAATTGAAAATTCATAAAATGTCTTTATTGTTTGTGTGTGTGAGTGGTATGCTAGCCTGGTTACATCTCACTTACAGTAACTGGGTTGAGATTATTATATTACTATATTTTATTTGTGATACTTAAATTACTGTGCAGTGGTTGGCTGCAAGCAATTGTGGAACTATAAAGGATGTCATTGTGTTGTGTTGTGTTGTGTGTCATCAGGTCTTCAGGTGGCAGTGGCAAACTTTTTTATGACTGCAGTGCACTTGACCAATGCAATGTGTGACTGGCTGCCTGCCTGTGTGGTGATCACTATGTCTTTAGTTTTTCTTATTTTAAGGATTCAGCATCCATTTCTCAGCATGTTGATCACATTCAGTAGAAGTAGTTACATACTAACATATTAATGGCCAGCAGATTAGGCCTTACGGTCTATCGAGTCTGCTCCAACCACAGATCCCTAGTTGGGTACCGAGGCCCTCCCCCTCTTGTGTTCCAGAAACCCCTATCATCTATCCCACCCAGGCCAGGCCATCCTCTGATACATCCATTTTCTGTGTCTGTCCCACCCTCTCTTGAAGCCCTCCACTGTGGATCTCTGAACCAGCTCGCCAGGCAGCACGTTCCAAGGATCCACCACCATCTCAGTGAAAAACCTCCCTTGAGGTACTTGAAGACCTCACTCTTGTCTCCTCCATCTCTCCTCTCCTCTCCTCCAATGAAAACAGGCAGAACTCCTCAAGTCTGTCCTCATATGTCAAATCCCTTAGACCTCATATCATCTTAGTTGCCCTCCTCTGTACCCTTATGATACATCCCAACATCCTGTTTTCTTTGCTAGCCCCTCTCCTGCACTGCTCAGAGTTATTCATACATGCATCCACCGTGACCCCCTAGGTCTTTTTCCCCTGTTGAGGCCTCCAGTGCCTCCCCTTCCAGGGTGTACCTGTGTTTAGGGTTTCCCCACACAAGATGTAATGCCTTGCACTTGGTGATATTGAAATTTAATTTCCATGTGTGAACCCACCTTTCATGGGTGTCCAGGTCCCCTTGCAGGGCCAACCTCCCCTCTTCCCCTTCAACTACTGCTCCCATCTTGGAGTCATCAGTGAAGAGACTCATTTCACACCCTATAGCCTCCCTGATATCCGATATGTATGCATTAAACAGGATCGGACCCAGGACTGAGCCCTGTGGTACCCCACTACTGACCTCTCTAGGGTTCATAAGCTCCCCGACGACTACTACTCTCTGAATGCATCCAGCTAGCTAGTTTTCAATCCATCTGACCATCAAAGGGCCTACTCCCAACCCCGTCAGTTTCTCCACAAGACCATTGTGGTGGACAGAGTCAAACGCCTTGCTGAAGTCCAAGAATAATACATCCACAGGCTTTCCCCTGTCCAGTTCTGATGTTACTCATTCATAGAACTCCACAAGATTGGTTTCACATGAAGTACCTGGCACAAACCCATGTTGCCGACTATCCAGACCTCCCACCTCCTCCAAGTACACCCCCAATCATTCCTTTAGCATACTCTCCATTAATTTTCCCACCACTGAGGTCAAACTGATGGGTCTATAGTTACTTGGTACTTCCCTTGACCCCCCTTTATGGATTGGCACCACATGTGTCTCTCACCAATCCCTAGGTACCCTCTCTGTCTCAAGCAACCTGTTGAAGAGCTCAGCCAAGGATGCAACCAGTATGTCCACCAATTCCCATAGTACTCTCAGATGAATGCCATCCTGCCCAGCAGATTTATCTTCTTTAGGGCCTTAAGGGCTAACCACACCCTTTTGGTGGAGATAGCATCATCCATCCCCTCCACCTTACTGGCCTTTGTGTAAACAAGCTGAGGTGGTGCAGTGTAGGAGAATGGGGTGAGAGGGCCGATAACCCCAATGCACACCCCGATGCCTGTTGGTGAGGGCGGGGTGCAGGTGGGGTGCAAGGGGTGGGAACCCTAAAATTGAATGTCGTCACTTTTTTCACTGTAGAAGAACCCTAACTGATGTATTAATTAAGTTTTTTGCATAGAATTTCCTTACTTTTTAAGAAAGAATAGAAAAGTACAAAGTTGCACAAGTTGGCGGGAATGTGGGGCCCCAGGCCACATTATACACCCAATGACTAAAAAGTACATTCACAACAGCAAGGCCAGCCACAAATGTTAATCTAGTAGAACAATAGAAAACACTGTCCACAAAATGTAAACTGTGCCACACAATATCTCCTCAAAAAATATATTGTCTGACATGTAAACACCTCTATTAACATCTACAGGACATGCTGTCAACACCCTCAAAATTTCAAGTAAGAAGACCAAACCGTGTCCAAGATATGACATGTCAAAATTTTTTATTTTCATTCATCAGAGTGGCACTATTCCACACCTGTTGACATTTAACACACACACAATAACTGAAAACTGCATCCATGACACTAAGGCTAGGTATCCTATCAGTTTCAAGCCACCAATACAAGCAAAACGCTGTCCACAGAATGTAAACTGTGCCAAGCCATATCTCTGCCAAAAAGATATTTTCCAACACGGAAACACTGTAATTTACATCCACATGACATGCCATAAACACCCTCCAGATTTCAAGTGAAAAGACTAAACTGTGTTCGAGATATAACATTTTAACATATGAGATGTTCATTCGTCAGACTGGCACAGTTACGCACTTGTTGACATTTAACACACACAACTACTGAAAACAACATCCATGACACTAAGGCACAATACCTCTGCAAAAAAAAAATTTCTACGACACGTAAACACCATAATTCACATCTACATGACATGCCGTAAACACCCTCCAAATTTCAAGTAAAAAGACCAAACCGTTTCCGAGATATAACATTTTAACGATATTCAATGTTAAAGATCGGTAACATTTCCCTATCTATGCCATTATAAAAAAAATCTGATCATCTTGTCCTGCCCTCGCGATCAAAGATGGTGATCAAAGAATCTCATGATCGAAGAATTTGCAGGCTCACGAACAAAGAATTAAAAATCTTATAAATTAAAAAAATTGAAGGAATTGTGGTATACCACCACCATGGTTCAACAGAATGAAGCCCCCTGAGTAAAACCCACCCTCATTTGACTTCCTAGGACACCCCTGGGCTCACGAACAAAGGATTAAAAATGGTGAAATGCGAATGTTTCACCAATCTGAACTGAACCAATGGCATTCCTCAACAGAACAGACCCTCCTGAGCAAAACCCACCCTCATTTGTGTCCCTAGCCCACCCCTGAGCCGAGATATTAGTGTTTTAAGGTTGTGATGCAAGATCGCGATCAAAGAATCTCACGATCAAAGAATTTGCAGGCTAGCGATCTAAGATCATTAGCGAGCCACGAATTAAGATTTTAAAAGCTTATAACTCTATTTTTTGACTGATTTGGATGAAACCAAAGGCATGGCTTGATAGATCAGAGCCTCCTGAGTAAAACCCATCCAAGTTTTACTTCAGAAGTGACCCCTGAGCTGAGATATTTGTGTTTTTCCCATCAGAAATTAAAAAACAAGATGGCAGACCACGCAATCAAAGAATTTTGAAAATTCTCGGGGACAAAGATTCTTGAACCACAAGACTGCACATCCTTTGATCACCAGGTGGGACAAGATGGCCAGAACCCCATTCCTTGTTCACAAAACATAGATATAAATTTTCCCATTGACTTATAATAGGAACTTAAAAGTGGCATAACTTTTGAATGCCTTAATATTTTTTCACCGAACAAAAAGTGGCATTTTCAGCCACCAAAGTTCTTTCAAACAAGCCATCTCACAGAGTCATACATCACACAATGGTCTCATAGAGCCATGTCCAAAATCCCAAAAGCTGCCTCCAAAAATGGATAATTTTGCATTTTTCAGCATTTTTGTACACAAAGACCATAAGTCTAACCGAAACAAAATTTAGCAAATCAAGAGATCTACCATGTCCCACTGCACATTCCAAATTTCAGGCAAATCCATTGAACGGGTCCAAAGTTATTAACGTGCAAAATTTTGATTTTAGTATGTAAGTGACCGCTGAACCCTAACTATAGTGGTACTGTGAGTACGAAAATTGTTCAGCACAAAATTATCTACAAAATGAGTGGTGTTTCATGTATAGATACCTTATAGATTGTTTACAATTAGCAAAAAGGCAGAAGTAAATTGAATTTTTTGTTCACTTTTTTGACAAACAAATGTGAATATCTTTAAAACAAAAAATGACAGCATGGTACTGTGAGCACGAAAAAAGTTCAGCACAAAAATATCTACAAAATGAGTGTTTCATTTATGGATACCTTTTAGTTTTTTTTTATAATTAGCAAAACAACAGCATAAAATTCTATTTTCTTTTCCTTTTTTGACAAACAATTGTGAATAACTTTAATATGAAAAAGGTAGCATGGTACTGTGAGCATGGCATTTGTTCAGCAAGAAGTTTTCTGCAAAATGAGTGATATTTCATTTAATAACAATTACTATGCTAGGTGGACATATTCTAGGAAAGTTAACCAAAACTACAGGAAATTATCATTTAAAAAAAGCTAAACAGTCAAAACTAAATGTTCCTGCAGTGATAGAAAGCATCCCTATTGCATAAATGAAATATACAATGGTGAGCTTTCAGATAAATAATTTATCTACACTTGTGCTGTTTGACCTCGGACACCTCATTCATGGCTTGTGCCACTCGTGAGGTTACCTGAGGTCAAACAGCACTTGTGTAGATAAATCATTTATCTGACAGCACACCATTGTATATCCTATATATATATATGTGTGTGTGTGTGTGTGTGTGTATATATATATATATATATATATATATAGTATGTACAGTATATACATACACTTTTTTTCCTTTCTTCTTCTTTTTTTACAGTTTTTGGCCAGGAGTGACCCACTAAGTCAAGAAATTTTCCAGGTGTATCTTGGGAGCACAGGGAAGCTAAGTGACTTGCTCATGGTCACACAGTATGCAGGTGGTGGCTATGGAATTCAAGTCCATTTCTCCAGGTTGGCAGCTCAGTGCTCTTTACCACTGTGCTATACTTTCTTTCCGTTTCTTGCTTTCTTTCTTTTTTTTATTTCAGAAAACCTTTGCGCTAAAATAGCCCTTTTTCAAATGTCGCTATGTCAAAATATAAGCAGCCACAATGATTATACAAAAAACATTATTTATATCCACATATAGTCTTATTTAAGAACATCTGTATTACATTAGTTTTAAAAGCATTTAAAGTGCTTAAACAAAAAATCTCAAATGGAAGCAAATTCCAAACGTATACTGCCTCCACAGTATATTACAAATTGACAAGAAATCCTTTTTGTTAATAAAATGACTTTCTAGATAATCATTTCATTATGGTAGAATAATGTCTAGTAGTAGCACAGCTTGATGGCTATGTGCTGCAATTTTAAAGACAAAAAGCTCAATGCAAAATCATTGAAGCAATGGTATACTACTGTATGTGCATAGACAATAAAGCAACGCTTTAAAGAAAAACAAACTTACATCTACCCCCTAATGCAGGGTATCATGGGCAAAATAGGCAAATTACCATGAAAGAAGTTTGCCATGAATAAAAAGCATGATTACTATGGATGTGAACACATCCAGAAAAGAAATGCCGACGTTCTGTCAAATATAGATTGTCCTGTTTGGTACCGTAACAAAAGGCTCACTATGATGGAACACATACCATCTGTATTATACTATATACAATATATATATATATATATATATATATATATATATATTATATTATATTATAGTGGCACAGTAGTGCCACTATAGTTAGGGTTGAGTACCCCATTTAAGGTTAAATCTCAAATTTTGCACCTTAATAACTTTGTAACTATCCAACGGATGTGCCTGAAATTTGGAATGCATGGTTTGTTGCCATAGATCTCTGGATCTGGCAAGTTTCATTACGATCAGATGTACAGTTGCAGAGCTACAGCGTGCAAAAAACCGCATAAATTATGGATTTTTGCACATTTCTTTGCTTGCACCTACAGCCCGCACAGTTTGTGCGACCAGTCTGAAAACTTCAGGAAACATGCAGCCAGGCTCCCTGATGTGCCTTTCGAAGATTTCGTGAAAAGATATTAAATGGTTCAAAAGTTATTAAAAAAAACCTGAATCCCATTATAGTCTATGAAAAAAGTTAACAACAATTGCGACAGTGTCGCAAATGCAGTTTTTAGTGTCACAAATGAGCATTTTACTTTCATGAATCAGCCATTTTTTTTCCAGTTACAGCTCAGAAAAATGCTTGGCATTTAAATTTGGGACCCTCTAGGGACACAATTCTTGCTGTGTTCACCTAGTTGAGTCCCCCAGAAATACATTTTTAAAATTTTTGTAAAAAGTAGTGTCACAAAGTACTTTCACAAATGCAACACTTTCGTGATTTTTTTTTGCGAAAGTGTTGTGATTTGCTAAAGTTTGGCCAAAACAACAGGAAATCTTTGCCACCTTGCTGCAAAGACAACAGTTTGGTATTTTGGGCTGAAATTTGCAGGGAAGGAAGCCAACATCCCACAGATGTGCCTTTTGGTGGTTTGGTGCCAAAATATTACAGGGCTGCAAAGTTATGACACTCCGAAGTTGATGATTTTTCACATAGGATAACATTATAACGTCCGCTGTGCCTTTTGGGTCCCATAGCTCGAAAATGGTTTGAAATACAGACTTTTCATCACAGAAATGCTTAGTCCCCTGTTGGGGGGCTGAGTGTAAAACTAGCCTGGAAAGTTGTAAATAATATGAAATTTTTTTTTATGTTGTACGTTTCCTGAGATATAAGCAATTCACTATTCCAAGTGCTCATTTTCCTGTCCGAGGGCAAATATTATGCCCACATTCTTTGTGTTCACTGTGCTTCTGGATGCACCTCTTTCAGACACAAAGCATGGGCGTTAGCATTACCATTAGCGTTTGCGTTCACATTTGAGCTTGCTTTTCTGTTATCATTGGCATTAGCATTTCCATTAACATCACTGTTAGCGTTACCGTTTGCGTTACTGTTTGCATTTCCATTTACATTTGGTTTACTGTTATCATTTACATTTCCATTACTGTTACTGTTTGCGCTTCTGTTACCATTTGCATTTGTGTTTGTGTTACCCTTACCATTACCATTTGCGTCTGCGTCTACATTTGCATTTGTGTCGCCATTAGCATTATCATTAGCATTTGCATTTACTTTACCATTTGTGTTTGTGTGGTGAGAGTTAGGCTTGATGACCCCAACACACACCCTGATGCCTGTTGCTGGGGGTGGGGTGCGTGTGGGGTGCAAGAGGTGGTAACCCTAACACCGAATTTCCCTGCTTTTGTCACTGTGACACAACCCTGAGGCAATAACAGAGTGTTTTGCCATGAACATATATATATATATATATATATATATATATACACACACACATACACACACACACACCCGCGTGTGGGTGTGTGGGTGTGTGTTCAAATATCAACTAACCTGAATATTTAAAGAAAAACCTTCATGCTTTGCAATTTCACTCAGTAAGTAAATGTGTCTGAATAAAAGAACTGGCATAAAAAAGTTTAAAACAGTTTTATAATAATGACTATCATGGTTATTAAGAACCAAAATGTCTAGGGGGACCTTGCATAAATGTTTTTCTAAATGCACCACAAAAAAACAGTGATGTTAATTTGTTTTACAACACTTCCTGAAGTAAAGAGATCTTAAGAAAGGGGGTCCTAGAATGAAATATTCACAAATACATCATGTGTGCATGATTGGACTTATTGTACCAATGATGTAATATGAGTGCTTTATAAACCTCTACCAACTGCAGCCCTGACCACACTCACTTCACTACAAAAACATCTTGCATTCAAATTTCACTTTGCCTGTGCACGTTCAGTTATATCAGACTCATAACAGTGTTGGCTTATCCAAATCAAACATAATTGTAGAAATGATACTTCATATCATAATTTACATGATAAATATTGCAGCATGTAAGTGTCTTCTAGATTCAATTAAAGTAAATTAATTAAGTTTAAATAGTCTCACACTTTCAAGCCTGTAGGTTGTTTTCCTTGCATCTTATATTGTTATTACAATGTTTTTTTCTTTCTTGCAGGGAACTGTGAAGCTGCTAGTTTAATTCAACCAACAGTATCAATCACCAAACCAGCAGGGAGCTTTGCCTCAGTTAACTGCAAAGTGGAAGGCACCAACTTTGACAGTGCAATTATTCACTGGTACAGATTCCAGCCTGGGAGAGGGATGGAATGGATTTTGTACTACAAATCTGGTTCTGAACAAAAGACTGCAGAGGGCTTAAGCAGCAGGTTTTCTGCAGGCAAAAGTGTCGAAGAAAAATCCTGTATTTTATCTATAACAGACGTTGAAGAGGAACATCTCACCACCTTTTACTGTGCTTACTGGGACTACCACGGTGATACAGATCAAGTGAAACCACATTCAAAAACCCACCAGTAAACTGTAACATCATGGCAGCCCTAGATCAAGTGTAAATATAAGCATGGTGACTGAAAAGTACATGTGCTGTTATTAAATGAGGTATAAATCACTTTTAAAAATATAGAAACATCAAAACTATCTGCAGAAAAGAACTGCCAGGCCCATCCAGTCTACCCATAGGCCCTATACATTGTATGTGGCCACTGACCCTATGTAATCAATGGATTTATTTATTAAATGTTTCAGTAAGCATGCCATACAGAATAATTCATATGTGAACGTCACACATTCAGCATTACTGGTACAAAAGCATCTGTACATATATGACCATTAACCTTGTGAAGCAACAATGTGGTTATCTGGGTTCATTAAAAGGAAAGCTTTATATCCGATAATGTGCAGTTGCCATGCAATATATATTCTATCAATAGAATAGAATAGAATAGAATAGGTTTTTGTTTATTGACATGAGACACTTATACAGTTTAATATACACAAATCATAGTATTACATTTTATAATACAATAGTACTTTTATAGTATTGTGAAAGCACAAACTAAAAAAAACTTTATGACTAATATTTGAGATTCTTGCAGACGTGTTCACATATAAATACAGAGCAGAATGTATAATTCTTATATATTTCATATAAACATTCAACTCAGATAGACTAATCCCTTTTATTTCCTAATATAACTTCTTGAAATGGCTGCAATTTCATTTTTCAAACATATAAGCTTCATGCCTTGCAAAGTAGTCCATCCTCTCTATTTTGTAAAGGTCTATCATCAAGTTAATCCATCTATTTACATTAGGTGATTCTTTGTCTTTCCATTGCATCAATATACATTGTTTTGCAATTAAATACCTTAGAGAGACTACCTTTTTTGTTCCTGTGTCCCTCCCTCCATCATTGGGTTGTCTTCTAATAAAATGGCTAATGCCTCTCTTTTTATTTTTAAGTTGGTTGCTTGCTCTAGTATAGATATTAATATATTATTATTATATTATATTATTATAGATATTATTATATATTATATATTATGTTATATTTATATTTATAATTATAATTATATTATATTATAGTATTATTAGTGATAGTGTCCACTGCTAAATACACTGTTAGGCTCTAGTTTTGTTTAAGATGTAATCATTTCTTATCTTTATGTAGTCTTCATATCTCAAATTATATTTTGTTGTGTATATATTTTATTTATGTACTGCATCCTTACCACCTACCCCGGGTTGCACCTGGAAATTAACTTCAGCTCAGTGTGCCATTCCCAGTTACCAACTTTTAAATAAATAAATAAATAAAATAAAATAAATAAGTTGATGCTTCCCAACATTTTGCGAGTTTTTCATATGTTAGAAACATATGTGCAAGAGATCCAGGATTGTTGAGATATCTGGAGCAATTTTTGTTCATTTGACTATTAATTTTGTGTAATCTGGTTGATGTGAAGTATGTTCTATGAAGTATATTGAATTCTATTTGATACATCTTGGATGAATAGAATTATGTGACTGGATATTTGATGATGTATTCCCATGTGCTGTCATCCATTATAAATCCTAAATGTTGCTCCCATTTGCCTTTTAAGTGCATCAGGGTACATTAACTGGAGTTTTGTAAATAAGTGTATATGGCTGAAATGGCTTTCAGTTTTGGATTGGCCAGGATTGTTTCTGTATAGATAAGACTCACAGTGTGAGACCCTTCTTTTAAATAAAATCAGTTAATTGGAAAAAATATAAAAAAATTGCAGTTTTTGTAGACCATATCTAGCCTGTAATTGCTAAAAAGATGAAAGGGTCTCATTCTCAAAATAATCCTTAATATATATATTTATATATGTTTCTTCTACTCCCTTACGTGTTTTTAAATGTAAGGTGCCCAGAGCCTCTGGGAATGGGTGCCATAGAAATAAATCGTGCCTTGCCTTGCCTTAAATACGAACATATGAACATATGAAGAAGCCAGCAGAAGGCCATTTGGTCTATCAAGTCTGCTCGTAATGCAGGGTTCACAGCTTGAGCTAATGTCCCTACCCTCCCTCCCTACTAGCAAATATTCTGATACCTAACTGCTCCCAATTGTAAAAGCCATTATTTATTTATTTGCATGTTTGGGATTCAATACTGTTGAGCTGGAGGCTCGTTTACAAAGGTTCCCAGTCAGACAAGTAACAGAAACACATCAATGGCAACACTCAACAGGAAATAACTGACAACAACACAACAGAATTACATAAGCTACATAAAGCAAATATTGTTGTATTTTTCAAGAAGCCAGGTGCAGAGATTTCAACAACACTATAGGAGTGTGGTAAACACTTTTCTAATCTTAACTAACTTGGGGTCAGCATGGCTCCCAGGCTCAAGTCATTTGTGCTAGAGATAGTAGCAGCCTGAGGAGGCTTTGTCAAGTGTGAAAAAAGGGAGCTGGGAAAGGCAAGGTGTTGAGAGAGTGGGGGTGGAGGGAGGGGTTATAATGGGAAGGAAGATACAGGTTCATGAGGTGCATCAGCACAGATTATCAAGGGCAAGATGGGAGCGTAAACCATTTTTAAAGTGGCTTAGCTTTCCACAGCAGAGTAATTCAGCCAGAAGGCCATTTATCCACACTGGTCCCTGATATGATAGTGATCGCTGGGCAAATGTGGTACGCTTGCAGGGCACTTGAACACCACCTTTGGTCACTCTTCTGGCATTGACAGTGGGTTGGTGGATTGTAAATAGGCTTGAGGTGGTCTTAGGTGCAAGCCCCAACAATAATTTCTTAACAAACAGGCAAGCCTGGTATTTGATGTGTAGTTGAAGAGGGAACCACCCAGTCATTGAATATAACGTGCAAGTGTGGGTCAGGTTGTCGGCCCCAAGGACTAGCCTGCAGGCCTCATTGAGGAGTATTCTGACCCTTCTAAGCACAGAATCTGAATCAGCACTGTATATGAGCACCCCATAGTCTATGGATGATAGCACAGAGTTACATTTAGCCAATTTCAAGGCTTCAGGAGTAATCAAGTGCCTGTGTCAATAAAGGAACCCCAAGCTTTATATTCGCTGATTTTATGACCTGGTCCACATGTGAAGGGGAGGGTGTCATCTACGTGTACACCTAAGTATTTAAAAGTGCTGATTTACTCATGTTGATGTCCTTTTAGGCTTTGTACCAGTAGTGGGCCATATTTTCTTTTGTTGTGTGGCACTGTAAATAGCATACCCTTAGTTGTTTTGTAGTTGAGTAGTAATTTATTTTGTGCAAACCAGGCTTCTAGACTATGAAGGTTTGCCTCCAGTTCAGCAGTTATAGTAGACAGTTCCCTACCCAGAACCGAGATAACTGCAGCATCTGGGTAAAGCACCGTGTGCGCGAGGCAGGTGGATGGTAGGGAGTTAATAAAAAGGCTAAACAGGAGCAGTTTGAGAATTGATCCTTGTGGAACCCCTAAGGATACTACCCTCTGCTCAGAGAGTGAGCCATTTAAGGGCACACATTGTGGCCTATTTGAAAGGTAACTTTCAAACCAGTTTACGGTACATGTGGATAACCCAATAGTCAACAGGCATTGTAGTAGCATCTGATAGTTGACAGTGTCAAATGCTTTGGTGAGGTCTATGAATAAGGACCCCAATGCCAGGCCATTGTCCAGTGCATTGTAGAGCTGGGTAGTATATTTAACCAAAGCAGTGTTAGTTGAATGTTTTTTTCTGAAGCCGTGCTTCTCGGAAGAGAGAAGATTGTACATTTCAAGATATTCAGTGAGTTGATCTGAGACAGCTCGCTCCAAGGCTTTGGAGAGCAGGGGTAGCATGGAAATGGGTTTATAATTTGTCAGGTTGGTTCTAGTACCCATTTTTGAACACAGGGGTGACAAGTGCTTTCTTCCAGTTATCAGGGAAAATACCAGACTTTAGACAATCGCTTAAAACTTTGGTTAGATGTTTAGCCAACTCATTTAGGGTGAGGGCAACCATCTTGAAATCAATGGAGTCATTCCCCATCCAGGTTTTAACAAGGACCCACTTCACATACTTTAAGGTTTCAGACTTGGAGATCTGTCTAAAGTAGAAAGGTGGAACCCTTTGAGGAGGTGTATTAAGACACAGAGTCTTTCCAGGCATCGGGATGTTGAGGAAGTCACTTGGTAACACTGCACTCAGATCAGTGAATGCCACCAGATTGAAAGCATTTGTGAAATCTGTAGGCTCTTGTAATGTCTCAGTCACTAATACTATGAGATCAGGTGGGGCCTTGGTGGCTCTACCTGTAAGTGCTTTCAAGGAGTTCCAAAATTCCTTGCCATGACCCCAGCTGTTGTTTAGTAGTTCCTTGTAGTAAGTAGTTTTGGCTTGCCTCAGTAGATATGTGCATTTGTTTCTGGAGGCCTTATAGGCACAGCGATCAAGCTTTTTGCCAGTCATCTTGGCCTTGTGCCAGAGATTATCTTTAGTATACATGAGATCCAAGAGGGCTTTTGAAAGCCAGGGGTTAACAGACCCTCTAACTTTTTTTGACTTATAAGGGGCAAAGATATTGTACACATTTGTAACGTGTGGAATAGAAGAAGTCAAAAGCTTGATTTCCATCCTTGGTGGTGTCAAGCAGTGACCAGTCAATTAATCTGAGGTATATCTGAAGATGTCCAACTGCCCTGGTTTCACTGAGCAGGATCTAGTGATATTGGGGGCTGCTTAGTAAATCTATTAGTCCAGGTACATAAGACCGGGGAGTGATCGCTAAGAGAGTCAAGCAGGACTGATACATTGGGTATGTGATCGGGACAGTTTGTAAGGACCCAATCAATAAGTGTAGTAGTACCTGTTTTATAGTTTTGTTGAGTGGAAGAGGTGACCATCTGGGTCAGGTACAGGCTTGCAATTTGGTCTTTAGTCATTATCAGTGTATGAGGGTGTGAAATTGAAATTCCTGTAGATAGGTGTGTAGTAAGATTTCTGTTCTAGCCATTGTATGATATGACGAACATTTCTCCAGCATACGCACGTGGTTTATGTTGAGGTTATCCTAGTTCTAATACCTTGTGGGCTGTTAGTCTTGGTGTATTAACCTGAATGAAGTAAACTTCTTATGGTGTCATACTGATACATTGCTTGTTCCATTTTGCTACTGTATTAAAAGTACTGATATTATTGAACCAGTCTTGTATCTAAGATAGTTGTGCTGCCAAATAGTACCATTTCAAGTTAGGTAATGCCAATACTCCTTGCTTTTTTGAAAACCATAGCTCATTTAGACTTAGGGTTTTTTATCTGTCCAAAAAAATTGTGAGGTAGCCTTTTCTAGGTCTTTAAAATGGCTTGGTTCTATTCTTATTGGTAATCTCTGATATAAATATAGTAACCTTGGGAGAATATTAATTTTAATCACATTGTATCTACCTATGAGTGTTAGTGGGAGAGTTTTCCATTTTTCCAAGTTACTTTTTATCAGTGAGAGTAACAGTTAGTAGTTCTTATCATATACATTTTATTTCCCTTGTGATGGTGACCCCTAAGTATTTAAAGTGATTTACTACTTTTTTTAGGTGTTGTTGGTAGGGTTTCCTTTTTACAATTTGTTAAAAGCATAACCTCCATTTTGTCCTCATTGATCATGCAACCTGAAACTTTCCCAAATTTCCTAATAATATTGAAACATTCCAGTATGGATTTTTGTGGGTCTGTTAAAATAGCAAAGTATTATCAGCATATAGGCTTATGTGGTGTTCCTGGGATCCTATTTTAATACCTGACATGTTTTTGGAGGTTCTGATTCCTACTGCTAGGGGTTTTATAATAAGGGCAAATATTAATGGTGAGAGTGGGCAGCCTTGTCTTGTACCCCTGAATAATGTGAAACTTTGTGTCATGTTTCTATTAATTTGTACTGTAGCTTTTGCATTGCAGTACAGTGTTTAACCCCATGTAAGGATAAAAGATGTCAGTGTTGTGTTTTCTATCTTCAAATAATTCAAGCCACACCGAATGAATGTTTCCCTTTGGTTTAGTTTCTTTTTGCGAGTTTCATCTACTTCAATACATGTCTTCTTGCTTCAAGTTTGGTGCTATTCATTCAGTTCACATGCAGTGCTTATACAGAAAACTGTTATACTGAAAAAGCCAACACCCCAGTATAAACCAGTCATAAAACAATGAACATGTCTATTTTAAGCTGTGATGTACCTTTTTCTACAAAACAAGTTATTTATAGACTGTGTGGCTTGAAAACATGTTATTCATAAATGTGCTGGAAAACATGTTATTCATAAACATTATCTTGATAAAGTGTACTACAGGACATTTAATGTTGACATCACAAGACTAAAGCATCACAAAGCATTTAACTAGATCTTGTGAGAAACAGTGTCACAAAACAGCTACTCAAATATTGTGAAAGGTTATACTTGAGTAAAAATCAAAATGTTTGCTTAGATATTTTATAGGTTACACTTAAGTAAAAGTTATATTTCAGTAAAATGTTACACTACAGCAAAATGTTACACTACACTGCTTTTGCATCATTCTCATATTTTTGCAACTTCACTTTATTTTTATCTATACTGGTTTCCAAATTTTGTCTAGCTCATTTGGTTAAAACTGTTATTCTTAACCCTTGTTTTGCAACTTTCTTTCCTTCTTCCTTTACCTTTGTTATAACAGGAGCCACCTTCGGTTTCCTACTTCTCATACTACACTCCTTCTCGTTAGATTCCTCAGAGCTGGTATCAGAACTAGACTCAAACTGATGTCTTCCTCCTTCACAGGTACATGGTATAGGTCTATCCTTTTTTACCACTTTCACTGCTGCTTGTTTACAAAAGAGAGCCGCTAGGGGTTTTATAATAAGGGCAAATATTAATAGTGAGAGTGGGCAGCCTTGTCTTGTACCCCTGAATAATGTGAAACTTTGTGACATGTTTCTATTAGTTTGTACTGTAGCTTTTGCATTGCAGTACAGTGTTTAACCCCATTAATAAACCTATTTCCCAAACCAAGTTTCTTTAAGGACCATAAAGATAAAATCCTACTCCACTCTATCAAAGGTCTTTTTGGCATCAACTGTAATTATGAACGCATTATCTTGTTTGCATGAATCTACTGTGTTAATTATTCTCCGTGCAATTGTTCTTATTTTTCTTTCCTGCATGAATCCATTTTGATCTGTTTCTATGATTTTTTGGTAATATTTTTTTCCATCTTTTTTGCTACTATTTTGTAAATATGTTCATGTCCATTTTGAGTAAAGATATTGGTCTGTATGATGTGATTAGTTCTGGTTGTTTGCCGTTTTAAAAAAGATTAAAATTCTGGCATCATAGAATGAAGGTGGGGGTGTACATTTTTCCCCAACTATAATTATATGATTTCAATAAATGGTCCTTCAGTTGTTTTATAAATAATTTATAAAAGTCTGATGGTATCCAGTCTGGACCTGGGGCTTTTCTTGGTGGTAAAGCTGTTACTGCATCTATGATTTATTCTATTTAAACAGGTTCATCTAATAAATCTGCTTCCAATTGTATGATTCAAGGAAGAATAAGGTCTGACAGAAAATGCTGTATGGCATATGCATGAGCTTTGCCACTCTGATGTGCATAATTTTTGGTAATAATTTGCAAATGTTTTGTTCATTTCTTTTGGGTTTAGGGTGACATGATCAGGGTTATTGGGATTGTCACTGATTTGAAAGATTGCCCTGCCCAGCCAGTCTTTCTGTAATTGGTAAGCCATAATTCTATTGGGTTTATCCCCAATGCATAATATTTGGCTCTTGTCCTTGGTATTCTTATTTCTGCTTCCTGTGATATTATTGTATTGCATTCACCCTTGGCTGAGATCAGATTTTTAAAAATGGTTGGATTATGATCAGGGCCGCAGTAATGGGGGGGTAAGTGGGGAAGTTGTCCGGGGACCCGAGCTCAGGAGGTGCCCTCCTGAGGAGCTGGCATTACCTCTGTCATTAGCTGGTTTGGGAAATGGGGGCCCATTCCAAGTGACTTGTCCGGGGCCCCAGGATTCATAGCTGCAGCCCTGATTATGATTTATCATATGTAATGTTACCAGTTTTTTTAAGTTCATTTTCTAATACTGTCTTTCTTTTTGTTTCTTCCTTTTTCCTGTGGAATAACTTATAACCACTCCCCTTATTACAGCTTTAAAGGCATCTCAATTGGTGCTATATGAGTTTTTTTCTGGGGCTGGTTGAATTCAAAATATTCTTTGATGGAGGTTTCTATTTTTTGAATACATTGCTTGTCAAGTAGTAGAACTGGTTCTAATGACCATTGCCTATCTCCCTCAGTTTGGTTGGTATTTAAGTTAAGTTCCATTAGGGCATGGTCTAAAATTCTTACACTGTGGTATTTGGCAGAATTAGTACAATGTTGTAGTTGTTGTGTAATGATGGACTGGTCTATTCCTGTATAGCATTGATGGGGTACTGAGAAAAAGGAATATTATACAATGGCAAGAAAGAATGCTGGGCTCTGATTGGTCAATCTGGAGTTGGACCCATGATGTTTTCCCAGCATAACATCACAGATCTAGTCCCAGCACACACATGATCAAATTTCATCAGTAAAAAAAAATCACTCCACATGCAGATTAGGGAGATAGAAAAATTAGCTATTTACTGAACTCACAATTCCTCACTATATAAATTAGTATGCAGGCTATTTCTACAGTTTCCCACTACAGAAATAGGAGATGACATCTCTCAGTAAAGACATCTTGTCACCTATCAGTGTATGCACAATGCTGCATTTTGAAAAAGAATATCTGAGATCTTATAGCGTTGTAACCATCACAGAAATAGGAGACTGCACCTCCAAGTAAGGAAAAAAGGAAGATCACTTTATATTGTACCCAAATGCCTTGCCCTATACAGTTACATATTATGTGCAATACTGCCATCATAACTACCAAACAAGGAGACTGCACTGCTGAATAAGGAAAATTTAAGTTTACTTCTTTGCTGCTATAGGTAAATCAACATATTAGCTGCCATACTGCTGTGGTGCTATACTGCAGACACTACTACCAAAAAAGGAGACTGCACTGCTGAGTAAGAAAATGTATGTTACCTTTATACTGTATCCAGAATTCCTTGTTGCTGTATGTAAATTAGCATATTAGCTGTCATACTGGTGTAACCATTAGAAAAATATGAGTTAACCGATTTAAGTAAAAGGGATTACTATATGTCCAGAGGAAAGTGTATTCCAAAATGTATTTTTAATTGGCCCATTGTATCATAGGAACAATGCATGACAGAGTGTGTGTCGTGCTGGGATACATCACTTCTCAGGAGCTGAATATACTCAGTCTGCAACCTTGTTACCAACCACCCAAGGCATGACATTATCCCAGCACAACACACACCATGTTGTGCATTGTTGTCAGTCTGTTATTGTTGTAGTACTGGATTTAGTTCTGTCCATAAATTAAATAACTTGCATACTGTGTGACCCTGAGCAAGTCATTTAACTTCCTTGTGCTCTCAGGTTGCACCTGTAAACAAGCTTTCAGCTTAGTGTGTCTCTCCTGGTTAAAAAAAAATAATAATTTTAAATCTTCCATATGTTAGCAGAGTTGTTTTCTTATACCAATCATATTGTCTGAGAATGAACAAGATTTATCCAGCCTGCTATTTATCACTAAGTTGGAGTCCCCTCCTATAATGTAGAGGCCTTCAAAGTTGTTAAATATAAAGAAAAAATGTACTGTACTATTTGGAATTATAAGTATTAGGGGCATAGATATTTGCAATGGTGAGCATACCATCCATGGTTCTTATTTCCGCTATAATAAACCTACCCTCTGGCTCTGTGCTTGATTTATTGAATTTAATGGCCTTATTGTCCTTTTTAAAATCTTCTTTTAAGCAAAAATGTGTTTCCTGTAACATTAAAATATCTCCAAAAAAAGAAACAGGGGTCAGCAATACAGGGCTATGTAGATACCTTTAATATAAGGTTAAAATCCAACCAACGCACAGAAATGATATAGGGAGACGCCAGGTGCTGCGGCTACATCGCACCGAGAGAGGGTAATAAAACACACAATTAGTGCTAATATAACTTGAAAAACATACTACTCCAGAGCGAAATGCTTGAAGTATGTGGATTCAAGGAAAATAATTCCAAAAGTAAAGCAAAAAAGCGTCAAGCATGCCACCGGCGAAACCCGGAAGAGTCAGGCAAAACAGCGTCACCGCGTCACATGGACGTCACACTCACATCTACATATCGACTCTCACGTCTTCTTCAGAACGTGAGTTGATTCATATTTCATTGACTTAAATACCAAGGTCAATTAAGGAAGTGAGATTAAATAAAGACATACGGATAAATTAATATGATTACCAAAAAAGCATAGAATTGTTAATATAAATACAAAAAGGAATAATAAATTAACAAAAAGGGGAAAGAGCCGGACAAGTCATAATTCCCATATAACCTGACCAGAGCACGTAAAAGTCATGGCCAAGTATACTATGTAAGTGCCACCTTATAAAACCAAAACAACAAAGTGAAGTAAAATTATTACTATTACTACAAAACACAATAAACAAAAAAAAATATATTAAATAAACACCAAAAAAGGGACAGAGCCGGAAAAGTCATATCCCCAAAATATGGACAGAGCACGACACAGGTCATATCCATACATACTATCATTGACTATAAAAAACTATAAAAAACTATAAAGGGGAAGTTCATCGTTTAAACCATGGGGTACCATCGTATCAAGTTCGAAAATCCAAAATGCTTCTCTTTGTAAGATCCTTTGATTTAGGTCACCACCACGAAATCCCACTTCCACTTTCTCCAGACCAACGAATCTTAGTGTTGCTGGGGATCCATGTTTAGCTTCATGGTAGTGACGTGCTATCACATATTCCATATTGGCATTCCTAATGGCTCCTTTATGTTCACCTATCCTCAATTTTAGATTTTTTTTAGTTTGTCCTACATAACTAAGCCCACACAGGCAAGTCAGCATATAGATGACTCCTTGAGTGTTACAATTACTAAAAGATTGAATCTCATAACTTTTACCAGAACGTGGATGGTGAAAGGTCTTTACATCTGATGTGTTCGAACAATGTACACAACGTCCACATCTATAGTTGCCCTTTGGAAAAGAAGGTAGCCAATTTTGTTGTTGCCTTTCATTCACAACTGGAATGTATGAATGAACCAGCAGATCTTTTAACTTTTTTCCCTTTTTGTCTACAATGTTAAATACTTTCTTCGCTTTGCATCCATCTCTAAGTCCTTTAACATTCCATGTTATGATATTAATCATTTTAAAAATTTAACAAAACTGTTGGCATGCCTTTCCCCTGTAAGAATCTTCTGTATATCTTTCTGATTTGTATCAGATTGGATTGTTTTTGACTCTTTTCTCTCTCTCTCTCTGCTTTATTCCATTTCTTACTAATAATAGTCTGGATTTATAACTAAGACTATTATAAGCAAATGTAGTATCTCCTCCCCCTATTTCTGCCTCTCCCTTCCCATTTCTCATCTTTTTACTCTGTAATCCATATAAAATATACCCTGCTATAAATTGAACAAATTCCCCCCAGAGATAGTCTACTTGTTTCCCATTACACCAACAAAAGACAGCTTTCCTTGAACCACCTACCTCCTAAGCACAAGGAGTTTCAAAGAGCTCATATAGTTAAGCATATTCTAGCATCAGAGATGAACCACATAAAATAAAAAACAAGTAATGAAAAAAAACAGTGTTACCTACTAAACAAGGCAAATTTCATGGTGACCGAGGATGCACTTATCCAGGCAGCATTCCGCATCATGGCATCCAGTTCTATCTGGAAAATAGAAAGGCAAAGCAATTATACTGAGATAGTCATCATTTGTTCCATATACATTAATCCTCCCCCCCTCCCCACTTCATTCATCAACACATTTTTTTCTCTCCCCCTCCATTTAGAAAAAGTCAACACAAAGTCTACATCATCCCCCTCCTTTTTTATGGCTGCAGTGGGCGTAGCCCTGCAGATGTTTTGCTTTGAGAAAATTACTCCTTGAATAAATTACTTTCAAAAAAACATGATAGAGTGTTAAATATAGTGTCCTCCACTGAAGCCTCATTACTATGCTGCCTGTGTGTATATGGGAGTTTGAGAGCACTATTGTTTCTGTGGCTTAAGAAGTTAATTGATCCCTCCCCAGTACTGCCGTTTTTTTTGCAAGTTGAAACCTCCTCCAAAGTGTTTTATGGGTCTCTTTTTTGTTTAGTTTCAGTGCTTAATTTACTGCTTTTTGCAAACTGAGAAACTCCTGCTTTGCTGGTATCCTTTCCCCCACTCATACAGAGGTGCAAATTCCTTTGCCAGCTATTGGATGACCACAGCTGCTAAATGATTAGATTTGTCTATAAGTACTGTCTTCTACGCAAGACACAAGCAATTGAATCAACACACACACACACACACACACACACACACACACACACACACACGCAGTACCCTAAGCAGAACACAGCTGGATAAGGTACCAATATTTAGAAAACGTATTACACTTTCCCAAAGACTAACATTGTGACTCCTGCTGCTGTGTTCTCTCTGCTGTGGCTGAGCTATAATAAAGACCCTGTAACAAGACACTGGCCTCCTGCATGGGCTATTAGACATCAGAGCAAACAGCACTCTGGGAAGACTCTCTGGGGCAAGATGCAATAAAAGAAACCTGAAAGGCATCCCCCAGTGGCCATAAAACAGCCAGGGAAAGATAGAAAACACTCCTCTCATAGTCTGAGCAGAAAAAAAAAACACTGGGATGAAGTAAGAACACAAAAAAGGTAATAATGCATGTATTTTCCTAATTTTAACATGCAGTTTTCCTGTAATAATCCACAACAAGGTGTGGGTTGGGCTGGGATTTACCCACACCTGACAAGTGACCAACAACAGCAGGTGTGCATAAGTCCCAGTGCACTCCACACTGTGCAGTGGATTACTGTGATTGTACAACCAGTAGGAAGTAAAAAATTAAAAAAAGTTATTCTAATACTCAATTTCTAGAGAGGAGCATAGATGCAAAAGGGATGAGGTATTGGGTTTACCTTTAGATGTCAGCTGTCCAGGCATATCCCTGTCTAAATCAGTCTTATCTTAAATCAAGACAGTAGCCATTTCATAGAACCATGAGACTGAAACTGATTACTCAATTGATAAAGTTGTGCTGGGCAGCACATAGCTAGCTAAACTGTGGCCACAATTTCTGTCTCAAAGTTTTGTGAAATGTCTTCTGCCTTTCTTTATTGCTTTGTTGCAGAGATGCCAAAATTGATATTGCTGGACATCTGACAGCTGGGTAGCCCTTCACACCTACATAGAAAATAATTTATAAGACATTACCTCCTGACTTATAGGGTTGTTATTCCTTTGATTTCTTCCATAAACTTTGCTACTCAACCTAACAAATTTGAACTGAATAGATCAGAATCTTGGTCTAATTTAAAACAATTGTATGACACAGGTTTATTACTTAGAAATCCTCAATGCAGCACTAAACATAGAGAATACAGGATGGGCAGCTATGCACAACCAGTGTCTTCTGCCACAGAGGGGTTCTGATTCCCTCTGACCAAGAGAGCGAAGCTTGAGAGGTTCATGGGAATCAGAACCCTGAGATGACTGAATGCATTGGTTATGCATAAAGTTACTCATCCTATTTTTTTTATAGTGTGTACTAGTATTATGTGAAATGTGTCAATTGTTTTTTTTCTCTCTTTCATAATGATACTGACTTGTGACATCTCTAAAGGTTCCACCACCCTTTCTGTGAAGAAATACTTCCTTAGTCTACCCCTTCCAACCTCATGTCATGCCCCCTCATTCCTGGACATCTCCTTTTCTGAAAGATGCTATCTTCTAGCACCCTATTTATGTTTTTTAGATATTTGAAGGATTCTAACATATCACCTCTCTCTCTTCTCTTCTCCAGGGTATGTATATTGAGGTATCCCAGTCTCTCCTCATATGACTTTTAGTGCAGGCCCTACACCATCATTGTTGCCTTTCTTTACTGCCTCCACCCTGTCTATGTCCTTACAGAGATGTGACCTCTAGAACTGGATACCATATTCTAAATGAGGCCTCACCAGTGATCTGCACAGTGGCATCACTACCTCCTTCCTTCTTCTGGTGATACCTCTCCCTATGCACCCCAGCATCCCACTGGCTCTCCTCATAGCCTTGGTACATTGTTTGGCCACTTTTAGGTCATCCAATATGATTTCCCCAAATCTCTTTTCTGTCCGGTGACCATCAGTGCCTCCCCCCAACCCTGCAATCCTCCCCCTGGGTTCCTGCAACCCAAATGCATGATTTTGTACTTTTTTGCATTAAATCTCAGCTGCCACACTTCGGACCATTCCTTCAGTTTACCTAGGTCCCTCCTCATTTTTTCTATCCTTCCTGGAGTGTCCACCCTGTTGCAGATCTTAGTGCCATTCACAAAGAGGCACACTTTCCCCCTCTAGCCCCTCCACAATTTCACTTATGAAGACATTATAAAGAAATGGCCCTGGAACTGATTCTTGTGGCACCCTGCTGGTCACACTCCTTTCCTTACATTGAGCACCATTTACCATGATTCTCTATCTTCTATCATTCAACCAGTTTCTAACCCAGTTTACCACCTTGTGACCCACTCCCAGGCTGCCCAGCTTGTTCACAAGTCATATGTGGAATGGTATCATAGGTCTTACTAAATGGAATTCATGTTTATGTTTAAGCCCATGAAACACCCATATCTAGTTAATACATTTGCAGCCATAGTGGCTCTGCCAGAATTTGTTTTAATTGTTGCTTTTCAATTAGCACAAGTCTGGAATAGGGCTTTCTGGCGTTTCCCTTCTAAGATTTTCTTCATGACTTCTTCCTCCTCATACATCCAAAAATGTGGAAAATATTTTTTTTAGAGATAGTATTTGTTGTAGTGACATTGGCATTCCTGCAAAGGGGTTTTAATTTGAAAAGTGCTATGCAGAAGGCTGACAAGAACTTTCCGCATTGCTGTTTTCATTTAATAATTTCTCTGCTTCTTTTGGGTCCAGAAAAAAGCACATTTTACCTTTATACAAAAATCTCAATTTTGCAGGATTAAGTAAGGCATAGCTAATTCCGCTGGCCCTCAGAGTAGCCATGACCTAACTAAAGGACTTTCTTTCATTCAGTGTTTCTGAACTGAAGTTGTGGAAGGCCTGGAATTTATAGCCCATTGCTTTTAAACCCCCCTCGCGGTCCTAGCCTTCCTTAATATTGGTTCATTGTCCTGAAACTTGTGTGGTTTCACAGACACAAATCTTGGTCTGTCTGTACCCTGCTGTTGTTTTCATGCTCCAGCTCTGTGTACCCTGTCCAAAGAAAGTTTCTGCCTGGGATACTCCAGACCTGCTACCTCAGTCAAAAGTTCCTCAGAATATGACAATGGGTCACCTGGGCCTTCTGCACCTTCTGATATGTGATCTAGTTTTATATTACCCCATGTGAGCATGGTCTTCTTGGTCCTGGATTTTTGTTAACTAGATATTCTAGCTGTGCAATATGCTGGACTATGGTTTTCTTTAGTAGGGGCATTGAGTCTTCTAAATCACGAACTCTTTGTACATCCACTGTAGTCCTAAATGTTAATGCTTCCAGTTTAGAGTTTATACCAGCCACTGCTTCTGTCAAGCATTCCAAAGTTGTTTTTTTTATATCAGTGATACCTAACATTTGTTTGAAACAGTATGGAGAAAGGTACCTGTTCTGGCAGTGCTGAGTGTGTGCTGAGCTGTATTGTAGCTCCTGCTCCTTCGTCCACGTGTGCACCCATGTTTGTCCTGGTTGTTTTACTGCTTCCTTGCTTGTTAGTTACATACCCATAGTTGGTCGATTGTAACCCTGTCCCAGCTATGGGACCCGTGTCAGGGAATTTCCCCCTTGGTGTTGGTTAATTGTTAACCTCTGGTAGAGCAGACTGAGGTGTTACCATTGATGAGTGCTGCCGTTTCTCATCCTGATTTGTCAAATTCTCCTTTGACGCTGTGTTGAGTTTGGAAGTTAAAATTTCCATCTACTTCTTTCCTGGTCTGTGTGCTCTGTTGCACAGTTCTGAGGTTGCTGCTGAAGTGCCAATTTGGGTGTCTATCAATTCGCCTTGGGTTTCTTCTGCAACTGAAGCCAGGATAGTTTTTTTTGCCTTTCCCTCCTGCCATTTTTGCTAAGGTTAGCTGTCATCCACTGGATATTGCTGGTGAGAGAGAGAGAGGTGACAAAAGTGTAGGTACAACTTTTGTGTGTATTCTCCAATGCTCCAGTAGAAATGTCAGCGGCTGGTGGATATTGGGTTGCTGTGTATTCCAAGTTCTTCTTAGGCAAACAGGAGTGTTGGAAAAAGCAATATCACTCAGTTCTTTTGCTCTCAGTATTTGTTTTGACATGTTTTCATTCTGCCTGGCTGAGACAGAGATTCAGCATGTGGCATCTCAAACTGGTTCGGAATAATGCTAGAGCTCTCGTCCTCCCCACTCAGGGTGACTCCATTCTACCATCTTGGATCCTTACAATAGAATAGAAAGTTGACACAAAGAGGGTCTAATTACAAAGTTAAATTCTCTAATTGACTATATGACATAAAGTCTGGTTGGTCTTGATAGAGCTAGGCTTCAATCTGAGTTTAGTAACATCAGCTCTAGTCTGCAGATGGAATAGAGCAGAGCATGAAGGCAGGAAAGGTTTAGTTGTGTTAAAAGGCCACCAGATACCCAATCACTACATGGCTCAACAATATAAAACTGGTTACTCTGGAGTAGGGACAAGTGTAGTCACTGCTCTATGACCTGATCCAAAGTAAGCCTCAGATTTTTCCCCAAAAGGTAAGCATCATTGTGATATAGATCCTTAAATTATTATGTTATTACAGTGTATCCAATACCATCAAGGACATAAAGTTTGGAAGTTCCTGCATGGCTTAACCCTTTCAGCTAAGCGTGACATTTTGTGACTGGTCCAGTGGTGCTGAGGGCTGAGGTGCTGGATGCCGTACTTTGCACCATGCTAGCAACCGGTGTTCGGGAATGAGCATGGGTCTCCATGGGTTGGCAGGTGAGGAGAAGGATTGAGCATCCAAAGGACTGCTCTCCTTCTCTGGGGGGGGGTCACGACAGTCGGTGCAGGATTGCCTCCTGGTGGAGGCTGGGAGGCAACATGCTCTGCTGTACATAGGGGTGGAGCTGGGGGCAGACATCTGGAGGGAGCATGTGCAGACGTGTGAGTACTCCCCTCTGGCTGCGTCACTGCATGTTCTCAGCTCCAGGGGGAACCATCCAAGAAAAAGGGGTTGGTGCCTGCGTCGAGTGGCTTGATGGCTGTCTGTGTGTTTCACCATAGTTGTCCAGCACACAAACTGGATCCGTGTTCTGTGGGGAGTTGGAGGGCTCCCTGTGGCCCTACTGCAGAGGGTAAAACTGTAGGGGTAAGGTGCTGGGCAGTTCAAGGCAGAGGCAGATGGTGGCTGGAATCTCCGAGGATGTGATGTCAGGGGGAGAGCAGACCAGATGGCCAAGAAAGGAGATAAAAATAAAATAATAAAAAAAAAAGAGTGACTTTTGAAATACCAAACAGGAAATGGGATGACAAGGGCAAATACCCAAGCCAAGGTTTACACCCTCATTAAATGTACTATGGGTGCCCAAAATAAATATATATAGCGTACCTGCCCTGTCATCACACTCAGTCCATTCCTGCTTTGGCACACCCTCTGAGCTGGGTGTGTTTGTGTTCCCATGGTGACGCACTTTCCAGGGCACTCAGGCAATTGCCTGCCTTTCCCCTAACTGCCCTACCTGGCTACGTATCAGTGGTGCTTAGCAGCACCTGTGTGAATCCATAGGGTGCAGGCCTGCATTGCCATGGATATGGTGATGCCAGTCACTGTCTGCAGTCCTATCCCGTGTCATGGGACTGCCCATCATGGCCAAGCTTGGTCTGCTCCATGCCCTGTTCTCCTCCATGTTGTCACTGTCCTGGCCTGGGTTATGCAGTCCATTCCCCCTTGTGGTGGCTTTCCCCTGTGCCCAATGTTGGTCCTGCCATGCCAGGTGTGCCTGCCGCTGATTGCCCGCTCTGTGCCAGGGCCATTCGGCAGATCGGTCCTGGAGCTGACCCTTTCCTGCTGGTGGGTTCCATTCCTTTGCCATGGTTATGGTCGCTGCCATGCATGTGTCCACAGTGCGGGCGCTGCCACCTCCTGGCACTCTAATTGCTGATGCAGCTTTCTACCACTGGGCACCTGGCACCCTATTCCACCGGTACTGTGCTTGTCAGTGTGCTCTTGTGGTCTATGCCCTCCCAACGGTGCTGTGATTGCAGCGCCCTGCTGCCGGCACCCTGACCACCCGTAACCTATTTAAACACATTAAACTGGCAAATGGAATCAGATGGTACCATTAAACAATTGATGATTTGTTGCAGGGAGCTACCCTGATTGTACTCACTGTACCCAAAAGGAATGATGCTGTAGCTGCATTATGGAAGACCTGTGGCTTTCTCAAGCTGTTGTTGGGGACTGGGGCCGACACAACTCACCTCCGTTTCACAGTCTTTCCCTGTAGGTTGCTGCAACCTGCATTTGATTGCTGTGTGGGAGCTAATTCCCCAAACCTGGTCTCTTGCCAAAATGGTGCATCAGCTGGTACAGAAACAGTCTGACTGGGGCTTTGGTGGCATAGGCCCAGGCTGGAAAATGTCTTTTTAGCAATTTAGTTATTGTGCTGGGGATCTCTCAGATGGAGTTCTAGAAAAGCAGAAAACCCATCGGTGAACTTCTCCACTTGAATACCAGCTGGAGACATTCTCCACAGAAATTGGCTCCAATAACAAAGCAGGAGTCCCTAGAGCACTTTTCACACTGCCACTGGTGTCACCCTGAAGTGACTGGAAGAACAACACTTTTCCTAATGATCAGGCCGGTTTCCCAATTCTAGCACTGGGCTACAGAAACCACACAATCTACTTCTTTTCTGCAGAAAGCAGTCCTGGATTCAATTGATTCCCCACTTGGGATCGAGCTAGGTCCACAGGAGGCAATATAGGCTGTGAAGTTTCTCTCAGCCCACACACATAGAAACATAGACTTTGATGGCAGATAAGGACCATTTGGCCCACCTACTCCATATTTCCCTACCTATTGGATAAGCTGCAGATCCTAGTTAACCAACAGCCTACTTCTTCCTACGCCCCACAAGAATTTTCTTATCTCTGTCCCATGCATTCTTGAATTCCCCCACTGTTTTTGACCCCATGACCTCCTCAGGAAGGCTGTTCCATGCATCTGTGAAAAAAATACTTCCTCACACTGCCCCTGAGCTGTCCCCCTCTATCTTCAAATTGTGTTCTCTTGTTCTTGCACATCTCTTTTTCTGAAAGATGCTACCCTGTAGGACTTTGTTGATTTCCTTGAGGTACTTAAAAGTTTCTATCATGTCCCTCTTCTCCCTCCTTTCCTCAAGAGTATACATATTAAGCTCCTTTAGTCTGTCTCCGTATGGCTTCTGTTGCAGACCATGCAGCATTTTAGTTGCCCTCCTCTGGACTGCCTCCATCCTGCCTATGTCATTGCAGAGATGGGGTCTCCAGAACTGCACACAGTACTCCTGATGGGGTCTCACCAACTGTCTGTACAGAGGGATGACAACTTCCTGTTTTCTACTTGTGATACCTCTTCCTATGCATCCCAGTATCCCCCCAGCCATCCCTACTGCCTTCTCACATTGCTTGCTTACTTTTAGGTCACCTGATATGACTACCACCAGGTCCCTTTCTATTTTTTTGCTGTTACTACCTCCCCCTCATTGTGTACTCTTCCCCTGGGTTTTTGTTTCCCAGGTGCATTACTTTGCACTTCTTTGCATTGAATCCTAGCTGCCATACTTCTGACCATTCCTCCAACCTTGCCAAGTCCCTTCTCATCCTTTCCATCCCCCTCCCTTATGTATCAGCTCTGCTTCAGATCTTTGCGCTGTCTGCAAAGAGGCACACTTTTCCTTCCAGTCACTCTGCAATGTCACTTATAAAGACATTAAAAAGGAATGGACCCAGTACTGAACACATGCTGTTACCTTCTCCGTGGCTCGAGCAGACTCCAACTCAACTTTTTCAACATAGTCCTGACTGAAGTTTGGGATCTCTGTATTCCAGTTGGCTGCCTTTGCTGTCAATCAGAGTCTGAGAGCCCTCATTGGTCAATTTATTTGCCAACAAGAAAGTTCACAGCTTTTCCCTCAAGTCACTGTAATTAGGACCCCTTTAGGACCCCCTGAAGACCCCTTGGTTCTGATAGGTTCAAATGCCAAGTACTGAACCAAACATGGTGGCTCTCATAGTGGAGGGACCAGTAGGCAAAGCAAACAACTCATTTACCTAGTAACAGTAAAGATTTAGAACTAAACATTTACAGATTTTAGCAGTGCTCCCTCTGCTTTATCAAGTGACTGCAGAGTGGAGTGAATTAAGATTATGCCTGGTTGGTCATGAGCCTTGATTTACTCGGACCCAGGCCAGGCTGTAATACACCACACACAAACTAGATCTCTTAAAGAGATAGCACAGCTGCATGGATCTGCACACTCAAGCAGGTTAACATCAGAACATTACTGTACATGAATTTACATCCCCTTTCTGTGCAACTCACAAGCAGTGGGCGTCAGAGGAGCCCAGGGAGAAACTCAAGGTAAGCCCCCAAAATTGGGGGGGTTACATGTATGCATAATGCATGGGGCCCAAGATGCTCACAAGATGGCCGGCCCAGTGGCATTGAGGGTTGAGGTGCTGGATGCCACACCTCATGCCACGCCAGTGACCCAGGTTCAGAAGTAAGCCCAGATTGTCGAGGGTTGGCAGGGGAGGGAAGAGACTGAGCATCTGGAGGACTGCTCTCTCTTCCCGGGGGGGGTGCTGGGGACAACGTTCACTCAGGGAGCGACCTCTGGTGGCCTCTGGAGGTAGCCAACCGAAGTGACATGCTGTATACCTGGGGGTGGAGCCACAGCAATACATTGCCTTGCTAGCCAGGCTCCACAGGGGTTCACAAAAAATACAAATACCCCCTCCTCCCATTGATAGGCAATGGCACCTCCCACCATTGGTCCACACTCCCAGAGTCAGACTCGACTCTTCACAGCCCCTCTCCTCCCCAGGCTGGAGTGCAATACTATAGAAAGAGCACCCTGGGCAGGGGCGACCCTTCCACAGAGGGCAGACCTGGGGGATGTACTAGTGCTGGTTCTGGGGCGGAGCAGAGAAACGGTCAAGTCACGCAGGGAGGTTGAGACCGAGGACTCAGTAGGATGCTGGAGAGAGTTTGGTGGGGTAAGGAGGGAGCAAAAATACAGCTCAAAAAAAAAAAAGATGCTCACAAGGCAGATGTAGGAAACAAATAACAAGTGTTTATTAAATGTCAAGAACAAGGTCCTGGGGGGAAGAAATTGATTAAACAGTTGTACTCTGACCCATCTTAGGTGCCCTGTGTAGGCTTGACCCAATGCTCTTGGGCACCCTACACAGGAGCAACTAAATAAATGGTTTGGGCTAAAACAAAAAAAGCTCAGCTAAGTATAACCCATAAAACAGTGCTCAGTCCCACACCACAGTGCACAGTACAGTAACAATCACTCACTTTCCTGCCCACTTGTACTGGGGGCACTGCCATTTCCCCACTGGTACCAGTGTTTTACCTTTAGTTTTGCTATAGAACTCCCAGTGCTGTGGTGTAAGCCCACAGGTGCTGTAGCTGAATGACAGGTGGTGATGTACTTAAACAAATAAAGCAATGCTTTAAATTAACCCCTAAACATAAAGGCCATGCAACTGCAAAAATGGCTGAACCTCAGGTAAAGTATTTGTAACTTTTGGCCCAATTGCCAATAATTGTTTTCTTAACTCTTTTACACAGAGTCCCAGGTGCAGGGGCAGTCCCCAAATGTACTCATGGTTCCAGTGTTATCAGGCCTTCATCATGATTCCTCTCTTTCAGCATGTGCAGGTCCCTGTCAGCTGGCCAGTCAGTCTCTCCAGTCTCTTTGGAGGTATAGGTCTCAGATGACCCTTTGATGCTGTCAGGGGTTCTTCTGACTTCAGCAGTCAGTTGGCAACCTCCTTCTCTTCCAAGATAGATCAGTCTAGGAAACCCTGGCCACATATGCAACACTTTACATCCTGGCATCCAATCCCTGGTGTGCGACAACTGCCAGTGTCTGGCTCTAGCACTGCCTCTAGCACTGATCCGCTGTAGCACTGACTGCCTTGCACTGTCTGTCTGGCTCCTCAGCTGCTGTTAAAGTTAATCTCAGATAGTGCAGGAGCACAGCAAAGTATTTCCTCAAGCTACAGGCTTGACGCTGTGGCTGTCGTGCTGGGATAACATGCTGTTATCCCCTTCTCCTGAGGCAGGAATTCTGCTTCTCCTTCACACAGTTCCATTCAGACAGATAAGCAGTATGATGCAGCAATCTCTGCATCCTATCTGTCTGGCTGTACAAGTGTTCAGTGGCCTCCTACTTCTGGCTGTGGAAGTCCAAAGCAGACTTCCTAAAGCTGGGATTCCAGGCAGTTGTTCTGCCTCTCTGATGTGCTCCTCAACAAAGTCAGATGCAGACTGACTAGTCCTGTCGTAGCCCCTGCCCTTGGCTGTGCAAAATCAGTTTCCTATTGGTTCTGATGGTTATCAGTCAGGCTGGGAAGTCCTAGAGGTCCATTACTCAATTACTTATTATACAATAGCACACAAAAAAGCTGGCTCCTGATTGGCTATCTAGCAGGATTTACAACATGTAAACCCTACTAGTACCCAACAGGAAAAAGTGCAAGCTGCACCCCCATCCTCTATATCCTCTCAAAATCAGTCTGACGCCAAACATCAAACCCGTGTGCCGCCATCTTCCATACCGTTGCTACCGACCACAGTAAATTTCAAAAAACAAAAATGGGATGCTCCTTTCAAGTCATAGACGAAACGGAGCTGCATGAAATATTTTCAAACATTCCAAGCATCTTTCTATGAAGAATGTCTCAAAACTCTTCTCAGGACTTACCTGACACCTCAGCTCGAGCGTTCGAGCAGCCAGCCTCTGCAACTCCTTCAAATCCGGCAAAGGTTTCCACAGCATACAATACTATCAGGAACTATTTTTTTCCTTCACAGCACTAAATCAGCATATCAAGCACGTTGTCCTAACAATCAATAAAACCTATAATAAAAATATTTAATTTTAAAAAATTCTAATTTTTAAAAAATCCTAATTGTATAATAGCAATATCCCACGAGAGGCTGTGGGTGATGCCAGGATTTACACACAGGTGGTGTGTTGCTGATCCTTTGGCTCCGTGGGTAAATCCTGGCATCACCCACAGTCTCTCGTGGTATATTGCTTAATTAGCCCACAATAAGGGTATTAAGACTCACAAGATATTTTAGCCTCCCAGAGGCCTCAACTGCTTGGTTTACAATCTGACCCTTGATAGCTGCCAAGCCAGGGGTTGTCAAGATGGTGGCACCCTGAGCAGCTGTAAGGTTGTTATGTGTGTATCTATGTATGTATGTATATACTGTGTGTATTTATTTATTTATTTAATTTTGTTGACCAGGTAGATCACTGAGACCGAGTTCATTTTTAAGGCGAGATCCAGGTTTAATTACACAGAGGCATATCAGAACCATTTAATGCATTCATGCAACAGTGAATTACAATGGGTTATATACAGTACATTCATGACCCAGAGCAAACAGGGGTCAAACAAAGTTACATACATTTTGTGTTGATTCGATAAGCACAAAAATGGTCTAGAAGATCATATAAGCACCTGACCAAGCAGACCAGGTAGAAAAAGTAGCATTTGTAAAACAAGTGCAGGTATTTCACAATAGTAAATCACAATTTTAGGGGAGAAAACATATCAGCGAAGGCAGGTGCATTGGTTACACTCCAGTAATAGGGCCTTTAGTCCTTTCTTGAAGCCCTGGGAGGAGCGGTCTTGGAGGGTAGGTGGGAGGTTGTTCCATAAAGATGGGGTAGTAGTGGCAAAGGGTCATTGCAAAGTATTGGAACTCACCCTGGGTACATCTAGGAGTGTACAGTTTGAGGACCAGAGAGTCCTTCTCTGAAGCTAAGCAATACGTCCTTCAAACTTGGAGGAGCAGTGCCTTTTATCAATTTAAATGCCTAGCTGAGCAAGGGGTACTGTAGTCTATCCTCTAGTGTGGGCCAGCTCATTGATTTTAGAATATGGCAATGATGCCCCCTGTGAAGGGCTCCAGCTGCAAAATGACCAGTTATGTGGCACGGCATTTTGAACTTTTGCATTTCAGAGATCTAGACAGCTATGAGGACTGGGGCACCATACAACAGGACAGGAAGTAGTGTGCAATTTGTAATTGCTAGCTGAGATTCTATCATGAGGAAGTCATTGAGGCAGTAGAGAAGCCCAATTTTTTGAGCAGGAACTTCGTTAATCCTTCTACATGGGGTCTTAAGGTCACTTCTTGGTCCAGATGTACTCCTCAGTATTTAATAGACTCCATCACCTTGATAGGAGACACAAGCAGGGAAGTAATGAACAAGTGCTGATGGACTGAACCCACGTGCCTGGGACCAAACAGGACAGTCTTACTTTCATAGAATTTAAGACCAGTTCCTTTTTTTTGAACTAGTAAATGTTATTGAAAGTTGCAGACAGGAATATTTACCATACAGACATGCCATCTAAACTGCATGCATAATTCAATAATACAAAGAAATCTCCCAACTCATGTCCATGACTATAACTATTATATGTGTAACCCCCAAAATGCAGGCTTATCTGGTCCTGGGAGCTCTGGTGGGACTCAAGTGCTGATGCCTTGGGCACCGTGATGGTGGCAACATCTGTGCAGACCCAGCCCCATGGTGCAGAAGGGGCCAGTGGTGCAAAAGTTACAGTGTCTCCGTACCATGGCCCCGAAATGCAAATGGATGATCGGGGCCACTCAGGGAACAAAAAACAGAAAAAAAGGAGCAAGCCATGGCAGCCGTGCACCTACCGTGCATGCGCTACTTTGGGGGTGATTTAAAGGCACAGAGCTTCCATGCGGCCGACGCAGCCCAGGTGAATGAGACAAAAGGGGCTGTTACATATAGAAAACCGATACTTTATGACATATCGCTACTGTACTAAACCTCTCCAATTCTTCTTTCATAGGTTAAAGTTCATTGCCTCGATGAATAAAAGCAGGTGTCTGTCCATTGGTAACAGGGTGGTGCCCCAGTCCAAAAAATCTGCATTGTCTGCTAAATGGCTGTACCAAGCCAGCATCACCCAAATTCCAAATGTGTCAACCCTGTTTGCTACAGGTCACAACATGAATGAGTCAAGAACAAAAAGAACAATCTATGAAACAAGAAAATAATTGTTTAAACAAATAAAACCCACTGTCCTGTGTATTAATTTCCCTGAACTCAAGTAAAAGAAGCAATGGGAATATAGGAGAGGCCACTTGCCCAGCAAAACCACCAGGGGACAGTATAAGCATACCTCTTCCTCTAAAACCACCCAACAGCTCTATGCTAGGAGCTGTTTCAAAATTGGTATACCCTCCCTAACCTCACTAAAATGATAATAGAGAAGTCATCGTGTATTAAATTTATCTAGTTATAGGTACAGTTTGGCTGTAATGGCTTCCATACTTTTAATACTTTGTATATTACAAAGCCACTGATCAAGGCTTGGTTTATTAGGTGTAAGCCAATTTTGTCTTATCACTTTGGTGGCTGCTGCCACCAAAATATAGAATAAGTATTTTGCATCTGAAGTGGTAACCCCCAGGCAGTAGGCCTAATACCATATTTTCAAAAGTGCCCGGGGGGGGGGGCAGATTCAGGCACAGCATCTGCATCATCCCATCCATGATGTCTGCCTAAGATTGAATGTAATTCTGGACAATCCCAGAAAATATGATAATGATTCCCTACCCCACCACACTCTCCAACACCTATCAGAATGAAACCTACCAAAATGCTCAGAGATAGGCGATGTAATAAAGAATCTTGCACAAACCTTCCAACAAAATTCACACCAAGATGAGGAGCCTGTGGTCTTATGGCATGCCTTGTCAGATTTTCCCCCAATTTTGGGGGATCAGTGTATATCCAAGTTCCCTTTCCCAAGTAGCTTGAATTTTTCTACGGCTACCTGACACTCATCCTCTCACAACATTGTGTATACATGAGAGATAAATACCCTACTAGGCGAGGTATGTCCCTTAGACCAAACTAGCTCCAGTCCAGAGTATGGTGGCTGCTTTACTACCACAGTCACAGGCCCTCTTACAATGTAATTTTGGCATTGTAAGACTATGCTGAAGTCAGATGCATGCAGGTGCAATTCTCACTTTCAAGTGGTTCAATGTGTGGTATATAGCATGATGCTTGTGTATATTTATGAGATAACTGGTATGCTTGGTGTTTAAGACATGAGCTTTGGTGCTTCTCCACATGCCACCTTCTGTAGAATAGTGGGTAGATGTAGACTTAAGGCCCAGTGGAGAGGGTGAGACAGGAGTGCAGGAGAAAGAGGAGGAGGCAAGGGAGGATGGAGGCTGCTGCTGAAATGCTCGAAGTAGAGCGAGAGGTGGCCTGCTGTTTAAGTAGGGGATGGGGGAGGAGCTATTCCCTCCCCATTGAACAGCAGACTAAAAGTCTTTCAGTTCAATGTGTGGTTCATAGCTTGGTGCTTGTGTATACTTGTGAGCTGACTGGTACACTTGGTGTTTAAGACATAAGCTTTGGCGATTATCCGCATCCCACCCTCTGTAGGATAGTGGGTAGGTGTTAAGGTCCAAAAAGAAATAGCGAAGTGACTACCTCCTCCAACTCTGGAGAGTGTGATCAGTAGCATGCAGGAGAGGAAGAACCCACTTAGAGGGAAACCTCCAAGGACCCATGGCTACTGACCTGCCCATCCTCTGGGCATACTAAGAGGAGAATAATCGTAAATGGCACTTAGGTTTAGGTATGGTTATGTCCAGGAGTTCAGTCTGATGTTGCTGGTCAAATAGTCCTGTTCAAGGTCTAGATAAGCAGGAAGTCAATGTTGCAGATGAAGGATTGAGCAGATGGAATATCCAACTTGGAATGATGTCCGGATGCTGTGACAATGGTTAATCCGAGTCTGAGTTATGACAGTTGTACATCCATAGCATGGCCTTTGAGTAAAGATAATGCTCCGTAGTGGGTCTGTTTGTTGGGAGGACTGGAACCTTCTACAGGTTCACCATCACTGTATTAAGACATAAGCTGAGCCAGATGGGGCGATAGTCATTGTTGAGATGGCGGGACCCCAAGTGGTCCACCATTGCAGTAATATGGAATAATGCAAGGTATGAAGGATGAGAGTCGCAAAAGGCTGACTGAAATTACATGACAGTACTAGTAAGGCCCATCATGGGGCATGAGTAAATGAGATGGTGGGACCCCACGTGGTCCGCCATCGCCATGGAGATGTTAAGCATTGGAACTGGAACAGAGGATGGTGGATTGTAACAGAAGGCATTAATGAACTGATGATGATAGTAGGCTCAGAGGTATGCTAGCTGGGGACTGAAATTCACATGGAGTTCCGATGAATGTAGTAGTTGTGTTTGAGTGATGGAAAGTCTCAGGTGGCCAAACTGGGAAGGCGAGACCCTGACGAGGGTCTGCTGTAGTGCAAGTAGATGTACATTTGAGTAGAGAGGATAACCCCTTTTTGAGGGGCAAAATGAACTATTGGAATGGTGAAACCCCTACATGGGTTCACCATTGCCATAGAACAATGACTCTGAGGTGAGGGGGCGAAAGTCCACCAAAAACTGTAATGTGGTGAATGGTGTTTGAGGAGGGCCCACGAGGGTGCATTGAGAAGGGATAGCAGGATGTAGCTGCATGACCAGAATCGCTGATTAAAGCATAGTCAGATATAAGTCCATAATTGCTGTCCTGTTGCAAAGTTCAAGGTAAAACGAGGGTCACAGAAGTTGGACTGCAAGACGAGGAAAACAAGGAAGACTTTCGAATGGCATGTAGAAGAGGGATTGCGGGACCCCACGTGGTCTGCCAGTGCCATAGTATATATCGATCGGGGTGTTAAGGGGGTACTCTTGTGAGTGACAGTGTATTGCAGTCCAAGGTAAAGAAGGTGATACCCTCGCCTATGTACTCCTGAAGTGATTAGGAAATACTTTTTAGCTTATGGTAGGGCCCTTTTGCAGGGCATCTGTTTTGGGATGGCGGGACCCCATGTGGTCTGCCATTGCCATACCACTGAGTAGTGCATGATTGGGATGGCAAGACCCCATCTGGTTTGCCATCACCTGGTATGGAGTAGAGTATGTGTGGGATGGCAGGACCCCACATGGTCTGCCATCGCCGCAGAATAGTCTGAATTAAGATACAGATGCAGGACCCCCCGTAGTCTGTTGTCATGGTAGTAGCATAGTTCCAAGTAAGGAGGAAGAGACCTAAAGTAAGCCAATCTGTAGTAAAGGGTGCTAGATGAAGCAATGAATTGTATCCTATCGATTAGATGTTGAGTGGACTGGCAGGATGCTCCATGGTCCATCATCGCTGTTGCAGGAGTTGTGCATGAAATGAAAGGCGGACCCCTTGTCCCATTGAGGAATGCATGATTGGGAAGATGAGATCCCATGAAGCTCACCTCCGCCATGATGAGGAATAGTACATGATAGGGAAGGTGGGACCCTACGTGATCCGCCATTGCTGTATACAGTAATGTGATGATTACCGTCGAGAAGTGCGTGATAGAGATGGCGGGACCCCATGAGATCTGCCATCACCATACCACTGAGCAGTGCAGGATTGGGAAAGCGAGACCCCATGTGGTTCACCTTCACCATGGTAAAGAGTAGTGTACGTTTGGGGTGGAGGGACCCCAAGTGGTCCACCATTACCATGATATAGAGTAAAGAATGTTCAGGATGGTGGACCCCACGAAGTCCAGCATCACTGTGGTGTAGGGAAGGATTTATTCAGAACGACGAGACCCTGTGGTCGACTCTTAAGATAAAAAGCATAATTCATGTGGGGGGAAAAGTTCATGTGAAATGAGGCAGATGGGCATTGATGACTTGAATACATGGAGAGGGGCATACTATGCCACTTGAGTTTCTAAACCAAGGCAGTAGCTGGGACAGGAATTGTGGATGCCATGACAAAAATTAGTCCTTCTGGCACTGTAACTAGCTGATTTATTAACCATGGTGCTGTGTGTTGTCTCTTCATTGCACTGAAGAAAGAGAGAATGTAACCTGTTGGTTCATGAGTCGCAGACAAGAATGGAGATAGGACTCCTTGACTGAAGCTGAGCTGGTCTTGCAAGGCAGCAGCAGAATGTAGATATGCCGTTGGCCCTTTAAATACCGTGTATGCTATGCAGCTTTTGCAATGGACTAGTCCACAAAGGAGGGCAAGATCCCCTCATGATTCTGCCAGTAGCAGATAAGGGGCATAAGCAAAGAGTAGGTCCAGTCATAGAGTATGTATGGTTAGGAAGGCAGGTGTGGGGGGCGCCATAGTAGATGCTGGATGGTGGGACCCCACGTGGTCCACCATCGCTGCAGTATGGCCCTAGGTAAGATATGAATGACAGAACCCCTTGCTGTCCATCATCACGATATGAACGAACAGATCCAAATAAGGAGGACAATCTGATGAGTCCACTTGGGGGTTAGGAATAGTCTCGGGAGCTAACACATTCCTAACAACTGTAGCGATCTTACCATGATCTGTCTGGACTGAAATATCTGTCCTGAATGTGAAGGTCTGTGTCTGGTAAAGAAGCAGATGCAGTAATTGTTCAAAATAACAACTGTAGCTCGGTACTATAAGGAGGCAGTAAACTTGGGTAGCAAAGAACTTAATGGTGGTGAAGCGCATAATAGATTAAAGTTCTTGGAAATATAGTTCTCCTTGTCTAAATGTTTGATGTGGTTTTGCTATAACTTTGTAGGGTCTTCGTAAAGGACAACAGAATTTACATACATGGGGAGACTGACTGAGAGCACTGACATTGTATATTGCTGTAAGAGATTGCATTCCTCGATAGAAGCCACTTGTAGATGGTAGAACTAGCTAGGACTATGTTCCTGTTATGCCTGCAGTGTCCAGGAATGGGATAGCATTCTTATAAGTACTTTTCCATGCTCTTTTGAGAGCCTCAGTCTTTTCTAGTATGCCGATGTATATCTCTTTAAGAAGAGCTTCCCCATGATCTTGATTAACAGCTTGCATGTGGTAGCTAGGTTCCAATTCCTCCTTATGTTGTATGGAGTACTGGAAATACTGGGCTGGCAGAATTCCAAGCATAGAGGACAGGGCAAAAGCAATGCAAGGAGCGGCAGAATGAAGGCCAGGTTGGAAAGCCACAGAAGCAACGGGACGATCCAGGAGGAGAACCATGAGAGCAATGTTGGTGAGGAAACAGGAGTGAATCCGGAGGGTGTATGGAGGCGGCATGGCTGCAGACAAGGAGAAAAAAATGCAAAAAGGAAACTAAATGAGGTAAGGAAAGGAGGGGGAAGCAGGCCGGGGAAGGGAGGCGACAGGAACAGGGAGCACAACAAGAGTAAAGAATGGTGAGGGTGACACACAGAAGCAAGAAACAGGGGAAATGAACAAATTGGAAGGAAGGGAGAGCCACAGCCGACCAACATGGAGTGCCACCAAATGCTCAAAGCAGAGTGCGAGGCCCTGCTGTTTGTTAGGGATGGGGAGAGCCACCCCCCATTGAACAGCAGGCTAAAAGCCTTTCAAATACACTACAGTGGCATCATCAACAACCAGTTGCAACAAGGTAAGCTGGGGTGGCAGTATAGATTAGAGGTTAGAGGAATGAGATGTGAATGAGCTTGATACATCCAGCAGACCAAATTGCATACTGTGTGACTCTGAGCAAGTCACTTATCTGCCCAGTGCTCCCAGCTTGCCCATGAAAGCAGGCACTTGTGCCTAGTGGACCTTACCTGGTTACCAAAAGAATAAAATAAAAAAAAAACATTCCTTGCCCAGGATTGGAAGTGAGTATCCCAACATGCTGCCACAAAATTTGGTAAATACTGCAGTGGTTAATATTTCCAGACTGGAGTGGGGATTTCCCGTCTCTGCCTAACCTGAAGCCACATGCAAAGACTTTGTCAGGTCCAGGGGTTACTGATGTTTTTAAGCTCAGAAGTAGAAATCACCCCAGGGAAGAATTTTGAGTTGACTGTAAGCATGCGTACCCTTTTCTGTTTCAGGCCAGCCCACTGAGTCTTCTGACACTAGCATTTTTAACAAGAGCAGTAGCTGTGCTGCCTTATAATATTTGTGGAAATGTGGAAAACCCCACCCTCCTTTGTCTTTACTTTCTGTCAGTAAGAGTCATTGAATTCGAGTTTTTTTCCTAGCCCAAATGAAATGTGATCATTTCCATTTCAAATCTTTCCAATCTTCAGAGGGGATGGGTATTGACAGTGTGGAAAACAAAAATAAATACCACAGCAGGACATTCTTTTTTATGGTATCATTTCTGTTATAAAAAGTAAGAGGGAGAGAATGCCATCGATTAAGGTCTGCATACAGTTGGTCTTTCAGTGCATCATAATTGTATGTATAAAATTTGGATAAAGTTGTTGGAATCTGGATTGCAAGGCAGTGCACCTTATCTTTTACCCATTTACATGGTATTTGAGCCTGGATTTGTGCAGTAACATTCCCACTAACCCAGAGTACCTCTGACTTATCAGTGTTTACTTTAAACCCTGAAATTTTTTCAAAGACTGTAACAAATGAAATAAAGGGAAGGGAGGTTTCAAGGTCTCTAAGATATAATAAAGTATCATCTGTGTAAAGTGAAATTTTATTAGAACAGCCATGAACTGTGATCCCTGTATCCTCCAAGTCATCTGCACCACTTCCACTAAGGGTTCCTCACATATGGCGAACAGAAAAGGGAACAAAGGGCACCCCTGCCTTGTTCCTCTTTCTATTAAAAAATAGTCTGTGAGGGACGGCCTACCAGTGCAGTGGAAGAACTTCCATCTGTGGTGCTGATGACCAGGGTTCAGAAGCGGACCTCGGACACTGGAGGATCAGCAAGGAGGGAGGAGGCTGAGCATCCCTGGGACTGTTTGCCTTCTCCAGGGAGGGAGGGAATGTAGTACCCAGTGCCTACTGACCTCTAGCGTTGGCAAGGGGGTGCAGCAGTCCAGGACCATACTGGGAGCCTGTCAGGGTGGGGACCGGTGGACTTCTGCACATCGGGTACAGAAGTGCCACAAATCATGCACCGAGGGCATTGCACAACTGACCCTGTGTCAGACAGGTGGGGAAGGGGTACACACAAGGACAAAAACCCATGGAGCAAGCCCCATGATGCCAGGATCCTGGCATGTGCCAGGACCTAGCTGATATAGAGGGTGGATCTTCTCCCCTTAGCAGCATCTGAGGGTTAAAAATATGAGCATAAAAAATAGTCCAAAAGAGTGCCATTTACCCTAACCCTTGCCCTTGGCTGAGTGAGAGAATGATTACCCATGCCAAGAAACCCTGACCGATACCCATGTGTCCCATAACTGTTTTAGATATGTACAGTTAAGGCAATCAAACGCCTTTTCTGTATCAAGAAAAATTGCCAACTGAAGTACTGAGATAGAGTTTTTATGGGATAACTATTTAACAGTCTCCGAATGTTATCAGAAAGATCCCTGCATGGGACAAAACTTGTTTGGTCAGGATGAATAAGAAGTTTTATGCATCGCTGCAATCTTTTTTCAAGAATTTAGTAAAGAGCTTCATATCCTGGTTAAGTAATGAGATTGGCCCATACACAGCACACATATCCCTCACTTTTCCTGGTTTTAGCAAAATTCACTGACCTACGCAGCCAGTATAGTGTTATGCTTGTGCAACTGTGTTAGTTTGGTTTTGGCCGTTCACAGTCTCTATTCCAGAGGAATTACCACCCTGTAGGGTTGCAAAAGGCAAGGAACCCTCGGAGAGGGTTCCACCCCTAGAGATGCCACGGGATGATTGCCATGACTAAAGGTACCTTAGAAATCCCCAAAAGAGATATAATCATCCACAAAGACAGAGGCAACACAAAGCATATGAGCAAGCAGTAACTGTGACATAGGAGCAGTAATTGTAACATAGTAGTAGAGAAGCATAGGCAGTTTGATAATGCAGTAAGATGCTCAGTTGGATAACGTAACGACTGTTCAGGTTTGCATAGCATGATACTGATGGTTTGAGTTGAGATTAGGGGATCCCCTAAGGAGAGAGGGAATGGCAGAACATCCTCCGCCTCCATCCAACGGCGGAACCTACCTAAAGAAACTAGGGGGAAAACACAATGCTGACTAAGTGTTATGACCTAAGGCGACAGAGGAGAGAAAAAAAAACTATGAGGATGAAATCTCTGTGGATCCAAGGCCTAGATTGCCTTCCCTCCAGGCTTGGGATAGTTTATTTAGTGATAGCTCTGCAGCTGCAATTTGAAAACCCCAATTAAAGGAAGGTGGAAAATATTCCAATTTGGAGGAAGGCTCTCAGTCAAACCCTCTACGGGAACTGAGTGGAAAGTTGCGAGAAAACTCTGCAACAATACATGCAACCAAGGCACAGGAGGAGAGCAACGACTGCTGAGGCACTCACCTGGCCTACCTGCCCTAAACTCAAACCAGATGAACCAGAGGCAGTCGTAGGGAGAATGTGGTGAAGGTGCCTTACTAGGAAAACCACTAAAGTCAATGGCTAATGGTTATAGTGGAACACTAGAGCCAAAGGAGATCATCATAACCACCCTTCACCGCTAGTCTTATATTCTATACCAGAAGCTGCTGTCACATAGCAGGCAGCTAAAGCCAAGCCCAGGGTGAGGACATTCTCATCTATGGGCCAGTTGAGAAGGATCCCACCCCAAGTTGGACACGCTTGAGAAGCGGACTAAATGTAGAGTGAGACCATCGGCTGCAGGAACCCTGTGCCAGATAGAATGGCTGGCATGCCCCAGAATTGATTAAGAGCTGAAAAGCTGATGAGCTGAATGAGCATGGCATGCTAAGATTGTAATGAGCATTGAGTGCTGAGACCTTGCAAAGTCGAATGCAAATTAAGTGCAGCAGAATCCCAGAGGCTGAAGCCGAGGGGATGTCAGAAGGCATGAAGCAATGGTTTGTGTAAGCAAGGAGCAGCAGTTGTGTAAGCAAGTGTGGACTTGCATGTAGGTCAGTAAACAGAGTAGCAATAAGTGGACCTGCATGTAGGTCTGCATAACATAGGGCAAACAGCACTGAATAGTGGGGCAAGCCAGCCAGGCATTTCAAAGCCAAATCAAGGTGACAAACTCTGAGGATTTTTGGTGGCGAAGACAGGATTTAGAACAGAAATAATTAGCCACATAGGTCACGACCCCCCAAGCACCTCCCAGTCCCCGCTTTAGGACAAACAAGAAAGCAATGGAAGGGCCGAGAACCGCATGCAGATATAAAAGCTAATTTAATAGCCTCAGCAGGAGCTTTAGCTAACCTCAGAGTAGAACAAGATACAAGCAATGGGAGTAAATAAAGCGGTAGCGGGAAGCAATTAGGCCTGTGCAGCAGTAGTGAAAACAACTGAGTACACTGAGTTGTAACTGCAATAAGCAAAATAAAAGAAGGCACAAACTCTCTGAAATCACTGTGACCAGGCAGTTCAATGAGACTGCTGCAATGAGGTAATTAGAACAAGCATGATTGAGCTGTATAGCTAGGTTCAAGTACATCTGAGTCAGGTGAAAATAATCGAGTATGCAACATGGAGCAGCTATATTTGAGCTGAAACACATAGATCAGGTTTGCAGGTGCAGTGCAAGTCATTTAAGAGTTGTGAGTAACTGAAAGCAAGCAGTATGAGCACTGGAGTAACAGTGTGCTAGGAGCTTAGAAACAAAGCCCCCCCCCCCCACAAAAGGAAAGAAGCACACACAGCTGAAGGCAAAATACAAACTAGAAGCAGGAAAATAAACACAGAAGCCAGCAGAGGCAAGCAGAAACAGCAAGATGGGGGTCACAGGGCCTAGCCAGCCAGGGAGGCCCAACCAGCTCAAAGGACAAACTGACAAAGCCTTCGGCTGCAAAGAAAAAATGCTTCACAATGAGGCTGAGAGGAACTGCTTATATAGCTCCGGAAGTGGGAATGGCTGGCTGCTTGGCCACTGAACTCCAGGCAAAGCCTATCCAACTGATATCACGGCTTCCTGTCATGAGCCCGATATTTTTCAATCATCCACACAGGCATTAACTACGTTTGTTAAAATCGGGACCAATGTCTCTTTAAACACTTTGTAAAATTTGGCGCTATAGCCATCTGGCCCAGGGTTTTTTCCATTCTTAGATCCATTATGACTAATTCAACTTCCACCTCTGAGATAGGGACATCTAAACTCTCACTAATTTCTTAGGGTAATTTAGAAAGGTTCAAATGAGCAAGAAAGTTTTTAGTCTGAAGTTCCACCACAGCCTCATTCTTGGTTTCTCTATAAAGGTCCTGATAACATTCTTTAAAACTAGTAACTATTTTATTAGGTGCACTCCAGACTTTAGTTGGATCTTGCTACTCTTTGATCTGTAAAACTGTTCTCTCTGCCATCATTCTTTCTTAACCTACAGTCCAAGAGATGAGCTGCTCTACTTCCCAGCTTATGATATTTGTGATTAGTGAAACATAAAAACCCTTCCGTCCTCCTGTCCTCCATGTCTTTTAACTCTTGCCTAGCATTTGTTAAAGCTCTCAGTACTTTACTGCTCCCTGTATTATGCTTGTGTTCCTTTTCCAAATCCTGTATTTTAACAGTTTGCAGAGGCACAACTAATGACCTCACCTCGCACTACCGCCTTAACCATAGCTAGTATCAATGTTATCGAGCAGTCCTGTGAGGAATTCTCTGCATAAATGTCCTTAATGCTTTGGGCTATTTTGGATGTAAAATACCGATCATTCAGAAGGAAGACATTGAGGCACCACAAAAACTTTTTATGTGATTAGGTTGATTTAAGATTTGTTAGACCACACCTTGAGTACTGTGTACAGTACTGGAGACCACACTTGTAGAGGGACATACAGTTCCTGTAGAGGGTACAGAGGAGGGCAACTAAGATGATAGGAAGACTAGGGGATTTGACACGAGGACAGACTTGAGGAGCCTGCCTGTTTTCATTGGAGGAAAGGAAAGACGGGGGGGACATGATTGAGGTCTTCAAGTACCTCAAGGGAATAAATAGGGCAAGCATGGAGGGAATCTTTAGACTAAAGCTGGGAGGTATCACCAGGGGGCATGGTTTGAAGTTGGAAGGTGGAAAGGTGAGGGGGGAAAGGAGGAGGAGGTTTTTCACTGAGATGGTGGTGGACCCTTGGAATGCACTGTCTGGCAAGCTGGTTCAGAGATCCACAGTGCAGGGCTTCAAGAGAGGGTGGGACAGACACAGAAAGTGGATGTATCAGATGATGGCCTGGCCCAGGAGGGTGGGGATGGATGATAGGGGTTTCTGGAACACAAGGAGGGGGGAGGGCCTTGGCACCCAACTAGGTACCTGACGTTCTAGCAGACTCGATAGACCGTAAGGCCTAATCTGCTGGCAATTAGTATGTTAGTATGTTAGATCAAAAAAGTATGCAAGAAGGCTTTTTGCGTGACTAAGAGATATATGCATGAGTATGAATTCTGCACACAAGAAAAAAATGCATACTCCCTTTCTCCTGGATGTTACATCCTCCAGATCTCAATAAAATAGTTTCTCCACTAGACCTTTAAGAGTCTTGGTTTGAAAGCTAAACGGTTACTGGAGTGCCCAGTTTACTTGGAGATAGAGAACACAATTAAATTCTCCCCCTATAATAACTTGGCCCTGAGATAAAGTTGTCACCTTGCCAAATACTTCTTTAAAGAACCCAGATGCACAAACATTAGGGGCACAAATATTCACAAAATGTATAACTTCCCCATGTAATGTGCTATAAACCCTGGCAAATCTGTTCATCAGGCCAGTTTCTGAGGAACTCACCACAAATGGCCACCCTTGTTTAATCAAAATTGCAATGCCTGCCTTCTTGCCTCCTGGATGAGAAGCAGTCACCACCTGACCTACACATGCTCTTCTAACTTTATGGGGCCTGTGCACGTACGTAGGCCATTACATCAATCCAGCGCACACGCGCCCAGATGAGGGCATGCACTAGGGGTGCATAGTGGCCCATGTAGCACAGACGCACAGTCATCCACAGATGGTACATGCTGAATGCCCGTGGGGGCACTGCTGTATAGCAAGGTACGCTGAGAGTGTCTGTGTGCACACCCAACACCACACTGACACCTGGTGAAAAGCAATGTACCCACCTTCATGAAGCCCTTCACCTTCCACAGGTCATGTGCTTCCCAGTTCTTGGTGTAATTCTCCTCAGAGACCACCACAGGTCCTAAGGGAACAGTTGCATATGGTCCAGGATGATAGCCACCATAGCCAGTCGATAAACAGTAGAGAGCAAGCAGTAGCTGCAATGTCGCCACACAGTGCATGTGTCACCGGCACATGCGAGGGCATGGCACACCATGGACTGAACACACCCCCTTAAAGGTGTACCCAGAGTGCCATGTCGGTACAAAGGGGACCGCATTGTATGGTGCACCATGCTACAGGAAGCAGCTGTGGTAGTGGAGGATGTGTCCTGGGGTGCTAGTGCACGCACACCTGATTGCAGACCTGTTTGACAGGTGTTGTGGGGGGGATCCATGACCAAGGGTGTTTCAGACATGGATCGACATTGTGTCATGGAAGGACACACACTGCATTGAAAGGTTATGTTTCCCATGGGCCACTGTCACACAACTCTGTGACAGAGCCCATGACGTGGTTGGCCTGAGGACACGATGGTCATGGGCAATGCCGGTGGGGACCAAGGTCATGTGCATGCTGTCATACTATGCAACAGGCTCCTTCCAGTGTGTGATTGGTGACACGCTGGGCCTAAGCCAGTCGTCAGTGTCCCAGGCCATTGCACAGGTGATGGATGCCATGGTAGAGCACGTGAGGGAGCACATCTGGTTCCCCATGGCAGCGGACAAAGTCCGTGCAATGAAGCAGGCATTCTATGACATGCACGGCATGCCCAAAGTGTGTGGGGCAATTGATGGCACGCACATTGCCATACTGACACCTGTGGAGAATGTAGAGGCATACCACAACTGCAAAGGGTTCCACAGCATGAACTGCCAGGTAGTGTGTGCTGCCAAGGGTATCTTCACCAAAGTATGCACTAAGTACCCAGGGTCATCTCATGACTCCTACATGCTAGACTCCTCAGGACTCAGTGCCATGCTGCGGGCAAGGCAGCTGAATGGATGGCTAGTTGTTGTCAGTGGCTCAGTAGGTAGCACACTCGCTTCTGAGGCAGGGAGATCAGAAGGCTGTGGGTTCAGTTCCACCATCTGGCACTTGGGTTAATATCCATTTGTACTGTAGCGCCAAGCATGAGGGGCGCTGCACTTGAGGTGCCGTCTTTCAGATGAGACGTTAAATCACGGTCCCATCTGCCTGGACTGGTGGTAGTTCAGGTGGATGTTAAAGATCCCATGGCACTTATCGAAAAGAGTAGGGGAATTTCCCCGGTGTCCTGGCCAAATTTCCTTCATTCACTAAAAATACCACCAACAGCTTAATCTGGTTCAAGGTCAGTTGGCATTCATCTGTATCCCTTCCCCCCGGGTCGTGCCTGAAAATAGGCAGGATTTTACTAGTGCACTTACCTGGTCAACAAAAACTAAATAAATAAAAATAAATAAATAGTTGGTGAATATGCCTACACCGCATGCATTGCACAATCTGGTACATGGGCACACTACATGACTGTAATACTGTGTTCCCCCCTTTACAGGTGACAGCGGGTACCCACTCTGGCCATACCTGATGACCCCCATCCTGTCCCTGGCAATGCCTGTGGAGGAGGCATACAACACGGACCACAGAAGAACTAGGGGCATGGTCAAGAGGACCATTGGCCTACAGAGATACACTTTTGCTGCCTGGACCATTCCGGGGGGATGATAATGCTGGCCGCCGCAAAGGCATGCAGGGTATTCACAGCATGGGCCATGCTACACAATGTTGCTATGCACTGGAATGTGCCCATGCCACTGGTACAGCCCGCTGACCCTAGGGATGATGGGGCTGGTGCGATGCCATGCCGGGAGCTACGGATGGTGGGCAACCATGCAGCCAGGCAGGCATTTGTCAATGTCATGTTCCGGCACTTGTGGTATTCATGTTGCATGCATGCATGCCGGTGGCATGAGCGGCCAAGCCATACCAGTGGTGCTATGCCGTGCAGAGTGATGTAGTGCACCTCTGTGTGGCACTCCACATGATCCAATGCAGTGTGTGACCCATGCATGGTGGTGGGGGGTACACAATGATGCAACAACTTACTGTGTGCACCCGTGTCAGGGGTGGTGGGTGCATGCATTCCGGCGTGAATGGCCCCATGTGTCCAACCATGCCTTGCTGCATGCCACATGGGGTGTGGTTTGGTGGCTGCGGTGGTTGTCACTGTGTGTCTGTGTGGACAGCATGCATGTGATTACACGGGTGGGGCACCTGTCAAGCATGGGTGGGAGGCCACTCCCATGATGGATGGTGGGGTGTGCTGCCTATGGTGGTGTGCCACATATACTATGTTGTGTGGTGTGGTGATATAGTTACCATGTGACTGCGTGCCCAATGTGTGCCCCAGTTGGTCATGCTGTGTTACCACCTTCACCGTGCATTTGCTCAATAGCCACCATGCATGTTCTGATGACACTGTGCAACTGAACAGACTGCAGTGTGCATCTTGGGTTTCAACTGTAGGCGCATGGATATACGCACCCCCAGATGGCTGCTCAGTGCCTGTGACTGTACTGTGCCATGTATCCTGCATACGTCCTGTGACAGGTCTGTGTTCACTCAATCAGCGCCCCCCCAGCAGTGTCTGGGCTGCATGTGTCTGCCTGTGTGACGGCCTCAACGTGGCTTCTTTGGGGGCACCGTCCAGCGGTGTGGCTCTAGTGTCACTATGCACAATGCCCAGTGTCACCTGTAAGGGGTGTGGTGGTGTGGGCTTCATGTCATTTCAGCCATGTAAATTCATCAAATGACAATTACAGTGCATCAGTTTTAGCGACTGAAAATTTAGCAATGCTTTTTTTTTGTGAATATATTTTTCAGCGAATGTCAGAGAACTCAGCGACTGCATTTACAAATGCATCACTGAAATGACATGGAGCCCTGTTAAGCCCTCTGGAACCTGCCTTTCTGCCTGCTGCCATTGATGTTCCCCTCCAGCCTTAAGGACTTGAACTACCTCAGGGATCAGAGGAGGAGCAGCACAGGAGAGCAATAGGATATCTTTGTCCCTCCGATAGCAAAAGCCTCCATACACCAACAAAGGCATAGCCCTCTGGCTTCACTAAGTGATCCTAGTGACACAGGGTGGCTGTGCCCCCTGCACCCCCAGGCCCCCCTATCTATAGGATTCTAACACCATGGTACACTTCGACACAGGAGGTAAACAGCTAATTCCTAATCTGTGTCATGTGCTTTCGCTGTAATTACTGATCGCCGAAGTTCCTCAATCGCTATTCTTTGCTATTCACCATAATTGTAATTGCTGAATTTCATTTGCCATATTTGAATTGCTGTTGTTTTATCATGCAAATGACGTGCTACCGCAGTGTGACACACTGCTGTGCCTGGGCCTGGTCCTGGCATGGCGTGGGTAGGGACCACTGCATGACGTGTCCATGGTGTGAAGTGGTGTGTGCAGCACAGTGCATGAGGGTGCTGGGTGGGCCTGTTAGTTGCACCTGTATGATCTCCTGGGCAGTGGCACATCATTTGATGCCCCTGCACATGTCCTGGGCTACCTCTGTCAGGCCACTATCTCACCAGTGTTGCACCTCTGTTCCTCAAGCAGGTCCCGTTCCAGCTGCTGCTGTGTGCCACTATCTGGGTCTGTGCATGTGCAGCCCTGCTCCATCTCGCCAGCTGGGTTGACCTCCCCTCATCCTCAGTGTTGTCAGAGCCAGTCTGCATATTCCCTGTAGGGGTGACATTTCCGGCAACCATCACAGGTGGGGTGCTGGTGACAATGGGCATGCATGGGGGTCGGCGGGTGCCCTACGGGGGGGCCGGGTTGGCTGCCTCTGCCCAGGCTGTGCCCCTGCTCCAGATGCTGCCTGACTCCCCAACACCATGTCCTCCTCCTGCTGCACCACTGTGCTCTCCTCATCTGTGCTACTGTCCATCTGGGTCTCTGTGTGCAGCTCAGTACCTGTTGGGTCACAATACATAGGTTACAGAGTCGTGCATCTCAGTCGCCAGCCCCACACCTCCCCAACCAGGCCCTGGTGTGGTCCCATACCTGAGGACTCCTGTTGCTGCCTTCAAGATCCTGGTGGCAGCAGCACATGGGCTATGTCTCTTAGGTTCCTGCTGCACTCTGTGTCCCTCTGTGTTGTGGTGGCCATGTCTGTGGGTAAAAGTCGACAATGTCAGTACTGCCATGTTGCGCATCGCCCTTGTGTGCATACCTACTCGGGGTCACCTACCTGACATGGTGTTCACACCCTCCACCTCGCCATGTACCACTATATCCATCAACATCTCAGCCACCAGCCACTCCAGGAACATCAGCTGCGTGTCCTTGCTTGGTGGCCCACCCCCTGTGGACCAGCATGCCCACGGCCACCTTTTTCTTCATGGCGGTGTGCAAGTCATGCCACTTGTGTTTAGTGGCTGTGAGGGTACAGGCTTCTGGGCCAGTGATGTTCATGCCAGCCTGGATGTCCAGCCACAGCCTGGCCTTTATGTCTGTGGTGGTGGTCAGTACCAGCACACCATACAGGTGGCTGTAGTTCTGGTGGATTTCAGTGACCATTGCCACCACGTGGCTGCAGGTGAAGTTAGGGGCTCTGGGACAGCCTCTGCCCCATGTGCAGCCACATCTTCACAGCTGTTCACCCAGTCCAGCCACCCCTTCCCCTGGTTTTTGTGTTGGCGGACTGCCCTCCACACCACCTTCCACCTCCGCCGTTGTGTAGTATGCCCTGTGCTGTGCAGCTGCATTGTATGCCCATATATGGCGGGGTCAAGGGCATTCTTGTGTCTCCTGGACACTCCCCTACAGGTTGCACTCAGTGCAATGCAGCCTGTCCAGTCACACCCCCAGTGTATGCACGACATGTGCTCACTTTTGTGCCGGCAGCATATTGGGAGTGACCTGCACCAGCATAGCTGCATACCGCACTTGTGTCTGGTATCTGCGTTGTTTGTGTACCTTCATGCATAGGCACCATGGTGCTTTGCAATGGTTAAGTGGGTTTCTTTTATATATGTTATATATGTTATATCACAGCTCAGCCTTTTTAATCCAGTGAGAATTCTGGTGCACTTCATGGATGAGTTAATATCTTTTACATTATAAGAAACTATATTTAGTGCAGTCATGTTGTCAATAAAATAATGTAAACAGTATTCCTAACAACTTATCTTCAGAAATCAAGTGGCTCCCCTCCCCAACTTCAAGTACAAAGACAGCGGATTGTAGAACCAAATGAACAACTAGAGTTACTTGAATAACAAGAATAACACAACACCAAACAATCATAATTGTGCCCAGTTCCACAAAATAGCTGGGCTATCCCAAACATAATTTGCAACAGTAACAGCTTCCTAAAGATGTGATGTTAACAAAGGCAGCAGAAAAAGGCTGCCCATGGGGGTGTAGAAGACCACCCATTCTCTAGCTAATAACTAGAGAAAATACTCTGCTTCCCTTTATAGGAGAAGTGAGGGCAAGAGAAGCCTGCCACTGAAATGAGTGCAGAGAGTGTTATAAATGGGCAAAAAGCCTATGGCAATGTGAGCATTCCCATAACCACAACCTCAGAAAAGAAAAAAGAGCTTTCTAAAATGAGGTGTTGCACCCCCCCCCGGGACCAGCCAGTGGAGGAAGAGGGAGAACCCACCTCACCTGCCCCCAGGCCCTAACCAAAAATACCAAAGTCTAGAAGGGAAGACATTCCTGCAAGCTAAAACCACTGCCAAGGTGGGACCCACACAGTACCCTTTAAAACTTTCACAGATACCAGGCGCTGTGTTCCCCTGTTGCAATAGTTAAGTGGAAAGCCTCCCTCCCATTCCCCAATCTACCAACAAATATAGATAGGTCCTGTGCCTATTGGACTCATGGGAACCCACCAAATGCTAATAAAATAGAGTAATAATCTTGTCAATGGATCTAGCCAATGACTGGCTGTAGGGACAAAGACTGCGGCAGTCTACCCCCAACAAGGTGGCCCAGCCCGAAGGAGCCCCCCACCCCACCCCGACAAAACACTTCCAAGAGTTCAGCCTGGCTAGCAGAGAAGAGACCACCCCATCCCACCCCCAGCCAGCACACCCCAACAGAGGCAATCACTCCAAAGTGTGCCAGGAAGGAAATCTCCTTCTAGAACTGAAAGTTAACATGCAGCCTAATCCAGTCTGTTAACAAGGACATGAAGCTACAAATACAGCTTATCCAGAAGCATATAGAAGACAAAGTTGCAATTAAGAAGAAACAGTCAGGTTGTGACTTCAAGAGAATTAACTGGAGCAGTAGTCTGCATTGATTGTGGAATCCATCCATTTAATCAGCTTGGCATACCTGCCCATCCCTCGGCGGCAGATAGAGCTTCCATCACCCTCTGGCAAACCTCCAGACTCCCCTCTCCTGCTTGAGCATACCTGCCCGCCCCTCAGAGGCAGACAGAGCTCCCATCACCCGCTGGCAAACTTTGAGGTACGGAACTGAATGGAGCACAGCAGTGCAGTCAGCATTCCTGCTATGTCTGGTTTTTGAACTTGACGCCTTTTCTGCAGTGAGCCAGCTTCCCGATTGTAAAACTTAAGACTTTACGCTGTCTTGCTACTTCGTAGTACTGATTACAGCCCCGTGTCTCAATAAAAGAGACTAAGGAACTGTATTTTATTGCAGAGATATGCCTAGAAAAAAACATTTATTTTGTACTGTTTAAATGATTAAAACACTTTATTTCAAAGGGGTTCTCCAAAGTGCACAGCTCGATTTGATTAATTCTGAGGGAATTTATATTGTACTGCTTAAGTGACTAGCGCACTTTAATTTAAGGAATTTCTCTGAAGTGCTGAGCTAGATTTTAAATTAACTCAGATTCCTGTGTAACTAAGCCCTTGTAAGTTTTATCACCCACCCACCCCAACTCCGGCCTCTATTAAATTGAGTTAAATCCTGCCTCCCCTTGCTGCTCCTTATCCTCCATTGGTCCTCCTCTTAGAAGCAAGTAACCAATCTTTTCCCTACTTCACTAGCTCACAAAACTCCTTATTTTGGGGCTTATTTCTCTCTCACTCCCCATATTTTTTTATTTAGTACATAAATCGGATTTACAACCTTTGAGTCATAGACTCATTTACAAAGGCACCTCGTCACAGGGAGGGGGAGACAACAAGTAGTGAGGCGAGACAGGCTGAGACAATACAGTTGTGTACATACATTATACATAGCATAAGACATAGGTGTTTTACACAGTAAATTATACATAGCATAAAGATTAGGTAGATTACCATAGTACAGAATGGAGAACACTGTTAAAGCCTGGTAGGTCATGCAGGCGAGCTCCAGTGAAGAAATGGAGTGGGGCAGGCTATTGAGGCTGGAGAGAAGACGATGGCTCTACCGTAGGGTACACACTTCCGAGTGCCAAGTAGGTGGTTGCGAGGGCAGTTTTGAATTGACCAATTTTAGGGGTGTTAGCGATGGGCTTGGGGAGGGAGTTGTACCAGGTTGGTGCCCTGTGATAAAAGGACCTTTGGGCAAGGGAGGTCCTGGCTCTAGGCACCAGGAAGGCAGTCTTGCAAGCGGCATGGGTGATGGTAGAGTGGGAAGCAGGCTGGAGCTGAGCCGCGACACCAGGGGGACACAGACCTAGAAGAGTCTTTTTTGCTAGTATACCAGTGTGATATTGCAGGCGTTCTTCCAGATTGAGTATATTCGTGGAGACGTAGAGCTTGCATGTGTGGGTTCCGCTTGGGGCACCGGCCAGGAGCCGACAGGCTTTGTTGATGGAGGTCTGGACTTTAGTGAGGGTAGTGGGGCTAGCAGCTGCGTATATGGGGAGGCCATAGTCGACTAGTGACAGGATGGAGGAAGTAATGGCCAACTGCAGGGCGAAGTCAGGGAGGCAGTCTTTGTGGCGATAGAGGAGCCCAATCCGGGTGTTCATGGCAGAGGATAGGGCACTGATATGGGTATGAAAGGAGAAGGACGAGTCAAAGGTGATCCCCAGATATTTGAAAGTTGACACCTGTTCAAGGGGATGGAGGCTGTTGGGAACTATGGAGAGGGGGCATTTTGGAGCTACTTTGGTGGCGTGTGAAGATCATTGACTTTGTCTTCTTGAGATTCAGGACAGGCGGTGGTCGGGAACCATTTTCAGCTTGAAGGAGGTTTGTAGGCTGTTCTGGAGAGTGACCGGATTGGGGTGCGAGGAGAGCAGGACTGCATCATCTGCGTATAATAGCAGCTTTCCTGTACACGAGCTGGGAAGGGTGTTCAGGAAGAGACTGAATAATGTGGGGCCCAGAATGGAGCCTTGAGGGACTCCCGAGAGGACAGGCAGGGCCGAGGATAGGCAACCAGCTAGCTTGACGCGTTGGGACCTACCATTAAGGTAGCTGGAGAACCAGGCTAACGGCTTAGACAGCCCTACTTTACAGAGGGTGGCAAGCAATAGTGGGTGGTTCACGGTGTCAAAGGCCTTGACAGGTCTATGAAAACTGCCCAGCCAATTCCCTGCCATCCAGTGCAGAGTGTATATGGTGGGAGAATTCCAGAAGGGCTGTGGTGGTGCTGTGACCTGGACGGAATCCATGTTGTTCAGGGCACAGTATGTCGTGGCTGGATAGATAAGTTACGAGTTGTGCAGATACTATTTTTTCAAGCGCTTTGGAGAGGGGGGGAGGATGGAGATGGGTCTGTAGTTAATAGGTACAGTACGGTCTCCACTCTTATGTATAGGGATGATTTTGGCCTGCTTCCATGCCTTCGGGAATTGTCCGAGACACAGGGATCGATTGAGGAGGTCAGTGAGGGGGACTAACATGACATCCAGTGTTAGGCGGAGTATCCAGGAGTCGAGGGGGTCATCACTAGGGTTGCGGGAAGAAAGAGCGTTAAGGAGGATAGGCTTCGCATCCTGTGGGGAGATAGTCCTAAAGAGAAATGGGGGGCGAGCAATAGCTGGGTTGTCGCATACCGGTATGGGGTCAAAGAAGTGGGCCGGGAGAACTGAGCTTAGGTCAGTGAAAGTTTTGTTGAGGCAGTTGGCAATATGGGGAGGGTCCGCATTAACAGCACCATTTATGAGCATCTGAGATGGAGGAGTGGAGCAAGTCGTCCCGTTTAACTCCTTCATGTTGTTCCAGAAGGTGCGGGCATTGCCCCAAGTGGATGTCAAGATGGATTGGTAGTAGCTGGCTTTGGCTTTTCTTATGGCCCATGTGCACTGGTTCCGTGCTGCATTATAGGCCTGTCTGTCAGCTAGTTTGCCAGTATTGACAGCAATGTGCCATAGATTATCACGCTTGCTTCAGCTGTTGGATCAGGGGTGGTTATCCAGGCAGCCGTGTGCCTCTTGGTATGGAGGCGAGTGATAGGGGCAAAACATCACAGGCCTTGCAGAAGGCATTGGTGAGGAAAGCAAGGGCAGCATCTATGTCTGGCGCAAGGGAGATTGGAGACCAATCAAGTTCCGAAAGGTGACGCTTAAGTTTATGTAGACCTCCTGGGCTAAAACGATGACGGAGGGTGGCAGGACCCGGGGTTTTGAGCGTGGGGGTGGACCAGTGGCAAAGGATTGGTGAGTGGTCACTGAGGGAGTTGGGCAATATATTGATATCCTTTATTTTGTGTGGGCGGTTGGAGAACACAATGTCAAGCAGCGTGCTAGTCCCACTAGATTGGTTAAATCTGGTGCGTTGAGTCACTAGCTGGGATAGATCAAGGGAAGTGAAGGTATCTTTGATTTGAGCAGAGGTAGTACTGAGCCAGTTGAGGTCACCCACTATGAGTTGTTCTGCCTTGTGAGGCAGGGAAGAGAGGTATTCAGTGAGGGAGTGGATAGCTTGGTTTTGTTCACGTGGGGGTACATATGTCATTGTGAAGTAAAGCGGGCCACGGCCTGGGTTAGAGAGATTTTTAGGCGATAGCTTGAGCCCCATGATCGAGCTTTGGGGTACGTAGGGCATGACCCAGGAGGGAGTTCAGGTAGACAGTGCAGCCCCCACGCTACCCACACGATCATCTCTGAAGAGGGAGAAGCCAGAGGGAGACGGTTGAGTCCGGGATCAGTGGTGAGAGCCAGGTTTCAACTATGGCAAGGACATTGGGCTTATGCTGGGAGGCCCAGCATTGGAGTGCAACAGTCTTTTAGGCAGACTGCAGATATTCATGCAGGCAATCACGGAGGCCTTGCCCTGTGTAGGAGAGTGTGCACGGTCCTGGGCCAGGTTGGGGTGGACATTACCAGAGCAGGAGGAGTAAGATGGTGAGCTGGAGCAAGGGACTGCAGCTGTGATGGTGGTGGTGTCTGGGTGGTTGGGAGGGTTTGCGAGGGGTATTGCAGGGGATGGGCAGGGAGCTAAGGGTGAGCAGGGCTAGTGCAGGTGGATGCCACCAGCTATTGTGGACTGCACAGGGTATGGGTGTTGGAGGGGGGTGAGAGGAGGCAGTTGGGCGAGCCAGTGTGTGTGGGGTGTAGGAGGAGAAAGGCGGGTTGAGGGAGGGGTTTGTGGGAATGAGAGGTGGACAGGAGGCTAGCATAGGAACACATGTCGCAGTATATGTCGCAGTGTCATAGAGGTTTAGTGCTGTGTTTTTTTGTAGCAGTGTTGGGGCGAAGAGGAGCAGTGTGAGTAATCTAATACCTAAGGGAGTCATTATGTTATGGAGCTTGTGTGAGAGATAGGAGGGCTTAGAAGAGCAGGATCCCTCTAGTGTTCAGCTAGTATAACCTGCAGATGGTAAAGTAGACTGATTGGTTCTGCAGCCTCACGTGGTAGTGCCTATAAGTTGGAGAGCCGACCAAGGGTGGTGGTGGGGGTGGTGGGGAGCCGGCACGCAGTGCAGGCGGAGTTCAAATTCAGAGCAGCAGAATCCTCAGCTCTCGGAGTACAGACTGACTTCTGGGGTTCCGCGGGCGATCCGAGCCGCGATTTGGGCTGCTGGAGCTTGGGGAGGGCGATCTTCTTCCTCAGCCCTCACGACCCTACTGAGCAATCTGGGGAGAGAGGAGATGGAAATTTAAGTACCGCAGCACAGGAGGCGGGCCAGGTGAGGTAAAATGAGCAACGAGCCAGCTTTTCTCCTTTTTTTTTTTTCTCTAGCAACAGTTCACAGTCTCACGGTAGCACTAACAATATATGGGCAAAGGATCGAGTTGATAAATGCAGTCAATATGCAGTGGAAGGCAAAAGAAAAACATATTGTAGGCGCAGAGCAATGTCTAGTTTAGGCAAATTCAAGTTCAGAGCAGCAGAATCCTCCAGCTCTGCAGTGCCGTACTGACTTGAGGGTTCGCGGCGATCCGAGCCGTGATTTGGGCTGCTGGAGCTTGGGGAGGGCGATCTTCTTCCTCAGCCCTCACGACCCTACTGAGCAATCTGGGGAGAGAGGAGATGGAAATTTAAGTACTGCAGCACAGGAGGCGGGCCAGGTGAGGCAAAATGAGCAACGCAGCCAGCGTTTTCCTTTTTTTTTTTTAGTTCCCTCTTGCAGCTACGTTCTGCTGAAATGCTGAAAGAACTATAGTTTAACTGTTGCTAGACACAAGGCAGCTCGACACTGCAGATTCTTAGAGCTTCCTGTTAAGTGCTACAGTCTCTTGCAAAATTAAATCAAACTTAGGTTGCTGATTCTCTAGCGCTGAATAGAGCGCTGCTGAAAATAGGACCAAATCACTGCAGCTCCTTTCCCCCGGCGATCTCAGCTGCTACTCGTGCCTCAGTATGCTAGCCTTCACCAATAAAGGCTTTCAGCTACATTACCACATCATTCTATGATGCCTGTTGTGGCGCCCATGTCCTCTCTCCTTGTGAAGATGCTATTCTTCCTAGTACTATTGCAGCTACCCCACCTTGATCCTAAGCCCATGCCACATTAGACCTGACTTAAATACCTCACAGTCCTACAATGCCTGGTACCCCTGGCTACTCCCAAGGGCTGGAACCTCTGCTCACAGGGTCAAGTTGCTCACCCCACCACCCTACTTGCCCTACCTGATTATTAGCTGCCCCCTTTTCCCAGACCAGATTAATTTGCACATCACTATAAAGAGACCTAAGACGATCAAAGGCATTCTGCGTGACCACTCCAGAGCCTTAATGAACTTAAAAAGGCATGTTGTTAGAATGGCGTGGCTGCTCCTGCTATTGTCTGGCAATGTCCACCCCAATCCTGGTCCAAAAGCAAGCAATACCACACAGTCAAAGAAGGAAGGGTTGCTGAAAATTGCATCCATTAACATCTGTGGTCTCCCAAGTAAAATGTGACTCTCTTCAGGCCTGGGTCACCCAGCACCAACCAGACAATCTGTCGGGAGTTGAGACTTGGCTAACCCCTAGAGTCCCTGACCAGTTTATACAACTGGTTGGCTATGTCACTTTCAGGCAGGACAGGCAGGGCAATGAGGTGGGGGTTGTATTGTATATTTAAGGGACACCCTACAAAGGCTGGCATTATCCCCCCCCCCACAAATGGGAACACGCAGATGCTCAGTATTAAAGTCCAAGTGGGCACTGGAGGCAAATCCATCACTTTAGTTACTGTCTACATACCCTCTAAGGGTCTGATCACTGGCTTTGACTCCGTAATAGACTACCTACTGGAGCAGAAACTCACCTCTGAAGTTCTTCTGCTTGGGGACTTCAACATTAATTGGCTATCCCCTGAGGCATCTATTTACAAAGACATCCTCTCCAGTCTCAGCATGACCCAACTAATAGAGACCTCCACCCACATGAACTACTGCACTGGTTCAAGTACGCTGATATACTGGCTGCTAACCAACAGACCTGTCAGAATTACCTACACGAAGGTACTCTCCCATTCTCTGCACCTGGACCAACAAAACTCCTAAATTACCACCCAAAGTCATCATTACCCACGTACTAAAAAAAGGTCAACTCGACTCCCTTAAAGCATATTTCCTGCACCAGGACTAGTCTACTATTTACAGCACAAAAGATGTTGACTCTGCCCTGGAAGACTTTGTCAGAAAATTCAACTGCTACTGCGATATTTACATGCCCTATAGGACTAGGAAAATCAAGGGGACCAGTAAGTAATGGATTTCTCCAGCACTGCTAGAGTTAATGCAAGGTAGAGACAACCTATGGTACAAAGCCAACCATTCTAGGTCCCCTATTGGCCATCACAGTTACAAGGCTGCCAGCAATGAATGCACTCAGGCCATCCATTCTGCAAAAAGCAATTACTTCAAATCCCAACTTGAAAACTCTTCAGGAGACAGCTGCAAATTCTGGGACAGCATAAAGTCACGTACTGGAAAAATCAATAAAATGCCACCGACGATGTTCGTTATCAATGGTATCACAATGCATGAAATTGAGGGTGGGGGGTAGATATAGGGTATATTCGGCCTCTAGCAAAACAGGACGGAGAAGAGGGGTTGTTATTCTCCTTCCAGCTACCTTACCTTTTGAGGTAAAGATGGAATATGCGGATTCTGCAGGTTGTTTTGTCATTGTACAGGGCACATTATATGGCCAAGAATTAACCTTGGTGAATGTATATATTCCATCAGCCTCCTCACAGGGGAGGATAAGTCAAATTACCAATAAAGTGCTAGACCTACAAAAAGGCATACTAATAATGGGCGGGGACTTCAACAGCACATTAAATCTAAATCTAGACACCACTAATCCTCCAACACATAGACATTCTCCAGCGCAGAAATGGCTTTCTTCCCAGATTAAAGCCTTAGGGTTTCTTGATGTGTGGAGACACTTTTATTGAAGGGGGAAGGATATACTTATGAATCACCATGGTTTAGAACAAAGTAAAGAATAGATTATTTTTTTACATCCGTAGAACACTTAGACATTTTAAGATACCTGTCTTTAATGGGGAGGTTCCTTTCAGATCATACTCCGTTGCTCCTTAAATTAGACTTGGGAAGGCCACAGAAGCAGATGTTTTGGAGATTTAATTTATCCCTACTTAAAGATTAGAAACTAAAAGACATACTGGCAACCAGGATACCACAAATTATAAAGGAAAATACTTCCCCAGAAACCTCGGTAGTGTTAGTTTGGGCTACATTAAAAGTAATCATAAGGGGAGATCTGATAGCTTATTGTGCCTGAAAACAAAAACAGAGGGACTTAAGATATAAACAACTGCAGTCCCAACTGGCCTTTCTCCAACAGAAGGAAGTCCAAGCAGATGAGGCTCAGGAACTGGAGATGAGACGCCTCAAGGGGGAGCTTCAGGCTATAATAGATTACCAGGTACAAGCAAAATTGCAACAATAAAGAGGTACTATTACGAAGGTGGACCAAGGGGATCATGAAACTTAGCTAAGAGATTGAGGGGCTCAGGACAAATAGCCACAATAACAAAACTTAAAGATTTAACCTCAGAAGTGAAAGGCAGTACACCTGAAATCCTTGAAATCTTTCACAAATATTATAAAGAACTATACTTTAATGTAGCTCCCCGCATCTGAACAAGAAATTGCTGGGTTTTTCTCATCTCTACCCTTTAAGAAACTAACCCCCCTGCAACAAGAACAACTTAAGACACCACTGACAGAGGCAGAGATCAGGTAGGCAGTTAGGCAAGCAAAGACAAATCACCAGGCCCAGACAGGTTCCCACAGGAATGGTGTAAAGCATAACTTTGCTTATTAATCAACTTACTGAAACAAGTTTTTACAGAAGTGCAGATGGGGGGGTCACCCCCTCCATTATGGGCATATGCAGTGATTTCAACAATCCCCAAACCAGGCAGAGATCATAGACATCCATAATCTTACAGGCCCATTTATGAACATATGAAATTTGCCAGCAGATAAAGGCCTAGATCAAGGCCCCTAGAATTCTGCAGCCACAGAATTTTACGAAGAACTTGCAATCTACCGCAGAACTTCTGCGGTGCCGCATAATTCACTCTTCTTGGTGATTTTTTTATTAATATTTCTGTTTATCCATAGAATCTGGTTCCCGTCCCCTCTTTTTATATCCAAAACCCCCTATATGTTCAGAATGTGATGTTATCATTGCTATAACATCATACATTAGCTAATGAAATGGCTGCATTCTGCAACAGAAATGAATAGTCACTTATCTACCACAGCTCCCACTGCCAGAGACGGTGGCACAGCACATCATGCATGGTGATATTTGCTCAACCTGCACTACAGCCTAATACAATTTTCAGTCTTACACTGTTGCACTAGGGCCAACTTAAACAAAACCTTGGCAATAGCACAGACCTGTTAAGTTCATACTGCACTTTGTACAAACCTATTTGTGCCTTTAAGGTATAGAGATGCCATCTGAAATGAATAACTGGTAAAATGAATTTAACTGTCATTTTTAAGAAAAATAAAGTAATTATGCCCAGAAAAGTGGAATATAATAATGTGTAAACCTGTTGAAAGAATAGACCTGTTAAATAAATAATTGCACTGTATGCATTTTTGCCAGGGTTATTGATTACATATTGTCACTGGTTGATAGAATCACCTAAAAGTTATGGAGAAATGTTGTGTGCAGGGACAGCTGTTGGGCCAGAGGGTAGCATGCTGTGTTTCCGTGCCGGCAACTCAGGTTCAGAGATTAGCTCTGGGAGCTGGCTGGGCAGCACAAGGATTGGTGGAACACATCACTGCTCGGAGCCTGGGAAGGTATGGTGCAGTGTTCTGTCACATGGTCGACACACTGTGATGGGCTGGAGAGCACTATCTTACTATCAGTTCACATGCATGTCATGGTCTGATGGTGTTACGCAGTGTTTCAGGGAAAGCAGGTTGACATGAAAAATGAGTTTTGCAATAACTCCTCTATTCCGTTTCCAATGGGACCTGTGTTAATGAGGATACAAGTTCATGGAAATAAAAAAAAAATATATATATATATATATACACACACACACACACACACACACACACACACACACAGAGTATCTCTGTCTCTCTCAACACACACACACACACACACTCATATTTGTAGGTATGGTACAGATTGCATATAAATATATGTTATACACAGTGGGAACCTCATAAGTGGTGTAGAAAGCACATACAAATATATAAGTGATAGACAGTGGAAACTTCATTAGTGGGATAGATAGCATGCATATAGAAATACCTTATTTATCACATAAGATCCCCTCTGCATATGTCATTTATGCAACAGGCTAGGACCTAAAGGGAGAGACATTTGTTTTGCTTTTTTAGGCATAAAATTATTTTTATAAGTCTGTTATTTTTGAACTAGTGTTACTGTGCTTTCCACCATCCTGATTGCTATAACCACTGCCATGAAAGTGAAGTCAGGATGACAAGCTGACACTGTGATGTGGTAGTTTGTTAGTGCCTCAGAACTTCCGCAGAAATTACAAGACACCTCCGCTGAAGTTCTATAGCAAATGGTAGTCTTGCCACAGAACTTGGTTCCACTGTGCCACAGAAATGTAGGGGCCCTGGCCTAGAGGTCTATCAAGTCTGCTCGAATGTGCAGCTACCACCCCTTATTCTGCAGCTGCCCCTTCCTTCCACCCTTCCCCTTCATTCACCCTCCCGCTTGTCCTGTCCCATCCCCTTTTGAAGCAGTCCACTGTTCTACTGGATACCACATCTGCAGGTAATGCATTCCATCCAGTCACCACCCTCTCTGAAAAAAATTGTCTCCTCATCTCCCTCCTGAACCTTCCTCCCTCCAGTCTCATATCATGGCCCCTGGTGTCCCTCCCCTCCCTTACTTTGAACAGCCCCTCTGTACCTGCCTTGTTTATTCCTTTCATGCACTTAAAGGTTTCAATCATGTTCCCCCTGTCCCTCCTCTCCTCCAGTAAGTACATGTTCAGCTCCCTCAGCCTCCTCTCATATGATAAGTCCTCCAGCTGCTTGATCATCTTTGTCACCCTGCACTGCACCCCCTCCAGCAACTTAATGTCCCTCTTCAGATACGAGCGCCAGTACTGCATGCAGTACTCCAGGTGTGGTCTAACTAATGACCTGTACAGTGGCAGAATCACCTTCTCCCTCCTCAAGGATATACCCCTTCTAATACAATCCAGCATTTTGTTGACCTTTGCAGCTGCCTTCCTACATTGTGCCGAGTTGTTCATTGACCCTGTAATGAGCACCCCCAGATCCTTCTCCTCCTCTGTCTGGGCTAGGTGCACTCCCCCCAGCTGGTAACTCCTACTTGGGTACTTCATCCCAAAATGCAGCACCTTGCACTTTTTGGCATTAAACCCCAGTTGCCAGGTGTCTGACCAGGTTTCAAGCTTTGCCAGATCATCCTGCAACCCCTGCCATCCCCCTAGGTCATCCAACACTGCTCCTACCTTGGTATCATCATCAAACAGACTGATCTTGCTCGTGATGTCCAATGATACGTCTGCAATGAATATCCCAAACAACACTGGCCCCAACACCGAGCCCTGTGGAACACCACTTGTCACTACCCTTGAGTGTGAGAGCTCCCCACCCACCACCACCCTCTGTTGCCTTCTCTGAAGCCAGTTTCCTACCTATCTCACCAGCTTTTCACCTGCCCCTGTGCCTACTAACTTACTTTGCAGCCTTCCATTTGGCACCGAGTCGAATCCCTTACTGAAGTCCAGATACAGGACATTCACTGCATGGCCCCTGTCCAGTTGCCTAATTATCCAGTCATAGAACTCCACCAGGTTGGTTTGGCAGGATCTGCCCAGTATGAAGCTATGCTGAGTGCTGTCCTGTAGTCCTTTGGCCTCTAAGAGGGCCACCAGCCTCTCCTTCAGGATGGTCTCCATTAGCTTACTCATGATGGATGTGAGGGTCACTGGTCTGTAGTTTCCAGATTCATTCTTGGGGCCACTCTTGTGGAGGGACACCACATAAGCCATCCTCCAGTCCTGAGGTACACACTCCGAATGTAGTGAGGCATTAAATAGGTCTGCCAAAGGTCCTGCAAGGACCTCTGCCAGCTCCTTCAGTATTCTGGGGTGGATGCCATCTGGGCCTGGTGCCTTATCCACCCTCAGTGCCTTCAAACCCTTCCGAACTCTGTCCTCCATGATTTCCCCATCTGTCACCCCCCCGTTTCTGCCATTTCTCCCCCCTTAGGTGTCACCCCCACTCTTCTCCTTAGTAAATACTGAGCAGAAGTACTCATTTAGTGCTTCTGCTTTATCGCACCCTGCTTCCACCTAACCCCCCTCCTTCCTAATCCTTACTATGTGGTCCTTACAGCTCCTTTTCTCCCTGATGTACCTAAAGTAGTCTTTCTCCCCCTTCTTAATGCCTTGTGCCAGCCTGAATTCCGTAGATGCCTTGGCTCCCCTTACTGCCCTTGTGACCTCCTTTGATTCCATCAAGAACTCCTTCCTGTCCTCCCCTCTTCCTGTTTTCTTGTACTTCCTAAAGGCAGCTCTTTTTCTCCTTACCTTTTCCATGACCTCCTTGCTCAACCAGCTTGGTTTCTTAGCCTTAGCCCTAGCCTTCTTGCTCTGGGCCTTACAGCAGGTTTTGTTTGCCTCCACTATCCCCAGCTTTATGAGCTCCCGCCTCTGGTTAGTGTCCATACTATATTGAATTCTGGCCAGGTATCCTTTTACCACTTTCCCCATCCTCCCAAAGTTGGCCCTCCTGAAGTCCAGCACTCTTGTGCCAGATTCCACTCCTTCCTTGCCCATATCCAATGTGAGCCATACTGAGTGGTGGTCACTCCCTGACAGCGGTTCCTCCACTGTAAGTTCTCTCACAAAGTCCCCATTTGCCAGCACAAGGTCAAGGGTATTCCCTAACCTGGTTGGTTCACTGACCATTTGCAGCAGGAAGCTGTCTGAAGGCATCCAGCAGTACCTGCTCCCTTCTGTTCTAGTTGTTCGGTGCTCCAGTCCACTCCTGGCATGTATGGAGTCCCTCAAAATCACCACACTACCCTTCTCACAGGTCCTACTGATCTGTCCCGCTAGTTCCCTGTCTAACTCCTCCTTATGAGATGGCGGCCTATACACCACTCCCATTCTAAGAATCCTATTCTTGGAATCCTGGATTTGCATCCAAAGTGACTCTGTACTACCCTCTTCCCCTTCCTCCCTTACACACTTCAGTCCTTCCTTCACATATTGTGCCACACCTCTTCCTTTCCCAATCACCCTGTCCCTACGAAATAACCTGTACCCTAGTACAGACAGGTCCCAGTCATTGTATTGGGTGGCCCATGTTTCTGTGATGGCTGCAATGTCCACCTTCCCTCTGCCATGAGCACCTGTAACTCTGCGAGTTTCCTCCCAAGGCTCCTAGCATTAAGGGGAAACCACCTTCCACCCTTTCCCCCCTCCCATCCTGCCCTCCTTTACTAGCATCACCAATAGTACTTGCCATTTGTCCTTTGTCACTGTTATGAGGGGTAAGCTCATATGGTTTCCCAACCTGTGGTCTCTGCATGTCTCTTGCCCAATTGCCACCCCCAACTCCTAGTTTAAATTCCTATTTCCTTTATGTACTCTTCCATCCTCTGTTTCAACACTTTCTTGCCCTCCTCACTCAAGTGTAGTCTGTCCTTGGCATAGAGACTACTGTCCTCCCAGGTCCCTCTCCAACCCCACCCCAACAGCCCATACCCTTTAGCACAACACCAGGTTCTTAGCCATCCATTAAATTCCTCTATTCTCAGCTTTCTTGTTGTGCTTGCCTTGGGCACTGGAAGTATCTCTGAAAAAGTTACTGATCTTCCTGCCCCCCTCACAAAATTGTCATAGTTCCTCAAACCTCCTCTGGACTATATCTACTGTCTTGTCAGCCAGGTCATTCATCCCAAGATGTATAATTAAATGAGACTTGTCCCTACCCCTTCTAGCATATTTCAGAACAGATTGTTCGAACCTTTCTGCTGTCATTCCTGGCATGGCCTCCACCCAAATGCGACTATGCCTCTCCCCCTTGCTACCCCACCTGACTCCTCTTAGTATTGAGTCCCCCAGCACTAAAATTCCACCACTCTTACTCCCTGCTTGCTTTCATTCATCTCCCTCTCTCCTTTCTGGATACTCTTCTTCCTCCTTCACATTATTTCCCCCTTTTGCCCATGTTGCAATTCTCCCAGCAAAACTTCCCCCCGCTCTGGTTTGGTCCAGGCATTTATCAATTACTCCTCTAATTTCATCATTTCCCTCCTCCATCTTCTTCCTCTTTAGCAGTGCAAAGCTATTTTCTGAAGACCCTTCACAAATGCCCGCTCCCTCTCTCTTCATAGTAACCTGTTCTCTCCTTTCCACTCCATGACTTTTGCCACTTCTTCACTTCCCCTCACAAGTCCCTTTCTCCTCCTTCCATTTGTCTTTTGTCTCCTGACCTGGTTTCCCAGGCAATCGTTCTTCCTGGCCTGGGCCCCTTGTCCCTGCTTCCCTTCTTCTGACCCTCTTCTCACCATCATTCAGTTAAATCACCATCCCTCATCTCCCATTCTTCCTCCCTCCAGTATTGGGCTAAACCCACCCCCAGTCTGCCTTCCCTGTCTTAGTTCCTCCTGCAGACCCTCAATCTCCTTTCTAAGTGGTTGCACACTAAATGTCCTCCCATACTCTAGGCAATTTTTAGAAAGACTGGTGCTCCGCAGTTGTTGCAGCCTACCACCCTACCCATTGCTGTCTTTGCCCACCTGCGACCCCCCACCCTTCCAGATGCAGGATGCCAAACACTCCCCCAAGTCTCCCCTCTCCCCCTTCTATCAGTGCAAAACATTCTTTTCTTAATTTCCCTTACCCCCTTTGTTGTACACGTTTAGCTAGATTGAGCAACTGCTTTTTATATTCCTAACCTTCCTATCCACACTGAAAAAGAGACTTTAAGTAGCTATTGCACAACCTTCTTCAAACTCCTACTCCTCCTTTCCACAATGCAATAAAAATGCAAAGAAGTAACAAAGAAAGCTCCTAGATTTGCAGTTACTTCCCTTCCACTGAGATAGCAGTCCCCTCTTCACTCACTGCTGTTCCATTCCTGGATGTCAGCTTCTGCTATTACAGGGGCATATCCTTTGCCCATTTGAGGAAGTGATGTCAGAACCCCTGGTATAAAGGAAATCATGGACCAGGGGTGGCTAGGGTGAGGGGTTGGGGGGTGGGACCAACCTAAGTCTTCCAGAAACAATCAGGTAGCTGAGGCCCCTGGTCAGACCATTAGCACCCTTCCCCCATTATGCACTAACCTTTGCAGCTAGTGAAGCCAGCAAAAATTAATCACAATTCTACTCAAAGTCCCCAAAATAGGTTTGCTACCAAAAGAAAAAGGTCTCCAATTCAAACAGCTTCACCAACAACACATCAAAGTAGCCTTGAAATTAGAAGTTATAGGTCTCTGATTCAAAGAAACAGCCCCCGTTAAATCACACCAAATACATTTTAAATCAGAAGAAATAGGCCTCTACAAATGCAGCCTGCTACACAGTGAAACATCAAACAAATGAGCCCACTTATAGCCACAAAACAGTTTTCAAAATTCCAACAGCCCCAAAACAATACCCTGCTAGCCCCTTAGAAGTTGTAAGAAAGAAAAGAAATAAACTTCTACCAAGTAAAATCCAAACAATATAAAAACAGCAAGAAGCTACTGTACTGTAAAATATCTGATCCTTTCCCTTCTAGTTCCTTCTGTTTCAATTTTAAACTGTGATTATAAGCTCTATATGGCAATGTGGGCCACGAGAATAGAAGATATTCTTCCAAGTTTGATACATCAAGACCAATCCGGTTTTTTAAAGAATCAGCAAACATTAGATAATACCATTAGAGCTATCCACTTGCTTTTCTATGTTTCTAGGACATCGCAGACAACTGTAGTGGTGAGTCTGGATGCATATAAAGCGTTCAATCGGGTGCTTTGAGGTTATTTATGGCAGGTGTTGAAAGCGTTTGAATTGCCAGTGGAAATGATTACTTGGATAAGCAATGTATATGCTAACCCTAGGCTTATATAAAGGTAAATGGATCTCTGTCTTCCCCACTGATGCTAGAACGGGGAACCAGACAAGGCTTCCCTCTTTTGCCTCTATTATTTGTGCTCTACATAGAGCCACTAGCACTGGCAATCAGAGAGGCCAATGATATTCGGGGGGGGGGGTAGAAGCAGGAAGAACATCTTACACTATGTCATTATATGCAGATGTTGTGCTCTTAACTTTAGCAGATCCAGAAATATCATTAAGAGGTGCCTGGCCAGTTCTGACAGATTTTGCTTCTGTCTCTGGATATGTTATTAATTCCTCAAAGACAGAGGTCCTTGCTCTTAATTTTTCTCAATATCCTCAGTTAAAACAATCAATTTCATTTAGGTGGAGAGCCACAAAGTTAAAATACTTAGATATACAGTTCACCCTTGAGGTGTCCAATGTAATCTTGGTAAATTATGAGCCAATGACACAGGCATTAGAGTTGGATTTGCACAAGTGGTCACAGATGAGGTTCCCCCTGTACACCAGAATAGAAATAATTCGGTCTAATATCTTGCCTAGATTATTATATTTATTTCAAACAATTCCCCTAACCCCCCCCCCCAAAGAATATTTTAATGCATGGAATAAAACATTATCTAGATTTGCCTCGGAGGGCTGTAAACCATGGATTAGATGGTCTCTACTGCAACTGCCAAAGGACAGGGGAGGCTTAAATGTTCCAGACTTGAAACAATATGCAATGTCAGTAGGAATAACCCGTATCCTAGCATGGGTAAATCCTAAAATCCACTTGTCTTGGAAGACAATTGAATGTGTTCTTAATGACATTCTAGATCTACAGAGAATAGTTTTTGCCCCCTGTCCGATCTCTCCAAATTAACAGAGTTTGAATGGGGGACAAGACAGAATTTATAAAGCTGGTACAGATTTAGAGATAACCCGGCTCTGGATTCAGTGTTTTATTTTCTGTGGTTGTTAACTGCGGAGACAGAATTCCTACCAAACCAACTTGATTTAACATTTTGGATCTTGCAAAAGAAGGGCTTAACATTTCTTTTACAATTCATGGACGTTCAGCGGTGGCCTCATTTGCTCAGATGCACAAAGAATTTGAATTAGAAAATAGAGACCATTTCAGATATTTACAGGTTAGAGAGTTTCTGCTACATAAGGGTCAACAAAGAAGTTGTCTCCCAACCCCCATGCCTCTCCTTTTGAGCCTGATTATTAGCAATATCCGGGGATCTGGCCAGGCCCATATGATTGGATTACTATACAGAGCAATAAGAGAGCTGGTGACTGACTCATCTCAGTCAGTATAAGATGCATGGAATAAGGAATGGGCAGAGGCAGTACCATACCAGCACTGGATACAATATGCCCGCCCCTCCCTGGGAGTTTCCCTGGTGCCTTATTGGTGAGAGTTTGCCTGGAAGTCTCGGAATAGATGTTTTAATACCCTAGCTAAAATAACCAAGATATTTCCCTTAACCAGGGCAGAGTGCTTGAGACAATGTGAGGAGACAATCGCTGACCAGGTACATATCTTTTGGAGCTGTTCGAAATGATATCATTATTGGCAGAAGATTGAAGAAGCACTTCAGGAAATTTACTCTTCAGATTTGACGTTAACTCAACAGTGGGTATTACTATCAATCCCTCCCACTGGTTATAAGATGTTAAAAGGGTCTCTTATACCAACTTTTTTTATCATTGTTAAAAAGGCAATCACCAGATTATGGAAACAGGTTAGATCCCCTACAATACGGATTTGGCATGATATGATAGTAGAACATTATCTACTAGAGAGACTGATTGCGGGGGCTCAGGGACAGACAGCACAGTTTGAATTAAGGTGGCAGTCCTGGGTTTTTTTATAATTCAGCATGAGATCCCACTTTTGTTCCATGATGGCACCTATTAAGTTAAATGATAATGACTTACTTAAGACATGTGTTTGGTGCAGAAGGGGAAAAATCAATCTGAAGAAATATGAAATGGGGCAGATGGTTTATGGTGGGGTATTGCATAAACGTATTGAACAAAGATTACAAAAGAAGGGGAAAGTACTTTTTATACATATGCTCAATGTACTGTTACTACCTGACTGTTAGAAGGAATCAGATTTTTACCACTGTATGCCATGAAATGCTTGAAAGAATATGTACCTTTAAAGTAAACATAATAAAGACAAAGTTAAAAAAAAAATGGTATCACAATACAAGACCCTACTGCTATCGCAAACCACTTCAAAAAGGCTTTTACAGACCTAAGTGGTATACTTTCTTGCTCCAAATGCTAGCCCTGACCCTACAGGTGTCAACAATGAGACTGGTTACTCTGTTCTCCCCTTTTACCTCAAAATCATCTCCAAAAACACAGCCAAGAAATACCTTCAGCATGTACTAAAGAAATCACAGTCAGTCAGTCAGTGGCCTCATAAATATCAAACTCCTAGCATGTACACTTGACAAGGTTCTCTCCCCACTAACGAGGATATTCAACTTGTCCCTAATAACTGGGAAATATCCCTCATCCTGGAAGGTGGCACTTGTCACACCTGTCTTCAGAAGTGGAGATAGGTCTAGTCACTCCAACTACAGGCCTATCTCTATCCTTCCACTGTTCTCGAAAGCACTAGAGAGGATCGTATACGACCAGCTTGTAGAATACTTCAACAAGTATAGCCTTCAGTGCAATGAACAGATGGGTTTCGGAAGCTTCAATGTACGAACACTGTGCTTGTGGAATTCACTGGCTATACCCATGAGGCTCTTGATCGAGGGCTCTTGGTGGGAGCTACCTACATTGACCTCACCAAAACCTTCGACACGGTCAGACACAACCTGCTGCTAAGTCAACTATCGCACATCGCACTATCCACAGAATCTGTGAAATGGTTCTGGTGCTACCTGGCAGGGCGTAGTCAACAAGTGAAAATACAAGGCTTTTATCAGATCATCTGTGTCACACTGGGGTCCCCCAAGGCTCAATCTTGGGACCCCTTCTATTCAGCCTGTTTCTCAACAATCTCCCTAAGGCCTGCCATAGCAATATCCCATTGTATGCAGATGATGCAGTTCTGTACTCCAGCCATCGCAACCTCCAAGCCCTGGAGAAACAACTTCAGAATGACTTTACATAGAAACATAGAATATGACAGCAGATAAGGACCGCTTGTCCCACCCAGTCTACCCATTTCCCTACCTAATGGATAAGCTGCAGATCCTAGTTAACCAGCAGCCTACTTCTTCCTACCCCCACCCCCTAGAATTGCTTTATGACTGTCCCATGCATGCTTGAATTCCACCACTGTTTTTGACTCCACAACCTCCTCCGGAAGGCCGTTCCATGCATCCACAACCCTCTCTTACTGAACTTGAAGACTGGTTTAGCAACTCTAAGCTACTGCTAAACTATGGAAAGACTAAGACAATGCGTTTCACCTCTGTGCAGAATAAGCATAGGTCTTACTGCCTAAACATCCAAAACAATCAGAACACTCCACTTGAAATGGTCCACAGCTACAAATATCTTGGGGTCACACTCGACAGTGCCCTTACATTCTCGGTGCATATTGATCAAGTAGCCAAGGCAGCCAATGCAAGACTAGGTCAGCTTTACAAGAATAGGCACTGTCTTAATGAAGCCGCCCTCAAGCTTGCAGTGTCTAGCTTTGTTCTATCATTCATAGACCTTGGGCTAGCAGTTTATGGTGCTGCCAATGTTACCACTCTCAAGAGGTAAAAATATCACTCAATAAAGTTTGTCAGTTAGTCCATGGTGCCCACAGGTTAACCCATACCTGTGAGCTCTACTCTAGCACAGAGTGGCTGAACTTACACAACAGAATCCAGTACCAGACTTACCTCCTAGGCAAGAAGGCCACCCTTGGTCTCACCCCACTGGGGGTACAGAAACTCCTCTCGATCTAGAAATATCAGTAGTACAAGTGAAAGCATGCTACTAGTCCCCTTTTGAAGGACATCACTAGGACAATACTGTTTGGCCTACAGAGCTCCTAAATGGATCAATTCTCTCAATGCCGCCCTTCAAGTGGAACAAAGAATTGGCCACTTCAAATCCCTTCTTTGCAAACACCTCGTTGTCACAAGTACATGCGACTGAAACACCTAGCACCACTCACCCCCAACCCCTTGCAGTTCTCCCTCCTTGTCTACCATGACTTGTCCAACTCCAGCACTTATCTCCCACACTCTTGCCCCCTCATCACCCCTCACTCCCCCCACCCCTTGCTCACCCCTACTACAGGGTATCTCCCCTGCACCTCCTCTCTCACGCTACCACTTACACTCTCCTAACCCCGATCCCCAGTACTTCCTCTCTATCTACCACCATCCCACTCTCTTTTTTTACACCTTCCTCACCTCCTCCCCTCTGCTACCTTCTCTACCATGCCTCCCTACTCACCCCACCCCTTAGGCACTGCTCCCACTCCTCCCCACACCCTCTTTTGTTCCAAGCAACCCCCCAACTCCTATGCCCTGCCCCCTTACCCAGCCCCCATGGCCCATCCAACCTTCTTCACCACCTCCTATCCCACCCACCCCCATGACCTTTCCTGCACCGACTATCTCTGCCACTAATCCAACAAGGCTGCTCCAACTCTATCCCCTATACTACATAATTGCATTGCACACTCAATTTTTCTGGTCAGTTCCTGAATTTATTTCTCTGCTGTAGTGATTATTACTGACAAACTGTTTAGCTTGCCATCCCTGTGCATTAGTAATCTGTTCACTGAAAACCTGCATAGACTGCTGTACTGAATTATCTCCCCTGTTGTATTATCTGTAAATTTCTCTATGTATTAGAATGTTTGTATTTGTATTCTGCATGTATGTATTTGAATTTGTACAAAACGACGTGGAATCTTTGTTAATGAGCTTCCAGCTCAAAGGTGTTAATTCCAAAACTCTAATAAATAAATAAATCCAAAGCCAATTGCTTTGGAAGTGTTCAGGGTGTCTTATTCCTTTTGTGGCCATGAATTACTAGTCCCCACACCCATGGTAAGCAGCTTGTTCTCAGCACATCCATTACCTGGTCTGGGAGAGAGGAATGTTCCATTCTTATGCTGCTTCAGCCAGAGTACTAAAAACTTTAATGCCTGCCTCCAGGTAAATTTATTTATTTATTTATTGAATTTTTGATGACCAGGTAGGCTCACTGGGCACCGGAGGTCCCTTTTTCAGGGGTGACCCAGGAGTTACAGGACTAGTAGGATACACAGTTAGTACAGATGTAGGTTATAACATGTACAGGTGAACATATAGAAATGACATATTACATAACAGGTTACAGTGATGAGCAAAAGTGAAACAATGGAGTAGAGCCAGAGCAACACCTGGGTTGCAATTACCCGAGTAGAGTATGTTAGAAGGAGAGCCAGTAGAGAAGGATTAGGGCTCCCAGCTTTAGTAGGTATGAGGTAAGTGCTCAGGCAGGAGAGTAGAGTGGAAGTGGCAGGTAACATAGTATTGGCATTGATTTGTGGCAAGCATGTGTGCCTTGAGTCTTTGGAAACTCGTAGGTGATAGAGCTTCCCGAACCTCAGGAGGAAGGTTGTTCCATAGGGAAGGGGCAGTGTGGGAAAAGGACATGCCCCCTGCCTTGGTCCTTACCCTTGGGACTTTGATAAGAGTTTGGCCTCAGGTCCATATGTTGCGAGGATTTCGCTTGGCAGTTATGAGCCCTGCGAGGCTTGGGGGAGGTGCTGAGCTAATTAGCTTATGTGCTAGGCAGAGCATTGGGTACCTGAGACGGGCTTCGAATGAAGGCCAGCTGATAAGTGCTAGAGAGTCACAGTGGTGGCTCCTAGAGTGGGACTGAGTGGTGATGCGAACCACCTTGTTGTACAAGACCTGTCACTTATTGAACTCAAGCTTGGCCATTCCCTGAAGTATCAGGGCAGCGTAGGTGAGTGTTGGAAGGAGGACACATGAGGCAATAGCAGTCCTAGCTTCTGGGATCAGCTGATCTTTGAGGTGATAAAGGGTACCAAATTTACCATGAATGACTTTGGTGACTTGGTCAACATGTTGTTTTAGAGTGAATCCTTGGTCCAAAGTAAGGCCAAGGTATTTTGTGGAGGCAACCACTTCTAGTTTGTTACCTGCCCTGGAAGTGAGTTGCAGGTGTTGTGTTCTGTTTAGGCCAAGGGATCTAGGTTCGAACAACGTGGCCTTGGTTTTGGTAGTATTAAGGACCATTTTATTCTTAGTAAGCCAGTCCTCCATAGTGAGTAGGTCTCTTGGAGGGATGGACCTACATCTCCCAGGTTGTCAGAGGATCTGTAAATCACGGCGTCATCAGCATACTGAATGACAGCACTGCTCCTGCAGTGGTTGTGCAGATCATTTATAAACAAGGAGAACAGGAGGGGACTGAGTATGGACCCTTGTGGTACCCCCTCCTTTAGGCGCAGTGGATCAGAGATCTTGTCCTTCCACTTGATCCTCTGAGAATGACCAGTAAGGTAGCTTTCAAACCACCTGAGAGCATGAGCGTCCAGGCCTATGTTACACAATTTGTGATGTAGGAGTCGGTGGTCGACCAAGTCGAAGGACTTAGAAAGGTTGATGTAAACCGCTCCTGTGTTGGACCCTGCGTCAAGTTCCCTAAGCACATCTGCTGAGAACTTAGAGTGGTGTCTGTCCCATGTTTAGTTCTTTTCAACTTAACTGGATAATTTAGCTGCACTTTGATATCTTTTTTGTCTCGGAGATCTCAGATTATGGCTCTCACCATCTGCGTCTTAGCCTGCAACTCCATGGAGAAGTCGTGATGAAAGTAAATGGGTGAGTTGTCAAATTTAAGCTCTTTATGATGCCAGGCTTCCAAATAAATTTACTCCTTGAACTGACAGTATAACATTTTAATTACCCAGGAGCGTGGCCGAGCTGTCGGGTCTGCAGGTTTCAGGCTGAGTGAGTGATACAGTACGTCCATTCCATCTCCAGGGAAATATTGCGGGGTGGGAAAGTGTTGTCTGAAGAAAGTGTTTAATAAAGTCTACTGGCGTTGCAGAGCCTTCCTTAGCTCCCTCCTTCACACCATATATCTTAAAAATTGTTGCAGCATGAATGATTCTCAGCATCTTCTAGCCTGTTATGTGTTTCTGTCCTATTTCAGCAGGTATAGGAGAATGCAGTTAGTACCATCTTGAACCTCTAGGACTTGTGTTACTATTTGTTCATGAACATGTCACTTTTCTGTCGATGCTTCACAAGTCCATACAAAGGTCTGCTATAGAAGACTCAATTTTATTGACTGTTCTTAATATTTTTTGTATTGATTACTCCAATCTAGTAGGCAGGGATTCATCTTTAAGATAAGGTTCCAATGAATTTCTGTAGGAGACTGACCATGCAATGAGGAGGCCTCAAACCCCTCCACGTCTGTGTCAATAAACATTTGCTTCATCTTGGCAGTCTGCAAGGAGTTTTTCCTCAGTTTCAATCTCTGTGATTTACTTGCCATCTGCTGTATCAATATAGGGTTGGGAATAGACTGGATGGTCAGTTTCACCGGAGATTTCTGCTGATTAAAGGGGCTGATGTGCGGAGCTACTCTACCACCATGACAGTGATATCACCAGAGGTCCCAAGACCAGTTTCTTAGTCATGAATCATGTTTCAAGCTCTAGAAAATCATTTGATGGCTGACAGTTTAGATCCAAAGTCAGTAGGGGAGGCTGGCATAGTTCCATACTGTTGACCAGTGTCAGGTTTACTGTTACTTTATTAAACTACTTTGATTATTCAGACTACCTGACTGCTATTTGCTTCCTGGTCCAAAGGCAGTAGCTGTTCTCTGACTTGGCTGACAGTTTATACTGTTTGTGTCTTTGTAACTTCTATAAAGTACTATGTCATCAGTGTAATGCAACAGAGTTGCCACTCCACAGTGCCTCGGGATGTCATTAATAAAAGAGGTAAAAGAGAAGAGGCTCAAGGATGGATCCTTGTGGGACACCATTGGACACAGACCCTATTAGGCACTCTTCCACTTTACCAATTGCATCCTGTTAGATAGGTAATGTGAGACCCACTGATGGAACAAGCTGTCAAAATTCATTGTTTTCAACGTATCAACCTGAAGGCTATTACTGACCAGGTTAAAGGCTTTGTTGAGGTCTACGAGGACAGCAGCAGTCATCTGCCCTCTTCTATGGTGCTTAAGATATAAATGGTCACTCTGACCAAGGCCGTATCTCTCCCATGATTCTTTCTGAACTCATGCTGTTTGTCAGCCAGTAGACCGCACTGCTTATCATAGTCCTGAAACTGATTGTTTACTAATTTCTTGTAGACTTTGGCCAGTGAGAAGAGGGGAGAGAGAGTTGAGTTAGTCATTTTCAACTTCATACGAGGCTCCTGCCTTTAAAATGTTTATCTGTGCCCACTGACGTTGCTTCAGTCACACTTTGCAATCCAATGGTCAGGACAGTGTATCAGGGATCCTCTGCTCCACTGCAAGCACAAATTTCACTTTACTCCATTGGCAGTAGGGAGGGGGCAGCAGTCCTTTTGATGTGTGGCTCTGCAGCCACAATCCATGCTAGCACAGGAGGAGCTGAAGAAAAACTGCCTGGGTCCAATGGAGAAGTGCTTCTCTGGTCCCTCACCATGGATAGAAGTCCCTAGTGGCTGGAGAACCCTAAAAAAAGATGGCTGTAACAGTATCAATTCAGACTGGTGATGGAAGCACCAATGCAACAGTACATTTCAGCTGCATCTTGGCTCCTTTGGTCCTCCCATACAGCAAAGTAGTCCTCAGGTGGCTGGAGGGAACAGGATGGGCCAGCAACAGTTCAATTGTGGCTTGGGCCAATGGAGACCACAGGTGGTCCTTCATTCTGGGATGAGGGGGATACACAACTTATATGTTCTTCTTGTATTTTCTGAGGTCTTTTTTTTGTTTGTTTGTTTTTTGTATTCTCTATATGTCTGTGCTATTACACCCAGGCCATCCCTAAACTCTGAATTGCCAACAGCTACAGATAAGACAAATACATTTTTTAAAGAGCTTATCATGGACTTTCAACTACTGTATGAGAAATACTGTTCAGAAATCTTCCCCTTTAAGTCTGGGACTGTTTTATTTTATGTGACTAAAGGGTGTACCTTGTTTTGTTTTGATTTTCCTTTTTCATTTGCTGTGCATGGCAACATCTACCTTTTGAAAATGTTTTTATTCAGGGGTATGTTGGCCCCACTGACTGGCTTTGGTGGGGATTTGCTTACTGGAAAATGCTGACAATGCTGTAGCTTAATTTTCTTGCCCTCTTGTTTTGGCCAATAGAATGGACAATGGATTGAATGGCATCATCTCTCCCTCCTTTTTAAAATATTTGGAGACTTGAGGCTGGCACTACGATTGCAGTCAGTTTAGAGAAAGCAGAAAGAAGGCTGGCCTGGTGGTTGGAACACAGAACTATGTACCTCAAGACTTGGGTTTAAATTCTACAACTGTAGCTTATTCATTGTATGACCCTGAACAAGTAACTTAACCTCTCAGTGCTAAACCTTTCTGTAGTCTCTCCATAATCAATCTCTGTGCTCTCTGAATTATATGACATGCACTACATAAAACCAAATCCATTTCCTGTCTTTCCTTCATTCCTTTCAGACTGTGCAATACCACTGATAGGGTTTGTATTGGGGGAAGGGTATATATAAATTTGTACAGACAAAAAATAACAAACTCTAGCCAGAGCCGATAGGGCTGTGAAGAGCTACCAAATGACTAAAGTTGTTTTCTTGTTGGTTCCATATAGTGCTGTTTAGTCACAATCATCAAAAATGTGCATGCTGCTAATTCAGTCCTGAGTCATTGCATGAAAAAGGGCTACCAATTTGTGACATCGGTGACATTTTTTAAAATGCTTAATTTATCAAAAATTGTTATTGTTTTTGTATGCTGGTACTCACCTAATGAATATTCCTTATGTTGCGGGATAACTCGCTCACTGTCACCAGAGAAAAAACATTTAAAAAGATGTGCATGTAACGGGGGACATAACCTCCGGGGATGTGCATGTAACAGGGGACATAACCTCCAGGAATGCACTTGTAACAGGGGACATAACCTCTGGATGCGCATGTAATCAGGGACATAACCTCTGGATGCACATGTAACAGTGGACATAACCTCTGGATGCACATGTAACAGGGGACATTTACCTAATGCAACAATGCAACAATGAACCTTGAATTACCACAGCACATGAAATAAGAGATGGGAAACAGCAGCAGAAGTTTCAAAAAGTTTTTACTGTACATTTAAATGACTTACACAAAAAGTTGAATTTAAAATTAATACATCTAGTCAACAAAACACCACTAACTAAAGCTTAACTACAAACTAGAATGAACATTCACATATTTACATATTTAATAAAAAGTATGTCATTTACAGAAGCATTTTTGGTAATGCATCATCCTTGATTACAGAGTGAATGACACAAACTAAGCTATAAGACTAACTACAGAATATACCATGACGACAGACTACACTATGACAGTACAATATAAGTATGGATTAAACTATGGCTACGGATTAAACTATGGCTACGGATTAAACTATGGCTATGGATTAAATTATAGCTATGGATTAAACTATGTACAGAAATTACAAAAACTACTGCAGTGCACCAATGAATGATTTCCCCAAAGTCCACCTTATCCATTATAGGGTTACCATAATACAATATAGTGTCCTTAATTCCACCTCTGATGAAGCATGATGAACTTTTTGGAGATTATTTGTAATTCGTCAGATGTCATCACATAGTGCCCATCTCCTTCCTCAACTTTATTGGTCCATGAAAAATTCTTTTTCTTGCCACGCGGTCATTTTCCTGCCTTCGTGGCCAAGTGAATACACTTCCACGCTTCTGTAGGAACTTCATGGAGTACCATTTTTTCATTTCATCCACTGCAGTCACTTGCCCAATGAAAAATTATTTGGAATAGTACACCGCATAGTAAGTGTTTATCTCTACAAGTTCTGTGCCTAATGATGTTTTCTTCTTTTTAGGAACTGTGGCGATGCTGGTTGATGGAGCAGACATGAGCGATTGTGAAGCTGGGCACCGAGTTGATGTGGGAGTATTGTTTCTCATACCTGTATCTGGCAGCATTTCAGTACTGTAGGTCATGGTGGCTCCTATTGTCATGTCAGGAGCTGGAGGGGCACTGAAAGCATCACCAGGATAAGGAATGACATGGGAAGCTGTGAAGTGTGTCTTTCCTGATACAACATTCACAGCTGTGGAGTAAGCAGGAGCTTCAGTTGCCACTGTGGTGCTGGGAGGATCTTCTGTGGCTGGCACAAATGCAGATGAAGTGGTTAATCTCTTCATTGTCCAGTCTTCAACATGACTATAGTTCTCGCATGGCCCATCTTCCTTAAAACAGTGTACGAAGAAGCATATTAAGTTTCTTGTGGCCACCACACCATCCACCACTGTCTTCATGCTTTGCACAAGGCGTGTCCCAGGCACAGCTTTTATATCTCCTTTTGGCTCTCTTTTTATATCATTTTCACCCATCCAGAAAAATGTTTGTCTAAAGTGAGTACACCCATCAGTGGAAGGCTGCTTTTTCAGTTTATTGCAGCAGTATTTGTACAGTTCTTTTGCCTTCCTAATGAGAGCTTGCTGTGTCTGTACTGCCATGCTTGCTGCAGACTTTAACACTGTGCTTTCACAATCTGAGGGGCCCTTTCCATGTCATGACCCAAAGAAAGCCAGCTCGACTGGGAATCCGTACTCTCTGGTTGCCAAGGAAATATCATAAAATGCCCATTTGGACTTGTACTGGGCCCTGCATCCATCAGTGAAGTGCACTTGCTTAATTGTGTTTAACGCCCGCATGTTCATAAGGTGAGAGGTTGCAATTTTCACAAAATGCTGCATGGCATAGTGATCATGCTTCAGATCACTGGAGATGAACACCAGTGACTCCGTGACAATGGCTTCACAATGTTCACAATAGTAGGACATTACAACAGGGTGAAGTGTTGCCTGCTCATGATGCCAGTGTGCTGACTGTACTTCATCCTGTAGTTTGCAGGTGTAATTCTCTGCAAAGTCCAGCACCATCGCAACCCATCCCTTTGGTGTGAATTCCTTAATTAATCTAAGCTGATGCTGCTGCCATGCTGCCACATGCAAGTGCCTGCCCAGAATCAAAAGATTTTCTTTTATTACTTGTACTAGCTGACGGACTGTACAGCGTTTATTTTTTAACACTTTCCGTGACTTTTGCACTTGTGTGCCATTAACAGTGTGCATCACTTTGATTGTGTCCCATTCCTGCCACTTTGCTTCTTCTTGTCCATGTTGCAGGACTAGCCCCTCCACTGCTTTCACAAAATTGTCTGTGCTACATTTTTTGCAAATTTTTTCTATGCAGTCCAACAGGTAGAACTTTTCAAATGGCGCTTTTGGACACATAGTTATTTCTACTGCCCTGTAAGTATTTGCAACTTTACAGCCTGTTAATTGATGTTTGTCTGCAAGATGACTTAATGCCTGAAGCTTCAGTGAAGCATTTGTACAATACTCACACAGGCACTGGTCAAGTTTCTGCTCTGCTGTCAGTTTAATGTGTCTTGGCCGCAGGGTTCCAAATTTTCTCACTCCTAGTGGTGTGTCAGGGTACTGCTGTACAAATTCCTTGTGGAGGCAGTTAATTGGTTTATCCAGGTATGACCGTGTTTTGCTGGACCTTTTAAAGAAAGCCTTTTTGTGTGGCAGGGGTGTGGCACAGTCTTCAAAGAATTTCTCCACTCGACTCACAGTTTCTTGTGGCAGTGCTGACTTGTGTCATTTGCTCAATTCACTTTCACCTTGAGATGCCCTCATGAGCCTCTTCCAACTCACTCTTAATGATGAGCTCGCAGTCCTAAGCAGCTTGTATTTCTTTAATATAACCACTGTTTTTAAGAACTCTTTACTTATCTGACGTTCTCTTTTCTTGTGATGATTTTTGATCTCAGCCAACTTTTCTGTGAGTACAAATATCAATTTGTCTTCAAGTTTGCTTCGGGGAAGCATGCCGTGGTCGGACAGAGCAGCTTTTTTTGATGGCAAACACTGATGCAAGACTTTCTGAAGTGTGACCGCAAATTTTTTGGGTGATTTAGGCAATGCTTTTCGTGCTCTTTGAACAGCCTTTCTCAGAGAAGCATGATATTACACAGTCTGTGTCGCACATTGCTCTCTTTCTGATATGACTACTGGTGAGGAGGTGGTGGTGGTGGTCACTGCTAAGGCAGTGGTTGTGGTAGCAGTGGTTTTAGTGTCAGCAGCAGCGGCAGCAGCTCGTTTCTCATGGTACAATCTTAGTTGCTTCTCATTTATTCATCTTCTTTTTTGACTAGTCATGTTGGCTCACTGTTGCCTCTTTTTCTCCTTCCAATACTCCCTCTGTGACAACTTCTCCTGTTCTTTAGCCATTGATTTTTTTGTTGGGCCAGTACCTCTTCCGGCTGTTGACTGCTTCAGTTTCTGTGCTTCCCTGCACCTTTTCATTCTCTCCTTGGCCATCTTGTTGTAATGTTTCCATTGCTCATCATTCATGTTCTGTCTGTTTTTACATGCATGTGTGGCATTTTTCTCCAAATACGCTGCATAGCGTGTATCATCTCTCCTGATCTTGTCTTGGTACAGCTCACTCTTTTCCTTTCAGGACAGAGGAGTTCGAATATCGCATGGCATCTCATTGAGCAATGCTGCAGCAGACATACAGGGCCTTCTTCTTGATTCCATTATTGAATAGGTGATTCTTAAAGTCTGTAGGAACACATGCTGATTGAAAAAGGAAGAGTTACAAGAATGCTGCTATCACTGGACTTTTTATGATATGACGGAAGAGACATGTCCAGATAAGAAATGGTTAATGGCACTATGTCCAAGACATGTGCTCAAGAAAAGGTTACCAGCACGATGGCCAAGACATATGACACACAAAGTGGTTACCGGTGCTATGGCCAAGATATATGATGCACAATGTGGTTAACGGCGCTATGGCCAAGACATGAACTCAAGAAAAGGTTACCGGGGCGATGGCCAAGACATATTACGCACAAAGTGGCTAATGGAATGATGGCCAAGACATGCACTCAAGAAAAGGTTACTGGCGCGATGGCCAAGCAATGACACACAAAATGGCTAATGTGGTGCTGGCCAAGACATGCGATGCAAGAATTGCTTTTAAACAGCACTATGGTCAAAACATTTGAGACAAGAAGTGGTCAATGTCACTATGGCCATAATATAGACATTTACCAGAAAGCAAACAAAATGGAAGCCTGCATCCATTTGCCTGCAAATAAAATGGAAGCCTGCATCCATCCGCCTACAAACAAAATGGAAGCACACATCCATCTGCCTGCAAACAAAATGGAAGCCTGCATCCATCCACCTGCAAACAAAATGGAAGCCTGCATCCATCCGCCTGCAAACAAAATGGAAGCCTGCATCCATCTGCCTGCAAACAAAATGGAAGCCTGCATCCATCCACCTGCAAACAAAATGAAAGTCTGCTTCCATCCACCTGCAAACAAAATGGAAGCCTGCATCCATCTGCCTGCAAACAAAATGGAAGCCTGCATCCCCAGCCTACAGGTAATCACACAATCGGAAAAAAAAAGAGTTCAGCATTGGGATTAGGTAATGGCCTTATAAAGATGTTACAAATGCTTGCTTAGCTTGTTAGTCACAAACAAAGAAACAATGCCCCCCCAAACAAAAACTAACATCAGCCCACATAGTCGGGGCCCTTGTTTGGAAGCCAGCTATGGTGTGTAGGCCTCTATCAGACCATTTGGAACCCAAAAGTGGATCTTTAGGTTTCCAAATGGTCCAATCGAGGCTAACACCCCACAGCTGGCTTCCAAACAAAATGCCTAAACCATGCAGCATGATCACCCCCCACCCTCCCCACCAATCACACACAAAAGACAGGCAGCATGGTTAAGTAACAAACTGTCACAAATTTTGTGTCCAACAAAAAAGCAACCCCCCCCCACAAACAAGACAGGAAGCATATTATAAAATGCATAAAAGACACACCTACCCTGCTGCAGATGGCATGGGAAAACTGTAGATCAGGTCACAAAAGGCCGCATGGCATGGGCCCTTGTTTGGAAGCCAGCTATGGTGTGTAGGCCTCTATCAGACCATTTGGAACCCAAAAGTGGATCTGGTTTCCAAATGGTCTGATCAAGGCTGACACCCCACAGCTGCCTTCCAAACAAAAGGCCTAAGCCATGCAGCATGAACACCCCCCCCCCCCACAAACAAGACAGTCAGCTTATAAAATGCATAAAAGACACACCTACCCTGCTACAGATGGGATTGGCTGTATATCAGGTCACAAAAGACCACATGGCCTGGGCCCTTGTTTGGAAGCCAGCTGTGGTGTGTAGGCCTCTATTAGGATCATTTGGACCCAAAAGTGGAATGTCCACCACCCCACACTATTTCTGAACCTGTCTCCTGCCCTCATCAGACTCCTAGTGCACTGCTGCAGTACTGGAAGGGCTGGGATCTGCTCATGCCTGGCCTCGGCAGCTCCTGACTGTGACTGTCCTTGTCCAGCTCTGCCTGCTCCTGTCTCCTAGCCACAGCACCTTCTCCAGCTTTGGAGGCTGAGGGGCTCAGCTCCACTAACACACATTTTTTTAATGATTTATTTTTTATTTTTAATTACTTACAAATACAGCATAAATAAATAGATCTAATGCCAAATCACTAATTAGCAAGCCACCCTGCTGCAGATGGCATTGGAAAAGACTAATCCTCCCATCCAGCTGTGCATAACCAGAATTGGATTCCCCCAGGTCTATAACTCACTTTTTGGCCCCACCACCTTTACCTGCAAAGTGAGCAAAGGTGGCACTCCTACTTGTAGCTGCAATGTGCTCCTCAAAGACTTGATGCTCACCAAATCCTCAGTTGGCAAGGATTTCCCACAAGGAGCCAAACATTACAAAATAGAACCCAACAGTAACAAGGAGCAAGACAACACAAGCAAAACCATATTCCCTGCTCGGCCGCGACCGCCCATGGAGCTTTGGAATGGCTTACCTGCTCTGCCACGCTACGTAACTTTGGTCTTTCTGAATCGCGACGTAACAGGGGCTCTTCCCAGGGACAAAAGATCTTTGCCAGACGCTAGCTACTGAAAAAAGAGGCTGTTTATTCAGGGTCACACCACAATTCATTCACATCAAAAACAATTTTTTGAAACCTCCCTTGCAATGTCACAAATATGGTCAATTAAAATGGTGGCTTTTGTCCACAAAAGTGTATTTTCCATGATACACAAGCATGTATTACAATAAGGTTTTTTTTTTTTTTAATCACCCTTCATGGCTTACAATAAAAAAAGACATCACCCTCTGCATAGCAGCAATTCCTCTCAGTTTGTCATGCTTGAGAAGTTGGTCAGTCCAGTGGTAGCCACTTTTCATGCACTGGCTCTCCTACATTTATTTAGTCAGAGTACATGGTGGTGTGTGTGTGTGTGTGTGTGTGTGTGTGTGTGTGTGTGTGTGTGTGTGTGCCCACAGGGGCGCCGGAAAATTGTAAAAAGTGGTGGTGCCAAAGATAAAAAGGCCACTTGTTGCATTATAAAGGGCACTTTTTCCAAATCGTGTTTTTATATACAGTAAATGCACATTTATGATGACAATAGTAATTTTAAAAATACCTTTACACCATACCATATCAGAATATTTAATATGTAATATTAAGGGTCCAGCTCATGTATAACAGTTCCAACTTGTTTTTCAAAGTTAGGAAAGTAAGCCACAAATATACATTATCCTATTAGACAGCAATAAAATTGTATGATGTTGTTTATGTCTCCATGAACCTAAGAATTCTAAATTAGAACACAGATGCATTGTACCAACAATGTAAGTTCTTGACAAGATCATACTGTTCTAAAATGGTCAATACCAGCAGTGTGTCAATCAGAAACACTCACTGAATTTACCAAAAGGCCAGTTTAGATTAAGCAGTAACAAAATGAGAACTGGTATTTTAAAAAATAACATCTACTTCTACAAAAATGCATGTTTGCTGATTCAAGGCAGTTCTCCTTTGAGATATTACCAACCTGGTCTAAATTGCTCACTATTTATGGGGCTGGCAGTATAGCCTAGCGGTTAGAGTAATAAGAAGTAAATGAGCTTTCTACATCCAGCATTCAGACATGGGTTTGATTTCCACAATCTCCATTTCTATACTGTGTGGCTCTGATTAAGTCACTTAATCTCCTCAGTGTTCCTGGGTTGTTCCTAAAAACAAGCATCTGTGCCTAGTTGGCCTTATCTGGTTATGAAAGGAAAAAATACAGTATATATGTTTATTAAATTACATTTATAAATTGCAAACAAACATTAAAGTCTAGTACATAGATTCTAGATCCATGCAATAACCAAGAAATACACCAGTCAAGTCTGAGGCTGTCAATATAGCCTTAGGGGTTAGAGCAAAGAACTTGGTACATCTAGCACACAGACCTGAGTCTGATTCCCACAACCTCCACTTGCATACTGTGTGACTCTGAGCAACTCACTTACTCTCCTCAGTGCTCCCGGGTAGCCCCAGAAAACAGGCACCTGTGCCTAGTGGGCCATATCCAGTTATCAAAGAATAGTAAAAAAAAGTATTTAAATGCTTATATTCTTTTATCTTTAAAAGGACACAGTTTAAATATTAGAGGTTGGTGTATGCTGCTTACAGCCTCAAATCAGGAATAGACGTAAATACTGCTGCTTTAAACAACACACCCAAAAAAGAAACCCACCCTTAGAAATGCAGGACTTTTAGAAGGGACTCCATTACAAATGAATTAGAGTCAGTGGTTACATTCCCTTAACCTGAAATCTGTGATTATAGACAGTGACAATCGCCTCCCCCATCAGTGCAAACCAGACAGAATTTATTTATTTATCCAAATTTTTTAATCAGGAGTTGCGCACTAAGCTGAAAGCTTGTTTACAGGTTGCCACCTGGGAGCACAGGGAAATTAAGTGACTTGCTCAGGGACACACAGTATGCAAGTGGGGACTGTGGGTTTCAAACCCAGGTTTCCAGATTTGCAGCTCAGAGCCTTAAACCACAGTGCAATACTTCCTCCCTGAATACTCTCAATCAAGTGTAAAGTCTCATCACCCCCAACCCAGATGTGAACCAGAACTGATAGGGCTGTGAAGAGTTATCAAATGACCAGTTATTTTCGTGCTGGTGCCATATATTTCTGTTTTAGTCATGTGCATATGTGTGTGTGTGTGTGTGTGTGTGTGTGTGTGTGTGTGTGTGTTTGCGTGCAACTTGTCCAGCCCTTAGGAATAGGATAGCTTGCAGTTGCAGATGCAAAGTATGTAATCTGGCACTGCAGTCTAATTTTCACTTTCAGGAAATGCCACAAGATATAATGAGTTAACCCCTAGGTTGCTGAAAGAAATAGAATAAATCTATTAGACTGAGCTGGACAGATTATAGAAACAGCAGTTTAAAAAGGCTTTTTTTGTTACTATCCTGAGAAGTTCTGAGGTACAATACAGTAGCACCCCCCTCTCTTCAAATACCTTTAACATAGAGCAACAAATAGTGAAAATCAGAAGGTGAGTGCACTGTTTTGCAGCTGTGAAAGGAATACTTTCAAATGTCCAAAAAGGGAGTTCCAAGATCAGCCATTTTAGAGCTACAATCTGATCGATGGCAGAGGAGCTGTAGGCTCCACCCACAGCCCTAAAAATTGAATGCTGTGATTGGATTTTGTGCTGTCTTTAGTGACCTATATCCAACTCTTGTGCTTTTTTGGTGAGTTGGGATCCACATGATTGGGGAACAGTGATACGCCTTTCAACTTTAGTGTAAAAGCATTCAAGACTCTACTTTTCTGTCAGAATGTCCTTCAGCACTAAACTTTCTTGGTTGTATGTGCTCCAGTATATCAACAGTAATGCTAGTGTTATGCTCTAAGTACATTTTAAAGCTGCTTAGTGAAGCTAAAAGAAGATGACTTCTTAGTGTTGTGCTGGGTTTGGTGAAAACCGAAAAGGGCAAACTGCACTGTCTTGACAAATTCGTGGGCAAAACACTGTGTGGTGCCACCCACAGCACATTTGTAATGTAATGCTATAGATTGCAGCAGTGTCAGTGGCTCAGCAGGTTTCACACTCACTTCTGAGACTGGAAGATCAGAAGGTTGTGGGGTTCTATCCCCACACCAAGCACTTGGGTTAAATCCCAACACTGACACTGGTGCAGCATAAGGGGGATGCTGCACTTCTGAGAAACCATCTTTCAGATGAGATATCAAACCGAGGTCCCATCTGCCTGTTCAGGTGGATGTTAAAGGTCTCATGGCACTTCTTGAAAAGAGCTTGGGAGTTTTCTTTATTGAAAAGAAGCCATTCATATATACATCACAAGAAATGAATAGTGTGAATATCATAACAGTTTCCAAATTATACAGCATAAATATTTATTCATTCAATAAGCAAAAAAAAAGAAAAAGAAATCCAGGATATTCCATAATTCCAACAAGAAAGGAAATACAAAAGGACAATTTACAAATATACTCTTTGTTATAAAATGGCAGGGTAAAATCATGTAATCTGATTGGCTCTTATTTATGTGTAAAATGTGGTTTACACATGGTTAAAAAAAAAGGAATGTTCAGCAGTATAGAGTCTGCAACACAGATCAATGGGCGTTTGGAACACAGGCATTTCAGCTAGCCCTCTACTGCAAGAATTGATCTTCCACCGCAAACATGGCTGCTAACTTTACACTGTAAAAAAAACTTCAACTGGGCCCTAAAAATAAAACTACCTTAAATAAAAAATAAAACAAATTAATTAAATGCTGTTTCCCTGATTTTCACACTCTCCTTATACACATAAACAAATTAGAAGCAAGTATTGTTTATAGTTTTCACTACAACTGTTTCTTTGCTGACAGTGAAAAATCCCCCTTCTGTCTTTACCTGCTCATCAGGGAACTCTCTTCTTCTTGCCCTGACAGTGATATAATTGAGTCCCTGGCTGTAACAAAGGCCTTTGTAGTATATGGTTATGGCTTATTTTGTATGGAAAATGGTGGTTTTCCAAATCTTGTTGTAGGGCAGTTCAAAGGTCAAAAAAGTTGTTGTACTATCGTTCTGACATAGCGATAGTACAACAACTTTTTGGCCTTGAGCTGTTACCCGATTGGTTAAAACAGCGGTGATTAAAAATATGTACTCAAAAATGGCAGGCGTAGCTTAAGCGGTCAAGCAAGCAGGTTATTAGGATAGTTTGGACACAGACTGCCATAGTGGCTCCGTGTGTCCAAACTATCAATTCTTACAGTTTCTTTCTTTCTTTTTTTAATCAGTGGGAAATTCAGGTCGGAGCGGTGTAGGACAGCGAGCAGGAAAGGAATATTCAGGGACGGCACTGGAGCCGAGCGTTAATGTGGTGAGGACAGGTCTGGGAGCATTCGCGAGCAAGCAGGTGTAAGGACACAAGGTATGAATCTTGTGAAATTAAATTTTGTGCATTTTGGGGAACCATATACTATACAAAATAGTGGATGGGGTGACCATCCACAACAAGGCTGGTAAACCATCTCGGGAGTTAATGACATCACAGTGACCTCTCGAGCTTTGCTCTGAAAGGTCTCAATGATGTCATCGACTCCCTCAATGGAAACACAGCCTTGTTGTGGATGGTCACCCATCCACTATTCTATATGTTGTCTGTGTGTACAGTGCGCTAAGACAAAAACATTCTGCCAGTGGACCTGAGCAGATTTTTGAATCCACGTATTCCATGGTAAACATTCCATGATAAACATTCCATGTTTTGAATGTGGAGAACAATAGAGAAAAAAAAAAAAGGAAGAAGAAAGTAGGCAATAATACAATGACATCATCAATGACATCACTTGCAGTGGGCAGAATGACTATTTTATCACAGATGCACACAAGTAAATCTATTGTTTCTACATATAAATATGCTTGTCCCAATAGTCAAAAGTAAAAAATAAAAATAAAAAAGGAGCCAATTTTATAAGCACAGTAAGGCACTTAGGAGTGTGTGTAAACCATATTTTACAGCATGGTCAGCAGCTGAACTGACTTGGGCTTCAGCCTCATGCCTTACTACACACCTGGCCGTGCTATAAAATATGGTTTACACACACCCCTTCATGCCTTATTGCTTACTTATAACACCCCCTATACTTCAAAAAATAAAAAAGTAAAAGGAACTGAACAATCCAATCAATCCCAGTGTGACCTTCAAAAAACTTAATCAAAGACATTTAACACAGCTATTACTTCTCTATATCCTGAAAAAGCAAACTAGCAATTATATAGAGAATAATGGATAGGTAAGTGTGTGTTATGCAAGCAATAAGACATGACGAGGTGTGGGTTATCTCATGATAAGAGCATGCCCAGGTGCATTGTAATGCACGAGGCGCTTGCGCCGAGTGCCTTAGGCACCTGGGCGTGCTCTTATCAGGAGATAACCCACACCTCGAAGTGTCTTATTGCGCTTATAAAATGGGTTCCCCAAGTCACTATTTATGGAAAAAAACTAAAAAATAAAAAGAGGGAAAACATTTTAAGAATTTGAGCTTTTAAAATATAAACTTGTAAAATAGTCCCTTTATTTAGGTACTTACTGTGCCCCCCATCCCCCCACCAGACAAACAGACATAATGGTTAGGTTGTTTTGTCTGGATATACTTTTAATTCCCCTTTGTGTTCCTCCTGTTTAGATACTATTAATTGTTTACAGTGCTTCCCGTTTCAACGTAATATTAATGTTGCACTGCCGCAGTGACTGGCTGCTTTGAGAGCGAGTAGAGGGCTTTTGGTTTTGTGTGTGTCTGCTTGTATCTGTATAAACTCAGGAAGACATAAACAGTTTTTAATTATTTTTTATTTATAGATTTTTGTATCATACTGTAGTGTTTTTTTTTCCAATTGTTTATCCAGGTGAGACACACTAAGCTAAAAGCTTGTTTACAGGTGCAACCTGGGAGCATAGGGAAGTTAAGTGACTTGCTCAGGGTCACACAGTATGCAAGTGGGGGCTGTGGGATTCAAACCCAGGTCTTCAGATTTGCAACTCAGAGCCATAAACCACTATGCTATACTGCCTCCCTACTGTGAGCAGCTTGGTTGTTTTGGAATGAGCTTGTCCCATAGCGGCCGCCGTATAGAGCTGTTTTCAGGTTGCATTTTTTTTTTCAAGTTTCTTTACTGTGTGGTGCCGTGATAGTGTGGACAAATATAAGCAGTTTCTGTTTGATGGAAATGTTATTGATGCACTTTATGGTGAATGTTTCAAGCAGAGTTTGTGAAGGGGACAGGGTAACAAGATTGGAGACAGCATGCTGTGAATGGGAAAGATGTCGGCACCAAGCGCTTGTTGTTTTAACGGTGTCAGTGAGGTATTTACATTTTTTTGTTTTTTTTGTGAGGGGGATAAAAAGGTCTGGATGAATGTATTACAGTGTTTTTGTGCCTAAAGAGAGACAGACAGGCTACTGTTGCTTGATGCCTGCTGTTACAGAGCTGCAATGTTTACCGTTGGTGCTGCTCATAGTGTGGCTAGTTTTTAGAAACAGTTTATAGCGTGGGTAGGTTAGTGATTTGTGGTTGTTGTGAGGGCACTCAGGGAAGAATAGTGCTGGTTGGCATAGATACATACTGATAAGAACACAGCTGAAACATCCTTTCAGCCAATCAAATTAGACTTTTTTTAAACCCGTTTTATAAGGATTTGTTTCACACACCCCGAGGTGTGTGAAAAAAATCCATAGCATCAAACTTACCTATGCTTTATTTTTTATGATTGCTGGTGTGGAGGTTTAGACTGTATTTCCTAGTAAGAAATACATTTTTTTTAGCTAGAGTGCAGTTTTATTTTTGAAGAAATTGAACTGTACAGGAATAGAACATAGTTGAAAATCCTGCAGTTGAAAACTTTTTGTGGAACAATGGAATGCAACTGTTTTAAAGTCTTTTCTTTGGGGAATGCCATATAAACCGTATTTTGGGTTATTATATGAAGTGTCATATCAACCGGATTTCAGGTTATTATTGCCTTTGAAGCATAATAACTCGACATCCAGTTGATATACATTTTTAAGACAACAGTAATCCGGTTGATATTTATGGTCTCCAGTAATTATTTTTACGATTATGGAACAGATATGTCATTATCTGTCACCCAAGGTACATTTTTCTGTGCACTTTGTAATTGCATTTGTGTCATCTGCTTAGCCTCTGTATAATATATTTGTTACATCTCAGATGTTATCTTTTGAATCAATTCAGTATGCAGCATTACATTCTGCTGTAGGGTGAAAAGGCATCTGGCATTCCAAACATACCATTTAATAACCAATATCAAGATATGCATTATATGTTTATTCCATTTATTTCCTATTCCCTGATAATATCCAAACATTAATACTTCATATGATATTGACTGAAACCAAGGCTCTATGAATCCACTAGCAGTTTCCAGAAACTCTTTATGTAAGAGCAAGAAAAGAAAAGATGTTTCGTGGTTTCTAAGGTCTGGCCACACTCTGGTCTGCTGCACATTCTTTCTTCTTGCTGTTTATGCTTATTGTTAGCTTTGATATTTATTTTATTGTGACAATTTAGCCAAAGCAAATGCCATAGTTTACATAGGATTCTAGGTTCCATGGCCAACTGTACTAATGAATCTCTGTACTGAATTGGTAAGGTGGGGGTATGTAACTGGTTCTTGGAAAAGTGCATTATGATCCCATTAAACAATTCTTTTCTATGTTTATGACCATTTAATCAGTAATCCACCAAGTTTTAATTTTTTCAAAACATTCCCTCATATAAGTAGAAGCATTTACTGCATGTCTGCTATTACGCCATTGCTTAATCCAAATTTCACAGAATGAGGCTAAAAGTGACACCCAGCTGTGTCCTGTGAATACAAGAATAGGTCTGAGATTTGCTTGAAAAAAAAACCCTGCAAAAAACACTTTAGGGTTCATCATCCCCATCCGCCTTGACTGATGGGGAGATGAAACATAGAAACATAGAATTTGACGGCAGATAAGGACCGCTTGGCCCACCCAGTCTGCCCATTTCCCTACCTAATGGATAAGCTGCAGATCCTAGTTAACCAGCAGCCTACTTCTTTCTGCCCCCACCCCCTAGAATTGCCTTATGACTGTCCCATGCATGCTTGAATTCCACCACTGTTTTTGACTTCACAACCTCCTCCGAAGGCCGTTCCAGCCATCCACAACCCTCTCTGTGAAAAATACTTCCTTAATTACCTCGGCCGACCCCCTCTATCTTGAAATTGTGCCCCCTGTTCTTGCACACCTCTTGTTTTGAAAGATGCTCCCTCTTAGACTTTGTTAATTCCTTGAGGGTACTTGAAAGTTTCTATCATGTCCTCCTTCTCCCTCCTTTCCTCGAGGCTATACATATTAAGCTCCTTAAGTCTCTCTTCATATGTCTTCCGGTGCAGACCCTGCACCATTTTAGTTGCCCTCCTCTGGACAACTTCCATCCTGTCTATGTCTATGGAGATTGGGTCTCCAGAACTGCACACAGTACTCAGATGGGGTCTCACCAGCTGTCTGTACAGAGGATAATAACTTCCTGTTTTCTACTGAGGCCTCTCCCTGCCATCCCAGTATCCCCCAACTCTCCTTGCTGCCCTCTCCATTGCTTGCCCACCTTTAGGTCATCTGATATGACTACCCCAGGTCCCTTTCCATTTTGTTGTTGTTAGTATCTCACCCCCATTGTGTACTCTTCCCTGGGTTTTGTTGCCAGGTGCATTACTGTACACTTCTTAGCATTGAATCTAAGCTGCCATACATTTGACCATTCCTCTAACCTTGCCAAGTCCTTCTCATCCTTTCCATCCCACCTTGTGCATCAACTCTGTTGCAGATCTTTGTGTCATCTGCAAAGAGACATACTTTCCTTCCAGTCCCTCTGCAATGTCAGCATAATAAAGACATTGGAGAGGACTGATCAATACTGAACCTTAGGGTCCCACTAGTAACTCCCCTTTCTTCAGAGTGGACTCCATTTACTATTACTCTCTGTGTCCTATTCTCCAGCCAATTCTTTACCCAGGCTGTCATCTTGGGACCCACTCCCAGGCTGGCTAACTTGTATATTAATCTTTTGTGTGGGACTGTGTCAAATGCCTTGCTAAAGTCTAGGTAGGCCATGTCCACAGCCCCTCCCTGATCTACTACTTTGGTCACCCAGTCTAAGAAATCTATCAGATTCATCTGGCATGACCTTCCCACTATGAATCCATGCTGCCTTGGGTCCTGTGCCCCTCTGGCCTCTAGATAATCGACAATATTTTCCTTCAGAAGTGATTCCATCATTTTCCCTACCACTGAGGTTAAACTAACAGGTCTGTAGTTTCCTGCTTCTGCCTTGCTCCCACTTTTGTGAAGGGGAATCACATCTGCCCTCCTCCAGTCCTCAGGTACCACCCCATCCTCCCACGATTTGTTAAAGAGGGTAGTCAGTGGTGTCACTAGTTCTACCCTTAGTTCTTTTAGAATTCTAGGATGAATCCCATCAGGCCCCATTGCTTTGTCCACCTTCAGTTTTAAGGAGTTCTTTCAGAACCCTTTCTTCTGTAAATGGGCTGGTATCAACTTCTGTATCCAGAGTGTTTCTACTGTTTGTTTTAGTTACCTCCCCTCTTCCTTTGTAAATACTGAGCAAAAATATTTGTTTAGTATCTCTGCCTTTCTACAGTCACCCTCTGTCACCTCCCTCCCTTTATTAAGCCTCACTATCCCTCCTTGGTCTTCCTTTTGCTCCCTGATGTACCTATAAAGGTTTTCCCCTTCTTAACCCGAGTTGGTTATCTTTTCCTCAGTTTGGGCCTTTGCTGTTCTGACTGCCTTCCCGCTTCCTTTTGCTTTAACTGATACAGTTCTCTGTCCTGCTCCTTCGGTGATTCCTTGTACTTCCTGAATGCTTTCTTTTTCTCTTGAACCTTCACTGCCACTTCCTTTGAGAACCATAGTGGTTTCTTACATCGTTTCGTTTTGTTTATTTGCTTCACACAAAGGCTTGTTACCTCTGTGATGGCAGTTTTTATTATTCCCCATTGTTCTTCCACCCTCCTTCCTGCCATTTGCTAGTGCATTCCTTAGGCACTCACCCATTTTTAACGAAGTCAGCCCTCCTAAAGTCCAGTACTTTTGCTTTTGTATGACTTGACTCTATTGCTGTGTTTATTGTGAACCATACTGTTGATGGTCGCTAGTTCCAGATGGCTACCCACTTCTACATCTGAGATCCTCTCTTCATCTCCATTTGAGAGAACCAGGTCTAAGATTGCTCCCTCTCGAATAGGCTCCAATACTAGTTGTCTAGGCATGCCCCTGCTGAGGGCATCTAGAATAACCCCACTCTTGAAGTGGTTGCTGCAGCACTCCAGTTAACATCTAGCATATTCAGATCACCCATCAGCAATATCTCCCTTTTTCTGCCATTCTAAGTATACTCTATCATTTCCTTGTCCATTTCCTTCCCTGAGAAGAGGTCTCTATAACCCTGGCGGTTGTGGTTCCATTGCGGTCTCCAAATTTACCCACAGTGCTTCTTCTCCTCCCTGTTTTCCCTTTTGTTCTGTTGCTTTGATTCCTTCCCTTATGTAAAGAGCTACTCCTCCTCTTCTTTTACCCTCCCTGTCCCTCCTGTAGATAGTGTATCCTGGTATGTTTCGTCCCAGTCATGGTTTTGTGTGTACCATGTTTCTGTGACTGCCATGATATCCAGATGTTCCTCCTCCATCAAGGCCACTAATTCAGGAAGCTTGTTACTCAGACTACGGGCATTGGTACTCATTGCTCTCCATTTTTGATGGCTTTACCTTCTGTTGCAGCATCCCACTGACCTTTCTACTTCAGTCTTTTTCTCATTTAGTACCCTGTTTTGTAGGGAGAGGCTTAGATTTTCCTGCTGCTTATCAGTGCCTCCCCTTGACTAGTTTAAAAGCTTGCCAATGAAGCATTTAAACCGATTGCTCAAAAGACTTGTTTCCTTCCTGGACAGATGCAGACCATCCTGCCAGTATAGGCTGGTGTCCCTTCAGGTGGAACCCCAGTCCCCAATGAAGCCAAACCCCTGTTCTCCACACCATTTTTTCAACCATTCCTTAAACTGCATGGTGCAAAGTACCCTCGCCTCACTCATGCCATTGACAGGCAGCACCTCTGAGAAGGATACTGTGTGTGCTACTTGTCTTAGGCCCCTCCCCAATTCTACAAAGTCCTTCTGCACTGCTCTAATCTCATGTTGAGCCAAGTCCCTAGGCAGACAATGACATCCAGCTCAGACTCCCGTACAGCTGTTCTCGTGATCCTGAGGATGTGCTTCCTCTCCCTCCAAGCCATGGCACCAGGCAGGCACCTTACTTCAGTTTTCTCTGCTCCCCCCAGTTCTATCCACCTAATAATTGAGTCCCCCACCAGGAGCTGCTTCCTTTCCTTGTGGTGTCCTCTGCCTCCTTCCTGTGGTATTACGCTATATCGGATTCAATCTGCTTCCCCAAACAGTTTGAAAAAATACCCTAAGTATAAAAGTTTCTAGGGACCTAGGAAGGAGAAATGCATAGCTGATATACAGTAAAGAAACAGTGGTAAGAGGTATGGTTTAATGAGATGGATTCTCTTGCCCTTTATTCCATTGTGCCACCATTGCTTTTCCTTGCTGAATTTTAGGTTCCCAGTTAAGCTTATCTGAGTCTACTATGCTATATGTTATTCTCAGTACATGAACTAAGAGGTTAGTTTAATACCTAGAATTTCTGTGGCTGGGGTATCTTCTGTTTGTCCTAAGTAACAACCTTTACATTTTCCTAAATTTAAAGAGGATCCGGTCCGTGTTCCATATGTGTTACATATGTGTCAGCGTGGCTCAGTTGGTAGCACATCTGCCCCTGGACCAGAAGGTCATGGGTTCTCATCCCACACTGGAATGGACTTGCACCTAAAAATCACTGGCATCTGAGTGCAGTATTCGGGGGTGCTGTACTTCGGATGAGACGTTAAACCGAGGTCCCTTCTGCCCGTCCTGGTGGGTGTCCAGGTGGAAGTAAAAGAACCCAGGGTACTCTTTGTAAAAAGAGCAGGGAACATTCCCGGTATCCTGGCCAACATTCCCCTTCCAATAAACCGGTTCATGCAATCATCCAGGCTGTGTGTGGGTGATGATGTGCGATATAGCTGCCACCATACATTCAGTCACTTCACTACCAGTCTAGCATTACTTGTAAAGTGCTTTGGGATACTGTGTATGAAAAGCGCTATAGAAATACTGATTCTTCTTCTTGTATAGCTTGTTCTACAGAGTGCTGATCTGCTACCAAGATGCATAGGTTGTCTGCATAGGCAATGACCTTATGAGGGATAGGTGTACCTTTTAATGTAATAGGACATAGAATTAAAGAGGAATTACAAACTCTCAACAATGGGTCAATGCAGAATGCATATAATAAAGGGCTCATTGGGCAACCCTGTCTAACCCCTTTCTGTATAGGGATCATAGGGCCTTTCCATCCCTGTATGATGGGAGGGACCAAAGCATTTTTGTATAGACATTTAAGCCAAGAGATAAATTGCAGTGGTATACCATAAGCTGCAAAAGTCTGCCATAAAAATTCATGGTGTAGGCCGGCCAGATAGCATTGAGGATTGAGGCACTGAATGCCACACCTCGCTCCATGCCAGTGACCCAGGTTTGGGAATAAGCCTGGGCCACCGAGGGTTGGTGGGGGGAAAAAAGATCGAGCGTCCAGAGGACTGCTGTCCTCTCTCGGGGGGAGGGTCCCACATCATCCCGCTCACTGATTGCCCTCTAGTGGTGACTGGAGGGCAATACAGGTCAGGAAGGCATGCTCCAATGTAGTTGTGTTGGTAGGAAGGGGGGGACATGAGAAACAGGAAGGAAAAGGAGTCTGGCAAGGCTTCATGATGGTGAGCCATGCCACCATGCCAAGGGCCGACCCCAGCTTCTGGACTGGGTCCCCGGGGAGGGAGCACCACCTACCTGGCTCCACCACGGTGGGCAAGCTGTAGGGGAATCTCCAGGGTTGGCAAGTGTGGTGCAGTGGGATCCGAGAGAGTGTCTCTCCTCTGGAAGACCAAAGCCCTTGCCAGGGCTCAGGGAGCATAAGTAACAACATAAAAAAAAAAAACATTCATGGTGTACAGAATCAAATGCTTTGGTTTGAGCCAATGATAAAACTATCCCAGTAATTGATTTTCTGGTACCATGTTCAAAAAGTTCCCTTAATAACAAAAGATGTTCCGTAATATTTCTTCCAGGGATATCACATGTTTGTGCCATGGAAATTAATTTTTTGTCTATTCTAAGTAAATGTGTATGAAAGATTTTCATTAGAATCTTAAAGTCAGTGTTTAAAAGGCTGATTGATCTCCAGTTAATATCTTGCCTATTATCTTTTTTATGTAAATAAATTAATAAACCCTTTGAAAATCTTACTGCTGGAGACTTGATCTTGTAATATTGCAATAAAAACATGGGCCAATTCTGGTACAATGTGAGGGCCAACAAGTTTGTACAATTCACTGGTCATTCCATCTTCCACTGGGGCCGTGTCAGTACTGAGTGATGCTACAGCGATTTCAACCTCCTGTGTGTCAATATTTTTTAGTAAGTCGTGTTCCCATTCTGGCTGAAATGGTGGGAATACTACCTCTTCCAAGATAGTATAGGACAAAATCTGAGAATCCTCATTAGAGAAGAGAGAAATTGTATGTTGTGATACAATCTGTGCTATTTCTTTTCTGTCTGTACAGACCCTCCCTTGTAGGATAATAAGGCTGTCCATTTGCTTCTGTTTATTCCAAGTAAAACAGCTTTCATAATGGCAAATCTTGCTCTTTTTGTCCTGCATCCCAAATTTCTGCTGCTGTTCTAAACTTTGTGCCTGGTGCATGAGGTATTGAGTCATTTGCTGTTTAATGCTCTGCATCTGAGCTGTATAATGGCAAGGCAAGGCACATTTTATTTTTCCAGATGCCCAATCCCGGAGGCTCTGGGCACTGTACAGTAAAAACATTGTATCAATAACATTTTATATCAAATAAATTTATAATAATAAAAAAGAAAACTATTTAAAACAGCATACAATAAATATATTATTTGGGACACAAAGCTCTCTAAAATAAATAGGCGGATGTGAGAACAAAAGGCATGAGACTCCCGAAATAACTAGAAAGAGTAGCAGATAAAGTTATTAGTTTTTGAAGTTGCTTTCTGTTATTTAAACATACACGATAACTGTCATACAGAGTAACATAGTAACATAGTAAAAGCCAGCGGAATAGGCCTCATGGTCTATTATGTCTGCTCGGTAGCCAGCCCCCTACTGGGAGCTCGCTCCCTCCAAAACCCAGAGGGCTACAACATCCCCCTGTACCTGTCCCAACCTTTCTTGAATCCTTCCACTGTGCTGTCTTCCACCAGACTCCTGGGCAGTGCATTCCATGGTTCCACTACCCTCTCAGTGAAGTAGTGCCTCCTGCGCTCCCCCCTATACTCCCCCCCTCCAGCTTCCTTGTGCTCCCTGGTAGTCCCCCCCCTTCTTAAGCCTGAATACCTCCTTGGCTGCCCCTTATTTATCCCTTTACATCCTTGAAGACCTCTATCAAGTCCCCTCTGTCCCTTCTCTCCTCCAGTGTATACAGCTTGGGTTCTTCCAGCCTTTCCTCATAGGTCCTACCCTCCATGCCTTGTATCATCCATGTTGCCCTCCTCTGGACCCTCTCCAGCAATGCTATGTCCTTCTTAAGGTGAGGTCTCCAGAACTGCACACAGTACTCAAGGTGTGGCCTGACCAGGGCATTATACAGAGGGAGGATCACCTCCCTCCTTCTAGAGGTAATCCCCTGGTTATGCAGCCGAGTATCCTGTTTGCTTTTGCTGTGGCTCTTCGACAGTTCTGTGTTATTCAGTTTAATGTCCACCACTACTCCTAGGTCTCTCTCACCTGTTGTGGCTTGTAGTGTGACCCCCTCCAGAGTGTATACATGGCCCGGGTTTCTGACCCCCAGATGCAGCACCTTACATTTCCCTGTGTTGAATCTCAATCCCTACTTCCTTGACCACCTCCCCAGGGTATCCAGGTCCCCCTGGAGAGCCTCTCTCTCTCTCTCTCCCTTCATCCCTGTCCACCAGTGCTTCCAGTTTTGAGTGATACACAGAAAGACTCAGCCCACTCCTAACCCCCCTTCCAATGTCCAAGACATAGGTATTGAACAGGAGTGGCCCCTGGACTGAACCTTGGGGGACACCGCTGGTGACCCTTCTGGGAGAGGAGACTATCCCACCAATCACCACTCTGTTTTTGCCCTGTAAGCCAATTTTCCACCCACCTGAGCAACTTCCCCCCACCCCATCCCCCCTAGCTTTGTTAGCAGGCTGTTATGGGGTACTGAATCGAACGCCTTACTAAAATTCAGATAGAGGACGTCCAACAGACTCTGTTGGTCTAGGACACCTGTCACTGAGTCATAAAACTCCACCAGATTGGTCTGGCATGACCTCTCCAGAACAAAACCATATTGCCTGTCATCCAGGTGCTCCAGCCTTTCCAACTGACCCCAAAGCCTCTCCTTGATAATGTCCTCCATAACCTTGCCCACCACAGACATTAGGCTAACAGGCCTATAATTGCCCATCTCCTCTCTGGACCCCCCTTTGTGGATGAGCACCACATGAGCCACCCTCCAATCCTGAGGCACCCACCCCATCCTCAGAGAGATATTGAAGGGTGCAGCCAGTGGAGCTGCTAGCACATCCGTCAATTACTTCAGTACCCTTGGATGCAGCCCATCTGGCCCTGGCCCCTTTTCAGTCCTCAGCGACTGGAGGGCCTCTCTCACCCTATCCACTGTGATTTTGCCTACCAAATCCACCTCCTCATGCTCCTGCCCATCCCCCTTTAGATTTGGCCCATCCCCTGCCTTAGGCCCTTCCAATCCTTCACACTCTAACTGACCTCCCGAATCTGTGGGATCCCCTTCCCACCCTTCGGGATGGAAGGAAACCCCCCCAACCCGTAAAGACCAAGGCTGATTTTTTAAATTGGGTCCCCAAAACAGTGGATCAGGATGGGGCAGTGGATGTGGTTTACCTGGACTTCAGCAAAGCTTTTGACTCCGTTCCACACAGGAGACTAGTCAAAAAACTGGAGAACATGGAAGTTGGACTCAAGGTTACAAACTGGGTCAGAAACTGGTTACATGGGAGAACTCAGAGAGTATTAATAAATGGCACTCTGTCTGTGGAGGGGAGGGTGACTAGCAGGAACCCACAGGGCTCAGTTCTGGGGCTGATCCTCTTCAACATATTCATCAACGACATTGTGGATGAACTTGAATCCCAGTAAGACCTAGTGGAACGTGGGGATTGGACTACTTAATCTGTAGGAGGTCTAGTGTAATAGACATTGCTGGTTAACTCAAGTAGGTTCAAGTCCAGCACCAAAGAGTGAAGTAAAGTGGGGATTGGACTGCTTAATCAGTGGGGGGCCTAGAGCAATGGGCTATGCCAATTAAAAGTATGTTCAAGTCCAGCACAAATGAAAGCAAGACAAGTAGAGGAAATGTGACACACATTTAGCCTTAATCTACATTGCCAAGCTTTACAGTAGGAGGTGTTTATTGTCCAGATAAATGGCTGGGTATGAATTGTGGAAGCGAGAGGTGGGAGACCCCCCATCAGTAGTAATCAAATTCACCTCTACGGATTTGCTCTGTGGAACCTTTACTTTCTCTCAGGTACTTGGCCAGTGCCTGAGGAGAGTACCCAGATGTGGGATTAAAAGGAAGTTTCCCTGGTAGAGCTGAGGTGCTCTTAGGTGGTTTAGGGAGCCACCAGAAAATGTTTCCATGACATATGGAAGGTGTCCGAGTGGCCGGCAAGGGAGCCGAGCCAGGGAAAATCCAGAACAGTGTACAAGTTCCGGCTGTGTACCCAAAGCAGCGTGCAAGTCCGGGCTGTGTGCCCGGTGGGTTCAGAGCCTGAGGGCTGAAGTGTTGAAGAAGTGTTCTTGTTTCTTTTAATCTGCATTACCAGGAGTGTAGCCCCATGGGGGTCCATCTTTGCTTTGTTTATTCTGTTTGGATGTGGAATAAAAGCCACACTTTAGAATCCCATTCCTGGTATTGGAAACTACAGTTATTGCTTCCTGTGTTTGGAGTTACTTGGGTGCCCCTGTGCAGAGTAGCCAAACCTAGCCTTTGTGCTGAGTGACCTATTCCTCCCCGAAGCCAGTCCCCACCTGGTACTGCTGTCAGATTCAAACAGCATACCGCCTGTCATTTTGCAAAATGATGGGGGTGGGGGTTACAAAATGGAGGCACCGCTTTGGATTTGAAATTTTAGGGAGGAAAGGTGCTTGGGCAAAGGGCTAACGTACAATTATCTGGCAGTGGGTAGCCAAAAAGCTGAAGCAAGGTTAACTAGTGTGTCGCTGTGTGCTGTTGTCCATGTGCTGCTGTTAAATGCCAACTGTTTACCAAGGAGCAGTAATGCCTGAGAGAGTATGCCCTTGTCCTGCATCAAAAAGTACAGCATTTTGCCAGCTTTTAAAAATTGTTGGGACAAAGAAAAGTGTGGAAAACTAGGGGTAGCAAAAGGAAAATTGTGCCCTGGACGTTGGAAATGCTTTCTAGTGAATAGAGAGATTTGCTGGGTTAATGGCCATGACAAATGGTTGCAATGGGCTCCCACTGTGGAGTCAGTTCGGAAAAAAAAAGTGGTTTTGCAGTTTAAATTTGCCTGCTCGATGATCGCTGTGAGGAGAAGAGCACTCGCGAGGGAAAGAGGCTCATTTGCATGAAGTGTGTGATTGGTGAGACCGCAATCAGTCCCGGCCCCAAGCTAGCTTTACAACGACTGCACAGCATTCGAGAGGGATTGTGAGTGGATTGCATGTACTGGCTTACCGGAGGAGCATAACGATGACTGAAAGCGCTGTAAAAGTTTAAAAAACAGACTTTTCCATTTAAATTTGGAATCAACCCGCATCTCAATCGACTGGATTGTGAGTGTGGTGATCGGAGGGACGATCTGCAGGACTGCCAACCCGCTTCTGTCCCGAGGCTTCCAAGACTGGCTGCAGGCCGTTTTCCATCGCAGCAAACAGCTACTGATAACAGTGAGTACCAACAGAAATAATTGCTCAAACAAGTGATTTTTGCCAAAAACCAGCTGAATCTGTGTGCAGCAGTGTAGTCGTTTTGCAAACAAAGACTGTGTTGTTTTTACCAGCAAAAGCAAGCTTGTTAAGCCATCGACTGTGAGCATAGTTATGGGTTCAGCATCAGAGTACAGTTTCAAAGTCATGAGAGAGACTGTGAGTTGTATCAAGTTATGCAGCAAGAGTTACAGGCAATCCTGTGCTTGAAATACTGAGGCTTTTAGGGACTGTGAGCTAAAGCAATATTTTTAGCAAGTGAAAAGTCGTGGCAAATCATATAAATGTGCTAGAAAAAAGAACAGTGCAAGTCTGTGCAGTTTTGAGCAAAGTTATCAGTAGACTGTGTAAATCGGATGCACAGTGGTTTGACCCAATTTCAGAATGTTGATGCGTAGGAGCGCTGCCGCCGCCATTACAGGGTGGGGTAGTAATGTAAACACAGCAGCAGAGGAGCCATTTTGAAAGTGAAAAAAAATGTTCAGTGATGTAGGACTTTCAATAACAGTGAGTGTTTGTTTTTCTCTGCAGTCATGGCCTCAGGACCAGCCCGCTACCCGGATCATGCCCGGGCTGTGGTAGCAGCAGAAGTAAACAAGTTAAGGGACATTGAGAGGTGTTACTATGGAGGACAACTGCCTCCTCATGTGGTGATTCCTAGATACCCAGTGCAAGTGTGTTTAGTATGCTTAAATGCTGGAAGGGACATCTTCATGGTACCTCACTGTTCTGGGTGCCTCGAGAAATGAGGTTTATTTAAAGCACCCAAGATTCGTTTGGCTCCCACACGGACAAAAGTTCAAGAATTTGCAGTTGGCAGCACACAGCACTAGGCGGAGCCTGTTGGAGAAGACCCCTCGAGGGAGTGTGGCACAAAGCTAGAGGGTGCAGATTTACAGACAGAACAATATTCTGATGTTTCGGATTCTGGATCGCAGAGAGACAATTCAGGAAGAGCATCAGTAGACGCTAGGAGAGGAGGGCCTAGGCCAAGTCTCATAGGAGAAGACGAGATGAGAGAGGCCTTTCAATGGGAGGTGTCAACCTCCACGCCCAGCGAAGAGTGGATAGTCTCAGGAGTGAGGATGACTGCTCACTCCTGGGCATAGATTCTCAGTGAGGAAGAAGAAGAGGGGGAACTTATGTGGCCTTGTGAAAAAGGAACTGGTACACAGCCTCAAGCTCTTACCTCAGAGGAATGCATGGAAGACAGTGGTGATGCCACTGCCCTGGCTGTGCAAGAAAAAGCTAGGGATCCATTTTTTTGTGTCTTTGAAAATGTGTAGCTGGCAAAACCAGGACTGGCCACCCCAAGCCAGGCCAGAGGTCTCAAGTTGACCAAAGCTAGTAAAGAGGAGACACTGGTTCATAGGAAGGAGAATGAAATCTATGGGATGTCCTTTCCTACCTTTCCTCGGAGAATCTGGGAGGAGATTGAGAACAGCAGGAAATCCTATATTTGGGCCAAAGCAATGAAATGTGTGCATCCTGGTGCAAACAAGCATGTCAGGAACAGAATGTTTCATGAAAAATATAGCCAGTGGAAAAGAGGCAGGACACTGTTAATGGACACTGTTTGAATAGTGGATGGAGAGGGACGTGAAACCTTTCACAGTGTGAATTATGTGCGCCCAGACGGGGTAATAATTCAAGCTCCTGACCAGTTGTGCTATTGGCCACAATGCAAAGACCTCCCCTGCGAATGTGCCCATGCCTACCAAATGGAAAGCAGAGCAGTGGTAGTCAGTGCTGCCACTCCAGCCTTTGCAATGCCTTTGTTGTTCCGCCAATATGGATGTCCAGGACTCAGGTGCTCCACATTCATCAGTTCTACCATGTACTGACTTTCCAGAATCCATCGACTGGCCTACCAGATGACTTCAGATCCAGAGAGGACACCAGCCCAGCTGTATCCTGATTCATCGCCTGGTATCTGGATGACGTCAGACCAGCTGTTTTCCTTTTTGTTCCTGTTCCAAGGTTCCATCTCCAGAGATGACATCAGCCTAGCAGTTTCCACATGTGCCCTCCTGTTGTTCCCAGAAGATGTCTGCCCAGCTGTATCGGAAGAGTGCTGCCAGGGAGAGTCTTCGGCTGAGGACCAGGTCAGTGCCATTTTTCATTCTACAAGGGACTGGTAAGTCCAAACTTTTCTATTATTATGACATTGCAGTACAGACCCTACACTAGCAGACTCCAGATGTGTGAACTGTCCTCAAAGACTCTCCCCTTTGGGACTTTGGCCTGCTAGAACTGTGCTTCACCGGGCTCCGTCCCAGGAGAGACTCTTTAATGGACTAGCCTTCGGGTACTGTGGTCACTAGATGGGACTTTTAGGGCACTCCATATCCCAAATATGTGTATTGTAAATAATGTCATTGTTTTCTACTGTTTTCTAATGTTTATACTGTTTTTCTACTTTTCTAAAAAAAAAAAAAAAAATATATATATATTTTTGGGATTCTCCAGTGTTTTGATGGTAGGGGTTTAGATAGACTGTGTATGCAGATTAGGAGTGTGTGTTGTCTTTCTTTTTCTTGCAGGTGTTCCTGAAGAAGATAGAAGAGAAGACAAGAAGAGGAGGAGGGTCTCATCGGAGTTCCTCACTAGTACTTTACAGTATAGCATTTAAAGTACTGTTGTAGTTGTTACTATGTGTAACCCTTTTCTTCCACAGGCATGGTTGTGGGGAAATGTGGGAGTAATGCTCATGGTTGGTATTAGCTCCTGGTGTGTGGTTGCATGGTGCCCAAGGTCGGAGAGGTCCCTTGTTTGTTTTGTTTTGGGATTTGAGTTAGAGGCAGACAGATTTTCCCTAGAGGGCTGGGGGGGATTGACAGGCTGTGGTCCTGAACGGCCGTAGGGACTGCAGTGCTGCTCTATTAGGGCTATGCTCTGGACAGTTCTACCAGAGCCACTAGGTACCCATAGTTAGCGGGTGGAGTAGAGGCTGATATGTCAGCCAGAGGCCTCTAGGCTCTTAGTGCTGCCTGCCTGTGCTAGCACATGGTAGGAGGGGGCCTGATCACCCCCCTCCGAAGGTAGTACATAGGGTGAGATGGCCTAAGCCGGGTAAATAATGACTGCGGACAGTCATTTTCCTGGTCCAAGGTGAGTGTAACCCCCCTGTTACCTGGGGTTACTAGAATCCCAGTAAGACCTAGTGGTAGGAAGGGAAGGCAGCTTGTGAAACTCCAGTTAAATGGATTTCACACTGTCTCACTCTGTTCTCAATCTCAGCTGAGACTGAGGGATGACATCAGCATAGAACTCTCACAGCTGCTTGAGCCACATTGGAATGCTGCAGTTGGAAGTTAGGATAGAATGTTGGGGATTTTTGAACACAGTCTGTGTGCAGTCTTGGAAAGAGTCTGTGTGCAGGCTGTCAGAGCTTTAAGCTCTGTTTTAGAGCTACTGTTAAGAAGGTGTGTGTGTTTCCACCATAAGAGGGACACAGAAACTTATTGCTGAAGTGGTGGAGACCGCTGTCACTGGTCCAAGTGCCCCCTCCCTGATGGGACGGGGGGAAAAGGTTTGCCTGTCTTCTAGGGTCAACCCTCCTGGTTCCGGCTAAGTGAAGAAGCTGCCTATTTCAAGTTGTGCTGTGGCACCAGAAGCTCTGAGAGAGAAATTCCAGTGTAGGAATCACCTGTGGGGCACCTGCAACCAAAGGGTAAGTTCGCGCTGACAGAAGGCCAATGTTTTTCACCTGAACTGTTGGAATGTGGGGATTGGACTATTAAATCTGTAGGAGGTCTAGTGTAATAGACATTGCCGCTTAACTCAAGTAGGTTCAAGTCCAGCACCAAAGAGTGAAGTAAAGTGGGGACTGGACTGCTTAATCAGTGTGGGGCCTAGAGCAATGGGCTATGCCAATTAAAAGTATGTTCAAGTCCAGCACAAAGGGAAAGCAAGATAAGTAGAGGAAATGTGACATACTTTTAGCCTTAATCTACATTGCCAAGCTTTACAGTAGGAGGTGTTTATTGTCCAGAGAAATGGCAGGGTATGAATTGTGGAAATGAGAGGTGGGAGACCCCCCCTCAGTAGTAACCAAATTCACCTCTACGGATTTGCTCTGTGGCACCTTTACTTTCTCTCAGGTACTTGACCAGTGCCTGAGGAAAGTACCCAGATATGGGATTAAAAGGAAGTTTCCCTGATAGAGCTGAGGTGCTCTTAGGTGGTTTAGGGAGCCACCAGAAAATGTTTCCATGACATATGGAAGGTGTCTGAGTGGCCGGCAAGGGAGCCGAGCCAAGGAAAACACAGAACAGTATACAAGTTCGGGCTGTGTACCCAAAGCAGCGTGCAAGTCTGGGCTGTGTGCCCAGTGGGTTCAGAGTCTGAGGGCTGAAGTGTTGAAGAAGTGTTCTTGATTCTTTTAATCTGCATTACCAAGAGTGTAGCCCCGTGGGGGTCCATCTATGCTTTGTTTATTCTGTTTGATTGTGAATAAAAGCCACACTTTCGAATTCCATTCCTGGTATTGGACATTACAGTTATTGCTTCCTGTGTTCAGAGTTACTGTACTTGGGTGCCCCTGTGCAGAGTAGCCAAACCTAGCCTTTGTGCTGAGTGACCTATTCCTCCCCGAACCCAGTCCCCACCTGGTACTGCTGTCAGATTCAAACAGCATACCACCTGTCGTTTGCAAAATGGTGTGGGTGGGGGTTACATATATTTCCTTGATCTCCCCTAAATGGCATGTTTCAGTCTCTCAGGGACTCTGTGGGGTGGCTGCCTCAGTGGGGCCTGGGACCCTGTATCCACATTGTGCTCTGCCAGTATAGTATACACCAGTTTCCATGTGAATATTTCCACAAATGTGTGTAGCACCCAAAGCATTTAGACAGCTTGGGCAAGTGTCAGACACTCTGAGAGGGTGATAGTGCCCATTGAGGATTCTCTTTAAGCTCTCCTAGGGGGTCCACCAGTATGTCTGCTTCTGCCTCCTCTTCTGGATAGCTGAACACAGCCAGGACCATCTTGTCATGGTCATGGTAGAGCTACAACATGATTACATGGTAGATTCACTGCTTGTGTCTCTTGTCTGGTAGCTCCACCATGTAATTAACATCATTCTCCCACCTGACCAGTGAGTAAGGACACTCTCAAGCCACCTGTAATTTATTCTGATGGATGGGAATGAGTACTGTCACCCATCGTCTGACATCGTACTCCTAGACTGTGGCCCCAGGGCTGTATCACATATTTTGCCTCTTTTATACAGTGACTGAGTGCTCCTGGGTGAACACCAAGTGCACATTTTGCCATGACCTGCAATTCAGGGTGTACTCCACAATAGTTTCCTCTTGGGGAGCCAACTCACTGTCCCATTAATCTATTACCAAATCAGAGGGACACCTTACCCTATGGCCAAACAGAAGCTCAAATGGTGAGAACCTTGTGGACTCCTGGGGGACTTCCCTATATTCAAATAAGAGCTTTTCCCACTCTCTATCATGCTGGTCAATGAATGCCCTTAACATACTCTTAAAAAATGCATTAAATTACTTAACCAGACTGTTAGTCTGGGGGTGGTACACATGAACATACAAACATACAAAGAAGCCAGCAGAGGAAGGTCATTTGGTGTATCAAGTCTGCTCGTATTGCAGGGTCCACAGCTAGAGCTAATGTTCCTGTCCTCCCTATCCACTCCTCCTATCCTCCCTACCCACGATTCTTACCTTCCCCCATGCCTATCCTAGCCTATCTTGAAGCTGCCCACTGTCTTCAATGAGATGACCTCTTCCTGCGGTGCATGCCAAGTGTACACTACCCTCTCTGTGAAGAAGTGCTTCCTGACCTCCCTAACAAACCTCCCACCCTCCAGTTTAAGACTGTGCCCCCTCATGTTATGGTTGCCACACAGCTTAAAGAGACTCTCCTTATCAACCTTATTTATCCCTTTCAAGTGCTTGAAGGTCCCAATCATGTCCCCTCTTTCTCTCTCTCCCCTGTTTTCTAGGGAGTACGCGTTTGGTACCCTCTACCTCTCCTCATATGCCTTACCCTGCTGACCCACTATCATCTTTGTAGCCCTCTTCTGGGCATTCTCCAGCAGGTTAATATGCTTTTTGAGATGTGGGCACCAGTACTGAACTCCATACTCTAAATGCGGCCTTACCAGTGACCTGTACAAGGGAGTATAACCTCCTGTCTCCAACTATCAAATCAAATCAATCTTTATTTGTAAAAAGTGCTTTTCTCAAAACCAAGGTGCTTGTACATATATAAAACAACATAATAAAACATCATAACAAAATCAGTTAAATTAATGAAAACCAACAATTTAAAATTCGATAAACTACAATGACAGCCTAAAAATCTGGGTAAGCCAGATTACATAAATAAACTTTAAGTGCTGCTTTAAAACTCTGGATGGTCAGGCAGTCTCACACCCGATGAGGTAGAGAATTCCGCAGGGTCGGGACTGCAAAACCAAAAGATTGAGCCCCAGATCTCTTTAAACAGACCCTGGGAGCCTCTAGCAATCCCTCCTTGGTGGATCGGAAAAGGTGGTGGGGACAATAAGGGCGATGGAGGTCTTGCAGGTAACAAGGTCCCTGATCATGTAGGACTTTATAGGTCAGCAAACTGACCTTGAAGGTGATTTGCCACTGTACTGGCAGCCAGTGCAGTCCATGGAGCATAGGTGTTACATGACTGGTCCTAGAAGTACCAGTCAATATCCTGGCTGCCGCATTCTACACCAGCTGCAAGCGGTGGATATCAACCCCCGAGAGCACTAGTTAACTACTGATCCCCCTAGATGTGCATCCCAGCATCTTGTTTGCCTTTGCTGCTGCTTTTTTGCACTGTGTGGAGTGCTTCAGGTCACTAGTGATCATCACTCCCAGGTCCTGCTCCTCCTCTGAAGCAGATACTCAGACTTCACCCAGGTAGTACTCCGTCCTGGGATTCTTGGTTCCAATATGCATATCTTTGCATTTCTTGGCATTGAAGCCAAGCTGTCAGATCTTGGACCATCTCCCCAGCTTTTCCAGATCTTCCTGTAGGTCCTGTATCCCTTCAGCTATGTCTACTCTCCCGCAGAACATAGAAACATAGAAACATAGAAACATAGAATTTGACGGCAGATAAGGACCGCTTGGCCCACCTAGTCTGCCCATTTTCCTACCTAACAGATAAGCTGCAAAACCTAGTTAACCAACAGCTTACTTCCTCCTACCCCCCACTAGGACTGCCTTATGTCTGTCCCATGCATTCTTGAAGTCCCCCACTGTTCTTGACTCCACAACCTCCTCAGGGAGGCTGTTCCATGCATCCATAACCCTCTCAGTGAAAAAATGCTTCCTCACATTTCCTCTGAGCCGTCCCCCCTCTATCTTCAAATTGTGCCCCCTTGTTCTTGTACATCTCTTTTTCTGGAAGATGCTACCCTCTTGGACTTTGTTAATTCCCTTGAGGTACTTGAAAGTTTCTATCATGTCCCCTCTCTCCCTCCTTTCCTCTAGGGTATACATATTAAGCTCCTTTAGTCTTTCTTCGTATGTCTTCTGGTGCAGACCCTGCACCATTTTGGTTGCCCTCCTCTGGACAGTTTCCACTCTGTCTATGTCTTTGTGGAGATTGGGTCTCCAGAACTGCACACAGTACTCCAGATAGGGTCTCACCAACTGTCTGTACAGAGGGATAACAACTTCCTGTTTTCTACTATTGATGCCTCTTCCTATGCATCCCAGTATCCCCCCTGCCTTCCTTACTGCCTTCTCACATTGCTTGCCCACCTTTAGGTCATCTGATATAATTACCCCCAGGTCCCTTTCTATTTTTACTGTTGTCAGTATCTCACCCCCCATTGTGTACATTTCCCCTGGGTTTTTGTTTCCCATGTGCATTACCTTGCACTTCTTTGCATTGAATCTGAGCTGCCATACATTTGACCATTCCTTCAACCTTGCCAAGTCCCTTCTCATCCTTTCCACTCCATCTTGTGTATCAACCCTGTTGCAGATCTTTGTGTCATCTGCAAAGAGACATACTTTTCCTTCCAGTTCCTCTGCAATGTCACTTATAAAGACATTAAAAAGGACCGGTCCCAGTACTGAACCCACGGTGCCCACTAGTAACCTCCTTTCTTCACTGTGTATTCCATTACTACTACCCTGCGTCCTGTTGTCTAGCCAATTTTTTATCTAGGCTACCACCTTGGGACCCACTCCAAGGCTGGCTATCTTGTGAATTAATCTTTTGTGTGAGACTGTATCAAATGCCTTGCTAAAATCTAGGTAGGCCATGTCCACAGCCCCTCTCTGGTCTACTAGTTTGGTAACCCAGTCAAAGAAATCTATTAGATTCATCTGACATGACCTTCCCATCGTGAATCCATGCTGCCTTGGGTCCTGTGCCCCACTGGCCTCTAGGTACTCAACAATTCTTTCCTTCAGAAATGATTCCATCATTTTCCCTACCACTGAGGTCAAACTAACTGGTCTGTAGTTTCCTGCCTCTGTCCTGCTCCCATTTTTGTGAAGAGGAATCACATCTGCCCTCCTCCAGCCCTCGGGTACCACCCCATCCTCCCATGATTTGTTAAAGAGAGTAGTCAGCGGTGTCACTAGTTCTACCTTTAGTTCTTTTAGAATTCTTGGGTGAATCCCATCAGGCCCCATTGCTTTGTCCACCTTCAATTTTATCAGTTCTTTCAGAACCCTTTCTTCTGTAAATGGACTGGTATCGATCCCCGTCTTCTGAGTGTTTCTCTTGTTTGGTTTAGGTAACTCCCCCTCCTCTTCCTTTGTGAATACCGAGCAGAAATATTCATTCAGTATCCCTGCTTTTTCACTGTCACCCTCTACCCACATTCCCTCCCCTTTATTAAGCTTCAGTATCCCTCCTTTGGTCTTTCTTCGCTCCCTAATGTACCTATAAAAGGTCTTATCCCCCTTCTTAATGGAATTAGCTATCCTTTCCTCGGTTTGGGCCTTTGCTATTCTGACTGCCTTCCCAGCCTCTTTCTGCTTTAACTGATAAAGTTCTCTGTCCTGCTCCTTCTGTGTTTATATTTCCTGAATGCTGTCCTTTTCTCCTTAACCTTCCTGCCACCTCTTTTGAGAACCATAGCGTTTTTTCCTTCGTTGTGTTTTATTGATTTGCTTTACACAAAGGCTTGTTGCCTCTGTGATGGCTGTTTGATCACTCCCCATTGTTCCTCCACCCTCCTTCTTGCCTGTTTGCTAGTGCTTTTCTGAGGCACTCTCTCATTTTCCCAAAGTCGGCCCTCCTAAAGTCTAGTACTCTTGCTTTTGTATGGCTTGATTGTATGGCTGTGTTTATCGTGAACCACACTGTTTGGTGGTCGCTTGTTCCCAGATGGCTACCCACTTCTAAATCTGAGATTCTTTCTCCAACCTCATTTGAGAGAACCAGGTCTAAGATTGCTCCCTCCCAAGTGGGTTCCAATACTAGCTGTCTGAGGCATGCCCCCTGTAGGGCATCAAGAATGACCCTGCTCATGGATGTGCCTGCAGCAAAGGTGCTCCAGTTAACATCTGACTTATTCAGGTCCCCCATCAACAATATCTCCCCTTTTTTTGCCATTCTAAGAAAGCCTTCTATCATTTCCTTGTCCATTCCCTCCCCCTGAGATGGGGGTCTGTATACAACCCCCATATGGATTGTGGTGCCATTTCCTGTCTCCAGGGTGACCCAAAGTGCTTCATCTGCTCCCTGTTTACTCTTTAGTTCTGTTGCTTTGATCCCTTCCTTTACATACAGAGCTACCCCTCCTCCTCTGTTACCCTCCCTGTCCTTCCTGTAGATTGTGTATTCTGGTATGTTGACATCCCAGTCATGGTTCTCTGTGTACCAAGTTTCTGTGACTGCCACAATATCCAGGCAACCCTCTTCCATCAAGGCCACTAGTTCAGGGAGCTTGTTACACAGACTACGGGCATTGGTACTCATCACCCTCCACTTTTTGATAGCCTTACCCCTTTTAGCCCCATTTCTGTCCTTACTGCCTTTGCCTTTTTTTTACATTTTAAATCTGTTCTGCTCCCTAATAACTTCTGTACCTTGGTGTTTACCTCACTAATCACCATGTTTTGTGGGGGGAGGCTCAGATTTCCCTGCTCCTTTTCAGTGCCTCCCCCCTTGGCTAGTTTAAATGCTTGCCAATGAAGCATTTAAACCTCTCACCTAGGATCCTGGTTCCCCCCAGGACAGATGCAGACCATCACACCAGTATAGATCTGCATCCCTCCAGGTGACTCCCCAGTCCCCAATGAAGCCAAAACCCTGAGCTCCACACCAGTTTTTCAACCACTCATTAAATTCCCTGGTGAGAAGTGCCCTAGCAACTCCCTTGCCATAGACAGGCAGCACCTCCGAGAAGGTTACCGTATGAGCTACTTGTCTAAGGCGCCTTCCCAACTCCATAAACTCCTCTTGCACTGCTCTGATCCCATTCCTAGCCAGGTCATTTGTCCCTAGGTGGACAATGACATCCAGCTCCCTCCCTCGTGCAGCTCCTCCCATGATCCTGAGGATTGCTTCCCTGTCCCTCAAGCCATGGCACCAGGAGGCGCCACCTCCCTCTCCCTTCCTCCCCATTTCTACTCCCTAATGATTGAGTCCCCACCAGGACTTGTTTCCTTCCCTGTGGGGTCCCATGCCACCCTCCTGTGGGTCTCCTTTGTGAAGGTTCCCAGCATCCTCCTTGGTCTCCACTGCAGGTGCCTCCATGAGAAACCACTATCCACCAGAAGGCAGAATGAATTGTGGAGAGGTACAGCTGGAGGATGCAACTCTGTTACACCACCCTCTCCCTCCTTGAGCCCACCCTGGTCCAGCCTCTCCTTTTCTTGGCAACCTCTGAGGCAGTGGCATTGGCCCTGGTGGTCTCTGGGTGGGGAGGAGGTTTCACAGATCTAGCCAGGTCAGCCTGGAGATGGGCAACCTCCTCTCTCAGACCAGAGGTGCCTGCAAATAGGGCAGCATCGCAGCCTCCAGAATGTCTCCCGGAACACTGCCGCTCCACAGCCATTGCACTGCACCACTCCTATCATGTCTTATTTTGTGTCCTCTCTACTGTTTCTCTGGATGCTTACTCTCTCCTCTCCTTACAACTCTGACCCTTTCTGTTCTGGGACAGCAACTTCCTATCTTCTTCAGTAGTCTCCTTCTTCCTTGCTCAATATCAGACCACCAGCAGCTGGGGGAGAGTGAGCTACTTTTTTTTACTTTAGGGTTGACAAAACCAATGTTTCTCTATGATGCTTTCCTTCCTACTGCCAAACAGGAAGTTCCTGTTGACAGTCAAATCCAGTGGCTATAAAAGTAGAACTGGCTTTGGGTGGGTGGGATGGAGGGCAATTAGTAAGAAAAAAGGCTAGCAACAGGAAGTTGTAATTTGACTCACCTGCTTTTCTAGTGTCTAAACCACACCCCATGTAGCTCTCTTTCCTCCTACTGGTTTAGCAAAGTCACCTGATACATTACCTTTCCCTGCACAGAACACACTGCCTTTCTTTCTTTTCTTTCTTTTTAACCCTAAATAAGACCCCTTCTACTTCTAATAAAGTTATCTGTCTACTTAATCTTAACTGACACTGACTCCTGCTGAGATATAAGTTTTAAATTACCAAGAAAATGTAGCTTCTTTTAGTTAGCTGCTTTCTGCTCTACAAGCAAGGCTAGCAACAGGAAGTTGTAATTTGACTCACCTGCTTTTCTAGTGTCTAAACCACACCCCCATGTAAGCTCTCTTTTCTCCTACTGGTTTAGCAAAGTCACCTGATACAGTACCTTTCCCTGCACAGAACACACACTGCCTTTCTTCCTTTTTTTTTAATCCTAAATAAGACCCCTTCTGCTTCTAATAAAGTTATCTGTCTACTTAATCTTAACTGACACTGACTCCTGCTGAGATATAAGTTTTAAATTAACAAGAAAATGTAGCTTCTTTTAGCTGCTTTCTGCTCTACAAGCAAGGCTAGCAACAGCTATCATCTGCAAATCAGCACATTTTGCCCTTAATGCCATCTCCAATGTCATTGATGAAGACATTGAATAGCACCGACCCCAGCACCAAGCCCTGTGGGACCCTACTGGTTTCCTCTCTTGTGCCAGATAACTCTCCCCCCACAACCACCCTCTGGGTTCTGTCCCTCAGCCAGTTTTCCACCCACCTGGCCATCTTTTTCCCAACCCTGAGATCCAGCAACTTCCTGATCAACCTTTTGTGGGGCACAGAGTAAAAGGCCTTGCTGAAATCAAGATAGAGGATGTCTACCGCTTGGTCCCTCTCTACTGTCTTAGTGACAGAGTCAAATAAGTTAATCAGATTCATTTCACATGATCCTCCCCCTCCCCATGAACCCATGCTGCCTCACATCCTGGAGACCACGCTCCTCTAGATATTCCACCAAATTTTCCTTTACTATGATCTCCATGAGCTTGCCCACAATGGAGGTCAGACTGACTGGTCTGTAATTCTCTGCGTCATCCTTGGGACCGATTTTGTGGAGGGGCACTACATGTGCCATTCTCCAGTCCTGCGGTACCACACCTGACTCTAGTGAACTATTAAATAGGTCTGCCAATGGCCTTTCCAGCTCCTCAGCCAGTTCCTTTAGTACCCTTGTATGTACTCTGTCCGGGCCTGGTGATTTGTCCACCTTCAATGCCAGGAGCCCCTCTCTCACTTTTCCCTCCTGAAGGCACTGGTCCATCCTCCCTGGTGAAGATGGAACAGAAGTATTCATTTAGTATCTCTGCTTTCCCCCATTATCCTCCACCCACTCCACCCCCCCCTTTCTTAAGCCTAACAATCCCTTCCTTCTTGTCCCTTTTCTCACTTATATAGTGAAAGAAATCCTTCTCCGCCTTCTTAATTCCTTCAGCTATCTGCAGCTCCTTCTGAGCCTTTGCTCACCAGACTTCCTTACTTGCCTCACTAGCCAACTTTAGGTAATTTTCCCTATCAACCTTTCTCTTGATCTTCCTGAATTTTCTATTGGCCAACTTCTTTTCCCTTACTGCCTGGGCAACCCCAGAACCGAACCAGCTGGGCACTTCAGCCCTTGTGTTCTTCCCACTGAGCCTAACACACTCATCTGTGGCAACCAGTATTCCTTACTTCCTTCCTTAATGAAGGACCACCTTTGGTCCACCCCATGTCTGCTCTGATGCCTGCCAGATGGCTCCTTAGCACTTCACCCATTTTCCGGAAGTCCACGCTCCTGAAATCCAAGATTTTGGTCTTAGTCAGGATGCTTTCCCTGCCCATATCCAACTGGAACCACATTGTGCAATGGTCACTTCCACCCAGTGGCTCCCTGACCATTATTTCCTGTATATGCTCCCCATTTATGTGCACCAGATCAAGAATTGCCTCAGCTTTTGTTGGTTCAGTGATGTCCTGAGCCAAGAACCCACTCTGCAGTCCTTCTAGGATCACCCGACTCCTAGCACATATTGTGGATGGTATAGGGAGGCCATGAGCTGCCTCATTCCACACTTCTCCCAAAGACAAGTCATTAGGGCAGACATGAAATTGATGCCCTGGTCCAACAGAATCTCCTGGGGAAGACCCACCAAGCTAGATATCCCTAGCAATTCAGTGGCCACTTTTTCTGACTCAATCCAGGGCACAATCCAAGACCACCAAAATGCACCTGTTGCCTGTATGACTTGAGATGCTGAGTGGCCCTTCAATGTCCACAGAAACTCACTGAAATGGCTTTTCAATTATAGGCAGGTGAACAAAAGCTGCCTTAGCATTGTCCCCATCCTTTTCCAGTCACTAGTACTGTGAACAAGTCTAGCAGTAGTTTGCCATGTACTTAAAGATAACAGACTCAGTAAAAATTGTTAGTCAGCTATTATATTGCACAGCTGGCTCCTAAGTGTCCATAAACGGGTATGTTGTGGGCTAAGACCAGAAGCTGCTTCCCATATTTCCTTGGAACTACTGTGTTCTGGAGTTCCCCTTCCTATGGTCCTCCCTTTGGAACCCGCTCATGATATTCAAGACATTGGAGCCCATTCTTCTAGTACACCTCCATTTTCTCTGGACCCTGAGAGTCTTCTGCCACCCTGGTGGATAACTACATTAATTTCTATAAGGATGCATCAGACTGATGAGCTCTCCCCAGCTCTGCATGCCTGACCTTTCCTAAAACACATTCTCTTGTGGAAGAGCTTCCCACACTTGGGTTTTCCTCAGTCTGAAGCTATGACTCAGAATAGCTGCTCCTAGCTCATTCTTCAGATACAAGTTACCCTGCTGCTGAGGGAGGGTTGTCTCTAGCTGCACTGCCCCTCTGTGTCCTCAGGAGCTAGTTCTGTAGCCCTAATACTGGAAGTGACACTCACACAACGTTGGCCCAACTATCAAAGTCATTACCTAGAATTACATCAACAGTAAGGTTAGGTACAACACCCACCTCACGTATTCTCCGGCCACCTTCCCATCTTAGAAAGATCTGGCCCATTGGGAATGAGGCTGCAGGAACCGTCACTTCTATAACTCTGGAAAGTGACCTGGCAGGATCTGTTCCTTGTGATATTAATCCTGTTTTAACATTATAATGGAGGGTCTATTGTCCCTTAATTCCTGGATTACCATCCCATTTACCAACATAGGGTGCATTTGTGCAGTAGAGTTAGTGGGTACTGCACTCTGGATACGAGGCACTAGTTGCTCTGAGCTTCCAAGTTAACCCTTCCAGCTACACTTGCACCTTTTGCCATACTTTTCAGACATATGGCAGGTGTACCAGTTTTTGGCAGATACAGCACCTGCATTTCCCTGACTTCTTATATTTAAAACCATTTGGCATCCCTTTTTGTTTCAGGCACAGGCTGGCTTCCCTTAGTTTGTTCCAGGGAGGATAGAAGTGCACTTGGAGCACTGCCTGGGCTGCAAATCATATGTCATAGGGCCTGTAGAGGGTGCAGTACATGTTCAGTCACTGCGAGCTGGTCATTGCTCTGGAGAGGCATGTTGCCAGTCTGAAATGGCAGTATGCTACATTTTGGGGACATGGGAAGAATGTTGGCAGCTGAGGGGGACTCTGAATGGAGTACGGAGATGGGGAGTCTAGCATCCAGAATATCATGAGGAATGCACATCTGATGGACTGCCAGTGATGTGCAATGTACTGTATACCATCCTGTCTATAGAGGGAGGGGGCTATATCTGCAGCCACTGTGGAGTGATTTATGCACACAAGAGGTGCGTTGCTGGGCTGTGTAGTAGTTGCAGGTAACATGGGGTGAAGAGAGATGAGCAAGTAGCTGAGGAGGATGGTTTGGATGAGGCTATGATACAACACTAGGCCTGGGATGCAGTTGGCAGACACAAATAGGGTAGGAAGGTGGGTGGCAGAAACTGTGATCTCTAGTGACAGGTCTGGAGTATGGATCAGAGCAAAGCAAAGCAAAGAAGGGAGTTAGCAGGTGTGGTCATAACAGAACACCATTACCAGTTGAAGCCAGCAACAGAAATCAGCTTCTGGGAGGCCAGGATGAGGAGCAGGTCAACAGGCAATTGGGGCTGGGGGGAACAGACCTAGCAGCAGGACTCCCAATCTGCCAAGGAAGAGGAAGGAAAAGGCTGGGAAAAGGAGTAGGAAGGTAGTAGTCACTGAGGACTGTATTGTTAGGGTAGTGGGTAAAGTAAAGGTGGACCCACTGATGGGCCAGGGTGGTAGCTCAGTTGAAACGGTTTGCTAGACCACAAAGAATATCAGCAAAAGTCAAGTTACTCAGCTGGGGTAGCAGACCATTGTCATTCATGTTGGTACAAACACCACAGGAAGCACAAATTCCAAGGACATAAGAAAGTCATTCATGGAAATGGTGATGTTCCTGAAGGCAAAGGTGTCTTGACTTTTGTTTTCAGCAATCTTCCTAGTCTGTGGGTAAGTCAACAGGGACAGGGGTCAGTTAGGCAGGCTAATGCTTGGCTAATGGTCTGGTGCTAGAGGGAGAGTTTTGTGTTTTTGACCAACTGGAAGGCTTTCTGTGGCAAAGGATGCCTTTATGCCCAGGATGGGCAGCACCTGCAGCCAGAGGGAGTGGAGGTACTGGTCAGCAAAATGAACAAAGCAGTTAAGGGATCTATAACTATAGGACAGGGGTAGAGAACTGGTGCAGAGGATCACCAAGCAAGAAAGAGACCTGGGAGTCATTATCTTGGATGACTTAAAGTCAAGTAAACAATGTGAAAAGGCATCGCTAAAAGCAAGTGGCATCCTTGGATGCAGTGAGAGGGGCATCACAAGCAGGAGGCGGGAGGTGAAGCTGCCTCTTTACAGGTCACTAGTGAGGCTGCACCTGGAGTATTGTGTCCAGTTCTGGAGGCCACACTTGAGAAAGGACATAGACAGGCTGGAGACAGTACAGATAATAGCGACAAAGATGGTGCAGGGGCTGCACCAGAAACCGTACGAAATGAGGCTAAAAGAACTCAACTTGTACTCCCTGGAGCAACTCAGAAATAGGGGGATATGATAGAAACCAATACCTCAAAGGTATAAATAATGTCCTGGTTCAGGACCTCTTCCAAGTAAGCTGTGGCAGCAGAACTAGGGGCCATGACCTGCGCCTTAAAAGGGGAAAGTTCAAGGGCAACGCGAAGAAGTTCGACTTCACTGAACAGGTGGTGGATCTATGGAACAGCCTACCACAGACAGTCATTGAGGCCTAAACATTGGGAGAATTCAAAAGGGCTTAGGACAGGCACAATGGACCTCTTGGGTATAAGGGACAGTAGAAGGGGGGGGGTTGGCTAAAAATAGGGAAGACTAGATAAATCACTAGGCCCCATCTGCCATCACATTCTATGTACAGTATCTGTGCATCTATGTACCAAGGGCAGGAGAAAGACAAAAGGGATCATTGACAGAAGGACAGAACAGCTGAGTAAAGGAAGAAGAGACTGGGGGCAGTAAAGCATGTAGGCCAAAATTAGAAGTGCATTCATCCAAATAGGTGAGCACAAGAGCCTCCTGTACTTGAAATGTCTGGACTTAGTGGCTCTCATGGTGACATGGAGAGGAAAGTAAAATGATTGGGACACCAAAATAGAGGGAGACAGATTTTTCCAAATGGATAGGCCTGACAGGAATGGAGGAGATGAAGTGGTTCTCTGAGACGGAATCACTGTGAAGGACATGGAGGATAATCAAGGGACAAACAGTGTGATAGAGTTCATTTCATATGATCTGTAGGTAGTATGGTCTAGTAGTTAAAGCACCAGATAAGGATTCAGAAGATTACAGGTTCAAACCCTGCTAAAGCAAAATACTCACTGTGTGACCTTGGACAAGGCACTTTATCTCCCAGTGCTCAGTCCACCCAGCTGGGGAACTTGGTAGAAGCAGAAATCCACTCAAAATGAGATGTTCCATCTCAGCTGGGCTATGCAAGTTAAATAAATTGTACAAGTTAAAAAAAATAAAATAGAACAAGGGGCAGAACAGTCATCCTAAGCTGTGCTACATGCCTCCAAACAGCCCAGTTGAGCATGATGCCCAGCTGATCAGGAAAATTATGAGAGCAACCAAGTTGGATGCAATGGTCATCCTGGAGAATTTCAATCTCCCAGGAATATACAGGCATTTTGAGAAGGCTAACAACAGAACTGAGGCTGAATTACTGTCCACCTTCAGGGACTGCTTCCTACAGCAGAATGTCCAATAGGGTACTAGCTTTCAGGCCACTCTTGACCTTGTTCTCAGCAGTAAGAATGAGGTCCTCTTCATTGTAAAAGTCAAGGAACTGCTGAGAGGCAATGACCGCAAGCAGGGACCCTTCTATCTGGTGACATAGTCTACTAACTGGCTTCAGCCACATGGAGGACCTGATGTTCAAGGGTCTGGAGTGGCTTCAGGAGGCTGGATATGGAGAACACATGTGGTATTCATTAAAAAAGGTGCTTGAAGCAGCTGCACTCCTGCAATCAGTCAGGGAAAGGGGCCAAAAAGTGTCCCCTTGTCTTAACAGGGATCTAAGAGAAATGATTTTGAAAAAAAGAAGGCCCATGATCACAACAAAGACATTGGTTGCTTCCAGTCCAGAGTGGAGTACAGAGCAGCACTTACGGAGTAGAACACTAGAGTTGAGAAAGCCAGGGAATGGCTGGAAGCCAGGACGGCAGCAGAAGCTATAGACATCCTTTCTGCTGTACATAAATGAAAGGAGAAATGTGACGAAGGAAACTGGGTTCCTGAGACTAGGTAACAGAAGAAAGGAACCTGTGAAAGAGCCAGGGAAAGAAGCTGATATGCTAAAAAAAAAAAATTAACTTCAGTATTTACCAAAGGACCGGGGTAAGTGTAGTGGTTCTTATTAGTTGGGTCCATAGCATCAAGGGTAACCATAAGAAAATCATGCCTACCCTGGTAGCTGACTAATAAGTGCCGGCAGATTGGCCTGGTAGTTGAGTCAGAGTCAAAGAGATACAGCCCAGGGTCACAGAGGAGTTAAAAGAACAATGTGTGGGGCAGCTTGCAGTAATCTTTTATTAATCTGCATGAACAGGTATATACTTAAAGAGTATTAATATGTCATGCATCAACAAAAACTGGAGCTGAACCCATTGCCTAAAAACAGACATTTTGCCAAAAACAAGGGGCAGGATATTCAGAAGGGTTGCGCATGGCGCAACACAGTTGCGCCATGCGCAACCCACTGATTCGCCCGGTATGATATGCAAAGTGGGATTGAGCCTGGCACAAATCCTGATGTGCCGGAGTGCATCAGTAATGTATGTGGCGCAGGTAGGGGAGCGTGCCCATGCATACTCTGCACATCCCGATATTCAGCCTGGGATGTGCTGAGCCCGCTCATGCGCCCCCTACCTGCACTGCACAAGTGAGCCAAAAAAAGGGCAACAGCTGGCCACCCACAGGTGAGCTGCCGTGGGATGCAACACGGCCCAGCTGCCCCACCTGGTGAGCTCCGGCGGCACCTTCGTGGTGGTACCCCCCATGCCCGATCTCGGGCATTTGTTATAATTAATAGTCCCATAACCCTGGTGGTCCAGTGGACCGATAGCGGGCATTTGTGTAAAATAATCATCCTATATTCCTGGTGGTCCAGTGGACCACTCCCAGCCTGATTACAGGCATATGTAATAAAAAAGATAGGTCTAATATCCCTGGTGGTCCAGCGGTACCCTCCTCCCCACCTACCCACTGAACCCCAGCACCCCGCTCCCCCCAGTCAGTGGCGGGCAGCAGCTCCCACCACCAACCGCCCCGCCCACCGGTGACGCTGCATCTGATGGGGCTGTATGCCCACTGGTCCACAGCATGGGCCAATGGGCATACAAACATACTGTACTACACAGTCAGATTTGTGAATAGATCATTCACATATCTGGACTGTGTATGGCACGTCTGTACATCCATTGGCCCACACTGTGGACCAATGGCATACAGCCTACACGCATACAGTCAGACGGTGGGCAGCGGGCAGCTGGCAGGTGGGAGCTGCCGCCCGCCTGACGAGTGGGCGGGTGCTGGAGCCCAGTGGGCGGGTGGGAGGGGTACTGCTGACCACCAGGGATATTGGACCTCTTTTATTACATATGCCTGCGATTCGGCTGTGAGCAGTCCACTGGACCACCAGGGATATAAGATGATTATTGATATACATATGCCCCGTGATTGGGCTGCGAGTGGTCCACTGGACCACCAGAGATATAGGATGATTATTGATATACATATGCCCATGATCAGGCTGTGAGTGGTCCACTGGACCACCAGGGATATAGGACAATTATTTTACACAAATGCCCACGATCGGGCTGGGAGCGGTCCACTGGACTCCAGGGATATGGGACAATTATTCTACACAAATGCCCACGATCGGGCAGTGGGGCACTTTGCCGCCTGTGCAGGGGGTGTTGGTCCCTGATGGCTGCAGTCTGGCAGGGCGCCAGGCGCAAGTCACTGGGGATCGGTGCACCTGCATGCAAATGGGGACATAATGACATGCAAATGGCCCCATTTGTGCCTTGCATACATTATGGCCCCATTTGCGTGTGCACTTTTGAATATCGTGGCTGTTGCGCCTAGAGCAATGGAACTCATGCTAGTGCATCCCCCTGCTCCACTCTGGCCACTTGCACTGGCACAGTGCCATTGTGCCATGTGCACTGCGGGTGGCCAAGGTGCGATAGTCAATGATGCTGTGCCATGGCGCAGCTCTGTTGAATATCACCCTGTCAATGCCCCTGCGCATCCAAGTTGCACTGCACCCAGGCTTGCACCACAGCCTGGCACAGTCTGAATATCCCTCCCAAGGTATCCTGCCTCTGAGCAGTATCTAAGCCAATTGTTGCCCAGCATATTGAATCAGGTAAGTGTTGCCTTGCGTTTATGGGAACTGCCAATCTGCAAGAAATCAATCTTGTTAGATTCTTCAATAAGCTGAAAACTTCCAAATAGCATATTTTATGGAGAAAGATTTTATTTCCTCCAGCTGCCCCCTTCCACTTGTCTCCCTTCCAAGTTTCTCACCCCCCCGTCAGAAAATGAGACACATAAGATACAACATGCTGTTAACAGTACTTTGCAAGACCCAAGCACTTCAGTCCAGACAAAATGCACATCAATGCTGCCCAGTTCTAAAACAAACTAAACAGACCATTGTTCTGATTCTGTCCTGCAGATCCTTATTTCATAAAGAAAATGGTTCTCATGTGGTCAGTTTGTAGTGGTGATGATAGCATTGTGTATTCAAAAAGGTCACAGCAATAGGTGCTGTGCTGATAAGTGCCCTGACAGTTCAGTACATTGAAAGACCCAGCACTCCAGTCCAGAAAAATAAAGCTCCAGTGCAATAGTGGATGCTCCACAAAAACAAAAAAATCAAAAAAAGACCTTAAGTGATCCAGAGTTCAGGGATGCTTAAAAATCAATTTTTTTGTAGGGTTTTTAGGAAGGAAGGGATTGTATTAAGGCACTGTGCAGCCAAGAGCCCAGTCACTTCCATTTCCCAATTTGGAGCCCCATCCAATGCACTCTCACATTTTGTGATGCAACAGTTGGGAAAGCATGGGGGCACACTCCATAGACTTCTTTGGGGCTGGTTTTTAAACTACTTTTTGTAACACTTTACAGGGCTTATTTCAGCAAATCAAGGGTAACACTCAACTAACAAGACCTTATTTGTTGAGCATTGGCCAAGACTTGTTGCAATTGGTCCTCAAAGTATTAATAAATGCAACTTAAAATTAGAAGTCTACAGAACATGCTGCCATGCTCTCCAGACTATTGCATCACAAACTGGTAGAGCAGTGGGGCAGGACTCCAAATTGGGAAGTGGAAGGGATAGGGCTCTGAGCTCCATGGTGCCTAAATGTGATCCTTTCCCTCCCAAAAACCCTACAATAAAAAGTTATTTTTAAGTATCCCTGTACTCCAAGGCATGTAAGGGTCCTTGGGGCTTTTTGTATTTTCTACCAGGAATGGTAATCTTTAAAGAACTATCAAACAAGACCAGATTTCCAGCTTATCTTTGCAACCTATAAGTAAAACCTTCACAGTTCTACTCGTAAAGATCTCAGTCAAAGAACTTTTTTCATGTACATGGAATGCATAATTGCCTTTATCAGAAGGCCTTCACGGCAGTTACCCTAACTTGGAACTACGAGCAGCAAAGATTCTTCCATGACCCATGCCTTTAAGTGTGCAAAGTCTACATTTTCTCAGTAACTTATGTGCCTGCTTTCATGTCAATACAGTATGATTAACAAACAGCAAATGGACTGCTAAATAACAAAAAAAAAATGTATAAACAGTTTCTTAACACCTTTTGCTCAGACCTTGTTTGATGTAAATCAGCATTACTAAGCTGGTTTTAGCCCTGTTGTTTTAAAATCCATTTACATAACATGTCATACCAGGATAGATTACAAGCTTTAAACTTATATACACTGGAGCACTGAGGTTTAGGGGTGATTTTATACTTACGCACAGCATAGTTTATGATTCATACCTACTTGCTCAATTAAATCTGGTCTTAAAGTGCAGCAATACTAACACCAGAGGTCACCCTCTGCAATTTAAGCTAGCCAGATTCAAAACAAATAATTAGAAAGTACTTTTCTATAAGAGTAGTGAAGCATTGCAATCATTTGCCAACTACAGTGATCAACATCAACTCAAAAAAAAATTAAAAAGATTGGATACTTTTTTTAAGGAAGGTGGTACATTATCATATTTTTGAGTTTCAATAGGAGCAATCGTGGGCAAATGCCTTTTTTGCTCCTTGCAACCTTTGTGAACCTTTATCAACTTTCTGTTGCTTTTTGTCTACATGTCTTTAGAAAAACAACTTCCTGTGTATACCACGATAACAGCTACAATGTAAATAGAGAAATTATTACTGTTGCTTTGATGTTAATTAGCACTTCGAAGTTTACTCAAAACTTTGCAATTTTTTTTTCTTGCATTTGCTAATCAAAACCAAGCTGGAGGCAGTATGGCGTAGTGGTTTAAGGCTCTGAGCTATAAATCTGGAGACCTGGGTTTGAATCCCACAGCCCCCACTTGCATACTGTGTGACCCTGAGCAAGTCACTTAACTTTCTCGTGCTCCCAGGTTGCACCTGCAAACAAGCTTTCAGCTTAGTGTGTCTCACCTGGTAAAATAATTGGTAAAAAAAAAGCTTCTACAAATGGCAAGAACCTCAGTCTACATTGTAATACCCCTGAAGAAGAGGCCTTTAGGCTTCAAAAGCTTGTACCTTTAATGTTTCATTAGCTTAATAAAGGTAATATCTTTATTAGCAAAAATATGCTGTTTTTGTTTCTCTCCTGCTTATGTGTGGGCTAATACAACTCAACTCTACCCTTATCCATTCAGAAGTTTCTAAGAGTTCTTTATTGGGATCTGTGTATTTCCATAACATCTACCACAATTGCCAAAATATTAATTTGTAATGTTCTAAGAATATCCCCAAAAATACTTCTCTTACTGTAGAAGAAATTTGCTGTCTGGTCTATAAAGGCTGCACACAATTTTATCTTTTTCTTTTATTTTGTGCATTTTTCTATGAGCACTGCAAAACAACACAATTATCCAATGTGTTGTAATCTTCTCAGAATGCTGCATGGTTCTCAATAATAAAATCTACTGTATTTCTTTTGCCCAGGATTTTTAAATGAATTTTAAAAAATTGCCAAACAATTTGGCTAGATTGTCAATTGGGCTGGTTGGACAGAAATTCATTTTTTCAGTTCAGTTCAGTTTATTTAAATAACAATAAAAATGTATAAAACAACAGTTTGTTACACTCTGTAAATAGTCACACGTCTTTCACCTTTTACAAAATTTGGTACAAAATAAATATGCTATATAAAAAGTTTACATTCACTTACAATAATAAGTAGTGATCTTATCCAAAGAAGAATTCTGCCAATCCAAACATCAGCTTTATAGAATCCATTTTTAGTGTATGTCTTTTATAGAGCTCGTCATGCTTGATGATATACTGTGGGACCAAGGGGACAAGACACTTTTCCCTTTGTTCAGACCAATTTGTACAAACAAATAATACATGCATAATTTCTGGATTTGCGATATTCTGACAAGAGCAACCACAATTACCTATTTTGTAATAACCTTTGTTTAGATTATAATAAATATTTCCTAAGCAAGCTAACCTTACTTTATATAAAATATTTCTGTGCAAACTGTTCTCGCACAGAGATAGATACTTTTCTTGCCCAAATTAAATTTAATACTTGAATATATACCTAAAGGTCCAGATATTCAAAAGGGATGTGCCATGCGCAACAGAGATGCGCTAGCACAAGTACAAAAATGCACCATTGTGCGATATTCAGCAGGAGGCAGCTGCACCGCACAAGTTGCAATGCGCAAGAGTGCAATAGTAATGAATGCATGTGCAACTGTAGGGGGAGGAACCATGAATATATGGCACAGTGCAATATTCAACAGCATGCGCCATGCGCAATAGGGGAGCTAGCGGAAGTTGTGCGATAGCAGAAATGATCCAAAATAAAAAGGAACAAGAGAGAGGCACAAGAATGCTACAGGGAAGCCAGAGGTGGGAGCAAGGTGACAGCAACAAGGCAGAGGGTAGCAGTGAGCAGGACTGGGCAGGAGCAGGACAGAGCACACTTGGAAACAACCAGGAACAGGACAGGAGTAGGGAGCCTGTGCTACTGTGCAGGAGTGACAGGGGAAGTGCCACAGTGGACTGAAGGCAGTGGCAGTAGGCAGGACAGCCAAAGGCCGGAGGTGTACCCGGTGCAGGGGGAACATCACAAATGGACAGCGAGGGGAACGGGATAACAGCTGCCGGGGGGGAACACCAGCCAGGGATGTGGCCAGTGCCACCTTCCAGATGGAGGCAGTAATGAGGGGTGCGAGAAGGCAGGCAGCAGGGGGGCATGGCCATGGAAGAGCCCATCGGTGTTACACCCCCCAACAGGTGGTACCGAGCCCGCACCACCTTTGAACACTACTTTGACACAGAGATTGTGGGCTGGTACCACCTGAACCTGGTGATCCTGAAGTAGCTCTGTGAGCTGTGCAGTGATGAGATGCAGGCACCCACACGACGGAGCCATGCTCTGTCAGTGGAGACATAGGTGACAGCTGTTCTGTGCCTGCTCATCAAGGGCACCTTCCAGAGACCAACGGGGGACACAACAGGTATAAACCAGTCAGCCGCGTCATGCCTACTCACACAATTCCTTAGTGCACTGCTGCCACATGCTGTGGAGTACATCCATTTCCCCAGCACAAAGGCAGAGCGCACAGCTCACATACAAGAGTTCCACAGGGTAGCATGTATGCCTGGCGTGCTTGGGGCCATTGACTGCACCCATGTGGCCATCCGCACACCACCTGGCCCGGACAGTGTGTCCTACATTAACCGGAAGGGGTATGCCAGCATTAACTGCCAGGTGGTGTGTGATGCCAGGGGGTGCATAACCAATGTCTGTGTCATGCACTCTGGGGGAGCATATGATGCCTTCATCTGGCACCAGTCCACACTGTGCCACAGGTTCAAGAGTGGGGACATCCCCACTGGCCACCTAGTGGGTGAGTATGCACAACACGCAGGACGACATGAGCAGATGTGGGGGGGTGCATAGTCAGAGGTGCCATGGGTACCGGCCTTGACGGCCCATGGCAGAGTGACACAGACCACCATACTAAAGTCCACCCTCTACACACAGGTGACAGTGGCTACCCACTCTGTCCCTGGCTGCTCACACCATACCGGCGCCCCTCGACCCCATCGCAGCAACGGTACAATGAGGCACACGCCACAACACATAACATCATCGAGTGGGTGTTTGGGCTGCTGAAGGCACGTTTCTGGTGCCTGGACACATCTGGCGGTGCCCTACAGTGCAGCCCCTTGAAAGCCTGCGGGCTATTCCTGGCCTGCTGTATCCTGCACAAAATGGCCAATGACTGTGGGATAGCCATAGAGGTCGAAGAGGGGGACAGCGATGGGGATGATGAGGAGGCTGGTCCAGACGGTGATGGGCAGCCACCCCCTGGGCAAAGGGACCCCCGCCTGATCCAGATGTCACAGCTGCACCAGGACACCATCACTGAGGAGCACTTCGGCCAACACAGGTAGGTCAAAGGGCCATGTGCAACCAGCAATGGCAAGGGCACAACCCACAGACAGGCATGGATGAACCCCAGGGGCAGATGGTGGCAAAAGTGGCAAGGGAATGGGTCTGGAACTGCACATGCCATCAGGGATGGGCAGGGCCAAACATGACACATGCTCACACACACACACCATAAGACATGCACAAGGGGCAGAAGGCACACCAACCCCGAATGCAACCCCTACCCACACACAGGTCCACACACGACCACGCCCAGTGGCCATCACTGTGCGTGTCTCAGACACTGGGCACCACTGCACATTGGTGGACAGCACAACTCAGGCATCATCATGCACATGTCACAGTGGCCAGCAGCTTGGAGGGTGTGCACAGGGACCATGTGTGTGCAGGGCCAGGTACCCCACCCGTGCATCGCATGATGCACAACACACTGCACACAGGGCAGTGGCAGACAATGGCCATGGTGGGAGACAGGTCAGTCATGCAGCACAGTGTCTTGGCCGCCGTGGATGCGTGGGTGGCCCTGCCAAGACCTGCCAGCCATGCCAGGCTGACCATTGGCTTCATGGGGTGGCACCGATGATCCCCAGGGGTGACACTATGGAAACACGACCGTGTTCGCGCAGAGGTCTGCAGCTCACTGAACATGTCCGCACCAGGCATGCTCAGTATGCCCACAGCCGAACCCGGTGTCGACATGGAAGGTGTCGCACAATGCCGGGAACGGGGGGTGGACGTGACACTGAACAGTGTGTGTGGCGCATGGGCAATGAACTGGGTGCCCAATGTGGCCATGACAGCTGTGAATGCACGTGTCTACCTGTCGATGGCAGCGGTCACATCCTCCCGCTGCCAGGCCATCTCTGCCAGGAGCAGACCATGGTCTCTGCTGCACTGCTCCTCTGCCTGGTGCAGAACTACACTGAGTGCAACCACCGCTGTCACAAGCCACAACTGCTGATCCACTGAAGCCTGGAGTAGGTGGCTGTGCTCATCAAAGATGTCATCTGCCAGTTCGGCATGCTGTCCCTCCTGGTGTTCCTGGCCATACTGGGCAGCACCCCTTGACGATGGGTGCTGCACACCAGAGCCATTCCAGGCACGTCCACACATGGTGCACTGACGCCACCCCCGACACTGTCCCCCCGTCGCCATTGGCTGACTGCTGGCACTTATTATATTCTTACCATTTCCCAAATTATCTCCTAAAATACCAGTTGTTTTACACTGTATTTCTTCTTTCTTAATTATCTCATCTACTATTATCTTTGTGTATTCATTCCATTGGATTTTTTTCCCCAAACTTGATACACATATGTGGGTCAGCAGTATATCTGGCCTCCCTATTTATTTCATTTATATTAAATACAGTATATCATATACACATGACTGAAAAATGGTCACTGTCCCACATTTTTAAGACCTTGAATTTTTCGACTTGATTATATTCCCTTGACTCTAGTGCACCTAGGTCCAACATAGTAACCCCCTTTTTTGTAGGAAAGGTATAATCGCCCACCCAATCACCTCTTGTCTGCCCATTTAGAACCCTTAGGCCAAAACTATCAAAAAGGTGTAGAACAGTTTTACCGTTATTTGTCACTAAATTATCTTTTGAGTGTCTTATTGGGATGATAAAAACATCATCCAAGCACCAGTCTGTTGTTTGTTCTTCTAACAGATTTCCAATGTGGGCATTAAAATCACCTGCCTACAGTAATTTACTCCCTGAGAATCTAGACTTTATAGACTCAGTACTGTCCTCTATCATTTTCATAGCTTTCTGATAATCATAAGGCTTCAGACCAGGGGAAATATAAATATTGAATATAACCCAAACATTTTTACTATCCGCTATGACAATATATAAATAGAATTTGTTATAGGAGCTTACTTCAATTACTCTATATTCTATACTAGTATCAATCAGAATAACAAGACTTCCTTTTAGCCTTCCAAACTTTTCCCCCATATGCAGGGGAAACCCAGGCATTGTAACCTTCTACCATTTGTTCCTCAAAACTTTTCATCCATGTCTCTTGTAGTAATATAATAGTAAATTGCTTTAGCCATTGCATACATTCTTTATCCAAAAGTTTGCTTTCTAAGCCCGTTATATTCCAACTAAGAAATGACATTTTATTTTTTAATTTTTCTCTAGTACGCAGTCAGATGTACCCATCACACAGGCTTAAAGTAGAGCTGATACTAGCAATACTAATCAGAGTATCCTCCTCTTCAATTGATGTAGATACCTCCAGACTCTCCTCATCTTCTAATATTATACTACTATTTATCCTTTTACCTAATTACTTTTTTCCTTTTCTCATTACTATTTCTTCCTTGTCTCCGCCCAAGTTATGTACAGTTTCACTTGGCTTCATATATAACATTATATGGGGCTGTTTGAGGGCAGATGTTTCCCTATTTCCACCACTCTTTTCAGTAGGTGTTTTGTTAGTTTAGAATCTAGAACTTTTTCTTGGATTGGCCTTATTGTAATGTCTGGTTATTCCAATATCTGAAAATTTCTCTTTTATAGAAATCAGTCTTTTTCTTTTTTCAACATTAAGGGACACACAAATCCATCCCTTAAATGGGCTGGCCTTATATCTGTATGCTGACTTGATATTCTGCCAGCTAAATCTGCTACCTTAAAAACCTTTAAACAGGTTATAGGTAGCCAGCTTAAGAATACAGTTATTCTCCGATTTTGCTTTTGGCAACCCTTTTATATACAAAGTAGGTAATAGCTCGCCTGATGCTATTAGCAAGTCCTTTTTCTCCTCTGATGTTTCTACTGTGTTATTCTGATTCCCTTGATATATCCTAGTTCTTTCTCTGATTTCATTCTGGAATTGAACTTTATTTTTTAACCTAGTATCCTTAACTACCTCTTTTGTGCCTCAAACTCAGCTGTAATTAAACCATCAATCTGTTTTCTCTTATCTTTCTTTATTAGATCTTTTGTTCTTTTTTCTTCACTTAAGCTATTTCTTTTACTTTTTCTGCTTTCTAACTTGTCACCCTTTCTGGTTTCCACTCCCACTTTCTCTAGTTGACTTTTCCTTTCCTTAAGCTCCTTTATCAACAAATTTGTTTCTTCCACTTCTTTATTGGACACTAAATCCATGATTGATTTAATACTTCATCCTGTTTGATTTCTTAATTTGTTCTGCCTATCGACTTCCTCCTTATCTTTCTCTGTTTGGGAATTTACCTTTTCTAACATTGACACTGGAAGTGACTCCTCTGTAAATACCTGTGACATTGTTTCTTGTCTATTACAATGAGAGCTTTCTTTTTCAAGACTATGGTAACAAATTCCAGGAGCTGGGTGTTCCCATAACAAATTTCTTTCTTAAGATCATCGATTTTTAATAATAGATTTTCATTTTCCCTGCTATTCCTATCTTTGCGGGGTATGTCACCCTCTTTTGGGTACATCTGTTGGTTACCTGACTCATTTTTATTTTTTCACAAATAGGAGGAATCTTCATCAAGATATCTAGTCTTGAGGTTTTTGTCCCTAGATTACAAATCTGTGTAAACGGAGATAAAAAGAGTCAAATTCCATAAAAAAGGATACATTTATTGTAATTTGTAACTCAAGTAGATTAATGATTTTAAGAGTCTCCCCACCTTCTGGAATTGGTTTTACAGAAGTGATTTCAGAAACTTCTCCCTTATTTGCCCCCAGAGAGCCATCTATTTGAACAATTTGATGGTTCTCATTAACCTGGTTCTCATTAACCTCTAAGTTGGGTACAAATTCAACAAGATCGGATAGATGTAATTCAGAACCCATATCATTTGACTTATTCACATTAGCATTGGCAATACTTATCTCTGTCAACCTCCCTATTTTATTCACCCTCCCACCTATCTGTACCTGCTTCATATGTTTATCAGAAACTTCTTCTAAATTCCTAATTCTCTTTAGAAGTGGGTGTATAGAGGATTGTGACTCTAAGGACTGTGTCCCAACTGAGGAAGATGTAAATTGTGAGGCAAATGATTTTTTTACTACTTTCTTATTACTCCTTAACTCTATTTGATTAGCTGGTGATTGAAAATATTGAGTGGTTTTCTTATTAACTCATTTCTACTCAATTTCGTCAGCTTTATTTCCTTTACTACACCCCTTTTAGGAACATTTCTTATTATACATTCTAGGCTCCGTCTTCATTTTATCAAACCTCTTATAATAACTCCTAGGAGAACAGAAAAGCAAAATAAAGCAAAAAATAGCCACAGATTACTTTATTAGGTGGTCCTTTTTCCCTTTCCTTTTTCCTTCGATGTAGACTTTCAGCCTTCTCCGTAATCCAAATAGATGCACTTCAGGGGAATGTTCTTTCAACTTGGTTAAAAGTCTAAAATATGATGACAACCATCTCTCTTCACTCCAGTCAAAGGATCAGTCCTGTTCAAAAGGAGTCCTGAAGTTGCAAGATTCAGGAGTGTGCGGGAATGTCCAAAGGCATCCAAAAGAATATCCAATAAAAGCTGAATTCCAACTCTCCTGCCTTTGCTCTGCTATATATTAGATGCACTAAAAGGACAAAAACAGAACACCAGGGTATAAAACACTGACCCAAGCATATAGCTCAGAAAACCTAAAACCCAGATCTAAAGCGAAATTAAAATTGAAATAAATAAAAAAACAAAACTAGCAGCAAAATATTATATGCAATTTAAATAAGGGATAAGATAAAACAGACTACAATTAAACACACTAGATTGGACTCAAATTTCTCTAACTAGAAGAAAAGTTAGAAATGAAAAAAAAAGTTCTGCACTTCTCTTAAAACTAACGCATAAGACTTAAGAATTACTCCTTGTTTGTTAAAACCTTTAACAGCTTTTAACAGTCACAACCAGGCCCCCTTTTGCCCTTCACTCTCACTTTACTTTACTTCTCTGGAAGGGAGTATGTCCCACAGACCTGCTGCATAGACGATGGGAAGCACCATGATGTAGCTTTCAGGATACCCGAGTTTAAAAACAAGGCACCACTCGACCCCAACAGATCATGAAAATCCACAAGGATAAAAAGAAGCAGGAGAGGTTCTCCACTGCACAGTATTCTATAAACCAAGGGTTCTCAGACCTTGCCATGGTGAGCCTCCCCTACTGGGCCTGAAAAAATGTCAGGCCTCCCCATGTGTCATGACCTCATTTACATACATATTTCCATACTGCGGTAATTGTGTAAGAACTGCCCATTAGCGCACCGCACGTATATGCACTAAATAAGATTTCTGGTCAACTTTTGCATGGTTACCACTGTGCACTTGCCAGCTACCTGTAATAATGAATAACATTGGCACTTTGTAAACTTCATTCATTTGAATCCAACAGGCAGGTTTTGCTGCTTTTGAAGTGAAGTGCCGGTGGGGGTGCTCCTGGGCTTAAGACCTGCAGAATACACCTCCCCTCAAGCCATACCAGAAGGCCCTTGCCCAAAACGTACCCCATAGAAACCATCACATATGAAGTCAGCACAGGCAGGGTCCTAAAGATCTGCAAAATACCCTCACCTTCAGCCATCAAAAATAGTGTGTCATTTCAACTCTCTCAGCACAAACAGAGACATCATATATGACCCCCAGCTATCAAAAACAAACAATGAGCAGTTTCAACTCTCTCTTTAGTACAAACAGAGACACCATATATGACCCCCAGCCACCAAAATCAGTGTGCCATTTCAGCTTTCTATCAGAGCAATGAACCCATATGTGACCCACCAGACATCCAAAACAAACAGTGAGCCAACTCTCTGTTTCAGGACAGAGACACATATATATCCCCACCAAAAACAGTGTGCCATTTCAACCCTTCTCCCCAACTGCCACCATTTTAAACCCCTTGGGCATACAAACAAAACATTTATGCAGTACAGAACAAGTCCTTACCAGCCCTTTACAGAGTGGGTCCGGGAAGTCTGGAAGGCAGAAGATGGCCAGTTTGGAACTCAGGAGGTCCGAGGCAGCAGCTACAGGTGGGAGGTGGAAGCCACAATGAGGAAAGCTTCCAGGCAACAGCTAAAGTGGGCGGAAATGCAGGTCCTAGGTGGCAGTCAGCGTGGGTCCCAGGTGCAGCGGCAAGCGTGAAGGTCTGAGACGGCAGCTGGCGGTGGATCAAATCAGCAGCTTTAGGCAGGCGGTCCAAGTTAGCGGCTTTGGGCAGGCGATTGCAATCTCTGCAAAAGTTGAAACTCCCCGACTTTGCGCCATGCTTTACTGCCGGAAGCGATGACGACACTGTCCTGAGATGGCCTTTGATTGGCCGAGAAAGCCCGCGGAAGCCAGCCGATGACTGGCTAGCTAAGTTTGCCTACTGATTGGCCAAACCAATCTTGCTCCCTATTGGTCTGATACAGACCTAATACCTATTGGTCTGATACAGACCTTTTCTGCATTTTGTTTGGCCGGCTGTGGATCCCTTCCTAGCCCCACTTGAGGCGGGGGAGTGTATAGAGCTGGGCATTGCAGCACAGCCTCTTGCAAGCAGGAGATCGGGGGAGGATGGTAATTGCACACATGCGCAGTGGAGCGTGGGGAGGTGTGCTAGTGATGTGGCCAGTCAGGAAAGGAATCGAAGGTGCACATAATGCAACTACACTTTTTTTTCCAAAACATCCCGTGCCTCCCTAGAACATGCAGGCCGCCCCAGGGAGGCGCGCCTCACCATTTGAGAACTCCTGCTATAAACTAAGCTCTGAGCAACACAAGCAGTGCTTTCAAAGTGGACTGTAAATATACCGCCCAGAAAGGAAAGTTGCGTATACTCATTTATATTCAGAGACACCTCCCCTCATTTACATATGGCAGGACATTTTAAAACATTTTTCTTTAAACAATTTAGACATGTAAAAATAAATAAAAATATCTCACTCAGTAATCTTCTAGTTTAACAACTTTTCTAATTTACTAAAATTGAGCCCTTTTCTGACAAACACAGACGTATCTTAACTATACTGACTATGTTTGCCCAGGTACCAGGTCATAATCTTGCATGCTTAATAGTGTATGACATTATGGCTTACCTGGCACAATGCTGCACCAGTGAGCGAATGGTGCAATACCATGTATACTGCTGTATGCGGAACTCGGTATTGCACCATTCCCAGTCTCCCAGGCAGAGGATAAGACCTCTGTTGGGAGTGGATTCTGCTTACCAGTTGCTGTGGCTCAATGGACTAAGCTACAGCAGCAGGGAACCCAGGCAGTGCTTCTAGGACCGGGTTTGATTCCTGGTCCTAGAAACTTTTATTTTTTTGCAACTTTGTGCACTCCCCAACTTGAACCCCCCCTGGAGTTGAAAATCTATACTGTGGGGGTTCGGGAGCGCAGCCCCCCATAATGGTAGGGTGGGGGCAGAGCCCCCAATAGAAAAAAGAGATATGTTGCATGGCAAGAATTGCGCTGTATTGGCAGTGTGATTTTGCCATGCAGCGTTCTATCATGTGAGATTATGACCCCGTGCCAGTTGCCCATTGTTTAAAACAAAAAAAAAAAAGGCTCTTTGCACATTCATTTACTCTCTGTTGACACAATGTGCACACACTGTGGATATTAGAAAAAGAATACAGCTCACACATAACTCAAAGATCTGTAGTGGCAAGGAACTTCTGTAGGACGGAATCCTCTACTCATACAGGGTGCAGGTAATTCTCCTGCTTTCACTGATCCAACTGAAACCCAACCTCTCTCCACACACTCGCTCCACTCACTCACTGACACTCCATTGCAGAGCACTGCCAATCCTCTCGTAAGCTTAGTTTGGAGCAGCTAGGAAAACAGTGAGGAAACTGAAGCAGTAGGTAGCAACAGGAAGGCAGGTAGGCCAACACCAGCCCTCCTGGGCTGAGATGAAAACAACAAAGCAGAAGAAAACACAGCACCAACAGGAGTCACAAAAAGATAACCTTGAAAGGGAACAGACTAAGGCAATGATAGCATACCTTTTCCAGACACAATAAAAGCACTGCTCTCCTGCTTCTCAATCTTCCTCCACAAAATCGAGAGTGCGTAGTGTACAAGCTGCTACCAATTCGTCTCATGAACTCAGTGTCATTTCTTTCCATTTGGAGAGAAAAATTTGACAGAAAGTCCTTGGCTTACAGCTATCTCCTTTTTTTCCCCCCAAGATTGGAAACTACTGTACCAATCTAAATTAGCCAGGTAAACTTCTGTTGGTTGTTGCTCTCCATGGATGATTTGTTATTCTTTTAAACTTTTTCAGCAGTTATACAAAATCTGTATCTGTTAAGTATGCCCGGTTAGAACCAGCTGAGTGGCATGGTGAGCTGAGGAAGGGGGCCTCGCCACCAGCTGTACTGGTGACCTGGGCTCAGGAATGAACTGGGGTAGCTGGAGGCCAACAAGAGAAGGAAGTATGAGTGTCTCACAACAGCTGTCCTCTTCAGTGAACAGGCACAGCACTGCTTGATCACCACCTAGTGGAAGCCAGGTGGTGTTGCAGCTGTCACCTTCCTGGTTGGCCAAGTGCAGGTCTTTGAGGTGTACTGTGTCTTCATGCAGTATGTGTGTACTATAGCATGCATGCTGGCTGGGGAGAAAAACCTCTTTTGGAGGAAAAATGACCGGATCGAGCAGGATGATGGCATATACTCTACAGGCTCTGCATCACCCACTTAGGTGCTCACCCACCCATAGAGGTACAGAAGGTGGAAGATAAGTCTTTGGGTGGATGACAGGGCTCGAGGCAAGATGCCAGAAGGGGCTGTGAGGGTGTAGGCAGATTAACAAATAATGAAAACAAAAAAAAGTACTGTATGTTCAGTTAGGCCTGTTAAGGAATACAGATGCATCAGATAGGTTTTCAATCTGGGGAATATCTTTTTCTGCTTCTGGGTTATAGAAAAACTTTATATATTAATTCATCTATTGTTTGATTGGGATATGGTCTGGCATCATGTGATGATTTGTAATTCCATGTCCCCATAGCCACCATACACAGTTGCCAGTGCGGCTCAACTGGTAGCACATCTGCCTCTGGGTCAAAAGATTGTGAGCTTTAGTCTCACACCGAGACTGGGCTCATACCATAAAAATGTTGACACCCTAGTGATGTACTGAGGGGTTGCTGTACTGTTGGGGTGTGCCACCCTTCAGACAAGATGTTAAATTTAGGTCCTGTCTTCCTTTTTTGTGGTTATTCAGGTGGACATTAAAGATCCCATGGCACTTCTCAAAATGAGTAGTGTAATTTCCCAGGTGATCTGGCCAAATATCCCCCATTCAGTAAAATACCCCAACAGCATAATCTGGTTTAATTTCATTTGGTTTGCCTCTTTATCCATTCCCCCCTGAACATAGTTAAATATAGACAGGATTGCCTAGCTCTCTTTTCACATTCAACAAAAACTAAGTAAGGGATGGGAGGGTCTGCTGTGACCTGTTTCTGAGCCTGACTCTGGTCTATTTTAAAAATGTTCTGCTTTACTCTGATTTGCTCTGTTTGGCCAAAACAGGCAATTTTTACCAGACTAACTCAGACCCAATTTAGAGGTAGATTTGGATTGGAACAAATGACAGAATTCAGTTGCCTCTACTCCCTCATTATAAGCCTTTTTATGTTGTCTTGCGCCTGCACAAGAAACATGTTGCCGTAACTTTGGAATAGCAGGTTTTGGAGGCGTGGTCATGCTGTGGCCAGTGGCGCCACTGATTTTTCAGGCTGGGCTCCATGGCATGATTAGATTGCACGCTGTCTATGACAACAGTCTGAAAATCTCACAACCCAAATGTTTTAGCCGCTGCAATGAGGGAGCTCCACCTCATTGCAGGGTGTGCCTTGTGTGGTGTAACATTTCAATAAACATGGTGTGTGGCGGCTCGTCACCCACCCTCACAGTCCCTATGTAGCCAACTTCAGGAGTTTCCAGTCCCCCTGTCAGCATATGTGCCCCCTTTGCTGCTGTGGTGTGCTGAGGGGGTGCCCAATCCCCCTCAGCTTCATGCCTCCAAATGCAGACATCCTTGCCGACGGGGTGCCCAGTCCCCCTGTTGGTATGTTAACCACCCTGCCATTTTTCTGGCACTGCCCCCAATTGTGTGCCATGCCCACATTGGGAGCCCACCCCAGTGTGGGTGACATGACCCCTCCAACCAATGTGCCACACTGGGAGCCCACCCCAGTGTGGCCACAACCTGTAAAAAAACAGAAAATGGTCCTTGGTGATTTTTATTTTTTTTTTACCTGAAACTAAGGAAACAGTCCCTCACTGGCTGTTGGCAGCCCCCACCCCCAAACTGCAACCGCCCTCTGCACACTCCACCTCCCCACACACACACACACCCTCACTCCATACTTACCTCTGGAGTTTGGCGCGACGATCTTCGGTGGACTGGGAACATGTCTGCACTCTTCAAAGCCGACCATGAACTGAAGAAATGCCGGTAAGCTGTATGATGGCATAAATAGGGTTTTTTCAAGTTTGGTGCATATCTCGAGCATTTTGGGGAATTTTGGCACCAAATTTTCAACATGAGATTATTGGGATCCCTCCTCATGAATTCAGGCACTGCCATGGCATTATTCGGTCCCAAAAGGTGATTACTTGGTCACTACACGAAATCACCTTTCAGGACTGAGTAATGAAACAACAGTGCCACTGTTCATGAGGTGGGCTCCCATAAAGTCTATGTTGAAACTTTAGTGAAAAACTTCCAAAAAATGACAGTTATGAGCGTGCATTGCACAGTTCCCACACATGCTTGTAACTTCGAGAATTTTTAATATTTTTGCTCCAGATTTTCAACATTGTCATTTTTTCACACCTCCTTATGAACAGTGCTGCTGTCATTTTCCACATCATGCCCGAAATGTGTTTTCGCACATCCGGCACACAGTGGAGCAGTCGCTGTAGGAAAACAATGTTTGGGACAGAGTAAAAAAATCACAGTAATACTGTTAATGAGCAGAGGTCCCAAAATGCCCATGTTGAAAATTTGGTGAAAAAATTCCACAAAATGACCATGTTACAAGTGTGCATTGCGCAGTTTCCACGCATGCTTGTAACTTCGAGAATTTTTAATATTTTTACTCCAGATTTTCAACATTGCCAATGTCACACCTCCTTATGAACAGTGCAGCTTAATTTTCCACATCCTATCCCAAAATGTTAAACAGCTGGTCAAAAAATTCCACAAAATGACTATGTTACAAGCGTGCGTCGCGCAGTGTCCACGCACCGTCGTAAGTTCGAAAATGTTTAATATTTTCACTACAGATGTTCAACATTGTCATTTTTGCACACCTTTTTATGAACAGTACAGCTGTCATTTTTCACATCCTGCCCAAAATGTGGTTTTGCACATCTGGCGCACAATGGCACAGTCGCTGTGGGAAAACAATGTTCGGGACAAATTAAGAAAATCATACTGCCACTGTTCATGGGCAGAGATCCCAAAATGCCTATGTTAAAAATTTGGTGAAAGAATTCTAAAAAACAGACTGTTACGAGCATGTGTTGCTTAGTTTTCATGCACACTCATAACGTCAAGCATTTTTAATATTTTCACTCCTGATTCTCAATATTGCCATCTCTTCACACCTTCTTATGAATGGTGCAGCTGACATTTTTATGTGGTGCAGAATGGTGCAGTCACTGTGGGAAACCAACGTTCAGGACACATTAACAAAATCACAGGGACACTGTTCATAAGCAGAGGTTCTACATGCTTTCATGAGGTGGGGTCACAAAAAGGCCATGCTGAAAATTTGGAGTGTGAATACCAACAAACACCCAGGGCGTTAGGGTTTCTAACCATAACATCCCACCCTGTACAGACTAACAGGCATCAGGGTGTGTCTTTAGATTGCCAGCTGTAATGCTTAAGCCATTGCACCCCCCCCGCAGGCCACTGACAGGCATCCAGGTGTGCCTTGGACTCTTCAGCTCCAAAGTTCACCCCATTCTCCTATGCTGCAACCATCTCAACATACTTCCTTATGAAATGGGGTGAGCGTAAGGCCTGACAACTCCAAGGCACAAAGCAACACTTGTCAGAGTCTGCAGGGTAGGGTGCAGAGAAATGGCATTAGCGTTATGGCCAACGACCCAAAGGCACAGCCCAATGCATGTTACTCTCTGCAGGGTGGGCTGGGGTTCAGGTCAGTTCTATACTTCACTGCCATTTCTATTGTGCATCTCTCTAACTCTTGCACTACCAATGCCAACGCCAGCAAGACAACATTCGGCATTGACAAATGCTTGTCTGTATTGCATTTCATGTTTAAAATAGTTAATGTATTTGCTCATTGCATCATTCGGACTGAGTCAAAATCAGATCACTGGCAGATAAGAACATGGGCCAGGATTTTCAAACTGTGAAGTGCCTGCGTCATGCAACTGAGTTACGCTAGAATGCAACATTGCTATATTCAAATGAGATGTAGGATCACACAGCCTGTCTGAATGTATCAAAAGATGTGAGCTGCACAAAGGGGGCCACTGAAGATGCGCTGGCACATCCTCCTGTGCGATCTGAATACCTGGAATAGGGATGCACGGTGCATCCTTGGGATGCGCTGGTGTACATTCCAGATATTCAGACCGTGACAAACAAATGGGGCCATTAGCCATGCAAGGTGAAAATGGGGCCATTTGCATGTCATTTTGACCCCATTTGCATGTCTGGGGCAGGGATGCACCCAGCAGAATGCACCTGGCGCCCTGCAACCTCCAAGTCCCAAAGCACTCCACAACCCCCTGGTAGTCTAGTTCCCTCCCTGCCCATCCCTGATCATATAATAACAACAAAATCAACCCTCCCTGATAGTCCAGTGCCACCCCTGCCTATCCCTGATTATATAATAATAGCAGATCATCCCTCCCTGGTAGTTCAGTGAGCCTCCCCCTCCCATCCTGACCCTAGTCCGCATAGTAAATAAGTATTGAGAGTCCCTGGTAGTGTAGTGGATCCCCTACCCACTGAGACACCTACACCCCATCCCACTCCCCCGTCCCAGCAAGGCCATGTCAGTCGGTGGGCAGCAAAACCCACCGCTGCATGTGAATGACACAAAGTTGTGAATGAAAGCTTACAGTACTTACTGCAAGCCCATTGGTCGACGATGTTGACCAATGGTATTGCAATGCTTACTGTAAGCTGTCATTCAGTGACAGCGCAGTCAGTGGGAAACTGTGGAGGTGTGTAGGTGGGTTTTTGCTGCCCACCAGCTGACATGGCCATGCTGGGACAGGGAGAGTGGGGTGAGGTGTTGGTGCCTCAGTGGGTGGGGGTTTGGGGGGTCCTCTGGACTACCAGGGCAACATCGGATTGTGTGTTATCCTGCGATCGGGGCTGGGAGGGGGTACCACTAGACTACCAGGGACTGTCGATACTTATTTACTATGCAGAAAAGGGTTGGGAAGGGGGGGGCACTGAACTACCATGGAGGGATGATTTGCTATTATTATATTATCAGGGATGGGCAGTGGAGACACTAAACTACCAGGGAAGAGGGAAGTTCTTTTAATATATGATAAGGGATGGGTGGGGAAGGCCATTAGACTACCAGGGATATGTTTTTTTTATCAATTTTCCTCATGATCGGGGCTTGGGGGGTAGCCACCTAGGAGCTGGGCTGCTGTGTTATGCTGTGCAATACAGCAGCCCACCTGTGGCTATGACTTAGGCATGGTTTTTCCTTGCCTATCTTTGAGTGGCACATCTCAGCAGAATATGAAGGTGTGACACGTATGCAGAGGAATGCCCCCTCTGGATCAATTAATCAATCAATCAAGCAAACAAGCAATCAAACAATCAGTCAATCAATCAACCTCTATTTATCCAGGTGGAACATCATTGAGAAGAACTCATTTATAAGATGGACTTGCACATGTAAATGATAACAAAGACATATATGTAAATAATAACAAAAATAACAGTGGGGACTCCATTAGGGTCATTCAATAGAGCATGTGAGTACACAAGGCAAGTTACAATTTAATAGAATAACATGACTAGGCTAGGACATAGAATACTAGGCGGAAAGGAATTTTTAGGAGTTGAGGTAATTAGGAGAGGTAAGAGCAGGAGGATAGAAGAGATGAATGGGGGGGTAGGTTGAGGAGGAGAGGGGTTAGGCCGAGACAGGAGGTATGTTGCTGCACATGGTGTGTCAGGTTCTACAATTGCAAGATTTGGGAAAGGCATGGCCGAACAATGTCTTAAAGGTGGACAAACCGACCGGTGCAGATATTCTAAGGGTTTTTTATAACTTGTTCCACAAGGCCCGTAAGGTGTAACTGAAGGCAGATTTGCCAAAGCAAGTTCTGACTTTAGGAATGATGAGAGATATATATATATAAGACTACTCAATTCGTAGCTTCTGGGGAGATGGATGAGGAGGCAATCGGAGATGTATGGGGGAGTTTTTTAATTATGGCTCAGAATGTCCAGAGGGCCGCATTTTTTTGACGTCTGTAGGAGAGGGATGTCCAACCCACTAGCTTGTAAAGATCACAGTGATGAGTAGAGTAAGGAGCCCCTGTAATTAGTCTTAGGGCCCGGTGGTATAGGGTGTCAAGTTTCTTTAAGGCAGAACTAGAACCTTGTCCATATAGAAGGTCAGCGTAGTCCAGTAAGGAGAGAATAGATTTGTTTGGACAAGACTGGTCTTTGCTTCCATTGTTAGTAAATGCTTGATGCAATAGAAAATACCAAGTCTCTGTTTGAGTTTTTTTGTTAATTCATTAATATGCTCAGAAAATGACAGTTTGCTGTCTATCCAGACCCCTTGGTATTTAAATCTGGACACGAATTCTAGAGGTTCACCAATAAGTGTAGAGATCTGGGGTGAAGAAATTAAAAGTGGGGGACACCACAGGTGTTGGAATGTAGCCTTTCATTTATTTCACTTTCAGAAGTAGCTTCAGATGGAGCAAATTTTTCTGTAGATAGTCAAATTCCAGTTGCAGATTGTGGCAGTTTTTTTCCGAGTGCTTGTCCGATAATGTACAAAACAGTGTCATCAGCAAATAGATGTATGTTCACAGACTTTACTCCGGTGTGAATGTTGTTAATGTAAATTGCAAACAGAAGGGGGCCCAATATGGAGCCCTGTGGTATGCCTCTAGGCAGAGATTTTAGAATGGAAAGATCACCTTCTGCTTTCACTTGTTGAGTCCAGCCAATCAGGTAGTTACTAAACCAATCCAGGGCCGTATCACTGATGCCAAGGTTGAGAAAGATGTCTAGGAGAAGGTTATGGTCCACCGTGTCGAAGGCCTTGCTTAAATCTAAGAACAAAGCACCCACACAGAGTTTATTATCCAGAGCACTGAACCAGTCATTGGATACTTTGGCCAGTGCTGAGATTGTGCTGTGGCTTGGTCCGAATCCTGATTGTACTGGAGTGAGAAGGTTACAGGTATCTAGGTAGTCCCTGATCTGGAGATTTACAAGCTTTTCTAGCAACACGAAAAGAGCAGAAAGCAGGGAAATAGGTCTGTAAATGTGAAGATCACTAGGGTCGCCTGCCTTAAAGAGAGGGATGACATGAGCAGTTTTCCAAATGTTGGGAAGGGTACCGTGAGTAAGTGACAGATTGAAAAGGTGGGTACTGGGAGCAGCCAGAATGTGATAGATTACTTTTAAGAAGAAGGGGTCTATGAGATCTGCTCCGTCACTTTTTCGGGTATCTAATTTGGGGAGAAGATCCTTGACTTGTTTCACAGATATTGGGCTGAAGGAGAAAGCGGGTTTCTGCCCAGCAATGAAGAAAGTGAAGACAGATGTGTCCTGTCCATCCAGCTGGTTACATAAAGTGTTGGCTGGTGATGAATCGAATGCCAGCCCTGCAGTGTGGTGAAGTGGCTGTTCAATAGATTAAGGATCTCGTACTTGTCTGTGTAGGTAGAGTTTCCAGCCATGAGTTTTGTAGGGAGAGAATTGGAAGATCTATGATCCTCTACCTCCCTTAGGGTTTTCCAGAATTGGGTAGAGCAATTTGTAGAGGTGTGCAGCTCGTTATTATAGTAGCTGCTTTTAGTGGCCCTTGTGAGCTTTGTACACCGATTTCTGGCCACTCTGAAGGCAGTCCAATCGGCAGGTAGCTTAGTCTTCCTTGTCTTTTTCCAGAGGGCATCCCTGTAGAGTAGCTCAGATTTAAGGCTGGGAGAGAACCAAGGGCACAGAATTTTCTTTGATCTTATTTTCACCAGAGGTGCATGCTGATTTATGGCGTCAATGAGTATCTTGTGGAACACATCATAAGCTTTGTTTATGGTTGGCACAAGGTTGAAATCTTGCCAGTGGGAGTATTGCAGATCAGAAGTGAAAGCATGGGGGTTGAAATTTTGGCCAGTCCTCTTGAAAATATATCTAGATGCCGAGATAGGTTTTGGGAGGGACCTGATACATGCGATGGTGCAATGGTTGCTTAAGTCATTGAAGAAGACACCCATGTGAGTGAACAGGTGAGGTTTATTTACTAATATGATATCAAGTAGTGCACTATGGGCTGGATGCATCACAGAACTCTTTAATGGGTCTGGAGCGAGGGTATAACCAGTCAAGATTTAGGTCACCCAGAACAATAGTCTCAGATGATGAAGTAACCAGAAGTTTGCTCAGGTGATTTAAGAACATTAGCCTGGGGGTCAGTCTGTAGCACCCTATGACAAGGAGTGATTGTGATGGTGAAACCTGAACCTTGATGGTAAGGCATTCAAATTCCTTGGGTTGAGAGGTGGAGTTGGCAATGAGACGCCACAAATCTGTCCTTTAGGTAGATAGCTACCCCTCCTCCTTTGGCCAGCCAGTCTGTTCTGAAGATCTTATAAGATGGGATATTAATTTCAGAGTCCTGGATGGTCAGTTTTAGCCACGACTCGGTGATCACCAGTAAATCTGAGGAGGTATGATTTAGCCAGTTTTGTATGGCATCAAATGTTTTTGTGAGGCTGCTGGTGTTTACGTGGAGCAGACTCATTCCCTTTAGGTGTACTAAATCTGCAGGCGTGTTAATGCAGGCAGGTGGACCCAGGAACAACTCAGTGTCCTCCGAGCAAAGCAGGAAGATCAGCAGTAGTTTTCGCAGTGCAACTAGTAGTAATCTCAGAGGCCTGGTATGTCCCATTTTAGGGTGGTGAGAGGAACATGTAGAGGAGATGTCTGTACGAGGTCCAATGGGTCCTAGTGAGGCAAGAGGAGCATCCTAACTTTGAGGGTGAGGGATAGCTGTATTTAGAGAGCAGGCCACATTATTGCATATTCCTGCCAGAACTGGTTTGAAAAGAGCCCATGTTGTTGTGAGGTGGACAGTATTAGGGTCTGATACCTAAGGCAGCAGTTGGGGTGTTGGGGGCTGGGTTTGATGCACTGTGTGGGGTCTGCTTTAGGCAAGAGTACTGAGTCATAACTATGATTGAGTAGGAATAGGAGCATATCAGCAAGCTGGCAGTGTAGGTGTGTAGGACAGCATTGTATGACAGGGTTGTGGGTTCTAGTGCCACAACTGTCTGTAAGAAACACATTTTGGGGACAACCAATAGGAAGCCGCTAATGTAAAAGGGGCGGAAGGGGAGGTGTATTTAATAGGGATGGCAGAGGTGGGAGGGGGGGCGATTTTTCAGGAGGCGCTAAGCAGGCTGAAAAGCCATAAGAAGGTCCACGAGAGGCTGGGGATTTAAGCTATGACACAGTGTCCAATCAGCAGCGAGCCAGTGAGATGGCAGCCAATAGCAACTGCAGCTGGCAAATCCTACAGCCAATTGGGACTCCGTCTTCCAAGCTGGGAGATGCGGCCATACCTGACGGATGAGGGAGCGACTTGTGCTGGCTGAGCTGGTGGGGAAGAAGGCAGCAGATTCACTCAGTGGTGCAGCTCATGCTGCAGTTGAGGGTTGGCCAAGTGGGGTACTTTGGATGCCTGTTGAGAGCCATGGAAGGAGGGCTGTGGTTTTGGCTGGCAAGGCAACTCCTGCAGCTGCTGAAGGCCGGTGGAGGCGACACTACAATGCCCTTTTAGGGCAGGACCTGAGGGATGAGGGAGAGAAAAAATGCAGAATTTAGAAGGAGGGAACACAATAGGGACAAAGGTAGCTAAAGCAGAGGGGGTCGTGGAAAAAATCATTTAGTGCTAGGGTATTTAGTTAAAATTGCATGGCTAGGGTGCAAAATTTACAGGACAAAGGAACCAATTAGTAGAGTGCATGACAGTCAGACAGCTGGGGAGGGTGGACATTTAGTGTGGCACCAGTAAAAAGGGCTGGTATTTGGGAGCTACTGAAAGTGCAATTTAAGAATTAAATTAGGTTAGTCTGATTTTAGTAGGCACCAAGCCAGAGATTGAAAAATTAATGGCTGTGAAGGCACCACTTGTAGTTTCGAGTCAGTTATTGGCCACTAAGGTTAGGTGCAAACATAGATCAGGAGAGAGTACAGTACTAAAAAAAGAGTTTTAAACAAAGGGGGAAGTAGCAGTCAAACAGCCGAGGAAAGCAGAGGTGGGAGGGGTGAGTTAGGGACAGCTGGTGTAAATGAGCAGACAGTAGAGGAAAAGGGAGGTTTCGAGTGGGCAGATGGGGTAGGCAATTTAGTTCGACAAAATGAGCACAAGGGAAAAGGAGGACAGGAAGCCTAGGTATAGAGTACAGCAATTCAGGAACATGTATTAACTATAAAAGAGAGCTAAAAATCACTTAGCCACACAATACCATGCACTGAGTTTAGTAACTAGCAGAGTAATGAAGGCAACTGTCCATGTTAAAAACAAAAAAAACAGGTTACACATACAGTGTAGAACCAGGACTAAATTGCCACAATATAATCAGAACATACAGGATTCTGTATTTTTCAGGAGGCACTAAGCAGGCTGAAAAGCCATAAGCTGGTCTCTGAGAGGCTGGGGATTTAAGCTATGACACAGTGTCCAATTGGCAGCGAGCCAGTGAGACACATCCATAGAAAATGAACCTTAACTGTGCTCAAGACATGGGCATGATGCGTCTGTTAGGGGGTCACTGACCCCAAATGGCAAAACAGTCTCAAGCAGTTTAAACAGATGCCACTCGCTCACCATTCAAGGAGACGACAGGAACAATTTAAAGTTATAGCTGCTGCATTTATATTAAATATCAAACTTAAACAGCAGTTAACTAATTTGTCATTTCAAAACCAGTGTGGATAACAACACAAACACTTGGCCCAGTGCTCTGGCCCTTAGCCTTCCTCAGGGGGCATATCCCAATGTTCTCAAGGCTCCTTATTTATTGATAGCCACACTGATGACATCACTTATTTTTATTAAGACTCTGATGATTCTCCGGTGTCCTGCCATGTGCATTTAAAGGGCCAGTAATGCCTTGAATCTCCACACAGGAGCTTAACAGGGCTGAATACCTATACCCAATAAAAAAAGTGCACACTACAGACACCTACCATCTCAGAATATTGATTAACAACCTATGTCTATCAAATGCAAATAACAAAACATGCGACCAGAATTACTAAAAATTAATAAAAATTGCAAAACTGATGAACATATTGGCCGGGATATTCAGACTGCGCCAGGCTGTGATGCAAGCCTGGGTGCAGTGCAACTGGGATGCGCCAGGATGTGATCCGGGCGATATTCAATGGTGCTGTGCCAAGGCTCAGCACCGTTGAATATGGCACTGTGGCCACCCGCATTGCACATGGTGCAGTGGCCCTGCGCCGGCACAAGTGGCTAGAGAGGAACAGGGGGATGAGCCAGCACAAGTGCGGGTGTGCGAGGTGCATGAACCGCAATATTCAGCACTGTATATGCAAATGGGGCCATAATGCATGCAAGGCACAAATGGGGCCATTTGCATGTCATTATGGCCCAATTTGCATGCAGGTGCGCCGATCCCCCGCGACTTGCACCTGGCACCCTGCCAGGCTGCAGCCGTCAGTGTCCGACGCCCCCTGCCCCTCGGCGGCAACATGCCCCAACGCCCAATCATGGGCATTGTATAATGATATGTTTCCTTGGTGGTCCAGTGGACCTGCCCTCCAGCCCGATTGCGGGTGTAGTGCAATTAATAGTACCCCTGGTGGTCCAGTGGACTGACTCCCTGCCCGATCGTGGGCATAAATGAAGTATTCCATTCCCTAGTGGTCCAGTGGACTGAATCCAGCCCGATCGCGGGCTTTGTGCAATAATATGTATCCCTGGTGGTCCAGTGGACCTGCACCCAAGCCTGATTGCGGGCTTTGTAACTCTATCACTCCCTGGTGGTCCAGCGGTACCCCTCCCCACCCACCACTCAGTCCCGCCACCCCGGCCCCCTGTCAGCGGCGGGCAGCAGCTCCCCACCCACAAGCCGTCCGGCTGCCGCCAACTGACAGGTGTACAGTATGGGTATGGCTGTAGGCTCATTGGTCCCTGGCGTGGGTCAATGGCGTGCAGACCATACTATACTACGATCCCTATATGTGAATGACATTCATTTCACTATTGGGACTTATGTTGCTCTGATAAAGTCTGCCAGTGGCCCATTCATGAGGCCAATGAAGCAACTCGACTGTCGCTGTCGGTCGGTGACGAACGGCCCAATGGAAATACTGCCCACCACTGGCGGGGGCGAGTGGTGGTGGCGAAAGGTGAGAGGGACAGCCCTGAACCACCAAGAAGATACATGACTAGAAACCAGCGGTCGAACGATCTTAGTCACTGGACCGCCAGTCCCCATACTGCACAAAGCCCACAATCGGACTGAATTCGGTCCACTGGACCACCAGGGAATGGAATACTTCATTTATGCCCATGTTCCAGCAGGGAGTCAGTCCACTGGACCACCAGGGAATAGATTACTTCATTTATGCCCACATTTGGGCAGGGAGTCAGTCCACTGGACCACCAGGGAATGGATTACTTCATTTATCCCCATGTTCGGGCAGGGAGTCAGTCCACTGGACCACCAGGGAATGGATTACTTCATTTATGCCCACGTTCGGGCAGGGAGTCAGTCCACTGGACCACCAGGGAATGGATTACTTCATTTATGCCCACGATCGGGCAGGGAGTAGGTCCACTGGACCACCAGGGATACTATTGATTTCACTATGCCTGCGCTTGGGCTGGAGGGCAGGTCCACTGGACCACCAGGGATAGGATATATGTATTTATGCCCATGATCAGGCTGGGGGGGTGGGTCCATTGAACCACCAGGGCTTCTGTTTTATTTCCTAAGCCCACGATTGGGTGTGGGGGGGGCCCGATGACCGGCCTGTGCCTTGGGAGGTTGGGTGGCCAACCACAGCAGGCGGCTGCCGTGTTGTGCCCTGCGATACAGCGGCCGGTCTGTAGGTGGCCAGTCCTTGCTCCTGTTTATTTCGGACACATCTTTGCGCCCCCCTGTGCAGTGCAGGGTGGGTGTGTGCCTGCATATGGGCTGCACATCCCGGGCTGAATATAGGGATGTGTCGCATATGCACGGGCATGCCCCCCCGCACCTGCACCGCATACATTACTGGTATACCCTGGCGCATCAGGATTTGCTCGGAGCAAAGTCCCCTTTTGAATATCGCACCAGGGCGCATCAGTGGGTTGCGCATGGCGCAACACTGTTGCGCCATGCACAACCCCTTTGAATATCCCACCCATTGAATACAGTTACTGTACATCATCTTAGGTCCTAACACTACTTATTTATAGCAACTATTAAACTTAGTCCACCAGCAAATTAATGACTGCATAAATATAATTAATTATTTTACTCTTCCTAAGGGGATTTTTATAAGCACTAAATAAATTTAAAGTGCAAGGATAGGAAAGAGAAAATGAAGGACAAAATGGCCCAGATATTCAAACTGCACCAGGCTGTGGTGCAAGCCTGGGTGCAGCGCAACTTGGCTGCGCAGGGGCGTGGACTGGGCGATATTCAACGGAGCTGCGCCATGGCTCAGCAGCATTGAATATCGCACCCTGGCCACCCGCAGTGCGCATGGCGCAGTGGCACTGCGCCAGTGCCAGTGGCCAGGGTGGAGCATGGGGATGCGCTAGCACAAGTTTCATTGTGCAAGGCGCAGCAACCGCGATATTCAAAGGTTGACATGCAAATGGAGCCATAATGTATGAAAGGCGCACATGGGGCCATTTGCATGTCATTATGGCCCCATTTGCATGCAGGTGCGCCGATCCCCGATGACTTGAGCCTGGCGCCCTGCCAGGCAGCAGCCATCGGGACCGACCCCCCCTGCAATGTGGCTGTGCCCTCGCCCGATCGCGGCTGAATCAAATAACAGAAACCGCTATCTCTGGTGGTCCAGTGGACCTGACTGCCCGATCGTGGGCTGAAGTAGAATAAAATAAAAGTCCTATTATCCCTGGTGGTCCAGTGGACCGCTGCCAAATCGGGGCTGAAGTAGAATTAAATAAAATCCCTATTATCCCTGGTGGTCCAGTGGACCTGTATGCCCAATCGCGGGCTGAAGTAGAATTAAATAAAATCCCTATCATCCCTGGTGGTCCAGTTGACCTGTATGCCCAATCATGGGCTGAAGTAGAAATAGAAAAGCGCATCATCCTCATGGTCCAGTGGACCCCCTCCCCACGCCCACTGATCCCCACCGCCCCTCCTCCCCGGTCAGCGGTGGCGGCACCACCCGCCTGCCACCCACCGCCCGCCGACAGACACGTCAATCAGAGCTATCGCCCATTGGTCCTGGCGTGAGCCAATGGGCGTGCTCGACCGTCTACACATTCAGATATGTGAATAGGATCCATTCACATATCTAGATATGTAATATAATAGACTGCATGCCCATTAGCTCACGCTGTGGACCAATGGGCATGCAGCCACCGATGGTGTCAGTCTGCGGGCAGAAGGGTGGCAGGCGGTGGGTGCTGCCGCCCACCGCTGACCGGGGGAGGCGGTGAGGATCAGTGGTGGTGGGAGGGGTCCACTGGACCACCAGTGATTATGGGTTTCTTCTATTTCTACTTCAGCCTGTGATCGGGCATACAGGTCAACTGGACCACCAGGGATAATAGGGATTTTATTTAATTCTACTTCAGCCTGCGATCGGGCATACAGGTCCACTGGACCACCAGGGATAATAGGAATTTTATTTAATTCTACTTCAGCCCGCGATCAGGTGGGCAGGGGGTCCACTGGACCACCAGGGATTTTGGAGTTCTCTTTTACTACTGATGCCCGCAATCGGGCATGGGGGGCGCCACCACGGAGGTGCAGCCGGAGCTCGGGTGGCTACCCACAGGTGGCAGCTGCCGTGTTCCACCCTGCAATATGGCAGCTCACCTGTGGGTGGCCAGCCCTTGCTCCTTTTTTTTTGGCGTAACTTTGTGCTGGCGCAGGTAGGGGTTGCGCATGCATGGCTCCGCATATTCCGGGCTGAATATCGGGCTGTGCAGAGTATGCATGGGCACGCCCCCCCCTACCTGTGCCTGCATACATTACTGATGCACTGTGGTGCATTGGGATTTGTCTTGGGCGCACTTTCCTCTTTGAATATCGGCGCGGGCGCATCAGTGGGTTGCGCATGGTGCAACACTGTTGCGCCATGCGCAATGCTTTTGAATATCTGGGCCCATGTGGAAAATCTTAAAACATTATTAAAGTGATTATACTATTCTATCAAACTGATACCTGGGGATACCAGGCAAAAAGCCAAAAAATCAAATAATCCATTACTGCTGAAAATGCCCATATGTAAGGGAATAAAAGCTTTCTCATAGAATTCTATCAGGTGGATAACTAATTTGTCATTACTTCACCTTTTCTTTCTGAGAAATGGCTTCAAATCCCAAGTCCCATTTAAGACCCTTGGTTTAACTGTATCCAAAGTAAATATCCAAAAACTTTCTCTTTCCAGCAGGATATTTTGCCTATCCCCCTCGGGTGGGGTTTTAATATGTTCCAAACCCATAAATTGCAATGTGTCCACTTTGCCTTCACGAACCTCCCAGAAATGTTTTCCGACCGGAGTGTCCAATCTGTGGTTTATAACTGAACGTACATATTCCTGCACCCTTTCCTTTAACATCCTTACAGTCTTTCCAATGTAGTATACATGACAACCACACCAAAGGATGTAAATGAAAAAATTAGTTGAACATGTAATACATTCTTTTACTTGTACTTTTTTCTCCCCGTAGTCATTGAGACAAATTATTGTTTTGCATTCACATGCTGACATACATTGCACTTATGACACTCATACACCCCTGCTGGTCTAACTGGTAGCCAGGCGGACTGCTCCACATTTGGTTTCTTATGCTGACTGTGTACCAGACTATCTTTAATAGAGGCTGTTTTTCTAAATGTAACTCTGGAATGGATGCCCACTGCACATTTCACAGTATTAAGTTTAATAGTTGCTATAAATAAGTACCGTTTTATTTATATATTTATTTATAAGCACATTGGAATTAGAATCCTTTGAGTCATAGACCCGTTTCCAAAGGCTCCATGTCATGATGTAAAGAGAAAAATACAGATAATAACGAAAATTGAAGGAACAGGTAATACATACGACGGAGAACATTGAATACAATTAGCAGGGTGATAGTGTCATTCAGCAGATGAACTTCAGTCCTATACAAATAGTTTCTAGGCAGTTGTTAACATGCCCATCAGCAGAATGAGCTGTAGTCCTATACAATCAGTAGCTAGGCAGTTGCTAACGTACAACCACAGTAACTTCTTATGTGGTATAAAGTGTGCTGTCTCAGGAGAGACATTGTCAAGGCTGGCTAGGGTCTGGCCCCTGAAGAGAGGCACCTAGAGGCCTAGGGTGGTTTTGGAAGAGGACACTCACAGCTGCAGGTGTACAGAATGTGATTCTTGAGTGCGACCTTGAAACGCCCTATTTTGGTGAAAGAGGTGATGGCAGTGGGGAAAGCAATGTACCAGGAAGGTGCTCTGAAGGGGAAGGATCTTTGTGCTAGTGCAGTCCTGACCCTAGGGATCTGCAATATAGTCTTGTAGGCACTGCGAGTGGCAACAGTAGGGGTGGCAGGGAGAAGGGACATGGAGACCCCGGGGGAGGGGACATACCCAGTTGTATTTTTTTGGCAAGAAGGCAGGACTGATATTGAAGTCTCTCTTCAAGTGTGAGTACATGGGTTAAGGAATAAAGGGTGCAGGTATGTGTCCGTTTATCGTTTCTAGACAGGAGCAAGCATGCCTTGTTAATAGAAATTTGGATTTTATTTAGAGCGGTGGCATCAGCTGCTGCATATACTGTGAGTCCATAGTCCACTAGGGACAGTATAGAGGAAGTGACTGCCAGGCGGAGGGCTTCGGGTGGCAGGCAGTCCTTATGTCTGTATAACAGACCAATGCGTGCATTGGTGGCTGAGGTGAGTGTATTGATGTGAGAGTGAAATGAAAGGGTAGAGCAAAAAAGCGATGCCCAAGTATTTTTAGGTGAGGACTTGGTTCAGTGGATGGAGCGAGCTGGAGAGGATCTGAAGGGGGGGAGTCCTTGGCTTTGCTTTGGTGATAGGCGAAAATCATGGATTTGTTTTTTTTAATATTTACAATAAGTTGACAGTCCGTGAACCAGTTCTCAGTTTGAATGAAGGCGTGCTGGAGTGCAGAGGGGTCAGAGTGGGAGGTAAAGAGGACCTCATCGTCTGCATAAAGAAGAATCCTGCCTGAACAGAAGCTGGGCAGGGCGTTTAGATAAGGACTAAAAGGCAACATGCCCAGGATGGAACTCTGGGCTACACCAGATCATACAGGCTGGGTACTGGAGAGGGTGGTGTGAATTTTTACACATTGGGACCTTGAGGAAAGGTAGCTAGAGAAACAGGAGAGGGGTCCATGAGAAAAGCCGAGTTGGTGGAGTGTGTTCAGTAAGAGGGGGTGTCAGACCGTATCAATGGCCTTGGAGAGGTTGATAAAAACGGCACTGGTGAGGTGCCCTTGTCTAGGGCAGAGTGGAGGAAGTTAAAGAATTCCGTGAGGGCAGTGATCATGCTATGGGCATATTGGAAGCCATGCTGCTCCCTGCATTGCAGGCCGTGGGTGTCAAGGTACTCTGTGAGTTGATCGGCCAGTATTTTTTTGAGAGTTTTGAAGGGAGGATGGAGATTGGCTGATAACTGTTGGGGGAGGAGCTATCCCCACCTTTCAGTATGGGGGTAATGACTGCCATTTTCCAGGTGGTTGGAAACTGTCCAAGACACAGACAGTGGTTGAGTAAGTCTGTGAGTGGGGCAAGGATGGAGTCAAGGACCAGTTGAAGGAGTCTCATGTCAAGGGGGTCATTGCAGGGGCTAGTGCCATTGAGTGCTTTGGTTAAGTAAGGTTTGGCTTCTTGCAGACTAATGACCCGTAAGTGGATGGTGGGTAGCGGATATTAGGCACCGGAGAGGGTGGAGCTGGGTCAAAAAAGTTGCTGGGGAGGACTGCACTGAGATCAGAAAAGGCAGTGTTGAAGCAGTCAGTGATGCTTTTTTTGTCTGTGGAGGTGGTGCTGTTAATGTCAAGTTGGAACGGGGGGTGGAGAGCAGGATTTCCCATTAAGTTGTTTTATATTGTCTCAGAACTTGCAGGCACTCCCCCAGGAGGCAGCCAGAGAGGATCTGTAGTATTCTGCCTTGGCTTTACGTATGGCTCAGGTGCATCTGTTATGCTCAGTGTTATAGGCTTATCTATCTGTCTGTTTGCCAGAGATGATGTACAGTAAAGGTATTCAATATGTTTATCAGTTTTGCAATTTTTATTAATATTTAGTAAATCTGGTTGCATGTTTTGTTATTTGCATTCGAAAGACATAGGTTGTTAATCAATATTCTGAGATGGTAGGTGTCTGTAGTGTACACTTTCTTTATTGGGCATAGGTATTCAGCCCTGTTAAGCTCCTGTGTGGAGATTCAAGGCATTACTGCCCCTTTAAGTGCACATGGTAGGACACCAGAGCATCAGCAGAGTCTTAATAAAAATAAGTGATGTCAGTGTGGCTACCAATAAATAAGGAGAATTGAGAACATTGGGATACTCCATGAGGAAGACTAAGGGCCGAAGTGCTGAGGGAAGTGTTTTGTGTTGCTATACACAGTGGTTTTGAAATGACAAATTAGTGAACTGCTGTTTAAGTTTGATATTTAAAATAAATGCAGCAGCTATAACTTTGTCATCTCCTTGAATGGTGAGAGAGTGATGTCTGTTTAACCTGCTTGAGCCAGTGAGACAGCAACCAATAGCGACTGCAGCTGGCTAATCCTACAGCCAATTTGGAATCCGGCTTTAAAGCTGGGAGATGCGGCCATACCTGAAGGATGAGGGAGTGACTTGCGCTGGCTGAGCTGGCAGGGAAGAAGGCAGCAGATTCGGTCAGCGGTGCAGCTCCTGTCATGGCTGAGGGTCGGCTGTGTGGGGCGCTTCGGATGCCCGTTGGGAGCCATGGAAGGAGGGCCATGGTTTCGGCTGGTGAGGTGGCTCCTGCCACTGCTGAAAGCCAGAAAAGGTGGCACTCCAATGCCCATTTAAGGCAGGACCTGAGGGATGAGGGAGTGACTTGCATTGGCTGAGCTGGCTAGGAAGAAGGCAGCAGATTCGGCCAGCAGTGTGGCTCCTGCCACAGCTGAGGGTCGGATGAGTGGTGTGCTTCAGATGCCCATTGAGAGCCATGGAAGGAGGGCCATGGTTTTGGCTGGTGAGGTGGCTCCTGCTGCTGCTGAAGGCCGGCGGAGGTAGCGCACAAATGCTCTTTTAGGGCAGGAACTGAGGAATGAGGATGTGACTTGCATAGCTGAGCTGGCGGGGAAGAAGGCAGCAGATTCAACCAGCAGGGCGGCTCCTGCCACAGCTGAGGGTTGGCTGAGTGGGGCACTTAAGATGCCTGTTGAGAGCTGTGGAAGGAGGGCCTTGGTTTTGGCTGGCAAGGTGGCTCCTGCCACTGCTGAATGCCAGTGGAGGTGGTGCCCCAGTGCCCTTTTAGGGCAGGACCCGGAGGATGAGGGAGTAACTTGCGTTGGCTGAGCTGGCAGGGAAGAAGGCAGCAGATTCGGTCAGTGGTGCAGCTCCTGCCGCAGCTGAGGGTCGGCCGAGTGGGGCGCTTTGGATGCCCATTGAGAGTCATGGAAGGAAGGCCATGGTTTGGCTGGTGAGGTGGATCCTGCCACTGCTGAAGGCCAGTGGAGGTGGTACTCCAATGCCCTTTTAGGGCAGGACCTGAGGGATCCGGATGCACCACATACATAATCTTTGCGCTGAGGCCCTTCTGGGTTTGCATGGCGCATCAATCCCTTTTGAATATGGCCATAGGGCGCATTTCAGAGATGCACCAGTACAACTCAGTTGTGCAGGGCACATCTCCCTTGAATATACTGGCCCTGGTCAATACTCTAAACAAGGTCAAATCAGAGTCAAGTCACAAATTATTCTGATTTCCAGTGTCAAGGAGAGGCGGGTCACTGTGGGCAGTCCTGATCTGACACAGAGCCGGCACTCCCATCCCTAAACAAAGTAATAATAAGTGAATTTCAAATTAATTACTTGGAAAGACAAACTGAGCTGAAATAGTTCATTTCCAGATGTGTCCTGGGAAGAGAGGCAAGAGGAGAGCACAACAGTAAGTTACAACAAATGGGTCGTAATAAGAAAAAACATGCAAGTTAACAATAAATAGTAACAAAAACAAACTGTAGAATAAAGTGCAGAAGGTGGCAAAGCTGTAGAGAGAACAAGGCACTAGCAGGTTCAGCAAAAAGTGCAGACTGTGACAAAAATCATAGGGTAGGCAGAGCACCGTTGAGTGCAGGAGGTAGGGGAGAATGGTAGAGGTAAGCGGGTGGAGGGGGTGGCTGACTTATGGCAAGCACGATGGAACAGGGGATGTGGACAACAAAATTAAATAAGGCCCAGTCCAGGATCAGTGGCAACTGCAGTAGTGAGAAGAGAATTCATGGAGGAGGGATTTCAATGAGTGGACGGAAGCATTGCGAGTGTGTGTGTGTGTGTGTGTGTGTGTGTGTGTGTGGGGGGGATACACTTTTGGGAAGCAGAAGGAGAAAGCAACTTGACCTGAGGATGATTTTACTGTGGGGGGTGTCACAGAGTGGAGGCCAGAGCTGCATTGGGAGTAGGAGGTAGAAGGGGGAATTGAGGAGGGTGGACATGAGGGGGGAGAGGGCAACGAACCACAATTTAGAGATGAACATAGTACAATGACAAAGTGCCTGGGGCCAGATATTGAAAAGTTAGCACTGGTGCTAATGGGTTTTGGCCCGTGCTATCCATGTCTGTGCCCATTTTTGATGTGGGGTCTATATTCAGAGGTCCCAGTAGCACAGGCTAAGCCCATTAGCACCCAAATGCTAACAAAATACTGCACCCATGCAGATGAGGGGCTCCTCCTGCATACGGGCACAGCAGCAATTCCAAAGGTTTGCTTCAGTGGTAAATGATACCCAAAGTGGTAGTATTTACCACCTCCAAAATGCTCTACTTAACTGGGTACAGAGTCCATGCTCCCACCCCACCAATGGCATGAAGGCTGTACTGCAGCCACCTACCTCCATTCACATGACCTGTGACTGTCAAAAAGCTCCCTGGTATCTAGATGCACCCCCACTCCCCATCACCCATTCCATATCTTTGAAGCAGTTGCCTCATGTCCAGTGGTGGCTCTCACCCATGATCACCCTGTCCATATATAGAGTACCAGTCTCTGGTGGCTAGTAGCATCCCCCACCTCCTGATCCATATACTGACCTGTATCCCTGGTGTCTAGTGGCACCCACCCTCTTCACCCATTCCTTGTATGAACTTTATCCCTAGTGTCTAGGGGCACCCCTACCACTCCAGATCACATGTCCCAGTTCATAGAATGTTTTCCCTGGTGTCTAGTGGCAACCCCCTACTCTATGATCATCCATCCTGTTTCTAGTGGCACCTTGAACCCTCCAATCACCTGTTTCACTCATCAAAACCTGCTCCCTGGTATCTAGTGTCACCCCACCATCCAGTCACCTGTCCTGGTACATAGAAAGTTTTCCCTGGTGTCTTGTGGCACTCTCACCCTCCGTTCACTAGTCCCGGTTATCAGAACCTGTTCCCTGGAGTCAGGTGGCACCCTCCCCTCGATCACCTATTCTGTGTATGAAACTTTATCCTTGGTGTCTAGTGGCACCCCCCCACCCCACAATCTCCTGGTCCATATAATTATAACTACTAACTACCGTACTACTCAGTCCAGATATGTGAATGATTCATTCACATATCTGGACTGAGTAGTACTGTATGGGCTGCACACCCATTGGCTCACACTGTAAACCAATGGGCGGCAGCCCTACCGAGCTGTCAGTCAGTGGGCAGCAGAGCCGGCAGCCGGGTGGGGTGCTACCACCGTGGCTGACAGGGGGAGTGGGGCGGTGGGCCCAGTGGGCGGGTGGGGAGGGGGTACACCAGACCAAGAGTGGTAGGGGTCTGTTATGTGTTACGGATGCCCGCGATCGGGCGGCGATGGGTCCACTGGACCACCAGGGATATTGGATGTTTTTTTTTTTATATTACAGGAATGCCCATGATGGGGCTAAAGGGGGCATCGGTCCACGATGGCTGCTGCCTGGCAGGGCGCCAGGAGCATGTCGTTGGGGATCGGCGCACCTGCATGCTAATGGCATGCAAATGGAGCCGTAATGAGATGCTAATGGCCCCCTGTGCGCCTTGCATAAATTATGGCTCCATTTGCATGTCCCCCTTTGAATATCGCAGGTGCTGTGCATGGTGCAATGGCACTTGTGCCAGCGCATCTCCATGCTCCACTCTGGCCACTTGCGGTGGCGCAGTGCCACTGCGCCATGCACAGTGGGGGTGGCCAGGGTGCGATATTCAAAGCTGCTGTGCCATAGCGCAGCTCAGTTGAATATCGCCCAGGCCACACCCCTGCGCAACAAAGTTGAGCTGCGCCGAGGCTTGCGTCATAGCCTGGCGCAGTTTGAATATCCGGATCGCAGTGTGTGAGGGAAGGGGTTTTCTGCAGCCTATAGAACCTCTGTGAGGTTTAAGGAACAACATGGTCAGAGCTGCACTGCACAGACACAGAGACAGAGCTTGGTACATCGAGCATGCCTGAGTTTAATTCCAGCAACCTCCACTTGCTTGCATACTGTGTGACCCTGAGACTGAGCAAGTCACTACTTAACCTCCTTTTAAATAAGCATTTTAGTTGCTGGTGTGACTCTGTTCTGAAATGAGGCAGGCAGAAGCAAGCACAGGCCATGTGGGGAAGGGAGAGGCAGCTGCCTGAACTCGAACTGTTTGTGAAATGCAGTCTTGTTGGTCCTCTTGTCCACCAAACTAAAAAATAAAAAAAAACTACAGAAACTCAGTATGATTAGGGGATAATTAAAAAAAGGAAAATCCCAATTCATTGTATAATTGCAGCACCTGGCAGCTGCAAAAAGCCCTCAAAGGCACTCTTGCATCTTCTGTAGCAGAGTACTGGTGGTGGTGGCATACACATTCTAAATTGCATCAAAAACACCTCAAAATGAATCACAAAGCATGAAAAATCCTATAGCTTCTGGGGGCCTTTAATGTTCTGAGCACCTTCAACATTTTTCAAAACTTGGCACCCCTGCCCCTACCCCCAACCCCCAAATTCTGGTCAACAAACAGACTGGCAAGCATTCACAATCTAGCAGGCCCTCCATCCACCCTGCCCACACCCAGAACACTGCCCATCTACTCACCTTTACCAGTCATTCTGGAGACATGTGCTGAAGCCTAATATGGTGACTGGCACAGCCGTCATTTCACCTCCTCAGCAACTCGGCTTTTTAGTTGACAGTGAGCACCTACAGAATGCACTCACTGTCAACTCATATGGTGACCAGCCGAGGAGGTGAGAGAAGGACTGTACCAGTCACAGTATCGGGCTCCACTGCACATCCCTGAAATGCCTGATAAGGGGGAGATGGGTGGTGTTCTGGGGACCGGCAGGGTGGGCGGGGGCTGCTGGATCGTCAATATCCACCAGTCCATTTGTTGACCAAAATTCATAGGTGGTGGGTGGAAGTACCCCTGGACACCAGGGAGAGTACAGATTAAATGGACTTGGAGATCAGGGAAGTGGAGGTGCCACTTGACACCAGAGATAAAGTTCCATATGCAGAATGGGTGATTGGGGCTGAGAGTGCCACTAAGCACCAGGGAGATGGTTCAGTAAATGGAATGGTTGATCGAAGGATGGGGAACCACTAGACACCAGGGAAAACTTTCCATGTACCGGGACAGGTGATTGGGGGAGTGCCATTAGATACCAAAGCAAACAGGCTCTACCATGCTGGTTCAACATCCTTTATGTCGACTGGCATTTTGCCAACAGGAATCATGTTGACCGCAAGTTGCAATCTACATGATTCCTGTGTGTCTCCCAGTCCTGTTTTTTTTAGCGGGGTGGCTTTGCCCCCCAAACCCTCTATGCAGGGGCTCTGCCCCCCACCCCACTCCCATCTTTAGGATTCTCAAATCCAGTTGGAGTTGATTCGGGGTGGGGGTGCAGGACTTGGAGACAGCATGCCCCTGTCTCGGGCACACCAACACAGCGAGCGAAGTGTCGATTTTGCTGACAGGTGTGTATTTTGCTGTGTTGGTGTTGCCATAAAGGTGGCATACCAGGCAAACATTCCATGAACTGGGACAGGCAATTGGAGGGTAGGGGGGCCACGAGACAACAGGAAGAGTTTTCCATGTACTGGGACTGGTGATTGAAAGGTGAGGTGTGCCACTAGATGCCAGGAAAATGTTCTGAGAACTGGGACAGGCGATCAGAGGGTAGGAGTGCCTGTAGTCATCAGGAGAAACTCTCTATGTGCTGGAATAGGTCATCAGAGGGTGGGTGGTGCCACTAGACACCAGAGAACAGGTTTTGATAACCAGGATGAGTAATCGGTGGGAGTGTCACCAGACATAAGGAATTACATGATAGGTGCCACTAGGAGAGGTGCAAATGGGAAAGGGAACAAGGGGACATTGTTTAACCAGGAGTAGCACACTAAGCTGAAGCTTGATTCCAGATGCGACCTGGAAGCACAAGGAAGTTAAGTGACTTGCTCAGGATCACACAGTATGCACCTAGGCCGCTGTGGGATTCAAACCCAGGTCTCCAGATCTGCAGCTCAGAGCCTTAACCCACTGCGCTATACTGCCTCCTTTTTTCCTGGCATCTAGTGGCACACCCCACCCTTCAATCACCAGTCCCAGTACATAGAACATTTTTTCTGTAGTCCAGTGGCACCCCCACCTTCCGATCACCTGTCCCAGTTCATAGAATGTTTGCCTTGGTATCTAATGGCACCCCCTCAAATGGGCTGCTACTTGCCATGCAAATGAGCCCACAATGGGCATGCAAATGGCCCCTTAGCACATTGGGTGCCCAATGGGCTCATTTGTATTTTGCAGCTGAATAACATGCCATGGCTCCCGGTGCTTTCTAGTCCCAGGGTGCAATTCCCTGTGGGCTGGATACAGCCCATGTCTATGTCAGGGCAGTACAGCCTGAGCTGGTGCTGTGCCAACATGAGCCAATAGTTGGTTGGATAGTGCTGCTCTGCTACAGCCTCTGGGTCAGGTGCAGACACAGGCACAGCACAAACCTTTACACTCTTTTTGTGCTTGCTTTTGAATATCTGGTCCCTGGTATCAAGGGACAGTAAGGAGAGGGAACAATATAGTGAGCAATGATGGGTTCTAGGGAGACAGTCAAGGGCAAAGAGGCAGAAAGCATGAAAAAGGGGAGCCAGCCTGGCTAGGGTGGACTTGGGAGCAGCACCATAAACAATAACACCATAATTGAAGATGGAGAGAATCATCTTCAAAATTATCTCTCTGCCAGTAGGAAGTGGGATACTTGTTTTTTTCCTGCAAAGCACATGTTGCTTGGGATGTAACTTGTTGTGGACAGCATCCAAATGAACTGAAAAATCAAGGTGATGATTCAACCAGACCCCAACTCATTTAAAAGAAATAACATCCTTAATCACAGTACCATCAATGGTATGGAATGGAGGTGGAAGAATCTAACTGATCTCTGTCTTGTGCTACAAGTCATGGAGACAGTTTATTTGGCATTGAGATACAGTTGGCAGGCCCAGAACCCATGTGGGGTGTTGTTGAAGTCCAGTTGGAGTAGGGCTATGAGATCAGAGGCAGAAGAGCCAGAGGCATAGAGAACTGCGCTTTGATTTCTAGAATTGTGCCTTATAAATAAAGCATATTATTATTATTATTATTATTATTATTAACTGTGTCTCATCTGCATACATGTGACTGGATGCAAAACTGCAGGCAGAGGAGAGGTCATTCAGTAAAATGGAGAATCGACTAGGGCCACAGACAGATGCTTAGGGTACAACAGACCGGATAGGGAGTGGAGGGGATATAGCGTAACCAGTACAGACAGCTTGAGACCTGCCCTCAAGGTAGGAGCAGAACCACTCACCTAAGGAGGTAGAGAACCCTGCTGCCTTATGCTTGTCCATAAGGATGAGATAGGCAACAATGCTGAAGGTTTTGGCTAGGTCAACAAAAACAGCTGAGGTGACCAGATCGTGATCCGTGCCTGATAGAATGAAGTTAGTGATCTGCAGGAAGAAGGTGGAGGTGAAGTGAGCCTTCTTAAAACCAGACTGTTACGGACTGAAGTAGGAGAAGAAGTAAAGGAAAAGAGAGAGTTGGAAAAAAAACAGGTGTTCTTGGAGTTTAGCCAGAGTGGGAAGGAGGGAGATAGGTTGGTAGTTACCATAGAAGGAGGGGTCACCCTCCTTGGGGAAGGGGATTACCATAGCATATTTACATGTGTCAGGGACAGAGGGTAGGGAAAAGGAGAAGTTAAGGAGGAGGGTGATAGGGACAACAATAGCAGGAGCAGAGAAAGAAAAGAGTCTGAGGTCAATACCATCAGGGCTGGGTTTAGAACCAGGTTACTATGAGGTGATTGACTGGGATGGTGGGAGAAAAGGAGGAGGAATTAAGGCAAAAGGGGAGGGGTTAGGAGGTGGAGGTGGAAGAATGTAGGGAGGGGGCACATGTGGTAAAAAAGGAGATGAAAGATTAGATGACTAACTGGGCATGATGTGGGGTGTTGCCCATCTTGAGGACTTGGGGAAGTGATTGGGACAGACGGGAGAAAAAGGGTGTGAATGACTTTCAAGAACGTGGAGGGGTGGTTAACTGTTGCTCTGGATTCTGGATGAAAACAAATTGGCCTTTACAATCCTAGTAGCTCTGGTACAGGTGTTGTGGAGGGCCCTGTAACTAGAAAGGTCTGTAGGGGGAGACAGTGAAATTGTAAGTCCACAAGGCAAGGTCACATGCTTGGAGACAGGGCAGCTGGTGTTCTGAGATCCAGGGGAGGTGCAAGCTTCATACCCTAGTTTTTTTTCAAGGGGTCATAGTGGTCTCAGACAGACATGAACTTGGAGTTAAATGACTCAAGGGTGATGTTAATGTTGCTAGCAGCTGAAATGGGGGACAAGTCAGTAGCCATCAGTTCAGCATGAAGGGAAGACAGGTCCAGAGATAGAAAATATCAGAACTGCGTGTATTGTGGGAGAGATGAGGGGTGATGCATCTTCCATATGCAGTAAACCATGTGGTGGTCACTGAGGACATCAGGAATGGTGCCAGAATCCACAATACAGTGGGGGTGAGAAGAGAGGAGAGGAGAGGACCCAGTTCTGGAGGGGATGGTTGAGGGACTAATGACTGAGCAAGTTGGTGTCAGAGATGAGCTGTGAAAGATGCATGGACTTTACATTATGGCAAAATTTATGATGGGATGGGCCAACTGAGACTGAATTCACCAAGAATGAGTACCTTGCCAAAAGAGGCATGGGTGGCTATGGTAGTGAGGAGTTCAGTGACTAAGGATAGAGATATGCCAGGTCAACAACATATTCCAGCAATGAGGACTTTGAAGGGGAGAAAAAGTTTGAGGAGATGCATCTCATAAGCAGAAGGGTATGTGACTGACATCACAGGTTCAAAATGAATACTAGAGGAAAGCAAATAGTTACTCAACCACCCCTCTTTGCATGGTCCTGTCTGATGAAAGAGACCACTTGTCCCACCCAGACTGCCCAGTTTTTTCCCCTGCCTATTCTGTCCCAGCAGACCCTAACTGGTCTTCAGCAGCCCTCCTCTAGCCCTTTTTGTTCACTAGTATTCCACTATGATTATCCCACGCTTGTTTGAAACCCCACACAGTTTTGCCTGTACTATCTCTTGTGGCAAGCTGTTCCAGGCATCCACCACTCTTTCAGTGCAGTATTTCCTCACATCCCTCTTATATACTTCCCTTTTAGCTTCATTGTATGCCCTCTTGTTCTGTTGCACTTTTGTATTTGAAACAGGCTCAACTCGTGTACCCGTTCATTCATGTGAGGTACTTGTAGGTTGTAGGTCTCTGTCATGTCCCCTCTCTCCCACCTCTCCTCCAGTGTGTACATATAAATCCCTCAGTCTCTGATTGCACATTTTCTCATGCAACCTGTGTACCATTTTAGTTGCCCTCCTCTGGACTGCCTCTGCTCTGTCCCTACCTTTATTGGAATGCAGTTTCCCAAACTACACAACATTCAAGGTGTAGTCTCAACAGTGATCTATTCAGTGGAAATGTCACCTCCGTCCTACTTGTGATACCTCTCCTTATACACACCAGCATTCCACTGGCCATGCCCACTGCCTTGTCACACAGTCCTATGACTTTGAGGTAATCAGATATTATAACTCTTAGCTCCCTTTCCTTCTTAGTCACTGACAGTACTTTCCCCCATTTTATACTCAGCTACTGTGTTTCTGTATTTCAGGTGCAGGATTTTACACTTTTTGCATTGAACCTCAGCTGCCATACCCTTGACCAATCTTCAAGTTTCATAATGTCCTTTTTTATTTTAAACACCCCCTCCTGAGTATCCACCCTGTTGCAGATCTTGGTGTCATCTGCAAAAAAGCATACCTTACCTTCAAGCTCTTCTGTGATGTCACTTATGAAGATGTTGAACAGGACTGGCTCAGTACTGATGTTGTAGCATCCCCTGGTCAATCTCCACTCATTTGTGTGAATGCCGTTTACCATCACCCTCTGCCATATATCCATTAATCATTTTTTTACCCAGTTTACAACACTGACTCCAACCCCTAGACCATCCAACTTTTTTATCATTCTCCTGTGTGGTACTGAGCCAATGGATTTGCTGAAGTTCAAATAGGCCACATCCACTGCCTTTCCCTAATCTATTTTCCTGGTCACCCAGTCAAAGAAATCTATCAGATTTATCTGACATGACCTCCCCCTCATAAATCCATGCTGTCTTTGGTCTTACAGCCTCTTATGTTCCATTAGCCTTTCTTTTAACAGGTTTCCATTAATTTCTCCTGCACTGATGTGAGACTGAGCAGTCTACAATAGCTAGCTGCCTCCCTGCTACCTCCTTTATGGAGCTCTCTTCCCAGTACCCTGGAACCGCTCCTGTTTCCAGTGATATGTTCAATAAGGATGTCAGTGGTGCAGAAAGCTCCTCCCTGAGTTCCCTTAGCACCCTTGGATGTATCTTGTTTGGTCCCATGGCCTTGTCCACTTTTAGGATTGCAAATCCCTTCAGAAATATTTCCTCTTTAAATGGACATGTGTTTGTCTCCCCTCCTCCTTCTGTGTTTTTGCTGTTCCTTCTTGGTCTGTTCTCCTCCCTCTCCTCTGTGAATACTGAACAGAAATATCTGTTCAATTGTGCTTATGCAACTGGATGAGATGATGCTTGTGTGACTTGATTACATTGTGGCTATTCATCTCCCTATCCATGGGATATACCACCCTGTAGGGGAACGATGGAAGGAACCCTAGAGGAGGGGTTCCCCCTATAGGTACCACGGGAATAATTCTATTGGCTAAAGGTAGCTTAGCAAGAAGCCCACGGGTAAGAGAGACGAGCCGCTGGAGGAGGAGGGGTGGATGGTGGGGCAACGAGAAATGAATCCTGGGAAGGCCCTGGATGATTGAGCTTTTAAAGCCTGGTGGAGAAGTGACGTAGTTGCTCTGCCCATTGAACCTCAGGCTTAAAGCCTTCCCATTCAATTGTGCTTACACAACTGGATGAGATCGTGCTCGTGTGACTTGATTACATTGTGGCTATTAGCCTCTCTATCTGTGGGATATACCACCATGTAGGGGTAAGACAGAAGAAACCCTAGGGGAGGGTTCCCCCCCCATAGGTGCCACGGGAATAATTCCGTTGACTAAAGGTAGCTTAGGAAGAAGCCCAAAACGAATACCCAATCAGGTGTCGAGTATTGAAGAAGAAGAGAGAAGTAGAAGATATCTAGACTAGAAATGAATGTGACAGACGAAGGTAGGAATGACAGGAGAAGATGATTAAAGGTGAGGATGATGAATGAAAGGAAATCTGAGAAGATGAATAGGGGCGGACTTCTAAGGAGAAAGAGAACAGCTGGGGCCACCATCCAACTCCATTCAACCGCAGAACCTAACTAAGGAACCTAAGAAAGCACTAAGCCTAACTAATATTATGACAATTGGCATGGAGGAGAGGAAAAACCCCCGTTGAGGAGGAAGCCTCTGGGGATCCAAGGCCTAGGTCACTTTCCCTCCAGGCTGAAAGACATTTGATTTAAGGACGTATGTCGCTAAAGAGAAGGATACGAGTAGGGAAGATGATGGCAGGATAGGGAAAAACCCCAAAAGAAAGCACAGATCAGAGATGGAGCATAATGGAGGGGATCAGAGAAGGAGCAGAACAGAGGAAGGAGCGTCGACTTGAATGAAAAGACCCACCTAGAGGCTGGATGAGCGATGGGTAGATGAGTGAGGGATACCCGGAGGCAGGCATGAGAAGACTGATGGTGAAAAGAACTGCAGGACAGCAGCGGAGACATGAAATGAACAATGAACGATGATGGATAGAATCCAGCCAGCCCCTAGCAAGGGGCAACAGACATGAAGGCATGTCTTTGAGTGGTGGGTAGGTCGAGTTGAGGTAGCATGGACCTGAGAGGGGTATGCTCAAGTATACAATGTGAAGCAGGAGACCCACAGAGGTCGGATGAATGAGGGATATTCAGATGCGGTCATAAGGAGATGGAGGATGATAATACCGCAGGAGTGCTGTCGATGAAGTAGCATAAGACCCAATGAGAGGTATGCTCGATGAAATGATGCGGGTGAGTAGACCCTGAGGCTGCATTGAGCAAAGGAGAATGAGACTCTGGCACTGGGACACCAGACAGACTACAGCAAGAGAAGGGCTTGATGAAATACGGGGTCAACAATAGGAGAGATGATGAGAGATGAATGAAAAATAGGTGCCTGGGCCTTTAAGAAGTGAGGCAACCGACCAAAGAGAGCATTGAGAAGAAAAGGGGCATCTGGCTGAGCCAACAACCCAAAAAGAAAAACAACATGGGGAAGAAGGCATCGAGGAGGGGACACCAACCTAACGGAGCTCAACAACCAGCCAAGGAATGACTGGAGCAGGAGGAGCCACCTGCATCTGCGAACAGATGAGGAGAAATGGTGACATGGAGAACTAGCACAGATGGGCCAGCAAGAACTCCAGCTGAAGGTAAGGAAGGCAAGCAACCGTTGGAAGGTTGAGGAGGGCAGCAGCCAGCAGGCAAACGGGAGCAAGGAGGAGGCAGGAGGGACGAAGTGAACAAGGAGAAAATTGGCAAGGGCCAGGAAGCCGGATGTGGAGCAGAGGACAGAAGGAGCCGGGAGATGCAAAAGCGATAAACCCAGAAGAGAGAGGAAGAACTGAGCGGCAGCTCCAAAGAGTGGACAGGCAAAAAGCACTGAGGAGAAGGCAACAGGAAAGGGCACCAAAGGGGTACGCATATGCGACAGAGTGCTTACAGGGAATGAGAGAACAGACGGGATGCACCCCAGCTGGCGGGAGGGTAGAAGGGAAGGCAGAATCGGAGGCAGCAACAGAAGTGAGGAGCCAGGCACCGAGCGCTCACAGGGGAGACAAACCCAATCACCAGTGAGGAGCAGGTGAGGAGAAGCAGGCAGTCGAGAGCCCAGAGGGCATGTAACACAGAGGCGCAGGACTGGCAGAACGAGGTAGTGGAAGGGGGGAATGAAGACTGATGTGGCAAATGGGAGGAGAAGGGCATGACGAAAAGAACTACAGAAGGCGGATAGAAACCAATGGGTGGCAAGAGGAAAGCAAATGCATCATGAAGCCAGAGAGCGGGAATGGAGAGCAGCGCCTCCGGCTGCAACGACAAACGAATCCTGGGAAGGCCCAGGATTACTGAGCTTTTAAAGCCTGGTGGGGGAGTGATGTAGTTGCTCTGTCCATTGAACCTCAGGCTTAAAGCCTTCCCATTAAGGATGTCAGTTTTTTCCTGATCATCCTCTGTACAGTCACTGTCTACAGAATCAGAATTCCTTATCCTCATTAACTCTTCCCTTGTCTTCCTCTTCTCATTTATGTATCTGAAGAAAGTCTTGTTCCCTACTGCAACTCCTTTGGCTATCCTTTCCTCTGTTTGTACTTTTAATTGCCTCACTGCTTTTTCTGTTTTATCTGGTACTTCTCATTATCCTCCTCCTTCTGTGTTTCTCTGTACCTCTTGAGTGCCATCTTTTTTCCTTCCCTTTCTTGGCCACCTCCTTCGACTACCATAATGGCCTTTTTTGTCCTTCTGCTTTTACTCACTTCTTTCATACATAGGCTGGTTGTCTTCACTATACCATTCTTAATTTGTCTCCATTGTTCCTGTACCCCACCTTGGACATTCACCTTTGTTAGACAGTTTCTAAGACAGTTTCCCATTATTTTAGTCTACCCTTCTAAAGTCCAGGACCTTTATCTTTGTGTGGTTTGCTTTTGTACCCATCTTAATACTAAATCACACTGTACAGTGATCACTGGCCCCCAGTTGACTGGCCACTATGACATCTGTTACTCTCTCTGTCAGTGATCACAAGGTCCATTATTGCCTCCTCCTTAGTGGGTTCACTTACAAACTGCCTGAGAAATCCTCCATGAAAGAAATCTAGGATTGCACTGCTTCTAACTGAAACTGCTGCTGCAAGGCTCCAGTCCACACCAGGGAGATCGAAGTCTCCAATGAGCAGCACCTCCCCATTATTTGTCATTTTGCTGATTTTTTCCCCCAGTGTCTTGTCCAGTTCCTCCCCTTGTGCTGGACACCTGTATAACACCCCTGTGTGAATAATGGCAGCTACTCCCATCTCTAATGTGCCCCACAGCACCTCCAGCCCTTCTCCTGCCTCTAGGTTTCCTTGCAGTTCCATAGCCCTGATTATCTCCCCCTCACATACAGGATAACCACTCCTCCCTTCCTCCCTTCCCTATCCCTTCTGAACTGAATCTATCCTGTATGCTGGTATGGCTATATCCAAGTCGTGATTTTCATTGCACCACAACTCAGTTATGGCCACTATATCTAGAGCCTCCTCCGCTATGATGGCCTTCAGGTCTAAATTTTATATCCTAGACTTCTTGTGTTGGCACACATTGCTCTCCAAGCCTTGCTCCCTCCCTGTTTGCAGCCCCCCACCCCCACCTCCCCTCATTCTGCCTGTGAGACTTCCTGCAGCTACCTTCCCTCACTCTTCTTTGGTCACTATGTTTCTTGTACAATTACTCTCCTATTTAATCTGTTCTGTTTGGAGGAGAGGTCTGATAGCCTCTTCCTCCCAGGGACTGTGGGTATTATGACCCAGTCTCTCCCCCTTTAATTTAAATTAAGGCTTCTGGTTGTATACTCCCCCAGCCTATCTCTAAGGATCATGGAACCTTCTCTGTTGAGGTGCAGCCTATCTGGTACATATAGGGTTTTATCACTCCAGATTCCCTCCCATCCTTCAATGCAACTATAACCCTCCCCCGTCCACTATTCTCATAGCCAGTTATTGAAATCCTGTATCCTCGTCTTCCTAACTATGCTTGCTCTAGGAACTGATAGCACTTCAGAGAAGGCTGACAGTCTGGTCACACACCCACAGATCCTCCTCACTGCCACAAATTTCTTTTGCAATACCCCCAGCTTTTCTCCAGCTAGGTCATTTGTTCCTAAATGGATTATCACATGAGGTTCTCCTAACCCCCTGTACAAGCTGTTTGAGTATTAGGCTCACACGCTCTGCCATCAACCCTGGAATGCAGATCACCTTCCTACCTGTGCACATATCCCCATTATCTCCCGAGTGTATTCCCTTCACTATTGAGTCCCCCAGGATAGCAACTGTGCCTCCTCTATCCCATTCCATTTTGTCCCACACCAAACTACCCTTGAGATCTCCCCACCTGAATGCTCCCCCTCAGCCTTACCCTCCAACCTGCCACACCCCACCAGCCAGATCTTCCACCACACTGCCCTCCCCAGCCATCTTCTGCCTCCCCTCCCATGGCTCTGTCCTGCTTTCTTTTACCCGTCTCATTTAATTTATCCTCCCCTTCCCTTCCCACCCCTCATCCCCCTCTCACCATGCCCTTCTCCTACTCTCTCCTCCCTGATATTCAATCAGTCAATCAAAATATTTATATATCCAGGTGAACACCATTGAGAGGGGCTCATTTACAAGATGGACCTGGTAGAGACGAACAGTTACAACAGTTACAATGGACAGTATTTACAAAACAATAATATTCACAAAACTGACCTGGGAGAGTCATTCCCAGTTCATCATATGGATTTACAACATGATGACAAGTATTATACATATATGTACATATACATTGCAGAAGGGAATATACACTTCACTGTAGGATAAAAAATAGGACAATGTCGTATAGGCTAACAAGCTCTGCCAGGATCTAAGGATCTTTCTACCCTTTCTTCCACTGGTGCCTTACAGCACTCCACATCCCTCCATTTGTCTAACCCCCTGGTTCCCATGTCCTGAACAAGATTCCTCTCTTTATCTCAATCTCCCCTTCCCTAGACAGTGGAAAGAATCTATTCCACACTGGCACCACACTAGAAACAATATTAAATTTCCCTTTTAGTCCATAGCTACCAACCTCTTAATTGTATATTGCTCATAATTTGCAAGAATTAAACCCATTTTTAATGTTTCATGCTCACAGATGTGTAGCAAACATTTTGTTAGAAGAAGGGGATTTCAGAAGTGTGTCACTGTTGGGTCCAATGCTGCTCAGGCTGCAGTGGGCTCGACAATGACAGCTCAACCAGGAGCAGGCTGATGGTGATGATGTTCATCCAGACTGAGGGGTGTAAACTTCGTGTAGTTGAAAGGATAGAGCCACACCAATCCAAGTGCAGTTCCATTCTTTCAAGTACAACAAGTTGCCCATCAACCAACTAAATGGTGTAATTTTCAGCATTCTGCCCAGTCTGCTGATCTGATATTTCACCCAGATATTAAGCAAATTCAGCCCTTCAGTTCATGCCTCCACTGCCTGAGCATATGTGCCATGCTCCACACTCAGCCTGCTCCTCTTTTATGTTTGCTTGTACACAATAACTGCTTCCCCCAGTGCCACTGCCCCTCTGGTTCAATGTTCATGCAGATGGGACAGCATAAAGTTCATATGGCTCTCAGGATGCATTAGTTATTGCATGATCACCATTGAAGAAAAGGATGCTTCCCCTGCTGCTCCCCTGTACTGATTTTGCACAGTTCAGGTGGAGGGGAAGGAGCATGGAGTCCAATCAGTTCTCAGGCCCTGTTAGCTATGGTGCAACCAAACAATAGAAACACTCTGGATACAGAAGTTGATACCAGCTCATTTACAGAAGAAAGGGTTCTGAAAGAACTCTTAAAACTGAAGGTGGACAAAGCAATGGGGCCTGATGGGATTCATCCCAGAATTCTAAAAGAACTAAGGGTAGAACTAGTGACACCACTGACTACCCTCTTTAACAAATCATGGGAGGATGGGGTGGTACCTGAGGATTGGAGGAGGGTGGATGTGATTCCACTTCACAAAAGTAGGAGCAGGGCAGGAGTGGAAGTACAGACCTGTTAGTTTAACCTCAGTAATAGGGAAAATGATGGAATCACTTCTGAAGGAAAGAATTGTCAAGTACCTAGAGGCTAGAGGGGCACAGTACCCAAGGCAGCATGGATTCACAGCAGAAAGGTCATGCCAGACAAATCTAATAGATTTCTTTGACTGGGTGACCAAAGTAGTAGATTAGGGAGGGCTGTGAACATGGCCTACCTAGCAAGGCATTTGACACAGTCCCACACAAAAGATTAATAAACAAGTTAGCCTGCCTGGGAGTGGGTCCCAAGATGGTAGCCCGGGTAAAGAATTGGCTGGAGAATAGGACACAAAGGGTAATAGTAAATGGATTCCACTCTGAAGAAAGGGGGGGTTACTAGTGGGGTACCGCAGGGTTCAGTATTAGGACTGGTCCTCTTCAATGTTAGGGACTAGAAGGAAAAGTATGTCTCTTTGCAGATGACACAAAGATCTGCAACAGAGTTGATGCACAAGGTGGGGTGGAAAGGATGAGAAGGGACTTGGCAAGGTTAGAGGAATGGTCAAATGTATGGCAGCTTAGATTCAATGCTAAGAAGTGCAAGGTAATGTACCTGGGAAACAAAAACCCAGGGGGAGAGTACACAATGAGGGGTGAGATACTAACAACAACAAAAATGGAAAGGGACCTGGGGTAGTCATATCAGATGACCGAAAGGTGTGCAAGCAATGTGAGAGGGCAGTAAGGAGGGCTGGGGAGATACTGGGATGCATAGGGAGAGGCAACACCAGTAGAAAACAGGAAGTTGTTATCCCTCTGTACAGACAGCTGGTGAGACCCCATCTGGAGTACTGTGTGCAGTTCTGGAGACCCAATCTCTGCAAAGACATAGACAGGATAGAAGCTGTCCAGAGGAGAGCAACTAAAATTGTGCAGGATCTGCACTGGAAGACATATGAAGAGAGACTTAAGGAGCTTAATATGTATAACCTCAAGGAAAGGAGGGAGAGGGGGGACATGATAGAAACTTTCAAGTACCTCAAGGGAATTAACAAAGTCCAAGAGGGTTGCATCTTTCAGAAAAAGAGGTGTGCAAGAACAAGGAGGCACAATCTGAAGATGGGGGGCGGCGGCTCAGAGGTAATGTAAGGAAGTATTTTTTCACAGAAAGGGTTGTGGATGCATGGAACGGCCTTCCGGAGGAGGTTGTAGAGTCAAAAACAGTGGTGGAATTCAAGCATGCATGGGACAGTCATAAGGCAATTCTAGGGGGTGGGGGTAGGAAAAAGTACGCTGCTGGTTAACTAGGATCTGCAGCTTATCCATTAGGTAGGGAAATGGGCAGACTGGGTGGGCCAAGTGGTCCTTATCTGCCATCAAATTCTATGTTTCTATGCAATCATTGCTAAAGCAGGGGTTGCTTCACCCTGTGCCCCCTACCTTTCTGATGCAATGTTTATGGGGCAAGGGAGCTTGAGAGTCCAAGCAGCTGTCAGGCTATGGTAAGTCTTGGCATGATCAGCACTGAAGAAAGGGCTGCATCCCCTGGTGCCACCTGCTCCACTGGTCTAATGTTTGTGGGAGCGGGACAGCAAAGAGTTCAAGTATGGCTTTCAAGTCTTTGCTCCAGTGGCACTTGAGTCACCAAAAACTGTCCCTGCTTTGGTCCCTGGCCTGACTTTGCAGTCCTGAAGCAGGACCTGGAAGAGGAAGAAATTAATAACTTTCAAGCCACTGCTGCTGTGCGTGTTCCCTACCAAGCTGGTAATGTTTGTGAAGGTCCAGGCAAGCAGGAAGATGACCAGCATCTTGTCACAATGAAGTGTTCCTTGGGGAGGCTGCAACACAGGATAAGATCCCAAAGGTTTTACCATTTTTTTTTTATCTTTGTTTTGCCAGGAGAGACACACTAAGCTGAAAGCTTGTTTATAGGTGCAACCTGAGAGCACAAGGAAGTTAAGTGACTTGCTCAGGGTCACACAGTATGCAAGTGGGTTAGTTCCTGATTGGGGTGGTTACATCATGCTTTTTGAAAGTTTCTGTATGTTTGGTACTTACTTTTTTTATACTTTCCTTTCTGCTTGTCTGCTCAGGTGAGTCATGGTGCTAAAGGGTCAATGTACTGTTCTCTCTGTTTTGCCAGCTGATCCATTCCCTGCCTTGTGCTACTGCTGGTGCCTACCCACACCACATTGGTAGTCCTGTGGTGGCCTTAGTGATTGCATGCACTCACCCTGTGATTCTCCATAGAGGTGGCCAGTCTGGGATGAACACTCCCACCCACGCACTCTCCTGGCATGTCACACTCATGAGTACCATAGGCTGCAGCTCATCTCCAGTCGAAGTTGCCACCAAATTGCCAACAGCACCTCATGCTCCTGGCAAGAAAATCCCTGCTCTCAGTGCCTCAGTACTCTGACATGACACTGCCAGACTTCTCATTACCTACCACTCCACTGTTCTCCACTGCACTGCAGAAGAGTTGCCGGGTAAGAACTGACAATGTAACGGGTAAACTGGTGGTTAGTTGTGCTTTTTATTTTGTCAATACAATTGCTTCTTTTTTTGCTTGATGCTTTTTAGGTTGCCGCACCTGCAGTTGATGACCTACCACCAACAGACAGTGGTCTACTAGTGCGAATTAAGGTCACTGCACTGTAAAGTATGCTATGGAATTAACCATATTAATTTGGCCCTGTGGCTAGGTAACAACTAGAGTCCAGTTACTGAACTATCTTAACTCTCTGCTCATTGCATTAGAAAACAATTGAAGCAGATTGCAACATTGTTGCAGGAAAAAAGTACATTTGTTTCATGGCAGTAAATGCGTAGTTGAACATGGCTGCCTGGTGGTGCAGTATGTGGGCAGCTGCAGGAATCCTGTCTGGAAGGATATGGAATAATTATAATGCTCTCAGACTGGCTTAGGCAGCTCCCTCCCTCCAGGACCACAACTTCATCAAGCCACTGACATCACACTGACTAACCCCCCCAAACCTCAGCCAGAAGCCAGATAACACAGACTGCAATAGTGGTGCCAGTGAGAATACTCTGTCTCATCTCAAGGTCACTGGTACAGTGTATAGATCACTGGTTAGATCCCACCTAGAATACTGTGTCCAGTTCTGGAGACCACATCACAGAAAGGACATAGACTGAGTGGAAGTGGCCAGAGGAGAACAACTAAAATGGTGCAGGGTCTGCATTAGAAGCCCTATGAGGAGAGATTAAAGGACCTAAATATGTATAGAAAAAATACAGGAAATGTTGGGGGGCCCTTTGAAGTAAACACTCTTCGTTCAAGTTATTGTTCTTCAATCTTTCTTTTTATTTCTCTTCCTCCTACGTTTCGCTTGACTTGGAGCTTGTTCACAGGGTTTATTCTTTGTTACACATCTGTAAATACACTTATTTTATGTCATTGATCAGCATTTTTTTATATGATATTGTTACATTTTTAATTCTTTGGTGTATACACATACCATTCAATAAAGATTACTGCTTGTGCACCCTTGTATATATTCTTAATTTTTCACAGGGATAATTTATTTGTACTTGTTTAGATCCTAAGTTGCATCCTAAAAAGACATACACAGTATGTTAGTGAACACAGTGCTGCTAACAACTTGGAACAAGGTTTAACTACTGCCTGTAAGGCTTGTTCCCCAAATTTCTTGGTTTGCAGCACACCTTATATATATTACTTAAAACTTCTTGTCTTTCTTGTAAAGCATAATTTTGGGCCTGTAATGACATAAACATATTTTTTTTGTAAAGCTTTGCTGTTATTATGCTGTTTAATATTATAATGTGGCCACATTGTGGCTTCTAGATACTTATTTTGTTAACAGCATACCTTAAAGGAGACTGTGAGCTTCTTGGAGTGAAATTAGTGTTCTTTGTAGTCTGTGAAAATATAATCATAGTATTCCCCTATTGGTCTCATAGCCATCATTTTTACTTTTATAATTAAAGGTTCTAATACCAACTTCTAAATATTCTTTAATATTTTAACTGCTTACCCTCACTCCTTCTGGCTCAAGTTTCTCCTTTTTGGTTAAGTTCCTCTGCACATAAGCACTGAAGCCCAACAACTTTTAATGGTAGCTACTTCCTGATAACCTCTCACCTGTTTTTGTGAGATCCCACGGTGTGACTAAATGTATTTACAGATGTGTAACAAAGAATAAACCCCGTGAACAAGCTCCAAGTCGAGCGAAACGTAGGGGGAAGAGAAATAAAAAGAAAGATTGAAGAACAATAACTTGAGCGAAGAGTGTTTACTTCAAAGGGCCCCCCAACATTTCCTATATTTTTTCTTGAATTTGAAAGCCTAGATTGAGGGCTGAAGAACCTAGAAGAGAACCATTACCCACTAAACAATATTTACATTGTACCTAAATACGTATACCCTGGAAAAGAGGAGAGAGAGGAGGATATGACAGAGACCTTTAAAAACCTCATCAGGGTAAGCAAGGTACAAGAGGGAAGAATTGTTCAGAAAAAAAAGCTGCTCAAGGACAAAGGGGAATGATAAGAAGCTTGAGGGGGGCTAAATTCAGACAGATGTGAGGAAGTACTTCACAGAAAGAGTAGTAGATTCCTGTAACAGTCCTCTAGCAGAGGCGGTGGGGAAAAAAACAGTGGAGGGGTTCAAGAATGTGTGGAATAGGGAATCTTAGGGATCGGGAAGGTGGGGTGAAAGGCTGGCAGTCAAGTAGGATCTGTGGTGATACTATAGGTGGTAAAAAATAGGCAGACTGTCGGCCTGGTGGCACTGAGGGTTGAGGTGCTGGACGCCACACCTCGCACTATGCTGGCGGCCCGGGTTCAGGAATGACCTTGGAGCAGAATCGAGCATACCGATGGGCAACTGTCCTCTCTCAAGGATGGTGAGGGTGGGTTGACACCCCCTGTAGTTCTGCTCCCACTGGGTGGAGGTCCGGTGGGTAGCGTAGGTAGAGATGGGGCAGCAAACAGTTACAGGAGGTGGAAGGGGCTGAGCTGGTGCCACGGGTGTGTAGCGTGCCTCCACATGCTTGCACAGCCATGTGCCGGGACCTCGGGGGTCAGGGGAGAAAACTGTACAAAATACCTATGTGTTCCTGTTGCCAGTTGGTGGGAGGAAGGTGAGAGGGACCAAATGGCTATAAGCAAAAAAAATTGGCAGATTAGGTGGCCCAAGCAGTACTTATCTGCCAGCGGATTATATGTTTTTATGTATCTAAGGCAATGGTCATGGGTGTTGTTGGGCTGTTTGGGCTGTTTTTTTTTTACCCAAAGGGCAAGGAGAGTTGACAAGTCGGGCGAGAAGGGTCAGCCGTTGCAAGGATGGTGCTGTGGTTTATGGAGAGGTGTTGCCACGATGATGGCAACAGTCATGGAGGATGGTCTCACTTAGAGTGAAAATGGATTAAATGCAAGCCAGCATGTGGCTTTGCTCACAGGTCCATTAAGTGGTGTTGGTCCTGCTGACTCCTCTGGACTTGTTATACTATTGTAATCTACTTCAGGTTCCCTGCACACACCTATCCAAAAAGGAATGCCACAACATTTGCATGCAAAATTTAATTTATTACATTAAAATGGTGATCAGTGCAGACAAACACCTAACGTTTCAAACCTACAATGGTTCTTCTTCAGAGCCTCTGAAGAAGAACCGTTGTAGGTTCGAAACATGTTGAGCATTTGTCTGCACTGATTGCCATTTTAATGTAATAAATTCAATTTTGCATGCAAATGCTGTGGCGTCCCTTTTTAGATTGATGTGTGCAGGGAACCTGAAGTAGATTACTCTGGTGAGTTTCCTAGCACCACGTCCGAGTGCATCCTCTATGGAGACTTGTTGTACTATTCCCAGTCTTCTTCTTCTCCTCCTCATCCTTGCCATCATTACGACCATGTCAGTAATGGTGTAAGACAAGCCGCAAGAGTGCAGGAGCTACCTGGTTGCCTGCCCCATGTGCTTGTGCTCCCTGTTCTGACTACTTAGTTGTCCTGTCACTGGTCCTGGTGCTTCTTCCTGGTTCTGCTCATCACTAGCCCAGCCTTGTCTCCAAAAGTCATGTATTGTGAGCCCCCCCCAACCCATTGGTCGCAGTGGTCCCTGGGATTCTTGTTACTTGAGCAAGGCAGCTGCAGCATAATTTTATTTGAAATAATAGGCTGTGGCATGATACTACTGAGCTACGGTCTAACAGTTGTGTTTATTAAATTGAATTTCTCACACAGTCTCGGTTTACTTCTTTGAAGTCAAGATAAAAGAAATATTTAAGTGTGTGAACTGTGAAGAAGCTGGAGACGCAGTTTGTTTGCTGATTATTTTTACTTTAGAAAACATTTTTATAAAGATATATTTATATGTGCATGGTGCCAATACCGACAAGGTGGACACTTCTTGTAGTTGAAAGAAGAGTGCCACTCATATCACAGAGTGGCTCTATCCTTTTATCAACATGACACCGCCCAGCAGGCAGCTCAGCAGCATCATTATCAGCCTGCTGTTTGTCACCCCCACGGCTGGCAGTCATCTGTGTTATCAGTGATTCCTTTGCACTCCTAAACCCCCTGCTTATAACTTCTTCAGTGACTGCTGCATACAGCTTGCCCCACCCTCTATTGCTTTCCTGGTACTTGCTGCATATAAAACTCAGTCCCACCCGAGGGGGGTGTGACCTATAAAGGTGCACATTATCCACTGTTGGTTGCGCTTCTGTTAAACCTTTATGCTTGCTGCTCTATTCCTGGCTACTCCAGCCCTCCCCTCTTCCTGTGCTGTGCCCTAAACCTGTATGTGTGTTTGTGTGACACAGAGACTCCACCAATGCCCCATCTCCACTGAGAACAGGAGCCGCATTAGCAGGCTGGTACCAAACGCACCATTATTGCTAGTAGCTATGAGTTGGTTGTTGGTCAGTCTTGTCAAATTGTAGATTCACCACTACTAAGAACTGGGTGAGGAGCCCTGTCAGAGTTGAAAGAGTGTCCAGTGAGTGGTGCTTCTTCTCAGTCTCAGGGAGGTGTGCTGCTAAGCCAAGGGTTGACAAAATACAGCATGTACTGCTAGAGTGAGTGTGCCACCCATCACATTTCCTAGTGGCTGGCTGGCAGTGTGGTGGTGGTACTCTGGCATTAACTAAGGGGGGGTCTGCACAGTCTGTGTAGGATACTGCCCGAGACTGGTGAAGGGTTTATTTTTTCATACCGTTTGAAAAGCCAAGGCTAGGATTCATAGCACCTGATTTAAGTTCCAGGAGCCATTGTTTATTCACTTGGTACATTAAGTATATAATTAGGATCTGGTTTAAGCCATGTAGAACAAGCATTCATCAATGCCGACTGTTCATCATGTGCACTGGTGTCCTGGGGGGGATGTTTGAAAATTGCTTCAGTGAAGTTGTTTGTGAGGTGGGGTCCCAAAAAACATATGTTGAAAACTGGGGGCAAAAATATTTAAAAATGGCCAAGTTATGTCACTAAGTTGAAAACTCTATTGAAATACATTGATGCCGAAAACCCCATTGAAATACATTGAAGCACTTACCTCAGTTCGCAGTTGGGCTTTGAAGAGTGAAGACATGCCTGCAGTCCAAGGTAGATTACAGCAATGGACATCTGGTGGGTAAGTATAGGGTACGAGGGGTGTGGGGTGGTGGATCTTGAGTGGGAGGGTAGGGGTTGGGTAAAGGCGGAACAGACAATGATGAATGGTTTTCCTTTTTACAGGGAAAAAAATGGTGAGGGATAGTTTTCTTTTTTCAGGGAGTTTGCTGAACAGATGAGGACACTGGGGATTGGGCACCCCAGTGTCTGTACACTGTTTGGGGGGGTGTTACACAGCATATAACAATGGTTGGACTGATGACACTGAGAGTGGGGAGGCACCCCAGTGTTTGTACACGTTTGGGGGTGTTACACAGTGTATAACAATGGATGGACTGATGACACTGGGGGATTGGACACCACCAGTGTCTGCCTAATGTTTGGGGGTACACAGCACACAACAATGGACGGACAGATGAGGACACTGGGAAATTGGGCATCCCCAGTGCCTGTACACTGTTTGGGGGTTACACAGCGTATAACAATGGATGGACTTATGACACTGGGGGATTGGACACCACCAGTGTCTGCATACTGTTTGGGGGGTACACAGCATACAACAATGGACGGACAGATGAGGACACTGGGGGATTGGGCACCCCCAGTGTCTGTATACTGTTTGGGGGAGAGGGGTTACACAACAGACACTGATGGATGGTTTTCTTTATTTTTAGGATAAAAAACAAGCATTTGTCAATGCCGAACATTTGATGTATTGAAAGATATCCACCTCTGCACCTTGTCTATGTCCTTGAGGTACTTGAATGTATCTATCATGTTCCCCCACTCCCTCCTTTCCTCCAATAAGTACATATTGAGGTCCATTTAATCTCTCCTGATATATTCTGTGTTGCAAGCCATGTACCATCTTGGTTGCCTTTCTGTGGACAGCCTCCGCCCTGTCAATGTTGTTGTGCATTTGTGACCTCCAGAACTGCACACAGTACTGCAGGTGAGGCCTCACTAGTGCATTACATAATGGCATCACCGACTCATGCCTTCTGCTAGTGATACCTCTGCCCATACACTCCAGCATGCCACTGGCCATCCTTGCAACATCTGTGCTCTGCTTTGACACCTTTTGGTCATCAGAACTAATAACTCCTATGTTCCTTTCTTCCTTGGTGATCATCAGCACCTCCACCCCATCTGGTAACTCTCCACAGGTTTCCCTCTTCTCAGGTGCATTATTTGGGCTTCTTTGCATTGAACCTCAATTGCCACTCCTCAGACCATTTTTCAAGCCCCCTCCATTTCCCTGCTCATTTTCTCCACCCCTTCTGGAGTATTCATTTCTGTTAAAGATGTTGGTGTCATCTGCAAACCGGCAGATAGACCTTTCCTGCTAGCCCTTTCGCAATGTCTGTAATGAAGATATTGAACAGGTCCGGTCCCAGGACTTATGCCTGAGGTACCCCACTGATCAACCCTCTCCCCCAGATTGGATCCCATTACCACCACCCACTGCCTCCTGTCAGTCAGCCAGTTTCTAATCCAGTTTATCGGTTTGTGCACCATTGCCAGACTACTCATCTTGTTAATTAGCCTTCTATGCTGGATGTTATCTTAAGGCTTTGCTGAAATCAAGGTAGGTGACATCAAAAGTCACTCCCTGATTTACTTCCTTAATAAGGCATTTGGGTTTCCAACCCTAATGCCCCACCCCCACACTGCAGAGACTGACAGGCATTGGGGTTGTCCCTTTGGATCATCGGTCATAACGCTCATGCTATTCCCCCCCACCCTGCAGACACTAACAGGCATCACAGTGTGCCTTGAGGTCTTTGTCCCTAACGCTCACCCCATTCCATAATGAAATAAGCTGAGATGGGTGCAGTATAGGAGAATGGCGTGAGCTTTTGGGACAAAGACTCCAAGGCACAGCCCAATGCCTGTCACTGGCTGCAGGGTGGAGGTGGGGGTTGAATGATGTGAGCATTATGGCCAATGACCCCAAGGCACATGCCCAACACCTGTCAGTTTCTACAGGGTGGGAGGGGTGTAGCATTATAGTTGGAAACCCTAACTCCCTAGATGTTTGTTGGTATTTTAGCTCCAAATTTTCATCATGGGCTTTTTGGGACACCACCTCATGAACAGTGGCACTATCATTTTGTTACTCAATCCCAAAAGGTGATTTTGTTCAGCGACTGTGTGATTCAGCGCCACAGGTGCTAAAACACATTTTGGGTAGGATGTGAAAAATGACAGTTGTACTGTTCATGAGGAGGTGTGCAAAAATGGAAATGTTGAAAATCTGGAGTGAAAATATAAGAAACTGGCAAACTTATGAGCGTGCACAGAAACTGTGCAATGCATGTCTGTAACGTGGTCATTTTTTGGAATTGCTTCACCAAATTTTCAACATGGGCCACCTCCCCTCCTGAACAGTGGCACTGTGATTTTGTTACTCCATCCCAAAAGTTGATTTTGCACAGCAACCCTGCCATTTTGCGCAACTGGTGTGAAAACACATTTCAGGCAAGATGTGAAAAATGACAGCTATACTGTTCATATGGAGATGTGAAAAAATTACAATGTTGAAAATCTGGAGTGAAAATATTGAAAATTGGTGAAGTTATGAGCGTGTGTAGAAACTGCACAATGCACGCTTGTAACGCAATCATTTTTTGGAATTTTTTCACCAAATTTGCAACATGGGCTTTTGGGGACCTCACCTCATGAACAGTAGCACTGTCATTTTGTTATTTGGTCCCAATAGGTGATTCCACACAGCAACCATGAAATCACCTTTCGGGACTGAGGAACAAAATCACAGTGACACGTTCATGAGGTGAGGTCCCAAGAACCCCATATTGAAAATTTTGGGCCAAAATTCCTAAAAATGGCTGAGATATCAACATAAGTTGAACCCCCCATTGACTCCTATTATACGGCTTACTTTTCATTCTTTCAGTTTGCCAGTTGGCTTTGAAGAGTGCAGACCTGTCCCTCTCCGCAGAAGATCACATCCTCTAACCTCGGAGGGTAAGTGGGGGGGGTAAGGGAAGGTGCGTGAGCAGAGGGAGGGTTGAAATGGGACAGGAGAATGGGGGAGACAATGAGGGACAGTTTTTGGTTTTACAAGTGAAAAAAAAAGACCACGAGGGAAGGTTTTCTTTATTTACAGGTAAAAACAAATAAATATAAATTTAGGCACACTGGGGTGGGCTCCTAGTGTAACACAATAGTGGTGGGGATGGGGATGCCGACATGGGGATTGGGCACCCCAATGTTGGCTAGGGATATAGATGGGTTGGGGGGGCACATCTGACACCCAGAGTGGACATCCCAGTGTTGGAAAGGGAAAGGGGAAATAGTTTAACCAGGAAAGACACACTAAGCTGCAGCAGGGAAAGGGGACATTGTTTAACAAGGAAAGACACACTAAGCCGCAGCCGAAGGGCTCACCTTTCAAAGGACAGAACAGTGCACAGCATCAGCTCTGCCCTTTGAAATGTTTGCCCAGACCAGACCCCTCGGCAAATCAGTGTCATCAGGATACTGCCTGCTGATTTACCGCCCACAGACCGGCTCATGCAGCACCACTGGCCATTGGGCTGGCACCCGTCACACCTCTCTCTAGCAACTCTGAGAAAGCTCAGTGAGAAACACTCCAACTGTAGGATGATAACCAACCCCTTGCAGACCCTGGCACCCTCCACTGTCCTATGGAAGAGGACTATGGTGAGAAGGTATGTCTCAGAGAAGCCACCTGACAGCGCTGGGGAGATCAGTCAGAATGAGGTGGGTGGGGCAGCTCAGGAGGATAAAAAGCCAATATGGAAAAAAGTACATAACACCGGGACCCACCTGAAAATGAGATGCAGTACTGCATCACAGCTAGCCTACCATGGGTGAATGCTTTCAGAACCATTCCCCCTCAAAATACACCAACAAACTGTTACAACATGCACGCATACATTCAGCATTGACAAATGCTTGTTTACTTATGGTATCAAATGTTTTGATGATGGATCCTTCCCTCACATCACTTAAATACCATGAAGTATAGCATGTACAGATTTAAATTAGATGACATGGCAGCTCGGCATTTTGTACTTGTAGTGCATTATCGCCAGTGTGTCGCCTTAACCTATAGCTATTTAGCTCAAGGACTGCAGCAGAGAACTGCTAGCCCAAAGCCTAGAAATAGTAATATTTGTCCATGTCCACTTCTGCTAGACTTGCTCCCAATCTGAGCACTGTTTCACTGGCTGTGGGGGCAGAGTGTTGCAAAGTACGAGATCTATTCTCCCTGATGGTGTATCGGTGCCTGAGTAAAGAGAGGCAGGAGGCAAACTCAGTGAATGGAAACAGATTTACTGGGTGCAAAGCACCAAAGAGGATAAGCAGTTCGCAGCAGGATATTCTGTAACTTGGTACTCTATAACTCTATAACCTTATGCTCTACCTTTATACTCTACAACTATCTTATCACTCAATACTCTTATGATAGTCCTTATACTCAATTGTTATACTCTACAACTATCTTATTACTCTATTATTATTCATTACATTAGTACAACATGATAGGCAGAGACCAAAAAGAGCATAGAGTTCTTCAAAGGTTGAAAGCGGTGGCTACCAGTGCTCTTTGTTGGCCGGCTTTAGTTGAGTTGGAAGAAATGAAGGGGAGAAAACTAAACGAACAAGAGCCCAAGCAATGGTAAGCATCCTGGCTGAACTGGGACTCCGGGGAAAATGAGCTATGGAGAAACTGTGGAGAAGCTGAAGCATACAACGCAAGACAAATATAGGGCCTCCTGGCCGGTAAAGGACCCTGTGGAAATGAGACACAGATGCAACTGGCTGAAGACTTCTGGGCTGAAGCAGGATCCCAGGGAAGACACAAGTTGCAGATGGCTGGCTGAAGACTTCTGGGCTGAAACTGGATCCCAGGGAAAATGCAAGATGCAAATGGTTGGCCGAAGACCTCTGGGCTGAAGCAGGATGCCAGGAAAAACACAAGATGCAGAATGCTGGCTGAAGACCTCTGTGCTGAAGCTGGATCACAAGGAAAACACAAGATGCAGACAGTTGGCTGAAGACCTTTGGGCTGAAGCAAGTTCCCAGAGAACTGGAAGATCTGAAAAGCTGGGACACCTTCACTGAAGAGCCTCTGGAAAAGCTGGGTACTTGCAAACAAAGCTCCACCCCCCCTTGATGATGGATCCATATCTGTGAACTGGGGCGGTTCCCTGCACTACCTAAAACTGTTAGGGAAGGAATGGCTTGTAGAGCTGGAAGAGAAACAAGTAACATGGAGCTATCTATGCTATACCTATGCTGGAGACAATTTGTCTGAAGAAGAAATGGTAATACCAGTCTCTGATTGATCACTGCAAGCAACAGTCTGTAAAATCGAACCATAATCAGGTGAAAATATTGGCATTAGATGAAGACAGTCTTGGATAAGCAAGCAGTTCAGTGGCATGCAAGGCAGTTTTTGACAAGAAAGACAAGTGCGGGTTAATCCAACAGTCTTTTGAAATAACCAAGTCAAATTGGAGCAGGAAAGGCAGTTACATGGTTATGTACTGGTGCTGTCCCTTTAAATGCAATCAATGTCAAATAAAGTTTTGTTTCTTTCACAATTCACAATGTTCCACAGAACTGTTTTATCACAGCAGGAACTCCAGTGAAATAATGCAAGGGGAATACCTGTCAAAACTCTGGATAGCTAGTCACTCGGGGCACTTTCCCATTAATCTGGGTTTGCATCCCCTAGCTGGCCCACTCAGAGCTGGATAAACTGAACAGGACATGGGAAAATACTAAAGGAACACCATTTGGGCTACCTGACCCCTAATTCACTGGCCCACCTGGCTAGCTGGGCGATCACTTTAAGTTGGGCCCTTCTTGCCCTGACTGTCCCTTTTTACTTATTAATTGATATAAAATGAAGCTTTTGGGCTAACTAGCCCTATCTGGTAGCCCATCTTGCTAACTTTATCTGTAAATAGGGGCTTTGCCCTGCCCTGACAGCAGTTTCCCTTCAAAATAAATGTATTTTTTTTATTTATTTAGTTATCTAGGGCTGTCCTAGCCCTACGTTCTGCCTTCCCAGAGCCTAAATTTACATATGTCCCATCCTCGATAATGATCCCTTACTGGAGCTAATTTAAATAAATTATAATAGCCTAGCCCTTAGGCGGTCCTTCCATAAGGGGCCTTTCCTTGCCCTGAGTGGCTGCCACCTGATGCGCCCTTCCGGTGAGAAATAAACTATTTATTTATTCAAAGTTCTGGCGGTCAGCACCTGCCCACTAGTGCTGCCTCTGACTCACTATCCCGACCCACGGAGAAGCTGGAGGGAGGATGAGGTGGAGGGAGGAGATGCACTGGCTGGATGGCTGGCTCTGGAGGTAGGTGGTAAGAAGGATGACTAAGGGGCCTTGCAGTTCCTGACGCTTCCTCTGCTGGTCCGATGCAGGCTCAGAGGATGTGGCCCCACTTGCAGTGCTGCCAACAAGGCAAGGGACTGGATTTAACTTTTAAATTAAAAATCTGGGCCCACACCACAGCTGACTGCTGCCGATCTCGGAGATCCCCTGACACTGGAGCCACTGAAACACCACTGGACCAGCTGGACTGACACACTGGGAGGAGAGAAGAACTACAGGTACACTATACCCTTAACTGTTACCTCCCTGTGTTCTCTCTCTCTCACCCTGTTTTGACTGCAAAGCTTTACTTTTCTTCATTGGGGTGCTTGAGAGCAGTTTCCTGACCACTGCTGCTGCTGGCCCCACTTGAATTCTTTTGAATGGGTGTTACTGGCCACTTTGAGAACCATCCCTTGCATTCAGAATGCCAAGTCCCTAGTGACCAGGGAGGCAAGCAGCTGCCCAGCGCAAGCTCGACACTGGGATGGTACTAACTTGTGCCACAGCTGGGCAGGCTGCAACAAACAAAAAAAAAACCTTTTAAACTGCAGGCTGCAGTTTTTCTTTTGCAGGGGCTCCGACTGGGTTTGGCTCCCCCTACTCTGCCACCTAGCCTGCTTGGGCACCTGGGAAAACTGGGGACCAAGGGAGACTGGGGACTGCTGGGGAACACTAGAGAGCCCCCCCAATACTTTCTTTGGCATTACATATTTGGCCCCACTTAAACATACATGCCCCTTGTATGACCCAAAACCTCCTTTTTTTTATACCTTTTTCTTAACTTATCTACATTGTACTGTATCTATTTTCTTCATCTTATATTATATGCTAAGTAAATAATCTTATTTAACTGGACATACATAGTTATATATATATTTCTGAAATGCATTGCTGCATACTGTTTGGATAGCTCTCCTTTAGTCAGATTCTTCAATCAAGCGCCTGGGAGGCCATCCTTTATTGCATCAATTAGACCTCCTGAGAGCTGTACTATATGGTTCAGATCAGGTGAGGGATGTACTACGTGCAGAATAGGTGAATGGTGGGCTATATATACCAATGCCAGGCATGCTAGGCCACTCTAGAAGGGGGCTGTCTTCAGGGGTACCAGAGGGAGTTCTCTCCTGCTGCTCACTTATGGAGTCATTCTCATTCTCTGACTCATCCAAGTCTTCAGCCTGGAATGTACATGGCTTGATTTGATTGTGGTGCACTACTATAGTGACATGTCCATCAGTTTCTGACTGGATTCGATAAATAGGCAAATCGTCATAGGGAATGTCCACTATTACAAACGGCTCTGGTTTCCACATTGTTGCTGACTTGTGCCCATGGATGCCCTTATTCTTTAGCAGGATGCAGTCCCCAATTGGCAAAGGTCCAGCCCGAGCTCTACGGTCATATTGTTCCTTTTGTTGAGTGTGGGTTTGTTCCATTTGGGATTGCACCAGATTACCTGCCTTTCTGAGGTGCTGATAATGTTCTTCTGTTCACTGGGTTGAGTCAGAAATGTTTTGCGAGTCTCATCCTCGACATTCATCACCAGGTCCATAGGTAATCATCCGTGTCTACCAAACATTAGAAAATAAGGCATAAACCCCGTGGAGCAATGCACTGTGTTATTATATATGAAACATAATTTTGTTAGCAGATTGGGCCATACAGGTTTCCGGTGTGCAGGCAGCGCCCGAAGCATTTCAATTAGGGTACGGTTTGTGCGTTCACATAACCTGTTGGTTTGGCTATGGTATGGGTCTGTTTGCATTTTTTGTCATCCATACAGGGAGCACAGTTCTTTAAACAATTGAGATTCAAATGCCCCTCCTTGGTCCATCAGAATTTCACACTGCCAGTTCTTGACCGGGCACCTCCACGGCAGCGACTCTAGCTCCAAACTCAGCCACTGGCACTCAGTCCTCTCCTGGCCTGCCTAGCAACCAGAAATTCCATGCCGCCAGCCCTTGACTGGGTGCCTCTATGGTAGCGACTCCAGCTCCAAACTCAGTCAGTGATGCTCACTCCTTGTCTGCCTGCCCAGCAACCAGGTACACTGCATCTCTCCAGAGAAGCCCAGCTCCTGAGACGAGAAACCTGATTGGCTGACTCTCTTGAGCCAAGCTTCCCACTGGCCACCTTGCTTTATCCTGATTGGAGTGCCTTTCTGCTACTATTATTAGTGCTTATTTTTATACTGTGTTAGCTCTGTAACTGTAATTTTGTTTAAACTGCATAGTTAAACTGTTTTAGTGCAGCTAAGTATTTTTGTGACTGCTACTCTGTTTTTTTTACTGCCCTGTTTATCCTTGCTGGCTCTCACTACCCTAATCTCTGTCTCCCCTTTGTCTGCCTCTGTCTCCCCTTCCACCTAATTTCAGCTACACTTGGTTTTCTTTCTCTTCCTTTGTCCCTGCACTAGCCTGGTGCCACAGATTGATTAAAAAAAACCTCTTCCATTCTTCTTTCTCTGCCTGCATTTTCACCCACCTAGTCTTCTCACCCACTTCCAGCTAAACCGCTTTCACCAGCTCTACCCACTGATTACTCCTTGGCCCTCTCTTATGGCCTTTAATTGCTGATTTGCTCTTTCTCTCTCTTCCTCTTACAGAAATTCCACACCACCTGCCCTTGACCGGGTGCATCCATGGCAACAACTCTGGCTCCAAGCTCAGCCAGCAGCACTTGCTTCTCTGCCCACCTGTCCAGCAACCAGGTGCACTGCATCTCTCCAGGGCAGCCCGGCGCTTGAGCCGAGAAACCCGATTGACTGAGTCTCTTGAGCTGAGCTCCCCATTGACCACCTTGCTTTACCCTGATTGAAACATCTTTCTGCTACTATTATTAGCACTTTTCAGTGCTTATTTTTAAACTGCATTAGCTCTGTAATTGTAATTTTGTCCCAAACACACTTCCGGCCCCAGTCTCTATTAAATACTCCTTCTTCCCCACTCACTCTGCCCCGTCCTCTTTATTTTCTCTCCCCTCCCACTGTCTCCACATTGCTCCTCCCTAAAAGTGAAACAACCACTTTCCTTAACATGGCCCTGCACAAGCCTACCTTATTTTTCTTCCTAGCTTTGTACCTCTTTACAGTGGCCCCCTCGGCTCTCTACCCAAACAATCACTCCCAAATTTCACCAGCCCCATGTGATACCCAATCTTCAACAATCCTCACATAAACTACCACCCTGTATCACACCCACATGCCCCAACCATTAGTCCCAGAATCCTGCCAGCATGGATGCAAACCCCAGCATCACTTACCAGGGCTGTCAGACTATCTACTTTAGCCATCATGCACACCAGGAGTCTAAAATTCTTTGCCACCTACTCCTTCCTCCTTCTCACCCTTCTCCTCACTGGGGACATCGAACCTAACCCAGGCCTTCAGAGCAGCCCCCAGCTACTATGTTCCTACAAAGGAGTCTTTATTGTCCATATCAACATTCATAGCCTTCTGCCCAAAGTGGACCAACTATACTGCTGGATGACAGAGCAATCATACCTGTCACCTCCCCAGCACCTCTGGCTTACCCCCCAAGGGGTGGGGTTGCAGCACCATCTCCCCTTCAGTGCCGCACTACTGGGTCCTATCTGGGAAAGCAGACTAGGAGGCTATTTGAAGCTCGGAGGCAGGGCTTCATAGAGATGGCCAGTGCAATTTTCTCCCCTATAGGCAAGGGCAGGGACATGCAGTGACAGCCACTGTCCACCCCACCCCTGAGATCTGAAGGCGTTGTGCTTTGTGATGTACCCAGCCTCCGCCAGGTATCGCTCCTGCACCGATCACACACTGCCCCCCCCCGGAGAAGGAGAGCAGTCCAGGGACACTCAATCCTTCTCCCCCCGGCTGGCCTTCCGATTACCTGGATTTGTTCCCAAACCTGGGTCACTGGCATCGAAAGCGGAAATCCAAGTGCTTCACCAATGGGCCTGCCTGTCCAAGCACTCTCCTGAAGTCCTTAGCCTGACTAAAACCTGGCTCTCTGCAAGGATCCCTGACTCCTCTGTAAATATCCCAAACTACAACTGTCTCAGACAAGACAGAGGGAAATGTGGCGGTGGTGTTGCCATCTATGCAAAGCAACCCCTCTCATGCTCAGTCACTTTTAAGGAGGCTAGCCCAAGTTCCCATGAAATCCTCCTGGTCCAACTTGCCCTTCCTGCCTATCTTATAGAAACATAGAAACATAGATTTTGACAGTAGATAAGGACCGCTTGGCCCACCCAGTCTGCCCATTTCCCTACCTAATGGATAAGCTGCAGATCCTAGTTAACCAGCAGCCTACTTCTTCCTAAACCCACCCCCTAGAATCGCCTTATGACTGTCCCATGCATGCTTGAATTCCATCACTGTATTTGACTCCACAACCTCCACAGTCTCCCTCTATTTATCGGTGTACTCTACGCCTCACCTCGACTTGCCCATGACTCTCTTGTCTCCATCATAACTACCTTTCCTGACCGAACCTCCAAAAGTGAGCTAGTGCTGGTAGGTGATTTTAACATGAACTGGCTTACCCCCTCTTCAAAGGCGCACATTCCCAAAATAGACTCCCTAAATCTCATTCAACTAGTAAATGAACCTACCCACTACAAATCTCACTCCCAAAACCACTCCGTATCAGACTGGATCCTCACCTCCCACCAACACAGGATAACCTCTTCCAGCATCCTTGCAAATGCACTAAGTTACCACTGCATAATGTACTGTATCCATAAAACTCACATGATCAAGTCCACACCAAAGTTTAATAATACTCGCTCCCTAAGTGCTCTGGACACTGAATCTCTACTAGCCAGCCTCTGTCACGCAGACTGGAGCCAGTTGTTTTCTGCCCCTGATGTCAACACTGCCCTCTCTAGCTACTGCACACATTCACAATGATCTGGCACTCCCATGCCCCATAAAGAAACTTAGGGTAAAAAAGCACCACTATCATTGGATCTCTGCTTACCTCCTCACCAAATGCAAGGCCAGAGACAAAGACTGGTCTACTTTCAAATCACACCTAAACCCTCAAAATAGACAGGCATACAACTACCTCTGAAATGCCTGCACTAAAGCCATTAGACAGTCGAAAGCTGACTACTTTAAATCACAGCTTGCCCATGCTCACCCCTCCAAATTCTGGAATGTCATTCACTCTCTTCTTGATCCTTCGACACAATCCTTCTCTGGCCCTAAAACATCATGGCCAGCCTATCACCAACCTCAGCAATATTGCTGACTCCTTAAACAAATTCTTCACTTCTTGCGCTATGCGTCATAGCCCTCCACCCAACACTGCTCCCTCCCACCTCCCCGTCACCAACATTATTTCAATTTCTCTCCTGTCTCCAAACATGAGATCCTCACCTCCCTCCACTCTTTGAATATCAGTAAATCCAGCCATAAGGAATCCACCCCAATCTCCTGCAGATCTCTGCCTCTGCAATCACCAAGCCACTCACCTATCTACTCAATCGCTCCTTCTCCTCAGGCACAGTCCCTCAGGCCTGCAAATCCACCTCCATTATCCCCCTCCACAAAGGCAGCGACTCATCAATGTCCGGTAACTACAGGCCGATCTCTCTTCTCCCAGCCCTTGCTAAACTACAGGAATCCCTCACTCACTCCAGGCTATCAAAGTATCTTATCGCATACAATCTCCTATCCTGTCACCAGTCAGGTTTTAGAAAACAACATTCCACCACCTCCTCACTCATGAGGGCCACAAACCACTTTCACACTGAATCTGACAAAGGCCTGCTAACTGCAGCTGTTTTTGTCGACCTTGCCAAGGCCTTTGATTCCATGCCCCACCCTCTCCTACTATCCAAACTAGCGGCAGCTGACTTAGCCTCATCATGTTACAATGGTTTAACTTCTACCTCTACCTCTCAAACAGAACACAGTCGGTTAGAATATTGGATGTCTCATCCACTTACCTCCCTATCCTAGCAGGCATACCACCAGGCTCTGTCCTTGGTCCCATCCTTTTCTCCCTTTTCATAAATGACCTTCCCTCCACCTGTACAAAATCCAGCATACACATGTATGCGGATGACACCATCCTCTTTACCTCAGGACCATCAATTCACAAAGTCCAACATACTCTCCAATGTGACTTCAATAATATTCAGCAACGGTTCAGTCAAAACCAACTAAAATTAAACACTACCAAAACCGTATCTAAGATCTTTGGCACTGCTCAGAAACTTAGCAAATCATCCCACCCACCCCCTAACCTCTCTGGATGGAACCCCATTACACCAGGTCATAAAATACAAATATCTGGGTGTTTGGCTTGATCCCAACTTTCCTTCACATCCCACATAGATGCAACTTTCGTCAAACTGCGCCCAAAACTGGGCATTCTTTATTAGCACTGGGATTCCCTCCCGCTCCCAACCAGATGTCAGACCCTAACTAAAATGACCCTTCCCATCTTTGACTACACTGACGTGGTCTATGGTTTCATATGTGGCAGATCCTGCCAAACCAACCTGGTCGAGTTCTATGACTGGGTAACTAGGCAACTGGACAGGGGCCATGCAGTGGATGTCCTGTATCTGGACTTCAGTAAGGCATTCGACTCAGTGCCGCATGGAACGCTGGGAAGGAAGTTAGTAGGCACAGGGGCGGGTGCAAAGCTGGTGAGATGGGTAGGAAACTGGCTGCAGGGAAGGCAACAGAGGGTGGTGGTGGGTGGGGAGCTCTCACCCAAAAGCAGTGACGAGGTGTTCCAAAGGGCTCAGTGTTGGGACCAGTGTTGTTTGGGATATTCATTGCAGACATATCATGGGAGATCAAGAGCAAGATCAGTCTGTTTGCTGATGATACCAAGGTAGGCAGCGGTGGTGGATGACCTAGGGGATGGCAGGGGTTGCAGGATGATCTGGCAAAGCTTGAAACCTGGTCAGACACCTGGCAACTGGGCCTTAATGCCAAAAAGTGCAAGGTGCTGCATTTTGGGATGAAGAACCAAGGAGGAGTTACCAGCCAGGGGATGCAGCTAGCCCAGACAGAAGAGGAGAAGGATCTGGGTGTGCTCATTACAGGGTCAATGAACAACTCGGCACAATGTAGGAAGGCAGCTGCAAGGCCAACAAAATGCTGGGTTGTATTGCAAGGGGTATATCCTCGAGGAGGGAGGAGGTGATTCTGCCACTGTATAGGTCATTAGTTAGACCACACCTGGAGTACTGCATGCAGTACTGGCGTCCGTATCTGAAGAGGGACATTAAGTTACTGGAGGGGGTGCAGCACAGAGCGACAAAGATGATCAAGGGGCTGGGGGACTTATCATACGAGAGGAGGTTGAAGGAGTTGAACATGTACTCACTGGAGGAGAGAGGAGACAGGGGTGACATGATTGAAACCTTTAAATACATGAAAGGAATAAACAAGATGGGTACAGGGGCTGTTCAAAGTAAGGGGAGGGCCACCAGGGCCATGATATGAGACTGGAGCGAGGAAGGTTCAGGAGGGAGATGAGGAGACACTTTTTTACAGAGAGGGTGGTGGCTGGGTGGAATGCGTTACCTGCTGAAGTGGTATGCAGTAGAAAAGTGGACTGCTTCAAATGAGGATGGGACAGGACAAGGGGGAGGGTTAATGAAGGGGAAGGGTGGAAGGGAGGGGCAGCTGCAGAATAACGGGTGCTAGCTGCACATTCGAGCAGACTTGATAGCCCTCTAGGCCTTTATCTGCTGGCAAATTTCGTATGTTCATATGGTACAGCCTCTGGTTCCACCCTATCCAAACTTAATACCCTCCTAAACTCCCTTTGCAGCTTCGCGACATATTCTCCCCTCAGAACACATCACTGTGACCAGTATTCTCTCCTTGGGCTTACCCCGCTGTCCCATAGGTGTTACATCCACTCCCTCAATCTTATATCTAAGTTCTGGTTTAACATGCTACCCTCCTACCTGTCAGACTGCCTCTCCCCTGCAGTCATCACACCACACGAGCTGAGGCACCAAAATGTACAGTTGTTCAGCATCCCTCGCCCACCCTCCTCAACTGGCCTCACAGCTTTCTCCTTCCGGCTCCCTTGTTTGTGGAACAGACTTACCCCCCCCCCCCATCATGAGTTCTTCCTCTTACATCTCCTGCAAGAATCAACTTCGTTCCCTACCACCATCCTCCTGCCTCTGCTCCAGATGACTAACTCTACAACCCTCAGGCTCTCGCTACTTCTCCTCCTAAGCACTTTCTTTACCCGCCGTCTCTATGCACTTACTATCTGTAGATTTCTTACCAAGTATTCTCAAATGACCTAAACTGTGCAATGACTCATGTATACTACTACTACTACAAATCACTTGTAACTACTGTAAATCCAACTGTACTGATTATCGCTGTATTCCTGAAAATCAATCTGTCCTTCTTGTAATACTTTCTAACTGTGTATATACAGCTGTACCACTTGCTTATTGGAACCCATTGAAAACATGTACTCTATGCTAAATGTGTGTGTTTTATGCTAATTTATATGTAACTTCCAACCCCTCACCGTGGGTCACACCTGGAATCAAGCCTTGGCTCAGTGTTCCTTTCCTCGTTACTAATTGTTTAAATAAATAAATAAAAATACATTTTTGAAGGATAACCATATGGCTTGACAAAATGTTTCCAGACTGCTTAAGCAGTGCATCTTGCTGATAAGCCTTTCACTGGGACGGCCACTACAAATTTTGAATAGTGATCTACCATTGTTAAAATCTGGTTAAGTCCACTGTTACTGCTCTCAACCTTCAAGTGATCCAGTGCCATGATTTCCAATGGAGATTTGGTGACAATGGGCTGCAGAGCTGCTCGTCGAACATTGCCATCACCTTTCTTTAACCTACATCATGCCTTACAGTCTGTGCAGCAATGCTCAATTTCATCTCTCATGCCCACCCAGTAGAACAGCTGACGAACAGAGCTCCCCGTTTTCTTGGTAACAAAATGTCCCGAGACATTGTGATAGGCTTTTAACACTGTATCAGCCTCCTGATGAGGAATTATGATTTGTTTACGTTCTTCGTGGCTGTTAGGATCTCGGGTCACTCAAACTAGATGGTCATTTTCAATTCTAAAGTAATCCTGCTGTCGTAGCAACTTGACAAGCAGTAGGGGCATGTTCATTCCACTCTGCTTGTTTATTTTTCTTCCGGTCTGCAGAATATCTTTCAGTTCAGCCAGTACTGGACTCTGGTCCCGGAGTTGCCTCCACATGTCTTCCTGCAAATCAGACATTGGACACCCTGGGGGTCTGAGTTCTGTTCAGGATCCACCTGGTGCTGTCAGCAAACTCAGACTATCTCAGCAGGTACTCACACAAAAGGTGGCATTTCAAGGTTTTCCTGTTCTGGCGACTTCTGGTGCGATGGCTGTCTGCTGAGACAAACTTCTGATCGGCTCCCCTATCTTTTCTCTACATGCTACCACTTAGCCACCACTATTCCTATATTTGCGCCAAAATTACTACTTCTCTTTGTTTCCTGATTGCCTGGAGCGATTAGAATGATCACTTACCCGCGATTTGTCCTTGGTAATGGAGGCGGAGATGAAGACGCCACTTCCCCGACACATGCCTCCGTCAACTTCGGCTAAAGAGAAGACTGCAAAAAGAGCTAAAGCAGGTGGTACTGAATCTTCCCCTGCAGCCAAACAGCCTGTTGCTCTCACAGAGGACAGGTTTCTAGAGGAGCTGACTCCGATGAAGGAGACCCTTATTGCACTCACTTCCGAGTTTAAATCCCTAAAAGTGTCTCTTGACCAGCTCAGCAAGCATACCAGGGAAAACGAAGTCCGTATATCCTCGTTGGATGATTGGAGAGGCAGGCTGGATCCAGAAGTGGCTGTGATGCACCAACGTCTAAAAAAAACAGAGGATCGTCTTGCGGATCTTGAGGGACGTTCGAGACAAAATAATTTAGTGGTGCATGGTCTCCGCTAAGGGGAAGAAGGTGCTCAGGCTATACTGTTTTCCCAAAAGCTGTGCGATAAGCTAGTGGGGCCATCACCTAATGGCCCCATCTACATAATTGAGAGATCCCATAGATCTCTTCGACCCATGTCTCCTGTTGGATTTTCTCCACGCCCCTTCATATTTAGGATGTTGAACTTCTTGGACAAGCAACATGTTCTTACTCGCTTAAAGGATGTGGCAGAACTTCAATGGGCTGGCAAGAAAATCCGCATGGTGCAGGATCTGCCATTTTTTGTCAGGCAGAAACGATTGGCTCTCTACCCCCTTGTTTCTAAACTAGTGTCAGCTGATTAAATATAGAGTTCGCTATTCTGCTACTTTACAAATAAATCGGGATGGACAGTGGTAGTCATTTGAATCAGTGGATCCTGCTAGGGAAGCTTGCAAGAAGTGGTATCCAGAACTAATCAAGTGATTAATACCTACTCCATTTTGCAGTGAACAGTCCCATCTAGAGGTTGGCTTCAATATTGCAATTTTGTAACATGGCAAAAGTAGTAGGACTGAAAGGAAGAAAGCCGATAGGATGAAGGGCATCAGGTGGTACAGGAGCAACACGGCATTATGGCATGATAATGCCGTGTTGCTTCAGAACGCTCAGAGCAATAATGCCCTGTTGAGCTCATGAACGTGCTGAGAAAGGGACAATGAAGTGCTGTAGGGCAATGTCGACCAATAGGTGGCGCTAGGAAGAGGGACTCTGAAGTACAAGGGATGGCACTAAGACAGTCAGTGGATGGGGCTGGTTCCAGATGTAGGATACATGAAGAACTGGAGAGAGCAGGGCAGATGGAATGTCGATGTGTTGGCAGCCACCCGGTTTTACCCAATGACTAGAAACAGTAACAGTGGCAGTACAGTGGAAGAGATGAGGGGCAAGGCTAACAGGGAAAGAAATGATCTGGAAAGAAAAGAAAATTTTCATTCGTCCTTAACAGTGCCACCTATTGGTGGGCAAAAGGAGGAAGTGGTGTGGTAAAATTGTTGTATCGTAGTCCAGTACTGAAGCACTAGACAGAAAAGCGAGGATAGAGAATTGACATGGGAGTAACAGAAGCGCTCTTTGCGCTGTAGCGATGCAACACAGTCATGGAATAGTACCCTCAGCAGAGCTGTATTTGAAAAGTAGGAACGGAGCACAGACAGTGACATGTAATGGAGAGGAAAACTCCTATGGCATGGTAAAAGCACCACCTATTGTCTCGGGACAGTCACCGCTCTTGAAGAAACACAGCTCAGAGAACTGCAGTGACCGTCCGCACATAGTAAAGAATGTAGCGAGTACAGGTTCCCCACAATGCAGCACGGCATGAATGGTACACAAAAACGGAGGGTCAGCAAGAGAGCAGCCAATTACAAGAAGGAACTTTGCAGTCTGATCATTATGAAATCGCAATGTAAGAATGTGCAGCAAAGTTGTAATCATGCAGAAATTGACACACACCACATTACTGAATGTGGCCTGTGCAATGTGCACATGCATGGTTCTAGTTAGAGAGAGGCTTAAAAGTAAGAGATGTGAACCAGGAATATAGAACTCAAAGTAGTTATAGTGATCATTTCTGTGTCAAAGGAAGGAAAAGAGTATTCACGTACTAGTTCCCTTGCACCTGCCATGTTACAAGCACATTAATCCACTCTGAAGGTGGCATCGAATGGGGAGTTAATGCATGGTTAGTCATTGCAGGCACTCAGCCTATGGCCTTGTGCCCCAACGGCCCCAACCATGCATTAACTCCCCATTAGATGCCACCTTTGTCATGGATTAATACTTACATAATTACCAACATATTCTCTGCTGTGATGCTTGGCCTTTCTAGAGGTTGTATTCAATAATTGAATTGGACATACTTCGGACTGTTGGGGACAGTTTAGATGTCTCATTTTGTTATTCGACTGCATTATTTATCCTTGCCCAACAGATCACAAAGTGACTATCTTTGAGTTTTGCAACTTTTTTCTTTTTGTGTATCTGCTTAATCGACATAGACACTCTCCATAGCCAGTGTTGGATTAGAGTTACTAAGAAAAATCCAGGGGAGTTATGGTTATGGTTTAATTATAAGACCCTGGCAATCTCGATATTTTCATTAGTCCTCATTTTGGGTTTCCAGTTAGGATGCCCTATTGCATTTCTGTTATTGTTCTCTATTTGACCTGGTGAACGTTTTCAACCTCTTACATAAGTAAAGGACTTACTTCTATAGTGCTGATATTTTACAATAAGTAACTAGAAGTGTATGGTTAAACGTGTCTTCTTATAGGTTTCATTAATATGCATAGTTTATGTTTAATAATGTAGAGATGGAGAAGGGTGGGGGTGGGGGAGCGGGAAGGGAAATCAAGGGCAGCATGATATTCATTGTACTGGGCAAGATTTTTGTGGTTCAGTCGCCAGTACTGGGAGTTTTAATATCTTTGTCTTACTACAAGGGCATACTTTGGTTAGTTTTTTTTATGCCCAATAGGGGGATAAGGTTAAGGGGAGGGAATATTTGTCTGATTTTGACTGAAATTCTAGAATTTTTCTTTGCATATAGGGGTGGGAAGGTAGGGAGCCAGTCAAAGGATTATTACGCTAGCTTGAATTTAATTGTAGGGTATCTAGCCCCACTGCATATTACTTTCCTGAATTGCTATATCCATCAACCTTACTATGAAAATTATATCATGGAATGTTAAAGGGGCATGTGCTAAGTTGAAACGACACCAAATATTAAAGCATCTTGCTCTACTGCGTGCGGGGGTTGCACTGTTGCAGGAGACACACCTGAATTCTACAGAGAATACCCTCTCTCACATAGAACAAATTGGGAGTGTCTATGCAGCTGGTAACTCCTCTGAGCAGAAAGGAGTTGCAATTTTAATTTCTAGAGGGTCTCAGTTTCATTGCTGACAAGAAATAGGAGACCCACTAGGTAGCTTCCTATTTTTAAGAGGTCTTATTGATCACAGGGCAATGCTATTGGGTAGTGTATATGGCCCTAACTGCCCTTTTCCTGAATTTTTCTCAAAATTAGCCTTTCTATTAGCCCCTTTCAAGCAATTACTCATAATCCTGGCAGGGAATTGGAACCTCACATATGATTTATCATTTAATAGATCCACTCAGAGAGGGTGTAGTTTAACTCCTGCACAAAGATCTTTACATGAGATGATGGAGGGGCTGGGGCTTTGTGATCCCTGGCATCTCCTCTACCCTAAACTGCAGGAATTTACATTTTATTCTGCTTACCATAAATTCTACTCCCGTATTGATTTCTTTTTGGTGAACAAGGCCATGCTGATAGGTTCCATAGGCTGTGGTATCTCCCCCAGAGTGATTCCAGATCACTCTCTGGTATGGCTGAAGGTAATATACCTCAAGGGGCTCCGAAAGCTACCTCATGAAAACGAAATGTTCACTTGTTGTCTTCTAAAGAAATAGTTGGCAGGATTATAACATTGATTACCCAGTTCATGGAACAAAATAACAATTCTATCCCAGCTTATGACCAAATCTGGTGTTTCCTGAAATGCTTTTTGAGGGGAGAATTTATTACGATAGCTGCTACTCGGAAACGGAAGAGGGAGACTTCTGCAAAATCTCTACTACACTCCATCCAGCAGCTTGAATTGCTGGTTGCTACCTGTCCCTCAACACAGGATATGCATCGTCTTGCGATCCTTAAGGATCAATATGCAGATACCCTTAGGGAATGGGCTGAATTTGCTCTGTTCAAGATGCATGCTGTATATATAGACCAAGGAGACAAGGCTAGACATCTCTTGGCCCTCAAGTTGCGTCAAGAAGAGGAGTCTAGACTGGTCACCTCCCTCTCCCCCCAGATGGTAGAAGCCCAATAAGAGCCCCAAAGGCTATAGTAGAAGAATTTGAGCTATTCCATAGGCAGTTGTGCACGCTACCAGACAATAGCCCCACATCATTGGAGATAAGGGATTACCTACACAGACTCTGCCTTCCTTCTCTTGGGATTGACCAGCAAACCTTGCTTACCTGACCAATATCAGCATTAGAAGTTACCACTGCTATCTGGTATCTCTCTTTAAACAAAGCTCCGGGGCCAGATGGATACCCATCAAATTTTTATCGAACCTTTGAAAAAGAGTTTGCTCTTAATTCTCCAATATTTGTTTAATTACATTTGTGCCCAAGGTATTACTGACCCCACTTTGTAAGAAGCAATTATTATTGTCCTACCAAAACCTGGTAAACCTAAAGATAAGGTGGCAAGCTGCAGGCCAATATGCTTGATGAATTATGACATTAAGATCTTGGCTAAAATACTAGCTTCCTGAATTACTAAGGTTTGGGAGGACCTGGTCAGTCCTGAGCAGACTGGGTTTGTCAGTGGTAGGAACCCTTCGGATAATTTCCGTAAACTGTCTCACATTTTCTCTGTGTCCAGGGGAGTGGATCTCCCTATGGCCCTTGTTTCCCTCCTGGATGCAGAGAAGGCATTCAACAGAGTTAGCTGGCTCTTCCTATTTGAGACTATGGCCCAATTTGGTTTCCCCCTTGAATTCATCTCCTGGATTAAGCACTTGTATTCCAAGCCTAGTGCTAAGATTCATTACAATAGTTTTTTTTCACAGAACTTCCCATTGATCTCAGGTACACGAAGGGGTTGCCCATCATCACCCCTACTATTTAATTTATACTTGGAGCCATTGCTTCATAGGTTACAATCCTCTCCGCACCTAGCTGGTATTACAATTGGTACAGTTGAACTTAAAATGTCAGTATATGCGGACGACATCCTGTTACATGTCACTGAGCCAACCAGGTCTATCCTGACTGCACTAGAGATAATTGAGGAATTCAGCCAGTTTTCTAACTACAAGTTGAATTTAAATAAGACAGAGGTTATGCCTCTAAACTCCTAAGTATACAAAGAAGACATAGTTACCCTCAATTTAGCCTGGACCACGAGTCTCAAATACCTAGGAATGATATTAGAGCCCTCAAGCTTCCTCATGAAGCAGGGGTTCACCACAATATATCCAAGGCACACTGCCTTAAGGGTAGCTGGTCCATTCCACTGGAGTGTCAAGCAGATGAGGCATACTGATGAGTCCTGGTAGGACGAAACACGTGTCTATGTCTTCTGTTAGCACCCTTTGCAAACTGTGTCAGAGGCCTTTCGGCACCATGCAATTCTGCTTAAAGTTGGACCAGCATAACATTCTGTGGTGATTTGCATATGCAGCCCATGATGCTTTGCATTGTGGGGGAATGTGTGATTTTGTATTTTCTTGAAACTTGGCTTCCCAGCCAAATGCCCTTTGGGGTAACCCTTGCCTCAGTGTTTGCGCACAGAGGTTCTTTGTCTTTTAAATAGTTTTTTATTTTAATGGGTTCACCACAATATATCCAAGGCACACTGCCTTAAGGGTAGCTGGTCCATTCCACTGGGGTGTCAAGCAGATGAGGCATACTGATGAGTCCTGGTAGGACGAAACACGTGTCTATGTCTTCTGTTAGCACCCTTTGCAAACTGTGTCAGAGGCCTTTCGGCACCATGCAATTCTGCTTAAAGTTGGACCAGCATAACATTCTGTGGTGATTTGCATATGCAGCCCGTGATGCTTTGCATTGTGGGGGCATGTGTCAATTTGGATAGCCTTCTCCTAACCATCCAGCAAGATCTAATTAGATGGACTCCCCTTTACCTTTCCCTCCAAGGAAGAATTAATGTTATCAAAATGAATATTTTGCCCAGATTGTTTTACCCCCTTAATATGTTGACTATTTACCTCCCCTTAACTTGGTTCCATAAAAGTTCCTTTGGCAGGGGAAAAACCCAAGGAGATCTTATACCCGTCTATGTGCCCCGAAGTCCACAGGTGGTCTAAAGCTCCCCAGCTTCTACCACTGCTATTTAGCGAGTCATATGGCCAAGTACCTGCACTGTGCAGTGCCCCCTTTCTCATCAAAATCAACCCCATATATTCCTCTATGGCTCCAAATTGAAAGGAATATGATTGAATGCTCCAGACTGACTCCCTCCACTCTCTGGTATATACTTCCTCAGAAGCTGCCAAACCTTTTACTTTTTGGCCCCATATTTGCTTCAGTTAAAGTTCATAATCAGCTGTGCAGTTCTTTGGGGATTACACATATCAAAATGTCTCTCAGCCACTGTTTGGCAGCCCCAGTTTTAAACTAGGAAAAGATCCCCTCCTTCCCAACAAATTGGAAATACCTTTTCATACTAGGGTCATGGACCTAGTGGTCCAGGACAAAGTATGCTCGGTCCCAGATATTTTGGAGTTGTTCCACATACCACCAAAGTATTCCTTCTTTGTCTATCAAATCAGACATGCATTAATCACATGGTTTGGGCTAAATTTGTGGGATAACCACCTTGGAGACACTTTCTTGGAATTCCAAGCAATTGCTTGGCAACCACATACTGTTTCCTGCCTTGTAACTGCTTTATACAAGAAAATATACCCTGAGCATGTGGAAAAAATCCCAATATTGGATGGGATCCTTCCCCAATACTTACATCGATTGGGAAACTTTATGGTGGGGAATTTATACCTATTGTGCTAATGATAGGCTTCAATTAACTCAATACTATCTACTGCATGCCATAAACCTAAATCCTGTTAAATTACATGGTATGGGAAAGCTTCCAGATGACACATGTTTTAGGTGTGGCCAGATGCAAGGGTCCTTGCTGCACATCTTCTGGGAATGTCCTTTGGTAGCTCCCCTATGGTCTCTAATTAAGGCTAAGATGGATCCCTTACTGGGTCTACAAGATGTATTTACTCCACAAATATGTTTGCTCAGAGATTACTCAACGGTGGATGTGAAAGAAAGGAGATACTATATTAACTTCATTTCACTTACGGTCTAGCGCTTAGTATTAAGGCACTGGAAAGACCAACAAATTCTTACCTATCAAGAATGGTTCAATGACCTACTATATAATCTAAGAATTGAAAAAACTAATTCTAGTCTTAGGAATGCTCTTTCCCATTATAACACAAAGTGGGAGAAACTCCACACTTTATGGTCAGTCACTTCCGCACATTAAGCTGAGTGTTGTGGTCTCCATCCATTGTTTAGACTACTACACAGCCCTTTGTCTTTAGTGGTTTCAACTGATAAACATTTTTGTTTTTCTATTGTACTCACTCAATTAACAGCTAGCACAAGACTATTGATCTGGCTCTAGGGTGGAGGGGGGGTTTGGGGATGGGGGTTTAAAGGGAATAATTTGGGGGAGGGAAGTGTGGGGGTAGTTAGCTAATAGTAGTTTAGTAGTTTAGTAATTAGTTTATTTGATTTGTATATGTTTAATATACAGTGTCTTGTCTGCTGTGAGTATGTATTGGGTGAAAAGAAATGTTTATTCAATAAAACATATTCAATTTCAAAAAAGGTCTTCCTGTTCTGTCTCGCTCTTTTCTGGCTCATCTGCGATAGGCAATTGGGACAGGGCGATGGCATTTCCATTAGACCTTCCCAGTCTGTACGTGAGTGAGAAGTTAAAACTGGCAAAGCGGGAGGCTCATCATTGTTCTAGTGCTGCTAGCTTGGCCAACCCAAGGTGAGCGAGGGGATTATTGTCCATGTAGACAGAGAACTGTGCAGCTGCCAGATAATGTCTAAACTTCTCTGTTACTGCCCACACTAATGCCAGGAACTCCAACTTGAATGAACTGTACAGTAGTTCTTGTAATTTCTCTCTGATCCCTTCAGGCCTCGATAGGCATAAGCAACCACCCTCTCTCAACTCTGTTCTGTTCCTGAGCCAGGACTGCCCCAAGACTATGATGGCTGGCATCTGTGTAAAGACGAAATGGATGAGCATAGTCTGGATAGGCTAAGATGGGTGCTGTCATCAAAACATGTTTTAAAAGATCAAAAGCTTCTTGGCACTGAGGGAACCACCTCACAACACTGGTCTTTGTAAGTTTCTATCGTTTTGGGTACTGCAGTAACTTATGCAGAGGCAAGGGAATTTTTTGCAAAGTCCTTTATGAATCTGCAATAATTTATTTGCCTTTGTTAACCAGGTAAGTACACTAATCAGGTGCGACAAGCATCTCACATCTTGAATGGTTATAGGTCTGAGTCAGTCCCTTACTGCCTCCACCTTACTGGGGTCTGGTGAGATTACTTCCACTGACACTACATATCCCAGGGAGTTTACATGTTCTTTTAGAAGGTGGCACTTTGATGGCTTTATGTTTAGTCCATACTGTGTCAGATGACTGAAAACCACTTCCAGATGCTTGAGGTGTGGCTCGAATGTCTTGGAGTTAACAATTATGTCATCAAGGTAGAGTAGCACAATATCAAAATGTTCACTTTCCAGACAGTGTTCAATCAGTTTCTGAAAGGTCCCAGGTGCATTGCAGAGGCCAAATGGCATTCTTGTGAGTTTGTACAGGCCCATTGGGATAATGAAGGCAGTTTTCTGTTAATCTTCCTGGGCCATGGAGACCTGCCAGTAGCCACTTGCCAAGTCAATGGTGGAAAAGAAGGTAGAGGACTTCAGGGCTAAGGCATCCTCAATTCCAGGCAGAGGATAAGCATCCTTGTGGGTAATATTATTTAATTTGCAGTAGTCTACACAAAACCTGATCTTGACATCTTTCTTTCTAACCAGCACAATCGGTGCAGCCCAGGGGCTGTGACTTTCCTTTATGACGTTGGCATCCAGTATCTCCTTGATCAGTTGCTTGGTTGGTTGGTACAATACCAGTGGAATGGGACAGAATGTCTCTCTGATCAGAGGGTGGTTCTCTGTACTGATATAATGTTGGATGTGAGAGGGACAACCGAAATCCAGGGCATGATATGAAAATGCTTGCCGATGGAGTTGTATTAGTGCCGTGAGTTAGGCTCTCTGTTCTGCAGTGTCATTCTGTTGTCCCATGTCTATCTCCTGCATCCATGCTTCCTCTTGACTGTCTGTATTACTCTCGCTGATGGTGGCCTGCAGGTACAAGGGGTGGTTTGTCTTTGTCTCGTAAGGGGTTACAATTTTGTCCCAATCTACTCTGACAAGCTGTCCCACTGTCTGTCATTTGTAAAGTTTCACAGGTTGGGATCCATTGTTCAATAAATGGACAAGGGATTGTCCTCTATTTTACAGTCACTAGGTTCCTGGCTGCCATCACTGGGTCTCCCTCTCAAGTCCAGAAGGGTTCCACCATGGCCACATATTCCTTTTCTCGAAGACCCACTGTAGCTTTACACATCACGAGTGTCTCCATGCCAAGTTCATGCCTGATGGGGCAGCAATCCATCACCCGTACCTTTCCTAACTCCCCTAGTTCATTGGTGAACTTTTGTTACTTCTGGTAAAGTCCCTAGGGACCAGGGAGGCAAGCAGCTGCCCAGCGCGAACTGTACACAGGGATGGCACTAGCTCATGCCATAGCTGGGCAGGCTGCAACAAAAAAAACCTTTTTAAACTGCAGGCTGCAGTTTTCTTTTGCAGGGGCTCCTACTGGGTTTGCCCCCCCCACCCTGCCACCTAGCCTATTGGGGCACCTTGGCAATCTGGGAACCCGGGGAGACTGGGGACATCTGGGAAACACTGGGGAGCCCCCTATTCTATCTGGAGCATAACAGTGAGCTGCAGATGACAATCAGCAGGCTTGAGCACTCAGTCTCTGCATAGTTCATTGCTGTTTGTGAGCCCTGCTTCAGGAGTCTGACTGGCCCTGACCCTCCTTCTCCACTCAGTCAGCTGGCTTGGAGTGTCAGAACACAGCGGTTGGTTTAAACACTGTCTATGGTGTGAGATGCATGTGTGCAGCAGAGGGAATGGAGGAGGTTGTGGGAGGATGAGGGAGAAAGGAGGGACAGAGGCCCTGAGTGCATTAAGATGGCTCCAAGGGAAAGGGAATAGGCTGCACCAGGAAGCCAGGGGAGTGAGAGACAGAGTGAAGGATAGAGGAAGGGAGGGAGGTGGGAGAAAGGTTAGAGGAGGGATGGAAGGGAATGGAGAAGGCTACATGGAGAGAGGATAGGTTAGCTAGGAGGGGGAGGAGGGAGATAGTAACAAGCAACATGATGGACAACAAAAAGCAGTTACCCAGAGTTAACTTGTAACAGGTGAGAAGAAAATGCAACTGCACGCTATAATAGAACTACACTAGAAAGGCTACATGCATTAGGCTGTACCCAGGAGGAAGCTACCGGTGAATGTAGTGGTGGTGGGTGGTATTAACTATACCCAGAAAGGGAGAAGCTGAGACTAGATAAGACAATGCAGAGGTCACCCTGATAAGATGGAGATAAATCAGAAAGAAGTTTAGTGGAGTGGAAAGGAGAAATGAGCCATACCCCAGACAGGGAGTAAGCTAATTGTAAAAATTACCTGAGGGTTGGGTAGTGGGCTGCGCACAACTGAGAGGCTAATTAAGCAATAAAGTATGACCATGGTTTACATCAAACATCTGTTAATCACCGCCTGGGGGTGTACTGTGGCATGAAGTGAAAGCCAACTGCCACATGCCCCCCCTGGGGTGATAAACAGATGATTAACGTAACCCCTGGGAGCACATTATTGCTTTTATAGCAATGTATAAAAAGAAAAAATTCTCTCTAAGGCCAACAGTTAGCTTTCATTAAATCAAAAGTACCCTCATTTGATAGTTAAATAGTCCATCCGCATACAGGTGGACCAGATGAGTTTTCAACGTTCAGCTCCTTAGTCTGACTTTGTGTGGAAGACTCACTGCAAGAGTAATGCAGAGTATCTGATCAGAGATGTGAAATGCTTAAAATAACTCCTGACTGATTTTCCACACCAAAAAAATCCACATCTACAAGGAGAACTCCTGTCACGTCATAGTGCTGTTATTACCATGAGCACCACATGAATTATCATGAGTGGCATTGTCAGGGGAACAGGAAGCAGACAGGGAGCAACAGCAATTGTAACATGGCATCAATCAGAGAGTCGAAATCGGGAGCAGCCATAGGCGGTGCGGCGTCATGAGACCCGAACTGGAGCAGGTATTAATCCATGGTATATGCTGTCCTTGCCGAGGTAGTACTGTCAGCAGCCAGACCCCCAGTTTAGCAGCACTAGGCACTGGTGGTGAGCAAAGGGAACAATGGCAAGAGAGGTAGAGGGGGAGACTGACTAGGCATCCGAGGTCAGAAACAGGGAGGGGGGGACCAGAACCTGCGGCGGACAGTGGCGAGAGGTAGGAGATCGCCAGGCAGACACAGTATGCCGGGCAGTTCCGTGTCCTTTTGACTGTCAGCATGCGTCGCGATGGAGCAGTGGTCAGGGGCAGGTGCGAGCGGCAGGGAGGCACAAAGAGCAGTGACCCCAGCAGTCATGGAGGCGAGAGCCACCAGCAGCATGCACAGCCCAGGCGGGACAGGAGAACCCCGGAGCAGTCAGCAGGAGGCAGCAGGAAGTGAGCGCCCCCATATGCAAATCATGAGCCGATTGCTCCTCGCGGCTATTGAGAAGTGCACCGCAGACCTCCAGCGGTGGATGTGAACGGAATACCTGCACAGAACTCAGAATGACTGGGACAGTGATGTCGGCCACACTAAGCTATGCGCTTGCGGGTAGAACAGCGACTCAGTCCATCAGTATGTAAATGATATTGTGCACCATTGTGTGAAAGTGCAGTACAAGCTTTACATCGTCGCAGCGGCTCCGTGTTCTCTGTTTGATGTCGCACAGTGTGCAGTCTCACGATCCCGCCACCAACCCGGGGCCCATGTTACAAGCACATTAAGCCACTCCGGCGCTGGCATCTAATGCGATTGATGCATGGTGGGGCGGTTGTTCGCCCTTGGCCACCGGCCTCGGGCCACAACCCCCCCCCACCAGCCATGCATCAATCCAGCATTAGATGCCACCTTCATCGTGGCTTAATGCTTACTTAGGAGCATGTGAAAACAAAATGTTTTCAGTCAGCTATTAAATGCTGACCTGCTGCTGAACCCTACTGAGCATTATATCTGAACAGTAATGGATTAAGCTCAGAAAACATTTTCTTTTCCCAGGCTCCTAACTGTCTTCACTCCTGGTTACTGTGAAGCACACATTAAAGAGGACCTTCCCTGATGGTCCAAAAAGTTACAGCTTGTAGTAATTATATGCAGTACTAGACCTGAAAAGATGGGTGCATTTGTTATTTCTGGCCAAGGTTTACTCTGCCTTCCATAATTTGGATTTGTTTTTGAGCCATGCTGCTCTTGCCTTTGCTGTTCAGCTGCTGGGCTGCTAGCTCCTTATCACATCACTGTAGGATAGAGGAGTGACTCACACTGTGCAGTACCATGCGATTACAACATTGTTGCAAAGGAAATCTACCAGTACTCAATGTACATGCTGTGTTCCCCCTTCCCCAAGACACCATTTTAGCAATGCATTATGCCAAAATCTAAATGCCTTGTCACTATGTTTTTTTTTTGTTTTTTTTGTGAAATTGACTCTGCCCTACAATGATGTCAGCAATAAAACTCTAGGCCCACAGCAACACCAGGCTTGCTATAGAAGCTCTGGTACACCCCCCAGTTTTTAGCAGTTCAGAATGCAAAAACTAACTTCAGCAGACAGTAATGAAATACAATTCCAGAATCAATGCAAGAAGGGGTAATTAATGCATGAAAGTCAAAGTGACTGGGGAAGGCCCTCTTTAAGCATGGGGCTTAATGTTAAGCTGCCGCCCCTTTAAGAACACTTAGAACTTGCAAGTAGCAAATTGTTGCACTGCCTGGCAGTGCCATGTATGCCTATCAGTCAGAAAAATTGTCAGCCTGGAGCTAGTCTCCATGAAGAGAACAACTGCTGTACAGAATAAAACCATCATTCTTTATTTTATGTGTCCATTCTTTTATTCACATGGTCCAGATGGGGTCCTCACCAGCAACAATCAAAGGGTCTGGCAGACCACAGGGAAGGTAAGGGGTCCTTTAGTGGCAGACCACATGCCACATTACTGTGACAATGGCGCCCATGTAAATTCATGCAGCGCTCATTCTAACAATAGCACTACCTTCAAGGTGTAAGTAGTTCTCCCCTTTTTAGGGCTGCAGTGGGCAGAGCCCTGCAGATCTTTTATGATCATCAGAAAAAGGATTCTGTATTCTTTTTGAATTAATAACATGTTGGACTTGCGTTGTGGTTGCCTCCGTGTCTGTGAAACAGTCCTCCCATGTTGTCCCTACCAAAAGCATCACATTGCTATTTTGTAGTGCACAGTGCTGGCAGTCACAGCACACTCTGACATGTCCACGAGATGGCTGCCACACTGTACTGCTCATGCGTTAACAGTCGCACATGTGCAGTAGCATATGGCAGCTATCTTGGTCATGGTGGAGCGGGCCGTGTTCTCCTGTTACCATGTAATGTTATTTCTTTATTTACAGTATGCTATATTATCAAAATTCTCACCACCTGACCCTCTCTCTCAGTACCCACCACCCCACACCCCCACATAAATATAACTGTGACACTTGGGGTGCCCAGACCCCCAGTGTCATGATCTGGGATCATTTGTCTTTTTTGAGACACTAGCGGTGCCCAGTCCCCCAGTGTTGTGATTGGGGATTGTTGGTCTCTCTTTTTTTTTTTGTTTTGAACCTGTTAAAAAAAACAGTCCATCAATGCCTTTTGCCACCATTCCTTACCCCCCACCTAACCCTCACACTCAGCATTCACCACCCGCACCCCCCAAAGCCCTTACTTAGCCATCAGGGGTCCAACACCGTAATAATCTCTGGACTGCAGACACATTTCACTCTTCAAAGCTGAACCATGAACTAAAGACACAGGTATGCAGTTCAATGTATTTCAGTCGGGTTTTTACATGTTTTGGGGCCAAATTTTTAGCATGCTTTCTTTGGGACCCCACCTCATGAACAATGGAATGTCACTGTCATTAGGCAGATCTGTCTCGAAAGGTGATTTTGTGGTCCCTGCATAAAATCACCTTTTAGGCAGGAGCCAAAAATTTTTTCTGCCCTTGTTCATGAGGTGGAGGTCATAAGAAGACTATGTTGAAAATTTGGTGTCAAAATATTGAATATGAGCTTACACTGCATTGTGCGAATGCAGGCTTATGACTTTGGTACTTTTCAATATTTGTATCCCAAATTTATAACACAGCCATATGTTTACAGCACCTCATGACTGTGACAGCTGTCATTTTTCAGATCCTGCCCAAAATGTTTTTACATCCCGAAAAGGTGATTTTGTGGTCTCTGTGTGAAAAACTCTTTCGGGCACCAGTTGAAAATTTGCTCTGCCCTTGTTCACGAGGTGGGGTCATAAGAAAGCTATGTTGAAAATGTGATACAAAAATATTTAAAAAAACAACCAAGTTATGAGCCCACATACTGTAGAATTTTGAGAATGCAGGCTTGTAACTTTGGTAATTTTCAATATTTGTACCCCAAATTTACAACATAGCCATACCTTTACAGCACCTCATGAATATGACAGCTGTCATTTTTCAAATCCTGGCCAATGTATTTTTTTACATCTTGAAAGGTGATTACACGGTCCCTGCATGAAATCACCTTTCAGCCAGTTGAAAATGTTATCTGCCCTTGTTAATGAGGTGGGGTCATAACATAGAAACATAGAATCTGATGGCAGATAAGGACCACTTGGCCTATCTAGTCTGCCCATTTTCCTACCTAATGGATAAGCTGCAGATCCTAGTTAACCAACAGCCTACCTCCTCCTACCCCCCACTAGAATTGCCTTATGTCTGTCCCAAGCATTCTTGAATTCCCCTACTGTTCTTGACTCTATGACCTCAGGAAGGCTGTCCCAAGCATCTACAACCCTCTCTGTGAAGAAATACTTCCTCACATTACCTCTAAGCCATCCCCCCTCTATCTTCAAATTGTGCCCCCTTGTTCTTGCACATCTTTATTTCTGAAAGATGCCACCCTTTTTGACTTTGTTGATTCCCCTATGCAGCTTAAGCTCCTTTAATCTTTCTTCATATGCCTTCTGGTGCAGACCCTGCACCATTTTGGTTGCCCTCCTCTGGACAGCCTCCACCTTGTCTATGTCTTTGCGGAGATAGGGTCTCCAGAACTGAACACAGTACTCCAGATGTGGTCTTACCAACTGTCTGTACAGAGGGCGAACAACTTCCTGTTTTCTACTGGTGATGCCTCTCTCTATGCATCCCAGAATCCCCCTAGCCCTCCTTACTGCCTTCTCACATTGCTGGCCCACCTTTAGGTCATCTGATATGACCACCAGGTCCCTTTCCAGTTTTGTTGTTGTCAGTATCTCACCCCCCATTGTGTACTCTTCCCCTGGATTTTTGTTTCCCAGGTGCATTACTTTGCACTTCTTTGCATTGAATCTAAGCTGCCATACATTTAACCATTCCTCCAACCTTGCCAAGTCCCTTTTCATCCTTTCCACCCCACCTTGCGTATCAACCCTGTTGCAGATCTTTGTGTCATCTGCAAAGAGACATACTTTTCCTTCCAGTCCCTCTGCAATGTCACTTATAAAGACATTAAAAAGGACCATCCCCAGTACTGAACCCTGTGGTATCCCACTAGTAACCACCCTTTCTTCACTGTGGACTCTATTTACTATTACCCTGTGTGTCCTGTTGTCCAGCCAGTATTTTACCCAGGCTACCACCCTGAGACTCACTCCCAGGCTGGCTAATTTGTTTAATAATCTTTTGTGCGGGACTGTGTCAAATGCCTTGCTAAAGTCTAGGCAGGCCATGTCCACATCCCCTTCCTGGTCTGCTATTTTGGTCACCCAGTCAAAGAAATCAATTAGATTTGTCTGACATGACCTTCCTGCTGTGAATGCATGCTGTCTCGGGTCATGTGCCCCACTGGCTTCTAGGTACTCAACAATTCTTTCCTTCAGAAGTGATTCCATCATTTTCCCTACCACTGAAGTCAAACTGACAGGTCTGTAGTTTCCTGCCTCTGGCTTGCTTCCACTTTTTGTGAAGGGGAATCACATCCACCCTCTTCCAGTCCTCAGGTACCACACCATCCTCCTATGATTTATTCAGTAGTGTTACTAGTTCTTCCCTTAGTTCTTTTAGAATTCTGGGGTGAATCCCAACAGGTCCCATTGCTTTATCCACCTTCAGTTTTAAGAGTTTGTTCAGAACCCTTTCTTTTGTGAAAGGACTAATAGCAACCCTTTATCCAGAGTGCTTCTATTGACTGGATTAGGTATCTCCCCCTGCTCTTCCATTGGGAATACTGAGCAGAAGTATTCATTCAGTATCCCTGCTTTTTCACTGTCGCTCTCTGCCCAACCACCTTCCTCTTTATTCAGCCTCCTTGTCCCTGCCTTAGTCTTTCTTTGCTCCCTAATGTACCTATAAAATGTGCTATCCCCCTTCTTAACTGAGTTTGCTATCTTTTCCTCAGTTTGGGCATTTGCTGTTCTGACTGCCTTCCCCACTGCCTTCCCCACTTCCTCCTGATTTATCTGGTACAGTTCTCTGCTCCTTCTGTGTTTCCTTATACTTCCTGAATGCTATCTTTTTCTTCCTAATCTTCCCCACCACTTATTTTGAGAACCATAGTGTTTTTTTCTCTCATTTTTATTTGTTTATTTGCTTCACACAAAGGCTTGTTGCCTCTGTGATGGCAGTTTTGATGTTTCCCCATTGTTGCTCCAACCCACCTTCTTGCCTGTTTGTTAGTGCTTTTCTGAGGCACTCTCCCATTTTGACAAAATCAGCCCTCCTGATGTCCAGTATCTTCACTTTTGTATGGCTTGACTCTACAGCTAAGTTTATCATGAACCACACTGTTTAGTGGTCACTTGTTCCCAGATGGCTACCCACTTCAAGATTGGAGATCCTCTCTCTGTCCCCATTTGAGAGTACAAGGTCTAAGATTGCTCCCTCCCGAGTGGGTTCCAAAACTAGCTGTCTGAGGCATGCCCCCATAGGGCATCAAGAATGGCTCTGCTCTTGGATGTGGCTGCAGCAAAGATGCTCCAGTTAACATCTGGCATATTCAGGTCCCCCATCAGCAATCTCTCCCCTTTCTCTGCCATCCTAAGGATGCCTTCTATCATTTCCTTGTCCATTTCCTCCCTCTGAGATGGGGGTCTGTATACAACCCCTGTGCAGATTGTGGTGCCATTTCCAGTCTCCATGGTGATCCACAGTGCCTCCTCTCCTCCCTGTTTACCCTTTCATTCTGTTGCTTTGATCCCTTCCCTTACATAGAGAGCAACTCCTCCTCCTCCTCCTCCTCTTCTTCTTCCCTTCCTCTCCCTCCTGTAGATTGTGTACCTTGGTATGTTGACATCCTCGTCATGGTTCTTTGTGTCCCATGTTTCTGTGACTGCCACAATATCCAGGCACCCCTCTTCCATCAAGGCCACCATTTCAGGGAGCTTTTTACCTAGACTACGGGCATTGGTACTCATTACCCTCCATTTTTTATGCGTTATTTCTTTTTGTCCCATCCCTGTCCTTACTGCCTTTGTCTTTTTCTCCATTTACCCCCACCCTTCTCCCTATCAACTGCTCTATCTTGGTGTTTACCTCACTGACTACCCTGATTTTTTGGGGGGCTAGGATTTCCCTTCTCCTTTTCAGTGCCTCCCCTCTTGGTTAGTTTAAATGCTTGTCAATGAAGCATGTAAACCTATCACCTAGGATCCTGGTTCCCCTCCTGGATAGATGCAGACCATCGCACCAGTATAGGCCTGCATCCCTCCAGGTGGAGCCCCAGTCCCCAATGAAGTGAAATCCCTGAGCTCTGCACCAGTTTTTGAACCATTCATTGAAACCCATGGTGCAGAGTACCCTAGCGTCATCCATGCCATAGACAAGTAGTACTTCCAAGAAAGTTACCATGTGTGCTACTTGTCTAAGACCCCTCCCCAACTCCACAAACTCCTGTTGCACTGTTCTGATCCCATTCTCAGCCAGGTCATTTGTCCCTAGGTGGATAATGACATACAGCTCACTCTCCCTTGCAGCTGCTCCCATGATCCTGAGGATTCATTTCCTTGTCCCTTCAAGCCATGGCATTGGGTTGGCACCTTCCCTCCCTTTCCCCTCCTTCCCCCTCCAGTTCTACCCCCTAACAATTGAGTCTGCCACCAGGAGTTGTTTCCTTCCCCTGTGGTGTCCTGTGACACCCTCCTGTGGGTCTCCATTGTGGAGGTTCCCAGTATCCTCCTTGGTCTCCCCTCAGGTGCCTCCATAGAGGAACCATGCTCTGCCAGAGTGGCAAATAAACTGTGGAGAGGCACAACGGGAGGGATGCTCCTCTGTTCCACCACCCCGATCCTCCCTGAGCCCACCATGGTCCAACCACTCCTCTTTCTCGGTAACCTCTGAGGTAGTGGTGGTGGCCTGGGTGGTTCCTGGGTGGGGGAGCAGGTTTCCTGAATCCTTGTCAGGTCAGCATGGAGATGAACAACCTCTTCCCTCAGATCAGAGAGATGCCTGCAAATAGGGCAGCAATGCAGTCTCCAGAATGTCTCCTGGAAAACTACTGCTCCACAGCCAGTGCATTGCACCACTCCCCACATATCTGTGTCCGTTCCAGTTACAGATGCTATATTTTCTTTTTTTCTTGTTTTAGTGTGTGCAAGCTTGTGAGTGCCATTACCCCCTATTCAGTGTGATGTGCCTTTAAGGATATGAACAGGTGTATGTTGTTAGCAGGTTTGTGGAAGTGATGTCAGAACCCTGCTATAAAGAAGTTATGCACTTGGGGTGGGTGGGGTGAGGGTGGGTGGTGGGTGGGAGTAAACCTGTGTCTTCCAGAAACAATCAACTACAACTCTGATCCTTCACCCTGGGGAGTGCCTTCATTCCTTTTAGACACATATTTCAAACAGGTTAAGTAAGAAGGCTATGTTGGAAATTTGTTGTAAAAACATTAAAGAAAACAAAAAAGTTAGGATCCTACATTGATTTTTATGAACGCAGGCTCATAACTTCGGTAATATTTAATATTGTTACCCCAAATTTTCACCATAGCCATTTCTTTACAGCACCTGATGAATGTGACAGATGCCATTTTTCAACTTCTGTCCAAAATGTGTTTCTGCATCCCAAAAGTTGATTTTGCTGTCCCTGCACAAAAACACTTTTAAGCCAGGAGCTGAACATTTTGTCTGACCATCTTCACATGGTAGGGTCATAACAAGGCTATGTTGAAAATCTGGTGTAAAAATATTACAAACCAACACATTTATGAGCCTATCTTACATTTTGCAAATGCACATTTGTAACTGATAATTTACAATGTGTTTACCCCAAATTCCTCAGCTGCAGCCCTATCGGCTCTGGTCAGAATTTGTTTATCATACAAGAGCACTTTTTGTGTGGAAAACCAGTGAAGGGTTATCTTTGCAAAAGTCTGAGGATTACAGAGCTGTTCGTATGAGGAGCCAAATGAATGGATGTTACCATCACAGCAGCCTGTGATCTCATGACATCTTTTACTGCATAAGTGCTGTAACACCATAGTGGAGATAGCTTTCTCGAGTTTTGGTTTGAGTATAGGCAGTTTCGGGGTAACCTTTGTAGTTTACATGACAACCATGGCACAAGCTGCGCTCAATATTGCCATGGTGGTTCCTTTTAAAGATGGGCAAAACTGCCAAATTTCATTCTGTGAAACATTTTGTGAAATTTGTGCATTTCATGAAAAGTTTCACAGGTGCAAAATATGGAATTTCACTAACAAAGTGCAAAATTGTGCCAATGGAGCACAAAATTTCACCCACGAAACAGCTAACATTTCACCACTAGTGGGCAAAATGCTGCCATTTTAGGGTGAAATTTTGCATTTTGTGGGAAGAATTTTGCAATTTTGCACTTCTGAAATATTTTGAAGAAAGACCAAATTCCATGAAATGTTTTGCAAGGTGAACTTGCCAATTTCGCAGGAATTTCAGCCACAAAATTGTATTTGCCACATCCCTAGTTGCTATGAAAGGGCATAGTGCAGTGTGTTATGGGAAATATTTCCATGACAACCACAACCAGAATGCAATTCATAAAATATGTGCTCAGTAGATATGAAGCTGGTGGTATTTCTGGCACTATTTTATAATAATAGCTGTCATGTTCAGAAGGAGTGATCTTAAAAAGACTATGTTGAAAATGTTGGGTCTACATGTGAACAAACAACTAAGTTATGAAGAAATGTTGAATTTTTCCAATGTTTACTCATAACTTTATTTTTGCAGATTTTGGCCACTAATGTTCAACATATCCCTTGTGTTACTCCACCTCCTGAACATGAGAGGTATCATTTTTCAAATCACCTCATAAACTTGTTTTTGAAGTTGCATTGTGAGATCACCTTTCAGATGGGATTTTAAAAATTCCAACTGTCTTGATCATAATGTCAGGTCATAAAAAGACCGTTGGAAATTTGGGGTCACAATGTGGGAGCCTACTGAAAATTAGATATAGACCCTCAGCTGGCCTATCCTGGGTAAATACAGTCTAAAAATGTGTGAAAGCAGGACACTACTGAAAATAAGATATTGCATCTCATCTGGTCTAATCTGGGTAAATGTATAGTAGAAATGTGTACAAGTAAGAACTGGTACAACAGCAATACAATGAGGAACATTCGGCATTGACAAATGCTTGTTATCTTTGTGGCACTATATGCCACACCAGCCTCCCTCCATTCTATGTTTAGTTTTGCTGGTTTTACAATGTTACATAGGTTGAACCTATTTGTAAATACACTTTAGGAAGCAATAAATAACCTCTTTGTCTTCATGCAGTAGAACAGAAGACTTTACCAGCTATTACTGAGGGTCCACTGAAAACTTTACTTTTAATTTATCATGAATTTATTATTCCAGTTACTATCCCAGGTAATCCTATTTTCATTTACTATGTGAATATTTTCATTTTCTTAAGTTAAAATGGCTTTTTCTAGAATCCAAAAATAGCTTGGTAAATTTTGTTTTTAGATTGTTATAAAAAACTCTACCCCTCGGATTGATTAAACTGTTAAAACCTGCAGCCAACACCTTTCATTTTCATTCAGCATGTCGAAATTTATTACACGTACCCTTTATGTGCATTTGTGCATTAACATGGGGCAACATAGCCGGCCAGGTGGTGCTGAGGGTTGAGGCACTGGACACCATACCTCACGCTATGCCAGCAACCTGAGTTTGGGAGCAAGCTTGGACTCCATGGGTTGGCTGGGGAGGGAGAGGATTCAGTGTCTGCTGAGCTGCTCTCCTTTTTGGGGGAAGGCGATATGTTGTCCAGCAACCCACCGACCCCAAGTGGAGAGCAGAGGTGCTGCAGGATGTGTACCACACCTATGGGTGAGCGTGGCTGATGCTGGCAGGGTTGCCATGTGCCATGGCATCAGGGCACACCATGCTCGGGGGGGAGGAGGGTTCTTGGGGACAATCACAAAAAAAAACCTCCAGCCCAGATAGACAATGACCATCCCAGTGCCACCACCACACATCCAATGCTGGTTCCCTGCCTCTGCCTCTTTCAGTCTCCTCAGGTCCATATTGCTGCCCAGGGCTCAGGGAGAAAGTAATGACTTTGAAGAAGGCAGGGTCCACAGCAGGCAGTAGAGCAGATCAGGTGAGTGGAGTGGCCCAAGAGAGTTCTGATGCTGGGGGAGAAGAAACATAAATTGGAAAAAAAAAATGGGTAACAGTTTTTCAGTTATCCAGCAGCTCTAGCACAGAACTCTGTTCCTGCAACTTTGTGAGCTTTTCATTCTATTGATGTTTATAACATATCTATGAATCACTATTTTTTACTATGAATGTTTGCACATGCACAAATTAATTTGGTTTTAATATTCAATATAATTTTTATATGTTTGTTACATTATATTTTAACCTTTTATTGTGCTGTACATTTGCATACCAAGTCGTGCCTGAAAAAGGATTTTATGGCTCCCGTGCACTTACTTAACCAGATAACAAACTAAACTAAATTAAACTAAACTTTCCTGAGTTGCATTTAATGGGACCCTGATGTGGGACTTTTTCTGTCTCTATGTTGACTTCTCAACAACATGTGACCAGTGGAATGATCTCAGAGGTGCAGAAATTGAACCATGTACTTTTTCCCGCTGTCAGAATGTAAGCAACTATTGAAAAACGGGTTCTGTTAGAGGGGATATACTGTATGGAAGTAAAATTGCCTTCTTTTGTCCATTTGGGATCTTCCATTTAGACAAACCAAATGACTGTTTTTCCATAGTTGTAAGAGAACCTCCAAGCTGACCTTTTATCTTGTCTCTAGAGATATGCTTGAATAAAAGTCATCTATACTATGGATATAAGATGAAGTGGATGTATCTATCTGTGCATTAAAAAAACTCACAGTAAATAACATAGCTCTGTATGATCCCAGCAGAGTTAAAAATCATGATAACTAAGTACTATTCTGCACCCAACCCTCCCACTCAGCACTCACCACCCTGCAACCCCCAAGCCCTTACTTACCCATCAGGGGTCCAATGCCATAATTCTCTCTGGACAGCAGACACATCTTCACTCTTCAAAGTTGGACCATGAACTGAAGAAACAGGTATGCGGTTCAATGGATTTCAATGGGGTTTTGATCTTAGTGGCATAAATTGGGTGTTTGCAGGGACTGTAAAATCAACTTTCAGGATGCAAAAACACATTTTGAGCAGGAGTTGCAAAATGACAGCTGTCACATTCAAATGCGATTCAGTTTGCATGGCTGTCAAAACAGCAATAATGGAAGAATAGTGATAAATGGGAATAGTGACTGTGGGGGGAAAGAACAGTGAAGGCGACTGAAGTGGATGGGAGATGTTGTGACATTGGGGATGGTAAGACATTGTGGGTTAAATAGAGTAGTGCAACGGAGTGCTGCCGAGCTGGTTGCCTGGAGTGCTGGAGTGAGTTGCTGCCTGCGACACTGAGCGTTGTGGGTTCAGGACTGGCTGCAGGTATTTCTTTTTGTACCTTGCAGTGGGTTTTTGATTCCCTGTCCCCTGTTCCCCCGACTGTGGTGCCCCAGCAATGGTAGCCCCCCCCTCCCGTGAATTCCCTTTCCCCAAGTGTCCACTTCCTCCTGGAGTTTTATTTATTTATTTGCTTTTGTTAACCAGGTATGCACACTAGACAACCAAGTACCTATTTTCAGGTGCGACCCAGGAGAATGCAAAGGTACACTCAAGAACATCAGGCAAAAATGAGTACCAAGAACATTCAATAAACATCAGGCAAAAACAAGGTCAAAACGAGAGCATCAGTGGTTTACATTGCAAGCAGAAGTTAGATAACAGCATGGTTCAAGCATGGAAGACAGTAGTCAGCATGCTGGGGCAACAACCCTTAAAGGATGAGGGTAGCAGGTAAATCGAATAGTTACAGCTGGAGTTAGAGAGGCCTAGGACAGAGCATAAAGATTGATCAGGAACATGTACACAATTAATGAGCAGATTAGGCCAGTGTAGACCCAACATAATACATTTTTCTAATAGTTGCAAGCTAACTAGTGGATAAGGTGCAGAGACCCATTGCCTTGAGCAGACGAATTAGGTAATGACTCAACCAGTCAGAGTGAAATGGGTCAAAGGGGGTTAGTTAAGTGCAGAGGCAGGTAGAGGCAGATTTGAGGAAGCCCCAGAGGGAGACTTTAAAGCAAGGATGGGAGGTGGAGGAGTGAGTGCTTGCTGAAAGGGAGTTCCACAACCTGGGCGTGCATGTGATGAAGACCCAGTTGCCCATTTGGGTGCGAGTTTTTGGAACCAGGAAGGCCTGAGAGTCACTGGATCTTAAGTAGTAGGAGGGGGTTGCAAGTAGGAGGATTATGGCAGGAGCAGAAGGGGTGGTAGTTCTGACAACATTGTCGATGAAGTTGCCTAATACAAAGGTGTGGTGCTTTTCTGGTGGGAGCCACTCAAGCCAGGAGTAAAGCTCACAGTGGTGGGTGAGGTGAGGAGCTGAGAGTGCAAAGTGACATATGCTGTTGTACCATGTGTCCAATTTTGAGAGACTTGTTTTTGTGACATGGATGAAGGAGACAAGTCCGTAGCAGAGCATGGGTAGGAGGACCCCTCTGGCTAGGGTAAGGTGGGCAGCAGGGGTAAGACAGCTTTTTGCTCTGTATGCAAGGCCCAACTTATACTTTGAGGCCTTACATGTGTTGCGAATATACAGGGTGAAGTCCAGTTGTGGGTCAAGTGTCACGCTCAGGTACTTGACAGAAACTGTGACTTGTAGGAGGGACCCATCAGGACCTGAGATCTTTAGAGGGACAGGGACAGCTTTTATCTTGGCTGTAGAGCCAAAGAGCATGGTCTGCATCTTCTGCAGGTTGATAGTGAGCTTGTGGTCCTTTAGCCAGGTTTGGATTTTGTTGAAGTCAGAGTTTAGCCTGGCGTTGATGACCGAGATGTCCTGGGAGCAGGTAAGGATGACTAGGTCATCTGCATAGAGGGTGAATTGCTCGTGAGCCAGGGCTGAGGGCAGCTTGTTTATAAATAGGAGAAACAGGAGAGGCCCAAGGACAGAGCCCTGGGGGAACCCACAGTTAACTGGAGAGGGATCAGACAGGGCCTTGTTGAATCTGGTGTATTGTTGTCTGCCCGAGAGGTAGATAGTGATCCAGGCAAGGGCAGAGGAAGAGAAGCCAAGGGACAGGAGAGGGGTGCACAGGAGTAAGTGATCAACCCAGGCAAAGGCTTTCGAGAGATCCACAAAGATGGCTCTGGTCAGTTTGCCTTGATCAGCAGCAGACCTAATTTCGGAAGTGACCATGGCTAGGGCAGTGGAGGTACTATGTTGTGCAGGGGAGAGTAGATTGTGTATCTGTAGGTAGTGGGTGAGCTGTGAAGCAACCACCTTTTCAAGAAGTTTGCTGATCACTGACAGGATTGCTATAGGGTAGTAGTTCTTGGGATCTTTAGGGTCACCTTGTTTGAGTACAGGGACAACTTTGGCCACTTTCCAGATGTTTGGGTTGATACCCAAGGTTAGTGATCTATTAAAGATGTGAGTGATGGAGTGGGCTAGGATAGATGACCCAAACCTGAGTAGTTTGGGCTCACGGCAGTCATGCCCTGCACCAGTATGAGGGGAGAGATCAGCAAGGAGCTTCTGGGTCTCCATGACAGAGATGACCATGAGGTAGAAGGGAGGTCACATTTTTTTCCCACTATGGGGGTCCTGGTCCTTGGGGTCATGAGATTGGTAGGGGAGAACAGGAAGGTCAGAGAACAGGGAGTTAAAGGCATTAGCGATTGTGAGGGGATTGTTGCAGTTAACCCCACCAATGTGCATATCTGCGACTTGAGTTCTAGCTGACCCTCCAACTGTGTTTTTGATATTCTGCCAGAAGCTCCTTGGGTTTCTGGCTGAGGAGAGCAGAGTAGATTGACAGAACTCACTCTGGGCAGAGCGGATAGCTCTTTTACACAAGTTCCTCAGCTGTCTGTACTCAAGGAGGTCTGTACTGGAGAGGGAGGCCTTGTATCTCACCCAACATTTATACTAATTTGAGGGGTGTGGGGGGCATAGCCCCCCACATTAAATATTGGTTCATGTTGTGGCCTTTTGACTGTTTGAAGTGCTATCACTCATGTGGGGTTTGTTGATTTGGATATTCAGCAATTATCAGATTTGACAAAATGTACTTGCTGTTAAGCGAGTCACTGTTCTATTTTCACTATCATGACATGGAACCATTTTTGAATAATCCTGTATTGCAAATTCTGGGTTCATTTCTAGCTGTGTCTCCAGAAATAATCATGTAATTAAAAAAAAAAGTCATGAAATCAGAGTCTGCCATCTTATTTATAATTCCAGCCAAATTCCAGGATAGACTAGAGATCCCTTTTTTTATAATTTCCTATGCTGTCGTTGTTAATTCATTCTTTTCACTTCCCACCAATGCTATTTGTTTGTGATAATTTCAGTTCTGAATAATGTAATCTGATGTGGAACCTTTGTAAAAACCATTTGTGCTCAAAGGTGTTGTCTGAAATTTTCAATAAATAAATTTACTGCATGTGGGTCAATGATTTTATTTTCTTCTCTGGTGGCCTGATTTCCCAGTCAATTGATTGGGTTTAAAGTAAGTCCGGTACACCTGTTATTTGTCTCACATTACCATTCATTTTTTTCTGCTTAATCTTGTCCCTTTCAAAAAACTGTTCTCCATGGTACACTCCAGTTGTGGATTATAATTATTTTTCACTTGTTTTGTTTGTATAATTTTACTAACAGACTTAAATTTTGACCTGCTTTTGTCTCTAGGTTCAGGAAGTGGGGTTTAGAAGACAGCAAATGGAATTTCTCATAACCTACTTGTCATACTGGTGACCAAAAAAAAGTCCAACATGTTCATGTTAAATGGATTCAATGCAATAAGAATATCCAGTCTGTAAAAAAATCCATATTTTCAAAACAAGTTTCAGCATCTCAAATACACTATCATAGATTCTAAAGTTTATACAGGACATACATAATAACGTAGCATCTCTAATACAGTGCAACAGTTCTAGAGTGTGTACATACGTAAAGTACAGTACATACATACCAAAGTGTACATACATACATTCATACACATTGACATAGTAATTTAAGGTTGATAAGGACTCTATGCCCTTCAAGTATGCCCCCCCCGCTTCATAAACAGGGACCAAGTATGTTGTATAATCGTAATAATTCATAGGGATTCTCCACCTGCCCTACTCCCGAGGGAACCCTGTTATTCCCACAAACCAACTGGAATTGTATGCCAGGATTTAACAGCAGAGAGAATTGCTTAGAAAATGAAATGACTGGAGCTTGATTCCAAAGATCGAAATCCACAGTGAATTTACTCTGCAAGTTGTAATGGCAAAATCAAAAGCACACCCTGACAAAGTAACCAGCCACTAACTGTTACCCAGATGCCCCTTAACAGTCAGTGGTTGGTTACTTTGTTTATCAGAGTGTGCTTTAGATTTTGACATTACGACTTGTAGAATAAATTCACTGTGGATTTCTAACTTTGGAATCAGGCTCCAGTCATTTCATTTTTTAAGCAATTCACTCTGCTGTTAAATCCTGGAGTGCAGTTCCAATTGGTTTGTGGTTTTGGCACTTTCGTGGAGTTAGCAGCCCCGGACCAGTACCCTGCTCCTCACCAGCTGAGCACTGTACTTCCTGGTTATGCTTGAACCCTGTCATTCCCTTTGTAAGCAAATGTTTTCCCAGGCTTACTGTGAAGGCCTTTACTGTCTTCACTCCCAGGCTGTTGTATAGGGCTATTCCCTGACAAAGCCTTATCCATAAGGCAAAGCACTGAGCTAGTTGTTTGTTGACCTCCTCAGTATTCACTCAGTCATGTACGTAATTTAAATAGCACTTTTTTGCATTTTACTATATGCAGAAGTCCATGTAAATACCATGAAGAAATGTGCAATAAAAACAAATGAAGAGAAAACATTGATATGCTGCATCCTTTGTAATAGTGCCTAGTATTAGAAGGTGTGGTTGTTCTATAGGGCACCCATCTTCTGGTAGAAGAAATGCTACCCCTTAATTTACCACCTTTAAACTTCAGGGCATGTCTCAACATCCTGCTGGGGCACACCAGATCAAACATCTCCATCTGTTTGTCGTTACTGATACAACTGTATTTTATTTCTAGTGTAGTGTGCTTAATGTTTTAAATGCACGCAAACAGCCAGTCATGGCATTAATTTATTTTAAAACACATCCTGCAGTACTGAGCAACAGAACCTCGAAAAGAATATTCATGAATACATCCTGTGTACACGTAGTGCTACTTAGTGCATCAGGTGATGTAATGCAACTGCTAGTGTGCAAACCTATGAAAACTGCAGCCATCCCAGTGTCACTCTCTTTATCACAGAAACATCTTACTGAACAGTCAGATTTCAGTCTGTCTTATCAGTATCAACAGTACCAGACTCAAAATAGTATGCTATCATCCCTAAAAGAAATGAATTTTGTTGAAAAGGTTCTTTATGGCATCATTTGCCTCATAGAAATTACAACATGTAAGTGTCTTCAGGATGCAATTAATGTACGTTATAAATAGAACCTCACTTACAAGACAGTGTTTACCTACCCTCAAGTATTGTTACCATAAATGTTCTTTTTGTCTTGCAGGGAGCTGTGATGCTGCTACATTAATTCAACCAGAAATGTCGATGACCAGACAAGCAGGGGGCTTTGCCAAAATTACCTGCAAAGTGGAAGGCACTGACTTTAACAGTGCAGTTATCCACTGGTACAGATCCCAGCCTGAGAGAGGGATGGAATGGATTTTGTACTTCAAATCCACTTCTGACAAAAAGATTGCAGAGAGCTTTAGTTATAATAAGTTCACTGCTGGTAAAGGAATGGGAGACAGGTCCTGTGTGTTAACTATAACAAACATTAAAGAAGAAGATGCCACCACTTATTACTGTGCTTTATGGGATTATCACAGTGATACAGACTAAATGAAACCACGTACAAAAACCCACCAAACATCTGCATAAATATAGCAATACTAGTGAAGGTGTGAATGCTATATAATGCATGGGCCTCTTACATGCAGTAATTTCTATTTTTAAATGTCACTTAATTAGAACATTGTAAAAATGGTAATAACACTATGATATAAATAACACACACCTTAGAGAGTATTATTGTGTTAATGAAGTGGATCCCTGAAGCCTTGACAAAAAAAATAATTAATCTTTAAGACTTTTTTGTATTTAATGCTATACCTCATAACAGCTCATGGATTGAACCATTTTTCAGGCTATAGTTTAGGGATGGCTTGTGTTAGTTTTTTTCTTCATGCGGCACTATGGATGTCTTAAGACACCTGCAGCAAGAAAGGTGATCCCGTGGGTGGAATCATTGAGTGCTAAAGGGGAGAGGGAAAGGCTATATGTTTGACCCCACTGGGAGTTAAAAGGAGATGACACTGTGGTGTATGCTGCTTGTAAGATTTGTGAGACATGATGGAGTGGGGTGATAATAAGTTTGGAATGTCTATTTGCTAGACTCAAGAGGAACAAGAGAGTTGCATTGCTGTTGGGGCAGGAGCTCACTGGGTCTAAGAGGAGTGAGTAGACATTTTTGAATTCATCTGGAAGAAATACTGATAATTTAGTCCAACAACAACTTCAGTACAGGGGTGCCCAGTGCAAGGTCCCCTCTTATCAAATTGTGTAGCAGCACTACCATTTGGGTGTCTTGAGATATGGTCAGTAATATTGTAATGCAATACTCTGTGTTATTGTTTTTAAAAACAATTATAAAGTTGCTATTTCTCAGTGTGTCATTAGATGGCATCTACACAATGCTTTTCCAACAGTTTTGTCAAACAGTAGTGAATGCCAATACTGTATTTTTTCTCTGAATAATCTTTATATCCTTTCTCTAAATTGAGCAAAACCTGGACTTTAAATAATCTATGGTGCTATTGTTCATTTGTTACAATGACTCTTTTTCATGCACTGTTAGGAAGCAGAATGCCCAGTGTCTGGGAGGTTCAACTGTGTCCATGACATTTAAAATGATTAAATATACTAAGATTCATACTAAGAACTGATAGAAGCAAAAGGCTGTGATGCCCATGAAGCTTCATAGCTTGCATATAATATTTTAGTTGTTTTCCTGATATCATGTAACTGTCCAGACTGTTTTTAAAGGTGGTCTTATTATCGCTAACAATAATCTTCAAGGGCAACATATTACATAGTCTAACTACTCTCTGAGAGAAGTAGTATGCCCTTTTCTTAGAATTACATTTGTTTCTTGTAAGTTGCAATGGGTGGTCTCTAGTATTTATTCACACCTGCATAAGATCTAGGCCACATTCTACTGAAAGGAGCTGGTCATGGATAATATCCCATGAAAGTAAGAGATCATCTCTAAGTCTTCTCTCCTCCAGTGACAACAGACTAAATCTGGATAGTTTTTCCTCATAGGTAAGAGATTAATTTGATACTATAAATTTTGTAACTCTTCTCTGTACTCTCTCAATTCTTAGTATGTCCTTCCTTCTAAACGGGCACCAAAGTTGTGAGACAAAATCAAAATGCGGTCTTACATAAGCTCTATACAATGGCAACAAAATATCTGGGTTCTTTGATGAAATATTATGTTGAATGGCCCACTATATTTTGTTTGCTTTACTGATAGTATTAGTAATATGGTCGTCAAAGTTAAGACCTGAGTCAACAATAATCCCCAGATCTCTTTCGCTGGATTTATTAGTACATATATTACCATTAAGATAATATTGCTTTTTCAGATTGTTTTTTCCAAAATGTATAGCACTGCATCTAGATGAATTAAAGCACAATTTCCATTTTATGGACCAGGCTCCCAATTTATTCAGATCTTGAATAAATTTATGATCATCTGAGTTCATACAAACACTGCCAAGTTTGCAGTCATCTACATATTTCATAATGTTACGATAAATACCATTAGATAAGTTAGACTTAAAAATCTGGAAAATTAAAGGGGCCAAAACAGATCCATGCAGAACACCACTTTCTACATTTTGTCAGGCTGATGTATGACCATCGATTATCACTCTTTGCTTCCTATTAGATAGCCAATTTGAAATCCACTTAATATATACCTATTTGATGTTATAAAGCTATAATGCCTGTGTTGTGCATCATTATTAATTTATTATTTTTCACCATTTGATGGAGGCACTGTGTACTGTGTGACAAAATTCATCTTCTCAGATGAATAGCTATTGCTATTTAGAGAGGTAACATCATTCAAAACAAGCATTTGTCAATGCCGAATGTTGATTGCATTGGTCTGTTGAGCTCACTCACTACCCCTTTGTCACTCGCTCATTCTGTTTCTCACAGTGCTGCTCTTTTTTACTGGGCTCCTGCCTGCGTTGGCACATTTTTCTGCCCACAAAGAAATCTGCAGCTGTCCTGACAGAGCTCCTTTGAGGTGGCTCACGCCCCCTCTCTCACTCACTCATTCTGTTTCTCCTGACACTGCAGGCTGCCCTTTTGTACTGGGCTTCTGTCTCTGTTGGTGGCTTTTTCTGCCCACAAAGAAATCTGCAGCAGTCCTGACACAGGTCTGTTGAGCTTGCACACTCCCCCTCTCTCACTCGCTCATTCTGTTTCTGCTGGCACTGCAGGCTGCCCTTTTGTACTGGGCTTCTGCCTGTGTTGGCACCTTTTTTTTCCCACAAAGAAATCTGCAGCTGTCCTGACATAGCTCCGTTGAGGTCGCTCTCTCCCCCATCTCAGTCGCTCATTCTACTTCACCTGGCACTGCAGGCTGCTGTTTTGTAGTGGGCTCCTGCCTCTGTTGGCGCCTTTTTCTGCCCACAAAGAAATTTGAAGCAGTCCCAACAGAGCTCTGTTGAGCTCGCTCACTCCCCCTCTCTCACTTGCTCATTCTGTTTCTGCCAGTGCTGCAGGCTGCCCTTTTGTACTGGGCTCCTGCCTACATTGGTGCCTTTTCCTGCCCACAAAGAAATACGCAGCAGTCCCGACAGAGCTCAACTGTGCTTGGTCACTCCTCCCTCTCTCACTCATTCGATCCTAATCTGTTCCAAACACTGATTTCTGACAGTGACTGCAGTATTTTGCACTGGAAGCGTGAAAACACATTTTGGCCAGGATGTGAAAAATGACAGCTGTACTGTTCATAAGGAGGTGTGAAAAAATGCCAGTGGTGAAAATCTGGTGTGAAAATATTACTAATTTGTGAACTTAGAAGGGTGCGTGGAAACTGCACAATGCACACTCATGACACAGTCATTTTATGGAGTTTCATCACACTATTTTCAACATAGGCATTTTAGGACCTCTGCTCTTAAACAGTGTCAGTGTGATTTTCTTAATGTGTCCCGAACACTGATTTGCCACAGCGAATGCGCTATTGTGTGCCAGAAGAGCAAAAACACATTTCTGCCAGGATGTGAAAAATGACAGCTGCACTGATCATAAGGAGGTATGGGAAAATGGCAATGTTGAAAATCTGGAGTGAAAATATTGCAAAGTTGCGAAGGTATGAGTATGTGTGGAAACTGCGAAACATGTTCGTAACACACTAATTTTATGGAAGTTTGTCACCAAATTTTCAGCATAGGCATTTCAGGACCTCTGATAAGGAACAGTTTGCTGTCATTTCCATAATGTGTCCAGAATGTGGATTTCCCACAGCGACTGCGTTATTTCACACCAGAACTGCGAAAATTCGTTTCGGCCAGGATATGAAAAATGACAGCTGTACTGTTCATAAGGAGGTGCAGAAGAATGGCAATGTTGAAAATCTGGAGTGAAAATATTATTAATTAGTGAAATTATGAGCATGCGTGCAAACTGCACAACACATGCTTGTAACACAGTCATTTTATGGAGTATCATCACCAAATTTTCAACATAGGCATTTTAGGACCTCCGCTCATGAACAGTGTCACTGTCATTTTCTTAATCTGTCCCAAACACTGATTTCCCAGAGCGACCACACTATTCTGCGCCAGAAGTGGGAAAACACATTTTGGCCAGGATGTGAAAAATGACAGCTGTACTGTTCACAAGGAGGTTTTTTAAAAATGCCAGTGTTGAAAATCTGGCATGAAAATATTGCAAATTTGTGAGAGTTCTGCAGTGCATAGCAACTGCACAGTATGCAGCTAAATAAAACAGTCATTTTTTGGATTTTTCCACCAAATTTGCAACATAGGCTTTTTGAGAGCCCACCTCATGAACACTGGCACTGTCATTTCATTAATTGGTCCTGAAAGGGGATTCCACACATAACCGCAAAATCACCTTTCAGGGCCCAATAACGCCATAACAGTGGCAGAATTCATGAGGAGGGGTCCCAAAAACCCCATGCTGAAAATTTGGTGTCAGAATTCCCAAAAAGTTATACAGCTTACCGGCATTTCCTCAGTTCGTGGTCGGCTTTGAAGAGTGCAGATGTGTTCCCGGTCCACCGAAGATTATCACGCCGGACTCTGGATGTAAGTATGGGGTGAGGGGGGTGTAGGGAGGCAGGGTGTGCAGTGGGTGGGCGCGGGTTGTGGGGGGGCAGGGAGACCACAAGGGACCATTTTATTTACAGGTTTAAAAAAAATTGCAGGACTTTTTTTTCTTTACAGGGGCATTGGGCATGCTGGGGTGGGCTCTGTGTGCCCACTGAATGTTTGGGGTGTGCAACCAACAGGGGTTGGGCACCCTGTTGGCACCAAAGTGGGGGCGCAAGAGCCGAGGGGATTGGGCACCCCTCGGCACAACTCTCCCACTACTGTTTCGGGGGGATCTGATGCTGATGGGGAGTGGGCTCCCCTGTTGGCACATCTAACAGGGAGGGGGGCCATAATGCCAATGGGGAGTGGGCTCCCCCATTGCAAGTCAACTAGCACCGGGGATGGATGCTGATGGGGATTGGGCACCCCCTCAGCACTGGGGCCAGATTAATATTGTTTGTGAACATGGCAGCAAGGCACCACCGTGTTCACAAACAATATTTCAGTAACAATGTTCCGTCCAGCAATGATGGGTCGCTCCCTCATTGCAGCAAATCGCTGATGCTGCAATGACAAGGTGGCCCCTGATTGCAGTGGCTGAAATGTTTCAAGGTTGTGGCATGCTGGCTGAACTAGTGTCAGCAGCAGTGTGCCATGACATTGGGGAAGCCGGGCCAAAGCCTTTACAGGCTGTTGGGGCATTACGGCTGCTGCAGTGCGGCCTGCTGCTGCTTATGGAAAGTTGCCGCAATATGTTTCTTGCGCATGCTTGCAATAAACATAAAAATTGCACAAACAGTTTTCTCATAGATGAAAATTCAAATGGAACTCTTGCAGGCTCCAGTAGTTTCTCTGAATGGTAGCTGTGGGACAATGGTATACAGCCTGTACTAAGTTTAGACATTTCTGATTGACCCCATCACCCTCAACATGTGCTAAAGATGGTCCCACTCATTCCCATCGAAGGTCTGTTTATGATCAATTGAGACTACCACTGTGCAGTCCTCTGAGTTCCTCTCTCTCCCCCCCCCAGCCAGAACTTACATAAGCCTCCAGATGTTTGATGGTGTTCCCCTCCATTTCACAGAACCTGCTTGATCTGCATGTACTAGCTTGGGTAGCACCTTTTCTATCCTGTCTGCCAATAATTTGGCATAAATTTTGAAGTCTGCTTTAAGCAGCCAAATCATCCTGTAACAGGATAATGAGTCTCTAGGTTTGCCTAGCTTGGGAAGCACTGTTATCATGGTATTCATAAAACTGTCTGGGAGTTTACCCTTTTTGAATGCTGCCTGTAAGATCTCAAAATAGTGGGCCAAGGATAGTGAGAGCCAATATCTTACAGAGATCTATAATAACGCCAGCTGGTCCTGGGGCTTTCTCCATATTTAGGAGCCATATGGCCCTCAGTATCTCCTGTTTTGTTATGGGGACCTCTAGCTCTTGGGCCTCTTCTGTACTGAGCTATTGTAGGTTGTTGCAGTAGAAGAGAGAGGAGTTATGTTTTCTACCAGTTCCGGGTTTCCCACTCCCTTTGAATATTAGTTGGAGAAGTAAGAGTAAGAGACAAAGTCATCCTTTATTTCTTTATGTTTTGTCTTGATTGCTCCCTCCAGCTGCTTGATGCCTTGTAAGTACCTTTGGAGGCCTTCCTGTTTTAATTGATACGTTGATAGCTTCCCACAATTCTTACACATTTCATAGAACCTCGCCTTCTCAAATCTTAGGGCTTTTTTCTATTTTTTTGGTATATAGCTCATTGTATTCAGATTTTAAGTCTGTCAGCTCTCTATACTGAGCTTAATCTCTTACCTGTTTAAAGGCTTTTTCTACCTCCTGGATTTTGGTTTCCAGGGTCCCCATTTGTTTCTGCTCTCTTTATTAATTTTACTGGATAGGAAACTGGCTAGTCGGGTGTGTACAGACAATGATGGTTGTGGGGGAGATCTCATCTCCCAGAAGAGGCATTAGCAGGGTCCTACAGGGATTGGTGCTGGGCTCACTCCTGTTTAACACTTATATCTCAAACATCAGAAGTGGTATCAGGAGCAAGATGAGCCTCTTTGCTGATGACTCGAAGCTGTGGGCAGTGGTGGATGGGGAGGAGGGGAAGTTGGCCCTCCAGGAGGACTTGGCGACTCTGTGAAGGGGGTCACATACCTGGAAACTAAAGTTTAATACTGGGAAATGCAGGGTTCTTCACCTGGGGGCCAAAAACCTGGCTCATGTGTACATCTTGGGAGGAGAGACACTATAGGTTTCTAGGGAGGAGATGGACCTTAGGGTGATGGTGGATGCCAAAATGAATAACTCAGAACAGTGTAGAAGGGCTGCAACCCAAGCAATTAAAATGCTGGGGTGCATAGCCAGGTGGATAACCTCTGGGAGCCGAAAGATGCTCCTTCTGCTGTATAATTGCCTGGTTAGATCACACCTAAATACTACATGAGGTTTTGGCATCCTTACTTAAAAAGGGATATTGCTCTTCTGGAGATGGTCCAGAGGAGGGTGACTAGGATAATACAGGGTCTAGGGGAAAAGCCCTATAGGGAGAATCTTGAGGAGCTCAACCTGTATGAGGTATGTGATGCTGAATTAACTTAATTCACCCAGTCCCAGTGGAGTTTCGCATAGTACCCCTCTGCCAGGTGTATTTCATGCAAGTAGTCTATACCAGCTCCTTGGTGTTTTAATTGAGTTAACAATCTCTTACGTTTGATGGAGTAGTTCACTCGTTTAATATTCCTGAGATGATATTTATTTTCTCACCTGTTTCTCATAGCCATAACACATTGCTCAGTTATGCTGCCAGGAATGTTTTGTACCCATTGTGGTACTAGTTTTCTAAGGGAGGGGGGGTGCAAGGAAGCCTGATTTTACAGAGGTCTACAAAAACACACATAACAAAATTGATTTTAACCATATCCAACACCTCAATCTCGTGGTCAATGAAGCCTTGAACTTTAGACCATGGGACTGGTACTCAGTAGAGGGATTCCATCTCCCCTATGAGATTTGAACTGAACCTATGGTACCATGAATGAAGGGACTGGGATAGGAAGAAACCCATTACCACCTTCCCTATCCAATCCTTTGTGAAAAGTAACCTCTGAGTATGGAGCCTGTCTGACATTACTTTGGAATTAGAAGGAACTAGTGACCTGGTGTAGTGCACCTCCACAGAGCTCCTCTTTGCAACTTAAGTACTGTCTGTAGTGAGCTCTAGTCCCTTAGTCTGCAGTTCTGGTCTTGGGGGCATGGAGAGAAAAAATACAGCAGCGTTGGTTTCAGATTGGAGATGGATGTACTGTCTCAGTTTCTTATTCTTCTGCTCTGGAATGGTGGAAACTAGGTCCACACGGGAAGGAGGCCACCCTAAATAACTCCCCCTACCCCCACAGCTTCCGGCAAGCATGGTTGTCAGGCTGCTGTCCCTTTGAGAGTATGTGTCCCCCTCTAAACCCAGACATCTTTTCTTTCATCCCTGCTCTCCAAAAATTAGGTATCTAGCATATCAATTATTTTAAAAATGACTGAGTCTTGACTTATGACAGTATAACTGAGATGCTTTTACTGCTGTTTGTATCAGTGCATTCACCTTCCTCCCCCAGCATTATCATCCTCTCTCAAGTTTCTTTCAAATGGATTCAGGGCTGTACAGGAATAAAGATCATTAGGAGCGTGCATCGCTCATCCCGCCCCCTCCTTCATATTTGGCCTTAATGTCCCCTTTTAACGTTTGCATTCTGTCCATACGTCAGCTTGTTGGGCATTCTCTTGTGCCCAGTTTAGAACCAACAGTTAGTGTTCCAGTTCTCTGTTTTAGGCACAAAAAATAAGTCTGCACTGTATTTCAAGTGGCGTGGTGGCATACATTATCTGATAATAGCACCGCTGCTGATTTACTTGCCACCCTGTCACTTAGTTTAAAGTAGGAATGTTCTGGCACCGTTTGAAGTCCTGAGCAAGAGTTTACCAAGCCGACTATTATTTAAGCAGAAATAAATGTTTTTGAATCATAAATCTCTCTCAATTAGCCATTACGGGAAGGAGTTCAGTAACTGAAAGTGGGAAGAGGATTATCTGGTATCCCTCCATACCCTCCCCTTCCCCAGAAAAAAAACACTGACACGTCTTGGAGAAAATGGCTACAGTCATGTGTTTTTTGAATAATATTCCAGATAAAGAGCAGCGTCCATATCCGGGAGGATCAACTGCCCTTGGTCATAATGGCCATGGCTGCCTGGCCACCCCCATCAGGCACCACTAGCCTTGCAGGATAGATGTACTTATTGCAGATGGGCTGTGACCCCTTCCCCAGGTCAGGGTACTCAGTTTCTGCCTCCATGATGACCAGAGTGGATCACAAGCCCTTCAGATGAACTCAGCTCATCACCACCACCCTTACCTCTATTCCTTCTCATAGTGATCTTCCAAAGACACCACAGGATGGACAACGTCCTACCCCCAAGCTGCTTGCTCCGCCAATTACTCCAAGACCCACTCAAGTGCCCCTAGCCACAGCTCTAATCCACTCTTGGTCAAAAGTCCTGTCTTGGCTACCGTGATATGACCAGATGCCTGAATCTGGCTGTTTCACCACGGTCCCCTCCTAGTGCCTGCATGACCGCCCTCATCTCCCTGTTGATCCAAATGCAGCCCGTGTTGAGAGGGGCCACCTCCTCCCCATTCGGCCAACTAGACATCTGGATCAGCTGGGACCAGCTGAGGGTGGTATGTGGCCCCCATCCTCTAATGATTTGAAAGTCCTCCTTCATAGCCAGCAGCAAGTCCACCATTTTCCGGCTTCCCAAATCTTCCCCTCTGAGATGTACCACCAAGATCTCCAGGATATGCGGGGTCCGCCCTTCCTCCCTCAGCAGGGGGAGCAACTCATCCCAGCGCATGTGATCCAACCCCAGCTATCAGATGTGGACCCTTGGATGACCCTTCTTCTGGGGCTGCCTCCCTGCCCCAGACACCACTCTTACTGCTGCTTGCTGTACGAAAGCCTGACCACAGATCTAGATTGATCCACTGACCTCTGGGGACCCTGGAAGAAACAAATGCTGTTATTGTAAATGTGGGAGAACATACCTTAAGAACGCTTGAGATCTCCAGTGCCCCAGTATCTAGATCTGTCCATCCACCCACTCCAATCTAATGACATTTGTGGCTGCCCCAATCCTGAAAAAGTGTGTCCCAAACTCCTTTGGGTTCAACCCTACCTCCTGCACCACTCTGGCCAAAATAGTTCTAAACTGATAAGCTGTGACGGGCTTGCCATCCGCATGCTGAAAGAATGCCCCCTTCTTTTGGGATTTGCAGCCATATATGCCTGCACTCTGTCTTGGACCTTCCAAAACACCCCAGGTGGTGCCTCCACCAAGCACCAGTGGCCCTTCTGCTCCTGATCTGTTTTGCTCTTTCTAAGCCTCACCCATGTGCCCCTCTCATTTGCTATAACATCTCCTAACTCCAACCCGATGATCTTCATAAATTGGGTGGGCTGCATTTACTCTGATACTCTGAATGTCCCACAAAAGGCCACCAAAAACATGGTGTCAAACAGCAGTGCCTTAAATGGGGTCCAGCAAACCCTGGGCAGAATGCCCGCAGATACCTTCAAGGATTGCTGGAGTGATGGGGCATCTCTTGTTCTGGTGAGAAGCCAATGACTTCCCCCACCCTTCTAGTACTTTCCTCACCTTGAAAATCTTCATATTGTCGGTGACCCCCAGAGCCCTAGAGAACCATGACAAGCCAGCGAGGCATCTGCCCACCACCCCTGGTGAGACCCCATTCTGCTCTGACAGCATGATATACTTGCACAGCTGTTCTACCAGAATGGGTCAGTCTTCCAGCCAGCCCTGCTGTTCCTGCATGCCCAGGTAGTGTTCTACCCTTTCCTGTATACTTCCCTTATCCTCAGTGCAATGGAATTACTTATGCATTTCCAAGTCGAGATATCATTACCCTAAACAAAAAGGGGGCTAGCTTCCACGGCCGCTGCTCTGCAACTAGAGCCAGCTCCCAAGAGTATTGCCACTGTGAACAAGATATAAAGCATCAGCAATTCCATTGTCAGCACCGGGTATGTGTATGGCCTTGAATGTGATGTTCAACAGCAAACATTATAGAACAAAGATGCACATCAAGTCCCCCATTGGGCCCTTCAGCCCCAGTTGCCCATTGATGATGTGTACCACCCCCATGTTATCTGACCGGAATAGGATCTTTCGGTCCCTCAGCTGTGGCCCACATAAGCACAGTGCTACCACTATGGGGAAAAATTCCAGTAGCGTGATGTTGGTGTGCAACCCCACCTCCGTCCACTCAGGTGGCCAGCTCCCCGTACACCACTTCTCCTGGAAGTACATCCCAAACACCAGGCCTCCTTCTGTATCTGTCAAAAGCTAAAGTGGTTTCCCTGTCGATGGCCTGCCATAACAACACACCATTGAAGTGGCCAAGGAAGACCTTCCACATCTGTAAATCCTCCCGGAATCCGCAGCCCATGGTGTGGTTTGGAACACCCCTTTCCCAGCTTGGCCATACGCCGCAGAAAGGTGTGGCCCAATGGGGATGACCCAACATGCAAAACTGAGGTGTTCCACCAGCTGTTGCAACTGTCATAAGATTACCTTTCCTGCCCCCACCATGGAGTCCACCATGCGCCTGAGCCCAGTAACCTTCTCCTACAGCTAGCAGCAAAGCCTGTTGATGGTGTCAATATCAATCCCCAAAAAGACCAAGACCCTTGTTAGGGATTCCATTTTCCACAGGGCCAGAGGCACCCCAAAATCCTGACAGAATGCCACAAAGGTGGCCAGCGTGTTTTTCGCAGGTGGCCAACCCATCCAGCCCAACAAACTAGAAGTCATCAAGATAGCAGACCACCACCTGATTACCTGACTGCTTCTAGTCACCTAATGGAGGAAGCAACTGAATTTCTCAAATACTGCGCATGTCACCGTGTACCCCATAGGCATGCAATTGTCCAAATAATATTGCCCTTCAAATTTCATGTCCAGCAGCTCCCTGTCATCTGGGTGGATGGGAGGCAGCCTGAACACTGACTCTAAGTCTGACTTCACCATGTGTGCTCGGGGACCTGCCCCGTGCACTACCTCTACTACCCTATCAAACTATTCATGTTGCACTGTCATATAACATGGGTCAGTGTGATCAGTCACTGAGTCCCCTTCTGGGTAGGATAAGTGATATATCATTCTGAATTCCCTGGTGCTTTCTTCGGTACCAGGCCAATGGGTGATACCCGCAGTTCCGGGCATGGTGGAGCACTGAATGGCCCGCTAACCCTCCCCAACCACCTCTGCTTCTCAAGTTTGTCCCAGACAACCTGTGGATGATCCCACACAGATCTCAGGTTCCCAGCTTCATGCACCACCCCCCGGGCCTTTGTATTGGAGCTTGAAACCCACTGTGAGTCTGTCTTCCAATAGGTTTGCAGCCCCCCCTGTCTGGGTACTGGGCCAGCCATGAGCTAATCCTGTCCACCCTTACCGGGGTGGGCAGGTTTGTTGCCTTGTGGTTTCCCTGGCTTCTTGTACACTCCCCTAAATCCCCCTTTCAGGGAGCATGGAGAGACGCACTGGATGAAGGGGTGTTGTTGTCTGCAGACCGTGCAGATGTGCCAAAAACAACATGCAGTCTGAAAGCACTTTGCCTGTTTGTAAGCATAGTATGCCTGCATTGGGGTAGTGCCTCCCTCAGCCTTCTGTGGTATGGCCGGCTGCAGCGGCAAGCCGCTGTCAGAGTGCATTACCCTCCCCTCATGCATGATGTCCACAAAGAGCGTCATGTCCATGGTCCCCCACCGGAGGGTACTGTCTCCTGCCTCCTCCACCTAAGCTCTTCATCATACTCCAGCCACACACACCCCTTCCTGCATTGCATGAGGGTGATCCTATTCTGGTAGGTGTATAACCACAGCCCTTGGTCCTTGTCTACCAGCAGGATAGTGCCCGCATAGATGGGGAAGGTCACAATCCAATTTTTGAAGGTGTGAGGCACCTTTGACAGTTTCTTGTCGGAGTCTTCCCCCTTCTCCTTCTTTTTCTCCTCCCGCTCAACAGGCCTGTTTAGCAGGGAGAACATGCCCATGTACTCCCTGTTCCTGATTTGTTGACAGACTTTGTCCATCAGGTATGACCCCAATTGCTTGTCTAGCCCAGCATAGGAGCTCGGCAGTGTAGGAGGAGCCTCAGAAGTAGCTGGGGTGACTGCAGGTGCCACCTCAGCATCCATGTCCTTTGCTCCTGCTTTGTCCACTATCACCGACATCAGGTCCAGAAGCCTGTCCAGTTTAGCTTCCATCCCCGTTTACCCTATGCCGCCTGCTGAGGGGAACCCTTGGACCCTTTCACCTCTGGTAGCATCCCGCCTGGGGAGTGCCAACCTATTCCTCCCTTCTGCATCCCCAGACCCATCCTGTTCCCATTCTCAACACCCCAGGGCTGCGTTGAGTACCTGAAGCACATTGCCATCTCTCAGCTGCCATACCTCAGTATGCTGCTTACCTCCCCCAGCTGTCCTGGGTACCTTCACTGGGATTGCCACCCTGGCCTTCACTGGCCACTTCTTTGAGGGCACACCTACCTCCGCCACTGGCATTGCTAGGCCATCCAGTCCCTCCAGGCAAGCTTCCAGCCATGCTGCCGCTTTCTTCTGGTACATCTCCCGTAGCTGCAACTCCAGGTGCTCCATGGCCTTTGCTGATGGCTTCCTCTAGCAGGCCAACATACTACCTGCAAAACACTGGAAACCTCCCATCCCCAGAGACTGGTTAGATGGGCCAACACACCACACTATTGGGCCCCGGCTGCTATTGGGAACCGTACTCTTCCTTCTGTTCCTGTTTTTTTTTTTTTGTGTATACCCCTTGTCCCCCACTGCAAAGAGTTACCCCCTGTGGTTGATACGGTTCCCCCAACCCCCAATACCTCTCCGTACTCCTCCTGCACCCTGCCTCATGCTTCATTTGCTGCCAGAGGCTCCCTCAGCTGAGGGAGGGGAGTGGTCTTTTATATATTTTCTCCAGTTTTTTCTTTTTTTGTCTCCCTCTTTATTATTATAATTTATTTTGATAATCCTATTAACTATATAGTATGTGGGCTTCACCGTAAGAGGTTTGAGATATTGCACTAAGTGCTTTCTTTAGCATGACAAGCCTCTGAAGAGTGTCAGAAGTGATATTGATAGTATGGGGACAGATTTATTATTATTACTTTTTTTGATAATCCTATTAACTACATAGGGTTTATGTGAAGTCAGCGACCTTGTGAAGGTGACCCTCAGAGGCGGCGAGAAACAGTTTGCACCCTGACAGCCCTAGGCGCATGGAAGCAGGTGCCGCGGACTAAAATACTTGCTTTCTGTGGGGGCTGTTTCACCCTCCCATGCAGGATGGCCCTCACCCCCTACTTACAAGGATTCTCAACTCCAGGGGGTGCATATCAGATGGGGGATGCAAAAGCTGTAATAAGATTCTGGGCCAGGCGCAAGAAAGCACAGTAGCGCGGATGACCCAGACCGAGACAGAACCCCAGCACCATGAGCAGAGGCCAACCCGATGCCACAAGCGCGGCTTGGCAGATGACCGCAGTGCCACCCCCTACATCCCTCCACCCTCCCAGGCCACACCTCACCATGCTCGCCCCCTGAGCATGCACACGTGAGGACATCCTGTTGCTAGGTCGCCCACCCCACCACATGCAGTCACCCTCCCTGCCCCCTTGCCTTTTGGGCTTTCTCCCATATCGCATCACTGTTTCGGACGCCGCCGAGATTCAGGCTCCCACCTCATGTGCTCCCACTATATAGTACGTGGGCTGCATCATCCTTTGTGGCAAGGGGGTCCCCTAGCTGCCCTGCACCAATGTAACATGTGGGAATCCACCCTGTTCTGTCTGAAGTAATTGCAAAGCTGCCGCCCCACCTCGAACCCGAAACTCGCAACCCTCCAGTATCTTGGCTGGTGCCCTGCATCAATCCTCCCTGCTCCCAATTCCCTATGGAGCTTATGTCCACATTTACTTATTTATATGTTAATGTATACTCTTATCTTATTTTTCTTTCTTTTTTTTATATGACAATTCAAACAGCCCTCCATACTGGGCCCCGTGAGATCCCAAAGGGGTTGGCTGATGCTTGGCTTGTGCCATTCCCAAGCTTGCCGCAGAGAGTCTCATGAGATCCTGGCAGCCAATCAGTGCATGGGCCAGTCTCACAAGACCACTCCCATAGCCCATGAACTTCCAAGCAAGAGATCCCCTGACCGTGCAGCAGAACCTCACCTCTCTAACTCCCAGGAAGACTAGCCCTGCCTGATTTCCATCAAGGGACTGTGGAGCCCCCAAATATTACCACCCACATATTTCAGATGGGGATCTGCCTACCCCCACCAGAGCACTCTGGTTCAACTGAGTGACCGGCCTCCTCCCCTGACCCAGGATCCACTGTAGGGAAGCTGCCCCAGTGCATAGATCAGCATAATGCTGGGAGACCCCAAACCCTGCATCCAGTGCCATGACCAGCTGTGCCACCATATCCCTGCCATTTTGACTTACTGAGGGAGCAGCTGAAGGACCAAGCCATGCCTGGACCCACCGGAGACACTGACCATAGGGACCATACCACCACACGCACAGGTAACCCACATCATGGAAGCACATTCTGATTCAAATGGTGCTTCTGCCTCACGTTTGCTCCTAGATGTGCCTGATTTTTTTTTTATAGTGGACCTGACAAGGACGCTAGGCAAGGGTGACCTGTAATTAAATCCTTGTGCAATTGGGGCAACACTGCCCACAGTGAGGACCTGGTTGTTTTTCTCCCTTGTCCTGACCACCCCAGTCCCCAGGCCTGGCAATCCACTTGGCCTACTGGACTCTTAGTTGGCTTCACAAAGTGCCCACACATCCTGATCCTTGCAGGGCAAGAGGAGAAGGTTCTATGTGATAACGGCGAAAGCCTAAAGGTGATCGCTGTTACAGCGAAATCAATGTGCCGAAAATGTTTTTCAGCATTCTGACATCCCTGCACACAACAAAACAGCACCAGGGACTTAGTTTTGTAATGTTTTCTGTGGGGGGCTGTGCCCCCATGCCCCCCCAGATGGCTTTGCCTCCTGCACCCCCTACTAAAGTTCTTAACTCCAGGTGGGTGCATGTCAGAAGGTGAAAACATTAAAAATAAAAGGTGTGGGCAGGCGCAACAAAAATGCACCAGCAACTGGACCGAACCTGGTACCCTGCTAACTAATGCGGCAGCCACCACCATGCCAAAGGGATTGTACGGCAACTGACCAAAGCACCACCCCCATCTCTTGCTATGCGTGCCTGCTCCCACCCCCAACGCGTGCAGATGTATAGTGACAGGATGTCACTATAGTCACGCACCCCCCCATTCAGCCGCCGTATCCTGTTGTTGCCATTCAAAAATGTGCTGGGGCGGGAGTCATTGTTATTGTCAGTGCCCTTCACCCAGTGCCCTCATAATGGGATACCAAGGAGAAAGAGGAGGGACTGCTGGCTACCAACCATAGAAATTTTTCTCCTCCCCCACCCAACATGATGTGACTCCCCCCTCCCAAGTGGGAAGCCTTAGTGGTTCAATGTCCAATCCCCGGACCTTGTCTTTCCCCTTCAGGATCACCTCTAACTTCCCCCCTTCCCTCCTCCTTCCCAGGTCCAGGGGAGGATAGCACCAGATAAATTACAGCTGCTGCCATCTGTTGCTGCTTCCGAAGGCACTTCAGCATTCGATCTTTACACTAAATATCAAAGTCTAAACTGCACAATGGAAAAAAATGTACTTCTCTTTGTTCTAATTTTTAATTTGTTCACAACTTGTTGAGCTTTGTTGGGCTTGGTAAAAAAAAATATGTGCAAACTATCCACCTTTATTCTTAACTCTGCCAGCCGTAACAGTGCAAAAGAAATGTTCTTTTTCTTTAAAGCATTTTTGACTTCTGTGAATCCTCACCTTTTATTGAATAGCTCTGACCTGATATCTGGGTAGACTTCAAATAGGCTATTGTTGCACTGAATCCCTCTTTCCTTTTGGGCTTTCCTCATTATCCTCTCTTTGTCTGCATAGTGGTGGAGTTTCATCATGACAAATCTCAGCTTTTTGGTGGGGGACAGTTTTCCTTGCAGAGTCCAATGAGTCCTGTTGATATCCATGTTGCCTTTATAACTTTCTGGAGCAAGGAACTCTTTAAGCAACAGCAGCTTACTAAATAATTCAGTATTCCATCTTCAAATGCTCTTCTTGACTGTGGTTTTCTTTTTGTTGTTAATATTTTTATTGAAAAGTGTTCAACTTACAAACTATCAAGCAGACAATATGAGAAATGTAAAACCAACAGTGTGGAAAAAATGCAAAGTAGAAGAGTACCATAAGCAAGAGGTCTACAATATTTGGACTTTCATAGTCAAATATTGCAATACAGATGCCTTTACCTTTTTATGATTATAGCATATGACAGGAGGGTAGCAACAGATTGGGAAGACAGATTATTGAACCATATTAACTAGGAAGTGCTGTAGTCAGGTCTTGCACATATCCTAACATACAGAACTAGAAGCTACTTACAAACCAGTACATCTACTAAATGGGTTTAGCTGGCACCTAAATATTTTGTCTCGTATCTACTCTGAAGGCATAAAGTTTAGGTTGTATTGCCAAGGCTCTGTGTTGCCAGGAAGGCCAGTTCTCAAGTCGTGATTTGTCTGTCAGAAAACCTTTGACCAGCTCCCGTAGGGGGAGGGGCACTGTGTGTCTGTGGGAATATAGCCCTGTCTAGAAATTTCCGGAAGGGGGCCCACACCCCGATGAATTAGGTGGTTCTGCCACTTCAGGGCGCCAGTGGTAGTGTGCCTGGTCATTACTGCGTCAAGTGGTAATTTCACCATCCTCACCTTGCCCCCTGCACCCCCACACCCTCTTTTTCTAATTATTCTAATGCTGGGGGGGATGGATCTCAGGGACGTGGTGGCAAATCCGAAAATCAATGCCGGCACCCTAATGCCCTGTAAGGGAATTGGGCCAGTGTACCAGAGATGAAGTGGCTTATCTGTTCAAATTTTCCAAGCTGTGACAAATTTGCAAACAATTCAGCTTGGCTGGGAATTTCAGTGCTCCTCTGTTGTCAGAACAGGAGTCATTTTGGCTTCTAGATGTATCACCTGCACACATTTCTTCTCTTGAGGTTTATGATCTGTGGGGTGAAAAATCTAAGAGGGCAACTTTTTGTGACAGAGTGTATTTGCAAGATAGTATGTCGCTAATGAAGCTGAAGACCTGGTACTAGTAAGGGTATAAGTGTGGACACTGCCACAGTACATGGAGTAGGGCTCCCCTTGGTTGTCCACAACACCAGTAGTGGTCATTGTGGAGCAGGTGTGCTGCAAACTGAGTAGAAGGATTTTTTTTTTTATTGCTTTATAGATAAGGCCTGCCCTACCTTTAGGAGATTTTAGCTAGACCTTCAGGTGCTGACCAGGGTATAGCAGGGGTGTCAATAACGTTGCCCTAGTAAGGGTCAAGGCACTACAGACCTGCAAGAATCACCAGAAGTCCCATGGGTTGAAGCCAAACCTGTACTGGAGATTAAGATAGGTGTCAAGGGAGTGGTGATCTGGTGCAAGAAGATCATGTAAGGTGTGGGTGCCAGATAATTGGACAATTAAACATGGCTCCTCCTATCCAGATTTTAGGGTTGTTCCACATAGGAGTTACAGCAGGGCGGGCCAGGTCAACAGACATCTGTCCTTAGAGCAGAGCCCAAAGTTTTAGAGAGTGGTCTACTGTAGGGTGTGGTTTTGCTTTTGGGGTTTTGGTGTGAAGAATCTGGTGGCAGGTGCACCTCCTCCCAGATGGTGAGCTTCAAGGGAAGTCCAGAGCAGAGATGCAGCTGTTTGAGATATGAAAGCTTCACAGTAGCTGGGTCATGTGAAAGGTCCAATAATACCCTTTGAACCATTGAAGGTTCCACCTTCCCTGTTTTCTGTGAGAGTGGAGCTTAGTGTGGCTATAACAGGGTTGCTTCCCTTCCAAAATGAAGTTCCCAAGCATTGCATCTGTCTTGTTGAACCACTTCTGTGCAACAAGCAGAGGCATGTGTGAGAGAAGACTAAATATTTTTGGGGCAGTGACCATTTTATTAGCTTCATTCTTCCCTACCATGGACAACTGGAGCTGCTTTCAGTGGTCACATTCAGTTTGTAGCTCTTGTAGCAAGGGGTAAAGTTGAGGGCACACATTTTATCCATGTTTGGGGAGAAATAGATGGCTTTTGAGAATGACTCTGTCGCTAGTATGAATGGGGGGATGAGGGGCACCACTGCTGTGTCCCTTTAGCTAGCGGGAATTCATCAGTAAGAGTAGGATTTGTAAGAATCTTGGCCATAGGGTTGGTGTATGGGGTGTGAACAAAGCTTGGAAGCCTGGACCAAAGCCCATACTATGTAGTACCCTGTAGAGGTACCCCACTCCACTGAGACAAAAGCTTTCTCAAAATCTATGGCAATGGCTGCTGCAGGGGTGGGGCATCTCTAGCAGAGTGTATATGGTTCATCAGTGGTTAAAGGGGACAAAACCTTTTACAGGTACATAAGTGAAAAAAGAAAGACAAAGGGAGGGATAGTGAGACTGAAAAGGGAGGATGGGAGTCGCGTGGAGGATGACAACAGTAAATCTGACATATTGAACAGGTATTTCTGCTCAGTCTTTACTGAGGAAGAGGGGGGTAATGGGTCTGAAGGGAGTACAAGGGTGTGAATGGTGCAGAAATGGACACAAGTCCCTTTACACGAGAAAGGGTCCTGAAGGAACTGGAAGTAATAAGAGTTGACAAAGCAATGGGGCCAGATGGGGTGCACCCAGGGTCCTTAAAGAACTAAGAGAGGTGGTGGCTGAACCTCTGGCTATCCTGTTTAGCCAATCACTGGAAACAGGGGAGGTACCCAAAGACTGGAGGACAGCAGATGTAGTCCCCTTACACAAAAGTGGGAACAAAGAGGAAGCAGGGAACTACAGACCAGTCAGCCTCACCTCGGTAGTGGGAAAGATCATGGAAGCACTTCTGAAGGAGAGATTGGTGGAACATCTGGTTGTCAATGGACTACAGGACCCAAGGCAGCATGGTTTCACCAGGGGGAGGTCATGTCAGACCAATCTCATTGAATTTTTTGACTGGGTGACTAGGGAGGTGGATCAGGGGAGGGCAGTGGACATGGCCTATCTGGACTTCAGCAAGGCCTTTGACACTGTGCCACATAGAAGACTATTACACAAACTGGGGAATATGGGTGTGGGCAGGACAGTAGTGTGGATGGTAGGTAACTGGCTGGGTGGCAGGACACAGAGGGTGGTGGTAAATGGCTGTCACTCCACATAGGGAAGAGTGACCAGTGGGGTACCACAGGGATCAGTGCTGGGACCGGTCCTATTCAACATTTTCATCAGTGACATTGCTCAGGATCTAGAAGGCAGAATTTCACTGTTCGCTGATGACACAAAGCTCTGTAACAGAGTAGACACACCAGAGGGTGTAGACAGAATGAGAAGGGACATGCAGAAACTTGAAGAATGGTCAAGGGTTTGGCAGTTGAAATTCAATGCAAAGAAGTGCAAGATAATGCATATGGGGCACAAAAACCCTGGCACAATATATCAGTTGGGGGGTGAGGATATAGCATGCACCAAGCAGGAAAGGGATCTTGGGGTTGTCATCTCTGATGACCTCAAGGTAGGGAAACAGTGTGACAAGGCATCAGGTAAAGCAAATAGGATGCTGGGATGTATAGGCAGGGGCATCACCAGCAGGGAAAAGGGAGGTCATAATTCCGCTATACAAGACACTAGTGAGGCCCACCTGGAGTACAGTGTACAGTTCTGGAGACCATACCTACGTAAGGACATAGACAGGGTAGAGATGGTTCAGAGGATCGCAACAAAGATGGTGCATGGATTGCATCACAAGTCCTATGAAGACAGGTTGAAGGAACTGAACATGTACTCCCTGGAGGAGAGGAGGGAGAGAGGGGATATGATAGAGACATACAAGTATCTTACAGGGAGAAACAGAGTGCAGGAAAACACTATTTTTAAACGAAAAGATGTTCCAGGACTAGAGGGCATGGGATAAAGTTGGAGGAGGACGATTCAGAGGAAACATGAGAAAGAATTTCTTCACAGAACGGGTGGTGGACAAGTGGAACACCCTGCCAGAGGAAGTGGTGGGAGCTGAAACAATCACGGGATTTAAGAATGCATGGGATAGACATAAAGGAATTCTAGAGGTGAGGGGTAAGGGGAAACAGACTTCTAGAAAAACAAACTGAACTTACAAGCTCAAATGGGCAGACTGGGTGGGCCATAGGCCCTTATCTGCCAACACTGTCTATGTATCTATGTACCTGGCTCCTAAGGTAGTCTGAGCTTGGATGGTCTTTAGCAAATTCTACTTGTGAGGGGCAAATGAGGGAGGGGAGGATGTTTTCTAATCTGAGAACCAGGGATTTTGCATAGATTTTACTGTCTGCTGTGATTAGGGAGCTACACTGATAACTTGCTGGTGAGGAAGTGCCCTTTCTTTTCTTTGGTAGGTCAGTGATAGTGGTTGTGAGCATGGAGGGTGGAAAGGATCCACTGAGCTTAGATTCCTGGTATAGCCTACAGAGGATGGGGAATACCAAAAGGGTGATGATCTGCAGAAGATTCACTGGGAGACCATCTCCACCCAGTGCCTTGTGGAGACTAAGGATTTTAAGAGCCACTTCAGCCTCTCCAAAGGAAAGGTGGCATCTAGGGCATTAGCCTGCTCTGGGATCAAAATGGGGAGGTGAAGGGGCTGAAGGAAATTATCAAAGTTCTCCTCATCTGGTGAAGAGGGGGAGCTGTACAGTGTAGTGCAGAAACTGCATAGTTTCGATGATATGTGCAGCTGAGGTCCAAAATGCACTTTCGTGGTTTATGAGTCAACCAATATGTCTTTCAGCCTGCTGCATTTTTAGTCGATAGGCAAGAATTGTATAAAATTTTTCTCCATCCTCCAAGAAGTTATGTTCACTTAATAGAGTGAGTTCAGCTTTTCTGGCCAGAACTGTGTCACTCTCAAGCCTCAGCTTAACAATGGTGTGATGCAGTGATGAGCTGGTGTTAGTTTTGGGGAGGGATTTGAATTTGGCCTCTTAATTTTTGAGCTGGCTTTATAAGTCTGCTGTTTCTCCCTTTCTTTTCACCTATGTGAGGCAAAACAAATGATTTGGCCCCTGTCAGTGGCCTTATATGTCTCCCACAGTGTAGCCACACTGGTTTCCCCTGTATCAGTTAGTTGAAAAAATGCAGACGTTTCCTGTGTGAGCTACTCTAGACATTTCTGGTCCTAGAGATGCAGAGGGTCCAGGCACCATGTGGTGGAACGTTGTTGGGCAGGACCCCAGATCATATCTAGTTGGACAGGGGAATGGTCCAAGATGAGGAGGGGGTGATGCAGGCTTCTGTAACTAGATCCATGACCCCTGTGGAGGTAAGCCATAAGTCAGTGCAGATATATAAGCCATGGGCTGCAGAGTAGCAGGTGTAGTCCCAGGTCCTCAGATGGTGCTGTTGCCACATATCCATGAAACCCTGGTCTGTGAACAACAATGAAACTTCCTGCACTGCCTTTACATGGGGTTCAGCTCTCCTTTGATTTCTGTCCTGTGTTGTGTCTAGGGTGAGGTTAAAATCTCCCCCCATGACTACTTGGGCACTGGCAATACTGAAGTGCAGCAGCTTGTCTGCCAGCTCATGAAATAAGGCAGGTGAATCAGAGTTAGGAGCATAAAGACTATCAATTATCAGGGGACCTGCATCAGTAACAAATTGCCCTGATACCCACCTGCCTTCTGAATCTGTAGCACTGTTTCCAAGTTTCCAGTTAATAGACTTATGTATTAAAATTGGACCCCCTTTTTTAACAGCTATCAAACTGTGAATCTCTATGCCCACCCATTCCTGTCTGAGTTTCTGAGCTTCAGAGTGCAGCAGTTTGGTCTCCTGTAGGAGAGTGACTTGAGAGCAGAGCCTTTTAGATGGGATAGTACCTGTTTGCATTTCACAGGTGAGTTCAAACCCCAGACATTCCAGGTATGCATTCATATGTCACAAATATTTTAGGCTGAAATAACGAATGCCATGGCCCTAATTATCAGTAAGCCTGCAGGCACTGGAGGGTCAAATGGCAAACACAAGAGTCTCCAATACAGGTAGGTGTTATGAGAAGCCATACATCTAGATCTCCAACTTTATGGGATCAATGCAGAGTCAGTGAAACATTTTATTTATTATGTCTAGGATTACAACATACCTTTGAGCCAGGGCTCTTTTACAAAGGTTCCACGTCTGAAACAGTACAATACTGAAAATAAGGAACATAACATGTTAATAATGGGAGAAGAACAATGCAGTACACAGAATAAGCTGTACTAGTGTGAGATAACATAGGAAAAAACAGGGTAAAATACAAGATTGGAGAGGAGAGGAGAGGAGAGGTGGGAAGAGGGTGCAGCAAGGGGAGGGGGTTACACAGGGGGAGGTAGGAGCAGGTAGAGGCGTTGTCAACAACACAGAGCGGAAAGTGTCATAGTCAAACATAATGGGGAAACTTAGGCGTAGACAGGCATTCTAAATCTCACAGTAACTATAGTAAAAAGAATAGAAGAAGCATGCATGTCAAATAGCAATATACATAAAAAAGACCATTAGAGTCAGGGAGCACCTGCCTTCTCAGGACTGGTGGAAGTTTCTATGTACATCAAGTAGCGGTAGACAGGAAGCAAACAGAAATCCCCCCCCCAGCCCTAGTCCCTCTGTGGAAAGAGGGATTTCATTCCAAACAATAGATGGTGGTAGTTGTGTACTAGTCCTCAGGGCAGAAGCTAGAGTTAGACTGCAAACCCATTGAGAGTAGATTGTATTTTTTGATATCTTGCCTGGATTGTGGAGGTTCTATACCTCCATTAATGCTGCAGTGCTGCAAAGCCCCTATGGGCTGGCTGAGTGATTTGAGCTTGCTGGATCATAGGGATAGCACTAATAGCCCTCTATCTTTGACATGCTGGGCACCCCCCAAAAAAACTGCATTGTGGGTGTTAGATATGAGGTTTTGATGGCACAGATTATAAGATGGGTTAGGGATGAGATGCATTGACTAAAGAAGGGATGCATTTGGGCTGGAGGGGTGTATAAGCTGAACAGCCATGTCAGGTATAAGGCTGTAAGGTGATAATTTAGCTGCAGCCCTGGTTGTTGGTAAGGTTCTCTACCTGTGCAGACTCCAGGTCAAGCAAACTGCGTGGCACATTTGCTGGAATTACTGGTCCCTATTAGCAGGGAGTTCAGGGCACAGGATAGTGAAGTGTGAGAAGCCACAGTGTCTGTCCAATGGTGTACTTGTCTGGAAGCCTCCATGCAAAGCTGATAGTATGCATCCACCTGACCACCTCCCAGGTCTGCTGGCAACCCTCCCACAATGAGAGCATAGGGTATTTCTTGAGGGAATGACCAGTGGAGGTGCAGGCATCACCCACAGCTTGAGTACTAGAGGGCTTTCAGTGAGTGTTAACACAGCTATGACACCAAATCTTTATGAACTTGAATATCCATGCCACTTGATAGGCTAATGTGAATTCAGGTGTCCAGCCCAAAAAGGGCGATGTGGGGCTATAATGAGCAGCTGTGCCAAATATAGGACATATACTAGATGAGAAAAAGGCCAAAGCAGGGGGACTGTACCACCAGATGGAGAAAGTTTGCTGCTGGGGTTTAACTTCAAATTTTGACACCTGAAAGAGAGAGCAGTAGTTATAGAGATATCCCCCGAATTTGTAAAAATAGATACTGCCTCCCCCAGCCCCCGCACCAATTAATCCTGCAGCCAGTCAGGTTAAAGATATGCAGTTTGTGGTGTTTCTGAGTTCAAAAGTGTTAGTAGATCGCTCTAGATGATTGCTTCGGAGCAGATTGGATGGCTAGGAGAGCAGATTATGTCAGAGAGGGCTGGTGCAGGAGTAAATGGGAGCATGCCACAGATTGTAGGCAAAGGTAAGCAAAATAGTATGGGCTTTAAAAGTTCACAACTGCTGCAGTTGAAACAGCGAACACCCTGCAGATGGAGGACAAAGATAGAGGAGCAAGTCTGTGAGTGTCTAAGATTCAGGGTGGGGCTTGTTGTTTTTGAAGGCCAGGTTGGTGGGTTTGAGTGCTTTCGGCATCTGGATGGAGCTGGTGGCTCACGTTGTTGAGGTGGCTGATTTGGCTGTAGCCTTGTCTGATACTATCACCTCCCAAGAGGGAGTGGCCTGCTCCTCGCTGACAAAGGTGGAATTTGGGGCATCCTATCTGGACCAGAGGAGCTCCAGGTGGATAATGGAAACTGTGCTGGTATAGTTTCTGAGGGAGTGGTGATATAGTAGGCAGCACTGGTACTTGGATTGCTGTCCCTTGGCAGAGGGTGTGTTGGTTGCTTGGCCAGGAGTTTTGGTATTCAGCAGTGCTTGAGAGTGTGGCATTGCCAGTTCTAGAGATGTAGGCCTTACGGCAGAGTATTTGTCTCATACCACTAAACCTTCTAGGTCGTCTTCAGAGACAGACAACTCCTTGCTCCTGCTATTGCTGCAAGACCTAATGGATGGTGGGGTAGACCTTTTGTGGCCCTTGGTTTTGAATCAGTTCCCGTGCTTCAGTTTTGAAGGTAGCCAAGTGTCAGTGTCCTGAGCTGGGGGAAGGTGTCTCTGCAGTGATTGTGGAACTGGTGGTGTGGTGTCCATGGAATGCTCAGGTTCTCTCAGGTCATGCTGTATGGGTGAGCAATGAGTGGACTGTGGGTGTGCTGGCCAGTGTAGGTTAATGTAATCTAAGGAAGATTTAGGGAAGCTAAGGGTGACTGGTATGCTGCTTGTACTGTAGATGTAGCTGGGCCAGGTATCACTGCAAGAAGGGAACTCCTAGATGATGTGGGAAGCCAAGTTTCAAGTAAATACAAAATCACACATACCCACACAATGCAAAGCAACATGGGCTGCATATGCAAGCTTCCCAGCCAAATGCCCTTTGGGGTAACCCTTGCCTCAATGTTTGCGCACAGAGGTTCTTTGTCTTTTAAATATTTTTTTATTTTAATGGGTTCACCACAACATAACCCAGACAGATCATCTTAGGGTAGCAGGTTCATTCCACTGGGGTGTCAAACAGATAAGCCATCCTGATGAGTCCTGGTAGGACAAAACACATGTCTATGTCATCTGTTAGCACCCTTTGCAAACTGTGTGTGAGGCCTAGCGGCACCATGCAGTTCTGCTTAAAGCTGAACCAGCATAATATTCTGTGGTGATTTGCATATGTAGCCCATTATGCTTTGCATTGTGTGGGCATGTGTGATTTTGTATTTACTTGAAACTTGGCTTCCCAGCCAAATGCCCTTTGGGGTAACCCTTGCCTCAGTGTTTGCGCACAGAGATTCTTTGTTTTATATATATATATATGAGGTACATGATGGGCATGAGTGTGAAATATAGTAAGTACTGTCACTCCTGCAGAGTGAGCTCTGGATATCTCACAAGTGCCAAAGACATGAGTGAGATATCCAGAACTCACGATGCAGGAGTGACAATATTTGCCATAGCCCATGATCTGCACATCATGTATTTGATATATGCAATAGGGCCAAGAGTTTCAAAAGTTTTGTTATGCTGTCTTGTGTTCTGTTCCAGTTTATGTGTTTGTTCATTCTGTGTGTGAGCTTTTGTGAATGGGCTGGCAGTGTTATACACTCTGGAAGACACATGAGTGTGTTTTGCAATGCTAAATGAGTTAGTTTTAGGTAGGAGTGAGAAACATACTTTTGTGAAGCTGTATTCTTTAGAAGTCTGGCTGCAGTGATGCTGAGAGCAACACAGTAATTGTACTGGGCTGAGAGGCAGAGTGTCAGACAGCTGATACTGTTTTTAATGGTAACTGAGTTAGCTGCAGGCAGCAGTGAGGAACAGAGTGTTCTGTGAAATTGTGCTGTTTAGGATTTTGGCTGCAGTCAAGCTAAGAGTATCATAGTAATTGTAATGGGCTGAAAGTCAGAGTTTGAGGAGCAAGTGAGAGCGTGTTTCAGTGGTAATTGAGTTAGCTGTAGGCAGCAGTGAGGAATAGACTGTTCTGTGAAGCTGTGCTCTTTAGAATGCTGGCTGCAGTCAAGCTGAGAGTATCACAGTAATGAGCTGGAAGTTAGAGGGGGGAATACGTGTGTTTTGTAATGCTCACTGAGTTAGCTGTAGGCAGCAGTGAGACCTCTCATGTAGTTCTGCATTTGTGTCTGTGGTACCAGCACAAGTGTTTCTTGCATGCTGAGGGGAAAGCTGCCTAGAGTGATGACATCAGTGACTTTTTGTGACCTGTGTGTGTAAATGGCTGATATCATCACAGTAGAGCAGAGGGTAAAATTATCACACTGCAGTGGATGATACACTGTTTTATCTCACTCATTTATCACTCACCCCTATTGTGTGTGTGTGTGTGTGTGTGTGCGGCGTGTGTGTGTGTGTGTGTATATAAATATATATATATATATATATATATATATATATATATATATATATATATATATATATATATATATATATATACAAAACTTGACACATCAGGATATCTACCCACAGGACATTGCATACCAAAGTTTGTACAAATTCATTGAATGGGTGCAGAGTTATTAAGATGCTAAATTTGGGGTTTAACATTAAACTGCCTACTCAATCCTAACTATAAGGGTGCGACTGTGCCTATCTATCCACACACACACACATATATATATATATATATATATATATATATATATATATATATATGTATATATGTATATATATTTATGCAACAGGGGTCAGGATAAAAACTGTAGAATAAAACCATTTATCTTTGCTACTATGGTAATAAATTTATTTATCCACATAGTAACTACATCATCACCCATTTATCCACATAGTAACTACATCACTAGCTCATTTATCTACATAGTTCTCTTCAGAATTCATTTAGAATGTTCGGCCTCAGAAGCAGTACTAACCATATTTAAATGTCAATAACTTAAAAACGAAAAAAGATAACATGGTACTGTGAGCATGAAAATTGTTCAGCACAAAATTATCTACAAAATGAATACTGTTTCATTTATATAAATCCTGTATATTGCATATGATTAGCAAGAAAACAGAAGAAAACGTAATTTTTTGTTCACTTTTTGACAAACAAATATAAATAACTTTAAAACAAAATGATAGCATGGTACTGTGCGTACGTAAAAAATGTTCAGCTCAAAATATCTACAAAATGAGTGGTGTTTCATTTATAGATACCATTTGTTTTTTATAATTAGCAAAAACAGCATAAAATTCAATTTCTTTTCCTTTTGACAAATTATTTACACTTACCAAAATCAAAATGTTCACACAAAATCTAAACCTGTTGCATAAATGGAATATGCAGCAGTTCAGTATGTGATAATGCATTTATTTTGTATAGTTCCAGTGACCTCTCGTAACACTCACTCGTGCCGACTTTTCGTGAGGTTTACTTGAGGTCACTGCAAACTGTACAAGATAAATGCATTATCCACACTGAACTCACTGTATATCCTTTTATATATATATATATATATATGTATATATATACGTGTGTGTATATATGTATATATATGTATATATATATATATATATATATATATATATATATATATAGATACATAGACAGTGTCAGCAGATAAGGGCCTATGGCCCACCCAGTCTGCCATTTAAGTTTGTAAGTTCAGTTTATGTTTTCCAGGAAGTCTGTTGCCCTTACCCTGACCTCCAGAATTCCTTTATGTCTATCCCATGCATTCTAAATCCTGTGATTGTTTCTGTCCCTCACCACTTCCTCTGGCAGGGTGTTCCACTTGTCCACCACCCATTCTGTGAAGAAATTCTTTCTCACGCTTCCTCTGAATCATCCTCCCTCCAACTTCATCCCATGCCCTAGTCCTGGAACATCTTTTTCGCTTAAAAATAGTGCATTCCTGCACCCTGTTCCTCCCTGTAAGATACTTGTATGTCTCTATCATATCCCCTCTCTCCCTCCTCTACTCCAGGGAGTATATGTTCAGTGCCTTCAACCTGTCCTCATAGGACTTGTGATGCAATCCATGTACCATCTTTGTTGCCCTCCTCTGAACCTTCTCTACCCTGTCTATGTCCTTACTTAGGTAAGGTCTCCAGAACTGCACAGTGTACTCCAGGTGCGCCTCACTAGTCTTGTAGTGGAATTATGACCTCCCTTTTCCTGCTGGTGATGCCCCTGCCTATGCATCCCAGCATCCTATTTGCTTTACCTGCTGCCTTGTCACACTGTTTCCTTGCCTTGAGGTCATCAGAGATGATAACTCCAAGATCCCTTCCTGCTTGGTGCATGCTATATCCTCACCCCCCAACTGATATATTGTGCCAGGGTTTTTGTGCCCCATGTGCATTATCTTGCACTTCCTTGCATTGAATTTCAACTGCCAAACCCCTGACCATTCTTCAAGTTTCTGCAGGTCCCTTCTCATTCTGTCTACACCCTCTGGTGTGTCTACTCTGTTACAGAGCTTTGTGTCATCAGCGAACAGTGAAATTCTGCCTTCTAGGTCCAGCGCAATGTCACTGATGAAGATATTGAATAATACCGGTCCCAGCACTGATCCCTGTGGTACCCCACTGGTCACTCTTCCCTCTGTGGAGTGACAGCCATTTACCACCACCCTCTGTGTCCTGCTGCCCAGCCAGTTACCTACCCACCGCACTACTGTCCTGCCTACACCCATATTCCCAGTTTGTGCAATAGTCTCTATGTGGCACAGCGTCAAAGGCCTTGCTGAAGTCCAGATAGCCATGTCCACTGCCCTCCCCTGATCCACCTCCCTAGTCACCCAGTCAAAAATTCATCAAGGTTGGTCTGACATGACCTTCCCTGCAGAAACCATGCTGCCTTGGGTCCTGTAGTCCATTGACAACCAGATGTTCCACCAACCTCTCCTTCAGTAGTGCTTCCATGATCTTCCCCACTACCGAGGTGAGGCTGACTTGTCTGTAGTTCCTGCTTCCTCATTGTTCCCACTTTTGTATAAGGGGACTACATCTGCTATCCTCCAGTCTTTGGGTACCTCCCTGTTTCTAGTGATTGGCTATATATATATATATATATATATATATATATATGTATGTATATATGTATATGTATATATATATATATATATATATATATATATATATATATATATATATATATATATATATGTATGTGGATAGATAGATAGGCACATTCGCACCCTTATAGTTAGGGTTGAGCAGGCAGTTTAATGTTAAACCCCACATTTTGCACCTTAATAACTTTGCACCCATTCAATGAATTTGCACAAACTTTGATATGCAATGTCCTGTGGGGTAGATATCCTGATGTGTCAAGTTTTGTATTGATCAGATTTGTGGTTTGTGTGCAGCACATAGTAAAAAAAGTGTTTTTCACTTTTTTTACCAATTTTTCCTAAAGTTTCCTCATTGCCCTGCACCCACACCATTTGGGATTTTAGCCTGAACATTTCAGGGTAGACAGAGCTTGCACCAAGGAAGAAGACAGCATTGGTTTGGTGACAAAATATTAATCCAATCCAATGTTATTAAATTTTGAATATTAAGGTTCTGAGCATGCTCAGTTTAGTCTTTTGGATGATACACAGCTGCAAACAAGAATTTTGGCTCAAGAACTGGGATTTTGACAGCTCATGAATGGAGATTCATTAAATCCCCATTTGTGAGAAAAAAATCCTCATTCGTGAGCTGCCATCTTGTTGTCACTTTTAGCCTAAAACAAAATGTTGTTACTTGCCCCATGGATGTATGCTGTGGAAACAAATGTATGGGTTTTGTTCAGGGTGGTGTCCTCTACAAAACCATGGGTTTGGTTTTCATCAGTTTATTAAAAAAAGAGCTACTGATTTATTAGAAAATCCCACTCAAAAATCTCACTTCCGATCCCCATTCATGAGGTGTCCAAATCCCCTTTCATGAGCCAATCCCTGTTTGTAAGCTGCTAAAATCCCTGTTTGTGAGATAAGAACCAGGTGGCCCTATCTCACGAATGGGGATAGGCTGAGGTATGAAGATTTGGACACCTCATGAATGGGGATTCAGCTGATGAATGGGGATTTTGACACTTCAATAAAGGGGATTATACAAACAGAATCCCCATTCATGAGGTGTCAAAATCCCCATTCATCAGCTGATCCCTGTTCATGAGATGTCAAAATCCCCATTCATGAAATGAAAACAAGATGGTCAGATATGACCATCTCATAGGTCTCATAGGTAAGTACAGAGCTATATAGACGTTAGTCCTTTTGCTCGCCATTTATTAATAACCCTGAATATTATGCTTAAGTAAGAAGCTATCTAGTTTGTTTTTAAATGCGTTCACAGTTACACTAGCCACCACCTCTAATGGCAACCTATCCCAAATATTGGTAACTCTCAGCGTGAGCCAGGATTTTCTTTTTTTGGTTTTTGGACACTCCACATATAGTTGTAGAGGGTGTGATCTAGTATTACCCGACAATTCCCTGTACCTCAAACCCAGTAGTTCCCATAAATCTGAATCAATAGTGGCTTAATAGATTAAATACATATTCCCCCTTAAACACCTATATTCCAAGGAATATAAACCCAGAATATTTAGCCTCTTTTGATAATCATGACCTTTAACCTCCTGTATATTTTGAGTGGCTCTTCTCTGAACTCTCTCAAGTGCCACTATCTCAGTTCTTCCACTGGGTGACCAAAACTGCGCACAGTAATCCAAATGCGGCCTTACCAATGATGTATAAAGGGGCAGAAGAACATCCCTACTTCTAGATGTAATATGTTTATTTATACAGTGTAAAATACCACTTGATTTTTTAATAACTGAATTGCAATGCATTTTAGGTGATAGATCGTTTGTAACCATAATACCCAAGTCACTCTGTTGTTCCACAGTATTTAATATTTGTCCTCCAAGTGTATATGGTATCTGTTTATTTGCCTTCCCAAGGTGCATAACACAACATTTGTCCACATTAAACAGCAGTATTTTATCTAATGCCCAGGACTCCAGCATATTTAGTGCTTCTTGTAGTTTTGTGGCGTCATTTTGGTTATTAACAGGAAACCCAACCGTGGTATCATCAGCAAACCTAGAAACCCAGACTCCATTGTTGACTTTCATTGAGGCAATATATATATTAAACAAGCAGGGCCCCAAGACAGAGCCCTGGGGCACCCCACTAGTCACCTCCGCCCATGTTGAGTTGGTCCCATTTACATTTACTGACTGCTTTCTAGAGGTGAGCCATGCATCTACCCATTTTGTTGTTTTTCCTGGTAAGTCCTGTAGTATTAATGCTTCAATAAGTTCTCCATGGGGGACCTTGTCGAAAGCCTTCGAAAAATTGAGATACACCACATCCACAGGCTGTCCCTCACCCATTGCCCTGCTAACCTTTCCATAAAATTCCAACAGGTTGGTCTGACAGGACCTTCCGGTGGTAAATCCATGCTGTACTGGGTCTACCAGATCTGTTTTTTTGGCATGGTCCACAATATAATCTTTTAAAATACCCTCGAAAATTTTCTCTAAGACAGATGTCAGGCTAATTGGTCTATAGTTGAACACCTCGTGTCTACTCCCTTTCTTGTAAATGGGAACCACTCTTGCTTGTTTCCATGCCTCCAACACTAGCCCTTTTTTAATGATGTTTGAAAAATAACCATCAGGGGTTCAGCCAAGAGGTCTGCCAGTTCTTTAATTATTCTTGGGTGTATTCCATCCGGACCTTGTGATTTATTCTGATCTAATTTGCGGAGCCTTTTAAGTATGTCTTCGCTTGTTATCAGTGATTCTACTTCTAGTACAGTTTGCAAATGTTCTAATTTAGGGGAGGATTTACTATTGAAGACTGATATAAAGAAATCATTATACATTTGGGCAAGAAGAGACTGGTCAGTAACTGTACTACCATCCATTGCATGTAGTGGGCCAATAGGTCTACAAGCACCTTTTTTGTCATTAATATATGCGTAAAAAGATTTATAGTTATCCTGGACTTTGGTTGCTAGGCTTAACTCATATTTTAGCCATCTGGTCATGAGATGAATACCAAATGGTCAGATAGGGCCATCTGGTCATGAGATGAATACTAAATGGTCAGATAGAGCCATCTGGTCCTCATCCCACCTCAGGAATGGGGATCAGCTCGTGAACAGGGATCCACAATGGTGAATTCCCCAATCAAAAATACTGCCCCAGCACTTAATCTTTAAATGCTCACATTGGGGTCCCCAATCCCAGTGTCAGCATGTATCTCTCCCCCCACACTAATATGGCACACTGGGAGCCCACCCCAGTGTGTCAAATAGATATTTATTTTTTTAATTAAATTTAAATGCTTGGATGATGTCCCCCAGAAGCCGGTAGTCTTGAATTGCTGACAAGGGATGCTCAATCCCCCTGTTAGCATGTATTTTCCCCCACTAATATGACACATTGGGAGCCCACCCCAGTGTGCCCAAATATGTATAGATATTTTAAAATAGCTGCAAATAAAGAAAACTGTTCTCGAAGTCTTTTATTATTTTTTTTAAACCTGCAAAAAATAAAACAGTCCCTCATCATCTCCCCAGTGCCGACTCCCCCATTCCCACCTTCCCACTGAGCACCCACCTCCTTACATCCCCCCTTACCATTATACTTACCCCTGAGGTTGGGAGCAGTAATCTTCTCTGGACTGGAACACGTCTGCACTCTTCAAAGCCGAACCACAAACTGAAGAATCAAAGGTAAGCACCGCATAATGGCAGTCAGTGGGGGTTTCAGTTTAGGTTGATATCTCAGTCACTTTTAGGAATTGTGGTCCCAAATTTGCAACATGGGGTTCTTGGGACCCCACCTCATGAACAATGGCACTGTCATTTTGTTACTCAGTCCCAAAAGGTGATTTTGTGGTCGCTGTATGGAATTACCTTTCAGAGGCAATTAATGAAATAACAGAGCCACTGTTCATGCGTTGAGTTCCCAAAAAGCCCATGTAGCAAATTTGGTGAACAAATTCAAAAAAATGTCTGTATTATGAGCGTGCATTGTGCAGTTTCTATGCATGCTCGTAACTTCACCAATTTTTAATATTTTCACTCCAGATTTTCAACATTGCCATTTTTCACATCTCCTTATGAACAGTACAGCTGTCATTTTTTACATCCTGCCTGAAATGTGTTTTCGCACCTGTGATGCAGAATACAAATATACAAACATATGAAGAAGCCAGTAGAAGTAGGCCATTTGGTCTATCAAGTCTGCTCGTATTGCAAGGTCCACAGCTTGGGCTACTGTCCCTGCCCTCCCCACTACTCTCAGCCTCCCTACCCATGATTCTTACCTTCCCCCTATGCCTGTCCCAGCCTCTCTTAAAGCTGCCCACTGTCTTCAATGAGATGACCTCTTCCGGCAGTGCATTCCAAGTGTCCACCACCCTGTCTATGAAGAAGTGTTTCCTGATCTCTCTCTTAAACCTCCCACCCTTTAGCTTAAGACTGTGCCACCTCATGGTGCAATCACTGTGCAAAATCAACTTTCTGAATGGATTAACAAAATCACAGTGCCACTGTTCGTGAGAGGAGCTCCCAAAAAGCCCATGTTGAAAATTAGGTGAAAACAAATGACCGCATTATGAGCGTGCATTGCACAGTTTATGCACATGCTCATACCTTCTCCAGTTTTTCATATTTTTACTCCAGATTTTCAATATTACCCATTTTTTCCCACCACTTCATGAATAGTACAGCTGTAAATTTTTAAATATTGCCAAAAAGGTTTTTCCACACCTGTAGTGCAAAACAGCATTATTGTTGCATGTAATTTCATTTTAACAGAGATTAGAAAGTTTTCTGTACTGGGTACATGTGGTGAGGTGATAAGAAGGTTATGTTGAACATTTGGGGTGAAAATGATTTAAGATGGCACAGTTATGACTATTTGTTGCTATTTTGCTATGCCTGCTCATAACTTAATGTGTGGAAGCACAGGGGTCAGAGACCCCTGTGTTTCCACAGCTACATGCATATATGTGTATCTGTGGAGGGATAGGAGCGCAGGGTCCCCCTGTGACATATGGATACTGTTGTACTATCTCGATGGAGGCACAGGAGTGCAGGGTCTGAAGGACTGTGCTCCCACAGTAAAATAAAGATATTATTACTCTATCTCAGAAAGTGAGGAAATAAATTGCAAAAAGCTTTGTTAATGCATCAGTTGGGATTGAAGCAACAAAAGTATGGAAGTGTGCCATTGGGTCATTAGGCCTAACTGTCACCCATTCTCCTATACTGTACCATGTCAGCCTGTTTACTCATGGAATGGGATGAGAGCTGGGCCTAATGGCCCCATGGCACACCCCAATGCCTGTTGATGTTTGGAGGATGGGGTGGGGTGGTAGGGTGAGGGGTTAGGAGCTCAACCCTTATGCCTCATTTCTGTACTTTTGTTGCTTCAACCCTAACTTATGCATTAATGGCGGATAGCAGTCTTGAGGAAATGCAAGCCAGATTGATGGAATTGGCAAGAGTCTGGAAGCTGGATAATAAATCTGTCTCTTTTTCAGAAGTACTTTCAGTACCAAAGGCCAGTATGGATAGAAAAATTAGACTTTATGGGTTTGATGTATGGTTAAGTTTGTGATGTAGTGAACAAGAGTTTGGATTGGAGAGGGATGGGGTAGGACATGGGGTAATGCAGAATTATATGCTCCAGATGGTTTACACTTGAGTAGAGCTGGCACAATAGTCCTGAGTGAAAAATTATATTGCTTTGTAAGGGAAGAGTTAAATTTAAACTGATTAGTGGGGAGCAGCAAAGAATAACCTAGCTAGTAACCCCCCTTGTAATACTGTAGGTAAGTTAATAGGCTGTAGTAGGAAAGTAGAATTTTCAAGGTGGAGAGGGCTGTATGTGAATGCCAGAAGTATGGGAATAAGATGGTGAACCTAGAAACAATGATGGTGGATGAATGCCTTGATATTGTGGCTATAACAGAGACCTGGTGGTCGAAGCGTTACTTGTAGGAAGTTAGTGTTCGGGATACAGGTTCTTCAGAAGGGACAGGGTGGGTAGAAAGGGAGGAGGGTGGCATTATATGTCAAGGAGACCATTAAAGCAACTGAAGGACAGGATGAGTACTGTGAGAAAGAATTCTTATGTGTCACATTAGAAAAAAAATGGAGCCATAGTAAGAACAGAAGTGATATATAGGCCTCCAAATCAGGGGGAGGAGTTAGACAGGCAAATGATGCAGGTGATTCAAAGGGTGTCAAACAAAGGGGAATTTGTACTACTGGGAGGACCTTAATATGCCAGATGTAGAATGGGGAATCCCAAAGGCAACATCAGCCAGGAGCAGGGAGATACTTGAAGCACTGCAGAGTTCATTTCTACATCAGCTGGTTAAGGAGCCCACAAGGAGGGAAAGTATTTTGGATGTGGTACTCACAAACGGGGATAGTGTTGAAGAGGTTATTGAGCGAGACTATCTGTGTATAAATGATCACAACACAGTAAGTTTCAAGATATAAATAGGGAAAATAACAAATGAGACCAGTATGAAGGTTCTGGACTTCAGGAGGGTGAACTTTAATAGAATGAGGGAGATTTTCAGGGAGGTAATGAAATGAGGTGACCAGATAGAGGATGTAGAGGAACTGTGGAAATTGATTAAGGAGGCATTATTAAAAGCAACTGAACTATGCATAAGGAGGGTAGGAAAAAACAAGAAAAGAAAGTGGCCTCTTTGGTTTAATAGGGAGTCTGTAAAGGCAATAAGAGATAGAAGGATTGCTTTCAGAAGATATAAGAAAACTCAGAGTGTGATAAACAGACTGAATTATAAGGAGAAACTGACACAGGCAGGGAAATTGATTAGGATCACAAAAGCAGAGACAGAAGAGAGAATTGCAAAACATGTCAAATGAGATAAAACTGTTTTTAGATATGTGGGAGGAAGAGGAGGACAAGACAGGGGATTGTCAGTTTGAGGGGGAAGATGGAACAAAACATTGAAGGGGACTTTGAGAAATCTGAGGTTTTAAATAGTTATTTTTGCTCTGTACTTACAGTGGAAGGGAATGGAAAGGGACCCGAGTTAAAGAAGAAGGCAGGAGATGAATGTGGGGTGGATCAAAGCTTATTAAGTGTGGAAAGAGTTAAGGAAGAACATGGAAAATTAAAGGTAGACAAAGCAACAGGGCCAGATGGTTTGCATCCAAGGATTCTTAGGGAGTTGAGGGATCAGTCATCAACACATTTAGTGAAGTTATTTAACTTGATCCTAGATACAGGGTGTGTTTCGAATGACTGAAGGATGGCAGATGTAGTACCACTGCACAAGGGAGGCTGTAAGGAGGAGGCAGGGAATTTCAGACCTATCAGCCTCACATCAGTGGTGGGCAAGGTGATGGACGTGGTAATAAAGGAAAGAGTGGTAAAATACTGCACGGACAACTAACTATTAGATGAAAAATAACATGGATTCACTAGTGGGAGATCTTGCCAAGCAAATCTGATGGAATTTTTTGATGGGGTAACAAAAGTGGTTGATCAAGGAGGGGCAGTTGATGTTGCCTACCTGGACTTCAGTAAGGCCTTTGATTCTGTCCCTCACCGCAGGCTGGTAAATAAGACAGAGAGCCTGGGGGTTGGGATAGAAAATAACTAGATGGGTGAAAAACTGACTGAAGGATAGAAGTCAGAGGGTGGTGGTAAATGGTGTACATTCTGGGATAAGGAAGGTTACTAGTCGGTTTCCTCAAGGATCTGAACTAGGACCAATCCTTTTTAAAATACAATAGTGATATATATAGTTTAATGTTTAAAGGTTATGTCTGTTTAGTCATTACTGTAGTTATTTAAGCAACAAGGCACAACAGGATGTGGGTTATTGGGGGTTTACCCACACCTTGTGTGGCGTGTCACAAGGCGCAGCTGAGTGACTTAACCACACAAGAAGTGGGTAAATCCCCAATAACTCACACCCTGGAGTGCCTTATTGCGATTATACAATGGACCCATATGTAAAATGTATTTAATATTTTTTTTTTATAAATGCGATTCCTCAGCCATGGGTGATGCAGGATTTACCCTCGGTCATGTGACATGTTTTGATCAATGAGGTTACAGGGTTTTCACACACCATTGTATAATTGTTTTTTAATGTATAGGCAACAAGTAAGTAACAGGACAGTCTTGTGAACTAGGCCAATCGGCCTAAAGATATGTTTTCCTATATAAAAATAAAGCTTTTACTACTATATATCAGAAGGAATTGAAGGGAAAATGTGTCTGTTTGCAGATGATGTAAAGTTATGGAACAGGGTCGACACTGAAGGAAGGATCAAGGCCATGAGGAGAGATTTGAGAATACTACAGAAATGGTCAGAAACATGGCAGCTGAAGTACAATACAAAGAAGTGTGTGGTGATGCATATAGGGGAGAGTAGATAAAGCAAATAGAACAGGAAAGGGATCTAGGGATTATAATATCAAACAATCTTAGGGTAAGTTACCAATGTAGTAAGGTGGTTGGCAAACTTAATAGAATGATGGTGTGCATAGGAAGAGGCATAACTAGTAGGAAGAGGGAGGTGCTGATGCCATTATATAAGACCATGGTTAGACTGCACCAGGAGTACGGGCTGCAGTTCTGGAGGCTCATTTAAGAAAGGACATAGATGTAATAGAAAAGATTCAGAGAAGGGCAACAAAGACGGTGCAGGGTATGCAAGTGAAACCATATGAGACAAGACTGAAAGAATTATATCTGTATCCGCTGGAGTTTGGAAGAGAGAGAAGACATGATAGAGACATTCAAGTACATGAAGTGAGGGAAGGAGGTCTATTTAAAAGGAAAGTTCATGGACCAGCGCAGTGGTGTGGAGGGTTGAGGCATCACTGCCTTACCTCCTGCCATGCTGGCAACCCGTGTTCGCCATGGGTTGGTCGGGGAGGGAGAAGATCGAGCATCCGGAGGACAGTTCTCTTCTCCCGGGGAAGGGTGGGACCAGAGATTGATGCATGCCTGGTCCCCATCAGTGGCTGGAGGCTGGCACCCTGGCTCCAAAAAGACAGGGGAGGGAGATCAAACAGACACCCGGTGTGCCATGTGAGGAAGCGTGCGCAGCTCTGCCATTGGCATCATTGCATGCCACGGCTCTGCATTGAGGGATGGGAAGAAACACGGATTCTTAAAAACATTTCCACTGACTGGTGAGATGATGTTGACCCCCCGGAGGTGCTGCATCTGGCCCACTGACACCTCAAGCCAGAGGTAAGTACCAGTGGACGCTGGGGTAACGGGGCTGGGGGGTGCGGTGAAAGAGGGCTTGTCAGTTTCAGATAAATAAAGTAAAAAAAATGAATGGAAAGTCAGATTTATAACAAGAGGTCATACCTTAAGATTGGAAGGAGTAAGATTTAAAGGTAATGTAAGGGGGTGTTATTTCACTGAGAGGGTGGTTGAACCCTGGAACAGATTACTTGAGGAAGTGGCAGGTGTCAAAATGGTGGATGGGTTCAAGAGAGCATGGGATAGACATACGGGGTTGGTTAGGGGACAGAGGATAGGCTCTTTGTGCACCAGTGACAAGTAGGGGAGGAGGAGGATTCTGGCAGTATTGCCTAGAGGTTAGAGTAACGAGCTGTGAATGAGCTTGGTGCATCCAGCAGACCAGACCTAGGTTTGATTCTCACAACCTCCACTTGCATACTGTGTGACTCTAAGCAAGTCACTTAACCACCCAGTGCTCCCAGGTAGTCCCTGAAAACAGGCTCTTGTGCCTAGTGGGCCTTACCCGGTTACTAAAGACTAAAAAAAAAAGAAAAAGATGGGCAAATTGGATGGGCCAGGATGGTCCTTTTCTGCTGATACATTACTATGGTGTATATATGTGTATATGTGTGTGTGTATATATATATATATATATATATATATATATATATATATATATAGTGGCACTTCTGAATATGATTACACAAGGAATGGGGCAACATTTAGGCTTCACAACCCCAATGACACACCCCATCACCTGTCAATCTTTGGATGATTGGCGGGTCCATGGGGGAAGGGCAACCCTAAAGATTTTTCATTTCCTGAGTTTTTGTGTTTTAGCCCTAAATGATGCATTAATGCAGTTTTTTTTTGCATAGAATATATATATATATATATATATATATATATACACACACATATATTCATTGCAAAGAATATGTTAATGCATCAGTTAGGGTTCCTATTACAGCAACAAAAGTATGGAAATTCAGTGTTAGGGTTCCTCATTCCTTACCATCTCATCTCATCTTCACTCCTTCAATACACACCAACAGGTGTCAGATGTGCCTTTGGGTCATTGGCTCTAACTCTCACCCCATTCCATGTATAAGGAAGCTGAAATGGTGCAGTATAGGAGAATGAGGTGAGAGTTGGGCCCAATGACCCAAAGGCATACCCTGATGCCTGTTGGGCTGTGGAGAGTGGGGGTGGGGAGGGGGGTAACCCTAGCATTGAATTTCCATACTTCTGAAGCTGTAATAGGAACCCTAACTGATGCATTAATGGTGTTTTTGCAATATATATATATATATATATATATTTGCAATATGTATATAGATATACATATATGTATACTCTATATGTGTGTGTGTGTGTGTATATATATATATATATATATATATATATATATAAAAGACAAAGAACCTCTGTGCGCAAACACTGAGGAAAGGGTTACCCCAAAGGGCATTTGGCTGCAGTCAAGCCAAGAAAATACACCTCTTAAAATCATAGATTAAGAGAAACACATAGTAGGTTGGTCAGAACTTTAAGCAGAATTGCTACTCACAATTCTGCTTAAAGTTGGACCAGCATAACATTCTGTGGTGATTTGCATATGCAGCCCATGATGCTTTGCATTGTGGGGGCATGTGTGATTTTGTATTTTATATATATATATATAATATGTGTATCATTTTAATTTCTGTAATGTCTTCACTCTGCAGTATCTTATTTTTTGGAATATTCTCCAAGAGCATTCTGAATTTCCTTTTTTCTTTGCAGCATTCTATGCAAACCAGCCTCCTTCCTTTTTATGTTTGATGCGAGCTTGTGCACCAACCGTTTTGTCACGAGTGACTGGATTCGGGGAAGGGGTGGCACTGCTGAGCCCAGTGCAGTTCAAATTAACAAGGGCTTGACAGTCTACCCTAATGACCAGCAGTGTGGTCTGTGAAACCACTCACTGTTTGGTGGGCAGAAACATTGTATACTCCAAAGGACTGAGCTGATCTAATTAGAGATGGCTTCAGTCTTTTGATTTACATGAAGCTGGTCAGCAAACAGCTGAGTCACTTTTGACAGCAGGAGCCTGTCAAAATGAAATTGTCTATTGCAGCTGCCTTTTCCTTGCCTAACTCATGTTATTATACTAATGGGACAGTGATGACCAATCCCCTGTGCCAGTTGCTACACCCACCCTGCCTGTTTTAGTTAGACAGCACTGGGTAGCCCATTCCTGGTGCTGCCGCATATAACAGTGACACTGGAAGGGCCCAATCCCTCAGTGTCCATCCCTTGTCCCTTGTCATTTGTTTCTTTTTTTAATTATTTTAAACTTGGGCGGCACCAGGAAGTCCACTCCTGGTGCAGCCAAATATAACAGTGACACTGGGGGGGATGCCCAATCCCCCAGTGGCTGTCCCTCATCGTTTCTGTATTTTTATAATTTTGTGAACCTATAAAAAAGAAAACTGTCCATCGATGACTGTTGTAGCCCCATCATAACGTCCCCCAGGCCAACCAGCAATATTATTAGGGCATAGGGGAACCCAATCCCCCATGCCAGCTGCCACTCCCCACCCTGCCCCTCTTAGTAATGTAGCAGCAGGGTGCTCACACCTGGTGCTACCAAATATAACAGTGACCCTGGTGGGTGCCCAATTCCCCAGTGTCACTACCTGTAATAGAGAAAATCATTCCCCATCATTTTTTTTTTTGAAAATCTGTGAAAAAGCACCCACCACCCTACGCCCCCCAAGCCCTTACTTACCCATAAGGGGTCCAGCACTGTAATTCTCTCTGGACCACAGACATACCTTCACTCTTCAGCACCAGACCACGAACTGAGGAAATCAGGTATGTGGTTCAATGTATTTCAATGTGGTTTTGAACTTAGAAGCACAGTTTGCCCATTGTTCAATATCTTTGCCCCAAATTTTCAACATACCTTTTTTGGGACACCACCTCATGAACTATGCAAGTGATGTTAGGTAGATCTGTCCCAAAAGGTGATTTTGTAGTCACTGCACAAAATCACCTTTTGAGCAGCAGTTGAAAATTTTCTCCACCATTGTTCATGAGGTGGGTCAATAGAAGGCTATGTTGAAAATTTGGTGTAAAAATATTTTAAAAAACAACAGTTATGAGTCTACTGTATGTTGAAGTTTGCGAATGCAGCTCATAACTTTGGTAATTTTCAATATTTTGACCCCAAGCTTTCAACATAGCCATTTCTTCACAGCATCTCATGAATGAGACAGCTGTAATTTTTCAAATCCTGGCCAAAATGTGTTTTTGCACCCCAAAAGGTGATTTCACAGTCACTGTGCAAAATCACCTTTCGCACAGGAGTTGAAACTTTTTCCCACAATAGTTCATGAGGTAGTGTCATAAGAAGGCTATGTTAAAGATTTGGCATAAACATTAAAAAAAAAAAAAGTTATGAGCCTACGTTAAAGTTTGCAAACTCAGGCTCATAATTTTGGTAATTTTCAATATTTTGACCCAAATTTTCAACATAGCAATTTCTCCATAGCACCTTATGAATGTGATAGCTGTCATTTTTCAAATCCTGGCCAAAATACTGTAAGTTTCCACATCCCAAAAGGTAATTTCACTATCGCTGTGTGAAATCACCTTTCGGGTAAGAGTTGAACATTTTCTCTGCACTTGTTCATGAGATGGGGTCATAAGAAGGCTATGTTGAAAATTTGAGGCAAAAATGTTACATAGATACATAGATGTTGATGACAGATAAGGGCCTACAGCCCACCTAGTCTGCCCATTTGCACATGTAAATGTGCTTCTTCATACTTCCTTAGGACTAGGTTTCCCCTTCCCCGACTACCAGGATCCCCTGATGCCTATCCCATGCATTCTTGAATCCTATAATCATTTCTGCCCTAACCGCCTCTTCCAGCAGGGTGTTCCATTTTTTCACCACCCTCTCCATGAAGAAATACTTCCTCACATCCCCTCTGAACCTCCCTCCTTCCAGTTTCATCCTACATACCCTTGTCCTGGAGCATCCCTTTCTGTGAAAATTTGTGTTTTCCTGCACATTGTTCCTCCCTGTGAGGTATTTATATGTCTCAATCATATCCCCCCATTCCTCCTCTCCTCCAGGGAGTACATATTCAAGTCTTTCAGCCTGTCCTCATAGATTTTATGATGTTATCCTTGCACCATCTTGGTTGCCTTCTTCTGAACCGCCTCCACCCTGTCTATGTCCTTACGTAGGTAAGGTCTCCAGAACTGGACACTGTACTCGAGGTGTAGTCTCACTAATGTCTTGTATAGTGGAATTATGACCTCCGTTTTCCTGCTGGTGATACCCCTGATTGTGCATCCCAGCATCTTGTTAGCTTTTCCTGCTACCTTGTTGCACTGACTTCCTACCTTGAGGTCATAAGAGATGATAACCCCCAGGTCTCTCTCCTACTTGGAGCATTCTGTATCTCCCCACCCAGTTGATAAGATACTCCTGTTTTTTTTTTTTTTGCCCCATGTGCATAATTTTGAATTTTTTTGCATTAAATCTCAACTGCCACTCCCTTGACCAGTCCTCAAGCTTCTGCAGATCCCTCCTCATTCTATAAACACCCTCTGGCATGTCCACCCTGTTGCAGAGCTTCATGTCATCAGCAAAGAGGCAAATTCTCCCTTCTAGGCTGTCTGTAATGTCACTGATAAAGATGTTGAAGAGGACTGGACCTAGCACTGATCCCTGCGGCACCTCACTAGTCATCTTTCCCTCTGTGGAGTGACAGCCATTTACTACCAAGCTTTGTGTCCTGCTGTCTAGCCAGTTCCCCACCCAACACACCACCATCCTACCCAATCCCTTGTTCCCAGCTTATTTAACAGCCTTCTATGCAGCACAATGTCAAAGGCCTTGCTGAAGTCCAGGTAGGCCATGCCCGCTGCTTCCCCCATCCACTACCCTCATCACCCAGTCAAAGAATTCAATGAGACTGCTCTGACACAACCTCCCCCTTGCAAAACCATGTTGCCTTGGGTCTTGTAGCCCACTGGCAACTAAGTGTTCTATTATTCTTTCTTTTATTAGTGTTTCCAAGATCTTCCCCACCACTAAGGTCAGGCTGACTGGTCTGTAGTTTCCCGCCTCCTCTTTGCTCTTGAACTGAGTAATGAAATTGCCTTTCTCAGGTTCTTGTTGGAACTGCACAAAGGAAGAGACAACTGACAAATGGTGTCCAGATAATAAATATAATTTATCGACAAATGAGAATAATGTAGGCTTTCAACCAACAGTGTAATCACTGGGAAAATGCATCCAGTTTCCATACCTACGTAGGGTGCAGTCTAGTCTCATCTCAGAGAAAGTACATGCTGCAATGGGTCTTATATGCAGATAATTGCTATGATTACTACTAAAGAAGATACATAAAACACATATAATTGGCCAAAATAGGTGGCCAGAGTAACCATCCTAACTAGCACAAGAAGTTGCTTAGCTAGCAGAAGATAAATGAACAATAAGGTCTTGTGGTGCTTCCAAGGTCACTTGCAGCTACAGTTATGCATAAACACTAAGAATGGCACTGACGTCTAACTTATAATTATACAGTAATATGTAATGGAAAACATCTCCCAGTGGTACAATATATTGTGAGAATATAGTGAAGCATAATATGCATTGGAAAAGTACAGTAGAACTCAGATCCTGACACTTATGCTTATACGATAAGTGCCTGTGCCCTAAAGTTAGTACATATACCTACATATGTGTTGCTGTCTGTGAGGTGGGTGTACAATCAGGGGTGCTGGTCCATGGATAACATTCCCCCCACTTGCTGCCTCAAAAGGGGCAACAATCCCAGGTAAGTAGTGGGATGGAGCTAAAAAGTCATTTACAGGCCCAAAGCATGAGCCTTGTACAGGAATTTGAGTTGTTCTCGGGTTGTCTTAGAGTACAGTGCAGATTTTATTTATTTTTTATTTATTTAGTTTTTGTTGACCGGGTAAGTGCACTAGACAAATCCTGCCTATTTTCAGGCACGACCCGGGGGAAGGGGATACAGATGAATGCCAACTGACCTTGAACCAGGTTAAGCTGTTGGTGGTATTTCTAGTGAATGAGGGAAATTTGGCCAGGACACCAGGGAAATTCCCCTGCTCTTTCCGATAAGTGCCATGGGATCTTTAACATCCACCTGAACTACCACCAATCCAGGCAGATGGGACCTCAGTTTAACATCTCATCCGAAAGACGGCACCTCAGAAGTGCAGCACCCCTCTCATGCTGCACTACAGTGTCAGTACTGGGATATTAACCCAAGTGCCAGATGTGGGAACTGAACCCACAGCCCTCTGATCTCCCGGCCTCAGAGGTGAGTGTGCTACCTACTGAGCCACTGACACTGACAGATGGCAGAGGGTAAAGATTAGAAAAACAATCAAAAAGGCTTGAATAATAACAAAAACTTTAAAAGTGAGTTTTAACCACGTATTGCCAAGAGCAGTGCTTAAATCACCATCATGAATAAGATCATTAAGAATGTCACCAGCTTTAGAAATATTATTGCTAATATAGATTAATGTGAATCCTTTTTAGCTAAAAGTGATTTCAAGGAAAGGGTCAGAGGGTCAATGTGCACGTTAAACACAGGCAAATATGGAGACAAGGCAAGCAAGTAATGGGGATCAGTATCAATAACATCTAGTTCAGGGAGAGGAACAGGTGTGATCACAGTGTGACCAATAACTGTTTCCTGCTGTGGAGTAAAACAGAAGTTAGGTGTTGAAACATCGCAAGATTTTAAACCATATGCAAAAGATTTATGATTTACCACAGAATATTGTCCATCAGAATTGTGTGTAACTCTTACACTTGGTACCCTAAATCACTGTAGATGTATAGGGCAGGTAAATGGCTGGTTGTTGAGCCATGAAGTGAAGCGATGTACCTCTTCCGGGTAGCTTCAGTACTGAGCTTTTTTCAGCATCTGGAGCAGAAGATGTAGCTAGTGGAGACTTGGACTTGCCATCCTCATCAACATCAGTAAGATTGGATGGCAGATCATCACCCAAGGTTAGTGCACAAACAAGGTGTTCCCGGAGAGTATCTGAAGACAGGTTTCACAATGTCAAAGACGTCACTGCAACACAGGAAATAGAACCACTTCTTGGCACAGCAGTTCATGTGGGGTGCCACCTAGGCTTGGAGAACAGGATAGTAAGCAAGCATGGAGGCTAAGTCTGGCCTTTCTCTCTATAGATGTTATCATTAAGGTGCTCCATGGAATTCATAGAAGCCTGTTTATCAAATGCAGATGTTTTTGGGTCAAAGCATGGAAAAGAAATGGTAAAAGTCACAAACATGTTGTCATGTATAGAACATGTTTTAGTAAAGTAGCAAGGTGCTTGGTTGGGGTATCTGGAGACATACCCAGTATTTCTAGCTGTAGACATAGAAATGTTAACACTATTTGTTAAACAAACAGTAATGCAACTAAAATTAGATCTGCAATGAAGGCAATACCATCGACCCAAAATCCTGTTGTGGATAATATCTGGAATTCTGCCTGTTTCCAAATCCCTGAAGAGACTGTTAATGGTTTAGACTACGTAACAGCCATAGACAGAGCATAAAAGTTTGCAGCCAATATATTGCTTGTCTGCCTCCTTATCGTTTTGAAAAATCAGTTAATTAATCTTATTTTTATTATCATTGAACCCTTTGGCAATTTCCTGCATGTTATATACTGTGAAGTGTTCTTCCTTACTTAAACCATCTACACCATGTAATATAGAGGGTAGAATATCATATTTAACTGCTTGCTGAAATTTAAGTGTTTGTGCTTTAATAGCAGGTCTGTCTCCTCTATTCCAGACAGACATGCCTGAGCCAAAGATGCCAGAAATGGTGCCTGCTGCCCTGGTTATATCTGCAGTATCATGCCTAGTGCATGGTCCAGCTCTAGCATTAGGTGTGGGTCTAAAGACTCCTACATGATCAGTGGTGTGTGGCCCACTGATGGAATCATTAGTGATTGTTTGGTAAACAGATACAATATCTGTAAGTATCATGCTATAAAATCTAGAAGTATTGGTTGTGTGACAGAGACCAATCTCAGCCATGTTCCAATGTATGAGACTGAAGATAACTGGAATGTGCATACACTGTACATTATTAATCAGGGTTCCTGGTAGGGAAGTGGTGGTCAAGCCAGTAGGAGGACCTTCCTCCTGGGAAGGAAAAGTCAGTCATTTCTTCTTCACTTGGTGGGACTACAGAAAAGAAAAGAGCTTCAGTAGCTACATAGTTGTGAAGACAGAAAGAACGTGACTCCTCAGAGGAGAGGAGGTCACACCTAGCTGGATCAATAAGAGCAGTAAGATTATACTGACCAGTATGTCTAGAAGAAGTCTGTCGAATAGAGCGAGTACCATTTTTGGAAATGTCAGTGTTGGACCATCCATGGAATGTACCTTTGGACAGGTGAGCTACAGGGAGTGTGTAGCCCATTGCATCAGTTTTCCATACAATGGAAAGTATGGATTTGTCTGGGGCAACTACCATAGCATCAAGATAGGCATCCGAGCCCTCTTTAACACTAATCACTTTATTGGGTACCATGCTATGAACTCCCACTGGGGTTGGGTGATCAGGATTGCTATGCAAGTGGTCTACCATTGCCTATGAGGTGCAGTCACAGTCAATGTTGGTAGTCCCACCAACAGGAGGAGGAGGTGCAAGATAGCCATCTTGCCAGTGTACCTGTAAGAAAACAGAAAAGGTTTGTTAAGTTTGGGGTATTATTCCACCCTAAATGGGTTTGGAAAAGTGAGTTTAATCACCTTTGTACAATTTGAGCTGATTAGCATGGAACCACTTGTTGGTGGTCTTCTTTTGCTGTTGAACTCGGATCTGATCAATAGCATGGTTGAGTTTGTTAACAATGAGGTATGGGCTTTCCCATTTACTGGCAAATGAATGAGTTGGTTGTCTGTAGTGGAGAAGCATAACTTGGTCTCCAACTTGCCAGTTGACTTCTTTGACATGCTTATCAAAATGAGCTTTAGCTTGATGTTGAGTTTTACACATTTGATTGGCAGCAAACAGGTGCGTCTTCATGATGTCATCATGAAGCTTTTCAACATACTTGTCTACAGATACTTGATCTGTAGTGGGGGTGTGGAGATCAATCAACAGGTGCTCAGGTAATCTCATGGCTCTACCAGTCAAACCTCATAAGGTGTACACTGAGTAGTGGCTGCAGCAGGAGTGCCCCTAATTGCCATCAGTAGTAGCGGCAAAAGGGAATCCCAATCCTTAGGATTGTCATTGATGAATTTACATAACATCTGTTTGATTCTTCTATTGGCTCTTTCTAACTGGCCTGAGGATCGAGGATGGTAAGGAATATGGAATTTCTGATCTACTCCAAGCAATTGGAGTGTCTACTTCATCAGCTGAGCTGTAAAACTGGTCCCCTGGTCTGAGTCTACCTTTAAGGGTAGGCCCCACCTGGAGAACAATTGATCCACCAGGATCTTGGCAGCTGTCTTTGTTCTGTTACTCTTAGTGGGAAATGCTTCTACCCACTTAGAGAACAGATCTGTAATACAAAGTGCACAATTGTTGTTCTTACTGGAATTGGTGAGGGGGCCAAAGAAATCAATTTTTATCTAATTCCATGGTCCAGTTTGCCTTTGGGACAACAATTTGGCATTTATTTTCACCAAAATTTGATTGTTCTGGGTACACACTATGCAGTTGTCCACGTGGTGCTCTACATCTTTGGCCATGCCAGGCCACCAGATGACTGTTTTGAGTCTCTGGAGGGTATTTTCTGTTCCCTGGTGCCCACCAGTGGGAGTATCATGAACCATGTGGATGAATTCAGTTTGTAGGAATTGTGGCGTAACCCACAATTTGTTACCTGTATCCTCTTTCCTTTACCAGATGAGCTACTGATCACTGGACAAGTGTATGTTGTCAGAGTATCTCTTGTATGGACTACCAACAGGTAGGGGTTGTTCAGTTCCTTTGTCCAGGAATTTGAACACATCTTTTAGTTCTGGATCAGATTTCTGTGCAGCAGAAAGGTCCAGTGAAGATTCTGGTACTGGCTTCTGCCTGGTGTTAGCAGCGATATAGCATCACCGCAGCGACTCCCAGACTGCGAAGACCACCACAGTGCCAGAAATCAGTCAAAATCTGCCCATCACTGTGGTGGTCCATGCAGCGATTAGGACTGCCTCACTGGGTGTTTGCCCCCCCCCCGGTCCAACTCCAACTCGGAGTTAGAATCCTAGAGACTGGGGTGTGTGGGGGGAGGAGCCCCCACAAGGGGGGTGTTCGAGGGCACAGCCTCCCTATTGTGTGCACCGACATCCCATGGCTACAATGCTAACAGTCGGCATTGTAGCTGTTGTGGTAGGGAATGTTGGCGCTAGGCTGTCGAAGCACTATAGGTAAACCGTTAGCAGCCACTATAGCAGTTACAGCAATTGGATGAGTCATTGTCCATGTCTCCCCACCCCCTCAGGCACCTACTTTGGCAAGAGCCTGCTCAATCATTAACGTCTTGCTTTTTATTTATATATTTATTTAGTGTTTAATCAAGAAGGGGCTTGCAAACTCTGCTTATCTTGTGAGTAACTTCAGAAGGATTGAAATACTGCATTTTGGTTTTCCCTTGTGGGTAGCTGGACTGTCTACTAGGATTTTGTGACAGTTAAACTATTTTTAAATAATTTACTGGTGGCTGAGGAGTTGTCATCGCAAAGTCTGCAGTTTGTGTATTTAAACCCAGACAGCCTCAGTTGCAGGAAACTGTGTTCCCCTGATTGTTGTGCAGGTTATCTTGCTGAAAGAAAGGTCAACACTCATCCTAGTGGTGGTCAGAACTTGTAGCTGATTGTTCCTGAGGGCACAGTTTAGGCTCAAAACCACCCTTCCCCTCACCCTCACCCACCCAGGTGTAATGTTATCTATTTATTTCAGTTTAGGATTACTACCTTTGAGTCAAGGACTCATTTTCAAAGGTTCCAAGTCAGTGGTGGACAAAAAACATATAGAACAAAAAAAAATACAGAAAAACAGTGAAACAAATTACACAGGCAAGTATGTAGTAATTATATACATCTTAGTTACAATGGTGCCAGAGAAGGGATTAGAATAGGAGAGGAAGGGGATACACTGTCCTAGTGACAACTGGATGGTAAATGACCAAACGGCCAGAGAGGATAGGGTGATCAGCCTAAATAAGGCCCCACCAAGTAGTGGAGGGGGGTGATCAGCCGAGGGGGATCGTCTGGGTGAAGCATACAGTGGGAAAAGTAGGGGTGGTAGCGGTGATGGGGGAAGGGTGGGATAGAGGGAAAATAGGGTGGCGAGGGGGCACACTCAACTATGCAGGCAGGTGCAGGTCTTAGATGTGTCCAGATAGGATCTGAATCCAGATTTGAAAGTTCTAGTCTTGGTTGTATCAGTGAGGTCAGGGTTCTGACATAATTTCCACAAGAGGGCAAGGTGCATGCAACTCATATCCTTACCAACACAGCACACTGCATTGAAGGTAAGAGTACACTGACTAACTATATACAACAACAAAAAAATTAACACAGGAGAAACAGGAAAGAAGACAGACATATGGGGAGTAGTGTAATACACTGGCTGTATGGCAGTAGTCTTCTGAGAGACTTTCTAGAGCATGAGATGCTGCCCTATTGGCAGGCAACTCTCTGCCCTGAAGGAGGAGGTTGTCCATCTGCAGGCCAAACTGGGCAGTAGTAGGGGGACCTCCCCCACCCAGGAAACACCAGGGCCACCACCACTGCCTCAGAGGTTGCCAAGAAAGAGCAGCAGTTGGACCATGGTGAGTTCAGGGATGGTGAGGGTGGTGGAATAGAAGTGCTTCCCTTCAGTTGAACTACTCTACAATACATAATCTGGAGGAGAATAGTTCCCCTATGGAGACACCCACAGGGGCTACTGAGGAGGCTGATGGCAGCCATCACAAGGGAGGCCTACAGGAAGCTGTCACAGGACACCACAGGGGAAGGAAGCAGCTCCTGGAGGGACTCAATTATTATGGGGATAGAACTGGGAGGGCAGGGGAAAGTGAAGTAAGGTGCCTGCCTGGTACCATGGCTTGGAGGGACAGGAAACGAATCCTCAGGATCACAAAAGCAGTTGCATGGAAGATGGAACTAGACATCATTGTCCACCTAGGGGTGAATGACTTGGCTGGGCAGGGGATTAGAGAGTGCAGGAGGAGTTTGTGGAGTTGGGGAGGGGCCCTAGACAAGTAGCACACACAGTATCCTTCATAGGAGTACTGCCTGTCTATGGCATGGGTGAGGCAAGGGTACTCCACACCATGCAATTCAATGAATGGTTGAAGAACTGGTGCAGAGAACAGGGCTTTAGTTTCATTGGGGACTGGGGTTCCACCTGGAGGGATACCCGCCTATATTGGCAAGATGGGCTACATCTGTCTGGGAAAGGAACCAGTCTCCTGGATGATCAGTTCAAAGGCTTCATTGGCAAGCTTTTACACTTGCCAAGGGGGAGGCACAGATATGAAGCTGGAAATTCCAAGCCCCCCTCCCCCACAAAATAGGGTAGTTAGTGAGATCAACACCAAGGTAGAAAGGTCAATAGGAAGCAGGACAGGGGAAAATGGAGAAGGCAAAGGCACTAAGGGCAGGGATGGGGCTACAAGAGGTGAAGCCACCAAAAAAGTGGAGAGTAATGAGTACCAATGCCCATAGTCTTGGAAGCAAGCTTCCAGAACAAGTGGTCTTGATGGAAAAGGAACATCTGGATATCATGGCAGTCACAGAAACATGATACACACAGAACCATGACTGGGATCATACCAGGATATGCAATCTACAAGAGGGACAGGGAGGGTAACAGAGGAGGAGGAGTATCTTCTCTACATAAGGGAAAGGATCAAAACAACAGAACTAAAGGGTAAACGGGGAGGAGAGGAAGCACTGTGGATCAACTTGGACACAGGCAATGGCACCACATTCCACATGGGAGTTGTATACAGACCCCCACCTCAGGGGGAGGAAATGGACAAGGAAATGATCGAAGGTATCCTTAGAATGGCAAAAAAAGGGGAGATATTGTTGATGGGGGACATGAATGTGCCAGATGTTAACTGAAGCACATTTGCTGCAGCCACATCCAAGAGCGGGGTCATTCTCGATGCCCTAAATTGTCATTCTTGATGCTTGCAGCGGTATGCCTTAAACAACTAGTATTGGAACCCACTTGGGAGGGAGCAGTCTTAAACTTGGTACTCTCAAATGGAGACAAAGTGAGGATCACACATTTCAAAGTGAGTAGCCATCTGGGAACTAGTGACCACCAAACATATGGTTCTCAATAAACACTGCAGTAGACAAAAGCCATACAAAGGCAAAGGTCCTGGAATTTTGGAGGGTTGACTTTGCCAAAATGGGTGAGTGTCTAAGGAATGCACTAGCAAATGGGCAGGAAGGAGGGGTGGAAGAACAATGGGGAATAATCAAAACTGCCATCACAGAGGCAACCAGCCTTTGTGTGAAGCAAATAAACAAAATAAAATGAAGGTTAGGGAGGAAGAAATAGCATTCAGGATGTACAAGGAATCACAGAATCAGCAGGACAGAGAACTGTATCAGTTAAAGCAGAAGGAAGCAGGGAAGGCAGACAGAATAGTGAAGGCCCAAACTGAGGAAACGATAGCCAACTCAGTTAACAAGGGAGATAAAACCTTTTAAAGGTATATCAGGAAGCGAAGAAAGACCAAGGGAGGGATAGTGAGGCTTATAAAAGCGGAGGGGGATTGGCCGAGGGTGACTGTGAAAAAGCAGAGATTCTGAATGAATACTTTTGCTCAGTATTCACACAAGAAGAAGAGGGGGAGATACCCAAACCAAACAATAAAAGCACTCTGGACTGGTGGGTTGACACCAGTCCATTCACAGAAGAAAGGGTCATGAAGGAACTCCTTAAACTCAAAGTGGACAAAGCAATGGGGCCTGATGGGATTCACCCCAGAATTCTAAAAGAACTAAGGAGAGAACTAGTGACACCACTGACTACTCTTTTAACAAATCATGGAGGATGGTGTGGTACCAGAGGACTGAAGGAGGGCAGATGTGATTCCTCTTCACAAATGTGGGAGCAAGGCAGAAGCAGGAAACTACAGACCTGTTAGTTTAACCTCAGTGGTAGGGAAAATTATGGAATCACTTCTGAAGGAAAGAATTGTTGAGTACCTAGAGGCCAGCAGGGCACAGAACCCAAGGCAGTATGGATTCACAGCAAGAAGGTCCTGTCAGATGAATCTAATAGTTCTTTGACCAGGTAACCAAAGTAATAGATCAGGGAGGGGCTGTGGATATGGCCTACCTAGACTTTAGCAAGGCATTTAACACAGTTCCACACCAAAGATTAATAAACAAGCTAACCAGCTGGGAGGGGGGTCCCAAGGTGGTAGCCTGGGTAACAAGCTGGCTGGACAACAGGACCCAGAGGGTAATAGTAAATGGAGTACACTGTGAAGAAAGGGGGGGTCACTAGTGGGGTACCACAGAGTTCAGTATTGGGACTAGTCCTCTTTAATGTCTTTATAGGTGACATTGCTGAGGGGCTGGAAGGAAACGTATGCCTCTTTGCAGATGACACAAAGATTTGCAACAGGGTTGATACACAAGAAGGGTACAAAGGATGAGAAGGGACTTGGCAAGATTGGAGGAATGGTCAAAAATATGGCAGCTTAGATTCAATGCAATAAAAGTGCAAAGTAATGCACCTGGGAAACAAACACTCAGGGGAAGAGTACGCAATGGGGGGAGGTACTAACAACAACACAAATGGAAAGGGACCTGGGGGTAGTCATATCAGATGACCTTAAGGTAGGTAAGTAATGTGACAAGGCAGTAAGGGGAGCTAGGGGATACTCGGATGAATAGGGAAAGTCATCACCAGTAGAAAATCGGAAGCTGTTATCCCTCTATACAGATAGTTGGTGAGACCCCATCTGGTGTACTACATGCAGTTCTGGAGACCTCATCTCTGCAGGGACATAGACAGGATGGAGACAGTCCAGAGGAGGGCAACTAAAATGGTGCAGGGTCTGCAACATAAGCCATATGAAGAGAGACTAAGAAAGGGATCAGAGCAGTACAGGAAGAGTTTGTGGAGTTGGGGATGAGCCTTAGACAAGTAGCATGCACGGTAACCTTCTTGGCGGTGCTACCTGTCTATGGTGTGAGTGAGTCTATGGTGCTCCACACCATGGGATTCAATCAGTGGTTGAAAAACTGGTGCAGAGTGCAGGGATTTGGCTTCACTGGGGACTGGGGGTCCACCTGGAGTGATGGAGGCCTATACTGGTGTGGTGGTCTGCATCTGTCCAGAAGGGTAACCAGGATCCTAGGTGACAGGTTTAAATGCTTCATTGGCAAGCATTTAAACTAGCCAAGGAGGGGAGGCACTGGAAAGGGCAGGGAAACCCTAGCCCCCCCGAAAATAAAATCAGGGTAGCAAGTGATGTAAACACCAAGATAGAGATGTCAATACGGAAAAGGTCAGGGGTAAATGGAGAAAGTAACAAAGGCAATAAGGACAGGGATGAGGCAAAAAGGGGTAAGGTCATCAGGAAATGGAGGGTAGTGAGTACCAATGCCCGTAGACTGGGCAACAAGCTCCCAGAAATGGTGGCCTTGATGGAAGAGGGATGCCTTGATATTGTAGCAGTCACAGAAACATGGTACACAGAGAACCATGACAGGGATGTTAACATACCAGGGTACACAACCTACAGGAGAGACAGGGAGGGGAGAAGAGGGGAGGGGGTAGCTTTCTTTGTAAGGGAAGGGATAAAAGCAACTGAACAAAAGAGTAAACAGGGAGGAGAGGAGGCACTGCGGGTCACCTTAGAGACTGGAAATGGTACCACAATCTGTGCTGGGGTTGTGTACAGACCCCATGTCAGTGGGAGGGAATGGACAAGGATATAACAGAAGGCATCCTTAGGATGGCAGAGAAAGGGGAGATGCTATTGATGGGAGACCTGAATATGCCAGATGTTAACTGCAGCACCTTTGCTGCAGCCACATCCAAGATAAGAGCCTTTTTCAATGCCCTACAGGTGGCATGTCTCAGACAGCTAGTTGTGGAACCCACTCATGAGGGAGCAATCTTAGACCTCATACTCCCAAATGGGGACAGTGAGAGGATCTCAGATCTAGAAGTGGGTAGCCATCTGGGAACAAGTGACCACCAAACAGTGTGGTTCACGATAAACTCAGCTACAGAGTCAAACCATACAAAAATGAGAGTACTGGTCTTCAGGAGGACTGAATTTGGCAAGATGGGAGAGTGTCTTAGAAAAGCACTAGCAAACAGGCTAGAAGGAGAGGTGGAGCAACAATGGGGAAACATCAAAACTGCCATCACAGAGGCAACAAGCCTTTGTGTGAAGCAAATAAACAAATCAAAATAAAAGAAAACCCCACTATGGTTCTCAAAAGAGGTGGTGGGGAAGGTCAGGGAGAAAAAGGCAGCATTCAGGAAGTATAAGGAAACACAGAAGGATCAGGGCAGAGAACTGTACCAGATAAGGCAGAAGGAAGCAGGGAGGGAAGTCAGAATAGCAAAGGCCCAAACTGAGGAAAAGATAGCCAACTTGATTAAGAAGTGGGATAAACCCTTTTTTAGGTACATCAGGGAGCGTAGAAAGACAAAGGGAGGAATAGTGAGGCTGAATAGAATGGACAGTGGGTGGGCAGAGTGGGACAGTGAAAAAGCAGGGATACTGAATGAATACTTCAGCTCAGTATTCACAAAGGAAGAGGAGGGGGGTGCCTAATCCAGTTAACAGAAGAACTCTGGATAGGGGGGGTTGATCCCAGTCCTTTCACAGAAGAAAGGGTTCTGAAAGAACTCCTAAAACTGAAGGTGGACAAAGCAATGGGGAATAATGGAATTCACACCAGAATTCCAAAAGAATTAAGGGGAGAACTAGTGAAACCACTGACTACCCTTTTTTACAAATCCTGGGAGGATGGTGTGGTACCTGAGGACTTGAGGAAGGCGGATGTGATTCCCCTTCACAAATGTGGGACCAAGACAGAGGCAGGAAACTACAGACCTGTCAGTTTGACCTCTGTGGTAGGAAAAGTGATGGAATCACTTCTGAAGGAAAGAATTTTTGAGTACCTAGAGGCCAGTGGGGCATAGGACCCAAGGCAGCATGGGTTCACAGCAGGAAGGTCATGTCAGACGAATCTAATTAATTTCTTTAAATGGGTGACCAAAGTAGTAGACCAGGGAGGGGCTGTGGACATGGCCTACCTAGACTTTAGCAAGGCATTTGACACAGTCCCACACAAAAGATTAATAGTCAAATTAACCAGTCTGGGAGCGGGTCTCAGGGTGGTAGCCTGGGTAAAACACTGACTGGACAACAGGACAAAGAAGGTAATTGTAAATGGAGTCCACGGTGAAGAAAGAGGTTACTAGTGGGGTATCACAGGATTCAGTACTGGGTCCCGTCCTTTTTAATGTCTTTATAAGTGACATTGCAGAGGGACTGAAAGGAAAAGTATGCCTCTTTGCAGATGACACAAAGATCTGCAACAGGGTTGATACACAAGGAGGCGTGGAAAGGATGAGAAGGGACTTGACAAGGTTGGAGGAATGGTCAGAAGCATGGCAGCTTGGATTCAATGCAAAGAAGTGTAAAATAATGCACCTGAGAAACAAAAACCCAGGGGAAGATTACACAATGGGGGGGAGATAGTAACAACAACGAAAATGGAAAGGGACCTGGGGATAATCATATCAGATGACCTTAAGCTTAGCAAGCAATGTAAGAAGGCAGTAGGGAGGGCTGGGGGGATACTGGGATGTATAGGGAGAGGCATCACCAGCAGAAAATAGGGAGTTGTTATCCCTCTGTACAGACTGTTGGTGCAACCCCATCTGGAGTACTGCATACAGTTCTGGAGACCCCATCTCCGCAAGGACATAGGATAGAGGCAGTCCAGAGGAGGCTAACTAAAATGGTGCAGGGTCTGCAAGAGAAGCCATACGATGAGAGACTAAAGGAGTTTAATATGTATACCCTTGAGGAAAGGATGGAGAGGGGGGAACATGATTGAAACTTTTAAGTATCTCAGTGGAATCAACAAAGTCCAAGAGGGTAGCATCTTATCTTTCAGAAAAAGAGATGTGCAAGAACAAGGGGACACAATTTGAAGATGGAGGGGTGGTTCGGGGCAATATGAGGAAGTATTTTTTCACAGAGAGGGTGGTTGATGTATGGAACAGCCTTCCTGAGAAGGTTGTGGGGTCTAAAACTGTGAGAGAATTCAAGAATGCATGGGACAGACATAAGGCAATTTATGTGGGGGTAGGAAGAGATAGGCTGTTGGTTAACTAGGATCTGCAGCTTATCCTGTAGGTAGGAAAATGGGCAGACTAGGTGAGCCAAGCGGTCCTTATCTGCCACCAAAGTCTATGTTTCTATGTTTCTTAGACTAAAGGAGCTTAATATGTATACTCTTGAGGAAGGGGGGGGACTTGATAGAAACTTTCAAGTACCTCAAGGAAATCAACAAAGTCCAAGAGGGGAGCATCTTTTTGGAAAAGAGATGTACAAGAACAAGGGGGCATAATTTGAAGATAGAGAGGGGACGGCTCAGGGGCAGTGTGAGGAAATATCTTTTTACAGAGAGGGTGGTGGACATATGGAATCGTGTTCCTGGGGAAGTTATGGGGTCAAAAACAGTGGGTGAATTTAAGAACGCATGGGACAGACATAAGGCAATTTTAGTGAGGGGTAGGAGGAAGTAGGGTGTTGGGTAACTGGAAACTGCAGCTTATCAGATAGGTAGAAATTGGGCAGACTAGGTGGGCCGAGTGGTCTTTATCTGCCATCAAAGTCTATGTTTCTATGTCATGGTATGGGTCCGATTTGCAATGAGTCTTTATCTTCTGGATATACAGTTTGTGAGTAAACCGTTGCGTCAGGGTGTGTATATATACAAACAGATCCCTGTATTTGACAGGTGTGCCATCAGAGGATGTAAAGTTATTTTTCTCGCAGAATGGTAGAAACTCAGTAAGGGATGAGCAGACCCAGTTGGTAGACCAGTCAGACGTGGCTGGGTTCTCATCATGGAGAACAGACACTGCTGCTCCTGTATCCAGAAGCATGTTCAGTTGGTGGCCCCCAACCGTGGCCTTTATGCAAGGCCGGCCCTTCGTGTCAACAAGCAAGTCACTCACAATCTAGACTGGGGTCTGTAATTGTCAATCTGTACATTTGGAATCATCTTCATCTTCATGTTCCTGAAATCTGAGGCTCGCAGGATCTTTCTGGGCCTCCTGTATGTCTTGCATGGGATACAGATGTGCCCATGATGTCACAGGCATGACAGCAGCCTGCTCAGTTGGTTCCTTCTTAGTCACTGCATCAGTCTGGCCAGAAGTCAATGCCATGAAAGAATTCTTTCCTCATCTTCTCAATTGCTCAGTAGCCGAGAGCAGGAACAGATTTCCCTGGCCATCTGGTTGTCCTGCGGCTGGGGTGAGGGCTGCTACAGTATGCGTAGATTTAGCCTCTTTTTTGCATAGACCTCCTCCAGCAGTTTGCAGAGGGTCTCATTCTCATCTCTGAGGGTCCGATAGCTAGGGTCATTATGGTTCCAGCCATCGGACTGGGCATTAACAAAGAAACACTCACAACTGCGATGCTTGGTCCCTTTAAAAGGTCACTCCAACTATACCTCACCTTTACCACTCAGTGTGACTGCCGCTCTGAAGTAACTGCCTCCTCATTTTACCCTAGTCATAAACTTCCCTAGAGCTCCACTTTTTTGGCACCAGTTTCCCCCACTCTCACCCCTTACTCCCCCTTCACCACACTACCTCACCCCCCCCTCTAATGGCACTTTCAGATATGGGGCCCTCCAGCCCATCCAACTGACACTTTTTCCACCCACCTCTACTCACCGACAATGGCCCTTTAGCCTGCCTACTTCCTCCTGACTCCCTCCTACCCTATACTAACTATATACTGTTCACCCTGAAACTTGTCTGAAGCTGGCTTATGTTGTCTCTCTCCTTTGTTGGCTTTATAATAAATGCTTAGACATCTTATTGTTTTTAAGACTGTAACCATTGTTGACCTTTGTATGTATGTATGTTACCCTACATCCTTTGATGTGAAATCTTTGTAAATGAGCAGTTCCTGCTCAAAGGTATTTGTAATCCTAGAGTTTAACAAAATAAAAATAAAGAATTTGGATTTTTCCAATTGCTCCGGTCCCTGTTTCTATTGTTCTTATAGATCCGGTTTCCCCCCTCTTGTGTGACTGTTTACCATCAGAAGGGGAGTTCCGAATTTTGGTTATTACCTTCCACAGTATAGTTGGTCAGAAGGTCAGAGGTAGGCTGCACTGCAGCTACCAGCATTGCCAAAGTTTGGATAGCGGCAGCTTTGTTGTTCTTACCGGAAGTGAGGTTATGGAGGTATACCTGGAAGGCACGCTAGGTCTTGGTAAAGATTTCCACAAAGGTGTCAGTCTCTGGATCCACAAAGTTGTCAGTCTCTGGGAAAAGTTGAGTTTGACCTTTTCCCAAAGGCTGGGGTCATGTTACAGATGTACAAATTCTTGTACTCAGTTTGGTCTTTGTGTGTGATCTTGCTAGTCAGGCCTTTGCCAACCTCATAGACGAGCCACAGCCATTGATGGTTAGCTGCGGTTCTTTCCTTCACATTCTGCTTAACCTTATAGGCCAAGCTGGCTCCAACAACACCTAGAGTGCTGGCAGCAAGGAGTGCTGCGGCGATGTCATTGTATGCAAGTGTCTCGCAGTTACAGATAGTGTCTGGGAGTTTGGCCCAGAGAGTAGGTTCGATCGTCTGTCACAAGACTTAAACCTTGTACTCAGGTTGGAGAGAAAGTTTCTTGCAGGGGGAGTGCACCTTCTCCAAATGGCAACTAAGGTTGTCAGTTGGACCTATCTGTCCAATGCTTTGGGCAGTTTGCTGGACAGATTGAGCGACTTGCAGGGGATTGGAAGTACAAGGAGTCATGTTCAACTCAATATGTTCCATAGCACTGCAAAGGGCAGCTTCCGCCACCGCATCAGCCACTGCTTTTAATGCATGGTCCTGGGTGACAGTGTCCTCAAACATTCTGTCAATTTGATCCTGGATGGCTCTGCGGCTGTCATCCAGTGCCATAATATTGGTAGTGGCCTCTTTAATTAGGCTGCTTAACTTTGTATTGTCCTCCCTGGAGAGTGGGGGGGGTGAGCAGAGGTGCACCATGGAATACAGGCCATCCACCCCATCATAGCGGTCACAATCATGGTGTAATACATTGCTTCCACCATATTTGTGTAGATGTGGCAACATAGATGGCATGTGCACATGGGCGCCATCTTGGGGATGGGTGGAGAAAATGACAGCCCTATGGGGGCTGGACTTGGGCGTGATGTGACATGCCTTGTTATCAAAGTCAGAGTCATCATTGTTGGATGATGCAATGTCAGTGGGCATATACTGAAACCCATTAATAGCCTTAACATGGCCAGCAAGAACCTCTCGCTGATAGAGCAATTTCACCATCTTTGTTCTACACTTCTGGTGACAAAACCATGCAGTGCCTTGCTCAATACCCTTCTCAACCACATGCTGCAATACTCTGTATGCGGCACCCAATTCAAAGTTTTCCCTAACTCTTTGTCTAACTCACGATTTAGTCTCTCATTCTCCTCTTTCAACTCACAGTTCTGTTCTCTCAAACCTTCATTCGTATCACTCAGAATATTTTTCAGATAAGTTAACTGTTTCTTATCACATTTCAGCCTTTCACAATCATCTCTCAACATGCAAATTTCACGCCCAGAGTCTTGAGCAGTACAATGCAACAGTCTGTTATTGGCACCATGAAGTGACTGGGTCTCCTCCACTAGTTTCTGCTCCTTTTCTGTAACACCAATGTCTGTAAGACCATCTATTTTTTAGAGATCCATTTTGCAGTTCAAGGGAGGCACACTTCACTGTGAGACTCTCAACTGTGGTATGTAGAGCCGCAACCAAGAGATCTTTAAGGCTGCATTTCTTGGCTTTTTGTTTGGACTGTAGGTAGTGCTCTGAAATTAGCAGCAATGGGTTTTCTGCAGACTTCACGTCCAGCATGAAATCTGTCTATCCTCCTTGGGAAGTGAGGTAGTTTGAGACATCCAGTCTCAGTTCAGTGCAAAGTTCAGGCATGACAAACAAGGGGTAGACAAACAAAGAAGCAGTTGGAAAACTGGCTAAAGTCCTTGACGCTGTTACCCAATAGCTTTCCAGTCCCCGTGGGAAATGGTGGTGCCAAAGTGATAGGCTGCCACTCACAAAAGGAGTATATTAGTGTCCGGTGTGAAGGTGCCTCACCTGAAATCAAGATGGAGTGTGTCCATCACAGAACAAGCACTGTAAGCACAAGTAGGTCCAAGTAGGTGAAAAATGCACTACACTACTCAACATTCAAAGTTTATTGAATGGAATCCTCACTTTGTACATTCCAACCTGCACACAGTCAGAAAATGTAACTGGGTAATGAAATTACCTTTCTCAGGTTCTTGTTGGAACTGCACAAAGGAAGAGACAACAGACACATAGTGTCCAGATAATAAATATAATTTATTATCGGCAAGCAGTATAGCACAATGGTTTAAGGCTCTGAACTGCAAATCTGGTGACATCCAGCAGACCAGACCTGAGGTTTGAATCCCACAGCTTCCACTTCCATACTGTGTGACCCTGAGTAAGTCACTTAACTTCCCTGTGCTCCCAGATCACTCCTGTAAAAAAGTTTTCAGCTTAGTGTGCTACTCCTGGTTAATCAACTAAAAGAAATGAGAATAATGCAGGCTTACAACCAACAGTGTAATCACTTGGAGAATGTATCCGGTTTACTTACCTAACTAAGGTGTAGTCTAGTCTCATCTCAGAGAAAGTATGTGCTGCAATGGGTCTTATACCCAGATAATCGCTATGGTTACTACTAAAGAAGATACATAAAACACATATAATTGGCCAAAATAGGTGGCCAGAGTAACTATCCTAACTAGCACAGGAAGTTGCTTATCAAGCAGAAGATAAACAAACAATAAGGTCTTGTGGTGCTTCCAAGGTCACTTGCAGTTACAGTTATGCATAAGATGGCACTGTTGCCTAACTTATAATTACACAATAATATGTAACGGAAAACACCTCCCAGTGGTGCAATATATTGTGAGAATATAATGAAGCATAATATGCACTGCAAAAGGACAGTAGAACTCAAATCCTGACACACATGCTTATATGATAAGTGCCTGTGCCCTAAAATTAATACATATACCTACATATGTGATGCTGTCCATGAGGTGGGGTTCAGTCAGGGGTGCTGGTCCATGGATAACAGCTTCTGCTTTTGTAAAGAAAACCACATCAGTTATCCTCCAATCTTTGGCTACCTCTCCTGTTTTCAGTAACCTGCTAAACAAGATTGCCAGAGGTTCTGCCACAGCCTCTCTTAGCCCCTTCAGCACCTGGGGTGTACCCCATCTGGCCCCATACCCTTATTGACTCTTATTCCTTCCAGTTCCTTTAGGATCCTTTCCCATGGAAATGGACTTGTATCCATTTCCATGGTCTTCCTCCCCTTTCTACTTCCTTCTGGCCCATTACCCACCCCTTCCTCTGTAAAGACTTGAGCAGAAATATCTGTTCAGTATGTCTGCTTTTCTGTTGTCATACACTACTCTACTCTACTTTCTTCCTCCACTTTCAGCCTCACTATCCCCCCACTTTGCCTTCCTTTTTCACTGATATACCTGTAAATGGTTTTGTCCCCTCTAACCACTGTTTTTGCAATGCGTTCCTCCACTTGCTCTTTGACTTCCCTCATTGCCCTCCCTGCCTCCCTTTGCTTCTCCTGGTACCTCTCCCTGTCCCCTCCTGCCTGAGTCATTTTTTGTACTGTATTAATGTGTTTTTTGTTGGCTTTCACTTTCTCTGCTACCTCCTTGGAATACCATAATGGTCTTCTCTTCCTTTTCTCTTTACTCACCTGCTTTACACATAATTGTGTTGCCCTTGTTAGCCCCATTTTGAATACTGCCCATTGTTCCTCCACCCCTTCTTCCCTCCCTATTCCTGCTAGTGCCTCTTCTAAGCTTTTCCCCATTTTTTTTCAAAATCAGCCCTCCTAAAGTCCAGGATCTGTATTTTTTGTGGTTAGGTTCTGCTCCTTCAGTTATGCTAAGCCAAACTGTTCGATGGTCACTGTTCCCCAGGTTCTCCCCTACAGCAATTCCTGTCACACTCTCCCCATTTGTGAGCACCTAGTCCTGTAGTGCTGCCTACTGTGTGGGTTCCATGACCAGCTCTTTAAGGAAGGCTCCCTGAAGGGGGTTCAGAATAGACCTGCTCTTGGTTGATGCTGCTGCTGGGAGGCTCCAGTTTAGGTCTGGAATGTTGAAGTCCCCAACTAGCACCACCTCCCCCTTGTGTGCCATCCTTGGATTGCCAGCATCATCTCCTTATCTTTCCCCTCCTCCAGTGCTGGTGGTCTGTAAATAACCCTTGTGTTGATGGCTGACCCTGTTCTTCTTTCTAGTGTCACCCACAGTATCTCTCCTCCTCCTTGCTCCCCTTAGATCTCTATGGTCTTTATGGTATCTTTCACATAAAGCACAACTCCTCCCCACTTCCTGACTGCCCTGTCCCTCCTGAATAGATTGTAGCATGGAATGGTGATTTCCTAGTCATAATTTTCATTGCACCAGGTGTCTGTGATGGCCACAATGTCCAGGTCTGACTGTGCCATGGCTGTCTCAAGGTCCACCATCTTGTTACTGAGACTTTTGTTGATTTCAGCCCTCTGTCTTTCTTCTTACACCTTTGATACTTGTGCAGAGCATGTGCTCATGTAGGAGGGATATTAAGCCTCCTGAACTTCCTGCCCCCCCAGCCAGTTTAAATGCTTCCTGCAGAAGCCTTCAAACTTTTCACTTGGGACTAAGGTCCCCTTTTTTTTTTGAAATTCTCTTTTTATTCAGTTTCAATAACAATAACATCGAACTGGTAAATACAGGTGAAAAGACAACATTGTGACAATTACTAGCAGTAAAACACAGAATAATAAGCATGGGAAAAAATAAAATTCCTTTCCCCCCCCCGAAGAAGGTGTCACCGCTGAAAGGAGAAGGGATACACAAAAAATTCATAAGTAAGGGAGTAGGAAATCGACGAGTCTAGAAAGGAGAGCAAGATAGCAGCTGGTCCTTAGAACCTGGAGGAACATAGCTCTACTGAGAACTGGTTCTTGAGTAGAAAGGAAAGCACCAGGGAGACCATAAAGGAAGATGCCATCAATAATCAGATGGGTCAAAAATGAACCTAGGGTTCTTCAGTGCAGGTACAAAGCATAAAGTTTACCCACTTTTCTGAAAAGCCAAGGGAGAGAGTCTGGAGCTGGCTATCAGCTTCTCGACTTTAAAACACAAAGACATTTCTTCAACCCAATCCATATCGAGAGTTCTAAATTATCTGACCAGTGGCGAGAACTAATCTTAACACCGCCATTGAGATAAGAGCCATGTGATATCTTCTCTCTCTGGCGTTAATACCTGAGTAATCTCCTAGAATACAAATCTCTAGTGTAAAGAAATCTTGCAGACCCAGAATGGGGTCTAAGTTGTCGAATAGCTCTCCATAATAGGGCTACCTTGGAACAATACCAGAAAATACATGAGGGACTACCAGGTCTTTACCACATCTGAGACAATTAGGGAGCTGGAATGATCAATTTCGATTTTTAACAGGCGTAATATACATATTGTTGACAATAAAATATTGAATAAGCCTATTCTTATCAGAGTATTATATGTATGCAAATCTCTCCAAACTTGGCTCCATGTGAACAAAGAATCCGAGAGAGTAGAGGCCAAGATTTGGAACCAGCTAAGGCGGGAAAAATAACCTTCAAAGATGTAAATATAACTTGGATACACCGTGAGCTTTAGCATAGATTCTTTAACCACCTGAGCAGGGGCTTTATCACCGCACCCTGTACAGTGTCTCCAAATTTTTACTGACAAGGTGTTTTAGTTGATATACCTTGAAAATCATTCAGGGGATATTAAGGACTAGTAGAAGATCGTCTATTGACCCAGGACCTCCTTGCACAAACAAATCTTCCACTAAGAGTCCCTGAATTTGGGCAGCCACTTGAGATAATAATTTGTTTCCATTCTAATATTAGGGTTGGAAATCAGGGGTTGCCCAGGGTCCTTAACGTGTCTAATTTTGGCGGTAGCATAAAATTGGTTCAGAACCCTCACCGAGGTGCCCACTGCTGAGTCTTGAATACAACGGGTAGAGTTGAAAATGACAATAAACAGACTAGAGGGTCTATATTGCATTGCTTGATGAGATAGAGATCCAAACTTAACCATAAAGGAGAGATGTTGCATCCTTTCCTCCAAGCCATTTGTCGGTTTTAATTAGATGGCTAGCCCAGTAGTAGTATTCAAAGTTAGAGACGAAGGCCCCCCATATCTTTAGGTAAGTAAAGTTTATAAAAGGCTCGCCTGGGAAATTTATGATTCCAGATAAAACCAGTCAGGATCGAATGGATTCTCTTAAGAAGGTTTTGGTAACCAAATATCCAGAAGGTTCAGGGATAGAAAAGTGAGGCAGAATATTCATTTTAATAATGCTGATCGGGCACCTACTGATAGTGGAAGCTTGCCCCATCTTTGCAGGTCAGAGTAAATTTTGTCCACTAGGTCGTCAGATTAGTTTCCTAACCAAATTTGAATCCAGGCCAAATAGATACCAAGATATTTAAGATGAGATGAGGTCCATTTCATGCGAAATGAGACATACAAGATTGAGATACATGTACATTGAGAGGAACAATCTCGGACTTGGCCAGATTGAGTTTGTAATTGGAAACAGCCCCAAATTGCTCTATTATATTCAGTACCACTGCAAGGAATCTGCGGATTAGTTAACTGTAGCAGGATATCGTCTGCAAAGGCGGATATTGTGGAGGTTTGTTGAGAAATAGCACAACCCTGGATCCCAGGAGCTGCCTTGAATTGAGCAACAAGGGTTCCAAATAAAGGTTGAAAAGATATGGCGAGAGGGCAGCCCTGACGGTGCCGAGAATAACCGGATGCGGATGAGAAGACCCATTGCAGTATATTTTGCCGAGGATCTTTGTAGAGAACCTTCACCCACTGGATGAACTTCTCCGAAAGCCAAACTTAGCCATAGCACTCCATAAGAAGTCCCAATTGACACAATCGAATGCCTTCTCGGCATCTAAAGCCACCAATGCCATGGGGCCTGAGAAGCATGGGCTGCTTGGAAAACATAGGAAAGAACTCTCATGTGATCGGCAGCCGACCTGCCCTGCAAGCCTACTTGCTCACTGCTCAAAAGTGATTGCCAAACTTGTTTAATGGTAGAGCCAAAATTTTGGACAGTATTTTGATATCACAGTTGAGCAGCGAGATAGATCTATAATTAGCTGGATCCAGAGAGGTTTATCTGTTTTAGGAATCAGGATTATAATTGCTTCCAATAAGGTTGGATCCAGTGAGTCAGAGGAGAGAAGATAGTTATAAAATTCCAAAAGTGGAGGGGCTAATTGCTTACAAAAAACCTTATAAAAGTTAGAGGGTAGGCCATCAGGACCGGGGGCTTTATCAGGCGGAAGATTGTGAATGGCTTCCTCAATCTCCTTCAGGGATAGGGGAGTAGAGAGAAAAGCGGCCTGATCCTCGGAAAGACAAGGTGGGGAAATTGGCTTAAGAAGGACTCAATGGCAGACCGGGAGGGAGGGACTGGTGCAGCACCATAGAGATTTTGGTAAAATAATCTGAAAACCTCCACAATATCCTGGGCCTTGTCTTGATAGAGCCATCTTGTGCTTCCAAAGCGGGACCAACCTTGAATTTTCTACTTCCTTAAGTTTTAGGGCCAGGGCCTGCTCGGCTTCTCCCTTGATCTAAATATTTAGCTTTGGTTCTCAACAACGTAGTTCAGTCTTTTCCCAACCAGTCCCTCATATTCATTTTGAGTTTATGTACTGCTCCAAACACTTAAGGGACTTAGAGGAGCAAGGAATTTTCTGCCCTTAATCTGGTCAGATAAGAGAAGAATTTTTGAGTCCTGAGTTTTTCCTCCTGGAGGAAAGTTTAACGAACTCTCCCTCAAAAACATTTTAGAGACACCATAGGATGTCGAACCTGGTCACTGAGCCTCGATTAATATCCAGGTATTCTCTAATTAGGGATCTAATCTGAGCACAGGAATGCTCATCTTTAAAACCTGAGTATTGAGCTTCCAAATGTGTCACGCTGTCCAAGAGGAAGGATGAATCGAAACCATACTAAGCGTGATCAGAAATTATAATGGGCTCAATGCCTACTAGGGTTATGTTAGCCATGAGGAGGTGCTTACTAAAAAGTAGTCAACCTGGACCAAGAGTTATGGAGGCGGGAAAAGAAGGTGTAACTCTTGCTAAGGGATATAGAATCCTCCATGGGTCCACCAATCTTAACATGCTGCCCAAGTCCCTAGCGCCAGCTACACTAGTGGAGGCTTCAGAGGCCTATAAGTTTTATCTAGTTCTTGCAGATGGGGCTATATTCCAATCCCTCCCAGAACAAGGGAGTTGGCAAAATGCACTTAATTTATCTATTAGATGCATTAAAAAACTGGCATCTCCCCCAACCGGGCCATAAATGGAATCTAATACTATAGCAGAGTTATAAAGGGATCCCTGCACCAAAATATATCTGCCCTCAGGGTCTTGGATAACTTTCTCCGGAATAAAAGGTATGCTTTTTTTGACCATGATGGCTACTCCCCTTGCTTCAGAAGAGGCACCAGCAACAAAAACTTGAGAAAAGCCTTTAACCTTTAGCATATTGGTTTCTGCGACTGTTATATGGGTCTCTTGTAGGAACAAAATATCAATCCCCAGCAGAGAACAATTAAACAATATGCGGGCCCTTTTCTTAGTCTCCCTAATGCCTCTTATATTCCAACTGGCCAGTTTAACATAATCCAGAGCCATCCTCAAGGGAGAATGATCACGATTAAGATAGGCTGCATAGGGAACTCCCAACTTAGTTTCAAACACAGGTGACACCTTCTCTTGCCCCCATAACACCCTAAACTGCTGCCTCTGTAGTTACAAAATGAACAACTATCCGTTGGGAACAGAAGTTTCACTGCATCATAAACTGAACCAGAGTAGGTATAGAACCCCACAAATCCCAATAAAAACGATAATAGGCGGCCCCCCCATATCAATACCCAACTATAACAATACGAAACATATCCCCTCTTTGCAGTCCAGGTTTTGAACATCCAGAATAACAAACATGCCAGATACAACCAAACCCCCCCACACCCCTCAGGCACCACAAAAACCTCCTCGAAGTTCCAAAACTGATCCCAACAATAAATATAACCTTCAACCATTTGTCCAACAGCCAAACCGAAGAAAAAATAGTCCCTTTCAAAAACAACGTGATAGGTACCCACACAGACCCAATCAGGTACATAAGACAGGGCTCCAGGCGACTATACCATATAAGCCCCGCCCCAAGCGAAGTGAAAACAAAGGAGCTGCACATCAACCTAGCTCAATCAACCAGCCCATAAAAAATAATTATGAAGGTACCTGAGAGAGATCCCTTGGTGAAGGGGAACCCGCTTCCCGTGGTACGACTACTCGTAGACAAACCGGAAGACCAAGAGGAAGAAGCGTAGGAGAGGGTTTGCCGACGGACAAAACGGTCCGACCGCAAACGCGTCCTCCGGAAACAGACCCCATGCATGCTAGTACCCAGAAAAACCAATAGGAAGGCCAGGCGCATCAGGGACAGAGTACAGGCCGAGTAGGCCTCGCCGCCTCAACCCTCCAGGCCTACCACCCACTGGGACCCCAGGAGGACTCCTCGGCGCAAAAACCACAGGCACTCACTCCATCAAGTTGCGCTAGACAATAGTGGCAAGGGAGCATAAAGGGGAAACAGAATAAAAAAGGGAGAGACTAGTTACAGGATCAGCAATACCAAAACTAGATACCAAAATAGAAGTCAAGCAATGGAGAGACCAGCTGAGTAGGTATGGTTATGAGAGTCATTTAAACAAGTCCGGGAGCAATTTCGCCAACTCGGACAGTGCCTCCTCCGGATTTTCATAAGCGTGCCATGTACCATCCACCTGCACAAGTAATTTAGCAGGATAGTTCATCCTGAAGGCCTTCCCTGCAGCAATAAGCTTTTTAACTACTGGGTGAAAGGCAGATCTTCTCTGGCGAACTTCATAGGGGAGATCTTGGGTAATCCTAAGCTTGGTGTTATTCCAGAGGATAGCCTCAAGATCTTTAACTTTTGTAAGAACATGTTGGCGCTCCAGATAACTTAGAAATCTGGCGATCACAGGCCTGGGGGATTGGAGGCCTGGGCTCATGGAGATCTGTGGGCCCTCTCGATATGATATTGCTGATGAATAGGTGAGGGGCCCAACCTTGTTGGAGAAATTGCTGAATAAAGCGCAGGGTGTCACTCCCTCCTCTAACTCCGGGTCAGGATCAGCACATTGTTCCGTCGACTCCATCCCTCAGGTCTTCAGCTTTCAGCTGGAGTTTCTGGATATGCTGTCGAAGCCTGATGATCTCAGGGTCAGTTTTCTGTTGCCACTTCTCAATGGAGGATATTCTGGTCTCTGGGTCGCCTACTCTCCTCAAGAGGTTGGCGAAGTCCTGCCTTATGATCTGATTTCTTTAAATTTCTTGCAGCGTTCTTTAAAGGGAGATAGCTCCTCAAGAAAGCGTTCTTCTGTCAATATGGTGCCAGTTGAGACACTTGATCCCCCAGTAGAAGAGTGTTTAGCCATCGAAGCAATATTAGTGTTGGTATTTCTGGCTTTTTTTGAGGCTTTTTCTGGCGAGGTGGGCGGAGTGTGTCTGACTCCTGCGGCCTTCATATCGGTGTCTGCCATCGCGATCAATAAAGAAAAGCAGTTGGATCACCAATCTCGGTCCACAAGGGATCTTCCACTGCTAGAAAGGCTGTACCACTCTCTTAGAGCTTGATATATATATTTTAAGTGGTAAAAATAGGTAGTTTAGGAGGAGGAGGGCAGGAGCTCCACAGCAAGCAGCTTCTCAGCACCACTGCATCACGTGACCTCCGACTAAGGTCCCCTTCCCGGAAGGATGCAGGCCGTCATCCTTATACAGTCTGTATCCCTCCAGATGGGACCCCAGTGCCCCATAAAGCCAAAACCTTCCCTTCCACACCATTCTTTAAACCAGGTGTTGAATTTCTGGATGCAGAGTGTCCTAGCCTCCTCCATGCCATGGACAGGAAGTACCTCCGAGAAGGAGACAGAGTGTGCTATCTGCTTTAAGCTTCCCCACAACTTCCTGAAGTCCTCCTGTACTCTGGCTATATCCACCTTGTCCCCTGCCAGGTCATTTGTCCCTAGGTGGACAATGACATCCAGTTCATCACTCCTGACTGTCACCCTTGTGATTCTAAGGATCTGCTTCTCATCCCTCCATGCAGTTCTTCCTGGAAAGCACTTGACCTCTCTCCCTCTTCCCCCTGCTAGGTGCCCCAACTCCACTCCATGAGTAATTGAGTCCCCACCAAGAGAAACTTTCTCTTCCTCTGTGGTCCTCCACCCCCCTTCCCTGGGGCTCCATTCTAGAGGACCTGGTCATGCTCCTTGGTTTCAACTGTGAGTGCCCTTGTGGTGCTTTCCCACTCCTCTAAGACAGAGTAGAAGTTACTAAGCTGGACCGGTTGAGGGATGTGCTTCAAACCCTCCCTCCCCCACTGTCCCTGAGCCCACTGGGATCCAATCACTCCTTAGGTATTCTTTGAGGTTCAGAATGTGGGCAGGATGGCCTCTGGGTGGGGGTGAAGGTCCCAGCATCCTAGCCAACTCAGCTCAGAATCTGGTGACCTCCTTCCTCAACACAGAGAGATGCCTGTAGATGGGCAACATTGCATGATCCAGAATATTCTCCTGAACACTGCGGCACTGCACCCACTACACTGCACCACTCCCTGCATCCTCACTGGTTGTCCTCCTAATGTTCCTGCCCTTCTTGCCACTTACTGTATTAGTCTCCCTTTTTTTTGTAACTACTCCTCTATACTGCCTGTGTTGATTCATATTGCACATACTACCCTTTGCTGCAAGTTACCTGTACTACTACCTTAAATGTACAACAGTGCTCACCAGAAAGTAGCCTGTGTCTGCTGCCTATAATGGTGGATGAGCATAGGTTGGGTGGGAACTGGGGTGGGTAGGGTGGGCCTAATTATCACACTGGTGGAAAACAATCAGACACTTCAGTTTTCAGCTCCTCTGCCTCAACTGTGTGTGGCTCCTGACAGGAAACCTCTCCTTCAATAGATACAGAGAATATGTTTTGCTAAATTAATGTGGTCTCACTTCTCCTCTGCTCTTAAAACTAACTCTTCCATACGATCACTGAGCCCTGTTTTAGTTCACCACTCAAACTAAACATTGTCCACTGTCCTCCATTTTCCTGGCACTTGAGTCCCCCGACAATAGACATACTAAAAACAAAGCAGAAAATCAAGTCTGTAAATTAAAATGTTAGTGAACCTGCTCCTCCGTGTGCTTCTCTTCATTCCCCAACACTCCTGCTGCCTCTACTCGGTGGCTTCCCCTGACTGCTGTACACATTGTAACAGAAATGGTTAAACCCAACAATCAAAGACTCCTTCTGCTTTCCTGGTCCCCGATGTCCATTCCAGTCACTGCTGCGAGGTCGATCCCAAACCCTGACTGCTGTGACAATCCTATAATATAGGTAAAAACACCTTAAAACAATGCTGTCCTCTGATTCCTATTGCCCTGAGGGCCAGACTGAGGGAGAGATTAAGCTGCCCTGGATATAAGACTCCTCCATCAGTTTGAAATTGGCATTTTTGTTCCCTCCTCTGCTTGACTCCTGCTTTGGCTTTCTCCTCAATGGTGCTTCTCCGATCTCATGCCTGTGAGAAATAAATAAAAAATGCTCAAAACACAAACACTCCCGTGAGAAAGATAAAAAATGCCCACAAAAACGAACAAAAGGGCTTGTTGAAGAACAATAAAGATATGAGCCTAGAATTTATGAATACAGACTCGTAACTTTGGTAATCTTTGATATTTTGACCCCAGACTTTCAACATAGCAATTTTTGCACATCACCTCATAAACATGAGATGTGCATTCACACCTGTGGTGAAAAAATGGCATTTCAGCCATTTATAAATAGTACATGTCATACCTGTAAGGCAAATCCTAAAACAAGTCTCTTCAAAAGCAAGAGTGAAAACATAAAAAAAAAAAACTGTTTAACAAGCATCAAACGTCTGCCATTGACAAATGCTTGTTTTGTTCAGTTTTATAATGCAACATAGGATTGATCTGTTTGTAAATACACTTTAGGGAGCACAGCAATAAATAACTCTTGGTCTTCACCAAGTAGCAGAGAAAACTTTTACTGCTGTAACTGAGGGTTATTTGGAACCTTTACTTTTACTTGATCAAGAATTTGTCATTCCAGTTACTATCCCATGTAATTCTGTTTTCATTTACTGTGTGAATATTTTCATTTCCTTAAGCTAAAATGGTGTTTTCTACAATCCAAAAGTAACATTGTAAATTCTGATTTTAGATTATGTAAAGCCTCACCCCCTAGGATTGGTAACGCTGTTAAAATACGTTGCCAGCAGCATTTATTGTTTTTCAGCCTGTCAGATTTTGTTAAAGTTGCCCTTTTTGTGCAGTCCTTCAGCTGTCCTGAAGCTGCACTACGGAGCTCTGTTCCTACAACTTTGCAAGTTTCTTGTTCTATTAATGTTTATAACATAGCTGTGAAACAGTATTTTTTACTATGAATGTTAACACATGTACAAATTAATTTGGAATTTGATATAATGTATTTTATATGTTTGTTTCATTGTATTTTAACCTGTTTATGTGTTGTACTTTTGTATACTGGGTCATATCTAAAAAAAGGATTCTATGACTCCAGTACACTGACTTAACTGGACAGGAAACTAAACAAAGCTACATTTTTCTGAGATGCATTTAAAGGGACACTGTTAGCTTTGCTGTGCAGTTTCTGATCATCAGGGACAAGTTTGCCTCTAGGTGCAGACTTTGCAAACTCAGTCTGTAGAATGCCCCAACGTATAAAAAAATTGAGTATTTGTACCTCTTCAGCTATTTTTCTTATCATGTTTGGATCAAGTGGTCTTTGCAAATTCATCCACCACCAGTAAGAATATCATTAACATGAACGTGCATCTCTAATGGCACCGTCACTGAGCCACAACTCATTTCTGAAGCATAAAATTCTTCTCCAGGTGCATATCTAGTGAAGGATGGCAACCAATAGAATTTTTAATTCTTACTAATAGTGTGTTATTCACTAAGTAAAATAAGCATTGACAGTGATAATATTTAACTCTGACAAACAGAGCCAAGATCCTGTGCACACACATTAGCATTCCCAGAAATGTGAGTGCGCAGGACCTCTGCTCCATTTTGCAGAGTTAAATATCATTGTTAATGCTCATTTCACTTGGAGAACAGCACACCCTTATTCAGAATTAAAAACTCTATTGGTTACCATGTTTCATTAGATATGCACCTGGAAAAGAATTTTATGCTTCATGCATGAGTTGTGGCTCAGTGACAGCGCCATTAGAGATGCACGTTCATGGTGGTGATATACTCCTGGGAGACAGCTGAATTTGATCAGACCACTCAGTCTGAACATGAGAAGAAAAATGGCTATAAAAGTACAAAAGCTGAATTATTTTACATGCTGAGGAATTCTAGACACTTTGTCTGCCAAGCCTGTGCCTAGAGGCAGACTATTCACTGATCACCAGAAATTGCACAGCAAAGCTGGCAGTGTCTCTTTAATAGGATCCTCATGGGAGATTTGCTCTGACTTCATGCCATTTTTCCAAAATGATGTGATCACTGGATAAGCTCCACTTCCATTCTTGGAATCATCTCAGAATTGCAGAAATTGAACCACATACACTCTTTTCTCTGCCAACATATAGACTATTATTGAAAAGCTAGTTCTGTTTGAAGGGACATAATAAAACCTCCCCCTCCTTAAGCAATGGGGGGAGGTAGTAACAACAACAAAAATAGAAAGGGATCTGGGGTAATCATATCAGATGACCTTAAGGTTGGCAAGCAATGTGAGAAGGCGGTAGGGAGGTCTGGGGGGATACTGGGATGTATAGGGAGAGGCATCAGCAGCAGAAAACAGGAAGTTGTTATCCCCCTGTACAGACAGTTAGTGAGACCCCATCTGAGTACTGCATCCAGTTCTGGAGACCCTATCTCTGCAAGGACATAGACAGGATGGAGGCAGTTCAGAGGAGGAGAACTAAAATGGTGCAGGATCTGCAAGAGAAGCCATATGAGGAGAGACTAACGGAGCTTAATATGTATACCCTTGAGGAAAGGGGGGGGGGGACATGATAGAAACTTTTAAGTACCTCAGTGGAATCAACAAAGTCCAAGAGGGTAGCATCTTATCTTTCAGAAAAAGAGATGTGCAAGAACAAGGGGACACAATTTGAAGATAGAGGGGGGACGGCTCAGGGGTAATGTGAGGAAGTAGTTTTTTACAGAGAGGGTGGTTGACATATGGAACAGCCTTCCTGAGTAGGCTGTGGGGTCTAAAACTGTGAGAGAATTCAAGAATGCATGGGACACACATAAGGCAATTTTTGTGGGGGGTAGGAAGAAATAGGCTGTTGGTTAAATAAGATCTGCAGCTTATCCTCTAGGTAGGGAAATGGGCAGACTAGGTGGGCCAAGCGGTCCTTATCTGCCATCAAAGTCTATGTTTCTATGTTTCTATGTTAATTACCTTCTCTTCTACAATGGCGATCTACCATTTAGACAAACCATATGAATATTGTTCCATAGTTGTAAGAGTTTCACCCCAGTTGACTTCTTATCTTGTCTTTAGAGATCCTATCTGTGATCTGTAAGTAGTCCAAGTTAAAGTTATCTGTGCTGGAGATACTAGATGTGACAGATGGACCTATCCATGCATCAAAAAATCTTCTGCAGAAATAACATAGTGTAATAACATGATCCTTGCAGAGCTAGAAAACTTTCTGTAATTACTGTCACATTTGTTTTGCACACAGAACATCAAGGTGCATTTTGGAAGGAGGTGAACATATAAGATTATAAAATGGGTTTCAAAAATTGTGAACCTTGATTGGTTGAGGGCCATCTTTACATGTGCTGTTGTCTCAGCATAACAGCACTGGTAAAGATCCAGCAGCCTCTTCACAATAAATCAATACTAGCCACACATCCCTGCTTGCCATCACAGACATGGCTGCCACCTTTACTCACTAAAAACTTTCAAATAGGCCCTAAAAATTAAACTGCCTTAAATTATAAAGACTAATAATTAAATGTTATTTACTTTCATAATCATCTTCTTACATATGCATACATACATTAAAAATTAAGTCCTACAGTATTTGCAGTTTTAATTTGTGGTGTTTCTTTGCTGACTATAACATTCTCCCTCCTGTCCTTACCTGTTTACCAGGGAAATCTCTGCTGTTTTACCTGCTATGGATAAAACAGAAGCCCTGGCTCCATCTGAGGCCTTCTGTTGTGTGAATGGGGTTGTGAACATTCTGACAACAGAACTGTTCAGAGATTTGAGTTGTTGTATTTCTTCCATACTAAACATTCTATCTATTTAACTTAAGAAAGAAAAGAAACAAGGCAGGGAAAAGGGAGGTAGTGAAGCCTAGAGGTTAGGTTAGAGTAACAAGCTGTGAATGATCTTGATACATCCAGCAGACCAGACCTTAGTTTGATTCTCACAACATCCATTTGCATACTGTGTGACTCTGAGCAAGTCCCTTAACTGCCCAGTGCTCCCATGTTGCCCCTGAAAATAGGCACTTGTGCCTAATGGGCCTTACCTGGTTACCAAAGACTAAAAAAATAATATAAAAAAATTGAGTAATAGTGATGAAACATATAGATTGGGTTGGGTTAGGGAACATTGAGGGTTTAAGGGTTTGTTTAAAAACTATTCAGCATTTTGTTGTGCATAACATTTGAAACTGAGATGATATGCCAGTGCTGGGATGTGCTGGGACTATTTTGTTGGGGTGGATAAATATATATATTTTTTTTAAATCATTAAAATCCTTACCATTATTTTATTTTTGTGTATTTTTCTCCCCATCCCAAAAATGTCTTGGACCAACTTTATAATCATGATAAGACACTCCAGGTCATGTTTTGTGGTGGGATAATGGCACTTTTTGGGTGGTTGAAGGAACTCAGCCATGACTTATCCATCACAGCACACCTGAGGTGTGCCGTTATTCCACCACAACCCACACCCTGTCATTCTCATTGCTTAGTTCAGGATCTTCTATCTTTAGTTTGCTTTAATTGGAGTAATAACCTCAATAAGCATGTACGGTCATCTGCTAGCTTCTCCATTAAGCAATCCAAAGCAGTACAAATAAGAATTTCCAGTCCCCCCATTGCCCTTCCTAAATGATGATTTTTAACTGCTTGTTTTGTGATTCTTTAGTAACTCTGTATTACAAATTCAGGGTTTATTTCTAGCTGCATCTACACAAATAATAATACATCAGATGTTTGTTTTTTTAAGTCATGAAATCAGAGTCTACCATCTTATTTTTGAATTCCTGCCAGATCCCTGAATAAACTAGAGATCCATATTTTCATTATAATTTCCTATGGTGTCATTATTTATAAGTTAATAGGATCTCCTGTGAATGTCTCTTATGGTATGAGAGACTGACTGTCAGGTTTGGGTGAGAGCACTTCAAAGCTGAGTAATCTGTCTGTCCAAACCTCACACGAGGAGTCTCTCATATTATAAGGGACATTCCTCAGAGGCCATATTATATTATTATAAATCACTCAAGTTTAGCTCAAATGATTTCTGATAAGTTTATAGTCTTTTTTTTTAAAGTAGTTTGTTGCCCCCCCCCAACACTGAAGTGGAACACTCCCTCCTACCGCTCCTGCAGGACAGCGCACTGTACACAGAATAAGAGGTACAGTGGCTCTCCGTGCTCATTGACTGAAATCACCTTAGTCATTTATAACAGTTCTTCTATTCCGTCCCCACTGATGCTATTTTGTGGTGACAGCTTCAGTTCTAAAGTTACTGCAGGTTCAATGTTTTTGTCTTTAACTCTTGTGGCCTGGTCTCCTAGTCAATTGATAGGGTTTAAAGTAAGTGCCGTAAATGTATAATTTGTCTAACTTGTGAATAAATATTCTCAAACGGCATCATTCATTTTTCTGCCTAATCTTTTCCCTTTCGATAAATTGTTCTCCATTGTAGATTGCAGTTGTGGATTATAGTTTTTTTCTACTTGTTTTATTTTTTATAATTTTACCCACAGATTTAAATTTCACCTTGCCTTTGTCCCCGGGTTGGGGTAGTAGGATTTAATTAATAGCAAATGAGGATTTCTCATAACCTGCTTGTCATGCTGGTGACAAAAACATGAAGTGCAGCACACTCATTTTAAATGGATTCAATGCAATAAGAGAATCCTGTCTGTAATAAATTCCATATTTTTTTAATCAAGTTTTAGCATCTCAGATACGGTACCATAGTTTTATAGTTTATACAGTACATACTTTTATACATAACATAGCATCTCAAACACAGTACAGCAGTTCTAGAGTTTATACATACGTAAAGTACAGTACATACATTTATACATAACGTAGTAACTCAAATACAGTAAAACAGTTTTATACATAAATAAAGTACAGTACACACATACTGTAGTGTGCATGCATACATACATTTATACATATTAACATAGTAATTTAAGGTTGGAAGGGATTCTACACCCTTTATGTCTGCCACCCCCCAACCCACTTCACAAGCAGGGACAAACAAGTATGCCGTACAATCACATATCATTTCATATGATTTTCAACCCACCCTACTCCCCAGGGTACCCAGTAATCCCCTTTGTAAGCAGAAGTTTTCCCAGACTTACCGTAAAGGCCTTTTCTGTCTTCACTCCCAGGCTGTTCTATAGGGCTATTCCCTGACAAAGCCTTATCTATAAGGCGAAGCACTGGGCTAGTTGTTTGTTGTCCTCCTCAGTATTCACTCAGTCATGTACCTAATTTCAATAGCACTTTTTTGTATTTTACTATATGCAGAAGTCCATGTAAATACCATGGAGAAATGTGCAATAAAAACAAATGAAGAGAAAACTTTGATATGCTGCATCCTTTGTAATAGTGCCCAGTACTGGAAGCTGTGGTTGTTCTATAGGGCACCCATCTTCTGGTCGAAGCAGAGTCAACCCTTAATTTACCACCTTTAAACTTCAGGGCATGTCTCAACATCCTGCTGGGGCACACCAGATCAAACATCTCCATCCATTTGTCATTACTAATACAGCTGTATTTTATTTCTAGTGTACTGTGCTTAATGTTTTAAATGCATGCAAACAGCCAGTCATGGCATTCATTTAGTTTAAAACACATCCTGCAGTACTGAGCAACAGGACCTCGAAAAGAATATTCATGAATACATCCTGTGTACACGTAGTGCTACTTAGTGCATCAGGTGATGTAATGCAACTGTTAGTGTGTAAACCTATGAAAACTGCAGCCATCCCAGTGTCACTCAGTTTATCACAGAAACATCTTACTGAACAGTCAGATTTCAGTCTGTCTTATCAGTATCAACAGTACCAGACTCAAACGGTTGTGCTGTCATCCCTAAAAGAAATGGATTTTGTTGAAAAGGTTCTTTATGGCATCATTTGTCTTATAGAAATTATAACATGTAAGTGTCTTCAGGATGCAATTAATGTACATTATAAATAGAACCTCACCTACAAGCCAGTGTTTACCTACCCTCAAGTATTGTTACCACAAATGTTCCTTTTTGTCTTGCAGGGAGCTGTGATGCTGCTACGTTAATTCAGCCAGAAATGTCGATGACCAGACAAGCAGGGGGCTTTGCCTCAATTAACTGCAAAGTGGAAGGCACAGACTTTAACAGTGCAGTTATTCACTGGTACAGAACCCAGCCTGAGAGAGGGATGGAATGGACTTTGTACTTCAAATCCAATTCTGACAAAAAGATTGCAGACAGATTTACTGCTAACAAGTTCACTGTATTTAAAGGAATGGAAGACAGGTCTTGCGTTCTAACTATAACAGACATTAAAGTGGAAGATGCTGCCATCTATTACTGTGCTCTCTGGGAATACCACAGTGATACAGATGAAATGAAGCCACCTGCAAAAATCCACCAACAATCTACAACAACAGACAGTGAAAGCATGAATGCCGAATGATGCACAGGCCTCCTAAATGAAGTAATTTCTATTGTAAATGTGACTTATGAATTAAGCTTAAACCACTGTAAATATTGTAGTAGTGCTATGAAATCTCATGACAACACACGTTGGATTGTATTATTGTGATAATGAAGTGAATCCTTGACGCCCTAACAAATGAAAAATAATGCTTTTTAATGTCATGATTTTTTTGTATGCATCTTTACACCCTGTAATAGTACATGGATTGAAACATTTTTCAAACTATGGTTTTGAGATAGTTTTTGTTAATTTATTTTTAGATGAGCTTGCACTCGTGCACATAGTACAATACTGGGGCCACTCAGGCAGTGTAGGGTCTAGGGAGCTGTGTGCTGTAGCAGCCAATGCAGCTGAGCTTGAAGGAGGTGTGTGAGTGCACACTCAATGTTCACAAGGGTCATGCTTATATTGTTTCACTAGTTGATGGGCAAAAGCTTTTTGCACATGAAAATATGCAGCCACAGCTATCACAGTGCAGTTGTATCCTTTTATATGATCAGTAGCAGCCAATGTCCCCCCTCACCTGACCCAGTATTGCTCTAGGTATACCCCTCCAACCTGACCAAGGTTTCAAAATATGACTAACAACAGCTGCTCAACCTCACCACTAGTATCCCCCTCCACCACCCGATCCAGCTTTCAACATATGAACTTTGACAGGTGCTGATCCCTGCTGCTAGTATCACTCCTTCCACCCAACTTAGCTTTAATTCCCTCAACACAGTCTGACACCAGAGTGCCCATCCACTGGTGAATATCCTGTTGATAAAAACATTAAACTCAAACAGACTGAAAGCAAGGTAAATCTGGTTAATGGATTTATAATATGTTTTGAAAATCTGTTCATAATGTTGTCATTTTTTAACATTTTTGCCCCAAATTAGCAACATGTCCCTTTTTTACCAATGCAGGTGCAGTTATTAAAATCCCCTCCAAAACATGCTTTTGCAGTCACTCTGTGAAAAAGCATTTCAGACAGGATTTAAAAAATTCCACCTGTCTTGGTAATAAGGTGGGGTCATAAAAGATTATGTTGAAAATTTGGGGTCAAAATGTCAAACAACAATGAAGTTATGTAGAAACATGGGCCAGCCTGCCGGCACAGTGGTAGGATTTCCACTTGCAACGCTGGCGACCCGGGTTCAGGAATGGATCTAGGTAGTCAGAGGGCCAGCTGGGGGAGAAGGACCAAGCATCCCTAGGACTGCTCTCCTTCTCCAGGGGGGATGGGGGGCCTTGTGTTTGGTGCAGGAGCGACACCTAGCAGAGGCTAGCGTGTCGCCCTGAGCTGATGCACGGTCGAAGCTCTCTGGAGCGGGATAGATGCTGGACGTCATTGCACGTCTCCGCCCCAGCTTACAGGGGGTTAAAAAAATCACAGCTCCTGCCATCTCCATGAAGCCCTGTCCCCAGACTTCAATTAGCCTCCAGGCCAAACTTTCCCAACCAGTTACCGTTCTCATAGTACTGGTGCCTGTATGGTGCCGTGACCCCACTCCCTGGGGGGGTAAGACAGGGGTAGCCAGGAGAGCAGGGGCTAAGTAGGAGGTGGAAGTTGTGGGGGCACAGTGACCAGGGCAGAGAACCTGATGGCAGGTGCAGAGGAAAAAAAGAGTGAAAAAATATAAAAAAAAAAAGTTATGTAGACACATTGAATTTGTTGTAATGTTTATTCCTAAGTTATTGATTTTTGCAGATGTTGGCCTCAAATGTTCAAGCTAGCCACACCTCATGAACATGACAGGTGTCATTTTTCAAATCCCCATTGCAGCATGTTCTCACAGTGACTCTGCAGAATCACCTTTCAGTTGGAATGTAAAAAATTTCCACCTGTCATGACCATAAGGTAGAGTCATAAATAGACTATGTTGAAAATGTGGGGTCAAAATGTCAAAAAAAAACAATGAAGGTATGAAGAAATGGTTAACTTATACAGATGTTCTTTATTCTCTTCGCCATTTTTTCCAGCTCTGTACAACTTAGCCCGCTGTAACAAAAAGTCCACAAAACAGGCTGGCCCTCTGGTGTAGTGGTAGCACTACCGCTTGTGATACCGATGACCCAGGTTTGGAAGTGAACTATTGATGTAAGAAGGCCATCTAGTTGGAGGAGGAAGATCAAGCATCCTAAGGACTGATCTCCTTCTCCTCCTCTTCCTCCTTCTCCTCCTCCTCCTCTTCTTCCTCCAGGGTGAAGGGTGAAAAAGTGACTGGTGCTCAGCTGGCCCCTGGTGGAAGCCGGGGGTCTAACATCCAAAGCTCACTAGATGGGGAGGCACAGCAGACGTTGGCATGCATGCCATGATGTCACTGCATGCCATGCCTCCCCGGGGACAAAAACGGGAAAAATGCTAGATTGAGCAGGATACCGCCCACCTTGCACCACAGGCCCTGCACCGTTGAACCATGGGACTCCTTGGACAGCAAGCTGAAGTTCCGCTGGGGGGGGGGGGATGGGACTCCCTCAAGGCCCCAACCTACCAAGGATGAACACTGGGAGAAGTCAGCTCCAGGGAGACGGATGACAGGACTGGGTGTGAAGTAGGGCCAATAAGGACTATTCCAGGTGTGGGAGGAAAAAGCATACAAAACAAAAACAAGAAAAGTCCATGAAACCTAGGCTACTGGGGATAAGAAAGTTCTGCCTGTAGCCTCAAGCTACTGTTTTTCTAACTTGTAACAGCAAGCAGGAACACTTTTTTGGCATTGACAAATGTTTATTTTCCTTGGGTGACAGTGTATATATGTTTTGGGGGAGTGGAGGGGGTTTAATAAGTTTTGGCTGGTAGGCTAGGGAGCTGCAGAAATAAAAGTAACCTCATGTGAGGAGTCATCAAGAGCTAAATGGGGAGGGAAGCTATATGTTTGACTCCACTTGGGGTGACAAAGGCTTTGGAGTGTCTGTTTGCAAGACTCGAAAGGAACAGTAGGGTGAGTGGTAGTATTGTTGCTGGAGAAGGGATCCCATGAGCCCAAGAGAAGTGGGCAGAAAATTAATACTGGGACTTTAATTGAGTCCAACAGTAGCTACATTACAGTGGAGCCCTTTGCCAGGCTCCCTCATCGAGTTATGTAGCAACACTGCTCTTTGGATGTCTTGAAACATGATCAATACTATTGTAATTAAACTCTCGATGTCATTGTTTTTAAAAAGAATTACGAAGTTACTATTACTGAGAGCCACCAGATGGCATCTGCACAACATTTTTCTAACTGTTTTACCAGATAATAGTGATTGTCAATACTGTATTTTCTTTCTGAGGAATCTTTATAGCCTTTCTCTAATTTTAGGAAAACCTGCAGTTTAAATAATTAGTTGTGTTATTGTTCATCTGTTTTAATTAATATGTTTCCAGCATTCACAAAAAGCAGAATGTCCATTTTCTGATAGGCACAACTGAGTCCATGACAGTTAAAAATGACTAAATATGCCTGTGCAGTGTGTCTTTATTAATTTATTATTTTTCACCAATTGAAGGAGGCAGTGAGTACTGTGGTGCAATCTTCATCTTCTCCTCCTCTGAATGACTATTGATCTTACGGAGGCAATATCATTCAAAAATTACAGAAATGATTTCCTCATAGATAGAAACTTTTTTCCAGTCATTTGGATGGCTAAATAACTTTTAGTTACAGGACTGGATACTCCATCCCTTGTTCAAAAGGTACCTTCCCACTCGGTGATCCCATCCACCTTCCAACAGACCATCCACTGGTCAATAGTCTCCTGCCTGAGCTGGCCAATCGACACAATGGATCCAGGATAGCGAAAGGAAGATAGTGATTCAATGTTTTGGTGAACAGCATATAAAGTCAGTAGTGCTTGTGTAACGTAGTTTACTTTTGGCTTTAGTCTATCCCCACCCTCGGTAGGGAAACTGGTAGTGAGTAGGGAATAGAAAGCCCAAAAGGAATACCAATGAATGTTCAAAAGTGTATGATTACCTTCTCCAATGCACAGAGATTATGACCAGTAGCATGCAGAAGAGGAAAAAAACCCAGGTGGAGGAACGCTCTGAGGATCCATGGCTACTCCCCCCCCGGTCCACTGGGCAAACTAAGAAGAGATGAACCTAGGTTCTAGAAGCTATATGCCAATTTGCGAGGAAGGTGAACTGCTTGGAAAGATGATAGAAACATAGAAACATAGAAGCTGACAGCAGATAAGGACTGCAAGACCCACCCAGTCTGCCCATTTCTTCTTCTACCTTATGAATATGCCATTGGCCTTTGCTCTGTCAATGGTCTATCTATTCATACTCATCTGTATTGCTCCTTTATGCCTAGTTCATGCCTGTTTGAAGCCCTGCACTGTATTCATATCCACCACTTCCTGAGGTAGGCCGTTCCATGCATCCACCACCCTTTCTGTGAAAATGAACGTCCTCACATTACCCCTTAATCGGCCTCCCTCTAATCTCATGCTGTGTCCTCTTGTTCTGCTATTTTTCTTATATTGAAACATATTAGACTCTTTCACCTTGTTAATGCCCTTAAGGTGTTTGAATGTTTCAATCATATCACCTCTCTCCCTCCTTTGATCTAGGGTATACATATTGAGCTCAGTTGATCTGTCCTCATGTGTTTTCTGATGCAGTCCCTGCACCATTTTGGGTTGCCCTTCTGTGGACTACCTCAATTTGGTTAATGTCCTTGTGAAGGTGTGGCCTCCAATACTGCACACAGTACTCCAGATGGGGCCTAACCAGCGTCTTGTAAAGAGGGATTATTATCTCCCTCTTACGACTTGTGATACCCCTACTAATACACCCCAACATCCCTCTAGCCTTACTTACTGATTTAGTGGTCTGCTTGGATGATTTCAGGTCATCGATGATGATGACGCTCAAGTCTCTTTCTTCTCTTGTGACTGCCAGCAACTCCCCTCCCAGCCTATAGGTGGCTTCAGGGTTTCTCTTTCCTATGTGCATGATCTTGCACTTCTTTGCGTTAAACCCCAGTTGCCACTCTTCCGACCATTTTGCTAGTTTATCCAGATCTCTTCTCATTCTGCCCACCCCATCTGGATCATCTACTCTGTTGCAGATCTTGGTGACATCTGCAAAGAGACAGACCTTACCCTCCAGTCCATCTGCAATGTCACTGATGAAGATGTTGAAGAGGACTGGCCCCAGGACTAATCTGAGGTTCCCCACTTGTGACTTGCATCTTTTCTGACTGTATACTGTTTACCACCACTCTCTGTTTTCTGCCAGTCAACCAGTTTGCCACCCAATTGACCAATGTCTGACCCATTCCGAGCCTACCCAGCTTATTATTTATTTGTTTTTGTTGACCGGGTAGGGTTCACTAGCGTAGCAATGACTATTTTCAGTCACGACCCAGGAGTTTACAGATACAATACAGTTGAATTAACATTTGATCAACATAGGTAAACAAATACAGAACAGTGAAATACAAATAAGGTATGAGCATTGACAATAGTAGTACAAAGTAGTCCAAAAGCAAACATGGTACAAATTACATGGGCAATAACATGGGGTGAATAATAGAGCAAGTGCAATAAAAACAATTAAATCAGTTACCAAAGTAGAGAAAAAATGATATAATACTCAAAACAAAATACCCCCAAAAATATAGTTATACAAAGAGCATAGAGTAAAGTTAGGTTATGACTAGGGAGAGAAGCAGTAAGAGTGGAAGGATGGAGAAGTATAAACAGAAAGTCGAGGAATAGTGGGAAAGGAATTAGGCAAAAACTATGGGAGCAAGTAGAAGTGAAGAAGCGGGTAAAGTGCATGCCATAGGTGAGAGGATGCAAGGATCAAGGGAGAGATAATGGGCTAGGGTGGTTTGAAACATGAGCATGTACAGGAGTCAGCAAGATGGACAAGCAGCAATTTCTTGAAGGAGGCATGGGAAGGTGCTATCCTTATAGCAATCAATAATCAATCTTCTATGTGGAACAGTATTGAAAGCTTTGCTGAAGTCAAGGTAGGCAACATCAACTGTTCCCCCTTGGTCCACCACTCTGATTACCCAGTCAAAGAAATCTATGAGATTAGTTTGACAGGACCTTCCTTTTATAAACCCATGCTGTCTCGGATCCTGTGCTCCTATGGATTCTAGGTGTTGCACTATCCTTTCCTTAAGGAGTGTCTCCATAATCTTGCCCACTACTGAGGTAAGACTGACTGGTCTGTAGTTCCCTGCCTCCTCCCTGCTACCACTCTTGTGGAGCAGGATCACATGAACCCTTTTCCAATCTTCTGGGACCTCTCCTGTGCTCAGAGACTCAGTAAACAGTTCTGATAATGGCTCTGCTAGTTCCACCCTTAGCTCCATTAGTACCTTGGGATGTATGCCATCAGGTCCGATTGCCTTGTCCACCCTGAGTGTATCAAGCTCTTGTAGGACCCTTTCTTTTGTGAAGGGACTAGTGCACACCTTCCTCCCCCTTGTGTCCATGGTGCTGAGCTGTGGGCCCTGCCCTACTTTCTGTTCAGTAAATACTGAGCAGAAGTATCCATTTAGGATAGATGCTTTTACATGGTCCTCCTCCTCACACGCTCGCTTATCCCCGTTGATCTTAGCAATACACCCTCTGGACTTTCTCCTTTCACTAATGTATCTATAGAAAGTCTTGTCGCCTTCTTTTACTGTTTGTGCTAGTGTTTCCTCAGTTTTGGCCTTTGCCTGCCTTACTGCCTTCCCTGCTTCCCTTAGGGAAGTTTGGTATGCCTCCCTATCTTCATCCTGCAATGTTCCCTTACATTTCCTAATGGTCAGACTTTTGGCTCTGACCTTTTCTGCTACTGTGTTTAAGAACCAAAGTGGTTTCCTTCTTCTTTTGCATTTCCTTTTCTCGCTAACACAAAGGGATGTTGCTTTAAGTATTGCATCTTTAATGCTTGCCCACTTTGCCTGTACCCCATCACCTGTATTTCTTTTTGCTAGGGCTAGCTTAACTCTGCTGGCCATCTTATCAAAGTCAGCTCCTCTGAAGTCCCATAGTTTTGCCTTGGAATGGGATGATTTTGTTCTAGTGGCCAAATTGAACCATACCATGTGATGGTCACTGGCCCCCAGGTGTCCTACCTGGAGATCTGTGATCCTTTCCCTGTTAGTCAGTACTAGACCTAGGATAGCCCTGCCTCTTGTGGGTTGTTGTGCCAGTTGTTTGAGGCCCTCCCCCTGCAGGGAATCCACCATGTGTCTAGTTCTGGCAGATGTCCCTGCTGGTATTGACCAATCTGTATCTGTCATGTTGAAGTCTCCCATTATCAGAACCTCCCCTTTAGCTGTCATGTTTTGTTTATCTTCTAACAGTAACATGTCAATGTCCTTCCCCTGGTCCGGAGGCCTGTACACAGCCCCAGTTCATACGGCTGTCTCATTTCCTGTTTCCGGGGTGACCCACAGTTCCTCTGGCTCCTTATGTGTATTCTGAATTTCTGTAGCTTTGATATTTTCATTGACATAAAGGGCCACTCTAGCCCCCTTTTTGCACCTCGGTCTCTTCTGAACAGTACATAGCCAGGTACTGAAGTCTCCCAAGTGTGGTTACTGGTAAACCATGTCTCGCTAATGGCTACTATGTTCAGTTTAGCCTCTGTCATTATTGCCTGCAGGTCTGGGATCTTGTTTCCCAGACTGTGAGCATTTGTGTACATGATTTTCCACTGGCCAAATTTCAGTGTGTTAGTTGTCGAGCGAGGTCCGACATTTCCCCTGTGCGTCGTATGGGGAGCCAGACCTTTTTCTTTACCTGGTGATGCAAATGAACTACAAACATGCTGAACTCCTGTTTGACCACTAGCTGAGGGGGGAGGGGTGTTCTTCCCATTCGACATACAGGGCGTTGCACCTCTCTCCCCATTTGCTAGTTTAAATATTCTGCAAAGATGTCAAACTTCTACCCCAATGCACTGACTCCCTCCTTAGTCAGATGCAGTCCATCAAATTTAAAGAACTTTCGCTCCCAAAACTGTTGCCAGTCCCCTATAAATTTGTGTTCTTTTTCCTGGCAGCAGCCCTTGAGTCACATGTTTAGCTCCCCTATCTCCCCTTCTCTGACCTTCTGTCCATCTATCTGCCTCTCCCAGACTGGTAGGATCTCAGAGAAGAAGATGTCGGACGAAATGGATGATAGTTTGCCACCCAGCCTTGTCAGGTGTTCCTTGGTCTCCACAACTGACCGGCTGGTGAGATCGTTAGTCCCTATGTGTACCAGGATGTCAATGTTTTCTCCTGTTTCCTGAACAATTTTAGCAATGCGGTCAGTGTCTCTCCACGCTGATGTACCTGGGAGACATCTGACCATTACCCCTAGCTGGAGATACATATCAACTCCCCGAATCATGGAGTCTCCTTTGATCAGAAGTGTTTTGGATTTCCTTTTTGCTTTTTTTGTTTTGGTCCCCATTATGGGCGAGTTTTGTAGCTCTTGCTCCTGTGCTGCAGCGTCCTGCTCTGCAGCATCCTCTGCCCCTTTGTTTGAATTTGGAGATAGAGGCAGATACCTGTTTGTAGTTTTTATATGGTTTGTGGAGGTGATATGTTGGAGAGCACTGAGTGATGGGGCAACCGATTTGCCCCATCTAACCACCTGCCAACCTCCCGGACCAACTACCCTCTGCAGTCGAGGTGCTTCTGTTGGATGTTGGGGAAATGGCCGGCAGTTCTTGTAATATATTTCCTCTTGAATATGCAATTTGAGGTGCACAATCTCTGCCCATGCTGCCTGGAGCTGAGCCCTTAGATCTCCAATGGCCCAGCATGTAAGACAGTGTCCTAAATCCTTTAAAACTGCCCTTCTGAAAAGTGTTCCGCAGTACCTGCAGTTAATGATATCCATTCCAGATAAGTTGCTGGGTTTATAACCTGGTCAGAGTAATTAGAAGGAAGAAAATGAAAGCTGCAATGTAGGCATCCATGAAGAAGATGAAGGAGTCAGCCATAATCTTTATGTACCTGGTAGGAGAAATGACGTGGAAGATTTTAGACCAATGAAGGAAGGCTGGTATATGTAGTAGAGACAGTAACTGAACGTATATGGAATAACTGGAAGTTCAGTATGATGAATTCGAGTGCTGAGTAGGTTTTGATGCCATAATGATACTTGTATAGGCTCTTGCTGGTCTGTTGGTAGAAAAAGGTAGATATGGGTATTGCTATGGCATAATTGCCCATGACATGAGCTGAGGTGGACATGACTGTTTTGCATTACAGGTGATCCAATGTCTAAATGCTGTAGGAAGCTCAGAAATGGGTGTTTGAAGGAGTCTATAGACTGATGTGGCAACGGGAATTTGAGAGCAATGTAGAATGCCAGGGGTGCCTAGCATTTTAGTTGGCTATAGGTCTGTTGAGAGGCATGACTAGGATAGTGAGACAGCCAGGTCAGTTGCAGCCATACAGATTGAGGATCAATGGAAGCCTGCTTTCTGTGAATTTCTTCGCTGGAAGGAGTATTTTTATTTTTTTTTCAGTTGTTTTACCAGGAGTAACACACTAAGCTGAAAGCTTGTTTACAGATGTGACCTGGGAGCACAGGGAAGTTAATTGACTTGCTCAAGGTCACACAGTATACAAGTGGAGGCTGTGGGATTCAAACCCAGGGCTGCAGATTTGCAGCTCAGAGCCTTAAACCACTGCACTATACTGCCTCCCAGTATGGGAGGTGAATCATGAGGTATGAGCTAGAAAGACCACTGGATGGGCAGCTGACCTGATTGATGGTAATATGATAAAGGAATGTAGATGACTGTATGAAGTATGGTAACATCCAAGGGCTAGAAAACAGTGGTTTGGCTAGAATAAATTTAGTGAGGCAGCTAGGCACCGGAGATCCAACAATGGGAGTTCTAGGAAGGTAGCTGGGAAGGTCTTAGGACATCCAATGGTTATTGAGGAAGAAAGAGTCGAGTAATGTGATCAAACGGTCCCATGTGATAATAGCGATCACCGAATAGGTGATCGCTATTATGGTAAGTGCATTATCCCCCAAAAGCAATTCGGCGATATGCATTTGCAGGTGACCAGGCACACACAGTTCTGTAAATGTGTGTGCAGGGGGGCTTTGCCACCCGCACCCCCTGATTATGGATTGTCAACTCCAGGGGGGTGCATGCCGGAAAGGGGGCATAACCCAGTTTAAAAAACAATTTAAATCCTGTATCCGTGGGAAAATAAAAATGTTCCCAGCCCCCAGTCTCGAACCCGGGACCTGTTCTGTAGGAGCCAGCCTCCATACCCACCACAACACATGGTAGGCTAGGCACAGCAGGCACACTAGAGGGTAATAACCCTTTTCCCTATCCCTCCTCTTCCCCTCGCTATATTCCCTTTCCACTCACCCTTCCCTCCCCTCGCAGTCGCACTCCTGGGTATTCCAGCAGGTCGCTCATGATAATAACACCCACATATGAGTTACTGTTTTGACAGTCACCCATGTGCTAGTGCTATTATCATGGGATACCGATCAAACAGAGTCAGTGCTCATAGGAGAAGCTATGGAAAGGTAAAATGGATGATGTCAGTACTGCTATGAAATATCTTGTGGTTCCCATTATCTGTAACAGCGATGATTATGGAGTAGGTGCATGACAGAAGGAATTAGGACATTTTTCCATGTACAGAGATAGGAGTGGCGAAGGCTCCACTAAATCTTAGATCCTATGAGACATGGGCAATAGGGATGCCATAGTGCTTGAAGTGACAGGATGCGTAGGGAGCATCCAATAGAGTCAGATGAGGAAATAGGTCTTTCTATAGTCCAGTCGAATGAGATTCTGAAACTGATCCTGGGGAAATGATTGGGAAGTATGGATAACTCTATGGTGACGTATATGTCTAAAACGCATGTTGTCAAAGGGATGTTTGCTAGAAAACATTGTCCTCAGGTGAAATGAACAAGTGCTTCATTGAGTAGTGGATGAGAGCTGTTGAAATGGCCAGGGTAGGAGTATGAGATAGATGAACAGGAGGAGTAGTTGACTGGGTAGGAGGAGTAGTAGGCCGGTGATAGGTGTAAACTGCCCAAAAAGAGCCACAGCAAACAGTAAAGAGCTCTGAGTCTCCAGAGTAGTGAGAAGAAGCCAGCTGTCCAAGGATGGAGGGGAAAGTCCAGAGCAGATGTCCATGGACTGGAGGAAGGAGACTGGGAAGGAGACAGCATAGGCCAAGCATACTGACTTCGACAGGTGCAGACAGGAACAGAACCGGGGTCAGCACCACAGCAAACTGAATCAGAATGCAGCAAAACTGCTGCAGGCCACAAGGTGGATCCATGGAAGGCCAATAAGTGAATCCAGGAACCAAGTGCTATGAAGTTGAGCTATGAGAGTCCCACATCTGAAAAAAATGGTGAACAAGTGCAGAGAACAGAAGGCACTGCAGCGATGAAGCATAAGGGTTCCACTTCTGAAGGAGAAAGTGAACTCTCAAGGTTGTCGGGAAGGGGGCGACAAGCAGCAAGGAAGTCCTGGAGGCAGCTGGACTGAATGGAGGTAGAGACGTAACAAGCTGGATGAATCCAAATCCAGAGCATGAAGAGGCCAAGTAGGGGACGAGTATGATGAGTCCATGGAAGTGCAGGATGTAGACTGGTGAAGAAGGATGTGGAAAGCAAATGGGGTATGGGGTCCCATTCCCGAAGGGAAGCTGCAACCAGGAATAAGGTAGAAAATTCATAAGGTTGAAACAGTTGATTGCAAAAGCAGGCTCCCATTCTTGACATTTGAGGTGAGATGATCTTCGCTTGATACCGCCAGGCAAAGGTAGGATGGTGAAGGCAAATGGGTAAAGTGATCCCATTCCCGAAGGGAAGCGGCAACCAGGTATTAGGGTAGAGAATGCATAAGGTTGAAACAGTGGATTGCAGACAGAGGCTTCCATCCCTGGAAGTCAGTGAGATGACCTACATTCAGTGCCGCCAGGCAGAGGTAGGATGTTGATCACAAATGGGGTATAGTGGTCTCATTCCTGAAGGGAAGCAGCAACCGGATGTCAGGTATAGAATGCATAAGGCTGAAATAGTTAAATGTGAGAGATCACGTGATGTTAGCAGCCAATAGCAGCAGGAGAATGGAGCTCTCTCCTTCCACCTCCTACATACCTCTCTTAATCCAGCAAGCAGATCATTAACTCAAGAAATACCTACTTCCTTATCTGGTGCCTGCCTGCAGTACTCACTGGAATCAAATCTAGATTGCAATCAGCAACTTAGACCATGATGGAGGTAGATATGCGGCAGGCACCGCTCTGGCACACTCCACCGACCACACCAGAGAAACTCCCTTAAAAGTGTAAGGCCCAAAGAGCATCTACAGGCAAACAATGCCCTCCAACATCCGCAGTGATTCCTCTTACTGAGGATCACTTTCTTTAAGAGCTTCTCCCCTTCAGGGAGACCCTGGCTGATATTTCGGCAGAATTGAAGTCACTTAGGGGAGACCTGACAGACCTGGGCTGCAGAGTAAGTGACTTGAAGGCACATTCTTCCTCCCTGGAACATTGGAAAGAAAAGATAGATACAGAAATAATCGCCCTGAGGCGACAAATACAGATGCTGCAACTAAAAACCAAAGACCTTCAGGATAGGAGTAGGCGAAACAACACCTTAATTATTGGGTTACCAGAAACAGAAGAAGGCCCTAATATCCTCGCATTCTTGCAGAAATTTCTGGATAAAGTTGTGGGCCCATCTCCACTCAACACCTCCTATCAGATAGAGAGGGTCCAGCGCTCGCTGAGACCTCGGCCTCAACCAGGAGCACCTCCCAGACCAATTATTCTCAAATTTCTATGTTTCCTAGAGAAGCAACATGTTCAAACAAAAGTAAGGGAAATCCAAACAGTGCTCTGGGAAGGAAAACAACTTATTATCACACAAGACCTACCCTACAAAGCGAGGCAGAAACGAGCAGCTGTCCACTCAATTGTTAGTAAATTAATAGCAGCAGGGATCCAGTTTAAAATGGCCTACCCCTCCTGACTAAAGATCTTAACTGCGGGTTCTTGAACCTCATATGATTCACCTGCTCAAGCAACGTTGGACCTCACAAATAAGCTACCCGATTTGTTCCAAAAGGGCTGAATGCATCAGTGACTACACTGGGCTTTTCACATTCGCGCTGCAGGAAGAGTGGTTAATGATGCCTGCTACTCACCCTGTTTAACCTGAGGCTTTTCAGTTATCTGTTTTGCTGTTGACTGTTCTAAATTAATGTTGTGGCATACCTTTCAGTTGGTGACCCGAGTTCCTGAGGTTCCGGAGATCCTGACAGCTGTGGACTCTGTGGGATCCGATTCATACCAGCCTAACTGAAGAGTTTCGACCTCCGAGCTAGGTCTGGGCCCAAAGACCTCAGGACTTAGTTTGCATAGGGAACCTTGTGCTCAGTCCTTCAAGTTTAGTCTTCTCTCTATAGCACCCTGGAGAGTAAATGGAAATTCTCCCTGCAATGATATTTCCAGATTTCTCTCCTTCCAATGCCAATGCTGGCAGGACATTAGTGTTTGGTTAATCTTTGGGGGAAAATGTTTATTGTTTGATGCTGGCTTTTGGTAGTTTTGATCTGCATCGAGCTTGTTCTAATTAGTGTTAGGGCAAGCAGAGGGGACGAGTTCTTCAGCATACTCATCTGTTGAGGGGATACATTTCCAGGGTTGTATTACCGGGGATCCCCTTGCTCTGCATCTCTTCTCGAGGTATTTTATTATGACACCCCTCAATGGGAGAGCAAACTGTTTTTGGACTGGAGTTGCGAAGTGCTAATGGGACAGAAGGGGGGAGCTACCCATGTTTGGGAGCTTGCGGGTGAGACCACACCGCATACTAGCTATATGGGGGGGACCCCTTACCCCCTCTCAGTTACATTTTGCTGACCTTTTCTTACCTGGTTCTAACCCTGATGGGTGAAAAGATATAATAACCCCCAAATCCAGGTTCATGTTACCCGCTTGAACATCCAGGAGGGAGGGGGTTTAAAGGGGCTGCATGGGGTTGGCTTCTCCTTTACTATTCATTTTTCTAGCTTCCAGGTATTAAGATTACTTGAAGAGCCTATGTAAATAGTTATGAGGGAAAGGGGGCAGGGGGAGGGAGAATCAGTTTGTCATCATCTTCTACAGTATATAGCTCTTTGGGTTTTCTCCATTAGCTTTTTGGTATATAGAGTTTGGAAGGCAGAAGGAGGGAAGGTGGGAAGGGGGATTGGGGGGTATGACTTCAAAGGATTTTAGTCCTGTTTCTAAGCTTGTTATTCTATGGGTGCGTTTATTTTTATGAATCTCATTGGGGCCTGGGGGAAGGGAAGGGGAGGGACCGGAGTGTGCAAACCCCTGGATGTTTACTTCCTTTTATTTGTAGTCAAAGATGACCATGGCTAATCAAGCTATTAAAATGGTCACTTGGAATGTTAAGGGAGCTTGAGAGCAACTTAAAAGGTACCAGATTTTCAAACACTGTTCATTAACACAAGCCAGAATTATTTTTCTTCAGGAAACCCACTTTCTCACTTAGGAAGCCAACTGGCTTCACAGACAGGGGTCCATCAGGTGTTCTCTGCCGGCGAATCCACCTCTAGCAAGGGAGTAGCAATTCTAACTATGACAAGTATCTCTTTCCAACCCAAGATCACCATTGCTGATCCACAAGGCAGGTTTGTGTTGGTTAAGGGATTGCTAGATAGGAACACAGTTATCTTGGGGAGTGTTTACGGTCCGGTGGGAGGTGACCCTGCCTTTCTTATAGAACTGGCTGATAAGATTGCACCTTTCCTGCCAGCCCCCCTTATTCTGGGAGGAGATTGGAATCTTCCACCAACACAAGACTTGGACCACTCCGCCCAACCCCTTCAACCTTTGGCCCCGGCCCAACGGGCTCTTAGAGATTTGATGGTAATACTGGGTCTCTATGATCCTTGGAGGATCTTCAATCCCTCTACCCAGGCCTATTGATTTAATTCTTCCGTACATCTCACTTCTTCCAGAATTGACTACATTCTTATTAGTCCCACTTTATTGCCTGGGATGCTTAGGGGAGGATTGGAACCAGTAGTACACTCCTACCATGCAGTTGTGTAGCTTTAATTCATTCCCTCTATCGATATACAATGAGACACCACCTGGAAGCTCAATACTCAGCTCTTTAAGGATGAGTTTACTATCTCAAAAATCAGGTCCCTCATTCAACACTTCATGGATACCAATTTAAACATGGTTCCCCATGAAGATCATGTGTGGTGTGCATTGACGTGTTTTTTAAGGGGGGAATTTATTCACTTAGCTACTAGACAAAAATGAATCCATGAAACCCAGATCAGAGAGCTTCTGGACCAGATACGTTCCCTTGAGTTAACCCTTTCTCCCTCATCCCTGTCAGACTCATTGGCCACTTTACTCTCTTTAAGGAATGAGTATGCGGACCTTCTTCATGAGAGGGACGAATACACCATCTTAAAAATCAAATCCACACATATAAAACAAGGGGAGGAGGATGGACACCTATTTGCCCTCCGTTTGAGACAGGTGGAACGTTCCAGGGTAATCCAAGCCATCTCAGATCAGAATGGATTTGTCAAGACTCTCCCCAGAGACATAGCCAGTGTGTTTGAGAATTTCTATGCTGATCTCTATGGTCAGAGATCTTCCCCCCCGAGCCTACAGGAGATGGAGGAATACATAGCGAGGGTGCCTCTCCCCAGTTTGGCAAAGCAGCACCAGGTCTTTCTGTCTTCTTCTATCACATTGCCCTAAGTTGAACAAGCTATCCAGAGTTTAGCCTTGGACAAATCCCCTGGCCCAGATGGGCTTCCATCCAACTTTTATAAATGTTTTCTCAAGAAACTACCCCCTCATCTGCTTCGTCTTTTCCAGTACATCCTCTCAGCCAACTCACTGGATCCCTCTCTTCTGAAGGCAACTATTGTTCTCCTCCTCAAGCCGGATAAACCCCCAACTTAGTCATCAAGTTACCATCCCATCTCCCTTTTGAACTGTGATCTCAAAATTATCACTAAAATTTTAGCCACAAGAATAAAGAAAGTCTGGTCACCACTCCTTAGCCCTGAACAAGTAAAGTTTTGTTCCTGGTAGATCCTCAACTGACCACCTCCGCAAGCTGGCTTATATCTTTCTCTATGCTAAATCTGCACCCTCTCCCATGGCCATGGTCTCTCTTGATGCCGAGAAGGCATTCAATTGGGTGGAATGGAATTTTCTGTGGTGCACCCTTTGGAAAATGGGTTTCCCTCCTTTATGCCTTAGCTGGCTCCAAGTAATCTACTCCTGTCCCACAGCTAGGATCTACTGTAATGGGGTACTCTCCTCGCAATTTCCCCTTTACTCAGGTACCCGACAGGGCTGTCCTCTATCCCCCTTCCTTTTCAACCTCTACCTTGAGCCCTTGATCAGACAGCTGAAGTCCTCACTTCACTTACATGGTATACCACTGGGAAATATAACCCCAGCCCTTTCAGTTTACTCAGACAACTTTCTTCTGCACCTCTTGAACCCTTCCACTTCTCTCGAGACAGCACTTAAAGTGATTGAGGAATTTGACTCTCTGTCTAATTATTAACTAAATCGTAATAAAACTGAAATCTTCCCCTTAAACCACCTCACCTATAGTACTGACTTTACCCAGTTTGGCACACATTGGTCCCCTAAATCCATTAAATACCTGGGCACCTTACTAGCCACTGACCCTTCCATCACCCAGGAAACTGAATTTGGAGAACCTTATTTTGGTAATCCAACAGGACCTCCTAAATTGGAAATCCCTTCTTATCTCCCTATGGGGCAGGATCAGTATCATCAAAATGAATATCTTGCCCAGGCTCTTTTATCCACTTAATATGCTAAATATGTGGCCCCTTGTCTCCTTTTTTCAATGTATTCATTCCATTATCATCAACTTCATCTGGCTGGACAAAGCTTCTGGGTGTTCATATGCTAAACTGACACTTCCTAAAGAGGAAGGTGGTCTTCGACTTCTCAGTCTCTTATTTTACCACTGGGCCAGTCATCTCCAGAAATGTGGGAAATGGTTCTCCTTGCACTTAGCCCATCCCAATATGGACTACAACCCACTCTGGTTACAGATCGAAGCCGATCTGTTTCTCTCCTCCAATGTGTCTCCCTGTAGCAGCTCTTTTTGCTCCCTTGAAATCTCTACCAGTTAGGATTCGGGATTCAGTGATTGGCACTTCTGTTAAAGTCTTCTCTCAACTCTGCACTTCCCTTCACAAACACCCCTCCAGGGACCTGGCACAACCAGTATTGGACAATCTCACTTTGAAGATAGGCAACACTACTCTCTCAGTGAGCTGGCTTCCCCAGCTCCAGGGGGTCAAGGTCTCTGATCTCTACTCCTCAGTGTGCTTACTCACTATTCCTGAGATCCTTATGAAGTTCCACATTCCCACTCCTCATTATTTCAGAGTCTTTCAGTTGAGACATCTCCTTTTACAACTTTTTGGCCTTGCACTGAGTACATCTGACCCAGAGGGCTCATTCAACCAGATACAAAATTTAGCAATTCAACCTCATGGGGTGGCCCTACTGTATCATTTTCTGCTTTCCACAAATTATTCTACTCCCTTAGGGGGCTTCAAGATTTGGGGACTTCTTTTACCAGAATACACTTTCAATTGGGTGTCAATTTGGAAAGACCTATACCAGTGGTTCTTAAATGATGAGGCCAGCCTCCCAAGGGAGGCCCCATACTGTTCCAAGGGAGGCCCAGTCAAGTCTGCTAATGTACAATATTTGAATTTTAAGTTTTGGATGTTTTGTGTGAAGTGATGAAGTAAACTAAATATGGATAATGGCAGGTGAATTTCTTTACTTATGTACAAATTGGTGACCAGGAAAGGCCCTGAGCCAAAGCTTATTTGTACTGTAGGTGTATATTTACATATAAATTGATGACTAAGAAGGCACACTGAGTCAAGGCTTATTTCTACAGTAGGTGTTTATATGCAAATTAGTGACTGGGAAGGGCACACTGAGTCAAGGCTTGTTTCTACAGTAGGTATTTATTGATATGTAAATTGGTATCTGGGAAAGGCACACAGCCAATGCATGTTTCAGGTGTGACCTTGGTAAGGGAACAAGTGGTTGCTTAACAGGGTAAGAGGGGGAGAGATGATGTGGCTAGGTTAGTTGTTCCAGATAGAGAGGAAGTAGAGTAATAAGGGTCCAAGAGTCAGAATAGTGGAGTGACAAGGATAACCTGGGGTGTGGGGTTGGGGATTGAGAACAGTAGGTCGAATAAAAAGAGAATATACTCCATCAACATTATTAGTCCCTCTTGATTTCTGGTGTTCTGTACAAAAGTATGATTTTAATTTTCTATGGGGAGGCCCAAGATTTTTTTCCAAATTTGAGGGAGGCTCGAAATCTGTTCCATGACATGGGGGAAGCTCACTATCACAAAGTGAGAGAACTAATGACCTATACCTTTACAACACCCAAGACCAGCTGAGACTCACCCAATATCAAATTCAAAATAATATATACTATACCCCTGCCAAGCTGGCCAAGATAGGTCAGATTCCATCCCTAACCTGCACAAGATGTGGAAAAGAGGACGGGATGCTGTTAAATGTATTTTGGACCTGTGAAAAAATGTCACCTTTATGGGATACAATTAAATCTCGTATTGACCCGCTGTTAGGCTTAGAAGGGCTTTTTAACCCTGACATCTGCATCATAGGTGATCTCTCCCAAATTGGAGTCAAGGAGAGAATATACCATATCTCCCTCATCTCCATGGCCATTAAAAAACTCATCCTCAAAGACTGGTTGGACCAATCTCTTGTATCCCATAAGGAATGGTTACATGAACTTTCCTTTTGCCATCGGACGGAAAGTCTGATTGCAAGCATTCAAAACAAACTTCCCCATTTCAACTGTAAATGGGGCAAATTGTATGCCCTGTACCTGAACTAATTGCCTTAGTGCTCTCTGGCTCTCTTTTGCTCCTACACCTACACATTGGTTCCAAGGTCTTGCTGACTCCTTCTATCACTAATTGAGCACACTCCGAGGGGGGTGAGGGAAGATGGAGAGAGGGGGGATGGAGGGGGGAAGGGTGAGGGGATTGGGGTGCATTTTGTTCTGATACTTCCTACTAGATGTAATTAAATATGATTGTAATGGTAAAGTTCAATAAAGCATTTTAAATTTCAAAAAAGAAACAATCAAACATAGACTCAGGCTCCCATCCCTGGTAGTCCAGGAGAGATGACCTTGACTGGAGGCTACCAGGCATAGTTAGGATGTTGAAGGCACATGAGATAAAGCGGTCCCATTCCTGAAGGAAAGCGGCAACCTGTATAGGTAGGGAATGCATAAGCATGACATGGTAGATTGCAAACATGGATCCCGTCCCTGGTTGTCAGGGTGAGCTAACCTTCACTTGATGCTGCCAGGCAAAGTTAGGGACAGAGGATGTCAGGTTTGTAAGTAGTAGGTAGTGAGTGTAACATAATGGAATCCCATCCTTGGTAGACAAGGCAAGCCTACCTTCGCTCAGCACCTCAGAAGGTACAAGTTAGGGACAGAGTCTAGACAAACTGCTGGTATGGGCTGAGCAAGGAAAAAGCAGTTGGCTGCATAGTCTTAGGTAGGTAAACTGTGAGGCAATATAATGGGAAGGAAGCAAGTCAGAATAGGAGAACGTGAGGAGGAGTCATCAGAAATGCCAGTAAGCGGGAGTTTAGAGTAATCCAGGAAGGAGCATACTAGTAGCAATGGAATGCAACGAATGATGGAAAGTCATGAGGAGAGCTAATGATGAGGGCCTGGAGGCACTGCAAGGAGTGTGGAAAAGGGAGCAGATATGAACATTGCAGGTAACTTGCAAGCTGGAAGGTGAGCATCACTAGGGGTAAAATGAGGAAACTTTAATGTTGAAATTGAGCAGTGTATAGGTGCCAGGAGCAATATGTTAAGGGGTGCAATTGCCAGATTAGGGGAGAGGTAGCATGGGTCTGGATGGTAGAAGGGGCAGAAATGGAGATGGAGGGCTCTGCTAGGAGCAAAAAGGCCAAAAGAAACCAGGGAGTAAGGGACAAGGGCAGAAACAGGGCGGGGGTGCCAGAGCTGCAGGGAAAGGGGGGGCTCCAGGAAGCGATAGCAGAGACACACAAGGAGCCATGGCAGAAAGGAAGGAAGGAAGGACAGGACCAGGCAGGGAATGGCTGGTTTAAACAGGAGGTGACACACAGTCAGCAGCCAAGGCAGCGGTGGTCATGGAGCACCAGCAACTGAGTACTCCTACTTGCATGATTGTCCAGTGGAGAATGGAGAAGTGTGGAAAAGAAAATGCCAGAGAAATAAGAACTACATCATGGAGATGTAGACAGGCTGAAGTAAAGGAAGACTTCCACACTCAATGACAGGCATACCAGTGTGAGATCCGGCACCATTCACGTGGAGTAGAATAAAAATTACGATACTAGAAACACAGCAATCAGTCGAAAGGACTTACAACACCATCACTCATGAGGAAATGAAGATGCAGGATGTACACATCACCAGTATGCAGTACAGAGTGAAAGCAGCAGTACAGTTGAACAGAAAGCATTGAGACATTACCTGGACCCAGCACCGAGAGTCATCAGAACAGTAAAGCAGACAGCACATACGAATGCAAAACAGGCGAGTTCAGGGAGCAAGCCACACAGGGATACGATGCCAGGGGAGCAGCATCACACAGCAGGTCTGCAACAGGCACAACGGAGATAACACCACACCTCAGAAGAGAAGACAAGAATGGAGCAGCGGCTCCAAAGGGAACGGGGCCCAGAACAGAGGGACAATCCAAGGGGCCAGCAAGAAAGAAGAGGAGTGACAAACTAGGTACGGGGCAAGGAGGGGAAGCCGAGGCAAAGGAAAAACAGACATGAGATGGAAGGAGGGGGACAGCGAGAACGGCGGGGGGTTGCACTCGGCAGCAGTACAGCAACAGCGTCCCAGAACAAGCAGGCCACAGTGGTGTGAGATGAGGCAGGGGGCACTGGTGCAGGAAAAGCGCAGTTGGCAGTAACGCAATGGCAGTTTCAGTGGTAGAGCAAAATAACAGGTTGCAATGGTGCAGGAATTAGGCAGTTCACAGTGGTAAAAAGAGATGGTAGGCTGCAGTAGTGAGGGACTAATGAAGTTTGTAGCTGTGCGGGAATATGACAGGTTTCATTAATGCAGAGATACGGTAGCTTGCACTGGAGAAATAAAATTGCAGTCTGTAGTAGCCCATGGATAAGGCAGCTAGAAACAAAGAAACTGAAACAAACTGGAGTAAATGAGGGATGGTGGGGCAACAAGCCAAGGAGGGGAGATGAAGGAAGCAGAGGAGTGGGAAGGAGCAAAGGGGAAGGAGCAGGGAGCAGGAAGGGAAGGAGGCTCAGCCCATGAGCCACACAGGAGCCCAGAGCACTGCAGTGTTTCACAACGAGCTAAGCAGGGAACTGTTGTAGGAGGCTGGCCTTTAAGGGGAATGTGAGAGGAGCTATTCCCCCACATTGAACCTTGGGCTTTAGCCCTCCCATTCCTGCTAGGGTTAATGCCTTGCAAACAGTGTTTAGTGACCCACAAACAGGTACTTGCTAAATGTGCCATATAAAAAAGCACAGTTAGGGAGGTACTTGTCACAAACGCACTCAGCAGGTCAGGTCCTCTGCTCCCACAGTGCCAACCTCAGAGTGCAATAGTGTGAATAGGTAACAGACAGGGTAACCCTCCTGTCTGCTTGTGGGTCCAAATCACCTTTAGTCTCAAGTTCTGAGGGGACTGAAACTGTGAACCTTAGCTAGCGTACCCAATGTACAGGCTCAGATACGTACCCTCTTCGGGGATTGCAGTACAATATTTCACCAGGGGCACCAAGCCAGGCTTCCAAAATGAACCCTTAAAACTCTATAAAAGACCTTAGGTATATTCTTACCTTTTCCCAGTTTAGTAACACCATCAAGCTCTCCAGAACAGCTGCCAAACTTAACCATGTATACATCTCATGCAAAAAGAACTTGGAAGACACACCCAGGCAGAATCAAATAATAGGTACTTTCCTAAAATATGATAAAAATATTAAAAATGTAAACACAGAACAATATATCAAGGAGCTCACAATCACATAAAAGAACAAGGGCAAAGTGCAAAACAAACTCCTACCACAATACAATTAGACCTTTTCTAGCTAATGTATTACCACTATATGTGCCTTCAAAGTTAGATCAGAGATCTGTCTTTCTTGAGTCCCAAAATGATATTTCATATTCCCCAATTACAAGGATACATTTCAATCCCATCTCCCCACCTCCTTGGTGAGTCATCTAGCTCCTCCCTTTTAGAATTAAAAATTCCAAACATGATTTTGTAGCAGAAGGTATGTTAAATATTGTCACATCAGATGGAAAAGCACTTCCTAAACATGACTCCTTAATTAAACATTTTCTCTTTGATCTTGTGTGGTTTCCTGTTCCCAAGGCAGATTCAAAGGGTTTTACAACTTTTCACACCATGTTGGTATCAATGGCCTGTTCCTCTTAAAATGTCATATAAGTTTACTAGGCTTATCCTCTGGCAGATGGCCTTAAAATGCAATTTCTCAAGGAAATTAATTACATTACAGAGATCTCCTGGTCGGTGTAATATATACCCTGAAGCTTCACTGAAACCGAGAGGGGGGCACCCATGGAAGCACAGCTGTCGTATGTGAGACAATCACATACTATGTATTTTTTTTATTTTACAAATATCATACAACAATCATAACCTAGCCCTTTATCAAGCAGCACTGTGCAAATCACTTCACTGTGCTTGCATACAGGCTCGCTGGCATACTCAAAGTTTTGCAGAGGCATGAAACAGCAATGCTATTTAACACCTCCACAAACCTCGTCCTACTGCCACTGCACTGTGCCTCCATTCCCCACCCCACCCTCAATCACAAGAGGTGTGTTGCTAATTCCCCAGAAGTCAAGTTATCCCCCCACTCCCTGATCACCTGTCCATCTTGTTTTACCAATTCCTTGGCAGTCTGGTATTCCCCCCACCCTCTGATCACTGAACCTCCATTGCAGACTCCTCATGTAGTCTGATACTGCCCCCACCCCGATCTCTGAATCACTATTGCCATCCCCCATGTAGTTCAGTACTGTCCCCACCCCCAATCTCTGAATCACTATTGCCATCACCCGTGTAGCTCAGTACTGTCCCCAACCCGATCTCTGAATCACTATTGCCATCCCCATGTAGCTCAGTACTGTCCCCATCCCCCGATCTCTGAATCACTATTGCCATCCCCCATGTAGTTCAGTACTGTCCCCATCCCCGATCTCTGAATCACTATTGCCATCCCCCGTGTAGCTCAGTACTGTCCCCACCCCCGCTCTCTGAATCACTATTGCCATTGTGGCAGTATTGCCCCAGATTTGGACTTAGAAATCCTCAAGCCAGACTTCTAGTCTTTTGCCCTCTTGTTTCTGTCTCCCCCCCCCCCATTCGTTCTTCCTGTCTCGAGAATTCCTAACTTCAAATAAAGAAAAATGCACAAAATGCCCAAACTTTATTATGGCATTTGTTGCATTGTTTAACAGAATGAATAATAAAAATAAGCCTTTTTCCCCTGTTAAGGTTACTGAATTAAGTCCCTCCTTAAGAAAGCTAGCACTAGCTCTGTTACAGATACAGCTTTAGGAGAGAAGCTGTGGGGCTTTGAGAAGGCTGGTCAGGAGGTTTAAAATACAAGGGGTATTCCTTGTCACATGTGAGTTGTGCAAACTAGTTCAGCTGCAAAGGGGAAAGCAGCACGTCCCACTAAATAAAAGGGTTTAGTCTGTCTGTCTTTCAGACTTGTAGGTTATACTTTTTGTTTGAGGTTTTATCCACATGCATGAAGAAAACATAAGAATACATTAAACAAATGTACTAGGCAGTATTTAAAGAAAAAGCCCCTACAGATTTCCTGGTTGTTGTCTTGACTGAAGCTCTCCTAAAGGATCTGGCAGCCCAGAATGAAGCACATTTGTAGAGGGTCAGAACTGAGTGACATCACAATGTGGGAAAAGTTATTAGCTAATTTGGGTAATTAAGGTTTCAAGCTACTGAATATGTGTTTTTAACCTGCTTTGAAGACTGTAGTAACTAAGATATCAAAATTGTAAAATAAAATATCAACTTGTTATAACTGTAGTCCCCCATTCTTATGTATTAGCGTAGAAATAAAGTGTAATTATTTAATTAGGGGTGGACTACAGTGACCACATAAACTAATTATGCCCTGTGAATTCCTATAAGAGAAAAGGTTGACACAGATGTTAGATAGCAGTGGAAGGCAGTAGGTGAAACTCTGTTCCAGAACCATAGAAGATAGTGGAAAGTTAGACTAAAACTACTTCCACTCTATGTTCCTATGAAAAGTAACTGTAAGCTCTTGGTGAGCTAGGATTTGATTTGTATCCAGTTTTTCAGTGTTTTTATTTCCTCCTTGGTTATATTATTTGAACTTTTATTTGGATCATTATAATAAAAGGCACTCAAGGCGTTCTTGTGTGTCACAACCTACCTTTGGTCTCTACCTGTGTTAAGTTGTCTACACCCACACCCTACGACAAAGTGGTGTCAGAAGTGGGATGTTACTGGTTGTCTAAGACATATTGGGAGAAACCAGTAAGGAACCTGACCAGGGTTCCAGACAACTTGGAGTGGAGATGGCATCCAGTGGAGAGGAGAAGAAGTTGGGAATGGTGACCAGAACCCAGGCGGCTTTGACAGGAGACCCTTTGAATCCAGAACTGGGTCCAGATGTCAGGAGAAAGGATCCCATGGCAAAGGAGGAAACATACAGAGGAGGTCCGAGGAGGTTCTACAGAAGGCGCCCTTCAGAGAGGAACCACCTGAGGACTTGGCTGGTTTATTACGTTGGCTGGCGATTCGACAGAGTGAGATGGAGAGACAGCGGGAAATAGATGCCCAGGAAAGGAGACAGGAACTGCGGCAGCAGGAAATCAGGTGGGCTGAGACTGTGAAAGTATTCAATTAATTGGGTCTAATACTGGCAATAGTTGGGATAGTGGTACCTCCAACCCAAAAGACATCAAGCTAACTAAAATGACTAATTCAGATGATATAGAGGCCTACCTAACTACATTTGAGAGGGTGGCTAGGGCTTGTAATTGGCCACAAACTCAGTGGGTGGTACGGTTGGCCCCCTATTTGTCTGGGAGGGCCCAATTGGCTTATAGTCACATGGACTCTAGAGATGCTGAAAATTATGACCTGGTAAAAACTGAAATACTGAAAAGATATGATATTAGTTCCGGAAAACATATAGGCAAGGTTTAAATACCTTAAAGTACCATCCCCAAGACAATCCTAGAGAGACATTTACACGTCTCTAGGAACTGTGTTGGAAGTGGATACAACCAGAAGGAAAGTCTATAACTGCAATTATGGAGGCCTTTATTGTTGAACAATTTTACAAATACTCCCCATGAGGTACAAATATGGGTAAAGAACATAAGCCAGAAACAGCAGAAAAGCCATTTCCTTGGCTGAGGACTTTTTAACAGCCCACAGACATATCGGAAAGGGACTTACGTCCCAAGAGATGGTAACAGGAAGAACTATTTCCAGAACAAGGACTAGTGTTCCAATCACCAGTGACTTAAAGAAGGACAATAAAACTGATAATAAAAGGCGCTCTTTCCAGCGGACATTGTTTGCAGAAACTGCCAAGGCTAGAGCCATATAGCCAGATACTGTCCAAAATATACGTGGGATACTACTCATTTGGCTCTGCTAGGTGCTGGATATTTTACTACTGTGGTAAAGCTGGGCAATCAAAATGTAATAGGATTAATAGATTCAGGTAGCAAAATACTTTAGTAAGGCCTGAATTGCTTGATACTCGGAGTAGTAAAAGTGAAGGACCTGATATGCATGTCATATGTGTTCATGGTGATTCTCACCACTATTCTACAGGGCAGATATGTATCAATATAGATGGTAAATGCTCTGAGGTGACTGCAGGATAGTTCTAATCTACCAGTACCGATACTAATCGCCATGACTACCCTGATTTCCAAGCATTAATACAAAATAAAGGAACTCTGTCTGCAGTAACCACTAGAGCTCAGAGTAAACTGCCACAACAATTGGGGATGTATTTCCATTTCAGGATGAACTGTATGATCCACCAGGAAAATAAGGATGTCTAAAATGCTGAGACGGCTCCAAAAAGGTGGGTTGAAAAGAAAAAGGGTTACCTGAATCAATATCTTCCATTTTTGTAAAAGCAACATAGCTGAAGAACAGGCTAAAGATTCTACCTTACAATCCCTGTTTCCAGCAAGTGGATAAAGCAAATGGTCCTGGTGCCCCTAAGATCATCATACAGCATAACATATTGTATCGGGTATGTACTAAAGAAGATACAGGAGAACAGGTAGAACAACTGATAGTTCCCACCCAGTATAGACGCAATTTGATTTTTCTAGCCCATGATATCCCATTGGCAGGACATGCAGGATGGGATAGAACTTTGGGGAGGATTTTACAAAGGTTCAATTGGCCAGGTTTTCACGAAGATGTAGCTAAATATTGTTAGAGCTGCAGTGAGTGCCAAAAAGTAAGTCAGGTAGGATGAAAAGAGATTGTTCCTCTGGTACCACTTCCTTTAGTGACAACCCCATTTAAACGGATAGGAATAGATATAGTGGGACCTTTGACTAAGAGCTCCAGTGGGAATCGATTCATATTAGTCATCTGTGATTATGGAACTAAATATCCTGAGGCCATCCCCTTACGCACTGTCACCACCCAGAAAATAGCAGAAGAACTAGTCAAATTATTTAGTAGAGTGGGTATACTGAAAGAGATTTTATCGGATCAGGGGAGTAATTTTAATGCTTCTTTATTAAAAGAACTTTACAGATTATTGGGTATTGTGGCAGTACGAACTTCCCCCTATCATCCCCAGACAGATAGACTCATAGAACGTTTCAATCAAACTTTGAAACGGATGTTGATGAAATTTGTCCATGAGGAAGGGAAAAACTGGGATAAATATTTACCCTATTTGTTAGTTGCCTATCAAGAGGTACCCCAGGCCTCTACTGGCTATTCCCCTTTTTCCCTTCTATATGGCAGAAATCCTCGGGGACCGTTAGATGTCATAAAAGAATTCTGGGAAGAAGGGAAGGAGATGAAGCAAAAGGCATTGCTGGTATATGAAAACACTGAGGCAGAAGTTAGTGACTTATGTAACTAAAGCACATGAATCCAGTGTTCAAGCCCAAAAAGTGCAGAAATCATTGTACGATCAAGGTACAAGTAGGAAACAATTTCAGAGTGGGGATCAGGTATTATTATTGTTACCCTCATCCTGTAACAAGTTACTCATGAAGTGGCAGGGCCCCTATCAGGTTCTGAGGCAGACAGGCCCAGTTAATTATGAAATAGCTACCCATGACATTAAACCTGGAAAAAAGGTGTATCATGTAAATTTGTTAAAAGATGGTATGAAAAGAACAAATGATGACATCAGTCTCATGGTCATACCTGATGAAGGGAGACAGATTTTGAAGTAGCATTGGGCGACTGGAGGATGGAAAGGACCCCAAGACATGTTTATAAACCCAGTTTAGAACAAAACAAAGAGAACAACTAGGCAGCTCTGATTCAAACCTTTGCCACAACCTTTACAAGCATACCTGGTAAGGCTAAAAATGTGAACATCAAATAAAAACTCATGGAGGCCCAGTAAGGAAAAGACCTATAGACTCCTGAGAGGGTTCAAAAGAGGTGCAAGGAAATCAACAAACTGCTAGCCTTAGGAATCATTGAGCCCTCAAAAAGTGCATGGGGGTCTCCAGTTGTGATAGTGCCAAAGAAGGAAGGAGGTATTAGGTTGTGCCTTGACTTTAGAAACCTTAACCAAGTTGCACAATTCGATGCGTACCCTATGCCTCGAATAGATGATATTATAGATAAAATTGGGAATGCTAGATACATATCCACGTTAGATCTTACCAAAGGATATTGGCAGATCCTTTGGCTAGTGCAATAAAGAAAAACAGCTTTCAGTACCCTACAGGCCTTTTCCAGTTCTGTACTATGCCATTTGAGCTCCATGGCGCACCAGCCACTTTCCAGCGGTATATGGATCAAATATTAACACCATACACTACATTTTGTGCTGCATACTTGGGCGATGAGGTAGTATTCAGTAAAGACTGGGATTCCCATTTGACACATCTCCGAGACATAATAAATGCAATCAAAATGGCAGGTATGACCATTAATCCAAGTAAATGTGCATTGGCTATGAATGAGACCAAATATTTGGGATTTGTAGCAGTAATGGGCTCATTAAACCACAAATGGATAAGGTAGAAGCAGTTGCTAACAGTGCCAGACCAACCACAAAGAAACAAATCTGCTCATTTTAGGACTTGCTGGGTATTACAGGCGTTTATCCCCAATTTCTCTACAATTGCTGCTCCGTAACTGATCTGACAAAAAGAAATATGGAATAAAATACAATGGTCACAAGAATGTGAACAAGCCTTAATACCATAAAAGCGACACTGTGCTCTTCCCCTGTGTTAAGGAGCCCTGATTTTGATTACCATTTGAAGTCCACACAGGCGCCTCTGGGGCGGGTCTGGGAGCCTGCTTAGTCAGACTATAAATGGAAGAACACCTATAGTATATATCTCCAGCTACATGATAGAGAGAGGAAATATAGTACGGTTGAACTAGAATGTCTAGCAGCAAAATGGGCAATTGAATCATTACGATTTTATTTATGGGGAGCCCCTTTTACCCTAGTAACAGACCATAATCCCCTTTGCTTTTTGTCCCAGATGAAAGATAAAAACAACAGAATCATGAGGTGGTACCTGTCATTACAGCCTTTTACATTTACTGTACAACATCGAGCTGGTACCTCGCATGCAAATGCTGATTATTTATCCTGACAAATGGGATAATGTACAGAATGTTAAAATATTATTCTGAGGTCATAACTCTATTTCGAATAGAGAGAATGATATTGGTATAGACACCCCAGGGTAGTGTTAGAATGAATTAGGTTGAATTGTTCGTTCCTATAATAATCGAAGTATTTAAGGGACCCTGGGGTGGAGCTCTATGGTGAGGGAGGGCTGGAGCTCCATCCTACCCAAGTGTAAAGGGGTAGGTTGTCTTGATAACCTAGATAGGTTATCACTTAAGCATGGGAGTGTGTGGCAGTATTGCCCCAGATTTGGACTTAGAAATCCTCGAGCCAGACTTCTAGTCTTTTGCCCTCTTGTTTCTGTCTCTCCCCTCCCCCCATCTGCCTCTCCTTCTATCAAACTGCTGCAGCAGTATCCTCTATCTTTTCACACTATAATGGAGTGGCCGCCCATTATAGTGTATTCTTACCCCCCTATTATTCGTTCTTCCTGTCTCGAGAATTCCCAACTTCAAATAAAGAAAATGCCAAGCGAACTTTATTATGGCATTTGTTGCATTGTTTAACAGAATGAATAATAAAAATGAGCCTTTTCCCCTGTTAAGGTTACTGAATTAAGTCCTCCTTAAGAAAGCTAGCACTAGCTCTGTTACAGATACAGCTTTAGAAGAGAAGCTGTGGGGCTTTAGAAGGCTGGTCAGGAGGTTTAAAATACAAGGGGTATTCCTTGTCACATGAGTTGTGCAAACTAGTTCAGCTGCAAAGGAAAGCAGACGTCCCACTAAATAAAAAGGGTTTAGTCTGTCTGTCTTTCAGACTTGTAGGTTATGCTTTTTGTTTGAGGTTTTATCCACATGCATGAAGAAAACATAAGAATACATTAAACAAATGTACTAGGCAGTATTTAAAGAAAAAGCCCTACAGATTACCTGGTTGTTGTCTTGACTGAAGCTCTCCTAAAGGATCTGGCAGCCCAGAATGAAGCACATTTGTAGAGGGTCAGAACTGAGTGACATCACAATGTGGGCAGAGTTATTAGCTAATTTAGGTAATTAAGGTTTCAAGCTACTGAATATGTGTTTTTAACCTGCTTTGAAGACTGTAGTAACTAAGATATCAAAATTGTAAAATAAAATATCAACTTGTTATAACTGTAGTCCCCCATTCTTATGTATTAGCGTAGAAATAAAGTGTAATTATTTAATTAGGGGCGGACTACAGTGACCACATGACTAATTATGCTGTGAATTCCTATAAAGAGAGAAAGGCTAACACAGATGTTAGATAGCAGTGGAAGGGAGTAGGTGAAACTCTTTTCCAGAACCATAGAAGATAGTGGAAAGTTAGACTAAAACTACTTCCACTCTATGTTCCACCTTGAAAAGTAACTGTAAGCTCTTGGTGAGCTAAGATTTGATTTGTATCCAGTTTTTCAGTGTTTTTATTTCCTCCTTGGTTATATTATTTGAACTTTTATTTGGATCATTATAATAAAAGGCACTCAAGGTGTTCTTGTGTGTCACAACCTACCTTTGGTCTCTACCTGTGTTAAGTTGTCTACACCCACACCCTACGACAGCCATTCCCCGTGTAGTTCAGTACTGTCCCCAACCCCGATCTCTGAATCACTAGTGCCATCCCCCGTATAGTTCAGTACTGTCCCCATCCCCCGATTTCTGAATCACTATTGCCATCCCCGTGTAGCTCAGTACTGTCCCCATCCCCAGTTGCTGGTCTGAGCTGATGTAATATTTCTCTGGCAGTTTAAAGGCTGCCGACACTCTGCATCACCAATCCTATTTGTGTACAAGATCACATAGGTGGTTCATAGTGGTCCCCACCCAGGATTACAATTCCACCCCCCAATATGGTGGCTGGCACTCCCCCGCCACTTAATGACTCCACCAGCTGCCATCTGCCACACAGAGCCAATGCATATTTGACTAAGGAGAACTAATTTCATGTGCTTTGCTAGCATGCAGACACACTGTAAGGAAAAAAAAGTTATTCAGATTATTTTGCAATACAGTTTCTATTATAATTTATTTACCTACTTTTCAGTAGCTGTTTGACAGCTAGTACTGAAAAGAATGGCTGATGAAATGGTAGGAGGGCATGGAAGAAGCACATAGTGACCAACAACAGCATCCAGGTACCAACTGCACACACCACCCTCATATAGACCTTACAATTAATGTCATGCACTTACTAACAACACTGATTTTTATGTTTGCTTGCACGCATGTGCAAGAAACATAGTGCCATCATCCGAGATTTCGGAGGTGTGTCACCTCCTCCTCCAATTCAGTCAGTGTGTTTTCAGGCGGGGCCCCTGTAAGCCAATGCATGCTGGAGCTGTCTATGACAAGTTCCAAAATGCAGTGGCATACAGTTGAAAGGGGGAGCTATGCTTCAGTGAGCAGTGATAAGATATCGTCTGCTCATGCGCAGCTCCCCCTACACACACACACACACAAGCATACTGCGTGCTGCCACCCCCCATGCACACACTCTATAGCCGATGGGGGTGCCCAATCCCCCGTCGGCTGATGCCCCCCCAAAGCCTCCCAAATGCCACACTGGGTGCCCACCCCAGCATGGCAACTCGATGGTATAGCCGATGGGGTTCCAATCTCCGTCGACTTCACTATCTCCCCATGATATCGCCGACGTAAGTGCCAACCTCTGCCGGCTTCAATCCCCCAGTACAAGGTGCAATGCTGGGAGCCCACCCCAGCGTGGCAAGTGATGCTTTGGCCGGACAGGGGTGCCCAATCCCCGATGGCTGAACGCCCCCAACCGTCCATGTGCCATGCTGGGAGCCCACCCAGCTTGGCAAACGTCCAGCTAGTCATTGAAAAAAAAACCTGTAAAGAAAAACGGTCCCATGTAGTCTCCCTGGCCCCCTCCCACAACCCGACCACCACTGCGCGCACTGCTCCCACCCCCCACCCCACACTTACCTCCAGGAGTCGGCGCCGATCTTCAGTGGACTGGGAATACTCCTGCACTCTTCAAAGCCGACCGCGAACTGAGGAAATGCCGGTAAGCTGTATAATGGGCTAGATAGGGGGTTTTCAACTTTATTGCATATCTCAGGCATTTTTTGGAATTTTTGCACCAAATTTTCAACATGGGGTTTTTGGGACCCCTTCTCATGAATGATGTCACTGTCATGGTGTTATTTGGGCCCGAAGGGTGATTTCGCATTCACTGCACAGTCACTGCATGAAATCACCCTTTGGGCCTGAATAGCACCATGACAGTGACATCATTCATGAGAAGGGTCTAAAATCCCATGTTGAAAAAATTTGCAAAAATTCCAAAAAATGACTGTTTTACAGAGAGCGTTGTGCAGTTCCTACGCACGCTCGTAAGTTCGCGAATTTTCAATATTTTCACTCCAGATTTTCAACATTGCCATTTTACCACACCTCCTTATGAGCAGTACAGCTGTCATTTTTCACATCTTGCCCAAAATGTGTTTCCGCCCATGTAGCGCACAATGGTGCAGTCGATGTGCAAAATCAATGTATGGGACACATTAAGAAAATCACAGTGACACTGTTCATGAGCAGAGGTCTTAAAATGGCTATGTTGAAAATTTGGTGAAAAAATTCCTAAAAATGACTGTTTTACGAGCGTGCGTTGCGCAGTTCCTATGCATGCTCGTAAGTTTGCGAATTTAATATTTTCACTCCAGATTTTCAGCATTGCCATTTTATTACACTTCCTTATGAACAGTACAACTGCAATTTTTCATATGTCGCCCAAAATGTGTTTTCGCACATGTAGCGCACAATGGTGCTGTTGGTGTGTGAAAGCAATGTTTAGGACAGATTAAGAAAATCACAGTTACACTGTTCATGAGCAGAGGTCTTAAAATGGCTATGTTGAAAATTTGGTGACAAAAGTCCATAAAATGACTGTGTTATGAATGAGCATTGCGCAGTTTCCACGCACCCTCGTAAGTTCATGACTTTGTAATATTTTCAGTCCAGATTTTCACCAGTGGCATTTTTCCACACTTCCTAAGAACAATACAGCTGTCATTTTTCACAACATGGCTGAAGTGTGTTTCACACTTTCAGCGCAGAGATGCGTGGTTGCTGTGGGAAATCATTGTTCGGCACAGATAAAGAAAATCACAGTGACACTGTTCATGATCGGAGGCACCAAAATGCCTGAGTTGACAATCTGCTGTAAAAATCCTCAACCTAATTATATTACAGATTGTCGTTGCACAGTTTCTATATTACACTCATTGACCCGCCATTTTTTAATATTTTACTACAGATTTGCAACATTGCCATTTTACACCTCCCCATGTTCAGTACAGCTGTCATTTTTACATCCTGTTCGAATGTTTTGCACCTGTGGTGCTAAATGCCATAGTCACTGTGCATAAGCAGCTTTTGGCTAACAAACTGATATTCCCCTGTTCAGGGTGGGGTCACAAAAAAACATGTTGAAAATTTGGGTAGAAAATACCAACATGCCTGAGGTATTAGGGTTTCCAACCATAACGCCAACCCTGTAGAGAATGACAGGCATCAGGGGTGTGACTTGGGATTCTTGCCTGTGATGCTTATACCATTCCACACCCTGCAGTCAGTGAGAGGCATCGAGGTATGCCTTGGACTCTTTGGCCCCAAAGTTCACCCCATTCTCCTATATCGCACCCATCTCACCGTATTTCCTAATGAAATGGGGTGCGCATAAGGGCCAAAGACCCCAAGGAACACCATGACACTTGTCAGTGTCCGCAGGGTGGGGTGTGGTGAAATGGCGTGGCCATTATGCCTGACGACCCAAACGCACACCCCAATGCCTGTCACTCTCTGCAGGGTGGTGGTGGGGTTGGCTTCAGTTCAATACTTCACTGCCATTCCTATCACGCAGCTCTGTAACTTCTACACTACCGCTGCCAATGCCAGCAAGCAAACATTCGGCATTGACAAATGCTTGTTTTGTTTGCAGAACTGTGGGGTTACAGAGCAGAGGTCAGCAGGGTTGGCAGCAGCTCTGAGGAAGGGGGATTGGTCATATGAGGAAAAGGACTAATCAGAAGGCACCAGAAAGCCTCCAGGGCATTTCAACAAACAGAACCAAGAGTTTTGGCATGCTTCTGAAAATTAGGTGCTATGCGCCAGCCCAAGGAGTGGGGATAAAGAGGTTTGGGCATTTCTGACACACATACAAAAATACTAAACTAACCTTGATTTTTTTGTGTTTGTTTGCTGAACTGTAGGGTTACAGGGTGAAGGCAGGCAAGCTCTGTGGCAGCTCTGAGGAAGGGGACTGGTCATGTGAGGACAAAGACCAATCGAGAGACACCAGAAAGACTCTAAGGTTCTGTTTAAGAACTCATCCTCAGCATGTCCCATCATGCACATACATCACAGCATGAGTGGAATAAAGCAAGAATGAAACAGGTAATCTTAAGGTGTATAAGGCATTGGTGGGTGTCCGCAGGTTGACCACAGTCTGCAGGGGACTGTGCCAGGGAGAAAAGAGACAAAGTAAGACAAATCACAGCCCTGCGTACATGTACTCTGAAAGTGTCACGGTACTGTAAATAGCTACAGCTGGTGGTTAAGTACAAGGGTAAATATTGCAGTTAGAGGTAGCCACAAAGGGAAAACAGGAGACACCATATCTGGTGTAAGATATCGAAGAAAGTTCAAGTAAGAGAAAAAAGGGATAGGAGTTAAAAATGTAGAGTAATGTGGTGGTGGGGGTTCAGCAAATGAAAATGCTGATTGACGTGATAGCAGGCAACACCCTATCTTGGGTAGCAAGGAAATGGGTATAGGAAGGAGGAAGAAGTGGACAGGCAAGGTTCAGTACTAATAAAAGAAAGCAGGTAAATAAATGTAGGGTGGTGCAGTGTAATGGGCGTGGAGCCAGTCTTTTGGGAAACTTTCTGGAGACTGAGGTGCTGTTCCATTTGCATGTACCTCTCTAGGTTGAGTGTGGAGGGTGCCAGACTCCAAGCTGAGCTGGCAAGGATACAGAGGACCTCTTGCCCCACCCAGGGGCCACAGAGTTTGCCTCCATTGTCTCAGAAGTTACTTAGGCAGAGGAGAGACAGCTGGACATTGGTGGGCTCTGGAAGGGTAAGGGTGGTGGGTAGGGTGCACAATCCTCAGCCTTTGTCACTACAAAATTCCTTCACCATTCTGGCAGGATGGCACAGCTGGGAGGAGGCACTCAAAATAGTGAGGCAAGGGAGGATGTGGGGGTCCTCAGAAGGGGAGGTCCCAATGTTGGTGGCAGAGACCCCTGGCAGAGAAGGAAGCATCTATTGGTGGGGGACTCAGTTGTGAGTGGGGTAGACATGGAAGCAGGAAGGGGAGGGAAGAAGGAGGTAAAGTGCCTACCTGGTGCTTTGGCTTGGAGAGACGGAGGGCGGGTCCTGAGGATCGCTAAGGCAGCAGGTCATGAAATGGAGTTAGATGTCATTGTCCACCTGGATTAATGATCTGGCAAGGGATGGAGTCAGTGTAGTGCAGGGTCAGTTCAAAGAACTGGAAGGAGCCTTAAATAGGAATCATGAATGGTGACATTTGCCAAGATGCCACCTGTGTACAGCCGAGGGGAGGATAGGGTACTCAGCACCAAGAAGTTCAACAACTGGTTGAAGGCATGGTGCAGAGATGAAAGTTTTGGCTTCACTGGGGACATGGGGCTGACCTCAAAAGATATAGGCTTCTACAGAGATGATGACCTTCATCCCTCTGGAAAGGGGACTGCAGTTCTCAATGCGAAGTTTAAGTGTTACATGGATGAGCATTTAAACTAGTTGGGGGGAGCTATAGTAATAATGAAGGCATAAACTGTCCCCCCACAGGTTGAAGCCAACAAAAAGTGAGGTTTGAGGGGAGAAAACTCCCCTAGGGTAGGGGTGCCAGATGCAGAAAGTGTAGACCTGGTGGAGGAAAAGGGAAGTAAGAAGAAAGGCTGCAAATAAAGAGGTGTAGATGTGACAAGAAGCAGAGAGAGCATTGAGAGAAGAGGGGTATCAGAGGGAATTTTGGGGAGCAGCACAGGTAGAAAGGAGGAAGGAAAGTGGGGTTGAAGCCAGGCAGAGAACAAGACTTGGAGATCTATGTGTTCCAAAGCAAGTAGTCTAAGAAATAAAATTCTGCACCTGGAGGCAACCAAGGTGAAGGTGGACCTAGATATAGTAGCCATATACCAAGCTACTCTTAGTTCACAAGAGGCAGGGAGGGGAGGAGGTGAGGAAGGGTTGTTCTATATGTGAGGGAGGATATCAGGACTATGGAAGTGCAAGGGGATAGAGGTAAAGAAAGGGCTGGAAGTGCAGTTGGTCCCCTGGAGACTGGAGATGGGCAACTATTCATACTGGGGCAATATTCAGACTTCCCACACAGGGGGAGGAGTTTGATAAGGCACTGGGGGAACATTAGCAGGATGGCGAATGGGGGGACGACTTGCTGCTGGTTAGGTACTTCAGTCTGCCAGATGTGGATTGGACCCTTCCAGCTGCAACTTCAGCAAAAAACTGGGACATCCTTGACTCCACGCAAGGGTTATTTCTCAGGCAGGTAGTCAGTGAACCTACTAGGGATGGGGCAATATTGGACCTGCTGCTCACTTACAGAGACAGTATTGAAGACTTTACAGTGGACAGTCCCCTCCAGACCAGTGAACACTGTGCAGTGTGGTTCAGCATTAAGATGGGTACAAAGGCTAACCACACAAGGACAAGGGTCCTGGACTTTGGCAGGGCAAATTTTAAAGAAATGAGACACTCCTTTGGAAACAATCTGGCAGGGGAGGATTGTCAGAGAAGGGAAGGGAAGAGGAACAGTGGAGAAAATTAAAGGAAGGCATAGTGAGGCAAACCAACCTCTGTGTGAAGGAAATGAGTAAAAGCAGGAGGGAAAAAAAAAGACCATTATGGTACTCTAGAGAAGTGCCCACAAAGGTAAAGAAAAAAAGGGTTTCATTCAGAAAGTACAAAGAAATGCAGAGGAAGGAGGATAGGGAGGTATACCAGATAAAGCAGAGAGAAGCAGGAAAGGCAGTGAAAGGAGCAAAGGCACAAACAGAGGAAAGTATAACAAAAGGGGCTGCACATGGGTACAAGACTTTCATCAGGTATGTAACCCCCCCCCCCCGCTACTTTACACAGTTAGCTAACCCTGGTACCCGTGACTGGGCACAAACCACTTTGGAAATAGTACCATCCCTAGCTTTGGGAATGTATACCAGGCTCATTACTTCTAGAGGTCAGAAAAAGGGGTGGGTGTACAAAAGCAATACATTATGACCAATAACCAAGGTCCTGAGGAGAGAAGGTTTTGCTCAGGCTATGCTAGATCTCTATACTTCTGGAGGGATACCCAGTAACTCCAAAACAAGGAAGCAGAAACGTGAATGTCCAAACCAGACCTAGCACTGACAGTGATGGGATTCTAGTAACCCTGGTGGACTGGGTGGTTACACTCACTCCTGCCAGACAAATGACTGCCCACAGTCATTTCTCCACCTGGCACCAGCCCATCCTACCCTCTGTGTTACCTATGGGGAGGGGTGATCAGGCCCTCCTATACCATGTGCTGGGCACAGGCAGGCAACACTAAAGGTACAGAGGAGGGCTGATGAGACTTCAGCCCCTATACTATGATCTATATATGGATATTCAGCTGCTCCAAGAAAACTGCTCAAAGCATGCCCTAATAGACAGCATTGAAGACCCCTGACGCGAATCAGGACCATCAAGCTGCCCATCCCCCAGCCCTCTAGGGAAAATCTATCTGACTAGGCTGCCCACTGAGGAACGTAACCCTCAAACTTCCCAGGATACCTGTAAACAAAACAAGGAAACATACATTACATTGCATTACATTTCCCAAAATGTCCCCACCACCTCACACCTGTGAAGAAAAACACGTTAACACCCTGTTAACCACAGACAGCCCTAAAAACACTAAGAAAGGGGGAACTTGGCTGAGCTCCAGCATCCTCTTCTTCTCTTCTTTTCTTCTTCAGGAATACCTGCAAGGGAAGAAAAACTCAAAAACACATTCTGGATTCCACATAGTACCTAAACCGCCACCTGAACACTAGAGAACCCAAAAATATTTTTCTGTAAAAGTACTAAAGTAAAAAATGGAAAAACAGCATTTATGTAACACATTTGGGGATGGAAGGCCCTAAAAAGTTCAAAACTAGTGATCAGATTGCTATTGCCTGAAGACATAGTCCATTAAAGAGTCTCTCCTAGGCAAGATCCTGCTGAAGAACAGTTCTTGGACAGGGCCTGTATAGCACTGCAATCCATGGGGAGAGTCTTTGATGACAAATAGAGTTCTGTGGACAGTCTTCAAATGTAGGATGTGTTCTGCAAAGTTAGCAAAGCAAACAGAAAATGTGGTCTTACCAGTTCCTTGAAGACTGAAAACAATGGATCATCTTACTTCTACGGGCTGAGGACCCTCTCCCTTCAGACCAGGTAGTATCTTCGGATACTGCTGAGTTGATGTCCTCTGAAAAAAACAAATGATGAAACAGGAAACTTCTGGGTGATGTCATCTGGAAACCAAATGGTGGAACAGGAAAACAGCTGAGGTGATGTCATCTGAAAGGCCAGGCGATGAAACAGGAAAAAACTGCTGGGATGACGAATCTGGATACACCTGAAGAGTCCTGTAATACCAGAAGAGCTGCATCTTCCTCCTTGGATACTGCTGCTTTGGATGACAGACACTGGCCTGCCACTGCTCGCTTCCCTCTAGGCATGCTGGGAATATTCACAGGGAGTGGCACCATTAAGGGTAGTACCACTCAGTGTGTGGGGCGAGGACTATGACCCTGTCTGGGAGTTCAAAGTTGATGTTATGGAATGTCTCATTCCCAGCCCCATCCACAATTCGCACAGTGTCCATAAACAGAGTCCTGTCTATTCTCCAGAATTTAAGGCGATCACTTATGACTTTGTCCCTTACGCATTCTGCTGCACCAGAGTACAAATTCTTGCTTACCTCTTCCAACAACCAGATTGTCTGTTCTGTTTGATTTCCTCCCAGACTCAGTGAGGAAAGGTAGGAAAGGACCTCCCACAGATGGTGTCAGCCCTCTTATGTACCAGTCTCTCCTCCTTGCTACTCTTCACAAGTCTGCATCCTATGGCCCAGCTTGGGGTGGCCAGTCCTGACTGAGCCAGTGCCGCATACTTAAGGAATGAAAGAACTTATCCTCTACCATCTCAATGGGCAGGTTACTACAGCCTTCTTTGACTGTCTCTGACTTCTCTGAAGCAAGAACTTGAGCTGACTCATGAGGACCCTCAACAAGAAAATACATTATTTCCTCCTCCTCATTCATTATCTGAGCCCAAGAGTGAGCAAACGTCCTCACTTCTGAGACATTCCACTCGTTACTGGACACAGAGGTAGACACCTCCCAATTCAGCATCTCTTGCAGTTCATCCTCCCCTACTAGGCTGGGACTAGGACCCTGGTTCCACGGGTCCATGGATCCTTCCATTGCACTATCCATCTGGGACACAGACATGGAATCCTCTCTCTGTTCCTGCCCTTGCAGTACAGCAACATCAGTTTTAGTCTCTCCTTCTGTAACACACTCTGTGGAACTTTCCCCAACAGGTTTAACCTGCTGCTGCATGCTGCTGCAGGCAGAGTTCCCTACTCAGGTCCATGTGGGAACCAATCAAATTCTTGATGCCCTCTCTGATGCTGCAACCCTGCTCATTCCATACTTCACAAGGCAGTCTGAGCAGTGGGATATCAGAAACACATCCCTTATAGCCTTTAGGCACACAATGCACAGTCTCACTGGATAACTAGGGATTGCTACATCTGGAGGCAACCTTTCACCATAGAAAATTCTCTCTTTTTCTCTTAGTGCTGCCACATCTTCTGCGATTATAGATCAGGCATGATCCAGATATCGGGGTGTTACCGAAGCCATGTCTGAAAGCGAATATATAAAACTTGTTGTTACTGAATTACTCACTAGTCTCTTTACTGTCTCATAAAATGGCTCCCTGTTGCTGTGTTTACATTTGCTAACCCCACCTGTAATGGTGGCGGTAACTTTCCTCATGCATCGGATTTTGTTCCCTTGCTGAAACTGTGTTTTAGACCTTTCTTGGCTACTGAATTTACTCAAAACAGCAGTCGATTGCTCTGCTGGTATCGTTCAACACATCCATACGATTTTAAACTTGACTGCGATCAGCATTTAATTCAAGAGAACTATTTACACATGCTCAAAGTCCCTTATAAGCCCCACTGTCTTTCTTTGCACAGGATTGCCTGTTCTTTTGCATTCTCACTATACAGCTCACAGTCCATTTTTGCTTACAAACATTTACTGTTGCTGAGCCCATTATCACTGCTCACAGTCTATGCTCAGAATTTTTGTTTGTTGCACTTGCTCTAACAATGCACAGTCCTTCTTTGCAAAAAAAAATCACACTGCTTGCATACAGATTCAGATGGCTTGATAATCACACACAAGTATGTTTGTACAGTTAACTGGTTTACTCACTGAATTCAGTAGCTGGCTTCCTCCAATGGAAATTTTCAGCCTGGTGCCGATCCTGGGAAAGCCTCTGGGGTGGAACGGGCTGGCGGTTGCACCGATCATAGCCATGAACACCTCATTCACTTTCCAGTCAGTCAGACAATGGGTTGAGCCTGAAATTACACAGTAATAGTCTGTTTACTACAGTTTAGAATGTTTACAAGCCCCTCAATGGTTGATCCTGATCATACCAGCTTGCCCCTCTCTCTCTCTCTCTCTCTCTCTCCTCCTCGAACACTCTACAGTGCACAAATGCTGACCAGGGTGCGGGACTGATTGTAGTCACACCAGTCACTTGACGCCATGCAAATGAACCTCTCTCTCTCCCCTCACTTGCTCTTCCTTCACAGTGATCATCGAGCAGGAGTAAATTTAAACTGCAAACTGTAACTTTTTTTCTTGGCTACAATTTCATCAGCGGGAGTGACATTTTGACCATTTTCTCAACAGTTTCTGGTCAATTTCTCTAGTGAATCCCCCAGTTTGCACACAAAGCACATGAAACTTCCAGGGCACATATCTGAGTCTGTTTCCTAAAGTCCACACTACTTTTGGCATTTAAAAATTGCAAGTTAAAAGTTCTGTAAACATTTTTGAAGCAGAGACTAGGACAGACACTTCAAGGCTTTACTGACCATTGCAAGCTGACAACACACAAGCAGCACTCTGTTATTTTCTGTTCTAGCTGGCACACAAGCAGCACATTTAGATGCCTCTTTCCTGGGCAAATCCTGTTGTCCGAAGCTTCCTTTTCTGTTTGGGTTTCTGCACTACTAGACAGAAAGATACTAGACATACCGTAAGCAAAAAATCTCTGGTTCTCTCCCAAAATGAAACATCATCAGATGAGCCCACATTTTCTCTGTGGCACTCCCCCAATTTAAACATCCCGGATGAGCCCCCAATTTTTTGTACCCACCCTTCCACTATTTTACACAGTTAGATACCCCTGGTATCCTTGACTGGGCACAAACCACTTCGGAAATAGTACCATGCCTAGATTTGGGAATGTATACCAGGATCATTACTTCTAGAGGTCAGAAAAAGGGATGGGGTGTACAAAAGCAATACATTATGACCAATAATCCAGGTCCTAAGCAGAGAACTTTTTGCTTGGGCTATGCTAGATCTTCTGGAGGGGTACCCAGTAACTCCACAACAGGAAGCTGAAACATGAATGTCCAAACCAGAGTTGGGGTTCTAGACAGTGACTTAATTCCAAAAGATGTTTTCTAAAGCAAGGGTGGATCTCCAAGGTTTACACATCATAACACAAGGAATTACAGAAAATGACTGTATCTGACAGAAACTCTATGTACTCCCATATTTCATAGGACATTGAATTCTCTTCAGTGGCAATAGCTGCAACTGAACATTTCTTCTAGTGGCAATGGCCACAACTGAACATTTCTTCTAGTGACATTGGCTACAACTGAACACATACATTTCCCATATGTCATAGAACTTTAAAACGTCTTCAAGTGGCAACTAGCCACAGTGGAGCACACTGGGGCTCATAACTATTTCACCCTCTTGGTACAAACCTCACACCGACCAGAGCACCTTTCCTCCACACTAGGCACCTCATCCCCAGACCACCCAACAGTGACTCAGCCCTTCCCCACCCTCGACACACCTGTGACTCCCAACACCCCCATCCTGCCAACACCCCCACTCCCTCCGCCCTCCAAGGACTGACCTGGACCCAGCTCTCCCCTGCCATTTCCACCCTTTGCATTTTATCCATCCCGTGCACCCTGATTGTAAAGTCCTCAGCTGGGTGTCGACCCAAGGGTCTCCATCACCACCGGCTACTAACCAGAATAATTACACTGCTATTATTATTATCTGGTAATGTACACCCAAACCCAGGACCTATTGCTTCCAGCCCTTCTAAATCCTGTACTGCAACTGGCCTCCGCTTTGCATCCTTAAACATTTGCAGTCTCCTAAAGAAATCTTCTGCCCTCCAGTGCTGGGTCATTCAACATCAACCTGACATAGTTGCTCTGGTAGAGACTTGGCTCTCCAAATCCACCCCTGACTCTGCTATCACATTCCCTGGATATACCATCTACAGGGAAGACCGAGTAGGCAAACGTGGTGATAGCTGCGCACTACTCGTGTGGGACTCCCTTATAGGTCAGGCACTCCCAGCTCCTAAACCTGATTATGGAGCCCAAGCCCTCACCTTAAAAATCACACCAGACCCTGCCTGAGGCCCTCTCTTTCTCACGGTCTCCTACATACCCCCAAGGAATCAAAACCAAGCAGTCCAGTCCCTCATTGACTATCTCACATCTCTCCCTCACAAAGTGGAGCAAGTCATCCTAGGTGATCTCATTGTTAACTGGCTTGCCTCCACTGTCTCTCATATAAGGAACTCCTTTGCTACCCTGGATATGTCCCAGTTAGTCACCCAGCCCACCAGATTCATCCACTCTACTGGCACCAGCACTCTCCTAGATGTTGTTATATCTAACCGCCCCTACAAAATCTGGGATGTCACTGTCCTCCCCGACTCTCTTAGCAATCACTCTGCAGTTCTCTGTCTCTGGTCATCCTCCACTCTGAAGCCAGTGTCCCAGGTCACTCTACACCACTGTTTATGCCCCGGCAGCCTCAGAAAATTAAAACAATACCTAGCCCAGCTAGACTGGTACCCTATCCAGCACACCCCTGACATTGACTCTGCTCTTGACCACTTCGAAAATGCCTTCTGTAAGGCTTGTGGCCTTTTCACCCCCCTCACCAGGATCCGCTCCAAAAAATGCAATGCCCCATGGATCACCCCACCCCTCCTTCAGAGACTCAAAAACAGAGATAATCTCTGGCACATTGCTGTAGAATCTGTAAAGGTGTCTGATAGACAGGCCTACAATGCAGAATGCAATAAGTGCACTTGGGCCATTAGGCGGGCCAAGGCAGAGCACTATCAGACCACCCTCACTTCCACTTGGTGTTCAGCCTGGACCTTCTGGGATAATATGAAAGGGCTAAATAGGAAGTTCCACTACCCCCACCATCTCAGCTCTCCATCAATGGCACCCCCACCACAGATCCACTCCTCATAGCTGATTGCCTTAATACTGCCATCTCTGACCTAAGCTCGGTCCTCCCCAGCAGCTTCTTTGACCCAATCCCCACCTCTCTCCCTCAGGTCCTGCATTGCCCACCATTCTACCTGTGCACCCTATCCCCCCAAGAAGCCAGGCCGCACCTGCTAAAAGCCTTAGGCAGCAATAACCCCAGCAGTGACCTCCTCGACTCCAGGATCCTCTGCATGGTCTTGGACGAAATCCTAGTCCCCCGACTGACCTTCTAAACTGGTCTCCATGCCTGGGTCAGTTCCCAAGTGCTTGGAAAACTGCTGAAATCACACCCATACATAAGAGTGGGGACCGATCCACCCCCAACAATTACTGACTGATCTCCATCCTCCCCCCACTCTCTAAAGCCCTGAAAAAATGGTGTTGATCCAGCTCTCTGAATACCTAACCAAGTATGACATTATGTGCCCAGAGCAGCAGGGTTTCCACCCAGGACAGAGTACAATTGCAGCTCTCCTGGAATTCTCCCAAAACCTGCATGCTGCCCTTGACTCTGGCAGCCTTACAGGAGCAATGTTCATTGACCTCTCCAAGGCCTTTGACACTGTCTGTCATCCCCTTCTACTTGACTCTCTCCACCAACTTGGCTTCTCTGGTGGTCCCATTTCCTGGTTCTCTAGCTACCTCTCTGCTAGATCCCAGTATGTCAAGATCAGCGGTTCGCTTTCCAGCACTCTTCCTGTTTGCTCTGGGGTGCCCTCAGGGCTCCATCCTGGATCCAATACTTTTTAGTCTGTACCTCAACACCCTCCCCAGCTCATGTACCAGTAAAATGCTCCTCTACGCTGATGATGCAGTCCTCATTGCCTCACATCCCAATCCCACCTCCCTTCAATTATCCCTCCAGCAAACTTACAACCAAGCCGAAAGGTGGTTCAGCGACCGCAGACTGGTCATTAACCTAAAGAAAACCAAATCAATGCTCTTCTCCCACCACCAAAATAAAGCTAAAAATACCCCCTCTTGATTATCCCCAGCATGCTGCACCCGCTACAACAAGTGACCACATACAGGTACCTAGGCATTACGTTCGATACTCCCCTCTCCTTCCACACCCACATTAATGCCCTGTCAGCCACCATTAACTCTCAGATTGGCCTGCTATACCGGCACAGGGACTGCCTGCCTCAGGTTGCCCTCAGGCTGGCCATCACCTCCTCTGTCTTGTCCCTAATGGACTATGGCTTGCTCATCTACACTGCAGCTGACAACACAACCCTCTCCAAAATCCAACTCTCCATCAATAAGGCCTGTAGGCTCCTGACCAGTGCCCCCAGCTGAACTCATACCTGCCTTCTCCATACTACTGCCAATCTGCTCAACTTTGAGGAGTGACTGCTCTACCAGACCTGCCTTCTCGCTAAGAAATCACTGCTAGGACTCTTGCCCCCCGGGAGTCTCCACCTCCCTACAGCAGTCATCATCGTCCATCACCACCCATAGCACTGTTAAGGCCACTTTCAAGGTGCCCAGAACCAAGACATCTCTTGCCCAGACATCCTTCCTCTACCAAGCCCCCACCTGGTTCAACTCCCTCCCTAGCTGCATCTCCAACTTGCCAAAAATTGTCTCCTTCAAAACAGCCCTTCAGAACCATATCTTTAATACCCGCTGTTGTAGGTTCAACTAACCCCCTGTTGTAACCTGTGGTACCCACCTGCCTTGCCCCCTAACTCGACAATGTCCACTGGACAGCCTCTCCCTCCCCCAGACCCACTCCTTCCCTACTAGGTCCAAACAGGGATGTAACCCATTGTCTTTTCTGAGGACCTACTATATCCATGAGTGTAACTCACAATTTTGTAACATTATGTAACCTAAGTAACATACAAACTACTACATTATGTAACCTAAGTGTATCTATGTTAATTGTTCCTTTTACTGCACCTGTAATGTTATCCTCTGTTTTTTTTTTTTTTTATTAAACATCTTTATTGTTTTCCATAAGGACATCTCCTCACATATAACAACTAAAATGCACAATAAGGGCGTGTACAAGGAGAAAAAAGAAAAGAGAGATATAGCAAAACTTATAATCCCCTTGCCCACATATATGAGAAGATGAACTTAATCCCCATTCCCACTCCTTCCAAGGCTACACAAATATTCAAGCTAGTCGGGTCATCTCTAAGGAGATTCTAGGCACCAGGCCTCCATGTCATAAGAAGCGTATCCAAAGAACTCTATAGTGACATATACTTGTCCCATGCACCTTGCATGTCAAGAACATGCTTTTCTAAATGTAGAGCCAAGAGGCACTCACGAAACCATTCCATCAGGGTAGGGGGATGGTCATCCATCCAATGTCTCAAAACTATCAACTTCGCAACAGCCGTAACAAGTGATACATGGGCCATGATAGCCTTAGACATACCAACCGGGAACAGATTTAAAATGCAAACCTCAGGAGAGAACACGTCTGGACAGCCAAGGATAGGGTCTAGAAAGCTTTGGATAGCTCGCCAAAAGTCCTGTATTAGAGGGCACGACCACATCATGTGATATAAAGTACCATCCTCTACTCCGCACTTTTTGCATGTGGATGTATTGCTTGCCTTATATCTGAACATTCGAGAGGAGGAAAGGTATAAGTGATGCATTACATTAAACTGGACCATCCTCAATCGGTCCTGTTTAATGTATTTATACATGTTAAGCCATAATTTTTCCCAGTAACTAGGGACTTCAGGCAGGCCCAGCTCCCTCGACCAATAATAACACATACTCCTGAAGGAGTTTGGAATCCCATTCCTGCAATACTTTATACACTTTAGAGACAGGCCTTGACTGAGAGGCAGTAACAAACAACGTATCAATGTTCCTGCCCCCATAATCTATTGGCTCTATTTGGGCAAATGTGACAGCAATGGCCTTACTAACCTGTAACCATTTAAATAGATCCTGGTTTGCGACTCAAAAGACCTCACTAAGCTATCAAAGATATCACCTACCATTCATCAAAAGTCTGATACTCTAAGGCCACTTATCTGAGGCCAAAATCCATGGGCAAGGTGCACCCCAACTTTGATGCGAGGTTCCCCAAAATGGGCTGGTTAAGTGCTAAGTGCCATCTGACTGCAAAATGATTCTGTAACTGCCAAAAGCCTTCAACGACCATCCCATAGGGTTATTTTTAAGATTTGGGAACAGCTGCAGGAGGGGCATACAACAAGGCGAAGAGCAATTCACCCTCTTCGCCAGCCCTCGCTCAATATCAACCCACAAGGTAAATGGGTCCTATGCTCAGTTTCATTATGCCAGTGTCCCAATTTACTAATATGCTGTGCGGACATAATATAAAGCGAGGAAGCAGCTAGCCCCCTTTTGACTTGGGGGCTGTAAGTTTAGTATAGGACCTCAGCCCTTCTCCCATTCCATAAAATAGATTGAATATTTTCTGTAAGTTACAAAACCATGCTTTGGAGATATACACCCAACATGCCTAAGGGATATAACAATCTGGGTAAGATATTCATTTTAATAGTATTCAATCTACCCCAGAGCGACATGGGAAGCAACCTCACCTTTCCATATCGCCCGCTATAGCTATGACTTGACTATTCAGGTTATTTCTGATCATAGTACTTAATCCTGTACTAACATTAATTCCTAGATACATCAGCGACTTAGATTCCCCAACCAAGACCTAACGGCACTAGGTCCTTTAATGACCTCTTTATTTAAGGGAAGGATCTTGGATTTTATCTGATTTAACTTATAGTAAGACACTTTGGAAAAGAATCGATTTCTGCTAAAATGGCGGATTGAAATCACGGGTTTCAATATGCAACAATATATCGTCTGCATATACTGAATATATGTATCTAGCATCCCTATCTGTACCCCTTGATCACTTCGTTTCCTGCCAACCTAATCAGAAAAGGCTCTAAGTATAGATTAAACAGCGAAGGGACAGGGGCACTACTCTCTACCACGTTCTAACTTGATCACAGGTGACAGAATCCCATTACATTTCACCGCATGAGGACAAGAATAAAGTAGTTGGACCCATCTCAGGAATGCACCGGCAAACCAAAGGCAGACAGAGTTGCAAATAGATAGTCCCATGAAACTCTATCAAATGCCTTTTCGGCATCTAAGGAGACCAGTACGGCTGGGGTCTTAGCCTCCTTGGTAACAGAAATGATATGTAACAATTTCCGCATGTGATCCTGAGGTGATCGCCCAACCATGAATCCCACCTGTTCCCTACTGACCAGGTTATTCATAACCTTAGACAGCCGGTTGGCTAAGACTTTAGCCAAAATTTTGATATCCGTGTAAAGAAGAGAAATCGGACGATAACTATCCATACTAAGGGGGTCTTTCCCTGGTTTACAAATTAAAGAAATCGTTGCCTCTAAGAAGGAGGTATCTGACAACCCTTTATCAAACCAACTTTGAAAAATCTCCTCCAGAATAGGGGATAAAAGTAAGCAATGTGCTTTATGAAAGTTGCTAGGGAACCCATCTGGGCCGGGAGACTTATTTGAGGGCATTTGCTGACTCGCTTGCTGGATTTCTGCCAACGAGATTGGGGCACCCAGAAAGGCCAAATCTCCCTCGGCAACTTTTGGTAATGTAACCAAATTGAGATACGAGTTAATGTCATCCTTAGTTGGTTTAGGCTCTGAGTCTTCCACATATAAAGCCTGGAAGTACGACCCAAAAGCATTCACCATTTCCCCTGGGTCCGTACATGTCTGCCCACCCTGTCCAGTTCGAAACCCTGCTATAAATTGAGATGAGTTTAGCTGACGAATACGCATGGCAAGTAGTTTCCCTGCTCGCTCCCCAAGATCTAAATATTGAAGATTGGTTCTTAGGAGAGCCAATTCCGCTTTCTGGGCTATAATACCCAAATATTGAGTCTGTAATTGCTGTAGCTGTGCCCAATCCATATCCGTCGAAGTTCGAGAGAGACTGTGTTCTAAGCTCCTGATCGAAGCAAGCAGGGAATCCAATTGTGCCATTTGCGTACGTTTCCTTTTAGAGGCCATTTTAATCAATTCGCCCCTCAGGGAACACTTTAAGGCCGCCCACACTAAATCCATGCATGCCACTGAACCTTGATTACTTTCTAAGAAATTCTTAATGAATTCTGCTATATGATCCATGGAAGATTTATCCCTCAGCACCTGACAATTTAACCTCCATTGCGGAGACCGCCTGTACCCAACAGCTAACAGACAATCCAGACTGACCGGTGCATGGTCTGATATAACCCTGGAAAGTATGTCAGCCTGCCTGATACCAGACATAGCAGATAGACTGACTAAGATATAATCTATTCGTGAATATGTTCTGTGTGCAGCGGAAAAGAAGGTGTATTGCCGCAAATTAGGGTTAAGCACTTCATGAGCGTCAACAAGAGCAATCTTATTTATTAAATCCTTCAGTGCTCTTTGTGCTGGCGAAAGCCTGCCCTCTCATGGGATGATCTGTCTAGATCATTCCGGAGAACTAAGTTCCAATCTCCCCTAACACAGTGAGCTTTTAGGGTTGGTTACCAGCTTATTCAGCAGACCGGTGAAAAAGCTGGGGAATCCTTATTGGGACCGTATATTGAACCCAGTAATATTGGATATGATTCCAGTAGGCCATGTACAATGATATATCTACCATTCGGGTCCCAATTCTCTTCCACCAATCTAAACGGAGTGTTTCTTGCTATAAGGATTGCTACTCCTCCCCTACTAGTAGATGACCCAGCTCCAAAAACTTGCCCTACCCAAGCCCTTCTGAAATAATGTACATCACTTCTTTTTAAGTGTGTCTCTTGGAGAAAACAATCTGTGCTCCCACCAGCGCAGATGTCTTAAAATAATTTATAAGCTTGACCTATCCTTGGCTCCCTTGACATTCCAACTAACGAACTTGTATGGGTTACTCATGAGCCCACTTTTAAACTCAGGTACCAATAAAACAAATATTTCAGCGTACCCAACCCAATAGGTGAAGTCAGCTCCATGCCTGAAGAGCCATTAATAAAATCAAATAATGTGTAGCCTTGAGATCCCCCCATATTCTAGAATTCAATTGCCTCATTCACCCCAAAATCCCTCTACCCTCCAATAACAAGGAAAGAAAGAAAAAGAAAAAAAAAAGAACTTTCCCAAGTAGAGCCCCCCCACCCTCCACCACACCACTACCCCAGTTCCAATCGAACTGCCCTCCTAAATCTTTGACACCACGTGATTCACTACTAGGCAACATAAACAAACCAACTCCATCCCCCGGAGCCCCGCCCCACACACAACCCCTATTGAATTCTGATCATAACTATGTGAACATTCACTTAATCACCCAATACCCAAACAACAAGATCTGAAGAACCGTGAAATTTCGAAGAAAAAAAAAACACCCCGAATCCCCCCACCCCCCTATAATTAAATCTTAAATATAAATCTAATACGACACAAAGCTCAGCCTATTAAAGTCACGGCCAATTAGCTCATTGATTCCACTCTGCAGCCGAGACATCAGTTAATCGGGAAAAAAAAAATAATAATGTAAGTATATAGTTCGTGACTAATATATGTTCCGTCCAGTTTCCCAGAGAGCAGTTAAACAAGATCCAGAGCAGAGAGATGCAAAAGCCAGAGGCAGTAAGCAGGTCCATCAATATCCATCTAGACGAGGATCCTCTGCATTCGTTCCATCAATATATGAAGGCTCAAACTCGAGGACTCAAGTTCGAGCAGCCCAGTTTTATGTGAATCATTATGAGAGGATATCCGAGGTCACATTATCATCAGTCTATCCAGATCTTCTGAGTTGCTGGAGCCAGAGCGCCCCTTATCACACCCATTTAGCTCAGTCCATAAGACAAGGAAGCCCTTCGTGGTTATTATTTCAAACAGCATCACCACTAGCTAATTTCCTGGACTATAAGTCCCACAGCGCCTAGTCATTTGAATAAATCTGGGAACATCATCTTCAGCTCCTGCGCAGCTTGCGTGGGAGATTCAAACGTTAACCATTTGTCCTCATGCTTCACCATTAATAGGGCAGGATATTTAACTCTGAAGGGCTTGGAGGCAGCCACTAACTTGGAGACAAGTGGGTGCAATTCCTGTCTTCGAATCCGTACCGAGTGGGGCAAGTCTTGCACTATTCGGATCTGTTTGCCCTCCCAGGTTAACTCCTTCATTTCCTTGACTTTAAGGAGAATGTGTTGTTTGTCTAAATAATTCAACAATTTTAGCACTATTGGTCTGGGTGGTTGGCCATGGCGGGGCGCAATGCCGATGAGCTCTCTCGATAATATACTCCTCCCCGGGCTTTACCAGCTATTTTGGTACAAAATTTCTGCAAGAAGGTAAGGATGGCACCACTTCTTCCTTCTCTGGCAGACCGATAATGACTAAGTTATTTAGTCTGCTGCGCCCTCCAGGTCTTCTAACTTGCCTTCCAGCTTCTTAATTCTATTCCTTAAGCTCGAGAAACTCAGTCTCATTCCTCTCTTGCTTCTTCTCAAGAGAGACAATTTTAGCTTCCAAATCTCCAACTCTCCGAGTCAGGACATCAACCGCCCCCTTAATATCCTGCAGGTCCTCTGAGATCGAAGAGATGGCTAGTTGCAGTGGCTGCATGATCTCGAGGAACCTGGCTTCCGATAAAGCTGCATCTGGCACGGTTGATTTAGTAATGCCAGCCGCCTGCTGTTTGGCCCACTTTGCGGCCTTCTCCATTTCGGGTGATCATGGAGGCGAGTGCCTCGGGGGGGCCTTTTTCATAAAAGCCTCCATTTGTTTGGCGTTTACGAGGATCGGGAAATACACCACAGTGACAGCACCCAATTTAACGAGGTTTAACTGCTTGCAAGACACAAAAACAAGCCAAAATAGGGTGTATGCGAACGGAGCCCCGAGAGAAAGCTGCCTCTGCCTAAGCTGCCATCACGTGACCTCTCCCGTTATCCTCTGTTTTAATCTGCACTGTAATAACTGTCTTGATGTCTGCCCCCCCCCGCGATGAGTTGCCTTTGTAAATCAGTCTCTGACTCAAAGGTTGTAAACCCAATTTGTAATGAATTACTAGTACAACCCAATCCAGGGGGTAAATTATCTTTAGACATTGGCCACCATGTCCTAAATAACCAGGTGCCCTTATGGAACCTGTAGTGATGAACTGGTTACTCCAGATGGGGGGCTGCCCACCCTTCACTTAAACATCCATAGCCAGCCATTCTTTCAGAGTTACACCTTAAAACTTCTTGAAAAACACTTAGGAAAATGCATCTCTGAATGAACTTTCACATCCAGCATAGGAAACACTACTCTGGGAGTGTGAGAAATTAAAGTCCTGAACAATGTGAACAGTCTGCCTCTGGACCCCATAATTGTCAGCCAACTTTACACTGAGAACAGTCTCAAATTCAGAACAAAAACTGGTGTACCCTTCCCTTTTAAGCAGAGAAACACCAAAGTGCAGGTACTTTCTTCAGGAAGCACAAAGTCAAATCTCCTCACAGTAAGAACAGAACAGGCAGCTTCAAATTGTCATGGATCAAATAAGGGAGTGCTCCTAGGATCCATTCTCTAGCATTCCTTTTCATCCCTCCAGGGATGAAAATCGGGAGATCCTGCTGTAGACAACAGTTTCCGTCACTTCTCTTGGCAGGCTGGTGACTTTCAGGACTAGAGTGAGAAAATAAGCTCTCCTCTCAGAGCCCACACTGCAGCTCTCACTCCTCACACTTCAACTACTGACCCAGAAACTAACCCAAGATTCTAAAACCCCCCACTCACAGCCAGCTGCTGTGGCTTATGCTGCTGCAAGAGTTCTAAATTACCTCATCTATCTCATCTCAGCTGAGCCCAAGTAAACAGAGAGGGAGTAGGTGAAAACCCCATTAATCTAGTTATTCACCAGCTGCCTTTCCTACCTAACATTGACACTGATGGGATTCTAGTAACCCCAGGGGACTGTGTGGTTACAGGTACATAAGTGAGAAGAGGAAGGTAAGGGGAATAATTTTGAGGATAAAGAGGATGACAAAGGGAGACTGCATAGAGGGGGATCAGGAAAAAGCAGATATCCCAAACAAGTCATTTCTGCTCAGTCTTCACAATGGGGGGGGCATCAAGGAGCAGCAGGAACGCTGGCAGAGGAGAGGTGGACACAAGTCCAATTTCAGAGGAAAGAACTCTAAAGGGACTTGTAAATCTGAAAATGGACAAGGCCATGGGAACAGAGAGGCTAAACACAGAAACATAGACGTTGTCAACAGAGAAGGATCTCCTTGTTCACCTAGTCTGCCCTGATTTCTCTACCTATAGTAACTCACAGACTACTCAGTCTCTGGTTCACCCACTCCTCTCCTTTCCTCTAAGATCCCTCTGTGTCTATCCCATGCATTTTTGAATCCTGTAACCATTTCAGACCCCACCACCTCCACTGGGAGGCTGTTCCAGGCATACACCACCCTCTCTCAGAAAAAATCACTTGCTCAAAATTCTTCTGAGCCCCCTTTTATCTTCATAGCATGACCCCTTGCCCTCAAGCTTCTTTTTCTTTGAAATATGCTTACTTCTTCTACCTTGCTTTTTCCTGTGAGGCACTTGAAAGTTTCTATCATATCCCATCTTTCCCGCCTTTCCTCCAGGAAGTACATATTTAATTCCTTAAACCTTTCCCATAGGGCTTTTGATACAGGCTGTGCACCATTTTGGTTGCCCTCCTTTATACTGCCTCCACTCTATCTATGTCCTTGCAGAGATAGGGCCTCCAGAACTGTACATAGTACTCAAGATGTGGTCTCACCAGTGCTCTGTACAGTAGTATTATTACCTCCATCTCTGCTGGTAATTCCCCTGCCTTTGCAGCCCAGCATCCCGCCAACCTTCCCCACTGCCTTGTCACACTGTTTTGCTACCTTCAGGTCATCAGAAATGATCACCTCCAGGTCCCTTTCAATTTTTGTGATTGCCAATACCTTTTCTCCCAGTTGGTAAGTTGCCTCCAGATTCCTGGGCCCCACGTGCATGATTTTGCACTTCTTTGCATTAAAACCCAGCTGCCAAACCCTAGAACATTCCTCTAGTTTTTTAGATTGTTACTAACCCCCCCGTGTGTTCACTCTGTTGCAGAGCTTTGTGTCTTCTGCAAACAGGCATACTTTCCCTTCCAGCCCTTCTGCAACATCACTAATAAAGACATTAAAGAGGACTGGCACAAGTACTGATCCTTGTGGCACCTCGCTGGTCACTTTGCCCACTCAAGAGTGGATGCCATTTACCACTACTCTCTGGCTCCTATTGCCCAGTCAACATTCCACCCATTTAATTATTTTTGGACCTACTTCTAGGCTCCCCAGCTTGTTTAACAGTCTTCTATGTGGAATGGTTTCGAAGGCCCTGCTGAAATCTGGGTAGGCCACATCCACAGCACCTCCCTGATCCACTTCTCTGGTTAGCCAATCAAAGAACTCTATCCAGTTTGTCTGACAAGACCTCTTTCTGTGAAACAGTGCTGTCTCTGTCTGATCCTGCAGATTATTAGTAACAAAGTACCAATACTGGGTAACTAGGCAATTGGATGGGGGCCATGCAGTGGGTGTCCTGTACCTGGACTTCAGTAAGGCATTCGACTCAATGCCACATGGGAGGCTGGGAAGTTAGTTAAAAGGCACAGGGGTGGGTGCAACACTGCTGAGATGGGTATGGAACTGGCTTCAGGGAAGGCAACAGAGGGTGGTGGTGGGTGGGGAGCTCTCATCCCCAAGGCTAGTGACAAGTGGTGCTTCACAGGGCTCAGTGTTGGGACCAGTGTTGTTTGGGATGTTCATTGCAAATATATCATTGGGCATCAAGAGCAAGACCAGTCTGTTTGCTGATGACACCAAGATGGGAGTAGTGGTGGACAACCTAGGAGATGGCAGGGGCTGCAGGATGATCTGGCAAAGCTGGACACCTGGTTGAACACCTGGCAACTGGGGTTCGATGCCAAAAAGTGCAAGGTGCTGCATTTTGGGGCAAAAAACCCCAAGGAGGAGTTACCAGCTGGGGGGAGTGCAGCTAGCCGAGACAGAGGAGGAGAAGGACCTGGGGGGGTGCTCATTACAGGGTCAATGAACAACTCGGCACAATGTAGGACGGCAGCTGCAAAGGCCAACAAAATGCTGGGATGCATTGCAAGGGGTATATCCTCTAGGAGGGGGAGGTGATTCTGCCACTGTATAGATCATTATTTAGACTGCACTTGGAGTACTGCATGCAGTACTGGGACCCGTATCTGAAGAAGGACATTAGCTTACGGGAGGGGGTGCAGTACAGGGCTACAGAGATGATCCAGAGGCTGGGGGACTTACCATATGAGAGGAGACTGAGGGAGTTGAACATGTACTCACTAGAAGAGAGGAAGGACAGGGGGGATATAATTGAAATCTTCAAGTACATGAAAGGAATAAACAAGACAGGTACAGAGGGTCTGATCAAAGTAAAGGAGAGGAGGGACACCCAGGGCCATGATATGAGACTGCAGGGAGGAAGGTTCGGGAAGGAGATGAGGAGACACTTTTTTACAGAGATGGTGGTAGCTGGGTGGAATGTGTTACCGGAGGAAGTGGTATCAAGTAGAACACTGGGCTGCTTCAAAAGAGGCTGGGACAGGGCAGGGGAGGGTCAATGGAGGGAGGGTGGGAGGGAGGGCAGCTGCAGAATAAGGGTGCTAGATGCATTCGAGCAGACTTGATAGACCACTAAGCCTTTATCTGCTGGCAAATTTTGTATATTCGTATGTTTGTAAGGTATTCCCCAATCCTTTCTTTCAGTAGTGACTCCATTACCTTGTTCACCACCGATATCAGGCTGATAGAGGTCTGTAATTTCCTGTCTCCTCCCTATTTCCACTTTGGTGGAGTGGGACTACATCTGCCCTCTTCCAGTGCCCCAGCACCTCCCCTGTTCTTAGTGACAGGTTGAAAAGGGCTGTCAAAGGTGCAGAAAGCTCCTGTTTCCATCAGTATCCTAGCGTGCACCCCACCCCTGCCTCGCCCCATTGCTTTGTCCACTTTTAACTTTGTTAATTCCTTTAGCATTCGTTCTTCTGTAAAAAGGGTTTGTGTCCACATTCCATCCCTTTATAGCCTTGTCCCTGATCTTTGAACTGCTTCCTACCCCCTCCTCTGTAAATACTGAACAGAAGTATCTGTTCAGTAGATCTGTTTTTTGTTGGCCCTCTTCCATACCCTCGCCTCCCTTCCCCTTCACCCTTGCTATCCCTCCCTTTGTCTTTCTCTTTTCACTTATACATCTAAAAAAGGTTTTTATCTCCTTCTGTCATTGATTTTGCAATATTTTCCACTTTGTGCTTTTGCCCTTCTAACTGCCTTCCCTGCCTCCCCTTGCTTCTCCTGGTAAGTCTCCCTATCAACCTCCTTCTGTGTTTGTACATTCTAAAAGTCATTTTTTTGCTTGTACTTTTTTCTGCTACCTCCTTTGAGAAACATGGTGTTCTCCTTTTTCCTCTTTCCTGTGCTAACCTGCCTAACACAGAAGTTTGTGGCTTGTTTAATGCCCTCTTTTATCCTTGCCCACCACTCCTCGACTCCCCCAGCTTCCCTATCATTGCTAGGGTGTCCCTGAGGCATTCTTCCATTTTCTTAAAATTGGCCCTCCTGAAGTCTAGGACCCTTGCCTTTGCGTAATTATAGCCCAGTTCTTATATCAAGCCAAACTGTATGGTGGTAATTGGTCCCCAGGTGGTCCCCCACTGTGACATCAGACACACTGTCCTCGTTTCTAAGCACTAGGTCCAGTAGTGCCCCCTCACAAGTGGGTTCCAAGACTAGTTGCCTCAGGAACACCCCCTGCAGGGTGTCTGGGATATACCTACTCATGGCTGTAATTGCAGCGCTGAGGCTCCAATCTATGTCTGGCAGATTAAAGTCCCCAATCAGTAATACCTCTCCCTTGTGCACCATCTTTAGGATTTATTTATTTATTTATTTGATTTAGTTTTTGATAACCAAACCGGGTAAGTGCACTAGACACAAAAGTGACTATTTTCAGGCATGACCCAGGAGGTTACAACATCAATGGGAAAAAACAGTGATGATACAGTACAATATAGGAGTACAACATATTAGCGATACAATTAAAATGGAAAACAGTTTCAGTAATTTGAGGTGACTGGAGAAACATTCCGATGTACTTCATATCAGAAGTGAAAGTAAGTGCATATTATACTATAGCATTTAAGGATATAGTAAAAATGGATAACGATTTGAACAATTGGTGTAACCAGGAGACATTGCAGACATTTCCCATATCAAAGCACAAGAAAGGTAAATGCACATATAACAGCTGATTATCAATCTAGGCATCAACTCTATTCTACAAAACTGGTTATAACATAAATAATATGAGACCAAAGAGGGAGCAAGTAGGTAGGCAGAACTGAGGCAGTAAGACCTCACAGGGAGAAAGTGGGGGGATGTGTAAGAGGTGGGGTAGGAATGGGGTGGTAAGACAAGTAGAATCTATGAGGTATAAGTACCAGAGTAAGACACTGAGATAGTAATAGTGTAGGAAGTCAGGAATCTAGGAAGGGGTTAAAACAATTGCACTGTGTACTCTCTGGTGCTCCACCACCCTCACTCTCCCCGAGCCCACTGTTGCACTGTGTATTCTCAATAAGCAGTGAGCGACGTCTCTTTTTAAACGAGGCATGGCTAGGTGACTGGTGTATTTCAAGGGGCAGATGCCATCATTTCCTTATCCACATCTTCCCCCTGAGCTGGAGGTCTGTAAATCACTCCTGTTCGAATAGCACCCCCTTTCCTTCTCTCTAGAGTGACCCAGAGAGTCTCTTCTCCTCTCCTCCCTGCTCCTACTGCTCTTCCATGGCTTTTATGTTATCCCTTACATAGAGAGCCACTCCTCCCCCTTTTCTACCACTCTGTCCTTTCTGAACAGCATGCATCCTGGTATGGCTACCTCCCAGTCTTGATTTGCATTGCACAAGGTCTCTGTGATGGAGACTACATCTAGGGCTGCTTCTGCCATTGTAGCCTCTAGATCTGTCACCTTGTTGTTCAGACTTTGTGCATTTGTACACATAGCTCTCTAGGCTATGCTGCCACCCTCTACCCTATTTCCCTTTTGCCCACCCTCATTGTGTCCACTATGCTTTTTAGTTTTATTCTTACCTTGTGTTCCCTGGCATTCATTGTTTTTTGTTTTATTTTGTTTCATTTACCTCCCTCAGGATGTCTTTAGTTTGACTCATCAGCTTGTAATGGGGGACAGTTTATGTTTTCCTGCCTCCTTCCGCCTCCCCCCTTGGCTAGTTTAAATGCTTGCTAATAAAGCATTTAAACTGCTCACTATTGACCACAGTTCCCCCTCTAGATAGATGCAGGCTGTCACCCTTGTTCAGCCCCTCATCCCTCCAGGTGGGGCCCCAGTCCCCAATGAAGCAGAACCCCTCCTCACCAGACCATTCCTTCAACCATGTGTTGAACTCCCTGATGTGGTGTTCCCTAACCTCCACCTTGTCATGGCTAGGCAGAATCTCTGAGACAGTCATAGAGCATGCTACCTGCCCAAGACCCCTCCTCAACTCCCCAAACTCCTCCTGCATTGTTTCTATCCCTGTCTCATCCCTTGCTAGGTCATTTGTCCACAGATGGTCAATGACATCTAGTCCCCCCCCTTCCTTGCTGCTGCCCTATTAATCCACAGGATCCGATCTCCATCCCTCCAAGCCACACCTCTGGGTAGGCACAATACCTCCCCCTCCCCCACCCTTCCTGTTCCCAAATCTATTTCACTGATGATGGAGTCCCCCACTAGGGTTTGCTTCCTCCTCCTCCTCCTCCACTGGAGTCCCCTACCAGCCCCTCCTTGGGGCTCCATCATGAAGTTCCCGCTCATTCTCCCTGGTCACTACTTTAGGTATCCCCATGGGGCCTTCACACTTCAACAAGATGGCATAAGAGTTCTGTAGATTCACTGGCAGGGAGATGTGCCTCTGCTCCACTGCCCCTCACCCTCCCCAAGCCCACTGTAGTCCATCGCCTCTCCTGCTAGGCAACCTTTGAGGAAGTGGCGGCAGATTTGGTAGTCCCTGCAAGGAGTAGGCTACCTGACTCTGAGCCAGCTCAGCCCAGAGACTAGTAACCTGTACCCTAAGCCCAGTGAGGTCCCTACACATGGGGCAGCACTGCAGAATCCAGAAGGTCCTCCCGAAGACTGCCACCCCATAGCCACTGTATTGCACCACTCCCATCATCTTCCCTCTTCTATGCTGTAATTCCTTGCTTAGTTAAAAAAATGTTTTTCTTCCCTCCCCTCTCTCTTCCTTTTTCCTTTCCCCTTCTGTGTTGTGTTTTAAGCTGTAGTTAACTCTCCTCCTTCTCTACTAGTGTCTGTCTTCCAACAGTGGAAGCTGCCTTTTCATTGCTAGAGCTCTTTATAGAGTGTGAGGGATCTACTAGCCAACTGAATCTACTTTATCTGTTGTTCCCACTCTTTCTGTTCCTAAAGAGAACAGGAAGTTCCAGATGTCAATCAAATTTCAGTACCTATATAATTTGGACTAGACAAGGGCAGGTGGAAGTGCGATTTGTGTCTGTGCTCCCCTCCTTTAGCGCTGTGTATTTGAGAAGCCACTATTGTTTAGTCCCTGTGAAGCAAAATAGTACAAAGGTTACAGTACCAGTTTTTTTCTGCCTTGAGACCCAGTACCAGTTAGCCCCCTGCACAAAGAGAAACTAAAAAACAAAAAACAAATTAGAGAAAATGCTTCTGGTTAATTGCTAAATTCCCCTAGCATCTTTTCTGTGTCCTCCCTCACAGTTCTCCTCCAATGTCCCCTGCATGAAAATACAAAAAGGAAAATAAGAGAAATGTTTCCAATACTTGTTAGATTGCTCAGGTGTCCGTGCTGTTGTCTTCTATCGCTGTCCCCATCCTGTGTCAACTGAAATAAAAGTTATTGCTTCTGTTAATCCAAAAAGCAGCTCCTACTTGATTCTTGCAGCCCTGAAAAACAATCAGTATGTTTTCTCTGACACAGTGACTGGCTAAGCCAGGACGGTGAGCCCCAGGAGTATTTAAGGCTTGCTGAAGGATTTTGAATTATGTTCCATTGCTCTGATTGGTCGGCTTCCTGATGACGTCTGTGCTGCCCTTCTCTGGCACTGTGTATCTGAGAAGCCACTACTGTTTAGTCCCTGTTAAGCAAAATAGTACAAATGTTACAGCACCAGTTATGTTACAGCACCATTTTTTTCTGCCCAAGGGTGCAGAACTCAGGGAGGTGCTTGTTGCACCAGTGATGGCCTTATTCAACAACTCACTGCAAGCAGGAGTGGTTCCAGAGGATAGGAGTAGAGCAGATGTAGTCCTGTTCCATAACAGCGGCAGTAGGGAGGAGGTTAGCAACTATAGGCCAACAAATTTCACATCAGTGGTGGGGAAATTAATGGAAATTCTGTTAAAAGAAAGGTGAGTATAGTGTCTTAAATCCAGTGGGTTACAAGACCAAAGGCAGCATGGATTCACAGAGGCAGGGAGCCATGCCAGATAAATCTGACCAATTTCTTTAACTGGGCAACCAGGGAAATAGATCAAGGAAGTGCAGTGGACAGGGCCTACTTGGATATCAACAAGTCTGTTGACACTGTGCCACATAAGAGACTGATACAAAGAAATTGGACAGTCTAGGGGTGGGATCTAGTCAGTAAACTGGGTAAAAAACTGATTAATGGATAGGCAACAGAGGATGGTGGTAAATGGCACTCACTCAAGGGGCTGGGAGTGACTACTAGGATACTGCAAGGCTCAGTACTATGACTGGTGCCCTTTGGTGTCCTCATAAGTGACATTGCAGAATAGCTGGAAGGAAAGGTATACGTTTTTGCAGATGACACCAATATTTTTAATAGGTTGGATACTCTGGAAGGAGGGGAGAGAATGAGTAAGGACCTTATAAAACCTGAGGAGTGGTTGAGGGTATTGCAGCTGGGGTTCAATGACAAAAAGTGCAAAACATGCACCTAGGGTATAGAAACCCAAGAGCTGAGTATAAAATGGGGGAAGAGGTACTGACAGTCACTAAGCAGGAAAGAGACCTTGGAGTTATAATAGCTGATGACCTCAAAGTGGCGAGGCAGTGTGACTCAGCAGTAGGCAGGGCCAGTAGGATGCCAGGGTGCACAGGAAGTAGTATCACCAGCAAGAGGATGGATCACCAGCAGGAGGAGGGAGTTTGTGTTAACACTGCATAGGTCACTGATGAGACCCCACCTGGAGTATTTTGTCCAGTTTTGGAGGCCACATCTCAGAAAGGACATTGACAGTTTGGAGGCAGTCCAGAGGAGAGTAACTAAAATGGTGTTCGGGTTACACAGGAAGCCCTATAGACTGATGGACCTTAATAGAGGAGAGGAGAGGAGAGGAGAGGAGAGGAGAGGACAGAGACCTAAAAGCACCTCATGGGGGTGAACAGGGTGCAGGAGGGGAGTCTATTTCAAATGAGGAAGTGTGCCAGGACAAGAAGGTGTGCAGTGAGTTGGAAGGGGGGACATTTATGAGGGATGTGAGGAACTACTACTTCATTGAAAGAGTGGTGGACACCAGGAGCAGTCTACCACCAGAGGCAATGGGGGTGAAAACTGTGGGTGCTTCAATCATGCATGGGCTAAGCATAGGGGAATACTGCTAAATAGGCAGGGATGGTCACCACAGACCGAGTAGGATCTGTTGAGACAGAACAGGCAGGGAACATTTGGGCTGAGTGGGTGAGCCAGGTAGTCCTTTTCTGCTGACAAATTCTTTGTTTCTGTTTCTATAGGCTGAGTGAGAGATGCAAAGTTTGTTCACTGGAGTCCTGCGTGTGGCCCAGTTTGATAGTCGGGTGGGACTGTAGCACAGGAGCCTAAGAGATGTGCTCAGTGTTACAGACTTAGTATGTGGCTCAGGTGAGATTCACACCTATGTCCCCAGCATTCCAAATCAGTGCTCTTTGAACACTCATCCACATTGCCTTCTAATTCTGCAGTCCACAAGTTCAATAGATAGCCATTGTCACAGAGGCTTCAATCTGCCACCAAAAGATAGAGGATTCCTGGTTTGATCCTGCAGTGTATTTAAGCATCTGAACCCCTATAATATGGCAGCAGGGATTGGGGAGCAGCTCCTCCTTACAGCAGTGTCATGACTGTTGTTACTGAAGGAGGCAGTGTGATATAATGGTTAGAGTACAGGCATGGGAATCAGGAGATCCAGATTCAAATTCCACACAGAGTCACTTACTCAGTGTGTGGCCCCAAGCAAGTCACATAGCTTCCCTGTGTTTCAATCCACTTATCTTTAAAACTGGGCATACGTAGGACCTCCCTAAAAACAAGAACTGGTATCTCAAGTGGGCTATCCTAAGTACATAAATCATGTAAATAAATATTGTTTCTCTGGAGATTACTTCCCTGCTACACATATGTTCAGTTAGGTCATGTATGGCAACAGGTGGGAGACTGACTATAATTTAGCAAAATAGTAATATGAGGTCAGACAAGATCCACCAGCCCCCCCCCCCCCGAAACTTCATAAGCAGAGAATAATAAATGTTTTGCACTAAAATGCCAACATCCATCTACTCCCACTTCCACCCAGGGTATCCTGTAATTCTTTTGGTAATAAGCCATGTGCCAGGCTTACCCTGAATCCCTGTTCTGTCTTTTTATCTACTGTCTCCACTGCTAGGCTGTTCTGCAAGTTAACTGCTCTTTGGGAAGGTGTGCCTCCTGACATTAGCCCTGGATGCACCATCTCTGAGTTTCAGGGCCTATGCCCTGCATTCTATTAGGGTCCATCGGAAAACACAGTTCTGGATCTTGCAGATAACCTTGAATATGCAAAGGGCAAAGGTCATGTTCCCTCACAGCCTCCTTTTCTCCAGGTGAACACTGGCCATCAGTCTCTCCTCCTAGCACTTGTCCCCATACCACTGATCATTCAGGTGGCCCTATGGTGCACCTTGAATCTCCTGTTTGTATTAAGCAGACAACAGCTGCACACAGTACTCCAGGTGGGGCCTGAGTAGGGCCTTATAACATGGCAGGACTGCTTGTCCTGGTCTGCTAGTGCTCCCGCTTTTGACAATGACAGAAACATAAAACTGCAGATATAATACAAATGGGAAACAAACAGGACTTCATTTTTCACAGAGCATTCTCTCGCCATGCCTGGCACTGTCTTTTGCCCTCTTAGATCTCTACTGATTTCCCAAGTCCCAATGCCATAGCTCCCAAGGAACCTTTACAAGTAGGATGGCCAGGTCACAAGTTGTTGATGGCTAACAGCACATTACCACAACAAAATGCTGAATAGGAATTAAGAACCTCAAAATCAAATATCTCAATTTGGGAATTAAATTAACAGGAAAGACAAACGGATATATTGATGTTTTTGTTTGTGCTAACAGTAGACTATGTTATAGGATCAACTGTTTTTAAAGTACTGCTTCAAGTGACTAGCTCATTGTCATAGGGAGATAAAAGGGAGTGGCTCTGTAGGTCCTCAACGTGACAGTAACTCCCTTCCCAAAAGTGACTGCTTAGGGTCACATTGGGACTTATGTACAAATAAGAACACACCATTTTGTGGCATGCAGCCATGCAGAAATATGCAGCTCAAGACCTCGCAGCATGTACGTACACTGCTGATGACACACAGCACAAAGCAGCTACCATTGCACAGGCACCAGCAACACAATGGGCTGCTGCTGGCTGCATCTACATAAAGCAGTGCACCCATGCAGAGGACAATAACAGTTGGACTTGACACAGCATGCTGTCAATCCACCCCCCCCCAGTAGGCATGCCCACAACCCAGCAGCCCCCCCACCCATCAGCCACCCTCTGGTAGGCATGTCCACAACATGGCAGACCCCCAGGCAAGCATACCCTACAGCACAACAGCCCATCACCCCAGCAGTAATTACTGCAACCTGACAGCCCCCTGGAAGGCATGTCTACAACCAAGTAGCCCTTTTCAGCAGGCATGCCCACATCTTAGCAGCCTGTCCCTAGCATGCGTACCCACAATTCAACTGCCTCCCCCTGCAGGCATGTCTGCAACCCAGCCACCCACCCCTCTGGCAGGCATGCCCACAACCCAGCAGCCCCTTGGCAGGCACGCTGACAGCTTAGCCCGGCTGCACCAGCAAGCATGATATCAGCAGGCTGAAACAACACATGGATAGGGATGTGCAGCAGTAGATTGCATTTATGACCCCTGGCCATAGCAGTGCTCTGCTGGCTACACTGCTATACAATATAATAGAAATTAAATCTGTGACACATGTCACTAATGGAACAGGCACACTGTTGTCACTCTGCGACAGTGGCAGTCAAAACAAATGTGCAACTGCACATGCACTGAACAAACATGCCCCAGATGTCCCTAGTTCTTCTTCTGACATGTGTCCCCACTTGACCCAGAAGGGGCGGTGGTGCTGTATTCCTGCTCCTGTATTACTAGGCACCTCAGCGATTTATGGTACTGAAAGCTGTGGGCAAAAAACATCCACACTTCTCAGGTTCTTGGTGGTAGTAAGCTAGCAGAAGAAACACAGACAAGCGGCAAGTGCAGTGATAAACTTGTTTATTACAGAAAATAGGCATTCACCCTAAATCAGAGTCTTACCAATATAGACACTGGGAGCTAAGAGTTTCCCAATATACCCCAGGGTATGCAGTGGTCTCAGAGGAGATATGTAATGCAGTAACTTATATACCATGATAATAACCATGGTAACTATTACCTTTGTGAGGTACATAAAATGAGCCCTATTGGCTAAGAGTTATGTGGCTCCAGTGTTATCTACAGATATACAAAATGTGTAAAATCAGCTAAAAATGAGAGCAAAGAAGGCATACAAAATATAGGTATAAATGCAGTGTTACAGAAATCTGCATGATGGCAGTGAAGGCTATACAATAACTTCTCAGAAGAATACAAGGAATATAGTATGAACTCTTGGTCTGCTATTTGCATTACAAACAATAATCATTTTAACAGTAATATTCCTGATTACTTGCACTTGCACGGTAAATACCTGTGCCCTATAGGTTAGTACTGATTATGTATATAACATAATAGAGTTTGTCGAGGTGCACAGTGGGTCGCCAATATGAGTGAGAGGACTGCCATTGTCCTGGTAACTCGTAATAGTTATGCAGCGCAGTCACCTTGGAATTGCCACCACCTAAGGAACACCCATGCTCATGGCACCACTCACCTCTGCCATTATTCCTGTGAGTAAGAGGGGCTATCACCTAAGCACGTAAAGGGGTCTAGTCATCATGCATGGTACACACCCCTTAAAGGACCCCTGACACAGTTAGGTAAGCCATGCGACATGTAATACTGACATACAAACCATCTATAAACAAAACATGTACTGTAATTCTGTTCCCCAGGTTAGTTATTACAGATGTAAGATGAATGAAAATAGGATTACTGTATGCCTGACAACACGTGCCCTGTAGCTTTCCAACACCTGACACCATACATCCAGTGATGACATCATAGATCTGAAGGTGTAAGACATGCAAACAGAATTATTGGGAACATACTAAGCAATATTAAAAGAAGAAAAAAGGTACTTGTGATCTTGTATAGGTCACTGGTCAGACCTGTGATGGAATATGAGGCTCCTTTCAATGCACCACAGAGTATAGGAATTGGAAAAAAAATAGAGAGGGTGCAACATACGTTCACAAAAAAGATACTTTCAGTTAAAGACCAGGATTATAATATTAGCTGACAGTCCCTTGGGCTATATTCCATAACCTATAGGAAAACAAGAGGGTATTTTTGCTACTTATACAAAACTATGAATGATGGTATGTTATGGGAGTCTGCAGGTTTAAGCTGGAAGGAAAGGTCTGAAATAGGAACCAGGGGACACAGGTTGCAGCTGAATGAATGAATGAATGAATAAATGAATGAACGAACGAATGAATGAATGAATGCTTTATTTTTAAAAAGCGCCTTTCCAAAACCAAGGCGCTTTTACAACAGATCAATACATAAAATTAAAACAACATCTTAAAATCAATCAATAAGTATATTTAACAATCTGAATAAGCCAGACTAAACAAATACATCTTTAGGGCTAACTTAAAACTTTGGACAGTCAGGCAACCTCTCACCAGATGAGGTAGAGAATTCCACGGGGTTGGGGCATAAAACTAAATGATCTTGCCCCAGATGTCTTTAAATGAACCATGGGAATCTCTAGCAATCCCTCATCAGTGGATCGAAGCTGATGGGAAGGACAGTAGGGACGAAGATCTTGCAGGTAACTAGGTCCCTGATGGTGTAGGGCCTTATAGGTCAGAAGACTGACCTTGAAGGTAATCCGCCACTGTATTGGCAGCCAGTGCAGTCTACGGAGGACAGGCGTTATATGACTGGTCCTTGACGTACCAGTCAAAAGCCTGGCCACCGCATTCTGCACTAACTGCAAGCAGCGGATATCCACCCCTGGTAGCCCTAGGTACAGGGCGTTGCAGTAGTCCAAGCGGGAGGTAACAAAGGCATGGACCAACGTTGGAAGATCATCGGCAGGAACCAGATGCTTCACTCGGGCTATATTCCTCAGATGGTAAAAGGAAATTTTGACAATGGCTGACACCTGATATTTAAGGGTCAGACAGGAGGCAGTATAGCACAGTGGTCTAAGGCTCTGAGCTGCAAATTTGGTGACATCCAACAGACCAGACCTGGGTTTGAATCCCATGGCTTCCACTTGCATACTGTGTGACCCTGAGCAAGTCACTTAACCTCCTTGTGCTCCCAGGTCGCTCCTGTATAAAAGCTTTCAGCTTAGTGTGCTATACCTGGTTAAACAACTAAATAAAAATAAAAAAAAAGACAGTCATCAAATATAACACCCAAGTTCCGCACCCGGTCTGAGGTCGCCAACTGGGTCCCCCCAAGCCAAAGACCTGAAGGTGACCCAGCCAGCAAACCTGCCCCCGTGACCTGGGTCCACAACCAACACCTCAGTTTTTTCGGGGTTTAACTGCAACCAGCTCACAGTCATCCAGTCCTGAATCTCGGTGAGGCAGTTGTAAAAGACCGAGACAGCATCACCCTGGTCGGGCACAAAGGGCATGTACAGCTGAATATCATAGCTAAAGGGTGAAAGGTACAATACCACTAGGAGTGGAAGGTGGTTTAATCAAAGGGTGGTAAATATCTGGAACCCACTTCCAGCTGCAGTGGTGAATGCGAGCAGTCTGACAGTCTTTAAGAGCCTTTTGGATGAACATCTGGGAAAAAACAAATGGGAATTTGTCCACTGATCATTGGCAGGTCCAATATATGGCTCTTGTAGCTAAGGGACCTGAAACAAACCTATGAACCTATAGACATCCTTACAGCAACAGAGTGTGATGTCCTAAACAGCATGATGACACTAGTAGGCCAGCAGCCTGTGCAGGTAAGGGAACAAGCCTGTTGTCATGTGAATATCCATGGTAATAATGAAAATGGTGTAATGTTCAGAACACATATGATATGAAGGATGATATCTGTCTACCTATTACACTGTACAATGGCTGTCCCAATGGGCTTAGTGACTCTGGAATGGTATCTTGCATGGCTGAGGATGGTAAACGGCATTGCAGGTCCAGGAGCCTACAGTATATGTAAGTATGCATCACAGATCTGTCCTTGGTCTTGGATGTTGTCCACATGGATTTTGAGATGGCAACCCATGGTGAACCATGTGTCAGTCATGCTGTGGAAAGGATTCTGGGCCTGCGGTAAAGGCCATGGTGCTATGTGCCAAGGAATTGCATCCTGATGGATAGTGAACATGAGCTGGAATGGGTATAGGGGACGTGACCATGGACAGAGAAGTTCATTAACCTGCTTAATTCATATACCCTCAGGGACACACACTGTCAGGAGAGGTTCTGTGTGGATGATGACACCTTCAGTCAGCTATCTGTTTTTGTCCAGTACCAGGTTTCTCTGCCATAAGGTGATCACGTGCATGACTATGGAGATAAAGGTGTATGCATTGGTCTATTACACCACAAGGCCATTCCAGAGGGTGTCAGATGATGTTACAAGCATCTGTCAGCCAGTCTTCCATGTCCAGAGCCCTACACCAGGTAGTGAATACCCTGGTCATATATGTGCATGAGCAGGTCATGGCACAGGATATGCAGAAAATGACCAATATATTAGGTGCTAATGAATGTGTCTATGTTGCTGTCCTGGCTACTATACATGATAAGGAGACCTACCACAACCACAAGTGATACCAAAGCATCGATTAAACAGGAATTCCTATGTCAGTTAGCAGCCGTTAATTGGAAGGGTTTTATAAGTCACATCAGTACATGCAGCGGCTGAAATCTTTACTCTGTAAGTACTAAAAATTATAAATCAACATGACCCCCTTGTAAAGCACAGGATAAAAAAAGAGATGCTCCCCATGGTTTATTATGAAATGAAACAACTCTGAGGGGCAGAGAAAAGCATTGAGTCAAATCTAGGAATACTAGACTGCCACATGATTTGGTTGTCTTTAGGCGATAGAAAAATCACTGTATAAAATTAATCTGAGCAGCTAAAGCACATTTCTACCGGAAATTATCAGAAGAAAATGGAAACTATTTCTCTGCCTTTTGAAAGGCTATTAAAACTTCAGAAAGTGTGGCAGCTCCCTCAGCCCTACGAAAATGAGCTTCAAATTGGCAACAAGTCAATCTCAGATAAACAACTAATTGTGGAGGAGCTTAACTCCAACTTTGCCTCCTCGGGCATGACCTTCAAAAAGTTCCCTATTGCTTCTATTCTGGTGCCTACCCTGACAGTCTAGTCCTACATCGATCCAATATTAAAGCCTCCCTTTAGTTTCGACCCTTCTCCTTTATGCAGGTGGAATGGCTACTTCGAAACCTCTGTAGTGTCCCAAAGTGTGGGAGCTCAACAGAGAATTTATTAATTAAATAAAGCACCTCTTAGAGCCCTGGGCAGTGTGGGAATCAGGGGTGGCATACGGGCATTGTACTGGGGCCCCACATTTAGTGTGCCCCCTCCCCCATTGCCAGGCAGCTAAGCGGAAGCTGTTTTTCAAATAAAAAAAAAACAATTTCCATTGTTTTCCTTGCTGCCTGCTCCTTGTCAGAACCGCCCCCCACCAAGCAGACAGCATGAGCCAAGGCCACCCCGTGCTGGGATTACTGCCCCTGCCCAGTGCGTGGTGTTTGTTTTGAAATGAAAAAGTGACTGTCGGCTGCGCTCTCAGGGTTCGAGAATGGGAACTCTGAATGTTTCAAAAACTAAAGAAATTCATTCTGGAGGTAGTTGTGAGCTGGTGTTGAGCAGGGCAGAAGTAGAGCAAGAGAGCAGCAAGAACCCTGGGCTTAATTGTTTTGTTGAAACTGGTTTCATCATCTCTGCTGCTGTGCCTCTCCTCTGCTCCACAGCTGAAGATGTCCATTCTATGGTCCATTCAGTGTAGCTGAGTGTCAGTGGTCCTTTCCCATCTGGTAGCATGGCATCCATGGTGAAGGCTCTGCTTTGCCCCATTTTTGGTTTTATTTAAAATAAAAAAAGGAAAATTTTGGTCCCATGGCAGTGGCATGGTGAACAGCTGAATCTCTGAGAGTGCCTTGGGTCCGAAGTAGTGAACAGCACACCTGGAAGCAACAAGGCCTGAAAGGCCTGCTTACCAACCCTCCCACTGCAGTACCTCCCAGCTTCCCTCTCCTTACTTCACCCAGGGTCAAGGCAGTGAGTCGACATCAGCACTGTGGTAGAGGTGCTGATCATCCAAAGTAAAATAGCCACAAAAGTAAAAGAATTAAATAAAAGGTTTAGTGCCAAGGCACATAGAGGGTTGGCCGAGAGCCAGACAAGGGGTGGGCAGTAGGCTCGTTTGTATATTTTAATATTCAATGATGGCTTAGCGATGCCCATGGGAGGGGCTTAGGGCAATAAGGCCCTGTACTGAAAAAAATATTTCTTAGCTGGCTCCCTAGGGGAGGAGTTAAGGGTATCTGTCCCCACCAGACAGTGACAAATATTTACCGTTATGCTCCTTAGGGTGGAGCAGGGGCAGACATAAGGGCTTCAGGCTCTAGCAATGTACCTTAATTATTTAGTACCCACAGTTCCCTGAGGATAGTGCTTGAGGACAGGATCAGACCTATACAGAAAGAAAAGAGCTCATTTTTGTTGTCTGTTTAGCTCTGTATCTAGGGGTACACAGGAGTGGTAAGCCCAGCAAGTGGGTTAATGCACAGCAGAAGGGTAGAAAAGGGTGCAATAGAGTTCTCCAAGGTGGCACTGGGGCAACCGAGAGGGCAAAGTTATTGGTAGTGAAAAGACTTGCTATGTGGTATAATTGGTTCCTGTTACCTGCAATTGCCCTAGAACTCTGTACTCTGATTCCTGCTATTTGCAATTACCCCAAACTGTCATTTGGTGTCCTGCAACCTGTCATTGCCCTAGAACTCTGTACTTTGCATCCTGCTATCTGCAGTTTGTATGATGTATGCCAAATCTGTACTGTCTTAAACTGTGTGCCTGTGGCTTCAAATATACTTCATCCAGAATCAGTTTCCAGCCAACTGAGAGAAGTGTCCAGCAACTGTATTCAGCATTTCCACCATCCAGTCTCTGCATTCATGTGTCTTGGATTTAAAGGCCTTCTTTCTCAGTGAACTCCTTCTGGAAGAATTTCTGCTACATGTTGCAGTTCTTCAGCATTCCATTTGTTGGCTTCTGCTGATCCACAGATTTCTTCCTGGCCTCATGCAAGTCTCAGTACTTGGTTCGTTTTTTTCTTGTCCCTTCACAGGTTCTTCTAAACCTTAGCCTCAATTCTACACCCCTTTTGTTATTTTGGTTTCCTTTTCAGGTTCATCGGGTGTTGGCGACCAGAGGTCAGCAACCCGGATTGGCTTCAGAGGGTTTCCAGAGTGGGTCTTGTCCGAGGATCCCATCATCTTGGTCACCTACTCTTCATGGGTCTTCTCATCTCTCCTTGTTGTCTTATCCCAGCAGTCCACTGTAGGACTCAGGCTGGATCTTCTGTCTTCAGCATCAGTTGTCTCATCCCAGCAGTCCATTGGAGAGCTCAAGCTGGATATTCTGTCTTCAGCTTCAGCCATCTTGTTCCAGAAGCCCATTGGAGGAGTTGGTGCTGAAGATTCCCTTTGTGCTTTCTTTATTGACTTTGTGTGTCCTGCAACCCAGGAGATGGGGTGTACCCAATGAACCTATGGCCTGTTTAAAAAGCCTCTCCTAACCCCTAGTTATCCCCCACAAAAGTTCTCTCTGGTTGCACCAGTCCACTCCTCAAGCCAGTTTAATGTCATTCCCTTAAATCTTCCTTCCTTCCTCACTTGGAGTATACTGAACAGTCCTCTTCAGCTAACAAAAGGACTCTAAAGTACTCAACTTTGTATGCTTAGTAGAGTTGTACTAATGTAGAGTATGAAATTCATATGCTGAATTAGTAATTTTAGTTCTGTATAGGTTGGAATACTCTGAAATTCTAGGCCGAGGTGCACCTCTTAGCTAACTGCAGAGTTTATTCATGTGTTTAGAGCATCATAATAATTATTAGTTGTACACGTATCTGTTTAGAGTATCCTAAGTGTTGTGCACACTTCTAAGTGTTGTGCACACTGTATAATTTTCTCCTTTCTAAATTCCTCCCTCCTTTCCCACAGACGATACATTCACTCACTAACAATTAATGCAAGATTTTGGTTCAACGTTCCCCCTCCGTACTCCGTACCTCTCCTCTCTCCTCTTCACTGCTACCCTTACGAAAATGAAATATATTTTAAAATATATTATTAACAATATATTTATCTATATATAGATATATATAGATATATATAGATATATATATATCTATATATATCTATATATATATATAGTGAAATATATTCCAAACAGCAGCGCAAGGCTGGTGCAGTGCAACTTCGATGCGCTGTGGTGCAAGAAGTGCCATATTCAAAGGGTGCACATAGCGACTTGTGCCAATGCAAGATGGCTGAATATAGCATGGATGTGCCATGGCACAACCAGGGAGCACCAGGAAGCAACCAGACCAGCACCAGAGCGCAACCAGTGATGCGCCAGGGTGCAAAAGGACAAGTGCACAGGCACACAAGGACCTACTCCAGGTAATGGTGGGAGCACAGCAGCAGAGGGAAAGTGAGGGGCTGGCAGAAGAACACACCTGGGGACAGTGCCATGGAGGCACAATGGCAGGGCACAGGTGAACACCAACTGCAGGGCACACACAGGCAGCCAGCCCCCCCCCAACACAACCGTGGCACAGGACGCAGGGAACAGGTGGCACCAATGTGAGGAGGGCTACAACGGACTTCCCCCACCGCATGCTGGCCCCACCCACCCAGACCCTGGCCACCCACACCCCTGGACCATGGCACCCAACACACATACCACACATCCTGGACAGCCACCCCATGGCCACCTCATGGGACAGCCACAGACCAAGGGGCAGGACACCACCATGCATGACCTGCACAATGACACAGGCATACCACACTGTCACCCACCACACCACTGCAGCATGGCTCCACATGCCAGCTGCAAAGCAGGCACGGACACAGGCAGGTAAGCAGGATAACTGTAATAAACCATGGAACTATGTACAATGGCATGGGGTGGGAAAGGGAAGGAGAGCGAGGGAAGGGGACAGGAAACAGGGACTGTACAGATGGACAAGGAATGGATGGGGAAGGGATGGCAGGGGTAAAAGGGATATGGTGGGGATGGTCTATGGGTGGCCACAGCCTGCTGCTGCCTGACGCCTCCGCTGTTGCCTGTCCTGGAGCACCATCTGCCATGTCTGCTGAGCCACCTCCAGGGTAGTGGATGTGATGATTATTATTTGCCAAAGAGGCGGCAATATAGGGGCAGCCATGACCTCCTCCAGATGCCTATGAGAAAGGAATGGACAGGTGATCAGTGCAAGGTCCATAGGAACAATGCCCCCCCCCACTGTGCGCACTGGGCAGTGGGGACACACACCCCTGGAGTGGCACCCTGGCCACTCACAGTGGGTAGGCCAATGCCTGCCAGCATCCCAGCATGCCAGAACAGTGCACAGCAGTGGACACTGCCACCCAATGGCCACCCAACTGCACAGCAACCAGGCAGATGGCACAGGGCATCAGCAACACCACTGCAGCACTGGTGGCAGACGGGCACACACCCGTCCCACCAACATCTGGTACACGTGTTCAATGGCCGCCCCACAGTGGGATGCACCATGCACAGTGTGCAGCACACAGCTGACATGGCACATGGCACAGGTGGCCATGGCTGTACCCACACCCCCGCTGACTGCCCGGTACTGGGTAAAGGAATACAACAGTGCCTACCTGCTCACTGCAGCGCTGCCTGTGCCGGCCCTGCTGCCGCTCTTCCTCCACCAGTTGGACCCGCAACAGCCTGCTGTGCCCCACTCTGTACACCTGCTGTACTTGCATGGCACTGATTCTCAGGCCCTAGGAATGGAACAAAGACAGGTACACATCAGAGAACAACCACAGCATGTGCCCACCACCCCCACCCCTGTGCACAGTGTGTGCCCAAGCCTGACATGTCCCACAAGGCAGTACCACAGCACTATCAGCAGCTGGCAATGCCACCCCGCAATGCGCACGCCACCAGTGCACCCTCCACTGGGCATGTCAGGCAGCCCAGCCAAACCCACAGTACAGCAGTAGGGCACACATGCAGCCTGTGACAATGTACCTGGGCATGGCATGGCCCCCCCTGCAGATGCATGCTTGCAGCTGCCTCAGTCACTTGGGGTCCCACTGCATCATGTCCCCGTTCCGGTGGTGGCATTGCTCACTAGTCTGTGGCACCTCAGTGTCCCATACCAGGCCTGCAGCGATGGCCTGCCAGACCTCCGTCCTGGCTTGCTTCAGGGGCTCCTGACTGAACAGCCCTGGTGCATGTGGTTGCACAAGGGCCACTAGGTTGGCCAGCTCCAGGTCAGACCAGTTGCGGGCTTGTTGCACACCTCGCCATGTCATGCTCACAATGCAAGGTATAGGGACAAAATGGTGGACAGAGGCGCACGTGTGCTCAACGTGTGTGGGATGTGTGCCTCGTGTCAGCATGCACTGCGCCCGCCAATCACACATCACTGTGGATGCGTGGAATGGGTGTGGCCTGCCCAGCATGTGGTGGTGTAGTCCCAAGGGGCACAGGGTCATAACAGAGGACAGGGGTCACCCAGCGCACAGTGCACCAGAGGGCGATAGAGGCCATAATGCACAGTGCACCATGGCCCCTATGGCTCTCTGAAAGCACTGTGCACAATAGGCAGTGGCACTGCACCAGATACAGTGCACTGCATGGCAGCGTACTGTGCACGTCACAGCATTTTGCCACGACATGTGCCGGAGCAACTCTATTGCTCAGGCAGCAAGTGCACAATATTCAGCCAGCACATGCAAATGAGCTCATGAGCCAATCTGTGGTGCACTGGGGCAATTAGCATGTCATTACCACTGCGCCACTCCTCATATGAATGCGATGCACTATAAAGGTGCCGCATAACAGCACAGGCCACGGACCGGTATTGCAACCATCTGAGGTAAGTTGATCCTGCTGTGGGACCAGCCAGCACAGGAGGGTGGATGGGGTGGGCAGCTGCAGTCACTGACACTCATGTCCATGTCCACAGGTAGCACCTTGTCCAAGCATGAGGAGACTGAGGAGCGTGGGCCTGCCCGCAAGTGCAGGCCCAACTTTATGAAAACTGATGCCATTGCCCTGTTCGAGGCCTACCTCAACAAGGAGCAACTGCTGAGTGATGCCACAAGCACACCACAGGCCAGGGCTGCGGCCTGGGTGGAGGTGGTGATGGCAGTGAACCAGCAGGGAAGCCTCCAGCCATCTGTGCAGGAGTGCAGGAAGAAGATGGGCACAGATAAATGCCACATCAAAGAGAAGGTGGTGGCCATATGGGCAGCCAGATCAGAAACTGGAGGGGGCCCTGCAGACGTGCCACAGCTCACGGCACAGGAGGAGCTGGTGGTGGTCACCATGCAATGCAGCACCATTGAGGGGGTACCAGATGGTGGATTCCAGACAGGAGGGAGCCCATCACTGCATGGTACGTATGTCATGCCCAAGAGGGGTGGAGGGGAGGGGGCCGGAGCAGCAATGCAGCACTAACTGTTCTGTCATCTCTTACAGCACTGGCATGCCAGCATGCAGTGGAAGGGATGCCAGCAGCTGCTGTGGGGGCAGGCCTGGCCCCAGAGGACCAGCCATCCACCTCCACGGGTATCTGGGGGCTCTTTCGACTGCAGCACATCACCGCCATCCAGCTGGATGTCCTGGGCTTGGTGTTGGATGAGACCCTGGCTCTGTTTCAGCAGGATGCCAGCCATGGCATACTGTGCATGGAGACACAGATTGGAACAGGGTCTGACATTGATGATGACATGACCATCATCCTGGACAGAGTGGGTAGGGTTGTGGGGGAGACACCCATACCTACTACCAGCACTGGCAGCGTGGCCAGTGACCTGTCGGAGGTGGAACATCTTCCCCCTGCTGCTGCAGGCACTGCCATGTGCACAGCCATGGCAGTGCCATGTGGTGATGGTGGTGAATCTGCCCAGGTGCTGGCTAGCATACAGGGGCTGGAGGGGCAGCAGTGGCAGATGGCTAGGGACATTGGGTGGCCAGATGCAGTGTTCACTGCCGGGATGCCAGATTGAGACCTACCCCATGGGGACCCCGCTGTGCAGCATCCACCTGAGCGGGGGCTGTGCAGCATGGCCATACATCACCGATGGGTCGGCAGCCTGCCCAGGCACCCCTGCATGCTGACCCATTGTCAGAGCACACCCGATTGCTGCTGGCCTCCATGGAGCAACAGGTGCTGCTTGTAGCTGGGGTGCATGCACTTCACACAGAGGTGTGCCAGGCAGCCAAACTGCATGACAGGGGCTTCACGCAGGTCCTGGAGGCTATACAGCCCCTGCGGGAGGACACAACTGCATCCCTGGATCACATTGCCAATGTGATTATGGTTGGCCTGGCACCACTGGCTGCCAAAGGGCATGGCCACCAGTCACGGACACCATGTAGTGAACAGTCTACCCCATGGACCCAGCGGTGAGCGACACCCTCCCTGTTGACACCGGGCTCTGCTGTAGGCATCCCAGGCATGCCTGGGGCAGGTCTGGGTGCCTACACATGCCTACGTGGACCCTGTCGTGGTCCCGCAGTACAACACCTGGAGGGCAGTTGCATACACCTCCTGTGGCCGATAAGCAGTCAGTGGCTGCCGATCAGCCCCGGTGCAGCCACCCCCATGTCCACAGTGGCCATGGTTCATCCCGGCGGACCTGATGTGCGTGCCACCCTGGCTGCAGTCTGCTACCGCTGCCCTGTGCACACATGGCCGATGTGTGTGGGTGCATGCCATAGTCATGGCAACTGTGCATCACACCGCACACTGCCTGTGTGTGCCTGCTCGGCCACTGACCTGTGTGGTGTGTGCATGATGAGAGCAGTCATGCACTGGTTGAGCTTGAGCACCGGTGCACTGCAGCTGATCCATGTCACGTGCTGGCGCCTGGGCGTGTGTGTGTGTGTATGTTGCTGTACAGTACTGCGTGCTGATGTGTGTGGCTGTGTGACACTGCCACACCCAACCCTGCACCACACCTCTGTGTGTGCATGCCCAGTGCCATGTCCGTGTGCTGTACCATTGTGTGTGGCCACTGCATGGGTGTTGCTCCACCTACCTGTGTGCACCGTGGTGCTCCTGTGCAACTGTGTCCTGGTGTTGGCGTGCCATCCTCTGGAGTCGGGGATCCCTCCGACCCAGGGGGGCTGCCCACTGCCCTCCAGCCCATTGCCCTTGTTGTTTCCACTGCTGTCTCCTTCTTCGGCCTTGACAGCTGTCCCATGGTCAATGGCCATGTTGTGCAGTATGCAACAGGCCAGGAATAGGACACAGGCTTTTGAGGAGCTGTATTGTAGTGCACCACCAGACCTGTCAAGGCAATGAAACTGTGCCTTCAGCATCACAAACACATGCTCAATGATGTTCCACATGCTGGTGTGTGCCTCATTGTACTGGTCCTCCATTGGGGATGATGGGTGCCGGTAGGGGGTGAGCAACCAGGGCCTGAGTGGATAGCTACTGTCACCTGTGTGGACAAGTACATGGTTAGCCCTGTGTCCTCTGTTAATGTGCCCCTTACCTATCCCTGGCACCCTCGCCAGCGCACCCACCCTGGCTGCCCCCATTCCATGCCCTGCTGTTCCCGGCTCCCCATGGCATCCAATACTCACCCACTAGTTGGCCCCTTGGGATGTTCCCATGCTTGAACCTGTGGCACAGAACAGAGCTTTGCCAGATGAATGTGTCATGTGCACTCCTAGGGTGTGTGGCACAGACATTGGTTATGCGCCCCCTGGCATTGCACACCAGCTGGCAGTTGACACTGGGGTAGCTCTTCCTGTTCATGTGTGCTTTTCCCTCAGAGCCAGGTGGCATGTGGATGCCCACATGGGTGCAGTCAATGGCCCCAAGTATGCCAGGCATCCATGCTACCTTGTGGAAGTCCTGCATGGTTGTTGTAGGCTGTGCCTGTGTGCTGGGGAAATGGATGTATTCCAAAGCATGTGGCAGCAGGGCGTTGAGGAATTGTATGAGAAGCCGTGACGTGGTTGACTGGGTTATGCCTGTGATGTCCCCAATGGTCTCTGGAAGGTGCCCATCGTGAGCAGGCACATGACAGCTGTCACCTTTGTCTCCACTGACAAGGCATGGCTCTGTCTAGTAGATGCCTGCATCTCCTCATTACACAGCTCACAAAGCTGCCTCAGAATCACCCAGTTCAGGTGATACCAGCCCACAGTCTTCGTATCAGAGTAGTTCTCGAAGGTGGTATGGGCACGGTACCAGCTGTTTTGGGCATACCACCAACAGGCACTTCCATGGCCATGCCCTCCTCCTCCTGCCTCCTCACACCCCTCATTACAGCCTCCATCTGGAAAGCTGCGCTGGCCTGTCTCCCCCTGGGCAGTCAGCTCCTGTGGTCTGCTTGCCACCGTGGGGCAGTGCCTTTTTTCCTGCCTACCTCTCCCTGTTGCCCCCTCTGCCCCTGGTTCGCACTCCACAGCCACCTCTGTCCCACACCCCTGTGGCTGCCTGTTTCACTCCCACAGTCCCTCACAGGCACATTCTCCCTTGTTCCTACTGTTTCCTCCCTACACAGACCGGTGGTTTGCTCTCTCTCTCTCTCTTTTTCTGTCTCGCCCCTGGCACAAGTGCTGTTCACCTGCTTGCGTCCTGTATTTATAGGCTACTGTCTGCTCAGCATATCTGGCCATTGCTCTGCACTTGCACCATGGGTCGGCGTTGAATATTGCACTGTGCCGCATATTCATGGGCACGCCCCCCTGCCCTTGCGCATGGCCTCATTAGGGTTGCACATTAGTACTGCAACTTCTGCGCCATGCACTGACTCCCACTGAATATCGCTCCTTGGTGTACTTCCGCACTTGCGCCGGTGCATCTCAGTTGTGCCATGTGCAACTGCTTTGAATTTCCCGTTCCATGTATATTGAAAAATCTATTGATTAAATTCCAAATATATTGAAATTAGGATGGTAAATATGTTATTGGTATATTGCCAATATATGTATACTGTAAATGTATTTTTTTTTTGCATTTCAAATGTTGTTTCCTACATTTACAAATATATATGATATACATGTGTAATACAAAGTAATATACTTATTAACTTACCCAGACAAAAGCAAAGGGAATTATTTATATGTACCTCTATCTGTGCAACTGAAGTTCATCTTGTTAGTAGTCATGGAGATGCTTACATTGGATTTATTATTTTACAGTGCAGCTGTACCTCAAACATACATTTTAACCCTTTATGCTTACACATATGTTTCTGAAATATGCAAATTAGTTATGCAAATGTACACGTGGGACGAAATTAAACATTTACAAAAATGCATGTGATATATGTGATTCCAGGAGCTTGGGAAATAAAATGTCTGAGCTCCAGGAGATGCTAACTGAGGGAGCAGTAGATGTGGCAGTGGTCACTGAGACCTGGGCCACTGCAGGACACGACTGGTACCTGAACCTGGAGGGTTACACTATGTTCAGGAAGGACAGGGGGGAGGGAAGGGGAGGAGGGGTAGCAATGATAGTCAAAAACTGCATTGGCGTAAGGGGAGTAGAGGAGGCAGAGGGAACCGTGGAAGCAATTTGGGTCACCTTGATAACAAGGGGGGGCAAAGAGGTAAAATAGGAGTGGTGTATGACCCCTGCCCTGGCGGAGGAGAGCTGGAGGAGAGCCTGGTGGCAGATGTTGGGAGACACTGCAGACTGGGCAGAGGAACAGTGGTGGTGTTGGGGACTTAAAACATGCCAGGAACAGACTGAGGAACTGAAATCTTCTGTGACCAGAGAACAGAGGTTGTTGGATGTCTTTCAAGATGCGTTCCTAACTCAGCAAGAGGGGGAACTGACCAGGGAGGCACGGGTACTGGATGTGGTCCTGGCAGACAGTGACCAGATTAGGGGCCTGGAGGTAAGGGACCCATTGGGGGGGAGTGACCATGCCACGGTCTGGTTCTGCCTGGACCTAGGAGGGCTAGAAAGCTGCACAAAGACGAAGGTAACTGACTTCAGGGGAACGGTTTTAAGGAATGGGAAGGATCCTTAAAGAGCATTTGGATGGGATTGGGTCAGACATGGACACTGACAGTAGGTGGGAAATCATCAGGAGAGGGGTGCAAGATGCTACCAGCACCTGTGCAAGAGTAAGACGAAAATGCGGTAGGGCCCGAAAACCCTGCTGGTGGACCAGGGAGGTCAGGAGGTGGTGCAGGAAAGAAGGCAGCCTATAGGCAATTCAAGTGCTCAAGGAGTGAAAGGGATCGAGAGGAGTATGAGCTGATGGCTAGAAGGGCCACTAGGGTGGTGAGGGCTGCTAAGGCAAGGAAGGAGCAGAACCTGGCCAGGGGAAATAAGGAGAGAACAAGGGTTCTTTAGATACATTGAGAAAAATGAAGGGTAAAGGGCAGATTAGCGAGGATTAAATCAGGGGAGAGATGGGCACAAGACCTGGGGAGCAGGCTGAAGGTACTAAATAGTACTTCCTCAGTTTCACCAAGGAAAATGGGGTGCTGCATCACTGGGAGGAGACAGAGATACTGAGGAGGGGGACCCTTACCCGATTGGCGGGTCTGGGGAGAGGGGAGGCATCACTGGCAGGAGGGGAGGGCTAAGCAGGAGAAGAGATACTGGAAGTAAATCACAGCAGAGAGAGTGAGGGAAGCCCTCAGCTCCCTTAAGATGGAGAAAGCAGGGCTGGATAAATTACATCCAGAGTGCTGAAGGAACTGCGGATGTCCTGTTGAAACCCACAGAGCGTTTCACCATTCTCTGAGGACAGGTAGGTGCCCCAGGACTGGAAGGTATGCATATAGTGCCTATCCACAAGGGGGATCAAGGGAGGTGGCAGAGAACTACAGGCCTGTCAGCCTGACACGGTGGTGGGCAAGGTGATGGAGGGCATTGTCAAGGAGAGGCTGGGGGGACCTGGAAAAGTCAGGGTGCCTGGATGATAGACAGCATGGATTCGTCTTGGGGAAATCATGTCAGACAAACCTTGTGGAGTTCTATGACTGGGTGACGAGTGCCTTGGACCTTGGTAGACCAGTGGACGTCCTCTTTCTAGACTTCAGCAAGGCATTTGACTTTGTTCCTCACATGGGCCTGTTGGATAAGCTGGGAGAAATGGGGGTTGGAAACCAGATGATCAGATGGATAGGCAATTGGCTCCAGGACCGGACCAGAGGATGTAGTTGGCAGGATAGTCTCATCCCAAAGAGGGTCATTAATGGGGTTCCACAGGAATCAGTCCTTGGGCCCTCTTGTTCACACCCACGCTCTGACATAGGACAGAATCAGGAGTGAGATGAGTCTCTTTATGGATGACTCAAAACTGGGGGCGGTGGTGGATGGGGAGGAGGGAGGGTGGCCCTACAGGGGACCTGGAGGCTCTGGAAAGATGGTCTAGAAAGTGGAAGCTGAGGTTCAATGCAGGGAAATGCAAGGTACTCCACCTGGGGGCCAGAAACCCGGGCCAAGTGTACACCCTGGGGGGGGGAATGTTTCAAGTCTCGATGGCTGAGAGGGACCTGGGGGTGGTGGTGGATGTCAAAATGAACAACTCGGAGACTTGTAGAAGGGCAGCAGCCAAAGCCAACAGGATGCTGGGATGCATCGCTAGGGGGATCACCTCCAGAAGGAGGGAAGTGATGCTCCCTCTGTATAACTGCTTGTTGAGGCCACACCTTGAGTACTGTGTGCAGTTTTGGAGGCCACACTTAAAGAGGGACATTAAACTCCTGGAGAGGGTTCAAAGGAGGGCAACCAAAATGAATTAGGGCTTGGGGGACAGGACCTATGAGGAGAGGCTCGAAGAGCTAAATATGTACACATTGGAAGAGAGAAGGAACCGGGGGACATGATAGAGGTCTTCAAGTACATGAAGAAGGTAAATGGGGGAGGAACAGTCAGGGTGCTTCGAAGGAAGGAGGAGGGGGCCACTAGAGGGCATGGGTGGAAGCTGGAAGGGGGAAGATTCAGGGGAGAAAGGAGGAGGTGCTACTTCACTGAGAGGGTGGTGGAGCCATGGAATGCACTGCCTAGGGGGCTGGTGGAGGCAGAGATGGTGGAGGGGTTCAAGAGGGTTGGGACAGGTACAGGGAAGGGTTCTGGAAGCAAATACAATGCAGCAAGAATATCCGAAACTGGGAAGGAGAAGCCAGAGAAGGCAAGGGCAGCAAGGTCAGCACCCAGGGTGGGCTGACCAATCGAGCAGACTCGAAAGACCGTTAGGCCTATTCTGCTGGCATTTTAGTATGTTAGTATATATAAAAATATATGTAACGTATAAAAATATATGTAACATATATAAAAATATATGTAAGATATGTAGAAAATATATATAACATACAAAGAATACAGCATATATTTTGAAATATACTAATAATTTATTTCAGACAATGTATTACTTAAGAGTGACATGCTTTCAAACAATGCACGAAGCCGAAAATATGGTTTCAGTATATGCTGAAATACGCTGTATATTATATTTCATTGAGTCAATGTATTTCTCAATACAGTGACATATATTCTGCCCACTATGGGTTAGAAATATATTATGTCAGTATATTTAAAAATATTTTTCATAATATATTATATAATATATAACATTGGGACAATGTTTTTCTTGGTGTATTGACATACATCAATGCATATTTTTCAGTATATTGCAATATATTTCATTTTTGTAAAGGTACTCTCTTAGATCCTGTCAACCCCACTCCTTCTCCATTCCCCACCGGCGATCAGCAGCCAAACTTTCTGCCTTCTCTTTCCACCTACTTCTTCTCTAGAATTAACTGGCCTCTTTCCTCCATGAATTCCCATCACTCCCTGCTCTTAAATGTCAAATTAAGCTTATCCCCCACCCTGCAACTGTCCCCTCTTCCCTTTCCCACCTTCCCTGCCCCCCACTCTTTTAATATTGGGAATAAAAGAACAATAGAAATCTAAAAAAAACATACAAAGCATAAACAGAAAAACATTTAGTGGGTCAGCTATGATACATATAAATTGTCTAGGGCTAACATGACAGGGTAATGTCACCATGAAGATATTCTTCCTTTACAACTGGTTCAATAAAGTAGAAGGTCCTTGCACTAGAGGGATTGTAGTAGATGTCAATGTCTTTACTCTGTATTACCTTCCCATTGTAGGGAGAGGGTAGGCACCTAATCCCTTGCTCACTCACCGATAAATCCTACTTTACTACCCACAAACTACCCAAGATCAGGTTCCCAGGACATTCAAAACCCACCTGGACCACTGGTTCAGATACAGTGCAGGCTTATCCTGTAAGTTATGAGAGATATCCTCAAGGATTCTGATATGGTCCACAATACTTCTCCATTCAGAGATGGTAGGGGGTCCTCCTGTAGCCATCTCCTGGTTATAGCTTTGTAGGCCGTGACCAGCAGTATAGACCAAAAGTACTTCATATCTTTTTGTTTAAGAGACTCTGGGGGAATACCCAGGATCAAATTCCATGCCGTCAAGGGTTCGTCAAGAGTTAAAATATCAGAAATATGTTGGATAACTGTTGACCAGAAGGTTTGAAGTTTTGGACAGCTAAAAAATATGTGTGCGTGGGCTGCCCCTTCTGTATCACATGCCCTCCAGCATGTAGATGAGAGACTAGGATTTCTTTTAGCTAAGCTGCGGTGTTAAAAAAAATCTTGTTCGGACTTTCTAGACATATTCATGCCAATTCAGGGATGAGGTAGTGGACCAAGTCATCTGCCAGATCTTTGACCATTGAGGCTGTAATATTGTAAGGTGGAGGTCCTGCTCCCATTTAACTTTAAGAGGTTCCAACACACGCTCCTGTAAAGACACCAAGTATTTATGTATATGGGATATTGCGTGGTCCTCCCCCATAACATTCAGAATTTGTATATATGGAGATGTGTCTTCTAAAATCTGGGAATGGGACTGAATATGCCTGTACTGGGAGTTTATGTAATCTCTAATTTGAAAATAATGTATTCTCTCTCTCTCCCCCCATTTAAATTTTGTCTTGGCTTCCTCAAAAGATATCATGGTATTTTGCCTCATGAGCTGCCAGGGGGCAAAAATCTCCCTATTTGCTGAGGTGGTATACCAGGTTGATTCCCCAGCAGGAGGAAAGTCAGGGTTATTGATAAACCATTTATACTTCCAAGCATGCTCCTTAATATGCTTCCAAGGATGTCCCCTCCTCCAACCCTCCAGAACAGAGTGTATACTCCCTCGTGTATCTAGTAGGGCTTGTTTCAATAAGGTACCTGAAAATAATGTAGTAGGTAATGGGTATCGTAGCTCTCTAGTTGAGTCAATTTGTTTCCAGTGAGCTTCATAATACTTATTGCCTCACAACAGTGCACATCTCATTTGCGCTGAGTTCCAATATGTAAGTAAGTTAGGAAACGCAATTCCACCCTGTGACTTAGGTAGGTGTAATGCCTGAAGCTTGAACTGTGGTTTTCTGCCTTGTCATATAAAGGCAGTGGATATTTGTTACCAGGCCTTAAGGTCACATGTAGGAATAATACAAGGTACCGGTAAGAACAGGTATAATAGGCGTGGCAGAACATTTAGTTTTATTGCCTGATTCCTAGCATATAATGATAATGGGATTATGTTCCACCTTTTAATATCTCTTTTTATGTTATTAATCAACGGGGTGTAGTTGTTATTAAATAGGTGACTGAGATCTGCTGGTATTTGAATTCCTAAATATTTTATAGATGGGAGGTCCCATTTGAATAAGAACTGCTTACGGATGGGTGTAGGAACTGGATAATTGAGAGGGAGTGCTTCAGTTTTGGTCATATTCAGAGAATAGTCAGATAGAGCTGAAAACTTTCCAAGCTTATGAAAAAGAGCCTAGAGGGTCTTGGCAAGGTTTGTTAGATATATCAATATATCGTAGGCAAAAAAGGCCAATTTATGTTCTTTACTCCCCAAATTTATTCCCTGTATGTCTGCTGCTTGTCTGATATATTGGGCCAATGGTTCAATATAAAGGGCAAATAATAGAGGGGAGATTGGGCAACCCTGTCTGGTTACTCTACGTAACGGAAAGTTGCAGGAAATGTGACCATTTGAGCAAATATACGTCTGGGGGTTCAAATAAAATTTGAAAATAAGATCAATAAATTTCTGGGGGAAATCAAAGGCAGCAAGGACACCTTTCAAAAATTGCCAAGACACTCTGTCGAATGCTTTTTCAGCATCTAAACTTATAAGGATTGCTGGTATCTTATAATTTTGTACGTATTTCATCAAATAGATGGTACGTCGGATATTATCCGAGGCCTGATGACCTGGAATAAACCTGCACTGGTCCTGATGGATTAGAATGGAGACCAGATGCTTTAGTCTCTGTGACAACACTGAAGTGAATATTTTAAAATCTGTATTTAGTACCGAGATAGGGCGGTAGGAGCTAGGTAAAGTTGGGTCCTTGCCTGCCTTTGGGATGACAGATATAATTGCTTGATCCCAGGATGGGGGGGTTCTTCCTTCTGGGCAAGAGATATTAACAAATAATCTGGAAAGAAGGGTGGTTACTACCACTTTAAGGGATTTATAACATTCTCCAGGGAGACCATCCGTCCCCGGACACTTAAGCGTTTTCAGTCTCCCTATCTCTGCCTCAATTTCCTTAGTTGATATAGGGGCGAACAGGCCCAGACCTAGATGTTTAGGCAGTTTGGGTAGTTGAAGGGTTGAGTTTAGGGGAATGCCAGTCTAAAATACAGTCCATGTTTCGACTATACCAGATCCTGGAACACCAGAAGGTGGAGACACTACTTGGACAATTGAGGGGAGCTACCCTTCGTGAGGTTCAATCTTTGCCTGAAAGAGAAAAAGTCACCACTGACCAGATTCTTCACCATTTACAGCAGACTTTCAATACCTGTACCATTTCAGAATTAAAAATGAAATTCTTTTAACAGGCACAATGGTCCCAAAAAACATTGCAGGAATACGCTCCGAGCCTACAAGATGCATTGAGAGCCATACAGAGAGAGTGGATCCGAAGGAAGTCCAGGACACTGACTGGACTTTAATTGAAAAATTCATAGAGGGTGTGAATTGTGACACTCTAAGGAGAGAACTTCAGATGCTACATCTCTAAGACCAAGAGGCTCATTTCCTAGATTTCAAAGAAAAGTCAATAAGGATCTTGGGATCTGGAAGAACCAGAGGTGAGGCTGCAACATGTCAGCAACAGATGATGCCCTTGAGCGCAGCATGGCCAGGATACCCTGTGGAAGGTTGGATTCAGGATGATCAGTTGTAGCAAGGGACACTTTCTGAGATATTGTCTCAGTTTACAGCTAACTATGAGGAAACCACCCTGGGCAGTTGCTCCAAATACCCCTCAAGTTCAGACAGAGCATATATGCAGCTAGCTCAAACCCAAACACCTTCTTAGAGGTTGAATCAAAGTTCAAGCGCTGAATGAACTGATCCTGCCTTCACCCTGAAAGTAACCAAAGTTTGCCTAGAGGTGAAGGACCTCAAGGAGGGTTGGAAACAAGGACTTTTCATTGGATGACCTGAAAGAGATCAAAGGCCTAGCGACTCAGTTCTTCACCCAAAGAGAGGAGAAGGGAGATGCCTGAGAGACCAATTAGATGGTTAAGGGAGGCCACTCTGTCACAGATGTGGAGTTGATGGAAAAATTGAAAGGCAATATGAGCAGACCATTTCCCAGAGAACAGCAGACCAGGTCCAAACACAGTAACAACCCGATCTTGCTCTGTGGGCAGGTGCACAACAGTAATGGTGAAGGTGGACAGAAATGACTTGTTAGTGCTGCTAGATAGTGGATCCAAGGTAACAATAATGCAATGGCAATATTGCTATAGACACTGGTCCTCAGAAGTTCTTCAACCACCACCAAGGTCTTGGATTAAGTTGATCACCAGTAATGGAGCAGAAGTACCTTACTTGGGATATATTGAAGTCAATATTCAACTGGGAGATCACATGCAGATGCATCAGGGCATTATTATTAGTGATGCAGACAGCAGCAACCTGCCACCACTCATCCTAGGGATGAACTTTCTGCAGAACTCTTTCGAAGAACTTGTCCATATGCTTCACCATCACTCTAAGCAATTACCACCAGATGATAAACAAGTGCCACAGCATATCATCAACCTCCTGCAATGTCACCAACGTTTTACTAATCTAGATTTCGAGATTGGAAAAGTGAGGGTGACTGATTCCCATCCTATAACTTTAAATCCTGGAACCAAAATTGCTGTGCTGTCTAAGGCTAAGGTGGATCCTCAAGGGCAAGATTATAACACCCTAATGGAGCTTCATCTCAGTGCAAAAAGAAGTGTCGGTCATCGTAGCATGCAGTGTAGCTACCATCATCAAGGGGTGACTTCCTATTTGAGTTCTAAATTATGGTAACTATGTGGTACAGCTTCACCAGAATCAGCTCAGAGCCAAATTGCATACAGTGAATATGCAAGATATCATGGAACCTGAGAGTCGAGTGAATACAACAGTACACCAGCAAGCAGTCATGGTCAGGTAGGAAAAGAGATTCTTCAAGTAATGATGGGCCTGACTGGATGAAAGAGATTGATGTGGGCATTCCAGAGGCTACAGAACACCAGAGAAGAAGTGTTGTGAGTAGTAGGGAAACATCAAAAAGGTTTCAGTCAGCATCCATTAGATTACAATGTGGCTCAAGGGGTACAGCATCATATACCCACCACCCAACATCCACCTATCAGGGAATGGTTTCATCCCATCCCACCAGCAATGCACCAGTCTGTTAAAATGAAGGAGACACAAGCAATTCAGGAGAGTCATAGCCCATGGGCTGCACCCATAGTGCTCGTTAAGAGAAAGGATTGAAAAATCCAGTTTTAGGTGGATTACAGGAAGCTTAACAGTATTACCCACAAGAACACCTGCCCTCTTCCTCCCATAGAAGATTCTTTGACCGCACTCCAGTCAGCAGCCATCTTCTCAACCCTTGACTATCAGGTACTAGCAAGTGCCGATTGAGCTAGAGGATCAGGAAAACTGTATTTATAATGCCCATGGGCCTGATTGAATTTACGTGCATGTCTTTCGGACTGTGTAATGCCCAGTACCTTTCAAAGACTTGTCGAGCAATGCCTTGGGAGCCACAATTTCAACATCCTACTGTTATATCTTGATGACATCATCATTCATTCCAAAAATCACAATTATCACCTGCAACACCTAAGTGAAGTGTTTGAATGCCTCACCCAATATGGACTTAAAATAAAGCCATCCAAATGCCATCTGCTAAAACCCCAAGCCAACTACTTTGGACATGTTGTATCTGCAAGCTGAGTGTCTCCAGACCCAGAAAAACTCAAAGTAGTGCAAGAATGGCCTATCCCAACTACTGTAAGAGATGTCTGGAAATGTTGGGGTTTTGTTAGATATTATCATCAATTCATCAAACTCTACTAAACTTGAAGCACCACTACATGAGTTACTCTGAGGGTCTACATCAGGCCACACACCAAAGAATCACCCTGTAAGTTGGACAATGACACAACAGAAAGCCTTTGACAGTCTTTAGCAGACTCTAACTGAAGCTCCAATCATAGCCTACCCAGATTATACCAAACCTTTCCAATTATATACTGATGCCAGTAATCAAGGCCTAGGCACAGTACAAGCAAAGGAATAATCTGGAATTGAGAGTGTGATAGCATATGACAGGCACAGTTCAAGAGGCTCTGATCACAATTATGAGCGCTATAGTTCCTTTATACTGGAGTTCCTGACCCTGGTCTGGTCTGTCATCAAAAAATTCTGGCACTACTTAGCCATCACACCTTTTACCTTCTTCACTGACAACAAATCTCTGTCTCACTTAAATACTGAATGACTAGGGGCACTGGAGCAAAGGTGGGCCTCGAGGCTAGTGAGCGATCAGTTTACCATGAAGTACAGATCTGGAAAAAGCAATGCAGATGCTGATGCCCTATCCAGATTACCAAAGCAACTTGAACCTGAGAGTGATGGCACAACCCTAGAAGATGTGGAGATGCCAGCTTTTCTTCAAGTACCCGCACAGATGGTGTGAGCCTACTGCCAAACTAGCCCTACCACTAACATTAAAAGAGAACCTGAATCTTCTGACAGTCTTGTAGACCAAAGAAACCTATGGGCACAGTTACAAAATCAAAGTCCAGTCTTACAACAAGTTAAAACACTCCACGTGCACTGACAAAACCCTAAACCAGAATTGAGAAAGAAAGCAGATTCTGAACTTATAAAACTGTGGCATCACCGAAACCATTTGGTAATGGAAGACTCAAAATTGATAAAGCAGAACTGAGATCTACTCACTCACTGTGAAATTACACAAGTTGTTATTCCTCAAGGGGGTGCACTGGTGGTCTTAGAGGCATAACATGATAAATACAGACACTGTGGACATAAAAAGACTGAGGCAAATATCCAAAGATGATTTTATTGGGTTGGAATGAAAGCTCAGATCCAAAAATGGTACAAAGAGCGTCTGACTTTCATTTTAAAATGAAACAGTAAAACCAATCAAAAAAATTCCAGTGAAACCTATCATAAGTTATGCACCTTGAGTTGGTAGCCCTTGGTCACTTAAAGCTGGAACCCAGTACAAGTGGTATCACGTATGCTCTCACCATGGTAGACCACAACTGCAAATGAATCATTGCTCTTCACATCAAGGATCTCACTGCTAAGACTACAACTGAAGTCTTTCTTAAACACTTTGCGTGACCGTATGTGAATCCTACAAAAATGCTAACAGATCAAGGACCTTCTTTCGAGTCAGATGTTTCAAGAAATCTGCAGCTTAAATGGGAGTCATAAACTGAGAAGCACTGGTAATCACCCCCAAACAAATGGATTGTGTGAAAGAGTTAATCAAACACTGATCAGTATGTTAAGAGCCTTGCACGAACATTGATGCCTGCATTGGCCTATTATATTGCCAGAGCTAACCTGTTTGTATAACAACACCATCCATAGTTCAACTGGTTATACTCCTTATTTCCATATGTTCAGGTGCCATGTCTGCCTGCCAGTGGAAGAGACCTCAGCTAACTCTTTGAATACTGATTGGATTGCTAAACATAATCACAGACTTCAAGAAGCTGAACTAATCTTAGATAGACATATGGCACAAGTGCAACAGAAACAAAAGACTGCCTACAACGTTAAATATGTAAGGGTAACAAAGCCATTCCACTACTCGAGGAGGGTGCGGAAACCAAAATTGAAACAATACTCACAGCGAGAACTCTGCACTCCTCAGCTGTACAGAAAAAAGGCTTTATTCGTTTAAAAAGACCACCGCATCATGTGGACACAGGCAAGCAGACTGAACCTCTACCAGTTTTGCACATCAGTACGTTACCAGGGGTATGAGTTACCAGTTATCACATCACAGTATTTAAAACACATCTCTTAAAGTGACAGTAGATTGCACCATTACATGTTTAAAGTAGAGATAGAGGTTCAGTGGAGGTATTCAAATCCCACATCAAATCCTTCCTGTACAATCAGGCTTTCTTGGACTTTGATTTATAATTTTGTCCTAGCCTGACTTCTGTGATTCAGTGCTGTCCCTGGCCACTTATTTAATTAGTTTAGTTATTTTTCTGACTTATTTATTTAAATTTTATAATTGTGTGGTTTAATTTAGTTCTACCAGAGTTATAGGGGTGATGTACTGTGCATTCTACGTTTGGATTGGTGAAGAGTGTGCATTAAGTGCTTAAGTGCTTTGTGTGTGACAGTACAATAGTGTACCGCAATTTTCAATTGCAACTGTAATTTTTTTTTTATTTAAAGACGTCCTTCAGACTCTTCTGCTGAAGAACTCCACCTCTTTTACATGTAGCTTGCAATCCTAGTTTGCATACCAGCAGGACATTGAGAGGATCACAATCAGGCTGGCTTTCCATCCAGAGCAGGCACTGATCAAAATGTGCAACTGCCTCTGAATGAGAGGGGATGTGAACAGGCACTTCCTCCTCCTCCTCCTCCTCTTCACTGGCATCACTCCTACCATTGTCTGGCATAAATGACAGACCTGGACGATCTTGATCAATGATTTGCTTTTCATCCATAACAGCGTGCCCATCATCGGTGCTGTCACACTGCACCCACTCGTCCATCTCCTCGGGCATGAGGTCAAGCTGCAACCACTCACTCATGTTCATTGCTAGCTCTGAAATTGCACTGTTAAGGTCCAGTTCTAAGACTGGGTCAAATCTCAGGTACAGTTTCTGGGTCTGCCACTAAGTTAGGTTCTGTCATGGCCCCCGTAATCCCAGACTTAACCCATGATTTAGCAATTGTGTCAGCCCTTGCATTGTCCCAAGCCTCCAATATGACAGCCTACAGTAAGTGCATTCGGTAGTGTCTTTTGAAGATTTTGAGTATGCCCTGGTCACAGTGCTGGATCTTAGATGTAGTGTTTGAGGGGAGAAAGAAACATCTTATGGTGCCATCATTGGTTGTGACAGGGGGTATGTCTGGATGAGCTGGAGCATTATCCAGTAAGAGAACTGCTTTTAGGGGCAGATTTTTTCTAAGAAGAAAGTGCTTAACTTCAGGGACAACATTTTCCTTAAACCATTTGGTGAACAGTGTGCTGTCTATCCAGGCATTCCTCTGGTTGGCATACAAAAGAGGAAGCATTGCCATGTTAACATGGTGGAAACATCTGGGCTCCTTTGATTTTCCAATAAGGAGTGGGTTCAACTTGTGTTCACCAGTAGCATTGACACAGGCTAGGATGGTGACATGATCTTTGGCTTTTTTAAAGCCTGGAGCATCCTTTTCATTCCCGTGAGCAAGAGTTTTGCCTGGTAAATAACGCCAATAGAGACCCGTCTCATCGGTGTTATAAATCTGATCCAACGTAAGAGCTTAAGCAATGATAATAATAGTAATATTAATAATAATAAATCTTTATTTGATATAGCGCCTTTCAAAGTTGCCAAAGTGCTTTACAAAAATGACTAAAAACAATAACATAAAACAACAATCCAAAAGATGATCTGTAAAATCTGTTGCTAAAAATACTTAATTAACAAGTACTTGGCCCCATAAATACATTTTCAGTGCCTGTTTAAAGCCCCCCAGAGTTGAGCACTCCTGCAGCTGATGGGGCAGAGAATTCCAAAGGGCTGAGGCCATGTACATAAATGCACATGCCCCTGAAGATTTTAATGATACCCTTGGAATCTCTAGAAACCTCTTGAAAGCCAAGCGGAACCATCGTTCAGGGTCATAGGGGATCAGAAGCTCTTTCAGGTAGTCAGGGCCAAGTCCGAAAAGTTCATTCAATTGCTGAATGAAGGGAGCCACCACTTCTTCAGCTGCACTGAGACACTCTCTGCAGAGTCACAGCTGGTGGATGCCATGTCACTTTTTAAATCGATCAAGCCAGCCATCGCTCACAGTGAAAGCGCCACTGTCACCCCCCGAGCAACTCATGGAACTGAAGAGCCTTTTCTTTCAGGAGAGGGCCAGAAATGGGAGTTCCCTTTTGCCTTTCCAGGCAGAACCACAGATAAATGGTGTTATCCCTAGAATCACTGTCACAGGTACACATATTTTTCCTTTTCTCAAGTCCAGATAAATCCTCCATCAACACTGCAAACTTTCTTAACTTCTCTGTAATAGGGCGTGGGAATAGTGACAACACAGAACACCAAAATTAAGTTTGCTCACACAATCTTTGTGTGGCTAATTTATTCACAAAGCAAAAATAAATGTTAATAATAAATTCTTCTTACTTCATACAAGAAATGAAAACAATTAACTAGAAAGGAATAAACAGTTCTTCATCTGAACTTCAGCACACCAAAATGGAGTACTGCCACAGAGTGGCACCTGCAGTATGACAAGATCACTACCCTCTGTGCAAGCTGCCTATCTGCCTGATTCCACAATTCTACCCATTTTATAACACTAGGAGTTTCACATCACAGGTCACATGATCCACCCCCTAACACTAATACACAAAATAAACCTAAACTAATACATAAATGTGGGGCATCACACAGGCAAAAACACTTGTTTTTAGATTATTAACAGAAAGCATTCTGAATTATAAGAATAAAATAAGCATAATTAAGACTATCCAGATATGTATATGAAAGGGTCACTTAAGACATTTTGCCCCTTCTACTGAATATGACCTCATACTATGTTTGGACTATAAAACTAGTCTACCAGAGGGCCGCTGGCCCTAAAGGGGACATCATTTCAACCCCAAGAGGTGAGGAGTGAATCCTCTGGTACGTTTCTTACAAAATACCTGCTTATTATAATAATACACGATACAAAGACCAGAGAACTCTTTTACCTTGATTTATTACTTTTCCCCACTTTAATAACATGAATTCTATACAGAGCTTTGTTTACTAGATCTGCATCCAGGTGTCTTAAACAATTATGGCATAGAACTTTAAATTATGGGCTGTTCATGTTTTTGAAGCAAAAAAGAAACACTTTGTTATATTTTTCTATTTGAATATTCCCTTTCTGCAAGTATTACCAGAACTGGAAAAAGAGTTTATCCTTGTAAAGAGAATGCAAGCATTTACCTTTTTGGTTTTTAAAGCGTCAGTTTTTAAAAACGTCTGGCATAATATTAGTCCTAAACTGGTAGCCAAGGCATTCAGACACAAAACAAACTATGGCCTTTTTTTATTCCCAGCTTCACCACTGCTGGACAACACCCTACAAGGGCTGTAAGGAGTCTGAATTTATTTAATTCTTAAATGAAAGAATATGCGCTACGAGCTGTAGCACTTGTGGTGCAAATTCTGATATCGCAAACTGGGAAAATTTTCCTTTTAAACTGCATCTAAGGAGGATGCGAAACAACTGCCCTCCTCTGGCAACCACCATTCCCTGAGGAACAGGTAAACATTCTCAAAGCGACTTTCACTAAAAAGAAATGGGGGAGGGAGAAATGCTGGAAAAGTGCACAAAGTTCACAGAGGAGGGGATGGAGTTGAATTGAATATTTAGCATTGATTGCCATTGCTATTATATTAGAGACAAACATGTTTAAGGGGAACAAAACACTCCATTTACCAAAAACGGAGACCAATAGAGATAGAACAAGCCTAAACTACTGCCTACCTTACTTTTTACAAGCTTTTCAAACTACACCCGAGGCTTATAGGAACAATTACCTTCCCACTAGATAGACACAGAAAGACTATAGAGGGATTAGAAAAGAAAGAGATGTCATGATGGGAGGCCACCCCAGCATGATAGGAAAGGAAATAACAAATACAGAATAGTAAGAGAAGAAAGATCACTACTGCAGTAGATTTTTAAAAGGGGAAAGAGAAAAAGGAATGTCCAGTAGTGGGGGAGGCTGAGCTATACTGTCACATTCTCTTTTGCCTCTTTGATGTTGTGCACTGTAGATTTAACAGTGCCATATTCGGCAGCGAGAACCACTGCACACTCACCATTCTTCAAGCACTCCAGTGTTTGGAGCTTCTGCTGCAAGGTGAGCACAATGCGTTTCCTTTTTGCACTCACTGTCATCGGTCTTTCATCAAAAAATATCACAAAGCACCAACAAGATGTACACAGGTGATAATGAGGGGTTTATGAGGGTGACAAAACACATGTTCTGATAACGGGGAGTTCTGGATCAGTGAGGTTCAGGTTATCAGGATTGCACTGTAGTATAATGTTTATTATATTGTTTTTACTGCAATTGATTTGATTTGTGTACAGTACCCAGAGCCTCCAGAATTGGGTGTCTTTTTTAAATAAAATTTGCCTTGTCTTGCCTAAAGTGTGTAAGTATGCAGTGCTCAATAATCATCCTAAAGTTACTAATAAAATTCATTTACATAGTCAAGACCATACTAAATTGCACATAAACACCCTCTTTATATATGATAAAGTGACAACCAAATAAAGTGCAGCATGAATAATAAATAGAAGCAATAAGTAGCTCTAATGATTCATGTATTAAAAAAGTCTAACATGCATTTTGTATTAAATATATACCAACTCCTGGGTACCCAACCTTGGCTGCCCATACTAAAGAAGGTCTTAGTACTTGTAAATGTACCTACAAGGAACAGAGAAACACACCATTTAGAATGTGTATAACATTTTCAAGACAGGTAACACATTTTGGCATGACAGCAATATCAGTACTATAGACAATACTGGGGAACTCTATTTCGTTCTCTTTATAAAGGGCTGTTCTATTTTCTTATTTAAACCTGGAGGATTAAGAGAATCAAGTGTGAATATCCAGAAAGATTCTCTCTAGTAATTTGTCATCCAGGTCCCCCCTTCCCGGACCTAGTTTTACTACTTCAAGTCCACATAATTTAAAAACATGCTCTACATCCCTATTTCTAGTGACCCTACAGTGATTTGCTAGGGCACTCCTGGCATCATTATTACTTATGGATCTTAAATATTGACCAATCCTCAGTTTCATAGCTCTAGTTGTTTTCCCTATGTAGTAGGAGCCACACTGGCAAGTGACCATGTACACAACATTTTCTGTACTGCAATTAATAAAGTCTCTAACAGCATAGTTCTGATTACTATTATAGATCGTAAAGGTAGTACATCTCGGTACAGAACTACAGTACTTGCAATTATCACATTGGTAAATACCACCTGGCAGAAGGGGTCTGATGTTTTTCCTTGGTTGGTTACTACCCTGACAGCTATGTACAAGTTTATCTCTAAGATTAGTACCCCTTTTGTACACCATTCTTGGTTTATTCTGTCTTATTTCTACTAACAGAGTATCTCCTTCCAAAATATTCCAGTTGGACTCTATGATCTTTTTGATCTCCTGTGCTTGTCTGGAATAAGTAGTCACAAAATTTATGCTAAGGAAATCTACCCCGTGGTTTTAGTTCCTAGCAATTCTGTTCTTTCCATATTGCATGCATCCTTAAATGCCCTGTCCACAGTGTGACTTGAGTAACCCCTACTTAGAAATCTAGTATCCATTTCAGACCCATTAATGATAAAATCTACTGTACATAATCGCTACAATTCCTGCATGCTCATAGCATTTGGGCTTTGGGAATATTGGACACCATATGGTGTGGGTGGCAGTTGGGGGCCATAAGCAGTGAGTTTCTGTTAGTCTCCTTTCTAAAAGGGTTTATTTGCAGGGTGCCAGCCTCCCTTTTAGTTATTCTGATATCAAGAAAAGAAACGCAGTTAGGATCACACTGCAGTGAAAATTTTTAATTTGAGTTGCTATTTTCTAGATATTCAACAAAGGCCTGTAACTCATCCAGTGTACCACGCCACACCATAAATATATTATCTATAAAGTGACACCAGATGTCAATCCTATTGTAGAAAAGATTGCTCTCACAGTCATAGATGAATTTTTTCTCCCAAAGTCCCAGACAGAGATTGGCATAATTGGGGGCAGAGGTTGCCCCATCACTGTTCCCTTGAACTGCAGGTAATGAATATTCTGAAACATGAAATGTTTTTTGGTGAGCACATGTTCAGCACATTCAAGCAAAAAATTATTTTTGCAAACATCCATATCAATGCCATTTTCCAACCAATAACTGAAAGCTTCTAAGCCACCATCATGTGGGATATTGGTATATAGCGACACAATATCCATGGATATCAAATAACATTGGGATTCTGTTTGCTTGTCATCAAGTACCTCTAGCATTTGTGTGGTATCATGGATATATAAGGGTGATGTGGCTACATACTTCCTAACGTGGGCATCCACATATTGGGATAGTGGTTCCACTAGTGAATCCAGGTGGATTTAACAGGTTTTTATGCACCTCGGGGAGTACTGGTGAACATCTGGGAGTCATTGAACATGTAACAGAGAGAATGCATTAGCTAACCATGTTTGCAAGATGGGGAGCAACTACAAGTTTAAATTTACAGGGATCAAGAATCCTTACTTAAATCTTGGGTGGGGGGAAGGAGAGATCATGACTACTTGTTATTACAATGGGAAACTTATTGGATCACATTGGGAGTTATGGAAGGTTAGGACTGAATGGGAGATTTGATCTCTAACCATTTTTGAAATAAATATATACATTATTCTGATTGGGCTGTAGCTTAAATGTATTATCATTTTCTCAGTTGATTTTTTTTCTTTTTACATATTAATGTGCATTGTTGTATGCATTATTCTTGGATTTACCATGAATGTTGTAATGCAAAGCTGCAGCCCCCTGAGTTCTCCCCTGTTGTTTTGTTTCCAGTTTTGCCCTTTTATATTAATTTATTTAATACATCGGTTCATCATGTATAACAATTGTTTCGACTGATGATACATCTATATAGTTTATAACAACAATCTGTAGTTGGAATTCTAATAAAGTACATAGGGGACAACACCTGTAATGATAACTGTTTTTAAATATCAATGCAATAATAATAATAATATTAATAATAATAATATTCTTTATTTATATTGTGCCTTTCTGAAACCAAGGCACCTTAACAATATACTTCATAAAGCATTACATTAGACACAAATACAATAAATACAAAACTCATAAAATACCTTAAAACATCATCATCAGGGGTATGCTGACAACCTCAAATGGGTCTTTAAGCCCCGTTTAAATTCCTCCACCGATGTGCACTCTTGAAGCAGACAATGCAGAGAATTCCAGAGGGTTGGGGCCACATGCATAAAAGCACAGGCCCTCGAAGATTTCAAAGAAACCCTCTGAAGCTCCAGCAACACCTCATCCACCAAGTGGAGCGATTGCTTAGGGCGGTAGGGTACCAGAAGCTCTTTCAAGCAGTCCAGGCCCAGTCTGTGTAGGGCTTTATAAGTCAGAAGACTGACTGTAAAGGTGATCCGCTACTGTATTGGCAGCCAGTGCAGTTAGCACAGCACCGGAGAAATATGACAGGTGCGAGAAGTACCCATCAATAACTGGGCCACAGCATTCTGCACAAGCTGCAGGCAGCGGGTATCAACCCCAGGTAGCCCTAAATAGAGGGAGTTGCAATAGTCAAGGGGCGAGGTCACAAAGGCGTGGACCAATGTAGGCAGATTGCTGGACGGAACTAGGTGTTAAATCCTGGACATGTTCCTCAGATGGTAAAAGGATGATTTGACAACTGCTGACATCTGCGATTGCAGCGTCAGCCCATCATGAAAAATCACCCCCAGGTTCCGCACCTGTTCAGAGGTTAGGAGCTGGGATCCACCCAGAAATAGTCCTGAAGGCAAAACAGCTCCCATCCCCTCTATCTGGTGGCCCAGGTCCACAACCATCTCCTCCGTCTTCTCTGAGTTCAACCTCAGCCAGCTTGAATTCATCCAGTTCTGGATTTCAGTGAGGTAGTTAAATACTGAGAGAGCTCTATCCTGGTTGGGTGCAAAAGATAGGTAGAGCTGGGTATCATTGGCATAGCAGTGAAACCTCAGCCCATACCTTCTTACAATGTCTCCGAGGGGCAGCATGTACACTGCACACAACATGGGGGACAACACTGAACCCTGAGGAACCACACATGAGAGAGAGGCTGGGCCAGAGGAATTTATTCCTGACACCACCCTCTGAGTTCTGCCAGTGAGGAAAGATCTAAACCACCTGAGGACTGTACTAGACAGGCCGCAGATGGACCTCAGGTGTTTGAGAAGCACCCCATGGTCCACAGTGTCAAATGCTGAAGAGAGATCAAGAAGAACCAAGACAGAGTAGATTTTTTGATCTCTTGCCATCAAGAGATCATTGAGCACCTGAACCAGCACAGTCTCGGTACTATGCCTCTTTTGAGAACCAGACTGGAGTGGTTCATAAATGTCATGGATGGTCAAATGGTTCTCCAGTTGTATGGTCATTACTTTCTCAATCACCTTCCCCACAAAGGGAAGGTTAGAGATTGGTCTGTAGTTAGTATGGCAGTCTGAGTCTAGAGAAGCTTTCTTCAGGAGGGACGTTACCACCGCCTCCTTCAGGGAGCTAGGAAACTCACCCGTCTCCAAGGAGCACCAGACTATCCATGCTAGGAGCAGGCCGATAACATCACAACAACCCTTTATCAGGGAGGTTGGACCTGGATCCAAACTACACCATGTAGGGCACATACCCTGGACAATCAAAATGAGATCAATGAACTCCAGCCAGTCAAAGGAACTCCAGGAGAGCCCAGGGACAGCAATCGGGTGCCACTCCATCACTTCTCCCATACAGGATGGAGGTTGGCATGCCGCCCTGATGTCAGCCACCTTAGCCACAAAGAACTGAGCAAGCTCTTCACATTCTACTTGTGAAAAAGCTCTTCGAATCTGCAGGCAGGCTGGGTTGCACAGTCTGTCTACAGTATGAAAAAGCTGAGCTGGTCAATTCTGAGCAGCCACAATCTCCCCGGACAGGAACTCTGCTTTCTTACAGGAGATTGTGGCATGATAGACTTAGTAATGTTACATCAATCTAAGATGGGTGGCATCAAGGGTGGATCTCTGCCAGCAATGCTTTAATCTTCGTTCTTGTTGCCACATCTCCCTCAAAGTCCCATCAAACCATGGGGACTAAGGGTGAAGGGGGAGAGGATGAACACAGACTGGAGCAATACTATCCAGAGTCGAGGAGATGGTTTTATTATAGGCCAAGACCAAGGCATCTGGATTATTGCTCACTCCAAGAAGCTCCGATAGGTCAAGTGCCACCGCCAGGCCTCAGAGCTTACATCTTGCAAAGGGCGGTACCTGACCATCTCCACAGGGATAGGCCTACAAGGGGGGGTGCAAAAACTGAACTCCATGGTGTAATGATCGGACCATCCGACAGGTTCCACCCCCAAATCAAAGGCTTCAATCCCCCGGGAGGAAGACTAAGTCAAGGGAGTGACCACCTTTATGAATGGCAGAAGTAACAACTTGTGTGAGGCCCAAAGTCATCAACTGGAGGAAGTGTTGTCCAAATTGCAAGAATTCATCATCGATCCAGGTGATGAAGTTACCCAGGACCATTAGCCTGGGCGACTTGAATGCCATGTCAATCACGAAGTCCACTACTTCCTGCAAGAACTGCTTCTCATCACCTGGTGGACGGTAGATGAGGACGATCCTACAACCCACACCTGTCACTACAGTGCACTCAAATGACTCAGCCTCCTCAACTGGTACACTCATGAGGCCCAGTTCGGTCTTGAAACAGATCGCAACCTCCCCTGCGGTCCAACCTCGGGCAGTGTAACACCGAGTACCTGGTTGGAATAGCAGCCTCTAATATGCGGCCTGCATTCTCATCCAGCCAGGTCTTGGTAATGCATGCCAGATCCACTGACCCAACAAGATCTGCAATAACTGCAATCTTATTTCTGATGGATCTGGCATTACACAACACTGCTTGGGTAGGACGGGCTTCTGGAGCTGCTCGGGCTACTTGCCCAACAATAAGTGAGTTGTGTGCTAGATATTATTTTGCATGCTTTTTATTTTCATCTTTTCAATTTCCCTTTTTGTTCAGCTGCCTTTGGTAACACTTGAAGAAAGGTAATAATAATAAACATTTTTGGTAACTGTATGTTTACAGTTTATCATGGTATTTATATAAACAACATGATAGACAGGATAATGTATGGGGTTGAATTAGTAACCATGCTGTAATCGCTTCAAGAGGTTACCATGACAACTGTAAACCTCGAGAGTGCAGCTCGAGAGGTTTACAGAGTTGTCATGGTAACCTCAAGAAGCAATTTCAGTGAGGTTACCAATAGAAACCCCATACATTAGCATTTATAGTGTGTGGGTCAGAAGACATATGTTTAAGCCCTATAACTAAATGCGTTAATATCAAGAACCAAGAAAACTCCACACATCTTAAAAAAAGCTGCCATTTTGCAAGAAATCCATTTGGAGAGATCTGGTTGGTCGGTTGCCACCATGTGGTGTCATTGCAGGGAATGCTGGGAGACAGCTACACATTGTCTAAACAACCACCAAGAAGGGCCAGCAATGGTCATCAGGACACAGATTCAGCACACAGCCTTGCAGGTACCTAGCGCTGGGGGCAGAAAAACAAGCTACAGCTGACACTGCAATCATTAGTCCCTGCAAGTTAACTTTCACCGTGGAATTAATATTTCAAATGCTTGCAGTGGGCTAGCGATGGGCACTCTGAAAAAAGAATCTTCATTAGTGTTTGCATTCCATCTTGTAAACTCATCGCTATGACGTACTTAAGAGAGGTTTATCACTGACGTCATAGCGATGAGATTGCAAGAAAATAATCTGTGTGTTTTCCATACATAACAAGTGTCTCCCATACATTATATGGATATTGATAGCTGTCCATCTTTGTATTATTATTACTATTATTCCATGTATCTAGAAAATTGCTGTCAATTCTTCGGAACCTTGCTGTTATTTTATCTGTCTTTTGGTATTCTGTACCTATGACTCAGAATACGAGTGTATTAATACAGTATATATCCACACATGACTGAGAAGGTAGAGGTCAAAATGCAGGATAATGAAGAAAGAACATGGCACAAAAAAACAGTCATTGAAATTATTTATTTATTTATTTATTGCTAGGATTGAATACCTTTGAACCAAAGATTCTCTTACAAAGGTTCAGTGTCAGATACAAAATACAGAGGTTCTGCGTACCAAATTAGAATTTTACATTACAAGGCAGGAAGGTAGACAATTAACAAGAAGACAAGGGTGCATAGATACACAGTTCACATAGGCACGCATTTACAGAAATAAGCATGTTAGTAAGTGTATAAAGCACATGTATGATTACAGCTGGGATTTCAACCTATGGGAACAATTGCATGTGCAGTAGGAGGTGAGAAAGTCATTTAGATCCTCTTTAGAAAAGTGTCTATCATAGTTGTGCATGTAAAAGATAATCCCTACATTAGGATATATTTTTCCTGTATTGTGTGTGGGAATAATGACATTATTGCCTTATTCTTCATAGAATGCTTGTCCTTCAATGTAAATGTAGTAATTAATTTTAAAATGAGGCTGTTGAACGTGGCACTTGAACGTGGACTGAGCTAATTAAAATAAGAAGTTCTTTTTAACTGTTTAATTAGGTTTTAATTGTTCACCTACACTAAGGATAACGTGCTCAGTTAAATGCGGTGTAACTGGGTAATGTTGTAACTATATTGCACAAGGTACATTTTCACAAAATATAGAGCACATTTGAGCACTATAAAAGCATTTTATTGTAGTACTGTTTTTACTTTTGACAAAACATGATTTAGGTGTGAAACACTGAGTTGTATGTTTGCCATTGTACAAGCTGCTATTTTTATCCATATGTGATGCAATAACAACAGAGTATAGTTTGGACTTTAATGTCCTTATTAGTGGGTTTCTGTCAGTTGGGGCTTTTTGTATAGTGTTAGTTAGGATTGTAATGCTGTAATCCCACAATAATTCTCTTTGTGTTCCAATATTGTGTAGTAATACTGTATGTGTATGATAGTTGTGATCTTTAAAATTCCAATTAAAGGAATAATTAAAAACCAGAAAATCTAATTTCCACTCATTTCCCACATCCCTACCCTTATTATCCTTGAGCCAAGCAATAGGTTCAGGGCCATGACCCACCAGTCTGCTGTTTTAAGCTATAGGTCTGGAGTCCTGTGCAAATACATTTATTACTCATTGCCTACTTTGGGCAGGGTTCACAGTGCCCTGCTTGATGAAAATGATGACTGATCTCCAGCACAGAGGAAGTTATGACTGATCTCCTGTTTTGCACAGGGTCCACAGAGCCCTGTGCAAAGATAGTTATGACTCATATTGTGTCTATATCCCTGTAAGTCCAAAGTTATGACTGACACACTTATTATCACTGTTGCACTGCTTAGCAGAGAGCCCAAAGAAAGTTACGACTAATTCTGCAAGCCTTATGTTGTGCAACAGATTTGTAGGGGCTTATCTGCAGACCTGTAGTTTGAAGCAAGACAAATGGTGCCCAGCCCTGGACTATTAGCTTGGCTTAGGGTCATGAGACTAGAGTATGGGGAGGGGGTGGGTGTTAGAGATGATAAAACCCTAGCTATCCAAAGCTACAGGTCTACAGCTATGTCCCATGGGTGTCAAGTAGGTGCCTTATTGGATGTAGGACTATACGTAAAGAAGCAGAATTATTGGGCATTGCTCCAAACCTGTATATTGCTTTGTAGGATTGATCATGGTCCCAAACCTGAGGGCCATAAGTGAAGCAAGAGACCTGTGAAGCACAACTCCACACCTGTAGCTTGCTTTGCCCAGGGCCCTGCTGGCCTTGCATGAAGCAGTAGGCCTAGGGTGTTTTTTTTATGTTATTATTCTTCTGCTGGCTCACAGTGAGGTACACAGAAGACAGTAGCTGAGTGAGGTGGAGAGAGGGCCGTACTGGCCAGCCACCATGGGAATTGGGATCCCTTGTTGTGTGTGTTGGTTGCCAGGGGGGAAGATATGGATACTTGAAGGTGGGTGGTTATGTGTGTGGGTTTTTTTAATGTATTATTTTGCAGGGTCATGATCAGTGGGGATGCAGAAGAGAGTTTCCTGCTGAGGTGGTGGGGGGCCTTTGTCAGTGGAATCACTCAGTGTATGTACTGGGTGCCAGTGAAGGGGAGGAGGGTGGCATGGATGGCAGAGGGTGGGTGGTTGTTTCTGACTTGTGGGGGGGGGTAAACAAGACACAGGAGTTGGGTATCCAATGATTACAAATACTTTATTTTATAATAACATGCACTCAACACAGAATAGACACCCAGTGTTGGGTAGGGGTTTTAGTGGAGGGCAGGGGCTATCCGGCACAGGTATTGGGTACCCAGTGTAGGAAACATCACAAAACGCTAGGATTGTTTCACTGATGATTGACTTAGCAGTCAGTTATGAATGAAAAATGCATCTTCTTGTTCGGGCAGTTTACTGTTGGTGTCTGGGGTGGCACATATGTTGTTTTTCTAAGGTCATTACTAACTTCAAAAAGTCAGTCACGCACAAAAAAAGTTGCTTTTTTCAGCTTAGTTTTCTGCAGTGAGTGCACATGCAAGTATTTACTGTTTTTAAACTCTTTTAACATTTAAATTTTGACCTTTTTTATTGTGAAACAAATTAAAGTTTCTATTCTGGACTAGTAACTAATGAAACTGACAGTTTCAGGTTTTGAATCAATGTTTGTTTATTTGTTTGTTGTCCGAGGGAAAATAAACATCTTAAAATTGGGGAGTGTATGTAAACTGTGCAGTCTATAATTAGAAAAACTATTAAACTTAGTATTTTGAAAATTGCCATTCCATAAGTTTCAGGCACGGAGAAGGTGCATGTAAATTTCCAAAACAGTAGGTCCTAAGACAGCTGAGTTAGTAGCTGTCATAAATAGGGGACTTGACACAAGCACTAACTCTACCCTAACTTAGAAGTGCTCCCATGCCTGTATAATATACATCTATAAATAGATACATACATGCATGCATATATACATACATATAAAGATACATACATTCATTCATATATACATGCATGCATACATTAATACGTACAGTGCCTTGCAGATATACTGTATTGACACACATACTGTAATGTTTTATATATATATATATATATATATATAGTGTAAATCCAGTGCATAGGCCCTGTGTGCACGTAATTGAAATTATTCTTTAACTAGTGATGTAATAAAAGTACGTAATAGAGCATAATTTTGCTTCAGATTTCATTCCCCAACCCCTTACTTCCTGACCACAGAAACGCCTTAAATTCAGATTTCATATTGCCCAATATAAATGCTGGCTGCCTCCCATCACTTCACTTTTCTATATTAAAACTTCCTTTTGCAGCAATGTTTTTCTTCTGTGTCTTTTTCCTCTTGACTGTTTCAACTTGTAAGTGTTTTCAGGCTGTAGCTGGGCAAAACTATAGGACAGTGCACCGATCTTACAAGTCAATATTCTACCACACAGAATAGTATTGTGTTAATACAGTATGCTTGTCTCTTTCTTACAGGGAGCTGTGATGCTGTTAGCTTAATTCAGTCAACGAGGTCAGTCACCACACGACTCGGCAGCAGATATGTCAGGATTAAATGTCAAGCGAATGGCTTCAACATTAAACAAGCATTTATGCATTGGTACAGATTCAAACCTGAGAATGGAATAGTATGGATGTTGTACTACAAGTCTGAATCTGAGCACAAGACTGCAGATGGCTTAAGTAGCAGGTACACTGTGGGCAAAGATGAGAAAGAAAACTCCTGTATTTTAACAATAGCTAGCATTCAAGAGAAAGATGCTGCAACTTATTACTGCGCTTACTGGGATACCACAATGATGGAAAACAGCAAAACCACATACAAAAACCCACCAACAATCTGCAAAGGCACTGACTTTTTATGCTATCTGTAACAGATGTAACACCTAAGAAATGCTTTTTTTTCTTAATTTTTTTTAACATGCCTAGTTATGTTGCCTGTAAACTATTTTAAGTGGGGGATGCATGGGAATAATGTAAAACTGCCTCATATTGCAGTTCCCGTGCCTGGGGAACTCAGCTGTGAGTGGCCTTTGGTGTAGAAAGTTATTTTTACTCACAGTACTAACAAGCGGGGATGGGTAGCAGAAATGTTCTAATCTAAAGTGTTTCCGGAAGGCCTTCGACCTGCTTGACCACAGGTTACTTGATCATGGTCTAGGGCCTCCCACACTCACTTGAATCAAAGAATACTTGAGCCACAGAATACAGGCTCTAAAGATAGGAACCTTCCTATCCAGAGTAAACAACATTACCAGTGGTGTCCCCCAAGGCTCTGTCTCAGGCCCACTCCTATTTACCATATTCATAAATAACCTGCCCACGGTCTGTAGATCCGTACGTACCCTCCTTTATGTGGATGATGCTGTTCTTTTCACTCACAGTAATAATGTTGATGTTATCAAACAATCCCTTAGCTCCTGTCTAGACAGGCTTCAGGACTGATATGTGTGCAAGAAAATGGTCCTTAACCTGCCTGAAACTCAGTCTATGCTATTTGGGACCAGGCACAATCTTAACAAGTTATCCCACATGTTCTGCATCCTCACAGACAATGGTTCACCCCCTGGTAAAGACTATATCCTTCAGATATCTTGGTGTTCACCTCAGTCCCACACTGTCCTTCAAATCTCACCTTCACATACCACCTCACTCCTTCACCAGAATTAGGTTCTCTTTACAGAGTTTGCCACTTCCTAACACCCATTGCCGGAATCCGTATTGTAATGGCAAATCTTGCTCCTTCTCTTGGCTATGGCTCAGTTGTCGTCGATGCTGCCAGCACATCTACATTACAAAAAAAGTATACCTTATACTATAAAATCAGCAAATTGCCTCAGGCAGCAGGTCTAATGCCCAGCACTGTCTGACTCTAAATTCCCTAAACTGGCTTCCTCCTGATGTCAAAGACAATCTGATACTCGCCACTCTTGTCAAGAAAACCTTACAAACTGGTGCCCTGTTTACCTAAAAAAAATCTCTTTTGTGGCTCTCCCCTCATCCTACTCTGCCTCTGGTAACAATCTCATAGTCCTTATACTGTATTTCACACCAACATGGGACAATGCTCCTTTAGCTACCAAGCTGCTTCTATTTGGAACTCCTTACCCCCTCCTGTCAAAAAATCAAGCACCCTCGCTGACTTTACTAAGCTTTTGAAGGCACTTTATTCCTCAGCTCAAGCCTGTAACTGCTTCCACTAATCCCCCCAACCCCGTACATAACTAACCTAATAAGCTATGCACTTACCTCACCACACCCATTTTCCTTTCCCTTTCTCCCCCTTTCTATCCCTCTAGTGATCTCTACCTTTTTTCCCTTCCTCTCTCCCCTCTACTACTTCCTCTCTCACTCTGTCTAGTGACTGCAACCTCACATGCAATCTGCAATGTTACTCACCTCATTTCTTTCAATTCAGTATATGTAACTCCATGACAGGCTCCAAAGCCCCATCCCTTTTTTAAGCTTATTGTAATCTCTATCAAATTCATGGATGCTACTACACAACTGTTTCTTTTATGTATCCTAAGTTGAAATATTGTACATCCTCTATTGCCAGTGCTGCTGCACTCCGGTCATGCCTGAAAAAAGGCACTCGTTGCCAGCACACTCACCCGGTCAGCAAAGTTAAATAAATAAATAATAAACATTAAGGCTTCTGTTCTGGTTAAACTTCAAAGGGTGAATCCTTTTCATAACAAAAAGACATGTTTGGAGTGTAAACAGGGCCAAGGCAGAGGGAGATGGTTTCCTGCTGGGTAGCCAGCCAGAAAAACAAAACACAACCCACACAACCAGTTTGGACCTGTTCTGGAAAACGGTGGTCCCCAGACCTAGAAGGCAGAATTTCACTGTTCGCTGATGACACAAAGCTCTGTAACAGAGTAGACACACCAGAGGGTGTAGACAGAATGAGAAGGGACCTGCAGAAACTTGAAGAATGGTCAGGGGTTTGGCAGTTGAAATTCAATGCAAGGAAGTGCAAGATAATGCATATGGGGCACAAAAACCCTGGCACAATATATCAGTTGGGGGGTGAGGATATAGCATGCACCAAGCAGGAAAGGGATCTTGGAGTTATCATCTCTGAGGACCTCAAGGCAGGGAAACAGTGTGACAAGGCAGCAGGTAAAGCAAATAGGATGCTGGGATGCATAGGCAAGGGCATCACCAGCAGGAAAAGGGAGGTCATAATTCCACTATACAAGACACTAGTGAGGCCGCACCTGGAGTACACTGTGCAGTTCTGGAGACCTTACTCACGTAGGACACAGACAGGGTAGAGAAGGTTCAGAGGAGGGCAACAAAGATGGTGCATGGATTGCATCACAAGTCCTATGAGGACAGGTTGAAGGAACTGAACATGTACTCCCTGGAGGAGAGGAGGGAGAGAGGGGATATGATAGAGACATACAAGTATCTTACAGGGAGGAACAGGGTGCAGGAATGCACTATTTTTATGCGAAAAAGATGTTCCAGGACTAGAGGGCATGTGATGAAGTTGGAGGGAGGACGATTCAGAGGAAACGTGAGGAAGAATTTCTTCACAGAACGGGTGGTGGACAAGTGGAACACCCTACCAGATGAAGTGGTGGGGGCTGAAACAATCACAGGATTTAAGAATGCATGGGATAGACATAAAGGAATTCTGGAGGTCAGGGGTAAGGGGCAACAGACTTCCTGGAAAACATAAACTGAACTTACAAACTTAAATGGGCAGACTGGGTGGGCCATAGGACCTTATCTGCCGACACTGTCTATGTATCTATGTATGTAAGAAATGGTCCAGTCTGTGATGGCAGAGAGGCATATGTGATGATGCAGGCATAATGGGCTGTACAGCCAAAGGCAATTCTCTGTGTGTGTTTACTGTTAGAGTCCGTTATATTTTGGGATTCTGAACTAGCAACATCATGGTTTAGAGTCTGCCATAATTCATGAAGTTCCCAGTTGGGGGTAAAGCTTCTTCTACTTGTAACCTACATAGTTTTGAGTTATATTTGTTCTGTGTGTTCTCTAGCTTTGCAAATGTGTTTCATTTTATTTTTGTAGAAACTGTGTAGTCCTCATAGTATTTAGTGTGTAGTATCCCGTAATATATAAATATCATGGAATATTACATGTTATTTTATATATTTTATGCCTTCTGTGACCAAGTCATTTCATTTATAGATAACCACGGGTAAATTACCAAGTCTGAGCTATGTCTCTACAGGCTACAGTTACCATATCTAAGCAAGGTGCTCTCAGATGTGACAGAAGGGGTGGGTTATTTGCTCCATCAGTAAACAGTACTGTACTGTGTGGGAAGTGGCTCTGGTGGGACTCGGAGCTAGAGAGACCCCAAATGAGATTGTGGCTGACTGAATGAAGGCAGCATATCAAAGTAAGCCTTTCAGGTATCTGGAAGGTTGTAAAAAATGGTAACAGTTGCAAGCTGAGTTCTGGGAGAGAACCAATCTGTGACAAACTGGTTGGCATCTAAAATGGACTATCAATAAAAAGGTTATTTGTCCAGTCACAGAACAGGATATACAAAAGGGGATACTGTATACCTTCTACCATTATTATTTTGTTGTAAGAGTAGATCTCTAGAAAACACTAGGTCTGGCCCACATGGGAGATGCACAGTGGCAGACCTTGAGGAGCTGAGCTGTGCAAAAAAGAAGACTTGTCCACGTGAACGGTCAGCCATTTGCAGAACTCATAGACATCCTCAATAAATGTGGCCAAGAAAACTGTGCAAAAGTGGTCACTGCTAGTCAAAGTTGTGAGACTGACGCTAGGGAGAGTACAAATGAACCAGAGCCAATACAAGCAGATTGGAAACAAATGTTGAAGCTGGAGCTCACTCTGGTTAAGGCGAAGGCAGATGCAGAGCTGCAGAGGACAAAGTTGGAAGCTGAGGAGCAGGAAAGACAACATCAGTATAAGACCCAGATGATGGATAAATAGTGAGAGCAGAGACAAAACCTAAGAGAGGAGTGAGAGTGTGAATATGAGAGTGAGATGGAGTTTCCATGCCAGAAGTCTGTGCCATAAACTATCAATATTGCTATTGACCCAAAAAAGTAAAATTAATTCCAAAATGTTTCCCAAGTTACAGGAGTGGGATGATCTTAATAAGTATGTAGTAAGTAAAGTAGCTATTGAATGAATGTCTCATTTATGCAGGGAGTCCAACCAACCACTCGGGTATTTTTAAGAATCCGCATGTTGCAAAGTTGTCATTGGTTCTTATTTTAAATACTTGCAGAGTGATGCTTCATTTATTTCCATACAATATAACCTGACATTTTTTTTTGTTCAAAACTTAATTATGCCTACAAAAATAATACTGCATGTTCAAAAAATAATTTTGTTAACTTCAAGCTTAGTTTCTTCTGTTGACTTTCCTTACACATATAGTATTGTGTCATCAGCACACAAATGATGTTGAGTATTCTGCAAAAGAGTCTAACATTATATGAATACAAACTGTACAATACTGACCCCAGCACAGATCCCTGTGGGATGTCAGATTTCTCAGAATCAAACTGGGATAGTATGTCTTTTTTTTCCATACATACTTTTTTCATGTTTCTGTTTTACTCCCCCCCCGAGCCACGGCGTACACATACATGTACATGTGTGGAGGCGCATGTACACACCAGAATCTGGTGGCCCCTTCTGCCCCTTCCCAGACTTGCATCCCCACCCTAACCGCCTGCACTACCCACCAAACCTCCACCCAGTGGGAGCAAGACTACAGTGTAGTGGGCATCAACCACAGTGGAAGGAAGAGCCATAGCTGGATCCCATTCGAACCCTCACCCCCCAGTGCTGGCACACCAGCACCCTGAGGTCATTCCCAAACCCTATTCGCCGGCATGGCATGAGGTAAGGTGCCAGCGCCTCAGCCCTCTGCACCACTAGTCCAGTTAAACTGGGATTTTATGCCTTTTTAAGATTACCATCCATTGCCCCCCAAAGAGGTAGTCATGAAACTAACATAATACCTCCTGGTCAAGGCCAGCTGATCCCAGTTTCTCAAGCAGGATCTTACAGTCTAAAGCAGCTGAAGCTTTTTTTTCCCAAAGAGGTGTTTATGCTCCTTCAGTAGGCTGCTGGCATCCACCACCCTACCAGTCTCCGGGGGTCATTCAAGGTCATGTTATGCTGTGCATGCCCCAGCAGACCCCCAGGAGCCAGCCAGGAGGCATCATCCAGGGGCAGCCCCTGACTTCTTCCTGTTTTTTCTCCTGATTACCCCAGGGGCCCCAGACAGAGAGGCGCATGTGCATGGAGGCGTGCATGTGCCCTCTTGCTCCAGTGATGGACCCATCCTCCCACCCCATTGACCAAGTGCACCTGTCTTCCCTCAGTTGCACTGCCTCCTGGCCTCCACCTTGAGGCAGTCAAGCACCAAGAGAGCTCAGGCTCCCTCCCCAGAGAGGAGATCTGCCCGACAGCAGCTCATCCTGCTCTGCACCCTCCCTCCTCATGCCAACTTCCGATGGCCCGCACTCACTCCTGAACACAGGTCATCGGCATGGTGAGAGGTAAGGCATCCAGCACCTCAGCCATCTATGCCACTGGGCCAGCTTAAAACATCAAAAGCTTTTGATAGATCAATAAACATGGCCATGACCAGAAGGCCCTTATCCATGGCCATCTGAATATCAGAAGTAACCTCAACCAGGGCTAATGCGGTGTTGTGCTTCACACAAAAAAACTGACTGGAAAGAATTATATGGGTTTTGGGTTTTCAGATGGTTCTTTAATTGAATTACGATTATTTTATGAAGACTGTGGAAACTTTAGGATGCGGAGATATAGGTCTGTACACTTTGCTTTTAAAATCTTTTGAGAGAATGTTTGGCAATTTGAATTGGATAGAGCTTCTTGGGCAGCTCATCTTTTTCCACTCCTTATGGGCAGCATATTAGAAGTCTTCACCAGGATGGACAATGAGGACTACAGTAGTAGCACCAAATTAGTCAAAGGGTTTTTAAATTCTCTATTGAGAATTGTGAAACCTTTAATTAGGGATTTCGCTTTGTTTGTTAGTGTGTTCACTGCAACCCAGAGAGGGTTGTCTCATCTGATAGTGTAGTTGAAAATCTACCAGATGGCACTTAAGTACTGTAATGGGAACTGGCCTCTTTCTGTAGGTATAACAAAAAGAATTTTAGAGGATTTTTTCCCTAAATTTTGTGAAGGATAAATAGGGAATCCACAAAATTGCTTGACATATTCGGCACTACTACTGTATATGGACTCTAACAAACTGAAAAAATGCCTTGTTAAACTGTTCTGAACTCCAAGACAGTGATTAAATACACAATGGGCAGGCCCTAGGCATAAAGGCAATGGGCACAAGATGCATGATATGTACAACTGCATGCCTCTGCGTGGTGCCTGTCCACAGCCCTTCCACCTGGTATGGAGCTGCATAGGCAGTTTGAAGAATACAGGTGAGCATCCAATAGAATCACCATTCGGGGTCCTAAATGTGGAACCTCTTCTCTGCGCGAGCAGAGGATTCTGGGAATGCATGGGATTACTGTTTTATTAAAGTATGGTCAAGGGCCTTAATTGCTGTCACCAGACCTCCCCGTCAGATCAGTGGACTGTGGCAGCACGGTCCCTTGGGGAAAATGTAACAGATATGGCAGGATCCCCACTGCTGTATCCTGTGCTCCCTTGCCCAGTACTTCATGGCTTAGGACTAGCATAGAGTGTGGGCACATCCGAAGACATACCCTAGGACTGGCCAAGTGTGTAGTTGCTCAACAGGCTGGGGGATCAGTGCAGAAGGGATGTGCAAATAGGACCTCAAAAAGAATATTCATGAATACATCCTGTGTACACGTAGTGGTACTTAGTGCATCAGTGATGTAATGCAACTGTTAGTGTGTAAACCTATGAAAACTGCAGCAGTCCTAGCGTCACTCAGTTTATCACAGAAACATCTTACTGAACAGTCAGATTTCAGTCTGTCTTATCAGTATCAACAGTACCAGACTCAAACGGTTGTGCTGTCTTCCCTAAAAGAAATGAATTTTGTTGAAAAGGTTCTTTATGGCATAATTTGCCTCATAGAAATTATAACACGTAAGTGTCTTCAGGATGCAATTAATGTACATTATAAATAGAACCTCACTTACAAGACAGTGTTTACCTACTCTCAAGTATTGTTACCACAAATGTTCTTTTTGCCTTGCAGGGAGCTGTGATGCTGCTACATTAATTCAGCCAGAAATATCGATGACCAGACAAGCAGGGGGCTTTGCCTCAATTAACTGCAAAGTGGAAAGTACTGACTTTAACAGTGCAGCTATTCACTGGTACAGATCCCAGCCTGGGAGAGGGATGGAATGGATTTTGTACTTCAAATCCACTTCTGACAAAAAGATTGCAGACAGATTTAGTGCTAAAAGGTTCACTGCGGGTAAAGGAATGGAAGACAGGTCCTGTGTTCTAACTATATCAGACATTACAGCAGAAGATGCTGCTACCTATTACTGTGCTCTCTGGGATTACCACAGCAAGACAGATAAAGCAAAACCACCTGCAAAAATCCACCAACAATCTTCAACAACCGACAGTGAAAGCATGAGTGCCAAATGACGCACAGGCCTCCTAAATGCAGTCATTTCTATTGTAAATGTGACTTATGAATTAAATTTATACCACTGTCAAAATGGCAGTAGTGCTAGGGACTCTCATGATAACACAAGCTTTGAAGTGTATTATTGTGATAATGAAGTGAATCCTTGAAGCCCTAACAAATGAAAATAATGCTTTTTAATCTCATGATTTTTTGTATGTGTCTTTACACCCCGTAATAGTACATGGATTGAAACATTTTTCAAACTATGGTTTTGAGATAGTTTTTGTTAATTTATTTTTAGATGAGCTTGCACTCATGCGCATAGTACACATACTGGGGCCACTCAGGCAGTGTAGCTAGGGAGCTGTGTGCTGTAGCAGCCAATGCAACTGAGCTTGACGGAGGTTTCTGAGTGCATGCTCAGTGTTCACAAGGGTCATGCTTATATTGTTTCACTAGTTGATGGGCAAAATCTTTTCACATATGAAAGTATGCAGCCACAGCTATCACAGTGCAGTTGTCTCCTTTCATATTATCATCAGCAGCCATTGTCCACCCCCCCCTGCCTGTCCCAATATTGCTCTAGGTATGCCCCTCCAACCTGACTTAGGTTTCAAAATATGAGTAAGAACAGCTGCTCAACCTCACCACCAGTATCCCCCCCCCGACCCAGCTTTGAACATATGAACCTGGATGGGTGCTGATCCCCTCTGCTAGTATCACTCCTTTCACCCAGTTTAGCTTTAATTCCCTCAACACAGTCTGATACCAGAGTGCCCATCCACTGGTGAATATCCTGCTGTTAATGATGCCAAACCCACACTGACTGAAAACAAGTTAAGTCTGGTTAATGGATTTTTAATATGTTTTCACAGTCTGTTCATAATGTTGTCATTTTTGAATGATTTTTCCCCAAATTAACATGTCCCTATTTTATCCCACCTCATGAACAAGGAAGGTGCAGTTGTTAAAACCCCCTCCAAAGACAGCCCGCCAGCACAGCAGTTGGATTTCCACTTGCGACGCCAGTGACCCAGGTTTCGGGAACAGACCTGAGTAGCTAGAGGGCTGGCTGAGGAAGAAGGATTGAGCATCATGAGGACTGCTCTCCTTCTCCAGGGGGAAGGTTGAGGAGAGTGTCTGCTGCATGAGGGACCCCTGGCTGAAGCTGGAGGAACCACGCAGTGTAAGTGCCGGAAAGTTGACGGGTGGAATGGACGCAGGCCATCATTGCATGACCCTACCCCTGGAGGCTAGTGCAGAAAGCCATTGGCCATCACGGATGATAGCCAGCTCTCGACACCCGGCCTCAATGGCTCCCCTGCCTGTCCACGACCTATCCTGATCCCACATTGGCATCTCTCCGAGTCCCAAACACAGCTATTGGGGGCAAGTCAGAGAAGCAATGCCAGCTAAAACCGGCACCCTTCTCCCATCGCAGACAGTCCTGGAGTGTGCTGTGGCCCCACCCTGGGGGGTAAGTCAGAGGGTATTGTGGAGGTATAGCGATTAGGGGAAGCAAGGTCTGTGGAGGTGGCAATGAAGGAATAGTGCCAATACAAAAAAAAAAACCTCCAAAACCTGCTTTCGCAGTCACTCTGTGAAAAAATATTTCACACAGGATTTAAAAAGTTCCACCTGTCTTGATAAAAAGGTGGGGTCATAAAAGACTATGTTGAAAATTTGGGGTCAAAATGTATGAAGTTATGTAGAAACATTGAATTTGTTTTAACATTTACTCCTAAGTTATTGATTTTTGTAGTTGTTGGCCTCAAATTTTCAAGATAGCCGCACCTCATGAACATGACAGGTGTTATTTTTCAAATCCCCATTGCAACATGTTTTCACAGTTACTCTGCAGAATCACCCTTCAGTTGGAATGTAAAACAATTCCACCTGTCTTGATCATAAGGAGGAGTCATAAAAAGACTATGTTGAAAATTTGGGGTCCAAATATCAGACAAAAAAACCCAATAAAGGTATGAAGAAATGGTGAACTTATACAGATGTTCTTTATTCTGTTCACCATTTTTGCAGCTCTGTAACCATTGCCTCAGTGCTTGTGCACTGAGGTTCTTTGTCTTTTAGCTTGTTTTTTGTTTTTATTGAGCTTACCACAACATAACTCAGACAGACCATCTTAGGGTAGCTGGTTCATTCCACTGGGGTGTCACACAGATGAGGCACACTAATGAGTCCTGGTAGGACGAAACACATGTAAGTGTCTTCTGTTGGCACCCTTTGCAGACTGTGTGAGAGACCTTTTGGCACCATGCATTTCTGCTTACCAGCATAATATTCTGTGGTGATTTGCATATACAGCCTATGCTGCTTTGCATTATGGGGGTATGCGTGATTCTGTACAACTTAGCCCACTGAAACACAATATCCACAAAACAGGCTGGCCTGCTGGCACAATGATAGCACTACCGCTCCTGATACTGATGACCTGGGTTTGGCAGTGAATCCATGTTGTCAGAAGGCCATCCGGGGGGGGGGGAGGATCAAGCATCCTAGGACCGGTCTCCTCCTCCTCCTCCTCAAGGGGGGAAGGTGGGAAAGTGACTGGTGCTTGACTGGCCCCTGGTGGAAGCTAGGAGTGTAACAGCCAAGGCTCACAAGATTGGGGAGGTGTGGCAGACGTTGGCATGCATGCCATGACATCACTGCTTGCCACACCTCCCAGGGAACAAAAAGGGGAAAAACGCTGAACTGAGCAGGACATCGCCCACCTCACAAGACAGGCCCTGCACCATTGAACCATGGCACTCCCCGGACACTGAGCTGAAGGTCCGTCAGGGGGGAATGGGACTCCCTCAAGGCCCCAACCTGTGGAATAAGCCAAGGATAAACACTGAGAGACGTCAGTCCCAGGGAGACGGATGGCAGGACTGGGTGCGAAGTAGGGCCAATGAGGACTATTCCAGGTGTGGGAGGAAAAAACATACTAAACAAAAAAAAAAGTCCATGAAACCTAGGCTACTGGGGATAAGAAAGTTCTGCCTATAGCCTCAAGATACTGTTTTTCTAACTTGTAACAGCAAGCAAGAAAATATGTTTGGCATTGACAAATGTTTATTTTCTTTGGGTGGCAGTATATATATGTTTTGGAGGAGTGGAAGGGGTTTAGTAAGTTTTGGCTGGTAGGCTAGGGAGCTGCAGAAATAAAAGTAACCTCATGTGAGAAGTCATCGAGAGCTAAATGGGGAGGGAAGCTATATGTTAGACTCCACTTTGGGTGACAAGGCCTTTGGAGTGTCTGCAAGACTCAAAAGGAACAAGAAGGCGAGTGGTTGTATTGTTGCTGGAGAAAGAGTTCCATGAGCTCAAGAGGAGTGGGCAGAAAATTAATACTGATACTTTAATTCAGTTCCGCAGCAACTACATTGCAGTGGTGCCCATTGCCAGGCTCCCTTTTGTTGAGTTGTGTAGCAACACTGCTCTTTGCATGTATTGAAACATGATCAATACTTTTATAGTGAAACTCTCAATGTCATTGTTTTTAAAAAGAATTATGAAGTCACTATTACTGAGAGCCACCAGATGGCATCTGCACAACATTTTTCTGTTTTACCAGACAATGGTGATTGTCAGTACTGCATTTTCTCTCTGAGTAATCTTTATACCTTTCTCTAAATTTAGCAAAACCCGTAGTTTAAATAATTCATTGTGTTATTGTTCATCTGTTTTAATTAATAAATTTTCTCGCATTCACAGAAAGTACAATATCCCCTGTCTGGGAGGCACAGCTAAGTCCATGGCAGTTAAAATGACTAAATATGCCTGTGCTGTGTGTCTTTATTAATGTATTATTTTTCACCAGTTGATGGAGGCAGTGAGTACTGTGGTGCAATCTTCATCTTCTCCTCTGAATGACTGTTGCTCTTTTGGTGGCAATATCATTCAAAAATTACAGAAATTACTTCCTCATAGATAAAAGCTTTTTCCAACCATTTGGAGAGCTGAATAACTTTTAGTTATAGGACAGGATACTCCATCCCTTGCTCAAAATTCACCTTCTCACTCTGTGATCCCATCCACCTTCCAGCAGACCATCCACTGGTCAATAGACTCCTGCCTGAGCTGGCTAATTGACACAACGGATGCAGGACATTGAAAGGGAGACTGTGATGCCTGATAGGGTTACTGCCTTGCAAACAGTGTCTGGTGCCCCAAAAGCAGGGACTTGCTAAATGTAACATATAAAAACAAGCATTTGTCAATGCCGAATGTTGCTTGCTTGTACTGTATGTGCTGTTTAGGTATTTGGAAGTGATAGTTCCATGCCTTCCTCCCAAGACATCCACTGTGTCTTTCCGCTCAGTATTCACAGAAGAGTGGGAAGGGCAAGGGCCACAGCAGTACAGCAGTTGCCAAGGGGGTGAAGAGGTGGACAATAGTCCATTCAAAGGCAAAAGAGTCCTGCAGAAGCTCACTAAACTGAAGGTGGACAAAGCGATGGAACCAGATGGCATACGCCCAAGGATATTAACAGAACTGTGAAGGGAGATAGCAGTACCTCTGGCAGCCATGTTCACTGAGTCATTCAACATGAGTGAACTGGAGGAGGGCACATGTGGTCCCTCTACAGAAGTCCGGCAGCAGGGAGGATATTAAGAGAACTGCAAAGGGAGATAGCAGTACCTCTGGCAGCCATGTTCACTGAGTCATTCAACACAAGTGAACTTGAGGAGGGCACATGTGGTCCCTCTACAGAAGTCCGGCAGCAGGGAGGAGGTGGGGAACAATAGGCCGTTCAGCCTCACCTCAGTAGTGGGGAAGATCATGGAGACATTGCTTAAAGAAAGGATAGTGGGGCATGTAGAAGCCATCGGAGCCCAGGACCATAGACAACATGGATTCACAGTGGGGACATCATGTCAGACAAATCTGGTTGATTTGTTTGACTGGGTGACAAAGGAAGTGAATCAGGATGGGGCAGTGGACAATGCTTACCTTAATTTCAGCAAAGCCTTTGACACCATCCCACTTAGGAGGCTGATAAACTAGCTGGGTAGGCTGGGCATGGGGGAAAGGGTGGTAAATGGGGTTAGAAACTGGCTAACAGACAGGAGGCAGAGAGTGGTGGTAAATGTGGTGCAGTATAGGGAGAGGGGGTGACCAGTGGGGTGCTGCAGGGGTTGGTGCTGGGGCCAGTCCTGTTCAATGTCTTCATTAGTAACATTGCAGAACGTCTGAAGGGAATTTTTTCTCCAAATTTTCAACATAGCCATTTTAAGACCTCTGCTCATGAACAGTGTCACTGTGATTTTCTTAATCTGTCCCAAACATTGATTGCGCACACCAAATGCACCATTGTGTGCTACATGCACGGAAATACATTTTGGGTGAGATGTGAAAATTGACAGCTGTACTACTCGTAAGGAGGTGTGGTAAACTGACAATGTTAAAAATCTGGAGTGCAAATATTGAAAATTCACGAACTTATGAGCGTGCATAGGATCAGTGCAACAAATGCTCGTAAAACAGTCATTTTGGGGAATTTTTCCACCAAATTTTTAGCATAGCCATTTTAACACTTCTGCTTATGAACAGTGTGACTGTGATTTTCTTAATCTGTCCCAAACATTGATTTTGCACACCAACTGCGCCATTGTGTGCTACATGGGCGGACACACATTTTGGGTGAAATGTGAAAATGACAGCTGTACTGCTCATAAGGAGGTATGGTAAAATGGTAATGTTGAAAATCTGGAGTGAAAATATTGAAAATTCGCAAACTTGCGGCGTGCGTAAGGAACTGCTGTAATGTGCCTCCTAAAACAGTCATTTTTAGAATTTTTTTCAAAATTTTCAACATAGTTATTTTAAGACCTCTACTCATGAACAGTGTCACTGTGATTTTCTTAATGTGTCCCATACATTGATTTAGCACCAACTGCACCATTGTCGCTTCATGCGGAAACACATTTGGGTGAGATGTGAAAATGACAGCTGTACTGCTCATAAGGAGGTGTGGTAAAATAGCAATGTTGAAAATCCAGAGTAAAAATATTGAAATGTGAACCTTGATGCGTATTAGGAACGCTGCGCTTAGCGCGCGCTCGTCAAAACAGTGTTTAGGAATTTGTTCACCAAATTTGCAACATAGGCTTTTGAGAGCCCACCTTATGAACACTGGTAATGTCATTTGTTAATCTGTCCCAAAAGGTGATTTCACGCAGTGACTGCGAAATCACCCTTCGGGCCTGAATAACGCCATGACAGTGACAGAATTCATGAGGAGGGGTCCCAAAAACCCCATGTTGAAAATTTGGTGTCAAAATTCCAAAAAATGCCTGAGATATGCAGAAAAGTTGAAAAAACCCTATCTTTCCCATTACATAGCTTACCAGCATTTCCTCAGTTCGCGGTCGGCTTTGAAGAGTGCAGACGTGTTCTCGGTCCACCGAAGACCGTCACGCCGAGCTCCGGAGGTAAGTATGGGGTGGGGGGTGTGGGGAGGCAGTGTGCACAGTGGGTGGGTGTGGGTTGTGGGAAGGGGCCAGGGAGAAGCGCTGAGGGACAGTTTTTGTTATTTACAGGTTTTTTTCTTAGTAAGACTACGAGGGACGTTTGCCACACTTGGGTGGGCTCCCAGCGTGGCAGCTGGAAGGCTGTTGGGGGGAGCTGGAGCCAATGGGGGATTGGGCACCCCCGTCGGCCATAACATCATTTTACCACGCTGGGGTGGGCTCCCAGCGTGGAACCTGGATGCTTTGGGGGAGGGCATGCAGCCGACGGGGGATTGGGCACCTCCATCGGCCATAAAACATTTTGCTATGCTAGGGTGGGCTCCCAGCATGACACCTGGATGCTTTGGGGGGGTAGTGGAGCCGATGGGGGAATGGACACCCCCATCGGCCGTGCACAGTGGGGGGGAGCAGTATCGTGCAGGCGTGTGTGTGTGGAGGGAGCTCTGCTCACTGAAGCAGAGCTCTCCCTTTCAACTGTATGACCACTGCATTTTCAACTGCTGTCATAGACAGCTGCAGCAGTGATTGGGGCACTGGGGCCACGCCTGCAAACACACTGACTACATTGGAAGACGGGTGCCACACCGCCGAAAACTCGAATGATGGCACTATGTTTCTTGCACATGTGTGCAAGCAGCATAAAAACACAGTTTGGGAGGTACTAACCCTTTAACAAGCAGCACTGTGCAAATCACTTCACTGTGCTTGCATACAGGCTTGCAGGCGTACTCAAAGTTTTGCAGAGGCATTAAACAGCAATGCTATTTAACACCTCCACAAATCTGGTCCTACTGCCACTGCATTGTGCCTCCATTCCCCCACTGCACCCCCACCTCACAAGAGGTGAGTTGCAAATTCGCTGGAAATTAAGTGGTCCCCTCCAACCCCCCACATCACCTGTCCATCTTGTTTTAACAATTACTTGGCATTCTACTATTTCCCCCACCCTCTGATCACTGAACATCCATTGCAGACTTCTCATGCAGTCTGAAACTGCCCCCACCCCCCTGATCTCTGAATCACTATTGTCATCCACGGTATAGTTCAGTACTGTCCCTATCCCCAGTTGCTGGTCTGAGCTGATGTAATATTTCCCTGGCAGTTTAAAGGCTACCGCCACTCTGCATCACTGGTCCTACTTGTGTACAAGATCCCATAGATAGTTCATAGTGGCCCCCACCCCTGATTGAAATTCCCCACCCCCCCAATATGGTGGCTGACACTCCCTATCACTTAATGACACCACCAGCTGCCATCTGCCATACACAGCCAACGTGTATCTGAATAAGTAGAAAAGAATTTCATTTGCTTTGCTTGCATGAAGACACTCTGTAAGGCAAAAAAAGTTATTCAGATTATTTCGCATTACAATTTCTTTTATAATGTATTTACCTACTTTTCAGTAGCTGTTTTACAGCTAGTACTGAAAACAGTGACTGATACGAACATATGAACATATGAAATTGCCAGCAGAAACAGGCCTCCCAGTCTACTGAGTCTGCTCGAGTATGCAGCTAGCACCTCATCTTGCAGCTACCCCTCTCACCCCCCTCTTCCCAGTATCCCTTACCCTGTCCCAACCCCTCTTGAAACTGCCTACTGTCTTACAGGACACTATCTTGTCTGGTAAGGTGTTCCATTTGTCCACCAATCTTTCAGTGAAAAAATGTCTCATCTCCCTCCTGAATCTTGCCCCCTGCAATCTCAGTCCATGCCCTCTCATGTCCCTCCCCCTTCTCATCTGCAAAATCCCTTCTATGTTGGTCTTGTTTATCCTCTTCAGATACTTAATGGTCTCAATCATATCCCCCCCATCCCTCCTTTCCTCTAGTGAATACATATTCAAGTCTCCCAGCCTGTCTTCATAGGGCTTGCTCTCTGATCCCTGGATCATCTTTGTGGCTCTTCACTGCACCCCCTTCAAAAATCCGATGTCCTTCTTCAGGAATGGGTGCCAGTACTGCATGCAGTACTCCGGGGGGCCTGACCAATGACCTGTACAGGGGCAGGATAACCTTCATCCTTCTGGAGGAGATCCCTCTTGCAATAGACCCGGCATTTTGTTGGCTTTTGCTGTCACCTTCCTGCACTGAGCAGAGTTGTTCATGCTCCCCGTAATGATCACTCCTAGGTCCTTCTCCTCTATGGAGCTCCCCAACTGTACCCCATTCAAGTGATAATCCCTCCCCTGGTTCCTGGCTCAGAAGTGCAGAACCTTGCACTTCTTGGCATTGAACCTCAACTGCCATGTCTATGACCACTCCTGCAGCTTAGTCAGGTCCTCCTGTAACTCCTTCCACCCCTCCGCATCATCAACCACAGCTCCCATTTTGGTATTGTCTGCAAACAGACTGATCCTGCTCCAGATTCTGTGTGAGATATCTGCAAAAAAGCACCGGTCACTGTACCGATCCCTGTGGTACTCCGCTCGTCACCACTCTTGGTGACAAGATGTCCCCCCCCCCGCCACCACCCTTTGCTGCCTTCCCTTTAGCCAGTTTATGTTCCATTTCACCATTTGTGGTCCTGCCCCCACATATTCCAGTCCACCTCCCAACCTCCCATGTGGCACTGAATGAAAGGCCTTGCTGAAGTCTAAATATGGGACATTCACTGCATGGCCCTTGTCCAGTTCCCATGTCACCCCATCATAGTATTCTACCAGGTTTGTCTGGCAGGATCTGACCACTACAAACCTGTGCTGTTGACCATCCTGGAGACTGTTTTCCTCCAAGAAGCTCATTAGCCTCTCTTTTAAGATGGTCTCCATGAGCTTTCCCACGATAGATGTGAGGCTCACTCCTGGTTCATCCTTTGGGCCGCTTTTGTGGATGGGCACCACATGGGTCATTCTCCAGTCCTGTGATACACATCCTGTGTCCATGGAGGTATTGAAATGGCCAGCCAGTGGCCCCACCAGGACTTCTGCCAACTCCCTTAGTACCCTAGGGTGAATGCCATCCAGTTCAGGTGCTTTGTCCACCCTTAATGCCCTCAACCCATCTAGTACCCTACACTCTGTAATCCCTGCATCTGTCATCTTCCCACACCCACCCCTGCCTGGGGTATTTGCCCCCACTTCTCCTGCATGAATACAGAGCAGAGGTATTCGTTCAGTGCCTCTTCCTACTCCACTCCTTTTTCCACCCACCCCTGTCCTTCTTAATCCTCATCAGCTGATCCTTGCTCATTCTTCTCTCTCTCCAATGTAGCAGAAAAATTATTTTTCTCCACTTTTGATTCCCTGCATGTCTCAGCTCCCTGGATGCTTTGATCACTCTGACCAGTCTGGTAAGCTCCCTGGACTTCTCCATGTATGTATCCTTATCTTCACCCCTCCCCAATTTCCAGTACTTTTGAAATGCTGCTGTCATGGCCTCACCCCTTCCATAACCTCCTGTGTCAGCCAGCTGGGTTTCTTTGCCCATTCCTTCTTGGTTTTCTTTTTAGTGCAAGACTCCATAGCCTCAGCTAGCCCTTCCTTTATGGTGTTCCTTTTCTGGTCTGCATCCATTTGTGTTGCATACTTGCCAGGTGCCTGCCCAAAATGTCCCCCATCTTCTTAAAGTCTGCCCCCCTGAACTCAGACACCTTTGTACCCATGCCCCCTGTTTCCTTTCCCAAGTTGAGCGTGAACCACACCAAATAGTGGTCACTCCCAGCTAGTGGTTCCTCCACTTTCAGATTCATTACAGCTTCCCCATTATCCAGTGCAAGGTCCAGAGTCCTTTCTAAATGAGTCAGCCCCTGGAGCAGCCGTGTCAGGAAGCTGTCTTGAAGTGCTTCTAACAGGACCCACTCCCTTGCACTCATGGTGGATGGAGTGTCCCACTCCATCCTGATAGGCTGAAGTCCCCCACCACTGCACTGCCCTTCCTGCAGACCTTCCTCATTTTTTTTTAAATGATACTTTTATTAGGTTTTTGTTTTTTATAACATAGACAAACATTGCAGAAAAGAAAATGCAGACGAAACAATTTGACAAATTTATAGGACAGCTTATATCTGGTTGGACTACAAATAATAAAAACCCTAATTACAAAAAACTGAATCAATAGATGAAATTCAATCTGTGCCTAATTCCATCAGTATATAAAAACCACCAGGTAACTCAATTGTTTCAAAAGAAATGAAGAAAGCAGAATAAGAAAGAAGACTAAAGAGAGCAAAACTCATCACCAAAGAAACACATTAAGAAAGGTAAAAAGAAAACAAAGCAGGAGTTAAGAATAAGGAAAAAATCCAGATAGCATACATATACTCCAAGTACCATGTCCCAGAGGTTGGACCCACAAATATTAACATATACAGAGTATGGGCAAAACACATTGCTTAAATAATTGAATTAATGTTTCCCTCTTTTTCTTATCATGAGGAGCAGATAGACCCTTTCATGGATGCTCAGGCATATCTAGCCAGGGCTTCCAAAATATTTATTTGTTCTCTTTGTGCCTGGAAATGAAAAAAGGCAACAAATGAGCCTTAAATTTATCCTTTTGCAACCTTACCCTGGCAGTAAGGTCCTCCGTGTCAAGGATAGCTAAACAGTTCTTATTCCAAGCCTCAGGTAAGGGGATAGTCTTGGATAGCCAACACTGTGGGATTATCTTGAGGGTCGAAGCTGCCAAAGTATTGTATAAATAACACTGGGACTTAAGCCTAATCATCTCAGTGTATTCCCCCAACACACAATACACAGGGTCATCTGGTAAGGACACCCCAAAGATCAGCCCCACTAGATCCAATATTTGAATCCAGTAAATCCAGATCCTGGGACATGACCAGAACACATGCTGGTGGGTACCCACCCCTTTCCCCACACTCTCTCCAACAAAGGTCTGAGAAATGCTGGCCAAAATGTTTTGTGATTACCAGGGTATGGAAATGACGACAGGCCACTTTCTACCGGAATTCTCGCCAACTGTTAGAGGCTGTAGTGTGGTGGATAGCCTCTCATATTCCAACCCAGGTCGAATCTTCAATGTCCCTTCCAATTTCTAAATTTTAAGTTTGCTTAATGTGTTCCAGGGAGTCTGGTTCAAGGGCTGAGAATTGACCCACTAACCGGGAGATATAACCCTGAGGTTCTGTGCTACTGGCTTCAGCTACCATGAATTCCACCAGTGGATTACTACTGTTCACCCCAATCCCCGTCCCCAATAATCCTTTTTCTGCAAGAAGTGTCTAAACTGTAAATATCTAAAAAAGTCAGTAGCAGGGAGCATAAATTCTTGGGAAAGCTGCTGGAAAGACTTTATAGACTCCTCTGAGTACATCTGCCCCACCTTTACTAAACCTCTCCTACGCCAATTCTCAAAACCCAAATCCCAAGCAAGGGGCAGGAAATCTAAATAGGCCTTAATGGGGGAGTAAGGCCCCAAAACCAGCCTGAGGCCTAGTTTCTTGTTGATCACTAGCCAAGAAGATATGATCACTCTAGTCCAGAGATTATTAATATACAACCCCTGTATTCCACATTGGTCCATGTGCAGATGCCTAATATCACCTCGAGAGGATTCCGGTCTCTCAATCTCTACCCATAGTGGAGGCTCATCCGTACCCATAACAGACACCAATGGCTGAATCTGGGTAGCCTAGTAATATTTTTTTAAAATCAGGTAGATCCACTCCCCCTTTTCCTTTATCCCTAAGTAAGGAATTCCACCTCACTCTAGGAGGCCTACCAGCTCAAATGAACCTTGACAGAGAAGATTTAAGAGCCTTTCAAACACCAGCGGGGGGCCTGAGTGGCAGTGACTCGAACAGAAAGAGAAAACGTGGGGGCATGTTCATTTTCTCACAATCAATTCTCCCAAACAAAGACAGGGGTAATTCTCCCCACTGTCTCAGGTCCTCCTGCACAGCCTGAAGGAGTCAACCATGATTGGAAGCATATAACTTGGAAATATCTCTAGCTATCCTAACCCCAGGTATTTAATGTTGTCCTTTGCCCATTTATAATTCCCTACAACTGGGAGTGCTCCTTTTGGAGACCATCCTACAGGCATAAGTTCAGTTTTGGTATCATTTATTTTAAAACCCAACACTTCACCGAATACTTGAATCAGGGAGTTAATTGGGGCATCTGTTTTTCAGGGTCTGCAATATACAACACGGCATCATCTGCATACAGGGAGACCCTGATTTCTGCCCCCTGTACCTGTACCTGTATACCTCTAAAACCTTCCAATTGCCTTATGAGTACTGCTAGGGGCACAATGCAAAGGGTGAATAACAAGGGTGATAATGGGCAACCCTGTCTAGTTCCCCTGTTAATCTGTATTTTATTAGAGGTTACCCCATTCACCTTCACCCTTGCCCAGGGATTCCTATACAAATTCACAATCCAATTTCTAAATTTGTCCCCAGTGCCAAATTTACGCAATACTTGATCTAAAAAGACTAAGTCTAAGCGATCAAATGCCTTCTCAGCGTCTAGGGCCATCTCCGCCCAGAAAGTACCAGGCAGGAATGCCCCAGAGGCAGACAAGACATTGAGCAATAACCTTATATTGTCCTGGATAAGCCGTCCCAGAATGAAACCCATCTGATCTCTGTGTATTAGCTCAGGAATAAATTCTTGTAAACAACAGCTCAGAATCTTTGCAAAGATTTTAGCATCTTGGTTGATCAATGAAATGGGGCGATATCTCCCACATTCAGTAAGGTCTTTACCTGGCTTTGGCAGGAGGGTGATTAACGCCTCCTCCTAGGAGGCTGGGGACTGTCCTTGGTCCTGTGCCACATTGCAAACCTTGATGAGTAAAGGGGTTAATTCTGTAGTGAAGACTTGATAAAATTCTGCTACAAATCCATCCGGCCCTGGAGTATCTCCCCCTACCAAGATTTTTTTTTTTTAGTTATTATTTTTCTCTCCCTCAGAGTCTTCTGCTGCCCCTCTGACATCCCCCCACACAGGCAGCAGGTATGAGGCCTCCTCCCCTGAACCCCATGACTTACCCTTTATGGCAGGGGGTGGGAAGCGACTCAACCCACCGGACTGGATGAGTATTCAGGGAGGTGCCTTTCCGGGCCTGTTGTGGTGGGGGCTATCATCATCCTTGCAGAGGACTCCCATTTTCTTGTTTTTCTGGTTCTTCCCCTGAGAGGCCATGGCGTGCAATGGTGTCAGCGCACAATCTCCCGTGCGCACCCTCACCAAGCGCCTGCCTCTGTCCCCTCCCCTCGATCTTTAGAGCTGACATGCCATCTCCCAGCCTCTGCTAGGGGGCAGGCACCTCCCTCCCTGGAGAAGAAGAGCAGTCCTGGGGATGCTCAATCCTTCTCCTCCCTGCCAACCCCCAGCGACCCATGTCCATTCCCGAACATGGGTCAACGGTGCAACACGAGATAAGGCGTCCAGTGCCTCATCCCTCAGCACCACCGGGCTGGCCTCTTACCAAGATTTTTAATTACTTTTTTAACTTCTTGTTCAGAGAAAGGCAAATCTAATCTGCTGCTCTGTGAATCCTCCAGCCTGGGTAGTGCAATCTTGTGCAAAAAACTCTTTACCTGCCCAGAATGGTTAATTCCTCTCTCCTGAGCATAAAGGTCCCTGTAGAAACTGCAAAAACGATCCACAATTTGCAGTGGATCTGAGGAGATGGTTTGGGTTCCATGTTTTTTGAGCCAGGGAATATATCTTTCTGCCTCCTGCTTTCGAAGTTAAGAGCCAGGAGACGACTCGTCCTTCCCCCATTTTCGTAGTATCTTTGTCTAGTATATCTCAAGGAGTTTTCAGTTTTCCTTTTCATTTCTGTGTTGTATTGATCCCTAGCTTCCCTCAACTTGACTAAAGTCAAGGGATTCCTATTCTTTTTATGCTCTTCCTCCAGTGTTACTATTGTTTCCAACAGCTTTTCCAATTTGGCCTGGTTACATTTGTGTTTGTATGAGGCATAACTGATAATCTGATCACAAAGGACTGCCTTTAGTCCATCCCAAATAAATTGTACATGTGTGTCTTCCTCTTTATTCTCTATCACATACTGTCTAATCGAGTCCTTCATTTGGGCCACAAACCCCTTATCGTTTAGTAACCCCAGGTCAAATCTCCAGATTTCTTTAGCTTTTACCCCTAGCCACATCACCTTAGCACTAATCATTGCATGGTCAGAAAAAGTGACTGGGTGTATTGTCAGATTGACCAAATATTTAGCATTCACCATTTGTGTGTAAAATCTATCAAGCCTAGAGTATGTCCCAGCAGAATCAGAGTAGAAAATGAAATCCTTAGCCAGCGGATATTGTTGCTTCCAGGGATCTACCCATCCCCCTTCCAACACCAATGTTCTAAGTAAGGAGTTTGGAACAAGCAACCCCATCTCCCTTACCACCCGAACACTTATCTAAAAGAGAATTTTTGACGCAGTTCCAGTCTCCCACCATTACCACTGGAGGGAGGGAATCTAGTGCGGAAAGAAATTGTCTGAAAAAAGCACCAGAAGAAAGGGTAGGAGCATATACAGATGCCAGGTGGAGGGTATGCACCATGTATTCACCTGAAATTATAACATAGTGGCCTGATCCCTCCAGCTACATATTATGGACTTTAAAAAGGAGTTCTTTACATATTAATATAGCTACCCCTGATCTGGAGGCATCCGGGTGAGAGTCCGAGTACACCCCACCCACCCACATTCTCTTCAACTTGGAATGTTCCAACATAGATAATTTGGTCTCCTGGAAACATGCCAGGTCACATTTTAATCGACCTAGTTCCTGAAGGACCATCGCTTGCTTAACTACCCCATTAATACTGCTGACATTGATAGAAACCACCTTAAGTGATGCCATACAGACAGATTACAGCTCCCAAGCCCTCCATGCTTTGAATCCAACCCCTACCCAACATTCTATAAATGCGTGTGAATATGCATGTACTTGTAAAATAAAATTCTTTAGAAATAGAAAAAAAGAGCTTCTCACAATAACAACAGTCAAAAACAACAAGAATAACCAGAAAGCTTATACTAAAGGCTGGGTTAACTTCACCCAGTTTAACCCCAAACATGGGTCAACAAGTGGAAGAACAAGGGTACCAGTTACGTCACTGGGTACCCAATAGCTCAAGCAGAGCTACAAAACTGGAATTAAAGGTGGTAATGCCCCAGAAAGCTAAGTGCTTAAAGCCCTAGGCCAATAGAAGGAAAGCATCAAAGTCGTGCTAGGGCATGAGCCCCCTGGTAAATCCAAGAGACCAGACCCTCTCCTAACTGAGAAAATCCAGCTGAGGTGGATATCGAAGTCAAGCACCCCAGGCAATATGCACCTTAAGTAAAAGAGATCACCATGTAAAGCAATCGTATTTCGGTCCCTATTTGGATATAACTTGAGAAGGGGTTCCTTACATTATCTAGGGGGCAGTTTTTATTAAGAGGATTCAGTCCCTCCCATAGATCCAGAACAATCCCTGAGGGGTTCCATATTACTTCCTGGGCTACCCCAAAATATATTTGGAGAGAACAAAAACCTCCCAATTCGGTGGGCCTCCAAGAGATTATATGAAACCTCCCCCCACAAGTCACTTAACCCAATACAGAATCATGAAACATTTTTACCCATCTCAACCTTAAATCTAACAAACCACTCGCTAGATAATAATACAGTCTAGGCCTTATATCATGTCTCAGACTATGGTATTAGAAACTGAATTTGTCTGCAGAAAGGAGAACAGAAAGTCAACAAGAAAAACAAGAAAGAGGTCAGAGTCTTATCTGATGTCCGATTCCAACCGTCTCCTCTGCGATGCATCAAGCCAGGGGTAGGAAGAGACTGATGCACCACATTAAAGTTCTTTCTCCAAACAGTCCCACTGGAAACTGCTGCCAAGATCAAAGAAGGACTACATTGCAGTGTGCAACCGGTATAAGTCAGAGCCAAAATTTAAGGTGTGGAATCATCACTAAACTATTAAATATACGGTCAACAACAGTTCCCAACAATTTAAACTTGGATAACATATGCTCACAAGCCTTAACAGGCATAGAAGCCCTTTAGAAGCAACAGAATTAAGGGCAGTGAACCCCCCATGAGGGGCCGATCCTAGAGAGACAGAAATTACCCGCCAATATCCCCCCCAGGTTTTCTTTGCTTGTAGTCATTTAGCCATGTCCGCATGCAAAGGCAACAAGGCATCGCCTCTTCTTCCCACTCGTTTCCTAGATCCCGGTGCGTTGGACCACAGCAAATTTTCTATCTCTTTTTCAGCCTGTTCCTCCTTCATATCTGGGATAGGGATCACCTGGTATTCAAGGTAGGGAGTGGCTGCTAGTAAGGACTTGAATACCTTCGCTCCTTCCTTGTCTTGCACCCATAACTTTGCCAGATACCTGAGGTACACCCTGTGACCTTTATCTCTCAATGCCTTCACCACAAGCAGCACTTTTTTTGTTAAGTGAGCATTAAAAGGGGAAATCTTGATCAACATACAATTTTTGACCATTGAGATTGAGGTCTCTTTTAGCCCAGGCTAACCTAATCATTTTTTCTTTGGTAATGTATCTCAAAAACTTCACAATAACAGATCAGGGGGGTGCATACTGCTTCAGTTTGGGGGCAATAGATCTGTGGGCTCACTCAATTTCTGTCTTAAAATCCTCCTCCAGCTTCAGCTCGGTCTTCAGCCAGGTATCAATAAAATCTTCTATGCATGGGGATCCACCCCCTCTGGAATGCCGAAGATACGAATATTATTGCGGCGGGCTCTCGGCCCCACATCCTCCAACCTCATGGTTAACTGTTTCTCCCATCTATGGAGGTAGGCCAGGGATCTGTTGAAAGCCATATGTGCAGTCTGGAGATACTCCACATGCATTTCCACTGTGGCAGTACGTGTTTCCAATTTTTAAGATCTTTCTGTATGCCCAAAATCCTGGCATCAATGCGGTGGAGAATCTTAAGCATTCTATGTCCATCCGTCTTGGTGAAAGTCAATGTGGCTTCTGATCCCAAGCCATCGGAGTCTTCACCCGAGGCTGTAATTAGGGATGAGCGAGATAAGACAGGGCTTATAGGCTTCGCGACACTCCGTTCCCGCAATTGACTGCCCTTTCCACAGGAGGCTTTTTTTTGGTATGCTCCATTTTACAACTAGATTCAGGGACCTTCTGAACAATAAATAACCAGAAAATTCATGCAGTGGTGATTAATTCAACTGAAAATTGCACCTGAGGTGCAAGAGCTCCGATTTAAGCCGCTATCAATTGCGTGACATCACCAGAAGTGACCTTCCTAATTTGTTCAGCTAATTCCCTATCCAGGTCACTCAACCAAGCTGGTGGTTTGTACACCACCCCCATCCTCAGTGTCCTAATCTTTGCATCTTGCAACTGCATCCATAGTACTTCTGTCCTCTCCTCCTCTCTGTCCTCCCTTTTGCACTTTATTCTCTCCCTTGCATAGATCGCCACCCCACATTCCCCTTAACCCTATCCTTTCTGAATAAGCTGAACCCTGGGATCATCATATTCCAATCCTGGTACTGGGTGGCCCATGTTTCCGTGGTGGCCGCAGTGTCCACTCCCTCCACCACCATGAGAGCCTATAACTCCACTGTTCTATTCCTTAGGGGGGTGAGCTCACTAGGATTCCCCTTTCCAGATCCTTTCCCATCAGTGGTCCCCTCATCACCCCCCCCCAGTTTAAATCCTCTTTTGTTGATATATGCCTATCTATTCCCCATTTTAGTACTCCCTTCCCCTCCCTGCTCAAATATAACCTGTCCCCTGCATATAGGTCACTATTGTCCCAGGTCCTGCCCCAGTCTGACACTAATCTGTACTCCATGATATGGCACCAATCCCTCAGCAACTTATTGAACTCTATCCTTTTTACATCACTGTACTTGCACATGGTACCGGGAGTACCTCAGAGAACACCACCGACCCTCCCCCACCTCCTCACACTGCCTACCAAAATCCTTGAACCTCCCCTTTACCACCTCTACCATCTCCTCCACCAAGTCATATGTACCCACATGCATCACTATATGAGGTTTCTTCCTCCTCTTCTGTGTGCCCTTGAGAAGTGCCTGTCCCACCCTGCCAGCGATCAACCCCAGAATAGCCTCGACCCAGATATGACTATGCCTTTCTCCTCTTCCACCCCATCTGACCCCTTTTAGTACAGAATCCCCCAGCACTAGTACCTCTCAACTTATTGTCCTGCACTCACTCCTCCTGTTGTCACTGTCCACATTTCCAGAGTCCACACTGCCCTGCTCCTTATTACCTCTATCTGCACCATTTGCAATTCCGATGTCTTCCCTTGCATTTCCACCTCTCCCTCTGCATCTACCCTGCTCTTCCCCATCCCCTTATTTCTTTCCCAGCCTGACTCCTGACTCCTGGACCTTCACTACCCTTCTTCTCCCCCCAACGATCTCCAGCACTCCCCCCCACTTCCTCCAATGCCAACACTGCAAACCTATTACTTGCTACCCTCAGTGGTGCTCATCTACTCCTCCCCCCTGCCCTGAGCCTTCCCTCCACTTACTTCCCATCTCTTCTATTTACCCCCATCCCCCCTCCCTACATCTTCACAGGATTTAGCCCTGCAGTTCCTCCTCTGCTTCTCCCAGCTACTCCTCTCTGGGAGCCCTCCTGCCTCAGCCCCACCTCACACTGTCCTGCTCCTTCCAGAGCCCCTGTACCTCCTCTTCCAGTCTTCTTAGCCTGTAACAAATTCAGCAACCCCTAGTTTCCATAGTATATTCATCCAAACAGCCACCCCACAACCATTGCACCCCACTGTTCTCCCTGTGCCTGCCACCTTCACCCCATGGTGCCCCCCTATTCCATCCATTATTCTGATGTCTCCAGCCACCCTTATTTGTGCCCCTCCACCCTTCAGTGTAATCCTCTCAATAATGCCCCATTTTCCTTCCTTACATTATTCACACTTAACTTAAACATAACCTCAGTTTCTTATCACACAGACTGTACAGCAATATCTGGATACCATATGTGACCTACTAGCTTGCTTCCGAGTCCTTCTTTACCCCGTTGATCCCTAGCTTGCTAGCTCAGTAACTCTAGTTAACATGTTTATACATGACCTTGTCAGTGTCAGCTTTAAACTTTAAATATGCAGTTACCTCTCCTTAACCCAAACGTGTCAGTCTGACTTTCAAACGTGCAACTTTAAAACATTTAAACCTTAAACTCCAACTAGCAAAAGCTTGAGTGTTTGAACTTTTCACCACCTATTAGCGTTAATAGTTAGCTCATATGGGAAGTTTGTAGCTTCCTAAGCTTCTACCTCACAGCCTTCAAGTCCAACCCTCAGTGACTTTTCAGTATTTAAGAAGGCCTAGTGGAGGCAGTGGGTGAGGGGGCTTTTTTCAGTCCATCCAGCCACAGTACCCAGACAAGCCAGCAACTGTTAAATATTTAATCAAAATTCAAAAACCACCAGCAAAACTTAAAAAAAATCAGAGACAAATAAACTCTCAGAGAAAAACTCACCTCATATCAAACTCCCCTCTAACCTCTCCCCACAGCAAGTAGAATGAACAGACAATGCCCCAGTGAACATATTTCAAAGATGAAATGGTAGGAGGGAATGGAAGAAACATATAACATCATACAGGTACCAACTGCACAGATCACCCTCATATAGACCTTACTATTAATGTCATGCACTTACTAACAACACTGATTTTTTTTGTTTGCAGAACTGTGGGATTTCAGAGCAGAGGTCAGCATAGTTGGCAGTAGTTATGAGGAAGGGGAATTGGTCACATGAGGAAAAGGAACTATCAGGAGGCACCAGGGAGCCTCCAGATCATTTCAACAAACAGAAGCTAGCATTTTGGCATGCTTCTGAAAATTGGGTGCTACGCACCAGCCCAAGGAGCAGAGAAAAAGAGGGTTGGGCACTTCTGACACACACACACACACACACACGCAAAAATGCTAAAGTGACCTTGATTTTATTTTTTTTGTTTGTTGGACTGTAGGGTTGCGGGGTGGAGGTTGGCAGGGTCTGTGGCAGCTCTAAGGAAGTGGCACTGGTAAGGTGAGGACAAAGACCAGTCAGGAGGCACCAGAAAGACTCCAGGATTCTATTTAAGAACTCATCCTCAATGTGTCCCATCCTGCATGTGCGCTACAGTGTGAGTGGAACAAAGCAAGAGTGAAGCAGGTAATCCTTAGGTGTATAAGGCATTGGATGGTGTCTGCTGGCTGGCCACAGTCTGCAGGAGACTGTGCCGGGGAGAAAATAGACAAAGTAAGATAAATCACAGCCCTGTGTACATGTACTCTAATCTGTAAATAACTACAGCTAGTGGTTAAGTACAAGGGTAAATATTGCAGGTAAGGATAGCTGCAAAGGGAAAACAGGAGACACCCTATCTGGGGTAAGATATCTAAGAAAGTTCAAGTAAGGAAAGGAAGGGACAGAAGTTTAAAACACAAAGTAATGTGGTGGTAGGGTACTGTGAAAGGTTCTGCTAACAAACATGCCGATAGAAGTTATAACAGGCAACACCCTATCTTGGGTAGGGTGATGAACCAAATTCAAAAACAGAAAGGAAGGGAAGTAAGGAAATGGGTATAGGAAGGAGGCAGAAGTGGACAGGCAAGGTTCAGCACTAATAAAGGAAAGCAAGTAAATAAATGTGGGGTGGTGCAGTATAATGGATGTGGAGCCACAGTCTTTTGGGATACTCTCTGGAGACTGAGGTGCTGTTCCATTTGCATGTACCTCTCTGGGGTTAGTGTGGAGGGTGTCAGACTCCAAGCTGAGCTGGCAAGGACAAACAGGACCTCTTGCCCCACCCAGGGGCCACAGAGTTTGCCTCCATTGTCTCAGAATTTACCTAGGCAGAGAAGAGACAGCTGGACCTTGGTGGGCTCTGGAAGGGTAAGGGTGGTGGGTAGGGTGAAAAATCCTCAGCCTTTGTCACTACAAAAGTCCTTCACCATTCTAGCAGGATGGCACAACTGAGAGGAGGCACTCAAAATAGTGGGGCAAAGGAGGATGTGGGGGTCCTCAGAAGGGGAGGTCCCAATGTTGGTGGCAAAGGCCCCCAACAGAGAAGGAAGCAGCTACTGTTGGGGGACTTAGTTGTGAGAGGGGTAGATATGGAAGCAGGAAGGGGAGGGAAGAAGGAGGTAAAGTGCCTACCTGGTGCTTTGGCTTGGAGGGATGGAATGCAGGTCCTGAGGATTCCTAACGTGGCAGGTCATGGAATGGAGCTAGATGTCATTGTTCACCTGGACTAATGATCTGGCAAGGGATGGAGTCAGTGTAATGCAGGGTCAGTTCAAAGAACTGGAAGGGGCCTTAACGATGTGTCATGAATAGTAACATTTGTCAAGATGCTACCTGTGTACAGCTGAGGGTAGGATAGGGCACACAGCACCAGGAATTTCAATAGCTGGTTGAAGGCATGGTGCAGGGGGGAAAGTTGTGGCTTCACTTGGGACTGGGGGCTGACCTGGAAAGATATAGGTCTCTACAGAGATGATGACTTTCTTCCTTCTGGGAATGGGACCGCAGTCCTCAATGCGAGGTTTAAGTGTTACATGGATGAGCATTTAAACTAGTTGAGTGGGGCGGATATATTAACAAGTGAGGCATAAACTGCACCCCCCGGCATGTTGAAGCAACAAAAAGTGAGGGTTTGAGGGAAGGAAACACCCTAGCATAGGGGCACAAGATGCAGTGGGTATAGACCTGATGGAGGAAGAGGGGAGTAAGAACAAAGGCTGCAGATATAGATGTGTAGATGTGACAAGAAGCAGAGAGAGCAATGAGAGAAATGGGGAGTCAGAGGGAATTTTGGGAGCAGCACAGGTAGAAAGGGGGAAGGAAAGTGGGGTTGCAGCTAGGGAGAGGCAAGGCTTGGAGGGCCATGTATGCCTACGCAAGGAGTCTAGGAAATAAAATTCTAGACCCGGAGGCAACCAAGGTGGAGGTGGACCTAGATATAGTGGCCATATACCAGGCTACTCTCAGTTCACAAGAGACAGGGAGGGGAGGAGACGAGGAAGGGTTGTTCTGTATGTGAGGGAGAGTATCAGGGCTATGGAAGTGCAAAGGAATAGAGGTAAAGGAAGGGATGTCGGTGCTGTCGGTCCCCTGGAGACTGGAGCTGGGCAACTGTTCATACTGGAGCACACAGACCTCCAGCACAGGGGGGATGAGTTTGATAAGGCACTAGGGAAACATCGGCAGGATGGCAAATGGGGAGGGGGGGGCTTCCTGTTGACTAGGTACTTCAAGCTGCCAGATGTGGACTGGACCCTTCCAGGTGCAACTTCAGCTAGAAAATGGGCCATCCTTGACTCCCTGCAAGGGGTTATTTCTCAGGCAGGTAGTCAGTGAACCTACTAGGGATAGGGCAATACTGGACCTGCTCCTCACTTACAGAGACAGTATTGAAGACTTTACAGTGCTCACTCCCCTCCAGACCAGTGATCACTGTACAGTGTGGTTCAATATTAAGATGGGTGCAGAGGCTAACCACACAAGGACAAGGGTCCTGGACTTTAAGGGCAGATTTTAAAGAAATGGGACACTGCCTTAGAAACAGTCTGGCAGGGGAGGATTGTCAGGGAGGGGTAGAGGAAGAGTGGAGAGAATTAAGGGAATTCACAGTGAAGCCAACCAGCCTCCATGTGAAGGAAATAAGTAAAAGCAAGAGCAAAAAAGACCATTATGGTACTCTAGGGAAGTGCCCCCAAAGGTAAAGGAAAAAAATGGTTTCATTCAGGAAGAACAAAGAAATGCAGAGAAAGAAGGATAGGGAGGTGTACCAGATAAGGCAGAGAGAAGCAGGAAAGGCAGTGAGGAGAGCAAAGGCACAGAGGAAAGTATAACCAAAGGGGCTGCAAATGGGCACAAGACTTTCATTAGACACATAAGCTAGAAGAGGAAGGTAAGGAGAATAATAGTGAGGATAAAGAGGACAGCAGAGGGTGCATAGAGGGGAATCAGGAAAAGCAGACATCTTGAACAGGTAGTTTCTGCTCAGTCTTCACAATGGTGGGGGAGTGGACCATCAAGGAGCAGCAGGAACACTGGCAGGGGAGAGGTGGACACAAGTCCATTTTCAGAGGAAAGAGCCCTGAAGGGACACATAAATCTGAAAATGGACAAGGCCATAGGACCAGAGAGGATAAACATAAAAACATAGAAACATAGAAGTTGTCGATAGATAAGGACATCCTGGTTCACCTAGTCTGGCCTGAATTTCCTACCTATAGTGACTCGCAGGCTCTACTCAGTCTCCGGTTCACCCACCCCCTCCTTTCCTCTAAGATCCCTCTGTATCTATTCCATGCATTTTTGAATCCTGTAACGATTTCAGCCCCCACCAACTCCACTGGGAGGCTGTTTGAGGCATTCATCACAGTCTCTGTGAAAAAGTACTTCCTCATAAGTCCTCTGAGCCTCCCCCCTCCTATCTTCATAATGTGACCCCTTGCCCTTGAGCTTTTTTTTCTTTGCAGTGTGCTTCCTTCTTCTACCTTGCTTTTTCCTGTGAGATATTTGAAAGTTTTCCCTCCTTTCCTCCAGGAAGTACATATTTAATTCCATCAGCCTTTCCCATAGGGCTTTTGATACAGGCTGTGCACCATTTTGGTTGCCCTCCTTTGTACCACCTCCACTCTATCTATGTCCTGGTGGAGATGAGGCCTCCAGAACTGTACAAAGTACTCAAGATGTGGTCTCACCAGTGATCTTTACAGTGGTATTATTGCCTCCCTTTCTGCTGAAGATTCCGCTGTCTTTGCATCCTAGCATCACGCTAGCCCTCCCCACTGCCTTGTCACACTGCTTCGCTACTTTCAGGTAATCAGAAATGGTCACCCTCAGGTCCCTTTCCTTCTTTGTGATTGTCACTACCTCTCCTCCCAGTTGGTAAATTGCTCCCAGATTCCTGTGCCCCATGTGCATGATTTTGCACTTCTTTGCATTAAAATCAAGCTGCCAAACCCTAGACCATTCCTCCAGTTTTTTTTTTTGATCGTTCCTAATCCCCCCTCCCAGTGTGTTCACTCTGTTGCAGAGCTTTGTGTCCTGTGCAAGCAGGCATACTTTCCCTTCCAGCCCTTCCACAATATCACTAATAAAGATATTAAAGAGGACCAGACCCAATACCGATCCTTGTGTCACCCCACTGGTCACTTTTCCTATTCAAGAGTGGATACGATTTACCTCTACCCTCTGGCTCCTATTGCCCAGCCAGCCTTCCACCCATTTAATTGCAAATGCTATGCCTGTGGTTCAATGGGCAGAGCAACAACGTAACTCCCCCATCAGGCCTTAAAAGGCCACTCCTCCTGGACTGTTCCAGGATTCGTTCCTTTATTGCGGCCAGAGGCACCACCTTCCTTCACTCTGGGCTTCTGTTTCCCTTGAGTTGCACCTCCAGCCGCTAGTTCTGGTCTCCCATTTCATTCATCCTGTGTCAGCCCTCCTAGCGCTACCACGGCTACCGCTGCTTTATTCCTGATTCCCACCCCTTGTTGCTGTTTGCTGCTTGCCCAGCCTTCTACTGCTGCCTCGTTCTCTCCACTTTCATAGCCACTGTGCCATGGCTGTCCATCTCTCCTTCCCTCCTCTTGCTCTTCACTCCCCCCGTACCTGCTCTCCCGGGTTGGTGCCAGCTGTCACTGCATTCCTTCCTTCTCTGCTGGCATGCTTGGAGCCTCCTGTCTCCTCCTCACCATAGTTGCTTGGTGCTTCTCTGCTCTTTGTCATCTTCACTATTGTGGAGACCGCCTCGCTCCTCTGCTTTTGGTCTCTCCACTGCATCCATTTTGTCCCCACTCATGCCTGCTGGCAGCTTTTTGGTTCCTTTGTTCCTCACTCTGGAGCCACCTGACTGGATGGACATTTTCTCCTTCCTCTTCTATTCATTGTGTGGGCTTTCTCATTGCCTTGGAATCCTCACTTCATCCCTTTACCTGCCTTCTGGAGTCTGATGTTATCCCTGGCAATCCACTCTGCACTACACACTCAATCTCTGTACCCCAGCACTGTGTGTCCTCAGTTGTGAGACTGCATTTGGCTTGCTGCATCCCCACATCATGGTAGGTGGGCCTGGTACTTTTTCTTCATGTACTGCCTTGTCTTTTTGCTTACCTCCTCTCACCTCTGGTGACCGGTACCATCAATTGTCCTTCCCCATTGAGTGACCATTTCCTATCACCATATGTTGTCTCCATGATGTTCCTCTTCTGTATACTATATTGGCTGCTTCCTGCAGAGCCTTCTGTAATATTACTCCACACCATACCATTTTACTACTGCTTCCTGATGCATACTGCAGCACCACATAATCGCCACTCATTCTCTCATCTCTGTGTTTCGTCCTGACCACCTGGCCTTGGGCTTGCCTCTGCCCTCCGGCTCTCCATTTTATTTTGGGGTTTCCTGCACTATAGGTCAGCCATTGCTATTCCAGTCCCATTTTCTGCTGATCCTGCCAGGGACTCCTAGATATTGTATAGTACTACTTTCGCAATCTTCTTACCTGCGTTCCAGACCTTTCAGCATGGATTCATTCAGTCCACATCAACCTGTTGAAACAGAAACACAATTTCATGGCAGATATGTTTCTGTGTCTCAACATGTTGACATGGAGCGAATGAATACACGCTGAGAGGTCTGGAATGCTGGTATTGCCCTTTTCAAGCTCTTCAATCCTTTGTCCAGCCATACTCGATACCCTCTACTGAACACTGCTACCATCTATCTCAGCCGTTAACAACCAGTAGTCTATCCTTCCATCGTTTAGGGAGCTTGCGATGACCCATTCACTCTTGACCCTCATCCTTTTTATAAGCCTGTGATTACCTACCTGTAGTGGACGGGTTTCATTTCTGGCCGTACCACCTTCCACTGGAGTCGGTCCGGGTGTATCCTTCAGATTCCATGGTCAGCCTTTGCTTCCACTCCCTTACTGCTGGCATTGTATCCTTTCTTTTTCCCTGCTCATGTTTACTCATGCTTACTTTTAGGGGTGTTTCCCTATCCTGCTTTCACCATACCAATTCGCATCCTCCTCTTACCCATGTCTTATGTTCTGGACCACTCGACTCATATATCCTCCACTCTGTGTCAGATCTCCATTGTTATGAAACCGTATCCTTCCTACACCCTGCTTGCCTCCTTACCTATCCTTAATCATATCGGCCTTCAAGGCTTTCATCCATTATTGTACATCATCCATTTCATACCACACCTTCAATGTTCTGGTCTTCAAGGCTTCCCTCCATCATCATCCATTTCATATTTCACCTTAACCATACCAGCCATAAAGGCTTCCCTCCATTAGCATACACTGTCCATTTCATATCTCATCTTCAAAGTACCGGCCTTCCAGGCTTCATTTCATCATCGTACATCATCCATTCCATTCCTCACTGTATACCATTCAAGCCTTCAAGGCTTTCAGTCCACCAACATTTATCGTTTATGCGTTCTCGACCGTTCTGTCCTCCCGCATCAACTTCTCCACTCATCGTAGGCTGCAGGCTTCACCCAGCCATCCTCATCTTTCCCCCTTCCTAACATTCATTCCCATCTGACAGTACATGTTGACTTTCTCAGCTTTCCTCCATCGACAAACCTTGTATATTCATCTCGATCCTCCACTCGTCCATTTCAATGTAGTAGCTCCTTTCTCACTTCTCCTGGAACTTTGTATCTCCCCCATTAGCTGCGGGATTTACCTGGTCACTCTCATTTTTACCTAAATCAAGTTTGCTCCACTCCTGATTTGGCTTCTCAATTGACTCAGTTGGCATGCAGTCCCATGATTGCTACTGTTACATGCCTCCTCCAGCCCTCAATGGGGTTTCCTTCACTCAATCCAAACTCTCAGTAGGTCTTCTCATTCACATCGCCTAATCGAGCATACCCTTTATATGGGTCCTATACTACCTCGACTTGACCTGCTTTCCTCTTGGAGATGTGCCTTTTGTGTCCATTGCTCTATGGCTCAGGGCTAGCATATAGCCAATGGTCTCGCCCTGCGCACACAAAGTCCACATCTAGAGCATGCAAAGCTCAGAGTGGGTCTTTCTCCCTGGCCCATAGTGGAAATGTCTTTGCTCTGGGTGGACATTTAGCTGTCCCTCATTTCGTGACACCTCTGGATATAGAATATATGACTTCAAGCTGTGAGGGGTGAGGCTGTCATCATCAGGGCCCCTTTGGCTGCCTGAGCAGGTTCAGAGACACCCTCTATGCTATTCTCCATCAAGACTGCTTCTGGTTCATCTGGTCAGTTTCACAGGCTTGTGCATGCTGGCTGAGTGCCTCAGCAGTCTTTTATCTCTTCCTTTGCTTTTGGGCATCTTGTTGCAGTAACATTGCTCACAACCCTTAACAGCATTCCTCTTAGAATGACAGAGTGAGAGCTTCATCTAAATTGGAATCTTTTCCTCTCCCTCAGTATCGACTCCAAATTGCAGAAGCTGAGCTATCACTAACCAAAACATCCTTCAGCCTGGAGGGAAGATGACCTAAGCCTTGGATCCCCAGAAGTTTCCTCCTCAAAGGGTGTTTTTCCTCTTCCCCATGCTGATGGTCATAATATTAGACAGGGTTATGCTTTCATAGGTTCCGTAGTTAGGGTCCGCTGTTGGATGGAGTAGGATGGTGGCTCTGGCTGTTCCCCTCTCCTTAGGATGTCCACCCTTCAGCATCTTGTCAGCTTTTCTTTCATTCATCATCCTCGTCATAACTCATTCTTCTCCTGTCCTCCCATCTACGTCTATCACCTTAATTTCTGGTCCTGATATATTCTGATTTCTTGCCTCTTTGATGCATGACACCCTTATGGGTATTCTTTCTGGGCTTCTTCCTAAGCTACCTTTTGCCAAGGGAATCATTCCTGCAGCAACTATGGGGTGAAACCCTCCTCTAGGGTTCCTTGCAGTAGTCCCCCTATAGGGTGGTATATCCCACAGATAGAGAGACGAACAGCCACAATGCATCTAAGTCACTCAGGTGTTATCATAGCTAGTTGCATAAGCACATTGAATTACAAAGGCTATGCCTGTGGTTCAATGGGTGGAACAACAACAACATTGCTCCCTCATCAGGCCTTAAAAGGCCATTCATCCTGGACTGTTCCAGGATTCATTTCTTTGTTGCCCCACCATCTTCCCCTCTTCCTTCAGAGGCCCATCTCTCTTTTCCGTAGGCTTCATCCTAAGCTACCTGTAGCCAATGGAAACATTCCCATGGCACCTATGGGGTGGAGCCCTTCTAGGGTTCCTCACCGTCATACCCCTATAGGGTGTGGATCCCATGACTAGAGAGACGAACAGCCACAATGCATCTAAGTTGTACAAACACATAATATACCAAGTTGCGTAAGCACATTTAACTATTTTTGGACCTACTTCTAGGCTCCCCCAGCTTGTTTAACAGTCTTCTATGTGGAATGGTGTTGAAGACCTTGCTGAAATTCAGGTAGACCACGTCCACTGTTCCTCCCTGATCCACTTTTCTGATTATCCAATCAAAGAACTTTATCTGGTTTGTCTGACAAGCCCTCTGCCCCCCGTGAAACCATGCCACCTCTGTCTGAACCTGCAGATCATTGGTAACAGGGTACCAGTACTGGGTAACTAGGCAATTGGATGGGGGCCATGTAGTGGATGTCCTGTACCTAAACTTCAGTAAGACATTTGACATGGTGCTGCATGGGAGGCTGGAAAGTAAGTTAGAAGGCACAGGGTGGGTGCAAAGCTGGTGAGATGGGTAAGGAACTGGCTTCAGGGAAGGCATCAGAGGGTGGTAGAGAGTAGGGAGCTCTCATTCCCAAGGGTAGTGATGAGTGGCATTCCACAGAGCTCAGTGTTGGGACCACTGTTGTTTGGGATATTCATTGCAGATATATCATTGAGTATCAAGAGAAAGACCAGTCTGTTTTCTGATGTCACCAAGGTGGGAGCAGTGGTGGATGACCTAAGGGGATGGCAGAGGTTGCAGAATGATTTCTCAAAGTTGTAAACCTGGTTGGACACCTGGCAAATGGGGTTCAATGCCAGAAAGTGCAAGGTGCTGAATTTTGGGGCAAATAAGCAAACAAGAAGGAGTTACTAGCTAGGGGGAGCGTAGCTAGCCGAGACAGAGGAGGAAAAGGATCTGGGGGAGCTTACTGCAGGGTCAATGAACAACTCAGCACAATTTAAGAAGACAGCTACAAAGGCCATCAAAATACTGAGTTGCATTACAAGGGGTATATCCTTGAGGAGGGGGAGGTGATTCTGCCACTGTTTAGATCATTAGTTAGTCTGCACCTGGAGTACTGAGTGCAGTACTGGCTCCCATATCTGAAGAGCAGCGCAAGGCTACAAAGATGATCCAAGGGCAGAGGGACTTATCATATGACAGGTGGCTAAGGGAGATTAACATGTACTTGCTGGAGGTCATATCAGATGACCTAAAGGTAAGCAAGCAGTGAGAGAAGGTTTTAAGAATGGCTGGAGGGGTTACTGGGATGTATAGGGAGCGACATCACCAGTAGAAAACAGGAAGTTGTTATCCCTCTCTACAGACAGTTGGTGAGACCCCATCCAGAGTACTGTGTGCAGTTCTGGAGAACCCATCTCCACAAGGACATAGACAGGATGGAGGCAGTCCAGAGGAGGGTAACTGAAATGGTGCAGGGTCTGTAACAGAAGCCATATGAAGGGAGACTAAAGGAGCTTCATATGTATACTCTTGAGGAAAGGAGGGAGAGGAGGGACATGACAGAAACTTTCAAGTGCTGTACCTCAAGGGAATCAACAAAGTCCAAGAGGGTAGCATCTTTCAGAAAAAGAGATGTGCAAGAACAAGGGGACACAATTTGAAGATAGAGAGGGGAGGCTCAGAGGCAATGTGAGGAAGTATTTTTTTAGAGAGAGGGTAGTGGACACATGGAGCAGCTTTCCTGAGGAGGTTGTTGGGTAAAGAACAGTGACATTCAAGACTGCATGGGACAGACATTTGGCAATTCTTGTGGGGGGTAGGAAGAAGTAGGCTGTTGGTTAACTAGGATCTGAAGTTTATCCACAGGTAGTGAAATGGGCAGACTAGGTGGGCAAAGTGTTCCTTATCTGACATCAAAGTCTATGTTTCTATGAGGAGAGAAGGGCCTGGTGGGATATGATTGAAACCTTCAAGTACATGAAAGTAATAAACAAGACAGGTACAGAGGGGCTGTTCAAAGAAAGGGAGGGGAGGGACACCCTGAGCCATGATATGAGACTGGAGGGAGGAAGGTTCAGGAGTCAGATGAGGAGACACTTTCTTAAGGAAATGGTGATAGCTAGGTGGAATGCATTGCCAGCAGAAGTAGTATCCAGTAGAACATGGGGCTGCTTCAAAATGGTCTGGGACAGGAAGGGGGTAGGGACAAGGGAGGGGGAGGGTGGGAGAGGAGAGCAGCTGCAGAATAAGGGGTGCTTGCTACACATTCGAGCAGACTTGATAGACCATTAAGCATTCATCTGTTGGCAAATTTCATGTTTGTAAGGTATTTCCCAATCCTTTCTTTCAGTAGTGACTCCATTACCTTGCTCACTACCGACATCAGGCTGACAGAGGTCTTTAATTTCCTGTCTCCTCCCTATTTCCACTTTGGTGGAGTGGGACTACATCTGTCCTCCTCCAGTGCCCTGGCACCTCCCCTGTTCTTAGTGACAGGTTGATAAGGGCTGTCAAAGGTGCAGCAAACTCCTGTTTCCATCAGTATCCTGGGGTGCCCTCCACCCCCCCACTCAGCCCCATTACTTTATACACTTTTAACTTTGTTCCTTTAGCATTCTTTCTTCTATAAAAGGGTTTGTGTCCACTTCCCGCCCCTTTATACCCTAGTCCCTAATCTCTGAACTGCTTTATACCCCCTCTTCTGTAAATACTGAACAGAAGTATCTGTTTAATATATCTGGTTTTGGTTGGCCCTCTTCCATACCCTCGCCTCCCTCCCCCTTCAGCTTTGCTAACCCTGCCTTTGTCTTTTTCTTGTTGCTTATATGTCTAAAAAAGTTTTATCTCCCTCTGTCACTGATTTTGCAATATTTTCCTCTGTGCTTTTGCCCTTCTAACTGACTTCCCTGCCTCACTTTGCTTCTCCTGGTAAGTCTCCCTATCAACCTCCTTCTATGTTTGTACATTCCAAAAGCCATTTTTTTGCTCATACTTTTTCTGCTACCTCCTTTGAGAACCATAGTGGTCTCCTTTTTCTCTTACCCTTGCTGACTTGCCTGACACAGAGATTTGTGGCTTGTTTAATGCCCTTTTATCCTTGCCCACTGCTCCTCAACTCCCCCAGCTTCCATATCCCTGCTAGGGCATCCCCGAGGCATTCTCCCATTTTCCTAAAATTCAGCCCTCCTGAAGTCTAGGACACTTGCCTATGTGTGATTTAATTATAGCCCAGTTCTTATATCAAGCCACACTGTACATTGGTCACTGGTCTGCAGGTGGTTCCTCACTGTGACATCAGACACACTGTCCTCATTTGTCAGCACTAGGTCCAGTAGTGCCCCCTCACAAGTGGGTTCCAACACTAGTTGCCTCTAGGAACACCCCCTGCAGGGTGTCCAGAATGTACCTACTCGTGGCCATAATTGCAGCAGGGAGGCTCCAATCTATGTCTGGCAAATTAAAGTCCCCAATCAGCAATACCTTTCCCTTGTGCACCATCTTCAGGATTGCCTCCATTACTGTATTTCCTTATCCACATCTTCCCCTGAGTTGGAGGTCTATAGATCACTCCTGTTCAAATAGCAGCCCCTTTCCTTCTCTCTAGAGTGACCTACAGTGTCTCCTCTTCTCCCTGCTCCCCCTGCACTTCTGTGGCTTTTATGTTATCCCTTACATACAGAGCTACTTCTCCCCCTTTTCTACCCACACTGTCTTTTTTGAACAGCATGTATCCTGGTATGGCTAACTCCCAGTCTTGGTTTGCATTGCACCAGATCTCTGTAATGGTGACTATGTCTAGGTCTGCTTCCGCCATTGTAGCCTCTAGGTCTGCCACCTTGTTCAGACTTCACACATTTGTACACATGGCTCTCTATGCTATGCTGCTCCCCTCTACCCTATTTCCCTTTTGCCCACCCTCATTGTGTCCACTATGCTTTTTTGTTTTATTCCTACCTTGTGATCCCAAGCATTCATTGTTTTTTGTTTCATTTTGTTTTGTTTCCCTTCCTCGGGATGCCCTTAGTTTGCCTTGTCAGCTTGTGAGAGGGGACAATTTATGTTTTCCTGCCTCCTTCCATCTTCCCCTTGTCTAGTTTAAATGCTTGCTAATAAAGCATTTAAGTGGCTCACTAAGGACCACAGTTCCCCCTCTGGATGGATGCAGGCTGTTGCCCATGTACAGGCCCTCATCCCTCCAGGTGGGGCCCCAGTCCCCGATGAAGCCTAACCCCTCCTCACCACACCATTCCTTCAACCATGTGTTGAACTCCCCCTTGCCATAGCCAGGAAGAATCTCTGAGATGGTCACAGAGCATGCTACCTGTCCAAGACCCCTCCTCAACTCTCCAAACTCCTCCTGCACTATTCCTATCCCTGCCTCATCCCTTGTGAGGTCATTTGTCTCCAGATGGACAATGATATCTTGCTCCTGCTTCCTTGCTATTACCCTAGCAATGCTCAGGATCCACTCTCCATCCCTCTGAGCCATGTCTCTGGGTAGGCACTTTACCTCCCTCTCCCTTCCCGTACCCAAATCTATGTCCCTGATGATGGAGTTCCCCACTAGGATCTGTTTCCTCCTCTTCTGGGGTCCCCTGCCTGCCCCTCCTTGGGGTCCATCATGAAGGACCCACTCATGCTTCCTGAACACTACTTTGGGTGTCCCCATGGGGTCTTCATGCTTCAATAAGATGGCATAGGAGTTCTGTAGTTTCACTGGTTGGGGAATGTGCCTCTGTCTCACCATCCTCCCCCTTCCTGAGACCACCATAGTCCATCCACCTCACCTGCTAGGTAACCTTTGAGGAAGCAGCAGCAGACTTGGTAGTCCCTGGGTGGGTGAGGAAGTCACCTGACTCCGAGCAAATTTAGCCCACAGACTAGTAATGTTCACCCTCAGCCCAATGAGGTGCTTGCATATGGGGCAGCATTGCAGAATCCAGAAGGTCCTCCTAAAGACTGCCTCCCCACAGCCACTGCACTGCACCACTCCCATCATTTTCTCTCTTCTATGCTGTATTTCTTTGCTTAGTAAAAAAAATTTTCTTCCCTCCTCTCTCTAATAGCATGAGCAGTGAGTTTCTGCTGGTCTCCTTTCTAAAAGGGTTCATTTACAGGGTGCCAGCCTCCCTTTTAGTTATTCTGATATCAAGAAAAGAAACACAATTAGGATCACACTGCAGTGAAAATTTCTAATTTGAGTTGCTATTTTCTACATATTCAACAAAGGCTTCTAACTCATCCAGTGTACCACGCCACACCATAAATATGTCATCTATAAAGCAATGCCAGATGTCAGTCTTATTGTAGAAGAGATTGCTTTCACAGTCATAGATGAATATTGTCTCCTGAAGTCCCAGATAGAGATTGGCATAATTGGGGGCAAAGGTCACCCCATCGCCATTCCCTTGAGCTGCAAGTAATGAGTATCCTGAAACATGAAATGTTTTTGATGCACACATGTTCAGCACATTCAAGCAAAAAATTATTTTTGCAAACATCCATATCAATGTCATTTTCCAACCAATAACTGAGAGCTTCTAAGCCACCATCATGTGGGATATTGGTATATAGTGACACAATATCCATGGATATCAAATAACATTGGGATTCTGTTTGCGTGTCATCAAGTACCTCTAACATTTGTATGGTATCATGGATATATAAGGGTAGTGTGGCTACATACTTCCTAATGTGGGCATCCACATATTGGGATAGTGGTTCCATGAGTGAACCAATATCCACTATTATCGGTCACCCAGTGGATCTAACAGGTTCTTATGCACCTTGGGGAGTACTGGTGAACATCTGGGAGTCATTGACCATGATAACAGAGAGAATGCATTAGATAATCATGTTTGCGATATGGGGAGTAACTACATGTTTAAATTTACAGGGATTAAGAATCCTTACCTAAATCCTGAATGAGGGGGAGGGGGAGATCATGACAATGTGTTATTACAATGGGAAACTTATTGGATCACATTGGGAGTTATAGAAGGTTAGGACTGAATATGAGATTTGATCTCTAATCATTTTTGAAATAAATCTAGCCATTATTCTGTTTGGCTATAGGTTAAATGTATTATCATTTTCTCGGTTGATTTTTTTTATATAATAATGTGCATTATTATATGCATTATTCTTGAGTTTACAATGAATGTTGTAATGCAAACCCACAGCCCCATGAGTTCTCCCATTGTATTGTTTCCAGCTTTGCCCTTTTATATTAATTTAATACATCAGTTCATCATAAATAACAATTGTTTTTGATTGATGATACATCTATATAGTTTATAACAACAATCTGTAGTTGGAATTCTGGTAAGGTACATAGGGGACAATATCTGTAATGATAACTGGGTTTAAATATCAATGCAATAAGTTAGTTGTGTTCTATGTATTACTTTGCATATGTTTTATTCCTTTCTTTTCAATTTTCCCTATTATTCAGCTGCCTTTGGTAACACTTGAAGAAAGATAATAATAAACATTTTCTGGTAACTGTATGTTTGCAAAGTTTATCATGGCATTTATAAAAACAATATGATATGGTTATCAATAGCTGTCCATCTTTGTATTATTATTACTATTATTCCATGTATCTAAGAAACTAGCTATCAATACTTCTGAAGCTTGCTGTTATTTTATCTGTCTTTTAGTGTTCTGTACCTATGACTCAGAATACGAGTGTATTAATACTGTATACATCCACACATGACTTAAAAGGCAGAGGCAAAATGCAGGATAATGAAGAGAGAATATGGCACAAAAAAAAACAATCATTCAAATGTTTTATTTATTTATTTATTTATTGCTAGGATTGAATACCTTTGAACCAAAGATAATTTTACAAAGGTTCTGCATCAGATACACAATACAAAATACTGAGGTTCTACATACCAAATTAGAATTTTACATTACAAGTCAGAAAGGCAGGCAATTAACAAGATGACAAGGGTGCACAGATACACAGTTGACATGGACACACAATTACAGAAATAAGCATGCTAGTAAGTGTGCAAAGTACATGTATGATTACAGCTGGGATTTCAAGCTATAGGAACAATTGCATGAGCAGCAGGAGGTGAGAGAGTAATTTAGATTCTCTTTAGAAAAGTGTCTGTCTAGCGCAGCTGTGCATATAAAAGATAATCCCTACATTAGGATATATTTTTCCTGTATTGTGTGTGGGAATAATGAGATTATTGCCTTACTCAAAATGTAGCTGTTTGAACGTGGCACTTGAACGTGGACTGTGCTAGTTAAAATAAGAGGTTCTTTTAATTATTTAATTAGGTTTTAATTGTTCACCTACACTAAGGATAAAATGTACTCAGTTAAATGCAGTGTAACTGGGTAATGTTGTAACTATATTGAACAAGGTACATTTTCACAAGACATAGAGCACATCTGAACACTATATAAGCATTTCATTGTGTTACTGTTTTTACTCGTGACACGGCATGATTTAGGTGTGAAACACTGAGTTGTATGTTTGCCATTGTACAAGCTGCCATTTTATCTGTGTGTGATGCAATAACAACAGATCATAGTTTGGACTTTAATGTCCTTATTAGTGGGTTTCTATCAGTTGGGGCTTTTTGTAAAGTGTTAGTTAGAACTGTAATGCTGTAATCCCACAATAATTCTCTTTATGTTCCAGCATTGTGTAGTAATAATAATGTATGTGCATGATAGCTGTGATCTTTAAAATTCCAATTAAAGGAATAGTTAAAAAACAGAAAATCAAATTTCCACTCATTTCCCACATCTCTACTCTTATGATCCTTGAGCCAAGCAATAGGTTCAGGGCCATGACCCACCAGTCTGCTGCTTTAAGCTACAGGTCTGAAGTCCTGTGCAAATACATTTATTACTCATCGCCTACTTTGGGCAGGGCTCACAGTGCCCTGCTTGATGAAAATGATGACTGATCTCCAGCACATACAAAGTTATGATTGATCTCCTGATTAGCATGGTGCCCACAGAGCCATGTGCAAAGATAGTTATGACCCATATTGTGTTTTATATCCCTGCAAGACCAAAGTTATGACTGACATGCTTGTTATCACTGATGCTGTGCTTAGCAGAGAGCCCAAAGAAAGTTACAACTCATTCTGCAAGCCTTATGTTGTGTAACAGACTTGTAGGGGCATGTCTACAGACCTGTAGTTTGAAGCAACAGACAAATGGTGCCCAGCTCTGGACTATTAGCTTGGCCTAAGACATAAGACTAGAGTATGGGGAGGTGGTGGGTGTTAGAGCTGATAAAACTCTAGCTAATCAAAACTACAGGTCTAGAGCTATGCTCCATGAGTGTCAAGTAGGTGTCTCATTGGATGTAGGACCATTCGCAAAGAAGCAGAATTCTTGGGCATTGCTCCAGACCTGTGCATTGCTTTGTAGGATTGATCATGGTCCCAAACCTGAGGGCCATAAGTGAAGCAGAAGACCTGTGGAGCACAGCTCCACACCTGTAGCTTGCTTTGCCCAGTGCCTTACTGGCCTTGCATGAAGCAGTAGGCATAGGGTGCTTTTTTAATGTTATTATTCTTCTGCTGGTTCACAATCAGTGAGGTACACAGGAGACAGTAGTTGGGTGAGGTGGAGAGAGGACCGTACTGGCCAGCCATCATGGGAACTGGGATCCCTTGTTGTATGTGTTGGTTGCCAGTGGAAAATATATGGATACTGGAGGGTGGGTGGTTATGTGTGTGGGATATTTTAATCTATTATTTTGCAGGGTCATGATCAGTGGGAATGCAGAAGAGAATTTCCTGCTGAGGTGGTGGGGGGCTTTTGCCAGTGGAATTACTCGGTGTATGTACTGGGTGCGAGTGAAGGGGAAGAGGGTGGCATGGAAGGCAGAGGGTGGGTGGTTGTTTTTGACTTGTGGGGGGTTAAACAAACCACAGGAGTTGGGTGCCCAATGATTACAAATACTTTATTTTATAATAATATGCACTCAACCCAGAATAGGCACCCAGTGTTTGGCAGGGGTTTTGGTGGTGGTGGGGGGCTATCCGGCACAGGTAGTGGGTACCCAGAGTAGGAAACATCACAGAAGGCTAGGATTGTTTCACCAATGATTGACTTAGAAGTTAATTATGAATGAAAAATGCATGTTCTTGTTTGGGCAATTTACTGTTGATGGCTGGCGTGGCAAATACATTGTTTTTTTAAGGTCATTACTGACTTCAAAAAGTCAATCACGCACAAAACCAGTGTCAGTGGCTCAGTAGGTAGCACACTCACCTCTGAGGCTGGGGGATCAGAGGGCTGGGGGTTCAGTTCCCACATCTGGCACTTGGGTTAATATCCCAGTACTGACACTGTAGTGCAGCATGAGAGGGGTGCTGCACTTCTGAGGTGCCGTCTTTTGGATGAGACATAAAACCGAGGTCCCATCTGTCTGGATTGATGGTAGTTCAGGCGGATGTTAAAGATTGCATGGCACTTATTGAAAAGAGTAGGGGAAAGATTTATTGAGACAAAAATCGTACAATAGTACACAAAGCATAATACAAAACAAAGGAAACACAGGATGAGTATTATACAATCATTCAGGTAACCCAAAATCAGAGTCAGTGATCCAAGGAAGAGCTTTCCAAAGTTCCAAAAGTGTCATATCTGAGTATAGAGTATGTTCATGCTCATAAATTTCTTTTAAATCTTGTACAATCTTTTTTCGAGCTCCAAATAGGAGCAGTCCTTTTGCTGTAAAGAAAACATGCAACGCACCATCCAAATATTCCATTTAATGCAGACAAAAACAAGGTTTAAAGTGTCCTGGTGCCATGTTTGACCACTGGGGAGAAAAAAACCTGTATACAAGATTCAAATAAGTAACAGACTGAAGCAAGGGGGTATCCCATGCCTGTGCCAAAAAGGACCACCAATTTTTGATAAAGGAACAGTCAAAAAAGAAATGAAGGATAGTTTCAAGTTCTGTAATACATAATAAGTGAGAACACATTCTATCTTGGGACTGCTTATGTTTATGATTTGATTTTACATTAATCTTTTCATGGCATGAAAGCCAATGAAAGTCCCACATTTTGGCTGGAACCCTCTTACATTTCCATAATAACAAAAGGGAAGGGAAGTGTTGACCAGGACACTTATCGAAGGGTTCTGATACAGCACAAACCAGCAGGAGTAAATTCTTATATAAAACTTTATGTGAATGATTTAATAACATCTGAACAGACACCTTCCATTGTTTGAGACGTAAAAACATATGTTTTACGTAAGTTGGTATACCAACAGTTTGTCTTAACACAGTTAAGGAATTAGTTTCCCATTGATGAAACCAAATCCTGCAAGAGTCATAAAACCAAGGTTCCCACCCACTTTGGGCATGAATCAATAAAGGCCTAAGATTTGCAGTGAAAAAATGCAAGAAAAAAATAACAAAGGGTTAACCATACAAACGCCACCCTCAGGGATAGGTAAATAAGTGATATTCCGCTTTATCGGGTTTAACCTACTACCTCAAAGAGCCTGAAAAAACAGGCTAAAGACAGCAGTTTCTAGCTGTCATGGAATAGGGAATACATAACTCAGAAAAAGGAAAGTAGAGATCAAATAGTTTTTAATTAAGAAAACATGTTTTTTTCTATCTGCCCCAGTTCCAGAGGCCACCTGAAGTTTACCTTATTTGCAGTTTAACATTCCAGTTAAACAAATCTGAGTCCTGTGTCCCAAAAAAATTCTAAAATGCGAATAGGCCTCAACTAAACGAAACGGGCTAATACGGTCCGAGGGGAGGTTGCTGAACCGATCCGAATAACCAAACTTTTAGTGTAATTTAAAACAGCACCAGAGAAGTTTCTAAAAATAGAGCACTCACGGAGAGAATGAACCACTGAGGCTGCATCAGTTACAAAAAAACAAACATCATCTGCATATGCGATCACCTTATAAGGCAAGCATAAGGCACAACTAGAAATAGACTGGATCTGCGAATTAGTATTCAGCCGATGGAGCAAAACATCAAGAAAAAATACATATAACAACGGGCTTAAAGGACAGCCCTGACGAACGCCCCATTTTATGGGGATCATGGGTCCTATCCAACCATTCACTATAGGCACAACAGTCGCCGTTCTATAGAAAGCATGAATCCAGCGTACCATAACATCAGGTACATGCAGAAAACAAAGTGCTTCCCATAAAAAATCATGCCTAACCGAATCAAAAGCAGCCTTCTGATCTACGGAAACAACAATTCCCGAAGTCAGACCTGCATAGCCATGAGAAAATAATTCTCATAAGAGGATCAAATGATCAGAAATTCTCCTTTGAGGCACAGAACAGGATTGGGCAGGATGCAAAACCACCTCCGCTATCCTCACCAAATGCTTCACAATAATTTTCGTTAAGAGCTTAAAGTGGGTGTTCAACATACATAAAGGTCGTCAATTCTCTAGAGAATGGATACCACCTTTCTGTTTATAAATGTAAATCAAAGTACCCTTAGTAAATTCCAAAGGGAGAGATTCACATGTTAACAGAGAATTAAACACAGATGTAAGTTCTGAAGGCAAATGGTCACCCAGCACCTTATATAAGCCAGCAGAGAGACCATCCGGACCAGGAGTTCTCTGTACAGGTAATGAAGAAATAGCCAGTGTCAAATCCTGCTCCGTGATAGGAGAACAAGCCTGGTCCTGACATAGCTGTGAGGGAGCTGGGATATCAAGGCCACTATACAAAGTCGCACTGTTACCAGCCACAGCAGGGAGGGGAGAAAAAAGGGCTGTAGTATACTTTGTTACAATATGACAAATCTCAAGTTTGTGAGGAACATAAGGTCCCTTCTGAATTTAGAAGACACGTCATATTTTTTCAGGCGGACTGACGGGAATTATATTCAAAAGGACAAATAACATCACGTGTTCCAACAGTACAGAATTTATGTTGGTAATAAAGTTGTTGTGATTGCCGTAGTTGGAAAGTCAACATATCATTCTGTAGGACTTTTATTTGTTGAGTAAGGTCTTGCCCCGTCATGTACGCTATGGTTAATAATGACTGAAAATGTACCCTCTTCTGTAAATAGTCTAGGTATTCCCTTCTACATTTTAAATGACTGTATGTTTTTAAAAAAGTGACCAGATCATGTTTTGTCTCTAACCACCACTGAACAGGATCTTCATAACAAATAAAAACAGATTTACGGGCTTGTATGAAGGACAGGAGGGACTGCATAAACATCGGAATCTGCAACAAAGATGTATTGACTTTCCAAATACCTGGACCTTTACGGGAAGAGATAACAGAACCAAAACCAACAGAAAGCAGCTTATGATCAGAAAACTCAACCGCTTGAACTTTGGCAAAATAATTGCTACTGTAGGAGAGGAAAACACATAATCAATCGTGTGCCTAGTTTACCCTTTTGGAAGGTAGGGTGTGTTGTGTAGTAAAAGAGATAAGAGTCCGTTAAGTGGGCGACTCGAACCAATTGACCAATTAAGTAGAATCACAAAACAGTTTCTTTGTAGCAGCAAGAGCTCTTATCCTGAAGACTCAGGCCACAATTAAAGTCACCAGCAAACAATACCTGAAAGGAAGCATGCAAATAAGAGACGAAACAAAGCAAATAAAGCTATACGTTCAGTTTTGATTTGAGGGCATAAATGTTTATCACCGGTAAGACAGGACCCAATAACAAAATCTATAATAAGCGCCCTACCAGGGGCTACATCAAGCAATTTTAGCAAACCGAAGTCTTGGATATTAATTAATATTCGCAGTCCCAAACAAGAATCCTGACCAATCGACCAAAAAGAAGGACCCAGTAACCAGTCCTGTTGTGCTTGTCGGATCTAATGTGTAGTATGAAGTCTTGTATCCTGTACTAAAATTAAACCCAAAGGCAAATTCCATAGAAAGGAAAAAATCAATGTCCTTTTAGACAGACGCTTCATACTATTTACATTAATAGTATAGCAAACAAAGTGAAACATAGCAACAAAAAAAGGAAAACAGACAAAAAATACATTTACAATTTCCTTTTCCCAACCACCTTCTTCCTTTAAGTTTTACTCTGGCCTTTCAACTGAGAGAAGGCCAGTGTAGTGCAACTCAGGGTCAGTGGTACCGTCAGGAGAGAAGAAGCTATGGAGGAAGAGTCCGACTCACCTCCAGCGTCATCAGAAAGGGGTTGAGAAGTTCAAAAGAATTAGATAAGGGCACTGGGGGGCGGACCACTCACAGGAGATGGTGCAACCCGAGGTTATTTCTCAGTGACCTTCTACGTATAGACATTTGTAAGCACTCGGGGGGCATAGTACTTGGACCTAGGACTGGGTCCAGAACAGGAAAATTAGACTGGGCAGGATCAGGGACAGGAGAAATCTCAGGCAAGGGGTCATCTGTGAAGGAAACCATCTGAGGTACGACCTCAGAGGATACAACAGGCACTGAAGCCTGCAGTAAGGGCTGGGCTGCCCTAGGGGGAGGTACAGCCAAGGTGGTCCGGAGACGGGCCTTCTGCGCCTGTGTAATATTAAAGCGCTGGTCCATTCCACCATCATGAAATTCCTGGTTATGTGCAGCCCATTCACAATTCTGAAAGGTGTGCCCCTGTTCGTCACATAGGTTACATCTACATTCATTCAAACAGTGTGACCCTACGTGGCCCAATTCCCCACAGACAATGCATTTCATTTTATCACATACATTACTAAGATGTGCAGGGTCACCACACCGATAGCAAGCCTTTGGCTGACCCAGGTAGAACAAGACCCCCCTATCTCAGCCTATGAAAACAGAGTTAGGCAGATGTACAACCTCAGAATCATTAGATCGTAATAAGACTTTAAACTTCCAGCCCCAGTCCAAATGTTCTCGGTATCCAAAATGGCTTCAGGCTGTCCCTGGATGTCTAGCAACTGCTTTTCAAGCCAATACACAACATCCTCCACCTCAAGTCCCTCATGCGAAACAGAATAATGATTGCCTTAAAGTGGGTTTAGAAAGAGGAATAGCCTGAAATGGGGTCCATAATGCAGTAGTCCCAGAAATTATACTTTGACCAAAACTCTCCAGTCCCTAGATGTTTGGAAACTAATGTCAAATGTGGTTTCACCAGAGATATGAATTAACGCATATATTTCATGGGAAAAAAATTTTAAAGAATGCTTTAGCAGCGTACGTGCCACATAGACCTAATCAGGTGGCTCAGGTAAGCCCCTTCCCGATATTACAAGCGAACAGTGTTGTGTCTCTTAGCAGCCTGGATTGGAAATTTAAAGAAAGAAGAATATGAGCGTCTTGGTCCTGAAATTTTTTTGGGGGGGGGCTGTGGTGGTGGAGGAGCCAGAGCCTCTACAGAAGTAGTAGAAATAGGAATCTGAGGTGGAGAACCCTTCAGATAATCAACACAAGGGTTCTGTGTAAGCTCCAGTTCATGAGGAGACACAAGGGGTCAGTAGTGACTTTTGAAGCACCTATCTTGCTCTGTAGCTCTGGAAAATCTTCAAGGCGGGGGGACTGAATTGGAGACGGACCAGACTTCGAACTTCCTGGGACAGTACCCTGGACCCAGCCAGCACCTCTCAGTGCCAATTCAACAGTCCAGGTAGGTTCTTTATTAATATTTACTGTAGATGGTTCTTTTACATGTAGGGAGCTCAGTGACGAAATAGAAGTAGGTAGTGAAAAGGAAAATGAATCTGTTTGTACTGCAGGTGGCAGGGGAGCATTTACTGTAGATAAGTCTTGTACATGTGAGGAACTCTGTGATAATGGAAGCAGGTTGTGAAAAGGAAACCAAATCCGTTTGTGCTGCAGGCGGCAAGGGAGCAGGCAGTGAGCTACCAGCTCCCGGCCCCGTACTAGTCGGGTCAGAGCCTGTCACAGCAACAGGCAGTAAAGGAGACAAGTCAGGTGAGTCTTCAAGAACTTCCACCTGAGTGGAAGGTGCATCTGTGCTGTCGGCTATCAGGCGTTGCATATCTCTGTGTATTTTCAGTTTTGCACTAGCAAAATGGCGCTCCGCCGTTGCAAAATGCTCCTGAATCTCTTGTGCTGTCAAACAGTGGTTTTCAGAATCAGATGAAGTAAAATCCTCCAGTAAGTCGACGGTAGGCACGCAGGTCAGCAAGTCAGTTCCATAAGAAGTAAGCAGAGGGCTAGGTATAGCAGCCTTAGTATGAGCAGCAGAACTTAAAGTTGAAGTAGGAACAGCAACAGGCAAAACATCAGTTGCTAGCATCGTGGTCTCCATTTGTTCAGAGGTAGGGCAGAGACCAAATCTCCCACCTCCATCTCCTCCTCAGAAGGCAAGGGTGTGTCCGCCATCTTGGACAGAGGTTCCCCTTTGAAGAGTAAGGAATTTCCCGTGTCCTGCCAAATTCCCTCATTCACTAAAAATACCACCAACAGCTTAATCTGGTTCAAGGTCAGTTGGCATTCATCTGTATCCCCCTACCCCGGGTCGTGCCTGAAAATAGGCAGGATTTGTCTAGTGCACTTACCCGGTCAACAAAAAAACTAAACTAAACTAAATAAAAAAAAGTTGCTTTTTTTCAATTTAGTTTGCTGCAGTGACTGCACATGCAAGGATTCACTGTTTTTTTAAAAAAATTTAACATTTAAATTTGGACCTTTTTCATTGTGAAACAAATGAAAGTCTCTATTCTGGGCTAGTAACTAATGAAACTGACAGTTCCAGGTTTTGAATCAATGTTTGTTTATTTGTTTGTTGTCTGAGGGAAAATAAGCATCTTAAAATGGGGGAGTGTATGTAAACTGTACAGTCTATAACTTAAAAAAATATTAAACCTAGTATTTTGAAAATTGCCATTCTATTAGTCTCAGGCACACAGAAGGTGCATGTTCATTTCCAAAACCATAGGTCCTAAGAATGAGTTAGTAGCTGTCAAAAATAGGGGACTTGACACAAACACCAACTCTACATTAACTTAATTAATGCCTGTATAATATACATCTATAAATAGATATATACAAGCATGCGCACATACATGCATACAAAGATACATACATTCATTCAAATATACATGCATGCATACATAAATACGTACAGTACCTTACAGATATACTGTATAGGCACACATACTGTAATGTAATATATATATATATATATATATATATATATACACACACACACACACACACATATATATATATATATATATATATATATATATATGCTGTCACACACATATATAGTGTAAATGCAGTGCATAGACCCTGTGTGCGCGTAATTGAAATTATTCTTAAACTAGTGATATAATAAAAGCACGTAGCACAGTATAATTCTGCTTCAGATTGCATTCCCCACCCCCTTACTTCCTGACCACAGAAACACCTTAAATTCAGATTTCATTTTGCCCAATATAAATGCTGGCTGCCTCCCACTCCCATCACTTCATTTTTCTATATTAAAACTTATTTTTGCAGTAATGTTTTTCTTCTGTGTCTTTTTCCTCTTGACTGTTTCAACCTGTAAGTGTTTTCAGGCTATAGCTGGGCTGAAGTATAGGACAGTGCACCAATCTTTCAAGTCAGTATTCTACCACACAGAATAGTATTGTGTTAATACAGTATGCTTGTCTCTTTCTTACAGGGAGCTGTGATGCTGTTAGCTTAATTCAGTCAGCGAGGTCAGTGACCACACGACTCGGCAGATATGCCAGGATTAAATGTCAAGCGGATGGCTTGGACATTAAACAAGCATTTATACATTGGTACAGATTCAAACCTGAGAATGGAATAGTATGGATGTTGTACTACAAGTCTGAATCTGAGCACAAGACTGCAGAAGGCTTAAGTGACAGGTACACTGTGGGCAAAGATGAGAAAGAAAACTCCTGTATTTTAACAATAAATAGCATTCAAGAGGAAGATGCTGCAACTTATTACTGAGCTTACTGGGATACCACAATGATGCAAAACAGCAAAACCACATGCAAAAACCCACCAACAATCTGCAAAGGCACTGACTTTTTATGCTATTTAACAAATGTAACACCCAAGAAATGCTTTTTTTTCATCATGTCTAGTTATGTTGCCTGTAAACTATTTTAAGTGGGGGATGTATGGGAATAATGTAAAACTGCCTCATATTACAGTTCCCGTGCCTGGAGAACTCAGCTGTGAGTGGCCTTTGGTGTAGAAAGTTATTTCTCCTCACAGTACTAACAAGCGGGGGTGGGTAACAGAAATGTTCTAATCTAAAGTGTTTCCGAAAGGCCTTCGATCTGTTTAACCACAGGTTACTTGATCTCGGCCTAGGGCCTCCCACACTCCCTTGAATCAAAGAATGCCTGAGCCACGGAATGCAGGCTGTAAAGGTAGGAACCTCCCTATCCAGAGTAAACAACATTACCAGTGGTGTCCCCCAAGGCTCTGTCTCAGGCCCACTCCTATTTACCATATTCATAAATAACCTGCCCACAGTCTGTAGATCCACACGTACCCTCCTTTATGTGGATGATGTTGTTCTTTTCACTCACAGTAATAATACTGATGTTATCAACCAATCGCTTAGCTCCTGTCTAGACAGGGTTCAGGACTGGTATGTGCACAAGAAAATGGTCCTTAACCTGCCTGAAACTCAGTCTATGCTATTTGGGATGAGGCACAATCTTAAGTTATTCCCCATGTTCTGCATCCTCACAGACAATGGCTCACCCCCTGGTAAAGACTATATCCTTCAGATATCTTGGTGTTCACCTCAGTCCCACACTGTCCTTCAAATCTCACCTTCACATACCACCTCACTCCTTCACCAGAATTGGTTCTCTTTACAGAGTTTGCCACTTCCTAACACCCATTGCCAGAATCCGTATTGTAATGGCAAATCTTGCTCCTTCTCTTGACTATGGCTCAGTTGTCATCAATTCTGCCAGCAAATCTACATTACAAAAAAGTATACCTTATACTATAAAATCAGCAAAATTGCCTCAGGCAGCAGATCTAACACCCCCCACTGTCTGACTCTAAATTCCCTAAACTGGCTTCCTCCTGATGTCAAAGACAATCTGACACTCACCACACTTGTCAAAAAAACCTTGCAAACTGGTTCCTCTGTTTTCCTAAAAAAATCTATTTCATGGCTCTCTCCTCGTCCCACTCTGCCTCTGGTAACAATCTTGTAGTCCCTATATTTCACACCAACATGGGTTAATGCTCCTTTAGCTACCGAGTAGCTTCTATTTGGAACTCCTTACCCCCTCCTGTAGAAAATCCTGCACCCTTTCTGACTTTACTAAGCTTTTAAAAGTACATTATTCCTCAGTTCAAGCCTGTAACTGCTTCCCCTAATCCCCACAACCTGATGCACATAATTAACCTAACAAGCTAGGCACTTACCTTGCCGCACCTGTTTTCCTTTTCCTTTTTCCCCTTTCTATCTCTCTAGTGACCTCTACCTTTTTTCCCTTCCTCTCCCCCCTCTACTACTTCCTCTCTCACTCTGTCTAGAGACTGCAACCTCACATGCAATCTGCAATGTTACTCACCTTGTTTCTTTCAATCCAGTATATGTAACTCCATGACAGGCTCCAAATCCCCATCCCTTTTTCAAGAGTATTGTAATCTCTATCAAATTCATGGACACTACTACACAACTGTTTCTTTTATGTATCCTCTGTTAACATATTTCACTTCCTCTATTGCCAGTGCTGCTGCACTCCGGTCATGCCTGAAAAAGGCACTCATTGCCAGCACACTCACCTGGTCAGCAAAGTTAAATAAATAAATAATAAACTTTAAGGCTTCTGTTCTGGTTAAACTTCAAAGGGTGAATCCTTTTCATAACAAAAAGACATGTTTTGAGTGTAAACAGGGTCAAGGCAGAGGGAGATGGTGTTCTGCTGGGTAGCCAGCCAGAAAAACTAAACACAACCCACACAACCAGTTTGGACCTGTTCTGGAAAATGGTGGTCGCCAGAGATACAAGAAATGGTCCAGTCTGTGATGGCAGAGAGGCATATGTGATGATGCAGACATAATCGGTCATACACCCAAAGACAATTCTCTGTGTGTGTTTACTGTTAGAGTCCGTTATATTTTGGGATTCTGAACTAGCAATATCATGGTTTAGAGTCTGCCATAACTCGTGAAGTTCCCAGTTGGGGGTAAAGCTTCTTCTACTTGTAACCTACATAGTTTTGAGTTATATTTGTTCTGTGTGTTCTCTGTCTTTGCAGATGTGTTTCATGTTATTTTTGTAGAAACTGTGTATTCCTCATAGAATTTAGTGTATTATCCTGTAACATGTAAATATCACAGAATATTACATGTTAGTTTATATATTTTGGGCCAGATATTTAAACTGCGCTATTTTGTGGAGCAAGCCCTTGCGCTGCACAAAATAGTTAACGCTAAGTGTGTAAGGCGATATTCAAGGAGTTGCGACAGCAGGCAACTCTTTAAATAGCTTCCCAGCCACAGCTACTGTGCATGTCGCAGTGGAACTTGTGCCACCGCAAGAGGTCAGAGTGGAGCATTCAACTTGCGGTGGTGCAAGTACCATTGCGCCATGCACAAAATCCCGATATTCAAAAAGTGACATGCAAATGGGGCCATAATTCATGCAAGGCACAGGGGGGTCCATTTGCATCTGATTATGGCCCCATTAGCATGCAGGTGCGCCGATCCCCGAGGACTTGCACCCGGCGCCTGCCAGGCAGCAGCCGGCGGGGACCGATGCCCCTGCAGCCCGATCGCGGGCAAAACAGTGTAAATCCCACCAGCCCCCACTGGCCCGATCGTGGGCATAGTTTAATCCCCACCAGCCCAATAAGTGGGCATGGTTTAATCCCCCACCAGCCCGATTCACGGGCAGCAATGTATCTCCCCAACACATCCCTGGTGGTCCAGTGGACCGTAAATCCGATCGGCGGGGATGGAATAATAACCCCAGACACATCCCTGGTGGTCAGTGGACCGTAAATCCTGATCGCGGGATGGAATAAATAAAATACCCCCTCCGAACACATCCCTGGTGGTCCAGTGGACCGTAAATCCCGATCGCGGGATGGAATAAATAAAACACCCCCTCTAACACATCCCTGGTGCCTAGTGTCCCCACCCCACCACCACGAAGCCTCACCTCGCCCCCAGCGGCGGCAGGTGGCAGCATCCACCGCTTGCCGCCCGCCGGCTGACTGACTGCCTGGTAGGTCTGCATGCCCATTGGTGCAGAGCACGAGCCAATGGGCATGCAGCCCTACCGGCCAGTCGGTCGCGGGTGGCGAGATTGAAAGCGGAGTGACTCGCGCTGCCAGCTGGCTGACGGGGAGAGGTGGTGAGGGCTTTAATGATGGGTGGTGCGACCTGGGCACACGAAGATCTTCGAGGAATGTTGTTTATTCCATCGTGAGATTTTTGATCCATTGGACACACGGCTCTGCGTTGGGGAAGTTTTGTTATTCCATCCCACGATCGGGATTTTCGGTCCACTGGACCACCAGGGATGTGTTCGGGGACACATTGCTGCCCGTGATCGGGCTGGTGGGGGGAATTAAACTATGCCTACGATTGGGCCAGTGGAGGTGGTGGGGGATTTTACACTCTGCCTGTGATCGGGCTGCAGGGAGGGCACAGGGTGTGGGATGAGGCCAGCCACAGGTGACAGCTGCTGTGTTGTGCCCTGCAATGCAGCAGCTCACCTGTGGGTGGCCTCGACTTGGAGTTTTTTTTTTGGCCCAAAGTTGTGCAGGCGCAGGTTGGGGGTTGCGCCTGCACAACTCTGCACAGCCTGGCTGAATATCAGGCTGTGCAGTTTATGTATGGTTCCTCCCCCTCCAGTTCAGCATGCATTCATTTTCATTACGCTGTTGCTCAGCATATTTTCTGTGGCGCAACTGCCTCCTGCTGAATATCGTAGTATGGAACAAGTTCGGACTTGCGCAGGCGCAACCCTGTTGTACATGGTGCAACCCTTTTGAATATCTGGCCCTTTATGCTTTCTGTGACCGAGTCATTTCATTTATAGATAACCATGGGTAAATTACCAGGTCTGAGCTACATCTCTAAAGAAGCAGGTTACAGTTACCATATCTAAGGCAAGGTGCTCTCAAATGTAACAGAAGGGGTGGGTTATTTGGCCCTTCAGTAAGCAGTACTGTACTGTGTAGGCAGTGGCTCTGGTGGGACTCAGATCTAGAGATACCCCAAATGAGGTTGTGGATGACTGAGTGAAGGGAGCATATCAAGGTAAGCCTTTTAGGTATCTGGAGGGTTGTGGAAACTGGTAGCAGTTGCAGGCTGAATTCTGGGAGAAAACTGATCTGTGACAAACTGGTTGGCAGTGGTTGGCATCTAAAATGGACTATCAATAAAAAGGTTATTTGCCCAGTCACAGAACAGGATATACAAAAGGGGATACTGTATATCTTCTACCATTTGTATTTTGTTGTAAGAGTAGATCACTAGAAGACGCTATGTCTGGGCCACGTGGGAGATGCACAGTGGCAGACCTTGAGGAGCTGAGCTGTGCAAAAAAGAAGACTTGTCCATGTGAACGGTCAGCCATCTGCAGAACTCACAGACATCCTCAATAAACGTGGCCAAGGAAACTGCAAAAGTGGTCACTGCTAGCCCAAGTTGTGAGACTGACGCTAGGGAGTGTGCAAATGAACCAGAGCCAATACAAGCAGATCGGAAACAAATGTTGAAGCTGGAGCTCACCCTGGTTAAGGTGAAGGCAGATGCAGAGGTGCAGAGGACAAAGTTGGAAGCTGAGGAGCAAGAAGGGCAGCACTAGCAAGAGACCCAGATGACAGATAAATAGTGAGAGCAGCGAGAAGTGAGAGCAGCGAGAAAACCTGAGAGAGGAGTGAGAGTGTGAATATGAGAGTGAGATGGAGTTTCCATGCCAGAAGACAGTGCCACAAACCATCAATATTGGCAACGACCCAAGAAAGTAAAATTAATTCCAAAATGTTTCCCAAGTTACAGGAGTGGGATGATCTTAATAACTAAGTAGTAAATAAAGTAGCTATTAAACAAATGTCTCATTTATGCAGGAAGTCCAACCAAACTCTTAGATATTTATAAGAATCCACTTGTTGCAAAGTTGTCATTGGTTGTTATTTTAAATACTGTACTTACAGAGTGGTGCTTCATTTATTTCCATACACTATAACCTGAGATTTTTTTTTGTTCAAAACTAATTTGTGTCTACTAAAATAATGCTACATGTTCAAAAAATCATTTTGTAACTTCAAGCTTAGTTTCTTCTGCTGACCTTCCTTACACATATAGTATTGTGTCATCAGCACACAAATTATGTTGAGTGTTCTGCAAAAGAGCCCGCCATTATCTGAATACAAACTGAACAATACTGACCCCAACACAGATCTCTGTGGGATGTCAGATTTAACAGAATCAAACTGGGATTTTATGTATTTTTTTTCCATACATACATTTTCATTTTTCGGTTTTACTCCTCTTCCCCTCCCCCCCAGGCCACAGCATACACATGTGTGAATGTGCGTTGAGGTGCATGCACACACCAGGATCTGATGGCCCCTTCCGCCCCTCCCTAGACTTGTGCCATTACTTCTGACCACCTGCACTACTCACTGGACCTCTACCCAGTGGGAGAGGGACTATGGTGGAGTGGGCATCCACTCCTATGGAAGGGAGAGCCATAGCTCAATTCCATTCAAACCCTTCCCCCCAAGTCAGCACCCCGGTGGCCCAAGATCATTCTTGAACCTGGGTCATTGGTGTGGCATGAAGTAAGGCCCCTCAGCCCTCTGTGCCACCAGGCCAGCTAAACTGGGATTTTATGTCTTTTTAAGGTTACCATCTGTTGCCCCCCCAAAGAGGTAGTCATGAAATTAACATAATACCTCCTGGTCAAGGCCAACCAATTCCAGTTTCTCAAGCAGGATGTTACAGTCTAAAGCATCAAAAGCTTTTTTTTTCCCCTAAAGAAGTGTTTATGCTCCTTCAGTGGGCCGCTGCTAGTATCCACCACCCTACCAGTCTCTGGGAGTCATTCAGAGTCTTGTTAAGCTCTGTGTGCCCCAGCAGACCCCCAGGAGCGGGCCTGAAAGCATCATCTTGTGTCAGCCCCTAACATTTTCCTGTTTTTTCTCCCAATTACCTGGGGGCCCCAGACAGGGAGGCACATGTGCATGGAGGCACGCATGCACCCTCTTGCTCCAGTGATGGCCCCATCCTCCCTCCCCATTGGCCTAGCACACCTGGCTTCCCTCAGCTACACTGCCTTCTGGCCTCCACCATGAGGCAGTCAAGCACTGAGGGAGTTCAGGCTCCATCCCCAAAGAGGAGATCTGCCTGATGGCAGCTCATCCTGCTCTGCACCCTCCCTCCCTGTGCCAGCCTCTGATGACCCATGCTTGCTCATCAACACAGGTCATCAGCATGGTGAGAGATAAGGCATCCAGTGCCTCATCTGTCTATGCCACTGGGCCAGCTAAAAGCATCAAAAGCTTTTGATAGATCAATAAATATGGTCATGACCAGAAGGCTCTTATCCATGGCCATCTGAATATTGGATGTAACCTCAACCAGGGTTAAAGCGGTGTTGTGCTTTGCATAGAAAACCCGACTGGAAAGAATTATGTGGGTTTGGGGTTTTCAGATGGTTCTTTAATTGAATTACAATTATTGTTTTGAAGACCCTGGAAACTTCAGGACGCAGAGATATAGGTCTGTAGACTTTGCTTTTAAAATCTTTTGAGAGAATGTCTGGCAATTTGAATTGGCTAGAGCTTATTGGGTAGCTCACCTTTTTCCATTTCTTAGGGGCAGGACATTAGAAGGCTTCACCAGGATGGAGAATGAAGACTATATGGACTCTAACAAAGTGAAAAAATGCCTTGTTAAAATGTTCTGAACTCCAAGACAGTGATTAAATACACAATGGGCAAGCCCTAGGCATAAAGGCAATGGGCACAAGATGCATGATATGTACAACTGCATGCCTCTACATGGTGCCTGTCCACAGCCCTGCCACCTGGTACAGAGCTGCATGGGGCAGTTCGAAGGATACAGATGAGCATCCAATAGGATCCCCATTCTGGGTCCTGAAGTGAAACCCCTTTTCTGCACAAGCAGAGGATTCTTGGAATGCATGGGAGTACTGGTCTTTTAAAGTATAGGCAAGTGCCTTAATTGCTGTGACCAAACCTCCCTGTCAGATCAGTGAACTGTGGCAGCACAGTCACTCAGAGAACATGTAACAGATATAGCAGGATCCCTGCTGCTGCATCCTGCGCTTCCTTGCCCAGTACCTCATGGCTTTGGACTAGCACAGAGTGTAGGCACACCTGCAGACATAACCCAGGACTGGCTATGTGTGTAGTCATTCAACTGGCTGGGGGATCCAGTGCGGAAGGAATGCACATCCCTTTCATGCAACTGTGGAAGGGTCCACGAGATCACGAGTGCACAGGATTGATGCTTAGCATTGCCTACGTGCCACTGATTTGCAGCATGTAAGCAATCCATGCCTTCATGTATAGGTACCATGAATATTCATGATCCACATTAGAATACCAGTTAACAATGTACTGCCTTGGGGACAGTGATTAAGCTAAACATGTCTATATTTCATTGTCTTTTTCAATAAATCAATGAGTGAAGTTAAAAAATATATAAAAACATGAGAGAAGAAAAGAGGTTGGGGAAGAGGGCCAGTTACACAGGGGAGATACAAAAACTTGGTATTTGTCACTGATAGCATTCTCAGTTTTGTGTATTTTCAATTGCCAGATGAGCTATTGTTCTAGAGCAGCTTTCAAAGTTGTAACTCTGTTTCATAAGCTGGGATGCGACAGGTGATTTATTTCCTTTGCCAAACTGTGGATGTGTAGAAGTCAACTACAGCACCAATGCCTATAACATATTTTAGTTATTATTTAAAGTCACCATGGCCAGCTTGGGAATAAACATTATACAAATTTTAGAAGGAAGGAACAAAAAGGGGGAGGGAGTGGGCAGGGGTACAAAAATATACAAGTTAGCCAGCCTGGGAGTGGGTCCCAAGATGACAGCCTGGGTAAAGAATTGGCTGGAGAATAGGACACAGAGAGTAATAGTAAATGGAGTCCACTCAGAAGAAAGGAGGGTTACTAGTGGGGTACCGCAACGTTCAGTATTAGGACCAGTCCTCTTCAATGTCTTTATAAGCGACATTGCAGAGGGACTGGAAGGAAAAGTATGTCTCTTTGCAGATGACACAAAGATCTGCACCAGAGTTGATGCACAGGGTGAGGTGGAAAGGATGAGAAGGGACATGGTAAGGTTAGAGGAATGGTCAAATGTATGGCAGCTTAGATTCAATGCTAAGAAGTGCAAGGTAATGCACCTGGGAAACAAAAACCCAGGGGAAGAGTATACAATGGGGGGTGAGATACTAACAACAACAAAAATGGAAAGGACCTGGGGGTAGTCATATCAGATGACCTAAAAGTGGGCAAGCAATGTGAGAGGGCAGCAAGGAGGGCTGGGGGATACTGGGATGCATAGGGAGACATCACCAGTACAAAACAGGAAGTTATTATCCCTCTGTACAGACAGCTGGTGAGACCCATCTGGAGTACTGTGTGCAGTTCTGGAGACCCAATCTCCAAAAGACATAGACAGGATGGAAGCTGTCCAGAGGAGGGCAACTAAAATGGTGCAGGGTCTGCACCGGAAGACATATGAAGAGAGATGAAAGGAGCTTAATATATATAGCCTCGAGGAAAGGAGGGAGAGGGGGGACATGATAGAAACATTCAAGTACCTCAAGGGAATCAACAAAGTCCAAGAGGGTAGCATCTTTCAAAAAAGAGGTGTGCAAGAACAAGAGGCACAATTTGAAGATGGGGGCTCAGAGGTAATTTAAGGAAGTATTTTTCACAGAGGGTTGTGGATGCATGGAATGGCCTTCCAGAGGAGGTTGTAGAGTCAAAATCAGTGGTGGAATTCAAGCATGCATGGGACAGTCATAAGGCCATTCTAGGGGGTGGGAGTAGGAAGAAGTAGGCTGCTGGTTAACTAGGATCTGCAGCTTATCCAGTAGGTAGGGAAATGGGCAGACTGGGTGGGCCAAGCGGTCCTTATCTGCTGTCAAATTCTATGTTCTATGTTTCTATGAGGGAGTACAGTGAAATATAGAAGAAACATAGAATTTATTGGCAGATCAGGACTACTTGACCCACTCAGTCTGTCCACTTTTCTCTACCTATAGAGCCACTGCAGGTCCTAATTGATCTCTAGTTCTTTCTTACTCCCTCCATTCCTTTCCACTAAGATTTCCTTATGCCTATCCCTTGCATTCTAGAAATTTACCACTGTTTTTGCCCCATGAAAGAAGTGTTTATCATAGTCACTGTCCTCAAGGGGATGCATCAGAGGTGCAGCTGAGTAAAATTAATGTTTTATATGACAGATTTGCTTGTTACATTCTTGGAGCCCTGAGAAGAAAGCAATGCACTGGCTGTGGGGCAGCAGTTTTCCGGGAGACATTCTGGAAACTGTGCCACTGTCCTATTTGCAGGCAACTGTCAGCTCTGAGGGAGGAGATTGCCCACCTCCAGGCTGAACTGGCAAGGACTAAAGAGGCCGCCCCCACACAAAGAGCACCACTGCCACAACCACTGCCTCAGAGGCTGCCAAGTATGAAGAGCAGTTGGACCACAGTGGGTTCTGGGAGGGTGAGGGTGGTGGAACAGAGGCCAAGCCCCCTAGTTGTACCTCTACACAAATCACACACCAGTCTGGCAGAGCAAGGTTCCTCTATGATGGCACCCTCAGTGGAGACCAAGAAGAATGCTGAGGGCATCCACAAGGGAGACCCACAAAAGGATGACAAGGGACACCACAGGGGAAGGAAACAGCTTCTGATAGGGGACTGAATTGTTATGGGGGTAGAGCTGGGGAAGGGAAAGGAGAGGGAAGCAAGGTGCCTGCCTGGTGCCATGGCTTGGAGGGACAAGAAGCGAATCCTCACAATTGCAGAAGCAGCATCACAGGAGAGGGAACTAGATATCATTGACCACCTTGGGACAAATGACCTAGCTAGGCATGGAATAAGTATAGTGCAGGATGAATTTGTGGAGTTGGGGAGGGGCCTCACACAGGTAGCAAGCACGATTACCTTCTCAGAGGTTCTGCCAGTCCATGGCAGGGGTGAGGCTAGGGTACTGCACACCCTGCAGTTTAATGAATGGTTGCAAAACTGGTGCAGAGCACAAGGCTTTGGCTTCATTGAGGACTGGGGTACACCTGGAGAGATGAAGGTCTATACTGGCACCATGGTCTGCATCTGTCCATGAAGGGAACCAAGCTCCTAAGTGACAGGTTTAAATGCTTCCTTGGCAAGCTTTTAAACTAGCCAAATGGGGAGGTGATGATAAGAGGCAGGAAATTTCAAGCCTCCCTCCACAAAACATGGCAGGTAGTAAGGTAAACATTGAGGTACAGAGCTCAAAAGAGGGCAGGACAGGGGTAAATGGAAAAATAGACAAGGGCAATAAGAGCAGGGATGGGGGAAAAAAGGATATAGCCAACATTAAATGGAGGGCAATGAGTACCAATGCCCGTAGTCTGGGAAACAAGTTTCCTGAGCTAGTAGCCCTGATGGAAGATGAAAAATTGGATATTGTGGCAGTCACAGAAACATGGTACACAGAGAACCATGACTGGGATGTCAACATACTGGGGTACACAGTCTACAGAAGGGACAGGGAGGGTAAAAGAGGAGGTGGAGTAGCTCTATTCGTAAGGGAAGGGATCAAAGCTACAGAACTAAAAAGTAAAGGGGAGGACAAGAGGCACTCTGGGTCACCTTGGAGACAGGGAATGGCATCACAATCTGCACACGGGTTGTATACAGACCCCCGTCTCAAGGGGAGGAAAAAGACAAGAAAATGATGGAGGACATTCTCAAAATGGCTGAAAAGGGGGAGATACTGTTGATGGGGGACCTGAATATGCAAGATGTTAACTGGATAATGTGAACTGCAGCCACATCCAAGAGCAGGGTCATTCTCAATGCCCTGCAGGGGGCAGGCCTTAGACAGCTAGTGTTGGAACCCACTCGGGAGGGAGCAATACTAGACCTGGTACTTACAAATGTAAAGAGGATCACAAATTTAGAAGTCAGTAGACATCTGGGAACAAGTGACCACTGCACAGTGTGCTTCACAATAAGCACAACCATGGAGACAAGCCATACAAAAACAAGGATACTGGACTTTAGAAGGGCCGACTTTGGCAAAATGGGTGAATACCTGAGGAATGCACTAGCACATGGCCAAAAAGGGGGTGGAAGAACAATGGAGAAAAATCAAAACTGCTATTATAGAGGCAACAAGCCTTTGTGTGAAACAAATAAAGAAAACAAAGCAGAATAAAAACCACTATGGTTCTCAAAAGAGGTGGCAGGGAAGGTTAAGTAGAAAAAGGCTGCATTCAAAAAGTATAAGGAATCACAGAAGGAGCACGACAGGGAACTGCATCAATTAAAGCGGAAAGAACAGGGGAAGGCAGTCAGAATAGCAAAGACCCAAACTGAGGAAAAAATAGCCAACTCAGTTAAGAATGGGGATAAAACCTTCTATAGGTACATTAGGGAGCATAGGAAGGTTAAGGGAGGAATAGTGAAGATTAATAAAGGAGAGGGGAGGTGGGCAGAGGGAAACAGTGAAAAGGCAGAGATACTGAATGAATACTTTTGCTCAGTATTCACAAAAGAAGATGAGGAGAAGTTACCTAAACCAGACAATAGAAGCACTCTGGGTAGGGGGGTTGACACCAGTCCATTTACAGAAGAAAGAGTCCTGAAAAACTCCTAAAACTCAAGGTGGACAAAGCAATGGGGCGGACGAATTCACCCCAGAATCCTAAAAGAACTAAGGGAGGACCTAGTGACACCACTGACCACACTTTTTAACAAATCATGGGAGGATGGAGTGGTACCTGAGGACTGGAGGAGGGCAGATGTGATTCACCTTCACAAAAGTGGGAGCAAGGCAGAAGCAGGAAACTACAGACCTGTAAGTTTGACCTCAGTGGTAGGGAAAATGATGGAATCACTTCTGAAAGAAAGAATTGTTGAGTACCTAGAGGCCAGCAGGGCACAGGACCCAAAGTAGCATGTATTTACAGCAGGAAGGTCATGTCAGATGAATCTAATTGATTTTTTTGACTGGGTGACCAAAGTAATAGACCAGGGAGGGGCTGTGGATATGGCCTACCTAGACTTTAGCAAGGCATTTGACACAGTCCCACACAAAAGACTAATAATCAAGTTAGCCAGCCTGGGAGTGGGTTCCAGGGTGGAACCTGGGTAGCAAACTGGCTGCACAACAGGACACAGAAGGTAATAGTGAATGGAACACATTCTGAAGAAAGGGGTTACTAGTGGAGTACCTCATGGCTCAGTACTGGGTCCAGTCCTCTTTAACATCTTTATAGGTGACATTGCAGAGGGTCTGGAGGGAAAGGTATGCCTCTTTGCAGATGACACAAAGATCTGTAACAGAGTTGATACACAAGGGGGATAGAAAGGATGAGAAGGGACTTGGCAAGGTTGGAGGAAAGGTCAGACATATGGCAACTTAGATTCAATGCAAAGAAGTGCAAAGTAATGCACCTGGGAAACAAAATCCCAGGAGAAGAGTACACAATAGCAAGGGAGGTACTAATAACAACAAAAATGGAAAGGGACTTGGGGGTAGTCATGTCAGATGACCTAAAGGTGGGTAAGCAATGTGAAAAGTCAGTAAGGAGAGCCAGGGGGATACTGGGATGCATAGGACGGGGCATCACAAATAGAAAAAGGGAAGTGGTTATCCCTCTGTAGAGACAGTTGGTGAGACCCCATCTGGAATACAGTGTGCAGTTTTGGAGACTCCATCTACGCAAGGACATAGACAGGATGGAAGCAGTCCAGAGGAGGACGACTAAAATGGTGCAGGGTCTGCATCAGAAACCATATGAAGAGAGACTGAGAGAGCTTAATATGTACACCCTTGATGAAAGGAGGGATGGGGGGACATGATAGAAACTTTTAAGTACCTCAAGGGAATCAACGAAGTCCAGGAGGGTAGATCTTTCAGAAAAAGAGATGTAAGAACATGGCGGGCACAATTTAAAGATAGAGGGGGAATGGCTCAGGGGTAATGTGAGGAAAATATTTTTTCATGGAGAGAGTGGTGGATGCATGGAACCGCCTTCCTGGGGAGGTTGTTGGGTCTAAAACAGTGGGAGAATTCAAACATGCATGGGATAAACATAAGGCAATTGTAGTGGGGGGTTGCAGGAAGTAGGCTGTTGGTTAACTAGAATCTGCAGCTTATCCAATAGGAAGGGAAATGGGCAGACTGGGTGGGCCAAGTGGTCCTTATCTGCCGTCAAAGTCTATGTTTCTATCATTGCCTTCTGTTCTGTATACAAAACTCAATTGGATGAGACTGGACAATAGAAGGAAACTCCATATATTAAATTTTACATATAACATTTATAAGAAATCCCCTTCTGAATTACATATTTCCAGCTCCCGCTTCCCCCAATGACTCTTCCAACCCTTAAACACCCACTGGCACAGATTTCATTCCCATCCCTATCCCCACAATGCACTTGTCTTTTCCCTCCTCCTTCCCCCTCCCCCTCTCCCCTCTCCCACCCCATCTACTTCAGTCGCAAACACTCAACAACACCTACCAATGGCTGCACTCCCCCCAGTTACTTCTTATGTGCACAATTGGCAATGCTTGCCTTTGGCCACTCCCCCATACTCTCAGCCTGATTGTCGCAGCCAGGATACCATCCCGAACCTTCTCCGTTGCACTTGTTTGTAACTCTATACTATTAGCATTATGTGATGATAGTTGCTATGTTATACTCTTCTGTATTAGTAAGTTTTAAAGTATGTATAACCTTTATGTAACCTTCCTGTACCCTAGCTAATGTACAGTGATGTACCCTAGTTATTGAGCAATGATGTGTGTATTCTGTATACAATTTTTTGTCTGTTTGTTGACTGACTTGAAACCTTTGAAAATAAGTCCTTGACTCAAAGGTATTAATACTAAACTAAATAAATAAAAATAAACAATAATGTGGCTATAAAAAACAATAAGCTAAATTTAAGATCGTCAGAGGGTGTGGAATTTCAGATACCTACTTTGAATATAAATATAGGAAGATCATCTCTGTTATATAATGGTCCTGATATGTAGCTGGTTAATAAAGCAGCCTAGTCAACCTTTTTGCCATTTTAATAACCTAGTTTAATTTCACTTTAAAGGCATAGCAATGTGGTGTAATGTGTATCAAGTGGCACATTTAATCAATCGAGCAGTCTTTATTTAATCAATCAATCTTTATTTAACCAGGAGAAGCACATTGAGATAAACTAATTTACAAATTGGTCCTGGGTGGATAAAGCACATAAAATTGACACTCTAAAAGAACAAACTTAGGAAAATAATATACAAAAAAAAAAAAAAAGATACAAGGAAGCCAGAATACAAAATATAAAATATATAAAAACAATATGTAACATGAGATATTCAATAAATAATATGAACAATATATACAGCCTAGAGTGGAGGAAAAAAGAGGGGAAGAAAAGAAAGTATGGGGTCAACAATTTAATAGGGGAGGAGAAAGGAAGAGAGGAGTGGAAGCGGATGAAGACACCAAGTGAGTAAGTGGTGCTTGGGAGAGGGGAAGCCAGGAGGGGAGGGGTGAGGTAGGGGGAAGGGGGCAAGGAGGGTGTAAGACTAGATGAGGGTCACTGGGGACTCGAGTCCTACCTAGAAAAGTAAGAGAAGAGGGTAAGAGGAGATAAAGCTCATGAAGGACTCAGGTCTAACCTAGAAGGATAGGAAGACAGATGGGCTTAACCAATCAGTCACAGAATAACAGGATGGTATAACATCAATATGTCAATGTATGCAATGGGGGTGGGCTCAAAACTCATTGAATAAATCCATTTATAACATGGGTTCCTAAACTACTGTCTTCTGATTCGTCCAAACTGGTCACCTGACCATGGATTAATCTCTGATATACCCACAGTTGCATGTTCACATGGCTTTAGTTCATTATTTCTTTAGGTAAAACTTTAACAAAACATTGCTATGTTATAAGAGGGTTAACCCGCTCCAGGGTATGGGTTTACTGAGCATTAATCTATGCCTGGGTGGTTGAAATCACTCGGCTTTGCCTCATAATTCCAACCCACTCCAGATGTGGATTAATGCTCAATAAACCCATACCCTGTTGTGGGTTAATTCCTCCTTATCTTCACCGCCATTGAATAAATAAAACTGTAACATGGCAAAAAGAATAGGATGGGAAACAAGAAAGGTGATAGGATGAATAGCGTCAGGTGGTAGAGGAGCAACACGGCGTTATGAGATGATAGTGCTGTGTTGCTTGTGAAGCACAGAAAGCAGCCACAGGAGTAAAAAGAGCAGTAGAAAAAGAGTAGAGCAGAAGAAATGGAAGTGACCAAGTTCTGAAGTGGCAAGTAGGTATGCTAGAGTAGTAGTAGGAGAAGTGTGATTGAGGGACAGGGGCAAAAGAGAGAACGGGGGAAGTAGAAAACAGAGATGGAGAGAGAAAAAATAATGTTGAGTTTATGTGGCAGAACAAGTATGGAAGAATGAGTAGACGAGCAGTGAAATAGCAAGGACGGAACCAGAACTGGAAGTATTGCACAGCAGTCAAAACACAGCACCGAGCACAGACAGAATACAGGAACCTGCAGAAGAAGTAGCCAGGGAGAGAGGATGGAATGGAGTGGAAGACAGAGCAGCACAGAGAACATCGGGCAGTGCATTCAAATTGAACGACTTCACCATTTATGGGATGGTGAACTTTAATTATCCAGGATGAAGCACAGACAGAGCAGACACCACAGATAGTCGACAAATGTGAGTAGTCAAAATAAGCAAGTATTACAAAGTGAGTGTCAGCAGGCAAAGAATAGGAGCAACGCGCACCAACCCACAGCACTTCTATGCAAATGAGATACACAGCTACAGGGTCAAGCAGTGAAACAGCAACACAGCGGTCATCCTAGCAGCAATAGTAAATGAACAGCAGCTAAGAAATCTGCCAAATTCAGCGCAATCGTTAAGAAATCCATAATTGTTGTAGTATAGCAAAAATAAAAAAAAAACCATATATGTATGTAAGAGAGGTTCATTGACAGTTGTAAAAGTAACAGTAAAAACAACTGATTAACTTTATTCATGTCATTGTTTATTGTATAACATCACCAGAAATATATCTCTGACATCTAGAGGCATGAGCAGACCACGTTACAAGCGCATTAATCCACTCCGAAGGTGGCATCAAATGGGAAGTTAATGCATGGTTGGTCAGTTGTAGATACTCGGTCTGTGGCCTCGTGACACAATGGCCCCAACCATGCATTAACTCCCCATTAGATGCCACCTTCATTGTGGATTAATGCTTACTTTATCCATATAGTAGCTGTGTCACAATCATTCTGGAACTCCTATAGAATGTTCGGCCTCAGCAGCAGTACTACCCATATTCAAATGCAAATAACTTTAAAATGAAAAAGATAGCATAGTACTGTCAGCATGAAAGTTGTTCAGCACAAAATTATCTACAAAATGAGTGGTGTTTCATTAATAGATACCTTATAGATTATTTTATGATTAGCAAAAGAGAGCAGAAAATGCAATTTTCTGTTCACGTTTTTGACAAACATATGAGAAAAAAGATAAGCAATCAAAAGCAAATGTCCCTGCACTGACAGAAAGCATCCCTATTACATAAATTAATTATACAATGGTGAGCTGTCAGGTAAATGATTTATCTACACTTGTGCTGTTTGACTTCAGACACCTCACTCATAGCATACACCACTTGTGAGGTTACCCGAGGTCAGACAGCATTTGTGTAGATAAATCACTTATCTGACAGCTTTCCATTGTATATCCCATATATATCAATATATAAATAAATTATAACATCAATATATAAATGTATATAAATAGATAGTTGTACATCAGTATATGTGATAATATAGCATTAAGTGAATATGCAAATATGAAAGCTGTATGTGTTTTAAAGGCATAAAAATATGTATGTATTTATAAACTTTTTTTTATTATTGTAACCAGGTTCATCATGTAATGATACCCATTGAAAATTAGTTGTGGCTTAATTAAGCAATAATGCCCAACAGGGTGTGTGTCGTGCTGGGATAACGTCACGCCTCAGGTGGTTGGGCACAAGGCCGCAGGCCGAGTGTGTCCAACAACTGAGGTGTGACATTATCCCAAATGACACACACCCTAGAGGGCATTATTGCTATTATACAATGGCTCAATGTTATATACAAAATAAAAAAAATAGTTTTAAAGAATGGTTTTACTAATGTGGAAAAATATTTTTGTTTCTTAAGAGGAGATGCAAAAAAAGAAGGGATCATTGGGATGGTCTATATTGGTTCACAGTGCTGAGACTAGACCCGTGATGTTGTGCTGGGATAACATCATGGGTCCAGTCTGAGACTGACCAATCAGAGACCAGGATTCTTTCTTGCCATTGTATAATGGGGAATAACCATATTCATGTACAAGTATGTTACATTGAATAAAAATTTTACTACATACTATTACTACTAAATAAGTTTGTTCTTAAAAACCTCCAGTGTGTGCTCCATTTTCTTTTGTTTGTACTTTGCAAAGCTGCATCTAGTGTACTGTAACAAGAAGCACCTTTAGAGGTGGGTGTGCTCTGTATTTTTTTAATTTTAAAATGTTTTGAACTGACCCCCAATACCTATAGACAAAACTTAAGAGGTTTGAGGAATGCACTGGGAGATCGCTATTCTGAAATATGTGTACAACTAGGCAATCTGTTAGCGCGATGGTGAATGGATGCAAAGGCAAGCTCTGTGAAACAGATAAATGATTTGTTCCTTAGGGATCAATTTCTCAAGGCTCTACCAGATGGGTTGAGAATATTGGTGCTGGATAAGACTCTGAGCTCCACAAAGGAGGCATCCAAGAGCAACGATTAGTTCATATCCAGATGACCATACACTCAGCACAAAAACAATAGGGGATAGACCTCAGGTGGCTTTAAGGGAACCTCATGGAGGTAACCTAACGGAAGCTAACCTGTGCCTGAACAAAAAGGGAAGCTGAATGGTTTCAAAGGTAAGGAGTTACTGGAATACAGATGCTACATCTGTCAAAAACTGGGAAGCCTTTCATATGACTTTCTGAAAAATATAATAAAAGTGGTTAATGCAGCAGGAGGGGGTAGATATGGAAGCTTCCAGCAGCTAGTGGCCTCTACCCACAGTGCAGTTTCGACTAACTCCCCTTCAAACATGCACCTTGTGTTAGTAAATGGGATGGTAACCCAGAGACTGAGGGACATTGGGTTCTCCATTTCAATGGTAAAACAGGTTTTGATTCACAAGGAACAGATCTTGCCAGACCAGTTTTCCAGAATTAGAGTGATGTGTCATGCGGTCTCAGTGCCAGTGGCCCAGATCTTTCTAAGCTGAGAAAGTGGCAAGGGCACCAACATTGTGTGCATCGCTATCCATAGTAAAGCTAGGGAATTGGTCCCTGAGTACATAGAGGGGACAGTGCATCTGGAAGCTACCTCTTCCTCCACAGCAAGGGACATTATAGATGAAGAATGAGTGGAGAGCAACAGTTCTGAGCCACAACAACAAACGGGGAGAGCCCAGCCATGGTTGACTCTCCCACAGGACAGTGTGATTTAGAGAAGGTAAGGTGTGCAGATCTGGGGAGAGCTCAGCAAGCTGACTCTTTCCTACAGAAAATAAGGAAGTTATCAACCAGGTGGCAGGTGACTCTAACGGTTTAGAGAAAAGGAAAGTATACTAGGAGAATGGGCTTCTATATCGTGATAGGTTCCAAAGGGAGGACCAAAGAAGGGGTACTCCAGCAGATAGTAGTTCATAGGGAATACAGGAAGCAGCATCTGGCCTTAGGCCAGGGTATAAACTTTTCTGGATACTTAGGTGTCAGCTGTTCAGAAATGCGGCTGATGAGCAAACTGTACCGGCCCAGTCAAGGAGAAAGTCCAGAGGGGGTATTGCTAAGATCAAATGGGATATGGGGGAATATGTGGAGAAGGGCCAATGAAAAGCATCTATCTTAAATAGATACTTCTGCTCATTATTTACTGAGGAGAAGGTAGGGCAGGGCCAATGGCTCAGTACCATGGACACAAGGGGGAAGGAGGTGTGCACTAGTCCCTTCACAAAAGAAAGGGTCCTATAAGAGCTCGCTAAACTCAGGGTGGACAAGGCAATGGGACTTGATGGCATACATCCCGGTGTACTAAAGGAGCTAAGGGTGGAACTAGCAGAGCCATTAGCAGAACTGTTTAGTGTCTCTGAGTACGGGAGAGGTCCCAGAAGACTGGATAAGGGCTCATGTGATCCTGCTCCACAAGAGTGGTAGCATAGAGGAGGCAGGGAACTACAGACCAGTCAGTCTTACCTCAGTAGTGTGCAAGATTATGGAGGCACTCCTTAAAGAAAAGATAGGGCAACACCTGGAATCCATAGGAGCACAGGATCCAAGACAGCATAGGTTTACAACAGGAAGGTCCTGTCAAACTAATCTCATAGATTTCTTTGACTGGGTAACCAGAGTGGTGGACCGAGCGGGTGCAGTTGATGTCACCTACCTTGACTTCAGCAAAACTTTCAATACTTTTCCACACAGAAGATTGATTAATAACCTGGGTATGCTTGGGGTGGGGTCAGAAGTTGGTCAACTGGGTGGCAAACTGGTTGGTAGGCAGAAAACAGAGAGTGGTGGTAAATGGTATACAGTCAGAAGAGATGCAAGTCACAAGTGGGGCACCTCAGGGATCAGTCCTGGGGCCAGTCCTCTTCAATATCTTCATCAGTGACATTGCAGATGGACTGGAGGGTAAAGGTTGTCTGTTTGCAGATGACACCAAGATCCGCAACAGAGTAGATGATCTAGATGGGGTGGGCAGAATGAAGAGATCTGGATAAACTGGCAAAATGGTCAGAAGAGTGGCAACTGGGGCTTAACGCAAAGAAGTGAAAGATCATGCACATAGGGGAGAGAAACCCTGAAGCCACATATCGGTTAGGAGGGGAGTTGCTGACAGTCACAAGGGAAGAAAGAAACTTAGGCATCATCATCACAGTTGACCTAAAATCATTCAAACAGAGCACTATAGCAGTAGGTAAGGCTAGAGGGATGCTGGGAAGTATTAGGAGTATCGCAAGTCATAAGAGGGAAGTAATAATCCCCCTTTACAAGACACTGGTTAGGCCCCATCTGGAGTATTGCATGCAGTACTGGAGGCCACACCTTCACAAGGACATTAACCAAACTGAGGCAGTCCAGAGAAGGGCAACCAAAATGGTGCAGGGACTGCATCAGAAAACATATGAGGGCAGATTAACGGAGCTCAATATGTATACCCTAGAGCAAAGGCGGGAGAGAGGTGATATGATCAAAACAGTCAAACATCTTAAGGGCATTAACAAGGTGAAAGAGTCTAACATGATTCAATATAACAAAATAGCAGGAGAAGAAGACATTGCATGAGATTAGAGGAAGGCATTTAAGGGGCAATGTGAGGAAGTTCTTTTTCACACAAAGGGTGGCGGATGCATGGAACGGCCTACCTCAGGAAGTGGTGGATATGAATACAGTGCAGGGCTTCAGACATACATGGGATAGACATAAGGGAGCAATACAGATGAGTATGAATAGATAGGCTATTGACAGAGTACAGGCCTATGGCACATTCATAAGGTAGAAAAAATGGGCAGACTGGATGGGCCTTGCGGTCCTTATCTACTGTCAGCTTCCATATTTCTATGTTTCTATATTTCAGACTACTGCTAGACTTGTCCACAGTGCCAGTGGGTGGGACAGATTGGAGACAAGGCAAATGCAGCTTTGCTTCTCCAGCCTATACTTGAAAAGAAATTTTGACAACTTGCTGTGGACATTGTGGGGCCATTCAGCACCCTAAGTTACACAGGCAAGAAGTAAATTTTGGTGGTCATGGATTACACCACAAGGTAACTAGAGTCCATACCCTTGTCCACCACTGAGCCGGAAAGAGTGGTTGAGGAAATGCAGGGGTTATACAGTCAAGTGACTTTTCTCCAGGACAGCCTGTTGGACCAAGGTACTAATTTCATGTCTGCACTAATCACTAGTCTTTGGGAGAAATGTGGCATGAGGTGGCACAGGGCCTTCCCATAAAACCTCTAGCCTAATAGTCTGGTCAAGTGATTTAATGGGTCGCTTAAGACTATATTAAGGGTGTTCACCAACCAGCATACGAGACAGTGGAACAAGTACTATACTTACCCTATCGCTTATTTGCATACAGGGATGTACCCCAGGAGTCCACAGGGTTCTCACCCTTAGAGCTCCTGTTTGGCCATAGGATAAGGTATCCCCTTGATCTGTTACGGGATGAATGGGAGGGTGAACTTGTTCCCCAAGGGGAAGTCTGTTGTGGAATATGTCCTAAATTTCATTTCATGTCTCAGAGAGCTCATGGGGTTTACTCAAGAGCACTTAGCCACTGTGCAACAGACAGTGTAAGCCATATGCTCTACAAATAACTCTCACCGTACCTCAGTTTAAAATGATAGCAGCAAGCAAAAAGAAATGGCACCAGTGTTAGCTGCAAAAAAACACATTTATTGTGCAAAGCATTGGAATTACTCACAGATAAGCTCAAATAATGACAACACAGCAGCAGCAGGAGAATAAAACCCCTAACCGTATCACCAAGAGCTTCACCCGAAGGGGTGAGTCTGATAAAGCCCTTGGCGAAACAGGTTAGGGGAATTTTTCTCCAGCTGCTGCAATTGGCAATATTTAATCTTATCTGTGTGTAATTCTAATGTTTTGCACAATAAATGTTTTTTGCAGCTAACTCTGGTGCCAGTTTTTTTTGCTTGCTACTGTGCAACAGAGACAGAAGACGTGGTATGATCATGGGACCAGAGTATGGGGGTACACAGTCAGGCAATGAGTGATGGTACTCATCCCCGTCCAACACAATAAATTACAGGTGGTTTGGTAGGGTCCTAACTCTGTGGTGAGAAGGGTAAATGATGTAAATTAATGGTGGAGTTACCCAACAGGAAGTGCAAGCAGCAAATCTACCTTGTAAACATGATGAAGCCGTCTAAAGACCAGGACAAGATGGTCCTGGCTGTGTGCAGCTATCCAGAGGAGGAGGCTGAAGCAGACCTTCTGCTGGATCTCCTGGGAGAGGTTAAGGGAGAATCCTCAATGGATGTTATCACCCTCTCAAGCAGCTGACACTGGCGCAAGCTGCCAAATTGCATGGGGTGCTGCATACATTTGGGGAAATGTTCATAGGGAAACTGGGTTATACCATGATGATGGCTCACCACGTGGGTACATGATTCCAGGCCCTGCTGAGACAGCCACCCTACAGAGTCCCTGAGAGAGTGAAACATACCATTGATGGGGAGATCAAGGAAATGCTGGCTCCTAGGATAATTCAGGAGTTCAGTAGTCCCTGGGCCTCTCCATTGGAACTGATTCCCAAGAAAGGTAGGACTATGAGGTTCTATATTGACTACAGCAAGCTCAACAGCTATACAGAGTCAGACACATACCCTATGCCCAGAATGGATGAGGTCCTGGAAAGGTTAGGGGCAGACATGTACCTTACCACCAGAGACCTGACAAAGGGTTAGTGCAGGTATCCCAGAACCCTAAAGCTAGAGAGAGGTCAGCCTTTGTCACTCTGTTTAGATTATTTGAGTTTTGAGAACTGCCATTCAGGATGAAGAATGCACCAACAGCCTTTCAGTAGCTTGAGACCACATTCTATCTGGGACAGGAGACTTTGCTCTGGCATTCATGAACAACAGTGCCTTCCAAATCCAAACATGGGCAGAACACGTCGGATACATTACTGAGGTGCCCACTGACTGAAGGCTGCACAGCTGACAGTCAAGGCGAAGAACTGACAAGTGACAAATAGTAATGGCAGAGGTGTCATACTTTGGTTGCAGGGTAGGGAGTGGGTACATCTGGCCTAATCCAGTAAAAAATAAGGCCACACAGGGATGGCCCATGCTCACAACAAAGAGGAATGTACAGGTCTTCCTTAGGATGCCAGGCTACTACTGAACACTTGTGCCAAACTTCAGTAGCATGTCCAAACCCCTGTCCAATCTCACAAAGAAGAAGATGCCAGAAAACAGTTCAGCGGGATGTATCATGGTGAAACACTGTAACTCTAGTTAAAGAAGGCATTGTGTTACACAGCTGCGCTTGTGAGCCCTGACTATTTTCTGAAGTCCATTGTGCATGTGAGCAAACAAATGATGTAGTTGCTATATTGGTCCTTGTAAGACCAGATTCAGAAGCAAATGCTTTGATACCTTTTACTGGAACAACATAGATGTTACACAGAAAAGAACAAAGTGCTCTAGCTTTCAGACCAACCAGGTCCTTCTTCAGAAACAGGTCCGAAAGCTAGAGCACTTTGCTCTTTTTTGTGTCACATCTATGTTGGTCCAATAAAAGGTATCAAATCATTTGCTTGTGCATGTGAAGGCATTTGATCATGGGTTAGGCATGGTTCTGAGTCAGGTCATGCACACAGGGGAGGATCATCCAATCGTGTACCTGAGCAGGAAGGTGTTGCCCAGAGAGGAGGCCTACTCTACAACTGTGAAAGAGTGTCTGGGTATCGTCTGAGCTCTGCAGGAGCTACAGCCATATTAGTATGGGAGGGCATTCATGCTGGTCACTGACCACAACCCACTCATGTGGCTCCACAAGACCTTTGGACCAACCCTAAAATTGTTGAAATGGAGCCACATGTTGCATTCCTATAACATTGACATCAGGCACCACAGTAGGTCACAGCATGTCAATGCAGATGGTTTGTCTAAGTAATGACCAGTGACCCAATAAAGAAAAGGAGATGCCTCAAAGAATTAAAAAATTAACAGAGAGAAAAAACTGGATGCATAGCAGGTAGAGCAAACCTGCTTAAATGAAAAGCAAACATCATTTAAGGTCACTAAATGATTTGCTTTAGATTTTTCCAGGGGATGGAGATGTAACAGATGTAGAAACTCATGAATGTTAATTTTTTATTTTTTTAACATGCTAGTTATGTTGCCTGTAAACTGTTTTAAGTGGGGGATATATGGGCAGAACTGGAAACTGCCTCATATTGCAGTTCCATGACTGGGGGAACTCAGTTGTGTGTGGCCTTTGGTAGAAAAGATTATTTGTACTCACAGTACTAACAAATGGGAGTGTGCAGCAGAAGTCTTCTGATCTAAAAGGCTTCTGTTAAACTTCAATGACTTGGATCCCTTTCTTATCAAAAAGACATGTTTTGAGTGTAAACAGGACCAAGACAGAGGGAGATGGTTTCCTGATTTGTAGCCACTAGGATAACAAAAGGCAATGCACAAAACCTGTTTGGATCCTTTCTAGAAAAGGTTGGTCCCTAGCGATGGAAGCAATGGTCCAGACTGTGATGTCAGAAAGAAAAGTATGACAATGTGGCCATGAGGGCCAGCCAGTCAAAGGCATTTCTCTGTGTTTCCTCTTAAGAGTCAGTTATGTTTCAGGATTTGGAATTAGCAACATCACAGGTCAGAATTTGCCATATACTTCATCATGATCCTTGCTGAGAGGAAGCTTCTTCTACACTTCTTACTAGATAGTTTTGAGTTAGGTTATTCTACAGTAGTTGTGAGTTTGGTTATTCTGTGTGTTCGGGACCCCACAGGGGAAGGCAAAAACTCCTGGTGGGGGACTCAGTTGTTAAGGGGGTAGAACTGGGGGAGGGAAGGGAGAGGGAGGTAAGGTGCCTGCCCAGTGACACAGCTTGGAGGGACAGGAAGTGAATCCTCAGGACCGTGGGAGCAGCTGCACAGAGGGGGGAGCTGGATGTCATTGTCCACCTAGGTACAAATGACCTGGCTGGGAATGGGGTCAGAGCAGTGCAGCAGGAGTTTGTGGAGTTGGGGAGGAGCCTTAGACACGTAGCACACATTGTAACTTTCTCGGAAGTGCTACCTGTCTATGGCATGGGTGAGGCTAGGGTACTCCGCACCACGGGATTCAATGACTGGTTGAAAAACTGGTGCAGAGCTCAGGGATTTGGCTTCATTGGGGACTGGGGGTCCACCTGGCAGGATACAGGCCTATACTGGCATGATGGTCTGCACCTGTCCAGCAGGGGAACCAGGATCCTAGGTGATAGGTTTAAATGCTTCATTGGCAAACATTTAAAATAGCCAAGTAGGGAGGCACTGAAGAGAAGCAGGGCAATCCCAGCACTCCCCTCCCACAAAACAGGGTAGTTAGCAAAGTAGACACAAAGGTACAGAAGTCAATAGGGATCAGGACAGGGGTAAATCAAGAAAAAGGCAAAGGCAGTTAGGACAAGGATGGGCCTAAAAGGCGTAAGGCCATCAAAAAATGGAGGGTGATGTGTACCAATGCGCATAGTCTAGGTAACAAGCTCCCTGAACTAGTGGCCTTGATGGAAGAGGGATGCCTGGCTATCATGGCAGTCACAGAAACATAATACACAGAGAACCATGACAGGGATGTCAACATACCAGGGTACACAATCTACAGAAGGGACAGGGAGGGTAAAAGCAGAGGACAAGTAGCTCTCTACATAAGGGAAAGGATCAAAGCAACAGAATTATAGGGTAAACAAGGAGGGGAGGAGGTACTGTGGGTTACCCTGGAGACAGAAAATGGCACCACAATCCGCAGAGGGGTTATTTACAGACCCCTGTCTCAATGGGAGGCAATGGATAAGGAAATGATAGAAGGAATCCTTAGAATGGCAGAAAAAGGAGAGATATTGTTGATGGGGGACCTGAATATGCCAGATGTTAACTGGAGCACCTTTCCTGTAGCCACATCGAAGAGCAGGGTCATTCTCGATGCCCTACAGGGGGCATGCCTCAGACAGTCAGTGATAGAACCCACTTGGGAGGGAGCAATCTTAGACCTGGTACTCTCAAACAGGGATGGAGAGAGGATCTCAGATTTAGAAGTGGGTAACCATCTGAGAACAAGCGATCACCAAACAGTGTGGTTCACAATAAACACAGCTGTAGAGTCAAGCCATACAAAAGCCAGGGTGTTTGACTTTAGGAGGGCTGACTTTGTCAACATGGGAGCATGCCTCAGAAAAGCACTAGCAAACAGGCAAGAAGGAGGGGTGGAGGACCAATGGGGAAAAATCAAAACTGCCATTACAGAGGCAACAAGCCTTTGTGTAAAGCAAATCAAAAAAACAAAATGAAGGAAAAGTCACTATGGTTCTCAAAAGAGGTGGCAGGGAAGGTTAAGGAGAAAAGGACAGCATTCAGTAAATATAAGGAAACACAGAAGGAGCAGGACAAGGAACTATAAAAGTTAAAGCAGAAGGAGGTAGGAAAGACAGTCAGACTAGCAAAGGCCCAAATTGAGGCAAAGACAGCTAACTATGTTAAGAAGGAGGGATAAAACCTTTTATAAGTACATTAGGGAGCGAAGTAAGATCAAGGGAGGGATACTGATGCTTAATAAAGGGGAAGGAATGTGGGCAGAGGGTGATAGTGAAAATGCAGGGATACTGAATGAATACTTCTGCTCAGTATTCACAGAAGAAGAGGGGGGTATCTAAACTAAACAATAGAAACACACTGGATAGGGGGGTCAATACCAGTCCATTCACAGAAGAAAGGGTTCTGAAAGAACTCTTAAAACTGAAGGGGGACAAAGCAATGGGTCCAAACGGGATTCACCCAAGAATTCTAAAAGAACTAAGGTTAGAACTAGTGACACCACTGACTACCCTCTTTAACAAATCATGGGAGGATGGGGTGGTGCCTGAGGACTGGAGGAGGGCGGATGTGATTTCACTTCACAAAAGTGGGAGCAAGAAAGAGGCAAGAAACTACCGACCTGTTAGTTTGACCTCAGTAGTAGGGACAATGATGGAATCACTTGTGAAGGAAAGAATTGTTGAGTACCTAGAGGCCAGTGGGGCACATGACCCAAGGCAGCAAGGATTCACAGCGGTAAGGTCGTATCAGATGAACCTTCTTTTTTCAGATTTAATAAACTTTATTAATTTTAAGCAGGTACAAAGTGAACTGTTGTTATGACACTTCAAATATACATATCAACAGAATGATGCCAGGTGAAAAAAAAAGGAAAAACAAGAAAGAATGTAACTGGATGTTACAGGAGTTAATTCATAACATATTAAGAGACATATTCTGACACCTTGACCTAGTATAATCCTAGTATAAACTAAGAAAACCTACTTAACTCCCAGCCCTCATATACCCAGCTATATCCCAAGATCCCTCCTCCCCTATCTCCAGAGATTGAAACTAATCCCATCTACAACTGGAACGTTAGCCAATAGGGTTGAAGAAACTGAAATGAGAGTCCCAGTCCAGAGGGGACAAGGTACTCAAAGCAGGGTAAAAAGTAAAGTGAAATACGGGAGCATTTCCTTAGTAGTGACCTAAAGGCCTGCACCAACATTCTCAAACATAATGAGATAGTATATCTTCAGGAGACCAGCCATTACCCAGCATTAATAGTAAACAAAGTATAAAGAGGTTTCCAAACCTGAGAATATCTCATCCTAACATCTTGCAAATTTGCAATAATTCACTCTGCTTGTAATGCGAAGAGTATCTCCCTATACCATTCCAAGTAGCTCAGGGTAGTTTGATCACACCAATGTCTGAGAATAATTTTCTTGGCACATGCCAATATGTGTCAGACAAATCTAATTGATTTCTATGACTGGGTGACCAAAGTAGTAGACATGGGAGGGGTTGTGGACATGACCTACCCAGAATTTAGCAAGGCATTTGACACAGTCCCACACAAAAGATTAATATACAAGTTAGCCAGCCTTGAAGTGGGTCCCAAGGTGGTAGCCTGGGTAAAACATTGGCTGGACAACAGGATGCAGAGGGTAATAGGAAATGGAGTCCACTCTGAAGAAAGGGGGGGTGACTAGTGGGGTACCACAGGGTTCCGTACTGGGACCGGTCCTCTTTTAATGTCTTTATAAGTGACCATGCAGATGGACTGGAAGGAAAAGTATGTCTCTTTGCAGATGACACAAAGATCTGCAACAGGGTCGATATAGAAGGTGGGGTGGAAAGGATGAGAAGGGACTTGGCAAGGTTGGAGGAGTGGTCAAATGTATGACAGCTTAGATTCAATTCAAAAAAGTGCACGGTAATGCACCTTGGAAACAAAAACCCAGGGGAAGGGTACACAATGGGAGGTGAGAAACTGACAACAAAAATGGAAAGGGACCTGGTGGTAGTCATATCAGATGACCTAAAGGTGGGCAAGCAATGTGAGAAGTCAGTAAGGAAGGCTGGGGAAGATACTGGGATGCATAGGGAGAGGCATCACCAGTAGAAAACAGGAAGTTGCTATCCCTCTGTACAAACAGTTGGTGAGACCCTCTTTGGACTGCATGCAATTCTGGAGACCCCATCTCTGCAAGGACATAGACAGGATGGAGGCTGTCCAGAGAAGGGCAACTAAAATGGTACAGGGTCTGCAACAAAAGCCATATGAAGAGATACTAAAGGAGCTTAATATGTATACCCTCAAGGAAAGGAAGGAGAGGGGGGACATGATAGAAACTTTCAAGTACCTCAAGGGAATCAACAAAGTCCAAGAGGGTAGCATCTTTCAGAAAAAGAGATACTGTATGCAAGAACAAGGGGGTACAATTTGAAGATGGGGGGGGGTGGCTCAGAGGTAATGTGAGGAAGTATTTTTTCATGGAGAGTGATGTGAATACATGGAACAGCCTTCCTGAGGAGGTTGTGGAGTCAAAAACAGTGGGGGAATTCAAGAAGGCATGGGACAGACATAAGGCTATTCTAGTAGGGAGTAGGAGGAAGTAGGCTGTTGGTTAACTAGGATCTGCAGCTTATCCATTAGGAAGCGAAATTGGCAGACTAGGTGGGCCAAGCGGTCCTTATCTGCTGTCAAATTCTATGTTTCTATGCTATCTTTGCAAATGTGTTTCTTTTCATCTCTGTAAAAATGTTGTATTCTCCTTGAAATACTGTATTCCCTATAGTCTTTAATGGGTTGTATCATGCAACATATGCAAGAATCAAGCAGTATTAAATGTATAATTCATGCTTTCTTTGACAGAGTCATTTCTGGTATAGATAACCAGGGGTAAACTGGCAAGTCTGTGATCTGTCTCCAAAGAGGCAGAATATGGTTACCATATATAAGGAGGGTCCTCTCTATCTGATGTGCGCACCCGGCATTCCCTAACACACTGACCTACCTTGAGGTTGGTCTGGGTCCTCACGGGTGCAGTACACTGATACAATACCAGAAACAGATTTTGGTGCCTCCACCTGGGGCAGGGGTATATAAAGGCTACTCAGTGTGGCCCTAACTTTCCCCTGGGAACAAGTATTATTTTTCCTCCCACACACTGTTAATTTGTCCCCACACAACAGAAATACACACCAGGCAATAACCATGAACATGAACTGTAAAATGAACTAACCCCCTTTTATTAGGAGGGAGGGGTAGGGAAAGCAAACAAGCAATAACAAATCAGAATACAGTAGGAAACAACAGCAATTTCAGCTTCGCTTGTCTCCTCACACCAGGCTCTACCACTCCCGCAGGTGCACCCGGCCCCCCATAATGGCTGTGGGAAATGATAAATGTCCGTTGCCATGGGTACCTCACCAGGTTGCTGGTAGTTAGCCAGTTAACAATGGGTTGGTGCACTCTAGAACTCTGAGAAAACAACAGTCTGGAACTTGAACCAAAGGAACTTTGGTAAGGAGCCCCAGCTGGATTCCAAAAATTGTGGACTAGATGATTTTTTATAAACTTTTGCCTGGGCTCTTCTTGCAGATTTACAAAGTCTGGCATAGGATATTACCCCCTTTATGGCTATCTAAAGTTTCTAAACCAACTAACTGGGTTTCATAGAACTCCTCAGGGTGGCAGCCCAGAGTTATTCACAATTTTTGAAGAGTTCAGGGGGCGCTGTTGAAGGATACTGATTGGCTGTGCAGCTCTGAATACATGGGAACAGTAAATGCAGGCTGGAAATGTTAAAACTGGCACTGGTTCCATCACCCTTGATGGGTCTTTCATTATCTTCACCCCTCGGGCCTTTTGTTGTCTTCATCCTTCAGGTCTTTCGTCATCTTTGCCCTTCGAGCCTTACGTCATTTTCACCCTCAGAGACAGTGCTCCAGACCCCTCTGGAGGAGAGATCGGACAACCCAGGCTGTAGGTGAAGGATAGCCACCATCTCAGGAGCTTGCAATCTGACCAGGGTACCACCCAGGACATTTTATGGGGTGCACAGGTTCTGCTGGAACTTGAACACAGTTAGGCTTCTTTGCAGTCTAAAACAGCCCTGTTAAGTTGCTTCCCAGCTGCAAAAACAGTTCAGCAGTCCAATAAACTTCCTGTCTGGGAGAAACAGTACAGCAGTTAAAATACATTTACAGGCTGGAAAACAATTCTTATCACTTCCTGCCTGGGAAAATAGGCAAGCAGTTACTCTGCCAGGAACATTTTGGGGCTTGGATGAGCTGATATGCACCACAGCTAGCCTCTGGCTGGTGCCCTCCTCCCACGCAGTCTACATCTCCAAGCTCTTATCAGAACTCCTCCCAGCTCTCAGGGCACAGCCCTTTTTATTGCAGTCCCCAGCTCCCAACCTTATTGGCCCACATTTTCACAAGCAAGTGGAGGATGCCCTTTAACTCTTCTCATCAGCCCTGGCAACAATGAGATTCACAGGGGGCTGCCATGATTGTTTACATTTTGCTGCCTGCCTTTTGTAGCTGCCAAAATTTACCTTAAGCCCACTTAAGGGTAGTTTATTTTATTTTTTTATTTTAGTCTCTGGTAACTGGGTAAAGCCCACTAGGCACAAGTGCCTGTTTTCAGGGATGACCTGGGAGCACGGGCAGTTAAGTGACTTGCTCAGAGTCACACAGTATGCAAGCGGAGGTTGTGAGAATCAGACTCAGGTCTGGTCTGCTGGATGTATCAAGCTCTTTCACACCTCATTTCTCTAACCTCTAGGCTATATGCCCTGGCCCCGTTTGCTGTACTGGGGCCAGGGAAACCCTCAACTTGAGTGGAAGGAGCCCCATTAGCCTTTCATCACTCCAGAAAAAGAAGGCACCCATTTAGCACCACTTATAGCTGCAGGTGCGCTTGTGCACTTCCCTATTGCTGCTACGTGAGCACCCATTACAGCATCACTCTGGCTGGCATAATTGTAAGCCTCCCCAACAATGGACCAGTGGAGTGTAATGGGCATTGGGCATGTCACGCTCTACCAGCCCCCCCACAGGCCCACTCCCTGCCCAGGCTGGCCATGCAGTTGTGCAGAATCCAGTGCTGACAGCTTTGGGCTGGGATGTGCAGCAGGCGCACACCATTCATGCATCCACAGGTGTCTTCTCTTCTTTTTACACCATGAATTTGCACCTTAATAACAAGGTTGTGCTTGAATAGAAAAATCTGAAATTCAGCATGCAGATAGCCAGTCCCAGTATATTTCGTCATTTGAGCAGCTTCAAAGTTCTAGAAGATTGAAAATGTATAAAAATACAAGAGAAAACTCAGCACATCAAAATTAAGAAACTGTTTTGGAAGTTAAGTCTAAAATGTGTGTGGTTGATAGTGTAGGGTGTAAGGCTGGTTCTGCAAAGTGTTTTTTTAATCTTTTTTTAACTATCTTGATTCTGACATTTTTCAATATAAATTATTCATACTGAAGGGTACTAACATAATGCATATGCTACTTATTGTTACCTCACAGTTAAAATAGAAAAATGATTACTTGATTAAAAGATAACAAGCAATATAGTTGAAGTCTTTAAAGTAAAGTCTGTGGCAGTCAATCAAAGTTTTATACCCCTTTTACACACACTGGTCTGTATCGGAATGACATGTTCAGACACACTGTAATGTTACCTTTTCTGTTATGCAAATGTGATGTGCTCCACAACCAAAGTGAGCATTCACCGAAACCACATTCCCTTCTTTTCTGGGTTTGTGGTCATCTGTTTCATTATGCCAGACCATGTAAAAACATCCTGCTTGTCACTGCACCCCAGTTCTTTGTGTTCATGTTATTTCCCAGCCAACTGACATGCCAGAAGGGTAGAGGCACCGATACAGGGCAACGTGTGTAAACGGGACCAGGAGTTGAAAACTGTGAGCGGAGCAGAGCACATTACAAAACAAGCACTACAAATAAGCCCTGTGTAAAAGCACTATTAAATCAATTAAGGGAAACACTTATTTAGTGAATGCAGCAGGCAGGCTGAAAATTAAGAACTAATTACTGTATACAGAAAATTAATAAGCAGGCCATCATATAGCACGTTTAAGATTAATGATATTTATAATGAGCAAGTTTATGGACCCTCCAGCCGTATGCTAAGTCAGTTCTGGCTGGCTATGCCTGGGGTTCAGTGGGGCAGCAGCTGACACACGCCATGCCCCCACTGAGCGCTTCTTAAGCACGTACCCCAATCATCTCTAGTACACCTGTCTGATTGCAGTGGCCATTCTGCTGCTGGCTTCTGGCCACCCACCTGCCCTCCTTATTTTGCCACATAACCACTGCCTGGGGTGCCTCTCTCCATTGAGCCCTCCTGGCCTGCCTGCGCCTCTGTCACTTTTGCTTCTGTGCTCCATCCTGAGGCTCAGCAGCTGCTTTCTGGCTCTTTGTCATGATATAGGAAATGTTCTCTTCTGGTTTGCTCCTTCTGCAGCTCCCTGCTACCTCGGCACTCCTGCCCTGGCTGCATGCTTCCTGTCTGCAATCAGTGTGGGTTTCTGGCATTGCCCAGATCTGCTGCTGACTTCCTGCTCCCCACCTGCTGCTTTTGCCTCCCTGGCTTGCCCCCCATCTGGTCCATGGGGTGCTGGTTGGGGTTGGCTCTTGTTCTTCTGTCTATGTGGAGTGCTTGCACACCTCCATGTCTGGGGTCCATGCTGTCTCCCCTGCAGCCTGCCTCCAACCCTCCCGGCAGTCTCTGTGGTTGTGCTTCACTTCCTGTTTTTGTTTTGGGCTCCTGCTGCCCTCGCACTTGGGTTTTCACCCTACTTCAGCACTCATGGGCTCTGTACACAGCAAGTGGCCTGCTCGTGCTGGGCATTTCTCAAGACTATGCTCTGCTGCTCCATAGCTCCACCAACCTGCCCAGGTAGCTGTCCTTTCATCTTCTCAGCACTTACCTTACCCTTATCATCTACCATTTCTACTATACCAACTACTTTCAGGTAAGCACCTCCCAACCATCAATGGGCACATATCCTTCTGCAGCCAGTCATATGCCCACTCTCAGCCCCTCAAGAGCTCACTATGCTTTCACTTCTCTGACTTTGTCCTGCACCATTCAGTACATGTTTGCCCTCCATTGCTTCATACTGCAAAGATCAATATGCTTTTGCCTATCTGAATTCATGCTGCACCACCCGACCACCTCAAGGGATCAGCTTTCTATATCAACAATGCTCCCTAGGAGCTGTTGCTAGCCTTGCTTGTAGAGCAGAAAGCAGCTAACTAAAAGAAGCTACATTTTCTTCTTAATTTAAAACGTATATCTCAGCAGGAGTCAGTGTCTGTTAAGATTAAGTAGACAGATAACTTTATTAGAAGTAGAAGGGGACTTATTTAGGGTTAAAAAAAAGAAAGAAAAGAAAGAAGGTCAGTGTGTATTCTGTGCAGTGACGGGTACTGTATCAGCTGACTTTGCTAAACCAGTAGGAGGAAAGAGAGCTTACCTGGGGGTGTGGTTTAGACACTATAAAAGAGGGGAGTCAAATTACAACTTCCTGTTGCTAGCCTTTTTTCTTACTAATTGCCCTCCATCCCACCCAAAGCCAGTTCTACTTTTATAGCCACTGGATTTGACTGTCAACAGGAACTTCCTGTTTGCAGTAGGAAGGAAAGGATCACAGAGAAACATTGGTTTTGTCAACCCTAAAGTAGAAAAAGTAGCTCACTCTCCCCCCCAGCTGCTGGTGGTCTGATATTGAGCAAGGAAGAAGGAGGCTACTGAAGAAGATAGGAAGTTGCTGTCCCAGAACAGGAAGGGTGAGAGTTGTAAGGAGAGGAGAGAGTAAGCATCCAGAGAAACAGTAGAGGGGACACAAAATAAGACATGATAGGAGTGGTGCAGTGCAATGGCTGTGGGGCAGCAGTGTTCCGGGAGACATTCTGGAGGCTGCAATGCTGCCCTATTTGCAGGCACCTCTCTGGTCTGAGAGAGGAGGTTGCCCGTCTCCAGGCTGACCTGGCTAGGATTCGTGAAACCTCCTCCCCCACCCAGGGACCACCAGGGCCAATGCCACCACCGCAGAGGTTGCCAAGAAAGAGGAGAGGCTGGACCAGGGTGGGCTCAAGGAGGGAGAGAGTGGTGGAACAGAGTTGCATCCCTCCAGCTGTACCTCTCCACAATTCATTCACTCTTCTGGTGGATAGTGGTTCCTCTATGGAGGCACCTGCAGTGGAGACAAAGGAGGATGCTGGGAACCTTCACAAAGGAGACCCAAAGGAGGGTGGCATGGGACCCACAGGAAAGGAAACAACCCCTGGTGGGGGACTCAATCATTGGGGGTAGAAATGGGGAGGAAGGGGAGAGGGAGGCAGGAGCCTTCCTGGCGCCTAATCGGCTTGAGAGGACAGGAAGCGAATCCTCAGGATCATGGGAGGAGCTGCACCAGGAGGGAGTGGATGTCATTGTCCACCTAGGGACAAATGACCTGGCTAGGAATTGGATCAGAGCAGTGCAAGAGGAGTTTGTAGAGTTGGGAAGAGGTCTAGACAAGTAGGCTGCAGGTAACCTTCTGGAGGTGCTGCCTGTCTCATGGCAAGGGAGAGTAGGGCACTTCTCACCAGGGAATTCAACGAAAGTGGTTGAAAACTGGTGGAGCTCAGAGTTTTGGCTTCATTGGGGACTGGGGAGCCACCTGGAGGGATGCAGACCTATACTGGTGCGATGGTCTGCATCTGTCCAGGGGGGAACCAGGATCCTAGGTGAGAGGTTTAAATGCTTCATTGGCAAGCATTTAAACTAGGCAAGGGGGGAGGCACTGAAAAGAAGCAGGAAAATCCAAGCCTCCCCCCACAAAACATGGTGATTAGTGAGGTAAACACCAAGTTACAGAAGTTATTAGGGAGCAGAACAGATTTAAATGTAAAAAAACGCAAAGGCAGTAAGGACAGAAATGGGGCTAAAAGGGGTAAGGCTATCAAAAAGTGGAGGGTGATGAGTACCAATGCCCATAGTCTGTGTAACAAGCTCCCTGAACTAGTGGCCTTGATGGAAGAGGGTTGCCTGGATATTGTGGCAGTCACAGAAAAAATGGTACACAGAGAACCATGACTGGGATGTCAACATACCAGGATACACAATCTACAGGAGGGACAGGGAGGGTAAAAGAGGAGGAGGAGTAGCTCTCTATGTAAAGGAAGGGATCAAAGCAACAGAACTAAAGAGTAAACAGGGAACAGATGAGGCACTTTGGGTCACCCTGGAGACAGGAAATAGCACCACAATCCGCATGGGGGTTGTATACAGACCCCCATCTCAGGGGGAAGGAATGGACAAGGAAATGATAGAAGGCTTTCTTAGAATGGCAGAAAAAGGGGAGATATTGTTGAAGGGGACCTGAATATGCCAGATGTTAACTGGAGCATCTTTGCTGCAGGCACATCCAAGAGCAGGGTCATTCTTGATGCCCTACAGGGGGCATGCCTCAGACAGCTAGTATCAGAACCCACTCAGGAGGGAGCAATCTTAGACCTGGTACTTTCAAATGGGGATGGAGAAAGAATCTCAGATTTAGAAGTGGGTAGCCATCTGGGAACAAGCGACCACCAAACAGTGTGGTTCACGATAAACACAGCCATACAATCAAGCCATACATAGATACATAGATACATAGACAGTGTTGGCAGATAAGGGCCTATGGCCCACCCAGTCTGTCCATTTGAGCTTGTAAGTTCAGTTTGTTTTCCTAGAAGTCTGTTGCACCTTAACCCTGACCTCCAGAATTCCTTTATGTCTATCCCATGCATTTTAAACCCGTGATTGTTTCAGCCCCACCACTTCCTCTGGCAGGGTGTTCCACTTGTCCACCACCCGTTCTGTGAAAATTCTTTCTCATGTTTCCTCTGAATCATCCTCCTCCAACTTCATCCCATGCCCTCTAGTCCTGGAACATCTTTTCGCTAAAAATAGTGTTTTCCTGCACACTATTCCTTCCTGTAAGATACTTGTATGTCTCTATCATATCCCTCTCTCCTCCTCTCCTCCAGGGAGTACATGTTCAGTTCCTTCAACCTGTCTTCATAGGACTTGTGATGCAATCCATGCACCATCTTTGTTGCCCTCCTCTGAACCTTCTCTACCCTGTCTATGTCCTTACGTAGGTATGGTCTCCTGAACTGTACACTATACTCCAGGTGGGGCCTCACTAGTGTCTTGTATAGCGGAATTATGACCTCCCTTTTCCTGCGGGTAATGCTCCTGCCTATACAACCCAGCATCCTATTTGCTTTACCTGCTGTCTTGTCACACTGTTTCCCTACCTTGTGGTCATCAGAGATGATAACCCCAAGATCCCTTTCCTGCTTGGTGCATGCTATATCCTCACCCCCAACAGATATATTGTGCCAGGGTTTTTGTGCCCCATATGCATTATCTTGCACTTCTTTGCATTGAATTTCAACTGCCAAACCCCTGACCATTCTTCAAGTTTCTGCAGGTCGCTTCTCATTCTGTCTACACCCTCTGGTGTGTCTACTCTGTTACAGAGCTTTGTGTCATCAGCAAACAGTGAAATTCTGCCTTCTAGGTCCTGCGCCATGTCACTGATGAAGATGTTGAATAGGACCGGCCCCAGCACTGATCCCTGTGGTACTCCACTGGTCACTCTTCCCTCTGTGGAGTGACAGCCATTTACCACCACCCTCTGTGTTCTGCCACCCAGCCAGTTACCTACCCACCACACTACTGTCCTGCCCACACCCATATTCCCCAGTTTGTGCAATAGACTTCTATGTGGCACAGTGTCAAAGGCCTTGCTGAAGTCCAGATAGGCCATGTCCTGCCCTCCCTGATCCACCTCCCTAGTCACCCAGTCAAAAATTCAATGAGGTTGGTCTGACATGGCCTCCCTGGTGAAACCATGCTGCCTTGGGTCCTGTAGTCCATTGACAACCAGATGTTCCACCAATCTCCTTCAGTAGTGCTTCCATGATCTTCCCCACTACCGAGGTGAGGCTGACAGGTCTGTAGTTCCCTGCTTCCTCTTTGTTCCCACTTTTGTATAAGGGGACTACATCTGCTGTCCTCCAGTCTTTGGGTACTCCCTGTTTCCAGTGATTGGCTAAACAGGATAGCAGAGGTTCAGCCACCACCTCTCTTAGTTCTTTTAAGGACCCTGGGTGCACCCCATCTGGCCCCGTTGCTTTATCAACTCTTATTACTTCCAGTTCCTTCAGGACCCTTTCTCATGTAAAGGGACTTGTGTCATTTCTGCACCATTCTCACCCCTTGTACTCCTTCAGACCCATTACCTCCTCTTCCTCAGTAAAGACTGAGCAGAAATACCTGTTCAGTATGTCAGCTTTACTGTTGTCATCCTCCATGCTGCCCCCATCCTCTCTCTTCAGTCTCACTATCCCTCCTTTACAAAAGCAAGAGTACTAGACTTTGGAGGGCTGACTTGGGAAAATGAGAGGTGCCTCAGAAAAGCAGTAGCAAATAGGCAAGAAGGACTGGTGGAGGAACAATGGGAGTGATCAAAACAGCCATCACAGAGGCAACAAGCCTTTTGTGTAAAGCAAATCAATAAAACACAACGAAGGAAAAACTGCTATGGTTCACAAAAAGAGGTAGCAGGAAGGTTAAGGAGAAAAGGACAGCATTCAGGAAATATAAGGAAACACAGAAGGAGCAGGACAGAGAACTTTATCAGTTAAAGCAGAAAGAGGCTGAGGCACGAGTCAGAATAGCAAAGCCCAAACCGAGAAAGGATAGCCAATTCTATTAAGAAGGGGATAAGACCTTTTATAGGTACATTAGGAGTGAAGAAAGACCAGGAGGATACTGAAGCTAATAAAGGGAGGAATGTGGGTAGAGGGTGACAGTGAAAAAGCAGGGATACTAAATGAATATTTCTGCTCAGTATTCACAAAGGAAGAGGAGGGAGTTACCTAAACCAAACAAGAGAAACACTCTGAAGACGGGGTCGATACCAGTCCATTTACAGAAGAAAGGGTTCTGAAAGAACTAATAAAATTGAAGGTGGACAAAGCATTGGGGCCTGATGGATTCACCCAAGAATTCTAAAGAACTAAGGGTAGAACTAGTGACATCGCTGACTACTCTCTTTAACAAATCATGGGAAGATGGGGTGGTACCCGAGGACTGGAGGAGGGCAGATGTGATCCCTCTTCACAAAAGTGGGAGCAGGACAGAGGCAGGAAACTACAGATCAGTTAGCTTGACCTCAGTGGTAGGGAAAATGATAGAATCACTTCTGAAGGAAAGAATTGTTGAGTACCTAGAGGCCAGTGGGGCACAGGATCCAAGGCAGCATGGATTCACGATGGGAAGGTCATGTCAGACGAATCTAATAGATTTCTTTGACTGGGTGACAAGTAGTAGACCAGGGAGGGCTGTGGACATGGCCTACCTAGATTTTAGCAAGGCATTTGATACAGTCCCACACAAGATTAATACACAAGATAGCCAGCCTTGGAATGGGTCCCAAGGTGGTAGCCTGGATAAAAATTGGCTGAACAACAGGGCCATAAGGGTAGTAGTAAATGGAGTACACAGTGAAGAAATGAGGGTTACTAGCGGGGTACCGCAGGGTTCAGTACTGGGACCGGTCCTTTTTAATGTCTTTATAAGTGACATTGCAGAGGAACTGGAAGGAAAATTATGTCTCTTTGCAGATGACACAAAGATCTGCAACAGGGTTGATACACAAGATGGAGTGGAAAGGATGAGAAGGGACTTGGCAAGGTTGGAGGAATGGTCAAATGTATGCAGCTCAGATTCAATGCAAAGAAGTGCAAGGTAATGCACATGGGAAACAAAAACCCAGGGGAAGCGTACACAATGGGGGTGAGATACTGACAACAGTAAAAATAGAAAGGGACCTGGGGGTAATTATATCAGATGACCTAAAAGTGGGCAAGCAATGTGAGAAGGCAGTAAGGAAGGCTGGGGGATACTGGGATGCATAGGAAGAGGCATCAATAGTAGAAAACAGGAAGTTGTTATCCCTCTGTACAGACAGTTGGTGAGACCCCATCTGGAGTACTGTGTGCAGTTCTGGAGACCTCATCTCCATAAAGACATAGACAGAGTGGAGGCTGTCCAGAGGAGGCAACAAATGGTGCAGGGTCTGCACCAGAAGACATATGAAGAAAGACTAAAGGAGCTTAATATGTATACTTTGAGGAAAGAAGGGAGAGGGGACATGATAGAAACTTTCAAGTACCTCAAGAGAATTAACAAAGTCCAAGAGGTAGCATCTTCCAGAAAAGAGATGTGCAAGAACAAGGAGGGCACAATTTGAAGATAGAGGGGACAGCTCAGGGGTAATGTGAAGATATTTTTTTCACAGAGAGGGTTGTGGATGCATGGAACAGCCTCCCTGAGGAAGTCGTGGAGTCAAGAACAGTAGGGACTTCAAGAATGCATGGGACAGGCATAAAGGCAGTCCTAGGGGTGGGTAAGAGGAAGTAAGCTGTTGGTTAACTAGGATCTGTAGCTTATCTGTTAGGTAGGAAAATGGGCAGACTAGGTGGGCCAAGTGGTCCTTATCTGCCGTCAAATTCTATGTTTCTGTTTATATGTTTCTAGGAGCAGTTTTGGGCTGGTAGACCTGATACAGCTGTTGCTGATCTTCTCCTTTTCCTTGGAGCATTCATACTCCAACACTCCTAGGTATGGCTACAGCCATGTCCTCAGATGGCAAGCCTTCAGCTCCACTGTGCTGGAAGATATTTGTTAGAAGTAGAAGTTCACATCCCCTAAGTATTCAGTGGTTCTGCAGGACTGATTGACGCCTGGAGTGGTAATAGTTTGTTTGATGCCTTGAAGGATGGCAACAGGAAACCTTGGATCCACAGAGGTATCCTTCAAGAGGGGTTGGGGTCCTCTACTATGTGCTGGTGTTATTAGATTACTAGGGTATAGTTGGGTTTCCTCCACTCGATGGGTTGGGACATAGATGATGTTTATCAAGGCATCGCACACCAAAAGTGTGCATAAAATCCTCATTACACACACTTTCCCATGTTTTATTTTTTATAGTAACTGGTTCTTTTATCTTTTTTGTTGGGCAGGTACTTGTTGAACAGCTTAACATTGATCTTGGTTTTTCTTACAGTGTTTCTTTTTTCTTGCTGCTCTAGGAATTTTTGTCTTTCTAGATCACTAGGTTGTTGAAATGGCAAAAAATGCATCATTTTTTGGGTGGATAGGCAGACATTAATAGACAGATGGTTATTTTTCATTACTATGAGAAATGTGTCTTTCTTCAGCTGCATGTGAGTTAGATTTCCACTTAGCGGTTTCAGTGAGGTTAGCACAATCAAGTTGACAGTGCGAGTGAACATCACGAGGAGCCAGCAGCGCTAGCATGAGAGTAATTTTAGGATTTTTGCAAAAGGTGATTAATCAAACTCTGTTATACATGGGTGATTATGGCACTCATACACTCATTCTTTCAAGGAATCCTGTAATTGTTTTGTCTGACCCTGCCTTATTGCTTGAATTGAGCCTCCCACTCTCCATCCTCCCCTGACCCCTATTCTTTCTGTTCCCTTATCCCCTCCCTCCCCTTGCCTTTGACCAGCATCCTGGGGCCCATCTTCATTCCATTGGAGGTCTCAGCAGCACTCTGTGATCAGTGGCCATCGTATGGCTGCCACTGCCCATTTAGTCTTCTGCCCCTCTACCTCCTCCCTTTTAGGCATCTGCCCCTTCCCCTCACTTTATGGATCTATCCTTCTACGTCATATCTAATCTAAGAGCCCTCTGTCTTACACCCTGTATATTCCTTGTAACTTGTATTTATTATTTTCTTCATATAGTCCAGAGAATATCATGTATATTTTTATATATATACTGTATTTTTACCAAGAATTAGTACTGTTATCCATCTGGAATTTGATACACTGTTCTATGTTCAATTTATATTGTATTATGACTTGTATTATGATTCTGTTGTGTATGTAACCCTTCTATGCTTGACTATGCATCTACGTCCAGGTCCACCTTGAAAATAAGCTTTGCTCAATGGTGTTTGCCTGGTCAAATAAAGAATTTGATTGATTATACACATATGTGTATAATCAAATTCCATCAGACATGGTTGATTATACACAGCCATGTATAACAGAGTTTGACAGCTACTGCTCACAGTTGATAATCAGCACTAATCAGTTATTATAAAAATATTGTTTGCTTAAATCAGAAACCAAAATATGATCAGGTTGTGAAAAACCACAATGGCATTAGAAATAGTGATTAGTTATAAGGCAGACAGATAACGAAAGTCTGAAACTGTCCCAGTGGCCTTACCCAGTTACAAAAATTTAATACATAAATAAATAACTAAAAAGCATAGAGGAACATAACTCTAAGTCCACTTTTGATTAAATGACAACCAATGCCTTAGTTACAGTCTTTTTCAAAATAAACTTCAGGAATTATAAGGACAGTTCATCGATACTCATTTGATTGGAAATGCAGTTGACAGGTTCTCTGGAAATTAAAACTATATCTTCAGACTGAGTACCGTGACTCAGATATGAGGCAATAGCAGTCCTTTTGTTGTCAGTAATTGGTTGAACAGTGTCAGTTTCACTTTCTTTCAAGGGTGATGAATCCTGCTGTGCCTTTTAGCTCTCAAAGCATTCAGGTATTCAAGAAGCTGATCAGGATCAAAATAGATGTAACGAACAGAGTCCATGACGATGTGCACCTTGCAGGGATACAATGCAGAGAATTTTCCTCGCAATTATCCCACCTCAGATCTGAACTAAATAAAGTGGTGTCTGTGGGCCTGTGTTTGAGGACTCACATCTGGGTATATGTAAACTTTGGAGTTATTAAATGTCATTGCTTCCTTCAGTCTGGCCTGTTTTATGATGTACCCCCAGTCACTTTCAAGTGAAAACTGCTGTAGAACAGTACAAGGCTTCACTGGTGGAGTAATTGAGACTATAGCTGTTGAGGGTGTTTTCAGCTGGCTCAGTAGCAAAATTATCTTAATCAGTGGGGGCATGTTTTCAGGTGTATCTCCCAGTGGAGTTCCCCAAGGGTTGGTATTGGGTCCCATTATTTTCCAGATATTCATCACTGACATGAACATCAGTATCATAAATTGGCATATGAAATATGAAGTTGATACCAAACATGGTGGGCCAAGTGATACATCTGAACAGATAAACAGTATCCAAACTGACCTGGACAATATAACAACATTGGCTTACATATGGGGCATGCGCTTTGACTTAAGAAAAATCCAGTAGTGCACCAGTACACATTATATAACACCATACTGAAGGTCAGTGGAAAAGAAAATGCTCTAGGAATTATTACAAATAACTTAGATCCAAAGGATTACTGTACCTCTGCACTGGTCAAAGCAAACTGGGTATTAGGCACAATAACAATAATAACAAGTTGAGAAGCAGACGTAAACTGTCCCTTGATATCAGTCATATTAAAGAGCTGCTGATGCCTCAAAGAAAACTTATAGCACTTAGGTACAATTCAGCTTGCATTCTATATATATTCTATAGCTTTCTCCTCTCCATTATTATAGAGGAAATTTACATGAATGCATGATACTTACCCCTTTGAGTTCATCTGCCTCTATAGCTTAATCTCTACTTCAAGTCATAATCCTATGTTTTGGACATCACAGTCTGTTGCCACGGGAGTTACTGTGATGTCACAAGCAGTGCATTATGACTTAACATAGGGAGAAAGCAACAGGAATAGATTAACTCTTGAGGAACAAAGTTGTTCTTTCAATGCAAATGACATAAGTAATAAATAATGGTGAAGAGAAATACAGAACTAATGTGAAATATAAGCTGAATTGTGTCCAAATATTACTGTATGTTTTGCTTAAGTTCTCCTGAAGGTGTCAGCTGCTCTTTAAGACTTCTGCTAGATTATAGCAGTCAAGAATTCCCTCTCTTCAGGATTCCCTGAGGGGGACTCCATCTTCTGCACTAGTGGTCTGGTGCTGAATGCAGCCGGCTGCAGGGTGCTCCCCAGCCTGCTCTCAAGAGCAAGATTCCAGGTACACTTCGAGAAAGCAGCTAGAGTCCAGCTTGCTAGCCATGAACTCAGCGGTGGATGGTGCCTGAAATTGGGTCTACTATAAGCAGATTCTGCACTCCATCTCTCCCTGACTGGCTTCAGCTCCTGACCTCTGCAACTGAATCTGTAATGTGCCTATGTGCCCACTGCTGAATTTGAATTGTTAGTGTAGGGAACTACAACCATTTTTGAATTGTTAAGAGTAGGAAACTGTAGCATTTTTTGGAGTGTTTCAACTGCTTTAAACTATTTAAGTATTAACAAAGTTGGAAGTTAAAAACTGCTTTGTCTAACTGCCGAACTGCTGTTTCTCCCATTTGACCCCCCAAAACCCCACTTGCCTTTTCCTCTGTATACTGGTGATGCTGCTAGTGCCTAATACCAGCCACTCCCACAGCTATTCTCTCCCTCCCTGGCTAACTTAGCACCCTTAATTTCTCACCGTGCTACAGAATTCTTTTGTCTCCTTACTTACCCTGCCTCCCAAACTCTGAAGCCTTTGTTCTGTTGGTGCATATAAGCTGATTTCTCCCTTCTCTCCTTCTCTCTTCAGGATTCCCTGAGGGGGATTCTATTTTCTGCACTGGCGGTCTGGTGCTGAGCGCAGCCGGCCACAGGGTGCTCCCCAGCCTGCCCTCAAGAGCAAAATTCCAGGTACGCTTCGAGAAAGCAGCTCCAGTCCAGTGTGAACTCAGTTAGTGGATGGTGCCTGAAATTGGGTCTACTATAAGCAGATTCAGCACTCCATCTCTCCCTGACTGGCTTTAGCTCCTGGAGATTTGAGCTGCCTGGCACCTTCCCCTGGAGCTCATCTCTCTGCTGGCTACATTTATTTTTCTTTTTTTTTCTGACTTTTCTATTAGGAGATTATATCTTCTAGCCACTAGAGGTCCCAGTTATAAGCACACTTACCCAATCCTGTCTAATCCAATCCAATCCAATCCCTGTCTCATTTCACGTATTGTGTGGTCAGTCTAGCACTGTTCATCAGACTTTGCCCCCTCCCTCCCTCTTCTGCTACTCTCAAGGCCTATGCTTTTGGGTTTGCCCCCTGTTGCCTAACACTCAGCCCTGTTCTACTCCCCTCCACAATCCTAACTTCATAAGCTCTACACTCTCTCCTTATCTTCTGCTTTGGACACCTGTACTCCTTTTTGCTATGACCATAAACACCTTTCTAACGCTGTCTCTACTTTTGTTTTTCATACCCCTCAACTCCACTAGTACTGGTGCTCCCTCATTTACCAGCATCACCATTGTTGTTGGAATATATTCCTTGGTGTACCCTACTGCCATCCAAAACACACTATGGTGCTCCCATGCTAGCCTCCCTCATTAATAACCAAAATAATCTCCTCCCCATCCCTGAGTACCCCCTTCTCCTTCAATTTTTCACACCCTGCAGTAACACATCTGCTATAAAATCCATCAGAAGTAGACAGCGTTCAGCTCACAAGCTCCTTGCTCACTGTCTTGCTAGGATTGCACTTCTCCTCCTGCTCCTAGCTGGGAATGTACACCCAAACCCTGGTCTGCACACCTAGGCATACAAACGACACAAGAAACAACGCTTCATCAAGCTGGCAACTTTTAACATCTGCAGCTTGCCAGCTAAGCTTGATGCACTCCAAGTCTGGGTGTTACAACATAGGCTGGACGTTATACCCATCAACAAAACTTGGCTCTCTCTTCTAAGGTCCCAGGCAATGCTGTGCCTATTCCAGGCTATGTCCTGTTTCAACTCGACAGAATTGCTAAGCGAGAGGGTGGCTGTGCCATTTATTTAAGAGACACTCTCAAAGGGCTAGTCATCCCATTACCTCCATCTGCAAATGACTCTCAAATCCTAGCAGATAAAGTAATCCTGGGCCAGCAGGAAAAATCCCTCACATTTGCATCAGTATACATGTCCCAACGTGAACATGTTACAGGCTTCCAAATGATCATGGACTTCATGGCCGGCAGCACCTCGTGTGGTGAGACAATTGTAATGGGTGACCTAAATGTTAACTGGCTAGCTCCAGAAGCTGACCCATATAAGGATGACACTGCTGCCCTAGATATTACTCAAATGGTCACCTCTCCCACTAGGTTTAATGATAAGTCCAGTGGTAGCTCCTTTCTTGACCTGATCCTCACCTCTCATCCAAGCAGAATCACTAACTCGGAAGTTCTCCCATGTGCCCTCAGTGATCACTCCTCAGTTATTTGCCGCTGGTCAAACAAGGCACCTAAATTGAAGTCCTCTTTCTCCTATAAAATAATCTTAACAAAAGGAAAGCTTCCACAATTCCTTGCTGTCCGGTCAATGATTGACTGGACACCCCTTAACTCCTTGAGCAGTGTCGACAAAGCATTTGACTTCTTCATTGCCCAGTTTAACAATGTTTGTAACAGTTTTGCCCCCTATGTAAATGCAAAACGCAAGTCCACCAGTAATCACTGGATTAACTCTGAACTCATCTCCATGACGCGAAACTGAGATAACCTCTGATACTGAGCCATGGACACAGGGAAACTGCATGATCTGCAGCTCTATAAGGTGGCTAGGAACCAGTGCACAATAGCTATATGCAGAGCCAAGCAATCCTTCTACAACCAGGAACTTACTAATTCCTGGAGAAATAGCAAACCCTTCTGGGAGAACATCAAGACCCTCATGGGTAAACCAAGCAAATCCTCCCCCACTATGATTGAGGTTAGCGGCTCCGCTTTACAGGACCCCAAAGAAACAGCGGACTCCTTCAATCTCACTTTCACTGATCTCAGCAGCGTCGTTCCCCCCAACTTCTTTAACAACTATGCCCTGCATTGCCTCAATAATAAAATCAATCTCCCCAGTTATACCCCCCATTCTACTTTAAGAGGGTATCCATGTCTGAAGCTAAAAGATACCTTAACAAAGTGCCAAGCAAAGCCAGTTTCAGCAGCGAAACCCTTGACCTCAAACTCCTCTCTGTCTCCCTTGACATTGTCCTACTACCTCTCACTAAACTGCTGAATCTCCAACTCTCTCATAAACAATTCCCCCAGCTCTGGAAATCAGCAGTGGTCACACCCATTCATAAAAGTGGTGACAGGTCTCTTCTCTCTAACTACCATCTCATCTCTATCCTGCCACCACTCTCCAAGGTGCTGGAAAAATTGTAGCTGACCAGTTGTCTGAACACCTCAACAAACATAACTTACTCTGCCCACAACAACATGGCTTTAGAAAAGCTCATAGTACTACCACCACCCTGCTTGGCTTCACCAGCCATATTCATAAGGTGATTGGCACTGGCCACATACTGGGTGCAGTTTTCATTGATTTGACCTAGGCCTTTGACACCATGAACCACCAGCTCCTGCTTCACTCACTCTCCTCCCTTGGACTATCTAATGATGTAACCAAATGGTTTGAATGCTACCTCTCGGCAAGGAGCCAAAAAGTCAAAATCGTTGACTCTCTTTCAAGTGCCCTTCCTGTCCGCTCTGGTGTACCCCAGGGTTCCATCCTTGGCCCTCTACTTTTCAGCCTTTTCATCAATACTCTTCCTGCAGCTTGCTGTAATAACTTAATACTCGATGCCAATGATGCAGTCTTGTTTTCCTTTCATACTGACTCCGTCTCACTCTCCAAGGTATTACAGATGAACTTCAGCCTAGTTGAAACCTGGCTTCTCCAACGTAAGCTGTTGATGAATTACAAAAAACAAAGTCCATGCTGTTCCATAACTCTCACAGCAAATACAGATCCATAAACTTCACCATACATAAGGTCAGCCCATCAGCGCAGCGGTTGGATTTTGACTTGTGATGCCAGCGACCCGGGTTCGGGAGCGGACTCAGGTCACCAGAGAGCCAGCTGGGGAAGAAGGTCCGAGCGTCCCACAACAGCTCATCTTCTCTGGGGGGAGGGAGGGGGCCAAGGCCCGCAGTTAGCCTGACTCCGAGCAGAGGCTTGGGATTACAGCAACAAAGTTCTGCCTGCAGGAGGGGCTGGCCGAGATGAGTGGTGGATGTCGGCGTGTTGCGCCTAGACATCAAGGGCACATACTATGTGTGTTGGAGAAAACAGGTGGAAAAAGACCAGCCATCTCTGGGAAGACAGGGTACCGGAATCGTGCTCTCTATATGCCTCCACCCACCTGGACAGCCTTGCCCGATGAAAAGTTGATTGTAGAGGACGCACGGGCCCTGCCTCGTTCCCTACCCAGCGGGATAGCTGCAGCTCCATGAGGTGCATGGTAAGTCCAAGGTAGGGTGGCTGGCAGAGGGATGACTCCCTAGGTGCCCCCACAGAGTCAGTGGTGGAGGGGAGTAGGAGGGGATAAAAAAACCAAAAAACTTCACCATACATAATGAGCTTCAACGGCCACTTGAGCAAGTGCAGGAGTTTAAATACCTTGGTATTACCCTTGATTGCATGATGTCTTTCAGCTCGCATGTTCAACACATCTCAAAATCAGTCAACTCAAGAATTGGGGTCCTCTACCACCACCATTGCTGTCTTACCAAAGAAGCTATATGTGCAGCCATAACTGCCTCAGTCCTACCCATCATTGATTATGGGCTTGTCTTCTATGGGGCTGCCATTGATACCACCCTAAAGTGGGTCAGGACAGCCCTTAACAAATGCTGTAGACTTCTCACTGGTGCAGGGAAGTATACGCATACCTGTGATCTCTACAAGCAATCCAACTGGCTCAATCTAAATAGTAGACTTGCCTCCCAGACCTGCCTACTCGCTAAGAAAATTTGTCTTAACCTCACACCCCCTGCAGCTCATGCCTTAATGTTGCTCACAGTCACTGCACATTTTACGCTCAGTTCCCTCAAACCAATGTTTATCGTTCCATTCTGCCGTACTAACCAGGCTCAACATGCTTTCCACACCAGGGTCCTCCTGCTGCTAAACAATTTCCCCCCTGAAACTGCAGCTGAAAACAAGCTTGGCCCATTCAAATGTAAACTCTGCCAGCACCTTACTGACCTCAGCAGTTGTGACTGCTCTGCCTACACTTGCAGCTTTGTTTCACCTCTTCCTCCCCTTCTCTCCTCCCTTGCTACTCTTCCCACCTCTCTCTGCCCCTCTATCCCCTGCTACTCCCTGTCTCTCTCCCATCCCCTACCTACCATTCTACCCACTCACCTCCCACCTACTATTATACCCACTCTCCTCCTGTCTCCCCCTCCCTGTCACCCTATCTGTTGTTGCTCCACCCCAGACCACCCAGCACTTTTCTTTCTGTTCTTGCACTTATGACAATGTAAAATCCTTGACTGCCTAATCATGTGTATCTGTGTCTTGCTATATATACACCTGTATTGTTAATTGTGCATTGTTATTCGCCACTGACTGTTTGCTACTGTGCTAGTCTATACTCATGAACTGTCTTTTGCTACTAAGTTAACCTCTTGACCTGTATTGTATCTTACCACTGCTTGCTTCTATGTTAACCTCCTGACCTTGTATTGTGACTTACCACTGTTTTGCCTGCGGCCATTACTATTAGCGTGGCTCAGTTGGTAGAACATCCGTCTCTGGACCAGAAGGTTGTGCGTTTTCGTCCCAGACAGGGATTGAACTTGCACCTAAAACGCTGACATCTGAGTGCAGTATTGGGGGGTGCTGTACTGCTGGGGTGTGCCGTCCTTCGGATGAGATGTTAAACCAAGGTCCCTTCTACCCATCCTTGTGTTGTCCTGGTGGGTGTCCAGGTGGAAGTAAAAGAACCCAGGGCACTCTTCACAAACAGTAGGGGACATTCCCGGTGTCCTGGTCAACATTCCCCTTCCCATAAACCAGTTCATGCAATTATCCATACTGTGTGTGGGTGCTGATGTGCGATATGGCTGCCACTACATTTTCAGTCACTTCACTACCAGTCTATTATTGCTTGTAAAGCACTTTGGGATACATTGTGTGTGAAAAGCGCTATATAAATGCTAATTCTTCTCTTCTTCTTCTTCTTCTTGTATTTGTAATCCTAGTAATTAATAAATAAATAATGGTGCCCTTATAGGAAAACTGACATATCCAGGGTGGAAAGGGTACAATGCAGGCAACAAAAATAATTTCAGATGTTAAACAAATGACTTAAATTTAAAAAAAAATGAGTCTCTTCTCATTAGAGGTGAGGAGGAAAAGAGGGGATATTCTATTTATGTATGAGACAATACATTATCCATAACTGGCAAATAAACTTAACCTAACCTTTATAGACATTAAAACCATAACTTTATTTAAAGAGCTAGTGTACTGCTTGGAATTAATAATAATTTCCAGACGCAGTCAGCTATCACTTCCAGTATCTGAAGTATTTTTTTTATTTTCTGTTTGCTAATTAGAAGATTTTCCACTTGGCAGTACTGGGGTGATGGGTGGAGCAGCACTCTGGAGGAAAAAAAAGAGGCCACCCTCTCCAAATCAACATGAGAAGATGTAGAACAGACAAACGCAAATTCTCTTTCACTAAGTGCGTCATTAACCCCTGGAATAACCTCCCTGAATATGTCTTTATGAGTAATACAAAAGGTAACTTCAAAAACAATCTGGATAACCATATAACAAATGGTGGCACATTGGAACATTAGATATTGGAATATGACATCTAGATCACAAGAGCTATTATGGGCTAGTAGCCTTTTCAGCTCCTATACCTTTAGTGAACCTTAGTGAGACAGGTGGAAGGAAACCTGCTTTACAGTGTCCCACCTCAGGTTTTCACCATTTTCCAAGAAGGGCAGGCCTGCAAGGCAAAGATTATTTTTCCGGACAGCATTCTCTAAATTCTTTATCTTCCTGGCATAAGATACGTTATCCTTTAACATGGCAGAAATCAGTGAGGTGGGGGGGTTCTAGCATAATAGCCATAGTAGGTTGCCCTTTTTGCATGATATCAATTTTTTTGTGTTTGACACCACTTGGCATGCCATGTTCTTACAACGCAGTACCAAGGAATAATATCTGTCATCAAATTTTAATCACCAGCATGACTGGTAAAAATGCGTTGACCTCAGCAAAAGAGTGGTGGAGGTACTGGCCGCTTTAGGCTTTGGGGTGCTGTAGATGACATTGGTGAAGCAAACAGATTTTTGGGTTCAGAGCTCATGACCTGAGCCGTGGCTGATGGGCTAAGTTTCTCGGGGCTCCTCGAGACTGCAGCAGATAGGAATTTATCCATGGTTCCAACACGTCCCATTTATCTGGATTCACAGGCTCTGAGGTGAGGTACTCAGTTCTTTCCTTTTTTATTTTCTGCCTTCTGTAGTTTATTTCACTCTTTTTTGTTAATTCCAGTTGCTCAGAATGTAAGGGTTCTATGAGTCAGAGTTCAGGCATAACTAGGCTGAGTACTGTTCATAAAGTATTTTTTTTTTGGTTTTTGTCTGCATGTTAAAGAGTAGATGAAACATTTAACTACCTGTTGTAGGTCACCTTGCCCCCACTAGTGCTCCCAATGTCTTTTTTAAGTATTGACATTAGGTTAAGTGGTAGCAAAACAGGTCATGTTTTTGTAACTTCTGTACTTGTTTTTGCGAGACTCAAACCCTCTTTCATTGGCTGCAGCTTCAACTTTCATTACAGTTTCAAAGTGAGAAAAATCTAGATTGCTTTCTAGGCAGTTAAAAGGGGTGAAACAGTAGAAAACTTTACACGTCAACAACAAGAAACCCTGCTGAAAGTTAAGTCTGAAATTTTTTTTTCATCATCTATTAATCTCCTTGTCCCCAGCTTGCCCTCCCTCAGCTTCAAGTCTCATAACCCTGTCAGCAACCTTCCCCTGGATTTATCTCTTTTGCTGAATCGCTCCACAGAACACTTCCATTACAGGGTCGTTAGGCTGGCCAGACCCAACAGAGTAAAATACAGAGTGCAGAGATGAGTCCAGTCAGTGGTGTGAGGCCTACGAGGGATCAGAACTTTATCCAATTCAGTCAGGATATGACTCTGCCTCTGTTTTCCCTCCTCTTTGGCTACTTGCAGTGCATTGATGCACAGAGCATGGGTATCACCCCACCACAAAGACATTGCAACAACGAACACTACCACAGCGAAAAATCTCGCCAGGTCTAGATTGGTCCCTATGGTGGTCTGCTGTCTGCCAACACAGTGATTCACAGTGTTGTGCCTCCACCCCAAACCAACTCCGACTCAGAGTTGGTTATTTAGAGATAGAGTAAGGCGGCCCCACCCTGAAAAACACTTTTCTGTGGAACAATGCCGACCGTCAGCATTGTTCCCGTCACTGTCGAGGGTGTCGACAATGACACCCTCAATGGATTGACGTGGAACCTAGAGCATGACTGTGCATTTGTGCATGCACAAGCATCCATCAGCAAGAAACATAAAAACAGAATTTGATGGCAGATAAGGACCGCTTTGCCCACCTAGTCTGCCCATTTTCCTACCTAACAGATAAGCTGCAGATCCTAGTTAACCAACAGCTTACTTCCTCCTGCTCCCCACTAGGACTGCCTTATGTCTGTCCCATACATTCTTGAATTCCCCCACTGTTCTTGACTCGACAACCTCCTCAGGGAGGCTGTTCCATGCATCCACAACCCTCTCTGTGAAAAAATACTTCCTCACATTACCTCTGAGCCGTCCCCCTCTATCTTCAAATTGTGCCCCCTTGTTCTAGCACATCTCTTTTTCTGAAAGATGCTACCCTCTTGGACTTTGTTGATTCCCTTGAGGTACTTGAAACTTTATATCATGTCCCCTCTCTCCCTTCTTTCCTCAAGGGTATACATATTAAGCTTCTTTAGTCTTTCTTCGTATGTCTTCTGGTGCAGACCCTGCACCATTTTGGTTGCCCTCCTCTGGACAGCCTCCACTCTGTCTATGTCTTTGTGGAGATGGGGTCTCCAGAACTGCACACAGTACTCCAGATGGGGTCTCACCAACTGTCTGTACAGAGGGATAACAACTTCCTGTCTTCTACTATTGATGCCTCTCCCTATGCATCCCAATATTCCCCCAGCCTTCCTTACTGTCTTCTCACATTGCTTGCCCACCTTTAGGTCATCTGATACAATTACACCCAGGTCTCTTTCTATTTTTACTGTTGTCAGTATCTCACCCCCCACTGTGTACTCTTCCCCTTGGTTTTTGTTTCCCATGTGCATTACCTTGCACTTCTTTGCATTGAATCTGAGCTGTCATACATTTGACCATTCCTCCAACCTTTCCAAGTCCCTTCTCATCCTTTCCACTCCGTCTTGTGTATCAACCCTGTTGCAGATCTTTGTGTCGCCTGCAAAGAGACATACTTTTCCTTCCAGTTCCTCTGCAATGTCACTTATAAAGACATTAAAAAGGACTGGTCCCAGTACTGAACCCTGCAGTACCCTGCTAGTAACCCTCCTTTCTTCACTGTGGACTCCATTTACTACTACCCTTTGCATCCTGTTCTCTAGCCAATTTTTTTATCCAAGCTACCACCTTGGGACCCACTCCAAGGCTGGCTAACTTGTGTATTAATCTTTTGTGTGGGACTGTATCAAATGCCTTGCTAAAATCTAGGTAGACCATGTCCACAGCCCCTCTCTGGTCTACTACTTTGGTCACCCAGTCAAAGAAATCTATTAGATTCATCTGACATGACCGTCCCATCGTGAATCCATGCTACCTTGGGTCCTGTGCCCCACTGGCCTCTAGGTACTCAAAATAAGTGATTCCATCATTTTCCCTACCACTGAGGTCAAACTAACTGGTCTGTAGTTTCCTGCCTCTGTCTTGCTCCCCCTTTTGTGAAGAGGAATCACATCCGCCCTCCTCTGTCCTCAGGTACCACCCCATCCTCCCATGATTTGTTAAAGAGAGTAGTCAGTGGTGTCACCAGTTCTACCCTTAGTTCTATTAGAATTCTTGGGTGAATCCCATCAGGCCCCATTGCTTTGTCCACCTTCAATTTTATTAGTTCTTTCAGAACCCTTTCTTTTGTAAATGGACTGGTATCGACCCCTGTCTTCAGAGTGTTTCTCTTGTTTGGTTTAGGTACCTCCCCTCCTCTTCCTTCGTGAATACTGAGCAGAATTATTCGCTCAGTATCCCTGCTTTTTCACTGTCACCCTCTACCGACATTCCCTCCCCTTTATTAAGCTTCAGTATCCCTCCTTTGGTCTTTCTTCACTCCCTAACGTACCTAAAAAAGGTCTTATCCCCCTTCTTAACAGAACTGGCTAGCCTTTCCTCGGTTTGGGCCTTTACTATTCTGACTGTCTTCCCAGCCTCTTTCTGCTTTAACTGATAAAGTTATCTGTCCTGCTCCTTCTGTGTTTCCTTATATTTCCTGAATGCTATCCTTTTCTCCTTAATCTTTTCTGCCACCTCTTTTGAGAACCATAGCGTTTTTTTCCTTCTTTGTGTTTTGTTGATTTGCTTTACACAAAGGCTTGTTGCCTCTGTGATGGCTGTTTTGATTACTCCCCATTGTTCCTCCACCCCTCCTTCTTGCCTGTTTGCTAGTGCTTTTCTGAGGCACTCTCTCATTTTCCCAAAGTCAGCCCTCCTAAAGTCCTATACTCTTGCTTTTGTATGGCTTGATTGTATGGCTGTGTTTATCGTGAACTACACTGTTTGGTGATCGCTTGTTCCCAGATGGCTACCCACTTCTATATCTGAGATTCTTTCTCCAGCCCCATTTGAGAGTACCAAGTCTAAGATTGCTCTCTCCCGAGTGGGTTCCAATACTAGCTGTCTGAGGCATGCCCCCGTAGGGCATCAAGAATGACCCTGCTTTTGGATGTGCCTGCAGCAAAGGTGCTCCAGTTAACATCTGGCATATTCAGGTCCCCTTCAACAATATCTCCCTTTTTCTGCCATTCTAAGGAAGCCTTCTATCATTTCCTTGTCCATTCCCTCCCCCTGAGATGGGGGTCTGTATACAACCCCCATGCGGATTGTGGTGCCATTTCCTGTCTCCAGGGTGACCCAGAGTGCCTCATCTGCTCCCTGTTCACTCTTTAATTCTGTTGCTTTGATCCCTTCCTTTACATAGAGAGCTACTCCTCCTCCTCTTTTACCCTCCCTGTCCCTCCTGTAGATTGTGTATCCTGGTTTGTTGACATCCCAGTCATGGTTCTCTGTGTACCATGTTTCTGTGACTGCCACAATATCCAGGCAACCCTCTTCCATCAAGGCCACTAGTTCAGGGAGCTTGTTACACAGACTGTGGGCATTGGTACTCATCACCCTCCACTTTTTGATGGCCTTACCTTTTTTAGCCCCATTCCTGTCCTTACTGCCTTTGACATTTTTTACATTCACCTCTGTCCTTCTCCCTAATGACTTCTCTACCTTGGTGTTTACCTCACTAATTACCGTGTTTTGTGGGGGGAGGCTGGGATTTCCCTGCTCCTTTTCAGTGCCTCCCCCTTGGCTAGTTTAAATGCTTGCCAATGAAGCATCTAAACCTCTCACCTAGGATCCTGGCTCCCCCCTGGACTGATGCAGACCATCGCATCAGTATAGGTCTGCATCCCTCCAGGTGGCTCCCCAGTCACCAATGAAGCCAAAACCCTGAGCTCCACACCAGTTTTTCAACCATTCAATGAATTCCCTGGTGAGGAGTACCCTAGCATCACCCTTGCCATAGACAGGCAGCACCTCTGAGAAGGTTACCGTATGCACTACTTGTCTAAAGCCCCTCCCCAACTCTACAAACTCCTCTTGCACTGCTCTCATCCCATTCCTAGCCAGATCATTTGTCCCTAGGTGGACAATGACATCTAGCTCCCTCCCTCTCTCGTGCAGCTGCTGCCATGATCCTGAGGATTCACTTCCTGTCCTCCAAGCCGTGGCGCCAGGCAGGCACCTTACCTCCCTCTCCCTTTCCTCCCCCATTTCTACACCCCCAATGATTGAGTTCCCCACCAGGAGTTGTTACCTTCCCCTGTGGGGTCCCATGCCACCCTCCTGTGGGTCTCCCTTGTGAAGGTTCCCAGCATCTTCCTTGGTCTCCACTGCAGGTGCCTCCATAGAGGAACCACTATCCACCAGAAGAGCAAATGAATTGTGGAGAGGTACAGCTGGATGGATGCAACTCTCTTCCACCACCCTCTCCCTTCATGAGCCCACCCTGGTCCAGCTTCTCCTCTTTCTTGGCAACCTCTGAGGTAGTGGCATTGGCCCTGGTGGTCCCTGGGTGGGGGAGGAGGTTTCGCGAATCCTACCCAGGTCAGCCTGGAGACGGGCAACCTCCTCTCTCAGACCAGAGAGGTGCCTGAAAATAGGGCAGCATTGCAGCCTCCAGAATGTCTCCCTGAACACTGCCACCCCACAGCCGTTGCACTGCACCACTCCTAGCATGTCTTATTTTGTGTCCCCTCTCCTGTTTCTCTGTATGCTTACTCTCTCCTCTCCTTACAACTCTCACCCTTCCTGTTCTGGGACAACAACTTCCTATATTTTTCAGTAGCCCCCTTCTTCCTTGCTCAGTGTCAGACCACCAGCAGCTGGGGGGAGAGTGAGCTAATTTTTTCCTTTAGGGTTGACAAAACCAATGTTTCTCTATGATCCTTCCCTTCCTACTGCCAAACAGGAAGTTCCTGTTGACAGTCAAATCCAGTGGCTATAAAAGTAGAACTGGCTTAGGGTGGATGGGATGGAGGGCAATTAGTAAGAAAAAAGGCTAGCAACAGGAAGTTGTAATTTGAGTCACCTACTTTTATAGTGTCTAAGTCACACCCCCAATTAAGCTCTCTCTCCTCCTACTGGTTTAGCAAAGTAAGTTAATACAGTACCTTTCCCAGCACAGGACACACACACTGACTTTCTTTCTTTTTTTTTTAACCCTAAATAAGACCCCTTCTGCTTCTAATAAAGTATCTATCTGCTTAATCTCAACAGACACTGACTCCTGTCTCTGTTTGTTCCCCCACCAGAAAGGAGGGACTCCTCATCTAGAAAAAACTTTTTTTTTTTTCATCAGTCTTACTTCTTCAAAGACTGGATGCTGCTGGCTTGGAAAAAACTAAATAAATAATTCTGCTCTTATCGGTAATTAATTTTCTCAAACTGAAAACCAAGAGCCACTTGCTCCCTGTACCTGCATTGTGCCTCATAGATTTATCCATCTGTGTTCATGCGTCGGGCACTTCTAGGATTCCTGGAGAACTTTACACAATTGCAGTGGTGCATGGCAGCATTCAGGAATGAATTGATCTCCACGTAGCCAACTCATCTAAACTGCCACGCTGCTGTCTGCAGGGGGTATAAAGTCCCATTGAAAGCATCACTGCATAATATTATTCAGGTTGTAGTTCCAGTTGTTAGAGGTCAGACATACGTTTTGTGACCACTAATATGCAGGAACAGAAGATGCTGCAAGGGACAGTCAATGGCATGGCATGGCATGGCACCTTTTGCACAATTCCATGCCCTGGCTACCACCATTGTTGTCCCCTCCACTCCATAACTTAAGGCTCGCTCTAGAGCTTAGTAGCTCAATATATTTTTGGTCCAGAGCTGGTCTTTTCTGGTGGTCCAATGGCCCCCAGTCCACTTCCCTTTCAAAAATCACTCTGTGGCATTTAATGGATACCCCCTTCCCACCCCCATTCATCAATGTTTGGTGGCATTGTGTGCTATGGGTATCTTGTTGTAACAGGGACTGAAAAATGGCAACATGACACTACAGTGATGAAACACAACTACTGCAATGGTGGACTGTGAAAAGACAGTGATCACGGATTCCCCTCCCCGAATTCTGTCCCCCCCCCCGGAGTTTGTTACATTTAGTAAGGGGGGTGTAGGTGGGAAGCCCCCCCCCCACAGTCAATCTACCACTGGTGGTATTTTTTGCACGATCGCTGTATTTTCACAGTAGCCCTTTGCAGCGGCACTGTGTTTTGTTGCTGTAGTGTTGTCTTGACATTTTTCAGTGCTACATAACCCTTTCCCCCACTTGAATAAATGTTCTAGCTCACAAGGCAGTAACCCCTTAAAAAAATGCTTTCAGCAGTTATTATGCAAATCCCACTGTGCCTTGTGAGCAGGGTATAAGGTTGTTGGGGAGCCACTGGCACAATGCCTCCATACATACTGGTGTCATTAACAATGGTTCACCCTGCCCTTTTCCCTGAGCCAGTGCACCATCCTGTGCAGTAGCAGGTAGCACAGGTAAATATATGTGACCCCTTTATGTGCACAGAAGATGTAAAAACCGTCACAGTTTTAAACAAGCAGTAGATAGGGAATATAATAAAAATCTGTAACTGCATTTTGTAATCAGATAATGTTTGTGATGACTAACAGGTTGACGGTCAAATTCTTCAAATGTTATTAAAAAGTGGAGGTAATTACGTACAGAGGAAACTTTTCCCTTTGCATTTTCCAGCCAGTTTTTGTTTTACTACTAAATTTAAGAATTCACGTGTAGCATCTGCATACATATATAGTTGAAATTATACATTTTGTCTGGTTGGTGACTGTTAAGACTGTCTGTCCAATCAATTGAATATAGGTTACTGAACCCATGGCACATAGGCTTAGGAAAACACTGTGAACAGTGGTATGCTTGTTCTGAGTGAACAAATGTCTATTTTCTGTATGTAACTGCTATTAAATGTGTAAACTTAGGCCCTGTTCACACTAGGAAGCTTACAACTCCTTAACTGCCTTAAACCGTTTTAAGGTCCTGGAACACGGTTTGCGTTCACACTGTAACACAGTTATAACCGTGTTACAACCATGTTCTAAAACCATGCTAAAACCCTGCTAAGAGGTGGTCTTTGGCACAGTTTTAGCTACTCATGGTTGCCTTAATCCGTGTTAACAGCAGTGTGTGTGCAAACCGTGCTGTAACACGGGTTGAGGCAACCCATTCAGCGAGAAAATCCATTTTGTCAGCTACAGAATAAAAAAAGTATTCATTACAAGCACCACTGTGCAGTGGAAGAATCCCCAATTTTGCCAATGTATGTTTCGTCCCGATCGGTTTTGGTTTCTGTTCAGGGGTATCCCGTCATGCACTGCGGCACCAATCAGAACCGATAATGCTTTGAGCTGGAGCCTCAGTTATGCCTGGGAACCCTTTCCACCTGGCACGGTTGTCTGAATTGAGTGTGAACACTCTGACAACCATGCTATGGACCAATTTATAAAATGTTTTTAATAATGTTTTATAAACGGTCCCTAGTGTGAACAGGGCCTTAGCTACATATACATGACAACTTTGAAAACAGGGTCACCTGGTCTGAAAGTTTGTATTTTGTCAAAATAAAGATTTTGCTACTTCTACTACATAACACAAATGAGTACAAAGCAGAACTGTATTGCAAAGTGGTGGCTGGAATGAATAGCAATGGAGAATGGGGCACCAGGTGTCTCATTCTATTTGATTTTTGCACTACTGCAGAGCACATCTGCTTTTTTTGGCCCACAGAAACTCTCCAATGACCATTTTGTAGAATTGGTCACTGCTACCTCACAGCAGCATGGCAACACTAGTACCCCAGAGGTTGTTCCAGTCTCTGCCATAGTATCTATATCCCAGTTGTATCATGAGTGCACATGTAGCACCATCACTCCACTCTCCCCATTACCTGCTGCAGTAGTAATGCCTCATGCCTCTCCCCCAGCTGATCTCAGTGCACTCTGCCTGAAGACATGTGTTCTAGTAGCACCCACACTGAGAAACGTGGTTCTGCTTAGCACTCTGCCTGAAGACACGTGTTCTAGTAGCACCCACACTGAGAATCGTGGCTCTGCTCAGCACTCTGCCTGAAGACACGTGTTCTAGTAGCACCCACACTGAGAAACGTGGCTCTGCTCAGCACTCTGCTTCGTACTACTGCTATTGCATGTAGCATCCAGTCCTATTGTGACCATGCAACATTTTTCAACAAAGAAAACAAAAACAAGGTTTACCAGAATGGAGCCATGTGAGAACAGACAGGGCACTATGAGAAAAACAAAAGACTAAAAAAGTCAAAACAAAACATATTACCGCATGAACACAGCAGACAAAAAAGTTCCTCATTCTCACCTTTGTGGAGAAGGAAAATACTGCAACAGAAATCACCATTTTCTAGTTTGGCGGACAGGTAGAAGAAAACATACGGCAGCATATAGCCTTGTGAACGTGGCAACCATCTTTGTAAGGTGTACTGCATCAGTGTAAGTCACCATCTTGGAAAGTGAATTCACTGTACCTATTTCACAGCCAGAAGTGGCTTCAAAACCGTACAATGCAGGTGACAATATTTAACAAAATCTGATCAGAGTCAACAAGGCTGCTGTGCATTAACATGAAACAAAGTTTTAGTTTTTTTTTCTTTTGTTACAGAAGTCCTTCAAGAAATGTAATGCTTTAATTGATATGGTCTGCTTTGGCTGGTTTTGTTGTTGAAGTGTGATGTGTTATATTTTATGAGTGCAACTGCAGAGTTATTTTGTCCACCGTGCATAGGTTTAGGCGCAACACTACCTGGGTATTATTGTTTCATATAGCTTGACCTCTGATGGTAAATCATGCATGCATTGATGTGTGACTACACACTTATATTGTATATGGGGATAGTCACAGCTTTACAGCAGCAGCAACACAAACCTAGTCCCTCAGACACATTTGCTTCCTCCATTTCCCCATATACAATATTACAATAGTCATACATCGATAGAGATGTTGTGAAATTATATTTCGCTGGCGAAATTCCCACAAAATCGGCAATTTTACCATGCAAAATATTTTGTGAAATTCATTCAATATGCGAAATATTTTGTGGGGTACAAAATGCAGAATTTCATCCCTGAAATGTGAAATTTTGCAGAAAAAGTAGTTACAGTTCACTGGTGAAAGGCTAATTTCACAATTTTATGGGAGAAATTTCACATTCCGCAGGCAAAATTCTGAATTTCACTTCTGCAAAAAAAATTCACAAAACAGGCGAATTTTGCAAAATATTTCATGTAACGAAATCTGCCAATTTTGCACATCTCTGTCTATTGTTGTATGCACACTTTACCATCAGAGGTCAAGCCCTGCAAAACATTAATAACCAGGTGGTGTTGCACCTAAACCTGTACACACTGGAACAATAGCTCTGGGGTTGGACCCCTCATATGTATCACATCACACTGCCCAGAGATGGTCCTGATACTCCCACCAGCTCCTCTGTTCTCAGTCACTGCTTCTGGGACACCCCTACTGCCTGTCTGTAACAGTTCTATAACCAGGGGTGTCACAAAAGTCTGTGCCCATGTTTCCAAGAGTTACCCTGCTTTGTGCATGCACTGGCAATTTGACCTCCATGCCCTACCCCACACAGTCCTTATAGTAATAATCCTAAGGACTGTGGCTCTTTGAAGCTTATTTATTTATTTATTTATTTATGTATGTATTTGTCATCTTTGAGTTACACCTTTGAGCTAAAAGCTCTTTTTGCAAAGGTTCCACATCAGGTAAGGTTCAAACAATTGGTACATGCAGAATAAAAAACATAAGGTATAGACCTTGTCAAGTACAACACATAATTTACAATCAGTGAAATCCTAGGGTTACCAAGAGGAAAAAGGTATACAAAAAAAATTTGTACTATATACAAGAAGCAAGCGCATTAATCCATACAATGATGTACGGACGGTATTTATGACAGTTTTGATAAGCTATGAGCACAGGGGTCACTTAGAAACATAGACTTTGATGGCAGATAAGGACTGTTTCCCCTACGCAGTCTGCCCATTTCCCTACCTATTAGATAAGCTGCAGATTCTAGTGAACCAACAGGCTTCTTCCTCCTACCCCCACTATAATTGCTTTATGTCTGTCCCATGTATTCTTGAATTCCCCCACTGTTTTTAACCCCATGACTTCCTCAGGAATGCAGTTCTATGTGTCCACCTTCTCCATGAAAAAATACTTCCTCACATTGCCCATGAGCCATCCCTCCACTATCTTCAAATTGTGCCCCCTGATCTTGCACATCTCTTTTTCTGAAAGAGGCTCCCATCTTGCACTTTATTTCCTTGAGGTACTTGAGAGTTTCTATCATGTCTCCCCTTCCCCTCCTTTCCTTAAGGGTATACATATTAAGCTCTTTTAGTCTCTCTTCATGTGGCTTCTGTTGCAGACCCTGCACCATTTTAGTTGCCCTCCTCTGGACTGCCTCCATCCTGTCTACTGTATGTCCTTGCAGAGATGGGGTCTCCAGAACTGCACATAGTACTCCAGATGGGGTCTCACCAACTGTCTGTACAGAGGGATGACAACTTCCTGTTTTCTACTGGTGATACATCTCCCTATGCATCCCAGTATGCCCCAGCTCTCCATACTGCCTTCTCACACTGCTTGCCTACCTTAAGGTCATTTGATATGACTACCCCCAGGTCCCTTTCCAGTTTTGGACTAGTGCGGTGAGGAGAGATGGAAAGGAAAGGGTAGGTAATGGAGCAGTCAGGGCTGACTAGGACAAGGAGTAAAGGAGGAGGAGAGGGCTGAGGGTAGGGGTAGAAAAACATGGCTCAGACAGATGTGTCCTTGTCAATGATTTTTGGGGAGGGTGAGCAAGGGGTGTGGGAGGGGGATAGTGAGAGAGGAGAAAATTAAGGGGAGGTGGAATGAGTAGTGACAGAGCGGGTGAGGATTGGGAAGAGAGGGAAACATGAGGGGGTTAGAGGATATGGGGAATGACTGAAGAAAAAGGGGAAAGGTGAATAGGAGGGGCAGGGTGGTCAGGGAGTGAAGAGATAGAAGGGGGAGGGTGGCAGAAGATTAGAACCTGCAGTCACAGGAGCTGAGTACTGTCAGGTGTTTGAGTAGGGATTTCTTGAAAGTTCCAAACTTAGGAACATTTATTACTTCTGGGGGTAGTTCATTGAGCCTGAGGGGTGCTTTGTAAGTGTAGGATCTCTGTGCAAGTGCCACGTGATAGAAAGGGGTATGTACAGCATTTTGTGTTTTTTCTTTGCTCTGGCACGAGTAACTGTAGATGCAAGTTTAAGGAGGTCTGTAATGGATTGAGGAGTTAGACTCAGGAGAGCTTTTTTCCTAAGCAGGCAGGTCTGGTATTTAATCCTTCCCTGAAGATTAAGCCACTTAGACTCAGAGTAAAGTTTGCAGATATGAGTGGGCCTGTGTACTCTCTAGGCGAGCCTACAAGACATGTTGAGGGCAGTTCTGACCCTTTTTTGGGCTGCAACTGTTGATGCACTGTACACAAATAGCCCATAATCTATGACAGAGATTATAGAGTTATTGACAGCCAGAGACAAGGCTGCAGGGGTCATATTGTGTCTGTGTCTGTAGAGGAGACCAATTCTGGTGTTGGCTGTCTTTACAACATTGTCTATGTGTTTGGTAAAGGAGAGGGAGCAATCCAACGTGGTGCCTAAATATTTAAAGGTATTGACCTGATCGAGTGGCTCCTGCATGTTGTTGAGGATGGTCACCTGACCAGCTCTGTATTTGCTCTGGCTGATAGCAAACAACATGACCTTAGTTTTTTTGTAGTCCAGGAGAAGCTTGTTTTGAGTAAACAGTCCTCTAATACTGCAAAGCTATTTTGGAGATTGTATTCTAGTAGGTGCAGGTTTGGGCTACTGTAGAAGATAGTCACATCATCTGCATTTAGTAGGATGTTATCAGGGCAGGCCAGGGTGAGTCAATTAAGGAACAGGTGGAATAGGAGCCGGCCCAGGATAGAACCTTGTGGGACACTGGTAGTCATCTGCCTGCTATCTGAGAGGGTCCCATTGAATTTCACTTGTTGGGATTTGTAACCAAGGTAATTTTTAAACCACCCAACTGTGTGGGAAGATAACCTGGAAGCACAGAGTTTGCTGATTAGTTGTAAGTGTTCTGGCTGCAGTTGATAAACCAAACACAACACTCCAGTGTTTATCCAGTGTTTTAGGCATGAAGTATTTTGTACATTAAAATTCTAGACTGGCTGCCTCCTCCTGAACTCCATTGTGTCGTGTCATTGATGGTAGATCTACTGGATCAGATCACCCACCTAAATTATAGTGAGCTGTCCATGGGGGACCCTGCGAAGCTGCCCATGGGGGACCCCACTGACATTAAGAAGGATGAGGTCTGTGTCAGGGTCAGCTATTTCTTCTCAGATGATGATGAGGAGATGATCAATGACAGGGTGACAACCCAGCTGAGTGCAAAATTTGACCAAAAGGCAGATTCATGGGAAAAATATGCAGATGCGTCACCTACACAGGCTGCTAGAATACCTCAAAAATAGTGAAATATAAACTTTATAGAGACTTACAGTTCTCTAATAGCTTGCTAGGCACACACTGGGTGCACATGTGATCAAAAATGTCCTAAGTTTATATATTTTGTATTTTCCCTATGCTTTTGTAAATACCCAATCAAAGTGGTCTCTGTTCAAAACTACCCGGGAAAGCAAGGAACTGCCCCAAAGAATCTGCTGAGTCCATTGAGCAGACAGGTCAGTGGAGTGTGGACTGCTGATAAACTTACTCCTGGAAAGGTTAGGATGGGTGATCTGCAGAAGATAACTGTGAGGGCTGATCAGAGGACTGAGCTTAGACACGTACAGTTCCCCTGTCAGTTCTCCTACCTGTGACCTAGTCCAGTCCAAGTTCTAGACTAGTGTGTAGCTATGGGGCTTAAACATCTGTGCTTCGACGTAGGGGCTAATGTGTAGCCAAATCCAGAAGTAATCAAGATTAGAATGAGAATTTTTTCTATGTTTGGCTGCACATAAACACAGGCAAAAGAAATCACCTGTCATGCATAGGTGGCATTTTCACTGGAACATGAAAAAGTGTTTTCTTTGCAGGTCAGCTGCATCACTCATAATTGGCTAAATGATAATATCTTCAGTTTTTTATGTAACCCCCCTGTTGGAGACTTACCTGTGAGTAGAGATGCAGCAAAGTTTTACTACGCCGGTGAAACTGCAGCGAAGTAGCACTTCATGTCATTTTCCCGAATAACCCATAATTCCCCATTTGTGACTTCACCTTGCTTTGGGGGTTTTTAAGTGCAAATTGTACTTAAAAACCCCAAAGCAAGTAGAGGTCACAAATGGAGACTCCCCTCCAACACCACCTCTGATCTATCCCTGGTGTCTAGTGGCCCCCCACCCTGCTCCCCCCACCTTGAGTCAGATCCATTAAAAAATATGTATTATTTTCCATGGTGCCTAGTGGCTCCCCCACCCTCCACCCTGACAGGTAGTACCCCACCCACACCGCCAACCCCAGTCAGATCCATGTAAAAAAAGCTACTTTCCCTGGTGTCTAGTGGCCTCCCAGCCTGCCATGGAGTACCTTCCACCCCGCTCCCTTCAAACACTGACTGGAGCAGGCCACTGGCACCTCCATGCACCCCATGGCTGGCAGCCCACCCAACTCAGCTCAATGAATGAGCGTGTGCTTATACAAGCATGCACTCATTCATTGACAAGTGACAGTAATTTTCTGAGTCCTGCTGGGGTGTACAGAAGGGGCGGGAGCTGCTCCAAGGTCTCGTGGGGAGGCAGGATGAGGGAAGAGTGTTGTGGACTCCTAATGCCTTTCATCCCATCCCACCGCCCCCGCCAGCAACCAGAGCAGCCCCCCACCCTTTAGTACAACCATGCAGGACTCAGAAAATTACTGCGACTTGTAAATGAATGAGCACATGCTTGTACAAGGACGGATTCATTCATTGAGCTAAGTCGGGTGGGCTGCAGGCTGTGGAGGTGAGTCAAGGGATGTACTGGCGGCCTGCTCCAGTCAGGGTTGGGGAGGAGCATGGTGGGGGGGCCACTAGACACCAGGAAAAGTAGCTTTTTTTTACATGGATCCGATTCAGGGTTGGGAGGAGGGGGTGTGGGTACTACCTGTCAGGATGGGGGGGTGCCACTAGACACCAGGGAAAATAATATATTTTTTTAATCGGATTCAACGCAGGGTTGGGGGAGTGGGGTGGGGGTACTACCTGTCAGGGTGAGGGGTGAGGGGCCACAAGACACCATGGAAAATAATATATATTTTTTATATGGATCCGACTCAGGGTTGTTGGGGCAGGTGGGGGTACTACCTGACAGGGTGGGAGTGGGGCCACTAGACACCAGGGAAACAAGATAAAAGCTTTTTATGCATCCTGAAGTAATGCAAAGTACCCACAAAAATGGGAACTTTGTGTTATTTCTAGATGCATAGTTATTTGGTTCACTACCCATAGTATGACCCGAAGTTTGGGTTATATGCTAAATATTATGGGTAGCAAATTGAATGCAATTCACCCACCACTACCTGTGTGCCCCCAAAAAAGCTCTTTTTTCCCTGGGATTTTGGTCACCCCCATCTTTTTTCTTTGGGTCCCGGGGTTTTCTGGTTGTTGCTCCTGTGTTCTTGTCCTTTCCTCCTGGCCCCCGCATGGCCTTTTGAGAAAGTGGGGCCTGAGGAGCTGGAGTGTGGAGCTGCCACCTGTGTTCTGGCACTCCGGTGCCAGGAGAGCTCCGCGAATGTGCTGTAATGCAAATTCATTTTGGTCATTTCGGTGGCCAGTCTGACTTTCTCCCCAGTGGTCCCAGTTCCAGGGTTAAATGAAAAAGGGACCTGGACCATTAGCTGGACCAGGGAGACAGCCAGAAGAGAAGGAAGGCAGTTTTTGTGAGCTCCAATTGCACTTGAGATACTGAGAGTTGCTCTATGAATATTAATGAGGCAGCTCATGAATAAAGAAGAGCAGGTCATGCCCAGCACCTAGGGGCAATTAATTATGGCACTAGCGACAGGAAAGAGGGGGAATAAATTCAATAAATATTAAAGTGGTGTGTAGGGAAAAGGGAGACGCTGCCAGTGTGTGTGGATTTAAATAAACAAAAGGGCTTACATGGACTGCAGCAGAAGGAAATACTGTGTGGGGCAGTGCATGAGCTGCACTGGGATTGTGAACAGGCTGCCATGAGTTTACTGAATGGCAGTAGTGACTGAAGAAGGGCTGGTTGAATGTGTTAAATGATGCAGTCACTTTACAGGGCACAAGGAGAACTACCAGTATGTGGAGAAAATGTAGAATGAAGTTAAAGAGTTTGGCTGCACAGGGACATTAAAGTTGGGACACTGTATGATCTATGCTGGGATTGTTTACATCAGCAGCCATGATTGCAGCCACATGAAGCTGGACAACCAACCACAGGGCCAGAACTTGCTCAAAGGATTCTGGGGCTTGTGAACAGTGTCTCGGGGGCGGGGATAAGATGGAAAATCTAGGCACCCTTTTCTGCACCAACGAGGCATTGAGGGAGCCTCAAACATATTAATTTTTCTTAAGGACCTTGACTCCGGCCAACAGGGAGTTGCCAAAGAGCTCTCAAAATGCCAAGGACTTTTGGGTTCTGGGTCAGTTCGATGGGAGCCCCTCCAGAGGGATGGGGGTTCCTGCCCCTGGGAAAGAATGGGGCTGCTAGGCTGGGAATGGGATTGCCTGGGGGTTGCCAGAAATCTGTCCCCCAGGTCAAGTAGTGTCTGCCCCATTAAGAGAAGCAAACAGGAGAAGCAAGAAAGGAAAAAGTTTATTGTGGAAGCAGCTTTGCAGAGAAAGAGAGAAGCTGCAGGTTGATGGAGATCTGTATTATTTAAAGATGCACCACAGCAGTGAGATGAAGGCAGCTCAGATAGAAAGGGAAATGCTGCAGGTTCTGGGATCTGCATTGATTCAAAGAAGCACCATAGTGGTGAGACGGAAGAACAGGTTGTGTCCTGAACCTGGGAAAAAGGACAAAGGTTGTGTCTTGATCCTGGAAAAAGACAAAGGTTATGTTCTAAGCCTGGTCAAAGGACAAATGTTGCGCCTAAGCCTGGGAAAAGGTGGGATATTGAGAAATGAGAGAACAGATGTGTTGAGAGGAAAAGGAAAAGTGAGCCTCTTCATCCTGGAAAATTGTTATGCACCTGCACAGTGAGAGTAGAGACTTTTAAAGTTGTTGAAACAGAGTGCAGGAAATATGTGTGAGCCAGAGTGAGAATGAGGCTGTGTTGAAGCTGAGACTGTGAAAGCAGAAGGATGAACAGGTGCTTTTCAAGGTTGGGTACCTGTTGTCTGCTCCTGAGATACAGCATGGAAAAGAGACTGTTGTGGTAAATCCTGGATTCTCAGACTCTGAACAGCTCCCGAGACCCTGATGTTTAGGAAAAGAAACAGATTGCTTTGGCTACATACCATGGCAGGAAATTTAATGAAAGAGAAGAAGCAGAGAAAGTACTGAATGTTTATGCTGACACCCAGGGCCAGGTGGGGAACTCTTTAACCCTCATCAACTGGGATCTGCTGCTGCAAGGGATCACAGGTTTTGTACCCGAGTGCTAGGTCACTCTGACTGGGGGGAGCTGAGCTGTGGGGCCACTCACGGGCCTGGGTCTCTTGTAGCAGGCAGGCCTTGCATGTGTGCTCTGCAATGGGGTTTGTAATGGGCTGAAGAGGACAAGCTGCAAGATCTGCAATCAAGGAAATGAAAGAGCAAGCTGCAGCCTCTATGCCCCCAGTTTCAAGCATCAAGCCCGGTTCTGCCTGTGTTTACAACAATCTCCAGGACTTCAGTGAACTGTACCATCGAAGGACTGATTCTGCAGAACCGTGTGTAACCCCCTTGTTACCCGGGGTTACTAGAATCCCAGTCAGACCTAGTGGTAGGCAGGGAAGGCAGCTTGTGAAACTCCAGTTAAATGGGTTTCACACTGTCTCACTCTGTTCTCAGTCTCAGCTGAGACTGAGGGATGACATCACCAATAGAACTATCGCAGCTGCATGAGCCACATTGGAATCTGCAGCAAGGGAGTTAGTTACAACGTTGGGAGGTTTTGAAGTCAGTCTTCAGTCAGATTCAGTCAGTTCAGTGTGGAGGTGAAGTTGGGAGCTTGCTGAGAAAGCAGCTCAGTGAAGGATCTAGGAGCCTCAGCCCTGACAGAGGGCTACTTTTAAGTAAAAGGGTGTGTGTCTCCACCTTAAAGAGAGACACAGAAGATAATTGAAGTGGTGGAGACCGCTGTTTTCGGGTCTCAGTGCCCCCTCCCTTTGAGGGAGGGCAGGAGAGGGTTCCCTGCAGATTCCTGGGGCAACCCCCTAGTTCTGCTTGTAGAGGAAAAGCTGCCTATGTGTTCCAGAGTTTATTTACGAGAACAAGAAGATTTGTGAGTCGCCTGTGGGGCACCTGCAATGTGAGGGTGAGTGTCTGCTCTTGCTAAAAGGGCCTATGTTTTTCACCCTGGGACTTGTGTGACAATGTGGGGATTGAACTACTAAAATAGTGGAAGCCTAGAGTAATGGGCTAAGCAAATTGAAAGTAGGTTCAAGTCCAGAGCTTGTTGGGATGAAAATGATATGTAGAGGAGATGTGACAGACATCTACCCAGAATCTACATTTGAAAGTTTTCAGTAAAGGAATTGTTCAGTTTCCAGAGAAATGGTCTGGTATGGGCTGTGGGAGCTGGAGGTGGGTGGCACCCAATCTTTGGTGACCAGGTCCACCTCTACGGATTTCTTCTGTGGATTTCTACTTTACCTCAGGCACTTGGCCAGTGATGAGGGAAGTACCCAGACGTGGAATTGTAAGGAAAATTCTCTCAAGGAGTTCAAGGCTCTAGTGTGGTTTGGGAGCCACAGCAGGATAATTGGTTCATTCCTCAAATGGACCGAAGATCAAGTGGCCGGCCGGGGAGCCAGGCCAGTGGGGAAAACCGCGAGGCATGCTGTTGGGCTGTGTACCCAAAGCTGCGTGCAAGTCCGGGCTGTGTGCCTGGTGGGTTTAGAGCCTGAGGGCTGGAAATAGTGGTAAAGTGTTCTGTTGTCTCTAATCTGCATTACCAGGAATGTAGTAGCCCCATGGGGGTCTGTCTGTGCTTTGTTTGTTCAGCTTGGATGTGAATAAAAGCCACACTGGAGAATCCCATTCCTGGTTCTGGACATTACAGTTATTGCTTCCTGTGTTCGGATTTACTTGGGTGTCCCTGTCCAGAGTAGCCAAACCTAGGCCCCCTGTGCCGAGTAACCTCATCCTCCATGAACCCAGTCCCCACCAGGTACTGCTGTCAGCTTCAACAGCATGCCACCTGTCATTTTGCTAAAAGCAGGGGTGAGGGGTTACAAAAATGGAGGCACCTCTTTGGATTTTGTTCTGGGAGGAAGGTGCTTGGGCAAGGGGGCTAGCATTTTGGCTATCTGGCAGTGGGTAGCCCAAAAAGCTGAAGCAAGTAACTAGTGTGTTGCTGTGTGCTGTGGATCTTGTGCTGCTGATTAAAAATGCCAACTGTTTACCAAGGAGCAGTAAAGCCAAAGAGTGTGCCCTTGTCCTGCATCAAATTGTTTACAGTGTTTTTGCCTGCATTAAAAATGAACTGTGGTAAAGAAAAGTGTGGAAGACTAGGGGTAGCAACAGGAAAATTGTGCCCTGGATGTTGGAAATGGTTTTAAAATGAACTGTGGTGAAGAAAAGTGTGGAAGACTAGGGGTAGCAACAGGAAAATTGTGCCCTGGACGTTGGAAATGCTTTTTGAAAGAATGAGAGACTTGCAGGTGTAATGGCTATGTTAAATGGCTGAAATGGGCTCCCGCCGTGGAGTCAGTTGGTAAAGAAAAAAAGTTGCATTCTGCAGTTTAAATTTGCCTGCTCGATGATCGCCGTGAGGAGAAGAGCCCTCGCGAGGAAGAAGAGGCTCATTTGCATGGCGTCATGTGATTGGTCAGGCTGATATCAGTCCCGCCCCTCAGCCAGCTCTACAGTGACTGCCCCAGCATTCAAGAGGGAGTGTGAGTGGAGTGCGTGTACTGGCTAGTGGAGGAGCATCGCGGAGTGTTAAAATCACTGTAAACTTTGTGAAAATAGACTATCTAGTTTAAAATCAGGCTCAACCCGCTAATCGATCGTTGAAATTGCAAAAGTAGTGGTTGAAAAGACAATCGGTAGGACTGCCCACCCGTTTCTGTTCTGAGGCCTCCAAGAACTGGCTGCAGGCTGTTTTTCCCCATCTCAGCAAACTGCTACTGATAACAGTATGTAACAACCTAAAAACTGCTCAAACAGTGATTTTCTGCCCTATGCCATATAAATGTGTGTGCAGCAGTGTAGTCGCTTTGCAAGTAACAACTGTGTCAAGTCCTACCAGCAAGTGCAGGTCTGTTAAGCCATTGACTGTGTGCATAGTAATGAATCCAGCCTCAGTTTAAAGTTTGAAGCCAGAGAGAGACTGTGGGTTGTAGCCAACGTGCAGCACTAGTAATACAGGCAATCCTGTGCTAAAAACCTGAAGCGTTAAGGGACTGTGAGTAAAATAAATGTTTCCAGCATGTAAAAAGTCCCGTGGAAAATCCTGTAAATGTGTTTAAAGCAAGAACAGAGCAAGTTGTGCAGTTTGAGCAAAAGTTATCAGTAGTTTGTGTGAATCGGGTGCACAGTGGCTTGACCCAGATTCTGTATGTTGATGCACAGGAGTGCTGCTGCTGCCATTACAGGGTGGGGTAGTAAAGTAAACACAGCAGCAAAGGAGCCATTTTACAACTAAAGAGTGTGTTCAGTAAAGTGGGACTTTCAGTTACAGTAAAGTTTTGTTTGTTTTTCTGCAGTTATGGCCTCAGGACCAGCTCGTTACCCAGATCATGCCCGGGTTGCAGTAACAGCAGCAGTAAATAGACTGAGAGATATTGAAAAGTGGTGCTATGGAGGACAGCTGCCTCCTCATGTGGCGGTTCCTGGATATCCAGTGCATGTATGTTAAATATGCTTGAGAGCTGGAAGGGACGTCTTCATGATTCCTCACTGTGCTGGATGCCTAGAAAAATATGGCTTGTATAAAGCGCCTCCAATCCGGTTGGCTCCCACATATACAAAGGTTCAGGAACCTGCAGTTGGCAGCACACAGCACCAGGCAGAGCCTGTGGAGGAAGGCCCCTCGGGGGAGTGTGGCACAAAGCTAGAGGGTGCAGAGTTAGAGACAGAACCAGAAGTTGAAGTTTCGGATGCTGGATCCCAGAAGGAAAGTTTGGATAAAGCATCAATAGACCCCTGGAAGGGGGGGGCACCTAGCCCAAGTCTCTTAGGTGACGATGAGATGCGGGAGGCCTTTGAGTGGGAGGTGTCGACCTCCGCGCCTAGTGATGAGTGGATAGTCTCAGGAGTGAGAACTACTGCTCACTCCTGGGCTCAGATCCTCAGTGAAGAGGAAGATGAGGGGGAACCTATGTGGCCTTGTGAAAAAGGAACGGGTACACAGCCTCAAGATCTTGCCTTGGAGGAATGCATGGAAGAAAGTGGTGATGCCACTGCCCTGACTTTGCAAGAGGAAGAAGTCAGGGATCTGTTTCTAATTTCTTTAAGGATGTGAAGCTGGCAGAACCAGGACTGGCCACCCCCAAGCCAGGCCAGTGGTCTCAGATTGACCAAAGCAGGTAAAGAGGAGAGACTGGTTCGCAGAAAGGCAAATGAGATCTATGGTATGACCTTTCCTACCTTTCTTACCTTTCCTCGGAAAATCTGGGAGGAGATTGAGAACAGCAGGAAATCCTGGATCTGGGACAAAGCCATGAAAAGTGTGCATCCTGGGGCCAACAAGCATGTAAAAAACAGACTGTTTCATGAGAAGTATACCCAGTGGAAGAGAGGCAGGACACTGTTTATAGACAGAGTGAGAATAGTGGACGGAGAGAGAAGTGAAATCTCCCACTGTGTGAATTATGTGCACCCAGACGGGGTAATAATTAAAGCTCCTGATCCCTGGTAATATTGGCTTCAGTGCAAGGACCTCCCAGCAAATGTGCCCGTGCCTACAAAATGGAAAGCCGAGCAGTGGTAGTCAATACTGCCACACCAGACTGTGAAGTGCCTTTATTGATCCGCCAATATGGACATCCAGGACTCAGGTGCCCCACATTCATCAGTCTACAGTGTACTGGCCTTTCCAGAAAACCATTGACTAGCCCACCAGATGACTTCAGATCCAGAGAGGACACCATCCCAGCTGTATCCTGTTCACGCCTGGTAATCGGATGACGTCGGACCAGCTGTTTTCTTTTTGTTCCTGTTCTAAGGTTCCATCTCCAGAGATGACATCAGCCCAGCTGTTCCCAGATGTGCCCTCCTGTGGTTCCCGGAAGATGTCCGCCCAGCTGTATTGGAAGAAATGCTGCCAGGGAGAGTCTTCGTCAGAGGTGCAGGTCGGTCCCAAAATTTCCATTCTACAAGTGGCTGGTAAGTCCGAACTTTTCTATCTTTATGACATTGCAGTACACAACCTACACTAGCAGACTTCAAAATGTGTGAACTGTCTGCAAAGACTCTCCCCTTTGGGACTTTGGCCTGTTAGAACTGTGCTTCACCGGGCGCCGGCACAGGAGAGACTCTTTATTGGACTAGCCTTCGGGCATTGTGGTCACTAGTTAGGACTTTTAGGGCACTCCATCCCCCCAAATGTGTATTGTAAAAAATGTCGTTGTTTTCTAATGTAAATACTGTTTTTCTACCTTTTTCTAAAAAAAAAAAATCTTTTTGGGATTTTTCAGTGTTTTGATGGTAGGGGTTTAGGTAGACTATGTATGCAGATTAGGAGCGTGTGTTGACTTTCTTTTTCTTACAGGTGTTCCTGGAAAGACAGAAGAGAAGACAAGAAGAGGAGGAGGGGCTCATCAGAGTTCCTCATTAGTACTTTAGTACTTTGTGTAGAAAGTTAAAGTACTGTGGTGTTATTGTTGTTATTACTGTATTAACCCTTTCCTTCCACAGGTGTGGTTGTGGGGGCAGGGAGGAGACAGTAACATGGTATAAAATATGTTTTTTTAATGGTGTGTGGTTGCAGGTTGCCCAAGGTTGGGGAGGTCCCCGGGTTGTTTTTGGTTTTGGGGTATTCAGTTAAAGGCAGATAGGTTTTCCTTAGAGGGTTAGGGGGGATAGACAGGCTGTGTCCCTGACCTGCAGTAGGGACCGCAGTGCTGATCTATCAGGGCTATGCTCTGGATGGTTCTACCAGAGCCACTGGGTGTCCATAGTAAGTGGATAGTGTAGAGGCTTATATGTCAGCTAAAGGCCTCTAGGCCCTTAGTGTTGCCTGCCTGTGCTTGCACATGGTAGGAGGGGGCCTGATCACCCCCCTCCACAGGTAGCGCATAGGGTGGGATGGCCTAAGGCCGGGTAAATAATGACTGCGGACGGTCATTTTCCTGGTCAAGGGCGAGTGTAACCCCCTGGTTACCCGGGGTTACTAGAATCCCGGTCAGACCTAGTGGTAGGCAGGGAAGGCAGCTTGTGAAACTCTAGTTAAATGGGTTTCACACTGTATCACTCTGTTCTCAGTCTCCACTGAGACTGAGGAATGACATCACCATTAGAACTATCGCAGCTGCATGAGCCACATTGGAATCTACAGCAAGGGAGTTAGTTACAACATTGGGAGGTTTTGAAGTCAGTCTTCAGTCAGATTCAGTCAGTTCAGTGTGGAGGTGAAGTTGGGAGCTTGCTGAGAAAGCAGCTCAGTGACGGCTCTAGGAGCCTCCGCCCTGACGGAGGACTACTTTTAAGTAAAAGGGGGTGTGTCTCCACCTTAAAGAGAGACACAGAAGATAACTGAAGTGGTGGAGACCGCTGTTTTCGGGTCTTAGTGCCCCTCCCTTTGGGGGGGCAGGAGAGGGTTCCCTGCAGATTCCTGGGGCAACCCCCTAGTTCTGCTTGTAGAGGAAAAGCTGCCTATGTGTTCCAGAGTTTATTTGGGAGAACAAGAAGATTTGTGAGTCGCCTGTGGGGCACCTGCAATGTGAGGGTGAGTGTCTGCTCTTGCTAAAAGGGCCTATGTTTTTCACCCTGGGACTTGTGTGACAATGTGGGGATTGAACTACTAAAATAGTGGAAGCCTAGAGTAATGGGCTAAGCAAATTGAAAGTAGGTTCAAGTCCAGAGCTTGTTGGGATGAAAATGATATGTAGAGGAGATGTGACAGACGTCTACCCAGAATCCACATTTGAAAGTTTTCAGTAAAGGAATTGTTCAGTTTCCAGAGAAATGGCCTGGTATGGGCTGTGGGAGCTGGAGGTGGGTGGCCCCCATCTTTAGTGACCAGGTCCTCCTCTACGGATTTCTTCTGTGGATTTCTGCTTTACCTCAGGCACTTGGCCAGTGATGAGGGAAGTACCCAGATGTGGGATTGTAAGGAAAATTCTCTCTAGGAGTTGAAGGCTCTAGTGTGGTTTGGGGAGCCACAATGGGATAATCAGTTCATTCCTCAAATGGACCGCGGATCAAGTGGCCGGCAGGGGAGCCAGGCCAGTGGGGAAAACCCAAGTAGTGTACAAGTCAGGCTGTGTACCCAAAGCTGTGTGCAAGTCCGGGCTGTGTGCCTGGTGGGTTTAGAGACTGAGGGCTGGAAATAGTGATAAAGTGTTCTGTTGTCTCTAATCTGCATTACCAGGAATGTAGCCCCATGGGGGTCCATCTGTGTTTTGTTTGTTCAGCTTGGATGTGAATAAAAGCCACACTGGAGAATCCCATTCCTGGTTCTGGACATTACAGTTATTGCTTCCTGTGTTCAGATTAACTCGGGTGCCTCTGTCCAGAGTAACGAAACCTAGGTCCCCTGTGCCAAGTAACCACATCCTCCCTGAACCCAGTCCCCACCAGGTACTGCTGTCAGCTTCAACAGCATGCCACCTGTCGTTTTTCTAAAAAGGCAGGGGTGAGGGGTTACACATGATTAAACTACAGGAATTGCCCTGCACCTGGGGACTGCAAATAGTTCACATGCCCACCAGGGCAGGAGATAGAGCATGGGGTTAGAGTAAACCAAGGGAAGGCCTGTAAAAAGTTGAAGTTAAGTTCACCAAGTGCACCGATGTCAGCTACCAGCTATGGCAACCCATACCCCTCACCAATGGTCAGATCTGCACAGCAGGGGTAGTGACCCTCTCCAGGATGGTGCTGGAGAGGGGCTACATTTATAATAAAAAAAATGACACATTGATGTATGGTTTCACTATCTAAGAAAAAGTGGTATCTGCATGTTACATTTTTCTGCATGGTTGCACATATCACTGTCATGTAAACATGAGTGAAATCAGCCAAGAAAATTAGCTGAGATTTCCAGGAGAGTAATCTTCCCATCTCCTTGTATAGCCATGTAGGCTGTCTATGTAAAAGTACTTTGTTTCACAAACACAAACATATACAATAAAAAAACAAAATAGGGACTACTACTTTTTCACAAAACTTGCTCACCCTGACACGTCCCTGAAAGAGTCGTCAATTGTCACTGTGGAGATTTTTTTTTTTAAATCGCTCTGTCAGACACTGATTCTACTAATATTTTTCTTTTTGATTTTGTCCGTGTGTGTGCTGCAAAACATGGAACTTTTACATAAATAGTGTCATGCTCCACCAAAAAATCAAAGACGGCTTTTGCACTGTGATGCAGGGATGGTGCTCTTCGGAGGCTGGCTACAACTCTAAATTGTCACAAAAATCCAAATGTGGAGAGCATTCAGGGTAGACTGTGACCGTACAGTTCAAATGGGTAATTTAATGCACAAATGCAAATCCACAATGAAGGATGTGTTTTAAAAAAAGCAGGTTCTATGCGTGAGACTTTGACACATGATTACTGTGAGACTCCTAGGCAAGAGTGCTAGCAGCTGGACCTCACTGACATAATAGTTGATAATAATGAATAGATACTTAAAACACAACACACTTGAAAGTAATTTAGTATTTGATTACTTTGCATGCTCATTAATAAAACCGTCCCTGTACAGAGTCCAGCATGTCTGTAGAACTCAGTGGTATTGGAAGGTTCACACATAAACTGTCAGGTGTGTTAACGTAATACAAGAAGCTACCTCTGCAGCCAAATCAAAACAGCCCTAGCACAGAACATGGGGAGGGGCTACCTATACAGCCAGATGAAAACAGCTCTGGCACAGAATGGGGAGAGGGATGAAAAACCTACCTATACAGCCAGATCAAAACAGCCCTAGTACAGAACCTGGGGGGGTGACCCTACATATACAGCCAGATCAAAGTAGCCCTAGCACAGAACATGGAGGGGTATGAAGAACATACCTATATAGCCAGATCAAAACAGCCCTAGCAGAGAACATGGGGAGAGGGGAGGATGTGTCTGCCTCCATGACAACACCCAGTTACTCAATATCCACTAACTGTAAAGCAAAACAGAAACATTCCTTTATAAGCACTCAAAAGCTGTGGATTCTGTTTCACATCTTTTTCCCCATTATTTTTTTCTGCTATTATGTGATGTAAGTGTTCCATATAAAAATAATGTGATGCTGCATTCACTCACCCCCGGCACAGTGCTTTGCTGCTGCCCCTGAGGTCCTAGGTTTAGCAGCATTGCAGAATTCTTTCATACTTATCAAATTACTTTTGAGCTGCCCTGTGTGTAGGCAAAAAAATGTGTTGGGGGGGCTGGAAGAATTACACCTGCCTTGTTCATGACGTGGGTTTAAAAAGACTACAGTATGTTGAAAATATGGGGTCTGAATCTGGAAAAATACCAGTTTTAAATGTATAGGAAAACATTGAAGAATTTCAGCATTGCTTCATAACTCTATTTTTTGAGATTTTAACCCCACACTTTCAGCATAATTTTCTTATTGCCACACCTCATGACCCCAGTATCACCACAAGTATGAAAAGACATTTTGCCCAGGAGTTGAGAACTTTCACAGGCATCAAAGGCTGGCAAGGGGCAGGATGTCCGAATTATTAAGACTTCTTCTGAAGTTGCTCTGACAAGCCAGCTTCTCCTTTGCAAAGGAAGAGGTAGCAGGACTGCAAGGGGTTAACTTGTAGACAGTCAGCTAACTTCAATGGAACAGGCTAATTAGGGGCAGCTTGGGTGGGTCATCAAGGGAGTTTTTTTTTTTTTTTGCAGAGCTGGGACCAGGACTGCAAGGGGTTAACTTGCAGACATTTGGCTAACTCCAGTTGGTGTTGATGCTGATTCCCCATCCTTTCTTTCTCTCTCCAGGTACTGTAATTGAGGCTTGTTCCATACCTCCCACATCTGAGCTCCTAGCTCCATTTAATCATGTGTCCCATGTGTTGAGGGACAGCATCTCACATTTTCTCAGATTTTTAATATCAGGTTCACTGTTTTTACACTAGAAATTGCATGGTGTCCCAGCAGCACCAGTGACCCTTTTTTATTTAAATGCAAAAGACTTATTTTTATATTTTTTTTTTGGGGGTTTGGGGGGGGGGCTTACTCTGAATAGCCCAGTTCAGCATACCTCTCAAATGTCACACATTAGGAGGTTGTCACTCATTTCACCTCTCAGAAACCCTCTGTCCCACATTAGGAAGGCAATATTCCACATTGCTCAATGAGATTTTAAAGCAAAAATGCATAATAATCTACGATGTGCTGTAATCAGCAAATATTATAATCATTAGTGCACTTGTTTCCATTGGGTTTTGAGCTTGCAGTCTCATATTTGTTCATATGTCACTGAGAGGTATGCAACTTAGATGCAGTATCTCCCTTTCAGTGGATTCCTACTTTTGCCTGAATAAAAAACTGAAACCCAGTTCATAAGATGTGGAATAGGTTGGAGGGGGCATATCTCACTTTTAAGAAGTCAGACAACACATTTTCTGGCTACTGCACTTGTATGTGTTTTTTTTTTCAAAGATAACTCAGTGTACATTAAAAAGAGGTCTACAAAAGCAGCAGCAGCTGACAAAGGACTTCTTATAGATTCCAGTTCTAAGATGCTCTGACAAGCCAGTAGCAGAGCTGGCACCACCAATGACCCTCTTTTCATTAAATGCAGAGGACTTATTTTTGGATGTATTGGGGGGACTACTTATTATTTACCAAAAACTGCCCAGCTCACATACCTCTCAACTATCACACATTATTATGGTTTCCGTTTCTAAGATGATCTAAAAAGCCAGCGGCAGAGCTGAGACCAGAAGGTTTATAAGATACAGGATAAGTTGGAGGAGGGCAGATAGTAAATCTCACTTTTAAGAAGTCAGGCAACACTTCCTCTGACTACTGCACTTGTATCTGTTTTTTTTTTAAGATAGCTCAGTGTGTAATAGAAAGAGGTTTACAAAAGCAGCAGCAGTTGATGAAGGACTTTTTATAGTTTCCATTTCTAAGATCCTCTGACAAGCCAGTAGCAGAGCTGGCACCACCAATTACCCTCTTTTAATTAAATGCATAAGACTTATTTTTGGATGTTTTAGGTGGGGGGGATTATTTACTCTGAATTGCCCAGCTCAGCATACCTCTCAATTGTCACACATTATTATAGTTTCCATTTCTAAGATGCGCTGATAAGCCAGCAGCAGAGCTGAGACCAGAGCTGCAAAGGGTTAACTGCAGACAAGGTTAATCAAGAGACAGCCCAAGTTACAGCTGCCAGAAATGCAATCAGCTCTGTAGTGGGCAGGTTCTGTTTCACGCTACACTTTCTTCAAGAGTAGATTTATTTAAACAAGCATTTGTCAATGCCGAATGTTTGCTTGCTGGCATTGGCAGTGGTAGTGTAGAAGTTACAGAGCTGCGTAATAGGAATGGCAGTGAAGTATTGAACTGAAGCCAACCCCACCACCACCCTGCAGAGAGTGACAGGCATTGGGGTGTGCCTTTGGGTTGTCAGGCATAACGGCCATGCCATTTCAGTACACCCCACCCTGCAGACACTGGCAAGTGTCACGGTGTTCCTTGGGGTCTTTGGTCCTTATACGCACCCCATTCCATTAGGAAATACAGTGAGATGGGTGCGATATAGGAGAATGGGGTGAACTTTGGGGCCGAAGAGTCCAAGGCATACCTCAATGCTTCTCACTGGCTGCAGGGTGTGGAATGGTATGAGCATTACAGGCAAGAATCCCAAGTCACACCCCTGATGCCTGTCATTCTCTACAGGGTTGGACGTTATGGTTGGAAACCCTAATACCTCAGGCATTCATTGGTATTTTCACTCCAAATGTTAAACATGGTTTTTTTGTGACCTCATGAACAGGGGGAATATCAAGTTTCTTAGCCGAAAGCTGCTTATGCACAGCGACTATGGCATTTAGCACCACAGGTGCAAAAACATTCCAAACAGGATGTAAAAAATGACAGCTGTACTGTTCATGGGGATGTGTAAAAAATGGCAATGTTGCAAATCTGCAGTAAAAATATTTAAAAATGGTGAAGTCACGAGCGTACATAGAAACTGTGCAACGCACACCCGTAATATAATTAGGTTGTGGATTTTTTACAGCAGATTGTCAACTCAGGCATTTTGGTGCCTCCGATCATGAACAGTATCACTGTGATTTTCTTCATCTGTCCCGAACAATGATTTCCCACAATGACCACGCATCTCTGCGCAGAAAGTGTGAAAACACACTTCGGCCATGTTGTGAAAAATGACAGCTGTACTGTAAATAAGGCAATGTGGAAAAATGCCACTGGTGAAAATCTGGACTTAAAATATTACAAAGTCATGAACTTACAAGGGTGCGCGGAAACTGTGCAATGCTCACTTGTAACACAGTCATTTTATGGACTTTTGTCACCAAATTTTCAACATAGCCATTTTAAGACCTCTGCTCATGAACAGTGTAACTGTGATTTTCTTAATCTGGTCCAAACATTGCTTTCACACACCAACAGCACCACTGTGCGCTATATGTGCGAAAACACATTTTGGGTGACATATGAAAATTGGCAGCTGTACTGTTCATAAGGAAGTGTAATAAAATGCAATGTTGAAAATCTGGAGTGAAAATATTAAATTTGCAAACTTATGAGCATGCATAGGAACTGCGCAACCCACGCTCATGAAACAGTCATTTTTAGGAATGTTTTCACCAAATTTTCAACATAGCCATTTTAAGACCTCTGCTCATGAACAGTGTCACTGTGATTTTCTTAATTTGTCCCATACATTGATTTAGCATACCGACTGCGCCATTGTGTGCTACATGGGTGGAAACACATTTTGGGTGAGATGTGAAAAATTACAGCCATACTACTTATAAGAAGGTGTGGTAAAATGGCAATGTTGAAAATCTGGAGAGAAAATATTGAAAATTTGCGAACTTACGAGCGTGCGTAGGAACTGTGAAACGCACGCTCGTAAAACAGTCGTTGTTTGAAATTTTATCACCAAATTTTCAAAATAGGCTTCTTGAGAGCCCACTTTATGAACACTGGCAGTGTCATTTCATTAATTGGTCCCGAAAGGTGATTTCGCGCAGTGACTGTGAAATCACCCTTCAGGCCTGAATAACGCCGTGACAGTGTCATCATTCATGAAAAGGGGTCCCAAAAACCTCATGTTGGAAATTTAGTGTAAAAATTCCAAAAAATACCTGAGATATGCAACAAAGTTGAAACCCCCCTATCTAGCCCATTATACAGCTTACCGGCATTTCCTCAGTTCGCGGTCGGCTTTGAAGAGTGCAGACGTGTTCCCGGTCCACCGAAGATCGTCGTGCCGAGGTCCGGAGGTAAGTATGGGGTGAGGGGTGTGGGGAGGCAGGGTGCGCAGTGGGTGGGTGCGGGTTGTGGGAGGGGGGCCAGGGAGACTATGTGGGACCGTTTTTTCTTTACAGGTGTTCTTTTTGTTTCCAATGATGACGCAGGACATTTTCCACCCTGGGGTGGGCTCCCAGCATGGCACAAGGATGGTTGGGGGACATTCAGCCAATGGGGGATTGGGCACCCCTGTCACCCAAAGCATCGAGTGCCACGCTGGGGTGGGCTCCCAGCGTGGCACCCAGTATTCGGAGGGGGGACGACAGTGGAGCCAATGGGGGATTGGGCACCCCCCGGGCTATATCATGAGTTGCCATGCTGGGGTGGGCACCCAGCATGGCATTTGGAAGGCTTTAGGGGGTGGGGAGCACAGCACAGCTGACAGGGGATTGGGCACCCCCGTTGGCTATACAGTGTGTGCGTGCGTGCGGCGGGGCGCACACGCCTGCGTGTGTGTGGAGGGAGCTGCACATGAGCAAGCAATATCTTATCGCTGCTCACTGAAGCGTAGCTCCCCCTTTGAACTGTATGCCACTGCATTTTGGAGCTTGTCATAGACAGCTCCATCATGCATTGGCTTACAGGAGCCGTGCCTGCCAACACAATGATTGAATTGGAAGAGCGGGTGACACACCTCCGAAATCTCTGATGATGGCACTATATTTCTTGCACATGCGTGCAAGCAAACATAATAAATGTATCTTAATTTTTGAAGACTTTTTTTTTTTTGTGCGTGCATATGTGACGTATGAATGAGGGATCTACTCACTGTAGATCAAGGGAGGATGTGAAATGGTGCAGGTACATGGTGGGGGTGAACAAAGTGGTAGACAGTAAGCCCTACCAGAGCTTCAGGCTGATGTAGCACAGCTGGACTAAGGCAAGGGAGGATGTGAAATGGTACAGGTACATGGGGGTGAACAAAGTGGTAGACAGTAAGCCCTACCTGAGCTTCAGTCTGATGTTGCACAGCTGGACTAAGGCACAAGCACCCACGGCATGTTCTTATAGTCCCCATTTATATGTCCATTTATGTTCTTACAGCTGATTGCCTAACTGAGCCAAGATGTAAAACAGATACTAAAATGTCAGGTTTATTTCAGGTGACCATGTTCTTATATTCCCCATTTATATGTCCGTTTATGTTCTTACAGCGTTGATTGCCTAACTGAGCCAAGATGTAAAACAGATACTAAAATGTCAGGTTTATTTCAGGTGACCAGGATCGTAGTGGGGAGAGGGGGCAAGTGAAACAATGTCCTGAGAATGTGCTTAAACTTGTTAATCGTTGCTGTGCCATGGAGTGATACACCGGTCAAGAATCCCTATATGTTCAAATTATGTTTGCAGCCTAAAGGTGCTTAGGTGGATTGGCATTTACATTACTCAGCAGCAAATCTTTTTCATACTTTTTGTGATCATCGGTTAAGATATAACCACTAACTGATGAGACACTTGGGGGCATGAAACTGTGCTACCAGCAAAGTTGCATTTGCAAAGCCCTGAATATTTATCTGTTGATAATGAAATGAAAACTGTCAGCTGATAACATTTAGCCACTGTCCATTGCACAGAATAGACATCTCACTGATAGATCTGGAGCAAAGGGACATGCACTTGCCAATAACACCACTACAGCTCCAGACACTGAAGAAAGAAGTTCATGCACTTTCATCACTGTTAACTTTTTCAGCATTTCAAAACAGTTACTTAGCATCTGCATTAAGATGTTACACATCGCTGAACTGAATTGTGACACCAGAATCCCTGCGATCAACATTTGTCAGCAAAAGTGAATTGAAAAAATCAATAGATGTATAAAATGGTAAGTGACATGAGTCAATAACAACATATCTGCATGTAATACTTGGCTTAAAATGTGAGCACCACCATATTCCGCACCACAGCGTCAAACAGGGATGCCATTTATAATTCAGCTAATGTCAAGTAGTTTTCGAGCCACAAAAAGTATTACTGTATCAGTATGGTGGCAGTAACAGGATCAGGAAATTATGAAATAAAATGCAACAGCGCCTCTGTCGGCCATATGTTGTGCGGGTGGAGGGAGTGCATGAGCACCCAGGGGTGGGCTGTTAGGCGGCTTCAGATTCACCGGAGAAAAGGGTGGATTTGATTGTGAGCTACGGTTGAATTTGTGTTTTCGCTGTTTTGTTAGGGCACATGTCCGACCCTAAGATGTTTAGGGTCACAAGGTGATGTGACTTCATTGGGCATCTGATTTGAGAAAGAGCTGTGTGATTCTATCTAAATGTCAGCTCATGGCAATTCAGAGAAAAAAAAATATTTTGAAGCTGCATTACCAGACTAAGTGTGCAGTTTAGTGAATTACCACACAGGGGTGTGTGTATATGACAGCACTAAAAGGCGCATTAAAGTGCTTCAGTCATGAAAACCTCCCCCACTGGCTGCTGCTGAAATGCATAGCAGTATGTTCTCCTTTGAGCATTCTGGCAGTTCTTTGCTTCAGCTGCAGGTAGTACAATACGCTCAAGTTCATTTGCATAGGTTTTAGCACTGGGGAGTTCACATTGACAGAGTCTAGTAAGAGAAAATGCTTGGAATTACACATACAACGAAGTCTGAGTTTTCACATCAAATGCTGAGGTATTTTTTTTCTGGAGGATTAGAACCCATGGAGTCCATTAAGGTGTGCTTTGGAGAGCTGTCGTGTGTAAGGACTGTTAGGCACCCACACATTTTGGTGGTCCTGCTTTGGCAGGGAACAGTTTATTAAAGTAATGATGTGTGGCTTGTCTCTCTAAGCTAGACAAGACTACACCATCCTATCAGACAACCGACACAGTTGATCTGTGTGTGTGTGTAGGGGGGGAGGAGCTGCTCACTGAAGCGTAGCTCCCTCTTTCAACTGTATGCCACTGCATTTTCAGCTGCTGTCATAGACAGCTTCAGCAGTGATTGGAGAACTGTGACCACGCCTGCAAACACACTGACTGAATTGGAAGATGCTGACACACCTCTGAAAAACTCAGATGATGGCACTATGTTTCTTGCACATGCGTGCAAGCAAACATAAAAATGCTTATATTGTTTAAATCAGTGGAGTTAGCATGATGCATAAAGCTATGTATCTCATATGCCCCCAAAATGACTCAGAGCAATTACTGCTTAAGCTGTGTTTCAATGGGAGCCAAAGTAGTTACTTCCTAAAGCTCTTGTTAAAGGGGCTCTGTAGTGCACACAAGCTGACAGGAAATGAAGGAGACGGCAGATACAAACAGACCACAACTTTAAATGAGATAACCTGGACCAAAGCACTGATGTATGTCCACTCTGAAACACTCAGGGGAAGAACACAGTCATCATATCCTGTCAGTCCCTCTCTCTCTCTCTCTCTCTCTGTCTCTCTCCCCTAGTGATCCCAAAATGCCTGCAGGGCTCCACCCATGCAGCCATAAAAAGGGCATCCCTTTAAAATGAATAGACACTAAGATGGTGGACCGGAGCAGAGAAGCAAGGTTATGGAGGAGAAGACCTGCTAAATATTTGAGTGCTGGTTAAATTTTCACTCTGGTGTGTTAATCTTTACATTATACACTATCTACAATATACTAACATACTAAGCCATCAGCAGATTAGGCCTAGTGGTTGGTTGAGTCTGCTCAAGTAGCAGCCCTACAGTCTTGTTACTGCAGCTGCTCCCCTTCCCCTTTGTGACCCTCTGCGGACCCTTTCCATACATCACTCCCCCCAACCGGACTTTACCTCTGTGTTTGTCCCATCCTCTCTTAAATCCTCTCACTGTCCCCACCCCTACCAACACTGATAACAATGAGTTCCAAGGTACCACCACCCTCTCCATGACATAGTGATGCCTTGCATCCCCCCCCCACTTATCTCAGGCTATGCCCGCATCTTCTGTTAACTGAAACAGACTGTCAGAGCTGACCCAGTTAAACCTCTTCAAATATTTAAAGACATTTATTATATCCCCCATCCCTCCTCTCATCCAGGGAGTACATGTCCAAATCCTTTAGTTTCTCCTCATAGGGCGGGTCTCTCAGGCTATGAATCATCTTTAGAGCTCCCCTATGGACCTTTTCAAGAAGGGCAACACCCTTCCTCAAGTATGGACACCAGAACTGCACACAGTATTCCAGGCAGTTGTACTGGGATAGTAGGACCTCTCTCCTCCTTGATGTTATCCCTCTGGTAATGCACCCCAGCATCCTATTCACTTTCACATCTGCCCTCCTACACTACTCAGAATTATTCATTTTGGCATCTATGGCCTCCACAAGATCCCTTTCTCCCTTGGAGACGGCCAGTTTTAGCCCTCCAAGACTGTAGTTATTCCAAGGGTTCCTGGCCCCCAAGTGGACTACACTGCTCTTCTTGGCATTGAACCTCAGCTGCCAAGTGTGCGACCACTTTTCAAGTGTCTCCAAGTCCTCTTGCAGCATCCTACTCCCCTCATCCTTGTTGACAACTGCTCCCAGTTTGGAGTCATCCACGAATAGACTCAGCCTGTTACTAACTCCAACCCGATGTCTGCGATATTTTCAATAAGGCAGTTATTTAGAGGAATGCAAATTCTTGTCAACTGCAATTATTAGAAAAATCTCATAAACATGCGTTCACTTGTATGAACAGCCATTTCTGAGTCAAATTTTGCAGATCATATAGAAATGATTAAAATCATGCAGAGATTGCAAAAGAAGCCCTACAAGGACAGACATAGGAATCTAAACATGGACACCCTGGAACATAGAAGAGAGAAAGGTGATATGATCAAGACCTACAAGTATTCTATGAGGTGAACAGAGTGTGGGACGGGAGCCCCTCCCAAATGAAGATGAGCATCAGTGCTGGGAGCCACATGATGAAGCTGAAGACAGAAGTTCAGGAGAGATGTGGGAGATATTTCTTCACTGAAAGTGTGGTAGATGCTTGGATTAAACTGCTAGCTGAAGTAGTGGAGGCCAAAATGGTAGGGGACTTCAATTATGCATGGGATAAACACAGAGGTATATTACAGCGTGGGGGGGGGTTCCAGACACTAGATAGGATCTGTGGATCTGGAATAGGCAGGGTGCACTTGGGCAGACATTGTGGGACAAGTTGTCCTTTTCTGTCAATAAATTCTATTTTTCTCTGTTCCTATATGCTGTAACTGGCTGATGTGCACTGTCAGATCACATTATACAGGGTATGGAGTCGTAAATCTTACCTTGGCAAACTTTTCTTATTTTAGATCTGAGTCAGATATCCCTGACTGTACTGTATTTTATTTATTTAGTTTTTGTTTACTGGGTAGGTGCACTAGACAAATACAATGCCTATTTTCAGGCACAACCCACAGGAAGTACACACATTAAGTAAACAAAATTTACATAGACTACTGTTTTATACATTTGAAATGTCTTTCATGTGTACTTCTACTGTAACTGGGATACTTGGATGGTCTCAGTATTTAGGGCTCTGACTGGTCATTCAGGATCTATAAGTACTATGGCCCCCATATTCAAAATGTTACAGCAGCCCTAACCAGGCCATGGGTGAGGTATACATGCAGAGGCACACGGTAGGTGCATGGTGCTGACCCAATAACGTGGGCATGCAAAATATACTGCTGCACCCATTCAAGTAAGGGATCCTCCTTATATACAGGGCATAGCCATATATTCAAAAGTTCTGAACCTACTAAATAGTCTCCAGTGTTGTTATGTTTAATGCTTTTAAAACTTTATTCTCATCACTGCACACAGAGCTGTGCAAACACCCCCCCCCCGGGCCAGGTGCCAGGGAGCAGCCTGACAGAAGGAGCTGTCATTCCTGTCAGTGTTCCTCTCCACCCCAGATCTCCATCAGCAGTTTCTTGCATTATGTTATTTTATCATCCATAACATCTTCCACTGCTGAACACTGTAAAAATACCCCTGAAATATGTTCTTCTAGCACCCCTGGCATCCAGTGGTTCCCCACTCCATCACTAAATTATGCTCCTGAATTATGTTGTTTTCTCATCCCTGTTGTCCATTGGTTCCCCCATCTTGATTACCAATCTGATCCCCCACCCCAATATCAAGTATGACACCTCCTCTCCAATCACGCCCACTCCAGAACCTCCTCCCCAATCCCCGGTAGTCCACATTCACCCCAGTAGTCCAAAGGAAACAGCAAGCAACACGGTCCCTCCACTCACCATCTTGAATTCCATCTGATTGACAAGGAGTGAATGAACATCTACTGTACAGACTGTTTCTACAGCTTTATCTCATCAGGGAGTGTGGAGGGATTGGAATAGTGATCTATGGGGACCACTGGATCCAAGGATCCTAAAAGAACATAATGCAGGGGCAGATCCAGAAGCAAATGGTTTGATACCTTTTATTGGAACAACTTAGATGTTGTAAAAAGAACGGAATGCCTAAGCTTCTGGACCAACCAAGTCCTTCCTCAGAAGCTTAATGGTATGCAGGGACATAAATACAGTGGTCATGAGGGGGAAGGGACAACTAGATGCTAAGGATATAAGTAAATCAATCTGTAGAATGATACTGTAAGGGGACCAGGGGGTTGGAGCTGACACAGCTTTACAGATGGTCTCTGTGCACTTGTGCATGGTGGCATTGTGCAGCATGTTAATCGGCCCATAATTATATGTAAATGGCTCCTTTGCACCTTGCATGCCTATGGGCCTATTAGTGGTAGTAAGTAGTAACTATTTATATGACACCCTTCCCTGAAGGCTCAGGGCACCATACAGATACAGACAGGCAATTAAAATAATGCAATGAATTAATAAATACATAAAATAATTTAAAATAAACAAAAATTGCATATCCAATACTTCTGTTAAAAGTAGAGCAGTAGCTGAATCACATGGAAATTAAAAAGTAATTCTAGTCTTTGAAGGGCTGACTAAACAGGCAGGTTTTAACAACCCTCACACCTACTGTATGCTCCAATTTTGTGACTCACTTTGCATTGAGTTCTTTTTAATTCAGGTGTGTTCCTTTTAAAGGCCTCCACTAAGGGCGCCTCGCTCAGTCCCCTAGGCAAGATGTTCCATAAAATAGGACTGTCCACTTCAAACGTACAGTATGATCACCAGAAGACTTAAGCCAAGTCCTTGGGACCAAAACAAGATCCTCCTTTGAGGAGCGAAAGGGGCATGAGGACTAGACAAGGTTCTGGAACTTTGCCAGACAGTCAGAACCCAACCTATGTAGGGGTTTGTAGGTTAGTAAACTAATCTTGAAGGTATCTTGCCACTTCACAGGCAGCCAGTGCAGATCATGCAGGATTTGGGTCACATGACTAGACCTCAAAAGGCTAGTCAGTAACCTGGTCTGTGCATTCTGCACCAGTTGCAAGTGTTCGAGGGTTCCTCCACTAATCCTGAGGTAGAACACATTACAGTAACTGAGCATAGATGACATGAATGCATGCACCACTGTTGGTAGGTCTTCAGGAGGGATAAGGCATTAGTATGCCATGGTTGAACATGGCCTATAGGACCAATGGTACTATCCTGTTGGAATGTGCTATTTCCATTCCTGAGTAATATTTTTGTGGGCAGCTGTATGCGCACCATGCATATTTACTGACAGAGCATCATATTCATAAAAACTTAGACAATGATGAGAGACAACGATCAATGGTCCATCCAGTCTGCAAGTAATTCCTTATCAAACCCTGTGACCTGTTGTCCATACTGTGTATGAAACCTCACTATCCCCCCATTCCCATCCCTGCTACTACTGCAAAGAGTAACCAATGTACCCTTCACTCTGTTCCAGGCATACTTGAAACTGTTTATAGTTTTAACGTGCACCATCTCAGCAGAATATCCCTTCTGTCAGTTTCCACTCATGCCTCCGTGTCCTTGAACTGTTACTTATGCTAAATAGTCCCTTGCAGTTTACCTTGTTTATTCATCTCAGGAACTTGAATGTCTCTGTCATATCACCCCTCTCTTATCTGGTCTCCAGTGAGTACCGGTTCAGTGCCTTGAGACAATCCTCATAAGATTTGCCTGGCTCTGAATCATCCAGGTCATTCTTCTTTGCACAGTCACTAGCCTGATCTTATCTTTCCAGATTTGAGGACTCTAGAACTGGGCACCGTACTCCAGGTGCAGTCTCACCAATGATCTATAAAGAGGTAGTAATACCTCTTTTCTCCTACTGTTCAATTCCCCTTCCGTTACATCCTATTTTCATTACTAAAGGCCTCATTGCACTAGCCTGATTGTTTAAGGTTGTTTAAGGAAGTCTGTAATGATGACTCCTAGGCCCCTCTCCTCAGCCATACTGCACGGCTTTACCTTTCCCATCTAGTACTCTGTCCTGGGGATCTTGTTTCCTTGGAGTATCACCTTGCACATTTTGGTGTATAATTTCAGCTACCAGACCTTAGACCACCTCTCTAGTCTTTAAAGGGCACGCTGCCTCTCTTCAATTCCCTTGTCACTGACCTTGAACAATGAAACCAGTATTATCTAATAAAGACATAAACGTGACATCCTGTCATACTATAGCCCCCAGGTAAAAAGTGATCATAATGGGGTGTATTCCTCTTTCAAGCAGCATATACCTATAAGTAAAGAATGCAGGGAAATTTATAAAATAAATTCCACAAATGAAACTCAAGTCCTGGAAGATCTGGACCAAATCAACTGGGAAACAATGTTTCAAGACCAAACGGTAACACAAATGTTGAACATTACTAAAAACAAAATTTTCAGTATATGTAATAAACACATGGATAAAGTCAAGATGTATAACAAGAGGGGGAATAAACCCAAATAGTTAAACAAACGTTTATCAAAGCTAATATGTACAAACAAAAAACTTTATAATGAAAGTAGACACTTGGGGTATGTAAAGTCCAGGAAAAAGTTTAAGAAAATACAGAATAAATGCAAAGGAATAATTTGGAGGAACAGAGACTAGAGTTGAAACTGGCAGGCTCAACAAAAAAGATAACGTGCAACAATTTTACAGTTATGTAAATTCCCTTAAGAAATCTAACAATAACCTGTGCTCCATTAAAGTAGGAGATGAGATAGTGTCTGACACTAGCCATGCAGCTAATACTTTTAACTCCTATTTTGGCACAGTTTTCTCTAAAAAAACTAATAGGAAAGGCTAGCACTTATGAAAACAAAGAAAGGAATAGTGTAATGACAATAGAAGACATCATAAGCAAAACAAAAAACTTAAAAAACACCCACTCCACTGGACCAGATAACATTTCTAATTGTATTCTCAAAGTATTATCTCCTGGCATAGTCACCCCATTACAACTGATATTCCAGAAATCATTGGCTGATAATGAGGTTCCGGGACATTGGCTGGCGGCGGATATTATGCCTATCCACAAAAAGGGTAACAGAGCTGATCACACTAACTAGAGAACCATCAGTCTGACCTCTGTCCCAGGCAAATTAATGGAGTCCATACTGAAAGATGTAATGAATAATCATTTGCTGGAAGCAAATCTGGGAGATAATGAACAGCATGGATTTATGTCGGATAGATCATGTGTAACTCATATGCTTTGTTTTTATAAGAAGATTTCAGCTGCATTAGATAAGGGGGAATTGGTGGTTTGTATATATGTGGACTTTGCTAAAGCTTTCAACAAGGTTCCTTATCTAGAAATAATACGTAGTCTTAGTTAGATTAACCTAAATCATAGAGAAGCCCACTGGATAGGCAGCTGGCTGGGGGACAGGACTCAGCGAGTGTGCATAAATGGCTATTACTCTACTTCAATACCTGTGACTAGTGGGGTGCTGCAGGGGTCGGTTCTGGGTCTAGTGGTCTTTAGAGTATTCATGGCAGATATGGGCAGAAGAACACAAAATTGGATAAGTAAACATGCAAATGACACTAAACTAGCTGGTATTGTTAGCAACAAGGGTGGGTTGCCATACTACAGACAGACCTGGATTGCATCTACAAATAAGCCACCAAAAATGGTATGAGCTTTAACATTGACAAATGCTGTGTGATTCACCTGGGTAGTCAAAATAATGAAACTAATTACTTTATGAACGGTGCTCCCCTCCGGAAGTCTGATGAGGAAAGACTTAGAAATACTTGTAGATCATGAACTTACATATAAATCTCACTATAACAAACAGCTTTTAAAAGCAAAAAGGGTAATGTGGAACATAAAGAGAAACTTTAAAAGTCAAAGTCAAAAGGTAATCATGCCACTCTTTAGGGCATATGATAAAGCATTGTTGGATTATGGAGCCCCTGTGTGGGGACCCATTAGTAAGGGGGGGGTGTAGAAAAAATTGAGAAGGTACAGAGACTGGCAACCAAACTTATTCATAACATGAAAAGTGACACTTACGCACAAAGGTTAAACAAATTGCAAATAATGTTCCTGAAGATAAGAGGGGTTGGGGGATCTACTGTTATGCTTCGATATAATGCAAGATAATTATCTATTCAATGAATTAAACCTTCAATTCAAAAATAATGAAAAATGTACTAGAGGCCACCCACTTCAGCTGAGACACATTACGATTAATACTAACAGAAGGATAGCATTTTTTTACACAGAGAGTCGAGGCCTCATGGAATAAACTTCCTGAATACATTATTTGCTCCAAAAATGAAGCCCAGTTTAAAGAAAAACTTGATTTTTACATTTTAGAGGGACACAAGTTGGTGTACTACAGGTAAATGGATAGGGGCGGTCTATAGGCTTTAATAGCCTTTTTTACTCCTTACTCCTTAGTATGAACCTTAGTATAAACCTATTTTATGAGAATAAATATCTGTTCAAGAAAAATTATATTTGCTTCATGTGGACACTCCAATGTTAGGGCTATGCATAGAGTTGAAATTCCAAAATAATGGAGTCCTGTGGAATTCTGGAAAATTCTGAGATTTCTCACGTGAAATGTTTTTTGTGGATTAATAATCAACAGTCTACATGAATTGTGGATTCTTGTTCCAGAGTCCGTTAAATAATTTTCCCCAGTTTACATGATCTGCAGAAAATTATACATAGAAATTTACACAGAAACGCTTTTCGTAATGTCAGAATTGTAAAAGAAATTCAGAAATGCATTTTGGAAGCAGAATTGCCATTAGGCACAGCTTTATTCAATATGTTAATAGTATCTTCATTTCATATAGTTGGATAGTGTTCTCCTAATACCTATTTTCTGGGAAAGGTTCCCATATAAACTGCAACTCTGGTATTTCCTTCCTCTTGTCCACCGTGTTTATGTCCTCACAAAATGCAGATTTTGTAATATCTGCAGTCCTGCCATTATTGGTGAGGATTTTTTTTTTTGTGTTAGATAGTAATTCCAAACTCTTTCTTTACTATTTCTAGGGCATCTTGTTCTTTTATACTTTTTAAAAACATCTCTCCCTTATATTCACTTTGTGAGGACTCGGTCCTCAGGTGCTATCTTTTCGCTCCTACTGTTGTTTAAAACCCTTCTGTTTGTAAGTTTTAAATCAGGTGTTATATTGCTGTGTTTTATGGACTTGTACTGCTACATGACGTAAAACCTTTGTAAAAGAGCGCATTACTCAAAGGTTGTTTCTGAATATCAAAAACAAAATAAAATAAATAAATATGTCTTTAGCTTTCTGATAGAATAAGTCATTACTTTTTTCCAAATGGATGGTCTCTTCAGTTAGTGCATACTAGTACAGAACACCATTGGTGAAATGTGCTGTCTGCAATGATCTGGCATGCTGTCCAGTCCATTGTCTTCTCCATCCAGTGTGATTTGGGTGACAGTGTTTGCAACCATATCCTTGACTGGGCTGAAGTGAGGTCCGGTGGTGTGGGTGGTCCCCACCTGTGGCATTTATTGACTGACTTATCCTATCCAGAGTTTTCTTCACCACTGTCCCCAGGTCCCTCCAGTTATGTTTGAGGGCCTCTGCTGACCTGGGGCAGGGCCAGCAGAATTGACTGAGGTCTGAGCATCTTCACAGTCCTGGCCTTGTTCTTTGGTGTGCCCATACAGGGTGGCATAGTTTGCCCATATCTCAGATACTGCTGTGGATATCTGTTTGGCATTGAAGCTGTTTTGCCATCTATGGGTAGTCCTGGTGATGTGGATGTGGCCTCTTGTATTGGGACTGGCCTTGACCCCTCACAGAGTTCGCTGTTCAGGGTCTTTGTACTATTTCATAACATTCCATGGGACCCAGTCAACTGTGCTGGCCTAGTCTAGGTCCATTCACTGCTTGAGGGTTTGGTCTCTCTCTTTTCTCTCTCTCTCTCTCTCTCAGATGCTGTGTTGGGCCATGGCATCTCACATTCCCCTTACCACTGAACCCATCATCTAATCAGTGAGCATTCATTGTGATCATATGCTTTGGTTGGGTACTGTCCTCAACTGTTTGACTACCATTGCCACGGGCATTCCTCGTTAGTGTAAGGCAGCTGTGCATCACTCACTTTGCATGTCCTTTTATGGCAAGGTCAAGGATGGTGTTTACCTTTTTACCACTCCTATTTTCCCTTGTGTGCTACACTGAGTGCAACTGCATACCCTTTTGTGTGTCAAATTGTGAGATGCTCACTATCTGTTTATGTCATGTGGATTTGAATACATTCAGCCTGTACAATTATGCACCATGCTTATGCACACCTCCCATGCATTTCAAACCTCTTAGTGCACAGGGCCCTGTCACTACATTCTGACTCAGAACAAAAGTTATACTTTTGATGTGATATCACACTTGTGAATTATGACTAACCATCAACCAAACTGGCAATTTTTTTGTTTTGTGGGGATGGAAATATATTATACTGTACAAAATACAAATGAGATGGAACCCTTGATGGAATTACTATCTTGTAATTCAACAAATAAGATAGAATCCTTGATGGAATTATTACCTTGTAATTCACCAGAATACATTTATTATTGTATGTGTAGTTCATGGTAGGATGGTGTGGTACCTGAGAACTGGAAGAGGGTGGATGTGATTCCCCGTCACAAAAGTGGGAGCAAGGCAGAGACAGAAAACTACAGACCTGTCAGTTTGAGCTCAGTGGTAGGGAAAATCAATCAATCAATCAAATCTTTATTTATATAGCACCTTTCAAAGTCAAGTTGCTGTACACAGTATAAACCAGAAATATTAAAAACAGACAACAGTATAAATTATTTAAAGTCAGTCTGGAAAAGCCAATGAAAATAAATAGGTTTTCAACATAGATTTAAAACTACTGATGGTCAGGCATTCTCTTAACCAACGAGGTAGAGAATTCCACAGGGTTGGTGCTGCAAATGAAAAAGAACAAGTTCCAGATGTTTTTAGATGAACCCTGGGAATCTCTAGCAATCTCTCATTGGCAGATTGAAGAGGACAATTGGGGGAGTAGGGAGTCCCCTATGAGGGGAAATGAGGGAATCACTTCTGAAAGAAAGAATTTGTTAAGTACCTAGAGGCCAGTGGGGCACAGGACCCAAGGCAGCATGGATTCACAGTAAAAAGGTAATGTCAGACAAATTTAATGGATTTCTTTGACTGGGTGACCAAAGTAGTAGACGAGGGAGAGGCTGTGGATATAGCCTACCTAGACTTTAGCAAGGCATTTGACACAGTCCTACACAAAAGATTAATAAACAAGTTAGCCAGCCTGGGAGTGGGTCCCAGGGTGGTAGTCTGGGGAAAAATTGGCTGGACAACAGGACACAGAGGGTAACAGTAAATGGAGTTCCTCCGAAGAAAGAGGGTGTTACTAGCGGGGTACCGCAGGCTTCAGTACTGGGACCGGTCCTCTTTTATGTCTTTGTAGGTGACATTGCGGAGGGGCTGGAAGGAAAAGTATGCCTCTTTGTAGATGACACAAAGATCTGCAACAGGGTTGATACACAAGTGGGGGTGGAAAGGATGAGAAGAGACTTGGCAAGGTTGGAGGAATAGTCAGATGTATGGCAACTTAGATTCAATGCAAAGAAGTGCAAAGAAATGCAACTGGGAAACAAAAACCCCGGGGAAGAGTAAACAATGGGGGAGGGGTAACAACAACAACAAAAATGGAAAGGAACCTGGGGTAGTCATATCAGATGACCTAAAGGTAGGCAAGCAATGTGAGAAGGCAGTAAGGAGGGCTGGGGGGATACTGGGATGCATAGGCATCACCAATAGAAAACAAAAGTTGATATTCCTCTGTACAGACAGTTGTTGAGACCCTATCTGGAGTACTGCGTGCAGTTCTGGAGACCCCATCTCCACAAGGACATAGACTGGATGGAGGCAGTTTAGAGGAAGGCAACTAGAATGGTGCAAGGTGTGCACCACAAGTCATAAGAAGAGCAACTAAAGGAGCTTAGTATGTATACCCTTGAGAAAAGGAGGGAGCGGGGAGACATGATAGAACTTTCAAGTACCTCAAGGGAATCAACAGAGTCCAAGATGGTAGGATCTTTCAGAAAAAGAGACATGCCAAAACAAGGGGGCACAATTTGAAGATAGAGGGGAGACAGCTCAGGGGCAATGTGAAGAAGTATTTTTTCACAGAGAGGGTGGTGGGAAGATGGAACGGCCTTCCTGAGGAGGTAGTAGGGTCAAAAACAGTGTTTGAATTCAAGAATGCATGGGACAGACATAAGGCAATTCTAGTATGGGGTAGGATGAAGTAGGCTGTTGGTTAACTAGAATCTGCAGCTTATCCAATAGGTAGGGAAATGGGCAGACTGGGTTGGCCAAGCAGTCCTTATTTACCATCAAAGTCTATGTTTCTATGATTGAAGGAATTCTATTTTTCTTTTTAGGGATTTCACATGCACCTTTTCGCATCCAACCTGATTTGCCACCTTATGAAGAACAGGAAGATCCACACAGGATTTTCTGAGTCAAACAAAGATGTAATATAGTTTATATATCCTTTTCCATACCATTCTTGGTATCCAATATTTGTGGTGTGCGTCTTACTTCACAAGCTGTTATTCAAATGGTTTCTCAGAACAGTCCTTCTGAACCTCCCATATCTTGGGCAGATTTCACAAGTCTCTCTGTGTTCTCCCATTTCACAACTAAGTAAACATCTCAGGGACCCTGTACCTTACTGGCAAGGGGGAACCAAACCTAGGCATATGTCCCTACACAGCTCTGTACCCTTGAGCCGATGTCCGGTACATTTCCTGTTTTATAATCTTTCTGAATCCGAGGGCTCCTTTGCCCTTTGGGTAGAAAAAAACATGGTCCTGGGTAACCACATAAGAATTAACTTCCATGTCTTTGCATAGGCGCCCTGTCCCCCACAGATAAGGGGAAAACATATTCCTACAGTAGGTTCACACAAGCTTATACCCCTTTGTCCCCTTCTATCCATTCTCCTAGACTCCGTTCTGCTCTGTTCCCATGTCTCTTAGTACCGGATGTTTTTTGGTTCTGCTACTTCTTTCTTTGGCTCATGTTTTTCTCTCTTTATCTCCCGGACCTTTTACCCAGAAAAGGCTTTCTTCCCAAATAAAAGGCTTCAATCACTTCACTAGTATGTCTGTATCTTTCCTTCCTCTGAGAATTCAGTCTGCTCAAGCTGTTAACTGTTGTCTGTCTCTCTCTCTGTCTGCACTGGAACTCTCAGTTGTTACTTTCTTCCTCTCTTCTATAACTATCTAAAACACCTCCTTCCAAACTTCTTAACCGTCTAGTGATGAACTGTGCCACTAGGCCTAAATGTGAATTATGCTTAATACCTGGGTACTTTAGAGCTTAATAGCCCTAGGGCAAAGGGTCTACGCCAATATTTGGGCAAATGCCATACCTGGCCATACTAAGCATAGCATCTGTGCAAAACAAAATCTGCAAGGTGTTGTACTTTTGGGTGGACCCCTTTTGCTTGACACCCTGATGGCAAAACGCAGAAAAAGACCACTACAGCGACAGTCACTGTAACGGTCCGTTTCCATGTTTTGCTTTTCCCCAGTGTCCTGCCCACTCCCTGGACCAACCCTGACCTGGAGTTGAGAATCCCAAAGTCCGGGGGGTGTGGGGGGCATAGCCCCCCACAGAAAACACTGGGGGATTGGGTGGCACAATACCTGCTTAGGTATTGTGCCATCGCTGTGTGGGAGGTCAGCAATTTTATTGTCGACCTAACTTGATGCTTCCATACTTGCTGGCAAAGATTTCAAAATGTTAACCTTTTGGAAAACCAAGAACAAGTGGCAGGATTCGTGGTTGCACAATAAGACCCCTTGGTTTTTCTGCTGCACATACATGATTTCCAGAGGTTTGAAAATTCAGCCCTGTTATTTAATCCTTTGCTGAGATCACAATCCTCTGTTTCTGGCATAATAATGAGTTCATGTTTTGGTGGACTTCCTTTTATTTTTGAGAATAAACTACCAACTACTATAATCATGTCTACATCAACAAGGTATTATTTTACACACTGAGGATTATGATGTCAGCAAATTATTAAGTAGCAGAAGCAGACATACTCTAGGAGGCAAGGATCTAATTTCCACAGAAAGTTAATAATGAAACAAGGCAAGATAAATGTGGACAGCATTTAAAGTGCAATCTGAATTGTGGTTAAATTATTGTTTAATGAAATGTTTCACAAAAGTGACACGCTCACTTCAACCAAACAGGATAGTTAAATGAAGTAACTGGTAAACACAAAGAGTAGCAAATATTTGGAACATGTTACCAGCTAGTGTAGTGTCTAGTGAGACTATGCAGACTTTCAAAACCAGACTAGATCATTATATGGGCTCTGCAAAACAAATATTCCACCAATGGTGGTGACGAGTTTAACCAAGGGTTAACCAACCTCACTAAACTCAAAAAAGTCTATGAACCTATGAAGAAAAATATTTTGGAATAAAAAAAAGATAGCCCACCCCTTCAGAAATAATATGAAAAGCAATCAAGCCCCCTCCCAGTGAAAGAGAAAACAGAAACATTATCATCCCATGGTTAAGAATCCTAACCAGAATAGATGAGTTGTTTGGTCTGAATGGGTTCCTTTGCTATAAACGGTTCACCATGTTTTACCTGTTAGAACCTTAATTCAGAAATGGAGGTGCTTGGATGATCCATAGGGCCCAATTTTCAAAGGGCGATGCAGAGCTTCCTTAAAGCATTGCGTCAAACTCTATTTTTGGTGCTGCTGCACCGAACACCTTTGCCACAACTGTGACCAATTTTGGTAGATCTGGCACAGTTATGACTCTTTGCCTGATTTACAGCAGCTTGTGCCAAATATTTGTCACAAGCTCCATGAAATGGATACCTGGGATTGCCACAAGCTAGACCAGAAGAAGTTGGTCTAACTTGTGACATGTGGCACACAGGATTGTAAATTCCAATTGCCAGCCGGGAGAATGCTGTGGTCCCCCGTCCACCACATGCTTGGTGCACCTGGGGCTTACAGCAACAGGCCATTTGACAATCCAGCCAATAGTGCCTGTTGCAAGATGTCTTTGATAACTGTAATTTCTGACCAGATGTTTTGCAAGCAAAACTATGCTTACATTATTATGTGTTTGGGCTAGCTTCAGAAACATTTGTGTTCTCTGTGGTTTCCAGTTTTAACTGCTTGGCTCATTTTAACTGTGGTAAGGATTTTGCTTGAATTATCCATGAGGCGCTGCTGTGCAGAAGTTGTTCATGTTCGCCATGCACCATTGACTGTTAGGAGGTAGCAAAGCTACATCTGCTTTTCCGACTAGTGTCTGAGGGAGCCACATCCTCTTATCACCTCTCCTCAACCACACGAGTTCCTGCGGTGCCCTATCTTCCATTGCCTGCCTCATCCATGCCCTGCGAGCCATGAGAGTTGTGTGATTTTGTGGTTGCACAGTGACAATGTTCCCAGCTGTGTGGGTTTCCCTCAACTGTTACTATCCCTGCAAGGGTACAAATGGTACAATGCATTTCTATTTGATCAACTCTGTATAATGGCATGCTAGAGGTGGGTTGCTAGAGAGGGGAGTGAAATGTTTGCTGTGCAATTAACGGCCTATGCACCTCATCATTTTTCTAGAACAGTCATGCCTCTGTCTATATAGGAAAACAGGGGAGCAATGTGTTTGTTGTTTTGTGGATGTGTCAAAATAGTTTCATACTTGTACTGATACATATAGAATAGTACCTGCACATAAAAACTGCTTTACAAGGCTGTTTCTTTACAACCTGACTCTGAGTTTTCATTTAAAAACAGTTCCAAAGTTTGACCTTTCAAAAGATAAGTCATTTAAAATGGGATAACTTTGGAACCATTAGGGCTAGAAACTTAATGTTTTAAATGACAGCTAAAGTGTGGCAGCTGGGCTTCAATGTGAAGAAGTACAAGGGGCCAAAGAGAGACTTTTGGTTAGGTGGCGTGTGGCTGGAGGTCACTGTGGAAGAGAAGGATCTTGGGGTGTTGGTAATGAAGAGCATGAACAACTGCATAGTGCAGGAAAACTGCAGCTAAGGCTAACAAAATGCTGGATTGCATTGCAAGGGGATTCTCATCCAGGCGTAAGGTAGTGATCCTGCCCCTTTACAGGTCATTACTGGTCAGACCACACTTGGAGTACTGTGTGCAGTACTGGCAGCCATATCTGAAGAAAGACATTAAGCTACTGGAGGAGGTGAAGCGTAGGGCAACACAACTGTTATGGGGATGGAGGGCAAAGCCTATGAGGACAGGCTAAGCAAAGTGAACATGTACACCTTGGAGGAGAGGAGGGATGGGGGATATGATTGAAATGTTCAGGTATTTAAAGGGGATGAACAAAGCTGGTGCTGATGGGCTGTTTAAGCTGAGGAGGGGTAGAGACACAAGGGGGCACAGGCTAAGATAAAAGGGTGGAAGATTTAGGAGAGAGATGAGGAGGCATTACTTCACAGAGAGGGTGGTGGCTAGGTGAAATGCCCTACCAGAGGGGGAGATAGCAAATAAGACAGTGGGATGTTTCAAAAGGGCCTGGGACAGGGAACAGGAGGGTCTGGGTGGGTAGTGCTGATTACATCCTGAATAGGAGAGAAGAGGGGAGGTGGGGGCAGCTACAATCTAGGAGTGCTAGCTGCACACTTGAGCAGACTTTGATAAACCATAAGGTCTGTTTCTGCTGGCAGATTTGTTTGTTCATATGATATATTGATATATGGTGTTGCTAAATATCCCATTTATGGATATATAAAAAAAGTAAAATGGATCTAAAATATTTTAAAATCCTGTTATTTTTAAAAACATAATACATAATTATATAGCCGTAACATGGAGAACTGTATCGTTATAATTTAATCATGTTGCTTGAACTCCAATTTTTCATTAAAAAAAGTATGTTTCTTGGCCTAACAGTTCTACTGTTACATCTTTCAAAATATAATTTTAAGCATTATGAATTATTAAAAAAGATTCATGGAAATGGTTTGAAGATATTAGTTGTGGTTTTGTTTAAAATCAGGGCCCGCCTTATGGAACCAAAGATACTATTGTGAAAAGTTTAAAAAATGTGAGATTTAGACCCAATTCAGTTTATAGTTCATATGCTTTTAATAATTCTTTCCCCTTTTTTATGGCTGTGTGGGTGGATCACTGCAGTCATTTTGCAAAGGCTAGGAGACAGAGAAAAAGGGCTATGGAAGCATGTGACCGGATTCCTCTCTGGGGTGCTTCAACAGTGCCGCAGTCATGTCCACAGCCTTTGCTTTTTGCCATCCCTCCCCTCTGTGGACCACACAGGCACCCCCCCTTTCCAGAGCACTATTTTGTTTTCTCCTATAACTTCTGCAGTTGCAGGCAAAAACTAAAGAAGCTGTTGTGCCCAAGATGGCCACCGGAAGCTCTTTGTCCATGCGTGAGTATCGTGCATGCGCACTTATGTAACAATGGCCATCTTGGGCAGGGCAAGCTCTTAATCAGTGCACACGTACGAGTGGACTCCCCACTCTGAAGCAGCCATGTCAGCTCTGACCAGAGTTTATCTTTATTACTGAGGATAGTTACATAACAACAAGATCTATGTTCCATGGATTTTATTTAGTTTGGCTGTTTGTCTACACATGACTTCATACTCTGGTTAATGACAACATAATTATCTCCACAGCAACAAACTGTGATACCATAAACAGAACTTTGATTTAATGTGTAGACATGCAGCTAGAGCCAATAAGGCAGAGATTCGTTTCCATGTAAATTTATTTTTATTTATTTATTTAAAGTTTGGTGACTGGAGATGCACACTGAGGTGAGGCTCATTTCCAGGTGTGACTCGGGGGAAGGGGGGAAAGGGAAGCAATTACAATAGTCGGACTGATTACAGTAGCCTGGATTGAGGCAAAAAATACAAATCCAATATAAAAGTAATACACATAATACGAGAGATTAATTTACAAATTGAGGTATGCATAGCAACATGGGTGATATAATGCAGTACATTCACCAAGAGAATGTGGACCCAAATGACCTTAGTAATAAATAAATAAGAGTGAGATTTAAAGAAAATGTATGAAATACAAGCTAATATGTGTCTAAATATTACATTTTTGCAAAGTTGTTCCAACAGTGTTAGGGACTGTTTAAGGACATCAGGCAAACTAGGCAGTTGCCTAGGGTGCCCAGTTTAGGGGAGTGCCGATAAGATCTAGTGGCATAGAAGTAATTTTTTCCATTGTGTTCTGATGTGCTGTCTCAAATTGGATTAATCTGTAGTAATTGGGGGGGGGGTGTATGGAGAAAGCGGGTGCTGTCTATCAACCATCTCATCAGTGTGATTGACAGAGACAAAGATATATGGCATGCAGAGGTAACAAACAGCATATGTTGTATTTTGTAAATAAACAGCGATGTCAGTCATCATTCAATGCAGGTTGGCAGTGGCTATTCCTTGCAGTCATACCACGGGGCCAGAATCCAGGAGACAATGATTACTGACCCATCTGAAACATGACTCACTCTCAACCGGCGGCATGTACAGAAAGTGATGACCATCCTTATTCCCTCCCACCACTGAGATTGTAGGAATTTCCAAGTTTTATTATTCAAATCCCAAAAATCTCAAATCATAAATTCACAGTCACAGTCCTTCTACTAGCAGTTTGTGTACTGTATCTGTCAATGAGGTGGCATGGCAGATATTTTAAAAATGAATGTTTTGCTGATTGTTTCCTGATCAAGCAAACAATAAATTGAAAATGAGAAGTGAATACAGCTACTGTATGCTCACCAGCATTCCTCAAGCAAAAATGGATCTTTCTTGATTGATCTCCTTTCACTGTGTGTTGTACTTCAGACAGTTCATTTTCCCAAGTGTAGGGTATGAGCAGGCTTACTGTAGTGGTAGTAGGGTGAAGTGTAATCATACTTAAATTGTCAAATAGGGGCATGAACCCTGATGCATCTGTGCACAATGCATAGCCAGAAATATATTATCTTAATTGCAAAATCTAAAGAGCACTTAAAGTATGAAATGCAACAATCCATATTGTTATGATTGCCTGACTTGGTAGTAAAGATTTAGTACCACTACAATAGATGATATTGTAGCTGTTGTAATCAATTGTTAACAAAGCCATTTTTAAAAACAATTGTCTTTCTAGCATCTAAGCCAAGGCATTTTCTCACTTTGTATAAAAGTCCCAGTTTTGAGCCATGATGATTAATTGTTGAGTTTGATAGTCAGATATAAAGAATGACCCAGAAAGCCCAAGCCCACACCAGAAGAAATCAAAAATGTTATTGAATGCTCCACTTCCAATCCAATGAGCTCATATTATCGGCAGCCTGGAAGATATGTGATGTCAAGTACAATGACTAGTCAATCTACTTCAATTAATCCTTCTCAAATGCTCTTCAAATCAAAAGGCAAATGGTATGGGAAGTTACTAAGCAACTTAAACAAACAGGAAAGGGACATCAAGGGTCAATTGATTTACCCCATCAAGTTAAAATTACACATGGAGACTAGCCCCAGAGTATATGGTATTCTGGCAGCAGTAGCCTCCCCAGCTGAACCAATGGGATATCAAAGTGTCTAACATGGATATGGAGAACTTAGAGGCAGCCCTGCTCAGAACTGCATGGGGACAGCAAGAAGGGGCAGCAAACATGCGAGCCCTGGAGACAGACTACTGGTGCACCTAAAGGCAGACTTAACATTTATAATCAGCCAGTCAAACAAAGCAGAAGAGAAGAACAACCAAGGAGAGATATTGGAGAACAAATTTGAGAACTGAAAGGCAGGAATGTGTACCCTTTACTGGAAATACAAGAGCAAAGCTACAAATGTGGCTCAAGATACCCACAGATTTGCTTTCTTTCTGTTCTGTACATAGTACTTGAGAACAAATCAGAGGTGCCTCAATTTTGGTCCAACATGCTTGCCATCCCACAGCAGAATGGGACGTGATTACTGGCAACAGTAAGGTAAGGGAATGGCCAGGGTTCACAGAGTGTTGGGGGGGACTCTGGGGGCTGAGAGGCAGCAGCATGTGCCATAATGGCAATGGTAACAGCAGCTGGAAAACTGGAGGCAGGGCATTCTACTACCAGGACTGCCTTACACACTGAGCAAATAGAGGTCATGTACTAGTTATTGAATTAGTGAAAGTGCTACAGCAACAAAATTAACCTTTGCCATGATCCTTGCTTCATCCAAACCCTGAAGCTCTTAATATAACAAATTCTGGTCAGAGCCGATACGGCTGTGGAGAGCTTTTAGGATATTAAGGGAATTGAGAGGAGAGCTAGTGGGCCACTGGCAGCTTTGCTCACCAAGTCACTTAACACAGGTGTGGTTCCAGAGGACTAGAAGAGGGCAGATGTAGTCCCTCTATACAAAAGTAGTAGTAGGGAGGATGCGGGGAACTATAGACCCATCAGCCTCACCTCAGTGGTGGGCAGGATTATGGAGGCAATATTTAAAGAAAGGATAGTGAAGCACCTGGAGTCCATCAGGGCCCAGGATCTGAGGCAGCATGGATTCACAGCAGGAAGGTTATGTCAGACAAATCTGATAGATTTTTTTGATTGGGTTGTGATGGAAGTAAATCTACCTCAACTTCAGCAAAGCCTTCGATACCATCCAACACAAAAGGCTGGTCAACAAAATGAGTAGTATGGGCATGGGGCACACGGTGGTAAACTGGGTTAGAAACTGGCTTACAGACAGGAACCAGAGGGTGGTGGTAAATGGGATCCAATCCGGGGAGAGGGGGATGACCAGCAGAGTACCACAGGGATCAGTCCTTGGGCCAGTCCTGTTTAATGTCTTCATTAGTGACATTGCAGAAGGGCAGGAGGGAAAGGTCTGCCTGTTTGCATATGACACCAAGATCTGCAACAGAATGGATACTCTGGACAGTGCAGAGAGAGAGAATGAGAAGGGACCTGGAGAAGCTTGAAAATGGTCTGAAGTGTGGCACTTAAGGTTCAATTCCATGAAGTGCAAAATAATGCACCATGGAAGAGGGAACCTGGGGAGTGGGGGAGAGTTGCTGACTATTACAGAGAGAGAAAGGGACCTAGAGGTTATAATTTCTGATGAGCTAAAGGTGTCTAAGCAGAGTACAAAGGATGCAAGAAGGGCCAGTGGCATGCCGGGGTGCATAGGTAGAGGTATCACATGCAGAAGATGGGAGGTGGTTATGCCATTGTACAAAATGTTAGTGAAGCCTCACCTAGAGTACTGTGTGCAGTTCTGGTGGTCACATCTTCGTAAAGACATTGATGGGGTAGCACAGTCCAGAGAAGGGTGACTAAGATGGTACAAGTTCTGCACCTGAAGACATATGAGAAGAGACTAAAGGACCTCAAGATATACTCACTGCAGGAGAGGAGGGATCAGGGGAACATGATATAAGCATTCAAGTACCTCAAGGACGTAAACAAAGTGCAAGGGGGAGACATTTTCCAATATAAGAGATGTATAAGAACAAGGGGGTATGACATGAAATTGAAGGGCGGCAGGCTTAGGAGAAATGTGAGAAAAATCTTCTTCACAGAGAGGGTGGTGGAAGCAAGGAATAAACTGCCATAGGAAGTGGTGGGGGCAAACACAGTGGAGGGTTTTAAACATGCATGGGGCGGGCATAAGGGTACACTGGTGGTGGAAAAGATGGGGGAATAGCCATTGACTAGGTTGGGTCAGTGGAAACAAACTAGTGTAGGGCTTTCAGGCAGACTGGATAGGCCTGGTGGTCCTTATCTGCCAACAGTTTCTATGTTTCTATAATTCAAAGCAAGATCACGTAGTGAAACAAACCGTCACTGGTTTTGTTCAGTCAGGAAATCTGCACCTATCACAGTTGCACAATTCATGATACATCTTCAGACTGTACTTTTAACGGGAGGGCTTTAAGCCCGTGGTTCGATGGGCGGAGCAACAACGTCACTCCCCCATTGAGTTTAAAAGGTCACAAACATTCTGGACCTCGCCAGAATTCTTTCTTGTAGCAGCCGGAGGCTAGGTCAGCTGTACATGCTCTCTGACTTTCCTTGCTGCTCGCCTCCTCGTTATCTGCCCCTTTGGCATTTCGACTTCCTTCTCTTGCCCGACTCATTCTCCTTCCCTCCCACCTCGCTCATCCCCTCCCTGCTCCTTGTGGGCTGCTGCTCATTTTCATATGTCCCTGTTTAGGCGCTTCTCTTCTCAGACGTGTTGCATTGCCCTGTTCTCGATCTGCGTTTTCGGGTTCCTCACCACCACCCCCACCGCTCATTTGCGGCCCTTTGCCTGTTCCCGCTGTGCTCCCTCTGGTCTCTCTGTCTCATCCTTTTATTGCTGCCCAATCCAGTTTAAAAAAAATAAAATAAAAAATATTTTCCCCCGCTCTTTCCTCCGCTCCTCCAGAGCTCTGTTTCCCCACTTCCTTCCTTGCCTTCCCTCCACTTCTCTGCCTGCTGGTCTGCCTGTTGCTCCTCGGGCCCCTTCTCATCTCTGCCTTGGCTTCTTCTGTTGCTTGCATCCACACACTCAGGCACTCCCTTGGCACTTGGACTGTGAAAGACATGCATGTTGCCAGTGGAACAGCTCTAGTGGATGTTTCTCGACCCTGGCAATGCACTTGGCTAGTGGGATGGCTTTGCTGCAGGTCTCCTCCTCCGGACAAGCATTTCTGGTCCAGGTTTTGGTGGTGGTATGCCTGGCAGCAACTCGCGGGTTGTGTGTCTGTCAGCTCCCGCATACCGCTCCATTTCCGACTTTCGATTCACTGTTCACGATTGTCCTCACGCTTTCGGCATGCCTGGGGTGACCGCTGTGAATCCTCCAGTTGGAGAGTCAGCTGATTTTTTTGCTTCTGCATTTCTGGTTTGTGCTTCTGGACCATGTGAGTAGGACTAGTTCTTTTCTCTCCTGGGTATGTATATTTCTTTTATCTCCTGTTGTTCTATATCCCTGCCTTTGGTTTCCTTGTCTTTCTTCCTGACCTCATGCTTTCCTAATATTTTGCCCAACATCTTAGCATACTGAGGTGGGCTATCTATTTCGCATGCTTCTAAGCAGCTCATTTCCCATTTTGTCTTCCTTAGCCACTACGCTGCGCAGCATTGTGGATACCTCTTTCTCTTTCCTATGTGACCTGTCATTCTTTGATGTCTATGCCAGTCATCTGGGTTTCCTTCCGATCTTCACCTCGTTTGCCCTTTCTGTGGGTCTCTTCCATTGCTTTTCTCCTGTACCGACCATCCAGGATTCACTCCCAGCACGGCCTGCATTCAATGTTTCTTTTGGGCCTGTCTGTCATGGCTCCTGTGCCCCCTCATCATACCGCTGCCCTCCTGCTGTGTGTCTTCGCTGTCCTCATCCTCGAGCGTGTCAGCTGATTCAGTCTGGCCTGCCATCAGTATTTCTTTTGGGCATACCTATCCTACCTCTTATACTGCCTTGTTCAATTTGCCTCTCAGTGTCCCTTCCTTCATTTCTCCCTCTAGTGGGTTCTCTCAAGAAATGTCATCCATCTTCGATCCCTCCATCTAATCCTTCGATTCCATAGCCCTCTCAAATCCTTGATACTTTGCCCTCGACCTGCTCATCTCATTTGATCTCTCAATCAGTATGCCTCTGCTGACTCCATCTTGGCCTGCTATCATTGCTTCTTTTGGGCATGCTTATCATTATTCCTGTGCCATCTCATCGACCCGCAGCCCTCATGCCGCATGTATCAGGTTCATGACTCCCGTCTTCATTCACCTCTTATTATCTCGTACCACCCATGAAGGATTTATTCCGTCATGGCTTCACTCTATCATCATTGACTTGCGGCCATCCTCCCGCTTGTATTGAGTTCATTACTTCAATTTTATTCACTCCTCCTTACCTCGCAGTTTATCTATTTATATTGCTTACTCGAGCATTCCATCATTGATTCCAATGCTACTCATCATTCACATCATCAGGATCTAATCGTTTCCATCGCATAATCATGCCTTTTCAGCCTCAGTGTCTACTTTCTCACCTCGCTCAATCACTCATGCCTATCACTGGACCTTATGCCCATCACTCATCCGACCCCACATGGGTCTCCTCCTTCCCCTTGACTACTTGGACGTTCCCCTATTGGCTCTGTACCCGCTGTTATATGACGGAACCAGCCCCTACCCACCTCAGTACCTTTTTCCCTGCCATCCAGTGTGCATCAGTAGCATCATCGCATTCATCGTCAGATCCAAACCGTCACTCTCTCCCTGCAGCCTCCGGTTCTCCTTCCCTCTTTCTACCCTCATGGTCCATCTATTTCCTTCCTTCACTCTGTATACCTCTCCTCAACTGGCATGGCTCTCCTTGGCTCACATGCTCCTTCACCAAACCGATGCGCTTCGCTCTTCTGCGGCATTCCTCTCCGTCCCCAAGTTCTGGACCGATCGACTTGTCAGTTACCATCTCTTCGCCCTCATGTTCCGGCCATCCCAGATTTGTCCCACCCCAGGTCTGCAATTGCCATTTCTCATTGGAGCATGTTTGTCATGAATTCTATTCCTTCTCCTCGAATCTTCCTGCTGCTTCTATTCAGGTTCCTGACCACAGCCTTCTCACCTGTTCTCCAGGATTCCCTCTACTACAAGCCTAAGATCTACATTTCCCATTCTAGCATTTCTAGCTTCTCTCCATCTTCACCCTTCGTCCGCTTTGCTCCTATTGCTCGCTCATGCCTTCACTTCCATCCTGCCTACTCATCTTTGGTCTTCATTGCCCGATTGCTCTGCCATCCTCATCATTTGGCTGTCTCTCTGGCTGCCTTCCTCTGGCCTTTGCATGAGTGTGGCCTGATGCTGGTATTTCTTTGGTCTTGCCTTTCATGCTTCATTTGCTCTGGTTCCTGACTTTGGTCTTCATTCACAGTGCCTTATCTCACGCCTGTAGTCCTAGGATTCCCTCCGTTCATAGCTTCCGGCCATCATCGGCAGCCATGGATTCCCTCCGCTCATGGCTTCCATCTCTCCTCTTGCCTTTTCATTGCCCGACTGCACTTTTGTGGCTTTCCTCTTCTTTGGTTCTTCTGTGCCAGCCATCTTGGATCTTCTCCAGTGGGCACCTACGTCCTCCAAGGGGTCTCCTTTCTCCATGTCATTTGTTGTAGCTCCCTTCATTAGGGTTCCTTCCACTCCATTGCCTCCACTCCTTAATACCACACCTCAACCTGCTCATCTGTATTCCATCTCTCTATCTGTATGCCTTGACGTCATTCGCTGCCCTGTCTGCGCTTTTTCAATCTGGCCCACCTACTCCGTATCACCTCCTGCTGTTCTCATCCTGTACCGGCTGGGTCCTCTGCTACCCTATTGAACTCCCTTCTGTCCTGTGTCCTTTCAGACCTCGCTTTCCAGTTTCTGCCTTAGTAACGTCAATCCCTCATAGTACCTCATTTGTTCCCATTACCTTTCTCGACCTAGCGCTTATTCTCGTCCTACCCCTTGTGGATTCTTTCCCGTCTCGGCTTCCCTCCTCATCTTCCATCATCTGATTGCCTCTCCTAGCTCATTATCCTGGGCTTGCCCTCTGGTTCCTGTCGTGCCTTCTTCCACTCGTGGCCTGCCATCCGTGTTCTTTTGGGCATCCCTATCATACCTCCTATGCCTCCTATCAAACGCAGCCATCCTGCCGATTGTATCAAGTTCATAACTCCAGTCATATTGTGTTCCTCTATCCAGTCGTCATTCCCTCAGCATTGCCTCAAGGTTTCTCTGTTTCCATTGCTTACTCGACCATTCCTATCATCGAAGTCCATACTCCTTCATCAATTATAACCTCAGGGTCTAATTATTCAGGGTCTTATTGTTCACATCACGTAATCAAGCATGCCTCTTCAACCTCACTGTCTGCTCACTTGCATCGCTGAATCAAGTACATCGCTACATCAAGCCAGTCTGCATTATGATCGATCTTCTCATCAGCACTTCTGGATTTACCTCGTGAGCACATCTGGAAACCCCTTGTTCCTCTGACTCCTACATGGATTTCCTCCCTCCCGTTCTTGCTCCTCTTATCCACTATTTCTTATCAACTGCTTGAGCATGCCCTCCTTGGGTCCCTGCTACCTCCTGATCCTTCTTTAATCTGTCCTTCTTTTGGATTTTTTTCCCTCTCTCATCATCATACCTCTACATGGGTCTTCTCCTTCACATCAACTGTTTGATCAGTGTCCTTCCATTCACCTCCTCAGCTATGCCTGTGCATTTCTTTTGGGGTTCTCCTATCCTACCATGTCTCAGCTGACTCAGCCTGGTCTGCTTAACAGCCTCCATAGTATTACGCTCTGGCGACTCCGTCTGACTGCCTCCGACTCGCCCTATTGCAGTTTTCTTCCTACCAGCAGGGTCCTTTGCTAACCCATTTCATCCTTACCATCCTTTGGCCTTTCATACTTCGCTTTCCCGCTCCAGCCTCCATCTTCGTACCTCATCCATTCCTATTTTACTTTCCTCAGAATAGCAAATTCCAGGCATGCCTTTTCTTGTGCCAGTCATCGGGGACTCACTCCACTCATGGCCTCATTCCTCATCCATCACTGTTACCTCTATTTGACTCTACCTCCACTCAAGAGCCATGCCTTCCTGTGCATCACCCCTTGTTAAGGGCTGGCTCGAGGCTCTCCACCATCAATAAGGTTCCTTTCATGTTCCTTTCTGAATCTACCTCCTTTCAAGGAGTCTACTTAGTCACATTGCACTATCAAGCATGTCACCCATCTAGTTTGCTTACTCTCTGGTTCCAGATATGCCTTCTTGGCCTCTGAGTATGTCTCCTTTTGAGGATCCTTATTACTGCATCACTCTATTGAATCCTATGATATACATCGTCCACAACATTAGAGTCTAATGGTTCACATAGCATGTTCATGCCTTATCAGCCTCTGTGTCTACATCCTCACCATGTCAATCTGGCGTACCTCTCATTCAATCTTATGCTACTTCATCATCCTGCCACCCTGTTGTGGCAATTGTCATCATCCATATTCATCCTTGCCTCTGTTCCTTCGAGACGTGTACAGCTTCATGTTCCATATTTAATCATGCTTTCTTTCAGGGAGTTTCCCCATTTCATCATCACCCTCCCTACTTATATCTATTTCATTACTCTTCACTACTTAGATTCCTCAGCTATGAACCATTTTGTTTACCGACTTGCGTCCTCGAATCAAATGTCATCAGCCTGGAGGGAAGAAGACTTAGGCCTTGGATCCCCAGAGGTTTCCTCCTCAAAGGAGTTTTTTCCTCTCCTCCGTGCCAATGGTCATAATATTAGTTAGAGTTAATGCTTTCTTCACATTAGTTAGTTAGTTAGTTAGTTAGTTAGTTAGGTTCTGCTGTTGGATGGAGGCAGATGGTGGCCCTGGCTTTCCCCTCTCTCCTTAGGAAGTTAGCCCTTCTCTTCACAAAATTCATTCATCATCCTCGCCTCTTCGAAGCTTGACATCTTTGGTATTCTTTTTGGGCTTCTTCCTAATTTACCTTTAGCCGACGCATTCATTCCCGGTACCTGTAGGGGGGGGAACCCTACTCTAGGGTTCCTTGCGTCGTACCCCTACAGGGTAGTATATCTCAGGGATAGAGAGGCGGAAAGCCACAAAGCAAATCAAGTTACACAAGCATCATTTCATATTATCTCACCCAGTTTTGTAAGCACATCAAATAGGAGGGCTTTAAGCCCATGGTTCGATGGGCAAAGCAACAACGTCACTTCCCCATTGAGTTTAAAAGGTCACAAACATCCTGGGCCTTGCCAGGATTCTTTCTCGTTGCCCACCATCTACCCCTCCTCCTAGAGCAGCTCATCTCTCTTCCCCGTGGGCTTCTTCCTAACCTACCTTTAGCCGATGCATTCATTCCTGGCACCTGTACGGGGGGAACCCTTCTCTAGGGTTCCTTGCATCATCCCCCTACAGGGTGGTATATCCCATGGATAGAGAGGCAGAAAGCCACAAAGCAAATCAAGTTACACAAGCATCATCTCATATTATCTCATCCAGTTGCGTAAGCACATCAAACATCTCATTTGAAGGTCTTCTTTATGTTTCTACATTGTTTTGCAGGCTACACATGTTTAAACAGCGTGAGTCTAAATATTCACAAATAATATTGACAAACACACAGTTATGTGTTTAACTTTTACATATTTCTAATTAATATGCTTTAGCAGGTACACAGACACACACATACACACACACACACACACACACACACACACACACACATTTCTTTGGCTTCAGTCAGATTTATAACATCTGAGGAGTCCGTTCATAGCATTCCATAGTGTGACCTTTGATTTACTAGTCTCAGGGATGTTTGATAATCTCTGGTTGTTTTATTTATGTATTTGAATCTAGGATTACAAGTACCTTTGAGCCAAGGCTCTTTTACAATGGTTCCATGTCAGTTGCAGTACAATAACGAAAAAAAAAAAAGACAATTAAGTAACAAAGGCAGAATAACAGGTTAACAATCAGTCACATAAATATGAATGCATACATTTGGGTTAAACTAAAGCCAGAGGCATTGATGGGGTAAATAGTGTTACAAACATGGCAAGGACACAAAAGGTAAGAGCAGCCAGAGGCACTGTCACATCACAGAGAGAACAACAGGTGGTGGAGGGGGTGCAGGGGGGGGAGAGAGGGTGGGGGAGGGGGTTGTAGGAGATTGAGGGTGGATAGTAGAAGTGCTATGTAACATAGAAACATAGAAACATTGAATTTGATGGCAGATAAGGACCACTTGGCCCACTCAGTCTGCCCATTTCCCTACCTACAGGATAAGCTGCAGATCCTAGTTAACCAGCAGCCTACTTCTTCCTACCCCCACCCCCTAGAATTGCCTTATGACTGTCCCATGCATGCTTGAATTCCACCACTGTTTTTGACTCCACAACCTCCACCGGAAGGCCGTTCCATGCATCCACAACCCTCTCTGTGAAAAAATACTTCCTTAAATTACCTCTGAGCCACCCCCATCTTCAAATTGTGCCCCCTTGTTCTTGCACACCTCTTTTTTTGAAAGATGCTACCCTCTTGGACTTTGTTGATTCCCTTGAGGTACTTGAAAGTTTCTATCATGTCCCCCCTCTCCCTCCTTTCCTCGAGGCTATACATATTAAGCTCCTTAAGTCTCTCTTCATATGTCTTCTGGTGCAGACCCTGCACCATTTTAGTTGCCCTCCTCTGGACAGCTTCCATCCTGTCTATGTCTTTGCAGAGATTGGGTCTCCAGAACTGCATGCAGTACTCAGATGGGGTCTCACCAACTGTCTGTACAGAGGGATAATAACTTCCTGTTTTCTACTGGTGATGCCTCTCCCTATGCATCCCAGTATTCCCCAGCCCTCCTTGCTGCCCTCTCACATTGCTTGCCCACCTTTAGGTCATCTGATATGACTACCCCCAGGTCCCTTTCCATTTTTGTTGTTGTTAGTATCTCACCCTCCATTGTGTACTCTTCCCTTGGGTTTTTGTTTCCCAGGTGCATTACCTTGCACTTCTTAGCATTGAATCTAAGCTGCCATACATTTGACCATTCCTCTAACCTTGCCAAGTCCTTCTCATCCTTTCCACCCCACCTTGTGCATCAACTCTGTTGCAGATCTTTGTGTCATCTGCAAAGAGACATACTTTCCTTCCAGTCCCTCTGCAATGTCGCTTATAAAGACATTGTAGAGGACAGGTCCTAATACTGAACCCTGCAGTACCCCACTAGTAACCCCCTTTCTTCAGAGTGGACTCCATTTACTATTACTCTCTGTGTCCTATTCTCCAGCCAATTCTTTACCCAGGCTGTCATCTTGGGACCCACTCCCAGGCTGGCTAACTTGTATATTAATCTTTTGTGTGGGACTGTGTCAAATGCCTTGCTAAAGTCTAGGTAGGCCATGTCCACAGCCCCTCCCTGATCTACTACTTTGGTCACCCAGTCAAAGAAATCTATCAGATTTGTCTGGCATGACCTTCCAGCTGTGAATCCATGCTGTCTTGGGTCCTGTGCCTCTCTGGTCTCTAGATACTCGACAATTCTTTCCTTCAGAAGTGATTCCATCATTTTCCCTATCACTGAGGTTAAACTAACAGGTCTGTAGTTTCCTGCTTCTGCCTTGCTCCCACTTTTGTGAAGGGGAATCACATCTGCCCTCCTCCAGTCCTCAGGTACCACCCCATCCTCCCATGATTTGTTAAAGAGGGTAGTCAGTGGTGTCACTAGTTCTACCCTTAGTTCTTTTAGAATTCTGGGATGAATCCCATCAGGCCCCATTGCTTTGTCCACCTTCAGTTTTAAGAGTTCTTTCATAACCTTTTCTTCTGTAAATGGGCTGGTATCAACTTCTGTATCCAGAGTGTTTCTACTTTTTGTTTTAGGTACCTCCCCCTCTTCATTTGTAAATACTGAGCAAAAATATTTGTTTAGTATCTCTGCCTTTTCACAGTCACCCTCTGCCCACCCTCCCTCCTTTATTAAGCCTCACTATCCTTCCTTGGTCTTATAGAAGAGCTGAGACAAGGATTGGGTAATGGTGAAAAGGGCTGATTAAAGGAGACAGTCGCAGGTGCTAGAGGCAGAGAGGGGTAGGTGAAGCCTGGATTTGAACTGGCCAAGCTTAGGTATGGAGGAGATGTCACTGCTGAGCCCATTCAACCAGCTAGGGGCCCTATGAGCAATGGATCTTTGTCCCTGAGTGGTACAGCAGTGAGGGACCTGCAGGAGTTGTGATTCAGATCTCCTAGTGTGGCTAGGGTTACTACTGGGGCAAAGGAGAGCTTGGACCCGGGAGTGCTTGGCCCATGGTCATTTTCTTTGCCATAATGCAGGTTTGGTACTTTATGCAGTCTGAGAGTTGTAGCCAGCTAGTTTGTGCATAGAGGTCACATGTATGAGTGAGATGGTAAGCTCCAGTGATGAGCCGACAAGCATTGTTGAGAGACGTGGATATGCCTCTGAGGGCAGTTACAGTAGCAGAGCCATATATGATCAGGCCATAGTCAATTATGGGGACAACAGAGCTCTGAACAGCCACTCTTAAGGCTTCCAGAGTAAGGTGTTGCCTGTGCCTGTAGAGTAGTCCATTGCGAGTATTTGCAGCTTTGGCAAAGCTATTGATGTGGGCACCATAGGATAGATTACAGTCAAGAGAGATCCCAAGATATTTAAAAGATTGCACCTGTTCGAGGGCAACTCCAAGGCAGTTTGTGATGGTCAGGGGGGTGTAGCCTGTACTTGTTGTGGGAGCTGCTGAAAAGCATTGACTTGGTTTTCTTTTTTTTTATCACTACTCTATTTTTTCTCCTTCTAGCCACAGTCCTGCTATACATTCAGCCACCACTCCTATCTTCACCTCTGACCCCGGAGATGACATGCCCAGCTGGCACATGCAGCTATGACCGTCAAGAGGGGCTCCCCCTTCAGCCCCCGCACCTGGTGAGGATCCACTAACGGTACACACCTATTTCAGGCAAAGTCAGCTGGTGAAGCGAGCAGCCATCAAGCTGCCACAGACCATGCTGCCTTTTCCCTTTTTCTCCCAATGGGAGCATGGACGTGCAATGATATCCACGCACTATGTGCAAAATCTGCCATGCCCCCACCCCCGCTGAGTACCCATGCCACTGCAGTTCTTCCGGGTGTCCCCAGGGACCTCCAGAGCATGGAGTGCACCCACCCCTTTTCCCCAGGACTAGGAGAGCTGTCATCAGACACTCAATCCTAGTCCTCCCCTGCCAACCCCCGATAACCCGGGCTCATTCCCGAACCCGGGTCACCAGTGTGGAGCGAGGTGTGGTGTCCAGTGCCTCAACCCTCAGCACCACCGGGCCAGCTATTGACTTGGTTTTTCTTATAATTTAGGACCAGTTTGTGCTTACTAAACCAGTTCTCAACTGAGGTGAAGCCTAGCTGTAGATTGTTTTGTAGGAGTTGGGATCCTTATGGGTGGTGTGAATTACAGCATCATCAGCATAGAGGATGATTTGTTCTGGGAAAAATTGTGGAAGGCTGTTCAGGAAGAGACTGAATAGAAGGGGACCCAGTAGGGATCCCTGGGAGACTCCTGAGCAGACAGGTCTAGCGTCAGAGAGGACACCTGCAATTTTAACTCTTTGGGATTGGTTTTCCAGATACCTTTTAAACCAGGCCGTGGAGTCAGGAGAGAGCCCAGCATTCAAAAGCTGCTCAAGAAGTAGACAATGGTGGATGGTGTCGAAAGCCTTAGTTAAATCGATAAAGACTGACCCCGCTAGGTGACCATTATCCAGAGAACTGTGGATGGCTCCAGTGAATTACAGAAGGGCAGAAGTGCCCTTGTCTGAACCCATGTTGTTGAGGGCACAAGATATTGTGTTTGTCCAGGTAATCAGTAAGTTGGTCTGCTACTATGCATTCAATGGCCTCAGAAAGGGGAGGTAATATAGAGATCGGTTGATAGTTCTCATGGAGGGCCCTGTCTCCACTTTTGTGGACCACAGTAACAGTAGCGGATTTCCATCTGTCAGGGAACTGGCTGAGGCTGAGGGAGAGGTTGAAGATCTTTGTTAATGGTCCTAATACTTCATCGAGGGTGATGGACAGCAGTTTTAGGTCAAGTGTCCCCCCACTATTTCTGGACTTGGCAGTTGCTTTACTAATGTATTTGCAGGCTTCATGCATCTTGACTGTTTTAAAGTAGAGCGGCAGGTATTTGGAAGAGGGAGGAAAGATGGAAGGGTGAGTTGGAGAGTCATCTATGTCAAAAAAGTTGGGGGAAGAACACTACTGAGGTCTGTGAAAGCAGTATTGAACATATTAGCAATAGTCGTAGGGTCCAGTGTTGTAGTCCCATCAATGTCCAGCATAGTAGGGTAAGTTTTAGGCTAATTCCCAGTAACTTCTTTGATATTGTTCGAGAAGGCTCTTCCATTTCCCCAGGTATTAGTGAGAGCTTCCCTATAGTAGATACTTTTCTTTAGGTAGATTGACTTTGTGCAATCACTTCGAGCATGTTTATAGTTCTGTATGTCAGTTTGTGTACCGGTGGCCCGTGCCCGGCCAGAGGTGGTCCCTTGCTTTTAACTGTGCTATAAGCTCCATGGAGAGCCATGGGTTGCAAAGGCCTTTGACCTTGTGCTTTTTGAAGGGGGCATGGGAGTCACAGGCTGCATTAAAGGTGTAGATGAAACAGTCCAGGGCCAAGTTGACATCCGACACTTTGTAACTAGGAGTCCAATAATGCTGACTTGAGGCAGGATTTGAGGTGATTCAACTGCCCATGGGAAGGACTCTGCTAGAGATGACTATTGGAGGGGGCTTGCAGAATTTGTTTGACCATTGTCAGATGACAGGGGAAGGTCACTGAGTGAATCCGGGAGGACGACGATGTTAGAAATACGAGTTGGATGGCTGGCCAGAACCCAATCCAGGAGGGTGCTAGAGCCTATTTTGTAGTTGTGCCTGGTTGGGGAGTCAACCAGCAGGGCAAGGTTTGCTGACAAGATGATATCCCTGAGGCCCCCTGATTCAGATGCAAGCCAATTAATGTTAAGGTCACCTAGCAGGATTGATTTGGAGCCTGGAGGTTGGGTTCAGATGAAGTCCAGGACAGCACTGAGACCTTTCCCTTGCTCTTTTGGAGGGATGTACACTCAAACAACTGTGAGGGCTTTGTTGTGGGCCCCTAGTAGGATTCTGATAGGAAGAATCTGCACAGATGATTCTGAGAGGGGGGTAGCTATGGGGTGACCCAAGAGAGACTCTTTGAGGTATATTGCACAGCCCCCTCCTCTTTTAGTCTTCCAGTCCAACCTGAAAATGTTGTAGCCTGGCAGGGCAATTGCCATGTCAGGAACTTTAGGTTTTAGCCAGGTTTCGACAACCGTGAGGATATCCAGATTGTATTGGTTTGCAAAAATTTGCAGGTTGGTTGTATTTCATGACTAATGGCTAATCTGTCGCACTCTTGCTTTAAATGTTTCTTTCTCCTTGTTTAAAGCAGCTAATTTATTTGGCAACAATTATCATCATATAGTTTGTTTTTTTTTTTAAACAAAAAAAGGAAAATGTATTTCTGACATCCAGCTAAAATCCAAGAAGCTGGAATTGCTAAAAAGCTCTGATCATTACAGCCTGGTGCACTCTGGAAGATCTGCCATGGCAAGGTAGGAGGAATGGTCAAAAGTATGGCAGCTTAGATTCAATGCAAATAAGTACAAAGTAATACACCTGGGAAACAAAAACCTAGGGGAAGAGTACACAATGGAGGGGGGTACTAACAACAACAAAAATGGAAAGGGACCAGGGGGTAGTCTTATCAGACAACCTAAAGTAGGCAGGCAATGTGAGAAGGCAGTAAGGAGGTCTGAGGGTATAATGGGCTGCATAGGGAGAGGCAACACCAGTAGAAAACAAGAAGTTGTCATCCCTCTGTACAGACAGCTGGTGAGACCCCATCTGGAGTACTACTTGCAGTTGTGGAAACCCATTCTCCACAAAGACATAGACAGGATGGAGGCAGTCATGTGGAGAGCAACTAAAATAATGCAGGGTCTGCACCAGAAACCATATGAAGAGAGACTAAAGAAGCTTAATATGTATACCCTTGAGGAAAGGTGGGAGAGGAGGGACATGATAGAAACTTTCAAGTACCCCAAGGGAATCAACGAAGTCTAAGAGGGCAGCATCTTTCAGAAAAAGAGATGTGCAAGAATAAGGTGGCACAATTTGAAGACAAAGGGGGACGACTCGGGGCAATGTGAGGAAATATTTTTTCACAGAGAGGGTGGTGGACACATGGAACAGCCTTCCTGGGGAGGTTGTGGGGTCAGAAACAGTGGGGCAATTTAAGAATGCATGGGACAGACATAAGGCAATTATAGTGGAGGGGTAGGAGGAAGTAGGCTCTTGGTTAACTAGGATCTGCAGCTTATCCAATAGGTAGAGAAACAGGCAAACTGGGTGGGCCAAGCGGTCCTTATCTGCCATCAAAGTCTATGTTTCTATCCCATTTACTTTAGGCTGTAGGATTTTTACTTAACTGCCAAAAGAACTAGAATGAATCTATTTGATTGAACTCTGAACAGATGTTCAGTCTGCAGTCGTGCAAAGGAGTATTTTATTCAACTGGCAGAGTGATTTGTAGTTGTGGAAGATACACTGAAAACTTCAAAAATACGTGCTTCAGTATCCCATTTTTCAGCTAAAGCAAGACGGCTACAGGCTCCATCCAAAGCTGTAAAAATGGCAACTCACCAAGTTGTGATTCCAGCATTAACCTGCTCAGAAATGGGTGGACGACATGGATGGGGACTTGGGGCTGACAGAGGGTAATAGAAGCTACATTCAAAGGCTAGGCACAGAATAAACCTATATCCATGCTAACACATTAAAAGTGTGCAACATAGAGTGGCATAGTAATTCAGAAGAGAAGCATGACTGAGAGAGAAGGTTATGAATGGCTCCTGTCATGTTTCCCATATAACAGGGTGTAGCAATCAGCCAATATCCCCCTTACAGCAGACAGTAGTCAGCCTGGGGCTCAAAATTCTGAATTAGGGGGTGTAAGCAGAGGAAAAGTAGTCTGCCTCGGCAGGGTATTGGGCAGTTTTCCTTCATCTACTAGGCTGGGATGTAAGAGGGTGCTATTGCATGACTCTGATATAGAAAGCACAGATCCCAATTGTGAGCGTCTGACAAGTTAAATAATAAAACAGCATGGCCAACCAGGACCCCTGGGGAAGAGGGTAGCCGAGGGCCACAACATGAAAAGATTGAAGAAAAACAAGGTTCTAACCATAAGGAGGCTGTGGGGGTGGTCCCGAGATACAGAGGGGGTGGGGTGGCAGTGCTGTCCCATCCAGGGGTTGTTCTGCACTTAAGGAAGCAATGCATCCACCAAGAAAAATAATGGGGATGTGAGAAAACAAAGTATAAAAAAAGGGGGAAACAAAAAAAAAAAGAGACATCTAAAATGCAGGACTAAATGGGTTGTTTACTTTGTTCATGGAATGAATATCAGGATTCATGGGGGCAGGCACATATTCTTAGTCATACCAGTGATGTAGTGGCCAGACTCTGGGCTATGCAAACTTGAGTGATCAATCAGGGGTGATCCTCCTACCTAGATGGTCAACTACTGGGTGCCACTGACACAGTAAAAGGGGTTTGCTCCTTGAAGTCACTATATTCTACTCTCAAACAATATACATGGCAGGGGGGAGAAGGGACAGAATACGCACACCACCAAGGAAGAGGGGACACTGTTAAAGTTAAATATTTAATACAAAACAGATTCAAATGTTATAAGACTGTTTTTGTTATGTTGAACGCTATGGCAATGAACAAAACTGTGGTAGATAGATGTATGCTAATCATAGACAGAGCAACAGAAGAAAGAATGCCATGAAGGGATGATGGATAACATCACAATAATATCTTACAATATGAAAGGTATAAGCACAACAGCTAAAAGAACTAGGATATTGACAGAACTTAATAAAGCTTTGGGTAGATATTGTTTTTTACAAGAATCCCACCTGTCAGAAGTTGTGAAATTGTGCAGGATGTGGGTGGAGAAAGTTTTTGCAGCTTCATGGTAGCACCACTATAGTCAGGGTTGAGTGGTCACATTTATGCTAAACTCAAAATATTGCACTTTAATAACTTCACAACCATTAAAGTGATATGTGTGAAATTTTGCAAGTGCAAAAAGAGGCCATAGGTCTCTTAATGTGGTAAGTTTTGTTCTGGATAGATGCATGGGTAAGGAGATACGGGGGGTGAAAAATGTGAAATTTGCCATTTTTGTTAAAATTCTGTGTCATACTACTGTATGAAAACAGTGTGGAACTTTGGTCTGGAATGTTTAGGGTATGTAAAGTAGGTCTTGTGTCACAGTGGTGCCCTTTGAAGGTTTGGTGAAAAAATATTAGTCTGTTCAAAAGTTATTCAGTTTCAATGTTTCCCATTATTTCCTGTGGGACTAGATAGATGTCCAACTCAATAAAGGATTCTTTATCACAAATGCAGAATCTTTTGCCACAAATGTGGAATCCTTTGCCGTAAATGCAGAATCTTTTTTCATGCCGCCACCATCTTGTTTTAGGTTAGCAGTGACAACAAAATTAAATAACTTAAAAAATAAATGGGTTTAGTAGACAACAACAGTTGTCTTTACCTAATCTGATTCTGGGGTTTGTTTTTTGATAAGTGACTGAGAAATACGTTTTTTTTTTTTTTTTTGCAGTTTATTTTTTTTTTATTCATTTTTTAAAACCTTTAAACATACAGTACTGAAACAGTACTAATAAAGTATAATAGCATAGAAAGTGGCACAGCAGTTTTGAGTAAGCAGTACATTGGTATATTTGTAATAGTAGTAAAACAGTAACTAGAGTAAAGTACTGCAAGTGTGAGGATTAAGTATTCTACTGAATCAGAGGGTACTAAAGGAAGAAGAAACAAGTTGTAAATAATAGCACTAATATGAAACAGTGGTCACAGTCTTTGCTGTATAGTATAAAAACAAAAACAGAAAGGAAGATAAGAATATTAGAGAAATAACAATATCAGTAATTATGAAAAAAGTCTAACAAAGAGAGAGACATCATCATTATAAACTATTATATAGTAATAAAGAGTAAGATATATCCTAAGCAGTTTTACAATATACATAACTTGGAGAATTATGTGGATTCCAAGTAGTTTATATAGTCCTGCCAACACAATTTATACACATACAGTCGGCCTATGGCAGTATAAGTAAGACGTTCAAAAGAGGCGCATTGTGAAAAACTTTGAAGGATATCTGAAAGGTTATGTATAGGGGTAGATTTCCAATGCATTAGAATGAGTCATTTCACTTGAAGAAATAGTAAATTTAACCATCTATGCTGAAATTTAGATATTATATGATCAAAGGAGTTAATGATACCAAGTAGGAAATATTTAAGGTTGAAGGCAAATTTGTGACCTACAACCTTAGAAGCAAAAGAAATATGTTTCTTTTTAACATGCAGAAGTCCTTTTCTGCAAACCATGGAAAAACATGCCGCGAAAAAGGATTTTCTTTTTCCACAAATTGCAAAAAAGGAACCAAGGAAAAGGATTCTTTTCACAATTTGAGACAAAGGAATTTTAAGACAGCTGTTTCTTTGTCACACTACAGTTCAGAAATGGTTGTTGATTTTGGTCTGAATTTTTCAGGATACGAAGGGCTTGCCCCACAGTTGTGCCTTTTGCTGGCTTGTTGAAAATATATTACTTTGCTGTGGAGCTCTGCAGTTTTAAATTTTGGTTTGTTTCCCATATGATAACACTGTAATGTAAGGTTAAGACAGTCATTTCTTTGTCACTACACTGTAAAGAAACAGTATTAAAACATTATAAGACAAAAAAACGCACTAAGAAAATGACTGGTGCTGTACCAACCAGGTTCAAAAATGTGCAAAAAAGTAAGCACACAGCCAGGACTCAAATATAAAAGACTTTTATTGTCTACAAAGTGCAGAAGAAATGGTATTCCATTTTGCTCTGAAATTTTCAGGGTACAAAGGCCTTTTGTTAGCGATGTGCCTTTTCTCATTTCATGAAAATATATTAATTTGATATCTAGTTATGCAGGTTTCACATTTTGCTGTGTTTTCTATAGGATAACATTGCAGTATGAGGTGTTTTTGGGTGCTGCACACTACAGAATGGGAGCACAGGGCCCTGGGCCCTGCTCTCCCACAGGCAAATAAAGATACCACTATACTAGCTCAAGAACTATGATTGGATGGGAGTGCAGGTACCTGTGGGCTCTGTGTTCCCACTAGAGATGGGTGAAATCTGCAAATTTCGCAAAATTTGTGTAACTTGCAAAATATTTCACAGGTGCAAAATGTGAAATTCCACCCACAAAATGCGGAATTTCACTTATAAATGGCAGAATTTCACCACTCATGGGTGAAATTCTGCCATTCGTGGGTGCAATTCTGCATTTTGAAGGTGGAATTTCATATTTCGCACCTGCAAAATATTTCACGAAATGCGTGAACTCCTCAGATTTGTTATGCTGAGCGAAATTTACGGATTTCACACATTTTGCTGGAACTTTGCTGGTGAAATTAAATTTTGCTGTATTTCTAGTTCCCACATGCAAATATAGATGCAATTATAGCCCAGAGGGCTCTGCACTCCCACAGGGACATAAGAATACAATTACAATCTCTCAAGAATTATGGATGGGTAGGAGCACAGGGCATGCAGCAACAGGTGTGGGAGGGTGCCTTGTGGTTGTCTGCTCTAATGCTTACCCCATTCTCCTATACTGTACCCATCTCAGCTTATTTACTCATGGAATGGAGTGAGCATTAGGACTGAAAACCCCAAGGCACCCCCTCACACCTGTTGCTACTTGCAAGATGGGGTGGGTTCTAGGGTTGGAAACCCTAACACCACATTTCCAAACCTTTGTCACTGGAACCCTAACTGATGCATTAACAACATTTTTGTGCCAAGAATATCTATGATCAGCTGTAGATACTCTCACTTTGTCCTTGTGCAGCATGGTTATAATATGTGCACAGTAGGGTGACTATCATAGCTCACCTGTCCTGCATGGTTGCAGTAGCCTAACCACTACTGCTATTCTTTCAGGAGTGCCACCTGACCACCCCACAGCATGCAGAAAATGTCTCAGATGCACTGTTTGTTTGGCACATGGCCTTAGTTGCTGCAAGCTGTGGGACTTTGCCACTGGGACCCTACCCAATAGAAAATTGGGTGCAGAGTCTCTGGCACACTGGCAACTGGCACAAGCTGCCATTGGCACAGCTTGCACTGCCTTTTAAGAATTGAGCCATTTATGTCCTTTTCACACCCACATCAAGAAATTGTAGGACTGATTTTTTTCCAGTACACTGAAAAGTTGTTAATGGAATAACATCCAGCAAAATGAACAAAATCACTCCGTTGAACCATGCACATATCTCACTAGCCTTAAAGATATGGAAGAAGAAAAAGCAAACCAGCTGGAGGCTAAACAAATCAGAAAGGGAGTGGGGGGGACACAACCATCCAAATAACATGGGATGCAATGAAGGCTGTGTTGAGAGGCAGGATTATCAGTTGGGTGGCAGCAAAAAACAAACAACAGAATTTTCCAGGACAACCTAGTAAAGAAGTGATGCACAGTAGAACTACAATACAAAAGAGCTCAACTTACCTACGGAAAAACAAATAAGAGCTGAGCTGCTTGATTTACTTAACCAGAAAGCAGAGGGACAATTAAGATGTACAGCAGTGGTATTATGAATATAGCGCAAGGGCCTCAAAGCTCATTGCTTTCAGATTAAGGAAAGAAGTGGCAGAATGCCCAGTTACTAAAATCAAAGATACAACTGACAACAATATTTACAAGATGGGCACAAAACACCTAGCACAATGCTTTAGACCATACTATACCTTGCTATACTCAGAAGTTAGAAGTGACACACAGGTAACAGAGGATACTAAAACATTCCTACAGCCTCTGAGTCTACCCACCATGTCCAACAAAAAGCTGGAATTGCTGGAAATATGGAAACCTTCCTGAGATAATAGAAGCTATCCACTCATTGATTACTGGCAAGGCCACATGCCCAGATGATTTTAATGTGGATTTTTATAAAACATTTTAAGGAGCAGCTGGCCCCAGGATGTGCAAGCTTTTCAGGGACTGCCAGGAAAGTGTCTTTGCACTCAATACTTGGTGAGAAACATTGACCTCAGTTATACAGAAACCATGAAAAACAAAACACATTTTAAGTCATATAGACCCATCTCCCTATTGAATCAAGACCTAATGCTTAAAACTTTTTGCCAACTGTCTACAGATAGTGATAGTCAAACTAAAACATCCAGGCCAAACTGGGTCTATCCCGGGAAGGCACCTAGGTGATAATGTTAGAAGAATGCTGAACAGCACGTCAGAGAGTTTGAAAAGCCAGGAAACACTAATAGCCTTATTAATAGATGCAGGAAGAACATTTGATAGGTGGAAGTTATGAACCACATGGGCTTTGGAAATAAATTGCTGCAGTGAATCAAAATGCTATACACATGGCAGCAAGCAACAGTCAGGGCAAATGGGATACAAGCTACTAGATTTACAATAGAGGCACAAGACAAGGTTGCTGCCTCTCACCACTGTTGTTCGCAATCAAGCATGGGACTGCTGGCAGAATCCATACATGCACACACCAGCAGATGCAGGGTGGTGGTGGGACGATGTGATAATCAAGTGTCACTAAAAGTGGATTATGTGGTCATTTACTTTTCTACAAATTAGTGGGGAGATAGACCAAAACTTTAAGATGAAACATGCATTAACTATAAAAGTAGCAATGACAAAGTCAGATATCTAGACATCATCCTATAGAAGCAACTAACCTTGCTTTACCAGGCAAGAAATATTTAGAGACTTGAAAATATGGCAACTACTACCCCTCTTATTTAGAATTGAAAGCATAAAGATGACTGTGTTGCTCAGATTACTTTTCTTATATCAAACGCTACACCACTCAATACCCAAGAAGAGACTGGCATGAATTGCAAAAGGCAGTCAAAATGTTTATATGACAGAGGAAACGCACCAGGATCAAATGGGACATGTTACAAAAACATAAGCAAAAGGGGGGCATGGGATTACCAAGTTTTACACACCATTTTAATGCAGCTCAAATCACTAACCTAGTAAAGATTATACACCACTCGACTGACACCTTGTGGATGCAAATAAACAGCAATCTGGCACCAGGAGTCCTACTACAATTCCAGCCCTGACTGGTTTAAATGATTGCATATGTAAAACAGTTTATTAATAGATATGCAAGGCACACATTAAGCTGTAGGCTGCTCATTAAAAAATGGACACCTCAGAAACAACTGAACTGGGTCCCTATCAGATGGCATCCAAACTTCCACCTGGGCCAAATGGGCACAGATTTCAAAAGATGAGAAGCTGGATGCCTTAAATATTTCCACCAATTCTATGAGAGGGGTACAATGCCAACATTTAGACAAATGCAACTACAATGTAACTTGCGAAACACATATTTGTTTAGTTATTTGAAATCCAGACATTACTAAGTAAACCAAAACAAATGGACAAGCTCACGTATGCCGTACATATACCACACTCCCGACTACGGTATGAGGAGGGGCACAACAGAAGAATGTTAACCCTTAATATCAAAACTAAAGTAAACACAGAGCTGAACAAAGAAAGAGGGACCAGACACAGTCCAAATAATACAGGAGAGCGGAGCAAGCATACCCACCCAGGAGAACAATGGGACAGACTGTGAAGTCCACGGCAAGACCACCATTTCAGACAGCTGGACGAAAGTTAAATGGAAGACGGTGATACATTTTTTCCTGATCCCAGATAGGGCAAAGAAGACAGGAAGCAGCATCAGAGATAGATGCTGGAGAAATTGCAACCAAAAGGGTACACCATTCCATATTTTCTGGTAATGCCCAAAACTCATAAACTTCAGGGACAAAGTGTACCACTATATTATAAAACAACTTAACACCCAACCCAGACAAAATTTCTAAAATATCATACTGAGGATCCCTACAAAAGGAGCCAGAAAAGAAATCAGGGATATCTATTCGACATCCTCGCTAGATGGTACTCTATTTTGATTTCAGCAAAGCCTTTGACTCAGTGCCTGACAGGTGATTGCTGAAAAAGATGGAGGATCTGTGGGTGGCAAGAGACATAATAAGATGGGTAGGAAACTGGCTGAGGGTGAGACAGCAAAGGGTCATGGTAAATGGGATTAAATCGGAAGAGTGGATGGTCATAAGTGGGGTACCACAGGGATCTGTCCTGGGCTCAATGTTCTTCAATATATTCATCAGTGATACTGGAAAAGGAATGCAGAGCAGGTTGTGTCTATTTGCAGATGATACAAAGCTCTGTAGGAGAGTGGACAGCAACGACGGAATTAGGGAGATGCAGAGTGACCCGCACAGAGTGGAGAGATTGTCTAAGGTTTGGCAGTTGAAATTCAGTGCCAAAAGTGCAAAGTGAAGCACCAAGGGAGATACGAACCCTAGGATGAAGGGTTCTATGTCATAAGGGCGATTGCCGGAAGGCAATTGTCATTGTGGTGAATGTACATCACCGAAATTCAATTTCAGCAATGTACACCCCCAGCAGAAAACAAAGTGGCGCAAAGGACTATATATTTTAATGTCATGCAGGGGGGCTGCACCCCCGCACCCCCCTACATTAGGATTTTCAACTCCAGGGGGGTGCATGTCGGGGGGGATGCAAAATTGTACAAAATAAAAATAAACTACATGGGCAGGGCACAACAAAATATACCTGCCCCTGGACCAGAACCCAGCATCCTGGCCACCCCAGCCCAGTACCCACCCACCATGCCATGGAGCCAGCTCAGTAGCTCACCATGGCACCACCCTCACAAACCCTCCCTCCCGTCCGCCCCTTGCTCAGCGTGCTTGTCCCCAAGTGCATGTACATATAGCGACATCCTCCGCTGTTCACAAACCCACCCCATCTGATCGCCTTCCCTGTTCCCTCACCCTGTTGACATGTGCCACAAGTGGGTAGCCATTTCGGTTTGCCCACTTGCAAGTAGTGCATGTCACAGGATACCGGGATGGAGTACTGGATGGGAGGGGTTAAACTGAGCACTCTGTATGAGGAAAGGAACCTAGGAGTCATCATTAGTGACACCCTCAAACAATCAAGTCAATTAAATAAGGATATAAAAGTAAGGCAAATAGGGTGTTGGGATGTATTGGGAGGGGTAGATCAATGGTAAGGCCACACCTGGAGCACTACACCATGTTCTGGAGTCCTCACCTCAGGAAGGATAAGGGCAGGCTAGAGGTGGTATAATGAAGGGTGACCGGGATGATACGGGGCTAACAGGGCAGATCACCTAAAGGAAGAGCACCTAAAGGCATTAAACGTGTGCTTGCTTGAGACCAGACAGGAGAGGGGTGATGTGATAGAGACCTTCAGATTCCTGAATGGAATAAATATGGTGAACTGCGATGAGTTATTTATCATAAGCATGATTTTGAGGTCATGGGGGCATGAGTGAAAGGGGGAATGTTTAAGAGGGATTTGAGGAAGTATTACTTTACTGAGAGGGTGGTTGAACATTAGAATAGTCTGCAAGCCAAGATGGTAGGAACCAAAACCATAAATGGCTTCAAGCACAGTTGGGACAGAATGAAGTCTACTGAGGCTACTCAGGGCGATAGTAGCAGGATGGAGATTAGAGGGGAGAAAATGGAGGGTAGTGCCCTGGATGACAATTAGGTCTGAGGCATAGATAGGAAACCATGGGTGGACTGAATGGACCAGTAGTCTTGTTCTGCCAACATTGTCTGTTTTTCTATGTTTCGGTCCTTACAGTGGCAGCACTTAAATCTAGCACACACCTCTGGCCCACAGACCAATGCCTAGAGATAAAATCGTGGTTATAGGATTGCAAAAAGATCAGATTAATGGAAGGTATATCTGCACAAATTCAATTAAGGCAGGAGAAATTCCACTCAATAATGTTCCTTTCTGTGTACATAATTAAAATAATAAAGGGGGCAACTATTCTGGATGAGTTAGCATGGCAGGAACCAACAAGGACAGAACAGGCAGGTGAGTTCAAACACATAGCAAGTTTCATTTAAATGGGTGTTTCTTTTTTGTTTGTCCATCTATGTTTCTCTTTTTCTTTCCTTTTTTACCTGACAGACGGGTAAGGCAGTTTAAAAGGAAGTTTTTGATCCGCAGCTAGTGATAGAGGATAAACATCCAAAGCGGATAGGACCACAGAGGCAAGACATAGAGGGAAAGAGAAGTAGTGAGACATAGTAAGAGGCAACACATGAAAGAAATAGAAACAACATTTATGGGTACTACTGAGGTCTGAAAATGTATTTGCAATGGTAACAATATCTTACATTTACCCCCATGGCACATACACCTCCTGCTTGAATGGGAAGGAAAAGGAAGACCGTGTAAGTCCACAGTGACACCAAGATTGAGGTGGGAGGCAAGTTTTGTTCTGCTGCAAATACCAGAATCAGTATGTGACTGGGGAGGCAGGGGGAAAAGAAAAAAAATACACTAAGGATGTTGAAGTAAAGAATGCTAACTATTTTTGGTTTGAAGAGAATGCTTACATACTGCATGCTAATGTGTCAATTGCAACAAAAAGGGGAAGGGGGTACAGTCTTGTGATAGTAGTCATTTGCCAGGCAATCCAACATGAGACTTTGAAACACAGACAATAGGATGGAAGAAAAGTATGCCTTGATCTCACTGGTCAGATAATGAACTTGTGTGAAGCCCAAACGTCTACTGCCTGTGACATGAATGGAAACGTGTATAGGGATGGTACAAGTGTCTAAGCAACTAATAAACATCTTGAAATAAAAAAAATGCTTTGCCCAGGGGATTGGGGCACCATTTCCTAGTTCACTTGGGGCAAAAAATATTCTAAGGCAACCCTGTTAAAAATTAACATATTATTTTCTAGTTTTGCCTGCTTTTTTCCCTCAGGCTTTTCTTATCACTCTCTCTCTCCCGTTGACCCATGTGCTTTGCATCCAAGCAAGCATCAAATGATGCCGCAGCATGTTGTGATTCACATACCCCTTTGGGTTCAGAGAAAAATTCAACAGCCTTGGGCTGATCACCAGCATCAACATCACCAGCCTCTTCTGAAGTTTTTAGAGAATGCTGGGTTTTTTTCTGGATTTGCTGAAATGTGCCACTGAATCATTATACCACACATTTACCACTTTTAGTATGACAAATAACCTTTTTCACTTTTGCAGTGGTATAACCACTTGGTCCTGCTCTTGATGGAGATAACATACACAGTAACATGCAGACTGTAGTAGCATAGTAGTACTTTCAGGTCAGAAGGGACGATAGGTCTACCAGGTCCACCTTGCACCTCTGATTTAATAAGTATGCTATGCAAATATAGTGCCTAGCCTGCTAGCCTGGGCACATAGGGTAACTCTGCCAACTTTCGGTAGGGGTCTGGCCTGGGTAATTTCTGAGTTAATGAATAATTGAGTGAATAATGATGACTGACATATTTCTGACCTGCTTTGCTTTATTGGTGAGGATTCAAGCCCATTCACACTCCCATTGCTTGCCCCCCCCAGAGGCACACTGTTGCAGTGGGAGGGCACAACACGATCACCTGATCTTTCGTGCTACATACCAACTTATTATTTATTTGTCTGCCTGCCTGTCTGTCTATCTGTCTGTCCGTCTGTCTATTACAATCAGGATATAGTATATGGGTGCTGCCTATTGTCAATGGATTTCAGCAACTGCTGAAATCTTGTTGTAGTACAGTTCAAAGGTCAAAAAAGTTGTTGTACTATCATTCTGACGTCACATCAATAGTACAACAACTTTTTACCCTTGACCTGCTGCCTGATTGGCTCAGGCAACGCTCTATAGAAAAAACAACAAAAAAACATGGCGGCGCGATTTAGCGAGCACCGAGCAGCGAGCCACAAACTGAGAAGTCGGAATCGGGACACGGAGAGCCATACATAGTCCCTTCTAAAAACAATTGCTTTCTTTTTCTCACCAATTTAAAAAAAATGATGTGCTGAGGAGCAGGATGGAGCATAAAAGCGAGGAGCAGGCGCCAACAGAAGCATCAGAGGGAAGCTGGAAGCAAGCGCCTCGGCAAGTAACGAAAAATAAATGTAAAAAAGCCCATATACTATAAAAACAGTGGATGGGTGAACATCCACAACTAAGTCTAAGTCCCCATCTCGGGCAGTTGATGACATCAACAAGACCTCTCGACTTCAGCTCTCGAGGTCTCTGTGATGTCATCAACTCCCTCGATGGAAACACAGCCTTGTTGTGGATGTTCACCGATCCACTATTCTATATAAGCTCCAAGAGAACGAAGTTTCACTTAATGGAACATAGAAACATGCAAACATAGAAATATAGACAATGATGACAGAAAAAGACCAAGGGCCTGATTCTCAAAACTCAGCACAAGTTGCACCAAAGGTGGCTTATGGCGATCGCCCATGCGCCATGGACCCTGAGCCCAATTCTCTATCAGGCAGGGTCCCGTTGGCAATGCCCATGGCCTGCAGCAACCCTAGCAGAGTACCAAACAGAGGGTACACCAGGACAAGGTGCTGCAAGCCTGCAGCAATGTGCAGAATTGTGCATAAGCACTAACGACCCCCCCCACGTTGATCACCCGAAATAAAATACAAAGTAACTCTGGTGGTCTAATGGCCCCTCCTTGATGTCACCTAATGTATGCATAATTCAATTAATGCCTTTTTCTGGTTGTCTAGTAGCCCCTCCCCGTCCCTGATCTCCGATGTAGCGGTATGCATATTTCAATTATTGTCCTGTCCTGGTGATCTAGTGGCCCCCCCGATCCCCGATGCCACCCGATGTATGTATATTTAAATTATGGTCCTGTCCTGGTAGTCTAGTGGTCCACTCCCTGATTCCTGATGTTGTCTGATATATGTATATTTAAATTATGGCCCTGTCCTGGTAGTCTGGTGGCCCCCCTTCCCAATCCCCGATGTCGGCTGATGTATTAATATTTCAATCATCCCCTGTCCTGGTGGTCTAGTGGCCTCTACAACCACCCCAGCCATCAACTTGAACTGTCACTGAGCGCATACTATAGTGCGTGTATACATTACAATATGCTCTCAATGACAGTTTAATCGGAAGATGGCTGCAGAGGTAAGAGGCAAGTTGGGCTGGTTGCCGGCTGTGTTTCAGGATTGTGGGGGAGTGGGGTGGTGAGCACTACCTGCTTGGGAGACCACTAGACCACCAGGACAGGGGATAAATGAAATATCAATGCAATGGGCAACATCGGTGATCAGGGAGAGGGGGCACTAGACCACCAGAACAATGGATAATTTAGATATTAAGTCAATCAGTGACATAGGGAATCAGGGAGGGGACCACTAGACCACCAGGACAGGGGATAATTTAATATTAATACAACCAGTGACACTGGGGATTGGGGAGGGGGGACCGCTAAACTACCACGAAGTTTTAAATATTTATATTGGGAGATCGGGCAAAGGAGGGAGACCACAACACATTGTAGCAATGTTCATAACTCACCCAGAAGGCAAATTTCTAAGTACCTTTAGACCAGTCCAGTAAAAGATCACCTTCTGGGTGAGTTTTTGTGAATACCATTTGGAGTGCTTTGGCAGCCTATGTCTGCTGCAAGCCCCTAGCACTTTGCCGCAGCTCATTTCCTGGTGCCCAGGCACCGCAAGCCTCGTTTTGTTTAGGCAGCCTGCGGTAGATGAAGGCTGCCTTTGTGAATCACTCCTGGGGCATTGTTTGGTGCAAGAGGCACTTTGTGTTGATCATTGGGATGCAAGCCCCTTGTGCTGCCCTGGGAACTTTGTGAATTAGACACCAAGGGTCCATCCAGTCTGTTGAGTTCTTTATTTTGCCCTGAGAGCAACTGGACTTCCAGGGTGCTGGCCCTCTCATCCTCACCCCCTTTCGCCTCCCATGTCTGACACCCCCAGCTAGAACAATACCCTTCATTCTGTCCAGTTTTGCTTAAAACCTGTAATGGGTTTCACACCCACTACCTCGGTTGGCAGCCTGTTCTATGGCTCCACCACCCTTTCTGTAAAATAATACTTCCTAACCTCCTCCTGTTAGTTTCCGTTTATGTCCTATGACCTCGAGCCAGTATTCAAATTAAATAATTCCCCGCAGTTCACCCTGTTAATTCCTTTTAGGAATTTGGAGGCCTCTATCATGTCTTCTCTCTCCCTTCTGGTTTCTAGCAAGCACATGTTAAGCATCTTGAGGCACTCTTCATAGGACCTGCCCTGTTGGCCCTGAATCATCTTTGTTACCTGGTGCTGTACGATCTCCAGCCTATCTCTATCCCTCCTGAGGTGAGAACTCCAGAAGTGGGTGAGGTACTTCAGATGTGGTCTCGCCAAGGATCTATATGGGGGATTATTACTTCTTTTCTGCTATCAATACCCCTCCCAATACATCCAAGCATCCTACTTACTTTGCTATATGCCTTGTTGCACTGACTTGATTGCTTAAGGGAGTCACTTCTGATAACTCCAAGGTTGCGTTCTTCAGACATGGTACTGAGTCTCACCCCTTCTATCCAGTACTCTTTCCTAGGGTTCCTGATCCCTGGGTGCATCACCTTGCACTTTTTGGCATTGAATTTCAACTGTCAAACCTTTGACCAACCCTCCAGCTTTTGCTAGACCATCTGCATTTCCTGTATTCCCTCATTACAATCCACCCTCCTGCAGAGTTTAGGGTCATCTGTGAACAGACTCAACCTGCCCTGGATCCCCTTAGCAGTGTCTCCGATGAACATGTTGAAAGGAATTGATCCGAGGACATTTTCTTGTGGAACTCTGCTCATGAGTTCCCTCTCCTCTGATCTAACTCCATTGATAACTAACCTCTGCTGCTTCCCTAAACAAAATCAAATGATAAAATCATATAAGAATATGCCATATAAAACCAGAAAAAATAATATACGTGTAACCCCCCCTACAAATGAGGGTTTCTGAAAAGTCTTCCTTGAGCTTCCCTAAATGCTCACTGCCAGGCTGGCATTCTGCGTTTTAGCAGTTTAAATGTATTGCCAGAGAGCGCCTGTATAGCCTCTGTGTACTGTCTCTTTAAGAGCTGCCTGGATTGCAGTCATAATTAATCTGAGAGGGAGTTCTGTTAGAAGATGTACTTGTTTGCTGATCATTTGTTAGGGTAGTAATAATCTTGCTGTTTGTTCTAACCAGCCTTCTTTGCAGCATGGACAGTTCTGTTTGTTTCCATCATCTTGGTCCCGGACTGCAAAATCAGTCAATCAGTACATTTGAGACTCTAAAATGGAGCCTGCTTACAGGGGCTTGGTGGGGCCAAAACTTGTAGGAATTGTAGTTTGGGACTTTTGGCGCCTAAAATAACCTGGAGGGGGAGCCCTTGTTGTGACTGACAGACAGATCAGACAATCAAACTTTTTGGATAACATAGAAACATAGAAACATAGAATTTGATGGCAGATAAGAACCGCTTGGCCCACCTAGTCTGCCCATTCCCCTACCTACTGGATAAGCTGCAGATCCTAGTTAACCAGCAACCTACTTCTTCCTACCCCCAACCCCTAGAATTGCCTTATGACTGTCCCATGCATGCTTGAATTCCACCACTGTTTTTGACTCCACAATCTCCTCAGGAAGGCCTTCCATGCATCCACAACCTCTCTGAAAAAAATACTTCCTTAAATTACCTCTGAGCCACCCCCATCTTCAAATTGTGCCCCTTGTTCTTGCACACCTCTTTTTGAAAGATGCTACCCTCTGGACTTTGTTGATTCCCTTGAGGTACTTGAAAGTTTCTATCATATCCCCCTCCTCCTTTCCTCGAGGCTACATATTAAGCTCCTTAAGTCTCTTCATATAGTCTTTCGTGCAGACCCTGCACCATTTTAGTTGCCCTCCTCTGGACAGCTTCCATCCTGTCTATGTCTTTGCAGAGATTGGGTCTCCAGAACTGCACGCAGTACTCCAGATGGGGTCTCACCAGCTGTCTGTACAGAGGGATAATAACTTCCTGTTTTATACTGGTGATGCCTCTCCCTATGCATCCCAGTATCCCCCCAGCCCTCCTTGCTGCCCTCTCACATTGCTTGCCCACCTTTAGGTCATCTGATATGACTACCCCCAGGTCCCTTTCCATTTTTGTTGTTGTTAGTATCTCACCCCCCATTGTGTACTCTTCCCCTGGGTTTTTGTTTCCCAGGTGCATTACCTTGCATTTCTTAGCATTGAATCTAAGCTGCCATACATTTGACCATTCCTCTAACCTTGCCAAGTCCCTTACATAGAAACACAGAAACACAGACTTTGACGGCAGATAAGGACCGCTAGGCTCATCTAGTCTGCCCATTTCCCTACCTACAGGATAGGCTGCAGATCCTAGTTAACCAACAGCCTATATCTTCCTACCCCCCACAAGAATTGCCTTATGTCTGTCCCATGCATTCTTGAATCCTCCCACAGTTTTAGACCCCACAACTTCCTCAGGAAGGTTGTTCCATGCATTCACTACCCTCTCTGTGAAATAATACTTCCTCACATTGCCCCTGAACCGCCCTCCTTCTATCTTTAAATTGTGTCCCTTGTTCTTGCAAGTCTCTTTTTCTGAAAGATGCTACCCTCTTGGACTTTGTTGATTCCCTTGAGGTACTTGAAAGTTTCTATCATGTCCCCCTCTCCCTTCTTTCCTCAAGGGTATACATATTAAGCTCCTTTAGTCTCTCCTCATACGGCTTCTCTTGCAGACCCTGCACCATTTTAGTTGCCCTCCTCTGGACTGCCTCTATCCTGTCTATGTCCTTGCAGAGATGGGGTCTCCAGAACTGGACACAGTATTCCAGATGGGGTCTCACCAACTGTCTGTACTAGAACTAGCTTTGGGTTGGGGGGTGGAGGGGAGGGAAGAAGGGCAATATAGTCCCAGCAGAGAAGTTCAGTCACACAGCAGTTCTTCCTCCTGGTGTCTTCTGCCAAGATACTAGACGAATCTTTCTAAGGCAGTCTTTAAATGTAGCTTCCTTCTAGCTAAGCCACTCCCCCTACTTACCAGATCTTTCTACAAGTAATTTAAACCTCACACCTTCTCATCCTTTCCACCCCACCTTGTGCATCAACTCTGTTGCAGATCTTTGTGTCATCTGCAAAGAGACATACTTTTCCTTCCAGTCCCTCTGCAATGTCGCTTATAAAGACATTGAAGAGGACCGGTCCTAATACTGAGCCCTGCGGTACCCCACTGGTAACTCCCCTTTCTTCAGAGTGGACTCCCATTTACTATTACTCTCTGTGTCCTATTCTCCAGCCAATTCTTTACCCAGGCTGTCATCTTGGGACCCACTCCCAGGCTGGCTAGCTTGTATATTAATCTTTTATGTGGGACTGTGTCAAATGCCTTGCTAAAGTCTAGGTAGACCATGTCCACAGCCCCTCCCTGATCTACTACTTTGGTCACCCAGTCAAAGAAATCTATCAGATTTGTCTGGCATGACCTTTCCACTGTGAATCCATGCTGCCTTGGGTCCTGTGCCCCTCTGGCCTCTAGATACTCAACAATTCTTTCCTTCAGAAGTGATTCCATCATTTTCCCTACCACTGAGGTTAAACTAACAGGTCTGTAGTTTCCTGCTTCTGCCTTGCTCCCACTTTTGTGAAGGGGAATCACATCTGCCCTCCTCCAGTCCTCCGGTACCAACCCATCCTCCCATGATTTGTTAAAGAGGGTAGTCAGTGGTGTCACTAGTTCTACCCTTAGTTCTTTTTAGAATTCTGGGATGAATCCATCAGGCCCCATTGCTTTGTCCACCTTCAGTTTTAAGAGTTCTTTCAGAACCCTTTCTTCTGTAAATGGGCTGGTATCAACTTCTGTATCAAGTGTTTCTACTGTTTGTTTTAGGTACCTCCCCTCTTCCTTTGTAAATACTGAGCAAAAATATTTGTTTAGTATCTCTGCCTTTTCAGTCACCCTCTGCCCACCCTCCCTCCCTTTATTAAGCCTCACTATCCCTCCCTTGGTCTTCCTTCGCTCCCTGATGTACCTATAAAAGGTTTTATCCCCCTTCTTAACTGAGTTGGCTATCTTTTCCTCGGTTTGGGCCTTTTCTGTTCTGACTGCCTTCCTTCCCAGCTTCCTTTTGCTTTAACTGATACAGTTCTCTGTCCTGCTCCTTCTGTGATTCCTTGTACTTCCTGAATGCTTTCTTTTTCTCTTGAACCTTCACTGCCACTTCCTTTGAGAACCATAGTGGTTTCTTACATCGTTTCGTTTTGTTTATTTGCTTCACACAAAGGTTTGTTACCTCTGTGATGGCAGTTTTTATTATTCCCCATTGTTCTTCCACCCCTCCTTCCTGCCCATTTGCTAGTGCATTCCTTAGGCACTCACCCATTTTAGCAAAGTCAGCCATCCTAAAGTCCAGTACTTTTGCCTTTGTATGGTTTGACTCTATTGCTGTGTTTATTGTGAACCATACTGTTCGATGGTCGCCGCTCCTCAGATGGCTACCCACTTACATCTGTGATCCCTCTTCATCTCCATTTGAGAGAACCAGGTCTAAGATTGCTCCCTCGCGAGTGGGCTCCAATACTAGTTGTCTAAGTCATGCCCCCTGTAGGGCTTCTAGAATAACCCCACTCTTCGAAGTGGCTGCTGCAACTGCACTCCAGTTAACATCTGGCATATTCAGATCACCCATCAGCAATAGCTCCCCTTTTTCTGGGGGAAAGTCCCACACTGCTTGCAATTTCAGTTAGATCTGAGTTGGGAAGTGAAGAAGTAACAGCTCAAGATAGTTCAAGCAGCAATCCATAGTGGATTCACGTGGGAGAACTGTGGAAAGGCCTGAGTTTGGTCTGCATTCCTGCCTGCTGTTCCTGAGAAGGAACTTGTGGTTTTTTTTTCAGGCTGAATCCAAATTTGGAGAGCGAATTAAGCCACTGAATTGTGAGCAGGCTTTAACCTGAAGAAGACCGAAGATTTGCTGAATGCGATCGGCCTGTCAGGACTTTCAGCTACCTCTGAACTCCCAGATTGTGCAGAAACTCTGTAATTGCAACCAGAAAGCCATTTGCCTGGTACAGTGAAATTTCCTTACATGTGAATGTGTAGCGAGTCGTGATTTGGTTCCCCACTGTGGGTCTGAACTGTGTTTTGCTTGCTGGAGGCTGTATTCAGCTCCACGGACTGAATCCGTATCCATTTCTATTTACCTGGGCCCTGCTACACTGGCTCAGCCAGAATACCTGCTACACAGAGAAAGTAATCGATGAGAGACCGGCCTGGGGATCAGCCCCCTGCTCAATGCCTTGAACAGGAATGATGCCTCGGTGATTCGTGTGGGCCCTGCTTCTCCAGTCACGCCAGCTCAACAGCCTGCAGTCTCAATTTCATCCTGCCTGTGTCCTGTATTGAGTATCATGAGTAAACATCAGGGTAGCTCCCTGCAACAACAGCTAAATCTAAAAATGTTGTCATCTGATTGTCTTGTTGCATTTTCTTTCACGAACTGAGCCCTCTGGCTCTGGATTACAAATAGTGTGTGTGTTGTGCATGTTGCCTTCTTCCGTCACAGGGCCCTAACCAGCTGCAATTTTCCTGGCTAGCCCACCGTTTTTCTACCTGGGTACCCAGAGTGTGTGATTGTGTAAGGACTTTGAACTGCATGCATAACTGTCTGATTAATATTGCCTTTAAGCAAATCAACCTGATTATGCCCCTCCCTTGTTCAAGTCCCCTGAATAAATCAGATTTAACTTTGTTTGCATTTAACCTGACTATGGTTCCAGTTTGTGCCAAGAGTATTGTACTCTTGCTATTTGCTGTGCATAACCTTGTTTTATAGGAGTCCCCACAGTCGAGCCAGAGGAATCAGCCCTAGTGGTAAGTGCAAACAGTGTGGGTAATTGCCTGGTGAATAAAGGTCATTGCGAAAGTAATTATTGCTTATTGTTCAGGCCACTAGAGGGGAAAGAGGGGGGTTACAGTGTCCTGGAGGGCTGTGCTCAGGTTAGCTTGACCACTAACAGACCTGACCTCCGGGTGGAGGCACCCGTTTCGTTACCCAGGCCCCTTAACCTGCTAATAGCCAAGCAGGCAGGGGTAGTAGTCCTTGGGATAGCACCACCTAGGGGTTACATGCGTTTTAAGGTTTACTTTTGAAAATTAGGAGAAGACAGCTAAACTGGCACCTTTTCTAAGGGAAAGATCAAGGGAATTCCACGTAGCCAGATCTCACTAAGAAAAGGAAGCCTTACCCATCCCGGAAAAAAATTCAGAGAAGGCAAAGGTACGGTTCTATATGTCACACAACTACAATGTATCAAAAATGTAGAGTGCAGTAGTATTACAAACTGATTTAGACACTAGTGTTTGCCCTTTTCCCTTCCTGTAAATGTATCACTGCACTGCCCCCTTTTTATAGATACAGGCCCCCATTTCAAAATGTTAGTGTAGTGCTAATTAGCTTTGCACAGGAATAGCACAAAATTAGATGGGGCAGAGGCTATATTTAAAGGTCCCTGGTGCATGGCATTAACCCAGTAGCACCTATATGTACAATTTGCTGCTGTGTCCATGAAAATGAGGGATCCCCTTTGCATACAGGGTGCAGTAGTGTATTTGCATGTTTTGAGAATGCTAAACAGCTGCCATCGTGACAGTTTAGTGCTGTCAAAACTCTACTTTTATCACTATGTGCAACAATACACAAAATCCAACCCCCAGCAAAGTGTGGGGTAGCAGACTGACACCAGGAACTGTCAGTTCCTGCCAGTAACCCCTTGTTAATCAGCAAGTGCCAGCATCACAGTTACACTGCCTCATAGATATGTTTACTAATATCCCAGGCTCCAGTGGTCCCCCACCATCTCAATTACCAATCTTTATTTATTTATTTTTTTTTAATTTTACAATTTTTGGACAGGAAAGACACATTAAGCCAATGCCTGTTTCCAGATGTATCCTGGCAGCACAAGGAAATTAAGTGACTTGCTCATGGTCGCACAGTATGCAAGTGGTGGCTTTGGGATTCAAACCCAGGTCTCCAGGTTTGCAGCTCAGTTCTCTTAACCACTACACTATATTGCCTCCCTAACTGAAGGTTTACACCTGCCATCTACCCATTAACTGGTGTCCAGTGCTTCCCTTTCCCGATTTGAAGATGAACATGAGCTATGTACTCATTCCCCGGTGCTCAGTGGTCTCACCACCTACCTGTCCGATGACCCACATGGTACAATCTGATATGTACACTGATGTCTAGTGGCCCTCATGCCGCTGGTCATATTTTCCTATTCCATCCCTGCCTACTTTGGAACCTCCACCCCCACACCCAAATAGCCCCCACTCACCCTAGTAAGTACAGCAAGGTACTACTCAGATGGTAACTATCTGCTCACCACTTCGGCTGGCCACTGTCTGATTGACAGAGAGCAGGCATGCCTACTGTAGATACAGCTGTTTCTATAGTAGGTATTCAGCTCATTCTATGTCAATCATATGGTGGCCGGCCAAGGTGGAGAGCAGAGGGGCTCTGCCAGTGGCAATCTCAGGAGTATTCTGTTGTACCTACTGGGGTGAGTGGTGGCCACTGGGGTAGAGGGTCCTGAGTGGATGTGATGTGGAGAAGGTTGTATTGTATAATTTGGGTGGGGGGCTCTAGATGCCAGAGTACATACTGAACATTACCAGGCAGGTGATGGGGAGTGGTGTGACCACTGGACACCTTGGGGGGATGGGTACATGGTAAATTAAAACCTTCAAATCAGCATTCAGGGGGCTGGCAGAGCTCTGAACAATGCCTCCATGCAGGTGCGTGTGACAGCAGTGTGTGGCACACTAATAATTCCATAATGGGGATGCAAATAGCCCCCTTAGCATCTTGCATACACATGATCTTATTAACATGATCTGGCTTAATTTGGCACACAGGAGCAATGATGCTATCCCATTTGGGGTGTGCTATTTCAGTTCCCTCCTCTGGGCCTGTTCCAGTAGGGGGCTGTGTGAGCACTTCACATAGCCACTATGTGCTGTGCTGATACAGTTCCATCTTCAGATAGCTAGCATGCTCTGGTTGGAGCACGCTGTCTGAATACTGTCCCCAAGCTTTCCTTGCCCCATCTCATGCACAGTTCAAATGGGTGTGCAACACACATGGCCAGTTCTGAACATGGGGTCCACTGTGCTCCACTGAAATAAATGCACAATTAAATTTTAAAATGTTCTCTAGTTTTCATCAAAAGAGTTTAAAGACGTTTTAGAAAACCTTACTTTGGCTCTCACACTCTCTATTTTTCTCACTCTGTTTGACTGAGACACAACTCCTAATTGCACTGAAAATGAATGGATGAGTGCGGATGATCCAGAAATAATAGACAAGTCAACCCTGACCAACTGATATCTGGACACGTGGGACAACTTTCACTGCAAAATCATCTGATCTTATTAATCCTTCAAATAGGAACACTACAACAACACAACCCTCTCTAACTTACAGTATTTGTATAACCTATCACTATTTTTGACTGTTTCTGGGGTATCCTGTGAGTTGGGCTGTCCGCAAATGGGCGCCTACCAAAATGGGGACCCATTTGTGGTGACTGCCCCAACGGCGAAGGTATGGGGAGAGCAACCAGATGGGGAGGGTTCACGAAAGGTGACGGGATGTTGCTACTTATATATGCACATGACGGGGGTGGTGCGCACCAAGAAAGGGGTAGGAGGGTTTGTGAGGGGTTGTGCCGTGGTCTGCCTCTGAGCTGGTTCCATGGCGTGGTGCGGTGGGTAGTGGCTTGGGGTAGTGGGGATGCAGGCTTCGGGTTTGGGCACCAGCATATTTTGTTGCATCTGGCCGAGACAGAGATTCAATATTTTTACGGATGCCCCCACATGCCCCACGGAGTTGAGAATCTATAGTAGGGGCTTGCAGGGGAGAAGACCCCCCCATGGGGGGTGCGGAGGGCTAAACGTAAAAAAAAACACAAGACTTTGCACTGCTTTCACTGGTGCTGAAACTGCACATCACCGAAACTGAATTTCAGCGATGTACACTCACCATAAGTACTATCGCCTTTCGGAAATCACCCTTATCAAATCAAATCTTTATTTATCCAGGTGATCTTCATTGAGCAAGCTCATTTACAAGATGGACCTGCTGTTGTCCAAGACAGTTAAACATACATAGATTGAGAATACAAAGTACAACATGTGCAAAGAGTTACAAACAAATTTACAGAAAAGTGGTAGGTGCACGATATACATTCCAAGCGTTCATGTAGGAATATACATGCATCACTCAACTTTGCTGTAGTATATACAGACTCCATGTATGCAGAAGTTGAGGTGGTATGTTTAGTCATTCTTAGTCAAACCTCCATCAGAGGGTGCAATTCTTTGTATTTCAGCCCTCAGTGACTGTTTACCATACTTGGGTGAGGGTCCTGGGCTGCATAGGGGCCCCTAATGAGGTCTGTATGTTCCGCTTAAATGGTGAGAGGACAGTAATATGGGAGAAGTGGTGCCTTGGGTGCTGAGGGACACTATGGCATCTGACTAGTGGACTTGATTAAAATAGGGAGGGGAGGAACTAGGTTCGTGGCTGGATGTGTTAGGGATATGGAGTGAATTGTCAGCAGGATAGCTAGGAACTATGGAAACACTTACAGATTTCGACGAACATTTTGTCATAAATTATCCTAAACAGGGCAAAACTGACAGGAGAGCTGAGTCTCAAGGATCTTTGTACCCTGTTCCAGAGCAAAGGCAAAGCGTGGCTTATGGCAGCCCTGCCAAAGTGGGTACTGATCCTGGGGATTTTCAGAGAAATTAGCGAGTGGCTTCTTAGTGCGTAGCTACTGATTGGGCTCAGGGGGAGGCAGGCAACAATGTAATCTGGGAGTTTGTTGGGCTCAGAATGTCCAGAGTGCTGCATTTCTACACCACCTATATTGAAGGGAAGGCCACCCTATGGCTGCATGTAAAGAGCATTGATGTGTGGAGGATGGGAGACCAGTTATAAATCTTAGCGCTCTGTGGTACAGGACATCCAGTTTTGCATGATGTGAGATGGAGCATTGGCCACAGATAATGTTGGCACAGTCAATTAATGAGAGGAAAGCTGATTGAACAAGCTGTCTTCTTGCGTCTGCGGTCAGAAGGTGTTTAATTTTGAAGAAGAGGCCAAGCCTCTGCCTAAGCTTTTCCATCAGTTCTTCTGTGTGCTCCGCAAAGGAGAGTTTGTTGTCCAGCCATATACCCAGGTATTTGAATTTAGGCACGAATTCAAGATCTTCGCCTAGAAGGATAGTTATGGAAGGAAGGGTACCAGCAGCAGCAGAGTAGGCCCTAGTGCTAGATGGGGTAAAGAGCATGGCCTTAGTTTTTTTGCATTCAGCAGTAGCTTTTTGCTGAGAAGCTGATGCTGCAATGTATTTTAATTCAGTTTGTAGATCTGTGCGTCCGGCTCCAGGGGAGTCACGGCTTAGAAAGAGCACTGTATCATTGGCAAACAAGTGGATACTGGCTTCTGTAATGCCTAGGTCCAAGTTGTTAATGTAGATGGAGAACAGTAGAGAGCCCAGTATGGATCCCTGTGGGACTCCTCTTTTTATTGGTTTGAGAGAAGAGAGCTCACCTTCAGCCTTAATTTGTTGCTGCCTATCAGAGAGATAATCCTGGAACCAGTCCAGTGTGGTTGAGTCCATACCTATGGTTTTTAAGGTGGAGAGAAGTAGGCAGTGGTCGATGTTATCAAAGGCCTTTCTGAGGTCTAAAAACACAGCACAAACAAATTTTTTGTTGTCAAGGTCCCGTTCCCAGTCATTAGTGACTTTGACCAGCGCCGTAATAGTGCTACTGTATGCTTTGCTCTAAAGCCAGACTGCATGGGGTTAAGCAATGTAGAGTTGTCTAGAAACAATCTCAGCTGTAAATCCACGACTTTTTCCAGCATTTTTGAGAGTATAGGTAGAAGAGAGATTGGGCTATAATTGTTCAGGTCGCATGGGTCTCCTGCTTTAAATAGGGGGATAACATGAGTGGTTTTTCATTCTGCGGGGATAGAGCCCTGGGCTAGGGACAGGTTGAATAAGTGTGATATAGATGAGGCAAGTATGTGGTATGCTATTTTCAAAAAGTATGGGTCGAAGGAGTTGGTTCCTGCACTTTTTCTGGTATCTAGCCATAGCATAAGGTCTTCAACTTCTTTTATGGTGGTTGGGGAAAAGGAGAAGATCGTATCTTTGTTACTTTGGTCTGGAGGCTGGGTGGTGAGCTGTGGATGGAGACTACTTACTGGTGCATTATCGAATGCCATGCCCGCAGTGGCGAAGTGGTTGTTGAAGGCTTGAAGAATTTCAGATTTATCACTGATAGTGACATTGTCTATGGTGATTTTGGAGGGTAGTGCACTACCTGGGGAGTGTCCAGACAGTTCCTTTATGGTGGACCAGAATTTGGTTGGGCTGTTGGATGCGGATAGTAATTAGTTTTGATAATAATTGGCCTTGGCCTCTCTGACCATTTTCGTGCAGGCATTTCTAGCTGTCGTAAAGAGACACCAGTCTGCATCAACCTACGATTTCCGGGCCTTTTTCCATAGCTGGTATGTTTTGAGTAAAGCATTCTTCAGATCCGGTGAAAACCAACGGCAGGTTCTGGTTGTCATTCGTGCTTTAACTAGAGGAGCATGGTTGTTTAGGGCACTGGCTATGATTTCATGGAGAACATTATAGGCATCACCCACTGATTTAGCCAGGTAGAAAGTCTGCCAGAGCAAGGAGTTTTTTAGTTCTTGTATGTAGGCCAGAGGGTCAAAGTTCCATCTGGATCTTTTAGTAGAAAACTTTGATGTAGATAGTGGGTTCAAGATGGTTCTTATGCCAGCAGTGAGACAGTGGTCACTAACATCTGCTGGAAGGATACCGGCATGGGAAAAGTAGTGTGGTTTGTTGACAAGAAGGACGTCCAGAAGTGTGCTTTTCATTGGATTTTTCTTGTTGATGTGCGTTGGTTCCGTAATCATTTGGGTGAACCCGTGGGAGTTGCAGAATTATTTTAGGGGTAGCAATCCATTCGATATCCAGTCATAGTTAAGGTCACCTAATATAATTGTTTCCAGAGGTGTCATGTCCATTTGTGAAGACAGATGAGCCAGGAGCTGTGGTCCCTGCTGCTGAGGGTCTATAGCAACCTATTATGCGGAGTGCCACAGATTGGGATGGTTCGACCCTGAGAGACAGGCATTCAAACCCCCCCTGCAACGGAAGTAGCATCTAATATAGATACTGTAAATTTGTTTTTAACATAAATGGCTACCCCCCCCCCAGTCTTTCTATCTGCTGTGGAGGAGGTAGTTGGGGATATTAACCTCACTGTCTGGTGTGGATGCCCGAAGCCAGGATTCCAAGATCACAAGTATGTCTGGGGCAGTGTGGATAATCCAGGCCTGGACAGAATCCAACTTCTTTAGAAGACTGCAGACATTGGCATGCAAAAAACTAATTTCTTTTAGGGTAGTAATTTTGGTTGGAGATGAAATCAACTTTGTGGGGCCAGGATTGAGCTCGATGTCTCCTGAGCACAGTAGTAAGAGGAACACGATACTTCTCAGATTGGCAAGGAGATGTTTAAAAGCATGGGCCTTGTTACTTTTTGTGTAGGTTAGATTGCAGGGATCCAGGGACCAAGTTGACCTCTTGTGTTGCCCTGCCAGTACGTAGATTAAGGTCCATGCAGAGTAACACCCGATTATGCAGCGTGTGGGTGGCTGGAGTTTGGGGCCATGCATAGCGAGTAGTTTGCAGTCCCCTCTGAGTGAATTCAACAAAATTTGACTGAATCAGGGCCAACCAGGGCAGCATAATGAATACATAGTCTTTATGTGGATGTCCTAGTGGCTTAGGCATGTCCCTTTATTAGAGTCAGATCTGTCAGGGGGTCCACTAATATTAGGTATCAGGGAAATGCAGGTTAGTAAGTAAAGCCAGCCGAGACCTGCCATGGTAGCTTATTCAAAAAGTGGAGTGTACTATCGCCGGAGCTGCTAACCAGAGTCTTTAGGTCCCCAAATTTGTTGTATGAGTAGTTACTGCTGTTGTATGATAGGGGTCAGTATGCACTAAAAGGGGATTTAAGAGTAGCCCTGACAGTGGCATGTCTCTGAACAAAATTTATTTGATGTGGGTTCCTCGTTAAGGGAAGAAGAATGGACAGGAGGACAGAAAATGTCTGGATTGCAAGAGATATATTTCTTCAGTGGGGGCTGATAGAGGTGCCTGTGCAGAGCAGAGTGGGCCAATGGAAGATTATATAGGTCCCAAGGGTTGTTGTTCCGTATGCGACTTGTTTGGGGAAGTTTAAAGATGGAGTTATGCAAGATAAATGTATACCGATCTCAGCTAGAGAAAAGAGAGAGTAGCTCAAATTAATAATGGGACAACACAAAGGCTAGCAGTCTGAGTGAAAACAGCTCAATTAGCAACTGAAAGGCCTGCAATTTCCTTGGCGCCTTGCAGTCTGGAGAGAGCTACAAAGTCACGAAGGGGCTATAACACTTGGTTGCTGGGAACATTTTTATACAATAAACACAGTTTTTTTGGCAAATCATTCACAGTTCAGTAATTTGTTTTAGTCAGTAAAAGGGATGTTTCAAGTAAAACAGTGCCTTAGCAAGACAGAATATGCTAGTCAGCAGGACAGGATATGCATGTCAGCAATAAGCAAACCTAAAGTACCAAAATAGTATGCCTCAGCAAGACAGAATGAGATAAGGCTGCTAGAAGGCTTAGTTGCAAAAAGGGGATGGGAGGAATTGCAGTTGTTGACAGTAAGTAACCAAATAAATTGGAAACATCAGATAGGAGTGGGCGAGACTGTGTGCATTTAAAGGACACCTGGGAGGGGAGGGGAGGGGAGGGATGAAAATCAAGGAAGTGTGCAGAGCTAGCACTGAATCAGTGCGCATACAGTTGGAGATAAACTGCAGCGGGGGGAATGGTAATTTGCTTTACATAGGCCGAGCAGAACAGGCTAAATTAAAATATATAAATTAGAAGCTGAGTACAGGGATGCAGGATTTCATTAAGCCACATGTCTCTGGTGCTCCTGTCTCAGGTGAGTGAGACCAGCCAATCAGGGAGCTCTACACAGGCATGGAGCCAATAGCGCTACCATGAGAAGACGCTGAAATTGAAAACAGCAAATTGCAAGTGATGATCCGGTTCAGCGTTCACACAGCCCAGAGAAATCATGGCAATTTTTCAAGCGTCGTACCTTATCTATCTCTATGGAGGGTAGGTGGATCAGGCTCCTTGCATCATGGAGGTGCTATGGCTGGATCATGACCACTGCCCGAGGGGACAAGTGGCACCTTATCTATCTCTTTGGGGGGTAGGTGGATCAGGCTCTTGTACCATGGAGGTGCTATGGCTGGATCGTGACCGCTGCCCGAGGGGGCAAGTGACATCTTATCTATCTCTTTGGGGAGTAGGTGGATCAGGCTTCTTGCACCATGGAGGTGCTATGTCTGGATCGTGACCGCTGCCCTTATGACATAGAACCGTTTTTGGTCAGGTGATGACTGAGAAGATGGAGGATGATGTTTGTTTGAGGTGGGCAAAACAGAGGACTGTGAAAGATGTGGGAGTTTATAGATTGTAAACAATTTAAAATATGAAGCTGCTTGGGAAGGAGCAGAGATTTATTTATTTTATTTAAGTCGTTGGTAACCAGGTAATGCCTAGGGCACAAGTGCCTGTTTTCAGGGGCATCCTGGGAGCACTGGGGGGTTAAGTGACTTGCTCAGAGTCACCCAGTCTGCAAGTGGAGGTTGTGGGAATCAAACCCAGGTCTGCTGGATGTACCAAGCTCATTCATAGCTCTTTACTCTAACCTCTAGGCTATACTGCCAGAGATAGGGGGTGGCATCTTTGAACAAAATAGGGGAGAAGGACTGGGAGGGAAGATTGAAGAGGGATTGATACCATCAGGTGGACCAGAAGGGGAGGCTTTAGGACAGGCACAGATACCACTGACAAAGATGGGGATGGAGGAGGGAAAGGAGAGCTCAGCCAGGAGAAATGAATGAGAGGAGAAGACAACATCACTAGAGAGAAAAGTACAGATGAGTGTCGGATGGATTTCCTGGAGGTTGGAGGCACAATATTTGGCTTCAGCTGCATTATGCTGAGGGAAACTCTACCTCCACACTTGCCACAGTCCTGTCTGTGGAGGGTGTCGTTGAAAATGGACGTGTCGCTGTCAGCAGTTCTTGAAGTGAGCCAGGATTTGGTGGCACAGGGTAAGGAGTGTGCTGGGAGAGCCATACTCTAAATGGGTACTCCTGCATTTACCTTGAACAAAGTAACACTTCATGCTGTCCTTCTCACCCATACTAATCATGAAACTGAAGCACTTCAATCTAAACAAACTACTGAATAAATAAAACGGTTAATGAATTTTCTCACTGATGTGTCCTAGTGAGTCTCTGTCTCTGTTTCTGTCTCTCTCTCTCTTTCGGCTCTCCAGGTTAGGGCAGGGATGTACCCATGTATCTGCCTACTGACCCCATGCCTTCCCCTGCCTCCAATACTTCCCTTGGCTGCCCAGTCAGGGAAAGCTGTGATTTACCCCACATGGCAGAGCTCTCTCAGGAGAGACCAAGATCACCCTTGAGTCCTGCCTGAGACTTATGTCAGTATTGTTTTGTCAGAACAGAGGCCGAGGACCCCAGGCTTCATTATGCACCCCCTGATGAAGGCCCTCATGTTGGGCTGAAGAGCAAGGGAGAGGATGTATGTGGTCCACTAAATAAATCTTCAAAACGCAGTCTGATATTTTGGTACATTACTTGCTGGTTTGGAGTGCTGTAAACCCTTTTTGTTTTTTTGCTTGGAACTTCTGGGACTAGCCTCCCATTTCACTGCACCCTGGAATTAAACAGAGCACTCCTGATACTTTTTTGTTTTGTTCATTATGCAACCTGCTTGGAGAGTTTTCTCCTGATGTTGCTTCCTGGAGCGGCAGCTGTGTAATGATGACAGCACATAGATGTGCATGCTCCCACTGTGCATGCATCCTACAGTCATCCACTGTTGTTGCCTCCACTTGTGCATGGTCCCAGCCAGTGGACACCCAGTCTCCACTGGGTGTCACTCAAGCATCGGCACACACAGCCTCCACCCCCCAATGGAGGAGAGCAGTCCATCGAATGCTCATCCTACGTCCCCCTGGCCAGCCCTCTGACATCCTGGGCTCATTCTGGAATTCAGGTCATCAGTGGTAGCGCTGCCACTGTGTCATTGGGCCGCCTTACAGATAGTCAGTATTAGGGGCAATACATTAAACCCAGCACCCATGACAAGTGTTGTGCCCCAGGTTTGATTTTGGGTCCAGTTTTCTTCCGAATATTGATTAGTAACATGAACAAGGGGCTAATTAAGTTTGCAGATGATAGTGAGGTTGAAACTGAAGTCAGCAGCAAAGAAAAAATAGACATTCTCCAAAAGGATCTCAGAATGGGAAAAAGAGAACAGAATATTGCTAAACATGGAAAATTATGTAGTAATGCATTTTGTTAGATGAAACAAATTGAGCAATTTCACCATTAATGGTGTCAAACTAAGTAAAACTAAACTGGAAAATGACCGTGGCATAATAACCAGCCATGCTTTGAAACCTAATGCAACACTGCAGCATAATTATCATATGTATTTTTCTTTTACTGGTAGGCATTTTGTAAATAGGAGAACAGAGGTGATACTACCTCTGCATTTGGCATATAAATGCTTTAAAGTCAACTATTATTCACAATTCTGGTCCCACACATGTGCAGAGAGGTGATGGGACAGAAGATAATCAAGAGGAGGACAAACCATATGATTAGGGGAAGGGACAGTATGCCCCTTGATAGATGAATTTCAAAACTTGACTTATTCAGTCTGGAGACAAGGAGGAGCCTTATTATTAATGTTTATGTAAAAAGACCAATAACCGCAGCACTCTTTTCAGCTTGCTTTCTTATATTGGGCCCATCATGACCCAAACCCATAGGACTACATAAGGATTGATTCCTTTTTTCACTGGGGTGTGATACAGACAAGACAGTGATGAGTCCTGAGTAGAACAAAACATATGTCTGTGTCATCGGTTCTCAGTCTTTGCAAACTGTGTGAGAAGCCCTTTGGCACCATGCATTCCTGCTTAAATCAGAACCAGCCTAAATGTACATGGTGATTTGCATATGTATCCCATGATGCTTTGCATGATCACAGAATCAAAGAAATCTGATGGCAGAAAATGAACCCAGCAGCTCATTGAGTCTGCCCCTTCCCCCCTACTCATCTCCTTTTTCACGGGCCCTCCTCTTCCCCCAACTTACCAACCCCATATGCCTGTGTCATGCCCTCTTGAATTACTCCACCATTTCAGCTCCCTCCCACCTCCTCTGTTAGTTTGTTCTAGGCCTCCATCACCATCTCATGAAGAATCGCCCCCTTACATTGCCTCTATGTCTTCCACCCTCCAATCATATGCTATGCTCTCTAGTTTTAGCCCCCTCCTTTCTTTTAAATAAGTTCCCATCCTTCACCTTATTGATCCCCTTCATGTACTTAAAAGTTTCAATTATGTCCCCCTTCTCCCTTCTGGTCTCCAGTGGGTACAGATCCAGTTCATAGAAACATAGAAACATAGAACATAGAATCTGACGGCAGATAAGGACCGCTTGGCCCACCTAGTCTGCCCATTTTCCTACCTAATAGATAAGCTGCAGATCCTAATTAACCAACAGCTTACTTCTTCCTAGCCCCCACTAGGACTGCCTTATGTCTGTCCCATGCATTCTTGAATTCCCCCACTGTTCTTGACTCCACAACCTCCTCAGGGAGGCTGTTCCATGCATCCAAAACCCTCTCTGTGAAAAAATACTTCCTCACATTACCTCTGAGCTGTCCCCCCTCTATCTTCAAATTGTGCCCCCTTGTTCTTGCACATCTCTTTTTCTGAAAGATGCCACCCTCTTGTACTTTGTTGATTCCCTTGAGGTACTTGAAAGTTTCTATCATGTCCGCCTCCTCCTCCTTTCCTCAAGGGTATACATCTTAAGCCCTTTTAGTCTTTCTTCAGAGGTCTTCTGGTGCAGACCCTGCAATCATTTTAGTTGCCCTCCTCTGACAGCCTCCACTCTGTCTATATCTTTATGGAGATGGGGTCTCCAGAACTGCACACAGATCTCCAGATGGGGTCTCACCAACTGTCTGTACAGAGGGATAACAACTTCCTGTTTTCTACTGGTGATGCCTCTCCCTATGCATCCCAATATCCCCCAGCCTTCCTTACTGCCTTCTCACATTGCTTGCCCACCTTTAGGTCATCTGATATAATTACCCCCAGGTCCCTTTCCATTTTTACTATTGTCAGTATCTCACCCCCCATTGTGTACTCTTGCCCTGGGTTTTTGTTTCCCAGGTGCATTACCTTGCACTTCTTTGCATTGAATCTGAGATGCCATACATTTGACCATTCCTCCACCTTACCAAGTCCATTCTCATCCTTTCCACTCCATCTGGTGTATCAACCCTGTTGTAGATCTTTGTGTCATCTGCAAAAAGACATACTTTTCCTTCCAGTTCCTCTGTAATGTCACTTATAAAGACATTAAAAAGGACCGGTTCCAGTACTGAACCCTGCGGTACCCCACTAGTAACCCTCCTTTCTTCACTGTGGACTCCATTTACCACTACCCTTTGTGTCCTGTTGTCTAGCCAATTTTTTATCCAGGTTACCACCTTGGGACCCACTCCAAGGCTGACTAACTTGTGTATTAATCTTTTGTGTGGGACAGTATCAAATGCCTTACTAAAATCTAGGTAAGTCATATCCACAGCCCCTCCCTGGTCTACTACTTTGGTCACCCAGTCAAAGAAATCTATTAGATTCGTCTGACATGACCTTCCCATCGTGAATGCATTCTGCCTTGGGTCCTCTGCCCCACTGACCTCTAGGTACTCAACAATTCTTTCCTTCAGAAGTGATTCCATCATTTTACCTACCACTGAGGTCAAACTAACTGGTCTGTAGTTTCCTGCCTCTGTCCTTCTCCCACTTTTGTGAAGAGGAATCACATCTGCCCTTCTCCAGTCCTCAGGTACCATCCCATCCTCCCATGATTTGTTAAAGAGAGTAGTCAGCGGTGTCATTAGTTCTACCCTTAGTTCTTTTAGAATTCTTGGGTGAATCCCATCAGGCCCCATTGCTTTGTCCACCTTCAATTTTATTAGGTCTTTCAGGACCCTTTCTTCTGTAAATGGACTGGTATCGACCCCCGTCTTCAGAGTGTTCCTCTTGTTTGGTTTAGGTAACTCTCCCTCCTCTTCCTTTGTGAATACTGAGCAGAAATATTCGTTCAGTATCCCTGCTTTTTCATTGTCACCCTCTACCCACATTCCCTCCCCTTTATTAAGCCTCAGTATCCCTCCTTTGTTTTTTCTTCGCTCCCTAATGTACTGATAAAAGGTCTTATCCCCCTTCTTAACAGAGTTGGCTATCCTTTCCTCGGTTTGGGCCTTTGCTATTCTGACTGCCTTCCCAGCCTCTTTCTGCTTTAACTGATAAAGTTCTCTGTCCTTTTCCTTCTGTGTTTCCTTATATTTCCTGAATGCTATCCTTTTCTCCTTAACCTTCCCTGCCACCTCTTTTGAGAACCATACACCTCTGCTCATATGGCTTCCCCTGCATACCATGCACCATCTTGGTTGCCCTTCTCTGAACCCTCTCTATCCCATCTATGTCCATACATAGGTGCAGTCTCCAGAACTGGACCTCATACTCCAGATGCGGCCTCACAATGGCTTTGTAAAGATGCATCAGTACCTCCCTCCTTCTGCTAGTTATGCCCCTCCCAATGCATGCCAACATTCCATTTGCCTTCCCCAATGCTTTGCTGCATTGGCTACCTACCTACCTTAAGGTTGCTTGATATTATAATCTCCAGATCCCTCTCCTGCTCTGTTTCTTCTCCCCCCCAAAGAGTGTAAGCTGCTCACAGGTTTTTATGCCCTGTGCATCAAAGCACACTTTTTGGCATTAAATTTCAGATTTAAGTTGCCAACCACCCCTCCATAATCTTCAGGTCATTCCTCGTGGCTTCCACTCCCCTGGGGTGTCTACCCTGTTGCAGATTTCCATATCATCTGCCAATAGGCACACCCTTCCCTCCAACATGCCTGCTATATTGTAGAGCAAGTGTGATTTTGGAGATCTTTTAATAGTTGTTAGCTTCTTTCAAGATCCTCTTAAGCTGAACAGATGGGGACTATAAGACAAGAAAATGACAGTACCATCAGAGGACATAAAACAAAAGGAATGTCAAGGGGTATCACCACCAAGAAGATAGAGGTGATGCTTCCCCTATAAAGATCACTGGTAAGACCCCCACATTGAGTATTCTGTCCATTTCTGGAGACCACATGTCAGGAAGGACATAGAGTGGATAGAGTGGAGGCAGTCCAGAGGAGGGCTACCAAAATGGCACAAAGTCTGCATCAAAAGCCTTATGAGGAGAGGCTAAAGGAGTTAAATATGTACTCACTGGATGTGAGGAGAGGAGAGGAGAGGAGGATATGATAGAGGCCTTTAAATAACTTATGGGGGTAAATAAGATAATGGAGATTGGTATTTCTCAGAGAAAAAGGTGCTCTAGAACAAGGGGGCATAATATGAAGCTGGAGGGGGTAAATTCAGGAGGGATGTGGAAAAGTACTTCTTCACAGAAAGAGCGGTGGCTATCTGGTACAGCTTTCAAGCAGCAGTGATGGGTGCAAAAACAGTAGTGGGATGCAGACATGCCTGAGACAGGCACAAGGGAATCACAGGGGTTAGGAAGGGGGGGATATTGCACCATAGATCAAGTAGGGTTGGCAGCAAAAAATGAATGTTAACAAAAATGGGCAGACTGGGTGGGCACAGCGGCTCTTATCTGTCATCACATTCCATGTTTCTATGTTCTTTAGAAGTCACATGAGGAAGACATTACTTTACTCACAGGGCAGTCAGGTTATGGAATGTGCTTCCAAAAGAACTTACAGAACTAACAGAGAAAAAAAAGTTTTAACACTGTGATGCCCCCCCCATTTGGGGGGCCTACCTGTTATGTCTCCGGGTGCTCCCACTGTCCCTGGTATCCCACTACCTCCACGGCTTCTTCTACAACTGCTTGCACGTTTGTGCAGGCATCCCTATGCACTAGACCGCCGTTGTGGTCCAAAAAGCAATTGTGTGGTTCCAGTGGTTGCCGGTGCCGTGCCAAAGTAAAAAATAGGCAACAGGGACAAAATAAACACATGAGAGAGTGTTTTTAATTAGATAAATCGGCAGCTGCTGTAAGCGCTGCCTCCAGGGCACCAGACAAAGATCAAAGGTCAAGGGGTAAATGACAGGGCAAGGGAAAGCCCTCATAAATATTCATGAGCTTCTAAAGTGTTCCTAGAGGCAGTGTGTTATAGGAGCAGGGACTCCCTAAAGGTACAATTTAGTTATTTAAAAGTGGACTTGCTAGAGAGAAGACTGTTGGAGCTACAAAGTAGTGGGAAATTTAAATAAAACTAATGATGCTCCTGGCTTCACCAGAACTTTATAAAAGGGGACAGTGGAATAGACTGCTTTGGGAACTGTATGCTGCCACCATTTTAGCAGCCCCTGCTCCAGTTGGAAGCCAAGATTTAACAAAGGGGTGTCTGGGACTATGCCAGAGACTTATAGAGAATTTACTGAGACAATTGGAGACTGCTCAAGACAGATCTAGCAGCTAATAAAATCCCTGGAACTCTGCCCCATATGAAAGGGGGCAGCTGCTGAAAAGGGTCAGATTTGTAGAGACAGCGCAAGAGCTAGTGTGTGCCTCTGGGGAGCTTGCCAGCTCTCAGAGGTTAGGCCTGCCTGGCCTAGACTTTTCTGGCTGTCAGTCCATGGGTCCAAATTGTTCTAGCCTGGGAAGCTGCTGTTTCTGCAGCTGCAGGTTATCTGTTCCATAAATCTGGGAAAAGAAGATCAGCCTGCATCCTGCCTGGAATGACCAGAAAAGACAGAATTTGCATATAAATGTGTTTAAGTTTGCAAAAGGTTTGCACAGCCAAGTAATTCGAAACGTTTGGGTTGCTTGCTTCCTTGGCCAGAGTTAAGTTGCTCCTACAGCCTGAAAACCAGCATCTTCGATGAGGACCACGAGGGAATCCACCTCCAGCGTCACCCAGCATGTTCCACAGGTCTTATGTCATTGGATCATCATTTGGTCTTTGTAGAGTGAGTACAAACCGAGTAGCTCCCTGTAACAAAGCTCAATCTCTGTGTGCCATCTGATTAATTGTTGATTATTGCAAGGGAATGAGCCATCCGACTCCGGATTACAAATTTGGGTTAAAGTGCATGTTGTGTGTTTTTCTTTCCTAAGGGCTCCAACACACAGCTGTAATGCCGGCCTACCCTGGGCAACACTCCAGGCTAGCCTGCTTAACAACTGGGTACCCAGAGTGTGTGTGACTGTGCTAGAGGGACTGTTAGTGCATGTTTTGTTTAAATCTGACTAGATCAGAACTAACGAATCATCTGCTAGATTTACTGCCCTACCCCTGTGAAATTCCCCCAAATAAATCAGTTTCTATTCTTTCAGTGTTTAATCTGGCTACAGTGTGCATTTGTGGAGGGGATATTGCATTGCTGTTTCGTTGTTCTGTCACTGACCTTATTTTACATGGGGTCCTCAGGGCCACTGCAGTTGATCCAGACCTGTTGGTAAGTGTGATCAGTGTGGGTTCAATACTGAATTTCCATGCTAAATTTGATTGTTTACCTACAGAACTGGTTAAGCCACTAGAGAGATTACAAGAGGCTTATAGTGTCCCGGAGGGCTATACCCATAGCAGTTACGTTACCCTCCAGCCAACCCTCCAGGTGGAGGCCCCCATTCAAAGAACCCAGTCCCCTCAACCTGCATCTAGGCAAGCAGGTAGGGGTAGCAGCCCATAGGATAGTGCCACCTAGGGGTTACAACACCATTCTGGACAAGCCAATGTCTAATGGAAAAATACAGAATTACTATCACTGAGGGACAGGGACCATTGGCAGATGCCTTTTTCATCCTTGTACTGACAGTATGTATAATGGTATACAGTGTATACAATCATATTTAGGCTTTCCTGGATCGTACCCCATTTATCCGAGCTGGGTAAAAATCCTTGCATGATGTACAACCACCAGAATATTCAAGCCTCCTTACCCCAAAAGCAGAACTGGTTTACTGAGACAGAGGTCTGGTTCCACAACCAATAATGGCTGTGGTACTTGTGGAACCTCTGGCCTTTCACATGCTCTTACATGCTGTTCTCCATGCAGTGTATTCTTAGAATGAAACCACTGACACTACCTACTGTTTTCCTAGTGATCCCTTGCCCTTGGCCTTCCCCTTATCCTGGCTAGTTCTGGTCTCAATGATAACTATGATGCCTCTTTTGGCATTTCTATGGTTGACCCCCTCTTCATTGTCTCTCATAGATGTTCTTGTCTTCCTAGTTCACAATGTTGCTTCTTGTTGCTGGAACTCTAGCAGCCCCTCTATCCAAATGGCCCTTTTTTTTTATTCTGGCCCTAACTTATCCTTGTGCCATTGTGTCAGCTCAAATAAGCGCCTCTGCAAATTTTGCTGCTTTGTCACGATCTGTGTTAACTGCATGTGCATCCCATCCATTCCTTAGGACCATGCTCCCCTCACACTTATCTGTTGCTGCCTGTATCCTCACTTTGTTCCTAAAACTCTAATGGCTCACACTGTATATTGATTTCACCATTTAATTTTGTTTCATAGATGTATGCAAACAATAAACAGAATTGTTTAATTACTGACAGCAGATAATTTTATGTAGCTGTGATTACAGCTGTAATATTTCATAATAATAAGAATGCTGCTGAAAATACTTTATGTGAAGTGTAAAGTTTTTTACTAGAGGTGCATTCGATATGAGACAACCCAGTTTTAGTACTGTCAGCTGTTTAACCTCTAAAACCACATAGTGATTCCTTTATGTAACCCCCAGGTGGTGCTATCCCAAGGGCTATTACCCCTGCCTGCTTGACTACTAACAGGTTGAGGGGCCTAGGTTCTATGGTGGTTGCCTCCACCCAGAGGTCAGGGTTTGCAGTAGTTAGACTAACTTGGTCACAGCCCTGTGGGACACTGAGACCCCTTTTTATTCCTACTAGTAGCCCTCACAATACACCATGAGTATCTTCACTATTTACACTTACCCCCAGGACTAGTTCAGTCAGCTCGACTCTGGGGACCCCCTATAAAGTAAGATGATGCAGTACAATAGCCACAGTACAATACTTTAAAATAAATGAACACCACAGTCAGTGTAACTTTGCTGAAACAAACAGATCTGATTTATTTGAGGAGCTGTAACAAGGAAAGGGGAAATCAGGTTAATTATGTTAGACACATTAATAATCACAGTACTGTGCACATATTCAGAGTCCCAAATGTCACTCTACTGGGTACCCAGGATGGTGGGGGCTAGCCAGGATCGGTGCAGCTGGTTGGGGCCCCATGATGGAAAAACACTTGCACAATACCCAATTGTAACCTGGAGTGGGGTGGCTCAGTTCATGAAGAAAGAAAGAAAAGAAATCAGATGAAGCACTTGTAATTAGATAGACAGATGGCAGGGAGCTACCATGCTTTGTACTCACAGACTCAATGCTGAAAGCTGGATGGGATGCAGATTGTCCCGGATTGCCAGGAGAAACAGAATAGCTGGCCCAGCCCTTGTGGCAGGGCTCACTTGCACTCAGTGCAGGCAGATGCAGTCCGAGTGATTCTGGCAATGACTTCCAGCTCAATGCACATTTTATATGTACACAGAACACTACCAGGCAAACAACTGGTCACTTCAGGAGATTGATCCTGGCTACAGAGGCATTCTTCTCTGACTCAACCTCGGATTCAGTCCGAACCTTGCTATGGAATCACACTCCCAGCACAGCACACAGTTCACAACATGGGGAATTACTCAGAGCTTGATCCCCACAAGCACTACACACATTTATATGTTAAGGTCACTTATTGTACCAGACCACAGAGTCCTGACAGGCTGATCGCAATTCTGTACACTTTCTTCTTCGAGTTAAGTCTGGTCCCAAAATGACTTTTGCTTCTTCTTCTTTCACTCTGACAGCTCGGGTTCAGTCCGAACAACGCTTACTAACAGCTGCAGGCCAACTTTGTGGCCTCACGCTGCTGCACGAACACTCAGGGCGATTTCCCCCTCAGCTTCCAACTTCAACACGGTTCTTTTCTGCCCCAAACCTCAGGGCACTTCAGCATTTGCTTCCTCTTCGGAGTCACTGTCTGAAAATTAAGGTTCCTCTTCTTTACTTCTTCTCCACACCTGTTGCCCATTATCTAGGCCACAGCAACGGCTTTCCTTTTCCACACAAAATTCAGATACTTGGTCTGAGAGAACACAGTCCTTTTCTCTCCCTTCAGGACAGCTGATGACAGACAGACTTTTTTCAGGCCTCCCCTGCGGTTCCCACACTGCCCTGTGGGCAGCAGCCTCACAAGCTGCTCACTCTTCCAGCTCCATGCTCAGACTGACTCCTTCAGCAGGCAGTCCGGGCACTTTCCCCAAATCCAAAAGGTTTTAGTTGGTTGAGCCTCCTTGTCAATCACAACAGGCTCCCTCTATTAGCGAAAAGAAGTGCCAGGGTCCAAACTACATTTCCCAGAGGCTCTCTTCATACAAGCCCCTTGTGGCTGGCTCCACTTGAGAGTCCAAGTTCTAATTTGCCAGCAGGCTCATTTTAAGGAACCCATCCCCATTGACTGGACCTCTTTAGCAGGTCAGATCCAAAATGGAGGGGCATAGAGTCCCAGCAGCAAGAGAGGCAGGTTAGACAAACTGTACTGTCATTATCACTCTAACAAATTACCAGCAGATAGTTACATCTTTTGAAAGGGCTCCCCCTGCGCGTATAGCGACTGCATAACGAAGCAATCTGCTCAGTGGTCCAGGTGGGACTCGAGCAGGGAAACACACAGTCCCCCCAGTTCAAATTAATTATACTGCAGTTTGACAGTTCTTAAAGCGACAGTACACGGAGGCATTATGCACTCTCACTCAATAATTTTTTTAAATCGGCTGAAATACAGGACACCAGCTGGGCAGAGAGCATTAGGCTCACCCAAGGAAGGCTTTTTAGTGACCCCCATTTGTAGGGGGGCTTACATTTAAAAAACAGAAAAGAATTTCTATTGCATTGTCATATAAAATAACATTTAAAATGACAGAGTAAAATCCATCAAATATAAGGAACTTTAATAAAATCTTTTCCGTAAAAAACACATTAAACATGAATACATTAAACAGATGTTGGTCAGGAAACTTTTGAAGTTCAGTGAGTCTTACTGTCAGACACTAGTAGTTTTCCCATGCTCTGAATATGTGCATATGAGTCTGTAAACTGTGTCCCTTTGATGTTTGACAACTTTCTGTCTTACTGTAGGATCCCATAGAAGCCAAGGGCAACCAATCTTGAAACGATTATTTCTGTATCAGTCATCACTGTTTTTTGATTTACTGATTTATTTAAAATTTGCTGACCAGGAAAGCACACTCTCATGCAGATGACCTGAGTTTGGGAATGAGCTCGGGAATGAGCTGGCTGGGTGGCTCAAGTGTTTGGGAAGTGCTGCTCTTTGGCAGTGCTTCCAGCTTGATGAGGGATGGCATCGCATTTCGCCACACTGGCAACCCCTGCACTGGGCTAGGGGACGTGTTCCTCCATGGGAGACACCAGTGATGTGTCAAGGCCTGCAGGGGCTCTGCCTGATATCAGGGAGGTGGAAAGGAGAAAACAGAAAATGGGCAGTGTCTGCAGGCTTCCTGAAGCCCTGCCTGCCTGTCTCTGATTCCCACCACCACCCAAACCTTGCTGCCTGGATGTGAGTCTGAGGGGTGAGGGGGCAGCCCCCACTGGGCCCTGCTGGGGGGGATCCATGGGATATTGTGTCAGGTCTGGGGAGATGACTGGCTAGTCGAAGACTGCAGAACTGGAGTGAACAATCCATTGCTTAACCTGATACAAAATGGCCTCTCAGGTAATAATAACAGCTCTACTGTGTCCTGTTCTCAGCATCTCTTAGACCAGTTCTTCACATCCTGTTTTAGTGAACTGTATGCTTCACTTCTTTGCATATTTTTTCCCACATCTTCAGCAAGTTGCAGACAAAGTGACTTTATCATTTTCCCTTCACATTCCCTGCAGAAACTTTTTACAGTACCCTCTTTCATAGAATTAGCTACTACTTCCCCTTAGCATCCACTCTATGTCTCATAAACATTAAGTAACCTGATATGTTTAGGGCCCAGTTATACTCCTGGGAGGCTTGTGTCTCAGTAAGAGCTATAATTTCATGCCCTTCAGTTTTTGTCATAACCCAGAGTTCTAGAATCATTTTACAAATACTCATAGCATTTTATTATACAGTACATACGTTTTAATGTACTGTTATCTATTTGTGGGGCAGTTGCTTTGATGTGGTATGTGCTAACAGAGTAATTTAGATCGCAGTGCAGTTGTGCAATCCTTACACTATCCAGGGTTGTGTGAGACACATGCACCTACCTGTCTGTATACACTGCAAGCCTGGTGATAAAGGGGGTGGGGCTGTTCCAGACATGAAACAACCTGTTGCAGACCACTGCATGACTGGTCTACCTTTTGAAACTTTCAATCCTCTTGAGATCTTAGAAGGTAGGTGGGCAGGTGACCATGGTAAACAAGCCGCATAAACAGTAGGAAAAAGTTCTGAGCCACAATTTGGTACCAAGGAGAGGAAGTGAAGGACTCACCTGCATTCAAGGGATGAACAATCTAACTATACAAGGTGCAGTGATGCGTGAGAGGAGTAGCAACAGTAGTAGTAACATTTTAATTTTCAACAGGATGCTTCAGGTCAGTGGGACCTGTTTTGCAAAGGTGTCTTGCATTTCAGTATAAAACCAACACGTTTCAGAATGTGGCAGAACGGTGCATACATTCCAACAGTACAATTTAGATTTTACAGTTGGACATTTCCAAGCTAAAACAATAATATGGCATATAGAAAAACACTTATCTCACAATTACGGTTATCGCTAATTCACTGGAAATCTTAATATGGTACATTTAGTAGCCCAGTTATTTCTTTGATTAACATTCTGTTGTTTAGTTAAACACAAAATTATTGTGTCCAGCTACTAAGAGGCACAGATGGTGAAAGTTATCATAAGAGTTTTGTTTAGCCAATTGAGAAGGAAAATGCTTTCATAATTTTTGTGTAAGACCAACCAGTCATGCACATTTTAGATATAAACTGTATAAACAAACAAGCGTATACAATCAGTTTACACATGTGCAGCTCTCAGTTCTGTACTAACAGCTTGCAGAAAGCTAGTTAATTTGGGCATATTTCTTATTGCAGGTGCTACTTCATTCCACAATTTAGCCATATTAAAATGCATTGCCATTTATTCTGGATTTTGGAGTAGAAATTCGTCCATGAATAATATCCCTCAGTGGTTATCTATGATCCTTTTCTCATTTACAAGATGTAGATATCCCTTTGTTAATGCATTTTTACCTTGTAGATCAGAGATAACCATTGCTGTTTATGGTGCAATATCAAACTGTCCAATTTTAATTTTTGATAATAAGGCAAAGGGGAGTTGTATAGGAACATTGTAAGAAGACGCATGCTGAACAGTTGTGTGATGTGTCCACTTTATCAAGTAGTTTTTGGTTTGTACAATGCTACACTAAATTCCTATGTTCCAAAATGAGCAAAATTAACTGAGTTGTGATGGTATTTTGTACTTCATAGGTATTAAAGTAGTCAATCTCCTCAGTGTGCCAATTCTTGAGTTGACTTTCTAGTTATAGTATTTATGTGCTTGTCAAATGTCAGAGGATTATCTAATTCCCAAGCATTTGTATTGATTTGTTACAGTTAATTTGTGACCCCTATGTGGAAATAATCTTTATGTCATGTGTGTCTTTTCCATTACTTTTAGGTTGCTTGTTATGAAACATCATGACTTTTATTTTTTAGGACTAAGGACCAATCTTGACTCATAAAGCCATTTTCTAATTTAATGAAATCTGTTTACAGTTTATTTTTTTTGTTTGTTTTTACCACAGATTAATGATTTTTTGCTGTAGCTAGTCTGATGCTATCATTCACCTAAAATCTGATTTCTGTATTACTAATGTGATTACGGGAGCTCACTAATATAAATCAAGAACAGTAATGGCCCTAGTATTGAGCCTGGAGGCATGCCTTTTGCGAGATATCCTACTTATGATAGCTGGTCATGAACTATAACCTGCTGCCTCCTCTGACTTAAATAAGAAGCAAACCAACTCATAGGATGAGGGGATGAGGGGGTAATCCTATCTGTTTTAATCTGGCAATTAGAATTTCATGATTTACTAAGTCAACGGCTTTGGACAGGTTGACAAACACCATGCCCCTTGACTTCCCCAATCCAGTACTTGCAACACCTTATCAATGAGTTCCACGAGCACGGAGCCCATCAAACTACCTGTCCTGAAGCCTGAATGAAGTATTGTCAGTTTTAAATATTTCTCTGGGTACTCATGTAGCTTTGTACATGCCATATGCTCCAAAATCTTGGATAACTATGACTGCTCATAACACTGTTGTAGCCTGCCAACTATTTCCTGTCCTGCACCTTAGCCCCACTACAATGCCCACTGAGTGGCTTGCTGGTCTCTACTATATTTCCAGCTCTCCTTTGGTCCACTTCCTGGGCCTGTTTCTCACTTTCTCCTCCATAGCTCCATTGCTTCTGTCTCCAATATTTATTTTCTCCTCTGATTTATTTCAACAAATTTGGTTATTCCCATGTCAATTGACCATGCTTATTGTATTGCATTGTTATTAGATGACTCCCTATTGTATAATGTTCTCTCTGCACATAATTACTGTCATTGTTCATGATGTCTGTAACACTTGCCTGCCACACTTTGCACTGATGTGGAGCCTTTGTAATAGCCCCATTATATAATTTTGCTCTTTGTGTACAATTACTGTCATTGTTCATGATGTCTGTAACACTTGCCTGACACACTTTGTTCTGACGTGGAGCCTTTGAAAAAGAGTCCCTGACTCAAAGGGTCATAATTCCTAGACTTCAATAAATAAAAATAATATAGGCAAAAGAGCTATTGGACTATATTTTAAAAGTACATTTGGTTCTCCACCTTTGAACATGGGAACTAATATCTTTGCACACTTCCAGCTTTCTGGCAATGTGCCCTCTTCACTACTAAGACTGAACAGCTGAGTTAATACAGGTGTATAACTTTGATTTGCTTTCTTACTTATGTTGAATTTTAGAGACAGCAGAAGGCAGGAGCCCATATACGTTGTCCCATGTTAATAATAGTAGTCTATTAGACCTTTTCCACTAGGTACCTGTCCAGTCTTTCTTTAAAGGTATTATCATTTCCACTATCTACTACATCTAATGACAAGTTGTTCCAAATATTTACAACTCTTTGTGTAAAATAATTCTTACATTTTTCAATTTTAAAGTTATTAGGCAGAATTTGTTTGTTGTGTCTTCTTATGCTAAGTTTTGTATTTGAAATTCATACCATCCATAAATTCTTTATCATTAGCAATGTTGTACATTAGCAGTAAATCCCCTCTAATACGTCTGTTATGGAGGGTGTTTAGTTTGAGAATTTTTAGACACTCATCATAAGTTTTGTCCTCAAGTCCCCATATCAAATGTGTTGCCTTTCTTTGTATACATTACAGTTTAAGTCTATCAGCATTATTCAGTGCACCCCAGAATTGTGAACAATAATCTAGTTGTGGTCTTACATATGCATTATATAGGGGAAGTCTCAGTTCCTTCGATTTACTTACAAAGTGCTTATTTATATAATTTTTCAAATAATTTGCTTTTCTGAACACTTCTGAACACTAACTTTGCCATTTAACTTCATTAGTTATAATGATCCCCAGATCTCTTTCTCTATTTGTTTCCTACAATAACTGATTGTATAGATAACATTTGTATCTGGGGTTGGAGATAAAGGTTCAGGCCCAGATATCCAAAGCTTTGCCCCAGGGCTAAATTAGCACTGCCCAGCATGAAAACTTTGCCCAGACCAAATAGCCACCATATTCAAAAGGAATAGCCCGGTGCTAATCCTGCTGAATATAGCATGCTAAGGAAGCAGGTCAAACTGGGCAGGGAGTGCAGGGCAAAAATAACCTGGTAATAAGACAGCACTGAATATAGCAACAGGGAAATGCACACTGTAACTGCAGCTCAGGAGACTCAGGAGCAAGCCAGTGTTGCAGGTGGACAACATTGTGCGTGATTGCACAGAGCTGTGTCACAGCTACAGCAAACAACAATGCAAGCCACACACTGCAGAACTGTGCAATGCTGAAGTGTGGTTTGCCCAGGGCTAACCCAATTGCACAGTGCTAACACAATAGCCAAGAGCAAACTGGTTAGCCCAGGGCAAATGTGAGCTATATTCAAAGCTCCCATGCAAATGAGCCTACTTAGGCAATCCATGGGCAAACAGGTACATTTGCATCTTATTATGTGCTGCTTAGCATACATTACCATGCAGTTTGCCTGGTGCTATGGTCAGAATGGTAGTACAGGCCCGATGCTGCAAGCAAAGGCATGCCTGCAGCATCTCCTGTTGGTCAGAATGGACTACAGAGCAATAGAGCCATAAATATATATATATATGTATTAGAGGCAAAAAACTCCATTTAATGCATTAGTTAGGGTTGTTCCACAGCGACAAACGTGAGGAAATTCGCTGTTAGGGTTGAAAACCCTAACTCCGAATTCACCCCCCCAGCACCACACGCACACAGACACACACACACACATGCAAGTATGGGGGAGGACCAAGTCAACACAACCAATGACAGACATCCCGCAGCAGGTGACAGAAATAACAAACAATTGTCTAAATGTACTACGAGACATCCCCACCCACCTGACCAGGTACTGCATGCTCAGTGGAGATCAACAGCAAAACTGAGGCCATGTACACCAAACATACACATCCCTGATTGCAGCTGCACAGCGTACCACACTTAGTAGTTGCATGCGCCTACACGATGCCCCACACCAGGCGACACCACATGTGATGGGCCACCTGAGCAATAGAGTTGAGCAAAACCAAGGAATTGTACAGGTATAATATCTCTGATTATAACAAGGGTTTGAGAAATGCAGCTTTCTAATTGACTGTAAACATTGTAACAGCTTATGTTTAGTTTTATTAACATACATGTAGAGCCTAACCATATGATGAACATGCTTTAATGTTGTTTAAAAAACAGTTTTATTATGATAGCAATAAGCCACTCCCAGGTATTATGTTAATGGTCAGTTTATCACTGTCTAGCGACATGTGGCACTTTCGGCTATGCCTCATTCAACATTAAACCCCTACATGGTGATTAACAGACCATTTAACATAACCGTTGGTCATGCCTTGTTTAATTGTCTTTATGACTAGATACTCTCCTCTGCTAGGCACTGCAGGAGTTTAGCAACACAGTGTCACACCCAGTTACTCCATACTCTGTCTACTTACTGGAGAATGGCTGTGAATATGAACTCATGAAGATGAACAGTGTAACTTGATCATTACAGTCATCGAAACCTTAGTGTGATTATAACTGACAGAGTCAGTGATAGAGAATAACCCTTGCCGTCCTAGTACACTTATCCCATTGTGAGTTAAATCAATACTAAAGACAGTCTGTTTATATCTACACTATACCTACTTGATTGCTGTTGTACCACAATTGACATAGTTATCACTTTGATAGCATCAGTGACAGAAGTGTGGCAAACCCAAACACCACGTATACAGCTCCGAGTATGAAACAACTGTTAAAAAAATTACGCTGTGTCCATAGTAGCATAGATCACTCATTGCAACAATAGTAAATGTATCACTATTTGAATAAGTTAGTCATCACAGATGCAATGAGATTGTCTTTATCAGGTACAACATACTGAGTAAGTGCCTACAGGAAAATCTATCCTATAGACATCTCCAATACAGATGCGTCATTGTTGGCTCAGTAGTCCTATGATATTTAGAAGTTGCTTGGCCTGATCCATGCAATTACACTGTTTCTTACAAAGAATACTTACTGCATATTTAGTATTGAAACACACTGAAGGTTTATGTATGTACATTAGCAGTACAGCTTCATCAGTAAGAATGCATCTGATACTGGCAGTACGAATTTCACAGCATTGAACAGGCAATGCTTTTCCATACGTTTACATCAGCCTCTCTATCTTCAGTAAACAGTTGCAGTAAATGCACTACTATGAAAATCACATACTAAATGTAACACTACTTTTATCTTGAGCATGCTAGTGTCTTGTAGTTAATTTATGTACTTCTCTTAATTAATGTATACTCACTAGTGTTAAAACCTTTCTACAACTGTGATCATGCACCTTTAGCATTTATATTAACTAACGGCACAGTACCAGTTGTGGTGTGGTGTGGGGCATCGTTAGGTAAGGCCATGCAACTACTAAGTGTGGTACGTTGTGTGCAGCTGCAACCAGGGATGTGTACATTTGGTGTACATGGCCTCAGTTTTGCTGTTGATCTCCACTGAGCATGCAGTACCTGGTCAGGTGGGTGGGGATGTCTCGTGGTACATTTAGACAATTGTTGACACTTTTGACACTAGTTAACACTTGTTATTTCTGTCACCTGCTGCTGGATGTCTGTCATTGGTTGTGTTGACTTGGTCCTCCCCCATACTTGCATGTGTGTGTGTGTGTCTGTGTGTGTGTGGTGCTGGGGGGGGTGAAGTCGGAGTTAGGGTTTTCAACCCTAACAGCGAATTTCCTCACTTTTGTCGCTGTGGAACAACCTAACTAATGCATTAAACTGAGTTTTTGCCTCTAATTTCCCTTCTTTTGAGGAATGATAATGAGAAATAGTGAATGTAATGCATGACGGGAAGCCTTGAGGCTAGTCCATACACGTGATATCTTGTGGCATAGTAACAGGAACAGCAATGGAAACAGAAGTGCTAACAGTGGTGCACATGGTAATGGAGCCTTGAATGAGAACAGAAGAGATAGCACACGGTGGGCGTGAGGCGGTAACGGTCTGCCACGTGATGTGTTGATCACATAGGAACATGGTGCCTGCAAACAGAAATGTCAGTGGGTATGATGGCGCAATGTGAAACAAAAAGAGAAACAGTACTGTAGACACAAATGGCAAAAATAACAGAAACACAAGCATAAAGAAACGCCAAAGGATAACGCACATGAGTAGGCGTGAAGGCGTCAAAAGGTAGAGTGAAAGATGCGGGACATAGCGGAAAGAACATGGTAACAGTAATGTAAGCGCACAGACTGGTTTTCCCAAAGCTGCATAGAGAAATACAGTGAGTAAAAGAATGTATGCATAATAATGGGTATCGAAGCAGAAAATGAGGACTTGGAATACTAAATAGGTTATATCTAGGAACCATTGCAACTGAAAAAAATTTAAAGTCATATGATTTATGACTGTCCTGGGTAGTTTTTATAGCCCCTTAGAGGTAAACATTTTAATGAAAAGTCTGTATCTCTCACCATTTCGAGATATGGGCCCTGAAAGGTGTCAAGTGACGCCGTAATGCTATCCTAAGGAAAAAAAGAAGTTGGTGCCATAACTTTGCCTCCTGTAATATTTTTCACCAAACCACTGAAATGCACATCTGTGGGCTGTTGGCTGTCTTCCCTCAAATTTCAGGAAAAAGACCAAACCGTTATTTTGCAGCAGGGTGCCAAAGGATTCCTGTAATGCGTCGGGCGCCGTAATGTTATCCTATGGGAAAAAGCATCAAATTTGGAGTACCATAACTTTGCCACCATGCAATATTTTTTCAACGAAACACTGAAAGGCACATCTGTGAGATGTCAGCTACGTTCCCTTCAAATTTCAGCCCAAAACTCCAAACCGTTCTTTTGCAGCAGAGTGCCAAAGAATTGCTGTCATTTTCCCACAGACTTGAAAAGTACTGTCGCAATTTAAAGCTTTCACAAATTTGCGACACTTTCCATCGAAATACAAAAGTACTTTGCAAAGTACTTTTCCAGAATTGAAAACATATTTCTGGGGTGTTTTACTACAAAATAAAGACATGGCTAGCATCCTCAGGGTCCGACTAGGTGAATACAAAAAGAATTAGGTTGCTAGAGGGTCCCAAATTTAAATGCCAAGCATTTTTCTGATCACTAACTGAAAACAAGATGATGTATTTTCGAAAGTAACAGGGCCATTTGCTAAAGTAAAAATGCATTTGCGACACTGTCGAACTTTTTGTTAACTTTTCCCATTGACTTATAATGGGAAATTGTTTTTTGAATAACTTTTGAACCGTTTAATATTTTTTCACAAAATCTTCAAAAGGCACATTGGGAACCCTTGCCACACATTCCCTGAAGATTTCAGGCCGATCGCGCAAACCGTGCGACCTGTAGGCGCGACCGTAGAATTCCAGAAAAAGCGTAAACGCACACGCAGATCATGCTTAATACCTCCGAAGCCGTGTATCCAAATGGTACAAAACTTGGCAGATCCCAAGGCGTATGGGTCTTGATTGTGCTTTCCAAATTTCAGGCAAATCTGTCAAATGGTTTCAAAGTTATTAAGGTGCAAAATTTTGGGTTTAACATAGAAATGGCTCCTCAACTCTAACTATGGTAGCACTACCGTGCTACCATAATATATACTATATATATATTCATGGCAAAAACTCAGTTTAATGCATTAGTTAGGGTTGTTCCACAGCGACAAAAGTGAGAAATTCGCTGTTAGGGTTGAAAACCTAACTCAAATTCACCCCAGCACCACACACACACAGACACACACACACACACACACACATATGCAAGTATGGGGAGGACCAATCAACACAACCAATGACAGACATCCAGCAGCAGGTGACAGAAATAACAAACAATTGTCTAAATGTACTCTGAGACATCCCACCCACCTGACCAGGTACTGCATGCTCAGTGGAGATCAACAGCAAAACTAAGCCATGTACACCAAGCGTAACATCCCTGATTGCAGCTGCACACAACATACCACACTTAGTAGTTGCATGGCCTTACCTACGATGCCCGCGCAGACCACACCACATGTGGTGGCCACCTGAACAATAGAGTTGAGCAAAACAAGGAGTTGTACAGGTATAATATCTCTGATTATAACAAGGGTTTGAGAAATGCAGCTTTCTAATTGACTGTAAACATTGTAACAGCCTTATGTTTAGTTTTTATTAAGATATATGTAGAGCCTAACCATATCATGAACGTGGTTTAATGTTGTTTAAAAAACAGTTTTATTATGATAGCAATAAGCCACTCCCAGGTATTATGTTAATGATCAGTTTATCACTATCTAGCGACATGTGGCACTCGGCTACGCCTCATTCAACATTAAACCCCTACAGGGTGATTAACAGACCATTTAACATAACTGTTGGTCATGCCTTATTGCTTAATTGTCTTTATGAGTAGATACTCTCCCTCTGCTAGGCACTGCAGCAGCTTTGCAACACAGTATCACCCAGTTACACCATACACTGTCTAGTTACTGGAGAATGGCTGTGAATATGAACTCATGAAGATGAACAGTGTAACAGTCATTACAGTCATCGAAACCTTAGTGTGATTATAACTGACAGAGTCAGTGATAGAGAATAACCCCTGCTGTCCTAGTACACTTACCCCATTGTGAGTTAAATCAATACTAAAAGACATTCTGTTTATATCTACACCATACCTACTTGATTCCTGTTGTACCACAATTGACATAGTTATCACTTTGATAACATCAGTGACAGAAGTGTGGCAAACCCAAACACTAGGCATACAGCCTGAGTATGAAACAACTGTTAAAAAAAATTAGTGTCCATAAGTGGCATAGATCACTCATTGCAACAATAGTAAATGTATCACTATTTGAATAAGTTAGTCATCACAGATGCAATGAGATTGTCTTTATCAGGTACAACATACTCAGTAAGTGCCTACAGAAAAATTTATCCTATATACATCTCCAATACAGGTACGTTATTGTTGGCTCAGTAGTGCTATGATATTTAGAAGTTGCTTGGCCTGATCCATGCAATTACACTGTTTCTTACAAAGAATACTTACTGCATCTTTAGTATTGAAACACACTGAAGGTCTATGTATGTACATCAGCAGTACACCTTCATCAGTAAGAATGCATCTGATACTGGCGAGTACAGATTTCACAGCGTTGAACAGGCAATGCTTTTCCATACATTTACATCAGCCTCTCTATCTTGAGTAAACCGTTGCAGTAAATGTACTACTATGTAAATCACCTACTAAATGTAACACTACTTTTATCTTGAGCATGCTAGTGTCTTGTAGTTAATTTATGTACTTCTCTTAATTAATGTATACTCACTAGTGTTAAAACCTTTCTACAACTGTCATCATGCACCTTCAGCATTTATATTGACTAACGGCACAGTACCAGTTGTGGTGTAGTGTGGGGCATCGTTAGGTAAGGCCATGCTACTACTAAGTGTGGTACGTTGTGTGCAGCTGCAATCAGGGATGTGTATGTTTGGTGTACATGGCCTCAGTTTTGCTGTTGAGCTCCACTGAGCATGCAGTACCTGGTCAGGTGGGGATGTCTCGTAGTACATTTAGACAATTGTTTGTTATTTCTGTCACCTGCTGCTGGATGTCTGTCATTGGTTGTGTTGACTTGGTCCTCCCCATACTTGCATATGTGTGTGTGTGTGTGTGTGTCTGTGTGTGTGTGGTGCTGAGGGGGTGAATTCGGAGTTAGGATTTTCAACCCTAACAGCGAATTTCCTCACTTTTGTTGCTGTGGAACAACCCTAACTAATGCATTAAACGGAGTTTTTTGCCATGAATATCCTGTCTTTTTCAGAACTATTACTCACTATAATACATGATTTATAGTTGTAAGAATACTGCACATACATTAAAAAAATGTTCCAATATCAGGAATACTTCAACTCTTGCAGTTGCATTTACTGTTATTAACAGTAACAGTAGTTCACTGTGAATCATATTGTTTTAATAACTTTATTAATTGTAATTTGTCATTGTTATTCCATGTAATATTTTTTATGTAAGAGTGTCTTACTCTTTTTCTTTGTGAGCACATATGTAAAGAAAAAGATGTACATAAGTAAAAGACTATATAACATGACATGGACACCATTAGTTCATCTACTGAACAAATGGATATGTTACTGTAGTAGCTTGAGATTTGATAGACATTGCTTCTACTACCTACTGAGGTGGTAGCACCAATCATGTGAACAGAGGTGGAAGAGGTTTGCTGGTATTGAATACATAACTTTGTTGTAAGTATGCCAACACAGACATTTCACTGTTGTACTAGCAGGTACATACTCATCTTCATTATGATACACATACACACATTTTGTAGCACTAGGTGTATAAAACAACAACAGTGTGCCACAAATAGTGTAAGGTAGCATTGTCACACATCTAAAGTTACTTCTTGGAAATCCCAACTCTAATACCACAGTAGTGTGGTATGATCTTTCAACAAATGAGAAAATCACAGTTGTATAAATCTTGTTAAAACTCTTTTCAAGAAACATCTCCAGTACACAATAACACACAAACAAGAGAGTATAAATTCACTTTTAATATTAAAATATTTTAGATATAAAATGACAAACAAAAATATTTTCCTTTTTATGAACAATACAAAAATATATATTTACAAACATAATATGTATACACCAAAAAAAAACCACTTATTAAAGTGTGTATTGCCTTATACACAAAATAAATATTTAATAAAAATAATTTTTTTTACATATATAAAAATGTAGAAAAATTCTTGATATTTTTTGTAAGTTTTGTGCAACACTTGCGAGAGGTGTATGCACTGCTTGAGGCAATCCAGGCTGGAAACTGGATTCGATGTGGAGGCGCAAAGGAAGTGGAAGCTGTTGCACCCTCCGGAGGAGATACCGGACTACTATGAAGGGTGGTCAGTTTGGCCCAGGGAAGCTGCAAGAACAGATGGTGCTGGTGGAGGTGAAGCACTGCTACTGGCCACAGCACCATCAGCCACTGCTACAACTGGCTCGAGCACGAGGGTTGACAGTCACGCTGTTGTGCGTCCAAGAGAGACTGGATTCTGTCCAGCCTCTCAAGGATCACACGTTTTGCTCCACGCAGACTGCCAACCTTAACATGGCTACCGTCATAACAGCAGCAATGACAGGCTATGCATTTCATGATACATGGGCGCCCTACAAAGATTTAAAAAGTAATGATGAATATACAACACAAATTAAACAGTTATGACTTTCAAATATTTAACTTCAAATATTTCTTAGCTACTGCAATATCATAAATGCATTCATTTCAAAGTTATGATAATAGTTTTAACTATGATGCTAAACTATTTTGCTATCTTATTTCTGTCTCTGTCATACTTTATTATCTATATAATCTAATGAGCTGACAACATAAAAAAACAGTATAGTTAGATGTGGCTTACAATGCTACTCTTATATTTTTTTCAGTAGTCATAAATATTCAGTATGTACATACTTTTGCATTATCAACACTATTATACCATACAATTGAAATAGATCCTCATCAAGTGTGAGAATTTTTACTTCACCATGCCTACCTATAATGTCTAGTCATGTCTGCAATCAAAAACAAACTACCTTGACATTAACACTATCATAATATACTTTTCATGTGTACACAATCATGATCACTTTAATGATAGTTTGAAAGCAAACAGCTTTTCAGCCGTATTTCATCCCCTCAACACACGTCACTATTGTAAATAATTAAGTCACTGATATGGCATGAGCTCCACAAGCATGCCAGAGATCTTCAAGTACATAAAGAACATAAATGACAGATTTCTAGGTAGCATAACTATAAGACATTCACAACTAACCTAAAACTTAAACTGCAGTATGGGAAAATCTAGTCAAAATAAACACATTTAATTCATTGCTGTACCGTTGGATGCCCATAATGTCTAGATCACTGTGCTTTTGCACTGCCACAGGGTAAAATTCTTCAAAACAATGTGGCACAGCAGTAGTAAGGTTCTTCAATGTACTATCTGACATTTAAGCAATAATGCACTCCAGGGTAAGTGTTGTGCTGGGATAACGTCGCGCCTGGGGTCATTAGACAAGAGGCCACAGGCCAAGTGCAACTAATCACCCCAAAAGTAACATTATCCCAGCACAACACACACCCCAAAGTACATTATTGCTATTATACAATGGCTTGTTGGTACTAATAAAAGAAACATTTTTACAAAAAGTCTTAAAAAGTATTTTAAATTTGATTTCTCAGTGGTCAGGCACAGTGAATAGAGAAACAGTCCCATTGTAATGTTATTGTGTCTATCTCCTCCTGCACCCACCTCCCAGTAAAGTACAGCAGTCCACACACTAACATCCCAATATGGAACTGGGTAATATTTTTTAATTAGTATTTATGTTTTTTAATGCCTTTAAAATCAACTGCAGGGGAGCTGAGGAACCAATAGCATTGATTCTGGGTTGTTTGAGCATAGCGATTCCAGGAATACAGGACATTTTTGGGCGTACCTATTTGAATGTGACTGTCATTTTTCGATAATTTGTTTAATTTCCAATGTTCATGGTAACACTGCGGAGTTCGAGGAAGCAAGCGGTAATCACAGGACTGTGGCAATCTGAAAGGCCTCGTGCTGCTGCTGACGGAGAAATTGAAATGGTGTCTAAAATGACATATTTTTTTTTAGTTAAAACATCTGTTTATAGTCAGGGATAATTTTGGTGAATATTTCTGTAGGTGTTGTGCCTGGCAAGTTGTAGACAATTACTGTGCTGATGGACCAGCGGACACGGATATTAAAATGCCGTCTATAATGAAGTTTTTTTGGGGGGGGAAATGGACACACTGTGTGTCAGTGGGGGACAGGGAGTTATTCACTATATCTGCTGGGAAGATGAGCAACGTAGGACAATTTACACTGTCATGGGCAGTGGTCACTATGAGCAGTCGAAGCACTCACAGTAGGTTAAAGGCGTTAGGAGTGTGAATGAAATGTGGGATTACACTGTCAAGCAGCTACATGTAGTGACTTCTTGTTTCCAAAAGTTATGTAGTCACCCTGGTGCTGGGACTAGAGCTGTGATGTGCTGCGATAACATGCGGTTCCAGTCCCAGAGTCACCAATGGGGCCAAGTTTGTCTTTGTCATTGTATTATGAAAATTAACAATTATCAATAACAACTATTGATTTGCTATCATTAACATTGATAGTGTTATAGTAATAAAGCTTCTTACTGATGCCAAAGGACTCGCACCCTGCAGAGGATGACAGGCATTAGCGTGTCCCTCTGGCTGTTAGATATAGCAGGGCAGAAAAAGATGTTTTTTATACTGCTGTGAGAAAAAAACAGCTGTACAGTACATTAGCAGGTGAAAAAATATATTACAGTGTTAAACATTTTGTATATAAATATACAACGTTTTCAAACCTACTACAGTGCATGGGCAATATCTAATACCTGATTGCAATGATATAATGTAATGCTCATCTCACAACAAATGTTTTACATAGACATATTACCACCTTTCCTCACATACAGTCTCACTGTTATGTCCTCACACTGTATCAAAAAGCGATTTCGCACAGCAACCACAGCATCATATTGTAAAGTATGAAAACACAGTTTGACAGTATAAGTGAGCATAAAAGTGTGACACTGTGTGTCACAAGGCCATGCAGCACTGAATAATGTAGCAATGGAATGTCTGTGGCCCAATGTGAACACAGTTTTCACTATAAGACTCGTTTGCACACAATAGCACCAACCCAGTAATAGGCAGCGTATGATGTAGTGGAATTTGCACCACTACAAGTAGTCAGAGTACTGCATTTTACATGTGGTGAGACAACTTCCATAGTGCTATATATAAATGTCCGATATTCATAGTGTGACACACAAACAGTCCCATTATTCACTGTTTTATTACTTTTATCAACATTCCCTCAGTTCATGATCACCTTTTAAAAATACACATATGTGACAGTGCACTGAACAGCATCACACTGGACTGTAGAGGTAAGTATGAGGTTGGCAATGCTGAAGACAGACACACTGCACAGCAATTGAGTTTAACTGGGAAAAGTGGGTCATGAAGACTACAAGGCACATTTTGAACTTGTACATTGAGAAAAAACAAAAATACATAATTGGATACTTTCTGCATTGCACCATTTGTAAGTCGCTAGAATATCCTCCCACCATTTTGTGTTTTTGGGGGTTGGGTATCTACAAGTCATCAACGCATTGCCACCCTTGTAAGGTTACAGCACAAATAAAGTCAATAATGTCAACAGTGATTGGGCCCCCCACAACAAACAAAGGAAAGTGGTACTGGCTTGGCACCAAAGGTGTATTGCGCACACCCCAGACAATTCAACATTTGGAGTAAGTATGCTAACAGACAGTGCACTCCCCCTATCATGCAGTAAGACAGCAAGGTGTAGTTATCAACGAGCATTAATCACCAGAATGTTGACAACCATATGGTACTTCTCAAGCATGCACAGACATAGCAACAACAAATTTCACTTATGTGGTGAGCTGGCGTGACCTCCTGCTCACCTCCACATGTTCGACAGCAGCAGCTTCCCGGGCTCTATTAAAGCAAAGAAGAAAAAAGTCACATTAATAGATGAAATATCAAGGTAAAAGTGTTTTCTTTAAAACATCAATTTCTAATACTACATCATTCATACAACTATCATATGAACACATATCTCTTTACAAAACAGCTGTCTCTCAGCTAGATGTATGTTCTTAAGTCAGTATTACATGCATATAATAAGTCTTCTCACCTGCAAAAAGCCACACAAAGTTGAAATAATGACACCATGTATATATCTTTTCCAAGACAAATGTCCATCAATCAGAACACTTAATATAAGAAATCCATTTTTTTTCCTGGTGCCCCCCTAACCCTGTTTCTTCAATAACGTTTTCTCTAAGAAAACTCAGAAATCTATTATTGGTAGTATGCGGTGCAGAACAAGCAGTGCCTGCCCATCAATAGCAATAGTTATAACATTGTCATAATGCATATTTGTTACACAGAAACATCCTGAAAACATTACATGTACCTTCAATTATCACACATGTACCTTAACTATATGACATGTTTTCTTAAACAGTTTTTAAAATGTGTGTTATTATAAAGAAGAACACAAAACATAACTATAATGTTACTATTTCACTCAATGACCTTCTAACCCGAATATAGCAGTAAACATATGTTATTAAGCATATTACCCCTACAGGGCTATTAAAACACATTAACAAACATGTAGATACTCTATGCTGTCAATTAATAAGTATAACAATAGTAAAAATGAAACATTGGCAGCAGATATAGAAATACTAAGTGAATAAGATCTAGGGACATGTCGTAATTAGCAACAGATAATTAAGCAGCACACCATTGAATACCACTGAGACACCTACAACATTACAATTGGTTATCTATTACTCATTGTACATAAAACTCCACCACCAAAAGTAGCAGAGAAGACATCCCCCCCACAACACCACATGTACGCTATGGACATACATCCATTGTCACATTCATGAAGAATAGTATCCCCTCACGCTTGTAGTAATACCAGTTTGTTATGCTAGTACAGGATCTTGTGCCATGCTGCCACTGCACATTCACTAGAGATGGTTAACACCTTTTAAAGTATTTTGGGTGGGATATTCAAAAGCATGCCATGCGCAATAGCGTTACACGCAACTCGAAATGCGCCATTCTGTGATATTCAGTAGGAACAGTTTGCCACTGAAAACAGGCTGAGCAACAGCACAATGCAAATGAATGCATGCTCAACTGGAGGAGGAACCATGCATGAACTCCACAGCCTGATATTCAGCGGGCTGTGCAGAGTTGTGTGAACGCCAACCCCAACCTGTGCCTGCGACGTGAAGCAAAAAAAGGCCTAAGTCGGGGTCACCCACAGGTGAGCTGCTGCATTACAGGGCACAACACAGCGGCTGCCACCGCCCCAACTCAGTCCTGCCCCCCTGCAGCGGCCCGATCGCGGGCAGTGGACTATAAATCCCCACCCCGCTGGCCCGACCGGGCATAGTGTACTCCCCCAACACCAGCCCGATGGTAGGCAACAATGTGGCTCCCCCTGAATGTATTCCTGGTGGTCCAGTGTACCAAAATGGCCGACCGCGGACAGCAATGTGGCTCCCCCCACCGAACGTATCCCTGGTGGTCCAGTGGACAGAAATGCCAGATCGCGGGCAGTAAGTAAAATAACCCCCCCCAAATGTATCCCTGGTGTTCTAGTGGACCAAATGCGATTGTGGTCAGAGTAAAATAACCCCCCTCCTCCCGAGCGTATCCCTGGTTGGTCCAGTGGACCGAAATGCCTAATGTTAAGGCGTAGGTTTAATAACCCACCTGAACATAGCCCTGGTGGCTGGGTAATACCCACCACCGCAGACCACCCACCCCGCTCCCCCACGGGTGGCGAGCAGCATCCACCACCTGCCACACCGACTGACTGCCAGGTAGGGCTGCATGCCCATTGGTGCAGGCAAGAGCCAATGGGCATGCAGCCATACTAACCATGACAGTCCAGATTTGTCAATGAATTCATTCATTCAAAAATCTGGACTGTCATGTATGTTATGAGCTGCATGCCGTGGATTACTCTGTCCCTCAGGCCAAAGTGTCATTGGCAGCTATTCACTGTGCTGAATGTAGCTGCCTGTGGTGGTGGCGTGCAGATGCCTCAGTCCCACGGCTCAGGAGTTCATCTCAATATCTGTTGCTTATGTTGCACAGATTTGACCCCAGCGTCTCAGAGTTGCTTCTATCACAGATTACAGCTGGTAGATAGTCTTCAACCATCAGTGTTTGACACTCACGGTATAATCTATCACCTGGTAATCCATGCATTATGGGCGTACCTCCTTACTAAGGTGCAGAACTGGATGGTTAGAGTGATGACCTACAAGCAGTTTTAAACAGAAACTGCACGACACTTAAAAGTATATCTTCTAATATTGAGAATTATGATGACCTTCATCTCAGAAGATAGGACAAAACATGTTACATTAAAAACTGACTTTGTCCCAAAACATTCATATCTCATTACAATGTTGTATAATGTCGACTCTAAATAAACCATACAATTTCAACAAAATGATATTCTGACAGAGACATTCCTTACGCGTAACATGTAGATCTTGGTGGATCTGTGACTACATGAAAATTGTTGTAGGGTCAATCGCCAACAATATTCACAGTCACTAGAAACTAGATTACATGTCTATCAAAGATTGTACATCTAAAACGGTGCTTATTGCCTCCTCCTCTGTACCTCTTTATTATCCGTATGTCATGGATAATAACAAATTGTATGAATTATAAAGTGTTACTTTTTTGTAAACAAGAAGTTCTCAGTTATTATCGTAAATAACTGAGCAACACTTAACATTCACCAAACATTCACTCTGTCTAACTTGTCTATCACTGAATTTGTCTATTGACTCTTGACATATAGAGAATATTATTCGTCACCATGCAACAGTGTAGAACTATCCGCCCATGCGTAATACGTACTGTACATATGTAAAATAACTACTTTTGATAATGCAAGAAGTTGAATTACACAATGTAAATAAGAACCAATTGCAGAATATCATTAACTGATTTACATGTCTTTGCAATTACTTGTGTATATTATAAGTTTGTATTCAGGTGTACATTGTTAATAACTACTTGATACTTGTACTAAAATACTAGTATAATACTAAATTACAGCTAATGTTTATATATTATTCAGTTATATAACTACATCTAATTAACCATAAGTTTGTTAAAATGCATATCATGCAGTTTTACTATTTTATGTTACAAATTTATATGAAGATAATGTAATGACTGAAGCAATGTCATTTGTCTGTGAAATATTCTATTTTCGTAACTTGTCACATAGTACTTAATTATATAAAAACATAACAATTGTAAATCAGATACTTTACTGATTACAACACACTGCATACTCTTTTGACACTCTTTAGTCGCCCAATTGAGGGTCGGTGGAATTTTCCACGCTATTCGGTGACATATAATTATTCTTTCAATCAAATGTCACAGCTAACATTTTGTATATGTATTACTTAGACAGTCAGCATGGTTTTCACCCACCTAGGAACATCCACATTAGCAGTCACACAATAACAACAAACACTTGTTCATGTGTGTAATCACTTCAAACCTACTGACATTGCCTTAACATACCACACAAGTAATGCACTACACATAATTACAACATACAATTTATTAAAAAGTAAAATTTTTACAAACTCTGTTCACATTCAATAGTAACAATAATGAGCCTACAGCTCAGCCTGACTATTAATTCCGTGAAATGTCAGAAACTCGCCTCTCATAAGTAGTAGAGCAGTGAAACATGACTAGAAACACACAACTTCTGATTAGTTTCTATAATGTTACATACATGTCAATCCATATTATATGTCTTTATTATTCTTACATTTACATATATATTTAGCAATGATTGCACACATACAAAGATTGTATTTGAGACTGCTTCTGTTAACTAAATTTCAGTCTTGATTGGCGCTCCTCCATTTGACAAATTGGCAATACATTTTAAAACCATAACCACCTGTGTGACTCTTTACTTTAAATACATTGGACATAAAATAAGTGTGTCTGACTTGGGCCACAAATCAATGTTAACTAATACTGCTACAACTATACCTCCATCAATTTGTTTTGGTACCTATGACATACAGTCAGTATTACAGCATATAATGATGGTATTGCGTGTCACATTTGACATCATTACTAACAGTGTAAAACCCGCAATGTACTTACTTTTCCGTGCCTATGCAGTCATTATTACTATGTGAGTTCACATCACACCCAATAGTACACAGCTGTGACTGCCCTATGCAGTCACTATGTGCTTGAGTCTGACAAATGGAGCTTTCAATTGGCTGCAAACATCCTAATAATTTTATCTTAATCTTTTGTTACATAGAAGGGTTAACGATATACTGGGCAAGGTTAAAACTGTTGAAAAACATGTTTCATTATAATAATAATCAGTCCTAAAATTGTGTTAATGGTGATTCACGTCACCTGTAGAACATGTGGCTTTCGCTACATCTCGTTCATAGTACACCCCTAGAATGTGATTAACAGACCATTAACATAACTCCTTTGTCATGCCTTATTAATTTATATAAAGGGGTCTCAGAAACTGAGCTTTCTGATCAGTTGCAGGCTTCTAATAGCCTTCTGTAACTTTTATTGACCTTTATAAAGTTCTTTTCCTGAACAAGTTTTAAAAGTTAAAAACATTTTTATAATAATAGCAATAGGCATTACTAGCGGTAATGATAATATCATTAATCACCCTATGGGGCATATGCCACTCCGGCTACACCTCATGCCAGTACACGCCTTGGTGATTAACGGACCATTAACATAACCTGCGTCATGTTGTTGCTTAATTGAATTTTGATAACCAGATAAGCCACAGGTCCTGTCATCCTTTTTCAGGGTGGCCGGGCCAACAGTACATCAAATAGAACACAATGGTACATATACAAGTTGGGTATACGGTATGCTTTGGTTTACAAATACGCTGTGTTTTCATCTGCACTCAACAAATACTACCAATTTTGTCTGATTGGGTGCTCCACTGCCTACCTGACCTGCTGGTGTGTCTTGTCATGCACCAACAGTAATGCAAACAAGCGCTAACAGTTGGCAATATAGTAACACAAGCGTAAGCAGCGTAACTCACTCACGTGGCAGATGACAGCGGTCTGCCACGGATGTTAAATGGAGGTTGTGGTTCCTGCAACATCCTAACAGCCTTATGTTAATCTTCATTGGCATACATGAAGAGGTTAACATTTCCTGAACAAGGTTTTACTGGGATGCACATTGGTTGCGTTGGGTAACTCTCACCCCATCCATGTGTACAGCAGCAGAGTATGGGAGAATGGGGTGGGAGTTGGACCCCTTATCTGTCTGCTTTTGTCGGTTTGGGGGTCCAAGGTGGTTTTCAACCCTAACCGTTCTCCTTTGTCGTGTGGAACAACCCTAGCTAATCATTAAGCGTATTTGTTTGCCTCTAATTTCCCTTCTTTTTGAAAATGATAGCGAGAAATAGTGAATGTAATGCAGCATAATGATGTGTTGTGGCATACCAACAGGACAGCAACGCAAAACAGAAATGCTAACAGGCATAAAATACGTTTGTAATGAGAACAGAAAGGGTAATGCACATGGTGAAGTGGGGAATGGTCTGCTATGTGATGTGTTGTCACCTAGTAACATGGTGCCTGCAAACAGAAAGTCAATGGCATGGTGATGTGAAACAGAAAGGTAAACAGTACTGTGAACAGAAATGGCAAATAACAGAAATGCAAGCCTGTTAAACACAAAGGATAACACACATGGTGGCGCTGGCGTCAGCGTAAGTGAAACGGGAACTGCTAAGGGCAACAGTACAGTAATGGTGCACAGGCTGGTTTTCCTAAACCTGCATTGAAAAGACAGTGAGTATAATTATGCATAATAATGAGTATCGGCCAGAAAATGAGAACTGGAATACTAAATAGGTTATATTTCAGGACGTCTTACGGAAAAAAAAGTGTATTTTCACAACTGTTGCTATTTTGATATAACTTTGCCTTCCTGTAATGTTTTTTCTAAACCATGAAAGGTATATCTGTGGGTTGTTGCGTCTTCCCAATTTCAGGAAAAAGACCAAACTGTTATTTGCAGCAGGATCAAAGGATTTCTGTATGTTGTCAGGTATGTTATCCTATGGGAAAAACTGTCAACTTTGGGTGCTGTAACTTTTCCGCCATAATATTTTCAAATACAACAATGAAAGCACATCTGTGATGTCGGCCCATTCCTCCATCATTGAAACTCCCCTAGCGTTCTTTTGCAGCGGAGTGCTAAAGAATCTTTCATTTTCCACAGATGGAAAATTATTGTGATTTAAAGCTGCAAAATTTCGACACTTTTGTGAGCCACAGTACTTTGAAGTACTTTTCCGAAATTAAAAAACTTATTTCTGGGGTGTTTACCACAAGCAAAGACATGGCAAGCATCCTCAGGGTCCACTAGGGTGAATACAAAAAGAATTAGGTTGCTAGAGGGTCCCAAATTTAAATGCCAACCATTTTTCTGATCACCAACTGAAAACAAAATGGCCGATTTGCGAAAGTAACAGGCCCATTTGCGAAAGTAAAAATGCATTTGCGACACTGTCAAACTTTTTGTTAACTTTCCCATTGACTTATAAGGGGAAACTGTTTTTTGAATAACTTTTGAACCGTTTAATATTTTTTCATGAAATCTTCAAAAGACACATCGGGGACCCCGGCCGCATGTTCTCTGAAGATTTTGGTCAAGGTCGATGAAAACCGCTGCACCTGTAAGTGGGCCGACTAGAATTTCAGAAAATAGTGAAATCGCCGCCGCACATGATCACGCTTTTAATAACCCACAGCCGTGTATATCCAACCAGTACAAAACCTGGCAGATCCCAAGGCCTATGGTTCTTGATCATGTATCCCAAATTTCAGCCAAATCCATGAAACGGTTGCAAAGTTATTAAGGTGCAAAGTTTTGGGGTTTAACATAGAAATGGCTCCTCAAACCTAACTATGGTAGCACTACCGTGCTACCATAATATATATATATATATATATACATATATATATATATATATATATATATACACACACACATACATATATATTTTGTTGTTGAAAGTTTGTGAAGGGAGGGCACCAGAGCACCAGTCCCTTTCAGAGTGTGGGGGGTGGGGTGGCGTGGAGGCAAGGGAAGGGGAATATTTGTACAATGTAAACTGACTTACAGAACCAGACTAGGCCGTTGGTGGTATTTGTTTTAGTAGTGTGTGTGTGTGTGTGTGTGTGTGTGTGTGTGTGTGTGTGTGTGTGTGTTTAAAGCAACACAATGTGTGTAACTTAACAAATGTTGTGAAGATTAAGCCAGGCTGGTTATTTCTAAAAGTGGGGCCCAAAGGAGGTGTGCGTTTTGAAATCGGGATAATGCCTTACAGTCAGATCCTGGATTCAAATGAGCTTTCTTTTAATATATTTTTGGGCAGAGTTCTAGCCAAGGTAACGCAGCTTCTTCTTGCTTTATAGCTTTTCTTGCACCTGTCCATTTAATTTACTGAAGTCTGTCAGCAACTTGATTAAACAATCCAGTACCGGTCTTATATCTGCCAATTTCTACATTCTAAATCCGAAATAAATACTTTCAGAAGCACCTCGTGAAAGAGGAGCGTTTATCAGGACAAACAAAAGAAAAAAAAACTGCAGGTAAGTTGCCCAGTCTGTTTCTGTGGATCACTTTGCATTTCATTGAACTCAGGGTGGGTGGGGAGTATATGTTGGTCATTTAAGATCAGAAAGGTGTGATGATAGCAAGTTGGTTTACAATTTCAAACAGAATCTTTAGTGGGTATGAAGGGGTCTATTAGCATATGTCAAGAGGCTTATATGCATAGGCGGTGTATATAAACAGGAGGCTAATCTGCTCAGGACACAGACACAACAGCACAGGCTAGAGGTTTGCGCAAGCAGTGCGCTCTATCTGTGTACAGAGCTCTGGAAAGGGAAGGCGTCTGGGAATCTATTGCATTTTTCTCCGACAAAGGTTAAAGTGCAGACCGTACCATCAGGCTTGGTTAGGACCTAAACTTATTTCCTTCTCTTCGTACTGGGGCATTTTAAACAGCGGGGACCTGATGGCACCAGCTGAGCTGCTCAGGAGCTACTTTGGTGGTCTGGAGGGGTTTGGACAGGTCCACAGCATTTCCTCTTGCCTCCTGCTGGGGATAACCCAGTTCTAGTAAGTGATCACCTCTCTCAGACTGACAGGCTGTCCCGAAGCACATCCATGGATTTAGCCCACTTGCAGGGCATGCTTAGTAGAGCACTCTACTGTAGGACGGGTTCCATCTGGAGATGCTCCCAAATGGCACCGTGCGGGGAACAAGGCAGGATCACAACCTGTTTGGTAACAAATTTGTTTTACTCAATTCTGTCATTGCTAAGGAATAAAATAAGAATTTGATCTGCAAAGCAGTGTCGAACTCCACACAGTAGTCGACAAGAACGATGTGTATGTGTGTGTGTGTGTGTGTGTGTGTGTGTGTGTGTAACATTTTATGTGATAGTAAAGCCATGAAATCCTGTTTGCATACTGTACCTCTCAACCCTGTGACAGTGAAATGGCGCTGCCATTGAAAACCGAGGGACTTTAATTGGCTCTCATGATCCGGGACACATCAACCACGGAGATGCAAAGCTCAGGTCATTGTGGAAGCTGTGCATTTTATGTGCGAGAGTTTTAATTTTGATTCCTATACCTAGAATGTTATGGATGTTTCCTCGACTGCCTTAAAGTCAGAGTTTTTATGTGGATTTAATTGTCTATGTCAGCATACTTTTTTCTGGTGACAGATGAGGGAGAATTCCTCTAAACCTGGGGAGTTGAGGGTTATCTGGTTGTGATGGTACCCCTTCATAGCTGAAAATGTATCGTCAGTATCAGGGAATTCCGCCTCTGAACTAGGATTTACCTGTCCTGCTTTTGCAGGACAGTCCTGATTTAGCAGCTGTGTCCTGCAAAAAACTGCGAAGCATTACTCACGTGTCCTGATTTTATAGTAGAGAAAATATTTTCTGGCTTTTCCACTAAATGTTTGCAAACTACAATACCTTAACTGAAATACCTTAAAATGACAAGGAACAATAGACGTAATTAAGAAACCACAATACTCAGCCTCAATGCTGATTATATAGAAAACAAATCTTTTGCATGGTTCGAAGTTACATACTGTCCTGTGAAAATCATGTTTTAGTAAAAGTGTCCCACTTTGGGCTTCTTAAAAGGTGGTAACCTTAGATAAATACATTTCATGACTTAGTTCAGGAAGACAAGAGAACCTTTGTTTCTTTTTCAATATTATGAGATCAACATTCTTTGTCCAAGAAATGTTTCTGTATATTGCAGCTCTGAAGCTTATATGGTGTCTGGTCTAGAAATAACTGTAAGTGTATGAGTTGAAAGGGTCATTTAGGCCCCTCTGAGAAACACTCCCAATCTCCCGATGGTCTAAACAAAGCAAAGGGTTAGCAGGTATGATTCAAAAGTGGGTTAGAGACTCTGATGCAGATCCATCTTTGCCAGCTAAAATCAGGTGGGAAAAAATGCTTGGCATTTCAATTACCCCTCAGGAATGGTCTAATTGTTGGCAGCTTGCACACAAGGCCTGTGTGGACCAGAGGAGCCTTCTTATTAAAACCAAAGTTTTACACCTCTGGTATGGAACCACCTCTTCCCGGTTACCAAAATAGGGTTATCACCCCAGCAACCAGTGCTGGAGTGCCCAGGCTCCTGGGGCTGATCTACTACACTACTGTGGAGCTGCAAACCACAGCAGGATTGTGGAGAAAGTGATTCCTTCTGCTCCACACCTTGGTGTACACCTGCCTCACTCCCTTCTTTTTGGCTACTGCGGGTTGTTTCAGACAGTGGGCGATGACTAGAAACAGTTGATATGGCTCACACGGGCTCTGTGGATTTCTCCAACTTATTCTAATGAAATGGTGGACACCAAGCCTTCAAGTTTCCAAGCATGTTTAAGCAATGGAACTATTAGTCTCGTATGTCTTATTTGTTTAGCCAAAAGACAAGCGCAGCCTTTATTTAAAATCTAGGCTCCATATGTAAACTTGATAGTCAGTCCCTCCCACCCGGTGGTATCCAATAGGAAGGACTTATGAAACCCCCTAGAACTGTCTAGCAACCAGCTTGATACTTTACACTGTTTGGACTAGTATGCGGTCTCTATACTTAATCGCATATACAAGTCATTGTTATGTTCCTAAGAGTTTAAATTCTGTCTGCCTAATTACAAGAAATGTAAAATGCACTGATATCTAAACAATTCATGCATTGTGTCTCTACTGCTACCATTGTGTTCACTCCTCAATAAAGTAAAAAGATTAACTGCAAAAAAAAGTACAAATTAAGATAATTACAGTAACACTGTTCATGAGCAGAGGGTCCTAAAATGCCTATGTTGAAATTTTGTAGCGATCAAGTCCATAAAATGAGTGTGTTATGGCGTGCATTGCGCATGTTCCATGCGCGCTAAGTAACCTCATAGAATTTGCAATATTTTCCAGATTTTCAATGTTGCCATTTTCCGCACCTCATATGAACAGTACAGCTGTCATTTTCACATTCTGGCTGAAATGTGTTTTCACGCTTCCGGCACAGAATAGTGCGGTCACTTTTAGAAATCAGTGTATGAGATAGATTGGGATCGTGAGTGAGAGAGAGGGAGTGGACCGAGCTCAACTGAGCTCTGTTGGGACTGCTTTGGTTTCTTTGTGGGCAGAAAAAGGCATCAGACACAGGCAGGGCAGTACAGTGCAGACGCAGCGCCGCGAGGAGAAAAGGAGCTAGTGGGGGGTGGTGAGCTCAATGGAGCTCTGTTGGGACTGCTGCAGATTTCTTTGTGGGCAGAAAAAAGGTGCCAATGCAGGCAGAAGCCCAGTACAAAAGGGCAGCCTGCAGCACCAGGAGAAACAAAATGAGCGAGTGAGAGAGGGAGAGTGAGCGACCTCAACGGAGCTCTGTTGGGACATCTGTGGATTTCTTTATAGGCAGAAAAAGGGGCCAATGCAGTCAGAAGCCCAGTACAAAAGGCAGCCTGTAGTGCTGGGAGAAACAGAACGAGCGAGTGAGAGTGGGGAGTGAGTGAGCTCAGTGGAGCTCTGCCGGGACTTTGATTGCTTCCCTCCCTCCCTCCCTCCTCTCATTGTCCTCCATTGGTCCTATATGATAGCAAGGTCTCTCTGTAGTGGAGACAAAGCAATGATTGGATACTTTAGGATTGCTGTAATAATACAGATTAAGTTGTTCTGTTTATTTCTCTAACTGAGTTAAGTACTGAGCTATACTGTTATGATTGCTGTAATATTATATTTATTTGTTCTGTTTATTTCTCTAATCAAGCTGAGTAATACTTGAGTGCAATAGGATTTCTAACTGGGCTAAGTGAAACCATACGAGCTGAGAACAAAAAAGTATGGTAGCCAGGGTGAAAAATGGACAAGGAGGCTTTAGGATTGCTGCAGTAATACAGTATCTAAGGATGAGATTTGAGACTGAATTACCCCAGTTGGACAAGGGTCAGTAGGGGGACTACTGGGGGGGCAGACAGGTTTGAGTAAATATGGGCTAACAGTCGTAGTAGGGTGCAGAACCTGGGAGTAGAGTCCGTAACACAAGATGGGGGGCCAAAATGGGGCAGTGCCACATGTCAATAGGATGAGCATCTTTGGAAGGGTGGAGGGGTGTACAGGGTGTGGGTCTGCCATGATCCTGGACTGGGCTTGGAGGATGGGGTGTATGGTCTGTAGATGACTGCCTAGTTTGAGGAGGAACTGTGGAGGTTAGGAGGTCTAAGTGGCAGGGCAGATGAGTATGGTAGGCATCCTGGGGGGTGAGGGGATGGCAAAGGGGATGGAGAAAGAATAACTAGGGACTGAAACCGACCTCAGTATCAGGTCACTAACAGAAAAGACAGAAGGAAGGGGTGCCGAGCGAGGGTGGGTCTCCTGATGGGGAGGAAGACCACGAGGAGTACCAGGAGAGGCAGATGGCTGCAGGTAGGGAGGGACCAGGGGTGGCATGGAGAGACAACTGAGAACTGGGAACTGATGGGGGAAGAGATGTGGGACAGATATCGACTAGAATAGATTTGAAACTCTGCTCCGGACAGAGAGGGAGCGAACATATTGAAGGGGGAGGACAAGCGGGGCATGAGAGGGATGGCAACAGTTAGGGAAGAGATAGCAAGGACAAAAGGGTGAAGGGGGCTAGTAAGGAAGGAAAGGGTGGTGACTGAAGGAGAGAAGGCTACGGGGAAGGGGGAAGGATGGCAGGGGCATCACTCTTGGGGTAGAAGGGAATGGGGGCTCTAAATTGGCAACAGTGGGGATAGGAGAGGGGTTGGAAATCAACAGGGGAGGTCGACATGGGAAACCCAGTAGGAAGTAGTCAGGCTGGGAAGGGGTTCAAGGGGGATAGGAGAAATAAGGCAGAGAAAAGGGGTGTGTTACAACTGTTGTATCTCACATTGTAACCATGTCTACCCTCCCTGTGACGAGATGCCTTTGTAAATGAGTCCCTGTCTCAAAGGTTGTAAATCCGACTTTCAAAATAAATAAATAAAAAAAATAAATTACTTGCTCCAGGTCACACAGTATTTGGCTGTAGTGGGGTTTGAACCTACAATCTACAGGTTCCCATGCAAGTGTTCTAACCACCACACATCCCTGCCTCCTAGCAGTGTTGATATAAAACTATAAATATTGTAATAGTATAACAGCATCAAGGGTAGAGCCAGATTTTTTCCAAAATAGTAGCAGTTTTGTCAAGCGGGTACTTCTTCCCCAAAATGTGAAATGTTACCTTTTGAAGTTCAGAGTAGGTTAAAACTGCTATTTGTGCTGGCCTAAGAGAGTAGTGGGTACTACTTCACTCCATAGCTGGATCCACTAGTGAACGGTGTTGATTAGGGGTGTGTGTTCACTAACAGTTATAATACACACATGCAAAGAAAAACTGCACCATTTCCATAAAAGTAGAATGCTAGTTATTGCAGGGTGCTCTGTTTTCTATTGATAGTAACTGAATCAGTTTTACATTGTTTCTACTTCAGGAGATCTCTGGATATAGAGGCAAGTCCTGCAGCTTCAGGCACTATAACTCTTCCTTGCCATTTGTTTATCCCTCGTGCTCAATATTTGTTTCACTATGTCCCTCAGATCTGTTCATTTTATACTAAATACAGTCCTGTGGCTTGGTTTTATTTTGTTTTGTTTTTTTAACTAGAGTTGGCACACTAGCTGAAAGCTTGTTTACAGGTGTGACCGGGAGCACAAGGAAGTTAAGTGACTTGCTCAGGGTTACACAGTATGCAAGTGGGGCTGTGGGTTCAAACCCAGGTCTCCAGGTATACAGCTCAAAGCTTAAACCACTGTGCCATGCTGCCTGTTATTTTATTTGATAACTGGGTAGGTACACTGTTGAGGGACCATTTTCAGAATGACCTGGGCCATATCAACATGGTTGACACAGTAACATGGAATGGGATTCCAACACACAGTACAAAAGTAACAACTTACAATCTGAGGGAAAAAAACAACATTTAGTGAAACAAGTCATACAGTAACCAGTACAATGGCATCAACATTCAGGTGGAGTGATTCATCCAGTGCGGGTAGCGCTCACAGTCAACAGCACCTACAAATAACCAGCATGTCAGAAACACTGCAACATCACGAAATCTGCCAGCAGATAAAGGCAGCCCTAGTGGTCTATCAAGTCTGCTCGAATGTGCAGCCTAGCACCACTTTATTCTGCAGCTGCCCCTCCCCTCCCACCCTCCCCTCCCTTGACCCTCCCCTTGTCCTGCTCCATCCTCTTTTGAAGCAGCCCACTGTTCTATATATGTTAATCATCCTCCGAGCCACTCATTGCTGTATCAGAGTGGTTTTACTCACCTTCGACTTTAGTGAGAACAGTGAAGCAAAGATGAACTGTTCTGGCTCAAGCTGGCAAGTGGCTCACTCTGATAAAACAATGGCGATGAAGGACATATTAATATATTATTGATCAGGAGTGATTAATAATATATATTTTAAAGTCGAGAATGTTGCCCATCTCTAGGGCACCTGGGCATGAAGCGCTCTTCACAGAATAAGAGTGTCTCATGCACAGTGGAAAAAAGTGCTCAATGTGGTCAAGAGTACTCCCCTTGATCTAAAATACTGGATACCACTTCTGCAGGTAACACATTCACCCAGCTACCACCCTATCCATAAAAAGTGCCTCCTCATCTCCCTCCTGAACCTTCCTCCCTCCAGTCTCATATCATGGCCCCGGGTGTCCCTCCCCTCCCTTATTCTGAACAGCCCCTCTGTACCTATATTGTTTATTCCTTTCATATACTTGAAGGTTTCAATCATACCCCTCTATCCCTCCTGAAGAAGGGTTTGTTACCCGAAGTGCCGAGGCGAGGCAGTTTGTTGTAACACTGGCTGATTCTATTCACAAACTAATAAATATAATTCAGCAAAGTTCCATGAATTGCGGCTTGTTGTGTTTGCATGTATGAAGCTGTGTGGACATGTTAAATTGTTTGTGAAGCACCTATTCGGGACCTAATATGAAGTACTAGATATGTGCAGCTTTTCCTGTTTGTGTTCAATTGTCTAGTTACCCAGTCATAGAACTCCACCAGGTTGGTTGGGCAGGATCTGCCACTTACAAAGCCACGCTGTCTGCCATCCTGTAGCCCTTTGGCCTCAAGGAGGGCCACCAGCCTCTCCTTCAAGATAGTCTCCATCAGCTTACCCACAGGGATGTGAGTCTCACTAGTCTGTAGTTCCCTGGTTCATCCTTGGGGCCACTTTTGTGGAGGGGCACCACATGAGCCATCCTCCAGTCCTGAGGTACACACCCTAAGTGTAGTGAGGCATTGAATAGATCTGCCAAAGGTTCCACCAGGACCTCTGCCAGCTCCTTCAGTACCCTGGGGTGGATGTCATCTGGGCCAGGAGCCTTGTCCACCCTCAGTGTTCTCAAACCCTTCAGAACCCTGCCCTCAATGATTTCCCCATCTGTCACCCCCTCTCCCTCCATTTCTGCCTTCCTGCCCCCCTTGGGAATCATCCCCCTTCTCCTTAGCAAATATCGAGCAGAAGTAATTGTTTATTGCTTCTGCCTTATCACCCCCTGCTTCCAACCACCTTACTATATAGTCCTTACAGCTCCTTTTCTTCTCAATGTACCTAAAAATTCTCTTCCCCTTCTTAATGCTCTGCACCAGCCTAGAGCTCCTTAGATGCCTTAGCTGCCTTATTGCCCTTAGCACCTCCTTTGATTCCTTCAGGTACTCACTCCTGTCATCCCCACTCCTGTTTTTGTGTCTCTAAATGCAGTTTTCCTCCTTACCTTTTCTATGACCTCCTTGCTCACCCAGCAGGCTTTCTTGCCCTAGCCTTCTTGCTCTGGGCCTGGCTGCAGGTTCTGGTTTCCTCCACTATACCCAGCTTTATGAGCTCCCATCTCTGGTTGGTGCCCATACTAGGTTGGATTCTGACCAAGTAGCCCTTTACCACTTCCCCCATCCTCCTGAAGTCCAGCACCCTTGTGTCGGTTCCTCCTTTCTTACCCATATCCAACATGAACCATACTGGTGGTGATCCTCCCCTGGTGGTTCTTCCACCCTCAGTTCCCTCACAAATTCCCCATTTGCCAGCACAAGGTCAAGGGTATTCCCTAATCTGGTTGGTTCACTGACCATTTGTTTCAGGAAGCTGTCCTGGAAGGCATCCAGCAGTACCTGATCCTTCTATTCCTGGTTGTTGGGGTACTCCAGTCCACTCCTGGCATGTTGAAGTCACCCACAATCACCACACTACCCTTCTTGCAGGTCCTCCAGATCTGGTCTGCTAGTTCCCTGTATAACTCCTCTGTCTGAGAAGGTGGCCTGTACACCACTCCCAGCCTGAAGTCCTATTCTTGGAATCCTGAATTTGCATCCATAATGACTCCGTACTACCCTCCTCCCCTTCCTCCCTTACACACTTCAGTCCTTCCCTCGCATATAGTGCCACCCCCCCTTTCCCAATCACGCTATCCATACGAAATATTCTGTACCCTGGTATTGTCGGGTCCCAGTCATTGTATTGGGTGGGCCATGTTTCTGTAATGGCCACTATGTCCACCTCCCCGCCATGATAGTCTGTAGCTCTGCAGTTTTCTTCCAGGCTGCTAGCATTCAGGTGACCACCTTCCCCTCCCCATCCTGCCCTCCTTTCCTAGCATGGCCACTAGTACTTGCCCTTTGTCACTGTTATGGGGTAAGCTCATGTTTTCCCCAACCTGTGGTCTCTGCACATCTCTTGCCTCCTGCTGCCCCCGCTCCTAGTTTAAATTCTCAACTTCCTATGCTACTCCTCCATCCTCTGTTTCACTTTCTTTCCCTCCTTGCTCAAGTGTAGTCTGTCCTTGGCATATAGACTACTGTCCTCCCAGGTCCCACCAGCCCATTCCTTTAGCATGAATCCAGGTTCTTAGACAGCCATTAAATTCCTCTATTCTCAACTTTCTTGCTGTGCTTGCCCTGGGCACTGGAGTATCTCAGAAAGTTACTGATCTTCCTGCCTCTTCACATAATTGTCCTAGTTCCTCAAACCTCCTCTGGACAATATCTACCATTTTGTCAGCCAGGTCATTCATCCCCAGATGCATAATTTAATGAGGCTTGCCCCTACCCCTTCTAGCATATTTCAGAACAGATTGTCCCACCCTTTCCACTGTTATTCCTGGCATGGCCTCTGCCCAAATGCGATTATGCTTCTCCGCTTTGCTACCCCACCTGCCTCCTCTTAGTATTGAGTCCACCAGCATGAAGATGCCACCTCTCTTATCAACTGCTTGCTTCCCTTCCTCCCCATCTCTTGCTCTCAGCTCCTCTTCCTCCTACTCAGTAGTTCCCTTGTTTGCCCCTGTTGTAATACCCCCAGCAGACTCCCCCCCCCCTCCAGTTCATCATACAAGGGGAGGTATTTGTAATCCTAGACTCTAAACAAATAAAATTAAAATACAATAGATTATACAATGAAAAGAACATTTCCTCTGCTCTGATTGGTCAGTGTGTACCTGGGACAGTGATGTTTTCTGAGTATAACACCACCGTATCAAGTTCAGGCACACACATGACCTGATTACATGAAGACCACATGTAGAGATAACTACTCACTTGCGGGTCAGCACCCCATTCTGTGTCTCCACTGTCACACTGACATTTTTCTGTTCTTCACTATCATGTGACTCCACAGCACCATGAACGTTCTCACAGTTCCCTGACTTAATTTGCAAACAGAAACAAAGAAAGAAAGAAAGTCATTTCAAGCTTCTGCCATTGGCTGCATTTCCAATCAGCTTCTCACCACTCGCACCATCCCTGCCCCAGCACCATGGTTTTATGCTCTGTAGAAACGTGCCCTGTAGTTGTACTTCTGCAATGTTCAATGCGGTGTATGTGAAACTAATTGGACATGTTATTCTACATACACATTAGATTATTTCACAGGAGCCTTTTCTTATTACACTGCATTACAGAGCAGAAAAAAAATATTGTCATACTGTCACTGTGGCTTATTTATTAGAATGATGTGCTGCCTGCCATGTTCTGCACTGGTCTCCACAAAGCACTGTACAACGTCACAAGCACACGGCCATATAATTATGTAGGAAACATTTTCAGTTCACCTTTTGTTCCGTCTCTGTCCTTACAAAGTATGATTTGCCGATGTAGCTGAATGCGCCACACAATTATGCGTCACACAATTTAATCAAATAATATAGTAAACTGAACGTGCCCAGTACCTATACTTCTGCGATATTTCATGTGGTCTGTGTGTAAGTAATTGGACATATTGTGCATACACACCAGATTATTTCACAAGAGCATTTTCTTATCACACTGCATTACAGAACAGAAAAATACTGTCAGAATCTGGTAGCGTCATCATGCCTGTCCCACCCTGTGTGGATCTCCATTCTCCACCACTGGGTTCCTGTGCAACTGGCCATCTCCTGGTGACACTTCCATGCTGTATGGTGCCCCTCAGCAGCTGTGGCACACCCTGAAAGGCACCACTGGGCATGGCATCTGTGCCTGTTGGGCTCCTGTGTGTGTGTGTCAGATGCTTCTGGGTATTTCTCTGTGTACTCTGTCTGTTCACCTCTTCTGCTGTGGCCACTCTCAGGCCCTTTGGCACTCTGGTTGGTCCCTGCCGTGTGTTCCCCTGCATCCTTTGTGCCACTGCAGTCTCCCCCTGTTGCTCCTTTGTCCCTTGCTGACTTGCTCCATATTCACTGTTACGCTGCTGTGGGTGCTTTGGTGCATCCCTGTTGCACTGGGGCATCTCACGTGCCATGCTGCATCTATGCGATTCACAGTGGGGATGCTCACAGTGCCTCTTGCGATGCATCCTTTGGTGAATTACACTGGGGATGGCGCATCCCAGTTGTGCCAGCGCATCTCATTTGCGCCCAGTGCATCTGCTTTGTGAATCCTGCCCAATGTGTCTAATGCCACCCTCCACCCTATCAATCTCTGTCACCCTTTTCCAAAAGATACATATCTGGTGTGTACTGGCAACCTCCCCCCACCCTTCAGATTTCTATCACTCTGAAATATATTCTCTGGTATGTAGCGACACATCCCACCATTCTGTTCTCTGTTCCCCATTTGAAAAAATATTCCCCGGTGTATAGAGAACCCCTTCCCCCCACACCCCACCACCTTGTTTTGGATTGCTGTCCCCCCCGTGGAAAAAAAAAAAAAACACTCTGTATTGTGGAACACAAAACACTACTGTTCATTCTCACTCTCTCCTTTCTCTCTCCGTCTCTCACCAACATGGCTGTTTGTGTGGGCACTGCAACCTCATACCCACCAAAGTGGGGGTGGCTTTGTCCCCACACTCCCATACCTATATATAATCACCTCCAGGTTGGTGGTGTATGGAGCAGGGGGCGCAACACCCAGACAGTGCTGTCCCTGCCCAGCGCTGCAAAATCCAGTTTGCCTGTTTGATGGGAGAACTGGTTGTGGTGCCCTAATTGCGATACCCTAATTGTGGCACCCATTTAACAGTATACACCCTTAGAACATTATCCACTTCCTCTTCATAGAAACATAGAAGTTGACGGCAGATAAGGACCGCAAGGCCCATCCAGTCTGCCCATTTCTTTTTCTACCTTATAAATGTGCCATCGGCCTTTGCTCTGTCAGTGGCCTATCTATTCATAGACATTTGTATTGCTCCCTTATGCCTGTCCCATGCCTGTTTGAAGCCCTGCACTGTATTCATAGCCACCACTTCTTGTGGTAAGCCATTCCATGCATCCACCACCCTTTCTGTGAAAAAGAATTTCCTCACATTCCCCCTTAATCGGCCTCCCTCTAATCTCATGCTGTGTCCTCTTGTCCTGCTATTTTTCTTATATTTAAACATGTTAGACTCTTTCACCTTGTTAATGCCCTTAAGGTGTTTGAATGCCTCGAACATATCACCTCTCTCCCTCCTTTGCTCAAGGGTATACATATTGAGCTCTGTTAATCTGTCTTCATATGTCTTCTGATGCAGTCCCTGCACCATTTTGGTTGCCCTTCTCTGGACTGCCTCAATTTGGTTAATGTCCTTGTGAAGGTGTGGCCTCCAATACTGCACGCAGTACTCCAGATGGGGCCTAACCAGTGTCTTGTAAAGAGGGATTATTACCTCCCTCTTACGACTTGTGATACCCCTACTAATACACCCTAACACCCCCTAGCCTTACCTACTGCTTTAGAGGTCTGCTTGGATGATTTCAGGTCATCAGTGATGATGATGCCCAAGTCTCTTTCTTCCTTTGTGACTGCTAGCAACTCCTCCCAGCCTATAGGTGGCTTCAGGGTTTTCTTCCCTATGTGCACGATTTTGCACTTTGCATTAAATCCCAGTTGCCATTCTTCTGACCATTTTGCTAGTTTATCCAGATCTCTTCTCATTCTGCCCACCCCATCTGGATCATCTACTCTGTTGCAGATCTTGGTGTCATCTGCAAACAGACAAGCTTTACCCTCTAGTCCATCTGCAAGGTCACTAATGAAGATGTTGAAGAGGACTGGCCCCAGAACTGATCCCTGAGGTACCCACTTGTGACTTGCATCTCTTCTGACTGTATACCATTTGCCACCACTCTCTGTTTTCTGCCCGTCAACCAGTTTGCCACCCAGTTGACCAACTTCTGACCCACCCAAGCCTACCCAGCTTATTTATCAATCTTCTATGTGGAACAGTGTCAAAAGCTTTGCTAAAGTCAAGGTAGGCGACATCAACTGCTCCCCCTTGGTCCACCACTCTGGTTGCCCAGTCAAAGAAATCTATGAGATTAGTTTGACAGGACCTTCCTTTTGTAAACCCATGCTGTCTTGGATCCTGTGCCCTATGGATTCCAGGTGTTGCACTATCCTTTCCTTAAGAAGTGCCTTCATAATCTTGCCCACTACTGAGGTAAGACTGACTGGTCTGTAGTTCCCGCCTCTCCTGCTACCACTCTTGTGGAGGCGGGATCACATGAAGCCCTTCTCCAGTCTTCTGGGACCTCTCCTGTGCTCAGAGACTCACTGAACAGTTCTGCTAATGGCTCTGCTAGTTCCACCTTTAGCTCCTTAAGTACTCTGGGATGTATGCCATCAGGTCCCATTGCCTTATCCACCTGAGCTTAGCAAGCTCTTGTAGGCCCTCTTCTTTTGTGAGAGGAGTGAGTGCTCACCTCCCTCCCCCTGTGTCCATGATGCTGAGCTGTGGGCCCTGCCCTACCTTCTCTTCAGTAAATACTGAGCTAAAGTATCTATTTAGGATAGATGCCTTTACAGGGTCCTCCTCCTCATGCTTCCTTTTCTCCATTAAGCTTAGCAATACCCCCTCTGGACTTTCTCCTTTCACTAATGTATCTATAGAAAGTCTTGTCACCTTCTTTTACTGTTCGTTTCTAGTGTTTCCTCAGTTTGGGACTTTGCCTGCCTTACTGCCTTCCCTGCTTCCCTTAGGGCAGTTTGGTATGCCTCCCTATCTTCATCCAGCTGTGTTCCTTATATTCCCTGAAGGCCAGCCTTTTGGCTCTGACCTTTTCTGCTACTGTATTTGAGAGCAAAGTGGTTTCCTTCTTCTTTTGCACTTCCTTTTCTGTCTAACACAATGGGATGTTGCTTCAAGTATTGCATCCTTAATGCTTGCCCACTTTGCCTGTACCCCTCACCTGTGTTTCTTTTGCCAGGCTAGCTTAACTCTGTTGGCCATCTTATCAAAGTCAGCTCCTCTGAAGTCCCATATTTTTGCCTTGGAATGGGATGATTTAGATGTAGTAGCCAAATTGAACCATACCATGTGATGGTCACTGTCCCCCAGGTGACCTTCTACCTGGAGATCTGTGATCCCTTCCTTGTTAGTCAGTACTGGATCTAGGATAGCCCTGTCTCTTGTGGGTTGCTGTACCAGTTGTTTGAGGCCCTCCCCCTGCAGGGAATCCACTATGTGTCTAGTTCTGGCAGATGTTCCTGCTGGTATTGACCAATCTGTATCCGGCATGTTGAAGTCTCCCATTATCAGAACCTCCCCTTTAGCTGTCATGTTCTGTATATCTTCTAACAGTAATGTGTCTATGTCCTCCCCTGGTCTGGGGGCCTGTAGACAACCCAGTTCTTATGGCTGTCCCATTTCCTGTTTCCAGGGTGACCCACAGTTCTTCTGGCTCCTTATGTGTATTCTGAATTTCTGGCTTTGATATTTTCATTGACATACAGGGCCCTCCTCCCCTTTTTGCACCTCGGTCTCTTCTGAACAATACATAGCCAGGTACTGAAGTCTCCCAAGTGTGGTTACTGGTAAACCATGTCTCACTAATTGCTACTATGTCCAGTTTAGCCTCTGACATTATTGCCTGCAGGTCTGGGATCTTATTTCCCAGGCTGGTAGCATTTGTGTACATGATTTTCCATTGGCCAGATTTTGGTGTGTTAGTTGTTGGGTGAGGTTTGGCATTACCCCTGTGCAACGTATGGGGAGACAAACCTTTTTTCTTACCTCGTGATGCAAATGAACTGCAAACATGTTGAATCCTTGTTTGACCACTAGCTGAGGGGGGAGGGGTGTTCTTTCCATTCGACGTATGGGGTGCTGCACCCTCTCCCCATTGCTAGTTTAAATATTCTGCAAAGACATCAAACTTCTGCCCCAATGCACTGACTCCCTCCTTAGTCAGATGCAGTCCATCAAATTTAAAGAACTTACGCTCCCAGAACTGTTGCCAGTTCCCTACAAATCTGTGTCCTTTTTCCTGGCACCAGCCCTCGAGCCACATGTTTAGCTCCCCTATCTCCCCTTCTCTGACCTTCCGTCCATCTGCTCCCCTCTCCCAGACTGGCAGGATCTCAGAGAAGGAGATGCCGGACGAAATAGATGATAGTTTGTCACCCAGCCTAGTCAGGTGTTCCTTGGTCTCCACAACTGACCAGCTGGCGAGATCATTAGTCCCTATGTGTACTAGGACATCAATGTTTTCTCCTGCTTTGTGAACAATTTTAGCAATGCGGTCAGTGTCTCTCCATGCTGATGTACCTGGGAGACATCTGACCATTACCCCTGGCTGGAGATGGATATCAACTCCCCGAATCATGGAGTCTCCTATGATCAGAAGTTTTTTGGATTTCCTTTTTGCTTTTTTGTTTTGGTTCCTGATTTGGGTGAGTTTTGTTGTGCTAGTTCCTGTGCTGCAGTGTCCTGCTCTGCAGTGTCTTCTGCCTCTTTGTTTGATTTCAGAGATAGAGGCAGATACCTGTTTGTAGTGTTTATATGGTTTTTGAGGTAATATGTTGGAGAGCAGAGAGTGATGGGGCACCGATTTGCCTCCTAACCACCTGCCAACCTCCTGGACCAACTACCCTCTGGTCGAGGTTTTCTGTTGGATGCTGGGGAAATGGCGGTGGTTCTTATAATGTATTTCCTCTTGAATAAGAAATTTGAGGCGTACAATCTCTGCCCATGCTGCCCAGAGCTGAGCCCTAAGATCTCCAAAGGCCCAGCATGTAGGACAGTGTCCTAAATCCTGTAAGACTGTCCTTCTGAAAATTGTTCCACAGTACCTGCAGTTAATGATATCCATTCCAGATAAATTGCTGGGTTTATAATCTAGTCAGAGTTATTAGAAGGAAAAAAAGGAAAAAAAATGCAAGTAATGGTTTGATTGTGTTTTGTTTAACTTGTTATAACAAGTTAAATTGCTAGTGCCCCTGTAAATGAGCTCACCTTGTGGAGGCCCCACTGATTCACCCCTTCCTGCTCTGCCACAGGAAATGTCACAACTGTGGTACCCTATAAAAGGAGTGTAGTGTGGGGTGGTTGGGGATGGGGTGGGTGGCTGGGCCCTTCCCCTGCCGAAAAAGAAGAACCACGGATGAAAGAACAAGGAGGTAAGAGCAGAACCAATCAGTCAACAACAAATGCAGTAAACCCTGAAAGCTTATCCTTATGTTAGATAAAACTGTAAAACCTGTAAAGCACCACCTGTAATAATTTCAGAGAAGATATCGCTGTAAGAAACACTTTGCTACAGAAAAATAAAGCAGTAACAGAAGATATACCTTGCAAAGACAATTTGAATCAGAAGATTACAGCAGTAATCTGTTAGCATTTACCTGTAGGCACACCTTGTAATAATGCAGAAGAAGGTATACCAGCAACAACAATTTGAATCAGAGAAAAATAAAGCAATGAAATGTTAGCAGCAAACAGTAGCAATCCCTGTGAGTAAAAAATAAAAACAATACCACACAGTAAATCTGCTTAGCCAAAATAAGTCTTAATCCTTTTCCCTTGCTCTGGTAAGTTTCTCTACTCTGTCTTTCAAGCAGTCTTAGAAGGAAAGAGCTCAGGTGATGCTAGGTGCCTTGGCCAGCAAACCAAGTCTTCTACCTCCAAGATATCAACTAACCTGACTTTTTAACCCTTCTTTCTGTTGGAAATTACTGACAGTTTGCCAGCTCCACCCCTCCCCCCCCCACATGCACACCTAATCCTTTGGAAGAGCTGTGGGAGGAAAGCAATTAGCTCCTTCAATGTGAGAAGGAGACTGAAACACCTCTGAGACAACAAACCTTTTCAACATACAAAAAAAAAAGAATAAAATAAAACACAGTGTCAAACAGTAATTTTGCTTAGCCCAATGATAAAAAAGTCACAAAAATGTAAGCTCCACCTATAATACAGTAATTTCAGAGAAGATATACCCTGTAAGAAACACTTTGCTACAGAGAAAAATAAAGCAGTAACAGAAGATATACCTTGCAAAAGACAATTTGAATCAGAAGATTACAGCAGTAATCTGTTAGCACACAGCTGTAGGCACACCTTGTAATAATGCAGAAGAAGGTATACCAGCAACAACAATTTGAAGAGAAGAATAAAGCAATGAAATGTTAGCATCAAACAGTAGCAATCCCTGTGAGTAAAAAATAAAAACAACACCACACAGTAAATCTGCTTAGCCAAAATAAGTCTTAATCCTTTTCCCTTGCTCTGGTAAGTTTCTCTACTCTGCCTTTCAGGCAGTCTTAGAAGGAAAGAGCTCAGGTGAAGCTAGGTGCCTTGGCCAGCAAACCAAGTCTTCTACCTTCAAGCAGTCTTAGAAGGAAAGAGCTCAGGTGAAGCTAGGTGCCTTGGCCAGCAAACCGAGTGTGAATTTTCCCTATACATCCTATCTGGCGTTGCTAAATTTTGAAAACAACTTCCAAAATACTTATTAAATACCTCTGTCATTTCATTTTTATTATTATTTCTCTGCCATAGTGTCTAAGGGGCCCCATGGACCATGAATTTTTATTGAGGGAATTTATGTACTGGTAATCATATAGTAACTTTGGATTTGAGTAATTATTACCTAAATTCTCCTTGAGCAACTTCTTAGATCTTCTTATGTCCTTTTTGCATGATCTTATTTGAATTCCATATATCTATTTATATTTAATACTGTAGAGTTTGCACTCATTAATTTATAATATCCTTTTTCTCAACACTAGTTTACTTGCTTTAGGAATAAACTACAGTAGCACCTTCCCCTTCCTATTGCATATTCTTTTTGGGGAACATAATTATCCCTTAATTCATGAATTTAGTTTCTAAGTATAATCCATGCTTGTTTGGAATCCTTCCCCTCCATTTCTGTTCCCCAGTCCCATTTCTGCATACAATTGTTTATGACCTCATAGTCAGCTTTATTTATAGTAATATACTTCTATCAGCCTATTATTGGAAATGATACATCTATTTATTTTATACAGTATCATATTATGATCACTGCTTGATAGGGGAGCTAGTATTTCATAATGACAACTGTTATTAAAGTTATTAAAAACAATTCTAACACATTTTCCCAGCTAGTTGACTTATTCATATGTTGTAGCATACTACATTCATTTACAATTTCCAAGAAGTCATTAATTGTATTGGTACTGGATGTGTTGTTTATCCAATTATCTCAGGCATATTAAAGTCCCCACAACTAGAGTGTCATTAGAGCAAAAGATTCATTAAATAATTCTGAATACAGGTCAGCGTAATAGTAGAGATGGACGAAGTTGGCAAACTTTGCTCCATGAAATAATTTGCAAATTTCATACAAGTCATTTAATTTGCACAATTCATGTAGCGTGGATCGACAGCAAAGTGCAAAGTTTCACAATGAAGTGTGAAATTTCATGGGCACAATTCTGCACCTTACGTCAACAACTTTGCAATTTGAAGTTTCTCAGATCTGGGGAAGCTTTGCAAAGCTCTGTGAAGTATGAATTTTTGCCACTTAAGTTTTACGTCACCACATCTTTACTTAATAGTCTTACAGTTTTCATGTCTTGTGGAATGTAGCAGTTCCCTATGACTAGTTGCCTACCCATGACATTATTTACTTTTACCCATATAGGTTCAGTCTGACCCCCATCATTAGAGTCCCATTCGATAGGTATTAATGATTCCCTATAGTAGATGGTGATGCCCCCACCCTTTTTATTCATTCTCTGCTTGCTGAACGGTTGGTACTCTGCAATATTTCTATTTCAGTCCTCTAAATAGCCCCACCATGTCTCTGTCACTGCAATAATGTCAGAATTCAACTCAAGTGCCTTAACCCTTAATTTCTTAATTTTAGGTCTCTAACATTTAACACTAACATTTCTAGTTCCTTACTTTTTCTGTACTTATTCCCTAATTTGTATCTTGATGTATCACCCCCTTTAGTTATTTGGCATAGAATAACCTTAATTTTAAAGAAATAGATTCAATATTATCTAGTCCATAAAATTTCCTTATGTTTATTTATTTTTATTTTTTTTTGTGGTCACTTCTTTAAGTTTTTATCTTTCTAAAACTGGTGAGGTAGTATAATCCAGTACTACGTCCTCTTTAATGCTGTCTATTTTATTCAACATATCTGGGATCACAACATCAGGAAGTGTAGAAAAGTAGTTAAAGCACCAGCAGTTTTTTGGAAATATGGTTTCTCCATCTACATCTATTAGCTTAATTTTGGGACATGCTTTAACTAAATTCTCTAGCTCTTTGATTATATTCCAATAATCCTATGGTTGCAAGGAATTTGTAGTTTAATTTTTATAATACATTCTTTTTGCTTTTTATGGCATTTTTATATTTATTTTGTAGTTTTTAAGATGACCCAAACCTGCTAAGTTATCTGATCTTTTAGCTTCTCTCCATAATTAGTCTTTAACTGCAATAATTTTCTTAATAGAATCATTAACCCAGGGGATATGTTTTTCCCTCAGCTGGTGTATTTTAACAGGAAAATGTACATCACAGTTTTTCAAGACTACTACTACCTTTGCCTCAGTAAAACAAGATCAGCTTGGGGGTATAGGTTAGCAGTTATAGAGTCAATATGGACAGATATGACTAGATTCACAGTGAGTTTGTTAGCCCCAAATATTTGCACTGAGAACACTACTAAGAGTGTTTCTGTTGAGGATGCAGATATCTAGAGTGTGAGCAGTGCACAGCGTGCTACTAGAAACAACAAACATCTGCACTGTCTTTGTTTGCTTTAAGGCCAGTTTATTTGCTAGGCATCAATTTTGGACTGCAGTGAATCCATGCTAAAGGCTGATCCTTGTGTCACTTATAGTCTGTGGGCTAGATAGTGACCCCCCCCCACCAGGAATTTTCAAGACTATGATTTTTGAAAAGTTTGTATCATAGCAATTTGGAATTTACTTGTTTGCCATTTGCTAATGGTAGCTTCTGTTTGGTACAGGGTCATGTGTGTCATCAATTTTCATAGGAACTGAAGAGCAATGACAAAGTGTAGGCCTAGCTTTTTATGTAGTAAAGCTAAGGGTTCCAGTTATACAGGGCACTGGTGGCAATGCACCCGCTCATTAGGGTGCCATGTCCCAATGTCGCTGTCCCCTGCCCCCCTTTCTAAATATTCTCACTCCAGGAGAGTGGACCTTGGGGAGGGGGCAGTGAATTCCACAATGTGGTGCCCTAATGATAGACACACTACTGCGGATGCACAGATGCCCAGAAAGGAAATCTAAGTATGTAACTAAAATAATGGCAAATTGGATATCAACAAAAATGTTTTTAACTTTTCTATCATATATATATAATCTAGAGGTTCATGAAGTCAATAGTAACATAATCATAAAGCCACAAGAACTTGAACCATGCTTTGTTAAGCAACATGTTGAACCAAACCTGACTGTAGTTCAGACTGACACCACTGTTCCAAAGATTGTGAACCAAGCTTGTGTATCAGATTTCATGTGAGTTTTCTGCAGAGGCCAAATGTATGATGGAACACAATCTGTTCCTGGGTGGATAGGCTGGGTATCTTTCACAGGGCACCAGTCAGGATCAGTGCAAAGACAAACAAATATTGACTACATGGCACCAATCAGCTGTTCTGTTAAAGAGAACGCCATTGATCAACATGTACTGCAGGTATCACAAAATGCTACCAGTGAGGTAGGCCAACAGTACATGATTGTTACTTTTGATCTTGCTGTTTCAAAGAAGGCATATGCTATTGTGTGGCAGAATGCACACCAGTTCAGGGATGGCATTGTGCGACTTGATGTTTTCCACACAATTTGCTCATACTTAGGAGTCCTTGGGAAATTGTTACATGGTACTAGCTTTGCTGAGGTCATCACTGAGTTAGAGGTATGTGCCAGTTGCTCTACTGAAAAAGTATTGAGTGGCAAACACTACAACAGGGCCTTGCGGGTGCATAAGCGTACCCTTGAGGCACTTGAACACTGTCTTTTTCAGTCATTCTGAAACAGCACTGATGTACAGACTTTCGTAGAACAGACCAAAGAGAAGGTGAAAAAGCTAGTGGAAGGACTAGGTTCTGACACATTACATGAGGCAGTTGCCAGTGACTCTTGTCACCAATTTTGCAAAATGTGCTTCAAGTTTAAAGAGAAAGTGAGGCATGGCAAACTTGAGAAGACAACACAGTTTTGGATTCAGTACATGGACAGAATCTGGTTGGTGCTTAGTTTTCTATGTGCTACCAAGAAGAACAGCTCTGACCTGCACCTAGAATGTGTGGAACAACTTTGCCTCTGCTTTTTGGCCTGGATCACCAAAACTATGCAAGTTACCTGTCTGTTTATTTTCTGACACTCCTGAACCTACAGCATACTCATCCTGGAGCTGATGTCTTGCTGCAGAATGATGGGTTCAGTGTGTGTAGATCCAATGTGCCAGTATCAAGAAATGCTGTTGATCTAATCATTGAACAGATATTCAATCGACATGCCAAGTCCAGTGGAAGTATTGTTGGATTCAACAGGAACTATCCAGCCTATTACTGGTGGTGTATAACAAGCCACGCTTGAGCAAGCTATGTGCCTGCCACACTTGAAACTGCTGCAATGGTAGACTCGGAGGAGTCCTTTCACAAAGATGCTGGGCCTTCAGAGATGGCACACAGTGAGAAGGATGTACAGAAGCTGATCAATGCATTCAGAAACTTCATCAATCCTCTTGAGATAGAAGTCAAAGAGGCACTATTCTGTTTCTCATGAGGTGCATGAGCCCCAGGAGATGCTGAAAATGACTTGCTCAGTGCTGAAAAATGGGGAAAAGAAGCCTTTCAACAATTTGTGGAGACAAGGCTCATTGACAAAATAATTCCCTTTCATGCACCTTTGAAAATGCAGTCACTAAAGATAGGTTCATAGGATTTTATATGAATTCAGTAGGTATTTCTACCCAACCGTATTTTAGATGACCCATGTAATTATCTAAGTTGGTTTTAAATGTAGTCATTGTATTACTAAGTACCACATTAACTGGGAGCTTATTCCATGTATTTACTACCCTCTGAGTACACCAATTGTTTCTTTTAACCGTGTTGTTTTTAGTACCTTTAAGTTTAAGTGTATGTGATCTGGTGTTTATAGCAGTCTTTTTTTCTGTAGTCCTATTGTCTTTAGCATTATTTCATTCTGAAAAGCTTTATATGTCAAACACAGGTCTCCTCAAAGTCTCCTGTAATCCATTGAATAGAGGACTACTTTTTTAGTCTAGTTTCATAATCCAAATTTTGAATAGTTATTATTTTCTTTGTTGTTCATCTTTGGATACTTTCAATGAATTTCTTATTTCTAATTAGATATGGAGCTGTGACTGAAGAGCAGTATCTAAGTCTAACGAGACCAGTATATAATGGTAACAGAACTTTAACATCTCTACTTTTAATGTTCCTTAATATACAATTTAATATTTTATTACCTTTTTTAACAGCAGTTATTGTGTGTATATTAAATGTAAAATTGTTTGAAAGAATTACTCCTAAATCTTTTTCTTGTTGAGTTGTTTCTAGAACTGTATTATTAATAGTATATGTGAAACATGGGTTATGTTTGCCCAAATGCATGACCTTACATTGAGATTCATTAAACAGTAGTCCCTTTTTTGTAGACCATTCAATTAAGTGAGTTAGATTATTTTGCATTTCCTTAGCAGAATTTGTATTATTTATGATGCTACCTATTTTACAGTCATCAGCAAATTTAACCAACCAGCAAGAGCTGTTTAAAGGACACGTAGAAGAAATAAATATATTGAAAAGGGTTGGGCCCAATACCGCGCCCTGAGGAACACCGCTAGTAATGGGATCCCATTCTGATAGATGGCCCTTCACTGATACCTGCTGTGACCTATTTGATAACCAAGCATGTATCCATCTATTAACTACAGGGTGAATTTTCAATTTCTCTAGTTCAGATATAAGTATTTGGTGTGATACTGATTCAAATGCTTTTGAAAAGTTTAAAAAAATTATATCCACTGATAGGCCATTATCCAATGCTTCACTGACTGGTTCCAAAAAATACAAGAGATTAGTCTGACAAGATCTGTTATTAACAAAACCATGTTGGTAGACATCAGTATAGTTTTTATTAACTAAATAGTTAGATATTCTATCTTTAATATCCTTTCAATCAATTTACATATTACATCAGTTAAACTTATGGGCCTATAGTTTTGCTCAAGACTTTTACTACCACCTTTGTGTATTGGTATAACTATAGCTCTGTTCCATAGTGGAACCGTTTGCCCTGTGTTCATCGATAAATTAAATATTAATGTCAATGGTCCAACCAATAATTCCTTTAAATTAATAATGAATAATGGAGGAATGCCATCTGGGCCAGGAGTTCCATTATTCTTCAAAATATTTATTGCATGTAATACTTCACCCTCAGTTATAGGGGTAAAGGAATTATCCATAGATTTATCACATACAGACTCCAGATTATTTGGTTTAAAGACATTTATGAAATAGTTATTCAGTGTATTTGCAATTTATGTTTCATTGGTTATTATCTTATTAGAGGATTGTAAGGGTCCTACAGAAGGATTTTTTTAATAAACCAATATAATTATAAAATGCTTTTTTGTTATCTTTAACAGTATTTGCAAGTTTTTCTTCAAGATGCCTTTTTTGTTTTATAATCATATTCTTACTTTTATTTAATACTTGTTTATATCTGTCCCAATTTGAGCTGGATTTATTTTTCTTGAATTTCTTGTGTAAGTGTTGCTTTTTTGCCAAAATTCTCTTTATATTGGAATTCCACCACAAAGGAGATCTTCGATTTTTTATATATTTCCTTCTGACAGGAACCCATAATTTAATACTTGTTTGTATTTTTGACACAAATTTATTATAGACTAAATTAATGTTATTGTCGATAAGTTCAGAAGCCCAATTCCATTTCTCTAAATATTGTTTTATTTTTGTATAGTTAGCATTTTTAAAGTCTCTTACTACTTTACAACCTAAAATTTCAGTAGAGTAAGTTAGGTTCATTATTATATGAATCATGTTATGGTCGTTATTAGCAAGTGGATGTTTAATAGTGACATTTGCCTCAGAATTTTCTATATTAGAAAATATCAAATCTAGTATGTTATTACCTCTTGTAGGTGATTTGACCAGTTGATTCAAGTTATTTATGGTTATAAGGTCTAGAAAGGCACAATCTATTGCTGAACTACCTTTTGAATTATTCCAATCAATATTCGAAAAGTTATGATCCCCATAAGTAAACAGTCTTTATCCTGTAAATTGTCCTCTATGTTAGTTAAAAATATTTGATTTTCTTCTGTATTTAAATTCAGTGATCTATATCCAAGTCCCACAGTGATATTATGATCTGTTGTAAGTTTTATCTTAATCCATATTAGTTCACTTGAACTGTCCCTATTTAGATTATTAGGTAGCTTTTCAATTTATTATTAATGTATAATGCTATTCCACCTCCTCTAGTATTTGAGCAATTTTTTTCATACTTTAAATAACCTGATATTTCAGTTGCCCAATCGTCTTCTTTAAACCATGTTTCAGTTACTCCACATATATCAATATTATTAGTATGTAGAAAATCTGATAGTTCATCTATTTTATTCAAGAGACTTCTTGCATTTAAGAGTAATATATTCATTTTGGTAGTTTCTGATTTGTTTGTAATTCCAAGATCTTTGTCTTTACAATTTGTTATAGTGTCCACATTTTTATCACCTATAGTCTTTATAGTATTAAGAGAATCCAAAGCTTTAGGAATCTCCCCCCCATAGCTTAGTTTAAAGATTTTTGTATGTGACACAATATCTGTTTCCCTCATAGGGCATTTCTTCTCATGCTTGGATGTAATCCATCATTTGAGAAAAGTTCTTCCCTATAGATAAAATCTCCTCAATGCATTATGCACCCTAGCTGCTGTTTCAAACACCATCTTCTCAGCCAACTGTTTAATGATTTAATTTTATTTAGATTAAATTCAGAAGCTTTAGGTATCGGTAAAATTTCAGAAAAAGAAATACTACAATTTAGTTCCACCAATTTATTTGTCATTGAGATAAAATTTTGTTTGATTTTGTTTATTGGTTCTCTTAATACATTGTTAGCACCAGCATGTATTATAACCATGGGATTTTGTGTATTTGCTAATATATTATCCAACATTGAAGTGATATCACCATTTTGCACCTCTAAAGGAGGATACAGTTCTAAATTCTTTATCAGGATTACAAATTTGTCTATCAAGGAACTTGACCATAGAATCCCCCAAAACAAAAAGAGACTGAGAGTTCATTTCCCTTTCTGGGTTTATTGAATTAGGTACTTTATTAGAAGGCAAACTATGACTCATTGAGTTAACTAAGCTAGCAGAATTTTGTAAGTCAGTAGTTCCATAGGGATGTTTATCAACAATCAAGGGGTTTAAGTCATTCAGCAAAGAAACTCAGATGCTCACTAAAGACGATTGTTCAGGTGACTGCTCAAAGAAACCTCTTTGGGCAACTGCTAATGCTTTCAGAACAGAACAACCTTAACATGAAGAAGGCTCTCTCATATCCATTGGGTCCACTGACATGGTCATTAGCCCTTCATATGGCCTACAATTGAAGACAAAGAAGTCCCCCTTTCTTCACAAACTTGAAGATGAGATAGAACTCAGTATAATGAATTGGGATCATGACAAAGTTTACATCTGTGATTGCAGTGCACTTCTCCAGTCAATGACTGGTCTACCATAGACATTTGAAGAGCTAGCTGAAAAGGTCTTCAGTGAATTACCAAAGGTACAAAGTTTGGACTTTGTAACAGACACCTACAAATATAATTTCATTAAGTCGGCTGAACACAGAAGATGAGGATCATCAGATTCATACTTGGTGAAAGGTCCATCAACAAAGATGCCAAGAGATTGGAAATCCTTTCTCACAAACAATGACAACAAAACAAATTTGATCAAGCTTCTTCCCAATATCCGTCCTAATCCTGGCCCCCCATACCAACCTTCCACACAACTAACTGTAGCATCTGGACTACGCATTGCATCTATTAATATATGTAGTCTCCCTAAGAAGTTAGCTGACCTCCAGGTATGGGCGGCCCAGCACCAGCCAGATATCCTGGCACTAGTAGAAACCTGGTTAGCCAAAAATACCCCCAACTCATCAGTAATGCTGCCTGGTTTTACGCTTTACAGACTAGACAGAGTAGGAAAGCGCAGTGGTAGCTGCACCATGTACATACGTAAACACCTCCAAGCCCACCCCCTCCCCCCATGCTAACTAACGGAGCCCAAGCCCTGTCCCTAAAAATCACCCTAGTCCCCTCCAGGGTACCAGTAATCCTCATAGTCATGAACATTCCCCCACAGGACCAGAAACCAGCCTTCCAGACCCTTGTTGACTATCTCACATCCCCCATAAGACTGAACACTTAACCCTTGGTGATCTAAACATAAACTGGAACTCTGCTGCTGCTGCCCCCTACAAAGACACCCTCTCAGCCCTAGACATCTCCCAGCTAGTCCCTTGTCCCACATGTCTAAATTCTATAAGTGGCTCAGCCACTTTCTTAGATGTCATTCTCTCAAACTGCCCCCACAAAATTACCGACATCACCATGCTAGCTAATGCACTTAGTGACCACTCCCCTATTCTTTTCAGCTGGTTCTGCCATGCAAGCAAACCACCCCATGACTATCCTCACTAGACTCTTAAAGCCAGGAAAACTTGAGGAGCTAAAACAATACCTAGCACTCATAGACTGGTCCCCACTTTACCATTTCCAGGACCTAGATGTGGCACTAAATCACTTTATCAGCACCTTTAATGAAGCCTGCAACAGATTTGCTCCCCTATCTAGAAAAATTGTCAAGGGACATGACACTCCTTGGATAAACACTCCCTTACTTGACCCTATGTGCCATCAGGATAACTTGTGTGAATAAGCCCTTGACTCTGGCAGTCCTACAGATTGACAGCACTACTGTACCACTCAAAACTGGTGTACATGGGCTAACCAAAAAGCAAAAGCAGAATATTTTAAAGCCACCCTGACTGAAACCTGGGGATGTGGCCAAAACTTTTGGGATAAACTAAAGACCCTCACAGGCAAATCCACCCCCCGACCAACTACTTGTAAATGGCTCTATCACTAATAGTCCACTGCTGATTGCTGAAATGCTCAATACAGCCTTCTCAGACCTTAGCTCCATCCTCCCTGCAAATTTCTTCAGCCTGGTCAACCTCCTCCACAAACTGCTCACCTATACCCCTCCTTTCACTTCCATGCCCTCTCCACTCATGAAGCTAAACCCTACCTCCTCAAAGTCCTCTGTGGCTCCTGCCACAGACATGACACCCTGGATCTAAAAATTCTGTGCCTTACCCTGGATGAAGTAATCTCCCCTTACCACCATCCTTAACCTCTCTCTTTGCCTGGGTAAGTTCCTCACTGTTTGGAAAACGGCATTCATCACACCTATCCATGAAGCGGGTGACCACCTACACCCCGGTAACTACCATCCCATATCCATCCTGCCCACCCCAAAGCTCTGGAGCGCATTGTTTATTTAGTTTTTTATTTAGTTAAACATCAGTTTAGAAACCTTTGAGCCAGAGGCTCATTTACAAAGGTACCTCGTCACAAAGAGGACATCAGAACAGTAGTACAAGGGACACAGTACTTACAAACAAAAAAGTTACAGTTCAATTACAATTTTGTTTAAATAGAATACAAACTCCAACGAAGCAAAAGATAACAAAAGGTGCAAAACTTATGGTCGGGGAGAGCTGGTGGGAGTAGAAGGGAGGGAGATGGGAGGAGGAATTAGTAGGGAAAGGAAGGGGGGGAGCCGCTCTGTGAGCATTGTCAGAGTATATATATATATATATTTTTTTTTACACTAGGCTAGCGGCAGTTGCATTTGTGAGAGCTAAGCAGGAAGTTTCTGAGCCTGGGCTTAAAGCAAGCTAAGGTTAGTGAGTTTGAGACACTGGCAGGAGGAGTTATACAGTGGGGCGCATGGTAGGGAATGCCCTCTGACCTTGAGAGGTCCTGGCTCTCGGAATAACTAGGGTAGCTCTTGACGAGCTGCGTGATCAGGGTCGGTGCAGTGCGGTGAATGGAGTTGGGATAGGCCTATGGGGGATAGGCCACGAGGCTTTTAAAGGTGAGCTGGCATGTCTGATACATGAGCGGCTCTTCCAGGTTGAGTAGGGTAGCTAGGGTGAACAGCTCACATGTGTGAGTGAGTCTGGGAGCACCAGTGATAAGTCTGCAGGCCTTATTAACTGTGAGGCAAACCTTGTTGAGGGCAGTCTGATCTGCTGAGCCATAGACCAGAAGCCATAGTCAAAGAGACATGATAGAGGAGGTGACAGCCAGGCGGAGGGCATCAGGAGGAGGCATTTCTTGTGCCGGTAAAGAATGCCTAGCTGTGAGTTGTGACAGAATTTAGGGCAGATATATGTCCATGGAATGAAAGTGCAGGGTCAAAGGTTATACCAAGATATTTATAGGACTGCACCTGGTCAATGACGAGATTGGGTGTGGAGGGACAGCTAAGGGAAACTTGCTGTACTTATTTTGGGGTGGGAGAAGAGCATCGTTTTGTTTTCTTAAGGTTGATAACAAGTCGGTGCTCAGTGAACCAGGTAGCTGCAGAGTCAAAGACTAGTTGGAGAAAGTTCTGTAGCAGCATGGGGTCATTGTGGGAGGCAACAAGAACAGCATCATCAGCATAGAGAAGCATCTTACCCGTCACAACTGCTGGGTAGGGAGTTAGAAAGAGTGAGAATAGTAGGGGTCCAAGAATTGAGCCCTCATGCACCCCAGAGCGAATGGGGCCTGTTTCAGAGAGAGTACCGTTGACTTTCACACATTGGGAGCGGGCGGAGAGATAGCTGGTGCACCAGGAAACAGGTCCTGAGGCAAAGCCTATTAGGTCGAGGGTGGAGAGCAAAAGAGGATGTGAAACGGTATCGAATGCTTTAGACAGGTCAATGAATATAGCACCAGCCAGGGCACCAGAGTCCAAGGAGGCATGGAGGAAGTTGGAAAATTACAGGAGTGCTGTATTGGTACTATGACCTGCTCTGAACCCGTGTTGTTCAGGGCAGAGAACATTGTACTTACAGAGGTAGTCAGAGACTTGGGACGCCACAATTTTCTCTAACGCCTTAGAGAGGGGGGAGAGGATTGAGATGGGTCAGTAGTTACCCGAAGAGTCCTGTCACCACCCTTTATGGACAGGGGTAACTGTGGTAATCTTCCAGGCAGAGGGAATTGTCTGAGACAGAGTGATTTGTTGAAAATGCACGTAATAGGTAAGAGGGACCTGATCCAGGACCTGACGTAAAAGGCAGGGATCAAGTGATTGCCACTGATAAAGCACCTTTTAGGGCTTTTAGCAAGTAAGGCCTAGCTTCTTGCATGGTGACAACACACAGGTGGAAAAGAGGGGCAGGCAATGGGTGGTGGTACAGATGGAGGAGGTGGACTGAAAAAGTACCAGGAAGTACTGAGCTAAGGCCTGTAAAGGAGTTATTGTGGGTGGCAATGAGGGCAAGGTCAGAGGAGACGGTACCATTGATGTTGAGAAGAGAAGGAGAGGGAGACTGGGAGTGACCATTCAGTTGCTTGATGTTGTCCCAGAAGCACCTGGGTTCCCCAGGAGGAGGTAAGAGAGGCTTGGTAGTATTCCGCCTTTGCTTTATGGATGGCCCAGGTGCACTGGTTATGGGTGGCATAGGACTGCCTGTCAGCTGAACAGCCAGTAGCAACAGCAAGGTGCCAAAGAATGTCGCGTTGCTTAAGTTGCCACAGTAGGACAGGGTGATCCAAGGGCATGTTTCACTTTGGACCTCCTAGCAGTTATGGGAGCAAAGATATCACAGGCAAAGTTGAAAGTGCTTACAAAGAAGGCCAGGGCCAAGTCAATGTTGGTTGCCCTGTCAGAGGGGACCAATCAGTGTGGCAAGGAAGGCTTTTAAGGCCTATGAGTCCCCAGGCCTAAGCCGCCTTCGAGGTGGTTTTGACCGGGGATGAGGGCCGAGGGTTTCCCAGTTGAAAAGCACAGGGAGTGGTCACTGAGGCAGTCAGGAGGATTTGGATGTTGTGGATGATTGGCCTGTTGGTGAGGACCACATCCAGGAGGGTGCTTGTCCCCCCAGGGTTTTTTCTAGTAGGCTGTGTGACCAGTTGAGTTAGGTCAATTGAATCGAAAGCCTCATGGTGGGAGGAGGACGAGGGGCAGAGCCAGTTTATATTCAAGTCGCCCACCAAGATTTGGTCCGACGAGTTGGGTAGGGAGGTGAGGTAGTCAATTAGTGGGCCCAGGGCCTGGGATTGGTTCTTGGGGGGTATGTAGGCTACGGTTAGGAATAATGGGCCTCTAGCTGGGTCAGGGGACAGCTTTAGAGTAAGTGCCTGGGCATTGTTGCTGACCAACTCTCTGAGTACCTCTCCAAGTATGATCTACTCTGCCTGGAACAACATGGCTTCAGGAAAGATCATAGCACCACCACAGCCCTATTAGAATTCACAAGCTTTACACAATCTGCCCTTGATACAGGTAAATTGGCAGGTGCAGTATTCCTTGACCTGTCCAAGGCTTTCGATACCGTAAATCATCCCTTACTCATCTCTGCTCTCTCCCAGATTGGTCTCTCCCAGGATGCCAATGCCTGGTTTTCGGACTACCTGTTAAATCACTTTCAGAAAGTGAGAATCAACTCCACCCATGCAAACCCTCTCTTTGTTCACTCTGGTATCCCTCAAGGCTCCATTTTGGGACCTCTACTTTTTAGCCTCTACCTAAACTCTCTCCCTAAAGCCTGCTCAGGTAAAATCCTTCTTTTTGTGGATGATGCAGTACTTTATGCATCTCATGCCACCCCAGAGGGACTTGAGTGCTCCCTCCAAACTGCCTTCATTGAGGCACAGGGCTGGTTCATCAAATATAGACTCATCCTAAATCAAAAAAAGTCCAAAGTTATGCTTTTCTCCCACCATCAAAATAAATTCAGGCAATCCCCTCTGCACATAAATACCTCACTGTCACAACTGCTTGAACAAGTCAGCATCTTTAAATACCTGGGAATTACTCTCGACCCGGCACTCACATATCCTGCCCATATTCAGCATCTCTGCACTGTGGTAAACTGTCATATTGGACTGTTGTATAGACATCGAAACTGCCTTCCCCCCTGAAGCTCTCCAACTGGCTGTATCCTCCTCTGTGTTGTCATTAGTTGACTATGGGATCACCATTTACGATGCAGCTGATAACACAGCCTTACATGGCCTAAAAATGTCGCTAAACAAAGCATGTCAGCTCATACTGAGCTGCCCCACTGCCACCCACACCTGCTCCCTATACAGTCAACTAAACTGGCTGGACTTCAATGGCAGGCTATTGTCCACACCTGCATCCTAGCCAAAAAGGTTGCCACTGTCCTTGCCGCACCCAGTCTCTCCCCACTCATACTGCCTGCCACGCTCACTAGGACTACTACTAGTTCCCTCAAAACCCCTTATGTGGTACTTAGACAAAATACTTCACTTGGCAGCTCCTTCTCATACAGAGCCGCCACCTGGTTAAACTCCCTCCTTGTCAATGTTGCCACTGCTGTCAAAATTGGACATTTCAAATCCCTACTCTTTACCCATCTGACCACCTCCCACACCTGCAGGTGTTTTTAATCCTCACTGTCAGCCTGACAATGGATAAAGTACTGTCTCAAAGAATAGGAATTTTTTTCTGCATCAGTATGCCTGCCTACCTGTAAACCTGTAAATGAATGTCCTCAACCAAGTGTTGTTAACCTGCTTATACCGTATCTTGCACTGTGTGTGTTTTTCTGTCTCTAAACCCAGGGCATACTAGCCCACAGAAATGTCTGTCTAACTGTCTGCACAATCTGATTAATTGATGTGGAGCCTTTGTAAAGGAGTCTATGACTCAAAGGATTGTAATTCCGAATATCCTAAATAAATAATCAATAAATAAATGAAACATATGTGCCAAGACTAATGGATCATCAAATCTTTTTTGTCTGTGAGGAAAACTATATCTCTTTGACAAGCCTTGATGGAATCACAACACAGAGCCACCCTGTACCAGAGCTTTCTTCATCTCAGGAAGAAGCGAATATGCGAATATTGCTTCATTGCTTTGATGCAGTGGCATCAACATCCCTAACTGCATCGCCATCAGATCACCAGACACAGATATAATTCTGCTGCTGCTGTACTATGGCGATCAAATAAGGAGAACATTTACTTTGACACAGGCGTGGCAAATAAACGTTGGCTTTTGAATATCAAAACTGTAATCCAGATTCACAGTGCTGAGATGTGTAGTGCACCGATTGCACTGCATGCATTTTCAGTGTGCAACAGCACAAGTGCATTTGTTAGGAAAGGGAAAATCAAACTGTACAACATCCTGCATAAACAAAAGGAGTATATGGCAACTTTCCAAGCACTTGGTGACACAGAATATGTATCAGATGTCATCCATGCTGACCTTAAAAGATTTGTCTGCTGATTGTACTGGCAGCCGTCATATACTGATATCAACAAACTTTGCTATGACATTGCAAGGCAGAAATTTCACACAGGAAGTAGTCAAATCTTGTCAAATTATGATAGCATTGATCTGAGTCTACTGCCTCCATGTAGGTCAACACTAAGAATGCATGTACTGAGAGTGACTTACCAAGCCCTTGTCTGGAAAAATGCTCATGTGTCACACCCTAACATCTCAAGTCTTGAAACACGTGGGTGGAAACTTGATGAAACAGGAATCCTGGAGTATGACTGGTGTGATGGTGACATTATACCACAGGAGCTAGTGGACATTGTGTTCCAGGAGGAGACCCTGAATCAGTCAGATGAGGAAGATGACAATGATGTTCTTTCTGCCAGCCTGGCAGGCAAGATCTTTGATGCTGTGGATGAAAACAGTGGGGATGAAGATGACAACTAAATTATAATGGCAAAGATATTACTGCTACAGTGTGTCAATATAATCATACACTTATACAAGTATTGTTATAACTCTATATTCTAATACCACCAATTTCCATAATTTGAATGACATTGCAAAGTACTCATGTATACGTCAATATGACATCAGTACTGATGTTATCATTGAGCTGAATCTTTTCTAATTATAATGGAGTCATAGATGAGTATGTAACCCTTTTATTGATACCAATTTTCTCATTACTAGGGGTTAGCTAAGTGGCCGAAATCCGCGAAGCAAGGTGTAATCCACAAAGTGATCTGCAACGTGAAGTTGAGTACTTTGTGTTATAATGAGGAAAGCGAAGTCCATTGAAAACAATGTCTTTGCATTACTCCACCTTCCCCAACTACTTCTTCACCAATTTTAAGTGAAGTACATTGAAATCAATGTACTTCGTATCATTTCACCTTGTTGTTGAGCTCCAAGACAAATTTTGCAGTGATTCATGGGATGACAGGTCACATGGGCTTAAACTGTTCTGCACAGCCTCAATTCTATGTAGTGTGTGTGCAGTGGTAATTGGAGACAGTTTGCTCTCAGAAGAGCTCTGAGATTCAAACCCACTAAAAGCCATTCAAAAAGCCTATTTGAGCCATTTTGTTTGCTCAAAATTTAGTACATCGATTGTAGGAAACCCTACTGTGCTCATATCATTGAGTGTTTATTGTTTGTGTGTGGATTTTGAATGTTAATTTAGAACATTCAGTCTGTGTACTGACAGACACTTGAAGTGTGCTTGGGGGAGGGGTGTATCTGTGCTGGAGGTAGATTAACTGGGAGAAAGGCAGTCTTTCTGTTTTGGTTATATTTTTCTTGTTCAACTGTGTTAATGTGCACACAGTAATATTTTCAGTAATTTTTGACTTTTTTTGCTGATTGTTGTGATGCAGCAGAGCATAATTTCAGTTTTTTTAAAAGATTTGGTTATATTACTGAAGTTTTCAATTTGCTGCGCATTACTTGTATTGTGTGTGAGTGTGTGTGTGCGATGTGTGCCATCAAATTAGACATATTTTATTGTGCCACACAGTAATTGCAGCAGTGTAAACCTGCTATCCACCGTACCTGCATGATTTTTTTTGTACTGCTTTGTAGTATTTTGGTACTGGTAGTGGACTGTTACTGCAGTACGCTGTCCCCCCTCCCCCCCAACCAGCAAAAGGTATTCTTTTCCAGATATGGATTTGTGAACTGTGAGCACTGGTTAGGTTTTGTTGTGCCTTTGCATCTGCATCTCTTGAGGGCGCAGTGCAATCTTAACCTGTCTGTGCATTTGCATCTCTTTAGGGCCTAATCTCCATCTGTAATTTAAGTCACAGTTGTTTGTTTGGCTTCCCTTCAGAGTACTGGTGTGGTGCATATCTCAGCGTGAACATCATACTCATTAATGTGCATTTTTAAGTCGGGCCGATCATCACAAGTCACTCACTATACAAATCGCGTTCTTCATCTTCACAGTCATGATTCACGAATTACAAAGCTTTTAAGCTTTTGGGTTGTAAGTTGCATGTAAGCCTGTTTTGTAGACTCTTGGTTTGAGCATTGTAGTCATTAATATGAGTTTTCAAGTCTGGGAGTTTTGTGAGGTACAGGTCAAGGAAGTACAGCCATAGGTATTTGCATACAGTTTATTATCATTAGTCATGTCACACCACTCACTCGTTACAACTCTTACACTAATAACATTCTTCATCTTCATGGACACGATTCATGAAAAGTTGTATGTGAGCCTGTTTTGTAGAAAAAAGTTGTGATGTAGCGGTTCCTGTTGATGATGATGACCCGGGGGGCATGATAGATAATATCGAGTACCAAAAGGGAATCAGCAGTGTACAAGAGGGTAGCACCATCCAGAAAAAGAGATGTGCATGAAGAAGGGCCCAAAATTTGAAGATAGAGGGGGGGATGGATCAGGGGCAACATCAGAAACTATTTGTTTTCACACAGAGGGCGGTGGGTGCAAGGACAAAATAAAACTAGTGATCAACGTTCTGATGGGACAGCAGCAGTTGAAGCATCCCCATAATTTGTAGTTGGTGCCCCCTCAATTCACTCTAACTGCTGCTCAACATTGTCAAGACAGTGGTTAACAGCCTCCAAATCACTCCACATCAGGCCCAAATCGACCTGTATGGCAGGTAGTTGGATGGGGCTGCAACCAGCAACTGCTGCAGGTTGTGGTGGTGCAGCAGCTGCTCGATCCATGGCCCTCCCCCATTTCACACCACCATGTGCAGGTGAACGCCATGCTGCCCCCTCTTCCCTACTCCAGCAGGGCCAGCAGATGCATTACTACTCTGTTCTGCAAATCTTGGCCTGCCACTGTACACAGTGGTGGTTGTACAGGTGGGTATACTGACCACCTGTGCTAAGGTGAGTTCCCTTGGGGCCATGGTGCACCTCCACACCACACAGATTACATTTCACTATGCTGCTGTCCTCAAGCAGTCTAGTAAAGAACTCCCACATGAGGTGTGGGGAGGACCAGGCACAGGTGGGCCCAGGTGTTATTGCAGCCAGCGGCTGCTGCTGCAGTGAAACTCTCTTTCAAGCATGATTCACTTCCTGCCTGCCTGAGGCATGTGACCTAGACTGTGTAAGCCATGTGATGTGTTTGTGCTGCCTGTAAATTCTCACTCCACCTTTAAAGGTGGAGTGAGCAACGTGAAGTCATTATCACCATCATCACAAGGTGAAGTGGTGAAGTAGCACTTTCAGTGGGCACTTCATATGTCCATAAAGTAACGTGAAGTGGTCTGCTACACATCTACTTCACTGGTGGAATTTTAACTTTGCTGCATCTCTACACACAACCTCTTTCTCCTACTACAAGGGAAAGAGAACCTCATTAAGCATCAGTCACTGCTTGCCTGCCTGAGCATGTGACCTACACTGTGTAAAGCCATGCCAGTGTGGTGCCTGTGAATTCTCCTCCGCCTTGAAGTGAAGTAAGGCGGAGTGAGCAACGCGAAGTCATAATTACAATGAGAAGTGGCTAAGTGAGGGCTTTAAATGGTCACTTCGCGTAGTGGAATGGCAATGCGCAGCGGGCCACTTTACATCCGCTTCGAGGATGGAATTTAACTTTGCTGCATCTCTAGTCATTATTTGACTTACATATATAGACTTAAATCAACAAAAACTACCTCTACCCCATCTTTGTTGTTTTTTCTTTTCTGAAATACAGTGGTCACACATGTTAGCCTGTTTTTTTTTATTTTTTTTTTATTTATTTGTTCTAGGATTACAAATACCTTTGAGCCGAGGCTCTTTTACAAAGGTTCCACGTCATTGGTACAATTGAGACAAACATAAGCAAAGATAACAGTTTATAAAATAAAAAAAAAACATAGTCTTGTAGAGGAAAAAAGAACAATAAAGTGAAACTTTGGAGATGGGAAAGGGAAAGGAGGAGGGTTAAATTAGGGAGACTAAGTGGATGGGAGAAAAGGGGAGGTAGGTGGGGGAACAGAGAGAGAGAGGTGAAGGCGGTAAGAATAGAAAAGTGCAGCCGGGTGGCATTTGTCATGGGCCAACAGGGGAGGTGAAGATGAGGGGGGGGTGCTGACAAAGAGCAGGAGTAGATGTGGATCCAAAAGGGCATCTTCAACTATGGAACCAAAAGACATGTTTAGCCACAACAGTCACAGTGGTTGGAGGCAGTGAGTGTTAGGCAGAGCCGAGTCTTAAAAGTGCTGAGTGATAGTGAGGATGAGATGTTGCTGGGAAGACAGTTGTACCAACTAGCGGCCTGGTAAGCAAAGGATCTTTGGCCTTGTGTTGTGCGGCAATGCGGGATTTAAAGAAACTGAGGTTTCAATCCCCTGGTATGTCGGGTGTGGATTCTCGGTTGTATGAGGGCACAGACTCCAGGGGTGGGGCAAGGCCCAGCAAGATTTTCTTAGTAGTAATACAAGTTTGGTGTTTTATTTGATTGGCAAGATTCAACCATCCAGTTTGAGAATAGAGGTCACAGGTGTGAGGTAGGCATTGGGAGCCAGTGACAAGTCGACAGGCCTTGTTGAGGGTGGTGGATACACGTTTGAGTGCAGTGGTTGTAGCAGAGCCGTAAATGATAATGCCATAATCAATGATGGATATGACGGAGCTCTGGACAGCGAGGGCTTCAGGTGTCAGGTGTTTCCTGTGATGGAATAGCAGGCCTAGCCGGGAGTTAGTGGCTTTGGCGACATGGTCGATGTGGGCAGTGTAGGAGAGGTGAGGGTCAAGGGTATTCCCAAGGTATTTAAAGTTTTTGATCTGTTCCAGTGTGGCACCTTGTCTGGTGATAACGGAGAGTTGGAAGTGTTTGTTTATTATGGGAGCTTCTGAAGATCATGGCCTTGGATTTTTTTTGATTAAGGATCAGTTTGTGCTTTGTGAACCAATTCTCAACCGAGGAGAAGCCGAGTTGGAGATTTTCTTGCAATTTCTTCGGGTCCTGGTGTGTGGCAAGGATTACTGCATCATCGGCATACAGGGTGATATGTTCAGTGCAGGAGTCCGGTAGGGTGTTATGGAGCATGCTAAAGAGTAGGGGGCCCAGTACTGAACCATGGGGAACTCCAGAGAGGACAGGTTTGGAATCAGAGTGCACATCCCTGATTTTTACACGCTGGGACCGGTTTTCAGGATAGCTTTTGAACCCAGAGATTGAATCACTGGCAAGACCAGCATTTTTTAGTTGGCTCAGAAGGAGGGAGTGGTGGACAGTATCGAAGGCTTTGGTCAGGTCGATGAAAATAGCACCAGTTAGCAGTTGCCTGTAGCAAACAAAAGCTACCATTGCCAGATGGCAAACAAGTGAATACTAAACTATTACAGTGTAAGCTTCTAAGAAAGCAATATCTTGAAAATTAACTATGGGGGGGGGGTAGTGATAGCCCATGGACTACTATGTTGGTGCTAGAGTGGTAAAGTGCACAGTTCTCAGCATTCATGTGTATTATATGCTGCAGTCATTAACTTGTGGGAGGAGTTTATTAATGAAAGCAGTAAATAGGCTTGTTCTTGGGATGGCTTTTTGGGGGCACCCATAGTTAAAGATAGAACACCAAAGATAGACTCACCTACCCACCCCCTAAACCATCTGAGTACTGCTGGGTAGGTGGGAATTGAGCCAGCATGGGGGTGAAAATGATGCTAGCATCCTCATGTTTTCTTTGCAGTATGGAGTGGTGCACCCTGTCTAATGAGGTAGGACAACTGACTTAAACTACTGTCAGGGCCACTGGGCAAAGAGCAAACTGGAAGTTCAGAAATAGGATTCAGCTTCAAGTTTGGATATGTGACTAGCCGAAGTGGAAGTAGGGCTTAGAATGCTATGTCTCACTTCTTAGAATTGTGGGTGGTGGCGGTGGTGGTGGCAGTATGGAATACTGTATGTCAGCAAAAATGTTGGAAAAGTAAGTGCTATGTTGTAAACAAAATCACCAGTGGATGTAATCTATCTGGATCTTTGTAAAGCATTCGATAAGGTCCCGCATGGGACTCTAATTGAAAAGATGTATGCATTGGGCAATAAATAAAACACTGGTGAATTGGGTAGACAAGTGGTTGACAGGTAGAATACAAACCATCAGAATAAGAAATTACACATCTGGGGAGAGCCCTGTGACTAGTGGGGTGCCGAAGGGATCTGTGCTTGGACCAGCCTTGTTTACTGTCTTTATTTCCAACCCGAATAGAAATATAAATAGTTTCATTATTAAATTTGCAGACAATACTAAAATAGCTGCTGATGCTGGGTCAGAAATGAGGGTAATAAAATCTAAAAAATGATCTCAGACATTTGGAACATTGGGCTGATATTAATGGTATGTCTTTTAATCAAGAAAAGTGTGTGATAATGCATAAGGGAGATACTAGCAATTGTAATACATACCAATTAGCAGGGAATATCTTAAAGGCTGTTGATAGTGAAAAAGATTTAGGGGTATTTATCGCAAGTGACCTGAAGTTCAAAAAGCAATGCAATGGAGCAGTCAAAAAAACTAACAAGATTATTGGCTGTATTAAAAGATCTATCACTGCAAGAAATAAGGTATGTATGGTCCCTTTATTTAAAGCATATGTACAGCCACATCTTGATTACTGCTCACCATTATGGAGTCTGTACTTGCAGATCAATATAAAGTGAGTGGAGGGGTTGCAGAGGAGAGTGACCAGGATGGTGGGTAGTCTGCATGGCACAGGATATGAACAGAGACTTGGAGAGCTGGATCTGTACACATTGGAGAAGTGGAGAACTAGGGGAGACTTATTACACATGTTCAGAATTGTGAATGATACAAAGTTAATGACTGACCTTGGGATAATTTATAATCATAGAGACATCAGGCTAAGAAGTCATATCCTCCAGATTAAGCTGACATATCCTAAAAGGAACACCATCAGAGCATTTTTTACTCAGAGGATAGTGCCCATATGGAACGCTCTGTCTCGTGAGGTAGTTGAAGTAGATTCATTTGGCATATTTAAATTAAATCAAAATTAAATAAATATTTACTAAAATAATTGGGTAAAATATGAGCCTGCTTGCAGGAGATGTTCTACTATGGGCATCCGCCTTCTGTGCATTTGTTCTTTCCTAGTATTATTCCTAGTATTAAAGTGTACTAATTTGGCTTTCCTGACAGCAGAGGTGGGCAAGATGCAAAACCTGTTCTAAGGGACTCTGTCAGATTACTTGTATGGAGTTTTGTGCTTGGTTTGGATAGTATCCCTATTGTGGACAATTTCAGTGAGTTCAGCAAAGACCCATGGAAGAGGGGCAGCTCTTATTATTTGACCTTGGGGTATGGAAGTCTCAAATCTTGTCAAAATTTGACTGGAACTGGCAAGGGCCAGTTCAACATCCATGGTTCCTTCCAACAGGGTCTATTTAGCTTTACGTATGCAGATCTGAGAGGAAAGACTTAGGGTGAAAGGAAATTGTTTTATCAGTAGATAAGGACTACTTGGCTCACCCAATGTGCCCAGTTTGCCCCTGCTTATACTATTACCACAGACCCTAACTAATATTTGGCTGTGTCCCCCCTCACACACACACACTTCCTTGCTAAGATTCCGTTGTGCCTATCCCATGAATGCTTGAAGCCCTCAACTGTTTTTCTCCCCCCACCTCCCCAGAAGACCGTTCCAGGCATTCACCACTCTTTCAGTGAAGAAGTAGTGCCTCACAGCCCTCCCAAATGTTTCCCCTTCCAGCTTTATTGCATGCCTTCTTGTCCTGAAGCATCTTCTCATCTGAAAAATACTCCTTCTTGAACCATGTTCTCCCCCTTGAGGTACTTATAGGTCTCTATCATGTCCCCTCTCTCTCTCTCCTCTCTTCCAGGATGTACATTATGAGATCCCTCAGTCTCTCATCATACAATGTATGATACAACCCCAGCACCATTTTAGTTGCCCTTCTCTGGATGGCCTTTACTCTATGTCCTTCCTGAGATGTGGCCTCCAGATCTGGACACAGTACTCCAGGTGGGGTCTCACTAATAATCAATACAGTGGTAATATCACCTCTCTCCTTCTCCTAGTGATTCTCCCCCTATGCACTCCAGCATCCCACTGACCCTGCTTACTGCCTAGTTGAATTGCCCTGCCACCTTGAGGTCATCAGGTATGATAACCCCAAGGTCTCTTTCTTGCTTTGTGGCCATCAATATCTCTCTCCCATTTTGTACACTTTTCTTGGGTTTCTGTGCACTAGATGCATGATTTAGCACTTTTTTTGCATTGAAACCCAGCTTCCATATGCTCAACCACTCCTCGAGTTTTTTCAGACCCCTTCTCATTCTCTTCACCCCCTTCAGAATAGCTACCTTATTGCAGAAATTGCTGTCAAGTGCAAAGAAGCATACCTTCATTTTGCAGCTGTTCTGCAATGTTGTGCTTAAAGACATTGAGGAGGACTGGTCCCAGCACTGAGCATTGAGGTACCCAACTGGCCACTATCCCTTCATTAGACTGAGTATTGTTTACCCCAATCATCTGTCGCTAATCCATCAACCAGTTCCGTACTTAGTTTAGGTTCCACCCCAAAACTACCCATTTTCCTTATAAGCCTTCGAGGTGGTACAGTGTCATTGGCCTTACTGAAGTCTAAGTAGACCCCCCCACCCCCTCCACCCATATGTATTTCCCTGGTCATGCAGTCAAAGAACTCAATCAGCTTTATCTGACATGACCTTCTGCCACCGTGAAGCCATGCTGCCTTGGGGCTTTCGACCTCCTGAATTCCAGACACTCCACTAGCCTTTCTTTCAATTGAAGGACACATGCCCATGGTTATGTGGGGGAAGAGCTCCTCCCCCACATCCTATTTCAGTAAGCAGGCAGACCACTGCTCTGCTTAGAGTGAGTCGCACTCGCTGAGCTTGCTCCATGCTGCATCCTGGAGCTGGCTCCTACCTGTGCCCCCGCCATTCCATTCCTGCTCCCTTTGCCTCCCATTTCTGTTGGTGAATTTTTTTCTCTCATCCCATTCTCTGCCCTTCCCTGTTTGTTTCTTTCTTTCTTTTTGAGGGGTTGCCTCGCTTCTTACCACAGCACTGCAGTTTGTGCCATTTTCCTTGCTCATTTCCGCTCCTCATACTCAGCACCGAGAGCTCTCTCTCTCTCTCGTCATATGGATATGCCTGTGCTTGCTCTCCATGCACCTGACTTCTGTCATGATTGGGGTACCTTCGTATCAGCAGGCTCAGTCATTTTGTTTCTATTTAACAAACATTTCCAATAGATTTCACCTGGCTTACTGCAGTGCGCTTCTCTATGCGTGCATCCATTTTTACTGCTGTTTACCACATGCCGCTCTGTAAGAGACTACCTTTACCCCTTGGGGCATGCTTGTGTTGGGGGCAGGATGTCTACATATATGGCAGCTCACAGGCTGTCTATGGTACTGAGGGCTACTGCAATAGTGTGTGATAGGCATCCAAATACCAGAAATTTGTCAGTCAGGCAGAAAGGGAGTTTGGGAAAGTTACCACACGGACTGTTGCATGTCAGAACCTGAAACAGGGATTTGTTTTCCTGAGGAGAAAATGCAGAAGATACTCCAGTGGTCTAGCTGGCCATGCCTTCTCCCACAATTGCCAGCCAAGTTACCTTTACCGTTTAGTTTGTCTTCAGTCATTATTGATCGGGGAAGCCTGGCCATCATAAGTTTCATGCACCGCTAAACAGCAGCTACATTTTCCATATCCTTTATAACCATTCCAGTTGCTTCTACCAATATGTCAGCCCTTTAGGAAACACTACTACGATGCATTATTTATTCTTGATGAGCATCATTTGCAAGTTATTCGGGCCACTAAGCAGCCATCTACTATCAGATTTACAGCACAGGGCAGCCAAATGTTTGGAGCTCCGTTTCAAGTACGTATACAGGATGATTATTATTTAACAACAGTTGCAGTCCCTAACTGACAGGCTTCAAGACACTGTATCTATTGCGGGCATTTCTTCCTCAAGCTTGCTTGGACTGCCAAACTTAATACTATTACTTAAGGTGTTTCTGCCATGTGAATCACTACCCAGTACTTCAGCCGGTCTTTCGACTGTCACATCTACCTATATTCAGCCGCACCTTGCCTTCCAGCATTCAACTAACTGTTCAGCAGGCAATCAGGACTCTTTGGAATAATATACCAGCACACTCAACTTCTATCATATATCCCCTTTTTAAGGTCCTATGGAAGCATCGTACTGGCCATGCCTCCCTCCTTATAAGCTTGTTCATGTCTGCATATCAAACCTAAATTGACCAACATTTCTTATTACTACTTCGATGGGGCCTACTATCTGTTAACGTGTTGTTGCAGGGCTTGTTGCTCGGTGCAACAGGAGGCTTTCTTACTCGTTACTTACTCGACACTCAACTTACTACCAGCTGACCTACGTGGGGTTCAGCTGCACATGTTAGCTTGCATGGGGCTAGCTGCCATTCTTTATTTACCTTGTCAGCTGACCTTGCATGGTCCAGCTGTACTCTAGCCTTCTTGGTTTAGCTATTATTTCTATTTACTCACCAGCTGACCTATGCAGTCTACAGTACCCCCTACTGTCCATCGGCTGACCTATATGTGCTCTACCCACACTTCCTTATCTCGGTGGGCTTAGCTCCCTTTCGTTCCCAAGGCTGCTTCCTACAGAGCTGCTTCTTTCATTCAGTCCTACCTCCAAGTCATGCTTCCTACAGTTTTTGCCTTCCACTGGATTATTTGAGATACATCAAGATACTCACCTCAATTCTCTTGGATGCTTTTCGCCATGCTACATCAACCCCTTTGAGTTACTACTACTGTCTCTGTAATAACTTCCCCCTGAGCTCTATTCCATAATCCCTTCCTTATTTAACTGATGCCTAAAACATTGATCTACTACGGTTTCTGAATACTTATTACCTCTGGTCAAGTTGCCAACTCATCAGTCCAGGTCTCTTCCCTGCAATGCTTTCTATCTTTGAGCTCCAGGATATGACATTCTACAGCACCCTTCACTGCTCTCATAAGTCTGCCCTAAACTATATTATTACTCTGCACCAATCTGCCTCAGGATATGCTATTATTTACAATACCATTTACAATCTAGTCCTACTTACTCACTATTTCTGCATTGCATGCAGTTTGACATTCTATTACGTTATCTACTACTGCTCTACAACCTGCCTTGCCCCATGGGCCAGAAGTTCACCGCATCGTATTTTGAAAGACCTGGCCCTATGGGCCTGGAGGTCCCTTGATCTTATTACTACACCATAATCACCTGCTTCTATGACCTGCTTCACCCATCGGGCCTGGGGGTTCATCTATTTCTACTCTACACCTGCCTTGCCTAGCTTCGGGGCCTGGAGGTTCGCTTATCCTATTATACGCCTGCCTGCCACCATGTCTGCCAGCCTCAGGAGCTCCTTCTACTATGAACTCACATCCTGGATTGTTTAGCCATATGTCATCTATTCTTTGACTGCTTCTGCCTCGCTGCTTCCATTATGACTTACTGCTACTACACTTCTGCCAGGACACTTCATTGAACTTCTCCAGAAGACTTTAAATTTCATGGTTATGCTCCAAGGCTTCTTGGACCCTGGAATAATGCTGTTTCATTTGACTCAGCCTCTTCAATTTTTGCTGCTTTGACTCATAAGCTTGACTATTCAGGACTCATCAGTTTATTCTTCCCAAGTCAATTCTAGCTTCTGTACCATTCTGGCTTTCGAACTGGATATCTACATTACTTTGCACTATTGGACCACTCAGACGATGTCTCTTCGACTTCCATGCTATTGCCATTTCTTCATGTTCCTCACTGAATACCATACATAATCTATGCAATACTGCTCCTCTGCTACTACATCTCATCATACAGACTTGATTACTACTACTGACCTGCGTACAGGTCCACTTATTTACACTACTAGCACCAATTACCTACTTTGCTCTTGCAGAGCCTAGAGGTTCATCAGGACAGACTCACCTATTCTACAACCACCTTCGCCCCTCAGGATCAGGAGGTTCATCTTACTTATGTCTACCTATTCATACTACATCTCTACCTAATTCACTCACCTGCTTCCCTACTTAGGATCGGAGTTCCTACTGCTCCACGCTCTCCAGCTCATGCAGCATGTGCCAGTTCTTGTGCTTCTTCACCAAGGCCTTCCTTTGCAAAGCTTGCCAAGTGGAACACAATCCTACTGTCATCCTGCTCTGGACATGGACACCTAGCATTTGGTTACTGTTTCTTCTCATGGTAGATGTCCTCATCTGTGGAGCGCTTCCCCAATGTGACTTTGATGCTTGAGTTATTTGACCATGGATTTGAATCTACTATCATTCTACCCTGGACATGGATTCTCGGACCTAGGAGTTTACTGGGCAGATGCTGCTATCTTTACCCAACACGTCACCAGTCAGTACTTTTTTAAGTTTTCCATTTCTCTGGCTCAAGATCTTCACATTTGGATTGCAGATTAGTCAATTAAAATTTTAATTGTTACTTAGGATTACTGTCCTTTAGTCTGCCCAGAAGGACAGGTGGGTCAGTAGCCATGGGTCCTCAGAGGTTTCCCCTGAAGGGGGGGGTTTCCTCTCCTGTGTACTACTGGTCACACTCTCTGGAGTTGGAGGGGGTAATCATACTGTTACTCCTTTCTTTTTGGGGGGGTGTCATCCTACTCGATTCCTTCTAATGGTCGGATACAGAACAATCGTATGATATCATTATTTTTGGGGGGTCTCATACTACTGGACTAAGCATCCTTCCTATGGTGGGATACAGAGAAAGGCCAAAACATCACGTCATAACAAACTACTCATCAGTTCAAGCATCTAAGCCCGTGCATATGCTATCCAGCTCACGTGTACTATAATTACTGACTTGCTCATGTCTATGTTGAAGTACCTAAGCACTAATCATTTCATACTACTACTAGTACCTTGCAAGTATTGTCCTACTTATTGGTCTGGCCTCTGTATCCAGACACAATCTACATCACCCAGCTACAGTATGTAACATAAGCACTGAGCTATGAACCACAAATAATAGTGTTTTCATTAACTTCTCTACCACTGGCATTAGACTGGCCTATAGTTGCCAGTCTACTCCATCCTGACACTTTTGTGAAGTGGGACTACATCTGCCTTCCTCCAGTCCTCTGGAACTACTCCTATTTCCAGTAAGTTGTTGAACAGGCTATCAGAGGTGCAGCTAGTACCTCCCTGAGCTCCCTCAGCACCCTTGGATGTACTCCTTCTGGCCCCATAGCCATATCCACTTTCAGATTTGCAAATCCTCTCAGGGCTCTTTCCTCTGTGTACAAACTTAAGTCCACCTCCCTCCCCTTTGTGTTACTGCTGCTTCTGTGTGGTTCATCCCTGGTCAGGATATCTATGTTTTCCTGGTCGTCCTCTGCACAATCTACCCCTCCCCTTCTTAACCTCACAATCTCTTACCAGCCTTCTTCTTCTTCTTTTTGCTTTTGTATCTGAAAAAGATCTAATTCCCTTTAGTGACCCCTTTGGCTATCCTTTCCTCCATTTGTGCCTTTGCACCCCTCACCACCTTCCCTGCTTCTCTCTGCTTCTCCTGGTATGCCTCCCTATGATCTTGTTTCTGCATGTTCTTGTGGCACTTGAATGCCACCCCTTTAGCCTTCACCTTTGCAGCCACTTCCCTCAAGAACAATAGTGGCCCCTTTTTCCTCTTGTTTTGCCCACTACTTTCACACAGAAGTTTGTTGCCTTCATTATGCCATCCCTTAATTTGGCCCACTGTTCTCCACCCCACCCGGGTAATGTCCCCCATTCAGTCATCTCTGAGGCATTCACCTTTTTTTTTTTATTCTGCAGTCCTGAAGTCCAGGACACTTGTCCTTGTGTGTGTAACCCCCCCCTATAAATGGGGGTTCCCAAAAAGTCTTCCTTGAGCTTACCTAAATGCTCACTGCCAGGCTGGTGTCCTGCATTTTAGCAGTTTAAATGTGATTACCAGAGCCTGTATAGCCTCTGTGTACTGTCTCTTTAAGAGCTACCTGATTGCAGCATAAGTAATCTGAGAGGGAGCTCTGTTGAAAGATGTAACTATTTACTGAAGATCATTTAGAGTGATAATGATAATGTAGTTTGTCTAACCTGCCTTCTTTGTTTGTCCTGGACTGCAAACTGGACCAAACAGTACTGGTGGGACCTAAAATGTAGCCGGACTACAGGAGCTGTCTGAAGTCAAAATTTGTAGGAATTATAGTTTTGGTCTTTTTGCTCCTTTTTTGCAATTGAAGGGGGAGCTCTTGCTTTAACTGGCAGCCGAATCAGCCAACCTAGCCTTTTGGATCTGAGGGAATTCCCCAAGCTGCCTGCTGTTTAGGGCAGATCTAAGCTAGAAACTGAAAAAGAAAAAGCTGAAGTGATTTTGAGAGCAATCCTGAGTGGATTCGCTTGGGAGAACTGTGAAAAGGCTCAGTTTTTGGCCTGCATGTCTGTCTGCTGCTCCTGAGAGGGAGAGAAGAGAATTATTTGGACTAAATCCAAGTTTGTGTGACTAAAGTAAGCTACTGAAGTGGGCCAGGCTCAACCTGAAGAAGACCTAAGATTTTGCTGAATCCGACTGGCCTGTCAGGAGTTCCAGCTACCCCCAAACTCCCGGTGTGTGCAGAGACTTTGCTATTGTGACCGTGGAGCGCTTTGCCTAGGGCAGTAGAATTCCCTTACATGTAAATGTGCTATGAGCTGCTAGTGGGTAGTGAGTTAGTTCCCCACTGTGTGAACTGTGTTCTGCTTGCTGGAAGCTGTATCTAGCCAAAAATGGACTGCATCCGAATTTGTCTCCATGTGGTCCGGGCCTTGTCAGACTGGCCCAGCCAGACTACCCACTGCACAGAGAAGCCATCAACGAGAAGCCTGCCTGGTGATCAGCCCCCTGCTCCATGCTTGAACAGGAATGATGCCTCTGCAACTCGTGTGAGCCCTGCTTCTCCTGGCATTCCAGATCAACCACCTGCAGTCTCGATTTTCATCCAGCCTGTGTCCAGTCCTGGGTATCATGAGTAAATACCAGTGTAGCTCCCTGCAACAACAGCTTAATCTTAGTGTGTTATCTGATTGTCGTGTTGTTTCATTTCCTTTATGAACTGAGCCCTCTGGCTCCGGATTACAAATATTGTGTACTATGCATGTTGTGTTTTCCATCACAGGGCCCCAACCAGCTGTGACACCAGCCAACCCCGAGCAACAGTCTTGGCTAGCCCATCTCTTCTCCACCTGGGTACCCAGAGGTATGACTGTGTGGAAGGACTCAAAGCGCATGCATAACTGCTTGATTGATAAAACCTTTAAACTAATTAACCTGATTTTGACCCTCCCTTGTTCAAGTCCTCTGAATAAATCAGATCTAACTTTTTCTGCATGTAATCTGACTGTGGTTCCAATTTGTGTTCAAAGTACTGTACTGTTGCTATTTGCTGTGCATAACTTTGTTTTACAGGGGGTCCTCAGGGTTGAGCCAGAGGAAACAGCCCTGGTGGTAAGTGCAAACAGTGTGGGTACTTGTGAAAGTGATTATTGTACAGGGTTCAGGCTACTAGAGGGGAAAGAGGGGGTTACAGTGTCCCAGAAGGCTGTGCCCAGGCTAGCCTGACCACTACCAATCCTGACCTCTGGGCAGAGTCACCCATTTCAGATCTCAGGCCCCTTAACCTGCTACTAGGCAAGCAGGCAGCGGTAGTAGCCCTTGGGATAGCACCACCTAAGGGTTACATCTTGGAGGCTCACCACTGGGATTTTGTGTCTTCTAGTGACTGAAATTATGAATTATTGTCAAGCATAAATGGCTACCCCAACAGAAGTGGCTGTGCACCAGTTGGTGGGGTGGTGTACAGGGCAGGAGACTGACCCTCACAATGCCCTGTTTGTATTGGAGTTTCCCCTGAACATTGGTAAAGACGCTGTAGAAATAGTACTTTCCAAAGTTGAATGTTTAACAAATGCTGTGGTGGTAGGACAACAGGCTGATTTGACTGCCCAAACTTTCATGGCATTAGTAGAGTGAAGTGACCCAGTGGACAGTTCCAAACTGCCATGGACTATTGCCACAGAAGGGGCCCAGGTGCCTGGAGAGTGATAACTAGAGACAGTACAGACCCCAGGGAGGATAAGCTCTCCCTATTATCTGAGACTTTTGAGGAGAAATTTGCTAAGTTGTTGCTGGAGGAAGGGAAAACCATACAGGACATTAAGAAACTATTCCTGCCACCTGGGGGTGTTCCCTCCCCAACACCCCTTCCCACTCCAGCACCTGTTACTACCTAGCCTTCTGTGCCCATGCCAATGCCCATGCTAATGCCAATGTCTATACCTGTACCTGCCATTAGTCACGACTCCTATCAAAGGTTGAGAATCTTCTTGGGCACCCTCCCCACCCCTCAGGGGGATGTTGACTGGGAGACCTGGATAGACTATGTTGCCCCTCTAGGACTTGAATGGCAGTGCTCAGAAGCAGAGAAAAGAAAGAGGTTGAGTGAGAGCCTCTAAGGTCCTACCCTGGCTACCATCCATGCCAAGCGAGCCAATAACCCTGAAGCAACTGCACAGGACTATCTTGATGCATTGGAGAATGTCTATGGGAGCCCGGATTCAGATGAGGACTTGTGGTGGAGAGAAAGAAACACCCAGCAGTACTCAGAGGAGCCATTGTCTGTGTATGTACCTAGGCTTGAAAAGCTGCTACAAGAGTGCCTCAGAAAAGGTAGTCTACCATCAAATGGATTAGATTGAACTAGGCTGGACCGGATGTTTAAGTCTGCTCCATTTTCAGAATTGTTACTGCTTCAGTTGCACCTCGTCAACCGACGGAATTGTCCCCCTCTTAAGATGAGCTAATGAAAAAAATTTGGGGGGGTTGAGCAAAGGTGACTCCAGAGGGGAATTTCACCAATATCTGCTGCTACTGCACAAGTGACAGAGAGTGATCATCCAAGTGGGGTTCAGGGGCAAAACTCAGCACCTAACGAGCACTCTGAGAATGCAAAGGACTTCCTGCCCTGGGCCCAGTTTTTGAAAGTCAAGCTATTAAAGGAAGTCTGAGAGCTGAAGGTGGGTGCCTCTGCAAGGGTTCCTCTGATGGAACAAGATTCTGATTCCTCTCAGGATGTGACTGCCATGGGGGTGGGGTGCACCCTCTGGCATCCTCTACCGAGGGTAGCTCCCAGGCTGAAATCAAAGAATTGACTACCACCCTAAAGGAACTATTGAGACACGTTGCACCCCTCTCACAGCTGCAAGCAGATATTGGACCTCGATCCCTTGCTACTACTTCGATTCCTCATGCAATGTTCTCTCCAAGGATGCCCCAGGAGTCTATCATTTGTCACAACTGTGGAAATGATGGCCATATGAAGAGGGAATGCCAGTCTTAGAAAGACTAAGAGAAAGTGATGAACCGACTTCAAGGAGAGCTTCGGAAAATGAATCAGTGGTCAAGGGGTGCACAAAATGACTGCAGTGAAGGCTTCGGACATCCTAACTCAAACCCCTTTGTGGCTAATTCATCCATCCAGGCCCCTGCTGCTCTCTCTCTCTCCAGACTGGTCCAAAATAGTGGGCCCTTCAATAGAGACTACCATGGTTGTGAATGGTATTCCTACTCAGGCTGTGCTGGACAGTGGGTCGCAAGTGACCATTGTATTTAAGGACTGGTATGACAAACACTTATCTGCTATGCCCTTACAATCCCTGGAAGGTCTACATGTGTGGGGGCAGAGCAACAAGTGTTATCCCCACCTAGGATATGTCCACCTCTGGTTGTCATTTCCTACAGCTGTAACTGTGTGTAGAGGAGCAAGTCAAGACACTGGCCTTAGTGTTTCCCCCTACTGGACTGTATGATGAGGATCCCCTGTTAACTGGGATCAACGCCCATATGCTTGGGAGACTGGCACAATTCTGTCATGAGAAACAAAGGCGAAAGACTGGGAGGGCCCTAAGAATTCCCACTCTGATCAAGAGGGCCTATGATTTGCAACAGAACCCCAAAGGAGTGAACCAGGATGAACCGGTAGGGGTCATGTGGAAGAAGGATCCTGATTCAAAGGTACTGGCCCCTAATGCCCAGTGTACCATTCAAGGAGAGGTCCGCCTCTGCAAAGACGTCAAGAACAAAATACTGATGTTGGAAGCACCATGCAATGGAAAATTGCCGGAAGGATTATTGGTTAAGCCCAGCATCTTGCCAGTTCATGCTCATGCCTATGCATGGTGAGTGATGGTCCAGATTCATAATGTGTCAGATTGGGAGATCCAGGTGAACAGAGGATGCACTCTAGCTATGGTACACTGCGCAGCCACTGCAGTGTTGCCCAGCAACAAGCACCCTGGTAAGACAGATAGAATGACTCCTGACTTGTTTGATTTTGGTGACTTCCCATTGCCAGCTGAATGGAAGACTAGAATTAGCCAGAAACTTGCCCAGAGAGATCAAGTGTTTTCATTGAAGGAATGGGACATGGGATGTGCCCAGGGTGTGGAGCATCACATATGCCTGCACGATGAACGGCCATTTTTGAGAGAGGTCTTGACGCTAGCCTTTGAAAACATAGATGATGTGAGAAGGTACTTGCAGGAAATGCTCGCAGCTGGCATGATACAAGAATCCAGGAGCCCATATGCTTCTCCGATTGTGGTTGTGCATAAGAAGAATGGATCTGTGAGAATGTGTGTTGATTATCAAACTCTGAATCGGTGGACCATCCCAGATCAATACACCATGCCCGATATACAAGATGCTCTGGATTGTTTGAATGGGAGCAAATGGTTCTCGGTGTTGGATCTTCTAAGTGGATATTACCAGATTCTGATGGCTCCGGAGGACCATGAGAAGAAAGCCTTCATCTGTCCTTTGGTGTTCTAGCAAATTCCTGAGAATGCCACAGGGTATATCGGGCACCCCAGCCACCTTCCAGCGACTGATGGAACGAGCGGTGGGAGACATGAATTTGCTGGAATGCCTGGTGTACTTGGACAATGTTATTGTGTTTGGGAGCTCTCTAGAGGAACATGAGAGTCAACTGTTCAAAGTACTGGACTGACTGGAAGATTTTGGCCTCAAGCTGTCCATTGACAAGTGCCAGTTTTTCCAAACTTCTGTGAAGTATGTGGAGCACATAGTGTCTACAAAAGGGATAAAGACTGATCCTAGTAAAGTTGAAACCTTGACTACTTGGCCCCAGCCCCGCAATTTGAAAGAACTACAGTGTTTCCTGGGATTCTGTGGCTACTACAGCCAGTTCATAAAGGACTATTCCAAAGTGAGTGGGCCACTCTTGAATCTTACCCAGGGTTACCCTCCTACCAATTGGAAATACAAAAAAGGGGCCATCAGAGAACCAGACAAAGCCTATTTTCATCCAGGTGAACTTTTCAGGTCCTATTGGATGCCTGACTGTGAAGCAGCTTTCCACTAAGTCATATACCAGCTCACCCATGCCCCCATCCTCACTTATGCTGATCCCACCAAACCCTATGTGCTGCATACTGACGCCAGTCTGCAGGGTCTAGGAGCTGTACTGTATTAAGACCATGAGGATGGTTTGAGACCAGTGGTATCTGCCAGTAGGAGCTTGACCCCATCAGAGCAAAACTACTCTGTGCACAAGTTGGAGTTCCTTGCGTTAAAATGGGCCCTTTGTCGACCAGTTTCATAATTACCTCTATGGGGCGAAAATATTGGCGAGGACTGACAATAACCCGTTGGCCTATGTACAGACTTCTGCTAAGTTAGACATCACGTGGCACCGGTGGCTTTCTGTATTGTCAACATATGATTATGCTGTCAAATACAGACTGGGCCTGAATCATATTGATGCTGACGCCCTATCCTGGAGGCCCATTTTCAAGAGCAACTGGGTCAGGCTGTCTGAACCTGACATCTGAGCAGTGTGCCAAAAGTTTGACAGAAATGAGCAGATGTCTACGGACACAGCGGACTGCTTAGTAGATTGCTTGGACCCCTCTGACACCTGCATACCGGCTGCGTATTGCCACTTCTCTGCTCTTGGTGTTAGTGTACTACCTCAGTTTGACAATGACAGCTTTCAGTGGTCTCAATCCCAAGATCATATGATTCAGCCAGTTCTTGACACCCTTCATGCAGGAAAATATGTGTCCGAGTTGCGTTCCTCTGATCTGCGAACCACTTCATTGTTTAAAGAAGGCCCCAGGTTGAAGCTGCTTAATCAGTTGTTGTATATAGAGACAGCAGATAGAGTGGTCAAATAGACAAGAAACAATTGGTCCTACCCACAGCCTTCAAAGATTTGGTACTGAGGTCCCTCCACAATCATATGGGCCACCTCAGTATCGACCGGACCCTTGACCTAGTATGATCTTGATTCTACTGGCCCAAGATGGGGGCCGATGTTGAGCATCATGTAAGGACTTGTAGTCATTGCCTGCAGAGAAAAGCCCTGCCTCAGAGGGCTGCCCCACTTGTCAACATTACTACCAGCACTCCAATGGAACTAGTCTGCATAAACTTCTTGAGTTTAGAGCCTGATCAGCAAAATATTGGCAATGTGTTAGTGGTTACAGACCAATTCACAAGGTATGCACAAGCTTTTCCCACCAAAGATCAAAAAGCATCTACCGTGGCCAAGGTGCTAGTAGAAAATTTCTTCATCCACTATGGTGCCCCTCAGCAAATTCACTCTGAACAGGGCCAGGACTTTGAGAATCGGCTAATCAAAGAAATGCTCTCTCTATGGGGAGTGCGAAGGTCAAGAACCACCACTTATCACCCAAGGGGGATCCTCAACCAGAATGCTTTAACTGCACCCTGGTAGGCATGCTAGGTACCCTCCACCCAAAAGATAAGCATAAATGGAGCCAGCAGATTAGTACCTTGGTACACGCATTCAATTGCATGAAGAATGATGCTACTGGGTTCTCTTCCTACTGCCTCATGTTCGGGAGAGAGGCCTGGCTGCCTGTTGATGTCTGTTTTGGGGTTTCTCCCGATGGGGTCCGAGCTGAAGATTACCTGCAATATGTACAAAAATTGATAGCTCAATTGAGCCATGCCTATCAACTGGCCCAGACAATGGCCGCAAAGAAATCTAGCCAACAAGAGAGACATGATAAAAAAAAGGCTCAAGAGCTTAGGCCTGGAGACCATGTGTTATTGCAAAATTTAGGATTGCATGGTAAACACAAAATTGCTGATCGATGGCACCATCTTCCCATATCATAGTTGGAAAGTTGGATGATTTGCCAGTGTACAAAGTGCACCCAGAGAATAACTCCAAAACTGTCAAGACCATGCACCGTAACCACTTGCTACCTATTGGTCAAGTTATAATTGAGGCTGAACCCAACAAGATTGATCCTCCTGGACCAGTGACTCATGCTGCTGCAAGAAAGAAACAGAGTCAGCCTGCCCCTGTGGTTGCCGATTTAAGATTTCCCCCGCAGCAGGCCCAGAATGATAGTGACTAACTAACTCGGATGACAGTGAGTGTGATAATGCCTATTACCCCTCATGTGAACTGAGTCAGTTGTTTCACAGAGATCCTATGTTGAATTATGGGGATGAAGCTGGGCCTTCTGTACTGCCTAACCCCCCACCCCCGGCATCATCCTTGGAGCCAATGCTCCCTGAAAGTAAAGTGCAAAGTATCACGTATGAGGATGCTGAGTCTTTGTGTATTGTGGAACTGTATGATTTGCCTGAAGGAGAGACTGATGGTATGAGTCTTTCTGGTGTCATGCCAGAACTTGAGGAACACTATGAGAGTGCTGACTACCCTTCTTCAGTGCCAGAGTGTCTTCAAAATGAGCCACGTATTGTAGAAACAAAGACTATAGAGCAAGGGGCTGACAGTGCTCCCATTTTGGACATTCCCCTTCATGCAGAGGCACCTCTCACAAGTGATGAAATCTCCAAGACCCAGAGCTGGCTTTAGGGTTTTGGGGGCTCCCTGTAGGATTAGTGAAGTTATGGGGCCCTTCTTCTTGGCTCACCTTCACCTCATCTGTTCTGATGTAGCTCTTGTGTGCACCATTTTATTTCATTTTCAGTACAACCAGTGTTATATTAAATTTTTAAGGGGAGACAGCAGTGTTAGTCCTTGGGGCTGTTCTTGCCATCCCATCCATTGCTACACTTCTGCCTCATACCAACTGGATCATAGCTTGGTAAGGCATTTCATGACATCATGATGCCACATCAGAAGGAACTGCACAGACCTTTATTGCTGTTTTAAGAAGATAATTTTTTTTTTAATTAATAAGGTAAACTCCCTGGTTTGGGGCCCTCCCAGTAAGTAGGGGGCCCCCAGCGACCACAGGGTTTGCTGGTGCCTAAAACTGGCTATGCCAAGACCATTGCTGAAAGTACAGAGACTGTGGTTGTTCACCACAGAAAGACTGGTTGAGCTGTCAAGCCAGTGTGGTGCACTTACATAGAAACATAGAATTTGACGGCAGATAAGGACCGCTTGGCCCACCCAGTCTGCCCATTTCCCTACCTGATGGATAAGCTGCAGGTCCTAGTTAACCAGCAGCCTACTTCTTCCTACCCCCACCCCCTAGAATTGCCTTATGACTGTCCCATGCATGCTTGAATTCCACCACTGTTTTTGACTCCACAACCTCCTCTGGAAGGCCGTTCCATACATCCACAGCCCTCTCTGTGAAAAAATACTTCCTTAAATTACCTCTGAGCTGCCCCCCTTCTATCTTCAAATTGTGCCCCCGTGTTCTTGCACACCTCTTTTTTTGAAAGATGCTACCATTCTTGGACTTTGTTGATTCCCTTGAGGTACTTGAAAGTTTCTATCATGTCTCCCCTCTCCCTCCTTTCCTTGAGGCTATACATATTAAGCTCCTTAAGTCTCTTTTCATATATCTTCCGGTGCAGACCCTGCACCATTTTAGTTGCCCTCCTCTGGACAGCTTCCATCCTGTCTATGTCTTTGCGGAGGTTGGGTCTCCAGAACTGCACGCAGTACTCCAGATGGGGTCTCACTAGCTGTCTGTACAGAGGGATAATAACTTCCTGTTTTCTACTGGTGATGCCTCTTCCTATGCATCCCAGTATCCCCACAGCCCTCCTTGCTGCCCTCTCACATTGCTTGCCCACCTTTAGGTCATCTGATATGACTGCCCCCAGGTCCCTTTCCATTTTTGTTGTTGTTAGTAGCTCACCCCCCATTGTGTACTCTTCCCCTGGGTTTTGGTTTCCCAGGTGCATTACCTTGCACTTCTCAGCATTGAATCTAAGCTGCCATACATTTGACCATTCCTCTAACCTTGCCAAGTCCCTTCTCATCCTTTCCACTCCACCTTGTGCATCAACTCTGTTGCAGATCTTTGTGTCATCTGCAAAGAGACATACTTTCCTTCCAGTCCCTCTGCAATGTAAACATAAAGACATTGAAGAGGACCCGGTCTAATACTGAACCTGCGGTTTTACTACTAACCCCCTTTTTCAGAGTGGACTCCATTTACTATTACTCTCTGTGACCTATTCTCCAGCCAATTCTTTGCCCAGGCTGTCATCTTGGGACCCACTCGCAGGCTGGCTAACTTGTATATTACGATTCCTCCAGGAGGCCAGTGGATTTACCTCTCAATGTAATCCACAAAGGTGTTTATGTCTCTCAGAGCTCACTGCCCAAATTGAGCCTGACAGCCCATTCCAAGTTACTTGTTCTGCCCTCTCACCAAGGTGCCCCTGCCCCATCCAGCCCTGATAGGGAAGGGCCCCCTCTTGCATTGTTTAGAGTACAAGAAGTTATTACATGATTCTATATAGTAATGTTCAATTTACCTGTGTGAAATATGCATAATGTATTGTCAGAATGGAAATGACATAGTGGAGTACATTGAAATGTATACTAAAGTGACAAGTTATGTCAATTGATGAATCATATAGTACTTATATAGCATGCTAATGGTATAACTATCTTGTATATATTGCATTTTCAATGCTTTGATAGTACACACTTGACGCGGACGCCAAGTTTTTCCAGGCAGGGAAGGGTGTAACCCCCCTACAAATGGGGGTTCCCAAAAGGTCTTCCTTGAGCTTGCCTAAATGCTCACTGCCAGGCTGGTGTCCTGCGTTTTAGCAGTTTAAATGTGATTACACAGAGCCTGTATAGCCTCTGTGTACTGTCTCTTTAAGAGCTGCCTGATTGCTGCATAAGTAATCTGAGAGGGAGCGCTGTTGAAAGATGTAACTATTTGCTGAAAATCATTTAGAGTGATAATGATAATGTAGTTTGTCTAACCTGCCTTCTTTGTAGCAAGGACTGTTTTGTTTGTCTCCACTATCTTGGTCCTGGACTGCAAATTGGATCAAACAGTACTAGTGAGACCTAAAATGTAGCCAGACTACAGGAGCTGTCTGAAGTCAAAATCTGTAGGAATCGTAGTTTTGGCCTTTTTGTGCCTTTTTTGCGACTGAAGGAGGAGCTCTTGCTTTGACTGACAGCCAAATCAGCCAACCGAACCTTTTGGATCTGAGGGAATTCCCCAAGCTGCCTGCTGTTTAGGGCAGATCTAAGCTGGAAGCTGAAAAAGAAAGAGCGGAAGTGATTTTGAGAGCAATCCTGAGTGGATTCGCTTGGGAGAACTGTAAAAAGGCTGAGTTTTTGGTCTGCATTTCTGCCTGCTGCTCCTGAGAGGGAAAGAAGAGAATTATTTTGGACTAAATCCAAGTTTGTGTGACTAAAGTAAGCTACTGAAGTGGGCCAGGCTCAGCCTGAAAAGATCAATGATTTTGTTGAATGCGATTGGCCTGTCAGGAGTTCCAGCTACCCCTAAGCTCCCGGTGTGTGCAGAGACTTTGCTATTGTGACTGGGGAGCGCTTTGCCTGGTACAGTAGAATTCTCTTACATGTAAATGTGCTATGAGCTGCTAGTGGGTCGTGAGTTACTTCCCCACCGTGTGAACTGTGTTCTGCTTGCTGAAAGCTATATCCAACCCAAAATGGACTGCATCCGAATTTGTCTCCATGCGGTCTGGGCCTTGCCAGACTACCCACTGCACAGAGAAGCCATCGACGAGAGACCTGCCTTTGGACCAGCTTCCTGCTCCACACTTGAACAGGAACGACTCCTCTGTGACTCGTGTGGGCCCTGCTTCTCCTGGCATTCCAGATCAACCACCTGCAGTCTCGGTTTTCGTCTAGCCTGTGTCCAGTCTTGGGTATCGTGAGTAAATACCAGGGGTAGCTCCCTGCAACAACAGCTTAATCTGAGTGTGTCATCTGATTGTCCTGTTGTTTCATTTCCTTTATGAACTAAGCTCTCTGGCTCCAGATTACAAATACTGTGTACTGTGCATGTTGTGTTTTCCATCACAGGGCCCAAACCAGCTGCAATGCTGGCCAACCTCGGGCAACAGTCCTGGCTAGCCCATCTCTTCTCCACCTGGGTACCCAGAGGTGTGATTGTGTGGGGTGACTCAAAGAGCATGCATAACTGCTTGATTGATATAACCTTTAAGCTAATTAACCTGATTTTGACCCTCCCTTGTTCAAGTCCCCCTGAATAAATCAGATCTAACTTTTTCTGCATGTAATCTAACTGTGGTTCCAGTTTGTGCTCATAGTACTGTACTGTTGCTATTTGCTGTGCATAACCTTGTTTTACAGGGGGTCCTCAGGGTCGAGCCAGAGGAACCAGCCATGGTGGGAAGTGCAAACAGTGTGGGTACTTGTGTGGTGTACCAGGGGTATTATGAAAGTGATTATTGTATAGGGCTCAGGCCACTAGAGGGGAAAGAGGGGGGTTGCAGTGTCCCGGAGGGCTGTGCCCAGGTTAGCTTGACCACTACCAATCCTGACCTCTGGGTGAAGCCCCCCGTTTCAAAACCCAGACCCCTTAACCTGCTAATAGCCAAGCAGGCAGGGGTAGTAGCCCTTGGGATAGCGCCACCTAAGGGTTACAAGTGGTTTGTCTCTGCTGCTATCCTTATGTTAAACCACACTCTACAGTGATTGCAGGTTCCCAGGTGGCATCCCACCTTGATGTGAGCACCAGGTGCAGTATTGTCCCATGTTGAGTGGGCTTTCTGATTAGTTGCCTGAGAAAGGCCCTCAGCAGGGAATCCAGTATGGCTGCGAGGCTCCACTCTGCATCTGGCAGTTGAAGTCCCCTTCCAGCAGCACCTCCCCTTTTTTCTGCCATTGTGCTAATGGCTTCCCCAGTGCCTTATCCAGTTCTTCCCACTGTTTTAAAGGTCTGTAAATCACCCCAATTAGAATAGTGGATCCGGCTCCTGTCTCCAGGGTGACCCACAGTACATCAGATCCATCCTTTGCCCCTAGGTTCTCTTGTATTTCTGTCACTATAATACCCTCCCCCACTTACAGCACAACCCCCTCCACCCTTCCTCCCTATTTATCCTTCCTGAAGTGGGTACAGACTGGTATGGCCATGTCCCAGTCATGGCTTCCTGTGCACCACAAGATCCAGATCAGACACCACCATGATATATTTCAGGTCGGGCACACATTGCTCTCCACAGCTTGCTCCCACTCTGCCTGCAACCGCTTGCCCCCTTCCTGCCTTTGTTGCCACTTGAAACTTCCCTTGTCTCCCTCCCCCTTCACTACCTTCCTCGTGTCTTGCTTTCTCAACACCTCCCTTTTCACCTCTTCTTTTCTTGTCCACTTTGCCCCCTACTATGCTTCTACTGCCTTTAATTTGTGCTCTGGAGCGTTTCCTCCCCTTGAGCCCACTCTTCCTGTTGCTTCAATCTGTGTGTGTGTTGAGGGTGGGGCAGTTTATGCCTCTCATTGTGGTACTGCCTCCCCTCGTGGCATGTTTAAATGTTCATCAAAGTAACATCTAAACCTTCCAATATGGACTCAGGTCTCCTTCCTAGATGGATGCAGGCAATTACCTCTGTATAGGTTCATATCCTTCCAGGCTGGCCCAGTTTCCAATGAAGATGAACCCCTCCTCCCTGCACCATTCCTTTAACAAAGTGTTAAAGCTCCTTGTGCAAGATACCCTATTCTCCCACCTTCCCAGCTACCTGCCTTAGGCCCTTCCCTAGTTTCTTAAACTCTCCCAGTACTACCTAGGGTAGCCCGTGACATGTGCGACTCTGATTAAATGAATTGCAAAATGGTGACTCAATCATGATGCATGTTATGGGGGCTGCCGACGAGGTAGGGCGACCAGATGAGGTGGGTTCGCGCATGTAGTGACAGGATGTCTCTACATGTACACGCACATGGTGGGTGGGAGTGAGTACACACAGCGAGGGACAGGAGAGATTTTGAGGTGTGGTGCCACTGTGAGCTGCTGAGCAGGCCCCATGGTGTGGTGGGTGGGTTCACAGCTTGGGTAGACAGGGTGCTGGGTTTGGGTTCGGGCACAGGTATGTTTTTCTTGTGCCCGGAACCAATTTTTTTTAATGTTTTGCACCCCCCCTCGACATACCCACCTTGGAGTTGAGAATCCTTAAGTGGGGTGGGGGCAGCTCCCTCTATAAAACATTAAATTGTAGTTCGGCACCATTTTGCTGTGCTTTGGGGAGTCACAGCACCAAAAGTGGTTTTCAGCACTGTGACTGTGCCTTAACGGCAATTGCTTTTTAGCGGTCGCCATTATGACATAGAACCCTACCTAGCCCTATCCTTCACTAGATCATTTGTCCTCAGTTGGACAATGTCAACCAGCTCCCCACCTTGTCCTCCCACCCTAGCTACCCTTAGGATCTGCTGTTCATCCCTCTGAGCCGAGGCACCATGTAGGCATCTAATCTCCTTCTCTCCACCCCTTCCTGCTCCAAAATCTATCCCCCTGACAATTGAGTCCCCCTTCAGAAGCTGTTTTTTTCTCTGATGGGGTTCTCTACCTCCCATCTTGGGGCCTGCCCCTTGGAGGATCCCCACAACCTCTCTTGCCACCTCTATGGGTGCCTCCTTATGGCAGCCTTGTCTTGCTAGAATGGCAAAGGAATTCCCCTGACCAAACATTCCAACCCTCCTGGAGCCCATCACAGTCCAGTCTGCCCTGTTTTGTCAAGGCAACCCCTGGTGCAATGGCAGCAGCTTGTTTTGTTTGTTTTATTTATTTATACTGGTAAGTTCATGGGCCAAAGACCCATTTCATGGTTGACTAGTTCCACATAAACATACTGTTAAACCAATATATAATAACAAATATACATAATTCACAAATATAAAAAGTACTGCTCACAATTGATCTCAATACTCTGATATTTTACATTACATAAATATCAGACACAGCGTTTGCATTCACTTTCAAGAAGTAAATAGTTCCTAAGTCTTTTCCTGAGACACATTAATGATCCTTTCAGACTTTCTAAAATGGGTAACAGATGATTAAAGAAACAAGGAAGAACATACAATAGAGTTTTTGGCCCTTAGAGGTCTTCATCCTAGGTATTTCAAAATAAATAGAATCATCAGACCTTGTACAAGCAGAACTAATATGTCTCTTAAAAAGAGTAACAATAACCTCAGGAGCCCCATTTAATGCTATTTTCTTTGCCAACATACTCAGTTGTAGCTTAAAATGCAGGTCTAATGGCAAAATGCCTGCCTTCCTCAGTGATAGACAATGATGTGTCCTGGCTGAATGTTTTGTGGAAAATCTAGAGATTTGATTTAAAAGAATTTTATCTTTTTTTATTAGTCCATCCCCTGCAGCATAATAAATCATAAGACCATAGTCAATAGCAGGAATAAGAAAATTATTGGCAAGTGTTCTTCTAGTAAATGTTGCAAGACAAGGAGAAAGTCTTTATAAAGCCCCCAGTCTCTGATGTACATCTTTAATCAGACTACAAATATGTGGTTCAAATGTCATACCCTCATCTATTGAAAGTCCCAACTTTTTGAATTGTTGAACTTGTTCAATAATATTTCCCTGCACTGTATGTAGTAATAACTCAGTATCTGTTCTTTTTCATTGTCTTACCTTTTGAAAAACCATAGACTTAGTTTTCTTTTCATTCAGAACAAGTCTGTGTTCCATAAACCAATTATGGGCTGCCTGAAAATCAGCTGTCAATTCTTTTCAAACTATAGTAATATTTGGGCTGCTTGTGAGGATCACCGCATCATCTGCATAAAGTAATATATGGGAACTAGTGCAAACAGAGGGAAGAGTGTTTAAAAATAAACTAAACAAAAGAGGATCCAAAATCGACCCTTGAGGAACACCTAATGAAATATGTGCAGGTTTAGAAAAATATCCATCAATCTTTGTTACCTTTGTTACCAGCTTTGGTGGCTGCTGGGTAGGGCAAGAAGACCTTTGGATCCTAGCCAGCGTGACACATAGATCAGTGACCCCCCAACCTCGACCCTGAGAGGTGCGTGCAAATGGGACAGCTCATCAGTCTACAGAGTGTCTCTGAAAAACTGCAGCTGCATAGCCACTACACTGTACCACTCCCATGTCTGCTAATATTAGTTATTGTATAAAGGCAGTTTTAAAAGAACACTGATTGGCGAACTGGGTCTTTCATCCATGACTAAATCCCAGCATAACTGACAAATAAAGACCCAGTCAGCCGCATCTGCAAAAAAATCCATCCAACCCCCAAAAATCACAACATTAAAGCTGCCATATTGATTTCCCGGTAAACTGCAAATGCAAAAGCAGAAGAATAAAAAAAAGGACTGTAGTACATAACTGATACTCTGCAGCAGTCCCAGACCCACTTACAATGCTAAAGAACACAAAACAGGAAGAAATCCTTTCTAGCTGTTCCTGCTACTGCTTTCCGTTACCACTTCAAAATGCAGGCCGCACTTAGTCCTCGGTTCTCTTCCCAGTCATCCCGACATACAAGCAACCCCCCACCCACACTCCAGTTCCCTCAACCCCAGCAAAGGCATAGCGCTGTGAGGCCATTCACGATGTGCCACTTACCTGACGCTGCGCCCTTTACAAATCCTGTGCAAAAGAATCTACAATTTCATGTAAAGACCACCTCAAAAAAAATCTTTTGCAAAACTGGAAAGAAAAAAAAAACTGAGATCCTGATTGAGCTGTGCAAACACCACAGCACATTAACTCTCTAACACGCTACAGTGTGGCTTGCTAAAAGACTGGAAAAAAAAGAAATACCACAGAAATACCAAAGCTCACTCATTCTGTCACCCTGCATTATGGGTTTCTCATGCCTCTCTCAATCATTCATCATATATGACACTATCTTCCTCGTGAAAAAAAAAAAGAAGGAACTATTTAACATACAGAGGAAGGATATTACAGATAAAAACAATTTAAAAAAATCTGTTCTCAAATAGAACAATTTTAATCATTATTTTTTTTTTAAATCGTGAATTCCTACAATTGTATAATCGTAATAATCCACGCCAGGGTGTGGGTTTTGTTGATATTTACTCATGCCTGGTGTGGATTTCACCAGGTTTGAGTAAATCCCAGTATAACCCACACCCTGGTGTGGATTATTTAATCAATATACCAGTCCAAGGTGTGGGTTATGCTAGGATTTACAATGCCTGGTGAGTTGTTTGGTCACGAGGCCGTGGGCTGAGTGAGCAAAATGCACCAGGCATTGTAAATCCTAGCACTAAGTCACATCCTGGAGGGGTATATTGCGACTATACAATGCCCCTTGTATTTTTTTTGTAAGAGAAAAATAAAAGAAAATATAGGTTGTTGTCTATTTAAATGATTTTTCTTTCAATATATTCTTACTCCAGAAAATATAGTTCTTTGTTGCTAGGAGAAATTTTGAGTATCGTGGGAGGATGGTGTGGTACCCAGGACTGGAGGAAGGCGGATGTGATTCCCCTTCACAAAAGTGGGACCAAGACAGAGGCAGGAAACTACAGACCTGTCAGTCTGACCTCCGTGGTAGGGAAAGTGATGGAGTCACTTCTGAAGGAAAGAATAGTTGAGTACCTAGAGGTCAGTGGAGCACAGGATCCAAGGCAGCATGGGTTCTGGCCGGGAGGTCATGTCAGACAGATCTAATAGATTTCTTTGACTGGGTGACCAAGTAGTAGACCAGGGAGGGGCTGTGGAAGGCCTACCTAGACTTTAGCAAGGCATTTGACACAGTCCCACACAAAAGATTGATAGTCAAATTAACCAGCCTGGGAGTGGGTCCCAGGGTGGTAGCCTGAGTAAAACATTGGCTGGACAACAGGACACAGAAGGTAATTGTAAATGGAGTCCACTCTGAAGAAAGAGGCGGTTACTAGTGGGTGCACCGAGGTTCAGTATTGGGTCCAGTCCTTTTAATGTCTTCATCAGTGACATTGCAGGGGGACTGGAAGGAAAAGTATGCCTTTTGCAGATGACACAAAGATCTGCAACAGGGTTGATACACAGGGCGTGGAAAGGATGAAAAGGGACTTAGCAGGTTGGAGGAATGGTCAGACGTGTGGCAGCTAGGATTCAATACAAAAAGTGCAGAATAATGCACCTGGAAACAAGAACCAGGGAAGAATACACAGTGGGTGGGGAGCTAGTAACAACAACAAAACAGGAAAGGGACCTGGGGTAATCATATCAGATGACCATAAGGTTAGCAAGCAATGTGAGAAGGCAGTAGGGAGGGCCGGGGTATACTGGGATGTATAGGGAGAGGCATCAGCAGCAGAAAACAGGAAGTTGTTATCCCTCTGTACGGACAGTTGGTGAGACCCCATCTGGAATACTGTGTCCAGTTCTGGAGACCCCATCTCCTAAGGACATAGACAGGATAGAGGCAGTCAGAGGAGGCAACTAAAATGGTGCAGGGTCTGCAAGAGAAGCCGTATGAGGAGAGACTAAAGGAGCTTAATATGTATACCCTTGAGGAAAGAAGGAGAGGGGGACATGATAGAAACTTTCAAGTACCTCAAGGGAATCACAAAGTCCAAGAGGGTAGCATCTTTCAGAAAAAGAGACTTGCAAGAACAAGGGACACAATTTAAAGATAGAAGGAGGGCGGTTCAGGGCAATGTGAGGAAGTATTATTTCACAGAGAGGGTAGTGGATGCATGGAACAGCCTTCCTGAGGAAGTTGTGGGGTCTAAAACTGTGGGAGAATTCAAGAATGCATGGGACAGACATAAGGCAATTCTTGTGGGGGGCAGGAAGATAAAGGCTGTTGGTTAACTAGGATCTGCGGCCTATCCTGTAGGTAGGGAAATGGGCAGACTAGATGGGCCTAGCGGTCCTTATCTGCCGTCAAAGTCTATGTTTCTATGTTTCTATGTATCCCCCCCCCACCCCGACATGTGTCAAGAATGTTGCATTTGTAAGATTTTTTTTATAATGTTTAGATATGTGGCACAAAAAAGCATTGAGAGATTGATGTGTGAAGAAGGAAAAGAGAGAGAGTGAGAGAGGTAGTTACCCATTTGGTAGTATGATTTGGCTGGTAAATAGAGATGCTATGTTTTTTTAATGAAATTGGAAGACTAGCAGAGCTGAGGGTTTCATTACAAGACCCGAGTGTACTGTGTCCAGCTTTTTTTAAGGTGATGAGGCTTTTGAATTTGGTGTGTTTGATGCCTTATGACTTTGAATCATGAAATGCTACATTCCCTTTTGTGTAGTGTGCGCATGTGCAGCACGAGAGTCCTGGTTTCGTGCAGTTGACTGCCTGTTGAGGCAGTCAGTTTATTTTACTGTTTACAGATTCAAAGATGTATTTTATGTTACATGGGGACATCATGATTGGTATTGTGGAACGCATCTATCGGGATTGCAATGGAGCAGAAGTACAGCTAATAATGATACAGCTGTGAGAGGTGAGTGGGAAGAAGCGGTTACAAGAAAAAGAATTGTATTGAAAGTGATGGGGGTTTTGATGCATTTCAGTAACTTTTTGTTTACTGTTTGTGTTTTCTGTGTTGTGCTCTTGTGGGACACAGCACTTCAGTGTGGGTTACCATGCATTGACGTCTTGGTTGGGACATAGGGTTTTATTGGGGTTGCCATCCATTGCCATGTTTGCGAGTCCTGGCTTTGTAGTGGTCGCAATGATCTTAGGGGCAGTTCTTGATGAGGCTGACTGGTGACTGGCACCTCTTCCTATTGGTACTGTGGAGGATTAACAATGGGCAAGAGGTGCCAACTGACTAATCAGACAGCTGTATTCGTGTCTCCCACTGTATAATGCTTAACTCCCTTATGTTTTCTGAATATAACTTGCCCCATTGTCTCTTCTCTTTGCTTGCTCCTTTCCCAGTCACATTCTCTATCAGGATCTACTTGTACTCCTTATCCTAGATACAGTGTTACCTGCTTTCCCTTTAAATGGTTGCTATTTCAAGGTAAAGCTCTCCATATGTGCACCTGCCTTTTTACTCCTCCCTTTCGTTAACTTTTCCCTTTTGCCCTTCATGAACTTCTACTTTACCCGAGAGCACACCTCTCAACCTTTTGACACTAAAATGAGGGACCCAGATACTCAAAATGAGGGACACTGTGGGAGGGCTTAAGCCCATGGTTCAATGTGGGGAATAGCTCCTCCTACAGCCTCTTCTTAACCCCATCACTAACATACCTCCCTTGCTTTGGGAGTGTTTTTTTGTCCCTGAGCTCTCTGTGTGGCTTGTGTGGCTGTGGCTTCTCTCTCCTTCTCCCTCTCCATGCTGTTGTCTCGTCTGTCCCTCCCCTCTCCTGTATGTTTCCCCTTCCTTCCTCATTGATTCCAATTTTTCCCCATCTGTCTTTCTTACCTTCTTTTTCTCCTGCATTCTGTTTAGTCCTCTGCTCCCCTGCCTGCTTCTTTTCGCCTCTCTGTTCCTCTCCCCCACTTGCCTCCATCTCCCGCTTGTGTCAGAGTGATTCCCCTCCATTTCCTTCTCTTTAGGCTTCTGCGTCTGCCCTCCATCACTTCCTCTCATCCACCGGTACATTCCCAGCATCTTCAAGTGCCTTGCCATACATCTCCCTGGGACTCGCTCCCATGTCCCTCTGGGAGCATCCGCTTCCAGTCTATTCCCTGCACCCCATCTCTATTTCTCAAATATTCACCCATCGTATCATATCGTTTCCACTTCTCATTCGGTTGCAATGGTCCTGGATGGTAAACATCTGAGTGTGGGTGTGGGGGCAGATTGGGAGTGAAACCGAAGGACAGACAGAATTTTCTCAGCCATTGCATCACAAGTATTGTATAACATTTGTGTACAGTTTCACTGGGCTCCATGTTTTCCCGGGATGCTGACTCCTACCACACCTGTGCCTTCTGCTGCTCACCTTTGCTCCGCTAGGCAGATAAACGCCTTGCTTGTCACAAATCATTCAAAGGAAACCCAACAATATCTCTATGGTAGTGTTTGTGTGTTCTTTTGGTCCCTGCTGTTTCCCCCTCCACTCATCTGTTCCCCTGTGCCACTGCACAAGCTCTATCTGCTCCACAGCACAGCAGTTCAAAGCCTTCCTTTCTCCTAGGCACATCTCACTGACTTCTGGACCTGTGATACCCCAATCATTGAACCAGCTGTGAGCCGTGTAACTGTCCTCTTAGTTATGTCTGCATCCAGCTGCCATTATTGCATAACATTATTTAACCAGACTATACTGTATTTCAATGTCATATGGAGTTTCATTTATCAACGTTGGTCTCATATTGTAGTACCTGCATTGCTTAGGTGGCAGACCAGAGCAGCTCTGCTTCACTTTTCACTCCAATTTTCTCCCAGACCACCACTCATCTGACTGCTGACAACTCCTCACATCATATTTACATAGCCGTTTGCTCTGCTGGACTGTTGCTTAGCAAATATGTTGACCCTCTAAATGGCCAGCCCCCTTCCTCCATGGCTGTTACCAATTAATCAGATCAATACATGGGCATTTGCCTACCGAATGGCATGCAGTGGCTCCCCATACCACAAATACTGCCTTACTCAAACTTTATCAACACCTGTGTAAACTCTAGTTTTATGTATGCATTTACCATCCTTCCCGCTCATCTAGTTGGATGCTGGTCGCATGCTGCACATCATGGACTGACTTGCGCTATTGCTCCTGATCTCCAGGACACTACCGGAGGGGGGGGTTACCCCCATTCTACTGTCTCTAGGCTTGCTCCCACTTTACCGTCCCTGCTACCTATGACCTCAGTCACCTACACTCACATCTGTACTCCTCCCTGCTCTATGCATTTGGTTATGGTAGGATCCCCCTCTGCACCCCATTTTTAGTGCTTCCAAATCAAGATCCTTATTTCTACAGATATCCATCCCATCTTTCCTTCATCTGTCCTACCATATCCATGTACCATTCCTTCCTTGCTGTCTGCAATACAATTTCCTCATGTGCTCTCTCCCTACAGCAGTATTCTGAGGTTCCTGCCAGCTCATACAAGCAGTATTCTGGACTCCGTCCCTAACTCGCAGTTTCTGAGGTGCTGAGTGAAGGTAGGCTTCCCCTGTCTACCAGGGATGGGATTTTGTTACAATCACTACCTCCTACTGCTTAACTGACATCCTCCATCCCTAACTCTGCTTGGCAGCATCAAGTGCAGGTTAGCATGCCCCAACTACCAGGGATGGGAGCCATGTCTGCAATCTACTGTATCATACCATGCCTTCTCTACCGCATATTAGTTGCTGCTTCTCTTCAGAAACGGAACTCTTTTAACCATGTACTCTCTTTAATCTACCTCTCCTAACTACATCAAGTCAAGATCATCTCACCTTGACCATCACAGATGGATGCCTGAGTTTACGTTCCACTGCTTCAAACTTACCCATACTCGACCTGATACTGGATGCCACTACCCTTCTGGAATAAGCCATTATTCTAATTGCCTTCTCAGTCCTGCCTTGCCTGCGGCCTTGAATCAAGGTCCTACCACACTGCCTTCCGTGGCTGGGAGCCTGAGTCTGCTTTCAATTGTTTCCACCCTCCACATCTTCTACCTGATATGGGTTGCTGCTTCCCTTTGGGAACAGGACCTCTATAACCCATTTGCCTTCCACCTCCCAACTCTGCCTACTGGCACCATATGCCAGTCTTCACGAACTGACTACCTGGTTTGGTTGCCTGTTTATGTGACTCCACAAGTTCAGTACCATCTCTGTCTCATACCCGGTTACCACTCCCATCTGGAGCGAGTTCTCATCCACTCAGTTGCCTCCATCCTCCTACCTCTGACTGATGGTATCAGATACTGGATATCTCTCCTCGATTACCAGGACTGAAAGTTCATTTCTGCAATTGACTATATCACCTTTCTGTGTTCTTTACCAGACCAGCTGTTGCTGCTCCCTTCTGAATCATTTACCATAATTTGCCTTCACCATCATACCTTATTTGGCGTGTCGTGTCCTGGTCATCTCACCTCAGCTACCTCGGTTAGGAGCCTGCATCTGTACCCAAAGGTTCATCCTTCTACATTTTCTATCTCCTACCCAAATACCACCTCCCTCCAGAATGAGGACCCCTCTGCTCTGAATTCTTACATCCTTCCTCACCAGTCTCCATCATGCACTTCCATGTACCATCATACTCGACCCCCCTTTGGCCTTCTTTCCCTCAGAATTTAGATCTTGCCTGCGTTTTCAGTCTCTATCTCACTCCAGTTCAACTGCCTCATGGACTTCCTTGCTGCAGTTCACCCCTTCCATGTAATGTATGAGTTTGTTTTATTCTTCAGATGAGGGAACCTCCTCCTTCATAGCTCCAGCACCTTCCATCTTTTCCTCTCATCGTTTGAAGCCTTTGTCAGATGTGGGACTCATGTATCTCAGCTCAGTTGCTCTTGGTGCTTGGCTTCACTCCCTGGCCTTCAGTGGATCTCTTCTGGTACCTTGCTACAGCCTTTCTGCATTCCACTGCTGTTCACTGGTGAGCTGACCCTGTCCTGTTCCTCTCTGCTCTGTATGTCACCCAGCTTTGCCTAAGCCATCTCTTTCCCGAGATCATTCCTCCAGTCCAGTAGGATTCACTCTGGACTTTCCTTCCACCCTTTGGTAGCTGCCTTTTCATCTCCACCTTGCAGGCTCAGGGGTTTCATCCTGCTTGCTGTTGCTCTTTTGGGCATATTATCCTATCTCTGACCAGTATTCCTACCTGGTCAATTACTCCTCCAATTTATCCATCTTGTACTCCTACTCTGGCCATTCTAACAGTTCCCATCCACTACTCGATTGATCACTTGCTCATTACTCTTGAAGGAAACTACTTCTAGCAAATATCCCTTGGATAACATGCCTCACAGACTCTTACATAAACATATAGTTTTATATACTGCCTAATCAGCTCCTCATGATCGTTCCTGGAATATCATTCAAATGGACAATAGAAAGATCTCATCCATCTCAATGGAATACACCCTATGAATCCTATCTATTCAATCACTGTGACTTCCCTGTCTACTATGTCTCTCTGGCTATCCTTCTACATGGAAAGGACTTAAATCCTTCTGTTATGCTCCAACTTTGTAACCATTATCACTGCTATGTATACCGGGAATCGCAAAATACCTAATACCACTACGAGCATCATCTGTTTTACCTTCTGTAGCCTCTCCTACAAACACAGACTATGTGACCACATTACTTGACTCCTGCTTTCTCAACAGCCATTGCTTGTCCTAAGACTTTCACAGTTGCCTTCCCAGAACTTCTGTCATTGAATCTCTCATGCCTAGCTGCTCTACTAATGTTATGCCATCCAGACCACTGTTTTCTAGCTCCTGAACATCCCCATACCTCATATATTCATCTGCATTTATCTATCCTATTGCTACCAGTCAAATTAGCTGCCCATCCAGCGGTTCTTCTAGTCTATCCTTCATAAATTATCTCCATTACTCTCTCCAGTGAAAACTTTCACTGAGAACAGGGTCCTCCAATTCTCATTCCAGAAATCTGCAGTCATTACAGCGAATTCACTATCCCAGTCTTGCCTCCCAACAAGTTTTAATCAACCATAATACTAGGATCTTCCGGAGTTTTACACTACTTGACTTCACTACCAACCCAGCCTATGGACACTTCCAGATATCCACTTCCAAGCTTATTTTTAAGTATTTAGGCATCGGATTACCTGTAAACCTAACCAGCCATAGCCACCTCAGTGCATCCCATGGGCAATTACACCACAGAAATACCCACATTCACTTCAGCCAGCAGAACATGTACAAGTATGGTTACGACATTAATGCCCAAACAAGCTATCCAATTCCTTGTACTGAACTTCCAATAATTTTCTATATATATATATTTAGTTACCAGCTGGACTATATATGCATATCTTTCTGTATTTGTCCAAAAATCACTTATGGCATTTCTCTTATCAAGCACTCAAAGACTCTACTCAACTTCTTCTTCCACTTCATGGATACTTATTTCACAAATTATCACTCACCACTGAATTCCTTAACTCCAGAATTTACTGTGAACGTCAAACCTCCCACAAGTTGGATCATTCACCTATGACTTCACAAATCATTGCATTCCCACCGTTCACTGTCTGGTAGCATATTGAGCAAATCATGCTATCTCTGCTCATTATGTCCTTGCAATCCATTTGGACAAGCATCCTTCATTACCTAGAAAATCTGGACTTTGTTTGCCCTTCTTTGACTGGATCTGCTTCACACTCAGGATTCTACCACTCCTTCAGAAAAGACCTACTTCTTCTATCTCAGGATTGTCCATACAAACTACTGTACATCATCCATGGATCGAGGATGAACCACCATCTTTCTTAGAAGTTCACCTTCCTCAAATTAACTATGGTTATTAGAACCTAGGTCCTTCTCCTCTTAGTATGCCCAGAGGATGGGCAGACCAATGGCCATGGGTCCTCAGAGGTTGTCTCCAGTTGGGGGGGGTTTCTCTCCTGAGTGCCAGCGGTCATACTCTCTGTGAGTTGGAGGAGGTATATTTTAAGGCTTTCTATTCCCAACAAATTCCTACTTATATACCTACTACTCAAGGGTGGGAATAGAGCAAAGCCACAAAAAGTACTACAAGGTACACAAGCACTAACACCCCACGACTATTCCCCAAACATTGAAACCCTCTTATTGAGGGACACAACCTCAAACATGGAGTTACAAGCTCAGAACTCTGTGGAAACCATTGTGTTTACCTGTACAAAGCTTATTTTTGATTTTATATTTTATTATATTATTAATCTCTGTATTAACTTCTGAATTTACAGCACATTCTTTGCGAGGGAAGTATTTTTTCAATAGGAACAGATGAGAGACAGAGCAATTTTGAGGGGTAAAATGAGGGCTGTCCTTCATAATCAGGGATAGTTGATAGGTATGTTTCCCAGAGAGGGTGCCTCCTACACTCCCACCTGTAGCTGTTTATCTGCCTGCTTTTTTCCCTGTAATTACCCACTACCAGGTTTTCATAGAAACACAGATGATGACAGCAGGAAAAGACCAGTGATCCATCCAATCTGCCTGTAACACTCTATCATACCTCAAGACTTTTTTGTCAGTACTATCCACCCCCTTGTTCCCAGTTTTACTACTAACCCTCTGATTTATTACTTGTCCCATTACTCTGTCACAACCTTGTTTGAAACCATTAATCATTCTGGTGACCACCACCTACACTGACACAATGTTCCATTGTTCAACCACACTCTCTGTAAAATAAAACTTTCTTACATCCCTCCTGAACACCCCCACCACCAGCTTCCACTCATGACCTTGTTTTTTACAGTAGATTTGCTACACCTGTTAAATAGCTTCTCACAGTTCACCTTGTTCATTCCTTTCAAGAACTTTAACGTCTGTATTATAGCACTCCTCTGTTGTCTGTTCTAGAGCAGGTACATGTTCAGTGACCTAAGTCGTCTTCATACTATCTGCCCTGCTGGCGACGTAATCATTTTGGTTACCCCTCATTGCACCATCATCTGCCCTGCTGGCCCTGAATTATTTTAGTTACCCTTCACTGCACTGTCTCCAGCTGGTTCTTGTCTTTCCCTATATCAGCACTCCAGAACTAGTCCAGTACTCGTGTTGTGGTCTCACTAATAATCTATAGAGATATAGGAATACCTGTTTCCTGCTATTGTCAAAATCCTTCCTAATACATACCAGCATCCTGCTTGTCTTACTGTAGGCCTTGTTATACTTGCTAGATTGTATGAGTAAGTCACTTATGATGACTCCTAGGTCCCTTTTCTCATAAGTAGTGCCTAGATTAACCCCTACCATCCAATACTCTGCTTTGGGGTTCTTATTCCCTGTGTGCATCACCTTGCAATTTTTGGCACTGAATTTCATCTTCCAAACCCTGGACCACTTCAGTAGCTTTTGCTGATCTCTCTGCATCTCCCTTACTCCTCCTTACTTTCTAAACTACCACAGAGCTTGGTGTCAGTTGCAAAGTAACACATCTAGCCTTGTATTCCTTCTCCTTTGTTACTGATGAATATTTTGAAAGGATTGAACCCAAGACTGATGCCTGTAGCACTTCACTGATGACAGTTCTCTCCTCAGATTTGGATCCATTTACCACTACCCTCTGTTGTCTCCCTTCCAACCAACTTTCCACCATCTAACTATGTCCATTGCTGCAAACAGATCTTCCAGCTTTTTAAGCAGAACAGCAGAGATGTTAGGTACTTTTACTTTGCTCACACACCAGGGATGTCACACCAACTCACAAATTGCTGCTTTCAAAACCTTTATTATGGTGCTATGGGCAAGACATCACTGGCAAACAAAAGCTTGATTCATCTATGGTCAGAACATTCCAGCACTTTGCCAGTAAGGCTTTGTCAGGGGTAGGGTTCTGGGTTAGGACCTCACATTCAAATACAGGTTCTCTGCCAATCAGATTCAACATTACATGAATAATTTATTTCTTGTTTCATGCATATTCAGAACCAAAGAGGAGAAAGTAAATGCTCTGGTGTTACATTGTGGTGAAGATACAAAATCATGATAACCTACTGTATATTTATATAGGTTATTATTTAAAAATATACAACCTAAAAGCTGGGCATTCAGTTCTCCTTGAATGGAGTTACAGGTTGCGGAGAACTTCAGGAGCATTTACTAATTAATTTTATTTCAAATTGACTGATGTTAAGGTTATTAGTAAAGTAGTATTCTCCTGTTAGAGCACTGTGACTATAAAGGATCCAATGTTTATAATAAAGTTATCATTATAAGGCATTAATGCTTATTTCACTAAATTTCTGTTGTTTCCTGAATGGCGAAGTAGAACTAAATACCCAGACTTCAAATGGCCTTAACACTTCTCTCATTTCTAACCCATTCAAACCAAGCAGTGCAATTACAAAATAGCAATAAAGGAACAAAGTACAAAACAAATTGCTATTAAGTGGGTTCACATCTCTGATATAAAATACGTTATTCTGCTGACAAAACTAATAGTCATCCTATTACTCATACAGAAAATTCCAAAAGTCTGAATGGATGTGTTCTATATTAATGTTTTTCATTCACAAATTATTTCATAATTTAGATGATAAACATAAGTTTGACATCATGTTGCACTTGTCCACAACTTTCAGAGACCAAATACCATCTTTTGATACAGAAACAATGGATGAACTTAGCGTGACTTCATTCAGTAGTGTGTTTAGACCACCATTAGCTCTGCCTGCTGCAATCACCCAATAACACTGACCGTTTATTCTTTAGCTCCAGTAACGGTGTGGGGATCTGGCTGACAGATGCCTTTACCTGATCGTCACTTTTTCTTCTAAGTGATTTCTGTAAAAAAAAAATAAAACTAAGAAAATGTATCATTTCAAACTTTCTTAATGTGAATATTATTCTTTTATCAAAACAGCTATATGTAATGAATATTCTGATACACAGCACATAATCCAAGAGATTACTTTACTGTAAGCGGGGGGTGAGGAGGGTTCTGAACCATCTAGAGGTCTGGCCCATTAACTTCTCCCTTAGGACAGCAAAAAAAGGTGGGGAACCAATTTATGGTTTCAGGTCCCATTGACAGCACTGAGTGAAAGGGAAGGGGGTGGAATTATGTTTTGTCCTTGGCAGGACATAATCACAAACTATCACAGTTAGAGAGCTGGTCAGATGTTTCTTTTAGCTGACTATCAAAAAGCCTTAAGATCCCTTTCATTATTTAATCTGAATGGTTTTAGTGTGTTGACCATAAAGATTAATCTGCTCTCTATCTGGAGCAGACTTCTGAGTCTATCTCCTCCTCTTCTCTGGCTTGGGTGCTGGCACAGCCCTTCTCTCACCTTCTTGTCAGCTGCTGTATGAGTTGACAGCGAACATGCGTACATTATACTGTATATTGTACACATGCTCACTGTCAGCTCATATGGCATCTGGCTGAGGAGCTGTGAAGAGGGTCATGCCTGACAATGCATTAGGATTCTGTGTTTGTGTGTGAGGGGGTGGAGTTGGATAGAAGGTGTTCTGGGTGTGGGCAGGGCAGGTGGGGGGCCTCTAGTCTGGACCACCAATGCTTGCCAGTCCATTTGTTGATGGGCAGTTTGGGGGCAGAGGTGGGGGCATTACTGAACACCTGGGACATTATATGGTACATGGGCTGCATGATCTGGAGGTGGGGGTGCTGCTAGATACCAGAGAGATGTCTTACAATTATGGAACAGTTAATCAGGGGATAGGAGCTGCCACTTGACACCAGGGAGAGGTGTATAATATATGGAACTGGTGATCAGGAGGTAGAGGGTGGCACAAGACACTGGAGAGGCATGGGGTCATAATGTCATGGTCAAAACTGTGCACATCAACAATGCTTCATGCAAAGCAGCATGCAGAAAAATAATGTCGGTACAAGATGCCACCCACCACAAACAAAGCACACACCATAGGAATATCTCAGTTTTTCAAGGGGCTCCACCTAACCCCCACAGCCCCCAGATTATAATCAACTCCAGGGATTGTGGACTTTGAGGGGAAAAATCAGACAGGGAAATTTTTTTTTCCAAACAAAAAAGCCACAACAGAGTGGGACCTGGGGAGAACCAAACCAGAGCAAGGCCCCTGATGCCACCAGGGGCAGGTGCTCTAGCCACTCCACCATGGGAGTGGCTCAGCCAGGCATTGCCCCAGCAGCATCCTTCACCTTCCTTACTGGCAGCCTGCAGCAACAGGTATAATGGTTCTTACCACATGCTGAAACAACCCTTGTCACCATAGAACCGTTAGCCCTTCTTAAAGTGCTATATTTCATGCGGTTCTTTCTGCACTATATTGACCTGGTACCCATTGGATGGAGGTTTACAATATATGGAACAGGTGATCGGGGGTGGGAGGTGACACTAGACATCAGAGAGAGGTGTGCAATATACAGAATGGATGCTCAGGGGAGTGGATGCCACTAGACAGCAGGGAGATGTCTTCCAATGATGGGATGGTTGATCAGGGGCTGGGGGTGCCATTAGACACCAGTGAGATGTCTTCCTATCATGGGACAGACAATCAGGGGTGGGGTGCCACTAGAAACCAGGGAGATGTCTTACAATTATAGGACAAGTGATTGGGGGACAACTAGACACTAGGGTTGCTTTCTTAGGCATCCCCAGGATGGGCACTAAAGGGCCACCACTCACCATGCAAATAAGCCCATAATGAGCATGCAAATGTACTCTTAGTGCCTTGCATGCCCAATTGGCTAATTGGCATCATGGTGTGGCTGAATATAGTCAATCTGGCTCCTGGCACTGTCCTGTCCAGGGATGTTATTCCCTGTGGGCTGGATACAGCCCAGGTCCATGTCAGGGCGGTGCAGTTTGACTTAGTACTGTGCTGGCATAGACCAATATTCAGCTGGATAGCATCGATTCACTATCTGACTGAATATAGCAGCCTCTGGATAAGGCTCTAGCGCAGCATGAACATTTGCATTGGGCTTGTGCTCCAATTTGAATATCGGGTCCTGGTGTCTATTCTGCACAGGTTGTTTTTTTTTAAAAAAAAACATTTTCTTTACATTGCAATCTGTGTTTTATTATCACATGTCAATGTACCAACAAAAGTTCATTACCAATGAAAAACACAGATTCCAGTAAATGTATAGTTTCCCTACTTCTCCTTAACATGAACAAAAATAATTAATTTTAAATGGAATACAAAAATAATACAACAAATAAAATCATGGCCCAGAACTGTGACATACCTTCCCCCCATGTCACAAAATATGAAAGAGTGAAAACAAGCTAAGTTTGCTTCTCCAGAATGAAATAAAAAAAAAAAACTATATTTCTCCTGCTCCTCATGGTTGGTAACTGAGTTTACAATGGGGAAAGACGATGACAGGCACTGGAATACACAGAGTATAATCTACAGTATAACTAGCCAACATATATACACCAAACTTGCAGATTTGCTAAAGATTTTGCTTAGGAAGCACCTGCATGTGTTTAAAGTTTTGCTTGAAAGTACCGTATCCACAGAAAGCTCAGAGTTCATTAGGAAACACTGCAGGGCACATTAGTTCCCGGATTGCACTAAGATTCAATAAAACCGAGTACCAGCAGCATTGCCACTGTAAAAGCTTGTCAGTTCTTGTGGTCGGAAATAATTTATATATGAAAAGCCCAGTCAGAGCCCAATTACTACAAAAAATACTGCCCACATTTATATTTGATAAAACTTGTCAATCAACAGTTAATTATGATCAGACTTAAGTGCTGGTGCAGGTGGAAACTGTGATAATATCAACTGCAAGCTTGCATCCTGTTTGACAGTTGTAATTGTGGCTTAATTATAAATAACTAATGTTGTAAAATTAAAGAAATCCTAGTCTGAAAATAACTTGTCATTTGTGTAAGTGCTTAAATCAAAAAAGCAGCAAAGCGTGATTAAAATCAGACCTACAGTACTGTATCATTTTATTTTAAAACAATTCTGACATCTTCACATTTACTTTTTGATTATACTTTTCCTTGCTGGTCCATCGCCAAAGGGAAAGCGGAAATTGTTAAACCAGGAAAGGCGCACTAAGTTAAAGATTGTTTCCAGTTGTGACCTGGGAGCACAAGGACGTTAATTGACTTGCTCAGGGTCACATAGTATGCAAGTGGGGGCTGTGGGATACAAACCCAGGTTTCCTAGCTTGCAGCTCACAGCCCTAAACCACAGCACTATACTGCTTCCTACAGTACAGATTGCTGTGTGAACTGTGTAGGGAAACTGACATGAACTTAACTTAGCAAAGTGGTACCACTGCTTCTTGTGGCGCCAGGGGCTGCACCTTGCACCTGGATTGTTGCAAAGCCAGCAGGAGGAAAGAAGCTTGACTATTCTAGGGTACACTCTCTTCCAGGGAGGGAGGGCTGTGTGATCTGCTGCACTACCGCCACCTGGGTGACTATAAGTGGCTGTGAAATCTAGAGGCCAGCAGTGTGTACTGGTATGAAAAAGTGTGCACAGTTGATGTGTCAGGCATGCTGGCACCTGAAGATACAAGTGTGCTGTCATAGAGAGGAACAGAAGGGGTAATGGCCTCTAGTTGGGCTGGTGACACTCTATCTCTCCCTCCCACACTCAGTTGGGCTTCTTCCTCTAGACTCCTTGGATGGCCTTGGGAGGACCTCTATTGTGGGCTGCTGAACTATGTGGGGAAATTGACATGATGCCAATGGGAAGTAGAGGGGAGGACCCCATCTCTGGAAATAGGGCAAGCCAGCAGTGTGTCACAGGGAGCCCCTGGGTCCCAGGGAAATTCATTCAGGAGGAACCCCAAGGATGGTTACATTATACTGATGATAGCCAGTGGAGCTTCCTGTTGGCAGGTTAAGGGCAAGAAACGCTGGAAAATAAAAACAAAGATTATCATAGTCCACCAGTTCATAAATAGTTGTTGATGTCTTAAATTATTTTGTTTTCTGGAGAAAATTATGGCCGCTCCCACTTTTATTTACATTACTCCAGCTTGCTGTCCTTCTGGCTGATGAAATCAGTTCCTCTACATTCTACACAATGCTTCCGTTAAGACAGTGATTATTAGCTATGAAGGCAGCTGAGCTGCAGCCCTTGAGCTTACAAATCCCTTGATAATTATACAGCAGCTGGGGAGCAAGCTTAAAAAACTAAGAAATATGTGTACACTGCACAGGATATGAAGCAAACAGAAATGTTACAGTAGTGTGTGTGTGTTTAATACTTGATTCTTGAAAATTGTTTGGCATAAGAATGTCTTATGAATGTCAGATGGAGTAAGCCATTAGGGCTTTGCCCCGCCCCACACACTTTATGGACAAGAGACTATGACTCAGAGTATACTATGTAAAAGACGCTAGAATATTACCAAGGGAGATATGAACCTGTTTAGGTTAATACCTGTGTAATCTTGTTGTCAGTTATTTTACATGACAATTACACTGTTGACAATGTGATGATATGAAAATGTGTTGTCATAATTGCTTGCTCAATAAAATATAAGTTTAAAACAAATAAAATGCTGCTTTAAAATCAGCAGCATATATCCATGAAAAATTTCACAAGACTGTTACCAGTACCTCCCGCCCCATTGAATTTCATTGATCGAAGATGTATTTCATAAAGGAAAAATAATGGGATTTAATAGGGACTAAATCAATTAGCTAATGGCAGGGATAATGGCCTATTGTCATTCTCTACAGGTCTCTGATAACTGGGGAATCTGCACACCATGCATCAAGGCAATGGATGATAGTACTGTGGAGGGTCAGTTTAGCTTTGGGTGCATTTTGTGTTGAAATCTTGGATTTCAGGAGGGTGGACTTCAGGAAAATGGGTGAGGTTCTAAGGAGCAATCTGGTGGGCATCAGAGCAGATATAGGGGTAGACCTAAAGTGGTCCATCATTAAGGAAGGAATACTGGTTGCCACAGATGAGTGTGTTAGGCTCGGGGGGAAGAACACAAGGGCCAAAGCACCCAGATGGTTCAGTTCTGGGGTTGCCAAGGCAGTAAGGGAAAAGAGGTTGGCCTATAGAAAATTCAGGAAGACCAAGAGAGAGCTGGATAGGGAAAATTACCTAAGGTTGGCTAGTAAGGCAAGTAAGAAAGTCTGGCGAGCAAAGGCACAGAAGGAGCGTCAAATAGCTGAAGGAATTAAGAAGGGGGAGAAGGCTTTCTTTCACTATTTAAGTGAGAAAAGGGACAAGAAGGAAGGGATTGTTAGGCTTAAGAAAGGTGTGGAGTGGGTGGAGGATAATGGAGGAAAAGCAGAAATACTAAATGAATACTTCTGTTCTGTCTTCACCAGGGAGAAGAATGGACCAGTGCCTTCAGGAGGAAAAAGAGGAGCAGGGGGGATGGGAACATAAACATAGTGATAGAGGAGGATAGAGTGTGGGAGGGTCTGCTGGCATTGAAAGTGGACAAATCACCAGGCCTGGACAGAGTACATCCAAGGGTACTAAAGGAACTTGCTGAGGAGCTGGCAGGGCTGCTAGCAGACCTGTTTAATAGTTCCCAGGAATCAGGCATGGTACCACAGGACTAGAGAACAGCACATGTAGTGCTCCTTCACAAAAGCAGACCCAAGGATGATACAGGGAATTACAGACCAGTCAGTCTGACCTCCATTGTGGACAAGCTGATGGAGACCATACTAAAGGAAAGGTTGGTGGAATATCCAGAGGAACATGGTCTTCAGGATGAGAGGCAGCATGGGTTCATGGGGGGGGGGATCATGTCAAACAAATCTGATTGACTTCTTTGACTGTGTCACTAAGACAGTAGACAGGGGCCAAGCGGTAGACATCCTCTATCTTGATTTCAGCAAGGCCTTTGAATCTGTGCCCCACAAAAGGTTGATCAGGAAGTTGGTGGATCTTGTAGTTGGGAAAAAGATGATCAGATGGGTGGAAAACTGGCTGAGGGACAGAACCCAGAGGGTGGTGGTGGGGGGAGAGTTATCTGGCACCAGAGAAGTAACCAATGGGGTCCCACAGGACTCTGTGCTGGGGCCGATATTGTTCAATGTCTTTATCAATGACATTGGGGATGGCATTAAAGGCAAAATGTGCTTTTTCACAGATGACACCAAGCTCTGTGGGAGAGTGGACACAGCTGAAGGGATAAGGGACATACAGGAAGATCTGGAAAAGCTGGGGAGGTGGTCCAGGATCTGGCAACTTGGCTTCAATGCCAAGAAATGCAAAGTTATGTATATTGGAGCCAAGAATCCCAGGACAGAGTATTACCTGGCTATCTGCATCAGAGGAGGAGAAGGGCCTGGGAGTCATGATCACTAGTGACCTGAAGCACTCCACACAGTGCAAGAAAGCAGCAGCAAAGGCAAACAAGATGCTGGGATGCATAGCTAGGGGGATCAGTAGTAGGAGAGAGGAGGTTATACTGCCCTTGTACAGGGCACTGGTAAGGCCGCATCTAGAATATGGAGTGCAGTACTGGTGCCCACACCTCAAAAGGTCATTAACCTGCTGGAGAAGGTACAGAGGAGGGCTACAAAGATGATAGCTGGTCAGCAGGGCAAGGCATACGAGGAGAGGTTGAGGGCACTGAACATGTACTCCTTGGAAGATAGGAGAGAGAGAGGGGACATGATTGGGACATTCAAGTACTTGAAAGGGATAAATAAAGTTGATAAGGAGAGTCTCTTTAAGCTGAGTGGCAACCATATCACAAGGGGGCACAGTCTTAAGCTAGAGGGTGGAAGGTTTAGGAGGGAGGTCAGGAAGCACTTCTTCACAGAGAGGGTGGTGGACATTTGGAATGCACTGCCAGAAAAGGTCATCTCGTTGAATACGGTGGGTAGCTTTAAGAGAGGCTGGTATAGGCATAGGGAGAAGGTAAGAATCATGGGTAGGGAGGATGGGAGGAGTGGGGATGGAAGGCAGGGACATTAGCTCAAGCTGTGGACCCTGCAATACGAGCAGACTTGATAGATCAAATGGCCTTCTTCTTGCCGCTTCCTATGTTCATATGAATGTGGAGTCAGGTGGGTGGGAATAGCAGCTGATGTGCCTCTCAGGCATATATAAGGCAGGGAGGGACTAAGGTGAGCCTGGGAGCCATAAATATGCATGCTATCTACTGTACCTTTCATTTTCCTTCAGTCACTGTTTACTAGGGAATCCATGTCTCATGGTAATGGAAGAGAGTGCTGGAGAGGTGGGTTTGGCTTTGGGGCTATTTTTGCTGCAAGTGGGGATGCATGAGGAAAGTCAGGTGGGCAGAAAAAGTGGCCCATGAACCAATCTGTAAGGTGGGTTAAATGTTAGGGTTGGGCAGTGGTCTCTTAGTCTTTCAAATCAGAGCTCTGGTGTGAAATTAAGCTCAACCACCAGTGGGCAAGGTGGACCTCCCATCGGCTGAGGCCTATTCTATAATGCTAACTGACAAAGTTGTCTGCCTTTTAAAATAGGGTGCACTGCCTGATTGGCTCGCTTTAAATAAGATGCAATCCCCAACCAATGTACTGTTTATTGATGCACTGCCTGATGGACTCAGTTTAAATAAGGTGCAGAATTCAGTCAATATTCTGGTGGTCAATGCACAGCCAGCTAATGGAGACAATCATAAATCTCCTGAACAAAAACCAAACCAAAACTAGCTGCTCAACCCATGCAGTATCACATACATTAAATTGCTTTTCTTATTAGGATGCTGCCGACTATGGCATACACAGTCAAAACAAAACAAAAGATCCAGTGCACACCCTCCCACCCCAAAATTGGTAAATCATTAAATGTGCCTTCTGCCTCGAAGGGCTACTCACTTATTTCATCCCAAAGGGGGGAAAAGGGGTCTCATAGTCTTTCAAATCGGAGTTCTGGTGTGAAATTAAGCTCAGCCACCATTCGACAGGGTGGACTTCCCATCAGTTGAGTCCCTATTCTTGGAGGTAGTGTAGCGTAGTGGTTAAGGGCACTGAGCTGCAAACCTGGGGACCTGGGTTTGAATTCCATCAGCCCCTGCTTGCATACTGTGTGACCCTGAGCAAGTCATTTCACTTCCTTGTGCCCCCAGGTCACATCTAGAAACAAGCTCTGGCTTACTGTGTCTTCCTTGTTAAACAATTTCCCCTTTCCCTTATTCTAAAATGCTAACTGCCAAAGTTGGCTGCCTTTTAAAATATGGTGCACTGCCTGACTGACTAACTTTACAGAAGGTTTAATGCTTTTAAAATAAACTTAGATACATACCAAAATTGGTAACATCCGGAGTTAACAAAATACACCCACTAAGAGTGGGAGACACTCACGTTGGGCTGTATGCCTTCTTGTGTCTGGACATACTGAGTAATACTGAGTAAAGTGCAGTCCCCAGCCAATGTGCTGGTCAGAGGAACAGTTAGGTCCAAGAAAAAGCCTTTCACCAGGTACAAAGAAAAGCAAGAGGAGGAGGAATGGGGGTAACAGATATAAAGTAGGGGAGTAAAGAGCATGGTCAGTGAGGCAAAGGCAGAAATGGAGCTGATCCAAAAGGGTGTCAAGGGTAGAGAAAAACAATTCTTCAGATACAGTGGCGTGAAAAAGTATTTGCCCCCTTCCTGATTTTCTCTATTATTGCATATTTGTCATACTGGATGTTTTCAGGTCCTTAGAGAAAATGTAATATTAGATAAAGGGAACCTGAGTGAACAAATAACACTTGTTTTATTTTTTAATTTCACTTATTTAATGAAAAAAAGTTAACCAACACCAACTGGCACTGTGTGAAAAAGTAATTGCCCCCTTACACTTAATAACTGGTTACACCACATTTAGCTGCAATGACTGCAACCAAACACTTCCTATAATTCAATATCAGTCTTTCACATCGCTGTGGAGGAATTTTAACCCACTCTTCCTCGCAGAACTACTTTAATTCAGTAATATTTGGTAGGTTTTCGGCATGAACTGCTCATTTCAGGTCCTGCCACAGCATCTCTATTGGGTTTAAGTCTGGACTTTGACTAGCCACTCCAAAACTTTAATTTTACTTCTTTTAGCCATTCTGATGTGGACTTGCTTTTGTGTTTTGGATCATTGTCTTGCTGCATGACCCAACTATGCTTCAGCTTCAGCTGACGGAAGGACGACTGGACATTCACCTTAAAAATTTTCTGGTACAGAGCAGAATTCATGGTTCCTTTAATTATGGCAAGTCATCCAGGTCCTTAGGCAGCAAAGCATCCCCACACCATCACACTACCACCACCATGTTTGACTGTTGGTATGGTGTTCTTACTGTGGAATGCTGTGTTTGCTTTACGCGAGACATTATGGGATCCATGTCATCCAAAAGTTCCACTTTGAACTCATCTGTCCATAGAACATTTTCCCAAAAGGCTTGTGGATCATCCAGGTGCTTCTTGGCAAATGAGAGACGAGCATTTATGTTCTTCTTGGTTAGCAGTGGTTTCCGCCCTTGCTACTCTCATGAAGCCCATTTTGCCCAGTCTCTTTCTGATTGTGGAGCCATGAACACTGACCTTAGCTGAGGCAAGAGAAGCCTGCAGTTCTTTGGATGTTATTTTAGGATCCTTTGAGACTTCTTGGATGATTTTACGCGCCCTTGGAGTAATTTTGGCAGGCCGCCCACTCCTGGGAAGATTCACTACTGTTCCAAGTGTTCTCCATTTGGAGATTATAGCTCTCACTGTGGTTCAATGGAGTCCCAGAGCCTTAGAAATAGCTTTGTACCTTTCCAGACTGATAGAGGGCAACACATTGTATTTTGATCTTTTCAGGAACTTCCTTTGATCATGGCATAATGTGTTTGTTGAATCTTTGTGCTGGCAACGTGACTCTGATGGTAAGGGTCAAAATAAGTGAGGTTTATATTGAGCAGGGCTGGCTGTAATCAAGCCTGGCTGTGTTCAATCAGCTGACTCTAATTATCCCTTTAATTGGGTTGATTTAACTAGGGGGCAATTACTTTTTCACACAGTGCCAGTTGGTGTTGGTTAACTTTTTCATTAAATAAATAAAATAAGTAAAAAGAAAAGTGTTATTTGTTCACTCAGGTTCCCTTTATCTAATATTATATTTTGTCTAAAGACCTGAAAACATCCAGTGTGACAAGTATGCAATAATAGAGAAAATCAGGAAGGGGGCAAATACTTTTTCACGCCACTGTATATTAAGGAACAAAGAAAGAGGGAGGAGTATGAGTATTGTTGAGCTGTAAGATGGGGAGGGTACTAGATGAAGATGAAAAAAAGCAGTTGTTCTTAATGATTATTTCTGCTCTGTCATTATAAGTGAAAACAGTGGGCCTCTGCTTGAAAATGGCATCAAGACAGTTGGAAAGGGCATTCCTGAAATAAGTCAGACAGTATTTACCAGAGAAAGGGCACAGAAGGTGCATGAAACCCTGAAGTTAGATAAAGCCCTAGGGTCAGATGGGATTCACCCAAGGGTGCTGAAGGCATTGGCGTGTAACTGGCTGAAGCCCTAGTAGGGCTGTTAAACAACTCAGTTCAGAGAGTACTATTTCCTAAAAAACTGGAGGGTAGTGGACCTAGTTCCACTATACAAGGGAGAAAAAGGAGCAACCAGAGAGTTACAGACCTGTCAGCTTTACCTCTGTAGTGGGTAAACTGATGGAGTCATCAATCAGAGAGCACCTTCTGAACAACCTAGACAGCAGTGGTCTACAGGATAGTAAATAGCTTGGGTTTGTGGCAGTGAGGTTGTGTCAGACCAACCTGATCGTTTTCTTTGACTGGGTAATAAAGGTACTAGATTAGAGCCATGCTCTGGATATACTCTACTTTGATTTCAGCAAGGTATATGACTTGATGCCACACAGAAGACTGCTAAAAAAGCTGGAGAACTTGGGTATATCTAATGACACAGTTATATGAGATGGAAACTTTTTTGAAGGAGGCTCAGCAGAGGATGGTGGTAAAGGGGTCAAATCAGAAGAGAGTGCGGTCACAAGTGGAGTGCCACAAGGATCTGTTCTGGGTTCTGTCCTCTTCAATATGTTCATCAGCAACATTGGAGAGGGTATCTGGGGCAAGCAGTCTCTTAGCAGATGACACAAAACTTTGTAGTAAAGCAGATGGCAACAAAGGGATCGGGGATACAGAGGGATCTATGTAGGCTAGAAAAGTGGTCTAAAGTTTAGCAGTTGAAATTCAATTACCAAAAATTCAAGGTTATGTACTTTGGGAAAGAACAAAACAGAGTACTGGATAGGAGGAGTTCAACTGAAAATTTCAGCAGAGGAAAGGGACCTAGAAGTCATCACTAGTGACTCCCTCAAACAATCAAGCCAGTGGAGCAAGGCCTATAATAAAGCTAATGGGATTCTGGTGTGTATTGGAAGGAGTATTGACAGCAGCAAAAGGAGGTACTACTACAGGTACGTCTATATAGGACACTGGTGAGGCTGCACCTGGAATATTGTGTTCAGTTCTGGAGTCCTCACCTAAGGAAGGAGATGGATAGGCTAGAGACAGTGCAACACACTGTGACCAAGACGCTTCAGGGCCAAAAGGACAGATATTATGAAAATGGTCTCAAGGCACCGAACAAATACTCACTGGAGACCAGGTGGGGGGGAATACCATTGTTACAGCGATGCTGTATGTCATCGAGGCACAGATCAGGAAGCATAGGAAAACCAGGAGCAGTTGTAGAATTCACCAAAAATAGTTATTTACACTAGCAGTAACATAAAGAAATAAACTTGTTCAGTATAACTATTTACAAAGATCAAAAAAACAGAAGATCCATCTCAGTTTTTTTCAATCTCTGTGTCCCTTTTCTCTCTCTCAAGTAATTGAAGCTCAGCTCTGTTATAAGTCCGCCCACCCCCCCATTCTTAACAAGCATCCTGTTCTTGTATATTTCAGGCAGGTGCTGTAAGAACACAGTGTGACTGACCTGAGGCCCCTTCTCCACAGCTGTTCTGCAAAAGGCTTAAAAAATTGCACTCAGGTAACCTCTACAGTTTTCAATAGCTTTCTGCAATCATCTCAAACCACAATTATATACATTTCAAAAATTATCAGTATGTAATTTCTAAACAGAGGGATCCCGATGTCAGTTACATTTCCACACAATGATCTGCATACATTTTTATATCAGCAGATATGCAGGGAAGGAAAAGACAGACAGCAAGTGAAGACAGAGACAGGGAGAGGCAAAGAATTGTGAGACTTTTGGGGTGATCAAATCCTAGGTCTCACAGGGAAATTTGGTTGTGCAACCAGACAGACAAGAGACAGGAAAGGAATAGAACAGAATAGATACCTGCATTCAAACTCTTTCCATAACAACTGGAACAGGGTCCTATTCCACCCTGTCACACTGTAACAATGAATCTCCTACAGTGATACAACCAGTTTAACACCCGTAATGTCGAACAGCTTGTCGGAGCGATGATTGGCTGCTCGCCCCATGAATCCCCCCATGAGATATACATAGGTACTAATCCCCCCACAAACAATAGGAAAGTGCCATGATGCTTGGGATGCTGCAGCCATCCATTGACAGATTTGCCAAGCAATGTGGTCATCTGCAAAATCCTGTCACTGTGTTGGACTTCAACAACTTTGTTGTTGAACCGGTTTGGTGAAACCGGGGGGGGGGGTATGACAGAGACATTCAAGTTGCTGAAGGAATAAACAAGGTGAACTTCAGGGAGCTATTTAGCAAAGTACAGAATCAAGAACCCGAGTTCATGCATAGAAACTGGTGTGGTGGGTGGCTTAAGAGGAACGTTTTATTTTATGGAAGGGGTGGTGGAACCATGAAACAGTCTTTAGGTGGAGGTAGTGGGTGCCAAGATTTTAAATGGTTTCAACCATAGTACAGAGAGAAGGGTTTGGTGGTTGCTCCAGTTGTAGTAGAAAGGGGAACAGAGGGTGGATCAGTGGGAAAATAATACCCCATATGGACAATAGATCTGGGGGGCAGATTGGGAACTCTGTGCAAACCAGATGGTCCTGTGGCCTTTTTCTACCATCATTGTCTATGCTTCTATATAGATGACCACTTCCACTGGAACCCTACTTAATTGTGACATATGTATCTGTTTTAAATTGGAGGATCCTGGGCTGTCCAACAATTTTGGTCTTTGGTGACCTAATACACCCACTGTGACACCAACCTCCTTACTTACAGCCAAAGGGTGGAGATTCACTGATGGGAACAGTGGTGATCTGATGCAACACCCCTAATCTGGAAATTTTGTACGTTAGGCTATCAGTACCCTATCTAATATGAAGATTAACAATATTCCCTTTAAAGAACATTAGGGAAGACTTCCAGTGATGTTACCAGACTTGATAGTTGGAAGACTGTAGACCTCCATATCAACAACCCAAGAAAATGCCTAATAATTCACCAATTTATTGCTAAAAATACATTTCAGTTAAGGTATTCTTCACTACACATCAGGACGAAGCTGGGACACTTAAGAAAATCAGAAAATATTGAAGATGATCATCGCTGCCAAAGGGATGGTGGCAGGAGAAAGGGTACCACTTTGTAGGGGACTGGAAGGATTTCTCAGACAGGAGGCTCTTCAAAGTTACGGCCTTCACTTTAATACTTCAGCTTAATACTTTGGTTTAAGACTTCGGTCACAGGACAGCAGAAGGCCTTGGCCCATGAGTGCTGCCCCCCACTACTCAGTGTTGGTAACCAAGGTTACCTTCCTGAATGAAAATATCCAATTTAGCTTTAAAAACTGACAAACTGGATACATTTACCAAATGCCCTGGCAACTGATTCCATATTCTTTTTTAAAAAACAGCTTCTCTTTATTATAGACAAAACAAAGTCACATTACAGGAGAGTAAAAAAGGAACATTGAATACAGACCAACAGATCTGCAGTACATTCACTTTAGTAGATATTGCCATTATCTACCACTTTGTTATATCTTGATGTTCAGTTTTATAGACCTTTACCCCCTTGAGTTAGTTCCTTCCCCTGTACCATGCCTAAACGTACTGACTTTCTTCACTTTCCACATGTTTCCTGGTGCAGCTATCTGTGTGAGGGCTGAGGCCTTCCTTAAGAAAATTTACCACAGAGAAACCTGTAACATTAATAGGTGACTCAACTGGAGTCAACAAGTGTGGGTTGAGGAGACTATGCTGTTGTCCATGTTTTATGTCCCTTGGGATGGCCCTTCTAGCAAGGGGGGTGCATAGTGCTACTTTTTCCAACTTATCTCATTTAGTGAGGTGGTGTGGTTCACCCAACTTACTTGATCAATATTCTACTGGTCATCTATGTTTTCTCCTAGGTCTACTGCCTGGGCTGGAGTTTCTATTCGGTCCCCTCTCCCCCAACTGCTCCTTTTGTTTATTGGTGATGAGCCTAAGTTTCACTGTCAACTCCTCCATTCATTTTATGTTTTCCACCCTAACTCTCCATGAATCAATAGATGGGGGGGAGGCTTTAAGCTAGTTGACCATTATTTCCCTCTGTGCTGCCAGGCATAGTGCCCTAAAAAGACCCTGCTCTCTGTTTTTTCCCACTGCTGAACTTTAAAGCCCAGGAACATTGAATTGAAGTTAAATGGTATTTATGTCCCCCATGTATGGTTAAGAACTTGAATTGTAGACCAGAAGGCCACTACCGAGGGGCAGAACTAAAATATGTGGAAGTGGGTTCCAACTTGGCCACAGCCACTACAGCAGAACTCCAAGTTCCTGCCCAGGAGGGGCTTCATAAATTAGGGGGTATGGAAGAACCAGGTTAAACAGTTCCAGTGGAATTCCCTCCAGCCTGAGAATGCTGTGGTCCTCCACCCTCTTCCCTAGACTAATCTCCATTTCTCTTCTGGGATTGGGGTTCCCACCTGTTCCTCCCATTTCACTCAAAGGCCCTCGAATTGAGTACAATAGTCTTCTTGGAGTGCTTTGTAGGCCATCAAGATCCATTTGCCCTTTCTGGCAAGCTGGACTGACCAATGTAGGAAGTTTTCCAGCATTGTGAAGTCTCCGTTAATTTTAGAAATAAGATGGTTTGATACCAGGTAGTGCCTCACCTGTGACAACCTGTGGAAATCAGCTTTAGTCAAGGCATACTTGTATTGAAATGCCATGAATTAGACCACTGTTTCCCCTGTATCAGATTCTGGAGTCTCACCAGAGATAGTGTTCCAACCCTGAAATCGGGGGTCTGTTCTAAGGGGCGCATAAGGAGGGTCTCCAATAATCATGGTGAGGGGCCTATTCTTTCTGGGGTTTTCTGATTCCATATTCTTATTGTCCTTGGGACAAATGAAAATTTCCTAAGTTCTGTTTAAGGTAACGTTTCAGTCAGTTGATGCTTATGACCTCTCAAATCATATTTAAAGTCCTTGTACACTAGACCTAGATCTGTCATTAATACTGGATCTTCCAAAATCTTAAAATAAGAAGCAGCATGTCCCCCCTACCCCCTAACTCTTCTTAAGTTCAGGCACCATAGGCTAAACGTCTTCAACCGTTCATCGTATGACATGCCCTTACAACTAGGAATGAATCTGGTAAATCTCCTCCTTGCTCTCTCAACCATCTCTATATCTTTTTTTAGGAATGGGCTCCAGACTTGCAACCAGTAGTCCATGTGTGGCTCAATATAGGTCTTGTACAGGGGTAGAAGAACCAATCTAGATTTAGAAGAAAAGGACCTACACACACAGTTCAGCAAGTGTTCAGTTTTTGTGGCCACCTGTCTGCAGTGAGCACTGGCCTTGAGAACGTTCCCCACATAGAGATTCAGCTCTGGCTTGCTAACCATCAACTTTTCCTCAATGCCAAGAAGACTGTCTCCATGAGCTTTGGCACAAGGCAGAGGCTCTCTAGGCTTCCCTCCTTATTCACTTTCCGCAGCCTTGATGGGACTTTACTTGAGGACACATCCTCCTTCAGGTACTTAGGTGTTTGGTTGGATCAACACCTAAACTTCTCTGGAAATATTGATGTCATCCAGAAAAAACTGTCCCCCAAGCTTGGTGCCCTGTTCAGGAACCGTAGTTGCATCCTTCCTAGGGATAGGCGTGAACTTGTTCAAAAGATGATACTGCCCATTTTCTACTACTGTAACATAGTCTATGGTGCTGCCACTAAGTCCTCCCTGGCCAGATTGGACACCCTCTTCAGTGCCTTCTGCCACTGTGCCCTGGATGCTCCCCCTCGCACCCATCACTGTGATCTTTATCGTGCCCTATCCTTCTCTCTCTTACAAATAGGCAACTTTCCCACTGTGATAAATTCACCTCCAAGCACTGGTTGGGTGAGCTCCCTTCCTACCTCACCTCCTCCTTTGTAACACCCCCCACCATCCCATTCCCTTAGATCAACCGACTCTTGTACCCTGGTTGTCCCTCACAGATCCTCCCAAATCGGCCAATCCGGTTCCCTCTCCTACCCCCCAAGGGGCTTGTATTTCTGATCTACTCCCTTCCACCACCATCCTATAGGGGTATCTCTGGGACACTGCCTGATCCCCTTCTCTCTGGTCCCACCAGTCCCCTTGCAGGGCTTCTCGCATCCTGAGGGGGTCTCCAAGGACATGACTCTTCCCCTCCCCACTTCACCCCTTCCTCCCCTTCCCCCTTTATCTTTCATGTAAACATTTGTTTACTTATTAACTCAGCACTTATTAGTGTCCACTCTTTCTGCATGTTATGTGCAACACTGTTGTAACACTGTTTGTAACATCTGCCTACAACTGTATGTTAATGTTGATCTTGTAACTTGAATGTTTAATGACTCATACCTATTGTACCCCTTCCCCCTAGGTCACACCGGGAGACGAGCGACTTTTTTCTCAGTGTGCCTTCCTGGTGAAACATTTCAATAAATAAATAAATAATAGATACCAAGGCCCCTCTCAGCAGCTACAGATTTTAATTTAGTCTCATGTATTAAGTACTCTGACAACCATTATTCTTTCAAATGCCATACTACGTTTTATGTTGTGCTAATGCTGCCAATAACCAACATCTTGACAATGTAGATTTAGAGCACAGTCACTGTTGGATGAATGCAGGGCATGCATCAGTAGCTACTTCCCTCATTCCCCAATCAGCCAGCAGCAGGCACTGACATCATGCATCCCTAATGTGGCCACCAGATCTAAGAGGTCCTCTACAATGCAGCGAGAGTGCAACACGCCTCCCGACATGCAGGCAACATGGCGGCAGTGACTGCCACCACCACCTGTCACAATGCTGATGGGGAAGCCCACTCCCTGTCGGCATAATGCCCCCCATCCCATTTAAAATGTAGGCCGAGGGGGTTCCCAATCCCCCTCGGCATCATGCATCCCCCAACAGTCTGCCTTTGCCGATGGGAGGCCCAATCCCTGTCGGCCTTAATTCCCCTTCCCCATTTATTTTGCAGATGGGGGAGCCCACTCCCCATCTACATAATGGCCCAGGTGCCCAATCCCCCCTTGGCTCTTGTCCCCCCCTTTCAGTATGTGCCAATGGTTGTGCCCAATCCCCTGTCGGCTATGGCATCCCCCCAAAAAAACACTTAGGTGGCACACTGGGAGCCCACCCCAGCATGCCAAATCCCATGAAAAGGAAAAACAGTACCACAATTTTTTTTTTTTTAAACCTGTGAAAGAAGAAAATGGCCCCTCCAGGTCTTCCTGCCCCCTCACATAACCCGCACCCACCCACTGCACAGCCTGCCTCCCCACACACACCCTCAGCCCATACTTACCTCCGGAGTCCGACGCAACAATCTTCAGTGGACCGGGAACACGTCTGCACTCTTCAAAGCTGACTGCAGACTGAAGTAATGCCAGTAAGCTTCATAATGGCATACTGTAAATAGGGTTTTTTCAACTTTGGTGCATTTCTCAGCCATTTTTGGAAATTTTGGCACCAAATGTTCAACATAGAGTTATTGGGACCCCTCCTCATGAATTCAGGCTCTGTCATGGTGTTATTCGGTCCCAAAAGATGATTTTGTGGTCACTGCATGGAATCACCTTTCGGGACTGATTAATGAAACGACAGTGCCACTGTTTATGAGGGGGGCTCTCAAAACACCTATGTTGAAAATTTGGTGGAAAAATCAAAAAAATTGCTGTTTTATGAGCGTGCATTGATCAGTTTCCATGCACGCTCCTAACTTTGTGAATTTGTAATATTTTCACTCCAGATTTTCAAAATTGGCATTTTTCCACACCTCCTTATGAACAGTACAGCTGTCATTTTACATATTCTGGCAGAAATGTGTTTTCACATGTCCGGCACAGAATAACACAGTCGCTGTGCGAAATCAGTTTTTGGGACAGTTTGAGGAAATGACAGTGACACTGTTCATGAGCAGAAATCCTACAATGCCTATGTTGAAAATTTGGTGATGAAATTCCATAAAATGACACTGTTATAAGTGTCGTTGAGCAGTTTACATGCACCCTTGTAACTTCAAGAATTTGTAATATTTTCATGCCAGATTTTCAATACTGGCATTTTTTCACCTTATGAACAGTACAGCTGTCATTTTTCACATCCTGCCCTAAATGTGTGTTTCGCACCTGTGGCGCACAATGGCGTGGTCACTGTGTGAAATCAACGTTTTGGACAAATTAACAAAACCAGTGCCACTGTTCATGAGGGGAGGTCCCAAAATGCCTATGTTAAAAATGTGGTTAAAAAAATCCCAAAAATAATTGGGTTACGGATGTGTGTTGCACAGTTTCTATGCATGCTCATGACTTCACCAATTTTTTATATTTTTACTCCAGATTTTCAATGTTGCCATTTTTTTACATCTCCCCAACCTGTGGCACACCACTAGTCACAACACCCTCTGGTGAAACTATGCCATTGATTCTTACTGTCTGCCTTCTATTAGAAAGCCATTCTTGTATCCATTTAACTAGGTACTGTATATATACTGTAGAATAGTGGATGGGCAACCATCAACAACAAGGTTGTGTTTCCATCAAGGGAGTTGATGACATCATAGAGCCCTCGAAAGCAAAACTCGAGAGGTCTCTATGATGTCATCAACTCTCGAGATGGAAACATAGCCTTAGTTGTGGATGGTTGGCCATCCACTGTTTTGTATAGTATAGTATATGGTTAGTCCTTATTGTACACAGCTTTCTTAATCATTACCTTTTTTGATTTTCTGGTGCTGCTCTTAATCCTGCTCACTCTGGCTTTTCCTGCCCCCACTTATTTCATCTTCTTAGTCAGACTGTATCAGGCCAAGAGATCTCCTTATGCTGGCTTTGCCCCACCATCACCATATAGCTTAATTTTTAAATGTAAATTAAAAAAAAATACTTTTTTTGTGACACAGAGCAGTTTATGGCTGTTTGCATGTAACTGTCTGGGTCTACAGTTCAGCGCTCGCTAAACCACACCACCATGTTTTGTGTGCATTTTCCAGTGGGTCCTCGTCCGGTAAGCCAGTCAGATGGGAAGACAAGGTCAAAAAGTTGTTGTACTATCAACGTGACAACAGAACGATAGTACAACTTTTTTGACCTTTGAACTGTCCTACAACAACAATAAGAAAGCCACTGATTTCCATGTCCAATAAGGACTAATCTTATACTATATATCTATACCTAAGTGAAGAAGCTTAGTTACCAAGATTTTGTATGGGATGGTATCAATTGCTTTTCTGTGATCTAGAAATAACACATCCACCTCTCCTCCCTGGTCCATGTTAAGGCTGACATAATTGTAAAAACTGATCAGATTAGTAGCACAAGACCTATTGTTAGACAAGCATTTGTCAATGCTGAATGTTTGCTTGCTGGCATTGGCATTGGTAGTGTAGGAGTTACAGAGCTGCATAATAGGAATGGCAGTGAAGTATTGAACTGAAGCCAACCCCACCACCACCCTGCAGAGAGTGACAGACATTGGGGTGTGCCTTTGGGTCATCTGGCATAACAGCCACACCGTTTCGCCACACCCTACCCTGCAGACACCGACAAGTGTCACGGTGTGCCTTGGGGTCCTTGGCCCTTATGCGCACTCCATTCCATTAGGAAATACGGTGAGATGGGTGCGGTATAGGAGAATGGGGTGAACTTTGAGGCCGAAGAGGCCCGCGCACATCTCGATGCCTCTCACTGGCTGCAGGGTGTGGAATGGTATGATTCATTACAGGCGAGAATCCCAAGTCACAGCCCTGATGCCTGTCATTCTCTACAGGGTTGGGCATTATGGTGGAAACCTAACGCCTCAGACATTCGTTGGTATTTTCACTCCAAATTTTAAACATGGTTTTGTGACCCCACCTCATGAACAGTGACAATATCAGTTTGTTAGCCAAAGCTGCTTTTGCACAGTGACTACGGCATTTAGCACCACAGGTGCAAAACACATTCGAACAGGATGTGAAAAATGACAGCTGTACTGTTCGCGAGGAGCTGTAAAAATAGCAATGTTGAAAAATCTGCAGAAAATATTGAAAAAACTGGTGAAGTCAATGAAATGCAAGTAAACTGTGTAATCTATTAATCTGTAATGTAATTAGTTTGTGGGATTTTTACAGCAGATTGTCAACACAGTCATTTTGGGACCTCTGATCATGAACAGTGTCACTGTGATTTTCTTTATCTGTCCCGAACAATGATTTCCCACAGCGACCATGCATTCTTGCGCTGAAAGTGTGGAAACACATTTCAGCCATGTTATGAAAATGACAGCTGTACTGCTGTTCATAAGGAAGTGTGGAAAAATGCCACTGGTGAAAATCTGACTGAAAATATTAAAATTCATGAATCCTACGAGAGTGCAGTGTGGAAACTGCTCAATGCTCACTCGTAACACAGTCATTTTATGGACTTTTGTCACCAAATTTTCAACATAGCCATTTTAAGGCCTCTGCTCATGAACAGTGTCACTGTGATTTTCTTAATCTGTCCCAAACATTGCTTTCACATACCGACTGCACCATTGTGCGTTACATGTGAGGAAACACATTTTGGGTGAGATGTGAAAAATGGCAGCTGTACTGCTCATAAAGAAGTGTAATAAAATGGGAATGTTGAAAATCTGGTGTGCAAATATTAACAATTAGCAAATTTGGGAGCGTACATAGGAACTGCACAACATGTGCTAAAACAGTCATGTTTGGGAATTCTTTCACCAAATTTTCAACATAGCCATTTTAAGACCTCTGCTCATGAACATCACTGTGATTTTCTTAATCTGTCCCAAACATTGATGGTGCACACTGACTGCACCATTGTGCGCTCCATGCAGGGAAACAAATTTTGGGTGACATGTGAAAAATGACAGCTGTACTGCTCATAAGGAGGTGTGGTAAAATGGCAATGTTGAAAATCCGGAGTGCAAATATTAAAAATTTGTGAACTTGCGAGCGTGCATAGGAACTGCGCAATGCATGCTCGTAAAACAGTCATTTATAGGAATTTTTTCACCAAATTTGCAACATAGGCTTTTTGAGAGCCCACCTTATAAACTCTGGCACTGCCATTTCATTAATCAGTCCCGAAGGGTGATTTTGTGCAATGACTGCAAAATCACGCTTCGGGTCCGATTAACGCCATGACAATTCCAGAATTCATGAGGAAGGGTCCCAAAAACCCCATGCTGAAAATGTGGGGGCAAAATTCCAAAAAATGCCTGCATTTCCTCAGTTCATGGTGGGCTTTGAAGAGTGCAGACATGTTCCTGGTCCACCGAAGATTGTCTCACCAGCCTCCGGAGGTAAGCATGTGGTGAGTGGGGTGTGGGGAGGTAGGATGCATAGAGGGTGGGTGGAGTGCGGTTGGGCAGGGAGACTGCCGAGGGAACTTTTTGTTTACCAGTTTGTTGTTTTGGAAGAAGGCGGGACATTTGCCATGCTGGGGTGGGCTCCAGCGTGGCAGCCTGAAAAGCTGTTTGGGGGCCTGGAGCTGATGGGGTGGGCACCCCGTCAGTCATAACAATTTTTGCCATGCTGGGTGGACTCCCAGCGTGGCACCTAAACTTTGGGGGTGGAGCGGCGAGTTGGGCACGTCAGCCACTCTGAGTGTGTGCGTGGGGGAAGTGCATGAGCACGCAATATGCGTGCGTGTGTGCCTGTGGAGGGGGGGGAGCACTGCTCACTGAAGCATAGCTCTCCCTTTCAACTGTACAGCACTGCATTTTCAACTGCTGTCATAGACAGCTGCAGCATTCATTGGAGAACTGCGGCCGTGCCTGCAAACACACTGACTGAATTGGAAGATGGGTGCCACACCTCAGAAAACTTGGATGATGGCACTATGTTTCTTGCACATGCATGCAACCAAACATAAAAAAACATATTGAGATAGATCAGATAGTCCCTTGACTATCATAACCTTTTCAGTTCATCCTTAATAATATTCTCAATAGTCTTACCTACAATGGACGTCAGACTGCTTGGCCTATAGTTTCCAGGGTTTGCCTTACTACCCTTCTGGTGAATAGCTATTACAATTGCTCTACGCCAATCAGAGGGTATACAAGCTTCTAACAGAGATCTATTCCCATTTGTAATAAACTTGCTGATATTCAATTTTGAAGTCGTGGACTTGGGGAGACTAACACGTTCATTCACTGGATTGTACACTGAGCAAAAGTATTTATTGAATTCTTTAGACATTTCTTTGGGTGAATTATAAGTTGCCTTGTTAATAATCAGAGGCCTAATCACTCTGTTGTTCCCTTTCTTTTCATTGATATAGGAGTAAAAACCCTTATGATTCTGTGTAGTATTAGTTATCCTGAGCTCAGCCATTGTCCTTGCTCTTTTAATTTTATTTTTAAGCTGTTTCAGTGCCAGTTTATAATTCTTGATGTTACTAGATGTTGGCTTCTATTTCATTTTAGCATAAGTTAGTCTTTGTTTGGAGATGAGCTTCCTAATCCTATTATTAAACCATAACAGTTGCCTGCCCTATTGTTGTAAACGTGTTTAGTTGGAACATATTTTGCCTCTGGTAATGAAACTATACTGGTTAGCACATTCCATGCTTCCTCCATATTAATTTTAGCCGTATGTGCTTTCCAGTTCAATTTTTGTAATTCCTCTTTCATGGCAGGAAAATTGGCTCTAGCATAATATTTATATATTGTTTTCCCTCTAGTGTATCTCTTGACTCTATTGATTTCAAATCTAATAATGTTATGATTGCTGTTACCATGGAGGGGCGTGATGCCTATATTTACTGTATCAGTGCTAATGTTAGACAGTAGTACATCTAATATATTTTCTACCCTAGTGGGGTTCCTGTGAGCTGATTTAGATCCAAAGCTGTTAATAATGATAAGACTTTATTTTCAAGTGAACCGCTAGCCTTATCATTAATCCAATCAATATCGGGTAAGTTTAGATCCCTTGTTACCAGTACATCATTGTCATCAGCCACTTCCCCAATATGATCCATGAGTTTAGCTGTGTCTAGAGCTTGGCAATCAGGTGGCCTATAGAAAATTGCCACCTTGAGCTTTTGGCCCTTTAAACCAGTTAAGTCCACCCAGAGTACCTAATTAAGGTTACCTAATTGAGTAATAGTATCACTGATTGAACATTCTGTTTTTTTTAACATAGATAGCTATTCCTCTCCCCCTACAACTTTCCCTATATTTGCTAAATAACCGATACCCTGGCGACACTCTACTCCATTCACAATCCTTACTCCACCATGTTTCTGTGACTCTTATAATGTCAACATCTTGATTAGTTACAAGATACTGAAGTTCAAATAATTTTACTTAGTTTAAACTTCTTTTTTTTCTATTATCTTTTTTGGGCCCCAATTTTTCCCCACTTTTCTCCCGGCCCCTCCTTGGATGCACACATGCACATGTGGAGACACATGCATACTACATTCTGTGGCACCCTCCCACTGCTTGCCGCCCCCTCCCACCTATGCTATCATCAGACCTACACCCAGTGGCAGTGTAACTACGAGGGAGGTGACGACCTCCCCAGGAAAGGAGAGCTGCTGTTAGGCTGCTCAATCCTGCTCCCTCCATGCTGGCTCCCCAGTGACACGAGGTCATTCTCGAACCTCAGTCACTGGCGTGATGCAAGGTGAGGCATAGCACCTCTGCACCACTGGGCCAGCCTCAATTTAAACTTCTTGTGTTAAGACACAATACCCTGGCTGTTTTAGTAACCTTCTTATTAGTACATAATAAACTGTTGTTATTAGTTATTAGCCCTCGCCCTCGACACAATCAGTTTAAATGGCTAATGTATTTCTTTTTTGAGACTTAAACCAGCAGTCTGCTCCCTTAAAGCTCAAATGTATCCCATCCCTACAAAATAGCTCTAGTTTGTTCACAAAATAATCTCAGTGCCTAATAAAATGAAAATTATTCTCTCCTGTCCATTTTCTTAACCAATAGTTGGCCTGACAAATCCTTTTTTGTTAATGGATTAAAGCCCTGGGGATTAGCCGAATCTCTGAGAACACAATCTCACACCCCTTGCTTACCAATTTATCAGTTAGCTTGGTTAAATGAGACTCTATTTCTGATTGTGTTTTATTGCTTAAATCAATAACACCCACATAAATTATGGTCAGGGGTTTGATCTAAGTTCCTCTCGAAATATTGTCCACCACTGCTGTTAGGTTGTGAACATGTGGACCTTGAAAACTAGTGACCATAATGTTCTCCTTGTCCTCCTATATATATATACTTATCAATATATTTAATAATTGAATCTTCCAGAACAATAATTTTTCTGGAGCTAAGGATATCAGTTGATACAGGGAGGACATTATTTGTAACTTCTGGACTTGGGTTATCATCATTAGTGCCCTCAATCCCAGCAAGGACAGAAAATCTATTTGTAAGTACTATAGGCTGGTTCTTCTCATTAATGTGCTCAAGAATCACTAGGTCATTGGTGTTAAAAGAGTCTACTCTATCCCCCCCCCCACCTTCCGTGTGGAAAACAACCTTAATCTGCTTTATCCTAGCCTCCTCAGTAAAAACTGGTTTGAATGGTTTGGAGACTTCTACCCCTTTTCTTCCTTTTAAAAGAAGTTACCAGACACCATTTATTGCCCTCCAACTCCTCCCCCTCATCCAAATGCTTTCTTTTTGTACTGCAGTCTGCATTGTCCTTTTTATGTTTCCTTGCACATATGCAAGAAACATCCTGTAATAGAATGACATTTTGAAGGTGTGTCAGGGATGAGTCCAGTGCAGAGCAATCTGCATTGGGCTCGTGCCTGACAGAGCAATGAGCATGCAACCAGTCTGTGACACTAGTCACAGTTTCACAGCTGGAAGCTTTTCTGTAGCTGAAAGAAATAAAGCACTCCAATGAGAGCACTTCACACCTTTCATTTGCATAAAGTGGCTGGCAAGCAGACAGCTCTGCTCCGGTTCCCTGCCACCACCCTCCTACAAGCCGACCCCCCCCCCCACTTTCTCTGCAGTAAGCATATGTATGTATTACTGCTGCCTGAAATGCAATGCAATGCAACCACACCATGACAGTCCAGAAAGAATCACCCCTTACTGTCCCCACACCATGATGGTCCAGAAAGAATTGTCCCTTGCTGTTTCAGGCCAATACCTTGGCTTTCTTCTCTGTGAACATGTGCCACAGCAGTGAGACCAGCACTGTCACCAGGGTGCTGTAGTGAGTGACATACACCTGCCTCCGAACACTGAGCTCCAGAATCTTGGGGAAGCCTGCATCTCCAGCCCCTCCATTGGGTTAGGAAGATCCCATGTTGTCTGCCAAGGCCATGCTGAGGAGGAGCAGAAGATTGGATTGGCAACACTAAGAAGAACAGACAGACAGCATTCAGAAGGCACTGGAGTTTGGCAGTCACTACTGCTCTCGCTTTGTCCAGATCACCACCGCATCTGGGACAAATCACCTTGGCACACACACCCTGGTGACACTGCAGGACTCACTGCTGTAAAACCGGGTGAAAGGTTTGCTTTCTTTGCAGCAGGAGTAAGATCTCCCTCCCAGGCTGTTTTTTTAAGGGTGGAGCAGTGGGACTCCAGCAGAAAGTTGTAAATTTGTCCTTGGAGGTGAAAACAGTCATCCACTGTAAGATGTTTGGGATTAATGTGTTATAGAATAGGGCTGCTGGGGACAGAGCTTTTTCATGAAAGGCATGTCTGATCTGGAGAAATTTACTATATTCTAAAGATCCTATGCAAATGACCTCTTTGCCCATGCATGGTTCTAATAGGTAATTTGAATCTCATTAATGTCTCATTACAATGTGAGGAGCAGCCTTTTGCTTCTTCGCTAGGGTGATGGCTGTGGACAGCATACTACAGCCTGTGGTCAACAGTGGTGCTGTTGTAAACACACACACACACACACACACACAAGCATAGTTCCCCCTTACCCATTCTCTGGTATTCAGTGGCACACCTCACACAATCCTCCTTACCATACATACAAGATTTCTAGCTGTCCAATGGTGTTGCTCACCCTTACCTGATCCCTGTTGGCATATAGAATACACTAATTGGTGTCCCGTTGTCCTTCCCCCAGGAATTCCCTGTCCCCCCAATGCCAACTGCACCCCAGGCCCCAAGACAGTGGCTAGAATTTATTCTCCTCTCACCTGCCTGGCCAGTCGCTATCTGCTACACAGGAGTCTTTTTTTTTTAACTACTGTAACTGTACTGCACATACATCTAAATTCTTGTGAATTTTGCATAACACTGTGATTTTTAAATTCAAACTTACCCTTGCTCAACAAAGGTTCAAATGCAGGCTCCTAACTTTAATATGGCCCTGCCACATACACCTTGCAAGGAAACATTCAGCATTGATAAATGCTTGTTACTTAGTGGACCATTAACTTTGTTTAAACTAGTGAGGATCTTGACTTTTATTGACATTTCTTCCTGGCTGTTCTCAAGGGACTCCAGCTTTGTGCAAAAATTGTGTAACTTGTTACGGAGTTCTACACTGTGTAAACATTTTTCACACACAAAATTATTACATACTGGGTTACCATCCCCAATTTTGTACATATTGCAACTGCTGCATTTTATGCCTAGTTCCTCATCTAATGACAGTATAGTTTCAGCCATGTTACTGGGCAATTTGTGATTGACAGTTAAACTCATGTGAAACCGATGGTGCAAACTTGATTATATTGGGATCCCTAGTACTAGATAACCTCTGAGATAAAATTACTTATGTTATTTGCTAGATCGCTTGCTCAAGAATGCTAACAATATGTATATAAATCCTGGCACTTGTCTTTTACATTCTCAGTGGACGCGCACAGAGACAGTGACATCACGCGCTCGTCCTGCTCGCTAGGGGCTGAGGCTAAATACTACATTACCCAGAAGTGACTTCTCGGGTCGCAGTGCTCTCAACTGATAATTAAAATCAAATTAAGAGAAAAAAGCCAACTAGAGCAGGATGTTACCACCCACTAAATGCTACACCAGCTAGAAGCTCTTCACTTTGGAGGTGTCCCAAATGATACTAGTGGCCCCTTCCTCCCTCTCTGTAGCAGCTCAGGCTGTTGCCTGGCAACAATCAGCACAGACACTTCATTACACAAGGCAGTAAAACAATAAAACCACTCTCTCCATACCTCTCAACTGTCCCTGATTTTCAGGGACGTCCCTAATTTTGCCTCAAAATTTTCCTCTGTCCCTCGTAAAATTTCTGTTTTTGTGACTGAACAGTGGGGATTGTAAGCATAAAATAATATTAAACATTAAAGTTACAGACTAGTTCTTCATCAGAAAATGCTTCTTGCACTAATTACCTTATTCCTAACAGCTTTCTGAGTGAGTATTACCAATTTTTAAGGTGTGTCCCTGATTTTGGGTCTCTGTCCCTGATTTTTTTAAGCCTTGTCCCTGATTTATGAGGTAAGAGGTTGAGAGGTATGACTCTCTCTCTCACTTGACACAATTAGTTGCTGTATGCTGTCTCACAGCTTTTGGTTGTCCCACAGCAGCAACTACTGTGCCAGACTTGACAAGAGAGGGACCAGCACACTGGGGCAGAAATCTGATGTCTGCATAAGACAGTTACACTGACTGTGGGGGCACTGATGTGAAGGGATCGATGGTAATGATACTGAGGAAGGGGAACCTAGCTAGTGATGTCCCTATACTGGGGACTGGTAGCAGTAAGGTGCGTAAAAATTAGGCTGAGATTCAAAAAGGAACAGCGGAAGAGATGAAGGATAGAAAGGCACTCAGGGTCTGCAAGCAACAGGGAAGATAAGAAGGTAAGGAGAATGGAAGGAGTGTGAGAGTGAGGCCTCAGTTGCCTCCATTATCCCACAGTCAAAATGTGGCTCCCCAACTAAACTGAAAAAAAGCATTCAAAAAGGCAAAAAAAACTAGTTACTTTAATTCATGAACTTCAAGCTTTTCCTGCAGAGATGGCAACTAATTTTGGATGGCAAAATCTTCAACTTAGAGGGCCTACTCAATACAACAGACACAAAACTCCAAACTGTTGAATCCCACATGGTAGTTCTGGAATCCCCAGTTCAACAGTTAATGGCATCGCAACACCATTTTATGGGTAAAGTGATCAACTTGGAGAGCTGTTCCTGGAGAAACAATTTAAGAATTTACAGTTTAACAGAAATAATGAGGCCAACAGTTAATCCCATTCCATCAAGACATGCTCAAACAGACTTTAATGCTCCCACCAGACTATGACATTGATATCTAATGGGCCCATATAACTCTCTGTCCTAAGCATGCAGACCCAGCAGCTCACCCTTGGTTGGTGATATTTTACATGCTCCACTTTACAGTGAAACAGGATGTACTTCACAAGGCATGGCTGCAAAAAAGGTTCAATACAGAGGTTCCATCTTGCATTTTGATAATGACTACCCACCAGCAATTATGCAAAAAATGTAGAGCTACAAACCTCTTTACAAAAGTCTCTGCCTGAATAATTTTCAATTTCATACCCATACCCAGCACAACTGAAGGTAAAATTTCCAGAGGGCAGAAAAACTTTTTCATCAACAGAAAAAGCAGGCTTGAACTACAGAGATGCAGACTGTACAATCCACAACACAAATGCAGCCCTCCACCCTTGCAGAGGAGACCTCCATGAGGATACCAACATGACAAATCCTTCCAAGACAAAGGGGCTAGAAAGCAACAGACTCAACTAAACTTACAGCAAATTATGGCCTGGCTCCAGTTGGATGTTTTGCAGTCCAGGGGGACAGTCCATCGACCACCAGAGACAGCTGACATTTTTGGTACTAGACACTGTGCAAAATATACAGTTCCTTCTGTGCTCTTTAACAGTTCAGAGCTACTAGGGGGATGGCAGGATGCAATCCTCACAGTGAGGAAACCAAGAGGTAGGGACATGAGCTTCATTCTGTGTAACAGAAAATAAACACAGCAGCTTGCCAAACAGGAGCTGATGTATTGCTATGACATACGGGAGAGAAGGGACTGTGGCAGCACATGACCAGATACCTAGACTTTGTTCTTCCACAGTGGAATCGAAGTACACGTAGTCCAGACCATTCACCACAGTGCTGTTCACTCCCTCCCCTGCACACTATTTTCTAGCTCTGCGCTCACTTCCAGTTCACTTCTGGCTTCATAGTACTGCTTTTACTTTTAAAATAAAGCATTTTTTCCAAGTACTGCACAATGGCATCCTCCCACCCTCCGATCCGACTAACAATCTGTCTCGAAACTGGAACCTTTGGTAGTTAACAGAAAACTTTCATTATAGAAAAAACTGACAGGTTAGTTTGTAACAGATCATTGGGTTGTCTGATATGCAGTGCTTACATTTTTTATTCATGTAGTGTAAGTGTCTACCATGCAGCTTTATCACACAGAACACCGCGTATACATTTATTTCCTTTTAAACACAGCTCTTATAATGGATATGCATTGAAAGGAAGTAATCCAGCATAGCTGTAGCGTGCTTTCACTATTCATATTAGTGTCAGGATTTTCCTGCTTTGACAACTATTTACTGCAGTACTTTGGCAATATTATAACAAAACACTCTCACGTCCTCCTAAATAAAGTTAAGGCTTATATGTAAATGGTACATGTCATGTTACCGTAGTTACTATAGTCTGCCACCCTGCAGATCAGAGTATTACACCCAGATGCCTGCCAGACTCCCTGCATTGACAGCAGTGAAGAAAATACCACTGGTCACTTGTAGAGAGTACATTTTTCTCACAGCTGTCTGATCTTACACCACATGCTGTAGTCAGAGCGACCATGCCTGATAATGCAGTCACATGATAAGGACTATTTCACAGTATCAGCTTCAGTATAGGGAGTCTGCATGTAAATGGCATAACTGATGTCAACATTTCAAAACCTGACACATGCTGACTGCCGAGACTGGAAAATAAATCTGTGAAACGGTCCTTATCAAGGGACTGCTTAAACAGCCATAGTGGCTCTGACCAGAATTTGTTTATTATTATTAGCCACAAAGGGGAGAAGGGAGTTGGATAAAACAAATGACAACAAAGGCTATACACATGGGTTTTATACAAACTAGAAAAGAAACCACACATACTAGTAAGGAAGGCAGCTTTGTTTTAACGTGGCTGAGTGGTCCTCTGGGAAATCCCTATAGTACTTTATTGGAGCAGTTTAAATCTGTGCAGGTCCACAGCAGATGGTGGGAACAGCTGCCAGAGGCACTGGAATCCTTGTTTACTTTAATAATTACGTAATCTGAGTCTATATAGTATATGCAATGGTCCACGTTTGGACTAATATTCAGTTTTTATTTTAGATGTGCCAGTAAGATATCTAACAGGACATTGAATGCTGTTAAGGTTAACGCACCCTGGTTGGTTGGTACTTAGAGATCAAAGTGATTGTTATCAGCATTTTATCAGAACTGCATTATAATTGATTGAAATTAGCACTGGGTAAGCTAGTTACTTAGGCACTATTCCCCACTACCAATCATGTTTTTTTACACAGATTCTTCCCAGTACAAGAGGTATTCTCATCCATCCCAGAGGGTGTCTGTTTTATTACATCAGTTTGTCCTTTGCTGACTATTGGAGTGTGTATTAACATCTGCCACCATACACTGGCTTCCTCAGTGAGATGTCACACACTCATAGGTTACCTCCTGGATGATGCTGGGAAGGCTGACCTGCATTTTTCCTCCAACCTAATAGGCACCTTGAAAATACCTGGTGGTTCCCTGGGATATCAGGATCTGGCAGGTGGCAAATCCTTTACCTGGAAGTCAGTTTTGTTTGTATAATAGTCACTGTTCCTGTTTACACAAGGTTGTCATTACAAAATCATATTTAAGAGTTTTATTCTCTGTTGTATTACCTCATAGGCTGCAGGTATATTGAATAAGGCATCACAGGACTACACATGTGCAGTGTATATTAGTTTTTGTGGGCATATGAGGGGGTTTGCTCACTTTGGTTGGCACTTATTGGAGGTGGCTTCATTTCATTGCACAGGTTACTTTGGAAGAACATATGCATACCCTTGAAATGCATTTTTCCTGTATTATCTTACCAACACAAATCAATTTACTACATGGCTCAACCATCTAAGTTTCTTCTTATTTCTCAGAATGTCAGTGGTCTTACCAATCCCATTAAATGGGCAAAAATATTGGCTAATCTTAAAGGACAAAAAACAGGATTAATATTGCTACAAGAAATGCATTTATCCCAATAGGAACATGAAAAGTTGCAGAAATTTGGTTCTAAAACAGTAGCATACACCATGTACGTTTGGGGATGACACAGAGGAGTTGCTACATTGGTACTGAAAATGTCCTCTTTTGTAGTTGAGTCACCTCTGCTGTGACAAAGGGTGCTGGGTAATAGTCAGGGGTTCTCTTCAAGGAGAGCACTATATCATAGTAAATCTACACCTGACACCTAACACTGACTTGTCTACCATCCAGCTACTTCTTGATAAGATCCTAGCTCACCAATCAGGCCTGTTTGTCATAAGGGGTGATTTTTATATTGCCATGAACCCTACAAAAGACTCCACAGCAACTAAACTGTCCCCAGCCTATAAATACTCTAAACTTATCCTTGATGAACTGGGGATTGTGGATGGATGGCATACTCTTCATCCCACCCAGGAATGTTATGCATTCTATACCCGTGCTCACAGAATGCATTCTAAATTGGATTATTGGTTTATAGTGGCCCCACATCTGGATATAGTGCATAAAGTTGAAAATGGCCAAATTCTCCTATCAGATCATGCGCCAGTCATTCTCCATCTATCACAAACCCCTACACTGAAAAAGGCAGTCTGACATTTTAATTTCGCATTACTGAATGATCCTAATTTTATGAACCTTTAATTTTTATTTATTTTTTTATTCTTATTTTATCCCCTCACTGACCGGCCCACTTCCACCGCACCCCCAATCAAAGCCACCAGGCTACTTACCAGCCATTGCCTCTCACCAATTTGAGGTGTCAGTTGACCTGTTGCAGTGGGGAGACCAGCTTCATCCTGCCAGTCAGCCCCCTTTTCACCACCGATTTATCCCAACCCCGAGCGTGGAGCCAAGGCGTACAATGACACCAATGGCCGAGCCGTGCACACTTCCATACACAGCACACTGGGTGTCTAGCTCAGCTCTACCCCCCCTTGTGTGGGTTCATTGTGCTGGCCCCCAGCCACTGCTAGGGGCCAGTCATGCAGCAGACTCCATCCCCACCCCTCCCTGGGAGAGGAGAGCTCTCCTCCAGATGCTCAATCCTCTCCCTCCCCAGCAAACCCCCAATGACCTGCAACATCAGTCACTGGAGTGGCAGGAGGTAAGGCAATGCTGCCTTGGCCCTCCATGCCACTGGTCCAGCTGTTCAATGACCTTTTAAAGGAAAAAAAAATAACCCATATTGTTCAACAAAACTCAACTGAGAAAGTTTCTCAAGCTATAAAATGGGACACAGTGCTCTGTGGAGAAATAATTCAATATGTTTCAAGGGGAAAAAAGAAAGAGAACAAATGACCCAGCTGACAGAAAAGTTAGAATTCCTACAAATTTGCCACCCACAGGAGACCATAGTGTATAGCCTCAGATAAAATGAACACAAGATGCCATCCAAACAAATCTTGTATACTACAACTGAAACAGCTGTCTAATATGCAAAACAAAGTATTATGAAAGTGGACCTAGAGCTTCCAAACAAATTGCATTTCAGCTGCACAAACAGCAATGACAGGCCACAATAACTAAGTTGAAGTAAACAGGAAACTGAAACAAAACAATATCACTATAAGAACCTGTGGATTTAAAAAGTCCTAACAGATTACTACACTGTATTATATACTCAGACATGAGAAGTAGAAACTTCTGAGCTACAAAACTATTATGATTTCTTGCAGCTCCAGCAATTGTTGGAAGAGCATAAGGATTTATTGAATGCCCCAATCACTTGACCAGAACTTAACTTCCTTTTAGCCCAAATGAAACCATGTAAATGGCAGGGCTTGGATGGATATCCCACAGAGTTTTATAAAAAACAGAAATATGTTTTGATGCATTTATTTCTTAAAACAATGCAGGAAATCCAAACTGGAAAAAACACCCCTCTCTTTTCTGGCAAAATGCAACAATTATGGGCAATCATCAGATCCCCAAAAGATCTAACTAAACCAGAATCCTACCATCCTATATCAGTATTGCATGTAGATTATAAATTATTTACAGCCATCCTAGCTGAAGAATTGGAGCAGATTTTTCCTGCTCCAAAACATAAACACCAAACCGGCTTCATAACGAACAGACAAACTCAAGACAATAGTAAGCAAACTCTGTCACTACTCCAATATGCCTCAAAGACTCATCACCCCCACATTATTGTTGAGCCTAGATGCTGAAAGGCATTTGACAGGATTTCCTGGCGATTTTTACATTTCATGCTGTGCTGTTTTGGTTTCAGGCCTGCATTTACAGTCATAATCATAGAACTCTTTCACACCCCTCAGGCCATGGTCCAAGCCAATGGTTCTTTGTCCTACAGATTCCTACTAACACATGGAACCTGATAAGGTTGTCCATTGTCCCTGCTGTAATTTTCCTTACCAGTTGAATCCCTTGCCCAAGTCATCGGGTAGCAGATAGAAATTAAGGGCATTCCACATCATGGTATGGAACACAAACTGGCATTCTATGCTGATGATCTTCTAATATATTTATCAGAACCGGAAGCTTCCCTACCAAATCTCTGGCCCACTATACAGGTCTACAGTGACCTTTCTGGGTATAAATTAAATTTAGACAAAACAATGGCATTGCATTCAAATTATTCCCCTTGTCCAGAAATTAGGAATTCCTATGACATTCAGTAACCTAAACAATGTATTATTTATCTAGGAATACAGATTCCAGAATATTTAGCAGACCTCCACCACTTAAACTATAGGCCATTACAGAGGTGATCCAAAGGGACCTTTTTTTAATTAAATAAGCTTTATTACTGGTTAACAAGCAAACACATCCACCAAGCACAGATAACACAAGTACTATAGAGATAGAGCATCCAGAAATATAGATGGGATACATTAACATCCTGCACACTTAAAGAAAAACATATGACTAAGAAGGTGGTATCCATATAAGGTTGTCTGCATGCCCACCCCTTCCTCCCAACCCCAATGTCTGCCACTGAATATGAATAATTGGACATGTAGATTACCCAGTAAGGAGTCCACATGAAAAAATGAGGTTAATGGTTCATTAAGAGGGTGTAAAGTGGATCCCAGATTTGCTTATATTTATTCATCCTATCTGTGATTCCTGCAATGATGCGCTCCGCTTGAAGAGCAAACATAACCTCTTTGTACCATTCTATATAATTAGGTGTGGACATGTCTAGCCAATGTCTCAAGATGATTTTCTTAGCACAGGCTGAGATTAGGAGATGTGTGCTCTTTGAATATGGCCACTCAACTGAGTATAATCACCTAGAATACATATCTCAGGTGTAAAATCATCAGATAAAGCCAGCAGGGGATTGAGGCACCATTGAATATCCTGCCAGAAGGGGGTAACTTTTTCACAAGACCACAATGTATGAAGCAAGTTGCCTGGAGCTTTTTGACATTTGGGACACTGGCTGGAGGGCAACTTGCCCATTTGATGAAGCTTGACCGGGGTAAAGTACAGATTGTGGTTGATCTGAAATTGCATGTATCTATATCTGTCCCACTTAATATATTTGCATATGTGTTTCCAGATTTCAGACCAATGCCTGGAGGGAGTAGTCAATGGTAGAATGTTGTCCCACCAATAGAACCGTTGACCCTCCAAAGCTGCCATCATGGTTAAAAGAAATTTGTATGTGTATGAAATTAGATGAGAATTGTGCATAGAGCTGACATATGTGGAAAGGGTGGTCATGAAGGACTTACGCCAATGACCAGAACCAAAGTAGTGTAGTAGCATATGGGAGATCTGGAAGTATTTGAAAATCTGGGTGGTAGGCCAATTGAATCGGGCACTGACTACCTGAAAAGACATGAGTTTTTGGTCCATGACCAGGTCCTCAACTTTACTTACCCCCATGTTAGACCAGAAAGTATGGGGCTTAAGAGTTTTACTGGAAATGTAAAGGTTAGGGTTGTAGAAGAGAGGTTGGGCCGTATCCCTATAAACATCCATTTTGAGGAAAGAACTCAGCTGAGTTTGAGTTTGAAGCAAGGACCCTAAGGGTGAATCTCATAAGAGACTAGGGAGAGTCTTTTTGAGAACATAGAGAAGGGCTTTGGAGTTGATATCATGCATTGAGCACAATGTCTGTTCAATTTTAACCCAAGGGGGCCTGAAAGAGGAAACCCTTATAGAGTTTGTGGGAAGCAAATAGAATCTGAGTCTGGCGAGGTGAATAGCTAAATAATATAGGTAAAATTTGGGTGCTTGGCACCAACCATCTATTCTTTGGCGAGTAAGTTTAAGGTAGTTTCGTCTAACTGTTTTCCTGAGCCATAAGAAGTAACTGATATTTTTATGCAAATGCGAGAGCCAGTTTAATGGGTAGCACCTGATAACAGCAAAGTTATAATAGCGACACAATAACAGTGAATCAAACATAGCAAGTGCTTACATAGCGAGTGGTATTTAACAGCAAATGGCACATGATAGCTAAATGTCAATATAGCAACTGCACATATGAGCGATGGGTGATGGCTGATACCTCCACCTTCAATGTGTGGCATGGTGTAAGAATCTTAGAGATGGGGGGTCGGGGGCATAGCCCCTCCGTGGAGAGGTGAGGTGGGCAGAGCCCCACATTAATAACAATTAGAAGCAGCTGGATTGAGTGTTAATAAATAATGGCTTGTGGTGTGGCTCCTTATCCCTGTGTGAAGATAGCACAGAGTTTATTCAGAGTCAGAAAGGTATGCCACGAGCTTATAAAACCAGAGATATGTGTCCTAAGAGATCTGTCACAAGTAGCTGGAGCCATTGCCAAGTATCACCTATCTCTGATGGCGGGAGTAGTTAAGTCCTATGTAGTCCAGCATTGGAAGGACGGTCAGTTGTATGGATATAATCAATGGGTAAAAGACCTTACAGGGCTAGCTGGAATTAAGAGACATTTATATGCAGAGGGGAGAAAAGAGGTATATATTAAAAGGTGGGCGGCTTTGGAGGCAATATCTCCCAGCAAGAAGTAGATGGTTTGACACAGGTCTGTCTGTTGGGCAGTGACTAGCTGGAGAAAGTTGGGTGAATTGACTGAAGGGTATTTGAATCCTTAGATAAGATTAGAAGAGTTATTAGGGACTAAGTGGGACATGGTTTGGGACTTAGAAGATAATACAGCTAGGGTCTGCCAGACCAACTGAGGAACTGGGACTCTCTCCCAGGGGACGCAGAGGGAACTCACCCCTACCTGGGCTATAATTACAGGCAATGAAAGAAGGAATGTCTATGAGGCCACAGGATATTTTGAGCTAATATGGCACAGGAGAGGGGAAGTAGGGTGCCTATAGGCCCTAACTTTGACTAGGGAAGAAGCAAAGACAGAAGGGATGAGGAGGGGTGATGCTTCCTCTGCGTATGTATATAGTTATATGTACATAGTTTACACGGTCAGTTTGGGGCTATGTACCCCGGTTACCGGGTTATGTGTGTATGGCTGTCTATTGTCTGTTAAATTAAAAATAAATAAAGATTTGTTTAAAAAAAAAAAGAAAGGTATGCCACTTGTGGTATATGGTGGTTACCTTTTTTGATGGGATAAGGAGCTCCAAGAGAAGGTGTACTGGCAGTGTGCCAATTACCACTGGTATCAGTGTCCTGCATGAATTCACACTGTGGTGGATAGTATAGTTTTGGTAGGGGCACCCCATAATCACATCGCTGATGCACCCTATATGGGTGTTCAGACAGTGGTGAATGAAATACGGGAGAGGGCTCGTACGAGTATGGAAATGACTGCCCAAGTTGTCCTGCAGAGTGTCACTGGTGCTAGTAATGCTGTTGCTGGAAGGCAACCTGCTGTGCAGTTGTTGAAGCATACCGTTCAATTGGTTGGCTGTGTTGCTTCTGCTACACCTGGTACAGTGGAGCTTTTGGAACTACCCCGGGAGTATACAGTGACTGTATCTGATGATCATTTTCTTTATTTTGACAGTGGTGCTAGTGCTGAGCGTTTCTTGATCTATGCTGCCGAGCGGAATATAGCTTACCTGTCTCAGTGCAAGCAGTAGTTTATGGATGGGACATTTTGGACGTGTCCCACGCTGTTCTCCCAGCTCTATACCATCCATGGGTTGAGTAATGGAAGTGTAATTCCCTGTGTGTACATCCTGATGATGTCACATACTGCGACCATGTATGAGAAGGTTTTGAAGGATCTGAAGACGTGGGGAGCTACGCTCTGTCCAGAGAGCACAACGATGGATTTTGAGCTTGCTGCACTGAAGGCTGTATCTACTGTTTCCCCTCTGTACAGGTGAGGGGTTGTTTTTTCCATTTGGGGCAGACTTTGTGGCGCAGGGTACAGAAGTGTAGTGCTGTGCGTGCACGGTATGCAACAGATGCCAAATTCTCACTACATGAAAGAATGTTGTTGCCAATTGCATTTGTACCTGTGGATGAAGTGGTGCATGCACTCAAGGAGTTGTGTGGATGGGAGTTTTTCATCAAATATGATGAGGAATTTCAGCCGCTCATGGATTATTTTGAGGAGACCTGGATTGGGTGACCATTGAGGCGTTCAGGTCATCGTCGGCCAAAGTTTGGCCTGGAATTGCTATGACACTGCTCGCACTGGTGAAGCTTGCACTAATAATGCTGTGGAGGGGTGGCAGAAGGGATTTGGTACATGACTTGCTGCATGCCACCCATGTATTTGGCACTTTATTGAATGACTGCAGGAGGAGAAGAGGCTGTCAGAGATACGTTTGGAACAGATCATTTCAGGTTCTGAAACACCCATTTTGCATCGTCGGTACCGCGATTTGATCAAGCGCATTCAGGTGATCGTGCATGAGTACGATATAAGGAGTCGCTTATAATTATTTGTGTGATCTTGCATACAATTTTCAACTGCAAGTATGAGCTGAAGTAGCTCTTATGTGCCTCGCTAATATGTGCATTTGCTGTTAGTTACATCGCTATTTTTTATTCGCTGTTCTGACATTCATTGTTCTTTATGTGCTGTTATTACATAGATCTGGTTAATGGAAGGGACTAGTTAAACATTTGTAGAGGGTATAAGATACGTGGAAGTACATTCATCTTAATTATGTTCATACAGCCCCAAAGTGATAGGGGCAATTTGGACCAGCGTTTAAGGTCTTCCTTGAGTGAGTTAACTATTGCGTCCAGATTGAGCCTTCTCATAATGTGGGGAGAGGGATGTAGGTTAAGGTATTTTAGCTTATTAGTACACCATTGTAGACCGATTTGAGCAACATTGGCCCTCATTGTATACTTGTTGAGGGGAAAGAGTTCGGTTTTGTCTGGATTTAATTTGTAGTTTGAAATGGACCCAAACTGGGAAATAATCTGGTAGGTGGTGAATAGTGACTGAGCTGGGTAGGAGATGTGTAAGAGTATGTCATCTGCATAAGCAGAAATGTTGTACTTGGAGTCACCAACTGTTATACCTCTTATGTGTGGCAAATTTTTAAGTTTCCTGATAAGGAGTTCAAGAAATAAATAAAAAAGGTAGGGAGATAAGTGGCAGCCCTGTCGGGTACTTTGAGAAAGTGGAAAGGGAGTAGAGAGAGACGCATTGCATTGAACCTGTGCAAAAGGAGATGTGTATAATACTTTAACCCAATGTACAAATTCAGGTGGGATACGATATCTGAGTAACAACATAAAGAGGTAATCCCAGGACACTCTATCAAGGGCTTTTTCTGCATCTAGCAAAACCAACACAGTAGGTGTGATGGAGTCACTAGATGCAGGAAAAAAGTATGCTAACTTCCTTAAATGGTGAGAAAAGAGCCAGACCTTGATGAAGCCCACCTAATATTCACTGAGCAGTGAGTCGAAAAATAGATTTAGTCTAGAAGAAAGAATTTTAGCTAGAATTTTGAGGTCCACATTGATTAAAGAAATCGGTCTATAGTTGGAAATAAGTAACAGACTTTTGCCTGGCTTGGGGAGAACAATGATGATTGCTGAGGTGAATGAGAGATCAGCTAAGCCTTCTTTAAAGATATAACGGAAGGTGTCTAAGAGGATAGAAGCCACCAAATCTTTAAATGCCTTATAAGAATTAGTTGAGAAGCCATCTGGTCCAGCTGATTTGTCAGGGGTGAGTGAATCAATAGCAGAACAAACCTCTGCAAGCATGATGGGGGCTTTTAAACTAGTTACCTGAGTCTCAGGTAGAATGGGGAGATTGATACCCTGGAGATAGGAATTCAGTTGTTGAGGGGTGAGAGAAGATGTAGGTGGGGTGTATAACTGGCCATAAAAATCCCTAAAGGCTTCAACTATATCCGGTGGAGAAGTGAGAAGAGATCCAGAGGCTGAATAAACAGAGGAGACAATTTTGTCAGCTATCTGTGCATGTAAGGGAAGGGCCAAGAGTCTGCCAGCCCATTCTCCCTGATCAAAGTAAGAAACTTTAGAGCAAAGCAGGAGAAATGAGAAATTCCTCCTTTTCAGCTATTAAATGTAGAAACATAGAAACATAGACTTTGATGGTAGATAAGGACCACTTGGCCCACCCAGTCTGCCCATTTCCCTACCTACTGGATAAGCTGCAGATTCTAGTTAACAGCCTACTTCCTGCAACCCCCAACTATAATTGCCTTGTGTCTGTCCCATACATGTTTGAATTACCCCACTGTTTTAGACCCAATGACCTCCTCAGGAAGGCTGTTCCATGTATCCACCACTCTCTCCATGAAAAAAAATTTCCTCACATTACCCCTGAGCCATCCCCCCTCTATCTTTAAATTGTGCTCCTTGTTCTTACATCTCTTTTCTGAAAGATGCTACCCTCCTGGACTTTGTTGATTCCTTGAGGTACTTGAACGTTTCTATCATGTCCCCTGTCCTCCTTTCATCAAGAGTATACATATTAAGCTCTTCAGTCTCTCTTCATGTGGTTTCTGCTGCAGACCCTGCACCATTTTAGTTGCCCTCCTCTGGACTGCTTCCATCCTGTCTATGTCCTTGCGTAGATGAGGTCTCCAAAACTGCACACAGTACTCCAGATGGGGTCTCACCAACTGTCTGTACAGAGGGATAACCACTTCCCTTTTTCTACTTGTGATGCCCCTTCCTATGCCTCCCAGTATCCCCTGGCTCTCCTTACTGACTTTTCACATTGCTTACCCACCTTTAGGTCATCTGATATGACTACCCCCAGGTCCCTTTCCATTTTTGTTGTTGTTAGTACCTCCCCTGCTATTGTGTACTCTTCTCTTGGGTTTTCGTTTCCCAGGTGCATTACTTTGCACTTCTTTGTACTGAATCTAATTTGCCACATGTCTAACCATTCCTCCAACCTTGCCAAGTCCCTTCTCATCTTTTCTACCCCCCCTTGTGTATCAACTTTGTTACAGATCTTTGTGTCATCTTCAAAGAGGCATACCTTTCCCTCCAGACCCTCTGCAATGTCACCTATAAAGATGTTAAAGAGGACTGGACCCAGCACTGAGCCCTGAGGTACTCCAGTAGTAACCCCTTTCTTCAGAATGTGTTCCATTCACTATTACCTTCTGTGTCCTGTTGTGCAGCCAGTTTCTACCCAGGCTACCACCCTGGGACCACCCCAGGCTGGCTAACTTGATTATTAGTCTTTGTGTGGGACTGTGTCAAATGCCTTGCTAAAGTCTAGGTAGGCCATATCCACAGCCCCTCCCTGGTCTATTACTTTGGTCACCCAGTCGAAGAAATCAATTAGATTCATCTGACATGACCTCCTGCTGTAAATCCATGCTGCTTTGGGTCCTGTGCCCTGCTGGCCTCTAGGTACTCAACAATTCTTTCTTTCAGAAGTGATTCCATCACTTTCCTACCACTGAGGTCAAACTTACAGGTCTGTAGTTTCCTCTCTGCCTTGCTCCCACTTTTGTGAAGGAGAATCACATCTGCCCTCCTCCAGTCCTCAGGTACTGCCCCATCCTGCCATGATCTGTTAAAAGTATGGTCAGTGGTGTCACTAGGTTCTCCTTAGTTCTTTTAGGATTCTGGGGTGAATCCCTGCAGGCCCCATTGCCTTGTCCACCTTGAGTTTTAGGAGTTCTTTCAGGACTCTTTCTTCTGTGAATGGACTGGTGTCAACCCCCCTACCCAGAGTGCTTCTATTGTCTGGTTTAGGTAACTCCTCCTCATCTTCTTTGGTGAATACTGAGCAAAAGTATTCATTCAGTATGTCTGCCTTTTCACTGTCTCCCTCTGCCCACCTCCCCTCTCCTTTATTAATCTTCACTATCCCTCCCTTAACCTTTTTTTGCTCCCTAATGTACCTATAAAAGGTTTTATCCCCGTTCTTAACTGAGTTGGCTATTTGTTTTCTTGGTTTGGCCTTTGCTAGTCTGACTGCCTTCCCACTTCTTTCTGCTTTAATTGATACAGTTCCCTGTCATGCTCCTTCTGTGATTCCTTATACTTTTGAATGCAGCCTTTTCTCCTTAACCTTCCTCTACCTCGTTTGAAAACCATAGTGGTTTTTACTCACTTTCTTTCTTTATTTGTTTCACACAAAGGCTTGTTGCCTCTATGATGGCAGTTTGATTTTTCTCCATTGTTCTTCCACCCTCCTTTTGGTCATTTGCTAGTGCATTTTCAGGTATTCACCCATTTTGCCAAAGTCAGCTCTTCTAAAGTCCAGTATCCTTGTTTTTGTATGGCTTATCTCCATGGTTGTGCTCATTGTGAAGCACACTGTGCAGTGGTTAATTGTTCCTAGATGTCTACTGACTTCTAAATTTGTGATCCTCTCTCCATTTGAGAGTACCAGGTCTAATATTGCTCCCTTCCGAGTAGGTTCCAACACTAGCTGTCTAAGGCCTACCCCCTGCAGGGCATCGAGAATGTCCCTGCTCTTGGATGTGGCTGTAGTACCTGTTATCCAGTTAACATCTGGCATATTCAGGTCCCCCATCAACAGTATCTCCATTTTTTCAGCCATTTTGAGAATGTCCTCTATCATTTTGTTGTCCATTTCCTCCCCTTGAGATGGGGGTCTGTATACAACCCCTGTGCGGATTGTGATGCCATTCCCTGTCTCCAAGGTGACCCAGAGAGCCTCTTGTCCTCCCCCTTTACTTTTTAGTTCTGTAGCTTTGATCCCTTCCCTTATGTACAGAGCTACTCCACCTCCTCTTTTACCTTTCCTGTCCCTTCTGTAGATTGTGTACCCTGGTATGTTGACATCCCAGTCATAGTTCTTGGTGTACCATGTTTCTGTGACTGCCACAATATCCAACTGTTCATCTTCCATCAAGGCTACTAGCTCAGGAAGCTTGTTTCCCAGACTATGGGCATTGGTACTCATTGCCCTCCATTTAATGTTGGCTTTATCCTTTTTCCCCATCCCTGCTCTTACTGTCCTTGTCTATTTTTCCATTTACCACTGTCCTGCCCTGTGTTGAGCACTGTACCTCAGTGTTTGCCTTACTACCTGCCATGTTTTGTGGGGGCTTGAAATTTCCTGCCTTTATCAGTGCCTCCTTGGCTAGTTTAAAAGCTTGCCAAGGAAGCATTTAAACCTTTCACCTAGAGCTTGGTTCCCTTCATGGACAGATGCAGACCATCATGCCAGTATAGACCTTTATCTCTCCAGGTGGCCCCCAGTCCCCAATGAAGCCAAAGCCCTGTGCTCTACACCAGTTTTGCAACCATTCATTAAACTGCATGGTGTGCAGTACCTTAGCCTCACTCCTGCCATGGACTGGTAGCACCTGAGAAGGGTACTGTGCTTGCTACCATCTGAGCCCCTCCCTAACTCCACAAATTCATTCTGCACTGCACTGATCCCATGCCTAGCTAGGTCATTTGTCCCAAGGTGGACTATGATATCTAGTTCCCTCTCCTGTGATGCTACTTCTGCAATCCTGAGGATTCACTTCCTGTCCCTCCAAGCCATGGCACCAGGCAGGTACCTTACTTCCTTCTTCTCTCCCTTTCCCAGATTTACCCCCTAACAATAGAGTACCCTATCAGAAGCTGTTTCCTTCCCCTGTGGTGTCCCTTGCCACCGTTTTGTGGGTCTCCTTGTGGATGTCCTCAGCTTTCTTCTGGGTCTCAACTGAGGGTGCCATCATAGAGGAACTTTGCTCTGCCAGAATGGCATATGATTTGTGTAGAGGTACAACTAGGGGCTTCACCTCTGGTCCACCACCCACACCCTCCCAGAACTCACTGTGGTCCAACTGCTCTTCATACTTGGCAACCTCTGAGGCAGTGATTGTGGCAGTGGTGTCTTTGGAAGGGGAGGACTCTAGTCCTTGCTAGTTCAGCCTGGAGATGGGCAACCTCCTCCCTCAGAGCTGGCAGTTGCCTGCAAATAGGACAGCAACGCAGTTTCCAGAATGTCTCCCGGAAAACTGCTGCCCCACAGCCAGTGCATTGCACCACTCCCCACATGTCCCTCTCCCTTATAATATACTATATATATATATTTTTATTATTATTATTTGTGGTGTGTACCTACCCTTTTTGCACTATGCTTGGTTATTAAAGATATGACAGTTCTGCCTCAAGACCTGTTTAGGAAGTGATGTCAGAACTGTGGCTATAGAAGGAAATGCCACACCTGGGGGTGGGTGTGGGTAGGGTGGGTGGGTAGTCCACAGCCACTGGTGACTGTTAGAAACAATCAAATACACAACTGCTCCACCACCCTGGTGAGTACTGCCTTTTATAGTACTTCAACTAACACCACAATTAACTAGACCACGTCTCCTGCACAAATCACTCTACTGAGTCCAGGGATAAAAATGAACTCACTCCTCAGCCAGCAGGACACTTTTAAAATGTTGCAAAAATATCCTTCCAAATCCTAGGTCTCAACCCCAACAATCAAGCAAATTCATTTGTATCTCACTCCCTCTGGGATTATATTAAGCATGAAGAGTTTCAGTCTTTTGCCAGTCATCCATAGAGAAAGAGGGAGAAAGGTGAGATTCTGCTTGTTATTTAGCCTAAAATAGAGGAGAGGGCTGCAACTCTTTGTTTGTTGCACTTAGTAGCAATGCAAATTAATTCACCCCATAGTGCACATTTTAAGAAACCCCAAAGGAAGTCTTTTTTTATGCATAGAAGAGGCATTATACTCCATAAAATTGGTAATGAAAACTGAAGGTGTTGTATATGATCATCTGACTTCAAGATTTGGTTGTTGAGCTTCCAGACTCTCTCTCTGTCTGTGAATGTTAGGAGAGAGGTCCAGATGAAGATGAGCAATTTGGTGGTCTGAGATTGTCTTAGGAGAATAATAGGCTAGATTAACCCCTGGAAGAAGGTCTACAGATATAATGAAATAATTGATACGAGTGAAAGAATGGTGAGAAAGGGAGTGAAAGGAAAACTCTTTGTCACCTGGGTGTATAATTCTCCAAGGGTCAGTAAGGCTGAGAGTTTGCATTAACTCATGGACAGCTTTTTGCCTGGTGATAAACCTTGCCTAATCTGATTTGATCTATCTAAACTGTTGGATAGAAACCGGTTCCAGTCACCCCCCCAATATTATTGGGAGAGTGGACCAGGTGATTAGTGTGGTCAGCAGGGTAGCAAAAAACTTGGGTAGTCCACACTGGGTCCATAAATGGACCCCAGTATGACTTCAGAATGACCCAGAAGGGCTTGCAGGATAACAAAACAACCTCCGGGATCAGCAATCTCCAGTAGGTGTTGAAAAGGTATCCTATGGGCTATGATAATGGCAACCCCCCTTTTACAGGAGTTCAGCCTGGATCCAAATACTTGACCCACCCAATTCCTACATAAATAAGGGACTTGGCAAGGCAAGAGGTGTGTCTCTTGTAAAAAAGCAATCTCAATCTGCAGGTGTTTGAGGTGCAGAAGAACTTTAGCTCTTTTAGCAGGGTCTGGGACCCATTTATGTTCCAAGAACAGTATTTATAACCAGCCATGGTAAGTAATATGGTATAAACGGGTAGCCAGTAATAAACTAGAGGGCAGTTGAGCTAAAATGTACAATGTAAGGGTAACAGACTCAGTGACAATGGCAGACAGCCCCATAACCCACAACCCTATTCCCCCTCCCACCCCTTTCAAAAACACTGAACCCCCTAGAGAATGTGACAAACTGAACTCCCCCCAAGCATTTACTCCAATTGAGAAAACACAAGTGAATAAGGCTAAACTATTGGCCAGATCCCTGAGAACCCCACAAGGTGAAGTCGCAAATGAGTGACCAAAGGGTCCCAGACCAGGAACCAAACGTGGGGCCTCCATTCCCATTTTCAGCATGTGACTGCAACCCCAACAAAAGCACAGTCATAGCCCCTCCTGCCCCATACCCCAACTAAAACTAGTTTCATAATCCCAACAACCAGATCCTAAAGGAATGGATCAAACTACAGCCAATAAACTTAAGTTCTATGCAAGGTTAACACTGTGTGGATAATGTAAGCTACAACCATTATCTTGTTAGAAACTGATTTATCAGATGTTTAGCTATATCTAATGATTCATTGTAATACTTATATAAAGCCCAAAAGGGCAATCTTGTACATAATCATAAACTACCCATCCAACTGATGGGTTGTACCAGGACCTGAAACAAAAAACAAACAAAATCAGAAATAAAACTGACCGAGAAGCTTAAGGGTGAACAACCCAGCACAGTCCTTGTCAAGCAGTCACCAATGATCCGGTAAAAAGGGTATATCAGGGAAAGCAAAAATAAAATTTGGGAAATTGATTGTAAGCAACTGATCATGGGTCAGGCCATCGCATGACCGATTTATAATAATTGACCCTAGTGGGAGAAAATCAAAAATAAGAGTTAAGTAATATTATAAAAAGGATCTGAGACATGGAGCTTTCCGATTGGCTATAAACATTCTAACAGCCTTATGTTAATCTTTTATTGACATGCATGCAGAGCTTAATCATATGCTGACCATGGTTTAACATGGTTTAAAAAAACATTTTTATTATAATAGCAATAAGACACTCCCAGGGGTTATGTTAATGGTCAGTTAATCACCCTCTAGGGGCATGAACATACATATGATCATACAAGGAGTGCTCCAAAATGGTTATCACCAAAAATAAAGAAATTAATAAACAAAAAGTATAAACTGTATAAAAATACTAAAAATCACAGCAATATAGAGGCTTTAAATAAATATAGAAATATGGTTAAAAAAGTCAAATGGGAAATTAAAAGGCCAAAAAGGAATATGAATACAAACTTGCAACACAAGTCAAGGGAAACTATAAGGCTTTCTATTCATATATAAATAATAAACAAAAAATAATAACACCACTGGACCTTTTAAGAATGCACAAGGTGATATATTAAATAATAAAGAAGCTGCAGAAACTCAAAACAAATACTTTTGTTCAGTTTTTAACCCAGCTACTTCAGATAAGGAAAAAAATAAATTTAGCTCTATACCGGGACATATACAGATTACAGTAAAAAGTGTACTTGATAAACTAAAAAAGACAAATAGAAATAAATCACAAGGCCCTGATGACATTCATCCAAGGGTATTGTATGAACTGGCAGAACAATTAGCTTCACCACTAACTTACATTTTTCAAACTTCTATAGATTTGGGACATGTTCCACAAGGGTGGAAGGAGGCATTAGTGATACTATATTCAAAAAGTGATCGAAAACTGATATACAGAATTACAGACCAGTCAGCCTAACATCAGTTGTGGGAAAAATCATAAAGTCAATATTAAAAGATTATATAATGGATTTTCTAGCTACTAGAAAAATGCAGGATCCAGTACAACATGGATTTAGGAAAAACAGATCCTGCCAGACAAATTTGTTAGTGTTCTATGAGAAAGTGGGAAAGGCATTGGATGAGGGGAAATAGTGTAGATGTTGTCTTCCTGGATTTTTCCAAAGCCTTCAGTAAACTCCCACATCAGGAACTAATAAACACACTTAAAGATTATAATTTTAACAATGATATAGTTAATTGGATTGATGCATGGCTGAAGGAGAGAAGACAGAGAGTGGTAATTAAAGGAGATACATCTGGCTGGGAGACAATGACTAGCAGAGTCCCCCAGGGATCAGTTTTGGGCCCCTATCTCTTTAACATCTTTATAACTTCATTAACTGTACAAAATAAAAATATATGGGTAATTAAATTTGCAGATGACTGCAGAATTGGAACCATAGTAAATGATCAAAAAAATACAAATGATCTGCAGGATGCACTAAATACTATACAAAAGTGGACAAAAGTAAATAAATTAGAATTAAATAGAAACAAGTGTACTGTTATGCATTTAGGAAAGAAAAATAACAACTCATCTTATAAGACAGACACCACTGAACTAAGAAAAACAACAGAGGAAAGAGACTTAGGGATTATAATTACTTCAGATGTAAAATTTAGTTCCCATTATGATAAAATAGTGAAGAAAATAATCAGATACTGAATTGCATATTGAGGCATATTGCCAGTAGAGATAGGCAAGTGATTATGCCCTCTATAGTGCCCTGGTGAGACCCAACCTGGAGTATTGTGCTCAGGTATGGCCTCCATATAAAAAGGGGATGTTCATAGCTTGATGATTCAGAGAAGGGCTACTAGATCCATCAAAGGGTTAGGAGACATGTCATACCTGAAAGGTTAAAGGATCTAAACTTGTTTACTTCCAGCATAGAAGAACTAGGGGAGATTATTTTGTGTTATTTAAGTGCTAACAAGATGATGCTCTATTAGCCGACCTAGGGTTGACCCCCAAAAAATTAAAATATGAACCCAGGGGACATCAGTTTCAATTAACAATTCTAAAATGGCATACTCTTCCGAGAAAGCATTGGTTTAGCCAGAGAGTGGTTCTCGGCTGGAACTCTTTACCTGCAGAAGTGGTAGCCAGTACTAATATGGATATTTTTAAATCTAGATTTGACAAGTGTCTTCTTGGTAAATAAAAGACATGATAGATTAATGTTCAATAAATAAAATAAAGGCAAGCTCTATGGACGTAAGTCTAACTAGCTTGAAATTACCTATGAACCTATGTGGTACTTGGCTATGCCTTGTGCCACATTACAACCCTAGAGGGTGATTAACAGACCATTAACATAACCCTTGGCCATGCCTTATTGCTACAGTAGGTCCTGGAATAGAGCTGAAACAATAGGCAAGGGAAACTTTCAACATAACCTCCATGTTTGGTTAAAAATAAAATGAACAGTAGACTGCACATGAAAGTAGATGCGGTTACAAGGTATTGCAGCAGCTTGTAGATTCACACAGCTTCTTATGAGTATCACCAGTCAAGGAGGCAGCCGCTTGCACACACAGGATGGTGCTAAGGTCCCCAGGGTAGCCAGTGCAACAAGAGTAGAGGACAAAACCAGACAACCGAAGGGAGAAGACTTTCTTGTGCCAGTTCTAGCCAAAAGTCAAGGAGAGGGACAGATAGAACCTCCATGCTGGCAATCCATTACACGGTGCACAGAAGCCCAGGTGACCCAGTAGGCAACTTAAAGGAAGGGGACTCCGAGTGTAGATCAAAGGAGCTGGGTTGAAAACCAGGGGACAACTGCCAATCTTTAGACAGCTGTGGAGTGCAAAATTAAGTGGAGAAAAAAAAACAGAGCAGATCAATAATCTTTGGTTTAAGCTACCAATACAGGATATATCAATCAGCCTCAGATAGCAAGGTCAGGTGCCTCATCAGCATGGAATGAAAAGGTTCAGGAACAGAGTTGCAAAGTCCCTTGCTGTGAGCTTAGTACTTTCAAAGGTTTCCATGAGCCCTGGTCAAAACAGATAGTCTGGCTGGGCACAGCATTCTAAATTTGATCCCGGCTGCAATTAGTTTAGTGATTGATGGGTCATATTTGGCCTGTTTTTGCTGGGTTGCAGCAGGCAGATCCTGAGAAATTCTTAGGGACGCATCTTCCCACTTTATTTCCAGTAAGTCTTTAATTGTGGTTATGACATGCTGACTATCTAGTTAATTCAGCAGACGTAGGATGAAGGACCTTAGTTCTGAGCTTGGCAGAGGTCTGGGCCATAAGGATCTGTGGGCCTGCTCAACAATGTAGTTACTTGAATGTGGTGGAGGGCCTCCTATTTTAGACAGTAACTTTTGTGCAAAAAGAACAGGAGATTGACCCTCTGCTTCCTCTGGAATGTTGAAAATCACCAGGTTGTTACACCTGTTTTGGCCTTCCAGTTCTTTAAGTTTCAACTCTAGTTTGGTAAGTTTTTGTCTGAGGGAGGTTAATTCAGGCAGTTTTCCAGCCTTCCAGCGATGTGGTGTGGGCAGAGACATCTGCCAGAGCTTTGTTTGTGTCGTTCAGGTCAGATTTTATAGACTTCAGGTCTGAAACAAACTCCAAGAAGGCTGCCTTGAGTGGTGCTATTTTGGACAAGAATTTGTCCTCTGAGAGGGGAACTGTTGCAGCAGCTAGTTGAGATCCTTTGCCGATGGTAGTACTCTGCGTCTTGGCCCGCTTAGGCTGCTTATCTGGAGTTGGTGGAGGTGTCCGTGATGGAAGGGCCTGCTTCATTTCTGCCTCTATTATTCCTTAATTGGCCTGCTTTTCAGAAGCAAATATATGACCGGATGAGTCTTGAATTGCTTATAGGGTTATTGAGTTGTAATACTATAGCTGGCAGCAGTTTCAAGCTAGATTGAAGGTTAATTTTTAATGCATTGAGGTGGGAGCCAGGGAGCCATGCATCTGCTTAGCAGGAGAGCATCACATAATCCAAAGGAACATTAACCACAGGGCAGCCTTACCGCTGTCTTTTAGCAATAGAAAGAAGCCATACATATGAATGTTCTATCCAGATTGCCACACCTATACTAAACATTGCCAATATGTGTACACCCTAAAGACTTTCACACCTGGAATGCTATGATTTCAAAATTGTGTGGGCAAGATAAAGGTTCAGAGTTTCATGTGCAAAATTGTAACCTCCTAAATGAAAAGGGGGACAAGCTTTACTTTAGCTATACTAATATTACCAAGCAGCCTAAGTATATCATGTTTGCGCATGGCTGGACCCCCACTATCAAGCTCATTGGAAAGAGTTAGATTTACAAGAATTAAGGGCATCACTTACATAAATTCTATTTTCTACCCCTTTTATGCCTCTTTCAGAAACTACAGATAATGTTTTTATAAAATATGGCAACATAAACAATATCACATGGTGTTTTATCCATTAATTTCCTTAGCCTATGATGAAGCCTTTAGAATGATTTGTTGCAATATCAGATTTTAAAAATGGGATAATTGAGGCCTAACCCACCTGTACCAGTTTATACAGGGGGATGTCTTTCAGTCTTGAATGCAAATGCGACTGAAGTATTTGCTTCTGCATGTGGATTATTATAGATTTCTACAGACTAGATACTTCTTAAACAGTATACTGGTCACTGGAAAACTGATCAAAACACCACATCCTTTGGCCCTACTTATAAAAACTTCTAAAATTAGTGGTATGCCACAACATTTTATCTCATGCGGGTATAAAGCCCTTACCCACTTCTTGCCACCATTGGATCAAAAAATGCAAAGTATTTGGTCAAAGAAATATAAATAAGATTCAGACAGAGATCCAACTGGAAAAGATTTACTTGCAACAACACAAAGTATCTTCCTTGCATCAGTTTAAAGAATTTGCTTGGAAGATAACAGTATGGTATTTCAGAATACCACATATACTGTAGTAGTGAAATATCATAACACTCAAACTGCAGAATCCTGGAGAAGATGTAGGTAATGAATCGCAATCCATTCACATGTGTTCTGGTTGTGTTTGAGTTTACACAACTACGGGCAAGGAATCAAACAGGAATTACAAAAACATTCCACAGACTTCCCCAATTGATTTTCAGATTTTTATCCATTTTCTTATCATTCCAAAGGGAAAATTTAACAAACAACAAAAATACTTTATTGGAATCGCTTTAACAGCTGCAAAAAAAACAAACAAAAAGTAATTGCTAAAGAATAGTTATAACCCCAACCCCCTACACTCACCCAATTACCCAATAGCACATGTTATTGTGAAATATTTATAATATGGAAAAAACATGACACACACAATATCAGGCAACAAACAGATTTCTTCAATAACAGATGGCTGGGGTGGTGCTTGTATATGATTAATATATCAACAAGTTTTGTTCCTTGAAATATTGTATCTAGTAGCTTAGTCAGTTCCTTGAAACCTGAAATGAAAGAATATTAGAACAAAGCTATTACAGACAAGTAAAATAATAGACAATATAAGTAGTGATAATTAATCTATAAGGTATTTCTTAGGAATATTGACTAGGATGGCAAATCAAATTGTCTGACCTATATTTGATGTAATTCATCTTCTGATTGTATAATAAGAAACCGTATACCTGTATGACTTTTATTTATTCATCTTAAAAAGAACATTTAAAAAAAAATAAAGAACATTAGGGGACTGTAAGTTACATGTTATGGCTATTAAATAAGTAATTGCACATATATTTTATTGTATACTTTGTTTTCCCTGCCTATAAATAGATCATTTGCATGTTAAATCATTTATATATCTCATTTTAGTTTTTCTTTTATTAGTAGTATAATCAAGTGTCTGGAAAAACAATACCTCATAGGTTTGGGAACATTGTTTAACCAGGATTAGTACACTAAGCCCAAGCTTGTTTCCAGATGTGACCTGGGAGCACAAGGAAGTTAAGTGACTTTCTTAGGATCACACAGTATGCAGCTAGGCAGCTGTGGGATTTAAACCCAGATTTTCAGATCTGCAGTTTAGAGCATTAACCACTGCGCTACACTGCCTCCTCAGGTTACACAATAGTCAGGTCAAGGTTGTAAGGTGGTCTAATATACAGTATTTCATATTATTGCATATTATAAGTGTAGACTATATGTGCTGTACAAACTGAAAATATCAATAGAAATCTTTATGACACCAAAGGGGTAGCTAGAGGTGATGTTGAGATGCTTGTGATATACAGTATGTCTAGCCTCTATGATGTGTCTTCATCCTGTCACAGACTTGTTGTCTCTCAGAACTCACTGCTACCAGCTTTCACAACCCTTCAGATGCATGAAGTGGTTACCTTGGTATGCTGCCACCGCTCAACATGACACACTTGGGATATCTCTAGGTCCAAATCCCACTAGAGACGGTGCTCATGCAGTACAGTGTTTATTATCCAAAGGCAAATGACCCACCCCTTTTGTTATAGCTGAGAACACTTTGCTTTAGATATGGTAACTGTAGTATGTCTCTTTGAAAACGGATCACAGACTTGCCAGTTTACCACTGGTTGTCTATAGCTGAAATGACACAGTTGCAGAAAGCATGGAGTGTATAAAAATAACATTTACTACTCCATGATATTTACATATGTTACAGGATAATACACACTAGAGACTGTGGGGAATACAGCTCTTAGAGACTAAAATGAACACATTTAAAAAGACAGAGGTCACACAGAAAAAAAAATCACTCAATGCTATCTAGACTCTAGGAAGAGAAGAAGAAGCTTACCCCAAACTGGATGCTTTCAATAATCACTTCATGATGTTTTGCATCAGAAAAATCTGGCATCCACTTTCCACCCCAAAATATATCTGGACAAGGTCCTTTGTAATTCAGTGCCCATGTTCTCCTGTGCAACCATTTGGACAACCATCCCCTCTGCCACTGAAATTGATGTTGCCCTCTCCCTGTTTAACTCTAAATTTGCCTCAGTTTGGGACAAGCTGCCCCATTCAGAAAATCCAGAGTCAATACGCAACACAACCCCTGGATCATTCCCCAAACCACTGACTAGTGCAAGTCCCATTATTTTGCCTGGGCACGCTACAAATTATCACACTGCCTTCCTGACCTCCACTTATATAGGACTAGTAGAAAACACTGCACAATGGTTGTCCAGGCTGTGAAATTACACTATTTCAAGGCCAACCTGCAGAACAACCTTAACACCCAATCCAAATTCTGGAAAGTAATTCACTCTCTTGTTGACCCTCCAACCTGGTCCTTCTGTTAAATGGTTCACCTGTGTCTGACTCCTCCTCTGTTGCTGCTCACTTCAGTGAGTTCTTCCCCACTTGTGCTGTACCTTCCACTCCCTCTCCATCTTCCTCTGCTCCATCTCATGTTTCCTCTCCCTTCTCCCATTCTGGGGTTCCACCCCCTTCATAACTACCCAACAAACCCTGACTGCCCTCTCCTGCCTCAATCTGTTCAAGTTTAGTCCTGATAGGATGGATCCTAAACTCCTCCACATCTCAGCTCCTGCCAACACATCTCTTCTGCCTCACCTACTCAACATCTCCTTCTCCCTCTGTGCTGTTCCTCAGTCTTAGAAGTTGGCTAGAATTCTTCCACTTAACAAATGGGGTGGGAGACCTATCCTCCCCAGGTAACTTCTAGCCAATCTCTCACCTTCCCACTCTTTCTAAGCTACACAAGAAACTTGCCTACTCCAGACTCTCTGATTTTCTGTCCTTAGCAAATTTCCTCTCCCCATTCCAGTCTAGCTTCAGGAAGCATCATTCCACTGTCTCCTTAATGCTGCATGTAACTGATTCTATCTTCTCAGGGATGGAGCAGGGCACATCACAGCTGCCATATTCATCAATTTGGCCAAAGCTTTTGCTTTGACTTCCCACCCACTCCTCCTGGACAAGCTGAGTTCCACTAGACTCTTAGCTCCCACTGCTGACTGGCTCTACTCTCACCTCATTATTGGCAGTGCCCTGTTACTCCCACTTTATATCCAGGCTGTGATCCTACAGGGCTCTGTCTTGGGTCCCATACTCTTCTAAACTTTTCCTAATGACCTCGCCTCTGCCTGTGTCAACTCGCACATTCACATGTATGCAGATGACACAGTCATCTAGACCTCCATTCCCTCTACTACAGCTGAGGAAGGTCTGCTTCAGCCAGATCTCCACAACATCCTGCACTGGTTCCAAGCAACCAACTCTATGTCAACACAACAAAAAACTGTCAATGACCTTTGGCACAAGCCAGAAACTGGCCAGACTCCCTTCTCTACCCATCTTCTCCACCTTAGATGGCTCCCCTCTAGAAGTGGTCTAAGCCTTCAAGTACTTCGATGTGTAGCTAGACAGCAAGCTTGACTTCTCTGCCTACATTGATGCCATCCACGTCAAGCCCCCCCCCAAACTTGGTGCCTTGTAATGCAAATGAAGATTGTTTGTCTCTGCAAGTCAATTGAGAGCTTGTTATGAAAATGGTGCTCCCGGTCTTTGCTTATGTCTATATGGTCTGGGGCGCCACCTCCTCCACCTCCATGGCTAGACTGGACACCCTTTGTAATTCCTTTGGTTACTTTGCTACCAACTCCTCCCTCGTACTCATCACTGTTCACTTTATTCCCCCCTATTCAGTCTCCCTCTACCCTCATGTTGCCAGATTCACTGTACCTCTTTCACATTCAAATACTGGTCTGGGTCACTTCCTTCACACCTTTTATCTCTCATCTCACTCATTCCCTGTATTTCTGCTTCATCTGCTCCAGAGATCCTTGCACCTTTGCCTTCCTTCATCCCCACTCCTATGCTGGGCAATCAGACTTTTCTATCACCTCCCCACACTTGGAAACCAGCTCCCTACATCCTTCCACTTCACTGCCTCCCTGGCTCCTTCAGGTATCAGCTGAAATAAATTCCTGTCTCCCCACTTCTGTTTTCCCTCTCCCTGACATTTTCCCTGCAATTTGCCATTCTACCCCAGGTTGGTGCTACCACATAATTGTTGTTTTTTTTTGCTGCTTTTTCATCCTGCACGTATACCTGATTTTATCATGTCATCCTGGTTTCACTTTATTGTAACTGTGTATGTATTTGCCTCTCTTGTCCCCTTACCTCGGGTCACACTTAGAAATGAGCCTTAACTCTGTGTGCCTTTTCCAGTCACTACTTTTCAAATAAATAAATAAATTAATGAAACTGGGACCTGCTGAGTTATGACTGATTCAATCAAGTGATATTGCTACTTCAAAATCTCAAACATAACCAGCTTCTCATTGTAACCAGTCAACAGAAATACCATTCGTTGGCTGATTCTCTACACAAGCATCATCATAAATATCTCTCTGATATCACATATCAGATGATTCCTTTGATCTCTGGGGACCACTCATTTCCAGAACAGGACCAAACTGGCTTTGTGAATTGCCTTCATCTTGCATGTTTCTCCAGCTCCCAGCCTAGTACAGTGACATCTCACTGCCTTGGCCCTGTTTAGATTCCAAACATATTTTTTTTTTTTATGAAAAGAACTCACTCCTTTGAAGTTTAATAAAAACAAAAGTGTTTTACATCACAGGAAAAGGACTTTTTACACAAAGACCCCTCCTAGCTCTGTGCCCTAAGGCATGGGTGAAAGAAGGATGTAATTTTCAGTTTTCACCAGACCTCCCACCTCAGCTGACATACTTTATAGAGGCATAGATGATAAAAATAAAACACAAACAGACACACACACACACACACACACACACACACACACAAACTACATTCTAAGTTGCGACATCTCCATCTCCTGGAAAAATGAAAAACAAATCTTTTAGCAACCATAAGTGATTTTTTTTGTTGTTTTTAGCACAGTTGATCTACCTGCTGTGCCCCCAGTTCTATCTGGTTTAACAATTCATTAATTCTATAAGACACCTTACTTTCTTTACTGAATCAATGGTTAATTACCAAGACAAACCATCTGCATTGCCATGCTGTGACCCACTATAGTACCTGCTGTTCATGTTATCGGACTACAGTGCCAGGCTCCAATTTGGAGTTTTGCCTGCAAGTTCTATGGAGCAATGTAAGGAGTTGTGGTTGGTGACCACCATAAATGCCCTCCCATATGAATATGGTTGCAGCTTCTGTGGAGCAGAGACAATACCATGACACGTTTTCTCAATCGTGGCATAGGCCTACTCTCAGGTATACAACCGGGTGTTCCTACTCCATATGATTGACCTGACTCAGAACCATCCCTTGCCCATGACTGCATGCATCTATGTGCACAATGAGCCTCCATGAATAATCAGGGCTTGTGAGCACAGATGCCTGACATAATGCCTCCTTTAACTGGTGGAATGATGTTTTACAGTGATCCATCCAATAAACTTTTTCCAGAATTTTCTTCTGTCTGATACTGGACAGGGGGTTGGCCATGCTGCTGTAAGTTGGCATAAGCTTTTGATAGTACCATGATGTCATTAGGAAGGCCTGCACTTTTGTCTTTATTGTGGTTGTGGCCCAAACCTGTGTGACATATTTTTACTGACTCAGGCAGATTTAAACACTCCCATCCTGTGCCTAAAGTATGACACCTCTGCCATCCCTGTTTGTCCCATCTCTGCCTCGCCTGTCAGTCCTGCAGCCTTCAGTCAGCACTGTACCTCAGTCATATGCCTAACATGATCCTCCAATGTCTGGCTGTTGATTGTAATGTTGTCCATATACACCAGAGCAAAGTTTGCTGTCCCACACAGAATGTGGTAAACAAGCTACTGAAAGATGGCTGGTGCAGTCTTCACCCCGAATAACATTTATCTAAATTGAATAGGCCAAATGATGTGATGAACACTAACCTCTCTCTGGTTTTAGAGTTCAGAGGTACCAGCCAAAAACCCTTTGCTATGTCTATGGTGGTAAGATACATACTTCCTCAACCTCTCTAGGACCTCATCCATCCTAGGCATGGGATATGCATTTGAATATGTACAGCTATTAAGCATGAGGTAGTCAATGCAGAACCTTGTGTTTCCATCCTTCTTGAGGATCAGTATCACCCGGGAGTCTCAGGGACTACTGGACTCCAGGATTACCCAAAGAGTCAACATCTCCTTGATCTCCCACAGAATGGTATATTTCTCCTCCTTAAGAAACTTTCCAGAGTGGCTATCTCATTGGGGCTGGGGACCCTGTATTCACATGCTGCACTACCAGTGTGGTATAACCCCATTTCCTGTGATCAGTTCCCCAAATGACTGCACCACCCCGCACCTTTCAGCAGCTAGGGCTGGTGTTGGCCACTATGAAAGGGTGGCAGTGTCCACAGAGGATTCTTTCTTACCCTCACCCAGAAGATCCCCCAGCAGGTCTGCTTCTGCTTCCTCCTCTCCTCTGGATAGATACACACAGTGAGGACCATCTTGTTCCTGTCAACCCACTCGTAATAGGGCAATGCTTAACCTGGTGTCAGTAACAGGGACAGTGTTACAGACATCAAGGTTGGAGGCCACTTGGGGACCAGTGATAACCATACAGTGTGGTAAAATTTAAGATGCCTGTGGAATCTGACCACACAAGGACAAGGGTCCTGGAGTCCAAGGGTGGGATGGAGGAATAGCGGCCAAAGATAACAGAAAGCATATTAAAGGCAACAAATCTCTGCAGTAAACAAGTGAGAAAAGGCAAGAGGAAAAAGAGACTGCTATAGTTCTGAAAAAAGGTGGCTGAAAAGGTAGCATTTATACGGTATATGAAGACACAGAGGGACGAGCATAGGGAGGTGTATGGGGGGAAATAGAGGGAAGCAGGGAAGGTACTAAGGAGTGCAAATGTGCAACCAGAGGAGAGAAAAGCCCAAGAGGTAATGAAAGAGGGCAAGACATTTTTTAGGTATGTGAGAAAAAAAAGGGGGACTGGGGTGGGATTGTAACATTAAAAAAGGAAGGGGTGGGGATTGTGCAGAGGAGGACCAGGAAAAGGCAGAAATCCTGAACAAATACCTTTGTTCGGTGTTCACAAAGGAAGGAGAAGGGAGGGTCCACAAAAAAGTAACAAAAGCTTTGGGGGGAGGGAGGTGGACACTAGTCCTTTTTGGGAGGAGAGTCCTGAAGGGACTTGCTAATTTGAAGGTGGACAAAGCAATAGGCTAGATGGAGTGTGTGACATGGACAGTCAGTTCTGAGTGCTGTATCATTTTTTTAAAATATTAAATGCAATACTGACTGTCTGTGCTGAAAATCTGGTGTTTTAGGAGTGACCTTGCTCCCCCCCAGGTTTTAGCTGAAAGATAAAAGCCATGAGAAAAATGCTGAAACAGCATGTGAGATCACACACACCCATGTTTTAAATACTAGGTGTTACATGGCAGGCCAGATGCTATTTTCAGACTTTTCTAAGTTAATTATAGATGTTGTTGTTAAGAGGGAAATCATGAAAACAGGTTTAGCAAACTGGCGTGAAGTTGTAAATGCTCTTGTGAAGCCTGTGTGAGAGAGGATGCAGCATGGATCAAAGAGATGTCATTTGAAAGAAATTAGTCATGCTGAGGATTGCAGAATTTAATTCTTGAAAAAGACATCCTGTTTTTTTATTAAATATGTATTTTTATATATATATATTCTGACAGAGGAGGGGCTAGGTGACCTCACCCAAAAAGGGGTTGGCAAATACAGTTTGCTTTAAGAAATATTCTGTTTTACTTCACTGTGACACTTTTCTCTAGACTCTGACAAAGATACATCTGTGAGCACTTTAAACAGGTATTTAGAAAGAAAGGCAAATCTAAGTACTGTAAGTAGGAATTGCATTGTTTAAAACCTTGTTCTTTTAAAACATTTGTATGTCTTGTGATATAACAGTTCTGTATTTTGTGCTTTACATGTTTTTATACATTGTAGTAAAATTCTTTTTAGAGCATACTTGGTCTGTCTTTGAATTTTCTTCCATTTGTAAGAAAAGTCTATATAGTTATAGCAGACACTAGGCATAGCTTGAATGGTGGTACCAAACTGGAAAGAGAACCATTTTAAATCTGAGTCTTTATTAAAGTTTTTAAGGGTTCATCTCTGTATTCCTGGTTAGTTGCCCATAGGAAAAGATATCTGGTCCCCAAAGACAGAAATATCTGAGCCTGTGCATTGGGTATGCTAGCAAGAGGTTCACAGTTTGAATCCCTCCAAGACTTGAGACCAAAGGTTGATCGAAACTCACAAAACAGGCAAGAGGGTTACCTTGTTCTGTTAAACTGTTCACAAGACAGCGGTCGGAGGTTGGCACTTTGGGAGTAGAGGGCCTGACCTGCTGAGTGGGTTTGTGACAGATTGGTTGGCAGCGGTGGCATAATTTTGGTATCACAAGCTTTTATTGTTCTGTGTCAGCTAAAATCGTAAGCTCTCTTGCAAAGAAAGAAAAAAAGGCAGAGTTTTTTTTTAAAAAGGAAACAGAACTATATATCACTTGGTGTACAGTCGAGTTCCTACCCATTTTATTTTTTTTCCTAAAATGCAAGTCAGAGTGGCAGTAGTGAGGGAAGAAGAAGATGGCTTCTGACTACAGCAAGCACACTGTAGATTACTTGAAGCAGTTATACGGGGACAGGGGAGTCCCATTCGAGGTGACAGCCAAAAAGCAGAACCTCATAGAGGCCCTGATGGTAGCAGACACCCAAAGCAGCAAGTCACAGACCGTGACTGAAAGGGACCAGACCTCGAGTGTGGCAGGTCTAGCGGCCAGTGCAGTGTCCAGGTCCGGTGAGGAGGACAGCAGGGCCACTGTCAGTGAAGGGATACAGCAGCAGGGGATGGTCACCAGTATCCTGAATCCAGAGCTACTCAGGCTGCAAATTGAGTTGCACAGGATGGAACTGGAGGCAGACTGAGAACAGAGGAAGGCAGACCATGAGGAGCGTGAGCGCCAGCGAGCTGCAGAGGAGAAGAGAGAGGAGCGCCAGTGGCAACACAAACTGGAGAAGCTAAAACTCTGACTAGCGGCACCAGAGCAGGTAAGTGGCTTGGGTTAAACTGCGACTGCAGGACTGGGTTACAAATTGAATTCCAAATTAATAGCTGAGTTTAAGAGGGGGAAGATATGGATGCCTTTTTAAATTCTTTTGAAAAAGTTTGTATTCAGGCTAAAATTTCTAGAGAGTCCTGGAGCTTCTAGCTATCCCCGCTACTTATCGGGAAAGCTGGGGATGCACTGGATCAAATGGACAATGAGGGCAGCAATGATTACAGCAAGCTAAAAGCTACGCTGTTAAAAAAAAATTGAATTAACTGCTGAATCATACAGAGCTAAATTTCGTAAGCTCAGGAGAAGCCTGATATGAGCTACGAGGAGCTATCCACGAAACAACATCAGTTTTTAAAATGTTGGTGGAAAGGAATTGAGGCAAACTCTGTGGATGAAACTGAAAATGTGATTTTATTAAAATAGTTTTATTGGGCTTGCCCAGCAGAGCTAAAAACCTGGCTAGAGGACCGAGATCCCAAAACAGTGCAAGAGGCTGCTGAACTCTTGGACCACTGTGCCAAGAGCAGACCTGCTCTGAGAGCAAATGGGGTGGGCGTGGCAGTGCAGAAAGGGAAAAGTACACCTTTAGGGCAGCTGAAATCCTCACTGCCTCCACCAAAACCAGTTAACCCCAAGTTTCAGAGAAAAGATTTCTCTGAGAGAAGAAATGAATGTTGGTTGTGTAAAGAAACTGGGCATATTGCCAGACAGCGCCCAAAAAGGCGAGCAATACACAACAGGGTGCTAGAAAAGAAGTAGGTTGTTTGTGTGTCCCTGGAGGCATGCCAGTGAACATGAGGGAACACATGCACCCAGTAATGGTAAATGGTGTGCAGACACAAAGGTTAATTGACACAGGGGCATCCCTGACATTAGTAAAGGGGTATCTGATGCAGTCTGGTCAGCTTATATCCAATAAATACGTCACTGTCCAAGGGTTCACTAGTGAAGAGAAAACATTACACCTCACTAGTGTTCTCTTAGACTGGGGTGAAACAGAGGGAACTGTGCAACAGGTGACTGTAGCCAAAACATTAGCAGCGGATGTGATCCTGGGTAACAATCTCCAACAGGGGATGGTATAGAAACATAGAAACATAGAAACATAGACTTTGATGGCAGATAAGGACCGCTAGGCCCATCTAGTCTGCCCATTTTCCTACCTACAGGATAGGCCGCAGATCCTAGTTAACCAACAGCCTATATCTTCCTGCCCCCACAAGAATTGCCTTATGTCTGTCCCATGCATTCTTGAATTCTCCACAGTTTTAGTCCCCACAACTTCCTCAGGAAGGCTGTTCCATGCATCCACTACCTCTCTGTGAAATAATACTTCCTCACATTGCCCTGAACACGCCTCCTTCTATCTTTAAATTGTGTCCCCTTGTTCTTGCAAGTCTCTTTTCTGAAAGATGCTACCCTCTTGGACTTTGTTGATTCCCTTGAGGTACTTGAAAGTTTCTATCATGTCCCTCTCCCTTCTTTCCTCAAGGGTATACATATTAAGCTCCTTTAGTCTCTCCTCATATGGCTTCTTTGCAGGCCCTGCACCATTTTAGTTGCCTCCTCTGACTGCCTCTATCCTGTCTATGTCCTTGCGGAGATGGGATCTCCAGAACTGGACACAGTATTCCAGATGGGGTCTCACCAACTGTCTGTACAGAGAGATAACAACTTCCTGTTTTCTGCTGCTGGTCTCCCTATACTTTCAGTATACTGACCCTCCTACTGCCTTCTCTCCACATTTGCTTGCTAACCTTAAGGTCATCTGATATGATTACCCCCAGGTAACCTTTCCTGTTTTGTTGTTGTTACTACCTCCCACCCATTGTGTATTCTTCCCTGGGTTCTTGTTTCCCAGGTGCATTATTTGCACTTTTTCATTGAATCCTAGCTGCCATATCGTCTGACCATTCCTCCAATCTTGCCAAGTCTCTTTTCATCCTTCCACGCCTCCCTGTGTATCAACCCTGTTTCAGATCTTTGTGTCATCTGCAAAAAGGCATACTTTTCCTTCCAGTCCCTCTGCAATGTCACTGATGAAGACATTAAAAAGGACTGGACCCAATACTGAACCCTGCGGTACCCCACTAGTAACCGCCCTTTCTTCAGAGTGGACTCCATTTACAATTACCTTCTGTGTCCTGTTGTCCAGCCAATGTTTTACCCAGGCTACCACCCTGGGACCCACTCCCAGACTGGTTAATTTGACTAATAATCTTTTGTGTGGGACTGTGTCAAATGCCTTGCTAAAGTCTAGGTAGGCCATGTCCACAGCCCCTCCCTGGTCTACAACTTTGGTCACCCAGTCAAAGAAATCTATTAGATTCGTCTGACATGACCTTCCTGCTGTGAACCCATGCTGCCTTGGATCCTGTGCTCCACTGACCTCTAGGTATTCAACTAGTTACCTGTAGCCAAGCAGCAAGGGAAAATTGTAGTTCCCTGAACCCCACGGAGGCCCTTGTGGAAACCACTTGGAGGCTGGTTCTCCAGCCTGTGTATCCTGATATGGAGACTGATAAAAAGGGGGTAGAAATGTCCCCGGTAGCAAGTGACCACACAACTACAGAAGGTTACTCTGAAGAGGGAGGGGTGACCCCTTGTCAGAGGGTTGGGATTAACAGTGATCCTGAGTGCCCTAACGCTAATGCTAGGGACCCTAGTTTAGTGACTGAAGGGGACCTGTCCCATGCCTTGGGAATATATGAAGGGTTTGCAGCTGCTCAGAGGAGTGACTCTAGTTTAGAGAAGCTGAGGGCTTGGACAGACTCAGACAGCACACAGGGAGGTGACAGCAGACATAAGGTTTATTGGGAAAATGGACTTATGTATACTCAGGCAGTACAGACAGAGGGAGGGATGCTAGGCAGGCAGCTTGTCATTCCCCAGGGGTATCGTGAGCACTTGCTCAAAATTGCACATGATATTCCCTTGTCTGGTCATCTGGGAATCATGCACACATCACAGCGGTTAGCCCAGAATTTCTGCTGGCCTAACTTACCCAGCAGGTGAAGGAGTATTGCAGGTCTTGTCACCGGTGCCTAGAAATAGGGAAGGTGGACAAGAAAACCCAAGCCACCCTGATCCCATTGCCCATAGTAGAGGAGCCACTCCAGAGTGTGGGAATGGATATTGTGGGACCTTTAAATACCCCCAGCTCCTCAGGGAAGAGATTCATCCTGACTGTGGTGGATTATACCACCCGGTACCCAGAGGCAGTCACCCTATCCTCACTGAGGACAGACAAAGTGGCAGATGCCTTACTTGAGATTTTCTCCCATTTGGGGTTTCTGCAGGAGGTTATCACTGATCAAGGGAGTTCCTTCATGTCAGACCTGATGAAATGTTTATGGGAGAAGTGTGGGATGGTGCAGAGATGCACAACACTGTATCACCCACAAGCCACTGGACTTGTGGAACGATTCAATGGTACCCTAAAGTCAATGCTCTGGGCATTTGCTGAACAACATGGGAGGGACTGGGAGGAAATACCTTCCCCACCTGTTGTTTGCATACAGGGAGGTGCATCAAGAGTCAACAGGATTTTCTGCCTTCAAACTCTTATATGGACGTTGGGCACATGGGCCCCTAGACTTGATCCAGGAGGACTGGGAAGGAAAGCATGCCACCCAGAGAACTCCCATTGTGGATTATGTCCTTAGGTTTAGGAAGAGGCTGAAGGAGCTTATGGGGACAGCCCAGAGCAACCTGGCAGCTGCCCAGCAGAAACAAAAAGTGTGGTACAACCACAGAGCCAGAGCTCGCTCCTAGATGGTGGGTCAGGAAGTCATGGTCCTTATTTCGGTCTGGAAAGACAAGCTGCAAGCTGAGTGGGCAGGACCGTACAAAGTGGTTAGGAAGGTAAATGACGTGAACTACATTGTGGAGTTGCCTGACATAAGACAGACAGAAAGGATGTACCATGTCAACAAGATGAAGCCATATGCAAATAGGGATGACATGGTGTTTGCAGTATGTAGTCATGGGAAGGGGAAAGATGAAGGAGACCCCCTTCTGGACTTGCTGGAGGAAAATAAGTGGGAGTCCACTGTGGAGGCAGTAAAATTGTCTCCCCAGCTGGCCCTGGACCAGATCCAGAAAGTAAGGGAGGTTTTAATAGACTTTGCCCCGTTGTTTAGCCCCAAGCCTGGACTAATCCCCTTAGCGACACATGATGTGGAGACAGGGACACAGATGCCCATACAGCAGACAGCATATAGGGTGTAAGAGGCTGTCCAAAAGGACATTAGGAGGGAAGTGGAGGAGATGCTGGATTTAGGGGTAATCCAGAGATCCCGCAGCCCCTGGGCCTCACCCGCAGTCCTTGTACCTAAGCCAGATGGCTCAACTCATTTCTGTGTGGACTATCGTTGACTGAATGCAGTCACAAAGTCCAATGCCCACCTGATGCCCCGGATGGACAAACTTCTGGACAAGTTGGGAGGGATGACCTACCTTATGACCATTGACCTGACAAAGGGGTATTGACAGGTAGAGTTGACAGACAGAGCTAGGAAGAGGTCGGCCTTCATCACTCCGATAGGCTTATCTGAGTTTAAAGTAATGCCCTTCAGAATGAAGAATGCCCTGGCCACTTTCCAAAGGTTGGTGAACCAGGTGTTAAATGGTGCTGAGGAGTACGCCATGGCGTACCTGAATGACATTTCCATCTTTAGTACCAGCTGGGAGGAACACCTATCCCACCTTAGGGAAGTTCTGGACAGGATACAGAAGGCCAGGCTCACTGTCAAAGCCGAGAAGTGCCAGGTGGCCATGGAGGAAGTGGCATACCTCAGGCATGTGGTAGACCAGGGACTGCTCCATCCTAACCAAATAAAGATAGAGGTGATCCAGACATGACCCAGACCAGAAACCCAGAAGCAGACCAGGAGCTTTATAGGGACAGCAGGGTACTACAGAAATTTGTACCCAATTACAGTGCCCTGGCTGCTCCCCTATCTGACCTGACAAAGAAAAGGATGCCAAAGAAAATTACCTGGGGCCCAGCCTGTGAGGAAGCCTTTACCAAACTAAAGGAGACACTGTGCAGTGCTCCTGTTTTGACAAGTTCTGACTATAGCAAGACATTTATAGTTCAGACTGACACCTCAGACATGGGCATTGGGGCAGTACTGAATCAGACATCTAGCCAAGGAACAGATCACCCAGTAGTGTACCTGAGTAGGAAGTTACTTCCCAGGGAGCAAGCGTACTCCATGGTGGAAAAGGAGTGTCTTGCTATAGTGTGGGCCCTAAAGAAATTAGAGCCATACTTGTATGGGCAGCCCTTTGTGGTGCAGACTGACCACAACCCCCTGGTTTGGCTGATGCAGATGGGGAAAAACAATGACAGACTGCTAAGATGGAGTCTAGCTTTACAAGGGTATGATCTAAAAATTGTACATAGGGCTGGAGCCAAAAAACAAAACTCAGATGGGCTATCTAGGGTCTATGAGGAGTGAACTGATTTGGGAAGCTCATCCCATGTAGGGGATAGAACCCCCAAATTCAGTCTAGGTGGGGAGGAATTGTGATGTGGACAGCCAGTTCTGAGTGCTGTATCATTTTTAATATAAAATGTATTACTGACTGTCTCTGCTGAAAATCTGGTGCTTTAGGAGTGACCTTGCCCCCCCCCCAGGTTTCAGCTGAAAGATGAAAGCCATGAGAAAAGGCTGAAACAGCACGTGGGATCACACACACCAGATTTTAGATACTAGGTGTTACATGGCAGCCCAGAAGCTATTTACAGACTTTTCTAAGTTAATTATAGATGTTGTTGTTAAGAGGGAAATCATAAAAAAAGGTTTATGATGTTAGAAGGGAAAACCAGGTTTAGCAAACTGGCGTGAAGTTGTAAATGCTCCTGTGAAGCTTGTGTTAGACAGGATGCAGCATGGATCAAAGAGATGTCATTTGAAGGAAATGAGTCATGCTGAGGATTGCAGAATTTAATTCTTGAAAAAGACATCCTGTTTTTTTTATTAAATATATATATTTTTTTTATATATTCTGACAGAGGAGAAGCAAGGAGACCTCACCCAAAAAGGGGCTGGCAAATACAGTTTGCTTTAAGAAATATTCTGTTTTACTTCACTGTGACACTTTTCTCTAGACTCTGACAAATATACATCTGTGAGCACTTTAAACAGGTATTTAGAAAGAAAGAAAGACAAATCTAAGTACTGTAAGTAGGAATTGCACTGTTTAAAACCTTGTTCTTTTAAAATATGTGTATGTCTTGTGATATAACAGTTCTGTATTTTGTGTTTTACATATTTTTATATATTGTAGTAAAATTATTTTTAGAGTATACTTGGTCTGTCTTTGAATTGTCTTCCATTTGTAAGAAAAGTCTATATGGTTATAGCAGACACTAGGCACAGCTTGAATGGTGGTACCAAACTGGAAAGAGAAGCATTTTAAATCTGAGGTCTTTATTAAAGTTTTTAAGGGTTCATCTCTGTGTACCTGCTTAGGTGCCCATAGGCAAAGATATATGGCTCCCCGAAGACAGAAGTATCTGAGCCTGTGCTTTGGGTATGCCAGCAAGAGGTTCACAGTTTGAATCCCTCCAAGTCTTGAGACCAAAGGTTGATCCAAACTCACAAAACAGACAAGAAGGTTACCTTGTTCTGTTAAACTGTTCACAAGACTGTGCTCAGAGGTTGGCACTTTGGGGGTAGAGGGCCTGACCTGCAGAGTGGTTTTGTGACAGAGTGCATCCAAGATACTGAAGGAGCTCCTAGAAATACTGGCTGCACCTCTGACAGTTCTGTTTAACAGCTCACTAAAAACAGGAGTTGTTCCAGAGGACTGGAGGAGGGCTGATGTAGTCCCACTAACCAAAAGTGGTAACAGGAAGGAGGCTGGCAATTGTAGGCCAGTCAGCCTGACATAGGTGGTGGGAAAGTTTAGTGGAATCACTGCTGTGGAATATCTTAAATCCAGTAGGTTACAAACCCCAAGGCAGCACTGTTTCACAAGGGGGAGGTCATGTCAAATGAATGTGATAGACTTCTTTGGGTGACCAAGGAACTAGATCAGGGTGAAGTGGTGGACATGGCCTACTTATATTTCAGTAAGGCATTCAATAGTATTCCACATAGGAGACTAGTAAGCAAGCTGGGTAGGAGTGAGTTCAAAGGTCACAAACTGGATAAGAAATTGGTTAGGGGATTGGCAACAGAGGGTGGTGGTAATTGGAGTTCACTCTGAGGAAGGGAGGGTGACCAGAGGGATGCCTCAGGGATCAGTGCTGGGACCAGTCCTCTTTAATGTCTTTATTAGTGACATTACAGAGCAGCCAGAAAGGAAGGTCTGCCTCTTTGCAGATGACACTAACTTCTGCAGTTGGGTAGACACTTAGGGGGGTGAGTGTAGATAGAATGGGCAGAGACCTGAGAAAACCTGTCCTGCTACACTTCCACATTTATTGCTGTACTCATATTTTTGTTGTAATAATCTGATCTGCATTTCCTGTGTTTGTATTTTCACCCTGATTTACCCTGGGGTCACACCTGGAAATGAACTTTGGCTCAGTGTGCCTTTCCCAGTTACCAAGTTTTAAATAAATAAAAAAACTAGAAGAGTGGTCAAGGGTATGGCAGCTGAGTTTCAATGTGAAAAAGTGTAAAATAATGCACTTAGGGCACAGAAACCCATAGGCAGAGTACAAAATGTGCAGAGTGGTATTGATGACCACCAAGCCAGACACAGACTGGGAAGGGGGTTAATCATATAAGATAACCTAAAGGTGGCCAGGCAGTAAGACAAGGGTAGTAGGGAGGGTGATTGGGATGCTGGGATGCATAGGGAGGGGTATCACCAACAGAAAGAGGGAGGCAGTGTTGCCTCTGTTTAGATTGATGGCAAGACCTCATCTAAAGTATTGCATCCAGTTATGGAGGTCACATTTCTGGAAGGATATAGACAGAGTGGAGGTGGTCCAGAGGAGAGCAATTAAAATGGTGCAGTACCTGCATCAAAAGTCCTATGAGGAGAGACCGAAGGACCTCAATATGTACACCCTGGAACAGAGGAGGATAGGGGGGATATGACAAAGACCTTTAAATACCTCATGAGGGTAAATGAGGTACAGGAGGGGAGTATTTTTCCAGAAGAAAAGGTGCTCAAGAACAAGAGGCCTGCTGTGTAGCTGGGGGTAGATGCAGGAGAGATGTGATGAAGTACTTCTTCACAGAAAGAGTGGTGGATTCCTAAAGCAGCTTTCCAGCAGAGGTGGTGGGGGTGGAAATAGTGGTAGGGTTCAAGAATGCATGGGATAAGCACAAGGAAATCATTGTAGAAAGGAAGGGGTAGGGAGAAAGAGCTGCTGACTAGGCACAGTTTTCAGTAATAGTGTAGTTATGGAGAAATGGACAGACAAGCTGGGCCAAGTGGTCCTTATCTGCTGTCAAATTCTGTATTTCTATGTTTCTGTGTTCTCTGTTTCTATGTTTCATGGTAGGACTTTATTATGTTTACATGACAGATTTACTGCTTGCACCACCTGTCAGGTAGCTACACCATGTAAAAAACATTATTCACCCTTCTGACCATTGAGTAAGGACCCTCCCAAGCTGCCTGCAGTTTATTCTGTCTGATGGGGATGAGTACCATCACTCACTGCCCAACTTCAAATTCCTGGGCTCTGTCCCCATAGTAGTACCACATCTTTAGTCTCTATTGTGCAGTGTCTAACTGCTCTTGGGCGAACCCCATGGACTCTCTGATCCATGCACTGAAATTCCAGCATACACTCCACAATAGATTCCCCTTGGGAAGCAAGCTCAACCTCCCAGTCATTCCTTACCAAATAAAGAGGACCCCTTACCCTATGGCCAACAGAAGCTTGAAGTGTGAGAACCCTGTGGACTACTGGCAGACTTCCTGATATGTGAATAAGAGATGGGGTAACTACTTGTCCCACTCTCTTGTATGCTGGTTGCAAATGCCCTTAATATAGATTTAAGTGAGGCATTAAATCACTTAACCTGATCATTAGTCTGTGGGTAGTCTGGGGACGCTCTGAGCTGCTTCACAGCACAATTGTCCCAAGGACTAGCTGTCACGGCATGGGTGTTCAGGAAGTACATGGACAGGCATATCTTGATCGACAATTATTTATTTGAAGAGACAAGCAAAATAAAATAAAAGATTGAATTATCACAGCAACCTTTCTGGGATACCGGGTGATAAGTCTGGTTTCTGTGAAGCAATCTGTGCCAACAAGGTCTCTTCAAGAGTCACAGTTCCAACCTTCAGTGCCTCAAGCAATTAATCTTTCCTTTGCAGTGACTAGACACCAAATTGTTCAAGTCCCAGTCAGCAGGGATTTCTTTAGAGAAAAAAACTTTACCTCCCAGTTCCCATAGGCTCCACAGAACATCAATCTTCACAGAAGTACTAGAATGTACACAACAGTAATATGGCATTGATTACAACAAACAGATAATGTATTTAGTACAGTATGTTATTCAATATCAAAACTGTGTCTTATTACTTTTAATATATAAGAAATAAGCAAACACTTAAGAAGCATTTGTTAACTTAACTAGAAGTGTGGTACGTGCTGTCTATCACAAAATTCTAGGATATACAGGAAATTCTGCTGTAATTCTGCAGCACTGTTTTTCTTCTGCCACAAGATTGCCTGATATACTACATTTAGTTACTGTTTCACATTTTCCTGCCTAGATTATATCACTTCCTTTCTTTTTGTATTAGCTTTTCCCACCAGATGGTTTTCTGCATCTGGGTATCCTATCTTTTTTACAGCTGCATGTTGATGTTACCATGCTCACATATTGCTATAAATAAGAGAAAGCACTAGACAGGATTGTGAGACTGTGGTATTCCACTGAGCTGTTTGATTAGGAACTTACTCACACTACTTCGCTGTTCTCTCCATTTACTACAGTGGTCTGTTTGTGTCTGCCGCTGCCTAAACTATATGCACTATTTCATTGGTGGACTGTAAGTTTCAGTTATATACTTTGACTATCACTTTGTTTTAAGCCATTTTTAGAACCCCTTTAATAAGAGCATTAGGAAGTAATTGTGCTGGCTCCTATTGAGACACAGCTTAAGCAGTAATTGCTCTGAGTCATTTTTATGTTTGCCTGACGCATGTGCAAGAAACATAGTGCGGTGATCCAAAATGCAGTGCCGTACAGTTGAAAGGGAGAGCACTGCTTCAGTGAGCAGCGCCCTCCCAACACACATGCATGCACGCACAGCCTGCCCGCGCCCCTCCCCATGCACATCAGAGCAGCCGACGGGGTGCCCAACTTCGTCGGCTTCACACCCCCAAAAGTTGTGCAGGTGCCACACTGGGAGCCCACCCCAGCATGGCAAAGATTGTTATAGCTGATGGGGTGCCTCAATCCCCCGGCCGGCTCCACACCTCCCTCCCCAAAAGTTTCAAGGTGCCACGCCTGGGCTCACCCCAGCGTAGCAGCTTGCTGTCGCCGACGGGGCAAACAATCCCCTGCTGGCTCCAGCCCCCAAACGGTTTTTCCAGCTGCCACGCTGGGAGCCCACCCTAGTGTGGCAAACGCCCCACGCCGCCTTAATAATAGAAAAAACCTGTAAATAAAAACTGTCCCTCATAGCTCCCTGCCCACACCCACCCACTGTGCACCCTGCCTCCCACACCCCCTCACCCCATACTTTCACTCTCCAGAGTTCGGCGCGATGATCCTCGGTGACCAGGAACACGCCTGCACTCTTCAAAGCCGACCACGAACTGAAGAAATGCCGGTAAGCTGTATAATGTAATAAATAGGTTTTTTTCTACTTTGCTGCATATCTCAGGCATTTCTTGGAATTTTGGCACCAAATTTTCAACATGGGGTTTTTTGAACCCCTCCTCATGAATTCTGTCACTGTCATGGTGTTAATCGGGCCCAAAGGGTGATTTCACGGTAACTATGTGAAATCACCTTTCAGGACTGATTAACAAAACAACAGTGCCAGTGTTCATAAGGCAGGCTCGCAAAAAGCCTATGTTGCAAATTTGGTGAAAAAATTCTTAAAAATGACTGTTTTATGAGTGTGGGTTGCGCAGTTCCTACGCACGCTCATAAGCTCATGAATTTTTAATATTTTCACTCCAGATTTTCAACATAGCCATTTTACCACACCTCCTTATGAGTAGTACAGCTGTCATTTTCATCTCAATGAAAATGTGTTTCAAGACACATGCACAATGGCGCAGTCGGTGTGTGAAATCAATGTATGGACATTAAGAAAAATCACAGTGACACTGTTCATGAGCAGAGGTCTTAAATGGCTATGTTGAAAATTTGGTGAAAAAATTCTAAAATGACTGATTCACGAGCGCATGTTGCACAGTTCCTACGCATGCTCGTAAGTTCGCAAATTTTTAATATTTTCACTCCAGATTTTCAACATTGCCATTTTGCCACACCTTCTAATGAGCAGTACAGCTGTCATTTTTCATATCTCACCGGAAATGTGTTTTCGCACACATAGCACACAATGGCGCAGTTGGTGTGCACAATCAATGTTTGGGACAGATTAAGAAAATCACAGTGACACTGTTCATTAGCAGAGGTCTTAAAATAGCTATGTTGAAAATTTGGTGAAAAAATTCCCAAAAATTACCATTTTAGGAGCGCACATTACGCAGTTCCTACGCATGCTTGCAAGTTTGCAAATTTTTAATATTTGTAAGCCAGGTTTTCAACATTACTATTTTACCACACTTCCTTGTGATCAGTACAACTGCCATTTTTCACATCTCACCCAAAATGTGTTTCCTCACATGTAGCGCACAATGGTGCAGTTGGTGTGCGAAAGCAATGTTTGGGACAGATTAAGAAAATCACAGTCATACCAGTCATGAGCAGAGGTCTTAAAATGGCTATGTTGAAAATTTGGTGACAAAAGTCCTTAAAATGACTGTGTTACAAGTGAGCATTGTGCAGTTTCCACGCACCCTTGTAAGTTCAAGAATTTATAATATTTTCAGTCCAGATTTTCACCAGTGGCATTTTTCCACACTTCCTTATGAACAGTACAGCTGTCATTTTTTACAACATGGCCAAAATGTGTTTTCACACTTTCAGCACAGAAATGCATGGTCGCTGTGGGAAGTCATTGTTTGGGACGGATAAAGAAAATCACAGTGACACTGTTCATGATCAGAGGTTCCAAAATGCCTGTGTTGACAATCTGCTGTAAAATATCCCCAACTAATTACATTACGGGTGTGTGTTGCACAGTTTCTATGCACGCTCGTGACTTCACCAGTTTTTTTAATATTTTCACTGCAGATTTTCAACATTGCCATTTTTTACACCTCCCCATGAACAGTACAGCTGTCATTTTTTTATATCCTGTTCGGAATGTGTTTTTGTACCTGTGGTAACAAATGCCATAGTCACTGTGCAAAAGCAGCTTTCGGCTAACAAACTGATATTGTCACTGTTCATGAATTGGGGGTCACAAAAAAACCATGTTGAAAATTTGGAGTGAAAATACCAACAAATGCCTGAGGTGTTAGGCTTTCCAACCATAATGCCCCACCCTGTAGAGAATGACAGGCATCAGGGCTGTGACTTGGGATTGTCGCCTGCAATGCTCATACCATTCCACCCCCATCCACACCCTACAGCCACTGAGAGGCATCGAGGTGTGCCTTGGACTCTTCAGCCCCAAAGTTCACCCCATTCTCCTATACCACACCCATCTCACCGTATTTCCTGATGGAATGGGATGCACATAAAGGCCAAAGACCCCAAGACACACTGTGACACTTGTCGGTATCTGCAGGGTAGGGTGTGGCGAAATGGCATGGCCGTTATGCTTGATGACCCAAAGGCACACCCCAATGCCTGTCAGTCTCTGCAGGGTGCTGGTGTGGTTGGTTTCAAATCAATACTTCACTGCCCATCCTATTATGCAGCTCTGTAACTCCTACACTACCAATGCCAATGCCAGCAAGCAAACATTCAGCATTGACAAATGCTTGTTGGTGCAGATAGGATAAATAGATTTATACATAGTGCTAACTCCACTGATTTTCACAATGTAAGTGTTTTCTAAAAATGAGGGCTGTTTTATAAAGAAATCTGCTCTTGAAAAACTGTAGCATGAAATAGAAATGCCCACTATAGAGCTGAGTGCATTCCTGGCATCTGTAACTTGCGCTGTCTCTAGCCTTGTCTGCAGTTAACCCTTTGAAATTCTGGTCCCAGTTCTGCTGCTGGCTTGTCAGAGTATCTTAGAAATGGAAACTATAAGAAGTCCTTTGTCAGATGCTGCTGCTCTTTTGTAGACCTCTTTTTAATGCACACTGAGTTATCTTTGAACAAAAAAACAGATACAAGTGCAATAGCCAGAAAAAGTGTTGTCTGATTTCTTAAAACTAAGATTTCTTATCTGCCCCCCTCCAACTTATTCTGCATCTTATGAACTGAGGATTTTGTTTACTGCTCAGGCAAAAGTAGGAACCCACTGAAAAGGAGATACTGCATCTAAGCTGCATACTTCTCAGTCTTTCATTGCCCAAATGTGGGACAAATGGGCAAAATGTGTGACATATAATCAAACATGAGACTGTAAGCTCAAACCCAATAGAAACATGTGCACTAATGCTTATAATCTTTGTTTATTATAGTTTATTATAGATCATTATGAATTTAAGCTTTACAATCTCATTGAGCAATGTGGAATATTGCCTTCTCCATGTGGGACAGAGGGTTTCTGAGACGTAAAATGAGTGACGTACTTCGTAATATGTGACAGTTGAGAGGTATGCTGAGCTGAGCTATTCGAGGTAAATAAACCCTCCTAAAACATCCAAAAATAAGTCCTATGCATTTAATTAAAAGAGGGTCATTAGCGGTGCTGGGACTCCATTCAATTTCTACTCCAAAAACAGTGAACATGGAGTAAATGACTATGGGGGTTTAAGTTTGAATACCACCACTGGTTAACTGTGTGACTTTCAGCAAGGCACTGGACTTCTTAAAGGGAAACAATGGAAAAGACAAAGTTTTCCACAGACACTACAGAAACTCTCAGTTAGTGCTTTCAGACAGTAAAAACTTTATTAAATGATTTAGAACAGCTACCCACAACTTCCACTTCCTGTTGCTGGCAGCAGCCATTTCATGAGTAGCATTGAGCTTCCTGAGCTCAATGTATGCTAATATGCTTGTTTGGCCTCAGCTATTGGTTGGCAGGACATATTAACATAACATGAGCTCAGGAAGCTCTCTGCTACTCATGAAATGGTGGTTGCCAGCAATAGAAAGTGAAAGTTGAAGGCCATTGTTTAAATCACTAAAAAATCAATTAGAGGATTCTTTTTTAAATGTTACTGTCTGAAAGCACTAATCAGGAATTTCTGTAGTGCCTAGGTAAAGCTGTGTCTTTTCAATTGTTTCCCTTTAAGGCGTCCTGAGTATTTTGTAAATTTAACTTCATGACAAGCCTTGCCTCACAATCTTCTGTCACTCATTGAAATGTGGGGCACATTGGATGGATATCAGAAGTGTGAGAAAATGTGTGATGCTGTCCCTCAACATATGGGACACATAATTAAATGGAGCTACAAGTTCAGATGTGGGTGGTATGGAACAAGCCTCTACTACAGTACCTAGAGAAAGAAAGGAGGGGAATCAGCATCAACACCAACTGGAGTTAATTGATTGTCTGCAAATTAACCCCTTGTAGTCCTGATCCCACCTCTGCTACAAAAAAAAATTATAAAGAAATAAAACACAGACCCCTTTGACAGCCCACCCAAGCTGCCCTAGTTAGCCTGTTCCATTGAAGTTAGCTGACTGTCTACAAGTTAACCCCTTGCAGTCCTGCTACCAGCTCTGCCACTCAGCAGTGCCACCTCTTCCTTTGCAAAGGAGCAGCTGGCTTGTCAGAGCAACTTCACAAGAAGTCTTAATAATTCAGGCATCCTGCCCTTTGCCAGACTTTTGATGCCTGTGAAACTTCTCAAGTCCTGGGCAAAATGTCTTTTCACGCTTGAGGTGCTAAGTGATGCTTCAGCTGAGATTTGAACATTTTTACCTACTGGGTTCATGAGGTGTGGCGATAAGAAGACAATGTTAAAATTTTGGGATTAAAATCTCAAAAAACAAGAAAGTTATGAAGCAATGTTGAAATCCTTCAATGTTTTCTTATAAATTTACTACTGGTATTTTTCCAGATTCAGATCCTATATTTTCAACATAGTCTTTTTAAACTCACATCTCGAAACAAGGCAGGTATAATTCTTCAACCCCCCCTTCAAAACATGTTTTTTGACTACACACAGACCAGCTTGAAAGTCATTTGATAAGTATGAAAGAATTCTGCAATGCTTTTAAACCTAGGACCTCAGAGGCAGCAGCAAAGCACTGTGCTGGGGGTGAGTGAATACAGTACCACATTATTTTTATATGGTCCACTTACATCATATAATAGCAGAAAAAAATAATGGGGAAAAAGATGTGAAACAGAATCCGCAGCTTTTGAGTGCTTATAAAGGAATGTTTCTGTTTTGCTTTACAGTTAGTGAATATTGAATAACTGGGTGTTGTCATGGAGGCAGACACATCCTCCCCCCCTCCCCATGTTCTCTGCTAGGACTGTTTTGATCTGGCTGTATACTTTAGGTAGGTTCATCACCCCCACCCCCATTCTGTGCTAAGGCTCTTTTTATCTGGCTGCAGAGGTAGTTTCTTGTATTGCATTAACACACCTGACAGTTTATGTGTGAACCTTTCAAATACCACTGAGTTCTATAGACATGCTGAACTCTGCACAGGGACTGTCTTATTAATGAGCATGCAAAGTAATCAAATACCAAATTACTTTCAAGTGTGTTGTATTTTATGTATCTATTCATTATTATTAATAATTATATATCAGTGCGTTCCAGTTACTAGCACTCTTGCCTAGAAGTTAGTCTCATAGTAATCCTGTGTAAACTCACACACAAAGAACTTTTTTTTAAATACAGCCTTGGTTGTGGATTTGCATTTGTGCATTAAATTATCCAGTTGAACTCTAGGGTCACAGTATACCCTGAATGCTCTCCACACTTGCATTTTTGTGACTATTTAGAGTTGTAGCCAGCCTCCAAAGAGCAACACCCCTGCACCACAGTGCAAAAGCCTTCTTTCCTTTTTTGGTGGAACATGACACTATTTACGTACAAGTGCTATGCTTCAGAACACACACACACACACACTGACAAAATCAAAAAGAAAAACATCAGTAGAATCAATGGCTGACAGTGTGATTTTTTTAAAAACAAAATCTTCTCAGTGACAATTGATGACACTTTCAGAGGTGAGCCAGGGTGAGCAAGTTTTGTAAAAAAAAAAAAAAAAAAAAAAGCAGCAGTCCCTATTTTAATTTTTTTATAGTGTATATTTATGTTCGTGAAACAGAGTATTTTTACATATACAGCCCACATGGCTATATAGGGAGAAGGGGGGATTCATCTCCTAGAAATCTCAACTAATCTGCTTGGCTGATTTCATTCATGTTTACCCAACAGTGATATGCGCAACCGTGCTGAAAAATCTAACATGTGGATGACACTTTTTGTTAGGCAATGAAATCATGAATCAGTGTGCCACTTTTTTTATTTTAGAAAACTGTAGATGTTATCACTCATCCTATTATGGGTGATTCAGCTGTCCTACAGAGAAAACACTTTTTTTCACTCCAGTGAGAGTGCCACCTATGCAGAACAGCTGATTGTTTTTGCCCGTGTTTATGTGCAGTCAAACATAGAGGAAATTCCCATTCTAGTCTTGATTACATCCATGTTTGGCTACACATTAACCCCTACGTAGAAGCACAGATGTCTAAACCCCATAGCTGCACACTAGTCTAGAACTGGGACTGGACTTGGTAACAGGTAGGAGAACTGACCTCAAGAGAGGTGTCCATGTCTAAGCTCAGCCCTCTGATCAACCCTCACAATTATCCTCTGCAGGACACCCAGATTAGCCTTTCCAGGAGTAATGTTATCAGCAGTCCATACTCCACTGACCTATCTGCTCAATGGACTCAGCAGATTCCTTGGGGCAGTTCCTTGTTTCCCCCAGCAGTTTTGAACAGAGACCACTTCAATATGGTATTTACAGAAGTGTAGGGAAAACACAAAACATACAAACTCAGGACATTTTTGATCATGTGTGCACTCGGTGTGTGCCTAGTATGCCATTAGAGAATTGGAAGTCTCTATAAAGTTTACCTTTTGCCTTTTTTTGAGGTATTCTATCAGCCTGTGTTGGTGATGCATTTGCATATTTTTCCCATGCGCCTGTCTTCTGGTTGCATTTCACACTTGACTGGATTGTCACCTTGTCATTGATCATCTCCTCCTCCTCATCTGAGAAGACATACGTGGCCCAAACCAAAGCTTGTCCTTCTCAATGCCGGTGGGGTCCCCTGTGGGCAGCTTCATGGGGTCTCCCATGGACAGCTCATTATAATTTAGGTAGGTGGTCTGATCCAGTTGATCTCTCATCAGTGACATGGCACAAGGGAGTTCAGGAGGAGGCAGCCAATCTATAATCTTAATGTACAAAATGCTTCATGCCTAAAACACTGGAGTGTTGTGTTTGGTTTATCAGCTGCAGCCAGAGCACTTACAACTTCAAAGAGCCACAGCCCCTAGGATTATTATTATAAGGACCATGTGGGAAAAGGCAAGGAGGTCAAATTGGCAATGCATGCACAAAGCAGGGAAACCCTTGGAAACCTGAGCACAGACTTTTGTGACACCCTGCTTATAGAACTGTTAGGCAGGCGATAGGGGTGTCTCAGAAGCAATGACTGAGAAAAGAAGAGTTGGTGGGAGTATCAGGACCATCTCTAGACAGTGTGATATGATACATTTTAGGGGTTTAACCCCAGAGCTATTGTTCCAGTATGTATAGGTTTAGGTGCAACACCACCTGGTTATCAATGTTTTGCAGGGCTTGACATCTGATGGTACTGTAAATTGTGCATACATCAATGTATGATTATTGTAATATTATACATAGGTAACTGAAGGAGGCAGATTTCTGAGGGGGTAGGTTTGTATTGCTGCTGCTGTAAAGCTGTGAATATCCCCACATACAATATAACAGTAGTCACACATCGATACATGCACGATTTACCATCGGAGGTCAAGCCCTGCAAAACGTTGACAACCAGGTGGTGTTGTACCTAAACCTAAGCATAATGAACCAAATAGCTCTGCAGTTGTAGCCCAAAAATGTAACACATCACAGTGCAACAACAAAAACAACCAAAGTAGCCTATATCAATTAAAGCACAGTGTTTACTTATTTTATTTATTTAATTTTTGTTTACTGGGTAAGTACCATAGCCAATACATTACTATTTTCAGGCATGACCCAGGAGATAACAATGAGGAGGGATAAACAGGGAATACATTTTTTGTGTACAGGGAAAAAACAACAATATAGAGAGAAACCAGAGTACTCAAGTACATAAGCATTAACAGGATAGTTAAGAGTCCATAAACAATACTAAAGTTCTATGGCAAAAACACATGTAGCAAACTGCAATTGGGTTTAAGAATATATGAAGCAAATTCAGTTAAGACATAGGTGCCTGACAACAAAACTGGATTGGCAGGGTAAGTAGAGATCAGTTAGCAGCAGGGGAAGTGAGACAGCAGAACAGAATGTAATGTTCAGGGGGGGGTTGAAGCCGGTACAGGAGACCTGGCTAAAGAGGAAGGAGTGACATTTGTTTTTGAATTAGGCATGACTGGGAGCTAGGTGGACCTCAAGGGGTAGGGAGTTCCAGAGTTTGGCCACCAAGCGACAGGAAGCTAGGGTTCCTTTGTTATGAGACAAAGAACCGCTATGCGCAAACACTGAGGCAAGGTTTACCCCAAAGGGCATTTGGCTGGGAAGCTAAGTTTCAAGAAAATACAAAATCACACATGCCCACACAATGCAAAGCATCATGGCTGCTTATGCAAATCACCACAGAATGTTATGCTGGTTCGACTTTAAGCAGAATTGCATGGTGCCGAAAGGCCTCTCACACAGTTTGCAAAGGGTGCTAACAGATGACATAGACACATGTTTTGTCCTACCAGGACTCATCAGTATGCCTTGTCTGTTTGACACCCCAGTGGAGTGAACCAGCTACCCTAAGACAGTGTGTCTTGGTTATGTTGTGGTGAACCCATTAAAATAAAAAAATATTTAAAAGACAAAGAACCTCTGTACGCAAACACTGAGGCAAGGGTTACCCCAAAGGGCATTTTGCCAGTCATTCTGTGATGACTTGCATATGCAGCCCATGATACTTTGCATTGTGTGGGCATGTGTGATTTTGTATTTCCTTTGTTATATTTACATCTAGTTATAAGCAGCAGGGATTTATCAAATGATTGGAGACCATGCAAGGAGGGCAGTGGAGATACCAGGGAGGCAAGCGAGACAGGGATGCCTTTTCTAAGAATATTGTCAGTCAGGGAGCCAAGGGCAAGAGTTCGAACAAAGTGGGGAGCAGACAATTTAGATCAGCATAAAGCTGACAGTGGTGTTTTGACCAGGGGAAGCAGAGGCATACCTGCAAATACTGTTGTAGGTGGTATCCCACTTCCTGAGAAGAGATTTGGATGCATAGAGATAAGTGACTACCCTGTAGGAAAGTGACGGGAGCAAGATCCCACGGGCAATGGCTAATCTGGCTGACTGTGTTAGGACATAGCTGGTTTTGTAGGCTACCCTAATTTTAGCATTAACTGATTTACAGGTAGACATTATGTGCTTATCAAAGTTGAGGTTTTCATCAAGGAGAACTCCAAGATACTTGGAAGAGCGTACCGATTCAAGGACCAGCCCACCCTGACCAGATACCTTAAATAGTTCACGGTTGCATTTTAATTTGACTGCAGGTCCAAACAGCATAGTTTGCATTTTACTAGCACTAAGGATTAATTTATGGTGGAAGATCCAAGGCTGAATAGACATAAAAGCAGAAGAAAGTGTCTGGTTTATGTGGTGTATATTCTTATCACTGCAGTACAGGACAAGGTCGTCTGCATATAGGATAGCAAAACAATTGGGGATATCTGACGAGATGCTATTAATAAAAATAGAGGAAAGAAGGGGACCTAATATTGATCCCTGAGGAACACCTAGGTTAATGGCCATTGGGCTGGACACAGCAGAGTTGAATCTGACAAACTGGGTTCTGTTTGATAAATAGCTTTTAAAGCAGGCCACTGAGTTAAGAGAGAAACCAAGGGCTAGAAGGCTGTCTAGTAGAAGAGCATGATCAACAAGGTCAAATGCCTTAGTGAGGTCAATAAAAACTGCCCCCCGTATGGTGGTCATTGTCCATTGCAGTAACAGTGTCATTTGTAAGGTGAAGCAAGGCAGTGGAGGTGCTATGACCCTTACGAAAGCCATATTGAATTGGTGAGAGAAGGTTATATTTGGTCAGAAATTCAGTAACTTGGATGGATACTAACTTTTCCATTATTTTGCACAAGACTGATAGTACAACTATCGGCCGATAGTTATTCATATCCCTTTTATCCCCTTTCTTAAGGACCGGGGTGACTTTGGCCACTTTCCAGATATCAGGGACAAATCCGTTGCAAAGAGAAAGGATGAAAATACTAGACAAAAGCTGGGCAATGAATAGTGCAGCCAATTTTAGAAGTTTGGGCTCAATACCATCAGAGCCTACACTGGTATTATCAGAAATGGTGTTCAGTAAGCCAAGGGCTTCTGATTTAGATGCCACCTTAAAGTAAAAAGGAGGGGGAAACACAGAAGGGGTGGATGGAGTAGTTAGGGGTAATGGCTGAGTGGGGAGGAATGCAAATATGAAGTTGGACAGGTCAGAGAATTGCTTATTAAACTCTTCAGCAATGGTCCTGGGGCCATTGCAGTGGACTCCCTTAGTTATCATATCATCAGCCAAGTGAGTTTTCTTTGCCCCTAGGAATGTTTTCACATGCACCCAGAATTTCCTCGGGTCATCAGATGCTTCCAGCAGAAGCTCCTTACAATAAGAGCTTTTGCTAGTCTGATCTGCTGTTTACAATCACTTCTCTGGGCCCTATAGGTCTGGTAGTCAGTTATGAGGCCACATTTTCTGAAATGCCTCCAGCTCTTGTTCCTGCCAAACAGTGCAGTTAGGAGATTTTTGGGTAACCACCTTGTGGGTTTCACTCAAACACATTGGGTCATAAGGGATGTAATGTCTGTCCTGAACTGCAAGAAATTGGTCAAGAAAATTCAAGAGCTGTTTGGGCATTCAGGGACTGAGAAAGATAAGACCAGTCAATAGACGAGACTTCATGCAGGAACTTTGCCTGATCTAGATTGGCATAGTTTCTGAAGGTGATCTGGTGGCAGAGACTGGGAAGTAGAGTGTTGCCACACACAAAAAATGGGGGAGTGGTCTGATATAGAATCTGGCAGGATGCCTGCATCCACAACTCTGTCAACCCTGTTTGTTAATACCCAATCCACTAATGTGCTAGACATTGCTTTAGGGGAAATCCTTGTGGGCACAGATATAATTTGGTGCAGGTGATAGCTTTGGATTACAGAAAGGAGTGAGCTATGTATTTGCCCAAGCCAGTTTAGATTCATATCCCCGAGAATAAGTAATTCACTGTGGCCTACTAATTTTACCAATTCCTCCAGCAAATTAGTGAAGGCAGACAGGCCTCCACTGGGCAGATTATAGGCAACAACTACGTATAGTTTCTTCAGACCCAAATGGAGAAGTGCATGAAGGGATTTACATGTGGAGGATTGTGAGATATTAGTCAGCGAGATATTGAGATGTGCTTTATAAAACAGTACAACACCCCCACCCCGCTTGGGAGATAACCTGTCATACCTGATGAGACTAGAATTTCTTAACGAGCAGACGGAATTGGGATAGAAGGCTTCAGCCACGTCTCAGAAAGGCACAATATATCCGGGTTATAGATGGCAACTCAAGCCTCTAGATCAGAGAAATTACACATTAGACTCCTAATGTTTAGGTGGGCTATGCGGAGCCCTGAAGTAGTAGCCCAGGAGACATCTTTGCATGGCTGATGATGTGAAGGACCAGGGTTCAATTCCACATTGCCTGCTAACAGGATAGTAAGCAGCATAAGATACCAGAGCTTATGTTGGCTAAAAGGGTTAACAAGTGTGATTTTTGAGCTAAATCTGTAACTTAAGTAGACAGTTACAAGATAATTGAGGACTCTTCGGATTAATAGTGGAGCGAGATCAAAACAGCCAATAGGTCTGATCAGCATGTTAGAAAAGTAGAAATTATCATTAGGGTTTTGCTGCAAGGAACTTCCATAGGAGCATGGCACCAGAGAGAGCCTTGCAAGTGAGAGGAGCAACAGGCTGGTCATGACCAAAACAGAATTTTCTGAGTCATGGTATGTAACATCAGGAAAATTAACAATGTGAGAAGGAGTCAAGCAGCCGTAGAGCAGATAGGAAATAGTTACCTATGAGTAAACAGTGAGCACCCACGATAAGCAGATGCCCCAGTGGTAGTCTTTTATAAGGAGCAAATGGCAAAATGGCCTGTTGCTTACTAGATGAAACTTACAAAACAAGACTATATAAGTAAATGCCCAGATAGGGCAGGTGGGTGGAGGGGTGGGGAGCCAGCATGGAGTGCCAGTGGGGCTTTGGCTAGATATGTGCCCCAACAAACAGCCGGGCTGGTGATTTGGATTACCTTGCAGTTCGAATTGGAGGGTGGGTGGTCTCCTGAACACAGGACCGCCATGCAGGAATTACTTGAGCTGTTCCAAGGGGCCCTGGAGGGTCTGAGGTGCACCCAGTCAGGTGGAGAAGTCCTGAGAGAGTGAGAAGAATGGCAAGGTTAAGCAGGGTGGAATAGAAGGCGGGGCTAGTGATACAAAGGAAAACTGAGCAGGTTTAGAACAAAAGAGCAGAAACTGAGTAGCAGGGCAGAGGCAGGGGCCTAAATAATTGGACTGAATGAAAAGAAAGGAGAAAAGTCGCAGATGTCAGAGGAGTAGCTGCACACCCTAATTACAGCAAATGAAGCTAAACCTCTAAATTCACAAGTCACTTACAGCCCTGGGTATGCTTCTGATATTAGGTATGAATTAAATAAAATGTGGCTAGCACAGACTATATCACTACCTAGAGAAGAAGTCCTGACAATGCAAAAGGTACGACTTAAAGGTAGGCTGCAGCAAGATGAGCTTATGTAGGAATTAATAAAAGTTCAGTGCTTCAGTGTCCACAGCAGCATCCAAGAAGGGCTGCAAGCAGCAATACCATGCCCCAAAGTCTAGGCTGAAAAAAAGGCACCAAAACAAAGTTCAAACTCCTTGGCTAGATATGTGCTCCAACAAACAGCTGGGCTGGTGATTTGGATTACCTTGTGGTTCGAATTGCAGGCCGGGTGGTCTTCTGAACACAGGACTGCCATTCAGGGGTTAACTGGGCTGTTCTGAGGGGCTGTGGATGGTCCAAGACATGCTCAAGTGGGTGGAAAAGTCCTTGCAGTTCGAATTGGGGGGCAGGCAGTATCCTGAACACAGGACCGCTGTGCAGGGATTACTTGGGCTGTTCCAAGGGGCTATGGAGGGTCCGAGGCATGCCCAAGTGGGCGGAGAAGTCCTGAGGTAAGTTACTTTTAAAAAGTAATCAGTTACAGTTACTAGTTACTTTCAAATACAGTAAATGTAATCAGTTACAGTTACTTATTATTTTTATATAAAAAGTAACTAGTAACTGTAAATGTAATGCATATTACTATTCATATTACTTTACATTACTTTTGATAACATGGTTCTATTTACCCATTAAACATAGCTATGTGCTCACGAAACCCCAAGAAGTGTATAAAAGAAATAAAACAGATTCTAAAGACAATGAATATGTTAATTTATAACACAGTACCCATTTTCACTTTGCCAACTGCAACAATCCCTTTTCATTTCCATAAATAAGAGCTGTATTAAAAAAAAACACTCAAACACACACCCTGCATCTACTGTTACCCTCCACAATCTTTTTCCCACAGCTGAATCCTGACTTTGCTAGCTACTGCTGTCCCTGAACTTTTTAATTTCCATTACATTCACATTCACCCTCCAACAGGAAGCGCATCCTTAGGATCACCAGAACAGCTGCAAGGGAGTCTGAGCTGGACATCATTGTCCACCTAGGGACAAATGACTTGGCTCATCATGAGATTAGAGCAGTGCAGAAGGACTTTGTAGAGTTGGGGAGGGGCTTAAGACAAGTAGCACACACAGTATCCTTCTCAGAGGTGCTGCCTGTCAGTGGCATGGGTGAGGCAAGGGTACTTTGCACCATGCAGTTTAATGAATGGTTGAAAAATGGTGTGGAGCACAGGGGTTTGGCTTCACTGGGGACTGGGGTTCCACCTGGAGGGACACCAGCCTATACTGGCAGGATGGTCTGCATCTGTCCAGGAAGGGAACAAGTCTTTTGGGCAATCAGTTTAAATGCTTCATTGGCAAGCTTTTAAACTAGTCAAGGGGGGAGGCACTGATAAGCAGCAGGAAAATCCCAGCCTCCCCCTACAAAACAGGGTACTCAATGAGAAAAAGACCAAGGTAGAAAGGTCAGTGGGGGATGCTGCTACAGAAGGTAAAGCCATCAAAAAATGGAGAGCAATGAGTACCAATGCCTGTAGTCTGTGTAACAATCTTCCTGAATTAGTGGCCTTGATGGAGGAGGAACATCTGGATATCGTGGCAGTCACAGAAACATGGTACACACAGAACAATGATGGGACAAACATACCAGGATACACCATATCTACAGGAGGGGCAGGGAGAGTAAAAGAGGAGGAGGAGTAGCTCTCACATAAGAGAAGGAATCAAAGCAACAGAACAAAAGGGTAAACAGGAGGAGAAAGAAGGCCTGGGGTCAATTTGGAGGCAGGCAATGGCACCACAATCCGCACAGGGTTAGATATAGACTTCTCTCAGGGGGAGGAAATGGACAAGGAAATGATAGAAAGTATACTTAGAATGGCAGATAAAGGAGATATTGCTGATGGGTGATCTGAATATGCCAGATGTTAATTGAGTGCAGTTGCAGCAGCCACTTCTAAGAGTGGGGTTATTCTAGATGCCCTACAGGGGGCATGCCTTAGACAACTAGTATTGGAACCCACTCGAGAGGGAGCAATCTTAGACCTGGTCCTCTCAAATGGAGATGGAGAGAGGATCACAGATGTAGATGTGGGTAGCCATCTGGGAACTAGCGACCATCGAACAGTATGGTTCACAATAAACACAGCAATAGAGTCAAGCCATACAAAGGCAAAAGTACTGGACCTTCGGAGGGCTGACTTTGCCAAAATGGGTGAGTGTCTAAGGAATGCACTAGCAAATGGGCAGGAAGGAGGGTGGAAGAACAATGGGAATAATAAAACTGCCATCACAGAGGTAACAAGCCTTTGTGTGAAGCAAATAAACAAAACAAAATGATGTAAGAAACCACTATGGTTCTCAAAGGAGGTGGCAGTGAAGGTTCAAGAGAAAAGAAAGCATTCAGAAAGTACAAGGAATCACAGAAGGAGCAGGACAGAGAATTGTGACTGTTAAAGCAAAAGGAAGCTTGAAGGCAGTCAGAACAGCAAAGGCCCGAACTGAGGAAACGATAGCCAACTCAGTTAAGAAGGGGGATAAAACCTTTTTTAGGTACATCAGGGAGTGAAGGAAGACTAAGGGAGGGATAGTGATGCTTAATAAAGGGGAGGGGGTGGGCAGAGGGTGACTGTGAAAAGGCAGAGATACTAAACAAATACTTTTGCTCAGTATTTACAAATGAAGAGGGGGAGTTACCTAAAACAAACAATAGAAACACTCTGGATACAGAAGTTGATACCAGCCCATTTACAGAAGAAAGGGTTCTGAAAGAACTCTTAAAACTGAAGTTGGACAGAGCAATGGGGCCTGATGGGATTCACCCCAGAATTCTAAAAGAACTAAGGGTAGAACTAGTGACATCACTGACTACCCTCTTTAACAAATCATGGGAGGATGGGGTGGTACCTGAGGACTGGAGGAGAGCAGATGTGATTCCCCTTCACAAAAGTGGGAGCAGGGCAGAAGCAGGAAACTACAGACCTGTTAGTTTAACCTCAGTGATAGGGAAAATGATGGAATCACTTGTGAAGGAAAGAATTGTTGAGTACCTAGAGACCAGAGGGGCACAGGACCCAAGGCAGCTTGGATTCACAGTGGGAAGGTCATGCCAGACGAATCTAATAGATTTCTTTGACTGGGTGACCAAAGTAGTAGATCAGGGAGGGCTGTGGACACGGCTCACCCAGACTTTAGCAAGGCATTTGACCCAGTCCCACACAAAAGATTAATATACAAGTTAGCCAGCCTGGGATGGGTCCCAAGATGATAGCCTGGGTAAGGAATTGGCTGGAGAATAGGACACATAGGGTAATAGTAAATGGAGTCCACTGAAGAAAGGGGTTACTAGTGGGGTGCCGTGAGGGTTCATTAGATCGGTCCTCTTCAAATGTCTTTGTAAGTGACATTGCAGAGGGACTGAAGGAAAAAGTATGTCTCTTTGCAGATGACACAAAGATCTGCAACAGAGTTGATGCACAAGGTGGGGTGGAAAGGATGAGAAGGGACTTGGCAAGGTTAGAGGAATGGTCAAATGTATGGCAGCTTAGATTTAATGCTAAGAAGTGCAGGTAATGCACCTGGGAAACAAAACCCAGGGAAGAGTACACAATGAGGGGTGAGATACTAACAACAACAAAATGGAAAGGGACTGGGGGTAGTCATATCAGATGACTTAAAGGTGGGTAAGCAATGTGAGAGGGCAGTAAGGAGGCTGGAGAGATACTGGGATGCATAGGAGAGAGATCACCAGTAGAAAACAGGAAGTTGTTATCCTCTGTACAGACAGCTGGTGAGACCCCATCTGGAGTACTGTGTGCAGTTCTGGAGCCCAGTCTCCACAGAACATAGACAAGATGGAAGCTGTCCAGAGGAGGGCAACTAAGATGGCAGGGTCTGCAGACGAATATATGAAGAGAGACTAAAGGAGCTTAATATGTATAACCTCGAGGAAAGGAGGGAGAGGGGGACATGATAGAAACCAAGTACCTCAAGGAATCAATAAAGTCCAAGAGAGTAGCATTTTTCAAAGAGGTGTGAGAACAAGGGGCACAATTTGAAGATAGAGGGCGGCTCAGAGGTAATGTAAGGAAGTATTTTTTCACAGAGAGGGTTGTGGATGCATGGAACAGCCTTCCAGAGGAGGTGTGGAGTCAAAACAGTGGTTGAATTCAGCATGCATGGGACAGTCATAAGGCAATTCTAGGGGTGGGGTAGAAAGAAGTAGGCTGCTGGTTAACTAGGATCTGCAGCTTATCCACTAGGTAGGGAAATGGGCAGACTGGGTGGGCCAAGCAGTCCTTATCTGCCATCAAATTCTATGTTTCTATGTTAACACAAAACACACACACACACACACACACACACACACACACCCTGCATCTACTGCTAGTGCCCTTGGTGACTTTTCCCGCACAGCTGTATATCCTGGCAATGCCAGACACAGCTACCCCTTTACATCCCACTCTGACCCCACCACCACTAGAGATGCAGCAAATTTTTAATACTCCCACGAAGTAGATGCAATGAGGGCACTTGGCGTCCATGCAGCACAAAGCGAAGTAGACCCTGTAAAGTGCTCACTTCTCGTTATAATTATTACCACTTCGCGTTGCCATTATGCCTTAATGCGAAGTAAGGTGAAGTGAGAAGAAAATAGGCACATCACATGGCTTGCAGTACTGTAAGTCACATGCTTTAGCCAGGCAGGAAGGAAGGAAGTGAGTCACAGAAGCAGTTTCACTTTATCCTTTGCATTTCTAGAGGGAGAAAGCATGTGTGAGAGGAGAGGAATTACTGCTTGCCTTTCATTGCTTTTCAGTGTCAGAACAAACAGCTTTTTTAAAAGTTATTTCTTTATTTAGTTTTTGAATTGTTTTTGTGGGTTTTTTTGTTAGTGAAATTTTTTGTATAAGTTTTGTTTTGTTTTGTGTGTGTGACTGTGTGTGTGTCCTCTGTGTGTATATATGTGTGTGTGTGTGTGTGTGTGTGTGTGTGTGTGTGTGTGTGTGGTCCATGAACTTTTGAGGAGGATGGACAGTCACGTAGGAGAAGGCAAGATGGTGGCCTGTGGGTGCGGTAGGAGGGGAGGAGTGCAGACCTGTGGGGGGCAGGGCGGTCGTGTGATGTTGGACTGCTCCCGACTCCTGGCCAGTGTGGCTTCCCCCGTTGAAGCAACAGAAGCAGCAGTAGCAGCACCACCAGTGCCACTGGTGGCTGCTGTGGGTCCACCTTCTCTTCCACTACCACCACTACCACCACCACTAGCAGCAGTTGTTGGGGCTCCAGTAGCACCCCCTCCACCCCCTCCACCACCTCCATAGCCACAGGGGGTGGCCCTGGAAATTGTAGGTGGTGGTGGGACTCGTGCCTGATGTGTGAGAACTGAATGTGGTCCCCCCCGCAGCTTCCCAGTGTGGAAGTTTTTTTAACTGTGTGAGGGGAGACAGCACAGTGGTGGAGTGCCATGTGTGTGGTGTGCTGGTGCGCCGTGGCCTCCCTGGGACACATTTGGGAATCGGTGGCCAGTGCACCCATATGCTGAACCACCACAGGGTAGAGTGGCAGGCTGCCACAGAAGGGGCCAGGCGTCCACCTGCTGGCCCTTCCATGGCAGTGGCAGAGAGTGCTGCTGGGGTGGGAGATGTGTCTCACAGTCACCACCACAGCAGGGGGAGGAGGTCTACTACATCAGCTGCTCCACCAACACCATCACTGCCACCACAGCCACCAGCACCACCCTGTCCACCACCAGCCCCACTACCTGGATTCCCCACTGCAGTGGACCCACCACAGTCCCTGCAACACAGTCTGACATCAGCCTGGTGTGGGCAGTGCTTGAGGAAAATAATGAGTAGTTCAGTGCTTTGGAGCAGCAGGTGAACAGAGTGGAAGCACAGCAGCAGCAAATTGTTTCAATGCTGCACCTTCTGCTGGACCACCATGGCATCCCACAGCCATAGTAAGTAAGGGGACTGTTTTCTGCCCCCCCACCCCCACCACCACCCCTGACCCCAACCCACTACTGTATTGTACTTTTTTGTGTGTTTTTGTTTGTTATTGTTTAATCATACACATTTTACCTTCAAGGGGAATCTTTCTTGCACCATATAGTGCAATACATTTTTGTGAAAACCACCCGTAATTTCATTACAGTGTGTCACATGGCAGAGGAATTCTGGTTCTGAAAATCTGCCCACATTCTGCCTCCCTTCTCAGTAACATTAGGATGTGATGGCAGGGGAGAGCATGTGCGTGCTCCTTACAGTGAATATCTGATTGTCCAGCAGGTTTTCGAATATTTCTTTATGTTATAATGGTCAGTTTGTAGGAAATGTGCTCTGGTAAAGAAGAGCCTTGTTAGTGGAAACATCCCACATTTATCACAAAGTGAACCTTTATAACATAAGGAAACATGGGATAGCTGCCGGACTTTCACTATAGTGGAGCATGCACCCGCGCCCCCTGGCATTATGTCCCAACGTTGCAGAAAGGGTGGCAGAATGTGGTGGCTTTTCTGATCGGTAATTCCTCCGGCCACGTGACTCACTGTAATGAAATTATGGGTGTTTCACAGATATATTGCATCCTGTGGAGCAAGAACTATTCAGTGGTAGTAATGCCCCCATATTAGTTTATGTGCATCACCATAACTATGTAATGTGGTGAATGTCTGTAAAACAGCAGCACAACAACTGTTGATAACTCTGACCTATATTTTAATGTTATGTTACAACTTCCTTTACTTACATCCTGACTGACTGGAATGATACGAATTTACAGTAGTTGAGTCTGCTGAATACCTTTTTCATGTGTGAAATAATGAAAGGAGATTCCTTTTAAATGTGTTGACCAGATCTTTGTCACTGTTTTCCCTGCTTTTCTCCATCACATCACATAGTTGTTATATATCACTTCTGTTGTTAATTACCAGTTATGCAGCAGGCAGTGTTTTATGGCACCACGGAACAATAGTTATTGAAAAGCAGCTGAAAATAAATGCAAACCTGGTCCGAACAATATTGGAAGATGTGTTCATTTCTTTTCTTACATGAAAAAAAGTAGTCAAGTAAGTAAAGCAGACATAAATTGTGAAAAGAATCGTATCATTCAAGTCATGACTCGGAGGTAAGTAGTGGTGGCTGTGGCAAATTGTAAAGTAGCTTAAAAGTACAGTTCAGGAACTGTGGAGGACATTCTTGCAATGCTGCTTTAATTGTAAAATGTCAGTATGACATCATGAGCTCACAGCAATCACATAACACACAACAAGTGCGCACAGAGTCCCTGTGATTTTTCTGCAGGCCCAAAATACATCCTCCTTGTGCAAAAAAAATTGACAAGTGGTTACAAAGTGAATGGATTGTTTGTGCATATACAAAGCCCCCAGAATTAATGGTGTACTCAGTCATGCGCATTGGTAGCGGCAGAGTCCCCATATTTTTCTGCATGCCCAAAATGCATCCGCCTTGAGTCCAGAAAATTGACAAGTGGTAATGAAGTGAAATGGGATTGTTTCAGCACATGCAAAGTACCCCAGAATTTATTGCGCAGTCACTCATGTGTGCAGTACCCCAGAATAAAATGATGACCGTGAGCGAACTGTTGCTGGTCCAATGTGTGCTGTGATTCAAGCAAATGCAATGTAATCATCTCAGCTGGATGGAAGCCCTTTGTCTGTACACTAATAGTAGCCTTGGTGAGTTGATATATATAGATATATATTTCTGTATTTTGTAGGCGGGGGGTTGACATGGACATGTACTCATGGTATTGTTCTGTATCACAGGTCACAGATACTGTTGGTTTGCACATTCCAATGCTCGATTAGAACTTTTTGTGTAGAAATTTGCAATGGATAACTGTCAAGCACATGAAGGTAAGCATTTTTTTTTTGGGTGAAATATATTTGAAGGTTTGTCTGTAATGGTTTCTTATTTTCTTACTTCTTCACAGATTTCATCTGCATCCTTCTCGAGTCTAGTTGTTAATGATGGTCATAGTCATCTAATGAAATGGCTTCTGCATGTTGCATGTGCGCCCCAGCCCGGAGTGGGGCCTGATGTTGAAGAACTTGATTGGATAAGGCCACTTTGTCAGAACAACAAAGCTTCTGGAAGTTTCCTAAAAAGAGAAATGAATGATTTCTTACAACTTAATTGTTATGTGTCCTTCCCTGGTTCTCAAATCTCAAGCCCTAAAGTCAAGTTACATTTCAAAGCCACATCTTGTCAACTAACACAACCTGTGTGCAATACTTGCTGCAGTCTTTACAAAACAATGAGATAATGAAATAAAATCTTCATACTTACCAGAATGGATTTCACATGGATATTACATAGCTTCCTTTCTGTACGGCACAGCTACAGTACCATTCCCAATGAGTTTTAGTGATGGAGCCTTTTTTTGTTACCTTGTAAAAGAAGCAAAAGAAGTGCACTGTATGTGTTTTACCATTGTGGCTCTGACAAGCTACAGAAAACAAAACATGCAACTGAAGGAAGTGAAGTACATAACAAACATAAGTACACATACTCACTTTATGGTTTTAAATATTAGAAGCTTTCTGTCTCTAGCTGATGGATGTGGTGGTCTGGACAGACTCATGTGGTGGCAGTGTGTGGTGGATAGCATCAGTCCTGCGGTGGTGGTGGTCCAGATGCAGACAGATGCATGGTGGCAGTGGATATGATATCACTCCGGTGGTGTGGTCTGGGGCAATACTTATCTTTAAAAACTTCAGTTAAAACCTGCCAACATTAACCACATCATCATCCTCTTAAAGAAAACTGCCCTCACAGTCATTGATGTCTGAAGTCTGACCACTGGGAAATTCTTTCTCCATTGTGTCATCATCTACGTTAGTGGTGGGCTGTTTCAGGCAGCCAGTGCCACCAGGATGCTCACCATTTCCACATCAGCAAGACCACCTGCTGACTAGGCTAGGTATGAATAATCGAGGCTGTAGTCTGTGCTGGTATGTGTCTCTCATTCATTTTAATGAATGTTATCAAACTAACTATGCAGGAGACAGGTTGTCTGACAATCTCTGACTATTGCACCTGCTGAGCTTAATACCTCTAACATCTTACACTGAGGGTGGGCATGGAGGTACTTTCAGTGCTACTGTAGTCATCTCTGGCCATTCACTGACCTTTCCACTCCAGTACAAAAGAGGATTTTCAGTTATGGTTTGATGCTTCCGACACATATGACTCAACCATTCTCTGCTGCACTGAGTCCAATTTGTTGATTCATCATCCTGTTCTCCCAAACTCATTTATTTCACAAATACCCACTTGGGACATAGCCTCCCAAAGTGGGTTGATGCCAGCCACTTTGGATGACAGACCACCCGAACTATAGTCCCCTTCCTTGCAGGATATGCTTGATGGTCCTCCAGGTACACTTTCAGCCGGATTATGCTGCTGAGGTTTGCTGACCTTGGCACGTGACTTCTGTGCCCAATGAACCAAGCACACCAGTTGACCACTGATATTTTTTACCTGTTCAGGCCCTCCCTCCAGTACTGATGCAATTCCATGTTTGTATCGTGGGTCTAGCATTATGGCAAAGTTGTCACTACACTGAATCCTCACAACATGACGATTCTGGTCGGTCGCTGTCAGCATGTGTTGCAGCAACATACTGCTACCACCATCTCTGGCAACATCAAGGCTATTCTACATTCACCAGATGTCTGCCTGTTAGCACCAAGTAGTAGTGGAAATTTGATTATTAATGGAGGTAGACTTCACCACTACTGCTCTGTGTGGTATTTTCAAAAGGCTGCAAAATCACATTACAGGAGTCCATGAGGCGCCACTGTTCAGTCGTTATCAGACATGGAGGCCTCAGAATTGCCATGGCCAGTGTGCATAATAAGATATTCTGAGATGGCTTTGTATTGTTCATACAACCTCTATCATGGCAATATAGAGTTCCATTGGATAACTTCCAGCTTTAAGCGGTGCTGAGGCAGGTGTTTTGTGTCTGCAACTGCCATAGTTTGTCATGGCCTTTCCAGATCTTGAAAGTGAGAGCAGATATGTTGTGCAATGGTCAACATTTCTTTGATATCAGGGTGCTTCAGAAACTCCTGAACTACAAGATTTAAATAGTGGCCATGCATGGAAATATGAAAAAGCCACCATCTATGATGCATTTCACCACATTTGACCCATTGTCATTTGCTTATGAACCCAGCTCTCAGGGACAGAGGGTTTAGTCCATCTGGTCAATTTTAGTCGTACCATGTCCAATATGTTCCACCGAGTGTGAACAGGTCACTCTTGTATATAGCAATCGTTGCATGCTGTGGATTCTGGAAGATTGCTACGCAACAATCCACCTTACTGGTTGATTATTCACACTACCAACATCAGCACACCAATTTGTTATTCTCTGCTTCCATGTGCAGTTATACGTAGATATGAACTCCCCTACTGTTTTGCCACTTGTCCACATATCCAAACTTAAATGGATGAATGGAGAGAGGAATGTTGAAGGGCATGTTTACTGAGTAGGACACAAAGCGGAACAACTCCGGGGCCTGACGGTTGAAAAGTATGTCCTGGATGGGACTTTCCATTTTTGGACAGGCACATGCAGTAACCACTGAACCCAGACTTCTCCACAAAGGAGAAGGGCAAAGATCAATTGCCAGTATTTCCACTACAGGTGCATTGAGTTCACGGATACTGTATGATTTGGTATTTAGCGCGCGAAAAACACTTTCATTTTAGGCTGACTTTAACGTTTATAGTGGGTGTGTGATGGCTGTGTTTTTTGTGATGAATGGCATTGGCAGGGCATGAGTGTGATATTTGATGAAGGTGGTTGCACAGATGGTGATGACAAACACAAAATTATGTTATTTTGCCAGATTTGCTCAATCGGGTTGATGTACCACTTGCAATAGACATACTGCATTCTCCACCACCACCACACACTAAAACTTGCTACTCTCACCTGCACTGGACAGCATTTCAAAGTCATTATGGTCCTCCACCTCATCATGCCTGTAGTAATCCTCTGCTCTTATTACCTCACTACTGCACACGTTTATTGTCCACTGGGCTAACAGTCATGAAGGATAACATGCTGGCTTTGGTTGTCGGTGACACGGGTGAATGCCCCACTGTGGTATTAGCTGCAAGCTTATGCTGGAGTCCACAGTGCCAAGTGTCTATTCTTAAGATGCATATGCTGTCCTCCTGTGCCCTGCAGACGGCCCACCCTTACCCCACCACACGATGGCAAACCCGGCATTGCAACTGAATCATCATTTGCATCTTGAACAACAAAATCCCAAACAAGGGAGTGTGATGCTCTGCTTTTAACATGTCCATGATGATGTGACTTATTTAAGTCCGTTATTTTAAGCACTGAAGTGGAGGTGGCATGTGATGTTTTGGGCACTGCACACCTCGATTGCAACTGACCACCACAACTACCTATCTTATAGATTACTGGGTCATCATCATGATTATCATCATCAACTAAAACCGGTGGATCACAAGTTTTTACAGGGGGAGGATTCCTGCAAACAGACTCAGACACAGCCACTTTTAATTTATTTTTCTCCAGTTTCAGCTGGGGTCAATTACATCATCATCATATTCATCAACGTCACACACATCCACATCTTCTGCTTGGATACTAGCATGTGGACTTCATGTTGCAACAACAGCAACATCATCATCATCATCATCATCACATTCATCATCAGCATCTATACCACTATCACCTGATATCTTTTCACCACACTGTGAATCACTGCATGGAAAATGCGTGGCGTTAAGTGCCACTGTGGATGGAATATCACATTGTATGCTATTATTGACATGGTCATCATAATCCTCAGGTTCAGTTACTGGGATGTTACTGGGAAGTATGGCATCAGCTATGCTGCCACTCACTTGCACTGTTTCACACTCAAATATTTTTGGAAATGGCACACTGGTCAGAATTAGAATTTGGACGCAAAAATACTAATACCACTCCACCACCACCAACACCAGTGCAACACTAACACCAACTGCTGGGAAAATATCATCTCCTCCAACTACGAGTGAAGCATACTGATTGGCCAAAAACATTGCAGAGAAACACATTTCCTCACATCACGTACGTACTGTGTTCGCGTACTACTACTACAAATTCCACAGACTAATTTTACTGCCAACAATGCCATGGTGAGAAACAGCTTTTGCTTGCACATTCTTTGCAGGCATTTTGGGGGATCGACCACAAATATTATAACCAAATTCAGATTTTAATATGTTCACTCTCTGATTGGAAGGATGCTGGCTGGATGCGAAGCCAAATGAACAACTGTGACTTCAGCAACACATAAGAGACTACTCTGAGACTGTCACGGAATTTAAACAACTTCAGTAACCAGTGGTGCTGAAGAGGTCACAAAAACAATCCAATCTGGTAAACAATACCTTTTGAACATGGGGTTGGGGGGGCACTGAATACAGACAGTGCTGATTTTTACGACACTACAAGCAGCAAAACTAAGAACAGATACCACAATCGCATTACAAAATCCGAGCAGCTGCAGTGGATAGCAGGTTGAAACTGCTGCACTTGCAATTACACTAGTCTGTGGCACAATAAAGGTGTATTTGATGCGCATGCAACACTGCACACACACAAGGAACAGTTTGTGGCTAATGCTGAACGAGGAATGCACCACAATGCAAAAGTTCAGTACTATGCCACATTATGTATTGTAAATTTGTAATTTAAACAACCTGAACTTATGAAATGCTGCACCACATCCACACAACAGCAAGAAAATTTCTACTATTACTGACAATATTAGTATGTGTACATTAACACAGTCAGTTATATAACAAAAATATAACCAAAAAACAAAGAAATCACTATTTCTCCAACTTAAATCTACCTACACCACAGATACGCCCCTCCCCCAAAGCACACTTCCACTGTCTTTCCCACACACGCCAATGTTGAAAATTAACATTCAAAATCCACATAAAAACAAAAGCGCCTGATGATGAGTTACAGGAGGGTTTCTGCAATCGATGAACTAAAGTTGATCCCAAAAAGCAAAAATGCTTTTTAACAGCTTTACAAGATTCCTATCACAGACAGCTATCAGACCACACTGTCTCCTACTCCTTCCTACTCATACTACCCCAAACTGAGGCTGTGCAGATCAATATAGAGCCCATGTGACTTGAAATCCCATGAATCACTGCAAAATTCACCTTTGGAGCTCAAAAACAAGGCAAAGTGAGGCAAAGTGCACTGCCCGCAATGCACTTCGCCTTAAAATTGGCAGAGTAGTGGCCTGGGGAGGTGGAGTAATGCGAAGTCATTGTTTCTAATGGACTTTGAGTTCCTCATTATAATGCGAAGTACTCCACTTCGCATTGTGGAGCACTCTGCAAATCCACCTTTGCTCTGCGAATCACTTCGCAGAGCGGATTGAGCCCACTTCGCCCACCACTAACCACCACACACACCCTGATGTATCTTCTGCATTTGGTGATCTTTCCCACATGTAGCTTGTATTCTCCTCTTAACTATGTAAGAGCCACAACTACCTCTTTAAATTTCTATACTAAAATCCCATCCTCACATAGCCCCCCTACACTAGCACACACACACACACCCTGCAGATCTACTACCCTTCCTTGCCTTAGTGATATTTTCTTATTTCCCCACAGAAGCCTGAATCCTAACTTTGCCATTGCCAGCCACAGATTCACCCCACATCACATACAATAAATTCCAAACAAACACCTGCTTACCCCAGTACACAATTTAAATAGTTTCCCACAACTGAATCTTGACTTTCCATTGCCACTGAGACACAATTATAATTGCAGCTAAGTCTGCCATGACTATTATGCCACTGCCAGTATGCCACAGCTAAATTCGTACAGTGTCACTTACAATCAAATTATCACAGAACACAACACACTTGTTGCACTCCAGTATATACCCCTTCAATGAGAGTTTTCTTTGAGATGGATTGGGAGATGTGATAGACCTGGCAGGTGGGTGGGTGGGTGAGTGGGTGGCAGGATGGATGATCAAGCAGCCTGCTGTGGCAGATTGGTGCATGAGGTGGTGTAAATAGACCCCAAACCCTGTCTGCAGATGGACTACTTGACTTTTTCCCTACAACAGCTATGCTGGCCCCAATTCTCCTTGGTGTTCACAATGGCTACTATAGAGGGCCATGACTGATGACATGCAGGTGTGTAGCTAGCTATCTATAAATTGTATATCAACTGGCCAATCTGTTGTCCCCCTCAAACAAATTTAATCAATTCCTACAGTGATTCTTAGCTATATCCTATAGCGGTGCATAAATAGTATAATTTAAATGTTGTAAAATGATATATTTAATAAACTGACAAATAAAATGGTGTTGTCGGACTTTTATTTGCAGAGCACAAGTTACAGATATAGAACAAAATGGTAATATTAAATGCATGTTGAAAATAGAAAATGGTGTTAGATTCGATGTTTCAGCCATAGATCTTCTCCAGGAATTAGCTAAAAAAGAAAAAAGCAGGTTAGGAAATAATAGAAATAAATGTGAGGAAAGAAAATAGGGGAGGATGTAGTAGAAAAAATCATAATAGGTAAGGTAAGAATTGAATCTGGAAACCAAAAAGGTGATGATAGTTATGAAAATACATAGTAGAAGTGAATGAAATGAGTTCTTAAATGGGGACTAATTAACAGGATCTAGTAAGAAGGATGAAAGGTGAAAGCTATGTGTGCACACTCATTTTCATTTTCTACAGATCATAGAAATACTCAAACTGAAAGAGCCAGTGAGTTACACCAGATCTGTGACAATTGGTACAAGGACACCGAGCTCAACATTTCAAAAGAGCCATTTAGCCTAACAACATTTTCTGTAATGAGACTTAGAGTAAAAACAACCCAATAGCCACCAGCAGTGGGACTGTAACCATGTAAAAAGCAGTGGTATGATAAATCAGGCTACTTTGTAATTGTAACCATCATGTTAGAGCAAATATCTTGTAGAAACGAAACCAGTATTAGGTCAAAGTTCCAAGCTAAACATCTCAAGGCTGCATGTCTTTGCTCTCATTGTCGTGCCATGGGTTCACACCATCTCATAGCTCTGGCAGCTCATAATGCCTAGACACTGTGACTGTGCAAACTTGAATATCAGCAAGGCTATACAAAATGATACCTCAGAGTCATGAACTGTTGCCTAAACTTTTTATTGTAAAAAAAAAAAAGGCAAAAAAATGGTAGGCAACTTGCATTTGATGTGCAAGGTGGAGATGCTGGGTGCTCATGCAGTGCTTGTCAGAAGGCAGGTTTTTTAGCCTATTATAAATCATTGAGTATGCAGTCAGCTGAGCAGCCTTTGTTTACACTGAAACCTGAACATCAAAAGACACCTGCACAATCTCTGGGTTACTCTGATGTCATAAACCTTTTGAGCTTGGCTCCTGAGATTTATGAAGTCACAGGAACCCCTTGATGGATTACAGCAACTGTAACAGATGGATGCCCATCGGTTATTCTATGTGTATGACAGTATCTAGTTCCTTTAAGGGAAAAGTGATATCATTATTGTTACTTATTACTGTATTTTAAAAGTAATAAATTAATATTACTAGTTAGCTAGAAAAGTAATCCGAATACAGTTACTAGTTACAAGTAACTAGTTACTACTCAACATTGTTGAAGCATTACATTTTTAAAGGACTTATGTAACAAAAGAAAAAAAAAGACTAAAACTTTGTTTCATGTTAATGTACAGCAGCTGTGATGGCTCTGACCAGAGTTTGTTCTTTTTGCTTCTGTGTGGAGTTACAATGCTGTTTGAGCACTGGCACCAGGAAAACTTCCCAACTAACAAGGGAAGTACATTATGTTCTGTGCAATAGAGGGAAAGCAGAGGGGGGATAAGACAGAAAAGATGTGCAAGAGGCCATGTCTGACGAGACCAGGGGTGAAACAAAGGACACAGGATAGAAAAAGGACTCCAATACCCACAACAGGGGAAGGGCGGAGCTCAGTCTCACTCTTTCTCTCCCTTTTGTATTTCTAGCATCTTAAACAGTGAATGGAGACATCAGGCCTATCACATTAGCCATTAGAGTAGATATGAAATTGGTGTCCAGGTCCAATAGACTCTCCTGGGGAAAACCCCACCTGGCTAAATATCCTCAGTAGTTCATCAGCCACATTTTCTGCTTCAGTGGGGAACAAAGACACAGTCACTGGGTACCTCATGGTGTAATCCATGACCACCAAAATGTGCCCTTGCCCATGTGATTGTGTGCTGAGTGGCCTTACAATGTCCACAGCAATGTGCCAAAATGTCTCTTTAATTATAGGCAGGGGAATGAAAGTTGCCTTAGCTTTAAGCCCCTCCCCCATTTGATAAGAGATGAATGGGATGGTGAGCTTGCTCCCCAAGGGGAATCCATTGTAGAAAATGTTCTAAATTTCAGGCCTTTTCAACTTTAGCACCAACAGGAGCAGTAGGGGGCACTGCCTCAAACTGGAGGGGGGCACTTCAAGAGGGAAATGAGGAGATACTCCTTCACGAGAGGGTGGTGGAAAAGTGGAATGAGTTGCTGGAGGAAGTTGTCACCCTGCTGACAGTTTCAAGTGAGACTGGGACAGGGTGAAAGGGAAAATTACATGGAGTGGGGAGAAGGTGGGGGGAGCGGGACATCGATAGGGAGGGTGACGTTTATATTGGGGAGGGGCATTATCCCTCACTAAATAGAGGGGGGGCTGCAGTCTTGAGCAGACTAGATAGACCGTATGGCCTTTTCTGCTGGCTATGTTGATATATTCATATGTTCGTATGGCCCCAACCTTTCTCACCCTCTGGCACTGTGGACAAGGTTGGCATTAGTTTGCCATATCCTTAAAAATACTGGGCCAGTAACTATTGTTAGTCAGCCACCTTTTTGTACAGCTCCCAAGCATCCAGAAAACAGTATATCATGCACTATGGCCAGAAGCTGCTTCCTGTACTCCTTAGGAACTACTATCTGCTGGATTGCCCCTTCCTCAGGCCCCTCCTTTCAAACCCATTAATGACATAAAGAGCCCATTCTCCCAGTATACCTCCCTTTTCTCTATACCCCAAGAGTCAGCTTTTACTCCGGTGGTTAACGCACTTAATGCCTGTAGGGATGGTCAGCTTGCTGAGCTTTCCCCAGCTCTACATGCCTGATCTTCCTTAAAACACACTGTCCTGTGGAACTCAGCTGGGCTCTCCCCAGTCTGTAGCTGTTGCTCAGAACTGCTGCTCCCTGTTAGTTCTTTAGCTTTAACTTCCTCTGCTGCTGATGGAGGGGCTCCTTCCAGCTGCACTGCCACCTATGTACCCTCAAGAACCATTTCTCTAGCCATACTATGGGTAGTAACACACACAATATTGGGCCAACTCTCAGGCTCATTACCCATAATTACTAGGGCTGTGCACAGCTGAATATCATTTTCCAAATACCATGAAAAATGGGCTATCTAAATATTCAGAGTCTAATGCCAAATAGTCCATTATTCGGCTGGTATTCGGTATTCAGCCATGGGGTTGTCAAATGAGAAAAAAAACTACCTACCCTCATAACAATCTTTAAAATAAATATTAATGCCTGGTGTCTAGAGGTATGACCTCACAGCTGATGGCTGGTCCAAAATGAAGAATCCACACACCTCCCACTGAGACTGTCATCAATACCTCAGTCCCAAACGTATAAAAAAAAACTAATTTCCCTGGTGACTAGAGGACCCCCCACCCTGTTAAGTAGTTTCCTCCACCCTGCTAGCCCCCACACATGATACTGAGTGGGCCACTGGCACAGCCCCACTCACCTCCACAGCCGGCAGCCCGGCTGAGCTTTCAATGAATGAGCGCATGCTTGGCCTGAGCATGTGCTCATTCATTGAAAGCTCAATGTTGACCGAGCCATGGAGATGAATGGAGGGTTGTGCCGATGGCCCACCAGGGTCAGAGGAGGGGGCGGGGCACTACTTGACAGGGTGGGGATCCACTAGACAACAGGGAGATGAGGGAATTTTTAAATCTTTTATACATTTGGGGACCGGGGTATGGGTGAGTCTCAGATGGAGGGTGGAATTCTTCATTTTAGACCGGCAGTCATGGATGGGGTGGTCAGACCACTAGACACCAGAGATAAAATAGGTATTTCAATGCTGGCCGGGTGGGGGCACTCTTTTATTTTTAGATACCACCTTTCAGCCCACCTGAATACTGAATAATTCAGCTCTGAATACCAAATATTCAGGAATTGATATTCGCACAGGCCTAATAATTACATCAACAGGTAGGCCCAGTACAGTACCCACCTCCCATATGTCCTGGCCACTTTCCCAGCTTAGAAAGAGCCAGGCCACTGACACTGAGACCACAGGACCTGCTACTCCTTTAATTCTGGAAAACTGACCCAGCAGGATCTGTTTTGTTATGGAGCAAAGCCTGTTTTACCATTGAAATGGAGGCCCCAGTGTCCCTCAATCCCTGGGTTACCATCTCATTAACTAACACAGGGTGCATGTGTGCAGTAGAGTTAGTGGGAACTGCACACTGGGTACCGACTGCTAGCTGCTGGGAACTTCCAGAGCTACTCCCAACAGCTGCACTTGTCACTTTTGCTATTTTTGGCAGATAGCACCTGCGTTCCCCTAAACATCAAAGATTTTGGCAGATAGCTCTTGTGTTCCCCTGGCTCCTTACTTATGCAGCCATTCAGCTTCCATTTTTGCTCAGGCACAGACTAGCCTCCCTTAGGTTGTGTTCCCCAGTCTCCTACAAATCACCTGATGTCCCTTCCCATTCCTTTTGCACTGAGTGTATGGTCAAATGGACATATACTGATCAGCCCTCTTGGCTGCCTCTCTCGTGAAGCTCAGAGTCCTATGCAGCAAACATATTCTCAACTCCTCTGGTAAGTCTTTAAGAATTGTTCCACGAGGAACAAATCTTTTATCTGTTTCACAGATATACTATAGCCTTTGCACCCTCTAACCAATGCTCTATCAGATTGCCTAGTTATATACGCATTTCAGAATAGCTATTTCCCTATGCCTTCCTTATACCTCTAACTTTTGTTTATAGACCTCAGGAGTCAGTTCAAAACATTTTAACAATGTATTTTTCACTTTTTTATAGTCCATACAGTTCTCATTGACCATCCTGGTGAAGTCTTCTAATGCCCTGCCTGTAAGGAGTGGCAAAAGGTGAGTTGCCAAAGAAGCCCTGCAATTCAAATTTACCACAAATTATCTCAAAAGATTTTAAAAACAAATCAAGTTCATCCCCCTCCAGATACTTGGGAAACATTATGGAATTAATTTTGGCTTCTTTAGGGGACCCTAAAGCTAGTACATATAGTTCATGGTGCTGTCATCCGGCACAGAATCTCCATCTCCCTCTAATGTTTATGCTCTCGCTCCTCTCTCAGCTGAATCTTATGCTTTTGCTGCCTTTCTTGCTCCTCTCTCTTTCTGTCATTCCTCAGCTTCCAGCTTTGTCATCTGCAGCTCTCCAGCTGCCTTCACATTAACCAGGATGAGGTTAAGCTGCATCATCTCTGTCTACACAGTTGCCACAATTCTTGGTGCTGGCTCACTTTCATGCCTCCTAGCCTCTGTTCCCAGACTTTGGCTAGTGGTGAGCTCTTTTACACTGCTTCTGAGGTCACTTTTCTTGAGGATGTCTGTGAGTTCTGCCCATTGCTGACCTTCCTCAAAGACAAACCCTGTTCTTTGTCCAGCTCCTGAATGTGCATTTTCATATGGCCTAGGCATAGTGACTTCCAGCTGTCTACAATTACAAAAAATGGTAGTATGTATAGTATCTCCTTTGTATATCCTGTTCTGTGACTGAGTAGATAACTTTTTTATTGACAATCTATTTCTGATCCCAGCCACTGCCAACCTGATAGTCACAGACTGGTTCTCTCCCATAACTCAGTCTGCACTGCTACCAGTTTTCAAACTCTTCAGATGACTAAATGTGTTACCTTGGTATGCTGTCACCACTCACGCGTGACTCTCACTCCTGCTATCTCTAGGTCTGAATCCCACTAGAGCACCTGCTTACACAGTCAGTGCTCATTACCCAACATGCAAATGACCCACATCTTTTATCACTGCTGAAAACACTTAGGCAATGATGCATCACAGGGTGTGTGTCATGCTGAGATAATGTCACGCCTGGGGTGGTAGGGCATGAGGCCACAGACCAACTGCATCCAGCACCCTAGAAGTGATGTTATCTCCGCGTGACACACTCCCTGAAGTGCATTATTGCTATTATACAATGGCTTTTTTGTAAAAAAAAAGAAATGAAAAGGTTTACAAAAACTGTCTTAAAAGTATTTTTAGCATTTATTTCTATGTGTAGGTGTAGATTTATAGAAAAAGTATGTATTACTGATGTTGGACAGTAGGTGGCAGTGCCATTATATCCCTGTTTCACTGTGTCATTGTTTCAGCTTTCTTCTGCTAGCTGTTTGCTGTTCATGTTTTGTGCCTCCCAGCGTGTGGTGACCACCATCCCTGCCCATTTGCTCTCATTGTGTGGTAATGTTTATAGCTCTATGAGGGAGGTTGTGGTGGACTCCTGACCAATGATAGCAGAGGTTTGACTTTTTTGATGTTGGGTGGGTGGTGACTGCAGAATAAGTTGTGTCAGGTGAGGTGCATGGCTGCTGAGCTAATCACAAGGATTGGGAGGCTGAGGAGATTGCGAGTTGCAGGAGAAAACTGATTAGAGGTACAGGGCAGGGATGGAGGATGTCTGACACTTAAAACACATAAAGGATATTGCATTTTCATGAGAAAGCTTTTTTTCAGAAGAAGCGAGCGGCATCAGTTAACCACGCAACCAGCAGTTGTAGTGTATGCGGTTCACTGAAGCAGCTCAATTCCCTGGAAAAAAGCTGCAATGAGAATACAGCTTTTTCTCTGTGCTATAAACTCTGCCTTTGAAAATGTCATTTTAAATCATTCTGGCATTAGTGGGAGAGCAAGAGGACTACCATGAAGCTGAGCCATAGCAGATGCCGACATGGGATCAGTGAAGGGGCTTCGTGGAGTGATTCACTTTACAGTAGATCTGGTCATCTGTGTCCTGGGACTAGACCTATGATGTTGTACTGGGATAACATCAAGGGTTCAGACTCAGACTGACCAATCAGAGCCCAGGATTCTTTCTTGCCATTGTATAATTTGCTTTAGATATGATAACTGTTGCATGTAGCTTCAGAAATGGATCACTGATTTGCCAGTTTACCACTGGTTATCTACACCTGAAATGACTCAGTTACAAAAAACATGAAGTATATAAAAACATAATTTAATACCCCATGATATTTAAAGATGTTGCAATATAATACACACTAATGACTATGGGAAATACAGTATTTCTATAGAGATAATAAAATAAACAGATGTCACACAGAAACATCCTAAATCAACACAATCTAGATTCTAAGTAGAGTAGACTAAGTTACTCCCAACTAGGAACTGGTGAGTTATGGTAGAATTAAACTGATATTATTGCTAGTTGTATATCCCAAACATACACCTGCATTATCATACTCGCCTTTCTGACATCACATCCTGGACCATTCTTTTGATCTCTGGGGCCACCCTTTTCCAGAATGAGTCCACACTGGTTTTGTAGATTGCCTTCAACTTACATTGTTCTTCTAGCTCCTGGCCTAGCAAGGTGCCATCTCACGCTGCCTTGGCCCTGTTTATGTTCAAAACACATCCTTTTCTTTATGAGAGGGACTTAGACCTTTGAAGTTTAAATAACACAAAAGCCCTTTACAGGATAGGAAAAAGATTGCTTATTTAAAGTCCCTTCCTAGCACAGGCCAGAAGGCATTGGATAAAGAATGTTCATTTATTTTATTTTATTTATTTATTACAGTCTCGAAATTTGACATACCTTTGAGTCACAGACTCATTTACAAAGGTTCCATGTCCAAAAGAAATCATAACAGTTGCCTAAATACAAAAATGTAACAAAAACATGACATGGATAGAACAAAAAAAACAAAATACAATCAGAGCCGCCATTATATTAGACTTTGTCAAAGCTGGCAAATAAGAACCAAAAATAAATACCGTGGTAAATGCTAAGATAAAATACAATAATGTATCAGTATGTGATAATAGGTGGTCAAGACTAACTTTGTCGAAATCAATAGGTTAACATGGGTCAGCCAAGACAAATAAAATGGAGCAGTAAAAAAGGGGGAAGAGGGAGGAGGAAGAGGTGGAAATTGGGGTTCAGGAGCTACAGAGTGAGGTGAGGTAGAGAGGGAACACATCAAGAGAGGTACCTATGAGGGAGTGGGGGAAGGAGGGAAGGGGTGGAGAGAGTGGCAGCTGTTAAGCCAGGAAATGAGGGGACACATGAGGGTGCAGTAGCTTAAGTTGGGCAGTTGCAGCAGATGAGAGAAAGAAGGTACTGTCATTTTCAGTTTCCACCACACCTCTCACCTCAGCTAAAATACACATAGATGATGATAAAAATAAACACACACATGAACACACACACACACAAAATACATTGCACATTGTCATAAAACCAATATGAACCCTTAAGCAAGGATCTTCTGGGATTTGATTGTTTAAAACTTGGTGTATATGGGAGCTTTGTAAGCTCTATGATTCTGGGGAAATAAGACTTTGCAACCTCTGTTATTCTTTTTAAATTAAACCACCATGGGAGAACGAAGAGGGGTGCAGCCTTTTGTGGTGCAGGAGCACTCATTAATCTTCATATCTCTGTACAACACAGCCAAGCTACCAAACTACCACAGATGATAAGAGCTCATTGATGCGCCTAATAAAACCCATAATTCCACTTAGCCACTCTGATACAACTGGACACTAACCCTAGAGTGCTACCACATAACTGGTGCCACACAAAATGTTTTTTGGACAGGTTCCCTTTAGAATTGTTATGTTGGGGGTCAGTGCTTCTTGAACTACAGCTCTGGTATACATAATAGCCACCTCTGACCCCTTGCAGCAGGGAAACATAATGAGAAGATGACCACATGACCAGTCAGACTTTAGAACCTCTGAGGGAGCCAGAGAGGACTTTGGAAGATTTCATCAATCTGGCCAGGAGCAAATTAACTAATCAGCTGGAGACAGAACCTCTTCTGTGATTGATAGAGGGTCTCAGTCAGTCAGAGTGCTGTATCCTCGAGTGAACAGCAGGAGCTGTTTTAGAACCTTTCACGCTGCTTCAGTTCTGCATGACAGATAATTTTGAGGCAGATTTGCTGCCAAGCATGCCAATGGGGATGGCCAGTCTAGGCTTCTACAGCCAGAGAACAAGAGGCCCCCACCGGATATTTATAGTCACACACACACACACACACACACACACACAGAAGATTGCTTCATGCAGAGAAAGAGAAAGCAGGAAAATGAGACAGGCACTGAAGTCTGCAGCTGAAGGCATCAAACTGTAATGGTAAGCCTTAGTGTATGGCTATAGTGACTTTTTTCAGATACAGGCCTGAGGGGTCTGAGTTGAGACATTTTCTCCTACCAAGGAGATAGGTTAAAATCTCTGACATCGGGGCCCAGATATTCAGAAATGTGCCAAATGCCAGCACAAGTCTGGGGCAGCACAAAGCCGATGCACCATGGTACAACAGGAGCCATATTCAGAGGTTGCACTGGCCGCACGGCACCAGCACAACCCAGATGAATATTGCACAGTTGCGCCATGGCACAACCAGGCTTGTGCCATGGCACAATCAGAGTTGTGCCATGGCACAGAGTTGCACCATGGTGCAGGAATAGGTGCTCCAGCACAACATTGGGAGCAGAGCAGCAGAGCAACAGAGGGAGGCATGGCACAGAGAAGAAACCCAGGGACAGAGCCAAGGAAGAACAGTGACAGGCCACAGGAGGCCACCACCAGCAGGGCACATCAGGGTGCACACAGGCACCCAGACCCCCCCCAGAAAACAACAGCAGCTCAGATAGTAGGCAACAGGAGGTGCCAATGGCCAACAGAGGACCACCAAGGGAGCCCCCAGCAGGCTGCAGGCTGTGTCCCCCCCAAACACCCAGACCAGAGCAGGCCACACCCAGAACCATGCTGCCAAGCACACACACACACACCACACAAGCACAGAGGCAGTCTGCACAGTAGGCATGGAATGTGCTGGGAGGCACATAGCATGGAAGACCACATGGGACAGGCTGCACACTGCCCAACAGGGGCCCCAACATAGGCGTGCAGCCAGTACCCAACCAAAGACCATGGCTGTGTGCCATCTGTACCACACACCCACCACACACCCCTCACAGCTGCCCCATGGGCACCCCAAGGCACAGCCACCAACCGAGGGGAGGGACATCATCACAGTGGGAGACACCACAGCACACAGCAGTGAACCACAGAAGCACATGTGCCCCAACACATGCACACCACACAGACCGGCACTGTGCCACTGCAGCATGGCTCCTCATGCAATCTGCGAAGCAAACGCTGACACAGGCAGGTAATTCAAAAAACATATAATGCAAAACCAAACTATGTACAACAACAAGGGGGTGGGAATGGGTAGGAAAGTGAGGGAAGGGGACAGGGAACAGGGGCTGTACAGTGGGATGGGGGACTGTAGGGGGAGGTACAGCAAAGGAAAAAAGGGAATGCTGGGGCTAATCTACCAGTAGCCATGGCCTGCCTCCTCTTGGTGCCCTTGCCACCTCCATTCCTCCAGCAGCAGGTGGTGAACTTGCAGGACAGCCTCCATCATGGTTAAAGTAATAAGGATAGGCTGCTGGAGCAGTCTGCAGTAGATGGGCCTCCGTCATCTTTGCTGGACACCTATGACAAGGGACAGGACAGTGATCAGTGCAATATCCCAATGAACCATGCCCACCCACAGCACACAATGGGCAGGGGGAACACACACCCCAGAGGGCCCGTACCGGCTACCCACAGTAGGGTGGGCCAATGCCTACCAGCAACGCGGCACACCACAACAATGCACAGAGGTGGACCCCACCACACAATGGCCACCCACCTGTGCAATGACAGCCACATGGCACAGTGCACCAGTAGCACCACAGCAACATCAGTGGCAGCTGGGTGCACACCCACCCCACCAACAGCTGGCACACGTGTCCAATGGATGCGCCACAGTGGCAAGCACCATGCACAGTGTGACACACAACTGCCATGGCACATGGCACAGGTGGCCATGCCACACCCATGTCCCTGCCACCCCCCATGTAATGTGTGAAGGACCATGACAGTGCCTACCTGCCCTCCGCGGCCCAGCTGGTGCCAGCGCTGCTCCTGCGTCAACTCTGTGGCCCGCTGTGGCCTGCTGTTCTCCTGCTGCTGCTGCCTCCACCTGTGCCCTCCAGTGATTCTCAGGCCCTGGGAATGGAACATAGACAGGTACACATCAGTTAACATCCACAGCAGCTGCCCATCACCCCCACCACTGTGCACAGGGTGAGCCCCGGCCCAACACGTCCTGCGCAGCTGCATCACAATGCAAGTGGCAGCTGGCAATGCCACCCCACGATGCACATGATGGAAGTACACTGCTCCGCAGGGCATGCCAGGCAGCCTAGCCAACACCACAGTACAGCACCAGGGCACACATGCAATATGGGACAACTTACCTGGCTATGGCACTGCCCCATGCCTGACACACGCCTCAAGCCTCTTCAGGCACTCTGGGTCCCTCCGCACTAAGCTGCCATACCAGTGGCAGCACCACTCCCTTGTCCTGGCCACCCCAGTCCTCTGCTGCAGTGTGGCAGCAATCCCCTGCCACACTGCAACCCTGGGCTGTTGCAGGGGCACCAGGTCAAAAAGTTGGGGGGCATGGGGCTGGATACAGGCAACCAGGTTTAGCAGCTTGACCTGTGTCCAGTTCTTTGCTCTTGGAACCCGTCACTGTACCATGCTGTAAAACAAAGCTGGTGACCAAAATGGTGGTAGTAAGCACATGTGGCCATGACATGCACCAAATCGTAATGCAAGGGAACAGGTGCTGTGTCCACTCATCATGCAGTCTCAGAGATGTGTGGCATGGGCGTGGCTAGTTGGGGTCACCGGGTGAGTGGAGTGACCCAGGGGTCAGTGGTCACAGCAGGGGTCAGGGGTCACCCACCTCTGCACAGTGCATACGTGCATGATAGCAGGACTGGAGTATCATGCGCCATGGTGCCCATCATGCTGTTAGTGCACAGTGCATGATAGACACCTTGATACCATTTGGTGCATATGCACTGCAGACCTGCGCACCGCGCATGTGTGCACATTGTGCTGCAACTTGCTCTGACGCAATCTCATTGCACACAGAGCAAAATTGTTATATTTAGATGCCACATGCAAATGAGATCATCAGCCAATGTGTGGTGCGCTGGGTGCATTAGCATGTTATTGCCATTGCGCCAAACCTCATATTCATGCATTGCGCTATATTAGCACCACGGAACAGCACAGGCCATGGACAGTATTGCATCCTTTCAGGGTAAGTTGTGGATGCTGCTGCAGCTCACTGGGAGCAGCCAGCACAGCAGGGTGGGATGGAACAGAAAGATGCTGCCACTAACACACTGTGCTGTTCATGTCCACAGGAAGCAACATGTCAGAACATGAGGAGGGTGAGGAGTATGGGCCTGCTCAAAGCACAGGCCCAATTTCACAAAGGTGGAGACAGAGGCCCTTTTCAATGCCTACCTTGACAGGAGCCCCTGTTGAGTGGTTCCATGGGCACACCACAGGCCAGGGCTGGGGCCTGGGAGGAGGTGGCAGCATACGTCAACCAGCATGGCTGCCACCAGTGGTCAGCACAGGAATGCCAGAAGAAGGTGGGCAGAGACAAGAGGTGCATCAAGGAGAAGGTAGCAGCTATCCATGCATCCCTGGAATGCCACTGGAGGGATGCCTGCAGATGCACCACTGCTGACAGCGCAGGAGGAGTTGGTGGCAGCCACCATGCACTGCAGCATGGTGGAGGGGATGCCTGGCGGTGGATTCCAGACAGGTGGCAGCCCATCACTGCATGGTAAGTATGTCAGCCATGCACAGCTGGGGGCATGGAGGGTGCATACATGGCCATGCTGACATGCATGTATCCGGCATGCAAGTCATGTGCATGTATGTGTATCCACATGCATGCCATGCTGCAGGACACATGCAATGGCAGTGTGGGGGGGCACATGTGGGCAATGCAACACTAACACGCCTCTCTTTCTCTTGCAGCACCAGCACACCTCCATGCAGATGATGGGGTGCCAGCAGCAGCAGCAGCCATGGACACTGGACCAGCTCCAGAGGACCAGCCTTCCACCTCCACTGGCATCTGGGGGCCCAACAGACTGCAGCTCACCACCACTGTGCAGGTTGATGTCCTGGACCTTAGGTCAGACAAGACCCTGGATGTGTTCCTGCAGGATGCCAGCCTTGGTGTCCTTTGCACAGAGACACAGATTGGGGTGGGGTCCGACACAATGATGATGTCACGCTCATCCTGGACAGTATGGCCACCATTGTAAGTGAGATGCCCCTACTGGCCACTGACACAGGCAGCATGCCCAGTGCTCTGCCAGCGGTGGAACAGCTGCTCATCACCACTGCAGGTGCAGCAGTGTGTGCTGCCCTGGCTGTGCCCTGTGGTGAAGGTGGTGTGGCAGCGCATGCAATGGGTGGCATGCAGTGACCAGACAGGTGACAGCAGCAGGCTATGGGTGCCACTGGGAAGCCGGACACAAGGTCCAATGCCGGTGCACCTGCTGTGCCCACTCTCCCTGCAGACCCCACTGTGCAGCATCCACCAGAGAGGGGAGCTGCGCAGTGTGGCCAGTCACCACATGGGGACTGGCGTCCGGCCTGGGATCCCCAGGATGCTGACCTGCTGGCTGAGCACACCCGTTTGCTGTGGGACTCCATTCAGCAACAGGTGCTGCTTGCCACTGGAGTGTGAGCACTGCATGCAGAGGTGCGCCAGTTAGCCAAACAGCAGGAGAGAGATACTGTGCAGATCCTGGTGGGGGATGCAGCGCAAGCAGGAGGCCATGACTGCATCCCTGGATTGCAATGCCACTGCAATCTTGGATGGCTTTGCACTGCTGGCTTCCATAGGGTGTGGCCGGGCACAGATGCCCCCCCACAGTGCGCTGCCAACCCCACGAACCTGGCATTAGGCGACCTCAACGCAGTCAATGCCAGGCTCTGATGTCGGCATCCTATGCATGCCCAGGGCTGGCCTGTTTGGGTGCCCTGACACCCCTGCGTGAACACGGTCGTGGTCCCGCTGTTCAACCCCTGGGGGGCTGTTGTACCCCCCCATGGCTGATGCACAGCCTATAGCTGCTGAATGGCCCAGGTGTGGCTGCCCTTGTAGCCATGGTGGAAATGGTTCAGTGCAGTGGACCTGATGTGTAGGCTGCCCCATCTGCAGTCTGCAGCTGCTGCCCAGTGCACACATGGGCGGTGTGTGTGTGTGCCTACCACTGGTGTGGCACCTGAGAGCTGCACCACACACTGCTTGTGTGCATGCTTGCCCAGCCACTGGGCTGTGTGGCATGGGTGTGATGATGGCAGTCTTGCACTGGTTGCACCTGGGCACCGGTGCAATGCATCTGATCCATGCCACATACCCACGCCAGTGTATGTGGGTGCATATGTGTGTGTGTGTGTGTGTGGGCTGTGAGAAGTGCTGTGTGTGGTTGTGTGTGGCTGTGTGCCCCATCCCCCCTACCCCTGCTTCATGCCTCTGTGTGTGCATACCCAATGCCGTGCATGCCTCTGCATGTGTGCTGCACCTGTTTCTGTGGCCCAGGCATGTGCATCGCACCACCTACCTGTGTGCACCATAGTGCTCCTGTGCAATGGTGTCCTGGTGTCATCTCACCTACTGTTGCAGCCAGGGATACCTCCACCCTTGGGGTGGCTGTCCACCTCCCTCCAGCCCATTGCCTCCATCGTCCCCACTACTGTTGCCTTCATCAGCCTCGGCAGCTACCCCACAGTCAATGGCCATGTTGTGCAGTATGCAGCACACCAGGAATAGGCCACAGGCTTTTGAGGAGCTGTACTGTAGGGCACCACCTGACCTGTCTAGGCAACAGAACCATGCTTTCAGCATGCCAAAGACTCTCTTGATGATGTTGCACATGCTGGCATGTGCCTCGTTGTAGCGTTCCTCTGCTGGGGATGACGGGAGCCGACAGGGGGTGAGCAGCCAGAGCCGCAGTGGATATGTGCTGTCCCCTTTGTTGATAATGATATGGTTAGCCTTCTGCTATTCTATGATGCACCCCTTGCCTGTCTGTGGCACCCACACCAACACACACACCCTGCTCTCCCCCATCCCAAGGCATGCTCTGCCCATCACCCCATGCCATACTCACTCACTAGGTGGCCCGTGGGGATGTCCCCGTGTTCAAACCTGTGGCACAGCACAGAGCTGTGCCAGATGAATGCAACATGTGCAATCCCAGGGTGTGTGGCACAGACATTGGTTATGTGCCCAGTGGCATCGCATACCACCTGGCAGTTGACACTCGGGTTCCCCTTCCTGTTGATACATGCCACACCCTCAGGGCCAGGTGGCATGCGAATGCCCATGTGGGTGCAGTCAATGGCCCCAATCACGCCAGGCATACGTGCTACCCTGTGGAAGTCCTGCATGGTTGCTGTATGCTCCACCTGTGTGCTGGGGAAATGGATGTATTTCAATGCATGTGGCAGCAGATTGTTGAGGAACTGTGTGAGGAGGCAGGACATGGACAACTGGGTTATGCCTGTAGTGTCCCCTGTTGGTCTCTGGGAGGTGGCCATGGTGAGCAGGCACATCACGGCTGTCACCTTCATCTCAACGGACATGGCTTGGATCCATCTGGTGGGTGTCTGCATCTCCTCACTGCGCAGCTCACAGAGCTGTCTCAGAATGGCCCTGTTCAGGTGGTACCAGCCCACAATCTCTGTGTCACTGTGCTGCTCAAAGCTGATGTGGGTGCAGTACCATCTGTGTCATGCATACCACCAATGGGCCCTTCCACGGACACATCGCTGTTTCTTCTGCTCCCTCAAACCCCTCATTATGGCATCCATTATGAAGGGCGCACTATCCATGGCCCTTTTCCCCCTGGGTGGTTGGCTGCTGCTGGCTGTGTGCCACCCTGGTGCACTGCCTAGCAGTGTGTTTGTCTGTCTCTCACTCTCTCTCTGCCCCTGTCTCCCTCCTCAATACCACCTCCGTCCCTCTCCCTCTGTGTCTGCCTGCCTGTCCCTCCTCCTTCCTTCCTTCCTTCCTTCCTTCCTTCTCTTACTTTCTCTCTCTCTCTCTCTCATTCCCTCCCTCTCACCTGGTGCAAGTGCTGTCTGTGTGCTTGCACCCTGTATTAATAGGAACAAGTCTGCTCAGCACATCTTTGATTTGCTCCGCACTTGTGCCATGGTTTCACGGTTGAATATCCCACTACGCTGGATATTCATGGGAATGCCCCCTGCACTTGCGCCTGCATTCATTATAGTTGCACACTGGTGTAATAAGAGTTGCGCTGCACACTGGTTCCCACTGACTATGGCTCCTTGGCACAAGTCCGCATTTGCGCCAGTGCAACTCAGTTGCGCCATGAGCAAATGCTTTGAATATCTGGCCCTGAGTTTTAATAACTAATAACTGTGCATGTTGAGAGATAAGACAAAATATTCTGTAACAGAAGTGCAATATTTGTGTTTATTTATTTTTTATTTTAATCTGTGGTAATCGGGCAAAGCTCACAAGGCACAACTGCCTGTTTTCAAGGCTGACCTGGGAACTTTGGGCTGGATAAGTGACTTGCTCAAAGTCACACAGTGTGCAAGTGGAGGATGTGAGATTCAAACCCACATCTAATGGATGTGCCAAGCTCATTCACAGCTTGTTACTCTAACCTCTAGGTTATACTGCTAGCAAATAACAGCTGGGTAGGGCTTACTAGAGGCTCAGAGGAAGTGCCTTGTGTTCAGGAAGGCAACCCATGTTCAGGTGCCAGTAAGAGAGAATTTGCACTATTGCGGTCAGTATTGCAACCTCTCACAGTGGGCTAGAGATCTTGCTCCCTCACAAAGACTGGGGGTAGATTGATGTTGCTATGGCGTGCAAAGCCCCGAAAGGCTGTGGGCTGGCTTGGAGAGGTGGGTGGAATCTCCAGAACATAGAAAATGTCTGCACAGTTCATGATGGTGGTTAGCACTCACTGGCCCTGCACCCATCGATCCCACTAATCCACCAAGTATGCTCTTCAGAGATTACTGACAGCCCCAAAACCCACCTCTGGAGGAGTAAGCTATGGATGAAAACTGACTATAGGCTAATGGGAGACTAGTGGTTGATGGGGATATAAGGTCAGAAGATAGAAAAGCTGAGCTGGGAGGAGAAAAAAGTTAGAGGAAAAACAGCATCAGGGTAGACAGGGCTGACCATTCTAATTAGACAAATATAGATAAGGGCATAATTCAATCATGTCTGGTGATGCTGGTGGCATTACATAACCACAAGATGCCAGCAAGGTTCTGCCCTTAAGAAGTGATGTTAGGGATGGGGAGTTGGCTGACAGGTAGGTGGGTGCAATTTGGATAGATATGGAATTAGTGCCTGTCCTGGTGTCTTGGATGACAGTTGACATGCTCTGCTACACAACTCTACCTTTTGTTTTGCAATCTGAACCAACCCTTAGCCACCATTAGAGTTAAATAGAAAATTCTTCCCCTGCTGGCAGCAGAGCAGCCTTCTGTGAATAGACAGGTTGGGCTTTCAAAGGTGGAGCCTTGGTTGTGGACTTTAAAGTTCAGTAGAGTGAATCTGGAACACATTACAGCTTATGTAATCAGAAGCTGTGAGTTACCAAGGGCAACATCTATGTTAGAAGAGCATATTTGCCATTTCTTTACCCCTGCTGTGCCGCAGACTGATATATCAGTCCAAACTTCCTATACTTTCTCATTCATTTGGCAGTCTAAGGGTTAACTCCCATTTCTAGGTTACTTTACTGTCCCTTCTCTTGCCTTCTTTAGATAATCAGCATGGCCCATACATGCACCTGTAACCTGTTGAGTGGTCACTATTAGTCTGGAGCTCTGCTAGGCTCTCCTTGAAGCCCTTGGGCGTGCCTCTACCCAAGCAGGTCTTGCGATCCCTGATTGGATTAACCTCCTCTAACCTCCCCTCTGCTCCTTGGCCCTTAAAGAGCAGGGGCCAGATTTTCAAAGGGTGGCGCAGGGTCTGCATCAAGCCTTGCAGAAACCCTTGCATTACTCATCTGCAGCAACTCCAATTGTCTCAGCTGTGCCTGATTTTACAATTTCACGGGTATTTGTGACAGTTTACCTGTTTCACAGCAGCTTGCAGCAAAGGTTGGCCACAAGCTGCGTGTTAGGGATGCCAAATAGTGGTGCACTGTAAACTACAAAAAGATGATCTAGTGAGCATTGAATGGGTGCAAGGGATGTAAAATCCCTCTTGAGTGCCACAAGCCCCGTGTGCCATATCTTTGATGTATACAAGGCTTGCCGCAATTCCAATTTGAAAATCCTGCCCCAGGTGTTTACCTCTAAAAATTAGACAACGGATTCAGTTGTTTACTGTATTTTGATGTTTTAGTAATTACTTCCTACTTTTATAATAAAATATTTGTGCAGTGAAACAAGTGGGTTTTCAGCTTTGTTTTTTTACACACTTACAGTATAAAGAATTCTGCAGAATTCTGAAATTGTGTTGTCAGAAACTTCAACTAATCATGACCCCAATGTATTTCAATGGGAAACTAAAAATATTTTTCTATCTTTTTCAAAAGAAGTAGTTGCTTCTTTCAGCAGCAAACTTTGCCTTTTATATGTTTGCACTATGGTAAGTAAGTAAGTAAAATTTTATTTATATTAAGCGCCCTTCCCAAGCTCAGGGCGCTTTTACAATAAAACAAGTGAAATAACATTTCAAACAATAAATCAAACAACCATACAATACACTTACTCATTATGCACCAACAAATGCTAAGGCAAAAAGGAAAGTTTTTAATTGTTTTTCAAAACTTTCAACAGTTAGGCATTCTCGTATCTGACGAGGTAGAGAATTCCACAGGGTTGGTGCCATATAGGCAAAAGATCTACCTCCAGACATCTTTAGATGTACCCTGGGAATCTCTAGCAATCCCTCATCAGAGGAGCGAAGAGAACGGGAGGACAGTAAGGCACCAAGAGCTCTTTCAGGTAGTGGGGTCCCCAAATCACGTGAGGCCTTAAAGGTCAATAATGCGACCTTGAAGGTGATCCGCCACTGTACTTGGCAGCCAGTGCAAATCACGCAGCACAGGTGTGTTATATGGCTAGATCGTGAAACTCCCATCAACAACCTGGCCGTCGCATTCTGCACAAGCTGCAAGCGCGGATATCCACCCCGCAGCCCTAGATAAAGCGCATGCAGTAATCAAAACGGCTGGTAACAAAGGCGTGACCAAAATGGGAAGATCTTCCTTGGAACCAAGTGTTTCACCCGGCAATATTCCTCAGATGAAAAAGGCAGATTTGACTATGGCGACACCTGCATCTTCATAGTCAGGCTTTCGTCAAAATTACTCCCAGGTTACGTACTTGGCCAGAGGCTAGAAGCTGGGCCCCCCCCTAAGATATAAACCCAAGGGTTTCCCCGTCCAAGCCCCTGTTATCTTCCCTCCAGGGTCCATAACCAACACCTCAGTTTTCCCTGGATTCAACCTAAGCCAACTAGCACTCATCCAATCCTGAATCTCCAGGAGGCAGTTATTAAACATTGTGATGGAATCCGACTCCTGATCAGGCATAAAAGACAGGTAGAGCTGGGAATCATCAGCATAACAATGAAAACTCAGCCCATACCATCTTATAATGTCCCCCAGTGGAAGCATATACACCGCGAATAACATAGGGGACAGCACCAACCCCTGCGGTACCCCACAGGGCAGACAATGAGGGGCCGAGGTGTTAGCTCCCGATACCACTCTCTGAGATCTGCCCTCCAAAAAAGATCGAAACCAACTGTGGACTGCTCCCCTCAGACCACAGAGAAACCACAGGCGGTCGAGCAGTACCCCATGATCCACGGTGTCAAATGCTGCTGAGAGATCCAGGAGAACCAAGATGGAACGGGTCCTCTGATCTCTTGCCATCAGGAGATCATTCAATACCCGAACAAGAGCCGTCTCTGTACTGTGTCTCTTCCTGAAGCCAGATTGAGAGGGTCATAGATATTGTGGTTGGACAAATGATCCTCCAGTTGCAGAGCGACCACCTTCTCAATAACCTTCCCTACAAAGGGAGGTTAGAGACTGAGTCTATAATTTGCTGGGCAGTCGGGGTCAAGAGGGCTTTTCAAAGGGGTATATTACACGCCTCCTTTAAGGATCGGAAAGATCCCTCTCTCTATACACCACCACTATCAAGCCAGGACTGGGCCGATAACATCTACACACCCACCACCAGGTGAGTAGGGCCTGGGTCCAACTTACAATAGGTAGGTAGCAGAGTCTGGATAATCCTCACAATATCTATTACTGCTGGTAGTCTAAAGGTAGACCAGTACAACTGGGCATTAGTACCACCGATTGATCAGTGCAATGCTCAATAGAAGGACACTGGCTGATCTCATCCCTGATGGTGGATACCTTGTCAGCAAAGAATTTCGAAACTCCTCACACTGTACCTGTGATATGCTCTACCGGTCTGGAGACAGACTGGATTGCACAGTCTGTCCACAGTCCGGAAGAGCTGGATGGTCTATTCCTAGCTGCAGCAATTTCCCTGGACAGGAACTCTGCCTTCTTATGGGAGATTGCTGATTGATAGAATTTATAATGTTAACATAATTCAAGTCTATCCACCTCCAGCTGAGTTTTCCGCCAACGTCTTTCTAATCTTCGTCCCTTCCTCTTCCACTCACGGACCTCCCCGTCAAACCAGGGAGCCCCTAGGTGAAGAGTACGGGGACGAACATGAATTGGAGCAATGGCATCCAGGGCCTCAGTCACAACCCTATTATAGGCCAAGACCAGTGGCCCTGGATCCATACTATCCCTTGGAAAATCTGAGAAGTCCAGCTCTGTCATTAGGCCCTCTGAGGTAATCCCTCTCAAAGGACGGAACTGTACTAACTCCTTGGGGGCAGACCTATTTCGGGGGGCCGCAAATCTAAACCTCAGGACGTGATGGTCAGACCATCCGACTGGCTCCACCTCCACATCAGATATCTCCATCCCCAGATGGAAAACCAAGTCCAATGTATGCCTCCCCTCATGGGTTGCAGAGGTAATTACTCATGACAGGCCCAATGAATCCATTAATTGGAGAGATTTGACCAAATGCGAGAGTTCATCGTCGACCCAGGCATTGAAATCCCCAGAATTATCCATCTGGGAGATTCCAATACCATGTCGGCAATGAAGTCCGCAACCTCCTTCAGAACTCCTCTCATCCCCTGGCGGGATTGATGTAGGGTCCTGTAGCCTGCACCTGCACCCACTATGCATTCAAAGGAGTTGGTATCATCAACTGGCACCTCCCTGAGATCCAGATCTTGTCTGAAACAGATGGCAACCCCCCCCACCCCTCCTGTCCACTCTCGGGTGGTGAATCACTGAGAACCCAGCCGGAACCACGGAGTCCAACACAGGACCAGCATTTCCATCTAGCCAGGTCTCGGTGATGCAAGCCAGGTCGACTGAGGAAACAAGATCCGCAATCACTGCAGTCTTGTTCCTAATCGACCTGGCATTGCTTAACACCGCCTGAAAGGGACGGAAATCCAAGGGTGATCCCACCTCCTGCCTGACACACCAAGTCAGTGCTTTTGGGTATGGGAACTAGGCAAGGAGGACCTCGCCCAGTACCCATTTCACCCCAGGCGCCTCCTAGCCCTCACTGCCCATATCCGTTCCTCTTCCCTCCATTCCCCCAACAGTTCCAAGATCCCCGTATCCTTCTACTTTTGATCTTACAATGCCAAGATTTAGAGCATCTAGCATAAACCTCCACTGTGGGGGGTAATTCAAAGGATGGAGATCCCGAAGTCTTGAGGGGAGTACTGCTAACCATTTTACTTATACCCCAACACATATTTTAAACCAATTTATTCACTGTCATACAAACAACAACCCTCTCACCCCACCAATCAATATAATAACTCAAAAATGAATAAAGTAAAAATAAAATACTTTTAAAATATTAAAACAGTTTTACACATCTAAGAGTCCAACCGATCTGAGGCTCAAAGTTCCAATCAAATAACTATCAAATGAATAATAACTGTTTAAAATAAAAACCCCAGGCAACCAGGAATTCTCACCTAACTGGAACCTACTAAATAAAAAAACTTAATAAACCAAAAAAAAGAATAATAATAAACCCCGAGCTACACCATACCTCACTATAGAAGTAGGAGGAACAAATGGTACTCTCTACCATATATAGTTAAAAAATTATATTTATAATGAGGTCACTAAAAAAAAAAACCATCAGGGAATCCCAGTCCTGGGCACTCTCACTGCAAGATCTTCCAAAAGGCACAACGATTCTCCATAAAAAGAAAAAAGGTTGGTGATGGAAAAACAAACTGAGCCAAAGTTTAGTACATATCCAATGACCAAAACCCCAGAAACACTCTCACTGATTCAAGGGGGTCTTGAGTCACAGAAACAGTCTGTCCACTGAAGAAGACACTGAAATATCTTCAGGACTAGCTATATTCCCCTTACTAAAACTCAAAAGGTTATGCCCAGCCCACCACCAGGCTACAGTGGTTACTATGAGACCCCAATGGAGCCCAACCAAATGGGCTCCCAGGGGTTCCCTAGAGGAAAGGACTGCCACCCACTGACTCCCCAGTGATGGATGCCCCACCTCTGCACCACTACAGTCGGAAGAGTCAGGATTCACCAGATAGGGCAATAAAAGCAGGGAAATAAACGCAAAAGTCCCCAAATCCAGACAAGACCCACGAAGTAGTCCAAAACCAGCATTGAGGAACCAACTCAAAAGAGTTCCACCTTCCTCAAAAATGAAAGCCTTCCCAGGATAACAAAAAATTCAAGAACAGGCCAGAATCCAATGTAGACCCCGGCCACAGTACTCACAGACCAAGTAAAGCAATCCAAGGTAGGGAAGAAAATCCAAAAAACTGGTAGGTCCAAGACCCTCGTAGCAAAAAAGTCTATTCTGCATAAAATCCAAAATCACCAGATCAACAGATCCTTGCACACCAGATGAACAGATGGCAGAATAAACCAGCCGTCCTATGCTCCAAGAACAGGCATTACCAGCATTTGCACCAGACGCCGCAGCTCGTACCAATCGGTATACTAGACGCCCGACCGATTACCAGGACTGGGCAACTTAGAGATAGAAATGCGGCATCAGTACTCAGTCACAATCGAAAAATGAGGGAACAATACACTACGCAGCAACCCACAGATCCTCCACAATCCCAGATCCAAAGGTGGAAGGCCAACTAATCAGTGAGACCAACGCGACTAAAGAAATCGATAAAATGTAAAACAAAGCGGCGGAAATACCACTAATAAAACAAATCAAAACTTAAAATGAAACTTTAAAAATGAAAAACGCTCAACTGCAACATGAATCTTCTAAAGAGCAAACGATCGCACGCCCAACCTGGCAGCCATCTTGAATCTAGTAGTAAGTAAGTAGTAATGGTAGTACATAGAGATGGCTGAAATACACACATTTCATTTATGAAATATTTTGCGAAATTCACACATTTTGCGAAACATTTCATGGGTGAGAAATGCAAAATTATGCTGGTGAAATGTGAAATTTTGACAGTGGAATGTGAAATTTTGTCCATGAACAGCAGAGTTGCCCCACTTGTGGGCAACTTTTCCACTATTTGTGGGTGAAATTCTGCATTTCGCACCTGCAAAATATTTTGCAGAATGCACAAATTTCGTGAAATAGTTTGTGTGGCAAAATTCACAATTTTGCCAGATTTTCACCAGTGAAATTTAGTGGTACATCTGTATGATTTTATCATTTTTGAAACCATAATTGGCTTTTCTTTTCTTCTTCCCATGTAAAATCTGGTTATGAAGAAAATGTCACCTGTTAAACTATAACAAAAGATTGCAGGTTATCAAAAATCCCAGATTTCTATTAAATATATAATATATTTGTGGTAGAAAGTATTATTTCTCCATAAAAATCTGAAAACGGTTTTGTAGTTTCCCATTGAAAAACACTGTGAGCCTTGCCAGTAAATCTTTTCTTAGATCATAGCACAAGAATTCCATTGGATTTTATTTTTTACTAGTAGTAGGCATAACACAAATAAAATGATGAAAAAGTAATTAAAAAAACAAATAAAACCAAACAAATCTAGAAAGAGGGCTAGGGAACACTGGATGGGCCACAAGGCCCTTAGCTGCCGACTTTTGATACTGTAACTATTGTTGTTTATTGTTCGCTATCTGACTGGAGCTGGATCTCTCAGCCCTTGAGTTTTGTTACTTGTTCTCTTTTCAACATTGTAATATTACTCTGTTCTTGTCTTTCTTGTACCCTGTTATGTTGTTTTATTTTTGATGTGGAGCCTTTGCAAAAGAGTCCTTGACTCAAAGGTTGTAATTCCGATTCTTTCAATAGATAAATAAAAATGATTAGAGAGGCATCTAAAGACCGCCAATCTTCATTCTGTAAGATATGCATACTTACTAAACACCTCTTTTAAGGTGGAGATAAGATGATTTGAGGTTAGTGAAGGAAAGTTACAGGTAGAGTTGGGTGAAATGTATTTTCTGTCAACCAAATTCTGACAAAATGCTAATTTCATATTCATAAAATTTAGTGAAATTTCTATGAAAAATTCATGACACTTTGCCAAAATTGTGAATTTAGTCATTTCCATAATTTCAAATATGTTAGTCCAAACTGCACCACATTTGGTATGCAAAATTTAAGAAGTCCCATACAGAAGTGTTCCAAGTTTTGGATCTCTATCTTGAAAGGTGATTGAGGTATGAGCCTTCAAACATTTGGACATTTTTAAATTAAATGTCACAATTATGTAAACTGCGGGATTTCTAAATTATAAGTCTGTATTGTACCACATTTATTATGCTAACTTTACCAAGACCCATACAGATGTGCACCAAGTTTCAGATCTCTAGCTTGAAAAGTTACCGAGTTATACGCCTCCATAATTTCGACATTTTTAAATTGCATGTCATAATTGTGCAAACTGCAGAATTTCTAAATTGTTACTCCAAACTGCACCACATTTATTATGCTGACTTTACCATGGCCCATACATATGTGTACTAAGTTCCAGGTCTATATCTTTTAAAGTAACTGCATTATAAGCCTTCAATCTTTCAGAAATTTTAAAATTACTGTACATTTCACAATTATGTGAACTGTAACTTACAATTTACATAACCGATTATCTCTCTATTTAGTAGTTTTTATAATTCTCCCAATAAATTATGAATATAATTTTTTAATTATATAGCTCCAAAGGTGGCTAAGTTGCAACACAGATACATAGATGTTGCCGGCAGTTAAGGGCCTTGTGGCCCATCCAGTCTTCCCTATCCCTCTTTCTAATGCTTAAAGTACCCTAGGTGATAATTCCCATGTGCCTATTCCAAGCATTTTTGAATTACTGAGCCATGGCCGCCCCCACCACTTCCTGAAGGAGACTGTTCCATCTCTCCACCACCCTTTTAGTGAAATAGAATTTCCTCAAGTTCCCTCTAAGTTTTCTGCCTTTTAGTCTCATGCTGTGCCCCCTTGTTCTGCTATTTCCCTTCATGTGAAAGATGCTCCCCTCTGGTACCTGGTTGATTCCCTTTAGATTCTTGAAGGTCTCTATAATGCCCCCCCCTTTCCTCCAGGGAGTACATATTGAGAGCTCTGAGTCTCTCCTCATTTGACTTATGCTGCATCCCGGATACCATTTTTGTCACCCTCCTCTGTACTGTCTCTGTCCTGTCTATGTCTTTTTGGAGATGGGGCCTCCAGAACTGAACACAGTACTCCAGATGAGGCCCTACTAGGGAGTTGTACAATGTACCACCACTTTCCTCATTCTGCTTGTTGTGCCCTTCCCTATGCACCCAAATATTCTGTTAGCCTTTCCAACTGCTTTGTCACACTGTTTAGCCACTTTGAGATTGTCTTCTATGACTACCCCTAGAACCCTTTACTCTGTCATGGCATCCAGTGTTACCCTGTCTAGTTCATACTCAACCCTAGGACACCCTCTTCCTTGGTGCATAATCTTGCACTTTTTTGCACTGAAACCCAACTGTCTCTTCAGATCTTTCCTCATTTTTTCTTTACCCTCCTGTGTATCTCCTGTGTATCTGCCTTGTTACATAGCTTTATATCATCTGCAAACAGGCTAACCCTCCCTTTTAGACCCTCTGCAATATTGCTTATGAAGACATTGGAGAGCACTGGTCCCAGTACTGATCCCTGCCACTTGTTACCCATCCCTCCTGTGAGCTAACCCCATTTAGCCCCACTTTGTGTTCTGTTACTCAACCAGTTTCTAACCCACATGACCACCTCTGTCCCCACCCCTAGATTTGCCAGCTTGTGGATTAGTCTCCTGTGTGGCACTATGTCGAAGGCCTTCCCGAAGTCCAGAGGCCACATCTACTACTCTGCCCCTTGTCACCCACTCAAAGAAATCAATCAAGCTGGTCTGATCTCCCTGCCATAAATCCATGTTGCCTTGGGTCCAGCAGCCCCCCTTGTCTCTAGGTAGTCCATCTGCCTTTCCTTAAGCAGCATTTCCATCATTTTACCTACTAACGAGGTCAAACTGACTGGGTGGTAGTTTCCTGCCTCCTCCTTGCTACCACTTTTGTGCAGGGGTACCACTTGTGCCCTCCTCCATTCCTCTAGAACCACACCTGTTTCAAGTGATCTACTGAACAGCTTAGCCATAGGTTTAGCCAGTTCCTCCTGGAGCTCCTTTAGGATCCTCAGGTGTATCCCATTGGGCCCCATAGCTTTATCCACCCTAAGCCATTCTAGCACTCTTTTTACTCTGTCCTCTGAAAAAGGTCTAATGTCCACCCCTTCTCCCTGTTTGTCCTTCTCCATTAATGGGGGATCGTCCCCTTTTTCTTCTTCTTCTTCCATGAATATGGAGCAGAAGTATTTGTTGATGATAATCACCTTCTCAATGCCTTTCTCCACTACCCTGCCTCCCTCTTCCCTAAGTATCACAAACCCCCCTCAACCATAGAAATCATTTCTGAAATGTTCACACAAATAATTAAATTGCCAGATTCTGAACCCTGATAACTTCCCTTTCCCTTATTCAAGTGTCATGAAACTTGACACCCTTTAAGGGCCTCTGTGAAACAAAACGTGTGCCAAATCTGCAGTGGCTCAGTAGGTAGCACACTCGCCTCTGAGGCCGGGAAATCAGAGGGCTGTGGGTTCAGTTCCCACATCTGGCACTTGGGTTACTATCCCAATACTGACACTGTAGTGCAGCATGAGAGGGTGCTGCACTTCTGAGGTGCCGTCTCTCGGATGAGACGTTAAACCGAGGTCCCATCTGCCTGGATTGGTGGTAGTTCAGGTGGATGTTAAAGATCCCATGGCACTTATTGAAAGAGTAGGAAATTTCCCGTGTCCTGGCCAAATTTCCTCATTCACTAAAAATACCACCAACAGCTTAATCTGGTTCAAATTCAGTTGCTCACCATCTGTATCCTCCCCGGTCGCCCCTGAAAAGGGACTTCTAGGCCCAGTGGGCTTACTGGGTCAACAAAATTCAACAAACAAACAAACAAACAAATTTCAGATCTCTAGCTACAACACTGACCGAGTTGTGGCAACTAAAGGATTTCAGAAAATTCTAAAACATTTCATGAAATTTCGTGGGATTTCACAAAAACTCGTGTGAAATCAGAATTTGCTAATTTCACACAGCCTTAGTTACAGAGTCTGACACGGAAAAACTAAGCTGTGTGTGGGGGTGGGGTGGTGGGTGGCATCTGCTGGAAGGAGCCTAAGCTCTGTTTCCTTCTAAATGATCCTCCCATGAAGGTGCAGAGGTGTGCTAGTATGCTGATGCACTGCACTTGGTCCACCTACTGTACTTTGTCCTGGTGTTTCCTGCCTATTTTTGCACCACAGACCCTACCTGGTTTCTGGCCACCTGAACCTCTGATACCAGTTTTCCTTTATAACTATCCCATACATGCTTGAAACCCACCACAGCTTTGGTGCCCACAACCCTCCTGGAAGATTGTTCCAGGCATCCCCTATCCTCTCAGTGAAGAAATAGTTCTTCACAACTCTTCTAATCGTCCCTCCTCAGTTTATTGCATGTCCCCTAGTACTTGTACAACTTCTTTTCTGAAAAATGCTTCTTTCCAGTACTGTATTCAACCCTATGAGGTATTTAAAGGTCTCTATTAATCCCCACTCCCTCCTCTCTCCTAGGGTGTACATGTTTATATCGGTCAGTCTCTCCTTATAAGACATTTCCTACAGCATCATTTGTGTTCCCCTTCTTTGGATGGCCTCTACTCTGTTTATGTCCTTTCTGAGTTGTAGTCTCCAGAACTGGACAAAATACTCCATGTATGGTCTCACCAAAGACTGATACAGTGGCAACATTACCTCCCTCTTTCTGTTGGTGACACCCCTCCCTATGCACCCCAGTATCCCACTGGCTTTCACTACTGTTTGTTGCATTCCTTTGCCACCTTAAGGTCATCCATTATGATTACTCCTAGGCCCCTTTCTTGTTTGGTGACCATAAACACCTCCCCCCCATGCTATACTCTGCCTCTGGGTCTCTGTGCTAAAGGTGCACGATTTTACACTTTTCTATATTTAAGCCCAGCTGCAAAACCCTGGATCATTTCTTGTGCTTTTTCAGGTCTTTATTCATGCTCGACTTGTACACACAATTGGTTCAGGCTGCTTCAAATGTTCCAAGGTCAATCTTTATAGTGTTGCGACATCCAAAAAGCACCAGACCTTGTAAATGTGAAAAAGCCGGATGAACTCCAAGGTATTTCCAATAAATGTTTTTTCCTTTTTATTTAGTCACTTCACACATCAATTTCATCGGCAACAGTTTCATGGCATCACCACTTCCTCAGACCCAGTACTGTGTTTCTTTTACTTTCATTAACACTCCATTTTTCTTTCAGGTTGATGGAACTGCTCTTGTCCTGTCTGACTCCTTTGTGTTCTCAGGAGACTCCTAAGGACACAGAGGAGCCAGCTGACTGGAATGTCTGGCTACAATTGAAAAGAAGGTTTTGAAACACCAAATAAATTGAGAATGAAATGTCAATAAAGGAAGGAATAGATACAATAGAAGGACAGGACAAGAGCAGTTCCAGCAAGCTGAAAGAAAAACAGAGTGTTAATGAAAAAGGAAGAAGTATTTTGATGTTTAATTCCCTGCCTGTGGAAGTCCCCCGTGGTCATCCACCCAGTATGATGATATTTTTAATTCCCTGTCTCTAGTGGCCCCACCCCCATTGCCTGCATGATATGATGATATATAATTCCCTTACTCTGATAGCCTCCTCGCCCCCACACCCAGTTACACTGAGGAGCCACTCCCCTTCCTGCCCACTCAAGTCCCTCCACCTCCTCCCACTCATGGCCCCTTACTTACCCCAGCAGGCATTATCCCCATCCTGGAGACAGCGACTGGTGCAACTCCTGAGTTAGCAACTCAGCTGGCTGCAATTTGTGTGACAGGGAGTGAGCTCACGCCTACAGCAGAAACATTCCTACAGTTGACGTGCACTCATTCCTTGTCACTCAGATGGCAACCAGCTGAGGTGGTCAGAAGAGCAGCTGTACCAGTCATTGCCTCTAAGAGGGGGACAATGCCTGTTAAAGTAAGGTAGGGGCATGGGGGAGTGAGTGATGGGACTAGAGGGGGTAGGATGGAAGGGGAGGGTTCTGCTATGCGATCTGGGGACCACTAGAACCAGGGAATTAAACATCTTGGATTTTTATTTAGAGGTTGCACTCAAATTATCTTTGCTGTTGTTCAGTGTCAGTAAAACTAAAGTTGGAGGACAGGTGGAGTATGACAATTAATATTTGTTTAATGGCTCTTTTTCGTAATGTGGGGTTGACTCCCTCCACAGTCATAGATGGAGCTGGAATGAATTGGGGATAGTATTTTTCAGTGCTCCGATTCTGATTGGCACGTAGTGTCACGTGACCACATAAGGGTAGTATGTAAGGGGAGTACCTACATAGACATATCATCCCTGACAAAGTGATTTTTATTAGGAAGCACTGGGTCATTTGCCGACTGCCTCGGCACTATTAACTGCCATACTCCACCTGTCCTGAAACTTCAGTTTTATAAACAGTGAACTGAAAAACAGCAAAGATAATGTGAGTGCAATCTCTAAATAAAAAGTACTTGCATCTACACTTGTGGGTTTTTTTTTTGTTTTGTTTTTTTGTAGCCTGATTTCTTCATGTGGCCCAGTTATGGTTGAAACAGTGGAGGTCTTTAGTCTCAGAACACCACTGTAACTGAGTGCAGGTGAGCTTGTCTTGAGAAGGGGACTTGGGATTTTAATATTATACCAGGTGTCTGATCAGCAGGTAGGGGATCACTAGACACCAGTGATATCTGAAATGCCTTGTTGTGAGGGCTCTGTATGGTGATCTGGTGGTGGGGAGCTGGCATGGCCCAACCCAATGCCTCTGTGCAGCTGTGCACTGTGGCACTAACTAATCCATAACTGTATGAAAATGACCCCTTAGCACCTGCATGTCCTATGGGCTAATTAGCATGCAATGGCTGAATATTGCCCACAGAAGTAATGGTGCTATCTGTCTGGTACACACTATCTCCATTCCCTCCAGTGGGACATACTGTACTGCTGCATGGGGCTGTGTGGGCATCTTTTGTTTACACAGCCTCATATTCAGGCAGTTAGCACCCTCTGGTCAGAGCATGCTAACTGTCTGACTATTGCCCTCAGGCCAGCCATGCGCTGTATGAAGCACATCGCTAATGAGTGCATGGTGCAGACTGTCTGTCACTGAGTAATAGCCCCAGAGTTACTTATGACAGCGATGTCTGAAAGCTCCTAATTCAATCTTCACCAGCTCTGCAACACCTCCCACCCACACACTCGATTAGACCCTCATTCATTGATCCATGCAGGAAAACACAGTGGAAGCTTGCAAAAATCCTGAATTCCTTTTCCTCAAAAATAGAATGAGAAAAACAGCAATGCACCAAGGAACCTCCACTTTAACATTAACAGCTCTCCTGCTTAAGTATGCCACCATGTTTGTTCAACATTTTTCTATACAGGCCACTCCTCCACCAATCAGCATCAACATCACCATGTCAACACCACCATCATGATGTGGTGGCCACGGCAATGCCTATGGCAATTCCTCAGAGGCAGAGAAGCACTGTTTAACAAAAAAAAAACACGCAACTTGTATATTTTAAAAAGAAACAGCAATCCTGATTTTAAAAAAAAGGTCCCTGCCTATTGCATAAACAAAATACAAAGTGGGAATCTTGATTGAACAAATTATTTCATTTCACTCGAGTTGTTTGACCTCAAGTACATCACACTTGGTTTACACCACTTGCGAGGTTACCCAACATCAACAGCTGTTGTGAAAATAATTAATTCACCATGTTTACATGCAAGCTAGAAATCTGATTATAAAACAAATCTGACTACCCTGAATACTTACATCTACAATTCCAGCTCAAATCTGGTTGCTAGATTGGAATGTTAAGAATTCCATTTCCAACTGGATATGAGCCTGCATGTCGAAGAGGTGGTTTATACAGCAGGTCCCACTATATATCCCTTATTTATCTACATGTAGTGTATTATTCGAGAATTTAAACTGCAAAATCAAGACAATAAACATGATCCAAACAGATTACAAGTAGCAGTGTATGTTAGTTCAAGTGTCTCTACATTATACTAATAGGTTACCAGAATTATAGTAGTTATATAAAAAATAAATTTATACTGTACCTGGACTTTATTATGGTATAGTGACCCAAACAGTAGGACAAGTTTCTTCTAAAATGACATCTGAACCATTGCTAGGTAACTAAACACACCTTCATTAAGAAAAATATAGTAAACAAATAAAACTACATGCTCAATAATTACAATGCCATGTTTAATTTAACAAAAAGTAGGTTCCCTGCAAGTAATATTACCCAAAATGGTGGGCAGTACTGGGCAATACCAGACTGCCCAGGGGTGTAATGAGGCCCAATGTTGCAGGTGGAGGGCCTTATAACCCCTGGAAGGTCAAGTATTGTCCATACTGCCCACTCTGGAGGGAAATATTTTGCTTAGAAAGTGGTCTTTCCTTGATTTTTTTTTTTTTTGTATAATGCAATTTCAGTAGAAAAAGAATGTAAAATATTAATAAAAATAAATAGAAAGAGCATTTCCTGTAATATAGTCCCTGTACTGGTTGAATTGCCAGTAGAGGGGGCTGTTGCTTAGCCCACTGTTTTTCTACTGTGGAACGTCGCTCTTTCCTAATTGATTACATTTGATATCACTATTTTGTACTGATTAGGTTTCTGTCACCCCCATGACATGAGAGATCGAGTGTGACAGTGGTGAAAGCTGATGAATGGGGCTAGTGTTCTGGCCTTTTTTAACAAAAAAAGCACATTTGTTGTTAGGAAAATATCAGCGGGGAGCAAGTGGGTAGAGCTTCGGCAAGAATCATTTTCGGCGAGACTGGACCGCACAGACTGCAGTCAGGAGAGGAACTATGCAAGAGGGGAAAAGGTGCTTTTCACTTTTTCAAAGAAATGTGTCTTTCATGCTGTGTAGGTTGTGGGACTGATTTGCTGAGCCATGTTGGGAAGCGCAGAGCAGGAGCTATTTGATGAGCGTGGCAGGCAGCACCGGTTTCACAAACAGAAAAAAAGACCCGTTAAAAACAGTGAAAGCAGGTAGACAGCTTTCTTTTGCGGAATGTGAAACGATTTCCTGGCTGTAACCTGCGTGAACGGGTGGGCAGTGATGTGCAGCTATCGGAGCCCAGCAAATAAAAAGCCAATTTTTCAAGTAAGCTCAATCCTGTTGTCCTAAGGTAACACAGCATAAAACACAAACCATTTTGATACATTGCAAAAAAAAAAAGCTCATTTTATGAACCTGTAGCTTTCTTTACTCATTTGCTACAATTTTTCTGGACTCTTCGGTTTCCTGAATTCAAATTATCATTGTTACTGCAAAGTAATTAAGTTAATTAGTATGGATTTTGACATGATTGTGTACATAACGGAGCACACTGCAAAACGAAGTAGTGTCTGCTGACTCTATAGACATGCTTAAAGCCAAAACTGATAAATACATTCTAAATATTGATTGAATAAAGTGTCCCCACTAAGGCAGGAGACGGGCTCGATTGACTAATTCCTCCTTCTGTCTGCAAACCCCATACAGCACAAAACAAATTGTCGCTTTTGGGGTCACTATAATATGATCGAGCCCATATCTTAGTTACCAATGCAATAATTCTCATGCCCTCTGGAGCATCACAGAATTTTTAGTTTTTCTGCAGAAAACTTATTAATAATAATTTAATAAAAATGTATTGAAGTGTAAAAAAAGTCTGAAAAGTAGCAACAGAAACCGGTAAAGAATAAAAGTTAAAGGAAAACTGAAGCTTAAAAACCAGTCCCCTTTTTAAGCACAGCAGTGTAATTGTGTAGAACTGTGATTGGGTATTAAACACCTGAGTCAGCAGTCATTTCCCTGCATCACTTTATCCGGCGAGTAACAGATCTCATTTATCTTATCTTCTTCATTGACACAGACATCACACCATGAGAATCATGTCAACGTTCTGTATCCTTATCTTAGCTGCTTTTGTGTCTTGTAAGCCCCCCAATATAAACTGCAATATCTTTGTGTTAAAATCAGTTTTGTGAGAGTGTCGGCTAAACTGATCCTCTGTTTTTCTTCTTTTCAGTTGGACGTGCTGCTGTTACTGTGGACCAGACAACCTTGTCAATGGTTAAAGCTCCAAACAGTCAAAAAACAGCAAGATTCAACTGTGAAGTCGAAGGTTTAGCAAGTAATAACCCTTACATTCACTGGTACCGACAGAAGACTGATGGTGCACTGGAGCGGATTCTATATTTTGATAAGGGTACTAGCAGCATTGCCCGTGACCCAGGATTTGTCGACCAAAACAAATATACAGCTGAAAAAACTGATGAAGAAAACTTCATTCTAATTGTGAATAACATAGTAGAAGGTGATGCCGCCACGTATTATTGTGCAGCCTGGGAATATCACAGTGATACAGAAACATAAGCAGCCTGTACAAAATCCTTTATAATGATGCCAGTATGGTGTCTATCAAGCCACCAATACCTCAGTCTGTTTTTGAGCCAACTAGAAGAAGCAGCGGGGAGCGGGGAGCGGGGTGCTCCTACTGAGGTTGCAAACCTCAGGTACAGCAAAAGGAAAGAAAGTACGAGCACACCTGGGATTATTCAAAGCTAAATTAGCTTATTTTATTAGTGCCAGAATATCCACGGCCAGGAACCCTGCGCTTTGACTAAATAGCCTTCAAAGGGGGTTTTGAGCCAGGCCACATCTGCCCATTAAAACATAAATACCCAGTGTTTAAGTTAATGCAGCTTGCGATGGCAACCTAGTTATTTCTGGGATTACAATTTATGATGAACATAAAACTAAATTGCCATATTAAGATTATTAATGGACAAAACTTTGCTAAGACTATATATGGGTTTGTTGGCAAAAAACCCAAAGTCAGGAAATCCAAATTTACAGTTTTTGGTTTATGTGTAATTGCACTGTTTTGCCAATGTGTGTAGGTAGGATTGCATTACATAAGCAATAACCTTCTCCAGGGTAAGGGTTTATAGTCATTTAATGCATGCCTGGAGTGCTGTGAGGGCACTAGGCCAGGATTGTAAGCTTTCAGCAACCCATACTATAACAAACTTAATGATACAGTACTTGGCTATCTATGAATTCCTGTTGCCTTGTTTATATAGAGCTATCTCAGGTCAGGTTATCAACCCCAAAATACTAGCTTTGGTTTATAGGACATTTTGTACTTTGTTCTAAAGTCTAACTTTATCTCTTGCAGTTTCTGAAAATGTGTTCCCAGGGATTCAACTCCAAAAATTGATTAGCGTTTAGCTCATAACAGTGCTAAAACATTGTGAAAATGCATAGCACTTGCCTCACTGTTATTAACAAACATAACACTTCTAGAAAACCTATATAAATACTTTCTGTAAGGTTAGCATTGTCCCAAGAAAAAAAAACTAATCAATTATTTAAAACCCTGTTTCATACTAAAAAAAAGTACCCCCTCACCCCACAATACTAATATACACCCTCCTAGAGGCACACCCTAACTCCCCCTGTTCCATGCCAAACACTGCCTGGCATCCAGTGAAGCCCCATTCCTCTTACAGTCCTCTGGCAAGCATTTTATAGTATCTGCTGGCCCCCTCTCCCCAACCTAAGACAAGCACTCCCTGGTGTCCAGAATCACTACTTTCCCTCTCCTCATCCAGTACCAAGCACTCCTGGCTCTCCAGTGGCACCCCTTCCCATGCTAAGCACCTCCAATAGTTAGTGACACCCCTTCTTCTCCCTGATCAATATCAAGCATTGCCTTGTGTCTCCTCTCCCTCTCCCCATCCCACACCAAGCACACCCTGCTGTCCAGGAGCACTGCCTCACTCTCCCATGCAAACCACTCCCCAATATACAGTTGCACTGACTGCCCCTTCTTATCCCTCACCAAGCATTCCCTGGTATTCAGCGATTCTTCCAACCCCTGTTACACTCCCCACCCAGATAGCGACCACCACAGCCCCCCCCCACCTTCTTGACATCACACCATTTGAACTAATTAGAGCAAACCATTACAAATAATGCACCTTTAATTTATGCCACAGTTTGAGGTGTTTGTTCAGATAGCAGATGGCCAGAGAGATGAGAGGAGGACTTTACAGCTGTAGAGCTAAGGGAGGGGTGGTCATAGGGGGTGGAGATTCCACTAGACACTAAAGAGACTGGTATGGATGAGGGAGTAACAGTGGATACAAGGGAAACATTTTTCAGAGACCTTCACCTGAGGCCAAGCGAGGGACTGAGGTACAGCAGGAAGGGGTAAGGGATTTTTCAGTTTTAGGGAGGTAGGGGCCAGGTGGAAGAAGAGCAAAGAGAGATTAGGGATCCGTGGGAAAGGGAGAATGAATCATTGCAAAAGAAAATATAAAAGGTCAGCCTGGTGGTATGGAGGACTGAGATGCTGGCTCCTTGCCTTCTGCCACACCAGTGACCTGTGTTTCGGGATGGGTGTGGGTTGCTGGGGTTTGGGGTTCTATGTGATAACTGTGAACACCTAAAGGCGATCACCATTATCACACAGTCAGAGTGCCAAAAACATTTTCAGCACTCTGACAACCCCGGCACACAGGACAATGGCACCAGGACAGTTTTTTAATGCTTTCTGGGGGGCTGCACAATACTCCACCAGGGTTTCCCCACATCTCCCTGCTTAAGGATTCTCAACTACAGTAGGTTGCATGTTGGAGGGTTGAAAGCATTAAAAAAAATAAAGGTTCAGGATGGGTGCAATAAAATTGCACCAGTGCCCGGACTCGAACCCGGTACCTCACCCACCCCAACCACTAGCCAACCCCGATGCCATGACACAGCTCAGCCATCCACCACAGCACCACCCCCTACAGCCCCTCCACCCCATCCTAGCCCACGCTCGCCATGCTCACTCCCCCCCACCCGTACACATACCCACATCCTATCGCCCAGTTCACCCACCCCCTCATCTGGTCACCCTACCCACCTATCACCATGAGGGATTGTGCTGGGAAGGAGTTGCCATTATGGATGGTGTCTTTCCTCGTGTGCCCACCTCATGGGTTACCGGGGGTCGGCCAGGGGGGATGAGTAGCTGGATTGAGCTGCTGCCAGGCAACTCTCCTCTGTTCTCCTGGAGAGGATCAAGAATCTTCCAGGCTCTTGGCTACTATGAAGTGGAGGCTTGATGGTAGCACCAAGCCCAATGGGAGACTTGGCATGAGGCTGAGCTGGGGGAAAGGGATGTCACTGGAGCCATAGGGTGCATGCTTACCTTCATGGGCATGCACAACCATGTTCTGGGACCCTGGGACTTAGGTGGGAGGAAAATAGAAACGGGATGTTAGCAGGTATATGTGACACCCATTCTGGGTGGAATCAAGCTCTCTAAGCATGGGAGAACTAAAGCTCTGCCTTCTAGCCCCCGACATCAGGAAAAAGCAATATGGAAAAAAAATAAAATATAAAAGGACTGGCCACAGGGAGAGTGGGGAGGAATACACTTTTTTAATTACTGGAGGGGGGGTCCAATGCCACTGATTAGTTCTTGATGGGAGATCAATTTAGCAGCTGGATTGTATGCCACCAAAGTATGTGGGCATGTGGCAATGGAGATCGATTCATGGGGGGTGTTACTGGAGCCAAATATGGATTACCAGTGACAGGCTTCCATTTCTAAGATGTGTGGTGTTTGCTGGCATTGGGGATAGGACCAACATCAATTTTCCGCATGGGTGGGTTATTTTGGGGGGAATTTGAACAACCAATCTGCATGGTGGTGGTGGTCCGACAAGCACTCCATGAGAAAATCAGTCACTTACTGTGATTTGAGAAATTCTGCTCCCAATATTTTTGTATTGTTGCAGTACTCTAAAGATGATCAAAGCTACTCCAAAATTGCTGTAAATTGAACGTCAAAAACCATCAGACCATATATTCAGATAAAAACAGTAAATTTGCTTTTAGGGATGGCCTGCTCATGGGCCATTTCATATTGCAATCATAGTCAAAAGTATTGTTCATGGCCAGCCCGGTGGCACTGATGGTTGAGGTGCTGGATGCCACACCTCACGACACGCCGGCGACCCGGGTTCGGGAATGCTCCCGGACCATCAGGGGTCGGCAGGGAGGGGGAAGGATTGAGCATCCTATGGACTGCTCTCCTTCCCCGGAGAGGAGGGATTTTACCAACTGATGCACTGGTGACATCTGGTGGAGGCTGGAGGCACTACAGTGCGCAGCCACAATATGCAGTGGTTAGGAGCGGCAGTGGACATCCTTCAGAGTTGCATGGGAGCGTGCATCAGCTGAGCTGGACGTCATTGCATGTCCGAGCTCCAGTGTATACAAGCTAGAAAAATGGATGGCTGGGTGGGGGACTAACTTGGTGCCTTTTACGGGGTACTGGTCATTTCAGACCTGACTGGCTTAAGTGCTGGGTGCTAGGGGATGCTGATGTGCTGGAGTGATGGGCACATGACTTGTCCACCCATGTAGCTGGCTTAAGGACATTTAATATGACAGAAAAAAGTGGTGCACACTGGCAGTCCTATCCCTAGTGCTGGCAAACATCACCCATCTTAGAAAAAATGGAGCTGCATATAAAGTTGTACATTCGGTTCCATGTCATAATAGCGATTGCAAAATAGTAATTGCTATTATGGCGAGTGCATATCACCAAAAAGCAAATCAGCGAGGTACACTCCAGGGTGACCTGAAATCCGGACAAGTAAACAAGTGATTTTTTGAGGGGGGCTATGTCCCTTGCACCCCCCTGAAAAAGGATTCTCACCTCTGGGGTGGTGCATGTCAGTGAGGAGCCAATACCCTTGCATCAGGATAAAATTAAGTGCTGCAGCCGCAGGCAGTGGCAAAAGTTTCCCACACCCAGTCCTGAACCCTGTTCCTTCCGCACCTGAGCTAGCCACCCACACCACCACACGATATGGCTAGATCAGCAACACCAGGTACAGCAGCCCCCCAAAACCCCTTCCCTGTCCCTCCCCTTCCCCTTGCTATCCTCCCTTGCCCTGCAGTACACTCGCAGTCACGTAGTATTGTTATCCTTCCAGGGCAGCCCAGGAGGAAAGCTCTGAATTTGACTTGCTGTTTTGATGGTTGCTCATATTCAGTCACCATCCTCTCTGGATACCTGTACATTTTTATTCAGGAGACAAGACTGTCTAAACAGGCATGCAGAAACACCCCCGTGTATTGCCAGAGGGCTTCATTAGGGGGTGGTATTTCTTCATGTGATAACTCTTTTAAAATGTGCCCCATTAAGTTGATAGCTTTTTCACACTTGCAAACAGCATACTGGGACAAACAATCGGATCATTTAAAACTGATAGCCCCATTCTCTAGGCAACTGAATAATTGGTTACCTGGAGGTCAGAACAGGCCAATCATATTGGTGCATCTCCTCTTTGTTAAACAACAGTTTAAAAACATAGGCACCAAAATACTAGAAAAAAAGACATTTCAAGAAGTGGATTAGAATACCTGACCAGCCACTAGTGAATACATTCCTCAATGGTGGGAAATAAAATGTATTTTATTTTACTTTTTATATTTGTATTTTTGTATTTTACTTGGAACACGTTTGTAATTTAATGTAGAATGCAATAGAATTTCTTTAGCATGTGGCCACCAAAAACAAATAAATGTATATGGAGTGTGTTTTCCTTAAATAAAAACATTCACCTAAAATCATGTCCCCACTTCAGCAAGAGGCAGGGCCCGATAAGCATTTTAGAAAACATTTTTTTTTTTTTAACTAACAGTGCTTTCAGTTATTTAGAATATATCTGGCTGATCCTGCATTCCTCCTGCAGGCATTTTGAATACAAGAGTTCTGGCGGCCAAGCTGCAACCTCCCATGGCTATCCTGAGAATGATGTACGATGGTGGGAGCAGCCATGGAACCCTTCATAGGGTTACCATATAGTTGGAACTATTAATAGCTCTGGAGCCAGATTCATCCAACTTTGCCCAGGCGCAACCCCAGTTTGCACAGCACAAACCAGGTTTTGTGCTGAACTGGTATTCAAAAAACACAGTTTGCATGCAGAAACCGGGTTTGCACCTGGACAAAGTATGAAGGGGGTCCACAATGCAAATGAGGGGAAGGGGACCAGCATATCACACTGTCCTATTCATGAAGTATTTGCTCCATGCAAGGGCCTTTTGTGGGTCCCCTTGCACACAGCAAATACTGCTGACCGAGACCTTGTTTTAATCCCCCGCAACTCTAGTGGTTGGCAAGGGTGCTGTGGCAGCTCCCTTCCCCCACTGATTGCAGCCCGAGAAAAAGAAAGGAATAGTCCCTGGTGCCAATTGTTCCTCCCCCATGATCACCCGTTGCTGGTCCAGTTACAAAAAAAGATGAATCCCTGGTGCCAATTGTTAACCCCCCTGTGATCACTGATCAGTAGTCTAATTGTTAAAAAAATAAACATATTCCTGGTGGCTAGTGGTCCCCCCCCCCATGATTGCAGATGGCCGGCCTGATTTAAAAAAAAAAAGAATGTATCCCTGGAGCCACAGGTCCCCATCCATGGTTGCCGATTGCTGGCCTGGAAAAAAAGACTAGTCCCTGGTGGTTAGTAGTCCCTCCCCAGCCTGCTGTGTTTGCAATGTACCCTGGTGTCTAGTGGTGCCTCCCAACTGATCGCCCACCTGATAACATAAATTACCCTTCCCGGGTGTCCTGTGGTCCCTGCCCCCACCCAATCACCCACCCAATGTATTACAAATATGTCCCTGGTAGCTGCTCAAGTGGGGAGAAGGACCGCTAGCCACCAGGGACATATTTGTAATACACTGGGTGGGCGATTGGGTGGAGGGAGGAAACACTGGACACCAGTGAAGGGTCACTCATGTCTATCGGGCAGTCGATGAGTGGGTGGGGAATAGTAGACCACCCGGAAGTATCTATTTGTGATATTGGGCTGACAATCTCGGTTGGGGGAACCACTACCACCAGGGAATACTTTATTTTTTAAAACTATAGAGAGGGTGATCTGGAAGGGGAGGGACCACTAGACCACCAGGGACATATTTTTTACTATCAATGGGATGGTAGTCGGCTATTGGGGGAGGGGAGGGACCATTAGTCCAATAGGAAGCAGTTTTGTTTTTTTTAACAGGCCTATGATCGGCAATGGGGGGGGGACCACTGGCCACCATGGACTGTTCATTTCTTTATTTCCCAGACTGAGATCAGCGATGGGGTGGGGGGCAATGCTACACTTGCTGCAGCCTATGTAAATAGGCCCATAATGAGTATGCAAATGGCCACCTAGTGCCTTGCATACCAAATGGACTCATTTGCATAGCTTACTTTATGAACAGGAAATAGCAGCCTTGTGCTGTTTATTGTGGGGCCATGCTCCTGATTGTATGTTGAGGGGTGCTACTGGGGGAGCACTGACAGTACTGGGGTTACTGCTGCCTCAGACTAGCTCTAGTCACAGTCGGAAAGCATGGTGCATTATCCGACTGTGAATTGCACTTTTGGACACCTGTGATGAGACTCTCAGTCTCTGCAGTGTTCTAACTAATGGTGAATCACGACCAGGGACACGTGATGAGTAATTAGTAATAACATTTATTACAGGTTTACCTAAGACGGCAGTAAATTATAGATTACCATACTTGGAGGTCACATAGAGATTACAGTTTGTCCGGACAAAAGAAGATCTTCCCCAAAAATGCAATTACATAAACTATTACACTAGAGATAACAAGGAGACGTATAGTAACTATGGTTCTCCTATTGGCATGTAGCTGTTCGAAAAACAATTATCTCATCCTTAGTTTTGCATGTAGACACAGAGAAGGCTATCTAGTTAGAACTGGTTTCTTGGGCTCAACACAAAGGAAATGCTTAGCTGGCATAAAAGAAATATAGATGTGTCAGCTAAATGCTTGAAACTCCATTATGTGACCTGTACAAATGAATACTAACTCTGTTTGGCCTATAACAAAAGCACATAATACTATCCTACATTCTACGTTTCTAAATATTATGATATCATTGCTGTCATGTGGGGGTACCAGAAGGGGTCTGGGCAAGCCAACACCTGGGCAATCGCAAAACACAATGCCTTTGCAGATTTTTTGAGATCAGGGCCCTGGTTTGGAATGTACATGTCACCGTGTTATACTGAGACCAGCTATAGACTGGCAGTTGACTGCCAGTCTATAACTGGTCTTGGTATAGGACTGAGACATGTACATTCCACACCAGAGCTATTAATAGCTCCAACTTATAATAACCCTATGTACACTTCCACAGCTGCTCCCTGCATCATATGTCATTCTCGGGATAGTCACGGGAGGTTGTGGGCATGTCCCTAGGGGCTCGTGATTCAAAATGCTGGTGTGAGGGATGCAGGATCTACCAGATAAGTTCTAAATAACTGAAAGCACTCTAAGTTAAAAAAAAACTATCTGTGAAAATGCTAATTGGGACCTGCCTCACGCTGAGGTGGAGCCCAATTTTAGGTGGATGTTTCCCTTCCAATAGTCCTGAACCATGCTGGGCTTCCAATATTCCCTATTGCACATATTTACTTCTAATAATGAAGCCCCTATAATGACAGAAAAATGATCATCTTAATCTTATTCTTTGGTAACCAGACACAAATGCCTGTTTTCAGGGGCAGTCTGGGAGCTCTAGGGAGGTTAAGTGACTTGTTAAGAGTCACACAGTATGCAAGTGGAGGTTGCTGGAATCAAACCTAGGTCTGATGGATGTACCAAAGTCATTACCAGCTTCTTACTCTAAACTCTATGCTATACTGGCAGCTTATGGTAATAGTACCATTTTGAATGAAAAATTGCAGCTAATGAAGTTAAAGCAATTTTGTGTTTATGGTGGCTGATTTAGTCTAAATGCTGGTGTAGCCACCCCTCCCCCACTGTCCAGGGGCCTTATGGAGAAATAGGGGAGGGAGTATCTCTAGCAGCAGACACTTATCCAGACACAGAGGAAAAAGAGAGCACATACCTGCATGATGCTTACATGGTTCATGGGATGGTCATGGTGCTGCGGCCAAAACTGGGGTGCAGAAACAGAAACCTGGGCTGCAGGAGCACACTGCAATTAGCAGCAGACATCTAAATTCATAAAATCAGCAGGTGGTAGACTGAGGTAGATGTAAACACAGAAAATTAATTTATTGTGGCCAAATAACAAGAAGACAGCTCCCGGGAGTTGGGGGCACAGCTTAAGGAAGCAAACAGGTTTTCTTTACTGTGGCACAGTGCCATGGCACCGTACTTTGGCCAAAATGTCCTTGATGCTGAGTCCTGCAGAGCCAGGAGGCTCTGAACACATTTTAGACAGCAGCACAGCCAGGCCGACACCAAACACACAGTGGCCTACATTGAAGCAGCTTGAACCATGGCCTGCCTCTCTTCCCTCATTACACTATGTGGTGACATGAACTCACAGTGCTGCAGCCCTCCTAAGCACTTCTCTGCTCATCCTGCAACTTAGGGCCATGGAGCCCGGGCCCTCAGCATCTCCAGACCTAGGAAAGACAAAAGCGATCTGAGGGACCACCGGGCTACATTTATCTCTCTCCACAGGCTGTCAAAACAGGAACAGAGGGCCACATGGGAAAGGGAAAGTGGCCTGCCACCACTATCATACCCAGAGACACAGGCTGCCATCACTTCACCACCCCCACCATTCCTACACAACACCAGGTCACTGATAAGGACTAGGCCCAAATCCCACCCTGGTGCCATGGTGCATGCAGGTGGGCCACATTTTCCTCCCTGGGCTGCGGCTCCTTTATGGACCCAGTCCCCATACCACGGCAGTTACCTTGGCCACCCATCGCCTCCCAGCAGACTGTTTCACCAAGACGCCAATGCTCAAAACCCCAGGCTGAGGCCAGTGTGCTTCCAGATATCCTGCTGGCCTCCAACACACAGGCCAAAACCGGACCATTTAATACCCCCCAAGCAGGCTTGCCCAGCCTGACCAGTGGCAGCCCAGCCCACTAAAGCCAAATAAGGGAAATTGGAAAAGAGGGCAGCTATAGTAAGCACTCCCTGGACGGGGTGCTTACACTCTCCCCCCTTTAAACCGTTCACCTCCTGGTAAATGGGGCACTTGGCTACCACCACCAAGTAGAAAGAGGGCAGAATATGCGCACTCTCCTGCCCCCCCCCAGCGATGAAATACCAGACAATGGGAATCCTAAATCAGGGATACAGAATCCCATACAATCCCAAGGGCATGCTACAGACAAAAGTAGGACCCAGCATCAGTTACTAAACACCCCCAAAAGAACAGTCCCCAAAAATGTATGCAACACCAACAAGTTAAACAGGAAAAGCATATGCTGCAGGACAGAACTCCAAGGTATTTCCAATAAACTTTTTTTCTTTTTATTTAGTCACTTCACACATCAATTTCATGGGCGACAGTTTCATGGCATCACCACTTCCTCAGACCCAGTACTGTGTTTCTTTTACTTTCATTAACACTCTGTTTTTCTTTCAGGTTGACAGAACTGAGACGCCTGAGGACACAGAGGAGTCAGCTGACTGGAATGCCTGGATACAATTGAAAAGAAGGCTTTGAAGCACCAAACAAATTGAGAATGAAATGTCAATAAAGGAAGGAATAGACACAATAGAAGAACAGGGCAAGAGCAGTTCCAGCAAGCTGAAAGAAAAACAGAGTTTTAATGAAAAAGGAAGAAGTATTTTGATGTTTAATTCCCTGTCTGTGGAAGTCTCCCCGTGGTCGTCCACCCAGTATGATGATATTTTAATTCCCTGTCTCTAGTGGTCCCCACCCCAATTGCCTGCCTGGTATGATGATATATAATTCCCTTACTCTGAAGGCCTCCTCTCCCCCACACCCAGTTACACTGAGGAGCCACTCCCCTTCCTGCCCACCCAAGTCCCTCCACCCCCTCCCACTCATGGCCCCTTACTGACCCCAGCAGGCATTATCCCCATCCTGGAGACAGCGACTGGTGCAACTCCTTAGTTAGCAACTCAGCTGTCTGCAATTTGTGTGATAGGGAGTGAGCTCACGCCTACAGCAGAAACATTTCTACAGTTGGCATGCACTCATTCCTTGTCACTCAGATGGCAACCAGCTGAGGTGGTCAGAAGAGCAGCTGTACCAGTCATTGCCTCTAAGAGGGAGACAATGCCTGTTAAAGTAAGGTAGGGGCATGGGGGAGTGAGTGATGGGACTAGAGTGGGTTGGATGGAAGGGGAGGGTTCTGCTATGCGATCTGGGGACCACTAGAACCAGGGAATTAAACATCTTGGATTTTTATTTAGTGATTGCACTCAAATTATCTTTGCTGCTGTTCAGTGTCAGTAAAACTGAGGTTGGAGGACAGGTAGAGTATGACAATTAATATTTGTTTAATGGCACTTTTTCATAATGTGTGTTTGACTCCCTCCACAGTCATAGAAGGTGTTGGAATGAATTGGGGATAATATTTTTCAATACTCCGATTTTGATTGGCACTTAGTGTCACATGACCACATAAGGGTAGTATGTAAGGTGAGTACCTATATAGACATATCATCCCTGACAAAGTTATTTTTATTAGGAAGCACTTGGTCATTTGCCGACTGCCTTGGCACTATTAACTGCCATACTCCACCTGTCCTGAAACTTCAGTTTTATAAACAGTGAACTGAAAAACAGAAAAGATAATGTGACTGCACTCTCTAAATTAAAAGTACTTGCACCTACACTTGTGTTTTTTTTTGTTTTGTTTTTTCGTGGCCTGATTTCTTCATGTGCCCCAGTTATGGTTGAAACAGTGGGGGTCTTTAGTCTCGGTACACCACTGTAACTGAGTGCAGGTGAGCTTGTCTTGAGAAGGGGCCTTGGGAATTAAACATTATACCAGGTGGGTGATTAGCAGGTAGGGGATCACTAGACACCAGTGATATCTGAAATGCCTTGTTGTGAGGGCTCTGTATGGTGATCTGGTGGTGGGGAGCTGGGATGGCCCAACCCAATGCCTCTGTGCAACTGTGCACTGTGTAATAGTGCAGCACTGCTAACTAATCCATAACTGTATGAAAATGGCCCCTTAGCACCTGCATGTCCTATGGGCTAATTAGCATGCAACGCTGAATATGGCCCACAGAAGTAATGGTGCTATTTGTCTGGGACACACTATCTCCATTCCCTCCAGTGGGACATACTGTACTGCTGCATGGGGCTGTGTGAGCATCTTTTGTTTACACAGCCTCATATTCAGGCAGTTAGCACCCTTTGGTCAGAGCATGCTAACTGTCTGAATATTGCCCTCAGGCCAGCCATGCGCTGTATGAAGCACATCACTAATGAGTGCATGGTGCAGACTGTCTGTCACTGAATAATGGCCCCAGGGTTACTTATGACAGCGATGTCTGAAAGCTCCTAATTCAATCTTCACCAGCTCTGCAACACCTCCCACCCGCAGACCCGATTATACCCTCATTCGTTGATCCATGCAGGGAAACACAGTGGAAGCTTTCAAAAATCCTGAATTCCTTTTCCTCAAAAATAAAATGAGAAAAACAGCAATGCACCAAGGAACCTCCACTTTAACATTAACAGCTCTCCTGCTTAAGTATGCCACCTTGTTTGTTCGACATTTTTCTATAGAGGCCACTCCTCCACCAATCAGCATCAACATCACCATGTCAACACCACCATCATGATGTGGTGGCCACGGCAATGCCCATGGCAGTTCCTCAGAGGCAGAGAAGCACTGTTTAACAAAAAAAAAACACGCAACTTGTATATTTTAAAAAGAAACAGCAAAACCTGATTTAAACAAGCATTTGTCAATACTGAATGTTTGCTTGCTGGCATTGGCAGTGGTAGTGTAGAAGTTATAGAGCTGCGTAATAGGAATGGCAGTGAAGTACTGAACTGAAGCCTACCCCACCACCACCTTGCAGAGAGTGACAGGCATTGGGGTGTGCCTTTGGGTCGTCAGGCATAACGGCCATGCCATTTCACCACACCCTACCCTGCAGACACTGACAAGTGTCACGGCATGCCTTGGGATCTTTGGCCCTTATGCACTCCCCATTCCATCAGGAAATACGGTGAGATGGGTGCGGTATAGGAGAATGGGGTGAACTTTGGGGCTGAAGAGTCCAAGGCATACCTTGATGCCTCCCACTGGCTGCAGGATGTGGAATGGTATGAGCATTAGAGGCAAGAATCCCAAGTCACACCCCTGATGCCTGTCATTCTCTACAGGGTGGGGCGTTATGGTTGGAAACCCTAACACCTCAGGCATTCATTGGTATTTTCACTCCATATTTTCAACATGGTTTTTTTGTGACCCCCACCTCATGAACAGCGGCATTATCAGTTTGTTAGCCGAAAGCTGCTTATGCGCAGAGATTACAGCATTTAGCACCACAGGTGCAAAAACACATTCCGAACAGGGTGTGAAAAATGACAGCTGTACTGTTCATGAGGAGGTGTAAAAAATGGCAATGTTGTAAATCTGCAGTCAAAATATTAAAAAAACTGGTGAAGTCACGAGCGTGCATAGAAACTGTGCAACACACACCCGTAATGTAATTAGGTTGGGGATTTTTTACAGCAGATTGACAACACAGGCATTTTGAGACCTCAGATCATGAACAGTGTCACTTTGATTTTCTTTATCTGTCCCGAACAATGATTTCCCACAGCGACCATGCACCTCTGCGTTGAAAGTGTGAAAACACATTTCAGCCATATTGTGAAAAATGACAGCTGTACTGTTCATAAGGAAGTGTGGAAAAATGCCACTGGTGAAAATCTGGACTGAAAATATTACAGTCATGAACTTATGAGGGTGCGTGGAAACTGCACAATGCTCACGTGTAACAAGTCATTTTATGGATTTTTGTCACAAATTTTCAACATAGCCTTTTAAGACCTCTGCTTATGAACAGTGTAACTGTGATTTCTAATCTGTCCCAAACATTGCTTTCGCACACCGACTGCACCATTGTGCGCTTCATGTGCAGAAACACATTTTGGGCGACATGTGAAAAATGGCAGCTGTACTGTTCATAAGGAAGTGTAATAAAATGGCAATGTTGAAAATCTGGAGTGAAAATATTGAAAATTCGCAAACTTACGAGCATGCGTAGGAACTGCGCAACGCATCGCTCGTAAAACAGTCATTTTAGGAATTTTTTCACCAAATTTTCAACATAGCCATTTTAAGACCTCAGCTCATGAACAGTGTCACTGTGATTTTCTTAATGTGTCCCATACATTGATTTCGCACACCGACTCTGCCATTGTGCGCTACATGGGCGAAAGCATGTTTTGGGCAAGATGTGAAAAATGACAGCTGTACTGCTCATAAGGAAGTGTAATAAAATGGCAATGTTGAAAATCTGGAGTGAAAATATTGAAAATTCACGAACTTACGAGCATGCGTAGGAACTGCGCAATGCACGCTCGTAAAACAGTCATTTTTAGGAATTTTTCCACCAAATTTTCAACATAGGCTTTTTGAGAGCCCACCTTATGAACAGTGGCAGTGTCGTTTCATTACTCAGTCCCAAAAGGTGATTTTGCACAGTGACCGCGAAATCACCCTTCGGGCCCAATGAACGCCATGACAGTGAGAGCATTTATGAGAAGGGGTCCCAAAAACCCCATGTTGAAAATTTGGTGCAAAAATTCCAAGAAATGGCTGAGATATGCAGCAAAGTTGAAAAAACCCCATTCATTACATTATACCGCTTACCGGCATTTCCTCAGTTCGCGGTCGGCTTTGAAGAGTGCAGACGTGTTCCCGTCCACCGAAGATCGTCGCACCAGAGTCCGGAGGTAAGTATGGGATGAGGGGTGTGGGGAGTCAGGTGCGCAGTAGGTGGGTGCAGGTGGGGCAGAGAAAGCGAGGGACCGCTTTTAAGTTTCAGGTTTTTTTCTTTACATGACGGCAGGACATTTGCCATGCTGGGGTGGGCTCCCAGTGTGCTTTAAGGACGCTAATTGGAAGGCGGGGGCATGGAGCCGAGGGAGTTGGGCACCCCATCGGCACAACATCTGTTGCCGCACTGGGGTGGGCTCCCAGTGTGGCACCCTGTACTGGGGAGAATAGTGGAGCCAATGGGGATTGGGCACCCTTGTCGGCTATACAATGTGCGTACGCTGGGGTGGGCACCCAGCGTGGCATGTCTGCTCTGTTTGGGGGCCCCAGCACAGCCCGACAGGGGATTGGGCACCCGTCGGCTACCACAGTGTGTGCGTGGGGGGACGCACGCAGTGTGCATGCCTGTGTGTGTGTGTAGGGGAGCACGCATGAGCAGGCGATATCTTATCGCTGCTCACTGAAGCGTAGCTCCCCCTTTCAACTGTATGCCACTGCATTTTGGAACTGTCATAGACAGCTCCAGCAGGCATTGGAGAACTGGGGCCGCGCCTGCAAACACACTGACTGAATTGGAAGAGGGCTGTCACACCTCCGAAAACTCGGATGATGGCACTATGTTTCTTGCACATGCGTGCAAGCAAACATAAAAAAAAGGTCCCTGCCTATTGCATAAACGAAATACACAGTGGGAATCTTGATTGAACAAATTATTTAATTTCGCTCCAGCTGTTTGACCTCAAGTACATCACTCTTGGTTACACCACTTGCGAGGTTACCCAACATCAACAGCTGTTGTGAAAATAATTAATTCACCATGTTTACATGCAAGCTAGAAATCTGATTATAAAACAGATCTGACTACCCTGTTTACATCCATCTACAATTCCAGCTCGAATGTGGTTCCTAGATTGGAATGGTAAGAATTCCATTTCCAACTGGATATGAGCCTGCATATTGAAGAGCTGATGTATACAACAGGTCCCACTATATAACCCTTATTTATCTACATGTAGTGTATTATTCGAGAATTCAAACTGCAAAATCAAGACAATAAACATGATCCAAACAGATTACAAGTAGCAGTGTATGTTAGTTCATGTGTCTCTACATTATACTACTAGGTTACCAAAATTATAGTTGTTATATAAAAAATAAATTCATACTGTCCCTGGACTTTATTATGGTATAGTGACCCAAACAGTAGGACAAGTTTCTTTTAAAATGACATCTGAACCATTGCTAGGTAACTAAACACACCTCTCATTAAGAAAAATATAGTAAACAAATAAAACTACATGCTCAAATAACTACAATGCCATGTTTAATTTAGCAAAAAGTAGGTTCCCTGCAAGTACTACACAAAAGGATGGGCAGTACTGGGCAATACCAGACTGCCCAGGGGTGTAATGAGGCACAGTGTTGCAGGTGGAGGGCCTTATAGCCCCTGAAAGGTCAAATACTGTCCAAACAGCCCACTCTGGAGGGAAATATTTTGCTTAGAAAGTGGTCTTTCCTTGATTTTTCTTTGTTTTTGTATAATGCAATTTCAGTAGAAAAAGAATGTAAAATATTAATAAAAATAAATAGAAAGAGCATTTCCTGTAATATAGTCCCTGTACTGGTTGAATTGCCAGTAGAGGGGGCTGTTGCTTAGCCCACTATTTTTCTGCTGTGGAATGTCACTCTTTCCTAATTGATTACATTGTGATATCACTATTTTGTACTGATTAGGTTACTGTCACCCCCAAGACATGAGAGATCGAGTGTGACGGGGTGAAAGCTGCTGAATGGGGCTAGTGTTCTGGCTTTTTTAACAATAAAAAAAGTTTGTTGTTGGGAAAATATCAGCGGGGACCAGGTGGGTAGGGCTTCGGCAAGAATCATTTTCAGCGAGGCTGGACCACACAGACTGCAGTCGGGAGAGAAACTATGCAAGAGGGGAAAATGCACTTTTCACTTTTTCAGGGAAATGTGTCTTGTTCATGCTGTGTATGTTGTGGGACTGATTTGCTGAGTCATGTTAGGAAGCGCAGAGCAGGAACCGTCTGATGAGGGTGGCACGCAGCACAGGTTTCACAAACAGAAAAAAAAGACCAGTTAAAAACAATGGAAGCAGGTAGATAGCTTTCTTTTGGGGAATGTCAAATGATTTACTGGCTGTAACCTGCATGAACGGGTGGGCAGTGATGTGCAGCTAATCAGAGCCCAGCAAATAAAAAGCCCACTTTCTAAGTAAGCTCAGTTCTGTTGTCGTAACATAACAAAGCATAAAACACAAACCATTTTGATATATTGCAAAAAAAAAAAAAAGCTGCTCATTTTATGAATCTGTAGCTTTATTTACTCATTTGCTACAATGTTTCTGGACTCTTCAGTTTCCTTAATTCAAATTGTCATTGTTACTGCAAAGTAATGAAGTTATTTAGTATAGATTTTGGCATAATTTTGTACAGAACAGAGCACACTGCAAAACGAAGTAGTGTCTGCTGACTCTATAGACATTAAAACCCAAACTGATAAATACCTTCTGAATATTGACTGAATGAAGTGTCCCTGCTAAGGCAGGAGACGGGCTCGATTGACTAATTCCTCCTTATGTCTGCAAACCCGATGTAGCACAAAACAAATTGTCGCTTTTGGGGTCACTATAATACGATCGAGCCCATATCTTAGTTACCAATGCAATTATTCTCATGCCTCCTGGAGCATCAGAGAATGTTTAGTTTTACTGCAGAAAACTTATTATTAATAATAATTTAATAAAAAGGTTTTGAAGGGTGAAAAAAGTATGAAAAGTAGGAACAGAACCTGGTAAAGAATAAAAGTTAATGGAAAACTGAAGCTTAAAAAACAGTCCCCTTTTCTAGCACAGCAGTGTAATCATGTAGAACTGTGATTGGTTATTAAATACATGAGTCAGCAGTCACTTCCCTGCATCACTTTATCCGGTGAGTAACAGATCTCATTTATCTTACCTTCTTCATTGACACAGACTTCACATCATGAGAATCATGTCTCCGTTCTGTATCCTTATCTTAGCTGCTTTTGTGTCTTGTAAGCCCCCCAATATAAACTGCAATATCTTTGTGTTAAAATCAGTTTTGTGAGAGTGTCAGCTAAACTGATCCTTTGTTTTTCTTCTTTTCAGTTGGACATGCCGCTGTTACTGTGCACCAGGCAGCCTTGTCAGTGGTTAAACCACCTAACAGTCAAAAAACAGCAAGATTCAACTGTAAAGCCGAAGGTTTAGCAAGTAATAGCCCCTACATTCACTGGTACCGACAGAAGACTGATGGTGCACTGGAGCGGATTCTATATTTTGATAAGGGTACTAGCAACATTGCCCATGACTCAGGATTTGGCGACCAAAACAAATATACAGCTGAAAAAACTGATGAAAAAAACTTCATTCTAGTTGTGAATTCTGTAGTAGAAGATGATGCCGCCACATATTATTGTGCAGCCTGGGATACCACAGTGATACAGAAACATAAGCAGCCTGTACAAAATCCTTTATAATGATGCCAGTATGGTGTCTATCAAGCCACCATACCTCAGTCTGTTTTTGAGCCAACTAGAAGAAAAGAGGCAGTGCACTACAGCGAGGGGGGTTGCTCCTACGGAGGTTGCAAACCTCAGGTACCTCAAAAAGGAAGAAAGTATGAGCACACCTGTGATTTTTCAAAGCTAAATTAGCTTATTTTATTAGGTCCAGAATATCCACGGCCAGGAACCCTGCGCTTTGGCTAAATAGCCTTCAAAGGGGTTTTTGAGCCAGGCCACATCTGCCCATTAAAACATAAATACCCAGTGTTTAAGTTAATGCAGCTTGCGATGGCAACCTAGTTATTTCTGGGATTACAAGTTATGATGAACATAAAACTAAACTGCCATATTAAGATTATTAATGGACAAAACTATGCTAGGACTATATATGGGTTTGTTGGCAAAACCCCAAAAGTCAGGAAACCCAAATTAACAGTTTTTGGTCTATGTGTAATTGCACTATTCTGCCAATGTGTGTAGGTAGGATTGCATTATGTAAGCAATAACCTTCTCCAGGGTAAGGGTTTATAGTCATTTAATGCAACCTGGAGTGCTGTGTGGACACTAGGCTAGGATTGTAAGCTTTCAGCAACCCATGCTATAACAAACTTTACAGTACTTAGCTATCTATGAATTCCTGTTGCCTTGTTTATATAGAGCTGTCTCAGGTCAGGTTATCAACCTCAAAATACTAGCTTTGGTTTATAGGACATTTTTTTGTACTTTGTTCTAAAGCCTAACTTTATCTCATACAGTTTCTGAAAATGTTTTCATGCTAAAAAAAAAAGTACCCTCCCACCCCACAATTCTAATATACACCCTCCTAGAGGCACACCCTAACTCCCCCAGTTCCATGCCAAACACTGCCTGGCATCCAGTGAAGCCCCATTCCTCTTACAGTCCTCTGGCAAGCATTTTATAGCATCTGCTGGCCCCCTCTCCCCATCCTATGACAAGCACTCTCTGGTGTCCAGAATCATTACTTTCCCTCTCCTCATCCAGTACCAAGCACTCCAGGCTCTCCAGTGGCACCCCTTCCCATGCTAAGCACCTCCAATAGTTGGTGACACCCCTTCTTCTCCCTGTTCAATATCAAGCATTGCCTTGTGTCTTCTCTCCCTCTCCCCATCCCACACCAAGCACACCCTGCTCTCCAGGAGCTCTGCCTCACTCTCCTTGTCCCATGCAAACCATTCCCTCATATCCAGTTGCACTGACTGCCCCTTCTTATCCCTCACCAAGCATTCCCTGGTATTCAGTGATTCTTCCAACCCCTGTTACACTCCCTACCCAGACAGCGACCACCACAGTCCCCCCACCTTCTTGATGGCACACCATTTGAACTATTTAGAGCAAACCATTACAAATAATGCGCCTTTAATTTATGCCACAGTTTGAGGTGTTTGTTCAGATAGCAGATGGCCAGAGAGATGAGAGGAGGACTTTACAGCTGTAGAGCTAAGGGAGAGGTGGTCATAGGGGGTGGAGATTCCACTAGACACTAAAGAGACTGGTATGGATGAGGAAGTAACAGTGGATACAAGGGAAACATTTTTCAGAGACCTTCATCTGAGGCCAAGCAGGGGACTGAGGTACAGCAGGAAGGAGTAAGGGAGTTTTCAGTTTAAGGGAGGTAGGGCCAGGTGGTAGAAGAGCAAAGAGGGATTAGGGATCAGTGGGAAAGGGAGAATGAATCATTGCAAAAGAAAATATAAAAGGATCAGCCTGGTGGTATGGAGGACTGAGATGCTGGTGCCTTACCTTCTGCCACACCGGTGACCTGTGTTTGGGGATGGGTGTGGGTTTCTGGGGTTCAGGGGTCTATGTGATAACTGTGAATGCCTAAAGGCGATCACTGTTATCACACAATCAGAGTACCGAAAACATTTTCAGCACTCTGACAACCCCGGCACACAGGACAATGACCCCAGGACAGTTTTTTAACACTTTCTGGGGGGGCTGCACAACCCCCCTCCCAGGGGGCTTCGTCCCCGCACCCCCCCACTTAAGGATTCTCAACTACAGTGGGCTGCATGTCGGGGGGTGAAAGCATTAAAAAAAAATAAAGGTTCGGGACTGGCACAATAAAATCACACCAGCGCCTGGACCCTAACCCGGAACCTCACCCACCCCAACCACTAGCCAACCCTGATGCCATGATGCAACTCAGCCATCCACCACAGCGCCACCTGCTCCCAGCCCACGCTCGCCATGCTCGCTCCCCCCCACCCGTACACATACCCACATCCTGTCGCCCAGTTCACCCACCCCCTCATCTGGTCACCCTACCCTCCTATCACCATGAGGGATTGTGTGGGGAAGGAGTCACCATTATGGATGGTGCCCTTCCTCATGCACCCACCTCACGGGTTACCGGGGGTTGGCCGGAGGGATGAGTAGCTGGATCGAGCTGTTGCCAGGCAACTCTTCTCTCCTCTTCTGGAGAGGATCGAGAATCTACCGGGCTCTTGGCTACCATGAAATGGAGGCTTGATGGTAGCACCAAGCCCAATGGGAGACTTGACAAGAGGCTGAGCTAGGGGAAGGGGCTGTCACTGGAGCCACAGGGTACATGCTTACCTTCACGGCCATGCACAACCATGTTCTGGGACCCTGGGACTTAGATGGGAGAAAAATGGAAAAGGGATTTTACCAGGTGTATGTGACACCCATTCCGGGTAGAATCAAGCTCTCTCTCAGCATGGGAGAACTAAAGCTGTGCCTGCTAGCCCCTGACATCAGGAAAAAGCAATATGGAAAAAAAATAAAACATAAAAGGACTGGTCAAAGGGAGAGTGGGGAGGAATACACTTTTTTAATTACTGAAGGGGGGTCCAGTGTCACTGATTGGTTCTTCATGGGAGATCACTTTAGCAGCTGGATCGTATGCCACCAAAGTATGTGGGCACGTGGTAACGGAAATCTATTCATGGGGGGTATTACTGAAGCCAAATATGGACTGCCAGGGACAGGCTTCCATTTCTAAGATGTGTGGTGTTTGCTGGCATTGGGGATAAGGCCGACATCAATTTTCCGCATGGGTGGGTTATTTTGGGGGGAATTTGAACAACCAATCTGCATGGTGGTGGTGGCCCGACAAGCACTCCATGAGAAAATCAGTCACTTACTCTGATTTGAGAAATTCTGCTCCCAATATTTTTGTATTTTTGCAGTACTCTAAAGATGATCAAAGCTACTCCAAAACTGCAGTGAACTGTACATCAAAAACCATCAGACCATATATTCAGATAAAAACAGTAAATTTGCTTTTTAGGGATGGCTTGCTTGTGGGCTATTTCATATTGCAATCAAAGTCAAAAGTGTTTTTCATGGCTGGCCCGGTGATGCTGAGGGTTGAGGCGCTGGATGCTACACCTTGCACCAACGCCGCCGACCCAGGTTCCGGAACTAGCCAGGGCCGTCGGGGGTCGGCAGGTAGGGGGAAGGATTGAGCATCCGATGGACTGCTCTCCTTCCCCAGAGAGGAGGGATTTTACCAACTGATGCAGTGGTGATGTCTGGAGGCTGGAGGCACTACAGTGTGTGGTCACAATGTGCAGTGGTTAGGAGCTGCGATGGACATCCTTTGGAGGTGCACGGGAGTGTACATCAGCTGAGCTGGACGTCATTGCGTGTCCGAGCTCCGGGGTATACAAGCTAGAAAAATGGATGGTTGGGTGGGGGACTAACTTGGTGCCTTTTATGGGGTACTGGTCATTTCAGACCTGACTGGCTTAAGTGCTGGGTGCCAGGGGATGCTGATGTGCTGGAGTGATGGGCACATGACTTGTCCACCCATGTAGCTGGCTTAAGGACATTTAATATGACAGCAAAAAGTGGTGCACACTGGCAGTCCTATCCCTAGTGCTGGCAAACATCACCCATCTTAGAAAAAATGGAGCTGCATATAGTACATTTGGTTCCATGTCATAATAGCAATCACAAAATAGCGATTGCTATTATGGTGAGTGTATATCACCGAAAAGGAAATCAGTGACGTACACTCCAGGGTGACCTGACATCAGGACAAGGAAACAAGGGATTTTTTGAGTGGAGCTTGGCCCCCCGCATCCCCCTGAAAATGGATTCTCACCTCTGGGGTGGTGCATGTCAGTGAGGAGCCAATATCCTTGCATCGGGATAAAATTAAGTGCTGCAGCCGCAGGCAGCGGCAAAAGTTTCCCTCACCCAGTCCTGAACCCTGTTCCTGCTGCACCTGAGCTAGCCACCCACACCACCGCACCACATGGCTAGATCAGCAACACCAGGTACAGCAGCCCCCCCAGAACCCCTTCCCTGTCCCTCCCCTTCCCCTCGCTATCCCCCCCTTGCCCTGCAGTACACTCACAGTCACGTAGTATTGTTATCCTTCCAGGGCAGCCCAGGAGGAAAGCTCTGAATTTGACTCACTGTTTTGATGGTTGCTCATATTCAGTCACCATCCTCACCTGATACCTGTACATTTTTATTCAGGAAATAAGACTGCCTAAACAGGCATGCAGAAACACCCCCGTGTATTGCCAGAGGGCTTCATTAGGGGGTGGTATTTCTTCATGTGATGACTCTTTTAAAATGTGCCCCATTAATTTGTTAACTTTTTCACACTTGCAAACAGCATACTAGTGCAAACAATTGGATTATTTAAAACTGACAGCCCCATTCTCCAGGCAACTGAATAACTGGTTACCTGGAGGTCAGAACAGTCCAAACATATTGGTGCGTCTCCTCTTTATTAAACAACTGTTTAAAAATATATGCACCAAAATACTAGCAAAAAATACATTTTAAGAAGTGGATTACAATACCCGACCAGTCACTAGTGAATACATTCCTCGATGGGAAATAAAATGTAAAGTATGTATTTTACTTGGAACACATTTGCAATTTAGTGTAGAATGCAATAGAATTTCTTTAGCATGTGGCCACCAAAAACAAATGAATGTATATGGAGTGTGTTTTCCATAAATAAAAACATCCACCTAAAATCATGACCCACTTCAGCAAGAGGCAGGGCCCGATAAGCATTTTTGAAAATAGTTTTTTTTTTTAACTTACAGTGCTTTCAGTTATTTAGAATATATCTGGTTGATTCTGCATCCCTCCTGCAGGCATTTTGAATACAAGAGTCCTGGCAGCCCAGGTGCAACCTCCCATGGCTATCCTGAGAATGATGTACGATGGTGTGAGCAGCTGTGGAACCCTTCATAGGGTTACCATATAGTTGTAACTATTAATAGCTCTGGAGTCAGATTCACCCAACTTTGCCCAGGCGCAACCTCGGTTTGCACAGCACAAACCAGGTTTTGTGCTGAACTGGTATTCAAAAAACACAGTTTGCATGCAGAAACCAGGTTTGCACCTGGACAAAGTATAGAGGGGGGCCACAATGCAAATGAGAAGGAGGGGACCAACATGTCACACTGTCCCATTCATGAAGTACTTGCTCCATGCAAGGGCCTTTTGTGGGTCCCCTTGCACAGAACAAATACAGTACTGCCAACCGAGACCTTGCTTTTAATCCCCTGCAACTCTAGTGGTTGGTGGAGGTACTGTGGCAGCCCCCTCTCTCCGCTGATTGCCAGCCCAAGAAAAAGAAAGGAATAGTCCCTGGTGCCAATTGTTCCTCCTCCATGATCGCCAATTGCTGGCCCAGTTACAAAAAATATGTATCCCTAATGCCAATTGTTAACCCCCCTGTGATCACTGATCGTTAGCCTAATTGTTAAAAAAAAAAACATATTCCTGGAGGCTAGTGGTTCCCCCCATGATCGCAGATGTCCGGCCCGATTTAAAAAAAAAAAAAGAATGAATCCCTGGAGCCACAGGTCCCCCTCCATGATTGCCGATTGCTAGCCTGGAAAAAAAAAACTAGTCCCTGGTGGTTAGTAGTCCCTCCCCCACCCGATCCCTCACCTGCTCTGTTTGTAATGTACCCTGGTGTCTAGTGGTGCCTCCCAACCGGTCACCCACTAGATAGACATAAATTACCCTTCCCAGGTGTCCTGTGGTCCCTTCCCCCTCCTGATCACCCACCCAGTGTATTACAAATATGTCCCTGGTAGCTGCTCAGGTGGAGAAAAGGACCACTAGCCACCAGGGACATATTTGTAATAGATTGGGTGGGTGATTGGGAGGAAGAAGGAACGACTGGACACCAGTGAAGGGTCATTTACATCTATTGGGCAGTAGATGAGTGGGGGGGACCACTAGACCACCAGGAAAATATGTTTTCTATTCAATGGGATGGGGATTGGGGAATAGGAGGGACCTCTAGACCACCAGGGACATATTTTTGTTATTATCAGTGGGATGGTGGTTGGCAATTGGGGAAGGGGAGAGACCATTAGACCACCATGAAGCTGTTTGTTTTTTTAACAGGCCTATGATCGGTGATGGGGGGAACACTGGCCACCGTAGACTGTTGATTTCTTTATTTCCCAGGACTGCAATCAGCGATGGGGTGGGGGGGCAATGCTACACTTGCCGCAGCCTGTGCAAATAGGCCCATAATGACTATGCAAATGGCCACCTAGTGCCTTGCATACCAAATGGGCTCATTTGCATGACTTACTTTATGAACAGGAAAAAGCAGCCTTGTGCTATTTGATGTGGGACCATGCTCCTGGTTGTATGTTGAGGGGTGCTACTGGGGGAGCACTGTCAGACTAGCTCTATTCACAGTTGGATAGCACGGTGCATTATCCGACTGTGAATTGCACTTTTGGACACCTGTGATGAGGCTCTCAGTCTCTGTAGTGCTCTAACTAATGGTGAATCATGACCAGGGACACGTGATGAGTAATTAGTAATAACATTTATTACAGGTTTACCTAAGACAACAGTAAATTATAGCTTACCATACTCGGAGGTCACATAGAGATTACAGCTTGTCCGGACAAAAGAAGAACGTCCCCAAAAATGCAATTACATAAACTATTTCACTAGAGATAACAAGGAGGCGTATAGTAACTACGGTTCTCCTATTGGCATGTAGCTGTTTGAAAAACAATTAGCTCATCCTTAGTTTTGCATGTAGACAGAGATAAGGCTAACTAGTTAGAACTGTTTTTTTGGGTTCAACACAACGGAAATGCTTAGCTGGCATAAAAGAAATATAGATGTGTCAGCTAAATACTTGGAACTGCATTATGTGACTGTACAAAGCAATACTAACTCTGTTTGGCCTATAACAAAAGCACATAATACCATCCTACATTCTACCTTACTAAACATTATGATATCATTGCTGTCATGTGGGGTACCAGAAGGGGTCTGGGCAAGCCAACACCTGGGCAATTGCAAAACACAATGCCTTTGCAATTTTTTTTGGATCTGGGCCCTGGTTTGGAATGTACGTGTCACGGTGCTATACTGAGACCAGGTATAGAATGGCAGTTGATTGCCAGTCTATAACCAGTCTTGGTATAGGACTGAGATATGTACATTCCACACCAGAGCTATTAATAGCTCCAACTTATAATAACCCTATATACACTTCCACAGCTGCTCCCTGCATCATATGTCATTCTCGGGATAGTCACGGGAGGTTGTGGGCATGTCCCTAGGGGCTCGTGATTCAAAATGCTGGTGCGAGGGATGCAGGATCTACCAGATAAGTTCTAAATAACTGAAAGCACTGTAAGTTAAAAAAAAAACTGTCTGTGAAAATGCTAATTGCGCCCTGCCTCACGCTGAGGTGGGGCCCAATTTTAGGTGGACGTTTCCCTTTAAATAGTCCTGGACCATGCTGGGCTTCCAATATTACCTGTTGCACATATTTACTTCTAATAATGAAGCCCCCATAATGACAGAAAAATTATCATCTTAATCTTATTCTTTGGTAACCAGACACAAATGCCTGTTTTCAGGGGCAGTCTGGGAGCACTAGGGAGGTTAAGTGACTTGTTAAGAGTCACACCGTATGCAAGTGGAGGCTGCTGGAATCAAACCTAGGTCTGATGGATGTACCAAAGTCATTCACAGCTTATTACTCTAATTTCTATGCTATACTGGCAGCCTATGGTAATAGTACCATTTTGAATGAAAAATTGCAGCTGATGAAGTTAAAGCAATTTCGTGCTTATGGTGGCTGATTTAGTCTAAATGCTGGTGCAGGCACCAGAGCACATACCTGCATGATGCTTACATGGTTCATAGGATGGTCATGGTGCTGTGGCCAAAACTGGGGTGCAGAAACAGAATCCTGGGTTGCAGGAGCAAACTGGAATTAACAGCAGACATCTAAATTCATAAAATCAGCAGGTGGCAGACTGAGGTAGACGTAAAAACAGCAAATTAATTTATTGTGGCCAAATAACAAGAAGACAGCTACCGGGAGCTGGGGGCACAGCTTAAGGAAGCAAACAGGTTTTCTTTACTGTGGCACAGTGCCATGGCACCGTACTTTGGCCAAAATGTCCTTGATGCTGAGTCCTTCAGAGCCCGGAGGCTCTGAACACATTTTAGACAGCAGCACAGCCAGGCCGACACCAAACACACAGCGGCCTACATTGAAGCAGCTCGAACCATGGCCTGCCACTCTCCCCTCATTACACTACGTGGTGGCATAAACTCACAGTGCTGCAGCCCTCCTTAGCTCTTCTCTGCTCATCCTGCATCTTAGGGCCATGGAGCCCAGGCCCTCAGCATCTCCAGACCTAGGAAAGACACAGGTAATCTGAGGGACCACCAGGCTACATTTATCTCTCTCCACAGGCTGTCAAAACAGGAACAGAGGGCCACATGGGAAAGGGAAAGTGGGCTGCCACCACTATCATACCCAGTGACACAGGCTGCCATCACTTCACCACCCCCACCATTCCTACACAACACCAGGTCACTGATAAGGACTAGGCCCAAATCTCACCCTGGTGCCGTGGTGCATGCAGGTGGGCCACATTTTCCTCCCTGGGCTGCGGCTCCCTTATGGACCCAGTCCCCATATCACGGCAGTAACCTAGGCCACCCACCACCTCCTAGCAGACTGTTTCACCAAGACGCCAATGCTTAAAACCCCAGACTGGGGCCAGTGTGCTTCCAGATATCCTGCTGGCCTCCACCACACAGGCCAAAACCAGACCATTTAATACCCCCCAAGCAGGCTGACCCAGACTGACCAGTGTCAGCCCAGCACACTAAAGCCAAATAAGGGAAATTGGAAAAGAGGGTAGCTATAGTAAGCACTGCCTGGAAGTGGTGCTTACACTCTCCCCCCTTTAAATCATTCACCTCCTGCTGAATGGGGTGCTTGGCTACCACCACCAAGTGGAAAGGGGGCAGAATATGCACGCTCTCCTGCCCCCCCCAGCGGTGAAATACCGGACAATGGGCATCCTAAATCAGGGATACAGAATCCCATACAATCCCAAGGGCATGCTACAGACAAAAGTAGGACCCAGCATCAGTTACTAAACACCCCCAAAAGAACAGTCCCCAAACATATGCAACGCCAACAAGTTAAACAGGAAAAGCACATGCTGCAGGACAGAACTCCAAGGTATTTCCAATAAACATTTTTTCTTTTTATTTAGTTACTTCACACATCAATTTCATGGGCAACAGTTTCATGGCATCACCACTTCCTCAGACCCAGTACTGTGTTTCTTTTACTTTCATTAACACTCTGCTTTTCTTTCAGGTTGATGGAACTGCTCTTGTCCTGTCTTACTCCTTTGTGTTCTCAGGAGACTCGTGAGGACACAGAGGAGTCAGCTGACTGGAATGCCTGGATACAATTGAAAAGAAGGCTTTGAAACACCAAACAAATTGAGAATGAAATGTCAATAAAGGAAGGAATAGACACAATAGAAGAACAGGACAAGAGCAGGTCCAGTAAGCTGAAAGAAAAACAGAGTGTTAATGAAAAAGGAAGAAGTATTTTGATGTTTAATTCCCTGTCTGTGGAAGTCCCCCCCCCCGGTCGTCCACCCAGTATGATGATATTTTTCATTCCCTGTCTCTAGTGGTCCCCCACCCCAATTGCCTGCCTGGTATGATGATATATAATTCCCTTACTCTGATGGCCTCCTCTCCCCCACACCCAGTTACACTGAGGAGCCACTCCCCTTCCTGCCCACTCAAGTCCCTCCACCTCCTCCCACTCATGGCCCCTTACTGACCCCAGCAGGCATTATCCCCATCCTGGAGACAGCGACTGGTGCAACTCCTTAGTTAGCAACTCAGCTGGCTGCAATTTGTGTGACAGGGAGTGAGCTCACACCGACAACAGAAACATTTCTACAGTTGGCATGCACTCATTCCTTGTCACTCAGATGGCAACCAGCTGAGGTGGTCAGAAGAGCAGCTGTACCAGTCATTGCCTCCAAGAGGGGGACAATGCCTGTTAAAGTAAGGTAGGGGCATGCGGGAGTGAGTGATGGGACTAGAGTGGGTAGGATGGAAGGGGAGGGTTCTGCTATGCAATCTGGTGACCACTAGAACCAGGGAATTAAACATCTTGGATTTTTATTTAGAGATTGCACTCAGATTATCTTTGTTGTTGTTCAGTGTCAGTAAAACTGAGGTTGGAGAACAGGTAGAGTATAACAATTAATATTTGTTTAATGACTCTTTTTAATAATGTGGGTTTGACTCCCTCCACCGTCACAAAAGGTGTTGGAATGAATTGGGGATAGTATTTTTCAATACTCCGATTTTGATTGGCACTTATTGTCACATGACCACATAAGGGTAGTATGTAAGGGGAGTACCTACATAGACATATCATCCCTGAAAAAGTGATTTTTATTAGGAAGCACTGGGTCATTTGACGACTGCCTCGGCACTATTAACTGCCATACTCCACCTGTCCCGAAACTTCAGTTTTACAAACAGTGAACTGAAAAACAACAAAGATAATGTGACTGCAATCTCTAAATAAAAAGTACTTGCACCTACACTTGTGTTTTTTTTTGTTTTGTTTTTTTGTGGCCTGATTTCTTCATGTGCCCCAGTTATGGTTGAAACAGTGGAGGTCTTTAGTCTCGCTACACCACTGTAACTGAGTGCAGGTGAGCTTGTCTTGAGAAGGGGACTTGGGAATTAAACATTATACCAGGTGTTTGATCAGCAGGTAGGGGATCACTAGACACCAGTGATATCTGAAATGCCTTGTTGTGAGGGCTCTGTATGGTGGTCTGCTGGTGGGGAGCTGGCAGGGCCCAACCCAATGCCTCTGTGCAGCTGTGCACTGTGCAATAGTGCAGCACTTCTAACTAATCCATAACTGTATGAAAATGGCCCCTTAGCACCTGCATGTCCTATGGGCTAATTAGCATGCAACACTGAATATGGCCCATAGAAGTAATGGTGCTATTTGTCTGGGACACACTATCTCCATTCCCTCCAGTGGGACATACTGTACTGCTGCATGGGGCTGTGTGAGCATCTTTTGTTTATACAGCCTCATATTCAGGCAGTTAGCACCCTTTGGTCAGAGCACGCTAACTGTCTGAATATTGCCCCCAGGCCAGCCATGAGCTGTATGAAGCACATCACTAATGAGTGCATGGTGCAGACTGTCTGTCACTGAATAATGGCCCCAGGGTTACTTATGACAGCGATGTCTGAAAGCTCCTAATTCAGTCTTCACCAGCTCTGCAACACCTCCTACCCGCAGACCCGATTATACCCTCATTCGTTGATCCAGGCAGGGAAACACAATGGAAGCTTTCAAAAATCCTGAATTCCTTTTCCTCAAAAATAAAATGAAAAAAACAGCAACGTACCAAGGAACCTCCACTTTAACACTAACAGCTCTCCTGCTTAAGTATGCCACCATGTTTGTTCGATATTTTTCTATAGAGACCACTCCTCCACCAATCAGCATCAACATCACCATGTCAACGCCACCATCATGATGTGGTGGCCACGGCAATGCCCACAGCAATTCCTGAGGCAGAGAAGCACTGTTTAACAAAAAAAAAACAAAAAAAAAATAAAACAGGCAAATTGTACATTTTAAAAAGAAACAGCAAAACCTGATTTAAACAAGCATTTGTCAATACCGAATGTTTGCTTGCCTTATAGCCCCGGGAAGGTCAAGTACTGTCCATACAGCCCACTCTGGAGGGAAATATTTTGCTCAGAAAGTTGTCTTTCCTTTTTTTTTGTATAATGCAATTTCAGTAGAAAAAGAATGTAAAATATTAATAAAAATAAAGAGCATTTCCTGTACTATAGTCCCTGTACTGGTTGAATTGCCAGTACAGGGGGCTGTTTCTTATCCCACTATTTTTCTACTCTGGAATGTCACTCTTTCCTAATTGATTACATTGGGATATCACTATTTTGTAGTGATTAGGTTTCTGTAACTCCCCAGTGTGACAGGGGTGAAAGCTTATGAATGGGGCTAGTGTTCTGACCTTTTTTAACAATAAAAAAAAGTTTGTTGTTGGGAAAATATCAGCGGGGAGCAAGTGGGTAGAGCTTCGGCAAGAATCATTTTCGGCTAGACTGGACCGCACAGACTGCAGTCGGGAGAGGAACTATGCAAGAGGGGAAAAGGTGCTTTTCACTTTTTCAGGGAAATGTGTCTTGTTCATGCTGTGTAGGTTGTGGGACTGATTTGCTGAGCCATGTTGGGAAGCGCAGAGCAGGAGCTATTTGATGAGCGTGGCAGGCAGCACGGGTTTCACAAACAGAAAAAAAGACCCGTTAAAAACAGTGAAAGCAGGTAGACAGCTTTCTTTTGCGGAATGTGAAATGATTTCCTGGCTGTAACCTGCGTGAACGGGTGGGCAGTGATGTGCAGCTATCGGAGCCCAGCAAATAAAAAGCCAATTTTCAAGTAAGCGCAATCCTGTTGTCGTAACATAACACAGCATAAAACACAAACCATTGTGATGTATTGCAAAAAAAGCTACTCATTTTATGAACCTGTAGCTTTCTTTACTCATTTGCTACAATTTTTTCTGGACGCTTCAGTTTCCTTATTTTAAATTGTCATCGTTACTGCAAAGTAATGAAGTTAATTAGTATAGATTTTGACATTATTGTGTACAGAACGGAGCACACTGCAAAATGAAGTAGTGTGTGCTGACGCTATAGACATTAACCAAAACTGATAAATACCTTCTGAATATTGATAGAATAAAGTGTCCCAACTAAGGCAGGAGACGGGCTCGATTGACTAATTCCTCCTTCTGTCTGCAAACCCGGTATAGCACAAAACAAATTGTCGCTTTTGGGGGCACTATAATATGATCGAGCCCATATCTTAGTTACCAATGCAATAATTCTCATGCCCTCTGGAGCATCAGAGAATGTTTAGTTTTACTGCAGAAAACTTATTATTAATAATAATTTATTAAAAATTTAGTGAAGGGTGAAAAAAGTATGAAAAGTAGCAACAGAACCCGGTAAAGAATAAAAGTTAAAGGAAAACTGAAGCTTAAAAACCAGTCCCCTTTTTAAGCACAGCACTGTAATCATGCAGAACTGTGATTGGTTATTAAATACATGAGTCAGCAGTCACTTCCCTGCATCACTTTATTCGGTGAGTAACAGATCTCATTTATCTTACCCTCTTCATTGACACAGACATCACATCAGGAGAATCATGTCCCTGTTCTGTATCCTTATCTTAGCTGCTTTTGTGTCTTGTAAGCCCCCCAATATAAACTGCAATATCTTTGTGTTAAAATCAGTTTTGTGAGAGTGTCGGCTAAACTGATCCTTTGTTTTTCTTCTTTTCAGTTGGACATGCTGCTGTTACTTTGCGCCAGACAACCTTGTCAGTGGTTAAAGCTCCAAACAGTCAAAAAACAGCAAGATTCAACTGTGAAACCGAAGGTTTAACTAATAACTACATTCACTGGTACCGACAGAAGACTGATGGTGCACTGAAGCGGATTCTGTATTTTGAAACGAGCAGTAGCAGCATTACCCCTGACGCAGAATTTGGCGACACAAGCAGATATACAGCTGAAAAATTTGATGAAAAAACCTTCACGCTAGTTGTGAATTCTGTAGTAGAAGATGATGCCGCCACTTATTATTGTGCATCCTGGGATACCACAGTGATACAGAAACATAAGCAGCCTGTACAAAATCCTTTATAATGATGCCAGTATGGTGTCTATCAAGCCACCAATACCTCAGTCTGTTTTTGAGCCAACTAGAAGAGAAGAAGCAGCGCGTTACAGCGAGGGGGGTGCTCCTACGGAGGTTGCAAACCTCAGGTACCGCAAAAAGGAAGAAAGTACGAGCACACCTGCGATTATTCAAAGCTAAATTAGCTTATTTTATTAGTGCCAGAATATCCACGGCCAGGAACCCTGCGCTTTGACTAAATAGCCTTCAAATGGGTTTTTGAGCCAGGCCACATCTGCAACAGTTTATGTGCCCATTAAAACATAAATACCCAGTGTTTAAGTTAATGCAGCTTGCGATGGCAACCTAGTTATTTCTGGGATTACAAATTATGATGAACATAAAACTAAACTGCCATATTAAGATTATTAATGGACAAAACTATGCTAAGAATATATATAGGTTTGTTGGCAAAACCCAAAAAGTCAGGAAATCCAAATTTACAGTTTTTGGTTTATGTGTAATTGCACTATTCTGCCAATGTGTGTAGGTAGGATTGCATTATGTAAGCAATAACCTTCTCCAGGATAAGGGTTTATAGTCATTTAATGCATGCCTTGAATGCTGTGAGGATACTAGGCTAGGATTGTAAGCTTTCAGCAATCCATGAAACATAGACACATAGAATTTGACGGCAGATAAGGACCACTTGGCCCACCCAGTCTGCCCAGTTCCCTACCTGATGGATAAGCTGCAGATCCTAGTTAACCAGCAGCCTACTTCTTCCTACCCCCACACCCTAGAATTGCCTTATGACTGTCCCATGCATGCTTGAATTCCACCACTGTTTTTGACTCCACAACCTCCTCCTGCATGCTATAACAAACTTTATGATACAGTACTTAGCTATCTATGAATCCCTGTTGCCTTGTTTATATAGAGCTGTCTCAGGTCAGGTTATCAACCTCAAAATACTAGCTTTGGTTTATAGGACATTTTGCACTTTGTTCTAAAGCCTAACTTTATCTCATGCAGTATCTGGAAATGTTTTCATACTAAAAAAAAAGTACCCCCTCACCCCACAATGCTAATATACACCCTCCTAGAGGCACACCCTAACGCCCCCAGTCCCATGCCAAACATTGCCTGGCATCCAGTGAAGCCCCATTCCTCTTACAGTCCTCTGGCAAGCATTTTATAGCATCTGCTGGCCCCCCTCTCTCCATCCTATGACAAGCACTCCCTGGTGTCTAGAATCATTACTTTCCCTCTCCACATCCAGTATCAAGCACTCCCGGCTCCCCAGTGGCACCCCTTCTCATGCTAAGCACCTCCAATAGTTGGTGACTCCCCTTCTTCTCCCTGTTCAATATCAAGCATTGCCTTGTGTCTCCTCTCCCTCTCTCCATCCCACACCAAGCACACCCTGCTCTCCAGGAGCACTGCCTCACTCTCCCTGTCCCATGCAAACCACTCTCCCATATCCAGTTGCACTGACTGCCCCTTCTTATCCCTCACCAAGCATTCCCTGGTGTTCAGTGATTCTTCCAACCCCTGTTACACTCCCCACCCAGACAGCGACCACCACAGCCCCCCCACCTGCTTGACGGCACACCATTTGAACTAATTAGAACAAACTATTACAAATAATGAACCTTTAATTTATGCCACAGTTTGAAGTGTTTGTTCAGATAGCAGATGGCCAGAGAGATGAGAGGAGGACTTTACAGCTGTAGAGCTAAGGGAGGGGTGGTCATAGGGGATGGGGATTCCACTAGATGCTAAAGAGACTGGTATGGATGAGGGAGTAACAGTGGATACAAGGGAAACATTTTTCAGAGACCTTCACCTGAGGCCAAGCGAGGGACTGAGGTACAGCAGGAAGGGGTAAGAGAGTTTTCAGTTTAAGGGAGGTAGGGGCCAGGTGGTAGAAAAGCAAAGAGGGATTAGGGATCAGTGGGAAAGGGAGAATGAATCATTGCAAAAGAAAATATAAAAGGTCAGCCTGGTGGTATGGAGGACTGAGATGCTGGCACCTTACCTTCTGCCACACTGGTGACCTGCGTTCAGGGATGGGTGCAGGTTGCTGGGGTTCAGGGTTCTATGTGATAACGGTGAACACCTAAAGGTGATCACAGCTATCTCACAGTCAAAATGCTGAAAACATTTTCAGCACTCTGACAACCCTGGCACTGAGGACAAAGGCACCAGGACAGTTTTTTAATGCTTTCTGGGGGGCTGCACAATACCCAGAGCTTGCCCCAACACCCCCTTAAGGATTCTCAACTACAGTGGGTTGCATGTCAGGGGGGTGAAAGCATTAAAAAAAATAAAGGTTCGCGATGGGTGCAATAAAATCACGCCAGCGCCTGGACCTGAACCCGGTACCTCACCCACCCCAACCACTAGCCAACCCCGATGCCATGACACAGCTCAGCCATCCAGCGCAGCACCATCCCCTACAGCCCCTCCACCCCCAGCCAGCCCACGCTCGCCATGCTCGCTCCCCCCACCCGTACACATACCCACATTCTGTTGCCCAGTTCACTCACCCCCTCATCTGGTCACCATACCCTCCTATTGTCATGAGGGATTGCGCTGGGAAGGAGTCACCGTTAAAGATGGCACCCTTCCTCATGCGCCCACCTCATGGGTTACCAGAGGTCAGCTGGGGGGATGAGCAGCTGGATTGAGCTGCTGCCAGGCAACTCTCCTCTCCTCTCCTGAAGAGGATCCAGAATCCTCCGTGCTCTTGGCTACCATGAAGTAGAGGCTTGATGGTCGCACCAAGCCCAATGGGAGACTTGGCATGAGGCTGAACTGGGGGAAGGGGCTGTCGCTGGAGCCACAGGGTGCATGCTTACCTTCACAGGCATGCATAAGCATGTTCTGGAACCCTGGCACTTAGGTGGGAGAAAAATGGAAAAGTGATGCTAGCAGGTGTATGTGTTGCCCATGCCGGGTGGAATCAAGCTCTCTCAACATGGGAGAACTAAAGTTATGCCTGCTAGCCCCCAACATCAGGAAAAAGCAATATGGAAAAAAAAATATATAAAAGGACTGGTCACAGGGAGAGTGGGGAGGAATACACTTTTTTAATTACTGGAGGGGCTGTCCAGTGTCACTGATTAGTTCTTGATGGGAGATCAATTTAGCAGCTGGATTGTATGCCACCAAAGTATGTGGGCACGTGGCAATGGAGATCAATTCATGGGGGGTGTTACTGGAGCCAAATATGGACTGCCAGTGACAGGCTTCCATTTCTAAGATGTGTGGTGTTTGCTGGCATTGGGGATAGGACTGACATCAATTTTCCGCATGGGTGGGTTATTTTGGGGGGAATTTGAACAACCAATCTGCATGGTTGTGGTGGCCCAACAAGCACTCCATGAGAAAATCAGCCACTTACTGTGATTTGAGAAATTCTGCTCCTAATATTTTTGTATTGTTCAGTACTCTAAAGAAGATCAAAGCTACTCCAAAACTGTAGTAAATTGAACGTCAAAAACCATCAGACCATATATTCAGATAAAAACAGTAAATTTGCGTTTTAGGGATGGCCTGCTTGTGGACCATTTCATATTGCAATCAAAGTCAAAAGTGTTTTTCATGGCCGGCCCGGTGGCACTGAGGGTTGAGGTGCTGGATGCCACACCTCGCGCCATGCCTGCTAACTGGGTTCGGGAACGAGCCAGGCCATCGGGGGTCGGCAGGGAGGGGGAAGGATTGAGCATCCTACGGACAGCTCTCGTTCCTCGGAGAGGAAGGATTTCACCAACTGATGCACTGGTGATATCTGATGGAGGCTGGAGGCACTACAGTGTGTGGTCACAATATGCAGGGGTTAGGAGCTGCGGTGGACATCCTTTGAGGTGCATGGGAGCATGCATCAGCTGAACTGGACGTCATTGCGTGTCCGAGCTCCGGGGTATACAAGCTAGAAAAAGGGATGGCTGGGTGGGGGGGCTAGCTTGGTGCCTTTTACGGGGTACTGGTCATTTCAGACCTGACTGGCTTAAGTGCTGGGTGCCAATGAATGCTGATGTGTTAGAGTGATGGGCACATGACTTGTCCACCCATGTAGCTGGCTTAAGGACATTTAATATGACAGAAAAAAGTGGTGCACACTGGCAGTCCTATCCCTAGTGCTGGCAAACATCACCCATCTTAGAAAAAATGGAGCTGCATATAAAGTTGTACCTTTGGTTCCATGTCATAATAGCGATTGCAAAATAGCAATTGCTATTATGGCGAGTGCATATCACCGAAAAGCAAATCAGCGAGGTACACTCCAGGGTGACCCGACATCCGGACAAGGAAACAAGTGATTTTTTGAGGGGGGGACTTTGCCCCCTGCACCCCCCTGAAAAAGGATTCTCACCTCTGGGGTGGTGCATGTCAATGAGGAGCCAATATCCTTGCATTGGAATAAAATTAAGTGCTGCAGCCGCAGGCAGCGGCAAAAGTTTCCCCACCCAGTCCTGAACCCTGTTTCTGCCGCACCTGAGCTAGCCACCCACACCACCGCACCACATGGCTAGATCAGCAGCACCAGGTACAGCAGCCCCCAAAACCCTTCCCTGTCCCTCCCTTCCCTTGCTATCCCCCCCTTGCCCTGTAGTATACTTGCAGCCGTGTAGTATTGTTATCCTTCCAGGGTAGCCCAGGAGGAAAGCTCTGAATTTGCCTCGCCATTTTCATGGTTGCTCATATTCAGTCACCATCCTCTCTGGATACCTGATGTTTTTATTCAGGAGACAAGACTGTCTAAACAGGAATGCAGAAACACCCCCGTGTATTGCCAGAGGGCTTCATTAGGGGGTGGTATTTCTTCATGTGATGACTCTTTTAAAATGTGCCCCATTAATTTGTTAATTTTTCACACTTGCAAACAGCATACTAGTGCAAACAATTGTATCATTTAAAACTGACAGCCCCATTCTCCAGGCAACTGAATAATTGGTTACCTGGAGGTCAGAACAGGCCAAACATACCGGTGCATCTCCTCTTTGTTAAACAACAGTTTAAAAATATATGCACCAAAATACTAGAAAAATGTACATTTTAAGAAGTGGATTAGAATACCCGACCAGTCACTAGTGAATACATTCCTCAATGGTGGGAAATAAAATGTAAAGTGTGTATTTTACCTGGAACACGTTTGTAATTTAATGTAGAATGCAACAGAATTTCTTTAGACTGTGGCCACCAAAAACAAATAAATGTATATGGAGTGTGTTTTCCTTAAATAAAAACATTCACCTAAAATCATGTCCCACTTCAGCAAGAGGCAGGGCCCGATAAGCATTTTAGAAAATATATATATATATATTTTTAACTTACAGTGCTTTCAGTTATTTAGACTATATCTGGTTGATCCTGCATCCCTTCTGCAGGAATTTTGAATACAAGAGTTCTGGCGGCCAAGCTGCAACCTCCCATGGCTATCCTGAGAATGATGTATGATGGTGGGAGCAGCCGTGGAACCCTTCATAGGTTTACCATATAGTTGGAACTATTAATAGCTCTGGAGCCAGATTCACCCAACTTTGCCCAGGTGCAACCCTGGTTTGCACAGCACAAACCAGGTTTTGTGCTGAACTGGTATTCAAAAAACACAGTTTGCATGCAGAAACCGGGTTTGTACCTGGGCAAATTATAGAGGGGGACCACAATGCAAATGGGGGAAGGGGACCAGCATATCACACTGTCCCATTCATGAAGTATTTGCTTCATGCAAGGGCCTTTTGTGGGTCCCTTTGCACAGAGCAAATATTGCCGACCGAGACCTTGCTTTAATCCCCAGCAACTCTAGTGGTTGGCAGAGGTACTGTGGCAGCCCCCTTCTCCGCTGATTGCCAGCCCGAGAAAAAGAAAGAAATAGTCCCTGGTGCCAATTGTTCCTCCTCCATGATTGCCAATTGCTGGTCCAGTTACAAAAAAGATGTATCCCTAATGCCAATTGTTAACCCCCCGTGACCACTGATCATTAGCCTTATTGTTAAAAAAAAAAATATATATATTCCTGGTAGCTAGTGGTTCCCCCCATGATCGCAAATGGCTGGACCGATTTAAAAAAAAAAAAAGGATGTATCCCTGGAGCCACAGGTCCCCCTCCATGATTGCCAATTGCTGGCCTGGAAAAAAAGACTAGTCCCTGGTGGTTAGTAGTCCCTGCCCCACCTGATCCCTCACCTCCTCTGTTTGTAATGTACCCTGGTGTCTAGTGGTGCCTTCCCACGGATTACCCACCTGATAGACATAAATGACCCTTCCCGGGTATCCTGTGGTCCCTGCCACCACCTGATCACCAACCCAATGTATTACAAATAAGTCCCTGGTAGCTGATCAAGTGGGGAGAAGGGCCACTAGCCACCAGGGCCATTTTTGTAATACATTGGGTGGAGGGAGGAAACACTGGACACCAGTAAAGGGTCACTTCTGTCTATCGGGCAGTCAGTGAGTGGGTGGGGACCAGTAGACCACCAGGAAGTATCTATATGTGATATTTGGCTGACAATCTCAGGGTGGGAGAACCACTACCACCAGGGAATAGTTTATTTTTTAAAACTATACAGAGGGTGATCGGGAAGGGGAGGGACCACTAGACCACCAGGAAAATATGTTTTCTAATCAATGGGATGGGGATTGGGGAATGGGAGGGACCTCTAGACCACCAGGGACATATTTTTGTTATTATCAGTGGGATGGGGGTTAGCAATTGGGGGAGGGGAGGGACCATTAGACCACCAGGAAGCAGTTTTTTTTTTTTTAACAGGCCTATGATCGGCGATGAGGGCGGGGGGGGACCACTGGCCACCACGGACTGTTCATTTCTTTATTTCCCAGGACTGCGATCAGTGATGGGGTGGGGGCAATGCTACACTTGCCGCAGCCTATGCAATAGGCCCATAATGAGTATGCAAATGGCCACCTAGTGCCTTGCATACCAAATGGACTCATTTGCATAGCTTACTTTATGAACAGGAAAAAGCAGCCTTGCACTACTTATTGTGGGACCATGCTCCTGGTTGTATGTTGAGGGGTGCTACTGGGGGAGCACTGACAGTACTGGGGTTACTGCTGCCTCAGACTAGCTCTATTCACAGTCGGATAGCACGGTGCATTATCCGACTGTGAATTGCACTTTTGGACACCTGTGATGAGACTCTCAGTCTCTGCAGTGTTCTAACTAATGGTGAATCATGACCAGGGACAAGTGATGATTAATTAGTAATAACATTTATTACAGGTTTACCTAAGACAACAGTAAATTATAGCTTACCATACTCAGAGGTCACATAGAGATTACAGTTTGTCGGGATAAAAGAAGAACTTCCCCAAAAATGCAATTACATAAACTATTACACTAGCGATAACAAGGAGGCGTATAGTAACTATGGTTCTCCTATTGGCATGTAGCTGTTTGAAAAACAATTAGCTCATCCTTACTTTTGCAGGTAGACACAGAGAAGGCTAACTAGTTAGAACTGGTTTCTTGGGTTCAACACAAAGGAAATGCTTAGCTGGCATAAAAGAAATATAGATGTGTCAGCTAAATACTTGGAACTGCATTATGTGACCTGTACAAAGCAATACTAACTCTGCTTGGCCTATAACAAAAGCACATAATACTATCCTACATTCTACCTTACTAAACATTATGATATCATTGCTGTCGTGGGGTACCAGAAGCGATCTGGGCAATCGCAAAACACAATGCCTTTGCAATTTTTTGGAGATCAGGGCCCTGGTTTGGAATGTACATTTTATTTATTTATTTAGTTTTTGTTGACCGGGTAAGTGCACTAGACAAATCCTGCCTATTTTCAGGCACGACCCGGGGGAGGGGGATACAGATGAATGACGACTGACCTTGAACCAGATTAAGTTGTTGGTGGTATTTTTAGTGAATGAGGGAAATTTGGCCAGGACACTGGGGAAATTCCCCTACTCTTTTCGATAAGTGCCATGGGATCTTTAACATCCACCTGAACTACCATCAATCCAGGCCGATGGAACCTCGGTTTAACGTCTCATCGGAAAGACGGTTGTCACAGTGCTATACTGAGACCAGCTATAGACTGGCAGTTGATTGCCAGTCTATAACCTGTCTTGGTATAGGACTGAGACATGTACATTCCACACCAGAGCTATTAATAGCTCCAACTTATAATAACCCTATGTACACTTCCACAGCTGCTCCCTGCATCATATGTCATTCTCGTGATAGTCACGGGAGGTTGTGGGTGTGTCACTAGGGGCTGGTGATTCAAAATGCTGGTGTGAGGGATGCAGGATCTACCAGATAAGTTCTAAATAACTGAAAGCACTCTAAGTTAAAAAAAAATATCTGTGAAAATACTAATTGCGCCCTGCCTCATGCTGAGGTGGGGCCCAATTTTAGGTGGATGTTTCCCTCTAAATAGTCCTGGACCATGCTGGGCTTCCAATATTTCCTATTGCACATATTTACTTCTAATAATGAAGCCCCTATAATGACAGAAAAATTATCATCTTAATCTTATTCTTTGGTAACCAGACACAAATGCCTGTTTTCAGGGGCAGTTTGGGAGCTCTAGGGAGGTTAAGTGACTTGTTAAGAGTCACACAGTATGCAAGTGGAGGTTGCTGGAAACAAACCTAGGTCTGATGGATGTACCAAAGTCATTCACAGCTTATTACTCTAATCTCTATGCTATACTGGCAGTCTATGGTAATAGTACCATTTTGAATGAAAAATTGCAGCTAATGAAGTTAAAGCAATGTTGTGTTTATGGTGGCTGATTTAGTCTAAATGCTGGTGTAGCCACCCCTCCCCCACTGTCCAGGGGCCTTATGGAGAAATAGGGGAGGGAATATCTCTAGCAGCAGACACTTATCCAGACTCAGAGGAAAAAGAGAGCACATACCTGCATGATGCTTACATGGTTCATAGGATGGTCATGGTGCTGCTGCCAAAACTGGGGTGCAGAAACAGAAACCTGGGTTGCAGGAGCAAACTGCAGTTAGCAGCAGGCATCTAAATTCATAAAATCAGCAGGTGGCAGACTGAGGTAGATGTGAAAACAGCAAATTAATTTATTGTGGCCAAATAACAAGAAGACAGCTCCCGGGAGTTGGGGGCGCAGCTTAAGGAAGCAAACAGGTTTTCTTTACTGTGGCACAGTGCCATGGCACCGTACTTTGGTCACAATGTCCTTGATGCTGAGTCCTGCAGAGCCAGGAGGCTCTGAACACATTTTAGACAGCAGCACAGCGAGGCCGACACCAAACACACAGTGGCCTACATTGAAGCAGCTCGAACCATGGCCTGCCTCTCTTCCCTCATTACACTATGTGGTGACATGAACTCACACTGCTGCAGCCCTCCTAAGCTCTTCTCTGCTCATCCTGCACCTTAGGGCCATGGAGCCCAGGCCCTCAGCATCTCCAGACCTAGGAAAGACACAGGCAATCTGAGGGACCACCAGGCTACATTTATCTCTCTCCACAGGCTGTCAAAATAGGAACAAAGTGCCACATGGGAAAGGGAAAGTGGGCTGCCACCACTATCATACCCAGAGACACAGGCTGCCACCACTTCACCACCCCCACCATTCCTACACAACACCAGGTCACTGATAAGGACTAGGCCCAAATCTCACCCTGGTGCCATGGTGCATGCAGGTGGGCCACATTTTCCTCCCTGGGCTACGGGTCTCTTATGGACCCAGTCCCCATACCACGGCAGTTACCTAGGCCACCCATCGCCTCCCAGCAGACTGTTTCACCAAGACGCCAATGCTTGAAACCCCAGGCTGGGGACAATGTGCTTCCAGATATCCTGCTGGCCTCCACCACACAGGCCAAAACCGGACCATTTAATACCCCCCAAGCAGGATGACCCAGCCTGACCAGTGGCAGCCCAGCCCACTAAAGCCAAATAAGGGAAACTGTAAAAGAGGATAGCTATAGTAAGCACTCCCTGGAGGGGGTACTTACACTCTCCCCCCTTTAAACCATTCACCTCCTGGTGAATGGGGCACTTGGCTACCACCATCAAGTGGAAAGGGGGCAGTATATGTGCACTGTCCTGCCCCCCCCAGCAGTGAACTACCAGACAATGGGCATCCTAAATCAGGGATACAGAATCCCATACAATCCCAAGGGCATACTGCAGCCAAAAGTAGGACCCAGCATCAGTTACTAAACACTCCCAAAAGAACAGTCCCCAAAAATGTATGCAACGCCACAAGTTAAACAGGAAAAGCACACGCTGCAGGACATTTAACAGTTCTTTTTTTTTTCCAGTGACCCTAGGGTTTCCCCATCAGACACCACCAGCTCAACAAACATACCCACTCACTCACACAGGCACTTATCAAGCATTCCCAAGGTAAACATATTCCCCTTAAACCACAATCCACACCAACAATCACCCCAGTTAGTGCTCTGCACAGACAGCTACACACATACACCGCATTTGCTACTACTAAAAGGGCACAGTAATTCTTAGTCCAACGACAGCATAATTCCAGATGGCTCAGTCCTTTGAAAGTCCAGGATATAAACTTTCATAAAGGCATGGACTAATCTTTAACATTAACATTCTGTCTGGCTAAACATGCACAAATAACTTTAACAAAAAACAACACTTTTGTTTTTCTCTCAGAAAAGCACACAAAGGGAATAATTTAGAAAAGTCTCACCTACATTTAAGAGTCCAGGAAAGTCCAAGGGGCATAACACTGTCCTGAGCATTCCATTAATCAGTCTAGACAAAAGGTTGCCCTCTAAATGGTGGGCCCACCACCAAGGGGGTAATAAAACTACGGATCTGGTTTTGTGATTTCTTTCCAAAGGAATCGGTGGATACAATATAATATTTGGTGCACCTCCCCATAACATCCTGGAAGAGGGCAAAGTGTTTAAACAAAGTCAGTCCCATCTAGACCAAGGAGTTACATAAGGATCTGGCCCAAGTGATGGTAACGGCTGCAGAGGGTCCAGTTTGGTGGCTCCTCAGGTGCAGCTTGTTCACTGCACCACGGAAAACCCAGTCAGACCTCTTTTCTTCTATTACATCCCAGATTCTCTCAGGGACATAGTGGTAATCTCCTTTAGGGTATTCTGCATGAATTCTCTGACAGACCTGCAACCACTCCAGTATGCTTCTTACACTGGTGTGCTGGGCCATACCCTCTTCTAGCCACACCCTGGAGCGGAAACAGAGGTTTAATGGATCATCAGGTAGCAGGCCATCCATTTTCTCCCTCATGAAGATGCACAGCTGAGGCAGCCCCGGGGTGTTGTCAGGCAAAGTCAGCTGTGGATGTCGATAAGGCTGGGGAATTGGTCTCTCTACCTCTTGATCCCGGTATGCCAGTGGTTTATACAACTGGCCAGGAGGAAGCACAGGAGGTTCTACACAGCCTTTCAGCTCTTCCTCGCCCTTTTTAATGTGGCAGTGGACAAATTCACCCCCTATTGCAAGAAGAAGATAAAAGGTGGTGGCATGGACTGGGTCACCCTTCAACTGCTCACCATGATGTGACAGTGTGATCTCCTCTGGCACTGTGCTAGGGCAACTAGGGCTACCATGGACATGCAAAATTGCAAAGCTGCCAGAAACAAATGTACCTGGGCAATATGACAGGCCAAAGCTGCGTTTCACAAGACACAGCAATCCCAGAGTTTGGGTGATGGGAAGAAGTTCTGGGCCTCAATAAAGAACCTCCTCAGGGCCAGTAAACGATCACCCCCTTCCATGCTCCAACATAAGGGGGAGATCATTATTGAGGATGCTGCCATGGCCAATGTATTCAATGAAGTCTTCTCAGACTGTAGCACAGTCCTCCCCCCAGGATCTACCATACCCCATGGCAGTTTTTCACCCACCAATCTACAGTCCCCCTCGAATTGCTGCCCTAATTTCTACTTCAGACAAGTGATGGTGTCTGAAGCCAGACAGTGCATTATGAGATTCCTTGGGAAAATTTGTATGAGAGGTGATGGTCTTGATATGAAACTGATCAACATCGCACTACCTGAGACTGTTATTTTCATCACCAAGCTGTTCAACCTATCACTCCGCATGTCCTCCTTTCCTTCTGTCTGGAAGTCCGCTCTGGTCACCCCAGTGTTAAAAGGGGGAGACAGAGCACTAGTAGCCAACTACAGACCAATATCAATCCTGTCCCCACTGTCCAAAGTGCTTGAGAGAATCATAGCCAACCAGCTCATGGATCACCTGCTTAAATACAACCTTCTCTGCCCCCAGCAGCTCGGGTTTCACTGATTGCGCCACACAAGCACAGCACTAACTGATTTCACTGGCTATATGCATGAGGCACTTGACCAGGGCAGCTTGGCTGGGGCAATCTTCATTGACCTGACCAAGGCCTTCAACCTTGTCAATCACTAGTTATTGCTCCTTAGGCTAAGTGCCCAAGGACTATCCCCAAATACAGTTAGATGGTTCTCCAGCTACCTGACTGGGCACTCCCAGCAACTAAAAATCAATGGACTCATATCTGAAAATCGCAAAGTCACAGTTGGGGTCCCCCAAGGACCGGGTCTATCCTGGACCCTCTTCTATTCAGCCTCTTCGTGAATAATCTTCTGGCTACCTGCCCAACCTCTGAGACACTGCTTTATGCAGATGACACAGTAATTTTCTCTCATAGTCCCTGCCAAGATACACTCACCAGGAGCCTCCAGCACAACTTTAACCTGATTCAAAGTGGCTCACCAATAGTCTGCTGGTGCTCAACAGCAAAAAGACTAAAACTATGCTATTTGCGGGGCGCCAAAAGAGGAGGCTAACAAAGCCTTTCTAAATTCCCACAACTGTCTCTCCAGCCTTGAGCAGGTGTCCTCATTCCAGTATTTGGGAGTCATCATTGATGAATCCCTTTCCTTCGAAGAGCACATATCCAATCTCACCACTGCCGCTAACAGGAAACTAAGTGCCCTCTATAGGGTTCGGTTCTGCCTTACAACTGAGGCTAGGCTCCAGGCGGTAAGAGGTACAATATTACTAATACTTGACTATGGAAACATGATATATGCTGCTGACACAGACACCAGCCTTTGCAGAATACAGACCTCTCTCAATAAAGCCTGCAGGTTTGTCCTCGGTGCTGATTACCTTTTGCATACATGTAAACTTTATATGAGGATGCAATGGTTCCCTCTTCAAGACCGGATCAAGCTTCATTCCTACATCCTAGGGAAGAAGGTCCTCCTTGGTCTTGCACCTCCTTCTCTACAGGCCTTATTCCAACCAGCCCCGGCCAAGCATGCCACTAGAAGAGTTGCTAAACATGCACTAGCTGTGCCTTTTAGAAAAAAAGCCTTGGGAAAGCAAGCCTTTGCGGTAAGGGCTCCCTCCTAGTTCAGTGCACTCCCTTTCTCTGCTAACAGCCACACAAGCCTTAGCCACTTCAAAACTGAACTAAGAAAATTCATCATGCCCCCTGAGCAGTGCTTCTGCCACCTCAAGCCACCTATGGGCACTAACTCCCCGAAAGCCTGGCCCAGTCCAGATTGCACACTCTATTCCATTGACTATGCTCCCCTTCCCCTACTACCTCCCCTATTGTCTCTCCTGTCTCCCTACACCCCTTTAACCCCCCCACCCCACTATTTACCTCCCTTAACCCTCTAACACCGTGTCCACAACTAGATAACCTGCTGGGTCTTGTCACTCTCTCCCACCTTTCTTCTGTGGCACACCCTAGTTAGACCCAGGCTCATTCTTAGTGCCGCTGCCACTACATACTCACTATTATTCAGTTCCTGTACCTTCCTGACTTTGCACTTTTCCTCCTCCTCATCATGGGTGAGATCCCTTATAATCTAGTGTTCCAAATTTTTGTGAATTCTGTAATACTGTTGACATCACTGTGATACTGTATACTCTATGTATTTAATACTGTTTATTTTGACAATGCCTCACGGCTGCATGTGTTCTCTCCTGTCTTGTTTCCCCCTCCTTTTTATTTTTATTGTATGACAAGGATTCTTCATAAATGAGCTTTTAGCTCAAAGGATGTACTTCCAACTTTCCTAATAAAATAAAAATAAACAAACAGAACCACTGGGGTTAATCTTCTCTACCTGGTTATCAGGTGACTTCTTTCCTGAAGCAGTATCCAGTTTTTCTAAAGTGGTAAAGGCCCTGGCGGGTGGGGAAGCAGGACATGACTCCCTGGGCCCTGGGGAGTCTGCAGATTTTGTAGGCTTCCTACCCCCTCTCCCTCTGCCAAGGAAGGCTCAGGTGCCTCCAGCTAGGAAGGGCTGGGCAGACGGCTGGACCCTTCTTCACCATAAATGTCCTTCTCTTTCTCCTCAGGAGGGGCTTCAGGAGCAGACGGCTCCAGGGGTACAGTATCAGTATCAGATTTACCATCATCCTAAATGTCCAGGCTGCTTGTCGACAGGATGGTAGTGGTTCCCGGGGACACAGAAGGGGACCATGACCACTCTGGCATGTAGGGTAAAAAAAAATAGATATTAGCTACTGGAGGTACTCCTTGAGTGCACAAGGAGCACAAAGGCAAGCGAACCATTCTAATCTTCTGGTAGCTACATGCACACACTTGTCTCAGTGAGCCCCCCTTCCAGGGTTTCTTCAGAGCCAGGACCAAAGCAATGCTGGCACCACTGCAGGTGGATCATTTTCAGGAAGATTTTGTACCATTGCACCTTAAATCTCACAACTGCTGGTGTCTTCATTACTCCTCAGAAAATGTCACTCGAAACAGTCTCCAAACTCTCCTGGGCCCAACCTCAGCAAATCAGCATCCACACAGTCTCATTAACATAGGCTTGCCTATGCAACACTGTCCCCATGGTGGTGCCAAAGCTAGAAAAGTGGCAAATGTCCACAAAATAGTGATGTACAGGAATGGTGCGCACAAAATATGCCAGATCCACAGCGCCACTGCCACAGAACTCCACCGGAACAGTCGTGCAGCTCAAAATGTGTTTGTGTTTCATCCCAGATGAGCCCCCACATTGCAGCCACCCCCTCTCCACTGCCTAGGGACCTGATGGAGAAATGGAGGGGGGGTACTACTGGCAGTAGACACTTATCCAGACACAGAGAAAAAAGATGGCACATACCTGCATGTTGCTCATAGGGTTCATAGGATGGCCGCAGTGCTGTGGCCAAAACTGGGATGCAGAACCGGGAGCCTGGGCTGCAGGAGTGAATTGGAATTAGCAGCAGACACCAAACTCATAAAATCAGCAGGCAGCAGACTGAAGTAGATGTAAAAAAAGCAAATTAATGTATTGTGGTGAAATAACAAGAAGACAGCTCCCGGCAGTTGGGGGCACAGCTTAAGAAACAAACAAGTTTTCTTTACTGTGGCACAGATCTGTGGCACCATACTTGTGGCTGAAATGGCCTTGATACTGAGTCATGCACAGCCAGGAGGCTCTGAACACATTTTAGACAGCAACACAGTCAGGCTCACACCAAACACACCACGACCTACATTGAAGCAGCTCGAACCATGGCAGACTGCTTTTTCCTTATTACACTATGCAGTGGCACAAACTCACAGTGCTGCAGCTCTCCTAAGCTCTTCTCCACTCATCTTAAAACTTAGGGCCATGGAGCCTGTGCCCTCGACATTCCCAGACCTAGAAAAAGCACAGACAATCCCAGGGACCCACCGGGCTACCTTTATCTCTCCCCACAGGATGTCAAAACAGGAATGGAGTGCCACACAGGTATGGGGAAGGCATGTTGCCACCACTGCCATACCCCGAGACGTAGGCTGCCACCACTGCATCACCTCCACCGTTCCTACACACCACCAGGCCACTAATAAGGAATAGGCCCAAATCCCACCCCAATGCCATGGTGCACACAGGTGGGACACATTTTCCTCCCTGGGCTGCAGCTCCCTTATAGACCCAGTCCCCATAATGCCACAGATACCTAGGCCACCTACCAGCCCTGAGAGGACTGTTTCATCAGAATCCCAAGGCCTGAAACCCCGGGCTGGGGCCAGTGCCCTAGCCCACACTGGTGAGCTTGCAGTTCTCTCACTGGCCTCCACCACACAGGCCAAATCTGGACCATTAACCCCCAACCCCGGCAGGCTGGCCCCACCCAAATAGTGGGCAGCCCAGCCTACTAAAGCCAAACAAGGGAAATGGGAGGAGAGGGTAACTATATTAAGCACTCCCCAGAGGGGGTGCTTATACTGGGTGCTGAAATACTTGCTGTAATCACAGTGGCCGGATAGTGCACTGCCAAGCAAAGGCAGAAAATCGCAGGAATGGTGCCTTATATATATCAGCTCTTCCCATGAAGTGTTATGATATAGTCAATGACTCTCTAACAAAATAAATCATATACTAAAAGCATTCCTTAAATAATTAACAGATCAAATATTGTGTGGCTCTAAAGTTATAACTAATTCAGTGCAACTCTGACCCAAGTCCCACCAGGGCCTCTGGACAAAGCAAGAAATACTAAGGTTCAAAAAACTAATATGTTGGTACATAATGCAGTGTATTCTTGCATGTGTGGATAAGTAGCACATAGAAATGGCCTAACTTACTGTTCTAATAGAACATATATTAGAAGACATTCTCCTGATTATATTTTGACCGAGATTAGTCATAGTTTTTTAAAACAAAGACAAAATTGGTCGACTGCTTATAATCCATAATACATAAACAGTATGAACCTAAATAACTTGTATAATTCTCAGATATCATTTAAATGTATTCTTCAGAATATGCACTAATTGTTAGCAGTTGAACAAATTAGATAAACCCATATACAAGTGTTCTAGCACATTAAGGACATTTGCCAGGGCAACACTGCTCCCCGCTGTGGGCATATCTCCCAAAGGGTGGGGAGAACATGACACCCTAGGCATTGAGGGTAGCACATAGAAACATAGAAACATAGAATTTGACGGCAGATAAGGACCGCTTGGCCCACCCAGTCTGCCCATTTCCCAACCTACTGGATAAGCTGCAGATCCTAGTTAACCAGCAGCCTACTTCTTCTTACCCCCACCCCCCAGAATTGCCTTATGACTGTCCCATGCATGCTTGAATTCCACCACTGATTTTGACTCCACAACCTCCTCCAGAAGGCCGTTCCATGCATCCACAACCCTCTCTGTGAAAAAATACTTCCTTAAATTACCTCTGAGCCCCCCCCCATCTTCAAATTGTGCCCTCTTGTTCTTGCACACCTCTTTTTTTGAAAGATGCTACCCTCTTGGACTTTGTTGATTCCCTTGAGGTACTTGAAAGTTTCTATCATGTCCCCCCTCTCCCTCCTTTCCTCGAGGCTATACATATTAAGCTCCTTAAGTCTCTCTTCATATGTCTTTCGTGCAGACCCTGCACCATTTTAGTTGCCCTCCTCTGGACAGCTTCCATCCTGTCTATGTCTTTACGGAGATTGGGTCTCCAGAACTGCACACAGTACTCCAGATGGGGTCTCACCAGCTGTCTGTACAGAGGGATAATAACTTCCTGTTTTCTACTGGTGATGCCTCTCCCTATGCATCCCAGTAACCCCCCAGCCCTCCTTGCTGCCCTCTCACATTGCTTGCCCACCTTTAGGTCATCTGATATGACTACCCCCAGGTCCCTTTCCATTTTTGTTGTTGTTAGTATCTCACCCCCCATTGTGTACTTTTCCCCTGGGTTTTTGTTTCCCAGGTGCATTACCTTGCACTTCTTAGCACTGAATAGCACAAGGTTAGCACAAGCACCTTAGCACAAGGTTTAAAGGTGACTTGGTGTGGTCCAGGCAGGACCTCAGGTACCCTCTCTGCTGCCCCCCCCAGAGGGTTGGAGCATCAGAGCAGGTATAAGTGTGAAGCTGGCCCTAAGGAGACCAGTAAGTGGGACCCCTGGGAGGGTGCAAGAATTCTAGGGGTACACCCCTTAAGGCATGCTCTGTGATGGCTTTCGGGCCTGGAGGAATTCCCTAAAGATGGGCTGCAGCTGGACAGCTAAGCAGGATGACTATAAGGAAAGGGGACTGCCATCCAGAGGGAGAAGAATGGAAGTCTGTGCAATGCTGAGCCAGTGGGTACAAATAAAAGGTGTTATTTGGGAAAACGAGAAGCGCTCAAAAGTGTCTTTGGGCCAAGATGGCTGCAATACCTTTTATGGCAAGGGAAATCCTTTCGGTGGGCTGTGGATTCTGGTGTCAGCAGAAGCTCCAGCTGATGTGGTTCTGTGGGATAAAGTGGTAGCATTTGGACTTCCAGTGTGCCAGGGCATGGCAGTAAATAGCCAGTCTTGTGTCCAGTAGTACAATAATGACTCTGGACAGTACTGTATCGTGCCAGCATGCTGTTCTGTCCTCATATAAAAGAAACCCTTTTTAAGATCCATGCCAAGGCCACTGTGTGAGAATGTAAGGGGAGTGGAGACTACATTTATACTGAAACTGCATTTATTAAAGAAGGATAAATGCAGTTTCATAGCATTTGAAAATAGTAAGCAAAGCACAACCTCTTCTGATTCATTAATCCTGCTCTCGGAATCCTAAAATGGCTGCCATGATGATGTCACACATGAGAAAGATGCTAGCTATGCAGATGTATCTTAGCTCTACTGACCATATTCAAATGTGAATAACTTTAATGTAAAAAATGATAGCATGGTACTGTAAGCACGAAAGTTGTTCAGCACGAAAATATCTACAAAATGAGTGGTGTTTCATTTATAGATACCTTTTAGTTTTTTTTTTGTAAAATTAGCAAATAAAAAGCATCATAAAATTCAATTTACATACTAACATACTAAAACGCCAGCAGAATAAGCCTAATGATCTTAAGTGTCTGCTCGTTTGGTCAGCCCCCACCCTGGGAGCTGACCTTACTGCCCCCCTCACCCTCTCTGGCTTCACCCTTCCCAGTCCCAGATATTCCTGCTGCACAGGACTTTGCTTCCAGAACAACCCTTCCCCTGTACCTGTCCCACCCCCTCTTGAACCCCTCCACCGTCTCTGCCTCCATCAGCCCCCTGGGCAGCGTATTCCATGGCTCCACCACCCTCTCAGTGAAGTTGGACCTCCTCCTTTCTCCCCTGAATCCCCCCCTCTAGCTTCCACCATGCCCTCTAGTTGCCCCCCTCCTTTTTCGGAGCACCCGGACTGCTCCTCCACTATTTAACCCCTTCATGTACCTGAAGACCTCTATCATGTCCCCCCCGTCCCTTCTCTCTTCCAATGTGTACATATTTAGCTCTTTGAACCTCTCCCCATAAGTTCTGTCCCCCAGGCCCCAGATCATTTTGGTTGCCCTCCTCTGGACCCTCTCCAAGAGTTCAATTTCTTGTCACTTTTTCAACAGACAAATGCAAATAACTTTAAAACAAAAAATGATAGCATGGTACTGTAAGCATGACATTTGTTCAGCAAACAATATCTACAAAATGAGTGGTGTTTCATTTATAGATACCTTTTAGTTTTATTTTTTTAAATTAGCCAAAAAAAAGCAGCAGAAAATTCAATTTCTTGTCACTTTTTCAATAAACAAATGCAAATAACTATAAAACAAAAAATGATAGCATGGTACTGTGAGCATGACATTCGTTCAGTACAAAAATACAAAATGAGTGGTGTTTCATTTATATATGCAGCACATTTTAGTTTTTCATAATTAGAAAAAAAACAGCAGAAAATTTAATTTTGTTCACCTTTTGCAAAAAAACAAATGGAAATAGCTTTAAAGCAAAATATGATAGCGTGGTACTTTGAGCACAAACATTGTTCAGTTCAAAGATTTCTATCAAATGAGTGGTGTTTCATTTATAGATACCTTTTAGATTTTTTATAATCAGCAAAAAATTGTAGCAAATTAAATATTTTTCACTTTTTCTAAGTATGACTTAAATGGAATATGGTACCTCTCTACTGGAAATATTGTTGATACTTTTTGTTCTCATGCCAATTGACCTGATGACATCACTTCCAGGACCATCTCAAAAATGAGCTTGCTCAATGGTGTTCACCTTGCTACATAAAGATTGTGATTGATTGATTGATGACATCACTTGTGACTTAGCTACTCATGATGTCATCGGGTCAATTGGCACTCAAACAGAAAATATCAACAATATTTCCAGTAGGTGGGTAGCATATCCCTTTTATATTCTTTGCAAAAATATTCATTAATGCATCAATTTGAGTTGCTATTAAAGTGGCAATAAAATGGAAATGTGATGTTAGGTTTTCAACACTAATGCCACATTTCCCCCCAAGCAGCCAAAGGGGGCAAGGCAGCACAAGCAACCACAGACATCCATCGTCAGGTAAGACAAACAACATATACCTCTTTTCAAATGACATAAGAGACATCCATCATCATGGTTAAGTGCTTCTGTACCCATGGATACACATGCACACTTGCACACCACCTCGGGAGTGCACTAAAGAAATTCCCTTAGGATCATACTATAAATTGTAAGCAAGGAATAACACATGACAGGGTGTGAAGCAATGCTAACTTACTGCATGCCCAAGGTGGGTTGTGAGGCATGAGGCATAGCTGAATACCTTCAATCACCTGGGAAGTGCAGTACAGTATGTGCCAAATTAAACAGATATACTTGTAGCGGATGTCCTCTTCTAACAGATGATCCCTCCTAGCCAAAAGCCATTTACTATTGGGCTCAGTGATTGTCACCTTATTAAGCAAACCTGTAATTCTGCATTTAACGACTGCTGGGTAGCCAATTAACTGCTCCCTTGGCACCTCATACAGGTGCTAATGATCTGTATTCAGCTGCCGTTAACTCCTAACACCTTTCTTAAACTTTCTTATCCTTTGTTTTACCAACTAACGAAGAATGCTGCTTTAATTGCATTGGTGCACAGGCATATGGATCAACTTGGGGTGTTAAGAACGTTTCAAACAATCATGGAGAGGTTCAGTACCATAGGTAATTTGGGAAAAGGTGGACTTGAGTGACAAGTGACGGGGGGGAGGTAACAGCAGGAGCACTCAGTGTCTTACCAGGCAGGGATGTGTCTTTTTTAAGTAAATCTCTGCATAAAATCTGTGTTTCTGTGCATCACATTCTGCAACAGAAATTCCTTCCATTCTATAGGAATGGTACTCAAAACAGCAGACAAACTGACACTCAGCAGGAGCAGGTAACAGGGGTGGGCTATATACCTGTAAATCCATTGGGAGACAAGTACAGTCCATGGAACTTGTCTGAGGCACAAGGGTTGAGAAACAGCATTCTTCGACAGCACATTCACCTCCATCTTCTTTTTAGCCACGCCACCCATCCCATCCCATCTTGAGATCCTGACCCACTGTGGCATATGCGTAGTTATGGTATAAGGAAACTAGGAGCGTTGTTTAAAAAAAAAACTAATCTAAACCTACAGAACAGTATGGCAGGCAAGAATCGAGATCAGGAAAGGCAGTTTCAACCATCAGGTTTCAGGGTTAAGCATGGCGGGGGAAGGAAGCGTCATCTTTCATCTGTTCTGAGATCTCTCACTTTAGAGCTAACAATGTAATGGATGTCATTTGTAATGGACGCAACACAGAATGTCAAACTAGTCCGTTACAAATGGTGCATACTGTATATGATTCCTATAGGTTGTGAAGCACGATGTTGTAAGAGGACTAAACCTCACTTTCAGGTCCTTGGCAATATTGAGAATGCAAATAATCACAAACAAGTTGCATTCGAGTAATAAACAAGTTTATTACTACAAAAGGGATAAATCACAGTTGCCCTAAGCAGTTCTTACCAATACAAACTGGGAGCCAATGCTAAGCGTTCCCTACACCTCGAGGTTTCTCTGTAGTCTCTTGGGATCTCTCGGGTCTCCGAGGTGTAAAGCCTGTGCATAACATTATATACCTGTGATAATTACTATAGTTACCAAAAGATAGAAACATTTCTAGTTACAGAGATGAGCCCTATTGGCTAAATTAGAGGTGGCTCCATGGTCCAAGATAACATTATATAATTCTGTAAAGTCATCAGTTTTAGAACAAAGACGTTCTTATACAGAGTCTTACATAACAAGGTGTAGTGGTGTACATCACCAAAGGATGTCAATGTTGCCTTACACATTATAATTACTTCAAGGACAGGTGTCTTGGCATCTGACAAGTAAGAAGCAGACAGAAAATACATGGTATAATGTGTGTGCTTTAGCAAGCAAAGTGGATTATAACAATATGCATTATATACTGACATCTACTCTTATACGGTAGACGCCTCTTAGCCCTATGTATTAGTATAGCTTATGCCTAAACATCAGCTGTCTACAGTGTACCCCTGAGGGCATCAATTACGGTGCAGGGACCTCATGTAAAAATTCCCCTCCTTGTTGCCTCCAAGGGCAACACAGGCAAATCCAAGGAATGGGCAGGAGCAGTGGTCATTTACAAACCTGAGGAGCGGGCTTTGTAAAGGAACTCAAGCTGCTCACGGTGTTGGCACAGTGTACGTCGTAGGCAGCAGAGCATAATAATCAAAGTAAATATTAAAAATGCTTGTATTATAACAAAACCTTTAAAAGTAATTTCTAACCAGGTGTTAGTCAATGCATTATTCATATCTCCATCATTGATCAAGTCAAGAACAGCTTCAATGGCTTTGGTTATATTATTGCTGATGTGGATGAGGTGTGTGTCCTTTCTATCTAAAATGGATTTCAGTGTAAGTGTAAGTGGATCTATGTGTACATTAAAGTATGGTAGGTATTCTGACAGTGTAAGTAAGTAATCTGGGTTACCATCAATAATATCTGCATCCATAAGGGGAATGGGAATGATAACGGTATGTCCAATAACAGTTTTTTGATGGGGAACAAAACAGAGGTTTGGGGTAATCAATTGGACAAGTAACAGAACCATATGTATAAGTTTTGTAGTTAGTAACAATACAGTACTCTCTGTCAGAGTTTTACTGTGAGCACACAGTAGGTAGTCTCCATTTTGGCAACTGGACAGGGCATGTGTAGGTCATCTTCAAAATCCGTGTTGACAGGCGATGAGCTTCCTCACGATAGGACTGATAGAGCTGATCTGGTGACAGAGTCGAGTCAAAAGAGTTGGTGCCATTCTCAGTGATGTCATTATCCATGGTGAAAGTCCAATCAATGCTGTCTGGAGAGTAGCCACAAACAGGGCATATGACATCAAACACATCACATCAGCACAAGTAGATGTATTGCTTTTTCGCACAGCAGTCCGTGCGCTGTGCCACCCAGGCATCCAAGAAGGAGTGGTAGACCAGTAGAGGTGGTAGATCCAGGCGTTCTCTGTAGATGTCATCATCCAAATGCCCAATTGAATGCACCAGTGCCAGCTTGTCGAACAAGGCTGTGGTGGGATCAAAACGTGGCAAGGAGACAGTAAAAGAGACAAACATGGTATCTGTTATGGAACATTTCTTGGTAGAAAAACAAGGACCAGTATTAGGGTATCTGGTCACAAACCCCAAGTTTCTTGCTGTGGAGAGAGGAATAGACAAAGTCTGTTGCATACATAAAGAAACACAAGTTGAAAGTTTGCATTTAGGACAATACCATTTGGAAATGCGTCTATCATGTATTATGTCAGGGATTCTTCCAGTTTTTAAATCATGGAAGAGGTTGTTGATGGTAGTGAGGATGTATGAACCATATGCAGAACAAAGTATTTCCCTACCAATGTATTGTCTTCCAGCTTCTCTATTGTTCTGTTGTATGAGTGTGTTAATCTTATCTTTTGAATCAGTAAATGCTTTTGCAATGTTGTGCATGTTGTATACAGTGAATCTTTCTTCCTGACTAAGACCATCCACACCATGCAATAATGGTGGCAAAATATTATTAACCAAACCAGTGGAGAATTTCGCAGAGTGACTTTTGATAGCAGCAATGTCTGCTTTGTTCCAAATGGACATAGCAGTACCAGAAAGACCTGTGACAGTACCTGTAGCACCTGTAACATCAGAACTGTCAACTTCACGTTTACTACATTTATTATCAAGAGTACCAGGAGGGAATTTCCTCCTAAAATTACCTCTATGTTCAGTAGAATAAACCCCAGTAAAGGAATCCTTAGTACAAATCTGAAATGCAGCTAAACTATCAAGCAATAATGTACTATAAAATGCAGATGTATTAGTATTGTGACACATACCAAATTCTTTCATGTTCCAGTAAGTAAGATTAAACAAAACAGGTATATGCATAAACTGTAGATTATTAATCAAGGAACCTGGGAGGGCAGTGGCCGTGAGACCACTACGGGGACCAGGGTTATGTTTGGGACATTCCAAAAGCTGTTTTTCAGTGGGAGATGAAACAGAGAGATACATGGCTGCAGAGGCCATGTGGTGTACAGAACAGAATCTGCGGGCAGAATCTTTGGAAAGAGAGTTACAATAGGAAGGATCAATTAGAGCAGTAATGTTGTACAAACCAGAATGTCTCAATGCAGTTTGTAACAAGGACAGCGAACCATTTGGGGATAATTTACCGTTGGTCCAACCCTGAAAAGTTCCCTTGGAGAGTTTGGCCACAGGGAGAATTTGTCCTTGTGATGTGGTTTGCCACTCAATTTCAAGGGTTGATTTATCAGGAGCAATGACCGAGGCAGTGAGGTAAGCATCGGAACCTTCCTGGACAGTAATCATAGTTTCTGGTATTTTGATGGAAACTCCCTCTGGGGATGCTGGAGGATCCAGTTGTCGAAGGAGGTCCGGTACCATGCCTTGGGCACAAGAGATCACTCCTGCAAGGAGGAGAGATAGGAACAAGATAGCCATCTTGTCAGTATATATGAAAAGGAGGATCAAAGATTAGTATATTAGTACAATTCCACCCAATGGGGTTTGGAAAAGTAAGTTTAAGTTCCTATGTACAGTTTCAGTTGGTTTGCATGTAACCATTTGTCAGTCAATTTATTGTTGTGGAGGAGTCTAACTTGATAGACTGCTGGACTGAGCTTGTTGACAATGGGGTACGGGCCTTCCCATTTATTGAAGAAGGAGTGGGTGGGATGTGCAAATCGAAGTACCATTTCCTGATCTCCAACTTGCCAATCCAGTTCTTGTGCGTGTTTGTCAAACTGTATTCTGGATTGTTGCTGGGCTTTGCCCATGCAGTTTACAGTGTACAAGTGTGTGTGTGTATGAGATCTTTTCTGAGTTTTTCCACATACTGGTCCACAGACACTCTGTCTGCAGTGGGGGTGTGCAGCTCAAACAACAAATGTTCAGGTAACCTCATCTGTCTTCCAGTCATCACCTCAAAGGGTGTGAGCTGAATGGTGGCCGAGGGCGTACTCCTAATTGCCATAAGGAGTAAAGGCAATAGGGAATCCCAAGTCTTGGGATTGTCCTCTATGAATTTGGAAAGCATTTGCTTAATCCATCTGTTGGCCCTTTCTACTTGACCTGAGGATTGAGGGTGATATGGTATGTGGAACTTTTGCTGAACCCCAAGGAGTTCAAGGGACTCCTTCATCAACTCACCTGTAAAACTGGTTCCTTTGTCGGAGTCTACCTTGAGAGGCAGGCCCCACCTGGAGAAAATATGTTCTACCAGGATTTTGGCAGTTGTCTTTGCAGTGCATGTCTTAGTGGGGAAAGCCTCAACCCACTTAGAGAATAAGTTGGTTACCACAAGAGCATACTTGTTGTTTCTACTGGTATTGGTCAAAGGACCAATAAAGTCAATTTGGATGGCATGCCAAGGGCCAGTGTGTCTTTGTGGTAAAAGTTTGGCATTTCATTTTGTAGGTATTGGGTTGTTTTGTGCACAGACGAGGCAATTGTCAATGTATTGTTTAACATCTTTGGTGATACCAGGCCACCAAGCGGTGGTCTTGAGACGTTGGAGGATGTTTTCTGTTCCTTGGTGTCCACCAGTAGGAGTATCATGTACTTGGTGCAAAATTCGGATCTCAAATGTCTGGGTACTACCCGCAGTTTGGTGGTAGTATCCTCTGGTTGAAATCAGATGAGTTTGTCATCAGGGGATAAGTGTAACTTACCTTCATGTCTGAGATAGGGATTATGTGTAAGAGTCTTTGTTCAGTACCTTTATCAAGGAATCTGAATACTTCTTTGAGTTCAGTGTCCAAATGCTGGGCTGCTGAGAGGTCCAGGGGAGAAAAAGACTTAGTTTTCTTTTTAAGGGCTGCAACATGTACAGCTGCATTGGCTTCTGGATGATCCATCATCCAGATGTCCCCCCCTCGGGCCCCTTCCTTAGCAAGGGTGTCTGCTGTGTCATTGAATGCATGGTAGGGATCTTGTAGAGAGTGAGCTTTAACTTTGTGTACATAAAGTTTGTGTGTGTATTTCTGTGCTAATGCATGTATATATATTACTAATTCTTTGTATTTCACTGGACTGCCATCAGAGGAGAGGAAGGAGTTCTTCTTCCAGAAAGGGAGAAATTCTGTAAGAGAGCAACAAACCCAATTAGAGTCTGTAAAAATGATGGTATCCTGAGTTCCATGTTGGATAAACTCAAGTGCACAGGCCACCGCTGCCATCTCTGCATATTGTGATGAAGTCACACTGCAACGTTTAGATATCTTGACAGTGTTCCCATAGGGGTAAACCACCAAAATACCCATCCCTGCAATCTGTTCTCCCTGGTAGTATGATGCTGAACCATCAGTGAAAATACGACACAAGGAGGTGCTTTCCAGTATCTCTGTGAGCAGGGAGGAATGGACCCGGATCTGGGAGGTCAGGTGACTGCAGTGTACAGTCATGGGGTTCTCCCTGAAAAAGAAGACCATGAGCTAGTAGAGATGGAACTTTGGTCTGGTGGACCTGGATATCTCTGTCCTGGAGGAGGAGTGACCAATGTGTCAGCCTAGTGTTGGAGACTGACCCATCCTTCACTCTATCTGAGAGCAGAAAGGTAGTCGGAGTGTGATTGGTGTTGAGAATCAGTGGTGAGTACCCAATGATATACAAGAAGTGCTTGACAGTCCAGTAGGTGGCCAGAAGGTTCCTTTCACAAAGGCTGTATTTCTGTTCCACTGGGGTCAAGAGCTGCGATGCATATGCAATAGGTCTCAAGGTGCCATGCACCTTCTGGGCCAGCACTGCTGACATGGCGATGTCAGAGGTGGCACACTCCAGATGGAATGGTAGTGCTGGATTGGGGTTTACCAGTGCTGGGACGGAGGCCAAAGCCTGCTTCAGTAACATCACAGCCTGGGTATGAACAGGGCCCCAATTCCATGGAACATCCTTTCTGAGTAGGTCATACAGAGGAGCAGCTTTCTGAGCAAAATTACAAATAAAATCTCTGGAGTAATTCACCATACCTAGAAACTGTCGAAGAGTTGCCACACTGGTGGGTAATGGCAAGTCTTGTAATCCCTGTATCTTTTTCCAAGTGGGGCTCTGGCCTTGGTCAGTTATTTTCAATCCCAGAAAGAGTACTTCTTTCTGACATAATTGTGCTTTTTCAGGATTGCATTTCAAACCTGCTCTCTGAATGAGAGTCAATAGTTCGTCCAAGAGATCTAAATGTTGTTCCTGTGTGGCCGTGGCCAACAACAGGTCATCTACATATTGTAAGAGACATTGGGGAGCTGAGAAACTCTGTAAGGCATCCATCATATGGAGATGGAAGAGGGATGGACTGTTATGGAATCCCTGTGGCAAGCAAGTCCACGTGTACTGTCCTTCAAATGTGAAGGCAAACTTATATTGACTCATAAGGGCCAATGGTAATGACCAAAAAACATTGGAAATATCCAAGGCACTGAACCATTTTTGATCCGGTGTTAAAAGTCGAAGCGCATCTGGTGCCGATGCCACAGTTGGGGAACAACTGGGGGTGACCTGATTCAGTTTCCTGTAGTCAATAGCAAGTCTCCAGGTGCCTGTGGGTTTTTTCACGGGCCAAACGGGAGAGTTGGCGGTGGAAACACAGGTTCTAATTACTCCTTGCTTAAGGAGTGATTTAATTGTTTCCCTGAGAGAGGGAAGGCTTCAGTGGGAAACGGGTATTGCCTTTGTCTTTCATGTGCTGGTCCTGGCACCTCGATGACAGTATGCATTCTGCCACAGTCATGCTTATTAACTGCAAACGCTTCCAGATGTCGTTGCAGAATAGGTAGGAGTTTTGGAAAAAGTTCATGGTTCTTGAACAAATCTATGACACCGTACTCTTTGTTGTTGATAGATATTGTTGCCACAGCATGTGAGTCAGGAATTAAGACAGTATGGTATTGACCCTGGATCTGTATCAGCAGCATATTAGCTAGATCCACCACACAACCGTGTGGTGCAAGAAAGTCAATCCCAATGACACTAGGATGATCATGCAACACCATTAGTTGGAACGCATGTGAGGCCTTCAAATGGCCTAGCTCTACTGGTAAGGGTAGAGAACAGTATGCAGGTAGCCTAGTACCATCAACTCCTGACTTATTGGTCTTTCATCCAGTAGACCAAGGGGACGTGTCCGGGTGTTCATCGTGTAACACAGATATAGCTGCACCTGTATCCAATAAGACAATTAGTTGGCAGCCCCTGACCTCAGCCTTGGTGCAGGGCCTTCTGTTTGTATCCAAGACCAGCTTGTTTACAATGCGGACTGGGGCCTGTAATTGTCAATCTGTATTGCTAGAGGCATGCAGGGGCTGGGCCTGACTTGCATGAATGACTTCACAATGTTGCACTGATGCAATATAGGGAGGAGCTTCTGGGTTCAGGCTAGTGTGAGCCTAAGAGCTCGTACTTTCGGTATCTCCATGACCAGTAGTGGCATGTGTCATCGGTTGTACTGCTGCAAGGGTCTGTACAGGAACAGCGTCCGCTACAGAGCGCACTTGCCTCAGAAGCTCTCGAAATTTCTGGTTTTCTTCGGCTATCTCCTTATATGAGGGACCCGATCTTTGTAATGGTTTCCCTCTGCCCTTGTGCTTTCTGTTTTTAGACCAATTACGGTTCCCACTCCACTGTTGTTGTTGGCCTTGTTGGGGGTTTTGTTGGTTGATAGCTAGAGGGGCCGATGGATGTTTGGGCTGCTGTTGTTGGGCCTGCCCTTCCACAGTATAGTGTGTCACGGTCCCGGAGGCGGGTTCCATGGCAGCAACTTTTTTGGAACCGGAACCCAAATCACGGATGTACAGTTGATACACCCTCTTGGTTTTCTGAAGAATATCGGCAAACCTATCCATATTTAGGTATGTGGTTGGCTCTACCTTCTCTCTCATGGCTGGGATCATGTTCCTAAGGAACAAGGTTTTATATTTAATAAGATCTACATCCACAGCTTCTTGTGCCAGATGCTTCCTTGCTTGGTAGGCCATCCAGAGTCTCTGGTGGTAGGTCACTGGGCTTTCTTTCACATTTTGCTTCACGTGGTATGCCAGCATTACTCCCACTACACCTGGGCTACGAGCGGAGATAAGCTCAGCTGCAACCTCGTCAAAGGTGGCGCTCCCATCCTGGTGAACTGCTTCAGGGAGTTTGGCCCATAAACCAGGAACGATGGTCTGGCATAGTATTTGGACCTGATATTCTGCAGCGAGGCTGAGCATCTCGCATTTGGAGAGTACCTTTTCCAAGTGACAGCTGAGATTGTCGGACGGGCTCATCCGACCAATACTGTCAGCAATTTGCTGAACGGAGTAGGCCATTTGTAGGGGATTAGTCGGTGGTCGATCAGGCAGAGCTAACGCATCTTGCGCACTGTCCAATGCTGCGTGAGCTGCAGCTTCAGCTGCAGTACGAACAACACCTTCCTGAGTGCCAGCCTCCTGGAAAATTTGTTGGATCTGACTTTTAATGGCTTTCATACTTCTTTCAGGAACAGGAACATTACCTAATGTTCTATCAATCATGGTTTCAATCTCTTGCTTGTCTTCCACACCAATAACGGCTACCGGAGGCACCGTCAGGACCAGGCTTGGGCCTGCTCCCCCCTATCATAGGCGCTGCCATGATAGCATTTCCCATGATGAGCGTCACGACGTCGCTGACGTGTGACCTGGGGAGTAAGGGGCGGGGACCCGCCATGCTGTGGATGGCTGGGTGGGGAATCTGGGCCATAGTAGGGGCATGACTGGGTGTTGTATTGTGAAATGTCATCATCAAATAGCTCCCCTTCTGATGATGAGTGAAAGGCAGGGGCTACGCCACCCATTGCCTTAACATGGCCAGCCAAAACCTCTAGCTGATGGCGCAGCTTATCCATCTTAGCTTTACATTCATCATGATTCACACTTGCAACATCCATATCAACCTGATCCTGCTTCTGCTTTTGCAAAACATGGTACGCGGCGCTCAATTCACGATTGTCCCTATAGGCTATTTCTAAATCATTACGTACCAGATTGATCTCGTCCTGAAGCTCACCCATCTCGTCACTCAACTGTGCGTTCGCAGCACTCAACAAATCATTCATCTGCACAACTTGACTTTTATCCTGTCTCAAACTTTCACACTCCTGTTTTAGAGTACACATTTCTTGTTCACCAGCCTGTGCTGAATGATGCAATAGTGAATCCTTTTCATTTCGCAGAGATTGGAGTTCTGACTCCAGATTCTGCTGTGTACGAACACATTCTGTTTCCTGTAAACCCATCTCTTGCTTAAGAGATGCGATCTGCAGATCAAGGATATGAAACCTTGCTTCGGAGGCTTCCAGAGCAGTGTAGAGAGCAGCAACCATCAACCCTTTAGCACATCGCTTATTGGTGGATTGTCGCGTCTCTGCATACTGGGTTGAAATCCCCAGTACCGGGTTTTTGGATTGACTTGCATCCAGCGCGAAGTCAGCCCATCCTCCATGGGAGGTAAGGAAGTTAGAGACATCGAGTCTCAGTTCTGCGCAGATATCTGATACTGTGGCCATTGTGTGGGAGGGAATGAAAATTCAAACTGTGAAAAAGACAGCGTGTTGCGTATTGATCCACAACACAAGTACTTTATACACAGCCGGGCTACTGTATAAGTTGTAGGCTTGCAACTCAAAGCTGCTGTGGAGTGGGTCAAGACGGCATCAACCACACCCAAAAAAGTCAGCCAGACTTTACAAAGATCTACAAACTGGTAAAAAGAATGGGAGAGGTGATACGGGAGTGCACACCTACAATTCCCGTGGGGAAGGGAGAAGTTACAGCAACAAGTGAAAACTTGCAAACACCGAATATTGTCTTCACACGGTCACCAATTTGTAAGAGGACTAAACCTCACTTTCAGGTTCTTGGCAATATTGGGAATGCAAATAATCACAAACAAGTTGCATTCGAGTAATAAACAAGTTTATTACTACAAAAGGGATAAATCACAGTTGCCCTAAGCAGTTCTTACCAATACGAACCGGGAGCCAATGCTAAGCGTTCCCTACACCTCGAGGTTTCTCTGTAGTCTCTTGGGATCTCTCGGATCTCCGAGGTATAAAGCCTGTGCATAACATTATATACCTGTGATAATTACTATAGTTACCAAAAGATAGAAACATTTCTAGTTACAGAGATGAGCCCTATTGGCTAAATTAGAGGTGGCTCCACGGTCCAAGATAACATTATATAATTCTGTAAAGTCATCAGTTTTAGAACAAAGATGTTCTTATATAGAGTCTTACATAACAAGGTGTAGTGGTGTACATCACCAAAGGATGGCAATGTTGCCTTACACATTATAATTACTTTAAGGACAGGCGTCTTGGCATCTGACAAGTAAGAAGCAGACAGAAAATACATGGTATAATGTGTGTGCTTTAGCAAGCAAAGTGGATTATAACAATATGCATTATATACTGACATCTACTCTTATACGGTAGACGCCTCTTAGCCCTATGTATTAGTATAGCTTATGCCTAAACATCAGCTGTCTACAGTGTACCCCTGAGGGCATCAATTAGGGTGCAGGGACCTCGTGTAACAATGTGCAGCTGAGTGCCTTCAGCCACCTGGGAAATACGATATAAAATTCCCATAGGATCACATTGTAAATTGTAAGTAAGCAATAGTACTTGTCAGAGTGCACAGCAATGCTAAATTTCTGCATGCCCAAGGTGGGCTGTGAGGTATGAGGTGCAGCTGAGCACCATCAACCACCTGGGAAGTGCTGATGTCTTCACTCAGGTGCTGTAGGCACCTATGCTGCCATGAAAGCGCATGCTAAGGATGTGGGAGAGTCAGCAGGTTGCTGCTCTGAGGCTTCTTTGCCTGGAAACAGAGGTAACATTCTAACTTAAATGGCACACAGCTGAATGACAGAAGATGAAATCAAAAAAGGGAAACAGCAGCAGAGCAAGATGTAGCTCTGGGTACTATGGAGAAGGCAATTTTCATGTGCTCTGACTAAATACAAGGAAGAAAGGGAAGTGTTGGTGGGTGGCTGCATGAGAAATGCAGCATGCCCTAGATCACTTTGCCTGATAACCCCCGAACCCCCGTGCAGGGGGCTCTGTTCCCCAGCAGACCTCACTCTAATTATAATCAACTCCAAGTTGGGGTTGATTTAGGGAGAGGGTGCAGAACCAGGAGAAAGTATGACTCTGTGTCTGGTGCACCAATACTGTGACCTGTCAATGAACTGTTGATTTTGTTGGCAGTGATGTAGGTTGCTGTATTGGAGTCACTGTTGAGGGGCATACTCAACAGTTTTGTACCCACTCCCACCATTGGGAAGGTGGGAGCTTGGAGCTATTTGAAGAGCAAATTGCAGTTTGGTTAATTGGAGCAGGGCACGAGAACAAAAAATATCAACTATATTTCCAATAGGGCAGTAGCATATTCCATTTATGCCATACCTTCAAAAAAGTAAAAACAAAATTAATTTCCTGCCATTTTTTGCTGATTATAAAAAAAATGAAAGGTATCTATAAATGAAAAACCACTAATTTGGTAGATATTTTTGTGCTGAACAACTTTTGTGCTCAAAGTACCATACTACCAGTTTTCATTTTAAAGCTATTTGCATTTGTTTGTTGCAAAAAGTTAAACGAAATTGAATTTTCTGTTTTTTGCTTTTGCTAACTATAAAAAGAACTAAAAGGTATATAATAATAAAACACCACTCATTTTGTAGATATTTTTGTGCCGAACAAATGTGCTTACAGTACCATGCTATCATTTTTTTGTTTTAAAGTTATTTGCATCTGTTTGTTGAAAAAGTGACAAACAATTGAATCTTTTTTGCTATTTTTTTGACTAAAAGGTATCTATAAATGAAACACCATTCATTTCATAGATATTTTTGTACTGAACTACTTTCATGCTCACAGTACCATGCTATTATTTTTTTAATTTTAAAGTTATTCCCATTTGAATATGGTTAGTAGAGCTAAGATATATTTGCACAGCTGGCATCTCTTTCATGTATGACTTCATTACGGAAACTGTTTTAGGATTCTGAGAGCAGAATTTTTAAATTAGGAGAGATTTGTGCTCAAAGTTAATCTTCAAAGTTTTCAATAAATAAATGCATGGCCGAATGACTGTCACAAGAATCAGGGTCTGAGAGAGTCCAAAATCATTGAATGGGTATGAGCTGTGGCTGTGGTGAGGACCCTTAGGTGGTGACATGGTGCTAACCTTAGTAGTTACTATAATGGATGATGTAGAAGCCAATGAAATATGGGCCTTTGCCACCCAAGAAGTAACTAGTGTACTTAGATGAATTACTCAGGGTCACCTCAGTAAAGATGAGAAAACAAATTGCAGTCCTGGGTGCTGTGTGATTATTGTTCCTACATCTGAAGCCCTGTCTTTGTCAAATTCATATGAGAATGTGGCAACCAGTGCCGAAATGTTTGCAAGTGGGCAAGTGGTGAACTATACCATCCATATACTCCTAGACATAGGAATCAACCTGAGCCATACCCACCCTCATCAGTGTACAGAGACAGAATGTTTGGTAGGCTGAAGGAGGGTTGCACCCAAAACAAGTGAATGAAATCGCTTGTCATTTGCTGCTAGTGCTGTCAGTCATATACCAGAACAATCCTATCGGCTGTGCTGCCAACTGTGCATGAAGATCACGTGTGTGTGTGTGTGTGGTGGACCTTCTGAGAACTCAGTGAACATCTCTAACATGCTCAGTAGCTAAACTACTAGTAAATTTCTCAGTGAGATGGCTCCAGACATGCACATTTGTTCATTCTAGGAGGAGCATGCACTCACAAAGAGTGCCTAGACCATGCCTCTACTTCCTGTCTGCCAGCAATGTCATCCATTAACAGAAGGTAGAGTGAAGACTCAAACACATTAATATGTGACTAAAACAGATCAAGCGAGCTATTGTTTAAGGGTTATACATAGATACATAGAATTTGTCAGCAGACAAGGACCGCCCAGCTCATCTAGTCCGCACATTTCTTTCCTACCTTTTCTTATGTTGGCTATGAGCAGCATGCACTACTGAACAGCAATTATTAGGGTACACTAGTTTGAGCTTATTAGCTTTACTGAGTGGACCAGACTGGGCCTGTTCCAGAAACTGCTGAACATGGTTATACTGAATAGACCAGATTGGGCCTGTTCCATTAGCTGTAAGAAACAGCTTTGCTGAGTGCCATCAGGCCTGTTCGAGTTCTTGATAGACACACCTTTACTGAGTGGTCCTAATTAGGCCACTTCCAGTAGCCCCTGGGTATGGATCATACAGGGAAAAGTACAAAATATTTCCATCCATTGCAAGCTGTCACATGGAACAAATACAAGAGTAGCAGAGCCAGGACTGGAAGTAGAAGCTGGTTGTGTTTACTAGTTGCTGACTACGAGAACCCAGCTTTATTAGCACCCCAGAAGAAGCAAGTTAGGAAGGAGTTCTCTATGAGCTTGGTAAATGTAGAGCTGTCAGTTGGTGAAAGGAGAGAGGGAGAGAGCTGTCCACCTCTATATGACAGTGAGAAATCAGACTGACTGACATTCAAGCTGACATCTGCCAAAACCAGAAATCCCAGAATCTCCTGCAGCTGACATCAGAGAAGGGCTGCAGCAGTGTAATGTTCCATAGCCTACTGTGGATGTTAGAGCTTTATGAGCTCAGATCAGTTGCTAGCTACTCCCTGTGCTCTCCCAGGGCTAAGTATAGTCCTCTGTGACAGTTCTCAGCCCTTGGAGGACAGCGGTACCAGAAAACAAAAGGTTCAACCTTATAAAAACTCTAACATGCACTGCAGGCTATTCAAATTCCCATAGGCAGCAAGCAGTTCAGTTCAGTCAGATCAAAGACAGTTTTAAAACAAATACAGTGAGTCTCACAAATAAGTCTTGCATAAATGTATTGTGACAGAGACTCAGGAGCCAAAAAGTGAATGAACAGTGAACCCACTAAGAAGGAGCAAAATGTTGGGGCACCTAGTGGACTCACTGTCTTTTCAATTTTTGCCTCCTGAGTCTCTGTCACAATAACATTATGTGAGATTTGACTCTGAGACTCACTGAATTTGTTCTAAAACTACTGTATCTTTGACTGACTGCAGTGCACCACTTTCAGTCTGTGTCTGCAACATGGTTTGGGACTGCAACACCCACAGTGGTGCACGATAGCCTCACCGGCACAGTGATGCACAAGTTTGCTGGCCAGGTGGCACTGAAGGTAGAGGTACTGGTCACTACACCTCATGCCACACCAGCGACCCATGTTCGGGAAGAAGCCCGGACTGCCAGGGGTTGGCAGGGGCAAAAGAAGATTGAACATCCAGAGGACTGCTCTTCTGTCTCAGGGGAGGGTGGTTCTGTTGTTCCACTCATTGACTGGCCTCTGGCAGTGACTTGAGGACAGTATGGGTCAAGAAGTACATACCAGTGCCCCTACATCAGTGTGGAGGGGGACAGGAGAAAAAACGTGAAAAGGGAGCTTGCAGGCTGTATGATGGCCCATTGCATCCCTGTGCTGCCCCCAATTTCTGGATTATGCTCTGGGAAGGAGGAGAAAGCCATCAATCTCCTCTCTGGCCCCATTGTGGGGGGTAAGCCACGGGGAAATATGGGGGTCAGCATGATCGGGAAGACACATGGGCTGGAGGGCCAGAGCCACCTGCCAGGCTCTGGGAGAGTAAACAGATAGTAGAATTATGAGAAAAAAAAACAGCAGTGCACAAGTTTGTTCAGACTTCTGCTAAATTTCTCACTGCTGCTGACCTGCTCTAATGTCAGTTGCAGGGGATTCTGGGATTTCAGGTTACAGAAAACATCATCTTAGATGTCAACAAAATCATCCTGATTACAATTTACTACCTGTATACTGCAATAAACTGTAAGTACAATTTACTACTTGTATACTACAGTAATCAGTAAGTACAATTTACTACCTGTATACTGCAATAAACTGTAAGTACAATTTACTACTTGTATACTACAGTAATCAGTAAGTACAATTTACTACCTGTATACTGCAATAAACTGTAAGTACAATTTACTACTTGTATACTACAGTAATCAGTAAGTACAATTTACTACCTGTATACTGCAATAAACTGTAAGTACAATTTACTACTTGTATACTACAGTAATCAGTAAGTACAATTTACTACCTGTATACTGCAATAAACTGTAAGTACAATTTACTACCTGTATACTGCAATAAACAGTAAGTACAATTTACTACCTGTATACTACAGTAATCAGTAAGTACAATTTACTACCTGTATACTGCAATAAACTGTAAGTACAATTTACTACTTGTATACTACAGTAATCAGTAAGTACAATTTACTACCTGTATACTGCAATAAACTGTAAGTACAATTTACTACCTGTATACTACAGTAATCAGTAAGTACAATTTACTACCTGTATACTGCAATAAACTGTAAGTACAATTTACTACCTGTATACTGCAATAAACTGTAAGTACAATTTACTACCTGTATACTACAGTAATCAGTAAGTACAATTTACTACCTGTATACTGCAATAAACTGTAAGTACAATTTACTACTTGTATACTGCAATAAACTGTAAGTACAATTTACTACTTGTATACTACAGTAATCAGTAAGTACAATTTACTACTTGTATACTACAGTAATCAGTAAGTACAATTTACTACCTGTATACTGCAATAAACTGTAAGTACAATTTACTACTTGTATACTACAGTAATCAGTAAGTACAATTTACTACCTGTATACTGCAATAAACTGTAAGTACAATTTACTACTTGTATACTACAGTAATCAGTAAGTACAATTTACTACCTGTATACTGCAATAAACTGTAAGTACAATTTACTACCTGTATACTACAGTAATCAGTAAGTACAATTTACTACCTGTATACTGCAATAAACTGTAAGTACAATTTACTACTTGTATACTGCAATAAACTGTAAGTACAATTTACTACTTGTATACTACAGTAATCAGTAAGTACAATTTACTACTTGTATACTACAGTAATCAGTAAGTACAATTTACTACCTGTATACTGCAATAAACTGTAAGTACAATTTACTACTTGTATACTGCAATAAACTGTAAGTACAATTTACTACTTGTATACTACAGTAATCAGTAAGTACAATTTACTACCTGTATACTGCAATAAGCAGTAAGTACAATTTACTACCTGTATACTGCAATAAACTGTAAGTACAATTTACTACCTGTATACTGCAATAAACTGTAAGTACAATTTACTACCTGTATACTGCAATAAACTGTAAGTACAATTTACTACTTGTATACTGCAATAAACTGTAAGTACAATTTACTACCTGTATACTGCAATAAACTGTAAGTACAATTTACTACTTGTATACTACAGTAATCAGTAAGTACAATTTACTACCTGTATACTGCAATAAACTGTAAGTACAATTTACTACTTGTATACTACAGTAAACTGTAAGTAAAATCGAAGTATCAGTGGTACTAAAGGCATCAATGAAGGCTTGTATGAAAAAATTATGTGGCCAGAAAAAAGGCTGACAATCTTCCCTTGGCAATTAAAGGGGAAGTGGCTTGGGCTATGGGATCAGAGACACAGCATGTATCAATTGTAGTCAGAAAGAAAAATGTTCAGCTCTGGGGATCAAACTCATGCCCCTACACTCAACTGCTTGGTAGACTGTAACTCTATTACTGTCATAAGTTTCCTAGTAGAGAATGCATGCTGTGTGAATGATATCCAGAAGTGAGTGCAGCCCACCCCCCCTACACACACACACACACATGCACGCACACACAGCTGCAGTGGATGCTCTAATTACTAGTCTGTCTGTTTCATGTAGCGTTTTCCAAACTGCATTAAACCTCAAAGTCTGTGCTGGAATTTTTCAAGTTATCAACAATATAGAACTTCAAATCTTGTTAAAAGTCTATCACTAACATCAGCAAGGACACTTAAAAATTTCTCTCATACTACAAAAGTTGTTATAAGAAAGAAAACAAATGTTCCACTCTGGGTATCAAACCCAGACCACCTACTATCTACTATGTGGTTACTTGCAGGTCTACTACTATACTAAGTTTCCAAGATAGAAGGTGCATGCTGTGGCAAAAGATATTCAGCAATGAGTGTGGACCCCCCCCACACACACACACACACAATTGCAGTGTATGTTTGTAATTAACAGTCTGTCTATTTGAAATAGTGTTTTCCAAGTTACATTTGAACTTCAAAGTCTGAACAAGAACTTTTCAAATTGCTAACACTACAGCACTTTAAACCATGCTGAAAATATATCACTATCATCAGCACTGGCATCTAGCAATTGCTTTCCTACTACATAAATTGTAGTGAGAAAGAAAAACTGTTCCACTCCAGGGATTAAACCCAGGACCCCTACCCTCTATGGCTTGTCAGCCTGTAGCTCTATAGTTGTATTAAGCTTGCCATACAGGAGATGCATGCTGTGGCAATAGACATCCAGCAGTGAGAGCAGACCCCCTTCCCCCACTCACACAGTTGCAGTAGATGTTCATAATTAACAGTCCATCTAGTTGAAGCACCACTAACCAAACAGCATTAAACCTCATATTCTGAGCTGGAACATTTTCAAGTTATAAGCAATATAGAACTTCAGACCTTGCTGAAAGTTTATCACTAGCATCAGCAATCACATTTAACAATTTATCTTGTACTACATAAAGTGCAGTAAGAAAGAAAACAGATGTTCCAATCTAGTAATCAAACTCAGGTCCCTACTTTCGACTGCATGGTAGCCTGTAGCTGTACCAGTGTAGTGAAGTTCCTAGACAGAGATGCATGCTGTCTCAAAGGACATCCAGCAGTGAGTGTGCTCCCCCAATCACACACACATACACACACACGCACACTCACTCACAGCTGCAGTGGATGTTCATAATTAACAGTCTGTCTATTTGCTGTGTTTCTTAAGTTGTATTTAAACCTCAAAGTTTGAGCTGGACCTTTCTAAATTATTAGCAATATAGAACTTTACACCTTGCTGAAAGCCTATCATGATTATCAACAATGACATCTAACAATTTATCTTACATTACATGAATTGCAGTGAGACGAAAACATGTTCCACTCTGGAAATTGAACCCAGGCCCCCTACCCATTATTACTTGGCAGCCTGTAGCCCTTCTACAGTACTATGAGTTCTTGACAAAAGAGGCATGCTATGACAAAGAACATCCAAAAGCGAGTACAGCGCCCCCCCCACACACACACTCGCAACTGCAGTGGATTTTCATAATGAGCAATCTGTCAATTTGAAGTCATGTTTTCCATGCTGAATTGAAGCCTGAAAGTCTCAGCTGGAACTTTCCAAGTTGTCAGCAATAAAGAACTTCAAACCTTGCTAAAACTCTGTCACAGTCAATCACTAAAATTAGCACGACACCTAACAATTTCTATATATAAAGTGTAGTAAGAAAAAAAAATCCCCACTGGGGATCAAACCCAGCCTTTTGTAGGTCTGAATCCTGATGCCAAGACCTAAAAGCCCTATCACTGACATCATCAGTGACTCATGCAGCCAAATTACTCCCACTGAATGTACCTGGAACATGACTAAATGCAAAAAAGAGTATGCATGAGCACAATAGACACATACAGCTACACTGTTGTTGTCTAGAAATGTTTCTGCACATGCACTACAAATTGAGACCATCTCAATAATTAGGTGTGGTGCTCTTATGTTCCCCTTTAAATGGCAGAACTGTATATGTATGTGATGTGTGGTAGGTACATTGATAAGCCACTGGGCATGGTATTATAATGGCACTGATTTGGTAATTGTTTAAGCTATCAAACAGAAGTTATCATTTTTTTGTTTTCAATGGTAGGGCTGTGTGTTGTGGGTAATTTTGATTAGCAGCTGGGCACAGGACTACAAATGTATTCATTTGGTAATTTCATTAGGGCTGGTCTGATTCACAGACTACTTCCTTTTGGGGACTATGCATCAAGCAGCACAGAGTATGCACGAGAGACACATACCCTACCTATGCAGATCTGTACTCATGGACAAATGCGTGGTACCAGCCTTCATGATCACTGGCCACTTCCCAATGCCTACCCATGACACTGCCTCCCCCTGTAAGCAGGATTTCGTGAAGCAGATCTGAGGACACAGATGGGCATCCAATCAGATGTCCATCCTGGTCTGACAGTAGAACCCCTGCTCCACATGAAACAGACAATTGCAGGACGGTGCAGGTGCAGGTGTCTGCAAATTGAAAAAGTTGGGCAAGTGCCCAAATGACTAACCCCAGCCCTACTCATTTGACCAGAGGCCTGGCACAGCATAGAGGGAGGGGTGTATCATCCCAGAACTGCAGGGAGCATGCAAGTGATATGGCAGGGTCATTGATGCTATATCTCATGCCTCCTCACCTGGCACTCCATGCCTTTGTAAATGGCATAGACTGTGGGCATCCCCCTGATGATCTCCAGGATTGTAATAGCATTCACCCCTTCAGTGAATGCTGCCAGTAGTCCATAGTACCCCAGTGTGTGTCATTCCAATGTAGGGTCACCTATGTGCCATGGATACATGGTGCATTGGCAATCCATTTGTTCGTGCATAGACCCCCACTGTGATTAAAATGAGGAAGTGCTGTAAATTGTGATCTGTGCCATTGAAAAGCATTAGTGGGTGAGCACCAGGCTGCTACCAGGGAAGAGTAAAGATGGTCTTGAAAACCCATCCCTCTCTCTTTACTGTGCTGCAGGCTCCTTCCTTTCAAATATTATGGGTCTCTCTGAGACTTGGATGACCTGGCCTGCTCCATCCCCTCTTGCAATTCTATCTGCAAAGACAAGGCCTTCACTAAAAGGGGAAGTGGTATCCTGATCCCTGTCTGTTGATGTCCTTCTTCAGGTGATGAATCCAGAACTGGGCATAGTAGTCCAGATGAGACATCACTGGGGATCTTACAGTGACAGAATCACCTCACTTCTACTGTGAGAACCTCCTTCATTTACAACCCAGAATCCTCAATGCTATGTTGTATGCTTTGCTGTATTAACTTGTTCACTTAAGGGAATAATTGATTATGACCTCAAATCTCTGCTCTGTTGAAGTTACTTTTCTAACTCATCCCGTTCAGTATTCTGTACGTGGATTCTGTCTACTTTAGTGCATTACTTTTCACTTCGTGTCATTGAACTTTAGCTGCTGGACCATTTCTCTAGCTTCTCTAGGTCCTTCTGGAGCTTCCGCACCTCTTCCTCATGTTCCACCCTGCCCTTCCACATGGTTTTGTGTCATTAGCAAAGAGTCATGACTTTCCCTGGATATCTCACCAATATCACTTATGAACAGATTAAGCAGGACAGGTCCAAGGACTTAGCCCCATGGTACTCCGCTCATGACCTCTCTGTCTCCTGACTTAGTCTGTTAACCACTACTCTCTGCTGCCTCCTCCTTAGTCCTTAAGCCTATACTCTACAGGACAGGAACAAATAAGTCTGGCACACACAAATGCTGTACTTCGAGAAATTTGCAGGGCATTGAGGGGATGTCATAGAGATGTGAACTATGTTGTTTATGTGCTGGGGAAATAATTTGTTGCAGAGATATTCAATGACGTAATTGACATTTTTCCCATAGGATTACATTGCAGTCTGTGTCATGACTTTCAGCGCTGTTATCTTGGAAACGAAGCGAGATACAGACTTTTCGCTACAGATGGCTTAGATCACTTTTAGGTGGTCTAGCCATCAGAAAAATGATTTGACATTGTAGAGTAAGCCTGCAGTAGAATTTTGTTTATACGTTGGACGGTTCATGAGATATTGTGAAAGTACTGTCATGAGGGTTAAAAGAGTGCCTGTCCAGTGCTTTTTGGTGCCCATAGCTCAGAAATGATGTGAGCTATGTCTACAGTTAGTTATAGTGCCATGATCTGCTCACTATCACGGTTACAATGACACTTGAATCATTTTTCTAGCTGTTATGGTTCCCAAGATATGAACAAATTACTGTTACAAGCATTTGGTGGCCAATAGGAATGCTGCATGGCTCTGTAGCTATGCATAAGTGGCAGCGTAGGCCCAGAGGGCTTGTGATCACTCAGATGCATATTGTTATGCAGAAATGGGCATGTTGGTGGGAGCACAGGGCCCTCTCCCACCAGAGTGGCTATTATTATATTATAATAACTGGTGATGCTCAATATCAACTCATTTTCAGCAACTTTCAAAAGTCGTATTAACCCACAGGTTGATACAAAAAAACTCATATCAACATGCGGGTTGACACAACTTTTACATCCTCGTGCCAAGAAGCATCACAAACCAATGAGACAGTCAATGACAGCATGAGGCAGTTCTCCAATGGTAAAAACACACCAGTAATCTTCACATCGCTAAAAATCAAACTAAGTGATCACCGATCAGCAACTCCTAACTAAAAAGGGTAACACAATGGAGAACTGTTTTGTTGTAGCCCTAGTTATGCAGTTTAGTTTTATGTCATGAACTTTCATCCTGACACATCGAGATGACGCAACAGTGCTAGGTGACTGGTTAAGATGCAGGTAACAGGTTTTTTTCCCCCCAAGTTATAAAAAATAAAACATATGTAGGTGGTTGCTATGGATTTTTTTTAACACACCCTCATTGTGTGATAATAGTAAAACCTCTTGAGCATATTATTACACAACTTGGTGTGTAAAAAAACCCATATCAACCACCTACATATGCATTATTCTCTATATTATATTGGTGTGGTTGTTCCACTATATTTAGGGTTGAGATGTCACTTCGTTGTTAAAGTCAAACATTTGTGCGTTGATAACTTTGGACCCATTCAATGGATTTGCCTGAAATTTGGCATGAGTGGTGGGGCATGGTAGATCTCTTGATTTACCAAATTTTGTTTCGGTCGGACTTATGGTCTTTACGTATGAAAATGATGAAAAATGCAAAATTATCCAGTTTTGGAGGTAGTTTTTGGGATATTGTCCATGGTGCTTCAATGCCATTGTGTGGTGTGCTTCTCTGCGACATGGCTCATTTGAAAGAGCTTCACTGGCTGAACATGTCGCTTTTTGTTTGCTGAAAAAATATTGAGGCATTCAAAAGTTATAGTACTTTTAAGTTCCCATTATAAGTCAATGGGAAATTTGTATGGTTATTTTGCGAACAAAGAATGGGGTTTTGGCCATCTGGTCCCTCCTCATGATCAAAGAATTTACAGGCTCACAATCAAAGATTCTTTGATCCTGAGGGAGGGACAAGATAGCCAGATTTGGAGGGACCAGATAGCCCGATTTTAATTTATTTATTTATTTTTTGTTAACCGGGTAAGTGCACTAGCCAGCAGGTGACTATTTCCAGGCATGACCCGGGAGGCACAGGAACAATACATAGTACATTTGCAAAGACAATGAGGCAGGGTTACAGGTCCAGGATACACTGACATATCACAATTGTTTTACAAATAGCAGGAGAAAAATGGGTACTGGTGCCGGGACAGACCTCAGATATTATACTGGCAGACACAGTGGGAGGAAGAAAGAAAGGGGGGGCATGGGGTAGGAGGGGGCTAAGGATCCATGAAAGCAAGTTAGGACTGCGCTCAAACGGTATCCGCGGCAGATAGCAGGGGCTTGAAACCGGGCTCATGGGTTCGTTCTCTGGCTAGAAGTATCAAGAAGGTGGGGGTTGGAGGTGAAATACGGCAACCTTGCGGCATCGGCAGTTGAAGGCAAGGAAAGTGTCCAGGCCAACTGGTTCTATTACCGGGCATAGGTGCTGAAGTTCAGTCGGGGTGCGAAGGGACTTTACGGCTTTTGCGGCAGAAGGCTGGGATCTGAAACCAGGCTCATGGAACCGCTCTCCAGCTTGAGAGTGACTGAAAAGGTGGGAGATGGCGTGAAATACGGCAATTGAGCAGCTTCAGTGGCCAAAAGTGCGAAAAGTGCCTGGGCTCATGGTTCTGTTCCTGGGAGTGGCATCGGTGTGCAGTCGGGGTAGGGGGGGTTGCGGTGGTACAGCGGCTATGGAAGCAGGACAAGTCACCCCTGTAACAGGTCCATAGAGGGGTATAGGAGCAGCATATTGTCAAGTTTAGGAGGGAAGTTGTAGGAAAGAGGGAGGACAAAAAAGGGGAGGCAAAGCCAGGCTGGCTGTGCCGGGCAAACCAGGGAGGAAACTTACAAGGGTAGGGTGGGGAGAGGCTAAGACCTTAGTTGTACCAGTACCCAATACACAAAAAACCATCAGCTCAATATATAAGTACACGTTGTAACAGCAGTTAACAGGCAAATAGTGTGAAGGGCGAAATACAGGGTGCAGACATAATACACAGTAAATACATTATACACAGAACATAGTAGAGGCATAACAGTGAGGGCTAATTTCTTATAACACAATCGATTGCAAAGTGCAATAGGCTACATAACCGAGAAAATTAGATAAGGGAAGCATGGGCGACCAGCAGATAGAAAGGGTAAGGAAGAGATAGTAGGGAGAGAGAGTGTTTGGAGACAGGGGATCTAGCATGGGGGGGGTGAGGGAGGAGAAGGGGGTGTGGCAGGACAGGCTCAGGTAGGGTCGTAGCAGGCACATTGTTCCATTGCAGCTAGGTGGTTGCATTAATAACTTTTTAAATTAAATATCTCAGAAACGGTTTGGTCTTTTAACTTGAAATTTGGAGGGTGTTGAGGGGATGTCCTGTAGATGTGAATTATGATGATTAGGTGTCAGAAAATAGATTCTTTGCAGAGATATGGTGTGGCGCAGTTTACATTGTGCGGACAGCATTTTGCATTGTGGTAGTGGCTTGAAACTTATAAGGTAGCTAGCCTTACTGCCATGGACATACTTTTCAGTCATTACGTGTGTAAAATGTAAACAGGTGTGGAATTCTGGCACTCTGACCAATGAAAATCTCAAACTTTGAAATGTTATATCTCGGGCATGATTTGGTCTTTTAAATTAAAATTTGCAAGATGTTGAGGGGATGTCCTGTACATGTGAGTTATGGTATTTAGGTTTTGGAAAATTAGGTTGCTTCAGAGATATTGAGTGACACACATTACATTTTGCATATAGCATTTTGCATTGTGGTAGGCACTTTTAGTGTTAAACCTCACATTTTGCACATTAATAACTTTGCAACTATTTAACAGATTTGCAAACAATTTGGAATGCACAGTCTAGTTTGGCAGATCTCTTGATTTACAAAATTTTGTTTCAGTCAGACATATGGTTTGTGTGCAGCAAAGTGCCAAAAAATGCACTTTTCACTACTTTTGCACATTATTTGTCTTTAACACTGTGCAGACACTGTGTGAGCTATTGTCCCATTGCATGGACATAGAAAGAGCTTGGGCCAAGGAATATGCCACTTTTTCTTTGGTGAAAAAATATCAATCTGTTCAAAAGTTATGACAATTTGAAATTCCCATTATATCCTATGGGAAAATGTATATGTATTTTTGGAATGTTGATGAAAAAGACCAGATGGGCCAAATTGAGATGACCATATCTCAATAACAGTTTGGTCTTTTTATTTGAAATTTGCAGGGCATTGAGGGGATGTCATAGAGATGTGAACTATTCTGCTTAGGTGTTGGGAAAATAACTTGTTGCAGATATATTCAATGACGTAACGTAATTGACATTTTTCCCATAGGATTACATTGCAGTCTGTCATGACTTTTGGTGCCATTATCTCGGAAACAAAGCGATATACAGACTTTTTGCTACAGATGGCTAGGTACTCTAAGCCACTGGAAAAATATTTGACGTTGTAGAATAGGCCTGCAGTGGAATTTTGTTTGTACGTGGCATGGTTCATGAGATAATGTGAAAGTACTGTCACAAGGGTTGAAAGAGTACCTGTCAAGTGCTTTTTGGTGCCCATAGCTCAGAAACGATGTGAGATATGAGGATGGACTTTCAATGTTGTGTGAAGTACTTACTGTCATGATTACAATGATGCTAGAATTTTTTTTCTAGCTCTTACAGTTCCTAAGATATGCACAAATTACTGTTACAAGGGTTTGGTGACCTATAGTGCTGCTGCATGACTGTGTAGCTTTGCATAAATGGGAACATGGGCCCAGATGCATATTGTTATGCAAAAATTGGCAACTTGGTGGGAGCTGGGCTTCACACTCCCAGCAATACATGTTTTTTACTACTTATATTATTTTTTTTCAAAAAGTAAGGACATTCTATGCAAAAAACCTGCATTAATGCTTCATTTAGGGTTAAAGCAAAAAAAGTCAGGAAAGGAGACATTAGGGTTGAACCCCTAACCTCCCATCACACACACCACTCCAATCCTTCACAGTCTGTCAGATGCCTTGGTGTGTCATTGGAGTCGTGAGGCCTAAATCTCCCCCATTCTCCTTTGCTCTAGCATGCCAGCATGCTTGGTCATGGAATATATTATGGAAGTGTGGTCATGCCCATATGTTTATGGTTATGAAGCCTCTTCTATGTTAAACACAAAATTATGCTCATTAATAACTTTGGACTCTTTCAACGGATTTGCATGAAATTTGGTATGCATGGTCAGGCATGGTAGGTCTATTGATCTGCCAAATTTCATTTCAGTTGAACCTACAGTTTTTGCACACCAGAATGCTGAAAATGCACTTTTCGCCAGTTATATGGGCAGCCTTTTTGATTTTGTCCATGGCGTTGTGCAGTCGTCGTGTGGCGTGCTGCTCTACAACTTTGCTCAGCTGAAAGATCTTGGGTCAAGGGACATGCCACTTTTCATTTGGTGAAAAAATATTAATCCATTCAAAAGTTATTAAAGTTTTAATTTCCCATTATAAGTCAATGGGAAAATGTATGTGGTTATTTTGTGAAAGAAGAGTGGGGCTTTGGCCATCTAGTCCCACCTCATGATCAAAGAATTTGCAGGCTCGTGATCAAAGAATCTTAGATCATGAGGAATTCTTTGATCGTGACAGCTGCCATCTTGTTTTTAGTTTGTTGGTGGTAAAATTCAAATATCTCCACCCAGTGGGGACTTCTGAGGTGAAATTATGGTGAGTTTTGCTCAGGGGTCTTGCCTTTATTGAGTCATGCCTATGGTTTCTTTCAAAATGGTAAAAAAATTGAGTTTTTAACTTTTGTATTCTTTGATCATGGCTCACTAATGATCTTTAATCATGAGCCTGCAAATCTTTGATCATGAGATTCTTCGACCACGATCTTTGATTGCAAGGGCATGACTAGATGGCCATTGGAAAAAAATCAATTTTTCAGGTTAGGGGTGGCTTATTAAGCCAAATGAGGGTGGGTTTTGCTCAGGAGGCTTCGTTCTATTGAGGTATGGTTGTGGTTTCATGTATTTATGCCTAAAAACTGACCCTGCAAATTCTTTGATTGTAAGTCTGCAAATTCTTTGATCTCGAGATTCTTTGACCACGATCTTTGATCACAAGGGCGCGACTAGATGGCCACATGAAAAATTAAATTTTCTCAGCACAGGGGTCACTTCTAAAGGCAGACTAGGGTAGGATCTGCTCAGGGGCCTCTGCTCTGTCGAGTCATGGTTGTGGTTTCATGTATTTTTCTCTAAAACTTGGTTTAACATTTTTTATTCTTTGATTGTGAGCTTGCAAATTCTTTGATCATGAGCCTGCAACTTCTCTGATTGTGAGATTCTTTGATCGCAATCTTTGATCTCAAGGGAGGGACTAGATGGCCAGATTGGGAGGGACCAGATAGCACAATTTTAACAATTTTTCAAATTAAATATCTCGGAAATGGTTTGGTCTTTTAAATTGGCATTTGGAAGGTGTTGCTGGCATGTCCTGTAGATGTGAATTATAGTACTTAGGTGTCAGACAATACATTTTTTATGGAAATATTGCATGATGCAGTTTACGTTTTGTGGACAATGTTTTCCATGGTGGTAGTTGCTTTAAATTACTAGGGTAGCTAGCCTTACTGCCATAGATGTACTTTTCAGTCGTTAGGTGTGTAAAATGTTAATAGGTGTAGAATTCTGCCTGTGTGATTAATGAAAACCTGAAACTTTCACATTTTATATCTCGGAAACAGTTTGGTCTTTTACACTGCAATTTGGAGCATGTTGAGGGGATGTGTTGTCCATGTGAAATATAGTGTTTAGGTGTTGGAAAATTCATTTGCTGTACCCATATTGCATGACACACTTTATGTTTTGCAAATGGCATTTTGCATTGTGGTACTGGCTTCACATTTATAGGGTGCCTAGCGTTACTGCCATGGAGGTAATTTGTAGTGGTTAGGTGTCTGACATGTAAACAGGTGTTGAATTATGCCAATCTGATGACTGATACTTTGCTTTCTTTCAAGGTGGTGGGCCCTACACTCCCAACCACATGCACTGCCAGCAATATATATGATATTCAGTACTTGAACTCTCATCTTAGGCAGGAATTTGCAAGTTGGTGGGAGCACGGAGCCCAAAGGGCTGTGTGCCCACTAACTTGTGCATCTTTCTACTTTTCTATTCTTTCTCAAAAAGTAAGGAAATTCTATGCTAAAAACTTTGTTAATGCATCATTTATGGTTAAAACACAAAAAGTCAGGAAATGAGACCTTTAGGGTTGCCCCATCCCCCCAGTGGACTGCCCATCATCCCAAGATTGAAAGCTGATGGGGTGTGTCATTGAGGTTGTAAGGCCTAAATGTCACCCCATTCTTCTTTACTGTGGCTTGTGAATATGATTACAGATGGAATGGGGTGACATTTAGGCCTCACAACCCCAATGACACACCCCATCAGCTGTCAATCTTGAGATGATGGGAGGGTCCATGAGGTGGGGATGGGGCAACCTTAAAGATCTCATTTCCTGACTTTTTTTGTGTTTTAACCCTAAATGATGCATTAACAAAGTTTTTAGCATATAATATATTTATATATATATATATATATATAACTTCTTGTGTGAACTTTATTTATTTTATTTTATTTATTTAGTTTTTGTTGACCAGGTAAGTGCACTAGACAAATCCTGCCTATTTTCAGGCACAACCTGGGGGATGGGATACAGATGAATGCCAACTAACCTTGAACTAGATTAAGCTGTTGGTGGTATTTTTAGTACTCAAAGCATTTACTACCCCACATCTATCTGCTGTCACTGCTGTATTCGGTAATGTAATGTTTCTGCTGCCCTCTTCCACAGAAACTGTATACTGTCTTTATACCCTGGATGAGATGTCCTACACTGTACTGTTGTATCCAGTAATGTAATGCACCTACTACCCTCTTCCACAGAAACTGTATACTGTCTCTGTTATCCTGTATGATATGTCCTACACTGTACTGTTGTATCCAGTAATGTAATGTACCTACTTCCCTCTTCCACAAAACTGTATACTGTCTTTGTATTCCTGTATGATATGTCCTACACTGTAGTACCTGTCTGCATGTGCAAAATTATACGTAACTAACCTTGGGTTGCCCCTGAAAAGGGGACGTTCAGGGCCCAATGGGCTTACTCAGTTAACAAAATTTAATAAATAAATAAATAATATATATATATATATATATATATAGTAGTGACGCACGGATACCCAACCCGGCTATCTGATCTGGTCGGATATCAAGCTTTTTCCCCATATCCGACCCGATCAGTTTTTAAATTTAAATCAGGTCAGGTGAAGTACTGTAAAATGCATCTGCCCAAGAAAGTCAGGGTGGAGTAAAGACTAAATATATTAGACAGCTTCAAAAATGGGCCAGCTGCTCTCTCTCAGGAACAGTACACTTTGTGGTCTCTGACATCCAGGAGTCACAAGAGGCATACCTCCAAGAAGCACAGCAAGCAGGATCATCTGACAGACAGGGTGAGATCAAGGAGTCCAGGAACTGACTTGCATCCCCCCCAACCCAGACACTACAAACTGCTTAGCAGTTCTGGTCCCTGCAGCTGTGATTCCTGCAACTGTATCATTCAGGATCAGCCCCGATGCCACGAGATGGAACTCCAGCTCACCGCAGATGGTAAAGGAAACCTGGGCAGAAATGGCAGCAGCTAGTCCTCTCATCAATGAATCTGCCCCAGTTGCATCCAGTTACACCCATCATCAGCCGATACTACAGACCACATTGCACTTTCCAACTGCCATTGCCGAAGCTCTTCTCTCCAATCCAGGCTGTACTGGCAGAATTAGAGGTACTGCATTTCTGCCTCCTAACTGGTCAAAAATCTTGCAGTGCTTTATAACTGAAAACATAGCTAACACAGCTATCAAATGTTATTAGGGTAGCAACCCATAACATCTTGCACTATAATTTTCAATGTAGTCTCTGCTGTGTAGAATACTAACTAGCACTGGTGACAGAATCCAAGACACTACGAGAGCATGCTTTTTTTTAACTTGCATTAATTTCCAGCCCACCTCATTTTGCTGGTTGTATGCGTGTTATGGCAGGTTAGACAGATGGCCCACGTCACACTGACTACTATCCGACCCGATATTGAACTGATCCAGTCGGATAGTAGATGCAGGATATCCGGATCTGATATCCAGCATAAAAGTGATATCCATGCATCTCTAATATATATATATATATATATACACATATACAGTATATATATATCTATATCTATATCTATATATATAGATATAGATATAGATATAGATATAGATATAGATATAGATATATAGGGAAATGTGGCATTATGCCGCAACCCCACTCTACAGGCAGCAACAAGAAAAACATTGCTATTTGACCTCTCCTGTGTCTTTGCAAATCAGGCGTGGGATGTACCTTGGGGATGTCAACCCTAATGCTCACTCTATTCCATCAGTAAATAAGCTGAGATGCATACAATAAATGAGAATGTGGTGAGCATTAGGCTTGGCAACCCCAAGGCACACCCCACGCTTGATTTGTGAAGATGCAGGAAAGGTTAAATACTAATGTTTTTTCCTGTTGCAGGGTAGGGGTGGGGCATTAGGGATGTGAACCCTAATACCACATTTCCCTGCTTTGCCAATTTAACCCTAACTAGTGCATTAACAATATTTTTGCAATGAATTTCCTTACTTTTTGAGATAGTATAATGGGGACCAGATGCACACCCTGAATCCTAAAAGACCCAAAGAAACTCAACTATAACAATCCTTACAAACAAGAAAGAGCATTGTGGGCCTTCCCAGTGGAATTGAGGGTTAAGGCGCTGGACACCACACCTTATACCATGCCAGCGACCCAAGGTTGGAAGCAAGTTTGAGCTGCCAGGGGTCAGCTGGAGGAGAGAGGACTGAATATCCAGAGGACTGCTCTCCTCTCCTCTCTTGTGGAGGGTGCGTTGTGGCTTCCCTCCTACCAGCAACTCCCGTAGAGACTGGGGGAAGCAACAGCAGGGACCACCAGGGAAAGGGACAGAGGTCACAGCAGACATCCACGGGACTGGTGTGGGAGTGCACCCATCTCACACTGGACATCATTGCACATCCATGCCTGCAAGGGGGAACTCACACTCATAAACAAGGAAACACCCCAATGGCAGGATGAGACGATGACACACCACCAGCTTCATGCCCACCGTTGGATCCCACCCTCCTTATGTCCCAATATCCTCCAGCTTTCACCCTACCTGCATGGATATTGGATTTAAGGAGCACTAAGGTAAGTTGACTTTCACTGAGCGTGTACTATTTACGGTACATACTCATGCAAAGCTTTGTCAGTGGCTGGCCACAGTGGTGAGGGGTGGGCTGTGCCAGTCACCGGCTGGGTATGGGTTGGGGGAGGCGGGTGGTATGGCAGTGCTGGGTGGGAGGGTGGGGTCCACTTGACCACCAGGTATGTCTGGGATGCAGCATCATGAGGATCAAGCCTCTGGAGCCACTGGACCACCATCAGGGCTCAGCGGGTCTGCTAGCCCAGCAGGGCTACTCAGCTAATATCAACAAGGATTGGGACTGGGGGGAGGCCACTTGCCCACCAGGGATACATAAATATTAATTTCATAGATTGGGGCTGGGGGGGCCACTAGCACACAAGGGATACATTAATATTAATTTTGGGGATCGGGGCTGGGGGAGGCACTTGCGCCCTTACACTGAGTAATGCCATAGACATGCAGCAACCTGTTCAGGTGCACCCTCTATTTGGCGCACTGCTCTAGTTGCTGCAAGCCACTGGACTTAGCTGCCAGGACCCTACCTGATACAGATTCGGGTGCAGGGTCCCCAGTGCTTTGGCATTTGGCACAAGTTGCCTTTGGTACGACTTGTGCCATGTCTTTGAGAATTGACCCCAAAGTACAGTACAAGTCACATTAAACTGTTCCACCAATGAGTTGGTTTAGCTTGTATGCAGAGAAAAATCAGCAGGCACAATATTAAATGCAGAAGAAAAATGTGAAAAAGTTGTTTTTCTTATTGAAACAATACCATTAAACATTCAAAACTGAAAACTGAAAGGACGTGAAGGATTAAAAAAGTTTAAAAAGTTTTATAACCAAGTATTAGCATTTACCTGCACCAACTTGAAATACAATTCTGGTAGAAATGCATACAGACTTGTAAGGAATAGCTATCTTAAATCAATCACTCAGTTTCCATAATTATTATAGTCTGAGGTAAGAACTTATTACTTCGGGTGGTGGTGACCACTCCTTAATTTTGATTATAACATGGGGACCAGTAATATAGTCAGCCAATTCATAGACAGCCATCACCTGACTTTACATTAATCTATTACTTAACGTACAGTTTGTGGTGCTCAGGCACCCGTGGAAGATTAGGGGGCACAGCCGCACTCGTTATTTTCTGAGCGACTGCATTCCTGACTGGCAGCCATATAAATGTCTCGCTAAGTTAGAGACAGCTGCAGGTGTCTGGTGCATGTTGTTTACAAATTAAGCCTCTTCCTGCCCATTGTTGTAGTGCCACTAGATATGTGTGTCAGCATTCACCAGCACAACCCAACACTATCCACCTGCGATGTGTCTTTCCCCAGCCACCAGAAAAGCGGACGTTGGCTGTCAGAATGTCAGTTGCTCCTGGTCCCCATCTTATAGTGGGAATGCACAGTAAACAGCTAGTCTCCTGAATCTAGCACTACTCCCATAGCTATGTCAGGGCCAGAGCCATTTGTTAGCTGGAGTGTGCACTGCCGCTGTCCCCATGTGCTAAACATTAAAATGTATTTACAGCAGAGGCACTCGCAAACTCGGAACCTATGGGGCACACTCATCCCTTCTGACAGAGGCACTCTGTGAAACAGAAGGTGCCGGCTCTGTGGAGTGTGGGGAACAGAAAGTGGTGAAGGAGCTCCGATAGCAGATCACAGTTCACGCTTGTCTTGTGAGTACACAGACAGCCATATGTGTATGTCAGAGAGAGAGAGCAAGACAGAGGCACAGCAAGACCGGGACATTGAAGTGCAAGTTGCGGCAATGTTCCCATCTCTCTCTCTCTCTCTCAATATATATATATATATATATATATATATATATACAGTGGTTGCACTGCCGGGTGACAAGCCATAGCGGGGGAGTGTGTCTCTTGCTCTGTGTCTGGTACTACTGTGGAGACACAGAAGCATAAATGAATTGCCTGCCATACAGAGAGAGAGAGAGAGAGAGAGAGAGATGAGTAAGTCCAGGGAGAGAGGCAGTTGGGGTGAAGGCATGGCAGCAATATACATTGTAGCTTTGACAAAGAAGTCCGGGCTGTTCCTCCAATGTATTTTGTAGGCCTGTTTACCACAAATCTCTGTTTCTAGAACTATTTTTGCTGGGTAGAACACAGAACAGTGTGGTACTGCAACCATAAACAGTGGAAAAAACACAAAATAGTTCCCACATTTATTACCTGTTATTCCACTGATTTTTGTCCATTTCTGTCCACATGTGGCCCGTGTTATAAGTGCAATAACCCACTCCAGGGTGTGTGGTTATTGAGGATTAATCAACACCTCATGTTCTGTGAGGACACTTGGCCTACAGGCCTTGTGCCTCATAATGCACCCAGATTGTTGACTAATCCCCAATAACGACACACCCTGTCATGGGTTACTGCTTACTTATACCTTTCTTAATCACATGGATCAGTTATGATACAATTCTAACTTTCCCAAACATATTCTACTACATCAACTGTTGAAGTATTTACACTTGCTACTTAAACAGGATCGGTGGTACCAACTGTAATTTCAGTAGTTTCCAATATGGAACAAGCATGATGTTATTGGAATTGCTCTGAACATATTCTGTGACTACCACTGTGTTGATTGATAGTATACAAAAAAAGTTGTGGCGCTATAACGTTACTTACAATCTTAAATGGAGCAAGTTTCATGTAGCATACATTTCCTCTAATATATTAAACCTATTACTTAAATGTTTTTACTTAAGTGAGACCAACTGATTTGCTAATGTTTTTAAAAGTTAATGTAAATCACTGTTTGAGGGGATATCGATATGAGTCTCCATCTTTTATTGCAAACCTCAATTATTCTAATAGCACACCAGCATGGATAAATGAGACTTGTGAAATTTGTGTTTGAAGAGAAATGTGGATAATCAGTATAGGAACACTGGGATTCTGGCTCCTATCTAGACCTAGACCTGTCACTATAACGCAATAAGCAACAAGTTAAGCTGTCTGCTGTTTTGCAGGCTTGTGGTTACAAATATCTCTCCCTCTCTTTCTCTCCAACCCCCTTCTCTGTATCTTTGGCTGGTATCCCAGAGCAGGTGCTATGGGCAATGGCCCAACTCATATAATGATGACTGACAAAATGCAAAGAAAAAGGAAAGGCCATGGGTGGTGGTATATTACCTGTATTACTTGGCAGGGGAAGAGAAATTAATAAACTGTGAGCAGTAAAAATGACTTCTAGCGTGGGCAAGTATCGTCAAGATGCCTTAGCAATTCGGGGTTTAGGGGAGAGATCTGCATCTTACTCAGTTTCCTCACATAGTAAGTGGTCAGATGACTTTCACAAAGATTTAAAATGCTCAGTTTGCCAGAAAATGTTTAATAAGTCAGTGGTGGCAGAGTGCAGGCACTAGGATAGTGTGAATGAATATCTTTTCTAAATATGTGGCTGAATATTTGATATTAGGGCATCAGATATTCGTTATTCAGCCGATTATTCGGTATGTGACCTAACAAAAAAAAGAAAGAAACAGCTCCCGCCTTCTTCCCTAGCCCAGATCATTTCAGTTTAGAAGCCCCCTGCCCCCAACACCAGTTAGCACCCAAATCCCTCCTCCCCCTCCAAAGCAGCACCCACATTCTGATAAAATGTAAGTCAATGGGTGGCCGGTACAACCCACATGCCCTCACAACCAGCCGCAGACTTTCAATACTGCTTCATTGATGATACCCCCACCCTGATAGCACCAGCATTTATAAGAAAGCAAGTCAATCACTGGACCCTCATAGGACCGCCCCCTGGTGATCCAGCAGTCACACAGAAGAATGGAAGGCGACTGACACAGCCCACCCTCCTCAATCCATGGCCGGACACCTTCTTCTGAATGAAGATACTACTGTTCTTGGTTGCATAGTAAAACCAGCCAGTCATGTGATCAGCTGGTTTTACTACACAATCAAGCGTGGTAGTATCTTCATTCAGAAAAAGGTGGTCAGCTGTGGACTGAGGAAGGTAGGTTGTGTTTGTTGCCTTCTTCCATTCTTTCATGTAGCTGCAAGTTCGGTGGGGGGGGGGCTGCTATGAGTGTTCTGTGCTTGGCTTGCCTTCTTCTACAAACAGCAGTGCTACCAGGGTGGAGGGAGGAGGGCTGTCATCATAACTGAAGCAGCAATGAATGTCGATGGCTGGCCATGGGGGTGGGCAGGTTGCTTCCCATTGATAGAGGGGTGTGAAAAAACTCTTCTGCTAGCTGGCTCCCCAGCTAAACATCAAAAAAAAAAAATTCAAAAAGGACAAAAAAAAAAACAACAAGAAAAACAAACAACTTTAATGCACAAACTACCATGAAAGTTGGAATTTCGCTTCTGTGAAAGTTCAATAATAATTTTGACAAGTTTTGCAAAATTCTGATTTAGAACTGTGGGATTTTTTAATGTACTGTGGATTTGAGTATTAAATTGCATAAAAAAAAGTTCAGCAGAACAGATAACCCAGTTTATCTGAAAAGGCAGAATAATTTGCAGATTAATGTGTAAATATCTGGGGCCACACCCACTATGGCAGAATTGTGACTTCGCACATCACAGATTATTCTGCATGTCATGGCAAGTAGCAGAATGATTCTCAAAAACCCACAGTCAGAGTTACATTTTCTGCACATTACGTATTTCTGTATTACGCATCTCTGCAGTAAAATAATTCCACACTTTGTAAATAGTATCCCAATGTGAACTACGGAACTTTCTGTAAACTGCTTTATAAGGAATCCACGTATTGGCAGGTGAAAACCACAGATACTGTATCTAGCTTGTTCTTCCTTTTCTGCATGGAGACTGACAGAGAGAGAGAGAGAGAGAGAGAAGTCAAAAAGTAGTATTTTTTTAAGTTTAATTTTGTTTAAATTGGAGAGACCACCGAGACTATTGGGGAAATATACTTTTTTTTCTGTAGAGTACATTGATTTTCTTCGATTATTAAAAATGGCAGCAACAGTAGGATTGGGCAGGAGCCAGGAGGAGGAAGCAGAGCAGCTGCGTGGTGGGACCAGTAGGGATGTCAGGAGCAGGGCCTGAAGCAGGTGGTAGGTCAGCAGCCAAAGGGCCAAAGGGCCATGGAGTGGTGCCACCCATGCAGCAGAACCCAGAGCTAGTGGATTAGACTGTGTTTTTTTCTTCTGTCATGTTGGGTGTAGTGTGGTATTTATTTTGGGGTTGTGCAGAGTTTTGAAATAAGCTGTTTATCCTTGCTGTTTCAGCCTCTGTTTCCTGTGTTGAGCATTTTCAGTGAGTGGTCAGGTTTCAAAATGGGGAGTTCGCACTTAGGTGAAGTTTGATTTGAAGTGATGTTGCGTGGGGAAAGCTTTGCAAGTCACTCAGTGAACTGTCCTGACAGATTTACTATGCAATCCCAACAGTCAGTCTCTTGAACTTCACAAACCAATTGTCGGAAGACCGACAGGGTCTTAGTGCAATGCAGGGGCCAAGTCCCCTCCCCCCCACCGTAGCTAAAATAACCAACTCTGAGGGGGAGCGGGCCTTGGAGTAGTTTTAAAAAGTTATAGGGGCAACAACAGTGTGAAAAAAAATATTTCCCCCTCCTAGGAACAGAACACAGGGTAAGAGTACCACACTAAACAAGCTGTTAGTGGTCTAGCCCTCCACACCACAGGAGTAGTTCAGCTAGTGTCCACATTTCCTCCTTGCTTATGGTGCCTGACTAGAAGTAAGCTAGAGGGTCATCACATCTGCTACCTTACCCCTGTAGGCACCAGCTTCCTTCCATCGGGTGTGTGTTTCGGGCTACAGAACTCAGGATCCCTGAATGTTGGGACCCCAAGTGTCAGTATTTAGTAGGGATACCGTCCTGATTGGCGTTATAAACATTACGCTTTCTAGTACTTCAGTTGTATTTGAATCTTTTTCTATTTCTGACATGATCAAAGGAATTGTATTACTGAATATATATTTGTGGCTGTGTAATTTTCTTTGTAAACAAATGCTATTGTGGTACTAAGACAGAATACTACAATACATTTGTGCATAGTGAGAACTATAATAGGTTACATGTAGCACGGTTGGAATGCAAATTTCACCATTTTGTGTAGGTACATCAGTCAGGTTGACAGAACATTATAGGAACATTTAAAAGTGATTTCTCAGGGCCTCAAGAAGTTAACGCCATTCTATAACATTGTTTTATTTGTATCTTACCCATACTGGCCTCTCCCATGCACAGGTCAGTTGGGCGGCTCCATATTAGGCCACTGTCAGCCTGAACTATGGAGCAGTTTTCCCCCTTCGCTTGTACGTTTTTAGATAATGGGTAAACTGAAAGTGGCATCCTGATTGGCTGAAACAGTCTGCTACCTGGGCCATTATTTCTTAACAACGGCCTGCTTCAGAAGTGCCAATTCAGGGTGCCCTATTACCACGGCTATCCTTGGGATCCCTATATTTCAAAACTGCCATTTTCACCCCGCTTGCTTAGCGAGACTGACTTCTTTCAACAGTGACACAGGAGAGTTAAAAAAAAGCCTGCAACAGTCATTTTTTTAATATGTAACTTTCCCTTCTGAGCGCGACTGCGCTCATCTCACACACAATCAGGTATCACAGTAACCTGCAGACTCGCACTATGTGCCACATTTCAGAGCCCCAAAAAACATACCTCTCTTCAAATATAAATAAACACCCAACATTGCCCATTCTGATAAACGATCCAGTCGCCTCAAATAAACACCTCTCTTCTCGGTCTCTCTCCATTTTTCACTAAGCAACAAACGACAGACAAAGGAAAACAACAACCTCAAACAGCAACTCTCATGTCTCTGAGGCAGTGCATGAAGAAACAAATCAAGTGAACAAACACATGCCACATACAAGCAGAGCAGCACCCTCCTGTGGTGATTCCAGCAACGCAGGGATTATTTTATTATAAAGTGTACCTTTTTTATTTTATTTCTTATATATAAATGTTTCTTTTTTTTTCAAATAAGTACATCTATAACCCATTTTCTAAGTGTAATAATACCCTCCAGGGTGGGCGTTATGGGATATAATGGACCTTCCAGGGGCTATAAGGCCCTCCGCCTGCAGCATCGGGCTTCATTACTCCCCTGGGCGGTCCGTTATATCCCAATAACGCCCACCCTGTCGGGTATTATTACTTACCTAGAGCACCTCACCTTACTAACAGGGAGAGAACTCAGCACCCCTACTAAATACCGACACTTGGGATCCCGACATTCAGAGAGCCTGAGTTCAGCAGCCCGACACACACACACACACGATGCAAGGAAGCTGATACCAACAAGATTAAGGTAGCCAATGTGATGAACCACTACCCTACCCCTAGTGGGGCACTACAAGCAAAGAGGAAATGCAGAAGCTGGCCAAGTTACTCCTGTGGCATGGAAGACTAGACCACTAGCAGCTCGTCCAACACGGAGCTCTCAACCTGGCTTCTATTCCCAGGAGAGGGAATTTTTTTTTCACACTGCTGTTGCACTCATAACTTTTTAAACCTACTTCGAGGCCCATTTCCCCTTGGAGTTGGTTATTTTAGTAATGGAGGGTGGGGGGGCTTGGCCCCCACATTGCACTAAGACCCTGTCGGTCTTCCAACACTTGGTCTCCTGAACTGGGGCTTATGGAGTTTGGGAGACTGACTGTCAGGACTGCACAGTAAATCTGAGAACTCTGTATGTCACAACTGAGTTGCTGCTGATGACCTGCATCATGGGACCCCAGGTGTCTAGAAACACCTCTTCCCATTTGCTTTGAGTTGATACCCCTCCAGCTTCATACAAAGCAACAAATTATTCATTCATTGGGCAATTGTTGGTGGGGATGCATTAAACCAATGTTGGGCCACTGTCATCCGGGCATTTACTAGCGCTAGGCCCCATAGTCTGTGTCTGCTTAACTTATCCCTCCCTGCAAACACACCAGTGTTCACCCATAACACAAATACCATGGAATTTCTAGGTATGGTGCCCTGCAGTATCGTTTCCGTACATTATTTATTTATTTATTTATTATACGTATCGGAATTACAACCCTTTGAGTCAAGAACTCGTTTCCAAAGGCTCCACATCAGTTCCAGTGGATTCAACACATAGACAGCAACACAAATGCAATACGATAGACAGGAGGTTACAGAAGTTTTTTTGTCTTTTGTGTACCTGATACCAGAAGAGGGCCACTCTAGGGCAAGTGAGAGCCATATGAAGGAAGACACCTTCCTCTATAACACAGTTATGGCACATCAGGTCCTGAGATGGCCTAAACTAAAGAAGTTTCTTTGGTGTGCGGTATGTTCTATATATAGAATAGTGGATGGGTGACCAACCACAGCAAGGCTGTGTTTCCATTGAGGGTGCTGGGCAGTGCACTACACAGTACCCTTGGATACTGTGTAGTGCACTGCCCCAGAGTGGAACGCAGGGGTGGAGGGGTGGACATCTGTTTTAGATCCAAGCTGGGCTCCACCATGCACCCAGTGAGAATACCAGGTTTCGTTGAATGTGTGACTGTCTGTGGGGGGGGATCAGGGCACAGGCTACAGGATTCTCCTGATTTAACACCCCCCCCGAGGTGGAGGGAGAATTCCTGCAGGAGGTAGCCGACTTTGTCATCAGTGAAACGTTGGAGGCCCCCAGATGTTTAGTTCTGTGGGACTTTAATGTTTGGGCTGATGACAAATCTTCTAGGCTTGGTTATAACCTCCTCCAATTGATGTTATCTCTGGGCCTGTTGCAAAAAAGCTTCTTCCGCGACCCTCAAGGGCGGCCGCATGTTGGACCTGGTCTTCTCGCTAGGGCTTGAGATAAATAACCTCAAGACTGATAGAGTTGCTTAGTCCGATCATTGCATGGTGGAGTTCTTGCTCAGGGCCCCCCCCAACAGCCCTCCCCCTGCTGAGATGGTTAGCTACTGACCTTTGAGGGGATTGACACCCAAGGGTTTTTCTAGTGTGGAAAATGCATACATAGGGGGTACGTGCATGGCAATTGCTGCCTACAACAAAGCAATGTCTGATGCGCATGACTCCCTCGCACCAGTCCATGTATGACCCAAATTGTCTCACTTGTGGTCCCCATGGTTTGATGGGAGTTCAAGGCAATGAAGATTATGGGTCAGAGGTTAGAGCGCTGCTGGCAGAAGACCAGGCTGGAGGTGGATAAACTGGCCCTGCGTACTCATTACGGTGAGTACCAGGGGGCAATCAACCGCAAGAAGGCAAAGTTCCTGTTCAGGGAGACTGCTGCTGAGAAGAATCGACCAACTGTGCTTTTTCGGACTGTAGACAGGTTTTTACATCCTGCCTGTCTTCAGCCAAAAAAGCCTTTTTTTTTTTTTATGTTTATGCAAAGAGTTTGCTCGATTCTTCTTGGACAGAGTGTCTACTGTCCAGCAAGGAATTCCGCCAGTGAGCCAAATTGTGTCAGACAGTGGTCGCCTTGGTCACCTGGAGAGCGCTGTCTAGTTGGGGCAAGTTTAGATCGGTGGAGGTGGCTGAGGTCATTGAGATTATTTCCAAGCTGAGGCACACATATTGTGAACTAGACCCAGTGCCGACACAGTTCTTATTGGGATATGTCAACTCCGTAGGCCTTGTGTTTGCCTTGATTGTCCAGTGTTCTCTATCAGAGGAGGTCTTCCCAGATGCCTTGAAGGAGGCAGTGATGAGACCCCTTCTGAAGAAACCATATTTAGACCCTGATGTCTAGGCAAATTACCATCCAGTTTCCAACTTCCTGTTATTAGTTAAGGTTGTCGAGAAGGTTGTGGCACTTCAGCTTGCAGAGCACCTCGTGGCCCATAATCTATATGAACCTCTCCAGTCTGGGTTTCATGCAAGGCATAGCACAGAAACTGCATTAGTCTGGGTTCACAATGACCTCCTCAGAGTGAGAGATCAAGGGGAGGGGACAATTCTCGTTCTCCTTGATTTCTCCTCAGTGTTTGACACGGTGGACCATTGTGTGTTACTAGACCACATGAGGGAATTTTGTGGACTCACCGGCACTGTCATCTGCTGGTTTGAGCTGTATCTCATGAACAGGAGGCAAAGGGTAGTGATGGGGAATTTCTCCTCCTCCCCTAGCTTCCTGTCCTGTGGAGTACCTCAGGGTTCGGTCTTGTTGCCGATGTCATTTGCTGTGTATGTGCTGCCCTTGGGAGAGCTCATTAGAAAGTACAGTCTGGGTTTTCATTGCTATGCCGGTAATATCCAGCTGTACCTTTCCTTTGCCCCAGGACATCCAACTCAGTGGACATGCTAAATACTTGCCTTGCTGAGATCAATGACTGGATGGCATCCAGCTGGCTGTGACTGAACCCCGATAAGACAGAGGTACTGGTAGTGGAGTCGAACAGAAGGCATGATAGGATGGCCTGTGGTGCACAGACAGGACTTTTTATGGATTCTGTGCCATTGAAGGCCTCCTCTAGGGTGTGTGATCTTGGCATTATCCTGGACAGTGGATTGACATTTGAATCTCAGGTATCGTCAGTTGTCCGTACTAGTTTCTATCATCCAAGGAATATCTCCAGGATTAAGCCTCTAGTTCCACCCCTGGACCTCCCTACCATGGTGCATGCCTTCATGATATAGAGGCTTGATTACTGTAATGCACACTGTGACACAGCTTTTGTTCCAGGCTACCGATTTATTTATTTTCTGATTTTATTCTATCATAGCTGTCTATTGAATACTGTTGTATTTATTGATGTGTTGTCTTATTTATTCTTTGGTTGTATGTCTTATGTATGGCACCCAGAGCCCCAGGGATTGGGCATCTTAAAATAAAATTTATCTTGCCTTGCCTCACAGAGACCTTCAAGAGTGAAGCTCGAGAGGTCTCCATGATCTCATCAATGCCCGAGATGGGAAACACAGCCCTAGTTGTGGATGATCACCCATCCACTGTTTTATATAGTATAAGGTTCCCCTAAATTCTGACACATTTATTTCACAAGGTTTCATATCTTGTGTTCACAATCCTTGCTGCAGATATGCTCTGCTTCTGATCCTGAAGATCCCAGCCCTTGTAGCCGTTCTTTCTGTTTCCTGATCCCAAACATAAACAGTGGCTGTTATTTAAAAAAATAAATAAATAAAAACTGACAAATTGAAAGTTTGGAAACATGGAGCCAACTGTGGCAGTCTGTGTCCAACCTTTCTTTGAACCACCTGCCCAACCACTCGCTAAGCGGAGCCACCATTTTTCTCTGAATTGTTTTGTGAGGAGCACAGGTTCCACCAATCAGGTGGCAGGTCAAGCCTGAAAAGTTGTACTATTGATGTGATGTCAGAATGATAGTATAACAACTTTTTTGACCTTTGAACTGTCCTAGAACAGGCATTTGAAAGCCACCATTTTTAATCTATAATAAGCCCATACCATATACTACAAAGAAAGTTGAGTTGCAATTGCCTTTGTTTGAGGAGGAGCAGTTATGCACTTGCCCTATACCCACCTGCCACGTCTCATCATCTACATTCAGATTCAGGCCTATGACCTACTGCCTTCTGGCCTTTATTCTAGTTTTTGGGGTAGCAACTATTTGGAGTTTGTAAATTGCTGTGAGTGGTTTTGACCCGGGCTGAGGATTGAACAAATTTTCCTCAATGGGGGAGGTCACAAGTGTGACCTTAGCGAAAAATTGTCTGATTCTCTAGTAGGCAAAAATGTCCCCTGTTTGTATACCGAATTCTTGTTTAATATCATTAAAGGATTTCAGGTTATTTCCTCATACAAATGACATATGCTATTCAAGCCCCTTTTCCTCCATCATAATAGGACTTAATGAAAGTTTGCGTTATATCCTTGCAAACCTTTGATTGTATCTAGGAGCCCCGCCCTGGCCGACACCCTCTAGATTTTGCTGAGTATGTTTGTGAGCACCTATCCAAATTCTAGATAGTTAACAAGTGTATGGCTTGCCCCTCCATGGCAGAGAGACAAATTTAATGTTGGTAATAACAGACCAATTAAAAGCCAATCAACAGATACTTCCCCTTCTAATAACATCCAGTCAGGGTTGTAGCCACAGTACCATCTGCTAGTGGAGCCAACTGGGCAGCCAAATAATAATATTTAAAATTAGGGAGTGCTTTAGAGGTAGTTAGAGAACAGATCTTGTGATTCAAGCAGGCATACACCCCCCCCAATAAATCTATACAGAGCACTATTAATTGCTTTGAAAAAATTTTCTGTGACTCTGGTTGGAAGATTTTATAACATATAGAGACACTTAGGGAGCATATTCATTTCTACGGTATTGAGTCTACCAATTAGCTTGATGAGAAGACCCACCATCTATCACAATCATGCTTGATGGAAGTTAAAAGGCTATTAGAATTGTCATGGAATACCTGAGATCCCCTATTGCTAATGTTAATTGTTAAATATTTGGGGCTATGTGCCACTCTCATATTTAATGGATTACTTAGTAAAGGTTGTCTCAATCCCCAGCCTACTGGAATATTTCACTATTTGGACAATTAATTTTATGGCTGCATATTTTGCTGTAGTCTACCAAACTTTGGTGCACCTTGAGAATACCTTCGGTTTGCTCTGCCAGATATATTATAAAGTCATCAGTGAATAATGACATTTTATAGTGACACTCAGAAGTGCAAAGTGTAAGGAGGCAACATAGTGCAGTGGTTTATGGCTCTGAGCTCTAAAACTGGAAACCTGGGTTTGAATCCCACAGTCCCCACTTGCATACTGTGTGACCCTGAGCAAGTCACTTAACTTCCATGTGCTCCAAGGTTGCACCTGGAAACAAGCTTTCAGCTTAGCGAGTCTCTCCTGGTAAAATAAATATAAAAAAAAAATATCCTGGGTCATTCCAAATAACCCCAGACAACGGCTCTAGGCCCAACACATATAGTACAGGGGAAAGGGGACAGCTTGCAATAGCCTCCAATTCTCCATTCATCAGGACCTGTGCAGTGGGTTGTTTATACAGAGTTGTGACCCACTTCATCATGTTGGGATACAGGCCGAAGCATCTGAGTGTACTGAATATGTAACCTCACTCAACACGGTCAAAGGCTTTTTCAGTGTAGAGTCCCAAAATTGCATCTGCTACCTGGTTCCCTCCTTTGCTGACCCATCTCATAAGAATGTTTAGGGTTTTGCGGACATTATACTTACCCTGCCATCCTTGCACAAACCCTGCTTGATCAGGATGTATTATAGTGAGCAGGACAGTCTCCAGTCTCCCCCCTAGTATCCTTGTGATTATTCTGTATTCAGTTGTTAGCAATGAGATAGGACTGTAAGATCCACAATGTGTTGGATCTTTGCCTGACTTGGGAAGGACTGTTACTGTGGCAGACTGCGCGGAGGTGGGCAACACCCCAGACTGTAGACTCTCTGTTATCATGTCTCCCAGTGGTTCTATTAGGTCCTCCAGTGGAACCTTATAAAAGTCCATGGGAAACCCATCAGGACCCAGGGCCTTAACACCACCCCCCCCCAGCTTCTTAACTGCTTTTTCTATCTCATCCCACTGTAAGTCTCTCTTCAGATCCTGCCCTACCTCTGGGGTAATAGAAGGCAACGTGTCCCTGTCCAGAGAGGTCTGAATTTCCTGGTCAGTTTCCTTTGTTTCAGAGATGTAGAGATCCTGATAGAACCTTCTAAAACACTCACCTACTGTATAGTCTCATCAATATGTTTCAACTCCCCCTATTTATCACAAACTTTAGCTAATTTTTAATACTTTCTCGGTGTTTAAGTTGCCAAGCCAACCATTTGCCTCCTGAATCACCCTCAAAATATGTAGTGACTTGATTTAATAATATATTGCATTCTACTTTTGCTTTAGAAATCTATTAAATTTCCATTTTAATTTTTGTAGCTCATACTTGTCCGGGGTAGGATTTTGCATGTGCTGTTTTACGAACAGTTGAAGCTGTATCAGTGAATATTTTATTTTCTGTTCTCCTCTCATGACTTGTATACGAAATTATCACCCTTCTCAATACAATCTTTATTGCCTCCCATCGAATGGAGGCAGATGTGTCCCCCCTTGCATTAGTGTGAAGGTACTATTTTATCTGTTCTGTAATAAAGTTGATACATTTTTTTTTTAAGCTGGACAAGGTCCAGCTTCCAGAACCTGCGAGTCACGGGTATGCCCCAGTTCCCCAAATCCAACAATATTGGTGCATGATCCATGGTTACCAAAGGACCATGCTGGATAGCTTGTATAGATGGAGTCAAGGACTTTGAGATTAAAATGGCATCCAACCTGGTGTAAGCACCGGAGGAGTGAGAATATGTGTATTTCCAGCCTGAGCAGTTTCAAAACACTACACATCAATTAAACTGTAGTCAGCAATAATGTCTGAGAGTGCTTTGGCATTTCTAGACACAGGAGGTATAACCCTAGAGGATCTATCCATCACCACATCCTGAACACGGTTTTAATCCCTGCATAGTATCCAAGGCCCATTGAAATCTGACATTTGCATTTTTAACCTTTAATATATCTCTAGACTTTCTATGTTTGGTCCATATACAGAGCCAGCTGCCACTTTGTGCCCTGAGTTTAACAGGATCTGTGCTATGATGAACCTCCCTCCTGGATCCATATATGCTTTGGTAACTGTCCCCAGAAAGCTCAGCCGAATCTAAATAGCTGCCCTCCTGGTTTTGATGAGAAATAGGACCCATACCACTCACCACCCCAATTCTTATTAATGTGGGCCCCCTCTTTTTTCAGTCGTGAGTTTCTTGAAGGCAAACAATATCTGTCTTCATCACTTTAATCCTGGTCAAAACCTTTTTGCGTGTCAAATGGGATTTAAGGCTGCTTATATTCCATGACCTTGCTAACAGTGCCATATCAACCATGGCATTGATGGTAGTATATGCTGTATATCTTCTACCTATCAACCCACTCTGACACAATCTCTGTAAGCTGATTTGCTTAGTACCTTCATACAAACAGTTTCACCAAGAGTATTAACAATAAACAAAGTGTAACTTGTAAACTCTGAAAAAACCACCCCCCTTTTAAACATTCATGTATATTACTAAAGCATTTCCCTGATATCACCTCTCGGCCACCTCATCTCCCAAAAACCCCACCCAGAAACATAAAAAATTTAGCACATCAATTCATTACCCACTGTTGTATGACTACCCCCCCAAACCTATTAACACCCCCCAAATAAACAGAAATCAGCAAACTTCCTCCTCTAGCTATTACCAGCACTGAGACAGTGTAGACTCCCACTAGTTTTTGGTGGACACTGGACTTTTGCAGTCCACCTGGCACCTATTATCCATAAAAAACTAGACCAAATGAAGAGATGCATATAATATACATTGAAGAAAACAGTATTTTATCCATTGGCAAAATAACTAGGGCTATAATGGACAGGGCCACCCCCGCCTAGTCTGCTGTACGTGGAGATTTAGCCCCCCCCCCAGCCCGTCTGCAGCATAAATCTTAGCACTAGAGAAACTAGGCACTATTCAAATCCAACAAATTAATTAAGAAATATTAACATTTAAACTACCCACTGCCATCTCCCCGGCAAACCAGCCAGGACATAACTTAGTAACACAAGTGATGACTCTTCTTGCTCAACCTCCCCTCAGGGGTATATAGGTGTGGTCATATTGTAGGGTAGTACCTGTGGCAAGGCGAAGTCTGTGGGGAATCAGTGCTCTCTTTTTCATTGACTTGTGCGGCACAACTAGACCACCGTGGCACTGCCTCCAGATGCCCCTTCCCCCAGCCCTCTGGGATGAGGACAGGAGCCATCAGCTAGATACATCAACCGACTTCACTCAGGGGTCCTCCATACCCACTCCCTTCCCCCTGGAACACAAGGAGCTTTTTCCTAGGTCTACATAAGCCTGCAACAGACAGGGCAAGGACCATTTCACTAAAAGCAGAGCTGGGACCTCTCACATCAAAAATATCTAAGCAGATGTCCCGATTGTGTCCCCCCTTATAGCTCATATATTATTGTATATTTTAGTTATTGGTTGTTTTAGGGGAGTCACCATGGCCATTCAAACAGGATTATGCTGGCCCATATTCTACCCATATTTATAACACCCCCTCCATTAGCTACTGTTTTGCTTAGCCATTTGTTTTCAACTTTATGTAAACCTGGGTCTTAAAACATGAACACTATTAATCCAGTGAACCCGAGTTTAATATGTCCGGACTTCACAACAGTCACGCTCTATCAAGCTGAAGTGACAGGCCACTTATAGCTGACCTCGGTTCCTCCTATCAAGTCTATATTGTCACTGAAATTGATCTTTCACTCTGGTCCCCCCTCTGCCATTACCTGCGACCCCAACCACAGTCAGAGGTAAGGAGCACATTGTGGACGTGAGCACTTGCCAGCTGGAAGATTCATCACTGTTGCCCACCGACAGTTAAGTACTTGAAGACAAACAGGCTATAAATGAAGACCCTGTTTTAACTCATCATGCATCCCTCGGGGTAGACACAGCATTGATATAGGGTAACTCAGTCCTGTATAGATGCCATGTAAACACTATGCCTCCCACCTTCCACCAGTACCTACAGCCCAAGCTACAGTTAGAAGGTAGGGAGCGGGAGTAGAACTCGTGGGGCACCTTTTTGTTAGTTGTCCACCAGCCCTGGCACCTTGAAAGAGTTTCAAGGGAAGTTAACTATTACAGGATCACCCAGTGTCAGGGCTGTTTGACAGAATGCCACCAGGCCAGACCATTTTCATTTATGCATTGTGGAACAACTGTCAGTTCCGACCCCTCACTGATGCACATGTGTGACATTAATGCAAAGGAGAGCCACATGATGCAACTGCCACAAAGTAGGATACCATGCCACAGAGTTCAAACAATCATGTGGAAGACTGCATGGCACCCCACAGGGTCTCCAACCCCTAATAGCAGGGCAATAACTCCTGGATCAAGCTCTCCATTGCCCCATCAACTTGCCCAGAAAAAGTCATGAAATCGTCATCCTGCCAGCATCAAAAATCACACATAGTTTGATCACACAATATGATTGGGTCAGTTGCTCTGCCCCATGACAACTGTGACACCAGCTCAGCATAATCCCCTGTGACCATCCACAGTTACATATAAACACCATACGGCGGCATTCGAGAACCCCACAGCAGTTTTCACTCCCTGAATCCAGATTCATGCAGTCAAACGGGACAGAAAATTGCTTTTGCTTGTTGGATCCCTTCATTTTGCAGCTGGAGGAAGCCCCAAGGGCCCAATGGTACCACAACAAGTCATCAACCAAATCAAACCCCCTTCTTCCCAGAACTAAATGTACAATTGCATGCCACATTCACCACCCCATTGTCATAGTCTCACCTCTATAAAAATGTTATATCCAATTACTGCAGAGAGTAGGCCAGCTGATTAGCATGAATTTGTGATCTACTCTCTCTGGCAGCCTCGAAGGTGTGGATGTAATCCTCAGCCTCCATGGGGTTGGCAAATATTTTTGGTGGTCTTCTTGGGCAGATGATCCGTAGTTTTGCAGGGTAGATAAGGGCAAATTCCCAGCCGAGTGCATGTAGCTTTGTTTTAACTCCACTACATTTTTGCTATTGGACCTGGAGCTCATGGCTGAAATCCTGAAACACAGATACCTTAACCCCATTGACTTCAAAAGGGCATTCTTGCAGGCAGCTTTCAGCATGGATTCCTTTTCTGGGTATCGAAGATATTTTGTAAGGTAAAGGCAAGGTTCGTCCCCATCTTTAGGCATAGGACCTATCCTGTGGGCCCTCTGAATTTCAAAACTGGCAGCCGTGGGGTCCATTGTCAATTTCTCCAATAAAACTTTTGGCTTGCCCTGCCCTCTTCCTTGCCTTCCATGTTCTCTGAGAGACCAACTAAGCGAATATTTGATGTCCTCTGTTGTCCTGGTCATTGGCTCGCTCGGACAAGAGTTGAATTTCTTCCTTCCAAAGATTCCAATCTTTGCTTAAGTCTGCAATGGTGTCCTTCAGCTCACTGATTCTTTTTTCTGCTTCATCAAGATGTTTGCCATGCAAGCTGGAGGTTTCTGCCAGTCCTGTCACCACTGATTGGAGATGAGTGATTTGGGCAGTGATGTTGGCAAATCCTGCCTTCACTTCTTGCAGCAGATTTTGAAAGATTACTGCTACAGATGGTTTTTGCTCTTTTTGCCATTTGCTTGTCCCCCTCTGCTGCCACAACTGTCAACCTTTTGGTCCTGGTACGTGTGTCTGCAGCTGAACTGGAAACTCTATTTGCAGGCTCAAACAGAAGCATGGGTTGCTTTTCTCCATTCCTGCCAGCTGCCATCAGTTACCTCTGTAGAGTTTTCTGCTTTAGTACTGTATATCTCCGGTGCACTTTTCCGATATTATTCTGCCTTTTTTGTCAGTGCCGATTGGATCCTCATAAAGAAATGACTGCCATGCTCTGGTGCCAGACCACATCCCATGGTTGTGTATTGATGGAGCCACAAAATTTGTGTGTGAAAGTTTTTTTCTGCAGCATTTTTGATGAGCAATGTGTCTCTGCTCTGATGTCAAGATCAGGACCCATGTCAATAAATTCAAAAATGCAGACAGAAACAACTGTCATCTTATGTGAAGCATGTTTTTATTGAGAATGTTAAAAAGGAAACCGAATGTGAATTATTTGACTACTTTCAATATTTAAAAGTTGGTGATTCTGGGAGATTCATGTGATGCTGTTGGGGTTGGGGGAATGCACATCAGATAATGGATCTCAAATAATTATTTGTTTTTGGGGTTTTTTACAGTTCAGATTTATGATGTTAATAGCCTGATATATGATGTTTAATCTTGTTATTTGTTACTCGAGTTTTGTGCCATCTCCCTTGTAGATGCTCCATAATTTGGCAGTACAGTATGTCAGTTATGTGAAAAATGTAATTCTATCTTGTAGTCAGTGGAATTTGCATGAATGAATTCTTGATAGACACTTGCAAGTGCTACTACTATTTTTTTCTCAAAAAGTGTACATCAAGTTTTGCAACACTCAGTAGCTGAAGTTTATGATTTTCTTTCAGTGTTGCGGTACTGCATACACTGAGGTTGCTATATAGGTTGGACTCACCATTTTAGCTGTGACAGTAGTTTGTGACTGTCAGATTTCAGTCTCAGTAATGGGCAAGATTATGGAGACACTCTTTAAGGAAAGGATAGTGCAACACTTGGAATCCATAGGGGCACAGGATCCAAGACAGCATGGGTTTACAAAAGGAAGGTCCTGTCAAACTAATAGATTTCTTTGACTGGCATAGATTTCTTTGACTGGGTAACCAGAGTGGTGGACCAAGGTGGAGCAGTCGATGTCACCTACCTTGACTTCAGCAAAGCTTTCGACATTGTTCCACATAGAAGATTGATAAACAAGCTGAGTAGGCTCGGGGTGGGTCAGAAGTTGATCAACTGGGTGGCAAACTGGTTGACATGCAGAAAACAGAGAGTGGTGGTAAATGGTATGCAGTTAGAAAAGATACAAGTCACAAGTAGAGTACCTCAGGGATCAATCCTGGGGTCAGTGTTCTTCAATATCTTCATCAGTGACATTGCAGATGGACTAGAGGGTAAGGCTTGTCTGTTTGCAGATGACACCAAGATCTGCAACAGAGTAGATGATCCAGATGGGGTGGGCAGAATGAGAAGAGATCTGGATAAACTAGCAAAATGGTCAGAAGAGTGGCAACTGGGATTTAATGCAAAGAAGTGCAAGATCATGCACATAGGGAAGAGAAACCCTGAAGCCACCTATAGGCTGGGAGGGGAGTTGCTGGCAGTCACAAGGGAAGAAAGAGACTTGGGCATTATCATCACCGATGACCTGAAATCATACAAGCAGACCTCTAAAGCAGTAGGTAAGGATAGGGGGATGTTAGGGTGTATTAGTAGGGGTATCACAAGTCATAAGAGGGAGGTAATAATCCCTCTTTACAAGACATTGGTTAGGCCCCATCTAGAGTACTGCGTGCAGTACTGAAGGCCACACCTTCACAAGGACATTAACCAAATTGAGGCAGTCCAGAGAAGGGCAACCAAAATGGTGCCGGGACTGCATCAGAAGACATATGAGAACAGATTAATGGAGCTCAATATGTATACCCTAGAGCAAAGGAGGGAGAGAGGTGATATGATTGAAACATTCAAACACCTTAAGAGCATTAACAAGGTGAAAGAGTCTAACATGTTTCAATATAAGAAAAATAGCAGGACAAGAGGACACAGCATGAGAATAGAGGGAGGCCAATTAAGGGGTAATGTGAGGAAGTTCTTTTTCACAGAAAGGGTGGTGGATGCATGGAACGGCCTACCTCAGGAAGTGGTGGATATGAATACAGTGCAGGGCTTCAAACAGGCATGGGATAGGCATAAGGGAGCAATACAGATGAATATGAATAGATAGGCCATTGACAGCAAAGGACGATGGCACATTTATAAGGTAGAAAAAGAAATTGGCTAACTGGATGGGCTTTGCGGTCCTTATCAGCCGTCAACTTCTTCGTTTCTGTGTTTCTGTTGTTAGCACCAAGGATTTAGAAACACTTTTTCCTTTTTCTTTCGGAAATCTGATATTTCTTCATTACTTGCCTGCTACCTAGGTCCTAGATTGAGGGATATTTGCAGGCACATAATGTGGCTATTTGACAGCTATTACACATGTCACAATCTATCCTTCTCTGTTTTCTCAGTTACTGATCTTTTGTACAATGACAAGTATATGTATATTTCAGCTGTGGCTTGACTGTTCCTTCTATAAGGAATAGGTAAATATAATTGTAATAATTAGTGGTGGGCGAAGTGGGCTCAGTTCGCTCCATGAAGTGATTCGCGGCATGATGGCGAATTCATGGAGTACTCCACAATGTGATGCAGAGTAATTTGTGTAATGATGGGTAATGCAAACTCCATTGAAAACAATGATTTCATATTACTCCACCTTCCCAGACCACTACTCCACCAATTTTAAAGGCGAAGTGCATTGAAAACATTTTACTTCGTCTCACTTCGCCTTGTTTTTAAGCTCCAAAGGTGACTTTTGCAGTGATTCGTGGGATTTCAGGTGACATGGGCTCTATATTGTTCTGCACAGCCTCAGTTCGGGGTAGTGTGTGTAGGAAGCTATAGGAGACAGTGTGCTCTGAAAGCTGCCTGTGATTCAAACCTTCTAAAAGCTGTTGAAAAAGCCTTTTTGAGTAATTTTACTTTGCTCAAACTTTAGTTCATCGATTGTAGGAAACCCTCCTGTGCTCATATCATCAAGCATTTATTGTTTGTATATGGATTTTGAATGTTATTGTACAACATTGAGTCTGTGTAGGAAGAGACAGTGAAAGTGTGCTTTGGAAAAATAGGGAGTTCTTTGTTTTTTGTTATATTTTTGTTATATAACTGACTGTGTTAATGTACACACAGTAATATTGTTAGTAATTGTTGATATTTTTTTTGCTGATTGTGTGTTGTATGGATCTGGTGCAGCAGTGCTTAATTTCAGGTTGTTCACAATACGTGGTATATTACTGGAGTTTTCAGTTTGCTACGCATTACTTGTAGACAAATTGTGTGTGTGTGTGTGTGTGTGTGTGTGTGTGTGTGTGTGTGTGTGACTGTGTGTGCGGTGCATGACATCAAATAATACACCTTTTATTGTGCCACAGTGTAATTGCAGGTGCAGCAGTGTGAACCTGCTATCCACTGCAGCTGCATGATTTTGTACTGCCACTGTGGTATCATTTCTTTGTTTTGCTGCTTATGCTGCAATAAAAATCTGCAGTCAGTGCCCCCCCAACCGGCAAAAGGAATTATTTTCCAGATTGGACTGTTTGTGACTTCAGCAACACTGGTTAGTTAAGGTGTTGTTGAACTTGTGAATTTGCATCTGTATCTGTTCCTGAAGCCATAATTTGTTTTTGGCTTCACATCCAGTGCCCCCCACCCAGAGTGAATGTTCCAAAATCTAAATTTGTTTAGAATATTGTAGTTGATTCCCCAAAATGCCCGAAAAGAGACGTGCAAGCAAAGCTGCCAGTGGTAAGATTGTCTGTGGGCATGGTAGTACGCAGACGCAGAAGTGCATTGCTGATGTGGGGAAAGGTATTTCTTCTGCAATGTTTTTTACAGCCCAGTCAGTAGCTTCACTCATAGTTGGAGAAGATGATGTTGTCCCAGCCGATGGTGTTAGTGCAGTTGCTGGTGGTGGTATGAGTATTGCTGCCTCAAGTTCCACTTTTGACCAGTTTACCATGTCCAAAAATATAGTGGCGTGTGAAGCAGTGCAAGCGAGTGGCAGTGTAGATGATGTCATACTTCCCAGTAACATCCCAGTACCTGAACACGAGGATTCTGATAATCATGTCAACGATAGCATACAATGTGGTATTTCTTCCACCATGATTCAGGTCACGCATTTGCCATGCAGTGATTTACAGCGTGGTGAAAAAATATCAGGTGATGGTGGTGTTGATGATGATGATGAATGTGAGGATGATGATGTTGCTGTGGTTGTAACATGCAGTCCACATGCCAGCATCCAAGCAGAAGATGTGGATGATGTAGATGAATATGATGATGATGTAATTGACCCCAGTTGTTAACTGGAGAAAAAGAAATTCAAAGTGACTGTGTCTGGGTCTGTTTGCATTAATCCCCCCTCCCAATAAAAACTGGTGATTTACCAGTTTCAGATGATGATGATGACCCATTAATAATGATAGGTAGTTGTGGTGGTCGGTTGCAGTCCGTGTGTGTCCTGCCTGAAAAATCATGTAGCACCCCTCCTCCACACACACACACACACACACACACACACACACACTTCATGGCTTAAAAGTACGGAGTCCGAAATGCAGCATCAGGGACATGTTAAAAGTAGAGCATCACAATTCCTTGTTTAGAATTTTTTTGTGCAAGATGCAAATGATGAGTCAGTTGCAATCTGCCAGGTTTGCCATGTGCGTGTCAGTCGAAGTAAAAAGGGGAGCCATCTGGGCACAGGAGGACAGCACATGCATCTTAAGAACAGGCACATGGCACTGTGGACCCAGCACAAGATGGCAGCTAATACCACAGTGGGGCATTCACCCTCATCACCAACCATAATGAGCATGTTATCCCCTTCCATGACTGTTAAATCAAGTAGGAAATTAAATGTGTGCAGTAGTGTGGTAATAAGAGCAGAGGATTACTACAGGCATGATGAGGTGGAGGAGCATAATGATTTTGAAATGTTGTCCAGTGCTGGTGAGAGTAGCAGGTTTGGTGGTGGTGGTGACAGCAGTATGTCTAGAGCAAGTGTTACATCAACCCCAGTTGGTAAATGTGGCAAAATAACTGCATTTGTGGGTTTGTTATCATCACCTGTGCAACCGTCTTTATCAAACGTCCACACTCCACCCACTGCTATTCGTAGAGCAGAACCATTTGTCATCACACCCTGTGTAAAACGTTTAAGTCAGCCCACATTACAGAGTGTTTTTGCGCATAAGCTGAAGCACCCACTCAATCATACAGTGTCACATGAACTTAATGCGGCTGTAGCAGAAATGCTTGCAATTGATCTTTTGCCCTTCTCCTTTGTGGAGAATTCTGGGTTCTGGTGGTTTGCTGCACGTGCCTGTCCAAAATGAAAAGTCCCATCCAGGACATACTTTTTGACCTGTGCTGTCCCCAAGTTGTATTGTACTGTGTCCGACTCAGTAAGACATGCCCTTCAGCATTCCTCCTCTCCAGTCATCCATGTAAGTATGGATATGTGGACAAGTGGCAAAACAACAGGGAGTTCATATTTGTGTATAACTGCACACTGGGCACAGGTGCCGGGGGTTGTTTGTGCTGTTGGTAGTGTGAATAATCAGTGCAGTAAGGTGGAGTATGTGGGTAGCAATCTTCCAGGAACTCAACAGCATGCAACGATTGCTATGCACAATGTGACCTGTTCATACACTGGTGAAAACATGTTGGATGTGGTACTGACTGAAACTGACAAGTGGCTAAACCCCCTGTGCCTGAGAGCTGGGTTCATAGCAAGTGATAATGGGTCAAATGTGGTGACATGCATCACGAATGGTGGCTTTTTTTGTGTTTCATGCATGGCCCACTGTTTAAATCTTATGGTGTAGGAGTTTCTGCAGCACCTTGTTGTAAAGGAAATGCTGACAGTTGCATGCCGTATCTGTTCTCACTTTTCACGCTCGGCAAAGGCCTGTAACCAACTTCGGCAGTTGCAGATACTAAACAACCTCCCTCAGCACTGCTTGAAGCTGGAAGTTGTCACTCAGTGGAACTCCACTTTATACATGGCAGAGAGGTTGTATGAACAATACAAAGCCATCTCAGAATATCTTGTGATGCACTCTAGCCATGATAGTTCCGGGGCCTCCATGTCTATGACGGCTGAACAGAGGCACCTCATGAACTCTATAATAACAAGTTTGTGGCCTTTTGAACATGCCACACAGACAGTGAGTGGCAAGTATGCCTCCATTAGCCAATCAATTCCACTGCTGTGGGTGCTGAGGCAGACATTGGTGAATGTACAGCATAGCCTTGATGTTGCTGGAGACAGTGCTAGCAGTATGTTGCTGAAACACATGCTGACAGTATTCAATCAGAATCGTCACATCTTAAGCATTCAGCATAGTGACAACTTTGCAATAGCAACAATGCTGGACCCACGATACAAATGTGGAATTGCCTTAGTACTGGAGGGAAGTGCCTGAACAGGTAAAAAATGTCAGTGGGCAACTGATGTGCTTGGTTCGTGGGGCACAGAAGTCATGTGCCCAGGTTAGCAATCCTCAGCCGCATCATCAGGTGGAAGGTGCACCTGGAGGAGTATCAAGCATATCCTGTAAGAGGAAGGGGGACTGCAGTTCCAGGTGGTCTGTCATCCAAAGCGGTTGGCATCAACCCACTTTGGGAGGCTTTGTCCCATGTGGGGATTTGTGACATAAATGATTCTGGAGAACAGGATGATGCATCAACCACTGGACTTAGTGCAGCACAGAGAATGGCTGAGTCATATTTGTCTGAAAACAGGCATCTGTCAATAACTGATGATCTTTTTTATACTGGAGTGGAAAGGTTAGTGAATGGCCAGAGCTGACTGCAGTGGCACTTAAGTACCTGACATGCCCACCCTCCAGTGTAAGTGTCGAGAGGGTATTCAGCTCAGCAGGTGCAATAGTTAGGGATCATCATACAAACCTCTCTCCTGCAAATGTCAGTTTGCTAATATTCATAAAAATGAATGAGAGGCACATATCTGCACAGACTGCAACCTCAGTATTCATACGCCGGCCTAGTCATGGTTTTGGTGATGTAGAAATGGACCATCCTGGTGGCACTGACAGTGGCAGCATGAGACAGCCTACCACTGATGTAGGTAATGACACAATAGAGAAAGAATTTCCCAGGGTCAGACTTCAGACATAGATGACTGTGAAGGCAGCTTTCTTTATGAGGATGATGATGAGGTTAATGTTGGCAGGCTTTAACTGAAGTTGTTAAAAGGCTGCCACATTTGTTGTATGATACATGTTTTATTTTCATATGGTTCAATGAGTGTCCCACTTAGAGTGTGACTCAAATTCCATATGTCACGTCACATTTGTAACAGAGAGCACAATATATCCTGGCCCATGTACCACTACCATAAGACCACTGCCACCACAGGGAATGACTTTGTGAGCCCCCCTGGACCACCACCATAAGACCGCTGATAGCCACTGCCACCACAGGGAATGATTTTCTGTGCCCACCTGGATCACCACTATAAGACTGCTGTTAGCCACTGCCACCACCACCAGATGCAGGAAGATGTCAGAGGGGAATGTCAACATGTGCCGCAGCTATGACCACCAGCACCCACCACCAGTGCCATTGTGACAATGTTTCCCCATTACATTGACCATGCCAAGGCAGAGAGAGTCGAACAGGAGACCACATCCATCAGCCACAGGCACAAGGCTTCTTAATATAAAAACTATAAAGTGAGTATGTGTACTGATGTTTTTTATGCTATTCAACTTCCTTTAGCTGTGTGTTTTGTTTTCTGTTGCTTTTCTGAGCTGCAATGTTTAAACACATGCAGTAAACTTATTTTGTCTTTTTTACAGGTTAACAACAAACGACTCTCCTTCTCTGAAAGTCAATATCAATGGTACAGCAGCAGTACCATACACAGGAACCTATGGAATATCCATTTCAAATGCATACTTGTAAGTATATATATTTTATTTCATCTGTTCATTTTTTTTTCTAAAGAATGCAACAAATCTGACTGAGGATTCATAAACTAGGTGACATGTGTACGTTGCAAAAACTATTTCTGCAACATATCATGCACTGTATTCCAAACTTGCAGCTGTGCAGCCATGACAGTGTTGAAAAAGTTGGACACAGGTTGTGTTACTTGACAAGATGTGATTTTGAAATGTAACTTGAGTTGAGATTGAGAACCAGGGACACTGGCATAGTGTATTTGTTATACAGCCTGGTACTAAGTTAAGTTGTGATCTGATGACTGCAGTGGGACAGCTTGCTATCTGTGTTAATCCAGATACCCGAGGAACAGCCACGGCTTAAACATAATGTGTTACTGCTGCAATCAAGTTGTAATAAGTCCTTACTTTCTTTTTTTAGGAAACTTCCAAATGCTTTGTTGTGGCATAGTTGCCAGGCTGGGGCAGACATGCAACACGCAGAAGTCGTCTCAATCGATGACCATCATTACCAACCAGACTCGAGAAGGATGCAGATGAAATCTGTGAAGAAGTAACCAAATAAGAAACCATTATTGAGACCTACCTGCAAATATGCTCCCGCCCCCCCAAAAAAACTTACCTTTATTGGCTTGAGAGTATTCCATTTCCAATTTCAACGCAAAAAGTTCTCATCAAGCACTGGAAAGTGTACCCCAACAGTATCTGCGACCTGTGATACAAAACAATACAATGAGTACATGTTTATAGATATATATATATATATATATATATGTATATATATATATATATATATCAAGCCCCACCTAGAAAATACAAATATATATATATATATATATATATATATCAACTCACCAAGGCTACTATTAGTGTACAGACAAAGGGCACCCTTCCATCTGGTTGAGGTGATTGCATCGCATTTGCAGGAATCGCAGCACACTTTGGACCAGCAACAGTTCTCTCATGGTCATCATTTCTGACGGAACTTTGCATGTGGTGTAACACTCCCATTTCACTTCCTTAGCACTTGCCAATTTTCTGGACACAAGACAGATGCATTTTGGAAGGATGATAGGCATTCTGGAACACAAGGTACGGGGGAGGCCTCAGTACCCAGCTAGGGATTTGAGGTTCGAGCAGACTTGATAGACCATACAGCCTAACCTGCTGCTGATTATTATGTTATTATGTTATTTTGGGGATGCAGAAAAATTCCAAGAACTCTGTGTAACCACTGCGCACATGAGTGACTGTGCAATAAATTCTGGGGGACTTTGTATGAGGTGTAACACTCCCATTTTACTTCCTTAGCACATGTCAATTTTCTGGACACAAAACAGGTGCATTTTGGGGATGCCGAAAACTTCTGGGTACTCTGTGTGACCACTGCACACGAGTGACTGCGAAGTACTCCATGACCCAGTTTAATGAAATTACAAGTGTTTTTACCAGAAAAGTATTGCACTGTGTAAGGAAATGTGGAGCAAGAAAGATTCTCATGGAGGTAAGGCACCCACGTATCGGGTGCAATGCTGTAACATGGTGAATCTCTTTAATGTTTATTTCAGAAATTAAATATTTATGGAGCCTCAGTAATGTTTACTTTGTGTTGGGACTCATGATTTGAAGTGTTTCACAAAAAGCATGACTGAGCACTGCAAGTATGTTGTGCTAAACTGCATATGTGCCGTCAGTATTCTTTCCTGTGTGTGCAGACATTGTCCAGCTTTGTGCAAACATATATATATATAGTGTGACTTTATGCAGTATCTCAATAATAAAGATAAGAAATAATATATGATGTATATTTTATTTGTACCATCAGCACCAGTGGAATAAGTTATATGATATTTTTTCAGTCACTCACAGTGCACACATGGCTTTGTGGAGATCATAGCACAAAAAACACATGCTCTCCTAAAAGTCATGTGTACAGTATGTGACTAAGGTGCACCCTGGCCAGACACCTCTGAAATGGTATCGTATCACTTACTCCACTGATGATGATGGTGACAATAAAATATACGTTATTCAGCTCGCTATTCTTTATACCATAAACACTGCAACAAGTCAGCAATATATGTTTGCAAGAAGCTACACCAATGTCTGATGTCACACACACACAGGAAACAACACTGGCTGCACACGTGTAATTTAGCACATAATACTTGCACTGCTCACACCAGCTTTTCCACAACCACCCCACAACAGAAAGTAAACATTACTGAGGCACTGGTTTATAACAACAGGGCAAGAAGGAGCACGTATAACTGTATGTGTATGTATATATTTAAAGGGAAGCAGTCAGCAACAGGAGGTCCTGCCCCCTGCAAGGCTTACCCCCCAGTTAAGCCTTTTAAGTATGTTGCAGCATTTTTCTCACGCTGCAACATACTTTATTTTAATAAAGAAAATTCAGTGACCCCGAAGGATGGCGGATGCTGTGGGGGCTCCATTATTTGTAAAGAAAAAGGTGTGGCAGAGACACACAATGCGCTTCAATAATTTTGTATTGAAGCACATGGTGCATCACCATTGTACTTTTACACATAATGGAGCCCCCATAGCATCCGCCATATTGCTGGGTTGCTGACTTTTCTTTATTAAAATGAAGTATGTTGCGGCTAAAAAAAAATGCCACAACATACTTAAAAGGCTTAACCGGTGGGTAAGCCTTGAAGGGGGCAGGACCTCCTGTTGCTAACTGCTTCCCTTTAAATATATACATACACATACAGTCATACATGCTTCTTCTTGCCCTGACTGCTTCCCTATAAATTAATACTGTGTGGCCTTCCCTCTGTCTGTTATTAAACATAAAAAAACACAAAACACTACAGCAGTGAGGGGTGGAGGTAGGCAGAAAAAATAAGCTAATGGGGGATCCCATGATGTTGCAGCCGCAGATGAAGCATTGACACTATCTGTAGCTGTTGTTGCTTGATCTGCTCCAACTGCTGCTGGACAGCACCCACCCTCTCATTACTTTCCTCCACCACAGCCCATAACAGTGCTATGTCTGCCTGCATTGCAGGCACTGTGGCAGGGTCCACTGGTGTGGGGGGAAACCAGGTAGTGGTGGTGAGGGTGGTGCTGGTGGCAGTGGAGGGGGTAGCGGTGGAGCAGCTGCTGCTGTGGCCCTCCTCCTGCTGCTGTGGTGAGGCACAACACCAGCACCCACTGCCACTGCCACAGAATGTGCCAGCAGGTGGAGGCCTGGCCTGTTTGGTGGCAGCCTGCCACTCCACCCTGTGGTGGTTCTGCATATGTGTGCACTGGCCACCAGTCCTCAGATGTGTCCCCAGGGGCCACGGCGCACTTGCACGCCACATAGCTGACACACCACAATGGTGCTGTCCCCCCCCCACACAGTCAAAAGACTGCCAAACTGGGGAGCTGCAGGGGGACCAGGCACAGGAGGGGCAGATTTAGTACCGGCAGCACTGCCATGCACCTGGGGCTCCACCTGCTGCTGTGGAGGTGGTGCTGCTGGAGCTCCTGCAGCTGCTACTGGTGGTGTTGGTGGCAAACTTGGTGAATGTGGCAGTGGCACTGGTGGTGCTGCTGCTTGCAGAGGAAGAGTGGCAGGACAAAACAGTCAGGAGCGGTCCAATGACACCCTACAATCCCCATGCGTGCACACTCCCCTCTGATATGGGCACAGGCAAAATGCCACCCCCAGCATTTTTGCACCAGGCATTGTGGTTCTCGGAACAGAGCACACCAAAGCCCCATCCCAAGAAACAGTCATGTTTTGTGGTGGGCATGGGCGCATCCACTGGGGGGGATGAAGGGGACACATCCCCTTCAATTTTTAAGTGACGATTGATGTCCCTGCAGAATGTTTGGCAGCTATAGTTAAATCTGAGTCAGAAAAGATACAGATACATTTTCCCTTTTAAAGCAGAAACAAGTCATGGTTGTGAATTACTGGAGTGATAAGCTTCACTTCTCTGGCTCCATTCTTATCTTGCCCAAGTGTAAATCACTTAACGCTCCCAAGATCTTTGCTGGAAATGTGTGGGTTCTGAGAATGTGAGTCCTCAGTGCATCTAGTCTCCAGCAAAAGACAACTTGCACTCATTTTTCAATGTACTCATTTCACTGTCTGGCCAAGCAGTGATGCTAGGTTACTCAATGGATTGGTTTAATTTACTGCCAGTGTGTTGTACAGTATGTGTGGTAAAAACTGACCTGGACCCAAAACTGCCTGTGCACTTACTTCTAGAGAACTTAATACCTGGGTTTCTGTGCAGGTACAGTAGTTTTTGTGTTTTGTGTCAGGTATCTGCTTCATCCAACAATGACTTACAACTACTAATGTTGCCAGAGTTGCAGCTCTGGGGGTAATGTCATACATCTTCATCCTCTCCCTTTGGATAACAGCTGCTTGCTGGGACCTGCAGTGTAGATCGGGTTTTGTAGGAGTTTGTGGGCATTTTTAATTTTTTTTTTTGTGTGCATGTTGAATTGCCAATTCAGCCCTCTCAATCTTCTCTCATAGGGTACATCCTGCATCCCTCGTACCATTTTGGTTGCCCTTTTCTGTACCCTTTCCATCAACTCAACATCTCTTCATAGGTGAGGCCTCCAGAACTGCACCCCATACTCCAGATGTGGCCTGACCATGGTTCTGTACCATGGCATTAGCACCTCCCTCTTCCTGCTATTAAAACCCCTTGCAATGCAGGCCAACATTCCATTTGCCTTTCCCACCACCCTGCTACACTGGCTGCCCACCTTGAGGTCATGCAATACCATAATCCCCAGATCCCTTTCCATTTCCTTCTCCTTAATCACCACCCCTCCAAGGGAGTAAGTTTCTCTCCTATTCCTCTTCCCCAGGTGTATCAGCGAACACTTTTGTGAATTAAACTTCAAGTTCAAGGTGTCAGACCACCTTTCCAGCCTCTCTAGGTCCCACCTCATGGCTTGCACCCCACTAGGTTAATCCACCCTATTGCAGACCTTTGTATCGTCTGCGAACAGGCACACCTGTCCCTCCAGGCCCTCCGCTAGTTCACTAACATAGATGTTAAAAAGTACTGGTCCTAGCTCTGACCCCTGTGGCACCCCACTCATCACCACACATTCCCTGGAATGTTTTCCATTTACCACCACTGTCTGACTCCTTCCCTTCAACCAGTTTTCCACCCACCTGGTGATCCTGAGGTCCACCCCTAGTCTGTCCAGCTTATACAACATTCCACCATGCGGAGCAGTGTCGAAGGCCTTGTTGAAATCCAGATAGGCCACATCCACCGCTCCTCTCTGGTCCACTATCTGTGTCACCCCATCGAAAAACTCTATCAGGTTAGTCTGACAGGACCTTCACTTGGCGAAGTTATGCTGCCTGTCATCCTGCATGCCATTCATCTCCAAGTATTCTATCAACCTGATCTTAGATAGTGTTTCCATTACCTTCCCCACCATCAAGGTAAGAGTAATGGGATGGTAGTTTTTGACTTCGTCCTTCCACCCCCCCTTATGTAGTGCGACAACATCTGCCCTCTTCCAGTCCATTGGCACCACCCCTGTGACCAAGGACAAGTTAAACAGCCTTGCCAGATGTGGCGCCAGTTCATCCTTCACCTCCTTGAGAACCCTTGGGTGTATTCATCAGGCCCCATTGCCTTGTCCACCCTAAGTCTTCCCAGCTCTTCCCTTACTCCTTCAGCTGTGAATTCTGCCACACCCACCTGCCTGTGGCTGTCACCCTCCCCAGCCCGTCCTGGTCCCCTGCCCTGTGAAGATTGAGGTGAAATAGCTATTTAATGTCTCTGCTTTTTCGAAATCCCCTTCCAGTAATGTTCCACTTCCCCCCTTATCCTCCCAATCCCATGCTGTGCCCTCCTCCTTTCTCCAACGTACCTAAAGAAGGTTTTGTTCCTTCTCCTTGCCTGCTTCGTTATCCTCTCCTTTGTGGCCTCCTTAGCCCTCCTTATCTTTTGCCCTGCCTTCTTTCTTTTTTCCCTGTAGGTTTCCCTATCCTCATCCTTTTGTGTCCTCCTGTACCTCTTGAATGCGCTAGTCTTCTCCTTGACCCCTAAAGCCACCTCTCTAGTGAACCATAGAGGTATTTTCTGTCTTCTATTCTTTCTTACCCTTCTTATACATGAGTCCATGGCTTTAAATACCCCTCTCTTGATGGCTGCCCATAATTCCTCCACCCCCTGCACATCCCTTATCCTCAACATTTCTTCCCTAACTACCTTCCTCATTCCATGAAAGTCAGCCTTCCTGAAGTCCATTACCTTGGTTCTTGTCCTAAACCTCACCCTGCTTGTTCTCACCCTGAACCTGACAGCCCTGTGGTCACTGGTGCCAAGCTCTTCCCCCACCTCCACCTCCTCCACACTGTCCCCATTTGTGAAGACCACATCCAACAGGTTTACACCCCTAGTGGGCTCACTGACCCTTTGCTGCATAATGTATAATCAATGTTAGGGTTTTTATGTCTCAAATGTGTAATGGTACACTTATCTATATTAAAAGTCATATTGTTGCCCAGTGTTCAATATTCATGAGGTCATGTTTAAACTTTTCAATTTGTTCTGCTGTATCTACTTCAGATGAGATTTTGATGTCATCAGCAAATTTATTGATCTGGTTGCTAATTCCATGATGCAGGTCTGGAATAAATATACCAAACAAAGCTGGTCCCAACACAGATCCCTGTGGTATACCACTAGTAACTTTAATGGGTCCTGATACTGTATTGGCTATCTTAACATTTTGCTCTCTGTCTTTTAGCCATCCTTCTACCCACTTAACTGTATAGCTGTTAACTTCTAACTGTAACATTTTGTTAATTAATAATCTGTGAGATACCTTGTTGAATGCTTTTTTTAAATCTAGGTATTTAATATCTAGGTAAATAACATCTATTGGGCAGTTGTTATCAATACTTTTATTAAAGCCTTCGTAGAATGAAACCAAATTTGTTGTACAGGATCTACCTTTACAGAAGCCATGTTGTGTATCAACAATCAATTCATTTTTCTCCAAGTCATACTCTATTTTTTGTTTTAGTATCTTTTCCACGATTTTACACAAGGTTGTAGTCAGACTAATAGGATGGTAATTGTCACATCGTTTTTTGTTTCCTTTGTTATATATGGGTATAACAGTTCCTGAACACCAGTCTTCTGGTACCTCACTTTCCATGTATGATTTATTAAAAATGATGTGAAGGGGACATAGTAACTCATTCAAAGTTTGTTTAATAAAATATGTATTCATATTATCGGGCCCTGGTGCTGAATTGTTTTTAAGTGATAAAACTGTGACTCTACTCTCATCCAGCGCGATTTCATTATAATTAATAATGTATGGGTGCATTATACTATTATTGTCTTTTTTTGTAAAGACCGACTGAAAATAATTACTAAAGGCATTACCTATTTCAATTTTGTTACTGGTTTCTTTTCTGTTATTTATAATGGATGTAATTGTAGAGTCACTTTTTTTATTAGCATTGATGTAGACATAGAGGGTCAGATATTCAGAAGGGTTGCGGATGGCACAACACAGTTGCACCATGCACAACCCACTGTTGCACCCCGGCACAATATTCAAAGGGGGATTGAGCCTTGCACAAATCCGATGTGACCGAGTGCATCAGTAATGTGAAGCAGAGTAGGGGGCATGCCCATGCATACCCCAGACATCCCAATATTCAGCCCGGGATGTGCTGAGCCCATGCATGCATTAACTCCTACCTGTGCTGCACACAGGTGAGCCAAAAAAAAAGGAGCAACAGCTGGCCACCCACAGGTGAGCTGCCATATTGCAGGGTGCAACACGACAGTTGCCACCTGTGGGTGGCCACCCGAGCTCCAGCTGCACCCTCCTTGTGGCGCCCCCCCCATGCCCGATCACGGGCATACATAGACTAATAATAGTCCTATATCCCTGGTGGTCCAGTGGACTGCTTGCAGCCCGATCGCGGGTGTAAGTATGTTTCAAAATGTTAATCCTCTCCCTGGTGGTCCAGTGGACTGCTCGCAGCCCGATCACTGGCATTTGAAGTAGAATAATAGTCCTATATCCTTGGTGGTCCAATGGCCCGCTCACAGCCTGATCGCGGGCATTTGAAATAGAATAATAGTCCTATCTCCCTGGTGGTCCAGTGGACTGCTCGCAGCCTGATCATGGGCATTTGAAGTAGAATAATAGTTCTACATCCCTGGTGGTCCAGTGGACCACTCACAGCCCGATAGCGGGCATTTGTTATACAAAATGACACCCCAATCAAAGCCTGGTGGTCCAGCAGTGGGCAGCAGCTTCCACCCTCATCTTCCTGCCCTGCGCCCGCCGACTGACACCATCTGGTGAGGGCTATCGCCCGATGGTTCCTGGCGTGAGCCAATGGATGTGCAACCATACCGTACTACACAGTCCAGATATGTAAATGGGTCCATTCACATATCTGGACTGTATGTCTGTCTGGGCTGCCGCCTATTGGCTCATGCTGTGGACCAATGGGCATACAGCCCTATCGTACGGTGTCAACAGTGGGCGGGCGGGCAAGCGGTGGGAGCTGCTGCCCGCCGGGCTGGACCGGGGGTGGAGGTGGTTGGGGCTCAGTGGGCGGGTGGGGAGGGTACCGCTAGACCACCAGGGTTTGATTGGAGTGTCATTTTGAATAAGAAATGCCCATGATCAGGCTGCGAGTGGTCCACTGGACCACCAGGGAGATAGGATTATTATTCTACTTCAAATGCCCGCGATTGGGCTGCAAGCGGTCCACTGGACCACCAGGGAGTGAGTTTACATTTTTAAACATACTCATGCCTGCGATTGGGATGCGAGCGGTCCACCGGACCACCAGGGAGATGGGTATATTATACTTCAACATATGCCCGCGGTCGGGCATCGGGGAGTGTTGCCGCTTGTGCAGGGGGCATTGGTCCCCGATGGCTGCAGCCTTTCAGGGCGCCAGGCGCAAGTCGCTGGGGATCGGCGCACCTGCATGCAAATGGGGCCATAATGACATGGAAATGGCCCCATTTGCGCCCTGCATACATTATGTCCCCATTTGCATGTGCACTTTTAAATATCGCAGTTGTTGCGCCTAGCACAACAGAACTTGCGCTAGCGCATCCCCCACTCCACTCTGGCCACTTGCATTGGTACAGTGCCACTGCGCCATGCTCACTGCGGGTGGCAAGGGTGCAATATTCAATGATGCTGTGCCATGGCACAGCTCTGTTGAATATCACCCTGTCAATGCCCCTGCGCAGCCAAGTTGTGCTGCGCCCAGGCTTGCGCCACAGCCTGGCGCAGTCTGAATATCTGGCCCAGAATGCTTTGGTGTTGCCCTTAGACACAGATAATTTTATTTCAGTTTTCTTCCTTTCATTTTTTTATAAGAACTTTTGTTATTTATAATTCATTTTTGTAATGAGTTTTATTTGCTTTGGTTTGAGAATATTTAAGCTTTCTAAATGCCTGTTCTTTTTTGCCTATCTGTGTCATAATGCTAGGCATCAACCATATTGGTATGTTCTCTTTGCTGTTCCATGTATCAGGTACAATTTCTTTGGTACTCAGTGGTGGATGCAGCAATTTGCAGAAGTCTGGCTCCAAAATGACTCCATTAATAAAATGTGGTGTAGGGACCGTGGCGCATCAAGCCTAAAGGGTCATTGCTCATTGTCATTACACATGCTAAGTCCGAATAGTTCTCCACTTCTCTCTTCACCAACTTAAGCTATCCCTCTAAGTTCTGGAGAGTTGTCAAATCCCTCTTCTCCCCTCCATCCCCCTCCATCATCCCAACCCTCATCAGTGGTAAAGATACACTTTCTGTTCCTCCAGCTATCGCTTCTGCTTTCAATACTTTCTTTACATCCTGTGCTTCCTCACTTCTCTCCACCCTTCCAACCACCCCACTTGTACACCTTCTGCCTCCCCAGACCCCCCACCTACTCTGAACTTCTCCACCCCCCAACTTTCTCATTCACTCTCATCTCACCTAATGAAGCTCTAAAGCCACTCCATACCTTGAACCCCTCCAAGGGAAAGAGCCCAGATGGCCTAGATCCCAATCTGCTCTATCTCTCTGCCCGAGCTATAGCTTCCCCCGGCCTCTCTTCTCAACCTGTATTTTACTCTATCCTCAGTTCCCTCTACCTGAAAACACTCCACTGCCATTCCTCTCCCCAAGGGTGGTGATCCCACTATTCCTTGGAACTATCGTCCAATCTTCTTACTTCCTATTCAAGCTTAGCTCCAAAAACACATTGCCCTCACTTAGCTCACGCCTTACCTTGATTCTGTTTCATTTTTCACCCCTTTCCAGTCTGGCTTCCATAAGTCCCACTCCACCACCATTTTCGCCTTATGGCTCACTGACTCCATACTCTCCAATGTGGATCAGGGACACATTACCTCTGCTAAATTTGTCGATTTGGCAAAAGCCTTCGACACAATATTCCAGTCCCTCCTCCTTCAAAAACACTCTGCTGCTGGGTGAAACTCCTTAGCCACAGGATGGTTTCCATTCTACCTGTCAGGCAGAACTCAGTCAAGACTGCCTCCTTCCTTCTCCCCTCCTCTCCCTGTCACCATTGGCATCCCACAGGGCTCAGCACTTGGCCTTATATTATTCTCTATCTTTCTCAATGATCTCCCTTCTGCCTGCTCTCCTTCCCAAATCCACATGCATGCATCCTCTACACGTCTAGTACATCACCCTCTGATACAGAGGCTAGAGTGCAAAATGACTTCAGCAAGGTCCAGCTATGTTTCCAGTCCAACCAGTTGTCCCTTAGTGCAAAAAAGACAGTCTCCATGTTCTTCAGCACAAGACAGAGGCTATCTAAACTTAAATACTCCCTGCCTTCCACACCCTGGATGGCACCCCTATTCAAAATGTCACTATCTTTAGATCCCTGGGGGTCTGGTTAGATCACCACTTCGACTTTTTGGCACATGTGAATGCTGTCCACAAGAACTTACACCCCAAGTTTGGTACTTTATGCAGGAACAAGGAATGAATTCCTCAAATTTTCCGGCATGCAATAGTGCAGAAAATGGTCCTCCCCATCTGTGACTATGCAGGCATAGTCTACAGTGCCACTCCCAAAACTACCCTGGCTAGACTGGATACCCTTTTCAACTCTTTCTGTTACTTTGTGCTTTCCTGTCCCCCTCGTATTCACACTTGTGACTTATACAAATCCCTGTCCTTCCCATCCCTGAAGTTCAGACTGCTGACCCACACTGCTGCTTTAATGGCCAAATTGAGAACTGGCAATCTCCCCCCACACCACCATCTTTCTTGCTCCATTTTCACTTCCTCCAAAAGTACTTACTCCATAACACTGACCTCCATGCCTTCAAAATCCCCCACTGTTCTACCTCCACTGGCCAATCCACCTTCTCGCTTCGCTGTCCTACATATGGAATGCCTTCCCCTTCCCATACACAATGCCACACCTCTCATATCCTACTCCTCCCTCCTACATGATTTCACAACCCACTCCTGCTCATGTCAAAACCTTTAGTCCCTTCACAATACTCTGACCCTCTCCCCCCTCCAACCTTTTGACCCATATTTTAGTTTCCCTTAGCCACAGTCCAGTTTGGACTGCCCAATATAGTCCCATGCAATTATTCCCTTGCATTTCACTTTGGTTGCTTACCCATTCCACTTAGACTGTCTGCTTCTCTGTGTACTCACTGCTGTTTTATGTTGTATATACTCAAGATACAATACTGCTTATATTATTGGATGTACCCGACACAATGTACTTGCTGCTCTGCTTACCGGTAGTCAGTTATACTATGTATACTGTCCTTTTTGCTAATTGTACTCATTTATTAATTATCATTATGGTATAATTACTGTACATTTTTGTATGTACCCTTCACACTGTACTTTACTGCACTGCTTACTGTTAGCTGGATCTGCTATTGTACACTGTCTATTTGTTTACTTGTGTAACCCCTAGATGGCACTATCCCAGGGGCTACTACCCCTGCCTGATTTGCCACTAACAGGTTGAGGAGCCTGGATCCGATGGTGGGTGCCTCCACCCTGAGGTCAGGGTTTGCAATAGTTAAACTAACTTGGTCACAGCCCTCTGGGACACTGCAACCCCCCTTTCTTCCCACTAGTGGCCCACACAGTATATCAGAATTACCTTCACAGTATACACTTACCTCCAGGACTGGTTCAGGCACTGGGACCCCTCTAAAATAAGAAGATACAGTGCAACAATCACAGTACAATACTTTAACATAGACAAATACCTCAGGCAGTATAACTTTGCTGAAACAAGCAGCTCTGATTTATTTAGGGGATATAACAAGGACAGGAAATCAGGTTAATTAGCTTATCACACTACTCATCTACCTTGGCTCTGTGCAGGCCTATCCCTACCAATTACTGTCCCTGGTACCCAAGCCCTAGTGGCTAGTCCAAACCATGGCAGCTGGTAGGGGCCCTTTCACACAGAGAAAAGAAAAATTAGTTAAACAGTCAGCAGTACAGTAATTCCATTTGGATTCAAGGTGGCAATTCAACAGGGAGTGACCCTGAATTAGTACTCACGACCTCCAAACAAGATAGGGTCCTTCAACGTCAGCAGGGCTACTCTTGAGCTCCACGAGACTCCTCACACATTTATATGACAAACTGCAACAGGCAAAAGTCCTTTAATGGCAGCAGGATTTACTTGAGCTACACAAGCCTCCTCACACATTTATATGGTAAACAGTAACAGGCAAAGTCCTTTAATGGCAGCAGGATTCACTTGAGCTACACAGCCTCCTCACACATTTATATGGTAAACAGTAACAGGCAAAAGTCCGTTAATGGTAGCAGGATTCACTTGAGCTACACAAGCCTCCTCACACATTTATATGGTAAACAGTATCAGGCAAAGTCCTTTAATGGCAGCAGGATTCACTTAAGCTACCAACCTCCTCACACATTTATATGGTAAAGAAAGTACTATACCAGGCAGGCTGCTTCTCTATCCCGATCGCAATTACTGCACAATACCCGGGAGAACACACAGAAGATTCAGTTCCTGACAGACCGAGCGCAATTCAGCAATTTCTCCAGTCTTCTACAGGGTGAGCCTGGTTTCTACTCTTCAGATATCCTTTGATTCTCTTCACAGGACGGATTCAGTCCTAACAAGCAGTTACACAAGCTGCAGACCGAAACTCGGGGCCTTACACATGTTTCCCGACTAAAACCAAGACACCTAAAAGCACAAGGCTCCTTCCCTCTTCACTGCCAGAGCTCAACTGAAACTCCAGCAGACAAAACCGAGCACTTCCTTTGAGTTCCTCTCAGTTCTTGGCTGGATTGGCTGTCACTCACAATAGACTGCCCCTGTTGGTCCAAAAAGGCGCCGAAGTCCAAACTACACCTCCCAGAGTCACTGCCCATACAATCCTCTTGTAGCTGGCTCAGATTACGAGTCCAAGTTCTGATTCGTCCAAGGCACCATTTTAGAGCTACCTTAACCCACACTGATTGGTCCAGTTCAGCAGTTCAAAACTAGAGTGGGAACTAGGCAAACACAGTTCTGACTGCAAAGAAAGCAGGTTAGACAAACTGTATTTTCATTATTACTCTAAATGATTTCTGGCAAACAGTTACATCTTTCAGATAGGTTCCCTTTGCACTCCTAGTGACTGCAAAATGGAGTGAATTGCAGCAGCTCGAGTGGTACTCAAGCAGAGAAACACACAGTCCCCCATACAAACTAATTATGTCTGCAAGCAGATAGCTCTTAAAGAGACAGTACCAGAGGCTCTAAAAACACTCACAGATAAATGGCTAACAGCAGAAACACCATTCAGGCTTGGAGTGTTAAAGCAAGCTCGTGGAAGTCTTTTGGGAACCCCCATTTGCAGGGGGGTTACACCCTTCCTGGCCTGGGAAAGCTTGACATCCGCATCAAGCAAGTACCCCCATAAGTTTCAACTGCAACCATATACATTTGCATTAGGCTCACACATGTAATCATCAGTCAATATATCATTTTACCAAGAACACATTTCTGAAACATTGCATTATGTCACTCTTTACACAGTATTACACACACATTGTACCATAACTCAAGTTATTACCTCTTGTACATGAAACCTGAAGAGAGGGGGCCCTTCCCTATCAGTTACCTTGGGGCAGGATGGGGCAAGGGCACCATACTTAGAGGGCAACACAAGTAACTTGGAGTTAGCACTGATGTTCAGTTTGGGCAATGAGCTCGGGGACACATACACTCCTTTATGGACAACATTGAGAGGCAAGTCCACAGGCCTCCAAAGGGAATCATAACTGAGGTGCACCACAGGCTTTACAGCTCGACCAGTCTTTCTAGGGGGAACTGTTACAGTCTCTGCACTCTGAGCCTCATTTTCAGCATTGTCCTCACTTGTCAGGGAGTCTCCATGGGGTAGAGAGGCTAGAACTTGGGCACTTTCAGCTCCAGGAGTTACAGTTCCTGAGTCCACAACATTTGGCTCGCATGGAGAGCTTTCGGACACTGGCAGTGGACTGTCAGGGCACTCAAAATACTCTTCTTGTTCTGGTGTATCACCAGTCTGCCCCAATCCATCATTTTCCTCCTGAAAGCTCAAACAGTTCAACCATGCACAATGATTCCATTTCACCTGATCTGATGCTTTGCACTTCACTTTCTGGGAGCATTGGCTCCAGGGAGAAGCTGGGGCTTAGACAGTCCAGAAGGCCCAGCTTCATCTCCAGTATTGACTAGGATTGCCCCGAAACAATTGACTCAGTTCTGTAAGAAGGATAGTATTCAAAGTCACTCTCACTTTCTTCTGATATGGACTGACAGTCATGCTCAACTGGGACTTGTGGAGGGAACACTTTAACTCTGCTTCTGTAGGTGAAGACGTTCTTGATCTTTTCTGGCAGCAGCTCTAGTCACTGGTCCAGAGGGGGCATCTTCTGGGGGCTCAGACTCAATCAAGATTTGACCAATGGGCAGTAAATGATTTCTATGCATTGTTTTTACATCTTTGAATTATTCTCAGGCCTTACTTTGTACACTGGCAGATCATCTAGTTTGCCCACTACAATGTGAGGGAGATGGTGCCATCTGTCAGCAATCTTGTGTTTGCCATGCAGTCCCAGATTTCTTAGCAATACCCGATCTCCCTCCTGGAGTTCCTGTGCTTTCACCTTTTATCATACCTTTCTTTGTTGTGCAGATTTCTTTTTGGCAGCCATGGTTTGAGCCAGTTGGTACGCATGAGTTAGCTGGGCCTTTAACTTTGCACATACTGTAAATAGTTGTCAGCTTGAACCCCATCAGGAGAGACCCTAAACACACATCTACCAGTAGTCGAGCTTCTCTCCAAACATCAGGTGGTAGGGAGAACCCAGTGGCATCACTTTTGGTGCAGTTATAAGCATGTACCAGGGTGCTAATTTGTTGGCTCCATCTAGGCTTGTCCTTTGGGTGCAGGGTGCCTAGCATATCTAGCAAAGTGTGGTTGAAACGTTCAGGCTGTGGGTCCCCTGGGGTAGTAGGAGTGGTTCTGGACTTTCGCACTCCCCACAGAAAGCATCTCTTTGATCAGACGACTCAAAGTCCTCCCTTGATCAGAATGGATTCTTTGTGGAGCCCCATAGTGAACAAAAGTTTTCTACAAGTACTTTTGGCCACAGTGGATGCTTTCTGGTCTTTGGTGGGAAAGCTTGGGCATATCTCGTGAAATGGTCAGTGACCACCAGCACGTTACTGATATTTCTTTGATCTGACTCCAAACTCAGAAAATCAATACAGACCAGCTCCATGGGTCACTGGTGGTGATGTTAACTACGGGGCAGCCCTCTGGGCAAAGCTTTCCTCTGTAAGCACGACTCAAGTTCAATGTGTTGCTCCACATCAGCCCCATCTTAGGCCATTAGAATCTGGATCTCACCAAGTCAAGTGTTCTGTCTGTACCAAGGTGCCCCATGTGTTGTGCAAGGACCTCAATACTGAGTCTCGAAGGCAGTGGGCAGCACTAGTTGTTGTTTGTCTACTTGTCCCCCTCTGTCTACTGTTTCTCTGTATAACAGTTTATTGACAGTTTCAACTTAGACCTTCTTTGTATAACAGTGCAGTTCTCAAATCAGTGGAGCGTAATTTGGACACATCTTTCCTGCACAGAGGGCTTCTAAAGCTGATTTGATCATGGGATCGCAGGACTGAGCCCGCCGAATATTGTCATTGTCCAGCTGAGGCAGTGCACCAATGTCTATTGCAGAAAAGTGGCAATAAGCAGCAGGTATTCTCAGAGGGTCCCAAGCAATCCATCATGCAGTCCACTGCGTCCGTGGACATTTGTTCCTCCCTGTCAAACTTCCGGCAGAGTGCCCAAATGTCAGGTTCTGCCAATCTGACCCAGTCATTCTAGGGAACAGGCCTCCGGGAGAGAGCATCAGCATCTATGTGGTTCAGACCTGCTCGGTATTCGAGAACATAGTCATATGTAGATAATGCAGAAAGCCACCTATGGCCAGTGGCATTCAACTTAGCTGAGGTCTGCACATAGGTCAAAGGATTATTGTCAGTTTTTACTAGTATTTTAGCCCCATACAAGTACTCATGGAATTGGTCAACAATAGCCCACTTCAAAGCTAGGAACTCTAACTTATGTACAGGATAGTTCTTTTCGGATGGGGTCAGACTTCTACTGGCAAAGGCCACTGGTCTCAGGCCATTCTCAGTGCTCTTGGTACAACACAGCTAACCCTTGCAAGCTAGCATCAGTGTGCAGGACGTAGGTTTTCTTGGATCGGCATAGGCCAGCACTGGAGCATGGGTAAGTTGATATATGATCTCATGAAAGCAGTCTCACAATCAGGGTCCAGCGGACCTAAATACTTCACTCGGACGAAAATACACTCTTTCAGTCTTGAGGATGCTGACTTTTGGTATTTTTGTGGGTTGGGGATACCCTTGAGTAAGGTTAAGTAAAGGGTGGATCACTCTTGAATAGTCCTTGATGAAACGCTAATAATAACCCAGAATCCCAGGAATCTTTGCAGTTCTTTAAGATTTTGGGCTGTGGCCAGGTGGTCAAGGCTCAGCTTTACTTGGTCGGTCTCTATTCCCTCGGTGGATACTATGTGTCCCACATACTTTACTGATGTTTCAAAGAATTGACACTTATCAATGGACAGTTTAGGGCCAAAGTCCTCCAGTCGGTCCAATACCTTAAATAATCTGCTCTCATGTTCCTCCAGTGAGCTGCTAAACACAATAACATCATCTAGGTATACCAGGCACTCTAGTAAGTTCATGTCCCCACTGCACGCTCCATCAATCGCTTGAAAAGTGGCTAGGGCACCTGAAATCCCTCAGAGGCATCCTTATGAATTCATAGAAGCAGCGGACAGATAAAGGCTGTCTTCTCACGGTCCTCTGGGCCATTGGGATCTCAGATACCCACTGCAGAGATCCAACACAGAGAACCACTCTGTCTCGCTTAGGCAGTCCAAAGCATCCTGAATACGGGGCATTGTGTACTGATCAGGGATAGTCCACGGTTTAAGGTGCGATAATCACGCACATCCTTACTGTCCCATTCTTTTTCCTCACTACCACAATGGGGAAGCATAAGGGCTTCTGGATTCTTGTATTACACGGCAGCTAACATCTCTTGCAGATGCCATCTCACATCATCTATGTCAGCAGGTGCCAGGCGTCGAGACCTCTCACGAAATGGTCTTTAGTCATGCAGCGGGATATTGTGCTCAGCTCCTTGCATGCATCCTACGTCCCATTCCTTTAAAGAAAACACCTGGTCTCTCTGGGCAAGCTTCTCACTGATCCTCACTTTCCATTCAGCTGGCAACGGGGAGTCGCGAAATCAAACAAGTCAGGCGTTACTCTGTCATTCTTCCTCGAACTCTTGCTGCTGGGTAGCACTGCAGTGTCTGCACAATGCACATTAGCCAGGATGCAACCTCTATTTACTCGAATGTCTCTTTCAGACACATTATGAACTTGGACCATTACCCTTCTGGCATAAGCATGGGCTCTAGCGGGCAAAATACTAGGCTTGACCAGCAGTCCCTCTAGCAATTTCCATCGCCTGGTGCATCCAACATTAATATTTTATTCTTAACATCCTTTCTGATATGGACCTCTCCCTGTAAGGTACACTGGGCATTTGGCGCCAGGATCAGAGACTCAGGATCCTTCTTCCATACAATTCCGACCGGTTCCTCTGGTTCTATTTTTTCAGCATCTCTCTGTGCCTCATAGGCCTTCTTAATTAAAGCCAGAACTCTTAAAGCTCTACTAGTCTTTGACCCCTGTTTTTCATAACACAACTGTGCCAGCCTTCGAACATATGAGCATTTGTTCCAATCAACAAAGGGACACCATCATACAGTCCAGTGGGGGACACACTAAGGCTAGGGTCTCTACTTGTTCAGCCACTCCAGCCACGGAGGTGGGGAAAGACAGCCAAATTCGGATATACCCAGAATAGGGTAGCCTTCACTAACTCCCATACATGCAGTCCTTCTAATGGTTGTAAGGTACGTCTGACAAATGCTTCTGATACCAATCTTGGAACATAATTGTCACTTGGGAGCCACTGTCTAATACAGCTCTTGTAGACACTCCATTCACCTTTACAGTGGTCTCCATGGAGGGACCCACTATTCTGGACCAGTCTGGATAGGTGGTAGTGGGGGCCTGGGCAACTGACCTTGCCACAAAAGGACGTGAGTTAGCATTTTTGGTGCCCTCACTGGGATCATTTTGTGCACCTCTTAACCACTGATTTGTTCTCCGAAGTTCTCCTTGTAGCCTATATGCAACTTTGTCAGTGTCTTTTGGGGACTGGCATTCCCTTTTCATGTGCCCATACTTCCCACAATTATAGCAAAACATACTTTCTGGAGATTGAGCTGGTCGAGGCCAACACTGGAGCCAGGATGGGGTATTACTAACTGGAAACCTTGGTGCCATCTCTGTTCGCGGCGTGATAAGCATTTGGAGACATCTTGTCAGTTTCTCCACTTCCATGGTCAAGGAATCGAGTTCGAGCTGTTATCAGCAGGAGATACATGGGTGGGTACCCCACCCCATAGCAGATGCAGTCGGATATAGGTCAGGGCCTGCACTTGCAGGCGTGGCCTTCATAAAGGGACTGTTTTGAATTCCGGATCTCTCTCAACAGTTCGCCCCATTGTGGCATATCTTTTCCTTGTCAGAGCACTCATTGACTGCCAACCTCTGCCCTGAACTTCACTTGATGGGTCCCCTCAGTCACTCGGGTCAGAGCCGCAGCTATTAGTGCAGGTCCTCCGAGGTCGCCTTTTTCTCAACTCCTCAATTTCTCTCATTAACTCATCATAGGAAGGTGGGATTCCAGTCGATTTGCCAGCGTGAATCTGAAGCAACAGCAGTTCTGAGAAGGGGGCAGACTTAAGGATCCTGTCCAGCCTGGTTCGTCCAGTTCAATCGCTGGCAAACTACCCTTTCTGAGGCATTCTTGCAACAATTTTTCCAGCCGAGATACATACACAGACAACAACTCCCTTGGTACTGTTGTGCATTTCTTACTCTCCACCATAGGTCCTCATCAGAATCTGGGCTCCATACACATTCTCCAAGGCCTCAAGATAGACCTGTGCAGTCGCTTCAGGGTTACTGGCCCGTTGCACCGGATGGTAGCCAGGGCAGGACCTCAGAGGCTTCACTAACCCTCTTCACTTTTCGGCTTCTGAGCATTGCCATTCTAGCACTTGGGGGGCAACATACTCTATCCAGGTCTCCCAGTCATCCTCCCCTTGGGGGTTGGGGAGGGTGCCAGAGAAGATCCTCAACCTTCGGTAAGAGTCGTGACTAATGGCAGGTGCAGAAATAGGAGTCTGCATTGGTTCAGCCACCATTACGGGTACTGGAGGCGGAGAGGGTGTTGGGAGGGAACACCCCAGGTGGCAAATGAATATTTCTAAGTCCTCCACAGTTTTCCTTCCCCAGCAACCCTTAGCAAATTTCTCCTCAAAAGTTTCAGACAGTGGTGGGGGCTCATTCCCCGGGTCTTTACTGTTCTTAGTTATCACTCTCAGGCAGTGAGGGCTCCTCTGGGGTAATGGTCTGTGGCACTTTGGAGCTATCTATGGGATCCTTAAACTCTACTAGGGCCAGAAAAGTGTGGGTGAGCAGATTAGCATGCCGACCCACCACCATAGGGTTTTGTAAACCTTCCACCTTGGAAAGTACTCCTGTACAGTGTCCGTATTGATACCCAGGGGATGTCCAGGATAAGCATAGCATTTTGGGGGTCGATCTCCTCCCCAGTACACCACTCCACCAGCCGGTGCACAGCCACCTCTGTCGGGGTACCGATTTATTTTTTTTTTCTTAACAGTGGTTTGTAAATGTGGCCACTAGAGGACACACAATCCCAGTGGTGAGCCTCCAAGATGTAACCCCTAGATGGCGCTATCCCAGGGGCTACTACCCCTGCCTGATTTGCCACTAACAGGTTGAGGGGCCTGGATCCGATGGCGGGTGCCTCCACCCAGAGGTCAGGGTTTGCAATAGTTAAACTAACTTGGTCACAGCCCTCTGGGACACTGCAACCCCCCTTTCTTCCCACTGGTGGCCCACACAGTATATCAGAATTACCTTCGCAGTATACACTTACCCCCAGGACTGGTTCAGGCACTGGGACCCCCTGTAAAATAAGAAGATACAGTGCAACAATCACAGTACAATACTTTAACATAGACAAATACCTCAGGCAGTATAACTTTGCTGAAACAAGCAGCTCTGATTTATTTAGGGGATATAACAAGGACAGGGGAAATCAGGTTAATTAGCTTATCACTTTACTCATCTACCTATGGCTCTGTGCAAGGCCTATCCCTACCAGTTACTGTCCCTGGGTACCCCAAGCCTAGTGGCTAGTCACAAACGTGGCAGCTGGTAGGGGCCCTTTCACAGAGAAAAGAAAAATTAGTTAAACAGTCAGCAGTACAGTAATTCCATTTGGATTCAAGGTGGCAATTCAACAGGAGGCGACCCTGAATTAGTACTCACGACCTCCAAACAAGATAGGGTCCTTCAACATCAGCAGGGCTACTCTTGAGCTCCACGAGACTCCTCACATTTATATGACAAACTGCAACAGGCAAAAGTCCTTTAATGGCAGCAGGATTCACTTGAGCTACACAAGCCTCCTCACACATTTATACGGTAAACAGTAACAGGCAAAAGTCCTTTAATGGCAGCAGGATTCACTTGAGCTACACAAGCCTCCTCACACATTTATATGGTAAAAAGAAAGTACTATACCAGGCAGGCTGCTTCTCTATCCTGATCGCAATTACTGCACAATACCTGGGAGAACACACAGCAGATTCAGTTCCTGACAGACCGAGCGCAATTCAGCAATTTCTCCAGTCTTCTACAGGGTGAGCCTGGTTTCTACTCTTCAGATATCCTTTGACTCTCTTCACAGGACGGATTCAGCCCTAACAAGCAGTTACACAAGCTGCAGACTGAAACTCGGGGCCTGACACGTGTTTCCCGACTAAAACTGCACACCGAAAAAGCACAAGGCTCCTTCCCTCTTCACTGCCAGAGCTCAACTGAAACTCCAGCAGACAAAACTGGGCACTTCCTTTGAGTTCCTCCCAGTTCTTGGCTGGATTGGCTGTCACTCACAATAGACTGCCCCTGTTGGTCCAAAAAGGCGCCGAAGTCCAAACTACATCTCCCAGAGTCACTGCCCATACAATCCTCTTGTAGCTGGCTCAGATTATGAGTCCAAGTTCTGATTTGTCCAAGGCACCATTTTAGAGCTACCTTAACCCACACTGATTGGTCCAGTTCAGCAGTTCAAAACTAGAGTGGGGAACTAGGCAAACACAGTTCTGACTGCAAAGAAAGCAGGTTAGACAAACTGTATTTTCATTATTACTCTAAATGATTTCTGGCAAACAGTTACATCTTTCAGATAGGTTCCTTTGCACTCTAGTGACTGCAAAAATGGAGTGAATTGCAGCAGCTTGAGTGGTACTCAAGCAGAGAAACACACAGTCCCCCCATACAAACTAATTATGTCTGCAAGCAGACAGCTCTTAAAGAGACAGTACCAGAGGCTCTAAAAACATTCACAGATAAATGGCTTAAACGCCAAACACCATTCAGGCTTGGAGCATTAAAGCAAGCTCATGGAAGTCTTTTGGGAACCCCCATTTGCAGGGGGGTTACACTTGTCTTCACTGTCTTCATGTACTATTTTACTGTTATACTCCCATTATCCTTCCCCACAGGTGTATCTGGAAATGAGCTCTTCTGCTCAGTATGCCTTCCTGGTGAAATGCTTGAATAGATAGATAAATAAAATCAGTATTACTGTACTACTTGCTCCCAGACAGTTACTTCTGAAACTACTAGCTTCACAGCAAAAATACATGTGGATCAACACACTTACTAATCAATCCACCAATTGAACCAATTTAAATTCCAACTATAGGCACCGTGAATGGTGTTGTTTTGAATGTTATTAGTCAACCAATGCTGCTAACAACACCACCACATTGACCGATAACATGTCGGCCCAGAACAGTATATTAAAAAAAAAAATGACATTAGGAACAGTCCTGGATTCAATACGTTTTACTAAAAAAATGAAAAGAAGGAGCAAACTATTGTTTATCAGGGTTTGTCTTAACAGGAAGGAAAATAAACTACTCACATAGAGTTCCCTACAAATGAAACTGAGTGCTTTCCCCAGAGCACATCACTGCCGGTCACAACAAATGGCACTCTTGATAAATTATCACTTCTGGTAACAGTGCAAACACATGAAATGGCAGAAAGGAGCAACAAAATCAAAAGACAATATAAACACTCTGCATGCCAACCATAGTAAAATGTATTGATTTCATGTTATTCTCAGTACTGCTAGGTCCGATCCACTAGCTCTTTAAAAGACAAAAACAGGCTTATTATTGCTACAGAAAATGCATTCATCCCAACAGGAACATGATAAATTGCAGAAATCTGGTTTTAAACAGCAGAATACTCCACATTTCTTTGGAGGACGATGCAGGGGAGTGACTACATTAATATGGAAAACTCTCTTTTTTTGTGGATTCACCCTACTATGACAAAGGTTGCTGGGTAATAGTCAGGAGTACTCTTGAAGGGGAGAGAATTGTACCATAGTATATCTATACTTACCACCTAACACTGACTAGTCTGTCATTCAGATACTTAAGCAATAAGGCATGACGGGGGGCATTGGTGGTACTAGGTTTCCTCCATGGTCAGGAACATAGTGAGGCACGAGGTGAAGCCGGGTGCCTTCAGTCCCATGACTGTGGGGGAAACCTAGAACAGCACCACCAATGTCCCCAGAGTTTCTTATTGCTTATATACTCTAGGGGCCTCAGGTTGGTGCATATGAACATCAGCAGCCTAAGGCACAAAATTCATGACCTGGAGGCCTGGTCAACGCTATACAAACCTGATATACTTGCGGTCACTGAAACATGGCTCAAACCCCAGATCCTCCCACACGAAGTGGACCTAGCTGGCTATCAGGTTTTCAGAAAGGACAGAGTGGGTAAAAAAAGAGGAGATGGGGTTCTCATTTACCTTAGCTCCACCTTGAATGCCTCGCAGGTCGACCACCCTGCCTCCCATGACTTGCACAGCGAGATCTTAATCCTTAAAGTGCTCCTTGGTGACACTAAGCCCCTTTACATAGGTTGCGCCTACCTCCCACCTCACTCAGCTGTCGCTTCTCTAGAACTCCTAATCAACACCTTCGAGGAGCATCCTTTGGGGGAGGTCATCCATCTCGGGGACTTCAACCTAAATTGGCTGGCTCTAGGGTCTCCCATGACCAAGAATCTAATACTCGATTCCTCTCTCACCCAAGTCATTGACCTCCTTACCAGACATAATGCTAGAACTGGCAACCACTCCCTGATCGACTGGGCTCTAGTCTCCTGCCCCGACCGTATACTTACTGCCGGGATCATGTCTGAAAACCCTGAGCGACCACTCTCCAACTTTCTGTATCTGGTTCAATAAACCCCGTAAAACCCCTGCTCGAGTCATAGAAGCAAAGAATTTTAGCAGGTTTGTCCCTGCTGACTTCTGCTCAGCCCTGGGGACTGTTGACTGGAACCCCATCATCTCTCTCTCTCTCTCTCTCTCTCTCTTCACTCGATGAGGCACTCAACTACTTCACCAACTCATTCCTGTCCTTGGCTAACCTACACGCTCCGTGAAAGAAACTAAGAGTTCAGGGAAAGTGCCACAAATGGCTGAGCCCTAACCTTAAGCAAACTATGATACTCCGTGACAGGGCCTGGGGACTCTACAAATCCTCTGGCAGCACACCTGAGTGGGAAAAGTATAGGGAATTGAGGAATCTTTGCAAGAAAACCTCTAAACAGGCTAAATCATAGTATCTAAGGGACCTCCAAACAGGTCATCTCAGTAACCCCAAGAAATTCTGGGGTCACATTAACTCCCTCCTCAAGGGTACCTCAAACTCACTTAATGACACACTTCTGGTCAGTAACTCCTTGACCAGTGACCCCTTGGCAGTTGCCGAAGCCTTCTCTGACTGCTTCTCTAATCCCTTAGGATCCCCCCCACAGCTTCCCCCGGTTCCCCTCCCTTCATCGCTTGGGACCGAACCCTCCCACGGCCTCAATTCCACCTGAAACTAGTTGAACCATCCGCTGTACTCCCACTGCTCCTCAAAATAAATCCCAACTCCTCCCCTGGGCATGACCTTCTAGAACCTAGACTGCTGAGAGCAGCCGCCACGGCTATTGCCTATCCTGTCACCCTATTGATCAATAGGTCACTCCTCGAAGGAACTGTTCCAATCAAATGGAAGGTTTCGACTATTGTCCCAGTCCATAAAAAAGGTCCCTGGGACCTCATGGGAAACTACAGGCCAATCTCCCTCCTCAGCCCTCTTGGAAAAGTACAGGAGAGGCTCGTATATAATCAACTGCAGGACTACCTAGAAGAGCACCTACTACTCTCCGATGTACAACATGGGTTCCGGAAAGACCATGGCACTAACACTGCTCTAATCCGGCTCACATCTGACATCCTCAAGGCCATGGGCCAAGGCTTCCCAATGGGCACCCTATTCATTGACCTATCCAAGGCCTTTGACATGGTCAACCATGAACTCCTCCTCTCTAAGCTCTGGCAACTAGGTCTGGAAGCACATGCCCTCTCCTGGTTCAAGAACTACCTGACTAACAGAACACAGAAAGTCCGTTGGAGGGGTTCTCAATCTGGTGAAAGGCCCATGGTCTCAGGGGTACCCCAGGGCTCGATATTGGGCCCCCTAGTATTCTCACTCTTCCTAAATGACAAAGAGGGAGACTGCAGGCCTAGTAATCTCATTCTTTATGCAGATGACACTGTTGTCTACTTCAGTGTCCCCCAGCGTAATGTCATCTCTACCAAGCTGCAGATTTGTCTCTCTGACCTTGAGGCCTGGTTCTCTGCAAATTCTCTAAAATTGAATGATGACAAAACCAAGGCCGTCCTGTTTGGGACCAGATGGTTTGGCGCTGACAGAAGTGATCTACTCCAGCTCACCTCCTCCCTAGGGAGGAGGGTTGAGGTCTTGGATCAGATCAAGTACCTAGGGGTCCTCCTCAACCAGGAACTGACCTATAAATCCCACATCATCTCCCTAACCCAAACCGTCCACCAGAAGATGGGCCTCCTCTATCGTCTGGGAAACTCCCTCTCTGGCGAGGCGCATTGTGCAATCGCCAGCTGCAGTCTCTTCCCTACAATCCTCTACGGAGCCCCATTACTGCAGTCTCTCCAAGAGTCCGAGCTCAATAAGCTCTCCACACTCTACCATAAAGTGGCTCGCTTTGCTACTAACTCTCTCCCCAGGAGGCATCACTGCGAGGCCTTAGTGGACCTTAACTGGCCCTCCCTCCGGCGCAAGCTGGCCTACTCCTCTGCCTGCCTGGCTTTCAAATTCACCTCCCTTGGCCCACCTCCTCACCTGCGTGATCTACTCATCCCAAAGATCCAGCACCATACCCTTCGATCCTCAGCTAGATGTCCCCTTGCCACCCCCCACCGGGTTTGCACCAAACAAGGCAAATGCTCCTTCCATTATGCTGCCCCCCTGTAGGCACTGTATTTAGTTGTAAAATTATAAGTTACTAAAAATGAGACGAACGGAGATGAGACTGATGGCGGAAGAATTTAATGATTATAGTAATAATCACAGCGAGAGGTTACAGGTGGTACATTCTTTAAAATAACAGGATGTGCAGCTTGCTTATATAGCGAAAGACAGCATAATCAGTTTTTATGGTTTTCTATGATTGGTTCAAAAAAAGCACAAACATCAACCTATAAGGCAATACTTGTTTTTAAAACTGTGTATGATCTCATGATCTCATCCTTGGTCAGCACAAATATAGATACGTGGCTAGTAACATCTGGCACTACCAGTTCCCAAAGTCCAGGAGGAAGAGATAAGTTTTAGCTTAAAAATGCGCAAACAAGCACTTTGGTCTGTCCATATAACGACAAGCACTAAAGATTAGTCAAGAGGGGAATTTGGACACTGTCCTGTGTTCCTGCTTGCAATCACATAGGTCAAATATTTGCTATTACTCACATCTACAATGTCAGAAGGCACTTTAATATTGTAACTGTGGTTTAGCTTCTCTTTATGGCTTTACAAGCTCATATGACCCTGCTTCATAGGTCAACATTTGCTACACAAGCACATAATATTTTAGACCAAAAATAAGGTTAGAATGCAATAGAGAGACAAATTCCTTTATCCCTTGTTACACCCCCTCTTATGGAATGCCCTCCCTGTAAGTCTAGTCAACAAGCCTTCTCTCCTAGGGTTTAAATCGGGCCTCAAAGCGTATCTCCTGGAGCTTAGTCTCTGTGGCTGCAACTGTTAGCCCCTGATCATGATCACCCCTCTGTGACCTCCGGTGCCAACTTCAACCGCTTTCCCTCTAGCATTCCCTACGTAAACTTCTAAGGCACTTTGAAACTGTCTTAACATCTATTAGCCTAGTGGCACCCTCTGCTCTCTGTGCCAAACGATGTTACCCTATGTGAACCATGTACAAACCATAAACTTATGTATGTTAATACCAATCTATGTACCCCCTGTGACTAATTAAGTACTCAGCTAACACTGTTCTACTGTTGCCCATATGTATCCCACTCCTTGTTATGTATTTTATCTAATGTCATCCTACACTATTCTACTATGTATGTACACACTGACTCTACAAAAGTATTTCCTAAGACTACTGTTTTATGTTGCCAAGATATGTACTCTCTGTAACTAATCCCGGGTCGCCCCTGAAAAAGGGATCTCTGGTCTCAGTGGGCTTACCCGGTTACCAAAATCTAAATAAATATAAAATGGGCCCCATAACAACTTTTAAAATGTGAACACTCTGAAAGATTCAAAGTCACAAAAAAATAATAAAATGTTGCCAAATTATGTAAAATAGTCCCTCCTCAGATGTTTTTCACCTGTCAGTCATCTGTCTGTTCTCACATTCAATTTATTGTGTAACTGTTTACCATGGAATAGAAGAATTCAAAGTGCTGCATTATTCCACTAAAAGAATTTCCCCACCCTCTCACACACACATGGACTGGTAACAAGGAATACATGAATTCAAAATTCTTCAGAGTTCCACTGGCATACACGCACACATATGTACATACACACAGGCCTGAGGTGAAGCCAGAACCTCAATTTTATCTGTTACCAGGTAAGGAGCAGGGAGTTCTCTGGTAAACTGATAGGGAAAGAAGGTGGGGAGTGGTATTCATGGTCATCAAAGAAACACCAGCAATGGAATCTCTGAATAGTATTTGTTTTTTTTAATTTGTATATGTGTGAAAGGAGGAGAGCGTGAGTGAAAATAACATTACATTACTTACTTACTTAATTTAATATGATAGACTTTTATTTTTAGGGCCTAGCTGAAGGTTTTTACATATGAGTACAGGGTGCAGCCATGTTTGTGATGGGAAGCAGGAAGTAAGTGACTTATGAATTCTGTATACAGCTTGTGAGTTGCCCCGTTTGAGCAGGACTTGTTTTTAGCCCTTGGTGGTGCTCTCTGAAGGATATTGCTAGAACCAAGTCTCAACCAGTTAGGACACAGAGATTTCCTTGCCCATTTTATATTTTTTGTAAGATCCTAGCTCACCAATCAGGCCTGCTGGTTTTAAGGGGTGACTTCAATATTGCCATGGACCCCTACATAAGACTTCACAGCCCATAAATACTCTAAACTTATCCTTGATGAACTGGGGTTGTGGATGTATGGTGTACTCTTCATCCCACCCAGAAATGCTATACATTCTATACCCATGATCATAGAACGCATTCTAAATTGGATTATTTATGTCAGCCCCACATCTTAACTCATTCACGCCACAAAAGCTCTTTGAGACGTTCACCACTTGTGCCCTGTATACTCTTAGCACTGCATCCTGGGCTTTTCTAAGCAAAATCAAGCCATAATCAGCATGCCACAAACAAATGTGAATACCTCTTGAACCGTAAGTGCTATACACAAAGTATCAGTGGCAGAGTTGTTCAGCACAACGTTACCTTTCTAATGGTGCTATGCAATCAATTGTAATCAATTTAGTTTTTATTTTATACTAGCTGAAATACCAAACAACTGATTTTTTTCTGATTTATTCAAGGTGCTTAAGTGAGGCTTGAGAGACAAATGTCAGCCATGCACGCCATCCCTTAAACAAATGCAAATAACTCCTAAAGTATACATGGTAGACACAAAGTATCAGAGGCAAAATTGTTGAGCACAAAATTATCTTTCTAATGGTGCTATGCAAGCAATTGTGATCCATTTCGTTTTTATTTTATAGTAGCTGAAATACTAAACAACTATTTTTTTTTCAGATTTATTCAAGGTGCTTAGGTGAGGCTTGAGAGACAAATGTCAGCCATGCACACCATATCTTAAACAAACGCGAATAACTCCTAAAGTATACATGATAGACTCAAAGTATCAGCAGCAAAATTGTTCAGCAAAAAATTACCTAATGGTGCTATGCAATCAATTCTAAACAATTTGGTTTGTTTAATATTTAGGTAAAAACTGCTGACTACCTCAGATGTTTCTTGGCCTGAGTGAAAGTCAGCTGAGTACGTCTACAGGTGTTATTGTCCTGAGTGGCTATGCTTTCAGATGCTGAATACAGGCGTATCTAGGCCTGAATGAGTTAATATACTGCATAAAGTTGAAATTGGCCAAATTCTCCAATCAGATCATGCACCAGTCATTCTCCATCTGATATAAACCCTGTACTGAATAAGACAGTCTGGCATTTTAATTTAATATTATTGAATGATCCTAATTTCATGAACTTTTAAAAAATATCTCCCACATCACTCAACAATACTCAACTGAGAAAGTTTCTCAAGCTATAACATGGGACACAGTGCTCTGTGGAGAAATAATTCAATATGATTCAAGGGAAAAAAAGAAAGAGAACAACAAATGACCCAGCTGACAGAAAAGTTAGAATTCCTACAAATTTGCCACCAACAAGGAGACCATAGTGTACTGTATAGCCTCAAATAAAATTAACACAAGATGCCATCCAAAAAAATCTTGTATATTAAAACTGAAACAGCTGTCTAATATGCAGAATAAAAATGTTATGAAAGTGGATCTAGGGCTTGCAAACCCCTTACATTTCAGCTGCACAAACAGCAATGACAGGCCACAATAACTAACCTGAAGGGCACTGAAATGACACATTATCGCTACAAGAACTTAGGGATTTTACAGGCCCTAACAGATTACTACACTGTATTATATACTCAGACATAGGAAACAGAAACCTCTGAGCTAGAACACTATTTAGAGTCCCGGTAGCTCCCACAATCGCTGGAAGAGCATAAGGATTTATTGAATGCCCCAATCACTTTACCAGAACTTAACTTCATTTTAGTCCAAATGAAACAATGTAAATGTTAGGGCCTGGATGGATATCTGCAGAGCTGCATAATTATAAAAAACAGAAAGATGCTTTGATACTTTTATTTCTTAAAACAATGCAGCAAATCCAAACTGGAGTAATCCCCCAAGATATATGAAACAATAACAGCAGTCCTCAAACCACCAGAAAGATCTAACTAAACCAGAATTCTACCATCCTATATCAATGTTAAATGTTGATTATAAATTATTTACAGCCACCCTAGCTGAAAGATTAGAGCGGATTTTTCCTGCTCCAAAACATAAAGACCAAACCAGCTTCATAATGAATAGACATACGCAAGACAATAGTAAACAAACCCTGTCACTGCTCCAATATGCCTCTAGGACTCAACACCCCACCTTATTGTTGAGCCTGGATGCTCAAAAGGCATTTGACAGGGTTTCCTGGCAATTTTCGCATTTAAAAATGATGCTATTTCAGTTTCAGGCCTGAATTTACAGCCATAATCATAGAACTCTATCGCACCCCTCAAGACATGGTATGAGCACTGGTTCTCTGTCCTCCAGATTCCCACTAACACATGGAACTCGATAACGTTGTCCATTGTCCCTGCTGTAATTCACCTTAACAACTGAACCCCTTGCCCAAGCCATCAGGCAGCAGATGGAATTAAGGGCATCCCACATCATGGTATGGAACACAAACTGGCATTCTATGCTGATAATCTTCTAATATATTTAACATACCCGGAAGCTTCCCTACCAAATCTCTGGCCCACTATACAGGCCTACAGTGACCTTTCTGGGTATAAATTAAATTTAGATAAAACAATGGCATTGCATTTAAATTAGTCCCCATCCCCAGACATTAGGAATACCTATGACATTCAGTAACATGAACAATCTGTTATATATCTAGGAATACATATTCCAGAATATTTACCAGACCTGCACCACTTAAACTATCAGCCATTAACAGACACAGTCCATGCTGGATGATCTTATTGCTCTTTTTTAGCAATAGAAAGAGGCCATACGTATGAATGTTCTACCCAGATATTCATACTTATACCAAACATTGTCAATAAGTGTAGACCCTAAAGACTTTTGCACCTGGAATGGTATGATTTCAAAATTTCTGAGGTTGGGATAAAAGTCCAGAATTTCTTACGTGAAATTGCAATTCCCTAAATGGAAAGGGGGACAGGATTTACCTCAGCTACACTAATATTACCAGGCCGCACAACTACATCATGTTTGTGTATAGCTGGACGCCCACTATCAAGTCCATTGGAAAGAAGTAGATTTACAAGAATTAAGGGGATCACTTACAGAAATCCTATTTGCTACCCCTTCTATGCCTCTTTCAGATACTTCAGGTAATGTTTTTACCAGAGTGGTTTTGAATCAAAGGTATAAAATATGGCAACATAAACAATATCACACGGTGTTTTACCCATTAGGTCTTTAGCCTATGATTAAGCCTTTAGACTGAATTGTTCAGATATCAGATTTAAAAAAATGGGATACTCAAGCCCTAACCCATCTGTACCAGTTTATAGAGAGGGATGTCTTTCTGTCTTTTGCACAAATGTGATAGAAGTATTCACTTCAGCACATGGATCAGTACAGATTTCTACACACTAGACACTCCTTGAATAGTATACTGGTTACTGGGAAACTGATGGAAGCTCCACATCCCTTGGCCCTACTTATACAAAACTCTAAAATCAGTGGTGTGCCATGGTTCCATGTCATAATAGTGATCGCAAAACAGGAATCGCTATTATGTCGAGCGTATATCACCGAAAAGCAAATTGGTGATATACACTTTCAAGCAACCCAACATCTGGAAAACTAAAATGTGTTTTTGTGGAGGGGAGGTGGTGCCCCCCCACACTGCCCTTCACGGGGGGCTTTGCTCACTACCCCCCCCCGATATTAGATTCTCAACTCCAGGGGGGTGCAGGTCAGGAAGGGGGCAAAATTCAGATTCCGAGAAAAAATTAAGTCCTGCCGATGCAAGCAATGGCAGAATGTCTTGCTGCCAGCCCCAACCTCAAACCCAGTACCTGCTGCACCAGAGCTAGCTACCCACAGTACCACACCACATGGCTAGCTCAGCAGCAGCAGGCACACCAGTCCCCTAAACCCCCCTTCCTGCCCCTCCCCTTCCCCTCACTATCTCCCCCCTTCCAGTCGCCATTCCCTATGCTCACTTTTGCACAGTGTCACTACTCTTTCAGGGTAGACCATGGGGAAAGCATTGAATATGAGTCACTGTTTTGATGGTCACCCATATTCAGTCACTATCCTCACTGGATACCATATGCCAAATTTTATTTCATGTGGGTATAAAGTTGTTACCCACTTTTTGCCACCATTGCATTAAAAAATGCAAAGCAAGGCCAGCCAATTGGTGCAGCAGTAGCGCTACTGCTTATGATGTCGGTGCCCTGGGTTTGTGGTGCAGACTTGGGTTGTTGGGGGCCACTGGGGGGGAGGAGGAGGAGGATAGAGCATCCCTCAGATCACTCTCCTCCTCTGGGGAAGGAGGACAGCCATCCCCACTGCAATACCATCACCTGGGTGACCACAGGTGGAGGTGCAGCATGAGGATGCCGTGGGTGGGGGAGGATGCCAGTGAGCTCTGGGACGGCCATCACATGGTGACATGCCCACTTTCCTTGGAGCTTCCAACATGCCAACACCCTCAGAGATGGAAGAAAAGGCAAAATGACCACATAGCTGAACCTGGAGATGGCCTCTGGCATGTAGACACATGCTCACTATCACGGGTCTGCTTTTCCACTGAGATTTCTACAAGTTAAAGCCCTAATTTTTAATAAAAAAAAAACAGTATCCCCACATCAGGATTTGTCAGACAGTCAAAATATGGAACTAACTAAATGACGATCATGGGAGGTGACTACGAGCCTCCCGTGGCTTCAGCTCCGTGGCGACCAGGGCACTGTCACTCATTTTAGGATCTGTCGTTCAGCAGCCAGTTATGCATTTTTGTTGAGGCAGCTCCAGCACTTTTCTACAAAGTACACAGCAGGTTTAAATCATGAAAGAGGGAGGTACACTAGAGAGCTATGATATGAATAGAAGAGAGATTCTAAGGTAGGGAGATTGCAGCAGCAGCCCTTTTTTAGAGGAAGGAGCAGGACAGAACACTTTACAGAGTTAAATAAGGGAGGTCAGTTGTAATCTGGAACAGATGAGTGCCATGAATAGAAAGGAGATGCTGAGGTAGGGAGAGTGCCTATAATGAGGGGCATCCCTCCTGATGCAGGCACTACACATTACCAGCTCTTCCTTCTTTGAAAAAACTACCCATCCTGGAACCTAGGAAGGGTCTCCATAGCAACAATTAATTTCTGAACACGTCTGGGCTGTAGCGCTCAGTCGGCATCTCGCCGTGGAGATGAGAGGTGCGCTGTGCCAGTGGCGGCTGGGGACGGTGGGGGGTGCTGGGTGGGCTATCATATGGCTGGGTGGGAGGGTGGGGGCGGCTAGACTACCAGGGAATCGGGCTCTTTTATGATATGGGACTGTACAGTTCGGGGGCACTAGACTACCAGGGACTCAAGATGTATTTTATATTCTAGACTGTACAGTTGGGGGGCACTAGACTACCAGGGACTCAGGTTTATTTTATTTTCTGGACTGTACGGTTGGGGGGGCACTAGACTATCAGGGACTCAGGATGTATTTTATTTTCTGAACTGTACAGTTGGGGGGCACTAGACTACCAGGGACTCAAGAGTTATTTTATATTCTGGACTGTACAGTTGGGGGGAGGGACTAGACTACCAGGGACTCAGGATTTATATTCGTTTCTGGACTGTACAGTTTGGGGGGTACTGGACTACAGGGCGGGTAACTTGCTGCATATGCAGCGAGCAACCTGGGGGTTGGGGCATGGGTGCAGGGTGTACTTGCAACCTGCGGCAGTGGGTTGTGACATGCTGGCCAGGCACACCTACTGCGCGGCGTACTTTGCCACATGTCGCAAGTCACAGGACTTTGCTGTGAAGACCCTGCCCCTTCTAAAATAGGGCACAGGGTCAATGTTGCAGTTGCGGGTGGCGTAGGTTGCGTTCGGTGGCAACCTGCGCCACCTTTAAAGAATCTGGCCCTATGTATGTACTGTACTTCTGAAACAAACTGAAAATATCAGTAAAACTCTTTATGGCACCAAAGGGGTTGCTTGAGATGCTGTTGAGATGTTTATGATTTATTTGCAGACCTTATGATGTCTCCTGCATTGCTTCCTGTGATAGACTGGTTATCTCCCAGAACTCAGTCTACACTGCTACCAGTTTTCATAACCCTTCAGATGCCAAAAAGGATTACTTTGGTATGTTGCCACCACTCAGCGTGACTCACACTTGGGGTATCTCTGGGTCCGAATCCCACTAGAGTTAATGCTCATACAGTACAGAGTTTATTATCCAAAGGGCAAATAAACCACCCCTTTTGTTATTGCTGAGAACACTTTGCTTTAGATATGATAACTGTAGCCTGCCACTTCGGAAATGGGGCACAGATGTGCCAATTTACCCCTGGTTGTCTATACCTGAAATAACTCTGTCACAGAAAGCAGGAAGTGTATATAAATAACATTTAATACTCCATGATATTGGCATATGTTACAGTATAACACACACTATTGACTATGGTGAATAGAGTACTTCTATAGAGATTGAAATGAACACATTTAAACAGACAGAGGTCACACAGAAAAAAAACCTCACTCAACGCTAACTAGATTCTAAGTTGAGTAGAAGAAGCTTACCCCAAACTGGATGTTTCAGTGACCACTGCATGACATTCTGCATCAGGAAAATCTGGCATCCACCTTCCACCCCAAAATATATCTGGGACAGGTCCCTCCAGTCATTCAACACCTGTGTGATATTGCTGCAACCAATTGGACAATCCCCTCTGCAACTGATATTGATGTTGCCCTCTCCCTGTTTCAGTCTAAATTCTCCTCAGTTTTGGACAAGTAATCCCATTCAGAAAACCAGGGTCAATACACACCACCATCCCTGGATCATACCCCAAAATAGTGACTAGTGCAAATCTTGTGATCTCACCTACAAATTATCGCGCTCCCTTCCTGACCTTCTCTTATATGGGACTAGTAGAAACTCCTGCACAATGGCTGTCCAGCCTGCAAAATGACATTGTATCAAGGCCAACCTGCAGAACAACCATAACACCCCACCTAAGTTCTGGAAAGTAATTCACTCCCTTTTTGACCCTCCCACCCAGTCTTCCCCCCCATCCTTCAGTTAAATGGTTTACCTGTGTCTGACCCCTACTTTGTTGCTGCTCACTTCAATGAGTTCTTCTCCACTTGTGTTCTCCCTTCCACTCCCTCTCCTGCCTCCTCTGCTCCATCTCATCTTCCCTCTCCCTCCTCCCCTGCTGGGGTTCCATCTCCTGCATTCCTACCCAAGAAAATTTGACTGCCTTTTCCTCCCTCAATCTGCCCAAGTCCAGCCCCAATAGGCTGGATCCTAAACTCTTCCACATGTCTGCTCCTGCCATGACATCTCTTCTGACTCACCTGCTCAACTTCTTCTCCCTCAGTGCTGTTCCTCACTCTTGGAAGCTGGCTATAGCTCTTCCACTTCACAAAAGGGGGGGACCCATCCTCACCTGCTAACTTCCATTCAGTCTCTCTCTTCCTGTCTCTTACTAAGCTGCATCAGAACCCTGCCTACAACAGACTCTCCAATTTCCTCTTCTCCACAGATTTCCTGTCCATATTCCAGTCTAGCTTCAGGAAGCATCATTCCACTGTCTCCTTATTGCTGCATGTAACTGATTTTATATTATCAGGGATTGAGCTGGGTCACATCATATCTGCTATTTTCATTAATCTCGTCAAAGCCTTTTATTTGTTTTCCCACCCACTTCTCCTAGACTTGATGAGTTCCACTGGCCTCTTAGCTCCCACTGTTGACTGGTTCTGCTCTTATTTTATGGGCAATCTACAGTAAGTACAGGTTGGCAGCACCCTATTACTCCCACATCCCATCCAGGCTGGGGTCCCAAAGGGCTCCATCTTGTGTCCCATACTCTTCTCCATTTTTCTTAATGACTTCCCCTCTGCCTGTGTCAACTTGCATATTCAAATGTATGCAGATGACACAGTCATCTATGTCTCTGATCCCTCTACTACAGCTGTGGAAGGTCTGCTCCAGCCAGACTTCACAACATCCTGCATTGGTTCCTAGCCAATCAACTGTGTGTCAACACAAAAAAAACAAAACTATGGTCCATGATCTTTGGCATGAGCCAGAAACTAGCCAGACTCCCTACTCTGCCCATCTTCTCTACCTTAGATGGCCCCCTCTAGATGAGGTTTAAGCCTTCAAGTAATTCTGTGTGTTGCTGGACAGCAAACTTGACTTCTGTGCCCATGTTGACACCATCCATGCCAAGCCATCCCCCAAACTTGCTGTTTTGTAATGCAATAAAGATTGTTTGCCTCTGCAAGTCCATTGAGAGTTTATTGCCAAACTGGTGTTCACGATCTTCAACTATGTGGACATGGTCTGTGGTGCACCCCCTTGGCCAGACTGGACACCCTTTGTAGCTCCTTTTGTTACTGTCCTACCAACTCTCCCCCATACTCATCACTGTTCACTCTACTCCCCCTTGTCCATTCTCCCCCTACCCTCATGTCGACAGATTCATTGTACATTCTTCACATCCAAATAGTGGTGTGGGTCGCTTCCCTTATAGTTTTTATAACCCTTCTCACTTACTCCCTCTATTTCCTGCTCCCTCTTCTCCAGGGATCATTGCACCTTCATCACCCCTCATCCCCGCTCCTTATACTGGGCAACCAGCCGTTTCCTATCACCTCCCCACCCTCTGAAACCAGCTCCCCACATCCTTCTATTTCTCTGTCTCCCTGGCTCCCTCAGGTGTCAGCTGAAACTAATTCCTGCCCCCCAACTCCTGTTTTCCCTCTCCTTGTTATTTTCCCTGCAATTTGCTATTCTACCCTGGGTTGGTGTTAGCACTTAATTCTTGTTTTTTTGCTGCTTATTCATTCTGCACTTATACCTGTTTTGATCATGTTATTCTAATTTCACTTTATTGTAACTACGAACTGTGCCTGTGTATGTATGTATTTGCATCCCCTGTCCTCTTCCATGGGTTACACTTAGAAATGAGCCTTAACTCTGTGTGTCTTTCCCAGTCACAAATTTTCAAATAAATAAATAAATGAAACTGGGACCTGCTGAGTCATGGCTGATTCAAACACGTGATATTGCTACTTCAAAATCTCAAACATAACCAGTGTCTCATTGTAACCATTCAAAGAAATACCTTTTGCTTGCCGATTCACCACACCCACATCATAATACATGCCTCTCTGATATCACATACCAGACCATCCCTTTGAACTCTGGGGACCACCCTTTCCCAGGAGCGGTCCAAAATGACTTTGTGGATTACCTTTACCTTGCATTGTTCCTCCAGCTCCCAGCCTAGCAAGGTGACATCTCACTGTTCCTTGGCCCTGTTTACATTCAAAACATATCTCTTTTTTATGAAAGGGACTCAGCCCTTTGAGCTTTAACTCAAAGAAAAACATTTTACATGACAGGAAAAGGAGTTCTTATACAAAGGCCCCTCCTAGCTGAGTGCCTCAAGGCATGGGGTACAGAGGAATGTAACTTTCAGTTTCCACCAGATCTCTCACCACAGCTGAAATACTTTATAGAGGAATAGATGATAATAAAAATAAAACACACACACACACAGATACATTCCAAGTTGTGACATCTCCATCCCCTAGAAAAAGTGAAAAAGAAATCTTTTAGCAACCCTATTTTTTTTTATGTTAGCAGGGTTGCCCTACCAGCTATGCACCTAGTTCTCTCTCTCTCTCTCTCTCTCTCTCTCTCTGGTTTGACAATTCATTAATTCTCTAAGGTACACCCCTTTCCTTACTAGGCCACTGGTTATTACCTAGACAAACCATCTGTATTGCCATGCTATGACCCACTGTGGTGCCTGATGTCCATGTTATAGAACTGCAGCACCAGGCTCCAATTAGGAGTTTTGCCTACAGGTTCTGTGGTGCTATGTAAGAGATCATGGTCAGTGACCATTGTAAACACCCTCCCATATAAATATGGCTACAGCTTCTGCAGAGCAGAAACAATACCTTGACGCATTTTCTCAATTGTGTCATAGACATCCTTTCTGGTACATGACTGGGTATTCCTCCCCCATGTGCATGACCTGACTTAGAACCCTCCCTAGCCCATGACTGGATGCATCTATGTCCACAGTGAGCCTCTGAGAATAATTAGGGCTTGCAAGCACAGTTGCCTGATGCAATGCCTCCTTTAATTGGTGGAATGATGTGTCACAGTGATCCATCCAATAAACCTTTCTGGCATTTTCTTCCTTCTGAGGTTGGACTGGGGTTGGCCATGCTACTGAAATCTGGCAGAAGCTTTTGATAGTGCCATGATGTCCGTATGAAGTCCTGCATATTTATCTTTGTTGGGAGCATGGCCCATTCCTGTGTGGCCTCTTTTTACTGACTCAGGGCAGATGTAAAACACTCCCTACCCTGTGCCTAAGGTATGAAACCTCTGCCATCCCTGTTTGTCCCATCTCTGCTGTGCCTGTGAGTCCTGCAGCATTCAGTCAGAGTAGTACTTCAGTCACATGCCTAATATGAACCTCCCATGTTTGGCTGTTGACATATATGCCAGGGCAAAGTTTTCTGCCCCACACAGAATGTGGTCAACAAGTCATTGAAAGATGGCTGGCACAGTCTTCATTCTGAATGGCATTTTTCTAAATTGAATAGTGGGAAACTAGGGTTGCAAGGGCCCTGTAATCGAGTCCTGCCCTCCCCTGCAGCATCGGTACTGGACCCCCCCCGAGGAATCTCCAGCACAGACCAGAAAAACTAGGGTCGCGAGGGCCCTGTATTGAGTCCTGCCTTCCCCTGCAGCATTGGGACCCGGACCCCCAGGGGAATCTCAGACAGGGAGAACTAGCATCACAGGGGCCCTGTAATCGGAGTCCTGCCCTCCCCTGCAGCATCGGTACTGGACTCCCCCAGAGGAATCTCCAGCACAGACCAGAAAAACTAGGGTCGCAAGGGCCCTGTAATCGAGTCCTGCCCTCCCCTGCAGCATCGGGACCGGACCCCCCCCGGAATCTCCAGACCAGGAAACTAGGGTCACGAGGGCCCTGTAATCGAGTCCTTCCCTCCCCTGCATCATCAGTACCGGACCCCCCCGAGGAATCTCCAGCACAGGCCAGAAAAACTAGGGTCGTGAGGGCCCTGTAATCGAGTCTTGCACTCCCCTGCAGCATCGGGACAGACCCCCCTGAGGAATCTCCAGGTACGCAGCCATTAACAGAAAGACTTGTGGCAGCAGGGTGCGGTTTCTGGCACCATTTTTTGAACTCTCGGACCGCTGCTACATCCAGCCTGCATCCCCCACTGCCGGTGTGCTTCATTTTGGTCGGCACACGAGTACAGATAGTTTTTGTTTAGTGTTGTTTAGTTGAAGTGTCCTCCTCTGTGGCTGTTTTAACAAGTAGCCTTAAGAGGAGCTTATTTCCTGTGTTGTCCACGTCTGTTTTTTTTGTTAGGATTTCAAACCCATCCACTGTACTTAATTTAATTTACTGCCCCGTTGCTTAGGTGACTGCCTGTAATGCCTCTTAAAGCTGTTTTTCTAACTGTACGAAATGAAATTGCCATATGTTAACTTGTTTCCTTAACTTAAATTAATTCTGCATGTATGCAGTGTAATAGCCTTAGCATGTCTGCTCCGAATTGAAAGTTTGTTATCTGAAAGTTGGAGGAGGGCAGAAACAGAGCATGGCGTGGTAATTATACCTACAGACCTTCCTTTATCCTAGGCCAAAACCATACAGGTGCTGTTTCAGCCCTTACCCTGCCACTGCAAGCCGACATCGAATTTAGCACTGTATTGCTGATTCTGTGCCTGTTTTTCCAAATCTGTGTCCCAACCGGCTCAAAAGAGAACTTGATCTGCGTGCAGAGCCCCTAATTTTCACTTGCAAGCAGAAACTGCTTTTTCAAGCGCTCTCAATCCCTGCCTCTGCAGCTACCTGACAAGGGTAGTCACCGGAGCATAGTTTCTTACTGGAGCCATTTTTTCCCACTCTCTCCACTGCCCCCAACCCCCAGCCCCCACAGCAAACAGCTTAAAGCATAAGACCATGCAGCTCCTAAAGGAAACAAGTGTAAACTGAAATTACTTGCTGCCTAATTTTTCTCTGGACAATTGTAACTTCACCTACCTTAAGCCTTACTCCTCCCACAGAAATTGACCTTATAAAATCTCTCTCTTTTCCAGCACAGACCAGGAAACTAGGGTTGTGAGGGCCCTGTAATCGAGTCCTGTCCTCCCCTGCAGCATCGGGACTGGACCCCTCCCCTCGGAATCTCCAGGTACGCAGCCGTTAACAGAAAGACTTGTGGCAGCAGGGTGCGGTTTCTGGTGCCATTTTTTGAACTCTCGGACCGCTGCTACATCCAGCCTGTGTCCCCCACTGCCGGTGTGCTTCATTTTGGTCAGCACACAAGTACAGATAGTTTTTGTTTACTGTTGTTTAGTTGAAGTGTCCTCCTCTGTGGCTGTTTTAACAAGTAGCCTTAAGAGGACCTTATTTCCTGTGTTGTCCCCATCTGTTTTTTTCGTTAGGATTTCAAACCCACCCACTGTACTTAATTTAATTTACTGCCCCATTGCTTAGGTGACTGCCTGTAATGCCTCTTAAAGCTGTTTTTCTAACTGTACGAAATGAAATTGCCATATGTTAACTTGTTTCCTTAACTTAAATCAATTCTGCATGTATGCAGTGTAATAGCCTTAGTGTGTCTGCTCCGAATTGAAAGTTTGTTATCTGAAAGTTGGAGGAGGGCAGAAACAGAGCATGGCGTGGTAATTATACCTATAGACCTTCCTTTCTCCCAGGCCAAAACCATGCAGGTGCTGTTTCAGCTCTTACACTGCGACTGCAAGCCGACATCAAATTTAGCACTATATTGCTGATTCTGTGCCTGTTTTTCCAAATCTGTGTCCCAACCGGCTCAAAAGAACCCTTGATCTGCGAGCAGAGCCCCTAATTTTCACTTGCAAGCAGAAACTGCTTTTTCAAGCGTTCTTAATCCCTGCCTCTGCAGCTACCTGACAAGGGTAGTCACCGGAGCATAGTTTCTTACCGGAGCCATTTTTTCCCATGCGCTCCACTGCCCCCGGCCCCCACAGCAAACAGCTTAAAGCATAAGACCAAGTAGCTCCTAAAGGAATCAAGTGTAAACTGAAATTACTTGCTGCCTAATTTTTCTCTGGCCAATTGTAACTTCACCTACCTTAAGCCTTACTCCTCCCACAGAAATTGACCTTATAAAATCTCTCTCTTTTCCAGCACAGACCAGGAAACTAGGGTTGCGAGGGCCCTGTAATCAAGTCCTGCCCTCCCCTGCAGCATCGGGACCAGACCCCCCCCGAGGAATCTCCAGGTACGCAGCCATTAACAGAAAGACTTGTGGCAGCAGGGCGTGGTTTCTGGTGCCATTTTTTGAACTCTCGGACTGCTGCTACATCCAGCCTGCGTCCCCCACTGCCTGTGTGCTTCTACCCGCCGGCCAGTGCGTTGGCTCCCTACCACCCCCACCACCGCCCTTGGTGAGCTCCTCCTTTTAAAGACTGAAGTTGCTTGACTGCAAAAACCTATCAGCCTATTTTCCCATTTGCAGTTTATCAACTGCTGTCACCAGAGGGCTCTAACAACCAAAAAAAAAAAAATTTCCTCCAGCCCACGAATCCCACATTTCAGTCCAAAATGCTGCTGCCCACAGTCCTATCTCTCCTTTCCCTGGCCTCTTTATCCTCTTTGCCCCCTGCCACCCTCCCAAGCTGTGAGCCACCACTGTCACTGCCCCCAAGGCAAACTCCCCTTCCACACCACACAACAAACTGTCACTCGCCAGCTCTGGGCTTGGGTCCCAGCTACTACGGGCACATTAGTGCCACTATCCTTCCTCCTTCTTTTCACCTAGGACTCCTGGCCCTACACACCCCTACCAGTCACTACCCCCCCACTCCCCCCTCTGTTTGTTCCACCCCAACCAGCCCACACCCTCTGCGGTCAAAGCTAAAACATATTATCTGCCTACTTTTGCTTCTGGCTGGGGACATAGAGGCAAACCCAGGCCCAACCACCCCAAATACAAATCCCCACCCCTTTTCTTTTTCCAAAGGCCTCCGTATCCTCCACCTAAACACTTGCAGTTTGCTATCTAAAATCTCAAAGCTGCAACAAACTGTTCAATCACTGTGCCCTGACATATTTGTGTTAACTGAAACCTGGCTTAAACCTCATCACACGGATGCCGAAGTATCCATACCAGGGTACACAATAATTAGACATGACTGGCCTGGTAAAAAGAGAGGAGAAGGCATGGTTATGTATATCACAAACAGTCGCCAGTTCACTAAAGTGGTCATCCCCTCTCTTTCTGGACACATAGATTCACTACTCATAAAATTTACACTCCCATTTTCCTCCCCTATTTGCGTGGCAGGCTTGTACTGCCCCCCCATACACTCCCCGAAGATATCCTCTCCCACTTAACCTCCTTACAGACCCTAGCTGTGGGTGGTGAGCTCCACGCCACCGGGGATTTTAATACAAACTGGTTAGGGCCAGACAAAGCTCACCTAAAGGCCAAAATTAAGGCCTTAAACCTAACCCAACTCATTGCCAATCCCACCAGACTTAACCACAAGTCCCAAAATCACTCTTCACTGGATTGGGCTCTTACCTCCCACCCCCACAGGATCCTAAGTGCTGGCCTATTACCCGATTCTATAAGTGATCATCACATGAGTTACTTGATCAGGAAAGTGCATGGCCCTACTGCCCCCCCCAAAAACACTATACACCAGGTCCTACAACTCCCTCAACCTAGCATCTCTCTTGCTGGACCTAGGACGGACAAACTGGTCCTTTATCTCAAAAGCCTCCTCCATTGACGCTGCTTTTGATGTCTTCAAATCATGCTTCCTAAAAGTCTGGGACAATCACGCCCCCTTACACAAGAAACGAGTTAGAGGCGCACACCTCCCATGGATCTCGGCAGATGTAATCTAGTTATGCCACACAAGGGACCATGCCTGGAAAGCTTTCAAGAGGCTGGGCAGTCAGCAGCACCTCACCACCTACAGATCCCTACGAAATACCTGCACAAACTCCATCCGCCAAGCTAAAAAAAACTACTTCCTCTTGGCTTTTAGCAATAACATAAATCATCCAACCGACTTCTGGAAATCACTAAAATCCCTTTTATCCCCCCCACTCAACCCCAACCCCCACACTATCTGTCCAGGGCTCCCTCATCTCTGATCCCATTGACATAGCTGAAATTTTAAACTCCCACTTCTCCAGCTGCGCAGAAAAACTCCTGTCCTCCTTCCACTATACTCCCCCCTTCGCTCATGCCCCCAAAACCTGCCCACCCCGGCCTGCCGTTCTCTTTCTATCCAATAACCAAAGTAGAAGTCTTCAAATCTTTATGGGCTTTGAACCCTAACAAAGGGAAATGCCCGACGTCCATGGACGCCAAGATGCTCTTCCTATCTGCCCCAGTCATAGCTGCTCCTATAGCCGACCTTTTTAACCTCTCTTTCTCTCTGGGCAAGCTCCCTATGGCCTGGAAGCGGGCAACCATTATCCCGCTGCCAAAAGGGGGTGATCCATCCTCCCCAGGAAATTACAGACCCATCTCCCTACTCCCAATACTGGCCAAACTACAAGAATGTTTGGTCCTGTCACAACTCACACCTTATCTGGAAGGATCCTCTTTCTTCACTCCATTCCAATTGGGCTTCCTCAAATCCGCTCCACCATCACATCCCTGTTACGCATCACGGCGACATTCTCACGGGCATGGACAAAGGACACATCACCATGGCCATCTTTATCGACCTGGCAAAGGCTTTTGATACCACTTCCCACTCCCTACTCCTCTCCAAACTCGCCGAAGCAGGGCTCGCTAAACCAGCCACAAATTGGTTCTAAGACTACCTAGTGGGAAGGACCCAAACCGTCAAACTCACCTCACACACCTCAACCCACTTCCAGTCTCATCCAGCATCCCCCAAGGATCTGTCCTAGGTCCCTTACTCTTCTCCGTTTTTCTAAACGACCTCCCATCTACCTGCAAACACTCATCTATCCAGATGTACGTGGACGACACTGTCCTCAATGCTTCTGGCCCTTCACCATCTAGCATAGCTACCCTCCTCCAAGAGGATTTCTACGCCATCCAGCACTGGTTTGGGTCCAACCAGTTATTTTTAAACTGAAAAAAAACTGTATCCCAAACCTTTGGCTCCCAACAAAGACTTTCCCGTCAATCCCCCAGCACCCCTTTTAAAACTCTGGATGGGACCCCCCCAGAGACTTGCACTAGCTACAGGTATTTAGGTGTTTGGCTTGACCAACACCTAGACTTCTCCTCCCACATCGAATCCTTGCATAAAAAGCTCCTCCCAAAGCTCGGCGCTCTATACCGGAACAAAAGCTGCCTCCCCCCACAGTCTAGGAAAGCCATTGTCCAAAAAATTATTCTGCCTGTTTTAGAATACGGAGATATATTACACACCACAGCCCCCGCCTCCACCCTGGCCAGCCTCGACACCCTGTTCCACTCTTTCTGTCGCTTTATCCTCGACTGACCACACTCGACCCACCACTGCAACCTTTACACCTCTCTAAACCTGCCATCCCTCCACGATCATAGACAAACAAACTGTGCCAGGTTCGCAGCCAAATATTGGTCCCTCTCCCTCCCACCCTACCTGTCCTCTACCCTCTCCCAACAACCTCCACCTGCCTACTCCCTCAGAAGCAAGGACCCTAGGCTGCTGCACGTTCCACTCATGTGCACAAAAAAAGGCCAGGCCACCTTTAACTACCATATCCCTCAAATCTGGAACGCTCTCCCTGCCCACATAAGACATGCCCCCAACCCCTACCAATGAAATCGCCTACTCCGTGGGCATTTCTCCTCCAGCTGCACCTGTTTCAATTAATTCAACCCCACTCCTATGGTGAAATAACTGCTCCCAAGTTGTCCATCCTCCAATTTTATCCACACTACGTATGCATTACCTCTGTCTGTAACCATTTTCACTTTAAGTGGTAGCACGATGTTTGTTGTCCCATTTTTGTACTATGTATGAAAAACAATTTCTTGTGAATCGACATGTTTGTAAATTGGGTCTCAGCCCCCAGGTCACATCTGGAATCGAGCATGTTGCTCAGTATGCCAACCTGGTAAAACTCGTAAATAAATAAATAAATAAACAGTATGATGAACGCTGACCTCTCTCAGGCTTTAGTGGTCATAGGTACCTGCCAAAACCCTTTCATTAGGTCTGTGGTGGTAAAATACATTTCTTCCTTAATCTCTCTAGGACCTCATATGTCCCAGGCATGGGATATGCTTTGGACTCTGTACAGCTGTTGAGCATGAAGTAGTTGATGCAGACTCTTGTGTTCCCATCCTTCTCAGAGATCAGTATCAAGGGGAGGCCAAGGGACTACTGGACTCTGAGATTACTCTAAGACCCAGCCTCTCCTTTACCTTCCCTGGAATGGCATATTTCTCCCTCTCAGGAACTCTGCAGGGTGGCTACCTAAGTGGGGCCTGAGACCCTGCATCCACATGCTGCTGCACTACTATGGTATACCCCCATTTCCCTGTGACCAGTTCCCCGAATGACTGCAGTACCCCACACATTTTGGCAGCTAGGGCTGGTGTCAGCCACTCTGAAAGGGTGACAGCATCCACAGAGAATTCTTCCTTAACCTCACCCAGAAGATTTATAAAATAAATAAATAAATAAAAATAAGATCCACCAACTGGTCTGCTTCTGCCTCATCCTCCTTTGGATAGATGCACACAGCCAGGACCCTCTTGTCCCTGTCAACCTATTCATAAAAGGGCAATGCTGCACTCTGCACTCAGTAACAGGAACAGTGTTGCAGACATCAAGGTGGGAGGATACTTGGGGACTAGTGATCACCATACCATGTGGTTCAATATAAGGATGGTCGCAGAATCAAACCACACAAGGACCTACATCCCTGAGTCCAAGGGTAGGGTGGAGGAACAGTGGCTGAAGATAAAAGGGAGCATAGTAAAGGCAACACACCTCTGCATCCAACAAGTGAGCAAAAGCAAAAGGAAAAAGAGACCACTATAGTTCTCTAAAGTGTTGGCTGAATAGGTAAAAGCTAAAAAGGTAGCACTCAGAAAGTATAAGGAGATGCAGAGGGAGGAGGATAGGGAGGTGTATCAGGGGAAACAAAGGGAAGCAGGGAAAATAGTAAGGATCACAAAGGTGCAAACTGAGGGGAGAATAGCCCAGGACTTAATGAAAGAAGACAAGGCATTTTTTTAGGTACATAAGTGAAAAGAGGAAGACCAGGGGTAGAATTATAAGATTAAAAAAGGCAGAGAGGATACATGCTCAGGGGGGCCAGGAAAAGGCAGATATCCTGAACAAATACCTTTGTTCAGTGTTCACAGAGGAAGGAGAAGGGAAGGGGGTCACAAAAAAGTAACAAAAGCTTTGGAGGAAGGGAGGTGGACACTAGTCCTTTTTGGGAGGTGAGAGTCCTGAAGGGACTTGCTAATCTGAAGGTGGACAAAGCAGTGGGGCTAGATGGAGTGCATCCAAGGTCTTGAGAGAGCTCAGGAGAATACTGGCTGCACATCTGACAGTTCTATTTAACAGCTGACAGGAAATTGGAGTGGTTCCAGAGGGCTGGAGTAGGGCGAATGTAGTCCCACTAAACAAAAGTGGTAGCAGGGAGGAGGCTGGCAATTATAGGCTAGTCAACCTGACATCAGTGGTGGGAAAGTTAATGGAATTACTGCTGAAGGAAAGGATTGTGGAATATCTTGAATTTAGTGGGTTACAAGACCCACGGCAGCATGGTTTCACAGGAGGAAGGTCATGTCAAATGAATCTGATAGATTTCTTTGACTGGGTAACCAAGGAACCAGATCAGGGTGGAACAGTAGATGTGGCCTACCTAGATTTCAATAAGGCATTCAACACCATTCCATGTAGGAGACTAGTAAGCATGCTGGGTTGCTTTGGAGTGGGTCCAAAAGTGGTAAACTGGATAAGAAATTGGTTAAGGGATAACTGGTGACAGATGTTGGTGGTAAACATAGTTCAATCTAAGGAAAGGAGGGTGACCAGCAGTCTGCCTTAAGGATCAGTGCTGAGACAGGTCCTCTTTAATGTCATTCTCTTTAATGTCATTAATACAGAGAAGCTGGAAGGGAAGTTCTGCTTCTATGTGGATAACATCAAAATCTACAATAGGGTGGACACTCTGGTGAGTGGAAAGGATGAGGAGAGACCTGAGAAAACCCAAGGAGTGGTCAAGGTTATGCCAGCTGGGTTTCAATGTGAAAAAGTGCAAAATAATGCACTTAGGGCACAGAAACCCAGGGGCAGAGTACAAAATGTGTTCAGCGGTATTGATGACCACCAAGCAGGAAAGAGACCTGGGAGTAATCATGTCAGATGATCTAAAGGTGACCAGACAGTGTGACAAGGCAGCATGGAGGGTGAGTGGGATGTTGGGGGGCATAGGGACAGGAATCATCAGCAGAAAGAGGGAAGTGGTGCTGCCTCAGTATAGATTGCTGGAAAGACCTCATCTAGAGTATTGCGTCCAGTTCTGGATACCACATCTCTGGAAGGATAGAGACAGAGTGGAGGTGGTCCAGAGGAGAGCAACTGAAAAGGTACAGGGTCTATATCAAAAACCCTACAAGGAGAGACTAAATGACTTCAATATGTACACCCTGGAACAGAGGAGGGTGAGTGGGGATATGACATAGACCTTTAAATACCTCATGGAGGTAAATAAGGTACAAGAGGGGAGTATTCTTCAGAAGAAAAGATGCTCAAGAACAAGGAGACATGCTATGAAGCTGAAGGTATCTCGTGAGAAGGGTGACCACTATTGAGCGGTTACAAAAAGGGTGACTCAGGGTTCTCAGGGCTACTGGATGGGGGGGTGACTGCTGGCTTAGCGACATCCTGTCATTATATGTACACGCGTAGGGGGGTGAAACAGCACTCTGTACAATGGGCAGAAGGGGAGGGAGGGTTTGTGAGGGGTAGTGCGGCAGTCGGTTGCTGAGCTGACTCTGTAGCATGGTGAGTGGGTGGGTGGCAGGTTAGGTCTCTGAGGGTGCTGGGTTCGGTTCTGGGTGTGCATTCATTTTGTTGCGCGCCCATCTAAATATTTTTTTGGGTTTGCACCCCAACATACACCGGAGTTGAGAATCCTTTAGTAGGGCTGCAGGGCACAGCCCCACATAAACAAAATAAAAGCAAGTCCCTGGCACTGTTGTACCATATGCCAGGAGTGTACATTGGCAAAATTGATTTTCACCAATGTACATTCACCCTAATGGTGATTGCCTTTGTGTGATCGCTGTTATCACATAAATCCAAAGCTGAAAGGGGTAGATTCCAGAGAGATGTGATGAAGTACTTAATCACAGAAAGAGTGATAGATTCCTGGAACAGCCTTCCAGAAGAGGTGGTGGGTGTGGAAACAGTGGTGGGATTCAGGAATACAGGGGATAAGCACAACGGAAGCACAGGAAGAAGGGAGGGAGAAAGAACTGTTTATTGGGCATGGTCTATGGTAATAGTGTAGATAGGGAGAAATGGTCAGACTGGATGGGCCAAGTGGTCCTTATCTGCTGTCAAATTCTATATTTCTGTTTCTGTGTTCTGTGTTTCTATGTTTCATGGTAGGACTTTATCATGTTTACATGACAGATTTGCTGCTTGTGCCACCTGTCAGGTACTGTAGCTCCACCATGTAAAAAATATTATTCACTTTCTGACCACTGACTAAGGACCCTCCCAAGCTGCCTGCAATTTATTCTGTCTGACAGTTGTGCTCATCTTCTGTCTGTGTTGTGCGGTGGCCAAGTGCTCTTGGGCAAATCCCATGATTGCCATGATCCATGACCTGAAATTCAGCACATATTCCACAATAGATTCCCCTTGGGGAGCAAGCTCACCTTCCCATTCATTCCTTACCAAATAAAGGGGACCCCTTATCCTATGGCCAAATAGAAAGTTGAAGAGTGAGAACCCTGTGGACTTCTGGCAGACTTCCCTATAAGTGAATAAGAGATGGGGTAAGTGCTTGTCCCACTCTCTTGCATGCTGGTTGGCAAATACCCTTAACATAGATTTAAGTGAGTCATTAAATCACTTAACCAGATCATTATATGGGGGTAGTCTGGGGAGGGCCCTGTGCTGCCTCACCCCACAATTCTCCCAAAAGACTGGCTGTCACGGGTGGAGGGGTGTTCAAGAAGCACATAAACAGGCAAATCTAGAGGAAAACACAGTAGGTGAGTATTTATTTGAAGAAACAAGTAAAATAAAATAACAAAAGATTGGATTATCACAGCAACTTTTCTGGGATACTGGGTGGCAAGTCTGAAGTCTCTGTGAAGCAATCTGTGCCAACAAGGCCTCTTCAAGAGTCACAGTTCCACCATTTAGTGCCTCGAGTAATTAATCTTTCCTCTACAGTGACTAGACATCAAATGGTTCAAGTCCAGTCAGCAGGGATTCCTTTAGAGAAAAAACACTACCTTCCAGTTCCCATAGGCTCCACAGAACATCAATCTTCACAGAAGTATTAGAATGTACACAACAGTAATATGGCATTGCATACAACAAACAGATAATGCATTTACTACAATTACTGTTGTTCAATATCAAAACTGTGCCGTATTACTATCAATATATAAGAAATAAGCAAACATTTAAGAAGTATTTCTTAACTTAACTAGAAGTGTGGTACGTGCTGTCTGGATAAATTATGATATAAATTCTAGGATATACCACTAACTCTGCTGTAATTCTGCAGCACTGTTTTTCTTTTGCCACAAGATTGCCTTATACACTACATTTAGTCACTGTTTCACTGTTTCTGCATACATGATATCACTTCCTTTCTTTTTGTATTAGCTTTCCCCACCAGATGGCATTCTGCATCTGGGTATCCTGTCTTTTTCATGGCTGCATGGTGATGTTACCATTGCAGCTGTATGGTGATGTTACCATGCTGACATATTGCTATAAGTAGGAGAAAGCACTAGACAGGATTGTGAGACTGTGGTGTTCTACTGAGCTGTTTGGTTTGGAAATTACTCACACTACTCTGCTGTTCTGTTCAGTTACTACAGTGGTCTGTTTGTGTCTGCCCCTGCCTAAACTGTATGCACTATTTAATTGGTGGACTGTAAGTTTCAGTTACATACTTCGACTATCACTTTGTTTTAAGCCATTTTTAGAACCCCTTTAATAAGAGCATTAGGAAGTAATTGTGTTGGCTCCTATTGAGACACAGCGTAAGCAGTAATTGCTCTGAGTAATTTTTGGTGCCGGTAGGATAAATAGATCTATACATAGTGCTAACTCCACTGATTTTCACAATATAAGTGTTTTCTAAAAATAAGGGGCTGTTTTATAAAGAAATCTGCTCTTGAAAAACTGTAGCATGAAACAGAAGTGCCCACTACAGAGCTGAGTGCATTCCTGGCAGCTGAAACTTCAGCTGTTTCTAGCCTTGTCTGCAGATAACCCTTTGCAGTTATGGTCCCAGTTCTGCTACTGGCCTGTCACAGCATCTTAGAAATGGAAACTATAAGAAGTCCTTTGTTAGATGCTGCTGCTGCTTTTGTAGACCTCTTTTTAATACACACTGAGCTACCTTTGCCAAAAAAAAAACACAGATACAAGTGCAATAACCAGAGAAAGTGTTGTCTGATTTCTTAAAAGTGAGATTTTTTTATAAGCCCCCTCCAACTTATTCTGCATCTTATGAACCAAGGGTTTTATTTATTCAGGCAAAAGCAGGAACCCACTGAAAAGGAAATACTGCACATAAGCTGCATACCTCTCAGCCTTTCATTGCCCAAATGTGTGACAAATGGGCAACATGTGCGACATATGATCAGACATGAGACTGTAAGCTCAAAACCCAATAGAAACGTGCACTAATGCTTATAATCTTTGTTTATTATAGTTTATCATAAATTATTATGAATTTAAGCTTTACAATCTCATTGAGCAATGTGGAATATTGCCCTCTCCATGTAGGACAGAGGGTTTCTGAGAGGTAAAATGAGTGATGTACCTAATAATGTGTGACAGTTGAGAGGTATGCTGAGCTGGGCAACTCGAGGTAAATAACCTCCCCTAAAACATCCAAAAATAAGTCCCACGCATTTAATTAAAAGAGGGTCTTTGGTGGTGCTGGGACTCCATGCAATTTGTAGTGCAAAAACAGTGAACATGGAGTAAATGTCTGTGGGGGTTTAAGTTTGAATCCCACCACTACCCTGGTTAACTGTGTGACTTTCAGCAAGGCACTGAACCTCTCAAAGCTTCCTGTGGATTCTGTGAACTTGACTTCATGACAAGCCATGCCTCACAATCTTCTGTCACTCATTGAAATGTGGGGCACATTGGATATCCGAAGTGTAAGAAAATGTGAGACGATGTCCCTCAGCACATGGGACACATGATTAAATGGAGCTACAAGCTCAGATGTGGGAGGTAGCCCCTGGGATTATTACTATAAGGACCATGTGGGGAAAGGCTATGAGGTCAAATTGCCAATGCATGCACAAAGCAGGGTAGCCCTTGGAATCTTGGGCACAGACTTTTGTGACACCTCTGCTTATAGAACTGTTACAGGCAGGTGATAGTGGTGTCTCTGAAGCAATGACTGAGAACAGATGAGCTGGTGGGAGTATCAGGACCATCTCTGGACAGTATGATGTGATACATTTTAGGGGTTTAACCCCAGAGCTATCATTCCAGTACGTATAGGTTAAGGTGCAACACCACCTGGTTATCAATGTTTTTCAGGGCTTGCCCTCTGACAGTACTGTAAATTGTGCGTACATCGATGTATGATTATTGTAATATTGTATATGGGGAATTGAAGTGGCAGATTTGCAAATGTGTCTGAGTGAGTAGGTTTGTGTTGCCACTGCTGTAAAGCTGTGGATATCTCCATATATAATATAGCAGTAGTCACACCTCGATGCATGCATGATTTACCATCAGAGGTCAAGCCCTGGAAAACATTAATAACCAGGTAGTTTTGTACCTAAACCTATACATAATCAGTTACTGTAATTGTAATGCATATTACTTTTTATATTACTTAATATTACTTTCGATAACATGGTAGTATTTACCCATTAAACATAGCTATGTGCTCAGGAAACCCCAAGAAGTGTATAAAAGAAATAAAACAGATTCTAAAGACAATGAATATGTTAATTTATAACACAGTACCCATTTTCACTTTGCCAACTGCAACAATCCCTTTTCATTTCCATAAATAAGAGCTGTATTAAAAAAAAAACACTCAAACACACACCCTGCATCTACTGCTGCCCTCCACAATCTTTTCCCCCACAGCTGAATCCTGACTTTGCTAGCCACTGCTGTCCCTGACCTTTTTCATTTCCATTACACCCACACTCACCCTCCAACGAACCCATACGGTATCCAGTGATATTGGCATGCCCAAACTGAGTGACTCACTTTGAGCAACTCAATTTGAGTGATTATCTCTACAGTGAGTGTGGAAGGAGAGCAAGTGTGTAAATGTCAAGGGTACATGGCTAAAAAGGCGACTGCAGGATACAGCACAGGAAGGAGGGAGGGATGTCATGGGAAGCAGGATGTAGGAGGTAGGTTGGGGAGGCAGTGCCAAGCTGGCCATGTGTGCTTGTGGAGGCAGTGTATGCCTACAGTATGGAAGGACCTGGATTTGATCCTGGGTTAATGCCCTACTGTTTTTTGGGTGGGGAATGTGTTGGGACTTGCAATTATCTCGGTCCATGTTTGCGCCTTTCCCCACTGTCAGACCCCACCCACGAAGATGATTATTTTTAGTAGGGGGTGCAGGGTGCAGAGCCCCCTGCATAAAAATCAGAATAATGTGTGGTGATATGGGTGCCATTTTTGTAGTCACCATAGTGCACGGTTGCCATTTGTGTTTTTGGCATTGGGCACTCGCCCATAGGTATGGTGCCGTTATGTAGTCGCTGTTATGATGTAGAACCCACACACACCATGCATCAACTGCCAGTGCTCTTTGTGACCTTTCCCACACAGCTGTATATCCTGATAATGCCAACCACAACTACCCCTTTACATCCCACTCTTACCCCACCACCACACACACCCTGATGCATCTTCTGCACTTGCCGATCTTTCCCACATCTAGCCTGTATTCTCCTCCTGACTATACAAGAGTCACAACTTCCCCTTTAAATGTCTATAATAAAATACCACCCTCACATAGCCCTCCTACACTCACACACACGCACCCTGCAGATCTACTGCCCTTCCTTGCCTTGGTGATATTTTCTCATTTCCCCACAGCAGCCTGAATCCTAACTTTGCCATTGCCAGTAACAGATCCACCCCACATCACATACAATAAATTCTACCAGCACACACCGGCTTACCCCAGCACACAATTTAAACATTCTTTCTCACAGCTGAGTCTTAACTTACCATTGCCACTGAGACAGTTATAATTACAGCTAAGTCTGCCATGACTATTATGCCACTGCCAGTATGCCACAGCTAAATTCGTACAGTGTCACTTACAATCAAATTATCACAGAACACAACACACTTGTTGCACTCCAGTATATATCTCTCCAATGAGAGTTTTCTTTGAGATGGATCGGGAGATGTGATAGACCTGGCAGGCGGGTGGCAGGATGGATGATCAAGCAGCCTGCTGTGGTAGTTTGGTGCATGAGGTAGTGTAAATAGACCCCAAACCCTGCCTGCAGATGGACTACTTGACTTTTTCCCTACAACAGCTATGCTGGCCCCAATTCTCCTTGGGTGTTCACAATGGCTACTATAGAGGGCCATGACTGATGACATGCAGGGGTGTAGCTAGCTATCTGTAAATTGTACATCAACTGGCCAATCTGTTGCCCCTTCAAATAAATTTCAACAATTCCTATAGTGATTCTTAGCTATATTATATAGTGGTGCATAAATAGTATAATTTACATGTTGAAAATGATATATTTAATAATAAACAGACAAATAAAATGGTGTCTGACTTTTATTTGCACAGCACATGTTACAAATATAGAACAAAACGGTAATATTAAATGCATGCTGAAAATAAAAAATGGAGTTAGATTTGATGTTTCAACCATAGGTCTTCTCCAGAAATTATTCAAAAGAGAAAAAAACAGGTAAGAAAAATAATAGAAATATATGTGAGGAAAGAAAATAGGGGAGGCTGTAGGAGAAAAATTAATAATAGGTAAGGTAAGAACAGAATCTGGAAAACAAAAAGGTGATGATAGGTATGAAAAGGTATAGAAGTGGCTGTTGAGGGTCCTTAAGTGGGGACTAATTAACAGGATATAGTAAGAAGGCTGAAAGGTGAACCTGTGTGTGTACACTCATTTTCATTCTCTTTGGATCACAGAAATACTCAAACTGGAAAGGCCAATGATTTATACCGGATCTGCGGCAATTGGTACAAGGACACCAAGCACAATAACACCCCAAAAGAGCCGTTCAGCCTAACATTTTCTGTAATGAGACAACTGGCAAAAACAACCCAATAGCCACCAGCAGTGGGATTGTAACCATGTAAAAAGCAGTGGTATGATAAATCAGGCTACTTTGTAATTGTAACCATCATGTTAGAGCAAATATCTTGTAGAGCAAAACCAGTATTAGGTCAAAGTTCCTAGGCTAAATATCTCAAGACTGCATGTCTTTGCTCCCATTGTCGTGCCGTGGGTTTACATCACTGCATAGCTCTGGCAGCTCATAATACCTAGACACTGCAACTGTGCAAACTTCAATATCAGCAAGGCTATAGAAAACAGTACCTCAAAGCCATGAAATGTTGCTTAAAATTTTTATTGTGAAAAAGGAAAAAAAAATGGTAGGCAACTTGCATTCGATGTGCAAGGTGAAGATGCTGGGTGCTCATGCAGTGCTTATCAGAAGGCAGTTTTTTTAGCCTGATATAAAAAATTGAGCATGCAGTCAGCTGAGCAGCCTTTGTTTACACTGCAACCTGAACATCAAAAGACACCTGCACAATCTCGGGACTCCTGTGTGATGTCATAAACCTCTTGGGCTTGGCTCCTGAGATTTATGAAGTCACAGGAATCCCTTGATGGATTACAGCAGCCATAACAGAAGGATGTCCATCAGTTATTCTATGTATATTACAGTAACTAGTTACTTTTCGGGAAAAGTAATATCATTACTTTACTTATTAATTTATTTTGAAAGTAATCCATTACTATTACTAGTTACTTAGAAAAGTAATCAGAATACAGTTACTAGTTACAAGTAACTAGTTACTACCCAACATTGTTAAAGCATTACATTTTTAAAGGACTTCTGTAGCAAAAGAAAAAAAAACCTAAAACTTTATTTCATGTTAATATACAGCAGCTGTGGTGGCTCTGACCAGAGTTTGTTCTTTTTGCTTCTGTGTGGAGCTGCAACGCTGTTTGAGCACTGGCACCAGAAAAACTTCCCAACTAACAAGGGAAGTGCATTATGTTCTGTGCAATAGAGGGAAAGCAGAGGGGATAAGACAGAAAAGAAGTGCAAGAGGCCCTGTCTGATGAGACATGGGGTAAAACAAAGGACACAGACTACAAAAGGACTCCAATGGCCACAACGGGCGGGGGGGGCTCAATGTCACTCTTTCTCTCCCTTTTGTATTTCTACCTGCTTAAACAGTGAATGCAGACATCAGGCCTATCACATTAGCCATTAGAGCAGACATGAAATTGGTGTCCTGGTCCAACAAACTTTCCTGGGGAAAACCCACCTGGCTAAATATCCTTAGTAGTAGCCACTTTTTCTGCTTCAGTAAGGGACAAAGGCACAGCCATTGGGTACCTCATAGTGTAATTCATAACTACCAAAATGTGCCTCTTGCCCATGTGACTTAGTGTGCTGAGTGGCCCCACAATGTCCACAGCAATGTGCCAAAATGTCTCTTTAATTATAGGCAGGGGAATCAAAGCCACCTTACCTTTAAGAGCCCCCCCCCCGATTTGATAAGGGATGAATGGGATGGCGAGCTTGCTCCCCAAGGGGAATCCATTGTAGAAAATGTTCTAAATTTCAGACCTCTTCAACTTTAGCACCAACAGGAGCAGAAGGAGGCACTGCCTCACACCAGAGGGGGGCACTTCAAGAGGGAAATGAGGAGATACTTCTTCACAAAAGGGTGGTGGAAAAGTGGAATGAGTTGCTGGAGGAAGTTATCACCCTACTGACTGCTGACAGTTTCAAGAGAGGCTGGGACAGGGTGAAAGGGAAAATTACATGGAGTGGGGAGAAGGTGGGAGGAGCGGGACATCGATGGGGAGGGCAATGTTTATAGTGGGGAGGAGGCATATCTCTCACTAGATACTGGGGGTCTGCAATCTTGAGCAGACTAGATAGACTGTATGGCCTGTTCTGCTGGCTACATTCCTACGTTCATATATTCGTATGGCCCCAACCTTTCCCACCCTCTGGCACTGCGGACAAGGTTGGCATTAGTTTGTCATATCCTTAAAGATACTGGGCCAGTAACTATTGTTAGTCAGCCACCTTTTTGTACAGCTGACTCCTAAGCATCCAGAAAATAGTATATCATACACTAAAGCCAGAAGCTGCTTCCTGTACTCCTTAGGAACTACTATCTGCTGGATTACCCCTTCCTCAGGCCCCCCCCATTTGAAACCCACTAATGACATAAGATCCCATTCTCCCAGTATACCTCGCTTTTCTCTATACCCCGAGAGTCAGCTTCTACCCTGGTAGCTAACTCCCTTAATTCCTGTAGGGAAGGTCAGCTTGCTGAGCTTTCCCAGCTTTGCATGCCTGATCTTCCTTAAAACACACTGTCCTGTGGAACTCAGCTGGGCTCTCTCCTGTCTATAGCTGTTGCTCAGAACAGCTGCTCCCTGTTAGTTCTTTAGCTCTAACTTCCTCTGCTGCTAATGGAGGGGCTCCTTCCAGCTGCACTGTCCCTTATGTGTCCTCAAGAACCATTTCTCTAACCATACTATGGGTAATGATACACACAATGTTGGCCCAACTCTCAGGCTCATTACCTATAATTACATCAACAGGTAGGTCCAGTACCGTACCCACTTCCCATATGTTCTGGCCACTTTCTCAGCTTAGAAATAGCCAGGTCACTGGCACTGAGACCACAGGACCTGCTACTCCTTTAATTCTGGAAAACTGGCCCAGGAGGATCTGTTTTTTATGACTCAAATCCTGTTTTACCATTGAAATAGAGGCCCCAGTGTCCCTCAATCCCTGGGTTACCATTCCATTTACTAACATAGGGTGCATATGTGCAGTAGAGTTAGTGGGAACTGCACTCTGGGTACAGACCACTAGCTGCTGGGAACTCCCAGAGCTACTCCCAGCAGCTACACTTGCTACTTTTCCTATTTTTGGCAGATAGCACCTGCGTTCCCCTAAACATCAAAGATTTTGGCAGATAGCTCTTGTGTTCCCCTGGCTCCTTACTTATGCAGCCATTCAGCTTCCCTTTTTGATCAGACACAGACTAGCTTCCCTTAGGTTGTGTCCCTCCCCCCGGTCTCCTACAAATCACCTGATGTCCCTTCCCCATTCCTTTTTGCACTGAGTGTATGGTCAAATGGACATATACTGATCAGCCCTCTTGACTGCCTCTATCATGAAGCTCAGAGTTCTATGCAGCAACCATATTCTCAACTCCTCTGGTAAGTCTTTAAGAATTGTTCCATGAGAAACAAATCTTTTATCTGTTTCACAGATATACAATAGCCTTTGCACCCTCTAACCAATGCTCAATCTGACTGCCTAGTTATATACACATTTCAGAATAGCTATCTCCCAGGTGCCTTCCTTAAACCTCTGTGTTTATAGACCTCGGGAGTCAGTTCAAAATATTTGAGCAACATATTTTTCACTTTGTTATAGTCCATACAGTTCGCATTGTCCATCCTGGTGAAGTCTTCTAATTCCCTGCCCATAAGGAATGGAAAAAGGTGAGTTGCCCAAGAAGTCCTGCAATTCAAATTGCCCAAAAATTATCTCAAAAGATTTTAAGAACAAATCAAGTTCATCCCCGCCGGATACTTGGGAAACATTATGGAATTAATTTTGGCTTCTTTAGTGGGACCCCTAATGCTAGTACATATAGTTCATGATGCTGTCATCTGGCACAGAATCTCCATCTCCCTCTCATGTTTATGCTCTCGCTCCTCTCTCAGCTGAATCTTATGCATTTGCTGCCTTTCTTGCTCCTGTCTCTTTCTGTCATTCCTCAGCTTCCAGCTTTGTCATCTGCAGCTCTCTATCTGCCTTCACATTAACCAGGATGAGCTTAATCTGCATCATCTCTATCTGCACAGCTGCCCCTATTCTTGGCGCTGGCTCACTTTCATGCTTCCTAGCCTCTGTCTCAAGACTTTGGCTAGCAGTGAACTCTTTTGCACTGCTTCTGAGGTCACTTCTCTTGAGGATGTCTGTGAGCTCTGCCCATGGCTGGCCTTCCTCAAAGACAAACCCTGTTCTTTTGTCCAGCTCCTGAATGTGCATTTTTCATATGGCCTAGGCATAGTGACTTCCAGCTGTCTACAATTACAATAAAACTGATAGTATGTATAGTATCCCCTTTTGTATATCTTGTTCTGTGACTAAATAGATATCTTTTTTTATTGACAGTCTGTTTCAGATCCCAGCCACTGCCAACCAATTTGTCACAGAGAGGTTCTCTTCCATAACTCAGTCTGCACTGCTACTAGTTTTCAAACTCTTCAGATGACTAAATGTGTTACCTTGGTATGCTGTCACCACTCAGGTGGAGACTAGATTTGTTGGCAAAGGCACCTAGCTTCACCTGAGCTCTTTTCTTCTAGGTTTGCTTGCAAGGACAGAGCAAGGAACTACATTATCAGAGCAAGGAAAAAGATTAAGGCTTCTTTTGGCTAGACAGATTTATTGTATGTTACTATTTTCTTTTGTGTTCACTGGTTTTGTTACTGTTTTTTGCTTATGTTTTTCTGATTTATTCTTCTCTGATTCAAATTGCTGTTGCAGGGTATACTTTCTGCTGCATTATTACAGGGTGTGCCTACAGGTTTGTTACTTTTTTTGTGCTTACAGATTACTGCTGTAATCTTCTCAGATTCAAATTGATTTTTACAAGGTATATCTTCTGTTAAAGTGTTCTGCTTTATATTTCTCTGTAGCAAAGTGTTTTTTGCAGGGTATATCTTCTGTGAAATTGTTACAGCTGGTGCCTACAGGTTGTACAGTTTTGTCTATCATTAGGCTAAGCTTTCAGGGCTAATTACAAGAGCACATACAAGATACAGACTGAGGGATATCAACTGCATTTGTTGTTGGTTGATTGCTTCTGCTCTTATCCCCTTGTTTCTTTTGTCTGTGGTTCTTCTTTTTTGGCAGGGGAAGGGAGCAACCACCCACCCCATCCCCAGCCACCCCATGCTACACTCCTTTTATAGAGTAGCACAGTCATGACATTTCCTGTAGCAAAGCAGGAAGGAGAGGATCAGAGAGGTAACCACACAGTGGCCTTACATACAGTACAAGGGCACAATTAATTTAACTTGTTATAAAAAGTTATACAAAAACAAACAAAACAAACAAAAAAATATTAAAATTAAAAAAAAATTATTTGCTTTCATTTTCCTTCTAATTACTCAGACCAGGTTATAAACTCGGCAACTCAACTGGAATGAATATTAACTGCAGGTACTGTGGGACACTTTTCAAGAGGGAAGTTAAACAGAACTTAGGATGCTGTCCTACATGCTGGACCATCAGAGATCTAAGGGCTCAGTTCTGAGCAGCATGGGAAGAGGTTGAGTGCTTCAAATCGTATATTCAGGAGGAAATATATTATAAGAACCACCCAGTTGGTCTGGGAGGTTGGCAGGTGGTTAGGAGGGGCAAATTGGGTGCCTCATCACTCAATGCTCACCAACGTATCACCTCCACAAAGCATATAAAAACTACAAACAGGTCTCTGCCTCTATCTCCAAAATCAAACAAAGGGGCAGAGGACACTAAAGAGCAGGACACTGCAGCACAAGAGCTAGCACTACAAAACTCACCCAAAACAGGGGCCAAAACAAAAAAAGTGAAAAAGAAATCCAACACACTTCTGATCATAGGACACTCCATGATTTGGGGAGTTGATAGCTACCTTCGGTCTGGGGTAATGAACAGATGTCTCTCAGGTACATCAGCATGGAGAGACACTGACTGCATTGCTAAAATTGTGCAGGAAGCAAGAGAAAACACAGACATCCTGGTACACATAGGGACTAATGATCTTGCCAGACGGTCAGTTGTGGAGACCAAGGAACACCTGACTAGGGTGGGACACAAACTGTCATCCATTTCATCCAGCATCTTCTTCTCTGAGATCCTGCCAGTCTGTGGGGGGGCAGATGGACAGGAGGTCAGAGAAGGGGAGATAGGGGAGCTAAACATGTCGCTCAAGGGCTGGTGCCAGGAAAAAAGGACACAAATTTGTAGGTAACTGGCAGCCGTTTTGGGAGTGAAAGTTCTTTAAATTTGAAAGACTGCATTTGACTAAGGAGGGAGTCAATGCATTGGGACAGAGGTTTGATGTCTTTGCAGAATATTTTATTTATTTATTTGAATTTTGGTAACCGGGTAAGTACACTGAGACAATTGCAGTCCCTTTTTCAGGGGCGACCCGGGAGAGAACAGCAATAAAAAGAACAATACAGTAGACAACTTATGAGATACAAAAGGCAATAGCATACACTTGGGAACTGACAGCAACTAGGAGTCAACTTGGAGCATGACAATTCACCAGAGGATACAGTATAGCAAGTGCTCGAAGAGCCATTCTGTAAGAACAATCACGTAAAACAGATGAGTACATAGGGCAGAAACACGTGTAGAATAGAGTGCAAAATATAAAAAAGATTTCAAAAAATATATACAGTACAATGCCTTCCAGTGGGAAGCAATATTTGTTACATAGACATCAAATAAAATAAGTAAAATGGGTAAATGCAATCAGGTTACTTCATAAGATACCATGGTATTAGGGTCAATACCTATAAACAATTCAGAGAGATACATTGGGAGAACACAAGTGTGGACTGATGTCTGTAGAGACAGAGCAAATGTAGGGAGTGGACATGGGAGAGGAGAGAGGGAGAGAGGAGTAGAACCAGGTAAACAATGGACAGAGAAGAGATGAGGGTACAGACCAAGGAAGGGAGATTGACAGGAGGGTAGAGGGGGAGAGGACTTGGGGATAGAGTAAAGGTGAGGGGAATGTGAAGCGAAAAAGTCACAGGAAACAGGTGCAGTTAGCAGAGGAGGAAAGGAAGGCAAGTAAAGTGGTTTGGAACTTGGACAGAGATGTGCAGGAAAGGATGGGAGGAGGCAGGGAGTTCCAGTCAGTTATTGATGTGAAGGCAAAGGATTTACGGGTGACTGCAAGCCTCAGCTTAGGCCGATCGAGGAGAGGTAGAGCAGAAGAACGGAGGGCACGTGCCAGTTTCCTAAGGTGAATAATCTCTCTGAGGCAGGGAGGGGTAAATTTGTGAACAAGCTTATACACAAAGCTCAAGGTTGAGTACCTTAGTTTCGATTCATAAGGGAACCAGCCAAGGAGAGAGAGGACATCACAGTGGTGATGACAGCTATTGACCCCAAGTGCAAACCTACACACCCTATGGTATGCCTGGGCAAGCAGTGACATGTTATACACATTGGACGACAGCAGTAGTGGTGCACCATAAGTAAGTAGAAGAAGAAGAGACGTGGAGGCAATCTTGATGGTAACCCATGAGGTGGGCACATGGGGAAGGGCGCCGTCCATAATGGCGACTCCTTCCCGGTGCAATCCCTCACAGCGATGGGGGGGTGATGGGATGAGGGTAGGCAAATGGGCGACAGGATGTCGCTATGTGTATGCACGTGGGGGGAGGGAGCATGGTGAGCGTGGGATGGGAGGGGACATATGGGCTGTAGGGGTGGTGCTGCTGTGGATGGCCAAGCTGCGTCATGACATTAGGGGTTGGCTAGTGGTTTGGGTGGGTGAGTGCGGGTTCAGGTTGGGTCGGGCTCTGGAACCTTTGTTTTCACTGCTGCAGAATGCACTCCCTGGGTTGAGAATCCTTAAGTAGAGGGTGCGGGGGTGAAGCCCCTCATGCAGAAGCTGTGGGGGGCACAGCCTCCCAGAAAGCAGTAAAAATCTCCTGGCACCATTGGCCTGTGCTGGGGTTGTCAGAGTGCCAAAAGGTTTTGGCACTCTGACTGTCGCGATAATGGTGATCGCCTTTAGGTGCTCACCATTATCTCATAGACCCAATCTTGATACAAGAGGCAGAAGTGAGGAAGGGGCAGATATGGTAAAGGAGTCCCAACTTCTGATTCAGTGTTTTGACCAGGGTAGAAACATGGGCAGAGAGGGATAAAGAGGTATCTAGGGTGACACCCAAATGCTTAAATGTGGGAGCAGAGTCAAGAAAATCACCATTACAGGAGATGATACATAGAGGTGAGAGGGGCATAGAGGGGCATGGCGGTGAGAAAAGAGCATACATTTAGTTTTTTTAGTATTGAGGACAAGTTGGTTACACCAGAACCAGTCTTCAAGGTACTTGAAGTCAGGAGAGGAACGATAAATAATGGCATTCTCTGCATAGAGATGCACAGTGGCCCAACCAAAATGCCTAGGAAGATCATTTATAAATAGAGAGAACAACAGCTGGCCCAAAATAGAGCCTTGTGGGACACTATGTATATTACGTTTGTAATCAGATAGAGCACCAGCCCATCTGACACCTTGAGAACGGCAGGAGAGATAGCTGTGGACCCAGAGTAGAGCAGTGGGATCCAAACCAATTGACTGTAGCTGTAACAGGAGATCATGACTCACAAGGTCAAGTGCTTCAGTTAGGTCAACAAAGATGGCACCAGTGGCAGAACCTTGATCCATAGCATGATAGATATCCACAGTTACTTTCAACAAGGCTGTGAGGGTGCTGTGTCTTTTCCTAAATCCATGCTGCTATGGAGACAGCAGGTTATAATTCTCTAAGTACTCCTGTAGGTGATGGTAGATTATGTGCTCCTGGATCTTGGCAAGAGGACAGAGAATTGAAATCGATCGGAAGTTCTCAACAACAGTGTTAGGCCCGCCTTTGTGCACTGGTACAACTACTGCAACTTTCCACTTGTCTGGTACAGTGCTAGACAGGAAAGAGCAATTAAATAAATTATGCATGGGGTGAGCAAGTGCAGGAGCACCCATTTTAAGGAATGTGGGCTCCAGGGAGTCGTGGCCAGAGTAATTCTTGGCCTTTAGGTTAGCGAGGAGCCTCTGGACCTCTTTTTAAGTGGCCAATTCCAGATGGAAGGCAGGGTGAGATCCCATGAAGACTTTAGTAGTTGGTGCTGAGGAAGGGTCAGGAGACTGTGGGAACAGAGAGGTATGTTTGAATAGATCAGCAAAAAATTTATTAAATCCGGTGGCACTAGAAAGGGGCTCAGTGAGGGAGGAGCCCTGGGCAATGATAAAGTTAGGGAGTTCCACAGCCTTCCATTTGACCAAGGAATTAACCTGGCACCAAAACTCTTTTGGGTTACAAAGGTGTTCAGTTTGCAAAGATTTAAAGTGATGGCATTTGGCTTTGTAAAGTGAGTTCTTACACTAATTTCTAAGCTGCCTGTAATGAGTCCAGTCTGAGGGTTGGCCACTTTTCTTAAAGGAACACCAAGTTCAGTCATGAGAGAAGATGAGCATACTTAACTCCTTGCTGAGCCAAGGAGCTTTAATACCCTTAGTTCTGCATTTTTTAAGGGGAGCATGGGTATCAACAATGTGGGTAAAGGTAGTTATAAAGAAATTCAGGGCTTGATTGATATCAGGGAGAGTCAAGATGGGGCTCCAGTTAGTGCTATGGATGGAGGCAATAAAGCTGTTTACTTCAAACTTAGACATATCCTGGACGAGGGTAATTTTAGGAGGGGGGGTTGGGGTAGTTATTCCTCCGGACACACATAGTGGGAGAGTGATCGCTTATACTGTCCAATAGTACACCAGCATATCTGACCTTCAGCGGACAGTTGGTAATGACCCAGTCCAATAAGGTGTCCTTGCCAGACTTGTTGAAGCACGTGGGGTCTTCAGTGAGTTGTACTTGGTTCGAGTCAGCTAGGGTAGCACGAATTTTATCAGCAGCAGGGTTAAGCCAATCATTGTTAAAATCACCACATAGTATAACTAGCAAATGGGGAGAGGGGTGCAGCTCCCAATACATCGAATGAGAAGAACACCCCTCCCCTCAGCTAGTGATCAAATAGGAGTTCAGCATGTTTGTAGTTCATTTGCATCACCAGGTCAGGAAAAAGGTCTGGTTCCCCATACAACATGCAGGGGAACTGCTGTACATTGCCCAACAACTAACGCACTGAAATCTGGCCAATGGAAAATCATGTACCCAAATGCCCGCAGTCTGGGAATCAAGATCCCAGACCTGGAGGCAACAATGACAGAGGCTAAACTGGACATAGTAGCCATTAGGGAGACATAGTTCATCAGTAACCACACTTGTTAGACTTCAGTACCTGGCTATGCATTGTTCAGAAGTGACTGAGGTGCAAAAAGGGGGGTGGGGGAGTGGCCCTTTATATCAATCAAAATATCAAAGCTACAGAAATTCAGAATACACATAAGGAGCCAGAAGAACTGTGGGTCACCCTGGAAACAGGAAATGGAACAACCATATGAAATGGTGTTGTCTACAGGCCTCCAGACCAGGGGGAGGACATAGACACATTACTGTTAAAAGACATACAAAACATGACAGCTAAAGGGGAGGTTCTCATAATGGGAGACTTCAACATGCCGGACACAGATTGGTCACTACCAGCAGGAACATCTGCCAGAATTAGACACAGTGGATTCCCTGCAGGGGGAGGGCCTCAAACAATTGGTACAACAACCCACAAGAGACAGGGCTATCCTGGATCTATTACTGACTAACGGAGGAAAGGATCACAGATTTCCAAGTAGAAGGTCACCTGGGGGCCAGTGACCATCACATGGTATGGTTCAATTTGGCCACTAGAACTAAATCACCCCATTCCAAGGCAAAAATGTGGGACTTAAGAGGAGCTGACTTTGATAAGATGGCCAGCAGAGTTAAGCTAGCCCTGGCAAGAAGAAATATAGGTGGGGGGGTACAGGCAAAGAGGGCAAGCATTAAGGATGCAATACTTGAAGCAACATCCCATTGTGTTAGGGAGAAAGGCAAGAGCAAATGAAGGAGGAAACCACTCTGGTTCTCAAAAACTGTTGTAGCAGAAAAGATCACAGCCAAAAGGTTGACCTTCAGGAAATATAAAGGAACGAAGCGGGACAAAGACAGGGAAGCATACCAAACTTCTCTAAGGGAACCAGGGAATGCAGTACGGCAGGCAGAGGTACAAAGTGAGGAATCACTAGTACAAATAGTAAAACAAGGGGACAAGACTTTCTATAGCTATATTAGTGAAAGGAGAAAGTTCAGAGGGGGAATTGTTAAGAACAAAGGGGATAAGGGGAGTGTGGGGAGGAGGAGGACCAAGGAAAAGAATCTATCCTAAATAGATACTTCTGCTCAGTATTTACTGAGGAGAACATAGGGCAGAGCCCACAGCTCAGCACCATGGACACAGGGGGTAGAGAGGTGTGCACTAGTTCTTTCACAAAAGAAAGAGTCCTACAAGAGCTCGCTAAGCTCAGGGTGGGCAAGGCAATAGGACCTGATGGCATACATCCCAGGGTACTAAAGGAGCTAATGGTGGAACTAGCAGAGCCATTAGCAGAGCTGTTTAGTGAGTCTCTGAGCACAGAAGAGGTCCCAGAAGACTGGAGAAGGGCTCATATGATCCCGCTGCACAAGAGTGGCAGCAGGGTGGAAGCAGGGAACTACAGACCAGTCAGTCTTACCTCAGTAATGGACAAGATTATGGAGGCACTCCTTAAGGAAAGGATAAGTATAACACCTGTAATTCATAGGAGCACAGGATCCAAGACAGCATGAGTTTGCAACAGGAAGGTCCTGTCAAACTAATCTCATATATTTCTTTGACTGGGTAACCAGAGTGGTAGACCAAGGGGGGTGCAGTTGATGTCACCTACCTTGACTTCAGCAAAGGTTTCGATACTGTTCCACTTAGAAGATTGATTAATAAGCTGGGTAGGCTTGATGGGTCAGAGGTTGGTCAATTGGGTGGCAAATTGGTTGGTGGGCAGAAAACAGAGAGTGGTGGTAAATGGTATACAGTCAGAAGAGATGCAAGTCACAAGTGGGGGTACCTCAGGGATTTGTCCTAGGGCCAGTCCTCTTCAATATCCTCATCAGTGACATTGCAGATGGACTGGAAGGGTAAGGTTTGCCTGTTTGCAGATGACACTAAAATCTGCAACAGAGTAGATGAACCAGATGGGGTGGACACAATGAGAAGAGCTCTGGAAAAAGTCTCAAAATGGTCAGAAGAGTGGCAACTGGGGTTTAATGCAAAGAAGTGCAAGATCATGCACATAGGGAAGAGAAACCCTGAAACCACCTATAGGTTGGGAGTGGAGTTGCTGGCAATCACAAGGGGAAGAAAGAGACTTGGGCATCATCATCACGGATGACTTGAAATCATCCAAGCAGACCATTAAAGCAGTAGGTAAGGCTAGAAGGTTGTTGGGGTGTATTAGTAGGGTTATCACAAGTCGTAAGAGGGAGGTAATAATCCCTCTTTACAACACACAGGTTAGACCCCATCTAGAGTACTGCATGCAGTACTGGAGGCCGCACCTGCACAAGAACATTAACAAAGTGGAGGCTGTCAAGAGAAGAGCAACCAAAATGGTGCAGGGACTGCATCACAAAACATATGATGACAGATTAATGGAGCTCAATATGTATACCCTAGAGCAATGGAGGGAGAGTGGTGATATGATTGAAACATTCAAATTTCTTGAGTGCATTAACAAGGTGAAAGAGTCTAACATGTTTCAATATAAGAAAAATAGCAGGACAAGAGGACACAGCATGAGGTTAGAGGGAGGCCGATTAAGGGGTAAAGTGAGGAAGTTCTTTTTCACAGAAAGGGTGGTGGATGCATGGGACGGCCTACCTCAGGAAGTGGTGGATATGAATACAGTGCAGGGCTTCAACCAGGCATGGGATAGGCATAAGGGAGCAATACAGATGGACATGAACAGATAGGCCATTAACAGAGTAAAGGCCTATGGCACATTCTTAAGGTAGAAAAAATGGGCAGACTGGATGGGCCTTGTGGTCCTTATCTGCTGTCAGCTTCTATGTTTCTACGTTTGTATATTTCGCACTTCTGCTATCTCTAGGTCTGATTCCCACTAGAGCACCTGCTCACACAGTCAGTGCTCATTACCCAATGTGCAAATGAATCACATCTTTTCTCACAGCTGAGAACACTTAAGCGATACTGCATCACAGGGTGTGTGTGTCATGCTGGTATAACATCACGCTAGAGGTGATAAGGCATGAGACCGCAGGCCAACTGTATCCAACACTCTAGAAGTGATGTTAACCCTGCATGACACACACCCTGGAGTGCATTATTGCAATTATACAATGGCTCTTTTGTAAAAAAAAAAAACTGTTTTAAAAGTATGTTTAACATTTTTTTCTATGTGTACATCTAGATTTATATAAAAAAAAAGTCTGTTGTTACTGCTGTTGGCCAGCAGGTCACAGTGCCATTATATCCCTGTTTCACTGTGTCACTGTTTCAGCTTCCATCTGCTAGTTGTTTGCTGTTCATGTTTTGTGCCTCCCAGTACATGGTGACCACCACACCTGTCCATCTGCTTCCATGGTGTGGTAATGTTTATAGCTCTATGAGGGAGGTTGTGGTGGACCTCTGACCGATGATAGCAGAGGTTTGAATTTTTTGATGTTGGGTGGGTGGTGACCACAGAATAAGTTGTGTTAGGTGAGGTGTGTGGCTGCCAAGCTGATCGCAAGAATCGCAGTGGCTGAGGGGATTGCGAGTTGCATGAGAAAACTGATTAGAGGTACAGGTAAGGGATGGAGGATGTCTGACACTTAAAACACATAAAAGATATTGAATTTTCATGAGACAGCTTTTTTCCTGAGAAGCGAGCAGCATCAGTGAACCACACACCCGGCAGTTACGGTGTCTGCAGTTCACTGAAGCTGCTCTATTCCCTGGAAAAAAACTGCAAAGAGAATTTGTTTTTTTCTCTGTGCTATAAACTCTGCCTTTGAAAATATCATTTTGAATCATTCTGGCATTAGTGGGAGAGCAGAAGAGGACTAACAGGATCTGAGCCATAGCAGGTGCCGACATGGATTCAGTGAAGGGGGCATCGTGGAGTGATTCACCTGACAGTACATGCAGTCATCTGTGTGCTGAGACTAGACCCGTGATGTTGTACTGGCATAACATCATGGGTCCAGACCCAGACTGATCAATCAGAGCTCAGGATTCTTTCTTGCCTTTGTATAATTTGCTTTAGATATGATAACTGTAGCATGTATCTTCAGAACTGGACCACCGATTTGCCAGTTTACCACTGGTTACCTACACCTGAAATGACTCAGTCACAAAAAACATGAAATACAGAAAAACAACATTTAATACTCCATGATATTTACATATGTTACAATATAATACACACTAAAGACTGTGGGAAATACAGTATTTCTGCAGAGATAACAAAATAAACAGAGGTCACACAGAAACAACCTACAGTAACTCAAGACAATCTAGATTCTAAGTGGAGCAGACTAAGCTTACTCCCATCTAGGAACTGGTGAGTTATGGCAGAATTAAACCCATATTGTTGCTAGTTCTAAATCCCAAACATACACCCGCATCATCATACTTGAATTTCTGACATCACAACCTGGACCATTATTTTGATCTCTGGGGACCACCCTTTTCCAGAATGGGTCCACAATGGTTTTGTAGATTGCCTTCAACTTACATTGCTCCTCCAGCTCCTGGCCTAGCAAGTTGCCATCTCACTCTACCTTGGCACTATTTATGTTCCAAACACATCCTTTTCTTTATGAGAGGGACTTAGACCAACACAAAAACCCTTTACAGGACAGGTAAAGGACTGCTTATTTAAAGCCCCCTCCTAGTAGAGGCCAGAATGCATTGGATAAAGAATGTTTATTTATTTGATTTGATTTATTTATTACAGTCTCGGCATTTGACATACCTTTGAGTCACAGACTCATTTACAAAGGTTCCACATCCGAAAGAAATCATAATAATTAGCTAAATACAGCAATGTAACAAAAACATGACATGGATAGAACAAAAAAATAAAAAACAATCAGAGCAGTCATTATATCAGACTTTGTCAAAGTTGGCAAATAAGAACCAAAAATAGATACTAGGGTAAAAGATAATCAGTATGTGATAATAGGCCATCAAGACTAACTTTGTCGATGTCAATAGATTAACATGGGTCAGTCAAGACAAATAAAATGGAGCAGTGAAAAAGGGGAAAGAGGGAGGAGGGGGAATAGGTGGAAATCAGGGTTCAGGAGCTACAAAGTGAGGCCAAGTAGAGAGGAAACACATCAAGAGAGAGGTACCTATGGGGGGGATGCGAGGGAGGAGGGCAGGGTTGGGGAGAGTGGCAGCTGTTTAGCCAGGAAATTAGGGAATACATGAGGGTGAAGTAGTTTAAGTTGGGCAGTCGCAGCAGTTGAGAGAAAGAAAGTACTGTCATTTTCAGTTTCCACCAGACCTCTCACCTCAGCTAAAATACACATAGATTATAATAAAAATACACACACACACACACACACGCACACACACACAAAATACATTGCACATTGTCATAAAGCAAATATGAACCCTTAAGCAAGAATCTTCTGGGATTTTATTGTTTAAAACTTGGTGTATATGGGGGCTTTGCAAGCCCTATGATTCTGGGGAAATAAGACTTTGCAACCTCTATTATTCTTTTTAAATTAAACCACCGTGGAAGAATGCAGAAGGGCTCAGCCCTTGGAAGTTTGACCAAAACAAAAGCCCTTTACAGCACAGGAAAAGGATTCCTTATTTAAAGTACCCTCCTAGCAAAGTACCTCAAGGTATTGATCACAGAGGAATGTAATTTTCAGTTTCCACCAGACCTCTCACCTCAGCTAAAATACTCATAGATGATAAAAATAAACACAAACACACACACACACACACACACACACACAAATACATTACAAGTTATCATAAAACCCATATGAACCTTTAAGCAAGGATCTCCTGAGATTTGATTGTATAAAACTTTGTGTGTAAGGGAGCTTTGCAAACCCTACAATTCTGAGGAAATAACACCTTGCAACCTCTATCATTCTTTCTAAATGAAGCCACTATGGGAGTTCGAAGAGGGGTGCATCCTTTTGCGGTGCAGGAGCACTCATTAATCTTCATATCTCTGTACAACACAGCCAAGCTACCAAAGTACCACAGATGATAAGAGCTCATTGGTGATCCTAATAAAACCCATAATTCCCAATTAGCCACTCTGATACAACTGGACACTAACCCTAGAGAGCTACCACATAACCAGTGTCACACAAAATGTTTCTGGGCAGGAGTCCTTCAGAAATGATATGTTGGGGTCAGAGCTTCTTGAACTACTGCTTTGGAATGCATATTAGCCACCTCTGACCCCTTGCAGCAGGGAAACACAATCAGAGGATGACTGCAGAACCAGTCAGACTTTAGAACCTCTGAAGGAGCCAAAGAGGACTTTGGAGGACTTCTTCAATCTGGCCAGGTGCAAATTATCTAATCAGCTGGATAGACCCTCATCTATGATTGATAGAGGGTCTCCATCAGTCAGAGTGCTGTATCCTTGACTGAACAGCAGGAGCTGTTTTAGAACCTTTCACGCTGCTTCAGTTCTGCATTACAGGTAATTTTGAGGCAGATTTGCTGCCTAAGCATGCCAGTGGGGATGGCCAGTCTAGGACTTCTACAGCCAGAGAACAAGTGGCCCCCACTGGGTGTTTACAGCCACACACACACACGCACACACACACAAGGAGAACATTGCTACATACGGAGAAAGAGAGAGCCAGAAGATGAGAGAGGCACTGAAGTCTACAGCTGAAGGCATCACACTTTCATGGTTAGCCTTAGTGTGCAGCTATAGAGACTTTTTTCAGATACAGGCCTGAGGGGTCTGAGTTGAGACATTTTCTCTTACCAAGAAGATATGTTAAAATCTCTGACATTACATAGAGAGTATTAATAACTAACAATTGTGCATGTTGACAGATAAGACAAAATATTTTGTAACAGAAATGCAAATATTTATGTTTATTTATTTATTTTTGTTTTAATCTTTGGTAACAGGGTAAGGCCCACTAGGCACAGTTGCCTGTTTTCAGGGGCAACCTGGGAGCTCTGGGCTGGTTAAGTGACTTGCTCAAAGTCACACAGTATGCAAGTGGAAGTTGTGGGATTCAAACCCAGGTCTGCTGGATGTACCAAGCTTATTCACAGCTCGTTACTCTAACCTCTAGGTTATACTGCTAGCGAATAGTAGCTGGGTAGGGCTGACTGGCGGTCCAGAGTAAGTGCCTTCTGTTTAGGCAGGCAACCCATGTTCAGGTGCCAGTAAGAGAGAATTTGCACTACTGCAGTCAGTATGGCAACCTCTCACAATGGGCTAGAGAGCCTGCTCCCTCACAAAGACTGGGGGTAGATTGATGTCACTATGGTGCGCAAAGCCCCTAAAGGCTTTGGGCTGGCTTGGAGAGGTGGGTGGAGTCTCCAGAACATAGAAAATGTCTGCACAGTTCATGATGGTGGTTGCCACTCACTGGCCCTGCAGCCATCGATTCCACTAATCCACCACATATGCTCTTCAGGGGTTACTGGCAGCCCCAAAACCCACCACTGGAGGAGTAAGCTATGGATGAAAGCTGACTAGGGGCTAATGAGATACTAGTGGCTGATGGAGCTATAGGGTCAGAAGATAGAATAGCTGAGCATGGATGAGAAAAAAGTTGGAGGAAAAACAGCAACAGGGTAGACAGGGCTGCCCATTCTAATTAGACAAATATAGATAAAGGCATAATTCAACCATGTCTGGTGATGCTGGTTGCATTACATGACCACAAGATGTCAGCAAGATTCTGTCCTTAAGAGCTGATGTTAGGGATGGGGAGTTGGCTGACAGGTAAGTGGGTGCAATTTGGATAGATATGGATGTAACCCCCATCCAGGTATGCCGTTTCCATCTTGACAGCACTACCTGATGGGCTGGGTTCAGGAAGAAATATGTTACTCGGCACATTGGCTAGGTTTGGCTACTCTGCTACAGGGGCACCCAAGTAACTCCGGACAAAGGAAGCAATAACTGTAATGTCCATTACCAGAAGTGGGATTCTAAAGTGCAGCTTTTATTCACATCCAACAGAATAAACAAAGCATAGATGAACCCCCACGGGGCTACACTCCTGGTAATGCAGATTTATGGAGATCAGAACACATCCTCATCACTTTAGCCCTCAGGCTCTGAAACACACTGGGCACACAGCCCGAACTTGTACGCTGCTCTGGTTTTTCCCTGGCTCGGTTCCTTTGCCAGCCCTTTGGACACTTTCCATATAGCATGGAAACATTTACTGGTGGCTCCCTAAACCGCCTATGAGCACTTCTGGCTCCATACGGGAATCTTCCTCATCAATCCCACATCTGGGTACTTTCCTCAGGCACTGGCCAAGTACCTGAGAGAAAGCAACAGGTGTCCCAAAGCAAACCTGTAGAGGTGAATTTGGTTACTACTGATGGAGGGGGGGGGTCTCCCACCTCTATCTCCCATAATTCATACCCGGCCATTTCTCTGGACTATAACACCTCATCCTTTAAAACACTTTGCTGTGTAGATTCTTTTTAAATGTATTCACATTCAATCTACTGTCTTTACATCCCATTTGTGCTGAACTTGAACATACTTAATAAGTGGCTGTGTTCATTACTCTAAACCCCCCACAGAGTTAAGCAGTCCAATCCCCACATCTTCCAAACTGTACTTGGCTGTCTTTTCCTGACCCCGCAGTAACAGTCACTTTAGTTTCATCTTGTTTCAGATGAAAATACATTGGCCCTTTAGCAGAGTGAACTCACCCCTTGGTTGCAGGTGCCCCACAGGCGTTTTCTCCTCAGAGAAATCTAGTCCAGAACTTCTGATGCCTCAGCACGAACTTAACTCAGGCAGCTTCTTTTTCCCTAGCTGGACCAGGGGAGTTGCCCCTGGAAGCAGGCTGATTCCTTCCCCCCATCCCCGCAGGGATGGGGCCCTGAACCACTAAAAGCGGTCTCTATCACTTCACTGGACTCTTCTTGTGTTCCTCATCAGGTGAGAACACACACCTATACAAAAAAAAAATAGCTCTTTGACAGAGCTTAGAGCTCTGAGGGCCTGCTTGCAGCAGATCACCTCCTTCCTCTACTACAGACTGCAACAGAACTGACTTCAAATTCCCCAACAGTCTACTCTAACCTACAACTGCAATATTCCAGTGTGGCTTATGTAGCTGCAACAGTTCTAAAATGATGTCATCGCTCAGTCTCAGCTGAGACTGAGAACAGATTGAGACAGTGTGAAATCCATTTAACTGGAGTTTCACAAGCTGTCTTCCCTGCCTACCACTAGGTCTTACTGGGATTCTAGTAACCCCGGGTAACAGGGGGGTTACATGGAAATACTGCATGTCCTGGTGTCTTGGATGACAGTTGACATGCTCTGCTACACAACTCTACCTTTTGTTCTGCAATCTGAACCAACCGTTATCAACCATTTGAGATAATTAGACAATACTTCCCCTTCTGGCAGTAGAGCAGCCTTCTCTGAATGGATAGATTGGGCTTCCAAAGGTGGAGCCTTGGTTGTGGACTTTAAAGTTCAGTAGAGTGAGTCTGGAACACCTTAGAGCCTATGTACTAATGCGCAAATTATACTGCAAATCTACTAGAGGGTAACAGCACATGTAGGTTGCAATCCTCTTCCCACTACTCTCCCCTAACACTTCTAGTCATGTGTCATTCATACTTAAAGCAAATTATCTATGTCCTAACATTCAGTGGCGTGATCTGAATCTGTAAGTCTGTACAAAGCCTCTACTACCCTACCCAGAATGGTTTCCATCTCCCTCCTACTCACACCCTTTCTGATTCTTACCCTTATCCCAGTCTCCCCTTCCACACCTGTTGCCACTTCTCTCTCCCCTTCCCTCCCAGATACCGCCTTCATCCTGTCAATCACCCCCCACAGCTCCTCTTGTAAGCAGACCCCACTTTCCCTACTACCCTCCTGCCTCTAATTTTCCTTCCTAGTCACTTTGCCTTTCTTTGTTTCCTTATCTCCTTCTCTCCACCCTTCCCTCCCTCTTCCTCTCCCACCCGTTTTCCTACTCTCATTTCAAAAGTCCTAAACCTCACTATTTCATCTTTGCCCTCCTCCTTCTTTCATCAGGAAACATCCACCCCAACCCTGGCCCTATTTCTTCTCCTACCCTGGCTCCTTACCCAAACAACATGTCTCAAAACCCCACTTACACTACAAGTCTTCCTAATGGGTTGAAGCTCCTCCAACTGAACATCTGCAGCCTACTACCTAAAACTGACCTCCTACAAACTCTTATGATTTCATACACCCTTGACAGCCTAATAATTACCGAGACATGGCTCAAAAGAAGCATCCCTGACAATGCCATTGCTATCCCTGGGTATTCCCTCTCCAGACAAGATCAATTGGGTCACGGAGGGGGAGTGGTCAAGTATAGCCTGTCCTCACTGCAGTCTACTACCACCCTACCTACCTCCCTCCATCCCAGCTACCTATGAAGCCCTTGTCATCCGCATTACCCTTCCTTTCTCAGTCCCAATCTTTGTGGCTGGCATCTATTGCCACCCAAACATTCAACCTTCAGTATCGACTGAACTCTTAGCCAACATCACCTCCCTCTCACAATCTGGTGAACTGTTCATAATGGGTGAAGTGAATCTAAATTGGTTGTCTCCCAAGTTAAACAAGCTACGCAATGACGTCACTGCTGTAAACCTCACTCAACTTATACTTGAGCCCACTTGCCCTAATCCCAAAACACAAAACCACACCCTGCTTGACTGGGCACTCACAACCCACCCACATCTCGTTTCCTCCCTGATGCCCTTAGTGATCACAACCCCATTTTCATTGTACATAAGGTCCATCGCCCCAAACCTCACCCTAAAATCATACAGCTCCGGTCTTTTAAATCCTTAGACCTTACCCCACTCAGCCCTGCACTTGCTTCCACCAACTGGGCCCCCCTCTCCACTGCCATTTCTGTTGACCAAACCCTTGACTATTTTAAGGATAAATTCATTGCCACCTGGAATGCCTTTGTTCCTTTCAGAAGGACCAGAGTTCATGGGCTTCACCTCCCCTGGATCAGCTCCGAACTACTGGCCTGCTTCAGGGAATGTGACCGGGTCTGGAGAAAACACAAATCTACTAAACATCCAAATGACTACGCCAAGTACAGAATGCTATGCAATTCATGTACTAAAGCTACTAGACTGGCTAAGTCTGATTATTTCAACTCCTCATTCCTGACTAACATTAACTCTCCATCTAAATTCTAGAGGGTTTTTCACACCCTATTCTCTCCCCCCTCTCACCCTCCCCATCCAGTTCTCAAAATAAATAACTCCCTAATTTCTGACCCTGGCTCCGTGGCCAATGAATTTAATGCCTACTACACCTCGTGCACCACATCTCTTCTAAATGCCCTCTCTCCCTTGCCACCTACTAACTTCTGCCCTTCGCCTCAGCCAGCGCCTAGCCCTCCCCCTTTTTCCTTTTCTACTATCTCCTCTGATGAAGCTCTTAGTGCCTTCCTATCCCTCAGCCCCTCTAAAGGCTCCTCACCAGATGAGCTTGATCCTAAACTTCTCTAACTTTCTGCTTCTGCAATTGTGTATCCTATCTCCCTAATCCTTAACCTCTCCTTTATTTCTGCCCAAGTACTCTCATCCTGGAAACATGCCATAGTCCTTCTTCTCCTCAAGGGTGGTGACACATTCACTCCTGGCAACTATCACCCCATTTCCCTCCTTCCTACCCTTGCCAAACTTCAAGAACATTTAGTTCTCTCTCAACTATCACCCTTACTCTCTGATTCCTCCTTATTCACCCCTTCCAATCTGGTTTTCAGAAGAACCACTCAATAAGCACCTCCCTCCTCAGGCTTACTGACTCCATCCTTTCAGGGATGGATGATGGACTGATCACCTCGGCCATCTATGTTGACCTAGCCAAAGTTTGCAACACTGTTTCCCATCCCCTGCTTCTTGATTCCCTCTCCTAAGCTGGTCTTGCTCTGTCAGCCACAAACTGGTTTAAATCCTACCTCACTGGCAGGACACAATCAGTGAGAATCCTTGATTCCATCTCCCCTCCACTCCCCATCAACACTAGTGTCCCTCAGGGCTCAGTGCTTGGGCCCATACTCTTCTCCATTTTCCTTAATGATCTTCCCACAGCCTGCTCATCCTCGTCTATCCACATGTACGCTGACAATACTGTTTTATATAGTTCCGGCAAAAATCCTGCTGCTGTAGAAACCAGTTTACAGCATGACTTCAACCAAGTTCAGTTGTGGTTTGCTTCTCACCAGCTTTTTCTGAAGCCAAGAAGACAGTCTTAATGACCTTTGGCATCAGACAGAGAATCTCTAGGCTCCCAGCCCTACCCACCTTCCACACCTTTGATGGGACCATCCTGGAGGACACCTTCTCATTTAGATATCTGGGGGTTTGGCTGGACCAGCACCTCAACTTCTCAGTGCATATCGATGCTATCCTGAAGAAACTGTGCCCCAAGCTTGGTGCTCTGTACAGGAATCATAGTTGCATCCTGCTGACTGCAAGGTGCAAAATTGTCCAGAAGATGATACTCCACATCTTTGACTACTGTGATGTAGTCTATGGTGCTGCTCCCAAATCTTACCTGACCAAGTTGGACTCTCTCTTTAACTCCTTCTGCCACTCTACTCTTGATTCCCTTTCCCACTCCCACCACTGTGAACTCTATTGCTCTCTAACCTTCCCTTCCACTATCTTACACATGCATCTCACACTCTGCTAAACTAACCTCCAAATTCTGGTTCGGAGTGCTCCCCTCCTATCTCTCATCCCCTCTCTCCACTCCACCTCCCCACACCCACTCTCTCAAGTCTAATGATGCCCATACCTTGACGGTCCCTCGCCACTCCACCCTCATTGGTCAGACTGGTTTTGTCTATTACTTCCCTAAAATCTGGAATTCCTTCCCCCTGAAATACAACACTCCTCCTCCAACTACTCCCTTACCTCTGCCCTACACAATTACCTCTCTCTCAGCTGTTCCTGCTTTAACCCTCCTTAATACCTATCCCCAGTTTCTGCCTTCCTACCCTGCCCCCCCCAGCAGGGTTCTCAACATCCTGAAGGGGAAATCAGGAAATGGCTATCCCTTCTCTTCATATTCAGTTCTTGTCTCTCCCCCTCTCTTCTCCACCTACCCTTCTGGGTCACCCGTGTGCACAACCTACCCCATCCTTTTTACTCCAACAGCACTTGCATACTACCTCGAGTCTGCTCCTGGTATACTCATGTACTATAAATGGTTCTGTCACATTATTACTGTTTTGAACATTTATATGTTCTTTTGTACAATTTTGGACATGTATTGTAATTTACCCAAATGTTCCACTGCTGTTTATTGTACAATACCTTGTGTTCCAACTGCTGCATAATCTTACAATGTTGTATTGTTTGTACTACCCACATACTATTGTAACTGATCATCCTTCACAACCCTATGTAATGCCCTCCCCCCAGGTCGCACCACTAGATGAGCAACTTGTTGTTCAGTGTACCCTACTGGTGAAACATTTCAATAAATAAAAATAAATAAATAAATGTAATCAGAAGGTGTGAGATACCAAGGGCAACATCGATGTTAGAAAAGCATATTTGCCATTTCTTTAACTCCCATTTCTAGGTTACTTTACTATTCCTTCTCATGCCTCCTTTAGATAATCAGCATGGCCCATACATGCACCTGTAACCTGTTGAGTGGCCACTACTAGTCTGAAGCTCTGCTATGCACTCCTTGAAGCCCTTGGGCATGTCTCTACCCAGGCAGGTCCTGCGATCCCTGATTGGATTAACCTCCTCTAACCTCCTCTCTGCTCCTTGGCCCTTAAAGAACAGGGGCCAGATTTTCAAAGGGTGGCGCAGGGCTTGCGTCAATCCTTGCATGAAACCCTTGCATTATTCAGCTGCAGCAACTCCATTTGTCACAGCTGCGCCTGATTTTACCATCTCACTGGCATTTGTGACAGTTTACCTGTTTCACAGCAGCTTGCGGCAAAGGTTGGCCACAAGCTCCGTGTTAGGGGTGCCAAATAATGGTGCACTCTAGACCACATACAGATGATCTGGTGAGCATTGAATGGGTGCAAGGGATGTAAAATCCCTTTTAAGTGCCACAAACCCAGTGTGCCATATCTTTGATGCACACAAGGCTTGCCGCAATTCCCATTTGAAAATCCTGAATCAGGTGTTCATGTCTAAAAAATAGACAACAGATTAATTTATGTACTGTATTTTGATGTTTTAGTAATTACTTCCTACTTTTATAATAAAATATTTGTGCAGCGAAACAAGTGGGTTTTCAGCTTTGTTTTACACACTGAAAAGTAAAAAGAATTCTGTAGAATACTGGAACTGTGATGTTAGAAACTGCCAACAAATCGTGACCCCAATGTATTTCAGTGGGAAACTAAATATATTTTTCTATCTTTTCCAAAAGAAATAGGTTCTTCCTTCAGCATCAAACTTTGCCTTTTATGTGTTTGCACTATTGTGGTACATAGAGATGTGTGAAATCCACAAATTTCATTATGCAAAATATTTTGTGAAATCCGCATGTTTCGCAAAATGCAAAATTCTGCTGGTGAAATGCAGAATTTTGCCAGCAAAATGTAAAACTTCATCTGCAAATGGCAGAGTTTCCCCACTTGTGCGTGAAATTCCACCATTTGCAGGTGAAATTCTGCATTTCGCGGGCTAAATTCCGCATTTCGCACCCGTAAAATATTTTGCGGAATGCTCAAAATTTGTGAAATATTTTGCATGATGAAATTCATGATTTTCCCAGAATTTCACCAGTGAAATTAAATTTCACTTCATCTCTAGTGGTACATCTGTATGATTTTGCAATTTTTTAAACCATAATTGGTTTCACTTTTCTTCTTCCCATGTAAAATCTGGTTATGAAGAAAACGTCTTTTAGAAAAACAGCTGGGTAATGGTATACAATATCTTTGCTGCTGCTTCCATGAAGGTGAGTTGCTATGATCCAAAAGGTTAATTTGCAGGGAGCTTCAAAAGATTTTCCTGAAGAAATTCACTTCACAATATGTAAAGTTCAGATATCTTTTTAATACTTGGGGTTAGTGGAAGTATTAAAAAGACATCTGAACTTTACATATTGTGAAGTGAATGTCTTTGGGAAAATCTCCTTTTGGATCATATGAAGACAATGTCACCTGTTAAACTATAACAAAAAATCACAGGTTATCAAAAATCTCAGCTTTCTAATAAATGTATAATATTTTTGTGGTAGAAAGTATTATTTCTCCATAAAAATCTAAAAACAGTTTCACAGTTTCCCATTGAAATACACTGCCAGCCATGCCAGTAAATCTCTTCTTACATCATACTACAAAAATTCCATTGGATTTTATTTTACTAGTAGTTGGCATAATACAAATAAAATGATGAAAACGTAATTAAAAAAAAACAAATAAAACCAAACAAAATGATTAGAGAGGCATCTAAAGAACCCAAATCTTCATTCTTTGAGATATACATCCTTAGTAAACACCTCTTTTAAGGAGGAGATGAGATGAGGTTAGTGAAGGAAAGTTACAGGTAGAGTTGGGTGAAATTTATCTTCTGCCAGCCAAATTCTGACAAAATGCTGATTTCACATTCATAAAATTTTGTGAAATCTGTATGAAAAGTTCATGACACTTTGCCAAAACTGTGAATTTAGTCATTTTCATCATTTCAAATGTGTTAGTCCAAACTGCACCACATTTGGTATGCAAAATTTAAGAAGTCCCATACAGAAGTATACTTGGTTTACTTGGTGTATTTGGGACAAAGGAAGGCCAAAGCCCATCAAGATTGGCCCCCACAATATGTGTGGCACATTAATCCAAAGTCAAGTTATCTTGTAGCCATTTGTCAAGCCTTGATTTGAATACAACAAAGGAAGGTGAGTCCACAAGTTCTTGGGACAGGGAATTCCAAAGTCTAGGAGTCCTTAAAGTGAAGAAATGTAGTCGTTTATTTGTATTTGCTTTTGCTACATTCATTTGTTTATTATGCAATCTGGGAACAATACGTCTATTGCTAAAGTGTAATCCAAATTGCTGCATTAGTTCTGGAGACTGTTGGACTTTATAGAGTAGTAGAAGATCTCCTCTGATCCTCCTTTTCTGTAGTGAATGTAGGCCCATGATATGCAGTTTTGAGGCATAATTTTTTAAAGCTAGATAGGGAACCATTTTTGTTGCTCTTCTCTGGACTTTTTCCAGACCTTGAATATCCTGCAATAAGTATGGGCTCCAAAGTGAGGAACCATAGTTCATATAAGGTCTTACATATGTTCTATACAGGGGAATATTACGTTCTTCAGATTTCGTGACAAAGGTATGTTTTATGCACATAAGTAGATTAGAAATTTTTGCTGTTTTGAGACAATGGTCTCTGTAAGTCAGATTATTATTAATTTGTATTCCTAAATCCCTTTCACAGGCAGATACTTTCTGAGGGATGTTATTAAGGGTATGAGTCTGAAATGGGTTTGTTGAGCCAAAATGTAAGACTGTGCACTTATCAATGTTAAAGTGCATATCATTGTCTAGTGCCCATGTTTAAATGTGTTTTAAATCATTTATGAGTGAGAGTCTATTTGCCAGTGAATCAACCCTCCCTCCCAATTTAGTATCATCGGCAAATTTTGACACAGAATTTGCAGATTAATCTGCATGTCCCCAATGAAAATTTTAAACAATGTGGGCCCAAGCACAGATCCCTGAGGGACCCCACTTGTAACTTGTCTTTCTACAGATAAAGTACTTTGAATTTTAACTTGTTGGCTTCTATTGGTCAACCAGTTGTTTATCCAATTAACTAAAATGGTAGATAAACCTTCTAGTTGTAATTTAGTAATAAGTTTGTTATGAGAAACTTTATCAAAAGCCTTACTATAGTCCAGAAGAATTATGTGTTGGGGAATACTAGAGTCGAGTCCCTGGCTTATTTTTTCGTAAAAGGCAATTAAGTTTATGGTACATGACAGGCCTTTTTTGAAGCCATGTTGTGTCATATCATTCAGTCTCAATAGTTCCATTTCTTTTTCAAGAAGTGCCTTAACAATTTTTTCCATGACTTTTTATAGAACAGATGTTAAACTAATAGGTCTATAATTTTCTGGATTAGATCGATTTCCCTTTTTAAAGATAGGAACCACAGTAGCCTTATGCCAGTCATTTGGAACCAGACCCTCTTTCAGTGATTTATTGAATATAATAGATAAGGGGAGTGCTAAAGCTGTGGATGCTACATGTATGAATCTAGGATTTATTTTATCTGGCCCAGGAGTTGAAGTTTTATTAATAGATTTAAGTGCCGTCAATGTGTCATCTAAGGAAATAGTATGATTAAGATTACGAATTACAATAGTGGAAACTGGGGCTGAAGTTACCTTGGAGGTGAATACTGAACAAAAATAATTGTTAAAGGAGTTGGCAATATCCATATCTGCAGATAATATAGAATTATTGACCATTAGAGGGCCAATTTCTCTAGAACCCTTTTTATCATTAAGGTATGAATATAATGATTTATGACTATCCTTAGAGTGAGCTAACCTGAATTCCAAATTTCTTTTAGACAAGAATATTAGGTTTTTTAATTTATTAGCTGCTTGTTTATATTTAAATGTATTATCTTCCTTGTCATTAATATTGCAGTTTTAAGTTTCTTGAAAAGTTGTTCCTTTTTCTTAATTGCTTTTTTAATACTTTTATTAAACCATAGGGGGGATCTTGCCCTTGGAATTGTATTTTTTATAATCTGGGACAAACATACTTTCTAATTCCAGGATGATGTTTTTAAGATAAATCCAAGCCTCCTCAAGTGATAGAGGTAAAAGTATATCACACCATGCTATACTGTTTAGCTGCTCATTGATAGAATTATAGTTAGCTAAGTCATAATTCTTAAATAAAGAGAAATTATGAGGTAGCTGATATTTATAGGTCAAAGAAAATGCAATGGTGCAATGATCACTGCCACCTAGAGGGTCCAGTAAGGAAAGACTAGATATGTTATCGGATAAATTAGTAATAACAAGATCCAAAATGTTTTTACCTCTTGTGGGTTCATTAACAAGTTGTTCCATCCCCAAGTCAGTTAATATTGATATAAAACTATTTTCTATGTAAGTTTTACAGGAGCAGGTATGCCAATGTATTGAGGGCATATTAAAATCACCCACAATAATAGCATGTCCTTTATCAGCCAGTACTGTGATACCTTTAATCAACGTTTCTGTGTATTCATGATCTGCTGAAGGGGGCCTATAGCTGGTGCCTACAGTAATTTGAGGATACCCTGGGAAATGAATATTAACCCAAATACTTTCTGTACTTGTATCATATAGAATTTGATTCGAAGGAATGCCGTTTCTTACATAAAGGCAGACCCCTCCACCAATTTGATCTTGGCGATCTTTATGATAAAGTTTATAGCCTGGAATTTCCCTAATCCAGGCAGTGTTAGAGTTCCACCAGGTTTCAGAAACTGAAACAATGCCATAGTTGTGTAATTTACATCTGGCTTCTAATTCCGCAATTTTAGTTAAGTTTAGAGAATGTGCGTTGAAAGATAGAAAGTTACAAGATTCTGCTATAGTAGGTTTCACATCAACAGACCTGGGAACTTTCCCATTCTCCCCAGGTGAACTGGTTTAAATAATTGTTAATTACGGATAGAAAACTTTTTCCTAACAAAATGCTACCTCGCCTGCTAAGGTGGAGTCCGTCCCAACAGAACAGTGAAGGTTTGTCATTAAAGTTTTCCCAGTGTGTAATACAAGTGATTCCCTGTCGGTAACACTATTTCCTTAACCACTCATTTAAGGCTTTAATCTTATTGGTTATATCAGGGGCAGCTCTAGGTACTGGCATAACCTTGGAAAAGCAGACAGTACAATCCTTTTCTACCAGGATATTGTTAAGAGCAACAAAATGTTTCTTAATATTATCTAAATTAGTTCTGATTATATCATTTGTTTCTACGTGTACCAAAATCAGGGGTTTATTGCCTGATTTTTTAAGTTCTTTATTTACAGTTTTAGTAATGTCAGCCACCCTTGCTCCTCTAAAACTAGAGCAGGTGTGGTTAAGTTTATCAGGATTGCATATTGATCGATCAATATGTTTAATCATGGAATCCCCCAATACTAAAATTTGTCTAGCATCTGTGGCAGTGGTTGTTACAGTGGAGCCTAGAAGTTCAGGAGAGGAAATTGAGGTAACATGTGTTTTGGTATTAGAATGCAAATTAGTCATAGGATGTAAGGTAGCTTTTATTGATTTTTTTGAGGTGATGCTAATATTCTCAAAGTTTGTTAGTAATATATTGGGAGACTCATGGGACCAATGTCTTCAATAGGTAAACTATCAAACCTGTTTTGAACTTGTACTATGGGGGTAAACTAAAGATCAGTCCTCCTCTTCTCTTAGTTTTATGATTGGGACCAAAAACCAGTCATCATCCTGATTAGCCATAAGGGGGCCTTGATCTCCGGAAGGAGAACAGTTTATTTTATAACTAGTAACTTCATATTTAGATAGAGAGATAGTAGAAGGTAAAGATTCAGACATGTGGTCTATAAATTGCTCAAGAGCTTCAATTTCTGGCTTAATAGTCAATGGTACCTGCCTTCCAAAGATTTCTGCCTGCAGAGTCTGACCTAAGGTGCATTTATTGCAGATATAATTTTCAATTTGGTTACCTCATCCAGTATACCAAATTTTGGATCTCTATCTTGAAAGGTGATTGAGGTATGAGCCTTCAAACATTTGGACATTTTTTTAATTCAATGCCACAGTTATGTAAACTGCAGAATTTCTAAATTATTAGTCTGTATTGTACCACATTTATTATGCTGACTTTACCAAGTCCCATACAGATGTGCACCAAGTTTCAGATCTCTAGCTTGAAAAGTTACTGAGTTACACGCCTCCAAACATTTGGAAATTTTAAAACTACGTCACAATTATGTAAACTGCAGAATTTCTAAACTGTTAGTCCAAACTGCACCACATTTATTATGCTGATTTTAACATGGCTCATACATATGTGTACTAAGTTTCAGGTCTATATCTTTTAAAGTGACTGAGTTATAAGCCTTCAAACTTTCAGAAATTTAAACATTACTGTACATTTCACAATTATGTAAACTGTAACTTACAATTTACATAACCAATTATCTCTCTATTTAGCAGTTTTCATGATTCTTCCAAGAAATTATGAATATAAATTTTTAATTATATAGCTCCAAAGGTAGCTAAGTTGTAATATAGATACATAGGTGTTGTCAGCAGATAAGGGCTTGTGGCCCATCCAGTCTTCCCTATCACTCCTTCTAATGCTTAAAATACCCTAGATGCCATAAGTTCTCCCCCCTCTCACCCTAGCTTGATAATTCCCATGTGCCTATCCCACACAATTTTGAATTCCTGAACCATGGCCGCCCCCACCATTTCCTAGGGGGAAACTGTTCCATATCTCCACCACCCTTTCAGCAAAGTAGAATTTCCTCAAGTTCCCTTTGTGTTTTCCCGGTTTTAGTCTCATGCTGTGTCCCCTTGTTCTGTTGTTTCCCTTCATGTGAAAGATGCTCCCCTCTGGTACCCTGTTGATCTCCTTTAGATACTTCAAGGTCTCTATAATGTCCACCTCTCTCTCCTTTCCTTCAGCGAGTACATACTGAGAGCTCTGAGTCTCTCCTCATTTGACTTATGCTGCATCCTGGACACCACTTTTGTCAACCTCCTCTGTACCATCTCCATCCTGTCTGTGTCTTTTTAGAGATGGGGCCTCCAGAACTGAACACAGTACTCCAGATGAGGCCTTACTATGGAGTTGTACAATGGTACCATTACTTCCCTCCTTCTACTTGTTATACACCTCCCTATGCACCTAAGTACTCTGTTAGTCTTTCAAACTGCTTTGTCGCACTGTTTAGCCACTTTGAGGTTGTCTTCTATGACTATCCCTAGATCCCTTTCCTCTGTGGTGGCCTCCAGTGTTACCCCGTCTAGTTCATACTCGACCCTAGGATTCCCTCTCCCTAGGTGCATAATCTTGTACTTTTTTGCACTGAAACCCAACTGCCATTCCTTGGACCAGTTTTCTAGTCTCTTTCGAGCTCTCCTCATTTTTTCTATACCTTCCTGTGTATCTACCCTGTTACATAGCTTTGTATAATCCGTGAACAAGCTAACCCTCCCTTCTAGACCCTCTGCAATATTGCTTATGAAGACATTGAAGAGCACTGGTCCCAGCACTGATCCCTGGAGTATGCCACTTGCTACCCCTCCCTCCCGTGAGCTAATCCCATTTACCACCACACTGTGTTCTGTTACTCAGCCAGTTTCTAACCCACATGACCACCTCTGTCCCCACCCCTAGATTTGCCAGCTTGTGGATTAATCTCCTGTGTGGGACTATGTCAAAGGCTTCCTAAAGTTCAGATGGGCCACATCTACCACTCTGCCCTGGTCTATTTCCTTTGTCACCCACTCAAATAAATCAATCAGGTTGGTCTGGCATGACCTCCCTGCCATGAATCCATGTTGCCTTGGGTCCTGCAGCCCCCTTGTCACTAGGTAGTCCACCAGCCTGTCCTCAAGTAGGGTTTCCATCATTTTACCTACTATCGAGGTCAAACTGACCAGGCAGTAGTTTCCTGCCACCTCCTTGCTACCACTTTTGTGCAGGGAATCGCTTGTACCCTCCTTCACTCCTCCGGAACCATGCCTGTTTCCATTGATCCACTAAACAGCTTAGCCAGAGGTTTAGTCAGTTCCTTCTGGTGCTCCTTTAGGATCCTCGAGTGTATCCATATGGGCCCCATAGCTTTCCCCATCCCAAGCCATTCTAGAGCTCATTTTACTCTGTTCTCTGAAAAAGGTCTAAAGTCCACCCCTTCTCACTGTTTGCCCTTCTCCATTAATGGGGGACCATCCCCATTATCTTCTTCCATGAATATGGAGCAGAAGTATTTGCCGGGGATGGTCACGTTGTCAATGTCTTTCTCCACTACCCTGTCTTCCTCTTCCCTAAGTCTCACAATCCCCCCCAAAAGTAGAAATATTTTCTGAAATGCTCACACAAATAATTAAATTGCCAGATTTTGAACCCCTATAATGTCACATTCCCTTATCCAAGTGTTATGAAACTTTGCACCCTTTTAGCGCCTCCATGAAACAATATGTGTACCAAACTTCAGATCTCTAGTTATAACACGGACCAAGCTATGATAACTACAGGATTTCAGAAAATTCCAAAACATTTCGTGAAATTTCGTGGAATTTCACAAAAACTCTGTGAAATCAGAATTTGCTGATTTCACCCAGCCCTAGTTACACAGTCTGACACTGAACAACTAAACTGTGTGTGGGGGTGGGGTGGCAGGTGACATCTGCAGGAAGTAGCCTCAGCTCTGTTTTTCTCCTAAATGACCCTCCCATGAAGGTGTAGAGGTGTGTTAGTATGCTGATGCACCACACTTGGTCCACCTACTATAGTTTGTTCTTGTTTTCCCTGCCTATTCTGGCACCACAAACCGTACCCAGTCTCTGGCCACCTCAACCCCCGATACCAGTTTTCCTTTATACCTATCCCATACATGCTTGAAACCCACACTTCTTTGGGGCCCACCACCACTCCTGGAAGATTGTTCCAGGCATCCACTACCCTCTCAGTGAAGAAATACTTCCTCACATCTCTCCTAAACTTCCCTCTTCAGCTTCATTGCATGCCCCCTAGTACTTGTACAACTTCTTTTCTGAAAAATGATCCTTTCCAGTACCTTATTCACCCTGTGAGATATTTAAAGATCCTATTATGTCTCCCCTCTCCTTCCTCTCTCCTAAGGTATAAATGTTTAGATCACTCAGTCTCTCCTTATAGGACATTTCATACAGCCCCTGCAACATTTTTGTTCCCCTTCTTTGGATGGCCTCTATCCTGTCTATGTCCTTTCTGAGTTGTGGTCTCCAGAACTGGATACAATACTCCAGGTATGGTCTCCCCAAAGACTGATACAGTGTCAACACCATCTCCCTCATTCTGTTGGTAATACCCCTCCCTATGCACCCCAGTATCCCACTGGCTTTCACTACTGTTTGTTGCATTCCTTTGCCACCTTAAGGTCATCCATTATGATTACTCCTAGGCCCCTTTCTTGTTTGGTGACCGTAAACAAATCCCCCATGCTATACTCTGCCTCTGGGTTTCAGTGCTCAAGGTGCATGATTTTACACTTTTCTACATTTAAACCCTGCTACAATACCCTTGACCATTCACTGTGCTTTTTCAGGTCTCTATTCATTTTTGACTTGTACAAGGAATTTGGTTCAGATTGCCCCAAAGCTTCAAAGGTCAATCTTTATAGTGTTGAGTCATCCAAAAAGTACCAGACTTTGCAAATGTGAAAAAGCTGGATGAACTACAAGGTATTTCCAAAAAACATTTATTTTTTCATTTTATTTAGTCACTTCACACATCAGTTTCATGGGTGGCAGTTTCATGGCATCACCACTTCCTCAGGCCCAATACTGTGTTTCTTTCTTTTTATATGAACATATGAAGAAGCCAAGAGAAGAAGGCCATTTGGTCTATCAAGTGTGCACATATTGCAGGGTCCACAGCTTGAGCTAATGTCCCTGCCCTCCCTCCCCACTCCTCCAATTCTCCCTCCTCATGATCCTTACCTTCCCCCATGCCTATCCCAGTGTCTCTTAAAGCTGTCCACTGTCTTCAAAGAGATGACCTCTTCTGGTAGTGCATTCCAACTGTCCACCACCCTATCTGTGAAGAAGTGCTTCCTGACCTCCCTCCTAAACCTCCCACCCTCCAGCTTAAGATTGTGCCACCTCGTGATATGGTTGCCACTCAGCTTAAAGAGTCTCTCCTTAGCAACCTTATTTATCCCTTTCAAATACTTGAAGGTCCCAATCCTGTTCCCACTATCTTTCTCTTGTCTTCCAGGAAGTACATGTTCAGTGCCCTCAATCTCTCCTCGTATGCCTTGCCCTACTGATTGGCTATCATCTTTGTAGCCCTCCTCTGGACCTTCTCCAGCAGGTTAATGTTCTTTTTGAGGTGTGGGCACCAGTACTGAACTCCATACTCCAGATACGGCCTTACCAGTCACCTGTACAAGGGCAGTAAAACTTCCTCTCTCCTACTACGGATCCCCCTAGCTATGCATCCCAGCATCTTGTTTGCCTTTGCTGCTGCTTTCTTGCACTGCATGGAGTGCTTCAGGTCACTAGTGATAATCACTCCCAGGTCCTTCTCCTCCTCTGATGCAGTACTCAGAGTCCACCCAGATAGTACTCTGTCCTGGGATTCTTGGCTCCAATATGCATAACTTTGCATTTCTTGGCATTGAACTCAAGCTGCCAGATCCTGGACCACCTCAACAACTTTTCCAAGTCTTCCTGTAGGTCCTGTATCCCTTCAGCTGTGTCCACTCTCCCACAGAGCTTGGTGTCATCCACAAATAGGCACATTTTGCCTGTAATGCCATCACCAATATCATTGATGAGACATTGAACAACACCGGCCCCAGAACGGAGCCCCGTGGGACCCCAGTGGTTACCTCTCTGGTGCCAGATAACTCTCCCCCTACAACCACCCTCTGGGGTCTGTCCCTCAGCTAGTTTCCACCCATCTGACCACCATTTTCATTAACACTCCATTTTTCTTTCAGGTTGATGGAACTGCTCTTGTCCTGTCTGACTCCTTTGTGTCCTCAGAAGACTCCTGAGGACACAGAGGAGTCAGCTGACTGGAATGCCTGGATACAATTGAAAAGAAGGCTTTGAAACACCAAACAAAATGAGAATGAAATGTCAATAAAGGAAGGAATAGACACAAAAGAAGGACAGGACAAGAGCAGTTCCAGCAAGCTGAAAGAAAAACAGAGTGTTAATGAAAAAGGAAGAAGTATGATGATGTTTAATTCCCTCTCTGTTGAAGTCCCCCCCCAGCTATCCACCCAGTATGATGATATTTTTCATGCCCTGTCTCTAGTGGCCCCCCACCCCAATTTCCTGCCTGATATAATGATATATAATTCCCTTACTCTGATGGTCCCCTTGCCCCCACACCCAATTACACTGAAGATTCCCACCCCTTCCTGCCCACTCAAGTCCCTCCTCCCACTCCCACTGGTGGCCCCCTACTTACTCCAGCAGGCATCATCCCTATCCTTGAGACAGCGACCAGTGTAACTTAGTTAGCAACTCAGCTGGCTGCAATTTGTGTGACAGGGAGTGAGCTCACGCCTACAACAGAAACATTTCTACAGTTGGCATGCACTCATTCCTTGTCACTCAGATGGCAACCAGCTGAGGTGGTGAGAAAAGCAACTGTGCCAGTCATTGCCTCTAAAGGGGGGACAATGTCTGTTAAAGTAAGACAGGGGCACGGGGGAGTGGTTGGTGGGACTAGAGTGGGCAGGAAGGAAGGAGAGCGATGTGCTATGCAATCTGAGGGACCACTAGAGCCAGGGAATTAAACATCTTGGATTTTTATTTAGAGATTGCACTCAAATTATCTTTGCTGCTGTTCAGTGTCAGTAAAACTAAAGTTGGAGAACAGGTAGAGCATGGCAATCAATATTTGTTTAATGGTTCTTTTTCATAATATGGGTTTGACTCCCTCCAGACTCAGAAGGGGTTTGAATGAATTGGGGATAGTATTTTTCAATACTCCGATTTTGATTGGCACTTATTGTCACATGACCATATAAGGGTAGTATATAAGGGGAGCACCTACATAGAACCATAGACTTTGATGACAGATAAGGACCACTTGGCCCACCTAGTCTGCCCATTTCCCTACCTACAGGATAAGCTGCAGATCCTAGTTAACCAACAGCATATTCCTTCTTACCCCCCACTAGAATTGCCTTATGTCTGTCCCATGCATTCTTGAATTCTCCCACAGTTTCAGACCCCACAACCTCCTCAGGAAGGCTTTTCCATGAGTCCACCACCCTCTCTGTGAAAAAATACTTCCTCACATTGCCCCTGAGCTGTCCCCCCCCCCGCCATCTTCAAATTGTGTCCCCTGTTCTTGCACATCTCTTTTCTGAAAGATCGACCCTCTTGGACTTTGTTGATTCCACTGAAGTACCAAAAGTTTCTATCATGTCACCCCTCTCCCTCCTTTCCTCAAGGGTATACATATTAAGCTCCTTTAGTCTCTTCTTGTATGCTTCTCTTGCAGACCCTGCACCATTTTGGTTGCCCTCCTCTGAGCTGCCTCCATCCTGTCTATGTCCTTGTGGAGATGGGGTCTCCAGAACTGGATGCAGTACTCCAGATGGGGTCTCACCCACTGTCTGTACAGAGGGATAACAACTTCCTGTTTTCTGCTGGTGATGCCTCTCCCTATACATCCCAGTATCCCCCAGCCCTCCCTACTGCCTTCTCACATTGCTTGCTAACCTTAAGGTCATCTGATATGATTACCCCCAGGTCCCTTTCCATTTTTGTTGTTGTTAGTACCCCCCAATTGTGTAATCTTCTCCTGGGTTTTTGTTTCCCAGGTGCATTATTCTGCACTTCTTTGCACTGATTCCAAGCTGCCATACTTCTATCCATTCCTCCAACCTTACCAAGTCCTTTCTCATCCTTTCCATGCCTCCTTGTGTATCGACCCTGTTGCAGATATTTGTATCATCTGCAAAGAGGCATACTTTTCCTTCCAGTCCCTATGCAATGTCACTTATAAAGACATTAAAAAGGACCAGACCCAGTACTGAACCTTGCGGTATACCACTAGTAACCCCTCTGTCTTCAGAGTGGACTCCATTTACAATTACCTTTTGTGTCCTGTTGTCCAGCCAATGTTTTATCCAGACTACCACCCTGGGACCCACTCCCAGGCTGGTTAATTTGATTATTAATCTTTTGTGTGGGACTGTGTCAAATGCCTTGCTAAAGTCTAGGTAGGCCATGTCCACAACCCCTCCCTGTCTACTACTTTCATCACCCAGTCAAAGAAATCAATTAGATTTGTCTGACATTACCTTCCCGCTGTGAACCCATGCTGCCTTGGGTCCTGTGCCCCACTTTCCTCTAGGTACTTAACAATTCTTTCCTTCAGAAGTGATTCCATCACTTTCCCTACCACAGAGGTCAAACTGACAGGTCTGTAGTTTCCTGCCTCTGTCTTGCTCCCACATTTGTGAAGGGGAATCACATCCACCTTCCTCCAGTCCACAGGTACCACACCATCCTCCCATGATTTGTTAAAAAGGGTAGTCAGTGGTGTCACTAGTTCTCCCCTTAATTCTTTTAGAATTCTGGGGTGAATTCCATCAGGCCCCATTGCTTTGTCCACCTTCAGTTTTAGGAGTTCTTTCAGGACCCTTTCTTCTGTGAAATGATTGGGATCGACCACTCTATCCAGAGTGCTTCTGTTAATTGGATTAGGCACCTCCCTCTCCTCCTCTTTTGTGACTACTGAGCAGAAGTATTCATTCAGTATCCCTGCTTTTTCACTGTCCCTCTCTGCCCACCCACCCACTGTTCTTTTTATTCAGCCTCACTATCCCTCCCTTTGTCTTTCTATGCACCCTGATGTACCTATAAAATTTTTTATCCCCCTTCTTAACCAAGTTGGCTATCTTTTCCTCAGTTTGGGCCTTTGCTATTTTGACTTCCCTCCCTGGTACCTTCTGCCTTAATTGGTACAGTTCTCTGTCCTGCTTCTTCTATGTTTCCTTATTCTTCCTAAATGCTATATTTTTCTCCCTAACCTTCCCTGCCACCTCTTTTGAGAACCATAGTGGCTTTTTTCTTTCATTTTGATTTGTTTATTTGCTTCACACAAAGACTTGTTGCCTCTGTTATGGCAGTTTTGATGTTTCCCCATTGTTGCTCCACCCCTCCTTCTAGCCTGTTTGCTAGTGCTTTTCTAAGGCACTCTCCCATCTTGCCAAAGTCAGCCCTCTTGAAGTCCAGTACCCTCACTTTTGTATGACTTGACTCTAGCTGAGTTTATCATGAACCACACTGTTTGGTGGTCACTTGTTCCCATATGGCTACCCACTTCTAGATCTGAGATCCTGTCACTGTTCCCATGTGAAATTACGAGGTCTAAGATTGCTCCCTCATGAGCGGGTTCCAAAACTAGCTGTCTGAGTCATGCCACCTGTAGGGCAATGAGAATGGCCCTGCTCTTGGATGTGGCTGTAGCAAAGGTGCTCCAGTTAACATCTGGCATATTCAGGTCTCCCATCAACAGTATCTCCCCTTTCTCTGCCATCCTAAGGATGCCTTCTATCATATCCTTGTCCATTCCCTCTCCCTGACATGGGGGTCTGTGTACAACCCCTGTGCAGATTGTGGTGCCATTTCCAGTCTCTAGGGTGCCCTACAGTGCCTCCTCTCCTCCCTGTTTACTCTTTCGTTCCGTTGCTTTTATCCCTTCCCTACATAGAGAACTACTCCTCCCACTCTTCTACCCTCCCTGTCTCTCCTGTAGGTTGTGTACCCTGGTATGTTAACATCCCAGTCATGGTTCTCTGTGTACCATGTTTCGGTGACTGCTACAATATCCTCTTTCATCAAAGCCACATGTTCATTTCTTGATGGCCTTACCTCTTTTTGCCCCAACCCTGTCCTTATTGCCTTTGTCATTTTCTCCATTTATCCCTGCCCTTCTCCCTATCAACATCTCTATCTTGGTGTTTACCTCACTTACTATCCTGATTTTTTGGGGGGGCTAGGATTTCTCTGCTCCTTTCCAGTGCCTCCCCCTTGGCTAGTTTAAATGCTTGCCAATGAAGCATTTAAACCTATCATCTAGGATCCTGGTTCCCCTCCTGGACAGATGCAGACTGTCACACCAGTATAGGCCTGCATCACTCCAGGTGGACCCCCAGTCACCAATGAAGCCAAATCCCTGAGCTCTGCACCAGTTTTTCAACCACTGATTGAATCCCATGGTGTGGAGCACCCTAGCCTCATCCATGCAATAGACAGGCAGCAACTCCGAGAAGGTTACCGTGTGTGCTACTTGTCTAAGGCCCCTCCCCAACTCCACAAACTCTTTCTGCACTGCTCTGATCCCTTTCTCAGCCAGGCCATTTGTCCTTAGGTGGAAAATGACATCCAGCTCCCTCCCCGTGCAGCTGCTCCAGTGATTCTAATGATTCGCTCCTTGTTCCTCCAAGCCATGGCACCAGGCAGGCACCTTACCACCCTCTCCCCTTCCTCCCCCAGTTCTACCCTCCTAACAATGGAGTCCCCCACCAGAAGTTGTTTCCTTCCCCTGTGGGGTCCTATTCCACCCTCCTGTGGGTCTCCTTTGTGGAGGTTCCTAGCATCCTCCTTGGTCTCCACTGCAGGTGCCTCCATAGAGGTACCACACTTTGCCAGAATGGCATATGAATTGTGGATTGGTACAACTGGAAGGATGCATCTGTGTTCCACCACCCTCACCCTCCCTGAGCCCACTGTGGTCCAACTGCTTCTCTTTCTTGGCAACTTCTGAGGCAACAGCAGTGGCTCTGGTGGTCCCTGGGTGGGAGAGGAGATCCCCCAAATCCTGGACAACTCAGCCTGGAAAAGAGCAACCTCCTCCCTCAGCCCAGAGAGGTGCCTGCAGATGGGACAACACTGCATCCTCCAGAACGTCTCCCGAAGACTGCTGCTCCACAGCCACTGCACTGCACCACTCCCATCATGTCTTATTTCTGGTCCCTTAACTGTTATTTGGAATACTTACTCGTTCCTCTGTTTATTTATTTATTTTTCTCCCTACTTACTTGCTGCCTCTGTGCCCTTTAAGCTCCTGATCTTCCTGTTCTGAGACAAGAAGTTCCTGTATTTCTCAATAGTCTCCTTATCTACTCAGAATCAGACCTCCAGCAGCTGGGGGAGGGGGGAGGATGAAGAGCTACTCTTTTCCTTCTAGGATGGTGAGTCTTACGTGACTCTGTGATCACTCACTTCCTGCTCCCAAACAGGCAGTTCCTGCTGTCAGTCGAATCCTGTGCCTATAAAAGTAGAACTGGCTTAGGGTGGGAGGGAAAGAGGGCAATATAGTCCGGGTAGAGAAGTATAGCAGCACCTTCTTCTTGGTGTTCTCTGACCGTTCTCTGGCAAAAGCTATCTAGGGCAGTTTTTAAATCTGGCTTTAACCTGGCTTCCTTCTAGCTAAGCCACATCCCTGACAAAGTGATTTATATTAGGAAGCACTGGGTCATTTGCTGACTGCCTCAACACTATTAACTGCCATACTCCACCTGTCCAGAAACTTCAGTTTTACTAACAGTGAACTGAAAAACAGTAAATATAATGTGAGTGCAATTTATAAATAAAAATTACTTGCATCCACACTTGTGGCTTTTTTGTTTTCTTTTTTGTGGTCTGGTTTCTTCATGTGCTCCAGTTAAGGTTGAAGCAGTGGAAGTCTTTAGTCTGGGTGCACCACTGTAACTGAGTGCAGGTGAGCTTGTCTTGAGAAGAGGACTTGGGAATTAAATATTATCATACCAGGTGGGTGGTCAACAGGTAGGGGATCACTAGACACCAGAGATATGTGAAATGCCTTGTTGTGAGGGCACTGTATGGTGATCTGGTGGTGGGGAGCTGGCATAGCCCCGCACAATGCCTCTGTGTAGTTGTACACTATGGCATTGCGCAGCAGTGCTAACTAGCCTGCAATTGCATGAAAATGGTCCCTTAGCACCTTGCATGTCCTATGGGCTTATTAGCATGCAATGGCTGAATATGGCCCACAGAAGTAATGATGCTATTTGTCTGGGGCACACTATCTCCATTCCCTCCTGTGGGACATACTGCTGTATGGGGCTGCATGAGTGTCTTTTGTTTGCATAGTTCCATATTCACACAACTAGCACCCTCTGGTCAGAACATGCTAACTGTCTGAATATTGCCCTTAGGCCAGCCATGCGCTATATGAAACACATTGCTAATGAGTGCATGGCGCAGACTGTCTATCACTGAATAATGGGCCCAGAGTTACTTATGACAGCAATGTCTAAAAGCTCCCCATTCAGTCTTCACCACCTTTGTAATACCTCCTACCCACAGACCCGAAAACACCCTCGTTTGCTGATCCATGCAGGGAAACACAGTGGAAGCTTCAAAAACTGTGAATTCCTTTTCCCCAAAATTAAAATAAAAAAAAAAACAGCCATTCACAAAACAACCACCACTCTAACATTAACAGTTCTCCCACTTAAGTACACCACCATGTTTGTTCAACATTTTTCTATAGAGGCCAGTCCTCCACCAATCAGTGCCATCGTCACCATGTCAACACCACCATCATGATGTGGTGGCCATAGCAATGCCCATGGCAGTTCCTCAGAGGCAGCGGAGCACTGTATAACAAAAAAAAAAATGCAACTTGTACATTGAAAAAGAAACCGTAAAACCAGATTAAAAAACAACAATAACAAGGTCCCTGCCTAATGCATAAATGAAATACACAGTGGGAATCTTGTTGAATGAATTATTTAATTTCACTTGAGCTGTTTGACCTCAAGTACATCACTCTTGGTTTACACCACTGGCGAGGTTTTATTTATTTTATCTATTGAGATCTTGGATAATAGCTGTGAGTGGATGCTCATTGATCGGTTCTACGTCAGATACACTAGACAACAAGGTGCAATACTGTAAACAAATATACAAGTACTGAGGAAAAATATACACGGAGGTTGCAGAATTCAAACATAAAGCACTAGGTATGCTGAGGCATTGTACAATGTATGTCCACATCAAGAAGATAAGCAGACAGGATAGGGATGGATACATTGGGAGTGGGAGGGTTAGGTGAGCAGAGCACAGAAGGCAGGGAGGGAGAAGAGTAGGGATAGGTCAAGGGGAGCAAGGGGCAGAGCCAGAGAGGGGTAGGGAGGTGGGTGTAGTGCTCCTTTACCCAAGGTCAACATGTTTACATGCAAAATCAAGACTATAAACATGATCCAAACAGATTACAAGTAGCAGTGTACAGTATGTTAGTTCAAGTGCCTCTACGTTATACTAATAGGTTACCAGAATTATAGCAGTTACATAAATAAGCATTTGTCAATGCAGAATGTTTGCTTGCTGGCATTGGCATTGGTAGTGTAGGAGTTAGAGAGATGCATAACAGGAATGGCAGTGAAGTATTGAACTGAAGCCAACCCCAGCACCACCCTGCAGAGACTGACAGGCATTGGGGTGTGCCTTTGGGTTGTCAGGCATAATGGCCAAGCCATTTCACCACACCCTACCCTGCAGACACCGACAAGTGACACGGTGTGCCTTGGGGTCTTTGGGCCTTATGCTCATCCCATTCCATAAGAAAATATGGTGAGATGGGTGCAGTATAGAAGAATGGGGTGAACTTTGGGGCCGAAGAGTCCAAGGCACACCTCGATGCCTGTCACTGGCTGCATGGCATGGGTGGGGGTGGAATGGCATGAGCATTATAGGTGACAATCCCAAGTCACACCCCTGATGCCTGTCAGTCTCTACAGGGTGGGGCGTTATGGCCAGAAACCCTAACGCCCCAGACGTACGTTGGTATTTTCACCCAAATTTTCAACATGGGGTTTTTGTGACCCCCACCTCATGAACAGTGGCAATATCAGTTTGTTAGCAAAAAGTTGATTTTGCACAGCGACTACACCATTTGGCACCACAGGTGTGAAAGCACATTTCGAACAGGATGTGAAAAATGACAGCTGTACTGTTCGTGAGGAGGCGTAAAAAATGGCAATGTCGAAAATCTGGAGTGAAAATATAAAAAAAGTGGTGAAGTCACGAACATGCATAGAAACTGTGCAACGCACACCCGTAATGTAATTAGTTTTGGGATTGTTTACAGCAGATTGTTAACACAGGCATTCTGGGACCTCCATTCTTGAACAGTGTCACTGTGATTTTCTTAATATGATCCGAACACTGATTTCTCACAGCGACCACACACTTCTGCGTCGGAAGTGTGAAAACACATTTTGGTCAACCCAGGGTGTGAAAAATGACAGCTGCACTGTTCATAAGGAGGTGTGGAAAAATGCCAGTGTAGAAAATCTGGACTGAAAATATTACAAATTCGTGAACTTACGAGGGTGCGTGGAAACTGTGCAATGCACGCTTGTAACGCAGTCATTTTATGGACTTTTGTCACCAAATTTTCAACATAGCCATTTTAAAACCTCTGCTCATGAACAGTCTCACTGTGATTTTCTTAATCTGTCCCGAACATTGGTTTTGCACACCGATCGCGCCATTGTGTGCTACATGCGTGAAAACCCATTTTGAGTGAGATGTGAAAAATGGCAGCTATACTGTCCATAAGGAGGTGTGGTAAAATGGAAATGTTGAAAATATGGGTGAAAATATTAAAAATTCTCAAGTTATGAGCGATGTAAGAACTACAATGCAACATAAAACAGTCATTTTGGGAATTTTTTTACCAAATTTTCAACATGGGGTGTTGGGGAGCCTACCTCATGAAGTATGACACTGTTGTTTTGTTACTCAGTCCCAAAAGGTGGATCTGTGCAGTGACCGTGAAATCACCTTTCGGGACAGAATAACAAAATGACAGTGACTGAGTTGAGTTCATGAGGTGGGGCCCCAAGAATCCCATGTTGAAAATTTGATGAAAAAAAATTCCCCAAAATGGCTGAGTTATGTACCAAAGTTGAAAAAAAACATTTATGTCATCATACAGCTTATCGGCATTTCTTCAGTTCGCAGTTGGCTTTGAAGAGTGCAGACCTGTTCCCAGTCCACTGAAGATCATCGTGCTGGGCTCGGAGGTAAGTATGGGGTGGGGAGGTGGGGGTGGTGGGTGCACAGAGGGTGGGTGCTGGTTGGGGAGGGCAAGACAGTCAATGAGGGACCTTTTTTACAGGTGTTTTTTTTTTCCTTTTAGAAGGTGACACTGGACTTTTGCCATGCTGGGGTGGGCTCCCAGCGTGGCAGCTGGAAGTTTAATTTTGGGGGGCAGTGGAGACAATGGGGATTGGGCACCTACGTCGGCCATATGGTGTGCAGGGAGGGCACATGAGCACACTGGGGTGGGCTCCTAGCATGCTAGGTAGGTGTTTGTGGGGGGGCGAACTGTCTATGACAGTTCAGATGCAGTGCTGATGTGTAGGCAATTTGCATACTGCCGACAGCAGTATGCAAATTGCCTACACATTACCACCGCTGATTGTGGCAGTCTTTTCCTCAGAACTTTATGCCACTGCATCTGAATGGCTGTCACAGATAGCTCGGACAGTCATTGATTTGGTGTAGCCGTGCCTGCAAAAGGGAGCAGGGCATTGGAAGTGGGGGAGGCACACCTACAAAAACTCATATGGGGGCACTATGTTTGTTGCACATGAGTGCAAATAAACATAAAAATAAATTCATGCTATACCTGGACTTTATTATGGTATAGTGACCCAAACAGTAGGACAAGTTTCTTCTAAAATGACATCTGAACCATTACTAAGTAACTAAACACACTTCTCATTAAGAAAAATATAGTAAACAAATAAAATGACATGCTCAAATAACTACAATGCAATGTTTAATGTAACAGAAAGTAGGTTCCCTGCAAGTAATAATACCCAAAAGGGTGGGCAGTACTGGGCAATACTGGACTGCCCAGGGGTGTAATGAGACCCAGTGTTGCAGGTGAGGGCCTTATAACCTCTGGAAGGTCAAGTACTGTCCATACCGCCCACTGTGGAGAGTAATAGTTTGCTTAGAAAATTTACTTTTCTTGATTTTTTTTTTTTGTATAATGTAAATTCAGTATGAAAAAAATGTAAAATATTAATAAAAATAAATAGAAAAAGCATTTCCTGTAAAATACTGTATGTAGTTCCTGTACTGTTTAAATTGCCAGTAGACGGGGCTGTTGTTTATCACACTATGTTTTTACTTTGGAATATCAGTCTTTCCTAACACCCCTGGATAACTGCACGAGTTTCAAATATCTGGGCATCTGGCTAGATCAATACCTAGATTTCTCAACTCACATCACCTCCCTACACAAGCGGCTGCTCCCGAAACTTGGTGCACTACACAGCAACAAAAGTTGCCTCCCAACACAGACTAGGCAGGTCATTGTTCAAAAAATGATCCTTCCAGTACTCGACTATAGCGATATAGTTTACTCTATTGCCCCCGGGTCCTCGCTAGCCAGCCTAGACACCCTGTTCCACTTCTTCTGCCGTTTCATCCTCGGCTGCCCCCAAACCACACACCATTGCAACCTCTACAGCTCATTAACCCTGCCGTCCCTACATGACCGCAGACAAACTAACTGTACTAGGTTCGCTGCCAAATATTGGTCCCACTCCCTTCTCCCCTACCTGACCTCTGTCCTCTCCCAACAACTTTCACCTGCGTACTCCCTTAGGAGTATGGACAAAGACTATTCTTTGTCCTGTTTATGCGCACATCCAAAGGCCAGGTTGCTTTTAAGTACCGGATACCCCAGACCTGGAATGCCCTACCTGCCCCCATTAGACACGCCCCAAACCCCGCCCTCCGCAACCAATTACTCAGGGCACACTTTACCTCCAGCTGTTCCTGTTTTAACTAGGATTATTTTAATCTATGTATGTTTTCTCAAATGTCATGCTCTTATTAATGTAAGTACTCAATCTAAATGTCATTACACTGTATGTATTTTTTCCTACCTATGTCTGCATTGTACTCTCAGATTTTCCCTTAAATTGCTAATTGTACAAACCTATGCTCATGTCTGTACAGTCCATGTATGTCAAATTGTATGTGGGCCTCGGCCCCCAGGTCACATCTGGAATCAGCATGTTGCTCAGTATGTTCTCCTGGTAAAACTCGTAAGTAAATAAATAAATAAATTACATTGTGATGTCGCTATGTTGTACTGATTAGGTTTTTTACCCCATTGACATGAGAGATTGAGTGTGACAGAGGTAAAAGCTACTGAATGGGGCTGGAGTTCTGGCCTTTTTAACATAAACAAAAAAGTCTGTTATTGGGAATATATCAGTGGGAAGCAAGTGGGTAAGTGCTTCAGCAAGAATCGTTTTCAGCAAGGCTGGACCACAAATCGGGAGAGGAACTGTGCAAGAGGGAAAAAATGTACTTTCATTTTTTTCACAGAAATGTGTCTTGTTTATGCCATTTATGTTGTGGGACTGATTTTTCGTTGCCTGACAGAGTACAGTGGGTGGGGGCACGTCTGACGGCTTGTGTGTGTCACGCTGTGTGTGGTGTTGATGCCGAGCCATGTTGGGAAGCGCAGAGCAGGAGCCATCAGATGAGCGTGGCAGGCAGCCCGGGTTTCACAAACAGAAAAAAAAGACTAGTTAAAAACAGTGAAAGCAGGTAGACAGCTTTCTTTTGGGGAATGTGAAATGATTTACTGGCTGTAACCTGCGTGAACGGTCGGGTGGGCAGTGATGTGCAGCTAATCAGAGCCCAGCAAATAAAACGCCAATTTTTCAAGTAAGCTCAATCCTGTTGTCGTAACATAACACAGCATAAAACACAAACCATTTTGATAAATTGCAAAAAAGCTGCTCATTTTATGAACCTGTAGCTTTCTTTACTAATTTGCAACAAGTTTTCTAGACTCTTCAGTTTCCTTAGTCAAAATTGTCATTGTTACTGCAAAGTAATGAAGTTAATTAGTATAGATTTTGACATAATTTTGTACAGAACGGAGCACACTGCAAAACGAAGTAGTGTCTGCTGACTCTATAGACAAGTTTAAAGCCAAAACTGATAAATACCTTCTAAATATTGATTGAATAAAGTGGCCGCGCTAAGGCAGGAGACGGGCTCGATTGACTAATTCCTCTGTCTGCAAACCCGGTATAGCACAAAACCAATGGTCGCTTTTGGGGTCACTATAATATGATCGAGCCCATATCTTAGTTATCAATGTAATAATTCTCATGCCCTCTGGAGCATCACAGAATGTTTAGTTTTACTGCAGAAAACGTATTATTAATAATAATTTAATAAACATTTTGTGAAGGGCAAAAAAAGTATGAAAAGTAGCAACAGAACCCAGTAAAGAATAAAAGTTAATGAAAAACTGAAGCTTAAAAACCAGTCCCCTTTTTAAGCACAGCACTGTAATCATGCAGAACTGTGATTGGTTATTAAATACGTGAGTCAGCAGTCACTTCCCTGCATCACTTTATTCGGTGAGTAACAGATCTCATTCATCTTACCTTCTTCATTGACACAGACATCACATCAGGAGAATCATGTCCCTGTTCTGTATCCTTATCTTAGCTGCTTTTGTGTCTTGTAAGGCCCCTAATATAAACTGCAATATCTTTGTGATAAAATCAGTTTCGTGAGAGTGTCGGCTAAACTGATCCTTTGTTTTTCTTCTTTTCAGTTGGACGTGCTGCTGTTACTTTGCGCCAGGCAGCCTTGTCAATGGTTAAAACTCCAAGCAGTCAAAAAACAGCAAGATTCAACTGCGAAGCCGAAGGTTTAGCAGGTGATAACCCCTACATTCACTGGTACCGACAGAAGACTGGTGGTGCACTGCAGCGGATTCTGTATTTTGATAAGGGTACTAGCAGCACTGTCCGTGACTCAGGATTTGACGACCGAGACAAATATACAGCTGAAAAAACTGATGAAAAAAACTTCATTCTGCTTGTACACAATATAGTGGAAGGGGATGCCGCCACGTACTATTGTGCGTACTGGGAATATCACAGTGATACAGAAACATAAGCAGTCTGTACAAAATCCTTTATAATGATGCCAGTATGGTGTCTATCAAACCACAAATACCTCAGTCTGTTTCTGAGTCAGGCCACACCTGCAGCAGTTTATGTGCCCATTAAAACATAAATACCCACTGTTTAAGTTAATGCAGCTTGCGATGTCAACCTTGTTATTTCTTAAAAACATAGAAACATAGAATTTGATGGCAGATAAGGACCGCTTAGCCCACCTAGTCTGCCCATTTCCCTACCTAAGGGATAAGCTGCAGATCCTAGTTAACCAACAGCCTACTTCCTCCAACCCCCCCCCCCACTAGAATTGCTTTATGTCTGTCCCATGCATTCTTGAATTCCCCCACTGTTCTTGACTCCATGCCCTCCTCAGGAAGGCCATTCCATGCAGCAACAACACTCTCTGTAAAGAAATACTTCCTCACATTACCTTTGAGCTGTCACTCCTGTATCTTCAAATTGTGCCCCCTTGTTCTTGCACATCTCTTTTTCTGAAAGATGCTACCTTCTTGGACTTTGTTGATTCCCTTGAGGTACTTGAAAGTTTCTGTCATGTCCCACCTCTCCCTCCTTTCCTCAAGGTTATACATCTTAAGCTCTTTTTTTTCATATGTCTTCTGGTGCAGACTCTGCATCATTTTGGTTGCCCTCCACTGGACAGCCTCCACCCTGTCTATGTCTTTGAGGAGATGGGGTCTTCCGAACTGTACATAGTACTCTAGATTTGGTCTTACCAACTGTCTGTACAGAGGGCCAACAACTTCCCATTTTCTACTGTAGATGCCTCTCCCTATGCATCCCAGTACCCCCCACCCCCAGCCCTCCTTACTGCCTTCTCACATTGCTGGCCCACCTTTAGGTCATCTGATATGACTACCCCCAGGTTCCTTTCCATTTTTGTTGTTGTTACTACCTCCCCCCCATTGTGTAATCTTCCCAATGGTGTCATGCCCATAGGGCCTGAGGGTGCATGTGCCCCCCAATATAATTGATCAAACAGGGGAAAAAACATTTTTATTTTATTTTCCACAATCATGATGTACAAAACAATGTATGTTTTTGGTTTGTTTTTTAAAGTCGGCAGTGGGGGTGTGAGATAGAGTTCAATCTGCTTACTCATCTCCCCAATAATTCTCCAAGCTTTATTTTCCCTGGGCCACATCATGTGCTTAAGGTAAGCATCATTCAGGGTTGAAGTGTGTCCACCAACTTGACTAGCTGGCACTGACCCACAGCAGAGGAGTTCTGTGCTTGGTGAGCTGAGGAAAGGCGGCTGCTCCTGCCTGTGTGCTGTCACGCTGGAAAAGTGGTGGGGTGCTGGCACTGGGACCTGCAGCAGCTGTGGTTGCTCTTTTGCAGGAGGTCAGGTGTGTATTGGAGTTGACTTAGAGGGGCAGCGCAACACCCCACTCAGGCAGTTTTCACTTTGGTTTAAGTGAGAAGTGACTCCTGCTGGTTTGTATAGATGAGACCCCCCCCCCCAAAAAAAAAGAATGGTTTGCGCTGGTTTAAAGGTTATTGGGTAGTTATTGACCATCTGGGTAGGATATGTCCTCCAGCCCCCACCTGTGTGTTGTCAGTCAGGGATATTTATTGTCATTCATCTGTCTTTGTCTCTGTAGCATTTGCAAGAGGAGGCCACTCACCTGGGTTTGGGGTTACCAACACATTTATTTGGCAGTGGTCACTGTTGTTAGTAATGGTATTCATTTATTTTATGTTAGGATTACTCTGTTTTGACAGCCAGCATGATGTTGTGTGCCCTTAAATGGAATGTATGTTTTTTGACTTGGAGTAGGTTATCCCCAAAGGCAATAGGAGTTTTACTAGTATTCTTCATTAGTATGTTTTTTTTATTATGCTTTCTGTGTTTGGAGAGCCTGCAGGAAGTGGTGTGCTCTTGAATGAAGTGTTATTTGTTAACTTACATAGAAACATAGACTTTGATGGCAGATAAGGACCGCTTGACCCATCTAGTCTGCCCATTTCCCTACCTAAGGATAGGACAATTTGGACTGGAGTGGGCCCCCTCCCCCGACAGTTAGTGTATTATGATTAATATTTAGTATGGTCTGTTATTGGGCATGATCTGTTTGGAGAGCCTGTGGGAGGTGGGATGGCACTAAATGGGTCATTGAATGACTGTGTGTGCCCCCCGCCTGACCAGTTTTAGTTTTGTTGGCAAGACTGTATTGTAGTCTTGTTTGCTCTGTTTGCGGTAGTTTGGAGGGCCTGTTAGTGAGGATGCGGTACTGATGTAATTATTCCAACCCCCTTATTTTTCTGTCTTGGTTTGCCCATCATGGTCTTTGTCATGCCTGATCACAGTTTTTCTGGGTTGTTTGTAATTTCATAATAAAAATTTTTAAAATAATGCATCATCGCTCTATCATTATGATGGCATTTAGCATGCTGGGGAACAGCTTCCTAGCCTGCTAAAAATCACAAAAATGCACTATTTGACTTAAATTTTTAAAACTTCTCACAGGAGAGCATGTCCCCGGAGCCCCATAGAAAGGTTTGGATTTTGTGCCCTTCCAAAATTTTTGGTTGCATGACAACCCTGAATCTTTCCCTGGGTTTTTGTTTCCCAGGTGCATTATTTTGCACTTCTTTGCATTGAATCCAAGTTGCCATACTTCTGACCATTCCTCCAACCTTGCCAAGTCCCTTCTCATCCTTTCCATGCCTCCTTGTGTATCGACTCTGTTGCAGATCTTTGTATCATCTGCAGAGAGGCATACTTTTCCTTCCAGTCCCTATGCAATGTCACTTATAAAGACATTAAAAAGGACTGGACCCAGTACTGAACCATGCGGTACCCCACTAGTAACCCCTCTTTCTTCAGAGTGGACTCCATTTACAACTACCTTCTGTGTCCTGTTGTCCAACCAATGTTTTACCTAGGCTACCACCCTAGGACCCACTCCCAGGCTGGTTAATTTGACTATTAATCTTTTTGTGTGGGACTGTGTCAAATGCCTTGGTAAAGTCTAGGTAGGCCACGTCTACAGCCCCTCCCTGGTCTACTACTTCGGTCACCCAGTCTAAGAAATCAATTAGATTCATCTGACATGACCTTCCCACTGTGAACCCATGCTGCCTTGGGTCCTGTGCCCCACTGACCTCTAGGTACTCAACAGTTCTTTCCTTCAGAAGTGATTCCATCACTTTCCCTACCACAGAGGTCAAACTGGCAGGTCTGTAGTTTCCTGCCTCTGTCTTGCTTCCATTTTTGTGAAGGGGAATCACATCAGCCTTCCTCCAGTCCTCAGGTACTACACCATCCTCCAATGATTTGTTAAAAAGGGCAGTCAGTGGCGTCTCTAGTTCTCTGCTTAATTCTTTTAGAATTCTGGGGTGAATGCCATCTGGCCCCATTGCTTTGTCCACCTTCAGTTTTAGGAGTTCTTTCAGAACCCTTTCTTCTGTGAAAGCACTGAGATCACCCCACCCCCTCCTGAGTGCTTCTGTTAATTGGATTAGGCACCTCCCCCACCTCCTCTTTTGTGAATACTGAACAGAAGTATTCATTCAGTATCCCTGCTTTTTCTCTGTCCCCCTCTGCCCACCGACCGTCCATTCTATTCAGCCTCACTATCCTTCCCTTTGTCTTTCTACGCTCCCTGATATACCCATAAAAGGTTTTATCCCCCTTCTTAACCGAGTTGGCTATCTTTTCCTCAGTTTATGTCTTTGCTATTCTGACTACCCTCCCTGCTTCCTTCTGCCTTAACTGGTACAGTTCTCTGTCCTGCTCCTTCTGTGTTTTCTTATACTTCCTAAATGCTATCTTTTTCTGCCTAACCTTCCCCACCACCTCTTTTCAGAACCATAGTGGCTTTTTCTTTTGTTTTGATTTATTTATTTGCTTCACACAAAGGCTTGTTGCGTCTGTGATGACAGTTTTGATATTTCCCCATTGTTGCTCCACCCCTCCTTCTAGCCTGTTTGCTAGTGCTTTTCTAAGGCACTCTCCCATCTTGCCAAAGTCAGCCCTCCTGAAGTCCAGAACCCTCACTTTTGTATGGCTTGACTCTGTAGCTGAGTTTATCATGAACCACACTGTTTGGTTATCACTTGTTCCCAAATGGCTACCCACTTCTAGATCTGAGATCCTCTCATTGTCCCCATTTGAGAGCATGAGATCTAAGATTGCTCCCTCATGAGTAGGTTCCAAAACTAGCTGTCTGAGGCATGCCACCTGAAGGGCATCAAAAATGGCCCTTCTTTTGGATGTGGCTGCAGCAAAGGTGCTCCAGTTAACATCTGGCATATTCAGGTCCCCCATCAACAGTATCTCCCCTTTTTCTGCCATCCTAAGTATGACTTCTATCATATACTTGTTCATTTCCTCCCCCTGACATGGGGATCTGTATACAACCCCTGTGCGGATTGTGGTACCATTTCCAGTCTCTAAGGTGACCCACAGTGCCTCCTCTCCTCCCTCCATGGTGCCTCCTTCTCCATCCGGTGACTTCTTTCACGAAGCAGTATCCATTTTTTCTGAAGTGGTGAAGGCCCTGGTGGGTGTGGAAGCAGGCCCCAACTCCTTGGGCCATGGGTGGTCTGTAGATTTCATAGACTTACCACACCCTATCCCACTGCCATGGGGAGGCTCAGGTACCTTCAGTGAGGAAGGGGTGATCAGACAGCTGTGCTCTTCTTCACCATAGATGTCCTCCTCTTTCTCCTTAAGAGGGGCAGCAGGAGTAGAGGGTTCCAGGGGTACACTATCAGTAGCAGATGTAACCTCATCCCAAGTGTCCTGGCTGCCTGATGGCAGGATGGTAGTGGTTTTCTGGGGATACAAAAGGGGGCCATGACCACTCTTGCATGTATGGTGGCAAAGAATAGATATTAGCCATTGGAGGTACTCCCTGAGCACACAAGGAGCACAAAAGCAAGTGAACCACTGCAGTACTTTAGTAACTACACTGCACACCCTTGTTTGAGGGAGCCCCCCTTCCAGAGTTACTCTACAGCCAGGACAAAAGCGATGCTGGCACCATTGCAGGCGGATCATTTTCAGGAAGATTTTCTGCCATTGTGCCTCAACTCTCACAACTGCTGGTGTCTTCACTACTCCTCAGAAAATGTCACTCAAAACACAGTCTCCAAACACTCCTTGGTTCAACCTCAGTCAATCAGCATCCACACAGTCTCATTAGCATAGGACTACCTATGCAACACTGTCCCCATGGTGGCACCAAAGCTAGGAAAGGCATGACTGTCCACAAAATGGTGATGTACAGGAATGGGGCACACAAAAAATAGGCCCAGATCCACAACAATGCTGCTACTGCCACAGAACTCTACAGGTACAGTCGTGCACCCCAAAATTTGTGTTTCATCCCGGATGAGCCCCCATGTTGTAGTCACCCCTTCTCCACTATCTAGGGGCCTGATGGAGAAATAGGGGTGGGGTACTACTAGCAACATACACTTATCCAGACATAGAGAAAAAAGATGGCACATACTGTACCTGCATGATGCTCACAGGGTTCATAGAATGGTTGCGGTGCTTCAGCCAAAACTGGGGTCCAGAAACAGGAGCCAGGGCTGCAGGAGCAAACTGGAGTTAGCAGCAGAAATCTAAACTCGTAATATCAGCAGACAACAGACTGAGGTAGATGTAAAAAATGGCAAATTAACTTATTGTGGCCAAATAACAAAAACAACAGGTTCAGAGAATTGGGGGCATGGCTTAAGGAATCAAACAAGTTTTCTTTACTGTGGCACAGAGCCTTGGCACCATACTTGTGGCTGAAATGGCCTTGATGATGAGTCCTGCAGAGCCGGGAGGCTCTGAACCCCTTTTAGGCAGCAGCACAGCCAGGCTGACAGCAAACACACCACTGCCTACATCGAAGCAGTTTGAACTATGGCCTACCGCTCTTCCCTTATTACACTAGGTAGTGGCATAAACTCACAATGCTGCAGCTCTCCTAAGCTCTTCTCCACTCATCTTGCAACTTAGGGCCATGGAGCCCATGCCCTCAGCATCCCCAGACCTAGAAAAAACACAGCAATCTGAGGGATCTACTGGGCAACCTTTATCTTTCCCCACCGGCTGCCAAAACAGGAATGGAAAGGGAACATTGTTTAACCAGGGAAAGGGAACATTGTTTAACCGGGAATAATACACTAAGCTGAAACTTGTTTCCAGATGCAACCTGGGAGCAAAAGGAAGTTAAGTAACTTGCTCAGGATCACACAGTATGCATCTAGGTGGCTGTGGGATTCAAACCCCAGTCTCCAGACCTGCAGCTCAGAGCCTTAACCCACTGTGCTATACAATATGGGTACGGGGAAGATGTGCTGCCACCACTGCCTTACGAACATACGAATGTGCCAGCAGAAACAGACCACCAGGTCTATCTAAGTCTGCTCAAGTGTGCAGCCAACACCCCTAGTCTGCAGCTGCCCCAACCCCCCTCCCTTTTGTCATCCCACTGCCACCCCTAACCTCACCCTCCCCTGTTCCCTGTCCTATGCCCTTTTGATGCCGTTCACAGATTTACGTGATACCACCCATTCTGGTAGGGCATTCTATTTTGCTACCAACCTCTCTGTGAAATAGTGTCTCCTCATTTCCTTCCTAAATCTTCCCCCTCCATTCTTGGCCCGTGCCCCCTTGTGACCCTCCCCCTCCGTAATTTAAAGACCCCATCTGCCCCATCCTTATTGATTCCCCTCAGATACTTGAATGTCTCTATCATGTCCCCCCATCCCTTCTATCCTCCAGGATGTACATACTTAGGTCTCGCAGCCTGCTGGCATAGTCTCTCCCCTCCATTTCACATATCATCTTTGTTGTTCTCCTCTGCACCCCTTCCAGCAGCCTGATATCATGCTTTAGGTATGGCCTCCAAAACTGCACACAATACTCTAAGTGCGGCCTTACCAGTGACCTGTAGAGGGGCAAGATCCCCTCACTTTGCCTTGACAAAACCTCCCTCGCTATGCATCCCAGCATTTTGTTCACTTTTGAAGTCGCTCTCCTGCACTGGGCAGTGTTGTTCATGGTCCCTGTTATCATTACCCCAAGGTTCTTCTCCTCCTCAGTGATCCCCAGCTCAACCCCCCCAACCAGTATTCTCTCCTTGGGTTCTTCACCCCAAAGTGCATAACCTTACACTTCTTTGCATTGAACCCCAGCTGCCACCTCTTTGACCACTCCTCTAGCTTGTGTAGGTCCCCGTGCAGCTGCTTCCACACCTCTTCTCCATCCACCACTGCTCCAATTTTGGTGTCATCAGCAAACAGACTTATCTTGCTCACCACCCCATGTCCAATGTCTGATATAAAGAGCCCAAACAATACTGGCCCCAACACAGAGCCCTGTGGCACCCCACTCATCACTGGCCTTGGAGATGAGAGCTCCCCACTCACCACCACCACCACCCATTGCAGCCTCCCACTCAACCGGCTTGTAATCTAGTTCATCATTTTTGCCCCTACTCCTACACCAGTTAGCTTCCCCCCAAGCCGCCCATGAGGCACCGAATCAAAGGCCTTGCTGAAGTCCAAGTAAAGAACATCCACCGCATGACCCTTATCTAGTTTACCTGTCACCCAGTCATAATATTGTATCAGGTTGGTTTGACAAGACTTCCGTGAAGTAAACCCATGCTGACTCACATCCTGGAGGCCATTGTCCTCCAGGTATGACACCAGTCTTTCCTTTAGTGCAGGCTGCCACCACTACATTGCCTCCACCATTCTTACACACTACCAGGCCACTGATAAGGACTAGGCCCAAATCCCACTCTGGTACCACAGGCAGACCACATTTTTCTCCCCAGGAAGCAGCTACTTTACAGACCCAGTCCCCATACCATCACAGATACTTAGGCCACCCACCACCTCTGAGCGGACTGTTTCATTGAGACATCAAGGCCCAAAACCCCAGGCCGGGGCCAGGAGCCCCTTACCCACACTGGTGCACTTCTAGATCTCCTGCTGGCCTCCACTACACAGGCCAAAACCAGACTTTTAAACACCCATCCAGCAGATTGGCCCCGCCCGGCCAGTGGGAAACTCAGCCCACTAAAGTCTGCTGGAAATATTGTTGATATTTTTTGTTCAAGTTACAATTGGCCCAATGACAATAACTCTGCATTTGTCCCCAAGCACCCAAGGGGGAAAGGCAACACAAGCAACCACAGACATCCATCATCAGGTAAGACAAACAACATGCAACTCTTTCCAAATGACATAAGATACGTCCATCATCATGGTCTAGTGCTTCTGTAGCCATGGATTCACATGTACACTTGCACACCACCTGGGAAGTGTGATAAAAAATTCACTTAGGATCACAATGTAAATTGTAAGGAAGAAATAACACATGAAAGGGTGTGCAGCAGTGCTAATTACTGAACACCCAAAGGGGGCTGTGAGGCATGAGGTGCAGCCAAATGCCTTCGATCACCTGGGCAGTGCGGTATATAATTCCCATAGGATTACATTGTAAATTGTTAAGTAAGCAATAACACATGGCAGTGTGTGTGGCAATGCTAAATTACTGCATGCCCCAGGTGGGTTGTGAGGTATGAGGTGCAGCTGAGTGCCGTCAACCACCTGGGAAGTGCTGATGTCTTCACTCAGGTGCTGCCATGAAAATACATGCTAAGGATATGGGAGCGTCAGAAGGTTGCTGCTCTGAGGAGCACCAATTGCCTGGCTTTTTTGCCTGGAAACATAGGTAACATTCTAACTTATATGGCACACAGCTGAAAGACACAAAATGAAACCAAAAAGGGAAACAGCAGCAGAGCGAGTTGTAGCTCTGGCTAGTATGGCAAAGGCAGTGTTCATGTGCACTGACTAAATGCAAGGTTGAAAAGGAAGTGTCAGTGGGTGGCTGCGTGAGAAATGCAGTATGTGCTAGATCACCTTGCCTGATAATGTAAAGTGGGAATACGAGAATCTGTGGCTCACACTGTCATAGCAAGGCAGCATTGACAGAGCAGGGAAAAACTGAAATGGAAACATTAAGTGTACAATAGTTTTGTACCCCCCCCACTTGGAAGGTGGGAGATGGGAGCCATTTGAAAAGTAAATTGTAGTTTGGTTAATTGGAGGATGGCATGAGAACAAAAAATATCAACAATATTTCCAGTAGGGGATTGCATATTCCATTTATGCCATACCTCCAAAAAAATTAAAAAATGTGAAATTCCTGGAATTTTTTGCTGATTATAAAATAAAATCTAAAAAGTATCTATAAATGAAACACCACTCATTTGGTAGATACTTTTGTGCTGAACAACTTTTGTGTTCTAAGTACCATTCTATTGTTTTTTTATTTTAAAGCTATTTGCATTTGTTTGTTGCAAAAAGTAAAACAAAACTGAATTTTCTGCTGTTTTTGCTAACTATAAAAATAATTAAAATGTATATATACTGTCAGCCCAGTAGCACTGAGGGTTGAGGCACTGGATACCACACCTCACACAATGCTGGCGACTCGGGTTCGGGAGTGAGCCTAGGTCGTCATTGGTCAGCAGGGGTGGACTAGGATCGAGCATCCACTGACAGCTCTCTTAGTCCTGGGGTGGGCTAGGGAAACCACACTGTGCTGCGGCAACCCCTGGGGAGTCTGGAGGCACTGCAGGCGGAAGGTGTCACTGGAGGGGGGGGCGCGCAGTGAACATATGCACATAATGCACAGACATCATAACATATCCACGCTCCGGGGAAAAATAGGAGGAAAATGGCTGGGCGCGACCAAGCAGCTTGATGGCCATGCCCTCTGATGCTGGGAGGACTGTCGTGGAATCACACGGGGGGGGTCCAGGGCTGGCCCAGCTTGACAGGGTATGGGGAGGCCCTCCAGCAGGTCAGCAATGGCTGTACTGGACCCCCCCTCATGTGAGTGAGCATGCTGTTCTCCTGGCAGGCAGGGCCAGTGGCTGGATGTCCCCACCAGTAAGACACTGCAGCAGGGCATAAACAGTGACATAATAAAAAAAATGTATACTGCATATAAATGAAACATAACTCATTTTGTAAATATTTGTGTGCTGAAGAAATATCTTGCTCACAGTGCCATGCTATCATTTTTTGTTTTAAAGTTATTTGAATCTGTTTGTTGAAAAGGTGGCAAACAATTGAATTTGCTGCTTCGTTTTTGCAAATTTTTTTAAAACTGAAAGGCATCTATAAATGAAACACCACTCATTTTGCAGATATTTTTATGCTGAACAACTTTCATGCTTACAGTACCATGCTATAATTTTTCATTTTAAAGTTATTTGCATTTGACTACAGTTAGTAGAGCTAAGATACATGTGTACAGTTGGCATCTCTCCCATGTATGACAACATCATTAAGATTCTGACAGCAGGGTTTTTGAATCAGGAGAGGCTGTGTTCACAATTTTCAAATGCCATGAAACTGCATTCATCCTACTTCAACAAATGTAGTTTCAGTATAAATGTAAACAAAAGCTTCTCCTTTACAAGCCTATGGAATCATTTAAAAAAATGTATAAAAAGATGGTTTAGGTGTCCTTTAAGTGCTTTGAGCCTGACTCAGCTGGATTTCCTCGGGAACTGCTTTTCGTAATTTTTTTTGTGACTATGTCTTTGAGCCTTTATAAATGAGCATTTGTGCTCAACGGTAATCTCCAACATTTTCAATAAATAAATGGCTGAATGAGTGTCAGGAAAATCAGGGACAGAGAAAGTCCAAAATCATTGCATGGGTGAGGGACGTGGTTATGGTGAGGGTCTTGAGGTGGTCACATGGTGCTAACCTTAGTAGTTACCATAATGGATGATGTAGAAGCCAGTGAAATATGGGCCTTTGCCACTCAATAAGTAACTAGTGTATTTAGATGAACTATTCAGGGTCTCCCCAGTAAAGGTGACAAAACAAATTGCTGTTCTGGGTGCTGTGTGATTATTGTTCCTAACATCTGAAACCCTGTCTTTGTCAAATTCATATGCGAATGTGGCAACCAGAGCCAAAATGTTTGCAAGGGGCTCCTGGTGAGCTACACCATTCATATACTCCTAGACATGGGAATCAACCTGAGACATACCTACCCTCATCAATGTACAGCAACAGAATGTTCAGTAGGCAAAAGGAGGGTTGCACTCAAAATAAGTGAATGAAGTCCCTGGCTATTTGCTGCTAGTGCTGTAAGTCATATAACAGAACAATCCTATTGGCTGTGCTGCCAACTGTGCATGAGGATCACATGTATATGGCGAACCTTCTCAGCATGCAGCAGTGAACATCTTGTTAACATGTTCAGCAGCTAAACTACTAGTGCATTTCTGAGCGAGATGGCTCTAGACATACACATTTGCTCATTCTAGGAGGAGCAGGCACTCACAAATAATGCCTGGAGTATGACTGTACTTCCTGTCTGCCAGCACAGTCAGCCATTAATAGAAGGTGGAGTGAAGACTCAAGCACAGTAATATGTGAAGATGAAGATGATACTCCCCATCTTTGACTACTGTAACGTAGTCTATGGTGCTGCTCCCAACTCTTCCCTGACCAAGCTGGATACTCTCTTAAACTCCTTCTGCTGCTTTGCTCTTGACTCCCCTTCCCACTCCCACCACTGTGAACTCTATCGCTCTCTAACCTTCCTTCCACTATCTCACAGACACATCTCCCACTGTGCCAAACTAACCTCCAAATTCTGGTTCGGAGTGCTCCCCTCCTGTCTCTCATCCTCTGTCTCTGCTCCACCTCCCCCCACCCACTCTCTCTCAGATCTAATGACGCCTGCACCTTGACGGTCCCACGCCTCTCCACCATCATTGGTCAGACTGGTTTCGCCCATCGCTTCCCTAAAATCTGGAATTCCCTCCCCCCTGAAATATGACACTCCTCCTCCAACTACTCCCTTACCACTTCCCTACACAGTTACCTCTCCCTCAGCTGTTCCTGGTTTAACCCTCCTTAATACCAATCCCCTGTTTCTGCCATCTTACCCTGAACCCCCCCTCCCGGCAGGGTTCTCAACATCTTCTAGGGGGAATCAGGAAATGGTTACCCCTTCTCCTCATATTCAGTTCTTGTCTGTTCCCCTCTCTTCGCCATCTGCTCTTCTGGGTCACTCTTGTGCACAACCTACCCCATCCTTTTTACTCCAACAGCACTTGCATACTACCTCGAGCCTGCTCCTGGTACACTCATGCATTATAATGGTTCTGGTGCATTATTACTGTTTTGTTCATTTATATGTTCTTTTGTATGATTTTGGACATGTATTGTAATTTACCAGTTGTTTAACTACTGTTTATTGTACAATATCTTGTGTTCCAGCTGTTGCATAACATTACAATATTGCATTGTTTGTACTACCCACATACTATTGTAACTGATCGTCCTTCACAATCCTATATAACCCCTTCCCCTTCCCCCCAGGTTGCACCATGAGATGAGCAACTTGTTGTTCAGTGTGCCCTCCTGGTGAAACATTTCCATAAATAAATAAATAAATAAACTGTGACTAGAAAAGATCAAGTGAGCTATTGTTCAAGGGTTATACATAGATACATAGAATTTCTTGGCAGATAAGGAACACCCAGCTCATCTAGTCTGCCCATTTCTTTCCTACCTTTTCTTATGCTAATTATGAGCAGCATGCAATACTGAACAGCAGCTATAGAAACATAGACTTCGCTGGCTGATAAGGACTGCTTGGCCCACCAAGTCTGCATATTTTCCTACCTTTCGGATAAGTTGCAGATCCTAGTTAGCCAAGCGCCTACTTCCTCCTACCCCTCCCCCAGAATTGCCTCATGTCTGTCCCCTGCATTCTTGAATTCCTCCACTGTTTTTGGCTCCTCAACCTCGTCAGGAAGGCCATTCCATGTGACCACCACCCTCTCCATGAAAAAATACTTTCTCACATTGCCCCTGAGCTGTCCCCTCTCTATCTTCAAATTGTGCCCCTTTGTTCTTGCACATCTCTTTTTCAGAAAATATGCTACTCTCTTGGACTTTGTTGATTCCCTTGAGGTACTTGAAAGTCTCTATCACCCCCTCTCTCTCCTTTCCTCGAAAGGTGTACATATTAAGTTCCTTTAGTCTCTCTTCATCTGCTTCTGGTGAAGACCCTGCATCATTTTAGTTGTCCTCCTCTTGACTGCCTCCATCCTGTCTATGACCTTGCAGAGATGGGGTTTCCAGAACTGCATGCAGTACTCCAGATGGAGTCACACCAACTGTCTGTACAGAGGGATAACTACCTTCTGTTTTCTACTGGTGATACCTCTCCCTATGCATCACAGTATCCCCTCAGCCCTCCTTACTGCCTTCTCACTTTGCTTGCTTACCTTTAGGTCATCTGATATGACTACCCCCAGGTTCCTTTCCATTTTTGTTGTTATTAGTAACCCCCCCCAATTGTGTACTCTTCCCCTGGGGTTTTGTTTACCAGGTGCATTACTTTGCACTTCTTTGCATTGAATCTAAGCTGCCATACTTCTGACCATTCCTCAAATCTTGCCAAGTCCCTTCTCATCCTTTCCACCTCCCCCTTGTGCATCAACCCTGTTGCAGATCTTTGTGTCATTTGCAAAGAGGCATACTTTTCTTTTCAGTCCCTCCACAATGTCACTAATAAAGACATTAAAGAGGACTGGTCCCAGTACTGAACCCTGCAGTACCCCACTAGTAACCCCTCTTTCTTCTGAGTGGACTCTGTTTACTATTACCCTCTGTGTCCTGTTGTCCAGTCAGTTGTTTACCCAGGCTACCCCCCCGACCCACTCCCAGGCTGGCTAACTTGTTTATTAATCTTTTGTGTGGGACTGTGTCAAGTGCCTTGTTAAAGTCTAGGTAGGCCATGTCCACAACTCCTCTTTAGTCTACTACTTTGGTCACCCAGCCAAAGAAATCTATGAGATTTGTTTGACATGAACGTCCCGCTGTGAATCCATGTTGCCATGGGTTCCATGCCCTGCTGGCCTCTAGGTACTTAACAATTCTTTCTTTAGGAAGTTATTCCATCATTTTCCCTACCACTGAGGTCAAACTAACAGGTCTGTAATTTCCTGCCTCTGCCTTGCTCCCAGATTTGTGAAGGGGAATCGCATCTGCCCTCCTCCAGTCCTCAGGTACCACACCATCCTCCCATGATTTGTTAAAAAGAGTAGTCAATGGTGTCACTAGTTCTCCCCTTAGTTCTTTTAGAATTCTGGGGTGAATCCTGTCAGGCCCCATTGCTTTGTCCATCTTCAGTTTTAAGAGTTCTTTCAGGACCCTTTCTTTTGTGAATGGACTGGTATCGACCCCCTATTCAGAATGCTTATATTGATTGGTTTAGGTACCTTCCCCTGCCTCTTCTTTTGTGAATACTGAGTAGAAGCATTTGTTCAGTATCCCTGCTTTTTCACTGTCACCCTCTGCCCACCCCCTCCCCTTTATGAAGTCTCACTATCCCTCCCTTGGTCCTTCTTTGCTCCCTAATGTACCTATAAAAGGTTTTATCAACCTTCTTAACTGAGTTGGCAATCTTTTCCTTGGTTTGGGCCTTCACTATTCTGACTGCCTTCCCCATTTCCTTCTGCTTTAACTGGTACAGTTCTCTGTCCTGCTCTTTCTGTGTTTCCTTATACTTCCTGAAAGCTATCTTTTTCTCCCTAGCCTTTACCGCCACCTCTTTTGAGAACCATAGTGTTTTTTTCTTTTGTTTTGATTTGTTTATTTGCTTCACACAAAGACTTGTTGCCTCTGTGATGGCAGTTTGGAATTTACCCCATTCTTCCTCCACCCCTCCTTCTTATTGCCCATTTGATAGTGCTTTTCTGATGTACTCCCCATTTTGCCAAAGTCAGCCCTCCTAAAGGCTAGTACCCTCGCTTTTGTATTGCTTGACTCTACGGCTGTGTTTAATGTCAACCATACTGTTTGGTGTTCGTGTTTTCCCAGATGACTGCCCATTTCTAAATCTGAGATCCTCCTGAAGCCAGAATCTGACTCATCCACCTCAAAAAGGGAGACAGAAAACAAAAAATCAAAAACAGGGAGAGGCCCAATCCAATCAATTACTATAAAACCTTTACCAGCTTGGATAAAAGAGCCCACTCACCAAATGTATAAATCAGTCAATCTTTTGCTGCATATTTTTTATTTATTTGTGAGGCAAAATAGTCTTACATTTTGGGGAAATTATTAACCCTTCACCAGGGAGCTGGTTTACACCTCTTATAAATGCAAGTTACAGCTTTAGTAATTTACATATAGCACAACTTAACCTTATAGTAAACTGTGACCGTTAAGGAAAAATATTTTTCAACTCACTTTCAATATTTTTTCAAGTTCATTTCTTTGTTGTATTTCTTTTTATTTTCACTCATACAAGCTGCTAAATAATAAAACATAAATTCTTTAAGTTTCTAGCTAGTGCTCCACACGTGCACAACACACTTCCACCTAAGCATTTTAAATTGACCATTTGTTCACCAGGAAACCGCCTATGGTCCTGTAGCATTAATTTTCTAAGTTTCCTCAATCTACAACTGAAGCAGGAGAAAAAGTTACCCCTCTTTCAATAACCATCAAGGTTAACAGTTTTTAACAGAGTTTCTTCAGAAAATGCTTGTGTTTTAAGGTGCCTATCTCTCGGGTTTACATTCTACAGTCCTTCCTCATGGAGTATGCATCGTAATAAGGGTAGCCATTTTTAAGGGAGGGGAAACCAAAGGGGCAGGGGCAGGCAGAATTTCAGGGGCAGAGGCTGAAGAGGTTACCAATTTACAAAAAAGGATACAGACAGAGGTCAAATACTAAACCAAGGGGCAGGAGGATCAGGCATCAAAACAATGAGAGCAGAAGAAAATATAGAAATTCAAGGAAGGAGAAAAGAAAAACAAAAGAGCAGGTCATGCAGGTGGTAATGCGGTCTCAACAGTCTCAACAGAAAGTGTAATTTTTAATCTTTCTAAAAGGGACCTTACTGATATTGAAATGAAGTTATTGGGGAAAGGTTTGTCATTTTGCCGAGATGAACAAACTAATGAGTTTGAAGTTAGACTCGAGTTGAACCATTTTTATAGGAAGTTGAGATTGTGCTACTTTTTTGATGGTGTACTAAAAGATAACCAGAACGTAGCAGAAATGGAAAAGAAAAAAATTCTTACTCAGAGATTGAAACTAAAATCTCAGTTATACCACCTGGCAATATCCCACATCCAATAGAGACCTATATTTCATTAGTTAATAAAGATGTGGAGAGGCTACCTGGAAATACAAGAAATCTAGATAGAAGAACACGTTATAACCTGACCTCAACAGAATTTGCAGCTTTCAGATCTTTAGAAAAGGATAATACAATAATGGTTAAGAGAGCAGATAAGGGACAGGCAGTGAAAATAGAGGACTGTGATACTTAACACTAACAAATGTAAGGAAATGTTAGCAGATAGAAATAACTACTTGAGAATGACCAAGGACCCAATGGAGGACATTTCAAACTTGACAAAAGCAACATTGGACCGGGCATTTCAAGTAGGGTGGATTACAGAATGGGAAATAGGAGCACTGTTAAGACAATATCCTAGAATACCAGGGGTGGATTTTCAAACTGTGGTACAGGGCTTGTGTCCTGCCCTGCCCCACGGGACTTAGGATCTGCTGATGAGCTGAACAACATTGCCGCAACTATGCCCGATTTTCCATTCTTGGGTGTAGTTGCAACAGTTTCCATGATTTACGGCAGCTTGCACCAAAGAGCTGGTGCAAGCTCCGTGTTGGAGGCCCCAATGAGTGGCGTAGGCTAGACCACAAATATGTGGTCTATGGACCTGTGGTCAGCACAAGGGATAGAACATCCAGATTGCGACCAGAGCTTGCCACAAGCTCTGTGTCCCATATGTTTGGGACACCAGGAAGCTTGCGGCATCCCAGCAGGCTCAAAAATCCTACCTTCAGTCTTTTATTCATTACCTAAAATTCACAAAGATCCCATCCACCCACCCACCAGGGAGACCTATAGTGTCGGAGGTGGGTTCAGTCCTTGAACCCCTTTCTATATGTGTAGACCACCATACAAGGGAATTGGTGGAAAATACAAAATCATATTTAAGGGACAGCGCACATGGTATTAAAATATTGGAAGAATTGAATGGCACCATAGAAAATGTAGATCAAATAATAATAGTAACATGGGATGTTAAAGGTCTTTATACTTCGATCCCACATGATTTAGGCTGTAATAGTTTAAGGGGAATTTTGGAGATGGAGCAAAAAAGAAACAAAACCACATAATGAATTTTTGATTAATTTGGCTGAAATTGTTTTTTCACATAACTGTTTTAATTAGAAAGATTTTTATATACAGATCAGAGGGATGGTGATGAGGTCCAGTAGGGCCCCATCGTATGCAAATTTACATATGAATAATTTTGAGACACGCCATATACATAATAATAACCCCTTCATCAACAACATTTTAGCTGGAAACATTTTATAGACAATATTTTAGTTATTTGGACTGGAACAGAAGCGGAACTAGATTTGTTCCATAAATTTTTGAATACTAGAACAGAACATTTAAGGTTTGTTAGAAATCAGATAAAGACATGGGCCCAGATATTCAAACTGCACCCAAAAAGTGTGCAACAGCAGGAGCAAGTGCAAGTCCACTGTGCCTATTCGCAAGAAGCGTGATATTCAAAAACTGTGCAGGCCAAGATGCGCCTACGGCCGACAACTGAATATCGCACCACCTGTGCCATAGCGCAACTAGGGAGGTGAAGCTGAGCAGTCCAGATGCGCCATAGCACAACCAGGGATGCCCCCAGCAGCAGGGCAGCAATGCAGCAGCACAACCAGGGATGGAGGGGCCCACCACCCATGCCACAGATGGGCAAAGGAACACACAGCAGAATAGACATTGTCCCCCACACTCCATGCACTGCACAACCAGGGGAGAGCTGGAATAACCACCAGCCCATGGATACCAGCAACCAACCCACAGCCAGGCCATGATGCCCCAGCACACCCCCCGGCAAGCTGTGACCAGCACACAAGGATGGCCGACCACCCCATACCACACCATCCCACCAATGCAGAGCACACCCTGCACCATAATCCCCATACACCCTGCCCAGGAGTAGCACCCAACAGTGCAGGACACCCCATGCATGCCACCACCACTACCACCACTGTGACAATGCAACCCTGTGCACCATGGAGCCATGCAAGGCAGCCCCACCATGGGCACCCTGCAGCGGGTGGCAGCAGACTGTAATGCAACAGATGCATACACAGTGCCACCCTGCATGTCCCCCCCAAGGTACAGCTGAGAGACTGATCATGCGTCAGCACACGAGGTACCCCACAAGTGACAGGGCATGCCCCGGACCCCATCTCCAGCAGTACAGCACCCTGCACACCCTTCCAAGGACACATTCCATCCCAGCACTGGCCACAACAGCCAGCACACACATGCACAGTGTAGCATGGAGGCATGCACCACACAGGATGCAACACAGTGCATGGACAAACACCCACCCATACCCAAGGGCACAGCAACACAGGGACACAGTAGTGGGTCAACCAAGCCACTGGCGTGTGGCCACAGCTGACATGTACTCACGGCCAGCACCCCTACATTGCACACAGGTGTGCCAGCCACCTCGCACGCAGGCACCATGAAGCTGTATGCCACCAGCATGCTGCTGGAGCACAAGTGACAGACACTGGGCACATCCCTGCAACAGACACAAGCGCGCAGCATGGATGGTGGACAACAACAGCAGAGGCCACAGTGCCACCGGAGGCAGACGTGCACCATACTGGTGATGGCAGTCAACCTGGCATTGTGCTGGGTACAGTTGTTATCCAGCATGGACAGCCACCACTGACATGCCAGCAGACCATGCATATCACAGACATGCAAAGGTGTCAGCTGCACAGGCCATGGACGGTCTGACAGGGGTGCCATGCACACATTGCAGGCCCTGTGGATCACTGCACACAGGCATCCAGTGCACAGAATACAACACACAAACCACAGACAGTGACTGATCCCCCTGTCCACATCATAGGTGGTTCACCTCTGCACACACACACACGCCCATGCGTGCACCACCCCTGATGCCATGCACACCACTACAGCTGAGCACCTGTAGCCCGCTGCAAATCAGAGACCACCACAGTTGTTATAACAAAATGTATATATTGAAACTATGTACAGTAAAACTATATACAAAACTATATACAATAGTGGGGAAGGGCCACATAACAGGTTGGGGTGGGTAAGGGGCAGGGGTGAACATATGGGAGAGGGAAGAAGGGGTGTGAGGTTGGGTCAAAGGGGGGAAGGTGGTAGTCGGGGCATGGGGACTTCACTGGCTGCCCCGGTCCTCTTCCTCCTGGCGCCGATGAGATCTCCGCCTCCTCCTCCTCCTCAGCCCGTGGCAGTGGATGTGTCGCAGGAGCTCTAAGGTCTCCCTCCTGACCCACAGCAGCTCCTGAATGTCCTGCTGGATCTGCAGGAGTCTCTGGCCACCTAGGACGAGGGAGCAGAGTCAATAGGTGTGACTGTCCATCCCCCTGCAGCCCACTCATCGTGCATGGCATACAGCCATGTGACATGCCCCTGTGATGGTGTGCAACCACCCACAGTGACCGTGTCTACAAGACCTGCCCACCCAGGCAGCCACAGCCATGTGGACCACTGCACACACCCACCGCCCATGTCCTGCACAGCGCCACCGTGGCCGTACAGTGACTTGGCTATGCGGTGTGAAGGCAGTGGCACAGCCATGTGCCCGGTGCATGCATGGACAACCATTGACGCACTCCCAGACATGCATTGCCACTGGACAGTGCTGACTGTAACAAGTTGCGTGCATGGCAGTGGTGTTAATGGATGTGGCCATGCCCCACTGCCTGCCCAGTTATACAGCATGCAATAGTAATCATAGATATAAGGCACTCACCATCAGCAGGCTGGTCCATGTGCCGTGGACCACCTTCATCCCTCCTGTCCCTCTGCTCCAACATGCGGCGCCTCCCCTCTCTGTTGTGCCTCCGTTCTTCTGGCCCTAAGGTGTAAACATGGAGAGAGGAACATCAGTACAATCTGGTAGCAATGTCCCCCCACCCCCATGTCTGTGCAATCCCACACAGCCAGACCCACCCATCCATGCCCGATACCACCACGGCCAACACGGATGCCCCCCATGTGCGGACACATGCAACCGTGATACCTGTATGGACAATAAAAGTGTATGGATGTTGCACCTACCTGGCCGTGGCACCGGTGTCCTGGTCAAATTTCCCTCATTCACTCAAAATACCACCAACAGCTTAATCTGGTTCAAGGTCAGTTGGCATTAATCTGTATCCCCCTCCCCCGGGTCGTGCCTGAAAATAGGCAGGATTTGTCTAGTGCACTTACCCGGTCAACAAAAACTAAATAAAATAAATAAAAAATAAGACAATAAAAAAATAAAATTATTTATCTAACCTGGGACTAGAACCCCAATCCACAGCTGCTGCAGCGTCAATGGCTCTACTCCCTGAGCCATGGCAGCTGCTCAGCAGACTCCCTACCGGCAGAGCTCTTACCCTTTGTCCCGGAAACAGCTACAGGGTAACATGCTATGTCTGTTGTGCGGCATTATGTACCCCGTAGCTGTTTCGACTCGTGCTGCTCCTGTTGCAAGGTTTTGACTTGCGACATTCTCCTGGCGAGATTGTTACCCAGTACCTACTCAGGCAGCATCCCTCCGCTACAGGTGTCATTCTTTCTGCAGGTGGCATTCTTTTGCTGATCTCCCGAAGTGAGGGGGTCACTTGCTCTGAAGCAGGAAAAAAATATACTGTGAGCAAGCGGGTTCAAATTCAATATGTCTTAATTCATCAATTAATTGATTTCTCACCACAGTCATGATCACAGGGACAATTACACTTTATTTTGGGATGTAGGAATGATTGCGTCCAAAAAAAGTTGTTTTAAACAACTAGGAGCAGCTCCTTGGGGCTGAGAGGTGGTTAAACAGGTGTACAACAGCTTTCACAGGGCACATGTACATCACCACAGCAACCAAGATTTTCACACTGACCTAGCTTATATACCAATCTGGCTCCACTTAACTTTTCCCTTGAGTAGAGAACTCACTTCGTTAAGAAGAACTCTTACTTCACAAACCAAAATTTTTTCCTCTTCAACCACCTAGCAGGGGAATGCCTTACTCCTCCCATGCCAGCTGAGCCAGAAACATGGCCTTGGGGTGATTGCAGCCTAAGCCTCCTGCGGCTGCTCCCAGTCGGTTACCCATCACTGTTTTTCCTGAGCTAAACACAGTACCTTCACTTCCATTTGCCCTCCGACCTTGCTACAGGCTGCCCAAAAACATAGCAGCAACTCCATTCCTTCCCCAAATTCCTGTTCCCCAGGAGTCACGTCATGACCCTTAATGGGTCTGATGGGCCTGCCACAGACATGGGTACAGCAGGCCCTGGGGCCTGCCCAGACATGGGCACTACAGGCCCCATAGCAAAACCCAGGCCACATTCCCCTTGCTGCTACTGCTCACCCTGGCAGCGTGCCACATGGGTATGGCCCACCGGAGATGCCACCTCCAGCAACCCTGCTGCAGCTCTGTCACCACCACAGCAGCCCCACTGCCAAGTTGCCTCTTCTAGGATGGGGTACCGGGACCCCTGTACTGCAGAGGGATTCCAGTGTCTTTCTGGCTTCTGCTTGCTGCTTCCAGACTTTCCCTCCATTTGTAGCTGTTACAGCTCCTTCCCTGGCCCACATGACCACAAAGCTCCAGCCAGTCCTCCTTCAGAGACCAAATACTCTGTGTTGCACCAATGCTGCCCTTGCAGACTCCTGGGATAGGGGGAACCCCCCTCGGGACACTGTCTCTACTCACAGCTGCCAACTCCTTATCTCCCTTCCTGCCCTAGAGGACCAGGGCTTAAGTAATGGCATCAAACTGCCCCCTGGTGGCAGTAAAAATGTAATGGCCTGAAAGCACCACTAGATAAGAGGACCCTGTGAGGGAGGAGGGAGAGCCAAACTGGAGGCTAGTAAGCCCTCCCTGTGAAGGCGGGGGCTTACACACACAAAAGCGAGGGTCCTGGACTTCAGGAGGGCAGATTTTAAAAAGATGGCTGAATGCCTCAGGGATGACCTAGCAGGGGTGGGTGACCTGGGTGGGGTGAGGAGCAGTGGGTGAAGATAAAAGGGAGCAAAGTAAAGGCAACAAATCTCTGCATCAAACAAGTGAGCAAAAGCAAGAGGAAAAAGAGACCACTGTGGGTCTCGAAAGAGGTGTATGAAAAAATAAAAGCTAAAGGGGTAGCATTCAGAAGGTATAAGAAGATGCAGAGGGAGGAGGATAAGGATGTGTATCGGGGGGAAACAGATGGAAGCAGGAAAAGTGGTAAGGAGCTCAAAGGCACAAACTGAAGAAAGAATAGCCCAGGAGGAAACTAAATGAGACATTTTTTAGACATGTAAGTGAAAAGAGGAAGACCAGGGGTGGGATTGTAAGGTTAAAAAGAGAAGGGGGGAGGGGCTGTGCAGAAGGGGACCAGAAAAAGGCAGACATACTGAACAAATACTTTTGTTCAGTGCTCACAGAGGAAGGAGAAAAGAAGGGGTAACAACAAAGTAACAAAAGCTTTGGCGGGAGGGTGGGAGGTGGACAGTAGTCCTTTTTTGAAGGTGAGAGTCCTGAAGGGACTTGCTAATCTGCGGGTGGATAAAGCAATGGGGCCAGATGGGATGCACCAAAGTGTAACCCCTAGGCGGCACTATCCCTAAGGTTATTACACCTGCCTGTATTTTTAACCATAGGTTGAGGGGCCTGGATTCGGTATTAAGGTGCATCCACCCAGAGTAACAGTAGTGGGAATGTCTGTCTGACTTGGGACTCTGGGAAGCTACAACCACCCACCAACCCTCATAGTGGCTTTGTACCAGTAACAACAGTTAGCACTCAGTCAGCAAATGACATTAACAATATGCTCACACCCCTCACTCTTTCCACCATGGTCTGGCCTTCAGCAAATGCCCTGGAACCCCCTGCAAAAATAAGGTTAGCACAGCAGGTATGCACTTTAACACAGTAATCCAACTAATTATGTGTGCATAAGCAAGGTTAAATGTGAAATCACAATCAGATTTATTTAGGGACGGGAACAAGGAAGGGGCATGTGTAACTCCCTACAAATGGGGGTTCCCGAAAAGTCTTCCTTGAGCTTACCTAAATACTCACTGCCAGGCTGGTGTTCTGCATTTTAGCAGTTTAAATGTATTGCCAGAGAGTGCCGGTATAGCCTCTGTGTACTGTCTCTTTAAGAGCTGCCAAGATTGCAGTCATAATTAATCTGAGAGGGAGCTCTGTTAGAAGATGTACTTGTTTGCTGATCATTTGTTAGAGTAGTAATAATATTGCTGTTTGTCCTAACCTGCCTTCTTTGCAGCATGGACAGTTCTGTTTGTTTCAATTATCTTGGTCCTGGACTGCAGAATGGGCCAATCAGTACATTTGGAACTCTAAAATGGAGCCTGCCTACAGGGGCTTGGTGGGGACAAAACTTGTAGGAATTGTAGTTTTGGGGCTTTTGATGCCTAAAATAACTTGAAGGGGGAGCCCTTGTTGTCACTAACAGACAGATCAGCCAACCGAACCTTTTGGATCTTGGAGAAAGTCCCACACTGCTTGCAGTTTCAGTTAGATCTGAGTGGGAAGTGAAGAAGTAACAGCTCGAGATAGTTCGAGCAGCAATCCATAGTGGATTTATGTTTGAGAACTGTGGAAAGGCCTGAGTTTGGCCTGCATGCCTGCCTGCTGTTCTGAGAGGGAACTTGTGCTTTTTTTTCGGACTGAATCCGAATTTGGAGAGCAAATTAAGCCACTGAATTGTGACCAGGCTTTAACCTGAAGAAGACCGAAGATTTGTTGACTGCGATTGGCCTGTGAGGACTTCCAGCTACCTTTGAACTCCAGGATTGTGCAGAGACTCTATAATTGCGACCAAAGAGCCATTTGCCTGGTACAGTGGAATTTCCTTACAGTACGTGTGAATGTGCTGTGTGCTTATAGTGGGTTGTGATTTGGTTCCGCACTGTGTTTCTGAACTGTGTTTTGCTTGCTGGAGGCTGTGTCTATCTCCATGGACTGAATCCGTATCCATTTCCATTTGCCTGGGCCCTGCTACACAGGCCCAGCCAGAATATCTGCTACGCATAGAAAGTCATTGATGAGAGACCGGCCTGGGGATCAGCTCCCTGCTCAACGCCTTGAACAGGAATGATGCCTCAGTGATTCATGTGGGCCCTGCTTCTCCAGGCACTCCAGCTCAACAGCCTGCAGTCTCGATTTCGTCCTGCCTGTGTCCAGTACTGGGTATCGTGAGTAAACATGAGGGTAGCTCCCTGCAACAACAGCTAAATCTAAAAGTGTTGTTATCTGATTGTCTTGTTGCCTTTTCTTTCATGAACTGAGCCCTCCGGCTCCAGATTACAAATACTGTGTGTTGTGCATATTGCTTTCTTCAATCACAGGGCCCCAACTAGCTGCAACATTCCTGGCTAGCCCACTGTTTTCCTACCTGGGTACCCAGAGTGTGTGACTGTGTAGGGACTCTGAACTGCATGCATAACTGTCTGATTAAAATAGCTTTTAAGCAAATCAACCTGATTATGTCCCTCCCTTGTTCAAGTCCCCTGAATAAATCAGATTTAACTTTGTTTGCATTTAACCTGACTGTGGTTCCAGTTTGTGCCAAGAGTATTGTACTGTTGTTATTTGCTGTGCTTAACCTTGTTTTACAGGGGGTCCCCAGGGTCAAGCTACAGGAACCAGCCCTGGTGGTAAGTGCAAACAGTGTGGGTAATTGCCTGGTGAATAACGGTCATTGTGAAAGTAATTATTGTATATCGTTCAGGTCACTCGAAAGGAAAAAGGGGGGTTACAGTGTCCTGGAGGGCTGTGCCCAGGTTAGCTTGACCACTAACAACCCTGACCTCCGGGTGGAGGCACCTGTTTCATTACCCAGGCCTCTTAACCTACTAGCCAAGCAGGCAGAGGTAGTAGCCCTTGGGATAGCACCACCTAGGGGTTACATGATTAATTGTTGGCACGCACTTGTTAGTCCCAAAAAATCAGTTCTACAACACTGGGTACCCAGGATGTTATACTGGCTAGCCAGAGAAGTTGTCTGGGGTTGGCCGGCATTGCAGCTGATGTTGGGGCCCTTGATGGAAAGAAAAGGCAGTTAGCATGAAAACTGAATGTTGATTATTTGTAATCCTGGCCGGTTGGCCCAGTCTACTGTAACCCAAAAGTTTACTGAAGCAATCAGATGGCACCACAAGTATCTGAATGATTTGTTGTAGGGAGCTACCCTGAGTTTACTCACGCTACCAGTTGTCTGTGGTGTTGCTGGTGACATGGAGACCTTGTGTAGACCACCAATGAGCACGAAGAAACAGGGTCGACTCAACACACCTCCACTTCATGGCCTTTCCTTCCAGGTGGCTGCAACCTGTAAGTTGTCTCTGTGCAGGGACTGAATCCCCAAACCCGGTTTCTCACCAAGGACAGTCTCTGGTGCAATACAGCTGGTCTGGGCCGAGCTGGCAAAAGCCCAGGTGTGATGAATACTCTGGCACAGTTCAGTTTGTTTTACAGGTGAAGCCTCCAGCTGGCATAACAATCTGATCATGGACAAAAAGGCTTCGACCTACAATGAACATTCAGTACATTTAACAAGAACAGCATGAATTTCTTCCAACAGATTCAGATACAGTCCAGTTGCTATTGCAGTCAATTCACTGAGCAAACCTCTTAATCCAGTGTTAGTCTCTTACATCCTCTGGGCTGATCGCTTCACAGCAGCCTAAAGTCAGTCCAACACTCAAGCAGTACTTTTAAACATCTCTGGGCTTCTACCACAGTTTCAGTCTCAAGTCAGGTTATCTTGATCACTACAATCAGGCAGTCCAATGTTGGAGCACAGTGGCAGGGAGGCAAATTAGGCTTCTTCCCTCTGATACACTTGAGCTCTGGGTAGGAGCAGATCCTCGAGAGCAAGAGCTGCTCACTCTTCAAGCTCCAGCTCCAACTGACCTCCTGTCTCTACCAGTTCTGGGATTTCCCAGGGAATCCTGAGTTCTGGATGTCTGGGGAAAGCTGCCAGTCACAGTTCGGTTACCCCCCCTTTAGTTCAGTTTAGGCACCAACCTAAAAACTACAAAAACTACTGTTTTTCCTTCCCACGATGCATGTGAGCTAAGGACTCATTTTAGGTCCCCTGAGTCCCATTGGTCCAATTACTCAAAGTCCTGGACCTAACATGGTGGCCCTCATTTAGGAGGGCAATGTTTCAAAGGAAGCAGGTTAGACAAACCTCTCTAATTTAAACTCAGTAGCAGGACAGAAACAGATAATCACAGTAATAGTTAGAGCTCCCTCTGCTTTAACATCGACTGCAGAGTGAAGCAAATTAAAGTCGAGTCTGGTTGGTTGCAAGCCCAAAACCACTCGGACCCAGCCAAGACCATCCACTAAACACACATTGGCTGGATTCTTAAAGGGATAGGCATGGAGGCACAGCATGACACTCTCACGTGAATCAAACAGAAGCAAACAAATAATCTTGGATCTATTACCTCTACAGGAAGTCAGCCTGCCAGTGGGTGTAGAAGGAGCCCAGGAAGACAATAAGGTAAACCCCAAATTGGTAAGGGGGAAGTTACACAAAGGTATTGAGGGAGCTCAGGGAAATACTGGATGCACCACTGACAGTTCTATTTAAACAGCCCACTGAGAATTGGAGTGGTCCTGGAGGACTGGAGGAGGGTGGATGTAGTCTAACTACACAAAAGTGGTAGCAGGGAGGAGGGCTGGCAATTATAGGACAATCAGCCTGACATTGGTGGTGGGAAAGTTAATGAAATCACTGCTGAAAGAAAAGATAGTGGAATATTTTCTAACCAGTGGGTTAAAAGATCCAAGGCAACATAGTTTCCAAGGGGTGAGGTCCTGTCAGACAAATCTTATAGATTTCTTTAAATGGGTGACCAAGGAACTAGACCAAGGTGGAGCAGTGGACATGATCTCCCTAGATTTCAGTAAGGCGTTCAACACCGTTCCACATAGAAGACTAGTAAGTGAGTTGATAGCTTAGGAGTGGGTTCAAAGGTGGTAAACTGGATAAGAGATTGGTTAGATGATAGGCAACAGAAGGTGGTGGTAAACAAAGTTCACTCCAAGGAAGGGAGGGTAGCCAGCTGGGTGCCTCAGCGATCAGTGCTGGGACTGGTTCTCTTTAAAGTCTTTAAGTGACATTGCAGAGGAGCTGGAAGGGAAGGTCTACCTCTTTTTGGATTAAACCAAAATTTGCAATAGGGTGGACACTCTGGGGTGGTGGAAAGAGACCTGAGAAAACTAGAGGAGTGGTCAAGTTATGGCAGCTGGCTTTCAATGCGAAAAAGTGGAAAATGGTGCACTTAGGGCACAGAAACCCAGGTGTAGTACAAAATGGGTGGAGTGCTATTGACAGCCACCAAGCAGGAAAGAAACCTGGGGTAATCATATCAGATGTTCCAAACATAGGTGGTGTTGCCTCTGTATAGATTCAGGTGAAGACCGCACCTAGAGTGTTGTCCTGTTCTGGAAACCACGTCTTCAGAAGGACAAAGATGGAGTGGAAGCCATCCCGGGGAGGGCAATTAAAATGGTGCAGGGTCGGCATCAAAAGCCCTATAAGGAGAGACTAAAGGACCTCAATATGTACATCCTGGAACAGAGGAGGGAGAGGGGAGATGTGATAGAGACCTTTATTTTTTTTAATTGTATTTTATTAGATTAAGAAAATTCCAGATATTATTTCATTATACAGATACTTGGCCTCAACATTTGGCCTAGTTTTTCTTTTTTCCTTACAGTTCATTTCCAACTTTACCTCAATTTTTCTGTCAACATCTATCTCTCTGATAACATTTTTCTTCCCTGCCTTCATCCCCTCTGAGCAAGCTGCTATTTGATGCCTTATACTACATTACTTGTTATCTCTTTGGGACACCATTACGATGTCCAGAATATACAGACTCCCCTTATCTATCAGTGGAGGATCACCTGGGTAGGGCATCTATGTATGAGTATTCAAGATATATAAAGAAAACAAATTTGTTGACTATTGGATCCACCCACTTCACATTGTCCCCTGGAGGTACCTTACCATCTTCTCTGGCTAGTTAGGTAGTGCTTTGAAAGAACCATAACTGCACCTCCAGATCTCCTAGGCATTCTTTGGAGTGTGGTGGACCTCTCGTCACCCAGATCCTAAGCCTGTGGGATAAAAATAAAGATTCTCAAATGAAAGCAGATAAGCCTCCACCGATATAACCCTTGCGGTTGGGTCTTAGTTGTGTGGTTCTGTCCCCGTCTACTCATTTCAAGGTACCTGTCCTTACACGTCTCCTTTATTCCTCCTTCATTTCACCTTACCCTAGTTGACAGATGTTGTCCATTTGTGTTAGATCCTTAAATTCTAGTCTTTCTTGAGCTTTCATCTATCGTCCGGCTTCACATCTTATTAACAAGCAAAAGAACATTAACAATTAACTATAATGACAGAGCTGTTTGTCTTCTATTAAAGTCTCATTTCTAGTTTTCTCCTCTCTCTCTTTACCTTTATTCATATAATAGTTGTTCTAACACTGGGGTCCCCTCTAGGTTTTCTATTAGGTGTACAAAGGGTAACCATCTAGTATTAAATGTGTCTGTTCACAGGTTCTGCCTGGCTGTCATTTCTTCCATTATTTTAATCTTTTTACAGTTTGCTAACCAATGATTCAGACCTGGAGGTTGCGCTGACATCCATTTTTGTGTGATAGCCTTGCAGGCAGTGGCTATTAAAATGTTGTACATGTAACGCTTTGCTCCACCTTTCCCTCTTATTGGACATAAGCCTCCCACCATATGCATCACTGTCAGTTCCTGATGTATTTCCAACGTCTCATTAATTTTTCTGTGATTTTCTTCCAGAACCCTTGTATGATGGTACACTCCCAGAAGATGTGCAGTGTTTTTCCGCTTTACCACATTGTCTCCAACACTGATCTGTAGAGCTATTACCCATATATTTGGATTTGTCTGGTGTGATGAAAACCTTGTTAGGAGTTTCCAACAGAACTATCTCAGCTCCCTGATGAGGTTGTGTGATGTACCCCTGCCAGATTCGCTACCATTCTACCTCTCTTACTGTCTCCCCATCTCCTGAACCCATTTTGTTGGATTTCCTCTACTCCTCTTTTCCCATGTCCTTGTTTAGCTCCAAATATAACTGTGATACTCCTCTTTGGCCATGTGTGTTTGTGTTAACATCCTGATCATATTAACTAACAGGCATTGCACCCGTCTCTTCCCTGTCCTTTTCTTTAGATTGTATATATGATCTCACTTGTAAGTACCTAAAGAAATGTGTTTGTGGTAAACCATATTCCCCCTGTAAGTGTTCAAAAGTCTTTATTCCACTCCCCCTTGGAACTATGTAGTGTATTGTAGTCCTTGCCTGGCCCATTCTCAATGTGTGGTCAGTGTATCCTGGTATGAAATGGGGATCTTTCCATATTGGAACCCATTCCCCTTGAGTCTGATGTATTCGTTGTTGTTTTTTTATTGTGAGCCAGTTTGTATATGCGTGTTTAGTCCATCTGTTGGGTAATTGTCCCAGGTCCCCATTATTCACAATATTATATGCCAGCATGTCTAAATGTTTTACCCCATTTATGTTCATTTCTATGTCCCTCTAGACTGGTTCTTGTGAAATATTTGAAATGTCAATCAGTGGGATCAACTGGGCTGCTCTATAATATGCATGCATGTTCAGTACTCATACCCCCACTTTGTTTCTCCTCTCTGTAGTATCCTATTGCATCCTAGGCCTTTTCCTATCCCAGATAAATTTTCTCAGCACTCCTGTTAATTCCTTTCAATCTCTGCTTGGTACTTCCAGGGGTAAGCATTGATGTAGACATAAAAATCCTGGTAGCACGTTCATCTTTATAGAGTTAATTCTGTCACTGAAAGATAGTGGAAGCAGGGCCCATCTTTTAATATCAGCAAAGACCGTGGTTGTCAATTTACCCTAATTTGCCATGTAAAGTTTGCTAAGATGTTTTGATATTTGAATACCCAAATATCTTACCTGACCCTGGTTCCGTCTTCCTGGTAACATTTGTTTCAATTCTTTACTCAGTTCTCCACTTATTTTTATTATTTCTGTTTTAGCGATATTCATTTTAAAACCTGAAATTTCCCCATATACTCTTTCCAGTTCCAGGAAGGTCCCTAAGTTTTCTTTAGGATGTCTCATATAGAGTACTGTGTCATCTGCATACGTGGAGACCTTGCTCTCCACTCCTCCCACCACTACCCCCTGAATTGTACTTTGTCTGATCTCTTCAGCAAAGGGTTCTATACTGATAGTGAACAGGAGGAGTGATAGTGGGCACCCTTGCCGTGTCCCCCTTTCAATATTAAATTGGCCTGATAATGTACCATTCACCTAACCCTAGCCACAGGACCTTGATACATGAGGTCAATTATCTCTATAAATTTCTCCCGAAACCCATTGACTTCAAAGTGCTTTTTTAGAAATATTCAATTTAGCCTATCAAATGCTTTTTCTGCATCAATTAATGTTGCAGTTTGCAGATCCTTATTTTTTTGCCCTCTTCTATAATATTTAACATTCGCCTAACATTATCTGTGAGGTGCCTCCCTGGAATAAATCCCATTTGGTCCGGGTGTATTATGGACTGTATCACTTTTTTTTTTATATACTTTCTTTTTATCCCACCTGACTGCCCTCTCTTTCCACTCATTCAGACCTGATCATCCCCCCGACAGCACCCCCACGAAGTCTGCCCCCTAGAGTACTAGGCATCCTCCATATCCCTTTCCTCACTCCTCTCTTAGGAGTGTCTGCACAATAGGGTCTGCCCATGGGTAGGTAATCGGAGGCTTAGATTTGTCATCATCTAGGACCGAGAAGGGTTGTTTTTTCAGTTTTCCTCCCTTACCCACCCTAGATCCCTCCTCCCCTGAGGGCATCGGCATGCAGGACGAGAGTCCAGAAAGACGACGTGCTGATGCATGCTGTTGTCAAGTGCCCACGATGTCCTCCCCTCCCCAACTCCGGAGAGCTGCCTGTGCCCTGATGTCCATGCTTCCACAGGCATAGCAACATCGGATGCTTAAAGGCACCCCAGGATCCCACCCCAGGAGGAGGAGAGCATCCGTTGGGACACTCGATCCTCCCCTCCGACCCCCGGCGGCCTGAGTCCGTTCCTGATCCCGGGTTGCCAGTGTGGTGCGAGGTGTGGCATCCAGCACTTCAACCCTCAGCACCACTGGGCCGGCAACTGTATCACTTTTTATAATCTTGTAGCCATTATTTTAGAAAATATTTTGAGGTCCTGATTTAATAGGGAGATTGGACGGTATGATTCGCACATTTCTCTATTCTTCCCTTCCTTCCCTAGCACTGATATCATGGCCTCTTTCTACATCTGCAGGATGACCCTTTTCTTTTGGCAGCGTCTCAATAGGCTTTCTAGTATAGGGGTTACCTGCTTATTAAAGGTCTTATAGACATTTGAACTAAAACCATCTTGCCCTAGTGCCTTGTTTGTTTTCAGATCCCTAATTGTGTTGTACACTTTCATGTTGCTAACTGATTCTTCTAGAGTGGCTGCTGCCTCCTCTGTTAATTTTGGTAGTTTTAATGTCTCTAAGAAGCATGCTGTTCTTTCTTGCACCAGTCCTCTTCTTTGTCCTCTTTGTATAAGTCTTGTAATATTCAACAAATTTATCTGCAATCTGATTTGCTTCTGATCTGTAGCTCTGTGTTCTGGTGTGATCTTTGATTTTAACTATTGTCCTGTCTGCCTCTCTTTTTGAGTCTATATGCTAACAATGCTACTGCTGCCCTCCCCTGTTTCATAATAACTATGTTCTGTGTATCTTTATTGACCTTCTATCTTTCTATTCATGATATCCTGTATTTCTTGTTTTGTCTTTTATAAGTTTTGCATTTTATCTTGAGATGGTTTCTGTTTGTTTTCTGATTCTAACAGTTTTCATTTATTTTCCAGGTTCTCCTGTATCACCTGCCTCTGTTTCTTTTTGTTGAATGCCTGACTAATGATGTGCCCCCTGAGGACCGCTTTCATAGCGTCCCATACCACCTGTTTCCCCTATGATTTTTTCCTTGAATGCCTTATCATTTAATAAAGAATTGTTGAACCTCCATAGTGTTTGTCTCTTTGTCTGTGACGTGGACAGAGTGATTGATATCGGGGCATGATCAGAGATTATCATCCGGTGAATTTCACCGGTGCTCACCTTATATGGATCCACTTTGTGGGTGAGAAACATATCTATTCTCAAATAATTTTGATGTGGGTGAGAAAAGAAAGCATAATCTCTCTAATTCTCATGCTGCTCCCTCAGACATCTGTTAATCCCTGCTCCTGCATGCAGTTTCTTAGCATTTGCTGGTAGCTTTGTTTGTCTGGGCATTGATTGGATGTCCTATCATTCCTTGGGTCTATTACACAGTTAAAGTCCCTCCCACAATTACTTGTCCCCCTGCAGCAGTCCGATTTTCTGAAACAGGTTTTGAATAAAAGCTGAGGCATTACTTTAAGGTGCATACACGTTCACTAAGTGAATCTGCTGGTCCTGTATTTGTCCTGACAGTATAATCCACCTTCCCTCCTGGTCCACTTCCCTGTGCTGTCCACAAATCCTAAGCCTTTTCTGATTAAGATTGCCACGCATTCTTTTGCTGTCAGATGCGATGATGAGTACACCTCGCCTACCCATTTTCTTCCGAGCTTAGCATGCTTCCCTTCGGATAGATATGTCTCCTGTATAAGTGCTATGTCTCCCTGCAGTTTTTTCACTTCTGAGAGCATTTTTACGTTCACTTGTGCGCATGGGCAAGGAACATTTTGGGAGAGTAGCACACTTGGAGGTGTGCCTCTCCCATCCAATGTACTGCTCCCTTGAGCAGGCGTGGCGGTCCTGCACCAATGGGTGCAGGAGCTCAGTATGACAGCGGTGTTCCTCTGCTTCAAAGGAAAGCACCGCCTGCATACTGAGCGCTGCGTCCCCTCATGCGCATGCGCCCCCTCCGCCACATCACACCGCCCCCAAAGCTGTACACGCCTGGGAGCTCACTCCAGTGTGGCAACGCTGTTTGCCAACGGGGTGCCCAATTCCCCGTCGGCTCCACGCCCCCAAACCATCCTGCTGCCATGCTGGGAGCCCATCCAGCATGGCAAACATCGCGTTTGTTTTGCCGACAGAAATTTGCCCAATCCCGTTGGCTCCTTGGCCCCACATCTTCTGCCACACTGAGGCCCATCCAGTGTGGCAAGCGTCCGCCGTCTTTTTTTTTTAAACCTGTAAAATAAAGCGGTCCCAGGCGAGTCTCCCAGCCCCCACAACCCGCACCCACCACTGCGCATCCAGCCTCCCCACACCCCCACCCCATACTTACCTCCGGACCCGCGACGATCTGGTGGACCGGGAACACTTCTGCACTCTTCAAAGCCAACTGCGAACTGAGGAATGCCGGTAAGCTGTATAATGGGCTAGATAGGGGGTTTCAACTTATTGCATATCTCAGTCATTTTTGGAATTTTGCCAAATTTTCAACATGGGTTTTGGGACCCCTTCTCACAGATACTGTCACTGTCATGCGTTATTCGGGCCCGAAGGGTGATTTGTCAGGCACTGTGCAGTCACCTGCAGATCACCCTTTGGCCTCAGATAATCGCCATGTAGTGTTACATCGATCATGAAGAATGCTGTATTAAAGTAAAATTCATAAAAATACCTGTTTCTGACGTCGTTCGCGCAGTTCCTCATGAGCTCGTAAGTTCATGAATTTTTCAATATTTTTCACTCCAGATTTTCAACATTACCATTTTATCACCTTCTTGTATGAGCTGACGGCTGTCATTTTCACATCTCACCCAAAACGTGTTTCCGCCCATGCTTAGCGCACAATACCGGCGCGGTCGGTGTCGCGAAATCAATGTATGGAACACATTAAGAAAATCACAGTGACACTGTTCATGAGCACAGGTCTTAAAATGGCTATGTTGAAAATTTAGTGCAAAAATTCAAAAATGACTGTTTTACGAGCGTGCGTTGCGCAGTTCCTACGCAGGCTCATAAGTTCATGGATTTTTCAATATTTTCACTCCAGATTTTCAACATTGCCATTTTACCACACCTCCTCATGAGCAGTATAGCTGTCATTTTTCACATCCTGCCCAAAATGTGTTTCTGCCCATGTAGCGCACAATGGCGCAGTCGGTGTGTGAACTCAATGTATGGAACACATTAACAAAATCACAGTAACACTGATCATGTGATCATGAGCAGAGGTCTTAAAATGGCTGTGCTGAAAATTTGGTGAAAAATTCCTAAAATGACTGTTTTATGAGTCTGCGTTGTGCAGTTCCTACGCACGCTCGTTAGTTTGTGAATTTTCAATATTTTCACTCCAGATTTTCAACATTGCCATTTTACCACACCTCCTTATGAGCACTGCAGCTGTCATTTTCCATATCTTGCCCAAAATGTGCTTCCGCCCATGTGGCGCACAATGGCACAGTCAGTGTCACGAACTCAGTGTATGGGACACATTAAGAAATCACAGTGTCACTGTTCATGAGCAGAGATCTTAAAATGGCTATGTTGAAAATTTAATGAAAAAAAATCCTACAAATAACTGTTTCTGACGTGCGTTGTGCAGTTCCTCATGCGCTTTCGTAAGTTTCGGCAATTTCAATATTTTCCTCCAGATTTTCAACATTGCCATTTTACCACACCTCCTTTGAGCAGTACAGCTGTCATTTTCACATCCTGCCCAAAACGTCTTTCCCCATGTAGTGCACAATGGCACAGTCGGTGTTTGAAATCAATGTATGGGACACAGTAAGAAAATCACAGTGACACTGTTCATTAGCAGAGGTTTAAAATGGCAATATTGAAATTGGTAAAAATTCTAAAAATGACTGTTTTACAAGTGTCGTTGCACAGTTCCCACCTGCCTGTAGGGTTTGCGAATTTTCAATATTTCCTCCAGATTTTCAACATTGGCATTTTACCACACACTTCCTTATGAGCAGTGCAGCTGTCATTTTTACATCCTGCCCAAAATGTCTTTCCCCAATGTAGTGCACAATGGGGCAGTCGGTGTGCGAAATCAATGTATGGGACACAGTAAGAAAATCACAGTGACACTGTTCATTAGCAGAGGTTTTAAAATGGCAATGTTGAAAATTTGGTGAAAAAATTCCTAAAAATGACTGTTTTACAAGTGTGCGTTGCACAGTTCCACACGCTCGTAGGTTTGCGAATTTTCAATATTTCCACTCCAGATTTTCAACATTGGCATTTTAACACACTTCCTTATGAGCAGTGCAGCTGTCATTTTTTACATCCTGCCCAAAACGTGTTTCCGCCTATGTAGCGCACAATGGGGGTAACAAAAAGGTCATGCTGACAATTTATTGTGCAAATACCAGCAATCGCACAGGGCATTAGGGTAAAGCACCATACATGCCAAACACCACCGTAAATACCTGCAAGTTTAACGTTCGGCATTGTCAAATGCTTGTTGTTCACTTTACTACAGAATTTATTCCTTTGCATTAAGGAAATTATAGTTAGCTTACCCATTGTTTTTTGAGTATTCTAGGTTTCCTACCTGTTTCCCCTGACCAATCTTGGGGTCAATTCACTGACAAGAATACCAGCTCTGCCATTTGGAGCTTCAACAGCTGTAACCATAACAAAATCAACATAACTTGCATAACTATACACACCATTATTCTGTCTGAGGAAGAGATAATTCCTTCTCTGTTAACCATTCTTTACTCCTGCTCTTCCTTCCTTCAAGGTGACTTGAGGATTATCTGGGACCCTTTACAGTGCCCTCTGCTTGGGTGTATTTTGCCCCAAGCTGCGATCATGCTGTTTTGGTGAACTTGGCCTATCCTTTCTCAAGATGGTCAATAAATCCTTCAGTCGTGAGACCAATAAACCCATTCCTGGCTTGCCCCCCGCCATTTAAGGTTAATTCTAATTCCTTTCCTGCCATCCAATTGCCACTATTCCAGTTTTTCCCCTCCCTTCTGAGGTTATTCTTTCCCTGTTTTCCTCCCTCCCCATGCCCCATTTGTGACCACCACCTCCTTGGATCCTTACTGGGGGTTCACATTCCCTGTTCCTTGTTGATTTGTCGTTCCCCATTCCTCAGAATCTTACTACTGGTTAACCCCCCCCCTTTTCCCAGTCAGTTACTTATTCTTCATTCCAAGTTCTTCAGTGGCAATGGGAGTGAAGTGATTTCTGGTTCCTCAGACCCCTCTTTGTGCTCCCCAATCAGGCCTCATCTTCTTTGGTACAATGTCCACTACATTAAAAAGGAAAGAACAATTTGAGCCAATGAGTCCTAGTCTTGCCTCTTCTAGTTCAAGCTCCTTCACCCAGTCTCCTTCCACCACCCTTGATCAAATTACCCTCCTCTTAGTCCCCCCTTAAAATGCCTTCAAATCCCAATCAAGCTTTGTTCACAACCCTGTCCCTCCTCTCCTATCCCCATCCCTCCAGCTAATTTTCTTCCTCCCATTCCCTGCAAGGAACTGGTGTTGCCCTGCTATATATGCTGTGTGTTTCATCTTACCCAACCACCCCTCTCTTCTGCTCCTTCTTCCCTTACCCCTTCCACCTCCTTCTTCCTTTTTTTAAAGCTCTGTCCCTCATTATCTAATCCCTCACCAATTAATTGCTGTCTGCTTGAGCTAGACTGCTCAACCTTCCTTCCCATTGATATCTATATTATAAACCTCTTTTTTCCCAGAAAAAGAGGAGGGCAATAATGCTGTTTTGTTTGCCCAGAAGTTGTTTGAGCAGATTGCCGTTCCCTCTCCTTTTGGACCCTTGTATACATTGGAAAGGGCTCACCGTGTGTTGTGCCTGATTCCTGCTCCTGGCCAGCAACTCCGGTCCCTGATGGTCAAGCTTCTAACTTTCAGGAAAAACAGTTCCTACTATTGAAGATTAAAGAGCTGGAACAAGTACTTTGGGAAGGCAGAAAACTCGTGACTTCCGAGGATCTCCCGACTCTGATGCGCCAGAGAAGGGTGCTTTTCACCCCATCGTAACCAAGCTTATAGCGGCAGGAATAAAATTCTGAATGGGGTATCCTGCTCGTTTTCAGGTGTTAATCTTGGGAGTATGGGTATCCTTCGATGAAGTCGAACCCGCTATGAAAGCGCTACAGAAGGAGTATCCCGACCTTTTCAAGCCAAGTTGAAGTAACAGGAAAGCCATTGTTGTCTCAGGGGAATGCATTTTGGATCGGAGAAGTTATGGCAAAGAAGAACATGAGTGACTTAACTTCTGCCTCACTAAATTTGGTGTTGTTACCCTAATGTTCGTTATCTGGTTTCCTTTCTTTATACGGACTTTTAGGAGCTGACAACTGTTCACCGAGTTTGGAATTTTCAGGGGGGATCCTTTTCAACTGGAATGAAAACTGGGGGTAATTCTGGCCTTATTCTCCCGGGTGGGTGGCGGTTTTGCATTCTGGTCCATCATCTGGCCAGGGAATTATTTTTATTATTGGATGTTGTTCAATTCTCTGCGAGGCTATACTATGATGCTGGGGCTTAGGTAATGCTAATGGTGGTAGTTACTAAGCAGTTGCGACAGATCACTATGGCAACACTAGAGGGCATTCCTTAGCTGCGTTGACACGTACAGATGGGTACAACCCATAATTTGGATAATCCGGATATTTTATACTCAGTCACAAGTACTCACCCTATTAATGTTATTACGACAATTTTGGATTGGGCAGAGAATGGAGTTCGGATACAGGAAAGTAGCTTCATAGCATAGCCCCCTTTTGCATCTTAGAGACTTGTGTGTATTAGTGTTTGATTAATGTGAGGTAATGCCTCTGGTTTACTTACGAGGACACAAATTTTCTTGAGGTTTTACTTTACATCCTGACTGGGTACAACTGCCTCATCAGGCTTTGGGGTGGCGGAGGGAGAGCTGGGGACTGTAGCAGGACTAGCTGTACTGCATAACAATGATAGGAGAGAGACAAAGTAAGGCATCCCGGTACAAGTTGTTTGTTTATTGTTTACATGGTGCACTTATGGGGAGGAGGGTGGGAGGAGGATTTTATCCACTAGGTCTGTATTACCAATGCTAAGGTGGCTTTGGCTAAAACAAGTATCGCTCGTTGCAGAGTACAGAATTTAGCGGGTTCTTGAACTGTTACAATGGCAAACAGGGTAAATGTCACGACGTGGAACATCAGAGGGGCAGGAATAAAAAAAGCAATACCAGGTTTGCATCATTTAAAACTAATAAACATAGATATCGCGTATCTCCAGGAAACACATCTGTTGGACACTGAGGCATCTCAGCTCCGGAAACTCCAATTTGGTCAATTTTTTAGCACTGAGGGCTCCTCCAATAGTTGTGGGGTAATGATTCTTATTCACAGGAAAATCCTTTTTAACACAATTAAGATAGTTAAAGACCCGGGGGTAGGTATATTCTCGAGCACGGTTTACTTTATAATAAGGAAGTCATTTTAGGCAGTATCTACGGCCCTAACCAGGATAGCTCTGAATTCTTCATTCAACTAGCACTAGTCCTGCAGGCATTTATCTCTATTCCCATGATTATTGGGGGAGATTTTAATTTAGTACTCAATCAGGTTATGGACCGGTCCAGTTCTCAGAAAACTAGTTTTTCTCCAGGCCAGCGGGCTTTCAGGGAATTTCTCGCTCAACTTGGATTGTGTGACATTTGGTGGGTGTTGCACCCCCAGGACAGGAAATATACCTTTTTTTCCTCTGTACACTCCTCCTCTTCGAGGATAGATTACCTATTTCTGTCCCATTCCCTGCTTCCTGCTACACTTGACTCCTCAATTTTGCCTGGAGTTCCCTCAGACCATGCCATAGTTTCCTGCTGGATAACAATGGTATTTCTTCCGAACAGGACCCCCAGATGGAAGTTAAATGATTTACTGCTTAAAGATGCTTCTCTTATGAAGCAGATACAAGACCAGATTGAACTCTTTTATCATTCTAACAAGACAAAGAACCTCTGTGCGCAAACACCGAGGCAAGGGTTACCCCAAAGGGCATTTGGCTTGGAAGCCAAGTTTCAAGAAAATACAAAATCACACATGCCAACACAATGCAAAGCATCATGGGCTGCATATGCAAATCACCACAGAATGTTATGCTGGTCCAACTTTAAGCAGAATTGCATGGTGCCGAAAGGCCTCTCACACAGTTTGCAAAGGGTGCTAACAGAATAGCTTCTGAAGCTATTCTGTTAGCACCCTTTGCAAACTGTGTGAGAGGGCCTTCGCACCATGCAATTCTGCTTAAAGTTGAACCAGCATAACATTCTGTGGTGATTTGCATATGCAGCCCATTCTAACAAGGACACCTCAAACAGGCCCGACCTATTATGGGGAGACTTTACATGATACCAGAGGAATCTTAATCAGCATGCACATACAGGAAAAAGGCTTCCAACATTAGGCTGTCCCAATTGCTTGACCAAATTAAAACTTTAGAAGATGATCCTTCCTTCCCAGCGCAGAGAATAATCGTCAGGAGTTAATCAAATTGAGACCGATATATGGAACTCCTCAGGGAAAGGATCGATTATCACATATTAAAATTACGCTTCATATACTGACCAGGGGAAAAGGCAGGTCGGCTCTTAGCTCTCAGGGTTAAACAAATGGAAACAGCCTGCTATATCACCTCCATACGGTCTTTGCATGATAATTCCCTTAAAACCCATCCCTTGGAAATTATAAAAGAATTTACTAATTATTATAGGAGTTGTACAGTCCCTTGTCCACTCCCCCAATGGCCCAACAAATTCAGGGTTTTTTACAGGACTCACATTTACCTCAACTTTCTAAGGAGCAACAGGATGCTCTGCTGGCTCCAATAATTTTGGATGAAATTTCCACGGTTATTAAAACCCTCTCAATTAACAAAATGCCAGGTCCCGATGGATACTCAGCTTTATTTTATAAAAAGTTTCAAGCCCAATTAATACCAATGCTCCTTCCCCTGTATAAGCACATCCTATCGGGTCAGAAACTGATACTGCTATTCGAGGTTCTAATCATTTTGATCCCAAATCGGTAAACCGCTGGATTATGTTCTAAGTACCGCCTAATTGCTAATAAATCAGGACATCAAGATCCTGTCTAAACTTTCAGCGAATCATTTGGAAAAGGTAATGGACAGCCTGATAGGGTCAGAACAAACGGGGTTTTTGAAGGGGAGATCCTCGGCAGATCACTTAAGAACTCTTTCGCATGTCTTCTCGGTGTCCAGGGACGCACCTTATCCCACTGTTTTAATATCCCTGGATGCTGAGAAGGCATTTGACAGGGTACACTGGGAATATCTCTTTCAGGTCTTAGAGAATTTTGGTTTCCCTCCAGATTTTATTAATTGGATCGCGATTATATAAATTTCCTCTGCCGGGTCTCGGGATGGAGTCATCTCGGAAAGTTTCACTTCCACACAGGTACCAGGCAGGGTTGCTCCCTGTCACCATTATTATTTAATTTGTATCTCAAATCATTAATTAGAAGGCTGCAAAACTGTCCGAATATCCAAGGGATCCCTATTTTTCCCTGCGAAGTTAAGGTATCCACTTATGCGGATGACCTTCTCCTGCAGCTCTCCGATCCAGGAAGATCTATTCCATATATACTGGATATTATTGCCTCTTTTGGCAGTATTGCTAATTACAAGCTAAATATTGGTAAAATTACGGTATTCCCCCTAAACCATAAACCCTTTAGGTCCGAGATTGAGGCTTATGGACTGAAGTGGCAGCAAGATTCTCTCCGATATTTGGGAGTAGAACTTGCCCGCAGCGTAATCAAGTTATTAGGTTGAATTTAGACACCTTGGTGAATAAAGTGGCTCAAGATTTAAATAGATGGGCTTCCCTTACCATCTCACTGTGGGCGAAAATAATCCTCATTAAAATGAATGTATTTCCCCGATTATTATATCCCCTATCCATGCTTAATATTTGGCTCCCTATATCCAGGTTTAAGAAATTACGATCTTTGTTTATTAAATTCCTGTGGTCTAATAAGTCCCCCCGAATAGCTTATCACACCTTGGTGGCCCCCAAGAACAAAGGAGGCTTAAGATTGCCCAATGTACTTTTGGGCTGCCCATATTAACAAGTACATGAGATGGATATTGCAGGGAGTCCCAGGTAAGGCCCCGGCGTGGCTTCAGATTGAATGAGAACTTTTACGTTCACATGGTTTAAACCCCATGGGTTTGTTGCATGTCAGGGAGAGCCTCCTGCCAGTAAAGCTCAAAAGCTCGATAATTTACACTTCACTTAAAATCCATACACAGGTCTGTAGATTCCTTAAATATAACCACTTCAAGGATCTTAGTCAACCTATTGTAGGCAATCTCAATCTTAAAATTTGAGCAAACCAATCTCCCCATTCTGGCTCTCAATACCCTCGGATCGGAAGTCTCTAGTCTTATAGATGAAAACTATAGATGGATGTCTAATCAGGAAATTATAGACAAGCTTGGTATCTCTAGCAGACATACTTTTCAGGTTATTCAACTTAGGCATGTTTTAACAAGTTTCTTGACGTTCATCTCAGACAGACCAGTCTAAGCCTTCCATGGAATTCACTACAATAAGTGGTGGCCCTAGGGCGGTAGCTAAGATTTATAACATCTTGATTGGTTGGAACTCACCAGATCACTGCGGATCAACAGATCTGTGGGGATCTTTTTTCCCCGGGCAGGCGATTAACTGGTCGTCTATCTGGGACACCTCCCACAAATTCATCAAACAGGATAGGTTAAGGCTAATGCAACTTTTTATATTGCATAACGCTTATTATACACCCTGCAAATTGGTGAAGCAGAGACTTAAGGTTTCCAATATTTGTGTGAGGTGCCAGCAGGAGGAGGGTAATTTACTTCATATCTTCTGGGACTGCCAGAAGGTGGCCCCATTGTGGAGTAAGATTATGCAATCTGCAGATTCCTCTTGGGCCTGGAGGAACTATTCACCCCCCAAATTTGCCTCCTAGGTGACTTATCTGGAATTAGAGTTAGCAACCGGAAATATCATATTACTCTCATTGCTGTGTCAGTCAAGAAGTTGGTGTTAAGACATTGGCTTGACCAGCAAGAAATCGCCTATGAAGAATGGTTAATGGAAATTTTCGGTAACTTGCGTACCGAGAAAACTATTGCTAATCTGAACAATACAATGTCCAAGTTTAATAAGATATGGGACCCTTTTTATACTCTCTATTCACTGTAGGTTAATTAAAAGGGATACGAGTGATATAGGATTAGACAATCAATCTCGACAGAACAAATCTTAGCAGGACACGAGGTTTATACACTTTCAACCTACTGGATAAGGATATGCGGGGAAGAGAGGAGGGAGGGGAGGGGGTTTAATGGAAGGGGGGGCAGCAGATTCACGTATAAGCAACATTGTATAGAAATGATTTGTTTGTATGTATATCTGCCTGAGTTGTATCACGGGTAAAATGATCAATAAACTTTAAATTTAAAAAAATAAATAAATAAATAAATAGACTTCTTTTGGTTTTTTTGTTAAATGATAAAAGTAAGTTCACAGTTCTTTTGGCGGAGTGCCTCATCTCTTCTGTGATGACTCTCCTCTTCTCTCTTCCTCTGCACCTATCGAGGATGATTTCTGGAGCTGCATAATATCTTTCTGCAAGTGCACAGGAAAGTCCGTTTCCAGCCATGGTCTTTTTCCTCTATGTCCCATCTGGTTCTATGTTGGCTGTTATAGCTCCTTCTCTAGTTTCTCCATTTCAAAATTTGTACACGGGATTCCACACTTCATGAGTTGCGATGCCACTGCTGCCACATTTTTGTATCCCTGGACCCCTTTCTCCATGAATATTCGCAGCCTTGCTGGAAAAAGTACCTGTGCTTTTATATTTTGTTTTTCCCTGAGCTGCTTCACGATGTTGCGAGCACCCTGCATCATAGCCTGCAGTAATGGAGAGAAGTCCTGCTCGAAATACACAGGCTGGCCATCGAACACAGTTCTGCCTGCTTCCAAGCTGTCATCAAAATTGTATCTTTGGCTTGGAATTTCAAAAATCTCACAATTATGGATCAGGGTCGAGTGTTGCCATCTTTAGGTTTTGGTCCCAATGACATTGTGTGCTCTCTCCATGATCAAATACAGATTTTCAGGCAGTTTCAGCATTGAAGAAAGCAGGTGTTTATAAAGTCAATCATGTTCTCGAAGGGTCCTCTTCTCCTTCCCTGACCACATGCAGTCTCAGGTTATTTCTTCTGCCCTGATTTGGCATCTTCCTTGAGATTCTGCATGTCCCTATCCCTCTGCATCAGATAAAGTATCAGTCTGGAGTGTAATCCCTGTTCATTAACTAACTCTCAACCTGTTTCTGGGTACTGTTAATTTTCTTATCCATTGTCTATAAATGCATCTTTAAATCTGTTAACACTGATTCCAGTGTCTGTACCGTTTAAGTACCTTGCCCATAGTGGTATCTGCTTCATCCTCCTCCAGCACCAGGTCCCTATCAGCACTGGGGAATGCAATCAAAGGTCGGGGACCACGGCCTGGAAGAACGCAGCCTATTGACCTCGTGGTATTTTTCATCCTGGGCCATTTGCCATATTTTCACGCAGCAGTCATCAGACCAGTTTTATTTCCTTTCCCGGCCATACCAACGTCCTCCATTGTGCTTTTTAATTGATGAGAGGTGGTTTTGCTATGTTTTAATTTACTTTATAGGCGAGCGGGTCCCGAAGCCGTTTCTAAGTGTGTAGCCTCAGCACATGATGCCACCAGAAGTCTCAATAGAGACCTTTAAATACCTCTCATGGCCCTGTCCCAATAGGTAGGGAATGTTGATAACCCCCCACACACACACATATGCATACATACATACATGTGCACACACGCACACACATTTTAGGGTTCTTGGACTTCAGTATTTTAAGAACAGAAGAATATAATTACATATATTTCTATTATTTCCTGTCCTGCTCTATCCCGTATCAGTCTGTTATAATGGCATTTCTGTTTTTGGCGGCTCTGAGAATGGCCACTCTACAGATCTGACCCCCCAAGACTCTCAAATCCTCACTATATCTTCTCTCCTACTTGCTTTCTTCAATTCTCATCATGGTTACTTTTGGTAACCCCCTCCCCCCATGCTGTATCCTGGAAATCTGTATAGCAGGCAGACAGTTCTGCAATATGTAGAGTAGACACTTTTAAAGCATGAAGGTATAGAGAAAATAAAGAGGAAAACTAAACTAGTGTAAAATTACATAAAATGGTCTGAAGCAGAGAAAAGCACATTCACCATCTTCCCTTGAGCTGCTAGGGAAGCCAGGAAAAGGCTAGATGGATGTAACAGCCCTCTGACTCACCTTGGCAGCTCTGGGGTGCTCAGGGTCCACACTGCATATACCCCCGGTGGGGGGGGGTCGGCCTGGGTTTGGTAATGGAGAGAAGAAATGGCACAGTGTCTCCACCTGGAGTAGCGATATAGGATACCTGTTGACAAACTGCAGGTCACCACTCCCCAGGAAAACTGTAGTCTAGCAAGTTGACAACTACATTTGGCCGTGGCAACTATGGTGCTGCAACAAGGGCAACAGTGAAAGGGGTAATCTTGGTTTTAGATCACCCTTCACTCATGTCGCCCTTTGCACCCTCATACTTTCTACCCCTTCCAGGAGGTCATATTTAGTTAGGGGGGTGTGAAGCCCTCCCTGCAAATGCAACCATTTCCCGGGAGGGGGCCTTGGCGCTGTACCTCCCGGGAGCTGAAATGCCTGGTGCTGAAATACCAGGTGGCATTTTGCCTGTGCTGTTTTCAACATCGGAAAAATGTATGTCGCTGCAGCATGAGTAAACCCCAGAAAACACAGCAGCTGCCCCCACTAGCACCCCACTCAGTAACAGCAGTAACAAACTCCGTCCGCTGTACAGCAATGACAGCACGTAACATGAATATAACATGAACAATAACAGTATTTATTTGAGAGAAAGGGTGAAGCAATACACAAGATGTTAGCAATGGTAAAACTGACTTTCCCACTTTCTTCCACACCCCCCACCTGTGGGTGCACCCTTTACCTGCTGGCCAGTGAAGTTTATGGCAGTGGGTACCACACCAGGGTGATGACTCAGAGGGCGGGGATGTGGAGTGGTAAACAGTCTATTGGCAGAAACACTTTTGTCAGGGCTCAATAACTTTGAACAGTAGAAAAACTCTCTGCCCAGGACCTAACTCCTTAGATCCTAACTCACTAGCTTGCTAAATAGAGACTCCCCAGGCACAGCTCAGGGTACCCTGATTTGACAAGGGGTTTCAAATTGTTGGGTTTTGGGCGGTACCATGATGGTATCAATTTTGGTGGTGCATCACTATAGCAGGGCTGGCTGAAAACTTGAAGAATGGGCTGAAGAACAGTGGGCTTCACCTGTCTGACCTTTAAAATCTTTGCCTCTGAGTTGTGAACAATGTTCACCAGGCAGGCCTCTCGTCATCTTCCTCTCTGTCCTCTTCTCTGATGGGTCTTGGGACAGGGCAGGCTTCGTCCACAGGACTTCTGTATGTAGCTCACAACTTCTACACAGTCACACTTTCAGCTTGATATCTGGCTCAGTCTGTAGCCCAGCTACATGCAGCACTCTGGCTGGGCGCATATCAGCAGTCTCTGAATCTCGAACCCCTCTGAAGGCGACACAGGCTACTCCAGCATCAATTTTTGCTGCAGAACTGTTTATTCTAATGCTGCACAATTTCTAGTCAGGCTAAGCCTCTTTGCATCTCTCAGCTCTCTCTGGCTGAAGACTCTGGCTCCTTGTTCTCTGCAGCAAACTCCATCTTCACTGCTGCAAACGCTTTGCTCCTTGCCGCAGAACTTTGTATTTCAAAGCAGTACTCACACTTGCTGCTCTTGGGCCGTTATCTCCCAGTTCCCTTTCTCTCTCTCCGCTGCAAAACTTCCAGTCTCTTTTTACTGCAGCAAGCTTCAAACTCTCTCTTTCAGCAACAAAACGTACAAAATCTTTTCCTGGGGGAGGTCACATGATGTCACAGAGCTAGTAGCAGCACGGTCACTTAGCTTTGTCCCATCTTGCAATAAAATTAATATTTTCCTACCTCCTCGTCATCTCTTTCTGGTAACTCTTACTTGTGGTGTTTTGTATGGCTGCCAAACTCAAACCCGAGGAAACTGGGGCACTTGCCAAGAAAAAATACAAACTCTCAGTATCTCCCCCATCAACAGACAATGTGTTGGAACTGAATCCAGAGACACAAGTGGAGCAGGAATCCGACTCAAGCCTGGTTGCCAGAGAGTTTAGCCATCACCTTCCTAATTCAACTACCATTGTATCTGATGCCATTTTTCTTGAAATTGAACAAGCTAGTTGTCTGTGTGATATACTATTAAGAGACTTTAATTTAGCTGAAATTAATTGGGCTAATGGTACTGCTAATTCTTCAATAGGAAATAGACTACTGTCCTTGTGTATTCAGTTACAATTAAAACAGAACATCATTCTCCACACCAGAGGAGATAGAATTCTCGATTTAGTTCTTAGTAGTGATTCCCTTAACATTAATATCTGTTTCTTCTCTCCTATTGGGCAAAGTGATCATAATACGATCCATTTCTTGATACTAACATACTAAAATGCCAGCAATAATGGTCTCTCAAGTCTGCTTGATTTTCAGCACCTGCACTGAGGGTCGATTTTGATGTTCCCCACTCCCCATTGGGTTATATTCCCCCCTTTCCATCCTGACGCTCACCATGTTTCTACCCCTGGCTCTCATTTTTTCCCTATTAACTGTTTCTGCTGCACCTACCCTTCCCTGTCCACTCCAGCCTGGCTAAAGTCCCACCCCATCCATAGTAGTGTCCCAATTATCTATCCCTCCTCCGTCATTATCATAATAAACAAAGTACCGACAGCCATCGTCACTTTCTGTATTTAGCTCAATTTTTCCCCCAGTTGTCGGTAATATATCCCTCCTCTTCTTTACCTCTCTAACCTGCCACCCCATATATGGCCTGTTTCCCCCTATATGTGTAGTTGTCGACTGCCTCACTCAAAAGATCTCTGCTTATAACCCCTGTATGCCTATGGTTAATTGTACATCTGCTGACTTCTTCAATTGTAAAATATTGCTGCTTTTTTTTTATTTATTTCAACCTTGTACTGTACTGTATACACTGTATATCCTTTTTCTCCCTTGTATATTATTGCTTTTTGTATACATGCTTCTGTACCGTACTTTGATGTATTCATGACCAGGTCCACCTTGCAAATGAGCCTTGCTCAAGGGTGCCCACATGGATAAATAAAGATTTTGATTGATTGATTGATATTGTCCCCAGTCCCAGATGTTCCACCCTTACTGGGCCTGGTCAGATTTACTCTCCCTATACCTGTCCCATCCCCATTTAAACCCATCCACAGTCTCCACCTCTACTAGCTCCCTGAGCAGTACATTCCATGTCTCCACCACTCTTTCAGTGAAATAACATCTCCTCCTCTCCCCTCTGAGCCTGCCCCCTTCCAGCTTACACCCATGACCTCTCGTTGCCCCACCCTCCTTCCTTTGGAGCACCCTGACTGGGCCTCCTTTATTGATTCCTTTCATGTACTTAGAGACCTCTGTCATGTCCCCCCTGTCCCTCCTCTCCTCCAGGGTGTACATGTCGAGCTCCCTGAGCCTCTCCTCATAGGTACTCTCCCCCAGGCCCCAGATCATTTTGGTTGCCTTCCTTTGGACCCTCTCTAGGAGTGTAATGTCCCTTTTTAAATGTGGTCTCCACACATAAACATTTTTCATATAATAAAAGGCCAAAAAAATCTTCCTTTATAATAAAGCTAATATAACTGAAATAACATCTGCCTTAGAAGGAGTTGATTGGGTCTCTGAATTTAACAATAATTCCATTAAGACATACTGGAATAAATTAAAAATAACACTTTCACATTTAAGAGACAGGTATATACCCACACACTATAAATATAATATGCCTAAACATTCTCCTAAATGGATGAATCATTCAGTAAAAAACTAATTAAAAAATAATAAAAATACAGCTCTTACTTAAAATCCAAAACAAATGCTAATTGGACTGCATTTCTTCATATTCAAAGAAAATGTGAAAGGAATATAAAAAAGCTAAATCTAGGTGGGAATTTTATTTAGCCAATACTGCAAACAAAACCAATAGCAAACAATGTTATGCATACATATATTAACTCCTTAAAAAACAACCAGCTAAGTAGAACCAGTTCTCTTGGGCACCGAACTGGTTCATGACATAAACATGACAAACTTATTCAATACCAAATTTTGTAAAGTATTTAGCCCAATCTGTAACCCCAATGTTATTGCTAGCAATTTTAGTAAAACTAATTGTATAGAGCTTATGTCAGGCCACACCAGGAGCATGCTTCCCAATTATGGTGCCCATTCAGAAAGTCTCATTGTATCTCCTTAGAAAAAATTCAATGTAAATGCACTAAACATGTCCATGGCCTGACAAATGATCCATATGAAATCAGATTATCCTCTCTAAATGTTATGCCCCTGGAGACTCGTAGGCTCAGAGGTGATCTTTTATTTTTATATGATCTTATACATGATCCATTTCTGGCGACTGAGCTAGGGCTCGAATTCAAAGAAAGTACATATAATACTAGAGGTCATCCATTACAGCTCATTGGTAAAAAATGTAGCCGTACCTGCAGGAAGTTTTTCTTCACCTTAAGGGTTATTAACCCTTGGATTAGTTTGCCATTAAACATTGTGATCAGTGAATCAAAAAGTATTTTTAAGACAAGACTCGATACCTTGCTTCTTTCTGGTCATAAGTTAAAATATTATTCATATTAAGATATAGGAGCACCTATTGGCCTTCAAGCCCCCTAGCTTCTCATCTGTTTTAGTAAGACCTTTCTGAGCGGCATTAGAAATTATCTGAACCATATCACAGTTCAGCTCATGGCAGTTTGAGTGTCCTTTGAGGCAGTGGGTCATCGGAGGAACAGCGGAGTTATGACTCAGCCAGGTAGAAGACTGGGTCTGACCGACAAAAAGGAGATTAGGTCTGACTGAAAGAGAAATCCGGTCCCACTGGGAGAAGATCAATGATCTCGAGCTTGAGACACTGGCGGAGCAACATCAGACTGTTCAGATTGCCAGAAAAGTCAGAAAGAGGAGACATGATTGCTTTTTTGCAAATAAATCTACAGATCTGGCTATACTGGGGCTCTGGTACACCTGTGCAAATCAAGAGAGCTCATAGTGTCCCTACAGGGTCACCCTCCCCAAAAATGCTACTCGTCCCCATCCAGTGGTTTTTAAACTGCTAAGGTACAAGGACAGAGACAGGATACTCCAGGATGCTCGGGTGTTGAAGAATGTTCCATCGGAGCCCAGTTCTTCTTTTACCAAGACTTCCTTAAGTGGCTAGTGGATTGTCGTAAGGCCTTCAACAAAGTCAGGGATCAGGCTAGGCAACAAAGTTTCAAGTGTTTTTTGAGTCCCCCAAAAGCGTAAGCACTGTTTTCTTTTGTTACATCTATGTTGGTCCAATAAAAGGTATCAAACCATTTGTTTCTGGATCTGTTCTTACAAGGATCAATACGGCAACTAACTATTTCTGTGTTGATTCCTCAACATATAAATTTGCTAAGCCAACAACCAGTCTGAACTTTTGCATCACTGGCTGAAGTGATGCAATTTGTAACGAAGGCGACATTATAACATAGGATGGACCCTGGAGAAGTACCAGGAAAGAGCCCCCACAATGGATGAAAGAGAGAGGCCCAAGCTGTGCATATGGAGGAAGAGACTTTCCATGCCAAACCGGTGTCAGAGACCACAACAGAAGGAGAAGAAGAAGACACAATGGACTGACTCTGAGACAGTGGCAGTGGATGTTTCTTCCTCCTGTTTTATGAAACAGCTGGTAACGGGGAGTGGCAAACAGGGGAATAGGGTTCTATATGTATGAATAGCGTTCAGGCTATTTGATGCATTAAGTGCTTAACATGTGGAGTCTTCTTTGGCCAAAATTAGGCTGCTTTGACATTATGGACCTTTGTTAAGGGAAGTCCCCTATTATCTATCCTTCAGTATGACATTTTTGTTCTATCTTAAACCCGTTTTTGGGTTCTGTGAGGGTAAAAGCTTCTCGAAGATTAGGAGCAGTTATTTTATCTACCATTATGCACTATTTTTGCCTCTTACCTTCTGGCTATATTGTTCTTGGTTAAGGGCTTGTCGACATTTTTCAGATGAGAGTGGACAGGGGTGGAGTTTATAATGGAGGCTCATGTTTGTTCAGTCTTATATACCTCCAACTCACACACTGAAGTTATTGCTGGTTATATTTCATTAAGTTTGGATTTGGATTTAGAAGGGTCATTGTCTTTGTGGGGGCTCTGTAAAGTGTGATTAAACTCTTATCTAGTTTACTTGCTGAAGATTCTGGGGGGATACAGATTGGGTATATGTTTATCTATGTGAGACAGAGGCGTGACCTGGTGAGTACCTGAGGGTGAGTATAGTATGTTCAGGATTACTAGAGATTTCATCTTTTCTGTACATAGTTTATGGGCTTTCAGAGGGGGGCTGTTATTATTTTATTTTTCTATATGGTGTCTGCTACATAGGGATGTATCTGCTGGGGTTCAGCAGCTGCTGCTGCTGCTGCTGCTGCTAGGGATGCGTGGAGGTGGAGGATAGAGGTTTTGGGGAATATGCGTGTGATTATGTCCACATGTAGGGTTTTGTCCGGGCATGAATGGACCTATTAAATCCAAGCGTGTGTTTACCCACATCAGGAAGCTAGGGGAACATTTTGTATTTCTCCAGGAGACTCATCGGCTTACTAAAGAAGTAGAGCATCTCAAGCCAGGTTGGGGTGGTCAGATTTATGCAGCTTTCTGCACTTCAAAATGGCATGGAGTAATGATCCTTACAGCCAAAGGGGTTAACTGGATTATTAAACAGGTGGTGAAGGATCCTTGGGGCCAGTGGATTTTAGTTACAGGCACCCTAGATGATTGTTCTTACACCTTGGCCTCAGTATATGGGCCTAATGAGGATGGTGCACCCTTCTTTCATGCATTCTCCCAAGTCCGTCATGATAAAGCAGAAGGTGACCTGATTATTGAGGGGGACATGAATGAAGTCCTGGACCCAGTTTGTTATCTCAGAGGCTCTATTGCTCGATTGAGCACACCAGGCTCCAGGGCTTTATCATATCTGTGGGACAAACATGGGTTATGTGATATATGGCACCTCTGTAACCTTCAAGTCCAGGATTACATGTTTTTTTCTTTGGTGCACCAATTGTACAGTCAAATTGATTTGAGTTTGGTTTCTCAGGCTCTCATGAGGTACACTCTTCATGTGGCCATAGAACCTATTATCATATCTGACCACTTCCCTGTCATTTGGACATTTCTGAATGATCAGAGGGAGGAGGCAACGACTCGCTGGAGGTATAATTTAAAGTTTTTGTCAGACCCCTCCTTTCAGGAGTGACTCTGTGGGGATGTTAAGGCATATTTGGAGGTGAATCATACCAGCACTACTGCCCCTCAATTGGTTTGGGAGGGCCTTAAAGTGTACATAAGGAAAATTGATTTCATACTCAACTGTCCATAAAAAGCACAGCAGAATAAAATTTGAACAATGGAGACACAATTAGAGACCTTAGAGAAACAGCATAAGGGTAGCCCGTTGGATTTATTATTGCTGAAATGGATTAGGGACTTGAGGGTTTCAACAACCTGCGAATACTCAGTGAGCAGAGTTAGCCTGTATAGAATGAAACAGGCTTACAGAAGTGCAGTGAGGCTTTTAGCTTATAGGCTTAAAAATGGAGATTTTAAGGATCATTCGGGGATCAGACAAGATGGGAACTTGGTTCTGGACCTCAAAGGGAATTAATAGGGCTTTCATGAGTTTTATCGTCAGCTATATATTTCTAGAGGAAAGGAGGAGATGTGTCTGATATTCAAGCCTTTTAAATTCATTATCACTTTCTTGTCTCTCTGCAGCCTAGCAGGCATCTTTGGATACCACCATCACATCTGGGGACTTTAAAACAGCTCTCGGGCAACTACGGGGGAAGAGTCCAGGTCCAGATGGATTTCCATCGAATTCTACAGAGCGTGGGTGATTTTGGTATGTCTTTTGTTGGCCGAGATCACAGAGGCAATTTCAGTGTTGCCTAAAAGGATAAAGACCCTATCATTGTGCGAGTTACCATCCAGTTTCTCACCTAAGCGTGGACTATAAACTACTGACAAAGGTTCTGGCTAACAGGATGTCACGGTTTGGTCCACATTGATCCATTCAGATCAAACAGGTTTTGTTGGGAGTAGGGACGAGGCTGACCATATTCAGCCACTTGGTTGACCTTTTCTGTATCACTGAGGTCTCTTCTGGCACATCTGCAGTGGTAACCCTTGACAAAGAAAAGGCTTTTGATTTGGTTGAATAGCCTTACTTTGCCACCTTAGAAATTTGGTTTTGGCCCTTATTTTATTCATTGGATTAAGGTTATTTACTCAGCCCCAAGCATCTGTTTTGACTAACGGAAATTATCCTTCTCTTTTCACCTGGGAAGGGTCACACACACCAGGGCTGCCCCTTATCTGGGCCCTTTTCTTGTTGGATATTGAACCATTAGCTCAGAAAATCAGGAGTTCCCACAAATTGAGGGGTTCGAGTGGGTTAGCATACCTATAAAACAATGCTGTTTGCAGACGACGTGTCGCTAACCTTGAGGAACATAGATACCTCCCTACCTAGCCTGATTCAACTACTGGACACCTTCATGTCCCCTCTCCAGTTAACAAAATAATTGGGATAAAATCAAGGTTTTTCCATTGGGCTCTAAGGGTTGGATGCCGCCTTTATCTGTCCCCAGCATACGGTGGTCTACAGGGCCTATTAGGTATTTGGGAATTCTTATTTCCTCTTGTTTATCGGAATGGCCCTCCCTAAATTTCCACCCTATTTTAGCTAAGTTGAAAGGGGATATTCTTAGATGGAAGCATCTTCACTTATCCCTGTGGGGCAAGATGCAGGCAGTTTGAGTTATATGAATTTTCAGGGAGTTTGAATGATTTTTACCTAGATTTTGTACATTATTCAATACCTTCCCCTCAAGATTCTGGATATCTGGTGGCAACAGTTTCACATGGTTTTATCCTCCTTCTATTGGAGGGTAGTAAGCTGAGACTTTCTATGGAATGGCTGATGGCTCTGTGTGAAAAAGGGGATTTTGCCTTGCTTTGGCTTCAGGGTTATTATATTGGGGTGGGATCCACCAGATTTGGTTGTGGCTCCATTCAGAACAGTGGGACTCCACAATTCGTTAGTTGGAGCTGGAGAGAGAGAGTGGGGCTTTGCTGGTCCTCCAGAACATGTTTTATGGGTTCGAACTGCCTCCTTCCAATATTTACCCATGCAGGAGTATGCATCGCATGTTTGGAAGTTGGCTAGGAAGTGTTTATGGTCTGGTTGGGAAGTCCCCTTTTAACTTTGGCCTGTATGTCAAAATCCCCAGCTGGCTCTGGGGGGTTCTCCAATTTTCTGGCAGCTTAGGGTGAAAGGGGGTATTAAGAGGGGGGGGATGTGTTCTTCTTTCCACAGGGTTACTTCAAATCATTTGAGGGACTCCAATGTCAGTTCTCCCTCCCTTTATCACATCATTAGAAATACCTTCAACTACGACATTTTATACATTCTAAACTTGAATTGCCACCCTCAGAGTTGTGGTATAAGGTTTCTGGGAAAAGATGTATGGGAAGTGTAGCCTCAGCCCTCCCAAACTTGGGATTATTTATAGGTTATGCTGGAAATAAAGCACCAGCTACAAGTAATTTACAGTGTAGATGGGAGCTTTGTTGGGCCACTCACTGGAGGTACAGAGTGGAAAACTATTTGGGCCAATGGATATGATAAAGTAAGCAATAATACATGACAGGGTGGGTGGTATTGGAAATATCCGGACTACCCAGGTAATGAGGCCCGACACCACAGGCAGAGGGCATTATAGCCCTGGAAGGTCCAGCAATTCCCAATACCTCTCACCCTGGAGGATATTATTGTACTTGAAAATGGCCACTATAAAAAAAATTAGTTTAATAAAAAAGTTAATGAAAATTATTTTAAAATAAGCTTTATAATAAAATAGTTTCTCACTGTATTACAATGATGAATGCTTTTTCTTTTGAGATATGGATTTTGTCCTACATGAGCCTCCATACTTAGGACTGGAGCTGGTTGTCATGTTTACCATCCTCCTCACAAACACACAGTCAGAGATCCTTTGATACACATTGGTTTGAAAAAGCTGACTGCCCCCCCCCCCCCAACACACTTAGACATACAGGGTGTAATCTGTTTTATTTTTTCTTGCTATAAGTCCATGCTTGTCCTTTCTTTTTCCTATCAGTCCGTGCCCATCCCTTCCCCCCAGCCATGTGCTTCTGAGAATGCGGACAGCACAGTGAGGAAATGACCAGGCAAGGAGAGAGAGAGAAGAGGTACCTCTTTATTTTTTAATTTAAAAAAAATGAAGCCGGTATGTTTTTCCCCATTTTGTTTTGTTTGCGAGTGGGACAGGAATGAGAGAAAGGTGGTAACTGCATGAGGCAACCAGCATGGGGGCGGTGATAGCGAGCGGAGAATTGTACTGAGGAGCAACTTGGAGGAGAAGGGCAGGCAGGTGCCATTGAGGTCGAGTGATCTGGGAGAGAAATACAAAATGCTAGGAGAAAAAAATATATGTTATTTTTTTGTATGGTAACGACAAGAAAAGGCAGCCAAGAGGCAATGTTACAATCTGGGATTTTTGTACAGAGTGCTAGAGAGTGAGACAGCCCTTTCGCTAAGCGAGTGAAAAAAAAATGGTGGTTGGTGAGAGAGAAATTTGGGATGCCCCAGGTTACCCTAAGTAATGGGGCACCCCAAATTGGTGCTCATTTTTTAGCAGGCTCTATCGAAAAAAACCCGCCCGCTAATGCTTGCGGCATAGCCAATCAGAATGCTAGGGTTTAGTTTGCCATTTTCTAAGCAAGGATATGTCAGGGAGGCTGATGCAATTAAAGACCTTGTTGCTCTGGTATCACACACCTGCTTATACCATGTGAAGCTACTTCAGCATCCTAGGTGCTGGTGGTGTGATAGACAAAAGGACACTCTACTTCATATATTGTGGGACTGTCCTAAAATAGTATCATGGAGGAGAAGTGTGATTCATACTATGGAGCGTATTTTGGGGTTTCGCTTTGAATTGGATGCCTCCCTCATGGCGCTAGGGAATACTCTCAAGTTACATCATTTTAACACTTATCAGTGTGTAACCCCCATACAAATGGGGGTTCCCAAAAAGTCTTCCTTGAGCTTGCCTAAATGCTCACTGCCAGGCTGGTGTCCTGCGTTTTAGCAGTTTAAATGTGATTACCAGAGCCTGTATAGCCTCTTTGTACTGTCTCTTTAAGAGCTGCCTGATTGCAGCTTAAGTAATCTGAGAGGGAGCTCTGTTGAAAGATGTAACTATTTACCGAAAATCATTTAGCATGATAATGATAATGTAGTTTGCCTAACCTGCTTTCTTTGTATCAAGGACTGCTTTGTTTGTCTCCACTATCTTGGTCCTGAACTGCAAACTGGACCAAACAGTACTGGTGGGACCTAAAATGTAGCCGGACTACAGGAGCTGTCTGAATTCAAAATCTGTAGGAACTGTAGTTTGGAGGTTTTTGGGCCTTTTTTGCAACTGAAGGGGGAGCTCTTGCTTTGACTGACAGCCAAATCAGCCAACCAAATCTTTTGGATCTTGGGGAAGTCCCAGGCTGCTTGCAGTTTTCAGTTAGTTCTGAGCTGGGAAGTGAAATGTGGGGAGCTGAAGTGGTTTTGAGCAGCAATCCTCAGTGGATTCGCATGGGAGAACTCTGAAAGAGCTAAGTTTCGGCCTGCATGTCTGTCTGCTGCTCCTGAGAGGAGAGAGAATTATTTTGGACTAAATCCAAGTTTGTGTGACTAAGTAAGCAACTGAAGTGGGCCAGAGCTCAACCTGAAGAAGACCGAAGATTTTGCGGAATGCGATCGGCCTGTCAGGAGTTCCAGCTACCCCTAAACTCCCAGTGTGTGCAGAGACTTTGCGATTGTGACCGGGAGTGCTTTGCCTGGTACAGTAGAATTCCCGTACATGTAAATGTGCTATGAGCTGCTAGTGGGTCGTGAGTTAGTTCCTCACTGTGTGAACTGTGTTCTGCTTGCTGGAAGCTGTATCCAGCCCAAAATGGACTGCATCCTAATTTGTCTCCATGCGGTCTGGGCCTTGCCAGACTGGCCCAGCCAGACTACCCACTGCACAGAGAAGCCATCGATGAGAGACCTGCCTGGGGATCAGCCCCTGCTCACGCTTGAACAGGAATGACACTGCTGCGACTCGTGTAGGCTCTGCTTCTCCTGGCATTCCAGATCAACCACCTGCAGTCTCGATTTTCGTCCAGCCTGTGTCCAGTCTTGGGTATTGTGAGTAAATACCAGGGTAGCTCCCTGCAACAACAGCTTAATCTGAGTGTGTCATCTGATTGTCTTGTTGTTTCGTTTCCTTTACGAACTGAGCCCTCTGGCTCTGGATTACAAATATTGTGTACTGTGCATGTTGTGTTTTCCATCACAGGGCCTCAACCAGCTGCAACCCCGGGCAACAGTCCTGACTAGCCCATCTCTTCTCCACCTGGGTACCCAGAGGTGTGACTGTGTGGGGGGACTCAAAGCGCATGCATAACTGCTTGATTGATATAACCTTTAAGCTAATTAACCTGATTTTGCCCCTTCCTTGTTCAAGTCACCTGAATAAATCAGATCTAACTTTTTCTGCATGTAATCTGACTGTGGTTCCAGTTTGTGCTCAAAGTACTGTGCTGTTGCTATTTGCTGTGCATAACCTTGTTTTACAGGAGGGTCCCCAGGGTTGGGCCAGAGGAACCAGCCCTGGTGGTAAGTGCAAACAGTGTGGGTACTTGTGTGGTGTACCAGGGGTATTGTGAAAGTGATTATTGTACAGTGTTCAGGCCACTAGAGGGGAAAGAGGGGGGTTACAGTGTCCTGGAGGGCTGTGCCCAGGTTAAGCAGCCACTACCAACCCTGACCTCTGGGTGGAGACACCAGTTTCAGAACTCAGGCCCTTAACCTGCTACTAGCCAAGCAGGCAGGGGTAGTAGCCCTTGGGATAGCACTACCTAGGGGTTACAAGTGGGCATGGTTTATGACCGCCATCATGAAGGTTAAACACTTATTATTACGCCATTGATCCTCAACAATGGTTCCTACCCAAGATGAATGGATTGAAAGTCTGCTTAAGGTGGCAGGATTTGTATGACTATTATATATTGCTGTTGGCAAGCATGATAAATTTATTCGTATCTGGCAACCTTTCTTATGTTACTTTGAAATACCTCTGCCTACAGGGCGGTTATGGCTTCCTCCCGTACAGGTCTAGCTAGCACCAGAATATTTGACATTGGGAAGGTTAACTCCTGCAGTCCTGGGCTGCTTCCATGGCTGATGAAGGGCTCCTTCTCTCTCCCCACTTTCTGTCATTGTTTAGGTTCCTAGAGGTATGAGTTTTGTTTTTCTGGAGGGTTTCTCCTTTCTCAGCAGCAGTAGGGCCTCAGCTAAATATACCTGGATAAGTATACGAGAATTTTTGAAAATGTTTGGTGCAAGATACTCTATGGGTATAGAGTTTTATATGGCAGACACACAGTTTACAGTTTACAGTTCGACAATTATGCTAAGTTATGTGTTTTTCAGGGACCCTGGTTTTCCATTTTAACCGGTAACACCGGTAACAATCACGGAATCCTGCTTGGTTTGCGGATTTTGAATTCTTGTACCGGTGCCTCACGGAAATTGCATGTCACTGCACAGAATCTCTAAGATTTCAGTATCTTTTTAAATTTTTTTTATTTTCTCTTTCTATGTCCCTTCTCACAGCATCGGTATCCCTTAGCTTCACCCTCAGGTAATGCTCAGTCAGGCTCCTGTAGGCCTGCCCCTATCCTGCCCGGGTTGACCCTCCCCCAGGTGGAAGTGAGGGGACCCAGGTCACCCCTCTACACTCCTTGGTGTGTGTCGGCAGCCCAGTGGGTCCCTCATGGAGCCTGGTTATGAAGTCTGGGGCACCTGGGCCTTCTGCCAGTGGCCAATGTGGGGTGATTGTTCCTGGTTTTCTGGTCTCTGTCCCTGAGGGCACCGGCACTAGAGATCCAAGTAGGTAGGTCACAGAGAGACATGCCACTGCTCCAGATCCTGGCTAACGTCCTCCTCTCCTGATCACTCTGCAGCACCATTGCACCACCACTTGTGGTCACACCGGTGGTGGTAAAGAAGCAGGACCTGCAGCCCACACTCCCCGGAGGAGGAGAGCAGTCCCACAGGTGCTCAATCCTACTCCCCTGGCCAGACCTCCAGCAACCCGAGTTTGCTTCTGACCCTGGGTCACTGGCATTGCAAGCAATAGTGCTACTGCAGTGCCAGCGGCGACAATTTCAGCATCTTAAAATAACTGCTGCTGTGTTTTGCATTCTTTCTGCTTTGCTGTGTATAGAAACTGTATGGAAATCACCTGCATTGCTTTATTGTAATCAGCCATTCAGTTTAACCACCCATGCCTAGTGTTAGAGTAACAAATGGTGATTGAACTGGGTACATCCAACAGACTTGGGTTTGAGTCCCACAACCTCCACTTGCATCCAAGCAAGTCACTTAACCTCCCAAGTGCTTCTAGGTCACTCCTTAAAATGGACAGTTCTGCCTAGTGGACCTCACCTGCTTTATAAAGACATATATAAAAAAATACCAATATATGTTTACTACATCATAGAATAGTAGTCAGGGTACCATGTAATTTACCTGAGTTTTACTTTGGTTGCAATGATTTTGTATAGGTAATGATAAATATTCAGATACATTTTATAAGCTTGTTTTTAGATTTTAGTCAGGTTTTTATTGTATTCTTTGCATATAAGCATCTAGGTTGTAGATTGCTAAACGTAGGATTGCTGTTACCAACTAACTTATTCAAGTTTATAATCAGTAGGGCCATCCAAAATCCTCAGTTGTTTGAATGAAAACTAGTCTGAATGAAAGTATATTCACAAAGAAGAAACTGCCTTACTACTTATGAAAGACTTCACAGTTAGCACCCGATTTAGGTGAATTGGATCATTTGCACCTTTTCTCCCACCTGCTGGTTCTGTCTCTGTGACAGCAAAATGTTTCTGATAGACTGCTCAACAGAAAGCAAATGTTAAGTATTTAAGAGTACTTAACAAGGTAAGACCCACGATGCTGGTGGGCAGAGTAGTGCTCAATTCACATCTGAACAAAGACATGAAAACTGGGAGACACCCTTTTCATGGACACCAAGTGAAAAAAAAGCATCCACATGTCTGGGAGATGCATGAATCCATTTAAGGTCCTCCACTAATCACTTGTGGATTTTTAGGTGAAAACACTTTATTTCAAAGCAAATTCAAGCAGTTTTTTTTTTTTGCTCCTCCTACCCCTGGCCATCCACTCCTTCAGGCCTGCCAAGGCCCCCTACCACTGCTGCTGAGTCCTGACCACTATCCACTGACCCTTACTGCTGTGCTACCAGGTAACCCAAAGTAACCCGTCATTGAGTGGGCCCCTACCCCTGTGGGAGGCTACCAGGGGAGGAGAATTGCCCCAAAGAGCTTCCTGTGTATCCTGGGCATGTTGGGGGTCAGAACGGACACATGTCTGGGGCTTCTGGTATGCTGACCAGCAGCCATCCTTCTCGGGTTGGCCAGCAGGTGTTTTCCCATTTTCTTGGGAGCATGACAGGCTACATGATGTCAAGGCACAAGCCGACATCTGTCACACTCCTCCCCAGTGAGGACTGACGCTTTTGTCGGGCCTCTGGCCTCCACCATGGGCCAGCAAATGCTGAGCCATGAACCCACCCTCCCTCTCAGGAGAAGGGGAGTGGTCGTTGGACACTCAAGCCTTCGCCCACCAGCTGGCCCTCCAACACCCAAGTCTGTTCCTAACCCTGGTCAGCGGTGTCACAGGCAGATATCCAATTCAGGCAGTTAAATTATAGATAGGAAAAAACAAGGTAGTCCACCTTAGTGGTGATGGTTCAGATTAATTCACGTCTGAGTTCTAACACTAAAGAGACCAAGTCATTTGTAACTTGTGCATGTGGGTGTGAGTGTTGAAAGGGGATCATAGTGCTGTCACTACTGCCATCACCCCAGAGGGATGTGTACTGCATTGTTGCTACTGCCATCACACCGAAGGGGTAGGAGCTGTAGTGCTTCTGCCATCACCACTGGTGGATGGGGTATGTAGGCCTGCTGCCATCCCACCTGAGGATGGGGGCCATAGTGCTGATACTGCCATCACACATGAGGAATGATGACCATAGTACTGCTGCCATCACCCCTAAGGGTTGGGGCCATAGTGCTGCTGCTTCTGTCACACCAGAGGGATGGGGGCAGTAGGTCTGTAGCTCCATCACACACACCTTAGGGAATGAGGGCTGTAGTGTTGCTGCTGCTATCACATCTTGTACCTAAAATAACTTTAAATTGGTACAAGGATGGAAGGATGTGTAATAGTGGAGGTCAAAATTGCTAAAATGCATGTTAGCAGAGTTAAAATTGTTAAATAAAGTACACAAAACCAAACACGTAAAACTGGATTTTGGCTTAGCAGACACCGGTGACAATACCGTTTTTTACAATGTGCAAAACGGAATATGCCCTTTCTCAATCCCGGTAAACCAGTGTCCCTGGTGTTTTTGTTTAACTCCAGTTTTATCTTTATTCATGATTATAGGGACTCCTAGACTGTATCTTCAAGGAGTGACTTACACTCTGGCCAGGCAATCTATATGGCATTGTTTCTGATATGTCTACCTTGTATTATTTTCTAAAAAGTTGAATAAATTATAAATAAAAACAAGCATTTGTCAATACCGAATGTTATCTTGCTGGCATTGGTAGTGCAGGAGTTAGAGGGATGCATAATAGGAATGGCAGTGAAGTATTGAACTGATGCCAACCAACCCCCACCCTGCAGAGACTGACAGGCACTGAGGAGTGCCTTTGGGTCATCTGCCATAACGTTCATGCCATTTCACCTCACCCTACCCTGCAGACTCCGACAAGTTTCGTGTTTTGCCTTGGGTCATCTGGCCTTACACTCACCCCATTCCATAAGGACATACATTAAGATGGGTGCAGTATAGGAGAATGGGGTGAACTTGGGGCTGAAGAGTTCAAGGCACACCTTGATGCCTGTCACTGGCAGCAGGGTGGGGTGGGTGGAAATGGCATGAGCATTACAGCGACAATCCAAAGTCACACCCCTGATGCCTGTCAGTCTCTACAGGGTGGGACATTATGGTTAGGAAAGGAAAGGAAAGGAAAGGAGAAATTGTTTAACCAGGAAAATTTAGAAACACTAATGCCCTGGAAGTTTGTTGGTATTTGCACTCCAAATTTTCAACATGGGCTTTTTGTGACCCCATGTCATGAAAGCATTTGGGACCTCTGCCCATGAACAGTGGCACTGTAATTTTGTTACTCTGTCCCGAATGCTGATTTCCCACTGCAATTGTGCCATTCTGACCCAGATGTGCAAAAATACATATTGGGCAGGATGTGAAAAATTACAGCGGTACCATTCATAAGGTGGTGTGAAGAAATGGCAATGTTGAAAATCTGGAGTGAAAATATAAAAAATTCTTGAAGTTATGAGCGTGCGTGGAAACTGCACAACACACGCCCATGACACAGTCATTTTTGGGAATTTTTTCACCAAAGTTTCAACATAGGCATTTTAGGACCTCGACTCATGAACAGTGTCACTGTGATTTTCTTAATCTGTCCCAAAATATTGATTTCCCACAGCGACCACGCTATTGTGCGCCAGATGTGCAAAACACAAATTTCGCAGGATGTGAAAAATGACAGCTGTACTGTTCATGAGGAGGTGTGAAAAAATGGCAATGTTGAAAATCTGGAGTGAAAATATTAAAAAGTCTTAAAGTTACGAGCGTGCTTGGAAACTGCACAACACACACTCGTAACAGTAATTTTTTGGAATTCTTTCTCCAAATTTGCAACTTAGGCTTTTTGGGAGCCCACCTCATGAACAGTGGCACTGTCATTTCATTAATCGGTCCCAAAAGGTGATTCTGCTCAGTGACCACGAAATCACCTTTTGGGACCGAATAATGAAATGACAGTGACTGATTTCATGAGGTGGGGTCCCAAGAACCCCATGGTGAAAATTTGGAGCCAGAAGTCAAAACAATGGCCAAGATATCCACCTAAATTGAAACTCCCTCCCATTGATGCCATTATACAGCTTACGGCATTTCTTCAGTTTGCGGTCAGCTTTGAAGACTGCAGACCTGTTCCCACTCCAGCAAAGATCAGCGGTGCTGGACCTCCCGGAGGAAAGTATGAGGTGAGGAGGATGTGAGGAGGTAGGGTACACAGAGGGTAGATGCGAATTTGGAGAGGCGCTCCAGACTCAACGACGGACCATTTTCTTTTTTCAGGAATGGACATCATGGGAAGGTTTTCTTTATTTAAGGTGAAATAAAACAACTGTTGGGCACATGGTGGGCTCCCAGTGTAGCACACATGATGGGGAGGGTGAGGTGGGGTAGGGCAGGGAACATGCTGACACGGTGGAAGCCCGGAACACATGAAGCACACTGGGTGTGCTCCCAATGTGCCACTCAACCTGAAGGGGGTTATAAACATGCCAACAGGGGGATTGAGCACCGCCGTAGTTAGCTTTCTAGGGATTATGAGGCGGACTGTGACACCCACCACCATGTTTATTGAAATGTTTCAGCAGGCAAGGCACACCCTGTAATGACGGGGCACTCCCTCATTGTAGTGGCGACTTTCTTTCAAGTTGGTGGCATGCTTCTCAACTGCTATCATAGACAGCATGCTCATTCATTGGTGCCACAGAGACAAGCCCAAAAAAGCAGCAGTGGTGGCATTGGCCACAACACTGCCGCACCTCCACAATCTGCTACTCCAGCAAGCTGCCTCAAAATGTTGCTTGTGCTACGCGTTCAAGACAACAAAAAAAAGAACCAAAATCTTTTCCTGCTGCAACTGGCTTGCTTTGGTGCTCTGCCTATGGCTGGACTCTAAGGCCATGCAGGCCGATGGGTGTGGTTCACAGTCATTTTGTCAACACCGATATGGGCGAAGGCAATATGCCGCCTGGCATTAGGGCACCAGGCATTGCTATTCCCGGGACTTGCAGCGCCATAGCGCCATCCTGAGAAACAGTACTATTTTGTGGGGGGATTCACCCGCTACACCCCCCAAAAATAAATATAACAGCTTCTGGGGTGGGCATTCCCTGAAGGGGGTAGAAGAAACAGTGTGGCTGCAAAGGGTGGCATGACTGAGGGATGATCCAAAATCAAGATCACCCCTGTCATCATCGCCCTTGTTGCGGCACCCTAATAGCTGCAACAAAATTCAGTCGCCATTCTAATGGTATACAGGTGGGTGCTGGGTGCAGGCCTTGGGTTGGGTAGCCCACAGCAGTCTTTCCTGCACACAGTCTCTTTCCTGACTCCAAAGGAATCTCTCATTTGGTGGGCAAATAGTCCCTTTTATGACTTTTCCAAAGCCCCATTTTGATTGGCTGCATGCAGTCCTGGGCTTTTTCATAACCTTTGATTACTGCACCAGAAAACGCATGAGAAAAGACTGAAAGACCTCAGTATGTATACCCTGAAGGAAAGAAGGGAGAAGGGGATATGATAGAGATATTCAAGTACCTCAGCGGAATTCAACAAGGCCCAGGAAGGCAGCATCTTTCAGAAAAGAGATGTGCAAGAGCAAAAAGTCCCTGTCTGAGGCTCAGGGAAACTCGGGATAATGTGAGGAAGTATTTTTCTCACAGAAAGGGTGGTGGATGCAGCCTCCCAGCAGAGGTCGTAGAGGCTAAAACAATTGGTGAGTTCAAAAATGCATGGGATAAACAGACGGCAACCCTAGTGATAGGAAAGAGAGGGTAAGTTGCTGGTCATTTAGAATCTGGAGTTTAAGTAGGTGGGGAAATGGGCAGACTAGGTGGACCAGGTGGTCCTTATCTGTCATCAAAATCTATGTTTCTATTGCTACTTGTTTTGTTTTTGATTGTCTTGATGTGGTACCTTTGTAAACAAGCTTCCAGCTCAAAGGTATTATTCCAAGAAACAAATAGATAAATAAAACTATTCCCAGCAGCCCTCCTTGTTGCTACAGCCCATGGGGGCTGCCATGTTTGTTTACCCTTTTCCTCCCAGCAAACACAGCCCCAGTACTTGTAATTTAAGCCTCTTCTAGGGCAGGACCCATTTCTCCTTAATCCCGGAGGCTTTCCTCTCCTGATCCCCAGCTCCGCTGCCTGCCCTCGAGTTGGGGATAGTGTTAAATATTGCCTGAAGCCAAAATGCATTAAACAGAGCTGTGGCCCTTTAAATGTGTTCCTCTTGTGGCTGCACATATGCAGGAGATGCCAAGCAGCCATAATTTTTATTTACATTCCAAGGCCTGGTTTTCAGCAGCTACCAGGACCACTGTGGTGCCCCAGAGAGCCCAAAGGCACAAAGATATCAGCTGGACCACGGCCCCTCTCATAACATGGGTCAAGGACACAAGAAATCAGATGCAGCAGCCACGGGGAATAGGTGGGTGTACGGGCCTGAATCCCACAAGGGACAGCTTACAAAGCCCTCTGGTCCCGATTTAACAGTCCAAGGGGACCAGAGGCTGGATCGAGACCCCAGCGGGGCCGTAGCCCCATTCAGGTAGGCCCCCCCCCCCAGATGGGGGTTACATGGAAAATAAAAGCAGACTCCATTAAGCACGTGGTGTCTTTTTTCCTGCAGTAAGGTCAGAATAAATCAAATACTTAACCTGCTTATAGGGGATACGTTTATTTAAAGGAAAGCAGTTAGGGTAATTCATTTAGTTTCAGTGAACTAGCACTACCACAGAAAGAAATGAGACAAAACCTAGTAAAGATTGTAAATAGTTTGTACAAGTTGTTTGTCTTATTGTTCTATGTTATACAAGTGTAACCCCCCCCCCAGGAACTTACAGGTACTAAAAGGGTTAACTCCCAGTGGCATCTGGGACTACCTGCAGGCAGGTGACCTGTTTGGGTGCTGGAGATATAAACTGTGGGATTGGCACGAAGGGGAGATTCAGTCTGGAGGGACCATGGCTCAAGGCCGGATGCTGACATTGCCACAGCCTCCTCACTATCCATAACATGGCAGCAACAGGGAGTGAGAGTGTGGAGCATTCCAGGGGAGAATGGCCAAAGCAGATAACTTTGCTGGAGGAAGCTCATCCATGCCATAGAGAAAGAGGAGGGGGTGGGGCAGTGGTGAGAACTTGCCCCTCCCTCCCCTATGATTGTAAGATGGCATCAGAGAGAGCCAGTCTTGGAACAGGTGGGAAATGGCCAATAGTGCTGTTAGCCTGGACATAAGTCTCAGTGAGCAGTTCCTTGTATGGGTAGTCCCTGCTCTGTGTCCAGTGCACCCACCATGTCATCCATAATTGCAGTGCCCCACAGCTGAGAGAGGGAGTCAGTCGTGGAGTGCCAGCCAAGGTACCTTACAGCAGGTGCAGTCTGCAGGGGTTCGAGCCCCAATTGTGCGAGTCCCAATCCACAGCTGAAAAGTAGTGGGGTTAACTCTGGCAGGCTGGCACAGATGGGACCTGTCTAGACCAGCATCTAAGTTTGTGCAGGAGGGAGGAAGGGGAGAAGTGAAGTTGCTAAAAGTTTAACCAAGGCCTAAGTCAGCCTCTGGGTACATTGCTGCCACCAGAATAGAGAGACGCTAAAGGGAGATCTTTACGATCGAGAGTGCATCACTGTGTGAGGTACTTGTATGCCTTGGAATCAATTTCTGCCCCTAGATTACCCCACGCTCAGTGGAGTGGCTTTGTGATTTGTCCCCCATCGAATTAAATCAAATTTATGAACTTGTTTTTCCTTGTATGGACAATGGACTTATTTATTGAACTACTTTTGGGACTAGCCCCTTTCCTCCCTTTAGTGGCAGCACCCTGTGAAGTTTGGGGCACACCGAGGAGAGCAGTAAACCAGGTAAATGCAGCCATTCTGGGCTACTGTTTGCAGTGTGGTTGCCCCCCCTCCCCTCAGACATTCCATCATACCCCTAGACATCGGGGGGGCTACACAAGTATTACCACAAATACACTGTTGAAATGTGAAAATGCTTGCAAAAGGAAGAGACAGAGAGGAGTACAAAGACAGAAAAGAGACATAAACCCCAGGTAGCGCTATCCCAAGGGCTACTACCTCTGTCTGCTTGACTACTGACAGGTTGAGGAGTCTAGGTTCTATGTCGGGTGCCTCCATCAAGAGGTCAGGGTTTGTAATGGTTAGACTAGCTTGGTCCCAGCCCTCTGGGACACTGAGACCCCATTTTATTCCCTCTAGTGGCTCACACAGTACACAGGAGTTACAGTCCCAATACCCCACATATATACACTGTTCACTCATAAGGTACCACTTACCCTCGAGACTGATTCTGCAGCACATCTCTAAGAACCCCTGTAAAACAAGGTTAATCAACATCCGCAACCCAATAAAGGCAAAGGCAAATTTATTTAAAAGACGCCCAATCCCGGAAGCTCTGGGCGCCGTACAAAATTTGTATAACATTTACACACAAAGCATAAAACATTTAAAAAAAAATAAAATAGTAAATCACAACCTATAAAATAACCTGCTCTAAGCACCAAATGCTTGTAGAAATAGGAGTGTCTTCAGGCGGGCTTTAAAAATGTCTACAGTGGGGGACTCCCTGACCAATGTTGGCAAAGAGTTCCATAGAACGGGAGCCGCAACACTAAAAGCTCTGTTGCCTGCTGATTTTAACCTTGCTCTAGGAATGGTCAGGAAGCCACCACTAGAAGATACAGTGCTTGTTCTATAGGCACCAACACTTTAGACAGTATAAAGTTCAATAACATCAAATCTGGTTTATGTAGGGGAATGGAACACGGCATGGGGAAATCATGTTAATTTGCAGTATTAAAATCACAGTACTGTGCACACATACAGGATCTGAAAAGTCACACTCTGGGTACCCAGGTCGGGGGGGCTAGCCAGGTCTGTTGCCTGGGGTTGGCCGTCAGGTGCAGATGGATAGGGCCCTGTAGAAGAAAATATATGCACAACACCCAGTTGTAATCTGGAGCTGGATGGCTCAGTCCATGAAGAAGTGAAACAACAAGAATTAGATGACACACTTGTGATTGAAAACAGGCTGCAGGGGAATACCCTGACTTGTACTCACAATACCCAAGCTGAGGACCAGATGGTGGATGTTCTTCTGGGGTGCCAGAACAACAGGGCATGGAGACAAGGTCCTTGTGACTGGACCCCACGGCGGTTGCTAGCAAACAGATTTAGTCCGAGGCAAGCTAGAGTTTTCTTCCAGCTTCAGCACACAGCACACAGTACAGGGGATAGGAAATAGCAATTCCCCGCAAGCACTATGCACATTCATATGTAAAAGGAAAGTACTATACTAGGCAGGCTGCTTCTCGATCCCGATCGCAATTACTGCAAAATACCCGGGAGCACACACAGCAGCTTCAGTTCCTGACAGACCGAGCGTGATTCAGCAATATCTCCAGTCTTCTACAGGGTGAGCCTTGTTTCCACTCTCCAGCCTTCCTTTTCCTCAGGAACTCAGATTCAGTCTATCGCTTACAACGGCTGTAGGTCAACTTCAAGGCCTCTCACTCGCTTCCCGCGCGAACTGTACACCGCAGAAAAAATACAGAGCTCCTACTCCTTTCACTGCCACTAACGATCTGCCTCTCCAGCTTCAGTTCAGGGCATTTCCCTTAGGTTCCAACAGGTCCAGTTGGAGGATTCGGCCGTCAATCACTCCAGAGTTCCCTCTGTTGGTGCTAAAAGGCGCCAAGGTCCAAACTACAATTCCCATAAGCACTAGCCATACATTCCCCTTGTAATCCAGTTCCAGTGAAAGTCCTAATTCTGGTTGGCCCAAGCAGTCTCCATTTTAGGGCTCCCTTAACCCAATTGGCCCAGCACAGCAGTTCAAGTCCAAAATGAAGGGGCAACACACACAGAGTCCCAGCTGCAATAAAGGCAGGTTAGACAAACTGCAATTTCACTACGCTTTAAATGATTACAGGCAAACAGTTACATCTTTCGGATGGGCTCCCTTTGCACTTTAAGTGACTGCAAAATGGAGCGATTACACACTAGCCCAGGCAGGATCCAAGCAGGGAAACACCAGTCCCCCTCCATAAGCATTAATTATGTCTACAAGCAGACAGCTCTTAAAGAGACAGTATGTGGAGGCTTCACAAGCACTCACAGTGCCATTCAAATGGCTTAAACGCTGAATGCCAGCAGGCAGGGGAACATTTAGGCAAGCTCCTAGGAGGTTTTTAGGAAACCCCATTTGTAGGGGGGTTACACCTTTCCTGGCCTGAAAAGAACTTGGTGTCTGCATCAAGTAGGTACCTTTATAACACTTTAAAGAAGACTACAAAATATATTTACATCACTAACAGTTAGGTTTGCATTCTTTAAACCACAGTCACATGTTAAATCTTTGTCATATGCACTTATTCTGTATTTCACAGCTTACTACATGTTACACAACATTATATATACAATGTCATTCTAAAATCAGGTCATTACCTCTTGCACATGAAACCTGGATAGAGGAAGCCCTTCCCTATCAGCTACCTTGGGGCTGGAAAGGGCAGGGGCACCATACCTAGAGGACAGGACAAGTAATCTGGAGTTAGCACCTATGCTCAGTTTGGGCAATGGGCTCGGGGACACATACACTCCCTTATGGACCACATTAAGAAGCAAGTCCACAGGTCTTCCAGCAGAATCACAGCTTAAGCACACCACAGGCTTCACAGCTCGACCAGTCCTTCTAGGGGGAACCGTTACAGTCTCTGTGGTTTTATCCCCGCTTTCAGCAGTGTCTTCACTTGTCAGAGAAACTTTCATTGGGGTAGAGAGGCTAGAACTGGGGGCACTTTCAGCTCCAGGAGTTGCAATCTCTGAGTCCACAACACTTGGCTCACATGGGGAGTTTTCTGACACTGGCAGTGAACTATCAGGGCACTCAACACACTCTTCTTGTTCTGGTATATCACCAGTCTGTCCCAGTTCATCATTTTCCTCCTCTGAAAGCTCATACAGTTCAACCATACACAGTGATTCCATGTCATTGACTTAATACTATGCACCTCACTTTCTGGGAGCATTGGCTCCAGGGACAAAGCTGGGGGCTTAGGCAGTCCAGAGGGCCCAGCTACATTTCCATAATTGACTAGGGGGTTGCCCTGAAACAATTGACTCAGTTCATAAGAGGGGTAGTACCCAAAGTTGCACTCACTTTCCTCTGACATGGACTGACAGTCATTTTCAACTGGGACTTGCTGTAGAGAACACTTTAACTCAGCATCTGTAGGTGCAGACTTTCTTTGCTTTTGCTTAGCAGCAGCTCTAGTCACTGGTCCAGAGGGAGCACTTTCTGGGGTTCAGACTCAATCAAGATTTGTCCAATGGGCAGTAAGTGATTTCTATGCATTGTCTTAACATCTTTTGAATTATTCTCAGGCCTTACCTTGTACACAGGCAGATTATCTAGTTTGCCTACCACAATGTGAGGGAGATGTTGCCACCTGTCAGCAATCTTGTGTTTGCCATGCAATCCCAGATTTCTTAACAACACCCGATCTCCTTCCCGAAGTTCCAGTGCTTTCACCTTTTTATCAAACCTTTCTTTGTTGACCAGATTTCTTTTGGCAGCCATTGTTTGAGCCAGTTGGTACGCATGATTTAGTTGGGCCTTTAACTTTTGCACATACTGTAAATGGTTACCAGCTCGAACCCCATCAGGAGAAACTCCAAAAACAAACATCTACCGGTATTCGGGCTTCTCTTCCAAACATCAGGCAGTAGGGGGAGAACCCAGTGGCATCACTTTTGGTGCAGTTGTAGGCATGTACCAAGGTGCTAATTTGTTGGCTCCATCTAGGCTTGTCCTTTGGGTGGAGGGTGCCCAGCATATCTAGCAAAGTGCAGTTGAAATGTTCAGGCTGTGGGTCCCCTTGGGGGTGGTAAGAGGTGGTTCTGGACTTTCGCACTTCCCACAAAGAAAGCATCTCTTTGATCAGACAACTCTCAAAGTCCCTCCCTTGATCAGAATGGATTCTTTAAGGAGCCCCATAGTGAACACAAAAGTTTTCTGTAAGTACTTTTACCACAGTGGATGTCTTCTGGTCTTTGGTGGGGAAAGCTTGGGCATATCTTGTAAAATGGTCAGTGACCACCAGCACATTACTGATATTTCTTTGATCTGGCTCCAAACTCAGAAAGTCAATACAGACCAGCTCCATGGGGGTGCTGGTGGTGATGTTCACTAGGGGGGCAGCCCTCTGGGGCAAAGCTTTCCTCTGTAAGCAGCGACTACAAGTTCAAATGTGTTGTTCAACATCAGCCCCCATCTTAGGCCAATAGAATCTGGATCTCACCAAGTCAAGTGTTCTGTCTATGCTAAGGTGCCCCGTGTGGTTGTGTAGGGACCTCAGCACCAAGTCTCGAAAGGCAGTGGGCAAAACTAGCTGCTGTTTGTCTATTTGTCCCCCTCTGTCCACTGTTTCCCTGTATAACAGTCGATTAATCAGCTTCAACTTCGAACCTTCCTTGTATAACAGTGCAGTTCTTAAATCAGTAGAACGTAACTTGGATACATCTTTCCCTGCATAGAGGGCTTCCAAAGCTGGATTAATCATAGGATCTCAGGATTGAGCCCGCTGAAGACTGTCATTGTCTAGCTGAGGCAAAGCACCAATGTCTAATGCAGAGAAGTGGCAATAAGCAGCAGGTATGCAATTCTTAGAAGGCCCCAAACAATCCACCAAACAGTCTACTGTGTCTGGGACCACTTGCTCCTCTCTGTCAAACTTCTGGCAGAGTCCTCGATTGTCAGGCTCTGACAATCTGACCTAGTCATTTCGAGAAACAGGCCTCTGGGAGACAGCATCAGCATCTATGTGGTTCAGGCCTGCCCTGTATTCAGCAGCATAGTCATATGTACATAATGCAGAGAGCCACCTATGGCCAGTAGCATCCAACTTAGCTGAAGTCTGCACATAGGTCAGGGGGTTATTGTCAGTTTTTACTAGTATCTTAGCCCCATACAAGTACTCGTGGAATTGGTCCACAATGGCCCACTTCAAAGCTAGGAACTCTAACTTATGTAGAGGATAGTTCCTTTTGGAAGGGTTCAGGCTTCTGCTGGCAAAGGCCACTGGTCTCAGGCCATTCTCATGCTCCTGGTACAACACAGCCCCCAAACCTTGCAATCTAGCATCAGTATGTAGGACATAGGATTTTGCTGGATCTACATAGGCCAGGACAGGAGCATGGGTAAGCTGATATATAATCTCATGAAAAGCAGCTTCACAATCAGGTGTCCATCGTGCCCCAAATACTTCACTAGGATGGAAATACACTCTTTCATTCTCAGGGGAAGTTGACCTCTTGTATTTTTTGTGAGTTGGAGGGTACCCTTGAATAAGATTAAGTAAAGGACAGATCAGTATTGAATAGTCCTTGATGAAACGGCGATAGTAGCCACAGAAGCCCAGGAATCTTTGCAGTTCTTTTAAATTGTGGGGCTGTGGCCAGGTGGTCAAGGCCTCAACTTTACTCGGGTCTGTCTCTATTCCCTCGGTAGAGACTACTGTATGTGTCCCACATACTTTACAGATGTTTGGAAGAATTGACATTTATTGATGGACAGTTTCAGGCCAAAGTCTTCCAGTCGGTCCAGCACCTTGAACAATCTACTCTCATGTTCCTCCAGAGAGTTGCCAAACACAATAACATCATCCAAGTACACCAGGCACTCTAATAGGTTCATGTCCCCCACTGCACGCTCCATCAGTCGTTGAAAAGTGGCTGGAGCACCTGAAATCCCTTGAGGCATCCTCATGAACTCATAGAAACCAAGTGGGCAGTTAAAAGCTGTCTTCTCATGGTCTTCTGGGGCCATCGAGATCTGGTAATACCCACTGCGAAGATCCAGCACAGAAAACCACTTGCTACCATTCATTCAGTCCAAAGCATCCTGAATGCGGGGCATTGTATACTGATCAGGGATAGTCCGCCGGTTTAAAGTGCGATAATTCATGCACATCCTCACTGTCCCATTCTTTTTTCTCACTACCATGATAGGGGAAGCATATGGGCTTCTGGATTCTTGTATTACACCAGCAGCTAGCATCTCTTGCAGATGCCGTCTCACATCATCTATGTCAGCAGGTGCCAGGCGTAGAGATCTCTCATGAAATGGCCTGTCATCATGCAGCCAGATATGGTGTTCAGCTCCTTGCACACATACTACGTCCCATTCCTTTAAAGAAAACACCTGGTCTCTCTGGGCAAGCTTCTCACTGATCCTCACTTTCCATTCAGCAGGCAACGGGAAGTCACCAAATCAAACAAGTCAGGCGTTACTCTATCATTCTTCCCCGAACTCTTGTTACTGGGTAGCACTGCAGTGTGTGCACAATGCACATTAGCCAGAGTGCAACCTCTATTTACTCGAATCTCTCTATCAGACACATTATGAACTTGAACCATTACCCTTCTGGCATAAGCATGGGCTCTGGCAGGCAAAATACTAAGCTTGACCAGCAGTCCCTCTGGCAATTTTCCATCGCCTGGTGCATCCAGCATTAATATTTTATTTTTGACATCCTTTCTGATATGGACCTCTCCCTGTAAGGTACACTGGGCATTTGGCACCAGGATCAGAGACTCAGGATCATTTTTCCAGACAATTCCAACCTGTTCCTCTGGTTCAACTTTGTCAGCATCTCTCTGGGCATCGTAGGCCTTCCTCATCAAGGCCAGAATTCTTAAAGCTCTACCAGTCCGGGACCCCTGTTTTTCATAACACAACTGTACCAGCCATCCAAACATATGTGCATTAGTCCCAATTAGTAGAAGAACCCCATCATACAGTCCAGTAGGGGGACACACTAGGGCCAAGGTTTCCACTTGCTCTGCCACCCCAGCCACAGAGGTGGGAAAAAACAACCAAATTCGGATATAGCCAGAGTAGGGGTAGGCCTTCTCACTTAACCCCAGACATGTAGTCCTTCCAATGGTTACAGGGACACATCAGACAAATGCTTCTGATACCAATCCTGGAACATAATTGTCACTTGGGAGCCACTGTCTAACACCGCTCTTGTAGGTACTCCATTCACTTTTACAGTAGTCTCCATGGAGGGACCCACCACTTCAGACCATTCTGGTGGCACTGATCTGGGTGTCAATCGGGCATTGGCCCTGGTGGCATAACTTTTCCAAGTAGGTCCCCCTGGTGGCCAGGCGTAGGTTCTGTGATGCAAGGCCACTAACCTGTTGGTAACTTTTCTCAAGTTCTCTGGCAAGCAACAAGCTGACTGAAAATGCCCATCCTCCCCACAATGGTAGCATAACTTAATGTCTCTAGTGTCCTTGGAGGGTGGGGAGTCTCTTTTCTCTTGGGGCACCTCTGGAGCCCTGAGGGGCTCTTCTTGGACTGGGGGCTTACACCTTTGAGCTTCTGAATCTCCACTACGGTTGGGGGTGAGGGCAGCCCTTTGCAGCTCCCCCACCATCTCTCTCAATTCTCTCAGTTCTGCTAGTAGGTTACCCTCAATCTGGGTCTCAGGGGAAACAACATGCAGTCCCACTCCACCTTTGGGCTCAGGGGGAGCCTGATACAGATTGAGTTCTCTGTATGCCTTAGTCAATTCCTTAATTAAATCTCTCAACTGTTGAGCCTCATCTAGCTCACTCTTTTCAGGGATCTGACAAGTGTTCACAGCCCCAGCACAGGGTTCCCAGCTCTCTTCATCAGTTTCAATCTCATGGATTTCTTTCATCAAATGACAGTACTCTGGAGGGCCTGCCCTCCTGTCTTGTAGCTTAAGATTCAGTATCATTATGCTCGAAAATCTAGCTGACTTCAATATGTGGTCTAATCTGACCTGGTTTAACTCTTTGACAGGCACTCTCCCTTTTCTGTGGGCCCTCTGCAAAGCCCTTTCTATCCTAGTGACAAAGACAGACAATTTCTCATTTCTCCACTGTTTGGCTGACTTGAATTTCCATACTAACTCATCCCCTGATTCTGTGCTGCCAAACACCCCCCCTCCAAGGCAGAGAGATATTCTGCTACAGTGGACTCCAGACTAGTAGCACGTAAAAAACGGATAGCTTCCAGGGCAGGGCCTCTCAAGCTTTCCATCAAACACTTCCTCTTTTCCCCCTCTGAACACTGCCATTCCTGTACTAATGGGGTAGCACAGTCCATCCAGGTCTCCAAATCATCTTCCCCCGAAGGCACTGGGACAGTACTGGAGAAAAGTCTAAGCCTTCTATAGGAGTCCAACTGTATTGGGGGAATTACCATAGAGGAGGTAGCTATTGTGGAGCTCTTGGTGGACACAGGAGAGGGGATCAGGGAATGTACAAGCGTGTGGTCCCCAGACAAGTCTAACACTTTCACTGCCTCCTGGACAGTTTTCCCTTCTGAGGCTAACAGCTTGAGCAGCTTTCCTTTAAACCCATTGGCACTAGGGGACCCACGCGGGGTGGCCAGACCACTAGATATATGAATAACCCTCTATCCCTTCTGGGCCCCTTCAGGTAGAATCATAGGTGGCACCTTTTCAGGGTCTATGGGGTGCTTCCAATGGGAAGTGCTACATGAGAGTAGCACTATCAAAGTTTGGTCAAACAGGTCAGCGTCTCGTCCCTTTACTTCTACTTTGCCCAAACACTTAACAAACTGTACTGTGGATATGATATCAGCATTGCTAGTCCCTAAGGGGACATCCAGCAACAAAATAACCTTTTGGGGGTCTATCTCCTCAGCTTCGCACCATCCCATCACTTTATGCACCATCAACTTATGGGGGTCCATTTTTAACTTGGGCATGGTACTCCCCTCCATTTTTTCCTTTAAATTAAACATAATGGGGTAATTCCTTCACATGGCCACTAGAGGACGCTAATCCCAGTGGTGCCTCCAAGATGTAACCCCCAGGTGGAGCTATCCCAAGGGCTACTACCCCTGCCTGCTTGACTACTGACAGGTTGAGGGGCCTAGGTTCTATGACGGGTGCCTCCACCCAGAGGCCAGGGTTTGTAGTGGTTAGACTAGCTTGGTCCCAGCCATCTGGGACACTGAGACCCCCTTTTATTCCCTCTAGTGGCTCACATAGTACACAGGAGTTACAGTCCCAATACCCCACATATACACACTGTTCACTCATAAGGTACCACTTACCCTCGAGACTGATTCTGCAGCACGTCTCTGAGGACCCCCTGTAAAACAAGGTTAATCAACATCTACAACCCAATACAGTGCTTGTTCTATAGGCACCAACACTTCACACAGTACAAAGTTCAATAACATCAAATCTGGTGTATTTAGGGGACTGGAACACGGGAGGGGGAAATCAGGTTAATTTGCAGTATTAAAATCACAGTACTGTGCACACATACAGGGTCTGAAAAGTCACACTCTGGGTACCCAGGTTGGGAGGGGCTAGCCAGGTCCATTGCCCGGGGTTGGCCAGCAGGTGCAGATGGATGGGGCCCTGTAGAAGAAAAATATATGCACAACACCCAGCTGTAATCCGGAGCCGGATGGCTCAGTCCATGAAGAAGTGAAACAACAAGAATTAGATGACACACTTGTGATTGATAACCAGCTGCAGGGGAATACCCTGACTTGTACTCACAATACCCAAGCTGAGGACCGGATGGTGGATGTTCTTCTGGATTGTCAGAAACAACAGGGCGTGGAGACAAGGTTCTTGTGACTGGACCCCAAGGTGGTTGCTAGCAAACGGATTTAGTCCGAGGCAAGCTGGAGCTTTCTTCCAGCTTCAACACACAGCACACAGTATAGGGGATAGGAAATAGCGATTTCCTGCAAGTACCATGCACATTCATATGTAAAAGGAAAGTACTATACCAGGCAGGCTGCTCCTTGATCCCGATCGCAATTACTGCAAAATACCCGGGAGCACACACAGCAGCTTCAGTTCCTGACAGACAAAATGCGATTCAGCAATACCTCCAGTCTTCTACAGGGTGAGCCTGGTTTCCACTCTCCAGCCTTCCTTTTCCTCAGGAACTCAGATTCAGTCCGACTATCGCTTACAATGGCTGTAGGCCAACTTCAAGGCCTCTCACACGCTTCCCGCGCGAACTGTACACTGCAGTAAAAATACAGAGCTCCTACTCCTTTCACTGCCACTAACGATCTGCCTCTCCAGCTTCAGTTCAGGGCATTTCGCTTAGGTTCCAACAGGTCCAGTTGGAGGATTCGGCTGTCAATCACTCCAGAGCTCCCTCTGTTGGTGCAAAAGGGCGCCGAGGTCCAAACTATGACTCCCATAAGCACTAGCCATACTTTCCCCTTGTAATCCGCTCCAGTGAGAGTCCCAATTCTGGTTGACCCAAGCAGTCTCCATTTTAGGGCTCCCTTAACCCAATTGGCCCAGCACAGCAGTTCAAGCCCAAAATGGAGGGGCAACACACACAGAGTCCCAGCTGCAATAAAGGCAGGTTAGACAAACTGCAATTTCACTAACGCTTTAAATGATTACAGGCAAACAGTTACATCTTTCAGATGGGCTACCTTTGCACTTTAAGTGACTGCAAAATGGAGCAATTACACCATAGCCCAGGCGGGATCCAAGCAGGGAAACACCAGTCCCCCTCCATAGGCATTAATTATGTCTGCAAGCAGACAGCTCTTAAAGAGACAGTATGTGGAGGCTTCACAAGCACTCACAGTGCCATTCAAAGGGCTTAACCGCCGAACGCCAGCAGGCAGGGGAACACTTAGGCAAGCTCCTACGAGGCTTTTAGGAACACCCATTTGTAGGGAGGTTACAGAGATATAAAACAAGGTAACAAGCCAAACTTACCTGTTTAAATTCAAAATGACTCCTTTAGGCTACAGCAGGCCAGAGCTCTGCTGTTCTTCTTCCTGAACTGAGAAGGAGGAGGGCTTAGGGGTGGAACCATAGGCACAATTAGACCCCTTGTTAAAGGTCTTTGTTAAAATTTTGCTCTCCTGTACCTAGAAGGAAAATGGTAACAGACTGGTCTATAATAGTAATGTATTTCACATTGGATTCTGTTATATTTGTATTGGTAAATGGTATATTAAAGATACAAACCACTCATTTGTAAATGGAAGTTGATCACATAATCAGGGGGAGTGGTGTAAAAAGGCCCCTTCTACTGCCTGTGTGGGAGTTGGTTTTCCAGTTGGTATCCAGCCTTGCTGAAGGTAAGACAGCTGCTGACTCATGCTGCTGATTGGTTCAGCACTCCTGGAAGCTTGTGGGGTGTATTCAGCTGCAAACTTGCTGAAATTCTCTGCTTGGAACCAAAAGCTTTGAAAGGTCACAGTGAGAAGCTTCCATACTGCATCCTGACAAACAATTGGTATAAAGACTTTGTTTTGGAGTTTTTTGCACAATTGGAACATACCTGCTTGGCACATGTTATGCATAAAACTACTTTTCACCAGCTGTACTGCGTGTTAACCATAACCTTTTGTGTCTGTCTGACCTTCATCTGCCCCTCCATCACAGAGGGGAGTATTTTTCAGAAGAAAAGATGTTCAAGTACAAGGGGACATGATATGAAGCTGGAGGGGGGTACATTCAGGAGACATGTGAGGAAGCATTTCTTCACAGAAAGTGGTGGATTCCTGGAACAGCTTTCCAGTGGAGGTGCTGGGGGCAAAACGGTGGTGGTGGTCAAGAATACATGGGATAAGCACAAAGGAATCATAGCGGAAAGGAAGAGGGGATGGAGAAAGAGCTGTAGATTGGGCACGGTCTGATGTAACAGTGTAGGTAAGGAGAAATGGGCAGACGGGATGGACCAAGCGGTCCTTATCTGCCATCACATTCTAGCTTCCTATATTTCTGTACTCTAGGAATTGTACCAAACCAGTTTGAACCATCTGACTCTGAGTCTGATAAACAGAGTGACCCTGACACTGAAAATACTGAGAATGACTTGAGAAAGGGAAATGTTAACTGGCAAGATATCAACCCACATTTTTACATTATTTACTTAGATTTCTACATGTACCATAATTTGTTTTTACCATGATAATTGCTTTCATCTACAAGTAACAACATCTTCCAGTTTTATTTTCCTTAGCTGTAATAAAACTGCACTGTGATATTTATAGATAAATATATCATGAAATGAAAATGTGTCCCTGATTTAGCTCATGTAGTTTCTAATAAAATTTATTGCAATGTGTGAAACGGCTAACCGCACCCCAAGCCGAATGTCCATGTGTGTGGGTGTGTTTGGAGGGACATTTTATGAAACATGTATAATTTCTGTTTATGATTAGCAGCAATAGGACCAATCAGAATGCAGTCTACAGTTTCTTTATTGTTATCACCATAAATGTAAAAACAACAGATGGATACGTCATTCAAATGCCACTGAAGCTTAATTTTATTGCAACATGCATGTTGATAGAATGTTTGCCACATAGTGTTAACAGAAATGCAAGACTAAGTCTGATATTTGTTGGTTTGTAAAACTTCAGTTATGCTTTCTTTAAGGACCCCCCCACCCCCATGTCTAGGGTATATGGTATCATCAACTCAAGCAGCAGATCACAGGCTTGTGCCGTGAAATCATGCACCTTCTATTTATCATGCAGCATCTGGCAGTGCAGTGTGACAAGGCTGTAGGCAGGGCTAATGGGATGCTGGGGTGCATAGGGAGGGGTATATCTCGAGCAGGAGGAGAGAGGGGTGCTGCCCTTATATCGCTCCCTGGTACATCACCACCTGGAATACTGTGTCCAGTTTTAGAGACTGCGTCTGAGAAAGGACAAATACAGGGTGGAGGCTGTCCAGAGGAGGGCAACTAAAATGGTGCAGGGTTTGCACTGGAAGCGCTAGAAGAGGAAGCTGAGGGATCTCACTGGAAGGGGGGGAGTTCAGGAGAGATGTGAGGAAATATTTCTTTCTTGAAAGGGGTAGACACCTGGAACAGACTGCCAGCAGACGTGGTGGAGATAAAATGGTGGGGGTGGCTTCAAGCATGCAAGAGATAAACATAGGAGTATATTAGAAAAGAAGCAGAGAGGGGACAGATTGCCAGAGAACAGAACAGATAGAGTCTGTAGAGGTGGAATAGGTCGAGAATACTTGGGTAGGTTGGGTGGGCCAAGTAGTCCTTTTCTGCCAACAATTTCTGTGTTTCTATTTCTTATATACCTGACATTTAGTGGTCCTCCCACCCCCAGGTCAGTATCCCAGTATGATGCTATTTCATTCCTGTCTGTAGTAGTCACCCCCGGTCACCCACCCAGTATAATAATATTTAATTCCTGTCTCTAGCAGTCCCCCGGTCACACATCCAGTATGATGATATAAAATCCTCTGACTCTAGTGGTCTACCCACCCATCCCCAATTGCCTGCCTGGTATGATTATATATAATTACCTTACTCTGGTGGTCCACTCACCCCCACACCCGACTACAAAAAAAAATCCCTCCCTTCCCCTTCCTGTCCACTTAAGTCCTTCCACCCCTCCCATTGGTGGCCCCCTACTTACCCCAGCAGGCATCATCCCCATCCTGGAGACAGCGATCGGCACAACCCTTTACTTAGCAATTCAGCTGGCTGCTATTTGAGTGACAAGGAGTGAGCTCAGACCTAAAGTAGAAACATTTCTACAGTAGACATGCAGTCATTCCCTGTCACTCAGATTGCATCCAGCTGAGCTGGTGAGAAGAGCAGCTGTGGCAGTCACTGTCTCTAAGTGGGGGACAATGCCTGTTAAAGTAAGATGGGGCACATGGGTAGTGGGTGGTGAGACCGGAGTGGACAGGATGGAAGGGGGGTTCTGCTATGACTGCACTCACTTTATCTTTCCTGTTTTTATGTTCGCCACACGCATGCGCATGCAGCAAACATCTTGCTATGATAGTGCCTTTTGAGGGGTGTGACACTGACCATCCAATGCAGAGCAGTGTTTTAAGAGGCCAGTCAGTGCCATACAAATCATCAGGCAGGCTGATTTTGACTGAGTTTGGCTTGCTGGGTGGAGATGGCATGTTCTTCAAAAGGGAAAGCTGACCCAATCATGGGTCAGTTCCTTCCTTTGATGCAAGCAGAGCTGATCTATCATGATCAGGCTAGGAATTTCAACCATCCAAGACAGCCTTGTGCTATTTCAGGCACCACCTGTAACACAGAAAACCCACTGATGTCTGAGACAAAGACAGAGACAGAGACAAAGAGGCGAGAGGGAGAGACACACACTCACGCACAAACACATGCTGAACAATGCTACCTAAAATTCTTACTGATGGAATGTTTATTTTAATTTAGAAAATAGCAAGAAGTAATTCTGAAACCTAATTGGATGAGACAGGTTCCAAGCTGGGCATTTATTTTTCAATAGATGCCCAGCTAAAAATAAGACCCTGTCCAAGTGCCACTTCACCAGGTACCCTTGTGTACTGGTGCCCAGCCTGCTTTCTCATTGGCTGAAAGCACCCGGCAAAATTTCAAATCCCCACCATCTTTTTCTTTCGCTTAGCAAGAGCTAATCCCCCCCCCTTCCCCACACACACACACACTCTCCTTGCTTCAGTGCAAGAAACTAAACAAAGCCCACACTCGGAATACTTTGCGGTCGGGAAGAGTGGTAAAACAGCAATTTCTAACAGCAGTCTTCTTATACAACGGCACCACTCTCCCGACCGCACTGTTCCAGTACCACGCTGAATGAAAACGAAGCCATGACTCCATTTGGCTTTGTGCTAGGAAGCGCGTATAAGAATACAGCGCAAATACAGAGTCCCCACACTTAGTTAAGCTGCTGCCTCAAACTGAAATAGATAAATAATTTACATCGTAGCTGTCCCTCGTTACCGCAGATGCAGCTATCCAGTAGGGCCACGCAAGGTCAGTCTTGCGCTAGACACTCATCCTCCAACGGCTACTGAATAAAAAATTAAAACAAAAAACAGTCTTTCACAAAAGAAGACAGACGATATCCAGACACTGCTGGGGTGAACATTTTCTACATTTCTTGTTCAGGTGTGTGTATGGGGGGAGGATGTCTAATAGATTAGAATAGCTCTGTGGGGAGAACCAACAGGAGCTGGAACAGCCTTTAAACAAATGGACTACTTTTACAAGAAAAAAACAATTCTACTACTTCTATTGATTTTTAAACTGATTTCCTCTTTTATTTTATTGAAGTTTACTAAGATGCCCATTTTCTAAGCGCAATAATACCCTCCAGGGTGGGCATTATTGAGAAATACCAGACCTTTCAGGGGCTATAAAGCCCTCCGCCTGCGGTGTCGGGCCTCATTAGGCCCCTGGGCGGTCTGGTATTTCTCAATAATGCCCACCCTGTCGGGTATTATTGCTTACTTAGTTAAATGTTCCATGTTCCATTCTATCAGCATGATCACCCTAAGGGTTAAACTGGTCCAAGCGTAAAACAGAGATACACACACACACACACACACACACACACACGCGCGCAAACCAAAAAAAAAAAAAAAAAAATTGTGTGTCTGTCTCTCTCTTTCTCTCTCTCTCTCTTTCTCTCTCGCTCCAGCTTTGCAGATGTATACTAGCTGTACTCACCGTATTCAAATGCAAATAACTTTAAAAATAAAAATGATAGCATGGTACTGTGAGCACGACATTTGTTCAGCACAAAATTATCTACAAAATGAGTGGTGTTTCATTTATAGATACTTTTGTTTTTTATAATTAGCAAAAAAAAAACAGAAAATTAGATTTTTTTCACTTTTCAGCAAACAAATGCAAATAACTTTTACTGTGAGCATGACATTTGATCAGCACAAAAAATATCTACAAAATTACTGGTGTTTCATTTACATAAACCTTTTAGTTTTTTTATAAATAGCAAAAAACAGCAGAAAATTCATATTTTATACTGTTTTGCAAAAAACAAATGCAAAGAGTAAGCAGCATCTGGAGCTCACATAGCACAGCAGGTAATCAGAAGGAATCTTGCCTTGGAGGATCTTGAACTCGGTGTCCAGTGTCATTTTTAAATGTCAGCAGAGTTGCCTGATTGTTTATTTCAGTAGGTCCGGCACCCTACGGTGACGTAATGCAGTCCAATGCAGCGGTTACCTTAAGACCAGACTCTAATTGTTATAACCGCATAATGGGCCCTATGCCCTGTCTGGTGGGAATTACATGCTAGAGGCACATATCCGCCTGCATAGGTCCGCACCTGCAGACAGGTGTGCACATGCCCACATTCATGACTGGCAGGCACCTGTCCATGGCTCTGCCCCCACAGCGAACAGACTATGCAGGGTGGCTGGGGGTGGAGTTGCAGTCTCAGGTGGGCATCCAATCAGATGCCCATCCTGGGCCAAAAGTGGATCCCTTGCACAGTGAGGCATGGGTCCAGGTGTGTGAATGCCTACTGCAGGCACCAGAACTCATGCGCCCATGTCTCAGTGTCAGGCCGTTTGATGGACACCCCTCTCCCACCACACAGCAGAGCCCCGACCTGTAATGGCAATCTCACCCCCACACATGCCCGGTTCGCAGATTCCAACCTCCCCACCCAATACCCCAGCAAATGTCAGGCCAGCCAGTGCCCCCATCCACCCTCAGCACTGACAACCCCCACCCCTGTACCCACCAGTCAGTGCTGCGGCTCTGGATGGCCAGCGGCACAGCCTTCTGCACACCTCCTTGGCTGCTGGCCATCCAACTGATGCTGGGAGCACACTGCCTATATATATAGTGGTGCACTCCCAGCATCACTTAGATGGCCTTTGACCGAGGCAGTGTGAGGAAGGCAGTGCCACTGGCCACTGGGCACCGCAGTACCGACATCTGGAAATGGGGGTAGTGTCAATGCATCGGGGACATGGCCACCATGTTGGGGGGGTGCTGACACCACTATGGGATCAGGGATGGTGTGGGGGCTGTATCACTGACTATGTGGTATGGGCTGCCAGGTGGGGGTGACTGGCACCACCAGGTCGCAGCACCACAACATTTGGGCACTTGCGGCTGCTGCAGCTCCAGCCCTTACTGGCAGCCTGGAGGCGGGGTCATCACGGCTTTGGGAATCCAGGGTCCACCGTGACCAGTGGATTATGTCCATGGGGGAGCACAGTGGGTTACAGCAGGGTCCCGACTGCCATAAACTGCTCAGTCCTCTGCCCCCCTGTGGCCAGCACTATGCACCTTTGTGATTTGCGCGTAGTGCTAGCACACACCCAGCCCGCCCCAGGCACATTGCTCTTTCCATGGCCAGGGGATTGGGGGCATATCTGTAGTGCGCCTCTTTGGTGAATGCTGCATGGTAACCGATCCATGGCATTCACACGCAATGATGCCAACATGCATGGTTTGTGTGGCATGTTTGTATCGTGCATAGGGCCCATGTTGTATATCATAGTACTGACTATCTATTCTGAATTCAAGTAGTCTGTATAATCTGCATCTGGCTTGCTTCTTTACAGTGTTGGTGCCAGGAGTATATGGGATGCCAGGGAGAGTGCTAGGCTGTAGGTGGTGGATTTAAACTGTGGCATATACTATTTTGTCCAACTCAGGGGAATCTTCCTGTTCAGAGCTGGATACCTGAAGCCATAGTAGTCACCACTGATTTGTTAGCGGGCAGCATCCCTGGGCCTCCAAATGCCTGTAATATGACTCCTAACCCCTGCTTCTCCTACAGGTTACCAGTGGTCCCTACCTGCCCCCCCTCACCTACTCTTTTTTATGTCTTTCCTGCAGCTCTAAATCCCCTTTCTCCAGTCAACATTACAGTGCTCACTCCTCGAGCAGTGTGTCTGGAGCTCACTGAGCAACAAAGCAGGTAATCAGAAGGAACCTTGCTTTGGAGCACTGCCGCCCTGTGTGCGGCGGTGGTTATATCCGACCTCCTTCCCAGCCACCCCCCACCCTAAGCTAGTGTTCCTTTTGTAACTGAAATAACCAATCAGTGGAGTTTACGCCCCACCAATCTCGGAGTTGGACATTCCAGTCCTCACTCTGAACTTTGCCTGATTGGTAACTTCATAGTCCTTTCAGCCATAATAACTAGATGTGCAGGCCCCAAGTATAAGTGTACATAGGAAAGTCCTGCTCTCCAAGGGGTCCATCCGTATTTGTACACTTACTCCCAAAAATTGTAAACAAAAGAAATAAATTAATTAAAAAATAACATGTAATTTATACATTTCTGCTCACACTTTAAAATAAATTCCTGCCACCCCCCCACACACAAGATGGTTCTCATGTCCCTTTTCACACCACTTTTCTTCCTTCCTTGCTACATTTTGACTACAGCTCTGCCTCCTTCCCCTCCCATCCCACTAGCCAGTCATCCTCTGTCCTTCCTCTGTCCTACTGTCTATCCCCTCATCCACCTTCTCTTCACCCTGTCGCCTATTTTCAGCACCCCACTGCCCATGGCCTCCTAATTCCTGCATCCTCCCTTCCCTCCACATTACTCTCATCAGACCCCAACTATACCGCTCTCACCGCCCCCCCCACGCCTGTCTCCTCATCTCTCTCTCCACTATTCAAAAGGACATAAATACCCTACTGTCTCCTTCTGTCTTTTCCTTGTCCTTCTTCTATCTGGTGATGTGGAACTCAACCCTAAACCGCAGCCAACCAAACATTGCCACCGTCCCTTCCCCCAAGAGGCTACGCATATACCACCTTAACACCAGAAGTCTGTTCCTAAAACTGACTAATCTAAAAGCCTGGATGTCTCAGCAATGCCCACATATCCTTTGGGTATCAGAAACCTGGCTGTCGTCCAGGATCCCTGACTCTGCATTAGCCATATGCAGCTTCTCTTTTCATTGCTAGGACTGGGGCAGATGGGGCCATGGCATCGCCACGCATGTCCATGAATCCAACACCTGTTCCACCACCTCGCAAAATCCAGTCCTGACACTTCTGAATACCTAGTAGCATACCCAATCTTACCCTCCTCCCTACCTCTCTATGTTGCAGTCATTCAGGCTGCCCCACAAATTATCACAGAAACACTCATAAAGTGTATCTCCTCTATTGTCTTCCTTACTAGCGATGGTGACAGCATACTGATGGGTGATTTCAATCTAGACTAGCTCTCTCCCTAATCCAAGCTCTCCACCCAAAAAATTAAATCCCTTAACCTCTTGCAACTAATAAAGGCACCTACCAGATACAACTCCTCACTCCCCAAACACCTCCCTTTTAAGTCCTGTTTACACAGTCACATTTGTACTGGAGTACACACTCACTCGGGTTACTCCAGTGCAAATGTGACTGTGAGGACACTTACCCAATCATGGTAAGCCACCCGTTAAGCCATTCCCATGTTCCCTGTCAAGCGTGGGACACCGACTAGAGTGAACGACTTGCAGTGGATTAAACCGCTGTGTGGCCTGTCTTCGCCATCACAACCTGTCCATGCTGTCCTTACAGTAGCGAGTGTCAGTCCAGCCCCCTGATGCACAACCCTTCACCAGCTCAGAATGTAGCGGTGCAGAGAGGGGCCATGTGGACAGGTAGATTCTCACTTGCAGGTGGTCGGAGCTGCACTGCTGCGGTCAGAATCTGTAGCGCTGCTGCCATGTAAATATGGCTTTAGACTGGATTCTCACTTCACATCCCCACCGCATCTCTGACACTGGCATCCTTCCAGACACATTAAGCAACCACTGCATTACCGTCCGTGTCGGGTCCATCTTCCCCACTCTGCCCCTAAATATATTTGCAATCAATCAATTTGAACTCTCAACACTAATGCCCTTCTTCTTCACAACCTCACCTCTGCCAACTGGGCCCTCATCTAGTCTGCATGGGACACTGACTCTGCCCTCGGTCTCTTCTTGACTACTTTTCTCCGAGTCTGGGACCTCCATGCCCCAATGAATAAATCTGAGTTAAGCAAGTGCACCACCCCTTATCTTACCACAACTCATAACCTTGTGCAAATACCGTGACCAGACCTGGGCATGATATAAGGCCCCCCAATCTCAAACAAACCTCTTTGACTGTAAAACCATCAGAAATAGGTGTATGAAGGCCACCCATCTCGCCAAATCCACCAATTTGAAAAAACATTTACATAAAATCTCCAATACTCCTTTCTTCTTCTGGAAGACAGTTCACGCACTTATTTATTTATTAAAATGTTTCACCAGGAAGACATAATATAGGTACTGGTGTACCTATATTATGTCTACTGTGATCTACCTATTACCAAGCTTGTACCACCAGTGAATTTCTGTAACACTTGTTGCTCTTTTAATCTAAATTCTTCGTACTGTATCTTTGTACTGTTTTGTTTGCTGTGATGCATTGCTCTCTTGATGAGGTACCTTTGTAAATGAGTCTTTGACTCAAAGGTCTATAAACCGATGATCTAATAAATAAATAAAATAAAATACTGAGCAAATTGCTCATTTCCAGGTGTGTTCTAGGGCAGAGGGGAAGGGATGGTTACAAAAGTGGACAGTACAATAAGCACAAGTGCAGTACATAACAAACAGTATAGTGCATTTTAAGTCTAATTAATTATTTATTCATGACAGATCCGACGCTTCTCTTTGGCTGCTGTGCTAGTCTGAAATCTCTTAGAAGAGACCAGTGCAGCACCTGCTCAGATCTTCTAGTCCTGCTGTTTAGTGTAGCGCTATATGGAACTGCTTTACCGACGCAAAACCTGATAGAAAACATTGACTGCCAACCCTAAAAATGCAAACAGCAACTACCACAAAAGAAAAGAATGGCACTATCTGCATCCAATTTCAACATTTTTTTTTTGCTAGTATGAGAACGGCTCCCTTGCTATATTCACAAGCCACCATACATTGCCACAGAAATGCCTGCCTACCTAATCACAACTCCACTCATGCCACCACAAAAAAAAAGTAACTAAAACACAACTGACAAAAATCATTATTGCGATTAGACTTATAATCACAATAATGACCAAAGAGCCAGTCACTTCCTTTTGATTAATGATCAGCTGGGTGGGGGTGGCCCTCGGCTGCACCTCAGACCACCCTCCCCCCAGCCGGTCATTAATCTCTAGGAATTGACCGGCTCTTCATTCATAATTGCTTAAATATACAGTAGATTACGCAACTTGTGTACAAACAAGCAGGCATTACAATGAAGTACTGGTTAGAGACAAAAAAATTGAAGACGCAGTTGTAGTGTACCCCCCCCGCCCCATCTAGGGGCATACTTTTTACATCGCAGATGGTCCAGGATGAAAAAGGGGATGCACTCCTAAGTGCTACATTCAAGATCTGTGCACTTCAGAAACAGTAGGGAAACAGTTGTCTCCTACCTGATTGGCATCTTCCATAGCTGTGCACTCTGCACTTGATTTCCTCCATGAAGCTGTCCACCAGAACGGTACCTCCCTTGGCACCTCTGGTTGTCTCAGAAACCCTTGCAGCCCCAATCAGGCTGTAACGGATCTAGCCACTGGAATGCAACTCCTGGAAAATTAATTAGACTGCAAATACAGGGGGAAAGTAGGATATTATTTATTTATTTATTGAGAATTCAGAAAGTACCTTTGAGTCAAAGACTCGTTTACAAAAGCTCCACGTCACATAAAGTCGAACATTACAACAGTAATCACAATTCAAAGCAGGACTCAGACAGACTTGTTACAGAGAATACAGTAAAAGGCTAACAGTCAGATCCCAAGGAGTAATGGGACAGGTCTAAATCAGCTTAGTATACAGGCTCTAGATATAGAGCTAAGCAGGCAACTCGGGTAGGGGCATGGGGGGTGGGAAGGAGGGAAGCCGGCTAAAGGCTCTTGTCAGGGGAGAGAGGGGGCAGGGAAGGGGTCAATGGCAGTTGCAGGGGTTAGAGGACTGGAATTGCCTCCAGTCAGATAATACACAAACCAATATTTCCTCCCTAAACTGGCTTTTATACACCTGTACTCCAAATGAATCCAGTGATACAGGGGTCCCATACTTCGTTAAAATAGATAAAGCAGCTCCATGGGGCTATTAACTTTTTACAATACTGTCTGGACAAAAATAAGGCAGTAGAAACTGATGGATTCAGGCAGACACAAGCAATGATTCTCCTGTGCCTACTATCCCTCTCAGGTGCCCTACCAGGGATTTACTTGAACTCAAATCCCTGCAATCTCCTGGCTTTGCTGGACCTAGTAAGCCAACTTTCTACTTTTCCTGTAGGTCACTCTCTTTTCTCTCTCTGTCTCTGGTCATCCCCCCTTTTCTCTGGTGCAAGAAAGCAAGCCGCCTACCCGACTGGATCCCTGAGCACTGGCCCAAGCCACAGGGGCTTCTAGGAATTTTCCAGACGAACTAGGCCCGACCCTCCTCAAATCGGTTGGCACTGTCCCCGGTGCTAAGGCAACTAAGGCAACACCACCACTATCACTCGACTCTGCCTCTGTATCTGCCTTACCACATGGCCCAAACTCACTCCGGGAATTCCCTGGTCTTAATTTCCCGGGGATCCCTGCTAGACCTGCATCCCTACTTTCACTACCTGGACTTGAGTTAAGCTTCAGCATGGGGGCTACCCTCCAAGGTCTGCCATTTTCAGCCTGTGACCCGCCTGGACCGCAATGTACTGGTGCCCCAGGATCTGTCCCTCCAAATAGGCCCCATATCTTGGGTGAAAGGCCCCCAGCTCCGTCTACTCCCCCCAGGCCACCCAGCCTCAATAGGTATGAGAGGAACCACTGCCACCGGTTCCCCTCCTTTGAGGGCCCTGCCACTGTTCCCCCCCCCCCAGAATTGGTGACCTGGGGAATACCCTCACAGGCTTCCTAAGGGCTCCTACACTCTGTAGGCTTTCTAAAGCCTCCCACTGCCCAAGCCCCCAAACAACGCAGGACCTGGCTACCTGTGTCCCCATGGAGCTCCATAGCCCCACTCGTCGTTGACCACGGCGCATGGAAAAACCATCCTTCTTGCACTCTTTTTTGGGAGTTTCCCCACTGGCCATCCTGGACTGTTGAACTCCCTCACCTGCCCACCTTATCTGCTCCTGACTCTACTCTTCCAGCATCCCCCCTCCAGCCCCAGGCCTAATGCCCAGGCTGGAAAGGCCCATATTCTTCCTGTCAGTCCCCTTATATACCCTCTGAAACCTACTTGCTGCTGCCACCTTGAGGCATCAGAACACTAACCCATTTCCAAGCTCTGGATGGGGGGTTAGGAGGGGGAAAGGATGCCTAAAAGTGGTAATATAAGTCTCCCATTTACAGGGGGCTTACAGTACATTAAGTTCTGAAGGGAAATGCAGACAGGTCATACCAGCACATTTTGACTCATAGTGCCGCAATAGGTGGTGGAGACATGTTGGGACATGGAACATCAGGAACATCATGGGGGAATCAGGGGAGTTAGGGGCAGTTGCAACTAGGGGTGGTGAAGGAACACAGGAGAAAAGGAGAAAGGATAGGGAGCAACATGAGGGAGCATTTTGAATATTGGTGGGGAGAGAGAGTTCCATTGTTTAGGAAAGCGGCAGGATAAGGATGCCTATCCAGCAAATGTGGACCCAAAGGGGACAGCAAGGGTATGGGCATCGGTGCTGCTGAGGGCATGGGTGGAGGATGGGGGGAGAAGGACAGCAGGTAGGAGGGGAGTACTCTGAACCAGAACTTGCTAATGAAGTTGGAGCAGTGCATCAACCGTCGGTCATTTAGGAAGGGTAGAGCTTGGGATTGATATAGGGAGCAGTGGTGAGTGTGGGTGGGCTGTTAAGGACAAAATGACAGAAGGAATGAAAAAGTGAGTCCAGTCTTGCTAGGGTCATTTTGGGAGCGGCACTATAGACTACATAACCATAGTCAAAAGTTAGAAGGATCATTTTCAGAAGAATTTCTCTGCAGGCTGGCAAGGGGATTCATTCATGATTCTGGTATAAGACACCCAGTTTGGGGAGCAGTTTCTTGTGAATAGCATCCATGTGGCCAGAGAAGTCAAGGTGTTTGTCAAGTCAGACCCCTAGGTACCTGAAGGAGGGAGTGTCTTCCAACATAGACCCATCAAGTGTGAAGAAGGGTGGTGGAGGTACAGAGCCTACAGAGTTTCTGTTTTGTGCCAAAGGTTATGGAGACTGTATTCTTAGCATTTAAGAATAGTTGGTCAGCACATAGCCACTGCTGGACATTATTGAAGTCCTACTGCAGGGTGGCCGCCACCATTGGAGTAGAAGGACTGGAAGTGTACAGAACTGTGTCATCCGCATACATGTGACTAGATACAGAAGAGCACACCGAGGGGAGATAGTTAAGGAAGATAGAAAAGAGAATCAGTCCAAGGACTGAGCCTGGGGGGACCTCTGTGTGGATGGGTAGGGGCGGTGAGAGAGTCCCGATTCCGACTGATTAAGTTCTGTCTACTAGGTAGGAACTGAACCAGTTGATGGTAGCTGTATTTCCCACTGCTGATGTCAGTCTGTCTAGCAGTAAGGTGTGGGAGATGGTGTCGAAAGCCTTGGCTAAGTCAACAAAGATGGTGGATGTGATGAGTCCCTGATCCATACCAGAATGGATGGAATCAGTAAGCCAGAGGAGGGAGGTGGAGGTGTAGTGGTGCTTGCTGAAGCCAGCCTGGAAAGGAGTAAAGAAGGAAGTAGCATCTAGACGGGGTGATAGCTGGGGGAGTACAATATGCGTTTGCAGTTTGACAAGGATGGGGAGGAGAGACATGGGATGACCGTTGCCGGCAAAGGCGGCCACTTATCAATCCTCACCCCCTCCTTCCTCTTCCCTCAAGGTAGATGGTGCATCCATCTCAGACCCCTTTTCAAATTTAATGAGCTTTATTGTGGTATTACAGTCACAAATACAGTTATGGTATTGTATACAAGTCGACTTGTACAGACAGTTAGGTAAACAGCAGTGGTACATAACAAGTCATTATAATTCTTTAAAGAAAAAAAAGACAAAAAAAGGAAAACTCCCTTGATACACAAAATTGTAGGTTATTTATAGAAAAGTAAAAAGGAAAAATCACCTACACGTAGTGTCATCCGGCATTAAAGTCCAGGGCTAACCATCAGAAGTAATGTTAGATTTATCTAGCAAAACTAGCTAAATACCAAAACAGAATATGTAATACGGAAAGGTTAATAACACCTTATCTCCCCCCTCCCACTCCTCCCACATCGCCACTACACTATATAAGTTGGGAATAGTTTCCTTTCAAGAGGAAAAAAAGGATAGAAGCTTGCTCATTAACCTTTGCAGCACTATGTCAGGTCCAAGTCAAGACCAAGACCATCCTAAATGGATAGTAAGGTATGTAAGGGTGCCCATACCTTCTGGTATTTATTGCTATGCTTAGATATGTTTGCGATGAAATATTCTGCTGGTAGAGCAAATAGAATTTCTTTATGCCACTCTGTGTACGTGGGAGTTTGTTGATCTAACCAGTGGCGTAATACGATTTCCTTAGCACATAGGGATATCAAGGACATATGCTTCCTTTGGTTTCCTATTAGAGTTTCTCCCGAGTCACCCAAAATACAGATTTCTGGTTGAAAAGTGTTCTGTAGCCCTAATAAAGGATCAAGTTTGGATTGAATGGCCTCCCAAAACGGGGTTACTTTATCACATTCCCAGAGAATATGAAGAAGTGTACCTCTCTGGGACCCGCATCTGGTTCACAGTTCAGTTGAGTAGTGCCCCATTTTATTAAGTTTTACAGGCGTATAGTATAAGTCATGCAGTACATAAAACTGAAGCAATCTATAGCAATCCCACCTAACATCTTTATACAATCTTTTCCAGTTTTGTGACCATTGGCGGGGTACCAGAGAGGTAAGAAGGAGAGACCTGTCCCATGTATAGCAAGGGGTGCCTTCTAGTTCACTGCATTGTGCCTGTAGCTCCTTATAATAAAAGGCAACATAGTGGGACGATGGTCTCCTGGAAAGTGAACCAAGACTAGGGCCAAGCATGTACCGATCTCAAAGCCCGCTGCTGAAATGCTGTGTTAATACATGGGAGACTTAAAGATATTTAAAACAGAAGGAAGCTGGCAAATTGTAGTTTGACCTAATAGCTGAAAAGGTGAGTAATTTGTGTTTTTCTGTTAGATCGACAACCGCTTCTCCACAACCTGCCGGCCAGATAGACGTAGTAATAACTTTGCCCCCAGTTTTGAAGTCAGGGTTTTTAAAGAAGGGTTGAGATGAATCCTTCACTAGTAGGTACCCAAAAGCTTTGTTCATCTGCATATGAATCCAAAAGGAGGCCATGATAGGTGTAGATTTATACTGTTTAGGGACTTTATTAGTGGTCAGATTGGGAAGACTCTTAATGTCTACTCCTGTTGAGTTACCAATTGATTTTTCTATTTGTAGCCACAGTGGAGGATGTTCTATGAATTTCAGCCATTGTGAAACTATGGCACAATTAATAGCCAGGTAGTAGTGATAGACATTGGGAACCTGTAATCCACCCTGTTCTTTGGATCTCTGTAATTTAGTAATTGCTCTTCGGGAAGACTTATTTTTCCAGATAAATTTGGAGATAATACTATGCACCTGGAGAAACCAGGATTGAGGAAGAAAATAATTTAGCATTTGAAGGGGGTATAACAAGTGGGGCAGGACATTCATTTTAGTTATGTTAATATGTCCCCAGAGAAAGATAGGAAGTAACATCCAGCGATTTAAATCTGTCCTGATATTTGTGAGTAACTGGTCCAAATTATATTGCTTCATTTTAATATTGGATTGAGACAAATATATACCCAAGTATTTTATTTTGTCCCTCACCCAAGTGAGCCCAAGATGTTCAATGTCCGTTTTTAAGGTATAGCTATTTAGTGGCATTACTTCTGTTTCAGCTAAGTTTAATTTATAATTAGAGAGGTCCCCAAAATTTTGGATAATGTTAAGGGTAGCTGGTATGGATATGGATGGGTAAGTGACGTGAAGCATAGTATCATCGGCATAATTTGTATTGGAAAAGGTTGATCGAAATATTGGATATCGCTATGGATTTGTTAATCTTCCTAATGAGTGGTTCTAAAAATAAGTTAAACAGGTAAGGGGAGAAGGGACAGCCTTGCCTCGTGCCCTGTTGGAGGGGAAAGGGTAATGACAGAACCCCATTACATAGTACCCGGGCGGAGGGATATGAGTAAAGGATTTTAATCCATTGTAAGAATTGCTTGGGGATGCGATATCTTGGGAGTAAGTCGAACAAGTAATCCCATGAGACCCGATCAAAGGCCTTTTCTGCGTCCAGTGATACCAAAGCTGCGGGGATATGGGAGTCCCTAGACGCAGAAATAAGATGGGAAATTTTACGCAGATGGTCTGCTGAGAGGCGTCCAGCCACGAAGCCGACTTGCTCAGGACTTATTAATGTGTGCCATACCTTGGCCATCCTGTTAGCCAGGATTTTAGCTAGAATTTTCAGATCTACATTTATAAGTGATATTGGGCGGTAATTCGGCAACAATGTAGGGTCCTTGTCCGGTTTAGGAAGCACCACGATGGTAGCCTCAGTGAAACTAAGATCCAAAAGGCCATGTTTGTAAATATAGTTATACGTGTCAAGCAGAGTTATACCCAATTGAGATTTGAAGGCTTTATTAAAGTTAGATGTATAGCCATCTGGCCCTGGTGCTTTATCAACAGGAAGAGCTTCAATAGCCTCATGTACTTCCTCTACATTCAGAGGAGCATGTAGAAGGGCTATTTGATGTTGGGACAAATATGGAAGGTCTATGTCTTGTAAAAAAAGATCTAGTGCGGTATTATTAAAGGATAGAGGGGGACATGAATAAAGGGATTGGTAGGATTTAAAATGTGAAACAATCTCCTTGGGTGTAGTATGGAAACTGCTTACTAGATCTTGAATAGTTGCTACTATCCTATCTGTTACTTGTGCCTTGAGCCTTAAGGCTAAGAGTTTCCCTGCCTTATCCCCTTGATCGAAGTAGGTAACTTTTGATTTAAAGTGGAGCTGCTTCACCTTATCACCAAGAAGAATATTGTATCGGAATCGAAGGCTTTCTAGTTTTTCAAATTCCATGGGATGCGATTGGGAAGATAAGGATTGTTCTAAAACTCTAATCTGTTGTAAAAGTAAGGAGGATTCTGATGAGATTTTCTTTTTTCTAATGGAGGTCAAACAAATACTTTCTGCTCTTAATGAACATTTCAGGGCACCCCATAACACATCTAACTTCGGCATAGAAGGGGCATTAAACTTGTGAAAATTTTCTATATACTTTTGAAGAAGGTCAACTAAATTTTGGGACCTTAATAATTGAGGGTTAAACCTCCAAACTTTGTCTTGTTCAACTGAGGAAGGCATGGACCACTGCAAAAGAGTTGGGTGGTGATCAGAGAACACTTTAGAGAGGTTGGCAGAACTTTGAACCCTCGCAAGATGCTCAATCCCCAACAGAAAGAAGTCAATTCTTGAAAATGTGTTATGGGGCAGGGAATGAAATGAGTAATCTTGACTAGAAGGAAAAAGGGTCCTCCATGGATCAGCAAGGCTCATGGTGTTCATAAAATCTTTAAGAGCTAACTGTGCGGGGTAGAAGGGGTATGCCTAGTTTTGGACCTATCCAATGTATTACAAAGGACTAAGTTCCAATCTCCACTGAATAGTATAGGGAGATTGGACCAAGAGGCCAAACTAGTCATAAGACTTGTAAAGAATTGAGGATCGTCCCCAACCGGTCCATAGACTGAACCCAATGTCATTTCGGTATGGCCTAAAATGTCTTTCAGCAATATGTATCTGCCTTGGGGTTCGCATATCGACTGGAGCAGCCGAAAAGGTATGCGACGTGCAATTAGTACCACGACTCCACATTTACTGGTATCCAATCCAGCTCCGAATGCATGTCCCACCCATGTTCTTCTTAAGCTGAGAATTTGTGAATTGAGCAAATGAGTCTCCTGGATGAAGGCTACATCAGTACTGAGTTTATTGAGATGTAACAGAATCTTGGCTCTTTTAGTGGGAGATTGACCACCTTTAACATTCCAGGAACAAAACTTTAGTGCGGCTGTCATAGCCAAACAAAGTGTTGATAATAGTTCCGTATCTTTAAGTCATCCTCAAGAAAGACACTTACCCAGCAGGATATTCCATGATTACTAAGTGGCGACCCCACAACATCCCCCACCCCTTGGTAATAAACACTATATTCAAAAACAGCCAGTCCCCCTTAACCCAATATCCCATTCCATAATATAATGTGAATGTAAGAAACTGAAACAGGAGAATGCTACCCCCCAAGAAAAAACTTACTAATTTATCCCCATCCCCACCCCTTTCCCTCCCCTTCCCCACTTTACTCCTTCCACATCAAGGTAGATTATGTACCAGAAAGAAAATAAAATTGAAGGCTAGAGTCTTCAACAGTCTTAAGACCGTGAGCAATACTGATAATAGTTTCCGGACTCTAACCCTGAACACCCCTGTGGACTCCCATCCCTCCCTGCGCCAGTACGTGGTGCACTGAATGGACTGCAGGATTACCCGGGAGCCCTTGCTTCCTGCCCCAATCCCCCAACACAGTAACCAAAAAGTATCGCTATTTATATCCCTCTAGTAACCCCCCACAGTGATAAAAAAGAGGGGAAAAAAAAGGAACTCTGCATTATTGCAATCATTAAGCACAACTGGCATGGAGAGAAAAAGAAAAGAAAAAAAGGGGAGTTGTAGTAAAGGAATAATACTACCAGTTACTGTGCAACAGCTGTTACAACGTAATCATCTGCCAGAAGCAACTTAATTAAGTACCTTTAGTATGGCAACACAAAGAAAGCTTAAAATATTCAGCGAAATAAAAATGTGTGGGAGTTACTGCGAGTGACAGCCAATGCGTCAGACATTTAATGCAAAGTTATGCTGCCCTCATGTGGCCTCCCTAAGTAATGCCCTTTGACAAAAGGGACAGAAAAAAAGAAAACAAAAAAAGGGAGGGGGAAGTCTTAATTCAGACTTATATTGATAGCAGCAGCGATATGCCAATTGGCAGCTTGTCAGGTATACGACCTTCCTTGTGCTAAGGTTGTAGAAAAAAAAAGGGTAAGAACCCCCCCCCAAAGGGAGAAAGTGAAGTATTTAAAAAAAAAGAAAGCCCCAAAAAAAGTCAACGAGCATCCACTCTCGTTTGTTCCAACTAGACTATTGCAGGTAGGAGACTATAAAACCAGTCCTCTACAGTACAAGAGATTTTGGCGTCTTCCAGGGATCCCTTAAGTGAAACTCTCCATGTGGATTCCTTGAATATGCCCATGTACTAACAGCCCCTCTACAATGGAGAAGCACATGCTAAGGCAAGTCCTCCATGACTCTTCAACGGGCAGGTAACAAATCAGGACACATTGTGTGCAGCGCAAGGGTAGCTAGTTGTGGTGTATCGTAGGAATGCCAGGTGTCAGCGTGTAGGACCATCAATCTGGAGGGATACTGAACTTTATACTTGATGCCTGCAGCTATCAATTTCGATACCAGGGGATGGTATTCTGCTCGGCGCTGTCTCACTGTAGCTGGGAGGTCCTGTGCCAGGTGTAGATGCTGGCCCTCCCAAAGAACCTGCTGCAAACTTCTGACTTGATCCAAAATATGAGCCTTATCAAGGTAATTTAAAAGCTTGATGATGACTGGTCTCGGGGGTTTACCACTCCCGGTTTGGGGCGCAGCGACCAATGGGCCCTCTCTATTATGTATGAGGAATTATTTGGAGAGGGTCCAGCTATTTTTGTGAGTAATTTTTGGAAGAATAGAATGGGAGAAGATCCTTCAGCTTCTTCCGGAAGGCTGAAGATAACAATATTATTCCTCCTGCTTCAGCCTTCCAGGTCCTCTAGCTTGGACTCAACTTTGTGCCATCGCTGCCTTAGGGTCACAACTTCGGGCTCAACTTTGCTCTTCCAGCTCTCCAGCGATGTGGTACGGGCAGAGACATCAGAGATAGCCCGATTGGTGCCGGAAAGCTCCCCTTTGAGAGATTTTATTTCAGCAGTGATATCTTGCAGGGCAAGCTTGAATGGCTGCAGCTCCTCTAGAAATTTTTGCTCCGATAGCGGAGTTGGCGCTGATTGAGACATTGTGGATGCGGATGCCTTTGCGGGGCCACCGGTCTGGCCTTTGGATCTTTTCGGTCCCTTCTCTGGGGTTTGTGGGGGTGTGTACCATGGGAGGGCCTGCCACATTTCAGCCTCCATGATGTTGTTAGGTCCTAGTTTTAGCAATAGAAGTTGATTAGGTTGCTCTTGGTCTGAAGACTCCCCAAGTTGCCAGAGACGCTACAGATGTCCGTTGAAATCATGTTACTTCTTAAAGGAGGTTGAATCCCATCCAAAAACTTATATTTAAGTAAATGCTGGAGGAATGAGATGGGAGCTAGCTCCCAGAGCTGCTAGTCTCTCCAGAAGCATCACGTGATCTCCCTCAGACCCCTTTTCAGTGGCAAATCTTTTAACATGTTCTTCACTACCTGTGCCCTCTCTGACTACCCTATGCCCCAAGGCCCTCCCTCTCCCCCTCTCCATTAAACAATGAAGAAGAAGAATCATCAGTATTTATATAGTGCTTTTCATATACAGTGTATCCCAAAGCACTTTACAAGCAATGCTAGACTGGTAGTGAAGTGACTGGATGTGTAGTGGTAGCCATATTGCACATCAACACCCACACACACACAGCCTGGACAATTGCATGAACCGGTTTATGGGAAGTGGAATGTTGGCCAGGGCTCTGGGAATGTCCCCTACACTTTTCGAAGAGTGCCGGGGTTCTTTTACTTCCACCTGGACATCCACCAGGACAGCACCAGGATGGGTAGAAGGGACCTCAGTTTAAAGTCTCATCTGAAGGACGGCACACCCCAGCAGTACAGCACCACCCTAATACTGTACTCCGATGCCAGCATTTTAGGTGCAAGTCTAACTCCCAGTGTGGGATGAGAGCCCACAGCCTTCTGGTCCTGAGGCAGATGTGCTACTAACTAAGCCACGCTGACACCTCCTGGATACCTCCTCCCTCCAATCATCAACCTAGAAGTCCTCCTGGCATTAAACTCACTACATTGAAACAAATCTAACCCAGCCGGGATACATCTTAAACTGCTTCGCCTATCTGCAGCAGCCATGGCTTCACCCCTGGCACATATTGTTTACCTCTCTATCACTAACTGTAATGTACCCACCCTCTGGAAAGCAGCCAGCTTAATTCCCCTCCACAATGGAGGTGACCAGTCATCCCCAGAAAACTACCATCCCATCTCCCTTCTCCTTTCACTCGGGAAAGTACAGGAATCTCTAATCTTCTCAAGACTATTGGACTTCATCACTTCATCTAACACTCTTGCCCCTTTCCAATCAGGGTTTCATAAACTTCATTCCATTGTCTCTTCCTTAATGTGTGTCACTAACACCATTCACTCTGCCATGGACAAAGGCCACATCACAGCTGCCATCTTCATAGACCTTGCCAAGGCCTTTAACTCTGTCTCGCACACACTCCTACTGAGCAAACTCCACTCTGCAGGTCTGGCACCCCCTCCATTTGTTGGTTTCACTTTTTGTTTTCTTTTTTTTTTTTGTCAATTCTTTTTGTTTTTTGCTCCTTGGCCCCAGACTCTCTCCAGTGTAGGCACTCGACTGCACCTCCATCCTGCCCTGCCATAGACTCAGTCCTGCCATCCGGCTCCATCAGCTCCTCTACCACTCACTCAGTACCTGGTCAACCAGATTTAAGCCCCCCAGGGTGGGAACGTCCTTCTCCCTTGATGACCTTTCTGCAAATCTGGTCAGGCAGTCCGGGGGTGGAGGGAGAACCGGAGGCAGCCGCCGCACTTGGTGTTTGGGGTAGGGGTGGTTCCAGGCCCCACCTATGCCTACCAGAGCCAAGGTTTTTTTTTTTCAGTAGTAGTTTCCCCCAGAACTTGGAAGTGCAATGACCTCCTGCACGACATGTGCATGCACCCGTGCACACTCGGTCATCCGCCGCCGCTCTCCCCTCTATACTGCAGCCAATTGCTGTGAAACCCCCAGCTGTCGCTAGAGGCCGCAAGAGCAGCGGCTTGTACGAAGCCCTCTCCCTGGGAAAGGAGAGTAGTCACTGGGACGTTCGATCCTTTCCTGTCCCTGCTGACCCGTGCTCATTCCTGAACATGGGTCGCCAGCATAGCACGAGGTGTGGCGTCCAGTGCCTCAACCCTCAGTGCCACTGGGCCAGCTCGCTGGTTTCACTCTTATCTTATTGGTAGACAACAAGTTGTGTGACTCTGCAACTCCTCTCCCTCTCTCCCTATACTGTCAGGCACCCCACAGGGGTCTATTCTAGGCCCTCTACTCTTTTCTATATTTATTAATGATCTCCCCCATAATCTGCTCTGATTCCCTCATTCATATGTATGCAGACAATACCGTCATCTTCACTTCAGGGCCATCCACAAAGGATGTTGAACCACTACTTCAGCATGAGTTCAGTAATGTCTTGGCTGGTTTCAAGCTAATGATCTTAAGGTAAACCACAAGAAGACAGTCTCAATGACATTCAGCTCGGTTCACAAGCTTTCCAGGCTCTGGACCCTTCCAGTATTTCACTCCCAGGGCAACTCCTCCCTGGATACAGTTCAGGCCTCAAAATGCCAGGGAGTATGACTTGATACACACCTTAATTTCTCTACACATATTGATACCTTAGTCTCCAAGCTCCGACCCAAGTTAGGATTCCTCTATTATAATAACGACTCCCTTTCACTTCCTATCCGATGCAGGCTTGTCTGTAAAATTATCCTCCCATTCCTTGACTATGCTGATATTGTCAACAGTACAGACCCTGCCACATCCTTCTCTAAACTGGACACCATATTGAACTCCTTTTACAGATTCACTACAAACTCTTCGCCTCGCTCGCACCACTGCTCCCTGTATTCCATTGTCTCTATCACTCCCCTCTCATACAGGAGGTATATACACTCCGTAACCTTCATTGCCAAATTCTGGTTTGAGCTCCTTACCCCTATCTCTCATCCTGCCTCAGCCCTGCTTCTCCACCCCTATACTCTCTTCTTTCCTGGGACTCCTGCTCCTTCTTTATTCCCCACCCCCGCTCCGAGGTGGGGCAGAGTGCTTTCTCCTACCATCTGCCTCTCCTATGGAATAAACTCTCCCCATAACTTCAAAATGCTACAACCTTCCTCTCTCAAAAAAAAATTTGTTCACCTCCTCTCAGCTCCATCATGCACCTGTGTCCCCTCCACACTGGCGTGATCCCACCTTTTCCTTTCAACTCATCCCCCCAACTCTGCACCCATCTAGGTCTTCTCCCCCTTGCTCAGCCTTGTCATCTATAAGACTTTGTACATGAATCTGTATGCACTGTGGCACTTTAGTTTGGTCTGCCACTAAAGATGTTTACCTTCTCTGTGGTCTGCCAAACCCTTTGGTTGCTGCTGGTGAGGACCCCTTACTGGACCATTTGAATAAACTTGACAGGCGCAGAAATAAATGCATAAACGGTTTATTCCTATACAGCAACAGGTACATCATCACTCCATGAGGTTCAGACTCTGACTGACTGACAGATAGTCTAAGGGGTTTCCTAGCCCCTGCTAATACAGTAATTAACATAACAAATTAGCATAATGAGATAATTGCTACAACTGTTCTACGAGCACTTAAAGGGACGGCAGCTGGTATTAGCCCCATACATAAGTACACAAGTGTAGTCCACATCACCCCCGGGACAGTTAATGTGAGCACCACTCGAACAAAGCAATAATACACTATAAACAGGTTATAAGAATATTAAGGGAAGAAAAGCATTTGAAGGCATTACACATTTAGAACACAACAGTACTCCTCTGCAGGGAGGGGGAAGGAAAGAATCTGGACTACACTGCGGAACAATGAGTAGCACCAGAGGGAGGGGAACACCATAGTACTTGAAGCTTGGTCATACCACAAGTGCTAAAGTGTGGGGCAAGGAAAAGGCAGGAGAGGGAAGGGTAGCAGCTGGAGAATAAACAGTGCAATTAACAAATGAAGCACATTACTAACTGTAATGACACAGAAATATCATCAGAAACACTTAACAGTTGCAAAACAGGCAGTTTTACAGAATGCAGATATGAAATCATCACAAGTGTTTCTATTATTTAGAACCCTCACTGAGTCTGGTTATACAAAAGTTCAAGACCTTAGTCGATATATCCGTCAGTAAGAATGGAGGCATGAGTTGCTTGCACCAGTTCCTGACAGGATGATGTGAGGCCATTAAAAGTGACCCGAGTTCTGTGCACTGTCAAATCCACACCACTTGACTCTGTAAGTCCAGGATTCGTTGGTGAATTTCTTCCTTAAGATTTTCTCGATCTGGTACACTGGTGTGTGCGTACAAGACAGTCCTGAGAGGAACAAGAAGGCTGAGAAGATGAAGTCCCAGGGAGGTCATCTGGCAAATCAGGTAAAACAGAATCCGGCTGGAGAGAGTCAGGAGTTGGAAGATCTGTAGGAACTGGTTGCAAGTTGTCTGAAGGGATCTCGGCTTCAGAGAAGATGGCATGCTCAAGTCCAGCTTCATTGTTAGGTGGACAGGGATCGTCTGGAAGGGTATTACTTGGGTACCCATGTGTCAAGTGATTGATGTGGACTTTGTTGCATACTAGCTTTCCATCAGACTTGCAGCATAGATGAATGTACACAGGAGGAAGCTTTTCTACAATGTAGAATGGACCAGTCCAGGGGCGAAGCAGTGTTTTGTTGGCACCCAGAACAAGGACAGGTCATTGCAAGTACACAGTGTCCCCAACGGAAAATGAAGGCTCATGCAACTTGCCTGCTGGCATTTTCTGCACTGTAGATTTTCTCTGGCCCAACATGTTGATTGCAACACGTCTGGCAAATTCAAGCTGTTCCAGCATAGGAATAATGAACAAAGAAGCTGACTTAGGAACATCTAGCAGTGAGAGATCCCTGTCCAGTGGAATTCTTGGGTGGCATCCATGGACTAAGAAAAATGGTGTGTACTCTGTACTGTCAGCACAAGGGCTGGTATTGTAGGCAAATTGCACAAAGGGAACAAAACAGTCCCAGCTGTCATGAGTTTCATCCAGGTACTTGGAGAGTGTGTTGAGAATGGTAGACATCATTCTTTCACTTTATCCATTGTATTGTGGATGATAACTGGTTGTGTGAGTCTTTTTGATGTCGAGAAGTTTGCAAGTTTCTCAAACAATGGTTGAAAGGCAGTTAGTGCCTCTGTCTGAATGCAGCTATGATGGGGTACCGTGACAACAAATTACTGTGTTGAGGAAGGCACTTGCCACTGTGGCAGTGTTTATGTCTTTTAGGGGATTAGTTCCAAATACTTAGGTAGTCCAAGGCATTGGAATGATATGTGCCTTTGTCAGTTTGGCAGGAGGCTTTCTTTGGGAGCAGGGCTGGCAGGATTGACAAATCTGACATTGTCCTTGTTCATGTGAGTCCAGAAGAAATGAAGCGTTGTCTTTTCAAGAGTTCTGTGGATTACCATATGACCCAGAAAGTGGAGATGCATGAGTGGAGAAATGAACTTGATTGATTAGAGAAGCTGAAACAACTAGCTGTCACGTGAGTTCTATCCATCACGATAAACTCTTTCCTTTAAATGGTCCAAATGTGGAAAACACACTGTCACTGTAAGCAAAGAAAAGTACATCCTGGCAATGTTTCTTTTGTTGTGGTAAGGTTCTAGACTCTAAATATGTGATTAGGTCTGTGAATTGAGCATCAGTTCTTTGTTGCACTTTAACAGTTGCTAGGGACAGATCAAAAGTAGAGGAGATGAGAAGCTCTTTGGCTGCTTGCAGTAATTGAGAATTTGTGTGTCTTCCTGTAGAAGCAGTTGGTAGCAACAAAGTAACTTGAGATGCTGTAGGAAAGTCCACAGGAAGCACATCTGTGGCGTGGAAGGGAAGAGCTTGTAAGCAGGATTCTTCATCTGTTGAAGAGAATGCAGAGGGATATTGTCTCCGGCTTACACCATCGGCATTTGAGTGAACTCGACCTGGTCTGTACTGAAATTCAAAGTTGTAGGATTGCAGCATGGCAATCCACTGGGTGAACTTGCCAACTGGCTCCTTCATTTTAATAAAAATCTGAGAGCAGAGTGATTAATGATAGCTGTAAAGGAGAAGTAGCGAAGGTAAAAGTCAGATTTCTTTACCGCAAATACTATGGCTAGACATTCTTTTTCTGTGATGCCATAGTTTTGCTCAGCTGAAGAAAAAGAGCACTCAGCATAGGAGACAACTCATTCTGTTCCTTCCTGAATTTGACAGAGCACAGCTCCCACTGCAAAGCAACTAGCATCTGAATAGAGTTTGAAGGGTTGATCGAACCTTGGGTAGGCCAATACTGGAGAAGAGATTAGGTTTTCTTTTTTTTTTTTTTAAGTCTTTGGTAATCAGGTAAGGCCCACTAGGCACAAGTGCCTGTTTTCAGGGGTGACCTGGGAGCACTGGGCAGTTAAGTGACTTGCTCAGAGTCATACAGTATGCAAGTGGAGGTTGCAAGAGTCAGACCCAGATCTGGTCTGCTGGATGTACCAAGCTCATTCACAGCTCATTGTACATTACATTGTAAATTGTAAGTAAGCAATAACACACAACAGATAGTCTAAGGGGTTTTCTGACCCCTGCTAACACAGTAATTAGCATAACAAATTAGCATATTGAGATACTTGCTACAATTGTTCTAAGAGCATTTAAAGGGACAGCAGCTGGTATTAGCCTCATACAAAAATACATAAGTGTCACGCCACAGCACTAACTTAAGGAAAACTGTCCAAAACAGTGGGAGCAATCACCAGGGCTAGAAAAATGCCTGATTAAAACAACCAATATAGTTTAAAATGAATGGAGCTAACCTTTTGTGAGTTATTTATTGTTGTAATGTTGCTCCTGGATGTACCATTTTCAAAGTGCTGCCGCATCAGAAATGTGTGACCCTGGCATCTGGTCCTGTGCCAGAATACTAGCATAATAGCGAGCAAGGCACATTTACACAGGATAAAGAAACATTGTGCCATGTAGCAGTCTATTAACTGAACCTCTAGAAGCAATTCCTGGTGAAAATGGAGCAGTTTAAGGTACTTAAAATCATTCTTAAAGTTGCAGCTTCAAGCTTGGTCGTGCGCAGTAGCACCTAGCGCTACTGTGCATGCCCGAACTTGGAGCGCTAGGTGCTGCTGCGCATGACTGAGCTTGGAGCTCCAACTTTAAGAACGATTTTAAGCACCTTATACTGCTCCATTTTCACCGGGAATTGCTTCTAGAGGTTCAGTTACTAGACCTCTACATGGCACAATGTTTCTTTTTATCCTGTGTAAATGTGCCTCGCTCATCGTTTTTATGGGCATTCTGGCACTCTCTCATCTCGGTCTCTCCCACCCCTTTATATACCTTCTGAGCCTCCACTCACAGGGTTCTCTCCCAGCGTACCATGTCAAGGCAATCTGCTTTCTCATACCTATTCCCTAGTGTCTGGAATTCCCTCCCACCAACAATATAGTCTGATTGGGTCTGTCCACTCCCTATCCCTCTGCCTCTGTCAACACACAGCTCCATCTTGCAACTGCTCCTAACTCTACCCTTCCCTCTCAGTACTACTGCTCCCCCTTCCTCAAAACCCAGCCAATTGGCTCAATCCCATCCCTCATGCCTTTCCATCTCCCTGTCCGCCTTGCAGGGTTTCAAGCATCCTGAAGGAGAGATGGCCTGGGCTGCATTCACTCCCTCCAACCCCCTTCCCAAGATGTTCTACTCTGCTTCCTTGTGACTATACAATCACAATTTGGTTGGCCATAGCACTTGTTTCTTCAATGGAAATGTATAATTTAGCACTTTAAGTGTAATTATCTTTTGGTTCCTCTGTTAACCAATTGTTTGCACTTGTGCATATGCCTGTTTTGTACTGTCCATCTGGAACTGTTTTGCCTACTCTGAGAATGTATGTTAATTTGGTTATGCATAGCACTTCACAGTCTAAGTTTGATAGCCCCTTGCAAATGTATATTCAGCACTTTACGTGTAGTGGGCCTTTGGTTTCTATGTAAATCAATTCTTTACACCCACATCTAAGCCTGTTTCGTACTGGTCTCTTGGAACTGGAACACCTATTCTGAGATTATGTGTATGTTAATCTGTTCAACTACTGAATGCGTTTTAAATTTGATTGCTGTTTGCCACTGTATTATTCCATCTTGTTCTAACAATTTGTTTGAGTTACTGTACTGTCTGTACTTACTCTGAAATATTTAATTTCTGCTCACTCCTTTGTGTCCCCCTCCTCCCAGGATGCATCTGGAAACGAACTATTGCATCTTATAATGACCCTCCTGGTGAAGCTTTTTCAAATAAATTTTAAAAAATAATAATAAAAGCCAGGGTGTGCAGCAATGCTAAATTACTGCATGGTGCTAAATTACTGCATGCCTCAGGTAGATTGTGAGGTATAAGGTGCAGCTAAGTGCCTTCAACCACCTGAGAAGTGCAGTATATGATTCCTTAGAATCACATTGTAAGTAAGGAATAACACATGACAGGGTGTGTGGCAATGCTAAATTGCTGCATGCTCCAGGTGTGTTGTGAGGCACGAGGTGCAGCTGAGTGCCTTCAACTACCTGAGAAGTGTGGTATATAATTTACATAAGATTACAATGTAATCCTCACTCTCCCTTATCTTGCTATCCCTTCCTCCACCCTCCTTTCCCCTCCTGTACCCCTCCTCTCACTTTAGCCTCCTCTCTCTCACTCTAGGACAAGACCATTGGCTGCCATATTTTCCTTCTCTATCTGGATTCTGCACTTCTCCTCTCCTCCCTCTCCCTACTCCCCTTTCCTCTCACCCCTGACTAGCAATGTTTCTTCAAATGTACCTTATGGTTTACTATGTACTTCCCACTTCTGAGGAATTAATGTTATCTAATTTCCACATAGTAAAAGGAGAAAGGAACCCCTGGAAAATAGCTTTAATAGTGCCTACTTAACAGCCAGACACACCTCCCTTATGCTGTTATTTAAACTACACCATGGGTGGGATATTCAGACTGCGCAAAAGGATGCCAATAGCAGGAGCAGGCACAAGAGCAGTCGCGCCATTCCGCCAATGTGCACAATATTCAAAACCAAGCGCAGGGCCAGGGTGCTTCTGTGCAACATAGCTGACACGCCGATGCCATGGTGCAACCAGGGATGCACAGTGGATCAGGCCGATGAGCAGTAGCACATCCAGGAATGCGTAGGGACAAGGATAGGAAGTAGGGGTGGACTAGCCATGGAGGCACCATGATGGAGGAGCATGCAGCAGACCAGACAGACCAACCCCCAAGGCCCCCATGGGCTGCACATCCAGAGGTGAGCTGAGGCGGACCACCAGCCCATGAATCCAAGCACTGATCCAACAGCAGGCGCTGAGTCAGCTGTCCATACCAGCTGGGCAAGGTGCCTGAGCACACTCCCCCAGCAAACAGTGACCGCAACACAAGGAGGGCCAGACCCTCCTGCGCCACAGCAACACACCAATGCTGACCACCCCCTGTACAGCAATCCCAAGACACCCGGCCCAGAAGCATTACCAAACAGTGCATGGCATTGAAGGTATGCCACCACCACCACCACCATGAAAATGCAACCCTGTGCCCCATGGTGCCATGCATGACAGCCCCACTGTGATCCCCCCACAGAAGGCAACACCAGCCACTAACGCCACCGCAGCATACACAATGCTCCCCTGCATGGCCCCTACAGTGGCACAGCAAAGAGGTTGACCTTGCGTCAGTACCCAAGGGATCCCGCATGTGACAAGGCCCGCCCTGGATGCCACCACCTGCAGGACGGCACCCCACACACCCACCCATGCACACATCCTGTCCCAGCACTGGCCCCACCAGACAGCATAGCAGTCCACTGGGGTGCATGGAGACATGCACCTCACAGGATGCAACACAGGGCATGAACAAATCCCCACCCAGTCCCAAGAGTACCCCATCATGGAGCCACATGGCAGGGCAACAGATGCTGCTGTCGCATGTCCAGTGGTGCCATGTACCCATAACCTGCATACCGTCATGGCGCTGGTGAGCTAGCCATGAGGTGCATGCACCACAAACCTGGCCACCACCAGCATCCACCTGGAGCACGTGTGACAGCCAGCAGACCACAGGCACCACCCCAGACACCATCGACAGTATGGAGGGGGACAACAACAGCACCGCCCACAGTGTCCTGAGGCAGACATGCAATAGACCTGGAGTCAGGATGCCAGCTGCCAGGAAGCTGTGCCCAGAGGGTGGCTGGCATGGACTGCCACCAATGTCATGCCAGCAGACATGCATGTAGTGGAGGGGTTGGCATGACTGTGCGTACCACAGACATGCAAGGGGCACAGCCACACGGACCAGACATACACTGCCGGGGTAACTGGGACACAGCGCATGCACCTGAGACCACTGCACACAGCATACAGTGTATAGGGCACAACACACATACCACAGACAGGGACCATGGCCCCCACCCACACCAGTGGTGGGGTCCTGGCAGACACACCCACGACCAGGCTGGCACCACCCCCAGATGTCATGCACACCACTGCAGCAAGGCACCAGACACCTGCTGCAATCAGAGACCACCACAGTTGTAGTATGAAACTTATCTATATTTCAAAGGTAACAGAATGAACAAGAACTATATACAGTACTATATATACAAAGTGGGGAGTGGGGTACAAGGCTACAACTCCGGGGGTGGATGGGCATGTGGAATAGCAAAGAGGGGACAAGGGGTGTGAGGGAAAGTTCAGGAGGGGAAGGAACAGCGGCGCCTGCAGGCCCTACTGGTGGCCCCTTTCATCCCTGTGCTCCCTGTGGCACCTTCTGTGCAGCAGCCGGTCACTCCACTCCATGCCCTGCAGCAGCTCCAGTGTGGCTCAGGTAATCTGCAGTATCACCTAGGACAAGGGAGCAGAGTCAGTACGTGTAACTGACCAGACCCCCACAGCCCACCCAATGTGCATGGCATACAGCAGTGGGCTTTGCCCCTGTGATGGCATGTGACCACTCACAGTGGGTGTGCCCACATGACCCGCCTACCCAGGCACACATAGCCATGCAAACCGCTGCACCCCCACCACTCCATGCACTGCACAGCCCAACGTGGGCTGTACAGTGTCATGGCTATGCAGTGTGATGGCAGTGGCACAGCCAGGTGCCCAGTGCATGCACAGCCCACCTGTGACACCCACCCACACGTGAAGTCCCACAGGACGGCGGAGTGCACGCTGGGCTGGCATGGCAGAGGGGCCATGTGCAGGGGGCCATGCCCAACCACCACCCCTGCAACCCACCATGCACAGATGTAAGGGGAAACACGGCACTCACCTGAGTCCTGGTCACAGGGTGCCGCTGACCCCCAGCACCACCACCACTGCACCCTGGCTGCAAGGCCACACCTCCTGTTCCAAGCCTGCCATCCCTGCTCATGAGGCCATCCGGGCCCAACAGCGATCCTCTGGGCCTAGAGTGCAAATATGGAGAGGGTAACATCAGTACAGGCCAGTAACATAGCACCCCCCTTGCTGTGTGCATGCCTGGACAGTCCATCCGTGATGTGGTAGCACAGGGTGCACACGAGGCACCCCCAACACCGCAATACCAGGACAGACAGATACTACCAGTGTTGTGAAGGAGCACCTGCCTGGCCGTGGCACGGCACCCCACCAGGACATGTGCCTGCAATCACCCTAGGCAGTCGGTCCTGCTGCTGGAGGTTGCCATAGTGGTGTGACACTGCTCAGCAGTCCTGCTGCACCCCGTGGCCTCCTCAAGGCCCTCTGCCACCTCCTGCCACACTGCTGTCGTGGCGGCCTCAGCAGGGGTACCTGGCCAAGAGGGCACCTGCGCAGGGGCTCCATTAATGCCACCAGGTTGGCCAGCTCAATCGCCATCCACACGGGCTGCTCTGGTTCATGGCATAGTGCTGTAGCTATAGGCCCAAAATGGTGCCCTGTGGCGCATGTGCAACATGTGCGGAGGCAGCGCTATACTGCACTGCTAGTCACTAGCACTGTCACCAGACTGCGCAATAGGGTGCAGCCATGCATACGCATGGTGCCTAGGGGGCAAAGGTCAGCTGCAAGGTCAAGGGTCTGTCCTTACACTGGAGCACCACAGTGCTATTGGGAAGCCCCATGCAGTGCGGTAGGGTGTATGTGCAGACACCTTGCAGTGGCCTACCATGCTGTGGCACCATGGCGCCACAGCGCACCACGGCATGAGTGCCCTTTTGAGCATATAGCGCACTTGCACTACAGGCACAGTGGTAGCCATGCCCTGTACTGCCTCCCGTGACACAGCACATCAGCAGCTACACTAGCTCGGCATCAGCACTGCAGTCATGCATGGTGTGGTGCCGATTGCGCATGTCACAGTGGTGCGTCATAGCCTGAGCATGCTCAACACCATTGCGCAAGGTGCAACAGCGCGATATTCAGCCAGGATATGCAAATCAGCTCATGAGCCATTCCACGGCACATCCACTGCATTAGCATCCCATTACAGTTGCGCCTGCCCTCATTTGCATGCATTGCACTATAAATATGCGACCTGAGGCTGCATAGGCCATGGATCAGTATTTCAGTCCTTTGAGGTAAGTTACATGTTGTAGGAACATGGGGACAGTGGTCTGGGATGGCTGTACGGGACTGCACAGTCCAAGGTAACACCTGTTGATCCCCCAGGCATGAGCATGACTGAGTGAGAGGAACAGGAGGAGCAGGGAAGGGTGAGAAGGAGGAGGCCCAACTTTACCAGGGCAGAATCTGATGCCCTGTTTGAGGCATACCTCGACAGGGAGCCACTGCTTAGTGGACAGGAACACCACAGGCCCATGCTGTGGCATGGGGTGAGGTGGCACATGCCGCCAACTGTTAGGGTAGCCACCAGCGTCCATTCAGGAGTAAAAGAAGATGGTTGGCATGGACAGGAGATGGATTAAAGATAAGGTGGCTGCCATCAGGAAGCACGCATGCCACCGGTGGGGCCAGCAGGATGTACCCCACCGACACCATGGGAGGAGCGGGACAGCAGCATGCGGCATAGTGCCGCCAAGGGTGTTCCTGGTGGTGGCTTCCTGATGGGTGGCAGCCCATCACTACATGGTAGGTCCAGCACTAGCAGTGTGTGTGGTGTCGGGGCAGGCCCAGGGACAGGGGGACGCCCAATGGTACCGCGTTCCTTACAGCTCCTGAGCATCTGCATGGGGCAGCAGTGGTGGTGCGTCCACCAAGGGGAGGCCCTTGACATGGTGGAACACCCATCCACCTCCACAGGTGTCCGATGAACCAACCGCCTGCAGCTCTGCACATCTGTCTGGACTGATGGTGGTGTGTGGTGCAGACATGGCTCTGCCTGTGTCCCAGCGTGACACAGCCCTCAGTGTCCAGTGTTCTGGGACTGGATCAGGGCTAGCTCCAGCACTGATGATGATACGCAACACGTCCCAGACAGTGATGTATGTGGGACATAGGATGGTCCCATAGATGGCATCCACCAGGCTGTTCTGCGGGTAGTGTTGGCGGGCTGCCTCGCACAACAGCCCATCCCTGGGCTGTGTCTGCATGCTTCAGTGGGGCAGCACTGGTGTGCAGCCAGGGTGGTGGGTGCTGCTGCTGCTGCGTCGCACCAGCACGCCTGGTGATCGGCAGTCGGAGGGGCAGTGGCAGCAGATGGCTAATGTCAATGTGGGGACAGGGAGGGTTGCGCAGTGCACCGTGTGTGGATGTACCCCAGAATGGCAGCTCTGTGCAGCGCCCACTGTCGAGGATGCTGGGCAGCAGGGGCCAGGAACAACATCGTAGACAGCATGCTGGACATGCAGACGACCCTTTGATGACCACGGCCGCCTTCTCCAGACCTCAGTAGATCAGCAGATGCGGCCAGGCAGCGGTGGAAGCACTCAGTGCAGTTCTGCACCAGGCAGAAGAGCGCACAGTAGGGACCACACCTTGCTCCTGGCAGAGTTGGCCCAGCAGTGGGCAGATGTGACCACTGGCATGGACAGGCAGACCACTGCAATGGTGACTGTCATGGCTGCATTGGTCACCCAGTTGGGTGCCCAGCCACCGCTCACCCTGCAGAGTGCTATGTCCACCCCCGCCTTCTGGCCGCATCGCCACCCCTGCTATATCACGATGCCAGGTTCAGCTGTGGGGCATACCAAGCATGCCTGGTGCGCATATTTGCGGCCCGTGACCCCTGCATGGACACAGTCGCGCTCATGCAGCGTCACCCTGGGGCCCATCGGGTGTCACCCCTACGAGGCCACTGGCCAGCCTGGCATTGATGGCAGGTCTCAGTGGGCCACCCATGCATCTGTGTCAGCCGTGGTACTGTGCTGCATGACTGACCCATCTTCCTCCATGGCCACTGTCTGCTGCTGCCCTGTGTGCACTGTGGTATTCTTTTGTGTGATGCGTGGGTGGGGTGCCTAGCTCTGCACAATACTTCGGTCCCTGTGCACACTCTCCCAGCTGCTGGCCACTGTGGCGTGTGCATGATGATGCCTGCATAGCACTGTCCACCACTGTGCAATGGTGCTCAGCATCTGAGGCACGCACAGTGCCAGCCACTGGGCATGGTTGTGTGTGGTCCTGTGTGGGTGTGGGGGTGCCTGTTGCGGTGGGTGTGCCTGTTGCCCTGTGGGCATGTGTTGTGCTGTGTATGCGTGTCATGTCCAGCCCTACCCATCCCTGTCTTTGTGTGTGGTCTCCTGCTCATTCCCATTCCCCTGACGCCATCCACTCCTGCCTGTCCCTGGGCTGTGCCTTTGCTCCTTGGTGGCTGCACATGGCCCCATTGCCTACCTGTGCTGTCCAGTGCTCCTCTGCCATGGTGTCCTGGTGCTGCTGTGCCATCCAGGCCAGCCAGGGGTCCCTTCTCCCAGGGGTGGCTGTCCTACTCCAGCTGGACCGAATCCCATCGTCCCCACCGCTGTCCCACTCCTCGACCTCAATGGCTATCCCATAGTCAGTGACCATGTTGTGAAGGATACAGCAGGCCAGGAATAGCCAGCACTTTGAGGGGCTGCACTGTAGGGCACCACCTGGCATGTGCAGGCAATGGAACTGCTGTCTTCAGCAGCCGAACACCCACTCAATGACATTCCATGTTGTGGCATGTGCCTCATTGTACTGTTGCTGCTGGGGTCATGGGGCTCGGTATGGTGTGAGCAGCCAGGGGCCGTGAGTGGGTAACCACCGTCACCTGTGTGTAGAGGAGCCATTAGCATGGTGGTCTGCGTCACTGTGCCATGGGCCATCATGGCAATTTCCCATGGCACCCCTGCCAATGCCCCACACCCCCTCCCACGTCTGCATCCATCGTCCAGTGTGCTATGCGTACTCACCTACCAGATGGCCAGTGGGGATGTCCCCACTCTCAAACCTGTGTCACAGTGCAGACTGCTGCCAGATAAAGACATCCTGTGCTCCTCCAGGGCGCGTGGCACAGACATTGATTATGCGCCCCTGGCATCGCACGTCGCCTGGCAGTTGACACTTGGGTAGCCCTTGCGGTTGATGTACGCCACCCCCTCTGGGCCAGGTGGCATGCAGATGCCTACATGGGTGCAGTCTATGGCCCCGAGCACACCAGGCAACCGTGCTACCCTGTGGAACTCCTGTATGTGTGTTGTGCACTTCTGCTTCGTGTGCTGGGAAAATGGATACCCAGGCAGCATGCGGTGCGCGCTTGAGGAATTGTGAGTAGGCATGATATGGCTGACTGGGTTATACCTGTGGTGTCCCTGGTTGGTCTCTGGAAGGTGCCCGTGGTGAGCAGGCACATGACGGCTGTGACCTTGGTCTCCACAGACAGCGCATGGCTCCATCGTGTGGGTGCCTGCATCTCATCACTGCACATCTCACAGAGTTGCCTCTGAATCGCCTGATTCAGGCAGTACCAGCCCACTATTTCAGTGTCACTGTACTGTTTGAAGGTGGTGCAGGCTCGGTACAGCCTGTTCTGAGTGTACTGCTGACGGGCCCTTCCATGGTGGTGCCTCCCTGCTGCCTGCCTTCTCACACCCCTCATTAACGCCTCCATCTGGAAGGTGGCACTGGCCATGTCCCTGGCTGGTGTTCCCCCCCCAGGTGGCTGTCTACCTGTTCCTCCCGCTGTGTGTTGCTGGTGCTGCCCCTGCACCGGGTTCACCTCAGGCTGTTCATCTCTGTGTGCACTGCCTCTTGCCACTGCCCTCCATCCACTGCAGCACTCTCAGGCCCTTTCACACACACAGGCACACACATACACATACACACTCCTTCTCTCACTCAGGCACACCTCCAGTGGGTCCTGTCCACCTCCTGGCCACACCTGCCCCCTGCTTCCTGTCTTGCCTCCCTTCCACTCTGTCTCCAAGCTCCCACCTATGGCTCCTCTTTAGCGCATTCATCCTCCCCTCTCTTGTTCCCTTTTATTATGGCTCATTTCCACTGTCGCGCAACTTCCGCTTGCTCTGCTACTGCTCACGTCACCTACTGATGAATATTGCACTGCACACATAATTCCTAGTTACGCCCCCTGCAGTTGTGCATGCATTAATTTCTGTTGCACTGTGGTGCATTGCATATTGTGCTGTGCTATCACTCCCACTGAATATTGCACCATGGTGCATTTCTGCTCTTGCGCTGGTGCATCCCTATTGCGCATGGCACATCTGCTCTGAATATTCCACCCCATGTCTAAAACTTTCTCTGAATAAACAGCTGAAACAGACATAAGCTAAATACAAAATCACACATGCCCCCACAATGCAAAGCATCATGGGCTGCATATGCAAATCACCACAGAATGTTATGCTGGTCCAACTTTAAGCAGAATTGCATGGTGCCGAAAGGCCTCTCACACAGTTTGCAAAGGGTGCTAACAGAAGACATAGACACGTGTTTCATCCTACCAGGACTCATCAGTATGCCTCATCTGTTTGACAACTTAGTGGAATAGACCAGCTACCCTAAGGCAGTGTGCCTGGGATATATTGTGGTGAACCCATTAAAATAAAAACTATTTAAAGACAAAGAACCTCTGTGCATAAACACTGAGGCAAGGGTTACCCTAAAGGGCATTTGGCTGGGAAGCCAAGTTTCAAGAAAATACAAAATCACACATGCCCCCACAATGCAAAGCATCATGGGCTGCATATGCAAATCACCACAGAATGTTATGCTGGTCCAACTTTAAGCTAGAATTGCATGGTAGCTAAAGGCCTCTCACATTAGTTTGCAAAGGGTGCTAATAGAAGACATAGACACGTGTTTCCATCCTACCAGGACTCATCAGTATGCCTTATCTGTTTGACACCCCAGTGGAATAGGACTAGCTACCCCTAAGGCAGTGTGCCTGGGATATATTGTGGTGAATCCATTAAAATAAAAAAACTATTTAAAGACAAAGAACTCTTGTGCATAAACACTGAGGTAAGGGTTACTCCTAAAGGGCATTTGGCTGGGAAGCCAAGTTTCAAGAAAATACAAAATCACATATGCCCTACAATGCAAAGCATCATGGGCTGTATATGTAATCACACAGAATGTTATGTTGGTCCAACTTTAGCAGAATTGCATGGTGTCAAAGGCCTCTCCACATAGTTTGCAAAGGGTGCTAACAGAAGACATGGACACGTGTTTCATCCTACCAGGACTCATCTGGTATGCCTCATCTGTTTGACACTCCTGTGGAATAGACCAGCTACCCTTAAGGCAGTGTGCCTGGGATATATTGTGGTGAACCCATTAAAATAAAAACTATTTAAAGACAAAGAACCTCTGTGCATAAACACTGAGGCAAGGGTTACCCCAAAGGCATTTGGCTGGGAAGCCAGTTTCAAGAAAATACAAAATCACACATGCCCCCACAATACAAAAGCATCATGGGCTGTATATGCAAATCACTACAGAATGTTATGCTGGTCCAACTTTAAGCAGAATTGCATGGTGCCGAAAGGCCTCTCACTAGTTTGCAAAGGGTGCTAACAGAAGACATAGACACGTGTTTCATCCTACCACAGGACTCATCAGTGTATGCCTTATCTAGCTCTGACACCCCAGGAATAGGACCAGCCACCCCTAATGCAGTGTGCCTGGACATATTGTAAGGAATCCATTAAAATAAAAACTATTTAAAGATTAGAATTTTCTGTGCATAACATTGAGGCAGAGCTTTTAAGAGTTTGATTGGGAAGTTGTTCAAGAAAATAAATACACATGTCTCACGTAAAGATATGGTTGCATATGTAAATCAACAGAATGTTATGCTGATCTGTTTTGCTAATTGTATGAAAGTTTTTTATACAGTTTGTAAAGAGTGCTAAGAGCTGGACATGCAGCTCATCTCATAGACTATCATAGTTCCATCTGTTTGACACCCCAGTGGAATAGACCAGTTGCTTTTCAGTGTGCTGGGATATATTATGGTGAACCCATTAAAATAAAACTATTTAAGAGAATGATTATCTGTGCATAGCAATACTGAGGCAGGTTTACTCAAGGTATTTGTTGAAGCTTGTTTCAAGAACATACAAATTCACACATGCCCCCACAATGCAAAGCATCGGCACCATGCAATTCTGCTTAAAGTTGGACCAGCATAACATTCTGTGGTGATTTGCATATGCAGCCCATGATGCTTTGCATTGTGGGGGCATGTGTGATTTTGTATTTTCTTGAAACTTGGCTTCCCAGCCAAATGTCCTTTGGGGTAACCCTTGCCTCAGTGTTTATGCACAGAGGTTCTTTGTCTTTTAAATAGTTTTTTATTTTAATGGGTTCACCACAATATATCCCAGGCACACTGCCTTAGGGGTAGCTGGTCTATTCTACTGGGGTGTCAAACAGATGAGGCATACTGATGAGTCCTGGTAGGATGAAACACGTGTCTATGTCTTCTGTTAGCACCCTTTGCAAACTGTGTGAGAGGCCTTCGGCACCATGCAATTCTGCTTAAAGTTGGACCAGCATAATATTCTGTGGTGATTTGCATATGCAGCCCATGATGCTTTGCATTGTGGGGGCATGTGTGATTTTGTATTTTCTTGAAACTTGGCTTCCCAGCCAAATGCCCTTTGGGGTAACCCTTGCCTCAGTGTTTATGCACAGAGGTTCTTTGTCTCATAAGCTAAATGTTTGGTTAACACACTATTGTCCATTTTATAGCAATTGACTTGCCTGATGTCCTATATTACCCCAGATTTGCAGTCTCCTCTTGCGAGCATGGTTACTCACGCAGATTCTGTTATATGGCAGAACTAGGACCATGGCACAGTCACAAATATGTAGGAGCTCCACCACGGTCTGTTAACCTAGAGGCCATTTTGTTAAAAAACAAGTTGCATGAAAGGAAAGAGGTTTTCTGACCCTTTTAATGTATCCTTACTAACCATTAAGCAGTAATATCCAGAAAACAAGGTTTTAACCCAACAAAGTTGCTAACAATACAGACTGCAGTCTTTATTTTCCTCACCCATCCTTTAAAGTCCAACAGTCATTAGTTTCAGTCCTCCTCTGATGCAGAATCTGAGTCTTCCTGGCACTTTTCGAATTCAGCTCGCAATTTTGCTGCCATTTTACCAGCTGCTTGAGGATCAGTGTGGATATAGGTTTTACCCCCATAACAAATTTTCAACTTGGCTGGCATCAGAATTGAGAGTTGGATTCCTAGGGCTCTGAGCTGTGACCGAATGCCATCAAATGCTTTGCGTTTGCACCATGTGGAGTAGCTCAGATCAGGAAACAGTCATACTTGTCCTCGATATTCCAACAATTCCGCTCTACGAGTCGCTTGCAAGAGGTCATCCCATTCACCCAAATCTGCCAGAACCACCATTATGGTTCTTGGAGGTGGATTGTCTGCGAGGGGTTACCCTATAAGCTTTCTTGACTGCGATCTCTGTTATCTGCAGCCGGTCTATGAACCATCCCTGTAAGAAGGATTTCAGTTGAATTTCTTCTTCTGCCCCCTCAGGCATACCGACCACACTTATATTCATGGCTCTGGCCTGATTCTCTAGATGCTCCAGCCATTGCCTAAGGAGCGTGTTTTCTTTGACGAGATCTGATGCAGTTGTCAAAGCCTTGTTGGCTATGTCTGTAGTCATTTTTGTCTCCATTTCAATTCCTGCAACTTTAACCTCCATTATTGTAAATTTGGATACCAGAGACTCTACCTTTAAGTCCATGCCCTGGATTGCATTGAGAAGTGCTGCACTGGTGGGCTGTGTTGCTCCCTCACTCAAAGTAGACGTTGATGGCTCTTCATCCCTCATTTGCTGCAGTTGATTGAGTTGATTTTCTTTTTGGCTGCCACCTTGGGTATTTCTGCCCATTTTTCTTGCAGTTGAGAATTGGAAAATTCAGCTGTGTTCTCTTTATACAATAGGGACCATAAAAAACCCTGTTTTGTTTATTCAGAGTTTGATTTTTGAGATTTGAAATTGTAGCAGGCAGAGCTCTCTTCCATGTGTCTTTCCAGTTCGGTAGTTGGCTCCATCCCCCTCAGTAATATGATTTTAAATCATGAAATAATAAAACTTTAAATGCTAAACAGAATAACATATTCATAGGTAAGGGGAAGATGGATAAGGCAAAACTATTGAGAGGGAGAGGGAAGAGGGCCAAGGACAGGTGCAAAAGGGAGAAAAAAAGTAATGGAGGAGAGACTTTAGGGAGAAAGCCAAAGAGGCAGAATGATTAGACATGGGAAGAGAGGACCAAAGTTTAGGAAAGTGATAAAAGAAGGTAGATTGACCAGCTGTAGTCTTCCTAGATGGAATAGTAAGAGAATATGAAGCAATATTACATAAAAGATAGCAGAAAGTTGAGGGAGAAGATAAGAGGGAAGTAAAGTAGGAAGGAAAGGAACTAAACCAGAATTTGGAAATAAAGGAACCACAGTGGGTAAGGCACCTATCTTCAAGAGAGGGAAGTGAAACAGCAGAGTAAAGTGAACAGTGGTGAGTATGTGGAGAAAAATCTAAAGCAAAACAACAAAAAGAATTGAAAAGAGGGTCCAATCTAGCATGGATAGATTTAGGAGCTCCACTGTAGACTATATCACCATAATCAAAAATAGGGAGGATCATTTTTAAAACAATCCCAAGACATATAGGAAGTGAGATACTTGCTTTGTTTCTGTAAAGTGCACAAAACTTGGGATGAAGCTTCTGGTGAATAGCATTAATATAAACAGAGAAATCAAGACGATGGTCAAGCCAGACACCAAGGTACTTAAAAGAGGAAACATCCTCAACAGTAGCATCATTAAGGATATGAAAAGAAGGGAGCTAGGCAAATCTAAAAATCCTCTGATGAGCACCGAAAGTAATGGAGACTTTTTTTGCGTCAAAAGATGATAAGATTTAGTCCAACGCTGAATATTGTCAAACTCCTGTTGAAGCTGTAAACTAAGATCATGAATAGAGGATCCAGATGCAAAAACAACTGTATCAGCATACATATGAATGGAAGCATAGGAACAGACAGAGGGAAGGCCATTCAAGAACATGGAAAGAAAACAGGACCCAGAACAGAATCTTGGGAAATACCAGAGCAGATAGGAAGTAAAGATGAAGTGGAGAAGCATATCCAGACAATCCACCACTTTTAGCTTATCAAGAAAGAGTAGATGTGCCACCATGTCAAAAGCTTTAGCATGCTCAACAAAAATGGCAGACATGAACAGACCATGATCCATACCAATAAGGATGGAGTCGGTAAGATGTAGGAGAGAAATGGAGGTGGTGTGGGATTTTCTAGACCCTGTCTGAAATGGAGTGAAGAAAGAGGAGGAGGACGAGTCAAAGAAGGTAGAATGCTGTGATAGTAAAAGGTTTTCCTGTAATTTAGCAACGGTAGAAAGGAGCGAGATAGAACAATATTTACCTGGAGAGGACTGATCACCACTTTTAGGGATAGGAACGAAAGTATCCTGTTTCCAAACATCTGAAACAGTTGCAGAGGAGAAAGAAAGGTTGAAAAGTAGGGTAGCTGACAGTGCAATGGCAGGGGCAGAGAGAAGTAAATGTTTGGGATCAAGGCCAAGAGGGCTACTACCTTTATGAGGATTAAGTTCAAGTAATATCTTAAATGTAGCTGCAGCAGTTATAGAGAAAGAAAAACAGACTCTCAGGAGAAGAAGGTAAAGAACGGGAAAGTAGGGAGCAGAGGAAGAAGTGATAAGAGAGTGAGCACAAGTAATAAAGTAGAAGTTAAAGGAAGAGGCAACATATAGGATAGTGCATGGGGAACAGTTGACAACAGGGATATTCTTTCACGGAATTGGCACTATGATGACGGATTACCTCGAGAGCGCAGCTCGAGAAGTAATCCGTCATCATAGTGCCAACGAGGTGAAAGATGCCCTGTTGTCAACTGTTCCCCATGCACTTTTCTTTACAGTGTATGTTGGAACGTCGTTTTTTGAGAAAAAAAAATCACTACAGCATGTTTCTGCTTCCAAACGTTCTTCCTGGGTTACTAGAGGGAAAAAAGAACTTTACATTTTGAACATGTTCACGCTTGACATTTTAACTGTTTCAGAACTTTACCTTTTGAACGTTTTAACTAAACATTAGTACTGCCACTGACATTGCTGCTTTCGCTATATGTCCTGTCTATGGAGTGAGCCCTAACTGTCAAATGCTGTTCGAGGACACAGTATGTGACGTTCTCAGTGCAGTAGAAAAAATCCTTCTGCTGCACTGTGAACGTCACTAGTGTGTGACTACAAGGTTTCGACAACGTTGGATTTCGGTGGAGAATGACGTTCCAGCATACTCTATAATAGAGAGGTCAGAGATTAGGGAGTCATCAGTCTTAAGGACAAAAAAGAAAGACTGGTTTGGAGGAAAGAACAAGAAGTGGATAACCTTCCAGAACTTAGAGGGCTGATGCAAAATACTCGGACTTAGCAAGTCTAATGATTTTGTTACAAGGGTAGCACATCAATACAGTGAACCAAATTGAGTGACTCAGAAATGAGCACTTCAATTTGGTCGCTTTCAGGATCAGCGATGAAGAATGGATAGTGAGGGAAGGGAATAACAAGGGAGGACAGGAAAAACTGCAAGGGGAGGAGATCGCAATGGAAGGGGAGAGGAAGAGGGATGGACTAAATGGGGATGTGGAGGATGATACCCCCGAGCTACCTGCCTAGTGTAGTGGATAGGGACACTGTCTGCGGTGCTGGTGGTCCTTGGTTCAGGACTGCATACAGGTGCATTTTCTTTCTTTTGCAGGTGTTTTTTTAAACTTATTGCTGTCATCAATCCCTCTTCTTTCCTCCAGTGTCCGTCCCCCTCAGACATGATTATATAAGTATGGGGGTGCGGGGGACCTAGCCCCCACATTAAACATTATTTTAGATGTGTGCCGACTTGGTGTTCGGCGTTTATTGTAATGTGCTGAATTGGTTTTAGGCAGGGTACATAGATACATAGATACATAGACAGTGTCAGCAGATAAGGGCCTGTGGCCCACCCAGTCTGCCCATTTGAGCTTGTAAGTTGTTTATGTTTTCCTAGAAGTCTGTTGCCCCTTACCCCTGACCTCCAGAATTCCTTTATGTCTATCTCATGCATTCTTAAATCCCGTGATTGTTTCAGCCCCCACCACTTCCTCTGGCAGGGTGTTCCACTTGTTCACCACCCATTCTGTGAAGAAATTCTTCCTCACATTTCCTCTGAATCGTCCTCCCTCCAACTTCATCCCATGCCCTGTAGTCCTGGAACATCTTTTTTGCTTAAAAATAGTGTATTCCTGCACCCTGTTCCTCCCTGCAAGATACTTGTATGTCTCTATCATATCCCCGCTCTTCCTCCTCTCCTCCAGGGAGTACATATTCAGTTCCTTCAACCTGTCCTCATATCCATGTACCATCTTTGTTGCCCTCCTCTGAACCTTCTCTACCCTGTCTATGTCCTTACATAGGTAAGGTCTCCAGAACTGTACACTGTACTCCAGGTGGGGCCTCTCTAGTGTCTTGTATAGTGGAATTATGACCTCCCTTTTCCTGCTGGTGATGCCCCTGCCTATGCATCCCAGCATCCTATTTGCTTTACCTGCTGCCTTGTCACACTGTTTCCCTACCTTGAGGTCATCAGAGATGATAACCCCAAGATCCTTTCCTGCTTGGTGCATGCTATATCCTCACCCCCAACTGATATATTGTGCCAGGGTTTTGTGCCCCATATGCATTATCTTGCACTTATTTGCATTGAATTTCAACTGCCAAACCCCTGACCATTTTTCAAGTTTCTGCAGGTCCCTTCTCATTCAGTCTACACCCTCTGGTATGTCTACTCTGTTACAGAGCTTTGAGTCATCAGCGAACAGTGAAATTCTGCCTTCTAGGTCCTGCGCAATGTCACTGATGAAGATGTTGAATAGGACCGGTCCCAGTACTGATCCCTGTGGTACCCCACTGGTCACTCTTCCCTCTGTGGAATGACAGCCATTTACCACCACCCTCTGTATCCTGCCGCCCAGCCAGTTACCTACCCACCACACTACTGTCCTGCCCACACCCATATTCCCCAGTGTGTATAATAGTCTTCTATGTGGCACAGTGTCAAAGGCCTTGCTGAAGTCCAGATAGGCCATGTCCACTGCCCTCCCCTGATCCACCTCCCTAGTCACCCATTCAAAAAATTCAATGAGGTTGGTCTGACATGACCGCCCCCTGGTGAAACCATGCTGCCATGGGTCCTGTAGTCCATTGACAACCAGATGTTCCACCAGTCTCTCCTTTAGTAGTGCTTCCATGATCTTCCCCACTACCGAGGTGAGGCTGACTGGTCTGTAGTTTCCCGCTTCCTCTTTGTTCCCACTTTTGTATAAGGGGACTACATCTGCTGTCCTCCAGTCTTTGCGTACCTCCCCTGTTTCCAGTGATTGGCTAAACAGGATAGTCAGAGGTTCAGCCACCACCTCTCTTAGTTCTTTAAAGACCCTGGGGTGCACCCCATCTGGCCCCATTGCCTTATCAACTCTTATTACTTCCAATTCCTTCAGGACCCTTTCTCGAGTAAAGGGACTTGTGTCCATTTCTGCACCATTCTCACCCCTTGTACTCCCTTCAGACCCATTACCCTCCTCTTCCTCAGTAAAGACTGAGCAGAAATACCTGTTCAATATGTCAGCTTTACTGTTGTCATCCTCCATGCGGCCCCCATCCTCCCCCTTCAGTCTCACTACTCCTCCCTTTGCTTTTCTTTTTTCACTTATGTACCTGTAAAAGGTTTTGTCCCCTCTACCCACTGATTTTGCAATGTGTTCTTCTGTCTGAGCTTTGGCTTCCCTTACTGACCTCCCTGCCTCCCTTTGCTTCTCCTGGTACTTCTCCCTATCCCCTTCTGCCTGTGTCTTTTTGTATTGCCTGAATGCAATCTTTTTGGCTTTCACTTCTTCGCTACCTCAATGGAAAACCATAATGGTATCCTCTTCCTTTTCCTCTTGCTAACCTGCTTAATGCATAATTCTGTTGCTCTTGTAATCCCCATTTTAAATACTGCCCACTGTTCCTCAACCCCTGATTCCTGCCCCATTCCCCTTAATGCCTCTTTCAAGTATCTCCCCATTTTCCCAAAGTCTGCCCCCCTAAAATCCAGGATACGTTTTTTTGTGTGGTTTGGTTCTGCTCTTTCTGTGATTTCAAACCACAATGACTGGTGGTCACTGTTCCCCACATGCTCCACTACTGTTACCCCCCTCACACTGTCCCTGTTTGTGAGCACAAGGTCCAGTATTGCCTTCTGCCGAGTTGGTTCCATGACTAGTTGCTTGAGGAAGGCACCCTGAAGGGAGTCCAGGAAAAATCTGCTCCTAGTTGATGCTGCTGCTGGGATGCTCCAGTCCACGTCTGGAATATTGAAGTCTCCAACCAGTACTACCTCACCCTTTGGATGGCTAGCATCAGCTCCCTATCTGTTTCTTCCTCCTGGGCTGGTGGTCTATAGACCACACCTATGCGGATGGCTGGCCCCATTTTCCTTTCCAGCTTAACCCACAGTATCTCTTCCCAATTTTGTTCCTCCTGGATCTCTGTGGTACTTATGTCATTTTTCACATACAGTGCCACTCCTCCTCCTCCCTTTCTACCTGCTCTGTCTCTTCTGAATATGTTGTAGCCAGGTATGGCCATCTCCCAGTCGTGGTTATCATTACACCAGGTTTCAGTGATGGCCACAATGTCCAGGTCTGACTGCACCATGACAGCCTCCATATCTTCCATCTTGTTGCTAAGGCTCCTGGCATTGGCACACATGGCTTTCCATGATTTGACCTCCCTAGACTGTTTCACTGTTCTACTCCAGCCCCTTCCTTGGTTGTCCTTTATCCCTGGTTCTCCTTGCGGTCTGCCGTTCTGCTGAATTTTGCCCCTTTTCTGCCAATCCACCTCTTGGGTGCTAAGTTCCATCTTTTGCACACTGCTTTGTAGAGATAGCCACTCATCTGGTTCACTGGTTCCACTGCTAGCTGTTGGGGGTGAGCAAGTAGGTACCCTCCTTGCTGGCCTGCCACCCCCCTTTGCTAGTTTAAATGCTTGTCAATGTAGCATTTAAACTTATCATTGAGTGCTTGGATTCCCCTCCAGGATGGATGCAGGCCGTCAGACTTAAACAAACCTCCATCCCTCCAGGTGGGTCCCCAGTCACCAATGAATCCAAACCCTTCCTCACAGCACCAGTTCTTCAACCATGAGTTAAAGTTGCTGGTGCATGCATCCCTATGCTCTCCCTTGCCTCTCACAGGTAGTACTTCTGAGAAAGTGACAGAAGTAGCTACTTGCTTGAGACCCCTCCCCAATTTCCTAAACTCTTCCTGAACTTTCTTTGGCTCCCCATTTGCCAGGTCACTAGTACCTAGGAGGATAATGACATCCAGCTCACCCTCCCATCTTGCATTCCCAGTGATCCCCAGGATCTTCCTTCCATCCCTCCATGCCGTGGCACCTGGTAGGCACCTCACCTCCCTGCCCTCCCTTCCCCCTCCTGTGTTCCTAGCTGGACCCCTCTTATGATGGAGTCCCCCACCAGGATTCGCTTCCTCTTCCTCTGGGGTCTACTGCTCTCCCCGCTGAGGTCACCTCCTTGGCTAACCTCCACATCCTTTCCTTTCACTTCTCTGGGTACCTCTATTTGGTTGTCCCCGTTTGCCAGTGTGGCATATGAGTTCTTGAGTGGAATATGATCTGCTATGTGCCTCTGCCTGACCACTCAAACCCCCCCTGAGCCCACTGTCATCCAAGTGCTTCTCGTTCTCAGTATCCTTTGAGGCAGTTGCATTGGACTGGGTGGTCTCTGGATGGGGGTGATGTTACTCCTGACCCAGTTTGCTTCCACTCTGAGTCTGGCTACCTCATCCCGCAGTCCAGAGAGATGCATGCAGGTAGGGCAGCACCTCAGTGTCCAGAAGGTCTGCCTGAATATGGCTGCCCCACAGCCACTGCATTGCACCACCCCCCACATTATAATGCAATTCCACTACTGTCTGTTACTGTTTTGCAAGTCACCCCAAAATATTCGCTGTTATGACATGGAACCTGGTACAAGCATTACAAAGTCAATTATAGTTTGTCAAAGCAGCCGGAGAGCCTGTGATCTTAAAGGAATGCCAGGCAAGATCTCTAATAATAGGCATGCCATAACCTCAGCAGTAATCCTGGGAAGGCGACAGACTCAGACTCTGTTTTTTTCTCAGAGGAGCATAATGATCCCAAACAGCCATGAATTTGGATTGAAAGTAATCTAGAGCCAGACTGATATTATTGGATAATGAAAGTGAGGACCAATCAGTTGCCCCTAATTCAGCAAAGAGAGAGTTTAAATCTAGAGACTTAAAGGACTGGAGATGAATACATTTAGGGGAGGAAGGCTTAGGATGATGTATTTTGCACACACAGTGCACCATGGGGCCAGATATTCAAAACCTAGCCCTGTGGCAAAATTAGCACTGCATGGCATGTTAAAGTAGCCCAGAATCATTTGCACACTACATTCAATGGAATAGCCCCGGGGCTAAAGCAGCTGAATATAGCTTGCAAATGAAGCCGTCCAAACAGGTCTGGGAGTGCAGTGCAAAAATAGCCTGGCAAATATGACAGCTTTGAATATAGCATCCAGGAAGTGCAAACCAAAACAGCAGCCCAGTGCACATAGATGTGGAGGAAGGTAAAGGTGAACTACATGCCCAATGTGTGTGCTAGCAAAGAAGTGGATGCACTAAAGCTGCAAACAACAGTGCAGGCCAAATACTGCCAAACTGTACTATGGTTCAGACTGATTTACTTGGTGCAAACACATTTACACAGTGGTTGGTTTGCCCGGCACTAAGACGGTTGTCCTGGGCAAAAATTTACTACATTCAAAAGTGATATGCAAATGAGCCTGCTTAGGCAGTCCGTGGGCAAACATCCATATTAGCATCTCATTATGGCCTGCTTTGCATGCACTCCCATGTACTTTGCCCGGCACCATAGGTGGCGGAGCCAGTGGATCAGGGGGTCAAGCGACTCCTCATTTTTGTAGCTGAAGGGTCAGACATTGAATTGAAAAGTGCCCTGGGCTGAGGTGTTCTATGCAGTTCTGACCCCCCCCCCCCACTTTTTGATTCACTCCACCACTGCCCGGCACTATTTCATGGAGCACACAGCTCTACCTGTAGGTCGGAATGGAAGTACAGGCTGGAAACTGCAGGCCAGGGAGTGCACACAGCTCCACCTGTATGCCAGACCTGAGAACAGCCATGGAGCTGCAGGAAATTAATGTTGGCAGACTCCTTCAGTTCTCACCTCCCGTCCATTCATCACAGCAATGAGGGATACAGATGTGCTGAATAAGGGTCAGTGAGGGATACCGCTCCCTAAAAGGTGGGACACATCCTCAAACATGGAGAAACAAACACAGAACACTATGGATACCATCACCTTTGTATGTATAAAGGTTAACAATACCTAGCACCATTGCCTAGAAACCTCTGCTGCCATGTCTGGCTGTACATCACATCCACTGTGTGAAAACCACTGTTCCCATGAGGGACATATGCAGGCCAGGGTTATGTTGAGAGGTACACTGAGGGATGTCCCCCATAATGAGGGACACAGTGGGGAATGTAGAAATGTGTGTAACACTATATATATATATATATATATACACACACACACACAATGGGGGTGAGTGGTAAATGAGTGTGATAAATTATGTTATTTTCAACAGGGTGTGATAAATATAAGACCTGACATTTATCACACCCACGCAAAGCCGCACAAATGGTACATTTTACAACAAGGAGGCCCCTATTGTATATATCGGGTACATGATGGGCACGAGTGTGATATGGGAAATTTGTTCAGTCCTGTACAGTGACCTCTGAAACCTCACTAGTGGCTTCACCACTCGTGAGTTCAGAGGTCACTCTAGAGGAGTGAAAATATTTTTCATATCACACTCATGCCCATCATGTATCCATATACACACACACACACACACACACAGATATGATATAATTATAGTGGCATGGTAGTGACACTATAGTTAGAGTTGAGTACCCCATTTAAGGTTAAATCTGAAATTTGGCAGCTTAATAACTTTGCAACTGTATGATGGATTTGCCTGAAATTTGGAATGCCTGGTCTGGTACCACAGATCTCTGGATCTGGCAGGTTGTGTTACGGTCAGATGTACGGTTGCAGAGCTCCAGTGCACCAAAAAACACATAAATTACAACTTTTTGTGCTTTTGCTCGTGGCCTACAGGTCGCATTGTGTTTGTGATCAGACTGAAACCTTCAGGAAACATGCAGTCCCCGATGTGCCTTTTGAAGATTTCATGAAAAAATATTAAACAGTTCAACAGTTACTCAAAAAAACTTGTTCCCCATTATAGTCTATGGGAAAAATTTAAATACTTGAAAGTGTCGCAAATGCCATTTTTACTTTTGCAAACGACCCATTTACTTTCTCAGATCAGCCATTTTGTTTTCAGTTGGTGGTCAGAGAAATGCTTAGCGTTTAAATTTGGGACCCTCTAGATAAACAATTCTTGTTGTGTTCACCTGATCAAGCCCTGAGGATACTAGCCATGTCTCCGTTTGGGGTAAAACACACTAGAAATATGTTTTTAACATTTTTGTGAAAAGTAGTGTCACAAAGTACTTTCGCAAATGCAACACTTTCATGATTTTGTTTGCGAAAGTGTCGTGATTTGCAAAAGTACTTTGAGACACTATGGCCAAAACAACAGGAAATCTTTTCCACCCTGCAGCAAAACAACAGTTTGGTCTTTTGGGCTGAAATTTGCAGGGAAGAAAACCAACATCCCATAGATGTGCCTTTTGGTGGTTTGGTGCCAAAATATTACAGGACTGCAAAGTTACTGCACTCCAAAGTTGATGATTTTTCTCAAAGGATAATATTACGGCATCCACTGCTCCTTTCAGGTCCCGTATCTTGAAAACGCTTTGAGATATGGTCTTTTCATCACAAAAACTCATAGTCCGCCGTTAGGGAGCTAAGTGCGAAACTAGCCTGGAAAGTCATAAATAATATGAGATTTACATTTTTTTTCTATGTTGTACGGTTCCTGAGATATAAGCAATTTAGTGTTCCAAGAGATAATTTTCCGCTCCGTGGGTCATTATTATGCATATATTCTTTGTATTCACTGTGCTTCTGAATGCACCTTTTTGGGAAAAAAAGTGTGGGCATTTGCATTACTGTTACCGTTAGTGTTTCCGCTTGATTTCCGTTACTGTTTGCATTTGCGCTTACGTCATCGTGTGCATTACCCGTTGTGTTTGTGCTTGTGTTTGCATTACTGTTTGCATTATTGTTTCCTTTTGTGTCACTGTTGGCATTTGCATTTGTGTTACTGTTACCCTTAGCATTTCTGTTACCATTTCCGTTAGCATTTACTTTTGCTTCACCGTGTGCATTACCATTTGCATTGGCGTTTGTGCTTGTGTTTGCGTTTCCATTTGTGTTACTGTTTCTTTTGCATCATCATTGGTGTTACCATTATTGTTTGTGTTTCCAATTGCATTACCATTACCATTTGCATTTTCGTTACCATTTGCATTTTCATTGGCTTTAGCATTTGTGTTTCAGGTTGCGTTTCTGTTGTCAGTTGCTTTACTGTTCCCTTCTGCATCACCGTTGCCATTACTGTTTGCATTTGCATTACCATTTGCATTTTTGTTTCCATTTTCAGTACCATTTGCATTTCCGTTTGCAGTTAGCATTTGCGTTGTCGCTTGCATTACTGTTTCCTTCTGCGTCACTGTTGCCATTACCATTTGTGTTTGCATTTGCAATACCATTACTGTTTGCATTTCCGTTACCATTTGCATTTGCGTTTGCACTTGCGTTTGTCTTACCATTTGCATTATCATTTCTGTTTGCATCATCATGTGCGTTACCGTTTGCACTTGCATTTGCATTGCTGTTAGCATTACTGTTTTTTTTTACCTCGCTGTTGCCAATACCGTTTGTGGTTGCGTTACCATTACCGGTACTGTTCTCATTAGTTACCATTACCGTTAACGTTGGTATTACTGTTAACGTTAATGTTCTCATTAGGATTACCATTACTGTTGCCATTACCATTCCTGTTGTGTTACTGTTACTGTTAGGGTTATTATGCACAAATGGGAAGCATGGTGGTCCACCACCACATTCCATTCACTATTTATAGTGCACATTCTCAAAAAGAAGGGAAATTCATGGCAAAAAACTCAGTTTAATGCATCAGTTAGGGCTGTTCCACAGTGACAAAAGTAAGGAAATTTGGTGTTAGGGTTGCCACCCTTAGCCCACACCCAACCCGCCCCCACCAACAGGCATCGGGGTGTGTATTGGGGTCGTCAGTCCTAACTCTCATCCCAGTCTCCTATACTGCACTACCTCAGCTTATTTACACATGGAATGGGGTGAGAGTTAGGCCCGATGACCCCAACGCATACCCCGATGCCTGTTGGTGGGGGCAGGGTGCAAGGGGTGGCAACACTAACACCAAATTTCCTTGCTTTTGTCACTGTAGAACAACCCTAACTGATGCATTTAATGGAGTTTTTTGCCATGAATATATCTATCTATCTATCTATCTATATATATATATATATATTATTTATATATAAATATATATATATTTTACACACACACACACACACACACACACACACACACACACGCAAATAGTGCTTGTGTCCATACGTGCCCTGGTAATCTAGTGACCCCCCCCACTTCCTCTGACACAAACATCAGCAAATAAAACCCTGTCCCTGGTGGTCTAGCATCCCCTCATCATGATCCTCAACTCCCGTTGTAATAAATTTCAAACATTTCCCTGGTAGTCTAGTGCCCCCCACCATCACGATCCATGACTCCTGTTTTAATACATGTCAAATATTACCCTGGTAGTCTAGTGGCCCCCCAACCCCCATCATGATCCCTGACTCTCATTGTAATAAATTTCAAAAATTTCCCTGGTAGTCTAGTGGCACCCCCCTCCATCATGATGCTCGACTCTCAATTTTAATACATGTCAAATATTACCTTGGTAGTCTAGTGGCCCCCCAACCTCCATCATGATCCCTGACTCCCGTTGTAATAAATATCAAGCATTTTCTGTAAGTGGCCCCCACTGCCACCTGGAGGTGCTGACCACCCCTCCCCTCCCCAACCATCCTGGAATGGAGCTGGTGACTGGTTCAGCTCACTGCTCACCTCCACAGCCAACCACTGACTGAGTGATGAATGAACATCTACCCGAATGAGTTATGAATGAACGTGTATGTACGCACTCATTCATAACTCAGTCAGGTACACGCTCATTCAACACTTAGTCGGCTGCTGGCTGTGGAGGTGAGTGGTGGGCTGAGCCAGTTGCCAGCTCCATTCTGGGATGGTTGGGGGGGATGGGGTGGTTGGCACTTCCTGGTGGAGGGCCACTGGACTATCAGGGAAATGTTTGAGATTTTATTACAATGGGAGTCAGGGATCATGATGGGGGGACTAGGACTACCAGGGAAATATTTGATATTTATTACAATGGGAGTCAGGATCACGATGGGTAGGGGAGGCACTAGACCACTAGGGAAATATCTGACATTTATTAAAATGGGAATCTGGGATCATGATTGGGGGATGGGGGGGCACTAGACTCCAGGGATACATATGGATGCATGCACCTGGCTGTGGGGGATTAGGATGGAGGAGGGGTAACAGTGTGCTGTGAGTTGGGAGGGGAATGGGAGATCCACTGCCCCCTGTGCCGCATTACAGCATGCTTTTTGCTGGTGGTATTCAGCACCATGCTACAGGTGGTGCAATATGCCGGTCCATAAGCATTCATGGCCCTTCCCCTCACTCCCTGCCCCGCATACAGTAACTTTTACTGTTGGCACTATCACACAGTGCTGACGCTAACTGAACTTTTGAATATTGCAGCCCAGTGCAAATTCAGTGTTATTCCAATGCAACGGGTTAGCGCCACGTGCAAAGCTTTGAATTCTGACCCCTTTTGCCACACAGTAAACCATATGGTGGCCTCTGAGAGCATCGGGAAAAATTCCTGCTGAGTGGTTTAAGGATTTATAGTTTACGCAAGATGGTTCAGAGCTCAATTCAGTCAAACGTAGTGACTTGACATTTTGACTAATTTTTGCTAGTGCTGGAAGAAAGTCAGTTAATATTAAAATCGCTAAGAATATAAAGTTAACTTTTAGGATAGTTAGAACAGATAGTAGAAAAGAGCTCAATAAGAGAAGTAGAAGAAATGCCAGGACAGCAATAAACATCAGCAATAAAGTTGGGGACAGAAAAAGGAAGAGAGAATTTAAGAAGTAGTTCATAAGAAGAGGGGGAAATGACAGCAAGAACAGTAACAAATTGGAGACTGGTGGAAACATAGACAGCAATACCACTATTCCCCCTCTTAGAGTAATCTTATCTAACAACAGTGTAGCCAGGGATCGTTATAGCAGAATTAGGTACCTTAAAAGAGAGCCAAGATTCTGATAAAACTAAGACATCCAGCTGAAGGTTAAGCAATATAGGCTGCAGTAGTTCTGTCTTAGGAAGAAGACTACAGATATTTAAATGTGCTGTCCTCGGGCCTTTAGGAAGTTACAAGGAAGATATAGAGGAGGGACCTGGATTAAGTTCAATGTCACCTGCCAACAAAAGAAGTAAGACAGCAAGGAACTTTAAAGAGCTAGAATGCTGGTGATAGTAGGGAGAAAGGGAAGAATAAAAGGATGGAGAAGATGGGAAAGAGAGAGAAGAGATAGGGAGCACCAGGTGGCTTCAAGGTGAAGACAAGGAGCAGGAAGAATTTGACATGCAGGACACCAGGGGAAATGAAGGACAGAGGGAGATGAGGAAGAGGGGAGAGTGGCAGACAGGGAGGGAAAGTAACTCAAATAGTGGGATCATAAGAATGAAGTAAATGCACAAGGGAAATGAAAGAAGAGAGGATGGTAATGAACTCAAGAGAAGGTAACAACATAGAAGAGCAAGAAGTTGAACAATAAGTTAAATAGTTACAGAGGTAACAACTAAAAAAGGGGAATAAAATAAAGAGGTTAAAAGAGAATAGATAAAGTGAATGAAAACAGGGAGACAGGAGTAGCAGACAGACACAGAGGAAAACAGCTGAGGACCTAGCTATAGCAGTTACAAATTAAAACAGTGTGGGGGAAGGGCCAGCCCTGTGGCACTGAGGGTTGAGGTGCTGGATGCCTTACCTCATGCCACGCCGGTGACCTGGGTTTGGGAACGGACTCGGTTGCTCAGGGGTTGGCCAGAGGGGAAGGATAGAGCATCCAGAGGACTGCTCTCCTTCCTCGGGTTGGGGGGATTTGCACCACATGCTGTAGATGGACATCTAGTGGTGGCTAGGGGTCAGCACAGGCAATCAACCACACAAGGGGTTAGCCCACATCCTGGGCGACTGGCTGCCTCCACAGAGCTGGAGACAGCCTGCCCAACCATTGCACAGATGTGGGTGCAGGAGAAAATTGGAGGAACATTCCGGGACCCGACAGACTCATGATGGCCCGATCACTCCAGTGAGTCCTTCCTGACACCAGATATGATGTACCGGGAAGGGGTACACTGGCACTCCTCATCCTGGCCCTGCCACGGAGGGGGAATCTGGGGGGGGACACGGGGGAAGGACTGGCTGGGAGGTCATAGAGGGCCGAGGGAAGGGTCATAGTCCCTGTTGGGTCTGCGGTGGTGAGGTTAAATTATAAGTAAAAGAAAAATAGTGTGGTGGAGGGGGGGAGGAATAAATACATAAAGAGCAGCAATTGAGATTAGCAGGAAAACGATGAGAGTACAGGCACACAAAGAAATGACGGTCTTATAAAACTTAATAGAAATACTAATAGTAGAAGAAGGGGACAAGGGATACATTGTAGCAGCTGTAAACCTATGATGAGGAAAATTAACAAAAGCAAATTGCAACTGCAACAACAATAAGCATTAAAAGCAGTTATACAATAAATTGCAAGCAGAGTAGCATAGCGACATTAACAAACATGCAGAAGATGTGACCTTCAGTAATGGATATGGATGCAGGGAGAAGTCCTAACAGTAGAAGGGAATGATGGTACAAAGCCTGCGGATCAAAGGAGCAGTCTGCCTGGCTGACTGGCTGCCTACCAGCTGACTCTGGAAGACTCAAGGCACACACTTTGCTCATACAGTCATTCACGTGGACTGGCCACTTGAAAGGAAGCTGCCTGGAATAGGGAGGACAAGCTTAGTTGCAGGTTCACCCCCACAGCCAAGAAAGGCTGCCATTGGCTCCCCAGGGCCAAAGGCTGATGGCACAGTAACCAGAAAGTCCAGAAAAATGGCAGTTCCAGTTCAGCACAACAATAAAGTTTCCACAGTAGCCCAGTGACTCCCCTATCCTGCAGCACAGTCCAACACCCTGTTACTGAACACAGCCATTTGTTTGAAAGTTGGTGACAGTTCCAGTTCAGTACAATAAAGTTTAATATTATTATTAAATTATTAAAATAAATATGTCATATTAAATAGGACAGGTCACAGGACCTATTCTTGTGGCACTCTGCTTGTGGCCTCTCTGTCCCATGATTTACTCCCATTAACCACTACTCTCTGTTGCCTCCCTCCATAGTCCCTCTCTCTCTCTATATAGTCTATAGGACAGATACAACTAAGCTTGGCACACACAAATGCTGTACTTCAAGTGAACTTAATACTTTAGGTGTAAAGCATGTGTTTGTGCAATATGTACTTTTATGTATATGTATTTGATTTGTGTAACTTTATAAGTTTTTTTATGTGACATCTTACAGAACTGTCTTGTGAACAGGGAGTTTATCCTGTATAAAAATAAAAATGTTACCTTACCATAATGAAAAGTTAATTTGTTTATGAAATAAACATAGATATCTACAACATATATCTACCTATCTAACTATACTGTATAAATATACATATTCATTGCAAAAAAATGTATTAATGCACCAGTTAGGGTTCAACTTACTGCCACAAAAGTAGGGAAATGTAGTGTTAGGGTTTCCAGCCCAACCCCCCAGCAGTAAAAGGGCAAGACAACACAAGCAACCACAGCTAGCCATAATCAAGTACAGTAAAATAAACAACATACAGCTGTTTCAATATGACACAAATGCAGTAGCACTGATGTGCTGCATTTGTGGATTTGTATCTGTGTTAGCACACCGCAAGACATACATACTCACTTCTGGCTGCAGATATACAATCCCTGATACTCAAATCACAATACTACTTATGTATGCAGAATCACAGTCCCCTGTAGCCACAGGTACAAATCCACAATACCAAAATTGCATGAGTTCTTTTGTCTGAAGACGCACAGGCTCCTATGGGGCCAGCACTTCTGTAACATGTACTCATCTACACTGTAAGACATACAGTTCTGGCTACAGATGTGCAGGCCCTTGAGGAGCCTGCACTTTTGCAGCTACAGGTGTAAAACATACACATCAACCTCTGGCTGCAGATGTGCAGGCCCCATGAAATCCATGATACCAAAATTGCAGCACTACTTTTGCCTACTGAAATGCAGGCCTCTCAGGGGCCTGCACCTCTGCAGCCACAAGTGGAAGACATACACTATAACTCCAGGCAACAGAAGCCCAGGACCCTGTGAGGCCTGCACTTCTGCAGCTGCATATAGAAATCCATGATACCCAAATTTCAACAGTACTTCTGTTCCCTTTGCATCCAGTACTTCCGTAGTCACATGTACTCATATGCATGCAGTTACAGGTACTCATGCACACTATAAGACATATACACACAGTTGTGGCTGCAGAAGCACAGGCCCCAGTGAGGCTTGTGCTTTTGCAGTCACAGATAGAAATCCATGAAGGAAACACATCATGCTGCTACAAGCAGCAATATCTCATTTTCAACTTTTACATAGTTTTTACACTGTTTTTACCCAGGATAGTACAAATAAACTGCCATGTCTTGTTGTTATTGGGGTCCTGCTTTTTTTTATTTTTCACAAAGCTGTTTTTTGTTCTGGTGTTGTCTGGCAGCACACGACCAGCCCCATCACTGTCCTTCTCACAGACTTACAGGTTATCCACCACTTACCCAAGACTGCAATGTGGTGCATGGTAAGCCGTGTTGGTTCTACAAGAGTCTGCTGGGGGTGTCTGATTGGATGGATGGCATTTGCCTCTTGCTCCTGATGTTCTGCCCTGAGGTGGCAAAGTGCAATGAGGCAGTGGTGCCTACGTGTGGTGGCATGTATGTGTGACAGGCATTTGGAAGTAACCCTTCCTCAGCTGGTGCTCTCAACTGTGTTGCCAACCAGTCTCCACCTGGCAGCAGCCATGCAGTGGTAACAGCATCCTCTCCTCCACAAGGAAGGAGATCAGTCCCTGGAATGCAATCTTTCTTTCCCTGCCCTGCCTTCGATAACTTGCACTCATTCCCGAATGCATGCTGCCAGCATAGCAATTTGTAGCACTGTCGCTGTACTACTGGGACAGCTTGGAGTCCTGCTTTTATCCATTTTTAAAATGTATTTTTCTTGGAAATGCCAGCTGAGATACAATCTCTTATTTTCAATAGAGTCATGTTTTCATCCATTTTTACTCTGTATTTACCCAGGATAACACAGTATAGATGTAATATCTAAATTCTAGGGATGGCCCAGCTTTCACCAAGTTTTATAATGTCTTTACCCAGGAAAAGCCAGCTGAGATGCAATATGTCATTTCAGCAGACTCTGACATTTTTTACCCCAAATTTCTTTTTTTTCAATTGAAATTTTAATTAAATTTTTACAATACAGTACAGAGAATGGATCCTTCAGATACAATATGCACTTGGAAAGGTATTGATAACATTCTTCACACCCCTCCACCCTCTCCACACCCACCCACATCCCTCCCCTTCCCTACACAGACATACAACCTCTGAGTTGACAGACTTTGATTAGGTACCAGCTTAATACCATTATAAAGAATAAAGGGTATGTTGGGGGTCCCATATCCTCATGTACCTGTTTAACCTGTTACTGAGATTGCTATAGCCTTCTCTGTTCTAAGGTTGGCTAAGAGCTCATTGAGCCACTCAGTATATGAAATATCATCACTATCCTTCCAATGACGCAATACCAGTTTTTTAACAGATAGAGTAATAATGGCCATGTGATACTTGTGATTATTCACTGAAATCTTGAAATAATCCCCCAACAGACAGATTTCTGGGGTGCAAAGGTCATCCAAGCATAAGAAGAGGTCCACCTTTTGCTGAATTCTGCCCCATAATGGGGCTACTTTACAACAGGACCAAAGTATGTGATATAAGGTGCTTCTTGTAATTGACATCGGGTACATATTGCTGAAGAGATAACACCAAATTTAGCTAGTTTCTATGGGGAGTAATATAGGCTGTGCAGGACGTGAAATTGCAGAAGGCATAGCCTGTCCTGAGTAACAAACTTAGGACAGTTACACCATAAGGATGGCCAGTCCAGAGTCAGACTGGGGAAAAAAGGAGTCCAATAAACCATAGAACCAAAACTATCCAGATAAGTCCAATCATATAAGATCCCATAGATCTTGGACATGGCTTTTTGTGAATCTGTCAGATTACCTAACTCAAGTTGAAAGGAAAACTTGGCTGGTTGGGGGTGGGGACTTGTCCCAAGACTTTCAAGATGAGGTGTTTCAGCTGAAAAACTTTAAAAAAACTATGGTTCGGGATACTGTTTAACCCAAATTTCTAACACAGTCATTTTACGACCTCATGTTATAATCGACACAGTTGGGATTTTTTTTAATCCCATCCAAAAGATGATTTGAGAGCAATGGTAAAAACATGTTTCAGAGAGGATTTGAAAAATGACACCTGTCGTGTTCATGAGACAGATAACACAAGGGCTGTGTTGAAAATTGTGGCTAAAATCTGAAACAATGAAGTTATGAGTAAACATTGGAGAAATTAAACATTTCTTCACAACTTACTAATTTTTTCACATTTTGACCCCAAATTTTTAACATAGGTTTTTATGACCCCATGTTATGATCAAAACAGGTGGAACTTTTTCATGTCATGTTCATGAGATGGGGTAACACAAGAACTGTGTTGAAAATTTGGCAGCAAAATGTGCAAAGATGATGAAGTTATCAGTAAGCACTGGAAAAATTCTACATTTCTTCATAACTTTTTTGTTTTTCTGTTACATTTTGACCCCACATTTTCAACAGTCTTTTAATGACCCCACATATGATCAAGACAGATAAAATTCTTTAAAAACTTGTCCAAAAGGTGATTTTATAGTGTGACCGTGAAAACGCTTTAGAGGGTATTTATAAAGTGACAACTGTAATGTTACAGTATGTTCATCAGGTGGAGTAACAAAATGGCCATGTTGGCCATAATGCACATCTGGGGCAAAAACCTACAAATATCACAAGTTATGAGTATATATTGACATAATTCAAAGTTTCCTAGTCACTTTGTTTTTTTGACATTTTAACCCCAAATTTTCAACATTTTCTTTTTATGACCTCACCTTATGATAATAACAAGTGGAATTTATTGACATCCTGCCTGAAAGGTCATTTTGTAGATCTGCTGTGAAAACATGTTTAGGAGAGGATTTGAAAAATGATGCCTGTCATGTTCATGAACTTTGGTATCAAGAGGGCTATGTTGAAAATTTGAGGCCAAGATCTGCAAAACTTACAAAGCAATGAGAAGACATTAAACAAATATAGCATTTCATCATAACTTGTGACCTCAGATTTTTAGCATAGTCTTTTGATAACTCCAGCATATCAAAAAGAAAGGTGGATTTTTTTAAACCCATCCAAAAGTGATTTTGTGGAGTGAGTGTGGAAATATGCTTCAGGAGACATGAAAAAATCTCACTTACAGTACCATATCCATTAAGTGGCATCCCAGAGAGGCTATGTTGAAAGTTTTGTGTAAAAATATAAAGAAATTATGAAGTTATGAGTAAATGTTAAAAATGAATTAAAAAGCTACTGTATTAACCAAACTAATCTTGTTTCCCTCTGTTCCCAATCAGCATTGGAAGCAACAGGATATGCCATCATCATCATCAAAGGCAAACGCACAAAAGAGAACAGCACTGTCCACCAGCAAATTGCAATAAAAAGGATTTATTACTCACAGCAAAAAGTACTCATCCAGAGGATCCTCTGATGAAGCGCGCATGCACGAAGCCGGTTGGGACCTTCTTTGCATTGTTTTGGTGTTTGTTGAGTACCCTGTGTTGCACCTGGATTATTACTTCTTACTGTGAGTAGTAACTCCTTTTTATTGCAATTTGCTGGTGGGCAGTGCTGTTCTCTTTTGTGTTTTTGCTGCCTACTTCTGCACTTGTGCACATCCAGTCCCGCAGCTGCTTTTACTTGCCGATTATCATCATCAAAGGACCTGATAAGTAAGTGAGGGTTGCTGGGGAGTGTGGAGTGGTGGTAGCTGAGAGGGGGTCATTCTGAGGGTTGGACAGGGGAAGACAGAGGATAAGGGACAAGACAACGAAGGGCAAGAAAATGTGAGACTGTCTTTTTCCTTTCAGGTACTTGGTTGCTTGGTGGTACTGAGAGTGGGTACCCTGATGTTGTATAGTAGTTTGTGGCAGTAGCTAGAACTAGGGGTGGGCACCCCTGTATTGGATGGAGCATGGGGTGGTGAGGAAAAACTCCAGGTTGGGTTGGATGGGTGATACTGGCAGCAGTGTTGGCTAATTGCTGCCAGTTAAGTTTCTGGTGTTTTAGGGTGAGGAGTAGCCAGAATTGAGGGAGGGCACCCTGCATCACCAGGAGAAAAAATGTGTGGTTCTCAGGAGTCAGGAGGACAGAGTACCGGGGACATGATCGGGTGGCGGGGAGTGGGCTGAATAACAGCAGTGGGCAGGATTGCTTGGCTTGTCAGCAGCTGTTAAATAAAGAGAACTAGACCTGTGCAGTGATGATGATCCTATCTAGTTGGTATGCTAATGGACAAAAACTTTTTATGATAGGAGTGACTTCCTCTTTCTATATGTAAGACGTTTACACCCATCAGCAACCAGAACATCATCACCAGCCTGCTTCTGATATGCTGCTCACAGTCCAGCCTCCTCAACTCTCAACTCAGTTGGCCACAACACGGTCACACCTTCCAAAGCCCTACAGTGCTGGCATGCTGCCAAGATGTTTGCTTTCTGCATTTACAAGCAAACATAAAAATAATAATAATGAAGAAGGCAGCAATAAAAAGGGATTCTAAATAAGGAAAAATAGGACTATTTCAAAACATACAGAATGGCAATATATAGGTGCAAAGAAGCTGTGTGGCATAAAAGTGCATACACTCTAAAACAAGCATTTGTCAATGCCGAACGTTCACTTGCAGGTATTTGCAGTGGTGTATGGCACGTATGGTGCTTTACCCTAATGCCCTGTGCGATTGCTGGTATTTGCACAATAAATTTTCAGCATGACCTTTTTGTTACTCCCATTGTGCACTACATAGGCAGAAACACGTTTTGGGCAGGATGTGGAAAATGACAGCTGTACTGCTCATAAGGAAGTGTGGTAAAATGGCAATGTTGAAAATCTGGAGTGGAAATATTGAAAATTCGCAAACCTACACGCATACGTGGGAACTGTGCAACGCATGCTCGCAAAACAGTCATTGTTAGGATTTTTTTCATCACATTTTCAACATTGGCATTTTAAAGTCTCTGCTAATGAACAGTGACACTGTGATTTTCTTACTGTGTCCCATACATTGATTTCGCACACCGACTGCGCCATTGTGCACTACATGGGCGGAAACACGTTTTGGGCAGGATGTGAAAAGTGACAACTATACTGCTCATAAGGAGGTGTGGTAAAATGGCAATGTTGAAAATCCGGAGTGAAAATATTGAAAATTCGCAAACTTACGAGATGCATGGCGAAACTGCACAATGCACGCCAGAAAACAGTTAATTTTAGGAATTTGTTCACCAAATTTTCAACATAGCCATTTTAAGATCTCTGCTCATGAACAGTGACACTGTGATTTTCTTAATGTGTCCCATACACTGAGTTCGCTCACAGCTTACTGTGCCATTGTGTTTACATGAAGGAAACACATTTGGGCAAGATGTGAAAAATGACAGCTGCACTGCTCATAAGGAGGTGTGGTAAAATGGCAATGTTGAAAATCTGGGGAAAATATTGAAAATTAAAAACTTACGGTGTGCATAGGAACTGCACAATGAACACTAGTAAAACAGTCATTTTAGAATTTTGTCACCAAATTTTCAACACAGCCATTTTAAGACCTCTGCTCATGAACAGTGTCACTGTGATTTTCTTAATGTGTCCCATACATTGAGTTCGCACACCGACTGCGCCATTGTGCACTACATGGGCGGAACACATTTTGGGCAGGATGTGAAAAATGACAGCTATACTGCTCATAAGGAGGTGTGGTAAAATGGCAATGTTGAAAATCTGGAGTGCAAATATTGAAAATCAGAACGTGATGAGCGCAAGGAGGAACTGTGCAACGAGACTCAGAAACAGTCATTTTAGAATTTTTCACCAAATTTTCAACACAACCATTTTAAGACCTCTGCTCATGATCAGTGTCACTGCAATTTTCTTAATGTGTCCCATACATTGAGTTCACACCGACTGCGCCATTGTGCGCTATATGGGCGGAAACACGTTTTAGGCAGGATGTGAAAAATGACAGCTGTACTGCTCATGAGGAGGTGTGGTAAAATGGCAATGTTGAAAATCTGGAGTGCAAATATTGAAAATTCGCAAATGTGACGAAAGTGAGGAACTGTGCAACGCACACTGTAAAACAGTCATTTTTAGGATTTTTCACCAAATTTTCCACATAGCCATTTTAAGACCTCTGCTCATGAACAGTGTCACTGTGATTTTCTTAATGCATCCCATACATTGATTCTAGCTAACCGACTCGCGCCATTGTGAGCTACATGGGCGGAAACATGTTTTGGACAGGATGTGAAAATGACAGCTGCACCGCTCATAAGGAGGTGTGGTAAAATGGCAATGTTGAAAATCTGGAGTGAAAATATTGAAATTTACGAACTTACGAGCCTGCGTGGGAACTGCATAGCAGCTTCATTAAAACAGTCATTTTTTGAATTTTCAAATTTTCAACATGGGTAGTACCCTTGCATGAAAGATGTCACTGTCATGGCATTATTCAGGCCCAAAAGGTGATTTCTTGCAGTGACTTCGCAGTGACTGTGAAATCACTCTTCGCGCCTGAATAACACCATGACGGTGACATCATTCATGAGAAGGGGTCCCAAAAACCCCATGTTGAAAATTTGGTGCAAAAATTCCCAAAAATGCCTGAGATATGCAATAAAGTTGAAAACCCCCTATCTAGCCCATTATACAGCTTACTGGCATTTCCTCATTTCGCAGTCGGCTTTGAAAAGTGCAGACGTGTTCCCAGTCCACCGAAGATCATTGCGCCGAGCTCCAGAGGTAAGTATTGGGTGAGAGGTGGGGTGTGGAGAGGCTGGGTGCGCAGTGGGTGGGTGCGGGTTGTGGGAGGGGGACTGGGAGAAGCGCCGTGGGACCGCTTTTGCTTTACCAGTAAGAAAAAAGACTACGGACGCTTGCCATGCTGGGGTGGGCTCCCAGCATGGCAGAAGGATGGCTGGGGGACTGAGGAGCCGACGGGGATTGGGCACCCTGTTGGCAGACAACCTGACGCTTGCCACACTGGGGTGGGCCCAGTGTGGCAGAAGGATGGCTTGAGGGGCCGTAGAGCTGATGGGATTGGACACCCCGTCGGCAGATGACGTGGGGCGTTTGCCAAGCTGGGGTGGGCTCCCAGCGTGGCATCAAAATTGGGGGTGGGTAGCGGCGGGGCGGTGTGATGCGGGGGTAGCAGCGCGGTGCTCTTAGCGACAGCGGTGGTTTCAGCGGCGACCACCAACACACACAGCCCCGCACCCGCTGGGTGCAGATCGCCATGCCTGCTCAAGTGAGCAGGATTGAAAGGGAGAGGCACACCTCCAAAGTGTGCTACTCTCCCAAAACATTCCTTGCGCATGTGCGCAAGCGAATGTAAAAATGGAAGTGTTATTTATTTAATTTTTTTACTCAGTAAGTGTGTAAGTCGCTGTTTAACACAGTGTGTGTGTGTAACATTGACTCACAGATGTGTTATACTTATGAAATTGATTGCTTTGACACCTGCATGCATGTCACTATGTTACTTAAGTAACCACAGTACAGTTGTAGCAGTACAGTGTTGGGGGGCGCATACATGTACCCATTATAAATCACTAGCTGACTTCAGCCAGTGTATGCAGAGCCAGTATACCCATGGTGTGCTCAAACATGAGCTCTAGGAGGGTGCACTCCACTTCAGTGCCTGAGAAGAGGAGGGGATGGCATAATAAAATAAAATATAAAAAAAAATATTATACTTGAGCACTTGAGCTAAATTGGAGTGATTTATAATTAGATAATAGGGTATCTGAGCAGTATATTTTAGTATAGGAGACTCTTTTTGTGATGCTTGAGCAGATAGAACTGCTCAGCTTCACAGTCCTCTCTCTCAGACCTTTCACTTGTAGTCTCTTATACCATAAGATATGCCCCTCAGACACCCTATTAAGAAACATGCATTTTTTTGCCCACAAATGGGAAAGGCTGCACCAAGTGAAGACCCCTTATACAGCCATGAGGGCTTCACATGTTGCAGCTTCTGTGTATGCCATGGGCTAGATATTCAAAGGAGTTGCACCTGACACAACTCCAGAAGTGTGCCCAACGGCAATATTCAAAAGGGGGAATTATGCAGCACAATTCCCGATGCACCACATGCAAAGATAATGTATGCAGTGCATCTCCAGGGGGCATGCCCATGCATATGTGGCACATCTTGATATTCAGCCAAGATGTGCGGCATCCTGGAGATGTGTTGCATACCTGGGCACAAAGTTGAGCATGGAAAAATCATGCTCAAGTGGAAGCCACCCACAGGCGAGCTGCCATAATGCAAGGTGTATCACAGCAGCCGCCAGCCGTGTGTGGCTCCCCCAGAACACCATACACAAGCACCCACAATAATCCCTGGTGATCCAGTGGTACCCCTCACCCATAACCTCAATTGCCATTTGGAAGAATGTTTAAATCCCTGGTAGTCCAGTGGCACCCCCAGTATATACTGTAAGCTGTCATTCGGCAGGCAGCCACAGAAGTATGTGGGTGGGTTTGCTGCCTGCCGATGACCGTGGGGAGCTGGGTGGGCTGGGGGTCCTGTGTGGATGGGGGGGGGTTGCCACTGGACTACCAGGATTTAAACATTCTTCTGAACGGCGATTGGGGTTACAGGTGGAGGGGGCACCACTGGACCACCAAGGATTTAAAAAGGCCGTTTTTGCAGTGATTGGGGTTATGGGTGTGGAGGGGGGTACCAATAGACCACCAGAGATTTAAAAAGGCTGTTTTTACACCAATTTGGGTTACAGAAACATAGAAACATAGTATTTGACAGCAGCTAAGGACCGCTTGGCCCACCTAGTCTGCCCATTTTCCTACCTAACAGATAAGCTGCAGATCCTAGTTAACCAACAGCTTACTTCCTCCTACCCCCCACTAGGACTGCCTTATGTCTGTCCCATGCATTCTTGAATTCCCCCACTGTTCTTGACTCCATGACCTCCTCAGGGAGGCTGTTCCATGCATCTACCACCCTCTCTGTGAAAAAATACTTCCTCACATTACCTCTGAGCCATCCTCCCTCTATCTTCAAATTGTGCTCCCTTGTTCTTGCACATCTCTTTTTCTGAAAGATGCTACCCTCTTGGACTTTGTTAATTCCCTCGAGGTACTTGAAAGTTTCTATCATGTCCCCTCTCTCCCTTCTTTCCTCAAGGATATACATATTAAGCTCTTTCAATCTTTCTTCGTATGTCTTCTGGCGTAGACCCTGCACCATTTTGGTTGCCCTCCTCTGGACAGCCTCCATTCTGTCTATGTCTTTGGGAGATGGGGTCTCCAGAACTGCACACAGTACTCAGATGGGGTCTCACCAACTGTCTGTACAGAGGAATAACAACTTCCTGTTTTCTACTATTGATGCCTCTTCCTATGCATCCCAGTATCCCCCCAGCCTTCCTTACTGCCTTCTCACATTGCTTTCCCACCTTTAGGTCATCTGATATAATTACCCCCAGGTCCCTTTCCATTTTTACTGTTGTCAGTATCTCACCCCACATTGTGTACTCTTCCCCTGGGTTTTTGTTTCCCAGGTGCATTACCTTGCACTTCCTTGCATTGAATCTGAGCTGCCATACATTTGACCATTCCTCCAACCTTGCCAAGTCCCTTCTCATCCTTTCCACTTCATCTTGTGTATCAACCCTGTTGCAGATCTTTGTGTCATCTGCAAAGAGACATACTTTTCCTACCAGTTCCTCTGCAATGTCACTTATAAAGACATTAAAAGGACCAGTCCAGTACTGAACCCTCATGGTACCCCATTAGTAACCCTCCTCTTCACTGTGTACTCATTTACTACTACCGTTTAAGTCCTGTTGTCTAGTCAATTTTTATCCAGGCTACACCTTGGGACCCACCAAGGCTGACTAACTTGTATTAATCTTTGTGTGTGACTGTATCAAATGCCTTGCTAAAATCTAGGAAGGCCATGTCCACAGCCCCTCCCTGGTCTACTACTTTGGTCACCCTGTCAAAGAAATCTATTAGATTCGTCTGACATGACCTTCCCATCGTGAATCCATGCTGCCTTGGTTCCTGTGCCCCACTGGCCTTTAGGTACTCAACAGTTCTTTCCTTCAGAAGTGATTCCATCATTTTCCTACCACTGAGGTCAAACTAACTGGTCTGTAGTTTCCTGCCTCTGTCCTGCTCCACTTTTGTGAAGAGGAACACATCTGCCTCCTCCAGTCCTCAGGTACCACCCCATCCTCCCATGATTTGTTAAAGAGAGTAGTCAGCGGTGTCACTAGTTCTACCCTTAGTTCCTTTAGAATTCTTGGGTCAATCCCATCAGGCCTCATTGCTTTGTCCACCTTCAATTTTATTAGTTCTTTCAGAACCTTTTCTTCTGTAAATGGACTGGTATCAACCCCCGTCTTCAGAGTATTTCTCTTGTTTGGTTTAGGTACCTCCCCCTCCTCTTCCTTTGTGAATACTGAGCAGAAATATTCATTCACTATCCCTGCTTTTTCACTGTCACCCTCTACCCACATTCACTCCCCTTTATTAAGCCTCAGTATCCCTCCTTTGGACTTTCTTCGCTCCCTAATGTGCCTATAAAAGGTCTTATCCCCCTTCTTAACAGAATAGGCTATTCTTTCCTCGGTTTGGGAAAACACAGCTGGGGAGAGGGGTACCACTGGACTACCAGGGATTTTAATCATACTTACGTATGGTGACCGGTGGTACGGGATGGGGAGGGGTTACTACTGCAGCACCTGGTACAGGGACCACATGCTTTGCAGGGTGCCAGCAGCATTTTGCTGGCCAGCCTAGCACAACTCATGCAAATGGGGCCATAATGACATGCAAATGGCCCCATTTGCGCCTTGCATGCATTATGGCCAGATTTGCATATTTGTGTCTGAATATCAGGAATTTGTGCACAGCGTATTTCTGGTGCGCTGGCGCCTTTCCCATTTCCGGTATTCAGACCTGTCATTTTTTAATATAGTCAGATGAGATGTGCCATGGCACATCTCTTTTAAATATATCCCTTTGTTGGTCCAGTGCAACTCAAGTTGCACCGAGCAACCACTTGCGCCAGTGCCAGATGCACTTTTGAATATCTTGCCCGTTTTTTGAGAAGTTTTAAAACTGTAAAATTTCCCAACTGTTGTCCAAGTGCACTATATCAATCCTGGAAAGAGATGTTGATCAACAGAAATGGTATAGTGCTCTATGTTTAGAAAACTTAAAACATTTTGAAACCAAACAGTCTTTTTTTTTTTTTTTTTTTTTTTTTATTTAAAGTCTAGGAATTACAACCCTTTGAGTCAGAGACTCATTTTGCAAAGGCTCCACGTCTTACATAAATGGATTAGAACACAGTATAACATAGAATATACAATATAGATGACAGCACTAGTACAGAAAATGACAGTAACCTACCGAGGTGAAAGAAAAAATATAATAAACACAAACAATGGAACGACAGCAATTGTGAAGTAATGGTGCATTAACATTTTTAAAGTTTCATCTGCAGTCACAGTGGGAGTTTGACATAATGTGATTAAGTAACTCATGTTTGAAAGGCCCAAGCCTGGGGATTGATAAGACAGAGTCAGGGATTGAGTTCATCCAGAATGGTGCCCTATAGCAAAAGGACCTTTGTCCAGCAGTGATCTTTAAAAAGGGGACATGGAATGTGGCGGTTTCAGAGTGTCTAATGGAGTGAGCCGGTAGGTTCTTTTGGAGGAGCTTAAGACAGCCTGGGGGGGCTAGGCCCAACTGAATTTTTTTGGCCAGTAGGCAGGTCTGATAAACGAGTCGCCCCGGGAAGTTTAGCCATGATGAGCGTAGATAGAGGTCACAGGTGTGCGTAAGACGATCACATCCTATGGCCAATCTGCAGGCTTTGTTTAGGGCACATTTAATGTTGGACAGAGCTGTGTCAGAGGAGGCCCCGTAGATAATTATGCCATAGTCTACCAGTGAGAGGATGGAGTTGGAGATAGCTAAGCGTAGAGCCTCCGGTGGTAGACAGTGCCTAAGCCTGTAGAGGAGACCAATTCTTTTGTTAGTTTCAGTGCAAGTTGACGCGATATGCTCACGATAGGTGAGGGCGTAGTCTAGAGCAACCCCTAGATATTCAAAATTGGAAACAGGTTCCAGCGTGGTGCCCATCACATTGTGTATAGCTAATTTTGTAGTGCTGTGCTTATGTTGGGGGTGGGCAAATAGCATGACTTTCATCTTTTTTGTGTTGAGTACGAGCTTGTGTGAGGAAAACCAGGCTTCAATTTGGGTGAAAGAGCCCTGCAAGGATTCTTGAAGCTGCGTGGGGTCAGGGTACTGACTGAAGATCACCACATCATCAGCATAAAGGAGAAGACGCCCAGAGGTGGCCTGAGACAATGAGTTCAGGTAAAGTGAGAAAAGGAGCGGACCGAGGATAGACCCTTGAGGGACACCCAATTGGACAGGAAGGTTTGCGGAGAGGCTGTTTCTTATCATCACCTGTTGAGTGCGGCCAGAGAAATAACTGGAGAACCAGCTAATAGTTTCTTTGGAGACGCCGACAGAGAGGAGGGAGTCTATGAGCATGGTGTGATTAACGGTATCAGATGCCTTGGAGAGATCTATAAAGACTGCACCAGCCAGAACTCCCTGGTCAAGAGTGTCATGAACAAAGGAGGTGAGTTCTAGTAGGGCAGTGGTGGCACTGTGACCTTTCCTGAAACCGTGTTGTTGTTGGCAGATTAGGTGTTGTGTATCTAGTTAGTTAGTAAGTTGATCAGCCACTATTTTTTCCAGTGCTTTTGAGAGTGGAGGGAGTATCAAGTTGGGCCTGTAGTTACTAGTTGCAGTACGTGTACCATTTTTATGTACTGGCATAATCCTTGCCTTCTTCCATAGAGACGGGAATTGTCCTAGACACAGGGGCATGTTGAAAATTTTAGTAAGAGGTACTGGAACAGCATCAATGGTTAAAGATAGCAATTTAGCATCTAGTGAGTCACCACTGTGTCTGGTCTTTCCTAGGAACCTGGAAATATATGAACGGGCATCACTAGCGGAGACAGTTTTGAGACGAAAAGGTGGTGCACTGGGGGTTGGCGGGAAATATCCCGCCTCGGTACTGAAAAAGTCAAGGAGGGAGAATAGAGCTTAGGTCTGAGAATGCTATATTGAAAGCATCTGCTATTTTGCTGGGTTCTTGGGTAGGGATACCATCTAGGATAAGCATGGCAGGGGGAGAGGAGGGAGACTTTCCACTAAGTTCCTTAATATTATCCCAGAACCTCTTACCATCACCCCAAGTGGCAGTGAGTTTTGTTTTGTAGTAAGCAGCCTTTGCCAGCCGTATTTCCCAGGTGCAAGTATTTCTGGCAGCACAATAACGTTGTCGGTCAGCGGGTTGACCTGACTGAAGGGCTCTGAACCACAGGTCATCATGCGCCTTCATATGATCAAGCAAAGATCTAGTTACCCAGGGGGATGATTTAGACTTTTCAATCCGTTTGACATAGGGGCAAAGATGTCATAGGCTGATTGGAAGGAACTTACGAAGAAGGACAGGGTGGCAACAACTGACGTCAGGTGATCAAGAGGGGACCAGTCGAGATTTCAAAGTAGGTTTCTGAGATGTTTTAGAGCCCACCTCTTGAGTTGGTGACACATGGAGATCCTAGGTGGGGGTGGTTTCCAGCTATTTGTCCAGAGACAAGTTACCAGGGAGTGATCACTGATGGAGTCCGATAGGACCTGGACATCCAGTATGTGCTCAGGATGGCTTGTGAGTATGAGGTCAAGGAGGGAGCTATGGCACATATTTTTGTTTACTCTAGTGGGGGTGAGGACCATTTGAGACAGATTTTGGGTAGCAGCTGCATCCCTGAGGGGGGATGTCTGGGGCGCAAGCCAGTTAGACTTACAATCACCTAGGGCTATGACTTCCGAATTATTTGAGAGTTGTTTGATTATATCTAGGATGGATGTGAAGGCATCCCTTTGGTTATGAGGGGGTATGTATACAGACATTATGTAGAGGGATTTTTTCGAGTTCCCAACTTCAACCCTAACAGTGAGGGACTGTACACCTTCCGAAGGGCTTATGGTAGTAGTGTGTATTCCTTGTAGGTGCTCTCAAAGATACAGACCACTACCCCCGCCCCGTTTATTTAGTCTATCCGACCTGAACAGTGTGTAACCAGGTACACTTACAGCCAAGTCAGGGATATGCAGGGACCCTGGTTTTCCATTTTTACCGATAACACCGGTAACAATCACGGAATCCTGCTTGGTACGCGGATTTTGAATTCTTGTACCGGTGCCTCACGGAAATTGCATGTCACTGCACAGAATGTCTAAGATTTCAGCATCTTTTTAAATTTTTTTTTTCTCTTTCTATGTCCCCTTCTCACAGCATCAGTCTCCACTTTTCAGAGATCCCTAGGCTGGGTATCCCCTAGCTTCACCCCAGGTAATGCTCAGGAGCTCCTGTGGGCCTGCCCTTATCCTGCCTGGATTGTACCCCCCCAGGTGGGAAGGGAGAGAACCCCAGGTCACCCCTTCACATTCCGTTAGTGTGTGGTGGGCAGCTCAGTGGGTCCCTCTTGGTGCCTGGTTATGAAGTCTGGGGCACCTGGGTCCCTTCTGCCAGTGACCGATGTACAGTGATTGTTCCTGATTTTCTGTTCTCTGTCCCTGAGGGCATCTGCACTAGAGGAGTTCCAAGGAGGTAGGTCACTTAGAGACATGCCATTGCTCCAGATCCTGGCTAGCGTCCTCCCCTCCTGATCACTCTGCAGCACCATTGCACCACCATCCGTGGTCACACAGGTGGTGGTAAAGCAGCAGGACCTGCAGCCCACCCTTCCTGGAGGAGGAGAGCATTCCCCCGAGTGCTCGATCCTACTTCCCTGGCCAGACCTCCAGCAAACCGAGTTCACTTCTGACCCTGGGTCACTAGCATTGCAAGCAATAGTGCTACTGAAGCGCCAGTGGCCAATCCCAGATTTCAGCATCTTAAAATGAATGCTGATGTGCTTTGCATTCTTTCTGCTTTGCTGCATATAGAGTCAGTAAGGAATTATCTGCACTGCTTTGTTGTAATCAGCCATTCAGTTTAAATCACCCATGCCTAGTGGTTAGAGTAACAAACAGTGATTGAACTGGGTACATCCAGCAGTCTTGGGTTTGATTCCCACAACCTCCACTTGCATACTGTGCGACTCCAAGCAAGTCACTTAACCTCCCCAGTGCTTCTAGATCACTCCTGAAAACAGACAGTTCTGCCTAGTGGGCCTTACCTCCTTTACAAAGAATATAAAAAAATACCAATATATGTTTATTATACCATAGAATAGTAGTCAGGGTACCACGTAATTTGCCTACGTTTTACTTGGACTGCAATGATTTTGTATAGGTAAAGGTAAATGTTCAGATACATTTGTGTGTTTTATAAGCTTGTTTTTAGATTTTAGTCAGGTTTTCATTGTATTGTTTGCATATGAGCATCCAGATTGTAGATTGCTAAACATAGGATCACTGTTACCAACTAGCTTATTCAAGTTTATACTGTAATCAGTAGGGCCATCCAAATCCTCAGTTGTTTGAATGAAAACTAGTCTGAATGAAAATATGTTCACAAAGAAGAAACTGCCTTACTTCTTACAAAAGACTTCACAGTCAGCACCCCATTTAGGTGAATTGGATGATTTGCCCCTTTCTCCCACCTGCTGTTTCAGTCTCTGTGACAACAAAAGTTTTCTGATGACTGCTTCAACAAAAAGCAAAAGTTAAGTATTTAAGTGTACATATTGGCCAGTGGATTTTGAAAGCACAGTCAATGACATGCAGTAGGTTAAGACCCCAGGGCTGTATGATGCTGGTGGGCAGAGTGGTGCTCAATTCACATCTGAACAAAGACATGAAAACTGGGAGACACCCTTTTCATGGACACCAAATTAAAAAAAAAAGCATCCACATGTCTGGGAGATGCATGAATCCATTTGAAGGTCCTCCACTAATCACTTGTGGATTTTTTAGGTGAAGACAGTTTATTTCAAAAAAGCTAATTCAAGCAGTTTTGTTTATCTCCTCCAACCCCCCTGGTCATCCACTCCTTTAGGCCTGCCAAGGCCCCCCTTCCCAACCACCATCCACTGCCCTTTAGTGCTGTGCCACCAGGTAACCCAAAGTAACCCTTCATTGAGTGGGCCCCTACCCCTGTGGGAGGCTACCAGGGAAGGAGAATTATCTCAAAGAGCTTCCTGTGTATCCTTAGCATGGTGGGGTCAGAACGGACACACATCTGGGGCTTCCAGTTTATGGAGGGACCAACAGCTGTCCTTCAGTTGGCCAGTGGGTGTTTTCCATTTTCTTGACAGGCCACATGATGTCAAGGCACAAGCCGATGTCAGTCATGCTCCCTCCTGCAGTGAGGGCTGGCATGTTGTTGTGCCTCTGGCCTCCACCAGGGGCCAGCAAATGCTGAGCCGTGAACCCACCCTCCTCCCAGGAGAAGGTGCGTGGTCGTTGGACAATCAAGCCTTCACCCACCAGATGGCCCTCCAACACCCAAGTCTGTTCCCTAACCCTGGTCAACGGTGTCACAGGCAGAAACCAATTCAGGCAGTTAAATTATAGATAGGAAAAAACAAAGGTAGTCCACCTTAGTGGTGATGGTTCAGATTAATTCACAGCTGAGTTCTAACAAGCAAAGAGACCAAGTCATTTGTAACTTGTGCATGTGGGTGTGGGTGTTGAAGAAAGGGATCATAGTGCTGTCACTACTGCCATCACCCCTGAGGGATGCGGACTGCATTGTTGCTACTGCCTTCACACCGAAGGGGTGGGGGCTGTAGTGATTCTGCCATCACCACTGGTGGATGGGGAAAGTAGTACTGCTGCCATCACACCTAAGGGATGGGGACCACAGTGCTACTGCTTCTATCACGCCTGAGGGAGGTCATAGTGATGTTGCTGCTGCCATCACCGCAGAAGGATGGGGGCCGTGGTGTGCTGGTGCTGCCATCACACCTGAGGATGGGGACATAGTGCCGTGTTGGTGCTGCCATTGCATCTGAGGGATGGGGCTGTAGTGCTGCTTCCATCACACCTTAGGGATGGGGCCTGTAGTGCTGCTGCTGCCATCATATTTTGTACCTAAAATAACTTTAAATTGGTTCAAGGATGGAAGGATGTGCAACAGTGGAGGTCAAAATTGCTAAAATGCATGTTAACAGAGTTAAAAATTGTTAAATAAAGTACAGAGAACCAAATACCGGTAAAACCAGATTTTGGCTTAGCAGACACCGGTGACAATACCGTTTTTCACAATGCTCAAAATGGAATATGTCCTTTCTCAATCCCGGTAAACCAGTGTCCCTGGGGATATGCTGTGACAGCCATGTTTCAGTAACGGCTATTACATCAGGGCAGTGGAGGCAAACCCAAGCTTGAAATGAGGCAAGTTTCTTTTGTAGGCTACAAACATTAATGGTGGCCAGCCACAGACCCTTTAGTTTAGCTGGTTGCCGTGGGGTATGGAGAGTGGGACCAGGATTTGGGTGGATGTTGCCCACAAGTAGCAGGAGGATGATTGCTGTCCTGGTTAGGGTAGTTTTGTTGATCTTTTTGGAGGTGCGTCAAGATGTGACCACATGATGGTGCGGTTTATTGGAAATATGGGTGCACGTAAAGCGTAGTATTTCCTGTCCATAAAGTAATAGGGTAATCATGGTTACAGAGGTGGGGTGACATGGTAGAAGAGGAAGGTAGGGGATATAAGACATGATAACTGATGAGGGAGTTTTTATTGGTTGGGTTAACGCAGGGGGTAAAATTGGGGCAGAGGGAGGGGTAGTACTAGAACTAGTATGATGAAGGCAGGAGGGTAGTGGGTGTTGGGAGTGGGGCAAAAATGAAGAGGGTAAGCCATGGTGCCACTATTTGGACAGAGAAAAGTGATATGGTATTTATTTGAGACATGCTTGGGAGGGATTTTAAGTACATCATTTGAGGGTTTTTTTTGTTTTTGTTTTACTCACACCGAAGGATAAACTATGAGATCAACCATGCAGGAGTAAAAGCAGAGAGTGAGAGACAGGCTGTGGAAACAATGGTAGCCCCCTAGTGGCAGGTCCTGATAACCTGCTAGTAGAGAAGTTGCCTGATAGGTTTTTGCTCTTCACCAATCAAAAGAGCTCACCATCTGTATATAAGGAGAACATGACCAAGGGTGGTGGTGGTGGGGGCGGCGGGGCAGCTGATGAGCAGCACAATTCTCTACTCAGGTTAAAAGAGCACACATAAATTCCTGTAAACAGCAGCACTCATTTGAGGTCAGATTATTTGTAAATTGGCATAAAAGAAAAAAAAAACTTTACTACAAGCCCATATACAAATTATTGAGATATTTACATCCTCATGGATTTGTGAGCTGTAAATCAAGCAGCCAAACTGGGATGTCAAAGAAGAAAACTATGTGCTCTTCTAAAAATCAGCCAGATTTACAGCAGAACATTCTTTAAAGCTCTCCCCCACAGATCTATATTTATTTCTAGTCAATAATTCTGAACACTAGTGTGTAAAAACTATACATTGAAAGCACAAATTCATTCCTAACAAGGATGAAACACGTGTCTGTGTCAGTTATTCTCAGCCTTTGCTAGTTGCATTGTGAGACCTTTTGGCTCCTTGCAATTCTGCTTAAAGTTGAGCCAGTCTAAATTCCTTTATTGGGATTTGCATATGCTCCCATTATGCTTTGCATTACTGGGGTATGTGCAATTGTGTTTTTCTTTAAAATTTGACTGTATGGTCAACACCCTTCCAGTGTCAACACCAATATGGTCAATACCCTTCCTTGCCTCATGGGATTTGCTCTGGGGTTCTCATCTTTGCAGTACTTCTCTATTATGGGCTCCCCATAACCTAAACAAGTAAGATGCACCTAAAGCTGGATAACTTCCTGCCTGGGGGCAGAGATACAGATATAGTAAATGGATAGTCCTAACAAGGATAAAACGTGTCTGTCTGCTGTTCTTAGTCTTTACTGATTCTATTATGAGGCCTTTAGGTTCTGTGCAATTCTGCTTAAAGTAGAGCCAGTCTAACTTCTTTCATGGTGATTTGCATATGCTTCCCATAACACTTTGCATTATTGGGGTATGTGCAACTGTGTCTCAATAACCAGATCCTGTTTTTTCCCTGAGGGAAACCTGGTTATAATTTGCCATTATAACCAGTGGGTTATAAAAGCAAACACATGCTGGGTTTCCCTTATTCTCTGAATGCACCAGCCGCAGCTTTTCCCTTTCTCAGCACTGGCCACCTTCCTTACCACTGGAGACTTCACTACCACTCAGACTCGGCAGTAAGTTTAAAAAAAAAAAATCACTGGTCTAAAAATGTTTTAAACTGGGCTTTAAAAAATAGGAGGAAAAAAGACAACTTTTTTCTGCAGCCACCTCCAACTGTGCTGAACCCTCCCCGACCAAACCATGGCAGCACAGGGATGTCTTTTATTTTATATAATTGCTGTGGTGAAAAAACAATACCCAGCAATTATATAAAATAAAACATCGGGCTGTGTGTAAAACTCAAATTTTATACACACAAATAAACCCAGAGAGCAAGCATCCAACACCTCGGGTATGTGTAAAATTCTTGTTAAACACACAACCTCATGTATTATTCAATATTTTCATTCACTTCATGTGTATTTTATAACACATTAGTGTGTTAAACACGAACACACTCCTTTGCAAATTTGTTCATAAAGTGTGCAATAAGCCTACAAAACACCGTGTTGAAGTTTAACACATCACACTTAAAATTTCAACACACTAACAGTATGTTCACTATACACATTTTGCCACATACTGTAAATGTGTTTTTTCCTTTTCTTCCACAAGTGTGTGGGGCTCAGACATATCAAAGTGACATAATTTGACTTTCAGATCTCTGCCTCCACCTTTAAAGCGGTGGTTCTGAGATGTCTTAAGGTATGTCTCATCACTGCCCCACCCACCCACCCTTCCTACTTTACCTAACCTAACTACTCTACCGTTATGATCCCCCACCCCATATTAATTTACCAAGAACATAAGAAAGGAACTTGAACCAGATAACTAGCTAGGAATGGAAAGGACAAGGAACACAGTAGGAAAAAAGGCAAGACCTCCCCTTACCCCTCGATAGAGGTGTGATAATCTCAATGGCGATAAAGGAAAAAATATCCTGACCTTCCATAGATGTTTAAGCTTGAGAGATATTTACCAAATTATTTTAAACTGGCACCGGTGGGCATGCAGAGGAACAAAACCAGTGCTCCAGTTTAGATTTTATCTATACTCAGCAATTGTTCTATGGGCCCCCAGATCAAACTAAATTTTAGTTCCTGACCTCTATTACTTTAATGAAGTTGCTCCAGGTTCAGACAGTCCAAGAAAAGATTCTTTCAGAGGTCATAGGAAGGTGGATCAACATTTGTCCAGCTCCTAGTTAAACACTGCCTTGCATTCAATAAAGCTATATTTAACCCTTGCAGGGCCATGGACTGATATAGCAGTCCAAAATTCCTATACATTCTAATTCTATTGGCAGCCTAAGGGTTAAAAGCTTGGATAGGGTACCTTGTGGTAACCTTTGTTTAGAGCTGGAATTTAAGATACAGATTTCAATTTCCCTCTGGATGTCAATTTCTGGAATATTATTGAGTACTGAGAAGATGTTTTCCCAAAATGGGATGATTTTAGGGCAAGAGGCAATCACATGTTCTAAAGTCCCAGTTTCCCCACATCCTCTATTACACAAGGAAGATATTGTTGGGCACATCTTATTAAGAATATAAGGGGTATAATACAGCCTGTGCAATACATTGAATTGAATCTGATTCAATTTATTATTTATTGTATAAAAAATCCCTGAATCAATGGTTTCCCATTTTGATTAGTAATTTCTATCTGTAATACTGTTTCCCATTTATTCTTTAGGACTGTTATTGGAGAAGTAACAATGCCCAACAGTTGTTTGTAAGCTTTAGAGATTAATTTGAAAAGTTCATTTGAAAAATATTGCTGTAATTGCTTCATGGGGGTGGGGTTAATGCAGGGCCTAGTTCCTTATTATAAAAAGATCTTAATTGTAGAAACACAAAAAATCTTGTACTGGAACATGATACTTCTCATGGACTTGGTTGAAGGACATGAACTGTCCAATCAAATCATATAAGTCCTTTAGACAGGGGATGCCTCTTTGCATCTAGTTCTTATATATCCAAGAGTTAGAAAGTTCATGACAGGCATTTTTATATATGAGGCTAGCAAAATTCACTCTCAAATTTTCTTAGGAAAGTCTGTGGAACTCCAACTACTCTTCTAGATTGTGTCCAAAGAAAATATTTTTAATTTTTACTTTCTCTGTTTTCCTAGGATTAGAAAATAATGTTTGTATCGGATTAGGAAATTCACTTTCTAAATTTTTGTACCGTACCCACCAAGCAGGGCCTGTCCTGTAAAATTATCTTATTTGAGAAATCCTGCATAAAAGATGATATTTCTTAAAATCAGGCAGATTTAAGCCTCCATCCGATTTTATGGCTTTTAATTTGCCCATGCTAATCCTAGGTTTTTTATTTTTCCACAGAAATGTTTGTACATGTTTGTCTATTCTATAAAACCAGACTTTCTCCATTTTAATGGTGTAGCTTGAAATAAGTAATGTAATTTGGGGAGAATACACATTTTTACAGCTTGAACTCTGCCGCAGAGTATCAAGGGGAGGTCTGTCCAGGAATCTAGAATATTTTTCATATTTTGTGCAGCCAGCTCATAATTATATTTAAACAGTTTGTTTTTGTCTGTAGCCAAAAAGACGCCCAGATATTTTATTTTTTTCCAGTTCTATATTAAATGGGTAGATCCTTAAGTTCTGAGAGATAACATTTGTATTAATAGGCATCAAGGTGGATTTGTCCCAGTTTATCTTATAGCCCAATATCTGTCCAAATTCCTGGATAATTTCCGTAATTTGACTTAAATTTTTGTCTGGGTTAGTAATGTATAGCAGAATATCATCTGCATATAAAGAAATTTTTTGGTGTTCTTTAGAGTTGGAGAAACCTAGCAAGTCTGGTAACATTCTTATTGCAGAGGCCAGAGGTTCTATTGCCAGTGCAAAAAGTAGGAGCGAGAGGGGGCAGCCCTGCCTTGTACCCTGGGATAGCTCAATCTTCTGGGAAGTATCTTGGTTGGTAAGAATGTGTACTGTAGGTAGAGAATAAAGGGTTTTAATCCAATTTTTAAATTCCTTTCCTAAATTTGCTTTCTCTAAAATCATAAAGAGGTAGCTCCACTCCACCCTGTCGAAGGCCTTTTCTGCATCCAGAGATAGAATCACTGCATTAGTTGTGTGTTCATTAGTTCTGGGGTTTATCAAACATTGAGGGCATTCCTAATATTATTGAATCCCTTTTGTTCTTTCATAAACCCAGTCTGGTCTTTATGAATAATCTTGGGAAATATATTTTCTAGTCTTTTAGCAAGAATTTTGGCCAGTGCCTTATTGTCAGAGTTTAATAAGGAGATTGGTCGGTAAGACCCAGGAAGGAGTGGGTTCTTCCTTTCTTTAGGAATCAGGACCACCAAGGCCTCTAAAAAATATATAGGCATAGGCCCCCAGAGAGAAATTAATTATACAGTTTTGTTAATAATGGTGTAATCTGATTTATACAAGATTTGTAAACTTCTATATGTAGCCCATCCGGGCCAGGGGCCTTGCCACTGTTCTGAAATGTGATGGATTCCCTGACTTCCCCTTCTGTTATAGTGCAGTTTAGTTTAACCTAGGCTTCCTGACCAAATTCTGATATTCCAAATTTGGATAACACTTCAGTATTCATGGCACCCACTTCTGATTTATATAATTCTTGATAAAAGTTTCTGAAAACTTTGTTAATTGCTAAGGGGTCTGTAATTTTTATGCACACAATCTCCAATTCTTTAATGGTTCTACTCACCCTTTCTTTTTCTTTTTTTTTCTTACTTTTTTCTGGCTGTGGCCATCAGTCTGCTCTCTCCTTGCACTGATCCTCCAGCTGCCGTCCACCTGCACCGTTTCCAGGCCACTACCTTATACTTCCCCACAGCTTATCCCCCCCATGGTGGGGAGGCAAGGGACCCCCTAATCCCCCACCCAGCACAGATCCGGAACAGGTGGTGGGCCTGATGATCAGCACATGCCAGTGGACGGCCATCAAGCCATGTGACCTGGAGCCAGTTTTCACTTTTTCTCCCCATGCAGGAGCATGGCATGCAATGATGCCAGTGACAGTGTTCTCACATGCTTCCATGCATGCCCACATCAGGCATCTGCTGCATCCCCTGCTCCCTTTCAGGCAGTGCCATGCCGTCGAGTCCCAGCCTCCGTAGGGGTCAGGCATGCACTAGCCGCTGTACTCCCCCCAGAGATGGAGAACAGTCCATCAGATGCTCAGTCCACCTCCTGTCTGCCAACCTATGGTGACCGATGCTCGTTCCCAAACACGGGTCGCCGGCACGGCACAAGGTATGGTGTCCGGTGCCTCAACCCTCAGCACCACCGGGCTGGCCTGTACTTGCCCTTTCTTTCTGTAAAAGATATGATACAGCAGCTTTTCCTGATTTATTTGCTTGAGCATAATACTTAGAGCCTGTTTTCATTATAGCCTTTTTCATTTTTACATCAGATAATTTATTGTATTTCTATTTTAAATTTTCCAAATGTTTAAGATCTACATCTTTCTTTGTGTGTAAATAGTGTGTTTCGGCTCTTCTACTATCTTCTTCTAACTGGATTAACTGTGATTTTCTGGCTTTGTATTTATTATAGGAGTAATAGAATATTCTCTCCCTCATATATGCTTGCAAACCTCCCAAATAATTTCTATAGAGCAGACAGAAGTTAAATTATTATCTATATAAGTTGTATAGTTCCTTATACTAAATTTGGTGAATTCTGGATCCTGTAGTAACCACACATCCAAAATCCACCTTTTTTGCTTTTTTGAAACTCTACATTGAAATTTCAGTATAAATGGAGAGAGGTCTGAGATTAAAATCCCTTCTTAGGAGCTTACTAAGATTTTTTTCAGCAAATCTTGAGAGCCCAACATAAAGTTTATTCTAGAATAGGATTAATGTGAACTTGCGAAAAAGGAGAATTCTCTTGTATGAGGGTTCTCCACTCTTCATATGTCTAACAAATTTAAATCCCTCATTTTTTTGAGTAATGTATGTGAGGCCTTTGACAGGGTGGAACTGGCACCCTCTCTATCAAGCAAGAGGTCCAGAGTCAGGTTAAAATCCCTTCCTAATATATATGGACATGGAAATGTAGTTATGTTCAAAAATAAATCTATAAAACAGTGTGGGTCATCCTTATTAGGCCATAGAGGCAAGCAATAGTTAATTCTTGATTGTTATAGACTATTCGATAGATCAAATACCTACCCTCATTATCCGAGAATGATTCTTTTATTGTAATGTTCAAGTTTAAAGAGAAGAGGATTGTCACTCCTCTATACTTTTTCCCTAATGAGGTGGAGTGTAATCCGGGGCCTCCGCACATTCTTCTGAATTTTTCAAATTCTATTTGATTACGGTGAGTTTCCTGTAATAGAAGACAGTTAATGTGCTTTTTTAATAAAGTTCAGTATTTTCTTCTTTTTTATAGGGTTGGAGATAACATTGACATTCCATGATGTAATGTTTAAAATATCTGTCATATCTCGCTTAATCAAGTTACTCCAAAGTTGCGGAAGTTAGCCTGTACCCTGAGCAAGCCTGAGCATGATCTATTCCATCTAAGGGGCCCATAGATATCTTGAGCACTTAAAGTTCACCTCCTGCCTGCACATTGGGCCATTTCCATCTAGTCCCTAGATGATAGCCCCTAATAAGTAATTCTCGTCTGTCTGCCAAATAGTCAGCCTTATTGTGTATTCCCTCTCTCCCTCAGAGTCTAAGCTTCCTAAGACCCTGTATCCCTTCATAATTCCAAATGTCACCTCGCCTAGCTGTCTAAGCTCCCATTCAGCATATAAGACTAAAGAAATATATTTATTTCCCCTTCTTGCTCTCTCCTCCCAGTTCTGCCTTTATTTAGAAATGAATCAGAGCTGTCCTTCCCTTGGGGGTGCAGGGTGAACAGATAGAAATTAATTTCATTCAGGTGAGCCACTCCCGTTTCTGTATTATTTTTGGTTGTTTTCAGTTTCAGTTCTTTGTAAACATAGTTCTAGGCATCTTCTGCCAAAGAAAAAATCTTCCCCACACCTAAGTATGTTATTTTAAGCATAGTAAGTGTTGGATGGAAAAAGAGTATTCATTTTTCCCACAGAAAGGTCTTGATATTTTTAAAAGAAGTTCTTTTTCATTGAGCTTCTGGGCCCAAATCAGGGAAAATCAGAATGTTGTTATTATCATGCTTTAAACATTTTTTCTTCTTGTAAATAGACAAGAGGGTCTCCCTTTCTTGGTGTTTCAAAAATTTTACATATATAGTTCTAAGGTGCTTAAAGGGAGGCAGTATAGTGCAGTGGTTTAAGGCTCTGAGCTGCAAATCTGGTGACATCCAGCAGACCAGTCCTGGGTTTGAATCTCACAGCTACCACTTTCATACTGTGTGACTCTGAGCAAGTCACTTAACTTCCATGTGCTCCCAGGATGCACCTGTAAAAAAGCTTTCAGCTTAGTGTGCTACTCCTGGTTAAACAACTAAAATAAAAAAAAATAAAGTTGGGATTTACAAATGATGGAGATCAATGGCTCTCTGTAGCTCTACTTTCTCTTCAGGATTTATTTATTTATTTAGTTTTTGTTTACCAGGTAGGTGCTATAGCCAAAAAATGACTATTTTCAGGCACGACCTAGGAGGTTACAAGGATTACATGGATACATGGATTACAAGGATACAGGATAAAAACAACAAAACAAAAGTTACAGAGTATCATGTGAAACAATAAATGAACAAGTACAATCAAGTCAAGGGTAATGAACAAGCAGAAGTATAAACAAGCTTCAAGTAATAATACACAGGCAGGATACAGTGCCAGTATAGTGGTAATAAGTGCAAAACTTAGTAAATCAAACAGGAGGATTGAAAGAAAGTAATAGGTAGAGAAGGGGCCATATGGGATGTAGGGAGGGACGTAGCAAAAATCAAGGGGGGGGGTTAAAGCAAGAGCAGGAGACTTGGCTGCCACAGAGGGAACAGTAATAATTTTTGAATAGAGCATGACTAGGAGCTAGGCAAACTTCCAGGGGTAGAGAGTTCCAGAGTTTGGGCGCTGCATGGGAGAAAGCTATACTTCCTTTGAGAGGTTTGCATAAAGGAACATTCAGAAGTGATCTATTCACTGAGCAAAGGCCTTGGATAGAGGGCTGAGGGAATAACAGGGAGAACAGAGAGACGGGGATGCCGGCTTTAATGACATTGTCTGTCAGGGAGCCAAGTGCAAGGAGTTGAAAGGAAGAGGGGGGATAGCCAGTTAAGGTCAGAATAAAGCTGACAGTGATGTTTCAAATGAGGGAAGGCAGAGGCAAACCTGCAGATGCTGTTGTAGGTGGTATTCCACTTCCTTAGTAGGGTCTTGGATGCATTTAGGTAGGTGACAGCACCCCAGGAGAGTGCGGGAAGTAAGATACCCCCAGAAATGGCAAGTCTGGCAGAGGGAGTGAGGACATGGCTAGTTTTGTATGCCACACCAATTTTGATATTGACAGACTTGCAGGTGGCCATAATGTGTATATCAAAGTTTAGGTTTTCATCAAGTAGGACTCCAAGGTATTTGAAAGAGCTTACTGATTCCAGTAGGGAGCCATCCATGCAGGATATTTTGAAAAAGGCCTGAATAGTGTTTAATTTGGTGGCAGAAACAAAGAGCATTGACTGAGTTTTGCTAACATTAAGTATTAGCTTGTGACTGGATAACTAGGATTGAATGGAGGTAAATGCTGAAGACAGAGAGTTTGGTTAATCTGGAGTATTTCCTTGGAACTAGAGTACAGAACAAGGTCACCTGCATATAGGATAGATGAACAGCTAGGAATATTAGTCGCAATGCTATTAATAAAAATTGAAAAGAGAAGTGGGCCAAGTATGGATCCCTGAGGTACGCCGAGGTTAATTGACGTCTGATCAGACAAGGCTGAGTTGAATTTCACAGTCTGAACTCTGTTTGATAAGTAGCTATTGAACCAAGCACCTGAGTGCTGGGAGAAGCCACAGGCTAAAAGATTTTCAAGAAGGAGGGGATGGTCCACAAGGTCAAATGCATTTGTAAGGTCAATAAGAACAATGCTGGTAAGTGAGCCAGAGTCCAGGGCATGTAGGATATCATTCATGATGTGGAGCAGGGCAGTAGAAGTGCTGTGCCCTTTTTGGAAGCCATGTTGATTTGGGAACAGGAGGTTATAGTTGGAAAGAAAATCAGTGACTTGGACTGCTACTAACTTTTCAAGGATTTTGCTCAGGACTGATAATATGGCTATTGGCCGGTAATTAGCAATGTCTTTTCTGTCTCCTTTTTTGAATACCAGAGTAATTTTCACAGTTTTCCAGATGTCAGGTACAATGCCATAACAGAGGAAAAGAGCAAAGATTTTGGACAGAGGCGGGGCAATGAAGGGAGCAGCAAGTCTTAAGAGCTTTGGTTCAAGTCCATCAGATCCAACACTAGTGTTCTCTGAGATAGAATTTAGTAGTTTTAGAACAACAGATTTGGATACGGCCCAAAAACAAAAGGGTGGATACGTAGCAAGGGAGTTAGAGGGAGTGGACTGAGGAGGAGGCAGGATAGATTGGAAGATGGATGTGTTATTGGACAGGTCAGAGAAATGTTTATTAAATAAGTTAGCAATCGTTGAGGGATTATTACAATGGACAACATCAATGATCATATCATTAGCAGAGAGAGTATGCTTCAACCCAAGAAATGTTTTAATATGGGCCCAGAATTTCCTAGGGTCGCCAGCAGCATCAGTCAGGAGTCCTTTACAGTAGGAGATCTTGGCTAATCTGATTAGTTTTTTGTAGGTGTTTCTCTAGGACCTGTAGGTATTGTAATGAGCTGTTAGACCAGAGCTTTTAAACTGCCTCCAGCTCTTGTCTCTAAGATGGATGGCCACCAGAAGATCCTTGTGGAGTCACCTAGTGGTCTTGCAATGACTACACCAGGTGATAAAGGGTGTGTGCCCATCTTGTAATGCACTGAATTTGGCTAAGAAGTAGTCTAACGCAGCCTGGGCATCATTGACCTGTGAAAGGTAGGGCCAATCAATGGTAGACATATCAAATAAGAATTTTGCCTGGTAAAGGATTGCATAGTTCCTTAAAGTAATGTAACAAGGTGGTGAAGAAGAGGCCACAGAGTGATTCCACACACAGTATATAGGGGAGTAGTCAGATATGGAATCGGGTAAGGTGGCAGTAGTCACAATTCTATCTACTCGGTAGTTCCCAGTCAATCAGGAAACTGGATGCTGAATTAGAGGTTATTCTAGTGGGTACAGTTATGACTTGATACAGGTTGTAACTTTGCACTAAGGAGAGGAGTGTGTTATGATAAGGGCCAAGCCAACTTAAGTTGGTGTTACCTAGAATAAGTAACTTGTATGACCAGCAATATTAACAGAGTGTTCAATCAGTTTAGCAAAGCCAGATGGGCCACATTGTGGCAGATTGTAGACACAGACTATATGTAGCTTCTTAGCACCCATTTGGAGTAGAGCATGGAGGGATTCACAAGTAGAGGTGGGGGGGTTGGCTAGTGAAATAGTAAGATGTGATTTGTAAAACAGAACAACTCCACCTCCCCGCTTAGGAGACAGTCTATCTTTCCTAATAAGATTGTAATTATTTAGGCAGCAGACTGAATCAGGGATCATGGACTTAAGCCATGTCTCCGAGAGGCAGAGGATATCAGGATTGTGCAGAAAGACCCAGGCATCAAGCTCAGTATGATTATGTGGTCATCCCCTGATATTTAAATGGGCAATACGGAACCCCTTCATGTTAGCCCAAACAGCATTAGTGTTGGGCCGATATAATGTAAGACCCGAGTTAGTTTCAGCATCACCTGCCAGAAGGATAGCAAAAATCAGGAGGTACCAGAGTTTGTGTTGTGTGTCAGGTGCCATGAGGAAAAAGCTGTAGTGAAGACATTGTTTTAGGTAGTAGGTTGCAAAATATAAGAGGAACCAAGAAAGTACCAAGGGTGTCAAGTCCTTACTTACGGTGAATCTAACAAGCATATTAGAGTAGTGAAAGTCATGGGCAGAGTAAGGCTGCCGGTTTTGGGCATTGGAGTCATGAGTCAAGTAAGGCTCCTTTAAGTTGTCATGGTGGCAGGAGAATAGGGAGAGATGGGCAAGAACGATAAGCATCAAGGTAGCCAATGGTTAGAAGAATTGGGAGGGATCCATGTTAGAACACAGTACAGCATAAAATAGCACCAAGATGATGAAAAGAATAAGAGGGTATGAGAAAGACAAAGTTAGTTGGGAGAGGAAGAGCACAAACACAAACTATCTAGTGGAAAGCAGGAAATGCATCACCTGGATGCCCCTTGTGTACATGAAATATAAGGAGTAAATGGAAAATCGGAGATTGTTAGTCACCTGACTACAAAACAGTATAAGAGTAAATGCCCAGACTGGATGGGCAGGAAGGGAGTGGGTGGGGAGCTAGCACAAAGTACCGGCGTAGTGTGTTTGTCTGAGTTGAGTGAAGGGAACTGTTATCTGTGCAGTTAGCTAGGTGAAGAAGGAAACTGTGAATTAGGGGGAGTGGCTTAGGCAGCAGGAAGCCAGGTGCTTGGATTTAAAAACTGACCTAGATAGCTTTTGGCAGAGAACAGCAAGAGGAAGGTGGTGCTGTTAGAACTGTACTACTCTACTGGGACTAAAACACTAGAACTCTACTATTGGAACCTTCAATTTAGGGTAAAAACAAACAAAAAAAACAAACAAAAAAAGAGTTAGTGTGTTTGTCTGAGTTGGGTGAAGGGGAATTGTTATCTATGCAGTTAGCTAGGTGAAGAAGGAAATTGTGAATTAGGGGGAGTGACTTAGGCAGGAGGAAGCCAGGTGCTTGGAGTTAAAAACTGCCCTAGATAGCTTTTGGCAGAGAACAGCAAGAGGAAGAAGGTGCTGTTAGAACTGTACTATTCTACTTGGACTATATTGCCCTCCCCCCCTTAGCCAGTTTTATTTTTATAGGCACAGAATTTGCCTGACAACAGGAACTTCCTTTTTGGGAGCAGGAAGGGAGTGATCACAGAGGCACAAAAGACTCACCATCCTAAAAGGGAAAGAGTAGCTCTCGATGCCACCCTAGCTGCTGGAGGTCTGACTCTCAGCAAGTAAGAAGGAGACTACAGAGGAATATAGGAACTTTCTGTCCCACAACAGGAGATCAGAAGCTTTAAGGGCGCAGAGGCAATAGGAAAGTAGGGAGAAAAAAATTATATAAAATAAAGAAGATAAATAAACAGAGAAAGGAAAGAGTAAGCATACAAAACAACAGTTAAGGGGCCTCAAATAAGACATGATGGGAGTGGTGCAGTGCAGTGGCTGTGGAGCAGCAGTCTTCCAGGAGATGTTCTGGAGGATGAAATGTCCCATCTGCAGGCACCTCTCTGGGCTGAGAGAGGAGGTTGCTCATGTCCAGGCTGAGTTGTCCTGGATTTGGGGGACCTCCTCTCCCATCCAGGGACTACCAGGGACACCTCCGCTGCCTCAGAGGTTGCCAGAAAAGAGGAGCAGCTGGATCACAGTGGGCTCAGGGAGAGTGAGGGTGGTGGAACAGAGGCACATTCCTCCAGTTGTATCTCTCCACAATTCATACACCATTCTGACAGAGTGTGGTTCCTCTATAGAGGCACCCACAGTGGAGACCAAGGAGGATGCTGGGAACCTCCACAAAGGAGACCCACAGGAGGGTGGCATGGAACCCCACAGGGGAAGGAAACAACTCCTGGTGTGACACTCCATTGTTAAGAGTGTAGAACTTGGGGAGCGAGGGGAGAGGGAGGTAAGGTGCCTGCCTGCTGCTATGGCTTGGAAGGACAGAGAGTGAATCTTCAGAATCACGGGAGCAGCTGCACAGGGAAGGGAGCTGAATGTCATTGTCCACCTTGGGACAAATGACCTGGCTGGGAAAGGGATCAAAGCAGTGCAGGAGGAGATTGTGGAGTTGGGGAGGGGCCCTTAGACAAGTAGCATGCATGGTAACCTTCTCAGAGGTGCTGCCTGTCTATGGCATGAGTGATACTAGGGTGCTCTGCACCATAGGATTCAATCATTGGTTGAAAAACCTGGTGCAGAGCTCAGGATTTTGGCTTCATTGGGGTCTGGGGTCCACCTGGAGGGATGCAGGCCTATACTGGTGAGATGGTCTGTATCTGTCCAGGAGGTGAACCAGGATCCTAGATGATAGGTTTAAATGTTTCATTGGCAAGCTTTTAAACTAGCCAAAGGGGGAGGCACTGAAAAGGAGCAGGGAAATCCTAGCCCCGCCCAAAAAAATCAGGGTAGTTAGTGAGGTAAACGCCAAGATAGAGAAGTTGATCGGGAGAAGGGCAGGGGTAAATGGAGAAAAAGATAAAAGCAGTAAAGACAGGGATGAGGTAAAAAGTGGTAAGGCCATCAAAAAATGGAGGGTAATGAGTACCAATGCCCTCAAGTCTAGGTAACAAGCTCCCTGAACTGGTGGCCTTGATGGAAGAGGGATGCCTGGATATTGTGGCAGTCACAGAAACATGGTACACAGAGAACCATGAATGGGATGTCAACATACCAGGGTACACATTCTACAGGAGAGATAGAGAGGGTAAAAGAGGAGGAGTAGCTATTTCTGTAAGGGAAGGGATGAAAGCAATTGAACAAAAGGGTAAACAGGGAGGAGAGGAGGCACCATGGGTCACCCTGGAGACTGGAAATGGCACCACAATCTGCACAGGGGTTGTATACAGACCCCCATCTCTGGGGGAGTAAATGGACAAGGATATGATAGAAGGCATCCTTAGGATGGCAGAGAAAGGGGAGATATTGTTGATGGGGGACCTGAACATGCCAGATGTTAACTGGAGCACCTTTTCTGCAGTCACATCCAAGAGCAGGGTCTTTCTTGATCCCCTACAGGGTGCATGCCTCAGACAGCTAGTGTTGGAACCCACTTGGGAGGGAGCAATCTTAGACATGGTACTCTCAAATGGGGATGGAAAGAGGATCTCAGATCTAGAAGTGGGTAGCCATCTGGGAACAAGTGACCACCAAACAGTGTGGTTCACAATAAACTCAGCGGCAGAGTCAAGCCATACAATTGTGAGGGTACTGGACTTTAGGAGGTCTGACTTTGTCAAAATGGGAGAGTGCCTCAGAAAAGCACTAGCAAACAGGCAAGAAGGAAGGGTGGAGGAACAATGGGGAAACATCAAAGCTGCCATCACAGAGGCAACAAGCCTTTGTGTGAAGCAAATAAACAAATCAAATGAAAGAAAACACTATGGTTCTCAAAAGAGGTGGCGAGAAGGTTAGGGAGAAAAGATAGCATTCAGGAAGTATAAGGAAACACAGGAGATGACAGAGAACTGTACCAGTTAAAGCAGAAGGAAGTGGGAAAGGCAGTCAGAATATCAAAGGCCCAAACCGAGGAAAGATAGCCAACTTGGTTAAGAAGGGGATAAAACATTTTATAGGTACATTAGGGAGCGAAGAAAAACAAAGAGAGGGATAGTGAGGCTTAATAAAGGAGAGAGTGGGTGGGCAGAGAGGGACAGTAAAAATTAGGGATACCAAACGAATACTTCTGCTCAGTATTCACGAAAGAAGAGGAGGGGGAGGTACCAAATCCAGTCAATAGAAGCACTCTGGACAGGGGAGTTGATACCAGTCCTTTCACAGAAGAAAGGGTTCGGAAAGAACTCCTAAAACTGAAGGTGGACTAAGGAATGGGGCCTGACAGGATTCATCTCAGACTTCTAAAAGAACAAAGGGGAGAACTAGTGACACCACTGACTACCCTTTTTAACAATTCATGGGAGGATGGTGTGGTACCTGAGGACTGGAGAAGTGCAGATGTGATTCCCCTTAACAAAAGTGGGAGCAAGACAGAGGCAGGAAACTACAAACCTGTCAGTTTGACCTCAGCGGTAGTGAAAAGGATGGAATCACTTCTGATGGAAAGAATTGTTGAGTATCTAGAGGCCAGTGGGGCACAGGACCCAAGGCAGCATGAATTCACAGTGGGAAGGTCATGTCAAATGAATCTAATCAATATCTTTGACTGGGTGACCAAAGTAGTAGACCAGGGAGGGGCTGTGGACATGGCCTAACTAGATTTTAGCAAGGCATTTGACACAGTCCCACACAAAAGATTAATAAACAAATTAGCCAGCCTGGGAGTGGATCCCATGGTGGCAGCCTGTGTAAAACACTGGCTGGACAACAGGACACAGAGGATAATAGTAAACAGAGTCCACTCTGAAGAAAGGGGGGTTACTAGTGGGGTACCACAGAGTTCAGTACTGGGTCTGGTCCTTTTTAATAAGTGACATTACAGATGGACTGGAAGGAAAAGTGTGCCTCTTTGCAGATGGCACAAAGATCTGCAACAGGGCTGATACACAAGGGAGGGTGGAAAGGATGAGAAGGGACTTGGCAAGGTTGGAGGAATGGTCAGAAGTATGGCAGCTTAGATTCAATGAAAATAAGTGCAAAGTAATGCACCTGGGAAACAAAAACCCAGGGGAAGAGTACACAATGTGGGGAGGAGTAGTAACAACAACAAAAATGGAGAGGAACCTGGGGGTAGTCATATCAGATGATCTAAAGGTTAGCAAGCAATGTGAGAAGGCAGTAGGGTTGGCTGGGGGGATACTGGGATGTATATAGAGAGCCATCACCAGCAGAAAACTGGAAGTTGTTATCCCTCTATACAGACAGTTGGTGATACCCCATCTGGAGTACTGCGTGCAGTTCTGGAGCCCCATCTCCGCAAGGACATAGACAGGATGGAGGCAGTCCAGAGGAGGGCAACTAAAATGGTGCAGGGTCTGCAACAGAAGCCATATGAAGAGAGACTAAAGGAGCTTAATATGTATACCCTTGAGGAAAGGAGGGAGAGGGGACATGATAGAAACTTTTAAGTACCTCGAGTGAATCAGCAAAGTCCAAGAGGGTAGCATCTTTCAGCAAAAGAGATATGCAACAACAAGGGGACACAATTTGAAGATAGAGGGGGGACAGCTCGGGGCAATGTAAGGAAGTTTTTTTTCACAGAGAGGGTGGTGGACACATGGAATGGCCTTCTTGAGGAGGTCGTGGGGTCAAAAACAGTGGGGAAATTCAGGAATGCATGGGCCAGACATAAGGCAATTCTTGGGGTGGGGGGGAGAAGGAAGTAGGATGTTGGTTAACCAGGATCTGCAGCTTATCCAATAGGTAGGGAAATGGGCAGCCTGGGTGGGCCAAGCAGTCCTTATCTGCCATTAAAGTCTATGTTTCTATGTTCTGTGTGTCCACCCCTAGTCCCTAATTGCCTTCCCAATCTGTTGAAATAATTTTCCATAGTGTAGTGTCCCTCCCTGATTCAGAGCATCCCGCCCCCAATCTGTGTAAATCATTTTCCATAGTGTTCTTCCTCCTCCCGATCACTGACCTGATAAATAAAATCCTGTTTCCATAGTGTAGAGGTACCTCCCCGATCACCAATCGCCATCCCCAAATGACAAAAAAAATTCCCTGGTTGTCTAGTGTCCCTCTCACTACCCTGATGCCTAATCACCATTCCCTTGTGGTCAACATTCCCTGGTAGTCTAGTGGTCCCTCCTGGTTCCTGATCCCTGTCCCCTGAAAATGTTCTGCAATCCCTGGTGGTCTAGTGGCCCCGTACCACCCCACCCTCTCAGGTAATCACCCACCACTCCGCTCCCCCCAATCATGACTCCTGGCCTGCAAACAGCACAGCCCTCCTCTCACTTCCACAGGTGCCCACTGACTGAGCTATGAATGAGCACAAGCTATAGAACATGCGCTCATTCATAGCTCAGTCAGCAGGCAGCCATGGAGGTGAGAGGATGGCTGTGCTGCTCAAAGACTGGGAGTAGTGATTGGGGAGGGAGTGCAGTGGTGGGTAATTACCAGAGAGGGTGGAGGGGAACTATCCCACCAGGGATTGAGGAGTGTTTTAAGGAGACAGGGGTTGGGAATTGAGATGGATTACTAAACTACCAGGTCATAAGGGAATGGTGATTGGACATCAGGGGAGGGACACTAGACTACCAGGGAATGTTTTTTTTTTGTTTTTTGGGGACAGTGATCAGTGACCGGGGAAGGACACTACACTACGGAAAATTATTTCAACAGATCAGGTGGGCAATCAGAGACCAGGGAGAGACACAACACCATGGAAAACATATTCAGAAATATCGGGTGGGTGATTGAGGACCGGGAAGGGACACTATACTATGGAAAAAAATATTTAGACATATTGGGTGGGCAATTGGGGACTGGAGAGTGACACTGCAGTATGGAAAATTATTTCAACAGACTGGGTGGGTGGTCAGGGACCAGGGAGGGACACTACACTATGGAAAAAATATTCAGACATATCGGGTGGGCGACTGGGGACAGGAAGGGACATTTTATTTATTTATTTTTTAGAAATAATCGGATTACATTTACCTTTGAGCTAAGAGCTCTTTTACAAAGGTTTGTCCTCTATTCAGTGAATTACAGAGATACAGAGACAAAAAAATAATACATATTAGCAGTAATAATATACATGGAGGCAATCAGATGATACAACGTAAGATCGTAGCTAGTTACAGACTAGAGGAGTAAAAAATGCGAACATGTTGAGACAGTTCTTGTCATAAGTGCTGCAGGTGGGGAAGACAGAAGTTTTATTTTAGTTGGATGGTGGGCCTACAACCAGTGCCTGTTGAGAAAGACAGGACCTAGAAAGGGAAGAATAGGAGGTGAGGGGGTGCGATCAGAGGGCGATGGGAGTGACCAACAGAGAAAAACATGGGTTGAGGGGAGTAGAGGGGGTATGGGTGGATTTACAGAGGGGTGGGCCTTTGCTACATGGTATCTGGATGGGCGGAATCAAAGGGAAGGGAGAGGGAACCATGGGGAGAGGAGGACCAATGGTGGGGAAGGGAGGTGTAGGAAAAACATGGGGGGTTGTGGGGAAAAACATGGGCTGTGGGCTTCGGAAGGAGATATGGGGGCATATATTATGTTCCTTGGTCACAGCTTACTAGTAATTGTAATACATCAAACAGTACTACAAATACTGGTTGAGGAATTATATGTTATGCACAATAGCCACAGTCAATGGCTGATGTAAACATTACACTATGGAAACTTTTTTATCAATACTGGGTGGCCAATCGGGGATGGGGGTGCATAGTACTTCCACCAACCACTAGGGTTGCACAGATAACTGCCAGGTTTTTGTTAGCAGTAATTTCTCCAAGCAAGGGCCTTCACAAATGGCCCTTGTGTGGAGCAAAAATGTTGTGAATTGGACTACGTAGATATGCAGGTCCCTCCCTTCATTTGCATTGGGGCCCCCCTCCAAACTTTGCCTGAGCACAAACCCGGTCTGTGGGGGCAAACTGGGCTTTGTGAATACCAGCTCTGGGCAAAACACAGTTTGCACCTCAGCAAAGTTTTGTGAATCTGGCCCAATGTCTGTTAGTTGGCTAATGGGAGGCACGCCAATGTGATTAGTGGGGCTCTATCCTTTGAAATACATAAAGTTCACATCTATCAGCCAGCTCAGCATTCTCATCATCAGCCTCCTCAGCACTGGCTTTTAAGTACCAAGTCTCCTGCATTTCCCCTTGTGTATACACCGCACACCTACATAGCCCCCACACTGCCTGAGCACCACCAATATGTTTACTTTGTGCATGCACACAAGCAAACATAAAAAGGTTAAGTAGAGCCATTAGCAGTACAATGAATGCAGTCATCGCTAAAAACACAGCACAGAATTGAAAAAGCAACAAGCAGTACTTAACATTTATTCAGTTATTTGAATGGGTTAATTGAGGAGATTAGTATATAAATGGACGTACTGCTACCTAGACATTTTATGGAATTCTATTGTAAGGGAGATGGGTCTGATAAGAGCATACTGGCACTAATGTATGAACACAATTGGAGGGGCTCAGACTGTTATTTAATGATTTATTTACATGGGCAAGATTATGGCTGGAGAATAGGTCACAGCACTCACCTCTGCCAATGCACTACTAGATGGACCCACAAATAATACTACTATTAAGTTCAAGTTCAAGTTTATTAAGCAGGAGAACTCCATTGAGCAAGCTCATTTATAAGGGGGACCTGAGAGGGACAATTAGGTACGTACAGCCTACATTAGTACAACAATAAACAGGAAGAGCAGTGCCATGCAAAAATAGATAATAACACTGTAGCAATCAAGAAGAGACATAGACAGTGTGTATAATACACTGGATGAGGAGTATCAGTGCAAAAAGTACAAAAAGGAAAAAAACTTACAATATTTGTACGGTATATACAATCCCATTAAATTTATGTACAAGTGCTGAGACCAAAGTGCAAGATATTTACAACTAAACCACCTACTCAAGAATAGAGGAAGCATTACAGCATTAGACACTCACAGGGATGAGACGTGGGACTGACAGGTTAAGAACATGAGACAGTAGGAATTAGAGGGATAACAACGGTGAAGTACAGAATGAGTGGGATGGATGGAAAGCAGGGGAGAGAGCACAGAAGAGGTGAGGTGAGGTGGCAGGTGAGGAACACTACCCGAAAGACAGTTTTACTCTAACAGACATAATCAGAGCAGAGAGGAACTAGTGGGGGTAAGGGCGGAGTCACCGATGGGGGTGGCACGTGTAAGAATCATGTAATTTGCTGGTGACCACATTTTTGAAGATATTTAGAAGTATCAAATTCAGCAATTTGAAGGTAGGTTGTGCTTTGTTCCAAGCATCAGGCAAAGCTTGACTGATGGCCATTTTGCTGAAGCACGAATGAAATTTATGGGCTTCCAACATTATATAGGAGCTACTCCAAAGCAGATAGAAGCAAACAGAGCAATGGAAGAGACCCGATATGTATAATGGAAGTTTTAGTAGGAGGGCTTTTTAAAGCCACAAGAGTGAGTGGAGAAGCCGTCTGGTGGACAGAGAAACCCAGCACAGGGAAGCATACAAATTGTAATGATGAGTGCCAGGGTGGGCATTTGTGATGAAGTGTATTGCCCTGTGGTCGAGTGTGTTGAGAGACTGCAGCAGGGTATCTGAACATTGACCATATATCACATCTGTGTAGTCCAGTAGAGGGATGAACATGGTCTGTACCAGTCTCAACCTGGCTTCCGCAGAGAAAAGGGACCTGTTCCTTAAGAAGAAACTAAGTGTTTGCTTCAGCTTTTTCATGAGTGATTTGATATGAGCAGAGAAGAACAGGTGGTGGTCCAACAAACTCCCCAGGTACTTAAATTTGTCAACAACTTCTAGGTTGTCACCAAGGAGGGTTTTGATGGGAGGCAGTAAGGAGAGAGTTTTAGGGAAAGAGGTAGCATAGTTAGAGTGGAAATACATGACCTTAGTTTTTTTTAGCATTCAGAAGGAGTTTCGCCTGTAACAGATTGTGTTGAAGGAGGTCAAATTCGGCCTGAAGTTCTGCAAAGCCCTCATTCAGTGATGATTTGGAGGTATATAGGACAGTGTCATCTGTGAATAAGTGGCTTTTAGCTTTGTTCACATTAGCACTGATGGGATTTATATAGACGATGAACAAAAGAGGTCCAAGAATCGAGCATTGCAGTACCCCCTTATGAGAGGGAGAAATGGGGAGAGTGAGCCTTCCGCCTTTACCTTCTGCATCCTGCCTGATAGGTAGCTAGTAAACCAGTAAAGCACCGGGCAGGTTATGCCGTGTCCATTTAGCCTGATTAGGAGTAAATTATGGTCGCTAGTGCTGAATGCTTTATTAAGATCCAGGAATATGGTGCTTGAGGTCTGCTTTTTGTCCATGACAAAGAGCCAATCATTTGTGACCGTGGCAAGGGCAGTTGTAGTTGTATTGTGAGCTGGCCTGAAGTCAGAGTGGGATAGATTCACTGGGTTGTCCTATCAAGGTAATCTCTTACCTGAGCATTTATTAGCTTTTCTAAAAGCTTTGAGAGTAGGGGTAGTAGGGACATTGGTCAGTAATTATTCAAGTCTATAGGGTCTTCTGATCTGATTAAGGGAAGAACATGTGCTATTTTCCAGGCCTCAGGTACAACACAGGAAGTAATTGACAAATTGAACAAATGCAGTATGGGGCAGCTAAATAATGAAACCCAGATTTGAGGAAAAAAGGTCCTAATCTGTCAGCACCAGCACCTTTCTTTAAGTCTAAGTGCAGTTGTAGATCTTCAACTTGCCTGTACTGGAATGGAGAGAATGTGAAAATATTGTTGGTTGGTGGGGGGTATGATTGTGGTAGGCTAGATTTTAGGGTAGTGACTTCAGTGGCGTTGAAAGCTAGACCTGCAGTAGAGAAGTGGACATTGAAGCCATCCAAGATTTTTGACTCATCAGTTAATGTCATACCCTGATGGATGATCTCGTCTGGTAGTTTGGAGGTTGTTTTTTTTTTCTTTCAGCTGACTTTATACTCCCAGAACTTAGTGGAATTACACTTTGCCATTTTGAAGGATGATAAGTAGTAATTAGCTTTAGCGGATCCAACCAATTTGGTGGACTCATTCAGACTAGTTCTAAAGGATGCCCGATCTGAGGCATATTTGGTATGCCTTGCTGTTGCCCATAATTGGTCTCTTTTGTTTAGGGCAATTTTCAGGTCAGCATTGAGCCATGGACAGGAGTGCTTCCTGCTTCTACATTTTTCCATAGGGGCATGTTTATTGATGATGCTATTTAGGGTGTCAGTAAAAATGGAGGTCATGTCATTGATGTTTGAGGCCAGGTAGAAGGCTACCCAGTTTATATCTCTTAGATCAGCTAGGTAATGGGCAAGGCGAAATTTGTGGAACCTCCTTTTCCAAATAAATCTGCTGATGAACTTAGTTACTGACAAACCTCTAAAACAGACCACTGTTCAGTGGTCACTAACATCATTATGAAATAATGCTGCGTGGGAACATTTATGAGGTTGGTTGGTGAGGATCAGGTTGACTAATGGCTGATTGCATTATTCCTAGGGTTGGGGCAAGTAAATTCTGATATTAATTAGGTGAAGCCTGACTCATCGTAAAAGTCTCTCAGTTGTTTACTTTTAGAGTTGGTACTATGCCAGTCAAGATTCAGGTCACCAAGAATGATAGTTTGGTTTTGCTTAGAGTCAACAAAGTTACACAAATGACTTAAGAGTTCCATACCCCCTGTTGGCTGTCTATAGCATCCTATCACATTTGTGGTCTCTACTGGGGAGATTACTAAATTTAATGCCAAGCATTCAAGTTCCTTCAGAACAGAGACAGCAGTGATTACAGAAGCTTCGAATTTGACTTTGTCATATATAGCAACACCCTCCTCCCCCCAGATTGCCTATTAATATGGAAAATATTATAGGATGGAAGCAGTATCAGGTTATCTGGGATTGAGCTTTTCAGCCAGGTTTCAGTCACTACAAAGATATCTGGGCTAGTGTGAGATACCCAGGCTTGGGCATACTCTATCTTTTTTAGTAAGCTACACACATTTAGGTGCAAACACTTCATACCTTTGGTGGCCGCAAACTCAGAGGGCGAGGCTACAGCTAATGGAAGGCCAGGGTTTAGTTCAATGTTTCCAGCACAGAACAAGAATAGAAAGATTATATTCTTGATCCATCTACTTAGTATTTTGAATTTTGAAAAGTGGGAAAGCCTGTGTGTGGGGTGCAAGCAAGGCATCTGATTTCTAGAGCTGGAAAGGCATGATGGGTACATCGCATAGAAGATCAGCATAGCCCGAAACCACTACAGACATGGATAAGTCAAGAATACCACAAGGATTACTACAGAAGAATCCCAAAGGGGGCTCCTTGGAAGGGTTTAAGGGAGATTTGGGGAATGAACAAATGGGTGGGATAGCACCAGTGTCTTGGAATTAGCTGATAAAGGAGCACAAATCGAGAAGTTGGAAGGAAATGAGAGATAGGAGCTGAAGGATAGCAACATGAGGAGGAAAGGGAACATTGTAAGTGTTGGAGATATGCCATGAAGCAAGGGCACTTCAGGGAGAGAAGCAATGGGGCTATAACCTGGGGCTCCCTCTACGATGCAAGAGCACTTCAGGTTGAGGATAAATAACTCTTTAGCCTGAGACTCCTCTGCTGGTTGAACAGAATAACCTGCAGATGGTAAAATGGGGAGCTAGCACAGCAGTAGAAGATGGTGAAGATGGTAAAGGCTGAGTAGACGACTGAAGGAAACAGGAAGGCTATGCAACCTAGAAAAGGTGTCACAGACTTTGGAGAGCAGTGAGCACCACAGGCAGTTGATCGAAACTCACATGGGGATAATAGGCAGGAGAAGAAAATAGAAGGGGTGGGGTAGTAATTTAGGTGGTGCAGCAAGGGACAGATGGAGGGAAATTTTTGGGGGGACAGGTGGGTGGTGTCAGGAATCATACAACAAGACAATGTGGAGGGTTATATTTCTGATTCTGAGAAGAACAGTATTAGAAGAAGGAAAAGATTGAGTACAATATTGAGAAAGACTAGATGGCTGTATGGCCTAGTAGAAGTGCCACAAACACCGGAAGGGAGCGTGCACCTCAGGCGGGTGTTTGAATCTTACAGGAGGGGCAGTTCAGACATTTTATGGGGGACAGCTGGGAGGAGACAAGAACTATACAACAAGATGATGTGAAAGGTTATATTTCAAATTCTGAGTAGAACAGTTTTATAAGGAGGAAAAGGTTGAATAGAATGTTAAGGAAAACAAGATGGCTGAATGGCCTAGTGGAAGTGACACAGACAACAGAGGAGTGTGCACCTCAGGTGGGTGCTTGAATCTCACAGGGGGAGATGGTTCAGAAATTTTATGGGGGACAGGTGGGAGGTGTCAAGAGCTATACAACAAGATGATGTTAAAGGTTATATTTCAGATTCTGAGTAGAACAGTAGTAGAAGAAGGTAAAGGTTGAATAGAGTATTGAGAAAGACAAAATGGCTGTATGGCCTAGTGGAAGGAGTCACAGACCCCAGATAGGATTGTGCACCATGGGCGGATGTTTGATACTTACAGGGGAGATGGTTCAGAAGAGGAAAGTGAGAGGTGGAGGAGTAATTTATGAGGTGCACGGGGGAGCAGATAGCAGGTGTCTAAAGCTAGACTGTGCATACAGGATAAAGATAAAGATTGCATTTAAGAGTATGGAAATAGTTTGCAGAAGAATGGTTCAGGGATATGTTAGTAGGTGGCTGAATGGTCAGATGGACAGAGATGCAGCCTTTGGTATAGTAGGCATTCTTCTGGTTGGGGGTTTCAGACTCTGTAGGGGCGAAGGAATGATTCAAGAGAAATGTAGGTCAGGTTAAGAAAGGAGTAATGACACCAAACAGGCTTAGGGCAAAGAGAGTCCTACCAAAATTCTATTAAAGACAACAGAGGTTGCAATGGGAAACACAGCACCAACTAGTGGCCGTGAGGTATAAGAAGCAAGCGGATTAATGGTTGTGCAGTACCAGCTAGTGTCTAAATGGTATAAGGTACAAAAGGGAGTTTTGATTGGATTCATGTATCGATGTCCCGAATAACTATATACTTTCTGGTTGTATGTTTAAAACTTAATAACATTGATTTAATTTAAAAAAAGGGAGTTTAACGTGTTAGATGGAACAGCTGACCAGTCACATGACCCACACTTCCTATAAAGGAAGTGATGAGCCAGGGTTGGGGGTGGGACATGCATTTCATTCTTCTTAGGATATTTGATCTTGGTGGGTTTGGGTCAGTGTCAACCCCAAATCCATAGTTAACTGCTGATGCCCTTCCAATGTAACATTTGCTATAGAGGTTTTGCACTGAGGTTCTTCATCTTTTTAGTACTTAGGCTGAGTGAGCCAAATGCAGTGGTGGAATGGTAGGTAACAGGGCCACTGAAACTGCTGCCTGAGCAATCTCACACAATCTCCAAACTGTGAGTTTTTAATGGATGTTATATTTTAACTGCAGGTTGCCCATTTTCACAAAGCTGAAAATGTTGCTGTATTTTTTAATAATTTTATGGAGGAAGAAAGAAAGAAAGAAAAAAAGAACCTGAAAACTAGCACAGACAATAGACATGTCCAAGTCACGTCAGCCATTCAAATCACAAGAAAAAAGTTGGAAAACTTTAAAATATTGGCACAAAATCTTGTTGTCTGGCAATGTCTGAGACTGCACCATTTTGGATGTGGGTGGAAAGTCCAAGAGCATGCTGTATGGATGATGGTACTGTATGTACTGTACTAGAACACACTGCTAAGATCAAAGGGGATAAGGGAGAGTGTGTGGAGGAGGACCAAGGAAAAGCATCTATCCAAATTAGATACTTCTGCTCAGTATTTACTGAGGAGAAGGTAGGGCAGGGCCCACAGCTCAGCACCATGGTCACAGGGGGGAGGGAGGTGTGCACTAGTCCCTTCGCAAAAGAAAGGGTCCTACAAGAGCTCACTAAGCTCAGGATAGACAAGGCAATGGGACCTGATGGCATGCATCCTAGGGTACTAAAGGAGTTAAGGGTGGAACTAACAGAACCATTATCAGAACTGTTTAGTGAGTCTCTGAGCACAGGAGAGGTCCCAGAAGACTGGAGAAGGGCTCATGTGAGCCAGCTCCACAAGAGTGGTAGCAGGGATGAGGCAGGGAACTACAGACCAGTCAGTCTTACTTCAGTAGTGGGCAAGATTATGGAGGCACTCCTTAAGGAAAGGATAGTGCAACACCTGGAATCCATAGGAGCACAGGATCCAAGACAGCATGGGTTTACATTAGGAAGGTCCTGCCAAACTAATCTCATAGATTTCCTTGACTGGGTAACCAGAGTGGTGGACCAAGGGGGAGCAGTTGATGTCATCTACCTTGACTTCATCAAAGCTTTTGATATTGTTCCACACAGAAGATTGATTAATAAGCTGGGTAGGCTCAGGCTGGGTCAGAAGTTGGTCAACTGGGTGGCAAACTGGTTGGCGGGCAGAAAACAGAGAGTGGTGGTAAACAGTATACAGTCAGAAGAGATGCAAGTCACAAGTGGAGTACCCCAGGGATCAGTCCTGGGGCCAGTCCTCTTCAATATCTTCATCAGTGACATTGCAGATGGACTGGAGAGGAGATGATCCAGATGGGGTGGGCAGGGAGATCTGGATAAATTGGCAAAATGGTTGGAAGAGTGGCAAATGGGGTATAACTCAAAGAAGTGCAAGATCATGCACATAGGAAAGAGAAACCCTGAAGCCACCTACAGGTTGGGAGGGGAGTTGCTGGCAATCAGAAGGGAAAAAAGAGACTTGGGCATCATCATCACAAATGACCTGAAATCATCCAAGCAGACCACTAAAGCAGTACGTAAGGCTAGAGGGATGTTGGGGTGTATTAGTAGGGGTATCGCAAGTCGTAAGTGGGAGGTAATACTACCTCTTTCCCTCTTTACAAGGAACTGGTTTGCCTCATCTGGAGTACTGCATGCAGTACTGGAGGTCGCGCCTTCACAAGGACATTAACAAAATGGAGGCAGTCCAGAGATGGGCAACCAAAATGGTGCAGGGACTGCATCAGAAAACATATGAGGACAGATCAACAGAGCTCAATATGTATACCCTAGAGCAAAGGAGGGAGAGAAGTGATATGATTGAAACATTCAAACATCTAAAGGGTATTAACAAAGTAAAAGAGTTAACATGTTTCAATATAATAAAAATAGGACAATAGGACACCGCATGAGATGAGAGGGAGGCCGATTAAGGGAGAATATTAGGAAGTTCTTTTTTCACAGAAAGGGTGGTGGATGCGTGGAACAGAAACCTCAGGAAGTGGTGGATATGAATACAGTGCAGGGCTTCAAACAGACATGGGACAGACATAAGGGAGCAGTACAGATAAGTATGAATAGATAGGCCATTGACAGAGTACAGGCCTATGGCACATTCATAAGGTAGAAAAAATGGACAGACTGGATGGGCCTTGTGGTCCTTATCTGCCATCAACATCTATGTTTCTATGTTTGTATGCTACCTGAACACTCTGGGAATGACTAATAATCATGATATTTGTTACAGTATTGCTAACACTTTACATTAAATTTCTGTTTATTTAAATTATAGTTGTACTGTAAATTGTTACTGCATTACAACTATAGATGAGTTACTCATTAGATCCCAATGGGATAGTTATATTATTGTTGGGGGTGGGTTACTAGGTAACAAGAGACACATCACACTGTTGGGACAAAGTGGGAGGGAGTAACCAGTGGTTCAAATGAAACTAATATTTAGGAGGAGGAACACTCATCTCTGGCTTGGGGATGCTCTCTTCTCAAGGAAGTGGAACTTTCCTACAGTGTTCAATAGCAAACTGTGATAGAAGAGCAGCAGCTCTCAGGTAATTTTGTAAGAGAAGGTTGAACTATGACCCTATGGATTCTCATCCAAGTTTAACCCCTGGGAGTGATGGTGTTTGTTGAAGCATTTAATGGCCCTGGCTCCTCCTGAGAGACATGAAGTGGACAAGGACCACAGAGAAACCAAAGAGAAATCAGAATATATTTTAACTCATTTAGTTATTTAATAATGTAATAATCAGGTTGACTCTTGGGCTATGGATAACGATGGGAGGCAATATAGCCTAGTTGTTTAGAGAACTGAGCTGTGAACCTAGAGAACTGTGTTTGAATCCCACAGCCACCACTTGCATATTGTGTGACCATAAGCAAGTCACTTGACTTCCCTGTGCTGCCAAGATATACCTTGAAACTAGCACTGGCTTAGAGTGTCTTTTCTGGCCAAAAATTGTAATTTAATATACAATTTACAAGAGTGACCAGAAGTACAATACATCAAGGCAAATATGCAAAGAAGTGTTTTAGTTTCATTTTATCTTTAATCATTGGGGGGGGGGCACTAGGGACATGGGCTAAGAATAGAGGGGGAAGATTTAGGAGGAAATGAGGAGACACTATTTCACAGAGAGTTTGGTAGCAAATGGAATGCATGGCCAGAATGGGCGGTATCATGTAAATCTGTGAACAGCTTCTAAAGGACATGGGACAGGGAACAGGGAGCGTGAGGGTGGGGAGGTGGGGGTGGCAGTGGGATGACAAAGGAGAGGGGGGTGGTGGGGCAGCTGCAAACTAGGGGTGCCAGCTGCACACTTGAGCAGACTTAGATAGACCTGATAGTCTGTTTCTGCTGGCACTTTCGTATGTTCGTAAAAAATTTGAAAAAAAAAAATATATAGGGAAAAAGTTAAAACAGCTGCAAATTAAAAGCAATGTGATAATGGGACTGGAGAAAGATATTAAATAAGGTAAGAACTGCACTCCATTCTAATGATTTTGTTATGCAGACAGAACAAATTAAAAATGAAGTCTCTTTAATTTCAGAGGATCAGACAAGACACACACACACATATCATTTATTTGATTAATTCTGGCTGCAATTCCTCTTGCTGTCTGTGATCTGTGAGCTGCTTCTTGGGGCACACTAGTTTTGTACATGAGGGGCTGAGGTTCTGGGCTGGATCCTGGGTGGGAGATAATTGAGAGGGATGCGTACAGTGGGATTATGTCATGGGTGAAACTCTGATCTTATACTGTATGATCAATATCTATGTTGGTCCCAGAAAGGAACCCCACTGGATATGAACATGCTTTTCTACATTTGTTACTTGTACAAAATGTATAATGAATTTATATGGAAATAATTTTATTGAAACATCATTTAAATCAGGTAAAGTAATAGCAAACATTGTAGGGTAAAAAAAAATCAGATTTAAAATTTCCTTTTAAATACTAGCAGCGTAGGCGTGTAGAACTGGCATTGGTTAACAAATACTACAGTCATCATTTCCCCTTCAGACTGCATCACATCAGTCACTCACTAGGACACCACATTTGTCTCACATAGCCATTAAATCAACATCGAGGAAATCATGCAGCTCATTTGCATCTTTGTTTTAGCTTCATTTTGGCCTCGTAAGTTTTTTTCCTCTTGTGAAGATTTCAGTATGTAATCACAAAACATTCTCTCCAGAGCCAGTTTCACCTACAATTTTTCTTCCTCTTCACAGATGAAGTTAATGCTGTCACGGTGAGTCAGCCATGAATCTCGATAACCTTACACCCAGGACAAAGTAAAACAGCACGGTTTGAATGCACAGTTGGTGGGGTTGAATTCAGGGATACTTACATCCACTGGTACCAACAAAGACCCAATGAAGCACTGAAACGGATCCTCCACTTTAAGTCTTCTGTTGGCACTACCAACGAGCAAGGTTTTCCTAAGGAGAAGTTTACAGCTGAAGACACGGGGCCCAAATGTATACTTATTGTGCACAATGTCGAAGAAGCTGATGATGGCACATATTATTGTGCCGTCTGGGATACTCACAGTGACACAAAACTATTGTACCCCCATACAAAAACAAAATGTTCACTGGTAAATGAGATTTGCTAATGTTTTTAACACCACATCATGTTCAATTGTGAGAGAAGTAGCACCTGGATAAAACCATAAAATTGGCAGTTGTTCATCTGCATTGTTACTAAACCACACACACACACACTTACACACACACACACACACACACACACACACACACACACTTTGCTTTATTCTTTGAAACAGCATAAATAATATTCCAAGCTTCACTCTTCCTATTCTTATCTAACAAATATTGTAATAAGACATTTTGAAAATTAATGAAATAAGAAGAGTCTATGATATAAATCTGCAAATCTCAGAAAATACTCAATTATTGGGCACACCTCAAAGCAAGTCATGGTGAAAAAAGATGCCTTTAAGGCTACTTGGCATAGCTAAGGAATCTTTTTGCTATTACTTTGGATAGGGGAAGGGGCATGATCAAAACTGGAAAAGACACTTTACCTAGATGTTGACTCTGCAGAATGGTTGTGGTGATCCAGTAGGAGGCTGTTATTTGTTGAACTATAGATGTGATGCAGTGCTACAGATAATATTGGGATATGTAGCATTGCATATCAAGAAGCACAGCTCTGCATCCCCTAGTTTGAAAACAAAAGGGAGACAGGTAATCATTCATGTGTCAGACCACAAGTAGAGATGAAAGAGACAGCCCACCCTGAAACATCTCTTCCCAAAGCCCAGGGTGCTAGACCAGCAGAAAGCCAGCAGGAAGTAAAACAATAATGTTCCCTTATGGACACGGAAAAGGATCTACAAGTATCATCTAGGTCCAGTCACATTATGCCTATGCTGCATGGACTGCAGTAGCAGCCGGTTCAGTGGCGGGTGACCTATAAGGTAGGCTTGCTTACCTTCAAAGCCCTACACAAACAGGGACCTGCCTACCTGAAAGATCTCCTGACTCCCTACTCCCCCAGTCAGCCCCTCCATTCCACCAATGAGGGATTGCTAGAGATTCCCAGGGTTCATCTAAAAACATCTGGAGCTCGTGCTTTTTCATTTGCAGCACCAACCCTGTGGAATTCTTTACCTTGTCGGTTAAGAGAATGCCTGACTGTCAGTAGTTTTAAATCTATGTTAACAAGCATTTGTCAATGCTGAATGTTTGCTTGCTGGCATTAGCAGTGGAAGTGCAGGAGTTAGACAGATACAGTATAGAAATGGCAGTGATGTATTGAACTGATGCCAACTCCACCCCCACCGTACAGAGATGGACAGGCATTGGGGTGTGCCTTTGGGTCGTTGCCCATAACAATCAAGACATTTCACCTCACCCTACCCTGCAGACACTGACAAGTGCCGAGGTGTGCCTTGGAGTGTTTGGGCTTTACACTCACCTCATTCCGTAAGGAAATACGCTGAAATGGGTGCAGTATAGGAGAATGGTGTCAACTCTGGGGCCAAAGAGTCCAAGGTGCACTTCGATGCCTGTCACTGGCTACAGGGTGGGGTTGGGGTGGAATGGTATGAGCATCAATTCTTGTGAGGATTTTTTGTACCAGATTTTCAATATAGGCATTTTGGGACCTCCGCTCATGAACAGTGTTACTGTGATTTTCTTAATCTGACCCCATCACTGATTTCCAACAGAGAGCGCTCTATTCTGCGCCGGAAGTGCGAAAACACATTTTGACCAGGATGCAAAAAATGACAGCTGTAATGTTCATAAGGAGGTGTGTAAAAATGGCAATGTTGAAAATCTGGAGTGAAAACAGTACAAATTTGTGAAGTTACGAGGGTGCATAGAAACTGCACAATGCATGCTCGTAATACAGTCATTTTATGGACTTTTGTCACCAAATTTTCAACATAGGCATTTTAGGACCTCTGCTCATGAACAGTGTCACTGTGATTTCTTAATCTGTCCTGAACACTGATTTCCCACAGCGACCATGCTATACTGCGCTGGAAATGCAAAAACACATTTTGGCCAGGTTGTGACATATGACAGCTGTACTGTTCATAAGGAGGTGTGAAAAAATGGCAATGTTGAAAATCTGGGTGGAAATATTACAAATTCACGAACTTGCGGTGTGGCGTGGAAGCACAATGCGATGCATGCTCGTAACACAGTCATTTTGGGGAATTTTTTTCACCAAATTTGCAACATAGGCTTTTGGAGAGCCCACCTCATGAACAGTGACACTGTCATTTCGTTAATCGGCCCCAAAAGGTGATTCCGTGAAGTGACCGCAAAATCATCTTTCAGGATCGAATAGCAAGATGACAGTGACTGAATTCATGAGATGGGGCCCCAAGAACCCCATGTTGAAAACTTGGTGCAAAAATTCAAAACGATGACTGAGATATGAACCAAAGTTGAAAAAACCCTATTTATGCCATTATACAACTTACCGTCATTTCTTCAGTTCGTGGTCAGCCTTGAAGAGTGCAGACATGTTCCCGGTTCACCGAAGATCGTCGCACCAGGCTCTGGAGGTAAGTATGGGATGAGGGGGGTGTGGGGAGGAGGGGTTCACAGAGGGTTGGTGCAGGTTGGGGAGGGGGAACGAGAAACAGCAAGGGACTATTCTCTTTTTTCACAGGGTTATTTTATAAAAAGACAACGCATGACTTTTGCCATGCTAGGGTGGGCTCCCAGCGTGGCACCGGGAAGTTTGTTTTGGGGGGACAGTGGAGCCAACTGGGGATTGAGCACCCCCCCATTGGCCACACAGTGTGCAGGGGAGCACATGATGACACAGGACTTTTGCCTCTCTGGGGTGGGCTTCCAGCATGGCAGCATGAAGTTTGTTTTTTTGGGGAGGCACTGGAGCCGACAGGGATTGGGCACCCCATCAGACATACAGTGTTCTTGGAGTGTGTGTGCATGTGCCGAGGGGGATTGGGCACCCGCTCAGCACACAACAAATAGGGGGGGCACATCATACAGGAGATGCAATGGTCTACAGTTTGACTGTTAAAGTGGTGACGTGTAGGCAATTTGCATACTGCTCACGGCAGTATGCAAATAGCTTACGCGTTACCACCGCTGATTGTAGCGGTCATTTGCTTTCAACTGTATGCCACTGCATCTGAACTGCTGCCATAGACAGCTCATACAGTAATTGGTGTGGTGAGGCCATGCCTGCAAAAAGGAGCAGGGCATTTGAAGCTGGGGTGCCACACCTACGAAAACTCGTATGGTGGCACTATGTTTCTTGCACATGCGTGCAAGCAAACACAAAAACATATTTATTTTCACTGGCTTTCCCAGACTGATTTTAAAAATTATAATGTTGTTTGCTTACATATCTATGGTTTATTCTCTGTACAGTGCCAAGATTTTTAAAGGCACTACTGTATATAAATAAAGATTTGCTTGCTTGCTTGTTAGAAACATAGAATCAGCCAGCTGAAAAGGACCGTTTAACCCTCCCACTCTAACCAAGTGTTTCCTGTGTATTTTCCTCTGCAGACCCTATCTGATCTCACCCATCTGTCTCATTTGCAATATATCCAATGCTGATCGCATGCATGTGTAACCCCCTTGCCACTTTTCCCAGTTGGCACCCCCCGAAAGAACCAGTGCCCAAATCATGGCATGCAACTTGCCCTTGGCAGAATTACTCAAATGGTACCAACCCTAGCTTTAGAGAGTATACGAGGCTCATTATCTAGAGGATGGGGGATGGGGGTACAATACTAAAAACTGAACCTTTGTATTTTCCACCAGGTCAAGGGGAGAGGATGCTAGGTGTATGCTAGACCTAACTGCTGAGGGGCCCCAATAACATTCACACAGAAGCAATAAGCTGAATGTCCAAAGCAGCAACTGGGATTGTGCAGTATGGCTTTATTCACAGATGTTACTTTAAAGCACAGGTGAACCCCCCCAATGGTTTGTCACTGCAACACAGGTACACTCTTTTTTCCAGAAACACCTTGTTATGCAGTACTGTTTACCACAGAAACATCTCTATCCGTTTTCCCAAACTGTATGCTTGTGGCCCGAACCACATACTTGAGCTAAAGGTTTAAGGCTCTGAGCTGCAAATCTGGTGATATCCAACAGACCAGACCTGGGTTTGAATCCCACAGCTTCCACTTGCATACTGTGTGACCCTGAGCAAGCCACTTAACTTCCCTGTTCTCCCAGGCTGCACCTGTAAAAAAGCTTTCAGCTTAGTAGGTCTCACCTGGTTAAACAACTAAACAAAACAAAAAAAAAAAACAACAACTTTCAAAACATTTAATTTCCAAAGTGTATGCCAGTGGTCTGAACCACATAATTTAAAATCATCCTGGGCATTAGCTTTTGCTCAGAGGACCTTGGTGCCCATCAACAAACCTGCATTGAAACTCCAGATAACATTCCTCCCACCCTTTGCCCCAAATACAGTCTCTGCCATTCCTTTAGGATTACACCAAAAGAAAGTCTTCAGTCCCCACTGAATTGCTAAAGACTTCCGAACTTTACTTTAAATTAGCACACTGAGGTGAAAAGGGGTCCTGACCAGTGTGATCTAGCCTTATCTTGGGCACACACACCCCAGACGACCTCCCAAGAGAACATTCTCCAATTCTGTACTCACAGATTAGTTGCTCCTTCCTCCAAGTCTTGGAAAGAACAGAAAGGCACCTTTTCTTCTGTGGTAGCTTGTCAGATTGCATTCAATCCTTTTCTAAGGCAGCTGTAAACTTCAGGACATTCAGGGAATTGCCCCTTGGATCCACCAGACATTGCAGTCCATCTCACTCTACCTGAAGTGAAACTAAGAGCCCTACAGGTAAATGGTTTCCACCACTTTGCAGGCAAACCAAGGATTTTACCAAACTAGGGTGAGAAATGACCATTTCAGAGCCCCACTAGCAGACATCCTGCCACTCTGACACTCTAAGACTAACTGCAGAACATTCTAAGCTTCCTCTGAGCAGCTAACTCAAGAATGGTTATGCTACTGTGAGAATTCTAAATGACATAATCATCCCTCTCTCAGGCTGGCTGAGTAAACAATGATGTCATTATGTAGAAAGCCCCTAATGAGCTCCCTACCAGCTGCCTTTTCTTACCTGCCTAATACTAGTACTAATAGGATTCTAGTAACTCCTGAGGACTGGGTGGTTACACATGCTTGAAACCCAGCACTATTCTAGCCTTCATTGCTTCTGTTGGCAGTCTGTTGCAGGCGTCAAAGCCTTTCAGTGAAGAAATATGTCCTCACGGCTCTCTTGAACTCCACCCCCAGCTTCACTGCATGGCTCCCTCCCCTCCCCGGCCCTGGTACTCATTCTCATTTGAAGGAGACTCCCCACTTGCATCTTGTTCACCTTGGTGAGGTACTTGTAGTCCTGATCCTGTCTCTCTCTCTCTTTCTTTTCTTTCTTTCCAAAGGAGTACATGTTGAGGTCCCTCAATCTCTTTGCTTCCCGTGCAATCTATGTACCATTTTAGTTGCCCTTCTCTGCACCACTTCCATCCTATCTATGTCCTTTCTGAGGAGCAGTCTCCAAAATGGGACACATTACTCCAGTAGGGGTGCACGAGGGAGTAATACAGTGGTAACACCAACTCCCTCCTCCTGCTAGAGATATGCTTTCCTAGGCACCTCAGCAGTCCACTAGCCCTGCTTCTTGCTTTGTCACACTGCCCTGCCACCTCGAGGTTCTATGATATGATAACCCCAAGGTCCCTTTCTTGTCTAGTGACAGTCAGTACCTCACCCTATCCTATACTGAGCACCAAAGTTCTTATGCTCTAAGTGCATGATTTTCTACTTTTTGGCATTGAACCTCCAGCTGTCATGCTCTTGGCCACTCCTTGAGTTTCCCAAGATCCTTGCACAATCTCTGCACCCCCTCTTAAGTGCTTAACCTGTTACAGATGTTGGTATCATCTGCAAAAAGACAAACCTTCCCTTCCAATTCTTCTGCAGTGCCATGATGAAGGCATTGAAGAGGACTAGTCACAGTACTGACCCCTGTGTTACCCCACTGGTCACTCTTCCATCCTTAAAGTGAGTGCTATTAACCACCACCCTCTGTCCTCTATCTGTTAACTAATTTCTAACCAGTGTACCACTTTGGATCCCACTCCTAGACTGATCAACTTCCTAATTAGCCTCCAGAGCGGCACATCGCAAAAGATCTTGCTAAACTCCAGATAGGCCACATTCACTTCCCTCCCCTGACATATTTCCCTGGTCAACCAGTCGAAGAAATCTATTAGATTCTTTTGGCATTACCTTTCCCCCATGAATCTGTGCTGTCTGTGGTCCTGCAGCCCACTGGATTCTAGGTACTCAACCAGTCTTTCTTTCAGTAGGCTTTCCATTAATTTCCCCACCACTGATGTAAGACTGACTGGTCTATAGTTGTTAGCATCCTCACTGCTGCCAATCTTATGTAGAGGGGCCACATCAGCCCTTCTCCAGTCCTCCAGATATACTCCTGTTGCCAGTGAGCTGTTTAAGAAGGCTATCAGCTTGGCAGCTAGCACCTTACTCAGTTATTTTAATACCATGGGATGTATTCCATCTGGTCCCATAGCCTTATCCATCTTCAGGGCAGCAAGTCCTTTCAGGACTATTTCCTCTGAAAATAGATTTATGTCCACCCCTTCCCCCCCAATCCTGCTTCTCCTTGGTGATCCATCACCTCCAACTTCTACTGTGAAGACTGAGCAGAACTACAGGATTAGGATGTCAGCTTTTTCTTGGTCCTCTTCTAAACAGTCTCCCCCTTCCATGCTTCTGATCCTCACTATACCTCCCCTTGTTTTCTTTTCCCACTTATATGCCTAAGAATAATCTTATCCATTTTAGCGACCCCTCTGGTTATCCTTTCTTCTGTCTGCATCTTACGTAATTATAGACAATAATCTGAAACATGCATAACGTAGATAACAATGCAATGAGGCAATTTAGAAATGTAATCCATTATGGGACTTTAGCAAGAGGAATTTTGTAAGCAGACATCTTCGGCCTAATATTCAGACATAGCCATTTGTGCCACGCAAACAAGCACACTACACAACAGTTAGTGAATGGCCAGCTCAGGGCAATATGCAGACAATTAGCATGCTCCAAATGAAGCATGCTAACTGTCTGAATATGGGGCCATGCCAGCACAGCACATAGTGACTATGTGCTACACTGATAGAGACCACAGCAGAATATGGCCCATAGTGGAGTCCACTGGAGATAGCACTGCCCAAATGTGATAGCACCAGGGCTCCTGTGAGCCATATTCAGCCTAGGCATGCAGGTACTAAGGGGCCATTTGCATTCCCATTATGGGCTCATTAGCATTGGTGGATGGCAGCCCAAGTGCCATTCCTGTGTATATGAAGCAAACCCTCAACCTGGTGGTCTAGCAGCCTGCCCCGATCTACCAACTGTATGGACAATGGATATATAGATGTATAAAGCAGCCCCTGTGGTCTGTTGCCACCTGTCATGAACCCACCGTGGGGCTCAAGTCCACTGAGCTCAAAATGCCAACCCCTAAGTGCAATCAGTGACAGGAAGGGGAGCAGGGCTCCTTCCAAGTGCCTTTTCAGACTGCTCACTAAGGTCATGACTGCACCTCTGCCACGAGGAGCCAGGGCATCCCTCTAAACTCTGAATAAGGGCACAATATCAGTCTTGAGTCTTGTAGCCAAATATGAACTCTCCTTGGCTATTACACAAAAGGGGAAGACGCAAGCATCACACTCTCTTCAGGGGCAGCAGCGTAAAACCTGATTTGGCCTTCTCCCTACAAGACATGCAACAGCCTGGTTCAAAATCCCTGCAGACTCTGGTATTCTCCCTATCCTTCCAGATCCCTTGCAGACTCCTATTTCAATTTGGTTGCTGATGTTGACAACCCCATAGCAATAACAGTTTGTCATAGATTATTAATACTGTCCCACAGTTCACACACAATTATAGAAATCTCACTCAGGCAGATTTTCTTTAGAAAAACAAGTTTTCACTAAAATACTTAAATAATAATCATACAGTTACAACTAAAAAAAAGGTTAATTTTGTCAAAGAATACAGACAAAAATGGGAAAATATACATGAAAATGCACTTTGACTGATAGCTGAAATCTACCTGAAATCCGTAGAAACTTGAAGTCCAGAACAATGAATGAAAGTTCAGTTTTGTTGGTCTTGGCAGCAGTTTTGTTTCATTGTATGTTAGGCGAGGTCAAAATGAAAAGTTTGTGCTGCTACTGAGTCTCAGCAGTTTGGCTTTGTGTGTCAGGTGGAGTCCAAATGAAAAGTGTGTGCAAATGCCCTGAACTGGGGCTTTAAATACCTTCTGTAACTTGCAGTGTCATCAATTATCCAAATTCTAAAAAATAAAATTGGTCTATTTCCCCAAAGCATCTACTCCATTTGGCCAGGAGATATCACTGTTCCACTGTTTCCAAAATCCACAAACACAATTTTCTAGCTGCCTGCTGATGTCACCTAGCCTTACATTTATAGCACCTGTAATTAGGATCTTACACAGGTCTGCTAGGAAGGATGTTCCTGTTTTTTCTTTCATCTCATCAACGGTAATACCATGACAGTTTCCATGGATCATAGCATCCTGCTTTTGAAGTGAAATAGAGCTATCTCCTGAATATTTTATTTACCTCTGTTTCCCTTGGTTAGTTAACTATGGCAAATACCCTTTGATCAGCTATCCATGAGATTTTTGACAAGTTCTTGTCAATTTCCTGGCAAGCAAACTGGCCTTCAGGTGAAAGGAAGGTCACACATTTTTAAAAACTCAGTCTCTCTATATCCCCTTGAATTAACACTGGCCTTCTTGTGGCATGTTAATATACACAGGATTACATCCCCACCAAAAAAAATATATATATATATATTCTATGCAAAAAACTTAGTTAATGCATCAGTTAGGGTTCTTCTACAGTGACAAAAGTGAGGAAATTCAACATGAGGGTTCCCACCCCTTGCACCCCACGCCCACACTACCCCCACCAACAAGCATCGGGATGTGTGTTGGAGTCATCAGTCCTAACTCACACCTCATCCCATGTGTAAACAAGCTGAGGTGGTGCAGTGTAGGAGAATGGGGTGAGAGTTAGGACCGGACGACCCCAACGCACACCCCAATGCCTGTTGGTGGGGTAGGTGGGGTGGGGTAAGGGTGGAACCCTAATGTCAAATTTCTCACTTTTGGCACTGTAGAAGAACCCTAACTGATGCATTAATGAAGTTTTTTGCATAGAATTTCCATACTTTTTAAGAAAGAATAGAAAAGTAGAAAGTTGCGCAAGTTGGTGGGAGCACGGGGCCCAATTTTGTGTGACTATAGTAACAGTAAGTGCAATGAAAATGCAAGCACAAAGGCTTACATACATGGTGATGCAAATGTAAATGGTAACACAAAGAGTAATAGAAATGCAAGCAGAAAGTGAGCCAAAATCGAACAGTTATGTAAATGGAGACATCAAACAGAAGTGCATACAGAACGCAACTGGTAACACACACATTCACGGTACCGGAATTGTAAATGCAAATGGAAACAGTAACAGCAACACTAACACCAAAGTAAACAGAAATGCAAGCACGTACGAAAATGCAAACTGTAATGCACACACTCACGGAACCACAATTGTGAACGCAAATGGTTATGGTAACAGCAACAATAAAGCCAACAGAAACGCAAGTGCATACGGAAATGCAAACCATTACACACAAGGTCATGGTACAGCAATTGTAAATGTAAATGGTAACAGTAACAGCAACAATAAAGCCAACAGAAACAGAAACACAAGCGCATATGAAAACGTAAACCGTAACGCGCATGGGCCCAGTACCACAATTACAAATGCAAATGGTAACGGCAACAGCAACAATAACGCAAAACAAAATGGAAACTCAAGTGCAAATGAAAATGCAAACTGTAACGCGTATGGTGGCATAGACAGGAATGGTGATGCAAACGGTAACAGAAGCGCAACTGGAAACGCTAACTGACACAATAACGAAAGGGCACACCCTTCTTTTCCCCAAAAACTGCATTGAAAAAACACATTAAAACAAAGAATGCATGCATTATAATTGACTTCGGAGCAGAAAATTACGACTTGGAATACTTAATTGTTTATATCTCAGGAACCGTACGACGTAGAAAAAAATTAAACATTTTGTATAAATTATTACTTTCCTGGCTAGGTTTGTGCTTAGCACCCATTTGGGGGGCTAAGCATTTTTTTGACGTTGATGAAAAGTCCGTATCTAGCACCGTTTCCGAGATACAGGCCCTGAAAGACGCAACAGACACCATAATGTTATCCCATGGCAAAAAGCATCAAATTCGGAGTGCCGTCACTTTGCCGCCCTGTAATATTATTTCACCAAATCATGAAAAGGCACATCTGTGGGATGTTGGCTTTCTTCCCTCCAAATTTCAGCCCAAACGACCAAACCGTTATTTTGCAGCAGTGTGACAAAGAATTCCTGTAATGAGGCAAACGCCACAATGTTATCCTATGGGAAAAATGTCAACTTTGTAGTGCCGTAACATTGCTACCCTGTACTATTTCTTGACCAAACCACTTCTGTGGGATATTGCCTTTCTTCCCTCCAAATTTCAAGTCAAAAGACCAAACCGTTCCCAAGATATTCCATATGAAAGATTACTAAAATTTCCCTATCTATTCCATTATAAAAAGTCTGGCCATCTTGTCCTTCCCTCGCAATCAAAGATAGCGATCAAAGAATCTCACAATCAAAGAATTTGCAGGCTCACGATCAAAGAATTTGCAGGCTCATGAACAAAGATTTAAAAACCTTATAAATCAAAAAATTGAAGGAATTGCGGTAAATCACCACCATGGATCGACAGAACAAAGTCCTCTGAGTAAAACCCACCCTCATTTGACTTCCTATGACACCCCTGGGCTGAGAAAATTGATTTTTGCAATTGGGCCATCTCGTCCCTCGCTCACGATGCACGATCGTGATCAAAGAATCTCGCGATCAAAGAATTTGCAGGCTCACGATCAAATAATTTGCATGGTTACAATCAAAGAATTTACAGTAAACTGTTCAAATTAAAAAAATAAACAGAATCGCAGTAAATCACCACCATGGTTCATCAGAACGAAGCCCCCTGAGTAAAACCCACCCTCATTTCTCTTCGTAGCACACCCCTAGACTCAGTAAATTGATTTTTTCATCTGGCCATCTCGTTCCTCACTCATGATGCACGAGCGCAATCAAAGAATCTAGCAAAGTATTTGCATGCTCGCAATCAAAGAAATTGCTCACTCGTGAATAAAGAGCGAGGGACGAGATGGCCAGATTTCTAAATAAATTTGTGTAGCCAAGGGGTGCCCTAGAGTGTTAAATTAAGGTGGGTTTTTTGCATTTGCCAGCCCATCTGCATACCCAAAATAATGTACTAACTATCCCTGGTAGTCTAGTGGCCCCAATAAAATATATAATCCTATGTAGTGCTCTGCAGTCTAGTGCCCCCCACCCTGTATTTTTCACACCCCTGGTAATCTAGTGGCCCCCAAGCTGTATAGCAATATTATAAATAAATGCTTATATCCCTGGTAAATCTAGCGCCCCCAGCATAATGAAATAAATAATAATTTATATTACTTGGTAGTCTAGTGACCTCATCCATCCATGCCAGCCCACCAAGCACCCCCTCACTTGCCAGTCGATTACACAGTTCACCTCCATGGTAGTTGAACTGTCTAGAGTTACGAGCTGTAATGCAAAGAGGTGCCTAGAAATATTTTCAGAGTGCCTCTTTGCATTACCGTCAGAATGCAGACAGTCAGCCAGCTGGCCGTGGAGGTGAGGGGTGGCTGTGCCAGTCACCAGCTGGTGAACGGTGGGGGTTATTAACTACTAGATTACCAGGTAATAGAAATCATTATTTATTTCATTATGCTGGGGGGGCCACTAGATTACTAGGGATATAAACATTTATTTATAATAATACTATACAGCTCGGGGGAGCCACTAGACTACCAGAGATGTGAAAAAATACAGGGGGTGGGGACAGTAGACTACCAGGGCACTACATAGGATTATATATTTTATTGGAGGGCCACTAGACTACCAGGGGTGTTAATATTTTATTGTGATGGGGGGCCACTAGACTACAAGGGATAGTTAGTACATTATTTTTCTTATGCAGCTGGAGCACAATGAAGCCCCCTGAGCAAAACCCACCATAATTTAACACTGTAGGGCACCCTGGGCTACAAATATCCAATTTAAAATCTGGCCATCTCATCCCTCTCTCGCAATGCATGATCGCGATCAAAGATTCTCATGACCAAAGAATTTGTCGTCTCTCGATCAAAGATCGTTAGCGAGCCACGAACGAAGAATTTGAAAGCTAATAACTCTATTTTTGGACCAGTTTCGATGGAACCAAAGCTGTGGCTCAATAGATCGGGGTCCCCTGAGTAAAACCCATCAAAGTTTTACTTCAGAAGTGACCCCTGAGCAGAGATATTTGTGTTTGTGCGATCGGGAAACTGAAAACAAGATGGCGGACCTCGCGGTCAAAGAATTTTTGAAATTCCTCTAGAACAAAGATTCTTGAACCGCGAGACTGCAAATTCTTTGACCGCCAAGTGGGACGAGATGGCCAGAACCCCATTCTTTGATTGCAAAATATACATATAAATTTTCCAATTGACTTATAATGGAAACTTAAAAGTGCCATAATTTTTGAATGCCTTAATATTTTTTCACCAAACAAAAAGCAGCATGTTCAGCCACTGAAGCTCCTTCAAACAAGCCATCTTGCAGAGTGGCATGCCACATGATGGCCATGCAGGACCACATTAAGAATGCCAAAAGGTGCCTCCAAAGATGGATAATTTTGCATTTTTCAGCACTTTCGTACACAAAGACTGGCACTCCAACCGAAACGCAATTTGGCAGGTCAAGAGATCTAATGGGCCCCAACATGCATACCAAATTTCAGGCAAATCCACTGAACGGGTCCAATGTTATTAACGACCAAACTTTTGACTTTAGTATGTAAGTGACCACTGAACCCTAACTATAGTGGTGCAATCGTGCCACTATAATATAAGTATATATCTATATATATATATATATATATATATATATATATATATATATATACACACATATATATTTATAACAGAATTATATCTACAAATAAGGACTGGCAGTTGGCCAGCTCGCTACATCCCTCCCTCCTAGACTGAATTTGTGGGAACATGCCCCCTAATGCACAATAAGGTTTTCACAAATTCAGCTACTGTTCTAACTGGTGAGATAGTTCAGCTGTGTTGGCATTGGCCGATCTGGCCCTGTGGGTAATGGTCATATCGTAGGCCTGTAGGACAATACTCCACCTTAAGAGATGACCATTCATTTTATCCATCTGATTTAGCCACACTGGGGGTTATGATCGGTCTGTACCTTGAAGTGCATCCCATAGAGGTACGGCCTAATTTCTTTAGGGCCCATACCAGCGCAAGGCATTCCTTTTCAACTGTGGAATAAGCCTGCTCCTGGGGGAAGTAACTTTTTGCTAAGGTACACTATTGGGTGATCTTTTCCATGATTAGAAGTTTGACTGAGGACTGCTCCAATCCCCACATCTGAGGCATCTGTCTGGACTACAAATGGCTTACTGTAATCTGGACTGGTCAACAAAGGGGCACTGCATAGTGCCTCCTTTAGCCGTGTGAAGGCTCTTTCACAGGCTGGCTCCCACTTTACCTTTTTGGGGCATTCTTTTCTTTAGCAGGCCAGATAGGGGGATCTGCCAGGGTACTGTAATTCAGTACAAACTTTCCATAGTACCCAGTGGTCCCTAGAAAACTCTTAACCAGCTTCTGGGTCCCAGGCCAGCGTAGCACCTCTATCACCTCAATTTTTGCTTGATTGGGATGAAGCTGCCCCCTACCCTACTACATGTCCTAGGTATGACACCTCCACCATGGCAACCTGGCACGTTTCAGCCTTAGCAGTAAGCCCTGCCTTCTATATCCTGTCCAACACTTCCTTCAGGTGGGACAGGTGTTCCTTCCAACTTGTACTGAAGATGGCAATATCATCCAGATACACCACTGTGTACTCTTCAGTATCATGTAGCACCTGGTTGACCAGCCTTTGAAAGATGGCACGGGTGTTCTTTATTCCAAAACGCATTACCCTGAACTTGAATAATCCTATTTGAGTGATGAAGGCCGACTTCTCCCTAGCACTGGCAGTTAACTCCAACCATCAGTACCCTTTTGTCAAGTCTATGGCGGTAAGGTATGTCGCCCCTCCCAACTTGTCCAGTAGTTCATCCATCCATTGCATTGGGTAGGCATCAGATTTCGTGACTGAACTGAGTCCGTGATAGTCCACACAAAAGCAAGTAGATCCATCCGGCTTGGTAACGAGGACTACAGGTGAAGCCCAGGGGCTGTGGGATTTCTGGATCACCCTTAAATCCAGCATTTCCTCCACCTCCTTCCTAATGTCCTTCAGGACAGCCTCAGACACCTGGTAGGCTGTCTGTTGGATGGGTGCTTGCATTCTGGTATCTACATCATGTGTCACTATGGGGGTACATCCTGGCTTGGCCATAAACAAAGGGGTGAAGTCTAATAAAACCTCCCTCACTTCCTGTGACTGCTAAGGGTGTCTACTGGGGTGACAGTTTGATTGCCTCCATAGAGGACTCCCGCTTGCTTTCCTCTAGCAAGTCCAGTAGGGGGTCTCCTTCATCCGTCCCCTCCCCAGAACTACACACGGCAAATACCATGTCAGCCCTATTTGCATAGGGCTTCATCATGTTGACATGGTACATTCTATTGGTATGTCTTCTGTCAGGCAGTTCTATAATATAGTTCATGTAATTTACCTGTCGGACTACCTTGTGTGGTTCCATCCACTCGGCCTGCAACTTGTCCTTCTGGACCGGGATTAGGATCATGACTTCCTGACCTACACTGTATGAGTGAGTTCTAGCTCTGCAGTTGTATCAGACCTTTTACTTTTGCTGGGCAGCTGACAGGTTATTTTGGGCTGCTCCAATAAGCTCCTTCAGGTTTTACCTAACCATTAGGACATACTTCACTATGGGAGTTCTCTGGGTGATGTGCTTGCCTTCCCAGTCTTCCCAGATCAAGTCTAGGGCCCAGGCACCCTACGTCCATATAAGAGTTTGAAGGAGGAGAACCCTGTCAACTCTTGGGGCATCACACTGTATGCAAACAACAGGTGGAGAAGGTATTTCTCCAAGTCCCTCCCATGCTGTTCAGCAAATGCTAGGAGCATCGATTTTAGGGTACCATTAAACCTTTCCACCAGCCCATTGGCTTGTGGGTGATAGAGTATTGTGTTGTGCATCTCTGCACCACCCCACACTTCTCCCACAATTAGTTTATCAGGTCCGATATGAAGGTACCCCCTCAATCAGTGATAACCTCCCATGGAAACCCGAAATGGGAGAAAATCTCTAGCAAGGTATCTGCCACTTTGTCTATCCTAAGTGAGGAGAGGGCAACCGCCTCTGGGTATCGGGTGGCATAATCTACCACTATCAGGATAAACCTCTTCCCAGAGGAGGCTGGGGTACTCAAAGGTCCCACAATATCCATTCCTGCCCTCTGGAATGGCTCCTTCACATTGGGAAAGGGAATTAGGGGGCTTTGGTTTTAACTACCTGCCTTTCCTATTTGTTGGCACCAGTGACAAGACCTGCAGTATTCCTTCACCTGCTGGTGAAGTTGGACCAATAGAAATTATGGGCCACTCGCTGCATGGTGCATGTGATTCCCAGATGTCCAGACATGGGCTATCATAAGTGATCTTGAGCAACCATTCACAGTATCCCAGGGGAATGCCAAGCTGTCTGCCCATCACCCCTCCCTCTGTCCTCATGTCCTATGTATATGTAACCCCCAGGTGGCACTATCCCAAGGGCTACTACCCCTGCCTGCTTAACTACTAACAGGTTGAGGGGCCTAGGTCCAATGGTGGGTGCCTCCACCCAGAGGTCGGGGTTAAGACAGTCTGGTATGACTTGGTCACAGCCCTCTGGGACACTGCAACCCCCCTTTCTTCCCACTAGTGGCCCACACAATATGGCAGCAGTACGTTCACAGTATATACTTACCCCCAGGACTGGTTCGATCAGCTTGACTCTGGGGACCCCCTGTAAAATAAGATGCAGTAATACAATAACCACTGTACAGTATTTCAGCACAAACATGCAGTTCGAGCAGTGTAACTTTTTGCTAAATAACCAAATCTGATTTATTTAGGGGGCAATAACAAGGACAGGGAGAAATCAGGTTAATTAGATTATACATATTAACAATCACAGTACTGTGCACAATTTCAGACTCCCTAAATGTCACTTTCACTGGGTACCCAGGATGGGGGGGCTAGCCAGGATCGGTGCAGCTGGTTGGGGCCCTGAAATGGAAAACACTTGTACAATACCCAGTTTGTAATCCAGAGCCGGTAGGCTCAGGTCATGAAGAAAGAAAGGAAAAAAGTAATCAGATGGAACACTTGCAATTAGATGATGGCAGAGAGCTATCCTGATTTGTACTCACAGATTCAATGCTGAAACTAAATGGAAGGCAGATTGTCCTGGATTGCCAAGAGAAACAGAATAGCTGGCCCAGCCCCTGTGGCAGGGCTCACTTACACTCAGTGCAGGCAGACGCAGTCCAAGTGATGCTGGCTATGACCTCCTGCTCACTGCACATTTTATATGTACGCAGAACACTACCAGGCAAGCAACTGGTCACTTCAGGAGATTAAGCCTGGCTGCAGAGGCATTCTTCTCTGACTCAAATGCAGACTCAGTTCGAACCCTGCTAGGGAATCATACTCCCAGCACAGCACACAGTTCACAACATGGGGAATTACTCAGAGCTCAATCTCCACAATCACTACACACATTTATATGTAAAGGTCACTTACTGTACCAGACCACAGAGTCCTGACAGGCTGATCGCAATTCTGCACACTTTCAGTCTTCTTCAGGTTAGGACTGGTCCCAAAATGACTTCCGCTTCTTCTGTCACTCAGAAAGCTCAGAGTCGCTGTCCGAATTACACTTACTAATGGATGCAGGCCAACTTTATGGCCTCACACACACTTCCCGCGCGAATCTACTGCGCACAATGGCTGCACGAGCACTCAGGGTGGTTTCCCCCTCAGCTTCCAACTTCAAACACGGTTCTCTTCTGCCCCAAACCTCAGGGCACTTCACCATCAAGGTTCCTCTTTGGAATCGCTGTCCTAAAATCAAGGCTCCTCTTCAGAATCTCTGTCTGAAAATCAAGGTCCCTCTTCAGAATCTCTTCTCCACACTTGGTTGCCCATTATCTAGGCCACAGCAACTGCTTTCCTTTTTTTCACACATGTTCAGATACTTGATCCGAGAAAACACAGTCCTTTTCTCTCCCTTCAGGAGAGCTGACGAAAGACAGGCCTTTTTCAGGCCTCCCGTTGTGTTGCAGCACTGCCCCATGGGCAGCAGCCCAATGAGCTGCTCACTCTTCCAGCTCCATGCTCAGACTGATTCTCTCAGCAGACAGTCCGGGCATTTCCCCCAAATCCAAAAGGTTGCAGTTGGCTGATTCCCCTAGTCAGTCACAACAGGCTCCCTCTACTGGCGAAAAAAGGCACCACGGTCCAAACTACATTTCCCAGAGGCTGTCTTCATACATGCACCTTTTGGCTGGCTCCATTTGAGAGTCCAAGTGCTGATTTGCCAGCAGGCTGCATTTTAAGGAGCCCCTCTCCATTAATTGGACCTATTCAGCAGTTCATATCCGAAATGGAGGGGCAGAACACACAGAGTCCCAGCTGCAAGAAAGGCAGGTTAGACAAACTGTACTGTCATTATCACTCTAACAAATTACCAGCAGATAATTATATCTTTTGAAAGGGCTCCCCCTACGCATATAGCGACTGCAGAATGGAGCGATCTGTTCAGTGGCCCAGTTGGGACTCGAGCAGGGAAACACACAGTCCCACCAGTTCAAATTAATTATACTGCAGATTGGCAGCTCTTAAAGCAACAGTACATGGAGGCATTAGGCACGCTCACTAGATTATTTTAAAATTCGGCTGAAATATAGGACACCAGCCAGGTGGAGAGCACTTAGGCTCACCCAAGGAAGGCTTTTTAGTGACCCCCATTTGAAGGGGGGTTACATATACAAAATTCCACTGTCCTAAAATATTCTATGTTTCATGTCACCTCCCTGTGTCCCATCAGATTTTGCACAGCCTTGGAGCAGCTGCAAATTCTTCACACTTTCCCAAGACATGGGTCATGTCCCCTTCAGTTCCTAAACTGGGGTCCATAATTCTAGCATCAGAGCATTCAGGGTCACTGCCATGCCTAACCTTCTGACATTGGTTAGCCCTCCCTCCTCAGAGTAACCTTCTGTAGTTGTTTTGTGAACTGCTACTTGGGGAGTCCTACCTCTCTTTCACTACTCTCCATTTCAAGAGACACAGGCTAGGGAAACAGCCTCCCATTGCTTTCCACAAGGGCTTCTACAGGGTCCAGAGAACTATAATCAGCCTTTGCCATCTGACTGCGGGAAACCACACACCACCTCCTTCTAGAGATTGTTCCCTATAATTACATCCAGGGTGAGGTTGTTTGCCACTGCCACCTTTTGCACTCTCTGTCCTGTCTCATCCCAGTCCAGGAGAGCACTAGCTAGTGGCAGAGTTTTCTCCTCCCCAGTGAATCCCCTCACTGTTACAAACTGCTTAGGTATAAGCTGTTCAGGCCCAACCAAATCCCCTTTTATTAAGGTAAGAGATGCCCCCGTGTCCCTTAACCCATGGGTGTGCACCCCATTTATAATAACCGGGTGTATGTGCTCCCTCATGTTTCTAGGCATGCTTTCAGGGATACACAGTGCATCCAACTCTGCTTGAGCATTATTTTACTCACTCTGTGCCTTTTTAGGGCACTGTCTAGCAAGATGCCCTGGCTTTTTACAAAACCAACAGTCATCCTTTCTTTTATCTGAGAAATCCCATTTTTGTAACTTGGGGCTTCCCCCTTTCTGTGGAGCCAGTAAGGATGTTAGCTGCCCTGAAAGTGCGCTTTTCCCTTTCTGAGCTGCCACACTCGTCCACTTCCTTTCAGATCAGGCCCTCTCCTGGCATAGCAATCTGAGTGCTCAGCAGCCTGCTATGCTGTTTTGTGGTCTTGGTCCTATAACCTGTGCCAGGCAAGCCCAAAAGAATTGCTCTAGCAACATAACCTCCACAATTATTTCTGCAGAATTTGCTTTTACTCCCTCACACCAATGTTTCAAAAACTGACATTGCTTTGTGGGGAGTTCCTCATAGCTCATGTCAGGACTTCTCCAGAGCTTATGGAACTTAACCCTGTATGCTTCAGGAGTTAGTTCATAATTTTTAAATAAAGCAGTTTCAAGTTTCTCATAATCGTTACTGTCCTGATTGTCCATTTGGCCTAGCACCTCATGCCCTTTCCCAGTATGTAGTGGGGATAGCTGGAAGCTCCAGGACTCCCTGGGTATTTTTGCCTGAATACAGGCATTTTCAAATGAATTTAAAAATACATCCATATCCTCCCCCTCTTTAAATTCAGCTATTAATTTTGAATTTAACTTATACCCTAGCCCTGGAGTTTCAAGATCAGCCCTGCTACTTACATCCTCTGGTGCTGGTCATTGGAGTCATAGCTTTTCCAGTTCAAACTCCCTCTGCCATTCTTTTTCTCTTTCCTCAGCCTCTCTCTGAAGCTGTTTTTCTCTTTCCTTGGCCTCTTTCTGAAGCTGTCTTTCTCCTTCCTTGGCCTCTCACTGTTGCTGCTTTTCTCTTTCCTCAGCCTCTCACTGCCGTTGGCTTTCCTACAACTCCATCTTGAACTTCCTCTGCTCAAATGCCAGCTCCAGTTTCCTCAACTCTAGCTGCATCCTGATCCCTTCCAGCTCCAGCCCTGTGATGACCTTCCCCTGCTGCTGTGGCTCTGGGTTCCTTCTGGTCATGCTGTCCACCTCCCTGGGACTAGACTCTGCAATGGAACCTGGCACCCTCATGCCCAAACTCTGGTCCTTTTCAGTCATTGGCCATGACTCAAGGTTCTGGGCAGCTGCTGGCTCATCGGCTGCCACAAGAGCCTCTATGAGGTGCTTTTTGGTTCTCCCCTCGTACTAGACCCCTCTTTCCTGGCACAACTGCAAGAGGTGGTCTGCAGTGCATTCATCATAGCTGAAAGCCATCTTCTTCCCTAACTATTACTATACTAGCTTACACCTGAGAAGAAAAGCAAAAACGGGTAAGGAACCAAATTATTTTTTTCCAAATCTCTGACTTGATTGCGTGTGGATTGCTTTCTGTTTATCAATCTGATACACTGGGCTTGAATCCAACTGTTATGCCTGTGCCACCAATATCTCTTGAATTGCAACACTGTGCAACCAAATCTTTTGGATCCCAATGCTGTGCACCAGATCGGTCATGAACCCACTGCTGGGGATCAGGTCAGCTGTGCTCACAGTGCCCACCCCTAAGTGCAATCCACGATGGGGGGAACAGGGCTACCCTCCTCATGTCTTTTTAGATTGCTCACTGTGGTCATGACTGCACCTCTGCCATTAGGACCCAGGGCATCCCTCTAAACTCTGGATAAGGGCACAATACCAGTCTTTAGTCTTGTAGCCAAATATGAACCCCCTCCTTGGTTATTACACAAAGGGGGTCCCTATACAGACATCACCCTACTAAACCATCCCCCCAAGACATTGAAGCTTATTTAGACTCTCTGAAACTCCCTTCCCTGTCAGTACAACAGCAATCCTCCCTAATATCTCCCTAAACTTTGTCAGAAATAGAGGCCTCAATTAAGGACTTAGTTCTAGATAAATTCCCCAGGCCGGATGGATTTCCCCCCAACTTTTATAAAACATTTTCTAAGGACTTAGCACACATTTTACTCAGATTATTCAATTATATGTTGTCTGCCGACTCTCTTGACCCATCTGTTCTAGAAGCCACAACAGTCTTACTTCTTAAACCCCAAAAATGCACTCACAGCCCTCTAGCTACAGGCCGATCTCTCTTATGAATTATGATACCAAAATACTAACAAAATTACTCTCCTGGAGAATTTAAGCAATCTGAACTAGTTTATTGAGCCAGGAGCAGGTCAGTTTTGTACCCGGATGCTCTTCTGTGGATCATCTCAGGAAACTGAGCCACATTTTTCAGACTGCCCAATCATCCCAATCTCCCATGGCTTTAGTCTCATTAGACGCTGAAAAAGCATTCGACAGAGTGGATCTGACATTTTTCTGGATGACTTTGCAGAAAATGGGCTCCCCAACCCCCAATTTGTTCTCTGGCTTCAATCATTATACACCTCTCCCTCAGCTAGAATTTACTGCAACAGGGTGCTATCTTCTCGCTTTCATCTTTTTCAAGGTACTACACAGGGATGTCCACTCTCCTCTTATCTCTTTAACCTTTACTTAGTCCCTCTTCTCCTTAGCATTAAATCAACACCTGAAAGAAAGGGCATCTCCATTCTTAATCACATCCTAACCCTATCTGTCTATGCAGATGATATTCTCTTGCATATCAACTCTCCAGCATCCTCACTAGAGAGCGCATTATGAGTGATACAAAACTTTAGTAGGTTCTCCAACTACAAACTTAATCAATCTAAAACTGAAATTTTTCCTTTAAATCATTTAACTCATAGCTCTCACTTTAAACAGTTTGGGATGAAATGGTCTCCACACACCATTAAATATCTTGGTATATTTCTAGCATCAGAAGTCCCAAGGATATGGAAACTTAACCTAGAGGACCTGGTGAGTACCATCCAACAGGATGGGAATCACTTCCATTATCCTTATGGGGTCGAATTAATATAATAAAAATGAACAGACTCCCCAGGATATTTTACCCACTTAATATGTTAAGTATCTGGCTACCTGTGTCTTTCTTTCATCGCTTACATTCCATCATCTCTAACTTTAACTGGTTAAACAAACACCCTAGATGCTCTTTCCAAAAGTTAAGTCTACCAAAAGAATGTGGTGGTTTACATCTTCTCAACTTTCTCCTCTACTATTGGGCCAGTCATATGTCAAGGCTGGGCAGGTGCTTAGTCCCAATGGAGGATGAGTACACGCCCATTTGGCTTCAGATAGAAAATCATATATTAAGCTCACACAGTTTAGAAGCTTCATCCATATTCTTCACTGCATGTAAAACTCTCCCATGAGAGCTCTATCACTCAGCAATTGGTATCTCATTCAGAGTCTTCCATCAGTGCTGTGCATCCCTCAGAATACTCCCTTCACAGGATCTGGCACAACCCCTTACTCTTAATCCCAATATTAAATTAGGAGACTGTTGCATATCTAGGGGCCGGTTACCACAACTACAAGAGGCTAAAGTAGCTGACTTATATGTACAGGATGCTCTTCTCTTGTCTAAAGACATTCTTATGAAATACAAAGCTCCTGGTTCTTGTATTTTCAAGGTCTTCCAATTGAGACACCTAATAGCATTCTAGTTTGGTAATACGCTCCAACTGTCCAGATTAAGCAACATACTAGAGCAGACGTGGAGCCTGGCCAATAAACCCCATGGTGTATCCCAGATGTATGTGAGCCTCTTAACTATCAAGCACCCAGACCCTCTTCCAAGCTCTAAAGTATGGGCCTCTCTTACTCCCAGAAACACAATTTAAATGGTCCCAAATCTGGAAAGATCTCTACTTTTATATTACCCAGGACAAACTTCAATTTACCAATATCATTTACTTAACAACATGTACTATACCCCAGTTAACTTATACCAGATCAGACTCCTCTCTAGCCCCAACTGTTCTAGATTTGGCAAATTGAAGGGAGATCTTCTGCACATTTTCTGGCAATGTGAAAAATTATCATCACTATAGCACATGCTCCAAACTAATCTAGACCCTTTTTTGGGTATTGCAGAACTATTTACAGATGACATTTGTATTATGGATATCTATAAGGATATAGGAGTCAAAGAGCGCAGATATCACATGGCTTTGGTCTCCATGGTGGTTAAAAAACTGGTGCTCAAACATTGGCAGGATTAGTTGGCCATATCATATAATGAATGGTTGAATGAGATCATGGTTTATCTACAAACTGAATGTTTCATTGCAGTTTTAGGAAATAAACTGCATCTTTTTGACAAAAAATGGGGTAAGCTTTATGCCCGGTACATGCATTAGAATCCGATGTTGTTAATGTTCCCCTAACTGACTCAACTGATGTTATGGATAAGTCCTAATATGGATATTGTATTATTAGTGGCACACTCCTTAGGGGAAGGGGGTGGGGCTGGTAGGGGGAAGGGGTGGGGGTAATTTAGGGTTTGGTTTATCCAGATTGTGTTACTTTATAATGTACACTGTGGAATTGTGTTTTTGTATCAAGATATAACAATAAAACTTTACATTTCAAAAAATTACACAAAAGGGGAAGACGCAGGCATCACACCCCCTTCAGGGGTAGCAGCGTAAAACCTGATTTGGCCTTCTCCCTATAGGACATGCAAAGCTGATTCAAAATCCCTGCAAACTCTGGTATTCTCGCTATCCTTCCAGATCCCTTCCAGACCCCTATTTCAATTTGGCTGCTGATGGCGACAACCCCATAGCAATAACAGTTTGTCATAGATTATTAATACTGTCCCATAATTTACACACAGTTATAGAAATCTCACTCAGGCAAATATTCTTTAGAAAAACAAATGTTTTTACTAAAATACTTAAATAATAATCATACAGTTACAACTAAAAAAAACATTAATTTGGTCACAGAATACAGAATAAAAGTGGGAATATATACATGAAAATGCACTATGACTAGTAGCTGAAGTCTACCTGAAATTCATAGGAACTTGAAGTCCAGAACAATGAATGAAAGTTCAGTTTCATTGGTCTTGGCAGCAGTTTTGTTTCCTTGTGTGTCAGGCAAGGTCGAAACGAAATGTTTGTGCAGCCACTGAGTCTCAGCAGTTTGGCTTCTTGTGTGTCAGCTGGTGTCCAAATGAAAAGTGTGTACAAATGTCCTGAGCTGGGGCTTTAAATACCTTCTGTAACTTGCAGTGTCATCAAGTATCCCAGTTCTAAAAAAATGGTCTATTTCCCCAGAGTAATTACTCCATTCAGCCAGGACATGTCACTGTTCTGCTGTTTCCAAAATCCCAACACAATTTTCTAGCTGCTTGGTGATGTCACCCAGCCTTACCTTTATAACTCCTGGGTAACTCCTAGGTGGCGCTATCCCAAGGGCTACTACCCCTGCCTGTGTGGCTAGTGACAGGTTGAGGGGCATAGGTTCGATGACGGGTGCCTCCACCCAAAGGTCAGGGTTGGTGGCAGTTGGCCTAACCAAATCACAGCCCTCTGGGACACTGTGATCCCCCTCAAGTCCCACTAGTGGCCCATACAACCCACTGAAGAAACCAATACCCCAGATATGCAAACCTATTACACATACAGTTACCACTTACCCTCAGGACTGATTCCTGCAGCACGTCTCTGAGGACCCCCTGTAAAATAAGGTTATGCAATGTACACAGCTATAATGCAATATTTTCAGTAGGCACTGACACCACCAGCAAGGTATATTTCAACAACAACAGATCTGATTTATTGGAGGGGATTGTAACAAGTAGGGGGTGAATCAGGTTAATTTGCATTAAACACATAAATTATCACAGTATGGTGCAGGCAGAGAAAGTCAACACAGTCACACCCTCTGGGTACACAGGATGTGGAAGGGGGTAGCCAGGACCATTGCCCGGGGTAGGCCAGCGATGCAGCTGGTTGGGGTCCTGTGATGGAGAAGAAGGATCATGCAAGCACACACACACACACACACACACACACACACACACACAAATTGTAATCTAGAGCCAGGTGGCTCAGTTCATGAAGATTTAGGCAAAATGATTAAATTAGATGACACAGTTTGATTTAACAACAGTTGCAGGGAGCTACCCTGGTCATTACTCACGGTACCCAGGCTGAACACAGGAGGGATGGTGGATTGAAGTTCTGGATTGCCAGGAGCAGGGCTCACACAGTGTGGTTCTGATGCTGGGCTGGTTGGCAGAGGGCAAGGAGCAGGTCCCCTGGCTTGTCCCTCATTGATTGCTCTGACCTGTGCAGCAGGGTAGGAGATAGGGCCCTCGTGACTGGGCCTATTTGCAGGAACAATGCGGACTCGGTCCAAATGAATTGGGCTGGGCAGTAACTTCCAGCACTAGCACACAATACACAGTTATGGGGGAAACTAGATCATGATCCCCATCCAGAATATGGCACATTCATATGTAAAGAACTTGTACTGTACCAGGCCACAGAGTCCTGACAGGCTGATTGCTTTTAGCACAATCTTTGGTCTTCTACGGGTTAAGCCTGGTCCCAACAGCAGCAGCTTGCTTTTTACACAGACTTCGGATTCAGTCAGATCAAAAGTCCTCCACACCTCCTCAGGGAAGAAATCAGGCCAGCAGGCCTCTAGACAGGCCTCCCACGGGTCTCCCGTGTGAACTACACTGCAACAGCCGCTCGAACACACACAGCAGTGCTACTTCTTCAGCTTCCAACTCGAATCTGTCTTGCCAGCAAACAGTGCAGGGCATTTCCCTTAGATCCAAAGGGTTCAGTTGGTCGGTTCAATTGTCAGTCACAGCAGGGCTCCCTCTATAGGTGCAAAAAGGTTCCAGGGATCCAAAACTGCATTACCCTGAGTCAGGCACTGCACAGATCCACTTGAGCTGGCTCCATTTTAGAGTCCTCACAACCCGATTGGTCCAATTCGGCAGTTCGAGACCAAAATGCACTCTTCCCCATCCAGAATATAGCACATTCATATGTAAAGAACTTGTACTGTACCAGGCCACAGAGTCCTGACAGGCTGATCGCTTTTAGCACAATCTTCGTTAAGCCTGGTCCCAACAGCAGAAGTTTGCTTTTTCCACACAAACTGCGGATTCAGTCCGATGCACTCTTCCATCATATAGTCTATTGAGACTCGATAGAATGATGACCAAAAGAGGGGATGGTACAGCTGTCTATTTTAAAGATCATCTTTACATCATTCCAGTCAAATCCTATAATCTGGCCCACTGTGAGGCTCTTCATGTGCTCCTCACCCTCGGTGCAAAAAAACTAAACATTGTATGTGCCTACAATCCCCCGTCCAATGCCATGAAAGGACTTGATGAGTTATTGGAGCAAATCTCATGCCTGCTGGAAGACATGAGGTACTTATACTAGGGGACCTTAACATAAACTGGCTAGGCAGTGCCCAATCAACAACAATGACCAAACTGCAGAGTTATAATCTACACTAACTGATATGGGAACCCACCAGAATCACTCCTCACTCTAATACGAACACTCTACTAGACTGGATAATGACTAATCACCCTGAAAACATGGTGGCTTCCGGCGTACTACCTGATGCCATCACTGATCACTCCCCAACCTATTGTGTGTGGGGCAAAACCAAACCCACCCCGGGTGGGACCCTGCTTAATTACCTTCCGTAACTATGCAAATTTTGACCCGCAACTTTTTTTACAAGACATTGCGGCCACTGATTGGTCCTCCCTTCTCTTAACCAATGATGCTCAGTCTGCTTTTATAATATTCCTGACCCACTTCCTATCACTCCAAGAAAAACACTGCAAACTTACGACCTGCCGTGTTAAAAACAGACAAACACGCTGGCTCAATTCTGTCCTACTATGTAAACTAAAACAAAGAGACAAAAGCTGGCTACGTTTCAAAGGAACAAGACTATCATCTGACCTCCACACCTACAGGGCACTGCGTAACTCCTGCAAGAAGGATATCATAAATGCAAAGAGTTCCTACTGCAAAGATCTATTAACCAATTCCTATGGTGACTCTAAAAAATTTTTTGGGTCCCATATAAAGTTCTTTCTTGGCTCAAATCAGGCTCCTACACCAAATGACATGTCACTTAATGACATTCATTGTAATAATCCTAGAACTATTGCCAACTTTTTCAATAACAAATTCTCTGACTTATCTAGTTACGCCTCTTCCTTCTCTGCCCAACTGAACATATGCTCTCTCCCAGAGGTCAAAGGTCCTCATTTCATCTTTAAGGCAGTCTCTAAAATTGATGTGCTTAGGTTACTAAACAAGATCTCTGACCACACTACGGCAGGCTTAGATAATCTCGAACCCAAGCTCCTAAAGTTAGCTGCCCCCTACATTGCTGCTCCCCTTGCCAAGATATTCACGCTCTCCTTGTGTCAGAGCTTTATCCCTAATATATGGAAGGTAGCTAGGATTACCCCGTCTTCAAAAAAGGAGATCGCAAAGACCCCTCTAACTACTGGCCCATAGCCATTCTTTCAGTCCTCAATAAAATCCTGGAGAAACTGGTTGCCGTCCAAACTATTGACTTCCTCCAGAAACATGAACTACTTACCTCTGCCCAGCATGGCATTCATAAGGGCCATAGCACTACTACCGCCCTTCTCAAATTCACATCTGATACCCTAGTGGCTATGGACTCTGGGCTTCTCACAGGAGCCATTTTCATCGACATGACCAAAGCGTTTGACCTACCTGATCACTCCATTCTTCTGACCTCCCTGAGATCACTAGGTTTCTCTGCTAATGTCGTAAGATGGTTTGGTAGCTACCTGACTGATAGGACTTAGACTGTGAGATACAATTCTACCCTCTCGGACAAGACCACTATAAACATTGGGGTGCCACAAGGTTCCATTCTTGGACCTCTACTTTTCTCCATATTCATAAATAACATCACCTCTAACCTCCATAGGACAGCATCTCTATTATATGCTGATGACATTGTGCTTTACACTAGTGCAAAGAGCATCAATGACATAAATCTGCAACTCTCTCTCTTGATTTCCAGCAAATCCAACAGTGGCTTTCTAGTCACAAGCTGGTCCTAAATGAGGCCAAAACCCAAGCTATGATCTGTGGATCACAGGCAAAACTCAAACTTTCCCACCCAGATTTCAAAGTCTCCTCCATGAATGGTTCAGCAATTGAGGTGGTAAACTCTTTTAAATATCTGGATGTCACACTTGCCCATCACTAAATGTTGACCTCCACATCAAACAGATCTGTAAGCTGGTCAATTCCAAACTGGGTATAGCCTACCGAACCAGCTATGCACTCACGCCCTCAGCCAGGCTTGCCATTGCCCTTGGCATACTCCTGCCCACACTTACTTATGGTGTTGTTATATTTACCTCCACATGCAAATCTAGTTTTCAAAAGTGGGATGTCACATATAACAACATATGTCGATATGCATCCTCCTCTCATAGACTGAAACACCGCTGTATTCTATATTCAGACCTTGGATGGCTTCCTCCCTTTGAGACTAGGCTTCATGCTTATGGCTCTGTCATTGACAATATTATCCTACAACAAGTTCCCAAACCCTTGGCCAACCTCTTCCAAAATCTGACACCTTGCTATTGGCTGCGGTCTGCTGACCATGCCCCAGTAGTCGTCCCCAGACATAACACCTCCAAAGGAGCATGTGCTTTTCCCTGTCATGCCCCCCTTTACTGGAACACCCTCCCACTAGTTCTACATCAATCCACATCCCACAAGTCCTTTAAAAAAGGGTTACGTAACCATCTCAGCACTTCTTGCAAGTGCTCCTGTTTCAAACCACCCTAGCTCACAGTTACCCTCCTAGCATTACCTTTCCTGCCTCTTATTTTACCATGCCATATGCTAAGCACTTTTTTCTACCTGTCTTGACCTACCTCCTCATCTTGCCTCATCCTAAACCCCATTTCCGACCTCTCTACAGCTATCTCTCCTACTCTTATTCCTCCCTTGACTCCCCATTTTTTATTACCGATTGAATACTGCTATATTTACTAATTGCTTCTTTTTTCCTCAATTTTGGTTTTATGTTGTAGCCTCATAACTTGAACTGTTTTTTCATATCTCTTTCTTTACTGTAAATGCACCTACTTTGTCAGTATCTACGCTTTTCGGTAATATATTGTCAAATACGTCAAACCAATTTTGCAATGTCTTTGCTTGTATTTCTCATTCTGTACTCTCCTGGGTCATGCCTGAAAGTAGTCATTGCTACGGCTAGTGCACTTACCCGGTTAACAAAAACTAAATAAAAAAAAATGGTGGAGCAGAACAGAAACAGTCCATGCTGCAAGAAAGGCAGGTTAGATAAACTACATTTCCACTATTACTCTGCATATCTCCCCACAACTAGTTACAGTTTTCAATTGTGCTCCCTCTGCGCTTGTGGCAATGGCAGAAATGGAGCGTTTAGCCAGCAGCCTGGGCGGGACTTGAGCATAGAAACACAAAGTCCCCCCATGCAAACTAATTATGTCTGCAAGCAGGCAGACCTTAAAGAGACAGTACGCAGACGCTCTAAAAGCACTCGCTGCAGCACCAGCAAACGGCTGTAATGCTGAACACCACCCAGACTGGGAGCACTTAGGCAAGCTCCTGGAAGACTTTTGGGAACCCCCATTTGCAGGGGAAGGGTTACACCTGTAATTAGGATCTCACACAGGTCTGCTAGGAAGGATGTTCTTTTTTTTCTTTCATCTCATTAAAGGCAATACCATGACACTTTCCTTGGATCACAGCATCCTGCTTTTGAAGTGAAAGAGGGTTATCTCCTGCACATTTTATTTACCTCTGTTTCCTTTGGTTAGTTAACTATGGGAAATACCCTTTGATCAGCTATCCACAATTTTTCTGACAAGTACTTGTCAGTTTCCTGGCAAGCAAGCTGGCCTTCAGGTCAAAGGATGGTCACACATTTTTAAAAATCCAATCTCTGTATGTCCCCTTGAATTAACACTGGTATTCTTGTGGTATGCAAATATACAAAGAATTACATAAAAAAAAACCTATATACAGTATGGTATATATATATATATATAGAGAGAGAGAGATCAGAATTATATCTACAAATAAGGACTGTCAATTCGGTAGCTCACCACATCCCCTACCCCAAAGAAGGTCAGCAGCCCTCCCAACCTGCTCGCTCAGGTCCCACTTCTCTACACTCTCTCCCTCCCTCCCTCCCTCCCAGTCACCAGTGCTATTCTACTTTAATAGAGATGGCATTGGCATAGTCCTCCACTTACATCCCCAGCCAGCCACCATCTGAAAGGCATTCATGATTCTGCATACTGTAGAAACATCTGTTCCTACAGCATGAGCAACTGTGAATGCCTGTCAGACAGCAGCTGGCTAAAGAGGTGAGTGGAGGGCTGTGCCAACTGCCATTTCTACTGAAGTAGAATGGCATCAGTGACCAGGTGGGGGGGTGCAGAGAAGTGGGACCTGAGCAGGCAGGTAGGAGGGGGGCTGCTGACCTTCCAAGGACAGGGGTCACATGCCATTGGGGCTACTATATGTGTCCATTGTCTACACTATCAGCAGTTTGGAGGATAGGGGGCCACTAGACCACCAGAACAGGGGTATGCTTCTTACTCAGACAGGCTACCCAGTGGGATGCCGCTAGACCATCAGGCAGCCAGTCAGGGGGAGGTTCACACCAATGCACAGAAATAAGGGCAGGGGTTTGGCAGTGTTACAGAGTACTGCCATGGTGGCTGTTTTGCACTGCCAAAACTTTTGAATCTACCACTGTGCCCATTATGCATGGGGGAATCCCCTATTTGCATAGGAACAGTGGTATATTCTGTGCAGTCATGCTGTCAGGTTTGCATGGTGCACTGGGGACCTTTCACTATGGCCCCTGCCCTGCCGGCTGGTGCTATTCATGGTTAGTGCAACACTAACCCAGATAGTACTGCACTAACTAATTGAATAAAAGGGTCATAATGTCCTAATTCCCATGTACTGTGCATTAGTTAGGCTGCACTTGGAGTATTGTTGGTAGTTTTGGACCCCACAAGGAAAGGGGAAAATCTAAATCATTGACAGGGTGCAGCAGAGGGCTTCAGGATATTTATTTATTTATTTGGTTTTTGTTTACCGGGTAAGTACACTAGACAACAATTTTGCCTATATTCAGGCACGACCCAGGAGAGTACAGACTGGGGAGACCAGAGTCAACATTAAAGAGTATTCCATGATGCAGCATGAGGTGAGAACAAACATTTGAACAGTATACAGCCAGGTACAGTCATTATCAGTGATGACAAAGAGAAACAGATAACATTACATTAATTATTTTCATCTGATGATACATCAATGACTAAATTGAAATGACAAACAGCAAACAAAACTTAAATGAAGTAGCATTATAACAATAGGATTTCTGCTAGATCTGGGAAACTTTCAGATTCTGGAGACCAGCAGGAAATCAGTAAGTTCCATAGGGAGGAGAAAATGCTAGGAGAGAGGCTCAAGTTACAGCACAAGAGCAACAGTCGGATTCTAATAGGTGTGCCCAAAGACCCAGTTTAAAGGCCTTGTGGGATTTGGAGAGTTTGATGTGGAAGGGAATGGAGTTCCAGGAATGGGGGGCAGACATGGCGAAGGAGCGTTCTTTTTTTGTGAGATATCTTGGAATTTCAAGTTGGGTTTGAGCAGATGCCCTGAGGAGGTATGCTTTGGAGGGCTGAGTTAATAGTTCAGCAAGGTATTTAGGGAACCCCATTCTGATCATATTATCAATTGTACAGCCTGCAGAATAGTGTCTGAGCGAGTCTGGGGAGAGCCAATTTGAGAGGAATGTCTGGAAAACACTATAAAGATAGACTGTCAGAATTTAACATCCTCACTTATGAAAGAAGGAGGATATGAGGGATAGAATTTTGGTTTGCAAAGACACCAGTTATCTCACTCTCATTAAATCCCTTCACCTACTGTAAAACTAAAATATTGAACCATAATGACCAGAGCCACTCTTTACAGTTATGGGAGAGCAAGTTAAAAACATTGAACTGAGGGGACTTTACTTCAATTAGAGGGTGGTGGATGTCTGGAATAGCCTACTGGCTAGGGTGGTTGGGAGCACATAAATAGAGCCATTTAGATCCACACTGAATTTGAATTTGCTAAATATGTATGGCAACATCTGTTAAGAAGTGGAGATAGTCACCTTGGACCCTATTCGCAAAGCGGGAGTTACATGTCATGTAGCACAGGTGTGGAGGCAGATATGCAGGCTATATGGGTCAGTAGAACAATATAAAGTAGGGCTAACCAGAAAAATACATCAATACCCACTATGGTAAATGTTATGAAAAACTTTATTGTAGAAATACATACAACAATAGCAGAGATCCCCACCCCCAACATTTCACACCAATACTTGCACTTTTTCAAGGGACACTGGGTATTTTGCCACATGTATAACACCTGAACACACTGCACACGTGACACAGGTGCGCATCTTTTCGGAGACCCACAACACGCATGCCTATGTATGTAGGCCCCCACCATGCATGCATAATCATACGTATGACCACATAGTATTGTGCAGGACACATCTTGCACTACACAGCAGGTATAGCAGCTGTAAATACAGGTATGCACCCCAACCCCCAAGAATGGCAATGGACACAGCCATTGGACAAATACACAGTTTATTTCACAGGTGGCACTGGTACCCAGCCAGACATGCCTTCCCCAGTGGCAGAGCAACACAGAAGGAAAACAAAAATGTCCAGAGTCCACCAATGTCCATGCCACACAACCCATCTACACATTACATGTGATGTCCGCCAGTGCCCCAAACCTATGGCACAGTGCACAGGGCAGGCAGTTGGGTACCTGCAGCCCATATGTATAGCTGACATGCATGTCCATAGCATCCTGCTACTACACCTTTAAGGTCTGGATAATGGTCACCCCATAGTAGACCCCCCTCCTTCCTTGTGCACAGCATTGTGCATAAATACACAGTTGGTACACACCATAGTGGCCACCTCCTTCTCCATGGTGCATGCTGCAGTGGGATACATGTTTCCGTCTCGTGTAGTTGCATGGCCCAGTACACACCCTTACTGGGGCATATCAGGCCCACTGGTGCAGAGGGCCCCTAAGGGTTTTTGGACTTATTCCATCTTTCAGATTCTTGGGTTATTATGTTCTTATGACATACATTCCTTGCAGTTAGCTATGGTGCTTACAACTGGCTAAACAGACATGCTCCTCTAAGTAAGTCTTCCCCACAAAACATTGTGCCTGTGTCCCCAGTGCTCTGTTCCTAATCCCTTTCTCTGGGTGTTATTCTTTTTGGTTTTGTGTTGACTCTCCCTGTTGTACAGCAGGACCTTCTCTCTCTCTCTCTAGTCCCACGTAGGTGCTCTGTCATATCCCTTGCTACAGCATCTATCTCCTAGGTCTTATGTTACCATTCCTTGGTATCTTGTGGTACCTCCTCCCTCTCTTCAGTCCCATATCAGGGCTTCCTGATGCCCAGCAGTTACCCCTTTCCCTCTACTCAGTTCCACATTCTTGCTTTCTGGTGTCCACCAGTATCTCTTTTCTCTCTCTCTGATCTCATATTGGCACTGACTGGTGTCCAGTGGTACAGCACCACCTCAGTGCAGTGCTGGAGCTCCCTGTTCTCAAAATGCCAGCATGCTCCAAAGTAGCAGTCGCATAAGATCCTAGAGCACCAGGACCAAGTATTAGTAGCAGGCAGAGTAAAACAAAGGAGTGACAGCAGCAGGATCCAGTGAGAGGACCTTGCAGCATCAGTAGAAAGAGAAACCGGGGGAGCAGCAACAGACCAGATGGACAGGAGGGTATTGAGAGTACACTGCAGTAGAAGGATTCATTTCTGTTTTTTAGTTTTTGTCTGGTAACAAAACACTGAGCTGAAGCTCATTTCCAGGTGCATTCTAAGAGCACAGGGAGGTTGTGTGGCTTGCTTAGGGTCACACAGTTATGTAAGTTAGAGTTATGAGTTTCAAACTAAGGCCTGCTGTATCTCCAGATTCCCGGCCTGATGCTGTAACCCCTAGGCTAAACCTCCTCCTTATTCAGACTTAAGCCATGGTACTAAGAGGTCATGGTAGAGATGTTTGTTCCTTACAATAAAAATAATAATATATAATTGGGGCTCATTAAAACTGTCATTGTTTTTTACCCTTGCTGACATTTAACATTTTTCATATAGCTATTTCTTTTACATAATGCATGCTTCCAAAATTCAGCTGCTCACAACCCTGACATTTCAGCGTCATCTGCCAGTTCTCCCATAATCCCTCCAGTGGTGATCCCAACAGCATGGTGCCCAAGAGTGCCTGCAGCCACCATTTAGATATTAACATGTTTGTTTCTTGCCCAGTCTTCTTTCCCCAGCCCTCCATCCACCCACATGACACACAAATCTAAATGCCAGCTGTGAGTATTCAGTGTGCCTCTGTTGGGAGTGCAAGATCTCTGCTCCTCCAGTGGGGGTCACTGCAGTGGCACAACATGCCACAACACTCCCCATACAGGGAAGTAGTGGTGTGCAAAGTATCAAAAATTCACTTTGAGAATTAAATGGCAAAGTTCCACTACTTTGTGAAGTTAATCCACCATTAGAATTGCATGTTTGCTGTAAAGAGTCAATGTCACAAAGCTGTAAATGAGAACTTCGAAGTTGACCACCCAGGCAAAGTTCTCTGAAAGTAGGCAATGTACCATGCAACTGCAGGTCACATGGTACTGAAATGACCTGTATGCCGTGAGGAGGCTGTGCTCAAAGACAGAGTGGGAGATAAGACTGTCCCTGTGCTTATGCAAGTAAAGCAACCTTCTAAATCCTTTAAAATAAAGCTACCTGACTCTAAACCACTCACAGCTAGTGGTTTGCAATCAGTGGTTAAACTGGAAATGATAAGGTGGAGGAACTCTCACATCTAAATTTCTAGGTGGTGTAACTGTCACTTCTAGGTGGTGGAACTCTCCTACAGTAGTCAATGCAGAAAGATGTCAGAGGTGGTGGAACTGTAATATAACTTTTTAAGAGGTCCTGGAACTGAGTTCCTGTGGGTCCCTGCACAATTTCACCCTTGTGTACAACGCTGTTGAAATTCACTCTGTGAAAAACATCCATGAATTCTGGAAAATTTGCAAAGCTGAGAACCACAATTCACATTATTATTCGCCAGGTGAACTGGCCAAACTTGAATGGGAATGGCCAATTTGCAGGCAAATTCCAATGTGAATTGCATGCTACACCTCCCAACCCAAAAATGATAAAACCAAGATACCCTTCCCACCCACCCGGCTTGTACCTTCTCCTCCTAGCACCCCACCACGGTAAAATGCTATTGCATGTGCTGCTCTGCTTGAAAAAGTCATCTCTCCCTCCACCTGTGCACCAAACACACTCCACCCCCCCACCACCAAAGTCCCATGGATATACTATGGTATCCCTAAACTCAGGATCCTGACTCGTGGGATACCAACCCCACTGGCTCAAAATCCATACTCCTCAATCAATCAGATACCTGAAAATACGATTTGGAGCATCTGATTGAAAAATACAAAAGGCAAATCAGGGAAATTCTCCCCCCAAGTGGGGTGCTCTGCCCCATTACACCCCCATAACTAAAATAACTAACTCCGAGGGGGAGCAGACCTTGGAGTTACAAAAAATGAGTTATGAGGGTACAATCTTTAAACATTTTACTGGACGTAATGCGGATAGAACCCTTACCTCCCAGAGCATGCTGACCGAACTACCAGTGATTTAATCCTCAACACCACCGGGGCAACTCAGCCAGCCTCCCGATTCCTCCAGCATTTCATTCCTATCGACAGAGTAAGGTAGCAAGCCATTGCATCTGCTACCTTACCCCTGTAAATGTCCATCAGGTTTCATACTGCTGAGATGCTCACTGTCTGGATACTGAACCTGTCGGGCAATACTGAATGGGCAGGTTAGTGCTGGGATAGTGAGCCTCAGCAAACCATAAGGGTACCAGTCCCACTGTCTATAGTAATCAGCACACCCAGTCCCCCTGACCCCACCCATCCCCCTCTGGTCCCCACACCCCTCACCAGCACCCACAAATCAATGGAACAAGAAAGTGGTCCCCTGGTGCAGGGCACCTGCTCTGCTCAGTGTTTGCAAATGAATAAATGACTGAATGGTGATGTCTTTGCTCCAAGTAAAGTGAAAGGATTAATTTTTTCGACCAGCTCAGCAGAGACAGCAGCATTTTGTTGGGGCAGAGGGGACAGGAGGAAGGAGGGTACCAGAGAAGGATGGGAGGGGAAGAGTCATGTTTTATATCATTTTTGGGTGGGGGAGGGAGGTGGTTGTTACAGCACATTGGATGGGGGAGGTTTTGTTAAAATTTTAGTTAAAAAATAATCCACTGGTGAAGCTGATGCATCTGTCATGGAATTCACGAATTTCAGGAATTGTGAATTTCTACAGATTCGCACCTGCTTTGCCAGTTTATTAAAATTTTACATCTTTATTCAAAACTTGTCCTAGTGTGCCTTGTGAAACATAGAAACATAGACTTTGTTGGCAGATACTGACTGCTTGACCCCAATCTGACTCTTTTTTTCCTGCCTATACTTACACCTCAGACCCTATCTGATATCCGGGTCCTTCCCCCACCTCCACCCATTCCCCAACTAAGATTCCATTGTGCCTATCCCATGCCAGCATGAAGCCCACCACTGTTTTACTCCCTCTACCTCCATTGTAAGACTGTTCCAGGCATGCACCGCTCTTTCAGTGAAGAAATACTTCCCCACATCCCTTCTCCTGTGAAAAATACTCCACTCCTGTACCTTGTTCAACCCCATGAGGTATTTATAGGTCTCTATCATATCCTCCCTCTCCCTCCTCTCCTCCAGGGTATACATATTGAGATCCCTTAGTCTCTCCTCATAGGGCTTCTGATGCAGCCCCTGCACCATTTTAGTTGCCCTCCTCTGGACTGCCTCCATCCTGTCTATTTACATCTTGAGATGTGGTCACCAGAACTAGACACAGTACTTTCGGTGGGGTATCGCCAATGATCTATATAGTGCTAGCCCTACCTGCCTCCTTCTGCTGGAGATACCCCTTCCAATGCACCCCAGCATCCCACTGGACCTACCTACAGCCTTGTTGCAATGCCTCTCCAAACTGAGGTCATCAGATATGAATGCCTCCAGGTTTCTGTCTAGTTTGGTGATCATCAATATCTCTCCCCCATATTATACTCTGCCTTTGGGTTTCTGTGCCCTAGGTGCATGATTTTTCACTTTTTAGCATTGAAACTCTCCTGTTATACCCTTGACCACTTCTTGAGCTTTCTCTGATCTCTGCACATTCTCTCTGCCTTCTCTGAGGTGTCCACCTTATTGCATATTTTAGTGTCATCTGCAAACAGGCATAGCTTTCCTTCTAGCTCTTCTGAAATTTCAATTATAAGGACATTAAAGAGGACTGGGCCTATTACTGAGCCCTGAGGTACCCTACTGGTCACTTTTCCCTCCCCAAGTGAATTCTGCTTAACATTATCCTGTATCACCTATCCATCAACCAATTCTGTACCAGTTTGTCACCTTAGGACCCACCCCCAAACTGCCCAGTTTCCTAATGAACCTTCTGTGTGACACAATATCAAAGGACTTGCTGAAGTCTAAGTGGGCCACATCGACCGCCCCACCCTAAAGTGTCTGACCAGTCTACAGTTGCCAGCCTCCTCCCTACTACCACTTTTATGAAGTGGGGCTACATCTGCCTTTCTCCAGTCCTCTGGAACCACTTCTATTTGCAGTGTGTTGTTGAATAGGGCTTTCAGAGCTGCAGCCAGTACCTACTGGAGTTCCCTCAGCACCATTGGGTGTACCCTCTCTGGCCACATACTGTAGCTGTGTCCACTTTCAGATTTGCAAGTTCTTCCAATACTCTCTCCTCTGTAAATGGATTTGTGTCCACCTCCATCCCACCGTTGTTCCTGCTGTTTTTATGCAGTCCATCCCATCCCCCTTCCACCGTGAAGACTGAATAGAAATATCTGTTCAGGATATCTACTTTTTCCAGATCCTCCTCTGCGCAGTTCCCCATGCATTTTTTAATCACACAATCCCCCCACTTGTCTTCCTTTTCTAACTTATGTGCCTAAAATGGTATTGTACCCTTTTGAGCTTTTGCACTACTTCTCCTTGCTTTCCCTGCTTCCCTCTGCCATTCCTGGTACTCTTCCCTATTGTCTTCCCGCTGTGTCTCTTTGTGCCTTCTGAATGTTTGAATGTTACAGTACCCTTTTGGCCTTGCCTTTTTAGCCACTTCCCTTGAGAACCATAGTAGTCTCTTCTGCTCACTTTTTTGCACAGAGGTTTGTCCCCTTCACTATGCCATCCCTTAATTTGGCCAACTGTTCCTTCACCCCACTGCCTATTTCCCCTGAATATGGAGAAACAAACCCATACGCTCTCGGTAGCGAGTGGGTGCTAAGTCGAAAGAGGGGGACAAGCAAACAAACAATAGCAGAACAAAATGGTAATACTAAATGCATGCTGAAAATAAACAAGCATTTGTCAATGCCGAATGTTGTCTCGCTGGCATTGGCATTTGTAGTGCAAGAGTTAGAGATGCATAATAGGAAAGGCAGTGAAGTATTGAACTGATGTAAGCCTTACCCCCACCCTGAAGAGACACATTTTCAACATAGGCATTTTGGGACCTCCCCTCATGAACAGTGGCACTGTGATTTTGTTAATCTGTCCCAAAAGTTGATTTCCCACAGTGACCAGCCATTCTGTGCTACAGGTGTGAAAACACATTTTGGGCAGGATGTGAAAAATGACAGCTGTACTGTTTATAAGGAGGTGTGAAAAAATGCCAGTGTTGAAAATCTGGCTTGACAATATTGCACATTTACTAAGTTACAAGGGTGCGTGTAAACTGTGCAATGCATGCTTGTAACACAGTCATTTTATGGACTTTCATCACCAAATTTTCAACATATGCATTTTAGGACCTCTGCTCATGAAGTGTCTCACTGTCATTTTGTCAAACTGTCCCAAAAACTGATTTCGCACAGCGACTGCGCTATTCTGCATCGGAAGTGCGAAAACACATTTTGGCCAGGATATGTATGTAAAATGACAGCTATACTGTTGATAAAGAGGTGTGAAAAAATGCCAATGTTGAAAATCTGGAGTGAAAATATTACAAATTCATGAAGTTACGAGCGTGCGTGGAAACTGCACAATATACGCTTGTAAAACAGTCATTTTGGGAATTTTTTTTCACCAAATTTGCAATATAGGCTTTTTGAGAGCCCACCTCATGAACAGTGGCACTGTCATTTTATTAATGGGTCCCGAAAGGTGATAGCACGTAGTGACCACGAAATCACCTTTCGGGACCGAATAATGCCATGACTGTGACTAAATTCATGAGGAGGGGCCCCGATAACCCCATGTTGAAAATTTGGTGCCAACATTCCTAAAAATGCCCGAGATATGCACCAAAGCTGAAAAAACCCTATTTATGCTATTATACAGCTTATCGGTATTTCTTCAGTTCGCGGTCGGCTTTGAAGAGTGTAGACGTGTTCCCAGTCCAACGAAGAGCATCACCTGGACTCCAAAGATAAGTATGGGGTGAAAGGGGGAGTGGGGAAGTGGGGTGCGCAGAGAGTGGCTGGGAGGAGCAGGACAGACCGCAAGGAACCATTTTCTTCTTTTACAGGTTTAAAAAAAAAAAAAAATCACGGGACTTTTTTTACTGGGCATTTGGCTTGCAGCTGGGGTGGGCACTCATGCCACCTGACTGTTGGGGGCTAACTGATGGGGATTGAGCACCCTCGGCACATACTGAAGGGGGGACCAGAGACCGCTTTTCTCTTTACAGGTTTAAAAAAAAAGGTTACGGATGGTTTTGTTTTACAGGAGCATTTGGCATGCTGGGGTGGGCTTCCAGCATGCCACCTAATGTTTGGGGGCTAGTCGATGGGGATTGGGCACCGTTACGGCACATACGAAGGGGGCAAGTTCAAGGAGTTGGGCACCCCTCAGCACACAACAAATGAGGGCATTATGCCGCCGGGCGGAGTGGACTCTCCGGCGGCACATGAAATGGGTTAGGGCATGCCGACAGGGGGATTGGGCACCCCCGAACTTCAGCATTGTGGCAGGTGGTGGCGGCAGTCACTGCCACCATGTTTGATTCACCAGTAAAGGCACGTCGGAAGGTGCCGCTGCATGACGAGCTTGGCTCTAGTTGCAGCAGACCTTTTCTTTGATCCGGTGGCCACATTACGTGTTGCTGGTGTCAGTGCCTGCAGTTGCCTCATTGGGGAATGAGGGTTGCACCTACTGATGAGTGCCCTGCATCCGTCCACAGTAACCGCTCCTCCAAATCTGCTACTACTGCAATATGTTGGCTTCGCAAGCACGAGCCAACATAAAGAGTTAGAATCGATGTTTCAACCATTGGTTCTTTCAGAATTATCTAAAAGAGAAAAAAGAAAACTCCTTTTTTCTCTTTTAGATAATTCCTGAAGAAGACCTATGGTCAAAACATCAATTCTAACTCTATTTTCTATTTTCAGCGTGCATTTATAATATTACTCTTTTGTTCCGCTTTTATTTGTTTGCTTGTCCTCCTCTTTTGACTTCCCATTTTTTTTTGTTTTCAGACCACATGCTGATGCAGTACCTTGTTTCTTTGTTCCTACAAATAAAGACAGCACTCTTGATGAGAAAAAATACAAAAGTGCTTACAGATTTGTGATAACCAACCACAATTTAATTACTCTGAACTTGCAGCACAAAGCCCCAGTGCTTCACATCCCAAGCCTGATGCTTCATTAGGTTCTATGTGATAACGGTGATTGCGGAATAGCGCTGGCCATTTGGACAAGGGGTACATTGCTGAAAATAAATAATGGCGATGTACACCTGCAGCGACTACATAACCAGTGACGGTTTTCTGTTATGTGGTGGGTGACCCCATACCACCCTACTTAAGGATTCTCAATTCCAGGGGGGTGCATTTTGGGGAGGGTGTAAAACTTAAAAAAAACAAACTGGACCCAACGCAAAAAGTAATGATGCTCAGAACTGAACCCGGCACCCTCCCAACTCCAGCCTACCACCCTACCCACCACGTAACACGGCCAGCTCGGCAGCCGACTGCCACACTACACCCCACATACCTCCCTTCCGTCCATCTTGCGGCATGGTCCCTACCCCCACGCATGCATGTATGTACACCTAGAGCCTGTCACCCTGATCGCCCAACCCTTTCCTGTCACTACCCTGCCAGGTAGCCCAGAACACAGGTGTCATGACTGAGTCGCCCTTTTTGCAGACACTCAGTTACGGTCACTGTGTTCACTGGACCTACCGGGCCATAACGTCATACGCGTAATAGCTTACTACATTATAGCTAACCCGAAATAGCGCTGTCTAGGATAATTGTACAATACCCTTTGTCTTGATGCTGTAGCCATAAGTCATAAATTGATTAAGTGTCCCTAAGTGCCAGAGTGAATCCCTGTAGTTGTAACTCACTGGCAGATAGTGAGATGAAGTATGGGGTGGAATTCTGTTTGGAGTTTTGAAATCTGCTTGTCATAAGTCCCTCTTCAGATCTTTTGAGAAAATGCTTGGATTGGGGACTGGCAGTCCAGACAACGAAAGATATTTTTGGTCTTAGACGTTTATTCCCAAGCTATCTTTTGTTGAGCAAACTATATATAATGGCCCAAAAAGTGCGCAATAGCAGGAACAAGCACAAGTCCATTGCGCCCATGCGCAAGAGGTGTGATATTCAAAAACTGAGCTGGCCAAACTGCGCCTACAGCTGATGACTGAATATCGCACCACCTGCGCCATAGCACAACTAGGGAGGGGAAGCTGAGCAGATCAGATGCGCCATAGCGCAACAAGGGATGTTCAGCTGAGCAGTCCAGAGGTGCCATAGCGCAACCACGGATGCCCCCCAGCAGCAGGGTGGCAATGCAACTGCACAACCAGGGAGGTAGAGGCCCACCACCCATGCCACAGATGGGCAGAGGAACACACAGCAGAACAGACATCGTCCCCCCACACCCCATGCACTGCACAACTGGGGGAGGGCTGGAATAACCACTGGCCCATGGAGACAAGCAACCAAGCCACAGCCGGGCCATGGTGCCCCATCACACACCCCCCCAGCAAGCTGTGACTGGCACACAAGGAGGGCTGACCACCCCATGCCACACCATCCCCCCAATGCAGAGCACACCCTGCACTGTGACCCCCAGACACCCTGCCCAGGAGCAGCGTTCACCACTGCTGGAAACCTCATGCATGACACCACCCCCACTGTGACAATGCAACCCTGTGCACCACAGAACCATGCAAGGCAGCCCCACCATGAGTACCCATCAGTGGGTGGCAGCACACAGCGATGCAATGACGGCATACATAGTGCCACCATGCACAGTCCCCCCGAGGTACTGCTGAGAGACCAACCATGCATCAGCACACGAGGTACCCCACATGGGACAGAGCATGCCCCGGACCCCACCACCAGTGGTACAGCACCCTGCACACTCTCCCAATGACACACCCTGACCCAGCACTGGCCCAGCACTGGCCACAACAGCCAGTGCAGACACCCACAGTGGTGCGTGGAAGCATGCACCACAGCGGATGCCACACAGTGCATGGACAGACACCCACCCATACCCAAGTGCACAACAACACAGGGACGCAGTAGCGGGGCAACCAAGCCCCCAGCGTGGGCCCATGTAAACTGTGTACACACAACCTGCAGTCCTCCATGGCACAGGAGTGCCAGCCACCCTGCGCAGGCACTGTGGACCTGTATGCCACCAGCATTTGCCCGGAGCACAAGTCACAGACAGTGGTGCACATCCCCTGCAACACACACAAGCCACAGCATGGAGGTGGGTCAACAACTGTGGAGGCCACAGTGTCACCCAAGGCTGACATGCACCACACCAGTGACAGGAGGCAACCCAGCATTGTGATGGGTACAGTGGCTGCTCTGCATGGACAGCCACCACTGACATGCCAGCAGATTGTGCAGGTCACAGACATGCATAGGTGTCAGCTGCACAAGCCATGGATGGGCTGACAGGGGGCATCATGGACACAGAGCATGCACCATGGACCACTGCACACAGTCATCCAGTGCACAGGGCACAACACACACACCACGGACACTGACTGATAGCTACCCCCACACCATAGTCACCTCCCCACGAACACACACACATACCCATGACGGCACCACCCAGATGCCATGCACACCACTGCAGTTGAGCACCTATAGCCCGCTGCAAATCAGAGACCACCACAGTATGCATATCAAAAGATCTGTATTCAAACAAAATATCAAAGTGAACTATATACAATAATATATATAAAGTTGGGGGGGAGGGCCACAGACAAGGTGGGGGTGGGTAAGAGCAGGGGTGAACAAATGGGACAGGAAAGGAGGGGTGTGAGGGTGGGTCCAGGGGGAGTAGGGGATATCAGGGGCAGAGGGACTGTCAACGGGAGCCCCGTTCCCCACTCTGGCTGCTCCTCCGCCGGTGCCTCCTGAGGACCCCAATCTGGTCAATCCTTTGTAGTATTTCCAAGGACTCCCTTGCCACGTGCAGGATCTCCTGCAACACCTCCCTGATGTCAATCAGCTGGCAGACACCTAGGACAAGGGAGCACAGTCAATAGGTGTGAATGCACAGCCCCATACAGCTCACCCACTGTGCATGGCATACGGCCATGGGACATGCCTCTGTGATGGTGTGTGACCACCCACAGTGATCACGTCCACATGACCTGCCCACCCAGGTGCATGCAGCCATGCAGAACGCTGCACACACACACTGGCCAAGTCACGCACAGCACCACCGTGGCCGTTTAGTGACATGGCTATGTGGTGCAAAGGCAGTGGCACAGCCATGTACCCGGTGCACACATGGACCACCATCGACATGCTCCCAGACATGCATTGCCACTGGACAGTGCTGACTGTAACAAGTTGCATGCATGGCAGTGGTGTCAATGGATGTTGGCCATGCCCCGCTGTCCACCCTGTTACACAGCATGCAATAGTAATCATGGAGGTATGGCACTCACCATCATCGAGCCAGTCCCTCGGGCGCTGTGGACCGTCACCCCGCTTTGCCTCCCTGTCCTCTTGGTGGTGCCGCAGCTCACGTGCCAGGCACCGCTCCTCCAGCCCTGTGGTGCAAACATGGAGAGAGGAACATCAGTACAATCATGTAGCAAAGGCCCCCCTGCCCCCAGGTGTGTGCCGTCCAACCCAGCCAGACCAACCCACCCCACACCCTGATAACACCACCACAGCCAACACCGAACGGTCCCTCCCCCATGTGCTGGACACATACAATCGTGATACCCATATGGAAGATAAAAGTGTGTTGACGTAACACCTACCTGGCTGTGGCACTGTGCCCCCCCTTGCATGTGCCCGCAGGCGGGCTAGCAGGTCTGGCTCCCTCCGCCGCAGGTCGCCATACCTGTGGTGGCACTGCTCTGCTGTCTGCCCCATTCCAGTGGCCTCCTCAAGTGCAATGGCCACCTCCTCTACACCTGGCTCCTGGACCTGTCCAGGGGTGCCTCCCCAAACAGTGGTCCATGGTGTGGCTCCACTATGGCCACCAGGTTGGCCAGTTCTACCTGGCTCCATTGTGCAGCCCTCCTGCTCGCCATTCTCCTAGCTCAGTCTGCAAAAATGGCGCTCTGCAGTGCGGCTCCCTACATGCAGATGCTGCGCAGTACAGCGCTACCATTCCCTATCGCGCTGTCACCAAACAGCACGATAGTGGTGCACCCATGCCTGACGCATGGCGCCTAGGGGGCAAAGGTTGGGCACAGGGTCAAGGGGCTCTGGTGCACAGACAGGCACAGCGCCATTGGAACCCATTGCATGTAGCGCGATTGGCTGCCTGTGTGCTACCTCCAGTAGTGGCCTACCGCGCTGTTGCCCCAGTGTGCCTATGATGGCCCAGTGCCACAGCGCCATGTAGGTCAACATCGCTGTAGCACCACTGGCACAATGGTGGCCATGCCCTGCATTGCTTCCCGTGCACAGCACATCAGCAGTGCGGCAGATGCCTGCGTCAGCAACCCAGGCGTGCGCAGTGAGGTGTGTACTGCGCATGTCACAGAACTGCGCCCTTGGCTCAGCACGTTCAACACAACTGCGCAAAGCGCAACAGCACAATATTCAGTAGTCATATGCAAAACAGCTAATCAGCAATTCAATGGCGCAGCACTGCAATTTGCATCCACTCAAAGTTGAGCCTCGCCTCATTTGCATGGGCTGCGCTATAAAAGTGCGACATTGGGCTGCACTGGCCATAGTCGGTTACTGCAGTCTATTGGTGAGTTGCATGCTGTTTGGGAGTGTGGACTGTGGATTTAGGGACATGCATGGGACTGCACAGTCATAGGTAATAACTGTCATTCTTACAGGCTAAAAAATGACCGAGCGAGTTGTGGGAGAGGAGGAGGAACACAGTGGTGGGAGGAGGAGGAGGCCTAATTTTACCAAGGCCAAGACCGATGCCCTGTTTGATGCCTACCTGGATCAGGAGCCGCTTCTCAGCGGATGGCAGAGAACACCTCAAGCCCGTGCTGCTGCATGGGAGGAGGCGGCACGTGCAGTGAACCTGCATGGCAGCCACCAGCGCTCCGTGCAGGAGTGCAAGAAAAAGATGGGCACAGACAGGAGGAGGATAAAGGAGAAGGTGGCTGCCATCAGGGCAGCATGAGCTGCGACAGGTGGGGGACAGGCAGAGGTGGTACACCTGACCCCATAGGAGGAGAGGGTTGCTGGAAGCATGCAGTGTTGTGCCATTGAGGGTGTTCCGGGTGGTGGCTTCCAGATGGGTGGTAGCCCATCACTGCATGGTAGGTCATGGTCTGTCTATGGGGGGGGCAGGGTAGGTCACATGCAGTAATGCGACTTTGTTTTCCCTTACAGATCCTGAGCATCTGCATGGGTCAGCGGTGGTGGGCCTGTCCACTGAGGACAGTCAGCTGGAGATGGAGGAGGGCCCATCCTGCTCCACAGGTATACGTGGCTCAGTGCGACAGTGGGCCTGCCTGGCTGGCCACACTGATGTTGTTGGAACAGGTGCAGAGGAAGCCCTGCCCATGTCCCAGCGTGCCAGCATCCAAGGATGCCAGCATGCTGTGACTCGGGCCAGTGCCGGGTCCATCACCAATGATGATGTCGCTAACGGCATGGGCAGTGACACGTGTGTGCCATGGGATGCCCACACAGCAGGTAACATCGTGGCCATGGCTGTGGGTGGTGCTGCCGTGGAGGCCTGCGTGTCAGCACAGTCCCAGCCTGTGCCTGTCAGCACCAGTGAGGCAGCACTGGTGTGTGTTCAGGACAGTGGGACTGTTGCAGCCACTGCAGTGGCACCACTGAGCCCTGGGGAGCAGCAGCCAGAGGGGCAGCATCAGCAGTCAGCCAATGGGCTTGGGGGTACAGGGTCAAGCGGCGGTGTCTGTGCACTGCCTGTGGACATACCCAGACCTGGTCCTGGTGTGCAGCGCCCACCCTCAAGGGGTACTGAGCATCAGGGCTGCGCACACCCTGAGGGACAGGATGCCGAGAAGGCAGATGACCTCTTGGACGAGCACACCCACCTACTGAAAGCATCAGTCCAGCAGCAGATGCGGCTTGCGACATCAGTGGATGCACTGCGTGCGGCTCTGGAGCAGGCAGAGGAGCATTGCAGCAGAGACACCACTCTGATCCTGGCAGGGATGGACCCATTGCGGGAGGATGTGACCGCTGCCATTGACAGGCAGACACAGGCATTCACTGCTGTCATGGCCACAATGGGCACACAGTCATATGCCCATGCATTGCAGACACCACGCAGTGCACTGTCCACCTCCCCATTCCCGGCATCATGCGACACCCTCCCTGTCGACACTGGGTTCAGCTGTGGGCATCCTGAGCATGCCTGGTGCAGGCATGTTCGGTTTGCTGCAGAACCCTGTGCGAGCACAGTCGCGTTCACGTAGTAGAACCCTTGGGGGACCATCGGTGCCACTCCATGAGGCCAGTGGTCAGCCTGTCAGTGCTGGCGGGTCTCAGCGGGACTGCCCATGCATCCGTGGCAGCCAGGGCACTGTGTCGTGTGACTGACCTGTCTCCCAACGTGGCTACTGTCTGGTGCTGCCCTGTGTGCATTGTGTCTTTCAGTGGGCAGTGCACAGGTGGGTACCCGGCCCTGCATGTGGACACACAATCCATCTGCACACCCTCCCGCCTGCTGTCCACAGTTGCGTGTGCATGATGATGCCTGCATTGCACTGTACACCAATGTGCAATGGTGCTCAGCATCTGACACACGCACATGGACAGGCAGTGGGTGTGGTGGTCTGTGGACATGTGTGTGGCTAGGGGTGGCATTCTGGGTCGGTGTGCCTCCTACCCTTTGTGCATGTTTGGTGCATTGTGTGTGTGTGTGTGTCCATCCATGTGGCATGTTAGACCTCACCCATCCCTAGTTGTGTGTGTGTGGTTCCATGCCCTGCCACTTCCCTTGACGGCATGCACCCCTGGTGTGTGTCCATGCGTGTTTGTGGGTTGTGCCTTAGCCACTGTTGGCTGCACATGGCCTCATGACTTACCTGGTTGGCTGAAGTGCTCCTCTGTGATGGTGTCCCGGTGCAGCTGTGCCAGCCGGAGCAGTCGGGGGTCCTGTCACCCAAGGGGGCTGCCCATCACCATCGCCACTGGCATCCTCATCGTCCCCATCGCTGTCCCCCTCTTTGACCTGTACAGCTATCCCACATTCATTGGCCATGTTGTGCAGGATGCAACAGGCCAGGAATAGCCTGCAGGCCTTTGAGGGGCTGTACTGTAGGGCACCGCCAGAGGTGTCCAGGCAATGGAAACGTGCCTTCAGCATCCCAAACACCCGCTCAATGACATTACGTGTGGTGGCATGTGCCTCATTGTAGCGTTGCTGTGATGGGGTCGTGGGCCACCGGTAGGGTGTGAGCAGCCAGGGACAGAGTGGGTATCCACTGTCACGTGTGTGTAGAGGGTGGAGGTTAGTTTGGTGATCAGCATCGCCCTGTCCTGGGCCATGTAGGCCACTACCCATGTCACCTCTGACCATGCCCTCCCAGGCCCTATGATTGTCCATGTGGTTTGCATACTCACCCACTAGGTGGCCAGTGGGGATATCCCCACTCTTGAATCTGTGGCACAGTGCCAACTGGTGCTAGATGAAGGCACCCTGTGCTCCCCCAGAGAGCGTGGCACAGACATTGATTATGCGCCCACTGGCATCGCACACCACCTTGCAGTTGATGCTGGCATAGCCCTTGCGATTGATGTATGCAGCCCCCTCGGGGCCAGGTGGTGTGTGGATGGCCACATGGGTGCAGTCTATTGCCCCTAGCATGCCAGGCATACGTGCTACCCTGTGGAACGCCTGTATGTTTGCTGTGCACTCCGCCAGTGTGCTGGAGAAATGGATGTACTCAGCAGCATGTAGCAGCAGTGTGCTGAGGAATTGGGTGATGTGGCATGACGTGGCTGACTGGATTATGCCTGTGGTGTCCCCAGTTGGTCTCTGGAAGGTACCCGTGGTGAGCAAGTACATGCAAGCTGTCACTTTGGTCTCCACTGACAGGGCATGGCTCCGTTGTGTGGGTGCCTGCATCACATCACTGCACAGCTCACAGAGCCACCTCAGAATTTCCCGATTCAGGCAGTACTGGCCCACAATCTCGTAGTCACTGCACAGCTCGAGCTGGTGCGGGCTCGGTACTGCCTGTTGGGGCATACCACCAACGGGCCCTTCCACGGCCACGCCCTGCTGCCCACCTTCCTACCCCTCATAACGGCCTCCTCTGAAGGTGGCACTGGCCATGTTCCCGGCTTGTGTTCACCCCCCCTGGAAGCTGTTACTGTATTCCCCCCCCACTGTCCTCACTGCTACTTCCCCTGCACCGGGAACACCTGCCTGTGCTTTTCTCACTGCTGTGTGGTGTACCTCCCCCTTCTGCACTGTCTCCCCACACCTTCCCCTGTGGCTGTTGCTTCCAGGTGCCCTTTTCTGCCTGGCCCTGTATGTCCCTGCTGCCCAGTGTATCCTGCTGTATTTTACTCTCATGTGGCTTCCCTGTAGCGTTCTTGTGCCTCTCTCTTGCTCCCTTTTATTTTGGCTCATTTCCGCTATGGCGCAACTTCCATTTGCTCCCCTATTGCGCATGGCGCAAGTTGTTGAATATCGCACTGTGCCATTTATGCATGGTTCCTCCCCCTTCAGTTGCGCATGCCTTCGTTATCATTGTGCTGTTGCTCAGCGTGATTTGGGGGGCGCAACTGCCTCCTGCTGAATATCGCAGAATGGTGCATTTTCGCACTTGCACAGGCGCAACCCTATTGCGCATGGCTCAATCTTTTGAATATCTGGGCCAATATGTTTAAAATAGGGAGCTTTTAACAGAATTGAAGGCTGAAATTTTGTTGGTTTGCTTTTATAATTTTTAAGATTAATACGAAAGCACTTATTCTTGAAGATGTGGATGATGATTTTTATACAAGTGTGAAATAGTATCTCAGTATGTAACATACATTGTGGTTTAATGGCTTTTTAAATGTGTTATGTTGTAATGTTTTTTAACCGATCGACAATAAAACTAAAATATATATATATATATCCAGGTCACCATCCGCCATGATGGCCCCCAGGTCTAGAATTTTATTGTCAAGACTCCTTGCATTTGTACACACATATCAGTTTCCATATCTTTTTTCAACTTCTGTTCCCATCCCCCCCCCCTTGTAGTAGTAGTAGAGTTTATTTTGGGCACCCTTACCTGTAGGCTCAGAGTACCCTTACAAAATATGAAACAAACAGCATTAGAAACATAAAACTCATAATACAATGCATATAAAATCAATAAATACAACCCTTTAAAATTACATACAGGCTAATTCCTAAGCTGTCAAGCAGCTTAAATATATTCCTCAGACCCCAAAGACCTGTAAGAAGAGGAATGTTTTAAGATGTTTTTTAAATACCTCTAGGGAAAGCACCTCACAGAGGTACCCCAGCAATGAGTTACAAAGGACCGGGTGGCCACCTCGAATGCCCAGTCTCCAGAAGATTTCAATCTCGCTCAAGGGACCTCTAGGAGGGCCTCCCCTGCCAATCTAAGAAAGTGACTCGGGGTGTAAGGATGCAAAAGCTCCTTCAGGTAGCATGGACCAAACCAGGGGCGTCATGCAACCAGAAATTTTGGAAGGACACGAAATCATAATTTCTCTAGGGGGGGTCTGGGGGCATGCTCCCCGAGAACATTTTGAAAAATTGAGGTCAAATGGTGCATTTTGGTGACTTTTAGAAGGCCAGGAAGCTTTTCCTTAACATACTAAATGCAGTCACAATGATACTTTTTTTTCTTTGTTCAGTCTGTAACAGTGACCGCTTGTATTTTCAAAGCAGTTTTGTAAAAACTGAACTGAAATGGTGCGTTTTGGTGGCTTTTACCATACAGTGAATCAGTTAGCTATTTACAATCCATTCCTAACTGATTAATTACCTGCTAAAAGCCAGAAATGCATCATTTAAATAGTCAAATTATTAAAGTCATCTACTATAAATGTTTTGCATGAAAAATAATGACACAGGTCATCTGTTCTTGCTGATACTTTGTGTAACTTTTTCCATGTATTATTTACATACTGTATATGCAATGGGGATGACGATAAACAGAGTATGATGAATCCATTTATTTGAGTAACTGTGTGTATAAATTTCATTTATACACACAGTTATTATATCACGCTCCACCACTTGTGAGGTTACTTGAGGTCAATGGCAACTTCACAAGATAACCACTTTATCACACAGTCACCCCCCGCATATCCCTTATTCATGCAATAGGCATGGCAGGGTATTAAATAGCTAGTATAGCACAGCATAATGCTATTCAGTATCAGAGGGTGGTGCTATCCATTTTCCGAACTGTATAGCACTAGACTGCTAAACATTTTTTATGGTTTTTATTCAAGTTTACACTTACAAAACCATTAAAAACAAAGTATTTTTCATTTTGCTAACCAGTCTGTGCCATACACTATGCATTTTTGCAGCTGATTAGCACTTTCACATGTAAAACTGCTAATCAATTTTTTTTGATTATTTAATACCCTACAGGGACACAAAACCCATTTAATAAATCAATTTATCTGCACAGCCATTGAATAAATCAAATTTATCTATGCAGTAGTGATTTAATCACCATTTATCCACACATTATTTATGTCATTATCATTTATCTGCATAGTAGTGATGTCATGTATTCCTGTATTCAAATGCAAATAACTTTCAAACGAAGAATGATACCATAGTACTGTGAGAATGAAAGGTGTTCAGCAGAAATATATTTACAAAATGAGTGGTGTTTCATTTATAGTTACCTTTTATTTTTTTTATAATTTGGAAAAAATAGCAGAAAATTCAATTTTGTTCACTTTTTGCAAGAAATAAATGCAAATAACTTTAAAACAACAAAAAAATGACAGCATGGTACTTTGAGCACACAAGTTGTTCAACACAAAGCTATCTACAAAATGAGTGGTGTTTCATTTAACAGCAACCACTGTGCTAGTTGGAAAGTTGACAAAAAGTCACACAACCTATCATTTAAAAACATCAAAAGCAAATGTCCCTGCAGTGGCAGAAAGCATCCCATATTGTATAAAGGAAATATACAATGGTAAGCTGTCAGATAAATTATTTATCTGCACCAGTGCTGTTTGACCTCGGAAGTCTGGACCATACCTCTCATCTTATCATGTCAGCACTTGTCTTTAAATTGCAAGCAAACTGTCTGAATGTGTAGCACATTCTTAATCAGTATACAAATAGTAGGTTTCCTATGCTTAGTGCAAAGTATGTTTCAATAAAAGTTACATTTTTATTATGAAACTGCAAACAACTCAGAAAAACTGCGAACAGGCATGACAGAGACCATGATGAGCAATGCAAGGCAGAAACAAATGTAGGTGGAAATACTCCATCACATTTGGGCTGGCAGTATAGTCTAGAGGTTAGAGGAATGAGGTGTGAATGAGCGTGATACATCCAGCAGACCAGACCTGAGTTTGATTCTCACAAGCTTCATTTGCATACTGTGTGACTCTAAGCAAGTCACTTAACCGCCCAGTGCTCCCAGGTCACCCCTGAAAACAGGCACTTGTGCCTAGTGGGCCTTACCCAGTTACAAAAGACTAAAATAAAAAATAAATAAACATCAGTACCACCTCCTCCCTACCAACAGGCCCTCCAAACGAAGTACTGCAAACAGAGCAAGCCAGCTTGCAATACACTATACTTAGTATTGCTAACAAAAGTAAAACTGTCAGAACAGCATTCTAAAGGATCATACTAATTAATATTACTTGTAAAACTCCTACTGCCCTGGGGGGGATAACCCACTCCAAGTCACACATCCTGCAGGCTCTCAAACCAGAGCAAGCCTAATAACAACAAATTAATACCTTTACTAATAACCCTCCAACACTGACAAATAACAAGGGTGGTATTCGTGATAACATCACACCCAGATGAGTGACCTCCTCTTGCAAACCCTCCAAACAGAAACAGATGAATGACAATAAAATACAACATAGACTGACAACCCAGAGGTGGGGGTGGATGAAATAACCTACCCCAGACAATAATCACACTCCTAACAGTCATTGTGGTTTGAAATCACAGAAAGAGCAGAACCAAACCACACAAAAACACGTATCCTGGATTTTAGGGGGGCAGACTTTGGGAAAATGGGGAGATGCTTGAAAGAGGCATTAAGGGGAATGGGACAGGAATCAGGGATTGAGGAACAGTGGGCAGTATTTAAAATGGGGATTATAAGAACAACAGAATTATGCATTAAGCAGGTTAGCAAGAGGAAAAGAAAGAGGAGACCATTATGGTTTTCCAAAGAGGTAGCAAAGAAAGTGAAAGCCAAAAAGATTGCATTCAGGCAGTACAAAAAGACACAGGCAGAAGGGGATAGGGAGAGTACCAGGAGAAACAAAGGAGGCAGGAAGTAGTAAGGAAGCCAAAGCTCAGACAGAAGAACACATTGCAAAATCAGTGGTTAAAGGGGACAAACCTTTTCAGGTACATAAGTGAAAAAGAAGGACAAAGGAGGGATAGTGAGACTGAAGGGGAGGATGGGAGCCGTGGAGGATGACAACAGTAAAGCTGACATATTGAACAGGTATTTCTGCTCAGTCTTTACTAAGGAAGAGGGGGTAATGGGTCTGAAGGGAGTACAAGGGTGAGAATGATGCAGAAATGGACACAAGTCCCTTTACACGAGAAAGGGTCCTGAAGGAACTGGAAGTAATAAGAGCTGATAAAGCAATGGGGCCAGATGGGGTGCACCCCAGGGTCCTTAAAGAACTAAGAGAGTGGTGGCTGAACCTCTGGCTATCCTGTTCAGCCAATCACTGGAAACAGGGAGGTACCCAAAGACTGGAGAACAGCAGATGTAGTCCCCTTATACAAAAGTGGGAACAAAGAGGAAGCAGGGAACTACAGACCAGTCAGCCTCACTCGGTAGTGGGAAAGATCATGGAAGCACTACTGAAGGGAGATTGGTGGAACATCTGGTTGTCAATGGACTACAGGACCCAAGGCAGCATGGTTTCACCAGGGGAGGTCATGTCAGACCAACCTCATTGAATTTTTGACTGGGTGACTAGGAGGTGGATCAGGAGGGCAGTGGACATGGCCTATCTGGACTTCAGCAAGGCCTTGACACTGTGCCACATAGAAGACTATTACACAAACTGGGGAATATGGGTGGGCAGGACAGTTGTGGTGGGTAGGTAACTGGCTGGGTGGCAGGACACAGAGGGTGGTGGTAAATGGCTGTCACTCCACAGAGGGAAGAGTGACCAGTGGGTACCACAGGGATCAGTGCTGGGACCGGTCCTATTCAACATCTTCATCAGTGACATTGCACAGGATCTAGAAGGCAGAATTTCACTGTTTGCTGATGACACAAAGCTCTGTAACAGAGTAGACACACCAGAGGGTGTAGACAGAATGAGAAGGACCTGCAGAAACTTGAAGAATGGTCAAGGGTTTGGCAGTTGAAATTCAATGCAAAGAAGTGCAAGATAATGCATATGGGGCACAAAACCCTGGCACAATATATCAGTTGGGGGTGAGGATATAGCATGCACCAAGCAGGAAAGGGATCTTGGGGTTGTCATCTCTGATGACCTCAAGGTAGGGAAACAGTGTGACAAGGCATCAGGTAAAGCAAATAGGATGCTGGGATGTATAGGCAGGGGCATCACCAGCAGGAAAAGGGAGGTCATAATTCCGCTATACAAGACACTAGTGAGGCCCCACCTGGAGTACAGTGTACAGTTCTGGAGACCATACCTACGTAAGGACACAGACAGGGTAGAGAAGGTTCAGAGGAGGGCAACAAAGATTGTGCATGGGTTGCATCACAAGTCCTATGAAGACAGTTTGAAGGAACTGAACATGTACTCCTGGAGGAGAGGAGGAGAGAGGGATATGATAGAGACATACAAGTATCTTACAGGGAGGAACAGGGTGCAGGAAAACACTATTTTAAGTGAAAAGATGTTTCAGGACTAGAGGGCATGGGATGAAGTTGGAGGGAGGACGATTCAGAGGAAACATGAGAAAGAATTTCTTCACAGAACGGGTGGTGGACAAGTGGAACACCCTGCCAGAGGAAGTGGTGGGAGCTGAAACAATCACGGGATTTAAGAATGCATGGGATAGACATAAAGGAATTCTAGAGGTCAGGGGTAAGGGGAAATAGACTTCTAGGAAAACAAACTGAACTTACAAGCTCAAATGGGCAGACTAGGTGGGCCATAGGCCCTTATCTGCCGACACTGTCTATGTATCTATGTATCTATGTATCTATGAACAAGAGCCAACTTTTCTTTTTTGGGGGGAGGGGGGCTTATCTATGCAAACAACCAGAAGTCACTTGAACTACAGTGAAAGCTAATGATTTAAGGGGGGAAGGTGTTGCGCTGCCCCTCTGAGTCAGCACCAATACACGCACAATCGACCTCTTGCAAAGTGCATCCACAGCCTGCCCAATAACAATGAATAAATTATTACAGTTTATTACTAATAATAATAAAACAAACAAACCCACCTACTGTGTTTAACCCTTACCCTACTGAACTTCTGCTTCTGCATGAACATCTGCCCCACTTTGATTGGCTTGTCCATAGTGGCAGGTGGTCAGCTCCTCTGCCTGCCTCTCAGCACCACAGGGCATCCCCGGCAGATCAAGCTGTGGTGAATGTGGCACAGTTCACTCCTGCTGCTCCAGCTGAGTACGGGATTCTTTCATTCCTGAAAACCAAACTTTTACAGCTTTCTGTTGGTGTCTGGGGTTGTCCAACGGTCGTGTCCCTCTGTGTCCACTACACTGAACCCAGGAGAACTTTTATCACTAGTATTCCCTCTGATTCTCTTGCTCCCCAGACCCCACAACTGCTCAGCTCGTGGCATAGACCACTGTCTTTTTGCAGATGCTGGAGGCTGATCTGCATTGGTCACTTCCACTAAGTATGTTGCTTTGTTCGGGGGGGGCATCCATTACTTCTGTTGCTCTGGGTCCCAGCACTGTGGCACCTGCCACTTTCCCAGTGGGACTGCACAGTCCAGTGATACCCCAACACCATGTCCAAGTATCCCAGGTGTATGGTGCTACCCCAACACACCCTGCCTCATGCCCAAGTATCTGTGGCATTCAGAGGCAGCCCCTCCAGCACCCCATCCCCATCCAAGTATCCCTGTTGGCCACTGATAGCGACAACTCTCACCATTTCCCCCCCAGACACACACACGCACCTTGACTGGCCACTAAGTGGGAGCTTTGTGTAAAGCACTTTTATGGCATGGCGGTATGGAGAGCCTCTGTGTGTCCCTAAAGTCCATCAGCCCCGACAGCCACCCTATATCAGCCCCCAAGAGCCACTGTGTATTGGCCCCTTATGTCTACAAAATCTTCTGAAGATAATTATGTGGGCTGCAGTTGTTACTGTCAGTGAGAACCCTGGATCCCTGTTGCTCATTATATATTATCTTTAATAAGGAGACATGCCAAGAAAGAAAAGTCAAAATACAGCATGGCAGAGTTACAAAAAAAATGGCATAGTTTTGTGTTCCATGAGTATTTCTGCCTACACTCCAAAGCTAATAATTGAATTCCTCAAATCAAATTCAGGTTAAGTTACAATTTATCTCTGAGTTTTCAGGGAAAAGGAACGAAAGCTAACCATTCAAAGGAGACACTAGCATGTCTGATGCAACTTTTTTCCTTTTCTCAAGTGATGGATGTATGAGTAGAGTTTCATTTCCTTTCCTTTCCATGATGCTTCAGAAAGTAAACGAAACAAAACTCTGCTCACATGTCCATCACGTGAGAAAAGGAAAAACAAAACCTGAAAGTCGGAAGGGGAGGGGGAGCGGATTGGCAATTTGGAGAAGAGGTACCTGCAAAAAAAGGGGGACGGAGAACACATTCCAGGTGGACACCACTCCTCAGCCTTCCAAACGCAGAAATCCTTTTCTGTGGGCCGACGCTGGCTCATCAAGTAGTTGATGGACACTGGGCACAGCTCGGAAGAATTAGGCTTGTTATCTTACCCACTCTGCCCCATCCCCCTGTCACATACAACGTCCTCCAAGAACAGAGCCCTTTTACAAGCCAACCCAGACCAACGAATGAAGACATTCGGACTCACCCACCTCCTATTGCTGCTGGTACTGCTAGTACTCCTCTCCTGGTAAATAGTGGCGGCACATACACACCCACAGCCTCACTCAATAACATGGCCCACCACAGGTGAATGTTTACCCTTCTTAGTTGCAGTTTTGTTTAGTTTTTCTCATACCAGTCTTCTCATCAGTCTGTCCTCCTTGAGCGCACAGAGTAAGATGGTGCCTGAAAATCCACTCTTTGATGCGTGGTGGTGTCAACAGATCCCTGCCCCCACCACTTATGACTTCAAAAAAGTCAATATTGTTTTAGACCGTGTGATTTTCTGGAAAATAAAATACATTTACGGGTATTTTATACTAGTTTTGAGCAGTGATATTGGGAGGGCACATGCCCCCTCGGGCCCTATGGGTATGACGCCACTGGACCCAACCCATGTTTGTTTATTTGTTTATTGAATAGAATCAGAATTACAATCCTTTGAGTCATAGACTCTTTTGCAAAGGCTCCACATCAGTTACAAAGAATTGAGGAAATACATTTACAGTAAAAAGGAAACATATACAAATAGTATTAGTGTAACAGTACAGGGCTATGCAGTCATAGCTTATCTTATTTAGATGGTGACAGTAGCTGGTGGCATATGAGATGTCCCTTATCAGAGAAGTGCAGAATGCAGTTGCGTAGGATCTAGACTGACCCCGAGTAAGATATCTGGGCAGTGGAGAGGGAGTGAAGGGACTAGAGGGGGGTTGGCCCCAGAAGAAAGGGGGGGTTATCTATAACCATATAGGTCAAAAGACCTATTTTAAAGGTGATGATGCACTAGTGCACTGGCAGCCAATGCAGTTCTTGTAGCACTGGTGTAATATGACCGAACCCAGAAAGTCTCATCGGCAGCAGCAGCAGTGGCAGTAGCAGCAGGCGGCAGAGCAGCAGCAGGTACAGCAGCAGCAGCAGCAGCAGCAGCAGCAGCAGGCAGCGGCAGGCAGCAAGTAGCAGCAAGGCAGGCGGCAGCAGCAGCAGCACAGCAGCAGCGTTGCAGCAGCGCGCCGCAGCAGTAGCGGCAGCAGCAGCAGCAGCGTTGTCGCAGCAGCGGCAGCTTGCGCAGCAGCAGAAACAGTAGCAGCAGCAGCAGCAGCAGCAGTAGCAGCGCAGCAGTAGTGGCAGTAGCAGCAGCGTTGCGGCAGCAGCAGCAGCAGCAGCAGTGTTGGCGCAGCAGCAGCACAGCAGCAGCACCAGCAGCACTAGCAGCAGCAATCAGCAGCAGCAGCAGCAGCAGCAGCAACACTAGCAGCAGCAGCAGCAGCAGCAGTGGCAGCAGCAGAGTAGTAGCAGCAGTGTTAAATTGTAGCATGTTGCAGCAGTAGCAGCAGCAGCAGTAGCAGTAGCAGCAGGCAGCAGCAGAGTAGCAGGAGTAACAGCAGAGCAGTAGTAGTGCAGTGGCAGCAGCAACAGCAGCAGTAGGGTAGCAGCAGCAGCAGTAGTAGTAGTAGCAGCAGCAGTGAGCAGTACCAGCAGCAGCAGTAGCTAGTAGCAGCAGTAGCAGCAGCAGTAAAGTAGTAGTAGTAGCAGCAGTAGTGGCAGCAGTAGTAGTAGTAGCAGCAGCAGTAGTAGAAGTAGTGGTGGTAGTAGTAAACAGCAGCAACAGTAGTAGTAGCAGTAGCAGTAGTAGTAGTAATAGAGTTTGCTTGTACAGGGCAGCCTTCCCCAAAGGCTCAGGGCACCCTTAAACATAAAAATACACACAAAACAGACATTAGACACACAAAACAGTGCAGCACAATCAACATAAAATCCATAAAATGTCCATACCCACTAAAAATCTAAAGACAGACTAATTTCTGAACTGTTTGGTAATCCTTTAACTATATCAGTGGTTATATTAGGTCCCAAAGGCCTGCTCAAACAGGAAGGTGTTTAACCATTTCTTAAAGATCTCTACTGAGGATGCCTTCCAAAGGCACCCCGGCAACAAATTCCAGCAGACCGGGGCTGCTACTTCAAATGCCAGGTCCCCAGAAGATTTTAATCTTGCCTGGGGGACCTCCAGGAGGGCCTCTCCAGCTGACCTGAGAGAGCGAGATGGAGTGTAGGGATGCAGAAGCTCCTTTAGTTAGCCTGGACCAAAACCATGTAGGGCCTTATAGGTCAGATGACCTACTTTAAAGGTGATGCACCCACACACTGACAGTCAATGCAGTTCATGCAGCACCAGTGTAATATGACTGAACCTCAAGTGTCCAGTCAACAACTGGGCTGCAGCATTCTGCAAAAGCTGCAGGTGCTACACAGCACCTTCTCTGACCCCAAGGTAGATTGTGTTACAGTAGTCTAGCCTTGAGGTAACGAAAGTATGTACCAGCATGGCCAGATCATCAGCGGGGGGGAGGGATAAGGGACTTAATTTGGGTGATGTTCTGGAGATGGTAAAACCCAGTCCGGACAACAGCCGACACCTGATCATCAATTGTCAGATCGTTATCCAGAACAATGCCCACATTTTTCACCTTTATGGAGGCCTCTGGTTTGGTGGGGCCGATAAACAGCCCTAATCTATCACCAGAGGTCCCCACTCCTCCCATTCGACCCAGTTCAATGACCAGTACCTCAGTCTTCCCTGGGTTAAGTCCCAGCCAGTTCGACATTGTCCAAGCCCAGATCTCAGCCAAGCACTCATTTAGCACATCGACCACTTCTGATCTTCCAGGTGCAAATGACAGGTAGAACTGAGTGTCATCAGCATAGCAATGAAAACTCAGCTCATGTCTGCCTTATCACCTTGCACAGAGGTAGTATGTACACTGCGAACAATGTGGAGGAGAGGACAGAACCTTGGGGAACTCCACAAGGCAGGTTCATTGGGGCTGAGGAATAATTCCCCAGTACCACCCTCTGAGAGCTACCCCAGAGAAAGGACTCAAACCAGCTGTTGACTTTACCAATGACTCCTCTACATACTCCCTCTGTCTGTCCAATAACACCACATGGTCCACAGTGTCAAACACTGAAGACAGATCAAGGAGAATGAGAATCATTCCCTCTCCTCTATCCCTCACCCAGAGCAGGTCTTTAAGCACCCTAACCAACATGGTCTCCATGCAATGCAAGGCCCTAAATCCAGACTGGAAAGGTTTGTAGATATGTAAGTCCATTAGGTGACGCTTGAGCTGTTCCATGACCACCTTCTCAAGATCCTTCCACTAAAATGGGAGGTTCGAGATAGGCTGGTAATTTGCCAAGACATTGGGGTCCAATTATGTTTTTTTTCAGCAGGGGCTTAACCAGAACCTGTTTAAGAGACTCCAGAAAAACCCTGGCTGACAAGGAACTCCCGACAATTTTGGCAAACACCGGACCCAGAACCTCAACGCAGCCTACCAGTAGCCATGTTGGGCCCAGGTCAAGGTCGCAGAACATTGGTCTAAGCCCAGAGATCACCCCATGGACCTCCACTGTCATCACCAGCCAGACCTCTCCACAAGGCGACCGAGTGCATCTGCCCACCTGAATGCCACCACTGTTGGAGGATAGTATTCTGCTAAGAGAAATCCCAGCCCTTACAGAGGAAACTGTCAGAGAAGAACAAAGCAAACTCCTTATACTTGTGAGCTGAAGCTGCTCTAAAGAGTACCAGACAGGCAGGATGGGGCCTGATGGGATTCATCCCAGAATTCTAAAAGAACTAAGCGTAGAACTGGTGACACCACTGACTACCCTCTTTAACAAATCATGGGAGGATGGGGCGGTACCCGAGGACTGGAGGAGGGCAGATGTGATTCCCCTTCACAAAAGTGGGAACAAGGCAGAAGCAAGAAACTACAGACCTGTTAGTTTAACCTCAGTGGTAGGGAAAATTATGGAATCACTTCTGAAGGAAAGAATTGTCGAGTATCTAGAGGCCAGAGGGGCACAGGACCCAAGGCAGCATGGATTCACAGCGGGAAGGTCTTGCCAGACAAATCTGATAGATTTCTTTGACTGGGTGACCAAAGCAGTAGATCAGGGAGGGGCTGTGGGCATGGCCTACCTAGACTTTAGCAAGGCATTTGACACAGTCCCACACAAACGATTAATATACAAGTTAGCCAGCCTGGGAGTGGGTCCCAAGATGACAGCCTGTAAAAGAACTGGCTGGAGAATAGGACACAGAGAGTAATAGTAAATGGAGTCCACTCTGAAGAAAGGGGTTACTAGTGGGTACACAGGGTTCAGATAGACCAGTCCTCTTCAATGTCTTTATAAGAGACATTGCAGAGGGACTGAAGGAAAGTATGTCTCTTTGCAGATGACACAAAGATCTGCAACAGAGTTGATACACAAGGTGGGGTGGAAAGGATGAGAAGGGACTTGGCAAGGTTAGAGGAATGGTCAAATGTATGGCAGCTTAGATTCAGTGCTAAGAAGTGCAAGGTAATGCACTTGGGAAACAAAACCCAGGGAAGAGTACACAATGGGGGTGAGATACTAACAGCAACAAAAATGGAAAGGGACCTGGGGGTAGTCATATCAGATGACCTAAAGGTGGGCAAGCAATGTGAGAGGGCAGCATGGAGGGCTGGGAGGATACTGGGATGCATAGGAAGAGGCATCATCAGTAGAAAACAGGAAGTTATTATCCCTCTGTACAGACAGCTGGTGAGACCCCATCTGGAGTACTGTGTGCAGTTCTGGAGACCCAATCTCCGCAAAGACATAGACAGGATGGAAGCTGTCCAGAGGAGGGCAACTAAATGGTACAGGGTCTGCACTGAAGACATATGAAGAGAGACTTAAGTAGCTTAATATGTATAGCCTTGAGGAAAGGAGGAGAGAGGGACATGATAGAAACTTTCAAGTACCTCAAGGAATCAACAAAGTCCAAGAGGGTAGAATCTTTCAAAAAGAGGTGTGCAAGAACAAGAGGCACAATTTGAAGATGGGGGCAGCTCAGAGGTAATTTAAGGAAGTATTTTTTCACAGAGAGGGTTATGGATGCATGGAACGAAGCCTGAGGGAGGTGTGGAGTCAAAAACAGTGGTGAAATTCAAGCATGCATGGGACAGTCATAAGGCAATTCTAGGGGGTGGGGGTAGGAAGAAGTAGGCTGCTGGTTAACTAGGATCTTCAGCTTATCCATTAGGTAGGGAAATGGGCAGACTAGGTGGGCCAAGTGGTCCTTATCTGCCGTCAAATTCTATGTTTCTGTGTAATAGCCTGTCTACAACCCAGATGAGCTGAGCAGGTCAGTTTTTCCCTGGCTGCAATCATCCCGGACATAAAAGATGCCTTTTTCTGGATGATTGCATTCTGATACTCATCATGATGAGAAGTCAGAACCAGCTTGTCCTCTGCAGACCTGGTCTTCCTCCAATGCCTCGCCAGTCTCTGCCACTGAGTCTTCAACATTCTCAGCTCCCCATCAAACCATGGCGAGCCAAGGCGAGAAACCATGGGGCATACACGGATTGGCACCAGGTGGTCCAGAGACTCAATGACAGCCCTATTATATGCCACCACAGCAATCTCTGGGCCATTGGCACAAGCCTCAAACACAGACAAAATGTCCAGTTCTTCCATCAGTCTGTCTGGTTGTAAACCTTTCAAAGGCGGAAATGAACTATTTCCACAGGAAAAGGGATATTTGGGGGGGGAGCTCTGAAGCTGAACCTGATGGTGCAATGGTCCGACCAAATGACCGGATCAATCTCAATGATGTCAGTTTTGAGCCCAAGGGAGAACACCAGATCAAGCACATGGCCAGAGTGATTGGTCATCAGGGAAAGGCGTACAGCCTCCATGTTTAACAGGAATTCTCTGGCCCCAGATGATGCCTCGTCATCCACCCAGTTGTTGAAATCAACGAGAACAAGCCACCTCAATGACTCCAACACCCTCTCAGCAACAACGGCCAACATCTCCTGCAGGAAACTCTGGTCCCACCCAGGTGGCCGATACCCCAGGAGAATCCTGAACTCCACTCCGGGACCCCTTCGCACCGCCATGCACTCAAAAGAGCTGGTGTTCCTCATTGGTTGCACCACCGGGCCCATCTCCGACTTGCTCACCCCCAAGCCTGAAATCCTTCCTCTGGCAGTGAATCATGGTAAACCCAGACAGAACTGATGCCTCTAGCACAGGGCCCAAAGCATCCCCCAGACAGGTCTCTGTGATGCAAGCCAGGTCAATGGACGCAACAAGCTCCAACATTATAGCGGTCTTCTTCACCATTGACCTGACTTTGCACAACATTACCCGAAGAGGTTGAAAGGCCCGTCCCTCAGCTACCTGCCCTCATAGTCTGGAGGATTCCCTGGGCAAGGAGACAAGACACAGGGGACCCCGCTCCGACTGCCTCCTCAACCCAGGGCATCTCCTAGTCCCCACCACTCAAATCTGCTCCCCCCCCTTCCCGGCTGTATCTACCTTCCTGCCCCCCCCCCCATACTCCTCCTTGCAATACCCAACCCCTTACATTTTCGGACAACTGTGGCTTCAAGGTGTGGTTGCAGAAGTGACGAGGGCTTTAACATAAAGGAGGAGTAACATATCCCTGGGACCTGAATCAGAAAACTTATCTCCAAAAAGTACAAATACTACCACTACAACCTTTTGAAACAAATTCAATAAATCACACATACACCACACACTTACTCACTCACTCACTCACTCACTCACTCACTCACTCACCACTCATCAAAACACTCACTTCAATAGCTTAAAAATAACCCCCAACCTACCCAGAACACAAACAGTGAGGCAATGCTATAACTTTACAGGGGAGTCCACAGTTCAAATGAGGTAGTCACTATAAATTCATAAATTAATGTCCAGGTGCTCTCTTCCTCATAGAGCCACCTTTCAAGTTCTTCCAGAGCAAAGGATATTAAGTCTAATAGAGGCAATATCTTAAGCAAGGGAGCACAACCAACAGAAAGTCACCAGATTTTTTCCCAGTCCTCCAAATTCAGGCAACCTTGGGACTCTGACTCCCAAGGATTGCCTCTTCACAACTTAACAGATCAATCAGGTCCTTGGCCCCTCTCACTGGTTGATACCCACTCTGAAACACCCCCTACCCCCAGAGTCCAGTTCCTTGAATTTGACTGAGAATTCACCAATATAACTTCCCAGCAAACAATCTTTCATGGTACTGATTGAAAATAATATGGACTATCTCATACCCTCACTCATCAAAACAGTCCACAGTCCCATAGACCAGACACAAAAAAGAGAAAATTGCTTTAGGGCACAGAAATCTAAGGTGCTTTCTCATTGTAGCACTCCCCTCATTTCCAGCAACTCAAAAGTACAGCATGGAGTTCAGGGCCATCCAGGACAGGAAAACACCACCTCCTGAGACCTCTACTCACCTAGTAACCCAGAAGATGTGCTTAATACAAGGGGACCTGGGAAATTCTATCTGGGAGTTGGGTTCCAAAGGCTTCAGCGCATAGACCCCAAAGGACCTAATACACTAGAACCTGGACAACTTCACCACCATGTCACACAGCTCACAGCTTTCCAATTTAGACAGCAGCAATTAAGTTCAAAGTTCGTTCCCAGGTAGCCTTCAGTTCCTCTCCTGATAGTCAGCAAGTCGGCCACAGGCAACACCCGAAACTCTATCGCAGCCATTCCAAAACTCTGCAGCTGCCACTCTGATGAAAACAACAGAGAATGAGCAACACTGCACTCCTATGGCTCAGATGGCTGCAGGTTAGTTCACCACCTCAACTAAACAGTAACAACCTCACTAAAAATATAAAAGCTAATCTCCTACAACTTATTCACTCTTATTCCCTCACTATGCTCCCATTATCTAACTACATCTCACTACAGAAAAGCAAACTTAAAAAACAGAAAATTGCTTTAATTAGTTTAAAAATGAGACTCCTCTCACTCTTCTCAGAGATGGCAGCCCAGCTCGGCCATTATCTTCATCACTACACAGCACTAGCTCTAGTCAACAACTGGGACACCACGTTCTGCAAAAGCTGTAGGTGCCGTATCGCACCTCCTCTGACCCAAGGTAGAGTGCATTACAGTAGTCAAGCCTCGAGGTGACAAACGCACGTACCAGTGTGGCCAGGTCATCAGGGGGAATAAGGGATTTAATTTGTGTGATGTTTCAGAGATGGTAAAAACCAGTCCAGACAACAGCCGACACCTGAGCTTTAAGTGTCAGCTCATTGTCCAAAATAACACCCAAATTCTTCATCTTAGGGGAGGTCTTCAGTTCAGTCAGACCAGTATAAAGCTCCAATCTATCCCCAGAGGCCCCCACTCCCACCCTTCGACTTGGCTCAACCAGCAGCACCTCAGTCTTCCCTGGGTTAAGTCTCATCCAGTTCAACAATGTCCAAGCTCTGATCTCAGCCAAGCAATTATTCAGCACGTCGACTGCATCAGATCTCCCAGGTGTGAAGGGCAGGTAGAACTGAGTATCATCAGAATAGCAATGAAAACTCAGCTCATTCTGCCTTATGACCTTGCCCAGGGGCAGCATATACACTGCAAACAACATGGGAGAGAGGACAGAGCCTTGGGATACTCCACAGGACAGGGCCATCGGGCCTGAGAAATAATTCCCCAGTACCACCCTCTGAGACCTGCCCCAGAGAAAGGACTTGAACCAGCTGATGACCATGCCGGTGAGTCCTACATATTCCCTCAGCCTGTCCAACAACAACCCCATGGTCCATAATGTCAAACGCTGATGATAGATCAAGGAGAATGAGAATTGATCACTCTCCTCTATCCCTCACTCTGAGCAGGTCCTTCTACACCTTAACCAGTGCAGTCTCCATGCTGTGCATAGCTCTAAATCTGGACTGGAATGGTTTTTAAATCTGGAAGTCCATCAGGTGACACTCAAGCTGTTCTGTGACCACCTTCTCAAGAATCTTCCCGAAAAAGGGGAGGTTTGAGATAGGCTGGTAATTCGTCAAGACGTCAGGGTCCAGAGATGTTTTTTTTAAACAGGGCTTCACCAGAGCCTGTTTAAGGGACTCTAGGAAGACCCCAGCTGCAAGGGAACTCCTGACAATCTCAGCAAAAACTAGAACCAGGATCCTGATGCAACTAATAAGTAATCTCATCGGGCCCGTGTCAAGGTCACAGAACATCAGTTTAAGCCCCAAGATCACCCCACAGATCTCCACAATTGTCACTGGTTGGAACTCTCCCCAGGGTGACCGAGTGCATCTGCCCACCCGAGGTTCACCACTGTTGGATGATGGTATTCTGCTTGGAGAAATCCCAGCCCTAACGGAGGACACCCTGTCTGAGAAGAACCAAACAAACTCTTCACACTTGTAAGCTGAAAAAGCTCTAATGAGTTCCAGACAAGCTGGATCTAGTAGCCTGTTTACAACCTGAAAGAGCTGAGCCAGTTGATTCTTCCCAGCTGCAATCATCCTAGACATAAAAGCTGCCTTTTTTCAGAAGATGGCATTCTGATACTCATCGTAATGAGGGTTCTATGTGATGTAGGTGAATGCGGAAGGGCAACCCGCGAAGGGCGACAGCAACCAGGCGACAACAGGAATGGCACCAACACAAATCCGGCCCACGTCAGAACGGCGACCCCAGGAAACAAAAATAAAACACTATCATACCACCACAGGGGAATGAGGAATAACGGAGGATGCACCAAAGATGACTGGACATGGATGGGACTGGCGCATGACAAGCAAGGAGTGGAAGTGGATGGCAGGCGCTAGCACACGCACACACACAACAGGACAGCGGACACGAGTGACACCAACGGTGTGGAGGGCAGGGGTGCGGGGGGTAGAGAGACATGGACGGGCACACATGGGGGGCTGCGAGGCCAGCAGGACAATGACAGCTGTGGCTGGCCATGGCAATGCTGGGGGGGCCGTGGCACTATTGTGGGTTGGAGGTCTGGCACAGGCAGAAGGCACCTATGGCATGGGAGGCCACATGCAGGGTGGCCTGAGATGTTCAGGCAGGAGGTTCCGGTGATGGTACACAGTGCAGGGCTGTTGGCCAGGCCACCATGATGCTGGGGGTCAGGGGCCGTGTGTAAAGGACCGGCTACTGGGGTAGTGCATGGGTGGGGGGCACACAGTGGAGTGCTGCACAGGCTGGCAGGACCGGGGTACAGCACAGTGGCGGACAGGGCAGGAGGCAATGACCAGATGGAGGGGCGGTCAGGTGAGGTGGAGGGTACCCAGGTGGACTACACTTGCATCTGGAAGTTATGTGCAAGGCCCCGGAGGTAGTCTACCACACTGCGAACTCCATACTCCGCTATGATGGCCTCAATGCAGTGTGTGAGGTCCCTGTACTGCCTTTTTGACTTGATGGTCCCTGCGCTGGAGCTGAGCTGCTCACTGCACACAGCAGCAAGCCGCTGCTCCTCCATGAGGCAGTCTAAGAACCACCAGATGTTAGGGTGACAGGCAAGAGTTGTGTGTTGAATGCCCGGTGCCAGCCCTCCACTGCGTTGTTTGTCCACACCTGCCTGCTGCGCACCGGCTCATATGTGTTCCACAAGGACACAAGGAACAGTGGCCGGTGCCATGCTGTACACCCCACTGGGTGCCCTACCCATGTGTCCTCCATGTAGTCCAGCAGCGGATGCAGGAGCGCGTCATGACCCTGATAGTAGGGCGTGTCCACCAACTCCCCATAGACTGTCGCCACATCGTCCGGTGGCACAACGGTGAGTGCAAGGAGCATGCAGACCTGCAATGCACACTCCGCATCCATGGAGTAGTGCTCGAGCAGTGCCGCATTGCCCTGCACATGCCGCTACACTGCCTGGCAGAAGTGGTAGAAACAGCCCCACACAACGGTGCCCTCAAAGACAGTGGTGAAGGCACGCCAGGCAGCCCGCCCAAAATCCATGAGGGCGGACTGTGGCCAGGCACCACACAGTAGCTGATGCAGTTCTGTGAATGCCCTCAACTAGGCACGGTCCATCCATGTACACATCAGTATGTACATGGCTGGCAAGACTGAACCAGACTGCAGGCCGTGTATGGAATAGAGATGCCCAAACAGAAGTGGTGTGCTGCAAAAGGTATCATCCAGGAACCAGTCCTGGCACCCAGACAGGAATGTCAGGTCACACTGAGTGGCGAATATGAGTGTGCAGTCCCCTACAGAGCCACTGTCATATTGCAGGAACTGTGCCCCGCCAGGAGTGACAGTGTATGCCTGGGGCAGGGCAAGCTCGGCCACACTTCCAGGCATAGCGGGATAGCCCCTTGTGGCTTGACACACACGCTGCACCATGTGGTGCAGCAGGGGCATGGCAGGCAGCCTCCCAGCTATGGCATCGGTCACCCCACCGGTGGCCTGCACAATGACCTGCGTTGTGGTCTCCAGGCTCATCCGTGCGCATTCCCACACACCTGCCAGCACACCCCTGGCACCAACCTCCCCTGGATCTGGGGCGTGGATATGTGGCCATCCAGTGTACACCACATAGTCGGCAATGGTGTGTGCCCATGCTGGGCATGCATGCCTGTGGCCCTGCATGCACCTCCAGTACACTGTGCCATGTTTCTCCTTATCTCTGCTGTACATGTACCCATGGTAGGATAGAAGCTTTCTCCCCTTCTGGCTCATGAGGTAGGATGCAATGTCCATATCTCTCTCTCAGGCTGATCTAGAGTGACAGCTCTCTGTTGCACCCCATGCCCCTTTAAGGGCTTGCTGTGTGATCCTGTGGCTGTCCGCCATGCCTCCAGCCTGCCCCCAGTGCAGGCAATAGGACATGCTTCCGTCGGGTCCACCCCCTTTGCATGTCGGCCCTCGTGGCAGTTTGTTAAAATATGGCATGTGTGCCTGCAGCCGCAGAGGCGTTGTGCCGTCACAGACTTGGCCTGGCCACCAGTATTGCCCCCTGCATCTGTGCTGCTGTGGTGTTGTGGAATATGGTTCCTGTAGCAACAACGAACCCATGCACAGTTGGTGAGTTGAGCAGTCCCTCTTGCACCTGTACATGTTTCTATGATGCCTAACTGTGTTGCTGTCAGTACCGGCTGTGGGTTTGAACCCACAGCGGCTGTCCTTCAAGGTGCCGATGGCGGCGCTGTGCCAGTGCACACTATGAGAGTGGCTTGCCTGCAGCCTGCCCTCCCATGCTCTCACTGGCCGCTGGGTGGTGTCGATGTTGGGTTCGTGCGCGTGCATGCGCACACGAATGTATGGTCAGCATTTAGGCCAGTTGACCTCTTTTCCAGTCGCCCTTCATCACCAGGTACCTTAGCCACATTAGCCTTGTTAGCAGAGCCGTTGTGTGAGGAGTCCTTCCTCAGAAGCCCACATCACAGGCTACCTTAATGAGCAATCAGAACCAGCTTGTCCTCCTGTGACCTGGTCTTCCTCCGACATCTCTCTAACCTCTGACCCCTGGTTTTGAACATCTTCAGCTCACCATCAAACCAAGCTGATCCAAGGCAAGAAACCAGCAGACATATACGGATCAGCACCAGGCAATCCTGGGCCTCCATGACAGCCCTGTTATAAGCCATCACGGCGTTCCCCCGACTGTTAGCGCAAGCCTCCAGCACAGACAAAATGTTCAGTTCTGCCATCAATCCCTCTGGTCGTAACCCTCTCAAAGGGCGGAACTGAACCATTTCCACAGGGTAAGGGACATTTAGGGGGGCTTTGAAGATGAAACTGACAGTGCAATTATCCAACCAAATAACCAGATCAATCTCAATGGTGTCAATTTTGAGCCCCAGGGAGAACACCAGATAGAGCACATGCCCAGCGCAGTGGGTCTGGGCAGTGATCTCAAGAGTCAGGCCCAGAGCCTCCATGCTGGATAGGAAGTCTCTGACCCCTGACAAAGCCTCGTCATCCACCCAGGTGTTGAAGTCACCAAGAATAAGCCATCTCAGTGACTCCAGCACCCTCTCAGTGACAAAGGCTGTCAACTCCTGCAGGAAACTCTGGTCCCACCCAGGTGGACGGTAGACCAGAAGAATCCTGAACTCCACCCTGGGACTCCCAGGCACTGCCAGGCACTCAAAATAACCAGTGATCCTTACTGGGTGACCCATGAGGCACAGCTCTGACCTGAAACAAATGGCCACCACCCTCCCCTGTGCTCCTTCCTTGGGCAGTGAACTATGGTAAACCCGGCCAGGACAGACACCTCAAGCACAGGGCATGAGGCATCCCCCCGTCAAGTCTCCGTTATGTATGCCAGGTCTACTTGTCTACTACCACTGTGCTGTTTTTTTATTTTCAACCTGCACCCTAGGGGATTCCCTTATCACTGGTCCTCCCCTCTTTCTGTTATAGTCTGTGAAGAGCAGTTTATGCCTCCCATTTTATTTTCACATCCCCCTTCAGCTAGTTTCAATGTTCATCAAAGTAACATTTAAACTGTACACTGATGACTGTGGTTCCCTTTCCAGATGGATGCTGGCTATCAGTTCTGGGGCTGGCAGTATAGCCTAGAGATTAGAGTAAGGAGCTGTGAATGAGCTTGGTACATCCAGCAGACCTGGGTTTGATTCTCACAATCTCCACTTGTGTACTGTGTGACTCTGAGCAAGTCACTTAATCCCCCAGTGCTCCCAGATCACCCCTGTAAACAGGCACTTGTGCCTAGTGGGCCTTACCTGGTTGCCAAAGAATAAAAAAGAAAAAGACAAAGACTATATAGGACCCTATCCTTCCAGTTTGGTTCCTACTCCCCAGTGTAGCTGAACCCCTCTTCTCTACACTATTGCTTCAACCATGAGTTGAAACTCTTGGTGCAGTGAACCTTATCCTCCCCTTTGTTGTAGACAGGCAGCACCTCAGCAAAAGCCCCTGTGCATGCCACCTACATAAGACCCCCTCTCCAGTTCCCTGCATTCTACTTGTTCAATCCCAGCCCCATCCCAAGCCAGGTCATTAGTCCCCAGGTGACAGTGGCATCCAGCTTCCCCTCCTGCATGTCGCTGTAGTGATCTTTAGGATCCGTTGTCCATCCCTCCAAGCCAAGGCACCAGAAAGGCACCTTACCTCCCTCCTTCTCTCCCTTCCAATTCCAAAATCTAGCCCCTAACAACTGAACCCCCCTCCAGAAGTTGTTTCCTCCTCTGATGGGGTCCTCTACCATTCACCTTGAGCCTATCCTGTGTAGGATCCCCTCATCCTCCCTTGCCACTACCATGGGTGATTCCTCCTGGCAGTCCCATGCCACCAGCATGGCAAATGTGTTTTGTGGTGGCACAGGCTGAAGAATGTGCCCCTGACCTGCCACCCCCTCCTTGTAAGAGCCCACCACAGTCCAGCCGGCCCTCCATCTTCTAGGCAACCTCTGGGGCAATGATGGTAGACTAGGTGGCCCCTGGGTGAAGGGAGAGTGATCCTCCAGATCCTTGCCAGTTCAGCCTGGAATCCATTGACTTCCTTCCTCAACCCAGAAAGGTGCAGATGGGACAGCACCGCAGTCTCCAGAAGGTCTCTCTGAAAATTGCAGCTCCACAGCCACTACACTGCATCATGCCCAAAGTTCCTATTACTTCATTCTCTACTTCTGTTGGAATTTACTTGTATCCTTGCCCTAGATAGGGTGTTTCATATATTCCCCTTTTCATGTTACTTTACCCCTTTACTTGTTTCTGTACCCCTCCATTTGTATCTCTCTACCTGCCTGTTGCTTAGCCTTCCTCTTTGTGCCTTTCTTTAACCATTTGCATACCTCTACCCTAGATAGGGTGTTTTTCCTTTTTCCACACAACACGTATTTACTGTTTATAAGGACTGTTACCTCCCTGCCGTAATCCTCGTACCTTTCTCCAGTATTTTTTTACACAGACAGCAGCCAGTAATCTAGTACTGTACCATACCTCACTGGACCAGCAGGGTCCCCTGCATGCCTGCAAGGATTTTGAAATGCAGCACTAGTATTCATTCATTCTTGAACTGTTTACTTACTAAAGAATTTATGGGTTACTTGAACTGCTACAGAAAATCTTAACCTGACACAGGTACAGAGTTCAGGTTAGCTACAACAATGTTTAAATAATACTGTTATAAAACTGAATAATAAAGGTAGAAATGGCAAATCAACGGTTCTGCGATCTCCCCATGTACTTTGTTTCTTGGATTCCTTTTTATCATTACTGTGGAGGGTCAGCTGGCCCTGCTGAATGACAAAAAAGTTCTGAAAGAATGAGTCTTTAAAGCAAAGAATTCAGGCGCATATTGATAATATTGATGTTCTGGACAAGTGGACACACCTCTTGGCACAAACTATATTGAAAGGCAAAGCTGTAACCCAACAGGTACTAATTTTATGGCACTATGTTTCGTGAAATCCAAGTGGTGGTAATATAGTCATAAAACTATTGTAAAAAGAGAGCCTCTGGATATTTACTTTATGCTTACTATACCCTAAGGGACTGGATAGGGAGTGGGTTTTTAACAATTTCTCTAGGTTGCTCTTGTCAGTATTCAATTGTGATTGAATAAATGTGCAGGATGAAATTATCTGAAAATTGAAACCTAACCTCATTGTTTTCTCTTGTTTTCTCTTTCAGAACCTTTTTGGCATTCAGCAGGGCTATCTGATCCCCCACGGTAGTGATAAAATGGAATTGCAGAAACAAAGTACATGGGGAGATTGTAGATCCATCGAGATGCCTCTTCTACCTTTATTTTTCAGTTCTATCACAGTATTATTTAAACATTTTTGTAGCTAGCCTATACTCTGTACTTGTGTCAGGTTAAGATATTTTGAAGCAGTTGAAGTAACCTATAAGTTCTTTAGTAAGCAAACAGTTCAAGAATGAATGAATACTAGCGCTGCATTTGAAAATCCCTGACAACAATAGCATTTCCCTTGTTTGAATTTTTGTATCATTGCTTCTGTTTTTGTATCACTTTCTTTGTAAATTTAATATCACTTTTGGGAAATTCTGGAAAAGTTGCTGTAATATAAGCATATTCCATTGATGTGCTGCTTTGTTCACTGACAGACAGAATTTGTAGTACATACAAGTAATTACAAGTCTGCCACTGCTAATAGTAAATGCAAGTAATTACAACAGCACTCAGCTCGGGGCAATTAATTGTCTGGTTTTTAAAGCAGCACATTAGCCACTGAGACTCAACCCCCTGACAAAGACTCCAGTTGAAGTGCTGGGGTGTTCGGTGACTAACATTAGCCCATCACTTTGTTTATTAATTTTGGTTTAATAAAGCACTGAAGAAGATTTTCAGACTCCAGTGGACTGATTAAAGTAATTCAGTGCACTCATCCAACTGCCGGCTCGCTTGGTCTATCTGAATTATTTAAACAAAGTTAGCAGCTCCAGCCTGGCACTGGACCTCACTAATCTGCCAGAGCACATTCCTTTCTCATGGACTATCAGCATGATGTACAGTTGGCTCCTACCAGGGTAATCCCTATTGCTTCCACAACCCACTGGAATGTTGTCACCTTGTTCCTCGAACACCCATTGTATGAAGCATTAATGTTCATTATCACTGACAATGTCACTGCCTTTGCACTCACAAACATGACTGTGGGTGAATCGAGCACTGTGTTCATGTGAAACCTGCTCCCACTCTATAGAAACATTATTCTTTTCCAGTGGAAGCTCGACTGGAAGTGCAAAGATCATGGACTCCTTACTGGAACAGGATGTCATTCACCTGTGTTGCTCCACAAATAACTCTCCTATATGGCTGGTTCAGAATGTTGATGGCTCCTGGTGATTAACAGGTGACTACCACCATCTTAATGCAGTCATTTCCTCTAAAACACTTCTGGTAGCTTCGATGCTGGATCTCCTTTTGCATATACCCCCACATTCCCAGTGGTTCTCTGCTATTGATATATCAAGTGGGTTTTGGTCTATCCATTTATGCCAGAGTGCCAGTATAAATTTGTTTTCACAGTTGTCAACACTCAATACCCCTGGATTGTACTCCTGCAGGGATACCATGATTCTCCCACACTTTTCCACAATGCCTCAGCAGCCATTCTGAAGAGATTCTCCCATCCCCACGGCCTCCACCAGTATGTGAATGACATACTCCTCAGTACTGAGGAACAGGGTAACCACTTGTACCTCTTGAGTGAACTATTATCCCTCCTGGCCTCATAAGGATTTAAGGTTAACCCAAAGAAAGCCCAATTTTGTGTCCAGGAATTTACATTTCTTGGGACACACTATCTCTCCAAAGGGCGACAGCCCAGATATGAAGAAAGTGCAGATGGTCCTGAACATGCTGTTACCTATCGATTTACAGTGCTAATCATGCAAATGTTGACTGGTACCGTGCAGTCCATGTCATTGCGTGGTACTGCATTCATTTTCTCCGCTCCCATTTGGGCATGTGTAATTTTTTCCGATCTTTAATCCCTGATTTTGCTATGAAAGCAAAGCTTCTGTATGAGTTTCTGCAGAAAAATTCCCACCAGGGTTTGGACATCCACCCACACAAAGGTGATAGAGGAGCTTAAGAAGGTGTTGGTGACACCCCCTTACCTGGTTAATCTGGACCCTTCCAGACTTTATCATCTAGAGATGGCAGCATCCTCTACATCATTGGGAGTGGTTCACCTTGACCCTCTTTTGGGGTTGGAATCTGCATTTGTTCCAGAGGTTTTTCTCCTGGGGTCATATAGGGATGTCTTGTTTGGCAAAAAACACAATCATATTGCCTTTATTTCAGCCTGTGCTGAGAAAATTATTTTACTTCACTGGTGTAATCAGGCTATTCCTACATACTTGGAATGGTGCAAAGAGATATTGTTTGCCTTGCAAGCGGAAAAAATAATTACGAGTATGGCAGACTGCTTTCCTGTATATAAGGAGATATGGGCGTCATTACATTCGCTACTCTTATTACAAGCTAACTAAACTGCACCCTTCTTTTTGCTAGTCTGGTCGTATGTCTAGTATGAAGCCCCTTCCTTTTGTTTCCGTTTATATTACTCTGGCATGAACATATTCTTTGGTATGCCTTATATACTTCCCACATTTTCTTTTTCTTTACTTATCTATAGCTCCACAGGAGTTCATTGAATCTGTCATAGGAGGTTCTCAATCTGGAGTATGGGGGGGGGGGTTGTATGGGAGGGCTGGTTCGGTGGGATATTTTGTGTTTTTTTAATTGTTTTGGCTTTTGTCCCTATTTGTTGTCATTAACTGTTAGGTGTATTGTTATTTTGTATTGTTTAAATCTTCAATAAAGTTTATTCAATTAAAAAAACTCACTGGCAGTGGTTTGGTCCCAACCATTTCATTACCAGCTCCATCCAGTGGCTTATACCTCCTGACTTTGAACTCCAGTAGAACAAAAGTATACTCTGTGAGAAGTACCTGTTAGGAACATTTTGGGCTGTCGAGTATTTCACCTGTATCACAGGATTTACTAAGACTGCGCTGCACTCTCCACACAAGTCTACTTCATTTCTCCTCTCTCTGCAGTTGAAAGAAGGCAATGTTTCTAATACTAGGCTCACTAAGTAGGCCTTGTTGTTGCAGGATCAGGACATTGAGGTTTCCAATGTGACAGCCTTGAATGTTGCTGGTCCCTTACTTTCAGGAGAACCCCATGATTGTGCAGTATCCTTGCCCCCATTCCACAATTGCCCGATCAACAATTTCCTTTTTTAATGAGTGTTGTTTGGTAGAGTTTGCCAAAACTGCTCCTCATATTTTTACCGATTGGCTCTTCCTTTTATGCAGATGGTATGTCATACACTGGTTCCAGTGTATATATTCTGGCTCTTGAGTTCTTTGTTGCAAAATGATGTATTCCACATACTGCACAGGTGATGGGATTAATGGCAATATGTCATGCTTTACAACTACTTCTCACCCTTTCCCCTTCCCTTATTGTTATTTGTTCTGATTCCTCATATGTATGCCTCGCTTTCATGGAATTTAAGCCCGCGTGGCAGCATAATGGCTTCCAACCCTCTGACCACAAACCTGTTAAGTACCATTCCGATTGGCTCTTCCTCACTACACTGCCCTTCAGGATGTCTCCCCTGTCTATATTCTCAAAGTCAAAGCACACGCTAAACATGGCCCGTTCTCAGTCATAAACATGGCAGTTGATTCCCTGGTTGAATGGGACACCAAGGAGGAGAACATTTTGGAGTTTCCATCTCCTAATGTAGCCACCATGTCAAGCACAGTTAGGCAAGATCTGGAAATTATGGATATTAAACAGATGCAGAATAGGAACCCCCAATTGAAACAAACATTGAAAATAATGAGTGAGACACCCTGGGGGTGTTGATGCATATAATAGTAGCCAGAAACATTGCCAGCTATTTCCAGATATTTCACAAAATTTCTGGATAGTTTCTCTCTGCTGTCCCTACTGTAGAAATGCAGAAAGCAGGAGATATTTCTGGAAATATCACAGAAAGTTCGGAAAATATCTGGCAGTGTCTGTGGTTGCTACTGTATATACTGTATGTCCAAAGACAGGTGACATTGTATTTGTGACCCAAAACATATGACATGAGTTACTAAAGCTGTGCCATGACAAAGAAAGGCACCAGAGGATTACAAAAACCCTGCAATTGATTAAATAATTGACATGGAGGCCATGGATGCTGGAGGACTGCAGAATCATTGCCACAACTGCATCATATGCTCACAGACAAATCCCAGGCAGTGTTCACAACAGGCCTGCTTAAAGCCACAGAACAGGCATGGACAATGGTGCAATTTGCAAGTTGATTTCATAGGGCCATTACCACCCATGTCCAGGGATAATAAATATACCCTTATTGTTACAGATTTATATTCAAAACGGGTCAAAACCAGCCCAACCAAAAACAATACAACTTTGACCATTGTGAAGCATTTGTAGCGAAGGTGTTCTCTGTCTGGGGAACCCAGAATACTACTGAATCAGATCAAGGGAAGCACTTCATGAAACAAGTCATGAGGAATTGTTTAACTCTTTTGGGGTAAAGCAGAAGTACAATATCCCATACACCCTCCGTCATCAGGTAAGGTAGAAAGAGCAAACAAAACTATAAAAACAATGTTAAGGAAGTACATGGCAATCAATGGAAGGGACTGGGATCTCAAGTTACCCCAGTACTTATGGCAATAAGGGCAACCCCAAACATCTCAACTGGGCTCACCCCATCCGAGGTGATGACAGGAAGACAAATGAGAACATCCGCTCACCTTTGGTATGATCGGTTAGGGACAGCTACCTGTGATTGACTGGAGTTAGATAGTTACATGTGTTTTGAAAGACAATCTACAACTCAGCAATAAATTTGTGTCTTCAAACATAGGTAGTGCCCAGAAGGAACAAAAACAATGTTTTTTTTATTGTTTTCTTTATCTGCCTTACTTCTTCGGCTGGGGTGGTCTTATGGTTTCCTTTTATCCAGTCTGTCCCTGGCAGCTCCTGCACTGATCGGTGTGCCGAGCTGTAGCCTCCTTGCCCTCTCACCCTTCCTTTGGCCACATCGCACACCCCAACAGTGCAGAAGACCACTCGGGAAGTCAGGACCAGTGGGAGCTACTAAGGAGTGATCAGTGAGTGCCATGGGGGCAGACCTTCAAAAGCGTCAAAGGATTGGGGCTATTTTCTCCCCTGGAACCCATGCAGCACGAGTATGCAGGGATGTCAGTGACATTGCATTGCATGCTTTCACACACTGCACATCAGACTTCTGTCCACACTGACCCTTCTAGTGCCCTGTGGCTTGTACCAGCCCCTAGCCACCACCAGGAGCCAGCACAATCATGAATGTCCCTCCCCATCCTCTCAAGAGGAGGAGACCAGTCCCTGGGATGCTCAGTCCTCCTCCCCGGCCAACCCACTGGCACCCAAGATTGCTCCTAATCCCGAGTCATCGGCATGGTGTGAGGTGTGGCGTCCAGCGCCTCAACCCTCAGCACCACTGGGCCAGCCAAAAAACAACACTTTGATGCCAGAGTTTTCCCCCTTAGAGTACCAGCTAGGGGACAAGCTTATGATTTTGGATTATCAGACTCCTGATCATACCTTACACAAATTTTGGTGGGGGCATTTGTGGTAACAGATACGTTGTCTCCTGCTGTGATAAACATCAGAATAACAGACGGAAGGATGTGAACCAGAAAAAAAAAATTAAAGGGAAATTGTGAAAAGAGCATTTACTAACCTGTGTGTTTTTCAGATTGATATTCTTCTACTTCCTGAAGTTTTCATATGTCAGATGTCTACTGAAGAACCTAGCCTGCCCAGTAGCTTAGTACCATCAATACAGCCATAGGTACTGATAAACAACATATAATATATCCATGTACCAGTTCAAGTTAATTTGACTGCTTGGGACAATGACTTGCAGTGGCTCCTGCCAAGACACCCTACAAGGACAACTCTTCTTGAGACTGATATATGAGATCATGTTATGCGATCATGTTCAGTTTCATGAACAATTACAGACCTTTTTGGGACAATGAAAATCAGCTATGTTAAAGGGGTCATGAAGAAGGTTATTGAGTGTACAAGAAAGGATTATTAGTGCAACAAGACTGTTTGGGTCATGGATGTCAGAGTGGAACTGAGCTGACATAATACTGAGAAAACATCAGGTTTATTTTAAAAGTGTGGAAGGGAAGGGTTGACACTGTGGAACTAGAGGGGGAATAAAGGGGTTGGCTACTGGTGAGATTACTACTATTAGGGTGTTTAAGGAACTTGCCAGGTTATTTACTGAAACCCATAATAAGGTCAATGAAATAATTTCAGAATCTAAGTAATCATGCAAGTAAGCATCTCAGTGCTTTTGGGGAAAGAAGTGAGCTATCGTAGTTATGGGTCATTTATCCTTACTCAACTCACCCTCTTGATAGGGGATGTAAAGAATAACTGCTTCATATTATTTATGATAATTTATGCTGTGCTGCGATGATGGTATTGTCCTATTTGTAATGACACAGAAACTCTATATACTGGAGAGAAGTATTATCCTAGCTACTGGTGGTCTACACCAGAACATCCCTGCTTTAATCATTCAGGCCTTCCCATGAACATGGCTACAGTAAAAGAGCTTGCTCCTCATCCCATTAGGACTGGGTACTTATAAATTAACCAGTGGCAGAAGATTAGATCATGTACCATCCATGATTTTAATGTGATAGGGTTCACCCTGCACCTGCCAAGGTCTGCTTATAGTCATCATGTTTATGACATGATAGCTGTGCCTAAATCATTAGGTTACATGGAGGGCAACAAATTGCAGTCCTGTCACTTTTGGTGAAGTGTCAGACCCTCTCAGAGAGGTGAGTGAAGCCTGGAGAGTTCCAAATACTGCCTATTGTGTTGCACAAGAGTTTAGATATGTGTGCCACTGTGATGTCTAGGCAGTTGACTCCACTGTGTATGACGCAGATCAATATGACCCAGTAGCATTAAATGATACCGGTTGCCCAGTAAAATTACCTAGATGGCAACACCTACGAGAGATTGGTGTATGCTGATCATGGGTGGTATTGTGCGGTAACTAACCAGGATATTTATTCCCATGGGAGTGAAATATGTAACATCTCAACTCTAAATGTTTATATTCGATCAATAGATAAGTCATATTGGGAATATAGTTTTGCAACCGATTCCTTGGTATGAGAATGTCATTGTCATTAATAGCTCTAATATAGCTGTATGATGGGATGATTATGTCCCTATATTTCACATCCCTATCATTAACTTGAGTTTGGATCTCTCCATATTGTTGAATTGAAAGGAGGAGCATCTACTAAGGATCTCAAACAAGATGGACCAGGCCATGCAGAGCTTGAAAACATTATTGAGTGCAGGGGATCAGCAACTGCTGTATGAGCATACATGGTGGGAAGCCAGATTTAAGGCATTATTGCTGTTACACTGTACCTTGGTGTTAATCCTGTTTATTATAATTTGCTGTGTGTAAGAAACCTTGAAAAGCCACCAAAACAGCTATGTTCACTCTGAACAGCTCAGTATATGCAGTTGTTATATTGAACTCCTGGACATTATGATCTCACAGGTGTTCAAGAGGCGGAATAAAGTGAAATGTTGTATAATATGTATATACATAGTACATTGTAAATATGTTTTACAAAGCTACCTTATCATGCTCACCAGGATGCCTGTTCATAACGGACAATTGCAAACCAAACTATTGTATTTTAGTTAAATAAGAAATGTGTTCTAAAATAATATGATGCATGACTGAGAATAAGGATGCGGAGATAAGTGCAGCTTGAGAAGATGTGCAAACATTGTTCTTTTTGGTTAAGAAGGAGTGTCACTGAAAGTGCTGTGATTAGTTAGTAAATTTGGGGCTGGCAGTATAGCCTAGAGGTTAGAGTAATGAGCTGTGAATGAGCCTGGTACATCCAGCAGACCTGGGTTTGATTCCCACAACCTCCACTTGCATACTTTCCATCCTTCCTCCCCTGTCTAAAGCCCTGGAGAAGATTGTTTTGGATCAACTGTCTGAGTACCGCTCCAAATATAACTTACAATGCCATCAGCAGCATGGTTTCATGAAGGACACAGTACCACCCCTGCCCTTCTAGAATTTATTGATTTCACCCACAAAGCCCTTGACCATGGCCATCTTGTAGGCACATATTTACATAGATTTAACAAAGGCATTTGATACAGTCAATCATGACCTCCTAAGCAACACTCTCCCTGCTACTGGTCTCTCGCAAGAAACCACATCCTGGTTTTCTAACTATCTTGGAGGTAGATCCCAGTGAGTAAAAATTCATGATTCACTCTCTGAGCGAACCCATACAATCAGGAGTCCCTTAAGGCTTAATTCTCTGCCCCCTTCTCTTTAGCCTGTTTATAAATACCCTCCCCAAAGCCTGTTCTTGCAATCTCCTACTCTATGCCAATGATGCAGTTATATTTTCTAGTCATTCAGACCCTCTCCCACTTCAGAGTAACTTCCAACATAACTTTACCAAACCTGAATCCTGGTTTGGGCAACAAAAGTTGTAATCAACTATAAAACACCAATGTGATGTTATTCACGAGCCCCCACAACAAACTCAAAGTGACACAATTGCCCATTCTCAGCAGCTACCGTATACCACTGGAATAGGTTAATAATTTTAAATACCTCGGCATATCCCTGGATAGTTCCCTGTCCTACTATGAACACATTAGTCAGGTCTGTAAGGCAGTCAACTCTAGAACAGGGCTCCTTTACAAGCATAGGTACTGTTTGACCCCCAATGTCCTCTGTCTAGTAGTAGCTAGTTTGGTCATATCAATAATAGATTATGGGATCGTTATCTATGGGTCCACAACCAACACTGCCCTTAACAGAATCAACATAGCACTTAATAAAGCCTGCCATCTGGCCACTGGGGTGCACAGGCTTACCCCATACCTGCGATCTGTATGACCTTACCAACTGGTCAAATCTCAAGGGCAGGATTGTGTATCAATCCAGCCTGATGGCAAAAATGGTTAGTATCAGGCTCGCCCCTTTCTTCACACAACATCTCCTCCTATGTGTCCCCAATCCTCGTGACACAAGAAGCACCTCCCATGGCTCCCTCCAAATACCTTTCTGTTGGATAGCTTAAGGGCAATGGGCATTTATGTACAGAGTGTCAGTTTGGCTAAATGACCTTCCCCTCTGAAATCCTGTCTGAACCATGTTAGGCCCATTCAAACTCAAACTCCGACAACACTTTATCACACTCAACAGCTGTGACTGTGCATAGTCATCTGCTATTTACCTAGTCCACCAACCCCCTATAGCACCTCTTTGCCCTTCTTCCTTGTATTCCCCTCTTAATCCCCTCTTTTACCTACCCCTATTCTTCTCCTCCCCCCCACTTTCTCCTCTTCCCCCCTCTGTCAGTCTCTAACCTCGCCTGTGTTTCCCCCTCCCCACCTGACCTTTTTCTCCTACTATTTTTCCCTCACCCACTCCCCTTTCACTACTCCTCTGCCTGGCTTTCCTTATGACCACTTCATGACAAAGATCTTTCTGTCTGCACTGACCCTTTCTCCTCTTAACTACGGTGTGCTGTGCCTGGGTACTTCCCAAGTCTCCTCCCAGCACTGGTTTGTTCCTGCTGCTCACCACTCCAGGTTTCTGTAAGTGACAATGTCATCTTACTGTCAGCAACTCCATCTTCCCCCTGTCGCGCATCAGCTGTTCCCTCCACTTAAAGCAGCAGTGCTTGTTAATTAAAACACACATTTTTTTGAGTAATAAAGTTTGTCTGGCAAAAATATCAAGATACAAACTTTCTTTTCATTTTTTTTCTTTCCTGAACCAAGATATGGGGTCTTGAAGTTTTTAAAAGTTGCCACACCCATTCCACACTCGTGCCATGCTCATGCCACACCCACCATCAAAACAAATTAATATTTAGTGCTGTTTACTATCAGAAACGTGGAAGAATCGTCCTAATGCAACTACAGCATGAATCTAGCATGCAAATTCAATAAGTAACACCAGGAGAAGAGATTTTTTAAAATGGCGAGTGGTGGCCATCTTTAATGACTTGAGTCATTAATTACAAGATCAGCTATAAAAAAAGTTGTAACACACCTGAGAAAACAAAAAGATATACTGAGCATGAATCTTAGGTTGTCAGAAATACATTTATCCTAAAAAAACTATATGATGAATTTTTTCGCCATCTAGCAAATAGTGCTGCTTTAACTGTATGAATTTACGTTGTTTGAATCTGCCTCTGTACATATGTCTCTCTGTGTCACTTGCTGTGAGATTAATTGTTTGTACTGTAAAAACTCTTTTGATGTGGAACTTTTGTAAATGAGTCTCTGACTCAAAGGTTTATAAATCCAAGATTTTAATAAACAAAAATTAATAAATTCTGTGTGACTCTGAGCAGGTCATTTAACCTCCCCAGTGCTCCCAAGTCACCCCTGAAAACAGGGACTTGTGCCTAGTGGGCCTTACTCGGTTACCAATGACTGAAAAAAAAATAAAGTACAAGGACAAGTTGTATAACAGAGTGGTGTTAGTGTCCAAAATGGGTCTGCTACATAAAAGCCAATGTATGAATGCTGTAAGTTTTGAATCACTTGCTAGCTCGAGCCATGAAGATGAACTTAATAAGTGACTGCAGAAACTGCTCGAAAAGATCTGCCTGTGACATTATGTCTGAAGTGTGTGGCATGTTCTGTCTGTAAGTTACAGTACCTGCCATAATTTCTTGTTGGACTAAAGAATTTTTTTATGTGGAGAGATGGTATGCAGTGGGAGCAGGATGAGGCAGGTAGAGTAGTTGGGTGCAAGAGCTGTGGGACAGCGGTGGTTCTGGGAACTCTGGGAGGTGGGGGATGCCTCATCTGTAGGAATATTAATCAGCTGAGGGAAGAGGAGTGGCTGCTGAGTCAGGAGATAGGTGCACTGGTGGGGGTATGCATAGAGTAATGAAGGAACCAGTAGAGGGGTTGCAGGGCTTGGAGGCAAGTAAACGGGAGAGACAGGGAGTGGAGCCAAGGTGTGGAGGGGGGCCAAGTGAGAGGAAGGAAGAACTGATTAGGCAGGACCACTGGGCCACTCTCCCCAGCAGGACAGAAGGGTAGGGGAGGTCGATAATGGTAAGCAAAATGGGTAAGGCAGGGTGGGAAGGGGGTCCAGTGGGAACATTGCCAGAGGTGCAAAGGAGATTCCTCCCTCCTGACAGGCAGGAGGAGGGGGAACTTGGAGGGAGAGGAACGGACAGCGTGAAAGAGAGGGAAGGAGGTAATAAGGTGAGGGACCACAGAGAAGGTAAGGGGAAGTGGCAAGAAAAGAAGAAGAGTTCAGGTGAGAGAGAATGGCAGGCAGAGCAAAGAAAATGGCAGTGGGAAGGGTAAGCAAGGAGACATGCCAGATGGTATTCAGAATGGAAGGGAATGGAAAGGAACAGGCCAGAGGGGAGAGAGAAAAACAGGAGAAGGGTGCTGGGATGGGGATAGCTGGTGCAAGGGGTCGAGGGGGAATACAAGATGGACAGGGGAAGGATAAGGCAGGTAGGATTAGGCATCAGTATGGACAGGGAGGGAGGAAGCAGATAGGACTCAAAATGGGGGGGAGGGTGATGATCTTGGAGGACTGAAGGGTTAAGGAGGTGAGATGGGGAGAAGAGTCCAGGGTAATCCATAAGGAGGTGCTATGTATGCCAGGGATGATGGCGAAAGAGAGGGATCTCTGATAGCCCAGCACAAAACAGAGGGAGTGTGAAACTTCACATTATAGTGCATCTGGATATGAACAACCTTGCAGGATGTGAGGTGGGGGTTGTGCACCACAGGCTCGGGGGGGAAATTTGTAGCAGTGCAGGGTGCTTTGTTGCATCCTTGGAGGTGCTACTCCGAGGGCTAGTACCACAAGGAAAGCAAGAATAGAGGAATTTAACATATGGCTCAGGGGGTGGTGTGAGGTGGAAGGGTACAGGATAGTTGGCTCTCCTGATGAAACTACCAAATAAAGCACTCAGGCATCTGTATGGTGGATAGGTTGTTTGTCTGTACTGGCATTGTAATATAATCAAAATAAATGTGCCTTTATATTTGCTATTTTTGCTTTATCTGTGTGGTTCTTGTAATGTGTATCACTGCTTGCTGCATCATATGGGATAGCTAGTGACCTGGGAGGGACCTGGGATAATGAGCTCCTATGTGTGCCTGATAGAACACATCTAAGTAGGAACTGCATAAATATTCTGAAGGGCAAGCTGGAGGAATTCATGGGGAAACACCTCAATTTAAGCTGACAAGGGGGGACAACAGGGTACATAGCACGCACAGTCACTTGGTGGAAGTGGTCGATACGACTCCCCCTAATCAGGACAGTATGAAGAGGAGCTAGAGGAGCGATGAAGAAGAAGGAAGGAGGGACTGAGAGACAGGGGAAGGGGGGAGGAGGTATGAGGAAAAGAGGGGTTCAAGTTGTAGTACAGGATGGTGTCTCTGAATGCCAGAAGCCTGGGAAACAAAATGGCTAAATTGCAGTCACTGATGGCCAAGGAGAGGTGCACATAGCGGAGATCACAGAGACATGGGTCACACTGAACCATAACTGGGACCTCGCAGACTCCGGGTATAAAATATACAGGAAGGATAGGGTGATGGAAAAAGGTGGGGACTGACTTTGTACGTGATGGGGGTGATAACATGCACCAGAGAGGACGAAGCAGAAGGAAGGACAGAAGCACTGTGAATGCAGGTTCAATCCACAAAGGGGAGGAAACTAAAGATGGAGGAGAAGAACTAGAGGCCACCTTCCCAGGATGAGGAGTTGGACAAGGTACTGCGTAGTGGTGGGCGAAGTGGGCTCAATTCGCTCCACGAAGTGATTCACGGAGTGAAGGTTATCAGTGTCAGTGGCTCAGTAGGTAGCACACTCGCCTCTGAGGCCAGGAGATCAGAGGGCTGTGGGTTCAGTTCTCACATCTGGTACTTGGGTTAATATCCCAGTACTGACACTGTAGTGCAGCATGAGAGGGGTGCTGCACTTCTGAGGTGCCGTCTTTCGGATGAAACTTTAAACTGAGGTCCCATCTGCCTGGATTGGTGGTTGTTCAGGTGGATGTTAAAAGATCCCATGTCACTTATCGAAAAGAGTAGGGGAATTTCCCCGGTGTCCTGGCCAAAATTTCCCTCATTCACTAAAAATACCACCAACAGCTTAATCTGGTTCAAGGTCAGTTTGCATTCATCTGGATTTGTCTAGTGCACTTACCCGGTCAACAAAAACTAACTAAATAAATAAATAAGGTGAATTTGCGGAGTACTCCACAACGTGAAGCGGAGTAATTTGCATTATGATGGGTAACGCGAAGTCCATTGAAAACAATGACTTTGCATTACTCCGCCTTCCCAGACCACTACTCCACCAATTTTAAAGGCGAAGTGCATTGAAAACAATATGCACCAACTCCACTTCTTATTTTAAGCTACAAAAGCAAATTTTGCGGTGATTCATCGGATTTCAGGTCACGTGGGCTCTATATTGTTCTGCACAGTTTCAGTTCGGGGTAGTGTGTGTAGGAAGCTGTAGGAGACAGTCTTCTCTGAGAGCTGTCTGTGATTAAAACCTTCTAAAAGCTGTTAAAAAAGCCTGTTTGAGTAATTGTTTTTGCTCAAACATTAGTTCTTCGATTGTAGGAAACCCTCCTGTGCCCATATCATCTTGCGTTTATTGTTTGTGTGCGTATTTTGAATGTTAATGTACAACATTGAGTCTGTGTAGTAAGAGACAGTGAAAGTGTGCTTTGGGGAGGGGCGTATCTGTGGTGTAGGTAGATTTCATTTGGAGAAATAGGGAGTTCTTTGTTTTTGGGTTATATTTTTGTTATATAAGTGTGTTAATGTACACACAGTAATATTGTCAGTAATTGTTGAAATTTTTTTGCTGATTGTGTGTTGTGTGGATCTGGTGCAGCAGTTCATAATTTCAGGTTGTTTTAAATATGTGGCATATTACTGAAGTTTTCAATTTGCTATGCATTACTTGTAGACAAATTGTGTGTGTGTGTGTGTGTGTGTGTGAGTGTGTGTGTGCAGTGCGTGACATCAAATAACACACCTCTTATTGCGAAACAGTGTAATTGCAGGTGCTGCAGTGTGAATCTGCTATCCACTGCAGCTGTGTGATCTTGTACTGCCATTGTGGCATTTTTTCTTTATTTTGCTGCTTGCACTGCCATAACAATCTGCAGTCAGTGCCCCCCCACCGGCAAAAGGAATTATTTTCCAGATTGGATTGTTTGTGACTTCAGCACCACTGGTTAGATAAGGTGTTGTTGAACTTGTGACTTTGCATCTGTGTCTGTTGCTGAAGCCACAGTTGTTTTTTTGGCTTCACATCCAGCATCCCCCCACCCAGAGTGAACGTTCCAAAATCTAAATTTGTTTAGAATATTTTTGTTGATCCCCAAAATGCCTGCAAAGAGACGTGCAAGCAAAGCTGTTTCTCGCCATGGCACTGCTGCCAGTGGGAAGATTGTCTGTGGGCATGGTAGTACGCAGACACAGAAGTGCATTGCTGACGTGAGGAAATGCGTTTCTCCTACAATGTTTTTTACAGCCCAATCAGTAGCTTCACTCAGTTGGAGGAGATGATGTTGTCCCAACCGGTGGTGTTAGTGCAGTTGCTGGTGGTGGTATGAGTATTGCTGCCTCAGGTTCCACTTATAACCAGTTTACCGTGTCCAAAAATATAGTGGAGTGTGAAGCAGTACGAGTGAGTGGCAGTGTAGATGATGTCATACTTCCCAGTAACATCCGAGTAGCTGAACATGAGGATTCTGATCATCATGTCAACGATAGCATACATTGTGACATTTCTTCCACTGCAGTTCAGGTCATGCATTTGCCATACAGTGATTCACAGTGTGGTGAAAAAAATATCAGGTGATGGTGGTATTGATAATGATGAATGATGATGATGTTGTGGTTGCAACATGCAGTCCACATGCCAGCATCCAAGCAGAAAATGTGGATGTGGGTGATGTTGATGAATATGATTATGGTGTAATTGACCCCAGATGGGAACTGGAGAAAAAGAAATTCAAGGTGGCTCTGTCTGAGTCTGTTTGCATTAGCCCGGCCCCCCCCGTAAAAAGTTGTGATTTACCAGTTTCAGTTGATGATGATGATGATGATGATGATGACCCAGTAATAATGATGGGTAGTCGTAGTGGTCAGTTGCAGTCCAAGTGTGTCCTGCCCAAAAAATCACGTAGCACCCCCCTACTTCAGTGCTTAAAAGAACGGAGTCCAATAATCAGCATCAGAAAACATGTTAAAACTAGAACATCACAATCCCTTGTTTGGGATTTTTTGTGCAAGATGCAAATGATGAGTCAGTAGCAATCTGCCAGGTTTGCCATGCGCATGTGAGTCACGGTAAAAAGGGGAGCCATCTGGGCACAGGAGGACAGCATACGCATCTTAAGAACAGGCACCTGGCACTGTGGACCCAGCACAAGAGGGCATCTAATACCACAGTGGGGCATTCACCTTCGTTATCAACCATAACAAGCTTGTTATCCGCTTCCATGACTGTTAAATCAAGTAGGAAATTAAACGTGTGCAGTAGTGTGGTAATAAGAGCAGAGGATTACTACAGGCATGATGAGGTGGAGGAGCATAATGATTTTGAAATGTTGTCCAGTGCTGGTGAGAGTAGCAGTTTTGGTGGTGGTGATGGTGGTGAATGCAGTATGTCTTGTGGCACATCAACCCCGGTTAGAAAATCTGGCAAAATAACAGCATTTGTGGGTTTGTCATCATCACCTGTGCAACTGTCTTCATCAAACTTCCACACTCCACCCCCTGCCATTCACAGAGCAGAACCATTTGTCATCACACCCTGTGTAAAACGTTTAAGTCAGCCCACATTACAGAGTGTTTTTGCACATAAGCTGAAGTATCCACTCAATCATACAGTGTCACATGAACTTAACGCTGCTGTAGCTGAAATACTGGCAATTGATCTTTTGCCCTTCTCTTTTGTGGAGAGTTCTGGGTTCCAGCAGTTTGCTGCATGTGTCTTTCCAAAATGAAAAGTCCCATCCAGGACATACTTTTTGACCCATGCTGTCCCCGAGTTGTACCGTACTGTGTCCGACTCAGTAAGACATGCCCTTCAGCATTCCTCCTCTCCATTCATCCATTTAAGTATGGCTATGTGGACAAGTGGCAAAACAGCAGGGAGTTCATATTTGTGTATAACTGCACACTGGGCACAGGTGCCGGGGGTTGTTTGTGCTGTTGGTAGTGTGAATAATCAGTGCAGTAAGGTGGAGTATGTTGGTATCAGTCTTCCAGTAATTCGACAACATGCAACGATTGCTGTGCACAATGTGACCTGTTCACTCACTGGTAAAAACATGTTGGACTTGGTACTCACGGAAACTGACAAGTGTCTGAACCCCCTGTCCCTAAGAGCTGGGTTCATAGCAAGTGACAATGGGTCAAATATGGTGAAATACATCACAAATGGTGGCTTTGTTCATGTTCCATGCATGGCCTACTGTTTAAATCTTGTGGTGCAGGCATTTCTGCAGCACCCTGATCTAAATTAAATGCTGAAAGTTGCACGCTATAGCTGTTCTCACTTTTCACGATCTGCAAAGGCCCATGACCAACTTCGGCAGTTACAGATCCGAAACAGCCTCCCTCAGCACCGCTTGAAGCTGGAAGTTGTCACCCGGGGAACTCCACTTTATACGTGGCAGAGAGGTTGTATGAACAATACAAAGCCATCTCAGAATATCTTGTCATGCGCACAAGCTGTGACAGTTCCAGGGCCTCCATGTCTGTGACGACTGAACAGTGGCGCCTCATGGACTCTTAATAACAATTTTGTGGTCTTTTGAACATGCCACACAGGAAGTAAATGGCAAGTCTGCCTCCATTAGCCAATCAACACCACTGCTGTGGGTGCTGAGGCAGACATTGGTGAATGTACAGCATAGCCTTGATGTTGCCGGAGACAGTGCTAGCAGTATGTTGCTGAAACACATGCTGACAGTATTCGACCAGAATCGTCACATCTTGAACATTCAGGGTAGTGACAACTTTGCAATAGCAACAATGCTGGACCCACTATACAATTGTGGAAGTACCTCAGTACTGTAGAGAGTGTCTGAACATGGGCAACTGGTGTGCTTGGTTCATGGGGCACAGAAGTCACATGCCAAGGCCAGCAAACCTAAGCAGTATAATCAGGCTGAAGGTGAACTTGGAGGAGTATCAAACATATCCTGTAAGGGGAAGGGGACTGCAATTCCAGGTGGTCTGTCATCCAAAGCAGTTGGCATCAACCCACTTTGGGAGGTTTTGTCCCAAGTGAGGATTTGTGACATAAATGATTCGGGAGAACAGGATGATGCATCAACCACTGGACTTAGTGCAGCACAGCGAATGGTTGAGTCATATTTGTCTGAAAACAGGCATCTGTCAATAACTGATGATCCTCTTTTATACTGGAGTGGAAAGGTCAGTGAATAGCCAGAGCTGACTGCAGTGGCACTGAAGTACCTGACACGCCCACCCTCCAATGTAAGTGTCAAGAGGGTATTCAGCTCAGCAGGTGCAATAGTTCAGGACTGTCACACAAACCTTTCTCCTGCAAATCTTAGTTTGCTAACATTCATAAAAATGAATGAAAGGCACATACCAGCTTAGACTGCAACCTCAGTATTCGTACCCCGGCCTAGTCACGGTTTTCGTGATGTAGAAATGGACCATCCTGGTGGCACTGGCAGTGGCACCATGAAACGGCCTACCACTGATGTAGATGATGACACAAGGGAGAATGAATATCCCAGTGGTCAGACTTCAGACATAGATGACTGTGAGGGCAGCTTTCTTAATGAGGATGATGATGAGGTTAATGTTGGCAGGTTTTAACTTAAGTTGTTAAAAGGCTGTCACATTTGTTGTATAATACATGTTTCCTTTTTCATAAGGTTAAATGAGTGTCCCACTTAGAGTGACTCAAATTCCATATGTCACGTCACATTTGTAACAGAGAGCACAATATATCCTGGCCCCTGGACCACCACCATAAGGCCACTGTTAGCCACTGCCACCAGATGGAATGACTTTGTGTGCCCCCGGACCACCACCACAAGACAGCTGTTAGCCACTGCCACCACAGGGAATGACTTTCTGTGCCCCCCGGACCACCACCATAAGGCCACTGTTAGCCACTGCCACCACAGGGAATGACTTTCTGTGCCCCCCCCGGACCGCCACCATAAGACCGCTGTTAGCCACTGCCACCACAGGGAATGACTTTGTGTGCCCCCCTGAACCACCACCATAAGACCGCTGTTAGCCACTGCCACCACAGGGAATGACTTTGTGTGCCCCCCAGAACCACCACCATAAGACCACTGTTAGCCACTGCCACCACAGGGAATGACTTTGTGTGCCCCCCTGAACCACCACCATAAGACCGCTGTTAGCCACTGCCACCACAGGGAATGACTTTGTGTGCCCCACAGGACCACCATCATAACACTGTTGTTAGCCACTGCCATCAGAGGGAATGACTTTCTGTGCTCCACTGGACCACCACCATAAGACCACTGTTAGCCGCCACTGCCACCAGAGGGAATGACTTTCTGTGCCCACTGGACCATCACCATAAGACCGCTGTTAGCCAGTACCACCACAGGGAATGACTTTCTGTGGCCCCCTGGACCACCAGCAGAAGATCGCTGTTAGCCACTGCCACCACAGGGAATGACTTTGTGTGCCCCCCTGGACCACCACCATAAGACCTCTGCTAGCCACTGCCACCACCACCAGATGCAGGAAGATATCAGAGGGAATATTATGTGCTGCCGCTGTGACCACCAGCACCCACCATCAGTGTCATTCTGACAATGTTTTTCCATTACATTGACCATGCCAAGGCAGAGGGAGTTGAACACGAGACCACATCCATCAGCTGCAGGCACAAGGCTTCTTACTATTAAAACTATAAAGTGAGTATGTGTACTAATGTGTACGATTAATTTGAGTTAATTAGGTTTGAGTTTAATGATTTTTGGTTTATTTATTTTTGGTTTAGTTTTGTTTGAGTTATTTTAATTCTTTTGGATTGAGATTTGATTTGGTTTTTATTAACTACTACTGGGAGAGTAGAAGTTTATTGTTTTTGCTCCATGTTAGTGGATTGTGATATATATTACTATCCCACCCCTCAGGTCATGCGCTATTCATCCTCTGCTCTTCATGCCCTCTGCCCCTTCTTTTCCCCTCTGTTGCTCTTCTCCATCTATCAACGCTGCCGGGCTTTGGGAATTGCCCGCAGGAGGTTGGGGAGGGGCGGGGGGTATGAACAGCGGAGGATGGATGAGGAGGGGTGCTCGATTCGGAGTGGTTAAGCCTAGAAGACACCCTTGGGCAAAATGGAGTGCAGAACATGGGCCTTCCTGTCTGGTCTCCATACCCAAGGGCACCACCACTATAAACAGTGGGCAGGTGGTTGGGGCATCCCAGGAGTTCTGTCCAGCTCGGGCGGTGTTATGCAATGCCAGGTCCATTGTGAACAAGACTGCTATTGTTGCAGACTTGGTGGGACAGCAGACCTGGCTTGCATCACCGAAACCTGGCTGGATGGTAATGCTGGCCCCGTACTCGAGGCAGCAGTTCAGGCCGGGTATTCGGTGATACACCGCCCAAGATTGGATCGCAGGGGTGGGGGGATTGCAGTCTGTTTCAAGACCAAATTGGATCTCACTAGTGTCCCAGTTGAGGAGACCAGATCATTCGAATGTGTCGTTGTGGCAGGTGGGGGCTATAGGATGGTGCTCATCTATCGTCCACCCGGAGACGAGAAGCTATTCCTTAAGGAAGTAGCGGACTTCGTCGTCGACCTGGTGTTTGAGTCGCACAGATTGATGGTGCTGGGTGACTTTAATGCCTGGATTGATGAAGAACTCTCACAATTTGGACAGCACTTCCTCCAATTGATGTACTCATTGGGCCTCTCACAGGTGGTTACCTCTGCCACTCACAAACATGGCCATTCCCTTGACCTGGTCTTCCTCCTGGGGATGGAAGCCTCCGACGTGGGGATGGAACCTGTCAGATGGTCTGACCATTACACTATGAGATTCAATTTTTGCACCCCTCTGCGTAGGCCAACCCATGTGGAGATGGTCAAGTACTGCCCTTCCGATGGTCTAACTGCGGTGCTTGATCTATCGGAATTCCCTGTGATGAGCTTGGATCCAGAGGTTCTGGTTCTGGCTCTGGCTTATAACAAGGCCATTACCTCTGCACTGGATTCCATTGCTCCAATCTGTGTATGCCTTCTGTCCCTTCACCCTTGGTCGCCATGGTTTGATGGGGACTTGAGGGAGATGCGGCGACTAGGACGCAGGTTAGAGAGGTGCTGGTGGAAATCCGGCTTAGATGCCAACCATCTTAGACTCATAGAGCATTATCAACTCTATCAGTCAGCAATTACTCATAAGAAGGCAGTATTCCTGTCCGGAGAAATTGCTGCTGCACAGAACCGACTGGCCCAGCTCTTTCGAACCGTAGACAGGCTGTGCAACCCAACCTGTCTACAGGTTCATAGAGCCTTTTCACAATCGCAGTGTGAGGAGCTTGCTCGGTTCTTTGCAGATAAGGTGGACGACATCAGGGTGGAGACCCGCTCAGCACTCTCTATGGGAATTGCCATAGACCAGCCCCCGGTTGCAATCACTCGGTTTTCCTGGAGTTCCTTAGAAAGGCCGGAAATTGATGATGTTATGAGGATTGTCCAGGGTATGCGCACTACATGCTGTAGTTTAGACCCGAGTCCTACAGCCCTGATCATGGGCTGTGGGGAGTTTATCATCCCGGTTCTGGTGAGGATAGTCTGGTGCTCCTTAGACTCTGGTGAATATCCCCGCTCCCTGAAGGAGGCAGTGGTGACACCAGTGTTGAAGAAGGCTTCTTTGGACCCAGACTCCCTCACTAACTATAGGCCTATCTCGAAGCTTCCCTTTGTGGGGAAGGTAATCGAGAAAGTAGTGGCTGCCCAGTTGGACAACCATAATGACCATACATAACATCTACGACCCTCTCCAATCGGGTTTTTGAAAGAGGCACAGCACCGAGACTGTGCTGGTTCTTGTGCTCAATGATCTGTTGATGGCAAGAGACCAGAAAAAATGGTCATTTTGGTCCTGTTGGATCTGTCAGCAGCATTTGACACCGTAGACCATGGGGTGTTGCTTGAGCACCTGAGATGCATCTGTGGGCTGTCAGGTTTGGTTCACAGATGGTTTACCTCTTTCCTCACAGGTAGAACTCAGAGGGTGGTGTCGGGGGTATTTTCCTCCAATCCTACCTCTCTGTCATGTGGGGTGCCTCAGGGCTCTGTGCTGTCTCCCATGTTGTTTACTGTGTACATGCTTCCCCCTCGGAGACATTGTAAGACAATATGGGCTGAAGTTTCATTGTTATGCCGATGATACCCAGCTCTATCTGTCTTTTGCACCTGACCAGAATGGAGCACTCTCAGTGTTTAACAACTGTCTCGGCGAGATCCAGGGTTGGATGAGGTCCAGCTGGCTGAAGTTGAACTCTGGGAAGATGGAGGTGATGGTCATGGATCCTGGTCACCGGATGGGGGGTGGGAAGCAAATCATCCATCAGGTTTATTCTTGGGGGATGTCGAGCTCCCTATCTCTGAACAGGTGCGCTACCTAGGGGTGATTCTTGATGATCGGCTGACATTACATGCTCAGGTGTCAGCTGTCATTAAGGTATCCTTTTTACCATCTGAGGAACATCGCTAGGATCAAGCATCTTGTTCCGTCTGGCTACTTGCCTACACTGATCCATGCCTTTGTGACATCGCATTTGGATTATTGCAACTCCCTCTACTTTGGGCTTCCAGGGGTTGATATCTACTGCTCGCAGCTGGTGCAGAACTCAGCAGCCTGGTTGTTAAAGGGGATTCCCCATTCTTCCCACATTACACCGGTGCTGCAGGATCTGCACTGGCTGCCAGTTCAGTGGCGGATCACCTTTAAAGTCGGTTTACTGTCATATAAAGCCCTACACGGTTTGGGCCCTGACTACCTGAAAGAGCTTCTGGTTCCTTACCTTCTGGAGCGACCACTCCGCTCAGCCAACGAGGGGTTGCTAGAGATTCCGAGGGCAGCTTTAAAATCTTTCAGCGCCCGAGCTTTTATGTTCGTGGTGCCAACCCTCTGGAATTCTCTACCCCATTGGATTAGAGAGTGCATGACTGTGGGGGGTTTTAAACAAGCATTGAAGTCTTTCCTATGTAAGAAGGCATATGGGGATGGTACCGACATGGACTGATATTATTGATTTTAGTGTTTTTATGATGTTTTATTATGATGTTATTTTAAATGTACTGCGCCTTGATTTTTGAAAGGCGCAATATAAATAAAGATTATTATTATTATTATTAATGTTTTTTATGCTATTCAACTTCCTTTAGCTGTGTGTTTTGTTTTCTGTTGCTTTTCTGAGTTGCAGTGGTCACACACATAAGGTAAACTTATTTTGTTTCTTTACAGGTTAACAACAAATTATTCTTCTTCACTGAAGGTCTGTATCAATGGTACAGCAGCAGTACTGTCCACAGGAACCTATGGAATATCCATTTCCAATCCATACTGGTAAGTATATATATTTTATTTCATCTGTTCCTTTTTTTTTTCATAAGAGTGAAACAAATCCGACTGAGGACTCATAAACTAGGTGACGTGTACATCACAAAAAATATTTCTGCAACATATCATGCACTGTCTGTATTCCAAATTTGCAGCTATGCAGCCATGACAGTGTTGAAAAAGTTGGAGCCAGGTTGTGTTACTTGACAAGATGTGGTCTTGAAATGTAACTTGAGTTGAGATGCAGGGACACAGACACAGTGTATTTGTTACACAGTCTGGTACTAAATTAAGTTGTGATCTGCTGATTGCAGTGGGACAGCTTGCTATTTGTGTTAATCCAGATACCTGTGGAACAGCCACGGCTTAAACATAATGTCTTACTGCTGCAATCAAGTTGTAATAAGTCCTTCATTTCTTTTTTTAGGAAACTTCCAGATGCTTTGTTGTGTCATAGTTGCATTATCCAAAGAAGTTCTTCAACATCAGACCCCCCCAGGCTGGGGCAGACATGCAACATGCAGAAGTCATTTCAATCGATGACCATGACCATCATACCAACCAAACTCGAGAAGGATGCAGATGAAATCTGTGAAGAAGAAACCAAATAAGAAACCATTAATGGGACCTACCTGCAAATATGCTCCCCCCCAAAAAAAAATACTTACCTTCATTGGCTTGAGAGTATTCCATTTACAATTTCAACACAAAAATTTCTCATCAAGCACTGGAATGTGCACACCAACAGTATCTGTGACCTGTGATACAAAACAGTACAATGAGCACATGTCTATATATCTATATATACATATATATATATAGATAGATATATACATATATATATATTTATATATATATATATATATATATATATATATATATGTCAACCCTCCACCTAGAAAATGCAAAGATATACACTTATCAACTCACCAAGGCTACTATTAGTGTACACACAAAGTGTACCCTTTCATCCGTTGAGGTGATCGTACGCATTGCAGGAATCGCAGCACACTTTGGATCAGCAACAGTTCTCTCACAGTCATCATTTCTGATGGAACACTGAATGGATTCATATCATGTTATCCCTCCTTCATGTGGTTTGGCAAGACACTGTGCATCATGAGTACATCACCATCACAAAGTATATAAACTTTCTGGACACAAGACAGATGCCTTTTGGGGATGCAGAAAAATTCTGGGGACTTTGTGTGACAACTGCATGCATGAGTGACTGTGCAATAAATTCTGGGGGACTTTGCATGTGGTGTAATGCTCCTATTTCACTTCCTCAGCACTTGGCAATTTTCTGGACACAAGACAGATGCATTTTGTGTGTTGTGATTGTGATCACAAAATGTCATACTTAAATTATAAATTAAAGCAGCAGTGCAACAATGTGGTGAAAATTTTGACCTATACTTTTTTTATGCTATTTTACGGTACCAGCCATTGAATTTATATATACGACTTGTAGATACCCTTCTTTTCATAATTTGTGTCTGCTTTACTACTTTTCTCATGTCTGAAAAAAAGGACACACCTTTTAATATGCTCTGACCAGGTTTTCATCACTATTTGCAGCTGTTTTTGAATAAATATTGTTCTGTGAGGTCATAAAACACTGCCTGCTGCATAATTGTTAATTTTACAACAGAAGTAATATATAACAACTGATGGAGAAAAACAGCAGAAAATACTGACAAAGACCTGGTCTGCACCATATTAAAAGGAGTGCTCCTTTTATTGTTTCTGACATCAAAAAAAGTACTAAAGCAGACTCAAATACTGGAAAGAATAGTATCATACAAGTCATGAAGTAAGTAAAGTGGCAATGTAAAATAGCATAAAAAAGTATAGGTCAAATTTTTGACAGATTGTTGCACTGCTGCTTTAAAGAGATTCAACAAGTTACGTAGTTATGGTATTGCACCCAATGTATGGGTGCCTATCTTTGTTGCTCCCCATGTCCCTATATAGTGTAATACTTTTCTGGCAAAAACATTCATAATTTTGGTACACCAGGTCCTGGAGGACTTCCCATTCTGAAGAGCTGCCCAAGTTCTGCCCCTGTGCTCAGCAGCATTATGATGTGATGCCAGGGAGATCGTGGGGGCATGATCCTTTATAGTGAATGGCCGGCAGCTTCTAGAATTTTTTTTATGTTATAATGGTCAGTTTGTGGAGAAAGTGGTCATGCTTTGACTAACAAGAGCCTTATTAGTGGAAACGTGACCAAGTTTCGCCACAAACTGAACTGCAAAAGGTCAGGAAGGAGTTGCAAGAAATTTTGAAAGTTCAAACTGAAAATTCAACTTAGATATTTAGCATAAAAATAACACAAAGGGAAATGTCTGCTGACACATTTTCTGCTGCATCAGCCAAGGCAGCAGAGATCACAGGCTATGATCATTAGTATCACTCCCCCAACCACTAGACTTCAGGTTACAAACCTGGGGAGAGTCTCCAAGCATTTATAGACTGTTATACTGCTGCACAGGAACACCTTCTGCAAGGCATCCTATGAAGTATTTAGAATGCTAGTCACCTTCCACAGACCTTATCCCAGGACAATACTAGTTTGACCTCACCAATTACTGTGCAGGAAATTCAAAATACAGTTAAAGACTTGGAAAACAATAAATGCCCTGGCACACATGGCTACACTATTAATTAATTAATTAATTTATCTGAAAACTGGTTAAGACGAAAGGCACACTAAGCCAAGGCTCATTTTCAGGTGCAATCTGGGGAAGGGGAAGGGAATACAAAGTACACGGCATAGATGCAGAATTTCAATACAGTAAAGTGTAATCAGAGAGCATAAATTAAAACAAGTAAGTGCAAAAAAATGAGCAATTCAACAAAATCACCCATTGCAGCCACATCTGTTCAGTTTATCAAAAATACCAGGAGGTCTTATTGCCTCATCTTTTAACCTTTGCAGCTATACAACAGGGCTTGGAGATACCCCCATCCTGGAATTATGACACAATTTCTACCATTCTGAAACCCTGTAAATCAAAAGCAAATTCTGATTCCTGTTTCTGTATCCTTAACAACAATCATAAAATGTTTCATTTTATACTAGCTTAAAGAATAGAGATGACCCTTCCTAAATGAATTGACAGTGATCAGAATGGTTTCATCCGTCAGACAAACCAAAGACAATGTCAAACCAACACTACACCCAATCCATAGGATTACAGCACAAAAAAAAATACCCTAGCTCTTTCTCAACCTTGACACTGAGAAGGCTTTTGACAGGGTGGTTTGGCAGTACCTATTAGAAATCCCCTCACAGTTTCATCTCCAGGAAAATTTTATAATACAATCTGTTTTACTAGAGGTACTAAGCAAGGATGTCCACTTTCCCCCTTACTCGTCATGCTCTGTATTGAACCACTGGCGGATCTTTATCAGCACACTGCAATACAGGGCATAACCACAGAAGTCCATACACATAAATAAGCATTGTATGCACATAACTTATTGATCTACATGGCTCACTCTGAGACATCCCTGCCTACCCTTTATGAAACATCAGAGAATTTTTTCTCATTTCCAGGCTACACACTTAAAATAAGTAAAACAGAGATTCTCTCTTTTAATGATGCCCCATTCCAGATTATCCAGCTGCATATCCCTTTAAGTGAGATACAGTATTCTTAAAATATATGGCCATGAAATTAGCATCAAGCCCGCATAACCTTATAGAAAACAACTATACACCCCTTACACAAGATTTGGCAAGGGACATGAATGCCTAGAATATTTGCTGATAGGGTTGGCACAACAAATAGATATAGATCATATGAATTTGCCACCAAGACTGCTGTATGTGTTTCAGTGCCTACCCCTCCATCACCAACATAAATTATCTGCACTATGGCTGGGTGAAATTAGCAAATTCTAATTTCACAGAATTTTCAAGACATTCTGTAAATTTCACAAGCTTTCATGAAATTTCACAGAATGTTGTGGAATTTTCTTAATTTCTTTAATTGGCAATATATCAGCCAGTATCATAGATAGAGACTTGACATTTGGTAAGCTTACTATTGGGAAAAGTCCCTAAAAGGGTGTCAAGTTTCATGGCATTCAATGAGGGTCAGGGAAGATATGGGGCTCACAATCTGGCAATTTATTATCCATGGGAAAATATCTGAAAATATTTCAATGCTTACAACTTAGCCACCTTTGGAGCTAGATAATTGAAAATATATATGCATACATTCTTGGAAGAGTCTTAACCCTTTTGAATCTAGTCAGGTATCTCTGTACTAGGAGAAACAACTGATTTATTTGTTGTTAGATTCCAAAGGGTTAAAACAGATAACTGGTTACATAAACTGCAAGTTACAGGAGTTCAAAATTTCACAATTGAATCGTGTTAAATTGTGTGAAAATATTCAAAATATATGGATGTTTATAGCTCCACTGCTATTGCAGGTATACACTCAAGATTTGGCATGCATACCCAATAGGTCTTGAAATCTAATTAAGTTGGACAAATGTGGCTTAGTAGGTTAAAATTTATTGTGGATACTTTAGAAATTACTAATTGGCAAAATGTACTCAAAAATGAATGGACGTATAATAGGTAATACCACTAGAATTCCACTTGTGGAATTTAAATTTCATAAAGCAATTATCGCCACTGAATCCCCTTACCTGTACTTGCATCTTGGCCCTGAAATGTCCTTCCAAAACTCCGGTGACAGTGATGCCCGGCATCATGCTCCATCGTGACTAAGGATATCCAGATACGTCTGTCACAGTGGCCTAAATTGCTACTTGTCAAAAAACTTTAGTGTCATTTGGTGCAATTGTTTTCAATTAGTTAAAATATAAATTGTTATCTACATGGTTGCTAAAGAGTCAGCAGGTGGCATTGTACAGAAACAATGTTACATGTGCATGTGCTGCCACAAGTCATTAAGTCAGTGAGCTCTAGTGGTTAGTTGGCATATTTCAACAAGACAAGCTAGTGCCCAGTGATGCCCATGACTATTCTTCATGGTTTGTCACTCAAGATAGTGACCTGACACTTGGCACCACTACACTTTTATTATGTATCCTCCTATGAATACTACCTTATTTCCATTTTACCAAACTTTTACCTTCCTATACAATGGCAACTCAAATGTATGACTGGGCAACATGTATGGAAATAGCTTCGACAAAAGTATCACAATATTCCACAAGTCACAAAAGCTCATGAAATTCAGCTTCAGTTATTAATGTTATTTGGTTGCTTGTAACTTGATCAGTCTTTGGGCAAGAGATTAGAGTTTACACACACAGAATCTTTTCTTTCTACATTGTTTTTTCTCCTGGTTGGCAGTTTGTCTCTCAGGGTTATACCCTGTTCACAGGGTATGCCCTGACCAGGCTGAACCCAGCTGTCATTCATTTGGCTACTGGGTTTTCCTCCCACATGTTTTCTCTCCTACCCCCCCATAGGGGAGGTTCCTCTGTCAGATATGCACTGTCACAGCTTCCCCTGTAGCAGGAGCAAGCTTCCTGGCTAGTGTTGCTCGGATAGTGCTGTTGTGGATCCGATTGCTATCCATCACATAGTGCCAGTATCTGACCTAGAATCCAACTGGAAATCCAACCAAAGTCAGATGTCGGATCCAAGGTCGGATCCCAAATGATCCAAGGTCAGATGCACTGGATCCTTAATCAGATACATGGATCCAAGATGGATCCATTGCTTGGATCCATGGATCCATTAAATGGACCCATAGGATCAAATACATTTATCAGATCCATGCACTGGATCCAAGATGGTCAGATTGTGGTTGGATAGTGCTACCATCTGACCACAACATCTACTGTATCTGGCTGAATGTCTGGTATCTGTTGGTATCCTAATTTCTAGAATTCTATCTGAGCAGCACTATCCCTAGCCCAGCCACATGAGTCACCCTGTTGGTTGAACTGGCTGCCAACCCTCCCTGATTGAGATGCAGTGCCGAGCGACAGCTGTCTTGGCCATGACCCACCTATGGACATGACTTCCCAGGCACACTTCTGAACCTGGGTCATCAGCATGCCAGCACTATGCTTTGCTGCTGGGCCATGGGTGTGGCCTCAAAGCCTAATATTTAGGGTCAATGTGCCTAACAAAATTAGTGATATTCCATTCTCTAGTTTTAAAGTTATGGGGTCTTAAATTTCTGCAGTTTACATAATTGTGAGATGCGATTTTAAAATTTCTATAAGTGTGGAGGCTTACAATTCAGTCATATTTAAAGACAGAGATTTGAAAAATCCCTTCTGTATGGGCTTTGGTAGAGTCTTCATTCCACATGTGGCTCAATTAGGAATAACTGAAATCATTATTTTGGAAAAATCTTGTGAAATTTTGTGGAAGTAAGTTAAGAATTTCACCATCATTTCAGCAGCAGAAAATAGATTTTACCCAGCCCTTATATGCACAATATGCAAAGTTGTGTCTAGATTTTTATGGGCAAGAGAAAAGTCAAAACATAGAATATAAAACATTGCAACTACCTAAGGGGGTGGAGGCTTGCCCTTACTGCATTTCATGCAATATTTCACAGCAACACAGCTTCAGACTGTTCTTTATTGGCTATTTCAGAAATGCTGGGCACATTGGAAGACCCTTAAACTATTGCAAGAAGATCTAAACCTCCGGTGACCCTCCATTTTTTTTTTTAATCTTCATAAAATATGTAGAGGGTAACACTGAACCCTTTTACAAAAACAATTTGGATTGCTGGTCTAATATTATGTACAGGAAGCCTGTTAAGCTCTATCACATTTGGCTTTGTTTCCTGGCAGACAACCAGGACTTGAAGCCTGCAAGCATTGTCCATATATGTATGGAATGTGAAAACATCTAGGTCTCCAATACGAGTTTCAGTTTATTCTCATGAGGATATAACAACATTCCAGTACATCAAAAATACATTCCAAGTCCCACAAAGGGATTTTTTCCTATTGCCTACAAGTCCAAAGCTATCTTTCAAATGCAAACATATTCTCCCATCATGGACTAATCCACTTCCACAATTTACTTTACTTATACAGCAAGCTCTTACAGGCATGTTGGGGAAACACTGCATATCAAATTTATATAAGGCACTTATGGAAACGACTCCCCCATCACATTCATGCTATAAAAAACAAATTGGAAGCTGAAACACAGATAGTCGCCACACAGGACACCTGGCACTCAGCATTCTGATCATCAGGTACATGAAGTATTGTGCTCCTACACTTCATGGAATTTGCCTGAAAAGTAGCTATTGGCTCCTTTTAAAAAAACACAGATACAGGCCAAATGCCAAGAAAGATTTATTGCAGAGTTCTGGAGACAGTGGTTGGAGCAGGGAGCAAATGCAGCAACAGGCAGGGGAAGATGGGATGGGGACTAGAGGAAAATAAAGGAGTACAGAAGCAAGAAAGGAGGGGTAGGGGATGGCTCTAGTGGGGCTACAGGAATCCCAGATAGAGGCAGCAAGGAACACAAGGGAAACCAGAGGGAATGGCAGGAGATAAAGTGTAAAGGTCCACAGCCTACACAGAAGGCAAGGAAAGAGGAAGAAAAGGGTCAGGGTGGAGCCCCAGCCAGAGGGATATAGACAGTGGGCCTTGAGCAGAAAAACAGGTATGTTCCACTAGAGGCACTAAATGGGGGAGAAAATCAGGAAAATGGAGTTGGGGAGTACCCAGGGGAAATAGGAGAAGCAAGCGTGAAGGAAGGCAAAGGAAAATTGGAAAAGTGGGACACCCTTCCAGGAAGGAACAAAGAGGATAGTAAACATAGAGAAAGTGGTGCAGGGGTGGGCACGCCCTAGAAAGGGCAAACTCTAAAGGAGGGGGGGCAGTTTGTTCAGGTTCAGAAGGGCTAGGCCTAGACGGGGCTGGAAAAGGGGAAAGTTCTCTGGGGAAACCAGTCAGGGCACTATTAGGGCAGACTCAAAGGGGAAGGAAAAAGCTCACAGATGGTGGGGCAGAAGCAGGCGGCCTAGCAGAAAATGCCTGAGGAGGACATGAAGCTAGGGGATAGCAGGAGGAAGGCAGTACTCTGGGAGATGAAATGGGCAAAGGGGATAATGAGAATAGGGTACAGCATGGGATACAAGGGGTTGGGAGAAGGGAAGAAGGAAAATGTAAGCAGAAGGTGACAGAGGGCAGGGTCCTACTTGTTGGGGACTCTATAATAAAAGGAATTAAATGGGGGGGGCAGGGGGAACAAGAGTAGAGCAGCGTGAGTTGCGTGACTGCCAGGCATGATGGAGTCAAGGTCATTCACTATACCCCCTCTAGGGGGAAACAACATGATGACAAAACACACTTGATATTCCACCTCGGAACAAATGACCTGGCAGAAAATAACCTGTTTGAGGTGCATGCAAGATACAGAGCGCTTACTAGATACTGCTGCAGTCTGGGGTTCAGATCAATTGCTTTTTCTGAGGTGTTGCCAGTACCAAAGGCAAGCACTAATAGGAGGCTGAGGATTAAAGAGTTCAGTGAGTGGATGGTGGGGTGGTGGAGCAAATGGGGTATGCGTTAGTAGGGGACTGGGGATGCACTTGGGGGGACGAGAGCCTATTTGCACCAGATAGACTGCACCTGAATAGGGAGGGTGTGGCAGTACTAAAGAGCAAATTAGGAGAGTTTATAGAAGAAACCTACAATTTGAACTAGATTACAGGCTAGGGAAAATCTGCACCACAAGGCAGAAGAAATGGGGGGCTACCAGTCTTCCACCGCAGGATCGTGCTAAAATGGTGGGCATAAAGGTGACGAGTGAAAGGGGGGGGATGGAGAGGGAACCTGGTGGAAGGGCTTAGCAGCCAATGCCAGGAGTTTAGGAAATAAAATGGTGGACTTGGAGGCCATCATGGGGCATGAAGGACTAGACAGAGTCGTAATATGCGAGACCTGGTGGACAGAGCAACACACCTGGGAAATGACCATTCCAGGTTACAGACTGTTCAGAAGGGACAGGGAGGGTAAAAAGGGGGGGAGTTGCCTTATACATCAGGAAAAGCATACAGTAATTGTAACTGAAGGACAAGAAGAGGATGGGGAGACTGAGCTACTGTCGGTAATGCTAGGCAGAAGGATGGGAGAATCCTTGCAACTGGGGGTGGTATACAGGCCACCTACACAAGACAAGGAGGGCAATCGACAGTTAATTCAGGCTGTCACAAGGCTGGCTCTAAAAGGAGAACTACTACTGGTAGGGAACCTAAACCTCCCAGATGTAGACTGGGAAATCCCGGAAGCAGTATCAAGGAGCAGGGAGATACTGGCTGCACTGCAGGGGGTATTCCTTCAACAACTAGTCAGGGAGCCAACAAGGGGCAACAACCTGCTGGATGTGGTCCTGACAAATGGAGAAATTGTGGAGGAGGTGCGGTTGGGAGAAGCCTTGAGCACCAGCGACCACAGCACGGTAAGGTTCAGGGTTAGGGCAGGGAGGGAGACAAGTAAAACCAGTAGCACAGTCATGGACTTGAGACACACAGACTTTGACAGGATGAGAAGGATAGTAAGGTTGACAATGGTGGGTATGGAGAATATAGGGGCAGTAGAGGAGTTATAGGAAGCTATCAAGGGAGGGGTACTGGAAGCCATGGAAATGTGCATAAAAATGGCTAAGAGGAGCAAAAGGAGGAGGAGACCGCTTTGGTTTACAAAGGAGGTTACGGGGGAGTTAGGGGAAGGAGGAGGGCTTTCAGAAAATTTAAGAAGATAATCAGAGAGGAAGATAAAGAAGAGTATAGTTAGAAGATGAGTCTGGCAGGGAAGACGATCCGAAGGGCAAAAGCAGATAGGGAGGACAAAATAGCCAAAAAGGCTAAAAGGGGAGATAAGACTTTTTTTAGATATGTTAGGGAGAGGAGGAGGAGGAGGAGGGCAAGGCAGGCGATTGCTAGACTGGGGGAGGGGGATAATATTGGAAAGGGACTGTGAAAAAGAAGAGGTAATAAAGATCTAGTGTACTGCCTAAAACTAATATCAGATTTTAAAAGCAGTCAACCATTACCTTTTATATCTGACACACTTTTTCTTTTCCCTTTGTTTAATTAGAAGATTGTTTATTGGAAAGACTTTGCCTGGAGTTTGGTGGCCAAGCAGCCAGCCACTCCCACTTCCTAAGCTATATAAGCAGTTCCTCTCAGCCTCATGCCTACCCTCGCTTCTGTGTGTCTCTGCTGGACTTCGGTGTTTGTTTTCCTGCTCTGGTTTGTATCTTTCCTCCAGCTGTGTGCTTCTTTGTATTTTGCCTGTCTTGTTTTGGGGCCTTGTTCCCTGTTTTCTGTGTTGCTGTGTTTTGGTTTTGTCTTTTGGGGCTTTGTTTCTAAGCTCCTAGCATACTGCTACTCAGAGCTCATACTACTACTTTCAGTTACTTACAACTGCAGCCACTGCTACTGTTTACTCCAATTACTATTGTACCCAGTGCTTGTGTTTTTTTATGCTGTTGCTCACCACTCTCAAACTACTTCAATGCAACTACAATCATTATCTGTGTGTTTCAGCTCAACCATAGCTGCTCCATGTTGCATACTCAATTGTTTTCACCTGACGCAAGGCTTACTATGACCCTAGCTATGCTGCTCATTCATGCTCTCATTCTACTTGCAGCTTCATTGCACTGCCTGGCTACACCTGCTTTCAGAGCATTGTGTCTCCATGTTTTATTGCAGTTTTACAACTCTGTGTACTCCATACAAATTGTTGCTTCTCTGTTTATTCAACCTGTTCTACTCTGAGGTTAGCCAAAAAGCTCCTGCTGAGGCTGTTAAACTAGCTTTCATATCTGCATGTGGTTCTCGGCCTTCCATCACTTTCTTGTTTGTCCTACAGCGGGGACTGGGAAGTGTTTGGGGAGTCGTGGCCTCATGTGGCTAATTATTTCTGTTCTAAATCCTGTCTTCGCCACCGAAAATCCTCAGATTATTTGTCACCTTGATTTGGCTTTTAAATGCTGGCTGGCTTGCCCCACTATTCAGTGCTGTTTCATTTCCCTATGTTATGCAGACCTACGTGCAAGTCCACTTATTACTACTCTGTTTACTGACCTACATGCAGGTCCACACTTGCTTGCGCAATCATTGCTCCTTGCTTACGCAAACCATTGCTTCATGTCTCCTGCCATCCCCTCGGCTTCAGCCTCTGGGATTCTGCTGCTCTCAATTCTGCATTTGACCTTGCAAGTTTCCCTAGCAAGGCACCTTCACTGCATTCTCCTTACCACTGCCTCTGATTCTGGTTTAAGTTTAGGCGGGTAGGCCAGGTGAGTGCCTCAGCAGTTGTTGCGCTCCTCCTGTGCCTTGATTGCACATATTGTTGCAGAGCTTTCTCGCAACCTTCCATGACATTCCCACTAGAGAGTTTGAGTGAGAGCCTTCCTCCAAATTGGAATATTTTCCACCTCCCTTTAATTGGGTTTTCCAAACTGTAGCTGCAGAGCCGTCACTAAATAAACTAACCCAAGCCTTGACGGAAGGCAACTTAGGCCTCGAATCCCCAGAGATGTCCTCCTCATAGGTTTTTTTTTTCTCTCCTCTGTTTCCTCAGGTCATAACTGTTAGCATAGTAGTGTACCCTAGTTTCTTTAGGTAGGTTCTGCTGTTGGATGGAGGTGGAGGATGTCCTGCCATTCCCTCTCTCCTTAGAGGATCCCCTAATTCTCAATGCAAACCATTAGTATCATGCTATGCAAACCTGGGCATTTCATTACGTTATCAAACTGAGCATCTCATTACATTATTAAACTGTCTATGCTTCTCTACTACTATGTCGCAGTTGCTGCTACTACATCTCAGTTACTGCTGGCTCATATGCTTAGTGTTGCCTCGTTCTTTTGGGATATGCTTGTACTACATTTCTTTTGGGGGTTCCTAAGGTACCTTTAACCATGGGAATCATCCCATGGCACCTCTAGAGGTAGAACCCTCTCTGAGGGTTCCTTACCTTTTGTACCCCTACAGGGTGGTAATTCCTCTGGACATAGAGTGCGAATGGCCAAAACCAAATTAACACAGTTGCACAAGCATAACACTATACTGGCTGCATAGGACAGTGAATTGGAAAGGCTTTGCCTGGAGTTCAGTAGCCAAGCAGCCAGCCACTCCCATTTCCTGAGCTATATATGCAGTTCCTCTCAGCTTCATTGTGAAGCATTTTTTCTTTGCCCCACCATCCTCCCCATCTCCTCCAGCAGCAATGCTTCTCTCCTTAAGGGGATTCCTAAGGTACCTTTAGCCATGGGAATCGTCCCATGGCACCTCTAGGGGTGGAACCCTCTCCAAGGGTTCCTTGCCTTTCATACCCCTACAGGGTGGTAATTCCTCTAGAATAGAGAGTGCGAATGGCCAAAACCAAACTAACACAGTTGCACAAGCATAACACTATACTGGCTGCATAGGAGAGTGAACCTGATGTTAGTAAGTGTGATGTGTGTGGAACAGCTCTTAGCCTGGCAGCTGACATATCTTGCTGTACTGCCTCACGCTATATCATCAGCATTGTGACCTCACTGACTGTGACATCACTGCTACTTAGAAACAGCAAGTGAGTGACTGCCAGGTCATTCATCTGTGATGTCGCTGTCAGTGAGATCACAATGCTGATGATGTAGTGTGGGGCAGTAGAGTTAGATATGTCAGCTGCTAGGCTAAGAGCTCTTCCACGCATCCAGTACAATATTATTACATAAAAGACTTTCTGATGAGCAAAAGGATGAATAAAAATACTTCAGAAATAAAAAGTTACAACTGTCCACTACTTAAAATGTGTATTGTCTGCCTGTTTTGGCTCCACTAGCTCTTTAAATAAGTACTTCAGCTTGGTATTCATGGAGGAGGAGGATGGTAAGGGACCTGAGTTAAAGTTAAAGAGGAAGGAGGCCAAGATCAGAGCCCATTCTCTGTGAGTAGGGTTAGGACAGAGCTAGATAGATTGAGGGTGGACAAGGCAATGGGGCCAGATAGTTTACACCACAGAGTGATCAAAGAATTGAAGGAGGAGTTGGCCACACCCTTGGCAAGGCTTTTCAACTTGTCCCTGGATATGGAGAGAGTGCCAGAGGACTAGAAGAGGGACGACATGGTGCCTTTACACAAGGGAGGTAGTAAAGAAGTGAAGGAGAACTACTGACCTGTCAGCCTCTCATCAGTGGTGGGAAAGGTAATAGAGGCATTAATCAAGGGAAGGGTGGTGGATTACCTGGACGAGAGTGTCTTGCAGGACAGCAGACAGCATGGCTTCACAAAGTGGAAGTCATGCGAGATGAACCTAATTGAGATTTTTGATTGGGTGACTCGGGTGATTGACCCGGGGGAAGGCAGTGGATGTGGCCTATCTGGACTTCAGTAAGGCCTTCGACACTGTCCCCCATAGGAGGCTGGTGAACAAGATGGAAAGCCTGGGGTTGGGTTGGAAAATAACAAGCTGGGTGGAGGCCTGGCTGGCAGGAAGAACTTAGAAGGTGGTGCTAAATGGAGTGCACTCCTGGACAGTGAGGTTGAAGAGGGGAGTGCCACAGGGGTCACTTTTGGGTTCGCTCCTCTTCAACATCTACATCAGAGATATTGCGGAAGGTTTGAAGGGAAGGGAGTGCCTATCTGTTGATGATACAAAAATCTGCAATAGGGTGGACACACTGGGGGGGGAATGGAGGACATGGGAGAGGACCTAAAGACGCTCAAGGAGTGGTCTGGGATGTGGCAGCTGAAATTTAATGCCACTAAGTGCGCTGTGATGCACTTGGGGAGTGGAAACACACAGCAGGGTCACCCTAGGCAGGGAGGAAATCAAAGAAACAGAACAGGAGTGGGATCTAGGGATTATAGTCTCCTCAGACCTTAAGGTAGGAATTCAATATAGCAGGGCAGTGGGAAAGGCCAATGGAATGTTGGCTTGCATAGGCTGGGGCATTACTAGCAGAAGAAGGGAGGTAAAAAATGCCCCTTTACAAAGCCATGGTGAGGCCATAACTGGAGTACAGGGTTCAGTTCTGGAGACATACCTCTGTAAGGATATAGATGCTTTGGAGAGGGTTCAGAGAAGGGCGACCTAGATGGTGCAGGGTATTCAGGAGAAGACATATGAGTAGAGGTGTAAGAAGCTGGATCTGTACACACTGGGGACAAGGAGGGAAAGGGGGGACATGACTGAAACTTTTAAATATGTAAAGGGTCTCAATAAAGTAGGAGAAGAGGGATTACTTAAGAGGAAGGAGAGGGGCAGAACTAGTGGGCGCAGCAACAGACTGCAAGGAAAAAGATACAGGGGCAATGTGAGAGGGTGTTTTTTCACAGAGAGGTTGTAGAGCCCTGGAACAGACTGCTAGATTGAGTGGTGGGGGCTAAATAGGTGGAAGAAAGAATTCAAGAGAACATGGGATGGGCTTATAGAGCTGGGCATCAGGGGGAGGGCAGGGGCTAGAAGGGAGGTGTAGGGGGAAAAATGGGGCAGACTAGATGAGCTGGTAAGGTCCTTTTCTGCTGTCAAGCTTCTATGAGTCTATGATTCCACTCATGCACATATACACACCTCTTAAGTGTCCCAGTTTTTTGGGGAATCCTGATTCCGGGTCCTCTGTCCCAAGGTCCTGATTGCCCTGCTGTTATCCCACATTTGAATTCCACCTCTGTGCTCAGCATTCAGCTTCCTGGTAAAAGACACCAATCAGCGTCTGACATCATGCGAGTACACCAAGAGCCAGTCAGGTGTGTTTGTCCATAGTGTGTGCTCTGATGCGCAAGCAGCACTAAGTTTAAACAAACACACAGGGGCTGTTAGCCTGTTTCCCACAAATGCCACACTAGGTCATTTATTATCTAGCCCCCCTCAGGTCCATCTCTACAGTAGGAAAGGAAACCAGAAGCCCCAGCTTGTCTCCTAGCTGACCTAACATTCCATTCTGCAGTTCCAGGGCCTGGCTCAGCCACACTCGATGATCAGCGGAGCCATAGAGAGACAAGAGCACCTGACGCCTTGATAAACAGAGAACCTGAAGGAAGCAGAAGCTTGAGCAGCAAGCCCAGCAACTCATAGCAGCAACACTAAATATTCACAAAAGTGCTTAATTACAACTGTTTAAGTTGTATACAGTTCATATTGCAGCTGCTACACTAAGCAAGACTGAGACAGCCCAGACTCCTACTGTATTGGAGCACCTAAGAGGACACCTTTTTTTCCCAGTGGCCAGAAAAATAACTCCAGTAAGCTTGATCAAAAATTATTTTATTATTGTATTAATAGCTACAGTAACTACTGACATTGACAGAATATAAGTTGCAAAAAGCATTGAAAAGTTTGAAAATGAGGCATTAGGGTTTCCAACCCTAACACCCTACCCACCCCAAACCAGGCAGGAGACCAGGTGTGGGGTATGCCTTGGACTTCTCAAGCCTATCACTAACACCATTCCATCTGTAAATAAGGTCAGATGAGTAGACTTTATAAGAATGAGCACACCCCACACATGCTCTCCTGCTTGGTTTGGGGAGTGGGGTGTTAGGGTTGTAAACCCTAATACCTCATTTCCCAACTTTTGTTGCTTTGACTCTAACTGGAGCATTAATAAAGTTTTTTGTACCTTTTTTTAATCATTTGTACTCTATTGATTTTCAAAAACATCCAACAGTTATCAGAACTATATCAATAAAACATACAACTACAAAGCAAATGAAAAAGCAAACAACAAAACCCTCTTCACCCCTCCAACCCCGAAACAAGAACTTATAATAAAGGGTTGTTAACTATCATTATAAAGTTACATAGATACATAGACACTGTCGGCAGATAAGGGCCTACAGCATACCCAGTATGCCCATTTGAGTTTGTAAGTTCACTTTATGTTTTCCTAAAAGTCTGTTGCCCCTTATCCCTTACCACCAGAAGTCCCTAATGTCTAATCCCATGCATTCTTAAATCCCATGATTGTTTCAGCCCCCATTATTTCCTCTGGCAGGGTGTCCCACTTGTCCATCACCTGTTCTGTGAAGAAAATCTTTCTCATGTTTCCTCTGAATCGCTCTCCCTCCAACTTCATCCCATGCCCTCTAGTCCTAGAACATCTTTTTCACTGAAAAATAGTGTATTCCTGCACCCTGTTCCTCCCTGTAAGATACTTGTATGTCTCTATCATATCCCCTCTCTCCCCCTCCCCTCCTCTCCTCCAGGTAGTACACATTCAAGGCCTTCAACCTGTCCTCATAGGACTTGTGATGTAATCCATGTACCGTCTTTGCTACCCTCCTCTGAACTTTTTCTACCCTGTCTATGTCCTTATTTCGGTAAGATCTCCAGAACTGTACACCGTACTCCAGGTGGGGCCTCACTAGTGTCTTGTATAGTGGAATTATGACCTCCCTTTTCCTGATGGTGATGCCCCAGCCTATGCATCCCAGCATCCTATTTGCTTTACCTGTTGCCTTGTCGCACTGTTTCCCTACCTTGAGGTCATCAGAGATGGTAATCCCAAGATACCTTTCTTGCTTGGTGCATGCGATATCCTCATGATTCCATGTGTTAACAGTAAAAGCCTAAAGGCAATCACCGTTATCGCTAAGTCAGAGTGCCAAAAATCTGTTTTGGCACTCTGACTCCCCAGCACACAGCAAAACAGTGCCAGGGACTTGTAATTTAAATGGTTTATGCGGGGGCTTATCCCCCTGCACCCCCCACTTAAGGATTCTCAACTCCAGAGGGGTGCATGTCGGGGGGGGGTGCAAAACCATTAAAAAAAATAAATTCAGGATGAGCGCAACAAAAATGTGCCACCACCCAGACCCGAACCCCACAACCTGCCTACCAGAGCCGCCTACCCACCCACCATGCCATGGGGCCAGCTCGGCAACCCACCATGGAACCACACCTCACAATCCCTCCCACCCCTCGCTATGCATGCTCGCCCCCCCACCGCATACGTATAGTGACATCCTGTCGCTCTATTCGCTGACCCCCCCATTCCAGTCACCCTACAGTGCTGCTAGCCCTGATGGCATGCGCCAGGGATTGGGTCATCTTTTTGCAGGTGCCCAATCGCCAGCGCGCATGTCACGGGCTACCATCCTCACCTCCCAACTGATATGGTGTTTGAGGGATTTTGTGCCCCATACGCATTATCTTGCATTTCTTTGCATTGAATTTCAACTGCCAAACACCTGACCATTCTTCAAGTTTCTGCAGGTCCCTCCTCATTCTGTCTACACCTTCTGGTGTGTCCACTCTGTTACAGAGCCTTGTGTCATCAGTGAACAGGGAAATTCTACCTTCTAGGTCCTGCACAATGTCACTGATGAAGACGCTGAATAGGACCGGTCCCAGCACTGATCCCTGTGGTACCCCACTGGTCACTCTTCCCTCTGTGGAGTGACAGCCATTTACCACCACCTTCTGCATCCTGCCACCAAGCCAGTTACCTACCTACTGCACTACTGTTCTGCCCACTCCCATATTCCCCAGTTTATTTAATAGCCTTCTATGTGGCACAATGTCAAAGGCCTTACTTAAGTCCAGATAGGCCATGTCCACTGCCCTCCCCTCTTCAGAAAGATAAACACTAAAGCTAAAAACCATTAAGTTGAAGTTTAGGGGAGTAGCTGTTATGAGTAATCTGTCCCTGATGTGGAGAGAGACAGTAAGGTATACAAAGGTTCCCATCTAGTCTGATACAGGCCAGGACATGTCCATAATGAGGCAATATGCTTCTCCACCATCAAAGCAAGTAAAATGTCTTGTTACCATTCTTTGTACTGTGGTACAGAAATGTCCCTCCAGTGTCAGAGTATTGTAAGTTTAGCAACTATGGCTATCAAGATTATGTGGGTTTTGTGAATGCTGGGGAGATCAGAAGGGTAAATCCCTGTCAGACAGATTTCCACAGAGAAGAGATCCTCCATTCCCAGAAGGGAATGCAGTGAGTCCCTAATGTTGTTCCAAAATGGAGATATTTTTGCGCAGTCCCATAACATATGCTTTAATGTACCATCAGTCAAGCCACACCTAGTACATGCTGGTGAAGATAGTCTCCCCATTTTAAATAATTCAGACGGTGTATAATATAGGTTATGGGGTATACAAAATTGGATTAACTGAAATCTGCCCTGGTTAAAATATTTATAAAGATCACGCCAAACTGATTTTCAAAGTGTGATGTCTTACTGGAGACCAGTTTTTTGCAACTAATTTTCTTACTTTTTAGAATCATGTGCTCTCAAGCATACATAATTTTATCAGCTTTTATTTTTCTGACATTTTTTAGTTCCCTGGTATGCACTGCCCCACATCATAAATGTGTGCCTTGTCCCCATTACTGCTAATACCTCTGGTGTTTAGTGTCCCCCCCCTCCACAGTCCAATTCAGTACATGTATTTTTTTTTCTGTCACTTTTTGCTGCCTTGCTCCACGGCTCTCGATCAGGAGAGAGCCCCAGTCCCATCCCCCAACATCCACCAATGATGACCATCTACCCCCATGGCTTGCCCCCCCATGGGGTCGATGGGGGTACCCCAAACCCCACCGAAAAACAAATCCAGTAATGTGGTCAGTGCCATGGCTATTCGGGGGCTGGACCTACTGTACAAGCCCCCTCCTCATCCAGCTGGGAGCTATTTTCTCCTCCTGGTTACTCCTTCAGGGGTGGAGCATGCAATGATGCCAGCAACAGTACCGCACATGCTCCCTTGTTTGTCCTGTCAGGCGTCTGCCCTGCCTCTGTCCCTCTTGTCAGCAGCATCAGTGTGTCAACCCCCAGCCTCAGCTAGAAGCCAGGCATGCACTGACAGCTGGTCACCCCCCTCCCTGGAGAAGGAGAACTGTCCCTGGGATGCTCGATCATTCTCCTCCCCTGCCAACCTCCAATGGCCCGCGCTCACTCCCAAACACATGTCACTGGTGTGGCGTCCAACACCTCAACCCTCAGTGCCACCAGGCTGGCCTTTGGTACATATTTTATTTTAATTTTTCATTGGCGTTCAATGGTACCCTCCATCCTCCAACTATACCCCAGTCCCCATTAATTACTACTTTATAGCCCTGGTGTCTAGTGGCACCCCCGCCCTCCCAGTTGTATATATTTATTGGTGTTCAGTGCCCCCCATCCTTCCCATGTTAGTATATTGTAGATCCCTGGTGTCTAGGGGCACCCCCCCAACTGCAATGCCCTTATTTATAATAATTAAAATAATTATTCATATTAATTTGTAATATTTATGCTATGTTTTACCTCTGTTGGTGGTTAGTGGCACCCCCTACCCTCCCATACAATTTTCCTTTATCCCTTGTTGTCTAGTGTCACCCCCTCATCCTCCAATTCCCATACATTATTTTTTTTAAACATTGGTGTCCAGCGGTATCCCCCACCCTCTGATTCCCATATATGTTTAAATGTACTGTAGGTGTACAGTGGGAGGTCGGGTGGGAGGGTTGTGAGCATGAGCAGCAGTGGATGTTTTTCTTCTTAACAGGTTTTAAAAAAATAAAGACATTGATGGACAGTTTTCTGCTTTACAGATTAACAGGGAGATCAGAGGGTGGGTTGGTACCATTGACCACCAACATAATAATAATATTAAGAGGGACATGGAACAGTGGGGGGTACCAATGAGCTGTGCCAAAAGTGGTGCACAATTACATCTGATAAACATATATGGGAAATGGAGGGTGGGGTACCACTGGACACCAATGTTTTAAAAAAAGTATAATATATGGGAAATGGAATATGGGGGGTACTAGACACCAGGGATATAAAATAGGAATATGGGAGGAGGTACCACTGAACACCAATGGCATACTTTCTTTAAAAGGGATAGCACAGTCAAATCCATTTTCACAAGCCAATTTCCTTTATTGCGAGAATGAAACAGGACTCTCGAGAAAGGAACTTAGCAAGTGGTGAAAAAGGATTGAAATAATTAGAAAAAAACATTTGGAGGGCCTGGGCGCTATACAAAATTACACAATGGAGCTATCCGCTCCTGATGAGCGAGATACGTGTTTGGAAGCCTGTAGAAAACATCCCTGGGCAGAGTTATGATAGTTTGTTGTGTGAAAAAAGAGAAAACAAGATGGCGGCTCACAAAAAAGGAATTTTTTTCTTACAAAAAAAGATTGTTCCCTCATGAAAAGGAATACTTTTTCATGAGACCAAATTCCCTTTTTGTTCCATTCTGCTGTTCTGGAATGTGAAATTCCCATTGAAAATAATGGGGCCTTAAAAATGCAACAACTTTGGTATGGATTAATATTTATTCACCAAACAAGTGCAAGCCTTTTCTGTGACCCAAGCTCTTTCTACAATACAAATTTCATACTACAATTCCGCACCATCTGCACACAGGGGGATTTGAAAGAAGTGCAAAAAGGGCAGCTTTTAAGGTTTTTGCACTATCTGGCACATCCGACCAGAATGAAACTCTACATGTGAAACTCTACAACTCCAACAGCTTAATCTGGTTCAAGGTCAGTTGGCATTCATCTGTATCCCCCTCCCCCGGGTCGTGCCTGAAAATAGGCAGGATTTGTCTAGTGCACTTACCCGGTCAACAAAAGCTAAATAAATAAATGTCAAGAGATCTATACCACGAGACAGCGCATACTAAATTTTGTGCAAATCCGTTGAATGGTTGCAAAGTTATTAAAGTGCAACATTTCAGATTTAACACTAAACTGCCTACTCAGTCCTAACTTTAGGGGCACGACTGTGCCCCTATGATAAGTAGAATATAGGAAGAGCAGCCAACAAGGAGCATAATAGTGAAGCAGGGGCAGGCCAGGGAGATTGAGGTGAGCCTAAGCCATGAATGAATATACACCTGATTATTTTCTGAGCAAAATGTTAATTTTTGGTTTTTGTATAGCCAGCTACTGCTCTTTGGATATGCAGCCTTAGATTAGAGTTAGAGGAGGGCACAGTATACGTGTTTTAATTGTTATAGTAGCAGGCAGCTCCTCTCTAGTATTCATAAAGGGGTCTGCATTACTGAGCTCTGCTGAAAATCGTGCAGAAAATGTACTGCCTTTTGTTTTGGGGGGGACACAGATTCATGCCTATGTACTAACTCCCTACAAACCAGGAAATAGGGAGAGCAACAAGGATTGTACAGTAGTAGTGACGCAGGGAGAAAGCAGGCCTTCCTAAGAGCTTGACTTCACCAGGCTATAGGTTCCAATCTCAGAGAACATCGATGTGTTTTAATCCCCCCCTCAACTTATCATCCTCAAATAAGAAGAATTAGAGAAGTGCCTTCAGCTCCTTCCCCCAAAACTTTAAAATCTCCAAAGAGACACAGTGCCTGCATCATGAAGGGTGATGCAGGGCTAGCACCAAGCCCTGACCCAATTCCAGTGGCTGGCACAGCTGTGCCAAACTGTTTGTAACATTCAGCAACTGATCCAAGAAGAGCAGGTGCATTTGTGAAACTTTTCCTACTTTACTGCAACTTGTACCAAATATTTGGCACAAGCCCGGATACTCCAGATTGCCACAAGCCAGACCAGAAAAAGCTGGTCTAACCCATGGTAATAGGCACACAGGATCCAGAGCCCCAATCACCAGTCAGGAAATGTCGCAGGCCCAGTGCACCAGATGTTCAGCACCCCCCCCCGGGGCTTCCGACATTCCTGACATGTTTGTGAATCAACCCCAGAGTTTTTATAAGGTTCACTTCCCTAACATCGGTAGCATGAGCATCAGAGCTAGTCATAATCTTATACAAGTATCATGGAAAACAGTTTCTGCTAATAGCACAGATGCATTATAGATGTTTGTCTTAATTATTGTTCTTAGTGTTATTTATAGGGACTTTAAATTATATAATTCTGCATTGGTCACGCTCTCTTAATTTAAAAAGTTATGATCATGTTTTGCTTCGTGTTGGACTTGGAGTGGGGGCTAGCTATGTAATTGTTGCTCTGTGTAGTCCATGTCATTGGTTTTGAATAATTTGGATATTCTAAAAGGGAACTGTAGCTCAACTGCAAAACTGAGGAAACAAAAACTAGTTGCTATTCTGTGCTATTCATGTTTGTGGGTTGTGGGTTACGCTTGACTGTTTGTTTAAATTTGTAAATTTTATTCAGCATTTTGTGGAGGCCTATGGACTACGCTACTGTGCTATGCTAGTTATGCTATATTGTAAAATCGTATCCATTTTTTTCAGTTGTGGGGCTCTGCACCCTCCTCCCCCCCTCCCTTTTTTTATTCAACACAGAGGCCAGGGGGTGCGAAGTTCCCCAAATCAAATAAATTTATAACATCAATCATGACCATGCAAACTGGTCCTAAATCACATAACTAACGTAACATACTGGTTTGGTTCTAATCCTGTTCAGTTGGTTTGCTGGCCTGATGCACGTGGCCCTTTGAAAAGACATATCTTGAATTAAGAGAATGGATAATTCCACCAGGCTTTAACTTCTACTTGCTTGGTTGTTTGCGTGCTGTGAACCTGCACCTGAATGAGCACTGTGTTTCAACAGTAGCTTTAAAACTGGCAGTGGGTGTTTACTCACCTGGAAAAGGTGATTGTGTTGGTTGGCATCCATGGCACTCCAGACATTACCTCATGGGTTTTAGCCCACCTGATAGGCTAGTGATGCACATGACCCAGATCAGATTTCCAGTATATCTAGGTCCCAGAAACCCCTGCTCTCCAGTTTGAATCTTCCATAGCTGAAATAAGGTTAATTAGTACAAGAGAGGAGAAAAACATACAGTACGGTTACAGTCAGGAATTATTAGAAGGATAGTCGGTACACAAAGGAGGCATACTTCGACGTAATGTAAGAAAGGCCCTGGGGCCTGTATTTATTTCCCTATTATTTACAGTCTAGTCTCGAACCCAGAAGTTCGACTGATCATGTATTGTAGAAACCTTCACTTTCTCCATCCTCTAGTATACTTGGTGAGGACCCCTTTTCTTGCCCCTGGGCCTGGTCACTCCGATCACTCTGAGGGAGGGCCTTGGAGTGCCATGGATGCCAACCAACACAATCACCTTTACCAGGTGAGTAAACACCCATTGTGATTGGTTGGCATCCATGGCACTCCAGACATTACCTCATGGGTAGATAAGAAGCAGTTAGTAATTCGGGTGGGAGTCGAGTGAACCGGAGTGACCGTCACAGATGCTGCTGCCAGAACCTGAGTTGTGAAGGAGGGCCGGATGGCCTGGAGCTGTTCCAGCCTGTAGTGTCTGGCGAATGTGTGTATGGAGCTCCATGTGGCCGCCCTACAAATGTCCTCCGAGGATACAGAGGCTCTTTCCGCCCAGGAAGTGGCCACCGCTCTGGTGGAATGAGCTTTGATCCCTTGGGGTGGAGTCATCAGGTTCGCCGTGTAAGCGTTCTGGATGACCCGTCTTAGCCATCCGGCGATTGTGGTTTTGGAGGCGGCATAACCCTGCCTCTGCCCCTTTGAGATGACGAACAGCCTCTCTGTCTTGCGGATGTGGCGGGTTCTGGCTAAGTAGACCGAGAGGACTGATCCAACGTCCAGATGGTGAGAGGCCCCGCTGTGGCCCTGTGTGGGGTCGCTTGGGAAGGTGGGCAGCTCGATGGGCTGCTCTCTGTGAAAGTTGGTAGAGACCTTCGGTTGGAAGGCTGGGACTGTTCTCAGGCTGACCCAGCAGGTGAACACTGTATATGGCTCAAGCGCAAGATAGGGGCACCAAGTTCCCCGATTCTTCTGGCGAGCAGATGGCCACCAGGAAGGCAGTTTTGAGGCGACCCAGAAGAGGTCTGCCTCTAGGAGTGGCTCGTGTGGAGCCGACTTGAGGATCAGGACCAGTGGGAGGTCCCGCAGGCGATGGCTGGTCTAGTCCTCGGTCAGAGGATCTCTACAGCCCTCAAGAAACGTAGATGAGTCCGGGTGCGCCCCGAGGATACCCCTCCACCAGGCCTATGGCCGCGCCTTTATGGCTGACAGCTGTACCCAGAGGGATGAGTGCCAGTCCCTTGTCTACTCCTTGCTGGAGGAATAGTAGTATGGTGGCCAGGTCGGTCTGTTCGGGCACCGACCCCCTTTCTCGACACCACCAAGCGAAGATGGCCCATTGCCTCTCGGAGGTGGATGTGGTGGAAGCCCGTCTGGATTGAAGTAGGGTACTGATGACCGACTTGTGGTACCCCATTGCCCTCAGTCTCCTCCTCTCAGGAGCCAGGCCGTGAGTTTCAGGGTCCACGGGGACGGGTGGAGTACCGGCCCCTGTGCCAGCATGTCCGGGCGATAGGGTATCCAGAAGCTGGCTAGTGCCATCTCTCTGACTGCTGCGAACCAGGACCTGCGTGGCCAATAAGGGGCCACAAGGATAATCCTGATGCCTGACTCCCGAACCTTGGTTAGGACCTGAGGAATTAGGGGAAGTGGTGGGAAAACGTAACCATTCCCCCACCTCCAGGTCTGTGACAGGGCGTCCGTTCCCTGGGAGAGGCCGTCCCTGAACCACGAGTAGTACCTGCCAACTTGAGCGTTCTCCCGGGATGCCATGAGGTCCATTGACACGGGCCCCCACGTCACCTGGATCGTCTGGAATAGAGTCGGGTGCAACTGCCATTCTCCCGGGTGTACTTGTTGCCTGCTGAGCCAATCTGTTTGGACATTCAGCTTCCCTGCGAGGTGGACTGCGCTCAGGTGGGTGAGGTGTGCCTGGGCCCAGCTGAGGACCATTGCCGTTTCCCTCATCATGGCTTTGCTTCTGGTCCCCCCTTGCTTTGCAATGTATGCCACTGTCACCCGATTGTCGGAGCAGATCAGGACCGATCGACCCAGTATTAGATGCCTGAAGGCCTTCAGGGCATGGGACACGCTCTCATCTCCAAAATGTTGATGGAGAGTTTCGTCTCCGCTGGTGACCATATACCCTGTGCTGTTGTGTCCCCCAGGCAGGCTCCCCAACCCGAGAGGCTCGCATCCATCTCTATGGAGACTGGGCGAGGAGGCTCCAGTGGGACTCCCCTGGATAGGTTCCTTTCTGTTGTCCACCATGTCAAGGAGGATCTTACCACCTGAGGTAGTGGCACCACGCACTGGAGATTGTGTTCACTCAGTGCCCCTCGTGACAGGATGTAGTTCTGGAGTGGACGCATGCGCCACCTGGCCCAAGGCACGAGGTCTATGCAGGAGGCCATGCAGCCCAACAACTGGGCTATCTTCCCCATCGTGGTGTGGTGGCAGGCCTTCATTTCATATGCCAGCTCCCTTAAGTTGTGAACTCACCCCGGGGACGGCTGTGCCCAGCCTTCGGCCGAGTTGATGAGGGCCCCCAGATGTTCGATCTGTTGAGCGGGGCTGAGGTGGCTCTTTTCTCGATTCACCACCCAGCCGTGGTCCTCGAGAGCCTGCATGGCGAGTTCAGTGTGTGTTCGCGCCTGGTCCTCGGAGCGAGCGTGAATGAGCCAGTCGTCTAGATACGGAATGATATCTAACCCCTGTTCCCTGAGTCTGGCCACCAGGGTTATGGAAACCTTGGTGAAGACTCTCGGGGCTGATGACAGCCCAAAGGGAAGCACCTTGTACTGGAAGTGGTGGCCTAGGATGTGAAAACGGAGGAACTGCCTGTGTTTCCGGATAATGGGCATGTGAAGATAGGCGTCCTTCAGGTCGATGGACGTCATGAAGTCGCCTACTCTGATGCATTGGAGGGTGGATCGGATGGTCTCCATTTTGAACTGGTGTGGAACCACGTGTCGGTTCAGCTGCTTCAGGTCTAGAATGGGTCTGAGCATCCCCGATTCTTTGGGTACCAGGAAAAAAATGGAGTACATTCCCATTCCCTGCTCTGGTACCGTGACGGGCTGAATGGCCCTGTTTTGGATTAGCTCTGTTAGGATCCGCTGGACCTGATGAGGGGACGCTCTCCTCCTGGACACGGGAGAAGAAACAAATCTGTGAGGGATATGGGTGCGGGATAGCTCTATGGCGTATCCCTTGGACACTACGTCTCGTACCCACCTGTCCGATGTGGTGGATGTCCAGCAGTGGGCAAAGAGGGTTAGCCTTTGCCCCACTGGTGGGTACGGAACCTGACCTCGTGTCTCTGGCAGTGGGCAGTCACTGTTGTTTTCCCCTGAAGCCTCTACTTCGACCTCCGGATCTTTGGCCCCGGGTTCTGAAAGGTGGGGACTGGTAGTTCTGAAAGTATGGGCCACGGAGCTGGAGGGAGGCCTCTACCTCGAAAGAGTGGCCCTGTTGAAGTGTGTCCCTGCGGGGCTGGCCAAGTTTGTTCCCACCCCGAAACCTCCGTCTTGAGGAGGGTAGATAGGAGAACTTGGGCCTATTCCTGAGGAGGTCCCTGCCCTCCTCCTTTTGCTTTAAATAGTCCTGTAGTCCCTCCCCAAAAACATGCCTTCCCCTGAGTGGTAAATTCTGTAACAAGGTCTTAGATTCCATATCAGCGTCCCAAAGTTTCAACCACAGCACCCTACGGGCCCGGTTGGTGATGGCGGTGGCCCTCGCCTGAAGACGCAGAGTGTCTACCACCATATCAGCCAGATATTTGGCTGCATCCAGGGTGCACTCCAACAGCTCTGCCTCCCTAGACTTAGGGGTGGCCTGCTCCTGGAGTTCCTCAAGCCAGCGGATCTGTGCCCGAGTCGTGTAGATGGTGGTGGTGATGGCCTTGGCAGCAATGCCCTCAATCTCGAAGGCCTTCTTGAGCATGTCCTCAATCCTTTTATCTGTGGGGTCCTTGAGGGCTATGGTGCCGCATGGAAGCACAGTCTTTTTGCTGAGGGCCGCCACTTGAGGGTCGATGGTGGGTGCCTTGCACCAAGTGTCCGATTTTTCCCCCTGTACAGGGTACATTCTTTCCAGGTTTTTATGGTTCGGCATCCTGCCCGGTTCGGGGGATTGCCATTCCATGCTGAAGATGTCCTCAATCGCTGGACATACAGGGAATGTCTCTGTGATTGCCAGCCTAAACTGGATCATTGGATCGAGCTTCGACTCAGGCTTACTTTCTTCGGTGTCCTCGGTGTCTAACCCCATGGTGGCCTTGATCATTTTCATGAGCCCCGGGATCGTGTCGAAGGAGCATAGCTTTGAGGTCAGTGAAGGAGTCGTCTGCAGTTCCATCTCCTCTGTGTCCGAGTCCGCCCCATCTTCCTTCTTCTTCCCTCGTCATCTCTCTCCCGTCCTCGCGTGCCGTGCGTGTGGGATGACCGGGAGGGTGTCTTCAGGATTGGAGGTTCCTCTGGTAGGCCCCTTGTCTTGTCGGGTTCTGTGCTGGGAGGTCTTGCCCTGTTCTGGGTGAGGGAGTCCAGTTTCTCCATGATTTTGAGCATAAAGTTCTGTTGGCTCTCCATCATGGCCACCGCGGCCTGTTGGTTCTGGATCAGGAGGGAACCCGGGTCAATCCACATCGAGTTGCTGGGTCCGGGGTTGTTGGGGGCCAGAGGCGGTGTCCTCTCCAGTGAAGAAATGTTGTCGTCCAGGAGGCAGGCGGCGCAGAGGGGGCCCGAGGTTTGGGGGAGAAGATTGGCGCTGCACGCGGAACACTTCTTGGCCTTTACCATCTGAAATTAGAGAGAGGTACACTTAAAAAATGACCACACCCTGATCCCCTCTCTTTTTTTTTTTTTTTGTTGTTGTCCCCACCTGAGTCTGGATGAGCCCTGCCCCACCGGGGGGACAGGGGAAGCGCCTGAGGTTGAGGGGTGCTGTGGGAGGACCCCTACAACAACGAGCGGTGGACTGGTGCCGAGGCCCGCTATGGGAGGGAGTCAAGACAACCGTGGGGGAGGACAGATGGACAACCTACTGGGGTCACTATGGGAGGGACCCAAGTGGATTGAATAGCCAGATTTTTTTTTTTTTTTTGAAAGACCTACACAACCAGGGGCCAATCCAGAGAAAACATGATCCCCCACTGGCATGGATCTGGCAGGCGGCTGAGTTGGAGCCGGCCTAACCAAGGAGCCCGAGGAGGGGGCCGGCCTTCGGTTGCTAGGCAGACCCGGGACGAACCTTTCCAAGATGAGAGTCCCAGGCCCCACGAGGCTGCTGAGGGGGTTCCTCGTTTCAGCGATTGCCTAGCCATGAGGCGGGAGATAGTAGCGCGCACCCCGAGAGAGACGTTGACTCTCTCGCTTCTCTGCAGCCCTCAGTATCCCTGCTCTCTCTCTCTCTTGACTCGCCCTGCCTGGTCTCTCGCCGCAAGGAAGCGGGCGTTTGAGAAGCTGATCCCTCCCTAGAGGTCCTTCACATGGGGGGAGGAAGAATCAGCTGGCGGGTGGCCTGGAGTCGTCGCGGAGAGCGGTCTCACCGAGGACCAGGTGTGCACGCCTGGGCGTGAGGAGGAAGGCCCCAAACGAGGCCTACAGGCGCGCCGGAGCATGAGATAGCTCGCCTCCCCCCCCGCTAGCCCGCAGCTGAGCAAGTACCTCGGGCGCGAGCAGTGTCTCAGGGATTGCTGCCTGAGAGGGGCACAGAGAGAGAGAGGAGGGAGAGAGAGAGGCCTCTGGCGGCCTCGCCGACTGTCGCGCACCCGAGGATGGGTGAAGACCAGGTTGGGCAGGCATGCCTATCTGCTGCATCTCCCCCCCTCTCTCTGTGGGCCACTAGACGAGCGGAGGAAGCGAGGGAAGCCAAGGCCTGAGGCCTAGTCGGGGGGGAAACGTGGTCGCCGAGATTTCTGCGTCCCCACGAATAGCGTGGGGGAGAGCAAAGGAGCCAGAACGGGAGACCAGGAATAGGAGCTCTTCTGCCCTGGACCTCAAGAAAAAACACCATACCGAAGCCATGCGGCTGCCATAAGGTTCTGCCCCACAACCATGCTGAGCCTCCAGAGAGCTGAAAGGCTCAGCCTCCATTTACAACACATTAAGACAGTTTTAACTTGCTTTCAATATCAATAGAGTAGGCAGGAATATTTTAAAACAAAAATTAGTTCCTACCTTGCTAGAGCAGACAGGGATTCCTGGTGTGCTTCTTGCCTTTTCAGATGCACAATTCAAAACTGGGAGAGCAGGGGTTTCTGGGACCTGGATATACTGGAAATCTGATCTGGGTCATGTGCATCACTAGCCTATCAGGTGGGCTAAAACCCATGAGGTAATGTCTGGAGTGCCATGGATGCCAACCAATCACAATGGCAGGTTAAGAGACAGCAGGATAGACTACTGGAAGCTATGGCAAATTCTTGTAATTGCACTGAATAATTTATTGTGTGAGCTGTTAATATTTTAGCTTCTACCTGGCTGTATGGGGCTTGTTGTAATACTGTGGCCTGCATGGCTATTTTATCAATAAAATGTTAAAAGTTATTGTTTAAATATAATCACGCTAATTGCAATAGTATTCGGGGGTAGTCCATTGTATGAAAGTTGGATCTGGAGTGTAATTAATCTGTATGGGCCCCATTTTAGAAGGTCAATGCAGGACATGTGACAAATCCTAAGTCAGCTGCAGTGTTTGCCACATCTGCACCAAACCCTTGCGCCACAGCGCTCCTCAATTTTAGAAGGTCAATGCAGGACATGTGACAAATCCTAAGTCAGCTGCAGTGTTTGCCACATCTACACCAAACCCCTGTGCCACAGCGCTCCTCAATTTTAGAAGGTTTGGTGCAGTTGCGGCATTCTTTACACTTTACAGCAGTTTGCGCCAAAACTTTGACAAAAGACCTGCAAAATGGCTACCCGCATGCCACAAAGTTAGACCAGGGGGAGAAGGTCAAATTTGCAGTGTTCGGCACAGGGGACTTGCTTCGGCATTTGCGGCAGGCATCTTTGCAAAATCACACCAGCCACGATGTTTGCCACAAGTCGCCCCCTGCAGCAAACTCCTTGATGCAAGTCCCTTGCATCGATCCATGTACTTTCTAAAATCAGGCCTTATGTGTCCTGACTCCAGGTGTGTTTTGGACAGAGGGGGAGGTTAGTCCAGTGGCAGCGTATGAACTTTAGGTCTGTACATTTGCTATTTAAATACAGAACCAACATTCACACACTGCTACTGGACTTAATCCCACCCCACCCCACACACACACAAAAACATGTCAAAACAGCTTTAAATGCTTCAGAAACCACATTGACACATAGATTTACAGATTTAATTTTTGTTTCAAACCAGGGACTAAATAGCTAGTTTTGTGTGTGGAATTGCTCACTTATAGCATGCTAACTGCAAACGTATTCCTTTAGGATGGCAGGGGATAGTCAATTGTGTGAACATCTGAGCTGTACATTTTTTTGAGGAGGACTTGCTTTCCATTGTATATATTTAATGATGGCACCATTTAAAGATGCTATGTGTATTGCACTGTGGCCTAGGAGATGGCACTCTCACGCTAAGGCCCTGTGGATGGATTGGGGAACATTGGTGAAAAGCAGTGCAGCTCCATCAAAGCTCTCCTCAATGGACATTGTTAAAAATAAAAGTGTTATATGCAGTGAGGATGGTCAGGTGATAGGTAGCTAGTTTCCTTGTAGAAACCATGTTGGGGTGAGTTCCAACTTGATGCTGGGTCCTACCCCATTGGCGGCCTCTGCAAAGTTGAAAAATCTGGGCATTATCCTTTTTTTATATACTTTTTTTTATGTTTTTCATTTTGCATACATCAATTCTAGACATTCAAGTTTTGCATACATTCATACAGTACATAGGCAACTTGCCTTTGTTCAAAACTTTGTGTTTCTTGCTGTAGTCCATTTTGTGTTTGTTGTTCACTTTCTTTTAGTCTTCAGTGGTGTGTTTTACAAAAAATGTAAAGCAAGAAAGTAAAACTTTTTCCGAACAAGTAAAACTATAACTTTTCTAACCATAACTAGAGCACGAATCTCTGGTTTCTCCTTTTTGGTTTTTTATTTTAAGTCTTAGTTGTTGGATGTGCTTCCCCTTGGTTCACTGGAGCATTTTCCTTTTAATATGCTGCAGTTTTTTTATCCCGGTCACTATTATGTTATTCCTTTTACTTTTACTATGTGTCTGTCTAGCCCAGCCTGTCTTTTTTTTTTCTCCTTTTGTATACCCTTTAATCCTTATGTTTTTTTATTCATTTCCATAATCCACTTTGTCCATCTCCCCATGAATTTTTCATTTCTGTCTTGTATCTGATGTGTCATCCTTTCCATTTCCTGAATTTCATTTACTATCTTTCCCAATTCCTGCACTGTTGGGAGCTCCTGGTTCAGCCTCCTTCTAGTAATAGCTTTCCCTATGGACTGAACTCCAGCGTTCCATAGATCATTTGCATTTGCCCCATTGCCTCAGTACCTGTTTTAGTCTAGGCTCCTATTTGGGGGGGGTCTGTTTTTAATAGTATTACTGGAATTTATTTATTGTTATACGTATTTTACTGTGTTTATTTACTTAATGTGTTTGTCATGTTTTAATTGTACGGCATCCAGAGCCTCCAGGATTGGGCGCCTTAAAAATTTAATTTGCCTTGCCTTGCCTTTTATTTCCCTTCGTGGAAGGCCCAGGATAATATGGTGCATTTAGAGGGGTGTGGTGATTTTAAACAACTTTTCTAGTTTTGTTTTCACTTCTGATAAGAATATGTTTATGGCTGGGACAAAGTAGAACACATGTTCATGGGTGGTCTTCTGCTCTCCACAGCTTCTCCAAAATCTAGTGCCCCCTTTGTTTCCCACCCGGCCTTTCTGTCTGGTGTTATAAAGTATCTAGACTTCACTTTCCATGAAAACTCCTGCCACCCCGGGGATAATGTTGTTTTGAAGGTACCCTCTCTAATCCTAAGCCACTCTTTTCTGGTTAGATGAAATCCACCCCCGTTTCTCTTAAATGTGTCTTGCCCCCTCCTTCCTGTGTGCGTTTATAAATTGGTAGATGCGGAATATTGCTCCTTTGGGAGTAATCATGTTTAGTAGCTCATCTAGATTGAGGGCTTCCTCTGGGATATTTAATATGGTGGCCTGTTTTTTTAATTGTGTCTGGATCTACAGTAGTTCCTAAGTGGAAAGTATCTCATCCTGTCTGCCTCTGTCCAATTAAATTGCCTGCACCCTTCCTCAAATGTTAGAATAGTGTCTCCCTTCATCATCCTGGCCAGGCAGGTCATCCCTTTTTGCACCTGTCTCTTATACCAGATGTCGAGGCCTCCTGGATGGAAGTTCCTGTTCCAGATCCACCACTTATACCTCCACTTATCCCTTCTCATCAATTGGTATTTCTGACATTGGAATCAAGCCCCTTCTGTGGTCCTCACCACTAGTTGCATCCTTGCATCCCTTTGTCTGCCCTCCTATGGGTTAAAAGGTTGTGCCTCCAGTGGCCTATTACCCCCCTCTCTTTCCTCCAGCTGGCGCCAGTGTGCTGTGACTTGTGGCTGTCCCCACATCAATGCCCATCTAACATGCACCACCAACCAATAATTCCCCAGTTCTGGTACTGCCAAGCCTCATTTCTTTTTTTGTCACTAGCACATGACTTAATACCATGGGTTTCCTATCTGCCCATATGAACTTATATATCATTCTTTGTAGATCCTTTAGCCATTGGTTCTGTGGCTTCACTGGGACACACTGGAACAAGTATAAAAACCTTGGTAGTAGGTTCATCTTTGTTGTTTGGATTCTGGCATGGAGTGGTAAGGGTAGGAGGGTCGATCTTTTAATGTCTTCACTAACTTGTTTTATTAAGGGTCCTAGGCTCTACTGAAATAATAAGTTATTATTATTTCTGAGGTCGATCCCTAGGTATTTTAGACACTGTAACTCCCATTTCATTGGGTATCATTTCCTAATTCCTATGGAGGGGGTATAGTTAAATCTTAGCATTTCAGTTTTGGATGTGTTTAGAGTATATCCTGCCAATTTTGTAAACTCCTTTATCACATGAAATATTCTGGGTATGGTCTTTTCTGGTTCTGTGATATACATTAATATATCATCTGCATAGAGAGCCAGTTTATGTTTCTGGTCTCCCACTTGTATCCCTTTTATGTCTGGATCCTGCCTGATACACTGCACCAAGGGCTCAATGTATAAGGCAAAAAAGCAGAGGGGACATCAGGTAGCCCTGTCTTGTGCCTCTACCCAAATCAAACCTGCTGGACAAATGCCCATTGGTCCTTACATATGCTTCTGGGTTGTCATACAGTTTTTTAATTGTCCCTATACAGGTTTTATCAAAACCAAACCTGGCAAAGACCTCAAACAAAAATGACCAGTCCACCTGATCAAATGCCTTTTTGGCATCCAGACTCATAATGACTGCTGGAGTCTTCTTTACTGTTTAGATATTCCATCAGACTCAATGTGCATCGTAGATTATCTGCTGCCTATCTTCAATCTCAAAGTCTATTTGATCTATCTCCACTAATTTTGGAACTAAAGCTTCTAATCTCTTTGCCATTACAGTCATTAACATTTTGTAATCTATGCTGAGCAGAGATATAGGATGGTATGAGCCACATATATTTGTTTATTTGGTTTTTGTTGACTGGGAAAGAGGACTAGACAATTTTTTTGCCTATTTTCAACCTCGTCCTGGGGGAGGGGGGGATACAGATGGATGCCAACTGAAACTGATCCAGATTTTCAGCTGTTGGGTAGTTGGGTCCTTGCCAGGTTTGGGGAGTACCAAGATTACCGTTTGTTTCCATGATGGCGGTACAGCTCCTCTCTCTCCCATCACCTCCTGGTATGCACCCTGGAGCATTGCTGCCACTTCTCCAAGAACTTTTTATAAAATTCACTTGGGAATCCATCTGTTTCAGGGCACTTCCCAGTCTTACTGTTCCCAATTATGTTTTTTATCTCACCTACTGTCATCTGCCTGCTCAAGGCTGCATTGGGATCCTCTGTTAGTTTTGGTAACTTGAGTTTCTGTAAAAAGGCATTAATTTGTCCCTTAGGTATATCTGGTTTCCTGGCATATAATTTTGTGTAATATAAATGCTTCCAGTATTTTGTCTATTTTGTGCATTTTTTCTCCCAAGGTTGGATGTTGCATTTTAGCAATTTGTGCCTTGGTTCTCCGTGCCCTAGGTCTACATGCCAACAATTTAATGGCCCTTGGTCCCCCTTCATAATACCTATGTTTTAGAAATTTTAAATTTTACTCAACTTTCTGATCTAGGATGGAGTTCAGTTCTCTTTGAAGTTTTATAAATTCTTTCCCTCTTTGTCTGTCCAATCTAAATTGTTGCAAGTCTTCTAATTTACATATTTTCTCTTCTGGTTCTTTTTGTTTTTTAATCTTCTGGGTTTTTTTCCCTGACTGCTCCTATAGAGATCAACTTGCCCCTAAGTATTTATTTGTTTTTTATTTATGTCTTTGGTAACCGGGTAAAATGCACTGATCCGAGGGACCATTTTTAAGCATGACCCGGGCCGTAAAAGATGGCAAAGGTAAAAAAACAGTACAATTATAAGGCACAACATTGATAAAAACACAGAAGTCAACTTATTTACATACACAAATATTGGTATGCAGGGTACAGGAGATAGATTCCCGGTGGTTTACTGTTCAAGACATAGTAGGGTACAACAGTCTCCCTCCCCCACTAGTCAACACACCTTAGAGAGTCAAAGGGAGAGGGAGGAGAGACATGACACAAGGGACTAATAGTCAGAAGTCAAGTTACTGTGAGGGGGGGACTGGAATCTCATGATGGACCTCAGACTGGACAGTACTTCAGAGATACCCAGAATGACACATTGAGTAGCAAAACAGGTGAAAGCCCTGTCGATAAAACTAGGGCAGCAGGATGTGTATATGTGTATTTACTATTGCCTTGGTCGTGTCCCATAGTATACTTTTACTGACATCCATATTAATATGGTCCTGCATTGTTTGGTCTATAAGTGTTGGAACTTGCTCTATTACCTCCTTATCATAGAGGAGAGATAGGTTCCGTCTCCAAAATGTCATTTACTTGACTGTTAATCTGTCTGCATCATTACTGCTGCACGGTTGGACAGGCTCAGTATTCCAACCTCACATTTAATTAATTTGGTTATTGCATCCCTTGTTGTGAAAAATAGATCCAACCTGAAGTACATTTGATGTACTGAAGAATAGTAGGTGTACCCCAGGCTGGGGTCCTCCAGATACCTCCATACATCCTGCAGCCCTAGTTTTATCAACAGGGCTTTCACCTGTTTTGCTACTCGATGAGTCATTCTGGGTATCCGTGAGGTACTGTCCAGCCTAGGGTTCATCATGAGATTCCAGTCCCCCCCCCACACAAATATAACTGTGCCTTCTGCTTTTTTCATTATCTTCATTAAGATTGTCCTGTATAGGGTGTATGGGGATTCTGCAGTCATATACACAAATGCTGACATTACCGTTTTGCCATTTAGTCTGCCAGTAAGTATAACATATCTACCCTCTTTGTCTCTTTCACCATGCATTCACATATTAACCCTCTTGGGATTAGAATCCCTGCCCCTCTTCTTCTTCCATTTTTGCAGGATGAAGAGTACACCCTCTATACCCAAATTGACCCAGCATGCTGTGACTCTGACAGGAGTGCTTCCTGAAGGAAAACCACCTCAGCTTTATTTTGTTTGATATAAGACATATTTTTTTTCTTTTAACTGTAAAAGATAGGCCATTCACATTGTAAGTCAGTATCCTCATCCCATTATTATTCATGATTCTGTTTTTTGTCTTCCGACTGCTTATTCCCATCTTAATTCTTTTGCCTTCTGCTCCCCGATGGGGGCACATCTAAGTTAAAGTTCTCATGCTCATTACATTTTAACCACTTAACTCTGGTAGGCTCACCAACTGGGCTGCCTATCTTCTTAAATTTTATTAAACCGTTTTTACCTCCAAGGCAGAGGATGGTGTGCAAACTATCCCTGTCTCCAGTTGAGGGTATTCTCCTTCCCTCCTTATACCCCTGTTCTGAAGTGGTAGCAGTGCCATTTCCCCTTCTCCCATGGGCCGGTACTTGGGTGTCTGGTAAATGTGGGGTTCGGTAACTTGCAGCTTCCCCCATAACATTAGCCACAGATGGAAAAACAGCCTTCTTACCCCCTTCCATTTGTGTCCCCTTCCCTTCCTGATGTTAGTCTGTCATTGTGTATGGTGTCTGTTCTTGCAATTCCCTCTTCCGACTTTTTTCACTCCCCCTACCACCCAGTGCCTCCTCAATCCTCACATCTTATGCATTATGATTTGAAGGTTGTGTTTTACCCCCCCCCCCGCTTGTTTGGTCACGTTTCTTCCCCTCCTCCCAAATGCCCATTATCTTGTCTTCCTTGTGTTTAGGTTTGTTATACTTACTCCTCATTCCTCTCCATTCTCCCTCCTTGTACCTCTTCATCCGGTGTTGTCTAGGCATCCTCACTGTGGTACTTCTATTCATCAGATCTGGCCCTTCATACTTCACAGCACTTCTTTTCCATGTATCCTTTGCTGGAGAGGTCCTCTATTTCCTCCATGTTTCCCTTCTAGTGGTATATACAGGGATCTGCTGTAAGAGAATGAAGTTATTAAGCCATTTTTCTGTAGTCATATTCAACTTTATAGACTGTTTTCTTATTCCTCTTGTACAATAAACCTTTACAGCCTGTCTTTTTTTGCATTTGCTTCTCACTTTATCTCCCTATGGCCAAGTGGCTCCATTAATATCCCATCTTTCCATTTTATAGTAATTTAATTTCTACCTCTTATCCTGACTTTTAGCCCTTTTCCCTCCCTCTTGGATGTTTTTCTCTCTCCCCTCACATTTACTTCTATTGTGCCTTATTCTGTATTACATGCTCTGTATCTGTATTTATACTCTGGAGGGATGCCACTTTGTATGTATGTATGTTAGTCCTTCCAGGACCGCCTCACAAATGAGCTGTCTCAATGGTGTTAACCTGGTAAAAATAAAATTATAATTTAAATACTCTTCCCCCCATTCCTCTCGTCCCCCCTCACCACAGATAACATTAATCAATCAATCAAACTTTCTTTAACCAGGCAGAGTCATCTTTGAGCAAGCTCATTTGCAAGATGGTCCTGGACATGAACATATTACCCGGTTAACAAAACTAAATAAATAAATATGGAAACAAAGGATGATACAATCAGAACACTTAGTGCAAGGCTGATACATACAGTGAAAATAGCAGCAACGTCATCGGTTGATACAGAGTAAGCAGAGAGGTAACAAAATAAACTAAAGGTGACACCACGTCAGGGGAGAGACACTAAACAAGGCAATAATAACAAGAAGAGGTATAAAAACTATACAAGGCAATAATAATAAAATAAGGCACAAAAGGACTGACTAAAAAGGGTGACCCACTATATGACTAGATGGGGGAAGGTGGAAATTAAAAGAGGGGATGTCCAACAAACGGGGAGGGTTACTATGACCAGAGAAGGTGGAAATTAAAAGAGGGGATAGCCAACAAACAGGGAGCATCAATATGACCAGAGTATGACCAGAGGGTAAGAAGAGGAAGAAGGTTATATGCAGAGAAGTGCTAGAATTGTATGTATAAATGCTAGGTAAGTGAGGAGCCAGGCAGGGAGGCTGGTAAGAGAATCACCTGTGGCAGGCACATATGTCTTTAGGTTATGAGTGATCGACAGTTTAAAGGTATGGGGACCCAGAAGGGATGAAAACCTTATAGTCTTTTGCATGCTGTTCCAGAAGGAGGGTAGGGAGAAGTTGATAGCAGCCAGACCATACTGTGTCCTTATTCTGGGCACTTTGAAGGAGACATGAGATGCACTTCTTAGGCCATACATTCCCTTTGCACACACAAAGAGAGTAGAGTTATAATCTGGTAGCTTATCGGTTAATGCCCTGTAGAACCACAGGATGGCATTTTTTTGCCTCCTCAATGTAAGAGATGGCCAGGCAAGCTTTTGATAGAACAAGCAGTGATGGGTACAATGGGCATATCCAGAATAAACCACAGGGTGTGATGATAAAGGGTGTCGAGTTTACATAATGTCTGATTCGAACAATGGCTGTAAAGAATGTCGGCATAGTTGAGCAATGGAATAAAAGTAATTTGGACTAGTCTCTTTCAGGTTTCTAGTGTGAGAAGGTGTCTTATGCAATAGAATATACCTAGATGTTGTCTTAGCTTTTTAGCTAGCTCATTCAGATGTACCATGAAATTAAGCCAGTTGTTCAACCAGACACCCGGGTACTTGAACTTATCCACTACTTCCAGTGGTTCACCAAGTAAGGTGTAAATCTGGCAGTTTGTTGGTGGCCCAAGGGTATGAGAGGCATGTGGAGATAAAATCATTGCCGTGATCTTTTTAGCATTAAGCATGAGCTTGAGCTTTAGTAAATTGTGCTGAAGGGTCACAAAGCCATGTTGAAGCTCCTCATAAGTGAGATCCAGGGAAGAGTTAATAGTGTAGAGAACTGTATCATCAGTAAATAGATGTACGTTACCTGTGCGTATGTGAGAGTCTGTTTTGCGAACAGAATAGGGCCCAGGATAGAGCCTTGGGGCACACCCCAACAAAGGATTTTAAGTGGGGACAGTTCCTCTTGAGCTTTAATTTGTTGCATTCTGTTGGAGAGATAACATTCAAACCACTTTAGGGCAGTATTATCAAGGCTGAAACTATTCAAGATGGTAAGCAGAAGGCTATTTTCCATGGTATCAAAGGACTTACTAAGGTCCAGAAAGAGGGCATAGATGATTTTTTTGTATCCAGATCATTTTGCCTATCATTGGACACTTTGGCAAGGGCAGTTGTAGTGCTGTACTTGGGTCTAAAAGCTGATTGGACCAGGTTCAGGAGGTTTTCAGTTTCGATGTATTCCCTAAGTTGGGAATTGACAATTTTTTCCAGGATTTTTGAGAACGTAGGTAGCAGCAAAATCGGTCGGTAATTCTCCAGGTCAGCTGGATCTCCAGACTTGAAAAGGGGAATAATGTGTGCTATTTTCCAAAGAGGAGTTAATTCACCTTGGGTCAGGGAACTATTAAACAGGTGGGTGATTTGGGCTGTCAGGTGATAAGAGCCTGTTTTCAAGAAAAGCGGTTCTATAAGATCAGCACCACCACACTTTTTTATGTCCAGTGACATTAGAAGGTCTTCCACCTGTTTGAATGTAACTGATTGAAAGAAGAAGGAGTAGTGTCTTACGTTAGGGGCAATGTCAGAGGTTAAGCCATCAATAGCATCGCTGTGGACATTAAGCTTGCTGAGGGGCGAATCATCGAATGCAATGCCTGCTGTGGCAAAATTATTGTTGAGTTGTTCGAGAATGTCCCCTCTGTTCATGTAAGAAATGTTTCCTGTCACTAACCTAGCAGGGGGGAGGCTGGCGAGTGACCTTCCACCTGTCTAAGAATATTCCAAAAATTGGCAGAGCAATTTTTTTTTTCTTCTAGGGCAGTCAGGAAATAATGCGATTTTCCTGCCCTAATTAACTTGGTGCAGGCATTCCTAGCTACCCCAAAGACAAGCCAGTTGGCTTCTAGTTTTGTTTTTCTGGCCCTTTTCCACAGTACATCCCTGTCACAGAAGGCTTTCTTCAAGGTAGGAGTGAACCAGTCAGGGGACCTTTTCCTTGTTTTGATTTTCCTAAGTGCAGCATGTTTATTTATCAGCCGCAGTAGTAGGTTTTCGAAAATATTATAAGCCTCTGTAACTGATGGGGCCAAATAGAAACTCTGCCAGTTGACATTTCCAAGGACTGTCAGGAAGGTGGTCCAGCAGAAGTTTTTTAGACTTCTTTTTAGCTTGACAGTAGAAGTAGACAATCTGTTTTGGGAATGGCATATACGGGCGGTGGCACAGTGATCACTTATGTCACTATAATAAATTCCTGTATGGGTGATGGTTATGAGGCTTACTGACAAGCATAAGTTCCAGTAGAGTACTATGGCTGGGATTTTTATTGTTTGGATGGGTGTTCTCAAGAGAAATCTGGGTTAACCCATGTACATTTCAGAACTCCTTAAGCTTGTTAGAGAAGACATTGTTCCAGTTCAGATTAAAGTCTCCCATTATTATGCATTCTAAGTTCACCTTATCCAGCAGGGAGTGGAGGTGTGCTAATATGCCAAACCCAGTAGAGGGTGGCCTATAAAAGGCAGATGTTAAGAGGGCTACTTCTGGCAATAGGGTTAACTTTAGGGCAAGGCAGTTGAAGTCCTTAGGAAAGGAGGTCCGAACACCCCGATTCTAGAAGCTTGGCGCAAGTCACCGCCAAAGGTGACTTGTGCCAAATGCCATTGTGACAGAGACCCTGTACCCTATTCTAGAAGGGCAGGGTCCCTGCGGCTAAGTCCCACAACTTGCGACATGCGGAGAGGTACACCAACCTAAGCGCGTACCTGAGGGGCATGTCGCTAAGTCGCAGCCCCCAGCAAGCTGGGGTGTCTTTTCAAATTCCCACATGGCAGCTGTGTCCCCCCAGCCAGTCCCCCATGCTGCAAATGGTAAATAATAAAATAACCCCGAGATGCCTGGTAGTCTACTGCTCCCCCCACCCAGCAGTGCCAGTCCACCCATATCCCTCCCCATCCATCCCCAGCCGGCGACTGGCACAGCCCACCTCTCACCTCCATGGCCAGCCACAGACCGAGCACCGCATGAGCTCTTACTGTATAGATGCGCTCAGAAATGAATGAATACTCATTCATTTCTGAGCGTCTGTACAGTAAGCGCTCATGCGGTGCTCAGTCAGCTAGGAAAGCAAATGTGGCAGGTTTTTTAAAAGAAAGACAATCAACTTGACTAGTGTTGCCACTGAGCAGCATGTTTAAAAGTTTAAAAACAGAAATAGCACAGTCCTGAGTGCCCAGCAAGACCCAATAAGGCAGAGAGAATTAGCTGAGTCAGCCAATAGGGTACAGGAAGCAGCCAGGAAAGTGCACGATTGCAATTGCGGCTTTCAAGCTGTGGGAGGTCCAGGGCTATGAAGGGATATCATGTACCTGTTGATCCAAGGGTTGGCCGTGTGTGGACCCGTGGCTGGCAATGATTCTCCAGGGCTGCGGTGTTGGGGAGCCCTCTGAAGGCTGGATCTGCAGGAAAATAAGAGAGGGAGTCCAGTTAATATACTAGAGGCAGGCCACACCAGGGTATCAGTGTGGGTGGGTGCAGAATATGAAGACAAAAGAAATGGGGAGGGGTGAGACAAAGGAGGTAGTTACAGGCTGCAACAAGAGGTTAGGAGGGACTGGTGGAAATGGCACCAACTGAATCCGCAAAGGAGGGGTGGGGGAAGAAGTAAGAGAGTTGGGAAAGAGGTATGAGGGCTAAAGATTGTGTGGGGAGTGCTGAGAGTGTTTCAGTGGGGAAAAGGATTTAGCAGACTAAAGAAATAGGCAGGAAAAATACAGCCTTTATGGTGTGTATCGGCAGAATCGAGGGAAATGGCAGGGAGCCAATAGGGTAGAAGGGGAGGAATAAGTAGATAAGCCAAGGGACACAATCAAATTACAAGTTTGCTGCTAGAAATATAAACAATTTAAATTCCTAGTATTTCGCTTTCAACATTTCACGTTATGCAATAACAGTTTAAAATGCTAACATATCACTGCCCTCCTTTGCCATACTAGAGTACAGTTTAAATTCCTAGCACTTGGCTATCAGCTTTTAACATCAGGTACAGATAGATAAGTCAAACAACTTAGAAAGGAATTTAATAGGTAGGTAGAGCTATGTAGTTCAAACAACTTAAACCTGAAAACTCAAGTAGCAGCTAGGAACGCAAAAGTGGCAGGTTTTTTTAAAAGCAAGACAATCAGCTTGACTAGCGTTGCCACCAAGTGGCAGGTTTAAAGGTTAAAAAATAGAAGTAGCACAGTCCTTAGCACCCAGCAAGACCCAGTATGGCTCAGGGAATTAGCTAAGTCAGCCAATAGGGTCCGGGAAGCAGCCAGGAATGTGTTCAATTGCAATCACAGCTTTCAAGCCGTAGGAGGTCCAGGGCTAAGAAAGGATATCTCATACCTGTTGATCCGAGAGTCAGCTATGTGTGAACCCATGGCTGGCAATGATTCTCCCGGGCCATGGTACTGGGGAGCCTTTTGAGGGCTGGATCTGTTTATCTGAGGGTCGGTCAGGTGTGGATCTGCGGCTGACAATGATTCTCTGGGGCTGCGGTGCTGGGAAGTCCTCTGAGGGCTGGATCTGTTGATCTGAGGGTCAGCCATTTGTGGACCTGTGGCCGACAGTGATTCTTTGAGGCCGCAGGGCTGGGGAGCCCTCTGAGGGCTGAATCTGAAGGAATCTAATAGAATGCATAGTTTGAAGAGAATTAAAAAAAAGGGAAGAACGGCCACCTTTAAAATTCAGAGGGAGAGACAGTGAGAGAGAAAGGCAAGCACCTCCAGAAAAAATAGAATAGAGAGAAGCCCCCCCTACAGTTTGAGCATTAGTTGTCCTTCATTTTCACAGAGTTTGTTCTAGAGAAACTTCTTTTGTCCTCCCCTGCCATCCAGTCTTGAAATGTGTCCCTTTAGTCAAATTCGGCACCCATTTAGTACCAAGGAAAGTCCCAAGTTCAGTTCTGGTACTTACCTGATCACAGCGAGTCTGGCCTCCCTTGGCGATGTTCCGATGCGTTTGTCAGTTGCAGAAGCAGGGTCCTGATGTCCGCCATTGTCTTGCCTGCTACACCTCTTTCTGCTGCACATTTGTTCTTCCTTTGTGTGCTCTGCCATCCCTGGGACTCTCTTACTGCTGTGTCATCTGGGTCCTCTTTCTCTGTTCCAGGGGTACCCCATACACTTGTAATGCATCTGTTGCTTCTTCTGGTGTCTGATATAAGCAGGTTCCCCCCTTCCCAGATAATTATTATCTTAGCTGGGTAGAAAGTTTGAAACTTGATCTGTTTAGCTCTCAGTGCCCAAATAATATCTAATACTGCAGTCTCTGCCTCTGAATATTGGGCGGGTTGTCACAATCAAAGTAGAGACGACTGCCATTGTAACTGACCTCTTCACATTCTCATTAAAATCTCCTTCTTTGTGCAATAGCTTGAGAATTTCATGTATACAGTGCATGGCCTTGCAGTTGTATCAGTGGGTTTTTGGTAGAGCGCTCGATGTGCCCACTTGATACACACATCCACCCCCTCTGGTAGCTCCAATACATCCTTGAGTAGATCTTGTAAGAACCAACACATGTCATCTGTTTCAGCTTGTTCTGGTAGCCCTGATAGATGCAAATTGTCTCTGCATGACCATGCCTCCAGGTCTGTACATTTGTCCTGCAAGGCCTCAGTCTGTGCTAGAAGGGCATCCACAATCTTACTCAGCAACCTGAGTATTGTATGCTCTGTATCTGTATTTATATTCTTGAGGGATGTCACTTTGTATGTATGTTAGTCCTTCCAGGACCGCCTCACAAATGAGCTGTCTCAATGATTTTATCCTGGTTCAGTTCAGCAATTTAGGTTGCTGGTGTCCTCCTTCATCCCTTCAGCCCACTTCTCTGCTGCTTTTCCATGCCGGTGAGTCAGTCTTGAATATTCTTGCAATCAGCCTTATTTTCTGACCGGGATAGTTTGATTTTTGGAGGGGCTTCTCAAATCTATTTCTCATGAGCCCCTGTCCTCCTGGTTGGTCTAGCATCCCCGGCCTAGTCAACTTTCCGGAGACACGCTATGACTCCCCTCTGAACTCAGTGCTCAGTATCGAGAGCCATCTTCCATTGTTTTTAGCCAATCTGCCCAAAATCTTGCATTCCTTGCATCCCCTTTCTCCTCTGCTACTATTTATTTAAATTTTTTTCATAGCTTGTCACTCTTTAGGAAGTATTTTGTCTCAGAGGGGAAGGGAGCACTCCTCTCTAGGCTCTTACTCAATCTGTGATGTCACCGAAAGTCCTCTGGGCATTATCATCGATAACAGACTGACACTTGAGGCCCATGTGTCACCTGTTGTCCAGAGTGGTTTTTACCACTTCAGGAATATCACCCAGATAAAAGCTTTTATCCCACCGGATGACCTACCCTGACTGGTTCATGCATTTGTGATGTTCATACTTAACTGTTGTAATGCTGTCTATTTTGGGGTTAGTGAATGGGGACTTGCGTCGCCTGCAGCTAGTGCATAATGCAGCAGGCAGGTTACTGATGGACCTCCCGAGGTCATGTCATGTGACCCTGGTGTTGTGTGATCTGCATTGGCTGTTGGTGAGGTGGAAAATCTCCTTCAAGATGGACCTTCTCACCTACAAAGCCCTATGTGATCTGGCTCCTTGCGGAGTGATCCCCATCTCTCCCAGCACTCTCTCTGCTCCTCTGAGGAAGGCCCCCAGCAATTCCTGGGATCCAGCTAAAAACATCTGGTGATCGTGCATTTGCAGTGGCTGTGTCAGCCCTGTGAAATTCACTTCCAAGGTCCTTGAGGGAGGCCTCCTCACTGTAGGCCTTTAAGCGGAGACTACATGCAGATCTCTTTAGGAAGCCTTTGGGGCCTAGGTTTTGTTTTGGTTTACCTTGCTGCTGTTTGGCTTTTCTCAATAATGCTGCTCTTAACTTGGTTATTTATGTTTTTCAGAATATGGATTTTTAACTTATTGTTCACTGTCTGTACATCGTACAGCACCCTCAGCCTCAGGGAAAGGGCACTTTATAAATAAAAACTTACTTACTTAGATAGGAGAGGAGTCAATTTTAGCTGCTTCTTATATCACACACTGCATTTTGTCCCAACATCACTGATGCCCTGTTTGACTTTAAGATGAGTTCAATGATTCACAGAAACATAGAATTTGTCAGCAGAAAAAGACTGCTTGGCACACCCATTTTGCTCACATTAATGTCCCCCGTCTAATCGGCCACTGATTCTTGGTGAGTCAGGCGGGATCTGCAATAAATTGTATCTACTAAAGATGACCCTTTCAACTGTGATTCAGCTGACTCATCATGACTCATTGTCTGATTTTAAGTGTCCCTGTGTTTTTTGTGAACCTTTTAACAGAGCACAACATGTCATTTTTTTGTGCTGACCACATTTTAAAATGTATTAAACTGCACTGCACAGATGTAGAGGTGGTGAAGAAGATGAGATGTGGGTCAACAAAATCAGCATGCATTGCACAAGATGTCCTTGGTTCAAATTATCAAGAAGATGCAGCTGCTCAGTGTCACCATTTGATATCTTGCTTGCAAATTGATTAGAGCACTGACGTGGGTGATGAAAAACTGATGGCTATCTTGGTTGGTTTCTTCAACATGCAGATGGGAACAAGTGTTATCCATTTTCTGAACTTACCAGCATGTATATCTGGAACTGGGCAGTCAATGTTTGAGGCTTTAGTAAAAACCTTGGAACAATTCACAATCCCATTGCAAAACCTTGCTGCTTTATCCTTGGGCAATGCTTCTGCCATGACTGGCAAACAAAACTCTGTGTTTCCATGAATGAAACAGGTCAGTCCAAACATTGTAAACATGGAGTGCCTTTCAAAACCTAGCAGCCATTTGTTCCAAATAAGGGGCCAAAGAATTGTCATCACCTGTGGAGGAGCTATTGTTATCACTTTTCATCAAGCACACAGTGTCAGCAACAGGTGAAGGAGTTTGCTATATTTGGGGACACTGACCACTTGAAAATAATCAAACATGCACCTACAAGATGGCTGAGTTTGAGCAATGTGGTTCAGAGAATGCTAGATATGTGGACAACTCTACTTTCCTATTTTATTTAGTTTCAGCACAGAGGTGCCAAAGTGCAACTGTTTGAAGAGCACCTGAGCAGTCATGAAATAAAATGACTTTTCTGTTTGACAAATATGCAGTGGGAGTGCTTCGCCAATTTAAAAGAAAGCTTCAAAGCAGAGAGGGACAGTTAATGAGCCTTCATGGGGACATTTCCAACATTATCTAGCTGCATGCAAACACATTCTCCAACCTGAGGTGGGAGTCAGCTTGTTCACTGAAAGTAAAGCTGAATTTCTGGCAGACACTGGCAATTTTCTTCCCCTTCAGGAAACCCACGTTGAACCAGAAGTACAAGATTACATCAAGGAAAATTAAGACAGTATTGTGTGTACTTCTGCCGAGCTAAATATCTACAGGAAGACAAGGACTTTCTACTCTACACACACAGTCCTTAAAAAGATGTTGGCAACATTCCCTCTAAAGAATAAGCTACTTAAAAATGTGGCCACACTTCTAAGTCCATGTTTAAAGCTGAAGATGTCTGGAACAGCAGTAGTAGACTTGGGAAGGCAGCTTGGCATTTGCATTTCATCAACTGAATGTGACCAACTGCTGGCTAATTTGGCACATATCCATTTGCGGAGACATTACCTAAACAACAGCAAACAACATTTGCCTCAGATTCTTCTGTTCTTCAGTACTGGGGAAAAGAGCTTTGCCACCTGAGTGGAATGGGATGTGAGCAAAGTATACCACTGTTCAAGCAACTAATGGAGATGGTCATATGCCCTCCATACTTAAATGCTGAGCCAGAGCATGCCTTTATCATGGTAAAGAAGGTCAGAACAGAACTGAGGCAATCCATGCACAGAAAGACCTTCAATTCCATAATTGCTATAAAGGTCAATGAAGACAGGCAATGTTTTGCCATACAGCACACCAAGGATGACCTGGAAGCAGCAAAGAAAGCAACAATATTGCACAACAGAGATCATCTCACCTCAAAATAAAGACTGCATTTACATTAATAAAGACAAAAAGCATACTGTACGGATCCGGTCAGTAACACCATGGAACAAAATAAAGTGGACAAAAATAAAGTAGCAAAATCAGTGTCGTCAGCAATATTGGCAGCACAAAATGTAGCATGCCAAAACAATGCAGGCCACATGACACGCAGGTAGTAAACAACGTCCACCACATGGAGACACTGCATTGGAACACACAGCAGCAGGCACCAGTGCACAGGAACAGCACAGGGGTGCAGGGAGATGGAACAGTGCAGAGTGCAACCACCACAGGGGGAAGCAGGCCATTGGACACCTACCATGGTAGTCTAATAGCACAGGCACCCATACGGTGGGGTACCCCCACCCAGAATGCTGAGTGATGGAGATAGTGCACTGGGATAACTGCTGGAGGATGGGTGGACCATGTCCACCATGTAGATGGCTGTGCACAATGCAAGGGGCAGTAAGCACAAGCCAGCATGTCACCAGCAACACATACAACACACAGGACAGGGGATTGGGCATGCTGGCTTGTGCTCTTGGTCCCTTGCATTATACACAGCCATCCACATGGTGGCCATGGTCCACCTGTCCTCCAGTGGTTACCCCAGTGCACTGTCTCCATCACTTGGCATTGTGGGTACCTGTGCCATTAAACTATCATGGTAGGTGTCCAGTGACCTGCTTCCCCCAGAGGTGGTTGCACCCTGCCCTGTTCCATCTCCCTGCACCCCTGTGCTGTTCCTGTGCACTGGTGCCTGCTGCTGTGCATTCCAATGCAGTGTCTCCATGCAGTGGATGTTGTTTGCTACCTGCATGTCATGTGGCCTGCATTATTTTGGCATGTTTCATTTTGTGCTGCCGATATTGCTGGTGACACTGTTTTTGCCGCTTTATTTTACAAACATACGAACATGCAAAATTGCCAACAGATACAGGCCAGTTGGTCTATCTAGTCTACTCAAGTGTGTAGCACTTCAGTCCATTAGCCTGCAGCTGCCCCACCTCCTCATATGTCCTCTCCCCATCTCCCACCCCTGGATTTTTGTCCACTTTATTTTGTTTCACGGTGTTACTGACTGTCTCCTACTGTGCATCTTTTTAAAATCATTTATGACAAATAAAGTAACAGAAAGATGCAAAAACATTGTCTGTTTTTTATTGTACTTTTTTGATAACTTTCAAGTTGAATTTGACATCCAAACTTAAAATAAAGGTATTTCATGTTGTACTGTACAACACCATGATGTGATGTACAAGTCACACAATGGTACGGTATGGTGCAACGTTGTTGCGCTGACTAAAATACGGTGTCCCTGATTTTGATCATTTGTTTCTGATTTTTAGGGGGAATGACTCTTATTTTGGTCCCAATAGGTTGAGAGGAATGTATTTATAGATTGGGACTGCCTAGTGTTAACCCACTTTGGAGCCCAGATATAACAAGCAGTGAAATAAATCCTGGATCCTTCCTGGGACATGACAATTGAGGTAGACCTCCTGTTGTTCTTTACCAAATTTATGACAGATAAACATAAACAATACTCTGAATCCCATTTACTGCAGCAAATTAAGTTATAACTAAGCTGTGTCTTTCACCTAAACACATCACATTAGAAGACTGGTACCACTCGCAAAAAGAAGTATGTAAAATAGAACAAGTAGCACACAGACTGAATTTGAAACAATATTTATTTGAAGATTAATGGAACATCAGGCTGCTATATATATGATGGTGCAGAATCCTGATTTTATCCCATAGATATGTGAAATTACCCAGCTGCAGTCCCCCCACCCATTGTCCTCATTCCAGCTGATGGCTCTGGCCTTCTTCTGCTCCTCCACTCAATATCATGTTGCCCTAGAAAGGCAACACAATGGAAAACTGAGCCTTGTGTTTACTACTTATGTGTAGTCCTGCACTAACATAATGTTTTTAGCAAATTAAGAAATGTGACTTTTGAACTGTCTGCTGTACCGGTTATATGTACTTGCAGAAAATTTAATAAAACAGATATTTAAAAAAGAAAGACAATCTTTAAGCTGCATTTATGCATTCATGTGTACATTTTTACAAATGCACACTGTTGCCTGTAACACTTTTCCTGAACTAAAGTACAAGGCTGATTTTAAGATTTTGCAGAGAGTTTAATTGGAACAGTCTGCACACTTTTTGACTTTTACATGGTAGCGTGGGTGCATTATCTCCCTCAGCTATAAACTCCTTGGGCCTGATTCAAAAGGGTCCTGAGAAAGCCACAAGCCCCAGGTGCGCTGAACATATAATGCACATGGCTTGCAGCATTCCCTGGCTGGCGACTGGGATTCTCAATCCCATGCGACATCTGCTACAAGTTAAATCATCTTTTTTCTGGTCTAGAATTCCACAATCTCAGGTTCTCTTTTCATGGGGCTTGCACCAAATATTTGGCACAGACTGCCATAAAGTGGGAAAAGTGTTGCAAATGCACCCCATCTTCTTGAATCGGGCACAGTTTATGGCAAAGTGTTTGGTGCAGCTGTACCAAAAATGTGGGTTTGACGGAGGGCTCGACACAAGTCCTGCATTGCCCTTTGTGAATCGAGTCCCTTATCTTTACAGTTATTTGCATCCAATTTGCAACTAGTGTTTAGAATAAAAACTGACAATATTTCAATTTGATACTGTCTTGTATTGCAAAACAATATGATCAGGGAGGATGCAGTGTGCTGTAGTGGGAACCACAACATCAAAGGTTCAAATCCCACTAGAGTCAATATACATTGTTTCACCTTGGGTAAATCACTTCACCACCCACTGCTCCAATGCACCCAGCTTCTGAAAGGGGTAAGGGCAGGACCCCACTGGAAAAGAAATATTGCACCTCTTATGTGTCATCCTGGAAAAATAAATTGTTAATAAAAGGTGTTTGTGGTTTAGTGACTATGAACATTTGACCAGAACATCAGTAACATTTCCCTACTCTTTTTGAGAAATGCCATAATATCTCTAAAGTCCAACTGAACTAGTACCAGAAAAGGTAGACAGGACTTAGTTTGGTGTGTTATCCAAAGAACAGCACCTCAAAACAGCAATGTCCCTCTAACACCATGCTGGGGCTTTGGTATGGTTATTTACAACAAATGGAAGAATGCCCCCTGCACAGCTAGCAACACCACTTCCTGCAGTGCCTAGCATTTGCTCGAGGTCTCCCATCTGACTACAGTAACTTCTGAGATCTGCTGGGACATATACCGACCATGCAGCATCAGTTCTACAGTGAAGACCATCACAGCGACATTGTCGGCAGTCGCTGTGATGGTCTCCGCTACCCGACACTGGTGCCGAGGAGGTGTTTGCCCTGATTCCTGAACTAACTCTGATTGGAGTTAGTGATCTAAAGTACGGGTGGTGCTGGGACAGAGCCCCCCACAGAAAACACTTGTTCCCGAGCGATAGCACAACACCAGTTGGTACTGTTGTGCTATCGCTGTGCAGTCAGTCAACAAGAAATTTGTCACCATGGCTTAGTGGAACCCTGCTGGGAGCAGGCTCCAAGGTAATAAGTCTGCAGGAAAATTGACAGCACTGGAGACCAAAGTCCTGTATTACAGTAATAACATGAGAGCTACATTACAGTATGTACAAATACAGTGCAAATGTCCCCACAGTGTGCTGTAACTATGCCTAAACCTGTCATGGAGAGACAGTCCTTTCATGGATAAGACAGTAATTTGAAATCCATACACATTGTTGCCAACAGGAACACTACTTGGCACCAAATGACACACAGAGGACAGGATTTTTAAAGCCTGCATATCAATGCACTTCCAATGCCGGACACAGCTTACACATCTATGCCCAAACATTTGAGCACCTCTGAAGTGGGCTAATGTTTGGATAGATCTGCTGAAGTGTGCAGCAAAATATCTGCCACGTGCACAAAACAAGTGGCACGTGCCTTTTTTGTGCAAACTGTAGCAAATTGTGAAATCTGTTGTAAAACATTCCCAGGCCTCTGAAAACCAGTGTGGGAGCTCGGGCACTATTGGGAGAATGCTGATGCTGCTCAGAATTAGGAATTATGCCAGCCCAGCATCCTCCCTTCTGAAAATCCCCCTCAGAATACGTAGATGAAGTTGTGTTTATATTTCGTATCATTTCAGTAATTCTCATCTCCCATTCATTAATTATTTTTAAACACATTTTTTCAATAATCATTGGATCTTTGTCCATTATGATTCATCTGCATCTTATTCCCTTCTGTGTTCACAAAATTATACATGTGACCAAATATGCTGATGTGAAAAACACTGAGATGCCATAAGCAGCAGAGCAGGGACTGGATTTTCCAAAGTCTGAAGGCAGCACTTGTGACAGCTGTATAGCAACAGCTGCATCCATACAAACAGGCAGAAGGTTTGTGTGCGATTTTAAAAACATTCTGATGCATTTACAACACTTTACACAATCTACAACCGCAAAAATCACCTGTGCGTCAAATATTTGGTGCATGAGTCATTATTGGTTTACAAATCGTGGCACAGTTAATAAGATAGACCATGTTTTCAGTGTTGCAGCAATTACTACAAGTGTGGGAGAATCATAGTAGAACTGGCTGAAAATCCAGCCGTAGGACTACAAGTAAGTAATAAAGAAAAAGGGAAATACTGAAAATATGTGAAATAACACATGAACTGTGCTTAAATATTAATTATTTAAAGTTTACTCAGAGGTGTCAGTTACTTTCAAGGAATCATGTGTTAAATGAAAAGCGGTTAAAAGGAAACCAGTAAGACTGTGCATCAGAGTAGCAGTTGTATAAGTAACAGCAACAGTTTCCTTGAGAAACACGTGTTCTGTATATCTAGATGTACCCTGAGTCAGAGGAGATTCATGTTACTGTAAGGCGGCAGAGTGAGGCTTGGGAAAATCTTTGGCAAGGGGACTAAACTAATCATTATCAGTAAGTATCTTTAATGTTTTATTGATCATTATAATGTAATATAAATGTCACCTGTAAAACTATCTGGAAAGTTTTGTACAAAACATGGAATGTGTATTAGCCATATAACTTCAAAGGAAGTTATTTATCATTAAAGTGTATTGCTAATGAGATGTGAATGGGCATTATTGTAGGCTGCATATTAATGAGGTATGTGATTTGTATCCAGTTTATATAAGCAAAGTGTTTTATTAGCTCATGAACTGTTAAGGGTTCTTGGGTCTAGCTGATAGGCATGTGTGCCTCTGTAGCTACTCTGCACTACGTACATGAAAACCAAACTGAAAACTTGGTTTCTATCACAGACCAAAACAACATAAAGAGAAGGTATTTCTGAAGATTTCAACTATTTTTGCACTGTAACTATAGATAGTAGTATAAACAGGATTATGCTAGTATGTTGCTTTATGAAATAAGAATAATTACAGAAATACCCTATTGGTAACTGAAGAATTGATGTGCAATGGAATGATGCTTCATGACGACGTACAGTGTAGAGTATATTGTATATCCAAGTGAGAGGAGTTAAAATAGACTTTATTGAAGATATAATAATGTTTTAGAGGAAAGATTAGGGAACTAAACATACACCCTGTAAAAGAAATTTCTTTGTTCGCATCTTCATCACATGGGAAATCTAGATCAGTGTCTGTAGTATTTGTATAGCAGTAAGAAACAGTGGTGGACTACTGCTTCAGGTGCTACCTATGCTATCAAAGTCTTTGGCCAAGGGACTAAGCTAATAGTAACAAGTAAGACTTTTTATTTCCATTTTTGTTACATTTTGTTTACCGTATACATTGGTAATTCAATTTGACCAGCTCACTTCAGAAATAAAAATATAGGACTAGAAAGTTAGATTACTTCAATTAATAAAATAGTAATAAAGACTTGAAAAGGTCTTAGTGAAACTGTATTATTGTGGCAGTGACTGTAAACAAATGAACATGTAATCTTTTATAGCATTTTGGCTGGGTATACATTAAAGCAGATTTCAAGATTCACACTATATACTGCACAGAAGCATTTGTATTCACAAAGAGTGCAATGTGAACATATTCAAAATACATTTTAGAAGTAAGAAACAAATAAGTACCTGTGCTTGGATCTGAACCCAGTGCTGCTCAGAATATCATTCTGCTGTACTACCAGATGTACTCTCTGGGCAACTGGAAACCTGGGAACCCCAAATGTACTAATCTTGTTTCAAGTCACAGCCTGGAGTTGCACAAATTAGAAGCACTGGTTTATTATTTACAAGCAATATGATGTATATTCTGAACAGGCCTGGGTTCAAATCCTAGCTTGGGCACTTACTTGTTTCTCACTTCTAAATAGTATAAAGGGATTTCAGGGACAATTTATGTATTTTGCAGTTAAACAGTTTTTCAATTGCATGTGGTGCAAATACATTTACACAGGTGGAGGAAAGGCCAAAATGGAGGAGTGGAGAAAATTCAGATGTTAGAGAAACCTACTCTCAGTTCCAACAGTAGTAAATAATCAGCAGCTGCACTGTCTAGAGTACATCATTGAAATAATGTACGACTACTGTACTGTTCCTCAAAATGTCAGCTGGGATCAGGCTAACTGCAGTTGGACTAACCAACCTTTAGCTGATGTTTTAAATGCCTGCTTACAGTAGCTGTTTTAGGCTATATTGCAGCAAATCAGTTCAGAGTTAAAGTAGTCTTGTCTCAAGTGTCAGTACCTCTTTTTAGTCAGTGCTGCTCCATCTGTATAGGAGGTGAGATATTAGGCAAGGCACAAGTGCTTGGTTTTAAGTTAACAAGAATGAGTCTTCCTTCTCAGATGAATACTTCACCAAATGATTGGCATGTAGTTCCAAAGGATAAAACCAGTTTTTCTCCTAGCATGTCAAGCCTTCATTACTTTAATTTGGCTGAACAAATTATTTTTAACGTTGAGTAGGAGGTAAATATTTTAAAGTCTTTCACTGAGACATTTGAGGAAAGATGGTAAGGGATGATAATAAAACTTACCAGTTAATGTGTTATATTGGTTGTTAACCACTCTGAAGTTGCTCCAGTAAATTTATAGTAATCTCAGAAGAACGTGTGTACAGTATACAGGTTACCTGTCAGTAGGACAAAACTAGAAATAGATATGTAACAGGAAAGATGCTGTTCATTAGTAAAGTTTCTGCAATCACAATAGTCTCTTCCAATTTAAGAAAAGGTCAGTTCATATTGCAAAAAAATCCTGAAATTAATGCAAGTCAAGCTGAAAATGATGCATTCTGAGCATCCTTTGTTTTTACTCTACTTGAACCTGTATACCTTTGCTTGTTTTGTTTGTTTGCTTGTTTTTACACATAAGAACTTGCATGTAACGTAAATGGCATTTGCTTAAGGAATAACAGTGGATTCACTAAATCTGATTGTGGAGTAGATTTCCACAAGGCAATTAAATTTTTGCAAAGTATAGTGAATCCACTGTCAGATAAGTGTAATTGTGCTTAAATGTTTTGAAAACAATTTTTTTGTACCTGTCTCCAGTTACATATTTATTTGTAATTCTTGACCAGGAGATGCACTTTGAGTTGTGATATCTTCTTTTCAGGTACAGCCTGGTGACTTGTCAGCCTAGTGTATTTAAGCAAAAAAAAAAATTAGAGCATGGGGTACTGGTTGGACATTCATTAAATTTATCTGGTTACCATGAAGCAGTTCAGTTTTCAACCCTGAATGATGATTTTTCTGTGTGGTCAAAGAATACTTTTTTCCCAGCCTGAATACAAATGATATTGTCAGAGTCCTCTTAGTTTAGCTTTGTTACTTTTGTGATGTAGTAAGACATAATAAAACTTGTTTTCCCTGGTTATGGTAAGAATGTGTATCACTGTGAAATAGCTATGTTAAGCATTTCGGAAGAGGGACAAAACTAATTGTGACCAGTGAGTTTTAAAATTAGATTAATGGGTTTATGCAGATTACAAAGTCACAAGGGGAAAAACTGATATAAGAAAGTTCAATTTTACCATCAGTAAAGACTAGAAAATGATCGTGTTTCTGCTATCAGGATTTTAGTTAATGCATGGGGGGGGCAGTGGTGGATCATTTGAACAATCACATTTTTAAGTTAATCCAAATTTTTTGAAGTCAAAATATTTCTCAGGTCCCTCATTTTGCAGCCAATACTAAAAGAGAGACCAATGAAATTGAATAGAACATATTGATGATAAATGACCTTTCATAGGTTTCATAGGTAGGTTCAAGCAAATATGGACAAAGGTCCGTAGTGCTTGCCTAGCGTACTGCCCAAAACAAAATTTCATGTTGTCTCCAAAGGCTTGGTCTAAGCTTGATTTAAAAGAGTCCATATCAGGACAATTAACTGTATCTGTTGGGAGATTATTCCATGTAGAAACTATTCTGGAACTAAACCAATTTTTCATTCGCAGTGTATTCCATTTTACTAGGACTAGTTGTTTACTGTGTTTTCTAGTACTTATTCTATTTTTACTAGGTAGAATCCCCAAGTCATCCCAGAGGGTTGGATCAGTTGTAGCTTTAAAAAGGAGGCACATGTCCCCTCTAAGTCTCCTGTAGCAGAGCGTGAATATGTTTAGTGATTTAAGTCTATCATTGTAGGGCTTATTACTCATCCCATCTGTAGCCTTAGTGGTCCTACATTGGACCTCCTTGAGCCTTGAGATTTCCTCTTGAATATAAGGTGACCAAACCTGGACACAATACTCCCGGTGGGGTCTGACCAAGGCAGTGTACAGTGGGAGAATTACTTCCCTTTTCCCCGCTTGAAATATCTGAGGATACAATTTAGTATTTGGTTGGCTTTTCTGATTTGGGTACTACAATGAGATCTAAATTTCAAATCAGGGGTAATTGTTATTCCCAAATATTTTTCTTGGCAAGTTACTGAGAGATCATCATTCCCTAGCTTGTATACATAATGATTATTATTATTATGTGTACCCAGGTGCATAACTTTGCATATGTTGGTATTTAGAAGTAATTTGCTATAACTGGTCCAGTTAAGAACTCTATCAAGGGCTAGTTGGAGAGCAGCATAATTTTATGGGACCTTTGTTTAGGAAAAAAACAACAAATTGACATCCAACCATTCCTGCAACACTGAATGTCACCCAATATTCCATCTTTCCTTTTTGGGAATCCAGTGCTTTATCCTCATTATTTTGGAAGTTTTTATTTTTATTTTTTTTATTACTATTTTGTTTTTATTTTGTTAACTGGGTAAGGACACTGGAAAAGTCATTTTTCAGGTCCAACCTGATATAAAAATTATATATACACACATACAAAATTTCCCTTTTGATACACTATGCAAAACATGTACAGGTATCCAATTCCTGTAAATAGCTTTACAAGTTCACTTTAAAACTTTGTAAGGAGGAAGCAGATCTTACACTAACTGATAATATGTTCCAGAAACGGAGAGCAGTAGACAAAAAAGAATTAGATCCAGCTTTAGATTTATGTGGTATGGTCTGGAAAAGGGTCCCTTTAAATTATCTCAGGTTTAAGGAAGCATCACAGATTGAAAGCAAATTACTTAATGGAAATAAGCTTTTGGAAAAAAGGGATTCATAAATTAGGCAACAAAAAAAATATGCAGATCCATCCTTAGGGGTAATCAACCAAGACCTGAGTACAACAAGCAATGAAGGAAGATCCAAAACAAAGAGACATATGTTATTATATATAATTGATAGGGCCTTCATTTTTTTCACAACTAATTTGAAATACAGACCAGCCAGATAATCCACATAATCTAAATGAGGTAGCAAAATCTCTATAGCTATTGATCTTCTAGCATCAGCAGAAAAAACATGTTTTTAAACTTGTATCATACACCCAATTTATGGTTCACTAATCTACATACAACTGTTACTTGGGGCAAAAATGTTACGTTGGAATAGAAACATAGACTTTGATGGCAGATAAGGACCACTTGGCCCACCTAGTCTACCCATTTCCCTACCTAGAGGATAAGCTACAGATCCTATTTAACCAACAGCCTATTTCTTCCTACCCCCCACAAAAATTGCCTTATGTCTGTCCCATGCATTCTTGAATTCTCCCACAGTTTTAGACCCAACAACCTCTTCAGGAAGGCTGTTCCATGCATCCACCACCCTCTCTGTGAAAAAATACTTCCTCATATTGCCCCTGAGCCGTTCCCCTTCTATCTTCAAATTGTGTCCCCTTGTTCTTGCACGTCTCTTTTTTCTGAAAGATGCTACCCTCTTGGACTTTGTTGATTCCACTGAGGTACTTAAACATTTCTATCATGTCCCCCCCCTCTCCCTTCTTTCCTCAAGGGTATACATATTAAGCTCCTTTAGTCTCTCCTTGTATGACTTCTCTTGCAGACCCTGCACCATTTTAGTTGCCTTCCTCTGAACTGCCTCCATCCTGTCTATGTCTTTGCAGAGATGGGGTCTCCAGAACTAGACACAGTACTCCAGATGGGGTCTCCCCAACTGTCTGTACAAGGGGATAACAACTTCCTGTTTTCTGCTGGTGATGCCTCTCCCTATACATCCCAGTATCCCCCCAGCCCTCCCTGCTGCCTTCTCACATTGCTTGCCAACCTTAAGGTCATCTGATATGATTACCCCAGGTCTCTTTCCATTGTTGTTTTTGTTACTACCTCCCCCCCATTGTGTAATCTTCCCCTGTGTTTTTGTTTCCCAGGTGCATTATTTTGCACTTCTTTGCATTGAATCCAAGATACCATATATCTGACCATTCCTCCAACCTTGCCAAGTCCCTTCTCATCCTTTCCATGCCTCCTTGTGTATCAATCCTGTTGCAGGAATCAAGCAGCACACCCAGATATTGAAATTCATAAACTTAATCAATTCCCTTCCCTTTGTCATCATAAATAATAAGGCTAGGGTTATCTTTTAACAGAGAATGGGGTCCAAATAACATAACTTTATTTTTTTTAACATTAAAAATTGAGGAATTAGCTGCAAACCAGTTACAAATATCTACACATTCCTGTTCCAAATTCCTAACAGCTACAGGAAAGGAGCTGTCTGTTGACATGGAAACAGATACAATTTACAAAATATGGGGGTGTAGTTTTCCTTTAAGGCCCCATCAGAACAAGTGATTGGAGGACTTCCACATTCAGGAAGGGATCTGTAGGGAGGCTGTGGGTGTGCAAGCATCCCACAAAAACTTGTACATGCCTGAAACTGTGGTGTGGAGGGTGGCAACATGACACAATGTTTGGGGCAGCAGTAACAGCCTGCTGTGCAAATTTCACCTGGCCATCTCTGGACCTTTCTGGGGCCTGTTGTACCCCTACCCCACATGGCCCCAGCCCTCTAAGCAGCCATGGAGGCCCAGGTACAAGATAAATTAAAAACACTTTTTTAAAACTGGGACATGTCAGACCTTGGAGCACATATGGAGCAGGGCATCCACTCTAATGCTGGTCCATACATCCAGAAATCCAACTGGATACACACTGTCTGCCTCCTTCCTCCTCTAATATGATTCCAACCCCTCTACACTCAGGTCTGTACACATCGATGGGAGGCCAGGGGCAGTGCATGTCACTACTAGTCTGAACATCTCTGGGTGAGGACAAGTGGGCTTATCTGCACCATCCTTGTGGCTCAAACCCTTAGTCCATAAGCAGATCAGTTTAAAACCCTGATGTTTGAATCCACACCAGTGATCCAGCTCAGTGGTACAGCAACTATATGCTGTGCCTATGCCTGCAGTATCCAGATTTCCAGCTACTACAGACTTGAGTTTCTTGGCACTAGGACCAGTGGAGGCTGAGTACATTATGACAATAGTATCCTTCTTTCCCACTGGAAGGCACAGATCACACAGAGCTCAAGCAACCTTTGTCAACTGGCTGCAGAATGATGTTAGTGTTAAATGGAAAGGACTCACTCACAAACATATATCTGTGGCAGTTCTCCACCCCCAAGAAGGGTAGGTAGGATGGGGCAGAAAATTAAGAGATGATAGGGGTGTATCACCTCACAAAGTCAACAGGCTTATATCTCACACAACTTGCTTGTTCTCTTTAAAGAATTCAGTCAAATGGTGCACTGATATTATCCAATATTCTCATCTGGAGCAAAGACTATTGTAGCTTCCTTTTAATCAAAAAGAGCTACTGTAAGCAAAATGCTTATTTATTGAAGGTCAAAAACTGCAGGTTCCAGAACTGCATAGTTATTGTTAAGTACAATAACACTGTGGGGTCTCGGGAAGCTACAGAGTGAAAGTGTTTGGAGCAGGGACTAAACTTATAGTTACAAGTGAGTTTTGTATTGCATTTATTTATTTACAAATTGGTGACTGGGATTGGTACACTGAGTTGGAGCTTGTTTCCAGATGCAATGCCGGGGGGGGGGAGTAAATTCAAAGTGGTACAATATCAAAAGTATAATAGAGAAAAACTTTAGTACATGCAGAATGTATGGTAGCACTAACAAATTTTTATGATATGCAGAAAAAGTGAGCCATTGATTTAAAAAATTATTCAGGCACCAAAAGTGCACCAAAACAGGAGCTATGCAATAGAGTAGTAGAGTAGAAGCATGAGGGAGTGAAATAAACATTTAGAAGTTGCTTAAGAGAAAGTTGGGAGGGGAGAAGCAGTGATGGGTAGTTTTACAGAACATGTAGTTGTTGAAAAGTATGCAATGACCATGTATTTATAACTAAAATATTGACTAAAAGAGCATATTATTTGAGGGCACTTGCAAGGTTTGCCTCAATAGCCATTGTTCCTTTGTTGTTGATTTGGCCCAGGAAACATGCTGATGTTTCAAGGTACCCTAGAGCAAAATGATGTTTGTAAGCTGCTGTATGTCAAAGAAAAGATGTTGCCTGCTGAAGTACAATTTCTATATATTATCACTAAGGCTGTTGTATAAATGGAAATTAGGCTGAATCTTTTAGTCACATTTTCCAGCTGAAGCAGTTTTTAAAAACATGCTTACATTCTGTTGTTTTATCTGTACTGGTCTTTCAGCAAACACAGTGGATGCTTCTGATTTATATACAGAGGGTACTGTAAGTACTGTAACATTTAAGAGCTTTATGATGTAGTGTATGCCCTTTTCGCCTATGGTAGGGCACAGACGCATTCTGACAACAGTGTAAAAGCTTAAAACCGCAAAAACTACACCATATTCTAAAACTGCCCGTATCACCCATGTGTAAATCAAAAACAATCATTCAGTTTACTAAAGGGACAGTAAGGATGGAACAACAACAGAAATGAAGCTAGTATCTGAAAAACAGGTGTCACAGAAAATACAGTCCTACGTGTTAAATGCAGTTCTTTTTAAATTTGTTGTTGTACACCAATATGTAGTCATAAGTTGATAGCATTAATTTTTTTCCATTGAGTTGGTTGCAAGCATGCTGTTTTATTAGACACAGTGCACGCAGGAGGAATCTTTTAGCAACCTTACACAAGTAACAAAACATATTTCAAAATGTAACTTTTAATAAACTTACCTGACCTACAGTAGATAGAGAAGGACGCAAGCCAGAGATCTATATTTCTGCGTGTGCTACAATGGCTCTCATTAAAAAAGAAAAATACAGAACTTTGACATGGTTTCCCTCTGTAGCAAACAGTGAAGAACAAATGAATGGTATTGGATGCGGGAGATGGTATTGAAATATTCAATATTACCAATACCTTTGAACCTAAAATGTAAAGATTAAAAAGAACTCTCACACTAACTCCAATAGAAAACAAATGCAATGATTGTACACAGATTGTACAGAAAATAATACTGTTCTCTTTTAACAGAGATCAGCAGTAGACAAAGTCATTACATTTGACAAAGAAAAGAGCTATGCCTTGTGTGATTTTTATGGAGCCTTTGCCTATATTATGTATTAAACAAACCAATATGACAAAAGTCACTGAAGGCAATTGGCATCTGTTATATCATATAAATAGCAGTGCTGCTGATGCTAAGCAGAATTCTTCCTGATGTTTCAATTAATACAAAAATGGAAAATAATGTGTTTAAACATTCACTATGAAGTAATAAATGTATTTAAACTAATGCAGCAATGAACGAATTCTACATGCAAGTCACTAAATCTGATATTGATATTAAAAATTCTTCTTATTTACACATGCACGTCTGTTTAAAACTTTGTTTGATAAAGCAAGTATGCTGCAAAATCTTGTGCTATAGATGTACAATGAGTCCCATATGGCTTCAATACCAAATATGAAATACTACCACTGAAAGAGTGGGGGAGCATTTAACATGGGTCATTGACCTTTATCTGCTCATGAAAACTGTGTAGTATAAACCACAGTATACAGTAGGTCAGCAATTCAAATTAGAACAACTAATGTCACTATTTCAAAACCTTCTGTAGAGTACAATATTACCTCTAGATCTAAAAACTCAAGATTATGTCAAATGCTGATTGCAGTCAGTAAAACGTAGTAGTACTGAGGCCTCCATGAAAACAGTGATATTGTAACCAGTAAAAACATGAGATAATTTTTGCTTGGGAAAAAATAGATTGATTATAAAGATGAAAGGGGACTCAAACTGAAGGCTGTAGATAATTTGTTGTGTGCAATGCAGTAAGGTGTGTAGAGTAGCAGTTTTTATTTGTATCAGAATATTGATTATACTGTGGAGTTATTCGCTGCGGAAATAAAGCCTGTTATTACTAGCAAATATTATGTCATTTGTTTTTGTATTTGTTTCCTTCTGTTATTTTCTGCATCAGCTCCCCAAGTAAACTGCACATTTGTTTTGGTTTTTTTTAAGAATAAGCCTACGACATCATACAAAATTAGTAACATCTCTTTTCTCTCCACTTCCTAAGATTTTCAATGTTTAAGAGGAAATATTGTGACTTGTTTTAAATTATATTTGGGGAAGGGGTTGACTCAGAGTATTCTCATCCTGTGAAAAATTGCAATGAGTATTTGTACAGCAGTAGAAGACTGTGGAGGAGGAGAGTGAGGGTGTGTACTATTATTTTAAAGTCTTTGGCCAAGGGACCAAGCTAATGGTCACAAGTAAGTTTTTTTTTGGTTTTTTTTGTTGATTTGTTTGCTTTTTGCTTCTACATGTGCCAAAATGGAAGAGTATGGCAAAAGCGAAAACTTAGTGGAGCTGAGAAATGACAACAAATCTATCTGGTCTATGTAGTAGTTTTCTAAAGCTTTGGCTGATGTAAGAGTTTATGAAAGCACAAGAACACTTTTAATTTTAAATTAGTAATTGTCTGCGTCATCTTATATACCCATTTTAAAACAGCAATTTGATGCTGTTGAGGTGCATTACCTATAGAAGGTCTAACCACATAGTTAAAGAAACTGCTAATCTTTCATGATTACACTATGATAAGCCATAAAGACTTCAACATGATACAAATGTAACTGGAATGAAAATGGAAAAGGAGAGGCCATAATACTTTCTTCCAATGTACTTACTGTTGAAGGGGTGCAGAGAAGTCAATTCCATAACTGGCCACTAATAGCAAGTCACAGTCAGTGCACAAGATAAAGAATATAATAAAGGTCAGGAAGAGCCATACATAATGACATTTTTCTTGTTCACAGACATGTTGTTTAAATACTTGTCTGTATGATTAATTACAATTAATGTTGGTTAAATGTGTGTATGTATGTGTGTCTATATATAGACCCCAGATGTTGGACCAAAGCTGGCCAGGCCACCTTCTCTCACCACTTCCCTAAACTCTGGAACTCTTTCCCCCTCTGAAATTCGCAACTCTTCCTCTATCCGCTCACTATCCAATGCCCTTGCCAACCACTGCTCAGTAAACTGCTCCTGCAGCTAACTCTCTAATGTATTCTACCTCAGACACACCAATATTTCTTCTCCCAGTAGGTCCAATGGTGCTACTTCACTAACCACACCCAAGTACTACACTTGCTCCCAACTTTTGCGCTAGCTAGCTTGCACTTACCCTATCTCATTATATACCACAACCCAATACCTTAGCAGGATTTCCTCATTGTAACTGTTACTCTCAACTATTAGGATATATGTATTAATCCACACTCACCTATTCCTGTCAAACATATGCAGATGTATTATCTAATTATATGTTTTCAAGGTATAAAGCATGACTTCATCATGTAATTGCTACTATACTATAAGTAAGGGTAAATTGTCATCTACGCCCAACTAATTCTGTCAAACATTCTCAACTGTATTGTAATTGTATGTATATATGTCAGGACCTGGACTACCCTTGTCCTCTTCCCCACTGTACCCCTCCCCCCAGATCGCACCAGGAGACGAGCAGTTCTTGCTCAGTGTGCTTTTCCTGGTGAAGCAATTTCAATAAATAAATACATAAATAAATATATGTGTAATAGATAACTCACTCTTAGGTGTGCGGTCGTGCTCTGATACACGCACACCTTGGTGTGCATTGTACGCATGAGGCTGCAGGCCAAGTGCGTCAACCACCCAAGGCATGCATGTATCAGAGCATGCCCACACACCATAGAGTGGGTTATCTATCTTATAAAATGGCAAAATTGTTTTTCAGGGGGGTAAAAGTGCAGGTGTGCAGTCTCGCTCTGATGTACGCATGGTCATGTGATGGGATCCAACAAATCAGCAGACATAATTTTTCCTACCCATTTCATATATATATATATATATATATATGTATACATATATATATATATATATATATATATATATATATATATATATACAACTGATTTACTGAGATAAATCATTTCACTTTCACTGGAATCCTGTCTCTACTCAGTTTTGTAGCTAGGAGGAATGGAGCATAAGAAGGGCTAACTTGCTCAAGGTCTTACAGTAAGTGAGTGGTCCAGTGGGATTTAAACTTAAGCTCCCCCAGTTTTTAACCCTGTGCTGCAACCACTGTACTAAACTGCCACCATAAACAGAAGTGTTATTTCAAGGGGCCAGCCATTTTATCGGTGGGGCTTAAAAACATTTTCAGCTATACAGACCATTCCATATTTTGAATTTGAGAAAAAAATGCATATTTCACAGGTGGTACCAATTTGAACAGCATAAAACTTCATTATGTACATATTGCATTGTTTGTTTCTCAAAAAGCAATGCTCCAGAAGGAAAGCCTAACAGTGAGCCTCACATACTACATCATGATAAAAAGAGCTCTGTTTTCCTTGGAGTGAGAAAAGGCTGATTCTAAGGTTCTTTAATACTTTTATACCTACTGCCTTTCAGTAACAACGAGCAGTGTCATCAAAGTGCCAGGTTTCCAGCTGTTATTAAAACAGAGTAGTTGTACACTGTGTGAACACAGTACAGAGTATAGGGCTTTAATTATATATTATAAAGTCAAGTTACTTGGCCCCAGACACAAACTTGCTCTCGGAAGTAAGTCATAATTACTAAACAAACTGCAGAAACATATAGGCTAGAATATGCCAGGGACTTTAAATTGTTGCTTAACATTGTTGCTGTAGACACACATTTCTTCATTTTTAAAAGATAGCAAAACACATCTAAGATGCAGTTTTTGTGTACATGATGATGACTTAAAATATTTTTAAGCGTTTTAAGTGGAGACCTGTTAGCACAGTTACAATTACTTATTTTTGGAATTTGGTATAGTTATAACCCACCACATAATTTATCTGAAGTTAAATACCAGTCACTGTGTATACAAATGTGGATCTCCCTTCCTGCTTGCTCAGATCAAAATGTCAGATTACCATACATTAGATAACTTAAAAGGGATATGTAGCAGTGCCATGGATCCTCAACACTGTCGCACAGTAGCCCTGACATCTGTTGTAGATATTGTAAAGTACTTTACTGATGTGAGAACAGTGGCGACCCATTCAAGGTTTTCGGGGCCGGAACAAAACTCATTGTTACAAGTAAGTCTGATTATGAATGCACCATTCTCTGTTTAATAGTAAAGCAGGGTGCACATTTTGAGAGACTCTTCAGTAAGTAATGTCGTATTACATGTGCATTTCAGTTAAACATTACAGTAGGTAACATTTTGTACTATTTTTTTTCTCTTTTTCTTCCTTTTTCCCAGTATATTTCACATAATGGCTATGTGTCATTTTGTTTACATAAATCTGAAGCAAACCTTCAGTAAACTAAAGTGTCACTAGGCATAATGTCCTATAAGTAAAATTATCAGCATACAAATATAATTGAATAAGCGTGGTATTTATCATCCTGAGGGTAATTCAGTCTGTTCCTTAGGGAAATACCTAGGGATACAGATGAAGTTTAAGGAGACATATAGAAATGGAGGAGGCACAAGTCTGAAAGAAGAGTTGCAATAAAACCTAATGATCCAGGTGGGGGTTGGGGGTGCCGGTACAGTACTTTTTCAGTAAAAGGTGTGTAAAAAATGTTAACATATTTTAAATCACCAAAATGGGTTAACATTGGCTCTGACCAGACATACTAATACATAGACTAGTAAAACACAAGCTGCTGCTTACATGCAAGCTTAAGTAGGTCAGATTTAGTAAACAAATACCCTGTGATATTAATGTCAGTTTTCTTCTGAGGCAGTTTGTGAAGAAAATGACAGGTCTCTGAGTGATAATTTAGAGATTAGCTATTTCATCTAATCATTTACGAGGTGAAGGACACTAAACTGCATGTGTTGGTAGTTTGCTACATAAAACATCAACACCCAAGCCAATAATTATATTGTGAAGCAGTGGATATTGTTTGTAAACTTTGAAAGGCTTGTTGTGCCACCTATCTGCATACTTTAGTACAAATCCAAAAGTTTACAAGAATATAACTACGTACAAATGTAAAGAACAACATTCTACTGGTGGAAAAAGGTGACTGCCAATTCAGTTTTGTATTATGCATAACTTTCTCTATGATAACAGGGAACTCCATAAATGTCATTGCAAATGAATCAATGGAATTTGTGGGGCAGGAGTTTCATACCCCTTACAGCATGTTCATGATGAATTATAGGTTGGGGGAACACTCTTGATCAATTGGAGCATTCCTTTGCTCTGCACGTGAGACACTGCATCTGTGAAGAGAGTCTTGTGAGCAGCTACTGGAAAGAGGCATGCTTGGGGAATTTTTTTTTCAATTTTAATATTATTGCATGATCTCTTTCTATTTTAAGAGTGGTCTCACTAAGTAATATCTTTAGGGTGTCAGAAATGCTCACCTTTGAGTCACAGTTCTCCTAGTCTAAGAATGTGCATGAGGATACTTGTGCAACCCTAACAGTGGTATTATCATATAAAAGACCCTTGCAAACAGACCCTTGATCAAAACAGACACACTGCATTTGTAGGATATTAGCCTTACTGTGAGCCTGCCTCAAATATTAATCAGGGGAAGCATTGCTTTACTGAAGTTCATGTTAGCAGTAAATGGGAAGTTATTGCAAAGTATTGTTTCAGTGTGGGACTTCAGGGGCATGGATTAAGGTTTTTGGATCAGGAACAAAACTCATAGTTGCAAGTAAGTTTTGCAGAAAATGTCTTTGCAGTATGTATAGGCAGTGAACAATTAACCCTTGCTGTGGCATGGACTGATATATCAGTCAAGAATTCCTATATTTTCTAATTCTCTCAGCAGCCTAAGGGTTAAGTAAACATTTGTCAACAGGAGAAAACTGAATTTGAGAGCTTTGTAAATAGTGGTTTAAATTTCTATTTTGCTTTTCTGTTTACTTGGTTAAAAGAAAAGTTGATTTGTTTTCCAAATATGCCTGCGTTAAGAGGTATGTGGTTATACTTCTAAAGGGGAACCTTAAGGAACTTTGACCCACATAGTTTGAAAGCCCATGAAAAACTCTTTTAAAAGTTGTATTTAACTTCTCTGCAGCTGGCAGTAGTTGGAAGGTATCCCTGTTTTACTCTGCCTTATTCTGATACTACACTGCCACCATTTTTTTAGTCATGTAATATCATGTGAAGCTCTGCTAGCTTCATCCTCAGCATAAGATTCCAAAAATGATGACCATGTACTATCAAAATAGAGCAGAGTAACACAGAGACACTGTCCGACTGCTGCCAGCTGCAGGCAAGCCTGAAATCTCATTGAAAAGTGTTTACATGTGATTTCAAACTATGTAAGGCACAGTTCATAAATACTCCATTTTATGTTTTACTTATGAGAAACACAATGTAAAATTTACATCAATGGCTCTGTTCTGCATCCTGTTACACATCTTTTACTTGCTCATGTTGTACAAACAGAAATGGTGTAAATGTGTAAAACGTGCATCAAGTGTTGCTCAACAGAGTACAACATGAAAACCTAAGGTACCTTCAGTACTGGAAGACCAGAGACTGTCACCCCCCCCCTCCCATTCCATAAATGTGCTAACGACTGCTTGAAATGAGATGTTCTAGATCTGGTGTCAGTGAACAGATATCATTGTAATATTTGTAATATGTTCACTCCATTCAGTTTTTGAACATAAATGTACTACTGTGGGGTTAGAGGAGCATACATAGAAAGTATCTGGCTCTGGCACAAAACATGTAGTAATAAGTAAGTTTTGACTATTTTCTGTGGTGTTTCAGAGATAAATTGCACTGCACAGACTACAAAATTAAGCTTCAGCAACTTTTTGTCTAGCGTTTTTCTAGCTGTTCCATACACAGATAATGCCATATTTTAGCATTCATCAGTTCATTATGAGATGTCTTAAAACTGTGTCAGGAAAAAAAGAACATTGAAACAACAAAAGACAAACATTTTGTAAGTAAATTACAACTGCCTGCTATATTTAACTATTTTTACCAAACACATGAAGTGTTTTGTAATCTATTTTGGATGAAAGACAAAATAAAATTGTACTGGATTGTAAAGCGATGGCAGGTAGCAGTAGTTGGTTTTCTAGCAGTAGGTGAAAAGCTTATAGACTCTTATCTACAATTATTTAGTAGCCACTGCCATGGTTGTTCCAGGGATACATGGAAGAATTTAAAGATGTAGAGGGTTGGTCAGCACCTACCCAATAGTTTGCCTTCATCACCATGAGAAAATGGTTACAAATCCATATAAATAGTTTTCCAGAGCAAAACATGTGACAACATATGCAGTAGTTAGCAAACAAATAATTTCAGAGTGGATTTCTGCAAGGCAATTCAGTGTTTGCAGAGTATAGTGAATCCATTGTCAACTAATTGCTATTATGCTTAAATGTTTTGAGACTGATTTGTTTTCTATTTGTTTACTACCTGTCTCCAGTTATGTATTTATTTGTAATTTTTGACCTGGAAAGGTACTTTGAGCTGCGATATCTTCTTTCCCAGTGCAGCCTGGTGACTTGTCTACCTAGTGTATTTAGGACAAAAAATAGAGCATGGGATACTGGTTGGACAATCATTACATTTATCTGGGTACTAGGAAGAAGTTCAGTTTTCAGCCTTGAACTAGAATTTTTCTGTGTGGTCAAGGAATACTTTTCTAACAACCTGAATACAAATGATATTGTTAGAGTTCTCTTAGTTTAACTTTGTTACTTTTAAGATGTACTGCAGTTAGATATAATTAAACTTCTGTTATGTGGTTATTGTAGGAATGTGTATCACTGTGAAACAGCGATGTTAAGCATTTCGGAAGAGGGACAAAACTGATTGTGACCAGTAAGTTTTAAAATGAGAATAATGGGTTTATGCAGATTACAATGTTACAGGGGGAAATTAATATAAGAAAGTTCAATTTTTACCATCAGTAAAGACTAGAAAAATATCAAAGAGCCAGCTTCATGGCTCACAATGAAGGGTGTTCGTTTGGCATGCTGGTGACATGGGTTCATGCCCCCTGCCCTGAAGTCAGAAGTCCAGTGAGGAGGCAGATTAGAGTGTCCTTTGGATGCTTCTGGGGAGGGGGGGCCCCTGAAGGTGGCTAGGGGTTGGTGTTCTTGGCAGTATGTGGCTTTGATGCACTGCTGAACACCCCTGCCCTCTAGATGCTGCTGTGGCCAGCCCTTTGTGAGAGGGTGTGGGTGCATTGAGAGAAAATCAGAAAATTGGTTTTTGGCTGACTGATGATGGCTGCTGGTCCCTGCCCATCACAAAAGCCTGCAAGTGTCCATGCTGACCCCACCATGCCTGTATACATTGTACACCAGCAGGCATTTCTCCTCTCCTGATTTCCTCCCATGGTGGAGGATCCCTCCTCATGAAGGCTTACCTTGGATCTTGGTGGCCTGAAGAAGTGGCTGGCTGAGGGCTGCAGGAGGAGCAAAGCAAAAAAAAAAAAGAAAATGATTAAGTGTCTGCTATCTGGATATCAGATAATGCAATAGATGGTAGGCGAGAGCTGTGGAAGAGTCTTTCAACAACCAAATATGAAAGTTTATACAGTTTTTATGAAGTCAAAATATTTCTCAGTTCCCAGATTTTGCCAGTCAATACTAAAAGAGAGACCTATATAATTTAATATAACATATTAATAGTAAATAACCTTTGTTTAAAGAAAACCAATTGACATCTAACCATTCCTGCAGCACTGAACATCACCCAATATCCCATCCTTCCATTTTGGGAGTCCAGTGCTTCCCCCTTTAATATGGAAGCTTTCATCTTATTTTTGGATGTCAAATACTTCTAAAATGGAATTAACTAAAGCACTGCTTATTCTGACAGCATGAGATGAGGGATGTACCTATTTACGTGAAATCCATTGCAGCTGGTGATGATCAGATTGAAAATAAGCTCTTGTTAGGGGGAAATGTGTCTTACCCCAGAGGGGGAAAAGGATCCTATTGCTTAAAATAAGGTTTAACATTTTCAGATCTCATTGCCAGGAACACATATATTTGGAAGTGGGACAGAGGTTTTCTTGTAGCTAGTATGCCAAAGGGTTTTTTGGAATGTACTTAATTTAAAACTGTATTCATTTTGTTTCTGTTTGGGAGAAGACAGAATTAGTTATTTGTTGTATTTTTTAGTGATATTTTTAATGATCCAAATACATCTTCAATGTTGTAACTGAGTTATCTAGTGACACTGTCTGCCTTGTACAATCTTTCTATTCTTGAAGTTCCTAATATGCAGAAAAGAAACACTGGGAAAACATAATCCAACCTATATGCATAAGTTAACATCATATAACTTAACAGTGTGGCATAGTGATTAAACTGTTGAACTGGGAACTGAGAGACCCCAAGTTCAAACTCCATCAGAGGTAAATACTCACTGTGTGATGATAAACAAATAATTTAACCCCCTGGTGTTCCAGTCCACCCACCTGTGTAAATGAATAGAAGCAGGACCCCCTCCAATGAGATTCTACAGCTCAGCTGGGCTTTCCTTTGGATCTCTTGACCCCCACATAAATCTGTCTGCTCTCTCCACTTCACCAAGACTGGCCTGCTATATGTTCCCTAATCTGAGTTAAAACTGTCTGGGGACAGAGCATTTGGGGAGGCTGCACCTGTCTTTTGGAATAGCATCCAGTCAAGAAAGGGCATGCAAAACTGTGTGGGGAAAAAAGGGTCGGGAAAAATAGCAACACAGATAAAACAGCGTTGGGATATTATCGCGCTACCGTCTCCCTGATTTTGCCACTGCATATTTGCTCTGCCAGCTCAGTGGGGGCCTTAAAAGGAGCTCTGAAATTTGATCTTTTCCAACAGGTTTACTGCTGAGTTACATTTCTTGTTATTAATGTTTGTTGTCATTGTAGTCAGGGAGGAGAGGGGAAGGGGCAAATAATGGTACCCTGGGAGGTACTGATTATTGAGCAGAAATTGATAGACCATAGGGCCTAATCTGCTGGCTTCACAGTATGTTAGTATGTTAGATAATGATATTTATGCTATTTATTTTGCCCAGAGCCTCCAGAAAAAAGGCACCTCAAGAATTAACTTGCCTTCCCTTCCTTAGTAAAGCTGTAAAGTCATCTACCCACAAAATGTAAACTCATAATGAGATAAAGCTATCAGTGCAGCTGTTGAGAATAGGTATGGGGATGTTTTCAATGGCTTTGCCCAAGTGACCATGCCTGCAGTCACTTGGCTACTGCAGCTTTCTTGCTTTCATTTTGTTATATTTTGTCGGTGATTTATCACCGAGGATCACTCTCTGGTTTGGATTCAAGATTCAGATCACTGCACTTCTTAAAACTGCAATGGAGATAGAAAAGGTATCACTGAAGGAAACAAAACTTGTGAGTGGCAGCTAGCATTCACAATCCATTCAAGCTGCTTTATTTAAAAACAGCATTCAAAATCCCTGCAGCCTCCCCATTCTATGTTAGAGGCAAACATAAGGACAAGGTGTGTCATGACTGAAAATAGGTAGTTATTTGCCAAGTGCATGTACCTGGTTACCAATAACAAGTAGAAAAGTAACACTTTTATCTGTGATAATCAAGTGTGGGGCAAATTATGTCTACAGTGTGTGCATTTGAGTGAAGCATAGAAACATAGAATTTGACAGCAGAAAAGGACTGCTTAGGCTGCCTAGTCTGTCCAGATGTTCCCTTCCCATTCTGTCTCCACAGACCCTATCTGGTCTACATCGATCCTCCCACCTCCCAGCATCCTATCTAATATACCCCTGTGTCTATCATATGAATGCTTGAAGCCCCCACTGTTGTTCATGAGATGGGGTCATAAGAAGCTTATGTTGAAAATTTGGTGTAGTTATATTAAAAAACAAAGTTATGGGCCTATGTTGAATTTTACGAACACAGGCTCATAACTTCAGTAATTTTCAATATTTTTACCACAAATATTCAACATAACCATTTCTTTACAGCACCTCATGAATGTGACAGCTGCCATTTTTTCAAACTCCTGCCCAAAATGTGTTTTTGCGTCCCAAAAGGTGGTTTTGGAGTCCCTGAGCAAAATCACCTTTAGGCCAGGAGAGGAAAAATTCCTCTTCCCTTCTTCATGAGGCAGGGTCAGAACAAGCCTATGTTGAAACTTTGGTGTTAAAATATAAAAAAGACACATTTATGCTATTCCAGGAGGGCATCTATGCCATTGCGTCTGTGGGCTGTGGCAATCGCAAGATATGACTACACGTACAATGTAGCCCGCAATGCCTGGTGCAACTGCAGGTTACAACAGCAACTTAGTCCAATTCTAGAAAGCCAGCTGTTGCAACCCGCAATTGTGATTCCAGGATACACAGGAGCTGTCATAACTGGCATCCGACCGCTGGCACCATCAGATGCAGCCTTGCAGTGCCACAGCAATGGTGCCATGCTGTCCCCTCGGCTCCTACTAGCACACCCCAGCCCCAAACCTCCGATCATAAGGGACCCCCGGGGTTCCATGTCAGTAGCACCCCCTGGACACCTGTACAATCTGTCCTGGCCCCCCATGCCCCTGATGTGTTCTGCAGTGGTCTGGGCTGGGGGGGCTCTGGGGGGGCCACCTGTCACTCGCTGCCTGTTGCAACTTGCAGCATTTATTCACCATGCATGGGCTACTGCTACACACGTGACATATCTCACAAGTCACAATTGCTGGTACCCTGCCACTTCTGGAATGTGGCGTAGGGTCCCTGGCATAGTGGTGACCAGCATAGCTCACAACTATGTGCGAGTTACGCCAGCCATCTTGGAATCGGGCCTATGTGTTTCCCAGTCTGATAACCAACCACTACAGAGGATCTTATCAGTATCAGAAAGAGCTGGATGTTTCTTTACCAAAAGAGCAAAAGAGTTATATTTGTTATTTAAAACTGTGTGCAAGCATATGCTAATTGCTCTGTTTGAATGTACAATCCTTGGTACAAGTAATAAAGATCCTTACCTGAAGGATGGGAATACGGTCTTTGCAACCATATTGTTCAATTACACTTAGGACTTTTATTCAAGTCCAGAGCAGCCCCTGCAATGAAACTGTCTGCAGTATCAGTCATATTAGAAAATATCATTCTGCTAAGCTCAGTAACAGATTATTCAAATTTGCAAGCTGGTTATAAATTAGTTTATAATAGCAATACTCATTTTACAGTTAGTCTGGTACTACTGTGGATGGCCTCAGCTTAAGAGAAAATGACACCATCATATCTTGTAAATGTTGTTTGTTTCAATGTTGACAGACAACTCTTTTCATGTATTGCTTTAGTTTACTTCCAGTTTTCATACACATGCCACCTGGGGGTCTCCTAATTCTGGTTATTGAAATCTCATTGACCCCGAGAACTGCATTACAAATGAAAACTTGATGTGCCAACATTCTTTAGACTCCTGATTCTGCCTGTTTGTTTAATTGGAGTTTAACAAAACAAGTTGCAACCAGGTGTGAATACCACATTTATCTTCAGTTAGTGTTGCAAACTGTCTGAGTTGCACTACATGGTTTTCCCTTTAAATTGTATTCGGTTTGTGTGTTTTCAGGGAGTTTTTTTCCAGGATATTTGTACTTTCAGCATAGAGATACATGGCATAAATGGGTGCTGTGACATCAGGTTCTCATATGCTAATGCAGCTCTCATGGACAATGAGATTTTAACAACCATAAAATGGAGACCCAGAGGATAGTTATAGTGGACTAGTATAAACAGTGAAAGCAAACTAAAACAAACACTTGCATTCCTAACAGCTACAAAGAAGGGGTTACATGCTTAATTGGAAACAAACTAAATTTACAAAATATGGGGATGTAGTTTTCCTTCAAAGCCTCATCAGAACAAGTGCTTGAAGGACTTCCACGTTCAAGAAGGGCTGTGTAGGGAGGCTGTGGGTGTGCAGAGATCCCACAAAAGCTACTGCATGCTAGGGAGAGGGATGTAAAGGGTGGCTACATTACACAATGTTGGGGGCAGCAGAAACAGCCTGCTGTGCAAATTTCCCCTGGGCCTCCCTGAACCTTTCTGGGACTTGTTGCACCCCTTCCCCACATGACCTCTGCCTTCTGAGTGGACATGGAGGGCTGAGTCCAAAACAAATTAAAACAAAAAGTTTTTAAGGCTGGGATATGGCAGTCCTTTGAGAACATGTGGAGCAGGGTAGCAACTCTAATGCTGGCCCATACATCCAGACATCCAACTGGATGCCCACTGTCTGACTCTCGTCACCTCTAATGTGCTTCCATCTCCTTTGCACTTAGGTCTGTGCACATAGTTGGGAGGCCTGGGGCAGTGGATGTCACCACTAGTGTAAACATCCGTGGGTGTGGACAATTGGGCTTATCTGGATCATTTTTTGGATCAGATCCTTAGTCCATAAACAGGCCAGTTTAAAGCTTTGATTTCTGAACCCTCACTAGTGATCCAGCTCAGTGGTGCAGTGACTATATGCTGTGCCTCTGTCTGCAGTACCTAGATATCCATCTACTACAGACTTGAGATTGTCAGCACTAGGACCAGTGATGGCCGAGTATATTATGACAATGGAATCCTTGTTTCCCACGGGAAGGCACAGGCCACACAGTGCTCAAGCAACCTTTGTCAACAGGCTGCGGAGTGACATTAGTGTTGAATAGAAAAGGAAGTCACCACAGACGATGTTCAGGAGGCCCCCAAAATGGTAGGGGGATCAGAAAATTAAGAGGCAAGAGGGGTGCATTGTCTCACAAAATCAAGAGGTTTATATCACACACAACTTGGTTGTTTCCTTTACATAAAGAATTCAATCAGATGATGCATTGATGTTAACCAATATTCTCCTCTGGAGCAGGGACTGTTTTAGCTTCCTTTTTATCAAAAGAGCTACTGTAAGCTAAATGTTGCAGGCTCTGTAACTGCATAGTTATTGATAGGTACTCTATCACTGTGGAGTCTCTGGAGGCTATGATGTGAAAGTGTTTGGAACAGGGACCAAACTTATAGTTACAAGTGAGTTTTTTTTTTATTGTTGTTTATTTATTTATTTACAAACTGGTGCCTATGAATGGCCCACTGAATTGGAGCTTATTTTCAGACATGACCCCAGTGTTGAGGGTGGGGTGGTGGTGGGGTAAATGGGAAGTGGCACAATATCAGAAGTATCACAGAGCAAAGATTCAAATACATGTTGTATGTACAATAGCGCAAACAAATTTGTGTGATGTGCAGAAAAAGAGAGGTAGTGATTCAGCAAATTATTCAGGTGGCAAAACTGCACAAAACAGGAGCTATGCACTAGGGTAGTAGAGCAGGCACAGGAGGGAGTGAAATGAACATTTAGGAAAAGTTGCTTGAGAAAACGTTGGGAGGGGAGAAGCAGTGATGAGTAGTTTTACAGAAAATGTAGTTTTTGAAAAGTATGCAGTGGCTGTGTGCTTATAATGAAAATGTTGACTAAAACAGCATGTACAGTGTTAGATACTGGAGATGGTATTGAAATATTCCTTATTATCATTACCTTTGAACCTGAAATGTAAAGATTAAAAAGAGCTTCCACACTAACTCCAATAGAAAACAAATGCAATGATTGCACACAGACGGTACAGAAAATAATACTGAGCTCCTTTAATAGAGATCAGCAGTAGACAAAATCACTACACTTGGCAAAGAAAAGAGCAATGCCTTTGTGACTTTTATGGGGCCTGTTCCTATATTATTTATGAAACAAACCAGGTACATATTAGGCCTGTATCACATGTAAAGCTTTGCTAAACAGTGGCCTGTATATTATAAAGTCGCTGAAGGCAATGGGCATCTGTTATATCATATAAACAGCTGTGCTGCTGATGCTAAACAGAATTCTTATCCAATCTAGGGAATCAATCCTTTGCTGTGAAGGCAGCAATCTGATTGAGTGAACTACATGAATCCATTCTTAGCCTGCCAAACTTTATCCAGTTTCTAAAAGCTTTGTGTGCAGCCCTCTTCCCCAACTCCAACTGCATTTGTCACCAATAATACAAAATCATGCATCGAAGGTCCTAAAACCCCTCACAGTAGCATAACTGTTGGCTTAATTGCACCGTACTCACCCTATTACATGTTATGTTTGTACTGATTACATTCCATTGGAATTGCTGTTATTATTTTTGTTCTGTTTGTAACATTGCTTTGACCTGGAACTTTTGTAAACAGGCATCATGTGTTCAAATGTACACTCCAAATACATTAAAATAAAACTAAAAATAAAATGTTTTAATTAACAAAAAAAATTGGAAAATAATGTGTTTAAACATTCACTGTGAAGTAATGAATGCCAATACCCATATAGGAATGAACAGATTCTACCTGCAAGTTACTAAATATGATATCGATATTAACAATTCTTCTTATTCACACGTGCACAATTTAAAACTCTGAAATACGAGTGTGCTGCTCTCCACTCCTGCAAAAGCTTATGCTATAGATATATGTTGACTCTCACATGGCTTCAATACCAAAAATGAAATACTACCTCTGAAACAGTGGGGGAGCAGTTAACATGGGTCACTGGCCTTTATCTGCTCCTGAAAACCACATAGTGTGAACTATAGTATAGGTCAGCAGTTCAAATTAGAACAACAAATATTACTATTTCAAAACTTTCTGTAGAGTAGAGTATTACTGCACCTCTAGAAACTCAAATGCTGATTGCACTCAGTAAAACTTTGTAGTATAGGGACCCCCATGGAAACAATGATATTGTATCCCATAGGGACATTATGCTATCTGTTTGATGATATTTCGGATCACAAAATAGCCAGTAAAAACACATGAGATCAATTTTGCTTGGGAGAAAAACAGACTGAGTATAACCATGAAAGGAGCCCCAATCTAAAGACAGTAGATAACGTCTGTGAAATGTAATAAGGTGTGCAGAGTAGCAGTTTCATTTTTGTATCAGGTTATAATTCTGTGGGGTCATTTGGTGGTGGGACAAAGCTTGTTGTTACCAGTAAGTATAATATCATTAATTTTTCTTATTTGTTTCCTTCTGTAATTTTCTGTATCCACTCCCCAAAAGAACTGCACATTTTTTTAAGAATAGGACCAAGGCATCATACAAAATAATTAACATCTCTCTCTCTCTGTCTCTCTCTCACTCCATTTGCTAAAATGTTTAATGTTTAAGAGGGAATATTTAGACTTTTTTAAATCTTATTGGGGGAAGTGGTAGATCTGGAGTATTCTCATCCTATGAGAATTCGCAATTAGTATTTGCACAGCAGTAGCAGACTGTGGAGGATGACATCAAGGGGTGTGATCTATTATGTTAAAGTCTTTGGCCAAGGGACTAAGCTAATGGTCACAAGTAAGTTTTTTTTTTGTTTTTTTTTTTGCTTTTTTGCTTCTACATGTTCCAAAATGGAAGAGTATGGCAAAAGCAAAAACTTAGTGGAGCTGAGAAATGACAACAAATCTATCTTGTCTATGTGGTAGTTTGTAAAGCTGTGGCAGATGTAAAAAATTTTGAAAGCACAAGTGAATATTACATTTTGAGTTAGTAATTGTCTGCATCATCTTATATATCCATTTTAAAACCATTTTAAAACAACAGTTTGATGCTGCTGAGGTGCTTTACTTATAGAAGGTCTAACTATATAGTTAAAGAAATTGCTAATCTTTCATGATTATGATATAACAAGCCATAAATACGTCAACATGATACAAATGTAACTGGAATTAAAATGGAAAAGGAAAGGCCATAATACCTTCTGCCAATGTACTTACTGTTGAAGGGGTGCAGACAAGTTAATTCCATAACTGGCCACTAACAGCAAGTCACAGTCAGTGCACAAGATATACTGTAGAACATAATAAAGGTCAAGCCAAAACTTAAAGAACCATAACTAATGACACTTTTCTTATTTATAGCCAAGCATGCTGTTTGGAACACCTGGCTGTAAAATTAATTAGAATTCATGTGCTGGCTAAATGTATCTTTATACATTTTATTATTATTATTATTTTATTCTTTTACAATTAATTTACCCAAGACTGCCCAGCTGAGATACACCATTTCAATTCCACTGGAATCCTGTCTCTTTTCAGTTTTATGGCTGGGAAGAATGGAGTACAAGAATGCCTAACTTACTCTAGGTCTCACAGTTAGTGAGAGGGTTTGGTGGCATTTGAACCCAGGCTCCCCCCATTTTTAATCATGTGCTGTAAATGCTATACAACACAGCCTAAATAAACAGCTGTATTATTTCAAGGGCGCTGCCATTTCTTCACTGGGGCTTGAAAATGTTTTCAATAAAACTGACCAATCCATATTCTGAACCTGAGAAAAAATTACATATTGGACGGGTGGTACCAATCTGTACAGCATATAACTTAATTAGATATATATTGTAATGTAGAAACATATTTATCAAAAAGCAATGCTCTGGAAGGAAAGCCTAACAGTAAGTCTCCCATATCACATCATGATATCAATGGTTCCCTTTCTCTAGGAGTAAGACAAGGCTGAGTCTAAGGTTCTTTAATTCTCCCATACCTACCAACTTTCAGTAACAAAGGGCAGCGTCATCAAAGTTCCAGGTTTCCAGCTGTCATTAAAACAGTGTATTTGTACACTGCTTGAACATAGTAGAGAATTATATAGTACAGATTCAAATTATTTGGCCCCAGATGCAAACTTGAACTTAGAAGTAAGTCATAATTACTAAACAAACTGGAGAAATACTGTATGTATGCTATAACATGCCAGGAACTTTGAAATTGTTGCTTAACATTGTTGCTATAGACACACATCTCTTTATTTTAAAAGATAGTAAAACACATCTAAGATGTTGTTTTTCTGTACATGATGATGACATAAATAGTTTTAAGTGGAGATCTGTTAGCACAGTTACAACAACTTATTTCTGGAATTTGGTATAACGTAATCCATTACGTAATTTTTCTGATGCTAAATACTTTTCACTGTGTATACAAATGTGGATCTCCCTTTCTGCTTGCTCAGACTAAAACAAAAGATTACATTAGGTAACTTAAAATGGATATGTAAAAGAACTAGGGATCCTCAACACTGTTGTATAGTAGCCCTGACATCCACTGAAGATACTGTAAAATATTTTACTGATTCGGGATCAGTGGCTACTTATTCAAAGTTTTCAGAGGTGGAACAAAACTCATTGTTACAAGTAAGTCTGATTATGAATGCACCATCATCTGTTTAATAGTAAAGCAGGGTGCACATTTTGAGAGACTCTTCAGTAAGTAATGAAGTATTACATGGACAGTTCAGTTGAACATTGCAGTAGGTAAAATGTTGTACTATTGTTTTCTTTTTCTTCCTTTTTCCCAGTGCACTTAACAGAATAGTTGTGTCTCATTTTGTTAACATAAATTTCAAACAAAACTTCAATAAACTTAAGCATCACTAGGCATGGGGCCCTATAAATATTATATTATCAGCATATTACAATACTTGAATAAGCATGGTATTTATCACACTGAGGGTAATTCACTCTATTCCTTGGGGAAATACCTGAGGATGCAGATGAAGTTTAAGGAGATATATAGCGGAGGCACAAGTATGAAAAAAGAGTTCCAAAAAAAAAACCTAATGATACAAGTGGGGCTGAGTACAGTATTTTTCTGAAAAGGGCGTGTAAAAAATGTAAACTGATTTTAAATCACTGAAACATGTCAATTTTGCCTCTGATCAGACATATCAATAAATAGATTAGTGAAATGCAAGCTACTGCTTACATGAAACTTAAGTAGGTCAGATTTAGCAAACAAATACTCTTTGATTTTGATGGCAGTCTTCTTTTGAGCCAGTTTGTGAGGAAAAGTGTGTGTCCCTGAATGATAATTTAGAGATTAGTTAATTCACCTAATCATTTACAAGGTGAATGGCACTAACCTGCATATGTTTACACATAATGGTAGTTTGCTATATAAAACAACATCAACCCAAGCTAATAATTATATTGTGAAGCAGTGGATATTGATTGTAAACTTTAAAATGCCTGTTTAGCTACCTATCTGCATACTTTAGTACAGATTCATAAGACTACAAGCATATAACTGTATCTGCAACAGTGAAGAATAATGTTCCACCGGTGGAAAAGGGTGACTGTCAGTTTAGTTCTGTATTATGCATAACGCTTCTCTATGATAACGTGGAACTCCATGAAAGTCATTGCAAATGAATCAATAGAATTTGGAAAGTGGGAGTTTTATATCCTTTACAGAATGTCCATGATATATTATAGATTGGGGGAGCACTCCTTATCAGTTGGAGCACTCCTTTCCTGTGCATGTCAGATACTGGATTCTGAGAACAGAGTCCCACAAGCAACATCCCTGGAAATGGGCATGTTCAGGGAAGGTTTTAAAAAAAATTAATATATTATTGATTGATCTCTTTTTGTTTTAAGATTGATCTCACTTACATCTTTAGAGTATTAGAACTGCTCACCTTTGGGTCGCAGTTCTCATACCCTAAGAATGTGCATGAGACCACTTGTGCAAACCTAACAGTGGTCTTGGTATGATATTACCATACAAAAGACTCTTGCAAACAGACCCTTGACCAAAACATAGACACACTGCAGCTGTAGGAATATGAGCCTTACTGTAACCCTACCCCGTTACATAAACACTTAAATAAATCGGGACTGATCAAAAATTATTCTCAAGTACAGTGAGACCTTTATGTCTTAAGCATTTTTGCCTCAAATATAAATTAGGTGAAGCATTACTTTGCAGCAGCTCATGTCAGAAGTTATTGTAAAATAATGTTTCATTGTGGGACCTCAGTGTGGATTAAGGTTTTTGGAACAGGAACAAAACTCATAGTTGCAAGTAAGTTTTGCAGAAAACATCTTTGCAGCATATGTGAGCAGTAAACAATTAAATAAATATTTTTCAACAGGAGAAAACTGAATTTGAGAGCTTTGTAAATAGTGATTTAAATTTCTATTTTGCTTTTCTGTTTGCTTGGTTAAAAGAAAAGTTGATTTGTTTTCCAAATATACCTGTGTTAAAAGGCATGTGGTGATCCGTCTAAAGGGGAACCTTAAGGAACATTGACCCACACAGTTCGAAAGCCCATGAAAAACTCTTTTAAAAATCATATTTAACTTTTCTGCAGATCACAGTAGTCAGGAGATATCCCTATCATACTCTGCCCTATTTTGATATTACACTGCCACCATTTCTTCAGTCTTGCAATGTCATGTGAAACTGTGCTAGCTTCACCTTCCTCATAAGATTCCAAAAATGATGACCATGTGCTTTCAAAATAGAGCAGAGTAAAACAGAGATACCTCCTGACTGTTGCCAACTACAGGCATGCTTGAAACATCATTGAAATGTTTTTTTTTTATGTGATTTCAAACTATGTGAGGCATGGTTCATAAATACTCAATTTTATGTTTTTTTTATGAGAAACAAAACATAAAATTTAGATCAGTGACTTTGTTCCGCAACTTGTTACACACCATTTACTCACTCATATTTTGCAAAAATAAATAAATGGTGCAAAATGTGTAAAAAGGTGCATTAAATGTTGTTCAGTAGAGTTCAATATGAAAACCTAAGGTACCTTCAGCACTGCAGGACCAGAGACTGTATCTCCCTTCCCATTCTATAAATGTGCTAATGACTGCTTGAAATGAGACGTTTCTAGATCTAGTGTTGGTGAACAGATAGCAATGTAATATTTGTAATATGTTCACTACATTCCATTTTTGTACATTAGTGTACTACTATGGGGCTAGAGGAGCATACATAAAAGTCTTTGGGTCTGGCACAAAACTTATAGTAACAAGTAGGTTTTTAGTATTTTCTGAGGTGTTCTGATGATAAACTGTACTGTACAGACTATAAAATTAAGCTTCAGCAACTTTTTGTCTAGTGTTATTCTAGTTGTTCTATACACAGATCATGTTATATATTAGCATTCACTAGTTCATTATGAGATGTCTTAAAGCTGTGTTAGAAAAAAAACATTGAAACAACAAAAAACAACAATTTTTTTAGTAAACTACAGCTGCCTGTTATATTTAACAATTTTTTTAATAAACACATGAAGCATTTTGTGATATATTTTGAATGAACGGCAGAATAAAATTGTACTGGATTGTAAAACCATGGCAGGTAGCAGTAGCTGGTTTTCTAGCAGTAGGTTAAAAGTTAATAGACTCTTATCTACAATTATTTAATAGCCGCTGCCATGGTTGTTCCGGGGGTGCATGGAAGAATTAAAAAATGTGGACAATTGGCAAGCACTTACCCAATAGTTTCCCTTAATCACCATGATCAAATAGTTGCAAATCCATATAAATAATTTTCAGAGCAAAACATGTCCTAACATATGCGGTAGTTAGCAGACAAATAATTTCAGAGTGGATTTCTGCAAGGCAGTTCAGTTTTTGCAGAGTATAGTGAATCCATTGTCACTAATTGCAATTATCCTAAAATGTTTTGAAACAGATTTGTTTTCTACTTTTTTTAATACCTGTCTCCAGTTATGTGTTTAATTGTAATTTTTGACCAGGAGAGGTATTTTGAGCTGTGATATCTTCTTTCCCAGTGCAGCCTGGTGACTTGTCCACCTAGTGTATTTAGGCCAAAAATATAGCATGGGATACTGGTTGGACTTTCGTTACATTTATTTGGTTACTATGAAGAAGTTCAGATTTCATTCTTGAACTAGGATTTTTCTGAATGGTCAAGGAATACTTTTTTAACAGCCTGAATACAAATTACATTTTTAGAGTCCTCTTAGTTTAGCTTTGTTACTTTTAAGATGTAGTAAGACATAATTAAACTTGTGTTCTGTGGTTATGGTAGGAATGTGTATCACTGTGGAACAGCATTGTTAAGCATTTCGGAGGAGGGACAAAACTGATTGTGACCAGTAAGTTTTAAAATGAGAATACTAGGTTTATGCATATTATGACATTACAAGGGGAAAAATGAATATAAGGAAGTTCAGTTTTTACCACCAGTAAAGACTAGAAAAATATCAAAGAGCCAGCTTCATGGCTCACAATGAAGGGTGTTTGCTTGGCACATTGGCGACACGGATTTATGCCTCCAGCCCCGATGTCGGGAGTGAATTCCAGTGGGAAGGGAGATTAGAGCATCCTTTGGATGCTTCAGGGGGGAGAGGAAAGGGGTGGCTAGGGATTGGGATTCTTGATGGAGTGTGGGCTGCTGAACCCCCCACCCCAGGACACAGTGTTTCCAGACTGATTTGGTATTTTTCCTGCAACTCCAGGGTGATTTTTCAGTGTTTTCCTGAAGATTATATTATTTCCTATGGAAAGCAAATTTCTTTGTTTTCCTTTATATCCAATGCAAGTGTATGGGAAGAATTTCCCTGTAGATGGCTCTAAATCCCTATAAAATACAGGAATCCCTGTAGATCTGGGAGCCCTGAGGATGCTGCTGTGGCCAGCCCTTTGTGGGAAGGTGTGGGTGCATCAGGAGAAAATCAGAAAATTGGCCCTTGGCTGACTGATGATGGCTGCTGGTCCCTGCCCACCACGATAGCCCGCAGGTGTCCATGCTGACCCCTGCCATGCCTGACATGCATTGTATGACAGCAAGTGTTTCTCTTCTCCTGATTCCCTCTCACAGGGGAGGGCCCCCTCGATGAAGGATTACCTTGGACCTTGGTGGCCTGAAGGAGTGGCCAGCTGAGGGCTTCTAATGGAGAAATGCAAAAAAAAGAAAGAAAGAAAAGAAAATTATCAAGTGTCTGCTATCAGGATATCAGATAATGCAACATAGGGTGAGGGCAGTGGAAGAGCCTTTGAACAACCAAATTTGGAAGTTTATCCAGATTTTTTTGAAGTCAAAATATTTCTCAGGTCCCAGATTTTGCCAATCAATACTAAAAGAGAGACCCATGCAATTTAATATAACATATTGATGGTAAATAACCTTTGTTTTAAGAAAAGAAATTGACCTCCAACCATTACTGCAACACTGAACGTCACCCAATATCCCATCTTTCCTTTTTTGTGAGTCCAGTGCTTTCCCCACTTTAATTTGGAAGTTTTCATCTTATTTTAGAAGTCAAATATTTCTAAAATGGAGTAAACTGAAACCCTGCCTGCTCTGACAGCATGAGATGAGGGATGTGCCTATTTATGTGAAGTCCATTGTAGCTAGCAATGATCAGATTAAAAACAAACTCTTGTTAGGGGGGAAATGCGTCTTATACCCCAGAGGGAAAAAAGTTGCTATGACTTAAAATGAGGTCTAACATTTTCAGGTCTTATTGTCAGGAGCACATGTATATTTGAAGGTGGGACAGAGGTTTTCTCATAGCTGGTATGTCAAAGCGTTTTTTGGGGTGTATTTAATTTTAAACTGTAATCATTTTGTTTCTGTTTGGGGGAAGAGAGAAGTAGTTATTTGTATTTTATCAGTGACATTTTTAATGATCCAAATACATCTTTATTGTTGTAACTGAGGCATCTAGTGACACTGTTTGCTTTGCTCAATCTCCCTGTTCTTGAAGTTTCTAATATGGAGAAAAGAAACACTGGGAAAAGATAATATAAACTATATGCATAACATAACATAACATAACATAACATAACATAACATAACATAACATAACAGTGTGGTACAGTGGTTAAATGGTTGAACTGCTAACTGGGAAATCCCAGGTTCAAACTCCATCAGAGGTAAATACTCACTGTGTGACTATAAACAAATCATTTAACCCCTTGGGGCTCCTGTCCACCCACTGGTACAAATGAATAGAAGCAGGACCCCACAATGAGATTCTACAGCTCAGATGGACTTTCATTTGGATCTCTTGACCTCCACAAAACCTCTCTCTGCTCTCTCCACTCCACTAAGACTGGCCTGTTATATGTTTCCTAATCTGAGTTAGAGTTGTCTGGGGACAGAGCATTTGGGGTGGCTGTACCTGTCTTTTGAAATGGTATCTGGTCAAGAAAGGGCAAGCAAAACAGCTTGATAAAAACTGTGTGGGGAAAAAGGGTCTTGAAAAATAGCAACATGGATAAAACAGCTTCAGGATATTATCGTGCCACCGTCTCCCTGATTTTGCCACTGCATATTTGGTCTGCCAGCTCAGTGGGGGCCTTAAAGAGAGATCTGAAATGTGATCTTTTCCAACAGATCTACTGCTGAGTTACATTTCTTCAGGGTGTCAGAAATGCTCACCTTTGAGTCACAGTTCTCCTAGTCTAAGAATGTGTATGAGAACACTTGTGCAACCCTAACAGTGGTATTATCATATAAAAGACCCTTGCAAACAGACCCTTGATCAAAACAGACACACTGCAGTTGTAGGATATTAGCCTTACTGTGTGCCTGCCTCAAATATTAATCAGGTGAAGCATTGCTTTACTGAAGTTCATGTTAGCAGTAAACGGGAAGTTATTGCAAAGTATTGTTTCAGTGTGGGACTTCAGGGGGCTGGATTAAGGTTTTTGGATCAGGAACAAAACTCATAGTTGCAAGTAAGTTTTGAAGAAAATGTCTTTGCAGTATGTATAGGCAGTGAACAATTAACCCTTGCTGTGGCATGGACTGATATATCAGTCCTGAATTCCTATATGTTCTAATTCTGTCAGCAGCCTAAGGGTTAAGTAAACATTTGTCAACAGGAGATAGCTGAATTTGAGAGCTTTGTAAATAGTGCTTTACATTTCTATTTTGTTTTTCTATTTGCTTAGTTAAAAGAAAAGTTGATTTGTTTTCAAAATATGCCTGCGTTAAGAGGAATGTGGTGATACTTCTAAAGGGGAACATTAAGGAACTTTGACCCACATAGTTTGAAAGCCCATGAAAAACTCTTTTAAAAGTTGTATTTAACTTCTGCACAGCTGGCAGTAGCTGGGAGGTATCCCTGTCTTACTCTGCCCTATTCTGATAATACACTGTCACCATTTTTTAGTCATGTAATATCATGTGAAGCTCTGCTAGCTTCATCCTCAACATAAGATTCCAAAAATGATGACCATGTACTATCAAAATAGAGCAGAGTAACATCAAGCTGCAGGCAAGCCTGAAATCGCATTGAAAAGTGTTTATATGTGATCTCAAACTAAATGAGGCACGGTTCATAAATACTCCATTTTATGTTTTACTTATGAGAAACACAATGTAAAATTTACATCAATGGCTCTGTTCTGCATCTTGTTACACATCTTTTACTTGCTCATGTTGTACAAACAGAAATGGTGTAAATGTGTAAAACGTGCATTAAGTGTTGCTCAACAGAGTACAATATGAAAACCTAAGGTACCTTCAGTACTGGAAGACCAGAGACTGTCACCCCTTCCCCCCTCCCATTCCATAAATGTGATAACGACTGCTTGAAATGAGATGTTCTAGATCTGGTGTCAGTGAACAGATATCATTGTAATATTTGTAATATGTTCACTCCATTCAGTTTTTGAACATAAATGTACTACTGTGGGGTTAGAGGAGCATACAATGCATAGAAAGTCTTTGGGTCTGGCACAAAACATGTAGTAATAAGTACGTTTTGATTATTTTCTGTGGTGTTTCAGAGATAAATTGTACTGCACAGACTACAAAATTAAGCTTCAGCAACTTTTTGTCTAGCGTTTTTCTAGCTGTTCCATACACAGATAATGCCATATTTTAGCATTCATCAGTTCATTATGAGATGTCTTAAAACTGTGTCAGGAAAAAAAAGAACATTGAAACAACAAAAGACAAACATTTTGTAAGTAAATTACAACTGCCTGCTATATTTAACTATTTTTACCAAACACGTGAAGTGTTTTGTGATATATTTTGGATGAAAGACAAAATAAAATTGTACTGGATTGTAAAGCGATGGCAGATAGCAGTAGCTGGTTTTCTAGCAGTAGGTGAAAAGCTAATAGACTCTTATCTACAATTATTTAATAGCCACTGCCATGGTTGTTCCAGGGATACATGGAAGAATTTAAAGATGTAGAGGGCTGGTCAGCACCTACCCAATAGTTTGCCTTCATCACCATGAGAAAATGGTTACAAATCCATATAAATAGTTTTCCAGAGCAAAACATGTGACAACATATGCAGTAGTTAGCAAACAAATAATTTCAGAGTGGATTTCTGCAAGGCAATTCAGTTTTTACAGAGTATAGTGAATCCATTGTCAACTAATTGCTATTATGCTTAAATATTTTTAAACTGATTTGTTTTCTATTTGTTTACTACCTGTCTCCAGTTATGTATTTATTTGTCATTTTTGACCTGGAAAGGTACTTTGAGCTGTGATATCTTCTTTCCCAGTGCAGCCTGCTGATTTGTCTACCTAGTGTATTTAGGACAAAAAATAGAGCATGGGATACTGGTTGGACATTCATTACAATTATCTGGGTACTAGGAAGAAGTTCAGTTTTCAGCCTTGAACTAGAATTTTTCTGTGTGGTCAAGGAATACTTTTCTAACAACTTGAATACAACTGATATTGTTAGAGTTGTCTTAGTTTAACTCTATTACTTTTAAGCTGTACTGTAGTTAGACATAATTAAACTTCTATTCTGTGGTTATTGTAGGAATGTGTTTCACTGTGAAACAGCGATGTTAAGCATTTCGGAGGAGGGACAAAACTGATTGTGACCAGTAAGTTTTAAAATAAGAATAATGGGTTTATGCAGATTACAATGCTACAAGGGGAAAATTAATATAAGAAAGTTCAATTTTTACCATCAGTAAAGACTAGAAAAATATCAAACAGCCAGCTTCATGGCTCACAATGAAGGGTGTTCGCTTGGCATGCTGGTGACATGGGTTCATGCCCCCAGCCCCGAAGTCAGAAGTCCAGCGGGGAGGCAGATTAGAGTGTCCTTTGGATGCTTCTGGGGGTGTAGCCCCTGAAGGTGGCTAGGGGTTGGAGTTCCTGGCAGAATGTGGCCTTGATGCACTGCTGAACACCCCCACCCCCTGGATGCTGCTGTGGCCAACCATTTTTGAGAGGGTGTGGGTGCATTGGGAGAAAATAAAAAATTGTTTTTTGGCTGACTGATGATGGCTGCTGGTCCTTGCCCACCACAATAGCCTGCAGGTGTCCATGCTGACCCTTACCATGCCTGTATACATTGTACACCAGTGGGCAGTTCTCTTCTCCTGATTTCCTCCCATGGTGGAGGATCCCTCCTCATGAAGGGTTACCTTGGACCTTGGAGGCCTGAAGAAGTGGCTGGCTGAGGGCTGCAGGAGGAGCAAAGCAAAAAAAAAGAAAAAAAAAGAAAAGAAAATGATTGTCTGCTGTCTGGATATCAGATACTGAAATAGATGGTAGACGAGGGCTGTGGAAGAGACTTTCAACAACCAAATATGAAAGTTTATACAGTTTTTATGAAGTCAAAATATTTCTCAGGTCCCAAATTTTGCCAGTCAATATGAAAAGAGAGACCTATACAATTTAATATAACATATTGATAGTAAATAACCTTTGTTTAAAGAAAACAAATTGACATCCAACCATTCCTGCAGCACTGAACGTCACCCAATATCCCATCTTTCCATTTTGGGAGTCCAGTGCTTCCCCCTTTAATATGGAAGTTTTTATCTTATTTTTGGAAGTCAAATATTTCTAAAATGGAATTAACTAAAGCACTGCTTGTTCTGACAGCAGGAGTTGAAGGCTGTGCCTATTTACATGAAATCCATTGTAGCTGGTGATGATCAGATTGAAAATAAGCTCTTGTTAGGGGGAAATGTGTCTTACCCCAGAGGGGGAAAAGGATCCTGTTGCTTAAAATAAGGTTTAACATTTTCAGATCTCATTGCCAGGAACACATATATTTGGAAGTGGGACAGAGGTTTTCTTGTAGCTAGTATGCCAAAGGGTTTTTTGGAATGTACTTAACTTAAAACTGTATTCATTTTGTTTCTGTTTGGGAGAAGACAGAATTAGTTATTTGTTGAATTTTTTAGTGATATTTTTAATGATCCAAATACATCTTTATTATTGTAACTGAGGCATCTAGTGACACTGTCTGCCTTGTACAAACTCCCTATTCTTGAAGTTCCTAATATGGAGAAAAGAAACACTGGGAAAACATAATACAACCTATATGCATAAGTTAATATCATATAACTTAACAGTGTGGTATAGTGATTAAACTGTTGAACTGGGAGTTGAGAGATCCCAGGTTCAAACTCCATCAGAGGTAAATACTCACCATGTGATGATAAACAAATCATTTAACCCCCTGGTGTTCCAGTCCACCCACCTGTGTAAATGAATAGAAGCAGGACCCCCTTCCAATGAGATTCTACAGCTCAGCTGGTCTTTCCTTTGGATCTCTTGACACCTGCATAACTCTGTCTGCTCTCTCCACTTCACCAAAACTGGCCTGCTATATGTTTCCTAATCTGAGTTAAAGCTGTCTGGGGACAGAACATTTGGGGTGGCTGCACCTGTCTTTTGGACTAGCATCCGGTCAAGAAAGGGCATGCAAAACCGTGTGGGGAAAAAAGTGTCAGGAAAAATAGCAACATAGATAAAACAGCATCAGGAGATTATCGCACCACCGTCTCCCTGATTTTGCCACTGCATATTTGCTCTGCCAGCTCAGTGGGGGCCTTAAAAGGAGCTCTGAAATTTTATCTTTTCCAACAGGTTTACTGCTGAGTTACATTTCTTGTTATTTATGTTAGCATGTTAGTTAATGATATTTGTGCTATTTATTTTGCCCAGAGCCTCCAGAAAAAGGACACCTCAAGAATAAACTTGCCTTCCCTTCCTGAGTATAGATGTAAAGTTATTTACCCACAAAATGTAAGCTCATAATGAGATAAAGCTATCAGTGCAGCTGTTGAGAATAGGTATTGGGATGTTTTCAATGGCTTTGCCCAAGTGACCAAGCTTGCAGTTGCTCTGCTACTGCAGCTTTCTTGCTTTCATTTTGTTATATTTTGTCTGTGATTTTTCACTGAGGATCACTGGCTGGTTTGGATTCAAGATTTAGATCATTGCACTTCTTAAAACTGCAATGGAGATAGAAAAGGTATCACTGAAGGAAAAAAACTTGTGAGTGACAGCTAGCATTCACAATCCATTCAAGCAGCTTTACTTAAAAACAGCATCCAAAATCCCTGCACCCTGCATTCTGTATTAGAGGCAAGCATAAGGGCAATGTGTGCCATGCCTGAAAATAGGCAGTTATTTGCCCAGTGCACATACCTGGTTACCAATAACAACTAGAAAAATAACACTTTCATCTGTGACTATCAAGTGTGGGGCAAATTATGTCTATGGTGTGTGCATTTGAGTGAAACATAGAAACATAGAATTTGACAGCAGAAAAGGACTGCTTAGGCCACCTAGTCTGTCCAGAAGTTCCCAACCCATTCTGTCTCCACAGACCCTATCTGGTCTACATCGATCCTCCCATCTCCCAGCATCCTATCTAATATACCCCTGTGTCTATCATATGAATGCTTGAAGCCCCCACTGTTATTCATGAGATGGGGTCATAAGAAGCTTATGTTGAAAATTTGGTGTAACTATATTAAAAACAAAGTTATGAGCCTATGTTGAATTTTACAAACACAGGCTCATAACTTCAGTAATTTTCAATATTTTTTCCCAAAATGTTCAACGTAACCATTTCTTTACAGCACCTCATGAATGTGACAGCTGTCATTTTTTTTAAACTCCTGCCCAAAATATGTTTTTGCATCCCAATATATGGTTTTGGAGTCCCTGAGCAAAATCACCTTTAGGCCAGGAGAGGAAAAAGTCCTCTTCCCTTCTTCATGAGGCAGGGTCATAACAAGGCTATGTTGAAAATTTGGTGTTAAAATATAAAAAAACACATTTATGGGCCTACAGTACATTACATTGTGTGACTGCAGGTTCATAACTTTGGTAATATTCAATATTTCTACCCCAAATTCCTTGGCTGCAGCCCTATTGGCTCTGACCAGACTTTGTTTATTTGGAGTACCACTACTAGTAATTATAGGAACCAGTTTAATTCTTCCAAAGTTTATGAAAAGCAGATGCACTGAGGTGCAGAAGGAATAAAAAGATAGGCAGCTAGAAACACAGAGATTAGATACTGTAGATAGATAGACAGACACTGAAGTTAGATATAAATTAAGGAAGACCAATATTCATAACCAACTAGTCACTTAGATCACAAATGCACTTACTGTCAGAAAACAATGGATCAGAATTAATGAACCACTATCAGAAATAGAAGATCTGATTAGTGGGTTGCCACAGGGATCAGTCTTTTGCCCAGCTTTGTTCTCAGCATACATATTAGTTGTAGAAAACTACAGCCTAAATGTACCATTTTACAGCACTAACTGCAGTAGTAGTACTTTCCTCTTAACATACTGGGAGAGGACATTTTAATGTCTAGACTTAACATAGGTACAAATATACCATACAGAACACCCAATGTCACAGTAAGCAGCTCCAAAGTTCTCCATTTACGGCAGAACTGAACAAACTATTTTTTTTTTCTTTTATGCAAAGAGTAGTTTGGATATGCAGCAGACTGCATGTAGATGTAGTCGACAGTACATCAAAGGCCATGTTTAAATCTAGACTAGACAGATATGCAGTAAGAAAGTGAGAGACATCAATGGATACTACCACTGAGAAGTGGGGGGGCAGGGCTGTTACAATGGGCATCATCAGCCTCTTTCTGCCCTCATAACATTAGTATTACCTTAGTTTGTAGTAGGTCTTGATCTAATATCCCTATTATTCAAGCATTCCTATTTAACAAACTGATATCATGTCCCTCTAGTGAATTTCACTTGAAATGTTTTTAATATGAACTTCTAATTATCCAAACTAATCTCATGTTACCCGGGTGCTTCAGATAACTAAGAGTGCACTGTAATAACTGTTAAACAAAGAGGACTTATATTCTAGTCCATTGATAGGTAGCTTAAGAATGGCCAGGCATTAAAGGCATCAGTAAAGCAAAGTGCACCTAATGCTAAGGTCACTGGGCCCGATTCCAAGACAGGCTACACCAGTGTAAGGTGGGATACACCAATCCTCATGGTGTATCCCATGACTTATGCCATGCAGTATGCCCATTGCTATTCCAGGAGGGGATCTATGCCATTACGTCTGTGGGCTGTGACAATCGCAAGATATAACCAAGAGTACATTGCAGCCTGCAATCCCTGGTGCAACTGCAGGTTGCGACAGCAACTTAGCCCAATTCCAGAAGGCCAGCTGTCGCAACTCGCAATTGTGATTTCAGGACACACAGTGGCGTAGTTGACTTCTGACAGCTTGGAGCTGTCATAACTGGCATCTGACCACTGGCACCATCAGATGCAGCCTTGCAGTGCCATGGCACTGGTGCCATGCTGTCCCCCCAGCCCGCAGTAGCACACCCCAGCCCCAAATCCCAAATCAAGAGGGACCTCCAGGGTTCCATGTCAGTAGCACCCCCTGGACACCTGTGCCATCTGTTCTTGCCCCCCATGCCCCCTGATGTGTTCTGCAGTGGTCTGGGCTGGGGGGGCTCTGAGGAGCCACCTGTCACTTGCTGCCTGTTGCAACTTGTGGCATTCATTCACCATGCGTGGGCTACTGCCACACACATGGCATATCTCACAAGTCACAATTGCTGGTACCCTGCCACTTCTGGAATGTGGCGTAGGGTCCTTGGCATAGTGGTGACCAACGTAGCTCACAACTGTGTGCGAGTTCCGCCAGCCATCTTGGAATTGGGCATACATGTTTCCCAGTCTGATAACCGATCACTACAGAGGATCTTATCAGTATCAGAAAGAGCTGGATGTTTCTTTACCAAAAGAGCAAAAAAGAGTTATATTTGTTATTTAAAACCGTGTGCAAGCATGTGCTAATTGCTCTGTTTGAATGTACAATCTTTGGTACAAGGAATAAAGATCCTTACCTGAAGAATGGGAATATAGTCTTTGCAACCATATTGTTCAATTACACTTAGGACTTTCATTCAAGTCCAGAGCAGCCCCTGCAATGAAACTGTCTGCAGTATCAGTCATATTAGAAAATATCATTCTGTTAAGTTCAGTAACAGGTGATTCAAATTTGCAAGCTGGTTACAAATTAGTTTATAATAGCAATACTCATCTTACAGTTAGTCTGGTACTACTGTGGATATCCACAGTCTTAAGAGAAAATGACACCATCATATTTTGTAAATGTTGTTTGTTTCAATGTTGACAGACAACTCTTTTCATGTATTGCTTTAGTTAACTTCCAGTTTTCATACGCATCCCATTAACTATCCTGGGGGTCTCCATACTCTAGTTATTTTCAATCTCATTGTTCCCGAGAACTGCATTACAAATGAAAACATGATGTGCCAACATTCTTTAGACTCACGATTTTGCCTGTTTGTTTAATTGGAGTTTAACAAAACAAGTTGCAACCAGGTGTGAATACCACATTTATCTTCGGTTAGCATTGCAAACTGTTTGAGTTGCTCTACAGGGTTTTCCCTTTAAATTGTATTCAGTTTGTGTGTTTTCAAGGAGTTTTTTTCCAGAATATTTGTACTTTCAGCGTAGAGATACATGGCATAAATAGGTGCTGTGACATCAGGTTCTCATATGCTAATGCAGCTCTCATGGACAATGAGATTTTAACAACCATAAAATGGAGACCCAGAGGATAGTTACAGTGGACTACTATAAACAGTGAAAGCAAACTAAAACAAACACTTGTATTCCTAACAGCTACAAAGAAGGGGTTACATGCTTAATTGGAAACAAATTAAATTTACAAAATATGGGGGTGTAGTTTTCCTTCAAGACCTCATCAGAACAAGTGCTTGGAGGACTTCCACATTCAGGAAGGGCTGTGTAGGAAAGCTGTGGGTGTGCAGAGATACCACAAAAGCTTTTGCATGCTAGGGAGAGGGATGTAGAGGATGGCAACATTACACAATGTTGGGTGCAGCAGAAACAGCCTACTGTGCTAATTTCCCCTGGGCCTCCCTGGACCTTTCTGGGACTTGTTGCACCCCTTCCCCACATGATCCCTGCCCTCTGAGTGGGCATGGAGGGCTGAGTCCAAAACAAATTAAAATGAAAAGTTTTTAAGGTTGGGATATGGCAGTGCTTCGAGGACATATGGAGCAGGGCATCCACTCTAATACTGGCCCATACATCCAGACACCCAACTGGATACCTACTGTCTGCTCTCATCACCTCTATTATGCTTCCATCTCCTTTGCACTTAGGTCTGTGCACATAATTGGGAGGCCAGGGGCAGTGGATGCCACCACTAGTGTTAACATCTGTGGGTGTGGACAATTGGGCTTTTCTGGATCATCTTTTGGATCAGATCCTTAGTCCATAAACAGGCCAGTTTAAAGCTTTGATTTCTGAACCCTCACTAGTGATCCAGCTCAGTGGTGCAGTGACTATATGCTGTGCCTCTGTCTGCAGTACCCAGATATCCATCTACTATAGACTTGAGTTTCTCAGCAATAGGACCAGGGTGGCCGAGAATATTATGACAATGGAATCCTTGTTTCCCACGGTAAGGCACAGGCCACACAGAGCTCAAGCAACCTTTGCCAACAGGCTGCGGAGTGACATTAGTGTTGAATAGAAAGGAAGTCACTCACAGAAGTTTGTCTGTGGCAGGCCCCCCCCCAGAATGGTAGGTGGGATGGGGCAGAAATTAAGAGGCAAAGGGGTGCATTGTCTCATAAAATCAAGAGGTTTATATCACACACAACTTGGTTGTTCCCTTTACATAAATAATTAAATCAGATGGTGCATTGATGTTAACCAATATTCTCCTCAGGAGCAGGGACTGTTTTGGCTTCCTTTTTATCAAAAGAGCTACTGTAAGCTAAATGTTGCAGGCTCTAGAACTGCTTAGTTATTGATAGGTATTATATCACTGTGGAGTCTCAGGAGGCTACAGTGTGAAAGTGTTTGGAACAGGGACCAAACTTATAGTTACAAGTGAGTTCTTTTCATTTTATTGTTGTTTATTTATTTATTTACAAACTGGTGCCTATGAATGGCCCACTGAGTTGGAGCTTATTTTCAGATGTGACGCCAGTGTTGGGGTAGGGGTAGTGGTGGGGTAAATGGGAAGTGGCACAATATCAGAAGTATCACAGAGCAAAGATTCAAATACATACTGTATGTACCATAGCACAAACAAATTTGTGTGATGTGCAGAAAAAGAGAGGTAGTGATTTAGCAAATTATTCAGGTGGCAAAACTACACAAAACAGGAGCTATGCACTGGAGTAGTAGAGTTGGCACAGGAGGGAGTGAAATGAACATTTAGGAAAAGTTGTTTGAGAAAACGTTGGGAGGGGAGAAGCAGTGATGTGTATTTTCACAGAAAATGTAGTTGCCGAAAAGTATGCAGTGTCTGTGTGCTTATAATGAAAATATTGACTAAAACAGCATATTATTTGAGGGCACTTGCAAGGTTTGCCTCAATAGCCATTGTTACTTTGTTACTGATATGCCCCAGGAAACATGCTGATGTTTCAAGGTACCCTAGGGGAAAACAATGCGTGCAAGCCATACTGCCTGCTGAAGTACAATTTCTGTACATTATCACTAATACTGTTGTATAAAGGGTAATTAGGCTGACATTTTTAGTTACATTTTCCAGATGAAGCTGTTTTTAAAAAATGTGTTCACATTCTGTTGTTTTATCATTACTGTTCTTTTAGCAAAGTCAGTGGAAGCTTCTGATTATACATTGGGGGTACTTTAAGTACTGTAATATTTAATTGTTTTACGATGTAGTGTATGCCCTTTTATCCTATAGTAGAGCAAAGAAGCATTCTGACAGCAGTGTAAAAGCTTAACAAGAGCATACACTATACCATATTCTAAAATTGCCTTATCACCAATGTGTAAATCAGAACATTTATTCAGTTTACTAAAGGGACAGTAATGATGTAAACACAACAGAACTGAAGCCAGTTTTGGAAAAAACAGATTTCACAGAAAATACAGTCCTTCAAGTTAAACACAGTCCTTTTTAAGTTTGCAGTTGTACATCAACATACAGTCAGAAGCTGATGTCATTTTTTTTTCATTTGAGTTGGTTGCAGGAATGCTATTTTATTAGACAGGATACACGCAGAAGAAATCTTTTAGCACAGAACATATTTCAAAATGTAACTTTAATAAATTTACCCGACCTACAGTAGACAGAGAGAGGCCCAAACCAGAGCTCTATATTTCTGAATGTGCTTCAATGGCCCTCATTAAAAATGAAAATTACAGAACTTTGCCATGGTTTCCCTCTGTAACAAACAGTGAAGAACAAATGTACAGTGTTAGATACTGGAGATGGTATTGAAATATTCTATATTATCATTACCTTTGAACCTGAAATGTAAAGATTAAAAAGAGCTCCTGCACTAACTCCAATGGAAAATAAATGCAATGATTGTACACAGACGGTACAGAAAATAATACTACTCTCCTTTAACAGAGATCAGCAGTAGACAAAATCACTACATTTGGCAAAGAAAAGAGCAATGCCTTTGTGACGTTTATGGGGCCTGTTCCTATATTATTTATGAAACAAACCAGGTACATATTAGGCCTGCATCACATGTAAAGCTTTGCTAAACAGAGGCCTGTGTATGATAAAGTCACTGAAGGCAATGGATATCTGTTATATCATATAAATAGCTGTGCTGATGATGCTAAGCAGAATACTTATCCAATCTAGGGAATCACTCCTTTGTTGTGCAGGCAGCAATCTGGTTGAGGAACTACATGAATCCATTCTTAGCCTGCCAAACATTACCCAGTCTCAAAAAGCTTTGTGTGTAGCCCTCTCCCCCCAACTCCATCTGTACTTGTCATCAGTAATACAACATCATGCATCAAAGGTCCTAAAACCCCACACAGTAGCATAACTGTTGGCTTCAGCACACCATACTCACCCTATTACATTTTGTGTTTGTACTGACTAAATTCCATTGGAATTGCTATAATTATTTTTGTTCTGTTTGTAACATTGCTTTGACCTGGAACTTTTGTAAACATGCACATATGCCCAAAGGTGCTTTCCAAATATATTAAAATAAAACTAAAAAAGAAAATGTTTTAATTAATAAAAAATTGGAAAATAATGTGTTTAAACATTCACTGTGAAGTAATGAATGCCAATACCCATATAGGAATGAATAGATTCTACCTGCAGGTTACTAAATCTGATATTGATATTAACAATTCTTCTAATTCACATGTGCACAATTTAAAACTCTGTAATATGAGTGTGATGCTCTCCACTCCTGCAAAAGCTTATGCTATAGATATATGTTGACTCCTACATGGCTTCAATACCAGATATGAAATACTACCTCTGAAACAGTGGGGGAGCAGTTAACATGGGTCATTGGCCTTTATCTGCTCCTGAAAACCACGTAGTGTGAACTATAGTATAGGTCAGCAATTCAAATTAAAACAACAAATGTTAGTATTTCAAAATCTTCTATAGAGTAAATTATTACTGCACCTCTAGAAACTCAAATGCTGAATGCGCGCAATAAAACTTAGTAGTATAGGGGCCCCCATGAAAACAATGATATTGTATCCCATAGGGACATTATGCTATCTGTTTGATGACATTTCAGATCACAAAATAGCCAGTAAAAACACGTGAGACCATTTATGTTCGGGAGAAAAACAGACTGAGTATAACCATGAAAGGAGCCCCAATCTAAAGGCAGTAGATAACGTGTGTGCAATGCAGTAAGGTGTGCAGAGAAGCAGTTTCTTTTATGTATCAGGTTATAATACTGTGGGGCTATTTGGTGCTGGGACAAAGCTTGTTGTTACCAGTAAGTATAATATCATTAATTTTTCTCATTTGTTTCCATCTATAATTTTCTGTATCCACTTTCCAAATGAACTGCACATTTTTTTTAGGAATAAGAGCAAGGCATCATACAAAATTAGTAACATCTCTCTCTCTCTCTCTCTCTCTCTCTCTCTCTCTCCATTTGCTAAAATGTTTAATGTTTAAGAGGGAATATTTAGACTTTTTTAAATCTTATTTGGGGAAGTGGTTGACCTGGAGTATTCTCATCCTGCGAGAATGTGCAATTAGTATTTGCACAGCAGTAGCAGACTGTGGAGGACAACATCAAGGGGATTGGTCTATTATGTTAAAGTCTTTGGCCAAGGGACTAAGCTAATGGTCACAAGTAAGTTTTTTTTTGTTTGCTTTTTGCTTCTACATGTTCCAAAATGGAAGAGTATGGCAAAAGCAAAATCTTAGTGGAGCTGAGAAATGACAACAAATCTATCTCGTCTACATGGTAGTTTTGTAAAGCTGTGGCAGATGTAAAAAATTTTGAAAGCACAAGTGAACATTACGTTTTGAGTTAGTAATTGTCTGCATCATCTTATATACCCATTTTAAAACCATTTTAAAACAACAGTTTGATGCTGTTGAGGTGCTTTATTTATAGAAGGTCTAACTATATAGGTAAAGAAATTGCTAATCTTTCATGATTACGATATAACAAGCCAAAAAGACTACAATACAAAACAAAAGTAACTGGAATTATAATGGAAAAGGAAAGGCCATAATACCTTCTGCCAATGTACTTACTGTTGAAGGGGTGCAGACAAGTTAATTCCATAACTGGCCACTAGTAACAAGTCACAGTCAGTGCACAAGATATACTGTAGAACATAATCAAGGTCAAGCCAAAACTTAAAGAACCATACCTAATGACACTTTTCTTATTTACAGCCAAACATGATATTTTGAACACCTGGCTGTAAGAGTAATTAGAATTCATGTGCCGTCTATATATATCTTTATACATTTTATTATTATTATTATTTTATTCTTTTTTACAATTAATTTACCCAAGACTGCCCAACTGAGATACACCATTTCAGTTCCACTGGAATCCTGTCTCTTTTCAGTTTTGTGGCTAGGAGGAATGGAGTACAAGAATGCTAAACTTACTCTAGGTCTCACAGTGAGTGAGAGGGTCTGGTGGGATTGAATCCAGGCTCCCCCCATTTTTAATCCTGTGCTGTAACTGCTGTACAACACAGCCTCCATAGACAGCTATGTTATTTCAAGGGGGGCTGCCATTTCTTCACTGAGGCTTGAAAATGTTTTCAACAAAACTGACCAATCCATATTCTGAACTTGAGAAAAAATTACGTATTGGACTGGTGGTACCAATCTGTACTGCATAAAACTTCATTAGATATATATTGTAATGTAGAAACATATTTATCAAAAAACAATGCTCTGGAAGGAAAGCCTAAAAGGGAGCCTACCATACCACATCATTATATCAATGGTTCCCTTTCTCTAGGGGTGAGACAAGGCTGATTCTAAGGTTCTTTAATTCTCTCATACCTACCAACTTTCAGTAACAAGGGGTAGTGCCAACAAAGTGCCAGGTTTCCAGCTGTCATTAAAACAGGGTATTTGTACACTGCTTGAACATAGCAGAGAATTATATAGTACAAAGTCAAATTATTTGGCCCCAGATGCAAACTTGAACTTAGAAATAAGTCATAATTACTAAACAAACTGGAGAAATGCTGTATGCATGCCATAACATCCCAGGAACTTTGAAATTGTTGCTAAACATTATTGCTATATACACATATCTCTTTATTTTAAAAGACATTAAAACACATCTAAAATGTTGTTTTTCTGTACATGATGATGACATAAATATTTTTAAGTGGAGATCTGTTAACACAGTTACAACAACTTATTTCTGGAATTTGGTATAATTCAACCCATCACATAGTTTTTCTGATGCTAAATACTTCTCACTCTTTTTACAAATGTGGATCTCCCTTCCTGCTTGCTCAGACTAAAATAAAATATTAGATAACATTAGATAACTTAAAATAGATATGTTGCAGAGCCAGAGATCCTCAACACTGTTGTATAGTAGCCCTGACATCTACAGAAGATATTGTAAAGTACTTTACTGATGTGGGATCAGTGGCTACCGATATAAAGTTTTCGGAGGTGGAACAAAACTCATTGTTACAAGTAAGTCTGATTATGACTGCACCATCATCTGTTTAGTAGTAAAGCAGGGTGCACATTTTTAGAGACTCTTCAGTAAGTAATGAAGTATTACATGGACATTTCAGTTGAACAATGCAGTGGGTAAAATGTTGTACTATTATTTTCTTTTTCTTCATTTTTTCCAGTGCACTTTACAGAATAGCTTTGTGTCATTTTGTTAACATAAATTTGAAACAAAACTTCAATAAACTTAAGCATCACTAGGCATGGGGCCCTATAAATATTACATTATCAGCATACAAAAATGCTTGAATAAGCATGGTATGTATCACCCTGAGGGTAATTCACTCCATTCCTCAGGGAAATACCTGAGGATGTAGATGAAGTTTAAGGAGATATATAGCGGAGGCACAAGTATGAAAAAAGAGTTCCAAAAAAAAAAACCTAATGATACAAGTGGGGCTGAGTACAGTATTTTTCTGAAAAGGGCGTGTAAAAAATGTAAACTGATTTTAAATCACTGAAACATGTCAATTTTGCCTCTGATCAGACATATCAATAAATAGATTAGTGAAATGCAAGCTACTGCTTACATGAAACTTAAGTAGGTTAGATTACTAAACAAATGCCCTTTGATTTTGATGGCAGTCTTCTTTTGAGCCAGTTTGTGAGGAAAAGGACATGTCCCTGAATTATAATTTAGAGATTAGTTAATTCACCTAATCATTTACAAGGTGAATGGCATTAACCTGCAAATGTTTACACATAATGGTAGTTTGCTGTATAAAACATCACCACCCCAAGCTAATAATTATATTGTGAAGCAGTGGCTATTGATTGTAAACTTTGAAAGGCTTATTCAGCTACCTATCTGCATACTTTAGTACAGATTCAAAAGACTACAGAACATAACTGTATCTGCAACAGTAAAGAATAAAATGTTCCACTGGTGGAAAAGGGTGACTATCAGTTTAGTTCCGTATTATGCATAATTTTTTCTCTATGATAATGTGGAACTCCATGAAAGTTATTGCTAATGAATCAATAGAATTTGGAAAGTGGGAGTTTTATATCCTTTACAGTATGTCCATGATATATTATAGACTGGGGGGAGCACTCCTTATCAGTTGGAGCACTCCTTTCCTGTGCACGTCAGATACTTGATTCGGAGAACAGAGTCCCACAAGCAACATCTATGGAAATGGCCATGTTCAGGGAAGGTTTTAAAAAATATATATATATGTGTGTGTGTATTATTGATCTCTTTCTGTTTTAAGAGTGGTCTCACTTACAGCTTTAGAGTATTAGAACTGCTCACCTTTGGGTCGCAGTTCTCATACCCTAAGAATGTGCATGAGACCACTTGTGCAACCCTAAGAGTAGTCTTGGCATGGTCTTGGCACAGTATTATCATACAAAAGACCCTTGAAAACAGACCCTTGACCAAAACATAGACACCCTGCAGCTGTAGGAATATGAACCTTATTGTAACCCTACCCTGTTACATAAACACTTAAATAAATCGGGACCAGTCAAAAATAATTCACAAGTACAGCTAGACCTTTATGTCTTAAGCATTGGTGCCTCAAATATAAATTAGGTGAATCATTACTTTACTGAAGTTCATGTCAGAAGTAAACAGGAAGTTATTTTAAAGTAATGTTTCATTGTGGGACATCAGTGTGGATTAAGGTTTTTGGAGCAGGAACAAAATTCACAGTGGCAAGTAAGTTTTGCAGAAAATATCTTTGCAGCATGTGTAGGCAGTGAACAATTAAATAAATATTTGTCAACAGGAGAAAACTGAATTTGAGAGCTTTGTAAATAGTGATTTAAATTTCTATTTTGCTTTTCTGTTTGCTTGGTTAAAAAAAAAGTTGTTTCGTTTTCCAAATATACCTGTGTTAAGAAGTACGTGGTGACCCTTAAGGAACATTGACCCACATAGTTTGAAAGCCCATGAAAAACTCTTTTAAGAATTGTATTTAACTTTTCTGAAGATCACAGTAGTCGGGAGAGATCCCTGTCTTACTCTGTCCTATTTTTATATTACACTGCCACCATTTTTGCAATCTTGCAATGTCATGGGAAGCTGTGCTAGCGTCACCCCCTCACAAGATTCCAAAAATGATGACCATGTGCTTTCAAAATAGAGCAGAGTAAAACAGCGATACCTCCTGACTGCTGCGAACTGCAGGCATGCCTGAAACATCATTGAAATGTTTTTTCATGTGATTTCAAACTATGTGAGGCATGATTCATAAATGCTCAATTTTATGTTTTACTTATGAGACACAAAATGTAAAATTTACATCAATGACTCTGTTCCGCATCTTGTTACACACCATTTACTTGCTTATATTTTGCAAAAATAAATAAATGGTGCGAAATATGTAAAAAGGTGCATCAAGTGTTGCTCAGTAGAGTTCAATATGAAAATCTAAGGTACCTTCAGCACTGGAGGACCAGAGACTGTCATCTTCCAGCCACCCCCCCCCCCCAATTCCATAAATGTGCTTATGACTGCTTGAAATGAGATATGTCTAAATCTGGTGTCAGTGAACAGATATCATTGTAATATCTGTAATATGTTCACTTAGCTTGGTTTTTGTATATTAGTGTACTACTGTGTGGTTAGAGGAGCATACATAAAAGTCTTTGGGTCTGGCACAAAACTCGTGGTAACAAGTAAGTCTTAATCATTCTCTGGGGTGTTCTAATAATAAAGTATACTGCACAGACTATAAAATTAAGCTTCAGCAATGCTTTGTGCATTGTTTTTCTAGCTGCTCCATATAAAAATTGTGGGATATTTTAGTATTTATCAGTTCATTACGAGACGTCTTAAAACTGTGTTGGAAAAACATTGAAACAAAAAAGCCACCACTTTCTAAGTAAACTGCAACTACCTGTTGTGTTTAACTTTTTTTCACTAAAGCATGAAGTGTTGTGTGACATATTTAGTATGAAAGACAACATAAAATTGTACAGTACTGTAAAATTATGACAGGGAGCAGTAGTCAGTTTTGTACCAGTAGATGAAAAGATAATAGATTTGCATCTACAATTATTTAATAGCTGCTACCATGGTTGTTTTCAGGGATACATGAAAGGATTTGAAGAAGTGGACGGTTTGTCTCCACTTATCCAATAATTTGCCATTGTCACCATGAGCAAATAGTCACAAATCCATGTAAACAATTTTCCAAAGCAAAACATATGCTAAAATTAGTGGTAGTTAGCAGACACATAATTTCAGTCCTACAAGACCATTCTGGAGCATCACAAACACATTTATTGACAGAATGTATAAATGAAAAATATAAAAGTGCACTTTTTTAAGGAGGAGGAGGAGGAGATTGTAATGTGTACACATAGATTTTTGATACTGGTATCAAATTCTTTTAAGTTCTTGGTGTAAAATTAGACATAAAGTTCTGATAACAATCTTGTTAGTAAAATTAAATTTCACTAAAGCAGTCACAGGCAATTATAAATTTCTACTTACACCCTGAAATAAATCTCTAAATGTAAGTACATTCTTCAAAGTCACATTCATAGGACAGGAGAATTATGCCACACAACAGAAAGTAGAGAGTTAAGATATTAGTGGAAATAGTATTGTCACCAATGCAAAACACACTTCTTGCCCATGTCATGCACTTTAAATCTATTTCTTTCTATCTCTCTATTTCTATATATCTATTTCTATCTTTCTCTCTCTCTCTCTCTCTCTATATATATATATATATATATATATATATATATATATATATATATATATATAGATAGATAGATAGATAGATAGATAGATAGATAGATATATAGAGAGAGATAATTTCTATGGATGCAATCTGAAATTTGACAGGCTGTTTGTTCAGATCACTAAGGACAGTCTCATAGTTTATACACTGGAACAAAATAAAGAACAGTAGGGCCTTTTTGTAGTAAGTTGTAACGCTGTTGGTATTAAAGACATTTAACACTGGAACTAAGATGGCTGTTATAAGTACCATATTTTAAATGTTAAGAGTGTATTATGCCTGTTTATATTCACATATCATGTTTAACCATGTAATAAATCAGTAGACAAATTATGAGTTTATGACATAGTGTAGATGTGCAGCAACTAATATTTCTGGCACGTGAACCAGGATATGTGTACTAGAAAGGTTACTGTTGCAGATGATATGCTTGATTATTTAGTAGAGAAGATTTATGTTATCTGTGTGTATGTTTTAAGGAATTAAGAGGTGATATCACTTTACAGTTTTGCTTGTCTTACAGAATGATACTAGAAACGTGAGAGAGAATGTGAGGAAAGAAATTTCTACAATTACTAGTTGAAAGCCATAAAAGTAGTACAGAAGGTAGACTTGCATCATCTGAGATAGATAGATAGATAGATAGATAGATAGATAGATAGATAGATAGATAGATAGATAGTGGGACAAGATTTTTGGTGGGAATAATTTCCAGTTCAAGTGAACCCTCTCCTGGGGTATATGCTACCAGAGTGCCAAGTCCAGCATTTAAAGAGTGGCCCAAAGTAAAAAAAAAAAAAACAAAAACTAAATTGAATGATTATAGCCCTCATGAAAATTAAGATTATATACTGCAGACTGTGTGTTTATCCTGATCAATCCTGTTTCTGGAAATTCTAGTGCCTGCAAAATGACACTTTTGACTGACATACCTACTGTATATATCCAGTAGTGTAACTGGGGCTATGATTGAAGGCTGGTTATTGTGCAGGCACATCTTAGTGTGGGAGTGAAGGTGTTTGGTAGAGGAACAAAACTGGTGGTTACAAGTAGGTATTCATAAAGCTTCATATTTCAATGTCAACTAGAATTTTGAATAGCAAGGTTAATATAATGCAGAGATTCTGGATAAATGGCTACTTTACCCTAAATTAAGATCTAACCACTGTACACATAGTTTATAAAAGAATATTATACTGTATAATATTCAGTTAAAATGTGTTTTTACAAAATGTCTTATCATACCATTAAAAACAACCTTGCAAATTAATTTCACTTATTCATGCTTTTAAAATACTGAGTCTAATCAAATATGATGAACAGGTTCTCTAGATTATAACTGTTCTGAAGTTATAAAGAAACTATTTCATTTTAACCAAATGAAATACAGTATCTATTGTCTAGCTTAGACATCGCCATTTCCACGTGCAAGAAAAGATTAAGATCTTGTCTTGCCTATCTCCCTATGATGAATGTCACTGACCTTTGCTGCATCCTCTCAAGCTTAATTTGAAAATTATTTGCAAGGTCTTTAGCTCCATTGCAATTTGAACTTGAACCTTAATTCATATTATTTAATTGCTGCTTGTGCAGGTTCTGGCAGATACTCTCCATTTATGTATCATAGTTTTCACTGGTGAATCATTTATCTATCTATCTATCTATCTATCTATCTATCTATCTATCTATCTATCTATCTATCTATCTGTCTATCTATCTATCTATCTATCTATCCATTTCCATTCATCCATCTGTCTATTTGTATAGGCACTGTGGAGTTCAATAGTAACACAATAGGAAATTAACCAGTGTGTATGCCAGATTCAGTTTGGAGGGAGACTATCAAATAAAATTGTTGGCAAATGTTGGAGATGTTTAATGGTTCAATTACAGCCATAGGGAATGAGTAGACCCAGGCTGAACTCTCACCAGAGACACAGACTCTTGTCATCTATAGCAGCTCTTTTAACCTGCTAGTCATCCAATTTAGCCATCTGTAAACTTTAGAGTCAGTGTCTGCTTACAGTCTTTGCATCAGAAACTTTCTAAGAAGTCTTAAAAATAGCGATGTGATTTTCAAAGTAATACAACACTTTGTCTATGCATGGTAACATACAATACTGCACATGATCATTAGTCACTGAAACAATTACAATTTTTATAGCAGTGATTTCAATAATGCTTCAGAAGTAACGGCTGTTTCTATAAGATGGATTGAACCACTAAAAGTAAAGTGTTTTTGACATTTGAGAAAATATTGAAAAACATAATATTTTGGTACACTCCAGTTCTGGGCATATTTTATATTTTGCTAACACTGCTCTTCCCTTTCTCTTCATAACAAGGTGAATTTGCATGGTAACAGGATCCTTGTCCCCTATAGTTCAGCTGCTTCTGCTCTGTAATCCTTTGCTGAAGCCACAGTCCTCTGTGATGTCACAGTTCATTGCTGAGGGAATGATTCTGCTGTCACATGTGAAGGATTATGACTAGCATAGGATTATTTATTTATTATTGAATTTTGTTGACCAGGTAGGCCCACTGAGACTAGAAGTCCCTTTTTCAGGGGCAATCCAAGGAAGGGATAGAGATGGTAACCCACTGAAACCGAACCAGATTAAGATGTTGGTGGTATTTCTAGTGAATGGAGGAAATTTGGCCAGGACACTGGGAAAAATTCCCTTACTCTTTTCGAGAAGTGCCATGGGATCTTTACCATCCACCTGAACAACCACCAGAACAGGCAGACAGTACCTCGGTTTAAAATCTCATCCAAAAGATGACACCTCAGGAGTGCAACACCCCCTCTCATACTGCACTTCAGTGTCAGTATTGGGATATTAACCCAAGTGTCTGGTGTGGGGATAGAACCCACAGCCTTCTGATCTCCTGGCCTCAGAGGCATGTGTGTGCTACCTGCTGAGCCACTGACACTGATAGATTAAACAGCACTAATAAATCAGCTATAGGTGACAAACATCTAGTTTCAATGTAAATTAACCTAGTAAAAAAATCTATGAAATATAGTAAAGTAACCCAGTTATAAAATCTATGAAATATGGTAAAGTAACCCAGTTATAAAATTTATGAAACATAAATCAATGACTGTTTCAGTATTATGTTTTTCATTTCTTTCCCCAAAAGTAACAACCCCACTCCAGGATTAGGCACCCCAGTCTAAATTTGCAGCTGCATTAGGTGTTTTTCTTATGGACAAGTTTATGAGAGCTGTTAAACTAGAAATATGAAGTTATTGTGGTGTGCTACAGCATTGTGGGATGCATGGGAGAAAGTTTTTGGAGGGGGAACAAAACTTATTATTTCAAGTAAGTCTGAATTTTGAAATTCTCCAGGTCAGTTACTTGGACAATTCTAAATTGCTTGTTGTTCCTCATGCATTATACTAGAATTTTGGGATTACTAAGTAAAATGATTATACTAAATCAAGTCTGACACAATGGCTAAATTGTTACATGCCTGGCAGTGACATTTATAGAAATTTGTACAACTGCCAAACGTTTCTTAGTAAATGTGCTCACTTAAAGGGAAACCATCCAAATTGGAACCTTGAATATTTTTGACTTCCAAACCCAAATTAACTGACCCTCATCCCCATGTACAATGTTACCACATTTCTATCAGGTACAGTACTAGTGTTAGATAGATCCTTACACTGCTGTTTTGTCTTATTTCCAATTATTTTCTTGCTGCTACCTTTCGGGGCACTTATAGATTATTTGTTTGTGAATCCCATCATTGTTTTGAGTGTTACTTGTACTGTTGATGATGCTTTAATTGTAGTTTTTTTTCTTTTGCTCCTACTGTACATCTTCTAGATTGTGCCTGGAAATAGGCATGACTTGTGGCTCTTGTCTCATATACAAAATTAACCTGTGGAACAAATCTACCAAGTAGAAGTCAGACAATGGTGCAATAACACCCAATGTAGCAATATATGTACTAAGTAGTTTACGGGTAAACATATCACACCTAATGGAAATTTTGAAATTTTTCTCAGCAGCTACAAAAAGAAAAAGACATTACTGGATAAATATCTTCAAACAAAAAGTTTGTGGCACCAACCTAACACTTTAGAAAATTATGTATTTACACAACTGATAGATCTCTAGTAATTATAATTACAAAGTAAACAGAATTAGAAGTAAATCCAATCAAATCAATCAACCTAATTTTTGGAGTACCCTTCCCAATGCAGAACACTGAAAAAGGCATAACATCAGTACAAATAGAACATTGCAGATTAATTACAATCAAAATGCAGTTTAAAAATATCAGTAATAAACACTACAGATAATGCATCATAAATATTTATATTATAAACATTTTTGTAAAAGAAGCCTATAGTTTTCTGTCTCAAAAGCCAATGCAAGTGTGTGTTTTGGGGAATGATTTAAAATGCCATTGGAAAATCCCTGTCAAACAGGAGGAGCCTGAGCTATGCAGGTGTCCAAAAAAAATGATTGAGTCCAAAAAAAATGATTGAGGCAAATCAAGGAATCTTCTGTAAAACAGAATTTGTACACAATGAGAAACCAGATCTTATCCACTCCCCCCCCCCCCAAAAAAAAATAAGTATACTATTTGGACTCATGAATTTATATTATTCGTAAAATAAAACTGCAGTGTTACTCTGTAAGATCATTTTTGTTCCCAAATGTTTCTTACAAGGCTTCAAATAGTGTCAAGCAATAACAGCTGCAAAATGTTTTTTTGTTTCTGTTTTTGCCTTTGACGTACAGCTAATGTAATACAGTATAATCAGGTATATTGGAAACCTAAAATAATGTTATCACAGTATGCACTTTAAAACAAGGCCCTTCTAGTTATATTAAATAAGAATATGTTTAATTATTTCTAAATAATATATCTAACAAAAATAAGTTGCATCATGTCAGTATCCCTGCTGTTTCATTCTTGAGTGACCAAACTGTAGAGTAACATTGCATCAGGAGGGGCAGTTAATATTGGTTTGGAAGTCAAAAATGTTTATGTATTCAACCTTGGAAACTGCAGGTTTTAGAAACCAAAATACATCCCAGCTCCACACTTCTGGAAGCCAATATTCAAGGAAAAAGAGCCCCATTTCTAAGATAAGACAGCAATGCATTTTAGCAGTGAAAATATGCATCTATACTTTTTATTCCAATTTAAATTGTCCCTTATCTCTTATCTTATATGGTATACATTTTGCCATTTTGAGAACAGTTTAGCACATTTTTTTACATTTACAATGATTAAAGCAACACTCCTTTTAAAATGGCTTGGTCTAGTTTTTCATCAATATTCTTGGTTGTTTGAGAGCACTCACTGTTTAACATCTGTTTTCTTGTGACTGACTATAATGAATTAGCAAGCAGCAGACAGTGTTCCCTGACCTTATGGGACAATATGTGTGCTACAAGTGTAGATAACAGTGATGAAAACTTGGTCCAAGCCATCATACAAGCAGTACTATTTTATTTTTAAATATTACACAAGTGCTAAAGCAGGCTCAAAATGGGAAAGAAAGGTATGATGCAAGAGCATAGGTAAGGGGAATCTAAAATGGATAAAAAGTATAGGTTAACATTTTCAATGTAACATGCACTGCTGCTTTAATATTTATAAAAAAAATTCTGAGGTAATGTTGCGAGGCATTCTTTTCTCCCAGAGGTTGGTGAACTTCTGAAATAACCTACAAACAGTGGAGACAGTAGACATGAAGAAAGTACTTGCCTTCGAGGTAAGCCAAGACAAATTTCTGCTTACTAAGGGCATCACAAGGTACCCTTGATAGAAGAGTGGGTAGGGAAATCTTAATAAACTAGTGTGTTTGCCAGCTTACTTGTTGGTCCATGCTTATGGGGGGAGGGGCATTATGAACTCAATGTCCCTACCAACCTTAAATGACTATCTCTCTATTAAATTACTATGTTAATATGTTTGTTACTGGTAAAACGCTTTCTGTTTCATAAAAATCTATATTGTGTGGCTTCCATACTTGCTAAGTTCAATGTTGCCATTGTTATGTTGCCCATTTAGAGTCATATAATTCTTCAACTTATATTTTGGAAGTTTCTAAATCAAATACTTACAAAATGAAGTTAATCCCTGACTGCAATACAACCTCCATGTCAGCTTACCCAAAGATTTTTTTTTTAATTATAGAGACAGAATACATTACTTACTTTATATTATGAATATATGATGTTATAATATTGAGAATATTTCTTTTCACCATATAATTGCCTATTTTATTTCTTTATGTAGTGTTATCACACACTTTATCATTAAGAACATGTAGACAATTATGACAGAGAATTAGGTACAACAATAAATAGTAATTTGTTAATGTTACAGATATTAGACTGTATTTCAACAGCTATGCAGATAAAACTGTGTTTATGTATTTCACATGTTTTACAAAGAAAGACATACTGAACTGATAATGGCTTATTTTCAGATGCATCCTGGGGGAAGAGGTATAGAAGATAGCACAAAAGGAGAAAAAAATAAATAGAATATTAACAATAATACAAAAATAATAATCCATACAAGCAATATATCGTACATCATACTGAGTATAATCTTAAACAGTGCAGGGCAAAACAGTACACCAAGGTGATTCTGGTAGATAAAAACTAAGCTTGGATAGACAGAGAAATTAAGCATTATGTTTAATTCAGACTTAACACATTTATATTATTACAACAGGATGGGTGAATATCAGGCAGTAGGAGTGAAAATAAACAATGGTCAGGGCACAGAATGCTGATCCCTCCAATCAACTTGTAAGCCAAGATTTGTTGCTCTGTAGTGAATTATTAAAGCATACTTAATGCAAAAACATTGAATGACAGTTACAGTATTTGTAACTCAAGTGCACTGAGGGCTATCAATACTTGGGCAAAGTATTCGATTTGTAGACTTAGCTTTAAGTCACAGGTCAGTGTTATGTCCCCTTGACTTTGGGACATCCTACCTATGTTAATGAAATTTTTTCTTAGGCAGATGAGATTCAGTAGAGAATAATACATATGTACCAATGTGTAAAGATGATTTTAGCACACCAAAGGTGTTGTGTGTGATGCCACTTAAACCATGAGGGTGTTTAGGTATATGAAACTAAGTTTATATATTCCCTTTGTTTCATTTTTTTCTAATTGCTGCTTTTTAAAGGTGGATAGAAGTTAAGTGTTTTTTTTGATATTCTGCCTGGTCAGTGAAACACGAAAACAACGGGGTACCAGAACTGTTTAAAGGTTTTTATAATAATAGGCTGCAGCTGTCTACTGCAAAGCTATGGAGAATTACAACCTGATGTTTTGGTTTGTTAAAACACTTAACCAGTAGTTACAAGTAATTTACACTTTGGAGTAATAGAATTACAGAATGTCCTTGGAAACTCAGCAGGGAGGATGCCAGCTTTTGTATGGTGTTAGTAAACTGTGCAATATGTGCAGAGTGGCATCAGATACTTATTCAACATATTCAGCTCTGGGACAAAACTTGAAGTCACAAGTAACTTTTGAACTTAGATAAATCATACAGAACCCAAAAAAACTATATGTATATGATGGACAAAGTTTTCCTGAATTTCACAAGACACTAATAATAATATGCTTTACCCAGTCATTTTTTTTCTTTCTATAACATAGTGCTCAGCTGTTTCTAAGTAATCTAGACCTCACAATATAGTATGGTTGTTTAAATCTTTGAACCCAGTCAGTATACCATACCTCTCAACCTCTCAGCATTAAAAATCATAGCACTGGCCTTCAAAAGTCATAGCAAAGGGTCAGAATGTGTAGCATTTTCTTATTTTAAACAATAATATGTCTAAAATAGAGGGCCTTATATAGTTAATGATAAGAAATGTTTCTATCACCTTAATTCAATGATTTAATAGTTTGAGTGCCCAGAAATAGCTCTAACATCATCAAGAACATCAGTAAACCTATGCGAAGCAAGGATAAATTTGAGTGTAAAAACCATAGTGCTATGCGAAATTCATAGCAGTTGAGAGGTTTGTGGTATACCATTATGTTGGCTACTCAAATTGAGCAACTCAATTTTGAACGACTCAATTTGAGCACAAGTGATGTCAGCGAGTGTGAGAGGTTAGCAGGGCGTAGTAATAGTGAGGGTTGGAGAGAAAGAACAGCAGGTGAAGATTACAGCAGATAGAAGAGGAAGGTACAATGATTGGTGTGTGAGAAGTAGTTTGGCTAGGAAGTTCCCACCTGGCCATTTGATCTTGTGGTTAGAGTGCATGTCTGTAGTAGGGGAGCATCCAGATTCAGGACTGGCCAAGCATGTGTGCACAATATTGCTTTTCAGTGTTCTAGGGACTTGGATTTTTTTTTATTTTGTTCCATTCCCTGATCTCCCTGTTTTGATGTACATGGTCCCCTGCCATCCTAAATGTAGTCCCCCCATGATGACTTGAGTCCCCTTTCTGAATTGCCCAATCCTGAGTTGTCTCAGGTACCCCAGACAAAAATTTACAGCAAGCCCATTTATATAGCCCTAAGCCATTTATAAAGTACAGTACTAGAAACACAGAAACATAGAAGATGATGGCAGAAGAGAGCCTGTGGTAAATGGATCTACGATGCTGGAGTGACATCCCCCACAGCGACATCCTCGACAGCATCAGAAACCCATCAACACCCCCAACACTGATATGCCCCTTAATGACCAGCATGATGCCCAATGAACTCAGTGTTGCACAGACAGTGGCATTAGATCAACACCCCCACCCCGTCACCACAAAGTTCATTGAAGTGAAATCCCCATTGCTGCCAGTATAGCGCAGTTGGGGTTTCACTGGGAGGGGTCGCAGTGCCAGTGTTGACATAGAGATGGCATACTGTGGTAAACTGGCAGCACTTCTTATTTAATGTTCAGTAGTGCCATATCTTCCTGACTTTCACAGGCTTTAAAGCAGCAGTGCAACAAAAAATGGGTTAACATTTGACCCCACCTTTTTTGCTTCTTAATTGATGCCAGATGTCTTCCAATTTATTTTGGTGGTGAAATATTTAGTTTTCATTATCATTTAAGAATTTTCTGAATGTTTTAAAGTAATTATTTCTCAAGAAAAAAAGATGGCCGCCTCAGTTTTGCATAGAAATAATACTGAAGACCCGAGGAGGATAAGAGTCCAGACAAAAATGCAAACATACAGTACACAGCATAGCAAGCATCCACAAATCACAGATCAAGTGTTCTGCCAACATTTTTTATTACCGTAGCAGAAAATTAGCTTTTTGGAATAACTTTTTTCATTGCACTGCCGCTTTAACAGAGAAAACTTTGGAAAATAATAAATCAATGTACCAATTAACTGTAAGTCCATTGTTAATATACCAATATTTGAATCATGTTCTTTAAGTATATTAACAAAAAGAAGCTGCTTCAGTATATCCATATAGTTTAAATAAACATGCAACACCCCAGTGGTGAATTAATTGGGCAAATAAGTAATTTTATCTTAGGATAAATGTTTATTTTTACTTAGAATACATTATTTCATTTAGAATACATATTGTTTCACTTAGAACATTGTATTTCCATGTAGAATACGGAAATAGAACACAGAACAATGGATCAGAAAGAGTTTACAGTAGAAATAAATAGGTAGTTTTAGGCTAAAACAAGGTGAAACAGTAATATAACACAAGCAATAGTGTGGTGTATATATTATATCATATATGTAATGGGTGGTAGGGCATAACACATTTATCTCCACACAAGTGTTTAGACCTTCAAACCCAACTAGTGGAGATAAATGTGTTATTTCACTGCAACCCATTATAAATACTCTAGTTATCATATATTAATTAACAAATACACTTAACACAGATTTTGAACACTAGGATTGTGTTTCATATGCAAGCATTATAATTTTAAATGAAATAATGTTATGGTTAAAAGTGCACTGATGGATTTTGATGTGTGTTTATACCTAGAAACTAAATACTGTAAATAGAGTTTATCCATGTCTGCCTGATGCAAAGCTTTTATTTTAAAACAAAAGTTCCAAGCCTCAATGGTTCTAATGTAAGCAAGTTCTAAAGGTAACTTATTAAAGGACAAACATTTGAATAATTAGGGCTAGAAACTTAATATTTTCTTTTAATGAAAGCCCGGAGTCGGTTTGATTTGACTGTGCTTTGTTAATACAGTTTCCATGCATTGCTACACAACAATGTTCTTTTAACTATATCATTAATGTTAAAATTCAGTCAGCATGCTGAAAAAGTCCCAAAAAGCAGGTGTCCAACTGTTTTATAGAAGTAGACAGTGCAATGGAAGATATAATAGTGACAGCTGCATTTGATGATGATATATGTATTCCATCAAGGGGTGACACAACCTTTTTAAGGCTGCAGGTAGGCAGAGTTTGCAGCTCTCTTGCATCAACTCTAAAAGTCAGCTACTGGATTCAGACTGTGGAATACTTCCCTTGGAGTTTTTATAACGATCCTTCCACATCTTTGCAGCCCTTCAATTTAACCCTTGCAGTGCTGCAGATTGAACATCTGTCCAGAGCTCAGTCAAATAGATTTATTCTAGTTCTTTCGGCAGCCTTATAGTGCTTCAGTGAGTACAAGAAACACATGTTTTCTTTTGAATCCAACTTGGTAACAGCATTTTTAGAGCTACTGCAAGATAAATAACAGTATCTAACTGCAGAGCAGTCTCAAATTGCAATTTTGCTAATTTCTCCGTGTGTGTGTGTGTGTGTGTGTGTGTGTGTGTGTGTGTGCAATGATTTACAGTATTTCCTCTGAAGAGTTGATTTATGTTAACCTTTTCAAGACCTATGTAATTAGTGGCATTGGAACTCTCATGGTTTTATACTTATAGGAATGGTAAATAAATGCTAGGCAGTTAATGTTTTAGGGGTTCTTAGAGGTTGCAAGGGGCATCTTAGAAATTACAAAGAATCATAGTGGTGTCAACTGCAGTGTTCTCAGATTAAACAAAGCATTTCCCAGTAAGGCATCCTTCTTTTCCCTGTATTTTCCATGTAAAACTGGGACAAAACTCCTGTGCATTTTCTTGTGTGCTCAAATCAATACATGTGCACCACTGACTTCATTATGCCTGTCAGTAAAATCACTATAATAAATGTTAAGCCTGTTTTTATTTATTTTAAATGGTAAAACTCACCAGCAACATATCATAGAGGCTCTGGAAAAATGTTGGAATCTCTCAAGCTTTGCTCTCAATGTTCACATATCTCCAGAACCGCTTGAAGGTACTATACCATGGGAGGCAGTATAGCACAGTGGTTTAAGGCTCTGAGCTGCAAATCTGAGTTTAAATCCCCCAGCCCCCACTTGCATACTGTGTGACCAAGTCACTTATTTTCCCTGTGCTCCCAGGTTACACCTGTAAACAAGCTTTCAGCTTAGTGTGTCTCACCTGGTTAAACAATTGGAAAACAAAGGAAAGAAATACAGTTGCATTATTACAATATACTTACATAGCCAGACAGCCTGGTTGAGATGCAGTATATCATATTCAGTGTGTTCATACTTTTTTCCATTTTGGCAATATACTGACACAGGATAGCTTTGATGAGATGTAGGAACTCATTTTCAGAGGGGGCCTAATTTTATCCATTTCTACAATGTACTGATACAGGTTAGCCTGACTAAGATGCAGTATCTCATTTTCAGTGTGGTCTTACTTTTACCCATATTTAAGTTCCAACAAAGGATACAGCATCTAACTGCAGAACTGTTACAAAGTACATTCATAGCCATCTCTCCCAATGTGTATACATGTGTAGAAATGATTTACAGTATTTTTTCTGAAGAGCTGATTTATGTTAACCCTTTCAGGGACCTAATTAGTGGCCTGGCAACTCTTTCAGTTTTATATTTGTAGGAAGGGTAAATGCTAGGTAGCTAAGGTTTTAGAGGGTTTCAGAGGTTGCAAGGGGCACCATAGGGGATTAGAAAGAAATCATAGGGGTGTCAACTGCAGTGTTCCCGTATTGAACAAAGCATTTCCCTGTAGGGCAACCTAATTTTTCCACTGTTTTCCATATAAAACATGGACAAAACTCCTGCGCATTTTACTGTATGCACAAATCAATACATGTACGCAACTGACTTCATTATGCTTGTCAATAAAATCACTATAACAAAAGTTAAGGCTGTTTTATGTGCCCTTTAGCCCTGGTACAAGGTATTGACATAGGATAGCCTGGCTGAGATGCAGTATGTCATATTCAGTGGGCTCATATTTTTATCCATTTTGGCAATGTACTGACACAGGATAGGTTTCTTGAGATGCAGTATCTCATTTTCAGGGGTCCTAATTTTGTCCATTTTTACAATGTAATGATAAAACTTAGCCTGGCTGAGATGCAGTATGTCATTTTCAGTGGGTTCCTACTTTTACCCATGTTGCATGCAATGTACTGACACAGAATCTAAAGTAACTATTGGCCCATTAGAAACAGATTTAGGGATTATAATAAATGAATCTGAAATGGCAGAAGAATTTAATAAATATTTTCATAATATTTTTACTTATAAGGAACATTTTAACATGGTAATAACAAACCTGAATCAAGTTAATGTAGAACACATTACAGATAAAGAAATTCTAATTGAAATACAAAAGTTAAAAGTCACTTCATCAGCTGGACCCAATGGAATACAGCCCAATTTCCTAAAACAAATTGCTTCACTAATATTAGGACCCCTCAGAAAATTATTCAATTTATCTCTTGAAACAGGAGAATGTGTTCTAGCATGGAAAGAAGCTGTAGTAGTTCCTATTTATAAAACAGGTCTAAAATCCATGGTGTCCAATTATCGGCCTATAAGTTTAACATCTGTCATTGGGAAAGTTTTTGAAAGATTAATCTTACGTAGAATGGAAGATCATATCACCTATAATAAATTACAAGACAATACACAGCATGGTTTTACAAAAGGAAGATCATGCCTTATGAATCAACTTAGTTTCTTTGAAAATGTAAGTGCAGCATTGGACAAGGGTCTACCAGTGGACATAGTGTATCTGGACTTGGCCAAGGCCTTTGATCGTGTTTCTCATAAAATTCTGATTGAACATTTAACCACACTAAAATTTCCATATAAATTAATTAAATGGATAGATTCATGGTTACATAATCGTAGACAAAAAACATCTGTTAAAGGAGCCATGTCATCATGGGTGAACGTTACGAGTGGGGTCCCCCAGGGCTCTGTGTTGGGGCCTGTTTTATTCAACATTCTGATATCATCATTGCAAACAGCTGACAATATCTGGATCTCTAAATATGCAGATAACTGCAAAATAGGGTGTGTTGTTAATACCACTGAAACTACCAGTCTATTGCAAGCCGAACTAGATAACTTAGAAACTTGGGAAAGTAATTATAGAATGAAATTCAATGAACAGAAATGTAAAGTGATGCACTTGAGCTATGTAAGCAATAACACATGACAAGGTGTGGGTTACGTGCTGATAAGAGCACGCCTAGGGGTGTGCTAAGGCACGAGGCGCTTGAGCCGAGTGCCTTATGCCCCTAGGCGTTCTCTTATCAGCATGTAACCCACACCCTCGGAGTGTGTTATTGCGCTATAAAATGGGCAACAGTAAAGTGAATAAACATTTTTAGTTTTTAAAGTTTTTATTGGTATTTTAAAAATAATAGGAGAACATATTTTAGGGAAGAATAGTCCTTTTTGTTATTGTGTTATTGACATTAGGATAGTTACATTTGCATTAGTATACTGAGATTGAAGGTTTTAAGAAGGATTTTCTATATTTTAATAGTTTGATTTGGGTTTAATTAAGAATTCAAACAGGAATGATTTTGGTTTTAATTTAGTAGCCTTCTCTTGACTTCGGGGAACTGAAGAGGCGCTAGGAAATAAACATCTGTTAACTCTATTGCTGTTTAAATACGAGCTACTAAAATGTGGAGAGTGCTCTCAAAAAGTAATGATTTTGGTTTTAATTTAGGAGCCTTCTCTCTGACGCCGGGAACTGAAGCAGGCGCTGGAAGCGGCTTATCTGTTAACTCTATTGCTGTTTAAAATCCGAGCTACTAAAATGTGGAGAGCGCTCTCAAAAAGTAAAGCACAGATGAATGAACCGGAGTCTTGGAAGAAGAAAGCTTTGTACAACAAAATGATGTACCTTGTTCAGTGTTCATCATTGCTCGATCCCATATTTAATTGTGTGGAATCTGCTGTTTGAGTGCTGGTGCTTCATGTTACGTGCGTGCTGCGTTTTACTTGGAGGGTGATGAACTCTACATGGTGTATCACAGAGTTTCGGAGGTTAAATGCTGACGTTTTTGCCGTTTTAGTGTAATGGTGTGTTAAGGTTGTTGGTGGGAAGGTTTCTTGTGGGGTTGGATTTTCGTCGGAGCGGAAGTTGTTATGTTTACGGTAATGGGACGAATATTGGAGCTGGAGCAAGGTACAGTTTTCCTTTATGAATTCTTTTTTTTTAATGATTTGGCTTTATTGCTGTGTGGTTGTGGAGTTTTATTTGTTGCTATTTAAACAGTCATGGAGTTGCGGTCTTTGGTTTTGCGTTTCAGTTCGCGCTGTGAGGCGAGAAGGTGTCGGGCTGTAGCATCTCTGTGAGCTCTGCCAGTCAGCGTTCTCGTTTTCAGTTGGCAGAGCTCACTGATTTTTTCCATCATGAGGCATGTTGCTGGGTGGTAGTGCCGGTTGGCTACAATATCATCTGATATGGACACGGCTCAGATGATGTTGTAGCCAATCAGTGCTTTAGGATTTAGAAGCCCATTTTATAAAACAATTTAAAAAATGAATATACATTAAATAAAGTAAAAATACAAGTGACAGAATATGAAAAAGATGTGGGGATTAATATAGATAACAAGTTAAATTTTGAGAATAATACCACCTTTAAAGTAAAGAAATGTCAGAGAATCATGGGTTGTATCTGGAAAAACATTAAAAGTAGATTACCTCAGGTTATTCTCCCTTTGTATACTAGCCTGGTGAGATCTCATCTGGAGTATTGTGTCCCATTCTGTGCACCCTTAACAATTTGAAGTAGAAAACAATTGGAGGGAGTACAGAGGAGAATGACTAAAAAAATACAGGGTATGACTAATAAATCATATGGTGATAGATTGAGATCACTTGGTCTATTTTCTATACAATACAGACAACTCAGGGGGGACCTTCACTTACTCTATAAAGCTTTCATCGAAGAAGGACTTTTAGAAAATCTTGGTATTGAAAGAAAACCAGGTATATTGCATACTAGATCTCATACCATGAAACTAAAAGGTGTACACTGTAGAACCAAAAAAAGACATCAATGGTTCACACAGAGAATAGTTAACTCTTGGAACACATTACCAGTCTCAATTGTAGAGAGCAAAACTATGGATACGTTTAAGAGTACATTGGACAAATTCATGGGTAATAAAAAATTTGAATATATAGATGTTTAATACCATCCTTGGATGGCAAATTCAAAAATAGGCTATGCCTCCTGAATTTGTAAAATACTATGAAACTATGAATAGATTTGCTGTGATACTAATGGCTGCCATGTGCAACATGGTGGTGCTGACTTAAACTATGCATATGTGAGTATTGCACATATGTAGTCATGTCAGTGCTGCCATGTTATGGCTGACTCCAGAGCAAACTGCACATGCACGAGTATCACACATGCACAGTTCTGTAATCACAGCAGTATCACTTACATCTGAGTCTGGTGTGCTGAGAGCATGCCATATTCTTTTCAACATTCTTGCCACTCCTAAAAGCTCTCCACAGCTGTATCGGCTCAATGCTGGCAAAAGCTAAAGGATGGGTAAACCTTGGGGACCACTCAACTGTCTTCATGTCCACAGTCTCTATTGGTAGGTCATTTTAGAAGGCCACCACCTTCTGGGACTAAATATGCTTCCTAATGTTACTCCTAAACTTGCCATCTGTGATCTTCAGAGCATGTCCCTGTGTCCTGCTGGAGAACATATCCATATGTTAAATCCTGCCAATACCCCTGAGAATGGGAAGATTGAGCTCATGTCCCATCTCAGCCTGCTGTTCCACAGGGACAACAAAAAGATGAGGAGCACCCACATATGCAGAAAGCACCAGGACCACAAAAATATTATTCAATGTCCTTTATTTAACTAAAGTTCATAGAGCACTCAGAAATAGTGAGCAAACAAAAGTGGCAGTTTAGCCTTTCTGCAACTATCATTTCTCCTGACCCCTGCCAGGTATCAAAGGAGTAATTCACTCTGATGATGCCTGGCAGGGTGTGGGAGAAGCATTACTTTCAAAGCGGCTCAGCCATCACTTTTTTATGCTCACTATGTGTGGGTGCACTATGCATTTTACTTAAAGAACTCTGAATAATATTTTTGTCATCCTATTCTAGTAGGGCAGCAACAAAGTCTCCAGTGTTGGGATTCGACAAGAACCCCCGGAGGAGAACCATCAACATAAGTTACACCAGCATTTAGCTAGTGTAACTGTACATATGCCCTCTGGGGTTTCTGTAGACCCACTGCACCCACTCCACAATGTGTCCCCCATGCCCAGAACACCCTCATTGTTACCCCACAGGGCATCCCACAAACCCCCCAGCCCCCGTTCCCCCCCAACAGAGGTGCCCAGCTGGGCATCTCGCACCCCAAGCCCCCAGAACTCCCAAACCATAAATGCCCTGCGAAGCAGCCCACACACATCATGCCCCTGAACCCCACACTGCTATCAGCCCCACAGGGCAACTCTGCCCCCTCCCCAGGATCCAGTTCCCACCCCAAAGCACATGTCTCTACAGTGCTGCAAACTGTTAAATTAATGATCACCCCATACTCCCTGGTAGTCTAGTGGCCTCCCAACCCCCCAACCCAGCAGTGCCAGTACATCCCACACCCCCAACCCATCCCCAGCCGATGACTGGCACAGCCCTCCTGTCACCGCCGTGGATTGGGGGGATGGAGTTGCCCTGCCAGGCTATTACTATTCCAGTGATTGGGGGCTGGGGGACACATCTGCCCTGTGGGGCATTTACAGATGGGGGATCAGGGGCTGGGGGACACAGCTGCCCTGTGGGGCTTTGGGAGGGCACTTGCACTTGTTGGGTAGGCTGCAACTTGTGACATGCCCCTTGGGTACACCCTTCATTTTGTGTAGCCTTTGCATGTTGCAAGTCATAGGACATAGCCACAAGGACCCTGCCCCTTCTAGAATAGGGTGCAGGATCCATGTTGCAACTGCATTTGGTGCAAGTCACCTTTGGCGGCGACTTGCACCAAGCTTCTAGAATCCCACCCAATGTTTTTACTGCTGCAGTAAATGTAAACACTGGAGGAAATATGAAAAAACTGATAGAGGGAAGCTTACAAAGGATGTCAGTAGTCATTTTATGTGGGTGCATAAATACACAGAATTAAAAAATGGTACATCAATTCACTGCCACTAAGTAAGTGGCAGATGGGGTGGGGGGAGAACTTGCCAACACAAAAAGAGGGTTTGGTTTGCACTCAGAGAGGAGTGAGAAGGTCAGATTTCCTATGTGGGACTGTGACCCACAGAGTGTAAAAAGTTAAAGTTATTGAAATTATGATGGATCATAATGATCTACATCACCCATTTTCTTAAAGCAGCAATTGTGTCATCAAAGAAGAGAAAAGGTAGATCAGAATTGACAACTATCTGACATTTATCACAAACCCCCACTCAAAAATGAATACTGACACAATTTAACTTGCTGCACTATAAGACCGCACCAAAGAATTTAGTATCTATGCCAAGCTCCATGCTGCATTCTTTCAGCAGGGTCTTTATAGAGTACAGTACCACAATAAATTTTCTTTACCTTATCCTCACTTCCATCTGAATGTACCCTAACCCCCTTTCTGCCCTGATATCATGATATTTAGGCCTTGATTAAGTAAAGCTGTATCTGAATGTCCTCCCAAGTTAAACTTTTTCAATGCCAAAAAGACTAGCAATGCATTCCATGGCTTTGAATAAATTTAATATAGGGTGGTATTATATTTTGCACATTCTTGTATTCTATGATTCTAGTATGTTCACCTATTAAGTTATGAGGCTATGTTGAATTTTGCAAATTGGGCTCATAACTTTTGTAATATTCAATATTTTTACCATATTTCAACATAGCCATTTTGTTACAGTGACTCACAAATGTGACAGCTGCCATTTTTCAACTCCTGCCCAATGTGTGTGTTTGTAGCCCAATAGTTGATTTTGCAGTCCCTGCGTGACATCACCTTTAGGCCAGGAGTTGAACATTTTCTCTGTCCTTCTTTATGAGGCAGGTTCATCACAAGGCTGTGTTGAAAAGTTGGTGTAACAATATTTTAAAAAAATAATTTTCAATATCTTAAACACAGATTCCCTTTCTACAGCCCTATTGGCTCTGGTCAGAGTTTGTTTTAGATGTATTAATTGTTTTAAACCATACATGCTGCCATTAATATAGTGTACTGTAAAGATGAGGTGCTTGGCATCCAAGAATACTGATATGGGGGATTATGAAACCCCTGCCAGCCCACCAAGGAGCAGCACTAGTGTCAGCTGAAGAGGTAGCAGCTAGCTATCCTTCCTGCAAAAGGAAGGGTGCTGTATGAACCTTAACATGGGGGAAGTGGGGTAGCATTTAATAGAATGTTGCTGTCTAAATGGCACAAATTTCATTAGGGGAAATCACCCAAAATGGAATTCTGTGATAACAGTTCTGATTTTTTAGTGACATTGTAGAATGATCACCGGTTGAACTCCCGGTGTCGCTCTTTTCTTCCATACCATTTTAACCACCCACCCTTTAAGGGGACAGCAGGTCAACATTTCATTTTCATTTCAGCAAATGAGATACCAGACAGGTGATAATGTTTCATTCATTACATTTAGTTTGTTATATATTTGTGTGCTTGTTTGTTTGTTTATTTATTTATTTAATAGTATTTTCTTACTGAGTAAGCACACTGAGGCACAACGCTCCTTTGTAGATGCAGCTTAGGTACCTAAAGTACAATACAGCCTATGAATAAAAAGACATTGCAGTAGCCAAACATATAACATATATTTAACAAACAAGAAGAAAGTTGCATTTTTGCAGGACAGATTCTATAACAATATTAGTTATTTATTAAATATAAACTGGTTACAAATTATTTTTTTTTCAAATAGGGCAGCATTTCTAACTACTTAAATTTAGAAAGTCTATAAGGGCAAACATTGCTTTCCAACAGAGCCAGGCAGATTCCTGGCAGTATCTGTGTATCTGTATTTCTGGATCAACAGCAGAAGCTGGGAGGTAATCTTCCCACTGTATGGGTCACTGGTGAGGCCACAGCTGGAGTACCATGCAAGGTACTGGAGTCCATACCTGAGGAAAGATTGTGATAAGGTGGAAGCAGTACAGCACTGACCAATCAGGATAGTCTGGGGTCGGGGGAGGGTATGACTTACAAGGAGAGACTGTAGGGCTTGAACCTGTACATCCTTGAGAAGAGAAGGGAAAGGGGTGACATGAAAGAACTGTTCAAGTGCCTATATGGGATAAACACAGTTGACTCCAATATATATTTCTTGTAGCACAAATACAGGGATGAGTGGAAAAATCACTCCCCTTCTCTTTCACTACTGTAACCCCAAACGATGCCCTATGTGCCCTCCTCACCATCAACCCCTCTAAAGGTGCCTCCCCTGATGGCCTTGACCCAAAACTCCTCTCCCTCTCTGGTTCGGCCATTGTCTTCCCCCTCTCAATAATCTTAAATCTCTCATTCTCTATGCCTCGGTCCCCTCTTCATGAAAACATGCAGTGGTCCTCCCTCTACCCAAAGAGGGTGACTCTTCATCCCCCGGCAACTATCACCCCATTTCTTTCCTCCCTACCATTGCCAAGCTTCAAACTGTCCTCTCCCAACTCACCTCTTTTCTATCTGACACCTCCTTTTTCAACCCTTTCCAGTCTGGTTTCAGGAAAAACCATGCAACCACCACATCTTTCCTATGGCTCACAGACTCCATCCTAACCAAGATGGACAATGGCCTAATTACCTGTGCCATTTTTGTCAACCTGGCCAAGGCCTTTAACACTGTCTCTCACTCCTTTCTCCTCGACTCACTCCTGGCTGCTGGCCTATCTCCCTCTTCCACAAACTGGTTTAAGGCTTACTTTATTGGCAGAACCCAGTCAGTTGAGATCTTGGATGCCACTTCCCCTCCCCTCCCAATTAGCACTGAAGTCCCCAGGGCTCTGTACTAGGGCCCCTCCTATTCTCCATCTTCTTAAATGACCTTCCCTCTGTTTGCTCCCCATCCTCTGCTATACATACTGTATGTATGCTGATGATGCAGTCCTTTATGCATCTGGCTCCTGTCCTGATGTGGTTACAGCCAGCTTACAGCAAGACTTTGACAAGGCTCTGCTCTAGTTTCCTTACCATCAACTTTTCCTCAATGCCAAGAAGACAGTTTCCATGACCTTTGGCACAAGGCAGAGACTCTCAAGGTTTCCCTCCCTACCCACTTTTCATACCCTTGATGGGACTTTACATGAGGGCACATCCTCCTTCAGGTGCTGAGGTGCTTGGTTGGACCAACACCTAAACTTCTCTGGACATATTGACACCATCTAGAAAAAACTGAGCTCCAAGCTTGGTGCCCTGTTCAGGAGCCGTAGTTGCATCCCTCCTACTGCTAGGCATGAACTTGTCCAGAAGATGATACTGCTCAGTTTTGACTACTGTGACATAGTCTATGGTGCTGCCCCTAAGTCCTCCCTGGCCAGACTTGACACCATCTTCAGTTCCTTCTGCCACTTTGTCTTGGATGCCCCCCCTCACACCCACCACTGTGATCTTTATCGTGCCCTATCCTTCCCCTGTCTTGCAAATAGGCAGCTTTCCCATTGTGTTAAATTCATCTCCAGGCACTGGTTGGGTGAGCTCCCTTTCCACCTCACCTCCTCCTTTATAACACCCCGCCCAAGCCTCGCACTCCCTTAGATCAACCGACTTTCGCACTCTGGTAGTCCCCTGCAGATCCACCCAAATCAGCCAATCCGGTTACTCTCACCACCTCCCAAAAATCTGGAATTCCCTCCCCCCTCAGATCCAGCACTCATCCTCTGTCTACTCCATCAGCTCTGCCGTCAATAATTACCTTGCTCCTTGATGCTGCTGCCATGTCTCTCCCTTATTTCCTCCTCAAAGCCCTGGACAAACCCTACCTCTTTACCATCACCTTCATTTTACCCAGTGCAGACCCACCCAAATTCCTAGCTCTCCTCCCCTTTCCCCAGATTGCTCCCCTTTGCTGGCCTCCCTTGATCTCTCACAGAATATAAGGGGCCCCGAATGGTCTCCATGTGCCCTCTCCCCTACCCCAAAGGGGCTAGTATCTTTCATCTACTCCCTTCCTCCACCATCCTGAAAGGGTCTCTCTGGGACACTTCCTTATCCCCTTCTCTCTGGTCAGTGCAGTACAGGATCCTCACATCCTGAAGTGGTCTCCAGGGACACAACTCTTCCCCCCTCCCCACACACCTATCCACTGCCTCTCTTTTACCCCTTTTCTTTCATATAAGCACTTGTTATTTATTAACCCAGCACTTATTATTGTCCACTGTTTTTACCTATCATGGGTAACACTGTTTGTAACATCTACCTTACAACTGTATGTTAATGTTGAACTTATAACTTAAATGCTTAATGTCTCATTCCTAATGTACCCCTTCCCCCAAGGTCGCACCAGGAGATGAGTGACTTGTTGCTCAGGGTGCCTTCCTGGTGAAACATTTCAATAAATAAATAAAGTCAGGCAATGTGTATACTCCTCTACTAGGCCAGAGGAGGCCCTCATGAACCACATAATTGGAATGAAGCATTGCTCAAATTAAAAAGCCAATACCACAGGGCTACTACTGAAATTGTTTAAACATTATACCCAGCAAAACCAACAGGCATGGCTACTACCCCAGCGCTTCGGCTCACTCTGAGCCTTTGTCAGGGGGTGGAGCTTCATCATAGAGTGTGTTCATTATAATTTGAACTTTAAAGATACAGGGCCAGAATTTCAAAGGCCTTAGATTGATGCAAGGTGCTTGCATCAAACAGGTCTGATGCAAGGGCACCTTGCGCCAAGGGCTGTGCCAAGTGGGAATTTGAAAGGCAGCCTGCGTCACCCAGCAGGTTGCCAGCACCAAAGTGTGCTAGCGCCATCCTTGCACCACAAAAGTGGCTGCTGCATGATGCTGGGAGCTTGCAGCAGACCCAGACTGCTGCGACTCTTGGATCTGGAATTTGAAAGAACCCCCCAGGAACCAAGTGCCAAGTACCCTTAGACCAGAGACTGGCAGGTCTGAGGACTTAGATGGCTCCTGGGGGGTTGTCCTGTAGGTGCCACAGTGTGGCCTGCCCCATCCATCCCCAGTGGGTGATCCCTGGTGGTCCGGTGGTCCCCTCTTACCCCCACATGGTCCCTGACACCCATGTCCGTGCATCCTGACATCCCTCCCATACCCATCTCAGCACTCCCACCCCCCTCCCATACCCGATCCAGCAACCGGCACAGCCCTCCACACACCACCACCACGGCCAGCCACCGAATAGGCAGTCTGTTGCATGTACTGCATACAGTATACAGTGCAGCACAGACTGCCCAGTGATGACCAACTGAAGGTGGTGTGAAAAAACTCTGCTGGTCACTGGATCTGGGTACAGGAGGGTAGAAACGACCAGCCCACCAGCATAATAGGGAGTGTTGTGGTGCTGGTGCTATTGGCGCAGTGGTGTTGGGAGCAGTGCCAGTTGCCAGCCCTGTCCTTGGGTGCTGCAGATGTCCAGCAGCTGTTGCAGCATTCCAGGCCACAAGCTGCAGATCTTAGGTGCGGAACCCTGTTAAATAGAAATTTGGGCACAGGTCCCTGGTATCAAGACTCAAGAAGCTGCCATTGTCGCAGCTTGCTCCAGCTTGAAATTCCATCCCACGGTACTTAAATTACCAGTGACAAAATAACATAACTATATATATATATATATATATATATATGTATATATATATATATATATATATATATATATATATGTGTATATATATATATATATATATATATATATATATTCAAAGCACAAAAAAACAATAACCAAAATAAGAAAAAAATTATCTCTTTCAGAGTCTGATAAAGAAATTCAAGGACAAATTGTTCATTTTCCCATCTTTCCTACTAGTAGCCAAATATCAAATCCAGTAGTGAAAAGGGTTAGTGAGACAATTGGACACTAAAAAGATTAATGCAGGCTAAATATATGAAGTCAAGACAGTAGCCAATACAGACAACCAAAAATCCATTAAATTATTTATTATTATCAACAATTTCTAGGTCAGTGCCTTTACGGAGGACTTCAGAGTGAGACTATTGTTGCCACTATGTAATTCAATGCATTATATATTCCCATCAGGATCTGACAGGATACACTTTTTGCTCAAAAAATGTATTGTACAACATATAATTTTGTGTATCATATAGTTCATGCTTTACTTTCTACATCTTACCCCAATATTTATTAAAGAAGTAAACATATGAATTAGCTAAATAATATTTAAAAGGCCGCAATAGAGAATGAAATGGGGGACAGAGGAAGAAAGAAAAAGGAATGGGGTGGGATATGAAGGGGAAGAGAGAAGAACAAGGCAAATATTTTCAAAAATAAGACAATGTGAAGAAACAGGGGAGAGAGAGAGAGAGAGCGAGAGAGAGAGAGGCTGTAAGTCAATAGTTTAAGTTCTAGTTGTAAATAATGGACAATGCTGGGATGATCCATATAAAGGAGGGACTATTAGTCTGCGTAGGACAGGTATACCAATCTTCCAAATTTTCCACTAGTGGATGATATTTTAGACTCCCAGGCATAATTATAAAACTGAACAAAAAACTGCTCACAAAACCAGATAGAAATTTGTGCTCAACTCAATACTATAACACAAAAGTTGGCTCCCCAGCAAATCTAAGGAAAAATGAAAAATCATTTCATATCTAACAAGCATTTGTCAATGCCGAATGTTGTCACAATGGCATTGGCATTGGCGGAGCTAGAGACGCATAATAGGAATGGCAGTGAAGTATTGAAATGACGCCAACCCCACCCCCATCCTGTAGAGAGTGACAGGCATTGGGGTGTGCCTTTGGGTCATCAGCTATAATGCTCATGGCATTGTACCTCACCCTACCGTGTAGAGACTGACAAATGTTGTGGTGTGCTTTGGGGTCTTTGGGCATTATACTTACCCCATTCCATAAGGAAATACACTGACGTGGGTGCAGTATAGTAGCGTGGGGTGAAGTTTGTGGCCGAACAGTGCAAGACACACCACAATGCCAACCAGTGGCTGCAGGGTGGGCGTTGGGGGGTGGAATGGCATGAGCATTACATCTGATGATCCCAAGTAACACCCTGGATGCCTGTCAGTCCGTACCAGGTGGGGTGCTACAGTTGGAAACCCTAACACCGTAGGCGTGTAGTGGTAGTTTCGCTCCACATTTTCAACATGGGCTGCTTGTCAGGCCACCTCACGAAAAGCGGCACAATCACTTTGTTAGCTGAAATGTGGTTTTGCTCAGCAGCTGTGCCATTTAGATACAGAGGGACGAAAACACAGTTTTGGGCAGGATGTGGAGAATGACAACTGTATTGTTCATGAGGGGCCATAAAAAATGGCAATGTTGAAAATCTGGAGTGCCAATATGAAATATTGGTGAAGCAATGAACATGCATACAAACTGTGCAACAGACGTCCACAACCGAATTATTTGTGGGAGTTTTTTAGGCACATTTTCAACATGGGTATTTTGGGACCTTCTCTCATGAACAGTAGTGCTGTGATTTTGTTAATGTGTCCCAAAAGGTGATTTCCCACAGCGAGCACGCCATTGTGCACCACAGTTGCGGAAATGCATTTTGTGAAAAATGGCAGCTGTACTGTTGATAAGGAGGTGTGCACAAATGCCAGTGGTGAAAATCTGGCATGATAATATTGCAAATTTACAAAGGTACAAGGCTGCGTGGAAACTGCTCAATGCACACTTGCAGCACAGTCATTTTATGGACTTTCAGCACCAGATTTTCAACACAGGCATTTTATGACCTCTGCTCATGAACAGTGTCATCATCATTTCCTCAAACTGTCCCGAAAACTGATTTCACACAGCGACAGTGCAATTCTGCGCCGGATGTGTGAAAACACATTTCAGCCAGGATATGTAAAATGACAGCTGTACTGTTCATATGGAGGTGTGGAAAAATGCCAGTTTTGAACATCTGGAGTGAAATATTACAAATGCACGAAGTCACAAGCATGTGTGCAAACTGCGCAATGTACGCTCATAAAACTAATTTTATGGACTTTCTGCCCCAGATTTTCAACATAGGCATTTTAGGACCTGTTCTAATAAACAGTGTCACTGTCATTTTCATAATGTGTCTCGAATACAGACTTTCCACAGCGACCGCGCTATTCTGCACTGGAACTGCGAAAGCACATTTTGGTCAGGATGTGAAAAATAACAACTGTACTGTTCATAAGGAGGTGCAGAACAATGGCAATGTTGAAAATCTGAAGTGAAAATATTATAAATTCGCGAACTTATGAGCGTGCATGCAAACTGTGCAATGCACGCTCGTAACACAGTCATGTTATGGAGTATGGTCACCAAATTTTCAGCATAGGCATTTTAGGACCTCCGCTCATGAGCAGTGTAACTGTCATTTTCATAATTTGTCCCGAACACTGATTTCCCACATTGACCGTGCTATTCTGCGCCAGAAGTGTGAAAACACATTTTGGGCAGGATGTGAAAAATGACAGCTGTACGGTTCACAAGAAGGTGTGAAAAACTACCAATGCTGAAAATGTGGTGTAAAAATATTGCAAATTCGCTAAGTTACGAGCGTGCATAGCAACTGCGCAACGCACGCTTGTAAAACAGTCATTTTTTTGATTTTTCCCACCAAATTTGCAACATAGACTTTTTGAGAGCCCCCCTCATGAACATTTGCACTGTCATTTTGTTCCTCACTCCCAAAAGGTGATTCCACCTAGTGACTGTGAAATCACCTTTTGGGACCGAATAACGCCATGACTGTGCAAGAATTCATGAGGAGGGGTCCCAAAAACCCCATGTTGAAAATCTGGTGCCAAAATTCCAAAAAATGCCTGAGATATGCATCAAAGTTGAAAAAACCCTGTTTATTCCATTATACAGCTTACGGCATTTCCTCAGTTAAGTAGGCGGCTGAAGAGTGCAGAGCGTGTTCCCGGTCCACGAAGATTGTTGCGCTGGACTCAGAGGTAAGTATGGGGGTGGGGGTGTGGGGAGGCAGGGTGCGTAGAGGGTGGGTGCAGGTTGCGGGAGGGAAAGGAGATGGCGGGGACCTTTTGTTCTGGGGTAAAAAACAAAAACATTGCAGGACAGTTTTTTTTTTTACAGGTATTCTTTACTAGGGTGGACTCCAGCAGCTGCCACCTAACTGTTTGGGGGTGCTGCAGCCGACAGGGGATTGGGCACCCTCGTTGACACTAATAAAGGGAGTTAATTTATGCCAGCGAGTTGGGCACCCCATCGGCACACAAGAAAGTGGGGGCCAAGAGCTGAGGGGACTGGGCACCCCCTCGGCATATAACAAATGGGGGTGCTTTATGCGATGGGAGTGAGCTCCCCCATTGGCACACAGTGGGGCCACAGTAAGCCGGCAGGGGGATTGGGAACCCCCGAAGTCGGCAGTTCAGCGGCGCCATGCTTATAATGTGGCCGAGCACATCGGGAGGTCCGCTGCATCTGACAAGCTTTGCTCGGATTGCAGCGGACCTTTCCTTAGATGTGCTCACCACATTATGTATGCATGATGTGGCACCGGCATGCAGGCTAATTGGGGAATGAGGAACGCACCTTCTGATGCGTGCCCTGCATTTGCCCAACAGTGACTGTGCCTCCAAATCTGCACTACCGCGAGATGTTGGCTGCGCAAGTGCGTCAACATAATAAAAAGGAATAGAACTCCCAATTTTCAAGATTATTAAAACATCAAATAGTCATAATACTATAGTTAAACCAGTACAGGACAAGAACAGGAAGTAGATCTCACCACAGAGGTCTAACTAATGTGGTCCTTATTAAGAAAAAGCATCACGTACAATGTCGATTCTGTCTGGAATTTCTAATCCTAAATAGGGCGAGGCAGCTGTGAAAAACAAAAAACAGGATTCATTAGTGAAAGATTCAAAGGGTTTAATAAATAAGGTGTAAAATCAATTTCCTCATTCAGACCCTCAGGTTTCAAAGATTTTAAATTATAGAGCCAGCGTGCTTTTTTCACTAAACAAAGCTCCTGGGTTCAATTTTAAAATCCGAAACTTTGGCCCAGGGTGCCACCAAACGGCTTTGACGTAAATGGTACCTTGCATCAACGTTTGCAGCCATCCTGCTTTTTGAACACAGGCTTACACCACAGCAGGGCTGCACCATCCCCTTATTTTGAATTCCAGAAGCTCCACCATGGTTGCAAGAGGGGGGCTCAGGTTTGACCTGCCAGGAGCTGGTCTAGGGCAGCAATTGGGGGGAGAGATGGGAGGTGGGGCCTGGGGGGGCCAAGAAGCAGTGGGGGTGCTGTGAGGGGCAATTGGGGCATGGTGGCAGTGAAAGGGATATGAGGAGGCACCCAGTAGAGGTGCCATGCAAAGTGGCATGGAACTGATTGGCCTGGGTGGGGGGATGGCATGGCCACAGCAGCATGACCTGGACTCCAGGTGACAACAACCCTGGCACCTGTCCCACAAGATCCACAGTCCCCTACATGTGGCAGCTGGCAGTGGGTGCAGGTTGTGGGGTACATTCAGTGGATGGGTAGTGCCCTAGGTGCCCCAACAATCCCCTGGTACACAGCCCCAATGTGGTGGCCAGTGGATGCCTGCCAACACCGCTGGGGACTGTGGTCTCATGGGGCAGGTGCCAGGGCTGTTATCACCTGGGTGCCATGTCTTGATGGTCCAGTCATTCCAAACTCCCCTACCCAGGCCGATCGGCTCTGTGACACTGAAGCATGGCAGGTGCCTCCTCAGATCCTTCTCACTGGTGTCATACCCATGTTGCCCTCCATGGTACCTCCCCCCCACTCCATCAGCCTCCAGTCCCCACCCTCCAGGCATTTTAACCCCCCAACCTCCATGACTCATTTATGCTTGCACCAGGTGAGGTGGGGCTTGAAGGGATCCTCCGTCAAACCTCTCAGGTACACCAAATGTTTGGCACAACCTTGTGGCTCTGGCTACTCTCAGACTTTTGTGCAAGACACACATTTTTATCAAATAGTTTGCAGGATCCCTGATGCACCCAGAGGTTGCTGCAGCCATAGATTGGCACACGTTGTACTGCTCTAAGGACCAATTGAACCCCCAGTCTCCAAGCAAGCAAGGGGCCCCTCTAGAGGCAACTCTTAGGGTCAGGCTTAATCCTTCAAGAGCCTTGTAGTAATCAACCTCAAGATGAGTGAAGAGAGAGGCTGCTAACACTTGCATGCCCAGTAGTGTTTTAAAATAAATAAAGAAGTGGTTTGCCGGGGGTCAGTCATTTAATTTATTAACTGTCTAATTTTATTTTTTTAATCACAAAAGGTCAATCTTCTGCACCACCTACAGACATCCAGATTCTGCATCCTTCTCCTAAAAATGTTGCTGAGAACAAGAAGGCAGTCTTTGTTTGCCAAGTAAAGAACTTCTTTCCTGATGTCATCCAAGTGACCTGGAAGAAAGGTAGTTCAGACCTTAGCGCTACAGCTGCTACAGAAGAGGTGCAGCAGGATGGTAATAAATATTCTGTCAACAGCTGGTTGCCTGTCTCTGAAGAAGACTGGAAGCAATATGAATACAGTTGTGAAATTAGCCATGAAACAGGACCAAAGCAAAAAAAGACTGAACGCCCCACAACTCCAGGTACTATCAGAGACATTTTCACTGTCATACTTCAGTAAAGGAAAAAAACACTGAGTAGCCACACACTAGGACACAGACTAGTGTCGAAATTCAGGTAATAAATCACATATGGTTTGTGGAATAGCTTCACAAATGTTTAATAGATCATAAGTTACAGTGGAGAGTCTAGCTCAGAGGAGCCTACACATAGAGGAGTGCCTGGTACTGCACATAGGACTGGGCGAACATGTTCTTGCGTTCTGTGCTTGAATGGTCAAAAAGTTCTGCCAGTGCATATTTGTGTGCAGGTCAAAGTGATGGCATAAGCTAAAAATGTTGTGGAACAATTTATAAGCTCTTTTTTGTGGCTTACTGTATTGTCAGCTGGAGACACAAACTGCATACCTGTTCTGCATAATTTGCAGACATTGATCAAGATTTTAAAATATAAGAAATGTTTCTCTTTAATGAGCATATAATACTATGTGACCTTTCATGCTCTCCTAACGTAAAAAGAGCACCTTTTCTGGTGCTAAATCTAGAATCACTGTAACTCCCTTTACTGCCCCCAAAGGATTCTATGTGAAGTGGGTGACCGCGGAAGGGCAACCTGCAGAACGGTGACAGCAACCAAGTGACTGCTGGAACGGCACCCACGCAAGTGCAGCACGCGTCAGAATGGTGACAGGGGGATTTAAAAAAAACACTACCACACCACCACAGGGGAACAGGGAACAACAGAGAACACACAGAGGACATGGCTGGCACGACGAGGGATGGGGGGCAGGCAGTAGCGAACACACACAGCTGGACAGCGGATATGGGAGACACCAACAGTGTGGGGGCAGGGGGCACAGATGGGCACAGCAGGACATTGACAGCCGTGGCTGCCTACAACAAGGCTGGGGGGGTGCCATGGCACAGTGATGGGCAGGTGGGCCGGCGCAGGCAGGAGGTGCCTAGGGTGCATGAAACCACATGCAGAGTGGCCTGTGATGTGCAGGCAGGTGGTACCAGAGGCCATACACAGTGGAGGCCTGGCGGCCAGGCCACCAAGACAATGGGTGCATGGGGCCTGTGGGCAGAGGTCCAGCCACTGGCCACCGGGGCAGTGCATGGGTGGGGGGCATACAGTGGATGTGAGCACAGCTAGCGGGAGTGGGTGTCAGCATGGTGGCGGACAGGGCAGGCAGCAATGGTGGGGTGGTCTGGAGGCCCGAGGCACCCAGGAGGACTACACTTGCATCTGGAAGTTGTGTGCAAGTCCCCAGAGGTAGTCCACCATACTGCAGACCCGTACTCTGCCACGATGGCCTCAATGCAGCGCGTGAGGTCCCTCTACTGCCTCTTTTGATGCGGTGGCCCCAGCACTGGAGACAAGCTGCTCCATGTACACAGCAGCTAGCCACTGCTCCTCCATGAGGCAGTCCAGGAACTGCCAGATGTTCAGTGGCAGGCACCGAGCCAGGTGTTGAACACCCAGTGCCAGCCCTCCACCGCATTGTTCATATGCGCCTGCCCGTGGCACGCTGGCTCATACATGTTCCACATGGCTGTGTGGAACAGTGGCCAGTGCCGTGCTGTATGCCCCACTGGGCGCCCGACCCAGGTGTCCTCCATGTAGTCCAGCAGCGGATGCAGGAGCATGTTTTGCACCTGATAATAGGGCATGTCCACCAACTCCCCATACACCATCACCACATTGTCCGGTGGCACAAAGGTGAGCATGTGGTGCATGCAGACCTGCAATGCACACTCCATATCCATGGAGTAGTGCTTGAGCAGTGCTGCATTGCCCTGCACCTGCCAACACACTGTCTGGCAGTAGTGGTAGAAGCAGCCACGCAGGACAGTGCCCTCAAAGACAGTGTCAAAGGCATGCCAGGCAGCCCGCTCAAAGTCCATGAGGGCGGACTGTGGCTGGGCACCGCACAGTAGCCAATGAAATTCGGTGAACGCCCTCGCATAGGTGTGCTCAGTCCGTGTACACATCAGGATATACACGGCTGGCAGAACTGTCCCAGACCACAGGCCATGGACTGTATAGAGCTGCCCGAATAGTGGCGGTGTGGAGCAAAAGGTGCCATCCAGGAACCAGTCCTGGCAGCCAGTCAGGAATGTAAGGTCACGTTGCATGGCGATTAGCATTGTGCAGTCCCCTACAGGGCCACTGTCACACTGCAGGAACAGTGCCCCCCCAGGTGTGACGGTGTATGCTTGAGGCAGTGCAAGGTCAGCCACACTGCCCGACGTGGCAGAACAGCCCCATGCAGCTTGCCACACATGCTGCACCATGCAGTGCAGCAGGGGCACTGTGGGCAGCCTGCTGGTTATGGCATCGGTCACCCCCTGGTGGCCTGCACTATGACCTGGGTTGTGGTCCCCAGGCTTGTCCGTGCATGTTCTGGCACACCCACCATCATGCCCTGGACGCTGACCTCCCCTGGATCCAGGGCGTGGTTGTGTGGCAGGCCAGTGTATACCACATAGTTGGCAATGGTATGTGCCCATGCTGTGCATGCTGCCTGTGGACCTGCACACACCTCGAGTACACCTTTCCTAGCTTCTCTTTATCCCTGCGGTACACGTACCCACGGTAGGATAGGAGCTTTCTCCCTTCCTGGCTCATGAGGTATGTTGCTATCTCCATCCCTCACAGGCTGGTCTTGTGTGACAGGCATGTGTTGCACCCCCATGCCCCATTAAGGGCTAGCTGTGCGGTTCCGTGGCCATTCGCCACGCCTACGGCCCACCCCCAGTGCTGGCATAAGGACGTTCCGATGGCATTACCACCCCCTTTGCACGTCAGCTGTCACGGCAGTCAGGGAAGTAAAAAAAGCATGTGTGAGTGCGTAGTGTGTATGCGTTATGCGGTGTAAGCCTGGTGTGTCCAGGATCTACCCCGCATCCGTGCTGCAGTGGCGTTGAGGTGTGCAGTGGCTGTATTGATGACAGGACTGTGCTGCTGAGGTGAGCGGTTCCTTTTCTCCTGGTCTACTTCCCTACTCTGCCTGACTGTTATGCTGTGTGTGCCAGCCCAGGGGTTTGAACCCACGGCGGCTGTCCTGGGAGGTGCCGACGGTGGCGCTGAGCAGGTGCACGCTACAAGAGCCGCTTGCCTCCAGCCTGCCCTCCCATGCTCTTCCCCTGTCCATGGCAGTGCATGCTGGGGGGGCCCTTGCCGCTCCATGGCGGTGCTGGGGGGGGGTTAGATGCTGTGGACAGTACGCCTGCTATGTTGTGTGGCCGTCGCCGGGTGCATGCGCTCGCGCATGTGTGCATGAAATCTGGGGTCGCCATTTCAGCCAGTCGCCCTTATTCCACAGTCGCCCTTATTCCAGAGTTGCCCTTATTCCACAGTCACCCCACGCACAGTTGCCTTGTACGCGGAGCTGTTCTGCAAGTGGCCCTTCCTCAGTAGCCTATGTCACAGGCTACCCCCCAAAGTCCAATGCTGGTAATGGATTAATTTAGTTGTGCCTGTATTTTGGGAGGGAAGGGATCGTATTTTGGCTCCATTCAATCAAGAACCAGATCCCTTCCACCTCTCAATTTTCTAGACGTGTCACCATGCTCTCAGGCTTTGTGAGGTGATGTAGGAAGAGTATGGGGGTGAGCACCATAGACATTTTAAACTACTGTTTTGACTGTTTTAGAGAGCTGATTCAAACAAATCAAGGTCACTCATAACAAGGCCCTTGTTGGTTAACCAATGGCCTTGATTTGTTTGAATTAGCCATCTAAAACAATCAAAACCATATGTGACCCTATACATGTCTATAGTGCTCACCCCCACACTCTCTCTGTATCACCTCACAAAGCCTGAGACCATGGTGGCATATCTAGAAATGAAGCAGCGAAGGAGATTGGGCTCTTCACTCCATGGAGCCAAAAATATGATCCCTTCCCTCCTAAAAACCTTACCCGGTTACCAAAGACAAAAAAAAAAAAAAAATACAGGCACAATTAAATTAATCTTTTACCAGCATTGGACTTTGGAGCAGTTAAGGGGGCTACAGTGGTTCTAAGGGGAATTAAAAAAGAAATCAAGAAAAGGTGCTGTTTAATAAGCTTTCTTTCTTGGCTTTCTTAACATTGGGGTTGTAAGGTAAGCATTTTTACTCATCTGGGTGTATTTGTATCGAGTCTGTACACACTCTAAGCTGTTTGACAGATGAGCTCACAGTACAATGACTTTTTGAAGAACATTGCTGTTTCTTTAACTACTATCTATAAATGTGGTACCTTGTACAGAAAGCCCATAGAAAATAAAAACATAGACTTTGGCGGCAGACAAGGACCGCTTCGCCAACCCAATCTGCCCATTTCCCTACCTATTGGATAAGCTGCAGATCCTAGTTAACCAACAGTCTACTTCTTCCTACCATGCCCCCGGGCAAAGAGACACGATATGAATCGAAATGCTGGGGTGTTCATGCTGTGCTCCATACTGCAACTTATAATCTTTTAAAAGTTTTTAAACCAACTTCCTGACCATTATGTGATTCATTACCTGAATTTTAACACTTGTCTGTGTGTTAGAGTGTGACTACCCAGTGTTTTCTTGAGTAATGTATTTATGGCCGGCACCTGCTGCTCTTCTTGAATATATGGCTCCTTATGCTTTGTACTTTAGTAATTTAGTGATACTGTATTCATATGTTTCTTTGATAACACCAACATTCCCCACCCCCAGGCCACTTCAAACCCTCTTCCCAAGGAGGTTTGCTGACCCTGCTGTTCACTGAACCATTCATTCTTGCTGTATGCATGTTGGTTAGTTTGGTTAGTTTATTCACCCTAGGAAAACAGTAGCTGCTAGACAGGAGGCTATGGATCAAGCATGTCCACCTCCTGTAATCCAGGCAGCCATAACATTCAGTATTACATTAAAAAGAAATTGTAAGCCATTAAGAACCCTGTCTTCGATCAGTGAATTAAGTGCTGTACTCCAAAATCTTATTCTTTATGTGGAATTGATCCAACTTGAGTTTAACATTCAGACCCTCTTGCATTGCCTCCTTTAAGAGTGTATTTCATGGGGGGAAAGACTTTCTCATGTTACCCCTAACTCTATCCCCTTCCCTAAATGTGTAGGGTGTGTCCTTTCCTTCTACTGCCCTAAACAAACTGAAAATGCTTCCCCAGATCTACCTGATCAAATGTCATCAAACTTTTGTCACCAAAATCATAGTTCCTCTTGGCCATCTTTTTCCCAAGAAAAATGTTCCCAGCCTTTCTAAACATTCTCTATAGCCTAACCTCTCCTTTCCCATAATAACTTCAGTTGCCTTCTGCTGCACCTTCTCATTTGCTGCAATATCTTTTTTATACTATGGTGACCAGATTTGCGCACAGTACTCCAAGTGCAGCTTTAGCAGTGCCCCACCTCATTTCCTCCTGCCTAGTATACTACATCATAGCTATCATGAACTATTCCTTTATCGTTTTTTGTAGCATTTCATTGTGGTCCCTGACCCCAGCAGTAGTTGGTCCCCAGAACTGTGCACAATAGTCAATGTGTGGCCTAACATAAGTCTTACATAATGGAACAATAACATCAGCCAACTTACTTGAGAAACTCTTTGTAATGACCAGCACAGATCCTTTATTTTCCACCCAAGTTGGCAATCATCTGAATGACAGAGAACAAGTACACTCATACTGTAAACATAGCTGTTTCTATAGTATGCATTCGCTCACTCCTGTCATACAGACAGCAGCCAAATGAGGTGGTGAGTAGAGGGTCTGTGTTGGTTGCCATCTAGCAACTGTCAGCGGCTCTGCAATTTTTGGTAGGGTGACTTGGGGTCCGATGGGATGTTGGGTGGTGGGTACTGACTGGTTGAACCAGAGTGCAGGAGTGCTTATATTTTTGCTGCAGTTGGGTGGGAGACACAATCAGTCCACCAGAGATAGTGTAGTTTATCACAAGGGGAACAGTTCTTCATAAGAGTTCTGGAGTCTCTGATTTAGAATTAAAGTTTTCTACAGTTAAACTGTTTAACATACTTCTGTAACCTAGAATGTATTTTTTTTTAAATAGTGCGAACTATGCTACCTGTACAGGAAGGTTAAAAATGATAGATTATCACTGATGTTATGGAATTGGGATGTTAACCCTTTGAGGGAGTGCACGTTTTGGCAGGACATGTATTAAATCCCAGCTTATGGTGCCACGGTAACTTTGGGACATATATTTGGACTATTACTTGTAGAACAGCCAATAGACAGTTACTCTGCCATTTCTTTTGATATTTACAATGCTAGGAAAAATTTATAATCCCCCAAGTGTGGTAACAAGATCAGGGGCAATTAACTTTAAGTTACTGTAACAATGTGTAGCTTACTAATTAAGTGGGTGTACTATATATATTGAAACCTGCCGGATGGATCTCCTATGTAATTTGTTTTATGTAAACTTAATAAAATATAAGTACAAAAAGAGACAGCGTATGCACTGATGCACACTTCTGCATGGGGATCCGGTGGGAAGAAGGGACCACAAGACTAACAGATATGCCTAAAGCCACATAGGACAGTGTAATCAGGGATTCGGTGGGTGGAGGGACACCAGGATTATCCAGTATACCTAGAGACACATAAAACAGTTTAACCAGAGCTCAGATAGGAGGGGGGACCACTAGAGCACCAGTAGTGCTCAGGTGGGGGGGGGGGGGGGGGGCAAATGGCCAAGGCTCTGCACAAAGTTTTACTTCACTTCCGTACTGTACCTCACTAGCTATGCCCAGTTTTAAGTGTAAGTCAGTATAGGCATTGGGAGGCATTGCTAATCCTGCTATTACCTGTGGTGCATGAGTAGCATTTGTGACTTTGGTCTGCCATTAACTTTATACCTCATTAACTTTATTGTTGTAATGTTTTTCAGTTTGCAGAGTATTTTCTAATAGCCTGATCATTTCCAGGCTTTATTATGGCAGCAGTCTAATAACTGGACTACCTGTCTTGAAACTGGACTCTTTCTGCTGCATGCATAATGCAGCTGCCCTCCTGATATTTGGCACCTCTTCTGTTGCACACATTAGTCCCCTATGAATTCTTTCCACTGACTTCATCACCACTGCAGGATTCAATGCAAAATTATTGTCTTCGTGTTTTTTTTTTTTTTTGTCTCTCCATACTGTGCAGCTGGACTGCCTTGCTTCCTGCCTTTAGTGGTACGTACCCTCCTGCCAGCTTCATTGCTCTGATGCAGGTTAATTACTGTTCCCAAAATCAGATTTATGATGGCTTCAGCAGTGTGCTTGCTCTTTGGTTTGACCAATTCTCTGGAATTCCCTAACCCCTCTATACTCCAAAATCTCCCAGTTTTTTTGAGCTTCTGCAGTGCTCTTAAAACATATTTGTTTGTAATTAGTTCGTATTCGTTCTATTCTTTTTTTGTACATGTTGACAAGTTTGTATGTTCATGATGCAAAGCACATTGCTACTTTTGTGAATCATATTTAATTAATAATAATAATAACAACAATAGATTCATCATTGTTTCAGCACCTCCTACCACTGCGCCACCACAGAAATGTGTACCACAAAAGTCCAATGACACCATAGCTGAATCGGGTAAGGACTCCTTTTTTATATTTTATGTTTTATTTGAATGGTTTCCTTTCATGTGTGTGATTTAAAAATCTAATATCACCCCTAAAGTGGCTGAGTATCTATAATGCAGAACTCCTTCTGAAATGGGTTGTAAAAAGTTCACCAAGCAATTTTTTAATGACTCGCCTCCAACAGCTCTTATTAAAGAGTATAAACCTGGCATCAAGAAACTCTTGTTCATGCTGTAAATGTATTTTATTAGCTGGTTTGTACAGTTTGACTAGTGTTAATGAATATGTTCAGTGCACAAAGACTTAATGTCCAAATTAGGAGAGTCCCAGTGCAGCAAGTTGGACCTCTGTAGGTCAGTTTACGTGGACACATTTGCACCACTGCAACCCAAGTGCTCGGGTTGCTGCAGTGAAAATGGGGCCATGTGGACACTAACCCAGTCACTGCAACAAAGCTGGGGATGCATTCAGGAATGAGCTGTGCAAGTGGCCTTTTAGATAAGCTGCACCACTTGATCCGACACAAGACGGACTCTCTGAGCATCCCATTATGTCCTCCCATGAAACGCTCCACTAAGAACTTGGAAGCATGTACCCAAGAAATAGAAAATAAGTACTGTAGCTCATAGAATTAATATTAATTGTATGTTGTAGCCTTTGCTTGAACTTTTAGAATGCAGTTCTGATAAGCACTTATGAGACAGCCATCATTACCCCTCACAAGATAATGCAAGGGGAACTGTATGGTGAGTTGGGGACCAGAGGAACAAGCAACTGACTGCCCCAGATTCATGGCCCCTCTCCAGCATGGCTTCCACAGGCACTGAGATGAGCCATGTGGATGTGACACCAGATCAGTGCAGGTCAGGGCAACTTCAGTTGGAGTGGCTGTTTAAACATGCTGTGTTTATGTAGTGCAGTATTGTGCTACACAAACATTTGGATTAAATAGTGGTTTCTTATGTGACCCCCAGTCCACTTTTAACTAGTGTGCACACACACCCATTAAATATCTGGAAACACTAGTGCCCATATACTGGCATACCAAGTTACTTTACAAAAAGGTAGGTACCACCCTTGGCATTAGGATGTATACCTGGCTTATTTTCTAGAGGAAGAGAGAAGAGAGGAAGGGGGGTACAAAAATAAAACAAAATGAACCTTGTGTAAATGACACAACCCAGGTCCTGGGTGGAGGCTGCTAGGCGTATGCCAGATCTAACCTGCTGAGGGGGCCCCAGTAAATCCGCACAACCAGAAACAATAATCAGAATGTCCATAACAGTGACTGGGATTGTACAGTATGACTTTATTAAACAGATGGAAAGTAAAAGCAGAAGTGGACCCCCAAGGGTCGGTCCAGGCTGGACAGGTACAATTCACAAACTCTCCTTGCTTGCAGTATAGATTATGAACAACAGCAGAGCAGTCTTTTTCCCACATTCTCAAAAGGTGCATTAGTGCATACCTGGTCACGCACATGAACATTTTCCTCCCAATTTCCCAAAAGATGCATTAGTGGACTCCTGGCCATGCACACGAACAATTCCTCCCATGAGTGTTATTTAGTGACTCTAAGCCACACACTCAGACTTCTTCTTCAGTATAGGTGAACATTAGTGAAACTCAGTCATACACCTTAACCTGCAGCTTGGCTCTCGCTCAGGTAAACATACTGATGCCCTTTATGAACCAGGAAGCCCTGCCTTATAAGCACTTAGATGGCGTTCCTCCCACCCTTAGCCCCAACCGACAGTCTCCTGCCATTCTTCAGGGTTACACCATTGAAACCCACATTCCCCACTGAAATGTTAGAGGTCCCACACTTTAACTTTGTCACTTACTGGGGTGACCAGAAAATAAACTGCACTCACTTAGCTACACAGTTTAACAGTACTTCACTCACTTGGGTGAAATTAGGGGCACTGACAGGTGCAATCCAGCCTTATCTATGGGCACACACACCCCAGACTATTGAATCCCCTAAGAAATGTGGAGATCTGGTCTCCTAGAACAGTACTCACAGAGGTTGTCCCGTCCACAGGGCATGGGACAACAAAAGAACAGAAAGGCACTCTCCTGGGTAGCCGATGAAAACCATTTCTTTCAGGTCCCATCCAAGGCAACTGAAAACACCACAGAACGTTCAGGGGATTTCCCCTTGAGTCCACTAAAAACAAGCAGATCCCACTTCACAGGGAGTAAAAATCAAGAAATCCTGCTGTAACACTGGTCTCCACCACTTCACTGGAAGCTGGAAATGTCTTTCTACTAGGGTGAGAAATCCTGGGCCATCTCCTCAGAGCACACTGGCAGTCCTTCTGCCACTCTTGCCTCCTTACTTAAGCTCTACTCACTCAAAACTCCAATTCAAACTGAGCATTCTAAGCTCCCCAGAGCAGCTATCCATGCAGTGTAACTTATGCTGCTGCGAGAGTTCTGAATGACCTATTATACCATGGACATAAGTGAACAGCCAATTAAATCATCAGACTGGCAGTTTACCACCGGTGTAACTCCTTTGATAACCAACGGCTGTTGATGAGTATATCTATATCCTCTGCAGCACAGGAATAAATACAATAAAAAAAAAATCAACCTCTTTAATATTTGTATTTTATTATAGTAAAAAAAAATTAACCTTCATATAATCGCAATAAGCCACTTGGAGCATGTGGGTTATTGGGGGATTTTCCACGGCTGGCGAGGATTTACTCACTCCAGCCATGGTAAATCCCCTGCTAACCCACACTTCCTCATGGCTTATTGCTTAAATCATTCTTCCCTCAGGCTAGCTGAGTAAACAATGATGTCATTATGTAGGGAGTCCCTAATAAACTCCCTACCAGCTGCCTGCTACCTTTCTAAGACTAACACTGATAGGATTCTAATAACCCCAGGGACTGGGTAGTTACACTTATGTTGTTGTTTATGGAGGCATTGTGAGGTTTTAGATTTTAGCTTTATTTAGGAGTTTATGAGGGATTATGAAGTGTTTAGTTTTTCTTAGTGGAGGTTCTGTGTGTTGGGGTCTGATGTTTTCAAATGACACATTATTACATTTTTGGAGGAGCTGTGACTTTGTACATTTTTATGTCATGTCTGAAAATAAACTGAGTTTTGTCTAGTGCACTAACCCAGTCAACTAAAACCAAATAAATAAATATTCCACAGTGTTTCTGTGAATCCGAGAACAGTGCAGTTGACTATTGTTAAAATAAAACTTCTAACTCAGAAGTCAATTCAGTTTTAAGAATAAGCCCATAACACTGGTTTTCAAGCACAAAAACTTGGTAGGCACAAAATAGGAGTACTAGGACCTAATGGTGGCTGTCCTTTTTTGTGTTGGCTTGTGCGCACACACAAGCAACATCTTGTGGTAGTACCACATTTCCGAGGTTTGTCAGTGTTGTGGCAAATGCAGAGGATGCTTTAGTGGATGCGTCCTACAGCTGCCAATCAGTGATCATGCTGACGATAACTGAAAACTTCAGAGAGCCAAAAAGTTGAAAGAAATCTGTCTCTGCAATCAGGTGCAGTTTCATCCTTGCCGTAGCATATTACAAGACTCCAGCCATGTGCATTACAGTGCACAGTAACGCACATGGCCGAAGCTACGAGCAACATGTTTGCCCAGTGTGCCTTTCCTGGTGAAACATTTCAATAAATAATGTAGCCACAGAGCGGCTTTCCACAATGGTGGCTCCTAATGACCACCACACAGTCCTGCAAAGCCGACATTGGCAGTGCCCAATCCCTTGTGTCGTCATGTATCCCCCCCGTTAAATGTGGCACACTGGGAGCCCACCCCAGTGTGCTGAAAACATGGTGGCTCCTACCACCTGCCACACATTCCTGAAAAGCCAACATCGGGGTGCTCAATCCCCATGTTGGCATGTATCCAACCCCCATTAATGTGGCACACTGGGAGCACACCCAGTGTGCAGAATTTTTTTTTTTTATTTCTTCTGACACCAGGATGCCCACTCCTGGTGTTGGATGGGACCCCCTCTCCCCAAACCCCTCTACATGATTTGCCAACATCAATGTGCCTATTCCTCATTTTGGCATGTCCCCCTTGCTATTGTGGCACACTGGGAGCCCACCCCAGTGTGTCCACATTAATAAAAAAAATGTTCCCTGTCAAAGAAGAAAACCGTCCTTCGCTACTTTTTTTTTGTACCTGTAAAAAAGAAAACAGTCCATCATTGTGTCACCGTGCCCCCCCATCCCAACCCTCCTTCTGCATACCCACCTCCTCACACACACACCCTCACCCCATACTTACCTTTGGAGGGTGCTGTCATTTTCTGTGAACCGGAACATGTCTACAATCTGCAAAGCTGAACCACAAAATGAAGAATCGAAGGTAAGCCGTATAATGGGAGACAATGGGGGGTCAACTTAGGTAGATATCTTAGCCATTTTGTGAAATTTTGTCCCCAAATATTCAACATGGGGTTCTTGGGACCCCACCTCATGAACACTAGCACTATCATTTTGTTTCTCCGTCCTGAAATGTGATTTCACATTCACGGTGCAAAATCACCTTTTGGGACTGATTAACAAAATGACAGTGCCAGTATTCATGAGGGGAGGACCCAAAAAGCACATGTTGCAAATTTGGTGAAAAAATTCCAAACAATGACTACGTTACGAGCGTGCATTGTGCAGTTTCTACACACGCACGTAACTTCGCTAGTTTTTAATATTTTCACTCCAAATTTTTAACATTGCCATTTTTTCACACCTACTTATAAAAAATATAGCTGCTATTTTTCACATCATTCCCAAAATGTGTTTTCGCACCTGTGATGCAGAATGGTGCGGTTGCTGTGGGAAATCAATTTTTGGGACAGATTAACACAACCACAGTGTCACTGTTCATGATGGGAGGTCCCAAAATGCCCATGTTGAAAATTTGGTGGAAAAATTCCAAAACATGATTGCGTTACGGGCATGCGTTGCACAGTTTCTATGCATGCTCGTTACTTCACCAATTTTTCATATTTTCACTCCAGATTTTCAACATTGCCATTTTTTCACACCTCCTGATGAACAGTACAGCTGCCATTTTTCACATCCTGCCTGAAATGTGTTTCTGCACCTGTGACACCAAATGGCGCAGTCGCTGTGTGAAATCACCTTTCAGGATTGACTAATGAAATGATAGTGACACTGTTCATGAGGTGGGGTCCCAAAAAGCCCATGTTGAAAATTTGGAGTGAATACCAACAAACACCTGGGGTGTTAGGGTTTCCAACCATAATACCCCACCCTGTAGAGACTGACAGGCATCAGGGAGGGGTGACTTGGGTTCGCTGGCCATAAGGCTCATGGCATTCATTTCCCACCCTGCAGCCATTGACAGGGATCACGAGGTGCCTTTGGGGTCTTCTGCCCTAATGTTCACCCCATTCTTCTATACTGCACCAATCTCGGATTATTTTCTTATGGAATGGGGTGAGCATAAGGGACAAAGACCCCAAGGTACAAGGCGACACCTGTTGCTGTCTGCAGGGTGGGTGGGGTGGAATGGCATAAGTGTTATGGTTGATGACCCAAAGGCACAACCCAACACCTTTCAGTCTCTGCTCTGGGGGGTGGGGGTTGGCATTAGTTTAATATTTCACTACCATTCCTATAATGCATCTCTCTAACTCCTACAGTACCAATGCCAATGCCAGCAAGCCAACATTCATAGAAACATAGAAACACAGAATTTGACGGCAGACAAGGACCACTTGGCCCACCCAGTCTGCTCATTTTCCTACCTACTGGATAAGCTGCAGATCCTAGTTAACCAGCAGCCTACTTCTTTCTACCCCAACCCCCTAGAATGGCCTTATGACTGTCCCATGCATGCTTGAATTCCACCACTGTTTTTGACTCCACAACCTCCTCCGGAAGGCCGTTCCATGCATCCACAACCCTCTCCGTGAAAAATACTTCCTTAAATTACCTCTGAGCTGCCCCGCATCTTCAAATTGTGCCCTTGTTCTTGCACACCTCTATTTTTGAAAGTTGCTACCCTCTTGGACTTTGTTGATTCCTTTGAGGTACTTGAAAGTTTCTATCATGTCCCCCCTCTCCATCCTTTCCTTGAGGCTATACATATTAAGCTCCTTTAGTCTCTCTTCATATGTCTTCCAGTGCAGACCCTGCACCATTTTAGTTGCCCTCCTCTGGACAGTTTCCATTCTGTCTATGTCTTTGCGGAGATTGGGTCTCCAGAACTGCATGCAGTACTCCAGATGGGGTCTGACCAGCTGTCTGTACAGAGGGATAACAACTTCCTGTTTTCTACTGGTGATGCCTCTCACTATGCATCCCAGTATCCCCCCAGCCCTCCTTGCTGCCCTCTCACATTGATTGCCCACCTTTAGGTCATCTGATATGACTACCCCCAGGTCCCTTTCCATTTTTGTTGTTGTTAGTATCTCACCCCCCCATTGTGTACTCTTCCCCTGGGTTTTTGTTTCCCAGGTGCATTACCTTGCACTTCTTAGCATTGAATCTAAGCTGCCATACATTTGACCATTCCTCTAACCTTGCCAAGTCCCTTCTCATCCTTTCACCACACCTTGTGCATCAACTCTGTTGCAGGTCTTTGTGTCATCTGCAAGAAACATACTTTTCCTTCAGTCCCTCTGCAATGTTGCTTATAAAGACATTGAAGAGGACTGATCCTAACTGAACCCTGCAGTACCCACTAGTAACCCCCTTTCTTCAGGTGGACTCCATTTACTGTTACTCTCTGTGTCCTATTCTCCAGCCAATTCTTTACCCAGGCTGTCATCTTGGGACCCTCCCAGACTGGCTAACTTGTATATTAATCTTTTGTGTGGGACTGGCATCCAAATGCCTTGCTAAAGTCTAGGTGAGCCATGTCCACAACCCCTCCCTGATCTACTACTTTTGGTCACCCAGTCAAGAAATCTATGGGATTCGGCGGGCATGACCTTCCTGCATGAATCCATGCTGCCTTGGGTCCTGTGCCCCTCTGGCCTCTAGATACTCGACAATTCTTCCTTCAGAAGTGATTCCATCATTTTCCCTATCACTGAGGTTAAACTAACAGGTCTGCAGTTTTCTGCTTCTGCCTTGCTCCCACTTTTGTGAAGGGGAATCACATCTGCCCTCCTCCAGTCCTCGGGTACCACCCCATCCTCCCATGATTTGTTAAAGAGGGTAGTCAGTGGTGTCACTAGTTCTACCCTTAGTTCTTTTAGAATTCTGGGATGATTCCCATCAGGCCCCATTGCTTTGTCCACCTTCAGTTTTAAGAGTTCTTTCTGAACCCTTTCTTCTGTAAATGGGCTGGTATCAACTTCTGCATCCAGAGTGTTTCTACTGTTTGTTTTAGGTACCTCCCCCTCTTCATTTGTAAATACTGAGCAAAAATATTTGTTTGGTATCTCTGCCTTTTCACAGTCTCCTCTGCCCACCCTCCCTCCCTTTTTAAGCCTCACTATCCCTCCTTGGTCTTCCTGCTCCCTGATATACCTATAAAAGGTTTTATCCCCCTTCTTAACTGAGTTGGCTATCTTTTCCTCGGTTTGGGCCTTTGCTGTTCTGACTGCCTTCCCAGCTTCCTTTTGCTTTAACTGATACAGTTCTCTGTCCTGCTCCTTCTGTGATTCCTTGTACTTCCTGAATGCTTTCTTTTTCTCTTGAACCTTCACTGCCACTTCCTTTGAGAACCATAGTGGTTTCTTACATCGTTCAGCATTGACAAATGCTTGTTAGAGCTACTCTGCATAGCAGACCAGTTCCTATTGCAACCTAGGTCAGGAAATATTTTGCAAATGTCCCATTCAAATGTATTGGTGGGCTGGGGCATGGTCTTTTATAACTACCAGTGAGCATGTAGTGTGCCTTGCTATTCCTCCTTATAGCTGTCTGTAATGCTTTCTTAACTTTCTGTTGGCTGCAAGGAAGGGAGTGCATGAGAACCCTATAAGTAAGTGGGGAATGTCTTGTGAACATGCATCTGGCTAGAGGATACACTGAAGAAGTCCTCAGGTTGTTTAGCCTAGCCCCCTACCACTGTAATGACAACATTGACAATGAATGAGTTTAGAGTGAAAATTTTTAGAAACTCTCAGTCTGCACAAATTTGTTAATGGAAAGTTAACCTTTGTTTTCAGGGAAAAATGAAATTGCCTATATAAAACTGAGACTTTTCATGCAATAGGACGAAGAATAAATCTGTTGTGCAATTTGGTACTTATAAGAGCTAGAAATATCTCTCCCTGCCTATTGGCCTCTTGGTATAATGGAAAAACAGCTGAGCATCCAGTCAATCTGTGTAACCTGGCCAGGAACTCAAAAAACAAAGGGGATGGAGATCAATTACTGGAGCAAGAGATGATCAAGGAGAAGCAATTTGCAAAACAACACTTGGCCAACATAACAACAATTTAAAGTTTTCACCTTGCATACTTGTAAGGGGATATTTCCAGCCTATCAAATCCCATGCATTCTCATGCTACTATTACATTGAAAACTGCCAGTCCAAGATGATCCGGTGCTGAGCCCAGCCCATCAGGGAATAAATAAAATCTATCCTTTTCACCCCAACTATCTGACAATGTTTGTTGCTTTACAAATCAAAGGAGTTCGATTTTGTTAGCACATGGAGTGTAGAAAGCAATAGAGTTTAGTTTGAAATCATGCTTTCATGCTCACGGTATCTTAAAGCATTTTACAAGGCACAGGAGTTACATATTGGCAGGACAGGGAATGAAGGCTAGAATATAATTTCCTATACCCAACCTAGCCTAACAGGGAATAGAAGAAAATCTGGCCCTCTCCACCAACTATCTGATGGGTCTGGTGCCCAACCTGACATGTCAGGGAATAAAAAAAAGATAAGTCCCCACTTTTTTCCCTTAACTACCTAATGAATCCAGGGACCAACCAGGCCCATCAGGGAATAAAAAAGATTATTCAATGGGGTCTCTTTTTCCAACAATCTGATTGGCTACTGAGGGTCTTTACCCTTGGGTAAATCATACAATAGCCCACAGATAAAGATCCAGAAGCTGCTTCACCAGTGACAAGCCTAACAAAATTACTACAACCCCTAAAAACTAAAAACAAATTCTGCCATCTCAGATCCCCACTAAACTGACAACTCCCAGTGCAACACTCAAAATAAAGTGCAAAAACTTCTTGAAACTGTCAGAATAGCCACATCGGAGCCAAGACAATCTTTTAGAATTTTTTTCCCATAACTGCTTCCACCCAGCTCATCTGTCAAGCATTGTTTTACTCTCGCTCTCCTCCGTTCCCACATTCCCCAAACCATCACACTTGCTGAAACTGCTCACTTCTCCTGCCTCACTTTTACTGAAAATAATTACTCCTTCTTTAAAAAAAGCAATAACATGTCAGGCACTGGAATATATCACCTGACTCAAACCGTTATTTCCTCCTGACAGCAGAATTGACATTCACCCTAGAACCACATGCTGAACGATGCCAGTGTACTCACTCCATGCTGTCTCATACTGTCACTTAAAGAGACACTTCATGCTCGCAGGTTCTCTCTTTCAAAAAATAAAAACTGGGGACGTGGCCTGACCAGGCAAAAGATGGCAGCATAGTTCAGAATCTCTGCAGGAGTAACTGCAATCTAACCTCATCCAGCCTTCACCAGACCTTTCTTTGGTACCAACTCCTGTGACCATCCTGTAATCTTACTGCCTGACACAGTTTGCAAGTAATTTTTTATCCATCGTCTACTTATATTCAAGTATATACAAGTACCTGGGGGGTCACCGTTGATGACTGCCTCACCTTCACCCAACACATCGACACTGTGGTAAAGGCAGTGAACGCCAAGCTGGGTGTACTATATAGACATAAAAAGTATCTCACTCCAGAGGCCCTCCATCTCTCAGTCTCCAGCTCCATCCTTTCTACCATCGACTATGGACCGGTGGTCTACGGTGCAGCAACAGACACTGCATTAAAAAGGATTCACATTGCCCTCAACAAGGCATGTAGGCTCACAATGGCTGCAGATCAAAATACCCACACCTGCTCCTTATACGAGGAGACCATTTGGCTGCCACTAAAGAACAGGATTATATTCCAAACATGTCTCCTTGGGAAAAAGGCACTAATGGGTAAAACTGCCCCATGCATTTCTAGCATCCTAACACCAAGTGCTACCAGCTATACCACCAGAGGCAGGATGAAGGGGGCCCTATCAACACCTTTCTGTTGAACTGTGCAGGGACAGCGTGCTTTCAGCTATAGGGCCCCCCAATGGCTCAATGAAATCCCAGAGCACATTCTTAACTCCCAATGCATCTCGCAATTCAAAAATGACCTAAGGCAACACCTTCTTACTAGGACAGTTTGTGACTGCCACTAGGACTCTAACACCCATAATGCCCACTCATCCACATTCTCCTTCCCTTTCCTTTTACCCCCACTCTTCCCTGTTGCCCTATCCCTCTGTCTTCCTCTCCCCCCTGTTGCCTTTTCTCCCACTGGATCAACCTTAAAACCAACCTACTACCACTACCTCCCAACCTCCTAGACAAAGCCACTTCTTTTGGCCGCTCACTCTCCCCTTCCAGTCACCCCTCCCCCTCACCTTGACTCCTCCTTGAACTCTCACACTAGGTGTCACACCTCTTTATCTCCTTCGCTACATATAAACACTGTCCTTTACCCTAGTTGAATGCTCTTGACGCTGTACTATCACCATTGGTACTATGAATGACATTGTAACCTTATTGTATACTAGCTACCTACTATTCGAGTATTGTATGTAAACTGTTTGTTATTGCTGTCATTGTCACTGTTTGATGTGGAACCTTTGTAAAAGAGCTCTGAGCTCAAAGGTATGATCCGAATCCCCCCCTAAATAAATAAATAAATAAAAATATATTCAGTTATTCTACACTGTACTGCAGCATACTAGGCCTCATCCTTCAGCATTATGGCAGATCTCCAAGTACAGCAAAGCTCACTTGCTAGAGTGGAAGTAATGTTTTCTAAACTGATGGCTGAGATTAATGATCTAAAAACCTCCACCTAACAGAATGCGACCACTCTTGAAACTTTTAGCCAGAAAATTGCATTTAATGAAAAAGCAACAGCCTGTAACACCACTACTATTCAGGACCTCCAGGCTACTGTCTGCAATCAAGATCGAACTATTAAATCCCTACAAGCCAAAATTGACGATATTGAAAATCGTAATCGTCGCAACAATTTACAATTTTTTGGCTTCCCTGAAGGTGTAGAATTAGGAGACACTACTGCGATTTTGTTTCATGTGCTGCCTGCAATGCTTAAACTGCCTTCTGACCTAACGTTAATCATTGAGCGGTCTCACTGCACTCTGGGTCCCAGGCCAACAGCAGACCAGCGAACAAGGCATATCATTGCTCACTTCTTGAACTATTCCCACACAGAATTAATACTGAAACGAGCCAGAGAAATGGGGAAACTTCAGTGGAAAGAGTTTAATGTTTCCATCTACAGAGACTTTTCAAAAGATTTAACCATCAGAAGGAAGGTCTACAATCCACTTAAACAAATCCTCCAACAAAGAAGCATTAAATTTGCTCTACGTTACCTCACAACACTATGCCTTTTCTCGGGCTCTTCCTTCAAGGATTTTGAAACCCCTGATGCCTTAGCCAACTATCTGGAGGTCTCCCTCTGCAATCTTACCCTGGGAGGTTCAGCAGCAATTGACAACCTGAACACAGCTTTGGTATCCACATGGATGGTGGACAACGAGGTACAGGAACATGGGGAAAGTGTTGCAGAACTCGCAGCCCAAAGCAGCAATGCCGCAACTGATTTGACCCCAAGGCAATCAACACGGCTGCAAGAGAAGCTTCTGTCGGGGCATTATTCTTCAAGACTTCATGCTGTTCTAGCAAGGTTTCACCCCAAACACCCCAAGCTGCAGCCTCTCACCTTCAAATCAACCCTTCTATTCCCTTGAGCAATAAGTTTGCTCTCTTGGAGGATGACATGCACTCCTCGCAGGAGGATCTTTCTCAGCACATTTCAAATGAACATCCCTCTAATTTGGGCCCTGTGCCTCAGGGATGTATTTCTGCTGATACTGCATGGGCAGAAGTTGTTACAAGTTCCCCCCTCAAATCTTTAGAGCGGCCCAAAAAGAAACATAGGGCAAAGACCAAAGCAAAAACATCTATAGTCACAATCCTGCTAATAAATTTAAGGTGTCATGAGTTTATATGGTCAGTAATATGGTCACAGTTGTTATATCTTGGTAAGTTTTGCTTCCAGGATACTTAAAGGGAGTGCCAGTACACTTTTTCTGCCTAGCCCCCCGCTCTACAGCCTATGCTACCTGGTTGCTTTCGCTCCCAGCGGGTGCAGAAAGCAAAGGCTGCACATCGCAGCGCGATCAATTTACTTTTTGTTGCAGTGTTTAAACGAGCAGCTTAAAGGTCTACAAGGGAACTTTGGTATATCACCAATGCTTTTCTAAATCATTATTTTAGTGTTAGATTTTATATATTACCTCACTAAACAGGCTCTCTGTATCAAGCCTTTTACTCTCCAATTTAGCAGTGCATCAGGTTTATAGTCTTTTGGCTGTTCAGTTGCATATCTTCAATCGTTATGCAACCTGATTATTGCCTTTTCTTTTTTCATATGTCAATTATTATATATTACAAGGCAACTTACCCCTTCCCTCTCCTGATGACAGGTTCTTAAGTATTATTGGCAACTACATTTAATCTATCTCCTTCCCTAGGCTCCATTATTCTTACTACCTCCTGTTTACAATATGGAACTATCATTAGCACCCAAAGAGGTGGGCTATGTTTGGTGTACTCTTGCAAAGGATTGTCAGTCTACATCTTCCTTATGCTCCTTATTTTACTCGAAGCCTACAGATATTATAGAAATCCACTGCTGTGTGGTCCCTCCTGTTTTGGGGCTCACTGGGCCTAGCCTTCTAGACCTGGTCACCCCATAGAACACCTATTTAGGTGATTTTTGAATAATCAGAGCTGATCTTTACTATGACTATCTCTTCTGTCTACAGTAATCACCAAAGCCTATACCTCTCCACATAATCCCGATTTGCAATTGGCTCAGGGTGTAAGGGCTTAAATTGACCTCCCCTTTCTTCTTTCCCCCTCAATACTGTATTTATTATGTACTTATTCTTTTGCACTGCAAAGTATACTCAGAGTCACTCTAATGTGGTAATGATCTACTTTTCCTTTTATATTTGTTCATTTGCATTCCACCTGGCTCCCTGAATTCCTTGCTCTATGTCTAGGCTGTACTGGCATCTCATATATGGTTCTTTAGTTTACTGTTATTTCAAGTTGGTATATCTTGTACTATTACTACTAATGTTTATAAATAAGTTCTGGTGTTTAGCTTTATCCTTATACTTTGTCCTGTTAAATTAGAATTAAGCTGAGGTTATTACAGCCCCCTGCCTTTCTTGGTATTATTCCCTTTCAGTTTAGCTTATCAGGAATACTTACTTTATTATATTACTGGGATCAGGCTTAGGTTTGGGCCAATATTTATAACCGGTCCTCCCTAGTCTCCTCCCTACATTGACGCCCCAGAGTGTGGTGAGAGTCTCTTAGCCAGTTGACTGACTCATATCTCCTCACACCCATAAAACGTTTTCTTTGTTATTTAGCTTACTAGTATTGTTGTTGTTGTTAATTACTTTTCTCATTTCCCATCTCTATTCTAGCTTTAATAAGATATCTGTGCTACTCATGTATCATACATCTCACCTTTTTTGGCTTGAATGTTCCTGCCACTCTCTGCATATACGTAAGCTCTCTATATTGTATTCTAATCATCCTCTGCCTCATTTATGTGTCCCTTCACACTCCAGTGATTATTCCCTTTCTTTAACACTAACAATATGAGTAACATACTTTTATGTACATGGAATGTGAAGGGACTTAATTCTCCTTATAAGCGGAAGCAAATTCTTTCACATCTCAAGAAACATAAAACACAAATTGCTTTCCTTCAAGAAACAAAATTATTAGCAGAGGATGTTCATAGACTTAAAAAAGATTGGGTCAGTCAGATCTACGAATCAATCATCCTATACCTCAAAAAAAAGAGGAGTTGCAATTCTTATTCATAAGAGTGTCAAATGGTCCCTTGTAAACTCCGTTTCCGATACTGACAACAGATGGGTGATGGTCAAACTGAATACCAACTCTGGTCCTCTTCTGGTTGTTAATGTCTATGCACCCAACTCTGATTCCCCAAAGTTTTTTCATAATGTACTTCAACATATTCTATCCTTTAACACTGATAATACACCAGTTATTCTTGGAGGGAATCTTAACTTAGCTTTAGAAGCCAGCATTGACAGAAGTAGCCTCACTACAGAGGCCCACCTTAGAAGTATTAAAGCTCTCTCATTACTAATGCAAGATGCTGGATTAGCTTTCTTCACCCCCGTGATCAAGAATTTACTTTTTACTCCTCTCTACATAAGACATACAGTAGAATTGATTACTGGTTAGCCTCTCCTGTTATAATGGCAAAAACTATTGATTCATTCATCTCTCCCATCATAATCTCAGACCATTCCCCTGTTAAATTGCAACTTTTGTGGGGCCCATTAGCACCTAAATCTTCTTACTGGCGGCTGGACCCTCTCCTTCTCAAGGATCCCAATTTCATACCCATGATCAACGCACAAATTCAGGACTTCCTCTTTCACAATACTCCAACCGAATCTTCTATGTCCTCTGTATGGGAAGCTCTTAAAGCTATGATTCGAGGGAATATTATGTTATGCTGCACATAGGAAAAGAGTAAGGGAACAACAGCTGGCTGACTTGGAAAAATCTCTTAAGGCTAAAGACAATTTATACTTTTCTTCTAATAAGCACCATCCTGATTCTCAACTTCATCTTGAAATTCTTCAATTTAGAGTTAAAATTAACAAATTAATTTCTCGTAAAACTGAACTGACCTTGTTTAAACTTAAATATAAGTTTTGGGAACACGGCAATAAAAATTGAAAACTCCTCTCTTACCAGCTCAAAGCACAACAAATGGAATGACACATCCTAAGCCTAAAAGATGAACAGGATACGATTCACTTCGACAACCCCTCTATAAACCGTATCATGAAAACCTTTTATCAAAAACTATACTGTAACACAAATCCTCCATCTACTTTACAAATTCAACAGTTTCTTAAATCATTACATCTTCCTCATCTTTCTACTCTTGAAACAAATTCTTTAGATGAACCCTTCTCGCTTCAGGAAATCCAGAAAGCTTTGCCTTCCTTGAAATCCGGCAAATCTCCTGGGGGTGATGGATTCCCTGTCGATTTCTATAAAATATTTTCTGACACCTTATGTCCCCTTCTTCTTAATGTTTATCAAGAAGCTTCCAGTACTGGAAAGCTTCCACCATCTTGCACCGAAGCAATCATAACTCTAATCCCTAAGAAAGAAAAAGACCCTAATTACCCTGCAAGTTACAGACCCATCTCTTTATTAAACACAGATGGGAAGATATTTGCTAAACTACTAACTTCTCGACTTGAATCCTTGATTCCCAAGCTAACTCATTGTTCTCAAGCTGGTTTTATTAAACGTAGATCTGGTTCTGATCACTTACATTCCTTATTTAATTTAATTCACAAAGCCAAATCCCTCAAGACACCAGCTGCAGCCATAGCTATTGATTTTGAAAAGGCCTTTGATTCCTTAAACTGGGACTACCTACATCAAGTTTTATCTTATTTCGATCTTTCTCATACCTTTTGCTCCTGGATCAAGCTATTGTATAAATCCCCCATTGCTAAAGAACTTACTAATTCCACCCTTTCCTCTTAATTTCATCTAGCAAGCGGAACTAGACAAGGCTGTCCCCTGTCACCTTCCCTGTTTATTTTAGCCATGGGACCCCTGACTGCTTGTTTATGTTAATCTTCTGGCATTATGGGCATACCTGTGAGCAATTCAAGATATGTTTCTCTCTCCTATGCACCTGACCTCTTAATCTTACTTGAAAACCTGAATGAGGCTGGGCCCCTGTTGGTTGATTTGCTTAATAATTTTACTAAAATTTCTGGCCTTGCTTTGAATTATGGCAAATCACAAACTATGCCCCTTAATGACCACTGTAAAACATTTATGAACATTCCTCTTGGATTCTGATGGTCACCATAGGGTATAACATATCTAGGAATCAAAATTACTAGTAACTTAGGGAAGATATGGGACATTAACTTTAACCCCTTATTTGATAACATCAAAACAATTCTGGGCAGATGGAAGCTTCTTAATCTCTCTTTCATGGGGAAAATTGCAGCCATTAAGATGTCCATTTCTCCCAAGATTCTTTACCTCTTTGCCAATATTCCTTTAGTCTTACCATCCTCCTTTTTTGCTAAAATTGATAAATTAATAGGTAACTTTATCTGGGATGGAAAACCACTGAGATTTAACTGCAACAAATTTCAATCACATTCGAAAAAGGGGGATTTGGACTCCCGTGCTTCAAAGGCTACCTCTGGGCTTTCCAAATGGCCCAAACCATTAAATGGTTTCAGAAACCCTCTCCTCACTCACCACTATGGGTTGCAATGGAATCCGCATTGTGCCCGGGAGAAGTTCCCACTTCCTTCATTTGTAATCCCATTTCCTCTAAACTAAAATCTCACCCGACTATAACATCCTCTGTTCTTTATTGGAAACTAACCCACAAATTCCTGAAATCCAATCCAACACCTTGGTTTTATGCTCCCTTATGGGGCAATCCACTACTCACTCTAGAAGATCACCCAATATTCTGTCATACATGGAGGAACAAAGGCATTTTCTTTCTCGGAGATATCTTGGACCAGAATTCACTCACTCTTAGATCATTCTCAGACTTGCAGGTCACATGGAAACTTCCTAAACAGGACTTCTGGAAATTTTTACAAATTCAGGCAGCTTATAACTCTCTCTCTAGTTTAGTGTATAGGCATACTCTTCTAAACCCATACATCTCGCACTGGACTAATTTATCAGTAAAATTAAATAGCTCCATTTACAAAGACATTATTGATAATCTACCTGATCAGTCTATACAGGACAAAAATAAATGGAGTACTCTTCTTAACTACAATATTTCAGATGCACAATGGAGTAATTGTTGAAGTATTGCACATAATACCTTTAAAGATGCCTGTAGTTCTTTAATACAAACTAAAATCCTACACCTTTGGTATAGAACCCCCCTCTGTGCTTCAACAAATGGGCCTATTAAATAATAATAATTGCTGGCGCTGCAATTTGGCCAACGGGGATCTACTTCATATCTTGTGGTCTTGCGCTCCATTAATAAGCCCTGGCATAAAGTCTGTTTACTTGCCTCCAGAGTAACAGGACAAAAATCTATCTTTTGACCCTAAGCTATTCCTTCTAGGCATCCTTATCCCCAGTAGCTCTCTCCTCTCACATGCACATTTTAGATGGCTAAACATAGTTTCTCTTCTACTCAAATGTCTGATTCTTATGAAATGGAAATCAACTCTGGTGCCTTCTCTTTCAGATGTTCTTTAAAGCCTCTCTCAGTATGCCTCTCTAGACTGATTATCTCATGTTACTCATAACCGACTCACTGTATATGACAGGTGTTCGCAGGATTACTTCAAGTACATGAACCTAGTTCTTCTAGACCCTAATTCTTAGGGATATTTAGCCCTCCTTCTTATTTTGCTATCAGATTAGGTTTTCTCGAAACTTTTGTGAACAGATTTCTCCTCTTTTTTTCCCTTCTTCCCTGTTTTCTCCCTCTCCCTTTCCCTTCTTCCTTGCTTTTTTCTCTCTTCTTTCTTTCTTTCCTTGCACACTTTTCTCTTATCTTCTCCTCTCCATTACTGAACATTGTTCATATTACCACATTTATAACTTTTTGCAATTTACTGAATGCCTTGCCATAGCCTGCCCTAGCATGTATTTCATACATGGTTATTATTGACTGCTCTCCACTTACATCCTGTCTAGGTTTGTGTTTTATTATCAATACATGTATATAAGGCTTCTCCAGAATGTTTACCCTAAATACTGTGTTTTGTTAACTGATATTTTATACCTTACATGGAGGATAGTCTTCTATTGTATAAAATGTATGCTTTCTTATATACTCGAATTTCAATAAAAAGATAAAGTGAAAAAAACTCACAACATACGGACTCTGTTTAAAAAAATGAACATCACAGCACATTACTGTGTGTCTGTGGAGCTGCATTAGGAGCTCTGCAGCACGTCTACTACATACATATTCTACCTAGCAACAGAGGACTATTGACTGTAAAGGAAGGATATCACACTTTGAAATCAATAAAAATGTATATTTTTTAACTTTTTGATATTTTTTTCTAATCCTTCACTTCCTGCCTGTTGCTTAATCACAGTAAACCAATCCCAGCTGTGGGTTATACTCATACCTCTCAACCTTTTGTCACTGAAATGAGAGACATGGACATTTTTGGACACTCAAAATGAGGGACAATGAGGGACACAGGCCTTCAGCATGGGGGTCACATCCTCAAACATGAAGACACAAGCTCAGAACAGTGTGAACACCATAATGCTTACTTGTACAAAGTTTAGTTTTGATTTAGTAGTTTAAAATATTAAGAATTTCTTCTGCTTTAAAGTCTTAATTTACAGCACATTCTCTACATGGGCAGCACCTTTTCTATGAGGGATGGATGAGGGACAGAGCAATTTTAAGGGGTAAAACCAGGGATGTCCTTCATAATGAGGGACAGTTGAAAGGTATGGTTATGCTGGGATTTATCCATTTCCAGTGTGATTTGGTCACTCAACCTGCAGCTTCGTGACCGGACCACACCAGGCATGGGTAAATCCCAGCATAACCCACACCCTCTTATGGTTTATTGCTTAAATCAGTCCCCCTCCCCAATCAACCTGACATATCTAGTCCCTAAGGGAATAAATATAAAAAAAACAACTGTCCCTCTCCCCCAGATTACATGACTGGTCTGGTATCCAACCCAACTTGTCAAGGAATAAAAAAGAGATATGTACCCCTCTGCCACCATGCTGCTGCTGCTGCTACCAGTGAATTTTGGTCTGTCCATGACTTCCAGCCTATAGCACACCAGTGTGGGAGACCATACCAAGAGACTGATAGCATGCACTTCCAAGACTGTAATCCCAGGTGCACATGATCCTGGCTCAGCCCCCAAACTCTCCCTCTCTGGCTGTCTTTCCTTCTCTGGTACTCAGTCTCAGCTCCGCATGCTCCCTGACATATACACAGCGTTCATACTGCCATGCATGCTTCAACCCAGCATGCTGAGTAGTGGAGCACATGCCCTGGAGCCACTACCATTGGCTGACAGTGCCTGATCAAAGGCAAAGTCTATAGCAAGAGGGTAGGTTTGGGTATCATCAATTTACCATCCTTCCCTCCCAAGGAATAACAAAAAAATCTGTCCCCCTACCCCCAACTAACTGACAGATGTGGTGCCCAACCCAGCCTTTAAAGAAAAAAACTGTCCCTCTCCTCCCAGCTGTGACAGGTCAAGTGCTTTACAAAGAACTGGAGTTAGATTCTTGTAGTGCAGGGATTGTAGAATATAATTATATTTTTTTATATAATGACTTTCATACACACTGTATCCCGATTCCCAAAGTGTTTTTACAAGGCACAGGAGTTTCATACTGGCAACACAGGGAATGTAGAAAAGAATGGAACAGAATTTTAGTGCCCAGCCTGACCTGATAGGGACCAAAAAAAACAACTTATGGCCTTCCACCCCAGCAACCTGACTGGTCTAGTGACCAGCTCAGCCCCTCAGGGAATAAAAAAATCTGTCGCCTTTCCTCAACTACCTGATGGTCCAATGCCCAACCCAACCTATCAGGGGAGAAAACAAATCTACCCCTACCCTAACTACCTGACTGATCCAGTGCCCAACCTAACCATCAGGGAATTAAAGAAAATCTGACCCTCTCTCTTAAACTACCTGATGGTTCTAGTATGCAACCCAACCTGTGAGGAATACAAAAATATTTCTACCCCCTCCCAACAACCTGACAAATCCAGTGACCAATGTGGTCTATCATCGAACAAAAAAATTTGTCCCCTCTCACAAAGTGCCTGACAGGTCCAGTGCCTCAACAGGCCCATAAGGGAGTTAAACAAACTGTTTACCTCCCCAACAACCTGACAAGTCTAGTGCCAAACCTGGCCCATCAGGAAATAAAAAAAAAAAACAACTCCCCCAACAACCAGGCAGGTCTGCTGCCCAATCCCACCTGCAAGGGAATAAAACAAAATCTGTCTGTTTCTCCCCTCAACTATCTGATCTGTCTGGTGCCAAACCTGGCCCATCAGGAAATTAAAAAACCCTCCCCTCCCTTCAACTACTTGATGGGTCTCATGCCCAAACTAGCCCATGTATTAAGCCAAAGAGAGTTAAAGAGGAGCAGCAGGAACGCGGTGAGTGGAAGGTGGAATAGGCAGAGTACTAAAACACTGCTCTCCCCATGCCCATCCCCTTATTTATTTATTTATGTATTTATTTATTTATTTAAAATTGGTGGCCGGGAAAGGCACACTGAGCTGAGGCTCATTTCCAGGTGTGACCCGGATACAAGGTGTACACTGAGAGCTAAACAGAAAAAAAATACAAGACGTTCTTGTTACAGATGTAAAGTACAACAGCAGTGTGCATGACAGCGCAGTTACAGTAATTTCTGAGTAGACAAGGGATGCATCATCTAGGACTTTCATGTCTAGTGAATTGCTTAATTTACATAAGTCAGTAGTTTGTATATGCAGTTTTGGATTGGAAACATGATAGAATGGACTAGTACTGAGATAGGACAGTGAGTACTTGGGAGCTGTCTGCAGCTGGAGATTACCATGTGGACCAGCCATAGAAGGCTAGACCTGAGTCAGGGAGAGACCCTGAAAGCAACTGGGACAAGGGGGGGGGGAGCCTGAGTAGTAGCTTAACAGCTGCGAGGGAAAGGGCCTGATAGAGGTTGGGGGATTGTTGCAGAGGAGGAGGCAGTAGGAAAAGGCTGTCTGACCGAGGCGGACAGGGGGCATGTGAGTTGGAAAATAAGTGTGCCTCTGTGGTGGAGCGGGTAGCCAGAGTAACTGGTTGGTGAGAGGCGGGAGGAGAGATAGGGCGGTAAGGAGCCTAGCCAGTAATTAGCTAAGAGGGAGGTAGTCTATATGGTCCTCCTATGCGAGAGTGGGGTCAAGGATAGGGAATAGTAGAGGAGGCAGTGGTGAGTAAGTGGGGGAGAGGCTGTAGCGAACTGACAGAAGGCATTGAGAAGGATGTTGAGTTTTGAGAGGGATGAGGCTGGGGCAGAACCTAGGTCACAGTAAGGGGTTCAAACACTGCATGGGAGACTTGGGGCTGCTGCACTGCTGCCGCTACCAGCTTGGTCATCCATCTCTGCCTCTTGTGGCTCACAGCTCACTAACAAGGGAGACTGAACTGAATGACACCCATGGTTTTCACTTCTGAGGTTGTAACCCCAAGTGCATGTGATCTCGGCTCCACCATACCACTCTACCTCTCCCACTCTATCCTTCTCTCAGCGCTTAATCTCAGCTCTGCATTCATCCCAACTCACACACATATGAATCACATTGCCATGTGCCATACATGCTTTAACCCATCCTAATGTACAGCAGAATGGTTCAGTGCCCAACCTGGCCTGTCAGGGGATAAAAAATCTGTCCCCTCCAGCAAACTACCTGATGGATCCACTGCCCAACCCAGCTCATCAGGGAATAAAAACAAATTTGGCCCCATCCCCCCAACTACCTAATGGGTTTGGTGCCCAACACATTCTGTTAGAGATTAAAAAAACTCTCCCTTCTCCTCCATTCAAATACCTGATGACTCTATGGCCAAACACCGGACCATAAGGGAATAAAAAAGAATCTTTCCCCCTCCACTCAACAACTTCACGAATCCCAAGTCCCACCCAGCCTTCGGGAAATGAAAAAATCTGTCTGCCGCCCTCAAACTACCTGACAGGTCTGATACTAAAATTTCTGATCCCTCCATTGCCATCCCAAGCTATTCCCTGGTGAGGCAGGATAAGGCAGGTAGGGGAGGTGGAGTGACCATGTATATCCAGTCCTCTCTCCAATACACTACCATTCTCTTGTCTGCCTTACCCTCCACTTACGAAGCCCTGGTAGTAAATATTGCCCTGCCTTTCTCCTCCCATATCTTTATTGCTTGTATCTACTGTCACCCAGGTATCAAACCCTCTGAATCTATTGACCTCATCACCTCTATAGCTTCTGTCTCACACAAAGGTCAGCTTTATGTATTAGGTGATGTAAATCTAAACTGGCTGTCATCAACCACTTCCAAGACACGAAGTGATATCTCAGCTCTAAATTTCTCCAAACACATCCACTAGCCTACATGACAAAATCACAAAGCCCAAAACCACTTTCTGTTAGACTGCGTTCTCACCTCCCACCCTCACTGAATCATCAAGTCTGGCATCCTTCCGAGTGCCTTCAGTGATTACCACCCTATCTTCTTGGTCAAGAAGGTCCACGGACCTAAACCACCACATAAAATCCTGCAACTCCGCTCTTTCAGTTCCCTTGACTTAAACCCTCTCCTCAATGATGTATCCAATTCTGATTGGTCTGTAATTGCATCCACCACTTCCATCGACCAAGCCCTCACTTACTTCAAAGACAGATTTATAGTTACTTGAGACTTCCATGCCCCATTCAAACACACTAGAGTCTGAGGTATCCATCATCCCTGGATCACCCCTGAATTAATGACCTGCCTCAGGGAGCAAGATAAAGCATGGAGGAAACACAAGGCCTTTCAGCTCCCATCAGCCCTTACTAACAATTCACAGGCTAAGAAACGCTTGTACTAAAGCAATCAGACTTGCCAAGTGTGAATATTTTAAATCCTCTTTCCTCAATAACATAAACTCCCTCCAAATTTGGGAAAGTAGTCCACTCACTATTCTCCCCCTCATATCCCCCACCATCCATGCTTTTATTCATTTATTTATTTAGCTTTTGTTGACCGGGTAAGTGCACTAGACAAATCCTGCCTATTTTCAGGCACGACCCGGGGGAGGGGGATACAGATGAATGCCAACTGACCTTGAACCAGATTAAGCTGTTGGTGGAATTTTTTTAGTGAATGAGGGAAATTTGGCCAGGACACCGGGGAAATTCCTCTACTCTTTTCGATAAGTGCCATGGGATCTTTAACATCCACCTGAACTACCACCAATCCAGGCAGATGGGACCTCGGTTTAACGTCTCATCCGAAAGACGGCACCTCAGAAATGCAGCACCCCTCTTATGCTGCATTACAGTGTCAGTACTGGGATATTAACCCAAGTGCCAGATGTGGGAACTGAACCCACAGCCCTCTGATCTCCCGGCCTCAGAGGCGAGTGTGCTACCTACTGAGCCACTGACATGCTTAATATAAACAACACACTAGAGTCTGAACCTTGCATAGTGACTCACAAGTTCAACTCCTACTACACCTTCTGTGCCTCAACCCTTCTAAAATCCCTCCCTTCAAACCTCTCCTTCACTCATTCTCCCTTTCCTATCACTCAACCCCCTGTTTCTCATTCTGTCCTATCTCCCCTGAGGAGACACTAATGGCCCTCCTCTCTCTCAATCCTTCCAAAGGCTCCTCTCTGGATGACCTTAACCCTAAACTTCTCTACCTCTCAGCCCCAGCTATTGCCTTCCCTCTCTCTAATTCTAAATCTCTCCTTTACATCCTCCTCCATCCCTATGCCTTGGAAACATGTGGAGATCTTCCTTCTCCCTAAGGGTGGCAATCTTTCCTCCCCTGTGAACTATCACTCAATATCTCTCCTCTCCAACCTTGCTAAGCTCCAAGAACACCTGGTCCTCTCTCAACTGACCACTTTTCTTGCTGACTCCTCCTTCACTCCATTCCAATCTGGTTTTCGGAAGAACCACTCCACTAACACCTCCCTCCTTAGGCTCACTGATTCCATCCCTACCAGGATGGACAATGGCCTCACCACCTCTGCCATCTTTGTCGACCTCGCCAAGGCTTTCGACACAGTCTTCCATAACCTACTTTTTGACTCCCTTACATAGAAACATAGAAGTTGATGGTAGATAAGGACCGCAAGGCCCATCCAGTATGCCCATTTTTTCTACCTTATGAATGTGTCATAGGCCTGTACTCTGTCAATGGCCTATCTATTCACACTCATCTGTATTGCTCCCTTATGCCTGTCCCATGCCAGTTTGAAGCCCGGCATTGTATTCATATCCACCACTTCCTGAGATAGGCCGTTCCATGCATCTACCACCCTTTCTGTGAAAAAGAACTTCCTCATTTTACCCCTCAATCGGTCTCCCTCTAATCTCATGCTATACCCTCTTGTCCTGCTATTTTTCTTATATTGAAACATGTTAGACTCTTTCACCTTGTTAGTGCCCTTAAGATGTTTGAATGTTTTGATCATATCACCTCTCTCCCTCCTTTGTTCTAGGGTATACATATTGAGCTCTGTTAATCTATCTTCATATGTTTTTTGATGCAGTCCCTGCACCATTTTGGATGCCCTTCTCTGAACTACCTCCATTTTGTTAATGTCCTTGTGCAGATGCAGCCTCCAGTACTGCACGCAGTACTCCATGTCATGGGGTGTTAAATGACGTTCACAGGAGACAGCATACAGTATAAGGTACAACATACCTAACAGGTATGATTTTTATTGAAAACAAAATTAAAGAAATATTAAATGACAAAGGAATAACTTTCAACAACAAAATAAGCAAAAGAAATCAAAAAGCACTGCTTGGCTAGGACATACAGGACTATCTTGCCACTATCAATCTGTGCCTGACCTCTCTTCAGAGATCTCCCTGGGAGAACCAAATAGGTCTTCTCCCAATGACTGTCTAACCTGGGAGTCTCAGCCAAGCCTTAATATAGGTCTATAACCCCTCCTCTAGACTGAAAGCCCTCCCATTAATTAAGTAATAACAGCATTATTTCACACAGAACATACACATTCCAAAATATGATTGTAGCCCCTTACATCTCTATGTGAATAATCAGTGAAGGTTTCTTGCATTTAAAGTCTAACAGTTTAAATGGCTTAATTTTGTTCATTATCTAAGATGTGGGCTACATTATCTGAAACTCCACCCAGATAGACAGGGGAGGAGCTTCACTAACTGAATAAAGGCAGCAACTATTGAGCCGCACTCTCCCTATACAGACACACCTTTAGTTGCAGGGTGTGTTTACTATCTGGTTACCCTTGAATGTGGTGAACAGCAGGTAAGGAGTCTTGTTTACAACAAATATACGTTTCTACTGCATTCATTTACAGGGGCACCGATTTTCTACCTAAAGTAAAGAGGCAGGCTGAAAAAACAAAGGGTTCATAAACGAACCGCTTTTGTTTTGCTACACTAATTCCTGGCTGTATGCTTAGTTAGTTAATGTATGCGCACCTACTCTGACATCTCCCTGCAGCAATAGAGCAAGCCGAGGTAAAACAAGCAAGTCCATAAACGGACCTGCTGCATGGAAATGCCACTACTAAGTATTAGGTTACAAAGCGTATTCAGCTTTTGCTTGTAACCGGGTCGGGGGGGGGGTACAAACAGGACGGGAAAGAAAACAGCACTTTGCTCCAAACAGGGTCCTGCACTTGTAGCGAGAGGGAAAAATACACAGGAATAGTGACTAATAGCTAATACACATTATTACTGCGTAGCCATCGGGAAAATACCCCCGCAAGGAAAATATTCTAAAACAATGAGGGTTTTGTGCGGGTTTTCAAATGGACTGCCAGTCCGTCACAGGAGATAACAGCAGCACTAATGCAGTCTTCTTTAAGGTACCACACTACATCTTCATACTGCAATAAAATACGATTTAATCATACCCAACAGTGTCAAAGGTCCTGAAGCCAGAAAGAAGGTGTCCCCATTTAGCGAGTGGCCAACATGCTATAATAGGATTACAGCAAAGTTAAAGGCATAGAGGAAAAAGGAAAGAAGGGGCAGATGAAAGATGCTGTTGCAGAACAGACTGGGGGGGGAGAAAGAGAAATAAATATAACAAGGCTGTTAAAAGATAAATGACAAAGTCTTCAGGTTCTGAACTGCATGGCATGATTAAAAACATAACACAAAGAAGGGGGGGGCACCGCCATACTCCAGATGGGGCCTAACCAGTGTTTTGCAAAGTGGGATTATTACCTCCCTCTTACAACTTGCAATACCCCTACTAATACACCCCAACATCCCTCTAGCCTTACCTGCTGCTTCAGTGGTCTGCTAGGATGATTTCAGGTCATCTGTGATGATGATGCCCAAATCTCTTTCTTCCACTGTGATTGCCAGCAACTCTCCTCCCAACCTATAGGTGGTTTCAGGGTTTCTCTTCCCTGTGTGTGTGAATTTGTTCTTCTTTGCATTATACTCCAGTTGCCACTCTTCCAACCATTTTGCCAGTTTATCCAGATCTCTTCTCATTCTGCCCACCCCATCTGGATCATCTACTCTGTTGCTGATCTTGGTGTCATTTGCAAACAGACAAACCTTACCCTCCAGTCCATCTGCAATGTCACTGATGAAGATGTTGAAGAGGCTGCTGGTTTGTCTACTCCTGCTCTTACCTGGTTTAGAGCTTACCTCACAGGCAGGACACAATCAGTCAGGATTCAGAATGCAATCTCTCCACCCCTCCCAATCCCCACAGGAGTCCCACAGAGCTCTGTGCTTGGCTCCATCCCTTTCTCCGTCTTCCTCAATGATTTTCCCTCAGCCTGCTCCCCCTCCTCTTGAATTCATATGTATGCCGATGACACCATCTTGTTCACTTCTAGGAAAACCACCACTGATGTAGCAACCACTCTACAACATGACTTCCACCAGGTTCAGCTCTGGTTTGCCTCACATCAACTATTGCTAAATGCCAAAAAGACAGTCTCCATGACCTTCGGCACTAAGCAGAGACTCTCTAGGCTCCACCCAGTACCCTCTTTCTACACCCTTGATGGGACCATCATTGAGGAGATCCCCTCTTTCAGATATCTTGTGATTGGCTGGACCAACACTTCAGCTTCTCTGGCCACATTGACACCATTCTGAAAAACTGTGCCGCAAGCTTGGAGCCCTTTACAAGAACCATAGATGCATCCCTCCTATGGCCCAGTGAGAACTTGTCCATAAGATGATCCTTCCCATTTTTGGCTACTATGATGTAGTCTATGGTACCACTCCCGTATCTTCCCTTACCAGATTCGGACTCTTTTTTCAAGTCCTTCTGTCAAATTGTTCTTGATGCCCCCTCTCGAACCCATCATTGTGACCTTTACTCAGCCCTGTCCTTCCCCTCACTTGCTAACAGATGCCTGGCTCACTGTGCTAAGCTAACTTCCAAACATTGGCTTGGTGTACTTCCTTCCTACCTCTCATGCTCCTCCTCCCCCCACCTTCCTCCCACTCCCTCAGATCCTCCAATACTTGTACCCTGATAGTCCACAGCAGTACCTGCCTCATTAGCCAATCGGGCTTCTCCCATCGCTTTCCCAAAACCTGGAACTCCTCCTCCTCCCACTCCCTTGCTTCTGCTTACATAACTTTCTGTCTGCTAGCTGCTCCTGCTACAATCCCACTTAACTTGTTCCACTATGAGCCTGCTTCAGCTTCACGCCCACCCCTTTCCTGCAAAAGCTTCCCCCACATCCTCCCCCAGCACCCCTTCCTTTACACCTTACTCCCACTCCCCTGTTCCCTCCTCTGTACACCAGCTTACCCTCACTACCCACTGACCGTTGCTTGGCCTAGGCCCCTGCCAAGGTTCTCTGCATCCTGGAGGGGTCCAGAACCTAGGCAAATACCTACCTCACCTCCTGATCTCACCCCATTCTTTTCTGAAAGGGCTGGGTCTTGGCCCCTGTTCTCTCCCACCTCACTCTCTCTTGGTCCTTCTGAAGCCTACTCCCATCACTGTCTACTTCCCTCCTGTCATGCTCTACCTCTGCTGCCTTCAACCTGCTTCCCTCCTGTCATGCTCCACCTCTACCTTGTGCAGGCAGGGTCCACTGCATACTGGAGAAGCCAGACTCCAGCAGACCCTTCTCTTCCCCCTCTCTTCCTTCCAGACATGCTCTGACTCCCACTGCCTACAACCTGCTTCCCTCCTATTTATGCTTGGCATCCGCCTGCTGCAGGCAGGGTCGCTAGCATTCTGGAGGGGTCAGCCCCTGGCAGACCCTTCTCCTCTATCCCTTGCCTTCCCCTTCTCCAAATCCCCCCTTTGCATCCCCCCTGCTCTCAGCCTATATAACACCCACCCACCTCCCCTAGCCATATTTATTGGCTAACCCCCAATCTCTAATGCACTTATAGTCAACCTTGCACTTTTGTTACACCTTGCAAATTTTGTTCTGTCTGTGTCTCTCCTCATAGTCTTGCCCTAGTTCAACCTCCTTGTATTCTGTCCAGCCATTTTCTAACTACAAAGCTATATCCCACCAAGTGTTTGCCAAAGATATTTGTGCTATCGTATCTATCTAGTTCAAGACTGTTAGCATTGTATCCATCTAGTTCATACCCATTAGCATTCCTCCTTTTCAGTACTTCTGTATAGTCTGCTCACTTTATTGAATGTAATCAAATTGTATATCTATATCGTGTACTAAATCTTTGTATACTATCCTCATGGTCCCCTACCTCCCAGGTTGCACTGGGAAATTAGCAACTTGTTGCTCAGCGTGCCTTCCTGGTGAAACATTTCAATACATATATGCATAAATAAATAAATAAATAAAATGCCCAACCTTGCCCATCAGGAATGAAAAATGTCTGACCCTCTCCCCAACAACCTGGTGTGTCTAGTACCCAACCCAGCCTGTAAGGGTGGAAAAAATGTGTCCCTCTCCCCCCACCTATCTGACAAGTCCAGTGTCCCACTTGGAGCATCAGAGATTGAAAAAAACGGTCCTTTGGAAGGGGTGGGCTATAAGTGAGTTTGGTGCCAGGGGATGGAACTAATTGCCTGGTGTTGGGTGGACTTGATTCACTGTGTACAATGTAGGGAGCATTACATAAAAGCAGTGCCGCTGCGTTAAAGCCCTTCTTATGGGCACCCTATACAAAAAAATGTTTAAAACTGACATTAGATGTGGTCATCATATAAATAACATTATAGCGGTGAGACTGGTGAGACAGTAAAGCCTGCTACAAATATAAAGTTAACATAAAAAAGACCAGCCTTGTTGGCACCAGGCAGATCTTATTTTTATTTTTCACTAACATTCTCCCTTGAAATATTATTGTTTACTAAAAATCCCATCTCTGCCTCCTCTGCGGTATAAAAATTAAAAATTTTCTATACATTTTTAAAAAGTTCTCTGAAGACCACTGTTTATTCATAAAATCCTGCTGTGGTATAATTTGAGAAACACTAGCCAAACAATTATAGCACTTCAGCAGGGGACTGTGAGACAGGAATCCTGATGTATACCACTAGTTATAATCCCACTATTTCTTTTTGCTGTCCCAAATTGTCCAATCTTTCATGGATTTTGCCTACGAAAGCATCACAAGATAATAACTTGGTTACAATGACTGAACTTATAATATCTTCAAGAAATGTTATTGACCCTTGCTGTGCCATGGACTTCTATACACATCCTCAGTCCCTAGACCTTCTCTACTAGCAGCCTAATGAATTCTTATAACATGTTGTACCTCAGTTAATAATATTTTAAGCTGTTTCTCTGGCAGCATTTTCCTCACTTTCTTTCAAACCATTTCTCAGATGAGGTGTTTAAACAAGGTCCCATCTATCTGCCCAGCCTAGTGATTGTTTAGGTAGATGTTAGATGTTAGATGGCAACTCTTAAAAGGGGATTCACCCAGTCGCCAGGCATGATGTCTCCCATTTATTAATTTATTAACCTGGTGCATTATCAGTTCTGTCCACAACTGGGCATGAACAATGGAGAACTATTGTGTAGTGTGCTGACACAGAATGGCTGTTGTTTTGCACCCCAGAGGTGGCTACATATGAGTGATTTGTCATAGTGTGTTTGTTGGTTGACTTGGAATGGGGGGTAGGAAATACATTGCTGTTTTCAGCCTTGTTTGTAGGGGCAGTAATAGAACTATACTAATACATATTAAACCAGGTTAATTTGTTGGTAAATTATGGATTTGGGCATTACCTGTTTGCCTTATTGTATTGGGCAGTGGTCCTAATGCTTTCACTTATACCCAAGCCTCTTTCCACTGAGATCTGTTCTGTTCTGATCCCTCCATCCAATACTGTGTTTCAGATTCTTCCTCCCCCTGTGTATGACTTTGCACTTTTTAGCATTAAGTTTGAGTTGTCAGATTACTGTTATTGTATTCAATGTTTTCTGCTCTTGCTTTTCATCTCTCACCTGTGAATATCTTTATCCTTTCATCTAATGTCTTCTTATTTATTTAACTGACTACCTGACTGTCATCAAATTCCATAATGTTGAAGCTCCCTTATAGCTAGTGTTGTATATACAATGTACAATGATCATACATTATATAGTTTTGTGTAATTATATTCTGTAGCTTGTTTTATACTTTTAGTACGAAAGATGCTGGTGCAGAAATGATGCGGGTCACCCTGGAAAAGAGGAAAGGGATCAGCTAAACTTCCTAGCAATTAATGTATGGGCTATTCCTCATATAATAACCTTACTGCTTGCAGTATTACATTTAGTATATTGTCACCGCAGAGACTCGCCTACCGTGAAGACCACCACAGCGCCAGAAATTGGGCAAAATCCGCCCATCGCTGTGGTGCTCCATGTGGCGATCAGGACTGCTTTGCTGGGTAATTGCTCCCCCCCCAGTCCAACTCCAACTCGGAGTTAGAATCCTAGAGACTGGGGAGTGTTTGGGGGCACAGCCCCCCGATTCTGAGCACTGACATCCCGTGGCTATAATGCCGACAGTCAGCATTGTAGCTGTCATAGTAGGGGATGTCAGCGCTAGCGCTGTCGAAGTGCTATAGGTAAATCATTACATTTCTAATGTGTTGTCTCTCCCCCTTTCTCCTTCTCTTTGTCCTTTACTCTTTTTCTTCTTTACTTCCCTTTATGGACATCTTCTACAAGTTATACCACTCTTCATATTTCTCTGCCTTTTTTACTCGATATAGAGCACCATATAAATGGCTATTTGACTACAGAGATTATAACTAGACCTTTCTATATTGCCTTGCTCATTGGTTAAGCTCTAAGGTAAACTTCTGAATGTTCTACCTTATCATAATTAATGTTATATTATTAGTATACCTTATAACACAATATGTAGAATCCAACCTATGCTATTTAAGCTATTGTGCATCTTAAGATGCTGTTACTGATGTACAACTGTGTCAATTCATACTGACCATCCATAAATGGAAGGTGTTGTTCTCCTTTTCTATTATACTAATAAAAAGACTAGATACAAAAAAAAAAGGGGAAAGGGGCAGTTCTTAGCACAGGGGTGGTCTACAGGTCTCCATCACAGGGGGGAGAAATGGGTAAGGAAATGTTGGTAGCAATTCATAAGATGGCTCAAAAGGAAGGTGTTAATAGTGGGAGACTTCAATCTGCCAGACATGGATTGGAGCCTCCGCGCTGGAGCAATGACCAGGAGTAGAGACATTTGGGACTCCCTGCAAGGGGGGGTATTCCTCAGGCAACTGCTTAAAGAACACACTCATGAGGGGGCATTGTTGGACCTAATACTGACAAACAGGGACATCACTGCTGACATCAGAGTGGGGACCACCTGGGGACTAGTGATCACTAGGTGGTGTGGTTTAACCTAAGAACGGGGCCAGACTCAAACTGCATGAGGACTAGGGTCCAGGACTTCAAGAGGGCCAATTTTAAGAAAATGGGAGAATGTCTTAGTGATGCCCCTGGCAGGGATAGGGAAACTAAAGAGAGTAGAGGAACAGTGAGCTACAAAAAGAGAGGGAAATGAAAAGCTACTAAGCTCTGTGTCAAGCAGGTCAGCAAGGGCAGGAAAAGAAAGGAGCCACTATGGTTCTCTAGAGAGGTAGCAGGATATGTAAGAGCAAAAAAAAACTGGCCTTCAGAAAATACAAATGAACACAGAAGGAGGAGGGTAGGGAGAGTTACCAGGAGAAACAAAGGGAGGCAGGGAAGGCAATTAGGAGCACAAAAGCGAAAACAGGAAAATACAGCCAAATCAGTAAAAGGGGAGGATAAAGCATTTTTTACATACATTAATGAAAAGAGGAAGTCCAAGGGAGGGATAGTAAGACTGAAAGTGGAAGCTGGGGGGGATTCTGTAGAAGAGGACCACCCAAAAGCAGGAATACAAAACAAATACTTTTGTTCAGTATTCACAGAGGAGGGGTGTGGAAAACGGGCCTTTGTTACAAGACAAGAGCATAAAGGGTAGGGAGGTGGACACTAGCCTTTTCACAGTGGAAAGAGTCCAAAAGGAGTTGTCAAAGTTAAATGTAGACAAGGCAATGAGTCCAGACATGGTGCACCCCTGGTTGCTGAGGGAGCTCAGGGAGGAGCTGGCTGCACCTCTGACAGCCCTGTTCAACCTGGGATACCAGTGGGCTGGAGGAAGGTAGACGTACTGTAGTCCCACTCTACAAAAATGGAAATAGGGAGGAGGTGGGAAATTACAGGCCTGTCAGCCTGACTTCGGTAGTTGGCAAAGTAATGGAGTCACTACTGAAGGAAAGGATCAGAGAATACCTTGTTACCAGCCATCCACAGGGTCTACGGCAACATGGATTCATAGGGGGGGAGGTCCTGCCAGACAATCCTGATGGAGTTTTTTGACTGGGTAACAAAGGAAGTGGACCAGGGAGTGGCGGTCGACGTGATGATGAGGGATTGCTCCCTCGAAGCCCCGGGAACTTGTTTGCTAATGTGGAAGCTTGAATAAATAATAAGCAATTCTTGAGCCTTGTGTGCAGTGCTGCTTTTTGTGTTCTTGACTGTATCCTGGCTTCTTTGTGGTTGGTCCACATTTTGCCATTAGCGCACCAGATCCTGTGTGTCTGCTCTAGGGGCAGTTGACGTGGCTTGTCTGGATTTCAGCAATGCCTTTGACACCATTCCACATAGAAAGTTGAGTTGCCTAGCAGTAGGTCCTAAAATAGTAAAATGGTTGGACAGCTGGCTTAGTGGTAGGAGCCAAAGAGTGGTGGTAAATGGGGTACACTCTGGGGAAGGCAAGGTGACTAGCAGGATACTGCAGGGATCAGTATTAGGCCCAGTCCTCTTCAATATCTTTATTAGTGACATTGCAGAAGGACTGGAGGGGAAGGTATGCCTGTTTGCAGATGACTCAAAATCTGCAATAGAGTAGGTACACCGTTGGGGGGGGGGGGGTTGAAAGAATGAGGAGGATCTAAAGAAGTTAGAAGAAGCAGCTAAGATTCAACAGAAAAAGTGCAAATCATGCACTTAGGGCATAAAAACCTGGGTGCAACATATCAGTTCGGGACAGAGGGAGCATTGGCAGTCACAAAACAGGAAAGAGACCTGGAGGTTATCATTTATGATGACCTGAAGGTAGCTAAACAGTGTGACAAGGCAGTGGGGAAGGCTAGCGTAATGCCCACATACATAGGGAGAGGTATCATCAGCAGAAAGGAGATAATAATACCCTTGTATAGATCGTTGGTAAGACCCCACATCGAGTACTGTGTACTGTTCTGGAAGCCCCATCTCCAAAAGGACATAGGTTGGAGATGGTGCAAAGGAGGTCAACCAAAATGGTGCAGGGCCTTTATCAGAAACCCTATGAAGAAAGGATTTAGGATTTAAATAAGGGGCCAGATTTTCAGTCCGGTGAAACAGATGCAAGGGACTTGAGTCTAAGGTGTTTGACACAAGTTGTGATTTGCATCACAGTTTACATCAAATGTGATTTTATAACGTGGACTGCGTCTGTTTCAGACACAGCTGAGTCAAAGCCCACTTGCACCAGGGTTGCATCCAGCAACCCAGTGAGGCAGGTCACAAGTGGGCTTGTATCATGACGTTGGCTGCCACATCCCCTTTTTTGTATTTTCTAAGCCCCACCATGGACACAGTAGGGGGCACCACTTAGACCAGCCAGGAGGTGGTCTAAGTGGTTGTGTCATCTGGAGTTGGGAAGGTGTGAACAATGGTGTAGAGTACAGGCAGGGGAGGAGCCCTGGGAGTGTTGGTGCACAGCTGTCTGCAGCCTTAGTGGCATGGCACCCAGTGGGGTGGTCCTGCAGTGAAAGTGTGACAAGCATGCTGGTAATATAGCACACAAGTGCCCTGGTAGTGTAGCCCCCGCCCCCATTCCCGACACTTAGGCATCAGCCCTGGTGGTATAGTGGGTCACCCCCCTGCAATCCTTGATCTCCCCCAAGAATACTGCAGGCAGTGGCCCTGTGGTATAGAGCCCTCCCCCATCCCCGATCTCCAGAGAAAGAACAAAAAAAAGAACACTGGCCAGACACCCTTGTGGTCTAATGGCCCCCTCCCTCCCAACTCTGCCAGGTGTTGGTCACCCACCTTGCACCCCCCATCCCCAGCCTGCTTCTGCGACTGGCACTTCCCTCCACACACCACCAGGTCCAGCCACAGAATATGATTGCATGGACCATGTAAGTGAACAGTACGCTTACGCAGTCCATATGATCGCATTCTGTGGTTGGCCATGGTGGTGTGCAGAGGGATGTGCTGGTCACTGAAGCAGATAGGAGATGAGGGGAGTGGAGTGGGTGATCAGTGCTTGGTGGTGTAGGGAGGGAGGGGGGCCACTAGACCACTAGGTAATGAGCTGGGACTGTTTCTGGACATGTCATGGGTGTGGACGTGGAAGGACCTGGCCCAGAGCCTCTTGTGTGTATGCAACACAAGACATAGTGGGGCTAGTTGGGGGTTGGGGGAGCACTATACCACCACTGCACTTGCAGGGATTGGCGGAGGTTCCAATAAGCCTGGCAAGGTAGGGACAACACCATGATGGCATGGGCACCCAGAATGTACAGGCACACTGCCATATGGTGGACACACACCCAGTGCAACATCCTTGCAGGACTGACCCTTTTGTGCCCGGTACCAGGCTTGGTACTCCTTGGGGCACCGCAGTTGCCCCCGTACTTTAATCCCGGGATGCGTCCCTGGCCCTGTGCCACACATTCTCATTATGCCACTGTCCCTGGTGCAGGACCGCATATTACGGCTATTACAGAATGTTTGCAGCAAGTGGCAAACTTTCTGGAATAGTGACTTTTGTGTTTGCCACAACTGCGTCAGATGCAGCCCCCTGCTTGGCCATAGTTTGCGTCCAATGCAGGCAACTTCTAAAATTGTGCCTGTGTACTCCTTAGAAGACAGGAGGGAATGGGTGGATATGATGGAGATATTCAAATGCCTCACAGGAATAAACAAGGTACAATAAGGGAGCATTTTCCAAAGAAAAAGATGCTCAATGACAAAGGTCACAATATGAAGCTGGAGGGAGGAGGCTCAAGGAAAAATCAGGAAGTACTTCTTAATGGAAAGGGTGGTGGATGCTTAAAACAGACTCCCAGCAGAAGTGGTGGGGCTAGAAAGGTCACAGGATTTAAGAATGTATGGGGTAGACACAAAGGAATATTAGAAACAAGAGGGAAGGGTGTAAGCTGGAGTCCAAGTAAGGTCTCCTGTGGCTCTATAGGTAGGAAATTTAGGGCAGACTAGGTAGGCCAAGTAGTCATAATCTGCTGACAAAGTCTATGTTCCTATGTTTCTATGTTATGGAATATTGCATGGAGGACAGTATGTTATGATACTTGTTATACACCTGAGGTGTGTAATGCCACTTAAACCATGAGAGTAGAGCTCAAGCGGTTTAAAAAGGCATTGTACACAGAGGGTGTGAAAAAGTTTCTATGCGCCCCATGTTTTATTTTTACAGCTGCTGGTTTTTAAACTGGCAGAGCTCCAAAATCAGTGTAAGATTTTGAAGCCGTGCACTCTTAAAGTTCTGTGAGGAGAATTACAGCCCAGTTTTGGGGTTGTAAAAACCCTTAACCAGGGATTATATGAAAATAAATTGTACAGTATTGTATTGTGTTGTGTTGTAGTGTATTGTACTGTATTGTATTACAATGTATGGTAGAACATTGTTATAGGTAGAAATCTACCTTTTTATAACAACGTTTTACTATCGATGTGACCTCACGATGTTGTTAACCCATCGATGGTGTGTCACATCGATGGGTTAACAACCGGAAACAGTCTGGGCATGGGCACAAATGGATTGGACGGCCTTGAAATGGCTGCGTGGTGAGGGCAGAGTAGTGGCAACATAAAAAAAACTGCAGTAAGGAACTGCTTTCTTTTGTAAAAAAATGAAATTCTACCATACACTATAAAATATAATGTATGGTACAACAATAGTTAACCATTTTTTTAACTCATCTCGAGGTTGCCATGGCAACCTAAACCTCTCGAGCTTGGCTCTTGAAGTTTACATGGTCGCCCTGGCAACCTCTCAATGGTTAACAAACCGGTTAACCATCGATGACCATATATTATCCTCTATATACTGTACTGTACTGTAATAACTGGCTCTTGTTTTTCCCTAAGGGAAACCCATTGCATAATTTACCATTTTAAAGGAATGTTTATAATGGCAAACATGCACCAGGTTTCCCCTCTTCTGCACATGCACCAGCCACCACTGTTCCCTCTCTCATCGCCGATGCCAGGGCTTACTGTTGGACACTTCACCGCCATGACAATTCGGCAGTAAGTCACCATAAAATAATACCTGGCTAAAAATACTTCACCAGGGCTAATTTGAAAAAAAAGTAAAAATGGGAAACTTTCTTTCAAGCAGGGCATCAGACTGTGGACCCCGAGGAAACCCAATCAGACCCCAGCCAAACCAAGATGCCTTGTTATTTTATATAATTGCCGAGGTGAAAAAATGATACCCAGCAATTATATAAAATAAAACATGGGGTTATGTGTAAAACACACATTTTACACACACCATTGGTATTGGATGCTTAAATAAACCCATTGAGCTTTGCTCTTGGGGTTTATGTAGCTTCCAACACCTCAGGTGTGTGTAAACATCTCATAAAGCACACAACCCCATCTATTATTCCATATGTATTATATCAGCAAACTATTTTCATAGATACATAGATGCTGTCGGCAGATAAGGGCCTTGTGGCCCATCCAGTCTGCCCTATCCCTCTTTCTAATGCTTAATGGATACCTAAAAAACATTCTGACAACAAACTATTCAAAAATCTGACTTCATAGGGGACTAAAGGAAAGGCTGCTGTATACATTAATGCTAAAACTACACTTACATAATTTACCTAAATGCGGTTCCAAAGCATTTGAAAAATGTAAAATCAGCCTTCCAATTAAAAAAAAAAACTGCTTTACCTGCTTCCTAAAATGGCCACCAAATGTGTTAAGTGATGACATCATTGGAGCCAGAGTCAGAGAACTATATAGCTCTCTACAGTGCCAACTAGTTTTTTCCCCTTTGTAAAGAATTGTTTCACCAAAATGGTCAAAACATGTACATTATTTTGATCAATACACGTGTTAGGCTATGGTTCTGTTCATTTTGTTTACTTTAACATGCTGACATTGTGTTTTAATCATTTCATTCATTTTATTTTTATTGGTTATACTGTAAAGGCATGTGAGCATTGCTGCCCGTTTACACAAGCGTCCCGTTACATACAACAATCATGAGACATGACATAGGCTAAAACATTTAACTAACAGTGAGGGTTAATACAATGGTACATAAAATCAGGATAATATAAACTAAAGGCAAACCATGAACTAGCCTTGGTGAATTAAATACAAGGTGACATTAAGCATTCAGTGAGGGTTTAACAATAATATGATACAGCAGTGGGAAACAAAAAAATTAAGTGCAATCTAAAAACTAGCCTTGGTGGATTAACCATACTACAAGTGCTAGAAAGAGAAGGTAAGTGCCAGAGGTGGATAACCAGAGAGTGAGGGGAAAAGAGTACAGAACGGGAGCCAGATTGGGCTGTGAGCAGTTGCAGGTGGGAGAGAAATGTCTCCTGATATTGTGTTTGAAGGCATTTGTGGAGGAAAAGAGTTTTAGTTCTGGAAGGAGAGCATTGAGCTTGGGTCCCATAAAAGAGTGCTTTCTGGCCTTGAGTGGTCCATCAGAAAGGAACAGTGAAAGAGAGAGTGGAGGGCAGTCTAGTGGTCCTGGTGGTGGCAATTGTCTGGAAGAGAGAGGTGAGGCAATCAGGGAGCAGTCCACAGGAGAATTTGAAGAAGAAGGAGGCCATCTTGCAGTTGAGGTGGGCCTTAAGGAAGGGCCAAGTGGTGAGCTTATTTTCTTTTTGTCCGCTTTCAGTGCTGGACTTCAGCCCAGTCACGGACCTCACAGCCCCTAGCTCACAAATCAGCTGTACTTCCCAGTTACCCCCTGGCTTACCCCCCAGGGTGGGGTCATGGCACCGGCCAAGGTGTCATGGACACGGGTCAGGTTGGGGAAGCCAGCCTGGGAGCAATGAAGGAGAGGCGAGGCGGGCATCATGGAGGTGCTGCGGTGGGATTTTCTGAGTTTTTTCTCCCTCTGGAGCTGAGTGCGTTCAATGATGCAGGCCAAGGGAGGAACCCACACACTCACGTGCACACTCCCCTCAATGCATTTGCACTCGGCTCACCCCATGCTCTCACACATTGCCTTGCACCCCAGCCTCCACCAGGGGTCAACCAGGTGATGGTGCTGCATGTCCCTCCTCCCCAGAGAAGGAGAGCAGTCTTCCGGATGCTCAATTCTTCCCCACCCTTGCTAACCCCTGCTGGCCCGTACTCGTTCCTGAACATGGGTCGCTGGTATGGCACAAGGTGTGGCGTCCAGTGCCTCAACCCTCAATGCCACCAAGCCGGCAACTGGTGAGCTTCTAAAGGTCACAGTGGTGTATGAGTTTAGGGAACTACAGGCAAAGCTGATAGTGTTGTGGTAGGAGCTTCGAAGTCTGGAGAAAATTTTGATGGAGAGGTGGGGGAGGGAGACAAGTGAACCATAGTCAAAGACAAGAAGGAGCAAGCTGGAGACTAAGAGGGATTTGGATTCCCTGTTAAGGTAATGCTTGGTTCTGTGGAGGATACCGAGGTGTTGGTGGGCTTTTTTGATTGTGAGGCTAATGTGAGCATTGAAACTGAGGTGGCTATCCAGGAATAAGCCAAGGTACTTGAATTAAATGGAGTTACCAAGCTTGTCATAGAGGGAGAGGTCAAAGCCAAGGGGTTTGCAGGGACTGGAGAAAACCATGAACTTTGTTTTTTTTGGAGTTGAGTACAAGGCCTTTGGACATGAACCAGGTATGAAGTCTGTTGAAATCAAATTGGAGTTTGTTAATGAGAGTGTTGAGGTTTTTGTCCTGACAGAAAAGGGTTGCATCATCAGAATAGAGAATGAGTTCAGAGGTGGTGCAAATGTCAGACAGGGAGTTAACGACCAGAGAGAAGAGAAGAGAAGAGGACCCAGGATGAACCCTTGAGGGACGCCCTATTTGATGGTGCAGGATTCAGAGAGGACACCGCCAATAATGGTGCAATGGGATCTGCATGTTAGGTAATCCTTGAACCTGAGGCAGACCTCAGGTGAGAAATGGAGGCCAGCCAGGGCATGGAGGAGGACTTCATGATCAACAAGGTTGAAAGCTTTTGTGAGGTCTATGAACACAGCACTGGTGTAGAGGCCTTCATTGTTAGCTTTGTCTGTGGAGTGGGTGAACTTGATGAGGGCAGTTTCGGTATTGTGACAGGCACTGAACCCAAGCTGGGCTTCTGTGAGCAGGTTGTATTAAGAGAGACGTTTTGTGGTTTGCCTGTGGACCACTTTCTCTAAAATTTTGGAGAGAGGGTCAAGTAGGGAAATGAGATGGTAGTTGGATACTAGATCCTTGGAACCAGATTTGTGAAGATGTTTAATAATGGCACACTTCCAAGCTTTTGGGAAGGACCCAGTGCAGAGGGAGTGGTTGAGGATGTTAGTAAGAGGGATGGCCAGGGAGTCACAGACAAGGTGGAGAACTCTGAAATCAATGTTGTCAATGCCCTTGGAAGGTCTTGGGTTGTTTGTTCTGATTAACTTGACCACTTCACCAGTGGTTAGGTACCTGAAATGGAGCTTAGGGTGGGAGACTGGGAGGAGTGTGGAGTAAATAGGGTAGGAGTGGAGCTGGGCTTGTACTGGTCAAGGTCACCAAAGTATTTATTGAAAAGGGAGGCTATTTCACTTGGCTTGGTGGTGGTTGTCCCTTCAGAGGTAAGACAAATATGTTCTTCAGAAATTCCCCTACCGATAAGGTTGTTAAGAATGTTCCAGGTCCTCCTGGGGTTCCCCTGGACAGCATGTTGTTTTTCCAGGATGAAGGAGGATTTAGCAGATCTTGTGGAAGATTTGCACCTGTTCCTGAGGGTTTTGTAGTCTTGGAGGAGTTGGGGGGTTTTGTGTTTTCTGTACAACTTCCAGGCTCGGTCCCTATCCCTCATTAAGTTTGCGAAGCTTGGGGGTGACCCATTCTTGGTTAGAACCCTTAACCCAGATTTTTTTAAGTGGGATGAAATGGTCTCAGAGGGCAAGGAACTTATAGCTAAAGGTTTCAAGTGCTTTGCAGATGTCAGATATGTTTTCATTGAAGGACCAGTCTTGGTCTAGGACGGCTTTGTAACACTCGGAGAAATCCAGTTTCTTCAATTGCCTGGTTTGGATGAATTTGTGGGGGCAGGGGGGGGGTGTGGACCACCATCAGAAAACAGCACAGTGGTCACTGATTGAGTTGGAAAGAATTTCGGACAAGGTGACATGGGAGGGATGTGAGATCAGGACCCAATTAATAAGGTACTGAGATCCAGTTTTGTAGTTGGTTCTGGTAGGTTCAATGATGAGCTGGTGTAGTCCAAGACCAAGTATAGGTTCCTTGGTGGAGCCACAGTGAGGGGACAGCCAGTTTAGTCTGAAATTCCCAAGAATGATCCAATCTCTCCCTTGGGGGGGGGAGGGAGGTCTTGATATCGAGGAAGAGGTCAAGACCACAGGGTAAGGAGGAGGGTGGCAGGTACACCACACTAACTGTGACCATTTTATCCACTCCAAGGAAAAGGTTAATTGAGATGGTCTTGAGGGAGGATGTGGGAAGTGGGGGGTCAATTTTGGTGGCAAGGAGGTGATCAGCAACCCAGATGAGTCTGCCTCCCCCACGCTTCCCCACCCTGTCTTTTCTAAAAACTGAGTAACCTTCAAGGAGGATTTCATTGGGGGAGATATCCTCCTTCAGCCAGGTTTCAGTGAGGGCAAAGACATAAAAAATGTTAGATGTCACCCAGGACTCAATTAAGGGTTTTTTTTTGCCAAAAGGCTTTGTGCATTAAAGTGAGCCAAAGCGAGCTGTTTAGTGGATTTGGGGGAGGAGTGAGGGGTGAAATCGGTAGAGGATGTGGGACCGGGGTTGGAGTGAATGGAGCCTGAGATAAGGAGTAGTAGTAGGAGGAGGAGCCATAAGTGCCTGCGATTCACAAGTGAAGACAGCTTGGTGGAGTATAGCCTGGCGTAGTGGTGGGTGAAAAAGATATAGCTATGGTAGGAAGGAGAGAACTCATGGAACAGGCAAAGGCTGATGAAGGGGCTCACATGGGAAGGGACAGGGATGGAATTGGATGTGCAAGTGGGGGAGCGGGAAGGGAGAGGGCAAGGAGGTGTGGGACAAAGGGAGAGTGAGAGAAATGAGGGAGGGTGTGAGAAGGATTTTGGGGAACACTGGTGGGAGGGGGATGGGAGGGAGGAGGGGCAGGAGATTTGAGTAAGTAGGGGAGGTGGAACTGCTTAGAGCACTGCTGGTGGCAAGAAAGAGGGAACGAAACAGGACAGTAATCAGTGAGGGAATAGGGAAGTGGGGTACAAAGTTGAGTGTGGCAAAAGAAACTATGGCCAGCTGTACAGCAGTGGTAAGGCATTGCTAGTGGGAGACTATTGGAAAGAGCGTGTGATTAAGATAGGGCAGTCAGCAGTGTTGTCAAATTTGAGCACAAGAGAGGACTGCCCCTTTAAGAAGCTGCAGGAGAGGAGAGCCCCTTTAGGAAGTTGCTGCAATTGACTAGTATGAGGCCTCAGGGGAGTGGATCAGTGTGGAAGTGTATTTAATAAAGGAGGGAGGTGGGGGTGGGAGGTGGGCCGAAAACCTGTAAAGAGTAGTACAGCAAGGCAGCGGCCGAGCTGTGATTCAAAAAGGTACCTTGGGCACTTGCTTTCTCAGTGGGGATCTGCAGCGACCAATTGAGGCGCCACAATCCCTGGAGACAGTTAAATTATGGGGATTGAAGCCTGGCAGCTCCATGCTAGGAGCTGACTAATAGTGCTTGTTTTCCTTAGTCAGCAGGGGGCAGGCTGGATGCAGAGGTGCAGCCACCAGCAGGGATCAGTGCCAGGGCCACTCAGTTGAAGAGGAGATCCAGATTTTAAAAAAGAGCAGAACAGGGCAAGCTATTAGTTAAAAAACAAACAAAAAGGAAAAAAACAAAGACAAAGATCAGGTAAATTGCTGGGAGGGCCCTGGGTAATTTAGTGCTGAGGGCAGAAGTAGGTGCAAATAGTAGGCAAGAAGGGAGAGAAAAGATTCCTGCAGAGAGGTCTGGTCAAAGGTGCCAGGTGGGAATTCAGCAAAACAAAAGGCTGGTTCAGGAGGCTGATGGAGGAGGACGCAGGGGTCCAGGAGCAGGAGTAGAGAAGATGGCCAGAGGTGCCAGGCAATATTTTAAAAAATATGCTGGTTCAGGGTGGTGTAGGGAGAGGGAAGTAGGGGTCCAGAAGCTGGTAGAGAAACAGTGTGAGGAACAGAGAAAAAGAAATGCAGAAGGAAAACGAGCAAGTGGAAGAGGGCAACAGAAAAAGCAGTCCGAGGAGAAATGAGGGCAGCTGTAATGGGAACAGAGTGTGGCAGAAAGGTAGCAGGCACTAGGCAGTTGTTCAAGCTATCCTATGATATTGAGCAGCAAAAATTCTGTAGTACAAGCAGTTCGCTGTATAGAAGTCAGGCAATCAGTTAAGGTTAGCTACAATTCTGCTATACTCTGGAAGGCAAATCCTACATATAGAGTACAGTAGTTTAAAGGTAAAATGTTTAAGCAGTAAAAAACATTCAGCAGTACAAGCCATAAGCTATATAGAAGTCAGGCTTAGCCAGTGTGGTAGGTTAAACTGCAGAAAATTCCAAGAAGAAAAAAATAATTTCCACAGTAGCAGTAAATTCACCAAAAACCTGTCCGGGGGGTGGGGGGGGGGTGCTGTGGAGCCCGAGCTGACTGGCAGCAATTTCTTACAGCTCTTCACAATTTTGTGGAACAAAAGCTTAAAAAGTGCTATTCTGAGTAAAAATTCCAAGAAACTGGTTCTAAATTTGAAATTGCGAGTGGAGAATACCATAAAATGGGGAATCCCAGGAAGGATCGAGCAGGAGGATCCAGCGGGAAAACGATCGCGATGTCCAGACCTCAGAGTTCGCACTCGACAGCACAGGCCGATGCAGGGCCAGAGACTGAGGAGACTCTCACATCGCTTGGGCTTAAAATACAGAGACTGATATCCTCTGTTTCAGAATTAAACATGAAAATGGACTCTTTTGGGGTACGTGTGTCTACGATGGAGATGGCTGTGGACTGTATGAAAACTGATCTGTCTGATACTAAGCAACAAACGGAAACTGCAGTCGCATCTACCACGATGTTAATAAAAGAAAATGTGCACATGCGGGCCCGTCTAGAGACTTTAGAAAAACAGGCCCGTGCAGCCCACATTCAGATACTGGGACTACCTGAGGGCATCGTCGGTGACCATCCTCTTATGTTTCTTCAAGAATGGCTTATGGAGAAACTAGTACCCCCAGGACAGCAGATACAATTTATCCCCCAGAAAGCATACCGCATCACTCCTAGGGGACGAAGGGAAGAAACCAATAACCCTCATACGCTACTGGTGGTAACAGATGGGGTAGGCACACGGGACAGATTGTTACGCTTGGCACGGCAAGCAGGTCCGCTAACACAAGATGATCGAAACATGTATTTGTTCCCCAATATCAGCTATGCAACACGGATGCGCAGTAAAAAGTTTGATGTGTTCTGTCAGAAGCTAAGAGCTTCCTCGATCCCACATGCAATGATCTATCCTGCCAAACTTAGGATAGCCTACGAAGGGAAAGTTTGGATTTTTTGCGGACCCAGCTGAGGCAGGTAAATGGGCCACAAGACTTCAGATCGACTGTCCGAAGCAAAGGAACAAGAGGGAAGGAGAAAGATCCGATTTGGAAGACGATGACTGAGCCAAATATAGCTCTGTACCTCTTTTAATTCCTTCTTGCTGGTTGTTGTACGCTAAGCCCCAGTTCAAAAACTAGACTTTAATTATTTGCTACAATGATCCTATATGTGGACTGAGTAGTACAATTGCCATATACAGTTTGTGGGCTTATTTTTCTTCCTAGTCGCCTGCTATGAAACAATATTATTCCTTTTGTCTGGGATTACTCCATTTATGGATAAGCCATCTTGAAAGAAATATAACAATTACAGTTTACTTCATTCAAGATTTATTTACTCAGATACTTAGCTAGGGGCATTAGAGAAAAGCCTCATTAAAATACAGTATGCTTTGGTGTGACAATATGGGGGAATTTATAACGTTGCTGCCAAGAGTTATTTATATTTTTTGGTCTTAAAGATTCCTAAGAGATATAGTATGACACAATCAACCCTATATACGGTAAAGTATTCTGGTTTATGTATATGGACTTTAGATTTTTAGTGAGTCGTACTGCTCATGGGTTCATATGCAGCTTTTTTTTTTTCTCTTATGATTGACTATAAGTATTCAAACCTGTTACCCCCAAATGTGGTATTATAATATTTTGGATGCAACTATCCTTTGATTAAGAAGGCTGTGACCTTCCTGGAAATGTATTATTAGTGTATGGTCTGTCTAAGATATGGGGAATGTTATTTGTATGAATAACTGAAAATAATAAAAATAAAATACAAAAAAAGAAAAAAAAAAAACCTGTCCGGAGAGTAGTAGAGCTAGGCAGTGGCCGAGCTGTGATTTGAAAAAGGCACCTTGAGAGCTTGCTTTCTCAATAGGGATCTGCAGCATCCAATCGGGAAGCAGCCACAGTCCCCAGGAGCCAGTTAAATTATGGGGATTGCAGCCTGGCAGTTCTGGGCTAGGAGCTGGCTGATCGTACCTGCTTTCCTAGGTTGGGCGAGGCAGGTTGGATGCAAAGGTACAGCCGCTGGCAGGGATCAGCGCTGGGGCCGCTCGGCTGAAGTGGAGAGCCCAGTTTGGGCTTGTGGCTAAAAAAAGCAGAAAAATGCAAGCCGTTAGTCAAAAAAAAATAGAAAAAAACAAAGACAAAGCTCAGGTAAATTGTCGGGAGGGCCCTGGACAATTTAGTGTTCAGGACAGAAGTAGGTGCAAATAGTGGGAGAGAAAGGGTTCCTGCAGAGAGGTTTGGTCAAAGGGGCAAGGTGGGAATTTAGCGCAACAAAAGGCTGGTTCAGATAATCAAACCGATTTCCTTTTTGGCAAACAACAGTGCAGTACAAATCTTAAATAACCTGGTGGCCTAGTGGTTATGGCAGATCCAGGATGTTACAATGGGGTGGGGTGGGGGTGCTGGGGTGGTATGCATACTTGATATGCACTTTTTAACATTTTTATTAAACCTTTATATTATCTGCTATTATTCTTCTCTAGCACCTTTTTGACAGAACCTACAAATGTAATCCATAGTTTTGAATGTAAACATTTGTACAAACAATAAATCATAGTTCTTCAACAAAGTGAATATGCTTGTTTTGTCTTCTTTTTCCATGAGAAATAAGAAGGAGAAGAAGAATCAGCATTTATATAGCACTTTTCATACACATTGTACCCCAAAGTGCTTTACAAGCAATGCTAGACTGGTATGAAGCGATTGAACATGTAGTGGCAGCCATTTTATACATTAATACCCACACACAGCCTTGGATAATTGCATGAACTGGTTTTATGGGAAGGGGAATGTTGGCCAAGACAATGGGGTCAGGTAGTGATCATGGTACTGGCAGCCCCACATCTTATATCTTTTTTTAACCAGGAGGGACACACTAAGATAAAAGCTTGTTTACAAGTGCGACCTGGGAGCACAAGGAAGTTAAGTGACTTGCTTAGGGTCACACAGCATGCAAGTGGGGGCAGTGGGATTCAAACCTAGGTCTCCAGGTTTGCAGTTCAAAGCCTTAAACTACTGCGCTATACTGCCTCCATATCTCACAATGATCTGCTCATATTTCTCCCCTTCAGTCTTTCCCCTTCCCTGAATATAGCAGTACCTTGCAGAAGTGGCCTTCTCAGTCCCCCTTTGGTATTCATTCTTCACTCCGTCTCCCCACACCACATCATGAATGTAGGTAGTACAGTCCCCAGGTTTTTTGACATATCAAAAATAAACAAATCTTTCCAGTAAGTCAGGCTGACAGCAGCAGGGAACAAGGGGAAAGATGGGCTTTTCTATACTTGAAAGATCTAGGCTACATCTGATTAGGCACTATTAAATGACGGGTGTGCGCATCATTATACACCTAATTTAATAGTGCCTAATCATAGGTGGCTTAGATCTTATATGGGTAGGAAAGCCTTTTTTCCTCCTTGTGCCCTGTTACTATCAGTCTGGCTTACCAGAAGATCACATTTATTATTACTATCTAAAAATAACATGGGAGACTGTACTAACTGCATTCACGATGTGGAAGGGTAGTGAGCGCAACAGTTTTTGGTGTGGGGAACAGGTGAAAACAATGAGCAAGTGCCAGAGAGAGACTGAAGAGACCATTCCAGCAGGGTACAGCTATATTCAGGTTTAGGGAAGACAGGAAGGGGGTCGTTGAGTAGATCATAGTGAGATCTGAGGTATGGGTCTGCCAGCACCGTGATCACTACCTGACTGTGGATGACAGCAGCCAGCAATGACAAATGCTCAGAGTGGCAGGGCTGCACCTAAGCTATTACTTGAATTCAGTGTAGGGAGATTACCCTCAGGTGGTGGGGATGTTGATGTTTGTTAGGACAGTATCAAGGGAGCTGTGTATAGCTCATTCAAGATGCAGAAGGGTGGTAGCCAGCCAACTCGCATTGTGGAGTAGGGCACAGAAACATTTTGGAGAAGAATTGCCGTTGAGTGTTCTGCAGATCACAGGTAAAGGAGTAGACCAACAATTAAAGTTGGGTGGATTCGCTCACTTGCTAATAATATTGTTATCCATAGTAAGTGCAGTCCTTATTAGAGCATGAACAGCAGTTTTTCTGGTGGTCCTGATGCTTATTGCTTGGCCCTCCAGGAAGACCTATTTGTTGGTTAATGAGATGGGAAAAAAACACAACAAGGGGACTATACATACTACCTTCACTGTGCAGAAGGGTGGTGATCCACTTATTGTTTATTGTATGAGTTGAAGTCAAACATTGAGAAAGTGGACTGGAGAGTGATTTGGGAGGCATTTTAAACAGTGCCAACTGATGAAGCATATTGGTATAGGTGTGAACAACTCTCTGAGGTACAAAGATTACAATCTGAGGTGTGATAATTCTCTTCATGAGACCTCAAGCTCATATGCGGCCCCAGGCAGTACTAAGGACAGAGTATGGATGGTGTGGTGTTCAACAGAAGGCAGGCTAAGTGCAGGGGGTTCATGTGGAAAAAGACTACAAGATATGCTTATTTGTGGATTACCAAGAAAGCATGAGCTTTGGAATTGGACCAGACCAGTACTTCGCTACAAATTTCAGGGCATCACATAACCATTAGATAATCAGGTATTGGACGTGTTGTACTATACTGTGGTTTGTCAAAGAGACAGCTGGATTACAAAACATTTTCAGCAAGTTGAAGTAAACAAAATGAATAAAACGTAAGACTAACGTGTACTGATCAAAATAATCTATGTGTTAACACATGGTGTTGATCATTCTGGTGAAAAAAATTCAAAACAAAGTGAGAAAGAAGAACTAGTTAGCCCTATAGGCAGCCATGTGGGTCTCTGCCTCTGGCTCCAATTATGTCATCATGACTCATCACTTAACACACTTGGCAGACATTTTAGGGAGCAACCAAGGCTGTTTTTGAAAGTGAAAGGCTGATGTTTACATTTTTCAATGGCTAAGAAACTGCATTTATGTTATTTACATGAATGCAATTTTACCATAAATGTAAACAGCAGCCTATAATTTAACTCACTATGAAGCCAGATTTTGGAGTCTGCAGTTTTAAAAAAAACTGCTTCTTTAGGTACCCTCTAAGGTACCCTCGGTGCCATAAGTCCCCCCCTCTTTGCCCTAGCTTGATAATTCCCATGTACCTATCCCACGCATTCTTAAATCCCTGAACTATGGCCACCCCCACCACTTCCTGGGGAGACTGTTCCACCTCTTCACCACCCTTTCAGTGAAGTAAAATGTCCTCAAGTTCTTTAAGTTTTCCCCCTTTTAGTCTCATGCTGTGCCCCCCTTGTTCTGCTACTTCCCTTCATGTGAAAGAGGTTCCCCTCTGGTACCCTGTTGATCCTCTTTAGATACTTAAAGGTCTCTATCATGTTCCCCCTCTTTCTCCTTTCCTCCAGGGAGTACATATTGAGAGCTCTGAGTCTCTCCTCATATGACTTATTGTATCCCAGACACCATTTTATCACCCTCCTCTGTACCATCTCCATCATGTCTATGCCTTTTTGGAGATGGGGTCTCCAGAACTGAACACAGTACTCCAGATGAGGCCTTACTAGGGAGTTGTACAATGGTACCACCACTTCCCTCCTCCTTCTACTTGTTATAGCCCTCCCTATGCACCCAAGTATTCTGTTAGCCTTTTCGACTGCATTGTCGCACTGTTTAGTCATGTTGAGGTTGTTTCCTTGCACTTCAGCACACTTCCTCACCCAAAAAAAAACTGATTAGAAGTAAGAGGTTACTTTTGTACTGGGCAATCCATGTAATACCAGTTCTTAAAAAGAGCAATTGCAAAGGCAGCATTGGCATGGTCTAGAATCCAAACACCTCAGAAAGGGATCCAGTTCTAAACACGCCATGGAGCCCTTCCCTTACACTACAGTCAGTGACTTGTTCACATTAGTGATGATAACTCTCAAATCCTGTCAAAACAAGCCTCCCCTAAATTACTGAAACCAGTACTGAACCTCCCAATATTAAGCACTTGGCATATTACACCAGGGATACAGTGAACTGGCTTTTAACAAGTGGCTTAGTTCATTCATCTGCCACTATTATCTTCTGATGCATTTGCAGCATATGAAGATTTATTGGTTACCCAAAGGGGGATTGAGGACTTTACATAATGTTATCAGACTGCTTCAGCGAAACATTTACAGAACAAAACCATACCACTATTACCTCCGTATGCCGGTTCAGTTCAGTTTATTGATCATTATAATTGCCATTACAATTCAAATATCATTTGGAATAAAATGTACATTTAATAAACACTCATATAAAGGGGTTTGACATTTACCAATTACACTCATTTCATTTTAGAAGTACAGTGTATAATTATTTCATGAGAAACTATTACCATCTAAGGAGCCTCCTAAAGAAAGCTATAGACAGCCTGGGGGGTTTATACTCTTTAAGTCGATATCGCCATTTCTACTAGATTGTGAACAATAATCTAATCTAAAGATGGTTTGCACTTAAGTAAAACAGGAAATCAACTCCTGGGTAAACACTTTACTAATTTAATTGTTTCAGAATACTTGGGTGCATAGGGAGAGGTATAACAAGCTTTTTTAGGAGGTTTCTTAGATGGCAATAGTTTCTCATGAAATAATTATACACTGTACTTCTAAAATGAAATGAGTGTAATTGGTAAATGTCGAACCCCTTTATATGAGTATTTATTAAATGTATGGTTTATACCAAATTATATTTGAATTGTAATGGCAATTATAAAGATCAATAAACTGAACTGAAACGGCATACGGAGGTAATAGTAGTGGTATGGTTTTGTTCTGGACCATATGCACTGCCAAGGCAAACCATTACAAAGCCACCTTAACCTCTGCCTGGGGGAAATGGGCACAAGTTCTGGGAGAACATAAAGGAACTCTGTGGCAAAGGCCCAAATCTACCACTTGACCAAATACTCATTGATGGTAGCCTCTCCGCCGACCCTGTCAACATAGCCACGGCCCTAAATACCGCTTTCTCCGATCTCTCCCATGTATTGCCCCCTAACTTCTTCGACCCCCCCTGCCGGACCATATCATCCCCCACCCCCCACTTGCGGCACCTTTCTACCTACGAGTCCTTACACTGGAGACTGCAAAACTCTACCTTACTAAAGCTTTAAGCAAACACCGCTACTGTCACGACTCCCTAGACCATAGTCTTCTCTGCCTCACCCTCCAGGAAGTCCTGACCCCTCTCACCCACATTCTAAATTTCTCCCTCTGCCAAGGGAAATTCCCCACCCACTGTAAGTTGGCCTATATCACACCTATCCATAAAAGTGGTGACCGAACATCCACAAATAACTACCACCTCATGTCAATCCTACCCATACTGTCGAAGGCACTAGAACGCATAGTTGCCGAACAACTCACTGAACACCTGAATAAATATAACCTTCTAACCAGACAGCAACATAGTTTTCGAAAGGGCCACAGCACCACTACCGCCCTCCTTAAATTTACCTCCCATGTTCACTCAGCCCTGGACCACGGCCACCTCACGGGTGCCATGTTCATGGACCTATCTAAAGCATTTGACACAGTAAATCATGCCCTCCTACTAAATACCCTGGCCTACACGGGTCTCTCCGATGACACCCTAAAATGGTTCTCCAGTTATCTCTCCGACAGAACGCAGAGAGTCAAGGTAGGCCCTGTCCTATCACCCTGCCTCCCAATCTGATCCGGTGTTCCACAGGACTCCATACTTGGCCCCCTACTTTTCAGCCTATACCTCAACTACCTCCCATCCTCTTGCTCTGGAAATCTGCTCCTTTATGCAGATGATGCAGTCTTGTTCGCCTCCAATCTGGCTCCCCTCAAACTCCACCAAACCCTCCAGCACTCTTTCCATGAAATCGAAGACTGGCTCACCACCCACCGTCTTATTATCAACTATAATAAGACTAAAGTCATGATATTCACCCACCCTCAAAACCCACACAAAACCCTGTGCTCCCAATTCCTCACTGCAAATCAGACCCCCCCTAGAACAAGTATACAACTTTAAATACTTAGGGATCACTCTAGACCCCGCCCTCAGCTTTAATCAACATATCCTACACCTAACAACTGCTCTTAGCTCCAGGCTAGGCATACTCTACTGGTACAAACACTGCCTCACCCCTGAAGCACTACAACTTACCGTAAACTCCTCAATCCTCTCCCTGCTAGACTACGGCATTCTAATTTACAGTGCCACGCCCTCCACAGCCCTAAGCAGACTCCAGCTTGTGCTCAACAGAGCCTGCCGCCTCATCCTAGGATGTGATCGTTTCACTCACTCCTGCTCCCTATACAGCAGCACAAACTGGCTAAACCTGGATAACAGAATCAGGTACCACACCTGCCTTATGACCAAAAAAGTATTACTAGGCCTCACCCCACCCTCACTACACCAAATTATCCTCCTAACACCACTAAGCAAAACAACCCGAAGCTCAAGCAAGTGGCTACTATGGGTACCCCATGGCCGGACCTCCCAATACCAACGCATATTCAACTTCAGGGCCCCATCCTGGACAAACTCCCTCCCTCCCTACCCATATAACTGAGGAGAGAAGGCTGGGCCCATATAAATCAATGCTAAGGGAATACCTGCAGGCTTCAAATAGATGTGACTGCCCTTGAAACCTGATCTGCCTTGCCTCCTTACAAACAAGCTACTAGCAGCAAATGTATCTCAAATGCATTTATGAAACATGACAATCAGCCTCCTACAGAATCTCTCTGACATTTTTTTTTCTCTTCACTCCTGGCTGTGCTAAAGTACCTAAATTTCTCTGTTAGCCTACTATGAAACAACTATGTAACCTGTTTTTTTTTTTTGTTTATTATTTAGTGTTACTATGTAATGTGCTGTTTTTTCTGTATCTTAAGTCCCGTCTCCTGCTCAATTTATGTATGATGTGGAACCTTTGTAAATGAGTCTCTGACTCAAAGGTCTTTCTGAATATCAAATAAATAAATAAAAATTGATAAGAATTTAAACTAATAAGGGGGGAGGGAACTGTCAAAGCAAAAGTCACAGTGACAATCAAAACTCACTTGCATCAATAAAAATAATCCCTAACAAAGTTTCTCCCAACACTGCAGACACTTCAAATGAAAAAATACAATAAATATATTATTACTTAATGCCTGTAGCTTAACAAATAAAATGGATGAACTAAGATATATTTTTTTTTTTTACTTTCTCTTTATGCTCCCCCTCCTTGCAGCTCTCCCCATCTTCAGGAGACACCTATGGCCTTATCAGCCCTCACTCACCTACCTGGTGACCGGTGCAGTCTGTGCCCCATGGAGCCATGGTTGTACCCCCAGGTGGGTATGGGGTGGGAGTCCTTACACCCCAATGCTTCTCTGTGTTTTGTCGGCACACTGTCTCCGGGCAGGTAGGGGCATTGAAGGTCAGGGCCTGGTGCTCCATCTACTGGGAGGCTGCAAGGCTTTTTTCCTGATGTTCTCTCAACGTGCCAGGTCCCCGGATGTCAAGGCACTGAAGCACCAATCTCTGGCACGTCACCCTCCTCTGTAGAAGCATCGGGCTTGCTGTACCTCGGGTCTCCACCTGGGGTCAGACAAGAGCCGAGCTCTGCTACCCCCCGGAGAGGACGAGCGGTCCTTGGGATGCTCAAGTCCTCCCCTCCCAGCCAACCCTCCAGCTCCCGAGCTCGTTCCTGAACCTGGGTGCTGGCGTCGCAAGCGGAAATCCAACCGCTGCACCGGCGGGCCGGCCTGAACTAAGATATATCTTACAAAAAGAAAAAATTACAGTTTGCGGGGTCACTGAAACATGGTTTAAGGAGCTGGAATACAGATATGCCAGGTTTCAGTAAAATCATAAAGAACAGGAAAGATAAAACAGGGGGGATAGTACTTTATATATCAGAAGAATATACATCCCACTCTATTACTCTGAAACATATTTCTAATAATGATAGTGAAATAATCTGGGCGGAGATTAAATTACCTGTTATAAAGCTATATGTAGGTTTGGCTTATAGAGCCCCAAACCTTAATGCAGAGCAGAATACCGACTTCTTAAATGTAATAGACAAATTTGATCCTAGCAACAACTACATATTAATGGGTGACTTTAACTTCCCCAAAATAAATTGGGAGATGTCCCAATTTAGTTGGTCAACAGAAAGGGATTTCTTAGAAATAACAGTTAATCAGAACCTAGATCAAATCATTAAAGCAGGAACAAGAAACAATAATATTTTAGACATTATTCTTACTAATATGGGGGAAAAAGTTTTAGAACCTAAAACCCTTGAACCACTGGGTAACAGTGATCACAATATGATTCTATTCCAAATTCAATCTAGAATGATAGGGACAAAAGGGAACACCTTAGTCAGGGATTATTCTATAGCAAACGTCAAAGAAATAAGAAATTATCTGTCCTCTTGGAACTGGGAAGCTGAATTTATAGGCCTTAATGTACACCAGATTTGGACTCTTTTCTGGTCTAAAATGAAATACTGTCTTGATACGTAGGCCCCTAATAGGAAAAAATACATCAATGGGCACAGAACTCCAGTTTGGTGGAATAATAAAATTAAGAGCCTTACTGATAAAAAGCACAAGAGCTATAGAAAATATAAAAAAAAGCCATCAATAACCAACTGGAATACATATAAAACATTCAAATATAGTTAAACAATATATAAGGAATGCAAAGATAGAAACAGGAAACAGATTAGCCATTGATACGCTGGACAATAAAAAAAGGTTCTACAACTACATAAGTTCACTTAGAGGCTCCAAAACCACATTAGGTCCCATTCAAACCAAGGCAGGATTAACCAACAATGAAATACAAATGGCTAAAGAACTTAATTACTTTTTTTACCATTTTCACACCCAAGGAAAACCTTACTGGTACTGTAACCAATAGCAATAACCAGAATGTGACCCCAATCACTATAGCAGAAACCCAGAAAGTACTATAGAATTTAAATACTAACTCCTTGGTTGGTCCTGATGGAGGTCATCCCAGGTTTCTTAAGGAAATTGCTACACAAATTTCAGGCCCACTGTGTAAATTATTTAACTTATCATTAATTGAGGGCGAAAGTGTCTCTATATGGAAAGATGCAATGGTCATCTCTATATGCAAAACAGGAAATAAAACAGAAGTATCAAATTATAGACCAATAAGTCTGACATCTGTTATAGGGAAAACATTAGAAAGACGTATTTTACTTAGATTGGAAGAACATTTTAATCTCAATAACTTACATGACACCACACAGCATGGTTTTACACAGGGAACGTCATGTTTGACCAATCTTTTACATTTCTTTGAAAATGTTAGTTCCTCATTAGATGCGGGTTTACCAGTGGATATTATATTCCTGTATTTTGCAAAAGCGTTTGATAGAGTTTCCCACAGTATTCTAATAAAACGTATGATTATATTGGAATTTCCCCACTATTTAACAACCTGGGTAACAGCTTGGCTAAATAACCACCAGCAGTGCACCACAATAAAGGGATACTCATCTGCACAGGCTGAAGTGACTAGTGGGGTGCCTCATTGCTCGGTACTAGGCCCTGTATTATTTAATATACTGATCTCCTTAATGCAGTCATCAAATAATGTCTGGATGTCAAAGTACACAGATGAGTGCAAAATAGGTTGTATAGTTAACTCCCCTGAGGCAGCTGCAAATTTCCAAAAAGCACTATCATCCCTGGAACTATGGGCAGAAAACAAGATGACGTTCAATGTTCAAAAATGCAAAGTAATGCACTTGGGACACAATAACTTAAAATATAATTATGTACTAAATCACGTGGTACTTCAAGAAACTGATAATGAATGGCGCTTGAGAGTAATGATAGACAATAAAATTAACTTTGACAACAACGCTTTAATAAAAGTTAAAAAATGTCAACGAATCATGGGATGTATACTGAAACATATAAAGAGTAGACAGCCAAGAGTTATTATACCATTATACAGGAGTTTAGTTAGATCACACTTGGATTATTGTGCACCTTTTTGTGCTCCAAATACAATCAGAGGAAAAAGATTAATCGAGGGAGTCCAAAGAAAAATGACAAAAAAGATTACAGGCATGGAAAACATGAAATATGGGGAAAGGTTACAACAACTGGACCTATACTCTATGAACTATCGACAACTTCAAGGAGATCTTTGCTTAACACATAAAGCCATTAGAGACCCAGTCCTCTTAGAAACACTAGGTTTAGAAACAAACTTTAACAATGCTCAAACTAGGTCTCATAATTTTAAATTAAAAGGTGATCACTGTAGAACCAAGAAGAGAAGTCAGTGCTATACACAGCAAATAGTTAACAAATGGAATACATTTCCATGTGCAATAGCTGAGAGTACCACTATGGAGACATTTAAACAATAGTTAGACCAACATATAGGTATCGCGAAAGTTGAATACATATAAAAGTAATCCCACCCTAGGGTGGCGAGCTCTTATAAAGGCATTGCCTTCTGAGCTTGTAAGATACTATGAATCTATGAATTATCTAACTTCCATTTCATTGAGTGTATTAGTTCATATGAAATGGCCAGAGTTAAATCATCCAAAAAAGTAATATTTCTCAAACATATTTACGTTGCACAGAATTGAGTTTGACATATAAACATAGACCAGTTATACTCTATTGGTTAAAGAGCTAGTGGAGCCAAAACAGGCAAACAGAGAAATAATACAACTTTAAGAAGAAGTCAGCTGTAACTTTTTACTTCCAAAGTGTTTTTCTTTTTCCTTTTGCTCATTAGAAAGTCCGCTGTGATATTTTGCAGGATGTGCGGAACAGCTCTTAGCCTGACAGCTTGCATATCTAGCTCTACCACCACCCCCCACTACATTATCAGCATTGTGATCTCACTGACAGTGACATCACAGGTGACTGACCTGGCAGTTACTGACTGGCTGTTCCTAAGCAGCAGTGATATCACAGTCAATGATGTCACAGTGTTGCTGATGTAATGGGAGGATAGAGATAGATACATCAGCTGCCTGGCAGAGTGCTATCCCACACATTACACTTACTAACATCAGGTAAACAATCTTCTAATTAACCAAAGGTAAAGAAAAAGTATCTCAGTTATAAAGGTAATGGCCTACCTTTTAAAAACTAATATTAGTTCTAGGCAGTACACTAGCTGTTTAATACCATGGGCTCAATTTTTAAAGGTCTGGAAATGATGCGTGGTGCTTGCGTCAAAAAGAAATAATGCAAGAGGTACCCTGTACCACACCATGTGGCATTCCCAATTTTGGTACACTGCTTGTGGCCAAAGTGGGGTTGTTTGCACCAGACTGGCTTGTGTGGGGCTGACAACAACATGCTAGCTATGATCTGGCAGACAGGGGCCCTGCACCACACAACAGATGCAGTATCCTTTTTGTAAAAATTTTGGAAACCTGCAGGGCCCAGCTGCACTTAGACCTGCCCGCTGGTCTAATGGCCCCTTGCCCTGCCACCGGTTATAGCTGGTGACTACCTAACAATAACAAACATGGTGGGTCCATCCAAGGCTGTCATAGCTGGACCACAGGGAACTAGCATGCCGTGCTGCCAATCACATACCAACAGTCCTTCTGTGCATGGAACAGTGTACAGGTAGCAACTGTTGCTCCACTCATAAACCTAAAGGTGGAATCCTGTCCCTTCCAGCTGTCTTTGGTGGTGAAATGTGGGGTGTTAACCACTATGGCAGCCCCCATACACAAGACTGTGTTGACCACAGTGATCCACCACAGTGTGCTCATTGTCAGTGCCTATGCCCTTAAGGAACACTCAGTCCATACCTTTGTGGCTACTGCAGTGGCTAGGCATGTGCCGTGTCATGTAGCACCACATTACTGTCCCTCATGTACAGATCACATGTATCACACTGCTGTAAGGGGTAACTTCCAGTTGTGCTGCCTGCACTGTATACATGAGGTGCACTGTGCAACTGGCAGCTACTCCGTCCCTGCCTATGACAGTGTCTGCAGTGTTCACTGGCTGTGGCACTCAGTCAGTTAGGGCTATTGGATACAGTGGGCATCCTCTCTGACAGAGGGCAGAAGCTGCATACATATCATGGGACAGACACCCAGGATATCCTGCCTGAGGCAACTGCCGAGTGTATGAGTACAGAGAGCACAGCACCATCATGTGAGGGCCAGTCAGCAGTTAGGACTGCCAGGCTGAATGTAGACTGCACTATACAGATGACAGACAGATGGTACACAGCTCATGGCCACAACAGCATTGCAGCAAGGTGAGTAAGCCATTGGCATGCCCACATCTGTACATGGACTACGCATGAGCCACAACTCTGACAGAGACCCATGACACCAGTACAGCACAGTGGACATGACAATGTCTGCCAGACCAGGCCTAACTTTCTGCTGCAGTGGCTACCACTGGGTTGTGGATGAATCTTCCTATTCCTTCCCTTCCATTGGCCCATGCAGGAACCCCAGGACCTTGGCATGCCGGGATGGACACTGCGCCTCCAGTGGTTGTCAGGTAGATGTTGAGAGGCATGAGAAACTGAACAAATGTCTCCAGTGGAAGGCAACATGGGCACACTGCACATATTTGCACATTGCACCACAGCAGCTCTGCCTTTGGCAACAGGTATGTACTGCAGGTGCACACTGTCCTTCATTTGATACAGTACACACTGCTGTGGTACCTGAAAGTCTGTACAAGGAGTACGTTGCATACTGTTCCCATGGCTCACCAGCTGTGTAACCTCCTTGGCCTTCCACACTGTGCTAGGCATTTGGACTTGCTGTGTTTCTCTTCAGTAGGTTGATGGCGGGCTAGAGTTTCCATGGCCAGGGGATGATGAGAGTCTCTGTCCTTTCCCTCCCTTGTGCCATCTGTGTGACACAAGGGACTGCTTGCAGCTGCATTTGGGACTTTGGCACTGGAACTGTTTTTCTACCAAAATTCAGCACATGGTCCCTGACACACCTGGCTTTGCCACAGGCAGCTTCTTGATTCAACTTATGTCACTCAAAGGGCTCTTTAAAAATCAAGCCCCATATCTTCTCTATAGTTTTACTGTAAGTTTCGTAACAGAGAACTTGACCATTCATCCCTTTTCTGTACATTCAAATATTATTGGTGTTAACAATTATCAGGTTCCTTTATTAATAATTTATGTTATATCTCTAAGTAGCTATATGCTTTATTAATCCAGAAATCTATGGGAGAAGTGAAAATGTCAAAACAATATATTACATTTCATTGTCATAGTCTTTAATAATCTCCATAAAGCTGTCATTAACTTATGAAGACCAGATGCACATAATAAAGCCGTTCTTTTAGTAAGGCATAGGAAATTTGAGAAACGTTACTGTCTGTAACTAATTCAAGGGGAAGAAGATTCCCTGAATATAAATAGTAGACCACTGAGTTTGGGACTGTTTATTTACATCCCCATTAAGTATGCTAAAAACCAGTATTCCCAAGTCTAAAATGGATTGAAGATCAATTTAATCATAAAAAGAGAATTATATTTCTCTAGTTTCCTTTACAAAATTACCTATTATTTTACACTCCTAGTGAGTGCAGTATTTAATTAATCTGAGAAGTAAGTCCATATTTTCCTTTTGACTCACAAAAATTAGATGGTCTATTTCCGCTTTATTTTTCAAAGGGGTTGTTTCCCTCACTGTTGTTAAATTTTTTTGTTAAATTTTGTATTTTTAAATTATTTTCCCTAATTGTTAGAAAAGTAAGGCCATATATCTAATATTGATTAGGCATTTCTGTTCAAAATAAAAGTAATGAAAAAAGAACATTCACTAAGATATTTATTTTATGTCAGTGGTGTTAAATATTGAAATTATAGTGCCCATAGGAGAAACATGAGAGGTAACAAGCACGTGGGTGAGCCATTTGCTATGTTGTTTACTAAACCTCAGATAGTATAATGTAATATGAATTAAATCATCTGCCTCTCTTGAGCCACATTCATAAAAGGGAGATGGAGCATTATCTGTGGATTGCTTAAACAGAAGGCTCTTTGACCTGAACATTTCTAATCTGAATCAAATAATCAATATCTGTTATTTCTGTCTAAAATAACAGTACTTACCTTCCTCTTGTACCACTGAGTTTCAAACTCTTGCAATTAATAGGAATTTTAAAAGACTGAATTGTCACTAAATCTTTCTGGATTGCTTGATGTGTCTTTGTTTTATACTACTAGTTTTATATATATATATATATATATATAATAGCTGCACAGTAGTGCTGCTATAGTTAGGGTTGCCAGGCCACTTCTATGTTAAACCCAAATTTTGCACTTTAATAACTTTGCAACCAATGGACACATTTGCCTGACATTTTGCATGGCAGTGTGGAGCTATAGATCTCTGGATCTCACAAGTTGCATAGTGGTCAAAAGAGCAGTTGCAGAGCTGAGGAGTGCCAAAAAACATGCAAAAACAGGCGGGGGGGTGGGGTTGCATGTTTCTTTGCTCGGGGCTACAGCCCAGATGATTTGTCAGTGTGGTTTGAAATCTTCAGGGAAGATGCAGACTTGGTCACTGATGTGCCTTTTGAAGATTTGGTGACAAAATATGAATCTGTTCAAAAGTTTATTCAAATTTTAATTTTCCCATTATAGTCAATGGGGAAAAAAATATATGTGTTTCACTAAAAGCTGCCACCAGTACATTTCACTGTTGCAAATGGCCCTTTTACTGTTGTGCTGCCACCATCTTGTTTCAATTAATGGTGAAGAAAAACAACTGTAATTCAAAGTCTACTGCCCCTAGATAGATACTGACAGTTGTATTTACCTAAATGGGGCCAGCAGTACACAATGGTTCCAGCAGTTTTTTACTAGGACCCCTAGAAATGCCTTTTTTTTTAATCAGGTCCCCCACAGTGTTGCAGATTATGATAGTACATTTGCAACACTTTCGCAAATCACGACTCTATTGCATCTGTACTGTCGCAATTTGCAACACTACTGCACCAAAAAATACAATTTCTTTGCCACACCACTGCACCTAAATGGTTAGGGATTTTTGGCTGAAATTTGCAGGGTGGCAAGCACTGATCCCACAGATGTGCCTTTTGGTGGTTTTGTAAAAAAAATGTAAAATGGTTACAAAGTTACAGTGCTCCACAGTGAGAAATTTCCCATAGGCTAACATTGCAGCACCCATGGTGCCTTTCAGTGCCCATATCTTGAAAATAATTTGAGATATGGATTTTTTGCTACATGCAGCTTAGTGGACTAAGCTTGTATGGAGGCTTTAAAATCATGATTACAACTGCAGTGGATTTTTTTTCATAGTTGCTTCAGTTACTGAGATATTGCCAAACAAGTGTTACAAGGGTTCCTTGTCAATATTATGGCCTGCTGTATGGCTCCATACTTACACAAAAAATGGGCAACAAGAAGGGAACACAGGGCCCAGAGGGCCCGTGCTCCCAAAAACACATACCAGTTACCAGTTACATTTCACTTTCTCAAAAAGAAGGGAAATTAATTGCAAAAAACTTTGTTAATGCATCCGTTAGGGTTGATAGCACAGCGACAAAAGTATAGAAATGTTATGTTAGGGTTACCACCCCTACCACCCAACCCCCTCCACACACCAACAGACATCGGGGTGCGCCATGGGGTCATCAGGCCTTACTTTCACCCCATTCTCCTATACTGTAGCATGTCAGCTTGTTTACACATGGAATGGGGTAAGAGTTGGGCCTGATGACCCCGTGGCATACCCCGATGTCTATTGGTGTGTGGAGGATGGAGGGGGTGTGGCAGTGGTAATCCTAACAACATTTCCATACTCTTGCCGCTGTACTATCAACCCTAACTAATGCATTAACAAAGTTTTTTCCAATGAAAATATATATGTATATATATATATATTAGTTTTTATGAAATTTAGATAAGGGAACTGAAAACCACGAGTAGAATGTGCTATCTCTTCCTCCATTGCTCTTCTACGCATCTTGCAATAATTGCATTTGAAGTAGGAAAACTATTATTTTTTCTTTTATAAGACAGTCCAGGGATATCTGACCTAATTACAGTCTAGGAATGGAGTCTGGTACACAGTTTGGTAAACCTAAAAGATCTCTCTGTAAGTTATTTAATATAAGTTTCAACTGGGGTAACTTTGCAACTCCCCATACGTCTGAAGTATATAGAATTGCTGCTGTAACTTTGACATTTATAACCTTTAAAACATCTGTCTACTGATTGACCACCATAAATTCCGTGAGTCTCCTAACCTGATTGTTTTCTGCAATTTGTGTTTTATATTATTTATGCATGCATTTCACTTTGTATAACTAGCATATATAACACCTAGATATTCATAATATTTAACTCTTTCTAGTTTTCTCATTATATAGTGTAGTCACTCTTTGTTTCCAGCACTGAAAATCAAAAGCTGTGTTTTGGCCTGATTAATTCATAAAAATCTCAGTTTACACAGACTTGCAAATTTATTTTTCATTGTAAACACAGTAATGAGGTGAAGATTAGGACCACATCATATTTGTTTTGTACAATTCTCGTCATAATTCTGTTATAATATTAGGTCGTTGTTCTTCATCTTTATCAAATAAACCTTAGAAAAATGTTGCTGTCATATTCTTGGTTGTATGAATGCATCCAAAGAAGCTGCATATGAATTACAATCCTTCGCAACTATGAGCCAGAAATCCTTGGTTCTTTTTTCTACAGTTGTTTTACATAGTTTAAACCATAACTTAACTTGGCATTTATGCTTTTCTTCCTTCAAAATATTGTTAGAATTTTTTCTTTATTTATTTAATAGTCTGTCATTTGTTGTTGATTTATTGTTTTTTTGTTTGTTTTTTTGCTGAACTATTTTTATGCTCTCTGCTTCAGGCAGGGTAGTACCCCAACTCAGTCCACTGCCCCATGGTCAGCATCCCCCAACAGCCACCTCAAACGGGGCCCATAGCTTACCCCCTAGAGCAGGGTTCCCAAGGAAGAGACTGAGATCAACCAGGTGTGGCCCAAGAGTGCTGTAGCGTCATTTGGTGCAGTGGTCAGAGATGTCACAAAGCACTGCTGCACAGGTTTTTCTATCTGTCTATGTTTCCCCAAGGCATGAACATGCAGTGACATCAGCACAAGGGCATGCAGGCCCTGTAGATATCACCACTGCTTTCCTCTAAGTATGTAGTCCCTGACTGGTAGTGCATCCAGCCTCTGCTGAGTGTCACCCAATTGCCTGGCTTCATTAACCCTCTACCTCAGAGGTGGAGAGGTGTCCCTTGGATGCTCATCTAGCCTTCCCCTGGCTGACCCTGTGATGCACCTGGCTCACTCTTGAACCCAGGTCATCAGCGCTGCAAGCAATTATTTATTTTTAATATATCAAACTATTTAACTTTTTTCCCTGACTTTTACTGTCCCCTCGTCAGAGGCTCTGGTCCCCTGCCCTGCTTGCCACCCCCCTTCACCCCAGCCTTACCCCCTGGGCTGTGCCACTGGGCAGGCATCTCCTCCCCAGGAAACATGGCTCTCAAGCCCTGGCTTGCCCCCCCCCGGGCGGAGTCATGGGAGCAGGACCCCTCAGTGGACCTTTTGTCTGCAGTGGAAGCAGCTGCAGCAGGGGCAGGGGCCATAATTAGTGGCCAGAATTTAGCTTTCTCCCAGGGGCAGGGATGTGTAATGCCACCATCATCCACCACACACCCCCTAGCATGTGGTGCCCACCACAGCAGTACCCCCAGCCTCCGCCAGAGGTCTGCATAGCACCAGACACTCATCCCCCCCTCCAGAGAAGGAGAGCAGTTCCTGGGACACTCAATCCTTTTTCCCCCCACCAGCTCTCCAACCCTCAAGTCTGTTCCTGAACCCAGGATGTCAGCACTGCAGATGGATGCCTTGCTACTGCGCCAGCAAGCTGACCCACCAAATTATTTTATTTAAATTTTTCTTTGCCTTCTTACACTTTGTGCTAAACTAAGTAACTTCTTTCTTTCTTTTATTTTTAAATTGTATCCATGCAATAATGGTGCTAAGAACAGTAAAAGATTTTCCTATATTTTAATAGAATTAGACAAATCAACCTGTGACAATATTTGAGACTTAATGTAGCCTGGATATGAATACTTTAAAATCTGGGCTATTCTGTCTATATTTCCCACAGTCCATTGTCCTTTTGGCATTGTGTATTTCATATGTAAATCATTACTTTCTTTTCCTTCATTTTAGTATAACTCAACTGTATATTTAAAGGAAAATGTGGTGATTCAATACGTGCTACTATTTTTAGGTGAATTATTTTCCCTATTACATTTAAATTTGTAAAGAACTGATAATTAACAATTACCCATTATATTATGAGTTAAATGTTCATTTTCCCAGTGGGTCACTCTGTGTTCTTCCACTTATTAATATCAGATCTAAGTCCAAAGCAATTGATGTTAATTGTTTTCCAGCTTTATTGCTTTTGGTATCTTGAGTTTCCCCTATATCTGTAAGATTATTATTTAATGTATTAAGCCTATTCCCACCATGATCCAAAAACAGGTTTTGTAAATGAGTAACCTGAGTGTGAAATCTAGCACTGAGATCATCTGCTATAAAAATATATTATTCTGAATATTTAACTATTATTGTTTGCAAAGTTGTGTTTTTTTTTTTCAAATTTATCCCAATTTTCATTATGACCCATGCATGATTTATATGGTGGAATATACACAGTAATAAAAATGATGTTCATGTTTTTTCCCCTGATACTTATTTGTAACATATTTTCATTTGATAAATCTATTTTGGATACTGTGATACCTTTCTGGAGTTTAACAGTCATTATTAGTCCTATTTGGCCTCTTCCATTTACTGATTTATTTATTTATTTTTACTTTAGTTATACATATGTTAAAATCGAGACTTTGGGAGAGGGATTTAATTACCATGTTTCTTGAAGAAGTAGTATATGAAAATAAGAAATGTATTTCATGCATTCTGCATCACTAAACTTTTGTGAAAATCTGTCTCTATTCGGAGACAAAATATTTCAGTTTTAGTATATATTGCCCTTATTTTAATATATCTCCAATCTGTGGTCATTTACTTGCTTCAGACAGAATAGTAAATCTATTATTTAATACAAGATGATTTGGTAAGGGTGCCACATCTTCCAATATTTGTTTTTGGATTTTCTTGATTTACTGTAAATGTCTTCGAGAAATCCAATAGGTTTAATCCTAATTGGTTCAGAAACTCTGCCTTCTCAAGTACCTGTTTTGCCAATTATTCATCTTTAAAATATACTGTACATCAGTTTGTGATTGATTTATGCGCTTAGGAGGAATTTTAATCCAATAAATTGAATCATTCTTTCTTTATTTATTTTTTATTTTTTTGTAATGTGCGTGATAAAAAGTCAACTAATACTCCCTTGGTTTTTTTCTGCTGGTATTCTGTATGGAATAGCCCAATCAAACATTGTTAGCAATGTCAGTGGCTCAGTAGGTTGCACTCTCACCTCCGAGGCTGGAAGATCAGAAGATTGTGGGTTCTATCTCCACACCACGCACTTGGATTAAATCCCAAAACTAATACTGTAGTGCAGCATGAAGGGGGTGTTGCACTCCTGAGGTGCCGTCTTTCAGATGAGCCATGGCACTTCTCGAAAAGAGTAGGGGAATTTTCCAAGTGTCCTAGCCAAATTTCCCACATTCACTAAAAATACCACCAACAGCTTGATATCTGGTTCAATTTCAGTTGACATCTAACTGTATCCCCCTCCCCTGGGATGAGGCTGAAAATAGGCAAAATATTGTCTAGTCCTCTTTCCCGGTCAAAAAAAACTAAAAAAAAAAATATATTATTATTTTAGGGTAAGGCTTTTCTTAATGTTTTTGTCTTTTCTAGGTTGGGATTGTTCATAATTGATAACCCTTTCTATCCTATCTAAAACTGGTTCATATTTAGCATGATCTGTCTTAATGCAATCCTTGTTCTCCTGAGTAAGACCATTTCTTTTCTAACTGAAATCCCATCTGAGCTAGGTAAACCCTATTTTCCATACTGAAATTGCTGATTCTCTATTTTGAAAGCCCACTGTTACTATCCCTTCTTGATTATTCCCGTAAGTTTGATGTCTTCATATAATATAGGATGTTGGAGAGTTGTGGTCCTCAGGAGATAAGTCACTTTTCCTTTTAATGATTCTACAGTATAATTTGCTGACATTTGCATCCCTTTAACCTTTATTTTGCTTGTATATGCTTTCTTATTTAGTTGAGCTGAATATTGTCCATGTCCACCAATACTGTATCTATAAATAATGGAGAATCGACACTTATCTTTAATTCTTGCAGGGTGCTATTTTTTTCCAAAATTTTCAACACCATTTCTTTAGATTTTATGAACATCATTACCCAATTTAAATCTATTTTTGATCTCACTATTTTCATTATGTGGTTCATTTGCTTTTCTAAATGCAGTGAACAATCAATGTTTGTGTGTAATGAATCATTTGTTTCATCTCTATCTTTATGAATTCCAGTACCTGTTAATAACATGACCATTTCTTGATCTGTTATACCCTGATCATATTTTGATGGAAATCCAGTCTCTGAGCTTTTGTTCTCACTAGACTCCCAATTTTGAGCAGTATCCAATACTTCGTCCATATGTAATACTTTTTCCAAATCTGAGGGGAAACAGTTTTCCCGTTCACAGGTTTTTTCTTGTTTATCATCTACTTCATTCCTTTTTTGAAACACTTTTCTTTCTTTTGATTTTTATTAAATCTGTGTTTTGTTTTGCTTTCTTTCTGCTTGGGACCTTTGTTTCCCTTGTCCTCTTAGTTTTCTGTTTTTTCTTTACTACCTTATTCACTGGAGGGTCTGGAATATTTGTATTATATTTCTAGCAAGAGGTGAGTGTAAATTAGTTTGAATCCACTTATTTACATTCAAGATCTGGTTTTCAGTCTCCTTATCAAAATTATGTGTTTCTTAGAGAATGAACCATTTTCATCTAATGAATAATTTTTTGCCAGGTATTCTTTTAGTAAATTTTTCGCCATGCATTGAATTTTCATTAGATGAACATTACCCTCAACAATTTCTTCCTTGAGGACACAAAGGGTTTCGAGAATAACAATGTTTGCATTACGAGGATTATTACATAATCAAATACTTCCTTGAGAGTACTGTTGTTACCAGCTCAGCATTTATATTCTGAGGGATAGAATAATTTAATTTATCCATTACCTCCAAGTGGCCTTGTTCTCTCATTTTATTTTTTCTGTGAATGGTTCCCTAATAACTTTTGAGGAGGGAAAAATGCTCACTTCAGGTGAAGCTGATAATAAATCAACCTTGCCACTTGTTATCTTAACTTGAGACGTATTTCCTTCATTGTTCCTTATAAGAGATGTTAATCCATTAATTGTGGTACCTAGATCATTCATGACTTCCATTAGGTTTGCCCTATTAGTTATAGAAGTATTTAAAGATTGTGAGATCAGTGTTTCTGAATTAGCTGGACTGTCATATCCCTGTTTTCTCTCACAAGTCTCTCAAATGTCAGTGTCAATGGCTCAGCAGGTAGCACACTCGCCTCTGAGGCTGGGAGATCAGAAGGCTGTGGGTTCCATCCCCACACCAGGCACTTGGGTTAATATCCCAATACTGATACTGCAGTGCAGCATGAGGGTGGGGTGCTGCACTTCTGAGGTGCTGTCTTTCAGATGAGATGTTAAACTGAAGTCCCATCTGCCTGTTCAGGTGGATGTTAAAGATCCCATGGCACTTCTCAAAAAGAGTAGGGGAATTTCCCCGGTGCCCTGGCTAAATTTCCCCATTCATTAAAAATACCACCAACAGTTTAATCTGGTTCAAAGTCAGTTGGCATTCATCTGTACACCCCTGCCCCCCTGTCGTGCCTGAAAATAGGCAGAGTTTCTCTAGTGCACTTACCCGGTCAACAAAAACAAAAAATATATATATATATATATATATATATTCAAAACATGAATCATTTTTATTAGCTATTTTCCCAGCTGTGTTTGGAAGATTCTCTTGAATGGTAATTATTATATCTGGTAATCCTTGAGTTATCCTACCTACTATATTTCATCTGTTTTGTGGTTAATTAATCCTTGTGTTGATACCAGTTGAGATTTTTGCCTGTTAATTATAGGGGGTAAAGTATTTTACCCCATAAATAAATTAATTTTTAACTGTGTTATATCTTCCATCATATTTTTTAATTTAAGGAGTTTAATTTTCTTATTGCTAATATGATCTGTTATGAACTGATGTTTCTTCAAGTCTTTAATTTTTAATTTAAATTTTGATTTACTTTTTAATCCTTTCCTTGTTCAGAATTCAACCTTCTTCTACTTGATTTTTATTTACTTTTTACCCTTTCCTAGTTCAAAATTTAACTTTCTTCTGTTACCATACTCTATTTTTTCCAAAGCATTTCGTGGAATTAACATTTCTTCTGCCTTACTGTTTCTGGTCCTCATGATTTTTAACTTATTTATAGTAATATTTACACAGTAAAGTTCTGTATAAATAATTAAATCTCTGACTTTAAAAAAGCTATATAATTCTAAAAATTCCTAAAATTCTCCTAAAATAGGGAATAATTGAGACATATTGCTCAAATAGCTCAAATTAAATTAAAAAGTTAAATACTTTAAAATAAAATCCTCAATACATCAAGCAACCATAATCAGTCCTTTATAATTTTGTGTGATATTTCTCATTCTTTCTGTTTTTCAAAATGTACATCTCTGTTGCTTTTGCTCTTCTTCTGGCCTCACTGCTTTTGTTTTCCTGTCTTCTTTGCCTTTCTATAACTTCTTCCCCTTCAGTTTTGCCTCTCTGACTTTAATCCTTGTGGTTCTGTCAGGTAACTGGTCAAGCAAGAGTTCTCTGGGCAGTAATACTTCCGGGTTTGACACTCGTCTCAAAATGGGTAACAGTCTAAATCCTTCAATCAAAAATTATTCAGAGATTGTAATACTAAAAGGAGCCATATTTAACATTTAACATTCAGCATTCTTCCTGACATATTATCCTGAAATTCCATTAAGTATCATAAAAAATTAAAATATAACTTGCTTCTTAAGATCTACCTGTATATGAACCAAAACATGACAATTTTATAATGTGTTTTTATTTTTAAATATAAAACTCTTTTCTGCGAATTTGGTTCCAGTATACTGATATACTGAAAGTGAACATGGCTGCATTAATGCAGTAGGGCCCATGGTTTCATGTAAAAGTTAGGTTTCTAGAACTAATAGTTTATAAGCTAGCTCTTTCTAAATATAATGGTGTAGATTTTCAAAAGGATCAGATACAGACATAAACACATGTTGCACCAGCATCTCCAGCTGTCTAATTGAATCCGAGCACCTCTGCTGCTATTTTCAAAAGATCCATCTGTTTGCAAAAAATGTCACAATTTGCTGTCAAAAATTATCAAGTGTGATTTGTACATTTTTATTTGTTCATTTTTTTTTTAGTTGTTTTTTTAGTAGCACACTAAGCTGAAAGCTTTTTTACAGGAGCGACCTGGGAGCACAGAGAAGTTAAGTGACTTGCTCAGGTTCACACAGTATGCAAGTGGAGGTGTGGGATTTAAACCCAGGTCTGGTCTGCTGGATGTCACCAGATTTGCAGCTCAGAGCCTTAAACCACTGCACTATACTGCCTCCTCTTGCTGCAGTTGTATCTTTTTTTTGGTCACACAATTTAGAAGTAGTTAAACCATAACAGATCTGGATGCATTTTCCTTTTGAATATAGTGGTGCATGCATCTTGAAAAGACCCATTTGAAAACATTCTCCAATATCTGTAAACAGTGCTAACCTCTGAACTGTAAGGGTTAGAAACTTATACTGTACTGTACAAAATGTATTTTACTATACTGAGCATATCTGTAGTTGGTTTGTTAAATAGGCACACAGTACCACAACTGCTGGGTTGGTGACATCTCAAGTGAATCCAAAATACAGAATGATCTTAATATACTACTATCCTGGGCAAAACAGTGAGGCATGAAATTCAGTGCAACTAAATGTGCCATCTTACATATGGAGCATAATAATTTAGGCTTAAAATACTATTGAGATAACACCCCAGTTGAGACAAAAGATTCAGAAGGAAACCTAAGCATTATCATAAATAATTAATTAAAACACAACTAAAAATGTGAGACTGTTGTAATAACAGCAAATAAAATACTTCATAACATACAATGCAGTATCTCCATCAGGAATAAGCATACAGTACCTGAAAGTAAGTAAGAGAGTGTGTGTGTGTGTGTGTGTGTGTGTGTCTGTCTGTCTGTCTGTAGGGCTCATGTCTGTCTCAGTTTTCAGCACCACATTTGAGGGGTTATATAGACAGAACAGAGTGAGTACAAAAGAAATTTACAAAATCAGTATGGGGAATGAATAACAATTTATACTGAGAGACTGGACACATTGAATTTACACAGCTTAGGTAGAAGAAGCATTAGGAGGCACCTCCTACCTTTATTTGACATTTGCAGAGATGGTAATCTAATGACAGAACTTAGCCTTGAATTTACTGGTGTAGGAAAAAAGCTATGAGGCCATAATAGACAATTAAAAAGGAGTTACTTTAGAACAGATAAAGTACTTCTGTGCAGAGTGGGTAGTAAACATATGGAACATTTGCCTCAACACATTATAAACTGTACTATGAAACTGCCTTTTAAGACAGAACTTGACAAACATATGTCACGGATAATGAATGTATGTATGGAAAGTAGACTGTACTCAGCACCAGGGCATATATTGCTGTAAATCCAGTTTTATTCAGACATTAGTTCATAGAGTGAGCTGCAGAGCTGAAGGGACAGTCCCCACATCAAACTCTGATTATCTCCAAAGTCTGCATTAGGGGCAACTCATACTAAGTTACACTGCAATAAACTGGGGAAACAATCAATTATTAAAATTATAAATGTAAACCGGGTGATAACATTCACAAAAATCTTGTTTTTAAATTCAACCTCAACTCTACTGTATGCCATAACATTATATTTCACAATCATGGGATTCTTGTTAGTTACTAATAAGACAAAGTCACTGTACTGTGTTCTATGTTGTGCACATAGTATTTAAAATTACATTTTGTTATGTCTTGCTTACAGGCTTACATAATGATCCTATTTACAAATTATACAAAAGCATCTCATTTTAATCATTTTGTAGCAAGCTGCAAAATATTCATCACATCGACAGTATTTAAATTACATCAGTAAGCAATGATTGAAGTTGAGGATCCACTATGGGTCTTTATTCTGACCACATGGTATTCAGGTGTGTTCTGATCTCAACTTATTTCATTTTTTTTCTTTAATATTTTGTGTTTCTTTTCATTCCTCAAAACATTTTTAGTATAGACAACACATAACATCTGGACCAAGGCTACAGTCCACTGTAATGAAACATAAACCATTAAAATTATATTCACAAATGTATTGATATAAGACAGGCATAATATTGAAAAAAAAATATATATATATGGGATATGCAGGGGACACCTATGGGATAACAAAGTTATTTGTACAGTTGCCTGTGCCCTCGAGCAACCTCACTAATGGCGAAGCCACGAGTGAGAGTTACGCGTGGTCACTGGCAACTGTACAGATAACTTTGTTATCCCATAGGCACCCCACGCATATTTGATTTATGCAGCAAGATTTTTTGGGTTCAGTTTTGTTATATTTTATTTTTTTCTTAAGTTCCTTTCCATGTTTTTTCTCTGTGCCTGGTTGGTTTGTTTGGTTTGCAAGGTTGCTGTGCTGAGAAAGAGGAAGAGGAAAAATTGCTTTTTTTTTTCTTAAGAGGGTTTTCATTTAAAATGTGGTTCCAGTTTGGGGAGGGGGATTTGGTTAGGGTGTGCATTTTGTGAGTGTTTGGGACTGTGATAGCTTGGGTTGTAAAGAGCACTGTGAGAAGGTGAAAGTGAAACTGGGAGGCAGTACTGCTGAGCAGGCAGCACAGGTGGTGGTGGTTAGTATGTAGTCACTGTGTGAATAAATGGGTGATGATGTAATCACTATGGGGATAACTTCAAGTTATCCATATAGTGATTACATCATCACCCATTTATCCACACAGTGACTCAGTTAACTGAAGTCATGTGTCAATTTTTATCCTGACACCTGTTGCATAAATCCCACCTCTTAGAGAATCATGGCCTTTGATTGCCCCGCCGTATTCCAAAATTGTACATACTCACCTTATTTCAAGATTATACATTCTACCCCATTCCAGCATTGTAGGTCCCTGCCACATTTTAATACTATAGGTCCCTATCACGTTCTGACATTGTGCATCCCTGCCACATTCCAAATGTATCCTTTCCCACCACATTCCACAACTGCTCATTTCCAACACATTCTGGAATTGCACATCCCCACTGCATTCCAAAATTTGGTGTCATTGTCAAAATTGTGCCACATTTTGAAATTATGAATCCTGCCACATTCTGAAATTGTCTGTCCCCACCAGATTCTGAAACTGCACATCCCCACCAGGTTCTGACATTGCACACTACCACCACATTCCCACAGTGTGCATCCCTGCCACATTCTGAAACTGCATGTCCCAGCCACATTCCAACCTTGCACATCCCTGCCACATTCTGAAACTGCATGTCCCAGCCACATTCCAACCTTGCACATCCCTGCCACATTCTGAAACTGCATGTCCCAGCCACATTCCAACCTTGCACATACCTGCCACATTCTGAAACTGCATGTCCCAGCCACATTCCAACCTTGCACATCCCTGCCACATTCTGAAACTGCATGTCCCAGCCACATTCCAACCTTGCACATCCCTGCCACATTCTGAAACTGCATGTCCCAGCCACATTCCAACCTTGCACATCCTCGCCACATTCTGAAACTGCATGTCCCAGCCACATTCCAACCTTGCACATCCCTGCCACATTCTGAAACTGCATGTCCCAGCCACATTCCAACCTTGCACATCCCTGCCACATTCTGAAACTGCATGTCCCAGCCACATTCCAACCTTGCACATCCCTGCCACATTCTGAAACTGCATGCCCCAGCCACATTCCAACCTTGCACATCCCTGCCACATTCTGAAACTGCATGTCCCAGCCACATTCCAACCTTGCACATCCCTGCCACAGTGTGAAACTGCATGTCCCAGCCACATTCCAACCTTGCACATCCCTGCCACAGTGTGAAATTTTGCATCCCTACCACTTTCTGTAATTGTGTGCCTCAACCACATTCCAAAATTGTGCATCCCTGTAACATTCTGAAAATGCATGTCCCTACCACATTCCAAAATTGCATGTCCCTACAATATTCCAAGACAGGGTTTCTTGGTTTTCTTGGTTTCTTATTTTATTTAGACAAAAGAAGGCCAAGGCCCATCGAGATTGTCTCCCACCACTAGGTGGGTTATTTCCTGGATCTGGACTGGAGAATATACTCATCCAGTTTACGTCTGAAGCACTCAAATGACTCAGAGTTTATTAGTGAAATTGGTAATAAGTTCCACTGTGTAGCTGCCCTTATAATAAAAAAGTACCCATTTGTTTGTTTTTGCTCTGAGTACCATAAGTTGGCTATTATGTGATCTTACTGTAGGTGTGGGATTCAATTATTACATTTAATGCCAAGCTCATGCATTAGGTCCTTATTGTTGTGGATATTACAGAGAAAAACGAGATCACCTCTTAATAGCTTAATAGCCCAAGTTTGATCAGTCTAGATTCATAGCTTATGTTGCCAAGACCTGAAATCATTTTTGTAATGCATTTTTGTGGCTTCTCCATGAGGTTTATATCTTTCCTCACATAGTGGCACCAAAAAGGGGAACCATAATCCAGATACAGAATCACAAATGTTTTATAAACCTGGATTATGCAATGAGGTTGTCTAGATACAAATGAGTGTCTAATTGCTTGGATAACATGATTAACTTTCCTAGCAACTTGGGAATAGTGATTGTTTGAGGAAAGTGAATTATTTATTATTAGTTCCCAGGTCACGCTCCTTGTTTACTGATTTCAAAATAATCCCGTTCAATGTGTACTTGTACTTCAGATTATTCCTACCAAATTGCAAGATAGTACCTTTATCGGGGTTGAAATAGATTTTATTATTTTCTGTCCATTTTTGTATTGTGTTTAAGTCATTTTGGAGTGCATCACTATTTTTGGGACACTTCACTACTCTCCCTGTTTTGGTGTCATCTGCTAATTTTGTCAGGTTGCTTGTAATGCCAGCATTCATATCAGAAACAAAGAGGCCAAAATGTGTTGCTACCCTGTCAAAGGCTTTGCCAAGATCCAACATAATAACATCATACAAGGAACCATCATCAAGGCTTCTGCTCTCTTCCTCATAAAATGCAAATAGGTTAGTGTTACAGGACAGGCCTTTTTTAAAGCCATGCTGGGCAGCATCATGAATCTGTAATGTTCTGACTTCATTGTCAGTCACTAATTTTAATAGTTTTTCCATTATTTTACAGCAAATTGAGGTCAGGTTTATAGGTCTGTTGTTTCCAACTTAACCCCTATTTCACTTCTAATAAATCAATATAACCACTGCTTGCAGCCAGTCCAAGGGTGCTGTCCCCAGTGTCAATGATTTGTTAAACAGAGTGTGAAAAGGGAGGGCAAGGGATTCAGCCATTGTTTTCAGAAATAATGGATGTATATTTTCTGGCCCAGGCGAGGTACTTACCTTAATACCCTTCAGTTCATGTAGTACCTGCGATAAAGAAAAATCTGCTGACGGGATAATATTTTCTGGAATGGGATACAAAAACAAGGCGCTGTGTCAGCATGTGGTCTAAAAGCAAAACAAAATGGTTATATTAAATGCACGCTGAAAATAGAAAATAGAGTTAGAAATCTACGTTTCGACCTTAGGTCTTCTTCAGGAAATATCTAAAAGAGAAAAAAAAAACAAGTTACATAGATAGATACATAGATACATAGACAGTGTCGGCAGATAAGGGCCTATGGCCCACCCAGTCTGCCCATTTGAGCTTGTAAGTTCAATTTATGTTTTCCAAGAAGTCTGTTGCCCCTTACCCCTGACCTCCAGAATTCCTTTATGGCTATCCCATGCATTCTTAAATCCCGTGATTGTTTCAGCCCCCACCACTTCCTCTGGCAGGGTGTTCCACTTGTCCACCACCCGTTCTGTGAAGAAATTCTTCAATTCAATTCATTATTAAATACAGATGTGAAAAATTCATTAAATGCCTGTGCCATCTTCTCTGGGTCCATTACTGTTTGCTTATCTTGTGTAAGTGGGCCAATTGTATTAGTGTTTGTCTTATTGTTATTTACAGTATATAGGAGAAAAAGGCTTTGTTGTTAACATTGGTGAATACTAGCCTACATTCCATGTTTAATCTCTCCTGCTTTATGTGATGTTTAAGTGTATGTAATGCTGTTTTATAGTTTTTCTTATTCGCCTCTGTTGGAAATCGTTTTGGCTTTTTTATATCTTTTCTCCTTGGCCTTAATTAATCTCCTGATTAGTTTAGTTAACCAGATAGGAATGTGACCCTTATTATATTTTTTCACTACTGAGACATATTTGTCTTCTAGTTCTAAAATAGTGTTTTTGATAGTATCCCATATGTGACCGACATCCTTATTTGCTAGCATAATGTTCCAGTTTATTGTATTCAAGGATTGTTTTATCATGTCCCAGTTCACTCTTTTATAGTTTCTAATCATAGTAGAATTTCTGTATGAATGTTTACTTGCTAGTATTTTCCCAGTGATTTTGTCATGGTCACTAGATCCCAGTAGATTATGAACCATTATGTCTGACAGAATATATCCCACATTTGTTGTGACTAAGTCCAAGATGTTATTTCCCCTAGTAGGGTTGAACATTAGTTGGTCCATAGCATTTGGATTTATTAGCTGGATGAGTTTTCTTTCAAATTCTGTATTTCCAGTAAGTTCATACCAATTTATACCAGGTGAATTGAAGTCACCAATAAAAATAACATCCCCAGGAAGATGCTTGTTCAGTTTCATTTAGTAATGTGTTATTATAGTCCCTGTGCTAGCAGAAGGGTGATAACAATTTCCTATTATAAGTTTTTTCCTTTTTTTGAATATGCATACCAGCCAGATTATCTTGGTCGGTTGTTATAAGGGGGACATGTAAAACCTCGATTTGGTAACAACTGATGCCATCCCTAAAGTAACAACAGACCCCCCTTTTTTGTCCAGATGATTTTTTTTAAAAAAGCAGATGGTACCCTAGTATGTTGTTCATCCAATTGTTTGTGTCATCCCACCATGTTTCAGTTATAAAGGCCATATCGATGTTATTTAGTATGATATAGTACTCCAGTTCACATTTTTTAGCCAGATTTAAGCAACTGGCATTAGCTAATACAAATGAGCATGTGTTGCCATCCGTAGGGTGCACACTGAAGAATTTGAAGGTAAATGACCCCTTCCCCCCGCAGATTTAGTTTAACGTATCTGAAATGATTTTTTCAAACTTTTTACCTAATAACCTAGATTTTCTACTGCTGAGATGTAGCCCATCCCATGAGAAGATACCTTGATCGCATCAAATGTCTCCCAATGGGGTATACATTTATATCCTTTTAATAGTGACCGTTTTTGGAGCCATTCATTAATGGATTTTATTTTTCGATATTTGTTGTAGTTGGCCCTAGGTAAAGGCAACATTTCAGAGATGTAAACTTCACAGCCCTTATCCTCCAGTAATTTACATAGTGATCCATAGTCTTTTTTGATTTTGTCAATGTCATTTATGTTATCATTAGTGCCAACATGGATAATCACTAATGGGTTTTCACCTAATCCAGCCAAAATGTTCTCTGCCATATCTATTATATCCTTAATCTTAGCACCACTAAAGCTACTACAGGAGCGATTAGCCTTGTTGGGGTTACATATTATTCTATCTAAGTGCGTAACGATTGAATCCCCAAACACAAAGGTTTGTCTAGGATTGTTCTGGGTGGACATGTCAATGGCAGGAGGGTTTGCAAGATTATTTGCATTACATTGCAGGGGGAAGTCATTCATAGGTAAATCACTCTCATCAATACGTGCAATTATCAAAGGTGATGCCAAGCCACTGGGATTTTTTTTGTTTGGTGGTGGGCAATCATCCATAAGCAAATTTATCTGCTGAGCATTAGTATTTAGTACAGTAGTGGAAGAACAGCTCAAGGGCATATCATTAGCCTGATTCATAGGGATTCCCAGTTTATCTGATTCTGCACCCTTAGTGGTGGAACCACTGTTACAAACAGTGATAATGGGAGACAAGGGAATAGTTGTACACACATTTGACTCTTATATTTGACCGATGTTATTAAATTCACTATTATTCGACTGTGTAGGTGATGCATCAGTATCAGATAAATTAATTAGGGGGTCAAAAGAGTTTTTGGTCAGTATGGTGAAATGCATAGCTTTTCTTTTCTTTTTGAACTTTGTTTTGCTATTAACTAACTCCCAATCATCATAGATACAATATATGAATCAGAGCAGTCATCTTGTTGGATTCTTTTTCTGGAGCCACTTAAATCAACACTGGTACTAGGGCCTACTGTACTACATCATTTTCACAGTTTGGAGCTGTCCCATTTTACACAACTGTTGTAAGTCTCAGGTTACTGATTGCAACAGAGTCAGTGGTAATAGGTACAACAGGGGCTTCTCTAACTTTAAATCTTGCTGACATTTCCTCTTGTTGCCTCTCAAGTAGGGACAGTTTTGAATAAAAAGTTTTAATGTCCTCCTCAAGCACACTATTGTTTATACATTTCTCACATGTGAATACGGTACCTGTAGGCAATGTGTTGACTAATTTGTACATGCAACAACTGGTGCACCTAATACCAATCTCCCCATCTATGGTCATAACTTCTCCCCCATGCTGATGGTTTTGTACTGGGAGTAGCAGAACAAAAGCTCTTTCTTTTTTTTTTTTTAATCTTTATTGGTTTGTTACCAAGAAGTGGAGCAGCTTATCAGTGCCTTGTGTTAATAGCCAGGATAGTAGTTATAGCAACAGTTGTATATCTGCACAATACCTTAACATGGGTTAGTTCCACTTTTCTGGCCTCTGTTCCCACTGTTCATGCATGACACGCTAGACATACACTACAGATGCACATGTCTCTGCACGCATCTTCGTGCACAGCAATGCGTGCACGCCCCACTCAAGCTAACCCTGCTTGCTGGTTTGTTCCAAATAAGAACTCCATGAACTGGAAATGGCTCCTGGGGTCATGGAACACTTGAGCAGTTAAAACCTCCCAAAATATGCTACAATGCCTTGAAAACAACAGGCCTCCCTCTAAAACATACAAATAATAAGCCTCTTTTGGCTTTTAAAAGAAAATTAGCCCTTGGATGGAGTTTGTAGGCTGGGGAGCTACCCTCCAGACTACACTACCCAGCTACTTCCTGTAGTCTGATAAGAGGGTCCCAAAGTGAATGAAAGGCACAGAACAGGAAATGAAATGCTGGCTCTGTCACCTGGCTTCCTTGTCCAGCACACAGAGCAGCATCAATCACTGTTTTAAATTCAAAATCAATCACTTTCCTAGCCACATTCAAAAATTGTGCTTTCTCCCCATATTCCAAAGTTGTGCACCACCTTCACATTCAAAAAGTCTCCATTCCTATCCCATTCCAAAAATGCACATCCCTGCTACATTCCAAAATTTTGCATCCCCACCACATTCCAAAAATGAGCAAGTCTGCTGGATTCTGAAATTACTTGTCCCAGACACATTCCAACATTGTGTGTCCCTGCCACATTCAGAAGTTCCACATCTCTGTCACATTTCAAAAATGCATTTCCCTGCCATGCTCCAAAATTACTCACCTCACTGCATTTCAGCTATTGGCATCCCAGCTACGTTCCAAAATTGCATGACACCACTAGATTCTGGAGCTGTGTGTCCCTGCCACATTCTGAAATTCTGCATCCATGGCATATTGTAAAAGTGCATATTGTCACCACAATCTAAAATCAAGCATTACCACCACATACCAATATCATGCATTCCTGACACATTACGACATTGTATTTCCCTGCCTCATTCCATAATACATCCTACAGTCCAAAATTGCAGCTCTCAGCCATATTCTAACAATTTGTAACACTGCCACATTCCAAATGTCAGCATCCCTGCCACATTCCAAAATTGTGTGTCCCATCAACTTTCTGAGATTGCATCCTTGCTGCAGTCCAAAACTGCAATCTGGTGGCACTCTGAAATCCCATCCCTACAGTATTCTGAAACTGCGCACAACCTTGACATTCTTATGCCATGTGTGTTGTTACATTCCAAAACCACCTATCCCACCACTTTCTCATGTAACTTGCATCTGCACATTCTGAAGACACGTGCCCTGTGCCTACCCAGTTTTAGCTTTCCCTTTTCCAATGTTTACTGCAACTGCAGTGTTATGTAGCTTGGGAGAAATAAGTCCTATCAAGCTGCTAGCAGGGAGGGTTAGTCTAGGAGTTCTGGAGCTGACATAATCAATAGCTATTACCAGAAACAAGCTCTTTGAACAGTCAGAGAAAACGGTTACAAAATAGTTTGCATCTTTTGCATGAAATCTGAATTTATTAATGTTAGAAATTTTAGCTGAACTCCCTGTTTAAGAGAAATGAGGCTGGTGGAATTCACCAAGCACAGCAGTTAGGGCCCAGAGTTAGGGTGCTTTTGAACTTTTGTTGTATTCAATATGCACAAAAATATAGGTAACAGAAAGTATATATTTGAAAAATATCTTTATATTACATTTTGGTGTACTATTGTGTGGGTTGCACTGTATATTTGTTTGAGCTTCTCATTTCCTCTCAAAATGCTCCAAGAGCTGCATTATGCTTTAATGATCATGAATAATTGATACATTCCAGTTAATAAACCATTGACATTTTGTGAAATTGTGTGTAATGTTCAAGATGATAAAAAGCTAGGTAGGTTAACTGAATTAATACAAGTAAGTAATTGTTTCCCAGTTCCCTGGGTTGAGGAGCTGCAAAGCTCAGCCTCCAGGCATTTGAAATTTTGACCCACCAATTCTGGATACACTCTGTCACCACTGAACCAGATTAATTACAATTTGGGGTGATAAAGCCCACCTGTTGCACCCAGTTTCCCAAAAGTCCTCTTACAGTCTCACAAAGAAGGTGACTATATGTAGATGAAACTACGCTATGCTACAGGATGCTTTAGTACACTACAGAGTTTACATGTAGCTGATAGTTATCATGAAAAGTACAGTACAGGAAAACTTTAACAACAGCTTCACTTCTTGCCATTACATGTGAGGATTAATGCAGCTTTTGAAGTTGAATGACATTTGATAGGTTTTTATGATGTCTCAATCACATTTTTAAAACTAAAACCTAAGTGCTGTTGCTGGTGATTGTCAGCAAGATATAAATAGATGTTTATCACTGGTTTACATGTTGCTGACTTTCCATGAAACTGGGAGTAATAGCATTTAGCTTAATTCTGCTTGTGCATTTTCAGCAGTGTGAACAAACAAAAGTGAGAAATGAAGCCAGTTTATGACATCTTTTCTAAAATGCCTGGTTGCACTTTTGTTGCATTGACTCTCCTCTGGGGCCTGAAGATTGAATGATCATGGCCGGGTTATAGCCCCACACCAGGCACTTGGGGTAATTCCCATAACTGATACTGTAGTGTAGTACAAGGGGATGCTGTACTGGTGATGTGCTGTACCTCAGATGAGACATTAAACTGATGCACATTCTGCCCATCTCTGGTCACTGTCCAGGTGGAAGTAAAAGATCCCATGGCAATTATTGAGGAAGAGCAGGGCAGTTTCCCTGGTGTCATAGTCAGCATTTCCTCTGTCAATAAAACAGGCCCACACAGCTCACCCCCCAGGATGCACCTGGAAACAAGCTATCATAGTTTACTGTACTTTTCCTGGTCAAAAATTACAAATAAATAGATAAACGGTGTCACAGATCAGTTACATGTAAACTCTTTATTGTAACATGGTCAGCTACTATACTTGTAAACTCCCTTGGTGCATGAGTCTGATTCTCCATCTGATAAATCTTGTTTACCATGCCCCACCATTCCTTTGTGATTATAATGAGTTGGTATCCATTGCCTTCCAGAGGTGCCCTCTGATTTGCAACAGTAGTAATTAATAACCACTATTGTCTTTCTTTCCAGCTCCAGATAAGAACTCTAGTACATTCCAGGCGGCCACCTTAACGTACGTCCTCCTGCTCCTGAAGAGCCTCATGTACTGTATGATCATCTCCTTCTTCATGTACAGATTGAAAGTGGCTAAGACACCACCCAGGAAAAAAATGGTGAAATAAATCTGGCCACTGCCTTGTAAATGCTTCTTTCCCCCTGAAGTTCATAACAAAGCTGAGATTAAGATCAACCTTTTTTGATGCAGTATTTTATAGTCCTTTCTATTTCTAAAAACATTATTTCACTGTGTTGCCTTCCGTCTTTTATAAAATGTTCTTTTCTAAATATGTACTGTACATTCAACATTATCTTAAATGGGAAATTCCTCTTTAAAAGCTGAACTTGCACACCATTCTCTTCTCCTGTTTTAGATTTGTGTTATGCAGCAGCACCCATGTACAAGTTCCCACAAGAGCCCCACATTAGTGGGCACGTACCTTATTTTATCATTTAGATCCCTTGTTCCTCATTTGGAGAATATATTGCCTTGCACTGTACGCTGAAATTCTGAAGCAAAACAAAATTCACAGTTGTGATTGTCAATAAATTGTAAGCTTTGTGAACCTGAAGCATTAACCTCCACTATGTCCTGAGCTTCTGTCTAGAGAGCAAGAGTGTGTCCTACATACAGGGATGGATTTTCAAAGCCCAATGAATGACACAAGGTGCTCGTGGCAAAGAGTTCTGACACAACTTGCACCTTGCATCAAAGGAAAGGATGCGATGGTTCTGATTCAAAAATGCAGTCTACGTCCAAATTGGGACCCATTGAGGCAAACTGGCACATCACTCCCCCCCCCCGCAACATAAATGAGAGTGTGCCACATCTCAAGAGGGTTTGCACCATAGCAGGGCTGTAACATCCCATTTTCTAGGATTCAAGAAACCCCACCATGGCCGTAGCAAGGGGCTTGAGACAGACCATGAATGTGCTGGTCTAAGCCCCTTGTGCCAGTGCCAGTGTCAGATGCTGTGGCCACTTGTTGTTGGGGGCCCTGACAGGTTCGTATGGGGTCGGCATGGGCATGGGGTGCCCTAGTGGTGGTTGTGGAGGGGGGTTGGCAAGCATATTAGTGAGGCTGCCCCCGGCAGGGGTGCCATTTATTGAGCATGAGTGCCACAAGGAACAGCGAAGGGTGGTACATTGACTCACAGTGCCATGGCCCCATGCGGGAACAGCCCTCTGGGCAGTTGCCATGGCTGTGCCTAAGTTCGGTCATGGCACTGTGTGTCTCCATAACCCCCCTTTGCCATTCCATTCATGTGTCACTAATGCTCAGTGAACAGCACCCCTGCCAGGTGCGGCCTCACTAATATTCTTGCCAACCCCCTCTCCAAACACCACTAGGCGGCCCCATGCTGATGCCAGTCCCATTACCCGTACATGTCTGCCAAGTGTGTGCCACCCACCCCAACCATCCCGACATCTCCACTGTTGTGCCGGGTGGGGGGCAGCCAGATCACTGTGGCATTTCCTGCAGAAGCACTGATTGCTTTGGCACATGCCTGCAAATGTGGTGATTCCCAGTTTTGCGGCACAGGAACCCTGTTCTTGAATATGGTGCAGAGTCCCTGACACAGCTGTGGTGCACTGCAGCCTTAGATTGCCACTAATCTGCAGTGGTCTAGGGTCTCTTTGAAAATCCGGCCCATAGTTTCTCTCTCCCATATTGTGAGAGACAATGCCCGACACTGGTAAAAGATTAAGGGGACATCCCTTCCCCCAAAATTAAAAAAGTAAAGAGGGGAGCCATACACAGTTGCAGTTGGTGATGGTGCAAAAATGGTGTACAAATCAGCTCCCCATCACACTGCCACACGCCAAAAAATTAGACTTAGTTGCTAGGAGGAGGATACCCCCCCCCCGCAACTAAGTTATAATGCAATTCTCTTTTCCAGATGTTAATTGGTGCAAATTGGGTTTGCACCTGTTAATGTGCTGACTTGTGACACCCACAGAATTTCAGGCTTTGCATAGCACCAGGCCCATGGTTCTATGCTATGCCCTGAGCTTCAGGGACCTGGTGCCACCACCATATTGTTCCCCCTACCCACTTGACCCCCTCTTTTTGGCCAATCTGTAGGCTGGCACAGACATACTTTATTCATGTTCTGTGGTCCTGTTCTGGCATCCAGTGGAACCTCTTCCTAGTCCCTTGTGTGGATGAACTCAAGCTTTTAAATGTGTAACACAACAATCCTGGCCTTCTGCCGGTACTCTGATTTCCATTTGTAGATTAGTTATACTACATCCCATCTGCTTTTAATAGTTTCACAGAAAGGGCATGTTTCTAAACTCTGTGACTAGAATTGTGAGGGTTGCCGTACTTGGAGATCTGCCTTTGTGACATTTGCTTATCCATCCCTTCCATTTCCCTATGTAGTCACAATGGGCAGGATTCATGAAGCTCATGGAATACCCACAGCTGCAGGTAAACCTCAGCGCAGGTCGGTTGTGACTTGCGGATCAGCAGGTTACCCACAGAGGCGGGTATTCACAAAGCTGGAGCCAGATTACGACCGACTCCATGATCTATGGCTGCTTGTGGGTGGTGTTGCTGGGGAGCTAGCCGCAGCAGCAGGAATGGGCTACGGCTGCTGGAGGCAGCTGTAACACCCTCCGCAACTGCTGCAGCTGTGAATTGCAACTGCCGCAGCTGCTGGTGTTTCCAGTCTGCAGCAGCAGTTGCGGAGGGGAACTTGTAAAAATTCACGTTGTGTTTAGTGTGTTTAGTGAAGATGCAAGAAAGGCTTGTAACCCTTATTTTGCATAGCACAATGTAGTGAGACTTAATTCACTGGTGCTATGGTAACTGTGGTCACTTAATGACTGTCACTTGTGTATTGTGCCCCAGCAGATTTTTTTCTTTTTGGTGACCTTTGTATTAGTGCTTCTATTTATAATACATATTTTTTATAGAAGAAAATGGTGTGGATTGTTTTTCTGCTTGAGCAAATTTTCATTAAGGTATGCAGAGACATCTAACATTATATACAGAATAATACATGGGTGGGTGTATGTAACCAGAATTTTACACACACAAGGTGGCTACATAAACCCTGACAGTGAAGCTTGAGGGGTTTATACAAGCACCTCACACTGAGGGTGTGTGTGTAAAATTCTGGTTCTACACACACACCCCCATCCATGTTTTATATTTTTATAATTACTGGTGATCATTTCTAATCAGTGTAGGTTTGCATGTTTGAGAAAATGAAAGTGGCAGTTGTTTTGGTAGTGCTCACGTCTATCCGAGCGTGAGAGTGATTGACAGCTGATGATTACAACTGCCTGGTTGTAACACAAAATAACAACTGGGCAGTTGTAATGCAATTTTAAGATCTGGTTATCCAGATATTACAAATTATCAGCAGTAATTATATATACAGTTATAAATGACTGTTGATACACAGTACAAGAGTGTCTCAGTCAGATGGCCCCCTATGAAGCTTTCTTTATTAGATACAAAGATGAATATCTTTAATTTTTACTTCAGTGAATTTTGAGGCAAGCTTCTGACAATGTGCTGTAAGAACCAGTGATACATTTACTTGTCCATTTATTACTGTATTTTGTACAATTACTTAGTTTTACTTTTGTATCTGTGTCTTTAAAGAGATAAATATATATATATAGCCTATATATGCATATAAAACTCGTAACTGTTTATCTTGTGTCAGTTTTATTATTACAGACAGCGCACAACATATGAATGAACAAACAAATGAATGGAGTGAATGAATGAATGATTTATTCCTTCTTCCAGCCAAAGGTCATTCAGCATAATATTTATACAGTAAATAACAAAGCCATCATCATCATCATTTTCAAGATGCCAGTCCCAGGTGACCTCCCCCCCCCGCACACATACACACACACACACACACACACACACTATAGAATACATAAGACAGGGCTGTGCCAGTGGTGTGGCAGTAGTGTATTGCACTGACAAGTGTGGTTAGTGTGCAAGCCATGGGATTCCACGCTGGGACTGGCTGTGGCTGTGGCACCACATAGAGTTGAGGGGGGTGACATTGTGGTTGACTGTGAAGGGTGCTGCTCCCCACTATCCTGGTGGAAGGAAAGGTATAATCACGGCAACACCAGTGTTCGGGGTAGGGGACAGGAGAATGAATGGGACACAAAGGAGAGACTACATAGCACATTTCAGATCAACACATTACAACAAACATCACAGCCTCTTCTTCAGTCATGCAATTGCATCAGCCAATCACACAAACAAATGAACAACATGAAGTAAAAACATCACAGCCTCAACTTCAGTCACACCGCTGCATCAGCCAATTACACAAACAACATGAAGTAAAAATAAGAGAGTATTACCATCATGGTCACTGTGATCACCAATCCTGTTTAATTTAAAAATCGAAGAATGATTTTACAAATCGCTGAGGCTCATTTTCAGTGGTGTCCTTATACAAGTATATCATTTGTATAAAACCAGGACAGATGGGAGTGTGAGCAAAGAACATTATCCAACCCATAATCCCATCAGTAATGTGTAACAATCAGTAAAAGCAAGAAGAAATATTTTTGTTTAAGGATGTTCCCTGATGTTTCTGCACCCCAGGTCTAATATTACATTTGTGCTCAGTGTATGATGGTAATTGCAACAAAGGGAAGCATCTACCTGCAATCGAGCCTCACCTCAGTGTGAGGCAATGCCCGATTAGCATTTTTACAGTCGTGCTATTTTTTTTTAACTTACACCTTAGTTATTTAAATTTTATCTGGTTGTTCCTGCCATCTCTTCTGATGGCATTTTGATTACAGCGGCACACCTGCAGCCTCCCATGGCTTTCCCGAGAATGACGTATGAGCCAGGGTGCAGCCGTAGGAGCATGTGTAGCAGTTCTGTATAACTGGAGCTATTAATAGCTTCAGTTTCCAACTGACATGTCCCGGTGGTATACCAGTGGCTCTTAACTGCCTGTCTGTACCTGATCTCGGTATACCACTGGGACATGCCAACTGCAAGTCAGAGCTATTAATAACTCCATCTATACAGAACCACTATACATGCTCCCATGGCTGCTCCCTGGATCGATCATACATCATTCTCAGCACAACCATGGAAGGTTGTGGGTGCGCTGCTTCAGTCAAAATGCCAGCAGGAGGGAAGGCAGGATCAACCAGATAAAATCAAAATAACTACACTGACTGTAAGTTTAAAAAAAATTGTTAGACTTTGTGAAAATGCTATTTCAGCCCTGCATCACACTGAGGTGGGGCCAGATTACAGGTGGATGTTTCCCTTGAAATTCACAAAACAAAGTATTGGTTGCCATGCTTGGTTTTGAGCTAGATGGTCAGCCTCTTGCTGTAAAAAATCAGTAAGGAGTCTGATTATTTTTAGCAGTTATAACATCATTATTTTGGGTGTTAACATGAGTATGAATGAAAAAAAAAAACAAGGACACAACTTGTCATGATGTTTGCATTATTTTCCAACCAATGAAAAAATAAAGTGTACATTACCAATAAAATGACACTCTCTTGAACTAACATTCCAAAAAATATAGGGAATTTTTGTATGTTTTAATGCATAAAGGCATGTAAATCCCATGCCATTTTCATAAATCTTATATTATAGATGTAGAAAATAGTTTTGAATATAGCAAAATAAAAAATATAGAGGTCGCCATGCTGCTTTTGGCTGAATCTGCTTTCTAAGCTGCATTTTTCAGAGCTGGTCAACTCTTATTTATTTATTTATTTTTATTTATTTCAATCTAGGATTACAATACCTTTGAGCCGAGGCTCTTTTACAAAGGTTCCACATCAGCATGTGCAACAGTCATCATTTTTAATTACAAACATATAGTCATTGACTTACAGACATGTAATAACCAGTACAAAGACTTGAGCTATGAGCAAGACAAGGGAAGGAGGAGGGATGGGTGGGGAAGTGATGGTAGGAGATCGAGGGGAAGGAGTGCAGGAGTAAGGGGAGTATGGGAGGTGGCTGGGGTGGGGGCAGGAGTGGAGATATGGGGGGAGGTGGGCGAGGGTGAGAGACAGTGCAGCCAGGGGGGTCTTGTCGAGGGAATATGACAGGTAAGGTGCTAGGGGTGCAAAGACTGATTGTAAGTGCTGGGTACTGGGGCATGTGCAGCTGAAACAGTGGAAATGTTCAGATGGGCAATCGCAGGATACAAGCAGTGAGAGGCACAGCTTGGACATGAAGAGGCTGAGTGTTGGAGTGGTCGCTATGTCGCTGCCAAGAGAGTTGAGCCAGTTGGATGCCCGATAGGTGAATGATCTTTGTCCTTGGGTCGTGCGACATTGTGGGATATGTAGTAGATGGGAATTGGATCTCCTTGTAGTAATGTTCCTATGTCTAGGCTTAAGGAGGGTACAGACACCAGGTGGGGCAAGCCCCATTATAATTTTCTTGGTCGTGATGCAGGTTTGGTATTTTAAGCGTTTGTCCAGTTGAAGCCATCCAGATTGGAAATAAAGGTCACATGTGTGGGTACGGCGATGTGAGCCAGTGATGAGATGACAGGCCTTATTCAGAGAGGTCGCGATATGTTTGAGAGCAGTGGTAGTTGCAAACCCATATATGATAAGACCATAGTCTATGATGCTGATGATGGAGCTTTGGATGGCCACTGACAGTGCTTCTGGGGTTAGGGGTTTTCTGTGCCGGAATAATATGCCTAACCTCGCATTGGCAGACTTTGCAACATTGCTGATATGGACAGCGTAGATGTAGGGATCAAGGGAGATGTCGAGGTACTTGAATGATTGTGTTTGCTCTAGGATGGCTCCTTGTTCGGTTGCAATAGAGAGGTGGAGTTGTTTGTTTTTGTTGTGGGGGCTGCAGAAGACCATAGACTTGTTTTTTTTTTTTCTGATTGAGAAGCTGTTTATGGTTTAGGAACCAGTATTCAATGGAAGAGAAGGCCCACTGAAGTTTATTTTGTAATTGGATTGGATCAGGGTCCGAGGTGAGGATCACAGCATCGTCGGCATAGAGAATTATTTGTTCTGGGCAGCTGTCCAGTAGTGAGTTTAAAAATAGGCTGAAGAGGAGGGGTCCCAGAATGGAGCCCTGGGGGACTACGAGCAGACCGATCTAGGATCCAAGAGTGTATCAGCGATTCTTACTGTTTGGGACCATTCTTCAAGGTAGCTCTTAAACCAGCCAATGGAGCCAGTTGACAGCCCAGTGTTCTGAAGCTGGACAAGCAGAAGGCAGTGACTGATGGTGTTGAAGGCTTTAGTTAAGTCAATGTAGATTGAGCCTAGTAGTTCACCGGAGTCAAGTGCATTGTGGATTGCGCCGGTGAATTCAAGTAGGGCTGTGGAGGTGCTGTGACCTTTGCAGAACCCGTGTTGTTGCTTGCACAGTATGTTGTACATATCCAGGTATTCTGTGAGCTGGTCCGAGATGATGCGTTCTAGTTCCTTGGAGAGTAGGGGTAGTAGGGAGAAAGGTCTGTAGTTATCGTGGGCAGTTTTATCACCACTTTTATGGACTGGGGTGACAGTGGCAGATTTTCATCTGTCCAGGAACTGGCTAAGGCTGAGGGAGAGGTTGAAAATTCTGGTCAGAGGACTAAGCACTTCATCAAGTGTGAGAGACAGGATTTTGAGATCGAGGGAGTCATTACTGAATCTTGATTTACCAAGGGCTTTGGTAACATATCTGCATACTTGGTGAGCCTTGACTGCTTTGAAGTAGAAGTGGGGGGAGCTGGTGGGAGTAGTGTTCATTGTGGACAGAGGGGTTTCACCATCTTTGAAGTAGTCCTGGGGTAGGACAGCGCTGAGGTCAGTAAAGACTTTGTTAAAGGTATCCACAATGGTTTTTGGGTTGAGGGTTGTGGTTACGTTGATGTTGAGTATTGATGGGGGGGGTTTGGGTGGATTCCCGGTGAGGTCCTTTATGTTCTTCCAGAATTCCCGACCATTGCCCCAGGAGTTTGTGAGGGTATGCTTATAGTAGGAGGACTTCGTTTGCCGGATGGTTTTGGTGCAGTCATTGCGGGAACGTTTGTAGTTTTGGATGTCATTTTGCCTTCCAGAGTTTCTGGCCAGCTCCCATAGGTGGTCTCTTGTTTTTAGCATCCTGAGGAGGTCACCTGTGAGCCAAGGGTTACTGAGTGATTTGACTTTGCATTTCTTAATAGGAGCATACGTGTCACTGGCCACAGTGAAGATGTTTATGAAGTGGTCAAGGGCAGTGTTTTCATTGGTTGCATTGAAGATAGGGGACCAGTCTTGATGAAGGAGGTGGGATTTTAGTCGAGGAAGGTGACCATGGGGTAGAACCCTGCTGTTGATAGTTGTTGGCTGTTGTTTGATGAATTTATTTGACCAGGTGCAGCTAACAGGGGAGTGGTCACTGAGAGAGACAGGGAGGACATTAGTGTTAGATATCCACGATGGGTGACTGGTAAGGGTCCAGTCCAAGAGTGTGCTTGTGCTGGTCCTGTAATTTTTCCAGGTTGGTGAGTCAACCATTTGTGTGAGGTTCGCCGCAGAAACAGTATCCCTGTTTGCACCAGCATCGGCTGCAGGCCAGTTGATGTTGAAGTTGCCTAGGAGGATGGATTCAGTGTCCAGTGGGAGTGACTTCACAAAGTCAAGAACAGCTGTTAGACCAGTTCCCTGTTCTTTGGGAGGGATGTAGATGGTGGAAACAGTGAGGGTTTTGTTTTGGGCTCCGAGAAGGATTCTCACTGGCAGTATCTGAGCAGTTGTGGGTTGGAGTGAGGAAATTATGTGGTGCCCCTGTATGGAGTCTTTTAGGTAGAGAGCACAGCCCCCACCTCTTTTGGAGAGGCGATCCAGCCTAAAGACGTTGTAGCCAGGAAGGCTGATTGCATGGCCTGGTACTGATGGCATGAGTAGGTTTCGACAACTGCCAGGATGTCAGGGCAGTGTTGGTTGGTGAAGGCCTGTAGGGCATCCATTTTAGGAAGGAGGCTGCAGATGATGATTGATATGAATGAGAGAGCACCTGAAGGCTTGCTCAGATTAGTGGCTTTAGAGCAGAATGGGCCAGGGTTTGGGTGCACATTGCCTGACAGCATTAGGAGGAGGAGGACTAGCCTCAAGAAGCTGTGGCATGTTTCTTTAAGGGAATGCTTTCGCCTGCTAGCATCTCAGGAAATTGCCAAGCATCGACGATAGTGGGTGAGGGCAAGCGAAGGCAGGGGGGACCAGAGTGGAGGGCTAGAACCAGTGTAGGTGTAGGACAGTTTCATGGCAGTAGGATGGACCCTGGGCAAGGGACAGTGACCAGCGTGCAGCATGCCTATGTGGAGAAAGGATGTAGGAATGTGGAAGCTGTGGGGGAGGGAGGGAAAGCAGACTTTTGGGGCGTGCAGTAGGGGAGGAAGACAGGCAAGAAGAAATAGAATGGGGTTAGAGAACGGTGGAGGTGTATAATTAAGGTAGGATTCGGGGTAGGTGGAGGGAGGGGGTTAAGACAGGTTGGTGGGGCTAGGATTTGGGGGCAGAAGAGCAGTAGCTGGATCAGTGGGAAGTGAGGATACAGCCAGGAAGGCCAGGCAGCCAGGGAGTGGGAGGTGACGACTAAAAATGGGGGTCCCAAAACAGGTACCCAATGGAGCATGAGTGGGGGGAGAGCTTTAGGGGGCGTGGAGGAAGGTCTATAAAGTTAAGGTCGGGGGGGCGGGCATACATTTTTGGCCTTTTGCCATAGAAATGAATGGGCACAGCAGCCCTGAGCAGAGCAAAGTTTTAGCTGGCTCAAGAGCCAATCCCCGAGCGGGAGGCAAGAGAGCATCCAATCAGGGTGTGGTACAGATACCGTGGAGCCAATGGCGTGGTGGGTTTGTTTGAAAAGAGTAACTAAAAACCCCAATACAAATAAAACATTCCTGAAAGTCATTCAAAAAATATAAAAGTGCATAGAGATTGTCAAATAATTTAATATAAATTAAACAAAGTAACCCAGGACAGACATGTACACAGTGTCATAAAAGATGCAATGGTTATAACTGTGGGAGATTATTTCCTCACTGTCATTCTTGTTAGATCCTTAGATAGATGACATAATATAACTGTGTCAATCATTATTTGAATAATAGTTGCATACATGTATGAATGTACCTGTTCCAGTAAACAGCATTAAAAATGTTCTGGGGTGCATCAGAAAATGTGAATCTGGAAAGTATCACACCAAAGATAAAGATCCTCTCTGATTAACAATGTTTTGTTTCCAGAGTTTTCACTTTGTATGGGCCAACACGACTAGTCCCAGTTGGTAGTGAGAAGTACACTCCTGGTCTTCATTTCAGAAATGACGTGGGGTCTGATATTCAAACTCAGAGCTTTTGCCTTGTATAGTATATATAAAATAATCAACAGCCCTGGGAGCACCACATGGTATGCATAGGATATTTTGCCATAATTGAGGTGATCTGTTCCCCACATGTTATCCGATGGGGAACAGGTATTACAAATAGTTCCTGTCCAGTTTCTCTAAGAAAGGAGTATAGAATGTCAAATCATCAAAGATGTCAGTTGGCTCAAATTCAAGTAAGACTCGATCATTAAAGCATTTCAGAATTGAAATTCAAAATTGTTTTTGATTTAAAATTAAAATTCAGAATTATTTTAAAGAGCAATAAGCCACTACAATAAAAAGCTGGCAGCTATGATATTTAAAACAATTAAGTTTCACTTCAGTGTTTTCTTTTTTTCTTTTTGCCAGAATGGTGTTTACTGATTTTTAAATATAAAATTGTTATAATAATCATCATCATCAAGGCTGAGGCCTGTCATAGAAACATCATACAAGTAAAGTCCTGTATATAGAAGACTAAAAATACCATGAGGATATAAAACATAACAATAATGAAATAAGCAACAATAACCATATGCCAAAACAGGGCATCTCTCTCTAATAAACTGCCCATATGGCAATCCATCAGTTTTAACCATAAACTGAATTCTGCAAGATTAATGTTTTCTAGTTTATTTTAGGACTTCCTCCTGTTATTTGTGTACTACTTATTTCAGAATAATGCAATACTTATTTTACTGTGCCTTCCAAAAAGGCTGATGTCTGCTGTGATGGTACTGTAAGTGCTGTGCCGTCATAAATAAATGCACTCTGAGGTTAGTTGTGGACAATAAAATGCTTTTACGTACACTTCTAGACTTGGTTCCAGGGTGCATTACAACCCCTGAAATGAAAAACAGCAAATTGTAAACCGGTATGCTCTTGGTGAATTGTGATTGCTAAAACATTTGGCTTACAAATGTATATGCTGAAGTGCAGATTGCTCTTCAAACAGGAGTCTAATGTTATTAAATAGTTAAGCAAAATTAACTGTCACACTGATTGGTCCTGGTGGCTTAGACATGAGGCTAGCGAAAACTACCCACAGAGTACTGGACCACCCCCTATGTAACTTGCTCTGCATGTTTCTTACTTCACAAACTCTATCTAATGTGTGGAAGTAAGCTACAGATGTACCTGTTTCAAAGGTGGAGATAAGGGCTTCATTGACAGTTGCTGCCCAGTTTTATTACCTTCTTCTCCTACCAAATTACTGGATAGAATTGTGCTTGTCCAATTGTTTCTTTATCTCACAAATTATGAAATCTTGTCCCCAATGCAGCATGGCACCACAACACTAATACTGATCTTTTAACACTGACTGATTATTTCCATGATGATCTATGGTGTTGTGCTCTTCAAACACCCTGACCAAAGATTTTGACTTGGTCAATCGCTAGAGCTTTCTAAAAAAAATCCAGCCTTAGCTTAACCCTAAAGTAGTTAGCTGGATCCACGACTATCTGCAGGAAAGAATGCAAAGATTTAGAGTAAGGTCTATTATTCCTCTTCTAGTCAGGTTAATATTGAAATTCCCCAGTGCTCTGTTTTGGGAAACCCCTTATTGTTTTGCTTGTTCATTAATGAGCTTCTGTAAGTGTATAGCATCTATGCAGACTATGCAGCAATTTATTCTAGGCATAACTCTGTAACTGCTTGTTGACTATCCTACAAGAGAATGTTATCAATAGCCAATACTGACTTAGACATTTGTCAAATACCGAACAGTAAAAAGCTAACTCCATGCTTTTTATTTTTTCACAGAAGGGGTGGTGGATGCATGGAATGGTCTTACTGAAGAAGTTGTGGGGTTAAAAAACAGTGGGGGAATTCAAGAATGCATGGGGGTTAGGAAGTAGTAGGCTGTTGGTTAACTAGGATCTGCAGCTTATCCAAAAGGTAGGGAAATGGGCAGACTGGGTAGACCAAGCGGTCCTTATCTGCCGTCAAAGTCTCTGTTTCTATGTTTCTATGCAAGAAAACAGAGTACCCTACCTTCATTTATAGACACAATATTGCCACCGAGATACAGTACTTCACAGTTTTAAGCACCTGGGACTGACTCTGGGCAGGATCTTCTCATATAATAGTCAGTGACCCAATCATGAAATCTGGCCACCAAGGTTTATTATATAGAAACAGACAAATGTCACTTTTCAGGTCAGGAAACTTGTTATCCAAGCTGTTATAATTTTCCTAATAGTTCATGATATTCTAATGTAGCGTGTGTGTACACGTGTGTGCGTGCGTGCGTGTGTGTGTTCTAGTTTACTCAGCTGCGTCTGTGAGTTTTCTGCCAGAATTAGAGTGCTCTGCAATTAACTTGCTTACAGCCAACACAGGTACATACCATTGTGACCTTTACAGTGCCCTGGACTGACTGTTTTCCCACAGTCTACATAAATACTTTTTGGGTATGAAGACTTGCAGCATGGTCCAGTGGCAGGTCTCCCTGTCAATCAACAACATGTTTGCTCCACTAATGGTAGCTCACAATGCTCCAGATATTGTAAAACAGGGCTTCAGACTACCTATCAAAAAATTGTTTGATGTCAGCACACCTTTTTTTTTCCTTTTTGCAGTAAAACTCTAGAACTTTTTTCCTTTGTCACGACTGGGAAGCAGTTCACAACTGAACTTTAAACTACTGTTTAAACTATATTTAAAGTCAGCTCATAGAAGCAGTGTTACAATACCAGTTCATGAAATGTACATTTTCTCCTGCATCTCCCTATATACCCTACTTATGATATATATATATATATATATATATATATATATATATATATATATATATCCTCTTACTGGAGGACCTGGGAGTGGCTAGGGACATAGTTAGATGGATGGGAACCTGGCTGAAGGACAGACAGCAGAGGGTTGTGGAAGAGAGGGGGATCACAACTTGGTTGCCACAGGAATCTGTCCTGGCTCCTGTCCTCTTCAATATGTTCATCAGTAACATTGGAGAGGGCATCCATGGCAAGTTGTGTTTCTTTGCAGATGACACGAAGCTCTGCAGTAGGGTAGATAGTGACAAAGGGATCAGGTAGATGCAGAGGGATCAGCAAAAGCTAGGCAGGTAGTCTAAGATTTGGCAGTTGAAATTCAATCACAAAGCAGACTGATAGATTCATTGACCAAGGAACTTCAAAATAGTCATATGTTTTTCAAAATGTCATCATTGTAGTAAGCTGTGGCCACCTTGATAGATCCCCAACCTTTCATTGATACACCCACCAGCTATTTCAAATAAAAGTGGTCCTATTAAATTCAAAAGTTTATATAAGACTTTTAGATAAATACATATGCAGTTCTGAACATACATATTATACGATCATTCATTTCAGCTTCATTTCAATCATTACAGAGTGGCCTATAGTCAAAATTTAATCATTCCACTCATCAAAGTTCAAAGGCTCTTTTAAAGCTGTTTGTGTAGCACACAAGTAAGTGCTCAAGTCAAGATTGTCATGCAGAGCAATCTGGCAATGTTCTGATTCCTCATGCCTTTTCAGATTACTGCCAACATGAATCATTATGATCAGGGCTGCAGCTATGAATCCTGGGGCCCCGGACAAGTCACTTGGAATGGGCCCCCATTTCCCAAACCAGCTAATGACAGAGGTAATGCCAGCTCCTCAGGAGGGCCCCTCCTGAGCTTGGGGCCCCGGACAACTTCCCCACTTACCCCCCCATTACTGCGGCCATGATCATGATGTCAGATGCACATCCTGTGGCAGCCAATGTCACTGCATGGTGGTAAGGGCTCTCAAACAAGTGTTCTGTTATTGGGCAGCTTCCTAAGTCAGTCACAACCGCCTGTATACACTAAAGCGGTGTTCAGATTTGATTGACATTTTTAATGTGTACAGTTAGATTGCTATTCCTATAGAAGAACCTGCCAGCTTTCATTATTAAAGTTTTCCAGAGTCAGACTGGCCCTCCCCCACAGTAATGATGCTACCGCTTGCAGCACCAATGGCCCATGTTCAGGAGTGAACCCGGGCTGTTGAAGGGTTGGCCAGGGAGAAAAGGCTCTATCATCCAATGGACTGTTGTCCTCCTCCTCTGTGGAGAGGTGTGGTGCAAAGCCTGGCATTAGCCCAGCCCCTAGTGGTGGCTAGGAGTAAGGTGTTGGGCAGCTCAGCAAGGTATTGAGTGGCATGAAGTCTGATGTAACACACACAGGAGCATGCATGGTGCCCTCACTAATGCCACTACATGCCGCTCACTGTTCACTGGTCACACAATGAGTATCCCAAGTCACTGAATGTGTACTGGCTAGAAAATGAGGCAGTACAGGGGGGTTTGTTAGAGACTGTCAGGTTCCTCAAAGGAATAAATAAGGTGAACTGGAACTATTTAGCATGAGAACTGAGTCAAAAACACAAGGTCATGAGTGGAAAACTGGTGGTGGGAAGGTTTTAGAGGGATGTTAGGAAGTTCTGCTTTATGGAAGGGTGGTGGTGTCATGGAACAGTCTGCCAGCGGAGGTGGTGGGCACCAAGACTGCAAATGGTTTCAAGAAAGGCTGGTACAGAGTGAAGGGTTTGGTGGTTGCCCTGGCTGGTGGCAGTATGGAGAGAATCAGGGGGGTGAACTGAGAAGAATAAAACCCTGCATAGACAATAGTTCCCAGGGCAGATAGGGAATTCCTGGTAGACTAGATGGACCTGTAGTCTTTTTCTGCTACCATTGTTTATGTTTCTGTGTTTCTACTGTATTTTTGCAATTCATCCTGTTTTGTATGTGTATATGTTTGACTAGGGGGTCACTCTAGTAAATATGCAGTTTCTGCCCAAGAGTAAGCTCGGTTACCAAATGCATAAACAAAATAAACAACTAAAAAATAAATAAATAAAGGCTACTGTAAGTGTACACATGATAACATTTCATGGGCAACCCAAAATAAATATTAAGTTTTAATGCATATTTCAAAACTACATTCAGCCACACTGTGCTTTGAAAAACATGCATGTTTTACTGCTATTCACCCAATCCCAAAATAGAATGAGACAGAATTTGATCAGCTTTGCCTGTACAGCAGCTTGAGGACTAATATGCACAAGATATCCCATGTCCATTAAATAAATACATCTCAAACCTATAAACATTATGTTTGCTTGAATCTGTGGATCCCGAAAATGTAATGATGTCTCAGAGTTAGAGTGCTGTGAAAATGTGTGTATATGTGGGTGGGTGGGTGGATGATTGTGTTTCAACAATACTAGACTTAGGTTGCTCAAGTTAATAAAAGTTTGTAAGGTCAGTTGGTACAATCAAACTAGTGTCACTGGCTCAGCAGGCTGCACACTCACCTCTGAAGCTGGAAGACTGGAAGGCTGTATGTTCCATCCCCTCACCAGGAACTTGGGTTAAATCCCAATACTGACACTGTATTGCAGCATGAAGGTGGTGCTGTACTCCTGAGGTGCCGTCTTTTAAATGAGATGTTAAACTGAGGTTCAGGTGGATGCCAAAGATCCCATGGTCCTTTTTGAAAAGAGTAGAGGAATTTTTTTAAAACAAAGAAAAATACTACAAACATTCACCAAATTATACAGAAGCTTCCAAAAGTAGAATAAAATATTTCAAAAATTAACAAAAGACAATAGTTAACTTGTAATATTTACAAACAGGTGAAAGCAGAATATACTGTATCCTAAATGTGCACCTCTCCAATACAATGCTTTAATCCGGTGACAATGTCTCCAGGTCGATACAAATGTTGTTCTAGGGAGAGTTGAAAATTCTCTAGCATAAATACCCCCAACTGTCCTGTGCACTTTGTCTGCCACTATCTGTGGAGAAATCTCCTTCTGCTGATCAGTTAGGACACATCTTGCCTGCCACAGGTAGTATTTACAGCATGCAAAACAAACCTGATAGGTGCTGCTGTTATTAGTAGACCAAGGCCCTGTAAATAAGCATAGTGCCACCTCCTGATAAGTGACTCCAGCAAATAAGGGTTCCTGCCACTTCCTTCCCAAATCCCTCCAGAAAGCAACCACAGAAGGGCAGGTTATCAGAAAATATTGTGTCCCCAGTATACCACTACAGTGCTGCCTGGGGCAATCTCTTTTTTATGTTTTAGTGAGTCTTTTACCACTATCCCCCTGTGAACATCCAACCAAAAGGTGTCTCTAACATATTCAGGGATTCTCTTTATTTTATTTTTATTTATTTATTTAAGTCTCAGGATTAACAGCTTTGCGTCAATGGCTCTTGTACATAGGCACCACATCATGGTACAAAGACAAAATACAAAACAGTGAGTTCCAACAATAAAACAGTATACAGATGATACCATACAGTGTAAGCAGTTATGGTGTAAGCAGGTCACAGCAAGGGCTTAAAGTCAGTTCTTGTAGGATGATTTTGGCAGTATGAGGCTACCATTCTTGCTGCACAGCAGAGAAATATAGGTATAGCCCAGAGGCCTTGTCAGGTAGAGGAACCATATACATATAGACAGGTTGTGCACAGGCATTGAACATTGTATGCCTTGAGGAGAAAAGCAGTGCTTCAAGGTAAATAAAATCAGACAATTGAGGTAGTGGAGATTGTGCAGCACAAAGTGGAAGGAACGCTGTCAAGAGGCATTGTCAGGAGTATGGGGGGAAGATATGGTATAGATGGAGATTGGTGATGGAGGGAGTGGTGAGGTGGCAAGAGGCTGGAAGTAGTGATACAGTAATGGGATAGTAAGAGCAGTGGGATAAGGTAGAAAAAGGGAAAGGAAAGGGTAAGTGATGTAGTGAGGATGGGGGGGCAGGGATATAAATGGCGTTTAATTATGGAGCAGAGAGGAGCAGGCCTATCCCATTCCTAGAGGAAGCAATCACATGTGGCACTAGCCACTAGTGTATGATGCAGTTTTTGTTTGAAAGCGCCCAGTGTGGTGGTGTTGGTAACAACACAGTGGGGTGAGTTATATCACACTGGTGCCCTGGTTGCAAATGAGCATTGCCCTTGAGTTGTATGGCATCAGGGTACTAGGAACATCTGGCTATTGAAACTTCTGGTATGGTGGGCATTGCAGGGTGGCCTGAGGAGCATCTGAACCCTTAGGGGCATGAGACCAAGGGAGGTCTTCTTATCAGGCAGATTTGGTATCTGAGTCTGCCCTTTAGCTAAAGCCAGTTTGCCTGCTCATAGATATCACAGGTGTGTGACAGGTGAGGGGCACTAGTAAGTAAATGGCAGGCCTTGTTTAGAGCAACAGCAATATGGCACAGTGCAGTGTCCATAGCAGATCCATAGACCACAAATCCATAGTCAATGACTGAGACTACCAAACTATGTATTGCAATAGTGAGGGCTTTGGTGGTCAGACAGGATGTGTGTTTGAAAAGTAGACCAATACGGGTATTCACAGTTTTGGCAACATTATCAATGTGATTGGTAATAGATAAGGTGCTGTCCAAAGTCACATCTAGGTACTTGAACAACTGAGTCTGTTCAAGAGCTAGGCCAATTTTATTTCTAACTGTGAGCTGTTGGGTGCGATGCTTGTTATGCGAACTGTGAAATATCATTGTTTTTGGTTTTATGTAGTTGAGAATGAGCTTTTGAGAGTGAAACCAGGCCTCTGCTTCTGTGACGCTAGTCTGTAGTTGGATTTCCAGCTGGGCGGGATCAGTGCTGCTCAAGAAAAGTACTGCATCGTCTGCATGTAGAAGGATCTGGCCTGTGCAAGAGGTGGGGAGCTTATTTCAGAAAATATGATGAAAAGCAAGGGACCCAATACAGAACCCTGCAGTACATCTGACCAAACTGGTTGCTTTGTTGAGAGTGTATCACCAATCCTCACCTGTTGTGAGCGGTCACTTAGGTAACTGGAAAATCATTTAGTGGAGTCCTTTGATAGTCCTATGTCAGTGAGCTGTTCAGGCAATACAGAGTGGTTGACCGTATCAAATGCCTTGGTAAGGTCAATGTATGTGGCACCCACAAGTTGGCCTTGATCCATGGCTTGGTGAATATAGCTCGTGAATTCAAGAAGGGCTTATTACTGAGTTGCTCCAAGGTAACACTTTTCTTCCCATAACGGCACCCATTGAATTCCAGCATGACTGAGAAAGACTTAGCTACTATATGGGCAAAAAGTTGCCTGCTGGAGTACCTGCAAACAGGTTCCAGTTTTTTATCTTGACTAATGAACTGTATATGTAAGTTGGCATAACATGTGCAGTGGACTTATTCAAGGTCTGGAGTCCTTACTCTCCCACTTTTGTAACCAAGGAATCTCCCAATTCCCCATGAGGGGAGCCCAGATTTCAGCAATACATTTCAAAAATTGGACAAAATTAATGAAAATATGGAAATAAAAAAAGCAAATGGGATTAATCATCTGCTCTCCCCCCCGATAGGGTTAAGCCTTCTCCCCTAAAGTTCTTGGAAGAACAGACTGTATACGTGTGCCTCCAAACATTGAGGTAGAGATACAAGATGCTAATATACAGAAAACATGGAAGAATCAATGGCCTGAGTGAGAAACCGCTATTACCTTTAGAAAGAAGCCTATTCTTCCACAAGACACATTTCACCTCAGCTTAAGTGGGGGAAAAGAGGAAGACAAGGGGAGGAATAATGAGAATCAGGAGGGCATGTGGGGACTGTGCAGAGGAAGATCAAGAGAAAACAGAAAAAACAAATAATTATTTCTGCTCAGTCTTCATGGTAGTGGGTGAGGGGGAGGAAGGACCAGCATGCTGCAGTAAGCACCGGAGCAGGGGGAGTGGACACAAGTCCTTTCTTGGTAGAGAGGGTCTGAAACGGATTAAAAACCTTAGAGGAGAATAAGGTGATGTAGCTGGATGGGATCCATCCAAGGGTCCTAAAGGAATTGAGCATGGTGCTGGCCACCCCTCTAGCACCTCAGTGGAGATGGAGTAAGTTCCAGAGGACTGGAGGAGGGCCATGTTGTCCCTCTGCACAAAAGCAGCAGTAAGGAGGATGCTAGCAACTACAGGACAGTCAATCTCACATCAATGGTGGGAAGTTAATGAAGACACTACTACTACTACTACTAATAATAATAATAATAATAATAACTTTATTTTTAGGGTGCTTTTCAGAGTGCCTAACAAATTTAAAAGAACATATCAGACATCCAGATCCTTAAAATGATATAAACAAATAACCCAAATACAAAAGAATTTATTCACCAAAATCTTGAACCCACAAGTGTGTTTTTAAAGCTTGCTTAAATCCCTCCACGGTCTTGCACTCCCGTAACCGACGGGGTAGAGAATTCCAGAGGGTTGGGCCCTAGAAGATTTCAAACACACCCTCAGAATCTCTAGCAACCCCATATCAGCTGAGTGGAGCAATCGTCCAGGGAAGTAGGGGACCAGAAGCTCTTTCAGGTAATCTGCGCCTAGTCCATGTAGGGATTTAAAAGTCAGAAGACCAACTTTAAAGGTGATCCACCACTGTACCAGCAGCCAGTGTAGTCCACGCAGCACTGGCATAATAATGACAGGATCTAGAAGTTCCCATCAAAAGCCGAACTGTAGCATTCTGCACTAGCTGCAAGTGGCGGATTTCCACCCCAGGTAGTCCTAGGTAAAGGGAGTAGCAGGAATCAAGGCATGAGGACACAAAGACATGGACCAGTGTAGGTAGATCGCCCGACAGAACAAGAAGCTTAATCCTGGAGATATTCCTCAGGTGGTAAAAAGAGGATTTGACAACGGCTGACACCTGCAAATGCAGGGTCAGCCCGTCATCAGAAATTACCCACAGATTTCACACCCATTCAGAGGTCAGGAGTGATACACCCCCAAGAAAAAGCCCTGAGGGTGAACCCACCCCCAGCCCCCCTATCCAGTGCGTCAGATCCACAACCAACACCTCAGTCTTTTTGGAGTTCAACTTTAGCCAACTGGAATCCATCCACTCCTGGATTTCTGTGAGGCAGCTATTAAAAAACTGAGAGAGCTCCATCTTGGTTGGGCGCAAAAGAAAGGTAGAGTTGGGTATCATCAGCATAGCAGTGAAACCTCAGCCCATACCTTCTTACAATGTCTCTGAGGGGCAGCATGTACACTGCAAACAACATGGGGGACAGCACTGAACCCTGAGGGACCCCACAAGACAGAGAAACTGGGTCTGAGGAATAAACCCTGGATGCCACTCTTTGAGTTCTTCCAGTGAGGAAAGATGTAAACTATCTGAGGCCTGTACCTGACAATCCACAGATGAACCTCAGGCAGTCAAGCAACACCCCATGGTCCACAGTGTCAAATGCTGATGAGAGATCTAGAAGAACCAGAACGGAATAGTTTTTCCGATCTCTAGCCATCAGGAGATCATTGAGCACCTGAACCAGTGCTGTCTCAGTACTATGCCTCTTTCAAAATCTGGATTGGAGGGGCTCATAGATGTCATGGATGGTCAAATGATTCTCCAGCTGTACGGCCACTACTTTCTCAATCACCTTCCCTATAAAGGGAAGATTAGAGATTGGTCTGTAGTTTGCATGGCAGTCTGGGCCCAAAGAAGCTTTCTTTAAGGGGGGTGTTACCACCGCCTCCTTCAGGGAGCTGGGAAACTCACCTGTTTACAAGGAGCACCTGACTGTCCGTGCTAGGACCGGACCAATGGAATCAACACAACCCAAAATCAGGGAAGTTGGTCCAGGATCCAAACTACAGTGCGAAGGGCAAGCACTCTGGACAATCCGCATGACATCCATGAACTCCGGTCAGTCAAAGGTACAAACAAGAAAGCTGAGAAGAAGTGGCCCCGAACTGATCCACAGCAATGCCCATAGAGTGTGCTGGTTGGAGTGCCACCCTGATATCAGCCACCTTAGACGCAAAGAATTGAGCAAGTTCATCACACTCTATTTGCGAAGAGGCTTTTTGAACTTGTAGACAGGCTGGGTTGCACAGTCTGTCTACCGTTCGAGAAAGCTGAGCTGGTCGATTCTGAGTGGCCGCAATCTCCCTGGACAGGAACTCTGCCTTCTTACGGGTGATTGTGGATTGATAGACTTGATAATGATCCATCAATCTAAGGCGGTCGGCATCAAGGGCAGATTTCTGCCAGCAATGCTCTAACCTTCATCCTAATCATCTCATCTCCCTCAAAGTCCTGTCAAACCATGGGGACCAAGGACGAAGAGAGAGAGGATGAACAAGGACAAAAGCAATGACATCCAGGGCTGCTAAAACAGCTGAGTTATAGGCTGCCACCAGCGCCTACTGAAGGAGAGGCTCATGGAGCACCAGGAGGCAAAATGGCTGCAGGACCACCAGTAGCATGGTTTCACAGTGGGGAGTTTGTGTCAAACAAATGTCATAGATTTCTTTGACTGGGTTACCAGGGAGGTGGATCAAGGGAGAGAAATGGAGGTGGCTTATCTGAACATCAGTAAGGCTTTTGATACTGAGCCACACAGGAGCCTAGTTAAGAAACTAAGCAGCCTGTGGTTGGAGAGACAGTGATAAGCTGGGTATCAAACTGGTTAAGAGATAGGAGGCAAAAGGCGGTGGTAAAGGACAGCCACTCAGGCAATAGGAGAGTGACTATTGGGGTGCCACAGGGTTCAATGCTGGGACTGGTCCTCTTCAATGTCTTCATACATGACATTGTGGAGGAGCTTGATGGTAAGGTATGTGTCTCTGCAGATGATACAAAAACCTGTAACAGTGCTGACACTCAGAAAGAGGTAGAGATAATGCAAAGGGATCTAAGGAAAGTAGAGGAATGGTTTAGAGGGTGGCAGCTGTGTTTTAATGTCATAAAGTGTAAGGTTATGCACTTAGGGCTGCAGAACCCAGGGGCTGTGTATAATATGATGGGGGAGGTGGAGCTCATAATCACCAAGCAAGAAAGAGACCTAGATGTCATCATATCTGATTACCTCACAGTAGCTTGGTAGTGTGACAAAGCAGTGGAAAAGGCTAGCAGGGGATGCTGAGTGCATTGGCAGAGGGATTTCTAGCAGGAGGAGATGCTGCTGTTGCAGTTGCTCACTGGTGAGGCCCCACCTGGAGTAGTGTGTCTAGTTCTGGAGGCCACACCTCCCCAAGGACATTGAAAGTGTGGAGGTGGTTCAAAGGAGGGCAACCAAAATGGTCAGGGGGTTGCATGAGAAGCCATATGAGGAAAGACTGCAGGAACTCAACATGTACTCCTTGGAAGAGAGAAGAGTGAGAAGGGACATGACTGAAACCTACAAGTACTTCACAGGAGTGAACAAGGTGCAAGTGGAGGGTCTACTTTAGAGAAAGGAAGGCACTAGAACAAGGGTTCATGCCGTCAAGCTAAGAGGGGGAAGTTTAGGAGAGATGTGTGGAAATACTTCTTCACAGAAAGGGTGGTGGATGACTAACAGTATGGGGGCAAAGACTGTGGGGAGCTTCAAGCATGCATGTGACAGGCACAGGGGCATATTAGGTAGAGAAATGGTGGAGGGAATGACACCTATGACCAACTAGGGTCAGTGGTGATAGAATAGTCAGGGATGAGGGATGGGCTGGATGGGCCTAAGGGTCCTTATCTGCTGACAAAATCTATGTTTCTATGTTTCTGTTTCTACGGAAGGTTTCTATGTTTCTGTTTCTATGCAAGGTCCCTCGGCCCCCAACCAGGAATGACCCTGTTGCTGGTGGTGTGGCTTAGCGCTCTGCTCGGCTGCCATCCGCCCCTCCACTCTACCCAAAACAAGGTCCTCCTTATTGCTGCAAGGTCCCTTGGCCCCCGACCAGGCATGACTCTGTGACTGGTGGTGTGGCTTAGTGCTCTGCTCGGCTGCTACCGCCCCTCCACTCTACCCGAAGCAAGGCCCTCCTTATTGCCGCAAGGTACGGTCCAATCTCCGGGCTCCTCAAATCTTAGGGTGCCTTCACTTTGAAGGGCACACCTCTTTCTGCTACTGGCTGACTGCACTGCAGCACCTACCCAATTGGTTCCTGGCTTTCCAAACAGCCAGTTGGGGAAGTGGAACTGAATCCTGTGCTATTGAGTGTGGCAAGCTTTGGTCTCGGACTAAAGCTGTGCCGAGCACTTGCCACAAGGCAGTTTTTTGGTCCCTAGAAGCTGCGCTTTTTCTCTTTTCTTCTCTACCTTATGCAGCTTGCCAAACTACTGTAGACTTAATGTTTTTTTTCTGCCTATGATTATGGAATTGTTGTTAACTGTAGGCCTAGAAAAAAGTACTCTTAGAAGCTGCGTTTTTTCCTGTCTACCTTAGGGTGCTCTCCAAACTGCTTTTTTAATGCACTGCTGTAGACGTACTGCCTTTTCTGCCAATGTTTTATGGGGATGTTAACTGCTGGCTTAGAGAAATGTACTCCTGTTAAATAACCTACATTAGCTGTGCATGTTTTGTGATGCTGTGCTTCCTGAATAATTTAAATTAGCAGTGTATGTTAAGATGCTGTTCTCTACTACTGACTCCTGCCTAACTTCAAATTTTTCTTCTCTTTTTTTCTTTTCCTAGCTCTGTATTTACTGTCCTCAGGGATCTAGCCTCCTTCTCCCTTCCCAACCCCCACATCTCTCCAAGGCTGCCTTTGCTAAATCGCTGTTCTCTTTACAATTTATTTCCTGTTCCCCCCATCTTGAGGTATTTACTTATTCCCTTAATTGATTGTCTCTGCCCCTCCCTATTTTTCTGGCCTTGGCACCTCTTCCTACCCCCTTCTGCTATCCCTTCTTTTGTTCCCCAGTCCCTGAAATGCTCACTGCTTAACCCTGCTTCCTCCTACTTAATTCCTGTTTTCTCTCCTTATCTCTCCACAGGTCCCTCAGCCCCCAACCAGGTGTGACCCTATGACTGGTGGTGTGGCTTAGCACTCTGCTCGACTGCAACCCGCCCCTCCACTCTACCCAAAGCAAAGTCCTCCTTATTACCGCAAGGTACGGTCCTATCTTCCGGCTCCTCAGGTCCTAGGGTACCTTCACTTCAAAAGGCTCATCTTTTTCTGCTACTGGCTGACTGCACTGCGGCCCCTACCCAATTGGTTCCTGGCTTTCCAAACAGCCAATCAGGGAAGTGGAACTGAATCCTGTGCTACTGAGTGTGGCAAGCTTCGGTCTCGGACTAAAGTTGTGCTGAGTACTTGCTGCAATCCAGTTTTGTTTTTTGGCCCACCTGCCCACCCCCTCCACCTGCCTAAATTAAATACACTTACGCTCCTCCCCTCCACCCCTCCTCTCTTCTTATTGGCTGCAGGTCAAGGCACATCACTAGCTTGGTAGGGTGAGTCCACATTTTTAGCTCATGGCTTAGTAAGGTCAGGACTGTTCCTTGTGTCTGATACTAACCTCCTTGATTCCTCACCACATTTGAGGGTTAGTCTAATATCCTCCTAATATCTTCTGCTTTAGGATAGTTATATTCTCTATCCTTACCCCTCACCTGCCTGCTTACTCTATTGTCCCCTTTTCTGCCACTCTGATTTTCTGCTGTCCCCACTCCTGCCACTCAGGTGTTTCCTGTTGTCCCCTTTTTACCCTTTTGTTCTTCTTCCCACTTAATTACTTTCAGACATTATAAAATGGCCAAACTTGCTGCTTTTTACATCCCTTCATACTTGTTGCTACTTCTTGCTGCTGACTACTTCATTTCCTTGACCCTAATACAATCTCATCAGTACAGTGAGCCTGTCTCCCCTCACACTGTGACTAACGAACCCCTCCATGTGCACCGCCTAGTACCATGTCCTCCTACACGTGGCACTGCATATCTTGGATGCTGGTACTTTAGAAGGTTGCTAATGTCTGCTAGTAATACCAAATTCTTAAAGAGGCATCTCCTGACTGCAATCAGATGCTATATATCCTAGTTCTCCATCTCTTAACCCTCTTGGGTGATGTTGAGCCCATTCCTGGCCCTCCTACTCCTTGCCTCTCTCCCTCCCCCACTGCATCGTCCTCTCGACTCCCAAAAGGCATGAAAACAGCTCATCTGAATGCTAAGAGCATCAGACCCAAAATGGCAGAGCTTGAAGTTTGGGTTAATCAACATACTCAGGACATTCTGGGTATTTCTGAGACATGGCTGAAGCCTTACGTTAAGCATCATGAGGTTGTGCTATCTGGCTACAAGTGCGTCAGAAAGGATAGGTGGGGTAAAAGAGGTGATGGTATCCTCCTGTATGCCAAGGATAACTTAGGTGAGGCTGAAATTCCAACTCCTGACCAGGACTCACCTCGGTTGAATCTATATTCATTTCCCTCACCCATGGTATTGTTCTGAAACTTGTGGTAGGATGTATTTACCTACCCCCCAAAGTTGCCACATCCAGTCTTCCCCGCCTTGATTTTCCTCCCTCTCAAACCTTCCATGCCACAACTTCTGGATATTCGTGTTTCAGCCCTCACCAAAACTCTAAACCAAAGCTTGGTGTCCTATATTGAATTTGTCCCTTCCTCACACTGACCTCCTGCTGCAAGATAGCATCCGCCACCCTCCTCCCTCGCTTAACTTATGCAGCCCCCTTGCTTCTCCCTACCTCCTCCACCATCCTGGCTCATCTCACTCAGGTCTATCATACAGTGGGTAAGTTTGCTCTGCGTGTCAATGCTCAACATCACCACTACGATGTCCTATGTTCCCTCAGATGGCTACCTTACGAATTGAAGCTAAGGTATGTTACACTAAGCTTCACTCATAAGCTGGTTCACCGCTATACTCCTCCCTGTCTGCTGTAGTACAACATAAACAACCATGGTGCCCTCTCAGATCTGCCTCATTGCCCCTTCTCCTGTTACCTAATACTCAGCTAGCCATGGCCCGGAGGTCTTTTGCCTTCTCGGCTGTGTCCTGTTGGAATTTGCTCCCCCCATTCATACTGGCCATCTCATCTCTCCCTCTTTTCCAGTTGTTTCTGCAATCTCACCTTGCTGCTGCACACTGTACTTGCTTTCTCTGACTCCCGTCGTCTGGCAATCCTTCCTGCCAACATGTGTCTTTCTTGGTAAATTATGCACAACTGTAACAAATCCCTGGTTACTCCTCTTGCATGTTCTATTTGTTAACTGTAATTAGTGTATGATATTTAGTGAATGCTTGAGCATCCAATTCTGACACAAACTATAATTTATTGCGTAAATAACTGTGTTCTCTAATTGCTGCCTGTCTATGAATTACTATTACTGTACTGATTGTTCTAAAATTACTGTATTGTTTGATCTAAATGTAATTTTACATCAGTATTGTTAGCTTAGACTGCACTGTTATTGTCTTCTGCCTGATTGTCTTGAATTTTTTTAATGCTTTGTATATTCTCTGTGTACCAGTGAAAGTACTGTTTTCAAAGAATTGCACTGTCAATGTACTGTACTTCCCAGGCCGCCCCTGAAAAAGGGACTGTCTTGTCTTAGTGGGATCACCTGGTAACCAAAATTCAATAAATAAATAAAATGTTTTAATACAATTCACCCAGTTCTCCAGAGCCGGCACCCTCTGACCAAGAGTGATACCCAACATTTTAGAAGGGGATGAGCACATGCTAATGCTTGTAATTTGTCCAACCTGTCTGTCTGAAACTTCAGTTTGGATCCCAATACCTGCTGTGTAGTTATCCTGTGAGCTTGTTCAAGAGGAGAGGGTTTGTAAAATTTCTTGTATTGGGCCACCTGATTTTGGATCTTATAGTATAATGCAAATATCATCAGTGTAGGTCAATGCTTTAAATTCAGATGTATCAGGGACAGCTGAAGCCTCTAACTTCAGGACTGTTCTGCTATAGCCTGATTAAAGGACCCAGCAAGAGTATATACAGAGGGGCTCAAAGGAAACCCTGCCATACCCACTTCTGACACAAATTAAAGGTCATTTCCAAATTAACATGGGTAAACGCTGATACCATCACATGTACTGCCATCCAGTTAATGACTACTTCAGGAAACCACACAAGTGAAGAATGTGCAGTAAATATTCCTGTGGGACTCTGTCAAAGGCCATTCTCAATAATTAATGAGAGAAAGCCAGACAGCAAACCTCTGTCCCATCCTTCAAATAACTTTCTAAGTATAATTAGAGTATCACAAATATACCTCTGTTGGATGGCAGACATCTGAGAAGAGCATGACCACGGGCTACAAGAGCCAGTATGTTGGCTAATATCTTGAATAATATTTTTGGTCTGTATGTAACATATTTAATGGGTGCCAATTCTTTATGTTCAGCCTACACCTTTCTGAAAATATAAACCAAAAAGGCTAAGATCAAAAGAATGAGGCAGCTTGTTTTGACTCAATATAGTATTGAACAGTAACTGAAGAAATGGGTCTAAGAACAGTAATAAAAAACATTTGTGCAGTTCAGTTAGCAATCCATCAGTGCCCTGGGCTGTATTATTCCCTAAACTTTTGATTGCTGATTCAACCTCTGCAAACTGCACTGGGACTGTAAGCATTGCAACATCTTTAGCTGAGATGGGGAGAATATCCAAAGAAGACAATATTTCCTGATCCCAAACTACGCATGCAGTTGTCCCAAAAGTATCTATGACATAGTCATGGATAACTTCCTTAATTTCTTCCAACGAAGATGCTACAGGGTTATCCAAGCCTCTGGACAAACTCATCATTGTCATATTCTTAACCCTCTCATGACAGAGAATTTATTCAGGTGTTGAGAGTGCCCTGTGTCCCACATTTCTATTTTTGTTCAATAGAAGAGGCCCTCGCATACTGATATGTATTCATCTCCATTTTAATGACATTAATTTTGTCCTATAAATCAATCTGTAGGCCATGTGCACAGTAAATTGGTTTGTGGAGATGGAACCATAAACTCAGATAATGTAAATACTGTTCTGTGTGTACCTTCCTGCTTTTAGGTGTTTTAAGTCACCCTTAGTGTCTTCCCAACACTGTTTAAAATCCTCATAAGCTGCCAGAACCAAACATCTGGCCTGGAATAACTCCTGGCATTCCCCCTAATCTCTGGTCATTCAAATAATTTTTGTTGTTCAACTTCTACTGAGGAGATTGTCGAGGGGATGAAGGCCCAGTTTTATAGGTACATGTCATGGCCATATGGTCTGATGTATCTACAGTAAAAAGATGGTGATGGGCTGTCCCAGTGGTGCAGAGGGCTGAGGCAGTCTGCCTTACCTTGCATCTTGTCAGCATCCCAGGTTCAGGAATGACCTCGGGTCATCAGGGAGCTGGCACGGGGGGATGGAGGGAGCAGGACTGAGCAGCCTAATGGCAGCTCTCCTCTCATGGGGAGGTTGTCACCCCCCGTAGGTCTGCTGTCACCAGGTGGAGGTCAGAGGTGGTGTAGGCAGAAGGGGTGGCATGTCGGTAGGGTGTCTCCAAGCGTGGTGCATGTGTGCCTCCACACACTCACATGCATGCCCAAGACAGGGGGCGGGAAAACACAGGGGTTAAAAAAGATGGTGATGGGCGAAAGTTATATATGGAGATCTGGGAGGAAACAAAATGCATATATGGGGAAATTACCACATGCACAATTTCTTTTCCAGTATAGCAATATTAGGTTTTGTGCAATTTAAGGCTTCAGCTGTTAGCATGAAGGGCTAAATATGTATGCTCTTTGTCCATTATCTCCAACTTTAATCATCTTGGTTCTGTTAGAGATAATTGTGAAACCAGTGCACAATCCCTCCACCAAGGCATAAGCCAGATAGCCTCTCAATTGATTCTGAGTGACTTTTAAGGTCAAAGGCTTCAGTAAAGTCAGAAAACATGGCACCCAGTAGTTGTCCTTTATCAATAGCATAAAGAATGTTATATCTAAATTTCAGAAGTGAAAGAGATGTACTATACTTTGATATAAGCCATTAATAAAAATCTGTAGGACTTTTATGCATGTAAAAGTAATTTCATAGTTGATTTAGGACCATCATTTCTTGTATTTTTGAAAGAGATAGGACTGAAGTTAGGAGTACTTACAGTATCTTATCACCTCTTTTAATGATCACAGTTTAAATAGCCTTCTTTCACTTGTCTGGTGCCATGCCCATTTCCAGAGATAGGTTGTAAATGATCTTCAAGGGATAAGTAATTATTCATGCAGCACATTTTAATAGCTTTAAATTGAGATCACCACTATCCTTTTTTGGTTTTTTTTGTTACTGCATCTCACTGTCTTTCGGATGAGACATTCTGCCTTTTGGATAAGACATTAAACCAAGGTCCCACCTGCCAGTTCTGCTGGTTGTTCAGTTGGACATTAAAGAGCCCATGACACTTCTCCAAAAGAGTAGGAGAATTTCCCAAGTGCCCTGGCCAAATTTCCCCAATCACTAAAAATACCACCAACAGCTTAATCTGGTTCAATGACAGTTGACTGCCAACTGTACCTCCCAGTTCACCCTGAAAAGGGACTTCTAGTTTCAATGGGCCTACCGTCAACAAAATTCAGTAAATAAATAAATACATTACAAGTGAAACTCTTTAAAATTCAAGATCTGGGTAATTTAATCAGTTTTTACTGTTCAAGCTCAAATTGGGGATAAAGGTAAATAACATGTTATTGCTTAATAGTTCAGCAGTTGAGATTTTATTTTATAAGTGTCCAGGATTGCAAAATTATTGTTGCAGATTTTGCAATTTTTGTGGACATATTAGTTAAACATAATCATTTATTATTTTGTTTAATTTGGGAGTGACTTTACAGGAAGTTCTTTTATTAACTGAGTTTTAAAACTTTCTGAGATTAGTGAGATTATTTATCTGTTGATCTTGGTAGCATTTTGCTTTTAAAATTTTACTCAGATTTACATTCCTGCTTAACTTCCTGTATGACTGACAATTAGAAACAAGTCATATTTGCTTTTATACCCCAAGCAGAAGGTCTGCTTGAGAATAATGAAAGCAAATCATAAGTCTTCTATTAAACCGTGTCTCAAAATCCAACATTTGATCAAAGACACATGTTTGTTATAGATCTCCAAAAGTGTTACATACTAAGGCACATACAACGAATTCTAAGAGCGGAGAAGGCTGGGAGCCCATAATAACTGCTCTCCACTATTACAGTGGGGTTTTATTTGAAATGGGTGAATACAAAACAGCGAGCCCATAATCACGACAGCATGTCAGCCAGGACAAATGGTGAAAAAATGTTTTGTGGGGGCTGCACCCTCCCACACACACACACTACTTGTGCGGAATGTTGCCATCCGCAATCCCCCTTACTTAAATAACCAACTCCAAGGTTGTAGCACCACAGGAAGGGGGTAAAACATTGGTCACCATTTCGTCCTTGCTGAAATGCCCTCGCTGACTTTTGGGCTCTCTGTTTTGTATTCGCCCATATCACGGGCCACTTTTCAATGGTGATATTAGAGAGTTTGAGTTTTCATTAGAAACTTGTCCAATTTCATTTTGAATTTCATTTAATTTTACTGATAATTATGTCTAATGGAAGATTATTTTAGAGACTACTCTCTGTATACAATAATACTTTCTTTTGTCCATTTTGAAAGACCAGCACAGAAAATAATCAGTGGATTTCCAACCATAATTTTTATTTCACATTTGTTTTCATAATATTGAAAGCTGTGAATGCCAGGGAGGAAGTAGCTGAACATGATGGATCCAGAGGTCTTTTTTAGCTAACATTTCCTATGTTCGCATGTGCTCTTATTACTACTTATGTGTGACTTGGTGACACTAACTGCCTCAAAATTAAAAAAAGACTGCAAGACATCCAACTGTTTTTATTAATGACAATTGTTTCCAGTGCCAATATGACAATGGCTACAAAAGTTTCCATTACTTGTGCTTCATTTTTTCCACCAGTGTAACTTCAATACATTCCTCCCAACTGCTGTGAATCTGGCATAGCGTTATGATTTTTACACTGAAATGTACCTCTCTGCAAGGTTTACTAACGTTCTGAATAATGTTACAGCTTCTTCTGGAAACACAAATCATTAAATAATTGAACTAATGTAATAGAAACATTCCTTAACGCTAAATATATGGGGCCAACTATTTGTAGATAAATTATTCTTCAAAATAAGAAAGTTCTACACTTTCTGCCCATTAGCTGTGAATTTTGACTATGCTATGACTAGAGACCCCTGTTTTTCTTAAATAAGAAATAACAAGAAATTCAAGGTATAAAAAGAAATAAAATGAAAACAAACACTTGAAAACATTTTTTAAAAATTGCTTTTTTGGGGCAAAATGTAAATAAATGCTTGTAGCAGTCATTGTTATGGCTCCGTTGTTACCACAGAGATGGTCCACAAGGAAACCACAGTGGAATTGTCTGAGTCACAAAACCTTTCAAGGCCATAGCATAATACTGCTTAATATAATGTAATATACTAGGAATGTGATTTCTATTGTGTATAAAGTCATTTTGAGGTGTTTTATGAATATAAATGTGATAACAAGAAATAAAAGTACATTGTCAGTGACTAAAAAGAAATAACACAAAATTCCAGAAAAATAAAAATAAAAATTATAAAAAATAATAAGAATTTCACAGGGCTCTAGCTATGACTTTCAATACTGGAAGTTGAGAGGTATGCTACAGTAAAATGTTTTCTTGTGCTAACATACAAATACTGAGTTATAAATGTTTGCATGCCTTTATTCATAAAACCATATAAACTCCATGTCATCTCCAGAAAATGTTTGTGTTATATGTGACATACGTGATTATCTAACACAACAGAAATATAGGGTTTGCTTTTAGCTATACTTGCTTTTGCAGTATACGTTCAGAGACGATAACTGCAGGACAAAAGTAACTTTCAGTGGTTATAAAACAAAAATAAAAGTTATGTATGCTAGACTGTCATTCAAATAATTCTAAAAGATAGCATTCTAAAATAATTCTGAAATGCACATGGAATGATAGGCTTGAAAAATGTAAATCTAAACATCAGGGAACATCCTTTATCAATAAAATATCAAGGGCAAAATGTACACATTGGATTTAAACTCCATATCCATTTCATACTTTTTTTTTAACTCAGTTTTTGGCCGTGAAAGACATACTAAGCCAAGGCTTATTTCCAGATGCTTCCAGAGAAGTTAAGTGACTTTCTCGTGGTCATACAGTATGCAAGTGGGGGCTGTGGGATTCAAACCTAGTTCTTTGGGTTTGTAGCTCAGTGCTCTGAACTACTAATGCCATACTGCCTCCACATTTCAGTCCAAAATATCTTCACTCTACCTGGATCTTTAGGTTTTATTTTAAATTTCCTTTCATAACTTACTGTTCCTTCCAGCTCAGCACTGCATATTTTATGTTTGACCATGGGATACAATCTGTTTCAAAGCTCCTTCTATAACCCACTGCCTCCACCAGCTCAGCACTATATATTTAATTATGGCTATGGTATATAATCTAAATCCCAAAGAATGTAGCAAAACAAATACATTGTCCACTAACAGAATATACTTGAAACCTTTAACCCTTCAGTCTGCTCAGAACTGTGGAACAACTAAAGTTAGATATTACCATTTAGTACAGCAGACATCAATCTTAGCTGAAGAGAATAAACAGTTTTACATGAAGTGAATAAACAGTTTTACAACTCTAATGCATGTCAGTCTAGAGCATGGCAGATTGCAAATAGTGTATGTCTGTAACTGAACAATCACCATGATGAACAACACGCACATGAAAATATCTTAGAAAATATCCCCAGACAAGACAGTATTTCAGTAATCTTAGCTTTACATTTATTTCTGCAGTCGTCAGTGTACTGTACTTATCAACTCATTGGACTGGCATAATGAGAATGCAGACTGCAAATGCAAAACCTACTACCCCACCCAAAAAAAATATGGTGTTTTCTCTAAATGTTGCTGTGAGGCAATCAAGAAAGCCCCTGCTTTCTAATTACCAAGCTAATCTCAAGGTATATTATGATAGTACTTAAATTACTAGGTAAAACAACATTTTCTTCAACTAAATTAGCCTGTTAATACAATGTTTTTTCAGTTTGAATTAAAACTGTTTCTAATTATCAGTGTTTGCAGGATTTCCACTAATGTATGTAATGTTCATCCTTAAATTATAAATGAGATTGTTAAACATCAGTTTTAAAGTTGTCTGGGCTAAAAGCCTTCTCGTTAAAAAAATAAGCAGATTGCATAGTAAATGAATGTGATAAGACTGGTCTTTGACAATAAATGCAATGTTGTCATTAACAGAATTAAAAAAAACTGGGGAATTTATGAATACCTTCATTTTACCAGTTAGTCTTTATTTGTGTCTTCTGCAGTTTAAGCAGAATTTGTTATATCTTAAGTCCAACACTGTTGGATCTAGAACTCTCTCCCATCTTTTAGACTAGCCCCTCTTATTTCTCTTAAGCCACTTCTGTGGTGCTATTTTTCACCTGCTTGAACCTGTCCTCACTTAGACGGCACCTGATCTTGCTTGCTCCTGTGTACTTCTTCCTCAGTGCAAACCTAGTTTGTTCCGTATCCATAGTCTGTAAGTCTTCTCATTCATGCATAACCATTGGGTTTTATTCTACTTGTTGTTTGCCCCATCAAGAGGTCATATTATATCATTTATCTGTCTTGCTGTGTGGTTTCCCAACTATTGTTGTCAATAGTAGCTTTCAGCTTTAATGTTTGGTTATCTGGAATGTTATTTCAACTTCTTGTAAACTGATATCTCCACTGTTGCCCTCCCCAGGTCCCACCTGTAAATGTGTTCTGACTCAATGTGCCTTTCTTGGCTACAAATAAATACACAATTATTGAAAGAAATGGATGAATGTCCACATCAAGTTCACTCTGAGAAACTATTATATTTATATTAAAATAATCTTGTGGGACGAAGATGTGCTGCTAGGTACATTCCACATTACAATTCTGTCCTTAAAGGGACACTATCAGCCTTTTTGAATCATATTATTTCTGGTTAAATACCCACATATTATGATGGCTTACCTTCTTTACAATTTGTTAATGCTGCTGGTTGTTTTATCTGCCTCCTTGCTTAGCAGAAGGGAAATGCATGTTAGTATATACTTGTACTTAACCTTGTTTGTTTCAAATTCTTGATCTACTCTTATTGCATACTTACTGAAAATTACAGCGCCCCCCCCCAAAACAGTACACTCATTCATGGCACAATGGTATCCTCTATTCCCACTGCATCATGTGTGGCTAGACTGTGTTAGGGGTGCTCCTAAGTCCAGGAAAGATGCAGCGGAATTTGATCAAGGAATGTAAACAAACTTGTTTTTGTGTGATAACACCTGTATGGTGGGCAGTCTGTTTTTCACTTTTTAAAAGAAAAAAGAATCAGACTCAAGCTACCAGCCACATCAGCAGCTTTTCGAATGTGAACAATCATAAAATGTTAAACCAAGGATACTTGAAGCCTGAGGGGTTGACAGTGTCGCTTTAAATTTTGTAATATTGTGCAAATAAACTGTTGATGAGAAACAGTTAAATCAAAGAAGAATGTGACTAATAACTATATAAACAACATAAGCTTTAGAACTGCAGTGGAATAAATCAACAGAAGGAAAGGGTTAAATTATAGGCACATGAGATAACCGCTGGTGTTTACGAACAAGCGGCTGTTTGGTGGAAAATGTGGTTTATTGCTGTTTATTTAATATACTGAAAATTTAGCAGGATGAAGTGATAACTGAACAGTTAAACCACAAATTGAACATGGTGGTTTTTAGTATGCTCCCTCTGCTTATTTTTTCATACTTACGTGTCAAAAAGATCTTGCACGAGCCAGTTTATTAAGCTCCTTTGAACTTTTATACTGTATATCTTTGCTATGCCTACCGTTAGATAAAAAATACACTACTGTGATGTGATTTTCTGAACTGCTTCTGACCAAGACCCAAGATTGTTGTGTGTGATATACATGCACTGTACACTACAGCTTAGTTTCAAAAGCATCTCTTTCAGTTCGTACATATGGCAGGAAACTTTTAAATTTTAAAAGTGAAATGATTTAGCACATTTCTAAGAGCTACAATGCCTTAACATGATAGTTATAATGTGGATGGTCACTCTAGCTGTTAAAGTATAGGCTTGGGTACCAGGAGACTCAGGGTCAAATCCCTCCAGACCCACTTACTTAGTCTGGGACCTTGAGAAGGTAATTTAACCTTCAAGTGCTCCAGTCCACCAAGCTATGATATTGCTTGTGCAGGGCCACATGGAAAATAAGATTTTTAATCTCAGCGGGGAAGTGAATGTTAACTACAGGCCTGTCAGTCTGATATCACTACTGGGCAAGGTCTGGGAGTCATTATCAAGGACAGGATAGTGGAGCATGTGGCAGAGACCAAGGTTCCTGCCTCCTGTCATCATGGCTTTGTAAGGAACAGATTTTGCTTAACCAACCTGAGCATCTTCTTTGAGTGGGTGACAAGGGAGGTGGAAAAGGTAATGCCATAAAATGCCATGAACGTAGTCTATCTTGACATTGGTAAGGCCTTGGTACTGTGGCATATGACAAGCTCATATGCAAAGTGTACCAGTGTAGTATACAAGAGACAAACAGTACTCAGGCTGGAATGCTAACTGACTAGGGGCAGGAAGCAGAAGGTATTGGCAGTGGAAGGGCAGTCTTCTCAGTGGAGAGTTGTACTCAGAGGTGTCCCTTAGGGATCTGTGCTGGAACCACTGCTGTTTAACTTTTTCATGAACAAAGCTTGGGTCACCAGCAGGATGTTTAAGTTCACTGATAATACTATGTTGACCAGAGGGAAGGAGTTCCTTGAGGATGGAAAGAAACTTCCAGAGCATCTGAAAAAATTGGGAGATTGTTCAGACTCGTGGAGCCTCTGGTTCAATGTAACTATATGCAAGGTGATACACTTGGGCAGGAAAAACAGAGGTAGGACCTACAGTTGCAGACAAAGACATGGTCAGATATTTCCTGACATTTCTGTGATACCTCCACAAAAAGCCCTTGTCTGGCTGCAGTTCCACAGTAGGGCCACAAGTGAGAATCTCTTTAGAGATATCACAGAATATCTGGAAATATCTGACCATGTCTTATGCTTCAACAACTGTACACAGTCATGTTGAAGAGGAAAAGAGGAAAAGGACTTGGGGTCGTAGCAGTCTGAAGCATGACAAGCAATGGGAAACTGCTATTTGGAGGGCTGTTACAGTAGAATGCTGTGGTGCACCACAAGGGGGTGACCAGTGGAGCAGAGGAAGCAATCCTGCCACTTTGCAAGGCTCTGTTCATGCCTAACCTGTGTGCAGAACTGGGCTCCCCAATACAGGAAGGACATTGCAGCAGTCAAGGGGGTACACATGCAGGTCTACAATATGATCAAGGATGTGGGTGTCAAAAGTTAGGGAAACTAGAGCTGTGCACTTGGCTGATTTTGGTGTTTATATTTTTTTTTTGTGCGCCTCTTGTATGTGTACTTTTGTCTGCCTGCATATTCATATTTACTAAATACGTATTTTTACATTTCAGACATATTTCTGTTATTTATGATGCCTCAAGACCGAGGGGTGAGAGTTATCAATAAACTGTGTCGATTTATCAATAACAAGTGCATTCAGGTAATGTGCAGTAGCAGTCATATGTGTGTCACTGAGCCTCATTGCTGGTCTAATACTACTGCACGTTATATAGTCTAACAGAAATACAACTATAGAAGAGTGATATTGATATTTATAAAGTCCACTACTTGTGTGTTTGTCTATTTCTTTGTTTGTATTTGTATATGGTGTTTGAATTGTACAGCCTTAATGAAGAAAGGCTGGTTGTCCTACATTTTCACCCTGGAGAAAAGAAGGCTATGATAGGGCATGACCTCAATCTGCCACATATTCCAAGGTGTTGACAGGACTGAACATACAGGCGGATCCAAGAGGACCACCTGATAGGGCCACATACAGAGTAACCCACCAAGATACAATGCAGCATTACAGATTCCTGCCTGCTAAAAGGATTACACGCCGCTGACATTGCATTGTTTTCTGCAGTAACTCTTCAGAATTCTGTAGTATTCTGTACTATGTCCTAGTGGGCTCCACTTTACTGCAAATGCTCTAGCTATAGACATTTCTTACCTTTTAAAACTATTTCTAAAGAAAGGAGGAAGCCACAAAACCAACATGGCAGTAGCAGCCAATGCTGTCTAGGAGCCCAGATGTGTTGGAGAGCACAGACACATTGGCCACTTTAGCTGCCATGCAGATCTTGGTTAAAGAGGCTTGGACCCCCCAAAGACTTGAATCCTATGTCTGACGGCAGAAACAAACTCATGAAATAAAGAAATCTCAGGAGATAATCATGCTGTGCAGCACCTCTTCAAGTTTTATTCTCATTTGTGGCTATCAGAGAAACAAATTTGAGTCTCCCATCCACTGCTATTTCAAGTAAATTATTCTATATAATAATCATGTAATAATTCAATTCGATTATTCTGTATAATAAAGAACCACTAAATAAAAATAGCAGTAGATGGTAGACTCTTTTTCTCTGCCAGTATACAGTATGTTGTGGCTAACAAAGTCCCCGCCTGCTGAGAACAAACCTCGTCACCTCAAAAGAAGGAACTGGACATCCTAATCTTTCCTGCTCACAGGCTAAGTTTTATTCTCTAATGCAGTGATCCGAAAATCATAAGAACAAATTTAAACAAAACCAGTCTGAGTTACTCTTAAAGAAGCCCATAATGAGATGCAAAAAAGGTTGCAGAAATGCAGTCAGATGTAATCACTATGTTTTGCAACCAGTCAGCTTAGTAGCACATGGGTAGGGTTACCATTCACCATGCTGGAGATCCTGGCTTTGGAAAGAACTTGGGTTCCCTGGGGGCCAGCAAGGTAAGTGAGGGTCAAGCAACTTGTCCTCTTTTGGGGAGGGGGAAAAACAGTGTCCTGTTACTTGACTGTCACCTGGTGGAGGCCAGGTGGCTTTGCAGTGGGCACATATCGAAGAGGAGGGGCAGCTGCTGGCTGGATGTCAGCATGCATGTTGGTACCCTCAGGGGTGAAAAAGAGGAGAAAATCCCCCAGTCTGCTGAGACAACACTGGCACCCAGGCAGGTCTATGCACAATCCATAATGCTGGCCTCCTACCACACTGTAGTAAGTGATGGATAACCAGTAAGTCACTGAGAAGCTTGGTGATGGGACTGGAGGGTGCCGTCGGGAGGGGGCTGACCAGGGTCCAGAGAAAAAGCTTTATTTAAAATAAAAAGAAATCCCTATGGGCACCTTGGCTACATCAAATAACTGGAACAGAATCGCACTGAACAGATAAATTGAAACTTTGGAAAAGGCTTTAATGTATCTTAAGCTATGTATTGTTGTCCTTCCAAGTGTAAGTAAGCAACAGTAAGTAAGTAATTAAGTGGCTTTGAGCCTGAATTTTCTCATTGAGGGAACCGGTGAAAGTCATCTTTTACAGGCCTTGCAGCTAGCTGCCTGAAGAATATCTTCCTAGGTGGGTAGGTGGTGGAGCCTAGGTAAGAACTAGGCAGACTACATGAACCATGAGTCTTTTCCTGTCCGTATCATGTACATGTATCTACAGAATGTGTGTACTGTATGCATCTTCCATTTGTGTCACAAGTAGATTGGCTACATACGAGTATGCATCTTTAAAAACTTTCTTATGGTTGAAAAACATTTGCAATTTACCAGCCTCCTCATTTTTTTCACAAGAACCCCATCCTGATCAAAACATTGATCTCCCTTTCATGAGAGTTCTATAACCAAGGGGCTGAAGATCAATACAGATTATCATCCAAACTGCAAGAAGGAAGGGGCCAGGGCTCTATTTTTAAAACTAGTAAATTTCTTGTTTTGCCTGCAACTCAGGAGAAGAGGAAAAAGGTGATGGTATATAGGGATAATGGGAGCTATGCATGATGCCAACATGCCATGTAAACTGGGCACATTGGCATTGTTAGGCATGAATGCAGGAGCGGGTCCCGTGAGCAGCATTCCCCAATGGGGCATGAACCAGTTATGCACTTGAACTCCCAGCCACACGGACAGCACCATGCTGGGGGCAGGCAGGGGACATGCCAGGGAGTGCCAGCGCTAAGGGCATACACAGTGCTGCAATGTGCTGCATGTGGGGGTGCAGTAGGGTGCAGGTTGCCAGGGCAGACACTGCCGTAACCTGTGCACCCCATGGACTTCACCCGCCAGTTGCAAGGGACTGGGAAGTACCCTCAGTGCTGCCCAGCCCACAAGGTAGATGTGGGAGGGCTGTGGCAGCTGAGCGGGTAAGTGCCACAGCACCAGCAACATGTATGGGGACCGGGGGTGTCGGTGCCATGGGGTGGGGGTTATGCCACCTGAATCCTGGGACATGGCTGCGCTATGCCAGGGGGTGGAGTGGTCAGTCTCTCAGGTGGGCTGGTTACTGGGATATGGCCATGCGGGTCCGGGTGCCCACAGGGGCTATGCACTATCCAGACCCACGCCTACAGGTGCAAGGGATCCACTCCTGGACTCAGGACAGGCATCTGATTGGATGCCCACTTGAGTCCATGACTTCTCCCCCAGCTGCCCAGTGGTGTCCTGTGTGCCAGGGGGCAGGGCCATGGACAGGTGGCAGCCAGTAATGAATACCTGCCAGTGCACACCTGTCCACAAGTGTGCAGCTGCATGGGCTGGCGTACCTATGCCCCATTTGTGCATAGCGCCCAATGTACTTAAAGAGGAATGATCAGCATTTAGAGTACCACACCAAAGTGTGGGTCTGGTCTCAATTTGCTCTTTGTGTCCCTGGTTAACCACCTACCCTCCCCACAACCTCCCAACTCCCCACTAGAACCCTTTCACTCCGCCATCCATTTTGTTTCCTCTCACTAAGGATTGCCACCGTGTATATAGTTATTATTACTGTAGAGTTAAGGTCCGGGACACACCACATTCCTGTATCTAGCTGACCCGGCAAGACCCAGAAAGTAGAGGTCAGGCCCACAGCACAGGATGTTTTTTAGGCCCCGTGAGAGAGACCAAACTATGGTTTACAGCGAGATGTTAAAGGTGGGGAAGGGACAGCCTAATTGAATGGTAACACTTCTCATTGTTAGAGATGGATATTGTCAATGTCCTGTAATACTGTGGTCAGGCGTGTTCCAGAAGACACCTGGGACACCAAATGTTGCGGTGGTCCCCTGGGGATGTAATGTTTTGTTGTGTGTCTCAAAACAATAAAAATCTTTAACTACAATTTGCACTTTGAGTGCAAAACTATATTTTTTTATTTATTTACTGCTTACTGCAGTGTAGTAGACTGTATCAGACTGATTTTGCTGACTTTCAAGCTGAGGTAGCCTGAGGCATGAATGTGGACTCAGTGGTGATCTCTAGACCTTCAGGGCAAGGGGTGAAAAGGGACAGAGAACTTGAGGAGGAACTTAAAAAAAGGGCAGCACAGGGGGAAGTAGTGATGGTGAGCAGTGTTGGGTAAGTTACTTTTTCTATTACTTTCTCCAGTAGACAGCCTTGGAAGGCATCCAGTAATGTTTGACTCGGCACTCTTGCTTGCAGGACCTCCCAGTCGATGTCAGGCAGGTTCAGGTCACTCACCACCAGTGCTGGGTGAGTACCTTTTCTATTACTTTCTATTTCTTTTAGAAACTTGATCCATGAAGCTCTGTGCAGTCACTAGCAAGGATGGAGAAGTACTAAAAAAAGTAATACACCTGACAGTTACAGTTACTTATTTCTTTTTATACAAAAATAATAAAAAACTGTAACAGATGACATTTATTTGAAAGTAATATGTTAGTTACTGGTTACTTTCAAATAAATGTTATCAGTTACAGTTACATATTACTTTTATATAAAAAGACATAAGTAATTGTAACTGTAAGGTGTTTACTTTTTCCAGTACTTCTCCATCCTTGCTAGTGACTGCACAGAGCTTTCTGGAACAAGTTTCCAAAAGTAATAGAAAGTAATAGAAAAGGTAACTTACCCAACACTGGTGGTGAGTGACCTGAACCTGCTTGACATCGACTGGGAGGTCCTGGTTGCCAAGAGTGCCAGGAGTCAAACATTGCTGGATGCCTTCCAAGGCTGTCTACTGGTGCAGATTGTTAAGGAGCCTACGAGGCAGAACACAACCGTTGTTGTGGTGCTCACCAACTCAGAGATGATGGGTGCTGTGGGAGTAGGGGAGTTGCTAGGGAACAGTGACCACAACTCTGCGTGCTTTGAGTTGGCCCTCAGGGCCAGTAACCCACAATCAAGAACCAAAGTCCTTGACTTTAGAAGGGTGAACTTTGATAGGTTGAGAGAACTGGTCAGGGATAAGTTAATAGGGGTAGAGAACATAAGTGGGGTAGAGGAGAGATGATGGGCAATAAATAGAGTCATCAAGGCATCAAAGGCAAGCAGAAGAACAGTATCTAAAAAAACAGGTTTAAGAGACCACTGTGGTTCTCAGCTAGGGTAAGGGAAGCAGTTAAGGACAAAAAGAAGGCCTTCTATAAACACAAGGAAAGGCAGAGGAGGCAGAACGGGAGGATTATCTACAGAAAAATAGAGAGGCAAAGAGGGCCATTAGGAGGGTGAAAACAGACACAGAGCTGTGTACCATGGAGGTGGTAAAGAATGGAGAAAACAGTTTTTTAGATATATCAGCAAAAAAAGGAGGGCATTGCATGGCTAGCTGAGGGAGGTAGGGTGCTAGAAGAAGATGAGTAAAAGGTCACCATACCGAATGAATACTTTTGCTCAGTATTCACTAAGGAGGACTGCGGGTCCATGCCAGAAAGAGACATCAAAGTGACCACTAAGGGAGTCCTGGAAATGAGGCAGACAATACTTACTAGCAAGAGGGTTCTGAAAGGGCTGGCAGCCCTTAAGATAGATAAGGTCCCAGGACCAGATGGGTTGTATCTGACAATACTTGGGGAATTAATAGCAGCACTGGCTGAACCAGTAGATGGGCTGTTCAACAGCTCACTTAGGTCCCGGAAGATCCAATGGATTGGAGAATGGCAGACGTTGTACCACTTCATAATGGGGGGGATAGGGAGCAATCAGAGAACTACAGGCCTGTCAGTCTGACCTCCATCATGGAGAAAATGATGGAATCACTAATCAAAGAGGATCTTGTAGATTACCTAGAGAGCAACAGGCTCCAGAATAGTAAATGACACGGTTTCATGGTGGGAAGGTCTTGTCAGACTAACCTGATTTTTTTTCTTTGATTGGGTGACCAAAGAAGTAGACAAGGGCCACACAGTGGATGTGCGGTACTTTGACTTCAGCAAGACTTTTGATTTAGTACTGCACAAAAGGTTGTTCAAGAAGATGGAAGACCTGGGTGTGGCTAAAACCGTAGTGACCTTGGTGGGTAGTTGACTAGAAGGAATGTAACAGAGGATAGTGGTCAATAGGGTTAAATCAGAGGAAAGGTGGTTATGAGTGGGGTTCCACAGGATTCTGTCCTGTGTCTGGTCCTCTTCAACATGTTCATTTGTGACACTGGTGAGGGAATCCAGGGCAGGCTGTGTCTCTTTGCAGTGGACACAAACCTATGTGGGAAGGTGGATAGTGATGAGGGAATAAGAGATATGCAGAGAGACCTACAAAAACTAGAGAGGTGGTCAAAGGTCTGGAAGTTAAAATTCAATGTCATCAAGTGCAAGGTAATGCACCTAGGGAAAAGGAACCCCAAGAAGGAGTACTGGATGGGTGGGGTGAGACTTAGCACTACAAAAGAAGAACAGGATCTAGGGGTTATCATCAGTAACTCCACTAAACAAATAAGCCAGTGCAGCAAGGTCTATAGCAAGGCTAACAGGATGCTGGAATGTATCGGGAGGGGTACTGATAGCAGAACCAAAGAGGTTATATTTTCCCTATAAGATCCCTGGTAAGGCCTCACCCGGAGTACTGCATCCAATTCTGGAGCCCTCACCTCAGAAGGACAGGGACAGGTTGTAAATAGTGCTGTACGCCCCCCAAAACATCTAAGGGCCTGGTGTTCCTGGGAAGGGGGCGTCCCAGACATAGAATTCTCACCAAGCATTTCTATGGCAATAACAATACTGAAACAGATTATCTTGCCTTGAGACGCCTTCTGGTACCTGTCTAAAGGGTCCCAAGTTATGGTTCTTCTCCCAGCAGCTTGCCAGCTGAGGACAGCAAATTTCATTTCCTGCTTCTTGGCTTCTTCTCCCACCAGACTTGGGAGCAGAAAGGTGGAGGCTCGACTGGATTGCTTCAAGATCTCAAGGGAGACAAACAGGACCCCTAAAAACTAAAGAGTTAAATTAGTTCACTTTTCCTGGAGCTGAAACCCTAAAACGGCAGTCACAGTGGCACCATTTCTTTAGATTTCTTCTGTGTTGCCTGATTAGTGCAACAAGCTGGGCCACAGCCTAGAAGGCCTCAGGGTGGGTCTCTTTACCCACGCCTGAGGACCCACCTGAGGCTCATTCCCAGGACCTCAGGACCTGCCCCTCAAGCAGGTCCCACCAAAAGCCACTCCAACTTCTACCTTCTTACCTCCCAAACCACCTGCCATGTGGGGAAAGAATCAGGACTGCTCACCAGCCCTGACTCCCTGCAGAGGCCCTGCCACGGCCTCCACAACCCCAGCAGCCAAGAAACCACACTACCAACCTGGGACCACAACGTCCCTTGAAGTACTACTCTGCCTGCCTACAAACTCACTCCCTGGATGTTCTTACCACCCAGTCCCTAGGGACCCATGACCCATATGACCATAAACTGCCTTTCTTAGGGCCTCCTTCGATTCACCACCCAGGGACCCAGCCATTGCTGCTGAAGCTGCCAACCTACCTAAGGAAGGGGGGCCCCCCTTTACACTTCCCTAATACAGTGCCCGAGCAGTCTCCTATCTTTCTCCTGAAGACCCAGATTCTAGCTTAACTCTCCCCTTATATAGAAAAACATCTCTGTTGCCCCCAAGTGGCAGCCAGCAGAAGACATTCCCCCCAGTGCACTAACATCCTAAAGCACCAGGGGAAGGGGAAGGGGGACCCTAAAGGTGAGCAATAAGCCCCCTCAAAATAAGGGGGGGCTTACACTCTTCCCCCACCCAAGAAAGCCATTCTCTCCCGGGAATGGTGGCAGAGGGCCAAGCAGGCCCCCCAGCCCAACAGACCAAGTATGCACACTCCCCAGCCTGCCGGATGAGGTACCTACCGAAAATGGACCCAAAGGGGGGGCCCCCTTCTAATGCCACTATAACCCTTAATTAAATACCCTATCTTACCTGTGCCAGGAGGTTCTAAAGCCTTAAAACACCAAAGATTGAGAAACAATTGAAAACATTTCGTAAAGCATTGCAAACATTTCTAAATATAGCAAACATTTTCTGATTCAGGATTTATATACACATTGAGGTAGATTCAGCTGCAGCTTCCCTTAATCCTCTTGTACCACCCACCAAGTTGCAAAAACTTTAAACTGTACATACATTATTAATTACTTAAGATTAATCCTCACACACAAATACTCTCACACTCACACACTGAAGGAGGAGGCTAGATACCCCAACCTTAATTAGTAGGAAAAGTTAACTGTAAACTTTTAATTTAGAATCACAGTCATTAGAACTTTTAAACATTACAGTTTACAGTTTACACCTGCTCTGGTGAGCAGTGTTCCTAGCTGAGTCCATAAGTCTCTCTGAAGGCTTAAATGGCAGGACCTCCTCCTAGTGGAAAATAAAAGTCAGGATCCAGCTTAGTGAGTGATGTCATAAATGAATCTTTGGCTATGATGTAATATTTCATCTGGCATCCTGCCAGGTCATGAACAAGAGCAAAGTTTTTGAATATAGTTAATCCAGACCAGGGCACAGTGTGGCACATAGCCCTTGCCTTCTGAAACAGTTCCTGGGATGGCCGTCCTCCATGTCCAGGGCAGTGTTGCAGCTTCTGTAGTTGCTCCTTGTACACACATTCTTCTCTCATTTCGTCGATCATGTCCCATACTCTCTCTGAAACATATAGATAGTCCAAAGAAGGATGTTCAATGTAGATCCTTCTCCTGACCCACCTTTCTGCCTGTGACTAGTCAGGTAACTCTCTCATGCTGGTTCTTCTGGCCAGTCCTGTCTCTACCAAGGTCTCCTTATGATAGGCAACATTAAGCAGATCACTTCTGTTCAAATCATCCATCCTGGTCCGAAGGGCTTTGGCACAGACAGACAAACGTGAGGTTCTGTCAACCACAGTAATCACAGGGTGATGAAAAGTCCTGGGAATGGCTCTGTAAATCTCATAATCTGCAAATTGGAATTGCTTAAGGAGCATCTTCTTCTCATCAAATGTCATTTCCTCCAGTAGCTTCTCTCTTTCAATAGTTACACCAGCCACACCCAGCTTAATTACAGGTCGAGTCTTCACAGCTGCACAGGCTTATGACTTTAAAGACAGGGCCGATGGGCTGCCGCCAGACAGGGACACTGGCAGAGACCCCTTGAGCTCTGGTGGGTCACCCAATGGACTTCTCAGGCCCCTGCCCCACCCTCTGCCATGGGGATAGTGGGCAGCCAGTGGTGAGGAGCAGGGCAGATGTTGATGCTCCTCACCACCACCCTTTTTTACCTCCTCTTCTACAGCCTCCACCACCACATCTGGTGAAGGGTCTCTTGGCTTCTTCCCTTCTAGCCCTTGATCATGCAAAGAGAGCTTGTTCATGGCCCCAGCCTCAGCACTTCCTTGTGACCACAGAGATGGCAGCCCCTCTGAAACACTAGGGGAATATCCCCAATGGAAAACTGGTGGAGTGCAATCAAACATTCCTCCAGGGGCAGAACTTGAGCAGATCAAGCACACAAGCAGTCTTATCACACCTTCTCCCCTATATCCACATCTAATACATCTTTTGTCTGCTTGACCTTTCTTCTGAGTTCCAAAGCCATGACAGGAGCGAAGCAGGAACCATAGCCAGGGGTTCCTCTTGAGGAGCAACTTCTTCTGCCTTAAAACCTCTGCCTGCCATCCTTAGCTCCAATCCATATGATCGCTCTCAATCTATTTCTTTAGTTCTCCAGTACAGAGGAGCAACAAAACAGTTTGTTCTTTTCTTTTCTTTTTGAAACAGACCTCTGCTTCTCTGATCTACACAGCTACCTCTCTTCCCAAACAGCTCCCAAACAAAATGACACTGAGCTCACAGGTCCCTTTTCCTCTCACTTACAACCAGCCAATCAACAAGCTGGAAAAGAAGCACATGACACGCAGTCATGTGCGAGTGCCACACCAGGGAGAGGGTTTAGGCCCAGCCATCTGTTTAGGCCTATCCAATGCCACGACCCTTAATTTTTACTGCATCACACAGCCTTGGCCTATGGCGCTCGGTCCCACCAGCTCCTGTACTCCAGATATGGAGCAAAACATTTGCTGCTGGGGTGCAAGAGATCCTGGATGAGCCCCCATTCTGTGGCCCCCTTCCCAAATTTCTAGCAGCCAGGTGTTCCAGGGAAGGTGGTCCCAGACATAAATTCTCACAAAGCATTTCCACTACAATAACAATATTGAAACAGATTTTCTTACCTTGAGGCGTCTTCAGTACCTGTCTCAAGGGTCCCAAATGATGGTTCTTCTCTCCAGCAGCTTGCCAGTGGAGGACAGCACAATTCATTTTCAACTTCTCGGCTTCTTCCTCCACTGGACCCGGGAGTGGAAAGGCACAGGCTAGACTGGATTGCTTCAAGACCCCAAGGTAGACTAACTGGACCTCTAAAAACTAAAAGGTTAAATTAGTTCATTGCATCCTTCACTTGGATTAATCACACTGGGCTTCAAATTCTCCCAACAAATCAGGTTTATTCTCTTGAGCCCATAAATGATTGAACAGGGCTCAGAAGTCCCAATTCCTTAAAAAGAAAAAATCACGGTACACAGCTCCATGGGGCTAACCTTTTTACAAATTGTTCTTCAAGAGGGAAACTTTCTCGGGCTTACTTAGGCATGGAGATTTTCTGCTACCAATACAAACTAAAGCAGCAAGACCTTTAGTCAGGACCCACATTACTCTTCTGGACCAGAAATGTGAAGCTCCCATTTCTTGCTGGTACTGGTAAATACCTGACTTTTCTGCCTCTACCATCACATCTCTTTAGGCAGGTTTTGAAGCCTCATCCCAATCGCTACCACATTCTGACACAGCCTCTCCTGCAGCCTGCTAGTTCCTCAGCTGTCTCTTCCTAAGACACAGCTCTCCACCTCAATCTAACCCCCTTGTTCAGGACTGGCCTGGTCCCCTAAGGTTCTCTCCCTCTTTGCTGGCTTCTGATTCACTTTTCCTGGAGCTGAAACCCCCAAACAGCCATCACTGTGGAACCATTTTTTTAGATTTCTTCTGTGCTGCCCAATTAGTGCAATGAGCTAGGCCATGGCCTCCTGCCCTGGGACTCATTCCCAAGGCCTCAGGACCTGCTCCTCCAAGCAGGCCCCACATTGAGTAAAGGCCACTCCAAGTCCCATTTTCTTACCTCCCAACCCACCCTGCCACACAGGGAAAGAATCATGACAACTTCCACCGGCCCCAACTCCTTGCAGAGGCCCTGCCACAGCCTTCACAGCCCTGATAGCCCAAGAAACCACACCACCAACCTGAGCCCACAATGTCCCTGGAGTCTTACTCTGCCTGCCCACGAGCTCACTCCCTGGATGCTCTCACCACCGAGTTCCCATGGACCCACAACCCATAATGAATGCAAACTGCCTTTCTGAGGCCCTCCCTTGGATGCCCCACCCAGGGACCTGACGCATCGCCGCTGAAGCTGCCGACCTACCTAAGGAGGGAGGCCCCCTTCACACAGCCCTAATGCAGCATCCGAGTGGTCTCCTATCCCTCTCCAGAAGACTCTGATTCTAGCCTAACTCTCCCCTTATTTTTTATTTATTTATTAAGATCGCGGATTAACACCTATGACCAGGAGCTCTTTTACATAGGTTCCACATCAGGCAGAGGATACATACAGAGGTGGTGAACAAGTACTAAAACAATAACTGTACTAGCATTGTACAATGTATGCCAGGTCAAAACATATGCAATATCTTCCTAAGTATATGGGACCACCATGCTCCTCTCAGGAAAGCCACAGTTAGAAAATACCACCACCCCTGGATCACAGCCAACCTCATCACCTTGTGTCGTACCAGAGACAAGGCCTGGAGGTGATACAAAACCTCTCTCCTCTCCTGTGATGTCCTATCATACAAAATTCTCGGAAACAACTGCACCAAAGCAATTCGACAATCTAAGGCCCATTACTTCAAGGTTCAACTTACCCTTCACCAAGCCTCCTCGGCATCCTTCTGGAAGATGATTAACTCTCTCATCGACCCACCCACCAAGCAAGCCAGTCCTAGCCTCAACATTGATGGCAAAATCACCTCCTATCCTGCCACTGTATCTGAACTTTTCAACTCATTCTTCATCTCCTGTGCTCTGCCTGACTCACCCCCTCCTCCTACCTCCTCCACAATTCCCCCCATACCACAGCTTCCACTTTCCACCATTCACACCCCTAGAAGTTTACACCACTCTCACCTCTCTGAACCAGTTCAAAACCAGCCCAGACAGCTTGTATTCTAGGTTGCTCAAGATCTCCTTGGCCAATAGCACCTCTAACACATATACTAAACCTCTTGATTACCACAGCCATGGTCCCTCCACTTGGAAACTTGCCAAATCCTTCTTCTCCATAAAGGTGTGACCCTCCTTCCATGAAATTACAGACCCATCTCTCTCTCCCTTCTCTTGCCAAAATCCAAGAATCCCTCATGCTATCGAAATTGTCCCCTTTCCTCTCAACAAACAGCTCCCTCTCCCTCTTTCAATAAGGTTTCAGAAAATCTCATTCTACCACCACAGCCTTATTACATGTAACTGACTCCATTCTCTCCACCATGGACAATGGGCAAACCACTACCACCATTTTGATTGACCTGGCAAAAAGCCTTCAATTCAGTCTCCCACCCTCTACTGCTAGGCAAATTAAGCTCCTTCAGCCTTGCCCGACCGGTCATAAACTGGTTCAACTCCTACCTCCAGAATAAGAAGCAGAAAGTACAAATAGGTGACACCATCTCCACCCCTCGACCCATCCTCTCGGGCATCCCCCAAGGCTCCATCCTTGGACCCATCCTCTTCTCCCTATTCAAAATGACCTCCCCTCAGCCTGTCTCTCCTCTGATGTGCACCTGTATGCTGATGACACCATTATCTATGCCTCAGGCTCCTCTCATGACAGTGTTCACCCAAACCTCCAAAGTGATTTCAACCAAGTAAAAGCCTGGCTCCTGAAAAACCAGCTAAAACTCAATGCAAAAAAAAAAAAAATAGTCTCCATGGTATTCGGTACCAGACTAAAGCTCACCTCTCTACCTGCCCCCCTCCAATCTCCACCTTGGACGAAATTCCCCTCTAGTCTGTACCCACTTTCAAGTACCTGGGGAGTCTGGCTGGATACAAACCTCAACTTCTCCACCCATGTCAACAACATCTGCACCAAACTTCGGCCCAAACTTGCCACCCTCTATCACCATGAAGCCAGCCTTCCCCTCCCCACTCGGAGTGAACTCATACGCAAAACCATCCTACCAGTTCTGGACTATGCAGACGTCATTTACGGCACAGCCCCACCTCCTCCCTTTCAAAACTCGACGTCCTGCTCAACTCCTTCATTCGATTCTCCACTGCCCCCCAACTCACTCTTCACTGCCTACTATTCATCACTCTATCCCTGATGTCACTCTCGCATAGGCAGACTGTCCACAGCACTTCCCTCATAGCTAAATATTGGCTTGGCTTCCTTCACCTCTACCTCTCCTCCCGCCTCTCTCAAGCCATCTCCCCAAGCTACTCGCTTCACCATAGACATGCACGTACCTGCCATCTCTCACACCCCCTCTCTGCCTCTGGGAAAGCTGCCTTTTCCTACTGGCTCCCACTCCTCTGGAACAACCTCCCACCCAACCTCCACCAGGCCCCCTCCCTATCAGCCTTTAAACTACTCAGGCTTCTCTCTCCCACTCCCTGCCAAAGCTGCGCACCTAATCCCTCCTTACCTGGGCCTAGTATTACCATCAGTGGCCACTCCAGGTACACTATAACTCCACATGCCAGATCATACTGCTTAACCACCTCCCACCATACCTTCTCTCTGCTAGTCCACACTTTGGACAAACCACTGCTGTAAATATGTCTATACATGCACTTGTAATATACTGTAAAACAGTTTGTTTAGAAATGAAATGTCACAATGTTCTTCCACTCGGCTGTTCCAACAAAAAGTGTAACCTTATTTATTTTTTTTATTTATCAAGTCTAGGATTACAAATACCTTTGAGCCATGGCTCTTTTACAAAGGTTCCATGTCAGAGAAATACAAATTATGGGGAACATCAAGACAGGCATTACAACAATGTGGACATTGTAAACAGAGTACAGATTAATACAATTCAAGGGTAGCATTGTAACAGGGCAGCCAGCGGCATTTGTCAGAGAAAATAGACAACAGATAAGAAGTGCTAGAGTCATAGGGAGAGGGAAGAGGGTTGGGGGGGAGAAGGAATGTAGGAAGGGTGGCAAGAGGTGAAAAAGTGCAGCATTAGGTATACCAAGATGTGAGGGTAGAATCCAGTGAGGAGGGGAGGGGGGACAACTAGAGCAGAAAGGGAAGTGGAGAAACAAGGTTAAGTTGGGCAGTCACAGGAGCTGTTGGTAGTGAGATAGTCCCGGAGCCTAGTTTTAAATGTACCAATAGTTGGGGCAGAGGAGATGGTTGGGCTGAGGACATTGAACCAGAGTGGTGCTCGATAAGCAAAAGAGCGTTGTCCCTGTGAAGTGTGACAGTGGGGGACTTTCAGTAGCTGTAGCGTGGATCTCCTAAGGCACCATTTGTTAATTCAGTGTTGTAACAGAATTGAGACCCCAGAAGGTGCAAGGCCAAGGTAGATTTTTTTGATCATGGAGCAGGTGAGAAACTTTATGAGGTTTGATAGTTGGAGCCAGCGGTCTGAGTGTACAGGTCATGTGGGTGAGACGGTGAGCACCAGTGATGAGCCGACATGCTTTATTTAAGGCAGTTGAGAGGCGTCTAAGGGTTGTGGTTGTGGCCGAGCCATAAATGATGAGACCATGGTCTATTACAGAGATCACAGAGCTCAGGACTGCAACCTTCAAAGCTTCTGGTGTGAGGTGTGGTCTGTGTTTGTAGAGGAGACCAAGCCGTGTATTAGCAGCTCTAGCTACATTATCTACATGAAGTCCATAGGAGAGATTAGGGTCAAGCTGAATCCCTAAGTATTTGAAGGACACCACCTGATCTAGAGTGTTGCCCTGGGTGGTGGAGAGAGCCAAGTGGTGTAGCTTGTGTGGGTTATGAGAGCTGCAGAAGAGCATAGATTTGGTTTTCATGTCATTGAGGACCAGTTTATGATTAAGAAACCATGTCTCTACAGAACTGAAACCAAGTTGAAGGTTGTGTTGAAGAGTTGCAGGATCTTTGTGAGTGGAGAATACAACAGCATCATAAGCATATAGTATGATCTGCCCAGAGCAGTGGTAAGGAAGGGAGTTTAAGAAAAGGCTAAAAGGAGGGGTCCCAGTATGGATCCCTGTGGGACACCAGCTGAACAGGCAGGGTGTTAGAGAGCGTCCATGATTTTATTCTCTGTGACCAGTTTTCTAAGTAGCTTTTAAACCAGAGAGAAGAGTCAGGTGATAGCCCGGCATTCAGTAGTTGGTGTATTAGTAGTCCATGGTGTACTGTATCAAGGCCTTGAGAGTATGACAAACGGCCCTGTGAGAAGCCGTTGTCAAAGGATTTGTGCAGCTCCAGTGAACTCAAGAAGGGCTGTGGTGGTGCTGTGACCTTTCCGAAGCTGTGTTGTTATGGACAAGGTATATTGTATTTATCCAAGTGGTCGGTAAGTTGATCAGCCACGATGCGCTCAAGTGCCTTAGAGAGTGGGGGCAGTATGGAGATAGGGCGATAATTTGAGTGAATCGTCTTGTCCCCACTTTTATGGACGGGTGTCACGGTGGCTGTTTTCCATAGGTCTTGGAATTTTTCACAGCTGAGAGAGAGGTTTAGGATTTTTGTTAATGGATGAATTACCTCATCAAGGATGAGCAACAGAAGCTTAAGGTCCAGAGTGTCACTACTATATCTAGATTTAGAGATAGCTGCAGTAATATAGCGGCGAGCTTCATTCAGCCTTACCTTCCTGAAGTAGAAGAGGGGATGGTTAGACTGAGGGGCTGAGGTATTTGGAGAGTAGGCCCTGTTTTCGAAAAAGTCATGGGGTAGAACAGCACTAAGGTCTGAAAAAGCCATGTTAAAGATGTTTGCGATCACCTTGGGGTCAAGGATTGAGGATCCATCAACCATTAACATGGCCGGAGAGGTTTTTGGCTGCTTCCCTGTGACATCCTTGATATTGTTCCAGAAAGCACGACCATTTCCCCATGTATTGGTGAGAGCGTCTTTGTAATAGGTGGATTTCATTAGCCGTATGGCTTTTGTGCAGGCATTTCGTGCTTGTTTGTAATTTTGGATGTCCAGTTGTTTGCCAGTGGCAGAGGCAGTATAGCGCAGTGGTTTAAGGCTCTGAGCTGCAAATCTGGTGACATCCAGCAGACCAGACCTGGGTTTGAACCCCACAGCTTCCACCTGCATACTTGTGACCCTGAGCAAGTCACTTAACTTCCCTGTACTCCCAGGTTGCACCCAGAAAAAGTTTCAGCTTAGTGTGCTAGTTCTGGTTAAATAACTAACAAAAAAAATTGCCTCACAGCTTAACACTATGAAATGTACTTGTACTGTACTATTCATCTGATACTTGATATTGCTTGTATTTCTCTGCATCCCACATTGTACACTTTGTACCAGGGTTGCACCTGGAAACGAGTCTCAGCTCAGTGTGCCCTTCCCAGTCACCAATTTAAATAAATTAATAAATAAATACATACATAGTGAAGCAAATCAGCAGAGAGGCCTTACCACAAAATAGACAGGAGGTAGTGGAAGGGAGGGATAGGAGGGAGGAGAAGAGGAAAGTAGAGATGCAGCCAAAGGCCATTGTTGTAAGGTAGCAGAGGAGGTGGTAGAGAGGGAGGGGGGAACAGTGAGGGAAGGAAGAGTGGTGAGTAGTGGGTAGAAAGAGCCAGAGGAGGTGGAGGGCAGTGTGGCGGGGAGGGAGTACAAGGAAGGGGGGTAGAGAGAGGAGGATGAAGGGATAGAGTGAAAAGAGGTAGATAGAAGAAATGGGAGGGTGGATGGGTAAAGTGTGGGGGTAAGGGAGTACAAGGGAAAGGGAAGATAGAAGAGCAGTCGGGGAAGGCAGGGTAAGAAGGGGTGGCAGATGAGGAGGGTGTGTGGGAGGGCTGAGTAAGGGATGTTAGCGAGAAGTGCTGAGAAGTATTGTAGGAGAGAAGAAGTGCAAGATCTTCTGAGTTAGGGGTGTTGTTGGCAGGGTCCTTGCCAGCTCAGTGGAATCAGTCACAAGAGCTGTGCCGGATGAGGTACCGCTGAGTTCATGTTTGAAGGGTCCTAGCTTGGGAACTGAGGAGACATCACCAGGAGGAGTTAAGCCAGAGAGGAGCTTGGTAGGCAAAGAAGCTCTATCCTTGAGTTATATAGAAAAAGATCTCTGCTGTCCCCAAGTGGCGGCCAGCAGAAGACACTCCACTAAGTGCACTAACATCCCAAAGCACCGGGGAAAGGGTGAGGGGGACCCCAAAGGTGAGCAATAAGCCCCCTCAAAATGAAGGGGTGCTTACATGCAGAGTAACAAAAAAGATTTAGGGTCTGCAGGGCAGATCATATGAGGAATGCCTCAAGGCACTAAATATGTACTCACTGAAAACCAGAAGGGAGAGGGGACATATGATAAAGATCTTCAAGTTCCTTAAAGGAATCTAACAAAGTAAACTACGGGGAATTATTTACCCTGAATAGCAACTTGTGAGTGGAAATTAACAGGTGGGAGGTTCAGGAGAGACATGAGGAAGTACTCCTTTATGGAAAGGGTGGTGGAACCTTGGAACAGTCTGTTGGCCAAGGTGGTAGGTGCAAACACAGTCAGGGGATTCAAGCAGGCATGGGATAGAATGAAGGGAATCATGGTCACCAGGGGTGACAAGACCATGTAGGAGAATGGGGATAGGTTGAGGAGGGTTAGTACCTTGGAGGAACAATAGGTTCCAGGGAAGGTTCCATGGATTATAGGGAATATGGGCAGCCCGGATGGACCTCTGGTCTTTTTCTGCCATCATGATCTATGTTTCTATGTTTCTATGACATTTTCACTTCCAAGCTGACATTTTCTGTAACTACAAATCCCAGACTACACTGCAGATACCATCAGAGCAGGGCGGCAGCAGTGGGATCAGTGGGAGATTCAACAGTCTGCATGCATGTTAGAGTTTTTATAAGCTATGCATCCAGATATTCTTCAAAGGCATTCGAGAACGGCTTCCTGGAGCAGTTAGCCTGGGAGCCAACTAGACTGGATAGGACTCTAGACCTAGTTCTGTCAAATGGGGAGGCTGTAAGGGATCTAGAGGTACAGGACCCTCTGGCTGGGAGTGACCACCACACAGTATGGTTCACACTCAATATGGGCAGGGAATTGGGAGGTACAAGTACCAGGGTGATTGAATTCAAGAGGGTGAACTTTAAAAGGATGGGGGATATTATGGGCAGACATCTGACTGGTATTCGACCATGCATGGGTACTAGCCAAAAATGGGATGTTATTAAGAAAGGGCTGGTAGAGGCTACTGGGATATGTAAAGAACAAGGAGTAAGAAGGGGAGGGCAAAAAAGCCCAGCTGGCTGACGCAGGAGATCATGGAGAGGGTGAGGGCCAAGTAAAAGGCATTTCAGAGACTCAAGAAATCGGGAGGGGAGGACAACAGGGAGATGTATATGAAGAAGGCCATGGAGGTTACCAGGCTGGTTAGAGTGGCCAAGGCTTTCAGGGAGCTGAGATTGGCACAGGGCATTAAGATGGAGAAAATGACTTCTTTAGATACATAAGTGAAAGGCGGAACAACAAAGATCAGACAGCAGGATAAAGAAGGCCGGGGCTGGGTGGAGAAGGAAAGGACCATGCAGAGGCACTAAATGATTACTTCTGCTCTGTGTTCACAAAGGAGAAAGGGAGGCAGGCACCACCTGGGAGATGAGGAGTGGATGGGGGGAGGTGACTGATACAGGGATTACCGAGGATAGGGTGCTGAAGAGATTAAGGGCACTGAGGGGAGATAAGGCACGGGGTCCAGATGGCATTCACCCTAGGGTACTTATGGAACTAGCTGAGATCCTGCCAGGACTGTTGGCTGACCTGTTCAACACCTACTTGGACACAGGATGCTTATATCTGGACTAGAGGATGGCCCATGTGGTACCCATTCACAAAAGTGGACCCAAGGACGAACCGGGCAACTACCGACCAGTGAGCCTCACATCAGTTGTGGGAAACTGATGGAGATGATCCTAAAAGAGCGTCTGTGACCTTTTGGAGAACAATGGTCTATAGGACGGTCAGCATGTAGAAACATAGAATTTGATGGCAGATAAGGACCGCTTGGCCCACCTAATCTGCCCATTTCTCTACCTAATGGATAAGCTGCAGATCCCTAGTTAACCAACAGCCTACTTCCTCCTAACACTCACTAGAATTGCCTTATGTCTGTCCCATGCATTCTTGAATTCCTCCGCTGTTTTTGACTCACTACCTCCTCATGAAGGCTGTTCCATGTATCCACAACCCTCTCCGTGAAAAATACTTCATCACATTAACTCTGAGCCGTCCCCTCAATCTTCAAATTGTCCCTTGTTCTTGCACATCTCTTTTCTGAAAAATGTTACCCTCTTGGGCTCTATTGATTCCTTTGATGTACTTGAAAGTTTCTGTCATGTCCCCTCTCCTCCTCTCCTAGAGGTATATTAAGTTCCTTTAATCTCTCTTTGTATGTCTTCTGGTGCAGGCCCTGCACTATTTTAGTTGCCCTCCTCTGGACAGCCTCCATCCTGTCTATGTTCTTGCAGAGATGGGGTCTCCAGAACTACACACAGTACTCCAGATGGGGTCTCACCAACTGTCCATAAAGAGGGATGACAACTTCCTGTTTTCTACTGGTGATACCTCTCCCTATGCATCCCATTATCCCACCAGCCCTCCTTACTGCCTTCTCACATTGCTTGCCCACCTTAAGGTCATCTGTTATGACTACCCCCAGGTCTCTTTCCATTTTTGTTGTTAGTATCTCACCCCCCATTGTGTACTCTTCCCCTGGGTTTTTGTTTCCCAGGTGCATTACTTTGCACTTATTTGCATTGAATCTAAGCTGCCATACATTTGATCATTCCTCCAACCTTGCCAAGTCCCTTTGCATCCTTTCCACCCCACCTTCTGTATCAACCCTGTTGCAGATCTTTGTGTTGTCTGCAAAGAGACATATTTTTTCCTTCCAGTCCCTCTGCAATATCACTTATAAAGACATTAAGGAGGACTGCTCCCAGTGCTGAACCCTGTGGTACCCCACTAGTAACCCCCTTTCTTCAGACTGAACTCTGTTTACTATTACCCTCTGCATCCTGTTGTCCAACCAATATTTTACCCAGACTACCACTTTGGGACCCACTCTAAGGCTGGCTAACTTGTATATTAATCTTTTGTGTGGGACTGTGTCAAATGCCTTGCTAAAGTCTAGGTAGGCCATGTCCACAGCCCCTTCCTGCCCTACTACTTTGGTCACCCAGTCAAAGAAATCTATTAGATTCCTCTGACATGACCTTCCTGTTGTGAATTCAGCAGCAGGGGTTTGTCTCAGGAAGATCTTACCAGACAAACCTGATTGAGTACTACAACTGAGTGACAAGGGAACTGGACAAAGGCCATGCGGTGGATGTCCTGTATTTGGACTTCAGCAAGGCCTTTGATTCCATGCCACATGGGAGGCTGTGGGAAAAGTGGAATATACAGGGGTGGGAACAAAGATGGCAAACTGGATCACCAATTGGTTGAAGGGTAGGCAGCAAAGGGTGGTGTTGGTGGGAACCTCGAAACTGAGGGATGTGATGAGTGGGGTGCTTCAGGGATCAGTGTTGGGACCTGTGTTTTCAGGATCTTCATTGCTGACATCTCTCATGGGGTCCAGATTAAGATCAGTCTCTTTGCTGATGACACAAAGATGGGAGCGGTGATAGAGGACATCAAAGGGTCGAGGGGCTGCAGGAGGACCTGAACAAACTACACAGGAGTAGTTGGAGGCATGGCAGTTGGGGTTTAATGCCAAAAAGGGCAAGATATTGCACTTCAGGGCTAACAACCAGGGAGGAACTATCAGCTGGGAGTACAACTGGTATGCACCGAGGAGGAGAAGGTCTAGAGGTGCTCATAATAGGGAGTATGTGCAACTCGGCTCAGTGTAGGAGGGCAGCAGCAAAGCCAACAGGATGCTGGGGTGCATAGTGAGGGACTCTCCTCTAGGAATAGGGAGGTGATCCTTCCCTCTACAGGTCAATAGTCAGGCAGTACCTGCAATACTGCATGCAGTTCTGGCACCCATTCCTGAAGAAGAATATCAGATTGTTGGAGCATGTACACTGTAGGGCACAAAGGTGATCCAGGGATCAGTGGGATACTCTTATGAGGAGAAGCTGGCAGCTAAATATGTATTCCCTCGTGAGAGAGAGGAGGATGGGGGACACTATCAAAATCTTCAAATACCTAAAGAGAGTTAACAAAACTAGTACAGAAGAGATTTTCCAGATCAGAAGGGGAAGGTCACGAGGGGGTACCAGCTGAGATTGGAGGAGGAAAGATTCAGGAGGGAGTCAGGAGACAGTATTTCACAGAGAGGGTGGTGGACAAATGGAATACTCTGCCTGGACGAGGTAGTGGCCTGTAGCATGGTAGATGGCTTTAAGAGGATGGACAGAGTGTGAGGGGGTAATTATGAAGAGGGAGAGCTGGGTGGGAAGCTGTAAGGTGAGGGGCTAGCTGCACAATCGAGCAGACTCTGTAGACCATGAGGCCTGTATCTGCTGGCATTTTTTGCATGTTGGTATGATTGCCCATGGGCAAAGTTTGCACTGCACCCCAGATTGCATTTGTGCAAGTCCTGTAGCCCGCTATATTTATTTTATTTATTTATTTATTTAGGTCTAGGATTACAATTACCTTTGAGCCAAGGCTCTTTTACAAAGGTTCCACATCAGAGAAGTACAGATTGAGCAAAACAGCAAGTCTAGAACTAACAACAATGTGGTGATTACAGACAGTTTGCATACTGAGACATTGGGAATAAATGAAAGGAACAAAGCAGCCAGAGGCATTTGTCAGAACAACAGACATTAGTTGTGAAGTACTGTAGTCGAGGGGTAAGTGGAGGGGCAGGCAAGGGGGGTGGGACAGGTAGGAGGTAGAAGGTAGGGAGATGTGGGGGCGGGGATGGGAAGGAAGGAAAAGTGCAACATGGGGCACAGAGGTGTGCAGGTGTGTCTCGTGGAGAAGTGAGAGGGCCACAGAAGCTGGTGGAGAATAGTGATTCTAAGGTTAGGTGGGGAAATCACAGGAGCTGTTGGCAGTGAGATGGTGCCAGAGTCTGGTTTTAAACATACCTAGTGTCGGGATAGAGGAGATGGTGGGGCTGAGGCCATTAAACCAGAGCAGAGCTTTATAGGCAAAACAGCATTGACATTGGGTAGTGTGACAGCGGGGGACTTTCAGGAGCTGCCTATCGGATCTCGTTAAGCACCAATTATTGGAGCTCTGATGTAACAGAGCTAAGGCACCAGGAGGTGCAAGGCCAAGGTAAATTGTTTTCGCCGTGGTACAGGTGAGATACTTGATGCAGTTAGATAGTTGGAGCCAGCCAGTCAAAGCATACAGGTCGCAAGTGTGGGTGAGACGGTGGGCACCAGTAATGAGCCGACATGCCTTGTTTAAGGCAATTGATATACATCTGAGGGTTGTGGTTGTGGCAGAGCCATAAATGATGAGTCCATAGTCAATAACCAAGATCACAGAGCTCTGTACAGCAATCTTCAGTGCATCCCGGGTAAGATGTTGTCTGTGTTTGTAAAGAAGATCAATACATGTATTTGCAGCTCTAGCAACATTGTCAACGTGAGCCCCTAGGAGAGATTAGAGTCAAGCAGTATCCCTAGATATTTGAAGGACACCACCTGTTCTAAGGTATTCCCCTGTGAAATGGAGATGGCCAAGTGGTGTTGCTTGTGCGGATTATGAGAGCTGCAGAATAGCATAGATTTAGTTTTCTTATGATTAAGGACCAGTTTATGATTATAAAACCATGACTTGATGGTTCTGAATCCAAGTTGGAGGCTGCGTTGTAATGACGTGGGGTCTTTGTGTGAAGAAAATACAACTGCATTATTCGGCATACAGTATGATTTGTTCAGAGCAGGATTGAGGAAGGTAGTTTAAGAAGAGGCTGAAAGGAGGGGGCCCAATATGGACCTCTGTGGGACACCAGAGTGAACAGGCAAGGTATCTTAAAGAGCATCTGCAATTTTTACTCTCTGTAGTTGATTTTCTAGGTAGCTTTTAAACCAAAGAGCAGAGTCTGGTGAAAGACCAGCATTCAGTAGTTGGCCAGTAAGCAGCCCATGGTGTACAGTATCAAATGCCTTGGAGAGGTCAATAAAGACAGCCCCAGTGAGTAGGCCATTGTCGAGGGAGTTGTGTACTGCTACAGCGAACTCGAGAAGGACTGTGGTGGTACTGTGTCCTTTCCGGAAGCCGTGTTGTTGTGCACATAGTATATTGTATTTATCCATGTGGTCGGTAAGTTGGTCTGCCACGATACGCTCGAGTGCCTTACACAGTGGGGGCAGTATGGAGATAGGGCGATAGTTTGAGTGACTGGCCTTATCGCCACTTTTGTGGACAGGTGTCACAACAGCTGTTTTCCATCTGTCCAGGAATTTACCGCTACTGAGAGAGAGGTTCAGAATTTTTGTTAATGGATGAAGTACCTCATCGAGGGTAAGTGACAGTAGCTTAAGGTCCAGGGTGTCACCACTAGATCTGGATTTAGAGATAGCAGCGCAATACAGCGGCAGCTTCATTCAGCCTTACCTCCTAAAGTAGAAGAGAGGATGGTTTGACTGTGGATGAGGAAAGTTAGGGAGGTGGCGCTGTTTTGAAAAAGTCAGGAGGAGAACAGCACTGAGGTCTGAAAAAGCCATGTTAAAGGTGTTTCATGATGACCATGGGGTTGAGGGAAGTGGATCCATCAACTATTAGCATGGCCGAGAGGTTTTTGGCTGCTTCCTGTAATATCCTTATTATCCTAGAATGCTCATCCGTTACCCCAGGTATTGGTGAGAGTGTCCTTGTAATAGGAAGTTTTCGTAAGCTGGATGGATTTAGTGCAGGCATTTTGGGCTTGTTTGTATTTTTGGATGTCAGATTGATTGCCAGTAGCTTTGGCTACCGCCCAGAGGTGGTCCCTCAATTTCAGCTGAGAAAGAAGTTCCACAGTGATCCAGGGGTTACAGAGAGTTTTTGCTTTGCGTTTTTTAACAGGGGCAAAGAGGTCACAAGCCCTGTTGAAAGTAGAGATGAAATAATCTAAGTTAACATCCATCACCTTGTTGATGGGTAGCCAGTCTTGTAGCTTCAGGTAGTGTTTGAGGTGGGAAAGTTTACCACGAGGGAGGACCCTGCTAGAGATGAGTTTGGGTGGGGCTTGAGGAATTTGTTTGACCATTCACAAATGACTGGTGAGTGGTCACTGAGAGAGTCCGGGACAACGGTGGTGTGAGAGATCCTGGCGGGGTGGCTGATGAGTACCAGTCCAGGAGTGTACTGGTGCCAGTTTTGTAGTTGGTCCTAGTAGGGAGGTAACCATTTGTGTGAGGCTGGCAGCTGTGATGGAATCTTTGTGAGCACTTGCATCAGATGCTAACCAGTTTGTGTTGAAATCTCCTAGTAGAATAAGTTCAGTGTCAGGAGGTTGTGAGTTGATAAAGTTAAGGACATTGTTGATGCCATGTTTTTGATCCCTGGGTGGAATGTATATGGAGACAATAGTCAGAGCCTTATAGTTAGGTCCTAGGAGGATTTTTATAGGCAGGATCTGGGCCGAGGCAGCAGGCGAAGGAGTTTTTACGGGGTGCCACATAAGGGTGTCTTTGATATAGATTGCACAGCCACCACCTTTTTTAGAGACCCGGTCCAGTCTGTGAACATTGTAGCCCTGTAAGGTTAATGCCAGACCAGGAAATTTTGGCGTCAGCCAGGTTTCAACCACAGCAAGAATGTCAGGGTTGTGTTGAGAGTGTAGGCTTGAAGGGTCAAGTTTTGGCAGCAGGCTGCAGATGTTAATGGTTGCGAGAATAAGAGCCCCTGCCATTTTTGTGTGGCAAGAGCTGCTTGGGCCAGGGTTTGGATGGACATTTCCTGAGATTAGTAGGAGGAGGAGTAGGAGTTTTATAGAGCATACGCATAATTCCTTGAGAGATAGCTTACGTTATTGTTTCCAGGAGGGGCAGTAGGCAGGTTCCATGTGGCAGCCCCAGTGAAATGCTAAGTGGTACAGTGTGGGGAAGTGGTCCCACATGTAAAATTTAGCAGTATTGGAAAGTATCCAGGATTTCTGAGCGTGGGCCATGCACAGGTCTGGGTTGATAGTGGAGGGTTCCCTGGGGTTGCAGTGAATACCTGAGTAGATGATGGTGGTGGAGAGGGGGGTTAGGATGGCTGGGGCCAGGGAGAGAGAAAGGGAGGGCAGAGCAAGGAGGAGGAGGAGGAGGAGAGGTGAGAACGGGGGGGAAGATGCCCACATGATTGGCGTAGTTTCACAGGTGGCAAAGAGTAACATGTAACCCAGGACAGACAGTAAGCAGTACGAAGGGAGGTAAGTTATTAGCAGGAGACAGAGAGAGAGAGACGAGTTCGGTAGACACTGTGGGGGATGAGAAAGGGTGGAAGGTAGGCGTGTATTCACAGGCATAGTGCCAGCTTTAAGACCACTGAATACAGGGCACAATGGGTGGCACGCAAGCTACAGCTGGGAGTGCAGTGCAGCACATTTGCACAGGAATGAATATAGCACTGGGAATAGATCTGTCCGCAAAGGGTTAATAGCAGTGCAGCCATGGAATTGGGTAAATCCATGTGGGGAGTATTTGACTTCCAAAAATAAGGCAGAAACCTCCAAAATAAAGGGAAGGAATGTCAGTGATGTCCACATGTCGACACAAACATAGATGATGTCCAAACTCCACTTATGGCAGTCAAGACATGATGGAGTTAGCCAGATAAAACTTATATCTTACCACAAATATGTATAGTAACATCCAGTTAAGTGGTCAGTTCTAAAATGCTGACATCCAACATGTTTGGTCTGGGAAGTAATATGACATCCAGAACATGTGGATGTCTGCCAGATGTCGACCAATCGAAGTTGTAGACATCCACTAAAAATCAATGAACTGACCCCCTGGGTGCTGCTCTGGGCATGACACAAAGCAAGCATCCCAGTGGAGTGGCTGTGAGTGGGCGGTAAGGGCATCAGGAAAACATACAGTACACAGGTGCTACAGTACAAGAACAGAAACAGGACACAGGAGCAACAGTATCAAAAATAATCTTTATTTAAATCAAAAGGTAACAGGCCTTGAAAAATGAACAGATAAGTAGAGAAGGGTGTGGAGGACAAGAACTGGGGATATAGGGAAAGGACAGGTGGAGAAGAGTGTTGTGTGTTCCTCATGACATCCTCCAGGAGGTAGACCATCTGTGTGTTAGCCTCTTCAATGGCCTCTAGGCACGCCAACATGATGCGCTGCTGTCGCACCAGCTAGTGGAGCAGTTTGTCCCTGCTCTCTGCCGTTTCAGGGTGCCAGGCCTCTGCCACACTCCTTCAGTCACCTATGGACAGCAAAAATATGTACCAAGTCACCTGTGCAAACAGGACAGAGGATGCAGTTGTTACCTATCAAATGCAGCCATGGGGAAGCCACCCAGCACAGGCACCAACATGCCACGAAGGGAACACGACTGGCATACAGGTGCTGTGGAGTGGAAATGATCCACGCCAGTCAGAGACCTGGACATGTGCAGGTGCACCTCACATAGGGATGGCACCACTGTGTTAGCACAAGACAGATGTGTTGGTGCCATGAAGGTCTCACAAGACAATGGATCTGTGGGCACAGTAGGACAGAGAGATGCACATGTTGCAACTGTGACAAATGTCAATAGCATATGTTAAACAATATGCCACCCCTGGGACTGCACAGAGCCATGGGACCTGGAGGCCCGGTAACAGCAGCCCAGGTGTGTCCCCCATGTTCAACCCTATGCTGTGTGCCCCCACATGTCCAACCTTGTACCAGGGCAGATGTGGAAGGCCAGGAATGGAACAAGGGAACAAAGCACTGCCGAGACACATATCCAGGGATGACCCTATGCAGCGTCATGGCTGCCCAGATAGGACATGGGGACTCACACCAGCAGCAGGCATGGCAGTGGCATGTCTGCGGCACATGCAGATGCAGCAGCAACATGCTGCAGACTGCCAGACAGTGGCATGTGTTGAGTGGTAGGGCAGGCTGCACAGGAGTACACCAATGCACAGGCCAACTGTGGCATACATGACAGTCCAACCAGGGCCTGCCGTGTGTCACTGAGGGATGGAACATAGGCACACACATGTTGCACACAGCAGCAATGTATAGCACAGGGAGCAGGAGCCAGCTTGGTGTGGGCCAGCTATGGAGCACAGCACTGCAGCAGTGTGGTATATGACAGGGTGCTGCATATACTCTGCGCCACTGACAGAGCAGCAGTGGACACCGTGCCATGGCCAGAATGGGCTGACAATCCTGTGTTCACCACAGCACCCTATGGTGCCCCTAGCAAGAGGCATGTGAAGCTGCCAGGATACCTAACAATGTCCCAGGAGTCCCCACAGGTGGTGAGGCAACCACCCAGACCACCCTGCCACAGGAGGCATGCTGTAGCTGTAACCCCCTGCTTATTTATTTATTTATTTATTTATTTAGTTAAACATCAGTTTAGAAACCTTTGAGCCAGAGGCTCATTTACAAAGGTACTCATCACAAAGAGGACATCAGAACAGTAGTCATAAGGGACACAGTACTTACCAACAAAAAGTTACAGTTCAATTACAATTTTGTTTCAATAGAATACAATCTCCAACGAAGCAAAAGATAACAAAAGGTGCAAAACTTATGGTCGGGGGAGAGCTGGTGGGAGTAGAAGGGAGGGAGATAGGGGAGGAGGAATTAGTAGGGAAAGGAAAGGGGGGGGAGCCGCTCAGTGAGCATTGTCAAACAGAGTATATATATATATATATTTTTTTTTTTACACTAGGCTAGCGGCAGTTGCATTTGCCAGAGCTAAGCAGGAAGTTTCTGAGCCTGGGCTTAAAGCAAGCTAAGGTTAGTGAGTTTGAGACACTGGCAGGAGGAGTTATACCAGTGGGGCGCACGGTAGGGGAATGCCCTCTGACCTTGAGAGGTCCTGGCTCTCGGAATAACTAGGGTAGCTCTTGGACGAGCTGCTGCGTGATCAGGAGTCGGTGCAATGCAGCGAATGGAGTTGGATAGGCCCTATGGGGATAGGCCACGAGGGTTTTAAAGGTGAGCTGGCATGTCTGATACATGAGTCGCTCTTCCAGGTTGAGTAGGGTAGCCAGGGCGTACAGCTCACATGTGTGAGTGAGTCTGGGAGCACCAGTGATAAGTCTGCAGGCCTTATTAACTGTGAGGCGAACCTTGTTCAGGGCAGTCTGATCTGCTGAGCCATAGACCGGAGGCCATAGTCAATGAGAGATGACAGAGGAGGTGACAGCCAGGTGGAGGGCATCAGGAGGGAGGCATTTCTTGTGCCAGTAAAGAATGCCTAGCCGTGAGTTGGCGACAGAATTTAGGGCAGATATATGTCCATGGAATGAAAGTGCAGGGTCAAAGGTTATACCAAGATATTTATAGGACTGCACCTGGTCAATGACGAGATTGGGTGTGGAGTGGACAGCTAAGGAAACTTGCTGTACTTATTTTGGGGTGGGAGAAAAGCCAAGCCACCTCCCATCCCAGAATGGTCCCATGCAGGCACAATGGCTGCATAGCAATGCTGCCCATGCAGGCGCTTTCTGCAGCCTGGCTCCCCCCCAGGGCATGTCCCATCAGGCCCCCATGGCCAGCAGGCTGGTGTGGCTATGAACCCTGTGTAGGAATATAAATCTGCTCAATGACAGGGCCCTGCAGGCACAGTGAGCATGGCCCCCCCATGATGGTCGCCTGTACAGCCGGCCTACCCAGATACACTGGGATCCCTAGCCCTGTGAATGCGTACTGTTGAGTATCCAGTGCAATGGTCACAGCCAAAACCAAACTCCCACAGGGCTTCTAATCCCTCCTGCATCTGTGGACCAACTGGCTGACCCACTGTGTCTGCACTGCTGGCCACATGGTGGTTCACTGTGACACACCATGCAGTGCCAATAACACAGACAAAGGCTTCTGCCGCATGACCACCCACGACAGGCACCCATGCTACTGTGGTGCCCACAGTAACATGGGGTCATCGCACAGACAGATGCCAGCCACCCTTCGGCATACCCCAGACACAGGCTTGGGAGAGGGTTGGGGTGCCGTAGCCAATGAGATGGTGTGCACTGTCACTGTGACCTGTGATTGGTAGCCAGTGTTGGTCATGCCACATGCTAGCATCATGTGGTCCATGGTGCAGCAGAGTACAGACGCAGTGGGACGCACTACAGTGTCACACATGAGGAATGTGTGGATGGCACACACTGTGAATTTGGTCAAGGACAGTGCTGGGCTGTTGACCCCTGCACAGGGCCGGTGCCCATGACTGGTTGCCCTAGGATGGGGTCCACACATGGGGCCTGCAGCATGGTGAACAAAGCCACCCAGAGTCGGGCCACTAAAGTGGTGGTGGCATGCACCCATGTAGTGGACAGATCTGCCCATACCCAGCCACACCTTGGGGGGAGATGGCCCACCCTGTCTGGGGTTGTGCATACATGGCAGTCCAGCCCCAGTGGGTGCACATGTACATTGTGTGTGGCCCCACAAAGCCACCAGTGGCAGCATACTGCGTGGGCACACCCTGGCCCAACACCCATCACCCATCCTCCTGGCGCTGCAGGTGCCATGTCCCATGGAAGGCACATTGGCAGACCCCAGGAAACCCCAGGGCCTGGAGGGACCAAGTGCTGCTGCCATGTGTCCTCCTACTAAGACGGTGTGTGGTGACAGGTGCCCTGGGCAACATCTACAAGGTTGGCAAGGAGTAGCCCTCCCTTGCCACAAGTACAGTCCTGTTCACCGTGGACAGCCACACACAACCCCAAAGGGGCATGTAGCCCGATTGTAGCAATGTGTCATGGACAGTGGCACAGCCTGCACACTCATATAGGCTCAAAGGAACACACACAATGCTGGGTACTCACAGGTGCACCTCCACCTGCCAGTACTGAAATGGGCCCCATCATGGCCTGGAGAATGCTCCTGTGACATCCTCCGCTGGTTTTAAGGGGCGTAGGTCCTCCTGTTCATCCTGGCCCCAGAGAGCTGTAGGGAAGAGAAGAAGAGGTGAGGTGAGAAATGCACTGTGCAGCACTGCACACACCCTAGGCAAGTATGTATCAAAATCTAACAGGGACTGACAACCACTGTGGTGGTCACGCAAGGGCATGCAAGTTGGTCCCACAGTGCAGCCATGCAGCCAGCTGTAGGTGCACACACAGCAAGGTGTGGAGGCCCCAAAGTTAGGCCCCAGATGTGGTGACAATGGGGGCATGGGCCCTGTAGTGGGCCCCAAACTGACAGCCATGGAACAGCACCCACGCATGGGCCCAGTCCATGCAGTGTGTGCATGGGTAGGCATGGCACAACCGTTGCCGCATGACAATGGTGGCATGGCTCAGGGGCACTGCAGACCCTAGTGCCACATGTATGGGTTGTGTCCAGTCACAGTGTGTTGTAGTGCATGGCCCATAGGCACACAGTACACACCCCAGTCAGCACACAGCACCTGGGGGACACCACTATGTGGCAATAGGCAGACATGCATTCCACAGAGTCCTGGCTGGTAGTGGGCCCCACAATGTGTAGCCCCTAAGTTGGGCACCCATGCCACAATGGTAGTGGTCACCCTGCCAGACTATTGGCATGGTGTCGCCATGAGGGGGTGGCAGCCCCACTAACCCATGTGTGGCATATAGGGGCCTCTGCTGGATTGGGCTACAGGACCCATGCCACTGCTGCAGGCACCCCAAGGTGTGCTCTGCTGTGTGGATGGGTCAGTGGTGTCCATGATCAACTGAGGTGGTCGTGGCCTTACGTGGGACCAGGGTTGTCCCAGAGCCATGGGGATGCTGCGTGACACACATGGCCAGCACTTGGAGGTGGCCCCTGCCCATGTAGGGGTGTGTGGGGGCACCCTGAGAAGGGCTATGGCATCAGCAGGGTGACAGTCCCGTCAGGTACATACTCAGGTAGCCATCCACCCCTTGCCCTCTACACACCAGTCAAACACCACACAGCACTTACTTGGTCTTTAACCATGCCTGCAGCCACCATTCCCTGGAAATCATGGAGGTGGTGTGGGCCCCTGCATTGAAGATCATTGACCCAATGGTGGCATTGGTCCCCATTATGCTCCACCCCAGTGCACCACGTCAGTCGGTGCCCCACAAAGGCCCAGACCTTGCAGTGGTGCCTGTCCACCCAGCTGCTTTCCCCAGTAGCTGGTCCTCACTTTTGACCACAAGGTCAACCAGGTTGGCCAGCTCCCCTTTAGTCCAGCACTGGTCATACTGAAGTATGACTCCCCGTGTCTGGCAGATATCCCATTGTCCTGTTGTGGGCTCAGCAGGAACTTGTCATGCTGCTTCCTAGAGAAGATGGGCATGATGTTTGCACTGCAGTATGCAGCCTATGTGCAGAGCAATGTCGTGTTGCATAGTGCGCCACGCATGGCTCAGGGCCACATGTTAAGGTCAAGCATGCGTGACCTGCATATGACCTGTGCATGGAACTGTGCTGCACTGATCTGCAAGGCATTGCACAGCCTATTGACATCACAGATGGGTGACGTCATCATGCAGGCATGGTGATTACATGCCATGTATTCTGCAGCAACATGCGCAAACACTAACATGGATAGTGTGGTACATAATTTTGCTATATACAGTCAGGGTATGCGCATCACCTCATCAGGCAATCTGTGGGCAAACAGGCCCATTTTCATCTTTCTACAGGCAGGTCTGCATACATTAGCATGCCTGATTGCCCCTGTGCTATTTAAAGAGAGGAGTGCACCTCCTGCACATCTCAGTGTAACTACAGGGCAACTGAGACAGCACGAAGGATTGCCTCACCAGCAAAGATAGGTGTATGGGAGGTGCATGGTAGGGTGGTGTGTGAGTTACCTGTCTGGTAACGCAATGCTCTGCCATGTTCCCCCCAGCTGCATGATCACGAGGTAGCTGCCTGCAGTGCCCTAGTTACAGCAGGACATAGGCCTGTGGGCCAGGCCTCTTAGCCTTACATGCAGGGCCTTCGCAGCTGTCCCTCAACAGTCCAGCAATAACCACCCCTCTCGTACCAGGCTCATGACAGGTCATACAGACCAGCTCCTCACATAAAGACAGCAGATATGCATGTCTGGTGCCAGACAGCAGGCACTGTTCCATACATGTGATATGTCCAACTTGCTTAAGAGGGAGATTTGGGTCAAATTAGGAGGGAGATTGGCCTGCCACCTTGCTTAAGAGGGAGATTTGGGTCAAATTAGGAGGGAGATTGGCCTGTTAGTAGGGAGATGCTGTAACATCATGCGTTTGTCCTTAAATGGCATCAAAAACATAAGAAAAAAGTCATTACAAAAATGTAATGCATTTCATTTTGTCAAGAATAAGCACTAAAAAGAATAAACAACTAGTTATATAAAGTTATCGGATACAGTGTGCATCACTGATTTAATTTTATGTGTCTTTATCTGCCCAAAAAGATGGATATTTTGAACAGAATTTTACTTAAGCAGGAGATTTTGTTTCCCAGGAGGGAGGAGAGTTCAGTCAAAAAACAGGAATTTCCTCGTAAAGAGGGCGATATCACATGTATGCTGTTCCAGAGTCAGAACACACTTGACTCTGCTATCAGTCAGTTAGTATTGGGGAGGGTCCTCCACAGATGACATGTTAGATGTGACACATAATTGGGTGTGAATCCTGTTGAGGGCTTACCCATTATATCCCTGTCCTTAACACCTGTCAGACCAGTCCACCACTATTGTCCGGTACCTGTCCCAGCCAGGTGGGGCGGCTGCACCCCTCACCTCCACACACCCTGGTTCCAGGGATGGCTGTGTGACTAGGATATCCCTGTGGGAAATACAGCAGCCCTTAACCAGCTGGGTCACATGGCCCTACCGGGATATGAAGTGCAGCAGCCGCAGCATCAGTGGTGATGGCACGTAGCATGCCATGGATGGTCAATCATGCATTACAGCTCTGTATCCAGGGTGCTGGGCTGACAGTGGTCCTCTGTATGCTACTGTACAAACCCTACTTGGCATGTGGCATAGGTCCCCTGATAAAGGGTTTGTTCCCAAAGTGCAGAGGCGAAGTGGAGTTGGGGTTGGAGCTGTGTCGGGACTACTGCAGATTTCTTTGTGGCCAGAAAAAGACGCCAACGCAGGCAGGAGCAAGAGCTGCAGATTTCTTTCTGGGTACAAAAAGGTAGAAATGCATGCTGGGGTCCAGTACAAAAGGGCAGCCTGCAGCGGTGGGAGAAACAAAACAGTGAGTGAGAGAGGGGGAGTGAGCGAGCTCAATGGAGCTCTATTGTGACTGTTGCAGATTTCTTTGTGGGCAGAAGAAGGTGGCAATGCAGGCAGGACCACAATACAAAAAGGCAGCCTGCAGTGTCGGCAGAAACGGAAGGAAGAGTGAGCAAGGTCAATGGAGCTCTGTTGGGACTGCTGCAGATTTCTTTCTGGGCAGAAAAAGGCACCAACAGAGGCAAGAGCCCACTACAAATGGGCAGCCTGCAGCACTATGAGAAACAGAATGAGCAAGTGAGACGGGGGAGTGAGCGACCTCAATGGAGCTCTGTCAGGACAGCTGTGGATTTTTTTGTGGGTAGAAAAAGGTGCCAACTCAGGCAGAAGCCCAGTACAAAAGGGCAGCCTGCAGTGCCAGGAGAAACAGAATGAGCGAGTGAGACAGGGGAGTGAGCGAGGTCAACGGAGCTCTGTCAGGACTGCTGCGGATTTCTTTTGTGCGAAAAAGGCACCACCAGAGGCAGGAGCCCATTACAAAGGGCAGTCTGCAGCACCAAGAGAAACAGAATGAGTGAGTGAGACAGGGGGAGTGAGCAACCTCAATGGAGCTCTGTCGGGACAGCTGCAGATTTCTTTCTGGGCAGAAAAAGGTGCGAACTCAGGCAGAGGCCCAGTACAAAAGGCCAGCCTGCAGCTCCGGGAGAAACATAACTAGTGAGTGAGAGAGGGGGACTGAGCGAGCACAACGGAGCTCTATTGTGACTGCAGCAGTTTCTCTATGGGCAGGAAAAGGTGGCAATGCAGGCAGGAGCCCAGTACAAAAGGCCAGCCTGCAGTGCCGGCAGAAACGGAACGAGCAAGTGAGAGAGGGGGAGTGAGCGAACTTTACAGAACTGTGTTGGGAGTGCTGCAGATTTCTTTGTGGGCAGAAAATGCCGCCAATGCAGGCAGGAGCCCAATACAAAAGGGCAGCCTGTAGCAGCGGGAGACACAGAATGAGTGAGTGAGGGAGGGGGAGTGAGTGAGCTCAACAGAGTTCTGTTGGGAGTACTGCGAATTTCTTTGTGGGCAGAAAAAGGCAGCAATGCATGCAGGGGCCCAGTACAAAAGGGCAGCCTGCAGCAGTGGGAGAAACAGAATGAGCAAGTGAGAGAGGGGGAGTGAGTGAGCTCAACGGAGCTCTATCATGACTGCTGCAGATTTCTTTGTGGGCAGAAGCAGGCTGCAATGCAGGCAGGAGCCCAGTACAAAAGGGTAGCCTGCAGAGTGGGCAGAAACTGAACGAGCAAGTTACAGAGTGGGCGTGAGCGAGCTCAACAGAGCTCTATTGGGGCTGCTGCAGATTTCCTTGTGGACAGAAAAAGGCACCAACAGAGGCAGGAGCCCATTACAAAAGGGCAGCCTGCAGTGCCAGGAGAAACAGAATGAGCGAGTGAGACAGGGGGAATGAATGACCTCAATGGAGCTCTGTTGGCACAGCTGCGGATTTCTTTGTGGGCAGAAAAAGATGCCAATGCAGGCAGAAGCCCAGTACAAAAGGGCAGCCTGCACCGACTGGAGAAACACAATTAGCAAGTTAGAGAGGGAGAGGGAGCAAGTTCAATGGAGGTCTAGCAAGACTGCTGCAGATTTCTTTGTGGGCAGGAAAAGGCGGCAACACTGGCAGGAGAGCGAGCTCAACAGATGTCTATCGTGACTGCTGCAGATTTCTTTGTGGGCAGAAAAAGCTGGCAATGCAGGCAGGAACCCAGTACAAAAGGCCAGCCTGCAGCAGCGGGAGACACAGAACGAGCGAGTGAGGGAGAAGGAGTGATTGAGCTCAATGGAGCTGTGTCAGGACTGCTGCAGATTTCTCCATGGCCAGAAAAAGCCACCAATGCAGGTAGGAGCCCAGTACAAAAGGGCAGCCTGCAGCAGCGGGAGACACAGAACGAGCGAGTGAGGGAGGGGGAGTGATTGACCTCAATGTAGCTCTGTTGGAAGTGCTGCGGATTTCTTTGTGGGTAGAAAAAGACAGCAATGCATGCAGGGGCCCAGCACAAAAGGGCAGCCCACAGCAGACGGAGAAACAGAATGAGCGAGTGAGAGGGGGGGAGTGAGCGAGCTCAACAGAGCTCTATCGTGACTGCTGCAGATTTCTGTGTGAGCAGAAGGTGCCACCTGAGGCAGGAGCCCAGTACAAAATGGCAGCCTGTAGCACCGGCAGAAACGGAATGAGCAAGTGAGAGAGAGGGAGTGAGCGAAGTCAATGGAGCTCTGTCGGGACAGCTGCAGCTTTCTTTGTGGGCAGAAAAAGGCACCACCAGAGGTAGGAGCCCACTACAAAAGGGCAGCCTGCAGTGCCAGGAGAAACAGAATGAGGGAGTGAGACGGGGAGTGAGCGACTTCAACGGAGCTGTGTCGGGACAGCTGCAGATTTCTTTCTGGGTAGAAAAAGGTGCCAACTCAGGCAGAAGCCCAGTACAAAAGGGCAGCCTGCAGCGCTGGCAGAAACGGAATGAGCGAAGTGAAAGAGGGGGAGTGAGCGAGGTCAACGGAGCTCTTTCAGGACTGCTGCAGATTTCTTTGTGGGCAGAAAAGGCACCACCAGAGGCAGGAGCCCACTACAAAAGGGCAGCCTGTAGCACCAGGAGAAACAGAATGAGCGAGTGAGATAGGAGGAGTGAGCAACCTCAACAGACCTCTGTCTGACAGCTATGATTTCTTGTGGGCAGAAAAGGTGTCAACTCAGGCAGAAGCCCAGTACAAAAGGGCAGCCTGCAGCGCCAGGAGAAACACAACTAGCAAGTGAGAGAGGGGGACTGAGCAAGCTCAAAGGAGCTCTATCATGACTGCTGCAATTTCTCTGTGGGCAGGAAAAGTCGGCAATGCAGGCAGGAGCCCAGTACAAAAGGCCAGCCTGCAGTGCTGGCAGAAATGGAATGAGCAAGTGATAGAGGGGGGTGAGCGAACATTACAGAGCTGTGTTGGGAGTGCTGCAGATTTCTTTGTGAGCAGAAAATGCCGCCAACGCAGGCAGGAGCCCAGTACAAAAGGGCAGCCTGCAGCAGCGGGAGACAAAGAATGAGTGAGTGAGGGAGGGGGAGTGAGTGAGCTCAACAGAGTTTTGTTGGGAGTGCTGCAGATTTCTTTGTGGGCAGAAAAAGGCAGCAAGGCACGCAGGGGCCCAGTACAAAAGCGCAGCCTGCAGCGGTGGGAGAAACAGAATGAGCAAGGAGAGAGGGAAGTGAGCGAGCTTCAATGGAGCCCATCATGACTGCTGCAGATTTCTTTGTGGGCAGAAGCAGGCTGCAATTCAGGCCACAGCCCAGTACAAAAGGGTAGCCTGCAGAGTGGGCAGAAAGGGAATGAGCGAGAGACAGAGTGGGAGGCAAGCTCAACAGAGCTCTATTGGGCTGCTGCAGACTTCCTTGTGGACAGAAAAGGCACCAACAGAGGCAGGAGCCCATTACAAAGGGCAACCTGCAGCACCAGGAGAAACAGAATGAGCGAGTGGACAGGGGAGTGACTGACCTCAATGGAGCTCTGTTGGCATTGCTGCAGATTTCTTTGTGGGCAGAAAGATGCCAATGCAGGCAGAAGCCCAGTACAAAGGGAAGCCTGCACCGACAGGAGAAACACAATGAGCAAGTTAGAGAGGGAGAGGAGCAAGTTCAATGGAGGTCTATCAGGACTGCTGCAGATTTCTTTGTGGGCAGGAAAAGGCGGCAACACAGGCAGGAGAGCGAGCTCAACAGATGACTATCGTGACTGCTGCAGATTTCTTTGTGGGCAGGAAGTGTGGCAATGCAGGCAGGAGCCTAGTACAAAAGTACAGCCTGCAGTGCAGGGCAGAAACGGAAAGAGCAGAGAGAGGGGAGTGAGAAAGCTCAATGGAGTTGTGTCGGGACTGCTGCAGAGTTCTATGTGGCCAGAAAAAGCCACCAATGCAGGTAGGAGCCCAGTACAAAAGGGCAGCCTGCAGCAGAATGAGTGAGTGAGGGAGGGGGAGTGATTGAGCTCAACGGAGCTCTGTTGGAAGTTCTGCGGATTTCTTTGTGGGTAGAAAAAGGCAGCAATGCATGCAGGGGCCCAGCACAAAATGGCAGCCCGCAGCAGATGGAGAAACAGAATGAGCAAGTGAGAGGGGAGAGTGAGAGAGTTCAAAGGAGCTCTATCGTGACTGCTGCAGATTTTTTTGTGAGCAGAAGGCACCACCTGAGACAGGAGCCGAGTACAAAATGGCAGCCTGTAGCGCCAGCAGAAACAGAATGAGTGAGTGAGAGAGGGGGGGAGTGAGTGAGGTCAATGGAGCTCTGTCGGGACGGCTGCAGATTTCTTTGCGGGCAGAAAAAGGCACCACCAGAGACAGGAGCCCACTACAAAAGGGCAGCCTGCAGTGCCAGGAGAAACAGAATGAGCGAGTGAGACGGGGAGTGGGCGACCTCAGCGGAGCTCTGTCGGGACAGCTGCAGATTTCTTTGTGGGCAGAAAAAGGCACCACCAGAGGCAGGAGCCCACTACAAAAGGGCAGCCTGCAGCACCAGGAGAAACAGAATGAGCGAGTGAGACAGGGAGGAGAACCTCAACAGAGCTCTGTCTGGACAGCTGCGATTTCTTTGTAAGAAAAGGTACCAACTCAGGCAGAAGCCCAGACACAGGGCAGCTCTGCAGCACTGAGAGAAACACAACTAGCAAGTGAGAGAGGGGGACTGAGCAAGCTCAACGGAGCTCTATCGTGACTGCTGCAGTTTCTCTGTGGGCAGGAAAAGGTGGCAATGCAGGCAGGAGCCCAGTACAAAAGGCCAGCCTGCAGTGCCAGCAGAAACGGAATGAGTAAGTGAGAGAGGGGGAGTGAGCGAACTTTGCAGAGCTGTGTTTGGAGTGCTGCAGATTTCTTTGTGGGCAGAAAATGCCGCCAATGCAGGCAGGAGCCCAGTACAAAAGGGCAGCCTGCAGCAGCGGAGACACAGAATGAGTGAGTGAGGGAGGGAGGAGAGAGCCCAACGGAGTTTGTTGGGAGTGTTGCTGATTTCTAGGCAGAAAAAGGCAGCAGCAAAGCAGGGCCCATTACAAAAGCGGGGCAGCCTGCAGCGGTGGGAGAAACAGAATGAGCAAGTGAGAGAGGGGGAGGAGCTAGCTCAACGGAGCTCTATCATGACTGCTGCAGATTTCTTTGTGGGCAGAAGAAGGCGGCAATGCAGGCAGGAGCCCAGTACAAAAGGGCAGCCTGCAGAGTGGGCAGAAACGGAATGAGCGAGTGACAGAGGGGGAGTGAATGAGCTCAACAGAGCTCTGTTGGGACTGCTGCAGATTTCCTTGTGGGCAGAAAAAGGCACCAACAGAGGTAGAATCCCACTACAAAAGGGCAGCCTGCAACGTCAGGAGAAACAGAATGAGCGGGTGAGACAGGGGGAGTGAATGACCTCAACGGAGCTCTGTTGGCACAGCTGCAGATTTTTTGTAGGCAGAAAAGGTGCCAATGGCAGAAGCCAGTACAAAAGGCAGCCTGCATCAACAGGAGAAACACAATGAAGCAAGTGAGAGAGGGGGAGTGAGCGAACTCAATGGAGGTCTATCAAGACTGCTGCAGATTTCTTTGTGGGCAGGAAAAGGAGGCAATGCAGGCAGGAGAGGGAGCTCAACGGATGTCTATCGTGACTGCTACAAATTTCTTTGTGGACAGGAAAAGGTGGCAATGCAGGCAGGAGCCCAGTACAAAAGGCCAGCCTGCAGCGCGGGCAAAAACAGCAAGAACAAGTGAGAGAGGAGGAGTGAGCGAGGTCAACAGAGCTCTGTCAGAACTGCTGCAGATTTCTTTGTGGCAGAAAAAGGCACCACCAGAGGCAGGAGCCCACTACAAAAGGGCAGCCTGCAGCACCAGGAGAAACAGAATGAGCGAGTGAGACAGGGGGAGTGAGCAACCTCAACAGAGCTCTGTCTGGACAGCTGCGGATTTCTTTGTGAGCAGAAGGCAGCACCTGAGGCAGGAGCACAGTACAAAATGGCAGCCTGTAGCGCCAGCAGAAACGGAATGAGCGAGTGAGAGAGAGGGAGTGAGCGAGGTCAATGGAGCTCTGTTGGGATGGCTGCAGATTTCTTTGTGGGCAGAAAAAGGTGTCACCAGAGGCAGGAGCCCACTACAAAAGGGCAGCCTGCAGTGCCAGGAGAAACAGAATGAGCGAGTGAGACGGGAGTGAGCGACCTCAACGGAGCTCTGTCGGGACAGCTGCAGATTTCTTTGTGGGTCGAAAAAGGCGCCAACTCAGTCAGAAGCACAGTACAAAAGGGCAGCCTGCAGCGCTGGCAGAAACGGAATGAGTGAGTGAGAGAGGGGGAGTGAGCGAGGTCAATGGAGCTCTGTCAGGACTGCTGCAGATTTCTTTGTGGGCAGGAAAAGGCACCACCAGAGGCAGGAACCCACTACAAAAGGGCAGCCTGCAGCACCAGGAGAAACAGAATGAGTGAGTGAGACAGGAGGAGTGAGCAACCTCAACAGAGCTCTGTCTGGACAGCTGCGGATTTCTTTGTGGGCAGAAAAAGGTGCCAACTCAGGCAGAAGCCCAGTACAAAAGGGCAGCCTGCAGCGCTGGGAGAAACACAACTAGCAAGTGAGAGAGGAGGACTGAGCAAGCTCAATGGAGCTCTATCGTGACTGCTGCAGTTTCTCTGTGGGCAGGAAAAGGCGGCAATGCAGGCAGGAGCCCAGTACAAAAGGCCAGCCTGCAGTGCCAGCAGAAAAGGAATGAGCAAGTGAGAGAGGGGGAGTGAGTGAACTTTACAGAGCTGTGTTTGAGTGCAGATTTCTTTGTGGGCAGAAAATACAGCCAATGCAGGCAGGAGCCCAGTACAAAAGGGCAGCCTGAGCAGCGGAGACACAGAATGAGTGAGTGAGGAGGGGAGTGAATGAGCTCAACGGAGTTCTGTTGGGAGTGCTGCAGATTTCTTTGTGGGCAGAAAAAGGCAGCAAGACAAGCAGGGGCCCAGTACAAAAGGGCAGCCTGCAGCGGTGGGAGAAACAGAATGAGCAAGTGAAAGAGGGGGAGTGAGCTAGTTCAACGGAGCTCTATCATGACTGCTGCAGATTTCTTTGTGGGCAGAAGAAGGCGGCAATGCAGGCAGGAGCCCAGTACAAAAGGGCAGCCTGCAGAGCGGGCAGAAACGGAATGAGCGAGTGACAGAGGGGGAGTGAATGAGCTCAACAGAGCTCTGTTGGGACTGCTGCAGATTTCCTTGTGGCAGAAAAAGGCACCAACAGAGGCAGAATCCCACTACAAAAGGGCAGCCTGCAGCATCAGGAGAAACAGAATGAGCGAGTGAGACAGGGGGAGTGAATGACCTCAACGGAGCTCTGTTGGCACAGCTGCAGATTTCTTTGTGAGCAGAAAAAGGTGCCAACGCAGGCAGAAGCCCAGTACAAAAGGGAAGCCTGCACCGACAGGAGAAACACAATGAAGCAAGTGAGAGAGGGGGAGTGAGCGAACTCAATGGAGGTCTATCAAGACTGCTGCAGATTTCTTTGTGGGCAGGAAAAGGCAGCAATGCAGGCAGGAGAGGGAGCTCAACGGATGTCTATCATGACTGCTACAAATTTCTTTGTGGGCAGGAAAAGGTGGCAATGCAGGCAGGAGCCCAGTACAAAAGGCCAGCCTGCAGCGCGGGCAGAAACAGAAAGAACAAGTGGGAGAGGGGGAGTGAGCAAGCTCAATGGAACTGTGTCAGGACTGCTGCAGATTTCTCTGTGGCCAGAAAAAGCCACCAATGCAGGCAGGAGCCCAGTACAAAAGGGCAGCCTGCAGCAGCAGGAGACACAAAACGAGCGAGTGAGGGAGGGAGGGAGAGTGAGTGAGCTCAACGGAGCTCTGTTGGAAGTGCTGTGGATTTCTTTGTGGCAGAAAAAAGCAGCAATGCATGCAGGGGCCCCTGTACAAAAGGGCAGCCTGCAGTGGAGGGAGAAGCAGAACGAGTGAGTGAGAGAAAGGGAGGGCATAAGCGAGGTCAACAGAGCTCTGTCTGGACTGCTGCAGATTTCTTTGCAGGCAGAAAAAGGCATCACCAGAGGCAGGAGCCCACTACAAAAGGGCAGTCTGCAGTGCCAGGAGAAACAGAATGAGCGAGTGAGACAGGGGGAGTGAGCATCCTCAACAGAGCACTTTTGGGACAGCTACGGATTTCTTTGTGGGCAGGAAAAGATGGCAATGCAGGCAGGAGCCCAGTATAAAAGGCCAGCCTGCAGCGTGGGCAGAAAAGGAACGAGCGAGTGAGAGAAAGGGAGTGAGCGAGCTCAATGAAGCTGTGTCAGGACTGCTGCAGATTTCTTTGTGGCCAGAAAAATCCACCAGTGCAGGCAGGAGCCCAGTACAAAAGGGCAGTCTGCAGTAGCGGGAGACACAGAACGAGCGAGTGAGGGAGGGGGAGTGAGTGAGCTCAATGGAGCTCTGTTGGACGTGCTGCGGATTTCTTTGTGGGCAGAAAAATGCAGCACTGCATGCAGGGGCCCCTGTACAAAAGCGCGCCTGCAGTGGAGAGAAATGGAACAAGCAAGTGAGAGAGGGAGGGTGTGAGCAGCTCAACAGAGCTCTGTCAGGACTGCTGCAGATTTCTTTGTGGGCAGAAAAGGCACCACCAGAGGCAGGAGCCCACTAAAACAGCAGCCTGCAGCACCAGGAGAAACAGAATGAGCGAGTGAGACAGGGTGAGTGAGCGACTCAACGGAGCACTGTTGGGACAGCTGCAGATTTCTTTGTGGGCAGGAAAAGGCGGCAATGCAGGCAGGAGCCCAGTATAAATGGCCAGCCAGCAGTGTGGGCAGAATAGGAATGAGCGAGTGAGAGAAAGGGAGTGAGCGAGCTCAATGGAGCTGTATTGGGACTGCTGCAGATTTCTTTGTGGCCAGAAAAATCCACCAACGCAAGCAGGAGCCCACTACAAAAGGACAGTCTGCAGTAGCGGGAGTCACAGAACGAGCGAGTGAGGGAGGGGGAGTGAGTGAGTGAGCTCAACGGAGCTCTGCTGGAAGTGCTACGGATTTCTTTGTGGGCAGAAAAAGGTCACAATGCATGCAGGGGCCTATTACAAAAGGGCAACCTGCAGTGGAGAGAGAAACAGAACGATCGAGTGAGAGAGAGGGAGGGAGTCAGCAAGATCAACGGAGCTCTGTCAGGACTGCTGCAGATTTCTTTGTGGGCAGAAAAAGGTGTCAACTCAGGCAGAAGCCCAGTACAAAAGGGCAGCCTGCAGCACCAGGAGAAACAGAATGAGCGAGTGAGACAGGGGGAGTGAGCGACCTCAACAGAGCTCTGTTGGGACAGCTGCAGATTTCTTTGTGGGCAGAAAAGGGTGCCCACTCAGGCAGAAGCCCAGTACAAAAGGGCAGCCTGCAGCACCAGGAGAAACACAATGAGCGAGTTAGAGAGGGGGACTGAGCCACCTCAATGGAGCTCTGTCGGGACAGCTGCAGATTTCTTTGTGGGCAGAACAAGGCGGCAACACAGGCAGAGGCCCAGGACAAAAGGTCAGCCTGCAGCGTGGGCAGAAAAGGAACGAGCGAGTGAGAGAAAGGGAGTGAGCGAGCTCAATGAAGCTGTGTCAGGACTGCTGCAGATTTCTTTGTGGCCAGAAAAATCCACCAGTGCAGGCAGGAGCCCAGTACAAAAGGGCAGTCTGCAGTAGCGGAGACACAGAGCAGGCGAGTGAGGAGGGGGAGTGGAAGTGAGCTCAATGGAGCTCTGTTGGACGTGCTGCGGATTTCTTTGTGGGCAGAAAAAGGCAGCAATGCATGCAGGGGGCCCCTGTACAAAAGGGCAGCCTGCAGTGGAGAGAGAGAAATGGAACGAGCCAGTGAGAGAGAGGGAGGGTGTGAGCGAGCTCAACAGAGCTCTGTCAGGACTGCTGCAGATTTCTTTGTGGGCAGAAAAAGGCACCACCAGAGGCAGGAGCCCACTACAAAAGAGCAGCCTGCAGCACCAGGAGAAACAGAATGAGCGAGTGAGACAGGGGGAGTGAGTGACCTCAACGGAGCACTGTTGGGACAGCTGCAGATTTCTTTGTGGGCAGGAAAAGGCGGCAATGCAGGCAGGAGCCCAGTATAAATGGCCAGCCAGCAGTGTGGGCAGAATAGGAATGAGCGAGAGAGAAAGGGAGTGAGCGAGTTCAATGGAGCTGTATTGGGACTGCTGCAGATTTCTTTGTACAGAAAATCCACCAACGCAAGCAGGAGCCCACTACAAAAGGACAGTCTGCAGTAGCGGGAGTCACAGAACGAGCGAGTGAGGAAGGGGGAGTGAGTGAGTGAGCTCAACGGAGCTCTGCTGGAAGTGCTACGGATTTCTTTGTGGGCAGAAAAAGGCCACAATGCATGCAGGGGCCTATTACAAAAGGGCAACCTGCAGTGGAGAGAGAAACAGAACGATCGAGTGAGAGAGAGGGAGGGAGTCAGCAAGATCAACGGAGCCTGTGAGGACTGCTGGCATCTCTTTGTGGGCAGAAAAGGTGTCAACTCAGGCAGAAGCCCAGCATAAAAGGGCAGCCTGCAGCACCAGGAGAAACAGAATGAGCAGTGAGACAGGGGAGTGAGCGATCAACAGAGCTCTGTTGGGATAGCTGCAGATTTCTTTGTGGGCAGAAAAGGGTGCCCACTCAGGCAGAAGCCCAGTACAAAAGGGCAGCCTGCAGCACCAGGAGAAACACAATGAGCGAGTGAGAGAGGGGGACTGAGAGAGCTCAACGGAGATCTATCGTGACTGCTGCAGTTTCTTTGTGGGCAGAACAAGGCGGCAACACAGGCAGAGGCCCAGGACAAAAGGTCAGCCTGCAACGCGGGCAGAAACGGAATGAGCGAGTGAGAGAGGGGGAGTGAGCAAGCATAATGAACCTCTGTCAGGACTGTTGCAGATTTCTTTGTGGCAGAAAAGCCACCAACAGAGGAAGGAGCCCAGTGCAAGGGGTAGCCTGCAGCACCAGGAGAAACAGAATGAGCGAAGTGAGAGAGGGGAATGAGCCACCTCAATGGAGCTCTGTCGGGACAGCTGCAGATTTCTTTGTGGACAGAAAAAGGTGCCAACACAGACAGGAGCCCTGTACAAAAGAGCAGCCTGCAGCACCGGGAGAAACAGAATGATTGAGTGACAGAGGGGCACTGAGCAAGCTCAGCAGACCAACACAGTCAACATTCGGCATTGACAAATGCTTGTTTCTCTGCAGAGATAGCCTTTTACAAGACTTGGATTTTGCTATTCAGCATAATACCTTGTACTATACTCTTCTACCTGAATTCTGTTTACCCTAAAAGTTCTGGCAATGGCTTAAAGCTCTGTGCATATTTTGGCTATTTATTATTATTACAAACCAATTATAACGAATTAGGATTTTTGGATCCCATACATTGTATAGGAGATCACATCCCATAACAAATAGGTTTGATTTAGTAAATATAGCCAACTGCACATGAAACATTTTGCTATATGTAGGGATTTCATTAAAATATAATGGCATACTGTATTAGCCTGCTCCTATTTTTGCTAGCAAAAAATATTTTAATTCTTGGAAACAAGAAGTATTAGAATAGAATGTTATAGTAAATGTGTGGTGGTATATGTTTATTTTTGGGTTTATTATGGGCACTATTTTCAATGTTTTGTAACCCAGTAATCAAATTGACATATATGATTTGTGATTGCCATATGACAATCAAGTGTGTGATGTCATACTCTTGTACACTATAAAATTGCAAGATGGCTCCACTAGAGTTACATCCCTTGAGGAAGGCCATTGCTGGGGCTGTAGTACACTGATGATGTGAAAAGGCACTTTGCTAGCTTTGCTGTTTTGATATTTTTGACGTAATAAAATACCTTTTGTTTGAATATACTTTGGCTGGACTTCCGTCATTTGGTATTTACTACAGGAGTAGCATTGTGTTTCAGGACTGTATTGGTTGATATTTGGGTTTGCTACCTATTTTATAGCACACCCCACTCTGCTCATGTCACAGCCATTTTTAGCACACATTAAGGACAGCCTACCAGTCTCATGGTACGACCACTCATCTGGCTGACAGTTGTGGGGACACATGACATTGTCTGTCCCTGCAGGTACACCACATGCTGGGTCATGGGACCAACCAGACTACCTGACAGCGCTGCATATGTATGTGTTGGCATGGCCCATGGTGTGTGGCCTTCACTGGCCAAGGCCACAGAGTGTGCCTACAGGTCCCTAAACCCCTGCAGGGGTGGCTAGGGTTGGGGGGGTGGTCCCCTGTTGCAGTTGGCCAGGTGGGTGGGACAGCCTCCATGATGTACACCAAGTGGAGTGGGGGGCCTGCACACACCCACCTGTGTGGCACTGTCACACTCCCTACTCACCTATGTCATACCACTTCCTCTGGCAAGTACCATGGATGATAATGATAGACTGCATGCCTACCACTTTAGTGAAGAGGAGCTCCATGCACTGATACAGGCCTATGAGGCTAAAGGGGAGATACTGTCCTGCAGACAAAGCACCAATGCCTGTGTCCGGAGGGCCTGGAAGGAGATCAAAGATGAGGTCAATGCCAGTGGTAGTAGGGGGGAACTGTGGTGACAGCGTGGAAATGCTTCTGGGGCCTGAAGCAATGCGCAAAGGAGACCATGGCGACTGTGAAGACCATGAACCAGGAGCTACATGCCACAGGCAGAGGCCCACAGGCACTGGAGGCCACCCATTCCCTGGATCCAATGGAGGAGGCCGTGACATCAATGATAAGACCTGTGGAGATGCCAGGGGTGCCAGGTGGCATCTATGAGACCCAAGTTAGGCCTAACCATTCATGTGAGTACCTGCATGTGTCTCATCACTGTGTGCATGGGTTATTTGTGCAGTTGTAAACCACTGTTTGGGGAACACTGCAGCCATCACCATGGCACACATGGTGTGGGGCTTCATTTCCCTGTTCCCACAGATGCACAATGCCCCCTTTGTTGGCCTGTCCATGTTCTGCCACAATGGTGTGTTGCCTGAACACACTCAGGGGTGCCGACCATGCACGCAGGACTAGTAGGGTGTGCTTATTCAAATAGGGTGTGAGCACAGTGTTGTAATATGTGTTGCCATGCATGATGGGATGTGACACCATGTGTGCTAGGTGTGTGGCTCTTGGTTGTGGAGTGTAGTCATCTCAGTTCATGGTGTGTGGTATATCTGTGCACACTGGTGATGGGTCATTGTAGTGTTAGCATTTACCCTGGTGGTGGTTTTCTGCCCTGCGTGGGTGTGTTTATTCTTCTATGCCTCATTTTGAGCACCTGCCAGCAGTCACAGTGTTGGCACATGGTACCATCCACTGCTGCATGTATGCCTCCCTGTACTGTATGGCGATCTGTCTGCTGCGTGCCACCTAATGCCCCTGTCACATCTCTACAGCACAAGCCATGGCATTGGAGTTAGAAGGCAATACCACTGGACCATCCTGGCGTGTGCAGTGCCCTCTGCCCAGCTGGAAATACCACCTGGAGGACTACTGCAAGGAGGCCCTGGAGGAAGAAGACAATAAGACATATGTTGGCAGCATGGAGCTGGCAGTACTGGCCCTGAAACAGGACAGGCAGTCCCCCCCAGCCTGTCCTCCCCCCACCAGCATCCAGTCATGATTACCGCACAGTTTCCTAGAGACATGACCACTGCCCACTCAGGGTCCTAGTACTACTGTGTCCATGACAGATTTTGGCCCCACCATCACCACCATGTCTGGTAGCACCAACACTGCTACCCACGCCACCAGTGCGCCTCCCCAGGAGGGGTTGGGCAGCATTTCGGCACCCTCTTTGCAATGCACCCATTACACCAGGCCAGACATGACTGCTGCAATGTGGCCATCTCCCCCCACCACCCCTGTCATGGTATGACATCAAGCCACACAATGCCCACGGGTGCAGCCTGACCCTATCCCCCGGACAGTCCTCAGTGGCAGCTGGATGCTTCTAAAGTCAGACAGCTGCTGTGAGCCACTGTGGAGTCACAGACTGCAGCACAGTGGCAGCTGACACAACTCTGGCACATCTTGCATGAGGACATAACCCGCTTCCACCTGCAGCAGGTTGAGCAGTGAGCAGAGGCCCATGATGCATGGTTCCTAGCTGCCATGGAGACCCTGGTAGGGAACCTGTGTGGAGCACTGTGGGAGGCAGCAACCGCAGTGGCAGAGGCTGTTAAGGCTGGAAATAGTCCCCAGCCTCTCCAGTGTGCATGGCCCCAGTGCTTAATGGACACCACGGCATACACTGATGCCACAGCTTGCCAGGACAGACACAGGCACCATGCTTGTGACCTCAGTTCTGTGAGGACATGATGCACACCAGGTCACAACCTGACCCTACCTAGGGGTCACAACCCATGAGCCTGCACCAGGGCCAGGGTGACACTGTTGCAATAGGCATCCCCCATCTTTGCAGTGAGTCACCCACCCCAGACAGGGGCTGTGCCAGCATATGGTCTGCATCTGGGGTGGGAGTGACAGACAGATGTAGGTGACACATTTCCAGCCAAAACCAGCTGTTCCCCACCCCCACCCCACAGGTACCCTGCAGCTGCTACAGCTGGGACGTGTATCACCCATGGCCCTGGCACTGTGGTATGCCTGGTGTGTTATGCAGCCCCTACCCTGTCTGGCTGGTGGATCTTCCTACTGACCCCACAGCACCACCGCCCATCATTATCGCAGTCCAGCTGACCCTGGTGGCCACATCTATGTCAGTGGCCACTACTGACCATCACCCCCGGCCCCCACCTGCCATGCCATTTTCAGTGTTGGCAGCCCTGAACCACTGACCAGCATGGCCACCTCTGTCTGTGTACCACATACATCCCCCCATTGCCCTGTGGCATGGACATATGTATTAAGCACACCTTGTTGTCCACTTCCTCACCCATCAACCATTGCATACATTGTTTCTGACTGTAATGTTTCCTCTGCTGTTTTTTCTACCATTGTTGCTACTCTTGTTGTTATTACTGGTGCTCTGTGCACATAATAAAATAGTGCAGCATACATCAGTGTGCTCTCTTGAAAGTTATTCTAACACTTCTTTTATTCTTTGGTAATCAGGTAAGGCTCACTAGGCACAGGAGCATTTATGATATTAAGCGACTTGCTCAGCATCACTCAGTATGCAAGTGGAGGTTGTGGGAATCAAACCCAGGTCTGCAGGATGTACCAAGCTCATACAAAGCTTGTTACTCTAATCAATTGCCAGCCCCACTTGTCACCTGCCAGATCCATAGCTGTCATGTATAATGTGGGCTCTGTAGTCCTGGGACCCTCCCCCAGCCATCTGGAGGTCTCACTTCTCAAGCTGCTTCAATATCCTCTGCTTCTTGGTACCGGGTCATAATAGAGCAGCAAGAAGAGTGTTGAAAGAACCACACTGTGTAAAGCACAAGAGGGTTTAGAGCAACAGGAGTTAGAATAGCAGTAGGGAATTACTGCTAACCCTGTCACTCTGCACGCACCCTCTGGAGAAATCAAGTTGCTGTGTGCAGGGGTGCTGGTTGAGCTGCCCCTGTAGTGGAGTGGCTAGGGTACCAGTACATGGCAGAGCAGGAGACCTGGGACTGTGGTTCAGTTCCCGCCAGGTCTGCTCCTGCTGCAACTTTTTATATTGATTTTGAAATGCAATTTCCCCCCTCCTGATTTTCTCCTCATCCCTGAAGTCCACAACCCCCCAGACTTGGTTATTTTAAGTCTGGGGGGTGTGGTTGGCATAGCCCCCTGCATGAAACAGAAAGTCCCATTGTATCCAATGGGGTTCACTGTCATAGTCAGGTTGCTGTTGTTCCCAACCCTTTTTTTGTGTGCCCACTGTTTTGCTTGCAGCATATCTTGCCATGCAGTTATTGTCTGTAGCAAGATGACCCCGTACCCTGCTCCTCTGGATTCATATTAGATACACTGTGTCCCTCTTGGACTGGCAGGCATATTCCGTAGGAGAGCACCATATTTTGTAGCATACAACAGGCTAAGAATATGGCAAAGACCTAGTGAAGGGTATATTGTACGGCATCACCAAAACAGTCCAGGCACCAAAACTGCATCTTCAGCATGCCAGAAATGTGCCCCATGATGCTGCATGTGGCAGTGTGCTTGACTGTACCTGCCCTCTGCTATAGATGCAGGGAGCAGGACATGTGTGAGGAGCCAGCGGTGCAGGAGACAGGTACTGTACCCTGTAAGGAAGGGATATGTTAGTATGTGTTAACAGTTGACACACCTCCACAATGGTGACTGTCCTCACTCAGTGAGCTATACTATGCACCTGCCCACTCTCTCATTCCCACAATTAGGTGTGTCTATGTGGTTTTACAACTTTACACCCCATATGGGGATTTGTAGTGGGGCCTGTTGCAAGTACTCACCAATTAGGTGTCCACTGAGGCTGTTCCTGACTTCAAATCTCTGGCACAGGTTGGAATTGCCATATGAATGCAGTGTGGAGATGACGGGGTACCATGCCAGGATACAGGTGATGCGATGCACAGGAATATGCTCCAAAACAACAGTAGATTTTATTAAAACATAAAATGAAGTTTCCCTGCACTCGAGGGCACAATCCCTCTTCATCAGGAGGGTGGAGTCACATAAGAGTGTTGTACCTTGAGAGTGTTGTATCTTGAGAGGTGTTGGATGAACATTATATCAGGGTACTGTTGCCTAGTTGATGTTTGGTGTATGACGCTGATGTTGATGGATGAATTATGTAAAGATTTGTATGACTATATACTTGCACTTTATAATGTATTTTATCCTTGTAACCAGGAATTGACTTTTTTATGGTGTCCCTTGTAAATGAGTGTAATTTTGTAGTCAATGGGTGTAAACCATCTTCATTCTATAATGAATAAATCATTACTACTACTACATAATTACGTACACTTTTATTTATTTAGTTTTTGTTGACCGGGTAAGTGTACTAGACAAATTCTACCTATTTTCAGGCACGACCTGGAGAAGGGTGATACAGATGAATACCAACTGACCTTGAGCCAGATTAAGCTGTTGGTGGTATATTTAATGAATGGGAAGAAATTTGGCCAGGGCACCAGGGAAATTATCCTACTCTGAATGGACAGGTGGAGCTGTGAGACTGTTGGGAGAGAGGAACAGTCTCAGGATTGCCGACAATAGTGGAGGAGCTCAGATGCAGAAGAGGTTGCAGGCTTTACCCAGAACAGAGGGGAATGATACGGCTGGAATGCACCCGAGTGGTGGCCAGCAAAACATATCTAATCCCTCTAAGCAAAATTTTCAGCCAGAAGGTGTAAAATGCACGAACGTCCGTCATATAAGAGGAGAATGCTCTAGTTTGGATTATGAGAGCACGTTGGCTTTTAAAACCAAACCCGAAGAGTGGCTTCCTGATGCCGAGATAGCCGATGTTGTTCTAGCAGACCAGCAGCCCTTAAATACATTGCAAGAGAAATGGCACCTTTGGGAGAAGGCTGCCATGGAATATCAAACCCCTCAGTTTGCTGCAGAAGATGCGATAAGGAAAAGGAAGAGACCCGAGGTAGATTCGCCCTCGGATCACACAGGTACTGACTCAAAGGTTCATAAAGGCAGAGGAAAAATTGAGGGTGGGAAAGCTTGTTCTCTACAGAAGATTTCAGGGTGTATAGAAGCAGAGCCTTCCCCTGCTTGGTCCCCAGATGTTGCCCTGAAAAGGGCGGGATGGCTGCTGTTGGATTCAGGCCAGTGGATTGCAGACCCTGCCATACCGATCCCAGGTATGGATCATACTCATTCAGCAGTTTTGGATGGCCCCTGTCTTGAGACTAGTGTTTCTGTGGCTGGGATTATTGGTGGTCTAGACCCTGCTGCTTTGATAGAGAATATGGAATTACCTGATATAAACAGGACTTTAATGGATGCAGGTGCTGAGGTTGATCAATGCCAGCTAGTTAATTCTATGCAAGGATCAAAATCACCTCAGCAGTTTCAAAATGGGGTTTTAGAGGAAAATATTAATCAAAATAAGGCTACAAATGCTATAGGGCCTGATGGTAATCAAAATACCCCACCATGTCTCACAACTCCAACTACCTCTTATGCTAGTCTTTTTCAAAAGCCTGTTTCTTTGGCCAAAAGGCGTAATGCTGTGAAGCTAAGGTTTGTGGGGCCCTCGGATTCCATGCCTGACAGATTCTATGTGGGAAAAGTCTTACTTAAGCAAATGTTGGGCTTCACTGTCAGTGAAGTATATGCCCTAATCCATACACCAGGGGATAACATGTATGACATCAGTTTCCGTACACCAGATATGTTAAACAGGTTCTGGATGAAATATGCATTATTAAAGACTAATCCTGCTTGGGTTCATTTTCAGGCTATCCCATTAACCAAACAAATGTTTAAAGTCATTACTATATTATTCCGCAGTGAAGGGGTTAATGTGGAGGATATCTCCTATTGGTTGGAGAAAAAGTGTACATTAAAAGGGAACCCAGAGCCCATTCTTGATACATAGGGGTTTTGGAATGGTGGTTGGAGATTTAAAATTAATTTAAACCAGACCGAGGAAGGTTTGCAGCATCTCCCCAGTTGCTTTTATTTGGGAAGGGATAAAGGATTTATCTTTTATCCAGGACAGCTCCACCACTGTTACAAGTGCGGTTCTGGTAGACATCTCAGCAGAACCTGTGAAGTTATAAAATGTGTCCAGTGTGGGGAGTTGGGGCATCTAATGTCGGATTGGCATCATCCAGCTAAATGCTCTCTCTGTGAAGAACCCCATGTATTTACTGATTGTCCTTGGGCCGCCCAAAATAAAACAAATGGAGACTTCTGTGTACAGGATTTTTACCTAAACACTGCAGTGCATGCAGTCCAGAGGCAAAAACTGGTACCTCCACCCCCACCTACAAGCAGGTCTGAAACCATGCCCAGTATGGAATGGGCAGACATTCTGGAATCTGTATCAACTACTCCCTTACGAGAAGAGGAGAGCTTAGTATCTACTAAAATGGTATTTTCTACAGATTCTGCTCCTGTTGTGGCCCAGGTTACTCCTAATTCTATGCCCCCCCACCTGAAGAATCTTTTAACCTCGTCACTGCTAGACGTAGCAGCTTAAGATCCAGGACTTCTAAAGCACCACTAGCTGAGCAAGCCTTGATACCACTCCAGAATGCATTTTCAGTATTGCAAGATGATATAGGTACTGAGTCGTATTCAGCCTCGGTACATTCTTCATAGCCTGAAGGATCTTCTGACCCAGAGCCATCTGCTGATGTTATGGATATAGTGAAAAATAAAAAGAAGGGTCAATCTGGGATGAGAAAATCTACAAAAAAGAAATAATAAAAATAAAATGGAAATATGGGTTCAAGATCTCAGCTATGATATGTTTCTTTTTTTTTCCTGTCGATGTTATTAAATATTAATCTGGCATCTTTAAATGTTAATAGCATTCAGTCAAATAGGAAGCAAATGTTGATCTATTCACTTTTTGATGGAGGGAAATATTATATAGTATTTTTTCAAGATACTCATTTACATACAATGTTTGAGGTAGAACAGGCCACTGAAAGGTGGAAATGGGGTATTGTATATTGGTCTGTTGGTGAAGAACTATGCACAGGGGTAGGCATAGCAGTTAATAACCCTACAGTGCACTTAGTTCAACTTATAGATATTCTGCCAGGTCATATATTATTGTTAGATATGATACTTAACGATTTACATTGTAGATTTATTAACGTTTATGCCCCGCAAGTCAAGTCTGCGAGAATTGCATTGTGTAAGACCTTATTACCCTATTTGCTTACTTCCAGATTTGTGTATTTAGGAGGAGATTTTAACTGTAGCCGTTATCATACTGATAGAGGTATACGATCCACGAAAATTATTTTGTGATACTAATCACCTTAATGATTTATTGATACAGTCTGGATTGGTTGACGCCTTTGATGTGCTAGGTAAACCACAAAAAACATTTTTTCAAGGTACTAAAGCAACATGGATAGATTTATGGTTTGTTTCAGATACTCTAACAATACAAAAAGCTCAAACTGTACCAGTAGCACCTTCTGATCATGTGATACTTGAGATCACGATAGGTAGTTATGAAATAATGCATAGGGGACCAGGATATAGGCATCTTAACCTTGAGTTGCTTAAGCTACCAACTGTTGAAGAAGGAATTTTGGCGGTACTACAGGCAAGGAAACCAGTGGTTAGTTTATATGATTCATATACAGATTGGTGGGAAGATACAAAAATAGATATAAAACAGTATTTCCAAATAATTGGTAAGATTAATGGGAAATTTAATAAAGACACATATCTAAAAATTTGACAACAGTTTCTAGATTTACATTTTATAGTTGCACAATGTGATCATACAGTTTTACCTGAATTAGATAGAATTCGGAAATTACTAAACTCAACACAATATAGTCGATATAAATCTTTAGATGTAGAAAGAAGATTTAGTTCCCAGGGAGGCAAGGTCTTCATGGTTCCTTACCAGTTTTGTGCTGAACAAAGATATCAAAAATATATGGCAGAAGTTCGTGACTCTACAGGTAAAAGATGTACGACCAAGAGTGATATTGTGAATGCTTTAGATAATCATCTACAGCAATTATTTGGATATGCTACTGTTTCTGGTTCCCCACATTCCTTATGGTTAGCTCAAGTGATTCCACCTATGCTTGACAATCACAGCAGAGATATGTTGCTTGCTGATGTAACATCTTTAGAAGTGTCAGCTAGTTTTTCCTTAACAAAGGCAGGTACTGCCCCAGGGAGTGATGGATTGCCATATGAAATTTACAAAATAATCTTTACAATATTATTACAAGAATTTTTAGAGGTTTTAAGGGAGATTCTTATCACAGGATTATTACCAGCCAGTATGTCTGATGGTTTAGTGGTATTTATGCATAAAAAAGGAGATAGAACTATTTTATCAAACTGGAGGCCAATTACCTTGCTTAATACAGACTTCAAAATATTTACAAAGCTATTACATAATAGGCTTATACCAATGGCTGATTTGCTATTACACAGTTCTCAGACTTGTTCAATACCAGGAAGAAAGATTTCTGATGGTTTAATATTACTTAGAGAACTATTTCATAGAGGTGCTACTGGTGAGCTCATGGGTCTCATTTTTAGTTTGGATCAGGCTTAAGCTTTCAATAACGTTAATCATGAGTATTTATGGAGTTGTTTGGATATACATGGAATTCCTATGAGGTTTATTAATTGGATTAAAACATGCTATAAGTTTGCTTCTGCTAAAGCCTTTTGTAATGGGTGGATAGGCCGTAGGTGTAACGTTTTAAAGGGAGTACGGCAGGGATGTCCTCTGAGTACTTTATTGTATCTATTTACTATCGATCCGCTACTTAGAATTGTGGATGAAACAAAAGGTATACAGGGTGTCTCCTTTTCTTGTGATGACCCTGAAATAAAAAGCATTGCATATGCAGACGATATTTGTTTTATAATAGAAAATATCCCATCAGTACAAAATTTGGAAAAATTTTAATTGATTTCTGACTCATACTGGAGCCCAAATAAACTATCGAAAATCTTATTGCTTCCCTCTTAATGCCGAGGATGTCACAGATAATACAATAATTGGGGTACCAGTAATAAAAGGGACAGTTCCTATTTTAGGGCTCATATTTGGTTCTGGGGACTTGGCTTACCAGAACTGGATGCTTAAATTGAATGAAGCACAAAATAAAGTTAACCTGTGGAATACTTGGCGATTAGCTAAACTAAAATGGATCTACATGATAAAAAACTTTCTGTTACCTATTTTTTTATATTTTAAGTACAGTATATAGTTTACCACCAGCTTTGGAAACCAAAATATATAGTTGTTTTTTTATGTATCTAGGGAAGTCATTTAAATCCGATCAAAAGAGGTTTATTATTGGGAGAGAAAAAAAATGGAGGTTTGAAGATGATACAACCTGTGCTATTTTTTTTCACTGTGTACTTATATGCTAATTTATTCCCTTTGGTAGCCCAAAAAGTTAATAGATGGTCCCCCTGGGTCTTAGATTCTTTGGGACCTATTTTCTCCATTTGGCCTATGTATGCTGTCCTTCCTCGACAAATTCCAATTTCCTATTTACCAGATGCAATGAGAACTTGCTTTGCAAAAATAAAGCTATGGGGTATTTCCAAAGAACATCTTTCTTGTACTCGGAAAAATTTGTATGAATCCTTGATTCTGAAATATTTTCAAGAGACAGCAGGATTTGACTCTTGTCCTTTGACAGATAGATTATTGATAGGTGAAATGTTGATTTCTCCTTGTATTCCTATATTTATGTGGGATGTAACTTGGTTGGCCTTGCACGGTCACCTGAATGTAAGGGGAAATCTGAAGCATAGACAAATGTCAGAGAGATATTGTCCTAGAGATACTTGCCCAGAGGTAATAGAGACAATGCAGCATTTATTTCTGGAGTGTCCTTTTATTCAAGGATTTTGGCAATCAATTCAACGTCACTGGCCTACATCTCCATTTGGTCTTATGACTTTAAAATATTATGTTTAGGCATTTTGCCTTTTTATGGACAAAACATGACAGAGTAACACTGTGGTTATTCCTTGTTTGCTTTAAATTTTATATATGGTTTGCCCAGTGTAGACTGACTGTTCAACAAATACATTTTACTTCTGAAGAGTTATTTTTTATGGTAGAAAAAGCAATCAAAGAAATTAGGTTACAAGACTATAATTCAATACAGCCAACAACCTTTCAAGGGAGATGGGCCTCTATTGATTGGTTATAGTAGATATTGGTAGGAAATAAAAGAAGAAGTACAGTATATATATATGTATATATTTCATTATATTAAGAAATTATATAGAATAAATAACTTAGGTTTTGTTTTATACAGATATATACTTAAGATCCTTAGCTGAATATATTTGGATATATCTATTAGAAAAGTTTTAAGATTATATGTATAGATGCTTTGACTCCCCGGTAAGAGGGAGGGAGATATATATAATTATAATGTTAGAAATTATATGAATGTAATAATTATGTGGTTTTGTTTAAAAATATGGTTTATTTAAAATCTTTGTGTGACTTAAAGAGGACAGGATATCATTTCTAATTGGCAGCTGTTTATGATGTTGTTGTTCTCGGAAATGACATGCATTCCCCTAAAGTATCCATATTTAACTGTACTTAAATAAAAACTGATATGAAAACTGTATTTTGCATTGTTTTACTATCATGGGCAGCATTCTATTACAGTTCTCTACATGGAACCAGTAATTTGGAGTTTTACCTATGTCACGGTTTGTGCACAGAACTCTAAGCATAGATCTGATAGGTCAACAGCTCATAATCAGCATTCTATACATAAACTGTGGCATAGCAGAAACTCCAAATTACTGGTTTCATGAGGAGAACTGCAACAGAATGTTGCCCATAAAAACAAAATCATGCAAAATACAGCTTTTGTATCACTTTTTATTCAGGTACGGTAAATATGGATAATTTAGGTGAATGCATAGCATTCTGACAATAAAACTTTATAAATAACTGCCAGTTAGAAATGATTTCTGTCCTCTTAAACACTGTTTATGTTTCTAATTTGACATTTATTTGATTTTTGTATTTCTTGGTTATATGAATAAAAATGCCCTACTCTTTTAGTGGGGAGGGAGAATATATACAGTATATGTATATTTTTTCACAATGCCGGATATTGTATGATTGATATACTTATTTGATTTTGTCACTATATGATTTGTTGATTATTTGGTGTGACTTAACACTGTTTATGTTTTGTGCCTCAAAATTACATTCTATTGTTTTGCTTCTGTGTTTCTGTTTATATGAATAAAAATGCCCCTACTGACCTGCAGGGGGGAACTCTGGCCATGGCTGTGTCATTTTCTGTCTGAACTTTGATGGAGGAGGCGGACGTAGGTATGGCAGTGGAGAAGGTTGCTCTCCAAATGGTGGGATCAGGAGAAACAGAAATCTTTTACGATTCAGCAGTACTTCTTGAGCAAGTGACTGACTGAATTGAGGGAGTGGTGATCCAACAAAGGACAGATGACTTACTGGCTCCAAAATCAGCTTTGGGAGGACAAAATCAGACAGGGGAGGTAATAACAGCATTACTGCTTAAAACAGAAGAAAATTACCAAAAGAAAAAAAGAACTCCATACTGCACAAGATGCAGCAAAAGCAACAGTACTGTAGTTGACACAGAACACCTTGACAACCAGCCCGCAGCTGGCGGAGTTCTCAAGGACCATCCCAAAATATGCAGAAGATGGCAGAGGTTGCAGTGCATGCTAGTAGTGAGAAAGTCATTTTCAAACAGACTTGGGAATCAGGATAATGTAACAGTATTTTTGTTTTCTGCTAAATCCCAGCAAGACCGAGTAAAGAAAAAGTGATTCCTACTAACACATCCTGGGCAGAATTAGGAGATGATAACAACAAGCCCTGGTCAGTAGAACACTTGCTGAAAACTACAGGCTGGGTTCGCTCTCCGACTTTAGGTCAGAGGACATCAGGTTTGCATACCAGTGGTAAGCTTAAAAATGTACAACCTATGAATGAACCTTTTGAAAATCTGGACTACCAAATACTGTGCACGACAAGGAGAAAAAACTGTGTGAGGCACAGCAGATGATTTGAAAATCCCAAGAGCTTGAACTGACTCAAAATTCAACCTTGAACTTTAAACAAATGAAAGTAATGCAAAATAAACAAAATAAGGAAGCTGGGCCTGAAGAGTCTCTGAGTGACATTTCTGAACTGGTTGAAATAAGTGATTTAGATGCTGATAAAACAGAAAGAAAAACAGTAAAACTGGCCGGCCAAAAGGTGGGCAGCAGTCACGACTTATGCCTCTTTTCTTCAACAACCAGTTTATCCATCAAGGAGGCATAACGCCATGAGGCTTGTCTACAAGGGGGTCTGGAGCTATTTCCAGACAGAGTGTATGTGGTCATGTATTGTTGGAAGAAAGTTTAAAATTGAATGCAATGGAACTGTATGCATTGATTCATGTATCTAACGAGTCCACCTTAGATATAGATATACAGTAAGTTTTAAACTTAATAGCGGTTGGAACAGTTTTGGGTGAGATATAATAACGTTAAAATTTCTCCCTTATGGACTCCTTTTGATGTAATTCCCTTACAAAGCCAGCTCAAAAAACAGTCACAATTTTGTTCTGGAATGAGGGGTCAGTGTTACCAACCTTGTTTTTGTTAAAACAAAGATGCACAGTAATGGGGCACCGAGAGGCAATTTTGACTCAGAGAACATATATATGGACAGGAGGCTGGAAAGTGCAAGTAATTTTAGAAGCCCATAATGGGGAGTTACAACATTTACCAAATTCATTATTTTAGGAGGAGACAGGGGTATGCTGTTCTATCCAGGGCAGCCAAGAACATATTATAAATGTGGCTCTCCTGGACACATTAGCAATGCATGTGCTAAACTTAGGTGTACCCTGTGTGGTAACATAGGTCATATCAGTAATCAATGCAAAAGTGAAGTAGTGTGGAACTTGTGTGGAACGAAAGGTCACTCCTATGCAAAATGCACACAGGCTGCACACACCACGTCGGGGCCGGAGGATTTTGAGGAACAGAGTCTCATGGTAGCAATGCTGCAGAGAGAGAATGCAAAACATTTTCAAGAAGACCCTGTGAATGCTAGAATTATCACTATCCTAACAAAGGAAGTCCAGGTAGACCCTCCCCCTTACCAGAACAGAGAGAAGAGGCAATGGAGCATCAGAACCATGTGCACCTGCACAAAACATAGAGGAGATAGTAAGCAAGGAAAGAGAGAATGACATGACAAGAATAGTGACACTCTCTTTAGAGGAGACTATGATGCCCCACCCCACCCAGTTCCTTTACAAGAAGGACAGAAAAAATAGTTACTAGGAGGAGACAGAACTGGATGCAATATGCACTTAAAGTACCCCAAATTTCAACAACAGTAACTTCAAACAGGTATCAGCCATTATTTGACAAAATAGAAACTTTAGGTAATGAGTCAGAGAGCTCTTTGGTGGTTTTAGGACAGCCCAGAGTATTGTCAGACTCGGATTCCAGTGACCTAGGGGACAAGGAAGAAAATACTATAAAAGAGTGAAGTAAAACCACAACAAAGAAACAAGCATTTGTCAATGCCGAATGTTGATTGCGTTGGTCTGTTGAGCTCGCTCAGTGGACCTCTGTCACTGGCTCAGTCTGTTTGTCCCGGTGCTGCAGGCTGCTCTTTTGTACTGGGCTGCTGCCAGCGTTGGCAGCTTGTTCTGCCCTGGAAGAAATCCGCAGCTATCCCGACAGAGCTCCATTGAGGTGGCTCACTCCCCCTCTCTCACTTGCTCATTCTGTTTCTCCTGATGCTGCAGGCTGCCCTTTTGTACTGGGCTCCTGCCTGTGTTGGTGGCTTTTTCTGCCCACAAAGAAATCCACAGCTGTCCCAACAGAGCTCCGTTGAGGTTGCTCACTCCTCCTGTCTCACTCACCCCTTCTGGTTCTCCCGACGCTGCAGGCTGCCCTTTTGTACTGGGCTCCTTCCTCTGCTGGCGCTTTTTTCTGCCCACAAAGAAATCTGCAGCACTCCAGACAAAGCTCCATTGAGCTTGCTCACTCCCCTTCTCTCACTCACTCATTCTGTTTCTGCCGGTGCTGCAGGCTGCCCTTGTCTACTGGGCTCCTGCCTGCATTGCTGCCTTCTTATGCCCACAAAGAAACTTGCAGCAGTTACAACACAGGTCCGCTGAGCTCACTCACTCACTCATTCTGGTTTTTCTGCCAGTGCAGGGTGCCCTTTTTGTACTGTGCCCCTGTGTGCATTGCTGCTTTTTTCTGCCCACAAACAAATCTGCAGCAGTCCCAACAGAGCTCCATTGAGCTCACCGACTCCCCCTCCCTCCCTCGATCATTCTGTGTCTCCTGGTGCTGCAGTCTGCCCTTTTGTACTGGGCTCCTGCCTGCATTGGTGGCTTTTTCTGGCCAGAAAGAAATCTGAAGGAGTCCTGACACAGCTCCATTGAGCTCGCTCACTCCCCCTCTGTCACTCACGCATTCTGTTTCTGCCGACGCTGCAAGCTGGCCTTTTGTATTGGGCTCCTGCCTGCATTGCCGCATTTTCTGCCCACAAAGAAATCTGCAGCAGTCACAATAGAGCTCTGCTGAGCTCGCTCACTACCGCTCTGTCACTCGCTCGTTCTGTTTCTCTTGGTGCTGCAGACTGCGCCTTTGTATGGGGCTCCTGGCTGCATTGGCATCTTTGTCTGTCTACAAAGAAATCCGCAGCTGTCCCAACAGAGCTCCATTGAGGTCGCTCAGTCTCCCTCTCTCATGCACTCATTCTGCTTGACTTGGCGCTGCAAGTTGCCCTTTTGTACGGGGCTCCTGCCTGCATTGGCGCCTTTTTCTGCCCACAAAGAAATCCATAGCAGTCCGGATAGAGCTCTGTTGAGCTCACTAAGTCCCCCTGTTTTACTTCCTTGTACTGTTTCACCCACCACTGCAGGCTGGCCTTTTGTACTGGGCCCCTGCCTGCACTGATGCCTTTTTCTGCCCACAGAGAAATCCTCAGCAGTCCTGGCAGTGCTTCGGTGAGTTCGCTCACTCCCCCTCCCTCAATCGCTCTCTCGTTGTGTTTCTCCCAGTGCTGCAGGCTGCCCTTTTGTACTGGGCTCTTGTATTGGGGCCTTTGTCTGCCCACAAACAAATCCGCAGCAGTCCCGACAGAGCTCAGTTGAGCTCAGTCACTCGCCCCTCTCACTCAGTCAATCTTAATCTGTCCCAAACACTGATTTCCCAGAGTGACCATGCTATTCTCTGGCAGGAGTGCAAAAACATATTTTAGCCAGGATGTGAAAAATGACAGCTGTAGTGTTCATAAGGAGGTGTGAAAAAATGCCACTGTTGAAAATGTGGCATGAGAACATTACAAATTTGCAAAGTTACAAGGGTGCGTGGAAAGTGCGCAATGCACACTTGTAACACTGTCAATTGATGGGCTATCATCACCAAATTTTCAACATAGGCATTTTAGGACCTCTGCTCATGAACAGTATCATTGTCATTTTCTTAATCTGTCCCAAACAGTGATTTCCCACAGTGACCGCTCTATTCTGCGCTGGAAGTGCGAAAACACATTTTGGCCAGGATGGGAAAAATGACAGCTAAACTGTTCATAAGTAGGTCTGGGAAAATGGCAATGTTGAAAATCTGGGTAAGAAATATAAATTTGCTGATTAGGCGTGCGTAACCAACGCACGCCGTAACACAGTCATTTTATGGAGTATCATTACCAAATTTTCAACATAGGCATTTTAGGATCTCTACTCATGAACGCTGTCACAGTCATTTTCTTAATCTGTCCTGAACACTGATTTCCCACAGCGACCGCACTATTCTGCACCGGAAGAGCGAAAACACATTTTGGCCAGGATGTGAACAATGACAGCTCTACTGCTCACAAGGAGGTGTGACAAAATGCCAATGTTGAAATTTGGCATGAAAATATTGCAAATTCGGCGAAATTACAGTGTCTTGTAGCAACTGCACAACGCGTCAGAAAACAGTCGCTTTTTGATGTTTCACACCAAATTTGAAAAATAGGCTGGCTCCACCACAACACTGGCACTGTCGTTTCATTAATCAGCCCTCAAAGGGTGATTCCGTGCAGTGACCACGAAACCACCTTTCAGGGCTGATTAATGCCATGACAGTTCAAGAATTCATGAAGAGGGTCCCAAAACCTATGTTGAAAATTTGGTGAAAAAATTCCCAAAAATGCCCGAGATATGCACTAAAGTTGAAAAACCCTATTTATTACATTATACAGCTTACCGGCATTTCCTCAGTTCATGGTCGGCTTTGAAGAGTGCAGACGTGTTCCCGGTCCACTGAAGATCATCGCACCAGACTCCGGAGGTAAGCATGGGGTGAGGGGGGTGTGGGGAGACTGGGTGCGCAGTGGGTGGGTGCAGGTTGCGGGAGGGGGGCAGGGAGACTGTGAGGGACCGTTTCCTTTTTTTCAGGTACAAAAAAAACAAGACAACATTGTGGGACCATTTTCAACTTTACATGGGCATGTGACACACTGGGATGGGCTCCCAGTGTGCCACCAGAGTCTGGCTTTGGGGGGACAGCTGTAGCCAATGGGGGATTGGGCACCTCCGTCGGCAAACAACAAAATGGGCATATGGCATGCTGGGGTGAGCTCCCAGCGTGACACAAAGTCTTGTTTTTGGGGGGTCAGCTGTAGCCGACAGGGATTGGGTACTCCCATTGGCAAACAATAAAGGGGGGATTCCTTTCTGCCGATGGGAATTGGGCACCTGTCAGAAAACAACAAAGGGGAATTCCTTTCTGCTGACGGGGATTGGGCACCCCGTCAGCAGACAATTAAACAGGGGGGTTAAATTATGCCAACTGGGAGTGGGCTCCCCATCGGCAAATAAACATGGTGGGGGGGTAAATATTGTTTGTGAATATGACAGCAAGCCGCCGCAATGTTCACAAACGATATCAGGGGTCCTACAGCCCGCTCTGCAATGATGGGTCACTCCCTCATTGCAGCGGATGGCTGACACTGCAATGATGAGGCAGCCCCTGATTGCAGCGGCTGATTTTTTAGAAAGTTGTGGCACACTGGCTGAACTAGTGTCAGCAGCAGCATGCCATGGTATTGGGGGAGGCGGAACAAGCCTTTGCAGGCTGTGGGAGCATTGGGCACAACAGTGCCACGCCTCCACAACCTGCTTCTGGAGAAAACTGACGCAACATGTTTCTTGCGCATGCGTGCAACCAACATAAAAATTAGGAGTGACAGTTAAAAGTAAAAAGAATGCTAAACCACCAAGATGGTCAATATAGTAGTCACATATGCAACACCAGCTCAAATTCTTATCTGTTAACATTAATAGTATAAAGAATGGTGTTACGAGAGGCAGAGTTGTTTCCCATCTTATATCAAATAAAGTAGATATAATTTTTTACAAGATACTAGACTCCACACAAATCAAGCAATGTTACATGATGCAAAAGAATGGTGTGTAGGAACAACTTTTTGGTGCTTAAGTTTGGAAACTTGCACTGGTGTAGGGCTTTTATTTTCCATATCAGTGCAAGTGCTGAAAATACTGGACTTAGTACCTGGTAGAGTTTTATTGCTGGATATAAAATACAATGAGCAGTATTACAGATTAATTAATATCTATGCCCCTCAGAAAAAAAGCTGATTGGGTAGCAGTTTTTAGCCAAGTACGCCCATACCTGTTTTCAGCATAAAACATCATATGGGGAGGAGATTTTAATTATGGGCTTACAAATAGAGATGGGGTAGTGGAATCACTACACAAAAATTGTTTAGTGATGTGTCATTTCTAAATAACACAGTAAAAATGGCATTATTAGTGGATGCTTATTACCAGAAAACTGCAAGGGTAGATCCGACATTTCAGAAAGGGAATCATGCTACAAGAATAGACTTCTTTTTCTAAATAAGACTTTATCAAGGCCCCTGAATTCTGCATTTCTGCAGATGTGGAATTTTCATAGAATTTGCATCATGCCGCAGAATGTATATAGTGCTGCAGAATTCATTGTTTTTGGTGAATTTTTATTCAAATATACTGTTTTCCATAGTGTCAGGCTTTCTTTCCCATCTTGTTTATCCTGAGGCCTCTCCTCTATGCTCGGCATATGATGTCATTGATGACATCACATCATATTGAACCAATGGCAGGACTGCGTTCTGCCAGAGAAATGAATAAATAATGCCACAGAAATCACAAAATGCTGCCTCAGAAACCAAGGACCCCTGCCGCAGAAATCAGAAAATTCTGCCGCAGAGCACTAGGGGCCCTGGACTTTATTGATACATGCAGTAAAAGTAGAAGCAGTTGAGTATACGGATCATAAAGAATTCTATGTTACAATAGGACCATCAGATAATAAACAAGCCCCAGGGCTTTGGAAATTGAATCCAATGCTACTTAAACTGGACAGCATTAAGCAACAGATCTCATATTTAGTTATTTGTAAAAAAAACTTTTGAAATATATGATGACCCACTTCTGGTGGGACAGTTTGAAACTGATCTACGTAATTTACCTATTAAATTGAGTAAAGAAACAGTGATGTAGAAAAAGTAAAATATCAAAAGCATAGGAAGCAATTACAACATCTAAGGAGTTTGACACAGACTACCAAGCATAATTATACAACCCAAATTAATCTAGTACAATAAAAATGAGAGAATTTCATAATAAACAAGTCTTGTCACTGACAATGCAGCAGAAGTATGGAACACAAGGAAATTAGATATAATTTGCCCTTTTATAAATTGTGCAGAGAGGTTAAACAAAAACAGATGGAGGCGGTGCTCAGTGATGGAAATAAATTGCAAATAAAACAAGCAGATATTTTACACAGAGTATTAGTTTATATGAAGAATCAGTTTAGTAAACAGCCATAAAATATAGAGGCATTCTCATCTCTTTACAGTTTAATTACTACTTCTGAATGTCCTGCTGAGACTCTGAGTTCCTTACAGGCTTCATAACAACTGAAGAGGTGGAACAGGCACTTCTTACATTACATACAGGAAAGGCACCAGGAGAGGATGGTATTACAGCAGAAGTCTATAAACTCATAGGTCTGGTGATAGTTAAAGAAATAGCAGCTGTATTTAATTATATTTTAAACAATGAGAATTTTCCGCCTGATATGACAGCAGGAATAGTGACCTTATTGCACAAGAAAGGGTATAAAAAATATCTAGATAACTGGAGACCTATAAGCTTATTAAATGTAGATTTTAAACTCCTAGCAATAATACTAATTAACAGGTTATTGTCAGTAGCAACTTATGTAATTTCTAAAGCACAATCATGTGCAATTCTGGTGAGATCAATAACAGAGCAACTATTACTGCTTAGAGAAGTAGTAGAAGCAGGAAATGTGTCAAGCTTACAAGGTTTTATTCTGACACTTGATCAGAAAAAAAACATTTGATTCTGTAAGCCATACATTTCTGTGGCACGCATGATTTCACTATTGAATTCCAGATAAATTTGTGTCTTGGTTACAAGCCATGTATAAAACAACAATTGTAGTTCCATTAGTTAATGGGTGCCTGGGGGCGATGGTACCAATACGTAGAGATGTGAGACAGGGCTGCCCATTAAGTCCCCTACTTTATGTGTTCAGCATAGACCCCTTGCTAAGGTTGTTAAATGATATCCGTTTCTTTGCTCCATTGTCTATGTCAGTGCAAAAACTTCTGTTTACAGCAATTGCATATGCTGATGACTTACGCCTCTTAGTTAAAGATGCACTAGCAGCAGAAACTGCAATCCATTTCTGCAGTTTATATGGTGAAGCTTCAGGAGTCATGTTAAATACAGAAAAAAGTAAAGGAAGAAGGTTAGGAGTATCTCCTGAGCTGCAAGTACAAGTTGCAGGGATCCCTTAACAAATGAACCCATAAAAATATTAGGAATTGCATGCAGGCCCAATAGACAGGATCTCTGTAATAGGGATAAAAAATTCAGCAAGGAAAGACTATGGTTGGGACATGGAATACATGCTCAATGAGTAAACTTAAAAGGGTGTATTTAGTGAAAACATATTTGCTTCCCTCTTTTTGTTTATGAGATCTCTTTTCCACCTCCAAAGAAAGAGAAACAACTATTCTAAGTATATTCTTCCAAGCAATTTGGGGGTAGTAGATTAAATCCAATAAAAAGAAACATATTTTATTTGCCAGTGAAGAAGGGAGAATTAAACATGGTTCATCCTATCCTTTTCCTACTATGTCATTTTTTATATATTAATATTTGGCCATTAAGCAAACAGGAAAAAATATGTTGGGTCAATATGTCAGCATGGTACCCAGGGTGGGAAACTGGTATGCAGAAAATATTTAAATCTGTAACTCATGCGGTGGAGGGATAATAAAGGGAAGGAAATGTGGGTAGAGGGTGAAAGTGAAAAAGCAGGGATACTGAATGGATATTTCTGCTCAGTATTCACAAAGGAAGAGGAGGGGGAGGTACTTAAACCAAACAAGAGAAACACTCAGAAGATGGGGGTCGATACCAGTCCATTTACAGAAGAAAGGGTTCTGAAAGAACTTATATAATTGAAGGTGGACAAAGCAATGGGCCTGATGGGATTCACCCAAGAATTCTAAAAGAACTAAGGGTAGAACTAGTGACACTGCTGACTACTCTCTTTAACAAATCATGGGAAGATGGGGTGGTACCTGAGAACTGGAGGAGGGTGGATGTGATTCCTCTTCACAAAAGTGGGAGCAGAACAAAGGCAAGAAACTACAGACCAGTTAGTTTGACCTCAGTGGTAGGAAAAATGATGGAATCACTTCTGAAGGAAAGAACTGTTGAGTATCTAGAGGCCAGTGGGGCACAGGACCCAAGGCAGCATGGATTCACGATGGGAAGGTCGTGTCAGATGAATCTAATAGATTTCTTTGACTGGGTGACCAAAGTAATAGACCAGGGAGGGGCTGTGGACATGGCCTACCTAGTTTTAGCAAGGCATTTGATACAGTCCCACACAAAGATTAATACAGTTAGCCAGCCTTGGAGTGGGTCCCAAGATGGCAGCCTGGATAAAAGTTGGCTAGACAACAGGACACAAAGGGTAGTAGTAAATGGAGTCCACAGTGAAGAAAGGAAGGTTACTAGTGGGGTAACACAGGGTTCAGTACTGGGACCAGTTCTTTTTAATGTCTTTATAAGTGATATTGCAGAGGAACTGAAAGGAAAAGTATGTCTCTTTGCAGATGACACAAAAATCTACAACAGGGTTGATACACAAGATGGAGTGGAAAGGATGAGAAGGGACTTGGCAAGGTTGGAGGAGTGGTCTAATGTATGGCAGCTTAGATTCAATGCAAAGAAGTGCAAGGTTAATGAACCTGGGAATCAAAAACCCAGGGGAAGAGTACACAATGGGGGGTGAGATACTGACAACAGTAAAAATGGAAAGGGACCTAGGGTTAATTATATCAGATTATCTAAAGGTGGGCAAGCAATGTGAGAAGGCAGTATGAAGGCTAGGACATTGGGATGCACAGGAGAGGCATCAATAGTAGAAAACAGGAAGTTGTTATCCTCTGTACAGACAGTTGGTGAGACCCCATCTGAGTACTGTGTGCAGTTCTGGAGACCCTGCTCACAAAGACATAGACAGAGTGGAGGCTGTCCAGAGGAGGGCAACCAAAATAGTACTGGGTCTGCACCAGAAGACATACGAAGAAAGACTAAAGGAGCTTAATATGTATACCCTTGAGGAAAGATGGAGAGAGGGGACATGATAGAAACTTTCAAGTACCTCAAGGGAATCAACAAAGTCTAAGAGGGTAGCATCTTTCAGAAAAAGAGATGTGCAAGAACAAGGGGGCACAATTTGAAGATAGAGAGGGGATGGCTCAGAGGTAATTTGAGGAAGTATTTTTTCATGGAGAGGGTTGTGGATGCATGGAACAGCCTCCCTGAGGAGGTCTTGGAGTCAAGAAAAGTGGGGGAATTCAAGAATGCATGGGACTGACATAAGGCAGTCCTAGTGGGGGGGTAGGAGGAAGTAAGCTCTTGGTTAACTAGAATCTGCAGCTTATCTGTTAAGTAGGAAAATGGGCAGACTAGATGGGCCAAGAGGTCCTTATCTGCCGTCAAATTCTATGTTTCCATGTTTCTATGCCCTACAATATTTTCGGGAAACATTTGTAAGATTAAAGCAGTGGAGTATTACTTGTACTGATCTGATAAGTAAAAATAAAAACATAGAAACATAGAATTTGATGGCAGATAAGGACCGCTTGGCCCACCCAGTCTGCCCATTTCCCTACCTAATGGATAAGCTGCAGATCCTAGTCAACCAGCAGCCTACTTCTTTCTACCCCCACCGCCTAGAATTGCCTTATGGCTGTCCCATGCATGCTTGAATTCAACCACTGTTTTTGACTGCACAACCTCCTCCAGAAGGCTGTTCCATGCATCCACAACCCTCTCTGTGAAAAAATACTTCCTTACATTACCTCTGAGCCACCCCACCTCTATCTTCAAATTGTGCCCCTTGTTCTTGCACACCTCTTTTTGAAAGATGCTACCTCCTGGACTTTGTTGATTACCTTGAGGTACTTGAAAGTTTCTATCATGTCCCCTCTCTCCCTCCTTTCCTCGAGGCTATACATATTAAGCTCCTTTAGTCTCTCTTCATATGTCTTCCGGTGCAGACCCTGCACCATTTTAGTTGCCCTCCTCTGTACAGTTCCATCTTGTCTATGTCCTTGCGGAGATTGGGTCTCCAGAACTGCACACAGTACTCCAGAAGGGGTCTCACCAGCTGTCTGTACAGAGGGATAACAACTTCCTGTTTTCTACTGGTGATGCCTCTCCCTATGCATCCCAGTATCCCCCCAGCTCTCCTTACTGCCCTCTCACATTGCTTGCCCACCTTTAAGTCATCTGATATGACTACCCCAGGTCCCTTTCCATTTTTGTTGTTGTTAGTATCTCACCCCCATTGTGTACTCTTCCCTTGGGTTTTTGTTTCCCAGGTGCATTACCTTGCACTTCTTAGAATAAAATCTAAGCTGCCATACATTTGACCATTCCTCTAATCTTGCCAAGTCCCTTCTCATCCTTTCCACCCCACCTTGTACATCAACTCTGTTGCAGATCTTTGTGTCATCTGCAAGAGACATACTTTTCCTTCAGTCCCTCTGCAATGTAAACACAAAGACATTGAGAGGACTATGGTCTAATACTGAACCCTGCGGCACCCCACTAGTAACCCTCCTTTCTTCAGAGTGGACTCCATTTATTATTACCCTCTGTGTCCTATTCTCCAGCCAATTCTTTACCCAGGCTATCATCTATAAGAAGGTTCTGGATTTACAGTATATATAGATCTATAAGCAGGTTCTGGATTTACATTTTATGGAACCTAACACATTTCTGGCTTGTCCAAAGGAATATGTCCTAACCTTACAAGTTTTAAATACAGAAAGAAGAGTGTCTATAAAATGTAAAGATTTTCTATGGTTATGTTGCCATGAGAAATTAAACATAAACGGCAAATCAAAAACACAAAATGATAAATGAAAGGAATTGCTCAAGACCACATTGTATAGCTTAACTGGAAAGTATGAATTGCTTATTTTTCATGTGTTCATATATGAAGGGGTTTTGGAAATATGTAGCATTACATTGAGGAATTGATATATTGTCTCAGGTTACTTATGAAATTTTAATATATGGTGTGTATGGTCAAAAATGGTGTAGATGGGAAAAGAGTACCTTGAATGTAATTCTTGCGGTTATCAAATGGCATATTTGGAAAGTAAGGTATTTATTTACATTGCAACAGAAACAAATTACACACCTAGAACTTGTAAAAGAAATTACTATAGAAATACAAGGCATTTACTATGCAGAGAAAGTAGTACAAACCAAACAGTATATAACAAGGATGTGGAGAAACGTACCACGAGTTACTGACTCTGATATATCAATTACCTAAAATGTTTTAAGGGTAAAATATTAATGAAGCCTGTGATGATTTCAGTTTGAATAGTTATTGTATGTTTCTGATGGATTTTGATGATTTTCAATAAAAAAACAAATTCCTCTACTCTCCAGCAGGGAGAATCCTTGGCCGTCTTGCTGAGATGGCCACTTCAGTGAATCCAGCAGAGAGGATGGACGCGGAGGAGACAGGGGAGCAGGCCTCCTCCCCTGATCTCTCAATTCAAGAGGCCACTGATGTCGCTATGGCTGTGGCACATTTTTCAGATGTGGATGATGCAAATTAGTTGTTTCTGTTCTCAGAAGAATTACAAGAGGAGCTTCCTTCCTCAGTATCAAACGTTCAAGAAATGCAAAACAAATGCAAGTATTGGAGTTACAGATGTGAAAGTGGGGAACTGTTCTCCCAACATTGATAAATTGCAGAAGTTAAAACTAGAAAAAGAACGCTGTCTTGAAAAAGCTAAAAACCTGGATAAAGAATTGTCTGCCCTAATGGCTCAGACAGTACCTGCCAAGTCTACAACTCCAGCTGTCAGCATGAGTCAGAGGCCTGCTGACACAAGTACATCAAAGTGAGCCGCGGCTCAGGTCACTCCTGACTTGTCATCATCAAAGTTGATGCAGAATCCATCTGGAGGTGCTTCTCAAGCGGCTGTCAGTAAAAATGGTAATATGGTAATATGCCAGGAGCTGCAAGCTCCTATCTCTGGAAAAATGAAGGCCAAAGCTTCACAGCAGAATCTTTGTGGTGGGCAGCAGGGTGCTGCCCTTGGGTGTACATCTACAAAGTTTGTGGACACAGCAAATAATTGTGTTGATTAAGATACAGAATACACTTTTCTGGCTAACGAAAAAGCTTCTGGATGGAGCAAACAAGCTTAGCAACATGCTCCTGCAGTGTCTGACGGTATTAAGTCCCCACGAAATACCAAAATTGGGGCAGGAAATTGGTCTCCAATTCACAAACTTGAGGACACTGGTTGGGTACAAGGGACTAATGGTCAGTGGCTCCATGATCCTATGGACAGTACATTTAAAAGGTACAGTATCGGCAGCTGTTTCTTCAATGATGGCCACCAAAACTGCACAGAGCTCCAGTGAAACCGGGTAATATTTTTGACTCTTGTACTAGTACTATTAATGTTGTTTATTCTGATAAAATCTTACTGTTAGCCTCCCTAGTAGTGCTGAGGGTTGAGGGGCTGGACGCCACACCTTGTGCCACACTGACGACCTGGATTCGGGAGCTAGCTTGGGTGGCCGGGGGTCGGCAGGGGGAGGGAGTAGATTGAGCACCTGATGAGCAGCTCTCTTCTTCTTCTGGGGGGAGGCCTGGGTGGTGTCCAGAGTTCCAGCTGCCCCCGGTGGTGATCGGGGGCGTAGCAGAAACTCGGACCACACATAGCAGCGTGACTGACGCTGGCAGGGTTGCCATGTGCCATGGCATCAGTAGTGCACACACAGGGAGGAGGAAGGACAGGAAGCAGAGGAAACTAAAGGAAAAAGCCCTTCAGACCTTGGATAGGTGATGGCCTGCTGGTCCCCGGCCACACGCCCAATGCTGGACTTCTGTCACCGCCCCTTCAATATCCTGTGGGGCTGGGTCCCCTGGGGCTCCACAGGAACCATAATGCCTCTGAGGTTGGTGGAGGCCACAGCGGGTGGGAGAGCTGGAGGGCAGGTAGTGGCCTGAGAGAGTTCCAAGGCCCCTGGAGGAGATAAAGAAATTGAAAAAAAAATCTTACTGTTGATCTAGATATGGGTGCTAACATTACAGTACAACCTGATTCAGGGCCTAGTGTGGCTACCGATCAGGCAGCAGACAGTTTTTTAGGTATGGGACCCACAGAGGAAGCCCTACAAGAGATTGAAAACCAGACTAGGTTAAATCCTATGTTAAAGTTATCAGATTTATTTTGGAACAAAGGGGAGCCTGCACCCAGGTGAAATGCTGTTAGGTTGCTTTATAAAGGGGTCCTAGAATCTCCACCAGATAGGATACATATAGCCAGGACCCTTTTAAAGGGGGTGATGAAATTCTTTTCGTCAGAAGTCTTTGCTTTGATTAGTATTGGACATTCCAATTATGATATAATAAAAATGTGTCCAGTTTAGACAGATTTTGGGCCCAATATCAGGTACAAAAGAATAATCCTGTGTGGATATCATTCTAGGCCATCCCCCTCATGAAGCCTTTAGTGAAAAACATTGCAGTCATGTTCAAAAATGAGGGCGTCAACGTGGATGACTTTTTGTTCTGGCTCAGGCAACGTTGTGAAGTTTTGGGGAAACCTACTCCCACCTTAGATATGAGCAGATTTGGGATGGTGAGTGGATTGTCAAAGTAAAACTTTACACCTTGAATCAAGGATCTGTTCATCTCCCTAGTTCATTTTTCCTTGGTAAAGATTGGGGGTCTTTGTTTTACATAGGACAGCCTCGCTCTTGTTTTAAGTGTGGCTCACATGTACATAACGACTCAGCTTGTGGCACCACATGGTGTAGTCACTGTTTGGAATATGGACACCTTACTGCTAACTGCTTAAATTTATTTAAGTGCAACCTGTGTGAATGCACCGGCCATACCTATGGCCATTGTCCCTGGGCGTCGCACAATAGGGAAGATTGCCCATACCATGAAAGATTGATCAGCATAGCACAGCATCTGCAAGCTAAGAAGGTAGCAGAAAACACCTTCAGACTGACACAGTGACTCATGAAACAACACTTCCTCCTGATAATGTAGCTCTGCAGGGATTAGGTGAGCAGGGAGAGGTCACAGAGGTAGATGTCCCCCCAGAAAAAGGGATATCAGAGGAAGAAGGGGTCATACCCGTCACAATGCTTTAGTTCCTGATGCCCATGTAGTTATGCCTCTCCTCCCCACCTGAGAAAGAAAACCGTTTTAAACTAGTAGTGCCTAAGAAACATTCTAGGGTAGGGAAAGCCATTTAAAAAAAGACTTCGGATGTTGGAACAAAATTAAATTCAGGGACTTTATCCTGGAAATCAGGTAACTCTTATGCAGCACTCAGCTCAGCTAGGACTGACGGGGATTCAGGGGAGGAAGAGACTGACACTTCCTCCATGGCCTCCACCACTGACACAGAAGAAGGAGGGGGTGAGGACGCGACAGAGGAAACTGTCCAGAACTCCGTAAATGTAACCCATATGATGACTTGTTGCTGTTTTTTCCTTCTCCCCCTTTTCCTGATGCATAGTCTATCCTTTTTAACATTAAAACATTAATAGCACAAAGAGTGAAAGAAAAAGGGTAGGTGTACTTTTTTCACTACAGGAGAATAGCAGAGATATAATATGCATAAAGGACACACATATTAAAACTCACTCTGAACTGCAACAGGCAACAAAATTCTGGACCTTAGGCCCCACCTTTTGGTCTATTGGAGAAGACACCTGTGATGAGGTTGGTATTCTCGTTGCCAATCCCTCACTTAAAATTACCAGATTAGTAGATATCCACCCAGGTAGGGCTTTAATGCTGGACATATCTTACAACACAGAACGGTTTTGTATTATTGCAACATAAGCCCCCCAGACTAAGGCAGGCAGAGTGCCATTATACGGAGAATACAGTCCTACCTACATACTGCTCATCTCCTTATTTGGTTGGGAGATTTTAATTGTGGGCAAAAACAATCTGATAGAGGCCTATAGACCTTTAAGTTTTTTTGTGACTTCCTTTCCCTACAGCAAATTATTTCCACTTCAGGTTTAAAAGAAGCATACTGTAGTTGTCACTCCACTGCTGAGTTCATATATTTTGGATGAGCATTAAAAACACGCATTGATTTCATCTTTGTGTCCTCCATACTGAACATCATAGACATCAGAACTCCGATTACTGAATTTTTTGATCATGTAGCTATCTCAATGAAGGTTTCATGGCAGAATTCTCCTAGATGTAAAAAAAGGCTCTTGGAGGCTTAACAAATCCCTCTTGAATGATCCAGTTGCACTGCGTATGTGGAGACAAGATTGGTCTGCTAGACTCTCAGTTGTGGAATGCTATGAAGACATTACAGTGGTAGGAGGACACTAAAAAAAATCATGGCAGTCATTATTTCAGATGACAGTATGTAGCTAATAAAGAACATTTATGTTATCTTAAACTACGACATCAGTTACAACATCTTACTGCGCAATCAGAAGTGACAAACTTTGATTATACTCCTCAAATACATAATATAGGGTACAAATGGCAGCGTTACAATATAATCAGGCCAAATCATTATCACAAGAGCTTAGATTTGGCACACAGGTACGAAAAGGGTCACTATACCCTTTTAAGGAATGTAAGGCTAGAGTGGAACACAGGGTAATCATGGGACTAACAGATAGCCTGGGGCATACTATTACAGACCCTCGAGGTATCTTACACGTTGTTGAGCAACACATTAATACCCTGTATGGGGTTACACCCCCAACTCCAGAGGTCCAAGATTATTTAGAGTCACTGAAATTTGCCACAAGTCACTGATCATGAAGTACAATATTTAATTAGACTGGTTTCCGTGGAAGAAGAAGCAATAGCCATACAACAATTTAATAAAGACTCAGCACCCGGGTCAAATGGCTTAAGGGCAGGGATTTACAAAACCTTCCAAGCAGAATTAGTTCCGGCCTTAGTTATTCTTTAAAACCACATGTTGTCTTCATCAAAATATGCTGCTTCTATGAATGAAGCTGTGTTAGTGTTACTTCATAAAAAGGGTTTAAAATCAGAGATAGGGAACTGGCAGCCTCTTATTCTCCTTAATTCCGACCTTAAGATATTGAGTAAGATATTGCTTGCCAGACTTACTCTGGTTATCAGTTATCTTATTAGCCCTTCACGGACCTGTGCAGTCCCTAGTAGGAAGCAACATGACAACCTAATAGTGTTACAGGAATTATTTTATAGGGGGAACAGGGTATGCTACAAGGGTATATGCTAGGACTAGACCAGGAAAAGGCCTTTGATAGGCTTTCCCATGAATATCTTTTTGCCACTTTGTTGGCATATGGCATACCACCCCAGTCTGTTAGATGGATACAGGCTATGTACCAAGAAGCAACCATCATTCCTAATGTGAATGGATGGTATGGAAAGCACATTCAGATACACAGGGTAGTTAGGCAGGGGTGTCCACTGAGCCCACTCCTATCTGTATTTGGTATAGACATTCTCATAAGAGAACTCTTGATTGATTGATTGATAATGGGATATAAGGGCTCTCCACTGCACCTGGCATTCTGCAGATTAAGGCCTTAGCTTATGCGGATGACCTGGTGTTAGTACTAGCACCTGATACAAGCGAAACCCTACTGTCTGATATTTTGCAGGATTTCTCTGATAAGTCTGGGTCCCGAAGTAATATGGCTAAAAGTAAAGCCGTGACACTAGGGGTCACTCCCATACCAGAAACAGGTTATTTTGCTGGCATAACAGTAACTTCTGACCCAATCAGAATTTTGGGACTGGATTTTTGTCCTGGTAGAATGGCCTTGAAGAACTGGGAAAGTAGTCTCTCCCAAGCTGATAGGCTCATGTCAAACTGGAAAGGACAACAATTGTCAAAAAAGAAAAGAGTGATACTAATCAAGTCATTACTAATACCCATATTCTTATACTGTAGTTATGTTTATCCCCTGCCTATTGAAGTCACTACTTAGTTGTATAGTGCATTTTTTCAAGCATTTTGGGTCTCCAGGCTCAACCCAATTAAAAGGGAATTTACATACCGTATGATTTCAGAAGGAGGGGTAAATATGGTTCACCCCATAGCCTTTTTCTTCTGTCTGTTTTTAAGTTATAACATTGTCATAGCCATAAAACTTGGTACAAAGTTTTGGAAGCCTCTAGTCAGTGACTGGCTATGACCCTGTCTTGGCCCATGGAGACTTGAAAAGCCTAGAATGTTAAGTACCATGTCCTCTGTTCCCCAATACTGGTTGGACTGCATTAAGAACGCAACTCAATGGAAAATATTTCCTCTGCTGTCCCAAACTTCTGACAGGAAAACCCTGTATAAACATATTTTGCACACAGAATGTCAGGCTGAGGTCATATTTCCATTGTGTCCAAGACCACAAATAGGGAAAGTGTCAAAACAATTAACAAATCCCAGGATCCCACCTTTTGTATGGGATTGCGTATGGCTGGGGAATTATGGAAGGCTGAGTGTGAAAGGAAACAATAAACACAAACAGGTAACTGAACATTATTGTCCTAGGAATAAATGTATACAGGAGTTAGAAACCCAACAACCTTTATTTATAGAATGTAGTTATGCAACTCAGTTTTGGCAATGCCTGGCTACTGCATAGGAAGAACCATTATTCTCATCCTTATCATATCCAGAGGTCGTATATGGTCCATTGACTAGTTCTTGGGGAAAATAGAATATTGACACTGTCTGTATTGTTTTTACAGTATTAAGGTACTATATCTGGCAATCTCACTGTATGTGGGTGTTGCAGCAAAAATATGTCTCTTATGTAGAACTGGTTACTAATGTTAAAAAAGCTTTGAACAAAATTCTACAGATGGATATGGTATGCTTTACACCAGAGAAAGTGAAACACTTATGGATACATTGTGATAAATAGAGTGATTGATATGCATATTAATTTTAGGACAAATGATTGTGCCTTAGTACAGCTTAAGTTTTTGTTTATTCCTTATTTTTGTTATTTTAAATGTATAAATTAATTGTTTTTCTATTTTTTTTTTACTACATTGATTTGGATTATTTTTATTTGAAATGAAGTCCAATTTTTCAATAAAAATTCCCCTACTCTTCCTGTAGGGGAGCTGCTGGCCTTCAAAGGATGGCCACAATTTTCGAGTCTGCAAAGGGAGCAGAGGTGCGGAGGATAAAAGATCCAGTCTCCTCTTTTGCCTTAATGTCACAGGAGACCAAGATATTCTTTGACGCTGTGGGTGTAGAAGAAGAATTGGACCAAGGACGAGACACAAGAAATGGATTTGAAAGTCAGACTGAAATAACTAAAATGGACACTGAACAGTTATAAACAAATTTATCTACAAACGAAGTATGTAAAGAAATAGACAGAGTGGGGATAACAAAGAAAACCTTACAAGACTTATTGCTTGAAGAAGAAAAAAGATCTGAATGGAGAAAACAAGTGCTAACAAGAAATTTCAACCTGACAGTGGAAAATCCAGCAGTGGCCTTGAACGAGACCTTGCCTAGCAACCAGGGGCAGGATTCACAATGTGGTTTGGACTAAGTCCCACTCTGCAACCCCAGTGGTGCTCCAAAATCGACGCAGCTGTGGAGCACCCGATTCACAGCCACAGCAGTTGTGGAGGGTGTTATCGTGAGTCCCACTGTTTGTAGCAGCCTCCTGCAGCTGCAGTGCTGTCCCTGGCAACAGCAACTGAATGCTTCCGTAATCCATGGAGCCAGTCGTAATCCAGCTCCACCTTTGTGAATACCTGCAGCTGCGGTAACCTGCGGATCCACAAGTGGCAACCCACTTGCGCACAAGGTTTACCCACAGTTGTGGGACTTTCACAAGTTTTGTGAAACCTGCCCCAGATCTCCAGTTGTAATGACACCTGTGAAACAGCTGCAAGAGAAATAAATGATGCAGAACACCTCATGTAATTTTTTCAACAGTGCAAGATCAAGGCGGAGTGAAGATTTTTTCATTTTCAGCAAAATCCACAGCAACTAGTAAAAAGTGCACCACCGGGGCAAAAAGTTAAAAGAAAGCATGGGTAGATTCACCTATGACTGAAACGGAGCCTTTGACAGTAGAAAAAACCCTGAAAGCAGCCGGCTGGGCAAAAACATAGGCCACAGGAACTTGGACTTCGGGTTTCTTGCCCATCACAATTCCGGGAGTAAGAACTTCTAAAACAATAACAGAGCAAGATAATTCTGTTTTTAAAAATAATCAAGCACACAAAGAAAAACATACCAGTGGAAAGGAGACTGCTGCAACGCCCCTGTCCCCGATGCACTTGACACCAGAACTATGTTTAGATAAAAATTCAAAAATATATTTAAATACTGGTAGCACTGTGGAAAATGGGGCCCCAAATGTTTTGAATGTTACTGTTCCACCAGTAGAGAGGAGTAGGGAGGAGTCTGAAAGAAATAATCAAAGGAAGCACAGAGAGGAGAGACATAACAATGAAGGTAAAGCTAACCAACAGGATAGGCAGCAAGCAATGTCTTTTTCCTCCCTTCTTCATGACCCTATATATCCAGCAAGAATGCACAACACAGTTAGGCTGGTGTGTAAAGGGGGCATGGGAACATTCCCAGACAGAGTTTTCATAGCAAAAACACTACTGAAAGAAAGTATGAACTTCCATGCAGTAGAGGTATATGCCCTCATATATGTTTCAGTGGAAACAACGTTCAGCACAAGTTTTAAAATGAAAAATGGTCTCGAAAAATGTTGGTCTCAGTATCAAACCCTTAACGTAACTCCTCAGTGGTCCCCCTTTGAAGCCATACCCCTAACAAAACCTGCAAATAAGACCATTACAGTGTTATTCAGGAATAAGGGGGTAAATGTAACAGATCTGACTTACTGGCTGATACAGAGATGGTGGGCCACCCAGAGGCCATATTTGATACTGAAAACATATGGACTGGGGACTGGAGAGTAACTGTCATATTAAGATTCACAGACTCAGGGTTACAACACCTCTGAAATTGTTGTTTTATTTTAGGGTGGGATAGGGGAGTTTTATTTTATTCCAGCCAGCCTAAAACCTGCTATAGCTGCAGCTCTCCTGGCCACATAAGTAGTGTCTGTAACAAGCTCCGATGTACACTTTGTAGTATGCTAGGACACACAGATAGTCAGTGCAGAAGTGAACCAATCTGTAACCTTTGTGAGACCAGAGGCCACTCATACTCTAGCTGCCCTTGTGTGGCACATAGTAGAAGTGATAATACAGACTCAGAGGAACATTATCTTCTGGTTGCACTTGCTCAGAGAGCAAATTCCAAAGGGAATCAACAAAGGACTGAACCTCCTACCCAACCTACTGCACCCCCCCCCCCACACACACACACACAGGTCACAACAGATTCTTTGCAGCATCACGCTTCTGATGAAGGAGAGGGGGGGAACCTCATGAGAACAGAATAGAGCAGGCAGGTGCCAGACAAGAAGAACCAGAAATTAACATGGAGATAATAGAAATGGAACAACCCAATCCTATGGCTGAGACAATTGCCCCCACTTCCTAAAGCACAAAGAAAGGAGGGGAAAAAGATGGTTACAAGATGTAGACAAGCATGGCAGCAACCAGTATAAAAGTTCTTAAGATATCTGAAGTAAAACTTTCTAACAGATTTGTATCCCTCCAGAAACATCTTGATATGTCAGTTAATGACTCTGAGGACTCTATAGCCAGCTCTACTCAGCACGATCTGAACTCAGAAAGAGAGTGATAATGAAAGCAGGGAGAAAGGGATGAAGTATAGAGGGAAAAAACAATATTAGAAGGACAAATGAAAAACAGAAAGAGAAGGCTACACCCCCATAGATGAAGCTTAGTACCCAATTCCATACTTACATGCCCTGATGCATACCCTAACCATTTGTTCAGTTAATGCAAACAGCATTAAGAATAGTAGCAAAAGAGGGGCAGTATTTTCTAACCTAAAAACAAGCAAGGCAGATATTCTACTGACACAAGACACACTATATTTGAAACACAAAAAGCAACAAAAGAATGGATTCATGGTGCAGCATATTGGTCAATGGGTTTGGAGGCATGTACAGGAGTAGGGATACTTTTTAAAAACATACAATTTACCTTAATAAAAGTATCAGATTTAGTTCCCAGACGAGCTTTATGTCTAGACATAAAATATCATAATAACTATTACCATATAATAAATATTTTCGCACCACAAAAGAAGACGGACAGAATAGCATTATCTCAACAGGTACAGCCATATTTATTTACATCTCAAAATATAATATGGGGGGGGGACTTCAACTGTGGCCTCTCTCGTTTGGATAAAGGGAAAAACACAGCTACAAAAAAATTTGACCGTGATTCCACAAGCCTAAAAAATGTAATACAAATAGCAGGTCACAAAGATGCCTATTATACAAAGAAAAAAGCAGCTGAACCAACCTTTCAGAAAGGTAAATTAGCAACCAGGATAGACTTTATTTTTTTTAAATCCTACAATACAAATACAAGAGGCCTGGACTAGAGTGACTGAATTTTCAGACCGTAAGGAAATGTACAAAACTATCAGATCACATACTGTATTACAACAGGGAACTGGGTTTTGGAAACTGAACTCCTCTATTTTAGAAAAGGAAAATATTGTATAACAAATTATGTACATTCTTACTATAAAAAAATTGTTTTATGAGATGTACAACAGCCCAGAGATGTGGTGGGAAGACAATAAACATGACATAAAACAGTTAATGCTAATATTAAGCAAACAAATAAGAAATAATGAATATTTTCAACACCCAAAAAAACAGGCAGCAGTTACAGTACTTATCTACCTTAACACAAACTACAAAACATGATTTTACAGAACAGATACAAAATATTAAACAGGAAATTAACAATTACTATGCAAAACAAGCTAATTCATTAAAAAAGCAATACAAGTTTAGGGCCCAAGGGAAAACAGCAAAAATAGACTAGAGAAGAAAGTAATGGCTTATATGTTTGTTTGTTGAATTTTGTTGACCCGGTAAGCCCACTGGGCCTAGAAGTCCCTTTTTCAGGGGTGACCGGGCGGGGGGGGGTACAGATGGTAAGCAATTAAATTTGAACCAGATTAAGCTGTTGGTGGTATTTTAGTGAATGAGGGAAATTTGGCCAGGACACCGGGGAAATTCCCCTACTCTTTTCGATAAGTGCCATGGGATCTTTAACATCCACCTGAACTACCACCATTCCAGGCAGATGGGACCTCGGTTTAACGTCTCATCCGAAAGACGGTACCTCAGAAGTGCAGCACCCCTCTCATGCTGCACTACAGTGTCAGTATTGGGATATTAACCCAAGTGCCAGATGTGGGAACTGAACCCACAGCGCAGTGATCTCCCAGCCTCAGAGGCGAGCATGCTACCTACTGAGCCACTGACACTGCTCATATAAAAGTCACCAATAACAACATTTATAATACCACTGAAAAGATAATAAAGGAGGTAACCAGATATACAAGAGTACTTTTTGGAGAATATAATGAGGTAGACAAAAGAACAACAGGGCAGTTCTTTCAGTCCACAGAAATTCCTCCCTGTCCAGCAGAAATAATCACAAGAATGACAAAGAAAACAGAGCCTATAGAGGTAGAACAGGCAATTGCAAGCCCAGGAAATGGGAAGGCACCAGGGAAGGACGGCCTGACAGCTGAATTCTCCAAACACTTCAGTGCAGATTTAGCTACATATTTAGCAGAGGTCTTTAATACTATACTGCAAGAAGAAGGGATATCTTTGGGCATGGCAGAAGGGATTTTAATTTATCTACATAAGTCAGGGGATAAACAAGACCTTAGAAACTGGAGACCTATCAGCCTGCTGAACAGTGACTTTATCATTTTTACTAAAATTCTAAATTCTAGATTATTAAAAGCCGCAGTCTATTTGATATCTCAAGCACAGTCATGTGCAATACCAGACAGAAGTATGATGGACCAATTAATTTACCTTAGGAACATATTTGAGAATAATAACACATTAGACCCAACAGGATATGTGCGATCCCTAGATCAGCAACACGCATTTGCTAGTGTAAATCATGAATTTCTCTGGCATACTTTAAGACACTATGGGATACCCTGATTAGTTCATAGCTTGTTAAAAGCACTATATAAAACTGCAACAGTTGCTCCTTTAATTAATGGGAAATGTGGGCCACTAATACACATACAAAAGGGGGGTCAGACAAGGCTGCCCAACTAGTCCATTATTATATATTTTCTGCATAGACCCATTGATAAGAACGATTAATTCAAGCTTACAAATACAGCCAGTTAGTATTTTAAAGGAAACACTGCAGTTTAAAGCTTTAGCTTATGTAGACAATGTCTGCATAATGGTTAAAAATGAAGTCTCAGTTTAACACACACTGGCAATCTGTGAGACGTATAGTACAATATCTGGTGCCACACTAAACAGGACTAAATGTCTAGGACAGAAACTGGGGACTCAGTCAGATACACCAGACCAGATACAGGGAACTACCCTCACGAAAGAACCACTAAAAATATTGGACATCCATTTTGGAGGGACTGAAATGGATCATTTCAACTGGGACAAAAAAAAATTGAAATAGGGAAAGGCATGGTGCAAAGGTGGAATAGACAGAAGATGAGCAAGGCCAAGCAAATTTTTCTAATAAAAATGCACTTAATTCCAGTATTTATATATGTAGGCAACATCAGCCCACCCCCAAAGTCAGGGAAGTGACTGTCTTAAGTATTTTTTTCAAGCAGTGTGGGGGAGTCAATTAAACCGCATAAAGAGAAACATACTGTACTTACCTATAAAATTAGGGGGGCAAAATATGATAACCCCATTGTCTCTTTTTACTGCCCATTCCTGACTACTAATATTAAGCCTATTGTACAGCAAAGTGAGAAATACTGGACCCAAATGTCTCTGTCTTTATTTTTCCTTGGAAGAATACATGGAAAAATAACTCCTTAAAAGTAATACAGAAGAATTTTAGGGCACCAGGATACACGAGAGAAGTTTTTGTGAAACTAAAAACTTGGAAAGCCACTGCTAGCATGCAACTAACTAAAACTAAGAAGTTCTGCTATAATCATGTTATAGCTCAAAATTTTACAGAAGTTACATTTCTCAAATGTCCAAAAGATAGCCTGGCTTTTTTTGAAAAATTAGTAGAAGAACAGCGAATTCCCGAAAAATTGAGAGATGTAAACTGGCTCTGCTGCCACGAAAAACTAAATACAAAGGGAAATCAGAAGCATAAACAGTTAGAGGACAGGTATTGTGTCAGACGAAAATGTGTCACAGAAATTGAAACAATAGAACACCTACTTTCTACTTGTAGTTGTATAAACAATTTCTGGGCATATTTGGCTGATATGACAGGGATAGAGTATTTAGCACTGTGTCTTATGTAAACTTAATGTATGGTTATTTTAATAATCACTGGGGTAAATGGGAAAAAAGCACATTAAATGTCATATTTGCTACCATTAAATGGTATGTGTGGAATGCAAGGAACATTTACACTTTGCAACAAAAATACATGAACTATATTGAATTATTTTGATAAACATTACATGAATTGAAAGAAATATATTTACTTGAAGCAAGACAGGTTACTATACAACAGCTAAATAAAAGCTGGAGAAATTTGCCATGGATTACAGACACAGATGTACCTATTACCTGAAAGATTAGAATAAGTAAACCCATTTTTTTTTTGTAAATAATGTAATATATGAAGGAAAATATAACGTTAAGTGATAAGTTCATAGTTTGTATATATTGTATGATTGTTTTTCTTTTATGATTCTGTATGATGATTTACTTATTTTCAATAAAAACAAATTCCCCTATTTTTTCCGAGAAGTGCCATATGATCTTTGACATCCACCAGAACCGGCAGATGGGACCTCGGTTTAACATCTCATCAGAATACCATGAGTGAACAGTGACATTTTTCAAAAAGATAGAATGTGGCCAATTGGCATTGTGCTGCCATAGAGAACATTTAAAAACACAGCATAGTATAAAAAGCATCAATACATACATTAGCACCAAATAAGTGCTGTACTAGAAATCTAATGCATTTAAGCAAGATAAATTATCCAACAAATACAGGAAATGTTCAATGAAATGTCAGATTCATAGTATTAATGTTTAGAGGCCAATTGGCTACATATAAAAAATATATGTTAGAGACATCATATGGCCCAACTTATTCAAACAGTGCTATACTATTCTCCCAGAGAAATAAGAGCTAGAGTTGTTGTATTGCACACATTATTATTCTCATCATGTTGAACAAAGAGATAAGTAGATCTGCCTTACAGGTGATCACACCATTATTTATTCAAATTATTCCAAACTTCATATATTAATAAAAATGTAGTGTAAAAAAGGAGAGAGAAAAATAAGTTGGGAGAAGAAGGAAAGGAACAGAAGAGGGAGAGAAAGAAAAGACATTTGCCCCATGGGAAAATAAATTTGGTGCAAACAAATAAGAAAGCATCATGCCAAACACAGTTTGCATTAAACTGTCAGGAAAGAGGTGGCTTTGCAGCATTGCAGTCTTATAGGAGAGTAAGCTGCTTACATATAAACACTAAGATCCAATTCTCTATTCAGACATCTCAGGAATAGTGAGTTTAATGTAAAAATCCATTTGGATTCTTTTTGTAACAGGATTTGCTTTCTGTCGCCCTTCCTAGGAGGAGACTTCACATGTTCAATGATGGCAAATCTAAGGCATCACTGTGATGCCAACTCATAAAATATACAGCCAGTGCAGATTCAATGCTGTTATTATGAATGTCTCTCAGATGCTCTAAGAACCTCTCTTTTGCCTGTCTGATTGTTCCTCCTACGTATAACAACTTGCAAGAACATTGTGCCACATAAATGATATAGTTGGTTGAACAGTTTACAAACACTCTGATCTTAACCTTCAAATCCTTATTGGGGTCTATGAAACATTTTTCTTGCACTACATGTCTGCAAGCCATGCAGTCGGCACACTGGAAACAACCCATCGGTATCTGAGGTAGTCAAGTCGTGTGTCGTAGTTTATCTGGGACATAATGGCTATGACAAATCAAATCTCCTATGTTTTTCTCTTTGCTATAGGTAATAAGAGGGGTAGTTGCAAATAAATCTGGTACATTACAGGTTAAGTAAGAGCTTACTGCAGAGTAAGACTGTGGAGAAAAGAAATACAGAGATGGATCAAGTAATAAAGATGAAGATGAAGATGGCATGCCTTTATTACAACAATAAAGAAACAAATAGAACTAAGGGCCCTAGCCACAACACTGTTTCTAGCATTCTGTGTATATGGATAGGACCTTAACTCTCTTGCCTCTTAGTCTCTGTTCTGAAAAGCATAAAGAATGCAGTACACATAGACCTCCATATTTAAATTACATATTATTTCTTTAATGCCTTCTATATCACTGAATCTTGTGGCACTATTAGTATTTTTTTAAAATTTTAAGTATATGTATTAAGTATATGTATTTCTAAATGGATCTCCCCCTTTTCTGAAAATAAAATTAACAGTGTTGAACTTTTTTTCTTTTCTTTTTCATATGTGACAGTGTTACAGTGAATTTATATTGTTACTTTGAATTTAATGTTTGGGCATTTCTGAACTCTAATTCTGCCCACACCCATGCTCCACTCCCATTAACTCCACCAAACTGAATGCCAAAGCACCGTCAAGCTCCCCATTCCCGACAGGCACTGCACAGAACAAGTAAGGATTCAGGTCCTGTTTCATAAAAGACTTGACTTCTCTCTATATGTTGCTATAAAACCTTAACAATGCATTAACATAGTTTTTTTACTATGAATGTCCTTACTTTTTTTGAAAAGTAGTCATTACTTGCTTCTCACAGAGCCCTTTAAGCCCTGTGCAGAGCAGTATCTGAGTCCTAACTTGTTTCACGCAGAGCACTTTGGGTCCTGCACAAAGCAGGATCTGACTCCTAACTTGCTTTGTGCAGAGCCATATGGGTTCTGCTTAAAGCAGGAGCTGATCCTCACTTGCGTCACACAAGATCTGCTAGGCCCTGTGAAAAGCAGAACATGCCTTTATGCTCTGCGTGAAACAGGACCTCACTCCTAACTTGCTTCGCACAGGGTTCTTTGGGATTGGGATCTGGACTGTGCTTTGGCATTCAGTTCCGTGGAGTTTATGGGGGTGGTACATGGGCAGAGTTAAGGTTCAAAATTCCCTAACATTAGATTTCATTACTTTTTTAATATTTAAGTTTTTATTGAGTGAATAGATGGAAACAGTCCAACACAGTTACACGAGTTATGCAGTAAATTTACAAAAACAGATTATAAGCATATAGGTATACCATTAGTAACTATTACAGATCCCAATCCACTGAATTAGAAGGAAGCAAATAACAGAGAGCAGAAAACAAAGATATTCTTCCAATGCCACTATGAAAACAAACTGAAATTAAATTAAGGTAAAGTAAATTAAATCAAATTAAAATAGGGGGCCACCCACCTCTCCACAGCAGCAGCATCCCATCCTATTCTGCACTATGATGGCTATTCTCCATGTTGTGGGTCTGCCATACAAATGGCATGAAAGTGACATGCATGGGGCATGTCCAAGGCATAGCATTCACCAATGAGGTCTTGCACCAGGGCATGCACAAGGTTGTCGCTAATGATGTGCGGAGTGCTGTGGAGGGGTGGGGCCAGGCTGTTGGTTAACTAGGATCTGCAGCTTATCCAATAGATAGGGAAACAGGAAGACTAGATGGGACAAGTGGTCCTTATCTGCTACAAAAGTCTATGTTTCTGTTTCCATGTCACGTACCCAGCACTGGTTCTGTCTGATGTCATGGTTGCCTCTGGCCCACAGCGGTGTGGCCCTTTCCGCTTGGTGGTGTGGGGGCTTCACACAGCATCGCTACTCTGCGGTGTGGGCCACAGCGGGTCGCCACTGTGGGCATGTCTGTACAGCAATCCTGTCCATCTGTTCCCACACATGCAGTTGTCTATGTCTGACCTATCAGGGCAACCAGCCGCGGTCCGCTTCTGTCATAATGGCATTGGTGAATGTGCATGGGACGTCACCGTGGCCTCTACTACATGGCCCCGCCCCTCTGCCTGTGCATGGTAGGTGAGGCATGGAGGCCTTTCTGCGCCTGCATCATGCGTCATTGTGTGCCATTCCTGCATGCCACTTGGGCGGGTGCATGCTGTTGTCGGCACAATTCTGGGGCTGTGCCCTGCTTATGCCCCCTTCGCACCATGGAGAATAGCTGCCATTGTGCATATCATGGGACGACTTCTGTATCTACCAATGCCATACACCACACCCTGCATTGCCATCTAATTGTAAATTGTTCAAGCCTATCATGTAATCCTGCAGTTAACCATTCCATTTCATAAATATCCAATACTATCTTATACCACTCCATGATCGTGGGGATCTTGGAGGACATCCAGTGCATTGTTATTGCCTTTTTGGCTGCCATTAATTATAGTGGTAGCAACTACAAAGTGTTTTTAACTACAGAAAATAATCCTTAGGAAGGATCAACAACAAAACTAGTTCAACTGTTAGGTCTATTGGTTCACCCACTAAATCTTCCAATTCTTTTAAAATATCTTGCCAATATGATCCAATAACAGGGCAAGACCAGACCACATGACCCTGATCTGCCAGGTTATTCCACAACCTCCAACAGACCCCATATGATTGAGGCATGTATTTACTGTAACTAAGACCGCTGGGGTGTGAAAGTATCAAAAGAAACACTTCCAGGTATATTCCTCCAAGTATTAGAAACAATTATTTTACTGCAGGGATTGCATATTTCAACCAGGAGTCAAATGGCACTGATAGATGTAGATCTTTATTCAACTAACCAGGATGGATTGTGCAATCACCTAATTGTTTCTGTAAAGCTGTGTAAATGTGGCCTATAAGATAGTCCCATAGCTGAATGCTTTGAGCACCTAATATCACTTCTGCCAGAGAACAGACAGAACACCAGGAGGAAGGAGCTACTGGTATAACTAAAACTTCTCTACTGGGACTAAATTGCCCTCCTTCCCTCCCCTCCACCCTAAACCAGTTCTACTTTTATAGGCACAGGATTTAACTGACAACATGAACTTCTTGTTTGGGAGCAGGAAGTGATTGATCACAGAGCCACAGAAGACTCACCATCCTAGAAGGGCAAGAGTAGCTCTCCATCCCCCAGCTGCTGGAGGTCTGACTCTGAGCAAGTAAGGCGACTACTGAGGAATATAGGAACTTCTTGTCTTAGAACAGGAAGATCAGGAGCTAAAAGGGCACAGAGGCAGTAAGTAAGTAGGGGAATAAAAAAAGAAAGAAAATAAACAAACAAAGGGAAGAGTAAGTATTCCAAACAACAGTTAGGGGGCCAGAAAAAAGACATGATGGGAGTGGTGCAGTGCAGTGGCTGTGGAGAAGCAGTCTTCCAGAAGACGTTCTGGGGGATGCAGTGTTGTCCCATCTGCAGGCACCTCTCTGGGCTGAGGGAGGAGGTAGCTCATCTCCAGGCTGAGTTGGCCAGGATTTGTGGGACCTCCTCTCCCACCCAGGGGCCACCAGAGTCACTGCCGTTGCCTCAGAGGCTGCCAAGAAAGAGAAGCGGTTGGACCACAGTGGGCTCAGGGATGGTGAGGGTGGTGGAACAGAGGTGCATCCCTCCAGTTGTACCTCTCCACAATTTCTATGCCATTCTGGAAAAGTGTGGTTCCTCTATGGAGGCACCCACAGTGGAGACCAAGGAGGATGCTGGGAACCTCCATAAAGGAGACCCACAGGAGGGTGGCATGGGACCACACAGGGGAAGGAAGCAACTCCTGGTGGGGGACTCCATTGTTAGGAAGGTAGAACTTGGGGAGGAAGGGGAGAAGGAGGTAAGGTGCCTGCCTGATGCCATGGCTTGGAGAGACAGGGAGCGAATCCTCAGGATCACAGGATCAGCTGCACAGGGGAGGGAGCTGGATGTCATTGTCCACCTAGGGACAAATGATCTGGCTAAGAAAGGGATCAGAGCAGTGCAAGAAGCATTTGTGGAGATGGGGAGGGGCCTTAGACAAATAGCACACACGGTAACTTTCTCAGAGGTGCTGCTTGTCTATGGCACAGATGAACTAGGATGTCCACACCATGGGATTCAATCAGTGGTTGAAAAACTGGTGCAGAGTCATGGATCTGGCTACACTGGGGACTAGGGGTCCACCTGGATGGATGCAGGCCTATACTGGCATGATGGGCTGCATCTGTCCAGGAGGGGAACCAGGATCCTAGATGATAGGTTTAAATACTTCATTGGCAAGCATTTAAACTAGCTAAGGGGGAGGCACTGGAAAGGAGCAGGGAAATCCTAGCCCCCCCAAAAAATCAGGGTACTAAGTGAGGTAGACACCAACATAGAGATGTCAATAGGGAGAAGCGCAGGGGTAAATGGAGAAAATGACAAACACAATAAGGACAGGGATGGGGCAAAAAGGGGTAAGGTCTTCAAGAAATGGAGGGTAATGAGTATCAACGCTCATAGTCTGGGCAACAAGCTCCCTGAGCTGTTGGCCTTGATGGAAGAGGGATGCCTGGATATCATAGCAGTCACAGAAACATGGTACACAGAGAACCATGACTGGGATGTTAACATACCAGGGTACATAACCTACAGGAGAGACAGGGAGGGGACGGGGGAGGAGTAGCTCTCTATGTAAGGGAAGGGATAAAAGCAACTGAACAAAAGAGTAAACAGGGAGGAGAGGAGGCACTGTGAGTCACCTTAGAGACTGGAAATGGCACCACAATCCGCACAGGGGTTGTATACAGACCCCCATGTCAGGGGGAGGGAATAGACAAGGATATGATAGAAGGCATACTTAGGATGGCAGAGAAAGGGGAGATACTGTTGATGGAGGACCTTAATATGCCAGATGTTAACTGAAGCACCTTTGCTGCAGCCACATCCAAAAGCAGGGCCATTCTTGATGCCCTTCAGGTGGCATGCTTCAGACAGCTAGTTTAGGAACCTACTCATGAGGGAGCAATCTTAGACATCATACTCTCAAATGGGGACAGTGAGAGGATCTCAGATCTAGAAGTGGGTAGCCATTTGGGAACAAGTGACTACCAAACAGTGTGGCTCACGATAAACTCAGCTACTGAGTCAAGCCACACAAAAGTGAGGGTTCTGGATTTCAGGATGTGTGACTTTGGCAAGATGGGACAGTGTCTTAGAAAAGCACTAGCAAACACGCTAGAAGGAGGCGTGGAGCAACAATGGAGAAATATCAAAACTGCCATCACAGAGGCAACAAGCCTTTGTGCGAAGCAAATAAATAAATAAAAATGAAAGAAAAAGCCACTATGGTTCTCCAAAGAAGTGGCGGTGAAGGTTAGGGAGAAAAAGATAGCATTTAGGAAGTATAAGGAAACACAGAAGGAGCAGGACAAAGAACTGTACCAGTTAAGGCAGAAGGAAGCAGGGAGGGTAGTCAGAATAGCAAAGGCACAAACCGAGGAAAAGATAGCCAACTCAGTTAAGAAGGGGGATAAAACCTTTTATAGGTATATCAGGAGCGAGAAAGACAAAGGGAGGGATAGTGAGGCTGAATAGAATGGATGGTGGGTGGGCAGAGAGTGACAGTGAAAAGCAGGGATACTGAATGAATACTTCTGTTCAGTATTCACAAAAGAGGAAGTGGAGGTGGTGCCTAATCCAATTAACAGAAGCACTCTGGAGAGGGGGTTGATCCCAGTCCTTTCACAGAAGAAAGGGTTCTGAAAGAACTCCTAAAACTGAAGGTGGACAAAAGCAATGGGGCCAGATGGAATTCACCCAAATTCTAAAAGAATTAAAGAGAGACTAGTGACACCACTGACTACCCTTTATAACAAATCATGGGAGGATGGTGTGGTACCTGAGGACTGGAAGAAGGTTGATGTGATTCCTTCATAAAAGTGGGACCAATAGAAGCAGGAAACTACAGACCTGTCAGTTTGACCTCTGTGGTAGGAAAATGATGGAATCACTTCTGAAGGAAAGAATTGTTGAGTACCCAGAGGCCAGTGGGGCACAGGACCCAAGGCAGCATGGATTCACAGTGGGAAGGTCATGTCAGACGAATCTAATTGATTTCTTTGACTGGGTGACCAAAGTAGTAGACCAGGGAGGGGCTATGGACATGGCCTACCTAGACTTTAGCAAGGCATTTGACACAGTCCCACACACAAGATTAGTAGTCAAATTAACCAGCCTTGGAGTGGGTCCCAAGGTGGTAGCCTGGGTAAAACATTGGCTGAGCAACAGGACACAGAAGGTAATTGTAAATGGAGTCCACTCTGAAGAAAGAGGGGTTACTAGTGGGGTACTGCAGGGTTCAGTACTGGGTCCAGTCCTTTTTAATGTCTTTATAAGTGACATTGCAGAGGACTGAAGGAAAAGTATGCCTCTTGCAGATGACACAAAGATCTGCAACAGGGTTGATATACAAGGAGGCGTGGAAAGGATGAGAAGGGACTTGGCAAGGTTGGAGAATGGTCAAGTATGGCAGCTTGGATTCAATGCAAAGAAGTGCAAAGTAATGCACCTGGGAAACAAAACCCTGGGAAGATTACACAATGGGGGTAGTAACAACAACAAAATGGAAAGAGACCTGGGGGTAATCATATCAGATGACCTTAGGGTTGACAAGCAATGTGAGAAGGCAGTAGGGAGGGCTGGGGGATACTGGAATGTATAGGAGAGGCATCACCAGCAGAAAACAGGAAGTTGTTATCCCCTGTACAGACAGTTGGTGAGACCCCATCTGAGTACTGCATCCAGTTCTGGAGACCCCATCTCCATAAGGACATAGACAGGATGGAGGCAGTTCAGAGAGGGCAACTAAAATGGTGCAGGGTCTGCAGAGAAGCCATATGAGGAGAGGCTAAAGGAGCTTAATATGTATACCCTTGAGGAAAGGAGGGAGGTTGGACATGATAGAAATGTTTAAGTACCTCAGTGGAATCAACAAAGTCAAGAGGTAGCATCTTTCAGAAAAAGAGCTGTGCAAGAACAAGGGGACACAATTTGAAGATAGAGGGGGGATGGCTCAGGGGCAATGTGAGGAAGTATTTTTTCACAGAGAGGGTGGTGGATGCATGGAACAGCCTTCCTGAGGAGGTTGTGGGGTCTAAAACTGTGGGAGAATTCAAGAATGCATGGGACAGACATAAGGCAATTTTTTGTGGGGGTAGGAAGAAATAGGCTGTTGGTTAAATAGGATCTGCAGCTTATCCTCTTGGTAAGGAAATGGGCAGACTAGGTGGGCCAAGTGGTCCTTATCTGCCGTCAAAGTCTATGTTTCTATGTTTCACTGCATTGTTAGTAATAGCGGAAGAGGTTCTGGTAGCTGTGTGTATTTCTGTTGTTTATGTAATATATAAGTCTGAACCTGTAAATATCTACAATGTTCCCAACCGGTTAGACCCGTGATGCACAACCTCTTTTTGTGGAGGGCCAGACTGAAGACTTAAGTCAAGGCTGAGGGCCAAGGGCCACTGGCCGAGAGCTACTGTAAAATGGTCTGAGGCGACAAATGTCCAGCAAGACATTATTAAATGTATACATAAAACAAATCAAAACATTCATTTATCTATTGATTTGTTTATTTATCAACATGTTACTGAAACTAAAAACAACAAAAAAAAACAAAGACTGCAAGTGGAAACTGCAAAAAGAAGCAGGGAAGGAAGTCAGAATAGCAAAGGCCCAAACCGAGGAAAAGATAGCCAACTCTGTTAAGAAGGGATAAGACCTTTTATAGGTACATTAGGGAGCAAAGAAAGACCAAGGGAGGGATACTGAGGCATAATAAAGGGGAGGGAATGTGAGCAAAGGGTGACAGTGAAAAAGCAGGGATACTGAACAAATATTTCTGCTCAGTATTCACAAAGGAAGGGGAGGAAGAAGTATCTAAACCAAACAAGAGAAACACTCTGGAGATGGGGGTCGAAACCAGTCCATTTACAGAAGAAAGGGTTCTGAAAGAACTAGTAAAATTGAAGGTGGACAAAGCAATGGGGCCTGATGGGATTCACCCAAGAATTCTAAAAGAACTAAGAGTAGAACTAGTGACACCGCTGACTACTCTCTTTAACAAATCATGGGAGGATGGGGTGGTACCTGAGGACTGGAGAAGGGTGGATGTGATTCCTCTTTACAAAAGTGGGAGCAAGGCAGAGGCAGGAAACTACGGACCAGTTAGTTTGACCTCAGTGGTAGGGAAAATGATGGAATCACTTCTGAAGGAAAGAATTGTTGAGTACCTAGAGGCCAGTGGGACACAGGACCAAAGGCAGCATGGATTCATAGCGGGAAGGCTGTGTCAGATGAAACTAATAGATTTCTTTGACTGGGTGACCAAAGTAGTAGACCAGGGAGGGACTGTGGACATGGTCAGCCTAGATGTTAGCAAGGCATTTGATACAGTCCCACACAAAAGATTAATAAACAAGTTAGCCAGCCTTGGAGTGGGTCCCAAGGCAGTAGCCTGGATAAAAAAATTGGCTGGACAATAGGACGCAAAGGGTAGTAGTAAACAGAGTCCACAGTGAAGAAAGGAAGGTTACTAGCGGGGTACCGCAGGGTTCAGTACTGGGACCAGTCCTTGTTAATGTTTTTATAAGTGACATTGCAGAGGAACTGGATGGAAAAATATATCGTTTTGCAGATGATATAAAGATCTGCAACAGGGTTGATACACAAGATGGAGTGGAAAGGGTGGGAAGGGACTTGGCAAGGTTGGAGGAATGGTCAAATGTATGGCAGCTTAGATTCAATGCAAAGAAGTGCAAGGTAATGCACCTGGAAAATAAAAACCCAGGGAAAGAGTACACAATGGGAGTGAGATACTGACAACAATAAAAATGGAAAGGGAACTGGGGGTAATTATATCGGATGACCTAATGGTGGGCAAGCAATGTGAGAAGGCAATAAGGGAGGCTGGGGGGTTACTGGGATGTATAGGGAGAGGCATTAACAGTAGAAAACAAGAAGTTGTTATCCCTCTGTACAGACAGTTGGTGAGACCCCATCTGGAGTACTGTGCGCAGTTCTGGAGACCTCATCTCCGCAAAGAGATAGACAGAGTGGAGGCTGTCTAGAGGAGGGCAACCAAAATGGTGCAGGGTCTGCACCAGAAGACATATGAAAAGAGAGACTGAAGGAGCTTAATATGTATACCCTTGAGGGGGGACATGATAGAAACTTTCAAGTACCTCAGTGGAATCAACAAAGTCCAACAGGGTAGTATCTTTCAGAAAAAGAGATGTGCAAGAACAAGGGGGCACAATTTGAAGATAGAGGGGGGACAGCTCAGAGGTAATATGAGTAAGTATTTTTTCATGGAGAGGATTGTGGATGCACGGAATAGCCTTTCTGAGGAGGTCGTGGAGTCAAGAACAGTGGGGGAATTCAAGAATGCATGGGCCAGACATAAGGCAGTCCTAGTGGGGGCTAGGAGGAAGTAGGCTGTTGGTTAACTAGGATCTGCAGCTTATCTGTTAGGTAGAAAAATGGGCAGACGAGGTGGGCCAAGTGGTCCTTATCTGCCATCAAATTCTATGTTTCTGCGTTTCCGTTTTATGAGGATGTAACTTAAGCCAAGCTGTCTCTTCAAATTACTTCAGAATAGACCATGCCACTGGGATTGACACCTCGGGGCCAAAAAACTGTCAAGAGAACATCATCCACAAAAAGGGACACTTAAGGGATGTTTGTCCTAAAGGGACCCTTCAATCTGAGGTGCATTTCTCAATGCCATGCCATGGCTAGAGGCTCCATATATAGAGCAAACAGGAGAGGGGAAACAGACCCCCCATCCTCTTCCTAATATTGCCGAGGAAAAGAATGTTCCTAGATTTCCTTGTGCATTAATGTAAATGAATTTACTGTTTTTTTTAGATAGCCACAGTACCTTAGCATATGCATTTTGCAGGGCTCCCAGGGCCAAGCACGAAGCATACGCTTTCAAACATGGCACTGTATGAAGCATAAGGTCACTTGTAACTGCCTGCTGTGAAGCAGCAACATGCACTGCATCAGACCTATGGCTTGTGTCATGAAACAGCTGCAGAATGACACGGTGTGCTAGACCATACATACACACATATGTACATATGAAGAAGCCAACAGAATAAGGCAATTTGATCTATCTAGTCTGCTCATATTGCAGGGTCCACAGCTTAAGCTACTGACCTTGTTACTCTCACTTCTCCTCCCATCCTTTCCATCCACCCTTCCCATTACCCTTATTTACCCCTTAAGTCTATCTGTTGACCTCCTCCTCCCAGAGTCGTTGGGCCTGCAGACCCACCTACCCCACCTCAGTAGTTGAAATTAAGTTAATGGGTTATGTAACCCCACCACCCGAGTTTGTCCCTGAGTACCCTCGAGCCATCCTTACTGAGGTGTAGACTGGTGCATAAAATCTTTTACTTGACCAGGTCTCCCTCCAGTCCCCAGTTCAGATGAACCCTTCCTCCACGCACCATCCCCTCAGCCAGACATTGAATTCCTCTATCTTCTTCTTCCTGACCATGCTGGCCCTTGGCACTGATAACACCTCTGAGAATGTCACTGATCTTATTCCTTCCCTGCAGGTCTCCCCAATACCCTGAATATATCTTGTGCTACCTCCACCTCCTCCCCAGCTAGGTCATTTGTACCTGGGTGTATAACTAGGTTTGGTTCCCCCAACCCCCTTACTATTTCCCTGATTCTTGGGCACACCTTCCCAGCTGTCATCCCAAGTATGCTAACCACCTTTCTTGCATTTGGGTTCCCCTTCCTTCCCCAGTGAATACCATTAGTTATGGAGTTCCCTAGGATTACCACCCTTCTGTCCCCTCCATCCATGTCTCCCTTTCTTCCTTGCTCGACTGCCATATGAGCTGCTTCACCATCTAATTGCTTCCCCTCTGCCCTGGTTAACATCCCACCACAGCCTCTATTAACATCTCACCGTAGCCTCTACTAATTCCTCCAACTATTTCACCATTCCCCAATCTGCCCTTCCCTTTCTGGCTAGCTATACTTGCCTCTACTTTCTCTCTCTCTCTTCCTCCTGCCCTATCATCTCCCTCTCCCACCCTCTGCTGCACTTTGCCTACTTCTTCTTCCCTGCCCACCTTGACTACCCTGCAGAGTCCCACCTCCCCATCTCCTTTTCTTCTACCTCGACCTCGTTGCCTTAACCCGACCTCTGTTGGCCTGAAGCAGCCCTCCCATTTGGTTGCTCAACACGTGCATCTGGTCATAATTTTATCATTTTGTGCCATTTCTGACCCATATTTGCTGGGTGGTGAAGTTGATACCCAACCTCATGACCCCATAAGTAGCACATTGTTAATATCACCCAAAATGTGTTTTGGGGTGAAAACACATTCCAGGTCAGCTTTACCAGGTACCATTTATGTGTTCATGGGTTGGGGTGGCAACTTGCCAACCCTGAATATTTAGGTTCAAAATGAGCAAAAATAAAAAAAAGTTATGAGTAAAATAAAATTAAAAACTGTTAAATAAACTAAGTCCATAAACGTGCATTCTGCGCACGTGACTGAACTTTAGTTTCTTTTCCACTTTGTAATTCTTTTAGCCATAACCTGACCTTTTTGTGGTAATTTTGGCCACAAATTTTAAAAGTGACTAAGTCAGCACCTGAACTCACAACCACATACAGTAAGTGGAAGCTTGTAACTAGTACCCGAAATGTGTTTTTGGGAACCCCCAAAACACATCTTGGGGTGTATTAACAAGGTACCACTTACGTGGTCATGAGTTGGCATGGCAACTTGGCCACCATACAGCTTTGGGGGTAGATGCAGGGAAAAAAATGACCAGGTTATGGCAAAAAGGAAAAAAGTAGGAAAATAAAACAACCTAAGTCCAGCAAATTGTAGGACGTAGTTTGTTTTTCTTCACTTTTTTCTGCATTGCAGGTAGATGAGCATGTTGAGGGTCCTTGGATAATCGATGCTGAGGTACATTGAGGAGCCACAACAAGGATCCAAGGTGGCTGCTGATGGCGGGGGGACTTGTGTGAGTGGTAGAGGGTGATGAGTTTAACTAATATAGAGGGTGACCAAGCAGGAGAGGGCACCAGCAGTGGGATTTGGCACCACTGTCCGTCTTAAAAACATAGAATGTCAATGATCAAGAGAGAGAGGGTACCAGCAGCAGGACTGGGGAGTCACTGTTGGCATAAAATAATACATTTCACAATATAGGATGGGGGACCAGCAGTAGGGATTCAATGAATGCCACTTTTATTAAACACTGTTAAACACTGAATCAAGCAGTGGGAGGAAGGGGGCACCTGTGGTGGGACAGGGCACCCACTGCCTGTGCCAATTTTATTGAATCAGATGATTGGGAGAGAGGGAGGGATCCAAGGGCAGGTTTGAGAACCCAGCACTGCTGCAGAAAGCATCACGGCAGGAGGTAGGAGGATCCAGAGTGGGCTTGAGTACCCACTGTCAGTAAGCAATTTAATCAGCTGGGTCAAAAGCAGATGGAACTGGTGGAGGGATTGAGTACCCACTGATTGGTAAACATAAAACAGCTGTTTTTTTGTTGTGGGATACAAATACTGAATTGGGCACTGATGAAATCAATCAACTGGGTTGGAAAGGTTGTTGCCCCAAACTGTTGGTGTGAGGAGTTTCGGCTCACATCAACAGTTTCATGTGACAACACTGTGAGAACACCACTGGTTGTGAAAAATACCTTGTGAATAGAATATTGCGAAAATGTTCTGCACTTGCATGACAATAGTATTTTCTTTCTTAAATAATTTAAAAACTATACATTTTTCGGTATCACAACCTTTCAAAGGCACCTCACTGGGTCTAACTGTGATGAACCTGACAGTTTCAGGTTTCAACTGTCAGTCATTTTTGAGCTACAGCTGAGCAAATACACAGGTCTTTAAAAATGCTCTGTTTATGTATTTTCCATTTTCTACAACTTTCAAACTCCTGAACTGATCATTACCAAATTTTCAGGATCTGGATGTCCTGGACCCTGGAACATGCAGGGCAAGTTTCAGGATATTCTATCCTCGTACTGCTGTGTTTTTTAAGGTGTGAAAATAGGGAGTTAAACATAGAAAATAATTTGTAAACCTAACTATAGGGGCACAGAGGATTTGGATAAGGCACTTGGAGAAGGAATCAGTATATATCAAACAACGTTATTTGCAGTGTGACAGGCTCAAATGGGACATTGGATTTATGATATAACAATGCCAACCCCCCCCCACACACACACACACTTACACTCTGTGCATCTCAGATTTATACTATTCTGTGTTCCTATCAGGATATCTTTTAAATTAAACTTCAAGGTATCCATTCAGCCTCTCTTATAAATACATTAGCACTTCCTGCTAGTCATCCCCCCAAAGCTATCGACCTGTTCCTATTCATTTCCCACCCACCTTTCTGTTAGGTTCTTCTCATCCTTCCTTGTAAGCTTTTTCACTATCCTGTCATAAATTATTTTGAAACAATGAATCACAGTGTACATAAATGTTGCTTATTTTGCTTAGATTGCTATGCACCTGAGGACGAGACATGTGGGGCCCTGATTGCTGTGTACTATACCATCTTTGTTTAAGACATATGTTTGTCCAATAAAAGGTATCAAACTACCCAGAGACTCCTATAAGGCACTTGCTGAAGACATCATCAGGATGGCATATTTGGGAGGGGGGTTGCTAGTTGGTGACTTCAGTCTGCCAGATGTGAACTGGAGCCTTCCAGCTGCAGCTTCGGCAAGCAACAGAGCCATCCTTGACTCCCTACAAGGGGCTTTTCTTAAGCAACTAGTCAACAAACCCACTAGGCATAGGGCAGTATTGTACCTGGTGCTTAGAAACAGGGACAGCACTGCAGACATCACAGTAGGCAGTCCCCTAGGTACCAGTGATCATTGTTCAGTGTGGTTTAACATGAAGATGAGAGCAGTGGCAAACCACATGAGGATGAGGGTCCTGGACTTTAGGAGGATGGATTTTAAAGAAATAGGAGACTGCCTGAGAAACTGCCTTGGGGGGTATAACCAGGGATAGGTAGAGGAACAGTGGGGAAAAATAAGGGTGGTTTTGTGAAGTAAAATTCTTAGGACCCCAGTTATTTTTCGGAAAAGAGCCATAAAGGTTGTTTTATGTAAAACGGTTCTTTATTTATTTTCAAAAAATTACCTGATGTTTTGCTTCTGTTAAAGACGCTTTTTCAAAGGACCTGGTTAATTTCTGTAATTTAAAGAAAAATCATATAAGGGTACATTTTATAGATCCTTCTTAATTATATGCATGTATATAATAATGTCTTAATAAACATAATGAATTTACCCTAAATGTTCTGCAAACAGAAATCTTTTTGATTCTGCTTTAAAGAACTGGGGTCCTAAGAACTTTACTTCATAAAATATTTCAAGCACCTCCAAGACCCGCCACTACAAGATAACCATTTCCCTTGGACCAATAAACATTTTCAAAAGTAAGGTAGAGCATACTAAAGGCTACCAGCCTCTGTGCAAAGGGAGTGAGTAAAAGCAAAAGGAAAAAGTGGCCATCATGGTACTCTAGGGAAGTAGCCACAGTTGTGAAGGAAAAAAGGATGTCATTCAGGAGGTATAAAGAAACACAGAGGGAGGAAGACAGGGAGGTGTACCAGACAAAACAAAACAAAGGGAAGCAAGTAAGGCAGTGAGGGGGGCAAAGGTGCAGACAATGGAAAGGATAGCCAAAGGTATAGCAAATGAGGGTAAGATTTTTTTCAGGTACATAAGTTAGAAGAGATAAACAAGAGGAGGGTCAGTGAGGATAAGAAGGGCAATGGGGGGAGACTGCACAGAAGGGGACCAAGAAAAAGCTGCCGTCCTGAACAGGTACTTCTGCTCAGTCTTCACAGTGGGGGGAGGTGGGACTGATCACCAGGGAGCAGCAGGAACAGAAGGAGGGGGGAGGTGGACACAAGTCCATTTTCAGAAGAAAGAGTCCTGAAGGGACTTGCAGCTCTGAACGTGGACAGGGCTAGGGGGCTGGAAGGGTGCACCCAAGGGTACTTAAAGAACTCATGGAGGTACTGACTGCCACATTAATAGCCTTATTCAACAGCTAACTGGAATGGGGCATGGTTCCAAAGGATTGGAGGAGAGCAGACATGACCCATCCCCATAACAGCAGAAGCAGGGAAGATGCTAGCAACTATAACCCAGTGAGTCTCACTTCAATGGTGGGGATATTAATGGAAACACTGCTCAAGGAAAGGTTGGTAAAGTATTTTGAATCCAATGGGCTGCAAGACCAAAGGCAGTATGGATTCATGAAGGGTGGGGATGTCATGCCAGATGAACCTGATTGATTTCTTTGACTGGTTGACCAGTGAAAAAGATTGGGGGGACACTGGACATGAGCTATCTGGACTTTAGCAAGACCTCAACACTGTGCCATACAGGAGACTGATTAAAAAATTGAGCAGCCTAGGGTTGGGATCCAAAATGGTGAATTGGGTTAGAAACTGATTAATGGATAGTTGGCAGAGGGTTGTGGTTAATGGTACTCACTGTATTGATGGAAGAGTGACCAGCAGTGTGCCACAGGGCTCAGTACTGGGACCAGTTCTCGTCAATGTCTTCATAAGTGACATTGCAGATGAACTGGAAGGGAAAATATACCTTTTTGCAGATTATACGAAAATCTGTAATAGGGTAGACAATCCAATCAGGAGGGGATGAGAAGAATATGTACAGGTCCTGGGAAACTAGAGGAGTGGTCAAGAATATTGCAGTTAGGGTTCAATGCTAGAAAATGCAATATCATGAACCTAGGGCATAGGAACCCAGAATCTGAGTATAGGATGGGGGAGCAGGAAAGGGACCTTGGGGTTATCACATCTGATGAGCTCAAAGTGGCAGGACAGTGTGACAAAGCAGTGGGCCAGGCCAGTGTGATGTTGGGATGCATTAGGGGAATTATCTCCAGCAGGAGGAGGGAGGAAGTGTTGCCAGGTATTGCTCACTAGTGAGATCCCACCTGGAGTATTGTGTCCAGCTCTGGAGGCCATACACCTCAGAAAGGACATAGACAGGGTGGAGGCAGTCCAGAGGAGGACAACTAAAATGGTGTAGAGGTTGCACCACAAGCCCTATGAGGAGAAACTGAGGAATCTCAACATGTACAATTTGGAGGAGGGGAGAGTGAGAAGGGCATGATAGAGACCTACAAGTACCACATGGGAGTGAACAGGGTGCAGGAGGGAAGTCTCTTTCAAATGAGGAAGAGTACCAGGATCAGAGGGCATGCAACGAAACTGGGGGGTGGGAGAAGTTTAAGAGGGATGTGAGGAAATGCTACTTAACAGAAAGAGTGGTAGATACCTGCGGTAGACTGTCAGTGGAAGTGGTGGAGGCAAAAATAGTAGGGGGCTTCAAGCATGCATGGGATAGACATAGGGGAATAGTAGTAAATAGGCAGGGAGGAGGGGGTCACTGGAAATTAGTTAAGATCTGTGGAGACAAACTAGGCAGGGACCATCTGGGAAGACCAAGTGGGCCAAGCGGTCCTTTTCTGTCATCAAACTCAGGTTTTTGTGTTTCTGTGATAGTGACCCAATAATTATTCGTGGAAATAACCACTTTAATGAACCAGTTATAATTTCTGAAACATCAAAAGTAAGTAAATCCTATCCCCATGCACCACTATGATCATCACCAAACTCAGAGTCAAAGCACAATCCAGATCCCAATCACAAAGGGCCCTGCACAAAACTTAATATCCTTTGCTTTAGAAAGAGTAATGCTGTAACTTGCTATGCATGGGTCCTATATGATGCAGGACATTTAGAGCCCTATGCACCACGCACAAAGCAAGAATTAAGTCCTAACTGTCTACACATAGGGTCCTTCAGCCCTTGTGCAAAGCAGAAAATGCACAGGGACCTTTAGGCTCTGCACAAAACAGAACCTGACTCCTAATTTGCTTCATTCGGAGTCCTATGCCCCCTGCACAAAGCAAGAGCTGAGACATAACTTTCTTCACATAGGACCCTTCAGCCCTTGTGTAAAGCATTAAATGCATTGGACCCTTTAGGTTCTGTGCTAGACAGGACCTGGCTTTAAACTTTTTTTGTGCAGGGCCCCAAGGACCTGAGTCTTAACTTGCTTCATGCAGGACCCACAAAATGGTATATGTAGGTGCCTTCGGGCCCTGTGTGAAACAGGACATAATTCTAATTTTCTTCATACTCTTTTTCCCTCCGGCCACCGGTACAGGGACATCCCTCTGACGTCCCCAGCTGGTCCCCCCCAGCCTGAAATCCCCCAACCCCAGGTTCCCCCCGGAACTTTAACCTGTCATCACCAACCCACTGAAGACCCCCTGGCTTGTGCCCATCCAGAGCGGGGCCACCATCTGCTTACCTTTGGTGCTCCTTGTAATCCAAATTCATGCGAGCAGGGTGAAGGCTGAAGGATATCAGGTCCCAGGGAGGGTGAGGTCCGATGGTGAGTGTGGAGCTGGTGCATCATCATCTCCTGATCCTGGGGCATTTCCTTTTTCTGTGAGAGTGAGTGTGATCCCCCCTGGAGGTGCAGATGTGCAATGACGTCCAGAGTGCACTGGGCATGCTTCTGCCACTGGCCCATGGACATCCACTGTTGCCTTCCCCCAGATACAGACATGACTCAGGCTGTCGCACTCTAGTCTATATGGGGAGTCACTATGTCCAGCAGACTCAACCTACCCTGCCCCAGGAGAGGAGAGCTGTCATTGGATGCTCAATCCTCTCCTCCTGGCCAACCATCATCAACCCAAGCTCACTCCCGACCCCGTGTCACCAGCATGGTAAGTGGTACGGCACTGGGCACCTCAGCCCACAACACAACCAGGCCAGCTACTTAATTCTAATTTGCTTCACACAGAGACCTTTGGATCCTGTGCAAAAAGGACCCAAATTTTAACTTGCATTGCACAGGGCATTCAGGATTAGGATCTGGATTGTGCTTTAGAATAGAATTCAGCGGAGTTCATGTGGGTGGTGTGTGGAAATGTGGGTTAAGTGACAACACAAGACAGTTCTGAGTTGTAGAAAACACACTGGCTTAGTGTGTTGAAAGGATTTATTTCTGTTACAAATCAAATCAAACTCATCCACTGAAGCAACGAAAGGAAAATAACTTTCATAGTTTAAAACAAACAAAATTCACACAGGGTGATCCCATCAGACTAACAGGACCACCATCCTCTGTGTCCAACATCCATCTGAATCAGGCTTCCGTTGAAGTCTTTATATAGTCTTTACTTGATGACATCATGTTACACTAACTCCGCCCCTAATACTAATACAAGGAATTAATCTACACTAATACATGCATTTGGGCGGTAACTGAGGTCATTAGTTGCATTATATCATATTTACAAGTCCATTAGATTGGCTGAATCAAATAAAGTTTTATACATTTTGTATAAATCATAATAATTTTAACTGCATACTAATAGGACACCTTAACACCCTGACTCCTCCTCTGATGTAATTCTCCTTCTGAATGTTGTTATAAAAGCAGGACAGAGAGGAGCATTCAGTCCTATGAGTGCCTTCCTACAGGCAGGAACTATGTGTGGAGTGTTAGGCAGGTAAGGTTTAGCCTTTAACCCAAAAAGAAAATGAAATGTCTCCATTATAAAATAAAACTCCTTCACTAACAGTAATTATGATTACTAGACCTAAATTGCTACTGTCACTTTAAATATTAGCTTTGTTTAGGCTGCTCTGAAGTCTAGCTGAAGGAGTTCCTTCCTAAGCACCTCTGTCAGGTAACTTATAAACTTAACTATTTTCTTGTTCCCTTTCTGACGTGCTCTATTTTATCTGGACTGGGTCATTGAAAGACCAGGCAGGCACAGTCCTTGTGTGCAGGTTGGAACAAGAAAAGGGGAAAAATAACTGTAGAAAGAGCTTGCTATGAGTCTTGTCTTGTTTTGTTTTTATTCACTTCCTGCTTGTACCTGCCTAGTTGTCTCTGTAAGACGCTCACAGCCCAATGTGAGTGAGGCAGCAGGGAAACAGGGCATGTCAGGCAACACTCTCCTTGCTCTAAAGAGCAAGAATTCCAACACAGCTATAACCTCTACATACTGAGTTCAACAAGGGGGGGGTATACATATCGAGTGTCTACCTTTTACAGTCTGACATTCATTTGGTGATATGTGGGAACTTTCCACCTCCTGAACAAATCCTAAAGAGAAAACAGGCAGGAATGTACTATAATAGGAGGCCAACCCTATTACAGTAGAAAATAAAGGATAGAGAAAGGAAAAAATAAATATAGAAATAAACTAGTACTACTGCAGTAGATTTAAAAGAAAATAACAGAATAGAGAACAGCAGAGGTTTGTCCGGGGAGGGGTTCCACTCTACCTCATTCCCCAAGGTCAAGTAAAAAAACAAATTCTTAAGATTTTTTTTTTATTGACATTCTATCCCTTTTTCTTTTTATTATACTAGGAAGGAATAGAATGGAGTTTCCGCCAACTCTCTCTAAGAAACTCCACCCCAGGGTACCCGTTTAAAGCATAATATAACAAGACAACTTAAGGTTACCTTTTTCTTTTCCTTTTTTTTTTTTTAATTACCCTGGGGTGTCATTTCAACATCATGGACATCTTCTTTACTGTTACCATCAGCCCCATATCTGGAAAGAAAGTCTGCATTACCATTTTTTACTCTGGCCCTGTGCTGTACTGTAAACTTATATGGTTGCAGGGCCAGATACCACCTCATAACCCTAGTATTCTTGTCCTTCATTTGTGAAAGAAAACACAGAGGATTATGGTCTGTGTATAGAGAAAAAGGTGCTCCCCATAAATAAAAGCGAAGGGATTCTATTGCCCACTTGACAACTAGACATTCCTGCTCTATGGTTGAATATTTTTGTTCCCTGTCATGTAGTTTCCTTGAAATGTACACTACCAGGTGTTCTTCACCCTCTATGGTTTGACTAAGTACCGCCCCTATACCTGTACGAGAAGCATCCGTATATACCTCAAAGGATATTGGAAATTAGGGCATGTAACACGGGGATGAATATAAAGCGCCTTAATTTGTAGAAATGCTTGTTCACATTCAGGGTTCCACTTAATCTGGTTACCAAATTTCTTTTTTGTAGGATCAGTAAGTGGGGTAGCAATTGTTGCAAAATGTGGTATGAACCTTCTATAATAACCAGCTAACCCCAAAAATGACCTTACTTGTTTTTTCGTAGTTGGTACAGGACAATTTGCTACCGCCTCTATTTTACTGACTTCTGGCTTAATTAGCCCATTCCCTAATATAAAGCCTAAATATCTGATTTCCTCTTGGGCCAATGTATACTTGGTGGGATTGATAGTCATACCTACCTGTTGAAGAGAAGCAATTACTGACTCTAGGTGTTTCATATGTGTTTCCCAATCTAAACTAAACACAACAATATCATCCAGATAGGCTGCACAGTAACCTACATGTGGTGCCAATACCTGGTCCATAAATCGTTGGAAGGTTGCCGGTGCCCCGTGAAGACCGAAAGGCATAGTCTTAAATTGGAACAAACCCATGTCAGTGCTAAAGGCTGTTTTCTTCTTTGATTCCTCTGCTAAAGAAATTTGCCAATATCCTTTAGTCAGGTCCAAAGTTGAAATATATTTGGCATGTCCCACCTTATCAATGATTTCATCTATCTGAGGCATCAGGTAGGCATCAAATTGGGAGACCTGGTTTATCCCTCGAAAATCTAGACAGAGCCTAATTCCTCCTTCCTTCTTAGGTACTATTACAATAGGGGAGCCCCATGGACTGTGTGAAGGTTCAATAATCCCTAACTCCTGCATATTTTGAATTTCTCTTTGTACCAAGGGTTTACTTCTTTCAGGTAGCCGGTATGCTTTCTTTCTGATGGGCCCAGTGGAAGTCTGTATCTTATGTTCTACCCCTGTTGCTAACCCAGGGGTACTAGTAAAGGTGTTTGCAAATTTCTTAATTAAGCTCAGTAATTCCTTTTTTTGTGGACCTGACAAATTTGGATTTATTTTAATCTCCTCTATCCCTCTTTCTCCTTCTAAACACCCATCGCTATCTCCAGTTCTGTCTGGACTTCACCAGGCATTACAAATAACTGCAGGCCTGTTTCAGGTCTCTCATGCCATTTTTTAGTACTTAGCATGGTAGATTTTGTTTTTCTTTTCAATCAGGTGTACTTATTTCATAAGTCACTGGACCAACAATGAAGTACTATATATGGGTCCTGCCATTTCATAAATAGCTTATGAGTGGAAGATGGTAACAGTAATAATACTTTTCTCCCATCATAAACTGTTTGTTTGGATTTGTTCCTTTATCATAGTTACTTTTCTGATCTTTTTGTGCTTCTATTCCTGCCTCATGAGCTTTCTGGGCAAAAGAGACCAGTCTTTGTTTCAATTGTCTCATATACTGAGCTAAGCCAGGAGACTTTAAATCCTTCCCCTCTTCCCAGTATTCCTTAACCACATCCAATATTCCTCTGGGATTTCTACCATATAGCAAGGAAAAGGGGGAATATCCGGTAGAGGTCTGGGGAACTTCTCGATATGCAAATAATAGAAAGGGTAGATATTTATCCCAATCTTTTCCCTCATCCTTTACAAACTTTCTTAGCATTCTCTTCAAGGTTTGATTGTACCGTTCAACCAACCCATCCATCTGAGGATGGTAGGGGGATGTTCTGATAGCCACTATTCCCAGTAATCTATACAATTCTCTCAACAATTCTGCATTAAAGTTAGTTCCTCTGTCAGTTACAATTTCCTTGGGGATTCCTACCCGGCTAAATAGTTTAACTAGCTCTTCGGCTATCCTAGGGGTAGTCACTGATCTCATTGGGATAGCCTCAGAATATTTAGTGGCATAGTCACAGACTACCAGAATAAATCAGTTACCTTTACTACTCTTATCAAAGGTCCTACCACATCCATCCCTATCCTTTCGAATGGGGTCATTACTAGTGGGAGGGTAATAAGGTACCACATCTGTTTTTTTTTGCACAATGATTTGGGATTCTGGACATGACTGACAATATTGGGCTATGTCTTGATGTATACCTGGCCAAAGAATCTCTGCAAAATCCGATTAGTAGTTTGTCCTTTCCTGTATGACAGCCCAGGGTACATCATGACCTAACCCCAATATGTCTGCTCTATAACACTGAAGAATTAATAACTGTTCTACTGTCTCTCCTGTATTTGGATTTTTACATATCCAGTACAATAAGTTATTTTTAGTCTGTATGTGAGGGGCTCCTGGTACCTCCCTTTTACCAACCTGCCGGAAAAAAGATTTTAAGGTTGGGTCATTTTGCTGTTGCTTTGCCATATCCAACTTAACATATATATGTGGTGTTTTATCAGGAATTTATATGTAGCCTCTTTCCATTTTCCTGTAATCTCTTTCTTTCCTTTCCTGACTTCCTTGTTTTCCCAGGGGTCCCATACACATCTCCCTCAAATGGGAACAGGTCTCCAAGTAGTACCTCTCTTCTACTCTGGGCTCTAGTTGTCATGGCTGTCATACCCAAGTTACAATTTTCTATTAAGGAAGAAAACCCAGGGAAATCATGGCCTATCACTACTGGTACTGGTAGACATGGAACTAATCCAGCTGTAACTACAGATTCAGCTCCATTAACCTGAAGAGGTATTTTTACAGTGGGGTATTGATGGCTATCCCCATGTACACATACCACTTTCATTGTAGGCCCCCTAGTCCAGTTCAATACTAAATCTTTTCTTACCAATGTATTTTTACTACCTGAATCGATTAGACCCAATACCGTCTGACCTTCTATCTGCACACTAGTAGTTAAATATGTTGAATTTAATAGAGCTAGGTGAGCTTTCTCTGGCTTTCTAGAGGGACAGAATCTGGCAATATGCCCCTTACCCTGGCAATTATGACATATTATATTCATAGGCACAGTTCTTTTTCCTTTTTCAAGTTCATAGCTTTTGGTGGTACAGTCTGAGGATGTCTTACCCCTATAGGTCTTATCCCAGGTTCATTTACTCAGGTGCCTCCTCTTTTATAAGGCTGATGGGCTGCTAAAAAATCTTCAGCCAGGGTAACTGCCATTTCTGCTGATTCTGGATTATGCTCCTTAATCCATATCTGTACATCAGTGGGTAACACCTGTAGAAATTGTTCCAAGACGAACATTTCTATAATGTCTGTTCTTGATTTTCCCTCAGGCACAATCCATTTTAGGCATAATTCCTGTAATCTCACATAAGTCTCTCTGGGAGGGTCATGAGGCTGGTGTTTCAGAGATCGAAACCTCTGTCGATAAGTTTCAGCATTAATGTCGTACCTTTTTAGGATTTCCTGTTTTACCAGGTCATAGTCATCTGCTAATTGCGAGTCCATATTGCTATAGGCCAGCTGGTCTTTTCCGGTCAAGTAGGGAGCAAGTCTCACAACCCATTGTTGGGTTGGCCAGTCACATGCCTTAGCCACTAGTTCAAATGTGGTAAGATAGGCCTCTATATCATATGTTGGTAACATACATGATAATTTGATGTCTTTGGGATTATTAGTTGTAGTTCCACCTCCAGCTCCCTGTCCCACACCCAGCTGTTGTAATAATTGTAAAGTCTCTACCCACCAGGCATCTTGTCTTCTCCTGTCTCGATCTCTTTCTTGGGCATCTGCATCCCTCTGTCGTTCGATTTCCATTTGACGAACAGCCAGCCAATGCAGAAGATCATTTATATCTCTTGGTGGAATGTCCTCAGTATCTGCAGAAATATCCGGTTGGTGTTCCTCTTCCTCTTTTTCCACTGGAGACTCTTTAGTGGTTTTCCGTCGAACATCTGGTAGCCCAGTATACAATGGTTCCTCCCTCTGTTCCACCTGGGACCGTGTGACGGCTCCCACCTTGTGATCAATTCCGGTAGCCATCTTTTATTTGTCACCAATACCAAGACTGGTATTATCCTGGCCTCCCCCAAGTGAGCTTATGGACAGCCAGGAATCCCACTTCTGACACCAACTGTGGAAGTGTGGGTTAAGTGACAACACAAGACAGTTCTGAGTTGTAGAAAACACACTGGCTTAGTGTGTTGAAAGGATTTATTTCTGTTACAAATCAAATCAAACTCATCCACTGAAGCAATGAAAGGAAAATAACTTTCATAGTTTAAAACAAACAAAATTCACACAGGGTGATCCCATCAGACTAACAGGACCACCATCCTCTGTGTCCAACATCCATCTGAATCAGGCTTCCGTTGAAGTCTTTATATAGTCTTTACTTGATGACATCATGTTACACTAACTCCACCCCTAATACTAATACAAGGAATTAATCTACACCAATACATGCATTTGGGCGGTAACTGAGGTCATTAGTTGCATTATATCATATTTACAAGTCCATTAGATTGGCTGAATCAAATAAAGTTTTATACATTTTGTATAAATCATAATAATTTTAACTGCATACTAATAGGACACCTTAACACCCTGACTCCTCCCTCTGATGTAATACCTCCTTCTGAATGTTGTTATAAAAGCAGGACAGAGAGGAGCATTCAGTCCTATGAGTGCCTTCCTACAGGCAGGAACTATGTGTGGAGTGTTAGGCAGGTAAGGTTTAGCCTTTAACCCAAAAAGAAAATGAAATGTCTCCATTATAAAATAAAACTCCTTCACTAACAGTAATTATGATTACTAGACCTAAATTGCTATTGTCACTTTAAATATTAGCTTTGTTTAGGCTGCTCTGAAGTCTAGCTGTAGGAGTTCATTCCTAAGCACCTCTGTCAGGTAACTTATAAACTTAACTATTTTCTTGTTCCCTTTCTGACGTGCTCTATTTTATCTGGACTGGGTCATTGAAAGACCAGGCAGGCACAGTCCTTGTGTGCAGGTTGGAACAAGAAAAGGGGAAAAATAACTGTAGAAAAGAGCTTGCTATGAGTCTTGTCTTGTTTTGTTTTATTCACTTCCTGCTTGTACCTGCCTAGTTGTCTCTGTAAGACGCTCACAGCCCAATGTGAGTGAGGCAGCAGGAAACAGGGCATGTCAGACAACACTCTCCTTGCTCTAATGAGCAAGAATTCCAACACAGCTATAACCTCTACATACTGAGTTCAACAAGGGGGTATACATATTGAGTGTCTGCCTTTTACAGTCTGACATTCATTTGGTGATATGTGGGAACTTTCCACCTCCTGAACAAATCCTAAAGAGAAAACAGGCAGGAATGTACTATAATAGGAGGTCAACCCTATTACAGTAGAAAATAAAGGATAGAGAAAGGAAAAAAAAATAAATATAGAAATAAACTAGTACTACTGCAGTAGATTTAAAAGAAAAATAACAGAATAGAGAACAGCAGAGGTTTGTCCGGGGGGAGGGGGTTCCCACTCTACCACATGGTGCATAGAGGTGGGAGGAGTTATGGTCCAAAAAATCCTCACATCAGATGCCCAATATTCAAATATGGGCAGAAGTGGAGCACAAAAGTATGTGCTGTACTTGCTCTTGTGTGTGACCTAGAGGTTGCTATATTCATTCAGCACACCTGTGCCATTTGACTGAATATAGAGCCATGTCAGCACAGTGCTAAGTCACGTAACGCTGTCCCAACGTGGAACTGGGCTGTACACAGCCCATAGAGAACTGCACCCCTAGATCTGATACTGCCAGGAGCCACAGCACAATATGCAGCCACAAGAGGTAGATGAGCCCATTAGGCACGCAAGGCACTAAGAAGCCATATGCATACCATTCTGGGCTCATTTACATGGGAAATGGTGGCAGATTTGCACCCCTCCTGTGACCACCTGCCAAATCAGGCATGGTGGCGACTGGCCCCCCAACACCCCGGATGTCCATCCCCTTAATGCAAATGTCGTCCTTGTTGTCTAGTGGCACCCCACACCCTCCAATCACCAGTCCCTATACAGTATGTGTAGAGTATTCCCTAGTGTCTAGTGGTTCCCCCAACCTCCAATCACCTGTCCCTATATTTGTAGAGTATGCCCTGGTGTCTAGTGGCATCCTTGCCCACCAATCACTGTTCCCATAACTGTAGAGTACTCCTTGGTGTCTAGTGGCAACCACCCTCTGTGCAGACTATACGCACATTCCCTGTCATCCCATACAGTGGCTGGCAAAGGAGCTGAGAGGAGGGCTGTGCTGGTCACCACATTGGGCTCTCTACATGGAACTGTTTTACTTAGGTATGGGGAAGGGTTGGCTGGGTGGTGTGGTGGGCTGCTAGCCACCAGAGACTTGGAGCTGGCACTGGGATGGGTGCTTGGCAGGTGGGGGAACCACTAGACATGAGGGACTAACTATGCATTGTTGGCCATGGCATCTGAGGAGGCCCTAGACACCAGGGCAATCACTCATGATATGGGGATGAGTGCTTGGAGGGCAGTGGGTGCCACTAGACACCAAGGCATGCTCTTTGCATACATGGATGAGCTATAAGAGGGTGGGGAGTGCCCCTACACACCAGGGAGTACTTTACAAATACAGGAATGGGCGATCAGTGGGTGGGTGGGTGGTGCCACTAAACACTAGGGAGTACTCTACAATTACAGAAATGGTAATCAGTGGATGAGGGTGCCACTAGACACTAGGGCACTCTCTAGAAATATAGGAATGGGTGATCAGAAGTTACAGGAGTAACTGGACTCCAAGGAATACTCTACACATAGAAGGATGGGTGATTGGAGGGTGGTGGGTGCCACTAGACACCAGGGCATATTGTACAATTATGGGAATGGTGATTGGTGGATGCAGGGTGCCACTAGGCACCTGGGAATACTCTATAAATATAGTGACTGATGATCAGAGGGTGAGAGGAGCCACTGGACACTGGGGCAATGACTAACAATACTGGGACGGGTGGTCAAAAGGTGGGGGAAGCCACTGGACATCAGGGAATACTCTGCACATACAGGGACAGGCAATCAGAGGGTGGGGGAGTGCCATTAGACACCAGGGAATATTCTACAAATATAGGGCCAGGTGACTGGTGGGTGGGGGGAGCTACTGGACACTGGACAATGATTAACAATACTGAGATGAGTGATCAGATGGCAGGGTTGCCCCTAGACACCAGGGCATGCATTGGTTCTCCAGTATGGGGTTTGGGGTTGGGTGTCTGCAGTACCACAGCCCACTACTAGAGACTTGTGCCCCGTGAAGTTGGGGTTTACAATGGTGGTAACTTACATCCATTTGGGTGGCATTTACTGCTGGTGCAAACCTGTGAATTTGCTGCTGTGTCTGTAAGCAAGAGAGGACCACCCTTCCCCTCCATTTGCATAGGCACAGTGGTAAGTTAGCACTTGGGCACTAATGGGTTTTACTCATGATGTGGGGTCTCTGAATATAGATCCCACCCAGGAATCAGGCATAAAACCCACTTAACATGGACAAATGCCCCATTTAGCCTGTGCTAACTTTTGAATATTTGGCCCCAGATGACAATGTTTTGTTTGTTTGTTTGCTCATTTCAGAAACTCTAACTGATGCATTAATAAAATTTTTTGCCATCTTTTCCAGTCTTTTTTAGATAGCCATGGTACCTTGCTGAGTGCACTACACAGGGCCCTGTGGGCCCTACGCAAAGCAACTTGGTACAAGTCTGCAACAAGAGATAAGTCCTAACTAGCTTCATGCAGGGCCCCTTGTGCCCAGCATGAAGCAGAACACACAAGGTCCTTGGGACCCTGAGCAAATCAGCAGGTAACTCCTAACTTGCTTTGTGCAAAACAGAACATGTAAGTTTTAACTTGCTTCATGCACAGTCCTTTGGGCCTTGTGCTAACTGGAGTTAAGTCCTAACTTTGTGGGGCCCAGCATAAAGCCGGATGCTCTGAATCCTTTGAGCCTTGCACAAATAAGGAAGTAACTCTTAACTTGCTTCACACAGGGTCTTCTGGCCCTCCATGAAGCAAGATACAAAGGGTGCTTTGGAGCCTGTACAAATCATAAACTAATTCTTAACTTGCTTCATCCAAGGCCCATTGGGACCTGTGCAAAGCACTAGCTGTGCCCTAACATCTTATACCTGTACTTCATGTTTGTATGGGATTTTAACCCCCAAAATTTTTAACATGCTCTTTCCCCCACTTCATGCACGTGACAACTGTTGTTTCTTAAATCCTGCCCAAAATATTGTTTCCCAGAATGACCATGAATTGACATTTTAAGTAGGATTTGAAAAACAACAGTTTTCAGATACATAAAGTGGGGTAAAACAGACAGTGTTGAAAATTTGGGGTAAAAGTCTCAAAAAACACAAACTTATGATTCAAAGTTGAAGGCTTTATCCAACTATTATTGTTTTACATAAATTCTCTTCCATGTTTTTTCAACTTTTGATCATAACTTTACCATTTTTGAGATTTTGACCCCACATTTTCAAGCATGACCCTTTTTTCTTCCCACCTCATGAAAACAGCTTTTGTTTTTCAAATAGAGTTCAAAATGTAAATTCACAGTATGATTGTGAAGCAATGTTTTGGCCAAAATTTGAAAAATGGCAGCTGTCTGGTTCACAAGGTGGGTGAAAAAAAAGGCCATGTTGAAATAAACTAACTCCAAAACATTTGTTCAGTTCAGTCAGATGTTGAATGCTGTCATGTGTGGATCAGTTCATGCTTAGAGGATTACGACATGGAACCCTAAACAGGTAAGTGGGTGATGGGGGCGATGAGGGGTGGCAGGGTGCTGAGGGGGGTCAGGGTTAGGGTGGGATTGGTTTTGGGGTGTTGACATGACAATGAACAGTTTCATTTCTTATAGGTAACTTGGTGGGGGAAGACATGATGGACTGTTTTCTGTATTACCACATTCCTGTGTTTCACAATGGTCTTTATTCACATGCCTATGTGTGGGGGAGGGGAGTTTTTATTGAAATATTTCACAATTTAATATATTTTTACATATGGTACATGGTATTTTGTTTTAAAACTGGGCTTTGTTTATAAAGTACAGTATGTGTGTATCGGCTATATAAAATTCTGTTTGGCCATGCAGTGTCATTTCATAACATCTTGGCACTCAGGAGAAAAAAGTGCCAGTGGCAGTTATCTCTGGGAAACAATAGTCTTGGATATGTCCCCTTTCCTCTAAGGACCACTTAATAAAATGTAACCATATGCCTGTGTTTTATAATGGTGTTTTATTTACATGTCTGTTTAGGGAGGAGTGCTTTTATTGAAATATGTCACAATTTATTACATTTTACATACATACATACATACAGTATATAATAATACAATATACATTTGTAAATGTCACTGTAGCACAAAACAAGAAAAGCATTATAACAGAGTATTCACAGATCCTTACAAAACAATGGCAGCAATTACAACACATACAATAGAGTACAAACAAATTTTCAACTGCAAAAATACAAAAACATCTGTATAAAAAAAATACATTATTCTACACTGCAGCACATTTATCTATTTAGTGATTCGGAAAAGACCTTTGAGCACAAGCTCTTTTACAAAAGTTCAACATCATAGATTGCAAAACAAAGAACACTAGGAGAAAGCAAAGGTACATTACAATGAATGATACAGCTTGGATTCAGAACTTACAGAATAACTCAAAACATAGGTACAAGTTAAAATAACAAGAAAAACACTTTATGAGGGTGGGGTGTGGGAATAAGCAGCAACAGAGTGCCTTGTCAGTAGTTCAGAGGACAGGGATAGCTGGCAGTGGGGTGAAGAAAGGAGGTATGAGAGAGAGAGGTTTGTAATGCTGTGGAAGTGAAGGGTGGGGGAAGAAGGGAGATAAGGTATAGGGAAAAATGGTGGGGTGAGGGGAGGTTGAGTGGAGAAGACATGCTAAAGTAATGGTGGGGTGTGAGGGGGCATGGTCAGGCAGCCTGCATTAGTAGTAACTGTTAGGGAAACTCATAAGACTGAGAGTTGGGGGAGGGTGGGGTGGCAGGTGCCGAAAGAGCATGACGCAGACTGATTGCTGAGGTAAGTCATGAAAGGGGACAGAGAGGGGGGGTACTTGAGGCCTGCCTAGTCCTTGCTGGGGGCCAGAGAGAGCAGGTGTGGCTGGACTCAGGGGCAGGTGCACTTAGAGAGTGTTATTAGTTGCTGTTTGAGGTCAGTTTTGAATTGTCTCAGACAATTAGTGGCCAAGAGGTGCCCAGGGAGTTCATTCATCCACAGGGAGACCCGGTAGGCAAATGCACGTTGCCCAAGTGAGGTGCAATGGAAGTGGATAGCCAAGGCCCCTCTAGTCCTCCCTCTGGTGACCTGTAATGAGTTAGCCACCTTGATCAAATTGCCTACACAAGGTGGTGTTTTACCCAATAGAGCCTTCTTCGCTAGGATGAAAGTCTGGAATTTGACCCTGTTTCTTAATGACAGCCATTTTGCGCGTTCATACAGAGTACAGGTGTCAGTGCCACACTCAGCATCCAGGGTGATTATGCAGGCTTTGTTGAGCGCAGTCTGAACCCTCTTGAGCACTGTATCTGTTGCCGCCCCATAGACCTCTAGTCCTTAGTAAATATTAGATATAATTGAACTGTGGACTGAGAGGCGGAGGTCCCCCGGAGAGAGGTGTTGCCTGTGCCTGTAGAGGACACCAATCCTGATATTGACTGTCTTGACCAAAGAGTCAATATGGTGTGCAAATGTGAGGGTATCATCTATTATGACCCCCGGATACTTGAACAAGTGAACTTGTTCCAGCGGCTCACTGTGAGTTGGAGATGATGAGGGGGTGGTGTTTATTTTTGTTGTGGGGCTGGACATAAGCATGGCCTTGGTCTTTTTGTAGTTTAACTGCAACTTATGACTACAGAACCAGTCCTCGAGTTTGGAGAAGGAGTTCTGTAGCTCAGATTGTAGGGCAGCCTGAGACGTGCTGCTGCTCAGGAGCACAGCATCATCTGCATATAGTATGAGTTTGGTGTTGCAGGCTGTGGGAAGGTCATTTAAGAACAGGCTGAAGAGTAGGGGCCCCAGTATTGATCCCTGGGGTACCCCTAATGATACCTGTCTTGGCTGGATACGGTTTGCCAGTTTTGACACATTGATTTCTCTGTAACAGGTAGTCTTGGAACCAGCAAAGGGCTTTGGGCGCCACACCCATGTTTTGCAGTTGTGTCAGTAACAGGGGGTGGTTGACTGTATCAAAGGCTTTGGTGAGGTCAATAAAGACAGACCCCGCCAGTTTGCCTTCATCCAGGGCCTTATGTGCATAGTTCATGTAGTCCAGCAGGGCAGTGGTGGTACTGTGATTTTGTCTGAAGCCATGCTGGTTGGGGCATAGTAGATTATACTTATTGAGGTAGTCAATGAGTTGACCCACCACAACATTTTCCAGTGCCTTGGACGGGGGGGGATCAAGATGGGTCTGTAGTTGGCTACCAGAGACTTGTCACCTCCTTTATGCACTGGCGTAACTAGGGCCTGATTCCAAACCGCCAGGAATTGGGCCAGGGCCAGGGACTTATTGTACAGCGTGGTAATGGGCACTATAAGAATGTCCAGTGTGAGGGATAGAAGTTTCATGTCTATCTCATCACTGCCCAGTCTGGTCTTACCTAGCATTTTCTTGACCATAGTAAGGGCCTCCTTCACTGTCACCCTTTTAAAGTAGAAGGTCGGGTGAGAACACTCTGTAGATACGTCGTTAGAGTGGTTCAAATCAGGTTGAAAATAGGCAGGTGGTAGCACTGGGGTAAGATCGGTGAAGGCCTTATTGAAGGCTTCTGCAATAGCTAGAGGGTCTGTAGTGGGGGTGTTACTGATTCTGAGCAGCTGAGGGTGCCTCTTGTCCTCCTTTCCAAGGATGCTTTTGATGTTATCCCAGAATCTTTTTCCATCACCCCAAGAATTGCAAAGCTGGGCCTTATGATAGTTGGCTTTGGCGAGCTGGATTAGCTTGGTTCAGTGATTCCTGACTGTTATGTAGCACTGGTAGTCATGCTTGCTACCTGTGTTTCTGGCCTTCTCCCAGAGAATGTCCATTTCTTTCAGGTGGGAGTGGAGCTCCCCATCAACCCAGCCATTTGCCTGCCCCTGTATTTTTCTTTTGGTGAGCGGGGCATAGATGTCACAGATGGAGCTAAAGCCCTTAATGAAGTAACTGAGGGCCTGATCAAGGGTAGGTGCCAGGTCGATAGGAGTCCAGTCATGCAGGGCAAGGGCTGATTTGAGGGCTCCAAGTTTACCCTTCCTCAAGACCCTGCTTTCAATGAGGAAGTGTGGGTGTTTGGTAAATGTATTAGACCACAGGTAGGTGATTAGGGAGTGGTCATTTAATGTGTCTGGGAGAACCTTGATCTCCGAGATCCGGGATGGTGAGCTTGCTAGGTTCCAGTCAAGGAGGGTACTGTTTCCTGTCTTATAGGTCTGCCTGGTGGGGTAGGTGACAAGTTGTGTCAGGTTGGAGGTGGCTATCAGATCCCTGAAAGGGGTAGCCTCCTTTCCATCCCAGTTTATGTTTAAGTCCCTGGTAATGACAAGCTCTATCCCCTTTGGAAGGGTGCTGACAATTTTATTTTATTTATTTATTTATTTAGTTTTTGTTAACTGGGTAGGTGCACTAGCCATAAAATGACTATTTTCAGGCACGACCCGGGAGAGTACAACAAAAGGAGAACAGTTGAACAACAGCAACATGGGTACAATAATACAAATACAGGAACAGTACAGCAGTGCTACAAAAATACAATGGGTAGAAACAACAAAAAATAATGGCAAGCATTATACAGATAATGGCAGTAAGATACATAATAAGTGCAGAAACCATGGACCGACCTGTGGAGTAAAAGGGTTAATAAGATAATAAGGTTATATAGAGAGAAATGTGAGGAATGTTCAAACATAACAAGAAAGACTGACAGAAGGAAGGTCGGGGTGGTAACTGGCAAAACAACAGTGGATGGTCAGCAACAAGGTTCGAGAAGGAAGAGAGCTAGTAGTCAAAAAGTAATTTACAAAGAGAAGGAAAAATATGGGAAGGGGAAGAGACAGTCTTGGAGCTGGATTAGAGCAGAGGTGACATTACTGGTAAGTCTCAGGAGCTTCAGGCTGGGTCAAAGCATGTACAAGCATCAGCTAAGGATAGATAATGATGATATTCACTTTTAAATCCAAAGTGAGACTGAGAGCCGGAGGTTGAGTGGAAGAGCATTCCATAGCCTGGGAGCAGGGAACTGGAAGGCCCCTGTGCCTTTAGTCGTCCAACATCTTGGAACATAGAGCAAGGATTTCTCAGCTGATCGCAGGACACATGGAATGATGGTTGAGGGACCATCAATGCCGCCAGCTGGGATGGGTTTTTTCCCAGATGATCGAGTCCATTAGTGATCCAAGGTAGTATTGTCTACTGGCAGAGGGTGAGAGCCAATTCAGATCCTTATAAAGAAGGCAGTGATGTTTGAGTCGAGGTGACGAAGAGGCAAATCGACATATACTGTTATAAGTTATGTCCCATTTTAGTAGGGAGGTTTTATGGGCAGAGGTAAGAATAGAGGCACCATAAGTAAGGGTTGGGAGCAGAATACCTCGGGCAATTGCTAATTTGGCCAAGGGTGTAAGCATGTAGCTCGTTTTGTAAGCTACTCCTAGTTTTGAGTTTACAGCTTTGCACGAGGACTGAATGTGAAGATTAAAATCCAGAGACTGGTCCAGGAGGATCCCAAGGTACTTGAAGGAAGTAACATTTTCAAGTGGAAATCCTCCTGGGTGAAGAACCTCCAGCAAACTAGAACAGGTCTTAATCTTCAGTGCAGAACCTAGGAGCATGGCTTTTGTTTTCTTTTCATTTAGTAAAAGCTTACGGTCTAGTAGCCAGTCTAAGACCTTTATTGAAGTCTGAAGTAAGTGATGTGTTTATGCAGGCAGTACTAGAAGAACTAGTGTAGATGATCAGGTCATTAGCGTAGAGAATAGCTGAGCAGGATTCCAGGACCTCAGCTGCATTGTTGATAAAAATTGAGAACAGAATGGGCCAAAGGATAGAGCCCTGGGTGACCCCAAGGTTGATAGTAGACGTGTTGGACAGGGAGGAGTTAAATTTGACAGCTTGTGACCTGTTTGACAGGTAGCTACAGAACCAGTCCACAACAGGGGTAAAGAAATGGAATTTATGGAGAGTGGAGAGAAGCAGGGGATGGTCTACAAGGTCGAAAGCCTTAGTGAGGTCAATGAAGATGGCACCTGTGAGTTTTCCAGAGTCCATGTTGGACAGAATATCAGTAGTTAGTTGAAGAGCCATGGTGGTGCTATGATCTTTTCTGAAACCATGCTGAGTGTCTGAGAGGAGATTGTAGCGTGTAAGGTAGTCAATGGTCTGTGATGCAACTATTTTCTCAAGGATCTTGTTAAGGACAGAGAGGATTGCTATAGGTCTGTAATTGGCCATGTTATTTGGGTCACATTTTTTAAAGACAGGTGTTACTCTTGCAGATTTCCATAGGTCTGGCACAGTGCTATGGATAACGGATAAAGTGTGGATTCTGGCAATCGGAGAGTCAATGAGTGGAGCAGCCAGCTTAAGAAGACGAGGTTCCAGTGAGTCAGAACCAGAGCTGGTATTGGCAGATATGGATCTCAGTAATTTCAGAACTTCCGCTCTTGATATAGCCTTGAAATAGAATGGTGGCGCTCAAGGGCATCATACGATAAGGGCAGTATGGTTGTCTGATGGTAGTGTGGTAGGTAGATTGGAGTGTGATCCACTAGGGTTGTAAAGCTAAGGTATAGTATGACAGATCTGAGAAAGATTGTTAAAACTGTTTGAGATGGTCCTGGGTCATTACAATGTGCCCCATTTATGATCATTTCATCAGGAGTGACCAACTGCAGTGCCGAAATGTTTGACATGGGCCAAGAATTTCCTTGGGTCACAGGCTGAGCTTTGTAGAAGGTCCTTGCAGTATTTGCTTTTAGCAGCTCTAACTTGTCTCTTACATCTGTTCCTTAGTTCACAATAGACAATAAGAGACAGTTGTCGCTGGAGTCACGTGATGAGCTGATTCGGAAGGGACGTCTCCCGTGCTTCTCCGAGGCCCCGCAGTACAAAATACAATATAAGTCACTCCGAGACTGGCTCTAAATACCTTAAAATAGCCAACAAGAGCCTGTGAACCGGCGTGGGTGTGTTTCCTTGCGAATCATTATAGTGCTGCGAGGATACGAAGGGCGTCGATCAAAGAAACAGCGAGGGTGCATTGGCAAGCTCAGGCCGCGCTATCGCTTGGAGATGGAAGCCGACTCTGCTGAACCCCTGGCGGGGCGAGCCCCAGCTGCTAAAAGGCCCAAATCCCAGTCGCCTACCTTACCCGAGCAGGACGAGGAACCAGAGAAGGAGGGGGGCTCAGGCTCCAACGCAGAGGACATTCGGGAAATTAAGGCAATGCTGCAAGGGCTGGTGATTGATTTCACCGAGGTAAAACCGGCATTACACTCCTTGGCAAACAGAATGGGCAATGCTGAGGCCCGGATCTCATCGCAGGAGAGGAAGATTTCAGTGATTGATCAGGAGGTGGTGATGATTAGAAAAAAAGGTCAAGAAATTAGAGGGGAGGATGGAAGATCAGGAATCAAGAAACCAGAGAAACAACTTGATTTTGGCGGGGCTACCAGAGCGGGCTGAAGGCTCAGATTGTGTCTCATTCCTGCAGGAGCTCCTGTTGAAGCTGCTGGGCCCTACACCATTTGGGGATGGGTACAACCTCGAAAGAGCTCATCGGGCATTAAGGGAGATGCCACCGCTGGGGGCGAGGCCCCTAGTGATAATTATGCGTTTTCTTAACTATAAAGAAAAGTGCCATGTGCTGCTTACTGCTAGACAAAAGTCTCTGCAATGGAATGGTGCCACTCTATGGTTCTCTCAAGACCAAGCACGGCGATTAGGGAAAAGCAAAGGAATATGCAGAAATAAAGAAGAACTTTATCTTGCAGGAATAAAATTCGACTACAGTTCCTGCAACTCTGGTGAGTGCGTCTTCAGGCTGGAGAGAAGAGGTTCCTCACAGCAAAAGGCGCATTGGAGGGACTACGGCTGAACTCCCAGACTTATTCAAATCCCCAACATGACTGCTTTCTGTGAAGAAGAAGGCTTGTCTTCTTGATGGGCTGTGATAGAAGAAAAGCAAAGGACTTTAAAGTTGCTATTGCCTGTCTGTTCTATTGTTATCCGTTAAACTTGGGGTTTTAGGGATCGGCTCAGGTCTGGGTATATAGGATTATAGAAGGGCCACGAGGTGACGAATAACAAGATATCAACACGTTAAGTAGTAGTTAGGGGGGCATGTAGATCACAAAACCTACTATTTGTGTTATTAGATCCAGAATATCCTCATGAGCTTGGAACATTGGAGGGAGGTGTAAGTGGGGGGCGGTGAGGGAATCTTAATGCAATAGGGGCTAAACACCCAATATTATAGCTTTTAGAGGGCACTGTTACACATATAACTGGCCTTATGTCAGTTCTGGGGAAGGATGGAAAAGGGGAATGGCCAAAGGGACTAAGATTTCAGTAGTACTAGTAACTGGAGGGATACCACCCTGGGATGCAAGGGAGCTTAAAGAGGAGCAGTGTGGGCTTGATATTTATTTTATAAGCGAGAGCTTGAGAGGGATTGTCTCCTTTTTTTTTCTGTTTGCTTATTTTTTTTTTTATTTGGGGGGGAAATAACAGGGGGTGATGGACTGAAGGGAATATGGGGCTTCCACGTCTAGGGCTTTATGGGAGCCGTGGGCCAGATCCCGGGGTTTAGCGTCAGGGGCTGGGGCGCGAGGAGCAGGTTCATCCATGACTCAACATCAGGTGGGTGGCGATCAAGGATCGGGGAAAAAGGGGAGGGACGAGGGGAAGGAAAGAGAGAGAGTCCAAGTATGGGAACAGCATTGATGCAGACCCTGAAGGGGCACAATATCTGGGCTTATTGGAAATAATTTTGATGTTTACTGATGTCATGTTTTAAAATATCCTCTTGGAATGTTAAAGGACTCAGGGGTAGATGTAAAAGAATGGTCATTTTGCGATACATTGAACAACGAGGGGTACACATTGCAGTGCTACAAGAGACACATCTTTTGACAGAAGAGCTGGGTGATCTCAGGAAGCGATGGTGGGACAAGTATCTGGATTGAGAAAAGGACAGGAGCCTCGGGGTGGCGATTCTAATAAAGAAATCTTGCCCATATGAAGTGGCGCAAGTGCTAACAAGGCAAGATGGTGAGGATTTATCTGTCGGGCTCTGCTCGGTAAAGTAGTCTAGGTTGCATCCATATATGGGCCAACTCCCTCCGATCCTAAATTTTTTGCCTCAATAGAAAGGGATATAGCTAATCTTCCTTCACACTCTCTTATTCTTGCGGGTGACTGGAACACCTATCTTGACAACCAGGAAGACAGGATACCGCCCTCTAGTGGGCCGATGACCAAGGCCCAGCTAGCCCTGGCTAGGTTTTTAGAGGAAGCAGCACTGGTTGACCCAATCAAGTCCCGTCCAAATAGGGGTGGCGACATGACATTCTACTCGGCAGCCCACAAGAGTCACTCTCGAATCGACTTTTTCTTGGTTAATAGAGAGGCTCTTACAGAGATCAAGGAAGTTCTGACAGAGGGTAGGACCCTCTCGGATCACTCTCTTATACAGATGCAGTGGGAACCAAGACCCACACGGCCTAGACCTTACCGATGGTGGCTGCATGATTCTTTCCTGGCTGAAGCCACAAGAAGGGAGGAATTGGAGGGGGCCCTACAGGAGATCATTAGATTCCAACTGCCCACGTTGCAAGATAAAAAATTAGCTTGGCCTACCTGTAAGTTCTTATACGCGGGGGCGGCTCAGGGTCTGGCTGCAAAGGATAAAAAACTAAGAAGGGCTAAAGAGGAATTTTTGATTGGGGCAATCAATTCTTTGTCACAGCTGGAGGGATCCTCAGGGGAAATAGATTTGGAACTCAAAAGCTTGAGAAGGGAATTCTCGGATATTCTCCATGGGAAAACAGATTTTTGGTTAAATAAGATCAATGCCAAATTCCTACTGCAGGGTGACGTCCCCGGGCGTCTCTTGGCAGCTAAAATTAAAGAGTGGGAGGCAAGTAGGACAATCATATCTGTTCAGTATGAAGGGAAGCTTGTTACAGACCCACAAGAGATGGCTGAGGCTTACGACATACTTTACAGAAATTTACCAAGCCAAAGACTTGGTGGGAGAGGAGGACTCCAAGCGTTTCTTAGAAGGAATCCTGTTACCAATCCTGGATCCTGCCCAAGCCAAAGATTAGAAGCTCAATAAGGGCATCTGAAATTATTGAAGTGGTGCAGTCTCTTCCTATTGGTAAATCACGGAGCCTGATGGCCTTACTGCCAAATTTACCAGACCCATATTCAGACTATACTTCCTATACTCCAAGAGTTTTCTCACTATAATCGGGAGGGATTACCATCCTCCATTGTATCAGGCTTATGTTACGTTAATTCCTAAGCCAGACAAGCCCAGGGACGCACTAGGTAGCTATAGGCCTATTGCGTTAATAAACCAAGATATTAAGATTCTCACTAGAATTTTGGCAAATAGGATTTTGAGCATTGCCCCCAGTTTAATCAGTCAGGAACAAGTAGGATTTATGCTGAGGTGGGGGGTGAAGGATGCTCTCAGGAAAATTCATCATATCCTAAATTTTGCCCCCGATTCTCAAGTACCTTTAGCCCTGATTTCCCTAGATGCTGAAAAAGCGTTTGATTGGGTTTCACATTCCTTTCTGTTTGCTACAATGGAGAAAATGGGATTCCCAAGGGGTCTTCTTAGAGGCATTAAGAATTTATATGCTGCCCCTACGGCTAGAATATTATGTAATGGTTATATCTCGCGGGAATTCCAACTAAACAATGGGACTCGTCAAGGGTGTCCTCTCTCCCCGATTCTGTTCAACATCTATCTAGAACCCCTTCTGAGATCTATCAATAGGGATGTTAAGGTTCAGGGGATTAGGATTGGGGGAATGGAGTTAAAACTTTCAGTTTTCGCAGATGATATACTCCTTCATCTACAAGACCCAGTATCCAGCATTGAGAAGTAAGAGAATTAATAAGCCGTTTCTCTAAAGTCTCCAATTACAAGCTGAATCTTACAAAGACACAGATCCTACCTTTGACACCATATGTCTTTAGGGCAGATTTTTCATCCCTGGGAGTGCAATGGAATACTGATAAAATGAGGTATCTAGGCATATGGATTACAGCAAATCCAGAGTTGGGGTCGGATGCTAATCTGGGGGGGATCGTAACTGCGGTCAAGGGAGATATATTAAGATGGAACAAGCTACCTCTGAACTTTATGGCACGATTGGGTCTTATTAAGATGAATGTATTACCGAGACTGTTATACCCGGTATATCTAGTCCCATATAGTATCCCTACAAAATGGTTTATTATAATCAGGAGGCTAATTTCAGGATTCCTATGGAATAACAAACCATCTAGGATAAAGCATAGTGTCTTACGCCTTCCATACGGGGAGGGTGGCATTAGGTTGCCTGACCTCCATGTTTACTATGTGGCAGGCCAGTTAGGCCTTATGGCTCAATGGGCGGAAAACGATGAGGGGGAAAATTACATACCAGCCTGGGTGCGAATAGAGAAGCAATTGTTAACTAGCTTTGGCCTCACTCCCGACTCGTTGCTGTATGCTAAACTAAGAAAAGGTTTTTTCAGGATGGGGTATGGAAACCCAATTATAAAAACCACGGAGGACTGGTGATCCTTTCTCACTCAAGCACGAAAGCAGTATCAAATGAAGTCCAGAGACCAGCCCATATTGGGTAATCCTAACTTCGTAATAGGGGATCGGGTAATTGGACACCGGTTGTCTAACCATTTATGGGGTCTAAGATTGAGGGACGTGATGCAGGGAGACAAAATAGTCCTGCCACCACAATGTGATGGACTGTCTTTCTTTCAAAGGATACAACTTAAACAAATGCTAGCAGGGTTTCGGAAGGGGATGGGGGACTCCATAGATTACTCCTTCTCGTGGGGGAGTTTAAGGGAAATCATCCAGAGGGCCAATCCACTTTCACAAATTTATAAAATCCTTTTGGACTTTCTGGGCCCGAATACCCCTATACGAATCCCATACTGGGACAAGGTGATGACCCCCAGTAATCTTAGGTGGGAGTAGTATGGAAAAGTACTAAATATAATATGATACCAAGTACAGAAATATGCAAATATTTGTGGTTTCCAACATATACTATACCCCTGTGAAGCTATATGGTAAAGGGCTGAGACAGACGGACCTGTGTTTCAGATGCGAGAAGGACGTGGGTGACTTGTTTCATGTAATGTGGGGATGCAGCAAAATCTCTCCCTTATGGAGGGAGATTAAATGGGGCATGGATCCAATGCTGGACTATACAGATTTTATAACACCTAAGATATGTGTCCTGGGTGACTTTTCCCAAATTGTTGGGACCGCACCCAAATACCACCTTTCTCTAATGGTGTCGGTAGTTAAGGCGTTCTTAGTAAAGCATTGGAAGGACGATCAGGCCTACGCCTATGATCAATGGGTGAGAGAACTGCTAGGGGTATTGGCCAAGATAAAGAGACATTTATTCTCTGAGGGGAGAAAAGAGCTATATGTAAAAAGATGGGCAATATTAGATGCGATCTACTCCCAGCAAGTTACGAATACTGGATTACAGGTCTGTCTGTCAGATGGTGATTAGCAAGGAAAGCATGCGGAGTGTTTAATACTAATTTTCCTTTGTGCCTATCTTCATTTGTTTTCCCTTTATTATCCCTATTATTCTTGGTATTACTTGGACTTAATAATTTTAGATGGAAAAATTGGAGCTGTGCTGGCCCATTACCAGGACAAAGGGATTGGTAATGGTATGCAGAGCTTAAGGGTTGGGGACTTCTCTCCCTTTCCAGGGGACACACTAGGAAACTCGATCCAGCAAGGGTCGAGGTCCCTCGGGGCTGCAGAGTAAAATCTCATAAGTGGGTAAATAAAGGTGGATGTTGGTTGATGATGGGAAGGGTGTAATTTAATGCCGGTCAGCGCACTTTATTAGGACATTATTGACCTTGGAGCATGATCAAAATGTGGGGCGGTTTTCTAGTGTGCTTGTACATAGGGGGATGTACATAGTTTGCGCAGCCAGTTTGGGGTTGTGCTCCCTGGCTTTGCCAGGTATGTGTGTGTCTGTTTACTGAAAATGAATAAAAGTGGTTTTAAAAAAAAAAGGAAAAAAAAAAAACAATAGACAATAAGATCTGACTTGGTTTGCTGGCCAAGGCACCTAGCTTCACCTGAGCTCTTTCCTTCTAAGACTGCTTGAAAGGCAGAGTAGAGAAACTTACCAGAGCAAGGGAAAAGGATTAAGACTTATTTTGGCTAAGCAGATTTACTGTGTGGTGTTGTTTTTATTTTTCACTCACAGGGATTGCTACTGTTTGTTGCTAACATTTCATTGTTTTAGTTTTCTTTGTAGCAAAGTGTTTCTTGCAGTGTATATCTTCTCTGAAATTATTACAGGTGGTGCTTTACAGGTTTTACAGTTTTATCTAACATTAGGATAAGCTTTCAGGGTTACTGCATTTGTTGACTGATTGTTTCTGCTCTTACCTCCTTGTTCTTTCGTCCGTGGTTCTTCTTTTTCGGCAGGGGAAGGGCCCAGCCACCCACCCCATCCCCAACCACCCACACTACACTCCTTTATAGGGTACCACAGTTGTGACATTTCCTGTGGCAGAGCAGGAAGGGTGGATCAGTGGGCCTCCACAAGGTGAGGTCATTTACAGGGCACTAGTAATTTAACTTGTTATAACAAGTTAAACAAAACACAATCAAACCATTACTTGCATTTTTCCTTTTTTCCTTCTAATTGCTCTGACTAGGTTATAAACCCAGCAACTTATCTGGAATGGCTATCATTAACTGCAGGTACTGTGGAACAATTTTCAGAAGGACAGTCTTACGGATTTAGGACACTGTCCTACATGCTGAGCCTTTGGAGATCTTAGGGCTCGGCTCCGGGCAGCATGGGCAGAGATTGCATGCCTCAAATTTCATATTCAAGAGAAATACATTATAAGAACCACCCCCATTTCCCCAGCATCCAACAGAAAAACCTCGGCCGCAGAGGGTAGTTGGTCCAGGAGGTTGGCAGGTGGTTAGGAGGAAAATCGTGCCCCATCACTCTCTGCTCTCAACATATTACCTCTCAAAACCATATAAACACTACAAACAGGTATCTGCCTCTATCTCTGAAATCAAACAAAGAGGCAGAAGACACTGCAGAGCAGGACACTGCAGCACAGGAGCTAGCACAACAAAACTCACCCAAATCAGGAACCAAAACAAAAAAGCAAAAAAGAAATCCAAAAAACTTCTGATAATAGGAGACTCCATGATTCGGGGAGTTGATACCCATCTCCAGCCAGGGATAATGGTCAGATGTCTCCCAGGTACATCAGCATGGAGAGACACTGACCGCATTGCTAAAATTGTTCACAAAGCAGGAGAAAACACTGATGTCCTAGTACACATAGGGACTAATGATATTGCCAGCCGGTCAGTTGTGGAGACCAAAGAACACCTGACCAGGCTGGGTGACAAACTATCATCTATTTCAGTCCATCTTCTTCTCTGAGATCCTGCCAGTCTGGAAGAGGGAGCAGATGGACGGAAGGTCAGGAAGGAGATAGGGGAGCTAAACACGTGGCTCAAGGCTGGTGCCAGGAAAAGGACACAGATTTGGGAACTGGCAACAGTTCTGGGAGCGAAAGTTCTTTAAATTTGATGGACTGCATCTGACTAAGGAGGGAGTCAGTGCATTGGGGCAGAAGTTTGATGTCTTTGCAGAATATTTAAACTAGAAAATGGGGAGAGGGGTGCAGCACCCCATACGTCGAATGGGAAGAACACCCCTCCCCCCTCAGCTAGTGGTCAAACAGGGATTCAGCATGTTTGCAGTTCATTTGCATCACCAGGTAAGAAAAAAGGTTTGTCTCCCCATACGATGCACAGAGGTAATGCCAAACCTCACCCAACAACTAACACACAAAATCTGGCCAATGGAAAATCATGTACACAAATGCTCACAGCCTGGAAATAAGATCCCAGACCTGCAGACAATAATGTCAGAGGCTAAACTGGACATAGTAGCAATTAGTGAGACGTGGTTTACCAGTAACCACACTTAGGAGACTTCAGTACCTGGCTATGTATTGTTCAGAAGAGACCGAGGTGCAAAAAGGGGGGGAGTAGTGGCCCTGTATGTCAATGAAAATATCAAAGCTACAGAAATTCAGAATACACATAAGGAGCCAGAAGAATTGTGGGTCACCCTGAAACAGGAAATGGGACAGCCATAAGAACTGGGTTGTCTACAGGCCCCCAGACCAGGGGAGGACATAGACACATTACTGTTAGAAGATATACAAAACATGACAGCTAAAGGGAGGTTCTGATAATGGGAGACTTCAACATGCCGGATACAGATTGGTCAATACCAGCAGGAACATCTGCCAGAACTAGACACATAGTGGATTCCCTGCAGGGGGAGGGCCTCAAACAACTGGTACAGCAACTCACAAGAGACAGGGCTATCCTAGATCTAGTACTGACTAACATGGAAGGGATCACAGATCTCTAGGTAGAAGGTCACCTGGGGGTCAATGACCATCACATGGTATGGTTCAATTTGGCTACTACATCTAAATCATCCCATTCCAAGGCAAAAATATGGGACTTCAGAGGAGCTGACTTTGATAAGATGGGCAACAGAGTTAAGCTAGCCCTGGCAAAAAGAAACACAGGTAGGGGGGTACAGGCAAAGTGGGCAAGCATTAAGGATGCAATACTTGAAGCAACATCCCATTGTGTTAGACAGAAAAGGAATGAAAGAAGGAAACCAGTTTGGTTCTCAAATACAGTAGCAGAAAAGGTCAGAGCCAAAAGGCTGGCCTTCAGGAAATATAAGGGAAAACAGCGGGATGAAGATAGGGAGGCATACCAAACTGCCTCAAGGGAAGCAGGAAGGCAGTAAGGCAGGCAAAGTCCCAAACTGAGGAAAACACTAGCACCAACAGTAAAAGAAGGTGACAAGACTTTCTATAGATACATTAGTGAAAGGAGAAAGTCCAGAGGGGCATTGCTAAGCTTAATGGAGAAAAGGGAGCATGTGAGGAGGAGGACCTGTAAAGGCATCTATCCTAAATAGATACTTTTGCTCAGTATTTACTGAAGAGAAGGTAGGGCAGGGCCCACAGCTCAGCATCATGGACACAGGGGGGAGGGAGGGAGGTGAGCACTACTCCTTTCACAAAAGAAAGGGTCCTACAAGAGCTTGCTAAGCTCAGAGTGGATAAGGCAATGGGACCTGATGGCATACATCCCAGGGTACTTAAGGAGCTAAAGGTGGAACTAGCAGAGCCATTAGCAGAACTGTTTAGTGAGTCTCTGAGCACAGGAGAGGTCCCAGAAGATTGGAGAGGGCTCATGTGATCCGCTCCACAAGAGTGGCAGCAGGGAGGAGGCGGGGAACTACAGACCAGTCAGTCTTACCTCAGTAGTGGGCAAGATTATGGAGGCACTCCTTAAGGAAAGGATAGTGCAACACCTGGAATCCATAGAGGCACAGGATCCAAGACAGCATGGGTTTACAAAAGGAAGGTCCCATCAAACTAATCTCATAGATTTCTTAGACTGGGTAACCAGAGTGGTGGACCAAGGGGGAGCAGTTGATGTCGCCTACCTTGACTTCAGCAAAGCTTTCGACACTGTTCCACATAGAAGATAGATAAATAAACTGGGTAGGCTCGGGGTGGGTCAGAAGTTGGTCAAATGGGTGGCAAACTGGTTGACGGGCAGAAAAGAGAGAGTGGTGGTAAATGGTATACAGTCAAAAGAGATGCAAGTCACAAGTGGGGTACCTCAGGGATCAGTTCTGGGGCCAGTCCTCTTCAACATCTTCATTAGTGACCTTGCAGATGGACTAGAGGGTAAGGCTTGTCTGTTTGCAGATGACACCAAGATCTGCAACAGTGAGATGATCCAGATGGGGTGGGCAGAATGAGAAGAGATTTGTATAAACTAGCAAAATGGTCAGAAGAGTGGCAACTGGGATTTAATGCAAAGAAGTGCAAAATCATGCACATAGGGAAGAGAAACCCTGAAGCCACCTATAGGCTGGGAGGGGAGTTGCTAGCAGTCACAAAGGAAGAGATTTGGGCATCATCATCATCACTGATGACCTGAAATCATCCAAGCAGACCTCTAAAGCAGTAGGTAAGGCCAGGGGGGTGTTAGGGTGTATTAGTAGGGGTATCACAAGTCATAAGAGGGAGGTAATAATTCCTCTTTACAGGACACTGGTTAGGCCCCATCTGGAGTACTGCGTGCAGTATTGGAGGCCACACCTTCACAAGGACATTAACCAAATTGAGGCAGTCCAGAGAAGGGCAACCAAAATGGTGCAGGGACTGCATCAGAAGACATATGAGGACAGATTAACAGAGCTCAATATGTATACCCTTGAGCAAAGGAGGGAGAGAGGTGATATGATCGAGGCATTCAAACACCTTAAGGGCATTAACAAGGTGAAAGAGTCTAATATGTTTAAATATAAGAAAATAGCAGGACAAGAGGACACAGCATGAGATTAGAGGGCCGATTAAGGAGAATGTGAGAATTCTTTTCACAGAAAGGGTGGTGGATGCATGGAATGGCTTACCACAAGAACTGGTGGCTATGAATACAGTGCAGGGCTTCAAACAGGCACGGGATAGGCATAAGGGAGCAATACAAATAACAATGAATAGATAGGCCACTGACAGAGCAAAGGCTGATGGCACATTTATAAGGTAGAAAAAGAAATGGGCAGACTGGATGGGCCTTGCGGTCCTTATCTGCCGTCAACTTCTATGTTTCTATGTTTCTATGTTTCTATGACTGTAGGCCAGTTTGTTTGTAGCGAATCCAAATCTTGTCCCTCTGGCGCAGATTCAGCAAGGAGGTCTTTATGCAGCCACCTCGTCTGTTTTCCTCTGACCCTCTTAGTAGTCTTCGGGGCATGTTTATATTGAATGGTAAGAAATTCATTTATGAATATCTGTAGAGCAATCTCCACATCCTTTGTTTAATAGATACCTGCCCAGTCGATATTGGAGACATCATAGAGAAATGTATCCTGGTCAATATGAGCTAGATTTGTAGACGTGATTAGTCTTGATGGAGGAGATGGAGGCGCAACCATAGATAGGATACAAAAAGTGGGTGAGTGGTCTCTTAGTGCATCTGCAAGGATTCCTGCTTTTGACACATGTTCCATACAGTTAACCATCACCCAGTCTAGGAGTGTACCCGTTTGATGGGATGACGTGGCTCTAGTTGCTTCAGAGATCAACTGGTGAAAATTATAACTAAGCGTGAGTGATTGCAAGGATATTTGAGCTGACCCTAACCAACTGAGGTTAAGATCACCTAGGATGACAGTCTCATTATGATTTACAGTCTGGAAGGTGATGTCAAGGAGTTCTTGAAGACCTACTATTCCCCCAGCAGGGGGATTATAGGCACAGATAATATGAAGCTTCTTTTCCCCCAATACAATAGTTGCCTATATGAATTCGCACACTGCGGGAGAGGCAGATGCCAGGACGATAGAGATGTTGAGGTGGTTTTTGAAGAATAGTGCAATTCCACCTCCACGCTTGGATGAGGAACTATCCTGCCCGAACAGAGAATAGTTAGGCAAGCAGCATATGTCATCAGGTATTCTGGATTTTAGCCAAGTTTCTGTGAGACAGAGTACATCAGGATTGTAGAGTTTCACCCAGGCTTCGAGTTCCACATGGTGACAGGTAAGACTTCTGATATTGATATGGGCAATTAATAATCCTTTATTGCACATGCCAGATAACTCATCTGGGGAAAAGAAACAGGTAGGTGGACCTGGATTTAGTTTGACATCCCCAGATAGTAGAATAATGATCATGGCTAGGAACCAAAGCCTTGCACAGTGGCAGGTTAGGGTGAAAGCACATCTCCATGGCAGCTTCCTCCTGACATGTAGAGGGTAATAGATGCTGCCTCTAACAAGGAGGATAGGGTTAGGTTGCAGATCAGGCTTTGTCTCTGCAATCAAGTAAGAGAAAATACAGTTGCAGTAAGCCTCTGAGGAGTCTTTTGCCATTTGGTTACATGGGAGAGCCCATGTGGCAGTGTCCAGGCTGAATAAAAGGACAAATGACAAGAGTGCTCATAGCAGACTATACTTCTTATTGTCCATAATTGTGGGAAAGCCTGCTGTGGCTTTCTTGGGGGTAGGTAGATTGTGGCAAGGATGAGAGTTTTGCCATTCTGACCGACCTGTGCCTTTATCACTATTATCTCATGGTCCTCAGTCACCCTGGTTCCAGGGAGGACAGTGCACTACAGAGAGTCCCTGGCATAGATGAGGCACCCCCAACCTCTCTTGCCTATTCTATCAATCCTGTATGCTTGGAAGCCTTTTAGGGCAACTTCGCTATCTTTAATCTTACTGGTCAACCAAGTCTCCATTAGGCAGAGGATGTCAGGGGTATGGAGGGCCATCCCATACCTGAAGTTGGTTAAACTGCAGATGTTTAGTGAGGCTATTTTTAGGCCTTTAACCTTATGAACACCAGGGCCCTTTGAAGTGAGTGATCCTGGGTTCGAGTGAATGTTGCCAGAGAGGAGCAGGAGCATAAAGATGACCTTTCTGGAAGAAAGGTTTATGATAAATTTGGCTTGTACCTACTCCTACATCCTACTCAGACTGGCTTACTGTCCATGCTTGCTAGAGTTATCCTGTATACCATGTTTTGAATGGTTTTGATATGGTACATAATTAAGTATGAAACTGGCTTGTGTTCACAGTTACTTGTAATTTCAATCTTCTGTCTATGTAATTTGCAGTCTGATATTCTACAACTCTAGGTGTCTCTGTATTGTTGTTGTTGTGGTAAGAGTTTTGTATTGCCTTGTAACTCTTCCCTGGTCGGACCTGAAAATAGGCACTGTGGTTGTCTACTATGCTTACCTGGTCAATAAAAGTTAAATAAATAAATAATGTGACTCACATTCCCATTGCATGCCCCTGCTTGTCAACCATAACTGACAACACTTTTCTGCAAGTGTGCAGTGTATCATCTGCAGTGTCATCTTTTTACTGCTTTCCAAAATTGCTTCATGGTGTCAACCAGTTCCTGTTTCTGTGTATTCTTCTGTCTCTAGATAAATGTTTTCATGGCATGCCATACCATCTCAGTCAGTTTCTTACCTGGAGACCGGATGGAACAAAGAAAAAAACTGCAAAACTCACTGTAATGGGCATGCTTTTTATGGCTGTGGGTGGAGCCTACAGCCATATCGCATTAGCATGAAAAGGGGTTTCCATGGAACACATTTTTTAGTAGTTTTCAGTGTATCCTTCCATAACACTGCAAATCCCTAAGGCAGTTAAAAAATACTCCCTTCTTTCTGTTTGATATGATGGACACAGAACTCAAAACCACTTTTATCTGAAAGCAAATGTGCACACCTTCCAAACAAATCTAAATATCTTTAAAACTACAGTATTTAAGGTGTGCAAAAACAACCAGCATGATAGTTGTTTAGGGCACAAAGACTTTTCACATGAGGCTAGTCACTAATCTGAATTCTTTATATTTTGTAAAATATGGTCTTCCAAGCAACCTCACAGTAGGAGTCTTGCCAAACACATGTAAATATCTCAGAAAGTACACAAGTTAACAGTATACAAGCAATACAAAAGTTATTCAGGATAAAATGACCTTTCAAATGAGGAGTAGTCACTAATCTGAATTCATTAGATTTTTTTAAATATAGCCATCCAAAAGGTGAAAATTGTGAAGAAAAATAAAAATTCAAGAAATCAGATGGCCATAATTAAAAAAAATATAATTAGTGCAGCTAAGCAAATAGGCTCATTTGAAAAGTAGCATTGTTCAGAACAACTTTCATACAAATGGGTTATAAGTAACTCTTATACTTTCAGAGATATTTACATTTGTTTGGTATAACGTTTATTGTATGTCTGACAGCCTGATTTCTGAAACCACTATGCTACCAGAACATATAGGCCAGGATATTCAAAACAGTTGTGCATGGCACAGCTGAGTTGTGCCACCACAACTGTAGAAATGCGCCAAGTAGAGATATTTACGGGAGCCATTGTGCAGGCAAGTAGCAGTCCGCCAGTGCGCAACCCTAATGAATGCATGTGCAAGGGCAGGGGGTGTGCCCATGAATATGCAGCACAGTGCAAAATTCAACCGCTGACCCATGGCGCAAGAGAGGAGCAACTCTCAGATGCACCAAGCAGACTTGAGCCTATAAATACAGGGCGCAAGCACAGGGACAGCACTTGTGCCAGGGCCGTGGGAGGGAGAGGGAGAGAGAGAGAAAGAGAGAGAGGTAGGGAACGGGACAGTGGAGGGACAATACAGAAGGAGCAAGGGAGACAGAGCCTGTGAGGGACAGAGGGACTGGAACAGGTAGCCACAGGGGCAGGGGACAGAGGTGGCAATGGAAAGTGAGCCAGGGGCAGAGGGAGTGACAGGGAGAGGTAGATAAAGTGCCATGTACTGCTCTAGGGTGCCAAACAGCCCACAGCAGCCGACCGCCCAGTGGGTGTCAGGACAGCAGTGGCCATGGCCAGTGCAGCCTTAAAAATCGAGGCTGTAATGAGGGGTGTGAGGAGGCAGGAGGTGGTATGCCCAGAACAGGTGGCACTGTACCCACCCTACCTTCAATAACTACACCTATATGGAGATTGTGGGCTGGTATCACCTGAACAGGGCTATTCTGAGGTAGCTCTGTGAGCTGTGCAGTGAGGAGATGCAGGCACCCACTAGATAGAGCCATGCTATGTCAGTGGAGACAAAGGTAACAACTGTCATGTGCCTGCTTGCCATGGGCACCTTCCAGAGACCAACAGGGGACACCACAGGCATAACCCAGTTGGCCATGTCATGCCTCCTCACACAATTCCTCAACACCCTGCTGCCACATGCTTCAGAATACATCCAATTCCCCAGCACACAGGCAGAACATACAACAACCATGCAGGTCTTTCACAGGGTAGCATGGATGCCTGGTATGCTTGGGACCATTGACTGCACCCATGTGGGCATCCGCATGTCACCTGGCCCTAAGGGTATAGCGTACATCAACAGAGAGGGCTACCCCAGTGTCAACTGTCAGGTGGTGTGCGATACCAAGGGGTGCATAACCAATGTCTGTGCCACACACCCTGGGAGCACACATGATACATTCATCTGGCACAGCTCTGTGCTGCGCCACTGGTTCAAGCGTGGGAACATCCCCAGGGCCAGCTAATGGGTGAGTATGGGATGGCCAAGGGTGTTGGGCACAGCAGGGCATGGGATGGGGTGGGCAGGGTGGGTGTGCTGGCGAGGGGCACCAGGAATGGCCAAGGGGCACAGCAACAGAGGACACAAGGCTAACTATGTAATTGTCCACACAGATGACAGTGGCTATCCACTCAGACCCTGGCTGCTCACCCCCTACCGGTGCCCATCATCCCCAGGAGAGGACCGGTACAATGAGGCACACGCCAGCATGTGGAACATCATTGAGTGCGTATTTGGGATGCTGAAGGCATGATTCCATTGCCTTGACAGGTGCGGCGGTGTCCTACAGTACAGCCCCTTGAAAGCCTGTGGCCTATTCCTGGCCTGCTGCATACTGCACAAAATGACCATTGACCGTGGGATAGCTGTCGAGGCCGAAGAGGGGGACAGCAGTGGGGATGATGAGGGCAATGGGCCAGAGGGTGGTGGGCAGCCCCCACGGGTGGAGGGATCCCCGGCTCCAGTGGATGGCATGCCTGCACAGAGACACAATCACACAGGAGCACTATGGTGCATGCAGGTAGGTGGAGCAACACCCACACATTGGCCACACACATCGGTATGGCACACAGGCAGGGGCATGCATGGCAATGGGCATGCACACACAGAAGCGTGGTGCAGGGGTTGGGGTGACAGTGCCACACAGCCACACACAACAGCACACATCAGTGTTCGGATACACACACACACATGTGCCCAGGCGCTACCATGTGGTGGGGATCAGATGCAGGGGCGCTGGTGCACAGGTGCAACTGGTGCAGTACTGCTCTCATCACGCCCATGCCACACGGGCCAGCAGCCGGGCAGGTACGCACACAGGCAACATGCAGCGTGACACACAGGTGCCACAACTGTGGTATGCACTCACACATATTGCCCATGCATGCACAGGGCAGCGGCAGCAGACTGCTGCCAGGGTGCCATGCACATCAGGTTCGCCGCATGGAACTATGGCCACTGTGGACATGGGGTGACCACACAAGGGCTGATCAGCTGCCACAGACTGCTCATCGGCCACAGGGGGGTGTATGCAACAGCCTCCCAGGGGTCTTACTGCGGGACCATGATCGGGTCCACACAGAGGTGTGTAGGCAATCAAACAGGCCCACCCCAGGCATGCCTGGAATGCCAACAGCAGAGCCTGGTGTTGACAGGGAGGGTGTCGCTCGACACCAGGTCCATGGGGTGGACAGTGCACTACATGGTGTATGAGGTTGTCGGCCACACCCTGTGGCAGCCAGTGGTGCAAGGCCAACCATTGGCAATGCAGTCTAGGGATGCGGTTATGTCCTCCCACAAGTGCTGCATAGCCTCCAAGATCTGTGCAGTGCCTCTCTCGTGCTGCTCAGCTGCCTGGCGCACTTCCGCGCACAGTGCACACACCCCAGCTACAAGCAGAACCTGTTGCTCTACAGAGGCCCACAGCAATCGGGTGTGCTCTGCCAATGGGTCGGTGCCCAGGGGAACCTGGGTAGGCCGCCGATCCACTGGTGGTGGATGACCATGCTGTACAGCCCCCTGCTCAGATGGAGGCTGCACAGTGGGGTCCCCATGGGGTAGGTCCATTTCAGGTGCCCTGGCAGTGGACACCACGTCCGGCCACCCTACGGCCCCTGCTGTCTGCCACTGCTGCCCCTCCAGCCCCTATACGCTGGGCAGCGCCTGTGCAGATGCACCACCACCACATGGCAGTGCCATGGCAGTGCACATAGCAGCACCTGCAGTGGTGGCGGGCAGCTGTCCCACCACTGACAGGCTACTGGGTGCAGAGCCTGTGTTGGTACTAGGAATGGGTGTCTCCCCCACAACACCACCCATGCTGTCCAAGATTACGGTCAGGTCATCATCGGTGTTGGACCTTGCCCCAATCTGTGTCTCCACACAGAGGACACCATGCCTGGCATCCTGCTGAAACACAGCCACGGCCTCATCCCAACCCATGCCCAGGACATCTGGCTGAACAGTGGTGGTGTGCAGCAGTCGATCAGGCCTCCAGATCCCTGTAGAAGTGGATGGCTGGTCCTCCGGGACTGGGCCTACCTCCACAGCTGTTGCTGGTGCCCCATCCACCACATGCAGGTGTGCTGGTGCTGTGAGAGAAAATAGATGTATTAGTGATGCATGGCCCCCATCCCCCCACCCACTGCCTGCAGTGTGGGCCCAACATATGTACCGTGCAGTGATGGGCTCCCTCCTGTCCACTACCAGCTCCCCCTGTGCCATGAGCTGTGGCATGTCAGCAGGTCCTCCTCCAGTGGTTGTCCAGGCTGCTCATATAGCTGCCACCTTCTCCTTGATGCGGCGTTTATCAGTGCCCACCTTCTTCCTGCACTCCTGCACAGACCACTGGTGGCTGCCCTGCTGGTTCACACACGCTGCCACCTCCACCCAGACCACAGCCTTGGCTTGTGGTGTGCCTGTGGCACCACTCAGCAGTGGCTCCCTGTCGAGGTAGGCCTCGAACAGGGCATCAGCCTCTACCTTGGTAAAGTTGGGCCTGTGCTTGCGAGCAGGCCCTTGCTCCTCACTCTCCTCATGCTCAGACATAGTGCTACCTGTGGATATAGACATGTGTGTCAGTGACAGCAGCTGCCTACCCCGTCCACCCTGCAATGCTGGCTGTGCTCAGCAGCAACAGCAACTTACCTCAGATGGTTGCAATACCGGTCCATGGCCTGTGCTGTTCCGAGGCACCTTTATAGCGCAATGCATGCAAATGAGCAGTGGTGCAGTGGTAATGACATGCTAATTTCCCCGGTGCGCCGCGCATAGGCTGATGAGCTCATTTGCATGTGGTGGCTGACTATTGCATACTTGCTTCATGCGCAATGGACTTGTTCCAGAGCAAGTAGCAGCACAATGACCAGACATGCGCAGTGTGCAGGACCGTAGTGCACATGCATCAGGTGGTGTGCCACCTCCTATTGTGTACTGTGCGCTCTCTATGCTACAGGGACCATGGTGCACTATGCGCTATGGCCTCTATTGTGCATCAGTGCACAGTGCACCAGGCGACTAATGATCCCTACTGTGACCCCTTGACCACTTGGGACAACACCACCACATGCCTGTCAGGCCACGCCCATTTTGCGCATCTCTGGCAATGCGCGATTGCCAGACACAGCACATGCCTCCACAAGGTGTGCATCCAAAGCACGTTGTGCACACGTGCGCCTCTGGCTGCCATTTTGTCTCCACATATTGCCGTGGTTGTGATGGCGCAGCGGGGTGTTCGACAGGCCCGTAATTGGTCAGACCTCAAATTAATTAATCTGGTCGCCTGTATGCAGCCACATGCACCAGGGCTGTTTGGCCAGGTGCCCCTACAACAGGCCAGAATGGAGGTCTGGCAGGCCATCACTGCCAGACTGGTGCAGGACACCGGGGTGGCCAGGACCATGTAACAATGCCACCACCGGTACGGGGACCTCATGAGGTGGGACCCAGAGTGCCTGAGGCTGCTGCAGGCACGCGTCCACAGGGGAACCCTGCCACTGCCAGGTAAGTCGTACCATGCTGTATGTGTGCCCCAGTGCTGTACTGTGGTGTTGGCTTGGCTGCCTAGTATGCCCTGCAGAGGGGTACACTGTTGGCATGTGCATTGTGGAGTGGCATTGCTGGCCACATGTTGCACTGTGCTACAGCCTTGCGGGTCTTGTCGGGCAGGGGCACACGCTGTGCACAGGGTGGGGGTGGTGGGCACATGCTGTGGGTGTTCTCTGATGTGTACCTGTCTTTGTTCCATTCCTAGAGCCTGAAGATTGCCGCCGGGTGAGGGCAGTGGGAGCGCCAGCCCAGGCAGAGCAGAATGCTGTGGGACCAAGCAGTGGTGGAGGAGCTGCAGGGGACAGGCATAAGCGGCACCACAGCGGGCAGGTAGGCACTGTTTCATTCCTCTACACATTACCGGATGGTCAGCGGGGAGTGGGTACGGCCATGGCCACCTGTGCCATGTGCCCTGGCAGCTGTGTGTTGCACACTGTGCGTCGTGGTGCTTGCCACTGTAGGGCAGCCATTGCACATGAGTACCAGCTGTTGGTGGGGTGGGTGTGTGCCCGGCTGCCACCGGTGTTGCTGTGGTGCTGCTTGTGCCCCGTGCTGTCTGACTGTCACTGCGCAGTCAGGTGGCCAGTGGGCAACAGTGTCCACCACTGTACACTGACGTGGCATGCTGGGATGCTGGCAGGCATTGGCCCACCCCCTGTAGGTGGCCAGGGCACCACTTCAGGGGGGTGTGTGTGTTCCCACTCCCCATTGCGCACAGTGGGTGGGCATGGTTCCTTAGGACCTTGCATGGATCACCTGTCCAATCCTTTGTCATAGACATATGGAGGAGATCATGGCTGCTCCTGTATTGCAGGCTGCTTAGACAGATTATGCTGATCACCTCAACAACCCTGGAGGTGGCCCAGCAGACAAGTCGCATGGTGCTGATGGACCGGCGGAGGAGGAGGAGGTGTCAGGCGGCGGTGGGCTGTGGCAGCCCATAGTTCTTCACCAGCTGTTCCCTTATTCCCCTGCCATCTCTTCCTCATCCATCCTCCTTCCCACTGTACAGTCCCTGTTCCCTGTCCCCTTCCCTTGCTTTCCTTCCCTTTCTCACCCCTTGCAAATGTACATAGTTTTGTTGAATACAGTTATTTTGCTTACCTGCCTGTGTCTGTGTCTGCTTTGCAGCTGGCGTGTGGAGCCATGCTGCAGTGGCGTGGTGGGTGTCTGTGTGGTGTGCATGTGTCAGTGTGTGGGTCGTGCATGGTGGTGTACTGCCCTTTGGTCTGTGGCTGTGCCTTGCAGTGGCCATGGGGCAGCTCTCCGAGATGTGTGGCATGTGTGTGTTTGGCAGCATGGTCCAGGGTGTGGCTTGCCAGGGTATGGGTGGGTGGGGGCACAGCATGCAGTGGGGACTCCAGTGGTGGCCCTCTGTTGGCCATTGGTGCCACCTGTTACTTGCTTTCTGTGCCACAGTTGAGTTCCAGTGGGGGTCTGGTCTGGATGCCTGTGTGTGCCCTGCTGATGATGGCCACCTGTGGCCTGCCACTGTGCATCCCTGGCACTGTCCCTGGGTGTGTTTCTCTGCCATGCCCCATGCTTTGCCTCTGCTGTTGTGCTCCCACCATTGACTGGGGCTGGTCTATGTGCGCCTTGGCACTTGTCCCGTTGCTCTGTGGTGCATCTCTGGTTGTGCTATGGTGCAGGTCTGGTTGCACCCTGGTGCATCTCTGGTTGTGTCATGGTGCTTCCATGCCATATTCAGCCATATTGCGCTGACGCATTTTGCCATGCACAATCTTTGAATATCGCACACATTACGCCATGGTGCATTGGATATGTGTTGCGCCGGCCTTTGGCGCATTTCTGACTATTTGGCCACTGGTTTCTATCTTGTCAAGCCTAATTTAACAGCGGATGTTGAAGTTATTTTAGCAATGTAGAGCACGTCAATGGAATTCTTTAGTTCTTAACATGAACAAAAAAAAAATAAACACTTGAAACAAAATGATCTGCTTATTGGGGACACATTAGATCTTTTCAGGATGGGATCAAGTTAAATCTTTTCAGGAAAAAAGCAGCAGATAAATTTTAGTAATTAGCCAGCAATATCTATATGTGAAGCTGTCACTGACCAGACGGGGGGAGAAGGAAGACACAAAAGAAAACAAAGTTCACACACATATAGAAGACTTGGCTGTCTGTGAAACTTTTAAAAGCAAATGGTTTGATACCTTTTAGGCATCTATGCTGTACCACTAATTATTTTCTTTTATTATGTCCTCTTTGGCAACTTCTACTATTAAAATGCATTAAATGTATAGTTCACTAAATCTTTACCTTGGGGTAACTCTTGAATGACTCCTAAATAAGTTTTAAGCCATCCCCTCTATGGGAGGTCAAGACCTGTGCAAAAGGTCAAGTGTTATTTTTTCATATTTTTTACAAATTTCCAAAGTAAAAGTTTGGAAAAATAGAAAAGTATGTACAACTAATCTCCTCTGCATTTTCAGCTCAGAGAGAAGTTAATATTTACGCACAATCAAACCCAATGTTTATACAGTTTTTGTTATAGGGTAATGTTATTCTGAATCTTATTAGAATATTGATGAACTGGCAAAGAAATGTTTAGATAAAACAAATTGATGACGACAGGATTTGGAGGTCACTAAACTTGCAAAAGGTCAAATTATGAAACTTTGAATGCACTCATTAAGACCATTCTTCCTAGTGTGTAATTATAATGAATTAAAGCCATTTGAATATGGACCTACAATTATACAACCATTGTGATGCATATTTTTAGGATCAGAGGAATGGTGCAAGGCTGCCAAAATTGTGGTGGTCACACTGCTTCAATGCTTCAGTGTGCATGGATCAAACCAAAATGAGCCATAATAAAAGCTTCTATCTTCTCAAAAAAAATTATATTTTATTATATTTGGTTTTATTTTTATTTTATTTATTTGTTTGATCTAGGATTGCAAGTACCTTTGAGCCAAGACTCTTTTACAAAGGTTCCACATCAGGAATAACATACAACAAGGAAACAACAGTGAGATAACAGTAAAACAATTCTTGTACAACAGTGCTATTGAAAGGGGTCAAGTATAGGAAGAGTAAGGTGTAGAGGAGGAGAAGGAATGTAGGTGGTTAACAGAGAACACTTATAGCCAAATGGTAAACACATCAAGGACGCATGAACCCACCGGCTGTCACAGGAGCTAGAGGCAGTGAGAAGGGCCCGGAGCCTGGTTTTGAACTGACCTAGTGTTGTGGCTAAGGAGATGGTGTGGCTGAGACCATTCAGCCATAGAGGAGCCCTGTAGGCGAAGGAGCATTGCCCCTGCATTGTATGACAGTGAGGAACTTGTAGGTTCTGGATTGTTGAACTCCTGGTGTTCCACTGGATAGTGTTTTGATGTAATAAGGCAGTAACACCAGGAGATGTTAGGCCAAGGTTGATTTTTCTCACCATAGCACAGATGAGATTCTTTATTCGGTTGGAGAGTTGGAGCCATCCAGATTATACATAGAGGGCACAGGTGTGGGTGAGGCGGTGGGCACCAGTTGTGAGTCAGCAAGCCTTGTTTAGGGCAGTTGTTATACATCGGAGGGTGGATGTCGAGGCAGAGCCATAGATAATGAATCCATAATCAATAACTGACACTACCAAGCTCTGAACAGCAATCTTCAGGGCTTCTGGGGTGAGATGTTGCCTATGCTTGTACAGCAATCCAAGGCATGTATTGGTAGCTTTGGCCACGCTGTCAATGTGAGTAAAGTAGGAGATATTGGGGTCAAGCAAAATCCCTAGATATTTGAAGGAGTATACTTGTTCGAGGACAGACCCCTGTTTGGTAGAGATGTTGAGGGGGTGATGCTTGTGACGGTTATGTGAAATACAGAAAAACAAGGACTTGATTTTCTTGTGATTTAGGACTAGTTTTTGATTGGAGAACCAGGTTTCAATGGCACTGAATCCTAGTTGTAGGCTGAGTTGGAGTGGTGAAGGGTCCTTTTGCATGGAGAAGACAACAGCATCATCCGCATACAGGATGATTTGTTCCAAGTTGGATTAAGGTAGGGAGTTTAAAAACAGGCTGAAAAGGAGTGGGCCCAGTATGGACCCCTGAGGGACTCCAGAGCGGACAGGCAAGGTATGTGAGAGAGCATTGGCAATTCTTACTCTTTGCGAGTGGTTTTCAAGGTAGCTTCTGAACCAGTGGGCTGAGTCAGGTGCAAGGCCGGCAATGAGTAGTTGGTCAAACAGTAGCTGATGATGGACCATGTCGAATGCCTTTGATAGGTCGATGAAGGCAGCCCCAGTGAGAAGACCCTTATCTAAGGAGCTGTGCACTTTGCCGGTAAATTCAAGTAGGGCAGTGGTGATACTATGCCCTTTTCTAAAACCGTGCTGTTGAGTGCACAGAATATTGTATTTGTCCAAATAGTCAGTGAGCTGGTCCTCAACAATACGCTCAAGGGCCTTGGAGAGTGGTGGCAATATGGGTATCGGGCAATGGTTTGAGTGGCTGGTCTTATCCCCACTTTTGTGGACTGGGGTCACTGTGGCAGTTTTCCAAATTTCTGGGAATGTACTGCTGTTGAAGAAGAGGTTAAGAATTCTAGTTAGGGGACAAAGGACCTCATCAAGTGTAAGTTATAGCAGCTTAAGGTCCAGGGTGCCACTGCTGGTTCTGGATTTAGAGATGGCTGAGGCAATGTGGTGGCAAGCTTCACTCATCTTATTCTCCCTGAAGTAGAAACGTGGTTGGTTTGACAAAGCGCAGGGAGTGCTTGAGGGGGTGTCACTGACTGTGAAGAAATCAGGTGGGAGAACAGAACTGAGGTCAGTAAAAGCCATGTTGAAAATTTTAGCAATGACCATAGGATCAAGGGTAGTGGACCCTTGTAAAATTAACATGGCAGGAGGGGACTTTGATTGTTTCCCAGTGATGTCCTTGGTATTGTCCCAGAAGGCACGGCCATTACCCCAGGTATTGGTGAGGATGTCCTTATAATATGAACTTTTCATGAGATGAATGGATTTTGTGCTGGCATTACGGGCATGTTTGTATTTTTGGATGTCAGATTGTTTGCCCGTGGCTTTAGCCACCACCTACAGGTGATCCCTAGATTTAAACTGAGAGGAGCTCTGCAGTTATCCAAGAGTTACAGAGGGCTTTTGCTTTCTGTATTTTAGCAGGAGCAAAGAGGTCACAGGCCTTGTTGAAGGTGGTAATGAAGTAGTCGAGGGCTATGTTAACATCCGTTGCTTTGTAAATAAGCATCCAGTCTTGCAGGGATAGACGTTGTTTGAGATATATCAGTTTACCACGTGGAAGGACCCTGATGGTAATGATTGTAGGAGGTGGCTTTAGAAATTTATTAGACCATTCACATATAACCGGGAAGTGGTCACTGAGAGTGTCCGGGAGAATAGAGGTATGAATGATCCTGGAAGGGTGATTGGTGAGAACCCAGTCCAGCAGGGTGCTGGTGCCTGTTTTGTAATTTATCCTGGTAGGTGCGGTAACCAATTGTGAGAGGTTGGCAGCTGTAATGGCATCCTTATGAGTGCAGACATCAGATGTGAGTCAGTTAATATTGAAATCACCAAGTAAGATGTGTTCAGAGCCAGGAGATTGTGAGCTGACAAAGTTAAGAACTTCTTTGATGCCATGATCTTGTTCCTGAGGTGGAATATAAACAGAGATGATGGTGAGGGCTTTTTGATTGGGACCGAGGAGGATTTTTATGGGTAGGAGCTGGACAGAGGAGACAGGCACAGGAGTTGAAACAAGGTGTCCCAGGAGAGTATCCTTAATATAGATGGCGCAGCCACCTCCCCTTTTGAAGACACAGTCCAGTCTGAAAATATTGTAGCCTTGCACGGTGATTGTCAGATCAGGGACTTTAGATGTCAGACATGTTTTGACAATGGCAAGGATGTCCAGATTATGTTGGCTGATGAAAGCTTGTAGTGCATCAAGCTTTGGCAATTGGCTGCAGATGTTAAGGGTAGCGATGGTAAGAGTCCCTGCCTTTTTCAAGAGGCTAGTACAGCTTGGGCCAGGGTTCGGGTGGATGTTTCCTGAAATCAGTAGGAGAAGTAGGAGAAGCTTCATTGAGCAGAGTCATAGGTCCAGTAGTGATAACTTGTGTTTCTTTTTATTGTATGGGCAGCGGGTAGATTTCATATGGCAGCCCCGATGATATACAATGTGGTACAGTATGGATAGGCTGGCATAGAGACCAAACATGGTGATGTTATAAAGCAACCAGATATTGGCGAGGGGAGGCCCATGTGTAGGGCTGTGTGAGTGGTGAAGCATTCCCAGGGTGCTGTTGGTTGTGATTAGGTAGATAGTGGGTATAGGGCAGGAGTGGCAAGGGCCCAGAAGAGAGAACGGGGGAAAGGGCAAGGAGGGAGAGAAGGGGGAGGACCAGGTAGGGGAGGGAACTCATGTCTGAGTAGGGCAAAGAAAGAATGGGGAGAGATAGTGAAAGAGAGCTGAGAGTGGGCTAAAACTGCAAGGAAGGGGTATGTAAGCACCTAGGGAGAGGGAGCAGTAAAGGCTTGGGCTGGGTGGGACAGAGAGGTGGAGAAATAAGCAAGCTAGAGCTGTGAGCCAACAGAAGAGACCAGTGGTCAAACGAGGGTGGAGAGTGAAGGAAGGGGGAGGAGCTAGGGCATATTTAACTAAGGTAGGAGGGGGGGTGGGGGGTGCAAAATTTTGGCAAAACTCTATGCATTACAATGGGCACAGAGCCCAGTGAGCACAGCAAAGTTGAGAGAAGTAGAGGAGCCAATCAGGGGCAGAGCAAACAGCAGGAGCCCAATTAGGGGGCAAGGTAGCAGACGCTTGTCCAATGGCAGCTACACTCGGCTTCCCCGACCCGAGGCAGAAATCTTACTGCGGTTCTGGAGCTCCCAAGCGGGCAGAGGTGGTGGCAGGTGCGGCTGGCTTCAGGAGCCACGGCCACTCCAAATTAGGGACCTGTCAGCCCGGTCAAGGGCAGGATCCATGGTTCTAGAGCTCCCAAATGGGCAAAGGTGGTGATTTAACTTGAAAATACAAAATAGTAATAAGGATGTAAAATAATCAAGATGAGATTTCAGCATTCTCCAACCATACATTGAAGCTGAGCCATAATAAAGGCTCTTCAAATTAATTCTTCAAAGCAATTATATTTTATTTTGATATATTTAATATTCTGTATCTAAGGAGACACTAGGAGAAAAAAAAGTTTATTGGGTGTCTGGAAACAGGCAAATGCAGCCAGACATGGAAGGAAGTAAAAAGAGTGTATCAGTTGCGGGGGCTAGTAGCAAGTCAAGGAGCTCGCTTGACCACTGCAATGGAGGCCACCCACCAACACTACTGACCACAGGCACTGGTAGCAGAGGAGGAGCTGGGCAAGTGCTGCAAGCAGTCAGTGTAGGAGGAGGTAGATGGCAGGCTGCCTGCTATAGTCCAGCTCTTGTTTTAAATCCCTAGTGGTGCTTGAGTGGCTGTAGCAAACATCGTTGCAGCAGCCCTCCATCTGTAGGGATTAAGGGGACTCAGTTTAGCTGTTCTGTTGTATTTAGGCAGGCTTAAGCTCCATTACAGCAACAGGTCCAACTGCAGCCCCGGACTCCCCACTCTGCCACTTGTACAGGACTGACCGCTTGAGAGAGAGAGGGATCCTCGCTGCTTGCAAAGGAAGTGAGGGGGTAGAAGTTGGTGTTCATTTGTGTGTTGGGGCAGACAGGGGGACTGGTTAGGCTGGGAGGAGTGCCTTTAAGTGTAAGGATTACATGTGTCTGAACTGTTGTGGATTGCATGGGCAAAGAAAGGTGGTGTTCAGGGTGTTCAAACACCCCCCACCGACATTACCTCAGAAATGTTCAAATTCTTGTATTTTATTTTTGGGTTGCCTCAGGCTCAGCTGCTAAAACACTCAGGGCAGGATTCAAAAAGCAGATGTGCTAGGCACAAATGAGATGCTCCAGCACAACTGGGAAATGCATCATGTAACCACTCACAGAGGGAGATGCCCCGGCACAACCCGGATGAGTTGCACTGAACAGGATGAGCCAGAGACCAAAAGTAATGATATGCGGCACATCTGGAGGGGGCATGTAACTGCATATATAGCGGAGAGCCATTCACACAGCAAAATGAATACACAAAAATGGAGCATTCACAGCACAAGCACCAAATTTGCTATGTGGAGGTAAGTATAAAAGAAGTAGACTTAAGTGCAAGCCCCCAGCAGGCTGACTGCAGGATCACAACAGCAAGCAGTAGGAGAGCAGCAGCCAAACAGAACTATGGATGGAACACCATTCCTGATGGTGGGAATGTTAATGGGGATGAGGAGACGTGCGAACCAGCAATATGGCGGCAAAAGGCACCATATGCGGGCAGCCCCACAGGGGTATCATGCTAGACTGACGTTTGAACAGCTGATGGACACCAAAACAGTTGGCCGATACTACCTGAACAGGGTTATTCTGAGGCAGCTCTGTGAGCTGTGCTATGATGAAATGCAGACACCCACTGGAAAAGGTCATGCCATATCAGTGGAGACCAAGGTGACAACAGCAATGTGCCTGCTCACCACGGGAACCTTCCAGAGGCCAGTTGGCATATCCAGGCCATCCACATCCTGTCTCCTCACCCAATTCCTCACTGCACCACTCCCACATGCTTCAGAATTCATCTAATTCCCAAGCACACAGGCAGAGAACACAGAAGCCATGCAGCAGTTCTGCAGGGTGGCATGTATGTCAGGCATCATGGGGCCATTGACTGCACCCATGTGGCAATCCATGCACCACCTGGCGATGATGCCATGACATATGTTAACCGCAAGGGCTACCACTCTGTCAACTGCCAGGTGGTGTGCAATACCACTGGGTGCATCAACATTGTCTGCATCACGCACCCTGGGAGTACACATGATGCCTTCATATGGCACCAGTCCACCCTTTGCTGCTGGTTTCAGACTGGGAACATACCCAGCAGCCACCTAGTAGATGGGTGGGGCATGCAGAAATGCCCATGAATGGGGCACCATGGCACAACAAATGTAGGGAGAGGGAGCAGGTGTGCCAAGGCCATGGCAGAGAATGCACCAGAGGATATGCACAGGTGGGATGATGGAGGTGGGCACACTGATAGAACTGGACACACAAGGGGGATAGTGCAGCAGAACAGCAAAGCACAGGAGGCGGGTTGCAGTACAACAGCTGACATGAGTGGCAGGGCAGAACACACCACATGCAGCCATGCATGGGTGACCACTGGGCATTAGTGGGCAGACAATGGCAATGGGAACATATGTGGGCAGCCATGGCTGCAAGCACGGGCAGGTACAGACAGATGTGTGCAGCCAGGACAGGCCATAGCAGGTGTGAGGGGGATGTAGCTGGCCAGGAAGGGTCACCACAGGGACCAGGGTGGACAGTCGGCAGATATACCAGTGCGCCATAGCGCAGGGGGAGGGGTGGGAGGACACAATGCACAGGTATGCAGTGGTGTAACAGACTGCTCTTTCCCCCCAGAGGTGATGCAGTGTACCTGCTCTGATCATGGCTACTAACATCCTTCTGCCAACATGGCACAGAGGCAGAAGAGTAGTACAATGAGGCGCTCATCGCTATGCACACCATCATGAAGCATGTCTTTGGCATGCTGAAGATGCGCTTTCAGTGTCTGCATAAGTAGGGTGGTGCCTTACAGTATAGCCCAGAGAAGGCCTGTGGCATATTCCTGGCCTGCTGTATGTTGTACAACATGGCCATTGAGGGTGGAATAGCTGTCCAGGCCGAGGAGGGCGACAGTTCTGGAGAGGAGGAGGAGGAGGAGAAGGAGAGAGGGATGAGGATGCAAAAGGCCAGGGGCAGTGTGATGGACCACCACTGGCACGAAGAGACCCACACCTTGTCACCAGGTCCCAGCGGCACAGGGGCACCATTGTCAAAGAGTGCTTCAGGGTCTACAGGTGAATAACACAGGTGGGTAATACACAGCTTCCCCCTTCACCCCCCCCACACACACACAAACACCCACAACCACACCACAGGGCACTAGACCGCAACACTGCCACTGTGCAGCACACCCATGAGGGCACCAATGCTGCACCCACACACACACATATGCATGCACAACAGGATCCACATGTCAAGGGGGCACAGTATATGTGCTGAGGATGGCATGGAGCAGTGTACTGCTGCTGGCACACATGCACACCAGACACAGGACTGCACTCATCACCTCAAAGCCACACAGCACAACAGTAGCGTCCCCAGATGTGCATGTAGTACCGCACAGGTGACCCACACAGGCAACACACTCGGGCAGGCGAATGCCACCCACGCCATCCCAGGCACAGGTAGCCAGTTAAGTGGGCCAAGAAAGTGTGCAGGTGACAGGAGCCATATGAGCTGTCACCCAGGCATCAGTGGGAGGCACCACGGCTGCCTTGGACACATGGGCAGCCACCCCTACTTTTCTGCGGCACAGTGGGACCAAGTTCTGCGGCAAGACTACCATTTGCCGCAGAACTTCTGCGGTGGTGGTTTGTAATTTCTGCGGAAGTTCTGCGGCACTAACAAACTACCACGTCACAGTGTCAGCTTGTCATCCTGACTTCACTTTCATGGCAGTAGTTATAGCAATCAGGATGGTGGAAAGCACAGTAACACTAGTTCAAAAAATAACAGACTTAAAAAAATAATTTTATGCTTAAAAAAGCAAAACAAATGTCTCTCCTTTAAGGTCCTAGCATGTTTCATAAATGACATATGCAGAGGGGATCTTATGTGATAAATAAGGTATTTTCTATATGCATGCTATCTATCCCACTAATGAGTTTTCCACTGTCTATCACTTATATATTTATATGTGCTTTCTACACCACTCATGAGGTTCCCACTGTGTATCACTTATATATGTATCTGCAATCTGAAACATACATACATACAAATATGCGTGTGTGTGGTGAGAGAGAGATACTGTATATGTGTGTATGTGTGTGTGTGTGTGTGTGTGAGTATGTATGTATATATATATATATTTTTTTTTCCCATGAACTTGCATCCTCATTCATACAGGTCCCATTGGAAATGGAATAGAGGAGTTATTGCAAAACTAATTTTTCATGTCAACCTGCTTTCCCTGACACACTGCGTAACACCATCAGGCCATGACATGCATGTGAACCAATTGTGAGATAGAGCTCTCAGGCCCATCACAGTGTGTTCATCATGTTACAGAACACTGCATCATACCTTCCCAGGCTCCGAGCAGTGATGTGTTCCACCAATCCTTGTGCTGCCCAACCAGCTCCCAGAGCTAATCTCTGAACCTGAGTTGCCGGCACGGAAACACAGCATGCTACCCTCTGGCCCAACAGCTGTCCCTGCACACAACATTTTTCCATAACTTTTAGGTGATTCTATCAACCAATGACAATATGTAATCAATAACCCTGGCAAAAATGCATACAGTGCTATTATTTATTTAACAGGTCTATTCTTTCAACAGGTCTACACATTATTATATTTCACTTTTCTGGACATAATTACATCATTTTTCTTAAAAATGTAGACAGTTAAATTCATTTTACCAGTTATTCATTTCAGATAGCGTCTCAATACCTTAAAGGCACAAATAGGTTTGTACAAAGTGAGGTATGGACTTAACAAGTCTATGCTATTGACAAGGTTTTGTTTAAGTTGGCCCTAGTGCAACAATGTAAGACTGAAAATTGTATTAGGCTGTAGTGCAGGTTGAGCAAATATCACCATGCATGACGTGCTGTGCCACCATCTCTGGCAGTGGGAGCTGTGGTAGATAAGTGACTGTTCATTTCTGTTGCAGAATGCAGCCATTTCATTAGCTAATGTATGATGTTATAGCAATGATAACATCACATTCTGAACATATAGGGGGTTTTGGATATAAAAAGAGGGAAAGGGAACCAGATTCTATGTATAAACAGAAATAGTAATAAAAAATCACCAAGAAGAGTGAATTCTGCGGCACCGCAGAAGTTCTGCGGTAGATTGCAAGTTCTGCGCAAAATTCGGCGGCTGCAGAATTCTAGGGGCCTTGCCTTTGACCGGTGGTTGTTGATGCAGTGGCACTGGCCACAGGGGAGTAGCCAACATCCCTGGAGGAGTACCACAGCGAGACCGTGAATGGGTGCTTACTGGTGTGTTGGCCCCGCAGTCCATGTTGGATACAGGGTTGATGGGGATGGAGAGGTGTGGTGACAGCATCAGCAGCAATGGGTCCACTTGATGCCACTGCCTGGGCATGAGTGAAGCACTCCTGGGGGTTCTTCTGGAAGCCTGGTGGTCACGTGGCACACTGTTTGCATGTGCCACCTCAGCAGCATGCACAATCCACTCCAGAGCTGTGGTCATGCCCACCCACAGTAGGAGAGCCTCTGCCAACATCTGGGCATGCCATGCAGCTGATGACTCACGTCCAATGGCCATCAGCATCTGACCACCTCTGAGCTCCACCCTTAGGGATGCCTGCCTCTCCACAGTGGCCCACAGGCAGCATGTGTACTGCAGCTGTCAGTCTCGTCAGCAGGTGATGGCTCATGGGCATGGCACCTACGGGCAAGTGGTGTGCCAGCCTGCTGCTGTGCATCCACTGTAGGTGGATGCACCACAGCAGGCAGCAGTATGGGTGGGGATTGGGCTTCTGCAACCGCTGCACATCCAGGGACGGCTGTATCACGGGCCTCTGCTGCCTGCGGCAGAACCACAGCACTCTGATGATCCATGCTGGTGGTCCCCAGCACCAGAGCAGCACCAGACACAGAGCCCACAGCAACCACCACCTTGGGGGGCTGTGCAGGCCCTGTGGGTGTGCTAGGGGCCACAGGACTGCCAATGCCTGCTGGTGGCACCTGTGCATGCACCTCTGCTTCGTTCCCTCCTGATGGCCATGTCCCCCCAAAGTTATGTGGCATCTGGATCATCATCAATATCGCTGTATGCTCCCTGTGTACCAGATGCCAGCACCAGCAAGGCATCTGCAATGTCCACCATGTCCCCTGGGTCATCATCAGCCATACCCAGGAACCTTTCCAGCCATGTGCTGTCCTGCTCACCAGCCATGGCATGGCTTGCCGAGGTGTTGGAAGGCCTTGACACCACTAGTGATGCATCCAGGGCAGCTGTGGCATTTGACAGGCCAGGGACAGCATCACTCCCAGTCCTGACTGTTGCCCAGTGAGACAGACCGGCATCATGCTCTGCAGTGCCATTCTGCAGTGCCCCAAACACAGCAGCACCCATGAGAAGTGATGGAGCTGTAACAGCATGAAGGGATACATGGTTACAAACGTATGACAGTTGTGTTCAGACAGGCATGTACAGGTGGTCATACTCATGTGCCAGTGGAGTGCCTGATATGCCATGTGGGTGACAGTCAACAATGGTTCTGATGATGCAGACAGGCACCAGCTACAGCTGGACAGGCCCAGTGTCTGTACATGCCCCTTTGTGCATGAGTGGGATCAGGACAATACCCTGGCCACCACCCACAGGGATGACAGCAATGGTGTGCAGCGGAACACCACACCATGGTTGCCCTCCCCCCAGCACATGCCTGGCATGTCATGTGACTGCTCAAGATGGTCCACGTATGGTGCTCACAGAACCATTGTTGGAGCACAGAGGCACATGGTCCAATAGCCACACACAGTGGGGCTGTCAGAGCACACATGGCACACACACACACACACACACACACACACACACACACACGTGGACAGGCACATTTCCCAGGCATGTATACTCACAGTGCTGCAATGGACTGCCACCCATCTGGAAGCCCCTTCCAGGAACACCCTGCACAGCCACCCAGCCCATGCTGGCCACCAGCAGCTCCTCCATGTGTGTAAGGTGCACATCTGTCTGCGGCCCACCCCATGGCCCACTCAGAGAGGCCTCAGTGTGCATCACCTTCTCCTTGGCTCTCCTCTTCTCGTCATTTAGGTACTTTCCGCACTCCTGGGGTGTCCTGTTAAACTTCCTGATGGCGTTGACATGCCTTGCCACAGCCTCCCAGCCCTCATCCTGCAGCTGTCGGCTGCCACCCCTGCAAGCCAGGATGTCCTTGCGCAATATGTATGCCTCAGTTAGCACCCTGTCCTCATCACCAGTGAAACTGGGACATCTGCATCCAACAGCTGTGTCCTTTCCAGACATATTGGTTTCTGTGGGTGAGATTACGCAGCCATTAGCACACGACAGTCAGCTCTGTATGTGTGCAGGCATAGTGTCTGGCTGCTGCAGGGTCATAGCACGCTGTCTGCATACCACTCACCCGCATATCTGGAACAGGTACTGGGGCTGTCAGGGACAGCTGGACATTGGCAGAATCAGTTCTGTAGCACTGGTCTGTGTAGCTGACATGTCCTGCACATGTGACTGGCGTTGTTTGCCATGTACCATAAGATGGTGGTCCAGCCTGCAACACACGTCTTCAGTCTGTGGTACCATGCTACCCCACACACTAGCAATGAAACCCTCCCCCCCACACTCCAAACCTAGTCTGAACAGTGGGACACTGTGGGGCACTCACCTGGATGTGCCTGTTGACCAGGAGCAGGCGTGGATCATGGCTGTATGTCCTAGGCCTCACACTGTAATTTTGTGCTGCCACACTGCCTTTGGAGGAATGTAAACAGACTTACCTTCAAGGATGCAATTCCTCTAGGTCACCTGAGCTCTGTGGAAGTGCATTCAGGAGCACGTCTTGCTCAGGGCATGCAAATGAGATTGGGAATATCTGTAATGAGGTGCTAATCAGGTGAGATGCCTCAAGAATCTGGCAATAAGCTGCTTTTGGAGCAATGCCTGTGAATTGCATAATTGCTCCCAGTTCATCCCAATCAGCAGAGCGCAACTGCTGTATTGAGCGCATCCTCATATGGCACATTTTCCAGCGCATGCTCATGGCACATAGGGCATTTTCTGAATACAGCGCAACTGTCACGGTGCATTGTCATGCATTTGCGATGATGGGTTAGTGGCTTGACAGGCATAGTATAAACAGTCCAGTATTACTGACCACTGGATCACATCTGCCTGTGCATACACATCCACTTGCATGATGACTGCAGTACCACCTGTCACATTGTGTGCATGTATTGCACTGCAGAGTGACTTTGCATCAATGCGCACCTGTGGATCACAGTGCAACACTGGCAGTGTGTGCGGTAACACTGCACTGTGTGAGGCATTGTTTGCCACTCACAATATGGCTGATCCGCACGGAGTGTGCATCCATGACCTGGTTGTGACCCATGACCCTATGTTCCTGCCCATGCAAGGTGCTGAGCGCATGCATGGCGATGTGCTGTTGGCGGCAATTGTGCATTTACATGCCGTACTACTGTGTTGTGTAGTGCGTCACGCGACGACCAATCGTGCATGTGGCACGAACGTGTCATTACACACCAGCAGCATGATCTGTGTACACCTGACCTGGTGACACTGAGGAGGATCATGCCACGTGCATAGAGAACAGGCCCAATGGCCATGAACTGGGTTGAAGTGGAGCTCCTCAACCTTGTGGCACTGGTGCTGCAGGTTGAGGGACAGCTTTTTGGATCTGATGACCTCAATGAGCCACACTCTACAATGTGGACCAGGATTTCTGGGCAGCTGATGCACAGGACAGGGGTTGCCCACACTGCTGAGCCCTGCAGGCACTGGTACAGTGATCTGCAGTGCAGGGACCCAGACAGGCTGAGGAGCCTACAGAACTATGCATGCAGGGGTGTGGTGCCATGCCCAGGTAAATTACAGTACACCACATGTACACAGGCAGCATGGGGTATGTGTTGGTAGGGGGGCTGGCACACTGCACACTACCACATACACACACATGTGTGGACTGCAGGCCACACAGCATGGGCTGTGCTTGTATGACCACAGGTAGTAGGCATGTGCAGCATGGTGCATGAGGGGGTGCATAGCCATTGTGGCATGCGCAGTGTTGAACAGTCATTGTCATGGCATACATCCAGCTGCACACATCGTGGGCACAGGCAGGGGTGCTGTGTGTGGATGCACGCAGCCAGGGACACCTTCACTGGGGTACTGTGGGGGTGCTGCCATCACTGCATGCTGGCATTGGTGTTGTTGCTGGGTGCGTGGGGTGGTGGGGGATTTGTTACACCTCCAGTCTCTTCATGGTGCTCTCTGCTTTTGTTCCTCTCGCAGGACCATCTGGCAGGTGGAGGGCCATGGCTGTGGCGGAGGCAAGGTGCAATAGGGCTGGTGTTGGTTCCCATGGGCAGGGACATGCTGGTGCATGTGAGTGTCTGTCTTGTGCATCCTCTGTGTGTTTGGGTGGTGGTGCCCTCTGCAGGCCATTGCTGGTCCCTTGTGCATGTCCATGTGCTGCTGTTTGCATGCACACATGGGATGTGGGTATGGCAGCTTGTGCCTGGGCCACAGTGCACCTGGCCCCTGTGTGTACATCCACCAGGTGTGCATATCATGTGTACCGTGGGGACCCTGTGGTGGTTCAGTGGTGTTCAAACAGGGCCTGCATGCCTGTGCTGCCTACTGGCATGTGCACATGCTGTGTGGGGCATGGCTGCATGCCCCTCTGCACAAACCGCTGCATGCACAGGTGGCCCATGTGCTTTCTGAGTATCATTGCACAGTCACAGTGTGGCACTGTGTGCCAGCCTGTTGCTGGCATGCAGTGTGCCTGGCAGGCTGTCTGCTATTTGTGTGGTGGATGCCTCCAGCACACTCACAAGGTGGAAGGGGGGGCAGTGTGAAACATGGCACTTAGTACCTGTTGTCTGTGTCCCCCACTGTAGCTCCAAGGGATATATGGCCATGTGTCCGCATTCGTCTGCGGCATCAGGGAGTACTGCAGCTAGCAGGGATCCAGCTCCAGAGGTCATTACTGAGAACACTACAACCACTCTACAGGCATCAAGGACAGCTCCTACAGGCACTGACCATGCTGGTCAGAGTGATTAGTGCCAGGGGTCATGGGCATGGGCACCATGCTGTGGCACATCCCGCACATTAGGGATGTGGACATTTGTATATAGCCCCTTTACATTATGCCTCACATTCCTTGTCTGTCCACATTGTATGTTGCTCTACCCTGTTCCCCCCCCACACACACACCCCTTCACCCTCCTGCTTACCATTGTTGTACCTGTACAGACCCCTCACCCTCACCTTCTCTGTTCCTTCTGCCAGTTGTTATTGTAAATAGTTTATTGTTTTACGTTGATGTTACTAAACCACTTTCTATTGCAACTGGTGTATGTGGTCATTCACTGTATAATGTGCATGTTGTCTGTCTTTGCCTGCTGCTGTCCACTGTCCCTTTGTTGTCTTACACACGTGTGCACCTGTGTTACTACACACATACGCATCCTGTCCCCCTGACATGGCGGCCTCACTGTGTGCCCTCCTTGCTGCCTGTGATGTGTGGGAGGGCACTGTGTCATGCTGCCTTTCTCAGTGCCCCTGTTATGTGTGTAGTTCATGTGGGCTGCATCTTTTGTGCTGGTGAACTGTTGTTGTGCCTGTTGGGCTCCTGTGTGGGGTGTGTCAGGTGCTTCTGGGTGTTTCTCTGTGTGCTCTCTCTGTTCACCTCTTCTGCTGTGGCCACTGTCAGGCCCTTTGGCACTCTGTTCAGTCCCTGCAGGTGTGTTCCTCTGCATCCTTTGTGCCACTGCAGTTTCCCCCTGTTGCTCCTTCATCCCTTTCTGACTTGCTCCATATTCACTGTTATGCTGCCCTGGGTGCTTTGGTGCATCCCTGTTGTGCAGGGGCATTTCACATTGTGCCATGCTGCATCTCTGCAATTCACAGTGGGGATGCGCACAGTGCATCTTGCGGAGCATCCTTCTGTGAATCGCACTGTCTGGGGACAGCACATCCCAGATGCGCTGGTGCATCTCATTTGCACCCAGTACTTCAGCTTTGTGAATCCTACCTCAGTGTCTTAGCAGTCTCCATAGTGGCTGGAGCTAGCTGCAACCCAATGTGCATGCATGGGACCATTGATGGCTAGGGATGATAAAGACATCAACAGAAAGAGCGGGAGAAGCCTGGTGAGACAGACTAGTGAGTATGCTGCTGTGCTGTGTCATATGTACAGTGCTGAGCAAGTTGTGGGGTCCCGTTTACTGTCATGGTGGTAGAGTAGGACTGTGTGCTGCTCTTCTCTAGCCTCAGCTGAACTGTGGGAGAACCTGAAGTATGGTCTACCACAGAAAGAACAGACCCATATGGGGACGAGTTGCAAGTAACACGCAGCATGTCTTCTTGGCTGCTGGATGCTGGCTGGACTGGTTGTGTGGTCCGAAGAGAAGACAGGAGAGGTTGAGAAAAAATCTGCCCTGGCCTAGTGGTCTGTAGTCCTGTCTTGGGAGGAGAAGAACTGTTAAGGCAAGCCAACAGAATGACAATCAGCAAAAAAATGGTGAGTGGAGAAAAGAATAAAGATTGATTCGGGGAAGGGGACTTCTCTCATTCAGAGAGGTGGTGAGGGGTATTGGCACCATCTCCCAGGGCAACCCACTCATTACATCTCAACCCCACCGATGCTCTGCCCAACTTGGAGCTTATCATGTGGAGTGGGAATAGGTGTGGAAAAGCAGATGCCTGACTGACATCTTTCTCTCTGCCTGTTGCAGAGTGCTTCCATGTGCAAAGGTGGAATGAGGTTAGGAGTACTCTCTTTATGCGGAGGTGGGATAGTGGTAGAGGAGGAGGAGGAGTGATGCAAATGTGTGGAGGTGTCCCCATGTGTAGGAGTGGGATGGATGGGGAGCAATTTTTTATTTATCTATTAAGATCTCAGATTAACCTTTGAGTACGGGCTCATTACAGAGGTTCAACGTCATGGTTATTACAGTAACAAACAAAACTACAGCTTATGGGAGGCCATAAGAGGACAACAATTAAGGAAAATTAGGCAAGAGGTTACATGCTCCCCATGTAGGGGCAGTGGGATGAAGGGGTGGATTGCTCCCCATGTACAGAGCTGATATGAAGTGGGAGGAAAGCTCCCCCTGTGTGGAGATTGAATGGAGATGGAGGAGATCTCCCTATGTGCAGGAGGTGGGATGCAGTGGTAGAAGTGCTTTCTATGTTGGGGAGGTGAAATGTAGTGGGAGAAACAGTGGAGGGGTCAGGGGATGAGAGCTCACAATGCATGGAGGTGGGATGGAGGTGGAGAACTGATACCTACAGTATGTGTGGTGACGGAATGGAGGGAAGAGTGCTTTCCATGTTCAAGTTCAACTTTATTGTGAAGGGATAAAATCCATTGAGCAAACTCATTTGCAAGGAGACCCCTTGTACAAGCAATGATAAAGACAATACATGATGTGAGATACAAAAATAAGGACACATAATATAAATTAAAATAAAGCAATTTTCTTTACATTAGTGTATATAATATGTACAATGTTGCATTCAACAAGGATTGAGACCAAAAATGATTACATAAGACACTGTCCACCATGTGGAAGAGGGTTGGAGAAGCAGAATTGCTCCCCATATGCAAAAGGGGGCATGAAGGGGGAGGAGTGCTGTCTATGTACAAATGTGTAATGGAGGGGGAGGAGGAGTGCTCCTCATGTGTGGATGTGGGATGGAGGGGGGGCAGTTACTTAATGGCCACCATCCTAGACCCCACTCCCACCTGTGTGTGAAATATTTTGAAATGGGCACAGTTTATGATGAAGCACATGTGCAATCCACATCTCTTCTCTGGCTGCTGTAATGTATTGGGTTGATAGATGGGGGCACCAGTCACACAGGAGTACCCACTGTATCCTACCCCCACCCACCCACCCAGCAGAGTGGGAATAGTTGTGGAGGAGCAGATACAAGATCCACATTTTATATCTCAGTACCTCAGAGTGTTCTCCATGGGTAGAGCACATTAGGTGGGAGAACCTCTGACTGAAGCAGAGTGTTCTGCAAGTGTAGTGGTGTGGCATAGGGTGAGGAAGTGTCAGCCACCTAAAGCCCACTCCAACCTTCATGCTAGCTCTGGTGGAGCAGGAACGGTTATGAAGGGGCTGATGTGCAACCTGCATCTCTATCCCTGGCTGCTGCTAGGTGCTGCCCTTGTGTGGAGGTGGGATTGGGGGATGGGGCATCATCCTCCCAGAGCCACCTGCCTGGAGCCCACCCCAGGCTCTGTCTGGGTGCTCCTTTTGTGTAGTGGTGGAATAGATGCACCCAGTTTGTTTTACACTGTCTCTCCTGGTCTCTCTCTGTCTCTCTCTCTCTGTCTGTCTCTCTCTCCTCTCTCTCTCACGTCCACGCCTCTATGGTGAAAGGCATGTCCACTCCTCCATGGTGAAAGGAAAACTCTGCAGCACTGCTCTCGATCCCAGTCATGGCACTATTGCTGCCACTTTCTCTGACTCTCTGTATGTGCTGTCTGCTTCCACAGAGCTTCAGAAAGACAAACAGCGAGTCAGACTGACAGCAAAGTGTCAGAAGAGTGAGCAGAAATAAAATGGATGGCAACTGAGCTCAGGCGTACACTGTACTCCACTTCTCTGTTTGATGAGGGGAGGTTGACACCATCTCTGACTGGAACAGACTGGACCTGCACATATATGCCACAGTGGAAGTGGCTCTTGCTGTTGCTGTGTCTCGCTCAGGAGGGTGGGGTGGGAGGGGTGGCAGGAAGGAGTAGACACTGCCAGGGGACAGGCCACTCATTTAAATGAATGTTTGTTCAGGTGCAGGTCTGGGAGCCACTGGCCATCATGGTTATGGTCACTACAGTGCACTGCCCCCAATTTCACACTGCCAAGGTGGTGCTGCAATAGTGACAGCCAGTCACCTGGTGATCACTCTCATTCTGCTTACTCAACACATCTCAGCATGTTGCTGTCACTGTTTGGGGATTCTCTCTCTCTCTCTCTCTCTCTCTGCTCTGTCCCTGTCACTGGTGCCACTCGCCACTTCTTTTGCTCCTGCGCTCTCTTTCAGAGGGAAGGGGGGGCACTGCTACCTCTCCTTCTTGGTGTCTGTCCCTGCTGCCTGCGTGTCTCTTTCTCTCCCTGTCATCCAAGTTTAAGCTACAGCTCTGCAGGCAGTGCTGCCTCACTTCTCAGCACTCTTGCTCCTTGTACAGTGCGATGGGGTGGGGGGCACACTAAGGCAGCATGGACACTAGCAGATCCACGGGGTGGGTCAGTGGGTACCATCACAGAGAGCAATGCTCAGGCTGGGCATTGTGGCACACATGAAGCACTGGAGAGAGAGGAGCTCAGGGACAAGAACACGCACTGTCATTCACACCGAGACACAAACAAGTTCAATGCGGACATCTGTCTGGGGAAGGATAAATAATATTTATTTGTTCTTCTCTGCTAGGACTGTTTACTGCTTATGGCACAGAGTGGGGGTGCAGTGTATGGCTGGGTACCTGGACATCTGCAAGATGGGTGGGGAGACGAGCAGTAAGATCAGTAAGGGCATGAATGAAAGGAATGAAGCGCTCTCATTTGAGCACTTTTTTTCAACTAGAGAATGGATTCCAGCTATGAAACTGTGACTAGTGTCAGTCGGGCTGCATGCTCATTGGTCTATCAGGGACAAGCCCCCTGTAAATTGCTGTGCATTGGACTCATCCCTGACACATCTCTGAAATGCCATTCTACTGCAAGATGCTTCTTGCACACATGTAAGGAAACATAAAAAACTATGAAGAATTTAGATTACTGATTACCCTCATTTGAAAGGCATTTTTGTCCTGAACACAAAAATGTAAAATAATGCACTTGGGGTACAGAAATCCAGGGGCAGAGTACATATGGGTGGAGTGGTATTGACAATATTAAGAAAGCACACATTAAAAAAAAGCTTTTACACAAAGTTGATTACTGTTAAACAATCTTTTGCATCTATGGCTGCCACTGTACATCTGATGCAAACCCATAACAATGTTCCTCACTTGAAGCAAAAAGGGTGGAGGAGGTTGGAGGCCATAACTGACTGCTTGTTTTTGTGTTAAAGGGGTCAGTTTCTTTACAGCAAAAGCAAGGAAAGGCACAATTTCTAAAATGTGCAGACGAACATGGGAACCACTTTTTTCCAGAGTATGCCACCACCGGCAGCTACCACTTCAAGACTGCTACTACCCTGCCTAATACAGTCAGGGGAAAACCAGAAGTAGTCTGCCAGCACTGAGATCAATACGGTTAAGGCACATTTGCCAGAAATTAATGCTTAGAAAAGAATGAGAACATGACTGTGACGACAAGCAAGTCCCAGACCAGATCTCTAGTTTGTTAATAGACTCCTCCTGATGTGCTGCCACAGTGCTCCAACACAGTTTCCAGTGATTCTGTTTATTATTAGTTATGGCTGACTGCGGTGCAGCAAAAGCACTGCATATTCTTTTTCATGCTCGTGCCACTCCTAAGAGCTCTCCACAGCCATATCGGCTCTGACCAGACTTGTTTAAATGGCTGCTATGCAGTAATTGGTCTGGTTGTGTTCTGCCCCAATTAATGCCCACGACAATAGCAATAGCCAATACTGATACAGTATATTTAGGGTCATATGAGTCTATGCACGAATGTGTGGTGTGGCTACGTGCCTCAGTACCACAGTGCATAGCCACCCTGCACCCATTGTGCTCCCCACATGTGATGCATGACCTGGAGTGCACAGCCCCTATGCACCTTATCTCCTGGCCACGTGGACAGCAATGCGCCAGGGGGAAGGTGGGGGTGTGCCAGCACTATGCTGTATGCACAAAGATGTGTAGTGTTGCACACTGTGGCCCGTAGGTGGGTGCCTGTTATGCCAGGGAGAACCCTGCCATAAAGTCCCCTATGCACCCTGCCCCTGCAGCATACCAGCCACCAGCATGTCCCCACGGAAGGAGGGCACCCCTACACACACAGAGCGGGCCTGCCCTGACCCCATACCCTCAAACCTGACACCCCCCACACACACAGTGTTGCCCTGTCCCCGATGCAGTACCCCCATCCCAGTGCTGCACTGCAGTGTCCATGTAGCCCAACTCCCCACACATGGTTTGTGAAATGCCCAGTGTGGCGCAGCATCCCACCGCCCACACATGCCTGCATTCATCCTGTTCTGCTCATCCTCCCACAAAGAGGGCAGCTGTCCCAGGTGTCACAAGTCCACCCCCACACACAGTGGTGCCCAGTGTGCTCTGACCCCATACCACCCCCGTTCACCAGGTGTCCCCCACCCATCCATGGCACTGGCAACCCCCACTCAATACCATGTACTGTCCTGCTGGTGCCACAGTCAGAGATGGCCAGTGGCACAGCCCTCCACACATCACCACAGCCGCCAGCCATCTGACATACGCAGGGGTGAGCAGCCATAGAGGTGTGTGGAGGGCTTTGTCACTGGCTATCTCTGACTGCTGTACCAGCATGACAGTATGTGGCATTGGTTGGGGGGTGCCAGTGCCACAGATGGGTGTGGGACAACTGGCAAATGGGGGTGGTACATCGTCATAGTACACTGAGTGCCTCCATGCATGTGAGGGGTGACTTGTGCTGCCTGGGATTAGTGCTCTCATATGGGGGGGCTCTGCTGTATGGATGGGGATGGTCGGTGGTGCTGATGGGGGGGTCATCAGTACAGCAGGCACCACCATGGGTGCTGATGTAGGGCACACTGGCTGCTGGGGCTGATGGCATGGTGGCCCAGGGCTGTGCACCTGTGAGTGCTGTTCACACACCCAGACCCATGCCTGCCCACATAAGGGATCCACTCTGGGAGCCAGGATGGACTTCCCATTGGATGCCTGTCTGGGTTCGCAACTCCGCGCTCATCCACCCTGAGTAGTCCTGCATGCCAGGGGCTGAGCCACAGACAGGTGGTGGCCATTGGTGAATACAGCCTGTGTGCACCTGTCCTCAGGTGTGGAACTACACAGGTGGGATATGCACCTCCACTGCCTAATTCCCTCGCATCGGTGCATATGCCCCATTGCCCTTAAAGAAGTGATGACCATCTGTGTATTTCTGCCTTATGTATTTCTTCATGGCTACCATGATGATATGTTCCATGCCCTCTGCTGGTTATGAAGCCCCAGACATGAAACTTTAGAGGATTTCTTGGCTTCAATTTTATGTAGTTCCTGCTCTTCTTATTAAATGCCATTGAAGCAAACTGCTACAAAGATGCAGTCGTTCAGTCAGAAACAATGACATCATGGAACTTCTCCTTGTTCTCAATCCATGGCTTGGCCTGCTCAGCTTGCATCACTTTGTTCATCCTGTCACTGACCATGGGGCAAAAGTTAGAGGAAGTAAAAAATAGGTTATGACATAAAACTAAATAAAATAACAAACATGAAAACTCGATCTTGACGTTCAGGCTTTTTTTTGGTGCCTTTACCATGCATGCTATATATCCTCCCCCATCTGGCTGCACATCCTTGTTACAGAGGAGACAGATGCCACTACCCTATGTTTAGCGGCCAGACGTTCCACAGTTTCTGTCACAGTGCTCTGATCCTCCTCAGTTTGCATACTGTCCGCAAGCAGTGGTTCGACATTAAACTACAGGTCTGTAACTTTGTAATATATAATGTGGTGAGTAATAGTGACTTTTTGCATTTCAATTTACCTGGTGCAGACAGTAAACTATTGGGCATGTGAAAATGGAACTTTGTGGTTTAAGCATGCCTTCTGACCACTATCCATGATGGAGATCCCAGTGACCTTCAAAAACACCTGAATCTTCTTAACACCTTCCCCTATAGTCCTCCTCCTGATGACTGTGCTGATTCCTGCTGGTATCTTCTTAACCATTGTCACTGGCAGATATGATTAAAAATGTGATTACAGCAAAAGAGTGCCCAGTTATGGAAGCACATCAGTTGGTCACCTTTCCATACCTGATGGGGCTTCAATATGGAAATGTGGGTGCTGGGGGAGGAGGTTGGGAGTTGTGTGCTGCTGCTGGGATGGTGGGGTGGGGGATTATTTATTTCTTTGAAAGAGGACATAATTAAAAAATGCACATTAGTTCTGCAAGATAAGGTGGCCAGCCATGGAGGTGGGTGAGTTGTGCCAGTTGCCCATTGTGGGATTAGTTTCAAACATTAAATTGTGGGTGCTGGGTGGGTTGGTGGATGGGGGATGGGGGTTGTGTATGTTTAAACAGTTGGGCTGGGGAGGAGGGGGGACTGTTTTTAACTCCCGCTTCACACAGACATACACAGGAACACAAATAATGAATGCAAATACCAAATTCTGAATCTTTGGGGACCTGAATATGGTATTCGCCCACCCCTAGTTTTTTGTATCACCACATCATTGCTGTGGCATATTCTAACACAGACATACCCAGGCAGTATCCAGAGGTGTAATTTCAGGTTTGCTAATCTTGACTGTGTGGGAGTGGTGACAATGGAATCTGAAGAAAAGGTTTGGGCTGTGTTAAGAAGCTTTGGGAAATGGCATGCCTGGTACTATAGCCATTAAGGCTTGCTAGTAGCCTCTGATAGTTTGTAAATAACCACATGCAATTACTAAGGGAATAAAGAATATTGTAGTGCTGGGCTTGAAACAGCATGTTGCCATACAGTTTGTGGCCTTGTGGGTTAGGGGGAGACAACAATACAATAGATGTTCAAAATACATTTCCATTAAAGTAAACCAACTTAGCAGTCAAACTACAGTACCTTTAAAAATGGGCAGCACAGTACATATTCTGTTTAGTGTATATTTCCTCTTTAATATTACTATAGCATAGAACCTACGTCCTGAGGTACACATAGTCTGGCACGGCTGGCCAGACATGCCAGAAAAATAGGCAAAACTAAGAAAATACACTCACCCTTGCTGTGACACAGAGCCCAGTGCTAGATCCATTCACTCCCAACAGTTCTGAACTGGGATAGTTGCATCTACTGGGACACAGAGGGCCAGATGTTGGATGTAGAGCAGCCCGCTCTGGTAAATACTTCACAATTTAGTATAATAATAATGCTTTATTATTTAATAATGCACTTTCAGTCATGAAACTGTCTGGTTAGTGATGTCACCACTATAGAAAACTCAAAAAAAGTCACTGCTACTTTGTGACAGTACAGTGTTTTACACATGTGAAATTATTAATGAACTGTATGCACAGTTACTGTTTGCTAAATGCTTTATTGTGCAATAAATTGATGTCGGCCTACACTGTGTCAGTACAGTTACTGATTATATTTCCTGCTCATAGCAGGGCCAAGTGGGGGAGGTGAGGAGCATTGTCATGAGGCAGCTGGTGGCCCACATGTTTCCACATAGGTGGCAATATCCAACAAGCAATGGGAGAAGCAAGGCAGGGACCCAGGAGGAGCTGGAATGGCTGGTCCACCATGAGAGACAATTGCACCACCACTGGGGGCCATCATGACTGTGGAGTAGCACTCTAACTGGGCCTTCTGCTATATCAAAAAAAAAAAAATGAGGTACTTAAAATTAAGTACAAAACAAAAAAAGTAAGTAGAGCATAATCAACTAGTAGTAGTAGTAATAAAAATGTTTATTTTTATACAGGATAGCAAACTTTAGGTCATAGACCTGTTTTCAAAGTTGTCCTGTGTCAAGAACAAATTACATTCAATATAACACAAAAATAAAATTCAGACTACATAAAACAACTAATAAATAATTTTTGACATTATATAAGACAAAAATCTTCAATCAGACCAACAACTAACACATTTATCCACATTTTAAAAACAAGTACATTCACCATAAAATACAGTGCTCAATACTAATTTAAACTGGGATAGTTTAGTTGCTTTCCTTAATTCAGGGGGAATATTATTCCAAATATTTGCAGTCTGAGCCTCAAGTGTAATAGTACCATATCTTGTATTAGTTTTCGGAAAATTGTAACCTCTATGCTTTACATCCCTTAAAAGATATGGATAATATGGATAATATTTACTAACAGAAGGCAATTCCATGTTTCCATCAATCATCCCATTTATTATTTTATAGATAAATACTGAATATTGTTTTTTAAATCGTACTGATAAACTGTCCCAGTTTAGTTCTTTATACAAAATGCAATGATGAGTATTATAGCTACAGTTCAGGACAAATCTTGCTAATCGATTATATGATATGACTAATTTATTTAAATGTGTTTGTCCACAAAATGAAACACCGTATTTCCATATTCTAATACAGGCATTATTAATTGATTTGCAATTAACCTCTGGGTTTGTAGATTTAATATCCTTGAAAACCTACGTAATGCCCCCATCTTATTATTAATTTTCTTTATTGTATTATTAATATGAGCTGAAAAAGATAAAGTATAATCAATCTCTACACCTAAATATTTATATTGATCTGTGATTATCAATTTTTTCCCATTCCTCATTAGTATTTCCCTATCTCTGATCTGTTTTTTATTAACCTTTGTTTTTTTATTGAAAAACATAACTTGAATTTTTTTATCACTTATCACTAATTTAGAGCTGGAAAACCAATCCTGTAGAACATCAAAATCCATCTGTAATTTAACCATCATTTCATTTTGAGATTTGGCTGATGCTAAAAGTACTGTATCATCTGCATACAACCTGATTTGTGTATTATTTATTTTGGTAGGTAATTCATTAATATATAACAAAAACAATAATGGCCCCAAAATTGAACCTTGAGGGACACCTCTTAGTATACTACCTACTTCAGAAAATTGACCATTTATTACTACTTGCTGTTTTCTTTGACTCAAATATGATTTAAACCATAATAATGACCTAGGGGCTATACCAATCCTCTCCATCCTCTCATACAATAAATGGTGGTTGACCAAATCAAAGGCTTTGGTCAGGTCAATGAACACTGTGCCCATGGACTCTCCCTTATCCAAGGCCACTGCCACTTTATCAACAAAGTCCATGAGCGAAGTGCAAGTTGAATAACCTGCACTAAAGCCATGTTGGTATTTAATCAATTTTGAATATTTTTTAAGTAACTATACAACTGGCCAAACACCATTCGTTCCATTAACTTAGAGAGGATTGCTATTGGTCTATAGTTTGAGGGGTCATTTGAATCCCCCCCCCAAATATAGGTACTATTTGGGCTATTTTCCAGATAGAGGGGAAAAACATTTTCCATCAAACTTTGATTAAATAAATCAGTCAGTATTGGTGATAAGACTTCAAATGCATCTTTAATAAATTTCCCTTCAATATTGTCCATACCATATGATTTATTTTTATTTAATTTTAAGATCTCTCACCTAACTTCCAATATTTTTATTTTTTTTAAATAAAGAAGAGGACAATTTTCATTATTAGTTTCTTTATTTACTAAATCTGTTTGTACTTGCAGTCCAGCTGGGATGGTAATATCAGGCAATGTTAAGAAATATTCATTCAACAACTGGGCTATTTTCTTTGAGTCAAGGATCTCACCCTTATTATTAGACATTTTTATATTCGGAAGGCCATTCACAACGCAGGCTACAGCGGTGACTCCCTTGACCTGAAGTTGTTAGCACTTGTCCTTGAAGAAGTCCTTGAACCCCTGGCAAAGGTCCTCAACCTATCACTAAGGATGTCCCAGTTCCCATCTCGCTATAAACAGGTGACTATCACACCGGTACACAAAAGTGGAGACAAATCACAGCACTCCAGCTACAGACCTATCTCCATCCTCCCTCCATTGTCAAAAGCCCTGGAGCGCATCGCCTCAGACCAACTAGTCAAGTACCTGGAAAAATATGACATCCAGTGTCCTGAGCAACATGGTTTCCAAAAAGGGCACAGTACCACCACTGCACTATTGGAATTCACTGGCTTCATCCATACCACTCTCGATCAAGGAAACTGTGTAGTGGCAGTATTCATCGACCTTACAAAAGCCTTTGATACTGTGAGCCACCCACTCCTACTCAAGCAATTATCAAACATTGGGCTCTCTAATGAAGCACTGCTCTGGTTTTCAAGCTACCTTGGGGAGAGGGTCCAGTGGGATAGGATTGCCGGTGTCACCTTGGAAGAAAAGTCAGTCCTTTCAGGGGTCCCACAGGGGTCCATCCTGGGGCCACTACTCTTCAGCCTCTTCCTCAATGATCTTCCCAGTGTCTGCCACCAGAAATTACTGCTCTACGCCAATGATGCTGTCATGTTCACCAACCACCAAAATGCAGAGCTCCTCAAGAAACAATTACAGTTTGAATTCATGCGCATCGAAGAATGGTTGAAGTCACACAAACTGGTCATGAACTACAGCAAAACAAAGGTTATGACCTTCTACAATGCCAGGAGCAAGTACAAATCCCGTGACCTCACCATCCTAAACCAAACAGGGACCTTACTTGAACACGTTCCTGATTTTAAATACCTAGGTGTCACATTGGACAGCTCACTCCTACCATTGGCACATAGATTCTGTCGCCAAAGCCACCAACATCCGTATAGGCCTGCTGTACAGGCACAAACACTGCATGACTCCTGACACTCTCCGGTTGGCTATCAACAGCTCTGTCACCTCCATCATTGATTATGGGCTAGCAATTTATGGCTCTGCCTCTGCCTCTGCCCTCCACAGAATTACGGTTGTACTCAACAAAGCATGCAGGCTGCTAACTGGGGCTGACCGACTTACACACACTTGTGGTCTGTACACCCAGGCAGGATAGCTTCCTCTCATCAGCCGGATAAAGTATCAAACCTACCTCTTAGCCAAAAAAGTCCTCCTCAGGGTCATGCCCCCAGGCATTGAAAAGCTCCTCATTGACCACCACAGCACCCAGCAAACTAGAAGTTCACAACAACTAACCTTCCTTGTCCCCAGATTTTTTGAAAATTCTTCAACCGCCAAATTTACGTCTGGAATAAAATGTAATCTTCCCCACTCTATACAATTTAAATCATAAACAAAATTATTTGTGTGATCGTTCTTAAAGTTTCTTTTTAGGGTAATCTTTTCTTCCTCAATTATTTGATTTAAATCTTTTATAGCACAATATACTGGATTATGATCCCCCAAATTTGGAAGTAAAATCAAACATTTTTTGACATGAAAGCTCCTAGAGACAAAAATCAAGTCCAAAATACTCCCTTGACTTTTAACCCCACAAGTACTATGCTTCAGTAAATAAATAATGCATAGTATACAGTACATACTGTAAAAAAAAAAATGATAAAATAAATATTGAACTGAACCACTTTTGCTTGAGCATTAATTATTCATTCCTTCTACTAGTGTATGCTGGTGTTTACTAAGGGTATTCTAACTTTAAGTGTAACGTAGTTTTCAAAGGGTGAATCTGTGTGGTGTTTGGGAAAGTGCAGCATGACCCTGCCTCTCCTCTCGGGGCTTGCCATTGTTTCACAAACATCATACAGAAGCAGTTATAACTTTGGAATTTCTTGAGGTATTAACAAGAAATTCTGCATACTTTTTTCCCCAAGATAGCCACTGAAGTCCCTCAATTGCCCAGGTTTGCATAAAAAGTGTAAGGTGTTTCAGACCCTCCAACATTTCATTAGTCAAAATAGGTACACTTCTGTGTTTCAGTGAGTTGGGGGACATATTCACTAAAAATACCACCAACAGCTTAATCTGGTTCAAGGTCAGTTGGCATTCATCTGCATCCCCTTCCCCCGGGTCGTGCCTGAAAATAGGCAGGATTTGTCTAGTGCACTTACCCGGTCAACAAAATCTAAATAAAATAAATAAATAAATATTATAGCAAGGGGTCTGTGGGCCACCAGGCCCCCAGAAGCTCTGGGGGTTTAGATGCTCTGTGGTGAGTTTTGGGGCTTTTACTGAAGGTAAAACACACTTTTGATGCTCTAGGTTTTAGTCTGATCTGTGGTGAGTTTTATGGCAATTTTTTTGAAGATACAATATGGACTTTGTTGATTTTTTTTGAGGTACTTGAAAGTTTCTGTCATGCCCCCCTTCCCTCCTTTCTCCGAGGGTATAGATATTAAGCTCCTTCAGCCTCTCTTCGTATGGTTTCTGGTGCAGACCCTGCACCATTTTAGTTGCCCTCCTCTGGACTGCCTCCATCCCGTCTATGTCCTTCCAGAGATGGGGTCTCCAGAACTGCACACAATACTCCAGATGGGTCTCACCAACTGTCTGTACAGAAGAACAACAACTTCCTGTTTTCTACTGGTGATACCTCTTTCAGTGCATCCCAGTATCCCCCCAACCCTCCTTACTGCCTTCGCACATTGCTTGCCCTCCTTACTGCCTTTGCACATTGCTTGTCTACCCTTAGGTCATCTGATATTACTACCCCCAGGTCCCTTTCCATTTTTGTTGTTGTTAGTACTTCACCACTCCCCATTGCGCACTCTGCCCCAGGGTTTTTGTTTCCCAGGTGCATTACTTTGCATTTCTTTGCATTGAATCTAAGCTGCCATACTCTTGACCATTCCTCAAACCTTGCCAAGTCCCTTCTCATCCTTTCCATACCTTCTTTGTGTATCAACCCTGTTGCAGATCTTTGTGTCATCTGCAAAGAGGCATACTTTTCCTTCCAGTCCCTCTGCAATGTCACCTATAAGAGACATTAAAGAGCACCGGTCCCAGTACTGAACAGGGTTTTAAGTAACTGCAAAACTGATTAGCAGTTTTACTTGTGAAATTGCTAATCAGTTGGGATAATGCATAGCTCGTGTCTCAATTTGTTTAGCAACGTAAATGTAAACTGCTAGAAAATGCATATACATATGTTTTCGCAATTGATTACAATGAAAGTGCTAATCAATTTTGCAGTTATCTGAAACCCTGCGGTACCCCACTAGTAACCCCCCTTTCTTTGGAGTGGACTTCGTTTACTATTACCCTCTGAGTCCTGTTGTCCAGCCAATTTTTTACTCAGGTTACCACCCTGTGACCCACTCCCAGGCTGTCAAACTGGTTTACTAATCTTGTGTGTGGGACTATGTCAAATGCCTTGCTAAAGTCTAGGTAGGCCACATCCACAGCCCCTCCCTCGTCTACTACTTTGGTCACCCAGTCAAAGAAATCTATTAGATTCATCTGATATGACCTTCCCACTGTGAATCCATGCTGCCTTGGGTCCTGTGTCCCACTTTCCTCTAGGTACTCAACAATTCTTTCCTTCAGAAGTGATTCCACTGTCTTCCCTATCACTGAGTTCAAACTAACAAGTCTGTAGTTTCTGCCTCTGCCTTGCTCCCACTTTTGTGAAGGGGAATCACATCCACCCTCCTCCAGTCCTCTGGTACCACACCATCCTCCAGTGGTTTATTAAAAAGGGTAGTCAGTGGTGTCACTAGTTATCCCCTTAGTTATTTCACAATTCTCAGCTGAATTCTTCAGGCCCCACTGCTTTGTCCACCTTCAGTTTTAGGAGTTCTTTCAGGACCCTTTCTTCTGTGAATAGACCAGTAACAACCCCTCTATCCAGAGTGCTTCTATTGTTTGGTTTAGGTACCTCCACCTCATCTTCTTTTGTGAATACTAAGCTGAAGTATTCATTCAACAGTCCTGCTTTCTCATTGTCACGCTCAACCCGAACCCCCTTTATTAAGCCTCACTATCCCACCCTTGGTCTTCCTTCACTCCCTAATGTACCTATAAAAGGTTTTATCCCCTTCTTAACTGAGTTGGCTATCTTTTCCTCAGTTTGGGCCTTTGCTATTCTGACTGCCTTCCCCACTTCCAACTGCTTTAACTGGTACAGTTCTCTGTCCTGCTCCTTCTGTATTTCCTTATACTTCCTGACTTCTATCTTTTTTCTCCCTCACCTTCCCTGCTACTATTTAAAAGCCAGGCAGCATCATTTTCAGGGCAAAAAGCAGCAGGGGGTCTGGGACCCATCGAGGCTTTGCAGACATTGTGGAACAGCAAAAGATATGTCAGTGGTCACCACGGGAGGACCCTGGGTACCCGGGACAGATCCTGAGTACTTGGATGGGATCAGAGGTCTGAGTCACAAAGAAGTTCCCTACTGTGGAGAGTACAGAGGGACCACTGGGGAGGGGTTGAGAACACCAGGGGAAAATATCCCCCCAAGGGAAGCCTAACAATGATGTTCAGGCCTGTGGCAAGTTCCTCCAAAGAGAATGAGGGACATTCTGTTGGTGGTGGTGGTAGCAGCCCGGAGATTGACACATGCGGAGACATTAAGCACCTAATGACAGTAGGTGAGAGCGGATACCAGGCACAACAGCAGATCAGGCAGAAGAGCTGGTTCCTGGCAATATGGGAGGAAGGAAACCCATATGAGACATGTGCCCATGGCCTGACAAGCCAGGAAAGGGATCCAAGAGGGTGGATGAGGGGTCTGTCGGGTAGCCCACACAGCTGCATGTGGAACGTGATCTAGTGGACACACACTGGGATCTGGCTGTAAGAGGGTTGGAAGATTTTTAGCAGGGGGAGGTACCAACCACCGAAGGTGTCCTCGGGTTAAGGTGCTCAACCTCAGTAAATGGATGCCAGATCAGCATACATAAAATCACAAAGTGAACAACATGGCAGTGCAGAGCCCCTACTCAAAGTAAAGGTTAAGCTAGGACCAAATTCAGAGGCGGAATAGGGAATCGCCTGGCAGTCATGCTCAGACTGGTTATGGACAGGATGTCTGTATTGCACCTTTGGTGTGCAGCAGACAAGGACTAGTGTCATGAAATTACAAATGGAGAAATGGAAACTGCATGGAGTTAAGACGGTGAACATCTGTCACACCAGACCATGACAGATTAGGTAAAGGGGCTAAGAGGCTACCAAAAAAATCTGGAAGTGTGTATGGGAAATGTATTGAAGCTGATTATGAAGAGATGAATTAGGGTCTCTAGAACTGAAACACTGTGTACTAATAAACTCTGACAAAATACTTAAGAGTAAATGTGACTGAACTTTCAAGAGCCAATGTGATCGGCTACCACCAAGCAAAGTTAGGGTGCCCCAAAATCCACCAGTCCTAAGATTGTGTGAAAGCAACCCAAGTGACTGAGTGAAAAGGAGTTCTCAGTGAGAAAAAGATACCCCTAGACATGGGGGTTTACCTGAGCCATGCCTGTCCCCATTCCAGAGCAGTGATGCAGGCAGGTGTGTGCGCCATGTGAAGGAGGGGTTGCATAAACGTAGCTCCAAAGGATACACTCTTGAACAAGTATCCACCTTCAAATATCTAGGTGTTCACATAGATGACACCCTCACCTTCTCTCAGCACATCGACCATGTGGTTAAAATGGCCAACACAAAACTGGGCATCTTATATCACCACAGACAGTCCATGACCCCAGACACCTTAAAGCTGGTTACACGCTGCTCAGTATTACCCACGGTAGACTACAGCCTCATCATCTATGGTGCTGGCTCTTATACCGCATTAAGGCAGGTCACGACACTACTCAACAAGGCATGCAGTCTGGTCCTGGGGCCAACCATCTCATCCATACCTGCACCCTATACAAAAAAAAATGAATGGTTCCTCCTCGAATCCAGGACCCAGTACCAGAGCTGCCTCCTGGTAAAAAAAATCCTTACTTTGCCAAACCCCTAACTCAACCTGCTCCCTGTTCAAATATGGGCATTCCAGGGTCAACACTAGAAGCACAACTAAAGATGTGCTCCTATTTATTTGAAAATATTTCACCAGGAAGGCAACATGCGCTCGTTTCCAGAAGCATCCTGGGGTGAAGGGATTACAACATAGGGAGGATGAACAAAGTGCCTTTCAAGCATACCACACTGGCTCAGAGATCCAGCTCATATCGAGGACCCAAATGGTTCAATAACCTGCCCTTTGCACTCTGTGACTGTGAAAAACTCAAGTCAATTCAAATCTAGGCTCCGCTCGTGCCTTGCGCTTGAAAATGCTTGTTCCTGCAATACATAACATTAGCTAGTCTAAAGACTCGCTATTAACATGCCACCAGCTACCTTTGGCCAACCCCCACTCCATCTTTACCACCCCTCCCACACCTGACCTACCCACCCTTATCTCCCCCCTTTCCTACCTCCTCCCATCCCTCCCACCCACAATCTTCCCTGCCCATTTGACTGTACCATGACAATGCCTTCTCTGGCTGCTCCTCCTCCTTTTCACTTCACCCTTAGGCCCCTCCTACCTTAATACCTGGCACTTTTACAAGAGTTGTACCACGCTGAATAAGTATGGTTTATTGCTACATCTTTCAAGTGGTAATTCTGCTTCATTTGAAATTGTGTAATATGCTCGTTCTTTGCCAACAATTGTATCCCAGCAAACATTCTTATTTAATGATTATCCCTCCTACTTGATCTGTAACCCGTATATTGTATTGCATTGTCTCGGACTTGGAACCTTTGTAAACGAGCCCTGGCTCTAAGGTACTAATCCAAATCAGAAATAAACAAAGGTTTTTCAATGTATGTAAAAGTACAATAGAACTGTATTTAACCTGAATCAGTATATCAGATTTTTGGGATGGAAAAACAAAATTAGAATTTTGGATTCCACCTGCAATACCAGAGTTAAAACTAAATTTCTAGCCCCAACCAAGACAGCATCGATTTGGGTAACTGCACATTCTGACCCAAAAAAAAGAGCAAGTCAAAAATATTCTCAATGCAAAACCAGAAAAGCATAAACTCTCAATTAAAAGAGTATTATTGCTACCATCGAGTTTGCATTCCTGCCACTAAACCTGACTCCCCTAATAACAATTCTTTATCCCAAAAATACTGAGCAGAAATATGTAGCCACAAGAAGACATCAAAATAAGGGGGGGGGTACCTGGTAGTGCAGCGTATGGCTACTTCTGTAATTATTCAGCTATAGTACTACTGTAGTTCCTTTTTAAAATTAAGGCTATGTTTAAAATGTCTCATCATGTTGATCTCCCACATGCCTCTATTTTTTTGTTTATCCTCTTTGACCACTGCTCAAGAATACAGGAAGCAGCATATTTCGCCCTGTGCTACTGTCTACACTAGTCAATATATAAGCTGCCACAAGACAGCCTTTCAATTAAAAATGTCAATATTTTAGTTACAAAAAAAAACAAAACACTCATGCTACTGCAGCTCCACAGGCTGCATCTCAATAGTCGGTGGTGCTGTTTAAATTTGGCTAAGAACATAGCCTTCAGTCGCTATGCATTTTGCACTAACTTTGCTAGGTTCTCTACACGATTCCTGGAGTTATATGGTTGAAACATCCATGCTAACTTTTTTTTTCCTGTTTTCACCATGCATTTAACATTACCATTTAATTTTCAGCAAGCGCCTTGTTTTTTTGTTCTGACAGTCTCCATAGTGCCGTGTATTTTACATTCATATTTACCATAGCTCACCGAAGATTTACTGATGTTTTTCATAATGTTAGAGCTATTTCTGGACATACAAATGGTTAAAAACTTAAGACTAACTTAACAGGAACAGTCATTAACACTATGAATCTGCTACCCACTAGTCTTGAATTTATCATTAAATGTAAATGTACTATGCATACTGGCAACCTGTTCCACATTTTAAAGGCCACTGTTTCACATTTTAATGCTGAAAGGTTGAGAGGTATGGTGAATTTTGTCATTGGCTAAAAGGTTAAGGTGACAGCCACAATACGCTTTACGGTTTTTGTCCGAATATGCAGGCTCTAATACGACTATAGATTGATGCCAAGTTTAAATAAGAACCTCCTGGAGAAGTAACAGTTATAAAGCTGGGCTCACCCACCCCTGCAGTTGAATTTGTTTAAAAAAATAAATGCTGCTTAGCGGTAGTCGTGGTTGCAGCTTCTTGACGACATCTGTGTAGCGTGTCGATTGGAAACTTTTGCAAATTTCGTTTCAGAGCGGCTCTGAAACGAGATTTGCAAAGTTTTCCTGAATTTGGTGAAGACTTGTACAGATGTCTCTATCCGTACAGATTATTAAAACGGTATTGTACCGGCAAAACCGGTACAGTTGGAGGGTCTGGTGTTTTTTTTTTGGGAGGTAGTGTAATGTGACAATTGCCAAGATTCAAGGCCAACCTTTTTTTCTATGAGGAACTGACTTTGTTTGGTAAACACCACATAACACCATTAATAACTTTGGCATTTCTAGTGGTAATAAAAAGAAATTCTGAATACATATTCCCCAAGAGGTCCACTGAAGTCTCCCAAATGCACAGGTTCACACAAAAAAGTAAAGTGATTCTTGAGGGGGCATATGTGCGGTGTTTAGGAACATGCAGCATAACTTTGTCTCTCTTCTCTGAGCCTGCCTTTGTTTCACAAACATCACACAGAAGCAGCCATAACTTCAGAATGTCTTGAGGTAGTGACAAGAAATTCTGGATACAAGTTCCCCAAGGTAACCATGAAGTCCTTCAAATGCCAAGGTTTATACAAAAAGGAAAACAAATGTTTTTGTGGTGATTTTATGTGAAGATTGCCAATATCCAGGGTGAACTTTTCTTTCCTATAAGAGACTGACTTTATTTGGTAAACATCACATAAAACCACTGCTAACTTTTGCATTTCTTGGTGTGTTAAAAAATTCTGAACACATGTTCCCTAAGCTGTCCTCCCAAAGTCCAAAAACTGCCTAGGTTTATACAAAAAGGGCAAAGAAACTTTTGTGGTGTTTAGATAAGTACAGCATGTGCCACACTTTCTTCTCATGACTTGCCTTTGTTTTACAAACATCATACAGAAGCAGTCATAACGCTGGGATTTCTTGAGTTGTTAAACAGTTCCAGATACATGTTCCTCAAGGTCTACCCTGATGTCTTCCAAATACCCAGGTTTATACAAAAAGGGTAAAGGGATTTGGGGGAGTAGTTTTGCATGATGATTACCAAGATACAGGACAAATTTTCTCTCTCCTATCAGAAACTGACTTTGTTTGTTAACCATCACATAAAACCACTAATAACTTTAGCATTTCTTGTGGTAATAACAGAAAGTTCTAGATAGATGTTCTCTAAGGTGTTCCCTGAAGCCCCCAAATGACCAGATTTATATGAAAAGGGTGAAGTGATCTTCAAGAGGGTGCATCTCTGTAGTGTTTGGGAAAGTGTAGCATAACTCTCTCTTCTTAGGGCCTGCCTTTGTTTCACAAGCATCACTTTGATGTGCTTACACAATTGGATGAGATGATGCTTGTGTAACTTGATTTGCTTTGTGGCGTTCCGCCTCTCTGTCCATGAGATATACCACCCTGTATGGGTACGATGCAAGGAACCCTAGAGGAGGGTTCCTCCGTACAGGTGCCAGGAATGAATGCATTGGCTAAAGGTAGGTTAGGAAGAAGCCCATGGGTAAGAGAGACAAGCCTCTGGGGAAGGGGGAGGAGGAGGAGGAGGAGGGTGGATGGTGGGCAATGAAAAAGAATCCTGACGAAGCCCAGGATGTTGTGAACTTTTAAGCTTGATGGGAGAGTGATGTTGCTGCTACGCCCATCAAACCTCAGGCTTAAAGCCCTCCCATTCGATGTGCTTATGCAACAGGATGAGATAACATTAGATGATGCTTGTGTAACTTGATTTGCTTTGTGGCTTTCTATCTCTCTATCCATAGGTTATACCACCCTGTAGGGGTACAACGCAAGGAACCCTAAAGGTGGGTTCCCCACTACAGGTGCCAGGAATGAATGCGTCGGCTAATGGTAGGTTAGGAAGAAGCCCAAAAAGAATACCCAAAGATGTTGAGCTTCAAAGAGGCGAGGATGATGAATGAATTCTGAGAAGAGAAGGGCTGGCTTCCCAAGGAGAGAGGGGGGAAAGCCTGGGCCACCATCTGCCTCCATCCAACACTGAAACCTAACTAACTAGCTAACTAACCAAAGAAAGCACCGACGAACCTAACTAATTAACTGAAGATAGCATTAACTCTAATTAATATTATGACCATTGGCATGGAGGAGAGGAAAAACCCCCTTTAAGAAGGAAACCTCTGGGGATCCAGGGCCTAGGTCACCTTCCCTCCAGGCTGATGATGTTTGATTTGAGGATGTATGTTGTTAAAAAGAGGGGTCCAGTAATGAGAGGAATATGAGTAGGGAGGATGATGATGGAATAGGGAAAATCCCCAAAAGAAAGCACAGATCGAAGAGGGAACATGAGGCTGCACGTAGACAGAAGAATGAGCATGAGGCAACAATGAATATTTTCTTTGTTGATGGGAGGGAGTAAATGCATGTAGAAGTCAGAGGAGCAAGAGGTATCTAGATGTGTGCACAAGGAGATTCCAGATGTGCTGATGAAAACACCAAGGACAATGCAGACTGGCTTGATGGAGTGATGTGAGCGAGCAGACACTGAGGTAGAAGAGGCATGCTTGATTATTCGATGTGAACGATTAGACTTTGAACGATTAGACCCTGAGGTTTTAGTCAATGAGGTAGCATAGGATTCAATGATAGGAATGTTCGAGTAAGTGATGTAAATAGATAAACTTTGAGGTAAGGCTGAGTGAATGGTGACTGGAGTTATGAACTTGATACATGCGGCCAGATGGCCGCATGTTGATAAGGTGGCATAGGAGTCATGAAAGGTATGCCCCAAAAGAATTATCGATAGCAGGCCATGAGTGGAGGGAATCCTGGATGGCCAGTATGGAATTGAAAGAGGAATAGACAGGAATGAACTTGAAAATGAACTTGTACGAAGGAAGTAAAAGGAAGTAGGCTCTTCAAAAGGAGGTAGACTCCGAGGCCAAGAAGGTAGAGCTGGAACCAGAGGTAACTCAGGTTGAGCGATCGAGGAGCAAAACTGGACAAGGTATAATGAGAAGTGAGCAACATTGGATGATTATGATGAGGAGTGAAGCTAAGAGTGAAGTGAAGCTATGATGGCTGGTACCACAAGGCACTAGGATAAGGAGGTGTGACCCCCAAGTGGTGCTATCCCAAGGGTTACTACCCCTGTCTGTTTGGCTACTGACAGGTTGAGGGGCCTAGGTTCTATGACGGGTGCCTCCACACAGAGGTCAGGGTTAGTAGTGGTTAAACTGGCTTGGGTACAGCCCTCTGGGACACTGTGACCCCCCTTTATTCCCACTAGTGGCCCATACAATGCACGGGAGTTACCTTCCCAATACCCCACATATGCACACTTTTTACACATGAGATACCACTTACCCTTGAAACTGATTCTGCAGCCCAGCTCAGAGGACCCCCCTGTAAAACAAGGTTAAGCACCATACACAGCAATCTGCAATACAGTTCTAGATGCATTAACACCACAGCCAGTATATAGTATAACAACAATAAATCTGGTTTATTCAGGGGACAGTAACACGAGAGGAGGGTAAACAGGTTGATTAGTTTAGATAAGTTTGAATCACAGTAATGTGCACATATATTTAGGTTCCAAAATGTCACTCTCTGGATACCCAGGATGGGGGGCTAGCCACGTCTGTTGCCCGGGGTTGGCCGGCTGGTGCAGCTGGATGGGGCCCTGTATGAAGAAAACATAAGCACAAATTGTAATCTGGAGCCGGATGGCTCAGTCCACAAACAGAAGAACACAAAACAATCAGTTGACACACTTTGATTAAATGAAGGTGAGGGGAGGTACCCCTATTTGTACTCACAAGCCCCAAACCGATAGCTGAATTGAGGAGGTGGCTCTGGATGACCAGAATGAGTAGGGCATGGAGATGAGACCCTATTGACAGGGCCTAACTGATTTGGATAGCAGATGGATTCAGTCCGATTAGCTTTGAGTCCAGCTTCCAGCTTCAGCTCACAACTCACAAAACAAGAGGAAAAGGAATCGCGATCCCCTACAAACACTAGGCATATTTATATGTAAAGAAAATTACTATACCAGGCAGCTCCTTCTCGATTCCGATCACAAATACTGCAAAAAAAGAGAACATACGCAGCAATAGAGTCCCCGACAGGCTGATCGCACTTCTGCAAATCATCAGTCTTCTATGGGCAAGCCTGGTTCTGCATACTTCCTCCTTCTCAATCCACAACTCGGATTCAGTCCAAACAAACACTCGCTAATGGCTACAGGCCGACTTCAGGACCTTAAATGCACTTCCTGCGTGAACTGCACGCTGCAGCAGAACAGAGCTCCACACAGGTTTAGTTGGAGGATTCAACTGTCAATCACTGCAGGGCTCCTTCTGTTGGTGCAAAAAGGTGGCAAGGTCCAAACTACAGCTCCCAGAAGCACCTGCCATACATTCCCCTTCTAAGCAGGCTCCAGGTGAGAGTCCAGGTTCTGGTTGGCTCAGGGAGTCTCCATTTTAGGACTCCCCTTACCCAATTGGCCCAGATTAGCAGTTCGGGTCCAAAATGGAGGAGCAACACACACAGAGTCCCAGCTGCAATAAAAGCAGGTTAGACAAACTGCAATTTTACAAATGCTTCTAAATGATTTCAGGAAAACAGATACATCTTTCAGATGGGCTCCTTCTGTGCTCTTAGCGACTGCAGAAACAGAACAATCAGATGGCAGCTCAGGGCAGGATTCGAGCATTAACTACACAGTCCCCCCTTTCAAACTAATTTAGCCTGTGAGCAGACAGCTTTTTTTTTTTTATTATTTATTTAGTTGTTTAACCAGGTATAGCTTTTAAAGAGAGAGTACCAGAGGCTCTAAAAGCATTCACAGATAAACGGCTTAAACGCCAAACACCATTCAGGCTGGGAGCACTTAGCCAGCTCCTGGAAGACTTCTGGGAACCCCATTTGCAGGGGGGTTACAGAGGTAAAATTAGAAAATGGAGGAGGTACAATGATGGATTAAAGCCTTGGAGGCTGGTACAGGAAAGCGAGGTATGAAAGGACAAAGGATGGAGGGAGGTCAATGATGCAGCAGGGACCCTAGATGGGTATGCTCGAGTAGTCGATCCATGCGTAGGTCAGATGAGCGAGGGATAAGACCAAGAAGGCATGTCGGGAACCAGAGAGCATGTGAACCCAATGCAAACTGAAGATGATGAAGATCGCCACAGGAGTACAGCAGTGAAATACAAGAAGACTGAAGAAAAGGAGACATGAAATGAACATGAACATGAACTTCAATGATGGTGGGGAGCAGCCAGCCAAGCGGCAATTGAATGAGGCGCCAGCCTGTAGCAAAGGGTGACAGACAAGAAGGCATGGCCAGGAATGGAGATAGAGTGGAATCTAGGAGACTGACATTGCAGGCCAGTGGGAGGCAGCCAAGGCAGACTGATGGAGCGATTGAAAGAGATGAGTAGGTCAAGGTAAGAGATCATGGAATGTGAGCAAATTGGACTATGAGGAGAGAAACCATGACTGGAGTAAATCCTTGATGGCTGATGATGGAATGCAGCCATGAATGGAGGCTCGATGAGATAAGAAAGGGTTAATGAGGACCGGAGTCAGGAACCTGATACAGGCAATTAAAAAGGTGTGCTTGGAACTAGATGGTATGTACCCGGATAGGTATGAGAAGACAGATGGCAATAAGAACTGCAGGAGAGCAGGCATGAATAGGATGCAAACTTGAACAGGAGGTGGCAGGGCAGAAGAACCCCAAAAGAAAAGGGAGCTGAGCTGAGGTGCAGAGAGGCAAACATCGCTAGGGAAACCTGGAATCCGCGATGCAGCTGGATATTGCAGAAGCATAACAGCCTGGTAGGTGATGACTGATGCTTGTAGGCAGCTGAAAGAGCCAGAATGAGGAAACAGGAAATGGAAAGAAATGAGAAGGAAGATAGGAGGCAAATGAGGGCACACTGCCAAGCATGTGCAGAAGCTAACAGCAGCCACATGCAGCTCACTGACCTGCAACAAAGGCAGGCAAGATAAAAGGTTGGCATTGAGAAACTGAATGGCAAGATATAACGTTGCATCGAAAAATTAAATGCTGAAGAATAAAAGGCAAGCACCAGTACTGGAAAGGAAACCGAGTTCACATGTTAGAATACCAAAGATGGAAAATGACAGATGTGCGATAAACAAAACCTTGCATAGCGCTAATTATAATGGCCTCAGCCTCAAAGGGTCAATACCAGCATTACAGGGTAGAAAGAGAGCCATTCAGTAATTCAAGTGCAGTGAACAGGAACAGGATGCTTACAACACAGGAGCCCCACATGTCTTCTATCCACACGTATGGAGAAACTGATCCAACAGAATGGAACAGGTGGAAACGGTAGAACGGAAAAGTTAGGTTCAGGAAGGAAGGCTGCTGCTTCCATAGGGAAGAGAGCTGTTGCACAGGCAAGGAACAAGCGAGGTGTGCATAGTAACTGAAAGTGCACACAACCCAACAGGTCCCAGATGCCAGATAAGGAACGTACCAAAGGTGCACCTGAAGTGCATCACAAGGTGAATGAGGAGAGGAGGAGGTTGAAAAGGAGAATCCTATGACTGGAGGAATAGCGCTGCAAAAAACAAGGTGGGGGGAGAGTGAGAGGAAACGAGCACTAGAGAAGGAATGCCCGGGAATGAACCAGAGGGGCAGTAGCAGGAAACAAGGACCGGGGCAAGACAGTTGAAGAATGAGGAGAAGCATGGAGCCAGGCACCGGGCATTCTCTGGTGATGGCAGACCTGAGTGCCGGCAAGAAAATGAGGAGGAGGAGCAGGCAGAAGGAACATGAAGAGGAGCTAGCGGGATAGCAGAACGAGGTGTGGGGAGGAAGAAAAATGATGAGTGCCATGGGAAGGAAGTGAGCAGGTATACGAGAAGCCCAGGAGAGGCCAAGGCAGTAGAATGCAAAATGAGAAGTAGATGGCAAGGAGCGGCCAGAGGAACAAAGAAAACGAGACAAGGAAGAGCTAAGAAAGGTGGTACCTTTGGCCACAACGAAAAAGAATCCTGGCAAGGCCAAGGATGTTGTGACCTTTTAATCTCGATGGGGGAGTGATGTTGCTGCTCCGTCCATTGAACCTCGGGCTTAAAGCCCTCCCAATAGATGCAGTCATAACTTTGGAATTTCTTGAGATATTAACAAGAAATTCTGGATGCATGTTCCCCAATGTCTCCCCTAAAGCCCACCAAATGCACAGGTTTGAACAAAAAAGGGTAAAATGGTTTTCAAGGGATGGTTTTATGTAATGATTGTAAAGATACAGTGCAAACTATTCTCTCCATTGAGGAACTGACTTTGGCAAACATCGCATAATACCACTAATACATTTGGCATTTCTTTTAGTATTAACAATACATTACAGATACATGTTCCACAAAGTGTCCCCTGAGGTCTCCCAAATGCCCAGGTTTACACAAAAAGAGTAACATGATTTTTGAGGGGTGCATCTGTGTGGTGTTTAGGACCCAGATTTGTTTGGCAGACATCACACAAAACATCAATAACTGTGGCATTTCTAGTTATATTAACATGAAGTTCAGGATGCATGTTCCCAAATGGGTCCACTAAATATTGTCAGAAGCATAGTTACATACAATAAGGGTAAAGTGATTTTCAGGGGTGGTCTTATGTGAAGCCCATAAGCTAAATCAGGTGCAGCCATGCAGACCTGGTGTATGTGCATAAGTCATAGCTAAAAATTGCACACTGTGGAAGTGAGATGCAATTACATGGAAATATACAGCACTAACAATGAATAAATAAATTCAGCCCTGCAGAGGCGATGTGCCTGGAGAGTAAAGAGATGCTGTGCATGAACAACATGCCACTGTACTGTTATGTGGTAGAAAACAGCATGCTGCTGGGCACAGCTGTAAGGAACAGGCATGAATGGGTATGGGTAGATCACTTTGTAAGCCACTGGTTTCAATTGAGCTGGCAGGGGAACTTGGTGTTGTGGCAGGCTCTGATGGCACCTTTGGCATAGGAAAGCTTGACAGCTCATCCATCATTTCTTCATCCTCATCCTCATCTGGGTACAACTCATCCATCACCAACAACTTGCACTGATCTGCCACTGTCTAACCTGAATGGAGGATTACAGGTTTGGAGTAACTGGAGCTGGAGCTAGACATACTGGAATAGGCCCTGAGGAGGAGAAGGAAGTTTGGAGTGACTAAAGCTATGCACACTAGAGTAATTGTATCTATTAAATGATGGATTTTTCATTTCTATATTGTTTATTTAAAATTATATTTGTGTTTATTTGTTTATATAACGTTAAAATGAGGAAAGATAAGGCTCAGAGTGAGTGAATCTAGGCAGGCTGGAGTAGTCTCCCATGGAGGAAGATGCAGTTTGGAGTGACTGAAGCCAGACACACTGGAGTAGGATCCCAAGGAGGAACTCTGGAGTGACTGAAACTGGAAGCACTGGAATAGGCCACTGAGGAGGGAGATAAAGTATGGCGGGACTGCAGCTAAGCACACTGGAGTGTAATGATCTATTACGTAATTAACCTTTTTTAATATTATTATTAATTGTAAGGAACTTTATCAACATTTATTTGTTTATATAATCTTAAGGGGAAGTGGAATGAGTGGCTGAAGCTAGGCATACTGGAAATGAACTGAGAGCACATTTTCAAAGTATCATAAGGTGGCATAAAGTGGACAAAATTATCGCTGACTTACAATTATTGATTCAGAATGTACATTACCTGCCTATGCACAAACAAAATTGGACAAGGAAATATGTACAAGATATAATGTGACCAAGGGGAGAGCAACCAGCTGAGCACCAAAAGGCAACCCATGCTGTGACAAGTGTAAGTGTGGCAATGCATGTGAAGGGGATGGAGTGTGGAACAGCTTCTATGAGCTCAGACACACCCTGGGTCAAGAATTATTAACTGAAAACTGCATGTCATGATACTGTGAAGAATAAGTTTGGAACATTGCTGCTACCGCTCCATTAAGTACTGCACTTCACCATTATCCCCTTTCTGCACTGTAGCAGTGGGACTCAGGACAGGACTACCCAGTCTGAACTCTGCATCTGGAAAGACACATGTTTACACATAATCTGGTGGTGCCCCCATGCAATACCATGGGTTGATCCTGTGGGAAGTCATGCATCTGGTGGGGGTACTATACTTACACTAGGGCAACTTAATCCATTCTATGGGTGGAGGCACCATGCCATTTCTTTCTATTTTTGGATATGAAACCCTTCCCCAAACCAAGAGTTTAACAGACCCAGGTACCTCAACCTTGTTAAGCCCACAAGGCAGGGCTAGCTACTGCAACATCAGTGGCTAGCCAACTACATTTGCTAAATATTTTTTGTCACTGAAGTCCTTTAGATCATACGTAACACAACTCAGCCCTAAAATGGACTAAAGATTTTTGCACTAACTGCAGTTTTCCTAACATTTTGACAGATTTTCTTCAGAGCATAAATTCACAGCGCCTTCTCTTTCTCCAACACTATACAACTGCACACTGTACATGGGGACAAGTGGCAAATTTCTTCCTGCAGTGTACCATGTGACCAAACTTTTGCATTTTAAATAAGTCACGTGACCTGCTTTTCCATATGAACTTTTTTAAGTAGGGTGCACTTTACTGGCAATGTTTCATCATCCCATGACTATGAGAAGACCCCCCCACACACACACACACGTTTTCAAATGAAAGCTACACAAAATGTGCAAATTACATTGCTGCAAATACTATGTGAAGCACTGGGAATGAACACTACAAATCCCAAGTGATCACATGACAATCTGCCCTCCCCCCCCACCAAAATAAGATTAGGACAGGGAGGGGCTCCAGCATATTCAAGGATATAAAAGTGGTAGGGACAAGGCAGGATGATCCTACATCAACCCACACCACATGGGCCAATAGTCACTTCCTGAAGTCCCCACCCCAAAAATGTGGGATCCTAGTGAGTTGGAGGTATGTATCACTGTGGGAAAGAGGCTGAATGGATGCAAAGTAATTCAAGAACTGGAGAATTTGGTCAGGGCAGGAGTTGGACAAAGAGCTGAATATATGGCTGGAAGCAAAAATACTGATGCACAATGTATTTACCAAATAAGAAAGATGAGTACAAAGGTTAATAGTTGTTAGGGTTTCTGTTTATTACAGACATTCATTTATAAAATAGCATGACAGCTTTGATATGGACATGTAAGTGACATGCACATATGCTTCAGGAAAACAATTCCTTTTGCTGCTTGAGCGTAAGCACAGGACATCCAACACATTTACAAGTTTACCTATTTCCAAACATTTCAAAAATTGCAATACTTTTATTAGTTCCATTTCATTCTTCTCTAAAAAGCAAACAATACCAGGCAAGTGAAACAAATCAAATAACTAAGATTCTGTCCAATCATATTTCTCCTTATCAATGCAGCATCAATTAATTTGCTTTTTTAAGCATTTCTGTGATTAAGGCTTTTACTCTAAAATGATCAGAATTAGTTACGTTGCACAATGTTTAGGTAGTTTTTAGATCACATTTTGCAAATTCCTGGAGTAACAGTAAGTACTGGCATGCAGCCCCCTTCTAAAAAATCGGTGGTATTGTTGTTCAACGAAGCAAAAGAAAGCTCTTAAAGTGATGTCATTTGACAAACACAAATATTACAGTCATAAAAATTGGCAACTGTTGAATGCACTAGATCCACTTGGAATGAGCCAGATAAATATGCAACTCTTTTCATGTTCCATAACTGTTGATTTAACCAGACATTTCCATTAGATGTACATATAAATAATTTACAACAAACATTTTTTTTTAATTTATATTATTCTCTTCTGAGTAAAACTAGGACTCAGCAAGGTGTAATCAAAGAAGGCCAATGCTGTGTGAGCAGTCAATGTTTCCCCCTCTTACACAGCTTTCTAAGGAAACTTTCTTTTTTGTGATGTGGAGGGATTCCTAGCCTCCCCCAAAGCAGGTTAAATTCAAATCGAACCTATCAACATCATCTGAGGTACCCTCTATGATGGTCATGGGATCTATTAACAGGTTTTTCTAGTTTTCGTCTAGCCCAAGTAGTAGGGCACAAACACTAGTTGTTACAGCAGTGATTAGAACAGCCCCCCGCCCAATGAACAGGGCCCTATATTTCACTACTGAAAAATCACAGTCAGGAATGAGCACTTTTAAGGAGATTTACAGGACTTATTAGAATTGAATGCTGATAGTTCACCATTTTAAAAGCAAACTAGATTCAATTTGCCAATAAACAGATCAAAAGAATCAACGTTTGGTACATGTGAAGGCAAGAGACGTGCACAAGGCTGAATCCACAGAAAGTGAAGTCAAAAGCTGCAACACTGGAAGACCTAACTTAGACTTTCACACTAAATACTCTCTCACTGAGGTGCAAGCTTGAGAAGATTAAAAAATAATGGTGCAACAATTCGTATTTTGTGGGCTCTTAGTCAAAATCAATTCCTCATATAATATTACAGTTAACTATAAAGATTTTTGTGTTCCTGTTTTAAAGTTCTTCTGAAAACCATTCTTCTTAAAGGGGCACTGTCAGCTTTGCCCATCGGTTTACTTTCAATTCGCAAACGATGATCTGTGGGCATAAACAAGCACTAAATGTGCTCGGGAATTGTCCTGCATCAAAGTAGAAGTGCTCAGTTTACCTGGTTTCTAATATTTTTCACTTGTTTCTTCACATTCGTCTTGGCTGAAAGTCGTCATCCCCCAGAAGCAGATACCACACTGAGAATGCACATCTACTGTGCACGCTGTGCTGAGGTGCACATTTTAGCAAATCCATTGCAGCAGACATATAATCCATCAAAACTAATACAATTAAAATGCTGCTGGTACGTGTGTCAGTAAAATGAGCACTGGATTAACTGCAAATTCCTACTGGAGTCTGGCGCAGAAATCCCGCACATGAGCACTAGTGGCACATTCTCACACATGCACAAGATCTTTCCTCTGACCGCAAGTGTGCATGCGCAGGATTTCGGTGCCAGACTCCGATAGGAATTTGTAGTTAATCCAGCACTTCTTTTATTGTGACACATACCAGCAGCATTTTAATTTTATCAGTTTTGCTGGATTGTAGGTCTGCTGTGATGTATTTGCTAAAATGTGCACCTCAACACAGCGAGCAGAGTAGAAGCGCATTCCCGGCGTGGTATCTGCTTCCGGAGGATGAAGACTTTCAGTCAGGACAAATGTTAAGAAACAACTGAAGAATATTAGAAACCAGGTAAGCTGAGCACTTTTACTTTGATGCAGGGTCATTCCCGAGCATACTTAGTGCTCGTTTGTATCCACAGATCACCATTTGCGAAATGAAAGTAAACCGAGGGGCAAAGCTGACAGTGTCCCTTTAATTTAAAGGGGTTTCTTATTTCAATGAGACCACAAAAGGGGAAGAAACATGGAACTGTTGGTGTGTCCAAATTACAAGAAACCAAATACAACCTCACCATCATAGCCACTTATGTTTTCCTCTACAAGTGAGAATATATTGTCAGGATGACCTAGTTGATGGAAGGGATGTGCAGTGAATAATAACAATGAATTTATCATATTCTGATGTGTACCCAGGCACACACAAACTTACTGAAACAGATTTCTGCAGTCTAAACTGATTTAGCTCAGTTGGGAGCAGTGGAGGAGCTAAAGGGGGTCTGGGGGGTGGTCACCCCTCCTGGCTGCCCCAGTGTGAGTAGGGGTCCCCCTTCATTATATTTATTCACTGTTTAGTGCCCATTTCAGAGTCCTTTACTGACTGAATGGCCCCCTCTGGCTCCCAAACTTGGCTCCACCACTGGTTGGAAGGGAAATATTCAGTGACTTACCTCCACTGCTGCATGTTGATCAACTTGTGAGACATGATCAGAGCAAGCAACATTTACCAAAAATACAATGTTTGATGCCTGGAGGACCAAACTTTTTTGAAGGTCTAATAGTTTAAGTTTTTCCATGGAAGAAACTCTCTTTAACACTTAGGACATTTGTGCATATAAAATATCTTTGGTAGTTCAAGTAACAATCTAATGTGTATCACGGCCAGTGGGATCCCCCTATTTGTTAGCTGAGATGGCAACTTTCTTTATTTACTGCTAGAGATGTGCAAAGTTGGCCAACTTCACCCCACCCAAAAATAAATTTGTAATGTTTGCCACATTCATGAAGTGTGAAGTGCTGACTTCATGAAGTATATGGCATGCAAAGTGGCACTTGTTTCAGGCAAAGTTGCAGTTTCGCCTTACCTTTGCCTTAAATTTGCCTCAAAAAGTGCTGTTTCCCCAGGAAAACTCAGTGTGACGTGGCAAAGTGGTAAAGTGGGCAGTTAGCAAAGTTATTCACAAAGGCAAATTTTGCAGCTTTACCGGAACTTCTCAGGTGAAGTAAAACTTTGCAACATCTCTATTTACTACAACAGAGTACAGTAATTAGAAATAATTAGCTATATTGCTTTTTCCTTACCTGCAATAGTATTCAAGTAGAGCATGATGACAGACACTGAACTGAGTAAGTGGGCTTACTAAATTCTATATTAAGCTTTAGCACCACCATACACTGTATTGAGTGTCTGGGGCTTTTTTTCCTTTTGTTTCTTTACTGAAACTTTTATGGGGAATTCACCATGGCCTGCTGAGTATAGAAATTATAACAGGTAACCTCAACAAAAGTGATTTTTAAAAATTGCGAGTGGCAGCTGTCTTTAGTAATGTGAGCCATTAATGACAAATTTAGCTGTTAACACTGTTTTAAAGAGCAGTTGACTCCAATGGGAAAACTTTGGAAAACATACTATTGAGACAGAATTCAGCCTGTGCTTCATTTACCTTCTATATATTTTTTCTCTCTCTTATTTAATATTGAGGATGTTACCACAAAAACAGAATCTGTAGCCCTTAGAGTTCATATGTCTACAGGCTCGTTCCCTACTTCAAATCATAATGCTCTGCTGTGACATCAGAGCTGACTTCCATGGGGATAACTGTGATGCCACAAGCAGAGTATTATGACATCAGCTTGGGAATGAGCAAAAGGAGCTGATGAACCCTCAGGGAAAAGAAATCCTGCTTTCATGCATGTGCATTCAATAATAAATAATACTGAGAAGAAATGTAGAGTTCATGAAAAGTATAAGCTGCTTTGCCTCTAATCATTATATTTTCAAAGTTCTCCAGGAGGTGTCGGTGGCTCTTTAACAATACAGTATCTAATCAAACTAGAATCATAGTGAATATGGATATTAGGATATCAAAATTAAATTTTTGATAAAAAAAAACTATATTATAAAAATTGTTGCCAACTAACAAATACTGCTGCTACCATTTTGGTTGCATCTGGTTGAATTATTAGACTTTTTTGAAACTATAGTCTAATTATACTTCTCTTTTTCTGTATTTGTCATGTGAAGAAAATAGAGGCTGAACTGTGTCGAATGTATTTTTCTTTACATCTGTTGTATTGATTGTTTCTCTGTTTAAAATTATAAAATGTAAAATACAAAAAATGTAAGTGTTTTTTTATTCTGTGTGTGGCTGCTTCTTTGGCCACCTCCAGTAACTGAAAAAAAGGAGAACAGTGCCAGATGAATATAGCTCTTCAGAATACCCAAGGATGAGTTTGCAAGAGGACATGTGTTATCACTGAAAGGTGGAAGATCCAAGGGAAACCTTCAGCACTACTTCATAGAACAAGTGGTGACCATTTGGAACAGACTTCTAGAGCATCAGCTGATACTGTAACACAAATAGAAACTACACTACAATTATCCATATGTAAGAGGCAATGTACCAAACGTTACTGGAAATCCATGAAATCATCTGAAAAGTGCTTCTCTAATGAATGCCACTTGCAGAAGAAAATATCCTGTGCAATTATGCAATAAGTGACACACTATTACTGTGGGCCTCACGTGGCATTTTGGGTAAGGTTTTTTTGGAGTTTTTTGGTTTTTTTTTTGAGTTGCAGCGTTTGTTAGTGCCAAACAGCCTGAATGCCGTACCTCATTTCTGTGCTGAACGCATCCCTATTTTTGTTTTGTATCTCGTCAGCCGATATTGCAACAACTTTAAAGCTTATATTCAATGAGCAACGTGAAAAAAACTAGGTTTACAAAGTATTTCTGCAGAGCTGGTGGTAGCGAGGAACTCAATGGAGCAATGGCTTTTTTTTTCTCCCTAAACCTGCACATACAGTAGCACATGTATGTATGTACTGTATATAAGTATGCATGTATAAGACATACTGTATTAGTGCAGCACAGGCAAACTAATAGCTGCGAAACTACAGCATGCCTCTTCATGAGCCATGCAGTTTGAGCAGCCAAGCCCCACCAGCAAATAATACCCAAGCCCAGCACTGTGTGACCGCACTACATCTGACAATGAACCATTGAGCTCAGGATTCTAAATAGTACTGTGGGTATCTCAAAGTCAATTAATTGAAAATATATTAAAACACAGGGTTACAGCGAGGTATAGGATGCTCCATCTGTGATGTAAGACACAGGATTCGCAAATATATGTGATCTTTCACAAACACTGATATCGCTCCTTCATCACAGATATAATAAATATTAGTCAGAATTGAGTAACTTCATATTATATTGTTCACAGGTGTACAGTATTGAATGAAAACAGTTACAGATAAGAGACACACTGTCAAACTGGCCAATGTTGCAAAATGTCTGCTTAAATGAGACTGCTTTTAATATTGCAAATTTCACAGAATCAATATTTAAAAAAAATATATATATATTTCACAGAATCAGTATTTAAAAAAAGAAACAAAATACAAACTCAGTAAAAAATCTCAATAATGTGATTCCATTTTAGGAAATCAAAACAAGCTTTAAACAGCTTTATATAAAATTCACCTCTATAGGATTTAGGCTTTAAAGCAGCAAGTTATTTCTACTGATCAGTAGGTTTAGCAAGAGCTACAATTAAATTATATTCAGTAAGTGCAGGACAATACAATTTCTGTCCCTGAAGTTGTAGACAGCAGTGCTTCACATCAATGCCTCAATCTGCAAAACACTATGGTTCTGCTAGGAGATTCCCCCGCACGTCTTTGCTGGAACACTTTTGCTTATTTTGAGATGCTGGATCGAATCAGCTGCCAACAGTACAGATCAGCTGCACCACTTGGAGAGGAGCCACTGCATTTCCAGTTCAGAACTACAAAATAGTAAGAACGGTATGTTAGACTGAATGAATACAACTTAATCAATATTCTGAGCACTGTAAATATCTTTGTATAACCTTGGGCAGTAAAACCAGTTTCCTAAATTAGGATTATATGACTAGACACAGTTTGTGTTATTTGTGTTGTTTCCATGACAGCAGTCAATAATCTTTGAATTAAGGTTTCTGAGTATGAACAGGCTGTTGCGGATATTTGTAAAAGCTGCTGTTGATTGTAAGTTGCTGCTACTTATTAACAGCACTTACAGGTTTGTAAACATTGTTGCTACTCATAAAAAGTAACCACAGCTGCTGTTTGAGAGCTACACAGGAGCTACAGAACAATTTGTACAAACCTGTCATTTAAGAAAATGTGTGACAAAACAAATATTGACCAGAGTTTGGGATAACAGAGGAGAACTACTATTCCTCAGGTTGACAAGGAAACCTCCAGTCTGCAGCCTCATGTAGCTTTCTTACTTGACCCTTGAGGCAAAAGTGTTTCAGTATAAGCCTGAACACCAATCCATATTTGTAGGATATTCCCACTGAGTTGGTGGAAGAGAGGAACACGGTGGACAATGGTTTCCTTTCTTCCTAAATATGTATTGGGTAAACAGGTGATGAATAATATATTGCACAACTGTATGTTATGGGATATTATACAATGGCAAGAACATTCCCCCTATTCTGATTGGACAGTGTGTGCCTGGACCAGTGATGTTATTGAACAATAACATCACTGTATGAAGTTCAGGCACACAAGCAACCGCAGTACAGTAACACAAATCCCCCATCCCTCCCCACACAATTCATTGGGAACCGACAGTGCCCTGAACCGTAACAGCTTAACTGCTCACCCTTTCACAAACACAAACGTTCCTTGTCTGCCTGCCTCAGTCCTTCAGCCAACAGAAACAAAAACCACATTATTCAGACAAAATGTCCGCATCTGATATCTTCTTTTACTCCAGTCCCGTAGTTCACTGTAACTTCCTGAGTCTTTCAAACTGCACGCGCTCGGCCGTTTCCATACAGAAAACCGAAACACACTGGCAGTTACATTTAACCCACACAGCAGTTTCTGAAAACCACACACTTTGCCCCTTCAAAAAAAAGGCAGTTTCCCAAAATAAACAGAAAAAAAGACCTGTAACTTACAGGTTCCGATCGATGTCCAGTTAGTTAGCGGGACTGGGAAACCAGAAGTTACCGATCGGCTATGATCTCATCTTTTTTACTCTCCTCATATTTCTCACAAGGGAAACAAAACTAAATATTTTCAAGTGCTCCCAGTCATAAAAAAATGCGAGTGTGCTGGTGAAGAGGGGGAAACCATGCACAAAAAAACCCACAGTATTACTATTACCAGCAGCACCACCCACTGGACTACGTTTTCTTTTATTTCAAGAAAGATGCCTCTCATTCAAACCCCCCCCCACCCACAAAGAGTACAAAAAAAGCTTGTTTTTTAAACGTTTTAATATTATTTTAAAATGAGCCATTGTATAATAGCGATAAGGCACTCCAGGGAGTGTGTTATTGTGTAATAACGTCACTCCTGGGGTGGCGGAAGCACTCGGCTTCGCCTTGTGCTTTGACCTACCCCAGGAGTGACATTATTACACAATAACACACACCCTGTCGTGCCTTATTGCTTAAGTATATGTCGTATAGAATTATGCTAATCTACTCTGTTGTGTTTCATTATATAACACATGGTAAAAGCATAATCACCTTGTAGACATACATCCTTATCTTACTGTTCTGCTATTATAAAAATAGTTGCAGTACTTACCATATATCAAGATCTTCCTGAATATATTCTGCATAGAGTACCACTTTGGGGTCTAAAGCTGCAGGCTACAGGACCCAACAAGAGCAAAGGCACCAGAAACAGCTACTGGCATTGCATGTGCCTGCTAATAGCCATTGCTGATGCCCTCGACTTCTGTTCTGTTAACAAGGAGAATGAGACACATGGGTACAAGCTGTGCTTGCAGAATGGGACCAAAGCTGTGCTATCTGAAATATGGCAGTTCCTGCACCCTAGGGACAGAAACTTTACATACTATTCCCTCAGACACCAGGGCTATTCAAGAATTGACTATTTTCTAACATCTACCAATTGGACACCCAAAATTTCTACCTGCACTATAGGGAACATTATCATATCTGATAATGGTAACCTTTTCAGTGGTAAAAACACCTTGGAGACCAGTTGGAGACTAAATACAAGCCTCCTCACTTGGGAAGATTTTAAGGAACTGATGTCCCAGACAATCCAGACTTTTATACAGGACAACCCTAGTGGGGATATTAGGGACGGCATCAGATGGGACACTCTGAAGTGCTGTCTAAGGGGAGCAATAATTCAATACTCTAGCAGGCTGAAGACAGAGAGGATACAAAAAAGAATCATATTAGAAAACAAAATAACTAACCTAGAAACTTTACATAAATCCAACCTAGAGGAAAAAACAAAAACTGAGCCAGATCAGGCAAGAAAAGACCTAAATAAATTGCTGGATGTTCAAAGTGAAGACAGATCCGCTACGCGAGGCAAACATTTTTTGAGAATGGAAATAGGGCTGGCAGGCTATTAGCCTGTCAATTACGTAAAGAAATGGCAAGTAGGGCAGTCACACAACTAAAAGAGAAGGATAACAAGCCCTTAATATCCTCTCCATCAGAAATTGTTAAAGCCTTTGCTAAATATTACTTCTCGTTATATGATGCTAACCCTACGCCCGATCATCAAGAGAACGTTACAACGTTTTTGGACTCCCTACCTATTCTTCATTTGGATGAGACAGCCAAATTGCAAGAAGTAGTGGGAAAAATTAAAAAACTGAAAAATGGAAAGGCTCCGGGGTTCGATGGCTTCCCAGCTGGATTTTTTAAAGAATTTCACCACAAATTGGTAGATCTGATATCATCAACATATAACAAAATTATATTAGAATGTGAACCAGTCCCCCCCTTCCTGGAATTTAGCACAAATTTCGGTGATTCCGAAACAAGGAAAGGATGCCCAACTCTGCAGCTCATACAGGCCGATTTCTCTGCTTTCTGTGGATATGAAAATTTTCACTGGGATAATGGCAGATAGACTTCAAACGTATATTTCAAAACTAATCCATCAGAACCAAATGGGTTTTATAGCAGGGTGATTCCTCCAAGATAACATCAGGAAGTTACTTAATGTCATCTCCGCACAAAAACACTCTACTCTTTTCAAGTGGCCATTAGTATGGACACAGAGAAAGCTTTCGACAGGGTGGACTGGCAATTCATGTCGGCCACCCTGTCGAAGTTCAGTTTAGGGGACAATTTCACCTCCACAATCTCTGCCTTATACCATAGGCCAGAAGCCAGGGTTAGAGTCAATGGCCACTTTTCATATCATATACCCTTAAAAAGAGGCACGAGACAGGGTTGCCTGCTTTCTCTGCTGATCTTCACCCTAACAATAGAACCCCTGGCAATTTGGATCCATAATAACCCTAATATTTTGGGAGTATTACTCTGTAAACACGAACAAAAGGTAGCACTTTATGCCGATGATTCTCTTTTCTTTTTGAGGGAGTCACAGCACTCCTTACCACATCTTCTGGAGACACTGAGGACCTTTGGCCTTCTGGCAGGATACAAAATAAACATCTCTAAATAAGAAGTTATAATACTTAGTGGCACCCCCCGAGGGGCTTCAAAGATACGTTCCCATTTGCCTGGGCCAAACGAAACACGTTTCAATACCTAGGGGTACTGATTTCAGCAGATACTTCGAAATTATTTCAGAACAACTACGTTAAATTTTACAATATCCTATTAGCAGATTTAACTAGATGGAAATTGTTACCTCTCACATTATATGGTAGAAGTCATACGATTAAAATGTACATACTACCAAGAATCTTGTTTCTATTTCAGACCCTTCCTATAAATATCCCAGGATATTTTTGGATTCAACTGAACAAATCATTACAAAAATTTATCTTGGAAGGAAAACGTCCCAGGGTACCCACTCGGACCCTACAAATAGCTGGGGCTAGGACTCCCACACTTATACTACTATTACTTAGCAGCACAAGGGTCCCAACTTTATACTTGGGCCAAAGAAGGCAGGAGTCTGGCTAGTATCTCTTGGAACAGGAGTCATTACAGAAGGTGCCATTATGGACTATTCCCACCAGTGTGATACACCCAAATATTTGATCTTTAATCCTGAACCCTTGGGTGAAACACTCTATTAGAATTCTCCTCTGACTCTGCAAGATAACACACACTCCTAATCAGGTAGGCCCACTGTCTCTCATATGTCATGAGGCTACATTCCCTCCTCCCGAGACAGACCGTGGGTATCAATACTGGGAAGGGACAGGCCTTATCAGATCTGCTCAGCTGACAGACAGAACAGGCTGCCTCCCTTTCATGACCTTGCAAGATAAGTTTTCTCTCCATAGAGAAGACTTTTTCTGATACCTACAGGCTAGGCACAGATCACTTTAGGAGACACACTGCAACAGATCCGTAGAGACTTAACTTCTCTGAAACAATATTGGTGGGACTTGATCAGGATTAAAGAAAAGTTAAGCTATATATCTTTACTATATAAGGTACTTCTCCCTCCCTCTTCCCCTTTAATATTGGAAGATATCAGGAAACGATGGGAGACAGACAGTGGAGAGAGGGTAGTAAGAGCGAGTTGGTCTTGTAGATTTCAAAGAGGGTGGCAGGTGACTTCATCAGCATGTTGGAGAGAGTTTAATTGGAAGGTCATAACCTGTTTTTTTAGATCCCCTGTTATGACGAAGCATTTTTATCCACAGGCCATAAAGACTTGATGGTGTCAATGTGGCACCCTGCGGGCAATACATTATCATATCTTTTGGGAATGCCCCAAGTTACAATGGTTCTGACAACAAGTACATGCTATTATAGAACAGATGGTAGGATTCCCCCTACCGCGTACATTTCAGGACATGGTATTGGGCCTTCCTATGTTAACAAGTAAAAAGAAGGAAGGTGGTTGAGCTAGGTCAGACCTTAAGAGTGGTAGCATCAAAGTGCATCACCTCCACATGGTTGCAACCTAATCCTCCTACGAAGGAGCAGTGGATATTTCAGGTTGAGGAGGTGGAAGTGATAGAACATATCACTCATACTAGCCACCTATCCATTGAAAAATATTTAGATATTTGGAGACCTTGTCAAGTTTGGAAAGAGGCCCACAGGTAGAGAAGGCAAGAAGGAAAGTAAATCAAGTTGAGGATGGCACAGCCGGTGGGGAGGAAAAAGTGAGGAGAGAATGAATATCAGCTTCAGATGCTGACCACAGGCAGAAATGGGGAAAAGTGGGGATGAGGTGTAATACATGTCTAATAATAAGAAATAGGTTGTAGAAGATTGTATTATAGTTTGAGGAGTTAAGCTTTGTTTTGATTTATAAAGTTCTGTAATAAGTAGAAATAGAAAAGCTGAACTGAACTGTTTTAGAACTTTGAAATACCAGACAATTATGATCTTTAGGTGGCTTTAATATATAAAAACTCTCATGGACAGTTACCTCAATTTGCTCGAGATGAACTTTAACCTTTTTAGTTCTACCATCAAATTTGGGAGTGAGGCATCAGTATACTGCATTGGACTATACACATCGTGTTAGGTCTTTGGACCGAATGCAGAAAACCCTCTCACAATATCTCAAAGAGTGGATATAAAGGTCAGTAGTAAGAAGAATCTGGTTATTGACACAATAGATTAATTGACTGGTAATGTATAATAAGGTTAAGTAACTGTGTGTGAACCTTGGATAATATGATTGTATCTAATCTGTTTGGATATCTATTCTAACAATAAAAGAATATGAAGTTAAAAAGCTGTGCTGATGGGATCAAATGCACAAGGGACGAGGGGGAAGAAAGGAAAACAGAGGCAATCTGGCTGCAGCTCCTAGACTCAAGGGGTAGGAAACTGAGGTTCGGGGTGGTATACAGGCTGCCGTCCTAGTCTGAGGAGCTTGACAGAGAATTAGTGGGACAAATCAGAAAGGTATGTAGAAAAGGGAAGGTGGTCATTGTGGGGGATTTCAACTTGCCAGGGGTTGACTGGCGCATTCCGGTCACCTCCAGTGCTAGGGAGCAAGTGTTCCTGGAGGCAATCCAGGAGGGTCTTCTGACACAGTTGGTTAGTGTACCTACTAGGCTAAAGAACACTTTAGATCTGGTGTTGTTGAATTGGGAAGCAGTAAGGGAAATACAGGTGGAGGACCCACTAGCTGACAGTGATTACCAAATAGTGTGGTTTAATATCACAATGTGCAAGGAGACAGAGAAATCAGTTATTCAGGTGATAAACTTCAGGGGGGCATACTTTGGGAGAACGCAGGAAGTACTAAAAGAGAAACTAGAGAGCATAAGGCAGGAGACGGATGCAGAGCAGAAATGGGATATTATTAAACCGGGGATTACACAGGCAACAGAAGCCTGCACCAAGACACAGAGTAAGAGGAGCAGAGCAAGAAAACCATGCTGGTTGAACAGCGAGGTAGTGGAGGTGGTGAAAGCAAAACGAGAGGCACACCAGAGGTATAGAAGGACAGGGAAGGAAGTGGACAGGGAGGAGTATGCAAGATGGTCCAGGGAGGTGACCAGAAAAGTGAGAGAAGTCAAGGCCCAGAGGGAGCTGAGATTATCACAGGAATTAACGGGGGAGACTTTTCAGATACATCAGGGAAAAAAGAAAGTGCAAGGAGACAATAGTGAGGATAAAAGGGGTGGGGAGTGGACAGAAAAGGGTGAGGAGCAGGCAGAAGCACTAAAAGAATACTTTTGCTCAGTGTTCACAGAAGAAAAGGGGGGACCACTACCACCATGAGCTGGGAAGGTGGGGATGGGGAGAGGAGGCAACAGATGGAAGAACTGAGGCAAGTGAATCCTAGAGGGACTGAGGGCACTGAAGGTAGACAAGGCAGCAAGGCCGGATGGTATCCACCCCAGGGTACTGCGGGAGATGGCAGAGGTGTTGGCAGAGCCACTGGTGGATCTGTACAGCACCTCACTGGAGTTGGGATGTGTGCCAGTGGACTGGAGGATGGCACATGTAGTACCATTACACAAGAGCGGACCAAAGGATGAACCGGGTAATTATTGCCCAGTAAGTCGCACCTCCATAGTGTGCAAACTCATTGAAACAATACTAAAGGAAAGAATGGTGTTGTACCTGGAGGACAATGGCCTCCAGGATGTGAGGCAGCATTGGTTCATTTCAGGGAAGTCTTGTCAAACCAACCTGATACAATATTATGACTGGGTGACAGGTGAGCTGGATAAGGGTCATGCTGTGGATGTTCTTTACTTGGACTTCAGCAAGGCCTTCGATTCTGTGCCTCATGGGCAGCTTGGGGGAACACTAACTGGTGTAGGGATAGGGGCAAAAATTATGAACTGGATTACAAGCTGGTTGAGTGGGAGGCTGCAACGGGTGGTGGTGAGAGGGGAGCTCTCAACTCCAAGGCCGGTGATGAGTGGGGTGCCACAGGGCTCTGTGTTGGAGCCAGTATTGTTTGGGCTCTTCATATCAGACATTGCACATGGGGTGGTGAGCAAGATAAGTCTGTTCGCTGATGACACCAAAATCGGAGCAGTGGTAGATGGTGGGGAGGGATGGAAGCAGCTGCAGGGGGACCTAAGCAAGTTAGAGGAGTGGTCAGAGAGGTAGCAGCTGGGGTTCAATGCTAAGAAGTGTAAGGTTATGCACTTTGGGGTGAAGAACCCAAGGAGAGAATACTGGCTGAGAGGGGTTAAGCTGGGGATTACTGAGGAGGAGGAGAAGGACCTGGGGGTAACGATAACAGGGACCATGAACAACACTGCCCAGTGCAGGAGAGTTGCTGCAAACGTGAACAAAATGCTGGGGTACATAGCGAGGGGGTTTTCATCCAGGCAAAGAGAGGTGATCTTTCCCCTCTACAGGTCACTGGTAAAGTCACACTTACAGTATTGTGTGCAATTTTGGAGGCCATACCCAAAGCGTGATATCAAGCTACTGGAGGGAGTGCAGAGGAGGGCAATGATATGTGGAATGGAGGGGACAGACTATGACAGCAGGCTGGGAGACCTGAATATGTACATCCTGGAGGATAGAAGGGACAAGGGGGACATGATAGAGACATTCAAGTATCTGAGGGGAATCAATAAGGATGGGGCAGATGGGGTCTTTAAATTAGGGAGGGGGAGGATCACCAGGGGGCATGGGCTAAGAATAGAGGGGGGAAGATTTAGGAAGGAAATGAGGAGACACTATTTCACAGAGAGGGTGTAGCAAAACAGAATGCCCTACCAGAATGGGTGGTATCATGTAAATCTGTGAACAGCTTCAAAAGGGCATGGTACAGGGAACAGGGGAGAGTGAGGGTGGGGGAGGTGGGGGCTGGCAGTGGGATGACAAAGGGAAGGGGGTTGAGGCAGCTGCAAACTAGGGTTGCTAGCTGCACACTCGAGCAGACTTAGATGGACCGGATGGTCTGTTTACGCTGGCACATTTGTATGTTCATATGTAACAGATAGTGTAGATGAGCAGGAAAGGATACAGCTGAATATAATCTGAGCATTAATTTAAGGAGAGAGTGGCAGGAAAACATAGGAGGCATGCCCTCTGGTGGGGGGCACTGGTAGTCAAAAAAATAACATTTGAGCCAGAGCTATTTATATACACTTAGTTACCCTCACAACAAAGGAGATTTACTGACAATAAAGAAAAGGGGAGGGTGATATGGGCAGAAGCCCCAAGAGGGGCACCATCCTAAGCTCTGTGCCAGATCCAAATGTGTAGATTCAGCTAGAATCTCTGTAACTGTCCTATAATGTGTCTTGTCAAGCAGAAAACACTCTCAAGTGGTAACAAAATATATATATATATATTTTTTCCTTGGATTTTCTCCCGTTTCCCCCCACCCCCCATACAGCCCTGGCACACAACCATACATGCGCATGGAGGTATGCACACACACTGGAAGCCAGCTCAGCCCCTTACACCCACCCATACTGCTTCCCTGCCCACCTACATTACCCCACCAGACCTCCACCCGGTGGGGAACAGGACTATGGGGGGGGTCAACAACCCACTCCCAAGACCCCTGGGAGAGGAGAGCAGCCTAACGGCACATTCAGTCCCGCTCCCCCTCCCGTGCTGGCATCCCAATCACCTGAGGTCGTTCCTGAACCTGGGTCACCGGCATAGCACGAGGTGTGGCATCTAGCACCTCAACCCTCAGCGCCACCAGGTTGGCCAAAATAGAACTGATATATAACAGAATGAGGGAAACATCTATTACCTTTTTTTCTTACCAGAAAAAAGAAACCAGAGAGACCAACTTAAGAAGACAAGTACCCACCTCTAGCACATACCCTCTAACCCACAAGGGTAGGAGCTCTGCTAAAAGTAAAACAAGAAGAGCCATTCTTCCCCTCTCTGCAATATAAAGCCTCCAATTAAAAAGGTAACCTCTGGAGAAAAGAATCAGAAGAGTTATAACATATAAGCTGACTAACCTGTTAATTTTACCTATGGTGTTAACTCATTCAGACTAAATTCAAATAGTTTTACTCTGGAATAATGGAGAAGGGGAATATATCCCATTAGCGACATCTGAGCAAAAAACACCTTCACAAAACCAAATTTGCTCAGGCAAGAACAGTGTGAATCTTTAATTTGCCTATACAAACAGGGTTAACATTAGGTACAAATGGTTTACACATTTAGAGTACCACTAGGGTGCAATATTGCATAAAGCAGCTAATAGGGATACACCTGAAAAAAAAGAGGATGTACCCTTGGCAGAGAGAAAAAAAAGATGAGCAACAGGGATATATATATATATATATATATATATATATATACATATACACACACACACATATATCAACGCAAACAAACTCAATTAATGCATCAGTTAAGGTTGATAGCACAGTAACAAAAGTATGGAAATGTGATGTTAGGATTACCCCACCACCACCCCCACCCTCCCCTCCACCTCCACTCACCAGCTACATTCGAGTATTGGGTAAAGACATTACCAGGCCCAACTCTCACACCATTCCATGTGTAAACAAGCTGACATGTTACAGCATAGGAGAATGAGGTGAGAGTTGGGCCTGATGACCCGATGGCACACCCCGGCGTCTGTTGGTGAGTGGAGGGTTGGGGGGTGGTACGGGGTAACCTTAACACAACATTCCCATACTTTAATCACTGTGCTATCATCCCCAACTGATGCATTAACAAGAGTTTTTTTTTGCAATGAATTTCCCTTCTTTTTGAGAAAGTGTAATCTACCTTAATAACTCATATGTGGTAGTGGCAGCGCGGGCCCTCCAGGCCCTTGTGCTCCTCTCATGCTGCCCATTTTTTCATAATGGTATGCATATGTCCCCCACTTACATATAAGTACGGAGCCATATAGCAGCCCCATAGTACTTAAAAGGAACCCTTGTAACATGTATTTAGCAATATCTCAGTAACCGTAGCAACTATGAAAAAAATTCCACCATAGTGGTATTCATAATTTTGAAACCTCCACGGGTCCTTGTGCGGAAAATGAAAAATCTGTATCTCACACCATTTCTGAGATACGGGCGCTGAAATTTGCCACGGGTGCTGCAGTGTTAGCCTATGGGAAATGCCTCAAATTCAGAGTGCTGTAACTACGGGCCCGTTAAATCTTTTGGGACCACACCACAAAAAGACACATCTGTGGGACCAGGGTTTGCCACCCTGCAAATTTCAGGCCAAAAGCCCCACCCATTTTGGTGCAGTGGGATGGCAAAGAGTTGTTTTTTTGGGGCAAAGTACTGTCACAAATTGCGACAGTTCCACAAAAATGGGCACGACACTTTCGTGATTTAAAAAAGTGTTGCAGCCGTTTCTGTTACAATTTGTGACACTATGGGGGTCCGATCTTCAAAAAGACATTTCTGGGGGCGGCTTACCCCCCAAAAAAGATAACGCTGTGATCCTCAGGACCCGATCAGGTAAACACAACAGTCAGTGTTTACCTAGGGAGTCCCAAATTTTAACGCTAGGAATTTTTCTCTCCGACTAAGTGAAAACAAGATGGCCACCACACAACAGTAAAAGGGCCATTTGCAACAGTAATATGCAGGGGTGGCAGCTTTTGAAAGACACATGTATTTTTCTCCCATTGACTATAATGGGAAACTTGTTTTTTGAATAACTTTTGAATGGTTTAATATGTTTTCACCAAATCTTTGAAAGGCACATCAGTTACTCATACTATATCTTCCCCCTGAAGATTTCAGACCAAATGGACAAATCGTGCAGGCTGTAGCCACGAGCAAAGAAACATGCAAAAACCCTGGGTTTTTTTTCGTGGTTTTGGGTGCTCTGCAGTTCTGCAACCACTCATCTAACTGTAATGCAACTTGCCAGATCCAGAGATCTATGGTACCAGACCATGCATGCAAATTTTCAGGCAAATCTGTCATACAGTGCCGAAGTTATTAAACTGCAAAATGTGGGGTTTAACATAGAAGTGGCTAGGCAACCCTAATGATACTGGCACTACTGTGCCATTATAATATATATATATATGTGTATGAAAAATTATCTCTGCTGATGGGTTGAAACACATCACATGACCATGTGTATATTTGAACGCATCTGTACACCTGCACTTTCACCCCCTCCAAAACAATTTTGCCATTTTATAAGATAGATAACCCACTCTAGAGTGTGCGGTCACGCTCCGATATACACACAGGAAAATGTGAGGAATGGTCTAGGCATAGCAAATGGGTTTCAATGCAAAAAGTTCAGTCATGCACCCGAGTAGAGGAACTGGGAGGGGGCTGTATATAAGAGGGTGAGGAGGTACTTACAGTCACCAAGCGAGATACAGATCTTGGGGTAATAATATCCAAGTGTGACAAGAAAGTAAGCAAGGCTAGCAGGATGCTGAGTTGTATAGGGAGGGGGATTTCTTGCAGGAGAAGTGAGGTAGTGTTGTCATTATATTGCATGCGTGTGAGACCCCACTTAGAGTGCTGTGCCCATTTCTGGAGACCACACCTCTGTAAAGACATCGACAGGGTGGAAGCAGTCCAGAGGAGGGCTACCAAAATTGCATTGGGGTTGCACGAGAAGTGTACCAGAAAAGGATGCGAGAGCTCAACATGTACTCCTTGGAGGAGAGGAGAGTGAGAGGAGACATGATTGAGACCTATAAGTACAGTATCTGACAGGGATGAACAAGCTGCAAGAGGTTAGTCTCTCTCATTGGAGGAAGAGTACCAGAACACAAAGGTATGTAACGAAGCTTGAGGGGGAAAGTTAGAGAGGGATATCAGGAAACACTCCTTCACAGAAAGGGTGGTGGACACCTAGAACAGCCTGCCAGAAGACTAAGAGGGATGGACACCTTTGACCAAATAGGGTCCAGGGTGTAGAAATAGGCAATGAATACAGGGCAGACTAGATGGGTCTACTGGTCCCTTTCTGCCAACAGATTCTGTTTCTATCTTTCTATGTTACACTGCACTCTCTCCAGCCTGTCCATGTGTTTCCCTCAAAAGAGGGTTCCATAACTGGACACAGTGTTCAAGATTTGGCCTTACCAGTGATATTTAGAGAGGTATCAATGCCTTCTTTCTCCTGCTGTCCCCTCCCAATACACCCCAACATCCTGGTTATCTTGCTACATTGGTTAGATTGTTTAAGGGAGTCACTTATGAGGACTCCTAAGTCCCTTTCCTCAGTAGTAGTGTCCAGCTTAACCCCTTCCATTCAGCATTCTGCCTGGGAGGTTTCGGTTTCCAATGTGCATCACCTTGCACTCTTTGGCATTGAATTTCAACTCCAAATGCTGAGTCTCCCATGCAGTCTACCTGTAAAATGTTCACAGTCTATTGAGAATCATCCAAACAGACACTCTTCACTGCTCACAAAAGATGGAGGCTTCACCAGTGAACTGAAAGGCTCAGATATTTCAAAATGTATTTATTCATGTCACTCTGGACACCTTAATCTTTCCTAAACATTTTCACTGGTACCTAGAGGCTGTCTTCCTAAAACCAAATATGAAAAGTCCACTTCTGTAGTATGTCCCACCACCTGTTTCTACCATGATGCAATATCCTTCCAAAATATACTCAGTCTGGGACATTCCCAAAAAATGTGGCAAGGGGTCCCCACTCCTCCACAGTTTCTCCAGCAGCCATCTGACCCCCCGTGGTGTAATATTTTGTACACAAGGGCATTAAGAAATACCTGCCTCCCAGGGTTGGCCCAGTGGCATGAAGGGCTGAGGCACTGGGCATCTTACGTCCTCCATTGCTGGCAATCTGGGTTCGGGAACTAACCTGAGTCATTGGGAACCAGCTTGGGGGGGGGCGAGGAGCTGGATTGAGTGGCCGCAAGGCAGCTCTCCTCTCTCTGGGAGAGACATGGGTTTTCCCAGCTCTTGGCTGCCACCAAGTGGAACTAGGTGGCAGCACCAAGGCACAAAGGAGACTGACCATTAGGCTGGGTGGGAGGAAGGGGCTGCCAACAGAGCCAAGAAGAGCATACGCACCTCAACACGCATGCACAACCATGTTCTGGGGTCCCAGAATTAACGGGGAGAAAATGGGGCACCAAGGCATGCCAAATGAAGACCTGAAGCTAACAGGGTGGATTGAGATCCTCTGAGAGAGGACCACAGCTATGTCTGCCCAGAGCCTTGACGGGAGAAAAAAGCTACATGGAAAAAAAAAAACGCCTACCACCTTTCACTGAAATCCCCCTCAGTCACTGGAGGCTGAGGTGCTGAATACTCCATCCCATATCCTCCTCCAGTCCCTATCCTCCAACTGTATCTGTGCCTTTCTCCCAGACTCACTGACTATGAACAGGAGACACCTTGGGCTTATATCTATGGCATCTCATCAGATTAGAAATGGGTTTCTTAGTGACTAGCCCTATACAACTAAATAATTTTCAACAAATTTTAATGCAGGCTTAGCTCATCAAGTTCAATAGTATTTTATTTCTCATGATGCGCACACAGCCATGCATGTGTCCTAGGGTCACCACCATGTAATACTCTCTGATGGCCTTCCACACCCTTGTGCACACTGCAGTACAGCAGCCCACCTGTGGGTGGCCTGGTTCTGAGCCTTTTTTGTCCATTTCAACTTTGAGCCCCACTATGCGGCGCAACCTGGTGTTGCTCTAGCATATGCGCCGCACATCCCGGGCTGAATAACGGAATCTGCTGCTTATGCATGGGCACGCCCCCTGCATTTGTGCCACATGCATTTACTTTGTGCCCCGGCGCATCGGGACTTCCACTGGGCCAGTCCCCCTTTTCAATATCGCACCGGGGTGCATTACTGGAGTTGAGTTGGTGCAACTCGGCTGTGCCAGGAGCAACCCCTTTCAATATCTGGCCCATTGTATATATTTTTCTTGATCTATAGGACCACTTTTCACTTGATAAAGCTGGGAGGTACCAGCAAAAATGTTTGGGAAAGATTAAAGTGGCCAGAGTGACATGAAAAAATACATTTGGAACTATATGAACCTTTAAGTTTACTGTTGAAGCATCCATTTTTTGTGAGCATTGAACTTCAACTGCCAAACCTTAGACCACCTATCCAATCATTGCTGGTACCTCTGCAATTCCCTCACCCCCCCTCCTCACTGTCCACCCTACTACAGAGCTCAGTGTTATCTGTGAAAAGACACATCTTGCGCTGAATACATTCTTCTATGTCGCTGATAAACTTATTTGAAAAGGACTGGACCCATGGATTGAACCGTATGACCCCCCTCATGATCTCTCTCTCTCCAGCTGTGACTCTGTTTACCACTACCTGCTGTCTCCTTTATAATCAACTAGCCACCCATCTATGTACTTCAGCACACCTAGATCCTCTAGCTTCTTCAGCAACCTTCTGTGTGGCACCAAGTCAAGTGCCTAGCTGAAATTACAGTAAATTTAGTGCTTTTCACTTTATCTGCTGCCCTAGTTACCCAGTCAAAAAATATTATCAGGGTGACCTGACAATACTTCACTGCCATGAACCCAAGTTGTTTACTATAGTGGATCCTATCACTCTCCAGGTATTCCACTGGATCTTCTTTGACTAGTATCTCCATCAATTTACCCACAACAGAAGTAAGACTTGTAGTTACCCGGTTGCTCCTTGTCCCCACCCTTAATGAGCAGAACTATGTGTATCACCACCAGTTTTTCAGAACCATCCTTGACTGACTTGAGCTACTGAACAGCCCTGCTAAGGGTTCAGTCAATTCCAAAGCCAGTTCCCAGATAACCCTCAGATGCATCATATCTGGCCCCAGCGCCATATCTAGCTTTAAGGCTGTAAGCCCTTTTTTAACCTTTTCGCTTGTAAATCTCTTCTGCCTCAATTCTGGGATCCCTCCATTAGCAGCTTTGTACTGCTTTCTAGCAAAAACTCTGTATCCTTCACTGTGAAAACTGAGCAGAAGAATGGCTGCCTTCTACATGACCTCCTGACCTCCTTTATTACCTTGCCCTCCTTTGTTAGCCTACCAATTCTGCTTCCATCTTTCCTCTTTCTCTAATAAATGCAAAAAACTGTTTTCCCAGCTCTTGACCACCTTGGCAGCAAGCAGTTCTGTGTCTATCTTTGCATCCCTCACTGCCCACTTGGCCTTTCTTGATTTCATCTGGTACTCATTCCATTCTTCATCCTCCTGCTTCTCCTTGTATTTGATGAAGGCCTTTCTACTTGGTCCAAACCACCTCTATGACTTTCTTAGAGAACCAGATTGGTCTCTTGTTCATGTTTCTCTTGGTGGCCACCCTCAAGCATTACTCTGTTGTTTCAAGAATGGCCCCTTTAATTTCTCACCACCTTTCCTCCACACCCAACTGTGGCCACCTTAGCCATCCTATTCTGGACAAATTCCCTCATCTGGTTAATGTCTGCTCTTCTGAAATCCAGCATTTCAACCTTTGACTAGCACATACTGGTGCCTAGGAATCATAGGGTGTTATGGTCCTTGGACCCTAGTGGCTTCCCCTACCTTCACTCCGCCTACCATTTCCAAGTTGGTGAGCATCATGTCAAGAATGGCAGACTCTCATGTGGTTTCTGTGATCAGTGCATCAGCATGCAGTCCTGCAGTATATCCAGCAGGGCCTGATCTTTTGGTACTTCTAGCTGCTGGAAAGTCTCAATCAATATCTGGCAGGTTAAGATGCCCCACTACCATTACCTCCCACTTTGAAGCCCTCTTCCTTATTTCTTCCCCTCTCACCATTGTCCCCCTGTTCCAGTGGCCTATTTACCACCCCTATACACAGTTTCTTGATGGATGTCATCATGAGCTGGACCGACAGCAAGTCTTTTACCCCATTCCCTCCCCTGATGGACCCATCCTCTATCGCCTCAGTGTCTTCCCTGATATAAAGTTCTATCCCTCCTCTTATGCCTTCCCCCTTCTTGCCTACACATAATATAAACTGGGACCATTGGGGCACAGTCATTATTGCCTGTGACCCAAGTTTCTGTAATGGCTACATGGTCCATCCCCGCCACCATCACCTGGAATGCACTAATTTTATGTTCAAGGCCCCTGACATTAAGGCAGACCATCTTCCATCTTGTGCCTAAACCCCTCCCATTTTTTATAGATCCTCCCCTAGTCATCACATATCCATTTACTATTCTGCCTATAGTATTAATGATTCTGCTTGTAAGAACTGTATTATTGTATTAACCTTTTTTTTTTGTTAGGTATCTCCTACTCCCCATCCCCCAGGACTCATCTGGAAATTAGCTGTTTTCAGCTCAATATGTACTTCCTGGCTAAACTCTGAAATAAATAAATAATTAAAATCATCCATCAACATCCTTAATTTCCTCTTTTTCCAATTTTGTTGTCAGCTTAGCGAGCCCTCCTTCCCTGGCCTCCTTTCGTAGTCTACTATGAACTCATGCCTTGCTGTTTACCTCCCCAATGTTCCTAGCTCCCATTTTTAGGGGAGCCCTAGCTAGGTTTCTCACGCTCTCCTTCCATAGTGGATCCCCCAGCCTCAGCCTTCCCCTGCAGTCAGTTTAACTGTCCACCAATGTAGACTTCCAACTTCTTCCCCTGCACACTGGTCTCCTCTCTTGTTTAGTGAAGGTGATCACCCTTGAAAAGCCTCCTCTCCCAGAAACCCCTGCAGTTCCCTACAAGATGGTACCATTTCTTCTGACACCATTCCTTCAACCACCCATTAAACTCCTCAATCTTCTCATTCAACACTATCCTCCCCATACTCCCAACCCCACACTGGAAGGACCTTTTCTTTTATCGTTTATTTCTTTATTCGGTTTTGTCTTATCTTTAACAAGCATATAAGCATACATATACCAGCATCTGGTTGTCATTTACAGTATTTCCATAGAGAAGTACATAGATGTGTCTCAAATATAAATGTATAATATATTACGTTAATACAGCTGGTGTATTTAGTTATTACTACCAAAATTGCAAAGAAAATAAAAATACTAACACAAAATTCTAAAGCATCTACACCACGAAGAGTACAGTATTCTATAAACATATATCTCTGTTACATATCATATAAAAGACATGGGTACATCCAATTACCTTGGATATACTAATTAGAATTTAAATAATCTAGGAAATGTTGCCAACAAAGTTTATATTCTTTGAGTTGGTCCAAATCCAAATATGAGATTCTTTCTAAAGATGCAGTGTTCAGTAAGTTTTTAAGGACTTCTGAAATAGAGGGTATATATTGAGATTTCCAATGCATTAAGATGAGGTGTTTAACCTGCATGAACACTATATTCATCCATTTATGCTGAAAGCTTGAAATTTTACTGCATTGGTCTTTTATTCCCAAGATAAAATATCTAGGATCCAAAGGGATATCTTGGCCAATAACTTTAGTTATGAGGTTGTAAACAGACTTCCAAAGATCTTTAATTTGGTTACATTCCCATAAAATATGCAATAAATCTCCACCTGTAGAATTACAACGCCAACATTGGTCATTATTTGTAAGACCTACTGTATATGATGGAGGATAGATGGGGTCATATACCATGAGTTGAGTATTTTGAACTGAATAAGGGAACTACACATATCTTTAAATACTTTGTGACAAGCTGGCCAGCATTCATTCCATTGTTTATCAGTAATGTTATAATGCATCACAGTGCTCCATTTGGCTTTGGCAGATAAGGACTGGTTTGGTAAATTATACATTTGTATATTCTACTGACTAGTGCTTTTAGATTAGCTACCCATATGGTAATGTGGGTACTTAAAAGATCATTGTAATTTATTTTAGACAAAAGGGGTGTTAGAATCTGTCGTAACTGTAGGAATTTCCAGAAATCTTTTTTTTGGTAAATTCTATTGTTGTTGTAAATCCATAAAGGAGTTCAAAGGTAGTTTATCATTTGTTATGATATCCTTTATAAAGCGAATTCCTTTATTTCTCCAAGAGGAACAGTATATAGGTTGATTTTCAAGAGAAACAGAGTGGTTTCCCCAAATGGGAGTATAAATGACAGGGATAGTATTAAGGTTTAATTGCTTGTGTAGCTTAAACCAAAAGTTAACTGAGGGGGCTATAATGGGGTGTTGTTTAAGTTTACAGGTTAATGTGTTAAATATATAACTGGAGCGGGAAGATACTTGAGATAAGGGGTCTTCCATTTCTAGCCATAGCGGATATTGGTTATTGGGCTTCTTAAACCATTTAACTGTTTGTGATGCTCTAAATGTCCAGAGGTAGGTTGTAAATCAAGGTAAGCCCAACCCTCCCTTTGTCCAGTGATTCCATAATTGGATATGGCTAATTCTAGGGATTTTCCCCTCCCAGATAAAATTACCAATTATTTTATCTATTTTATTAAGAAATGAAGGAGGTATTTTTTTTTCTTGGAGTACTCTGCTGCCCCTCTGACATCCCCCCCCCACACAGACACCAGGTATGAGGCCCCCTCCCCTGAACCCCACGACTTACCCTTCATGGCAGGGGTTGGGGAGCAATTCAACCAACCGGACCGGATGAGTATTCGGGGAGATGCCTTCCCGGGCCTGTTGCGGTGGGGACTACTGTCATCCTTGCAGAGGACTCACATTTTCTTGCTTTTTTTCCCAGTTCTTCCCCTGAGAGGCCACGGCGTGCAATGGCACCAGTGGCATCAGTGCACACGCTCCCATGCACACCTTCGCCAAGCACCTCCCTCAGTCCCCTCCCCACGTTCTTTTAGAGCTGACGTGCCACCTCTCAGCCTCCGCTAGGGGGCAGGCAATCGCCGGGCTCTACTAACCCCCCTACTCCATATTTTTTAGAGGGTGCTGAGGATGCATACACTTGTCCAACCCAGTTCTTGATAAGTCTGTCATTGTCCTGAGCAAGTAGTTTAGTCTCTTGCATAAATGCAATTGAGCTTTATGTCTTTTTAAATGTTTTAGAACTTGGGTGCATTTTGAAGGTGCATTTAGTCCCTTCACTTTCCATGTGAAAGCTCTTAATTCAGCCATATGGTCTTGCTGTTACATGTTTACATGTATCTATAATGGGTGGAAGGGACCCAGGCACCAAATTAATGTGAGATCCTAAATGCTCAATTATAGTGACAGACCTAACCAGAAATACAAATTTGTTGGCAAAAGAGAGTAAAGAAAATTTATTTATAGAACTTACACAGCATTCTTCTTGGATTTTCTTTATATTGGATCTGTATAAGTATAGTAGAAACCAAAGCAGGAAAATAAAAGTTACAGACACTCTATCCAAAAAAATAATCATTAATTATAAAACCTTTCTTTTGAATCTGCAGAGAGAAACGGATCATCTCCAAAAAAGTGAGGCAAGATCCTCATTTGGCATCTCTGAGCATGAGCAACAAATTAGAGAGTAGAGATGCATTTAAATCTACCACCTCTCTGATGTAACATCTATTAATCTGAATATAACTTTGAGATAAGTAGTTCTATCATATGCACATATCTGAAGAAAGTCATCCCACATCATAACTTAATACGGAAATATGCCTAAATGTTAACTAATTGGATTTGTATTAGCACAAATTATGCAAAAAAGAAGACTTACAAGGTCTGCTACTATCTGTCTAGGGCTCAAACATTACTAGTATATAAATCATGTCTAAAACTTTGGGGGGGGGTATCAGTGCACCAGAGTATCTTCCATTAATTAAGTAAAGTTGAATTTGTCTTTAAAAAGACAAAATCTAATAATAATCACCCGAGTGGCTCATCCAGTTGTAACACTCACTTATATACAAAGAATTGAATTATTATAGTTTCAAATACATCCTGAAACACAAGATAATGGGTCTTACCCAGGACTGCGTGATATATGTGGGGTAATCAGGTAATGCAGCAGTGCGTGTGTATAGGATAAAGTTAAGGAAACAAGGAGAAAGAACCTGGTTTGCTCAATACCCGAAAATTACCTTCCAGGAGGTGTAAATGTAAAGGTAAGCTAAAAAGCGAACTCTCAAAAGTCACAAAAGCAGCTCTTGAGAAGTCCACTATTAAGCAGTTTGGAGTTATCCCCCCTTTATAATATTTAAGGCTTCAGGTATCACCAGGTTGATTCAGATGCTACCCTGCATCTGCTGATGTCTATTACCCATCTTGTCTTTATACAGTATTAGAAACAGTTAATAGCATATATCAAGCCAAAGACCATGGGTAAGCACTAGTAATAACTTATTGAAATGAACTATGGCATTTATCAGTATTAAATGCCAATGTTACAATGGGACCAGCAACTGTTGTGCTTAAGTGTATTGTTTTAGAATGCAGTAGTGAAATAACCAGCAAAGGAAGTTAAGCTGGGGTAAGACCGATATCCCCCTAGAGACACATCCTTTTTATGTTTCTGTACACTATCATACTGGTAGGTAAGAATCCGTATATTCAAATGTATCAGCAATTTAAGTTATGAAGCCTGAATCTTACCATTTAGATTAACTGTATTTATGTTATCGAGAAACAAGAAAGGCTAAAAATGCCTAAAGCAGGGTTCCCCATAACTCTGCAGGTAAAAGTAGAGCAAATTACTATTTGCTGAGAAGTATAACTTCAAACACAACAGTAGGTCCAGTTGAGTTAGTGAGAAGAGGAAAAAGGAGAAAGTGTTCTGCCCTTTTTTTTAATTGTTCTTAAAACGCCAATCAGTACTCTTCAGGTGCAACTGTACTCCATCACTGGGCAGGGATAATCCTTTTAAATGATATTCTGTGCTCTGAAAGGTCTAAAGCACTTCCTTGACTGGATTGCATCCTCATTGGTTGTTGCCCTGGGGGTTCGAGAACAGCCATACATGCAGTACTTCCTTTAAGTTTGCCCACAGTAACGAGAGAAGCCCCAGCGCAATTGAAGGTGCACACATTCGAGAGGTTGTGCAATTCAGTGGGGGAACTAAGGTAATAAGAGGACCTTACCATTTAACTTAGCTCTTTGGGCAATGTGAGTTATATCTTTGGAAAGGGACCGATTCACAGCAACAAAGTGTCATATCTTTCTTAGCACAGAAAGTTGCAGTGCGATAGTATTGATGGTCTCTCCTAAGATCAAAATAAAACTGTACACAGTCTTAATTATGTAGAATGTGTAGAGTTGCACCAGAATACTTCCTTCATTTATTTTTGGTTTTCTCTCTCCTTTTTTTCTTTGGGTGTTCCAGGTTTTTCATTGGGGTACTTGCAACCATCTCTGCACATGATGATTCCACCATAGCAGTAGCCTCCTGAAGTGTATCCTGCAGATCACTTTCTTTGGGAAACCCGGTTTGATCATCGCATACATGTAATGTTTCTTGTAGGAACTGTAAAGGTGCAAATTTATTGTTGAGCTGTACAGGGGACATTAGAGTGTGCTGTTGAGGTATCGACTGCATTGAAGCAAAATTCATATTGGGGCTTCAGCATCTGTTCTTGTGTACCTTTTGGTTTAAATTAGATTTTAGCAGCTGCCTGGAAGATTGCCTTGGACCTGTGTTAACAGCCGTATCTGGATTTATTGGCTTCTGCAGTGGTACGACCTCTTCATTCATGAGGTTAGATTCTTGTTGTTCTGTCGATACTTTTTCTGAATAGTTGGCTACTATAGCTGAGTATTGGGAAACTTTTCTAGAAGCTAAAATCTGCTCATTTAGAAACAGTTCAAGAGATTCTGGCGAATTGAAGTCCTTATACGTGCCCTCAATATAAATTTGCAGTGTAGCTGGGTATCTCAGAGTAAACTTCATTTCAAGTTGATGTAGCATTTTTTTAACCGAAGAAAAGGCTTTCCATTTGAGTGAGAGTTCCTTGGAGAAGTCTCTGTATATAAAGATTTGGTGGCCTTGCCAGTTGATTCCATCGGTTTCTCTTGCTTTTTGCAAAATGATTTCTGTGTGGGAGAAATTTAGGAAGCGTGCGATGATTGGTCTGGGCTTTTGATTAGGAGCAGGCATAGGGCCCAGAGTATGGTGTGACTGCTCTATTATTAGCTCCACGTCCGGAGGTAACTTCAGCAATGTGGGTAAAACATGTTTTAGGAATTCAGTAGTGTTGTTCAGTTCAACATTTTTGGGAAATCCAAAAAATCTTAGATTGTTTCTACGGTTTCTATTTTCTATGTGATCTATTTTAATTTGTAGCTCTTTAACTGTGCGACCTTGTTCTCTGATAGTAGCTTGTAGGGTGTTTATCTGTGATTCATTATGTTGTGTTTTATTTTCGGTAGAGGACAGTCGTTTATCTATAGACTTTAAAGTGTTTGCATTCTGTATTGTCATTTTAAGGTCATATATGTCCTGCACTAGTTTTTCAAACATTGCTTCCACTTTTAATAAAGATATTGATTGAGTATTTGCTTCCCCCATTCTCTTAGTTGTAGGTTAAGGCCTGTAGGCCTGTTGGAGTCTCAGTGAGACAGTTAACTGCAGAGTAGTAGAAGTATTTCAGTATATATTCTTCAAAAAATGTTTTTCTGCTTCAAAGTTTAGGCATTTCTTGTTCAAAAAAGTAGCAGATGAAGGTGGATTATCAGATATTGTGCTGGGAGAAGAGATTCAGACCACCATGCCTGTCTAGAGCTCACTGGAAGGACCTTTGAAAAGGCCAGGGAAGATGAGTGCACCCTCAATCTGTCCCCCAGCCTTCGGAGGTTGTGCTACACTATTTCAATAGGCTGGTTCACCAGATCATTGGCATCCAACTGTACCAGCAGCCCCTGCATTCCACCTCAACCATCCTCTCTATCCATATCACAGATAGCTGATATGCCAGGAAGGCATCTGATCACACCCTCCCCCCTTTCAACCCCTCTAACCATAAAGTCCCCTTTGACTAAAATACTCCTTCCTATATTCTTCTTGTTCTCACCCCGGTACTACAGTCTTCCTACCTTGCTTTCTTGACATGGTCTGCCCCGAGTCGTGCTTGTTCCTCCTCTAGGTGAACAAAGCAAATTGTCTGATACTCCCAGTAAATATGACAGATCAAAGGTGCTAGATGGGATAGACAAAGCCAGACTAGCCTGGAGGCCACTTTGTTTGCATCGTACGATGACCTTTATTGGTGCTGAGCTGCCTCCAAGCCCCTTATGGAAATGTACATACCTAGCCTAGTGGCCTCACAAGTAGGCAATGCAGCAAGCACACTGTGCAGCTACATACATAGGCAGTTCTGGTATGTCACCATAGGGGCCTAATGGGAGGAGATGGACAGAACTGATCCGGTGAAGGTAAAGAACTTCCTACCCAGTGCATCAAAACTGTAGGAGTCTACACAGGCAGAGTGGCACCCAGTCAGACACTTGTGGCCCACCTGGGTCTGGGGAACATGAATCCAAAAAGATGGGTGAGGTGTGTCACCAATCAATCTGATGATGAAGTCCCTGGGGATGGAAGAAGTGGTAAAGGGACACCTCCAAAGTGCCCTCATTGCTTCCTCCATGGGCCTGTGCTTGGAAGCAACAATACTAGTATCAGTATAGGGAACTTCTAGGAGTCCTAGCAGCAGGGTGACAGGATTGCAACTGGAGTAACAGGGTGTTCCCAATGCTTGCAGCATCTCCATCATGAACCACTGGTACAGAACATACTCAACAGCTGAGGCCAGGTGTTGAGATGATTCCTTGTCCTCCGAGGAGGACACTGATGGAGAGGAAGTGGAGATACCACCTGGGTGGGGAACTGGGAAAGAGCTCTAAACTGGGCCCTGTTGGACTCACTATAACTTGCTTCTATGGTTTCCATCTAGTGGTGGTACTGATTCAGCATCAGAGGGCCTGACAGCCCAAAGCCTCTTCAACGCCTATAATCCTTAATACGATGTGGTCTCTGGCCAACTGATAAGAACAAATGACATGAAAGATAATATTCTGGAATGAATGTCACCTAAAACCCAACAGGAACCATCATTAAACAGTTCCCGTAGTATCCTGACTTTTATGTCGAACAAAATTATATTTGTCCACCTGTGCAGACATTGCTATTTAGGTGAGAACAACAGAAGAGGGGGACTGAATAGGCCTCTAAGTTAGAGAAATAATGATATAACATCTCTTCCAAGCATAGATCTCTGAACATACGTCTTTTTTGTAGTTGGGTGTCCCCAGGGCAGGTGATTCTGCTCAATGTCAATGAATGGGAACATGAACTGATCTGCACAATTTTTAAAAATGGTGTTATTCATCCTCTAAATATTCCAATCCAACAATATATTCCCAAGTAGGGAGAAATGTGCAAAAATTCAGTGGCTTAGGGGAATGCTGATATGGAACCTCTTTCACCTGTGCAGCAATTTTCTCTTTCACTGTATTCCACACTGAAATACATTGACCTTCTTAAGAGAAAAACTACACTCCAGAAGCCCTCAGTTTACCTGGGGCATGTTAAGTATGACCTGGTAAATCTGGATGTCCTTGTTGTGGAACCCCTTGGTCTAAGTGGCCCACTGTGGGTGTCTTTGAGGAAATCCCGAGCCTTCTACAATGGAGTGGGGAGGGCTAACTGACATCAAAGTAAATGATACAGTACTTACCTGAGGCACCAGGCAGGCTAAAATAAAACAACAATTAACCAGTAGATAAATAAGAGAAAGGGAAAGGGGAAATTGTTTAATCAGGAAAGGCACACTAAGCCAAAGCTTGTTTCCAGGTGTGACCTGGGAGCACAAGGAAGTTAAGTGACTTGCTCAGGGTCACACAGTATGCAAGTGGGGGCTATGGGATTCAAACCCTGGTCTCCTGAACTTTGGAAATCATGTGAATCGGTAATTATACCCAACACTGTTTTGTTTCAAGTCCTTGATCAGTCCTTTCTGTATACTTCCTGAACATTAGGGGCACCCTCAAACAGTACAGCTACTCATGATACAATGGTGTACTCCCCTCTCACTGCATCATGAGTGGCTAGACTACACTGGGGGTGTTTCCAAGTGAAGGAAGTGGGAGTTGATCAAAGAATGTAAACAAACATGCTTTTGTGTGACAACACTAGTATGGTGAGTAGTCTGTTTTTCACTTTCAAAATGAAAAAAAGAATCGGAATCAAACCACCAGCTACACTGGCAATCTCTACAGAATGTGACCAATCATGAACTAGAGACATTTTAAGGCCTAAGGCAGTTGACAGTGCCCCTTTACGTCTTACGTTAAAAAGCAATACAATTTATGAAGATAATACTTGCTGTGGAGAGAGCACTCTCAAAGCTGCTAACCCTGTCAGTGGAACAGGAAGACTAAAGTATTTGAAGCCTCTGAACACTGAGGACACCAACATTCCAAGATGCTTGGTGCAACTTCTTAAAGGTATAGATGTACCAGCAACCCCTAGTCAGGGTACATTAATAACCATGTATAAAGATCACATTGTGGAGCAACACAAAAATACAGTGTATATGTACATCACTGGAACTGACAATATAGTTAATTTAGCTTATTTTAATATTGTATAGTGCAGTGTACATGCGTATAATGCCAACTTTTCAGGTCTTCTGTAAACACAGTGGTCATGACAGTTCTTGTAATTAATACTACTGGACTGGCTGGCCTATTAAAAATTACAAATTGCCAGTGCTGTCATTGCTGTGCAGTGTAGTGCCGCTCTGGCATGCTGGGGATCTGGGTTCAAGCCCCAAGCCCAGGACGTCAAGAGTGGAGGCTGGCAGGGAAGACTCAGATGCTGTCCTTCCAGGCTGGAGTGAGGATGTGGCACTACTTCTATAGCAGCTCCTGGTGGTGATGCCTTGGAGGTGCTGTTGGCAGTGTAGCTGATCACATGTCACCTAGCACCCCTCCCTCAAACCAAGCAAGCGGCCTACCCATTATGTGGTTGGACCAGTGGGTGGGAAGTAAAAACAGCAGAAAAATGGCCTGTTCTAGAAGTCTCAAGTGATAACCTTCTCATGCTCATTCCCTCACATCACTTGGCCCATTTCAGCTGCATCCTCATTACCCAGTCCCAGGCTTCTGGTCCTTGGGTTCAGCAGCATGCGTTTCCCTCGCCTCTGGAAAAGGCCATAGCAGGTAGGGATTGACCTGACAAAGGACCCAGCAGGGATACCACTAAGAGACAGATGGTGGGAAACATCAATGTAAGTCCAGCGATCAGTGGAGTGGCACCAATGTGAGGCCTGAAAGAGAGGACTCCAAATGGCCAAACAGAAAGAGGTGCAAACATATTACAAATTACAAAATGCTAGTACAGATAGAGTAGTGAATTTTCGTCCCTACACAGTTATTACCCTCTCTTCATGCAGTCAAATCCTTCCCGCTGTCCCACTTCTCAAAGAACAAACACCTGCAGCTATTCATTTTACTGTACCTCTCTACTAGATTCCTGACAACGTCTGCAAACGGTTTTATCTACCTATACACTTGGAATCAATTCTTGCATTTTTCACTCATTTTTCACACATTATTGCTCAGTACTTTTACTTGCAGCCTCATTAGTGTTCACTTGTGCGTCTTTAGTTTGCATTTTTATTTAATGCACTATTTAGATTTGTTCTGAAGTGTACTCTTCCCCAAACCCATTACTGTATTATGTATGATAATCTTGGCTGGTCAGGTTTGGAACTCAGGAGACTAATTCACATGGCCTTCCTATAGTAGGTGCACAATTCTGGGCTGGTAAACTGCTGGATTACCTTTTTCATCTATTTAACCATGCCTCGAAACCCCTTATTTGGAAAGATCCTAATTGGGCAAAAGGTTGCCGATCCCACAGCTGAAAAAGCAATCAAGGCAAGCAGCAATCAGATTTAATCTGTCCAAGCACTGAAATAGTTTGCCATCCAAAATAACCTCTGCCCCAAACGTTAGCATGTCCAAATTAACATTGGAGCATCAATTTACCCTTTCTTGCACTTTTCCATATTGAAATGTTACCATTTTCAATCCTGCATATTCATGCATTTTGCAATAATGCTTAGTGTAGCACTGCCATTTTCCTGTTACACCTATTGCTATGACTTTACTAATGTGCCATTTATGTTAGTCTGTTGTCTCCACTGCTACTTCCCACCCTACACCCCTATTCCTCCCCCACATTATATCTGTAACCAAGATTTGCATGACTCCTGTATTGCTTACCTAGTAAAATAATTTCAATCAATAAATAAATAGAATTTACTGGTATTTGCATTGTTAATGTACATGTTCCTGTTCTCGTCAAATTATTTTGCTGTTTTTTTTCTCCCCTTGCAATCTTCTCCCAGGTCACACCTGGAAACAACTCCAGCTCATTATGTTTATTTTGCTCATCAAATTTTAAATACATTAATCAATCACTGGCTGGCAGTATAGCCTGGAGGTTAGAGTAATGACCTGTGAATGAGCTTGGTACATCCAGCAGACCTGGGTTTCATCCCCACAACCTCCATCTGCATACTCTGCGACTCCGAGCAAGTCACTTAACCTCCCGGGTCACCCCAGAAAACAACCTTTGTGCCTAGTGGGCCTTACCCAGTTACCAAAGAATAAACAAAACAATCACCAGGTAAGCTTGACAGAAGACACCAGGAGGAAGGAGTGCTGTGTAACTGGACTTCTCTACTGGGACTATATTGCCCTCCTTCCTTCCTTCCCCTCCACCCCCCCACCCAAAGCTAGTTTTATAGGCACAGGATTTGACTGACAACAGGAACTTCCTGTTTGGGGGCAGGAAGTGAGTGATCACAGAGCCACCAAAGACACACCATCCTAGAAGGGCAAGAGTAGCTCTCCGGTCCCCTCTTGCTGCTGGAGGTCTGCTCTGAGCAAATAAGGGATCTACTGAGAAATATAGGATCTTCTTGTCTCAGAACTGGACAATCAGGAGCTTGAAAGGCACAGTAACAGTAAGTAAGTAGAGAGAGAAAGAAGGAAAAAACAAAACAAAAAAAAAAAAACAGAGGAAAGAGTAAGAATTCCAAACAATAGTGAAGGGGCCAGAAATAAGACATGATGGGAGTGGTGCAGTGCAGTGGCTATAAAGCAGCAGTCTTCCAGGAGACATTCTGGAGGATGTGGTGTTGTCCCATCTGCAGGCACCTCTCTGGGCTGAGAGAGGAGGTTGCTCATCTCCAGGCTGATTTGGCCAGGATTTGTGGGACCTCCTCTTCCAACCAGAGACCACCAGGGCCACTGCCACTGCCTCAGAGGTTGCCAAGAAAGAGGAGTGGCTGGACCACAGTGGGCTCAGGGAGGGTGAGGGTGGTGGAACAGAAGCACATCCCTCCAGTTATACCTCTTCACAATTCCTATGCCATTCTGGCAAAGTGTGATTGCTCTATGGAGGCACCCACAGTGGAGACCAAGGAGGATGCTGGGAACCTCCACAAAGGAGACCCACAGGAGGGTGGCATGGGACCACACAGGGGGAAGGAAACAACTCCTGGTGGGGGACTCCATTGTTAGGAAGGTAGAACTGGGGGAGGAAGGTAAGGTGCCTGCCTGGAGCCATGGCTTGGAGGGACAGGGAGCGAATCTTCAGGATTGCCGGAGCAGTTGCACAGGGGAGGGAGCTGGATATCATTGTCCACCTAGGGACAAATGACCTGGCTAGGAAAGGGATCAGAGCAGTGCAGAAAGAGTTTGTGGAATTGGGGAGGGGCCTTAGACAAGTAGCATGCACAGTAACCTTCTCGGAGGTGCTGCCTGTCTATGGCATAGGAGAGGCTAGAGTGCACCACACCATGGGATTCAATCAGTGTTTGAAAAAACTGGTGCAGAGCTCAGGGATTTGGGTTCATTGAGGACTGGGGGTCCACCTGGAGTGATGCAAGCCTACACTGGCATGATGGGCTGCATCTGTCCAGGAGGGCAACCAGGATCCTAGGTGATAGGTTTAAATGCTTCATTGGCAAGCATTTAAACTAGCCAAGGTGGGGAGTCACTGGAAAGGAGCGGGGAAATCCTAGCTCCAACAAAAAAGTCGTGGTAGTAAGTGTGGTAAACTCCAACATAGAAATGTCGATAGGGAGAAGGGAAGGGGTAAATGGAAAAAGTGACAGAGGCAAGAAGGACAGAGATGGGGCAAAAAGGAGTAAGGCCATCAGGAAATGGAGGGTAATGAGTACCAATGCCCATAGTCTGGGCAACAAGCTCCCTGAACTGGTGGCCTTGATGGAAGAGGGATGCCTGGATATCATAGCAGTCACAGAAACATGGTACACAGAGAACCATGACTGGGATGTTAACATACCAGGGTACATAACCTACAGGAGAGACAGGGAGGGGAGAAGAGGGGGAGGAGTAGCTCTCTATGTAAAGGAAGGGATAAAAGCAACTGAACAAAAGAGTAAACAGAGAGGAGAGGAGGCACTGTGGGTCACCTTGAGGCTGGAAATGGCACCACAATCCGCACAGGGTTGTGTACAGACCCCATGTCAGGGGAGGGAATGGACAAGGATATGATAGAAGGCATTCTTAGGATGGCAGAGAAAGGGAGATACTGTTGATGGGAGACCTGAATATGCCAGATGTTAACTGGAGCACATTTGCTGCAGGAACATCCAAGAGCAAGGCCATTCTCGATGCCCTACAAGTGGCATGCCTCAGACAGCTAGTTTCAGAACCCACTTGTGAGGGAGCAATCTTAGACCTTGTACTCTCAAATGGGGACAGTGAGAAGATCTTAGATCTAGAAGTGGGTTGCCATCTGGGAACAAGTGACCATCACTTTAAACTCAGCTACAGAGTCAAGCCATACAAAAGTGAGGGTACTGGACTTCAGGAGGGCTGACTTTGGCAAGATTGGAGAGTGCCCCAGAAAAGCACTAGCAAACCAGCTAGAAGGAGGGGTGGAGCAACAATGGGGAATCATCAAAACTGCCATCACAGAGGCAACAAGCCTTTATGTGAAGCAAATAAACAAATCAAAATGAAAGAAAAAGCCACTGTGGTTCTCAAAAAAGGTGGCAGGGAAAGTCAGGGAGAAAAAGATAGCATTCAGGAAGTATAAGGAAACACAGAAGGAGCAGGACAGAGAGCTGTACCAGTTAAGGCAGAAGGAAGCAGGTAGGGAAGTCAGAATAGCAAAGGCCCAAACTGAGGAAAAGACAGCCAACTCGGTTAAGAAGGGGGATAAAACCTTTTAGAGGTACGTCAGGGAGTGTAGAAAGAGAAAGGGAGGGACAGTGAGGCTGAATAGAATGAACAGTGAGCGGGCAGAGGGGGACAGTGAAAAAGCAGGGATACCGAATGAATAATTTTGCTCAATATTCACAAAAGAGGGGGGGAGGTGCCAAATCCAATTAACAGAAGCACTCTTGATAGGGGGGTCGATCCCAGTCATTTTACAGAAGAAAGGGTTCTGAAAGAACTCCTAAAACTGAAGATGGACAAAACAATTGGGCCTGATAGAATTTACCCCAGAATTCTAAAAGAATTAAGGGGAGAACTAGTGAAACCACTGACTACCCTTTTTAACAAATCATGGGAGGATAGTGTAGTACCCAAGGACTGGAGGAAGGCAGATGTGATTCCCCTTCACAAAAGTGAGACCAAGACAGAGGCAGGAAACTACAGACCTGTCAGTTTGACCTCTGTGGCAAGGAAAGTGATGAAAGTGAGGAAGAATTGTTGAGTACCTAGAGGCCAGTGGGGCACAGGACCCAAGGCAGCATGGTTTCACAGCGGGAAGGTCATGTCAGATGAATCTAATCAATTTCTTTGACTGGGTGACAAAAGTAGTAGACCAGGGAGGGGCTTTGGACATGGCCTACCTAGACTTTAGCAAGGCATTTGACACAGTCCCACACAAAAGATTAATAGTCAAATTAACCAGCCTGGGAGTGGGTCCCAGGGTGGTAGTCTGGGTAAAACATTGGCTGGACAACAGGACACAGAAGGTAATTGTATTGGAGTCCACTCTGAAGAAAGAGGGGTTACTAGTGGGGTACCGTGAGGTTCAGTACTGGGTCCAGTCCTTTTAATGTCTTTATAAGTCACATTGCAGAGGGACTGAAGGAAATGTATGCCTCTTGCAGATGACACAAAGATTTGCAACAGGGTTGATACACAAGGAGGTGTGGAAAGGATGAAAAGGGACTTGGCAAGGTTGGAGGAGTGGTCAGAAGTATGGCAGCTAGGATTCAATGCAAAGAAGTGCAAAATAATGCACCTGGGAAACAAAAACCCAGGAGAAGATTACACAATGGGGGGAGGTAGTAACAACAACAAAAAAGGAAAGGGACCTGGGGGTAATCATATCAGATGACCTTAAGGTTAACAAGCAATGTGAAAAGGCAGTAGGGAGGGCTGGGGCTATACTGGGATGCACAGGGAGAGGCATCACCAGCAGAAAACAGGAAGTTGTTATCACTTTGTACAGACAGTTGGTGAGACCGCATCTGGAGTACTGTGTCCAGTTATGGAGACCCCATCTCCGCAAGGACATAGACAGGATAGAGACAGTCCAGAGAAGGACAACTAAAATGGTATAGGGTCTGCAAGAGAAGCCATACAAGGAGAGACTAAAGGAGCTTAATATGTATACCCTTGAGGAAAGGAGGGAGAGGGGGGACATGATAGAAACTTTTAAGTACCTCAATGGAATCAACAAAGTCCAAGAGGGTAGCATCATTCGGAAAAAGAGACGTGCAAGAACAAGGGGACACAATTTAAAAATAGAGGGGGAGACAGTTCAGGGGCAATGTGAGGAAGTATTTTTTTCACAGGGAGGGTAGTGGATGCATGGAACAGCCTTCCTGAGGAGGTTATGGGGTCTAAAACTGTGGGAGAATTCAAGAATGCATGGGACAGACATAAGGCAATTCTTGTGGGGGGTATGAAGAAATAGGCTGTTGGTTAACTAGGATCTGCGACTTATCCTGTAGGTAGGGAAATGGGTAGACTAGGTGGGCCAATCGGTCCTTATCTGCCGTCAAAGTCTATGTTTCTATGTTTCTTCTTTAGAGATAAGTCATGAATAAGATCTAATAGTAAAATGTGAGTTATAATTTGTCCTAATGAATTCCCTTTGAGTCTAACTGTAGCCATACGTTGACACATTATCATTTATTTCTTGCCGACAAATCCCTTTGTTGGTCATATCTTGCACACAAAGCTCCTAGCTATAAATTGTACAAAGACAGCCTGGCAATCGGAGTACAGGATTAACTATGTAGGATTTTTATACAAATGAGGCATTTTGCATTTGAGATTAGATCTACTATTTCAGGGGTGCACTTTTGTATAGCATATTTGGTGGATTCAGAAATGTTGTCTGCATTTTAGTGGATAATCAGCTTTCTCACCTTGTACCTTACTTTTACCCTACTGGTTTCTCAGTATCATGCTTTTCTTCTGCTTCCTCTTCAGACTCTGAAATACAGAAACAAAAAATAATTTGCTCAATGCAAAAGAAGCACAGAATAGCAAATGTTTCCACAGATATGCCTTCTTAACATCGGATACTGGAATCCAGGGCAGTGGTCAGATGTGTAGTAGGGCACTGTAATTCTGGAGCAACAGAAATAAGAATTAATATAATATTTCTTTCTTACAGAAAAATGTTAAAATCTATAGTTTTCTGACATACAGTAGGTACAACGGTCAAATGCACTGAAATCACTGAAAAGATTACATTGTTCACTTGGGAGCTTAAGCAACAGGTTGGGAGCTTAAGCAACAGGTTGGTAGAAAAGAGGACAGGAGTTATATTTTGTTTTTAACTGAAATATTTGAATAGTTTGTAAGTGAAATTAGTTCTATGTGTTAAAAATTATTACCTTGAATTTGAACTGATACTTGGGCTGTGATATTGTAGGTTTGGGGATAGTTGTTTGGCAGGGAAAATTAGAAGGTAATTTAAATGTGTTGTTTGCCTGGTGTTAGGGGAAGGGGACATTAGCTGAAATTAACTTGTCTTTAAACAGGAATTACTGTGGCTTTCATTGTTCACTTGGGAGCTTAAGCAACAGGTTGGTAGAAAAGAGGACAGGAGTTATATTTTGTTTTTAACTGAAATATTTGAATAGTTTGTAAGTGAAATTAGTTCTATGTGTTAAAAATTATTACCTTGAATTTGAACTGATACTTGGGCTGTGATATTGTAGGTTTGGGGATAGTTGTTTGGCAGGGAAAATTAGAAGGTAATTTAAATGTGTTGTTTGTTAAGAGCCCTCCCACCCACCCTGTTTTGTAGGCTTTCTTAAATACTGAAAAGCCACTGGGGGTTGGGATTGAAGGGCTGAGTATTTCTGTTTGGGACTGAAATTTGAAGCAACAGGAGTTGGTGGGCCTGTGACATCATATGGTACCTGATGTCCGCTTACACACACTAGTTATGGGACCTAAATACATACTGACTGTATGTGTTTGTGAGACTTGGGAACTTTGTTGGTGGGGTTGAAATTGGGTTTGTAAATAACTACAGTCAGTATAGAGAGAAACTGTACTCCAGGGAAAGGGACTGAGAAAAGGGTGTGCTATTATAAACAGAGGGATAATCAGGGTTGGCCATTCCACCATGGCAGGCATCTTCGGAAGGTTGTAGGCTGCACAGGCTGTGGGATGGCAATAATTCTAAATTGGGCCTGAGAGAGGGAGGCTGCCCACTCTGTAGACAGCTATCTTGTATCAGGAGTGAGGTATATTGGTTAAGGAGTAAGCTGTGGGAGCTGTCCAAGGATAGGGGGTGTGGATATGGGCAGCAGAAGGGTGGGGCTGAGGGGAGGCTGAGGCAACGCTCTGAAATTACAGGACATTATGCTACAGCAAGCAGAAGGGGGGATATTAGGGACAGAGGACCCTTAGATAGGGAAGTTGATGCTAAGGGGAAACCGTACAGGGTGAAAATTTTGAATTCAAGGAGACTGGAGGGGAAGAGTCAGGAGGGCTGCTGTGCGAAGCCTAAACAACAGACTGTGGGAAGGGAGCCCTAAGGTGAACAGTGCAAGAGAGGAAGAAGAGGGTCAGTTTAGAGATGCAGTCAGGGGAAACTCAATACTTGATGGAGGCTGACATAGAGTGTCTCAATAAATTTGAGATACTAAGCATCCTAGAGGGGGAGGAAGGGGTTGGTGGAAATGAGGAAACTTATACAGAGGCCAGGGGGAGGGAGTCAGATACCCAAAGGGCATCACAGACCAGCTATGGAAAGGATAGACATAGTCCCAGAGGGAGAAGGGGAAACATATATGTTAAGCAAATGGGGGAGATGCAACATATTCCAGACATGAGGGAGGAGAGCATGATTGGAGAGAAACTGGGAGACAAGGAGATGGGAGAGGAGCCCCCCTTCAGCAGGGAGGTCAGTACCAAGGATGGGGCCCTAGCTAAAGGGGACCAACAGAGAGCCTCTGGAGACAGGGGTACTATTACAAAGGGGGGATGGTGGTGCGGGGGAAGGGGAAACCATCAGGGCCAGGATAAATGGTTCAGATAAGAGAGGGTTAAAGGGGACACCTATTCAGAGGGGGTTTGAGTTAAGTGGGCAAAATAGCAAGGGAGGCAGAAAGGGGAGGGTGACAAGGGGGTCTCTAATAAGGCAGGAAGACTCCCATGAAATTGTGATCATGAATAAAGTGGGGAGGGGGGCTGAGAGGGCATAGTGGAGGTAACCATAAGGATGATGGCGGTGTTAAGGTTCTGTTACTGGGAGACTCGATGATTAAGGGTATCCATTGGGAGGGACAGGGGGGTGGATGCCATAGCCAGGTGAAGGTAGTGAGTATCTCTGGGCTGACAGTGCACAGAGCAAAGTTCATGGTGTATGAAATGGTTAGGGATTGTGGAGGGAAACCGGATCTCCTGGTGCATTTGGGAACTAATGATCTAGAGGGAAATAGCATTATGGAAATCCAAGCAAGGTTCCAAGAACTTGCCAGAGTCTGTCGGGATAATGGATGCAACATTTCCTTTTCGGAGATATTGCCAGTACCAAAGGCCTCAGTGGAGAAAAAAATGAAGCTCACAGAGGTTAATGAATGGCTCAGGAAGTGGGGTGGAGAGAATGGGTTGGGGGTGTTAGGGAACTGGAATGGAGTTTGGGAGATAAGGGACTATATGCCAAGGACAGGTTTCATCTTGCCCCATTAGGGAAGGAAGTCCTAAACAGGGATGGCTGACTACATACAAGAAAGGTGGGGTTTAAACTTGTAAGGGGGAAGGGATAAGGGAGGGCTGACTAGAGCCCTCCCTCCAGATGAGGGAGTAGCCTTCAAGCCCAGGGGGGAAACAGACTGGAGGTGGAGGTTTCAGGAGGAGCAGGGGAGGATGGAAGTATAAGGAATCTGGGTGGGGTCTGACAAAGAGGATCAGGGATAAGGGGTGGGGTTAGTGTTAGTTAATGCCAGGAGCTTGGGAAACAAGTTGCCAGAGTTCCAGGCCATGCTGTTCGGGGTGGATGTGGCGGCAGTCACGGAAACGTGGCAACAAAAACCATGACTGGGACCTAAATGTACTGGGACACTATGCTTAGGAAGGATAGAAAGGAGGGCAGAGGGTGGAGTGGCTATGTTCATTAGAGATGACATAGAAATTGCTATGGTAGAAGAGGCAGAGGGAAACGTGGAGGCCTTATGGGTCACCTTACGATCCCCAGCAGGAGATAAGGTCAAGCTGGGAGTAGCATATAGGCCCTCCGGGATGAGTGATGTTCTACAGGATGGTTTGCTGGACAACATCATTGCCCAGTGTGGTCCAAAAGGGGAAGGAGTGGTGTTGATGGGGGACCTTAATATGCCAGGTACAAACTGGGGAACCATGTCCTCTAAGGTGGCCAAGGAGCAGAGGCTGCTGGATGGCTTCCAGGATGTGTTCTTAACACAGCATGTGATGGAGCCCACAAGGGAGGGGCATGTCCTGGATGTGGTTCTGGCAGATGGGGATCTGGTAAGGGACATGGTTGTACAGGACCCCCTGACTGGGAGTGACCACAACACTGTCTGGTTTCAAATAAGCATTGGGGAGTGGGGGTGAGATCTAGGACACTGGCAGTGGACTTCAGGGGGCAGACTTTATGGGCATGGGAAATATTCTCAAGGATCACTTGAAGGGGATTACCTCAACGACAAGTGTGGAAAGGAGATGGGAGGTCATAAAACGGGGACTTCATGAGGCAGTCAGGATCTGCGCTAAGTTGAAACGTAAGGGAGCAAGGTCACATAAACCATGCTGGTGGTCCAGTGAGGTCCAGGTAGCAGTCAGAGAAAAGAAGGCGGCTTACAAAAAATATAAAACAACAAGAGGGGATAGGGATAAGGAAATGTACCAGCTTGCATCTAGAAAAGTCACCCGTATGGTGAGGGGAGCAAAGTCCAGTAAAGAGCAACGGCTGGCACAGGGGATACATGGAGGGAAAAAGGGGTTCTTCCGGACATTGGGGAGTAGAGAAACTAAGGGCCATCTCAGCAGATTGAGATCAGAAGGAGGGTGGGTGGAAGAGGCGAGGGACCAGGCAGAAGTATTTAACGAGTACTTTGCCTCTGTGTTCACTAGGAAGGGGGATGGGATATCTACAAAGCAAGGCACAAAGGGGATAGAAGCGGCAGGGAGTGGGATCAGGGGAGCAATAGAAATGGAGCAAAAGGGAGGGAAAGGTACCCCAGGGGTGTCACATCTGGATAAGGATAAAAAGACCAGTAAGGTGGAGGGGATGGATGATGCCATCCCCGCCAAAAGGGTGTGGTTTGCCCTCAAGGCCCTAAAGAAAGACAAATCTCCTGGGCCGGATGGCATTCATCCGAGAGTACTATGGAATTGGCGGACATACTGGCTGCACTTCTGGCGGAGCTTTTCAGCAGGTCACTTGAGACAGGGAGGGTACCTAGGGATTGGCGAGAGGCACATGTGGTACCAATCCATAAAGGGGGGTCGAAGGAAGTACCAGGAAGCTATAGACCCATCAGTTTAACCTCGGTGGTGGGAAAATTAATGGACAGTATACTAAAGGAACGATTGGGGGTTTACTTGGAGGAGGTGGGAGGTCTGGATAGTCGGCAGCATGGGTTTGTGCCAGGTAGATCATGTCAAACCAACCTTGTGGAGTTCTATGAATGGGTAACATCAGAACTGGACAGGGGTAAGCCTGTGGATATATTATTCTTGGACTTCAGCAAGCGCTTGACTCTGTCCCTCACAATGGTCTGGGTGGAGAAACTGATGGGGTTAGGAGTAGGCCCTTTGATGGTCAGATGGATTGAAAACTGGATAGCTGGATGCACCAGAGAGTAGTGGTCTGTGGGGAACTCTCGAACCTACAGAGGTTGGTAGTGGGTACCACAGGGCTCAGTCCTGGGTCCAATCCTGTTTATGCATACATATCGGACATCAGGGATGGTATAGGGTGTGAAATGAGTCTCTTCACGGATGACTCCAAGATGGGAGCAGTAGTTGAGGGAGAAGAGGGGAGGTTGGCCCTGCAAGGACCTGGACACCCTGGAAAGCTGGGCTCACACATGGAAGTTAATTCAATATCGCCCAAGTGCAAGGTGTTGCATCTTGGTCGGGAAACCTAAAACAGGTACACCCTGGGAGGGAGGTGCTGGAAGCCTCAACAGGGGAAAAGACCTAGGGTCATGGTGGATACATGTATGAATAACTCTGAGCAGTGCAGGAGAGCAGCTAGCAAGGCAAACAGGATGTTGGGATGCATCGTAAGGGGATCACCTCTAGGAGCAAGGAAGTGATTCTGCCGCTGTACAATGGACTGGTTAGACCACACCTCGAGTACTGTGTACAGTACTGGAGACCACACTTGAAGAGGGCATACAGCTCCTGGAGAGGGTACAGAGAGGGGCAACAAAAGATGATCTGAGGGGCTAGGGATTTGACTTACGAGGACAGACTTGAGGAGCTCTGCCTGTTTCATTGGAGGAGAGGGAGAGACAGGGGACATGATTGAGGTCTTAAGCACCTCAAAGGGAATAAATAGGTAAACATGGATGGGATCTTTAGACTAAAGCAGGGAGGTATCACCAGAGGACATGGTTTGAAGTTGGAAGGTGGAAGGGTGAGGGGGAAAAGAGGAAGGAGGTTTTTCACTGAGAGGGTGGTGGACCCTTGGAATGCACTGCCTGGTGAGCTGGTTCAGAGATCCACAGTGGAGGGCTTCAAGAGAGGGTGGGACAGACACAGAAAGTGGATGTATCAGATGACGGCCTGTCCCAGGGGGGTGGGGATGGATGATAGGGGTTTCTGGAGCACAAGGGATGGGAGGGTCTCGGCACCCAACTAAGGATCTAGGTTCGAGCAGACTCGATAGACCATAAGGCCTAATCTGCTGGCAAATAGTATGTTAGTATAATCTGTCTTGTTCATTTCTTTTGAAAATAATGTAGCTTTTAGAAGTATCGCAGCTTATCCATCAGGTAGGGAAATGGGCAGACTAGGTGGGCCAAGCGGTCCTTATCTGCCGTCAAATTCTCTGTTTTCTATGTTTGCCCAACAACCTGCCTAAGAACTGTTTGCCTCATCTGGCACTTAGACAATAATGGTTCATAAAAAATGGATGGGAACCAGACACTTTTTGCTTAGGTATTAGCCTGTATTACTTTCAGTTGACGCCTAAATGCCTTTGCTCGCTTTTAATTTCAGGTCAATTTCAGCCACAAGACATCACCAGCCAAGCCACATTTATGTATATCACTCTCTCCCAGAAGAAGGTACTCTCCAATGTGGCTAGACAGTTAAAAAAGGGTTACAATTTGGACGCTCTAGCAACTCATTCCATAGAAAAAAAACTTGCTTTATCTGGGTCCCCAGCCTCTGCCTGCACCTGGCAACCCACAACAAAACAACCATGAGTTTCCACAGAACATTATCTGCAATCCAGTTGTACGGAAAACAAAAGATACCTGCATACTGCCAACAATTTCAGAGATAAACTGTGAGATAAGCTATAAATGTATTTTACAGCTTTTTTTTAATCTAACTTACTGATAATTTTATTCAAACTGACACAATGATTTGTGAATGGAGAAAAATATATAAAAACAGTCTCCACAGGGGAACTACAACAGCACTTACGGTACTGTCTAGCCAATCATTAAATGTGCAGTAGATCGATTCAAATGTTATATAATAGTAACCAAGCTACTGGTTCATTTTACATTTTCAACACTAACTTTTTAACATTAATTTTCATTACTGGCATTCTCAACAGATACAATGAACAAATAATAAAAAGGCTATTGATTCCAAAATGTTAAAACAGTTCAGCTTTTTATGTGTCCTGGAGCTTTTCTTACAAAGACAAAGAAGTTATCAAAAAGGTTTATTTATTTAGTTTTGTTGACTGGGAAAGGAGGACTAGACAATTCTGCCTATTTATTGTGTTAGTGTTGTGTTCGTATGTCTGGGTGATGTGTCTGCATTTGGCTGCTTACATCACAGTTGTTTTAATAAGCTCTTAAGTTTGGCATATACACCAATAATGTCAACGTGGTGAGAAATATTGAGCAATCAAAAGGGCTGTTTGTATTAAGAACTACTTTGTGAATACAGATCCTTTGCGTTGGCATTACTGCTGGACTGGTTAGTTAGTGGAAGGGTACAAGATGCAGTGGAAGTGTCTCCACTGATTTGCTTGCCCTTGCCTTTAAAAACTGCACGAAGTGCATGCCATGCTTGCCCATGTGTAAAGCAGCTGCTCTTGATTATGGGTGTGGCCTTCCTGTGAAAAGCGAGAAAACAGAGAGAGTTACAGGATGGAGCTGGAGGCAATAAAAGATACACCAGCCTGGTGAACCCAGCGGTGTTTCCACACCTCACAGTGGTATTTTGTCTGTGAGGTGACAGCTACAAAGTACACATGGGAAATCTACAAGAAACTGCTTATCTCCCTGATCACCCCACTCTTCATGGGCTGCGGTGTTCTCTTTTTGCTACTCTGGTTTACTAATTACATATAAGGCAGCCATGATGAAATAAAGGGGTCAGGCTAGGTTTGGGGGGAGAGAGAGAGCACAGAGAGGATTTTTTTTATCCACTCAGACACATCAGGTCCATTTCAGGAAGCAGGTGTTCACCCCGCACCCACACTGTTGGAACTGAAATAAGACTATTGCTATTGCAACTGATTCCATGGATCTGTAAAAAGATAATGGAGAACCGTACCAGTCATATGCTAAGGAGATTATTCACTGGTTACAAATAAATGAGCTTTGTGTTTCTTTACTCATTATTATTATTATTGTTTTAATTAAAAGTCGTGCTGAGCAGCTCATTTCCAGATTTGGCCTGGAGGAAATTGTTTGCAATTATATCTTATTGAATTTTCAGTTTTTATACACACAAAAGAATGATGGCAATTTAATTACCATCCCTTTTCATATATAATGGCTTATAAGTCTACGCCACATGGAAAAATCATGGATTTAAATAAAAAAAACTGCTTATCAGGCTTATTCAGACCAAATATATATTCTTTTTAAGGATTCATCCATCATATATCCTGCAGCATTAATCAAAGACTGTAAGAAAATAAACTTTTCCCCAAACAAACTTCAAGGCCTAGAGGAAATTGTACAGGTGTAGTTCAGAACACAATAATCAATGTACAAAATAAGAAACACGAGTTAACTAAAAACAGTACAGTAATAACAATAAATCAAATGCACAAAATTGTACATATAAATTGACAACTGTAGTAGCCAGTGACATGATACACTATATATCAGGCTATATCAGAAAATATCACAGAAATCCAATTGAAATTATTGGAGATTTCCTGAGATATATCATGATATAATGTAGCTGGACATTCTGCATTATGTCAGTGGGTGGCACAGTAAGAACAAAGCAGCAGTAACAACCCCCAGACTAGGGCGTATGCTGACCGCACAGCGAAACATCGTCAGCGAAGACCATTACAGTGACAGGAATCAACAGAAATCAACAGGTCACTGTAATTGTCCTCGCTGACACTGGCAGTGCATCTCCCACTGTTTCGCCCACTCCCCAAGACAACTCCAACGTGGAGTTGGCTATTTAAATACCAGAAGATGTGGGGGCAGAGCCCCCCACATGTGGTATTCAGGAGGCACAGCCCCCCAAAGAAAACACACTGACATCCCCAACAGTACATGCCAACACTCAGCATTGTGTCTGTTGATGTCGAGGATCTCAGTGGGTGATCCAAGATGGCTGACTAAGCTGCTTGCGGGGAAGCTAGCTCCTCTGTTTGTGCTAAAATGGGATAGGAGAAGGAAAAAAAGACAGTAATAAGGGGGGGAGGTGGGTATGAAACATTCTGCAAAAAGGTGGAAGCAGGGGGCCTGGAGGGCTGTGTGCAAAAAAACACAAGTGAGCCTGTGAAATAAAACTTGTGACCTGCAGTGAGGGAGGAGGGGAGCAGAATCCCAGTTGGATTTGGTGGCTGTCACAGAGATGGGAGCAGCAAAGGACCATGACTGGGACATAACCATTCCAGGACATGCAATGTTCAGGAGGGATAGGGAACAGGGAAAAGGGGGTGTCTTTGTATGTAAGGGAGGGCATCAATACCATGGCAGTCAAGGGACTAGTGAAGGACGAAGTATGGAAACAGCATGGCTGTAGGTAGTCATGGATGGGTGGCAGCACATCAAGAGTGGAGTAGTATACTGACCACCATCTCAGAAACAGGTGACTAATAAGGAACTGAAGGAATGACATTAGTGGGCAGCAGAGCCGGAGGAGGTGCTGCTGATGGGAGACTTGAACATGCCAAACATGGAATGTAGCATCCCAGTGGAAGCGAGTGTAAGGAACCAGTTGCTGGCAGAGGCATTTTTAGAGATAGTTCAGATACAGAGATTAGAGGAACCTACAAGAAAAGGAGCTATACATGACTTGATCCTCACAAGGAGGGAAAGTATTGGGGAGGTCACTGTTCAGGGCCCAGTGAAAACCAACAATTACCAGAGTTTGATATCAAATTAGAGGCAGACAGAAAATGGTCACAGACAAAGGTTCTGGACTTCAGAATGGCAGATTTTGGTATGGTGCAGGAGGTGGTAGAGGAGAAAGTGGGGGGGATGAGAAAACAGTGGATGTGGACAAGAAATACTGTACGTCTTAATCACAAATAGGACATTCCTGGCCCCAAGGCGCTGTTTATGGGTTATTATGTTACAGAACAAACATTAGCATCTTCCAAACTTTATCAATAGTATTTGAAAAAAAACATATGCCCTCGTAAGGTTACCCAAGGTCAAACAGCACTTGTGTAAATAAATCATTTATTTGACAGCTCTCCATTGTATATCCCATATTTAATTTTACATCAATATAGAATGCTGCAAAAAATGTTCTGTTTCGATGTACAAAAGTGAGACTTTTTAAACTTTTTCTGAATTTTGGTAATACTACATCATATTTTATTAGGAACTGTGCAGGTTGAAACCTACTATGTAGTACATACATCTTATACTATTAATCGTGTTGGAAGCATTTCCCTCTGCCTTTTATTGACCCCCAGTGGTCCTTGTTTTGCAGGCTTCACTTGTAAAAGTGTCAGAAGATAACAGTAATGAATGATTCTGGGTGTACTTTTTTTCAGAAAAAATATTTTCAACTGTAAAAGCTCTCCCACACAAGTCACTGCCAATTTTGAGCTCAAAATGACTACGAAACATGAGAAATGGGAGCAGATCATGATCTTTAGAGATGCTGATTGGCTGCTAAAACTCATATGAATTTCACAGAACTCAGTTTGCTACACCATGTGATCACTGTACAAAGAATTCATTATTCTGCCAAAGTGCCATAGAAATCCTCAGGCTTGCTTTCCCAGAAGAGAAATGGCCAAAACTGACAAGTCAGCTAAAGCTCATTTTAGTTTCAGCTCACTCCAGAATTGGCATCATAATATTGGTAAGTCAATGCTCTCAGACTCAGTGAGGGATCCTTCCTCCACTGCCAATTACTCAGCATGTGACCGCCCATTTCCTCAGTTCCTCCCAGCTGTAAAAGTGGGTAGCAATAGATCTTCACTTGAGACAAGATGCTGCATTGTATCTGTGCTGTCCTCAGTAAATTAATGGTTATAAAAATAAAAATTATATGTAACTCTGGAGAAAAGGAACAGCCACATCTCTCTTGAACCTCTTCTGTGGCCTCACTTTGTTCCTGCTTGCTTCTGTCCTCAGCTAGCTATCACCTGATCTTGATGCCTTTGCTCTCTTTTCTCTCAGTGCAACCCTAGTTTGCTCTAACTTATCAGTCTTAATTTATTGTTCTCAACTGTATGACTTCATGCGCTTACTATTTACCCCATTATGGGGTCGTGCCTCAATGTTTTAATATTGTAATTCTGGAGTTCTTGTTTTACTTCATTGATCAATTGTAGCTTTCCTCTACAATATTTGAGTATGTGTTAGCACAGAACTGTTAACCCTGCTGGTCTGTGACTGTTATTTCTCAGTATATCTCTTGACATGGCTGGACCAGAACTCTTGCTTTTAGGCACAAAATTAAGGAATGTATGCATAATATTTAAATAGTTTATTTTCTGTTTGTGGCGGCCTCCCCAAGCTGAACAGCCTTTCATCACTGCTCATGGTCCAGTCAAGGACTTTGACTACAGTTCCATCTGGTTGAATCCATGGCATTGTGTAGCTTACACCCAGCTGGTGGGATAGGGTAGTCAGCTGCCCTTTCGTGACATGACCATCCCAGCTTATTTACATTATTTTCCATCTCCCATCAAAGGCACTGTTATTTGTTTATTTATGTATGTAATTGAACATTGGTGACTGGAAAGGCGCACTAAGCTGGTACCCATCTCCAGGTATGACCAAAAAGGAAAGAAAGAGGAACCTAAAGTTGCCAAGTAACAGTACACTGGCATTTTCATTTGCTTAGGAAGGTACCCAGAAAGCAGACTATAAGGGATGCCAAGGTTAGTTACAACGCAAATATATATATATATATATATATCTTGGTAGCATTTTTCATTTTGTGGTAAAAATTACACTTGGATTACATAACTGTTTTGTAAGAGTTTCTTCTGTGTTAGCCATTAAAAATAATCTGTTCGGTAGAGATCATGTTTTCAGTGCAGGGCTAATAAATGAATAGTTGCAGTTAATAAGCATTTGAGCTCTAATGTTTCATCAGAAAGAGGCTCTGGGCTCAGTCTTGACATGTGACACTAAGTGATTGCTATGACTCTCAGTGCCACAAGTGACTGTGACCATAATGCATCACAATGCCAGTCGCAACCTACTCCTAACCCTCTGAACTAATACAGGCAGGGAGTAAGAGGGTCACATTTCTATGGCCAGAACTAGAAGACAGAGAAAGAGAGAGGAAAGACTTTGGGAGAGGACACGATGGCTGAGCCACATTACAAGTGTGCTTGGGCAATGGAGGAGGTATCACTAGACACATGAAGTCCACTGGAGTTTGTGGTGTGGGTGGAGCCATAGAACTGCTAGGGATACTGGCCATCAGAACACAGAAAACAGAACACACAGCCCATTAGGGCTATAAGGAAGAGGGAAGTTATGGGGGGGGGGATTTTTCCAGGCAGTTTGCACATTTGTAATGATCTCTGAGCATGGCCTAGTCTGATGTGACTGGTGTGTTACCACCCTGTGATTCTGTCGCTGATGATAACCTGTATGTAAGCAATTGCTGCCAATCCTGTTGTCACTTGCAAGCTTATTTGCATTGTTACACTGTTACGCACTGAACTTGAGGATTGCTAAGATCAGAGATGGCGTAACCCCGGCAAGATGCTGGCGCAACAAAAAAGAAATACACTTAATGTAACGTCACACCCAGGAACAAGCCTGTGTTCAGCGTGCCTTCCTTACCAAAGCTTGTGCATAAAAATCTAAAAATAAAAGTATTACCAGTATCTTCTGTTGTAAAACTGTACTGTAGTTTTTTTCTCCTCCAGATCTCTGGGTCCAGCCCCTCCTTAATCGCACTATCCCAGCCCTGTCACTTAACTTGAGTTTGACCCAGGAAATGGTGCACACTCAAGAATGGCAAACAAAATAGCAGCTACCATTATCAAACTATGCAGATTTCAATAACCCAGTTCTGTATTTTAATCGCACAGGTGAAAACTGCACAGTCAAAAAGAGCACTGTGCGGACACCCCAAAAAGTGAACAGTCAAAAACCACACTAGAATAAATAAACTAACTCCAAACCATGCACACTGTTTTGACACGTGTCTATTCCGTCATGATCTTGATGGTATACTAAACAGCCCCATGACAAAACACCATTGACAAAGCGCTGGAGCACTTAGCCAGTGATACTGTGTTCCAGTCTGTGTGTTTTTTGGCTCCAGTAAACCTTTAATTGTTTGGCATAGTATGTCCTTTGTTGAAGTCTGTGCATCTTGGTAATATGAGATGCCATTTTGGTTGCCATTCTCAAGTGTGCACCATTTTCAGGATTTGGTTTTGGTTTGTTTGAGGCATGCAACCACTCAGTAGCACCTCCCACCTAGACTGTGGTGCACAGGTCTGTCTGGACTTCTGTCATTGTATACACCCTCTTCCACTGACCCAGAACCACTATGGTGGTGGGTGGAGTGCCAGACTGGTAGTGCATGAGCCTGTGGAGGGTGTCAACATCACTGTGGTGGTCTGGATTTGCTCCTCTGATTATTATCACCTAGGTAGCCAACCATGTAGTGGCACATATGCTCACACTCATGCATGTGTCAGGCTGGCATCTGGTGGAGTCCTTCCCCATCTGGTGGCCCCAGCTGCAATACCACCTACTCTTCCAAACAGTTTTACCTGCACTCTGGAAAGGTGGTGTGCAGTAGATAAGGATTGCTAACCTACAACGAATGACAAACATCCAAACATCAAGCGCTACTTCCAGCCTTGCAGAAAAGTTACTCAGCTGCTGGTTTTTTAAAATGTAAACCATTTATTGCACAAACGTAGTTGAGTCAAACAATCACTCATTACAGCTCAACCCCATGTTTGTGCAATGAATGGTTTACATCTGAAAAAAAGAACAGTGGCTAAGTAACTTTTCTGTAAGGCTGGAAGTGGCATTTGATGTTTGGATGTTTGCAGTACCAACTAGCCTGCCGTAGACAGTGATTGCAGTGCTGGGTACAGCTCCCACCCGGCCTGACAGAGAAGTGCCATCCATGGAATGCTCAGTCTTCCTTCCCCATGCTGGCAATCAGCAACCCAAGCTTGCCCCTGACCTCAGGTCACTAGTGTCATGTGAAGTAATGCTACCACCATGTAAACAGGCTGGATAGCTTAGGGTTGCAACTTTTGGATGAGAAAAGCCAAATACTAAACCACACCCCAAACTCCACCCCTAGCCACACCCCATTTTATAACTGATGAGGGCATTGCTCAGATAGATTCTAGACTCTACAAATATAAGAATATATGCAATAGGTGTGGAGCCAAAATCCGTTACATAAATCCATTTATCTCCACATATGTGGGATAAATCTCAGCACCCATAATGTATCCCACATATGTGGGATAAACGCAATCTGTCAATCAAAATCCCCCATGCTGGAACTACTTCTCTCTAAACACATTCCTTGTTACAAGAACCACAGTCCCATAAAACTTCCCCTGAGCTCCACCACCCCTTCCTTCTTCACCACATGCTGCTGAACATACATAAATATACAAAAAGGAAAACATTTTTTTTCCTTAGGCAAGAAGGCCAGCCAGACAAAACATCCCCCCCCCCAAAAAAAAAATGCAGGCAGATCCTACTCCTCTGCTTCTAGCAATGCTTTCAGCAATTCTGACTCCTACTCCACACAAAATCCATAAAAACAGTAGTGTACCTTCATTTTCTTTAGTGCTTTCTGCAAACATTTACATCTCACAGCAAAATCACCACACAGTTATGGCTCTCTTCCAACGCGGTTCTGAATTATTTTCCCACTGCACTCTGACAACGGTGACCCGACCACCTGTTGTCTCTCACACTGTGGCACCAAATGTTTTTTTCCAGCTAACCTCTAACAATGACTGCACGACTGACCTCCATCTCACACACACTGGCTTTCTCTTCTTAGACCTCACTCAACTTTTCTGTTCAAATGAACGGTACACATTAGTATCCCCTCCAAAAAAGGCAGGATCAATCAGAGACATAAATTAAACCAATTTTAAACAAGCATTTGTCAATGATGAATGTTGTCTTGCTGGCATTGGCACTGGTAGTGCAGGACTTACCAAGATGCATATTAGGAATGTCAGTGAAGTATTGAACTGATGCCAGCCCCACCCCCACCCTGCAGTGACTGAGAGGTATGGGTGTGCCTTTGGGTCGTCAGCCATAACGCTCACACCATTTCATCTCACCCTACCCTGCAGATACTGACAAGTGTTGCGGTTTTTCTTGGGGTCTTCGGACCTTACGCTCACCCCATTCCATAAGGAAATATGCTGAGATGGGCACAGTATAGGAGAATGGGGTGAACTTTGGGGCTGAAAAGTCCAAGGCACACCCCGATGCCTGTCATTGGCAGCAGGGTGGGGGGTGGGTGTGGGGGTGGAATGGCATGAGCAATACAGCCAACAATCCCAAGTCACACCCCGACACCTGTCAGTCTCTACAGGGTGGGGCGTTACGGGTGGAAACCCTAATGCCCCAGGCATTTGTTGGTATTTTCACTCCAAATTTTCAACATGGGCTTTTTGTAACCCCACCTCATGAACAGTAGCACTATCAGTTCGTTAGCCAAAAGGCGATTATGCACAGCGACTGCGCCATTTGGCACCACAGGTGCGAAAACACATTTTGGGCAGGATGTGAAAAATGACAGCTGTACTGTTCATCAGAAGAGGTAAAAAAATGGCAATGTTGAAAATCTGAAGTGAAAATACAAAAAATTGGTGAAGCCACGAGTGTGCATAGAAACTGCACAATGCACACCTGTAATGCAATTATTTTGGGAATTTTTTTAACCAGATTTTCAACATAGGCATTTTGGGACCTGTGCATATGAACAGTGTCATTGTGATTTTGTTAATCTGTCTAGAAAGTGGATTTCCCACAGCGACCGCACCACTGTGCGCCAGATATGCGAAAACACATTTCAGGCAGGATGTGAAAAATGACAGCTGTATTATTCATGTGGAGGTGTGAAAAAATGACCATGTTGAAAATCTGGAGTGAAAATAATAAAACTTGTCAAAGTTAAGAGCGTGTGTGGAAACTGCACAATGCAGCTCATAACGCAGTCATTTTTTGGAATTTTTTCACCAGATTTACAACATAGGCTCTTTGGAAACCCACCTCATCAACTGTGGCACTGTCATTTCGTTACTCAATCCCAAAAGGTGATTCCATGCAGTGACCATAAAATCACCTTCCGGGACTGAATAATGAGATGACAGTGCATGTGTTCATGAGGTGGGGCCCCAAGAACCCCATGTTGAATATTTGGAGCCAAAATTCAAAAAAATGGCTGAGATATCCACCTAAGTTGACCCCCCCATCGATACCATTATACAGCTTACCGGCATTTCTTCATTTTGCAGTTCGGCTTTGAAGAGTCCAGACGTGTTCCCATTTCACTGAAGATCACAGCACAGGACTTCCAGAGGTAAGTATGGAATGAGGGGGGTGGAGGTGGGGTGACGAGGTGGGGTGGGTTGGGGAAGGAGGGCGCCTGACGATTGAGGGACCATTTTCTTTTTATAGGACAAAAGAAAACATTTGGGGAATGTTTTCTTTATTTACAGGTTTTACAAACAATATACATTTGAGCACACTGGGGTGGGCTCACAGTGTGAACATGAGTTTTGGGCACCTCTGGCAACAAAAGTGTGTGGGTACATGATGCCGATGGGGATTGGGCACCCCCATCGGCAAACAACTTAAACTGGGGGTATTATGCTGATGGGGATTGGCACCTCCATCGAAAACAAATTAGGAATGGGGGGGTACAGTATGCCAATGGGGATTGGGCACCCCGTTGGCAAACAAATTGAACTGGGAAGGGACATGTCGACAGGGGGACTGGGCAACCCCAAAGTCAGTTTTCTGGGGATTGTGTGGCAGACGTCAGGAGTCGCCATGTTTATTGAAATGCTTTACCAGGAAAGGCACGTACAGGAGGTGTGTCATCTGTGCTGCTGCATGACGAACTTGTCTCTGATTGCAGTGGCACATTTCTTACAAGTTGTGTCCATTTTACATAAGATTTGCATCAGCGCTAGCACGCTGGCTAATTGGGGAATGAGGGACACACCTACTAAAGCATGCCCTGCATTTGCCAACACTGACACACCTCTCATGCTAGTATTACCGTAAGATGTTGCTTGCACACATGTGCAAGACAACATAAAAAAGGACAAGCAGAAAGGAAATGGATAACTCTACTGGCAAACTGTAGCTCTCGCTAAGCGAGAAAGAAACAGCCGCCATGTTTCTAAAACATTCTGAGCTGCCCACATACAGTTCACAGCCAATCAGAAGTCAAGCTGTAAACCAAGGAGCATGCCGTCCCTGGCAACCTGCTCTTTCCAGCCTACCAACACACAGCAAGTACAAAATAATCCTATTTTATTAAAAAAAAAGCCAAACTAAAGAAAAAAATAAATAACAACCAAACAAAAAAATCTACCTCCCTATTACATAATTTAAATATGGGAACTGTTGAATAAATTATTTATCTTTCACTAGCAGTTTAACCTCAGGCACATCACTCATGGTTTACACCATTCATGAGGTTACCCGAAGTGAAACTGCTCTTTTGAAGATAAATCATTTATCCAACAGCTCCCCATCACATATCCCTTATATATGACAGACCCTAAAAGGAAAACAGTATAGCATATAAAGGCTTAAAACTGTTCCCTATTCCAGCAGTAAAAGACCATACTCACAATGCAGCCTGGAAAGAATTAGGTTACTTTACTGCTATGGTCTTAGTAGCCCTACTTTACACCTCCCAAACTGACTGGTTTACAAACTACGGTCTGCTTGACATCAGAACTTGTTTGTAGCCTGAACACACAGGTAAATAAGTAAATAAAGAAGCTGCAAGGCATCACAGCAGCTGGCCAACTGTCTGGAGCCGTCCTCCCTGGACCTGGAAGGAATGTAGGGTACCTCCCCAGGGGGTGTATGGATGTCATGGCAATGCCATGAGGGGAGGTTGCACAAGACTGCCTGGAGGCGAAGGTGTTCGGTGGGGCTAGGAGAAACAAGGGTCAAGTGAGCTGAGGGCCAGCAGAACTCCCTTCTTTCCCCTCCATTTGTCAGACTGAAAGCACCTCCAGTGACCAACAGACAGAGAGAGGTAAGGACCTGCTCTGGGTCTAGCAGTCGGGGAAGGGGGAGGGTACTAGCAGACTGTAGGCCTGGCATAGTGAGGATTCTTCAAATTGGTCCCCTATTCACTCAGGGCTAATAGAATAAGTGGATTGGGGAAAAAATGCATTGCTTAACATACCTAAGCTGTAACTGTAATGCTCGACATTATGTTGTGCTTGCAATCAGCGGGAGCATGGGGGCAATCCCCATGGCTCACAGGATCAAACTCTTGCACTTGGTGTAGTACATTGTGGGTTTGGTTCCCACAGTAGATAAAACTTTTCACAAGCCCTTGATGCAGGGGTTCCGGGGTTTACCCCGGAGAGAAGCATTAAAATTGGCCTGCCGCTTCTCCTGCATTAGTTAGTTTCAAAAAAAATTTTTTTTTTTTTCAAGCATCAGGCTGGCTCTTAATCACGGACATCCCTGATATCCCGGGGCAGACTAGAGGTGGGTCACCACCCCTTCAGTTCACAGTCCGCTGCCCACTGGGGCGGATTAGGGGCAGAGGTGGGTACATGGCCGGTGGTGCGCAGTAAGAAGAGTTAGACGGGCCTTGGGATCATCCCTCCTGACCAGCGCACAACTTCATTTCCCTCTCCCCTTCCCTTCCCTTTCCTTTCCTTTCCTTTCCTCTTGGCATGGCTCCCCGGCCATTGTCCCCAGTACAAGTTGGGCTCCTACCTCAGAGCTGCTCTGGTGGCTGCAAGAATGCTGTTGCTCAGTCCAGCGGTGGAGGAGGCTGGCATCTTCTCCGGTGTTCTGAGTTCTCAGTGGAGATGCTCGCTACCGCTTGTTCAGGTAGTAGGCAGAGCTGCACCATCCGGCTGTTGGATCTGATGGTGCAATCGAGCAGGGGGAGGCTGGCGGGGGGAGATGACAACATCTTGGGCGTCTTTGTCAACAACCATAGGGATATGGGGGGGATCAGTGGCTCGCTTCACATTAGATCCACATAGCTGAGCCGGTGCCGTGTCATATGCCTCCTTCCCAGCTTCTAATTGGGGCAAGAGCCAGAGGGGTTTAAACCTGGATGGTCAGCCCGAACATGGTAGCTCTGCCACAGGCTATGGATGTCGTGGGGCAGCGTGACCTCTCCCTCTCGTGAGGCGGGTCCGGAGGTTGGCCCAGGTCTTTCCTGGAGGTGGCGAGGTCCCATCTTTTTCCCGGGCTCCAGTGGAACAGCAAGAGGCCAGTTAGGGGGATTTCCTAACATGGGGGTGGCCTTGTGGAGCCGCCATTTTGTGGGTGGCAATGGGAGGAGTTTTAATCAGGCCAGCAGTCGCCTTTGTCACTGCAGGGCAGAGTTGGCCTATGGGGGCTACCTGCTCCCCACCTGCTTTTTGAGAAACTGTGACTCTGGGTTCCATTGGTAAGCAGCTCGGTCTGAGTCTATTACCCATCCCAGCACTCCTGGGCACCCCTGATAATGTTACTGTTGCAATAGCACAGGAGTTGGGTATCTTGGGGGTGGTCTACTCTCTAGAGTACTGCGTGCGGCAAGGATTCACATCCCACCTGGAGATGATACTAAAACCAAACAAACAAAAAAAAAAACAGGTTACCACCTGTCAGCGGTAAAAAAAACAACAACAACAAAAAAAACAGGCATTTGGGTTCAGTTTTGACACATATCATGAGGGGGACGGCGGCAGCAGTGGCAAGGCTACTGCTTCTTTTAGTCATATGATCCTGTTTACTCTTAGGTAGGGATAGCCAGATTCCCTGAGGAATTACATCTTAAGATAGGATAAACTGTTGTCTTTGGGCCTATTTAAGCTTGGCATGCATGCCTCTGTATGGTTTGGGTTGCATCCATGCTGCCGGGCTCCTAATCCCAGGGGACGAGCTTACCCACCCAGGGTATGGTTCGAATAGTCACCGGGACAAGCTATAAGGTGATGATGGGTATGTTCAACTAGGAAGGCAGTAACCTTTCAGAAGATCTGGCCCCCTTCCCCCCCACTGGACACACGTTGGACATCTGGGCCACTGAGCCTTGCAAGGTGGGCCTGCTGTACTTGGCAGTGACACAACTGGCTTGACAATGCTATGCTTACATAGGAATTGGTTACTTTGTTGGGTTGCAGACATCAGCACCCCTCCCCCCTCCTTTGTAGCCTCCTGGTCCATCAGCAAACAGGCTTTCAGAGGGGAGGCATGCAGGAGTAGCAGGCGGAGCCTCTCCCTCATTGGTAGCATCCTCTAGGGTGCCCCTCCCACCACAGAGAAGCAGGTAAGTATCATTCCTGACTTTAACAAATAGACTAGTTTGACCAGCCCAGTGGTGCTGAGGGCTGAGGTGCTGGACCCCTTACCTTGTGCTGCACCAGCAACCCATGTTCAGGAACGAGCATGGGTCACCGGGGGTTGGCGGAGTGCAGAAGGATTGAGCATCCAATGGACTGCTCTTCTTCTCTGGGGAAGGGGGGGGTTTCACTTCCCGATGCCTGATTGCCCCCTGGCAGAGGCTGGGGTTCAGGGCACGGAGTGACAGCTCAGGAGGAGTCTGGGCAGATGCCTGGAGGAGGAATGTGTGGACACATACATGTGTCCCTCTGCTGGTGTCATTGCATGCCCGAGACTCCAAGGGGACGAAACCAATGAAAATACGGCACCTCTCGTGCGGCTTTATGGCGGTGTTCGCTGGGCTGCGCTGGCACCCGAACTGGATCCATGATGGTGGGGAGATGGGGGCTCCCTACCACCCCACTGTGGGGGGTAAGCCACAGGGGTTTGAGGGTGCCAGTGTGTGGTTCCAGTAGCGATGGATGGCAGCTGGATCCCCGGCAGGATGCAACGGACATAGGGATTGCAGAAGGTGGCCAAGGAGGATAAAAAGAAAAGGCAAAACAACAGATCAAAAAAATAGACTAGATAGAAACAGTGGTCCTGATAAGCTGTAAGACTCAGAAGTTATTACTACCTTTGTACACCTGGCAGTATTTTCATCCGAATGGTAGTACTGTCAGCCACTGACTCATCTCATACTCCCCACATCTAAACCAAGTGTTAATCCCACTGGATGTCTGCAGTCACTGACTGTCTAATACTGCTGTGGAGTCATACTGGAACCTTAATTTTAACACTGGCATGTTGCAACAGCCCTTCTAACTAGCCAGTGTGCAACTCCTGAACCACCCCTATGGGCTACTGTGTAGCATCATGGCTGTTCAAAAAATGGTAGTAAAATACTCCTTTACTCCCCTTATCTGTTCCCTGAGTTAGAAACACTCTGACTGGGATACAGGGGTGGCAAACCAGTACTGTTGGCCACAGTGCTATTAAAAAAAGGGGGGGGGGAATACAGCAACAGACACAGTAGGGGCTTATCTATTGGGACTTCTGGCTGGTGAGCTCTCCAGGTTGGCTGCGGTACATAATCGCAGCTTTCTTGGCAATGCCAGGCATACGTGAGGAATAGGGTTCGGCCTTCCAGCTCACCGCAGTGGGTGAACTTGAGTTCCCCAGGCAGAAAGTCCAATATCAGCTTATATTAGGATAAGTTCAGTAGAAGCAGATAAAATAAATGAAACGTTTGTACCTAGAAAAGTATACCAATCGAGATCTGTGGCCAGCCTGAGGTAAGTGATTTAATCATTGAGTGTTCCCTACAATCATATGCACTCGATGTTGCTATTTGAAACTGGTTATGCAAGGAATTAGCTCCTTTTCCTGAGAAACTTTGTGTTAAGTATGAATAAACTGCTATTCTATTCACATAGCAACACGGGTGAGAAGGGCAAGAGACAAGGCAGGGTTTCCAGAAGGGCAGACAGGAGCCACGCTACCCTATAACTTGGTGGGTTCAGAGCACCAGGATGGTATTATGGGGGGGGGGGCTGTGTTTAAATCCCAACTATTGCATCTCTGTATCTCCCCTTGACTTTATGTCACAAAGCGTTGGGTTCTGCCTCTGCACTGCCTTGATTGCCAGCAGAGTGGGGGTCAGTGAACTACCCTCCGGTCTCTGGTGCATGATTCCCAGTGGGCATGATTCCCAGTGGGCACACACTGGTTATAGACAGACCCCCCCCCTTTTTCGGGGAGCTTGCTACAGAGTCCTAGGCTGGGAAGTTGCAAGATCACACTCGCATGTCTACAGCAAACAGTTTTGTATGGCATGCCAATGATTCTCTGATAGAATCAGATGAATATACCTTACAGTTGCTAGCATGTGCCACTTATACATATCTCTGTTAGACATTTAAATACCAATCAGATATTATTGAGATACCGGTAATGTATTTATTTATTTATTTAAAATTTGTTAACCGGGAAAGGCACGTTGAGCCTAGGCTTGTTTCCAGCTGTGACCCGGGGATACACAGAAAGGAGGTACAAACAGTGGTACAGTCAAAAAAAATAAAATAAAACAAAAATCACAATACAATAGCAAAAAAAAAATGCAGTGCACTACAACAGAAAATGCTACGTTCCACGTTTGGCAGGACACATCATCCAAAAACAACCCACAAATCTAGTCTGGCCGGCAGAAAACATGCCAGATGTCAAGGCAACTAATGTTACAGGGGTCCCCACACTTTCAGGCGTGAAGCAGCTACCAGATGGGCTACTGAAACCACTGGCATAGTTAACAGCAGTTTTTCTAAGGGGACAATTAATTGGACCACAGGGGCAAGGAGAACCAACAGGCTCAGGGCCCCATCTTGGGCTTGTTCTGGGCAATTGGGGCAAGTCAGGGGTCACTCTGCCCCAACCCCGACTGGGACCCTAGGGCACGACATAGGCACAATTCTGTGACTGAAACCTGATTTATGCAAGACAATAAGTACCCATGAGCAACATAACACACTGATTTCCTTACACAATCGCAATGGGGACTAAGGCATGGTTTGCGACAGTCAGGATTCAAGGGAAACCAGACAAAGCTGCTATCAGACCTGGCCTGCAAAAAGCAGATTATGTGGTACTCTTCTTTACTTATTGGAGTTCCCACACTGCTTAAGGTGGGTTACGGCTACCAGGTGATGGTCTGGTCCCAGAGTTCAATGGGAGGTATTTGGCTTCAAGGCCCCCCCCCCCCATTTGCAGGTAAGCAGCAATGAGGTTCAAGTTGAGGCCAGACCACTTCCCCTGGTAACATGGCAAGTTAGGGGCACTCCCTATGGTAGGCGGGAGGCAGACAGAGAAATGAATGATCATTAGTAATTGTAAACAAATTAATAAATACTCTTGGAGGGGCTTCGGGTACCAACTACGGGTTTTAGGTACTGCGGATGCAGCATGCCTCACATTGTGTTCATGGGGTTCATCAGCTACCGATGGAGGACCAATGGTGGCCCATATTTTGGCAGCATCACTTAAGGAGTCTTCTACGAGAAAGCATCTGGGAAAATGGATGGCAACCCACCTCCTTCCCCCAGTAAGGGGATAAGGTTACAGTTTGGGGTTGCAGAAACTGATAAATATGCCTGGAAGGGCTGGTGTGTCCCCAGCAGGTCTTGAATACAACTTTCAGTAGTATATTGGTGGGCAGCAGTGCTGCAAGCGCTAGGGTAATGTTGACTGGTAGCCCATGCATAGCGGGTTGGTGTTTTAGCTGAAAGGTGAAGGGTCTCTATCTTGCTAGGGCGGAGGACTTCCTTTCTTGGAAGGCCTCTCCTATAAACTAGAGAGCAGCATCTGCGCAGCTGCCAAAGAGGTGAGGGGTGCTGCTGGAGGTCAGCAGCACCCTCATGGACTGGGTAAGCGACCAGCTCAATCTAGCAAGTTTGTCAAGCATGTTGCCAGCTCTGGAGCAGGCAATAAGGGACTCCATGGCATGGGTTGAGTTGCGCCAGGCAGCCAGCACCACCCAACATGCAATGGATCATTGGCATTGCTAGCTTGAGTGGCCAGGTTCATGCCCCTTCTGGGTACACCATAAAAGGGGGTTTCCTTCCATCCCTTCCCACCAGCTGCAGGGCTTAGGAAAAAGGAAGTCCTAGGGTTATTGGGAAGATTTCATAGGCCCTCTAGGTGAGTCTGGATTGGACAGCCACAAAGGCGGCAGCTGTGTACCTGGGTCAGAGGGGCTGGGTGCCGGTACATTATCCTGGGGGTTACAGAGTGTTGCAGGGTGTGCTCGCTGGTATAACAGAAGGTACTGGGAAGGCTCTCCCAGCCCCGGGGCTACCGGAGTAGAATGATGGATAGGCTGGGGTGGGCTTCATGGCACCCTGACAGGCAGGAGGAACTCCAACAAGCAGTCAGGGTGCAACAGGAGAGGTAGGCAGTGGGGCACTATAGCAGCAGCACTCACACTGTTTGTTATCTCTTATAGGTGCCATGAAAGGTACCAGGAGCACAGGACAGCAGCAGGGTTGCCAGCTGGACTAAGGAATGGGCCCCTAGGGTAGGGCCAGTATGGGGCAACCTCTCAATGGACAGTCTAGCGTATGGCAGCGCTCAAGTACTTTGATTCCTCTTTTGAAAGGTTTCAGTTGGCCACCCCAGTGCAGCAAGTATGCCAACAAAGTTGGGGTATTGGCACGGCAAGCTCCATGCCATGAGTTGGGAACCTTCTGGCTGGGGGGCTGGTGAGAGGCTTCCCACAGCACTGGAGGAAGGAGAGAATGGTTAGAGCGCAGTTGATAGTTAGTGAGGAGTTAGCTTGTAATGGTCTTGGAGGCTAACTGGAGCAGAGGCTTGGGGGATCAGACTGCATCCATCCTGTGGTGGTTCAAGAGGATCGTAGACCAAGGGTAGAAGGGGAAGAAGGAGGAGACGAGCTGAATTTGCCCGAAGGGCACATCACTTCTGGTTGGCATGAGGCAGGGGGCTGCAAGACCCGGACCCAGATGGGATGGGTTGTGGTCCAACCTCATCAGGATTATTCCTCAGGCACAGCAGTGCCAGATGGGGGGCGGCCTCAAGGGTGCTGGGCCATATGACCTGGCCTGCTTCAGTCGGAGGTGTTCCAACTCAGGAGGTACATTACTTATCAGGCCTGCATTAAGGCGGCCCAAGAATTGGGGTTGAAAGTGTGGTAGGCCTGCATGAAGGCTGCATATCCCCATGAAGGCTGCATATCCTCCCAGCAGCACATGCTGCTCCTAATAAGTGGTGATTTATTTCAATAAATGCATGACTGAGGCCATTTCCTCCAAGACCTGTGTTGTGTGGTTATTTTACGGGAAGGGAAAAGTGGAGGGCTACCAGACAATAAAGAAGCTGCAAGGCATCACTGCAGCTGGCCAGTTGTCTGGAGCCCTCCCTCCCTCCCTGAACCTGGAAGGAATGTAGGAGACCTCCCAAGGGGGTGTATGGATGTCATGGCATCATCATGAGGGGAGGTCCCACATGGCTGCCTGGAGGCAGAGGGGTTTGGTGGGGGAAGGAGAAACAAGGGTCAAGTGAGCTGAGGGACAGCAGCTCTCCCTTCTTACCCCTCTGTTTGTCAAACTCCCATTCGCCCACCATCGTAAAAGAAGGGTAAGGGGCCAGGGAAGCAGGGCCCCCCTTTGACCCATTATGGGTGACCACATTAGGGGTTGGGGAGTGAGTTTTCCAAGTTTTCCCATTATCAGGGTTTTTCTGGGGTTTTCGCCTCCTCCAAAGGGTTGTAAAACTTAATGAGTGACTAGATAATTGATAATTAAAGAAATAGTTTATTAAAAAGGAAGATTGATGCTAAGGTAGAGAATCTGTTCAGCTAGATGATGAAGCATGATAGAACTGTCGCAGCCAAGTGTGGCAGCTCGGGAGGATCACAGACCAAGGGTATGAGGGGAAGAAGAAGAAGAAGAAGGAAACGAGTTTAATTTACCTGAAGAGCTCACTTCCAGTCGGCATGAGGCAGGGGGCTGCAAGACCTGAACCCAGATGGGAGGGGTCGTGGTCCAACCTCATTAGGATTATTCCTCAGGCACAGCGACGCCAGACAGGGGGCGACTGCAAGGGTGCTGGGCCCTATGACCTGACCCACTCGGGTCATAGGAGTTCTGACTCAGGAGGTGCATTAGTCATCAGGCCCGCACTAAGGTGGCCCAAGATTCGGGGTTGAGAGTGTGGTAGGCCTGCATGAATGCTTTATATCCTCCCGGCAGTGCACGCTGCTCCTAATAAGTGACAATTTATTTCAATAAATGCATGGCTGTGGCCATTTCCTCCAAGACCTGTGTTGTGTGGTTATTTCAGGGGAAGGGAAAAGTGGAGGGCTACCAGACAATTATTTAACAGAATGTGTTTTACAAATATGTTTGCATTCAAAATTGCTAAAAATGTACTACCTCTGAACAAAATTGCAAGACTAGGTGAGGTCTCTGAAACCCAGATTATACATACAAAAATGACTGAAAGCAACCATAACATGTTGCCCATCTGGATGTATTTGAGTTTTAGAAAAATTAAGGTGTTAATTTTGGGGTTATAATTTACCCTTCCCAGCAATAACCTTCCAAATCACTGGTGTGATGAAGCTAGAGGTGACAACTGAGCAGACAGGGCCACATTTGGCTCCTATAAGTGCCTTACACTTGAGGGCAGTTCCTGATTAGCCTGCATTGCAAGCAAGCCTACTGAAAGAAAAAGAAACAACAAAACAAGCATTTGTCAATCCTGAATGTTTGCTTGCTGGCATTAGCATTGAAAGTGGAGGAGTTAGATGCAGAATAGGAACGGCAGTGAAGTATTAAACTGTCGCCAACCCCACACCCACCCTGCAGAGATGGACAGGCATTGGGGTGTGCCTTTGGGTCATCGCTCATAATGCTCATGCCATTTCACCTCAACCTACCCTGCAGACACCGACAAGTGTCGAGGTGTGCCTTGGGGTGTTCAGGCTTTACACTCGCCCATTCCATAAGGAAATACACTAAAAATGGGTGTAGTATAGAGAATGGGGTGAACTTTGGGGTGAAGAGTCCAAGGCACACCTCGATGCCTGTCACTGGTTGCAGGGTGGGGGTGGGGGTGGAATGGCATGAGCATTACTGTCGACAATCCCAAGTCACACCCTTGATGCCTGTCAGTCCCTACAGAGTAGGGCGTTATGGTCGGAAACACTAACGCCCTGGGTGTTTCTTGGTATTTTCACTCCAAATTTTCAACATGCACATTTTGTGATCGCACCGCATGAACAGTGACACTATCAGTTTATGAGCCGAAAGGTGATTTTGCACAGCGACTGCGCCACTTGGAGCCACAGGTGCGAAAACACATTTCGAACAGGATGTGAAAAATGACAGCTGTATTGTTCATGAGGAGGTGTAAAAAATGGTAATGTTGAAAATCTGGAGTGAAAATATTACAAATGCGTGAAGTTACAAGAGTGCTTGGAAACTGCACAATGTACACTCATTAACACAGTCATTTCATGGACTTTTGTCACCAGATTTTCAACATAGGCATTTTAGGACCTCTGCTCATCAACAGTGTCACTGTGATTTTCTTAATCTGTCCTGAACACTGATTTCCCACAGCGACCACGCTATTCTACCGCCGGAAGTGCGAAAACACATTTCGACCAGGATGTGAAAAGTGACAGATCTACTGTTCATAAGGAGGTGTGAAAAAATGCCAGTGTTGAAAATCTGGAGTGAAAATATTACAAATTCACAAACTTACGAGTGTGCGTGGAAACTGCGCAATGCACGCTCGTAACACAGCAATTTGTTGGAATTCTTTCACCAAATTTGCAACATAGGCTTTTTGAGAGCTCATCTCATGAACAGTAACAATGTCATTTCATTAATCAGTCCCGAAAGGTGATTCTGCGCAGTGACCACGAAATCATCTTTCAGGACCTTTCTGAGACGGGGTCCCGAGAACCCCATGTTGAAAATTTGGTGCAAAAATTTAATAAATGACTGAGACATGCACCAAAGTTGAAAAACCCCATTTATGCCCATATACAGCTTACCGGCATTTCTTCAGTTCGTGGTCAGCTTTGAAGAGTGCAGACATATTCCCGGTCCACCCAAGATTGATGCGCTGGCCTCCAGAGGTAAGTAGGGGTCAGGATGTGTGGGGGTGGGGGTGCAGAGGGTGGGTGGGGTTGGGGAGGGCAAGAGAATCAATGAGGGACCATTTTCTTTTGTTACAGTTGTTTTTTTTTACAAAGACAATGCGGGACTTTTGCCATGCTGGGGTGGGCTCCCAGTGTGGCACCTGGAAGCTTGTTTAGGGGGGCAGTGGAGCTGAAGGGGAACTGGGCACCCCCATCAGCCATACTGTGTGCGGGGTGGGGAGTGCATGAGCATGCTGGGGTGGGCTCCCAGCATGTTTGTTGGGGGGGAGATGGGGCTTGCCACGCTATTCACAGAGCTGCCCGCTGGTGAGGTGCTGTCATTCCGGAGCCGCTGCAGCTGAGTGCAGCTCATTGGGCAATGGGCAGCTCTGGTGCAAATATCGCCGCAGGTCGCAGAGAGCGACCGCAACAAATTGTGGCACAGGACTTCCCTTGTTTGGAGCAAGATACTCCATGGCCCCGACACTGCAAGATGCGGTTTTAAAATAAACACACTCCTTATTTGGAGCAGCATGATGCTTTGGAGCAGAGCGATGCTCCGAAGTGTAGGCATATGCTGCAAGCAGCTGGCAAAGAGAAACCAGACAATGCAGTTGTAATTGGCTGCTGCAGTCAGGGATAATGAACAAATATTTCTGCTCAGTATTTACAATAGAAGAGGAGGAGGAGGTACCTAAACCAAACAAGAGAAACACTCTGAATAGGGTGGTCTATACCAGTCCATTCACAGAAGAAAGGGTTTTGAAAGAACTCTTGAAACTGAGGGTGGACAAAGCAATGGGGCCTGATGGGATTCACCAAAGAATTCGAAAAGAACTAAGGGTAGAACTAATGACACCACTGACTACTCTCTTTAACAAATCATGGGAAGATGGGGTGGTACCTGAGGACTGGAGGAGGGCAAATGCGATTTCACTTCACAAAAGTGAGAGCAGGGCAGAGGCAGGAAACTGCAGACCAGTTAGTCTGATTTCAGTGGTAGGGAAAATGATGGAATCACTTCTGAAGGAAAGAACTGTTGAGTACCTAGAGGCCAGTGGGGCACAGGATCCAAGGCAGCATAGTTTCACAGCAGGAAGGTCATGTCAGACAAACCTAATAGATTTCTTTGACTGGGTGACCAAAGTAGTAGACCAGGGAGGGGCTGTGGATATGGCCTACCTAGATTTTAGCAAGGCATTTGACACAGTCTCACACAAAAGATTAATATACAAGTTAGCCAGCTTTGGAGTGGGTCCTAAGGTGGTAGCCTGGATAAAAAACTGGCTAGACAACAGGACACAAAGAGTAACAGTAAACGGAGTCCACTGTGAAGAAACGAGGGTAACTAGCGGGGTACCACAGGGTTCGGTACTGGGACCGGTCCTCTTTAATGTCTTTATGAGTGACATTGGAGAGCACCTGGAAGGAAAAGTGTGTCTCTTTACAGACGACACAAAGATCTGTGACAGGGTTGATACACAAGGTGGGGTGGAAAGGATGAAAAGGGACTTGGCAAGGTTGGAGGAATGGTCAAATATATGGCAGCTCAGATTCAATGCAAATAAGTGCAAGTTAATGCATCTGGGAAACAAAAACTCAGGGGAAGAGTACACAATGGGGGTGAGATAATAACAACAACAAAAATTGAAAGAGACCTAGGAATAATTATATCAGATGACCTAAAGGTGGGCAAGCAATGTGAGAAGGCAGTAAAGAGGGCTGGGGGGATACTGGGATGCATAGGGAGAGGTATCAACAGTAGAAAACAGGAAGTTGTTATCCCTCTGTACAGACAGTTGGTGAGACCCCATCTGGAGTACTGCATGCAATTCTGGAGACCCCATCTCCGCAAAGACATAGACAGAGTGGAGGCTTTTCAGAGGAGGGCAACCAAAATGGTGTAGGGTCTGCACCAGAAGACATATGAGGAGAGACTAAAGCAGCTTAATATGTATACCCTTGAGGAAAGGAGGGAGGGGGGGACATGATAGAAACTTTCAAGTACCTCAAGGGAATTAACGAAGTACAAGAGGGTAGCATCTTTCAGAAGAAGAGATGTGCAAGAACAAGGGGGCACAATTTGAACATAGAGGGGGGATGGCTCAGAGATAATGTTAGAAAGTATTTTTTCATGGAGAGGGTTGTGGATTTTATTTATTTAAGAGTTTAACCAGGCAGCCTTACTGAGCGGAGAACCACTTATTTCCAGATGCGACCTGGGGGAAATAGGGGTACAAGGTAACATAGGATGATTTTACATACAATACAGGTTTACATACAGGAGGCAGTATAGCGCAGTGGGCTAAGGCTCTGAGCTGCAAATCTGGTGACATCCAGCAGACCAGATCTGGGTTTGAATCCCACAGCTTCCACTTGCATACTGTGTGACCCTGAACAAGTCACTTAACCTCCTTGTGCTCCCAGGTCGCTCCTGTAAAAAAGCTTTCAGCTTAGTGTGCTATACCTGGTTAAAAAACAACTAAATAAATAAAATGATGTGCAGAATATACAACAAGAGAGCAAAAACACTAATAACATTTGAGTTCCCTAGGTTTTTACATATTGTACAAATATACAACAAAGAGATCAGAACACATGGAACAGCCTTCCTGAGGAGGTTGTGGAGTCAGGGACAGCGGGAGAATTCAAGAATGCATGAGACAGGCATAAGGCAATTTTAGTGGGGGGTCGGAGGAAGTAAGCTGTTGACTAACTAGAATCTACAGCTTATCCATCAGGTAGGGATACGGGCAGACCAGGTGGGCCAAGCGTTCCTTATCTGCCGTCAAATTCTATGTTTTTATGACAGCCCCACAGAGATGATTGTGATTGGGTACTCCCTGATTGCAGCAGTCAAGTTTCTTTGAGCATAGTGACATGCTCATTAACTGCCATTTCTGAAGCAATGTGTTTCTTGTGTGTGCGTACAAGCAAACACAGTTAGTGGAGGATCTCACAGATGCTGCTTGACCCACCATAAAAAACGAATCTGCAGTGGTAAAAACCAGATGACTGAATGTAGACCTAGAAAACCAAATAATTGTGTCAAAAACTGAGTAGGCAGTAACCTTAGGATAGCTGCACTTTATTTCTTTAATGATTCTGGTAAGTAGCATGGCAATATGGCATTTTGCCTGTGTGGACTGCAGATTCCAGTCAGGTAACTACTGAGGAGTAAATCAGCACAGCAGTGACATCTGGTGGCTGTTTTATTATTTGCTCTAAACATCTCTCTTAGAACCGTCTCTGCCTTAAAACTGTCACCATTTATTCCTGCAGGTTGTTTCCTCTTTTGTCAGTGAATCCCACATTGCTTTCTTCAGAATAAACATGCACCTGTGGAAGAGCAGAACCTACTAACCCTGAGGCATGTTTTTGATGGATTACTTCCTAATAAGGCATAACAAAAAGCAAACAATGAAACAAAGGCAGCAAATCTAGATTGAAAGTGCATTGCATTAAATAACAATTAACATCAGACTAATTCTGGAAGCAGTAGAAACAGTGCAGGTACTGGACTTACCTTCTGAGTGAGACTAGGTCAGAAAGTGTGGCTGTAATGGGGGGTGGAGGGTTCAGGAGTAAGATTCTCCTAGTTTACTGCCTTCCAGCTTATCTTCATTCAGACTTCTTCAGATGAATGTTTTGTGAATTTTTGGCAGGTGTATACAAGTCAAATAAATAATTTTTGGGGCAACATTACATATGAAACCAGTTTGTACAACACTTAGCCATCGCATAACAGGAAGCCTTTTCCATGTGTGGCACAGTCCCTAATTAATAGGCACACAATTTCTGGAACCAGTAGCCCCTTCACTCATTTTTCTTCAGAATAATCTTTTGTGAGTTTTTGGCAAAGACTGAATAAATAATTTAGGTGGGAGGGGGGCAACATTGCCAATGAAACCAGTGTGTACAACACTTATCCATGGCATAAGCCTTGCCCAATGTCCATGTGTGGCACAGTCCCAATGGACACAGAACTTTTGGAATAAAAGCACCTAGCACCTGGGAAACAAAAGCCCAGGAGAAGAGTACATAATGTGAGGAGATATACTAACAACAACAAAAAATGGAAAGGGACCTGGGAGTAGTCATATCAAATGACTAAGAGGTAGGCAAGCAATGTGAAAAGGCAGTAAGGAGGGCTGGGGGAATACTGGGAAGCATAGGGAGAGGCATCACCAGTAGAAAACAGGAAGTTGTTATCCCCCTGTACAGACAGTTGGTGAAACCCCATCTGGAGTACTGCATGCAGTTCTGGAGACCCAATCTCCACAAGGACATAGACAGGATGGAGACAGTCCAGAGGAGGGCAACTAAAATGGTGCAGGGCTTGCATCAGAAGCCATGCGAAGAGAGACTAAATGAGCTTAATATGTATACCCTCGAGGAAAGGAGGGAGAGGGGAACATGATACAAACATTTAAGTACCTCAGGGGAATCAACAAAGTCCAAGAGGGTAGCATCTTTCAGAAAAAGAGATGTGCAAGAACAAGAGGGCACAATCTGAAGACAGAGGGGGGACAGCTCAGAGGTAATATGAGGAAGTATTTTTTCATGGAGAGGGTGGTGGATGCATGGAACAGCCTTCCTGGGGAGGTTGTGGAGTCAAAAACAGTGGGGGAATTCAAGAATGCATGGGACAGACATAAATCAATTATAGTGGGGGATAGGAAGAAGTAGGCTGTTGGTAAATTAGGATCAGCTGCTTATCCAATAGGTAGGGAAATGGGCAGACTGGGTGGGCCAAGCGGTCCTTATCTGCCATCAAAGTCTATGTTTCTATGGAACCTGTAGCATATGCTGTGAGATTCTGTACTGATATTTTGTCGACATAAACAGACCTCACAATTAGTCATTTTATTTTGAGCATTGTTAGCCACGTACTCTTGTGTACTACTAGCATTGTCCATGTTTGGCACTGACCAATCAGCAATCTTTGGAACAGTACCCTTCAATGTGGCCCACTGCATCATGCTGAAGTTTTGGGTGCTTCATCAGCACAGTGCATTATGTTATTTCATATTATCCCATTTCCGAAAGCTTTTTAATGGTCGAACCAGTGTGAAAATGTCCACCGTTAACAGAACTTTGGCAAACTTTACACAGTTCGACGGTCAAAGTTTGCATGGTCGAACTTTGGGAGGTTTGCACAGCCATACTGGGAAAGAGCCTGTATTTTGAAGTGGAATAAGTAGACTTCTGTCATGCACATGCACTGGAAAAGTAACTGTGTTTTGCACCAGGACAAGAAGACTTCCATTAGTCAATCAATCAATCAATCAATCAAAATCTTTATTTATTCAGGCGAACATCATTGAGCAAAGCTCATTTACAAGATGGACCTGAGTGGTCATACAAATGAGGATACAAGTATTATTACATAGACAAGAATAGAATAAATAGCAATACAATGGCATGAAATGATTATATACAACAATTTACATATATACAAGTAACAGTAGAACCATTTAGCCTGTAGGAAAAAAGGGGACAAAGGGTATAGCAGGCATAAAATATAAATTATATGGTCTAACTAGTTTTATGAGAATATAATAGGTGATTCGGAAGAAAGAAATTGAATTAATATAATGGATGGAAAAGGAAGGTGGGTCAGATAGGTAGGGGATTAGGTTTTATAAAAGCAATTGCAGAGCTCTGGAAAAGGGCGGAGAACAATCTTTTGAAGGATGCCAGAGGTAGTAGGCTATCTAGCTTCATGGATTTTTGGAGAGGTTCCATGCAACTGCTAAGGAATAGCTGAAAGCAGCCCTCCCATACCGGTGCAGGCATTGGGGACCTTTAATATGATGAGTTTACTGATCCTTAAGGTGTATGGCCTAGTTGTATTTGGGTAAAGCAATCAGTGATATAGGTCGGTAGTTTGCCTGTTAACGCTTTGAATATCCAGATAACAGCATTCCTATTTCTTCTGTGTTGCAATGATGTCCAGTTGACTGCCATAAAGGGAGCAATGATGGGTGCTGGAGGGAAGGTCAGTAATAAATCTTATGGACCTGTGATACAGGGTGTCCAGTTTATGTAAGAGATGACTTGAACAATGGCAGTAGAGAAAATCAGCATAATCAATGAGGGATAGGAATGAGGCCTGAATTAACCTTTTTTTGGAATCACTGTTTAGGTAATGTTTTATTCTAAAAAATAGTCCGAGCCTCTGTCTTAGCTTTTTAAGTAGCTCTTCAATATGGACAGAATAGTCAAGCCTGTAATCTATCCAGACTCCATCAGACTCAGAATCCAGACATGTGCTAGGAAAGTACTTGAGATTTGCAGTGCAACAAGCAGATTTACAGTACGCCAGTCGTGTCCTAGGAAAGTATATCAGTTTTGAAGTGGGGCAAGTCGATTTATGTTAGTCCCCATATTCTGGGAAGCACTTCAGTTTTGCAGTGCTGCAAGAAGGTTTATGTCAGTCACATGAACTGGGAAGTACTTAAGGGCTGCAATGGAACAAGTAGATTTACATCAGCCATGTGTACTGGGAAAATATTTGAGGTTTGCAGGGGAACAAATATATTCATGTCACTCATGTGTACTGGGAAATTATTTGAGGTATGCAGGGGGATAAGTATATTTATGTCAGTCAGGTGTACTGGGAAATTATTTGACGTTTGCGGGGGGATAAGTATATTTATGTCAGTCAGGTGTACTGGGAAAGTATCTGAGGTTTGCAGGGGGATAAGTATATTTATATCAGTCAGGTGTACTGGGAAATTATTTGAGGTTTGCGGGGGGATAAGTATATTTATATCAGTCAGGTGTACTGGGAAAGTATCTGAGGTTTGCAGGGGGATAAGTATATTTATATCAGTCAGGTGTACTGGGAAAGTATTTGAGGTTTGCAGGGGGATAAGTATATTTACATTTATTTACTATTTATTTATGTTTTACTCTCAAATGGGGATGGAAAGAGGATCTCTGATCTTGAAGTGGGTAGCCATCTGGGAACAAGTGACCACCAAACAGTGTGGCTCACGATAAACTTAGCTGTAGAGTCGCACAAAAGTGAAAGTACTGGATTTCAGGAGGGCTGATTTTGTCAAAATGGGAGAGTGCCTCAGAAAAGCACTAGCAAACAGGCAAGAAGGTGGGGTGGAGCAACAATGGGGAAACATCAAAAGCAACAAGTCTTTGTGTGAAGCAAATAAACAAATCAAAATGAAAGAAAAAAACCACTATGGTTCTCAAAAGAAGTGGCGGGGAAGGTAGGGAAAAAAGATAGCATTCAGGAAGTATAAGGAAACACAGAAGGAGCAGGGCAGAGAACTGTACCAGTTAAAGCAGAAGGAAGCAGGTAAGGCAGTCAGAATAGCAAAGGCCCAAACCGAGGAAAAGATAGCCAACTCGGTTAAGAAGGGGGATAAAACCTTTTATAGGTAAGTTAGGGAGCAAAGAAAGACTAAGGCAGGGATACTGAGGCTGAACAAAGAGGAAGGTGGTTGGGCAGAGAGCGACAGTGAAAAAGCAGGAATACTGAACGAATACTTCTGCTCAGTATTCACAATGGAAAAGCAGGGGGAAATACCTAATCCGGTCAATAGAAGCACTCTGGATAGGGGGTTGGTATTAGTCCTTTCACAGAAGAAAGGGTTCTGAAAGAACTCTTAAAACTGATGGTGGATAAAGCAATGGGGCCTGATGGGATTCACCCCAGAATTTTAAAAGAACTAAGGGAAGAACTAGTAACACCATTGACTACCCTTTTAATAAATCATGGGAGGATGGGGTGGTACCCGAGGACTGGAGGAGTTGGATCTGATTCCCTTCACAAAAGTGGGAGCAAGACAGAGGCAGAAAACTACAGACCTGTCAGTTTGACCTCAGTGGTAGGAAAAATGATGGAATCACTTCTGAAGTAAATAATTGTTGGTACCTAGGGGCCAGTGGGGCTGGGACCCAAGGCAGCATGGATTCTGCAGGGAAGGTGGTGTCAGACAAATCTAATTGATTTCTTTGACTGGGTGACCAAAGCAGTAGACCAGGGAGGGGCTGTGGACATGGCCTACCTAGACTTTAGCAAGGCATTTGACACAGTCCCACAGAAGATTAATAAACAAATTAGCCAGCCTGGGAGTGGGTCCTAGGGTGGTAGCCTGGGTAAAACACTGGTTGGACAACAGGACACAACAGGTAATAGTAAATGGAGTCCACAGTGAAGAAAGGAGGGTTACTAGTGGGGTACTGCAGGGTTCAGTACTGGGGCCAGTCCTTTTTAATGTCTTTATAAGTGACATTGCAGAGGGACTGGAAGGGAAAGTATGTCTCTTTGCAGATGACACAAAGATCTGCAACAGGGTTGATACACAAGGTGGGGTAGAAAAGATGAAAAGGGACTTGGCAAGGTTGGAGGAATGGTCAAATGTATGGCAGCTTAGATTCAATGCAAAAAAGTGCAAAGTAATGCACCTGGGAAACAAAAACCCAGGGGAAGAGTACATAATGGGGGGTGAGATACTGACAACAACAAAAATGGAAAGGGACCTGGAGGTAGTCATATCAGATGACCTAACGTTGGGCAAGCAATGTGAGAAGGCAGTAAGGAGGGCTGGGGGGATACAGGGATGCATAGGGAGAGGCATCACCAGTAGAAAACAGGAAGTTGTTGGCCCTCTGTACAGACAGTTGGTAAGACCACATCTGGAGTACTGTGTACAGTTCTGGAGACCCCACCTCCGCAAAGACATAGACAGGGTGGAGGCTGTCCAGAGGAGGGCAACCAAAATGATGCAGGGTCTGCATCAGAAGACATATGAAGAAAGACTAAAGGAACTAAAGATGTATAGCCTCGAGGAAAGGAGGGAGAGGGTGGACATGACAGAAATTTTCAAATACCTCAAGGGAACCAACAAAGTCCAAGAGGGTAGCATCTTTCAGAAAAAGAGATGTGCAAAAACAAGGGGGCACAATTTGAAGATAGAGGGGGACGGCTCAGAGGTAATGTGAGGAAGTATTTCTTCACAGAGAGGGTTATGGATACATGGAACAGCCTTCCTGAGGAGGTTGCAGAGTCAAAAACAGTGGGGGAATTCAAGAATGCATGGGACAGACATAAGGCAATTCTAGTTGGGGGTAGGAGGAAGTAGGTTGTTGGTTGACTAGGATCTGCAGCTTTTCCATTAGGTAGGGAAATGTGCAGACTAGGTGGGCCAAGCGGTCCTTATCTGCAGTCAAATTCTATGTTTCTATGTTTTTGATAACCGGGTAAGTGAACTGATTCAATGGACCATTTTCAGCCATGACCCGGATCACAGAGTGGAAACAAGAGTCAACAAAACAAAGAAGATAACATGGGTAAGATACATTGTAGTTCCGATGGGACAGCTTTTGAAGTACTTGAGAATACATGAAAGAGCAGCACAACACCATGTGATCAGGAACTCAAGACAATATATTCCATGATCAAATGCAGATAACAGTTGGTGATTGTTACAGGAGTCCAAGATGTCCAGCATGCAATAAGCTGTCTAACACAAGGTAGGCTAGCTAATGTAAAGTGATACAGTACTGTCAGAAGAAAACATTAACTTCCATTAATCATGGGAAACTAGGGTGCTTGTAGTGCTCGAGGGTTGTCAGGGAAGCTATTGCACATAGTGTCAGTGAGAAGGCAGCCCTTCTGGTTTGATTTGAAAGACAGGTGGAAGGATGATGAATGAATGGACGATGGGAGGCGGTTCCAGAGGGATGGGGCTGAGACAGAGAAGGCCTTTCTGCTCAACTCATTCAAGATACGCGGGACTTCCAGGGAGGTGACAGAGGAGTCCCTGAGATTTCTAGTGCCTACCCTTGTAGTGAGAAGTGGAGCATAGGGGCACTGCAGGTAATTCCTGGGTGTGCAGTCGACCAGGCAACCCATTACGTAGTCAAAATGGCCTTGAAGAGGGAGCCAGCCAAGAGACTGATGCATATAGAAACATAGAAACATAGATTTTGACGGCAGATAAGGACCGCTTTGGCCCACCCAGTCTGCCCATTTCCCTACCTAATGGATAAGCTGCAGATCCTAGTTAACCAGCAGCCTACTTCTTCCTACCCCCACCCCCTAGAATTGCCTTATGACTGTCCCATGCATGCTTGAATTCCACCACTGTTTTTGACTCCACAACCTCCTCCGGAAGGCCGTTCCATGCATCCACAACCCTCTCTGTGAAAAAATACTTCCTTAAGTTACCTCTGAGCCGCCTCTTCTATCTTCAAATTTAGCCCCCTTGTTCTTGCACACTCTTTTTGAAAGATGCTACCTTCTGACTTTGTTGATTCCCTTGAGGTACTTGAAAGTTTCTATCATGTCCACCTCTCCCTCCTTTCCTCGAGGCTATACATATTTAGCTCCTTAAGTCTCTCTTCATATGTCTTCCGGTGCAGACTCTGCACCATTTTAGTTGCCCTCCTCTGGACAGCTTCCATCCTGTCTATGTTCTTGCGGAGATTGGGTCTCCAGAACTGCACGCAGTACTCCAGATGGGGTCTCACCAACTGTCTGTACAGAGGATAATAACTTCCTGTTTTCTACTGGTGATGCCTCTCCCTATGCATCCCAGTATCCCCCACCCTCCTTGCTGCCCTCTCACATTGCTTGCCCACCTTTAGGTCATCTGATATGACTACCCCAGGTCCCTTTCCATTTTGTTGTTGTTAGTATCTCACCCCCATTGTGTACTCTTCCCTGGGTTTTGTTTCCAGGTGCATTACCTTGCACTTCTTAGCATTGAATCTAAGCTGCCATACATTTTACCATTCCTCTAACCTTGCCAAGTCCCTTCTCATCCTTTCCACCCCACCTTGTGCATCAACTCTGTTGCAGATCTTTGTGTCATCTGCAAGAGACATACTTTTTCTTCCAGTCCCTCTGCAATGTCACTTATAAAGACATTGAAGAGGACCGTCTAATACTGAACCCTCGGTACCCACTAGTAACCCCCATTTCTTCAGAATGGACTCCATTTACTATTACTCTCTGTGTCCTATTCTCCAGCTAATTCTTACCCAGGCTGTCATCGTGGACCACTCCCAGGCTGGCTAACTTGTATATTAATCTTTTGTGTGGGACTGTGTCAAATGCCTTGCTAAAGTCTAGGTAGGCCATGTCCATAGCCCTTCCCTGATCTACTACTTTGGTCACCCAGTCAAAGAAATCTATCAGATTTGTCTGGCATGACCTTCCCACTGTGAATCCATGCTGCCTTGGATCCTGTGCCCCTCTGGCCTCTAGATACTCAACAATTCTTTCCTTCAGAAGTGATTCCATCATTTTCCCTACCACTGAGGTTAAACTAACAGGTCTGTGATACGCAGTGGTGGGTGGTGTGAGCAGCTTGGAGGACAAAGCGACATATGGAATTATATGTGGTGCTACATCAGGAGCAAAGAGAAATGGACATGACAGAGTAGATAGGGGAACAGTAGTCTAGTAGGGGCAGGAAATTACCTTGTGCAATAGCCAGGCGAGCCTCAGAGGACAGGAAGTGCTTAAGGTGGTAAGCAGCACCTAGCTTTTGGTGAATTTTCATCACATGAGGTTTATGTGCTCATTGAACATAAGAGAGGGGTCCAGCATCACCCCCAGGTATTTGAATGTGGAGACAGTTTCAAGGGGAAAGCCTGCTGGAGTGAGCACAGTGAGGGATGTGTTGGATTTAGCGACCTTGGCGATGTATGGTTTGGAGCTGAAGAGCATGGCTTTCATTTTTTTCTCATTTACAAGTAGTTTGCTAGAGAGGAACCAGTTTTGCATGACACTATAGCTGTGTGTGAGGGTGGAGGAGATGGACTGCAGGGACTTGTTGCTGTGGTAAAGAATGAGGTCATCTGGGCAAAGTAGAGCATTGCAGTTCAGGCTAGTAGCTGGGAGCGCGTTATGAACATAGACAACAGTAGCAGACCAAGGACAGAGCCTTGGGGAACTCCAGTATGAATGGGTAGTGATGCTGAGGAGTGTTTCCCAATTAGCATGGATTGGGACCTGTTAGAAAGGTAACAGCGGAATCAACCAGCAGCATTAGGGGAGCAGCCAACGTGAGATAGGGTATTGTGGAGGAGCTTGTGATCGACTAGGTCACAAGCCTTCGACAAATCCACAAACACCGCACCTGTTGCCTTACCTGAATCCATATTCCTGAGGACATGGTCAGTGAAAAGCGCCAGGGCTGAGGAGGTACTGTGGTGTTTGCAGAAACCATGCTGTAGGGGACATAGGAGGTTGTATTTGTGTAGGTATTCTGACAGTTGGTAGTGTACGATTTTTCCATCATCTTACTAAAATGTGGGAGGAGGGAGATGGGCCTGTAGTTTTCGGGGGCAAGGGGATTGCCTGATATATAAATTGGCATGACAACTGCATGTCTCCAGGAGTTGGGAACCATTGCTGATGTGAGGGCAAGGTTAAATATGTGGGTTAGAGGTCTGACAAGAGCTGGGGAGATGATCTTCAGGAAGGAGGGGTATAGCCTATCGCTGCCCGGGCTCCCTCTGTTAGACAGTGTCTTCAACAGCTTAGTGGTGACATTATGACTAATGGTCCTAAAATAGAAGGAAGGAGTGGAAGTAGCACTTGCTGAGGAGCTGGAGTAAGCACCATAGGTGCCACTATCATGTCCAGTAGTGGCTTTTGGGGGGGGAGCTTGCTTAGTTACACACTTAGGTCCATAAACATAGAGTTAAAGATATCGGCGATCTCAGTCGGGTCATCAGTTAGGCCGTTGGGGGATAAAAGTTGCATAATTCTCTTATTTGATTTGGGATTTATGATGGAGCCTATAGGGGGCCCAGAAGCAGTGGAGATTTCCGAAGGAGCTTTTTTGCATGTTAGTGAAATAAGTGCATTTCAGCATCTTGATTTGCTTTATTACAAGTGTTATGCAGGTGCCTATAAGCATCCCAGAGTTGTGGAGATGGCGAGGATTTGGAGGCCCTCCATTTGGAGTCCTTAACTTTCATTAGACCCAGTAGCTCTTTAGATAGCCATTTGGTACAGCCCCCTCTGACCCTCCTGGTGGTAATGGGGAAGTGTTTGTCTTGTAGCCTCTGAAGAACATCAGTATGGACAGTAACTGCGGAGGAGACATTGTTAAGGAGGTAGAGAGCAGACCAGTTTATGCCCTTGGCATCATCCAGGGCAGCATTAAGGATTGATTGTTAAACTTCCTGGTGGACAGGAGTTTATAAGGTGGGCGACTGGCCTTTGTGGTCAACACGATATAGGTGGGGGCGTGGTCACTGATTGAATCCACAATTGTGCCTGCCTAGAGAACTAGATCAGCCCAGTTTGTAATAATCCAGACTAGGGTAGTATGGTTTAGGGAGTGGTGGTTAAGCCCTCTATTGTTAAGCCCTCTGCTAAGTAATGTGAATTTAGGAGCAGCTCCAGCCAAGCAGAGTAAAATCCTACAAACACTAAAAACACTAGGCAGCTGCAAACCCTGCAATTGAATGAATTTTAGAGTATCCCCAGATGAGCAGTTTAACCCTTAAGTTACTAGCTTAAAGTTCAGGTAGAGAATACCTAAAGTTCAGGTACAGAATACCAAAAGTTCAGGTACAGAATACCTAAATCAGCTTAAAAAAGCAGATGCAGCCCACAAAATATAAACTATCTTCAATCCTCTGTCAACAGAAATTTTAAGCAACATAGAGCAACTTTAGTCCATTAAAGTTAACAAATCAAATTAGGAAGAGAGGTCTTCAGCAGTCCGCAGCCTTGGCGCCAAAATTTAAATTCGAGCAAGGAGACAGACACAACCGCCGGCAAGCAGGAGCCTCAGTCATTACCTGCAGACAGAGTCCAGCAGCTCTGGGGGAGGGCAGGCAGTCCAGATTGCGGCAGTCCTCACGACCGCACCAAGCTGCAAATGGAGTCCAGCAGCTCTGGCCAGTCCAAATTTCAGCAACCCTCACAACCACACCAATCTGCAGATGGAGTCCAGCAGCTCTGGGAGAGGGCAGGCAGTTCAAATTTCGGCAGTCCTCATGACTGCACCGAGCTGCATATGGAGTCCAGCAGCTCTGGGGGAGGGCAGACAGTCCAGATTTCGTCAGTCCTCATGACCGCACCAAGCTGCAAATGGAGTTCAGCAGCTCTGGAGGAGGGCAGGCAGTCCAAATTTTGGCAGCCCTCACGATCATACTGAACTGCAGACGGAGTCCAGCAGCTCTGGGGAGGGCAGGCAGTCCAAATTTCAGCAACCCTCATGACCACATCAATCTGCAGATGGAGTCCAGCAGCTCTGGGGAAGGGCAGGTAGTCCAAATTTTGGCAGCCCTCACGATCACACTGAGCTGCAGACAGAGTCAAGCAGCTCTGGGGAGGGCAGGCAGTCCAAATTCTTACTGGAAAAGTACTGGAGTTTTGCAGTGGAACAAGTAAATATGTTTGTTTATTATACTTATTAAAGGCACTCCACCAAAGCTTGGAGTGCCTGTACAATAAAACATTTAATAGTACAAGTCATAAATAGAACATCCATAAAACAAGACATACAAACATACATACATACATACAAACATACATACATACATGCAAACATACATGCATACATACTTACATACAAACAAACATACATACATTCAGTCATCCTACATCAGTCATGTGTACTGGGAAAGTACTTGAGGTTTGCAGTGGGGCAAGTAGATTTATGTCAGTCACATGTACAGGGTAGCACTTCAGCTTTGCTAGGCTACAAGTAGATGTACATCAGTCATGTGTACTGGAAGAGTACAGTACTTGTGTTCTGCAGTGGGGCAAACAGTTTTACATCAGGCATGTGTACTGGAAAAGTACTGGAGTTTTGCAGTGGAACAAGTAAATAAGTTTGTTTTTATACTTATTAAAGGCACTCCACCAAAGCTTGGAGTGCCTGTACAATAAAACATTTAATAGTACAAGTCATAAATAGAACATCCATAAAACAAGACATACAAACATACATACATACATACAGTCATACATACATACATACAAACATACCAACATACATACATACAGTCATACATACATACAAACATACATACAAACATACATACACACACACATACATGCATACAGTCATACAAACATACATACACACATACAAACATACATACACACATACATACAAACATACAGTCATACAAACATACATACATACAAACATACATACAAACATGCATTCATACATACATACATACACACAAACATGCATACATACATACATTCAGTCATCCTACATCAGTCATGTGTACTGGGAAAGTACTTGAGGTTTGCAGTGGGGCAAGTAGATTTATGTCAGTCACATGTACAGGGTAGCACTTCAGCTTTGCTAGGCTACAAGTAGATGTACATCAGTCATGTGTACTGGAAGAGTACAGTACTTGTGTTCTGCAGTGGGACACATACTTTTACATCAGGCATGTGTACTGGAAAAGTACTGGAGTTTTGCAGTGGAACAAGTAAATAAGTTTGTTTTATTTATTTTATTTTTTTTATTTATTTGTGAAATCAGTTTATAACCTTTGAGCCAGAGGCTCGTTTCCAAAGGTACCTCATCACATTAAAGACGTACATAGAGTTTTAGGTTACATAGCACAGGTTTGCTAAAAATAGGCGTTCATCAGAGGTGCCACGTCACACTGAGGTCAGACAAAATACATTTAGGTTACAGGATACAAGTAATTGAGACAGGTGTTACACAAGTTGGTATCAAAAATTGAGCAATCTAATTGACATACCATAAAACAGCAGGCACTCGCCAGGTTAGACATAGAATGCGGTGTGCCGGGAAGAGGTGGTGGGGTGGGCTAGGTGGAGAGCGGCCCGGTGGGCATTGTCATGAGAAGTCGAGGTGGAGGCTGCCTTCAGAGACAGGAGCAGCTACGAGTGTTGATGAGTTGGTTTCGAAGGGTGGTTTTGAACTTGGAGATGGATAAGTTTATTATACTTATTAAAGGCACTCCACCAAAGCTTGAAATGCCTGTACAATAAAACATTTAATAGTACAAGTCATAAATAGAACATCCATAAAACAAGACATACAAACACACATACATACATACAGTCATACATACATACAAACATACCAACATACATACATACAGTCATACATACATACAAACATACATTCATACATACAAACATACATTCATACATACAAACATACATACATACAAACATACATACATACATACGTTCAGTCATCCTACAGTTCAATACTACACAAGTTTCACAGAACGAGTAATGCAGAACTGCTCCACTAACTACTCAAAGGCTAGCTGGAGAAGGTAACATTTAAGTTTGTTTTGAAAGACTGTGCTTAACTAGCAGTGTAGACGCCCTCAGTTAACACCTTCAAGAATGTTGGGGTGGGTGGCCACTGAGAAAGTTCAACCACCAGCGTGTGGATAACGTGAGAAGTATGGAGGTCACTGAGGTATTGGGAGCCCAGTCCATTCATGGCTTTACATGTCACTAAAAACTCACAGAAATCAGTGTGCCACCTAGTCACATGTGTTAGAAAAGTACTTGAATGTTGCAGTGCAACTGGTTTATGTACATTCTGTCATGTGTACTGGGAGAGCACTTATGTTTTGCAGTGGGACAAGTGAATAAGTCACTCATGTGTATTGAGAAAGCACTTGAGTTTTGCAGTGGGACAAGAAAACTTATGCCAGTCATCTGTACTGGGAGTATTGCAGTGGGACAAGCAGCATTACAAAAGACACTTGTATGGGAGGAGTATTTGAGTTTTGCAGTGGGACAAGCAGCATTACAAAAGACACTTGTATGGGAGGAGTATTTGAGTTTTGCAGTGGGACAAGTAGCATTACAAAAGACACTTGTATGGGAGGAGTATTTGAGTTTTGCAGTGGGACAAGTAGCATTACAAAAAACACTTGTATGGGAGGAGTATTTGAGTTTTGCAGTGGGACAAGTAGCATTACAAAAGACACTTGTATGGGGGAAGTATTTGAGTTTTGCAGTGGGACAAGTAGATTTACATCTGCTAGTTTACTGGGAAAGTACTTTAGTTTGGCAGTGCGACCCATAGATTTACACCCATTCATGTATACGGGGAAAATGCTTGTGCTTTGCAGTGGGACACATAGATTTATGCCTGTAATGTGTAGTGGGAATGTACTTGTGTTTTTACAGTGGGAAGAGTAGAGTTACACCTGTCACGTGTGCTGGGAATGTAGTTAAATATTGTTAAGTTTTCTGTCCCTGGTTGTTGAGTTGCTATTGATTCTAAGGATCATTAATGAAAATTATTTTATTTTATTGAATTTTGTTGATCCAGTAGGCCCACTGAGACTAGAAGTCCCCTTTTCAGGGATGACTGGGGGATACGGATGGTAACCAACTGAGACTGAACCAGGTTAAGCTGTTGGTGGCATTTTTAGTGAATGGGGGAAATTTGGCAAGGACACCGGGGAAATTCCCTTACTCTTTTCCGAGAAGTGCCATGGGATCTTTAACGTCCACCTGAGCAACCACCAGAACAGGCAGATGGGACTTCGATTTAATGTCTCATCCGAAAGACGGCACCTCAGGAGTGTAGCACCCCCCTTCATGCTGCACTACAGTGTCAGTATTAGGATTTAACCCAAGTGTCTGGTGTGGGGATAGAACCCATAGCCTTCTGATCTTCCAGCCTCAGAGGCGAGTGTGTAACCTGCTGAGCCACTAACACTGACAATGACAAAATGGTGTCAATTAGGGGTGTGCAAATACCTTAATTTGAATATTTCTGCTGAGTATTCTTCTTCGGGGTCCAAATGCTCAGTTATTCAGTATCTGTACTCAGCCTTGGTTAAATACACTTTTTCCCTCTCCCCAGGTAGACATCAACCACATACACCCTCCTCTGTCCTCCATTCTCCCATAATACAGTCTCAGTAAAAGTCTAAAAACATGAGTCTACACTGTAGCTGGCACAGTGTCTTTAAAAGGTGTGACCGCTCCCTAGCCCAACTTGTTCCCAGCACAAAAATGTTATATATTGTATGTCAAGATGTCCCCAGACACTCTATACATGACTGGAAGTGCAATAATAAATCCTAAATTCCCAACTAGTCAGTGGATCCCCCAAAGCCGGCATGTGCTCTACATTTGAATCTGTCAGCTGATGATGGTATTTTCTAACATGCTGAAAAGGCAGAGCGGTCTCTCCAGCTGCTTCATTCAATGATGCTACTTAGATGTGATCAGTCTGTTTACCATCATTGAATGTTAAGGCCGCACTACCATCCCACCTGGCACATTAAAGACTGATGCTTGCTGACAACTTCAGACTTAGAGTACATGCCTAGCAAGGGGTACACTGACTAGCCAGGACTTTAGGATTTTCTACTGCAGCCCCAATTATGGATCAGGGGTCAGGACACAGATAATACATGGGGCCAGAGGCAAATCTGGCCAGGAAGATGGGGTCTCTTTTAAAGATGCAGTTGGGAGCAGGCACTGTGCCAATTCCCTGAACTCTTCATTTTTTAGCTTTTCCCTGTGAGAGTACTCTGGGTGGATGGAGTTTCGAGAAGGGGGTGGGGTGGCAGACCCCTGAGGGAGGAGGCTGGTGACCATGGGACTGGTCAGGCCACCAAGGAAGGGCTAGACAGATTTATTTTTAAAATATCTTTTACTTTTTTTCCATGAATGCCAATACCTTAACTAGTGTAGAAACAGTGCCAGTATTCACTGTTTGGTGTCCAATAACAAATCAGGCATTATTCATTGTATTCAGGACAATTATTTAGCTGAGTGCATGGCCCTTACAATACAATGCAATGCTATAAAACACAATGCACAGAAGGATGATTAATATCCTATTGTGTCTGTCCTCACTAGTGAGTGTATCCTGCAGTCCCTTTAGCGTTTATGAAAATATCGAGGCTGAATATAAAGGCACTATGCTTTCTACAGTGACACCTCAAGTGGCAAACCATTCTACAGCCTGACCACCCTTTCACTAAAAAAATGCTTCCTCACAACTGTATCCTGATGCATCTATTTTGTATTCATGCCCTCTAGTTCTGTCATCATTAATATTTTTTTCTGAAACTTCTCCTGCCAGACTCCTATCATTCCCTTGAGTATGATAAAAACAGTCTGTTAGATCACCTCTTAGTCATAACAGATTTATCTTAGAAACAGAGCAAACATGGGGATTACTCTCATGGGTTAATAGTGTTTGGCCACAGATTATTAAGAAGTTTATTAGGACTTACTGGGGTAATACAGGCATAAGTAGACCATGAGGCCCATTGGGACTGCCTTCCCATTTCTCAGTGCATCTAACCAGAGCACATTCTTATGAATTTATTTAAACTAGCCTTAAAGATTTTTTGACAAGAGAGTCAATGTTCAGTTAATGCTCGTGATGTATCTTCTTTGTTTGGTCCATCTTTCTCACCATTAACATCCTTAGCTGTATAAGGAGCAACATGTTCCCGAAAGTGAAGCACATTTTGGCAGCACTGGTTATTAATTTTCCTGTTTTTTAGGATAATAGCATAATTCACTGCATAAAGGAAAAAACCAGGCAATCAATCACTGAAAATGCACCAGTGCAGATCCGCCCCTAAGGAAGACCCACTTCAGGGTTGAAGCGCAGGGCTTGGTCTGTTCAAGCGGCTTGCTGAAAATAAATTTTGCACTGGCGCATTTTCAGTGATTGTGTGCGCCTAGTTTTTTCTTTTATGTTTATATTTGAGTTGGCAAAACTCTACTAGAGCACCACCAGTTCCCATGAGCGCATGATATTTCCTTTTCTTGAATAATTCACTGCATCCAGGCTGTACAACCTACTGCAGTTTTGTCAGCAAAAGCATGTAGAGTTTCCAAGTTTTCCTCAAACAAGACAAACAATCTGGATAGCAACTGCTGCTGGTTTGGAATCTGTTATGAATGAAGGGGCTCCCTTGTGCCCTTACTAACCTTTCCTCTCACTAGTCTGGAATAGGTTTGAGCTAACTGTGGAGAGAGATCTCTGAGAATTAGTGTCTGTGACAGGGCCACACTTTCTGTAACCCAGAGCCACGTCCATTTTGGCTGCTATTAATTGCTGGAAAGTCATGGTTCTGACTGTAGTGTGTGGGGGGGGGTCTGGCTTCACTGAAAAGGGGAAAAATTAGAGTCCTTTAAAAAGTCATGACTTAACCTCTTTTGAAACAGTTGTTGAACCCAAATATTTTATGGCCTGTTTACAATATTCCATTTTTGGAAAGATGATACATAAGGTAGTGTTGGTACAGCCACAGAGATAATTGCAAGGTAATGACCTATGAGCAGTTCTATTCTGTTTTTTAGGGCTGACATAACATGGAACTGACACCAGTTAGAGCTAACCACAGTTTCTTAAATGCATTGCACCAAGTTCTGTTATATTTCCTGCTGCTTTAAACACTTCAGCAGCTTTATACATGCTTAGAGACAGGCTTCTGGTCAAGCATTTTCAGACTAAGTGGTTTGGTCGGTTCTTGACTTGCTCCACTTTATCTCAATAGCTGTTCTGAGTATGTAATATCCATTCCGTGGGGCTGAAAATGGTGCTGGGGGTTGCCACAGACTACAATTCTGCTTGGCATGGCCACATTGCTGTTGCTTATGGAGATTGTCGGGAGGTGCCCTGTGTGTCACCACTATGATGATGCTGGCACTTATCTGTAGCTTTCCTTGCCTTCTACATCTGTCCTTCTTGTCTCATTCTTATCAGGCCACCTGGATGAGATTCATTCCTGGATGTCTCAGAGCTGACTCTGGCTGAACCCTGACAAGCTGAAGCTAATAATGGCTGTGGGCATAGCCCAATAGATGTTTTACATTCAGAAAAGGGCTGATGTCATTGTTGCTACCAAACAACATGATGAGTGTTAAAAATAGATTCCTCCGCTGAAACCTCATTACTACGCTGCCTGTGTGTGTGTATAGGAAGCTGTAGAACACTATTTTTCCTCTGGCTTGAGGAGTTAACTGAGCTCACAGAAAGTTAACTCATTATCTTCTGGCGGTTCTGTGTCAGATTACCAATGGATAGTACAAACATCATAGAAAGCTATTGGAAGTAGAATGGGTTAAACACTTCCAGGAGCTTTCTGCATAACAAATAAGCTCTGCAGTGCACTCAGCCTCTAGGAACACTTCATTAAGCCATTTGGCACCACCATCCTAAGAGCAGTCACTCTGCTACTTTACAGGACATTCCATAGCAAAGAGTCCCAGTGATGCCTGTTTTCAAATAATACACCAACTTCATTTTCTCAGGCAGTCAGTTCTGGGCTACTGTTTATATTCTACTGAATATTCTTAACCTGCAATTTGTGACTACAGATGTTTACAACTGAATGTTAGTAACCACATTTGCTTCGCTTGCAAATAGGTAGACGTGTGTGTGCCTAATGTTTGTTTGACTTAGGTTACATATAGAATCTGATCAGTTCATAACATGCTGTATTGTGATTAAATTAATTGATAAATGGGGGATTTGGTTTCTTTCACAAATTCATTTTTCCTGACCATGGATATACTAAAACAAAAATTTCTCAACAAAATGTTTAAAAGTAAGGAATTTAGCAATAATTTAGTTGATGTGTAAAGAGTTGCTCCCTAGAAAATTACCCATTTTTTGGGGGGGGGATCTGCCAGAAGCAGAATGGGACTTCATGGATGGGTGAGTTCATGGCAGCAAAAGAGGCATGATGGCGTTAAAAGCTTATAGGTGTGGATGTAGAGGCATCAATATTTGAGCACGACTTTAGTAGAGGAATAAGTGTGACTTGGTGATGGGGTATCATCAGGAATTGAGTGAGTCTTGGTATTTTTGGCATAATGGTTTTCTGAAACTTCAGCCTTCAATGGGTTAGACTCTGCATCCATCTGTATGGTATGTCACTAAGCCACATGCAGTGGGATATGGGTAAAACCCAGATCACCAGACCCGGACAAGAGCTATAAAATCTGGACTGGGCACAGCTTGTGCAAATATTGCTGATCCACTCACTCCACATGATCTGGTCTGGCTCTTACCTATCAGTTCTGGTCCTGGCAGTTCTGTCTTCAACTGTGCCAAGGAAGGGTTGAAAAACAGACATCCAGGAGCAGACCAGAAATGTAAAAGTCATACTGAACAGTACAGCCAGCGTGCACGGACCAGCAGTATATGTACAAGTTGCACCCAGTATGGCCAGTCTGGATTTTTACAGAACTGTTGTGATTCAGGTCTGTCAGTCCAGTTCTTCATCAATTAATCAATCAGTCAATCAATCAATCAATCAATCTTTATTTAATATTGAAAGGTATGTGAGCAAAAATGCCCATTTACACAAACGTTCGGTTAAGCATAAAAAGAGAACAGAACATCAGGTCAAACAATTACATAGTAAAATACAGTACAAACAGTCTAACATAAACAGGTCTAACACAGAGAGCTTGAAGGATATACAGAAGAAAGAGGAAGCAAATAAATAACAGTGACAAATTTACAGCACAGGATATAGTTGGAGGTACAATTCAGGAACATGAACAGTTAGGTGATGCATCAAAAAGAAGAACTGTAAGTCCTGCGGCACCCAGATCCTGCATGCAGATGTGCATTCCCGCTGCATGATCTGTCTGGGCCCCAAACTCTGGGTCAAGGACTGTGCAATCTACCAATCCTTCAACCAGGCGACATGGATTAGACACCAGAAAAAGCTCAAAGCCCACTTGCTGGAGAAGTACCTAGCTTTGATGGAAAACAAGCTGCAGAATCTGCGGGAAAAATCTTCTCCAATGCCAGAACCCAAAAAGAAGAAAAAGAACAAGGAGAGGCACCGAGACTGGGACAGGTCTCCATCCACTTGGCAGCAACCACTGGGCACCATTGACACTGGAGGGGCCTCCACTTCAGTAATTACCCCTAATGCCAGGTCTCCTACAGCTCCAGTGGATCAGACCACAGTCTCCCTGCCTGCTTTACTCACGGTGCAGTCGGGGCTCTTCTTGGATGACAGAATCCCTATTGTGCTCCTTAGATCCATATCTTCTTCAGGATCTATCGCCAGCAGCCAGGTCAATAAGTCACTCCCCAGCCCCACTGAGGAGTGCATGGTCACAGCCGGTAAGTTGGACTCCAGCTCCGCTGTTGTCTGCATGACCCAGACCGATAAGTCGGATGTTAGCTCTTCTGATGTCAGCACGGCCGTGGCTGATAAGTAGCTCCCCAGTTCCTCTGGGGACTGCACAGCTGAGGGTCTCCCATCAGGTTAGTAGGATACCCTTGATATTGAGTTGAGTCAGCTGCTGGGCATGCAATAACCTTTAGAGGGTTCCTTGCTCCCACTGACCCAACCAGACCCTCCAGGCTTGCCTGAAGATCAAGAGCCAGAGGTGGGCACTAATCTGGAGGTTCTTGTTTCTTCGCTGGGTCATTATTTTCCTGGTGGGCCTATTGTTAATCCATCTGGGGAGCTTCTGTCAGCACATCCTCAACCCAAGCCCTCTTGGACAACCAGTTTCCACCATCTGGGACTCTGGCTTCCCAGATGACGGCAGGTCTTCTGTTGGGTTCTACTCACACCCTAACCCCAAGTGACCCTTTGCCAGGTGACCCTTCGCCAGGTCATGGTATGTCTAGCACTCCAGCCATTCCTCAAACACTGGACAGCCTTCCATCAGGCTCCCAGGCACCAAATCTTCTGGTGCTGGACGCTTCTGTGCCTGATCCAGTGCCAGCCCCTTCGTATGTCCCTATGGGGCTGATGCCTGGTCCTTCTGGACCTCCTGCTGGGCCTTTGGCCCCACCTCCTTCCAGGCCTTCAGTTCTGCCTCTGGCTGGACCTATGGGCAATGTTCCAGGCTATCCTCCCCCACAATACCCAATGTATCTTTGCCGGCGTATCCAACGCCTGGTTATCAACCCCATTATGTACCAGACGCTGGGCTATGTCTAATCAAGGGTATGCTCCTTCTGGCTTTCCCCTGCTGCTATCAGGCTCATGGATGCTCTCAATATCAGATGCTGGGCTATCCATTATATCAGCCTCCTTCTTCTCAGCCTTAGCCTCTGCTTCCACTGCAGCCTCAGGCTGATATTCAGGCAGTGTTTCAGACCCTGATTCCGAAGGCCAGAACTCAACTAGCCTCGGAGCTTGACCGTCGGAAACCAGAGGCAGCCTCTTCTCCCGCCTCCTTTCTGACCCCCAGATCAGCCTCTCTTGTGGATTCCCACCTTTCTGGAGAAGGTTCCTCAAGACACCAGGTCAGGGATAAAACCCAGGACACTCCTCTAAAAAGGGTTCAGACCCTCAGCAGACACTCTTCGGACTCTGACTCAGACTCATCCTCCAGCTCTGGTATGCATACACCTATAGAGCCTCAGCCTAAGTAGCCCACAAAGTCCCTTCTGGAGGACCCTTCCTTTGCAGAACTCCTCATAACTATACAAAATGCCTGTGGCTGAGCTATCCAGGAACAGGATCCAAAGCAGAAAAGGCTTGTGGAGCATCTAGACATGATTCACACAGCTCCTATGCCCATCCTGCCTTAGGACTGGGCCCCATGAAGACCTGAAGTCCACTGTCTGGCAACAGTCTTCCTCCATTCTGGCTGTTTCAAAAAAGGCTGACAGGATGTACCACCCCCCAGATGGGGTCACACACCTTATTGGCCATCCTAATGCAGACTCGGTTGTTATCACGGCTGCCCACAACTGGTCCGCTAAACCTAAACATTTGAGCATGTCTCCACCTGATAAGGAGTCTAAGCAGCTGAACAACTTCAGTTGCAAAATCCATTCCTCCTCCACTTGTACCCTCAGGTCCCCTTAATTATGAGTCTCATATGGTTTCCTACCAGAAATCTTTCCTGGCATCACTCAGGTCCAAGCTGGAAGCTATCCAGGACCAGGAGCTTAAGGCAGAGATTGCCAAGACAGCGAGAATGGCTAAAATCTCCTGTTGTCATGCCCTCCTGGCCACTTATGACACAATAGACTCAGTTGTTCACAGCACAGCCACTGCTGTCTGAATTAGGTGACATTCATGGCTCAGGATTGTTGCCCTGGCACAAGATGTCCAGACCTCCATCCTGGATGCTCCTTTCAGAGGATCCATGTTATTCGGAGGTGACACCAAGGATATCGTCACCGAATTGCAGGACTGTGGTAAATCCATCTGCGACAGCTGCTTCATGTACCGAGGGGGTTACAAAGGCAAACAGCCTTTTAGTCGGCAACAGAGATGCCAGACCAAAGAAGCCCCTGCCAAATGTCAGGCCAAATGCCAGTATCCAGCACCAGGACCCCCACTCCCCCTGCCAAGTGCCAGTAGCCCTCCGGAGGAGCTACTGGCTCCCTCTCCTTGGCCTCCTGACTTGTGGGAGACCCCCTGCCTTCTCCAGATCCTCTGGGGGAACCAGTGGGGAGGGGAATATTTGCCCTCCACCTTCTGGGGTCACAGGACATAACCATGGACTCTTGAGTCCTTCAGTTAATTGCAAGAGGTCACATCATAGAATTCCTAGACAGGCCTCTGGACAACCCCCCAGGCCTCTCCCATTATCCTTCAAGGCACTTGTTATCTTAAGAAGGTACTAGGGAAAGCTAGAATCACTGTGTACTCCATGGACTTAAAGTTTGTTGCAGGGTTTTAAATAATTGATTAGCAGTTTTTTTTTCTTGGGACAATGCTAACTGTACAAAAAGTATTTATATGGGTTTTCTAGAAGTGTTATGTTTGTTAAACACAGTGAGGCAAGTGCTATGCATTTTCAAAATGTTTTAGTACTTTTATGAGCAAAACACTAATCAATTTTTGGAGTTAAATAAATCCGTGTGTTGCCCTTACCTTCGAGGAAATCCTCGAACATCTTACCAAAATAATCAACCTGTCACTCTCTCAGTCAAAGTTTCCATATCTTTGGAAATCAGCAGTGGTCACCCTGGTGCACAAGAGTGGCGACTGAGCACTGCTGTGAAATTACTGCCTGTTCTCTATTCTTCCTCGATCTCTACGACCCTGGTGCGCATCATGGCCGATCAACTCGTAGAGTATCTGGATAACTACCAACTCTAATGTCCCCAACAGCATGGGTTCAGGCATGGACATAGTACCATCACTGCACTCCTGGAGTTTACAGACTTTATCGATAACTCTCTGGAACAAGGGCTCTTGGTAGGGGCAACTTTCACAGACCTTGCCAAGGCCTTTGACACTGTCAACCATGATATCCTCATCAGACAACTCTCCTCTTTTGGTCTTTCCTCCGACACTACAAGTTGATTCTCCAGCTACTTAAGCAGCTGAATGCAGCAGGTAAAAATTGGTAACACCTTGTCCGACAGTAGGCCTGTACACTCTGGAGTCCCGCAGGGATCTAGCTTGGGTCCGTTGCTTTTTAACATCTTCCTCAATTCATCACCAGGAGCTTGCTGTGACCACACACTTCTATACGCTGATGATGCTGTACTTTTTACCAGCAACATCTCCTCACCTTTTCCAGGACCAACTTCAGTAATCCTTTACATCTGCAGAGAAGTGGTTTCGGAATAATAAGTTCATCCTTAATTATAACAAGACAAAGACAATGTTGTTTTCGGCCTCCCAAAGCAGACACAAAACCTTCCTGCTTACCATATTAATGACACTTGAAATGTCCCAAATCTGGCAGAGGCTGTCCCGGGATATGGCCCACTGGAATGATCTCAGTTTTAGATTCATTACCTTTGTACCCGGTGATTGCCCCAAATGTCCTTCATAAACCAAAGATTCTAGGAAGAGTTTGGAAAGGGTCCGACACATACAACAAGGCATCATCGGTGTAAAGCGAAACCCAGAGTTCCATGTCTCCCACCCTTATGCCCTCAAAGAACGGGGATTGCCTGAGGGCAGCCACCAACGGCTCCATACTTAAGGCAAAAAGGAGGGGAGAAGCGGGCATCCATCTAGTGCCTCAGCCTATTTTGAAAAAGGGGGAGATGACCCCATTTACCTTGACTCTTGCCCTCGGTTCCCTGTACAGGTTGTTGATCCATCCTCTGAACCTCTCTCCTATTCCAAATTTACCCAGAGTGTGGTCTAAATAGGCCCAGTCCAGATGATTAAAGGCTTTCTCCACGTCTAAGGATACTACACATTGCAGAGTCCTGATTAAAGGAGAGGACGGGCAAGAGAGGGCATTTAAGAGAAGACGAATGTTGTCATGTATATGCCTTCCAGGAATTAATCCAGTCTGGTTGGGGTGAACTAAAGTGGGGATAACCTCCTGGAGGTGGGAGCAAATGGTCTTGGCAAAGATCTTCGCATCCTGGTTCAACAAGGAAATTGGTCTGAAGCTGGCGCAGAGGGTGGGGTCCTTCCCCGGCTTTGGTAACACCGTCACTAGAGCCTCACCCCAAGAATTGGGGGTTGCCCCAAACTTCTGTGCCACATTGAAGACCTTAACAAGAAGGGGGGGGTCAGGTCAGCCGCAAAACATTTATAGAACTCGGCTGTGAAACCGTCTGAGCCGGGTGACCCGCCCATTTTATGGAATTTTATCACTGTTATACTCTCAGCCTCAGAAAACCCATCTCTAAATCCTTACCCTGCTCAGCTGACAATTTTGGCAAGTTCACCCTGTCCAGGAAGTCTTGAATCTTAGAGACGTGACCCGGTCCCCGCTCCTCGATGTATAAATCCCTGTAGAATCTTTGAAATTCTGCAACTATCTCTGTGGGTTGGGTAAGCAATGGAAGGGAGGGATCATTTGACTTAATAGAGGAGATATATCTATCAGCCTCCTGTTTGCAGAGGCATTGAGCTAGAAGTCTACCCGCTCTTTTCCCCCATTCATAATACCTTTGGCCCGTGAATTTGGGGGCGTTTTCAGTTCACCTTTGCATTAACTTATTACACTCGTCCCTAGCTGCCTTTAACTGTGGCAGGACGGACTTCTTCCTGCAGCCTTTATGTTCTAGTTCCAGTGTGGCTACCCTATCTGAGGCCTTCTTGATAGCAGCCTGGCGCTGCTTATTCTTATAAGATGAGTGGACAATTGTATGCCCCCTAATCACTGCCTTGAGCCCATCCCATACAAACTTTAAGGCCATGTCACCCCTTAAATTTTCCTGGATATAATACTTTATCACTTCTTTAGTAGAGTCCACATAAATTTTGTCATGTATGAGCCCCGGACCTGACCTCCAGTGTCCAGATCTATTCGTGGTCTCCCACTTGAGACAGGCTGAGACCATAGCAAGATGCAGAGAATGTTACAGGGTGGATTTCCATATCCCTGAAATATTGGGCCAAACTCTTTTGGGTGTAAAAGCGGTCTAACCTGGAATATGAGCCTGAGGCCACCGAGTAAAAAGTGAAATCTGACTTCAGGAGGTTTTGTAGGTGCCAGGGGTCTACCAGGCCAGCTTCAGATCTCAAGGTCTTCAGTAACCTAGAGCAGGCCCTCAGACCTCCTACCGCTGTCGGGCTCTTATCTAGACGTAGGTCCTCTACACAATTCCAATCACCGACACAGACCACTTGACCTTCCGAGAGGTCAGCAATGACTCTGAACAATGATCTGAACAATTCTCCCCTGGGAGGGGTGGGGGCATACACTGAAATAATATGGATCTGCCTTCCGCTGTACAGGCCCGATATGACCACCCACCTGCCAGAGCCATCCGCACTAGTTTTCTGGATTTGGAAAGGCAGGCCGTGGTGGATCAAAATGGCAGAGCCTGCCTTTTTGGCCTGAGGATGGGAGTCCACAAAGACAGAACCCACCCAGGTCCGTCTCAGTTTTAGATGTTCTGAACTGGATAACCTAGTCTCTTGGAGACAGGCTATGTCGTAGTTCACCAGCTTGAGTTCCAGCAAAATCCTCATCTTTTTATTGGGCTATTAATTCCTTTAACATTAATAGAACATATTTTTAGGTAAGCCATGTCATTACATGGTATCTAAGGGAAACACTGTCAAACCTTGAGATACTGAAATTATGGGTTTTTTACTTTCCACACTCCTCTCAACCATCCAACTGTATCGTCGGTCAACCTTGTTGGGAGGGGCATTAAGAACATTAAAACAGGAAACCCAGGTCCTAAATATATGAACCCGGTTGATAAGGTAACACATAAACTGGCTCCAAACCAGCTAGGAGCCAATAACATTTTAACACTAAGTAGAAGGGGTGTCTACCCCCATAGCAGCACAAGCCACCCACTAGCAAACCTGTCCCCAATGGGGCAGGAAGGAGGTGTTATCCTCCAGAGGGAAGAGCCCACTCAATCTGGGGCAAGGGGGTGGAGGTTCCTGCCTATGCAGAAATTGCCACACCTTTTCCCTCTTCTAAGTGAGGTTGCCCAAATGAGGGCCACCCTGGGTGCTTACTGAACTCAGAAACAAAAGGAATCATAACCCCATCCCACCAATTTGGGAAAGATAGAGCTACAAACCCCTCGATTACAATGTGGGTCCGGTGAGCATTCAAAGAATTCAGAAATAGCTAATTTTTGTTCATTATGTATATAGATTTCATAGATAAATCAAGCTTTAATGGACATTCGTCCTTTTGCTTGCAAATGAATAATTATTGTGACCCATATTTAATTTCAACACTCATCTCATTATCCAATCTGGTTTTAAAGATATTTACATTTTCACTGTTTATTACTTCTTGTGGAAGGTTATTCCATAGGGTAATTACCCTTTGGCTGTACCAGTATTTCCTAGATAGCGTATTCCAATTGTCAAAACGGAGTTGTTTTGGATGTCTCCTATTACTAACTCTGTCCTGATTGAATCTTAATCCAAGTTCAGTCATTAGGGTATTATCATTAATAGCCTTGTGCAACATGCACAGGCCCCTCCTTATTCGCCTGTATTGCAATGTGTATAAATTAAGATTTTTCAATCTTTGTTCATAGGATATCAATTTTAATCCTGTGATGAGTCTTGTAAATCTGTGCTGAACTGCTTCAATATTTTTAATGTCTTCCTTTCTATGTGGTGACCATACCTGAACACAGTACTCCAAATGAGGCCTAACTAGTGCTACATAGAGAGGAAGTAGTACCTCCCTGGTTCTACTACATATGTGTCTGGTGATACAATTCAGCATCTGGTTAGCTTTTTTCACCTGGTTTCTGCTGTGGGTATTGAATTTAACGTCGTAACTGATAGTTACCCCTAAATCCCTTTCACTTGTGGTTACTTTTAAGAGGTTATTATTAAGGGTATAATTATACTGTCTGTTCTTAGAACCCAAGTGCATTACCTTACATTTATTGATATTTAATTCAAATTTATTGTGTGTTGTCCAGGAGAAAATATATTTCAATATGTCCTGCAGCATGATGTTGTTTTCTAAACTGTTGACCACTGCTCCCAGTCTGCAGTTATCTGCAAATTTAGATATCCAAACATTTGGTACATCTATTTTCAGTGAGGAAATATAAATGTTAAACAAAATTGGACCCAATACAGACCCCTGGGGCACACCACTCATGACTCCAACCCAATCAGAGAAAACTCCATTCACCACCACCCTCTGCTGTCTCCCCTCCAACCAATTTGAAATCCAATGTGTAATATTTGTACTCAGATTTAAAGTTTTTAATGATTTGACCAGTTCCAAATGCGGTAGTTTGTCAAAGGCTTCAGCAAAGTTCAAAAATATAATATCAACTGAGTTTTTTGTATCAATTTCTCTGTTTACCTTTTCATAAAAACGTAATAAATTTGTTAAACATGATCTATTTTTAATAAACCCATGTTAATGTCGGTCAATATCTCCTAAAGTTGATAAATATTGTTGGATAGAATCCTTGATTATCCCTTCAAGTATTTTGTCCAATAGGGAAGTCAAACTTATTGGTCTAAAATGTTCTGGTTTGGAACTTGGACCCTGTTTATGGAGTGGCACAACAGTAGCCACTCTCCAACTTAGGGGAATTATACCAGAGTCTAAGGAAGGCTGAAATGCATTGGTCAGCGGTTTGTAAATATAGTCAGTGAGTTCTTTCAGTATCCTTGGGTGGAGATTGTCCAGACCCGGGGATTTATTGATATCCAAATTTTTTAGCCTCTCAAGAACGTTAGTTAGTTGGGTTAATCAATATTTGTCCAGGTGTGGGTACTAATTTATCCTCCATAATAGTTAAAGTAGATTTGGAACATATATATATATATATATATATATATATATATATATATATATGGGGGGACCAGCCATGACCTATAAACCATTACAACTTCAGGTCATCCTATAGCAAAGGTAGAAACAAGTACCAACATCTTAACCAAGCACTGCATAGTGGACACAGCAGTTTGATATTCCTCTGAGCGGGTCTCCCAGTCCAGAGTACTCAGAAATTAACTCAAGCTCGGGATCCCATTTCTGATCTGGTAAGAAAGGAAAAGAGTACGGGGAAATTGACTAAGCGAACCATCATGGTGTCTCAAAACTATGGCTAAGGTTTGATAATGAACCTTTCTTTAGAGGAGACCAAAGCTGAAAATAAATACGGTTTCCCAATAAAACTTTCTTTCCCCCTCCCAGCTACCCCAATCCAACCATAAAGCCTTGTGGCATTGCTTGTTTTGGCCATTTCTCAGAACCATAGTTTCTGCCCAAGTCCCCAAAGATCACTCGTGTAAGTGAACCAGTTCAAACATAACAGGGTCAAAGTACTTGCATGCTGGAGACATTCGTGGGATTCAAATGTATGGCCCCTTGCAATGTAGACTTCTCCGATGCTTCGGGTATAATTCCTCTTGAGCTGTGGTGCAGAATCAAACAACGGGGGGGGGGGAATATTATTGAGGGGACCACCTGGGCATCACCAAAACAGAAGTCTGACTCAAAACAGGAAACTTGATCCATGGGTTCCTCTTACAACTTGGGATACACTCAGGAGACCCATCCACCATGCAGGCTCTCGCTCTATAGGTGGGTAAACAACATCACTGGTAGGTGAATTTTCACCCTAAAAGTAAATCAAGATGCTGTACAAGTTAAAGGATCAGGTTTGGCTCTTTTTCTGCAGCCAGCAGGACAGATCAGCATGGAGAGGAAAAAGGGAGTCTGCTCTTGTGCCACCGGTTCTTCTCCCACCCAGGGCCACTGACCACAGGAGATCTTCAATATCGCGCTCAGCCCTGTCTTCTTTCAGATCTGGGAGTAAGATATCATTGGATTCCAGGAAGGGAACAGCATCTAGTGAAGTATCAAAGGATTTAACTCCATCCTTTCTTTCCACCCATAGCTTGGCAGGGTATCTGAGTTGAGCTTTCATGCCCTTCTCCCTCAGCTGTTTTACCACAAACAGCACTTTTTTCTTTTGGCCATCATCAAGAGCGGGAAGTCCTGATCTATGTAAACTCTGGTGCCATCTAGATTGAGGCTGCGCTTTTTCAATGCTAGCTTAAGGATCTGATCTTTAACAGGAAATTTCAAAAATGTTATGATGATAGATCTTGGGGGGGCTCCCTGTCTTGGTTTTGGAGCCACTGCCCAATGGGCTCTCTCAATATCCAGCTTGTAGTCTTCCTCGAGACCTAGCTCTTTCTTTAACCAACAGTCCATGAACTGAGTGGTGTCATCTTGCTCAGCACCTTCAGGGATGCCAAACACCCTGATATTGTTCTGGCGGACCCTGGCTTCTGCATCTTCAGCTCTCAGGGTTATTGCTTGTTCTCTACGGTGCAGATATGCCAGCGACCTGCCAAAGGCCATATGTTCCCCTTGAACTGTCTCCAACTGATTTTCAGTAGAGGAGATGCGGGCTTCAAGCTTACAGAAATCCTTCTGGATGTGGGATACTTTGCTATCTATTTTATTTAGCAGTTTTATTATTTTGCTGCTGTCCACTCATGACATTGCCAAACCCGACTCTGAGCCAGAGTCATCTTCCTCTGATCCCACCGTAAGTGAGAACCGGGATAGGGCTGGGCTTAGGCCAGAAGTCTGCTGGCACTGAGAACTCTACTGTTGTGCCCGTGAGCCCATCAAAGCCTTTTTTTTTCTGTGCATCCCATCGTCTACCAGTTTCCTGATGCTAATACAATGTTTTAGGTGGAGGATTTAGCATTACCGGCCCATGGATTACTACAGATTATTCACCCGGGTATCAGAGCTCTCAGTTAGGCATCCATGTTGGTCTCTGATGTCACTGGAAGTTGTTCTGTTTTTACTCCCTACTCCCCAGGGCCATGGCTTACACATGCGTGGAGGCGCACACACACGCCAGGATCCAGTGGCCCCTTCCGACCCTCCCCAGACTTTCTGTCGCCACCCGTACTGCCTACATGCCCACTGGACCTCCACCCGATGGAAGCAGGACTATGGACGGGTGAGCATCCACCCCTTTGGAGGGGAGAGCCATGGCTCAATCCCGCTCCAGCCTCCCCCTCACCCGAGCTGGCACCTCAGTGACCTGAGGTCATTCCCAAACCCAGGTTGCCAGTGCAGCATGAGGTAAGGTGCCAGTGCCTCAACCATCTGCACTACCAGGCCGGCACCTTTCATGGGCTTTCTACCCCTACCTAAATTATTTATTTTCCCTTCTACCTCCCTCCACCTCCTCTTGCCCCTCCATCATTCCATACCTCTTTCCTCCCTACCACCTTAATGCATCTTCATCATCACCCCACTGCCTACACCACCTCTTCCTCCCTAGTCTCCTCCATCCCTCCATTCCCCCACCCTCCTCCCCCTTTATTCCACTTTGACTACATAGATATTCTTCCCTTTCCCATCCTATCCACCCCATTCTACCCCCAACCCTGCTTGCCTTCTCACTCCCTGCACTTTCCTCCTCCCTCCCTCCCCCTGTCCCTCTCTACTGGTGTGAGACCTTCCTTCTTTCTCTGACACAGGCACAATCCAATTATTTGCCTATGTTGTTAGTTGTACAATTCTCCTTTTTAAACAAGTGTTCTCATGTTATGCTATCGTTACCTAGTGAAACGTCAGCCTTTGTTTTGACTCTGCACTCTGTACATGCTTAGATTGTGTAACTATTTTTAGAATTTATGCCTGGAGATGGTTTTCAATTGTTTCTTGCAGTATCTGTATCTGTGGAACATATCTGTATTCTTGTTTGTGTCATACCTGACGTGGAACCTATGAAAGAGCTTTCTGCTCAAAGGTGTTAATCCAAGATCTCAATAAATAAATACAAATGATAGAGAATGAGATCCAGGCTCTTCTGCAAAGTCAGCCATACAGCCCATGGCTTCAGTACAGATAAGAAGAGGGTACTACTTCCATTTCTTCCTAGTGCCCAAAAAAGATGGGCTACCTAAGGCCCATCTTGGACCTCAGAATGCTCAACCTGTATGTTGAGTACAAGAGGTTCTGCATGCTCACCATCCAGGGACTTCTACCCCAGCTCCACAAGGGCCTCTGGCTTTATGCACATCTCTGTCTTCCAGGTCCACTGCCGCTTTCTCCAGTTTGCCTTCCAGGGGGAACATTACCAGTTCAAGGCTCTCCCTTTTGGCCTATCCTTGGCACCATGGTTTTTACCAAGTGCCTAGCAGTGGTGGCTGTGGTCCTATGCCATAGAGGGATCTAATTGTGCCTGTATCTGGATGACTGGCTTCTCTCAGCCCCGTCACAGAGCAGTCTGAAGGAGTCCCTCTCCTTCACCCTGGACTTCTTTTCCAGATTTGGAATAACAGTCAATTATCCCAAGTCCCACCTTTTCCCCTCCCAGCACCTACAATTGATTTGGGGCGGTGCTGGATATGGCCCAGGGCAGGGCCTTCCTCCCATCGGACAGAGCGGAGACCCTGCATGAACAGGCCAGATTAGTGGCCAACTCATGCTGGACCACAGCCCGGTTGATCTTCCATCTTCTCAGGCTGATGGCAGCTGCAATCCCTACAGTTCCTCTAGCCAGACTGCATATGAGGGCGACCCAATGGACTCTTCATGTCCATTGGGATCAGCGGCTGGACAACCTGGACCACAGGGTCCTAGTGTCTGGGTACATGAAAAAGGATCTTCTTTGGTGGCAGGAGTTGTCCAGTCTCTCCACGGGGGTTCCTTTTCAACTCCCTGCTCCTACTATGACCCTTACAATGGATGCTTCGTGTCAAGGCTGGGGAGCCCACCTAGGAGACCATCAGACCCAGGAAAATGGTCCCAGCTGGAAGCACCTCTACACATCAGTGTGTTAGAAATGAGAGCAGTGCTGTATGCCCTTCAGGCCTTCCAGCCTCTTCTATGATCGGGGACACTCCTGGTTCAGAATGACAATATGTCTGTAATCTGGTACCTGAACAGACAAGGAGGCACTCACTCGTACCCTCTATGCCAGGAGGTGATGCAAGTGTTGTACTGGGCAGCCCAGCATGACCTCCAACTGCTGTCCACATGCCAGGTGTCAGCAACATCCTGGCAGACAGTCTCAGCTGCACCACCGTCAGAGCTCATAAGTGGGAGCTAAATCAAGAGGTGGTAGAAAGCTTTTTCGACCTGTGGGGTCAGCCAAAGATAGACCTCTTCATCTCCCCATCCAACGCAAAACTACCCAATTTTTGCTCATTCGTTCCTGGGCATGGTGTTTTCTGGCAAGACTCTTTTCTGGACACAGAGGTTCTTGTATGCATTTCCTCCCTACCCAGTGCTTCAGAGGATTCTCCTGAAGCTACAGGTGGAATGGGCTCACATGATTCTAATAGCTCCTCTTTGGCTTCATCAGATTTTGTACCCATGGCTTCAACAGCTATCGATGGAACCCCCAGTACCTCTGCCTCTCTGCCATGATCTTCTGACTCAGAAGCAGGGCAGATCAGTGCATCTGGGCCTCAAATCCCTCCACCTGCATGCGTGGCAACTGTGGACATTGCTGGTTCATGCTATGGAGTTTCTGCAGTAGTGGCCCAGTTCCTCGTAGAGGCCAGAAAGCCTTCTACCAGAACTACTTATGCTATGAAATGGAAAAGATTCTCCATTTGGGCAGCCTCCAAAGGTTGGGGCCCTTTCTCTTGCCCAGTGCCCCAGGTCATGGAGTACCTCTACATCTTTTGGATCTCGGCCTCAGCTATTCTTCTTTGAAGGTCCATCTGTCTGCTGTTTCAGCCTACCACCTTCCCATGGATGGCAAAACCATAGCTCAGTTGGAGAGTTCCAAAACCTTCCTGAAAGGAATTTTCCATCTGAAACCACTGATTTATAATCCAGTCCCCCTGTGAGACTGAACTTTTGTTTTGGAAAAACTTACTTTGCCTCCTTTTGAACCAGCAGCAAGTTGTGCTATGCACTATTTGTCTTGGAAAGCACTTTTCTTAGTTGTTATTACTCCAGCTCAAAGAATTTCAGAGCTTCAGGCCCTGATGTGTAAGAAGCCTTACTTGATTTTCCACAGAGACTGGGTGGCTCTAAATACAAACCTTAAGTTTTTACCTAAAGTGGTTTCTGAGTTTACGTTGAATCAGATAATTCAACTGCCAGTATTCTTCCTTAAGTACACTAATCAGGGGATGCTGTTCTGCACATAATGGATGTGCACAGAATTCTGCGTTACTACACTAACCGGACTAAAGATGTCCATAACGTCTGGTCAGTTGTTTGTTTCATTTGCACCCAAAAGACAGGGCACAGAAGTTTCAAAACAGTGCCTGTCTAAATGGTTGGCAAACTGCATTGTTTTCTGTTATGAGAAGTACAATAAACCTCCTCCAGGGAAGTGAAAGGGCACTCGACCAGAGGCATGGCTGCTTCTACTGTTTGTTTCAGAAACATCTCAGCCACGGACATTTGTGTGGCTGCGAATCTGCTCTGCAGTGAGCTGTATTTTATTTATTTTTATTTATTACCATATATGCTATGTTATTTTTGCCTGTGCACCCATCTGCGATGCAGAGGAATTGAACACATCACCTAATGCCGCTGGAATAGCTCTGCATTTGTGCCCCCCCCCTCATTTTATAGCTACTTGTCTTCCATTCTACTTGGTTTTATTTTTATTAACTTCGTTCCTCTCACTTAAATTATGTGTTATGTTATGTGGAATAAGTCCCATTGTTATTATCTTTTTACAAAAATTGTCAACTGTGCAGGTGCATTTGTAAAAAATGAATTAAAATAGTGAGACTTTTTGAAATGTTATTTGACTTAACCATGCTCATGCTTGTCTACCCACTTACTCAGTCTCCTACTTATTTCTGCCCTTGTATTAACTAATTCCTGTTGCTTCATATCAAGGGGTTGATGATTTTCATATTGTGTGTGCTTGGGATGGAGCAGCTATAAAAGATAAACTATGCAATACCCTCAATAACACACCTACCCCAGTTTACTTTTACCTAACACCCATTGTTAGGCATTGAACAGTAAGACCTTCCTTCAAGAGAACAATTTGTAATGAAATGTGTAAGATTTGCATTGTCATTTGGGTATATGCACTTTTATATTATATTAATTATGTGTGTGTGCTGTATAGAAATCTCTAAAAAAAAATCAATTAAACACATCAAATGTCTTCCTAAACATGTCTCAACATTGTGTTTATCTTCCACCTTGTCACAACATATAGTGTTTGCAGTTAAGGTACAGTACCTTCATGTATATAATGGCCCAGTTCTGTTGAGCTGATTGCTATAACAGTGCATAGAATAAAATGTGAAACGTATAGGCAACTGTAATACAGACATTGGCATTATTTTTAGATCTGCCCTTTCTCAATGTACCGTACTTTGATTCAGTTAGTGTATGCAATGGCAATTCATGTTTATGTTTAAACTCATGAAACACTCTTATCTAGTTAATGCATTTACAGTCGTAGTGGCTCTGCCAGATCTTGTTTTAGTGTAGTTAAGTTTTCAAGTTGTAACACAGACCTAGATATGTAACATAGATATGTGACTGAGTTGGGGAATATTTCTGACACATTCATTAGGTGGTCAGAAAGGGTTAAAAATCATCAAAATAATTTAGGTTTAAAGAAATGTCACAGGACCATGACTATGTTATGGGCTCTGTTTTGAAAGGCTGCAGTCCACTCAGGACTTACAACAGGCCCCTGTGGTGAGGAGATTACTATCTGGAAGGAAGGACAGTAACCTGCTCTGAGTACCCTCTCTCAGCGTTAGAACAGGGAAAACATGACTGGGATAACCGGTGGACAGCTCTGCCTTTTTATGTGAATGTAATGTCTGAAGTAACTCAGTTTTCTGAGGTGTATTCTTGCAGTGCTCGTATCTCGTCCCGTACAGAAGGACATCTGGTTTTGTGTGGGTTCTAGCAAATCCTCAATTTCCCATAAGGAAGATGCAATTTAGCGCCAGACCGTTTAGTTCTTTTAGTACTAAAGGGGCTTCTGGGACGAAGAGCCAACCTTGGTGAGTGACAGGGATGGCTGATGATGGAAAAGGTGGGCGGATCCCTTAAGAGGGTTAGCCTAGCAACACAGCTCAGGGCCCCTCCAAATTCAGCTTGGAAGCAGAACATATCAGATGTCCACTGTGAGAAAAGAGAACATGCTATGTCTTCTGACTCTTAAGCCTTAGTGGCAACTTGGTTATTAAAGGAAATAAAAATGATGTTGTGATGTTCTTAATGATTAAATAAATCATATATACCAATCAATGGCCTCTGTATGTCTTTTTTTTAGGGCTGCAATGGATGTAGCCCTGCAGATCTCTTGTTATAGAAAAAGGACTCAGCACATTCTCTCCAACTGAACAACATGCTGGAGTTGTAACACAGTTATTACCACATCTATGAAGCTTTCCACTCATTGTCTCCCTTAGCAGTCTCACTGCACTATTTTGTTTCTCTGTTGGCAGTCATGGTGGAACACAGCACACTCTGCCGTGTCCAAGATGGGAGCAATCTTGGACATGACGGAGTGTGCCGTGTTCCGCCGTGACTGCTGATTTTGTATTTTTATTTTTATTATAAATATTCCCCCACCCGACCCTCCCTCCCTCTCAGCACCCTCCACTCCACCCCACAAACATAACAATGACACTTGGGGTGCCTAACCCCAGTGTCGTGATTATGTTCCCCATGCTGGTCCTTTTTTCTGTTGTTTATATATATTTTCTTCCCCCATCTGATCCTCCCTCTCAGCATCCACCCCCCCAGAAACATAACAATGACACTGGGGGTGCCCAATCCCCCACTGTCATAATTATGAATCCTTGATCATTTTTTATTTGGTTACCTGTAAAAAGAAGACCATCCACTGATGTTTTTTGTGGCTGTTCCTGACCCCCCCCCAGTGATCCTCCCACTCAGTACCCACCACCCTGTACCCCCCCAAGCCCTCACTTACCCATCAGGGGTCCAATGTTATAATTCTTCTCTGGACTGCAGACACGTCTGCAGTCTTCAAAGCCGGACCATGAATTGAAGAAACAGGTATGCGGTTAAATGTATTTCAATGGTGTTTTGAACTTAGCAACATAACTTGGCCATTTTTGCATATTTGTGGCCCAAATATTCAACATGCCTTCTTTGGGACCCCACCTCATGAACACTTGCACTCACATTAGGCAAATCTGTCCCAAAAGGTGATTTTTGTAGTCTCTGTGTGAAATCACTTTTTGGGCAAGAGTTGAAGATTTTCTCTGCCCTTATTCATGAGGTGGGAGTCATAAGAAGGCTATGTTGAAAATTTGGTGTAAAAATATTAAAAAACAACAAAGTTATGAGCCTGCATTGAATTTTGCGAATGCAGGCTTGTAAGTTTGGTAATATTCAATATTTTTACCCCACATATTTCAAATAGCCATTTCTTTATAGCACCTCATGAATGTAACATCTATCATTTTTCAACTCCTGCCTAAAATGTGTTTTTGCATCTAGAAAGTTGATTTCGCAGTCTCTGTGCCAAGTCACCTTTCAGGCAGGAGATGAACATTTACTCTGCCCTTCTTCATGAGGCAGGGTCATAACAAGGCTATGTTGAAGGTTTGGTGTAAAAATATTACAAAACAACAAATTTATGTGCCTACATTACATTTTGCTAACACAGGTTTGTAACTTTGGTAATTTTCAATATTTTGACCCTAAATTCCTCAGCTGCAGCCCTATTGGCTCTGGCCAGAGTTTTATTTATGGTACAACTGTTCAAAATGCATATTTTTATGCTCATTGTAATGTTGAAAATGACAATCAAGCTGGATGGCTTTTTTTATATCGAAAGGGGAAATTGTTTACCCAGGAGAGGCACACTAGGCCAAAGCATGTTTTCAGGTGCAACCTGGGAGTACAAGGAAACCAAGTGACCTGCCCAGGGTCACACAGCATGCAAGTGGGGGCTGTGGGATTCAAACCCTGGTCTCCAGGTTTGCAGTTCAGAGCCCCAAACCACTGTGCCATACTGCCTCCGATCGGGAGTATCGGAAGTCAGTGTGTGTCAAACTTTGCAATGCACATGTCATTGACTCCCAATTCAATGTGCAGTCATCTGTAGCATTCATCAACTGTCTTAGTAACTACAGCTGACAGGGGTGGCCCCCTTGAGAGTGACACCATGACAGCGAAACCCAAAAACAGCCCATTACAGCGACAGTCATTGTAATGGTCTGTTTTCACTAACACAGCTTCTCTCGGTGTTCTGCCCCCTCCCTGGAACAACTCTGACCTGGAGTTGATTATAATTAAGTGTAGGGGGGTGCGGAGGACAGAGCCCCTGATAGGAGGGTGAGGAGGCACAGCCCCAACCCCCCCTCAAAAAACACTTTTTTTTTGTGATGGCACAATACCTGTGTCAATATAGTGCCATCACTGTGTGGGATGTCAGGGATTTGTCTGTCGAGCACAAGTGGTGCTTCCAGCTGCTAGCTGTAGGTTATGTAGACTACAGACCCTGACTACCCACTCACCCACCCTCATTCTTCTTGATTGTAAAATTCAAACAAGCTCTGTAGAGGCTAATAGACTTTCAAAGATTGGAAACATCTGTATGTAGTACATGTGCAAAAAAAGTGAGAAAATTGAGTCTTTGTAAGCAACAGGGGCAATTCTGCCATTGTAAAACATCCTAGTGAAAAGCTTGGTGCCATCAACCACCTGTCAAGCCCAAGACCATGGCTCCCTCTTTCAAAATATGTAAAAAGGCAACAGGGCAGCAAGAGGCTGGTCTGGCTGCAGCACACAGTAGTTTAATTTGTTATCTACAGCTGTGGGGCAGCAGGCTGCACTTTAGTCATACAAAGCATTACTGAGACAGTGGGGTACATTACTGACACGGCTTTAGAGGGACTACTGCTTGGGCTGGGGTAAGCTGTTGCACTATCCAGCAGCCAACGCTACACCTTGGCATACCTGGTATATTGATGGTCCTTTGGCACATGGCTCAGGCCCCTTCCCCCTTCTTTCCTCAGCCAGTCACCTAACAGATCACTGAAAAATAGTCACTTTTCTAGAATGAAGTAGGTTATTTGAGAAGCAAACCACCTAGTGTCCAATGGGTCACCACCCTCAGCCCTACCCTCTTACTCTAGATTCCATAAATAAATTACATATTCCTAACAATTGTTTGGCGATAGACACAGCCCTCCTCTCATCTCCTTCGCCAGCCGCCATCTGACAAATACAAGCAGCACTTTCTGCTTTGTGTTTTTTTTTTGCTTGATTTTTCACTGATGGAGTAGGTGACAAGCTGAGAAGGGGGGGTGGAGCTGGATGCTAAAGGATGAAATGATTGTCTGTCTTTTTCTTACAATCAAGAAGAATGAGGATGTGGGCGGTCAGGGTCTAGACTCTATATGTACAACTATCTTACATGTACAGAAGAACATGAGTCATGAGTACATAAATGATCGTTTTTTATATTGCTTGTTAAATAGTTGGTGGAATTGAGGACTGATTTAAAAAAATTTTAAAAAATCACATTGAAATGGCATGTGATGTGTTGCATTACTGGGTGTTTTGCTATGGAGACCTGAAGTACAGCTAAATCAGAGATGTCGTGCCCATATTTGAAAATTTCACTGAATGCGCTATAGCCTGTTTTGGCTTATCATTTCTGAAATTCCTCTGGACTGCCCCAATGATTTCTATGCTGCATCCTGCATTTCTCTATTTCTGAAGCACACGTGCCACGCCCGTTTGAAAATCTTGCCAAATGCTCTATAGCCCAGGTGGGCTTGCTGTTTAGGAAGTCCCCCCATAATTGCCTCTCCATACAGATGTCGCGGCCCCTCGCGCTTGCTTTGTATCTCTGTCAGACTTGTTTATTTCATGTGGTTCATCCCCTACCTCGATTACCATGCTGTTCTCTAATTCTCTTCCCTTCAGCTAGCACATGAGGGACATGAGGTGGGTGAATAGGGCTACTGACTGCACTAGAATGAGAAAATGACATCAGGAGTCATTTACCTTATCTAGAGAGTGTCAGCACGCAGACACTGAGACAGAAAAAAACAGACAAGACAGACATTAGAGATCTGTTTAATTGAATCCAGCTGATAGAAAATAAGAACATAAAATATGTAAACAGCATTCTGTAACCATTATCAGTTAGATCACTTCATGTACTATCCAAATAATACACTATTTCAAAACTGTCTTTTCCTATCTCCTTTATGAGAGAAGGAAACCCAATAACTGGGTTGCGATCTTTTAGATTGTAGAGTGTCTAGAGGGGCTCTTTTTCTGTAATCTTTCTGTTTATCTGTTTTACTTTGCATTGCCTAGCGTGTTTTATCCTTGTTATACTTCACTGTAAATTTTGTAATTTAGTAGTGTAAAGATTTGTAACAGATTAAAATCCATTTTAATTGAGCAAACTGGTGTTGCTGTACCAAAAAGCATGACTACGAAGTATGAAAGAAGCCGGAGTCTGATACAGGACAGGTGAGAGGTACCTAGGAGAGACTAAAGGGTCAGCTTACTTGTCAAAAGTAAGGCCTCACACTGAGTGAGCAGTGGCTGGTGGGGAGATGAAAACTACATTAACAAACCCTAATAGTCAGCCAGGTGGTCACAGCTTTGAACTACAAGGAGCCATCCGGGCGTTTGGTCACGTGTGTCGTGCGCGCGCGTGTGTGTGTGTGTGTGTGTGTGAAATAGTCTGGGGACAATGAGGTAGAGGTCTGTCACAGAAGTGGAGCGGCGTGTTTAACAGTTAGAGTCTCTAGTATGGGGTATTCAGAATAGGCCAAACTGGTGCAGGATCTGAGTGTACTCTTCGATAAGTCATGTGATAATACATTGGGATGTCTGCAGTCCTACACAGTTTTTATCATTGAGAAACATTTTCCAGTTGTAGTTTTACCTTCTTACTGGCTGCCCATGCAGTCTATTCATTAATTGTAGCTACTGGCACAATGTCACTTTACGTGATATTACAAGTTGCAAACTCAACTTTCATCCCACCCCCCTCCCCGAAGGCAAATTTATTTTTTCCATACAGATTATTTTTATTAATTGAACTGTTTGGTCCCCATCATCACCTCCTGCCTTACCTGATGATGGGGACACATGAGCAGAGCTGACAGGCAGCCCCGCCCCCAGCGGGCTCAGTCTCTGGTCCCTGCTTCCCTGGGTCCAACCCTCTTGGCAATCCCCCCTTGGGTTACTCCCCTGTGGCAGGGCCGAGGGCGAAGGTAGTTAACTTGCCCTCCCCCCAAGACACAAACATCTAGACTCTGGGGGCTGGCCCAGGCGTTGCAGGGCCATCATGGAGCCTGCCAGCTCCAGTTTTCTTAGTTTTCTCCCCACCCCTTGTCGCAGCTGCCTGTACACAGGTAGAGGCACACGCATGCAGCGACCTGCATCACCCTCCCTATCCTAGTCACGCCTGACTGCACTACCTCAGAGCCGCCACTCGGGGGCAGCCTTGCAGCAGGAATGGCTGAGTCTCTACCTGGGTGGGGAGAGCTGCCTGATGGTTGCTTAATTCATCTCCTGGCCCCCCCCCCCCGCCAACCCTGATGGCCCAGGCTCATTCCCAAACCGGGTCGCCAGTGTGGCACAAGGTGTGGCGTCCAATGCCTCAGCACCACCAGGCCAGCTGCCATAGAGATTTTATCCCCACTTGCATCCCCCTCCTAAGTCCAACAGCTGCCTCCAAGCCACCACTATACAGTCCTTTTTCTTGGAGCACTGGTCTGTGAGGGTACCATGGCAGCCATTCAAATGACCATTGTAGTACTTTTGTTCCTGTTTTTCCCCTGGCCCTCCCACTTCCCTCTTGTGCCACACCCAGGCACACTGTTATGCTCAGCTGCACACAGCACATCCCTGTGAAGGAGACTGAGATCCATGCTCCACTGCAGGAGTCACAGTAACGGTGGAGTGTGGTATTGAGCAGCTAACATTGGCTGCTGAGTTGCAGGATTCCTGGGCTACAGAAAACAAAATGACCGCAGACTCAAATAAACGAATCCATGCAGCCTGAAGGGGATTTACCCTGTAACCTAACAGTAATGCACAAGAATAGCACACTGCTGGAAGAATAAACATCACCGCAGCTTGAACATCTTTAATTATGCTCTAGTCTATGATCATTCAGAATTACAATGCTAACTGTCGCAGAGACGTGGGATTTCAGTTTACACAAACAGGCAGACACTCCAAATCAGGAACATAAAAAATGTCCAGAGGCATTTGTCATGTTATTTTTATTATAAAATTAAAAATAAATGAAATAAATATTTGCAGAAGGAAATTACAGCGTTAATTCAGCCCACCTATGTAGCCTGGTTATAGCTTTCTTCAGCCATACAGCTTCCTAAAGACTCCTCTCTGGTCTTAACTTAGTTTCAAACTCAGTACAGTGTGAAAACACACACCTTCTCTCTCTGAGGCCAGCTAGACACTGGCCCACCTGTCTCTTCCATCCGATCTCCGTTTCGCCTTCTGTGGTGCTTCTCCCAGGTCACTCGCTCCCACAGACATCCTTACCTCTGGCACCATGCACTTGTCTGCTATTATCCTGCGATGCCAGGTGTGGCAACCCAGACTGAAGTCCCCTGGCGTACTATGGACGTTCAGCCGGTATCCTGCTACTAACACCAATTGTAGATGGGGCTGGGATAGACAGGATAACAAACCAAGCAGACCAATAATTTCAGTGTCTAAAAATTGCCAGCAAGGCAATTATCATTTTATTTGCTTGAAAAAAGTTGAAGTCAGGTTTCAAAGGAATCAGGAAAATAAAGTTAGTTCCTTCACTTTCAAAATATCAACAAAATAATAAACGGATGCAATATGCTCAGGAAGGGCCACTGCTCTACCCAGCAGTGCCTCCAGGCTATTTCCTCACCTGTTTCACATGGTCGTGTGAGCTCCAGAGGTCCACCACCTCTAGCAGTTAACTTTTTCCTCATATGATATCAGGCATCTGGTCCTACGTATGCGCATTCTGCTATCGTCACCATGGTAACCTTTGTAATGTTGTTAACCTTCATACCCTTGGACCCTTGGAGAGTTTTAAATCAGAGCTCAAAACATTCCTGTTTTTTAAAGCATATGGAGAATGATTTTATTACTTCTTATTTAATTGTTGTTGTTTTTTAAATTATTAGTTTTAACTTTGTACAGCGCTTTGGTTTTGAAAAGTGCTAAAAAAATAAAGTTTGATTTGATTTGATTGAGAAAGCAAAACAGATCAGCAGTACAAGAAAAGATCAATAGAGAAGAAGAAATTGTCTGTAGGTGGCCAGCCTATCAAACTAGAAAAATGAAAATAGATAAAAACAGAATAGCAAGACTGTCGTGACAGAGGTAAGGATGTCTGTGGGAGCGAGTGACCTGGGAGAAGCACCACAGAAGGCGAACAGAGATCGGATGGAAGAGACAGGTGGGCCAGTGTCTAGCTGGCCTCAGAGAGAGAAGGTGTGTGTTTTCACACTGTACTGAGTTTGAAACTAAGTTAAGACCAGAGAGGAGTCTTTAGGAAGCTGTATGGCTGAAGAAAGCTATAACCAGGCTACATAGGTGTGCTGAATTAACGCTATAATTTCTTTCTGCAAATATTTCTTTTATTTATTTTTAATTTTATAATACAAATAAAATGACAAATGCCTCTGGGCATTTTTTATGTTCCTGATTTGGAGTGTCTGCCTGTTTGTGTAAACTGAAATCCCACGTCCCTGCGACAGTTAGCATTGTAACTCTGAATGATCATAGACTAGAGCATAATTAATTTACAGTAAAGTATAACAAGGATAAAACACGCTAGGCAATGCAAAGTAAAACAGATAAACAGAAAGATTACAGAAAGAAGAGCCCCTCTAGACACTCTACAATCTAAAAGATCGCAACCCAGTTATTGGGTTTCCTTCTCTCATAAAGGAGATAGGAAAAGACAGTTTTGAAATAGTGTATTATTTGGATAGTACATGAAGTGATCTAACTGATAATAGTTACAGAATGCTCTTTACATATTTTATGTTCTTATTTTCTATCAGCTGGATTCAATTAAACAGATCTCTAATGTCTGTCTTGTCTGTTTTTTTCTGTCTCAGTGTCTGCATGCTGATACTCTCTAGATAAGATAAATGACTCCTGATGTCATTTTCTCATTCTAGTGCAGTCAGTAGCCCTATTCACCCACCTCATGTCTCTCATGTGCTAGCTGAAGGGAAGAGAATTAGAAAACAGAATGGTAATCGGGGTAGGGGATAAACCACATGGAAATAAACAAGCCTGACAGAGATACAAAGCAAGCGCAGGGACTTGGCATCTGTATTGGAGAGGCAATCATGAGGGGGATGGGGGACTTCCTAAACAGCAAGCCCACCTAGGCTATAGAGCATTTGGCAAGATTTTCAAATGGGCATGGCACGTGTGCTTCAAAAATAGAGAAATGCAGGACACAGCATAGAAATTATTGGGGCAGTCCAGGGGAAATTTCAGAAATGATAAGCCAAAATAGGCTATAGCACATTCAGTGAAATTTTCAAATATTTGCACGGCATCTCTGATTCAGCTGTACTTCAGGTCTCCATAGCAAAACACCCAGTAATGCAACACATCACATGCCATTTCAATGTGATTTTTAAAAATTTTTTTAAATTAGTCCTCAATTCCACCAACTATTTAACAAGCAATATAAAAAACGATCATTTATGTACTCATGACTCATGTTCTTCTGTACATGTAAGATAGTTGTACATATAGACTCTAGACCCTGACCGCCCACATCCTCATTCTTCTTGATTGTAAGAAAAAGACAGAAAATCATTTCATCCTTTAGCATCCAGCTCCACCCCCCCCTTCTTTCTCAGCGTGTCACCTACTCCATCAGTGAAAAATCAAGCAAAAAAACCCCACAAAGCAGAAAGCGCTGTTTGTATTTGTCAGATGGCGACTGGCGAAGGAGGTGAGAGGAGGGCTGTGTCTGTCACCAAACAATTGTTAGGAATATGTAATTTATTTATGGAATCTAGAGTAAGAGGGTAGGGCTGGGGGTGGTGACCCACTGGACACTAGGTGGTTTGAGTCTCAAATAACCTACTTTGTTCTAGAAAAGTGACTATTTTTCAGTGATCTGTAAGGTGACTGGCCAAGGAAAGAAGGGGGGAGGGGGCCTGAGCCATGTGCCAAAGGACCATCAATATACCAGGTATGCCAAGGTGTAGAGTTGGCTGCTGGATAGTGCAACAGCCTACCCCAGCCCAAACAGTAGTCCCTCTAAAGCCGTGTCAGTAATGTATCCCACTGTCTCAGTAATGCTTTGTATGACTAAAGTGCAGCCTGCTGCCCCACAGCTGTAGATAACAAATTAAACTACTGTGTGCTGCAGCCAGGCCATCATCTTGCTGCCCTGTTGCCTTTTTACATATTTTGAAAAAGTAGTAAACTTCTGTCACGACAGTCTTGCTATACTTACTACACTGTGTCTGTAGAAGAGATGGTCCATATCAATTAGACAATATCTATTCACCTTCCTTTTCCTGGAAGGGGATGGAGCTTAGGCCCACCCTCACCAAAGCTCTGTCTCAGGGTCCCTTAATTCCAAACACTTTTACTCAAGCATTTTACTGAGCAGAAAATTCCACTTATTTCCATACACAGACCCTGAGACATTGACATTGTACCCCTTCATCCAGTACAACTTGATGAGGAAGTATACCACAATATTTTTATGTTGTCTACTGTCTTCCTATACCTAACTGAGCATTTACATAGGCCCATGTGATCACTTTTCTCCAGGGCATATACACCCAGTAGTGACTGTTAACTTAACCGTTAATACAGTCTATATAATGCAGTATTCAGTCATTCATCATTACCTGGAATCCCTACAATCTCTTCCCAGGTGAGTACAGACCCCAACAGGTATATCCGGAAAATACAGCTTATTCCCCTACAGAAAACCTTTGGGATTATGTTCTTCTCAAAAATTATCTTAATATCTAATCAACAATGTACAATAAGGTAACATAGTCTACCACCTCCCTCTGAGTGGCCTACATGGGAGTCTCCCTTGCCTCCATGGGTGCCACTTCATCTCTGTGGTAGTCCCTTCCCTTTGGTACTTCTTCTTTACATTCCCTGTGTTAGTATCTCTGCTAACCTGATACCTTCTCTTCCCAGCAGTAGCAGGAACCTCTGTTGGATTTATCGTGGCATGCTGTTGCTTTATTGCTTCCTGAGTTACCAGTGTTTCCGGGCTGTTACTTGGTGGAAGATGATGAAGTTGGTGAGACCCTAGGTATGACTTATCCAGACACTGTAAACTGGGGGAAAAGTCTACAAGCAAGACTGAAGAAGCTGTTAAGGAAGAAGGAACACTGTCTTGTTCAATTACTCATGAAATGATTAGCAGTAGGTACAGTCCTGATTGGGGTAAATAACAAGCTCGGGATCCAGACATAGCCATGTCAAGGCAAAACGTTACAGAAAAAGAAGGTAGCCGTGTTAATGGTGATGTGGGGTTAAAGCCAGGGTGGTGGTATGAACAGAAAGAGGGTGTCCTTTACCACATGCGGCCCACCCCCGCACAAAAAGTGTAGACACACAGGTGGTAGTGCCTGAGGCCTATTGGCAACAAGTAATGGAAGCTGCACACTTCAGTCCTTGTGGGCATCTGAGCCATGGTAGAGTGTTGGCTAAACTCACCCCATTCTATTATTGGCCAGGTATGTATAGGCAAGTGATGGTCTATTTAAATAATTGCCATGTGTGCAACCAGACAGATGCTGCTGCTACTGCTGGGAAGAGAAGGTATCGGGTTAACAGAGATACTAACATAGGGAATATAAAGAAGAAGTACCAAAGGGAAGGGACCACCATGGAGATGATGTGGCACCCATGGAGGCAAGGGAGACTCCCATGTAGGCCACTCAGAGGGAGGTGGTAGACTATGTTACCTTATGGTACATTATTGATTAGGTATTTAGATCATTTTTAAGAAGGACATAATCCCAAAGGTTTTCTGTAGGGGAATAAGCTGTATTTCCTGGATAAACCTGTTGGGGTCTGTATTCACCTGGGAAGAGATTGTAGGGATTCCAGGTAATGGTGGATGACTGAATACTGCAATACATAGAATGTATTGACGGTTAAGTTAACGGTAACTACCGGGTGTATTTGCCCTAGAGAAAAAGTGATCACATGGGCCTATGTAAATGCTCAGTTAGGTATAGAAAGACAGTGGGCAACATAAAAATGTTGTGGTATACTTCCTCATCAAGTTGTACTGGACTAAAGGGTACAATGTCAATGTCTCAGGGTTTGTGTATGGAAAAAATTGGAATTTTCTGCTTAGTAAAATGCTTGATTAAAAGTGTTTGGAATTAAGGGACCCTGAGACAGAACTTTGGTGAGGGTGGGCCTAAGCTCCATCCCCTTCCAGGGAAAGGAAGGTGAATAGATACTGCCTAATTGATATGGACCATCTCTTCTACAGATCCAATGTAGTAAACTTCTGTCACAGCAGTCTTGCTATCCTGTTCTTACCTATTTTTATTTTTCTAGTTTGATAGGCTGGCCACCTATAGATGATTTCTTCTTCTCTATTAATCTTTTCTTGTATTGCTGATTTGTTTTTCTTTCTCAATGGTCCAAGGGTATGAAGGTAACAAGGTTACAAAGGTTAACCATGGTGATGATAGCAGAATGCTCACACGTAGGAGTAGATGCCTGATGTCATATGAGAAAAAGCTGACTGCTAGAGGTGATGGACCTCTGGAGCTCACATGATGATGTGAAACAGGTGAGGAAATAGCCTGGAGGCACTGCTGGGTAGAGCAGTGGCCCTTCCTAAGCATATTGCATCTGTTTATTATTTTGTTGAAATTTTGAAAGTGAATGAACTAATCTTATTTTCTTGATTTCTGTGAAACCTGACTTCAACATTTTCTAAGAAAATAAAATGACAATTGCCTTGCTGGCACTTTTTATGCACTGAATTTATTGGTTTTCTTGGTTTGTTATCTTGTCTATCCCAGCCCCATCTGCACTAACCCCAACGCTTCATGCCTTGATAATGATGATTCATCGGGGACCTCTGACAAAGCGTCATTATCAAGATGCAAAGCACCAGGGTTAGTGATGTAACTCCGGGTGGTCCCTCCTGAGGAAGATGCAGTGAGCTTTGCAACATTGGGAAGTTAGTTTGGCATCCTGGAGGCACCGATGACTATACTTTTCTTACTACAAATTGTTTGTCACTGCTTGCTGTGTTTAGCACTGCACAGAAAGGCACTGTATGTAAAGCAATAATAGAACTGCATTTCATCCTTCCCACAGTACTCCTATATGTCTTGTCAGTCTTCAACTCCACCTGAGCTGGCCTCCCATGATCCACAAGAAGACTGCACCATCTTCATTTCTAACCATCCATAGGCACCACAAACTCCCAAAGGCACGCCAGAGGGGAGAAGGAATGTTAACTCTGTGGCCAGGGAGGAGGGTGTCCTGAGAAGTGCAGACCCCAGAATTTAGAAGGGTGAAGAAAATGCGTATGCTTAACTGAACTATTTGCTGTAAAAGGTGTAAAGAAACAAGCATTTGTCAATGCCAAATGTTGCTTGCTTCTATGTGCTGTTTAGGTATTTGGAAGTCATTGGAGTGCAAATATTGAAAATTTGCAAACTTATGAGCGTGCGTAGGAAGTGCGCAACGCACGCTCGTAAAACAGTCATTGTTAGGAAATTTTTCACGAAATTTTCAACATAGCCATTTTAAGACCTCTGCTCATGAACAGTGTCACTGTGATTTTGTTAATGTGTCCCATACATTGAGTTTGCACACTGACTGCGCCATTGTCGCGCTACATGGGGAAACACGTTTTGGGCAGGATGTGAAAATGACAGCTGTACTGCTCATAAGGAGGTGTGGTAAAATGGCAATGTTGAAAATCTGGAGGGAAATATTGAAAATTCAAACCTATGAGCGTCGGGAACTGTGCAACGACACTCGTAAGCAGTCATTTTTAGAATTCTTTCATCAAATTTTCAACATTGCCATTTTAAGATCTCTGCTCATGAATAGTGACACTGTGATTTTCTTAATGTGTCCCATACACTGAGTTCACACACCGACTGCGCCATTGTGCGCTACATGGGCGAAACATGTTTTGGGCAGGATGTGAAAATGACAGCTGTACTGCTCATGAGGAGGTGTGGTAAAATGGCTATGTTGAAAAATCTGGAGGAAAATATTGAAAATTTAGAACTTACGGTACTCATGAGGAACTGCGCAACGACGCCGTAAAACAGTCATTTTAGGAATTTTTTCACCAGATTTTCAAAATAGCCATTTTAAGACCTCTGCTCATGAACAGTGTCACTGTGATTTTCTTAATTTGTCCTGTACATTGATTTTGCACACCAACTGCGCTCCAGCGCTACAAAGGCGGAAACACATTTTGGGTGAGATGTGAAAATGACAGCTGTACTACCTTAAGAAGGTGTGGTAAAATGGCAATGTTGAAAATCTGAATGAAAAATATTGAAATTTCGAGAACTTACGAGCTCATGAGGAACTGCGCAACGACACTGAAATCATTATTTTTTGATTTTGAAGTTAACTTTCATGAATCGATGTCACTGTCATGGTGGTATTCCAGGCCCAAAGGTGATTGGCAGTCACTGCACAGTCACTGTGCAAAATCACCCTTCTCGTCCAATAACCCATGACAGTGACATCATTCATGAGAAGGGGTCCTAAAAACCCCATGTTGAAAATTTGGTGCAAAAATTCCCAAAAATGCCTGAGATATGCAATAAAGTTGAACCCCCCATCTAGCCCATTATACAGCTTACCGGCATTTCCTCAGTTCGCGGTCGGCTTTGAAGAGTGCAGACGTGTTCCCGGTCCACCGAAGATCGTCGCGCCGGAGTCCGGAGGTAAGTATGGGGTGAGGGGGGTGTGGGGAGGCTGGGTGCGCAGTGGTGGGTGCGGGTTGTGGAGGGGGTTTCGGAGACGCTGCCAAGGGACCGCTTTTTGTTTTATAGGTTAAAAAAAGACATTGTGGGACATTTGCCACGCTGGGTGGGCTCCCAGCATGGCACAAGGACAGGGCCATTCAGCCGACAGGGATTGGGCACCCGTCGGCCAAAGGACTGATCGCCCAGCGTGGCACCAACTACTGGGAGGGGGAGACGACGCAGCTCAGCCGACGGGATTGGGCACCGTTGGCTGCACAGTACGTGTGGGGCACGCATGCCTGAGTGTGGGGGAGCTACGCTTTATCGCTGCTCACTGAAGCGTAGGCCCTTTCAATCAGAGTTACTGCATTTTGAGCGGTTGACAGCCCAAAAATGCATTGGCTTACAGGGGCCACGCCTGCCAGCTCACTGACTGAATTGGAGGAGGAGGTGACACACCTCTGAAATCTCCAATGATGGCACTATGTTTCTTGCACATGCGTGCAAGCAACATAAAAAGGGATACTGCACACCCAAAGAACTGTACATGTTCTAAGGTGATGTTACAGGAAAATTAAAAGAAAGTTTTGGAAACCTTTTCTTCAAAAAAGAAAAAAAGTTTCCCTTTTAAAGAGGGGTGTGTGTGACAGGGTTGGGTAATCCCATTTGTTATGCTGAGAGAACTAAAAGCAAGGACCTATTTTGTCCTCTTCTATTCTACTGCTTGTCTGTCCCTTGCCTGTCTGATTGAGCAATCACATTTTTCTTGCGACACCTAGGAACTGGCCACTTCGATGATCCCATAATTCTCCTGTTATCTCTCTTCCTTCACTTACTGTTTCTGTTCTTTCTTTCTCCCCTTGCTTCTCTGTGGTTACCAAATATATGCAAATCTTTATGTGAAACTGGGACCCCTTGGTTTGCAAATGTATACAATTATATTGTTGAGATGATTGCTGAAAGCTTTGGGATTCACCTTGAGATGCAGTTTGACCTCCACAAGCTCATTTACAGAACTGTTAACAGGAAACCAGCTCTGGGACAAAATGTGCTATTCTGTTGCACCTAAGACTAGATGTGTTCTTCATGCTGGCCTCAGGAAGGTAAGTGCCAAAGTTTTTGTACATTTTGTGAAAGATAGGCGATGTAACTTACAAGAACAGGATGCAGAGTTTGAACTGCCAGGTGAAAACATCTTATACAACGAGAGCAATGTTTTTCCAAAAAGGATTCTCAGATGTAGGACTTTGCTCCGTCTGTATGAAGAGCTATCCTGTACAATTAAATTTTTCTTTATTTTATTGTTATTGATAACAATAAAACATTACTTGTGGATTTTATAACTTCTCCTGGTCTGCTGATGCTTCCTCACTTATGCCTCTATGACAGATGAGGGGGCAGTATTTCTATGAAGGAGTCAACTTGTTTCTTCATTTTTAACCCCTCACTAGGACATAGAAAAATTTGGTCAATGTACTCATCTATGATTCAGACCTCCCTCCACATCACTTCCACCTTCCATGGCTAAAGTATCTTGATGCACTGCCTCCTGCCTAATGCTAACAGGCTGCTAAGCAGTGGAATAAGCAACCCCTTCCAGGAACAGCCTCTGAGTAGATCTCAATCCTCTTATGCTGGCCTCCATTCTTGACACCCCAGGTTGAGGGTACCATGTGAAAACAGTGAAATGTTTGCAGCGACGCATGAAACGCGAGTAACTTTGGGAAAGTGCAGATACAGCGATTCCTGTATCTTTGGGGTGGCTTCACCCCACACCCCCCTTTCTAGATATACTATCTCCGGGGGGGGTTGAAACTCGTAGAGGGGACAAAAAAAACTAGTCACCATAAGTGTAGTCGCCCAAATCTATTGCTGTTTTTACTGTTGCCTTTATTTGTGGTCGCTGTTATCACAGGTCACCCAGATTGAGGGGAAAATCTGGATCATCAGTTCCACTCAGCAGTATACTGTGTTCTGATGACATTTTTTTTTGCCCCACTACCGCCACAGCCCCACTCCTTTGGGCGCTCATGCTGGACCTCCCATGTCTGCCCAGGTAGCACTGGCTGTTGCCACATATTGCCTATCAGACCCTAAAGGTCTGACCCATCAGACATGGTTGTTGATTCAGCCAGTCCCTAATGGGGGGGCTGAACTGGGGTCATTGGCAAGAGGGGCAGGAGCAGTCCATTGCTGCGCAACCTGGGGTAGTATAGGTGAGCCAACCTGAGGCTGTCATCTGGGGCCATGGCAGCCATTTTTTCTATTGCTCCTGATCCTGCCTATCCCTCTCCCCAATTGGCAGTGTGTGCTCATGGCTGACCTGGGATAGAGTGCCTGACGGTGTGTGGTCACCCATGCCATCATCGGCACCACCACTAGACACCGCCAGGAGCCACTCGAGAGTGATGCAATAGCCTCTATCCCTCCCAGGAGGAGAGCATCCATAAGATGCTCTTGAGCCCTCCCTGCCAACCTCTGCTCCTGTTGTCCTGGGCTCAGGGTGCGAACCTGGGTCTCCAGCCTGCCAGAGTGATCCGCATCACTCAGCACCACAGAGCTGGCTTTGATGACATTTCTATGGTTTCTTTATTCTTTGTAAGATGTCCTGAGGTTTTGCGGAAGGATGCATACTAAGATGATTATTATTTGCACACCTTTAAATCCAAAACTCTGCTTTTACCTGAACAAACACATAAATGTGGGTCCATATTAACATTGCAATGCAGATGGATGGGGGGGTCTGAGTTTCTGGAGGTGCTAAGGCAAAAAAGGTTGGCTGCATCCTCAGTTAAACTGGGTGCTGTAGTAAATCAGTTCCATAGTGAGTACACAAAGATGAAGCACTCCAGCTGCTCTTTGTTAAAAAAGTTTAAAGAAGATGTAAGCTGAAGCACCAGGGCTGGTCAGGTGAGTTTTACGGACATCCGAGTTTGCAACTGCAGAAGTATGTATGCATTTTTCTAAGCCTTTTTGCATAATTGAGAATGATTTGCACAAAATCAATCAAAAAGTCACAGACTTTTAACAAAGAGTAGTAGGAATGCTTCTTTGTGTACTTGCTAGAGGTGCTGCCCATTAGATGAGACTTTAAACTGTGGTTTCTTCTGCCCTTATCTGTTGTTGTCCATGCCCTTGGAATGTTCACAAGAGCATAGTCCCATGTTTATAGCACAATTCACATTAAACTGTCACACCAGTTAGATGGTTTTGCATTTTTTTAAGCTCAGTGTTTGGGTGAATAGAGTATGGGGTTAGTAATGCTTGTGTAACAGTAGTTTACTTTTGGCTTTACTCTATTCCTGCCCTTGGTAGGTAAGCTGGTTAGTGAGTAGGGAATAGAAAGTTCAGCCTCAAGGGCGAGGAGAGTGCCAGAGAAGGAGGAGGCAGGGGTGGATGGTGGGTGTTGCACAACGCACTAGGCAAAGAACTGCCATTGGAGGCTGGCCTTTGAAGGGGATGTGGGAGGAGCTATTCCCCCACATTGAACCTCGGGCTATAGCCCTCCCATTCAATGTTTGGGTGAATAGAGTATGGGGTTAGTAATGCTTATGTAACTGTAGTTTACTTTTGACTTTACTTTATTCCCACCCTTGGTAGGCAATCTGGGTAGTGAGTAGGGAATAGAAAGCACAAAAGAATTACCAATGCATATTCGAAGAATATGATTGCCTTCTCCAACCCACGGAGAGTATGACCAGTAACATGCAGCAGAGGGGGAAAAACCCCAGGTGGAGGAAACCTATCAGGACCCATGACTACTGACCTGCCTGTCCTCTGGGCAAACTAAGAGGAGAAGAACTTGATTCTAGCAATCATAAGTTAATTTTTGGAAGAAAGTAAGCTGTGTGTAGAGATGACAGTCTATCTTTGAATCCATGGATGATGCATTTTGGGAGGATGATTCTGAAGTTGAGAGGTAGATCCATTCTGAAGGAGCATCCGAATCTTGAGAGTGGAGTAGGTCCAACTGAAAAGAGGGGACTGTAGTCCAGGTTTCCGAGGCAATGATTGATGATTTCCAAAGGGATTACAAAGACGAAGAGAGCACGAAGAGCATGATGTAATACATTTTGCTACCAGACTTTTGAATGGTGGGAATTATGATGATGCATACAGTCAATAGGTAAACAATCTGACCCTAGGGAAGATTTAGCATTCAGGTTAGAGTCTGAAGGTTTGGAGTTAAGCAGTGAGCGATACGTTGCAATGTAAGCGTCCATGAAGAAGATGAATGAGTCAGTTGAATCTTTTTATGCCTGGTGGGAGTAGTGACGTGAAAGATTTTGACCATTGAAGGATGGATGGTATATGCAGTAGAGATCATAACTGAATGTATATGGAATAATTGGAAGTTCAGTATGAGGAATTCAGGAGTTGATTTGGGTAATGATGCTGTAATAATACTTGTATAAACTCTGCTGATCTGCTGGTAGGAAACGGTTAAGAATTGGCATTTCTGTGGTAAAATTACCCACGACATGAGCCGAGGTGGTCACGACTGTTTTGTCTCACTGTGATTCAATGTCTGAATACTGTAGGAAGTCCAGAAACTGATATTTGAAAAGTTTATAGACTGATGTGGCAATGGGAAGTCGAGAGTGATGGGAATACCAGGGAGCTTAACAGTTTAGTCGAACGTAGATCTGTTGAGAGACACGACTGGGACAGTGAAACAGTCAGGTTGATTCCAGACTTGCAGATTAAGAATCGATGGACGCTTGCTCTCAGTGAAAGTCTTCACTGGAGAGAGTATGGGAGGTGAATCATGAGGAATGAGCTAGAAAGACCACTGGATGGGTAGCTGACCTGAGTGATGGTAATATGATGCAAGAATGGAGATGCTTGTATGAAGTATGGTATCATCCGGGGAGTAGAAAACAGTAGTTTTGGATAACATAACTTTGGTGAGGCAGCTAAGCAACTGGAGATCCAACGTTTGGAATTCCTGAGATGGTAGCTGGGAAGGTCTTTAGGACGTCCGATGGCTATGAAGAAGTAGGAGTCGAATAACATGCCTGTGAGTGTCAGAGCTTGTAGGAGAAGCTACAGAATGGTAAACTGATGGCGGTACTGCTATGAGGTATCTTGTGGCTCCTGTTATCCATAACAATGATGGTGATGACAGAGTCAGCACAAAATGGAAGGAAATAGATAACTTTTCCATGCAAAGATAGGTGTGGGAGGAGGCTCCACTAAGTCTTAGATCCTATGATAAATGAGAGACAGGGAAGCCATGGTACTTGAATTAACAGGATGCGTACAGAGTATCTAAAAGGGTCTGCTAAGGGATGAGATATTTCTATAGTTCCAGCCAAATGGAATTGCAGAATTGATCCTTGGGAGATGATTGGGAAGCGTAAATTACTTTATGGTGGCATAAGGGTCTATGATGTATGTTGACCAAGGGATATTACTAGACATAGGTTTCCTCAGGTGAAATGAACAAGTGCTTCATTGAGTAGTGGCTGGGAGCTGTTAGAATGGCCAGAATAGGAATGTGATATAGATGAATAGGAGGCGTAGTTGATCAGGTAGGAATACTGGCTGGAGATAAGCGGTAACTGCCCAAAACAGCCACAGTGAACAGGAAGGAGACCCGAGTTGCTGGAGCAGCAGAGAGAAGGCAGTTGTCCAAGGAGGAAGGGGAAAGTCCAGAGTAAATGTCCATGGACCGGAAGCAGGAGTCCAAGGAGAAAACAGCAGAGGCCAAGTGGGCCGACATCATCAGGTGCAAACGGAAACAGAATCAGGACCAGCGCTACGGCAAACTGAATCTGAATGAGGAAAAACAGCTGCAGGCCATGAGGCAGAGTCATGGAAGATGAAGAAATGCATCCAGAAACCAAGCACTACAACATTAAGATACAAAAGACCCACAACTGAAGACGATGGCAAACAACCAGGACAGAGGACAGAAGGTGCTGCAATGATGAAGCATGAAGACCCCATGGCCAAAGGAGAAAGAGAATTTGCACAGTTGTCAGGAGGGAGCGATGAGCTGCCAGGAAGTCCAGGAGGCAGTCGAACTGACTGGAGGCAGGGACAGAACAAGCTGGCGGCATCCAATTTTAGAGCATGAGGAGAGTAAGGTGGGGATGAGGACGATGAATTCATGGATGAGCAGGATGGAAACTGGTGAAGAAGGATGGGAAAGGCAAATAGAGTACTGGGATACTGTTCCTTAAGGGAAGTGGCAACCAGGCATCAGGCGGAGAATGCATAAGGGAGAAACAGTCATGTGCAGAAGTAGGCTCCCATCTGTGGTAGCTGTGGCACGAAGGCCAGCAGTCCATGTCGCCAGGCAAAGGAGGGATGTTGAATTCAATGGGTACAATCAGCCTGTTCCTGAAGGGAAGTGGTGATCGGTAGGTAAGTAGAGAATGTACAAGGTGAGCACAGTAGAAGGCAGACATAGGAATCTAGTCCTGGTAGGTGATGAAAGATGACTTCTATTCAATGTCACCAGGCAAAGGTAGAAGATTAAAGTCAATGAGTATAGTGGTCCCATTCCCAAAGGGAAGCGGCAACTGGGCATGCAAGTAGAGAAAGAACAAGGTTAAAACAGTGTAATGCTGACACAGGACTCTGTCCGTTGTAGCCGATGTGAGAAATCCTTTGTTCAATGCTGCCAGGCCAGAGTAGGACGGAGAAGGCAAATTTCAGAAAGTGGTTCCATTCCCAAAGGGAAGTGGCAACCGGGAATAAGGCAGAAAATGCAGAAGGTTGAGACAGTCAACTGGCAGCTGCAGGCTCCCATGTCAAGTAGTCGAGGTGAGATGAACTTCACTTAAGGCCGCTAGGGCATATGGTAGATAATGCATAAGGGTGAAACAGTAAAACTGTACACTCAGGCTCCAATCCCAGGCAGTCGAGGCGAGACAACCATTACTTGAGGCCACCAGGCAGAGATAGGATATTGAAGGCAAAATTGAGTAAAGCGGTCCCGTTCCCGAAGGGAAGCAACAACAGGGTATCAGGTAGAGAATGCAGAAGTATAACACGGTAGAGTGCAAACATGGTTCCCATCCCTGGCAGTTGGGGTGAGCTAACCTTCACTCGATGCCACAAGGCAGAGTTAGGGATGGAGGATGTCAGGTTTATGAGTAGTACAGAGTAGTGATTGTAACAGAATCCCATCCCCGGTAAACAGGGCAAGCCTACCTTCACTCAGTGCCTCAGAAGTTATGAGTTAGGGACGGGGTCCAGAAAAGCTGCTGGCATGGGCTGAGCAAGGAAAGGGCAGCCTGTTGTGTAGTCACAGGAGGTAAACAGTGAGGCAGTATAAAGGGGAAGGAAGCAAGTTAGAGTAGGAGAACTTAAGGAAGAGTCAGCAGGAATGCCAGGAAGGGGGTTTTAAAGTAATCCAAGAAGGAGCATGCTGGTAGTGATGGAATGCAAGAATAACTGAGGCTGAGCAGGCTATAAGAGTTATGATCCATGCGAAGCCATGTAGGCATCAGGACAGGAGTAGGGACAGAATGGGAATGGAAGGCTGTAGGAATAGTGTAGGCCCAAAAGAGAGCCAGGAGAGCAAGGTACAGGAACAGAGGATGAGGGTGGGGGGAGGAGGACAGGGGGAAAAGGGGGGATAGGAAAAATAACAGGCAAATAAAGGAGCCAGGGGAGAAAGGAGGGGGGCAGGATGAAAACAGGAAGCAAAGGTGAACAATGCCCACCCAAACAACGACCAACGATGATGGGGAAGCAGGGAAACAGAAAAAGAATAATCCCAGCAAAAATGGAGTGGCAACAGGGGCAGCAGGCTGAAAGCAAGGTAAGCACAGATGGAGAGAATGGCCCAATGCACAAAACAGAAGAAATGGAGATAGACACGCCCAGGTGGTGGCAGGTAGGTCAGGTGGGGAAGGAGAGGGAGATGAAGAGAGTCGAGGTAGGCAGGCATGCGCAGCAAGCAGCAGAGTACTGGGGTAGCAGGGAAAGCGGAATACGAATGGGAGGTCAGGAGCACGGAAAATACAGATGGAGTTGGGGCAGGTTGGAAGCACCCTGGAGATAGCAATGCCACAAGGCTGTGTGTGCTTTATCCTGGTCCTAGATTTGCTATGAATAAGTATAGTCGTGATGGGCCATATTCGTAGTCTAGGTAGTTCACTGAAGACTTGGCATATGTCAGAGACAGTGCTTATTAGATAGTGTTGTAAGTGCCGTGAGAGGTTTAATGTTAGGGGGAGCTCCCTTTGGTGGCTATGCAGCAAACAAGAGCAGTGCATACACAGGAAACTGACATAGGAATGAGCGGAATACCACCCAACAAACCCACAGTATGGGGAACTGAACCTCAAGTTATCGCACAACAGCTCCCCATGCCACACTGAGAGGACTTGTCCCACATTCAAGTAGGATATGGAGGCAAATGTACACAATAAATGATGCAACTAACAAAGCACAGCAGTAACGACTGACCTCCTGGATGGAATAGGAAACATGGCAACCGAATTCCGAGTTGTGTTTGTAAAGTTGTCGAGGTGTTCCATGGGTCATCCATGTGTTCCACAGTTCAAGAGCGATGTACTATGGTTGGGGGACAGAAGGGTGAGAAGAATGAGGAGCGGATCCAGCACTGAGCCTGTCATTCAGCAAGACAGAGGAAATACAATAGCGCACTGCAGACACTGGCACAAAGGGATGACGCAACATTGGGAAGGAAATATGGAGTGGGCCCAGGACAGAAAACTCTGTAAGCAGTAGCAGGGTGAGAGAAACAAGGAGACAGGGCAGAGCAGACCTCGGGGAAAACAGGAATGGAATCCACAGGGTAAGTGACAGAAACAAGCAAAAGGGAAGACCAGATGATAGGAGGGAAACAGAGAAAACGAGGGGGGGAGGGACAAAGGAAAGGAAAAAGAAAGGAGGAAGGCACAAAACGAAGGAGCAGGGGAAAAAGTAAGGTCAGGAGACTCAGCCACGAGCCACACAGGAGCCCAGAACGCTGTGTTGCACAATGTTGCACAACGTGCTAGGCAGAGAACTGCCATTGGAGGCTGGCCTTTGAAGGGGATGTGGGAGGAGCTATTCTCCCACATTGAACCTCGGGCTATAGCCCTCCCATTGGCAATGAAATAGCATCATACATTGTGCTGTTTTTTTAATATTTAACTTACTCAAGGGCAACTTCTATAAAATATTTTTGTATCTCAACTGGATAGCATCTGCAGAGCCATCACAATGCATAGCAAAACTGCACTGATACTCTGGCAACAATTTTTACTAGACTTTGTGCTGGATCCAGCAACACTTACGCAACTCATTGACACATGCTAAAGCATCTCATTGGTGGAAAGGTTTGCTGCAAATTGTGCTGCACATATCATTTCTACCCTGGACAAACAGGGTTCAGATATATTTATCTGTGGCTGTGTGTATGTTGTTGCACACATTGTTACGCACTTAAATGCCATTGCTGTTGCCTTCATTCAGACCCTGCACTAATCGTATATAGCTCATTCTGTGTAAAGCACATTGAAATGCTCCTTGTTTGAGAGGTGGAGTGCAAAGCCAGATTCTATTTTGTTCTATTATTAAGACAAGTTAACGTTTGTAACAAAAAACAAAACAAAAAAAAGATTGTATACTGCTAGACATGCCAGATATACTAAATTTTTGAAATTACCTGCTGCAGACTCAGGAGGGGAGTAAAAGAGTCCCTCTGAGTTGGGTCCTGGTCCGATGAGAGCTGCCCGTTCTGATGCATCTTGTATCGCCCGGAATCCTAAAGCAAACAATAGTGGTAACATTTTAAACAAAGATCCTGAAAGGACATGACTTTATTGTCTGAAATGACACATTCCCTTTCTTCCAATATAACAGTAACTTATCAGAACCAATGCAACAGCCACATCCTGAACTTGGCTTTTAGTACTGGAAAAGCTGGCTTTGCCCTTAGCTGATGGAGCACTCCTAATTTTAGACTCTGCGGGCTCGATTTTCTAAGGGTGACACAGGGCTTCCCTCAAGCCCTGCATCACACCAATTTTTTGGTGTAGCTACGCCAAACTCCTTTGACGCAGCTGCACCTGATTTTAGTACATCGGGCACAGTTGCAACACCTTCTTCATTTTATGGCAGCTTGCACCAAAGACTTGATGCAAGCCCTGTAAAAAGGGTCCCCTAAAATTGCGCAAGTTAGAGCAAGGAATAGCTGGTCTAACTTGCAGCATTTGGTGCTTGTGATTGAAAATTCCAATCGCCGGCTGGGAGAATGCCGTAAGCTCTGTGCACCAAATGATCAGCACACCAGGGGCTTAGGGCATTCTCTGAGCTTTGAAAATTGAGCCCCAGGTGGCAGTACAGTCCATCTAATGATTAGATCTAGCAACTGAGTTGAGAGAAACTTGTTAAAATGTGTTTGCCCACTGGTTCCATTTACTTCCCAGAGCACTTATCCGCACAGCTGTATATCTGGATAAAAGGAGGGTGTCATGGTACAAAAGATGATACATTTCATTTGGGCTATCATACATATATTAACTACAAATAAAATAAAGCCAGAATAGATTTTCTGGGAGGCACCTATACAGTGTTGTAAAAAACAAACACCTCCTCAAGCCCAGAAGAATCTTTTTATATGAAGGTACAGTAAGTACTGTATTAGTCAAATCTAGTGGCTTTATGCTGTAACAGGAGTAAGATGGGTGGCATTTTAAAGGCATTTTATTGTTTCATTATTTAGAAAACCTTGGCTCCCTGTTTCTGTCACTGCAGCTTTACCATTTAACATGACTTTATGACTGCTCAACAGGGGTGGTAATCCTTCCCTGCACAGTCACAAAACAATCTGCAGCCAAGCAGGGAAGAGGCAGGGATGACAGACAATGGGCCACATTCTCAGAGCCTGAAAGCCCTGACAAATCCTACTGCAGCCTCCTGTAGAGCATCTACCGGCAAGCAATAAGTGCTGTGACAGAAACAGGAGACAACAGGTGGGAAAGGATTCCTGTGGGGGGAATAGCAATTCAACCACATTACTGGGTGCCTAGAGTTAGGAAGAGGGGTTGCACAGAATTTGAGTGAAGGAAAATGACCAGGGGAAAGGATGAGACTACCAGAGCAAAGGCCATCATGACTGCAAAATTCAAAGTACCTAGTTAAGAAGGATCCAAAAAGTAAGTGGGGGAACACTTAGAGGAAAACTTCAAAATAGCATGGCTCATGCACATGCTATACAGTTGCAGTATGACATAGCATTGTGCCACTAATGCTATGCCATTTTGTGATGCAGTGCAAGCCACAGTGCTGTATGTTACTGGATGCAAACCCCTGCAACAGTGATGACAATGCCACAGAGTGACAGACTGCCTACTGTTTTCTGTGTCCACCCTTTGCAATGGAGAATAGGGCCCTTTGTTTGTACAGTACAGAACTACGTTACGAATAGTTTTGATATAAGGAGTTCAGTTTGCACACTTATTGAAATGTGTTCATGAATTCCTTCTCTACAGAATCTGAAGGGTAAGTATTCAGGTGAAGTGGTTCACAGCACTTGTTCTTCATGTGTTGGGGGCTGCTGGAAATAACAGGGGTTATTACTAAGATAGGGACTGAATCTTATTTGCTGGTGCAGCCCTTTTCTAGACCTTCACTTTACTAGGTTTGTAAGCCTTTGTCCTTATTGACAGTAAAATGGGTTATGGGGGAGGTTGTTAGCTAAAAGATACCCTAGCACTGCCTCTCTCTAGACCAAGTAAAGTACTAGACAGCGGTATGTCAGTTATGCTCTGATGTGGTAATGTGTGTTTGTGTGTGGGGGTGAGAATTGTAATGCAGTTCATATATGTCATTAAACAATACCAAAATTCCTAGAACACCCAATATTTTAATAATAATATCATATCTAATATGAGGGATCACTGCAAGATGAACAAGAACATTTTTGATTGACTGCCACTAAAGCTTATGATCTTGCAGTAGCCTACCTTACTCACTGCTGAACAAGCAGATGGCATCCAACTTCAAGTAGCATGCCAAAATGTATGTGCGTCAGAGAAGGGGAGAGGGGGTGGGACTATATTACAAGACATTGTACATGAAGTGACACTCTTTATTTTCCAGATGAGGGTCTGGGGGTTCTGAAGAGATACTCCATTTGCACAGCTGTTTAAATACTTTATGCTGTGAAAATTGAACACTATGATGCAGTTATCTACAAAGGAATTTGAAAAGCCAATTCATAAAGACTCTCTAAATTGACCAACAAATATACAGGCTCTATTGTTGTGCAATAAGTGGAAACTCAGAGAATCTCTTTTGAAATAAAATAGGACCCAGCAAGAATACTGTATCATGAGTTTCCAGCAAAGTGTATCCTAGATCTGTTGCCTTCAAGGTCCCATGCATTCAAAATGGATCAGTAGTTTACCCCACCAGCCCATAAACTGGATCATCAGATCACCAACTCTTTGAGTTGCCCTGATGGGGGGATAGACATCATCACAAATTAATTTTGTATCCACTAGATCAAAACATGCATAGCTGTTAGCACCTATTGTGGTAATGCATATTATTTTGTGCATTTAATCAAGTTTAAGGTTCTATTCAGTGTGAGTTATTCGGCTGCAAGGTATCATGGATGATGTCAGAGATAGGTCTTTTAGGTCTAGACATAGGGTTCCAGACCTATACAAGCCTGGTTTGATCTCCTGTATTGCATTTTTTTTTCTTTCTCACTTCAATTGTTGTTGTATGAGAAAAATTGTTAGATGTCACTGCTGATGTAATGAAGGGTTTCAGCAAAGCTAAACAGCAGACTATTAGATAATTTAACTTAGTTCTACAGAATGTAGTAGTTAATTAAATTAGTCCCATCTAAGGCTTGTCTAGATTTGAATACAGTTTGTCACCTGCTGTGCAGGTTGCAACATAACATCTGCACCACAGAAATGGCAATTCATTTACCTGTAGCTTTGTGGCCCACTAAATGTGTGTCTTTGTTTAGCAAGCAATGGAATAGTGGTTCAAATCCTGGCAGGGACTCAAACATTTGTTTGTAAAATGGAAACTCACTTGAATGGTGATTCATGATGGCATGGAGTTGGTGTAGTAAATAACATGATAAATAAATTTAGCTAAGAACAACAATTTGTGAAGGCAAATTGCCTGCTGGGATTCGATCCCCAGACAACTGTTTTGCAGGTTGTGACATAACCTCTATACAACAGGAAATTAACTCCCTTACCTGCAGCTCAGTGGCACACTGAATGTGTGTTCACTTAGCAGGCAAAGGATCAATAGTTTAAATTCAGGTAAACAGTTTGAATCCTGGAAGTGCTTTAAAAAATGTTTCAACTTTTTTTGTAAGACAGAAATGTGATTCATGGTGGTGTGGAACAGAAAAGTACATTATACAATAAGTAAATTTAGCTAAAAACAACAATATGTGATGGTAAATTGACTGCTGGGATTAGTTCCCCAGTTACCAGTTTTGTAGGTATGACATCACCTCTACATCATTTTAAAATGTACCTTTGTAAAAAATGGAAACTCATTTGAGTGGCAATTCATGGTGGTGTGGAGTTGGAATAGTAAATGATTTAAGTACCTTCAGCTAAGAAGCACAACTTTTGAAGGTAACCTGTCTGCTGGGATTAGATCCCCAGTTGCCTGTTCTGCAGGTTGTGACACATCCTCTACATCACAAGAACTGCAGTACCCTTACCAGCAGCTCAGTGGCATACTGAATATGTGTTTTTCTAGTAAGCAAGGGAACAGCAATTCAAATCCTGACAGGAACCTAACCCGTTTTTCTTTAAGAAGGAAACTCACTTGAGTGGTGATTCATGGTGGTGTGGAGTTGGAGTAGTAAATTATTTAAGAACAAAATTTAGCTAAGAACAGCAATTTGTGAAGGAAAATTGTCTGCTGGGGGTTAGATTCCCCAGTTGCCTATTTTACAGGTTGTGACTTTACCTCTACACCATGGGAGATGCAACTTCCTTACTTGCAGCACAGTGAGGCGCACTGAATGTGTGTTGCTTCACAGGAAAAGAATCAATGGTTTAAATTCAGGTAGGCATAGTTTGATTCTTGGCAGGGACCCAATCACTTTTTTCAACTTTTTTTGTAAGATGAGAACTCATTTGAGTAGTGATTCCCGGTGGTGTGGAGAGGAACCATATATTATATGAGAAGAACATTTAGCTAAGAATAACAGTTTATTAAAGTAAATTATCTGCTGGGATTAGATCCCCAGTCATCTGTTTTTCAGGTTATGATATAACCTCTACATCATAGGATATGCAGTTCACTTACCTATAGCTCAGTGGCACACTAAGGCCTATATTCACTAACATTATCTCAGCATTAGCACCGGTTTACTTAGCAGTTCCTACCTCACTTTAGCAATATGCTGTTGAAGAACATGGGTGATTGCTGAATTGGATTATTAAAGGCAAAGTAAAACTGTGCTAACACTTGATTTACTGTTCATGAATATAACCCTAAATATATGTTCGCTTAACAGGCAAAGAACCAGTAGTTCAAATTCAGGTAGACATACTCTGAATCCTGGCAAGGACTTAAATACTTTTTTCAACTTTTTTGTAAGTTAGAACCTCAGTTGAATAGCAGTTCATAACGGTGTGGAGCAGAACAGTAAATTATATGAGAAGCAAATTTAGATAAGAACAACAATTTGTGAGGAAAAATTGCCTGCTGGGATTAGATCCTCAATCACCTGTTTTACAGGTGTGACATAACCTCTATATCATAGGAACTGCAACTTACTTACCTGCAGTTCAGTGGCACATGAAATGTACGTTTGCTTAGCAGGGAAAGGATCGGTGGCTCAAACCTGAGAAGGGACTTTATCTTTTTCAGATTTGTTTTGTAAGATGGAAACTTGCTTGAATGGCTATTCATGGTGGTGTGGAGTTGGAATAGTAAATTATATGAGAAGAAAATGTATCTAAAAACAACATTTGTGAAGGCAACTTGACTACTGGTACTAGATCCCTAGTCCCTTGTTCAGCTGGATTTGACATAACCTCTAAGTCATAGGAACTACAACTCACCTGTTGCTCAGTGGCATACTGAATGTGTGTGTTTGCTTAGCAGGTAAAGAATCAGTGGTTCATATACAGGTAGACACAGTTCAAATCTGGGTGGGGACTTACATTCTTTTCAATATTTTTTTGTAAAATGGAAACTCACTTGAGTGGTAAGTCATGGTGGTGTGGAGTTTGAATAGTAAGTTGTGTGAGAAGTACATTTACCTAAGAAGAACAATTTGTGAAAGTATATCGCTTATTGGGATTATATCCCCAATGGCCTGTTTTGTAGGTTGTGACATATATCTACACCATGGGAACTGCAACTCTCTTCCCTGAAACTCACTGGTACACTGAATTATGTTTGCCTAGCAGACAAATGATCAACATTTCAAATCCTGGCAGTGACATAAATATTTTTTTGTAAGATAGAAACTCGCTTTAGTGGCGATTCATGGTGGTGTGTAGTGAAATAGTACATTATAAGAGAAATAAATTTAGTTCAGAACAACAATTTGTAAAAGTAAATTGCCTGCTGGGATTAGATTCCCATTCACCTGTTTTGCAGGTTGTGACTTAACATCTACACCACAGGAACTGCAATTACCTTACCTGCAGCTCACTGGCTCAGAGAATGTGTGCTTGCTAAGCAGGCAAAGGATCAGTGGTTTGAATCCAGGTATAATCCTCATCTCCAGTCTGTACCTCACCCAACTGGTCACTCATGCCACCAGGATTGACTACAAAACTGGTACCAGTACTCTCATTGACTGGCTCCTCTCCTCCCACTCTGAACACATATCTGGAGTATCTGTCCTGCCAGACAGCCTCAGTGACCACTCCCCAGTCCAGTTCATCTGGGCCAACAAGTTCCCCAAATGCCCAACAAAGGTTTCCAGAAATAGAGTCCTGAGACCTGGGCTACTGGACACCTTCAAGCGATATCTAACACAGATAGACTGGACACCACTCGACAGAGCCACTGATGGTAACCAAGCCCCTGAACTACTTAGTTGCGACTTTCAATCGAGCCTGTGATATATTTGCACCTTTCAAAACCAAAACAGTGAAAGGAACCATTAACCCATGGCTCTCCAGCTCACTAGTTGATCTAATGCGTAAACGTGACAACTTATGGCATTAGGCCAAGTTGTCCAGGAAACAAGCCGATGTTACTGCATACAGAACAGCTAGAAACCACTGCACCAGGCTCATCTGATCATCTAAAGCCACGCACTATAAAGACCTTCTTACCAAGAGCTGGGACTCAGGTAAGGACTTCTGGAACTCCATGAAAACCCTCATGAACAGGACCCCCCAGAGCCCCACCAGACCTGATTACAACCTCTACAGAGACAATCCAGTAACCTGTAGACATAGCCAATGAGTTCAACATGGCCTTTGCTGATCTCACAGGTGTGCTACCAGCCAACTATTTCTATCCGACTACTCCGCCATCACCAAATTATGCCCACCCCTCAACATCAAGAACTGGGACACTGCTGTTCTACTTCAAACAAGTCACTAGGGCTGAGACAATCAAGTATGTCAAGCGCGTCCTTGGAAAGGCAAGGATGGGAAGTGTCCAAGTTAATAAGAAGCTTGTTGCCCTTGTCCTAAATGAGCTTGCCGACCCACTCACAAAGGTTTTTAATGCCTCACTTAGGTCGGGTGTGTTCCCTGACACCTGGAAGATGGCCTTGGTCACCCCATCCTCAAAACGCGAGACAGAAGCAACACCTCCAACTATAGACCAATATCCATCCTCCCCCCCAAAAAAGCCCTAGAGAGGGTGGTCTCTGACCAACTCACAGAGTAGCTTGAGAAGTACAACAAAATGTGCCCCCAACAGCACGATTTCCAGAAACACCACTCCACCCTAATGACCCTAGTAGAATATACCTCCCAATTATACAATGCCTTAGACAAAGGGATGGTGGTAGTATCAATATTCATAGACTTCACAAAGGCTTTCAACTCCATTAACCACCACCTCCTTCTTAACAGCGTACTTTCAACAGCACTATCCCCACACACACAATGGCATGGTATAGCAGTTACCTAGCTCACCAGACTCAGTGCGTCAGAATTGGTGACTCACTCTCAGCTCCCAGAGAGATAAGCATTGGAGACCCCCAAGGATCAATCCTTGGGCCACTCCTCTTCACTCTCTACATCAATATCCTACCCTCAGCCTGCCCAGCACACATTGTACTCTATGCAGATGATGTCGTAATTTCTGCCCCTGGCAGGGACCAGTCAACCATCACCTCCCAACTCCTCGACAGCTTCCACAAGCTAGAATCCGGGTTCAGCAATAAAAAACTGCTGCTAAACCACAAAAAATGGGCAGACTGGGTGGGCCAAGTGGTCCTTATCTGCTGTCAAATTCTATGTAAAAAACTGAGAGTATGCTGCTCACTGTCCCACAGAACAAAAAGAAATTCCACCCCACGCTGATACGGAACCTTAATGGATATGCTCTAGAGCAGGTCTACTCCTTTAAATATCTAGGAACTCACATTGCTGACACTCTTAACTTCTCCGGGTCATATTGACCATGTGATCAAAACTGCCAATATAAAACTTGGAGTGCTATACCACCACAGGCACTCTATGACACCTGACGCACTAAAACCAGCCACGAGCAGCTCGGTCCTTGCATCTATTGACTACGGCCTACCAATATACGGGGCTGGCACTGACACTACCCTCAATCGAATAAAAACCCTATTAAACAAGGCATGCCGGCTGACCCTAAGAGCTGAATCTTCAACTCACACCCGTGCCCTCTACTCAGAAACTGAATAGCTTCCTCTCTCCATCTCAGAGTGCGATACCAGACCTGCCTACTTGTTAAGAAAGCCCAATTAAGACTAGTACCTCTATCTCTATGTGGACTCTTTCAGCAGGCTGACCATCTAAGCCCACAAGGAGTGCTGAGAAAGGCAGGCTCCTGGTACCATTTAAGTGCATCACCCTGGCACAGAAACCCATCTCATACCAAGGATCAAAATGGTATATGGGCTACCGGCATCACTCATTGAAAGCATTAAGATTAGCCTCTTCAAAACAGGACTCAGGACTCTCCTGCATCATGAACTGGCCTGTGTATGCTTCAACTAGCCAACTACAGGACTCAATAGCTTGAACAACCTTCCCCCAAAACCCTCTCACCTTCCCATCCCATCCCCTCCTGCACTATTCCCCTTCCACCATCCAACCCCTACCCTCTCCTGCCTCTAACATTCCCACCCCATTCTCTCCTGCACAACCCTCCTCCACTATCACACCATTTACCTCCCTTGCTGTTATCTCCCCACCTCCTCCCCTACACCAGTATCCTTCCCTTAGTTTCTCTCCACTCCTGTCCCCCCTCACTTGCCTCCTACTAAGCTCCAGTTTGCCCACCCCCCAACCTCTCTTCACACTGCTGGCTCACTGCAGCAACACCTCCCCTCCCTCCCTACCATCAGCCTTCCCAAAAAAACACAATGGTGTCCTCAGGCTGCTCACCCCCACCCACTCCCCTCTCTGTATAGCTAGTCCCCAACTGTGTGGCCAGCACTCCCAGGGGTCTAATGATCCTTTATTGACAGACTAAAGCACTTCCTTTGTAACTGTTTCCTTTGTATGAGTTGTATTCTGAATATTTCTTTTCTGAAAAGCTTTATCCCCTCGTAACCCTGTCCACCTATTATATCTGTAACCTGACCTAAACAAACTGTTTCTTCATTGTATTTAACTCGTATTGTTCTAATGTCTGCAACCTGTATGTTTTGACTGTATTTTGTATGACCTGGAACCTTTGTAAACAAGTCCCAGGACTCAAACGTATTAATCCTAAACTGCAATAAATAAATGAATTAAAATAATGTATTATACTTTAATACATAATTATTTCACACTTTACAGACTTTATTTGCCACTTTTAGTACCATTTGTACTTTAATTTTGTTTTGCACTAAAGGCCATAGAGTCCACTTCCAAGTCTGGAAGTCAAAGATTTTAAGTGACAGAATTCTATTTCGTCGAGGTTGATTATTTCTCACCCACACCCACTGACTGAAAACTCCAGAAACTGTACTCACTGTTTTCTGCCTCCGCTTCTTGAGGTAGCACCTTGAAATCCAGGAACCAGGTTTCTATCCAGGCGAGGATAAAGGACATGATAGGCAGCACATACCCAAACGCACCTTGGAAGAAAATCTTAATAACAATGAACCAATAATTATTGTTGTTGCATTCTGCTATCCTACATGAGAAATATCTGGTTAACATACAAATACATACCTTGGAGAGGATGACTTTTACTATTAAATAGGCACTGGATACAGTAGTTGTAATCTGAAACACAGAGGAAATACAATAAATTTGAAGCGTTGTTTCAGCCTACAGTATTTACAAACAATGCATTTTTCATAACTGAGCATAAACGATTGTGAGCAAAAAAACATAGACCACAAATCAAGGTGCTGTTTTTGCCTAGGATCTCTTATGCCCCAATCCTGCTATCTTGGAGTTTGCTTTCTGTTAGAATATTATTGTTATGTGTTATCTTATGAAGCTGTAAACATATTGAAATCTGTCAGTCCAAGCCTGCTTTCCCTATTAGATCCCTTAAGAGAATGCCACACTCTTCTACACTGTGCCACTAGTGATGGTCTTGGATCAGGGAGGATGATAATGGCTGTAAGGGAGGGGGCACAGAAGAGTAGCCAGCATTATGGATTTCAGCTGGAGGGGTACCACTGGATGATAGGGAGTTTAGTCATCATACTGCAGAAAAAGGAATCAGATGGCCTACCAGGACCATAAGGTACAGCAAGGAACCACAACAAGGTAAGCAGTGTTACAGAGGGGGTTAATCACTGGGTGGCATGTGCATTCACAACAGAGTCACCACATGGCTCTGTTACCATCACACACCAGCAGGTCTGCCCCCTCTAACATCTAGCAATCTGTTTTATATTGTGAATGCTTACCCTTGGACTGAGTGCCTCTGGGTATTGCACAAAGGCATGGCAGTACAATGGGGTGGCAATCAAGAATGTGCCCCCTTTTTGAACCACCCACCCTTTGTGACTGAAAATTGGACCCATTAAGTGATCTCATGTGTAGCAGGGTGCACCTCCAATGGTCAGAGCACCAGCTACAGGCTCAAACACACTAGAACCAGATGCTCATGGTGTGACTCCCCTCTCCATGCTGCAGACCACTGAGCTTCAGAAACGGGTTGAAGTTGGACCCCACTGGAAATGAGATGTTGAATGTCAGCTAAGCTAAACAAAGCAGGAAATCATTTGCACACTGGGATGACAGGAGATGGTACTCACAGTATGATACATGCTTTATTCCAGGAAAATCCAAGTAAATCAAGGCTGGTTCATGCCAGTCAATAGTGTTACTTCAGCATATAATGTGCAGGTAAAAGGTGCAAAGCTGGCAGACTGTGCAAAACAGTGGATTTAGATGAGTTCTGACACTTAGCTCCATCTCACAGTCCCAAACAGACAATATGCCATGCCCTGAGCATGGCGGGTCCCCCTCTTGGGTAGTCACTCCCATGCTAGAATTCACATCTTAGGGCTCCCAGTGACACTCCTCTCTCACAGGATGGAACCAAAGTCCACTTTTGTTATTCCCATCAAGGAAATCTATACTCCTCCCCTCTCAAACACACCATTTTGCCGTGCCGTGACTACTGGCAGGGAGAAACAAACTTTACGTACATGCTCCCCAGGCCAAAAACATAATGTCTCAAGTCAAGTCTCATATGCCCCAAGGAGAGGTACATTAACAAACAGGACAAAACACTAACATGCCTCTGCTAGAGCCATATTTCAACTATTACAGGTGTAACACCAAAAACTATATCCCACACATTTCTCAGCTATGTGGAAAAATAAAAGAATAAAAAAAGGGGAGAAAGAAAACTGTATTCAACCATTCATCAGTTATTGGCTCAGATTTTGTTTGCTTTTTACCAACACCCAATGCACTGGCTGGGCTATGTCCTGCTCGCGACCAAATTCCTGAGGAATCTTTGCAGGTCCCTCCTTTGAAATATGGTCCCTGGAGCCCATCTCTATATCTATTCATTTATTTATAAATTTAAAAAGTTTCACCAGGAAAGGCATACTGAGCTACAACAGCTTGTTTCTAGATGCATCCTAGGGGGAAGGGGACAAGGGTAAGTACACTTGATTTTTACAACAGAATAGGACTTCATACAGTGATTAAATAACTAGAATACAGCTGAGTACAATATGTGATTATGTGAGGTAACAAGCATAAAGTAAATAAATATTGAGCACACGGTAAGGTATGGGTAGCAAGCCCAATAGCAAACATGGGGGAGCAATAATAAGGAAATAGACAGGAAAGGAAAAAAAGGGGAGAAGAGGAGAAGGAGGGGCTGAAAAGGAGGAGGGAGATTAAAGTAGAGGTGGAGAAGCCAAACTGTCGACCCACTGGCATGTGGACCCTACAAGGGACGGACATGGCTGGACATATACCAAGCACACGTCGGGTTCCTGGCCCGCAATGAAGGAGGGTAGCAAGCTGGGGAAGAGGTGGGAGAAGTGAAGAGCAGAAAATACTGTGGAGTGAAATAGGAAATATCTGTATGCAGTTTGGGCATCTCAGTACAACAGTTCCATCCCTGACAGGATGGCAGAAGCTTCAAAGACACACAAGTACCACAGGAGTGACCGGCACTCTCTGAAGTCCACACAGACTGGAGCTTGGGTCCAAAACATTGTAATAAGGGGGTGGCAGCTGGAACCCTTTATGGGTATACAGGTCAATGATCTATTGGATCCATTTCATGTTTCTTCAGTTCATAAAATAAGTGCACAAATCAGCATGGTCTATTTCCCCACAAACACTGCCCACACAGAATGGCCAAGAGGGATCCACAATGTCCCCACAGTACAACATATTGTTTGGGTCAAACCCAGATGGTATCAGAGCATGTTCCCTCTCTTTGACTGAAGTTCTGGACAAAGGATCTGGAGCCCCAGTGTCAGAGGGGTTTGGGTCTCCTGGGCCTACCGTGTGCCCTAATTGCCCTGACTTCACTTCTTCTCAAGGTCACAAAACACTGGTGCCAAGCCTTTGGAGAGTAGCGTGGATATGCACCTGCAGTTCAAGTGCTAATCACATTGACAAATGTCACAAATCTTCCAACACACACACAAAGTGCAGAAAAATTCCAGATGAGCCCCAACATTTTAAGACCCCACTCCTAGCACCCCCCTCCACATGCTTTGCTACCACCGCATGTTGAAGAGGGGAAGAAAACCATACTCCAGAGGTGACTCCCATGTCTAGGGGTATAGGGCTGGTAATATCTCATATGGAGCCACCCTTTGCAATTATCCCGCTGACTGCCTCCAGCTCCAGTAATGTGACCACTGGGGCACTAAGTCCCTGTGTCACCCTGGTGGAGACACTTTCTATTTTATTTTTCTCCAAACTCCTCTCAAGGAAGTTTTACAGGCTCACTCCTTGTTCAAACCTCATTGATGGTTTCTATCTCTAAGTGCTAGTTGCTCCCCCCATCCAATTTATTTCCATTTTTCCCTTGTCACCAGGGCTCAATGGTGACCATGGTTCCCTGGAGCTACAGCAATGTTGGTACAAAGATGTATTTGCACACCACCGCACACAGGGCAAACAGGGCAAACAGGGCACCATCAATGTGATTAGAACTTAGCATCAGATGAGTCAGGCATACTTCAGTTAGTCACCCTCTCTGGTCCCTGCACAAATTTACAGAAATGACATGGGGATTTGGCTGGCAGTATAGCTTAGAGGTTAAAGGACCGAAGTGTGAGCAAGCTTGATACACCCAGCAGACCAGACCTGAGTTTGATTCTCACAACCTCCACTTGCATACTGTGTAACTCTAAGCAAGTCACTTAACCGCCCAGTGTTCCCAGGTCGCCCCTGAAAACAGGCAGTTGTGTCTAGTGGGCCTTACCCGGTTACCAAAGACTAAAATAAATAAAATAAAATGCAGGGCACTAAACAGGAGACAGAAGGATTACTGCCTTAAATGCTAGCATGTTAATGTGCACAGTGATGAACAGGCAGGGAACTGCACATCTGGATACCTGACTCTCACCATCACTGAGAGACAAAAAAATCACTATTGACAAGTCCTGAGCCTGTAGGCAGTGGGAACCATATTCTGCAGCCGGGTAACATAGTACCATAATAACTTTTCAAGCATTAGCCCTTTTAAATTGCATGTTTGTTCTCACAACTTATAATCAAGTAAATAACAAGTGTCCATAAACCTCTCTAGACTATTTTTAAAGATGTTCAATGAGTTACTGTTAATGACATCTAATAGGAGGCCATTTCATCTCAAGACCACTCTTGTAAACCAACTTCTCTACACTGGGTTCTAAAATAGTCTCTCATGTACTAATAATGATGTAATCTTATACCAATTATTATATTCCCTGCACTGAGCTGTAACGTCCTTGACAAGTTAGGGTCCCTACTAGCCCTATATGACTATCATATCCCCCGTGTCTTCTCCTTTCAAGCATATACTCTTTCTAATATGCTTCTGGACATCCTCAAATTAACATACTTGCAGTTCATACTGTCCCCCTCACAGCTACAAGGGAACCATGGTTATCACATGATTCACTGAAATCCCAGATGGCTCAGTGTACACACAACTTGTCCTCTCTAACAGCAGGCTGAGGGATACACCCTCCTAGCTTGCATAATAATGCACCTAGGCATGGGCCCTAATGAAGCTGAGGTAGAATGGGCTCACTGCATCTCACCGTACTGTTGGCCTTGATGTCTCAGAGGTGCTCTTCTGGTCCTCAATATTCAAGTCTAGCACACACTTCCACTGGGGAGTCAAGTTGAATAACAGGGAATTTGAAGGTTACATCTCTGGACCCTGGGGCCTTTGGCCTGATAGCCATTAGGCAGTATTCCTTGAGGGTGGAACTGCCAACAGGCCCTTGCAGTCCCAGTTCCAGACCCTTGCCAGGATGAGAGGGTACAGAAACCCTACCAGAGGAAGCCAGTGCTAAACCCAGCCCAGGACCCTGCCACCATCAGTAGCTCACAGACCTCATCAGGTCAGTCGCAGCCAGAGCTACCTCACATCCCATGGATGCCTGAACTACTGAGCTTCTCACACACTGAGCTAAGACTTGAAACACTTGAACTTTCTTTTGTTGGGTCTGAGGTCCCATATTTATACCCCAGAAGGGAGGGCAGTGAAAGCATTGGAAAGTGCAGCAGCCAATGAGCAGAGGACCTAATCAGCAATTGACAGCTCTCTGTTACTGTGGCTGAATAACACTAAACAGAAAACATACAATGAAATTTCTAAACAGGGGCTGGAATATTAACCCTTAGTGCACATGTAAAGCATATACAGACTGTATAGTAACCCTTCCTTTTAATAGAGGGGTTACATATAGTTATTTTAATTTTTTTTACCAGGAGAGACACACTAAGCTGAAAGCTTGTTTACAGGTGTGACCTGGGAGCACAAGGAAGTAAGTGACTTGCTCAGCGTCACACAGTATGCAAGTGGGGGCTGTGGGATTCAAACCCAGGTCTCCAGGTTTGCAGCTCAGAGCCTTAAAACACTGCGCTACACTGCCTTCTAAAGTTATGATAGTTATGATAACTTAGCGTGGTTATGGTAAATGTATATCTGATAACTAGGTCTTCCATCTTCCTGTATGGACCGAAATGCCATTTCTGGTGCAAATAAAAGTGAATAAGATAATTGGCATACTTGCTCCACAATAATAAATGCCAGGGGTGGAGTAGAATAGATGAAGACTTGCCACAATTTATTTTTTTAAACGCATTTTTAGTGTGAGCACACTTGATGCTCTTTAAATTTTGCATGTTGGAAAACAGCGCTGACCCTTAGATCATTCTTCAATTGAAAATCACAAAGCTCTTACTGCCAATATCATTCCAGAAACCTGGCAGTGCGGATATTTTATTTACCACAGATACATGACTACCGTACTGAATGATAGAGTTGGGTTACCAAATTTGCTGACCTTGCAACTGCTTAAATAGGCAAACTAAATGCTTTGTTGATCCTACCCCTTTGAGTGTGTTAAAGTAACAAGAAATACACATACCACACTTGCAACTGAAATCAATTGCCACTGCTGCTCACAAGGGATAGCTAACCCTTGACACAATAGGTATTTCCAGGAACTTAGAGAGCCTGTCCTTTTGGCTAATGGCTCTAGGCTCGTAACTGTAAAACGTTCATTTCTAAATGGTGTGGTGCCTTCACCAGTGGTGTCTCCTGTCTAGGTGTATCTAGAAGTACTGCCCCTGTAGAAATGTTATATTAGTGAATTGGCAGTAGGCTGTTTCTATGTCCTGGGGATAGGGGTCTCTGGTATAGATTTTGACTATATTCATAGCTGGGCGCTTCAAACTCTTAGAGTGACTGGCTCAGGGAATCTCCACTATAGGACCATCCCCTTCCAACGGTGTTCTCCCCCTCTCTTTCGCAGGCAGCTTGCCAAAAACCAGACCTAACATGAGACCAATGCCACACCCTTAGCTTAGAACCCATTATGCAAAACCCTGAGACTGGCAAGTCCACCTGGACAGTCACAGCCTGTGATGTGGGCTGGAATCTACCCCTCAGGGATCGTGAGAATATTCCCCTCCCACAGGATGGAACCAATCAGACCCCCTTTTGCCATTCCCATCAAGGGTCTTTATACCCCCCAGGAAATATACCACTGAGGAGGGGCACACCTAACCACAGGAAAAAATGGACTCTATTATCAGTTGCACATTTGGAAGAGCATGTTATATAATGTTATCATTAAGCCTTCTTCACTTTAACTTATTAGGGCAACAAAAGTACATTGCCCCCCCACCCCACACACACACAATGTGTGCCACGAGATGTGGGTATTATTGCCCTCAATTGAATGTATCCATTTAATTTTATTAAAAGGCACTGTTCACTGTACTTACTGCTATCGCCCACCAGTGGCGCACATTCAGCAATGCATAGGCAAGTATTAATACAGTAAACCGGAAAACTGCCAATACCTAGAGCAGGAAAAAACAAAAGTTAATTTCAGTATTGACATGGTGGCAACCCAGCTCAAGGATTATCTTATCAGACTGAATATTTGAGAAAGATTGTAATCGTGGATCCAAGAATTGCTGTAGCATTATTAAAATAGCACAGATCTCAATAATGTACAAACTCATACTAGCAGTGAACAGGAGTTGCTGTCTTAACTTGTCCTACTAGATCATTTAGCATCATGTAATACCTTTGACCATGGGGTCTTGGTCAGTCACCTCTATTGTGCAGAGCAGCCCATGACTCATTCTGTTTATACTTACAAGACTGAGCCCTGGCTGTTATCAATAGGATTCTTCCTAGTTGGGCAGATATCACCTGCTGAATTTCAAACAGCTAGATAACTGTCTGTGACAAGCCATCTGGTGTGACATAGTCCAGATGAACTCACCCCCAGCTGCCTCGTTCCTCCTCACCCACCTCCAAATGTCAATTGATGTCCTGTTGTGCCCACCAGGAGGATGAGTGGCCTTTATATCACCCCACTGGACATTATTGGGCTCTGGGGAGACGTACATATGCAACCCCCTTCCAACTCATACATACATGCTAGGCTGACTAGGCAAACACTCTTCAGAGCAGCACAGTTATACTGTGGAAGAGGAGTGTGATAGCTGGTGCTACCTCTGGTAATGGACCAGGATCTTTGGGGGTAGGCACAGGGGGCCCAACTTACCCATCAGAAATATTTAGGTAGGGTCAGCGTGAGTTCTGCAGCTGGGTTGGGGGTGGCAGGATTCATGACTTTTATATTTATTTAGTTAGGGTTTACATTAACCTATGGTCTAGGGAGAGATCTAACCCACCAAGACCCAAGGCTGGTTAGTTAGGCATCCTTAAGTGCCCCCCCTCCCAAGGTGATTATCATTAAAAGTACTTGTTTGAGATATATGGGAATCCATCATTAATACCTTTTATTGTCAGTAAGAAGCTGATCGTGAATGAATTATTCATAGTTATTAAGCAAGATAGTCTGATTTTAAGATGGATAGTAAATTTAATTGAATACTTATTGGCCTAGAGATGGGTAACTGGATCAGTCATTAATCTTTTAGAAATGACTAATCTAGCTGCCAGTCTACATTGCATGCCAGCAACATATACAACGAGACATCCTTGTGCCAAATCACTCCCACTACAGTGCACAAAACAGAAAGGTAAGTAAAAAAAACTTAAAAAGCAAATTTGTTATTATGATTAGATTTATAATTGCAATAACTACCTTGAAGCTCATAATTTCCAAAGATAACAACTGGCTGGTGGGAGGTGGCCTTCTAGGCACACACACACACACATCCAGTTGTTAATCCCCTGGAAATGAAAAGCTTCTCAGTTATTATTTTGTAAGAAGATAGTAGACTATTCACCCAGTTTTGGTTTGGCAATGTACATGGCTCAGTTCCTGTCCTCATACTGTATGGTTAAGTATATACTGCCATCAGCAGAGATTATTTGATGGTATGGCCTGAGTTTTCCCTGAAGTGCAGATGTTACCAGTTGGTCAAACTTTGATGTCCAGGAATCATGTTCGATCCCATCAAGACAGTGTTTGTTGTTTATACCACTGAGTTCGGATAAGAAGTGGGAAGAGATTGGTCACCCTTCAGCTAGCTCCCTGCTGTTAGTAATAACAGCTCCCATAGGCCACAGCTCTGGAATATATAGTCAGCTGTGTATAAAAATGTTGATATAGAGGATTGTGTATGTGCAGCCATACACAACAAGCCTATGTCTGAATCAAGAGGTTTCCATGGTAACCAGGAACCTTGAGAGGTCTTCCAGTTGCCATGGAAAGCTTAAGATTCAAACACAGGCTTGTCTGTGTATGGATGTCCATACACAATCTTCTATAGTGCATGGACATCCATTTGCATTTAAACAATAAGGACATGTCTACTTTTACAGGAATCAGCTTTCATTCCTGTTGTCAAATCAGACTGTACGTCTTTTGTTTCTTGTGGCAGTTGAGGAAGTACTTATGGGTTTGGTAGCAGCAGGTTCTATGTTCCTCTGTTCATGTCCTTCCTAATAAGTGACACTTGGTGTGTGGGACTAACTCAACACGCACTATCGACTGCCAGTTCCAGTTTAGAAAAAACCCAACAACTTCCAACTCGATTGCTGGTGCGGCAAGATGAAAGATGCCATGCAGTCATATTCCAGGTTGTGGTGCTGCAGTACTGATGTAAATACTGCAGCAAAACAACATTTTGATGTCACTACTGCAGCACAAGAAGCCTAGTCTTGTGATGGAATTTCCATTCACAACTGTGTTCCACCATATACAATATTTGGTTTGCGCTGCAGAGTTCTTGCTAATATAAAAAAGATGGAATGATGTATAAGAATATGAGTGGCAAAGGAAACAAAAGGGCTAGACATAAATGCAAGCTGAAAATAAAGTCACTATCAAGATTTGACCAAAGGGCCAGCCTGTCAGCAGAGAGGCAGGGCATCCGTCTTCAACGCCGGCAACCCGGGTTCGAGAACGGACTCGGGATGTCAGAGGATTGGCCGGGGGAGAAGGATTGAGAATCCCAGGGACTGCTCTCCTTCTCCAGAGGGGTTGGGGGGTTGTATGTCCAGCATGTTACGGACCCCTATCCAAGGCTGGGGGAGCTGCAGTGCTAGCGCAGTATCGGCAGGGGGGCGGGTGGACACTGGTCATCATTAAAAATCCCCACCCCGATACAGCACACAAAATGCTGGCCCTGAAGCCTGAAGCTCTGCCCCACTGCCTCCCCTGTCTACCGGGTCCACCTGGTGGGGCCCCGCTCCCATGGCCCCCCCCGGGGGGTAAGCCAGGGCAGCCTACTGTGGATGTTGGGGAGGGGGCACCCACCTGTTATTCTGCCCGGGGGTAAGCCTGGGCATGGGGAAGCAGTGGGAGTAGGAGCCAGGCCCCTTCGGGGGGATCAGGGGCCAGAAACAAACAAAGAAGAGATTTTGACCAAAGATCTTTATGAATAATCTTTAACCAAATATAAAAACTAGCCATGATTATGTAGCCCAGGCAAAAGTAAGGGGCTGACTTTTGCTTCCCTTGGCCTACACTAGATTGCTGCCATCTGGGTTCTACTCACTCTGGCCCTTGGGGATGGTACTTTGCTGCAGAGGACTGGGAGGAGAGCTGCAGGATACAGCTTCTCTTTGGCATCTCAGATGCCATCATGAGCTGCAGCTCCTGACACACACACATCAAAGGCAGTCACCCACCAGTGATAGAGTGAGTGAGTCACTCATACACTGGGCCATGGATTCCCTGACAGCTGCCCATCTGGCATCAGATTTGAGACTGGAATATGCAACTGATATTGTTAGCATGCACCTCTGCCTATAAACCTTCTGTCTCACCATCTGGAATGATAGCACAGTGGCAGAGCATCAAGCATCAGGACAGTAGTTGGTGGTGGCCTGGATTCAATTCCCAGTGGGGAAGAGTTTTTCTTTCTTACTGCAATTTATGTTGTTAACATACATTTATTGTATGAGGTAAATTTATAGAAGTAATTGTGGATATAATTGATAAGGATTTTAGGGTTTGGGTTTTGGTTTTCAAACCATGAAACTGTTTGTGACAATTTAGCAAGAAAGTTCAGTACTCTACAAGTGGGCATCCACAGTAGCTTCAATTCCTACAAAATATTAATACAAACAGAGAGCCCAAATGTTATTCACTGTCCTATGCAGCCAATATAGTGTAATGCTTGTGCACTGTGTTAGTTTGGTTTTGGCCATTCGCACTCTCTATTCCAGAGGAATTACCACCCTATAGGGGTACGAAAGGTAAGGAACCCTCAGAGAGGGTTCCACCCCTAGAGGTGCCACAGGACATATCCCGTGGCTAAAGGTACCTTAGTAATCCCCCTAAGGAGAGAAGTGCTGCCACTGGAGGAGGAGGGAAGGATGGTGGGGCAAAGAAAAAAATGCTTCACAATGAGGCTGAGAGGAACTGCTTACATAGCTCAGGAAGTGGGAGTAGCTGGCTGCTTGGCCACCAAACTCCAGGCAAAGTCTTTCCAATTCACTGTCCTACGCAGCCAGTATAGAGTTATGCTTGTGCAACTGTGTTAGTTTGGTTTTGGCCGTTTGTACTCTCTATTCCAGAGGAATTACCACCCTGTAGGGATATGAAAGGCAAGGAACCCTCGGAGAGGGTTCCACCCCTAGAGGTGCCATGGGACAATTCCCATGGCTAAAGGTACCTTAGGAATCCCCAAAAGAAATGTAGTACAAGCGTATCCCAAAAGAATGAGGCAACAGGAAGCATATGAGCATGCAGTAACTGTGACATAGTAGCAGCAACTGTGACGTAGTAGTAGTAGTAAAGAAACATAGACAGTTTGATAATGTAATGAGATGCTCAGTTTGATAACGTAATGAAATGTCCAGGTTTGTGTAGCATGATACTAATGGTTTGCATTGAGAATTAGGGTTATCCTCCAAGGAGAGAGAGGGAACAGCAGGACATCCTCCACCTCCATCCAACAGCGGAACCTACTTAAAAAAACTAGGGGACACTACTATGCTAACTAACAGTTATGACTTGAGGCAACGGAGGAGAGGAAAAAACCCTATGAGGAGGAAATCTCTGGGAATCCAAGGCCTAGGTCGCCTTCCCTCCAGGCTTGGAATAGTTTATTTAGTGATCGCTCTGCAGCTGCAATTTGGAAAACCCAATTAAAGGGAGGTGGAAAATATTCCAATTTGGAGGAAGGCTCTTATTTAAACTGTCTAGCGGGAACGCAGTGGAAGATTGTGAGGAAACTCTGCAACAATACGTGCAATGAAGGTGCAGGACGAGAGCAATGACTGCTGAGGTATTCACCTGGCCTACCCACCCTAAACTCAAACCAGGTGAACCGGAGGCAGTTGTAGGGAGAATGCGGTGAAGGTGCCTTGCTAGGGAAACCACTAAAGTCAATGGCTAACTGTTATAGTGGAACTCTAGAGCCAAAGGAGATTATCATAACCACCCTTCAACGCTAGTCTTAAACTCTACACCAGGAGCTGGTGTCGCATAGCAGGCAGCTAAAGCCAAGCCCAGGGCGAGGACATTCCCAGCTATGGGCCAGGTGAGAAGGATCCTGCCCCAAGTTGGACACACTCAAGATGCGGACTAAATGCAGAGAGAGACCATCAGCTGCAGGAACCCTGCACCAAAATAGAATAGCTGGCATGCCCCCAAAATTGATTGACAGCTGAAAAGCTGGCGAGCTGAATGAACATGGCGTGCTGAGATCGTAATGAGCACTGAGTGCTGAGACCTTGCAAGGTCAAATGCAGAATTGAGTGCATCAGAATCCCAGAGGCTGAAGCCGAAGGGATGGCAGTAGGCATGAAGTAATGGTTTGCATAAGCAAGGAGCAACAATTGTGTAAGCAAGTGTAGACCTGCACGTAGGTCAGTAAACAGAGTAGTAATAAGTAGACCTGCATGTAGGTCTGCATTATATAGGGCAATGAAACAGCACTAAATAGTACGGCAAGCCAGTCAGTATTTAAAAGCCAAATCAAGGTGACAAATACTCTGAGGATTTTTGGCGGTGAAGGCAGGAATTGGAACAGAAATAATTAGCCACATGGGGCCATGGCTCCCCAAACATTTCCCAGTCCCCGCCGTAAGAAAAACAAGAAACTGATGGAAGGCCGAGAACCACATGCAGATATGAAAGCTAGTTTAACAGCCTCAGCAGGAGCTTTCTGGCTAACCTCAGAGTAGAACAGGTTGAATAAACATAGAAGCAACAATTTGTATGGAGTACACGGAGTTGTACAACTGCAATAAAACATGGAGACACAATCCTCTGAAAACAGGTGTAGTCAGGCAGTGCAATGAAGCTGCAAGTAGAATGAGAGCATGAATGAGCAGCATAGCTAGGGTCAGAGTAAGCCTGCGTCAGGTGAAAACAATTGAGTATGTAACATGGAGCAGCTATGGATGAGCTGAAACACACAGATAATGACTGTAGTTGCATTGCAGTAGTTTGAGAGTGGTGAGCAACAGTGTAAAAAAAAACACAAGCACTGGGTGCAATAGTAACTGGAATACACAGTAGCCATGGCTGCAGTTGTAAGTAACTATAAGCAGTAGTATGAGCTCTGAGTAGTAGTATGCTAGGAGCTTAGAAACAAAGCCCCAAAAGACAAAACCAAAACACAGCAACACAGAAAACAGGGAACAAGGCCCAAAAACAAGACACACAAAACACAAAGAAGCACCGAGCCGGAGAAAAGATACAAACCAGAAGCAGAAAAACAAACACCGAAGTCCAGCAGAGACACACAGAAACAGGAGGCGGGGGGTGGGTAGGCCCAGCCAGCTCAGAGGACAGACCAACAGAGCCTCGAGCTGCAAAGAAAAAATGCTTCCAAAGAAAAAATGCTTCACAATGAGGCTGAGAGGAACTGCTTATATAGCTCAGGAAGTGGGAGTGGTTGGCTGCTTGGCCACCGAACTCCGGGCAAAGCCTTTCCAATATATTTAAAGTGGTAATAACAGACCAATCAAACACTGTGAATGAAAGACTGGCTACAGTCCAGGTGCCCCAGCGCTTCACTCAGTTGCTGCTTCATCGGGGGATCCGTTACTGCCACTTTAAATAAATAGCATTTGGGCTCTCTGTTTCCATTTTGTGGGAATCAAAGCTACTGTGAGGTTCCACTTGTAGAGAACTGAGCTTTCTTACTAAATTCTGACTTATGGGTTTGTTCACCTGCAGCACAGCACCTCGATCCTGAGCCGCCCATTCACATACCTTTCCTGGTGGTCCCAAACTGTTGGTGACCAAGGAATGAAGAACACGGAAAATGTAACTGTCTCACTCAATCAAGACTAATCAATAACAAGAGGGAATAACGGAGGCTGATCAATCATAGTTCATTAGGCCTTTTGTTTTTTTTATAAAAGACCATGTTGACTTCAGAGGCCTCAGCGCTGGAACTGATCAGGTTAAAGTTCAGAGTTTGTGTATTGTGTGGGATATGCTTGTTTACTCTTTAAGGTGTATGTATGTATGTATGTATGTGCTTGGGTGCCAGTATGTGACTGTATTGTATAGCAGCTGCATGTACGTTGTTTAGCATGTATATGTGTTTTTTTACTATACAAAAATGATACATCCATATCTTGTCACCACTCGGTACCATTGGTACTTTGATTTCTTTATACAGTAGACACTGTAATTCATGCAGAAGAGCCTTGCTAGACATGACGATTCTATTTTTCTTTCTCAGCATGCATTTACAACAATCTAGCCTTTCTGTGTCAGTATACCTACAAATGTAGAGACACAATATGCGCAGGCTAGAGAGACCAAGTGGCTATCTGCTGGCTTCTTCATACATTCGTATCGTAATATACTTACAAATATATCAAAGAAGGAATAATAGTAGTCATAGTGGAGGACTTCTTCTTCTATTCGAGGCTTGATACCCCCATTCACCTGGAATGAGGAAACACACATCCGTTATAAAAATAAAAAGGACAAAAGTCCAGCTGAGTCAGCCAGGATGAGCCACTCTCATCATAGCTTCTGTCAGTGATCTGCTGCAGAAGCTAATAGAAACACAATGCAGTCCAATTACAAGTACTCCAAACTGTCGCTCAGGAAAGTGTGACATGCTTGTCACAGGGCAAATATATTCTCTCCTTCCCTCTCTCTCCGCAGCTATCGGGACCGGGTCGCGAGGGCACCCACTCTGAAGCCCAGCCCTCCCCAGGAGACACTGCCGCAAGGACCCCCACTCCCCGAAGCTCCCAGCTATAGGGACCGGGTCGCGAGGGCACCCACTCTGAAGCCCAGCCCTCCCCAGGAGACACCGCCACAAGGACCCCCACCCCTGAAGCTCCCAGCTATCGGGACCGGGTTGCGAGGGCACCCACTCTGAAGCCCAGCCCACCCCAGAAGACACCGCCGCAAGGACCCCCACTCCCTGAAGCTCCCAGGTACGACGTCCGCTCCTCCTCAAGCTGCTGAGTGTGGTTTTCGGCGCCATTTTCAAACAGCGCTGAACAATAGCAGTCTGCCCGAGTGACTCCTCGGCTCTCTGTGCTGTCGGCAGACATGTGCTGATAGTTTTCTCCTGCCTAAAAGTCGACTTGTGCACCAGAAACTACTTGTTTTAAGAGATTCCTTAAGACCGCAACCACCATGTTGCTCATTTTCTGGGTTGTCCCAGGGACTTTAATTTAATTGTTAAGTGCACAGCAAACCTCAATTTAAACGAGCACCTTAATCAATTTCTATGTATTAGGATAGGATTGCAAGCTGGTCCCACAATACGCTTGACCTCCAGTTTCTTAGTACCTGTATTGCCCTAAATTTGATCTTTTTAAAGGTGTAGTTGGGGGTGTAAAACCTAGTGGAAAGTGCTGGGCACTAGTGTCTTTGTTACCGTACTGAAATTGCAGAGTTGTAGCTGAAACATAGCACATTTGTAGAGTTATAAGGCCAAGCAGCTCTTTATTTCTGCTGTTTAGTACTTTTACATGCTTTAGCAGCCTGCACTCAGAGCCACGAGAGTACATTTGCTGAATCAGTCTCGGAGGGCTAAAGCAGCCCGTATTGCACTTGCTAGCTTTAAACTACCCCTGGAGGCTAAGTGCACCAGTTTCGAGCCTGCAAGCAGAAGCAGAATGAATTCAAGAGCACTTGGGACACGTAGCTATTCCTGACTGCCCCTTCTATCTCCCCCTAGGCATTCGCCATTTTAGGCTAAACCCTGCTGGAAATTGCCTCCCTGCCCTCATTGCTATTGAAATTCTCAAGGCATCGCCATACTATCAGGAAACTGGGCCCCCCCCCCGCCCCCACTACAGCAATTCCAGGCACTCTGGCATTTAAATATTTAAGCCTCTCGCAATATAAAAAAAAAGGGACAATACTAAGGTTAAACCCCCAGGATTACAGTTGTTTATCAGCCCAATAAACGGCCACACTTACTTTTAGCAAAGTTTGCTCCTCCCAGTGCTGTTCTTATATATTCTCTCCCTCTCTCCGCAGCTATCGGGACCGGGTCACGAGGGCACCCACTCTGAAGCCCAGCCCTCCACAGGAGACACTGCCGCAAGGACCCCCACCCCCCGAAGCTCCCAGGTACGACGTCCGCTCCTCCGCAAGCTGCTGAGTGTGGTTTTCGGTGCCATTTTCAAACAGCGCTGAACAATTGCAGTCTGCCCGAGTAACTCCTCGGCTCTCTGTGCTGTCGGCAGACATGTGCTGATAGTTTTTTCCTGCCCAAAGTTGACTTGTGCACCAGAAACTACTTGTTTTAAGAGGTTCCTTAAAACCGCAACCACCACGTTGCTCATTTTCTGGGTTGTCCCAGGGACTTTAATTTAATTGTTAACTGCACAGCAAACCTCAATTTAAATGAGCACCTTAATTAATTTCTATGTATTAGGATAGGATTGCAAGCTGGTCCCACAATACGCTTGACCTCCAGTTTCTTAGTACCTGTATTGCCCTAAATTTGATCTTTTTAAAGGTGCAGTTGGGGGTGTAAAACCTAGTGGAAAGTGTTGGGCACTAGTGTCTTTGTTACCGTACTGAAATTGCAGAGTTGTAGCTGAAACGTAGCACATTTGTAGAGTTATAATTCCAAGCAGCTCGTTATTTCTGCTGTTTAATTCTTTTACATGCTTTAGCAGCCTGCACTCAGAGCCACAAGAGTACATTTGCTGAATCAGTCTCGGAGGGCTAAAGCAGCCCGTATTGCACTTGCTAGCTTTAAACTACCCCTGGAGGTTGACTGCACCAGTTTCGAGCCTGCAAGCAGAAGCAGAATGAATTCAAGAGCACTTGGGACACGTAGCTCCATTCCTGACTGCCCCTTCTATCTCCCCCTAGGCATTCGCCATTTTAGGCTAAACCCTGCTGGAAATTGCCTCCCGGCCCTCATTGCTATTGAAATTCTCGAGGCATCGCCATACTATCAGGAAACTGACCCCGCCCGGCCCCCACTGCAGCAATTCCAGGCACTCTAGCATTTAAATATTTAAGCCTCTCGCAATATAAAAATAAAAACAAAGGGACATTACTAAGGTTAAACCCCCAGGATTACAGTTATTTCTCGGCCCAATAAGCGGCCACACTTACTTTTAGTAAAGTTTGCTCCTCCCAGTGCTGTTGTTATATATTCTCTCCCTCTCTCCACAGCTATCGGGACTGGGTCACGAGGGCACCCACTCTGAAGCCCAGCCCTCCCCAGGAGACACCGCTGCAAGGACCCCCACCCGCCGAAGCTCCCAGGTACAACGTATGCTCTTCCTCAAGCTGCTGAGTGCGGTTTTCGGCGCCATTTTCAAACAGCACTGAACAATAGCAGTCTGCCCGAGTGACTCCTTGGCTCTCTGTGCTTCTGCCCCGCCACCCCCACCACCGCCCTTGGTGAGCTCCTCCTCTTATAGGCAGTGTCACATGGCTGAAAATAACCTATCAACCTACTTTTTCAATTGCAGCTTATCGGCTGCCTACACCAGAGGGCGCACTTTCCACTAGCAGACATGCTGCCTCTCGCACTCCTGCTCCTCTTCGCAATGGCCTCGCTGTCATTCCAGCCCCCTGCCGAATTTCCAATTAGGAAACCCCCCACCCACCTGCCACCATGTCTCACAACAGAGCCCCTCCATGTCGCTACTCACCCCCTTACTGCCCATGCCCAGGAACACATCCACTACTGGTACATTAGTGCCACTATCCTACCTCCTTCTTTCCACCCAGGGCTCTCCCTTCTGCACACACCAGCCAGACGCCCCCACAGGCAGTTGCCCACACACCTTCCGCCCGTCCAAAAAACACCTGGCCCAGAATAAAACAGCTTATCTGCCCACTCCTGCTCATGTCCGGGGATATAGAGGCAAATCCTGGTCCAAACTCTTCATTCACTAATAACCCTTTCTCTTTCCCCAAAGGACTAAGGATCCTGCACCTTAACACCTGCAGCCTTCTATCCAAAATTTCTCTCCTACAGCTTATCGCCCTGCCACAGCTCCCTGATATCCTGGTTATCTCAGAAACCTGGCTAAAACCCCAGCATACAGATGCGGAAGTGTGCATACCTGGATACACCATCATCAGACACGACTGCCCTGGCAAAAAGAGAGGTGGTGGAACTGCAATGTATATCGCCAACATGCGACAGTTCTCAATAGTGAACATCCCCTCACTCCCAGTCCATATTAACTCCCTACTAATTAAACTCTCTCTCCCATGCTCCGCCCCTATTTTTGTGGCCGGCACCTACTGCCCACCCAACACACCCCCTACAGACATCCTTAACCATCTGGTCACTCTACAGTCCCTAGCTGCAGGAGGTGAGCTCCACGCCCCCGGTGATTTTAACACAAATTGGCTAGCCAGTGACAAAGCCCACCTCAAGATTAAAATCAAGGCCCTGAACCTCACTCAACTCATAGCCGACCCCACCAGGCTAAATCACAAGACCCAAAACCATACATTGCTGGACTGGGCTCTCACCACCCACCCACACAGGGTTTTCTGCTTAGGCCTGCTCCCTGACTCCTTAAGTGACCACCACATGATTTTTCTGATCAGAAAGGTGCACAGACCCACAGCCCCCCCCCCAAGACGCTGCGCACCAGATCCTACAACTCCCTGGACATAGCATCCCTTTTATAGGACCTAGGACGCATAAATTTGTCTTTTATCCCCCTGGCCTCAACCATGGATGCCGCGTTTGAAGGTTTCAAGACAAATTTCCTTCGGGTCTGAGATAAACATGCCCCCCTTGCGAACCAAACGAGTCAGAGGGGCGCATCTTCCTTGGATCACAGCTGACATAATTAGGACCTGTTACTCTAGGGACCATGCATGGAAAGCATATAAGAAACAGAGCTCCCTGGCCTCCCTTCTTACCTACCAAGCCCTTTGTAACTCATGTACACACATCATTCGCCAGGCAAAGAAGAATTTTTTTATCGGCATTTAGTGCAAACATAAATGATCCCACAGACTCCTGGAAATCACTAAAATCCTGCCTCCCCCCACCCAACCCCAACCCCGACACTATCAGTCCAAGGCACCCTCGTCACTGACCCCTGCAGGGTTGCTGAGGCTTTCAACACTCACTTCGCCAGCTGTGCCGACGTGCTCCTATCGCCCCTCCCGTGTCCGACCCAAACTGCCCCTCCCCAGTCTTCCAGCTCTCACTCTCCAGTCCCACAATTCTCCTTCCGACCTGTAACCCAAGCAGAAGTCTTCAGATCCCCAAAAGCCCTAAACCACAACAAAGGCAAATGCCTCACATCCCTGGATATCAAGATGCTCTTCCTATCCGCCCCAGCCATTGCAGCCCCTTTTACCACACTTTTCAACCTCTCATTCACCCTGGGTAAGTTACCCACAGCTTGAAAATTGGCCACCGTCATACCCCTCCCTAAAGCGGGTGACCCATCCTCCCCAGCCAACTATCGCCCCATCTCCCTACTCCCAATTCTGGCCAAACTGCAGGAACGCCTTGTTCTCTCCCAACTCACCCCCCACCTGGACGCCACCTCATTTTTCACCCCTTTCCAATTTGATTTTCGCAAATCTCACTCTACCATCACCTCCCTACTACGAGTCACTGGCGACATTCTCTCCGGCATGGACAATGGACACATCACCTCTGCAATCTTTATTGACCTAGCCAAAGCCTTCGACACCGTCTCCCACTCCCTGCTCCTCGACAAACTCACTGACGCCGGGCTCTCCATATCAGCAAATGCCTGGTTCCATGACTACCTAATAGGCAGACTCTAATCGGTAAAAGTCGCCTCACATACCTCAGACCCACTGCCCGTATCCACCGGCGTCCCCCAAGGGTCAGTCCTGGGCCTTTTGCTTTTCTCCATATTTTTAAACGACCTCCCATCAGATTGCCGCCACTTCTCCATCCAGATGTATGTGGACGACACTGTCCTGTATGCTTCCGGCCCAACTACAAGCAACGTGGCTACCCTCCTTCAGGAGGATTTCAACGCCATCCAGGAATGGTTTTGGTCCAACCAGTTATTTCTAAACCCCAAGAAAACTGGGGTTAACTTTCGATTCCCAACAAAGACTCTCCCGTCAAGCCTCCTGTCCCCCTTTCAAAACCTTGGATGGGGCCCCTCTGGACAATTGCTCCAGCTTTAGATATCTAGGAGTCTGGCTTGACCAGCACCTTGATTTTGCCATTCATATCAACTCCCTGCATAACAGGCTTCTCCCCAAACTTGGTGCATTATACCAAAACAAAAGCTGCCTCCCCTCTCCTACAAGGCAGGCTATAGTCAAAAAAATGATACTACCTGTACTCGATTACGGTGACATAGTGTACTCCATCGCTCTCTCATCTGCTTTGGCCAGCCTCGACACCCTATTCCACTCATTCTGTCATTTTATCCTCAACTGCCCTCAATCCACCCACCACTGCTCACTTTACAGTTCCCTAGCCCTGCCATCCCTCCAAGAATGCAGACTAATACATTGCGCAAGGTTCGCTGCTAAATTCTGGTCCCGCTCCCTACCACCTTACCTGACATCCACCCTAGCCCAACAACCTCCCCCGGCCTACGCCCTAAGATGCACAGACCCAAGGCTTCTCCACGTTCCTTTCATGCGCACAACTAAAGGTCAGGCCGCTTTTTCCTACTGGACTCCCCAGATCTGGAATGCCTTACCACCTACCATAAGATACGCATCAAATCCTAGTCATCGCAACCAGCTACTCAGCACGCATTTCTCCTCCATCTGCACATGTTTCTAGCTGCACCTGATTCCAACTTTTTCTAGCTCCAATGTACCATACTGCTTTATGCTATAAGGACGTTTCTTCTATATTGCATCATGTATTTTCTCTATCTTTCCCCTGCTGTATCAAACTGTCTACTTGTAGCTATTCTGCCATTTGTCTGTAAGGCAGTTAGCTGTACCTCTCACTGCTGAAATGTCTCAGTTTGACACTGTGATTTGTTTTGTATTGGTTCCTGGCCCCCAGGTCGCATCTGGAATCAAGCATTGTTACTCAGTATGCCTTCCCGGTAAAACTCGTAAATAAATAAATAAAAATAAATAAATTTCATCCTGGGCTGACTGTTCTGTAATTCATTTGCAGTTCAAACAAAATTCAACTACATTGGCTACCCCCTTCACCTTAGTGCTTATGATTTTCCACGTGAACCAAACAAATTAAAACAAACTGGAACTGGCCATATTTTGAGGAAACAGAATCGAAAAATCGGAAAGTGTTTACTATGCAGTATTTAGAATTTTGTACTAAACTATAGCACAAAACCTTACTCTGAGTCAACTGCTCCCCCCCACACACACACAAACACACACGGTAACAGTTTTTCATGCACAAAATCCCTTTTTATGTCATGTTATTGTGCAAAAAAAAAAAACTTCTTGCTGCTATTGTTTTGCATGAAAAGAAGTGTGCTTTTTTTTGTGCAAAAAAAAAAAAGTTTCCACATCTGGCACTTGGGTTAATATCCCAATACTGACACTGTAGTGCAGCATGAGGGGGGTGCTGCACTTGTGAGGTGCCGTCTTTCGGATGAGACGTTAAACCGAGGTCCCATCTGCCTGGATTGGTGGTAGTTCAGGTGGATGTTAAAGATCCCATGGCACTTATCGAAAAAGAGTAGGGGAATTTCCCCGGTGTCCTGGCCAAATTTCTCCCATTCACTAAAAATACCACCAACAGCTTAATCTGGTTCAATTTTAGTTGCTTACCATCTGTATCTCTCTCCCCCCGGTCGCCCCTGAAAAAGGGACTTCTAGGCCCAGTGGGCTTACCGGGTCAACAAAATTCAATAAATAAATAAAACATGCTGAGCTACACTCAGTTTAGGTAAAAGCAAAAACATTGCCTCGCCTCGAAAATTTACTCGTCTTGTATAGGTGATTGTGGGAGCACATCTCTATGGTAGTCCAATACCATACCTCATTGGTGCTTGCATTCATCAGACAGAGTGAAGATGCACATGTGACAGATTTGAAATCTGACCCCTTAGCCACAGACCCTCTCAGGTATCTCCAGTTTGAAATCTTCCATAACTATGAATCAGTATGTTAGTGGAAGAATTCTAGATGCCATGCACTGTAAATCAGTGACTGAAAAGAAAAACAAGCATTTGTCAATGCCGAATGTTTGCTTGCTGGCATTGGCATTGGTAGTGTAGAAGTTACAGAGCTGCATAATAAGAATGGCAGTGAAGTATTGAACTGAAGCCAACCCCACCACCACCCTGCAGAGACTGACAGGCATTGGGGTGTGCCTTTGGGTCGTCAGGCATAATGGCCATGCCATTTCACCACACCCTACCCTGCAGACACTGACAAGTGTCACAGTGTGCCTTGGGGGTCTTTGGCCCTTATGTGCAACCCATTTCATCAGGAAATACGGTGAGATGGGTGCGGTATAGGGGAATGGGGTGAACTTTGGGGCCGAAGAGTCCAAGGCATACCTCGATGCCTCTCACTGGCTGCAGGGTGTGGAATGGTATGAGCATTACAGGCGAGAATCCCAAGTCACACCCCTGATGCCTGTCATTCTCTACAGGGTGAGGCGTTATGGTCAGAAACCCTAACGCCTCAGGCATTTTGGTATTTTCACTCCAAATTTTCAACATGTTTTTTTGTGACCCCCACCTCATGAACAGTGGCAATATCAGTTTGTTACGGAAGCTGCTTTTGCATACGACTTACTGCATTTAGCACCACAGGTGCAAAACACATTGAACAGTATGTGAAAATGACAGCTGTACTGTTCATGGGAGGTGTCAAAAATGGCAATGTTGCAAATCTGCAGTGAAAATATTAAAATAACTGGTGAAGTCACGAACGTGCATAGAAACTGTGCAACGCACACCAGTAATGTAATTAGTTTGGGGATTTTTTACAGCAGATTGTCAACACAGGCATTTTGGGACCTCCGATCATGAACAGTGTCACTGTGATTTTCTTTATCTGTCCTGAACAATGATTTCCCACAGCAACCACACATTTCTGTTGTGAATGTGTGAAAACACATTTCAGCCATGTTGTGAAAAATGACAGCTGTACTGTTCATAAGGAAGTGTGGAAAAAATGCCACTGGTGAAAATCTGGACTGAAAATATTACAAAGTCATGAACTTACGAGGGTGCGTGGAAACTGCGCAATGCTCACTCGTAACACAGTCATTTTATGGACTTTGTCCCCAAATTTTCAACATAGCCATTTTAAGACCTCTGCTCATGAACAGTGTAACTGTGATTTTCTTAATCTGTCCCAAACATTGCTTTCGCAAACCGACTGCACCATTGTGCGCTACATGTGCGGAAACACATTTGGGGCAAGATGTGAAAAATGGCAGCTGTACTGCTCATAGGGAAGTGTAATAAAATGGCAATGTTGAAAATCTGGCGTGCAAATATGAAAAATTTGGAAACTTGCGAGTGTACGTAGGAACTGAGCAATGTGCACTCCTAAAACAGTCATTTTTAGGAATTTTGTCACCAAATTTTCAACATAGCCATTTTAACACCTCTGCTCATGAACAGTGTCATTGTGATTTTCTTAATCTGTCCCAAACATTGATTGCACACACCGACTGCACCATTGTGCGCTACATGCAGGGAAACACATTTTGGATGACATGTGAAAAATGACAGCTGTACTGCTCCTAAGGAGGTATGGTAAAATGGCAATGTTGAAAATTTGGAGTGCAAATATTAAAAATTTGCAAATATACGAGCGTGTGTAGGAACTGCGCAATGCATGCTCTCATAAAACAGTCACTTTTAGGAATTTTTTCACCAAATTTTCAACATAGCCATTTTAAGACCTCTGCTCATGAACAGTGTAACTGTGATTTTCTTACTGTGTCCCATACATTGATTTCGCACACCAACTGCGCCATTGTGCACTATATGCGGGAAAACACATTTTAGGCAAGATGTGAAAAATGGCAGCTGTACTATTCATAAGTAGGTGTGGTAAAATGGCAATGTTGAAAATCCAGAGTGCAAATATTAAAATTTGAGAACTACTGAAGGCATGTGAGGAACTGCGCAACACACGCTCGTAAAACATTTTTATGAAATCTTTCACCAAATTTGCAATATAGGCTTTTTGAGAGCCCACCTTATGAACACTGGCACTGTCACTTCATTAATCAGTCCCGAAAGGTGATTTTGCACAGTGACTGCGAAATCACCCTTTGGGCCAGATCAACGCCATGACAGATCAAGAATTCATGAGGAGGGGTCCCAGAAACCCCATGTTGAAAATTTGGGCTTGTGCCAAAATTCAAAAAAATGCCTGAGATATGCAGTAAAGTTGAAAAAAACCCTATTCATTACATTATACAGCTTACCGGCATTTCCTTAGTTCACGGTCAGCTTTGAAGACTGCAGAGGTGTTCCCGGTCCACCGAAGATCATCGTGCCGAGCTCCAGAGGTAAGTATGGGATGAGGGGTGTGGAGTGAGCGGTGTGCAATGGGTGGGCGTGGACTGAGGAGCGCCAAGGGGCGTTTTCTTGTTTACAGGTTTGTTTTGTTTTAAAGGAAGACAGCAGTGATGTTTGCCATGCTGGGGTGGGCTCCAGCATGGCAGCTAGAAGGTTATTTGGGGACTGGAGCTGACGGATTGGGCACCCCTCATAATATATCGGACTTGTGCCACGCTGGGTGGGCTCCCAGTGTGGCAGCTGTAAGGCTGTTTGGGAGGGCTGGAGCTAGCGAGGATTGGGCACCCCGTCGGCCATACGGACATGTGCCACACTGGGGTGGGCTCCCAGCGTGGCACCTGGAAAAGTATTTTTTAGGGGGCATGGAGTCGAGAGGGATTGGGCACCCGTTGGCCCTACAGTATGTGCATGGGGCGCGTGACACGCAATATGCGCGGCGTATGATGGAGGGGGGGGAGCTCTGCCACTGAAGTGGAGCCTCCCTTTCAACTGTATGCCACTGCATTTTCAACTGCTGTCATAGACAGCTTGAGCAGTGATTGGAGAACTGCGACCGCGCCTGCAAACACACTGACTGAATTGGAAGATGCTGACGCACCTCCGAAAAACTTGGATGATGGTACTATGTTTCTTGCACATGCGTGCAAGCAAACATAGAAAGGCAACAAAATACTCTGGAGAAATGGAACTTCTATTATCAAGCTACTTTATTCATCTACAGACTCTTACTCTCTATGTAGCATGCCTATTGGAGTAAGCAATTTTAATTATTAGTCCTAGTCCTGGGAGGTGTCAGTCTCTCTAAAGGGTGGGGCCAGGAGTACCATAGAGATATGCTCCCACAATCATCTTTATCAGATGAGTAAACTTTCACTGTGTCAGTCTCTACGACACTCCAATACCTTATCTCATAGGTTTTTAAAAAGCAGTGTTCTAGTACCCAGATAAGGGAAAGAGTGACCATTACGGAATCAGGTAGATTCAGTTGTAGGTAAAACTGCCTGGCTAAAACTGGCCCTAGGTGTACAATCAACGTCCAGTCTGTAGCGTTTGATGAATGTGCTGGCCAAAGACCAGGTAGCAACTACACAAATGTCTTTGATAGATGCTGCATTTAATTCAGCCCATGACATGGCAATTCACCTGGTAGAGTGAGCTTTCATATCCTGTGAGGAGGCAGCATTTTGTGTCTTGTACACTTCGGTAACGATCCTTGTCATCCATGATGTTAGTATGGACTTTGATGTTGCCATGCCCGTTTTGTGTCCCTTGGTTAAGACGAATAAGCAATCTGATCATCTGATGTCTTTTGTCCTGCGGAATTATGTCTTTATTATTGTGGGCATGTCCAGGTATGTCATGCTTGCATCTTCTGGTTCAAGTGAATGTAGCTTGATGGTGCATAGTTCAATAGTCTGGATGAAGTAGAATGACTATGCTAACTTTGGTATGAAGGAGAGGATGGTCCTGAGTGTGAACCTGTCTGGGAGAATCTGAAGATAAGGTTCTTTACCTATCAGATAAAGAACCTTATCTTCAGATAAGGTTCTTTATCTGATAGATCTTTTATCTCACTGATCCTCCTGGTGAAACACATAGCCACTAGGAAAACTGCTTTGTGAAACACCCACCATAGATCTGCTGAGTTCATAGACTTGAATGTGGTCCATGTGAGAGCTTCTGAACAAGGTTGCAAAGGAAGTGGAATCCTGTGGAACAGTAGGGTGCTTCAAAAGGGGATGGGACAGGGAAGGGGAGGGTCACTGGAGGGGGAAGGGCAGCTGCAGTATAAGGGCTGCTAGCTGCTCAATCGAGCAGACTTGATAGACTACAAGGCCTTTATCTGCTGGCAATTTTGTATGTTCATATCTTCGTCTGTTTAAGTCCCATGGTGCCATAATTTGTCTTGTTCTTGGTTTTATGCTGTTAGCTGCTTTCAGGAAGTGTATCATATCTGGGTGCACCCCTGGAGATGTGTTGTTGATTTGGCCTCTGACTATCCTGATTGCTTTTGGCTGGACTCTTAAGGAACAGGAAGATAGACCTTTGCCTAGGCAATTTTGGAGGAAGAGCAATATTTGTGAAACTGAGGTTTGTTCTGCACAGATGCCCTGAGTTATGTACCACTTGCTAAACATGAACTAGTGTCTCTTGCACGTGCCAGTTGTTGATGCCTGTCTGGATTGGACAATCGTGTCTATGACAGAGGGGTGATAACCTTCTTTTAACAGTCTCTGCCTTATAGGAGCCAGGCCATTAGATGGAGGCTGTGCAGACTGAGGTGATGTACTAGGCCCTGTTTTAGTAGGTCTCATCTGTTGGGTAGTGTCCATTGGTCCATGGCCATTGCTATGACCACAGTGAACCATGGGCATCCAGACCAGTATGGCATGATCAGTATTACTGTGGATATCGTTGTTCTGGTCTTGGCACAGTACCTTAGGGATGACTGGAATGGGTGGAAATGCGTAAGCCCTATTGAAATTCCATGGCATTGTTAGGGTGTCTGTCCCACATGATTGTCTGTCCCTCAAGTGGGAAAAAACTGTGGGTGATGAGTGTTGGGTGTTGTGGCCATAAGGTCCATTTGATTGGCCCCACCAGATGTCAAGCTTTGGAATATTTATGGGTGCAGCTGATATTCCCTAGGATGGATTTGTTGTCAGCTTAACCAATTAGCCACTGTATTAACTTTCCCATAAGATGTATGGCCAGTATGTGTTGTAGATTATTTTGCTCCCATTCGAGTACCTCGGATGCTTCCTTTTGCATCTGCTTGCTCCTCATGCCTCTCAGTTAGGATTTGTATGACACTGTCAACATATTGTCCAATCTTATGAGTACTGATTTGAACTGGACATGACCACCCTCATCTCCAGGACATTTATGGAGAGTTTGTATTCACTAGGTAACCATCTTTCCTGAGCTATCCTGCGGTTTATGGTCACTCCTCACCCCAGCAGACTAGCATCTGTGTCGATTATCATATGGAATTCTTATTCTAGCTGGACCCCTTTAAGTAGGTTTTCCCTCCTCAGTCCACCATTAAAGAGACTGTCTCACTCCCTGTGGAATGCTGGCTGTGGCCAACAGGTTGTTCTCCATCTTGTCAACAACGTTGATGGACAGGTACTGTAATGGTCTCATCCTCCATCTTGCCCAAAGGACTAAGCTGATGCACAAGGTCATCAGGCCCAGCAGTTGTAGGATCTGTGCTAGCGATGCACATTGAGATCTGAATAAAGATAATGCCAGCAACTTCACATTGTTGCTCCTCCTCTGAGATTGTCTTATTAGACCGGACACAGTTTCTATTAGTGTCCACAGGTGCTTCAGTTGTTGGCTGGGTTCAAGCATGCTCTTCTCAAAGTTGATCACCCAGCTGTAGGCTTGGAGTGTTTGGATCACTGTCTAGGTGTCCTTTCATGCATCCTGTTGAGACCTTGCCCTTATCGACCAGTCATCCATGTTATGGCACCATATGGATTCCTTTTTCTCTTAGACAAACTGCTGGACCACCAATAGTTTTGTGAAAACCCTTGGTGCAGTGGCCAGGCCAAATAGCGGCACCTGGTATTGGAAGTGCTGTCCCAGTATGGCAAATCTGTGGAATCAATGGTGAGATGGTCTGATTGGTATATGAAGGCAAGCATCCTTCATGTCAACTGATGTTAGGATGTCCGCCTGACAATTACTTTGATGGTTATCTGGATAGTTTCCATTTTGAATCTTTTCTGTGATACTGACTTGTTTAAGAATTTCAAGTCAAGCACGGGCCGTACATTTCCATTTTTCTTGTGGACCATAAAGAAAATGGAGTACAATCTTTTCCTTGTTGAGACAGTGGCACTTCTGTTATTGCTCTGTTTTTAGTAGTAGGCACAAGGTATGTTGTACTTGCTGTGGTGTGGCTATTTTCTTTGACACAGGTAAGTTGATTAGTCTCTTTTGTCTTGGTTTTTCTGAGAATTCTATTGAGTAGCCATTGGTCACTACTGCCAGGACTCATTTGTATTTTGTTGTAATCTTCCATTGATCTGAGAATACCTGTAGTCATTCCCCTACTGGAGCAAGATGTTGTTGACTTCTTTGTGTTACTTGGTAGTCATTCAGAGGACTGTTTGCCTCCTTGGCGTGAGTTGTATTGACCCCAGTTAGATTGGCCTCTGCCTCTGTGTCTGTTAAAGGCTTAGTGATTGTATTTCTTGAAGTTGGAGCCCCTGTTGTGTGTGTGCTATAGTTTTGCCTACAGTCATGAAAACTGGCCCAGTTTCTTCTGCATCCCCAGTTCCTTGCTGATGGGGAGCAGGAGGAACTGTATGACTTGTCTTTGTCCACTTATTTTCCCTCTCCCATCACCTTTAGGAATTGATCAAGGCCTTTCTGAACAATTTTTCCCCCTTAAACGGTAGTTTTAGTAAAATGGCTTTTGAGTCAGTGTCCGCCTCCCATAGCTTTAACCAGAGAGTCTTGTATTCTCTGCTTCCTACTGCTGCCATTCTGGAAATGATCTTTAGGGCATCAACAGCCATGTCCACAAGGACATGAATTGTTCGTAAGGACTGTTGGGCCAGCTTCACCTGTGGGGTTTTGGCTTTAGTGACTTGTTAAAATCCTCTAACTAGGTCATTTGGGCTCTGGTAACATATGGCTGTAGTTGCTGCCCTTGTGGTGAGCCCCACAAGTTCAAAAACCTTCTTTAACATGTCCATTTTTCTGTCAGTTGGGTCCCTCATTGAAGCTGAATCTTCTGCAGATAGTACATCTTTTTACTTAATGAGGCTATGTATGGATTGACAGTGGGGGCAGTGCACCAGAGCCTCACCTTGACATCCTGAATGGGGGTACATTTTGTCCCATGATCTTCTTTTGGGAATTCTGGCTGGGTTGGATGCTTCCCATTCTTTTGTGACTACCTCCTCTATGGCCTTACATATGGGAAAGTGGTCTTTAGACTTGGGTGCAGGTTGAAGTATGGGAATGAATTTATTTTTTCTCAGAGGTGGTGGTGGCTCGAAACCTACTCTAGACTTGTTAAATCTCACAAGGGGCAGTACTGTATCAAATCAGCAGAGCTTGGCCATCATAGACTGAGGGTCCTCTCCAAAAATGCCAATGGAGTTGTTGCCATCATCCCACAAGTCACTGTGTTCTTCTTCAGTGTTGTATGGATTGTTCTGGCTGTTGGGGTTAGGAGGTGGTAGGGAGGGGGCCGTTGGTTCTTGCGAACTGGAGGTGCCACATTGTGAGTGTTGGGCATGGCTTTAGCCATTGTTTCTATTCTCTCTATCATTTCTAGGAAAAAAGCTTGCTGGGCCTGCATGCTTTGTGCAGTCAGGGACACTGTGTCCTTTTCCTTATCCACAGGCTCTACATCCATCCTCCCCCTCCTCCGTGTGGGTCTCAGGGAACACACTGTAGCCACTGTACTTTTTCATCTTAACCATGTCTGTCCATAGGCAAGACAACAGAGAGGTATGTTGGCCATTAGTGACTGAGAATTGCACCATAGTCAATCAATAATATTTATACATATTATATTATGACAAATACACATTGGTAGACATCAGCATACTGAGCTATGGATTCATATGTCCCTCTAGTGGATATGCACCAGTGTAGCAGCACTCGCTACAAAAAAGGGCTAGTAACATGCCTGAAAGAAGATGACATTTTTTATTCTATGTGCTCGCAATGAATTATAGGCCAAATGTAGCGCGGTGAGTCAGCAACGGCAACTGCCATGCCCAAGATAATGACTGGAAATGGATAGCCACAAAACCTCCAGTTATGTGGTTCAGGTATAGCTGCAGAGATGAACAGAGCACTCAGAATCCTCTACCAAGCTGGCAGGTGGACATGACATCATAGGTGAGACCACACCATGCATAAGAGGAAGGGAGGTTGATCATTCAGGACTGCATGGAGCTCAGACAAGATGGGCATCAGAAGAGAAACAATCCTTCATTTCTGGCTACACAGGGCTCCCAGAACAAAAGGAGTGGTGATATGGCACTGGCGTGCACATGACCATGTAGCCACGGTGGCGAGCAATGGAGGGGGTGATTACACATCTTGGTAGGTTTGGGAAACGAGCGCTATGTACAGACTGGGAAAGGAGCAGTAATGCACCATTTATGGCATGACTCCAGCGGTATACCATTGTTACAGTGATGCAATTAGAGAGAGACAAGTACAGAGAATGCTGTAGAGCAATGGCAATGGGAGCAATAGGATTTGTATGTCAACAGATGGAAGTGTCAACAGGTGTTACACATGAGGTGGTTATAACAATGTTGTGTGTGGGATGGACGTATAGTGAATGGCTGTCCGTATCATTGTGTTAATAAAGTGCACATGCACTTCAGCATACATTGTGTGTGATTGCCTATTGTCGGGAGGGGTGGTATTGGTGTGGCCTGTTGTAATTCTCTATTCTTTACTGTCTGTGTGATGTGGAGTTTATTATATTAATGAAGGATGGGTACGGGGGGCACAGCCCCCCGCATTAATAGGTATATCATGTTGCGTTGTGTAACTATGGTGTTTGTAGTAGTCTTGGTGCATTGTTGTTGTGGCTTGTTATTGTAGGGATGTTGAGGTAACTGCATCGCTGTAGAGGTCGTCACTCTATTTGTTGTCAACCCGGCGTGGTGGAACCGACTCCAGCACAACTCGAACCTGAATGGGGAGCCAGCTCAGGAAGCTACAGATACACAAGAATAGGAATGCTCAGGTAATTTTTCTTGTTAAAAAGGCAGTTTATGGCCACCAGTATTCTCGGCACCTCCATGTCGGTAACTGAGGAAGGAACAAAGGGGTCCTACACCAAAGCCTGGAATCACTGCAACAGGGACTCCAGTGAGATGTACCATGAGTCTGATGTAATTAAGCCGAGATCTACTACAGAGGGTCTCACAATCTGAGGACTCAGTGTTATCCTACTGCTGCCAAGACTAGGTGCAACAGGAGCACTCTTGCTGTACCACATTCCACTTCTGCTGTGTAGGGGGTCCAGCGAGGGGACAGGAACAGTGACTTGGCACCAAAATTTGAAAAGAACAGTTACATATCCATGTACACTGAATACATGAGTAGAAAGTTTGCTCTGTAGAAATAGATATTGAGCCACGACACTATCGTTACCCTGACCTCAGAAAGTATCAGAGAGAGTCAGGTAGATAAAGAAGGAACTAGGCAATGTGTTGCAGTCAAAGGCTATGTTGAGATAAAGGACAAAAAGACCTAAAAGGTGCCCAGAGAGGGCATGGAGAAGTTAGTCACTGATAAAGGCATATAACTGTTCCTTACCTGAGGTAAAGTTTTGTATAAAAACACAATGTATTTTGCAGATGTAGCAAGAGCTAGGGCTGAGTGCTACAGCCTAGTCAATTGCACACAGGAGAATTGGAAATACTTCAGAGGCTCTGAGGTTAGGGGTTCAGATTTCAAATCTATCACATGTGTATCTTCAGCCTATCAGGTGGACATAAGAATACATGAGGTAAAGTATGGAAATGCGATAGAGATTGAGACTCACAATAGATTTTACAGTGTGCTGAAAGACTGGTTCTGGACATCATAGATACATAGATACATATACATATACACTATCGGCAAATAAGGGCCCATGACCCACCCAGTCTGCCCATTTGAGCTTGTAAGTTCCCTTTACATTTTTCTAGAAGTCTGTTGCCCCTTACTCCTGACCTTCAGAATGCCCTTATGTCTATCCCATGCATTCTTAAATCCTGTGATTGTTTCAGCCCCTACCACTTCCTCTGGCAGGGTGTTCCACTTGTCCACCACCCTTTCTGTGAAGAAATTCTTCAAAGTGGATTTTGGGAATATGCGGGAACTAGTATGGGAAAAATTGGCAGGCGCAGACCAGAATAAAGGGGTGGAAGAACAGTTGGGTAGGATTAAGGGGGCACTCCTGCAGGTGACCAAATCTTGTGGACATGTCAATTCGTCCCAGATACTTCATCCTGCAATAACATGCTCTGTCACATTAGCTCTGCCATCAGTTGGTCCCTTCAAGAATTTGTCCCCAGAAAATTCCCTCCAACTAGATGTCCTACTGTACTCTAACTAAAATTACAGTACAATTTCCCTTTCTACTACTCTCAAGCACATTGTCTCGTGGTGGGTGAATTGCACCCACCTGAAGTTTATTTTATATTATTAATGTGGGGTGCGAATTGTTTGGGGACGAATTGTCGTAGAGACTGATTGACACCAGAGCTAATGTGATGGAGTGCATTGTCACATGATGAACTGCCCTGGACAAATTGATGTGTAGCCCCAAAACTTGTGCAAGAAAGGTCACCAAAAGGTACAAGCACAAAAGGCCAATCTGGTTTTTGAAGGGGGTGAGGGAGGCTCCGAGAGCAAAAAGTAGGGCCTCCATTAAGGTCAGGAGGAAAAAGGGGAGGAAGCCTGGCAGAAGCATCATGCTAAACTCAAAGTGACAAGGGTGGAGGCCGGGGAGGCAAAGGTAGATATGGAGCTACAGATTGCTGAGGGAGTAATAGGTGGGGGGAAACTATATTTTTTAGGTACAGAAGGGAAAAAAGGAAAAACAGGGGAGATTGTTAGGCTAGCTGAAGGAGAGGGAAGTGGGAGATGAAGAGCAAGAGACAACTTAATTAAACAATTACTTCTGCTCAGTATTTATGGTAGAGAACAACAGTCAAGGACAGCATCAGGGTCATCACATGGGGGTTCAGGAAATGGACAGAGTACAGATCTTAATGACTCGTGTATAAAAGGGATTAGAAGCTCTCAGGGTAGACAAGGTGCCAGGCTGGGATGGCCTGCACCCACAGGTTTTAGGGAGTTACCACAGAACTGGCAGTATCCTAAAACCTGTGGATGCAGGACTTTTAGGGTATTAACATGTCTGTGGTAACCCCCTAAAACCCATGGGTGTAGGTTTTAGGGAGCTTCCACAGACTGGCAGTATCCTTAACCTGTCTGTTTTATAAACCACTGAAGCCTGGAGTGGTGCCAGTGGACTGGAGAGCTACCAGCATAGTTCCATTCCAGAAGGGAGGAGCAGGGAGGATCCAGGTAACTACAGGCCTGTCAGCCTTACCGCTACCAAAGGCAAGCTGACGGAAACCATGGTCAAGGACAGTTTGGTGGCCTGCTTAGAGGACAACAGACTACAAGACAATAAGCAACATGGGTTTGTGTCAAGGAGGTCATGCCAGACCAATCTGATAACGGTTTTTCACCACAAAACAAAATGATAATATTAAATGCACCTGAAAATAGAAACTAGAGTTAAAATCAACATTTCAACCTTAGGATTCTTCAGGAATTATTTAAAAGAGAAAAAAGTAATGTTAGTGGAGAGGTAAAGGGAAAGAAGGGATATATATATATATTCAAGGAAAGAAAATAGGGGAAGCCTCTAGGAGAAAAAGTGATAATAGGCAAGGTAAGAAAAGAATCTGAAAAACAAATGGTGGTGATGGGTATGACAAGGCATAGTATGACTGAATGAGCTGAGGAGTCCTCAAGTGGGGACTAATTAACAGGGCCTAGTAAGAAGGCTCAAAAGTGACAAATGTGGGGGAAGGAGACAGACATCTGTGGAAAATGAAAACAGATGTACACACATAGTTGGAATGTCCATGTGAGGATGCCACCACTCCCTCCCCCCCACACATACACGATGGAAGTGTGTGCAGGAATCCCCACACATGCAAACGTATCATGCACATATGCAAGCAATATGACAAGGCTGGGAGTAAAAAAGACAAGACTATGGTGGAAAACCATAAGATGGCTAGAATTAACAGAAAATAAGTCCATCATTAAAATCGTAGGGCTGCTGGTAGCCTAGGCAGGTAATCAGCTTGGTTTATTTCCATGTTTTTTCTTTGGTCAGCATCCCAGAAACTGTGCTGAAGGACATAGACAGAAAGATCATTAACACTGTGGTCCCTGGAGGTAACGTAGTATACAATGGGTTTATCAGTGTCTCCATTCCTGACTGCCTTGTAATGTTCCCTGAATTGGTCAGCCAGGCATCTGCTAGCTTCTACAATGTAGATAGCCGCACACTTTCTGCAAAGAATGAACGCTGAAAAACACCTGTGGGACCCTGAGTTTCAGTGACACTGGAAATACATTTTCAGGTGACCTAAGGTTGAAATGTTCTAAGGTCAAAACATTGATTGTAACTCTTTTCTATTTTAAGCATGCATTTAATATTACCATTTTATTTTGTTTTCAGACCACACACTGATGCAACAGCTTGTTTTTTTTGTTCTGTTTTTTGATTAGGTCACCAAAGTGATAGGCAGAGGGCAGCTGGTAGGTTTTCTCTACTTTGACTTCAGAAAGGCATTTGATTTGGTACCACACAAAAGTCTGCTGGAGAAGTTGGAGGAATGAGGGTAGATCGGGGCTAGTGAGGAGGATAGCAAATTGTCTTGGGAGGAAGCAACAGAGGGTAGTGGTGAACAGGGCAAAATCAGGGCGGTCACAAGCAGAGTGCCACTGGAATCAGTCCTGGGACCTATCCTATTTAATATCTTCAAAAGTAACATAGGAGAAGGTGTCTGAGGAAAGTTGTGTCTCTTTGCTGATGACACAATGCTATGCAGCAGAGCAGAGCATGAGGAAGGGATGTGAGAGCTCCAGAAAGACCCTGAGAAACTAGAAGGATGGTCTAAAGTCTGGCAGTTAAAATTCAATGCCAAGAGGTATGAGGTAATGCACTTAGGGAGACGGAATTCACACACTGAATACTGGACAGTTCGGACTAGACTGGTCACTTAAAAAGAGGACTGGGATCTGGGGGTCATAATCAGTGACTCCCCCAAGCAAACAAGTCAAGGAAACAAAGCATACAGCAAAGCACTGAGGATGCTGGGGTGTATAGGGAGGAGTTTTGACAGTAGGGGAAGAGAGGGGATTCTGCCACTGTACAGATCCTTGGTGAAGCCTCATCTAGAGTACTGTGTCAAGTTGTGGAGTCCTCACCTGAGGAAAGACATTGACAGACTAGACTGGGTACAGTGATAGGACACCAAGATGATCCAGGGCCAGGACAGCAGAGCCTCTAGGGATCATCTGTAGGCCCTAAACATGTATTCGCTGGAGGCCAGATGGGAGCTGGGGCAGGGGGGGACAGGACTGAGACATATGAGTTTCCAAGGGGCATAAACAACGTAAATAGTGAGGATCCATTTGTAAGTAATAGGGGTGCAGTCAGTAGGGGGCATGACTTGAGGTTGGTGGGGGGGGGGCAAGTTCAGGAGAAACATAAAGAATTTCTACTTCACTGAGAGAGTGGTAAATCCATAAACAGAATGCCAGCATAAGTGGTAGGGGAAGTTACCCTCAACGGTTTTAAATACAGTTTGGACAAAACAAGGGGACTTACTGCTCCAAAGGTAGGGGGGCAACATTGTTTTGAGGGGTGGGGAAGTGGGGGGGAAACCACTCAAATACTGTAACGGCAGACTTGATGGACCTTTGGTCTCCTTCTGCCATCAAATTCTATGTCTCTGGAATTAGCCATTTTTGGAAATGGAATATCAGTTTCCCTTCCAGTCCCCAAAATGTTAAATGGGATAGGCATGCCCCAATGCCTTGAATTCAGGGAGCCTTTGAAAATAACTATATTTTCCATACATAGAAAAATGTATTTTAAATGTATAAAGTTAGCCCATTGTTGATATATTTAAAATATATGGAATAGGAGGAGAAATATATTAGGGCCCAGATATTCAAACTGCGCCATTCTGAGGCGCAAGCCCCTGCGCTGCTCAAAATAGTTACGCAGGGGTGTGGCCGGGGCGATATTCAAAGGAGTTGCACTATTGAGCAACTCTTTGAATATCACCCCCCAGCCACAGCCACTGTGCCTGGCGCAGTGGAACTTGCGCCACCGCAAGTTGCCAGAGTTGAGCATTAAACTTGCGGTGGCGCAAGTACCATTGCGCCATGCGCAAATTTCCGATGTTCAAAAGGTGACATGCAAATGGGGCCATAATTCATGCAAGGTGCAGGGGGTCATTTGCATCTATTTATGGCCCCATTTGCATGCCATTAGCATGTAGGTGTGCCGATCCCCGAGGACTTGCGCCTGCCACCCCTGCCAGGCAGCAGCCGTCGGGGACCGACGCACTTGCAGCCCCATCGGGCAGTATCAGTGTATACATCCCCACACACACACATCTCCTGAAGCCCGATCGCAGGCATACAGTGACATGACCCCCCCACACATCTCCGAAGCCGATCGCGGGCATACAGTAACATGACCCCCACACATCTCCGAGCCCAATCGGAGCATACAGTAACATGCCCCCACACACATCTCCCAAAGCCCGATCGCGGGCAGACGCGATATCAACCCCTCCCCAGTGCCCGATCGCGGGCAGAATGTAAAGAGCCCCCCAACCCGAATATCTCCCCTGGTGGTCAGTGGACCGTAATGCCGATCGCGGGCAGAATGAGCATACAACCCCCAAACATCTCCCCTGGTGTCTAAGTGTCCCCCCACCCACTCTACAAGCCCACCACACCGCCCCCAGCAGCCGGCGGGCGCAGCATCCTGACCTTCGCCGTCGCCTGGCCGCCATCGACCGATTGTCGCATCAGATGCTTCCATAGAAGCTACAGCCACGGGCTGCAGCCCATAACAGACATGACAGTCCAGACGGTGAATGATGTCATTCACAAATCTGACCGTCGTACAGTATGGGCTGCACGCCATTGGCTGCAGCTCTGCACCAATGGGCGGCAGCCCTCACCGGACAGTCAGTCGGCGGGAGGCGGGCGGCAGGCGGTGGATGCTGCCGCCACCGCCGCTGGGGAGCGGGTGAGGGGCTCGGGTGGGGGGGGACACTAGACACCAGGGAGATGTTTGGGGGTTAAACTCACATTCTGCCAGCGATCGGGCATTACGGTCCACTGGACCACCAGGGAGATATTCGGCTTGGGGCTTTACATCTCTGCCCGCGATCGGGCACTGGGGGTTGATACACGCTCTGTCCGCGATCGGGCTTTGGGAGATGTGTGGGGCATAGCACTGTATGCCCGCCATCGGGCTTCGGGAGATGTGTGGGCGGGGTTGTTTTACGCTCTGCCCGCGATCGGGCTGGTGGGGGCACAGGGACAGTTAGCCAGCCAGGGTAGCAGCTGCTGCTGCGCTCCTGCAATACAGCAGCTCTCCTGTGGGTGGCCCTCAACTGATCCTTTTTGGCTCAAGGTTGTGCAGGCGCAGGTTGGGGGTGCGCATGCACAACTCTGCACAACCCAACTGAATATCGGGTTGCGCAGTTTATGCATGGTTCCTCCCCCTCCTGTTGAGCATGCATTCATTTGCATTGCGCTGTTGCGCAACCTGTTGTCAGTGGCGTAACTGCCTCCTGCTGAATATCGCAGAATGGTGCATTTTTGGACTTGCGCATGCGCAACCCTTTTGAATATCTGGGCCTATGTATATAGGGGATACATGATGGGCATGAGTGTGATATGGCAAATATTGTCACTCCTGCAAAGTAAGCTTTTGATATCTCACGAGTGCCGAGAAACTGTAGCCAGCACGTAGCATGCAGAAGGAACCCGACTGCAACAGTGACAGCCAGTCACAAAACCAGAAGTAGCTTGCTTGCATGTCAGCTCATTCAGTGGTTGGCATCGTTGTAATCACGTCGTCCTTTTTGCCAAAAGACACATCCAGAAAACAGTAGACTATGAACAGATATAAAGCACATGTCATAAAAACAAATGTCATAAATATGAAAAAAAAATTTACTACAGAATCTGGCTGCAAAACCGGAACTGGTTCAAGCCCATACAGCAGCTCCCAACAGACAAGCTTACTTCCCATCTGATCCCACTGAAATCCTGCCATCTCATGCTTCAGATAAAACAGAGCTTGATACTTAATTGAAACAAAAACAATGAAAAAATAAAAAAAATAAAATGTGTTATTGGGGGGTGGGCAGACAAACAACCCCAGAATAAGCAAGGTTAATGAAAGGCTAATAAACTTTAATTCCTTTGTGAGCTACAATATATATTTTAGGGTAATACCTCTAAATATGACGGTTTTGCTGATACCATGCCCAGAATAAACCTCATAATGACTCACAGTGCCCCCTAACAGTAGGGAGATTGGGGAGCATGACTATTTTTTATAAAAAAGGTGTTAAGTGAAAAGGACTAGCAGGGGGCCAGATATTGGATGTACACTTTTCAAGGATCAAGAGGTGGGGCAGGAGATGAGTGGGGTGGGAAGTGGTGTGGGACAAGCCCTGGCCATCTGTGGAGGGGGTTAAGTCTTCATTAAGTCTCAACAGGCCTTTTTTTCTCTTCTTAAAATGTGAATGCACTCTAAAAACAGAAAATTGGCCAATCAGTGCCAATATACTGGTATTCCGTTTCCGCTGGATACTAGATTATTTATGCCATTTGATTTTGGTATTCAGATTTGGTGCATATCCCTAGTAATTACAACATCAATCTACCAGTCACCTTCTCTGAATAAATTCATATTATGAATGAAACTGCAGAGCATCATAAGAAATTCAGATAACAAATCATAAAGGAGAACAAATGAAAACTGGACTCAGAAATAGTCATTTTAAAGGCTAAGCATGACAATGGATGGAGGCCTTAGTGCATTCCTCCTGAAACAGCTAATGCTCGAGAATGAGATGCGCATATCTGATGCCACTGCTTTCTTGGTGATAGTGTTGCTTTGTCAGGGTCAGTTTGGAACATTCTTCAGCTGTAACTCTGCTGCTGGACTTTGTAAAATGGGTACAATAAGATAAATGATGGGTGCAAATTACATCGATACTGAATTTCTCAGGTGCTGTAAACAGCCAACCCTTCATCTACCTGGAAAGGAATTTCCAGAAGTACCTGCCTGATCCCTTTCAATTTGGGGGAAATATCTGAAGCCTTTTGCTTGGATCCAAATCTGGGACCCCAGCACCCTAAGGTAGCAACTCTAATCATTCACTGGAAAGTAAAATTCCTCATAGCTGTGAGATTAGGGATCGCTTTTGACTTGCATACTTGCAATCTTGAGATCACCAATAGAAGTCTTTTTTGCTCATTTTATTTATTTATTTAGTTATTTTTACTTCCTGCCAGGAAAGGTTACTGACCTGTGACAGCACATTTCCAGGTTAATTCTGGGGGTGGTGTGGGCTACATGGATCTGTTTTATTTACAGGGTAGATGTTGTACAGGACCCTGTGGAAAATTCTCCTCCTTTTACTTATTTATTTGATTTTTGTTAACTGGATAAGTACACTAGACAATTAAATACTGTACCTATCTTCAGTACGACCTAGGAGAGTACAATTGCAGGCATTAGACAGTGAATATAACCAGCTACAAGTTAAGAAAAACTTAAATGCAGAATCACAGCAAGAACAACACATAACTTTTACAAAAAGCAGCTAAGTGAATATAGCAGTAGATGCAAGACAAATTGGGAACAAATGTGATTAATGAACAACACCAAATGCAATGTAAGTGAGATATGAATGCTGAACTACAGTGAGAACAACACATATATTAGGCAAACCAGATAAGCGACTGTTATGGTGCATGCAAAACAATTTAGGCTTAAATGTAATTAATGATAAGAATGCAGGTAATTTGCTAACAACGTACGGTGAGGGATCAGTGACATAGAGGAGAAAACCCAGACAGTCAACTACATGGGGAGCAGAAGTTATGCCACAGGGAGAATGGGATAGGTTAGGAACAGTTATAGACCGAGGATATAAGGAGGTGCTTCCTAAAAGCACTCGTAAAAGATAACTGAGTGGATCAGTTGAGTACTGGGGGCAGGGTTCCAAAGCCTAAGGGCAAAAGAGGAAAAGGCCTGATCGCCCATTCGGGAAGCACATTTGGGGATGTGAGGCAGGCAGCATCAATGGATCAGAGTGAATTAAATGGCTGAGCATTCTGTATCAGAGAGACAGGGACAGAGGAAGCTGGCCTAAGTCATCTGAAGATAAAGCACCCCAGTGCGTAGATGAAAGAGGCATAAGAAAGGCAGCCAACCTATGAGAAAATAATGTGCAGTAATGAGCTTGGTGAGGGGGAGGACAGAGCAGATCAACAGATTGCATGCCACATCCCATTTGTAGAAGTGTGTTTTAGGGGCATTTGAGTAAATAAGTTAACTATACTGAAGGCAGGGAGAAAGAACACCTTGGGATGTGGCTAGCCTTGTTTCGAGAGTGAAGAAGTACCAGAGACTGAAGGCCAGGCCTAGCCTCATATTAGTAAATCTGCTGATGGTAGAAATGCGAGTGGAGAAGTCAAGGGCAGAGTCAAAGGTGATACCAAGGTATCTGAACTCCTCCACAAGGAAAAGGTGAAAGCCATTGGGGTACTGAATGAACAGGGGGTTAGGACTTGTCAGTCTCTGAAACTTTGATCCAAAGAGCATGGCTTGAGTTCTGGAGGCACTGAAAACTAGTTTGTTGTTAAGCCAGGTCTGAATGTGGGAAACATTCAGGTTGAATAGGATATTTAGGATGAAGGGGTGGAGAAGCTGTGGAATAGGACAAAATTGCTGGAATGCATACTGGTTAAACAGGAGGTAGAAACTGATGAGAGGTTATTGACGGCCATGAAGAAGAGAAGTGGTCCAAGGATATAGCCTTGGGGGACACCTTAGTTGATTGGGACAAGTCTTGAGGAGGCATCACCAAATTTAACGAAATGCTGCCTGCCCTGCATTTAGCTGGTGAACCAGATACAGGCGTATGTGGAAAGGCCAACTTCAAATTAATTATGGCAAAGGTGGGTATGGTCAACGAGAGTAAAAGTTTTGGACAGATTGATGAAAACTGCAACAATGAATGAGTCTTTGTTCAAGGCAGTCTTGATGCCATTAGTCAGCTGAACTAGGGTGGTGGTACTGCATCCATTGTGAAAGTCATGTTGAAAGGGGATGATGAGGCTGTACTTCTGTAATTATTCAGTTAGCTGGGTTGCTACAACCTGTTCAAGTAGCTTGCTTGGGGCAGAAAGAAGGGCAATAGGGCAATATTGGGAGATGACTTTTGGGTCACCCTTTTTGGTACTAGGACTATTTTGGCAACTTACCAAAAGTGGGGGCAGTACTGTACCAGAGGTGAGGGAAAGGTTAAAAATGTGAGTTATGGAGAGAGAGCAAGAAATGAAGCACCTACAGTAGCTGGAGAATTTTAAATTCAGTAACATCTGGACAAGGGCTGACCCCACATGGGAGAGTGTTAAATTGGTCACAGAGCTCCCTCCTGGTAACAATTTTCAAACAGATGAAACTGTACGTGAGGAGAGACAGAGACAGAGACTCAAAAGTGAGTTCAAATTAAGCAATAATGACCTCAGAACCAGTCATTTCCTAGAGATTAACAACCAGTTGGGGAGGAAGGGTGGCCAAGTGCCAACCCCACCTAGGCAGTTGTTAACTGACAGAAATAAGGTGGCTCTGAGAATAATTATGCAATTAAATCAATCACAGCAATTACCTTTCTTACAGCTTTTTGGGGTTATTCCTTTTCATTCTATGCGACTCAGTGATACTGTCACATGTGTTTAAGGCTGCCGTATGGTGTATGCGTTCCTCCTGTTCTCTGTTCAGCGAGGTATCCTATGAGTGTATTTTGTTGCATTTTTACTAGAGCTTGTTTTGTAGAAATGGTGATAAACTCCTGAATTCATGGGGGGGGGGTTCTGTTTCTGTTACAAATTAAGACTGTTTTATCATTCAGCGGTAACAGAAATGCTAGTGGCATGAATATTAATTATGTGCATGTTAAGTAAATGTGTCACCCTTAAATCTCACTGGCAACACACTACACCTCTACTCAACATACACATAATGAATATTCATGCTGGTGGCATCTCTGTTACTGCCAAACAATAAAACTGTAGCAATTCATAACAGAAAAAAAAAAAAAAAACATGAATTCACCAGTTTATCAGCATTTCTATAACAGAAGACATATTAAAAATGCAAGAAATGCAAGAAAATACAAACATATGATAGCTCGCCAAAGAGGGAACAGGACGAACACACACCATGCGGCAGTCTTGAAGACAGGCTATGGGGCTGCTGTGCCGGGCATTTCTAAGAAATTTCAGCACGGTAGCCAATAAGTGCACTTCTTTAGCTCAATAATAATTAATTAGATTTATAATATTTATTAAGCCATTACAACAGTGAGCCTACAAAAACAATAAAACTTGGAGGATGATAAAAAAATCTTTTTAGTAGAAATTATTGTTGGGTAGGAGAGGGAGAGGGATACTGTTGCTCTGGTAGTGCTTTTGTGGATCTAACTGTCCTCCATCGGATAGTACTGTTATCCGACCTAGGATCCAGCCAATGGATCTGGTGGTCAGATCCATCAAATTTAACCTCGGATAGTTGGATCCAGTGGTCGGATCCATCAGATCCAACCTTGAATAGCTAAATCCAATGGTTGGATCCTTCAGATTTGGGTTGGGTCCATGGATACTTTGGATACTTACAGTGGATCCTAGGAGGTTGGATCCTTGGTTGGATGTCTATGCTGTCCGAGACTATCTGATATCTAACCAAAATGATGGTATCCGACTTGGTAGTATACTATCCGAGCAACACTAGAGAGGGCAGAAACAGATTAGGTGTGGCTTGGGCAGTGGTGAGGTTGGGTGAGTAGGCAAAGAAGTCAGAAAACTGGGTACTGAAGGCATCAGCAGGTTACTCGGTTGGTGCAGTGAACCCCATTGATGACCATGTCTTTTGGGGCTGTTTTGGTGGAACCACCAAGTAAACCTTTGTTGTGCCATAAGAAACTCAGGGAGATGCTGGTAAAGGCCAACACCAGGTCTTTGTAGTAGGTGCTCTTAGTGGAACATTCTGCCTTTTTACATTGGTTCTGCATGTTTCTATATGAGAGCTAGTCCTGTAAGTTGGAGGAGTTTATTTTAGGCTATCCAGCATCTGCCTCTGTTTTAGAAGAGGGAAAGGAGGTTACTGCGAAGCTAATTGGTTGCTGCCCCTCTAACCCTCCTCTTAATGTGAGGGGGGAGTTTGTCCTGTTGGTTGGTACTATAGGACTGAAAGAGATTCAGAGCCGTGTTGATGACATAGAAGGAGAGGATGGGGGACCAGTTAATTAGTGAAAGAGCAGCCTTAAGGAAGGAGGAATCTAGGCAGAAAATTTCCTGAGTTAGGATTTTAGGTTGTGGAAGGCTTTGGGGACCTTAGCTTTCCATAGGCAATAAGTGAGGGAGTGATCACTCTGAGAATTAGGTAGCAGTCCAGCTACTAGGTCCCTGATAAGTGGCATTCCTTGGGATCTTTTATATCTACCTAGTTACAATAGTCAAGAAAAGACAAGACTCTCATCACTCAAATATATGTAGAATATGATTTACTTGCATATATGGCCACTGAAAGTTATAGGCCCCAGTGTTTTATGGCCTACTGGCAACTTCTTTGTGGTGTCAGCATGGCTCAGTTGATAGCACATCCACCTCTAGACCAGAAGGTCGTGGGTTCTCGTCTCACACTGGGATTGGACTTGCACCTAAAATGCTGGCATCCGAGTGCAGTAGTAAGGGGTGCTGAACTGCTGGGGTGTGCTGTCCTTCAGATGAGACGTCAAACCAAGATCCCTTCTACCCATCCTGGTGTTGTCCTGGTAGGTGTCCAGGTGGAAGTAAAAGTAGAGCAAAGAGTAGGGGGCATTCCCAGTGTCCTGGCCAACATTCCCCTTCCCATAAACCAGTTCATGCAATGTCCAGGCTGTGTGTGGGTGTTGATGTGTGATCTGGTTGTCACTACACCCCATATTTTGTTTTATATAATTTAAGGGGCTGTATTTTTTTGCCAACTCCCATATGCCCCTGCATACACTCTGCAGTGTGAAAATAAAAGGTTTTTATTTATTTAGTTAGTTTGATCCAGGTGATCAACACCTGGCCAGTGGTGCTACCATCTACTCTCTGCCCCAGCTTGGGGTGAAGTTAGAGGAGGAGGCAAGAGATGCTGGTTGACGAGGGGCACTGGAGACAAGCAGTAGGAGGGACAACTTGGAGGCCTTGCTGCTCTCAATGCTCCTGTCTCGTCCAGCCTTGAGTATGCAGCGTCCCTTGTGGGTGCCACCAATAAGGGACCAAAGCTATTTTTAAAATAAAAAATTGGGGAACCTTAGTGCACAGCAGGGATCCAGACATCTCGCCCTTCTCAGGTACCACCGACAGTCTGACACAAACAGCCGTGTATTAAAATAAATGCATTTAATACACGGCTTTTGCAATGGGAAAAAATGCATCCCATTAATTATACTGTAGTTACATGTTTGCTGCATGCAACTACATTGCAGTTGCAATGCAGTTAAAGTGTAGTTACACTGTAATTAATTTTTCTGTATAAGTGTAAGCCCCTTTGGGAGCTTACTAGTTAAATTGTGTGCATGTAGGTCTGGAGCTTGGGGCCTGCCACTGTCAGGTGGAACCTGAGGCCAGAGGGCTTAACAGGGAGGTTTTAGCACCAAAACAAAGGGGAGAGAGAGAGAGAGATAGAGAGAGAGAGAGGAGAGGAAAGATTGGGTGAGGTGTGCAGCTTGTGTGTTCCATCCTGAGGGCCGAGGTTCAGGGCTGGGCTGAGCTGCTTGCCACCCTGGCCCACTGCCCCTGAAGACCGACGGTAAGGATAGCAGTTCAGAAGACCATCTGGAGGCTGGAGGAGACAAAAAGGGGACAGCCTGCACCATGTTTTGGGAGTTGGAACCCTGGGAATGTAGAATGGGGCTCACTTTGTGAACTCTGGCACTGGGGTGGGTCAGCACAGGAGTGGTCCAGACATCCTTGTCTGTGGACGACTGCAAGGACAGTCCTTTGTTTTAGCCAGGCCATTGGGGCAGTGTGGAGGTGACAGCCTGCCCTGTGGGGAAGGCAGTGGTGGCAGTCTATCCACCTTTCCAGTGTGGCACTGTGGCCTGGCCCGGAAGCATTCAGGTAACTTATTCAGCCGATGAGGGGAAAGTGCAGCTGTGTCTCCGGGATTGCCAGGGCCCTGCTGCACGCTAAGATGCCGTGGGATGCTTCGAGTATTGCACTGGCCCTATGAGAAGGGACTTGGCCATTTCTTTTGTGGCCTCTGCTTGATAAGCAGACCATTTGAATTTGGAAGAGCATCAGAGTTGAAACCACTTAGTTGAGAAACAGGACCACCAGGTTTAGGCAGTGGTAAGGTCTCCGCTGTTTTTGGGGTGCCCGCTAAGTGAGAGTACAGGAAAAGTAAAATGACAACAAGTTGTGGAGGAGGAAATGTTCCAAGAGGAAGTCTTGCGTGGCTTTATTCGGCCCACTGTAAAGTGCTGCTGCTAGGATTTGAGAGCTTCCATGGTTCTGAAGGGGAGTACTACATTATTGTAGACTGTGTGGTAAGCTTTGTGCCTAGGAAGTTACCCTCCACTGATTTGTACCCCACACTTCATGGGGTGAACTGATCAATTTCTACATTACATCATTCTATTGCACTTTTACTTCTGAGTGGACAATGGGTTTCATTAAAGCACCTTGTGATTTGGCTAACCAAGTGTTTGCCCCCACAGCTGTTGCACCCTGTAAGTATGAAATGCCTGCACCCACAAAGACAACTCAATGGAACCCAGGCATTGAGTTGGATTTCTGTGACTGTTTTTTCCTGGCTGCAAGTGCCTCCTCCCCTGTAGTTACCATCTGGCAAACTGCTAGGCAACGGGGTTGGGAGCTTACCTATACATTTATTTGGGTGAGCAGATTGTTATCTTTTCTTGCTTACTGAATTCAGCTGAAATAAGAGTCAGTACCACACTATTAAATAACATTGTGTTCCTCTTTTTTTCTGAGGAATATCTGAGTCTACTAAGATCTCATACAGCTTCCACCTGGACAGCCACCACAGCTGAGTAGCAGGGACCTTGGTGTAATGTTGTATCTGAAGACTAGGACTACAACAGTGCAGTACCCCTCATTGCTGAACTCGTGTCAGTACTGGTTACTAGTCCATGCTCTTGATGTGGGACTAGACTCTGTCACCTCCTGATCTTCCATCCCCACAGGTGAGTGTGCCACCTACTGAGCCACTGACACTGCTGTTATAATTACTAAGCATTGCTTTCATTCTGTTATTCACAGATTACACTACCAGATGCCACTGATTTAAGCAGACTACCAATGCTCCCTTTTTCAGAGAGTGAAGCATTGCATCCTCCTCACTAACGTTACGCCAGTCCCCTATTCTTTGGCAGACATGCCTCTTGCCCTTGCTGAAAATCATACTTGGGACCCCAAGTCCTGAAGACAGTAACTCTAACCATTCAGCTAAAGAGAAATTCCTAGCTAGGAGGTTAGCGTGCTCCTTTAACTTTACAAATTTACAATCTCATGGACCACCACAGGAGGCATCTTTTGCTAATACTCAGCACTATGTTGATGTTTTTCTTTCAGTTTTCACAGACAGATGGCACTACTTTGCACAGACCAAACATATACTGTACAACCAAAAGCTGCCAACATTATGGCTTATACAGAGTTTCCTGTTTTCTCTGCAGAACATGATACAGAGATCTAAGACTATGAAACCTGTTCAAGGGGCTTGTTTATGAAGTGAAACATGGAAACCATATGATATAAACAAGATGACTTACATTGAGTTCAATTATCCACAGCAGGGCTACAAATAAAAGATCAAATGTCACAAACAGACAGAATGTCCTTCTGACGTCCGACATGCTTCTTGTTCCCCTGCCTTCATAGGACTCAAGCCTGGCCAGCAGATGGTGTGCATTGACAGAATGAATGTCCTGTAAGGAAGGCCGAGAGTCAAGGCTACTGCTGAGCGGAGTGTGCTCCATGTTGACTGTCAGTCTGGGGTCTGTTTATGGTAGCTTGGCCCCTACTTCATCGTCACTGCTGTCTGAGCACCTGTATAAAAGCAACAATTAACAAATGCCGTACAAACCATTAGCAGACAATAAGAATGAAGTCACCTGTATTGCAAAAAATTGTCTAGACAAAGAAAAGAAAAAAACACAATTAGCCACCATTTTCACTTATGTAGAAACTGGGACCACTGCCAATGGTTGTTGAACTGAGGCTTGTAAAAGAGCCTGCAGATAGAGCAATTTCTGTTGCAGTTCAAACAAGCTCCTTGGCAAGATTAACAGCCGACTATTGTCCAGTTCCTGCATGCTTAGAAGGGTATATAGCTGAATCATGACATGGCCATGTTCCTTTCATAATTTAGAGATGCCCGATTCCTGCTAACAGCAAGAAAATGTGCTAGTGATGGATTTATTTTAAAAAGTTGACAAGGAAGACACACTGAACTGAACAGCTCACGTCCAGCTGAGTCCTGCTATATAGATAGGATTCCAAATTACTAAAAGAATATATTCAGAGCTCAGCAGAGGCTGCAGCCCCCAGTGAGACATTTTTCTCCCTATAATTCTTGTAGTGATTTTGGGGCTTTTGTAAGTACCAGACATGGCGCACTGTAGACTGAAGTCCACAGTGCTAATCTGATAAACGCTCATATGGACAGCGAGGGGGAATTTACAGCGCTTGCTGTAAGCACTCCCCTGGTTACTGTCCTGGGTGCTGAAAAACAATAAGAGCACCAGGGGCCAGAAGACTGGCTGAGCTGCTCCTGTGGTGTGGAAAGCTAGGGTATTGAGCAGCCCGGCCAGCACAATTGGAGACCAGGGTTCTAATCCTGGTCTCTGACATTTTTTTTTACTAGTTTAGGAGTTTGTTTTTTCATATGGGGCCATGGAAACAGTGTTCCATAGCCCCACAAATTTTAACTTTCCCCGGGATCTGCTCCCCCTCATAGTGGGAATAGTAAAGTAGGGGAACACTGTAGCTACATGGCAGGTACAACATACAGTTGCAGTGCAAACCTTTCCATAATGTCTCTTATGTACTTTGTTGCTGTGGACAGAGTAGATATTTTTTACCTTCCAAAGTTTTCAAGTAATGGGTGTTAGAGGGGACAGTGAAATGTTCGAAACATGATTGGAGAGCTAGTAGAGACAAAAACTAGTAGGCAGAACGTTTAAGTATATTTTTAAGTGGTCATTTATTACTTTTTATCTCTGAAGTATTTTTCCTTTTTCTACGTGCTCAATGTATGTTGTTTTACTTAGCAGTACTGGATGTGATGTGACAAGCAGTGCTTTACCTGGAAGCAGACCTATCCAGTTCTATTCCTCCCACTACATCATCAGCATGTGACCTCACTCATTGTTACATGACAAGCCCTGCTGCCTGTTTGGTGAAAGTTTCCAATCAAGCAGCAAGAGCTTGAACCTTCTTAGCTACTAGTGATGTCACAGTCAGTGAGGCCACAATGCTGATAATGTAGGGAGGAACAGAAAACTATGTCAGCCTCCAGGTAGGGTGCTGTTCCACACATCACACCTAATGCTGTTGGACAGAAAATGTTCTAATTAGCAAAACAGAAAAAAATTAAACACTGCACAAGGAATGCTAGCTGACTATTTTTGAAAGCTGATTATCAATTCCACGCAGTACACTACTATAGCTGTTTAAAGGAATGACAATCAAGTTGCAGACTGCAGAGTTTCTAATAAAATAATGTGTGGCATTACCAACATTCAGAAACCGTAAAAATGTTTAATATTTTTTTAAACCATCATGTAATTTTATGTATTGATACAAAATGTATCTACATGTAAACATTGTTACTACAGTGTATTGATATATCAATAATAGTACTGATACAGAGGGCCCGATATTAAAGATTAGCGCACCTACTAACAGGCTTAACAGGTACACTAACCCAGGTTTTTGCTACCACTCCTGACTGGCCCATATTCAGGAGCCCCAGGAGCACCCCGTAAACCCAACAGTAACAAACCATTAACATACTGCTGCACCTGTGCAAAGGAGGAGGTCCCCTCATGCATACCAATGCACCAGTGGGTATATTCAAAGGTTTTTGGTGGTAGTAAACAGCCCCCAAAGCAGCACTATTTATGACCACTGCAGACCACCACTTAACTGGGTGCTAAATCTGTGCCCCACCACCCCAAAGGCAGAGTAACTGTACTGCAGCCACCCCACCCCCAATCACCTAGTCAGTGAACAAATATCATTCCCTGGTGACCAATGCTACCCTCACCCCTTAATCACCTCTTCTAATATATAATATCATTCCTTGGTGTCTAGTGGTACCCCCACCCACCAATAACTCATTCTAATATATAATCTCCCATGGTGTCTAGTGGTACCCCACCCCCCACCCCCTATTACCCATTCTAATATATAATATAATTCCCTGGTGTTTACTGGTACACCTCACATCCCCAATCACCCGTTCTAAAATATAATATAATTCCCTCATGTCTAGTGATTCTCTCAGACACACACACTTGCCCCTTTCATAATTTATACATACGCTCTGGTGGTCCCATGTGACCCCTCCCAATCACCTGTTTCAGTAATGTAAATATGTCCTAGTGTCCGGTTCTTCCCCTACCCCCTGACTGCCTGTTACAAAATTACAATGAAGCAGTGGTGGTCCAGTGTCACCCCACCTGATATGCCAGCTCTCATACCACCTCCATGCACTTCCCCCTTACCTGGGTGGCTAGTGATCATTCAAGCTCAATACAATGACTGGCACAGCTCTGGTCTCACCTCCTCAGCTAGCTGCTGTATGAGCTGTTAGCTCACTGACAGCTCATATAGCAGCCAGTCAAGGAGGTGAGAGGAGGGCTGTGCCAGTTACTGTATCAAGCTTGGATGGTCACCAGCCATCCAGATAAGAGGAGGGTTGTGTGGAGATCGTATATGAGTGGGTGGGTCAGTTGTGGGGACACTGAACCACCACTGTTTCACTGTAATTTTATAAACAGGCGATTGGGGGGCAGGGGAACCACTGGACACCAGGGTATATTTACATTACTGAAATAGGCGATCAGGGGTGTACGTATCATACTGTACCACCAGGGCATATGTATAAATTATGAAATGGACAACCGAAAGGGTACCACTAGGCACTAGGCAATGATACTGTATATTAGAATGGGTGATCGGGGGTGGGGGTATTATTAGATATCAGGGAATGATATTATATATTAGAACAGGTGATTGGGGGGGACACACTAGATCACCAGGGATTGATTTCCTATGCTAGAGCAGGGGATCAGTGGGTGAGGGGTCCCACTAGACCACCAGGGATCACCATATTCTGTGTCACTGGCACTAAAGGACTGCTGTGCCCCATGTAAATGGCTCCTTAGTGCTGTGTATGCTTAATGGGCTCATTTGTGTGTTGTGCCTGAATATAGCCCACAGGACTTTTGGCACTATCCCATTTCAGGCAGAGCTGTTCCATATGGACTATATACAGCCCCGATCCATGTCAGGGCAGTGCTGTTGCACTTAGTGCTGTGCTGACATGGCTTGATATTCATTCGGATAGCACCACTCACTATCCGACTGAATTATAGCAGCTGGGTTGGGCACAAGTGCGCACAAACATTTGCGCAGCACTTCCACATTTATTTGAATATGGGCCCAATGTGTTTGCCATTTTTTGGGTGTTTTGTTGCAAAACTCAAAAAGTGTTTTGATTAGTATTGATACATTTAAAATAGTATTGACACATAATAATTGTATTGATAGAACTGATTATTAACAACCTGAATCCAAGCTTTCTTTAAAAAAAATGTATAGTCCTAACAGTTCCACAGTGAGAACTTTCCAAAGACAATTATTTAAAATTGGATAACTTTATCACAGTTATGGCTAGAAACTCCATAACAGCCCCTAGATTATGGAACACTTTACCACAGGAGCTGGTGAATTCCAGCAGCCTTAACTCGTTTAAAAATAAACTTGATAATTGGATCAGAGGTAATCTGCAACAGGTCTAAAGTCCCACAATGTGCAGAGGACATTCATGATGGGCAAAGACCTCCTTATGTCCCTTCAAACCAAGTAAACCAAATATCAATTGTTTTTGAATGGAAGCTTGAAGTCAGCTTAGTTGATAAATTGATATATAACATTGCTAAACCTTCCATATATCTGTATAGGAAAACATAAAATGGTTCAAATATTTTTCCAATCTTGTTATTTTTAACAATATGTCATATTATTGGTATGTACTGAGATGTAGCAACACATGAGACCAGTATTGCTTTGATCTTTTTCATTTTCACTCGACTCCTCAAGCTTTATTTAAAAAAAAAACCTCACATTTCTAAACCCAACAGTTCAAAAACTACAGCTTTTGACATATAATAAAAGCCTTATAAAGTATGATGAAAAATGATTTCTGGAAATGGTCAGAAGATATTACTGGATATTAGTTTTCTGTTTAAGAATAAATACCTTCTTTTCTGGCTTTTACACCTTCTATTTTCTTTATGTTCCCCTTCAAGTCCCAATCTCAGGAATCTCAACAACCATTTCTCAGCTTCTGTGATGTCTGTGCATACCAGAGACCATCATGGATATAGTACTTAGGATTTTATCCCCATCCCCATTTTCTTCCTTCTCCCTCTACCCACATCTCTCATGACATCCTGTGGCAATGCCAAGCTTGCAATGACACTTTGCGGAGAAGAGGTTCCCATCTCCTGGTCCCACCACAGGGGTTGCTGAAGGGGGGGGAGCAGGGACATCAATTCCCAATCCAGAAATTGCTGCTGCTGATGGACTCCCAACCATGAGGGCAACTGACTGCAGAGACGTGTATGCAAACCCTGGGTTGCTCTTATGGGACTGGACCATCACAGCAGACCCTACAGCACATCTTTAAAAAAGTACAGTATTTCTAGTGTTAAAGCAGCAGTATTTGTTAGTCGGTGAAAAAAATCATCATATAATTTTTTTAACAAAAAAATGTATTTCTGATAAAGAACAGTTATGTGAGAACTTACCGTAACAGTAGATCTTCAAGGGGATCTCAGTCATCAGGTACCATAGTAGGAACTTCACCATCAGTGAATGGGAATCCACATGGAAGATTTTCAGCAGTACAACTGGGGCCGCCCACGCCATCGACGTCAGCTAATGTCATCAACTCCATATAGGCATAGGCAGCCCTGCTCCATCCTCAGTTCTTTCCACCATGAGATGAAAGGAGCAAGACTCATGCCCTGGGGAACCAAGGAGAGATAGAGGGACCCAGCTCTTGACAAAAGGATGGAAACAACAGATAGCTAAGTCCTGAACAGGAGCCCCAAGAAGGTGGACAGTGGAAGGGAAAGCATACCTGATGACTGAGATCCCCTCGAAGATCTACTGTTATGGTAAGTTCTTATGTAACTGTTCTATCTTCTTCAGGGGCATCTCCGTCATCAGGTACCACCGTAGGAATGAGTACCAAGCAGTGACAGGTAGGAACAGATAAGCTGGGAGGCTAGAACTCCATAAACTTAAGACAGGTGATAAGAAACAACCTTCCAAGCCAAGGATCTTCTTAAACTTCAGACAGAAGACCTTGTAAACTGAACCTGTCAAGGGACTCTATAAGCTGAAGACAAGAGTCCTTACAGCACAGCCCTGCCAAAACCAGCATGGGCTCTAGAAGCAATGTCCAGACAGTAATGCTTGGTGAAAGTGTGGACTGTACTCCAGGTGGCAGCTGCACAAATATCAGTGGCTGAGACTCCTTTGAAACAAGCCACCGAGGTACTCATACCTCTGGTGGAATGGGCTTTGACAGCTACAGGCAACTCCTTGCCATACTTGTTATAGCAGAACACAATGCAATTTGCCAACCATTTGAATAAACATTGCTTGGAAATTGAGGCACCCTCTCTACCTAGGGTGAAAGAAACAAACAACTGTTTACACTTTCTGGACTCCTTAATCCTGAGCAGATAATACTTCAAAGTTCTGCGCACATCTAACGTATGGAGCAGTGCTTCCCCTGGATTGGCACACTCGGGAAAATAAACAGGAAGGTGGATAAACTGATTGAGTGTAAACTCAGAAACCACCTTGGGAAGAAACTTAGGATCTGTGCACAAAGATACCCTGTCTTTGTGAAAAATCAAATAAGGCTCCTCGCACCAGAGGGACTGAAGCTCTAAAATTCTTTGAGAGGAAGTAATGGCAACTAAAAAGAGTGCTTTCCAAGAGAGATAGCAGAAATCACAACTCGTAATTGGTTCTAAAGGAGACAGGGTCAACTTTTTCAAAATAAAACTCAAGTCCCAAGCTGGGACAGAGGAATGGATTGGGGGTTTCAGATGCAGGATGCCCCTAAGGAAGGTGTGGGAGACATCCAGCTGAGCAACAATGCGGTCACCCATGGGCTCAGGGAAAGCCAAAATGGATGAAAGGGGGACCTTAAGGGAGGAATACTGGAGACCTGAGTCAGACAAAGAAATCAGGTGGTCCAGGACCTGCTTCATAAGACAGGTGAAAGGGTCAAGGGAATGCTGGCAAACTGCTTCCACTTCATGGCATAAGTGGTACGGGTGGAAGGCTTACAGGCGGCCGCTAGTATGTCCATTACCCTATTAGAGACCCCAAACCTGGCAATGGCTGTGTCCTCAGGAGCCATGCATGCAGATGGAAAAACCTGAGGTTTGGATGGACCAGGGTCCCCTGATCCTGGGACAGCAGATTCCTGCAGAGAGGCAGGGGAACCGGAGGCTCCTCTGCCAGCTGCTGAAGCAGAGGGAACCATATCTGGAAGGGCCAGAATGGAGCTGCCAGGATCATGCTGGTGCCCTCCCTTTGCAGCATGAGCAGCACCCTCTGATTTAGTGAAAACAGAGGGAATATGTATAGAAACCTCCAGCTCCAAGAGAGGGACAACGCATCTTGCCAGAAAATTCCAGGCCCTGGATCTAGTGAGTAAAAATTGGGTAGTTTTGCATTGTGTGGGGACACAAAAAGGTCCAACTCTGGATGACCCCGTCTGTCGAACAGATCTTCTGCTATGGATGAGAGAAGCTCCCATTCATGCATGCTGGTCTGAGTCCTGCTGAGACTGTCCACAAGAGTGTTTAGGATGCCTGGCATGTGGACTAAAGAGAGCATTAGACTGTGCTCCAGAGCCCAATACCACACTCGTATTGCCTCCCTGAAAAGGGGATATAAGTGAGTCCTACCCTGCATGTTGATGTAGTAGACCACACTGAGATTGTTTGACTGCTCCAACAGTTGACCCAGAGTTAGGTGATCCTGAAAGGCCTGCATGGCATAGAGTACCACTCTCATTTCCAGGATATTGATAAGCAGGGCAACTTCCCACTGGGACCAGGAGCCCTGGGTTTAAAAAGGACCAAGATGCGCCCCCCCCAGCTGAGACCAGATGCATCCGTAGTTAAAACTTGATACGGTGAGGTAATTTGGAAGGGACTCCCTGAAGGAGGTTTGAGGAGTCCATCCACCACTGCAGCACTCTGCAAACTGGGGAGAAGACCAGGACTAGTTGATCTAACTCATCCATGTGCTGGTCCCACTGGACCTGGAGGGTCCATTGAAGAGTGCACATATGAAGCCTGGCCAGTGGAATGGTGGGAATGGCTGCAACCATTAGGCCCAGGAGCCTGAGGTATAGCCTGGCAGGAATGTGGCGACTCTGAGCTACTACCTGAGATTGAGCTATAAGGCATTCAGCCCTGTTCTCAGGTAAGAAGGCCTTTCCCTGCCCGGAGTCCAGAACCACCCTGAAATACTGCAGTCTTTAGGACGATACTAGAACAAACTTGGGCAGGTTGACTGCTATGCCCAGAGACTGAAAGAGCTGGAGAGTACACCCCAGAGTTAATAACAGCTGTTCCCTGGATGGGGCCTTGAGATGCCAATCGTCCAGGTAAGGGAAGACATACAGCCCTTCCCTCCTGAGGGCTGCTGTGACTGCTGCTAAGCACTTAGTAAAGACAAAAGGGCAATACTTTGAACTGGTATGCTATCCCTGAAAGGCAAAGCGGAGAAATCTCCTGTGAGGAGGAATGACCACAATGTACAGGTAAGCGTCCTGCATGTCCAGTGAGCGGAGCCAATCCACGGACTTGAGGAGGGGCAAGAGGTCTGGTACAGTTACCATCCAGAGCTTTTTGTACTGGACAAAGAGATTGAGGTCTTTCAACTCCAAAATGAGCCTCAGATCTCTGGTCTTTTTCGGGACAAGGAAAAACCTGGAATATAATCCCTGTTTTTTCTGCTGCTTTGTCACCAGTTCTATTGCTTGTTGCGCAGAAGAGACTGAACCTCCTCCTGGAGAACAAGGAGATGAGCCGGAGGGCAACTTGAGGGTGGTGGTCAGGTGTCTGGAGGCTGCTGGATAAGCTCCAGGGTATGACTGCACTCTATGATCTGCAGGGTCGATGCATCTGAAGTTATGGTTCTCCAATGATTTAGATGGAGGGAGAACCGACCGCCGACCACCACCTCCTGGGTTGCACCTGAGGAGGGGGATCCGACAAGGAGTTAAGCTGAGGCAGGTCCAGCTGTGGAAGCTGGTCCCTCAGTTCTGGGATGCTTGACTGCCACTCCAGAAGCAGAGGGGACAGGCAAGGAAGACTGGGCTCTATATTACCCTGGGTATGGGGGCCTGAGCATGGCCTACTGCCCTGTCTATGAAAATTAGGATGTCCTCTACCATGTAACTGAGTGTGGTAGAGGGAGTGGACAGACTTAAGGGCCATGCCTGAGGCCTGCAGATCATTTAAAAGGTCCTGGACATCCAGTCCGAAAAGCTTGGTGCCATTGAAGGGGGCATTGAGCACCTTGTTTTGCACATCAGCTGCAAACCCAGAAACTTGGACCCATAAGTGCCTATGAAGGCATATGCCAGTGGCAACCACCCTGGCCACAGTATCTGACAAGTCATAAATGGTCCATAGGAGATACTTGCCAATGTCCTCAGCAGTTTGGAAGCATCAATGTAATTCCTGCTTCTGGGCACCATCAGGAAGGGCTTGTGCAGCAGCCTTGTCCTTTCTCCAAGTGGTGTTCTGATATTTCACCATGAGTGACAGGTAGTTGGCAATCCTCACACCTAGGGTAGAGGAGGTGTACACCCTTTTTCCCCAAAGATCAATTCTACGGGACTCCTTGTCTGGGGGAAGGGAGCTAAGGTGTTTGGGCACCTTAGACCAGTCATGTGCTGCCTTAATGATTACTGAGTCAGTTTCAGCCTGGGCAGTGAAGTGAGGAAAGCCCTGAGGAGCATTGTAGAGCTTGCCAGCCTTATGGGGCATAGCTGGCACCATGTCCGGTCTGTGCCAGGCTGCCGTGGTAGTGTTTTTGAGTGCTGGAAGCATGGGAGGAATAATCTTAGAGGGGTATTCTGGGATTTCCAGGTAGTCCGCCAGATCCTTTCCGGTGGCATCCTCCTCCTCTGCCTGAAGTCCCATAGTGGAAGACAGCTGCTTCATAATGTTGAAGAAGGTAGCATCCTTAGGCGTGGACCTGGGGGTATGCTTAACAGAGTCTTCACTGACTGAAGAGGCAGTGGACTTGTCTGAAGTGAGGTACTGGTCCTCCTCCTCTTCCTTCTCTTCCATCTCCTCTGGAAGGATGAGGTCAGGGTGGTACTCCTCCTCAACGGTGACATCCTCCTCAGGATCTGCCAACGTATGTGCCATCGATGGCCCCTGGGTAGGTTCCCTGGGCTGATGAACAGGTGTCAATGATGATGCCAATGTCAGAGAAGCCAGTGACGATGGCTTGGTAAAAGCCGCAAACAGCTGGACCAGCACATTAGAAATATGGACAAGAATGTCGTTCAAGTCCGACGCCGACAAAGGAGGAGTAGCCGGCAGCTCAGTGGCTGACGACCCTGCTGGCTGACCCAATGAGCCTGGAGCCTTTGGAGAAGAAGGAGCAGGCCTCAAAGGGGTAGTCATTAATGACAAGCCTGTTGTCAATGGAGGAGGTGCTGATGACCTGGAGGTTGACGGCCAAGCGCCCTGGGTGTCTGGCATAGGAGCTGTCAGTATGGGCCTGGAGTGAACCGAGACTTGGACAGCTGGTCTCTTTGTCATGGCAGCTGCCAACAACAAGGAGCCCCCAGAAGAAGCCGAAGCCAATGGGATGGCTGTTCCTGGGGGGAATGGTCGCAATCCCAGTCTTTTCTATGACCCCCCCCCGAGGACTTGTCTTTGACCTGAGAGGTCTTGGAGCTCTTGGAACTGGAGAGCGACTGGACAGCTGGTGCCCCAGAGGACACCAGCTCAGAGATGGCTACCTGTTGTTCCATGAAGATCTTTAGAGCCTTCCTGCGTCACCTAAGAGTGGTTTGATTAAACTTCTGGCAGAGCTCACAATCCAAGGTGTCGTGGTCAGGCCCAAGACAGTAGACACAAATGAAGTACTTGTCATTGGAGATGATCTTCTTTCCACAGTGACAGCGATGGGAGAGAGAGATGTAGAATCTTTAACTCTCGACATAAAAGAAAAAAGAAAATTAAATCTCTAAAAGAGATTTAGGTAAGGGTTGGATGAAAATAGGCCATAGGCTGAAAAAGGCGTGAATACTGCGACAGCTCTTTCGTGGAGACTGTGCTTGCAAGTCAATGGCAGGAAAGAACTGTGGAGTAAGCCGGGCTGCCTATGCCTATATAGGGTTGGTGACGTCAGCAGACATCAACAGCATGGGCATCCCCAGTTGTACTGCTGAAAATCTTCCCTGTGGATTCGCATTCACCGATGATGAAGTTCCTACGGTAGTACCTGATGACTGAGATACCCCAAAGAAGATCCTAAGATTCATGCTCAGTACATTTTTTGTTTTCTCAGATGGTGTTAAAACTTTTTTTCAGCTGATTTTGTAATTGATGACTCATGTCATTAAAGATGGCCACCATCCCAACTAGGGAAGACTTTTGGAAAAAACCTGGTGCAATATATATAAGTTTATCAAACAAGATAGACTATGCCTGATTTAGTTTAACATAATGCATAACCTCTCTTTTACACAGGTCAAATTGCACGGGATGGGCAAACTAGCTTCCCTTATATGCCCCCGCAGTAGCAAATCCTCCGGGTCTTTATATCACCTACTCTGGAGTTGTCCTACAACCCTATCCTTCTGGAACTCCATAAAGCAGGTATTAGATCCTTTGCTAGGCCTGGAATCATTATTTACTCCTGAAAGCTGTCTATTGATCCTTTTCCCTCCAGGCACGCCTCGTATTAGGAAAGCTCACCTGGCCCTTCTGGCCTCCACAGCAAAATTAGTAATGTTGAGACACTGGAAGGACGACTCTCTTCCCTCAACTCTGGAGTGGTACTGTGAGGCCTTGCTTGCAATTCAATTGGAGAAACACATCGCCTTCATGCAACATCGGCCACACTCATTCCAGACTACATGGGAACCTCTACTTACACTACTCTCTCTTTGGAAACCATAACAGTTGAAATATTCCAGCCCTGCTGACCACCTCTCTTCTCTTGATGGGGCTGCAGACAGGGGAATGGGTTTGGGGGGGAATCTCTTCCCCTGGTGTTTCTTGTTGAATGTACATGCTAGATTCATGCTGTAGTTGTATTATGATGGTTCTTCCACATGTTGCTGATAGTGAACAGCACAACATATTTAATTTTTTACATGGTGGGTGTGGTATGGGTGTAGCATGGGCATGGGAACTTTTAAAATTTCATGACCCCATATCTTAGTTCAGGAATGAAAGAAAGCAAAAAGAAAAATGTGTATCTTGATATTTTTGCCAGACAAAGCTTATTACTGAAAAATGTATATGGTTACTAACAAATACTGCTACTTTAATATAGTGACTTGCTGGGGATCAAGTGCGAAATTTGGAGATTAATTATACAGTATCTATAAATAAGATGAATCCAAAGTACACTTTGGGTTACAGCTCCTGTCTAAATTGGGTTAAGAAATGTTTCCAAAATCAAAACGTTTAAAGAAGGTAGCTGTGAGAAAAGGCCCCCTATCAACTGGGAGGCATCATCCCAGGAAATGGGGGGAGCTAAGAAAGCAGAGCTAGAAAAGCAGCAATGTTCTAGTAAGTGCTAGTCAGGAACAGAGTGAGTGCAGCTGTGAGCAGTGGTTTCAACCTCTGGGCTGAGAACAGCCCTCTGGAATACTGGGCCTGGGGTATTTACTAGGCCTTGTGTGGTGACAGTGCTCAAGGTCCGGGGTGTAGCACAGATGCTCTGTTGAGTTCAGTCACTAGAAGGGTAGCAAAAATAAGGCAGCAGAGAGTGAGGCCACGCAAACAAAGGAGCAGAGCAGAAAGACTCCCAGAGCTCAAGGTACGTTGCTGCACATGTTACTCACTCAATGATGGGTTCTGGAGTCCCAGTGTGACCGCCCAGTTACAGGGAATGTGTCATGAATGTGAAACTAAGCTCCAGAGGGAAAGAACTACCGTACGGTTAAAGAATACAGTAAGTGGACTCAGTCAAAATGGAAAAAGAGAGACCAGATATTACAGATAAAGAAGCATGGAACAGTAAGTGTTAAGTAAATTATGACTTAAATGCTCAGGCACCCCAATGGATCCTCCCAAACAGGACACAAGCTAAAGGAGCATATTAGGGGCTCATGGACTTTAACTCTGGTTTAGGGAGGATGGAGGTTGATGCCCTGTGGAACCATTCCAACAGTGCAGAGTGGGAGTCCAGGAGAAATTCTTCAGCTGCTTGGCATAGCAATATGTCAGTGGAGGTCACACATGTGTCCTGTGCTTTGTCAACAAAGACTTTTTTGTTGCCCAGGAATTTCTACAAAAATGTGTCAGCCCAGGGAGCTGGGAATGAGGGTAGAGTGCAGGGTCAATGTCAAAACTTCATGTGTTCCATCTACCTCAGAAGGAAATGCAACATGCCATGCTTTCTCCTCAAAGATAGTAGCGAGCAAGGAAAAAGAAGTTGTGAGCTTGTGTAATTAACCCTGACTGCTTGACTAGAAGAGCAGTTGCAGAAGTGAAGTTAACATGTTTGGTTAAAGTGTTGAAGGTACCTCTACACTTTTTCTCATGCCCATGGTCCCACAAAACCTACTGGATCTCCGGATGGCTCTCTTCAAAGAATCAAGGGCCCCACAGCTGCAAATGTCTGGGGATTGTCTGCAGGAGTGTCCTGGGCACAGCAGCAGAATGGTTGAGTGTTCATACAGAGATCACTTGTTTCAGCAAACTTGAGGTCTGTAAAAGTCATGACTTTCAGCAGCCAACCAGCAATGCTGAAAACCATCATCTGCTTACACTGTGCATGCCTTAGTGTGATTTCCAGCATGAACTTGGCAGAGAAGGATATGTGTGGGAGAGCACTAACGCTTTAGCAAAAACAACATGGTTTACTCGAAAACATTTACTGAATAATTTATTGTCAGATGGCATCTGCCTGTGGAGCTGAGCAGAGTGATCTCAGTAGCTACATAGCTATCTCGCCAGCTCAAAGTGTACTGCTGCATAGTCTACCTGTAGTAGGATTCTGGGAGTGGGATTCTTTCAAGCTTTGATTTGGAAGTGAATTTTTATTGTAATGGCTGTTGGCTGTGAGTAACTAGTCACAGTCTTTCTCATTTGCAAATGTAATGCAGACAGATAAGGATGCTTGAATTTTTCTGGCTTTCATAGTCCAGTAAAGTATTCCACTCTAAACCTGCTGTCTCTGTGTCTCATTTTCACCACGCAGTGTCCGGATACTTGGCAGGCAGTACCCAACCCACTCAGTGGGGTGCGTACGTTAGGTCGACTTAACTCACACTGCATCTTGCATGTGACTAAGTATGGCACCACATAACATACACAGTAATTAAAAGATGAACGGGACTGTAGGTCCAGCAGATCTGCCCCACCCCAGTTCATAAGCAGGAACTACTAAGTACAATGTGCACACATGTACAGTACTAATATACTGGGATACCCGGTGCATCCTTCTTCCTAGGGTAATCTGTGATTCCCTTGGTAAGTAGATATTTATCCAGCTTTACCCTGAAGGCCTGTACTGTCTGCATATTCACTGTCTCTGACAATAGGCTGTTGCAGAGGTTCACCACCCTCTGGGGGAAGACATGGCCCCCTAATGTTACTCCTAAATTTACCATCTCTAAACATTAAGGAATGTTCTTGTGTCCTGTTGAAGCACACAAGATCAAACATCCACATCTGTTCAACCATGTGGATAACCCTGAGTATGTTAAGAATGAGCTCATGTCCCCTTAAGTCTCTTTTCTCCATATGTGTGTGTGTACATTATGTATATTTAATTTGCTTTATACTTACGTAATCTCAACCCAAATTTAAAGTTGGCAGGGGTTAATTATTCATGCTGCCCTGGCTGTGAGTGGCTATCAAAATGAGTATAAATGAGGTACCAGAGGAAGGTTCAAAGGGTTTTGGTGGGAAGAGATGCCAGATAGAGTGGGAGAGGTGTGGGAGTGCCTCGGCTGTTACTGTCAGCTGCCAGTGGCAGCATGCCAGATCTTGGGTGAAAGTACAGCCTGGGTCTTGGAGAAGCTTGCTCGATACCAAGCATTGGTCTCGGGGGGGGGGCGCATTTAACACAGGGCAACAATAATGCCTGAGACCCTATCTATGGTTTCACCATCAGTGTGTGAGTCCAAGCCTTGCGAAGGCCAAAGTCAGGCAATCCCTGCCTCAGACCAGAGAACAGAAGTGAGGAAAGAAGGTGTGTCATGTTTCCAACACAGAGTCTTTGAGGAGACTGCATCCACATTCAGCATGGTAAGAGAGGAAAGCTTCCAGTAAAATGACCAACTGGAACGTTATTGTCCCATTAATTGAAAAGGAGGACAGAAAGACTGATATGTGTTGACTGTTTTCTCTCGTCACCAGAGTTTCTGAATGAAGTATGAATGGAAAAGGAGGATCTGGATGTGGTTAAGGTATTAGTAAATTGGGTAGGTTACTGGCTAAAGGGGAGGCAGGAGAGGGAAGTGGTCAATGGCATTAAATCAGTAGAGCGGGAAGTCATGAGTGGGGTTCCACAGGGATCTGTCCTGGGTCCAGTCCTCTTCAACATGTTTGCCAGTGACATTGTTGAGGAGATCCAGAGCAGGCTGTGTCTCTTTGCAGTTGACACTAAGCTCTGTGGGAGGGTGGATAGTGATGAGGAGAATAAAGGAAATGCAGAGAGAATTGCAAAAACTGGAGAGGTGGTCAAGGGTTTGGCAGCTGAAATTCAATGCCAAAAAGTGCAGGGTGATGCACCTAGGGAACAAGAACCCTAGGATGGAGTACTAGAGGGGAAGGGTGAGACTCAGAACCACGAGTGAGGAATGACACTTCAGAGTTATCATCAGTGACTCCTTAAAGCAATCACGTCAGTGCAACAAGGCTTACAGCAAGGTGAATTAGGATGTTTGGATAGGATGTATTAGGAAGGGTATTGATAGCAGAAAACGTGAGGTAATACTTCCCTTGTGTAGATCCCCTGCACCCAGTTCTGAGGTCCTCACCTCTGGAAGGATAGGTATAGTTCAACACAATGCAGCACAGGGTAACAAAAATGATTCAGGGCCAGCAGGACATGTACTGTGAGGAGTGCCCCAAAGCACCGAACATGTACTGGCCGGAGATCAGAAAGGAGAAGGGAGATATAAAAGAGATCTTCAAATTCCTAAAAATAATTAACAGGTTGAACTGCTGGTAACTATTTAACTTGGATACGAACTTGTGGTCATGTGGTCATGAGTGGAAGCTAATAGGAGGGAGGTTCAGCAGAGATGTGAGGAAATACTATTTTACAGAAAGGGTGGTGGAACCGTGGAAGAGGCTGCTAGCTGAGGTGGTGGGTGCGAACACCGTTAGTGGTTTTAAGCATGGCTGGGACAGAATGAAGGGTAAAGTGGTTGCTAAGGGTGCCAGACTCGGGGAAGAGAATGGATGGGGGTTGGGGAGGGCTAAGACCTTGGAGAAACAGTAGGGCCCCTGGGCCAAATAGGGAACTCGGGCAGACGGGATGAGCCTTTGGTCTTTTTCTACTATCATTGTCTATGTTTCTGTGAATATGTCAGCTCTTGTGTGCTTCATGAACTTTCAGCATTGTATGTCTAGTCCTAACATTTTGCTGTTTACCAGCAACATTATCTGTTTTCACTGTTTTACTTAACCTGACGTGGAACCTATGCAATGAGCTTGTTCTCAAAGGTGTTAATCCAAGATCACAATAAATAAATAAATAAACTTTGTGACCCTGCCTGGGAAGCTGTTGTTTGTTATGGACTCCCACTCTGAGTTGCACGGCAGTGCCCAAGGAGCAGTAAACTAAATGTGCAGCACTGCTGTTTTTACAAGATGTCCAGCACAACAAGATCCCTGGTTTAAAACAAATTGTGACTACAAGAATCCTGGCTGGTGTCCCATCTCTAAAGAGGCCTATTTACCCTTGTAACGTGGCCAAATTAAGAGATCTGTACACAAGTACACTAATTGGTCTAATTGGGTCAGGTGGTAGCAGAGCAATACGGCATTATAGAAGTCATAATGCCATGTAGCTTGTGAAGTTCCCAAAATGGCCAGCGGTGGTAAACGAGCAGTGTGGTAAAGTAAGGCAGTGACAGAATGGCAGATGTGTTGTCTCGGGCACCGAGTGAGCAAAACCCTCAGTGGGCACGCAGAGCAGGTAAATGTCTAGCGCAATACACACAGAATGCAAAACTGTCCGGCAGACAAACACTGAAGGGAAATGGAGAACAGGCAGATAATGTTTAGCGTATCAGGCGGGATAGATCTGGGGAGGTGGGTAGATGAGAAATTCTGCACGGACCCAGAGCGACTAACTTGCAGTGACAATGCCAGCAGTGAAGTGGTGGAGACTGGGAGCAGGCCAGTATGTAGGAAAAAAAAAGGAGAAAACAAGGCATGTAGACACAATAGTAGAAGTGCAGAAAAGAACAGATAATACTAGAGCTGTAGCAGGAGAAGGCGGAGGTGTAAGCAAGAGAAAGAGCAGGCATGCAGTACTATCAGAAGCTGAGATGAATGTGCTAGAAAGGAGAAAGGTTGAAGCAAATACTCAGAAGAACACTGACTGGGCATGCAATGTATACTCCGTTTGGCTGAGAGGCAAGCAGATGTCAGTCAATATAGCCACTGTCAAAACAGAGTGGCGCAGTCAAATACTAAGAGAATTTTATGGGTCAGTGAGAGCCGAGGACGGGGATGAGTACAGCATCAGCTTGTTCTGTGGCATCAGGGCTGGACTGAACCGGTACTTTAATAGTGTCGAGGTACGAAGACAGATAAATATCATGGCTGATGCAGAATTCCAGCCGGCAAACAATGTCTTTGTTGCGGTAGTTAAGAAGTACAGAGGAGATGGAAATGATAAAGCCAGCCATCATCCCTCGATGAGTGAGGAAGACTTGTACAGAATTATAAATAGTCCAAAACTCGACCCAGAAACAGCACAGGGTTTAGTTAAGCAGCTCTGATTTGAGATGCAGTTGGGTCTGGTGGGGAGAGGAAGGGAAGGGCTCAGGCAACTGAAGTAAGAGTCTTTCACACTTCTGAAAGATAGCACTGGCACTGAATACATCAGTTTTGGTTTCCACAAGGTGACGAAGAATCATGCAAGAGCACACGAGAGCAATAAAGAAGCCCTCAGAGGCATTCTGTATGCCCAGACAGACTCTCAGCATTGTCCGGTGGCTCTATTCAAAGAATATATCAGTCAGTGCCCTAGTAACCCTCCGGCATTTTACCTCCATCCAATAAAGAAACCACAGCATGTGCTGGATAAGAAAGACAAGTGGTTTTCCAGGCAGCCGATGGGCCGAAATTACCTTGGAGACATGATGGTGAGAATGTCAGAGGATGCAGATCTAAACAGGCATTACATGAACCATAGTGTCTATAGCATGGCGGTGCAAATGTTACCAGAGGCTGGTCTCACCTCACAAGAGATAATGTCAGTGACTGGACACCGGTGCGAGACCAGCATCCGGAACTACTGGGCAACAACTGCAGGAGACCAAAAGAAATGGTCAGCGATTATGTCCAAAGGAAAGGGAGCTGAAGTTACAAGTGCACCAGCAGATACAAAAGCCCCATACCAGAACTCGGACCAGCATGCAGGACAAAGGGTGCAGAGAGCGACAGGTCATGGACAACAGTGGGAGAGAGGTGCTGAAGAGTGTGAGAGAAGATCGCTATGGCAGGAGACAAGGTCAGCAGGAGCAGCACCGAACAGGGCAACAGCTGAAACCGGCAAAGCATCGACCAGGATCACAAATGACTGGCTGCCAACTGCAGGGCAGTGACACAAATGGTCAGACACCATGTCCAGAGCAAGCGGAGGTGAAGTAAGAACTGCACCAGGACAGCCACAAACCCCGCAACAGAGGTCCAAGCAATGTACTGCACCACGGCCACAGAGAGCGAAACCTGATGAACAGAAGTGGCACACAGCTGCTGAGAAGAGCAACGCACGATTGGCAGGGTTGGAGGACAGCACAGTAACAGTGGCACCTCACACGGCGAGAGTGAAAACCAGCAAAGCACCCCGAGGTCATGTCACAGGAGAGGAACTAGACCAAACACAGGAACGGCTGCAAGGAGAAGAGAGGGTGAGATGGGATGTCGCACCGGCGCAGAGTGTAGTGCACAAAGCAGCCAGAAATCAGTTTCAGTTCCAGTCATTCACCATCCATGGCACCATCAGTTTCTACTATCACGGAGCATCCAGTGAGACTGATGGGAAGAAGTAGGTGTCCTGATGTACAGGGAGAGAAGGGAACCAGGACCGTCCACAGCAGCTCGCCAGGTACAGATCAGCACATCAGGTGCAATGTGGGTGACGCGATATGCAAATCAATAGCACAGCCCGATCCAGACTGAAGTAAAGTCCTCCTGAGTGTGCTGTGAGAGAAACAGCCAACAGGAATCCACACAAAATGACTGCAACACTTAAGGCATGCATTGGCTTTGTTCCATGCTGAAGTTGTAAAATAACACATCTGTATGTGACATAGTGTCACCCCACCATGTGAAAAGTGCAGTAAACTTGACATTGTACCCAAACTAGTCTCACCATGTCATTCATTACAGCGATATACAGTCTTCTGTCACACTCCCAGTAATGCATAGGCCATGTTACAAGTGCATTAAGCCACTCTAAAGGTGGCATCTAATGGGGAATTAATGCATGGTTGGGCCATCGTAGGCACTCGGCCAGTTCCAGCCATGCATTAATTCCCCATTAGATGCCACCTTCGGAGTGGCTTAATGCTTACTTTGACGCTGGATACAATACACTTCAGTTACCAAGGGGTTAGTAGTTGCAACAATCATAAATCAGACCATACCTCTCAACCTCCTGCCTCATAAATCAGGGACACTGCTTAAAAAAATCAGGGACAGAGGAAGAAAATAAGAGACACATCTTCAAAATTAGATATATCTACCCAGAAAGCTGGTAGAATACGGAGTTTAGTGCAAAATGCATTTTCTAATGAAGAACAAGTCTAATTTTAATGCTTGACATTATTTTGTGCTTACAGTCCCCACTATTTAGCCACGGAAACACAAATTTTAGGAGGGACAGAGTAACATTTTGAGGCAAAATCAGGGGCATCCCTGAAAATCAGGGACAGTTGAGAGGTATGAATCAGGCTGTATCTTAAATGTTTGTTTTTTGTGAGTCTCTGATATATATACAATGTTGTCTGTGTGGGGACAGCCTGTTTACAGCAACTGTAGTAACTTTCTACAGCATCTGTATTATGCAGGAACACTGTTTACAGGAATTCTGGCAATTTGTTGTTTCAGTTTGGTACAGGGCTTTTTATAGCAAGTGTTGCTGGATGCTTACAAGAATGAGAAGTTAAGTTTTCAAGAGCTTCATTAGACAAATCTCCCCCCCCCCCACTACGGCTGGAGCTAATCTTTACAAAGGGGACGGTCAAAGTAGTGTACTTCAGCTATTATCCAATTCAGAGTGAGTATAGCCACTTTGAAAACTTGTCTTAGCCAGAACCAAAGAGATCAGGCTTCTTTGCAAGTCTTTCTCAGACAGGAGGAGAGAACTGCATCTTGGGAGCTCTTGGTAAATGCCTTTAAAACTGAGCTTAGAAAATGGGCTTAGAAATCTAAGCATTCTGACTGGCTGCTAGTGATGCCGGGGGGGGGGGGTACATTAACTTACAGGTAGACAGTGTTGGGTAAGTTACTTTTTCTATTACTTTTCTATTACATTTGGAAACTTGTTCCAGGAAGCTCTGTGCAATCACTAGCAAGGATGGAGAAGTACTAGAAAACGTAATACACCTTACAATTATAGTTACTTATTTCTTTTTATACAAATACAATACAAAAATAACAAATAACTATAACAGGTTACATTTTCGGGAAGTAATAGGTTAGTTACTAGTTACTTTCAAATAAATGTAATCAGTTACAGTTACATATTTCTTTTGTATAAAAAGACATAAGTAATTTTAACTGTCAGGTGTATTACTTTTTCTAGTACTTCTCCATCCTTGCTAGTGACTGCACAGAGCTTTCTGGAACAAGTTTCCAAAAGTAATTGAAAGTAATAGAAAAAGTAACTTACCCAACACTGCAAGTAGAGCCCTATAAAAAACAAGTACCAAATGTGCCAACCCTATCACTGGTATCATGGTGCCAGTCAGAATTTTCAAATTCAATGTGCCGCCATTTTTTTCACTCACTTAGTGAGGGATGTGCCCCCCCTCCGACCCACTCGTTACCCTCCCTGACACAACACATAAAACAGTGTGTCATTTTTTTTACTACAGAGCCTGTGGCTATTGTTACAGAAAGTGATCTTGAATTTTATTTTAGAAAGCTTTTTGTGACAAAATCAAACAGCACCCCCGCTCCATTCCATTCCACTTCAGTCAAACTTGTCCTATCAGCCACATGGAAATCACCCCAACAAATTTATTTGCCTTTTTTTAAATGTAAAAAAAAATAAGCTACCTTCGTTCAACTGCCTTACTGTTCCTGCCTGGCCAAAAACCAACACTGCAGGGAGTTGAGTACCGTGGACATGTTACCATGATTGGTGTCTCAATGTCCTGGTTTTAGGTACCAGGGTCATGCAGGTCATGTGCCTAACAGCCACATCTTTGGACCGGGGAGTGTTGCAGGAAGGACAGACAACTGCATTTTAAAACACCAAAATGATGTCACCAGACTGCTGAGGGGGTTTACAATATACTCCATCTGTTCTTCTGGAGGGTGGTGGTGGGGGGTAAGTAGAACAGAATGACTCTGTGGACACCTGGGGGGCAACAGGAGATGGAACCACACAAAAACAGAGGGACTACTTCACCAGAAAAGGTTTTTTTTCTAGTGTTTATATTCAATTTGAAAAACATTTTCTCTTTTATTCTATAAACTAATTAAAATTTACACAGATGCCCATTTTCTAAACACAATAATATCCTCCTGCATGGGCGGTATGGACAATATTAGACTTTCCATGGGCATCAGGCCTCATTCCGTCTCTGGGCAGTCCAGTATTGCCCAATACCCGCCCTGTTAGGTATTATTGCTTGCATAGGAAATTCACTCCCTTTTCCTCATCCCAGCATCAAGTGACAAGATTCGGACTACTTGGGTACTTTAGGAAAGGTCCAGTTCTGAGTGAATTGTCTGCTGTGTGCAAATACTTCTGTGATCTTAGGGTAAGACTTAGAATTTGACATTTTGTTAGTGTTTTTCTGTTCTGTACTTTAGTGTTTAAATCTGTTTATTTTAAATTTTCTAGTGTGTGTGTGTGTGTGTGTGTGTGTATATTCCAAACAAACAGAAGAGAGAAAGAAATAAATGCCTTAGCTAGGACTTGAACTCAGGTCACTCAGAATCTACTTCCATTTTGCTACCAGCTGTGCCACTAAGGCAACTGTAAACCTGGGACTCCAAAAAGTACCTTATCTTTTCTCTAATGTACAACCTAGTGCTGCATAGTTAATTACATACAAAATGTAATTACCTGTGTAGCACCATGTTGTGCATTACAAAAACAGTAAAGTGCTTCTGGGAGCTATAAGTTTCCATTTGCCGTGGTGACACAGCTGGTAGCAAACTGGAATGATATTCCAGGCAGCTTGGTTTCAAATCCCAGCTAAGGCACTGATTTATGTTTCTTTCTTTCTCTGTTCTGTTTGCTTGGGTTCCATATAGATGCACACCACCCTCTTGTAAATAAAAATGTGTGTATATTCCCCATAACTTCGGTTTACTGTATAACGTGTGCATTTTATCTACTGAATATTCTACATTTAATGTGTCTGTGACTGCAGTATGTTAGTATTTTATTTATTTATTTATTTCAGTTTTGGATCAATACCTTTGAGTCTGGGACTCTTTTCCAAAGGTTCCATGTCAGAAAAATACAGAACAGTAACATAAAATACAGGGCTTAACAATACAGGTAGAATCACACAGTTGTTACACAGATGATTACAGTGTATGTCAATACAGAGGATTAAAATCAAAATCAAGAAAAAATAAAAAGCGAGAGGAACTCCAGTGATACAGTTATAAGTTTCAGTGTACATTTGACCAGCACACTAAAAGTCATTGTGTAGGTGCTGCGAGGCAAACAGGTTGGGAGGAATTCCTATAGTCAGTGGAGTGGTGTGCAGTCAGAGGCTTTGTCAGGGGTAAGACACAGGAGAAGATTAGCCGGATTAGGCTTTGTCAAGAGAATGGGTGGGGCAGTGGGGTGGTGAGGTGGTGGGGGGGATTAGAAAAGAGGGAAGAGATGATTGAAGGAGGGAGTAGGGGGAAATTGAGAACAGTGAGGGGTTTAGGGTGGGTGAACGGGGGATTGGGTGGAGGTTTCAGAGGGCCATTTTTAGGTAGAGCAGCAATATCTTTTCTCACTCAAGGTGGGACCATAGCCCAAGTTTAAATTGGCTGACCTTGGTACACTCTATGAGGGTAGTTGGTAGCTCATTGAACAACCTGGGACCCAGGTAGGAGACAGATTTCTGGGCAAGATTAGTGCACTTAAAAGGCACCAGGAGCCCCCCTTCAGCCATTCTTCTGGTTGGCTAAGTGGATTGTGCAGCTCTGAATAGTCTGCAGGTCAATTCTGGCATAAGCCCTAATGCTGCTTTTTTTTTTTTTACTAGTAGACAGGTCTGGTACTATACCCGGAGGTGAAGTGAGAGCCACCCTGTATCACTGTATAGGGTGCAGGTATGAGTCAGGTGGTCAGCCCCTAGGGTCAATTGGCAGGCTTCATTTAGGGCAGTTCTTACTCTTTTTAGGATGGTTTCAGAACCAGCCCCATAAATTGGCAGGCCGTAGTCTATTAAGGATAAGACTGAGTTGCTTGTGGCTAGTTTCAGGGCGGCAGGAGTCAGAGAGTTTTTGTGCTGGTAAAGAACACCCAGTTTTGTATTTGCTGTTTTGATCACATGATCTATTATGTATGTTGAAGCTGAGTGTGCCATCAAAGTGTACCCCTAGGTATCTGAACATGCATACTTGTTCCATAAGATCACCCTGATGGCTTTGTATCAGCAGGGGCTGTACTTTTCCTTTTTCTGCGGTACAGTGATGAGCATGCTTTTGTTTTTTATGACTGAGCATTAGCTCGTTCTGAGTGAACCATGTTTTGAGCTTAAGGAAGCATTCTTGTAGTTCAGTGGTGATAGAGGGTTGCTCTATGCTAGCTGCAGAGATGATGGCATCATTGGCATATAGCACAACATGTGCCAGGCAGGCAGAGGGATGGGAATTTATAAAGAGGCTGAAAAGGAGCAGGCCTAGGATGGAGCCTTGTGGGACTCCTAGGCTCACCTCCTTGGGTTCCAAGTGTATGCTGTTAATGCTGACACATTGCGACCTGTGGAAGAGAGACAACTGTCACATCATGAAACAGTGTCGGTGGACAGGCCTAATGACAGCGGGCGGTTTAGGAGAAACATATGGTTGATGGTACTGAATGTCTTTGTGATGTCTATAAAGATGGACCCAACAGCCATCTCTTTATCCAAGGCATCATAGAGGAGGAAGGTGTATTCAACCAGGGCAGTAAGGGTAGAGTGCTTTTTTCCAAAAACCATGCTGTTTACAGAGTAGGTTGTACTTCTCCAAATACTCTGTTAGTTCGTCGAGATAACCCTTTCTAGGGCTTTGGATAGTGGGGGTAGAATCAAGATGGGCCTATAGTTAGCTGTGTTGGTTCTATCACCAGCTTTAAATATCAGGGTGACAAGCGCTGCCTTCCATGTATAAGGGAAAATACCTGGTCTTAGGAGGGCATTGAAAACTTTTGTGAGCATGTCTGTTAACATGTCTAGTGTGAGGGTGACCAGCTTCATGTCGACTCGGTCACTCCCCAAGTACAGGCAATCTATTTTCTGGGCAGTTATGTGATTCATCTTCTTAAGTGCACTATCAAGTTACAGATAAACCAGCATCTGATATATTGCAGGGGTAATGTGTAACTGGAGCAACTATGGGAATTTCTACTATATGTCCAAAAGACCTTGTATTATGTGAGCAAGAGCCTGTCCTTCTTCTGTGTGACCAGAAGCCTTTGGTGGGACTTAGTTTTTGTTGACCAGGTAAAGGCACTAGTCAATAAAATGCCTATTTTCAGGCATGACCCAGGACATTACTGAACAGCGAGGTTTAACAACATATACAATGAAATAGTTAAACAAAAGAAGAATATAAGAGAAAAAGCCATTCAAAGATCTACAAATCAGCTCCCACGAAGAAAACCAGTAATAATAGTACAGTGCACTCCACTTATAATGGACACTGTTATAATGGACAATCGGTTATAGTGGACAAAAATTGATTTCCCAATCCAAATACATCAAATCCAATGCATTTTCCTCTGGTTATAATGGACAGAAACTTTGCTTATAACGGACACTTTGAAGCTTTTATAGGTATTTTTAGTGCATTTGTGTGCGTGGAGGGGGGTGCAGAGCTGTTGAGGAGATTTGGCAAATGTAGAATTTAGATGAAGGAGTTAGAGAGACTAAATTTCTTACAAAATAAGTATCCACAAGCTATATAAACTTTCATTAGATGATTACACTAAAAAGGAAATTATTTCATTTTTTATCAAAACCCTGCCTTTGTTCTTCCTGTCCTGGAATCACAACATCCAGCCACTAGAGTTTCTATCTTCTTACTTTCTGCAATCCACTTCATAAAAATACTCATGCTCCCTGACAGTTAAATAACTCTAAGCAAACAAAATACAGAAACATATATGCTAGGCAGGATTTTGATTAACCTAAGAAGTCTTTATAATAGGGTTTTAAACACTCTGAGTCCCTGCTCACACACACAGGCACACGTAACACATAGGCTCCACCTCCTCTGGATATCATGGACACTGGATATAATGGACAAAAACTGTGTGCACAGATGCATCCGTTATAACAGGCTTGCACTGTACAAGCATATCTGCTACACACAAATATCAGTAATGAGGGATAAGGCATAAAAGCCAAATGACCTGGCAACAAGTAGAGCTAAATTAACAGTGAGTGGAATCAGGAGCAGTAATGAGTGACATGACCAGAAAAAAACAGTAAGAATTGTACATCATGTTGGTACTGGCAGAACATCCAAATAACCAAAGGTAGACAAAAGAGCAAAATGTAAACAACAAGCATTTGTCAATGCCGAATGTTTGCTTGCTGGCATTGGCAGTGGTAGTGTAGAAGTTACAGAGCTGTGTAATAGGAATGGCAGTGAAGTATTGAACTGAAGCCAACCCCACCACCACCCTGCAGAGAGTGACAGGCATTGGGGTGTGCCTTTGGGGCGTCAGGCATAACGGCCACACCATTTCACCACACCCCACCCTGCAGACACTGACAAGTGTCACGGTGTTCCTTGCGGTCTTTGGCCCTTATGCGCACCCCATTCCATTAGAAAATACAGTGAGATGGGTGCGATATTGGAGAATGGGGTGAACTTTGGGGCTGAAGAGTCCAAGGCATACCTCGATGCCTCTCACTGGCTGCAGGGTGTGGAATGGTATGAGCATTACAGGCAAGAATCCCAAGTCATACCCCGGATGCCTGTCATTCTCTACAGGGTTGGGCATTATGGTTGGAAACCCTAATACCTCAGGCATTCGTTGGTATTTTCACTCCAAATTTTCAACAGTTTTTTTTTTGTGACCCCACCTCATGAACAGGGGGAATATCAGTTTGTTAGCTGAAAGCTGCTTATGCACAGCGACTACAGCATTTAGCACCACAGGTGCAAAAACATTCCGAACAGGATGTAAAAAATGACAGCTGTACTGTTCATGGGGAGGTGTAAAAAATGGCAATGTTGCAAATCTGCAGTAAAAATATAAAACAAAATGGTAAAGTCACGAGCGTACATAGAAACTGTGCAACGCACACCCGTAATATAATTAGGTTGGGGATTTTTTACAGAAGATTGTCAACTCAGGCATTTTGGTGCCTCCGATCATGAACAGTGTCACTGTGATTTTCTTTATCTGTCCCGAACAATGATTTCCCACAGCGACCACGCATCTCTGCGCTGAAAGTGTGAAAACACACTTCGGCCATGTTTTAAAAAATGACAGCTGTACTGTTCATAAGAAAGTGTGGAAAAATGCCACTGGTGAAAATTTGGACTGAAAATATTACTAAGTCATGAACTTACGAGGGTGCGTGGAAACTGCGCAATGCTCACTCGTAACACAGTCATTTCATGGACTTTTGTCACCAAATTTTCAACATAGCCATTTTAAGACCTCTGCTCATGAACAGTGTCACTGTGATTTTCTTACTTTGTCCGTACATTGATTTCACACACCGACTGCGCCATTTAGCGCTATATGGGTGGAAACACGTTTGGGTGAGATGTGAAAATGACAGCTGTATTACTCATAAGAAAGGTGTGGTAAAAATGGTAATGTTGAAAATATGGAGTGAAAATATTGAAAATTCGCTAACTCCACGAGCATGCGAACCGCGCAACGCACGCTGTGAAAAGTCATTTTTAGGAATTTTTTCACCAAATTTTCATCATAGCCATTTTAAGACCTCTGCTCATGAACAGTGTCACTGTGATTTTCTATGTGTCCCATACATTGATTTACATGATCGACTGCGCCATTGTGCACTACATGGTAGGAAACACATTTTGGGCAAATGTGAAAAATGACAGCTGTACTGCTCATAAGGAGGTGTGGTAAAATGGAAATGTTGAAAATCTGGAGTGAAAATATTGAAAATTTGCAAACTTACAAGCGTGCGTAGGAACTGCGCAACGCACGCTCGTAAAACAGTCATTTTTTGGAATTTGTTCACCAGATTTTCAACATGGCCATTATGAGACCTCTGCTCATGAACAATGTCACTATGATTTTCTTAATTTGTCCTGTACATTGATTTCGCACATCGACTGCGCCATTGTGCGCTATATGGGCGGAAACACACTTTGGGCGAGATGTGAAAAATGACAGCTGTACTACTCATAAGAAGGTGTGGTAAAATGGCAATATTGAAAATCTGGAGTGAAAATGTTGAAAATTCACAAACTTACGAGCGTGCGTAGGAACTGCACAATGCATGCTCGTAAAACAGTCATTTTTGAGAATTTTTCACCAAATTTTCAACATAGCCATTTTACAACCTCTGCTTATGAACAGTGTCACTGTGATTTTCTTAATTTGTCCCATACATTGATTTCGCACACCAACTGCGCCATTGTGCACTACATGGGCGGAAACACATTTGGCGAGATATGAAAAATGACAGCTGTACTACTCATAAGAGTGTGGTAAAATGGCAATGTTGAAAATCTGGAGTGAAAATGTTGAAATTCACAAACTTACTGACGTGCGTGGGAACTGCACAATGCATGCTCGTAAAACAGTCATTTTTGAGAATTTTTTCACCAAATTTTCAACATAGCCATTTCAAACTCTGCTTATGAACAGTGTCACTGTGATTTTCTTAATTTGTCCCATACATTGATTTACGCACCAACTGCGCCATTGCTAGCGCCACATGGGCGGGAAACACGCTTTGGGTGAGATGTGAAAATGACAGCTGTACTACTCATAAGAAGGTGGTAAAATGGCAATGTTGAAAATCTGGAGGAAAATATTGAAAATTCGCGAACTTCAGGCGTGCTTGGAACTGCGCAACGACGCCCATAAAACAGTCATTTTTGAATTTTCCACCAAATTTTCAAAATAGGCTTCTTGAGAGCCCACCTTATGAACACTGGCAGTGTCGTTTCATTAATCGGTCCCGAAAAGGTGATTTCGCACAGTGACTGTGAAATCACCCTTCAGGCCCGAATAACGCCATGACAGTGACAGCATTCATGAGAAGTGGTCCCAAAAACCCCACGTTGAAAATTTGGTGCAAAAATTCCAAAAATGCCTGAGATATGCAACAAAGTTGAAAAACCCTATCTATCCCATTATACAGCTTACCGGCATTTCCTCAGTTCGCGGTCGGCTTTGAAGAGTGCAGACGTGTTCCCGGTCCACAGAAGATCGTCGCACGGACTCGGAGGAAGTATGGGGGTGGGGAGGCAGGGTGCGCAGTGGGTGGGTGCGGGTTGTGGGGGCAGGGAGACTGCGTGGGACCTTTTTTCTTTACAGGTAGTTTTTTTTAAATGACGAGGACGTTTGCCACGCTGGGGTGGGCTCCTGCATGGCACAAGGATGGCTGGGGGCGGGAGCCGACAGGGATTGGGCACCCGTCGGCCATAGTATCTATTGCCACGCTGGGTGGGCTCCCAGCATGGCACCCCTCGGAGCCTGTGCTCGGGGGGTGAGGACAGTGGAGCCGACAGAGTTGGGCACCCCGTCGGCTATACCATGAGTTGCCATGCTGGGGTGGGCACCGGCGTGGCACGTGGAAGCTTTGGGGAGGCACAGCACAGCCGACGGGGGATTAGGCACCCCCATCGACTATACAGTGTGTGGGGGGGGGCAGCACGCAGTATGCGTGTGTGTGTGTGTGTGTGTGTGTGTGTGTGTAGGGGGAGCTGCGCATGAGCAGGCGATATCTGATCGCTGCTCACTGGAGCGTAGCTCCTCCTTTCAACTGTACGCCACTGCATTTTGGAGCTGTCATAGACAGCTCCAGCATGCATTGGCAGACTGGGGCCGTGCCTGCCAACACACTGACTGAATTGGAAGAGGGGGTGACACACCTCCAAAAACTCGGATGATGGCACTATGTTTCTTGCACATGTGTGCAAGCAACATAAAAATGAGAAGAAATAATATCCATTAGCGGATTCAAGTGCAGAAACAGATGTCAAATGTAGCATTAGGAAAAAAATCAGGAACAGGCACATACTTCAGAGGAACTAGGATAATTGAGTAATTCTCTTTTAAATGTGAGGTGGGAGTGACAGACTCAAATGTGAGAGGGTAGGGTGTTCCAAGCCCTAGGCCGAAATGGGTGAACGCCTGCTCGCCCATTTTGGAGGAGTACTTGGGTATAGCAAGGAGGGCCTGATCTTTAGTGTGTAGAGGTAGGCAGTGTCAGCAGCAGTGAACATAGAGGCAAGTGAAGCAGATTTAGAGGACCTGAGGATGTTATCAATCAAGCAGCCTAGGGTATAGAGATGCTGGGGGGCAATTCATGCTGAAATACAGCAAGCATTGGTGGGTAAGTTGAGGAGCCGGTAGAGCAAACCTACACATACTGTACTGTTATAGGAGACATTCCATTTGTGGAAGCAGCTTGCACTAACCTGGTAAAAGGAGGTAAGCTCATAGCAGAGGCTGGGAAGTAGGACTACCTGGATAATAGTGACCCTGGCCACAGGAGTAAGGGCATATCAGACTCTATAGGTGAGTCCAAGTTTGGCACTTATGGACTTGCAAGGGTTTGAGATGCACTGCAAGTTGTTCAAGACAGGGTTGAATGTGATGCCTAAGTATTTGAAGTGGTTGGTCACAGAGACAGAGAAGCCATCAAGACAGTGGATGTTTAGGTCAGTTGCATATGCCCCAACCTTTTTGAGGAGACCTGAATAGCATAGCCTGGGTCTTGCCAGTGTTCAGTACAAGGCAATTCTAGATCAGCCTGTTTTGGACTTTGTGGAAGTTGGAGGTGAGCCTGTCATTAAAATCGATCAGTGACTCAGAGCTAGAGTAAAGCACCAAGTTGTCAGCATACAGAAGAGTGTGACAGTGGAAAGAGTGTTAGGGATATCATTGATAAAGATTGAGAATAGAAGTGGGATCAGGATGGAACCTTGGGGAATGGTGACATTAACAGCAGTGGAGGTAGAGAGGGCCTTATTAAACATAACAATTGTTGACAGTTGCAGAGGCAGCTAGAGAACCAATTAGAGGCAGAGGTGGAGACTCTGAGGGACACCAATTTGTATGGGAGGAGGGAGTGACTGACCAAGTCAAATGCCTTAGTAAGGTCAATGAAAATTGCCCTAGGAAGTATGCCTTTGTCCATATTAGATTTTACATCAATAGTGAGCTGGGCAAGGGCAGTGGAGGTGCTCTGAGCAGGCTTAAATCCATGTTGGGCAGAGGATAACATATTATATGTTCATAGGTGGTCGGAGACCTGGGAGGAAACATATTTTTACAGAAATTTACAAAAGGTAGGCAATATTGCGATAAGGCAGTAGTTATCAATGGATTTGGCATCACCATTTTTGGACACAGGTATTATCTTAGCTGCTTTCCAGTTTCTGGGGATGATGGAAGTGGTAAAAGAGAGGTTAAAGAGTTGGGTGATGGGGAAGCAAGGAAAGGGGTGGCCAACTTGAGTATTTTTAGTTCAATCCCACCTGGGCCGATGCTTCCGAAGAGTGAGATGGTATTTAGAAGTCGCAAAACCTCTCTGCAAAAGACCGTATGAAAGTACAGTGAAGTGATAAAAGGGCAAGTGGGGAGGGAGACCTCAGAGGGACATATGTGAGACTCAAATCTAGTGAGATCCAAGAAATATGAGTTGAAGGCATTAGCAATGGTGACAGTTATTACAGCTGGCATTATTAATGACCAGAGCAAGTGGGGTGTGGAATCTACTATTACCTAAGAGTCCCTTGATTTGGTACCAGAAACTCTCAGAGTCTCTGGCCAAAGCGTGAAGAAGATCTTGCTTTTTGACAACCTAATTTCTTTTTTACAAGCTTTCTCATGGCCCGATAGGCGAGCCCATCAGAGAGTAAGGATGAGGATTTAAGTCTGGCCCAACATTTATCTCAGGACTTGAGCATGGAGAGTAGGGAGCTGTGTAGCCGTCTAGTAGGTTTCCCTCTAACCCGGTGCCTGGTAACAGGAATGTGCTTCTCTTGTAGGGAGATGAGGGTGGAGGAGAATTAATCTACAGCTGAGTCAACATCATCACAAGATGTCTACAGTGGAGACCAGTTAATACAGCTGAGATCAGCAAGGAAGGCATCATGGTTGAGAGCTGAAAAGTCTCTCGGAATTGGCTCTTTAGGGGGCAGGAAGGGGAGTGGGCTTTCCACACACAAAAGATTGGACAGTGATCACTAATCGAGTCAGAGAGAATACCTGCTGCAGTGATCCTGTCCTTCATATTAGAACCCAATCAATGAGTGAGTAGTGAGCCCCCTTAGGGAAGTATCTGGTAGGGTTAGTTATTAGTTGGGAGAGGTGGGCCTTATTTAGAAGTGACTCAAAGGCTTTTGAGTTTGCACTGAGCCAGTCTAGGCTAAAATCACCCATGAGAATGATCTATTTTTTTCCCTATGGCAGGGAGCAGATAGTCAATAAGTTTGGCTAGTCCTGCTTTATCACCTCTAGGATTGTAAGTGCAGTGTGAAGCTTCTTGGTCCCACCTAGGACCAATAAGCCATGTAAGACTTCACAAGAGGTAAGGGTAGGGGCAGGCAGAAGAATTAGGTTAAGGCGAGCCTTGCAGAATAAATCGAGGTCCCCACCCTTTTTAGAGGAAGAGCAATCTGCATGAAGCATGTGGTAAGCAGTAATGGAGCTCAGAGAACTGGGAATGGAGGGTTTTAACCAAGATTTGGAAATCCCAAGGATGTGGAAGCAGACCCAAGTACATTGTGTCCAGCTTGGTACCACATGACTCGGTGAGCAAGTCAGTTCATAACAATTAACTGGGGCATCCAAGGAGGTGTTGTGAAAAACTGGTCGCAGCAGGTGGGAGTATGTGTGCTCCTTTCTAAATGGATACCATTTCGCATCAGGAAGCATAGTGTGTGTCTGAAAAAGGTAAGCTGTTACCTAGCATGTGAAGAAACAGACTGCAGTAAATATTACCTGCTGAGTCACAGAGCAAGATATACAAAGGGGGAAACTTTATACACTGCTGTTTGTTTTTGTCTTGGTGAGTACAGTACATTGAGAAGGTCTAAAGCATATGAGGATTACTGTGGCACAACTGTAGGATTTATGATAAATCAGTGGCCTTGCCTATAAGGATGACAGAATGAGAAGGGACCTGCAGAAACTTGAAGAATGGTCAAGGGTTTGGCAGTTGAAATTCAATGCAAAGAAGTGCAAGATAATGCATATGGGGCACAAAAACCCTGGTACAATATATCAGTTGGGGGGTGAGGATATAGCATGCACCAAGCAGGAAAGGGATCTTGGGGTTGTCATCTCTGATGACCTCAAGGTAGGGAAACAGTGTGACAAGGCATCAGGTAAAGCAAATAGGATGCTGGGATGTATAGGCAGGGGCATCACCAGCAGGAAAAGGGAGGTCATAATTCCGCTATACAAGACACTAGTGAGGCCCCACCTGGAGTACAGTGTACAGTTCTGGAGACCATACCTACGTAAGGACATAGACAGGGTAGAGAAGGTTCAGAGGAGGGCAACAAAGATGGTGCATGGGTTGCATCACAAGTCCTATGAAGACAGGTTGAAGGAACTGAACATGTACTCCCTGGAGGAGAGGAGGGAGAGAGGGGATATGATAGAGACATACAAGTATCTTACAGGGAGGAACAAGGTGCAGGAAAACACTATTTTAGCGAAAAGATTTCAGGACTAGAGGGCATGGGATGAAGTTGGAGGAGGATGATTCAGAGGAAACATGAGAAAGAATTTCTTCACAGAGCGGTGGTGGACAAGTGGAACACCCTGCCAGAGGAAGTGGTGGGGCTGAAAACAATCACGGATTTAAGAATGCATGGGATAGACATAAAGGAATTCTAGAGGTCAGGGGTAAGGGGAAATAGACTTCTAGGAAAACAAACTGAACTTACAAGCTCAAATGGGCAGACTAGGTGGGCCATAGGCCCTTATCTGCCGACACTGTCTATGTATCTATGTATCTATGTATAAGGAGCAAACAAATTAGACCCCCTGGAGACCCTCGAGGAAAGTGACCTACAAAGAAACATAGAATTTGATGGCAGATAAGGACCGCTTGACCCACCTAGTCTGCCCATTTCCCTACCTAACAGATAAGCTGCAGATCCTAGTTAACCAACAGCCTACTTCCTCCTACCCCCCTGATAGAATTACCTTATATCTGTCCCACGCATTCTTGAATTCCCCCACTGTTTTTGACTCCATGACCTCCTCAGGAAGGCTGTTCCATGTGTCCACCACCCTCTCTGTGAAGAAATACTTCCTCACATTACCTCTGAGCCCGCCTATCTTCAAATTGTGCCCCCTTGTTCTTGCACATCTCTTTTTCTGAAAGATGCTACCCTCTTGGACTTTGTTGATTCCCTTGAGGTACTTGAAAATTTCTATCATGTCTCCCCTCTCCCTCCTTTTCTCGGGGCTATACACATTAAGCTCCTTTAGCCTTTCTTCATATGTCTTCTGGTGCAGACCCTGCACCATTTAGGTTGCCCTCCTCTGGACAGCCTCCACCCTGTCTATGTCTTTGCAGAGATGGGGTCTCCAGAACTGCATGCAGTACTCCAGCTGTGGTCTCACCAACTGTCCGTATAGAGGGATAACAACTTCCTGTTTTCTACTGGTGATGCCTCTCCCTATGCATCCCAGTATCCCCCTGAGCCCTCCTTACTGCCTTTTCACATTGCTTGCCCACCTTTAGGTCATCTGATATAACTACTCCCAGGTCCCATTCCATTTTAGTTGTTGTCAGTATCTAACCCCCCCCCCATTGTGTACTCTTCCCCTGGGTTTTTGTTTCCCAGGTGCATTACTTTGCACTTTTTTGCATTGAATCTAAGCTGCCATACATTTGACCATTCCTCCAACCTTGTCAAGTCCCTTCTCATCCTTTCCACCCCACGTTGTGTATCAACCCTGTTGTAGATCTTTGTGTAGTCCGCAAAGAGACATACTTTTCCTTCCAGTCCCTCTGCAATGTCACTTATAAAGACATTAAAAAAGAACAGCCCCAGTACTGAACCCTGCGGTACTCCATTAGTAACCCCAATTTCTTCATTGTGGACTCAGTTTACTATTACTCTCCGTGTCCTGTTGTCCAGCCAATGTTTTGACCAGGCCATCACCCTGGGACCCACTCCCAGGCTGGCTAATTTGTTTATTAATCGTAAGTGCGGGACTGTGTCAAATGCCTTGCTAAAGTCTAGGTAGGCCATTTCCATAGCCTCTTCCTGGTATACTACTTTGGTCGCCCAGTCAAAGAAATCAATTAGAGTCGTCTGACATGACCTTCCTGCTGTGAATCCATGCTGCCTTAGGTCCTGTGCACCACTGACCTCTAGGTACTCAACAATTCTTTCCTTCAGAAGTGATTCCATCATTTTTCCTACCACTGAGGTCAAACTGACAGGTTTGTAGTTTCCTGCCTTTGTCTTGCTCCCAATTTTCATTCACATATCTGGACTGACTTGTACGGTATGGGCTGCACGCCCATTGGCTCATGCTCTGAACCAGTAGTACCTTCAGCTGTCAGTAGCCGAGGCGGGTGGGGCGGCAGGCGGGGGAGGTGCTGCCGCCCGCCAGCTGACGGGGCGGGATGGTGGAGCTTCGTGGGCGGGAGGGTGGGGACCACTAGATCACCAGGATTCTGGATGTGGGGGTGAGGTGCCACCATGATCGGGCTACTGGGGATTTACATGCTGCCACGATCGGGCTACCGGGGTGGGAAGAATGTATTATGCCCGCCATCGGGCTACTCGGGGTGGAGGGAGGATTAACATTATACCCGCGATCGGGCTACTTCGGTGGGGGAGGATTTACATTATGCCCGCGATTTGGCTACTCGGGGGTGGGGAAGATTTACATTATGCCCGCGATCGGGCTGCTGGGGGGGGATGGAATACTGTTCTGCCCACAATCGGGCTGCAGGGGATGTCGGTCCCCGACGGCTGCTGCCTGGCAGGGTGCCAGGCGCAGGTCGCCGGGGATCGGCGCACCTGCATGCTAATGGCATGCAAATGGGGCCATAATCAGATGCAAATGGCCCGCCGTGCGCCTTGCTTAAATTATGGCCCCATTTTCATGTCACCCTTTGAATATCGCAGGTGCTGTGCATGGCGCAATGGAACTCGCACCTCTGAATCTCAATGCTCCACTCTGACCACTTGGCTGGCGCGCAGTTCCACTGCGCCATGCACAGTGGGTGTGGCCAGGGCAAATCAAGTAGTTGCGCCATAGCGCAACTCCGTTGAATATCGCCCTGGCCACACCCCGCATAACTATTTTGAGGGCGAGGGCTTGCACCACAGAATGGCGCAGTTTGAATATCTGGGCCATAGTGTTTTTTTCTTTCATTTGATTTGTTTATTTGCTGCACACAAAAAGGCTTGTTGCCTCTGTGAATGCAGTTTTGATGTTTCCCCATTGTTGCTCCACCCCACCTTCTTGCCTGTTTGCTAGTACTTTTTTGAGATGCTCTCCCATTTTGACAAAATCAGCCCTCCTGAAGTCCAGTACATTCACTTTTGTATGGCTTGACTCTACAGCTAAGTTTATCATGAACCACACTGTTTGGTGGTCACTTGTTCCTACAAAATGGCAATGCCAGGGTCACAAAGGAGGCTGGCCAGAGTTGTTGTCAGTAAGACTGAGCCTGTGCCCAGAGCTAGGAGAGCTGAGCAACCAGACTAGCTAGAGATGATGAGACCGAACTCACTGTTTGTATACGTAAAAACAGACATAGGACTGCAAAAAGCAAATGTGGAGACACATCTGCACATGTCAAAACTGGAAGCTGAGAAGCATAAGGCAAATCCTGACATAGAGGAGTGACAGAAAGAGCACCAGATCCAGTTGTGAGAGAAGTGAGAAAAATAGCGCCAGCATGAGATCCACATGTGTGAGGAGCAGCAGCATCTGGACTGAGAGCGAGAGAGAGAGAACGTGAACATGAGAGAAAGGAAGGTTCTGTGATAGAAGGCATTGCCACAAAATGTATGTATTGTCATGGGAGGTCCTCCTGAAGAATCCAAAATTTATTCTAAAATGTTTCCACATTCCTGGGAGGAGGAGGATGGTCTCGACCCTTTTCTGAAATCTATTGATAGATTGTGTGGGCAGTTTCAATTGAACATGCCTGCTTCATAACCAACCGCAACTAACGCTGACTAAAAAAGCACTCCTCGCTTGCTGATAGTAAAACAGATGATCATGTGACACACTGTTTTACTATGTGAGCAAGGACTGGTGCATCTATCTACAAGAAGGCATGGCCATGGAGGAGGGGCGGTTGTGTCAGTCACTTCACTAGTCACACCTGGGTAGGTGCTGGAGGGGATGTAGGGAAATGGGTGCTGCTTCTATGGGGGGATTGATTTGTATGAGAAAAGTGCTACAAATAAGATGGCAGAAGGCGGATGGCCGAGGAGGTGGGCAGGCTGTGATGGTTACCCACCATGGGAGTTTTTTTTTGTAAAACATAAAATTGTGGGTGATGAGGGAGAAAAGGGGGAATTGGGATTGTAGCAGAGGGTGGGGAGACAGGGGGTTATATTTTAAAGACTGGGCTGGGGAGGAGGGCATTTCTTTCTTTTTCTTTTTCAGTTGTTTCCCGAATAGCTACAAGTAGTGCCACTATTCATTATTCATATCCGAATAATGAATAGTGCATTAGTCCTGGTGTTCGGGACATAGTGTTCATTACTAGCACACACCTAGCCCACAGTGGTGCTGCAGGCAGGCATGGAATGTCTCTAGAGATATCACAGAAATTTCTGGAAATATCTGGCTGTCTTTGGCTGCAACTGTATCGCAGGTTTGTGGTGAGCATTAGCAATATGCAAAACCACTAGCTGACTTCATAAAGAATAAAACATCTGTGCAGTGCAGTGAATTGAATGCAATGAGATAACATTCGGCCAGCTGAAAGAGGCATTATGCCAGGCTCCCTTTAGTCGTTAAGGTTTGCTGTACACATGGATGCTTCTGACCATTAGTTTAGTACTGTTCTGAGCTAGGTTGCATCTACAGTGGAAGAGCACTAAATTGCACACCTGTGCCTGAAACTACTGCACAGGGAAGAAACCTACACCACAATTGAAAATGATAGTTTGGGGATAGTGTGGGCACTACAAAAATTGCAGCCTGACCTGTATGGGAGGGAGTTTACATTGTTCACAGATCACAACCCCTTAACATGGCTTCACAGAATGAGTGTGCCGAATGTCAAACTGCGACGATGGAGTCTGGTGCTACAATCATACAGTATGAGTATGCAGCACTACAGTTGATCAGATGTTAATGCTGATGGGCTGCCTAGACAGCTAGTATGAGAGCAAAAAACAACTGTAGATATTGTACGGTGGAAAAAAGAGGGCGTAAGATCTCAAACCAAGGGAGTCCTTAGGCAGTAACTTACTGCCCACATGAAAAGTAGCTTTTGAATGTGTCAGAGAGACAATCTTTCTTATTTTGGAAGTAGAGAGAGGTAACAGTTCTAAAGCAGATTTATCTAAACTTCTCTTATTTTTTTTCCCTCAGTCTGATTTTGGGAGGCCTTCTGCCCATGATTCAATGTGGGGGAATTTTACTCCTCCCATATGGCACATAAAAGCCAGCCCTCCCAGCAACTGCCGCTCAGAATGTTTTTGAATGCTGAGCTGCTGCTTGTTTGTGTAGCTGTGCTCCTCTTCAGTTTTCTCTCTCCATACCCCTTTATCTCCGTTCTTTGTTCCTCATCCCCCTTTGTTGCTACCACTCCCCCCACCAAGCTCTCTCCCTCTGAGCCAGCCTGTTGTGCAGTTCTTCACATGTGGGACCGCTGGATCTCCTGCTGTAGACCTTCAGTCTCAATGTGGGTCTGTTCCTCCTAGCTTTGTTCCCTCATTCCCCAGAGTCATCATCCTTTGGGTCTGCTTCCGGTAGCTGCCCTAGCAGCTGTTCCCAATTTTCTGGGCCTTCCTGCACATCTATACTTTCCCTGCTTCCCTTCTCCTGCTTTCCCCCTTTTCCTGCCTCTGCACCTTCTCTCAGTGCCCCCCATACCTCCATTCTAGCTGATCTCTGTTCTCTGCCCTGTCATCCTGGCTTCCTTCCCTTCGGAGTTTGGCCGCTTGTTCTTGGTACTGTCCACTCCATTCCATGTCCATCCTGTCTATGTCATCACCTACACAGCAGCTCCTCAGCACTCGCTCCAGTTGATCTGAAACTACTATATGGCCCCTGGTGCTAGTCCTCAACTCCTTTTCTAGAAATCCACACAAGCAGAGCATGAGCTCGCCATTTAATCAGCTGCAGCCTTCACCATCATTGCCATCAGCCCTCTCTCGCCAGGCATAATTCACCCATCACTCCTGCAGCTCAGTTCACCCTCCTTTCAATGCTGCCTCATCACGTAGTCTAGGACCATATTGCCACCATTCACCATTTTGCCTGCCATGCTGATACCTGTCTTCTAATCTGTTCCTTCCTCACAGTTGTAAGTTGTCAGTTTACTCTCAGCACTGCTGCTATTCATGTCAGCTATAGACAATTACATCTGGTGCAATTCGCTAATTATACCTCCCAAATCACAAATCCTTATTAAATTCCCCCCTATCTTCCTATTCTGCTCCTCATCATCCTTTGTTCTCTTCTTAAACTGCCTAGCTTACTAAATCTCTTTAGTCCTTCCTTCTGCCTCCAGTTTAACCCTATCCTTATCTCCCTAACTTGTTCTTCATTACAAACTTCCACAAGTCCAGAAATGGCATAGTCATGTCTTCAGTCCCACTTTATCTTCATATACATCATTCTCTCTCTTCTGCTCCTCTATATTCTGCTCTCAGTAATGTTGCTGCTTCCTGGCCTCATACCTCTCCTCCGCCTTCACCTTATCTCCTTAACAGCCTCTCTCTTCTGTTTCTCCACAGCCCTCATCCACAGCACTCCAGTCTCCGTTTTCCTACCTCGTACCTCCAAGGGATCTCTGAGCGTAGGCAGGGTTCAACTTCATCTGTCCAAAATGGGAGCCTACATTCTATCTAGCACCAATACTTTACTCCCATCAGAAGCTGACTCGTCTGCAAAGCATTATTCTGCTCTCTTAATTCAACCAGCACCATGTCAGATTAACTGCTCATTTTGTATTCAAGCATTCATGGTCACATTCCAAGGCTCGACTTTGTCTTCAGAAGTGGAAGTCTCCTCCTTCAAGCAATCAGTATCATTTCAAACTCACCTCTTTTTATATTTCAGTCATTATTCAAGCGTTTCGATCACTCAGCTGCACATCAAACTAATTTCTCAGTCTGAATTCGAGCTGTTATTCACCTTATCACTGAAGTGTTTCATCCTTGCAAATTTACTACAAGACTCCATCTCCCTACCTTGTATCTTCGGGAGGTCATGAGCATAGGCAGGGTCCGACTTCATCCACCAGACATGGGAGTCCTCATTCCTCCAGTCTAATTTATCGTTTCAGGCTCTGTCTCCCTACCGTCTACCTTCAGGAGGTCATGAGCATAGGCAAAGTCCAACTTCGTCCACTAGAGATGGGGGTCCTCATTTCTCCAGCCTTATTTATCATTTCAGGCTCCATCTCCCTATCGCATACCTTCGGGAGGTCACAAGTGCAGGCAGGGTCCAACTTCATCCACCAGAGGTGGGAGTCTGCATCTTTGATCAACTAGTATCATATCGAACTTACTTCTCAGTCCGAATTCAAGTAAGCATTCAACTCATCAGACCTGGCACCTCTCCAGGGGCAAAATCTGAACCTTTCAATCAATCATCAACTTTCAAACTCACTCTCATTCCTATTCAAGCAATTATTCATTAAGTCTCTCCTCAGGGCTCTACTTCGTCCACCACAGGGGAGACTTCATCTTTCTGAACCGGGAGTCTGCTCCTTTCAATTTCTCAGCATCATTTTGAACTCAGTTTTCATTTTTCAATTCAAATAATTAACTCATTACAATCTCTGGGCTCATCTTCATACACCAAAGGTGTTCGTCTCTACCCGCCACAGCTTGATGCAGCTGCAGCCCACTAAAGTGTTTCATCCCTGCAAATGTACTCGACCTAGCCATAGCTTTTTGGGGTTCCTTCTCCTACTCATCACTAACAGTAGTAACATTTCTTCCGAACTAAGAGAGACTTCCTAACTCCTATTCTCAAGGTTCATCAAAGGCTCAACTCCCTCCATCAGAGTTCGCTCCTTTGAGTTGCTTACAAGGAGCGTGTACTGGCTCTGACCTTCCACTCCTACTATTCTCCATCTCCAGATTCGAAGAATGCCCTCATGGTCCCTGGAATTCTTCTGACAAGCATCCATTTCACAAAGACCTTTACAGCTTTACTTCATAAAGGTCAGGCTGTTCCTTGCTTATGGCTTATCCAGTTCATGCTATCCTGACTTCAGCTTCCGTCCAGAAACAGGAACCATATGATTGCATCTTAGCTGTTAAACCTCAGCCAGTAGAGATCCAGCATCTAACCTGCCATTCCCAACTGGTTCCTGCTGCTGATCTGAAACTCGAGGATTCATCCATTGGCTCATGATATTTGTATTAGAACGTCAGTTGAATTGCTTCATTTGAAGCTTGTCTTTCCTCACAACCTACTCCAGCTCATAATTTCACTGGCGTTCCATCCTTCAGCCATCACGCTGTTCTAATGCTTGCCAGTCATTCATACTTATCCATTTAAGCTACCTACTCTGCAGAAGTCAAGTATTAACTTCTTCCTCAGCCATTTTTCTTCAATTTATCTGCTCTAATCTTCTTATCCTAGATTACCATCACAAGGATATCACTTATAGAAAAGAAGAAATCTTCCCACTTCTCTTGTCCATGATACATCTAAATCACAGGTTACCCATCAGAGCTGTTCCTGTCCTATGGAAAGCAAATACAAAAGCTGCCTCGCTTCAAATAATTTTCTGGATATTATCAACACAGTCAGGTCATTACCATCCATTTCATCATGGAATTTATTTCTACCATAATGAACGAAACAGTTATTCATCTCCATACCAATTCCAGAACCCTGCTACATATACCCTCTACAATATTATGATGTCTTCTCCCTCAAACCATTGATTTAGCACTACAGTCATCACCAAGTTGATGTTCTAGCATCTGCTCCAAATCATCATCATGATGCAGTCATTTCATCATACTATCCCAGCAATCCAGAGGAGTTCCACCAATATCTCATACTTGCATCATACTCTAAAAGTCTCACAGCAACTGGAACCTCCACGTGCAACTTATATCATCACTCAGATCAATCTACATCGTGCTGTCCTATGTGAGGGAATTTTTATATATCCTAAAGCTATATTTGCTATTATATGCCTTGAAGCTATGCTTGCTTTGAAAGTCATGCTGTAACAAAGTCATAATGAATGTAGTAGAAATTTCTGAGTTCATGTTTTCTTTTTTACAGGGTTATAGAATGATACTGAGGCTACTTGAGGTACATTTGTAAAAACAGAAAGCTAGATAAAACTGAGCAGAACTGGTTGTACCAGCCTGTATAACAGGCTCGGACAAAATATAAAGATAACAGCGTAGAGACATTGCTATGGTGTGAGTGAAACTCATTGTCTCTCTCAGGTCAGCTTGACCCAGGCATATGTATCAAGCAGTATTGGGAAAGAAATGGAATAAGTAGTGGAAAAGTACCTCATACATATCAACTTGTTTTTTTTTCTGTTACATTGCTGAAAACTTGTTATGCTGTCTTATGATTGGCTTATACTGAAATGTTGGTATTTTTCAAGATAAGAAGTGCAAAATCTAGCTTATAAAAAGCTGCTGTAAATTTGTAATCGGAGACCTTCTCCGTTGTAGAAGTCCCGCATGCATGTGTAAGGTTTGATCAAATAAAGCGACATTAAGACAAAACCCAGTGGTGTGGTTTTTGCCCCGTGACGACGGGAGTGGTTGCTCAGGTAATACTTACAGTGAGAGAATTTGCGATCACACCTATTCAATCTTAAAGTCATCCTCCACTGATCATCTCTACAGTCCTCACTGTTGAACTTTGTAAACATCACTTGAGACCTTGAATCACATTACCCAAACTCCAGTCTCCTAGCCTAGTCAACTTCATCTCTGCCAAGTTCCAACCGAATTCCTGGATGGACTTTACTCCTCTCTACGAGACTACGGTTTCAATTCCTCAGTATCTAGTCAGAGCTCCACATCTTGGAAAGTTGCATCATTTATTCTGAGAGATCCTCCTAATTACTCAAACAGATCATGTTCATCTTGGTACTGCCAAATTCAGGACTATCAAATCCTAAGATTTCTGAACTTACATTCACATCCCAATGGTGCTGCCATCAGCTGTTTGATCAACCATGCATGCCATGATACTTTGAACTGCTTCTAAATAATCTAGCAGTATCTTCCACATTCATCGAGCATTGAAAATAATTCCCTCATGGCTCAAACTAATTTCTGTAATCCAAGTCATTCCTCCAAATCAAGCATTATCATCATCAACTATGTCTGCTCCTAATACTAAGACTTGCGACAGAGGGACTCCTTCAACTCATACCAATTGCCCTTAAAACTATATATTCTTATCTCCTCTTAGTATGCCCAGAGGATGGGCAGTCCAGTAGCCATGAGTCCTCAGAGGTTGGGGTTCCTCTCCTGTATGCTACTGTTCACATTCTCTGTGAGTTGGAGAAGGTAAAAACGTTTTGGGCCTTCTATTCCCTATTGCTGCCTGACTCCTATACCAAGGGTGAAAATAGAGAAAGGCCAAAGTTATGTTCACACAAGCACTACATTTAATGTGGGGGAATTTGATTCCTCCCACATGGCACATAAAAGCCAGCCCTCCCCGCTGGCTCAGTGGCACTGAGGGTTGAGGCGCTGAATGCCACACCTTGTGCCATGCTGGCAACTCGGGTTTGGGAATGAGCCTGAGCTGCTGGGGGTCGGCAGGGTCCAGAGAGGCTCGAGCATCCGGAGAACTGCTCTCCTCTCTCGGAGAAGGGGATTAGTCATCTCACTTGCTGACTGCCCTCTGGTGGTGGCTGGAGGGCAGTATGGGTTGGGAGGCTTAAAGCCAACGTCCTAACGTCAGGGGAGGGGGAGAAAAAAGAAAAAAGGGTTTCGGAGCTGGCAGGCTAAATGATAGTGGGTTGCACCTGCACCTCCCCCCAGCAATCTAGATGTTGGCTTCTGGGGGTAGGGGGAGGCCGGCACCCCTCGCCACTGGCCCTGTTAAGGGGGGGGCAACCCATGGGGGATGGCCAGTGTGGGAGGGTGTGGGGAAAAGCCCGCCAGAGAGGTGAGTCCCCTTGCCACCTGCCAGCTCTGAAAGGAGGAGTAAAAGAATAAAAAAAAAGCCAACCCTCCCAGCAACTGCCGCTCGGAGTGTTTTCAAATGCCCTCCATCCTCCCCGCTTCCTCCTTCTTTGGCAATTTTTCTCCCCTTGGTGCTGGGCCTTCTATTCCTTATTGTTGCCTGGCTTCTATATCAAGAGTGGGAATAGAGAAAGGCCACAGTTAAGTTCACACAAGCACTGTACACTATACACTATACACCATTCACCCAACATTGAAATACAATAATTTATGTGTGGGGCTATCCTGTTTAAAAGAATTGTAGTAATTTGTTTACAGCATCTGCAGCATGCACGAATGCTGTTTACAGGAATTGTAGCAATTTATTGTGTCACTTTTATATGGGTCCATTTTAGTGTTGCTGGATGGTTAAAAGATAGGGACATGAAATCTGCAAAAGCCTTGTCAGACAAACACACTCCAATCGTGGCTGGAGCTAATCATTACAAAGGGGACAGTTAAGCTAATGGACTTCAGCCATTATCCACTTCAGAGTGAAAATTTGAAAATTGGTTTTAGCCACAACCTGGAGGGACAGGCTTCTCTGAGGCAGTCATTCTCAGAGAGGAGGAGAGAATGGTATCCTGGGAGTGTTTGACACATGCCCTTATAATAGTAACAAAAGAAAATTTGCTTGCTCTTTTCCTTATCCCAGCATCCAGAGACAAGACTGGGATTGGCTGTATACTTTAGGAAAGGGCCAATTCTGAGTCAGTTGTTTGCTGTGTGCACAGACTTCTAAAATATTAGGGTAAGACTTAGAATTTGTTCGTTTTCTTAGTATTTTCTGTTCTTTCATGTTTGAACCTGTTATGTTTAAATTTCTGTGTGTGTGTGTGTGTGTGTGTTCCCCTTACTTCAGTTTGCTGAATATCTCGTAAATCTTGTGTAAATATGAAATATTTCTGTGTTTGTTTTATCTGATACTGCAGTGTGCTGATAAGTACAGGTAGCCTATTTTCTGGGAAATTCCATGATCTGCATTCCAGAAAGTACTACCAAGAAAAATGTAAGTCAGCATCAGTTTCAGAGCTGGACTAAGGTGTTCCTGGAGTGACCAGGATGATTCCTATGTGCAAGAGGCCTTGTATTGTGTAAACAAGGGTCTAGTCATATCCTGCTGGAGCCTGTGGTGGGACTTGAAGAAGTAGCCCCAAGTGAGTTGAGACCAAGTTTGTGGCTGCATGACTGGGTGAGTAAGTCTGTTCACAAGGACTGAGTAGGGCATCCTGGGAGGTGTTATGACAGTAGCCTGTTAACTAATTAACTCCTTATTACCTATCTGTATCTCGCCACCCAGCAGTCCGTATAGTACAGCACTTACTACAATGTAAAACAAAATTCTTAACCCAAACTCACGAATTCCAACTAAAAAAAAAAAAGTGCCCCAAATTGAACCCAAAACAGATTTGCCAAGTTGTCATACACCTAATTATAACTACTAGATTCCTAAATTGTCAGATGGAAATGTTCATGTTCTCACAGCAGGGATGAGCACATTTCTTTTTCACTGGTGCTAGCTGGAGAGCCACAAAAAGTTTAGACTGACAGGACTAGTACAGTTCACTTGGGCGCTTGCTCTGGCCTGTACTTAAAATGTGCTTTAGTGCACACTTGGACATGCCCCCCACCCACACACTGTACATATATATTTCTTGCAAAAAAAAAGAGTGTGGGATAGAAACAAAAGTGGAATATTAAATTCACACAGAACATAGAAAACAGATTTAGAATCAATGTTTTGGCCATACGTCGGCCAAGGGTAAGAGGCCACTGTGGTTCTCGAAGGACATGGCTACGGCAGTAAGGGAGAAAAAAAATGCTTTGATGAAGTACAAGAAGACCCAGACAGAGGGGGGACAGGGAGGAACATCTAGACAAAGAGAGGCGGGAAGCAGGATGAGGGCAGCTAAAGCACAAACAGAGGAGAGAATCACCAAGGAGGTCAAAAAGAGGCATACAACGTTCTTCAGGTACATGAGTGAAAAAGGGAAAGCAAGGGGTGGGATAGCGAAGATCAGGAGAGCAGGGTTGGGGGGAAACTGTGCAGAAGAAGTTTACGAAAAAGCTACAATTTTAAATAAATACTTCTGCTTGGTGGTCATGGTGGAGGGGGATGGTAAGGACCAACATGTATCAGCAGGCACCGGGGGGAGGGGGGACTGGTTACAAGCCCAATATCAGAGGAGAAAGTCTCTGAAGGAGACTGGCAGCCCTAAGGGAAACCAAGGCGATAGGACCAGATGGGATTCACCTGGGGGAATGGACACAAGTCCATTATCAGAGGAGTGAGTCCGAAGGAGATTGGAAGCCCTAAAGGAAAACAAGGTGATGAAACCAAACGGGATTCATCCAAGGATACTAAATGAACTCAGCATGGTTCCAGCCACCCCTCTGACAACACTGCTCAGCACCTTGTTGGAGACAGGGGTGGTTTCAGAGGACTTGAGGAGGGCTGATGTGGTCCTTCTGCACAAGAGAGGTAGCAGGGAGGGGGCTAGCGAATACAGGCCCGTCAGTCTCACATCAGTGGTAGGGAAACTAATGGAGAATCTGCTGAAGGAGAGGCTGATGAAGTACCAGGAGACAAATGGGCTGCAGGACCTCTGTCAGCACAGTTTTACAGGGTTGGCGGGGGGGCTCATTGCAAACAAATTTCATATGTTTCTTTGACTAGGGAACTAGGGAAGTAGATAAGGGGAAGGCAGTGGATGTGGTCTATCTGGACTTCAGTAAAGCCTTTGACACTGTGCCACACAGGAGGCTAATAAAGAAACTTAGAAACTCGGGGTTGGGGAGAAGGTTGTAAGCTGGGTAACAAACTGGTTAAAGGACAGCAGACAGGTGGTAGTGGTAAACTGAAGTCGCTCAGGGGATGGGAGTGTCGCCAGTGGAGTGTCACCAGTGGAGTGCCACAGGGATCGATACTTGGTCCTGTCCTCTTCAATGTCTTCATAAGCTGAGGAGCCGGAGGGGAGGTGTGTCTCTTTGCATATGACACACAAATGTGCAACAGAGTAGATACCCAGGAAGTGGTGGAGAGAATGCAAAGGGAGCTGAGGAAACTAGGTGAGTGGTCTAGGGAGTGATAGCTGGGTTTTAATGCCAAAATATGCAAAGTCATGCACAAGAGGTGGGAAAACTCAGGGGCTGTGTATAAGATGTGGGGGGACTTGTAGTCACCAAGCAAGAGAGAGAGAGAGAGTCCTTAAGGTAACTATATTTGATCATCTCAAGGTGGCAGGGCAGTACAACAAGGCAGTTGACATGACTTGTGCAATGCAGGGGTGCACAGGGAGGCAGACTTCTAGAAGAAGAAGGGAGGTGGTGTTGCCACTGTATAGCTCACCAGTGAGACCCCACCTACAGTACTCTGTACAGTTCTAGAGGTCACACCTCCACAAGGACATTCACAGGGAAGAAGCGATCCAGAGGAGGGCTACCAAAATGGTGTGTGGGTTGCACAACAAACCAAACAAGGAGTGACCTCAGAAACTCAACATGTATTCCCTGGAGGACAGCAGAGTGAGAGGGGATATGATTGAGACTTACTGTATAAGTACCTTATTGGGGTGAACAAAGTGCAGGAGGGGGGTCTCTTTCAGAGGAGGAGCAACACCAGAACACAGGGGCATGTCATTAAGCTTGGGGGGGAGTTTAAGAGGGATGTGAGGAAACACTTTTTCACAGAGAGGATGGTGGATGCCTGGAACAGCCTTCCAAAGGAGGTGGTGGGGCAAAGAGAGTTAGGGGGCTTCACGCATGCATAGGATAGGCACATGGGCATAATATGTAGAGAAAAGGAAAGAGGGAGGGACACCTGAAACCAAATAGGGTCCAGGAAGTAGTAACAGGCAGGAAAAAAGGACAGACTAGATGGGCCTACTGGTCCTTTTCTGACTACAAATTCTATGTTTCTATGTAGGTCTTCTTTAGAAATTACCTACAGTATAAAGAGAACATTAAGTAAAGTTAGTGGTGAAGTACAATATGGAGAAAGCAGGGAAATGTATGTGGGGAAGGAAAATGGGTGCATGGATCTTAGAGAACAGGTGATATTAAGCAATTTAAGAACAGAAGCTGCAAAACAAAACCGTGTCAATGGGAAAGGGAGAGACATACTATATAAGAAAGAGTAGAAGTAAATGAGCTGAGGTGCTCAAGTAGGGTCTAATAGACTGGGTAAAGTCAGAAGACTGAAAAGTGAAGAGTGTTGGGGAAAAGTATCAGGGACACCAGGAGAGAAGAAAATGGGTATGCACATGTGACACAAATGTCTGTATGAGTGTGCCCACACATACCCTGAACTGGTGTGTATGCAGGTATAGCCACACTCACAAACATACTATGCACCCATAAAAACAAGTACATAAGAGGGCTAAAAGGAAATTGTTCTGTCTTAAACCATAAGGTGTCTAAAAGAGAAGTTAGAAAATAAGTCATTCAAACCAAATAGCTGTTGGGAGCCTAAGCTGATGATAAGCTTGGTTTCTGTGTTTTTTTCTTTAGTCAGCATTCCAGAAACCCTGCTGAAGGACACAAACAGAAAGATCATCACATTATGGTCGCTGGAGGTAGAATGGGATGAAATAGATGTATTAGTGTTTCCATTTCTATCTGCTCTGTAGTATTCTCTGAATCAGTCTGCCAGGTATCCACCAGCCTCTCCAATGTAAACAGCTGCACACATCATGCAAAGAATACAACATACTGTACCACACTTCTTACAGGAAATCAAAGCTTTTGTTAACTTGGTGTAGGGGAGGGAACTCAACATTTCTAAAGTCTTCACAGATCAAGCTTTGCAGAAACACTGAAGCTAGAATCAACTTGTAGTTGTTGTAATATTTTATTCTTCCGTGACACTGCAGATTTAGTCAGCAAATATTGTATCTGTAGTAGCTTAAATGTTGAAAATAAGCACTTTCCTTTGGTATGTATCCTTGCTGCTGCTACTGTACCCCTCCTGGGATGTGATTGTTAACAGGACACTGTCTCAGTCTACATTTCCGGCAATCAAGCAGTAAATAAGTGGCAGTAAAAATGGGGTGGGGGAACAACATGTCGGTGGTGGTGTGAGCTGGATTTCTTTCTCCTATCCACAGAAATCCACAACCTAATTTAGACTGACAATGAAATGTGACAGGTAAACAAAAGGAAAAACTGCACTGTAAGGCCTATGCAGAAGGTTGCTAAGCAATTTTTTCTCCCTTGCAAATTCCCCACAGTCGTATTTTAACTGAAGCTGAAAAGTGAATCCTTATTATTACCTCCTTCCCATCGCTTCCTTACCCAAGTCAGCTGTACCCCAGGAGAGCTATCCAGTGTCTGGGACTGATGTTCCCGCTTGGTTCTCAGCCAATTTGGCTGCAGCAACAGGTCCACAAGTGAGGATCAGGAGTTGCGGTTCAGGCTGGTTTTCCCTTGTTTCTTTGCTGCTTCCTGGAAACAGGGCAGATACATTACAGCAGAAGCTATAAAAAGCTATTAGAAAAGGTAATGATTTATTGCAAAATACAGCACTCCACATTCGTGTTATAATAATTTTGTAGTAAATGGCATTTCCTTCAGGATGAAGAGACCAGGTATTTTTTGAATGGGGAGAGAAGGGTATACATCCTTTGGCTGACCTATATGAGGAAGGAGTGAGTCAGTTGTTTCAGAAGATAATGCATACTCAACATTAATAGTGTGAATTTTCTTAAATATCTAAGATTGCAAGACTTTATGCATAACAGTATTCAAACAAATATAACACATTTTAAACTGTATGAAATAGAAACGTTACTTTATACAAAAGGTTCACAGTTAGTAATTCATCAGAGAGGCATATGAGAGTCTAAACATATTAAATCAAAGTATCAATGGCATTAATGGTGCAAAAGAAGGTCTGTATGACATAATTATGTGGCCAGAAAGAAGGCTGACAGGCTTTGCCTGGCAATGAATAAGGAAATGGCATGGGGAATGGGGTCTGAGATACAGCATCAATCAATTGCAGTGAGAAAAAAAAATTTCCACTCTGAGGATCAAACCTAGGCCCCATATTCTCTACTACTTGGTAGCCTATAGCTCTACCACTGTACTAAACCTATCATGTGTTTTCTTTTCTTAAGTTTGATATATACTTTAGTAGAGACTGTTTATCATATGGGGTCCCTTTCTCTTGGAACAGTTTGTCTCCTTACCTTATAAACTTTCCCTTTCTTGAAATTTTTAAATATGGTTTGAAAAGATTACGGCCACAGGAACAAACCACTTTTAATTGTTACTAGTTGTTTTTGTATATTTTTGTCTTTGTTGTTTTGTTATATTTATGACTTGGGACATTCTGTAAACAAGACTTGCTTCTCATAGAACTTATCCTGTATTTTAATGCAACTGTCACATGTAAAATAAAAATACTAAGCTTCCTAGAGAGGAAAAGTATGCTGTGGCATAGGACATCCAGCACTGAGTGCAGATTCTCCCCAACCCCCAAATTTATATACACGCACAGTTGTAGTGAATTGTGTTTCCCAAGTAGCATTTACACCTCAGAGTCTGAACTGGAACTTTTCAAGTTATCAGCAATACAGAATGTCAAACCTTGTAGAAACTCTATCATTAAAATCAGAAATTACATCTAACAAGTTGTCTCATGCTACATATACTGCAATGAGAAAAAAAGAAAAAGAAACTATTCACTCTGGGAGTCAAACCCAGGCCATCTACTCTACTGCTTGGTATACCAGAGCACTAGCACTGTACTAAGCTCCCTAAACAGAAGATGCATACTATGACAAAGGACATCCAGCACTGAGTGCAGCCCACCCAACCCCATAGTTGCAGTCCATTTTTTAATCAAATAACATTTTATTTCTACAGTACAATTCACAAAGCATCAAAGCACTTAACAAATTAATTAAAATCAGATAAAAACTCCTAAATAAGTACAACACAGCATCAACACATATAATGAACAGGCTGTCTATTTAAGTAATGTTTCCTAAGTTGCATTTAAACCTCAAACTCTAAGCTGGAACATTTCAAGTTATCAGAAATATGGAATTTCAAATCTTGCTAAACATGTATAATATCAGCAATAACATCTAACAATTTCTCTTATACTACATAAATTGTAGTGAGAAAGAAAAACTGTTCCACTCTGGGATTCAAACCCAGGCCACCAGCACTCTTCTGCAGCTCTACTGCTGTATGGTTCCATGTCATAACAGCAATCACTAAAATAGCAATCCACCATTGCAGCAAGCGTGCCTTAAAAGCGAAAGAGAAAAGCGAGCAATGTACACTCCCCAGTGAACTCAACAACAGCGACAATAAAACAACAATATATTTATGCAGGGGACTGTGACCCCAGCACTCCCCCTCATGGGGGCTTCACCCCATGCACCCCACTAAATTAGGATTCTCAACTCCAGGAGGGGTGAATGTTGGGAAGGGAGAGAAACTTGGAACCCCCCCAAAAAAATTAAGTCATGCACATGAAAAAACAAAATAGTATCCCTATCCAGCCCCGAGCCCTGGACCTCCCTCACTGCAGCCTGCAACCCTCACCACCACACCAGAACACCAGTTCGGCAGCACACCACCAAACTATAGCCCACATACCTTCTCCTTCCTGAACCCTCCTCTTCTGTTCTTTCACCCTCCTACTACCTCACCATTTTCCCCCTAACTTGGCTCTATAACCACACCTCACTACCATTTGAGGGTAGCTCACATTATAGGTGCTCAAATTGAGTGACTCAAAACTGAGTCACTCAATTTGAGTTGCCATTATAATGTGCTATCCTGCTGTACTAAGCTTCCTATACAAGAAAAGCAGGTCATGGTAATGGACATGCAGCAGTGAGTGCAGGCCCACCTACACAGCTTTAATTCCCAAAGAGAATATGGCACACAGGAGCAGAGTGCAAGTAAAAAATTATATTTATTCAAGCATAAATGCCAAGTTTTTTGCAGCTCCTACTCCAAGTACATCAAATATGCAGACAGACAAACGAAAAACCCCGGCGCTTCGACTCTATACTCGAGTCTTCATTAGGGGGTGTTAACGTTCAATGAAAAGCTACCCTCTAATATATGCACATCACATCTACATCACACAGGTGAATACATTTAAATATATTAACAAAACATGCCTTCACTTTAGTGACTGATTAAAACAAGAAAAATACATTCTACATTCATTTCCATTTAGTTAAGTACATATTGAAAGCTCTTCTTTATTATTATTTTTATTATAAGTTAAATTTAACTACGAGCTGCTTGAATAGCACTTTGTTACATTGAAAGAGCTAAAAAATGGAAAGGAAATGATTTGTTAAAAACGTAACTAGTCTCAGGGAAATTAACTACATTTAACATTTATTCACACTTTTATGATATTTCTGTGAATGTTGCAGCACACCTATTATTATTCCCTGATCCATGAGAAGTCTATTCTGAAAAAAGAAGGAACATAGAAAAATTAATAACATGTAAGTATTTGTACTATGTTAACCACATAGAGATGCAACCCGAAGTAAACATGATGCAGGGACACTTATAAACAAAACTAAATGAATATGAAAAATGGGGGGAGAGGGAGGAAAGAAAAGGGAATGAAAGGGAAGGGAAGAAGGAAAGGAAATGGGGACAAAAAAGAGAGAATGGTAGTGAGGTATGGGGAGAGAAAATGGGGGATTTGGAGGGAGGGTTAGTGAAGGTAGGGGTAGTGGGGGGGTTACAAATAAATAAATTAAAATACAATATAACTAAAGAAATTCTAATACCATTTAGGCTTTACATAATAATGATTGATCATCAATATTTTAGGTAGGGTTTAAGATCCCACTGATTGTTTAATCCTTGTGGCTTGACACTTTGCAGTTGAAATATCCATTTACATTCTTTTTGCAGCAAGATGTTTGGTCTGTCACCTCCTAGTTTTAAAGGAGGCACCCATTCAAGCCCAATAAACTTTAAATCTGCTGCATTTGAGGAATGGTATGTCAAAAAATGTGCCCCTACAATAGTGCTTGTATATTAGGGTTCAGTAAGCACTTCTATGTTAAACTCAAATTTTTGCAGCTTAATAACTTTGCCACCTTTCAGTCGATTTACAGGAAATTTGGAAAGCACAGCTTCTGTGCCAGACACTCTTGATCCTGTAAATTTCACGTAGATCGGGTCAGGGGAGATAAAGGTAAAGAGGTGCAAAAAAAACTAAAAGTCTCAATTTTTGAAAAATTTTAAGACTTTTTTGCCACCCGATAACTAAAAAACAGGAGGCTTTGAAACCTGAAACTTTCAGGTTCGATAGAGGTTGGCCAAGGTGTGTGCTTTTGTGGGTTTTAGGTTCCACCGTTAAGTAGTTTTTAAAATATTAAATAAAAATGTTCCATTTTTGAGCATGCCTAGTCCAAAAAAATCAATGTTCTATTCATAACTGAATTTTAGTGAAGGCAGCAGTTTGCCCTATACGACACAGCTCTCTTTATTAAATGACAGCTATGTCATATAGTGCAACCTCTGCTGCTGTTGCCACTTGTAGGTTAAGGACGTTGCTACTGTCATTGTAGCGCCGCCATCCTGACTGTGTTGTGATCTTCAACTGTATCAGCACACCGGGGGCCCCAAATCCCCAGTGGCAGTTCCTTCCTTCCTTCCTTCCTTCCTTCCTCTGTTGTACAGCAGGTAGGGATGGGGCTACTGTCATTGTAGCCCCACCAGCCTGACTGTGGCTAAATTAAACTGTTATCTGCACACCAGGGGCCTCAATCCCCAGTAGCAGTGTATTTATTTATTTATTTCATTTATTTATTTTCTATTGTTATCTGACACTGGTATGCCCACCCCGAGTGTTTGATGCTTCCCTCCTTTGCAGCCTACTGATTTATGGTACTGCCAACACCGGGGACCCAATCCCCATGTCAGCATTTACACCCCCCAGCAGTGTGGGACACTGGAGAGTCCACCCTCAGCATCCTGAAATACTTTTGTTTATTTAATGTTTGCCCTGAAAAGAAAAAAAGTCCCGCAATGTCTTTTTTGTTGTTTTTTTAACCTTGAAAAATGAAAATGGTCCCTCGTCATCACCACCTTCAACCTACCCCCAACCCGACCCTCCCACTGAGCACCCACCATCCCACCCCCAACCCCATACTTACCTCTGGAGGTCGGCAGATGCCATCTTCTGTGGACCGGGATACGTCTGCAAAATCTTCAAAGCCGAACCACAAACTGAAGAATCAAGGTAAGTACTGCAATAATGTATTTCAATGGCATTTTCAACTTATGATGATATATTTGCCATTTTTTGATATTTTTCACCAAATTTTCAACATGGGCTTTTTGGGACCCCACCTCATGAACACTGTCACTGTTGCTTTGTTAATCGGGCCCAGAAGGTGATTTTGTGGTTGCTGGCAAAATCACCTTTCAAGACTGATTAACAAAATGACAGTGCCATTGTTCATGAGGTGGGGGTCCCAAAAGCCCATGCTGAAAATTTGTTGGACAAATTCCTAAAAATGGCTGAGTTACAACCCTGCGCTGGGAATTTTCTATATAGGTGTATAACTTTGGTAGTTTTACAATATTTTGACTCCAGATTTTCAACATACCCATTTCTTCACACCACCTCATAAACAGTACAGCTGTCATTTTTCACATCCTGTCCAAAATGTGTTTTCAAACCTGTGGTGCTGAATGGAGTTCCGGCACAGATTTGAAAATTTTCACCTCCGGGGTTTATGAGGTCAGGTCATAAGAAGACTGTTGAAGACTGGGGTCAACACATTAAAAAACAAAGAATTTATTAAGTAACATTGTTTGCAGGGATATCTGTTGCACCCCTGGGGAACACGCTGCCTTACCGTGTCAGTGAGCTGAGTTCAGGTGTGAACTAAGTGAGCTGCTTTACTGGAACAAGGCTGATGAGGCAGATGCTGCAGCATGAGCACCAGTCACAGCCTGGGTAGGGACAGAGCAGTGTTTTGGCATAGATGCGACACCCTGAGGTGGGTCAGGGAACCTCACCCTCAAGGTATCGACATGTGTTCCGGGGTCTGCTGGGCCCATGCACTGCATTAAAACTACCTCCAATACTGTATTTATCTCAATTTAATTTTTTTTTTTTTTGGAGGTGATTTTCCACCTTGCGACCTGGCATCATCCCTCAGTCTTCCTGCCAGTCTCCAACTGCTATTGCTCCCTCAGTGCTCCAGGCCCTATATCCCCCATGGATTCCCCCCCCCGTGGCGGGGTGGAGAGAGGGAGGGCCATCCCTCCCCCAAGTGATATCTGGAGCGGGCCCAGAAGCGCTGCAAAGCCATGGAGTCAGAGTGCTACAGAGGCTTCGTCTATCTGGCAGTTGCTTTTTCCCTGGTTCTCTGGTGCCCCTTCCCCCATGGCTGAGAGCACGCGTGCGTGGAGGCGCGTGCGCACTCCGATGCCACTTTCTTGCATCTCCTGTTGTCCGGCGCTGCCCCATCCTCCACTAGAAGGCAGCCAAGGAGTGGGATGATGGACCTCCTGCCCCCGGGAGAGGAGAGGTGTCATGGGAAGCTTGATCCTCTCCCTTCCCTGCTGACCCCTGGTGGCCCATGCTCATTCCCGAACCCGGATCACCAGTGTGACGTGAGGTGGGGCATCCAGTGCCACAACCCTCAGCACCACCGGGCCGTATTTATCTCATTTTCAGCGTCAACATTTCCAGCACTAATTGGCTCAGCAAGGAATCCAACCCTTTAAGGGACCCTTTTAAGGACCAAGTTGCTAGTGTATACCTTACTCTGATTTCAACAGAACACACCAGAATGAACTATAAGAGTGGTAATAGTAATCTCCTCGACTGGATCCAATCCAGTTGTCCCTCCAGAATCACTAATGTTGCGGTGCTCTCAGATTCACTTAGTGACCATTCCCCAGTAATATGCAGATGGTCAAACAAACATAAAAGGGATCATCCCTCTACCATAGAAAGCAGAGTAATCAAGAGAGGGCTACTAAATGCTTTTAAAGCAGCCCTAGTGCAGGTTGATTGGTCACCTCTTGATGAGCAACAGGATTTAGACCTTGCCACAAAATACTTCTCGGATAAGTTTAATGACATCTGAAACATCTGCGCCCCTTTGAGGAAAAGAAAAGTCAGAGGATCTTCCAATGGGTGGATTACTCAGGACCTTCTAGAGCTGATGAGGGACATGGACAATTTGTGGTGCAAGGTGAGGAACTCGGGCAATCATGTCAACTACCAGAACTACAGGGCAGACAGAAATATGTGCACAAACCTAACCAGGCTTGCTAAAGTAAAATACTATAAGGAACAGATGGACAGGAACTGGGGGAATAGAAAGAGATTTTGGGAGAATATAAAAGATCTGCTTGGGAAAGAAGACAGGAAACATTCTATGATGCTAAACATTTCTGGTACCCCCATAGTAGATCCTTGTGCCATTGCGGAATCATTCAATTCAGTTTTCTTAGATCTAAGCTCTGTCCCCCCGCTACCTCAACTCCCTTAATCCATCCCTGAAAATGTTGGGTGCCAGTTCTAACCACCACCCAAACTTCTATTTCAAACATGTAATTTTCAAGGAAGCCAGGACATATATACTAAAGGTCCTAGGCAAAACAAAACTGAGCAGTGATAATTCTGACATGAAGCTTGTGTCAGTAGCTCTTGATGAACTTTTGATATCCATCGCCCAAATCTTCAGTAAATCAGTTACCTTGGCAAATTTCCCATCTGTCTGGAAGCTGGCACTGGTGACCTCTGTATTCAAAAGTGGGAATCGATCCAACCTGGCAAATTACTGACCCATTTCAATACTATCCCCCCTCACAAAAGCGCTTGAGAGAATCATAGCCAATCAGATCATGGAGTACCTCCAGAAGTGTGATCTACAATGTCCTCAGCAGCACGGCTTCCGGAAGAGCCACAGCATGGCTACTGCCCTAGTTGAATTTTCTGACTATGTCCACAAGGCTTTGGATGGAGACAAATTAGTCGGATCCATATTTATAGATCTCACTAAGGCCTTTGACACAGTCAACCACCCTATTCTGACTGAGCAGTTGCTTTCCTTGGGGTTGGCCCCTGAAATGGTCCATTGGTTCCAGGACAGTTTATGTCTAAATGACCTTCCAGATGCATGCAGGAGTAAAATAATTCTGTATGCAGATGACACAGTCATTCTCAGCAGTAGCTCCCAGCTTGACCTACTTCAAAAAGAGTTACAGTCCACCTTCTTCCATCTGGAGGAATGTTTCAGCTCACAGAAATTGCTACTCAACCATAAAACGACAAAAACTATGCCGATATCAAGTCACCAGCATAAGAATATATACCCATTACTGACCATTGTCAACAATAAGACAGCTCCCCTTGAACAGGTACACTCATTCAAGTACCTTGGGGCCATGATTGATGATACCCACTCTTTCACACAACATATAGAACAGGTGGTAAAAGCTGTTAACACCAAACTGGGTGTACTCTACAGACACAAATGATACCTAATGCCCTCTGCTCTCTGATTATCTGTCTCTAGCTCAGTTTGGTCAATAATTGATTATGGCCTGGTTGTGTATGGTGCAGCCTCAGACAATGCACTCAAGCGGATAGTTACAGAAACATAGAAACATAGAAACATAGAAGTTGACGGCAGATAAGGACCGCAAGGCCCATCCAGTCAGCCCATTTCTTTTTCTACCTTATAAATGTGCCATCGGCCTTTTCTCTGTCAGTGACCTATCTATTCATAGTCATTTGTATTGCTCCCTTATGCCTATCCCATGCCTGTTTGAAGCCCTGCACTGTATTCATAGCCACCACTTCTGTGGTGCTCATTCCATGCATCTACCACCCTTTCTGAAAAAGAATTTCTCACATCTCCCTTTAATCGCCTCCCCCTAATCTCATGCTGTGTCCTCTTGTCCTGCTATTTTCTTATATTTAAACATGTTAGACTCTTTTCACCTTGTTTATGCCCTTAAGGTGTTTAAATGTCTCAATCATATCACCTCTCTCCTCCTTGCTCAAGGGTATACATATTGAACTCCGTTAATCTGTCCTCATATGTCTTCTGATGCAGTCCCTGCACCATTTTGTTGCCCTTCTCTGGACTGCCTCAATTTGTTAATGTCCTTGTGAAGGTGTGGCCTCCAATACTGCACTGCAGTACTCCAGATGGGGCCTAACCAATGTGTCTTGTACAGAGGGATTATTACCTCCTCTACACGACTTGTGATACCCCTACTAATACACCCTAACACCCCCTAGCCTTACCTACTGCTTTAGAGGTCTGCTTGGATGATTTTAGGTCATCAGTGATGATGATGCCCAAGTCTCTTTTCTTCCTTTGTGACTGCTAGCAACTCCCTCCCAGTCATATAAGTGGCTTCAGGGTTTCTCTCCCTATGTGCATGATTTTGCACTTCTTTGCATTAAACTCAGTTGCCACTTCTTCTGACCATTATGCTAGTTTATCCAGATCTTCTCATTCTGCCCACCCCATCTGGATCATCTACTCTGTTGCAGATCTTGGTGTCATCTGCAAACAGACAAGCCTTACCCTCTAGTCCATCTACGAGGTCACTAATGAAGATGTTGAATAGGACTGGCCCCAGGACTGATCCCTGAGGTACCCCACTTGTGACTTGCATCTCTTCTGACTGTATACCATTTACCACCTCTCTCTGTTTTCTGCCAGTCAACCAGTTTGCCACCAGTTGACCAACTTCTGACCCACCCGAGCCTACCTAGCTTGTTTACAATCTTCTATGTGGAACAGTGTCCAAAGCTTTGTTGAAGTCAAGGTAGGCGACATCAACTGCTCCCCTTGGTCCACCACCTGGTACCCAGTCAAAGAAATCTATGAGATTAGTTTGACAGGACCTTCCTTTGTAAACCCATGCTGTCTTGGATCCTGTGCCCCTATGGATTCCAGGTGTTGCACTATCCTTTCCTTAAGAGTGCCTCCATAATCTTGCCTCACTACTGAGGTAAGACTGGCCGGTCTGTAGTTCCCGCCTCCTCCCTGCTACCACTCTTGTGGGTGGATCACTGAGCCCTTCTCCAGTCTTCTGGGACCTCTCCTGTGCTCAGAGACTCACTAAACAATTCTGCTAATGGCTCCGCTTAGTTCCTCCTTTTTAGCTCATGGTACCCTGGGATGTATGCCATCAGGTCCCATTGCCTTATCCACCCTGAGCTTAGCAAGCTCTTGTAGGACCCTTTCTTTTGTGAGAGGGAGTAGTGCTCACCTCCTCCCTGTGTCCATGATGTTGAGCTGTGGGCCCTGCCCTACCTTCTCTTCAGTAAATACTGAGCAAAAGTATCTATTTAGGATAGATGCCTTACAGGGTCCTCCTCCTCACATGCTCCCTTTTCTCCATTAAGCTTAGCAATATTCTCCTCTGGACTTTCTCCTTTCACTAATGTATCTATAGAAAGTCTTGTCACCTTCTTTTACTGTTAGTGCTAGTGTTTCCTCCAGTTTGGGACTTTGCCTGCCTTACTGCCTTACCTGCTTCCCTTAGGGCAGTTTGGTATGCCTCCCTATCTTCATCCCGCTGTGTTCCCTTATATTTTCTGAAGGCCAGCCTTTTGGCTCTGACCTTTTCTGCTACTGTATTTGAGAACCAAAGTGGTTTCCTTCTTCTTTTGCACTTCCTTTTCTGTCTAACACAATGGGATGTTGCTTCAAGTATTGTATCCTTAATGCTTGCCCACAGCTCTCAACAAGGCTTGCAGACTCACCCTGGGAGCTGATAACATAAAACACTCTTGTTCGCTTTATGAACAAACCAATTGGCTAAGCCTGAGTAAAAGGATAAAGTTTCAAACATGTCTCTTGGGCAAAAGCACACAACTAGGAAAAAACCCTCCTTGCATTAAAGACATTCTGCATGCAAGTCAGTCTAATTATCAGACAACAGCATTGGCACGGTGTCCTCTGGATGTCCCCTTCAGAAGACCCTCCCTTGGACAGCAGTCCTTCACATATAGAGCTCCACTTTGGTTAAATGAGGTCCCTTCACAGACATTTAACCTTGGTAGCCTCCCTACCTTCAAAACCAAACTGAAACTCCACCTCACCATAACTGGATCCTGTGCTTGTAGGCCTGTGACTTGATCCCAGCCCCTGCTACAGACTACACTATTCCTCTCTCTCTACCAGCTCCATTTGTTATAGGTTGGAAATGCCTATCCCCTGCTCTGACTTATTTGTTCTCCTTAGCTCTTATTGCACTTAGTACCTCTGGCAGCCTCACACTTTACCCTCTGCCTCTCCTTCCAACCCTCGCTACTCCCCTCACACACTCACTGAGTACCCTCACCTACAACACTCCATCTTTTCGGTCCGCCACCCTTTGCCACAGTTTTCATTTCTTTCAGCTTCTAGCACTGATCTCTACACTCTACGGGCCTACACTGGTCCTTACCTTCCACCTTTCTTCTCCACCCCCTAGCATATTGCTACCCAGACAAAACCTGCTTACTGATTGCTTTCCCTAGTTACTAATCTGCTCTCTGTAAACTTATAGTATATTAATCTGTGTCCTTAATTGTTGTTTGTTGTGCCTATGTATATGCAAACCCGCAATTGTTATTACCTTTCTACTAAGTACTGTATTGCTTTCTGGTGACATGGAACCTTTGAAAAAGAGCATCTTGCTTGAAGGTTATTTCTGAAAAATAAATAAATGCATTTTGATCAGGTCCCTGGATACAATTCAGGAACTGTCTCCAATATTGTACGGGACTTGCGCAAATGAGGATGCAATTCAACTATCACAAAAAGAAGAGATTCATTGCAAAAAATTACATTAATGCAGACATCAGTGTTCTAAAAATGCAACGCGTACAAAGACAGGAAATGAAAAAACCTTAGGGATTTGGGTCACCGGAATATTGTTGAATCATTGGTGGGGTGCTACTTGGTGTTGTCAACCCTAATGCCCACCCCTACCCTGGATCAGATGAGGTCAGATGTGATGTCTTGAGCCTTGCATGAAGAAAGCCCTGACAGATTATGGTGGCCATACTGTATCACTATGAGGCACTAGGTTGGAGCTGTATCTTGTGCTTCAGACAGGAGGCTACATACTGGGGGTGGGGCATTAGGTTTGACAACCCCAAGTAAGACCCCACCACTGATCTGCCAATATTCCGGAGACCCAAATTCCTAAAGTTTTTTCATTTCTCATCTTTGTACACTTTGCGTTTTTGAACCCCAACGTCTGCATTAACGTAGTTTTTTTGCAAAGAATATATTCATATATATATATATATATATATATATATAAAACTGCGAATCCTGAGTCTTTAGTGTGCAGCCTCTCTGAAATGGATTCATCTCTTTAATATATGCAATACTGTAAAGAAGAACTGTGTGTATTCTTCCTTCCATTGTTTACTGCATTAATAATTGTCTGTCATTCTGCTATATATTCCTAGTGGACTGTGTTAGAATCAAACTCCAAAACTGAGGTCCAAAGAAACACAATTATGGACCATCAAAGTTCTAATCCCACCACTGAAATGAATGGGTGTGCCCTGGCTGTAGTATTTTTCATGACCAAAGAAACGATGCTGCCGTGACGACTGTCTCCCGCACCAATGAGGAGCATCCAAGTTTTTAAAGAGCATATCTAAAATGGATTGGATCTGGTATCCAGATGTAGATCTAATTTATTTGCAATGGACATTCTCCCTGGTCACATATTAGCAGCTTCTGTTCTGCACTTTATCAGGTTGTATGTATTTGCTTTTAATTGGAGTGGTACACAAAACTATATAGAGTAATTATTGCCATCTGCACAATGTCCTCCTATGGTTGCTGTTCTCTTTTTATTAACTGTGATTATTTAACACTCTGATTATCACATGTTTTTACATAAATATGTAAGCACATTAACTGATGTTACTATAAAAGCTGCACCTATAGGGGGCATTGTTTATGCCTTAACAAAGCACCCTCCCCCAGCACGAAACGTTGGCACGTTTTTCACTACTGTTGTCTCTAAGTAACCTCATCAATGCTCATGTTTGAACAATAAATCTTTTTTTTATACTAACAGTGTTTGTTTTTAGGAGGTGGTGAGGCATTAGTGTGCTCAGACATTTTGCTGGGTTTTAGCCTGTGGCCTGGCCATTCCTACAGCAGCTGATTCTGATTCATTTGGAACATTGCACCAGTTGTAAGGTTCAGAGAGAATCATTACCTTTTTTTTTTTTTTTTTTTTGTAATTTTCTGGCAGTGCCCCTTAAGTTACTCAATCAATCATGTTCAATCATTTTTTATTTCTGTAGCATGGGGATATATTAAATGTTTATATAGAACAGGGGTTTGGTGCACTGTCTTCAGCTTATGCAGAATGCAGTGGCCAGGCTGATGTCTGGAATAAGCATTTTAAATTATATCACGACTGTGCTCCATGAATTGCACTGGCATTGACTTCTTGTTAGATGGCACACATCCTTCAAGATTTGCTTGATTATTTTCATGGCTCTGCATGGGGTAGTTCCTGGGTACATTAAAGACCTCCTGTGTCTGTATACTATAATGCACCTCCTCCCCTCTGCTTGGGAGAATTTTTATGAGGTTACATTTAACCTCTTTGAAGTCTTAGGGGGATTGAGGCTTTTGTGGTGGCAACAACAAGGCTGTGGAACTCCCATCCTCAGTATCTGGGTTGTATCTGCCTGGTGGAGAATGTTAGAAAGGCATTAAAAGCACATTTTGTTTCATTGTCTTTACTTGATTCAGAGTAATACTGTGTTAATCATAGGTTTTATGTTATTTGCATTTTAGCTCATCTTAGATTGAGCTCATTTCCATCTCATTTCCATTTTACATTGCTCTTGTTTGTACCCTTGTATGAAATGTCTTGAGCCTCTGGGATAAAGTGCTATATCAATAAAAAGTGATTCATTCGCTTAAGCAGTGCAGTGTCTCTCTAGGTTGCATGCTTACTTATCTCTGGGGCTGGAAGATGAAAAGGTTGTGGGTTCTAATCCCACTTCAGGAATTAAGATAATGCCTAATACAGCAGTAAGTAGGCGCTGCACTGTTATGCACCATCGTTTAGATAAGATGTTAAATAGAGATACAAACTAGCTATCTCTGGAGCTGTCCAGGTGGACGTTAAAGATCCCATGGCTGCAGTAAGGGTGTGTCTGGTGATGTAACAGGTCCATGTGACCCCCCCGCCGTCACATCTGAAAATGAGCTATAATAGCTCAATGTGTCTTCCCTTATCAAAATTTGCAAATAAATAAAAATACAGGGATTCTGGAAGGCTGTTAGCTTAGAAATGTATTCTAGTCCTACAGGCTCCCATGTCTTTGGAACAAACTCTCCCCCTCCATTAGAAATGCGCTATCTCACCATGTTTGTTAAGCACAACTATGCCTCCTCGCAGATCCCCCCTCCGCTGCTGCCATAGGTGACCTCTGCTACTAGTCGCACCTCCTTCAACTTTTCAACCCCTCTCTGCATGCACTTAGTTAGTAACACTGGGCTCCCAGTGTCAGCTTGTCCTTTTTATGCTACATCTTGTGCTATTTACCTGCAAATCAGTAGCATTTTGATGCAAGTTACAGTGTTCTTTCCCATCAAACCTGTTACGATCAGTCAAATTCTGTTGTAAATGATCCTACCTCATTGTACTTTTACTACCTGTAACATACGTTGTTGTACTCTGTTTGCATCTATTTTCACTGCCTGTAACAATTGTTTTTGAACTCTGTATTGTGTTTTATTCACTCCTCCCCGGTCGCACCAGGAAACGAGCCTTGACTCAGTATGCCTATCCCAGTCAACAGATGTTTCAATAAATAAAATAAATAGTCTAGGCCTTTGAATAGACTGTTTGAATAATCCAGTGTATCTTTCATGTGGGATACTCCCAGAAAGTAACAGAATATCACAATCTATTTATACATTATGAAACACATTAACTTATGCAGCCAAAATCTTCAATAGTTAACAGCAGATTTCTCACCTGAAATTAGTCAAGGGAGGCAGAAGGTTAACAACTCTTTTTGCCACTTTAAAGGAAAAATGATATCCTTGGCCAAAACATTACAACAACCTAACTCACGGATAAAAAGACATGCTAAGGCCAAGAGTGGGACTAACTCAAGGGACTGAAATGCAAGGATTAATATGTAGGAGATGTTATTGTAGTATACCCTTTCATAACAGTTGGGCCATTTGGGGAGCTAAGTGCTAGACTTACTTGGGTTACTTGGGTTATTAGGTGAAAGCAGGCTAACTATCCATCTAGTCTGCCTCCCACTCCTAGTGAGGAAACTACCTTTTACTTACTTTATCCAGAAGGAACTTGTCAAGTTCCTTTTTAAATACTTGGAAGGTTGAGATGTCTACCATTTTCTGTGGTAGTCTATTCCATGCCCTCGCTGCCCTTACATGAAAAAAATGTGTTTCTTGTATGTTTATTAGCCTTATTACTAATAATCTGTCTATTATGAAATTTTATGGTAACTTCTCTTTCACTGAATGTTAGTCCCATTTCATACATTAGGTCTTTGTTGTAATTTTAAATAACTGTAGTAGGTCCCAAATGTGATTTCTGTCTTCCAGTGAATACATCCCCAGCTCATTCAGCCTTTCAGTGTAACTCATATTTCTTAATCTAGGTGTTAATTTAATGATTTTACATTGAATGCTTTCTATTAGCTCAATATCTCTTTTCAAGATTTGTGCTCTAGTACAGTGAGCAGTAATCCAAGTGGGGTCTCACAAAGGTAGTGTATAAGGGAATGATGCAGTTTTTGGTCCTAGTTACAAATGCCTTTTTAATACAACTCAGTATTCTATTGGCTGTTGGTGTTACCTGTTTACATTGCTTACTATTAGATACAGTCTGACTAATCATAATCCCTAGATCTCTTTCAGTATCCACTTTACACAGTACAGTGCTGTTTAGCACATAGTTATTACTGTATGTGGGTTGTTGTGTCCCAAGTGCATTACAACACTGGTCTGTATCAGAAGACATCTTGTTTCTAAATGCCCATAGCTCGATTTCTTTTAGATAATTTGCAAGTGAAATATATTTGCCCTCAGAGTTAACTTCTCTGCCTACTTTGGTGCCATTTGCAAACTTTGTTATATTTCTTACATTGTGATGAAGATCTCTAATATATAAGCCAAACGGTGCTGGTCCCAAAAATGACTCCTGTTGGACTCCATTTCCAGTGCTGCCTTCCTCAGACATGATCCCCTTAATTCGTACTGTTTATAATCTATTTGTTAACCATGAGCCAACCCACTTGACTATTGTTTCATCTAGATTCATGTTCTTCATTTAGTTGTTTATGTGGCACCTTTTCGAAGGGCTTTCTGAAGTCGAAGAAAATAACATCTACTGGGACATTGTTATCTAAACTTTACTGTAAAAGGTTATCAAATTTGTGGTGCATGATCTACCTGTCACAAAGCCATGCTGTGTTTTGTTAGTTTGCATTCCTAAGTAATATATATCGTTATCCAGCCTGCTTTTTAATAATTTCTCCATCCCATCCCTTTTTCCAGGATTGAGGTTAGACCGATCGGCTTATAGTTTCCATTGATTGCTTTGATCCTTTTTTGTGAATTGGCATAACTACAGTCAGCTGGAACCTCACCTGCTGAGAATGATTTGTTATATAGCATTCTTCGTCGGCCCAGGAGTGCGGACATAGTTTCTTTTATTAACATGGGGCGCAGTTCATTGGGGCCTGCTGATGTATTTGTTTGAATTTGACTTAAAACATTTTTACCTCATCCTCAGAAAATTCTTTCCTACTTTCAGTTATGTTATATAGGGCCTTGAGTTTTCTTTTTGGTTGTATGCTGAGCAGAAGTAATCATTAAAAGTGTTGGCAATTTGTTTTGGATTCTGCAAAAGTAGGTTACTTTGTTGTATTGGTCCCACTGAACTATGTCCTCCAAGATTATTATTAACATACAAGAAAAAGATTTTATTATTGTCCTTATTATGTGCAATTTTAAATTCCAAAAGTAGGTTATTTTGTATTAGAAAATGGGCTTGCAAAATAAAGCATGCTGATTGGCTGAAAGCTGTGGTCAGGCATGCCTTTATTTTTCAATAGAGCCCGATAAAAAACGAGTGCCAATTCAGGGTGCCCCATTACTCAGGGTATCACTGGGCACCTCGAATTTTCAAAGTCGATCTGCCACCATATTTGTTTCTGCTCATTAAGTGACGGAATCCTCCTCCCCATCCCCGCTTGGTACTACTGACCGAGTTGTTCAATTTCTCACAGAAATTACTCCCCCCTCCCTTCCCAAAACTCACATCACATTTTGGCTGCCATCCCTTCTCACAACTAATAGTCGGGTGTCACAGAAAAACAAAAATCAGCACCATGCGTTAAGATCCAGGGTACCTTACTACTGACTACAATCTAACAGGGGAAGGGGCAGGGAGCTGAAACCACAAACTACCTTTTTCCCCCATTAAGACTGCTCCTTTCACAACAATCACCACACAAAAAACAAGCATTTGTCAATGCCGAATGTTTGCTTGCTGGCATTGGCATTGGCAGTGTAGAAGTTACAGAGCTGCATAATAGAAAAGGCAGTGAAGTATTGAACTGAAGCCAACCCCACCACCACCCTGCAGAGAGTGACAGGCATTGGGGTGTGCCTTTGGGTCGTCAGGCATAACGGCCACACCATTTCACCACACCCTACCCTGCAGACACTGACAAGTGCTTCACAGTGTGCCTTGGGGTCTCTGGTCCTTATGCGCACCCCACTGCATCAGGAAATACAGTGAGATGGGTGTGGTATAGGAGAATAGGGTGAACTTTGGGGCCGAAGAGTCCAAGGCATACCTCGATGCCTCTCACTGGCTGCAGGGTGTGGAATGGTATAAGCATTACAGGCAAGAATCCCAAGTCACATACCTGATGCCTGTCATTCCCTACAGGGTGGGGTGTTATGGTTGGAAACCCTAACATCTCAGGCATTCGTTGGTATTTTCACTCCAAATTTTCAACATGTTTTTTTTTGTGACCCCCACCTCATGAACAGTGGCAATATGAGTTTGTTAGCCGAAAGCTGCTTATGCACAGCGACTACGGCATTTAGCACCACAGGTGCAAAAACACATTCCGAACAGGATGTGAAAAATGACAGCTGTACTGTTCATGGGGAGGTGTAAAAAATGGCAATGTTGCAAATCTGCAGTAAAAATATTAAAAAACTGGTGAAGTCACAAGCATGCATAGAAACTGTACAACGAATGCACCAATCTAATTAGTTTGGGATTTTTACAGCAGATTGTCAACACAGGCATTTTGGGACCTCCGATCATGAACAGTGTCACTGCGATTTTCTTTATCTGTCCTGAATAATGATTTCCCACGAGCACCCGCATCTCTGCGCTGAAAGTGTGAAAACACATTTACGCCATGTTGTGAAAAATGACAGCTGTTACTTTTCATAAGGAAGTGTGGAAAAATGCCACTGGTGAAAATCTGGACTGAAAATATTACAAAGTCATGAACTTACGATTCGCGTGGAAACTGCGCCAATGCTCACTCATAACACAGTCATTTTATGGACTTTTGTTGCCAAATTTTCAACATAGCCATTTTAAGACCTCTGCTCATGAACAGTGTAACTGTGATTTTCTTAATCTGTCCCAAACATTGCTTTACAGCACACCGACTGCACCATTGTGCGCTACATGTCTTGGGAAACACATTTGGGGGCGACATATGGAAAATGGCAGCTGTACTGTTCATAAGGAAGTATAATAAAATGGCAATGGGAAATCTGGAGTGAAAATATAGAAAATATACAAACTTCACAATGCGTAAGACTACACGCTTCGCGGCATAAAGCAGTCATTTTTAGGAATGTTTTCACCAAATTTTCAACATAGCCATTTTAAGACCTCTGCTCATGAACAGTGCCACTGTGATTTTCTTAATGTGTCCCACACATTGATTTTGCCTTCCGACTAGCATTGTCTTCATAGTGAAACATATTTTTGGCAAGATGAAAATTGACAGCTGTACTGCTCATAAGAAAGTGTAATAAAATGTCAATGTTGAAAATCTGGGTAGAAAATTCATGACTTACGAGCGTGCGTAGGAACTGAGCAATCTTGCTTTCATGTAAAACAGTCATTTTTAGAATTCATCAAATTTTCAACATAGCTATTTTAAGACCTCTGCTCATTAACAGTATCACTGTAATTTTCTTAATGTGTCCCACACTGATTTTGCATCCGACTGCGCCATATGCGCTACATGGGTGGAAACACATTTGGGCAAGATGTGAAAATTGACAGCTGTACTGCTCATAAGAAAGTGTAATAAAATGTCAATGTTGAAAATCTGGAGTAAAATATTGAAAATTCGCAAACTTTCACGACGTGCGTGGGAACTGAGCAATGCTGCATGTAAAACAGTCATTTTTAGGAATTTTTTCACCAAATTTTCAACATAGCCATTTTAAGACCTCTGCTCATTAACAGTGTCACTGTAATTTTCTTAATGTGTCCCATACATTGATTTTGCACACCAACTGCGCCATTGTGCGCTACATGGGTGGAAACACATTTTGGGCAAGATGTGAAAATGACAGGTGTACTGCTCATAAGCAGGTGTAGTAAAATGGCAATGTTGAAAATCTGGAGTGAAAATATTGAAAATTAGCGAACTTACGAGTGTGCGTAGGAACTGCGCAACACACACTCATAAAAAAGTAATTTTTAGGAATTTTTCCACCAAATTTTCAACATAGGCTTTTTGAGAGCCCACCTTATGAACAGTGGCAGTGTTGTTTCATTACTCAGTCCCAAAAGGTGATTTTGCGCAGTGACTACAAAATCACCCTTGAGGGCCGATTAACGCCATGACAGTGAGAGCATTCAAGAAGGGGTCCCAAAACCCATGTTGAAAATCTGGTGCAAAATTCCAAAAATGCCTGAGATATGCAGCAAAGTTGAAAAATCCTATCTATCCATTATACAGCTTACCAGCATTTCCTCAGTTCACAGTTGGCTTTGAAGAGTGTAGGCGTGTTCCCGTCCACGAAGATCATCGCACCGGAGTCTGAAGGTAAGTATGGGGTGAGGGGTGTGGGGAGGTGGGGTGCACAGTGGTTGGGCACGGGTGGGGGCAGAGACTGCGAGGGACCATTTTCCAGTTTCAGTTTTTTTTTTTTTTTTAACAATGATGACACGGGACGTTTGCCACGCTGGGGTGGGCTCCCAGCGTGGCACAAGGATGGCTGGTGGGGCGTGGAGCCGAAGGGGGATTGGGCATCCCCGTCGGCGATAGTATATGTTGCCACGCTGGGGTGGGTTCCCAGCATGGCACCCTGTATTCTGGGGGTGTGTGTGCGTGTATGTGGAACCAGTGGAGCTGGCGGGGATTTGGCACCCCGTCGGCTACTCGATATTGGCCACACTGGGGTGGGCACCCAGAGTGGCATATGGAACACACTGGGCACGCCTTTGGCCGACGGGGATTGGGCACCCCGTCGGCTATGTAGTGTGGGGGGGCCAGCAGGCAGTATGCGCGTGTGTGTGTGTGTTCGTAGGGAGGCGTAGCAGGCGATATCTTATCGCTGCTCACTGAGCGTAGCTCCCTTTCAACTGTCACGCCACTGCATTTTGGAGTTGTCATAGACAGCTCCAGCAGGCATTGGAGAACTGCGGCCGCGCCTGCAAACACACTAACTGAATTGGAAGAGGGCTGCCACACCTCCGAAAACTCGGATGATGGCACTATGTTTCTTGCACATGCGTGCAAACAAACATAAAAAATCAAGTCATTTTCATACCTTAACGCTGGACACTATTGCTACACTTGGAAGTGGGCAGCAGCTCCTTAACGTCCATTCCTTCTGGAATCATGCTCTCAATCCATATAGGCTTACAAACACTGACAGCAACTCCGGGGTAGGGAGGGGCAGAGAACTGACAGCAAAATTTATTCAAGGAGCACAAGCTCTAAAATACAGTGCTCACTTTCTCACTTTTTACTGGTATGTGAGTGTGTGTGGGGGGGGGGTGCTTTCCATTAACAAACTAGGAAACAAGAAAAGAAAAGTGGAAAAAACCTAACCAATATAAATAATAGCAGCGCCCTCTGCTGGCACTACTACTGGAACTACTTTACAGCAAAACTAACTTCATTGCCTTTTTTTTTTTAATAGTTTGTGTAACTTTTACCTACAGCCCATTTTATAAGTGCACTAATACTCACAAGGGTGGGCAATATTGGGCTATACCGGACCTTCATAAGGTCCTCTGCTTGTGCAATGGGCCTCATTACACCCCTGGGTGTTCTGGTATAGCCCAATACCACCCACCCTGTCGGGAATTATTGCTTGCATATTGGCCCCACTGAATTATGTCTGCCACAGTTATTATTAACATACGAGAAAAAGATCTTATTATTTTCCTTAGTATGTGCAGTTTTAAATTCCCATCTCATTCTTTCAGTTTTTATCAGATACTTTGTGTTTTTTAGTTCGGTTTTGTATCTAGTTTTATTTAACTCAGTAGGATTCTGTTTAAATTTAGTATGTGACTTCTCCGTCTTCTTTATGTTTTTTTTTTACTTTATTAGTTTACCAAATCGGAATTTTAGCCTTATGATTATATTTTTTTCTTGAGGAGGATGAACTGGAATTCCAAACTCAGTACCTTACTTTTTATTATGTTCCAACATTCTTCTACCTGTTTAATTTCCATGTCTTTCCTGCCATCCCAGATTTTCATGTTTTCTGCAATTTTTTTTTTAAATCCACTTTGGCATAATTTCTGACGGCCCAGATCTCATCATCCCTAGTTGATCCAGTTTCACTATTTTTTTTTCAATCTCTTTTTCCCTCTGGTCATGGTCTGGGGGCCTCTCTCAGGCATCCTGCCTGTTTCTGCCCTGCCTGAAATCCACCTACCTGTGCCTCCTCTCTCCCTCCTCCTCTGTCCATGATCGGCACCCCTGGCTTAAGCCCTCCGGGGTGGGGCCGCCCCTCCTCTTTGGGTGCACTTATAGACAGACTTTGACATGGGAGAGGACCCGGGTGGAGGAACCTGGAAGGCCAGGTAGGATGGACTCGGCCTTGGGCATGGGGGCAGGTGCCGTCGTCTACCTTTCAGACCGGGTTTTTCCTTGTTCTTGGAGATCCCTCCCACCTCCCATGCATGTGCATGTCCCCGACGCAAGACTCACATGGCAACCCTGCCTGCGTCAGGGCAAGAAGATTACGTGCTGCCGAGTTTGCTGCAGCACCCCCGGTCTCCCTCAGGAGCCGCTGGCACACCAGGCAATCCCCGACCTCCCTCCCAAGGAGGAGAGCAGCCCATCAGGCACTCAATCCGCGCCTGCCCCTGCCGACCCCCGGCGCCCAAGCTCGCTCCCGAACCCGGGTCGCCGGCGCAGCATGAGGTGTGACATCCAGCGCCTCAACCCTCAGTGCCACTGGGCCAGCCCCCAGTTTCACTATTGAATTTTAATATATTGTGGTCACTGCTTCCTAGGTGGTTTGATACTGTTAAGTCTGAAATTTCATTCAGCAGGTTGGTGACTACAAAGTCCAGAATATTGTCCCCCTTCATTGGCTCTCTAACTTTTTGTTCCATCCCTGATACTAGGACAGTGTCTACAAAACTAGCCTCCAGTGGGGTATTGCCACTCAAGTCCCTCCAGCTGACGTCAGGAAGATTAGTCCCCTGCTAGAGCAATATCACATAGTTCTGATGTTTTTTTTATTTCTTCTGGCATTGCCTAACCTATATGCTTGGTCACTGTTTGGTGGCCTATAAGCTGTATCAAATATTAATGTTTTACCCTTCGCTGGTGTTAATTGTATCCATAGGCTTTCTATGAATGTATTACTATCGTTGATGATGTTATTTAGTTCTGTGTATTTGATGTCGTTTTGTATATACATACTGTATATACCCCAACACCCATTTTTCCTACTCTGTTAGTATAAATTAGCCCATTATATTACGAGTCCATTCATTACTATCAACCCACCATGTCTCTGTTATGGCTGCAAAATTGATGTTTTCTCTAGTCATGATTTGTTCAAATTGAGTCTTTTTTTATAACATTGAGGCATCTGGTGTTAGCCAGTAGCACTCTGTATTTGTTCTCTTTGTTGTTATTATTACATTGAAACTAGGGAAGGTGCATACATTTGTCAGTCTTTTTCCTAGATCCCCCCCTCCCCGTGCAAACAAATTACTGCTCCTGCATGAGTTTCCTAGCTACTGCCCTGTGCTCCATTCAGGACTATTACCAGTAAGTGGGCATAACCAGCAGCACAGAGCACTTTTCAGACACCTGGCACTCAGGCGTATAGCTTCACAGTTGATTTATTCACAGAGCGTCAATTGACTGAAACCTGTTACTTTTATTAATGTTGCACCTGTTAATTTGTTAATGTTGCACCTGTTCATTTGTTAATATTGCACCTGTTAATTTGTTAATGTTGCACCTGTTAATTTGTTAATGTTAAACCTGTTAATTTGTTAATGTTGCACCTGTTAATTTGTTAATGTTGCACCTGTTAATTTGTTAATGTTAAACATGTTAATTTGTTAATGTTAAACCTGTTACATTTCTTAATGTTCTAACTATATTATACCTGAATACAAAAAGCAGGGAGGAGAAAAGGGCTGAGGTGGGAAGATTCCTGTTGAAATAGACCAACAGTTTGTCACACTGCTCGCACAGGTATACACTGTATATATATCATATGAGGCCAAGTGACCACCAAACTATGATTGACCACCAAACTATGAGTGTCACGGAGCAGGAGTGTGGCGTCTGACCTACAGGCATCTGCAGGGCTGGCTGCAGATAAGCAGAGGATGCTGCTTGACCAAGAAGATCCAAAGATCTACAGGGATATTGCTGTTGGGCAGGAAGCAGGGAAAACCAAGCCAAGTGAGGGAATTAGAGTGTACAGAGAGAGGCTAGAAGGAAGAAGTACACCCTATCTGGGGTATGTCGCTCATTTATGGGCAGACTGCATGAGCCAAGTGGTCCTTATCTGCCGTTATATTCTATATTTCTACGCAAGCCAAAATTGATCAGAAGCAGAAAGACCCTACTTGCTATCTGGGGTAGGTCTACAAAAGTGAAAAGTAAAGAGGCACTACTCCCTATTTGGGGTCAGATCACAAAGAGAAAAAACAGAGAGGCACTATTCCCTGGGGTAGGACTATAAGTGTATAAAGTGGAGAGGCATGTCTCCCTATCTAGGGTAGGTTTACATGAGCAGGGAACTGTACAGGCAGGAAGAGGGAGAGTGGTGAGGAGCCAGGGGTATGTGGCAGCAGTTTTACTGGGCACACTCTGGGAGACTAGGGGATGTGTGGCATGCAGGAGGCTGGGGTTCATGATGGCTGAGGTACAGATGCTCAGATTAGAAAAAAACAGGTTACAAGTAAGACAGATGACAGGGATGGGTGGATAAGTTGTGGAGCAGAGGGGAATCAGGGGAATGGGGACTAAGCAGGTTGATAGGAAGATGGAGGTAGGGATAAGTAGGCCTGTGGTAAGATGTAGGTAACCAGAGGTATGGGATGTGGGTATACCAGCAGGGGAGCAGAGGGTATTAAGGTGTGGGAGCCTCTGCCACAGAGGTTGAGAAGGACAAAGGAGGAAGCCTGGAGGAGAGTTGGCAAGGGAGGAGAGGGGAAACAGAGGAGCAAAGGAAACAGACACCTCCTAGGAGTGCCAGTTAGTGATAGGCGAAGTGGCCCCAATTCGCTCCGTGGAGTGATTTGCGGAGTGAAGGTGAATTCACGGAGTGCTCCGCAACGCGAAGCGGCATACTTCGCATTATTAATGAGTAATGTGAAGTCCATTGAAAACAATGACTTCGCGTTACTCCGCCTTCCCAAACCACTAGTCCACCAATTCTTAAGGCGATGTACATTAAAAACAATGTACTTTGCCTTACTTCACCTTGTTTTTAAGCTCCAAAGGTGAATTTTGCAGTGTTTCATGGGATTTCAGGTCACATGGGCTCTAGATTGTTCTGCACAGCCTCAGTTTGGGACAGTGTGTGTTGGAAGCTGTAGGAAACAATCTGCTCTGAGAGCTCTCTGCAATTCAAACCTTCAAAAAGCTGTTAAAAAAGCCTTTTTGAGTCATTTTTTTTGCTGAAACTTTGGATCATCGATTATAGGAAAACCCTCCTGTGCTCATATAATCGAGCGTTTATTGTTTGTGTGTGGATTTTGAATGTTAATGTACAACATTCAATATGTGTACTGAGAGACAGTGGAAGTGTGCTTTGGGGGAGGGGTGTAGCTGTGGTGTAGGTAGATTAACTTGGAGAAAAAGAGAGTGCTTTCTGTTTTGGTGATATTTTTCTTGTATAACTGTGTTAATGTACACACAGTAATATTTTCAATATTTTTTGCCATTTTTTTTGCTGATTGTTGTGGTGCAGCAGTGCATAATTTTAGTTTGTTTAAAAGATGTGGTTATATTACTGAAGTTTTCAATTTGCATGCATTACTTAGTGTGTGTGTGAGTATGTGTGTGATGCGTGTCATCAAATCAGACACCTTTTATTGTGCCACATAATTTCAGCAATGTGAAGCTGCTATCCACTGCAGCTGTGTGATTTTTGTACTTCTTTGTGGTATCTTTACTGGTATTACTACTAGTGACTGTTACTGCCGCAGTGCATAATTTTAGTCTGTTTAAATATGTGGTTATATTACTGAAGTTTTCAATTTGCTATGCATTACTTGGTGTGTGTGCGAGTATGTGTGTGACACGTGTCATCAAATCAGACACCTTTTATTGTGCCACATAATAATTTCAGCAATGTGAAGCTGCTATCCACTGCATCTGTGTGATTTTTGTACCTCTTTGTGGTATCTTTACTGGTACTAGTACTAGTGACTGTTACTGCAGCAGTGCATTACACTGCCCCACCCCCTACGGCCCACCCCTACCGGCAAAGGTATTCTTTTCCAGATTTGAATTTCAGATGGTGAGCACTGGTTAGGTGTTGTGCCTTTGTGTCTGCATCTCTTCAGTGCACAGTGCAATCTTAATCTGTCCGTGCATTTGCATCTCTTTATGGCCCAGTCTCCATCTGTAACTTAAATCACAGTTATTTCTTTGACTTCCCTTCAGAGTACTGGACAGGTGTGGTGCTTAATTCTGCATGAACATTGTACTCTTTAATATGCGTTTTTAAGTCAGGACCATCATCACAAATCACTCGTGATACAAATCACATTCTTCATCATCACGGTCACAAATGCAGTCACAAATCATGATTCACGATCATTTACATTACGAATCACAACATTAATTTTTTTTCTAGTTACTTGGATGTATTGTAAGCCTGTTTTGTAGTATCTCTCCAGGCTTCACCACCCCACCATTGTACTCATTGATACGTGTTTTTAAGTCTGGGAGTTTTAAGCTACAGCTCATCGGGGAAGTACAGCCGTAGGTGGTAGGCATTCGTGTTTCTTCATCATCACGGTCACAAATGCAGTCACAAATCACGATTCACAATCACGTCACGAATCACAACATTCATTTTTTTTAATAGTTACTTGAATGTATTGTAAGCCTGTTTTGTAGTATCTGTCCATGCTTCACCACCCCACCATTGTACTCATTAATGTTTGTTTTTAAGTCAGGGAGTTGGACAGTGTCTGCAGTACATACACAGACTGGAAAGAAGACTGAATGCACACATGCAGTTTAGTACAGTATACTTGCACTGCTCAGAATACAAAGTGTCATGCATACGAAAGACAACAAAAAAAGGGCATAATTACATACAAGGGCAGGATGGTGGAGGAATACATTTTATAACACAGCAAGGAAGGTGTGAGTGGGCATATGATGTGAGGAAAAAAAAGCTAATGTGGGATCCCATGGTGATCCAGCAGCAGTTCCAGCATGGACATAATTTGCAACTGATGTCCCTCTATGTGACCCAGCCACTGCTCCACAGCACTCACCCTCTCTTTGTTATCCTTGAAAGCACTCCAGAGAACTGCCAAGTCAGCCTGTGTTACATGCAGTTCTCTGGGGTCCACACATTCTACAGGCTGACCTGCTGCTGGTGGTGGTGGGGCGGGGGAGAGGTGTTGGTGGAGCAGCAGGTACTGCTGTGGCCCTCCTCTTCTTAGAGATGCCGCAATGCACAGCTGCGCCCTCTGCCACAGAATGGCAGGGGATGGCCAGATGAACTGGCAGCTGGCTGGTCACAGTGCTGAACAGGAATGGGATCCACACCTGGGCCCGGGGGAACAGGCACATCCTGCTCCAGAGGATCTGGTGCTGGACGTGGTGGTGGTGGAGGTGGTGGTTCAACTGCCTCAGAGTCAGGACAGGAGGTGGTGCTGGTTCTGCTTCTGGGGGGGGGGACACTCACAAGTTTTAAGAGGTCCAACAGGAATGGGCGCCATGCTCTCCACACATGCGCATGGTACAACGCTTACCACTACCACGCTCTCCCAGAACTGCCCCGGCCCCAGACATTCCCTCACCATGGTTCATCTCTCCTACTGAGCTCCCTCAGTCTGAGCAATCACTACTCACACTGTCACATAACAAACACACACAGTCACACAGACAAACAACTAACTACTTATAAAGGTAAGAAAAAACAAGCATTTGTCAATGCCGAATGCTTGCTTGCTGGCATTGGCAGTGGTAGTGTAGAAGTTACAGAACTGCGTAATAGGAATGGCAGTGAAGTATTGAACTGAAGCCAACCCCACCACCACCCTGCAGAGAGTGACATGCATTGGGGTGTGCCTTTGGGTCATCAGGCATAACAGCGACGCCATTTCACCACACCCCACCCTGCAGACGCCGACAAGTGTCACGGTGTGCCTTGGGGTCTTTGGCCCTTATTCGCACCACATTCCATCAGGAAATATGGTGAGATGGGTGCGGTATAGGAGAATGGAGTGAACTCGGGGGCCGAAGAGTCCAAGGCATGCCTCCATGCCTCTCACTGGCTGCAGGGTGTGGAATGGTATGAGCATTACTGGCAAGAATCCCAAGTCACATCCCTGATGCCTGTCATTCTCTACAGGGTGGGGTGTTATGGTTGGAAACCCTAATACCTCAGGCATTTGTTGGTATTTTCACTCCAAATTTTCAACATGGTTTTTTTGTGACCCCACCTCATGAACAGTGGCAATATCAGTTTGTTAGTCAAGACTGCTTATGCACAGCGACTCGCATTTAGCACCACAGGTGCAAAAACATTCTGAACAGGATGTAAAATGACAGCTGTACTGTTCATGGGAGGTGTAAAAATGTCAATGTTGCAAATCTGCAGTAAAAATATTAAAAACTGGTGAAATCACAGGCGTGCATAGAAACTGTACCACGCACACCCGTATTATATTAGTTTGGGATTTTTTTCAGCAGATTGTCAACACAGGCATTTTGGAACCTCCGATCATGAACAGTGTCACTGCGATTTTCTTAATCTGTCCCAAACATTGCTTTTGCACACCGACTGCACCATTGTGCGCTACATGTGCGAAAACACATTTTGGGCGACATGTGAAAAATGGAAGCTGTACTGTTCATAAGGAAGTGTAATAAAATGGCAATGTTGAAAATCTGGAGTGAAAATATTGAAAATTCGCAAACTTACGAGCGTGCATAGGAACTGCGCAATGCATGCTCGTAAAACAGTCATTTTTAGGAATTTTTTCACCAAATTTTCAACATAGTCATTTTAAGATCTCTGCTCATGAACAGTGTCACTGTGATTTTCTTAATGTGTCCCATACATTGATTTCGCACACCGACTGCGCCATTGTGCACTACATGGGTGGAAACATGTTTTGAGCAAGACGTGACAAATGACAGCTATACTGCTCATAAGGAAGTATAATAAAATGGCAATGTTGAAAATCTGGATTGAAAATATTGAAAATTCACAAACTTAGGAGCGTGCGTAGGACCTGCATAACAGACGCTTGTAAAACAGTCATTTTAGGATTTTTCACCAAATGTTCAACATAGCCATTTTAAGACTTCTGCTCATGAACACTGTCACTGTGATTTTCTTAATGTGTCCCATACATTGATTTTGCGCACCGACTGCGCCATTGTGCGCTACATGGGTGAAACACATTTTGGGCAAGATGTGAAAAATGACAGCTGTACTGCTCATAAGGAGGTGTGGTAAAATGGCAATGTTGAAAATCTGGAGTGAAAATATTGAAATTCGCGAACTTATGAGCGTGCGTAGGAACTGTGCAACGCATGCTTGTAAAACAGTCATTTTTAAGAATTTTTTCACCAAATTTTCAACATAGCCATTTTAAGACCTCTGCTCATGAACAGTGTCACTGTGATTTTCTTAATTTGTCCCATACATTAATTTTGCACACCGACTGCGCCATTGAGGTCTACATGGGTGGAAACACGTTTTGGGTGAGATGTGAAAAATGACAGCTGTACTACTTATAAAAAGGTGTGGAAAATGGCAATGTTGAAAATCTGGAGTGAAAATATTGAAAATTTGTGAACTTACGAGCCTGCATAGGAACTGCTAGCATAGCGACATGTAAAACAGTCATTTTAGGAATTTTTCCACCAAATTTTCAAATAAATTCTTGAGGCCCACCTTATGAACACTGGCAGTGTTGTTTCATTAATTGGTCCCGAAGGTGATTTCACGCAGTGACTCAGAAATCACCCTTCGCGCCCAAATAATGCCATGACAGTGACAGCATTCATGAAGGGTCCCAAAAACCCCATGTTGAAATTTTGGTGCAAAAATTCCAAAAAATGCCTGAGATATGCAGCAAAGTTGAAAAAACCCTATCTATCCCATTATACAGCTTACCGGCATTTCCTCAGTTCACGGTCGGCTTTGAAGAGCGCAGATGTGCTCCCGGTCCACCGATGATCATCGTGCCGAGCTCCGGAGGTAAGTATGGGGTGAGGGAGTGTGGGGAGGCAGGGTGCTGCGCAGTGGGTGGAGTGCGGGTTGTGGGGGAGGCGGGGAGACTGCGAGGCGTTTTCTTCTTTACAGGGTCTTCAGACTACGGAACGCTTGCCACGCTGGGTGAGCCCCAGCGACAACTGAAAGGGTGTTTCTAGCTGAGCCGATGGGGATTGGGCACCCCCATCGGTTAGAACATATTTTGCCATGCTGGGTGGACTCCCAGCATGGCAACTGGATGCTTGGGGAGAAATGGAGCTGATGGGGATTGGGCACCCCATCAGTCGCACGCATGGGGAGGAGACAGTGGAGCCGGCGGGGGTTGGGCACCCGTCAGGCTATGCAGGTAGCCACGCTGGGGTGGGCACCCAGCGTGGCATTTGGAAGGCTTTGGGAGCGCAGCACAGCCAACAGGGATTGGGCACCCCCATCGGCTATAAGCAGCGTGTTCATGGGGCCGAAGCACGAGTGTGCATGTGTATGTGTGTGTGTGGGGGGCGCGCATGAGCAGGCGGATATCTGATCGCTGCTCACTGGAGCGTAGCTCCCACTTTCAACTGTATGCCATCAGATTTTGAGCTGCTGTAGACAGCTCAGCAGGCATTGGAGAACTGCGGCCACACCTGAAAACACACTGACTGAATTGGAAGAGGGCTGCCACACCTCTGAAAACTCGGATGATGGCACTATGTTTCTTGCACATGCATGCAAGCAAACATAAAAATTTACAGAAAGAACAAATTAAGTAAAAAAAGAGTACAGAAAAGACAAAAAAATATAGCTTTTTAAAAAGCTGTTGGGTCCAAATCAGAGTTTAAATCTCCTCCTCGCTGTGATCTCAAAGTATCAGCAGTCACAAAACACACTACTCTCCCTCCGTCTGCACAGGAGAAAGTAAAAGTGTCTGCTTGTATGACTCACTTTCTTCCTGCCTGGCTAAAGAGCATGTGACTTGCAGTACTGTAAGCCATGTGATGTGTGGGGGGGGGGGGGCTGCAAAATCTGAAACACCAAGTGGATCACTTAGAATCATAATGAGGAACGCAAAGTCCATTAAAAACAATGACTTTGCATTGCCATTCCGCCTTAACTTGAAGTGGTAATGACAAGGCGGAGTGAGCACTTTGCATTGCCCATTCCGCATAGTGGAGTGGCAATGCAAAGTGCCCACTTCACGTTCACTTCGCCAGCGGAATTTAAATTCGCTGCATCTCTAGTGCTAGTACAGAATCGATACCTGCTACTCTGGAATTCTTTTCCAGGACCTTGAGGGAAGCCTCCTTGGTTGAGGTTTTCAAAAGGGGCCTTAAAACCTATTTATTCCAACAAGCATTTAGAGATGTCTCATAACACTTTTTCTCGACATACTGTAAAGTTTTATTGAGTTTTTATGTTGTTTTAGACATAATCAAGATAGTTAGTGTATAGTAGGTTGAATTTGTGTCCTGTATATTTTGCGCAATTCAACCTGTATCACATATTCGCATCCAACAGAATTAGTGCATCAGCAGTACCAGCTTTGACAACAGATTACAGATTTTTTGTAAATCACTAGCGCTGTGCATTTGCAACTGAGAGTTAAACAGTAAATTTTCAGGTCCAGTCCCTATCATCTTTAGTTATCATCTTTGACCCTTGTCAAAGCCCCAGCTCTCAAGAGTCACAAGCAGCAGTACATCCTCAGACTATAAAGAAAAAAACAAATCGTATCTCTGCGCGATTCCAGCCAACAACAATGTATATCCACTGATCGGCAAACAATATACACTGAATTTTATTTTTTCTAATTGCGTAATACTGGAGTTGTAACATTTATTTACTTGTGACCAGGAAAGGCACACTAAACAGCCCCCACTACGACATTGTTCAGTCCCACTGAATTTTGATCTCATTCCCCTGGGCAGCTGCTGCTGTTGCTGTTCCTGAACTCCACTTGCACTCACCAGAAAAGTTTGCTCAGAATCCTCTCTCACCAGTGAGAAAGCAGAGCAGCCATGGTGCAGCCAGAACTCTGAAACCCAGAGCCAATAATCCAAAATCCCCCAGCCTGACTCCTGCTCTCGCTGGGCTGCCAGGGGGCTAGCTGCTAGACAGGGGGTCCACTTTGAAATCCGAGCAGGTGTGAACAATTACAGGTGTCCGACACCATGGCATGGCTGCATGCTGGAAGATGTAGTCCAAAGAGGTCTTGAGGGTCTCACTATGTGTATGGTGGAGGTAAGAGACTTCAGGTTAGTTACTGTCAGGTGATTATCGCGTTCCTATTATTTTTGCTGATTTTTGCCAGTAGCAAAAATAAACAGAATGGGAAAATAACCTGCCATACAGTATGTATCATTACTTATTTGGGGTTGGAACGGTTAATTTGTTTGTGGTTATTCTGTTTTATTGTAATGGCACCCTGGGCCTCCAGGGAACGGTGCCATAAATGAATAAAGGCTGTTACTACTACTACTCAGATCTCCTGAAGAAGGAAGTAGTCAGGCTGGCATAGATGGTGAAACAGGAGAAAAGGTCAGCAAGAGAAAGAGGGGAGGAGATGAGAATAGACCTAATACTGATCAGAGATGGGCCATGGAAGATAGCTTAAATGACAACTCAAGAGGGGACCTAATGGGTGAAACAAGGGGAGAGAACAGCAGAAAGAAACCCCAGGCTAATGTGGGAGCGCTATGAAGGAGAAGGAGGGGGATATCAAGTATAGGGGGTTGGGCCAAATGGGGGGGAGGGGTCAGGGTGTGCAAGGGCCAAGTAAGGAGTGTGATAGGGAGGTCATGGATGGTGAGGTGGGAGTAGGAGGAGAAAGAGAGAGAGAGAAACAGGGTAGGGGCAACTGGGAGGGGGTGCCAACAAATTGAGGGAAGCTAGTAGGGTCCTTGTCATAGGAGATTCAGTTATAAAGGGAGTGAGATAGCCAGCCCACCAACATAGTAATAGCACTGCAACTTGCAATGCAAAAGCCCCAGGTCAGAAAGCGAGTCCGAGTTGTCAAGGGCTGGATTGAGGGGGGGAGGAGGATCAGGCATCCCAGAGGATGCTCTCCTCTTCCGGGAAGGAAGGGTACCTGCTGTGGTGCTTGACTGACAGTTGGGTGACCACAGGTAGCAGTGCACTCTAGAGTGGTTCTGAGGGTGGGGAGACTCCGGCAGATGACACGCATGGTTGCATACTTGATCACATCTCCGGGTCAGTGTCCCAGAGGGACAAGAGGACAAAAGGAAGGAAAACGGCAGGCCTGGGGCAGCATGAATGATCAACCTTCCACAGGCCCCACATCAGTGACGTTACTGCCCACTGCAGAACCTGCTCCTTGTGCCACAGTTGGGTCCTGGCCACCCCCGCCGGTGGGGGGCTAAGGCATGAGAGCAGACAAGGTGGATATACCTGTCAACTGCTATGAATTTTGCATAGCGCTGATTTTTACACTCAAATTTACCCTTGCTCTGCAAAGGTTTACTAATGTTCTTAATAATGTTAAAGCTGTATCTGGACACACAAACAATTAAATAATTGAACAAACTTGATAGAAATATTCCTTAAACTACATATATTGGGCCCATTAATTGTAGACATATTATTCATTAAAATAAGAAAGTGCTTCACATTCTGGCCATTTCCTCTGAATTTTCAAGGCCAGTGCAATGAATTTTAATGCTGAGACATTGTGATGTATGGGGGTGGATTCCAAAGTCCACAAGATGACAGATGACAGGCCTGGAAGGTTGGTCTGGATGGGGGGGGGGGCACAAGCCTGCAAGAAAGCGGATAAATAGATTAATAAAACGAGCGTGATGGTTACAGGGCAGAGTGGGGCAAAATAGAAGGAAGACAGTGTGCCTTCCAGATATGTCGGCAAACTAGATCATACCAATGCACAGGGAGTAGGAGAAGAACCTGATGTGTTCCTCCATCTGGGTATAAATTACTTATCAGGATGTGAGGGAGGGTTGCTACAGGATAGGTTCAGGAAACTCGGGCAGATAATTATGGGGGTGTCAATGTCAGTGGTATTCTCAGAGTGCTGCCAGTGGCAAGCGGCAGTTCAGCTAGAAAGATAAGGATTTTATTTATTTTTTATTTATTGAAATGTTTCACCAGGAAAGCACACTGAACAACAAGTTGCTTGTCTCCCGGTGCATCCTGGGGGGGTAATACTGTATGAAGAATTCGACATACAGTTTAACATTGAAAACATACAAGAAATTAAACATTCAATTACATTTGTAACATGACAGTTAAAAAAATATAATCATTCAGTCGTATTTATAACATAACATAACATACAATTAAATATATCATACCTGTGAAATATGCATTTAATGACAAGTGTCATATCTGAGGAACATAGTACATAGTGGCGATATGGGAGGAGAGCGTGCTGAGACACAGACTGGGGGTGGAAGGTTTAATAGGTCATGTAATTCATGGAGAAGAGCAGACACATAGGAGGACAGTTAAGGAGGGATAAAGCAGGAGCAGTTAAATGAGAGAAAGTTAGGTAAGGCAGAGGCAAGGGAGTGGGAGGAGGAGGAAGAGTGCTGTATTTGTGGGGGGGTTCCAGATTTGTGGAAAACAATGGGTAAAGCCTGACTGACCGATGAGAGTGGTATGATAGGGAGCAACAAAGTGCGAGTAACAGAGGAACTGTGAGAATGGGAAGGGGGAGGCGGGGGAGAGAGCAAACATGAGAGGTAAGAGGGAAGTTTTCACAACCAAAATTTAGAAGTGAGTTTGGCACAATGAGTGAGGCTCCTGTTGGCAAACGGGGGAAGGGAAATGGTGTGGTAGAGGTCACAGTGATGAGTGCATAATGGAGCAAGGTATTCTGGGATTTGTAGTAACAAAAGATGTCAGCCTAGAACTAAGCAAAATTAGTCTGATATAATCTACTATACTGTAGTAAACAGTAACTAAATGAAAATGTGTTTGCACACAAAGTACACATTGAGACCAGCATGTGGGGCCCTTTTTGCTGACTGTTCCCCTTTAAACTGTGAGGGATGGACTTCCAAAGGGCACAGAACCCAGGGTTTTCAACAGAAAGAGGCAGGAGGGCCTCTCTCAAGCAGAGGGCATCTTAAGCATGAAGGATTTAAGGGTTTATGAGGACGAGTATGGGGAAGGGATGGAAGAGAGTAGGATGGTCAGAGAAAAGAGAGGGTGAGACCAGCAAGACAGTCAAAGGGAGGAGGAGAAACTGGTAAGGGATGAGAGGGTGGGAAACAGGTGTTATGGAGAGTAATATGCATGAATGCCAGGAGTCTGGAGAACAAAAGAGTCGATCTGCAGGCCATGATGATGGAGGGCCAAGTAGATCTGGTGACAGTCATCAAGACCTGAGTGACCTCGAACCATAGCTGGTGTCTGTCTGTTCCAGGATATACCCTCTACAGGAAAGACATAACTAAAGATGGGAGGGGGGTAGCGATCTACATTAGGGAGGGGATATCAATCCTCAAGGAAGACATGAAGGGCGGGAGTACAGTAACTTTATGGGTGCAGATACAGTCAGGGGTGGGGAGGAAAATAAGGGTGGCGGTAGGGTAGTAGCCCCCTAGTCAGGATAAAATCGTTAATCGAGAGCTGGAGGATGATTTAATGAGGGCTGCAGGAGCAGCGGGTGGTAATAGTTGGGGGTGTTAACGTGCCTGTTGTAGCTTGCAGCACCCCACAGGCCAGTAGCAGCAGGAGCCTAGCAATCCTAAATGCGGTCCATTTTTGACCCAGGTGGTGCTGAAGTCAACAAGAAATCAGGCCATTCTGGACTTGGTGCTGATGAATAGCAACAAAGTCAGAAGCATCATTGTCAAGGAGCCCCTGGGAGAGAGTGATCATAGGACAGTGTGGTTTCAGAAAGATTCGGGATGAGAAGTGTTGGACATAAAAACACATGTGCTTGACACCAAGAAGGTGGGTTTGCAGATGTAACCTCCTACAAATGGGGGTTCCCAAAAGTCTTCCATGGGCTTGCCTAAATGCCTACTGCCAGGCTTGTGTTCTATGTCCTAGCGATTTAAAAGTGTTTGCATGTGAGTGCCCTGTTAGCCTCCGTGCCTGTCTCTTTAAGAGCTGCCTATTTTGTGGTGTAAAATTAATCTGAGTAGGGGCTGAGTAGTTTCAGGCTCAAGTCCCACCCTGGCTGCAGTGTTATCGCTCCATTCTGCCATCGTTATCTGTGCAGAGGGAGCCATGCTAGGAACTGTGACTGTTTACTGTTTATCTGGTTTAATAATAATAATATAGTACGTTGTCTAACCTGCCTTCATTTGCAGCATGGACATTTCAGTATGGCACCACAATATTGCTTCTGGACTGCCTATTGGGACCAATCAGTACCTTTGGGGACCCTAAAATGGAGTCTGTCCCCAGGGGTCTTGTGGGAGTGAATTTCTGTAGGAATTGTAGTTTTTGCACTTTGGCACTTAAATGAACCTTGAGGGGGAGCTCTAGCTGTGACAAAAGATGGATCAGCCAACCAAACCTTTTGGATTTCTAAGGAAGTCCCGGTGCTGCCTACAGCAGAGGTCAGTCTGGAGTTAGAGTCTGGAGAGTGAACAGCTCAAGTGATTCGAGCAGCTGTCCTGCGTAGTAGCGCGGGAAACTGGTGGGAAGGCTGTGTTTGGCCTGCCTGCCTCATCTTCCCTTGTGAGGGAATCTTCCTGAGCTAAAGAAAAAATCAGACTTTCTCTGAAGTTGTGCTGTGACCAGAATCCTGAATTGTGATGAACTGAATCTTCCGGAAGGGGACCAAAAATTTTCCTCGGTGTGATCGGCCTGTCCGGACCTGAGACTTCCGCAGAGCATCAGTTTGTGCAGAGACACTGTATATGGACTGCCATCTGAACTGTGGTACTGTTTCTTTTCTTTACTATAAGTCTGCTGAATGCCGTTAGTGGGTCACAATTTGGTTCCCCACTGCCTGATTGTGTTGCACATGCTGGAAGCTGCATCCAGCCCTACCGGACCGCCTTCCAAATTGTTCACCTGGCCTGGGCCCTGCCACCTTGGCTCAGCCAGCTTCTCACACCACAGAGAAAACCATCAACAAGAGACCAGCCCGGGGATCAGCCCCCTGCTCATCATCATGAACAGGAATAACACCTCAGTGATTCGTGTGGGCCCTGCTTCTCCTGGCAAACCAGCAAGACATCCTAAAGTCTCCATTTCATCCATCCTGTGTCCTGTACTGGGTAGTGTGAGTAAACACCAGAGTAGCTCCCTGCAACAACAGCTCAATCAAAGTGTGTCATCTGATTTAGTTTTGCTTGACTATCACAAACTGGGCCCTCTGGCTCCAGATTACAAATTGTGGGTTACTATGCATGGCTATTTCTTTCCACCTATAGGGCCCCAACTAGCTGCAATGCCAGCCTACCCCGGGCACCGCATCAGGCTAGCCTACCTGACCAACTGGGTACCCAGAGTGTGTGTGACTGTGTTGAGGGACTCTAAAATGCATGCCTTGTAGCCTGATTGAATCAGTACTTAAACCAATCAACCTGATTACGCCCCTTCCTTGTTCATTCCCCCTGAATAAATCAGATCTGAATCTTTTTGCACTTAAACTGTTTGTGGTGCATCTCTGTACTAATAGCACTGGATTTCTATTGCTTGCTGTGTCTAACCTTATTTTACAGGGGGTCTCCAGGGCCAAGCTTGTGGAACCAGCCCTGGTGGTAAGTGCAACAAGTGTGGTGGTACACCTGCTGTTTAGGGGTTGTGGTAATTGTGTGTTCAGAACATTGTTTAGGCCACTAGAGGGTAAAGAAGGGGGTAACAGTGTCCTGGAGGGCTGTACCCAGGTCAGCTACGCTAACACCAACCCTGTCCTCTGGGTGGAGGCACCCATTTTCAGTATCCAGGCCCCTCAACCTGCACTTGGTCAAGCAGGCAGGGGTAGTAGCCCTTGGGGTAGCACCACCTAGGGGTTACACACACGGGGTGATATTCGGGGAGACTCTCACAGTGCTCAGGGTGGATATGGAAGTTCAGCAAAGGTGGTCCTTGATCCAGGAGCTACATTATTACAGGGTGTGCCTACAGGTGTGTGCTAACAGATTACTGCTGTAATCTTCTGATTCAAATTGTCTTTTGCAAGGTATATCTTCTGTTACTGCTTTATTTTTTTCTGTAGCAAAGTGTTTCTTACAGGGTATATCTTCTGTGAAATTATTACAGGTGGTGCATTACAGGTTTTACAGTTTTATCTATCATTAAGATAAGCTTTCAGGGCTACTGCATTTGTTACTGGCTGATTGTTTCTGCTCTTACCTTGTTTCTTTTGTCCGTGGTTCTTCTTTTTCGTCAGGGGAAGGGCCCAGCCACCAACCCCCATCCCCAACCACCCCACACTACACTCCTTGTATAGGGTAGCACAGTTGTGACATTTCCTGTGGCAAGGCAGGAAGGGGCAGATCAGAGGGGTATCCACACAGTGACCTCATTTACAGGGGCACTGATAATTTAACTTGTTATAACAAGTTATACAAAAACAAACAAACAAAACACAAAATCAAACTTTTGCTTTCTTTTCTTCCTTCTAATTACTCTGACCAGGTTATAAACCCAGCAACTTATCTGAAATGGATATCATTAACTGCAGGTACTGCAGAAAACTTTTCAGAAGGGCAGTTTTACAGGATTTAGAACACTGTCCTACATGCTGGGCCACTGGAGATCTACGGGCTCAGCTCCAGGCAGCATGGGCAGAGATTGCATACCTCAAATTACATATTCAAGAGGAAATATATTATAAGAACCACCCGCCATTTCCTCAACATCCAACAGAAGCACCTCGACTGCAGAGGGTAGTTGGTCTGGGAGGTTAGCAGGTGGTTAGGAGGGGCAAATCAGGTGGCAAATCACTTAGTATTCTCCAACATATTACCTCCACAAACCATATAAAAACCATAAACAGGTATCTGCCTCCCTCTCCAAAATCAAACAAAGGGGCAGAGGACACTGCAGCACAGGAGCTAGCACAACAAAACTCGCCCAAAACAGGAACCAAAACAAAAAAAAGCAAAAAGGAAATCCAAAACACTTCTGATCATAGGAGACTCCATGATTTGGAGAGTTAATACCTACCTCCAGCCAGGGGTTATGGTCAGATGTCTCCCAGGTACTTCAGCGTGGAGAGACACTGACCGTATTGCTAAAATTGGTCAGGAAGAAGGAGAAAACATGGACATCCTGGTACACATAGGGACTAACGATCTCGCCAGCCGGTCAGTTGTGGAGACCAAGGAACACCTGACCAGGCTGGGTGACAAACTATCATCCATTTCGTCTGGCATCTCCTTCTCTGAGATCCTGCTAGTCTGGGAGAGGGGGGCAGGTGGACGTAAGGTCAGAGAAGGGGAGATAGAGGAGCTAAACATGTGGCTCAAGAGCTGGTGCCAGGAAAAAGGACACAAATTTGTAGGGAACTGGCAACAGTTTTGGGAGCGAAAGTTCTTTAAATTTGATGGATTGCATCTGACTAAGGAGGAAATCAGTGCATTGGGGCAGAAGTTTGACATCTTTGCAGAATATTTAAACTAGCAAATGGTGAGAGGGTTGCAGCACCCCATACGTCGAATGGGAAGAACACCCCTCCCTCTTCAGCTAGTGGTCAAACAGGAGTTCAGCATGTTTGTAGTTCATTTGCATCACCAGGTAAGGAAAAAGGTCTGGCTCCCCATACGACACATAGGGAAACACCAGACCTTGCCCAACAACTAACACACTGAAATTTGGCCAATGGAAAATCACGTACACAAATGCTCGCAGTCTGGGAAACAAGATCCCAGACCTGCAGGCAATAATGACAGAGGCTAAACTGGACATAGTAGCAATTAGCGAGACATGGTTTACCAGTAACCACACTTGGGAGTCTTCAGTACCTGGCTATAGAAACATAGAATTTGATGGCAGATAAGGACCGCTTGGCCCACCTAGTCTGCTGATTTCCCTACCTAACGGATAAGCTGCAGATCCTAGTTAACCAACAGTCTACTTCCTCCTACCCCCCACTAGAATGGCCTTATGTCTGCCCCATGCATTCTTGAAATTCCCCCACTGTTTTTGTCTCTATAACCTCCTCAGAAAGGCTGTTCCATGTATCCACAACCCTCTCTGTGAAGAAATACTTCCTCACATTACTTCTGGGCCTTCCCTCCTCTATCTTCAAATTGTGCCCCCTTGTTTTTGCACATCTCTTTTTCTGAAAGATGCTACCCTCTTGGGCTTTGTTGATTCCTTTGAGGTATTTGAAAGTTTCTATCATGTCCCCCCCTTTTCTCGAGGCTATACATCTTTAGTTCCTTTAGTCTTTCTTCATATGTCTTCTGACGCAGACCCTGCATCATTTTGGTTGCCCTCCTCTGGACAGCCTCCACCTTGTCTGTGTCTTTGCAGAGATTGGGCCTCCAGAACTGTACACAGTACTCCAGATGTGATCTTACCAACTGTCTGTACAGAGGGCCAACAACTTCCTGTTTTCTACTGGTGATGCCTCTCCCTATGCATCCCAGCATCCCCCAGCCTTCCTTACTGCCTTCTCACATTGCTGGCCCACCTTTAGGTTATCTGATATGACTACCCCCAGGTCCCTTTCCATTTTTGTTGTTGTCAGTATCTCAGCCCCCATTGTGAACTCTTCCCTTGGGTTTTTGTTTCCCAGGTGCATTACTTTGCACTTCTTTGCATTGAATCTAAGCTGCCATACATTTGACCATTCCTCCAACCTTGCCAAGTCCCTTTTCGTCCTTTCCACCCCCCTTGTGTATCAACCCTGTTGCAGATCTTTCTGTCATCTGCAACGAGACATACTTTCCCTTCCAGTCCCTCTGCAATGTCACTTATAAATGTACTGTTCAGAAGAGATTGAGGTGCAAAAATGGGGGGGGGGGGGAACTTGCTCTGTATGTCAATGAGAATATCAAAGTTACAGAAATTCAGAACACACATAAGGAGCCAGAAGAACTGTGGGTCACCCTGGAAATAGGAAATGGGACAGCCATACGAACTGGGGTTGTCTACAGGCCTCCAGACCAGGGGAAGGACATAAACACATTGCTGTTAGAAGATATACAAAACATGACAGCTAAAGGGGAGGTTCTGATAATGGGAGACTTCAACATGCCAGATACAGATTGGTCAATACCAGCAGGAACATCTGCCAGAATTAGACACATGATGGATTCCCTGCAGGGGGAGGGCCTCAAACAACTGGTACAACAACCCACAAGAGACAGGGCTATCCTAGGTCTAGTACTGACTAACAGGGAAAGGATCACAGATCTTCAGGTAGAAGGTCACCTGGGGGCCAGTGACTATCACATGGTATGGTTCAGTTTGGCCACTAGAACTAAATCATCCCATTCCAATGCAAAACTATGGGACTTCAGAGGAGCTGACTTTGATAAGATGGCCAACAGAGATAAGCTAGCCCTGGCAAAAAGAAATACAGGTGAGGGGGTACAGGCAAAGTGGGCAAGCATTAAGGATGCAATACTTAAAGCAACATCCCATTGTGTTAGAGAGAAAAGGAAGTGCAAAAGAATAAGGAAACCACTTTGGTTCTCAAAAACAGTAGCAGAAAATGTTAGAGCCAAAAGGCTGGCTTTCAGGAAATATAAGGGAACGCAGCAGGATGAAGATAGGGAGGCATTCCAAACTTCCCTAAGGGAAGTAGGGAAGGCAGTAAGGCAGGCAACGGCCTAAACTGAGGAAACACTAGCACAAACAGTATAAGAAGGTGACAAGACTTTCTGTAGATACATTAGTGAAAGGAGAAAGTCCAGAGTGGGTATTGCTAAGCTCAAAGGGGATAAGGGGGCGTGTGAGGAGGAGGACCATGTAAAAGTATATATCCTAAATAGATATTTCTGTTCAGTATTTACTGAAGAGAAGGTAGGACAGGGCACACAGCTCGGCACCATGGACACAAGGGGAAGGGAGGTGTGCACTAGTCCCTTCACAAAAGAAAGGGTCCTACAAGAGCTCGATAAGCTCAGGGTGAACAAGGCAATGGGACCTGATGGCATACATCCTAGGGTAATAAAGGAGCTAAGGGTGGAACTAGCAGAGCCATTATCAGAACTGTTTAGTGAGTCTGTGATCACAGGAGAGGCCCCAGAAGACTGGAGAAGGGCTCATGTGATCCCACTCCATAAGAGTGGTAGCAGGGAGGAGGCAGGGAACTACAGACCAGTCAGTCTTACCTCAGTAGTGGGCAAGATTATGGAGGCACTCCTTAAGGAAAGGATAGTGCAACACCTGGAATCCATAGGAGCACAAGATCCAAGACAGCAAGGGTTTACAAAATGAAGGTCCTGTCAAACTAATCTCATAGATTTCTTTGACTGGGTAACCACAGTGGTGGACCAAGGGGGAGCAGTTGATGTCACCTACCTTGACTTCAGCAAAGCTTTCAATACTGTTCCACATAGAAGATTGATTAATAAGCTGGGTAGGCTCAGGGTGGGTCAGAAGTTGGTCAACTGGACAGCAAACTGGTTGACAGGCAGAAAACAAAGCGTGGTGGTAAACGGTATACAGTCAGAAGAGATGCAAGTCACAAGTGGGGTACCTCAGGGATCAATCCTGCGGCCAGTCCTCTTCAATATCTTCATCAGTGACATTGCAGATAGACTGGAGGGTAAGGTTTGTCTGTTTGCAAATGACATCAAGATCTGCAACAGAGTAGATGATCCAGATGGGGTGGGCAGAATGAGAAAAGATCTGGATAAACTGGCAAAATGGTCAGAAAAGTGGCAACTGGAGTTTAATGCAGAGAAGTGCAAGATCATGCACATAGGGAAGAGAAACCCTGAAGCCACCTATAGGCTGGGAGGAGAGTTGCTGGAAGTCACAAGGGAAGAAAGAGACTTGAGCATCATCATCACTGATTACCTGAAATCATCCAAGCAGATCACTAAAGCAGTAAGTAAGGCTAGAGGGATGTTGGGGTGTATTAGTAGGGGTATCACAAGTCAGAAGATGGAGGTAATAATCCCTCTTTACATGACACTGGTTAGGCCCCATCTGGAGTACTGCATGCAGTACTGGAGGCCGAACCTTCACAAGAACATTAGCCAAATTGAGGCAGTCCAGAGAAGGGCAACTAAAATGGTGTAGGGACTGCATCAGAAAACATATGAGGACAGATTAACGGGGCTCAATATGTATACCCTAGAGCAAAGGAGGGAGAGAGGTGTTACGATTGAAACATTCAAACACCTTAAGGGCATTAACAAGGTGAAAGAGTCTAACATGTTTCAATATAAAAAAAAATAGCAGGACAAGAGGACACAGCATGAGATTAGAGGGAGGCCAATTAAGGGGTAATGTGAGGAAGTTCTTTTCCACAGAAAGGGTGGTGGATGCATGGAACGGCCTACCTCAGGAAGTGGTGGATATGAATACAGTGCAGGGCTTCAAACAAGCATGGGATAGGCATTAGGGAGCAATACAGATGAGTATAAATAGATAGGTCATTGACAGAGCAAAGGCCGATGACACATTCATAAGGTAGAAAAAGAAATGGGCAGACTGAATGGGCCTTGCGGTCCTTATCTGCTGTCAACTTCCATGTTTCTATGTTTCTAATCTAGGTTGTCACCGCAACCTGCCTTAAACAGAGAGGCAAGAAAAATAAGACAAGCAAATCGCTAGGCTTTACTGGGGAGTTGGGCAAAGCAGTGAGAGAGAAAAAAGGGTTTCACTCAAAAGGTACTGAAAAACCTAGATGGAAGAGAAAAGGACTGGGTATTTACATAAGCTAAAATCAACAAGAAGGGTGGTAAGGCAGGCCAAAGACAGGATAGAACTGGAAATAACTGAGGGGGTCAAGGAAGGTAATATGACCTTCTTTCGATATATCCATGAGAAAAGATTAACAAAGAAAAGCATAGTGACACAGAAGAATAATAAAGGGGCAGAATGGGTGGAAAAAATAGAGAAAAGGTGAAATGCATGCTTTTGCTCAGTCTTCACAAAGGAGAAGGATGGCCCAGTTCCACAGGGGAGGAGAGGGATGGGGGGCAGTGAGGATGAATGAAGACGAAATTATGGAAACAGAGTCCTAAAAGGGCTCAAAGCCCTTAATGTGGACTAGTTCTCAGGGTGCTGAGAGTACTGTTCTTATAGTTCCCCTGGCTGGTATATTTAACTGCTCTTTGGACACAGGTATGGTGCTGTGCAGCTGGAGTACAGCTGATGAGGTGCCCTTGCCCAAAAGCATGGACCTGCAGACCAGTCACCTTGACCCCGCCTTGCAGTCCACCCCCTGTGGAGATGGTCAACTACTGCCCTTAAAAAAGAGGTTGTCCCTGGAAGGACCCTTTAAAGGGGTTGTCCTTGGAAGGATGCCATACGGTGCTTGATCTGTCAGGAGTGATGGCTATGTGTGCGACTGGATCAGAGGAAGAAGCTTTGTCCTATAACAGGGCCATTGCCTCAGCCTTCAATGCAGCTGCACCAGTCCATATACAACACAGGACTTCATGCCTGACATCCCTGTGGTTTGATGGGGAGTTCGGGGAGTTGAAGTCTAAGGGTCAGAAGTTGGAGTGTTGTTGGAGGAGGTCACAGACTGGGGAGGACAGACTGAATTTGAGGACTCACTACGGTGAGTAACAAGAAGCAATTTCTCATAAGAAGGCAGTATTCTTGTTCAGGGAAATTGTGACAGGAGAAACCAACTAGCTCAGCTCTTCTGGATGGTAGACAGGCTACTCCATCCGGTCTGTCTGCAGCCAGTGAGATCAAATTCATCTGCATGGTGTGAAGAGTTTGTTCAGTTTTTCACTGTCAGGGTGTCCACAGTTTGGTCTGGGATTTCCCCAACCAGGTTGTCGTGGCCAGGCATGGCTGAGCTGGTAGCGGACAGGGGCTGTCCATCAGTTTGGGAAGAGTTTAGACTGATTTTGGTAGAGGAGTCTGTGGGTCATCTCAGAGCTGCGGCCAGACTTTTGTGAAGTGGACCTGGGCTGGACACACTTTGTGTTGAGATGTGTAGGGTTTCTGGGTCCAGTGTTCAATTAACTAGTCCAGTGTTCCCTTTCTGAGGGTGGGGGTTCCCAAGTGTGTAGTGAAATACGTTGATTAGGTCACTCCTTAAGGAATCATCTTTGGACCCCAACTGTTTGGAGAATTATAGACCAGTCTCTAACCTCCGCTTTTAGGGGAAGGTTATTGAGATGGTGGTGCTGCAGCTTGAGGAACATCTCACAGCTTTTGACATCCATGAACCTCTCCAGTCTGGGTTTAAGTCAAAGCTCAGCACTGAGACTTCATTGTTCAGGGTGGACAATGACCTTCTTGGGGCAAAGGATAAAGGAGAGTGTTCAGTTCTTGTTATCCTTCATCTCTCTCTACAGTTTTTGACATCGTAGACCATGGATTATTGTTGAATAATCTCAGTTAGCATTGTGGACTTGCTGGAACTGTCATCTGCTGATTTGAATCCCTCCACAGGGATAGGATGCAGAGAGTGGTGATGGGCAAGTTCTCCTCACTCCCAAAGTCCCTACCCTGTGTTATGCCCCAGTGATCGATCCCCTCACCAATGTTGTTCATAGTGTACATGCTGTCCCTTACAGGGATCACTAGCTGGTACAATTTGGGTTTTCATTGCTATGCCAGTGATACTCAGGTGTACCTGTCTTTTGCACCCAGGATGCTGGAAGCATTCATAGTGCTAAATCTGTGCTTGACCAAGATTCAGGACTGCATGTCAGCAAGCTGGCTAAAACAACCCTGACAAGGTGGAGGTACTGGGATTAAGCCTGGTCGACAATTGGCTGCGGAGGCTACCCAGGATATAGCGGTCTTAGTGCTTCATTCCTGTACTTTGATGGCCTCTGCTAAGATGAAGAATCATGATGAATCTGGGGGTCATTCTGGATGAGAAGCTGACATTTGAGGCTCAGGTGTTGAATGCAGTTCAGAGTAGCTTCTATCATCTCTACAACACTGACCAGATCAAAGCCTGCCTTTATTTATTTATTTATTTATTTATGTATGTATGTATGTCTTTGGTAACCAGGTAAGTGCACTGATCCATTGGAACATTTTAATACATGACCCGAGCCACAGATGTGGCTACAAAATAACATAATCAACAGGGACGATGTACAAAATTAGCAATAGTACAGAGTAATACATATAATACAATATATACCATATAATACAAGATTTGGTAACGTTACTCCAAACAAGGTAATTAACACATGATGGAGACAAAGCAGGTCTGCAAGCATAGTTTCAGTATTGAAGTTTCCCCCTGAAGACTTGCCCTTACTGGTACATGTCTTTGTCACATCCAGGCTTGACTAATAGAAAATGAGGAAAAGTATTCCAGCTCTTTGATTGGCTAAGAGACTTGTCTAGGTGGGCATTTATGAAACAATGCCCACCTAAAACAACTCCCTCTGCCAACCGGACTTACTACTAAAAAAATCATTGGGCACACAGAATTTAAAAAATTGCTGACCGCCATTTTTTTTCACTTACCAAGTGAGCTAATCAACTGACAACCACCTGTCTCACTTTTTATCGATCAAAATGAACCACATAAAGTAACAGCTGACTATTATTTACTTTCAGGTCCCCTCTCAGCTGCCAGAATGCTCTCTGCAGTGCCACAAGCCAGTGGCACATATCTACCACATCCTCTGGCCACTCAACTGCTCTCTCGTGACCTGCAACCCAGCAACGCATATCGATCTGTGGGATGATAGTTTTGTAGTTTAACATTGTTCTCATTAGCGCTTCAGCCTCTCAGTGTTACAGCCTCATGTTCGCGTTTCCCCTGCTCAGCCCTGGCACCCTCCCCCTGACCACACTCACTCTACAAAGGAAGCAAGTCGATTAATACATTTTCATAATACTAGGAAGGGGCATTATAAATGATGATCCACAATAGCGCCCTCTACTGTCAGATGCAGCAGTAGAAGGACTATTTTACATAAATGTCATTAGCTTTTTATTAACATTCAACACTTTTTAAATACATTTTTACAGATCTTATTTAAAATTTAACACAAATTCCATTTTCTAAGTGCAATAATACTCTCCAGGGTAGGTGGTATAGGCTATACCCACCCTTCCATGAGCTATAAGTCCCTCTGCCTTATGTCCCAGGGGGGCAGGTATAACCCAGTACTTCCCACTCTGGAGAGTATAATTGTTTGCTTATAATGGTTTGTATCTCAGGGTGAGTGGAGATGTCCTATGGTGCCTACAGCTGGTGCAGAATGCTGCAACCAGGTTATTGACTGGCTTTCCCAGGTCCTGTCACATAACTCCAGTTTTGTGCAAACTGCACTGGCTGCACATCACCATCAAGATCGGCCTTCTGACCTACAAGACTCTATATGGAGTGGGTCCTAACTACCTGAGAAACTTTCTGACTCCTTATCAGACCTCTCGCCCTGTCCACTATTCTGAGGCGGGCCTCCTTCCCATTCCAAGGGCCAGGCTTAAACCTTCTGGTGATTCAGTGTTCGTAATTACAGGACCTGTCCTGTGGAACAGGCTCCCTCTATTTCTACAGGAGGATCCCTTGGTGGAGGTCTTTAAGAGGGGCCTAAAGTCCTTTTTATTTCAGGAGGCTTTTAGCTTGGTGTAAGCCTCTGAAGCAATGTTGCCAAATTATATTAGTTTATTTCATGCATAGCACATTTTTGCACAAATTTATCCTGAATAGTTTTAATGGTTATTTAATTTGTAGTCCGTTTGTTTTGTTACAGAGCACTCTGAACCCCAGGGAATGGGTGCTTGACAATACATTTTTACTTACTTACATAATTGTTGGCACGCTGATGGAAACAATTCTAAAGGAAAGGTTGGTCGAGGCAGATATTCAACAGTATGACAGATAGCAGGGGTTCATGACAGAGACATCGTGCCAAACAAATTTGATCAGCTACTTAAACTGGGTCACAAGGGCTATGGACAGGAGTGAGGCGGTAGATATGTGCTATACCTGGATTTTGGTAAGGTCTTTGACAATAAGAGACTGATCAAAAATCTGACAGACAGTGTAGAAGGGGAGAAATTGACCAGATGGGTGGCAAACTGGCTGGGGAAGAACTGAACGAGTGGTGGCGGTGGGGACACTTGGGGATTAGGAGAGTTAGCAGTGGGGTCCACAGGAGTATCTGCTTGGACTGGTCCTGTTCTCAGCAACAACACTGGGGACAACATCAAAGGCAAAATATGTCACTGCATGGATGACAACAAGCTTTGTGGGAGGGTGGATACTGAGGAAGGCATCAGAGACCCGAGAAAAGACCTGGTGAGGTTGGAGGTGGTCCGGTATCTAGCAATAGGGTTTCAATGCAAAGAAATGTAATGCACAGAGGTTGCAAAAACTCCAGAGCCAAGTATGGATTTGGAAATGTGACAGAGTCTCAAAGGAGGAGCAGGATCTGGGGATAGCGATGACAAGCAACAGAAAGTATTCAATGCAATGCAAAGAGGCAGCAGGGAAGGTGAACAGGATGCTGGTAGCATTTTGAGGGTGTTCACCAGCAGGAGGAAGGAGGTAATTCTGTACCTATACAAATCTATAGTGAGCGCACATCTGGTGTACTGTGTACAACACTGGAGCCCATACCTCAAAAAGGCTGTAGATTTGCTTGTGGCAGTGCAGAGATGGCTCCCAAGAAGATCCAAGGGCAAAAGGGCATCACATATGAAAAGGGAAAGGGAACATTGTTTAACCAGGAGTAGCACACTAAGCCGAAGCTGGTTTCCAGATGCGACCTGGGAGTACAAGGAAGTTAAGTGTCTTGCTCAGAATCACACAGCATGCACATAGGCAGCTGTGGGATTCAAACCCAGGTCTCCAGATCTGCAGCTCAGAGCCTCAACCCACAGTGCTCTACTGCCTCCAAAAAGAGATCAGTGAACCTGAGGATGTACTCACTTGAAGAGAAGAGAGAGAGGGGACATGATGGAGGCTTTCAAATACCTCAAAGGTAGAAACAAGGTCCACCTTGGGGATCTTTTTAACATCAGTGAAAACAGGAACACCAGAGGGCACGACTACAACCTGGGGGTACAAGAAGGATGCCAGGAGGCACTTCTTCACAGAGTAAGCAGTGACAGGATGTAATGTAGTACTAGAGGCATAGTCAACAGCAGAACAGCTGGGGGTTTTAAAAGGTAGTGGGATCAAGTGGAAGGTTAGAATAACAGGGCAAGGAGGGCAGAGTAACATGCAACAAGAATGGATAAACTCTGCAAGGAGCAGACCTGACAGACCATTTCAGCCTACTTCTGCTGGCATTTAAGTACATTCATATAACGGCTGCATCCAACTGCTTAAGGACATGGAACGCTCTACACAAGTACACTGTGGCTACAGAGCAATTATTGTTTCTTTGCACCAGCTGAACTTCCTTTGTTTTGTAACTCCTGTGTAAATTAAGGTAACTGAACAGTTTCCAGAACCAAAATAGTCAAGAGGATATCTGTGAGAAACAGATAGGTACATATAACCTAAGCTGGGAAGGAGAGGCGCAGTAAATGGGGAGGAGTACGAGAGAACAACTATAGAAAGGTAGAATGTCATGATGAGTGCTAGTCTAGAGACAACCGAGTGCAGTTCTCCCAGCCCTTGGGCTGGGCAGGGGATACTTGCTGGGCCTATTGCAGCGTCAGGGCTCCTAGTCACAGGTGCAGTACAGGTACACTGCCAGACGTAGTATTCAGAGAACCAAAAATATGGCTACCTAGAGTAAAACCTGCCAGTGAATCAGCAGAGAAGAGATACCGCACACTTTACAGTATTGTAGTCATGAGAACTGAATACTCACCAAATGACAAATTATAGGTTTCTGTTTCACCATGCCAAGAAAGAAAATGTCAGGAGTTTTCAGGCTGTATAAAAGCAAAACACGAAGAAAACTGTAAGTTATTGGGGATTTCATGAACTGCGTACAAGAGTTCAGCATATACTGCAGCTACAATGCAGCTTAATTTGCACTAATGAGTACCCACTTGAGAATTAAACATTTTCCACTACATCCTCTATGTTAATTAGGCACTGTAGCCACAGTGAGACACCCTCTAATGAGAAGCTAAGGTCCAGCCCACAGTAATGCACACGTTACTGACCAGACATCAATTTCACTGCAGACTTCTCTAAAGAAAATGATCCTGCAGGCACCAAGAATGGCTGTATTTGGGGGGAGGGGGGTGTTGGCTTTATGCCATAACTGTTCTCATAACCTTCTTTCCAGCTCTGCCTCCTTGGAGAAGGCTCTCAAGTGTACTATTACAAGACTGTTTTGCTATCTTAGTGACTTTAAAGTGATTTATGGAAGGTTGCCATAGCAAATGGGAGTAGTAACCTATAGGAGTTGTGAATCAGTCTCCTACCATTCAAACTGCCAAAAAGTGCTGTTTTCCATGAAAAAAAAAATTATTTTATTTCTGTACTCTGCCTCATTTGCATAACCCTGCCCTTTTTATGTTTGCTTGCACGCATGTGGAAGAAACATTATGCAGCAGCTTAGGAGAGAAACGGGTTGTGGAGGTGCAGCAGTGTGGCAGCCAATGCCAGCACTGCATTTGTGGGCTTGGCGGTGTGCACCCAATGCAGGCCCAGTGTCCTGATGACACTGGTTCTGCAGAAGTGCCACCAACATGAAACGATTTGGTCACTGCAATGAAGGGCCACCTCGTCATTGTAGCGTCTCCAATTCCGCTGCAATGAGGGAGTGACCCATCACTGCAGGGCGGTACCTTGCCTGGTGTAACATTACCAGGAACATGGCACCTCAGAGCCCCATTAAAACGCCAATGGGGGTGCCCAATCCCTGTGTTGGCATGCCCCCAACCCACTTCATTTGCTGACAGGGGAGCCCATTTCCCATCAGCATAATCTCCCCTACCCCCAATTTCTGTTGTGTGCCAAGGGTGCCCAATTCCCTCGGCATCCTCGCCCCCCAAACAGTCTTTCTTACCAACAGGGGCCCAACTCCCCATCGCTTAGTCCCCCTTCCCAGTTCAATCTGCCGACAGGGGAGCCCACTCCTCATCGGCAAAATGTCCCCACCCCAATTCTTGTTGTGTGCTGAGGGCTGCCAATCCCTCAGCATCATATGCGCCCCCACCCATTTCTAAAGCCGACGGGGCCCAATCACTGTCGGCTTTGGTCCCCCTCCCCACAAATGCAGGTGGCACATGGAAGCCCACCCCAGTGTACCAAACACACCTGAGAAAGAAGAAAACCGACCCGCATTGTCTTTTGTTTTGTTTTTTGTACTTGTAAAATGAGAAAATGGTCCCTCGACATGTCTGATGCCCTTCCCCCAACCCACACCCACCCTCTGCATACCCCACCTCCTCACACCCCCCCACCCCATACTTACCTCCAGAGTCCAGCGCAACATTCTTGGGTAGACTGGGAAGACATCTGCACTCTTCAAAGCCGACCGCAATCTGAAGAAATGCCGGTAAGCTACTGTATATAATGACGTAAATAGGGTGTTTTCAACTTTGGTGCATATCTCAAGCATTTTTGGGAATTTTGGCACCACATTTTCAACATGGGGTTATTGGGACCCCTCCTCATAAATTCAGTCACTATCATGGTATTAATCGGTCCCAAAAAGTGATTTTGCTGTCACTGTGCGGAATCACCTTTCGGGACTGATTAATGAAACAACAGTGCCACTGTTCATGAGATGGGCTCTCAAAAAGCCCATTTTGCAAATTTGGTGAAAAAAATCCAAAAAATGACTGTTTACGAGCATGCATTGTGCAGTTTTGATGCACGCTCATAACTTCGCAAATTTGTAATATTCTCACTCCAGATTTCCAACATTGACATTTTTCCACACCTCCTTATGAACAGTACAGCTGTGATTTTACACATTCTGGCCAAAATATGTTTTCGCACTTCCAGTGCAGAATAGCACGGTCACTGTGAGAAATCAATTTTTGGGACAGATTTTAAAAATGACAGTGACACTGTTCATGATCAGAGGTCTTAAAATGCCTATGTTGAAAATTTGGTGACAAAAGTCCATAAAATGACTGTTACAAGTGTGTGTTGTGCAGTTTCTATGCACCTTTGTAACTTTGAAAATCTGCAGTATTTTCATGCCAGATTTTCAGCACTGGCATTTCTTCACACCTCCTTATGAACAGTACAGCTGTCATTTTTCATATCCTGGCCAAAATGTGTTTTCGCACTTCCGGCACAGAATAGCGCAGTCACAGTGGGAAATCAGGGTTTGGGACAGATTAAGAACAAGAGAGTGAGAGAGGAGGAGTGAGCGAGCTCAACAGAGCTCTGTCCAGACTGCTGCAGATTTCTCTGTGGGCAGAAAAAGGTGTCAATGTAGGCAGAAGCCCAATACAAAAGGGCAGCCTGCAGCGCTGAGAGAAACAGAATGAGCGAGTGAGAGAGGAGGCGTAAGCAAGCTCAACGGAGCTCTGTTGGAACTGCTGCGGATTTGTTTGTGAGCAGAAAAGGTGCCAACACAGGGAGGAGCCCAGTACAAAAGGGCATCCTGCAGTGCCGGGAGAAACAAAATGAGCGAGTGAGAGAGGAGGAGCGAGCGAGCTCAACAGAGCTCTGTTGGGACTGCTGCAGATTTCTTTGTGGGCAGAAAAAAGGCGCCAACGCAGACAGGAGCCCAGTACAAAAGGGCAGCCTGCAGTGCTGGGAGAAACAGACTGAGCAAGTGAGAGAGGGGGAGTGAGTGAGCTAAACGGATCTCTGTCAGGACTGTTGCGGATTTCTTTGTGGGCAGAAAAAGGTGCCAACGCAGGCAGACGACCGGTACAAAAGGGCAGTCTGTAGCACTGGGAGAAACAGAACGAGCGAGTGAGACAGGAGGAGTGAGCGAGCTCAACAGAGCTCTGTCAGGACTGCTGCGGATTTGTCTGTGGGCAGAAAAATGTGCCAACACAGGCAGGAGCCCAATACAAAAGGGCAGCCCGCAGCACCGGAAGAAACAAAATGAGTGAGTGAGAGAGGGGGAGTGGGTGAGCTCAACGGAGCTCTGTCAGGACTGCTGCAGATTTCTTTGTGGGCAGAAAAAGGCACCAACGCAGACAGGAGCCCAGTACAAAAGGGCAACCTGCAGCGCCAGGAGAAACAGACTGAGTAAGTGAGAGAGGAGGAGTGAGCGAGCTCAACGGAGCACTGTCGGGACTGCTGCGGATTTCGTTGTGGGCAGAAAAAGGTGCCAACGCAGGCAGGAGCACAATTCAAAATGGCAGCCTGCAGTGCCAGGAGAAGCAGAATAAGCGAGTGAGGGGGGGAAGTGAGCGAGTTCAACGGAGCTCTGTTGGGACTGCTGTGGATTTCTTTGTGAGCAGAAAAAGGCACCAATGCAGGCAGGTGCCCAATACAAAAGGGCAGCCTGCAGTGCCGGGAGAAGCAGAATAAGCGAGTGAGGGGGGAAGTGAGCGAGTTCAACGGAGCTCTCTTGGGACTGCTGTGGATTTCTTTGTGAGCCGAAAAAGGCACTAATGCAGGCAGGTGCCCAATACAAAAGGGCAGCCTGCAGTGCCAGGAGAAACAGAACAAGCGAGTGAGAGAGGGGGAGTGAGTGAGCTCAATGGAGCTCTGTCGGGACTGCTTCAGATTTCTTTGTGGGTAGAAAAAGGCGCCAATGCAGGCAGGCACCCAGTACAAAGGGCAGCCTGCAGCACCGGGAGAAACAAAATGAGTGAGTGCGAGAAGGGGAGTGAGCGAGCTCAATGGAGCTCTGTCGGGACTGCTGCAGATTTCTTTGAGGGCAGAAAAAGGCACCAACGCAGGCAGGAGCTCAGTACAAAAGGGTAGCCTGCAGCGCCATGAGAAACAGAATGAGCGAGTGAGACGGAGGAGTGAGTGATCTCAACAGAGCTCTGTCGGGACTGCTGAGGATTTCTTTGTGGGCAGAAAAAGGCGCCAACGCAGGCAGGAGCCCAGTACAAAAGGCAGCCTGCAGCGCCGGGAGAAACAAAATAAGCAAGTGAGAGGGGGGAGGGAGTGAGTGAGTGAGCTCAAGGGAGCTCAGTTTGGACTTTAGAGTTGCCCACCCAACCGCCTGGGGTCCTGTGTGGTCCTATATTACAGCAGGGTCTCTGGGGTGGAGACAAAGCAATGATTGGATACTTTTAGGATTGCTGTAATAATACAGATTTGGTTGTTGGGTTTATTTTTCTAACTGAGCTATACTGTTAGGATTGCTGTAATAATGCATATTTATTTGTTCTGTTTATTTCTCTAACTGAAATAGCTTGGACAAAAGGGCAGAAGGGAGGCTAGTAAGGAAGGAGGGGGGTGACTGGAGGAGAGAAGGCTATGGGAAGGGGAAGGATGGGAGGGGCATCACTATCAGGGTAGAAGGGAATGGGGGCTCTAAATCGACAACATCGGGAATAGGAGAGGGGTTGGAAATCAGGAGGGGAGGTCGACATGGGAAGTCCAGTAGGAAGTAGTCAGGCTGGAATGGGTTCAAGCTGGATGGGAGGAATAAGGCAGAGAAAAGGGGTGAGGCAGAAGTAGGTGGTGCAGATAAAGAAGTCACAGAGGGTGCAGCTGGTGGGGATAAGGGGCAGGGAAGAACGAATACTGGGGTGATGGAAGGGTATTAGAAGGAAAGGGGGTAAGGACGGGGGGGGTACTGGCCCTGAGGATTCTATACTGAAAGGGAGGAGATGGGTGGAAGGGGGGAAGGCACAGCCAGATTTGGGTTGAAGCCATACCCGGGTTGACTGCAGGAGGGGCAGGGCAGGCACTGCTCAAATGTGCAGTGAGGGGGAGGAAGAAATCTCATTTAGTGTTGCATGTGGGTACAAATGATTCAGCAGGGGAGACTGTGGAAGTAGTAAAGGTGAGGTTCTAGAGGTTGGGCAGGCAGTGTGAGGGGGTGGCATTCTTGGAGGTATTCCCGCTACCATGTGCAAGCATGGGGAGGAAGGGTAGGATTGAGGAGTTCAACAAGCGGCTGAGGGATTGGTGCCACACCAAAAATTATGGGTTAGTGACTAACTGGGGTAGGGTCTGGGGTAGTGACTTGTACGCGGGGGACAGGCTACACTTGAGCAGAGAGGAGAGTATTAAAGGTGGGATTAGAGGGGTATATCTCTACTAAGGTGGATTTAAACTAGTGGGGGGGGTGGCCAAAAGACTGAGGTTGGTAAAAAGGTCCGGACAGGGGAGCCTAATGAGCTCACCCCCCTAGATATAGGTAAAGGCGGAGGCGTACTAACCCTGGGAGAGGGCAGGCAGAGTGGTCTGAGTGTAATACAGAAGGCACCACCACCCAGTAAGAATAATGAGGAGAAAGGGTGCAGACTACTGGGAGGAGGGACACAGGCCAAGGAGAAGAGTGAGGAGAAGGAGGGGTACGGGTGGAAGGTGGTCTCTCTCAACGCAAGAAGCCTGGGGAACAAAACTGCAGAGCTTCAGGCACTCCTTTCAGAGGGGAAGGTGGACATTGCTGCAGTGACAGAGACTTGGGCCACAGAGTACCATGATTGGGATCTGGCAATCCTGGAATTCAGGATATACAGCAGGGACCAGGGGGTTGGAAGGGGGAAGGTTGCACTCTGTGTGAGGGAAGGGATCAAATGCATAAGGGACGAGGGAGAAGAGGAGAGGAGAGGACAGAGGTGCTTTGGGTGCAGCTGCTGGACTCCAAGGGCAGAAAGTTGAGGCTGGGAGTGGTGTACAGACCACCAGCCCAATCCAGGGAACTGGATGGGGAGCTGGCAGAGCAGATAAGGAGGGGTGTGTAGAAGGGGGAGTGTGGTGATAGTGGGGGATTTTAACCTACCAGGGGTTGACTGGAGCACCCCGGCCACTAGCAGTACAAGGGAGCAGGTGCTCCTTGATGCATTCCAGTTCAGCCTTCTGACACAATTGATAAGTAGGCCTACAAGGCTTGGTAGCACTCTAGACCTAGTACTGGCAAATGGGGAGGCAGTGAGGGAGGTAAAAGTGGAGGACCCACTAGCGGGTAGCGACCACCATACAGTGTGGCTCTTTCTCACATTGGGCAGGGAGACAGGAGGGAGACAGGAGGCACGGGCACTAAGGTGGTGGACTTTAGTAGGGTGGACTTTGGGAGGATGGGAGCAATACTGCAAGGGGGAGACTCCAGGATATAAGGCTGGGGATGGATGTAGAACAAAAGTGGGGATTCATAAAGACTGGGCTAACTGAGGCCACAGCAGCCTGCATCAGGGTCAGGAGTAAGAAGAGCAGAGCCAAGAAACCATGCTGGCTGAACAAGGAAGTGCTGCAAGGGGTGAGGGTATAGAGGGCTGCATACCAGAAGTACAGGAGAGCAGGGAAGGAAGAGGATAAAGAGGCTTATGGGAGTTGGTCAACGGAGGTGGCCAGGAGGGTGAAAAAAGCTAAGGCCTCCAGGGAATTAAGGTCCGCACAGGGCATAAAGGGAGGGGAAAATGACTTTTTTAGGTATGTCAGGGAAAAGAGGAAGTGCAAGGAACATATTGTGAGGATAAAGGGGGGAGCAGATTGGGTGGAAAAGGAGGAGGAGCAAGTGAAAATTCTAAATGAGTACTTCTGCTCCATTTTCACTAAGGAGAGGAATGGTCCACTACCAGCATGGGCTGGGGGGTGGGGAAATGGGGGAGGAGGTGACGGACAAAGTGATCACAGGGAGTAGGGTGCTAGAGGGGCTGAGGGCAGTAAGGGTGGACAAGGCACCAGGTCCCGATGGCATCCACCCAGGCTCTGAGGGAGATGGCGGAGCTGTTGGCTGAGCCACTGGCAGATCTGTTCAACACTTCACTGGAAACGGGGTGTGTGCCCCAGGACTTCAGGGTGGCCCATGTGGTGCCCATACACAGAGTGGTTCTAGGGAGGAGCCAGGAAATTATCGGATGGTCAGTCTCACGTCTATAGTGGGTAAGCTTACGGAGGCGATACTGAAGCAGAGGCTGGTGACATTCCTAGAGAGTAATGGCCTCAAAGATGGCCAGCAACATGGATTCATCTCAGGGAGGTCTTGTCAAACCAACCTAATAGAGTATTATGACTGGGTGACAAGGGAGTTGGACAGGAGCCATGGGGTACATGTCCTGTACTTGGACTTCAGTAAGGCTTTTGATACAGTGCCTCATGGGAGACTGGGGGGGAAGCTGACAGCAGTGCGGGTGGGAAAAAAGCTGATTAAATGGACAGAGAACTGGTTACAGGGGAGGGTGCAGAGGGTGGTGGGGGGGGAGCTTGCGGCTCTTAGAGCGGTGACAAGCAGGGCGCTGCAGGGGTCAGTGCTGGGCCCAGTGCCATTTGGGCTCTTTATCTCCAATATAGCACACGGAGTGGGGAGCAGGGTTAGTCTGTTCACAGATAATACCAAATTGGGGGCAGTGGTGGACAAAGAGGACAGATGGGAAAAACTGCAGGGGGACCTAACCAAACTAGAGACATAGTCAGTGGAGTGGCAGCTAGGATTCAATGCAAAGAAGTGTAAGGTGATGCACTTTGGGGCTAAGAACCAAAAGAGCAACTATTTTTGGGGGGTTGAGGTTGGGGATCACAGAGGAGGAGGAGGAGGAGAAGGACCTAGGAGTGTTGGTAACTGGGAGCATGAACAATTCAGCCCAGTGCAGGAGAGCAGCAGCAAAGGCAAACAGGATGCTGGGGTGTATCTCAAGGGGGTTCTCATCCAGACACAGGGATGTGATCCTATCTCTCTACAGATCATTGGTCAGACCACACCTGGAGTACTGTGTGCAATACTGGAGGCCATACCTGAGGAGAGATATAAAGTTACTGGAGGGGGTGCAAAGGAGGGCAACAAAAATGTTAAAGAGAATGGAAGGAAAGGAATATGAAGTTAGGCTGAAGGAGCTGAACATGTACACACTGGAGGAGGGGTGGGAGTATGATTGAAGCATTTAAATACTCTAGAGGGGTAAATAAACCTAGCACTAATGGGGTGTTTAAACTGAGGAGTGGAAGAGAGATGAGGGGGCACGGACTAAGGTTGGAAGGCGGATGTTTAAAGAGGGAAATGAGGAGGGCTGGCCCACCAGCACAGTGGTTGGATTTCCGCTTGTGACGCCAGCAACCCGGGTTCAGGAGCGGACCCAAGTCGTCGGAGGGTTGGCCGGGGGGAGAAGGATGGCATGTCCCATGGACGCTCTCCTTCTCTGGGTAGAGGTTGGGGAAGTGCCCGGTGCACTGAGGACTCCTGGTGGAGGCCGGGAGATACTCATGCCACCGGCACTCATCTCATGGGAGGCAGGGCGGACGCTGGTATCATTGCATGTCCCCACCTCCAAGAACACAGGAAAAAGGAGTAGGCGGGTAGAGGCCACTGTCTAAGTGAAGCCCTCCTCGGGGCTTCGATTAGCCGTCATCGCCGCATCCCCCGACTAGTCATTAGTTCCGAGGCGCGGATTGGGGACCGTAGCCATGGCTCCACCCTCCAGGGGTAACTGGGGGATTAAGCAGCAAGAGATGACGGTGTAAGTCCCGGGGGACCATGACCAGGGCTGAAGATTGACAGTGGCCCTGTCAAAGAAAAAAAAAAGAGGGAAATGAGGAGGAACTACTTCACTGAGAGGGTGGTGTCTAGTTGGAATGCGCAGCCAGGGGGTGGTAACATGTAGGACAGTCAATAGCTTTAAGAAGGAGTGGGATAAAGCTAGAGGAAGAGTCAGGGGGGAAGGGGCTGGGAAAAGTGGGGGAGGAACTGAGGGGGAGGAGGCTGGGGCAGCTGCAATCTAGGGTCCTAGATGCACACTCGGGCAGACTTAGATAGACCGATTGGTCTGTTTTGTCAGCAGATTCGTATGTTCATATGCAGGTTCATATGTAAAATCTCAGTGACTCTGTTCATGAGCAGAGGTCCTAAAATGCCTATGTTGAAGATTTGGTGACAAACGTCCATAAAATATCTGTGTTACAAGCGTGCGTTGTGCAGTTTCTACGCACCCTAGTAATTTCACAAATTTATAGTACTTTCATTCCAGATTTTCAACATTGGCATTTTTTCAGACCTTCTTATGAACAGCACAGCTGTCATTTTTCACATCCTGCCCGAAATATGCATTTACACATCTGGCGCAGAATAGCGCGGTTGCTGTGGGAAATCAATGTTTGGTATAGATTAAGAAAATCTTAGTGACAGTGTTCATGAGCAGAGGTCCCAAAATGCCTGTGTTGAAAATTTGGTGAAATAATTCCATTAAATGACTGTGTTACGCGCACGCGTTGCGCAGTTTCCATGTACTCTCGGAAGTTTGAGCATTTTTAATATTTTACTACAGATTTTCAACATTGCCATCTCTTCATACCTCCCTATGAATGGTGCAGCTGTCATTCTTCACATCCTGCCTGATTTGTGTGTTCATAGATCTGGCACACAATGGCACGGTCACTGTGAGAACTCAAAGTTCGGGACACATTGATAAAATCACAGTGCCACTGTTCATGAGAAGAGGTCCCAAATGTTTTCATGAGGTGGGAGTCACAAAAAGACCACGTTGAAAATTTGTAGTGCAAATACCAACAAACGCCCAGGGTGTTAGGGTTTCTAACCATATCGATCCACCCTGTACAGATTTACAGGCATCAGGGGTGTGCCTTTGGATTGCCGACTGTAATGCTCATACTGTTCCACCCCATCCCACAGCCAGTGACAGGCATGAAGGTGTGCCTTGGACTCTTCGGCCCCCAGAGTTCACCCTATTCTCTTATATTGCACCCATTTCAGTGTATGTCCTTATGGAGTGGGGTGATTGTAAAGCCGAACACCCCAAGGCACACCTCAGCACTTGTCGGTGTCTGCAGGATAGGGTGAGGTGAAATGGCATGAACGTTATGGGTGACAACCCAAATGCATACCCCAATGCCTGTCTGTCTCTGCAGGTTGGAGGTGGGGTTGTCATGAAGTTCAATACTTCACTGCCATTCCTACTCTGCATCTATCTAACTCCTGCATTGACAAATGCTTGTTTTCTCAGTGCTGCAACTCATAACCGTAATGTCATGCAAGGGAAACAACGTTTTTAAAGGGACACTGACTTTACATTATTTGCAAGTAGCTATATCTAGCATTATAACGTGTGGAAAATTTCTAATGATTTGATTGGCTGAAAGCAGCTCAGAGCCGTGTAATCATTGACCCATAATTACACTCCTGAACTACTTACAGCCATTGAAGCCCTATAACATAAACATAGAAAAATATCATCACGCTCCCACATTGTGACAGGAGCTGCCACTTCTGACCTGTCATTTCACCAGCAGGCAGTAAAAGTGAAACATCTACACAGAATGACAGATTATCTTTTTGGCCTACCTGCATCACAAAAACATTTTTCCAGAAGCTTTTCTACAGACTACTGTTGTACACACTACCAAAAATGGAGACTGTACTTTGATTAGAGAGACAGAAAATCAGCTATTTACTGTACCCACAATGTTTTATTATGTAAATTAGTATACAGGCTATAATATTTCTGTGGTCACTATAGAAATAGGAGACTACATCTCTCAGTAAAGAAATCTTGTCAGCTAAGTACTGTATGCACAATGCCTTGTTTTGAAAATAAACACATGCAAGCTTATATTGTTGAAGCCACTACAGAAGTAAGAGACTGCACCTCATAGTAAGGAAATTGGAAAAAACAGTATTGTACCCACAATGCCTTGTTACGAACATCTACATATTAGGTGCTATACTGCAGTCTTTACTACCAAAATAAAAGACTGCACCTCTGAGTAAGGAACATTTAAGTCAACTGTATAATTTAACCAGAATTCCTTGTTGTTATATGTAAAACATTGACAGTTCCCCTTGCATGACATCATTGTGGAGACGTGGCTGCACAGAGAAAACTGGAGAGCAACCAGAAGCCATGCACTGGCAAAGCATAAAACAATGATTATGACAGATTTTTTTACAAAACAAATTGCAACTTCAACATCTGAAGCATCGCTTGCAATGGCATATTATGTGAAAAAGGCATTTGGGGAAACTTCCTTAAATCACTTGAAAGATGCATTCTCCAGTCACCTATTTCCCTACAAGAGCCACTATATTATGCAATTCTAATGATACATCATTTATTTTGTGGTACAATCAAATGTATCACAATACTAAGCCATTACAGTTTAACAAAGTTATGTTAGATGACAATTTACCAAATGTTTGGGAAGCCATTTGTTCCGTTCACTAACCTGAATTAAGTGAAATCCCCAAGAACTGGTTTACTGTAAAATCTACTGTGTGGACACCAGCGCTCTCGCTCTCTCTCTCTCTCCAAAAATTGCAGAACACTTAACATTTTCTGAGATAATGAAAGAATGATACTCTATGCCAAAAATACCATCATCATCACCACTCAGGCTTAAAATATCACTAACCACGTGAATTTCCTCCAATATGTGTTTGATACATTGCAACACTGGATGAGCACCTCAATGGCACCAAAAGCATGTGCGTTCCCTGTAATCCAACTCTGCTCAAGGCACTGCACGCTATTGCTTTCTCTGGCTCTCTTTTGAAAGTGGATAACAAACACCTTGAACTTTGGCTTGACTCACAATTATCCTGCAATGCTCACATCATCAAAACGGTCTGAAGCTATAATCAAAACCTGGATCTACTCTACCACAATAGAAGGTGCCTTAATCAGTAAAAATGTTCTCATCCAGACATTCCTACCAGCCCTGGCATATGCATTTGAAGTGGTCAGACCAGCTAACAATACAGAATATCGCAGTTGCCTGTCAGAGACTCACATATAATTGTGTACAGTACAGACAACTGAGCATACTCTCATCAGACATAAGAGGGGGAAACATAAATAGGCTACCCTGGTCTGCAAACGTGTATGCAGTTTACACCCTGCATATCTTAACTACTTATGTATCAGGATTGTTATGCTCTTCCAACTCAGATCCCAGGTCAAAGACCTGCTACAAGTCCCAGAAAGTCATAGGCAATAAGGTCTTCCCAGTGTTGCTCTGACCATCTGGAATGTGATACATGGAACCTTAAACACTTCAAGAAGGCTATGCTTAAAGGGATACTGCCAACCTTTTTTGCCTTGTATCATTTCTAGCTGAAACCCACATTTTATGATTGTTTGCCTTATCTAGAAGTCATTGATGTTGCTGGTTGTTTTATCTGCTTCCTGTGTTAGCAGAGCTGAAATGCATGGTAATGGTGCAATTACGCCCAACCTTGTTTTTTTTCATATCTTTGATCTACTCCTATTGCATACTCCTTAAACATTAGTAACTACTCCAAACAGTGCAGCCACCGATAATGCAATAGTCGCCTCTCCTCCCACTACATCTTGAGTGCCAAACTGTGTTGGGTGCTACCAAGTCCAGGATGTAGTGGGAGTTGATCAAGTAATGTAAACAAACACATTTTTGTGTAGTAACGCCAGTACCTGTATGCTGTTTTTCAATTTTAAAAATAAAATCCAAATCAAACTAGTAGCTACACCAACAATACCTGCAGAGTATGAGCAATCATAAAATATGTTTTCTAAACTTGAAACTATCTGATGCCTAAGGGGGTTGACAGTGTCCCTTTAAGCACCCTACTGCAACATGTACATATTTCTAATCACCTCTCAACTGGCCACTCTTCTTCCACCCCTCCACCTCCTTCTCACACCCAACCCTCCTCATGTCATGCTTCAAACCTCTTTTCCCCTCTCTTCTGATAGATAACATGTACACAGCATTTTGTGAATACACTATAACTAGGGAGCATTATCTCCCATAGGGAAACACGGTTATAATTCGCCGTTATAACCCATGGGTTATAACAGTGAACACAGGCAGGGTTTCCTTCACTCCATGCATGCGCAAGCTGCCGCTCTAAGTACCAGACCCTACACCACCAGTAGCACTCGCGGGCACTATTTTTCTTTTAGTGAGGAGAAGGTGACAGGAACAGGAGACCAGTATGTGGAAACTGAGGATGACAGTGTTTGTTTTGAATTGGGGAAGCAGTGTTTTCGTGATGTAAGAGGGCAGGTGGCGGGGAGGTGAGCAAGTGGGTGAAAAAACAAAACAAAATGGTTTCAGCAGCCACTTGGCCACTATCCACACTACATCCTTGTATCTGTTTTATATAATTGCTATGGCTAGAAAACGCTCCCCAGTAATTATATAAAATAAAGGCTGGGTAGGTATGTAAAACTCGAATTTTACACACACACCATCAATGTGGGATGCCTTTATAAACCCCTCAAGTTTCGCTCTTGGGGTTTATGTGGCATCCCACACCTTGGGTGCATGTAAAATTCTCGTTATGACCCCCTACCTAGCCATTATTCTATGTTTAGTCCCTTTATTTGTACTGTTCCACTACAGCTGGGATCAAGTAGGTAGTTCTATGCTTAACCTTGGTATTCAGCTGCTTATAACTCCACTATCCTGGAATCTAGGGACCTAAAATTTGGCTTGCATACCCTTTGTGTCAGTATTTCCAAACCCCTTGCAAAGTTGAAGTAAATCAGTATGGCAGTTTAAGAGCTACAGGGTGTATATAACAAAAATTATACGAAAATTAAGATGTTTTTGCACGTCAATAACACAAAAAATGATCCTGGTTCAAAACTTGAAACTTTCAGGTTCATTACAGTGTTGTCCACAACAGGCCTTTTGTTGGTTTGGGAACAAAAAAAATGTAGTGTTTGAATTCTAAGTAATGAAAGTTTCATGCGAGTGCATGTGCAGAAGCCCACCATTGTCTCCGCCCCCCTTACCCCAACAGCAGTATCTGAGATTGAATAAAAAATATAGTTTAGATGACAACCAGACCGTTTAAATCTGGGATATGTTGAGCTGGCTGAAAAGTAATATCCACACAATGGAAAACTTTGTCTGCCATCAGCTCTTAACCAACATTCCTTGTAATAATACTGATTTGATGGTTCAAATGAAAATGTCCTTCCGTTAACAAGAGGGAAAATCCATTACTGTCATTACTCTTGTTTCTCTTCTGTTGAGATGTTATGTGCCACAGTGAAGATGATGCTATGGGGTCTTTCACAAATGTATATAGGGCACAACTTAGGATGGTTTGACCTTCAGTGGCATAAAGCCATTAAAATTAACAAAGCTGAAGTTAACAGAATGTTTCATTGTGCAACGAAATTTGGTTTGGCACCAAACTGTTGTAATTAAAAAGAAAATCTGCCTATCTCCACTTGTCAAAAACAAACCACGACAAGCATTTGTCAATGCTGAACGTTTTATGCTTTGGAAGATGTCTGCTCCTACACCTTGTTTATGTCCTTGAGGTACTTGGACATTTTGTGCCCTGTGCCAGACTACCCATCTTGTTAATCAGCCTTCTATGCTGGTCGGTGTTGAAGGCTTTCCTGAAATCAAGGTAGGTGACGTCCACTGCCCCTCCCTGATTTACTTCATCACTGAGGCATTAGGGTTTCCAATCCTAATGCCAACTCCAACCCCACCCCCACCCTGCAGAGACTGACAGGCATTGGGGGGGATGTCTTTGGGTTGCCATCCATAATGCTCACACCATTCCACCTCAACCCACCCTGCAAACGCCAACAAGCATCATGGTGTGCCTTGGGGTCTTTAACCATTGTGCTCACCCCATTCCATAAGAAAATAAGCTGAAACGGGTGTTACATAGGAGAATGGCGTGAACATTAGGGCCAAAGACCCCAAGGTACACCTCAATACCTGCCACTGGCTGCAGGGTGGGAGTGGGGGTGGAATGTCATGAGCATTATGGCCGACGACCCCAAGTCATACCCCGACACCTGTCAGTCTCTACAGGATGGGGGGCATTACAGTTTGAAACCCTAATGCCCCAGGCGTTTGTTAGTATTTTTGCTCCAAATTTTCCATATGGGCTTTTTGGGACCCCACCTCATAAACAGTGGCACTATCATTTTGATACTTAATCCTGAGAGGTGATTTTGCACAGCAACCGCACCATTCAGCGCCAGAAGGTGCAAAAACACATTTTGAGCAGGATGTGAAAAAATGACAGCTGTACTGTTCATGAGGAGGTGTGAAAAAATGGCAATGTTGAAAATCTGGAATGAAAATATGAAAAATCCGCGAAGTTAAGAGAGTGCAAAGAAACTGCGCAATGCATGCCTGTAACGCAATTATTTTGGGGAATTTTTTCACCAGATTTTCAACTTGGGCATTTTTGGACCTCTCCTTATGAACAATGGCACTGTGATTTTGTTACTCTATCCCGAAAGTTAATTTTCCACAGCAACGGTGCCATTTTGCACCACAGGTGCGAAAACACATTTTGGGCCGGATGCAAAAAAATGACAGCTGGATTGTTCATAAGGAGGTGTGAAAAAATGGCAATGTGGAAAATCTGGAGTAAAAATATAAAAAATTGGTGAAGTTACGAGCATGCATAGAAACTGCACAATGCACGCTTGTAACACAGTCATTTAATGGAATTGTTTCACCAAATTTGCAACATGGGCTTTTTGGGACCTCCCCTCATGAACGGTGGCACTGTTGTTTTGTTAATCGGTCCTGAAAGGTGATTCTACACAGCGAACGCGAAATCACCTTTCGGGACCGACTAACGAAATAACAGTGGCATGTTCACGAGGTTGGGTCCCAAGAATCCCATGTTGAAAATGTGGGGCCACAATAACTAACAAACTCTGGCAGAGCCACCATGACTGTGAATGCATTAACTAGATACGGGTGTTTCATGGGCTTAAACATAAACATTTATTTATTTAAAAAATATGAGATTTACAAACCTTTGAGTCAGATACTCATTTACACAGGCACCACATCAAGAAGACCAAAGCAGTTCAAACAATATACAATAGCTAAAGCAAATAGACATCAGGAGTCAAAGAGAAGCCCAGGGTGTTCACATGAAGGCTGTTGCATACACTAAGTGAATCAAAGTACAGTACATTGAGAAAGGGCATATTTAAGCAGAGGCGAAGCCGAGTGCTTCCACCACCCCAGGAGTGACGTTATTACATGATAACACACACCTTGGATTGCCTTATTGCAACTATACAATGGCTTGTTGTTATATACAGAATTTAAAAAATGTTTTTGTTAGTGTGGAAAAATATTTCTTAACCGAAAATGCAAGGAATGATCCAAATTCAAAGCTACGGTGATGTCACTGTGTAATAACATCACTGTTTCAATAGGTCAGCAGGCAACTAACTGTTGACATTTGTGCTCCCTGGATAAGATCAGCTACAAGGCTCTGCTGTTGCTAAACTAATTTTAAAGCAGTACACATGCTAAATCTATGGGCATGGCTGCATCACTGTCACATGAGACAGGGGGCATCGTAGGAGAAAGAAAGCCAATAAAACTATTTGTAATAGAGATCCCCAGGGGTCATAAAACTACCATACAGCTGGCAAGCTAATTTAGGAAAAACTCCTAATAGCAGACAGAAGGAAGGACACACTAGGATTTAACATACATATCAAAACACTCTACATAACATATGTATTTTGCACATGCTGAGTGGACTACTCCTTTAACTTTCTGTGGTCTCAATTAACTCCTCAAGCCAGAAGAAAAATAATGCTTTAAAGCTTCCTATATACTACACAGAGGCACAGAAACTGGAATAACAGGTTCCAATGAGTATAAACTCAGCAGGGATGGTGGGGGGATGGCAGCTCTTATAATTGTTCCAGTCTTTCTTTTCAGTGATAGAAACTGAGCCAGAAAAAAAGTAAAATACATTTAATCACAGACTGTTTACACCAAGTACATGAACCTGCATGATTTATCTGTAAAGACAATTAAAAATGTATAGATAGAATACAGTAAACACATATCGTTAATCCCAAAAGCTGAACTTTGTTTTTAGTATATAAATGTTTAAGAAATACCTGAAAGCTGAGTCTTTCCTTTTGAGACACCAGGTGACTCTGATAACCATTTGTTCCAAGGGTTTTTAAGTCAGTCTGAATGCATTAAGTATTATCTGTTCTCCTAGGGACTCCACAGATGTGTTGTTCCTTGGCCAGATACCAAACTAGTGACTCTTCTTTCAGCATGATAGGATCCACCTCATGCCCCTCCCACATGAATAAAAAAAAAGGTGGACTGGATTTTTAGGAGCTTCTTGGTGGAGGTGGGTTGGATCTTACTTCCCCCAAAAAACAATGCTGCTTCCCACTACTCAGATTCCAGTTCTTGTACGACCCATTTTAGAAAAACAAAGTACCCTACAACCATTGACTAACATGAAAGTGTATTTATTTGAGGGCGGAAAACATTTCTTGGAAGAGGGTAAGGTGGAGGAGACTATTTATGCCTTCAGTCAGTTCCACGGACAGAAAAGATGACATCACTCTTTTTGTACATGCAATACTCCTGTAGGCTCCACCCACAGTCATAAAAATGGCTGAGATATCAACCTAAGTTGAAACACCCCATTGACTCGCATTATACGACTTACCTTGAAATCCTCAGTTTGCCGGTCACCTTTGAAGAGCGCAGACATGTCCCGCTCTGCAGAAGATCACTGCTCCCAACCTCCAGAATTAAGTATGGGGTGAGGGATTGTGAGGAGGTGAGTGCTCAGTGGGAGGGTGGGGATGGGGAAGGGGCTGGGGAGATGACGGTGGACTGTTTTCTTTCTTACAGAGGAAAAAAAGACTTTGGGGAACCATTTTCTTTATTTTACAGGTAAAAAAATATATACATTTAGGCACACTGGTGTGAGCTCCCAGTGTGCTACAATGGGGGGGTGGCATGCCAACACAGGGATTGGGCACCCCCATGTAAGAAATATATTAAATAAAATACATTTAGGCACACTGGGGAGTGCTCCCAGTGTTCCACAATAGTGTGTGTGTGGGGGGGGGCATACTGACATGGAGCTTGGGCACCCCAATGTCGGCAAATATTACTGATGAGTTTTGGGGAGGCGCATCCGACACTGGGAGTTGGCATCCCAGTGTCGGAAAAAAATAAACAATTACTTTGGCAGACTGGGGTGGGCTCCCAGTGTGCCACACCACTGGGGAGAGTGGGGATACATGCTGACATGCGGATTGGGCACCCCGATGTTGGCTTTCTGTGGAGTGTGTGGTGGGCGGCAGGAGCTGCTGCCCTTTCATTTCTTTATTGAAATGTTTCACCAGGAAAGGCACACAGAGCAAACAAGTTGCTCATGGAGCAAGGCCTGGGGGCAGAGTGCTCGGCGGCAGGAGCCAACCTGGTTGCGAGGGAGGGGGGAGGTGCCACTGCAATGATGAAACTGTTCGTGATTGCAGCACTAGATTTCTTTTAACTCCTTGGCTCTCTTTGAAGCTGCTCTCATTGGCAGCTTCCCCGTTGACTGATGGCTGTGAGACGCGCGCAGTAGAGTGTCCCTTGCATTGGCTAGCAGTGACATACCTCTCATTTCCCATTATTGTCCCACAGCGTTTGGTGCGCAAGCGCATCAAATGCAAAAATGAAAGTCTGTGCAGCACCTCACCACTGCTAGAGGGAATAAGTTTACAGGACAACAAAACACATAAAATAAAAACTTGTGACACTAAAATCCCAAGGGCTTATATTACAATTAAAAGGGTTTGATTGATATTTTAGGGAAGTAGCTTAATTTCTCCCTACCCTGCAAAGCCTCCCTTATTGTGACCTCTGTCGGTGACTCACCTTTTTAAAGATCCTTGGACATTTAAAATATAGGTTAGCTTATTTTTACTGGTAGCATGCACTAACAATAGAAACTGGCCTGGATATTCAAAGCAGTTGCGCACGGCGTAACAGGGTTACGCATGCGCAACTGCAGAGATGCTCAAAAGAGCGATATTCAGCAGGAGCAACTGTGCAGCACAAGTAGCAGTGCGCCAATGTGCAACAGTAATGAATGCATGTGCAAGGGCAGCGGGCGGACCCATGAATATACAGCACAGCGCAATATTCAACCGCCGAGCAATGGCGCAAGGGAGGAGCAACTGTCAGTTGCGCCAAGCAGACTTGAGCCTATAAAATCAGGGAGCAAGTAGGAGGAGAGTACTTGCACCACAGGGAAGCAGGACAGTGGGAGACACACAGGCCTGCCGAGAGAGGAAGAGGGAGATAGGGAGAGAAGGAGAAGGACATAGTGACAGAGAGTGCCGGAGTGAGGGGGAGAGAGAGAGAGAGAGAGAGAGAGAGACAGTCAGAGAGCGTGAGGGAGAGAGAGAGAGAGAGAGTGCGTGAGAGTGCCACTCAAGGAGGCCCACTGAGGGAGGGGAAGAGAGTGGGCACTGAAGTGAGCCACTGGACCGAAGGGGTGCGACACAAGCAACCACAGGGGCGGGTGACAGAGCCAGCAGGCAAAACCCAGCCAGGGGCAGGGTACACGGGGGGGGGCCCGCCAAGCGACAGGCACTGCCACACAGAGCTGAGGGGGCCAGTGGAGCCAGATGCCCAGGGAGCAATAGGACAACAGGGGCCATGGCCAGTGCGGCATTCCAGATTGAGGCAGTAATGAGTGGTGTGAGGAGGCAGGAGGCAGAGCAACATGGCCGTGGAAGGGCAAGTCGGTGGTACGCCCAGAACAGGCGGTACCGGCCCTGCTTCAGCTTTGAGACCCACGCTGACACTGAGATTGTGGGCCGGTATCGCCTGAACCGGGTGATTCTGAGGCATTTCTGTGAGCTGTGCAATGAGGAAATGCAGGCACCCACCCGATGGAGTCACGCCCTGACAGTGGAGACAAAGGTAACAGCTGTCATGTGCCTGCTTGCCACGGGCACCTTCTAGAGACCAACAGGGGACACCCCAGGCATAACCCAGTCAGCCATGTCACGGCTCCTCACACAGTTCCTCAACGCTCTGCTGCCACATGCTGCAGAATACATCCACTTCTCCAGCACACATGCAGAGAATACAGCAACCATGCAGGAGTTCCGCAAGGTAGTACATAAGCCTGGCATGCTGGGGGCAATTGACTACACCCATGTGGGCATCCGCATGCCACCTGGCACAGAGGGGGTAGCCTACATCAACAGAAAGGTGTACCCCAGCATCAACTGCCAGGTGGTGTGCGATGCCAGTAGGCGCATAACCAATGTCTGTGCCACACACCCTGGGGGAGCACACGATGCCTTCATCTGGCACAGCTCGGCACTGTGCCACAGATTCGACAGTGGGGACATCCCCACAGGTCACCTAGTGGGTGAGTATTGCCAGACCTTAGGCAGCTTGGTACAGCAGGGCATGGAAGGGGGGCGGCCAAGGCAGGGGGGCTGCCAAGGTCACCTGGGAAGGGCACGGGGCATAGTGACTGGGGACACCAGGCTAACCATCTTTCTCGCACTACACAGGTAACAGTGGCTATCCACTCAGGCCTTGGCTGCTCACCCCATGCTGGCACCCATCATCCCTAGTGGAGGAGTGGTACAATGAGGCACATGCCAGCATGTGAAACATCATCGAGCATGTGTCTGGGATGCTGAAGGCACATTTCCATTGCCTGGACAGGTGTGGCGGTGCCCTACAGTACAGCCCCTCGAAGGCCCACGGCCTATTTCTGGCCTGCTGCATGCTGCACAACATGGCCATTGACCATGGAATAGCTGCCGAGGCCGAAGAGGGGAACAGCAGTGGGGACAACGCGGGTGAAGGGCCAGGAGGTGGTGGGCAGCCCCCCCCAGGCAGAGGGATCCCCGGCTCATGAGGATGGCATGTCAGCAACGGGACACCATAGCACGAGAGCACTACGGTGCACGCAGGTAGGTGGACACACACCCATGCACAGATCCAACACAGTGGCAAGGCACAAGGCCATACGTGGGCATGGTCATGGGCATGCACACACAGGCATGGGTCAGGAGGGTGGTGACACATGACCACACGCAACACCATGCAGCACCGCACAGCAACCGCACACACACCCACCCACCCTCCCACACAGTGGCAGTGCCCAGGCGCCAGCGAGTGGCATGGATCAGACGCAGAGCACCAGTGCACATGTGCAACTGGTGCTATGATGGCATCATCACGCACACGCCACATGGGCCAGGGGCCAGGCAGGTGCACACACAGGCAGCGTGTGTCTCAACACACAGCTGCCATGACCATGTCATGCACACAATGCCCATGTGCACACAGGGCGGTGGCAGCAGACAGCAGACAGGGGAGCGTGCACATCAGGTCCACCGTGCAGACACACGGCCGCCATGGACACAGGGATGGCCGTGGATGCCAGCAGATGCAGGCTGTGCAACAACCTCAAAGGGGGGTCTGTGACCGCCCCCCAGGGGTGGAACTGTGGGACCACGACCAGATCCTCGCAGGGGTCTGCAGGCCCCCAAACAGGCTTGCACTAGGCATTCCTGGGATGCCCACAGCAGAGCCCGGCATTGACATGGATGGGGTCACCCGATGCCTGGTTTATGGGGTAGACATTGCACCCAGCAGTGTCTGTGGCAGGTGGCCACACCCTGTGGCAGCCAGCAGGGCAAGGCCGACCAAGATCACACTGGCAATTCAGTCCAGGGCTGCAGTCGTGTCCTCCCACAGGCGTTGAATGGCCTCCATGTCCTGCTCAGTGCCCCTCTCATGCTGCTGCACTGCCTGGCGTACCTCTGCGTGGAGTGCCCGCACCTCAGCCACAAGCAGCACCTGTTGCTCCATGAAGGCCTGCAGCAATCGCGTGTGCTCAGACAAGGGATCGGTGCCCTGGGGCACATGGGCATGGTGCCATCCCACCGGTGTCTTCCGACTGCACTGAATGGCCCCCCACTAAGATGGGTGCCACACAGCGTGGCCCTCATGGGGCTGAGCATTGTCAGGCACCCCTGTGGTGGACGCAGCACCTGGCCCCCAACGTCACCAGCCATCTGCAGCTGTCACCCTTATGGCTCCTGTGCACTGGCCAGCGCCTGTGTGGGTGCCCCGCCACCCTGCCCCACTGTGCCTGTGCACACAGCAGTACCAGGGGCAGTGACAGGCAGCTGTTCCGCCACCAACAGACCACCGGCCGCACTGCTAGTACAGGTGTCTGGTATGGGTGTCTCCCCTCCAACAAGCCCCCCGCCATCCAGGACAATGGTCTGATCATCATAGGTGTCAGACCCGATGCTGATCTGTGTCTCCGCACAGAGCACGCCGTGGCAGGCATCTCACTGGAACACCGCCAGGGTCTCGTCCGCCACCACCCCGGGACATCCATCTGGACAGCGGTGGTGTTCTGCAGCCTATCAGGCCCCCGGATGCCCATAGAGGTGGATGGCTGGTCCTCCGGGGCTGGGCAGTCCACCACGACAGCCGCAGGTGCCCCTGCCACCGCATGCTGGTGGGCTGGTGCTGTAAGAGAACACAAATGCATTAGAGCTGCTGACCCACCATGCCACCCCCCCGCCTGCCTGCCACACCTACCATGCAGTGATAGGCTCCCTCTAGTCTGGAAGCTGCCGCCTAGCACCCCCTCCACCGCACTACGCCACATGTAGGCCACCACCATCTCCTCTTGCGATGTGAGCTGTGGCACAGTAGCCTGGCCCCCACCTGTGGCCGACCTTGTGGCCCGGATGGCCACCAACTTCTCCTTTATCCGACGCTTGTCAGTGCCCACATTCTTCTTGCACTCTTGTGCAGACCGCTGGTGACTGCCCTGCTGGTTCACGGCCTCCGCCACCTCCTCCCAGGCTGCGGCCCTGGCCTGGGGTGTGCTTGTGGTGCCACTCAGCAAAGGCTCCCTGTCGAGGTACGCCTCGAACAGGGCATCTGCCTCCGCCCTCGTAAAGTTGGGCCTGCACTTCCGGGCAGGCCCATGCTCCTCACCCTCCTTGTGCTTGGACATGATGCTACCTGTGGACATGAACATGTGGTTAGTGGCTGCAGCGGGCCTCCCCGGCCATCCAGCACCCTGTGCTGGCCCTTCCCTCAGCAGGCGCAACCTACCTCTGTTGGTTGCAATACAGGTCCACGGCCAGTGTTGTCATGCAGTGCCCTTATTGCATGCAAATGAGCTGAAGCACAACCATAATAACATGCAAATGTCCTCACTGCAGCCCGGATAGGCTGATGAGCTAAGTTGCATATGTCAGCTGAATATTGCGCTGTTGCGCTTGTGCAATGAACTTGTTCCGGCGCATGTCGTTGTGCAATGCCATGACATGCACTATAGGGGCCATCATGCCCATGCATCATGGGCCCTATGGCGCACATGCGCTATGGAGACAATGGCATTCATGCGCCATGGGGTCTATTGCTCTCATGCGCTATTGGGCCAATGGCGCATGGGTGCCATTGGTCCCATGGGGTGTGGCATGTTGGCCCTATTGCACATTATGCATCATGTGCCTAATCATGCCCCCATGCACATTGCGAGTGCTGACCCCTGACTCCCATGCCCTGCGCCCCCCAGCATCCTCTGCCCCACGTGCTGGTGTGGCCACACCCATGGATGCACGATTGCCATGGACTGTGCATCTCCGTGTGAGGTACGCATCCCGTGCACATTGTGCATGTGCACAACAGGGTGCCATAATGGCATTCTACAGTGCTGACTGACAATGCTGCGTTGCGCAATGCCCCGTACCCACAACTGGAGCCAGGTAGAGCTTGTGAACCTGGTGGACCAGGTGGAGCCCCATGATTCCGGCCTGTTTGGCCAGCAGCCCCTCACTAAGCCCAGGACAGAGGTGTGGCAGGCCATCATGGATGGGGTGGTCCAAGCCACTGGGGTGCAGCGCACCAGAGAACAGTGCTGGGACCCAGAGTGGCTGAGGGCGCTGCAGGCGTGAGTCCGCAGGGGGACCATGCCACGGCCAGGTAAGTGGGCTCATACTGCATCTGTGCATGACCACTGTTCCATGGGGTTGGCAGGGCTGCATGCCATGCTGGGGTGAGGGGAGGTCTGTCTTTGTGTGCCCTGTGGTATGGCATTGCCAGTCACTGGTTGCACTGTGCCACAGCCCTATGGCCTTGACCGGCCAGGGCGCACACTATGCTTGGGGGTGGGAGCAATGGGCTCATGCCGTGGCTGTGTTCTGATGTGTGCCTGTCTGTGTTCCTGTCATAGGGCCTGAGGACCGGAGACATGCCAGAGTGACAGGGGCATCTGGTGGGCCGCAGCAGGCCACTGCGGGCCCTACAGCTGGGGGTGCAGGACCAAGCAGAGGTACAGCAGTGGGTCCAGCGCACTCAGCGCCATGGTGGTCAGGTAGGCACTGTGCATTCCCACATTGTTGTGCTGGGTGGTCTGCGGGGGTGGGGGTATGGGTTTTGGCCTCCTGTGCCATGTGCCATGGCAGATGTGTGCAGCACACGGTGCAGTTTGCGCTGCACTGTGAGGCAGCCATTGCACGTGTGCATCAGCTGTTGGTGGGCTGGGTGTACGTCCAACTGCCACCAGTGCCACTGAGGTCCCGCTGCAGCATCATGCCACCTGCCTGCCACTGTGCTGTCGGGTAGCCCTTGGGTGGCGGTCCCCAGCTCTGTGCACTGCCGTGGCCTGCCGGGTTGGTGGCAGGGGCATAGGCCCACCCACTGCGGGTGGCAAGGGTGCCACTCCAGGGGTCGTGTGTTCCCACTGTCCACTGCACATGGGGGGTTAGGGGACTATGGACGTGCACTGATTTCCTGTCCCTTCCTCTGCCATAGGTGTCCGTAGGGGATCCTGCCTGCCACTCTATCAACGTCTCCTGCGTTAGATCCTTCTCATCATGTCCCACACCATGGAGATTGTAGGGCAGACCGGGGGTTCATACTCCAGAACTGGCATGAGGGAGGCACCAGGCGCCACCAGGCCATGGCCAGCCATGAGGATCACCAGCCACCATCCCGCCTCTGTCCTCCCTTCCCCCTCTTTCCCCTTCCTCCTGTACAGACCCTGTCCCCTGACCCCTTCTCACCTATGCCTACCCTACCCTTTGTTACCTGTGTTTTGATTAGCTGTGTTGCTTTCTTCCATTATATGTTTTACCTGTTTACCCTTCTGTGTTCATGTCTGCTTTGCAGCTGGTGAGTGGGTCCATACTGCAGTCGTGTGGTAGGTGGCCGTGTGATGCGCCTGTGTCATTGGGTGGTGTGTGCATGGTGTTGGCATGCCTGTCGGTCAGTGGCTGTGCCTTGGCGCGGCCCTGGGATGGCTGTTCAGAATATGTGGTGTGTGTGTGTGTGGTGGGTGCCATGTGTTGGAGTGTTGCTTGTCATTGCCTGGCGGCCACGTGCCCACTAGTGTGTGGTGGTCTAGGGTGCCCACCCCTGAACGTCAGTGCGGCCTGTGCCTTGCGTCCTCGGGGGGGGGCACCGCTGCATCCTTGCACTCCATGTGCAGTGGTGCCTGCGTGCTGGCTGTGTCCCTACCAGTGTTTCTGGCCTGGTGCTTCCACCTTCCTGCACTCTTCCCCCCTTCCCTGTGCCTCTCTCTCTCTGCTGTGCCTCTGGCTGTTCCTGTTGTACCTTGGTGCATCTTCCTCTGCCCCTTGCACAACCCTGGTTGGGCTATGGCGCATTTCACCTCTCACTGTGTCATGGCACAGTGACTGAGATATTCAGCGGTGCTGCGCTGGTGCATGTTGAGGTGTGCAACCGTTGAATATAGCGGTCACTGCGCCATTGCACAGTTGACTTGTGCTGCGCCAGGGTTGCGCATGCCTTTTGTGCATTTCTGAATTTCCAACCCCCATGTGTTTAAAGGGAAATGCCCACTCATAAATGGGCCACACCTAAGTGTAAGCCAGGGCCCAAATAGCATTTTCACAAATAGTAAAAATCTTTTGACTTACAGGACATTTAGTTATGTAGATTTTATCTGGTTGATCGTCTCATCTCTCCCACCTGCACTGTGAAACAAGCACCCTTAGCAGCCCATCCCACAACCTCCCGCAGCTGCCTGAGCCTGTCAGAGCAGGAGAGCAGCTGTGGGGGCATATACAGACTTTCGATATACAAGGAGCTATTAATAGCTCTGATTTGTGATCTACAGGTCCCAGTGCTATTCTGAGACCAGTTGGAGACAGCATTATTTTACTTCTTCAATGTTCGCCAGATGTAATTATAATCAGGATCGCGACTATGACATCAGTGGTAATTTATCCAGCCCTCCTCAGGCACATGGTCACCCCTCTAATTAGCAGCACAGAACAAGAAAATAATATCCACAGCTCCTCTTTACATGGTATCCAAGACCAGTTCCAGTCAGAGGGCACAGGCATCATAGGTGGACCCACTCTGAACCTGCGATGGCTTAGCATAGAAATGTCACCTCTGGTGGGGAGACTACACTCTTCCCTTGCTAATAGACTGATGTCCCTGTCAATCCAAGGTTGAGGTGAAGTTTGAAAAATTTTAGATATAGATACACACTCACATGCATGCATGCACACACATACATATATTTACAATCCATCTATACACCTAATTTCTGACTAGCAAAACTCGTATATACATCATATACACATTGGGCTCTCTCTAGACAATTAGGTCCTAGACTGAACTATTCACATTTCAACTTCACAGTCTGTTCTAGAAAAATGCATACTATCTAAGCATAGTTTGAAATATCCACTTTCCACAGTTGTGCCATTTCACCCATGGGCATCACTGAATGTGATTCATGGCAAAGACCTTGGAGTGATGTTTTTGCCTTTATGTACTACATGTATGGGCAACTCACTGGAGGCACTGGGATATCATGTGAAAGCTTTAGTATTGGCTTGACAGGTCTTTCTGAACAGCTTAGCTGCAAAGTCATTCCTTCCTCAGCACTTAGGCATGTGTTCTCATGCTTCTTATCCAGCAAGCAAGGGCCCTTAGTTGGGATTACTCGTATCTCTTCCTCGGGTGCAATGAGCTCCTCCACGAGCTTTTGCATGGATTCACCAACATTCGCAGGCTGAACAGCCTCTTCAGGTTCCGATCTTGCATCCTCAGGCACAGCTACCACAACTTCAAAGTCTGACTGGGAACTATCTCTACTGGGTGCTAACATGACAGTGACCCCTTTCAGAAAACCAGGAATGTCCACCGTGAAACAGTACCACACAGGTTTCATGTCTTCATCAGATGAATCTTACAGCATTACTTTTTGGACAGCAGGTTGCTGTGTGCTTGTAGAAACAAAGAAACATAGAAAATGATGGTAGATGGGGACCTGTGGTCCATCGAGTCTGCCCAAACATGGTTTCCCGAGACCTATTGTCACACTGGGGTCTTGTCTCTTGAGATGTCCAGCCTAGCCTTCTCCAGAGCTGTGTGATTGTGCCTAAGCCTTGTCCTACATGTGCTTGAAACTCAACACTGACTTTGCAGCCACAACCTCGGGTGGCAGTCTGTTCCACGACTCCACCACCCTCTCAGAGAAGTAATACTTTCTGATGTCCCTCCTGAAATTCCCACCTTTTAATTTCCACTCATGCCCTCATGTTATAGAACTGGTGTTCCTGTTGAAAAGCACTGTGTGCGGCACTTTGTTTATGCCTCTGAAGAACATGAAGGTTTTGATCATCTCCCCTGTCCCTCCTAGTTTCCAATGAGTACATGTTCAAAGTTTCTAGTTAGTTGTACAATCTTCTAGCTTAGATACATTGCCAAGACAAGATATGTTGGGTTTTCTGCAAGTTACTGATCTGGTTTGGAATCTTTGGGGTGGTTCAGTCACCTCCTGATTTGCATTTGTCTCTATCTGTCCGATTGGCAACACATGATTTCTGTGGATCGTCCTTGATCCTCTTGACTCTCCTTCAGGATGTATTCTGTATCCTGGCATGTTACTCATTTGTTCCACAAAAACATAAGGGACATCTCCCCATCAATCAGCAATATTGCGTTTTTCCAGGCAAGCCAAGATTCCTTATCAAGATCCTGTCTGGCAACAGTCCTTGGGATCTCACTTTCTGATCATATCTCTCTTCATTAGTTTGGTTCCACTTGGGATAGCATAGGAACTTAATCTATACAGTGCCTTTCTAATGCTCAAATCGCTTTACAGTACAAGTGTAATTTTTAATTACAAATAATTCATAGCAGCAAGCAATAATTCCCAGTTTGATTATAAATTAGGCACATGCATTTTCTACAGAGTTGGCAGAGCTTATCAGTCTCTTGAGAAGGCCTGTCTAAACAGACAGGTCTTTAGTTGTGATTGAAAATTTTCCACAGATGGGGCAGAACTGATGGATTTCAGGACAATGTTCCAGAGTCTTGGTGCAGCTACAGAAAATATACAGTCCCCAGCAGATTTTAATCTTGCTGCTAGGACTAACAAAAGCCTCTAGGTATCCAAGCAGAGTACTCTGGTGCTCTGATAGTCCTCATGATGTGTTGCCAGTAGTTCACAAATGAAGAGGGGGCCCAGTACATTAATGGCCTTATAAACCAGCAAACACATTTTTAATTCAGAATGCCATCTAATTGGGAGTCAGTGAAACTACCTTAAACCAAGAGTACTGTGGTTGAGTCTGGATACACCACTTAACAGTCTGGCAGCCATATTCTGCAGTAACTGCAGGTGGCATAGCTGAGTAGCAGGAAGGCCATAGTACAGTGTGTCGCAGTAGTCAATTCGCAAGGTAACGAAAGCTTGTACTAGTGTGCGCAGATCTCTGTAGTCAAGGAAAGGACAAAATCTGGTTACATTTTTCAGGTGGCAAAAATCACTTCTGATGACAGTAGTAATTTGAGATGTAAAATCCAATTGACTGTGAAATCTTACTCCCAAACTGCAGACCTCCTCCTTAGTCTGCAGTACCTCTCCATCACATACAGTGAGAATATGTTCCTCTACCACAGACACCAAGTAGTCTGAGCCAACCAGAGGCAACTCAGTCTTGCTGGAACTGAGTCTCAGCCAGCTCACACTCACCCAATACTTGATCTTCATGATGCCCTTCTCAGCCACACACATTAGATCCCCCTGACCAGGTCTCAATGAAAGGTAAAGCTGAGTGGCATCTGCATAGCATTGACAACTCAAGTCATACCTTTGGATCACTTCTCCCAACGGAAGCATATATCCTGAGAATGACAATGGGGAGAGTATAGAGCCCTGCGGGATGCCACACATGGCTGGTGAAGGGGCAGATTGACAGTTACCCAGCACCACAGTCTGATGATGATTTTCCAGGGAAGATCTGAACCAATAGAACACTTTACCAGCCAATCCACGGAAACACCTCAGGCACTCAGCTAACTACCTGTGATCCACAGTATCAAATTCTGATGGCAGGTCAAGGCGATCTCTGTTCTGTGGCATGAGCAGAAACCAGATTGGAGAGGTTCGTAGAACTCGAATTTTCCTAGGTGTTCCATCAGGTGAATTTCCACTTTCTCAATAACCTTTCCTACAAAAGGAAGGTTAGAGATAGGCTTGTAGATTGTGAAATCATCCGGATTTAAATCTGACTTCTTGAGGAGGGGCTTCACATTGGCCCCTTTAAAGGGGACATTCCCCAGTCCTTTCAACATTCTTGCATAGATTCTCCTTTCTTGCATTGATGCTTGTTTTGTATTTATGTAATGTTCTCTGTGGTTTGTTTTTGCATTCTGAGCTGCTGAAAACTGCCTGCTGCACCAGTGCCTCTACACTGAGCCTGGTGTTGCTGTAGACCCGCGGCTGTTCTGCGGACATCACTATATGGAGCTGGGGTTATTCACACTGTGTTTTAAAGTGAAGAAGCAGCAGTTTTGCTATGGAAAAATGATATACCTTAGTATAATGTATTTGGCATTGTTCCCCCTTCCCCATTACAAGACACCCTGTTATCAATACAGTATGCCAACTCCAGTGGCTAAGTGATGTTTTGTGTCTATCTGATTTTATGCAATGTAATTATTTCATGTCTCAGTAAAAAGTGACAGTGAATGACAGTTCCATCAGCCGAGATTGGACACTGTCAGCTTGTTCATCAACGTTAGTGCCCTGTTAAGCTGTAGTCAGTAATGTCTCTGTGGCAGTTTGAGCAGCAGGAGTGTCTTACTAGATACATGTTTTGTAATAAAAAGACATTCGGTCACCCCAACCAAAATTTTCCATCTGCTTGTTCCCGTGCGTCCCCGACGTACAGAATGGCACTGCAGGATGCGCAACTCATGCATAAATGAGTTCAGAGATTTGGGTGGCATGTAAAAATAACATATTGTTCAATTGTCCTATGTGCCCTTATGTCCACTATAGACATGGGTTTTAAAATTGAGGGCTATTTCCTAGGGTAATTCTTGTTTGAAAAGTGAAACCAGGACTCTACTTGTTGGCTCCATTTTTACTTTTGTTTAGGATGAAGAGTACCAAGCAGGAAATGAAAAAAGCAATACCAAGCATATTTAACAAAGTCCTGTTAAACCATTCAGGCTGTGGGTCACCTTGCGGTTGATACAGAGTTATTTCTAACTTGTGAATTCCCCACAGGGAAAAAGTTTTTTCACCAGTTTACTTTCAAAGTCTCTACCTTGATCCAAATAGATCTTTTGAGGTGCACCATTGTGAAAAATGAACTTTTCCATCAGAACTTTAGCTACTGTAGTTGCTTTTTGATCTTTGATTGGAAAGGCCTGTGCATATCGTGAGAAATGACCAATCACCACTAATACACTGCCTACATTCTTGCTACCTGGTTCAAGACTGAAAAAGTCAAAACAAACAAGTTCCATTGGAGCACTACTTATGATATTTACAAGTGGTGATCCATGCTCTGCATGCTTGGCCTATGTCTTTCTTTTTTTTTGCACACTTTCTTTATGCACCCTACGACCTGGGCATCCTTCCAAGGAACTCACTCGGCAAGGCCTCTACTCCCTTCCTGAACCCTTCACTACCAGCTTCCTTCCCATGAACACCCCAGTGGGTCTAGCCCCCCCCTCGGATCACCCTCAGGTGATATACCACCCTCCCGTGGCAGTCTTTCTGGAATTAGAGAGGCCTACCTGAGTGTCAGGTCGGCCATGGAGTCCTCTGGAGTGCCGGGCCAGCATTGGGATGTGGGCTTGCCCTTGGAGTCCCCATCATCTTCGCGGTGCCATAGAGGGATTTTCTAGTCGATTTCCCTCAGGAGTGCAGCGGTGCAATGACATCTGCATGGCTTGACGTTGCAGATGTCCACTGCACTCCTCCACTCGTCAGCCCGTGTGCATAGTGCCTCTGGCTTCCACGGAGGCTACTACTTCACGGGTATGCCTGAATCCTCCCCAGGGAGAGGAGCTCAGTCCTTCAGATGCTCGATCCTTTTCCTCCCCTGCCAACCCTCGGTGCCCAAGCTTGTTCCCAAACTCGGGTCGCCAGCATGGCATGAGGTGTGGCATCTAGTGCCTCAACCCTCAGCATCACCTGGCCAGCTGCCAATGTCTTTCTTTGTTTCATAGGTTTCATAGGTATATTCAGAGCTCAGAAGACTTTGATGTCCATATAGTTCACTTAGCAATTTTACTGATATCCTGTGATATTATTTCCTCTCAAAAATCTATCCAAATTTGTTTTGAATGCTTGCATGGAGCTGCTTAGTACCACCTTGGGTGGTAATCCATTCCAGATTGCTACAGCTCTGATATTGAACCAATGCTTTCTTTTAGTGGTTCGATACCTTTCCCTAGTGAACTGCCACTTATGCGCTCTTAACTGGTGTTTCTGCTCACGTAACTTTAGACCCAGCTGTTCCCTCAAGTTGGTATTGGTGAGAGCCTTGAATACCATGCACATGTCTCCCCTTAGCCTGCGGTATTCTAATGAATACATCCCCAGCTTTGACAACCTCTCCTGATATTCCTCTCCCTGTACTGCTTCAATTGTTCTTGTAGTTCTTTTCTGAACTCTCTCCAGTGCAGCAACTCCCCTTTATAACTGGGGGACCAGAACTGCACACCATACTCCATATGCGGCCACACCAGTGACCCATACAGTGGCAACAGGACCTCCTTTACTCTGCTCTTTATGTGCCTAAGTATACAGCTCAGACTATTATCTGTCTTTTTAACCACCAGACTACAGTGTTGCTTGAATTTTAAGTCATTTGAGATCCTAATTCCCAAATCTCTTTCATCTTTGACTTCTCTGAGTAATTGTCCATTAAGCATATAATTGGCCCCTGGGTTACTTCTACCAAAGTGCATAACTGTGCACTTATCCACATTAAAGGTAAGTATTGAATTGTGTGCCCAGCCTGCACTTTTACTAGGGTATCCTGTAATTTAGCAGCTTCCATATTGTTGTTTACCTTATAGCCAATTCTTGTATCGTCGGCAAATTTTGCTTCCCATACATCCCCACCTGCTGTCATAGACTGTATATACATGTGTATATATATATATATATATATATTAAAAATACAGGGGCCCAAAGACCCCTGAGGAACCCCGCTTGTCACCTCCAACCATCCTGAGCTGCATCCCCTAATTGACACCCTTTGTTTTCTGTCTAATAACCAGGAACTAATTCATCTTTTTATGTTCCCATGGATGCCATGTTCTATCAAGGAATCAACAAGTTCTCCAGGTGGCACTTTGCCAAAGGCCTTGGAGAAGTCCAGGAAGATGACATCCACTGCACGTCCCTCATCCAGGGCCCTACTGACTTTTTCATAAAATCCCAAAAGGTTTGTCTGATGTGATCTTCCCTGTTTAAATCCATGCTGGGCCTCATCAGTGTCTCCTCTCTGCTGCATATCCAATACTATATGCTCTTTTATTATCCCCTCCATACCTTGCCTAATATTGAAGTCAGACTAATCGGGTGATAATTACAAACATCCTGTCTGGAGTCCTTCTTGTGAATGGGGATAACATTTGCTTGTTTCCAGGCACCTACTGCCATTCCCTGATCAATGGCAACCTGGAACAGATAAGTTAATGGTTCGGCTAGCAGGTCAGCTAGTTCTATTATTACCCTAGGATGAATTTCATCAGGACCCATGGATTTACCAGAATTTAAACTAAGCAATCTCTTTCGAATATCATCCTTGTTTATTATTAATGTAGTATGTGGTCCAAGATGCTGTTTTACACCCTTGGTTTTTTTATTGTAAACTGATGAAAAGTATCTATTATATTGATCAGCCATCAGTATGTTATCCTGTAATAAACTTCCGTCTGTTTGCTTAAGTGGGCCAATCCCCTGTGGGCCTCCTTTTTTATAATTAATGTAATTATAAAAGGTTTTGTAATTATCCTTGACTTTTTTTGCCAGTTTGAATTCATAATCCCTTTTGGCTACTAAAATACTTTTCTTACATTTTCTGAGGAGATGTCTGTATAAATCCCAGTACTTAACATCGCCACTTTTCTTTGTTTTGACATAGGCTCTGTTCCTTCTATTTAATAGCTTCTTAATCTTAAAAGTCATCCAAACAGGAATCTTCCCAGAGCTGTTATATTTCCTTTTAAGTAGGATATGCTTAGCTACTATTTGGTTTAATTTACCAGCCAGAGCACTCCACATATAAGGAACTGATTTACATCGCATTTCATATTTCCAGTTTCATTTATCAAAATCTTCTCTAACCTGGTTATAGTTGGCACTGCCGTAGTTTCTTACCATGGTTTCACCCTTGACCAAAGTGTGTTGATTTTTAATGGTAAATTCTACCTTAGCATGGTCGCTAGTGCTAAGAGGGGGAGTGATCTTACAGTACCGGATGTTATTCCCCATGTTACTGAGAACCAGGTCCAATAAGTTAGTTTGCCTGGTTGTACCCTGCGCATGTTGTTCCAAGGCCATTAGACTGAAGGTGTCCAAATATCTTGACTCTACTGCCTTTACTGCTGTATGATTGTCCCAATTTATACCAGGTAAATTCAAGTCACCCAATATAATTAACCTATCAGGCACCTCCATTTTATCTAATTTATCTATTTGTGGGTTATCTGTTTGTGTGGGGGAGTCGCTGGGTCTGTACATTACTCCAGTGGTAATTTTATCATTACCATCAGCAGAGACCTTAACCCAAATTTGTTCAATACCCTCCATCACCTGTACCTTCAATTCCTCACATGTGATGTTATTTGCTATATAGATTGCTACCCCAACCCCACCCCTTCGACTAATTCTGTTGCAGTAATATAACTGGAAACCAGTTATCTGCCTGTCCCAGGGATCATCAGTGTCCCACCATGTTTATGTAACTGCACATATCTGCACTTTTTCCTTTATTAGTAACTGGACTAATTCATCAAACTTTCGTACTATACTTCTGGCACTGATGTTTAAACATTTCCAGTTACAGTAGCAGCCACAGACATTGCCAGCTATTTCCCGAAAGTTCTGTGATATTTCCAGAAATATCTCATGCTTTCTCCATTTCCATAGTAGGGGCCTCAGAGAGAAACTCTTTAGAAATTTCATGAAATATCTAGAAATAGCTGGCAATGTCTGTGGCTACTACTGCAGTGTCCTTATTTACATCATGTTTTTGATCTCTTATGCTTTTGGAAGCTAGCCTTACCCCCCAGTGTCCCCCAATTTTTTAGTTTAAATGTTGTTGTGCTGCATTCAAGATGTCCTGTGCCAGGATTCTAGTTCCCTGTCTATTGACATGAAATCCATCCTTGCAAAACAATTTGGGGTTTGAAAAGGTGTTCCAATGTTCAATGAGTGTCAGGCCCTCCCTGGAGCACCACCTTCTTAACCATCCATTTAATTGTCTGATGTCTCTTATTTTAGCTGGGCTGGTTCTTTGGACAGGAAGAACCTCAGAGATAAGGACCTCACACCTTACGCCCCTAAGGAATTTTCCTACTTCCTCGAAATCCCTTTGTATCTCAATTTGATTTCTTTTACCTAAATCGTTTACACCTACATTAATAACTGTAGTGGGTTTAGTGCAGTTTTGCAGTAATCCTGGTCACAGCTCCCGAATATCCCCAATTCCTGCTCCTGGAAGAGAACTAACTGTAGTGTACTCATTCCTATTGTTACATATGATGCAATCCATATTTCTCACCAAGGAATCCCTTACAATCAGTAAATCTCTTTGTAGGAAGAGAATGCATTGTTGATAGTACCCTTCAATTTCTACTCCCATCCTGAGCCAGTAGAATCTGTGACAAATTAGATCTAGTGTGAGATCTAGACCTAAATGTCCCATTTCATTGTGCAAAGCTCTCATAACATGCTTGCAAAACTGACAGGCAACACTTGACATTTCTTGCCTATCAGCACCTTGGAATTCTAGGTATGCAAGTCCATTGCAAAGTTTCAATTGCAGCATTCTTTTAGCAAAAAGGGAGTATCTTGTTGCATAACAGTTAGTTGTTTGGCTGACTCCCCTCGCTGAAGCACAGGTATGATGCTCTGACGCATGGGTTTCAACACTGTTCTCTCTCTGTATAAACTGGCAAAATGGTTGGAATAGTGGCAACTGGGGTTTAACACAAAGAAGTGCAAGATCATGCACATAGGGAAGAGAAACTCTGAAGCCACCCACAGGTTGGGAGGGGAGTTGCTGGCAGTCACAAAGGAAGAAAGAGGCTTGGGCATCATTATCACAGATGACCTGAAATCATCCAAGCAGACCACTAAAGAAGTAGGTTAGGCTAGGGGGATGTTGGGGTGTATTAGTAGAGGTATCACAAGTTGTAAGAGGGAGGTAATAATCCCTCTTTACAAGACACTGGTTAGGCCCCATCTGGAGTGCTGCATGCAGTACTGGAGGCCACACCTTCACAAGGACATTAACCAAATTGAGGTGGTCCAGAGAAGGGCAACCAAAATGGTGCAGGGACTGCATCAGAAAACATATGAGTACAGATTAACATAGCTCAATATGTATACCCTAGAGCAAAGGAGGAAGAGAAGTGATATGACTGAAACATTCAAACACCTTAAGGGAATTAACCATGTGAAAGAGTCTAACATGTTTCAATATAAGAAAAATAGCAGGACAAAAGGACACAGCATGAGATTAGAGGGAGGACGATTAAGGGGTAATGTGAGGAAGTTCTTTTTCACCAAAAGGGTGGTGGATGCATGGAACGGCCTACCGCAGGAAGTGGTGGATATGAATACAGTGCTGGGCTTCAAACAGGTATGGGATAGGCATAAGGGAGCAATACAGATGTGTATGAATAGATAGACCATTGACAGAGCAAAGGCCAATGGCACATTCATAAAGTAGAAAAGAAATGGGCAAACTGGATGGGCCTTGTGGTCCTTATCTGCCATCAACTTCTATGTTTCTATGTTTCTGTGTTAGGTCTTTTTGATTCAAGTGTGGCAATGAAAATTCTTCAAGAGCCATAAAAGTACAGTAGGCTACAGGCAAACATTGAGCAGTGGTGTCCAAACTATCAACAAATTGATTTGGAATTGCAGGCGATGGTTGCTCATCAGTATTGTACTTTTTATGTAAGGCTTACACAGTTGCTTCAGGAATTCTGATCCGGTCCTCTTTCTGGGTGTCACCATGTGGACTTCTCGATAAAGCATGGGCAGAAATGTGTCTCAGTCCAGAATGATACTCTACACAGTAATCACGCGTGAATAGTGCTGAAAGTGCAGGAGGCAGTATAGCGCAGTGGTCTAAGGCTCTTAGCTACAAATCTGGTGACATCCAGCAGACCAGACCTGGGTTTGAATTCCACAGCTTCCACTTGCATACTGTGTGACCCTGAGCAAGTCACTTAACCTCCTTGTGCTCCCAGGTCGCTCCTGTAAAAAAGCTTTCAGCTTAGTGTGCTATACCTGGTTAAACAACTAAATAAAAAAAAAAAAAAAGTCAACAGTGACTAGCAGTGTCAAGTTTGCCTGTTGTTCTCATATAAGTTAACAGATTATCAGTTCTTACTGTGATGTGGGCATCATATATGTAGTCATGAAAGTGGTCCACAATTACCATTTCAATGCCAAGAATTCTAGTGTGTGAACTGGATAGATGCAGTCACAAGGTGTTAAGCTTCTACTTGCAAAGGCTATGGGTCTCAGTTGCTATGGATAAGAGTGATCAGAACTGCTCCAAGTCCTTGAAAACTTGCATCCATGTGCCGAGTGTACTTCTTGTTTGGGTCTGCATACGCCATGACAGGTGCACTTGTCAGTTGTTTGATAATGTCCTCAAAAGCATTGTCACAGTTGGTATCCTATCTGGATCCAAACAGTTCACTGATTTGGTGGTAACCCTAGGGAGCAAGGTCATTCCCAGAGGTATCATGTAATGTGGGTGAGTCAAACTGAGTGACTCAATTTGAGTGCCTACAATAGCAGCAAATGTGAAAGTGTAGTGCAAGTAGTATACAGCGAGTGTATCAGTGAGGAACACTTGCTGTATAACATTATAGGGCTGTGTTTGGCCAGGCAGTTTCCAGCTGGCTGTCTAGTGCAGTGGGTTAGGACACAACCTGTGGGGCTGGTGGACCTGGATTAAGGTCTGGGTGGGGAGGTAAATTTTTTTGCTCATAAAATAAATTGTATTTTTACTAAGTCCCATTTCCCAGTCCCTCCCCCCGAGTAGATCCCCTCACAAGTTTTCCCCTTTCCCCATGTCTAACCCCTCCCCCAGAGCTGATTATAATATGTTTGGGGGTTGGGGGGCAAAGCTCTCCTCAAGGGGGGGTTCAGGGGAGTAGCCCACCCACATAAAAATTTGAATCCACATTGCCTCCTCAAGAACATAATAGGCATCTGTCACTGTTTGCGGCAGCCAGTGTAACTGCCATCGCAATTTTTCCTTTCAGTGATATTGTGGTCGCTCCTGTCATCAACACTCTTTTTGAGTCACTGTTATCACATAAAACCATTCCCAGGTGCTTTGCATTTCTTGTTTGCTGATGGATACCCTTGTGTCAGACTTAACAGTGGTCAAACAATTCTGGTGTAATCCTTTCTGAATCATCTATAGTATCCACAGACTCACAAAAAAAATCTTTGTAATTCCTTTAACTGAGTTGGTTTGGGCCTGGAAGTCTAAGTTTGTACCTTGTCAAGATCAAAGCAAACTCCTTTCTAAAAACAATATGCCCCACATTCTTGACAGAACTTCTAAAGACTTGACGCTTGTTCACAGATAATTTCAGTCCAAACTCCTCTAGTTGATCCAGCACTTTAAAGAGACAGATTGCATGCTATTCCAACTTCTTCCTAAAGATGATAATGTCATTCAGGAAGACAATACATTCAAGCAGACTCATGCCACCCATGACTCACTCCTTGAGTTTCTAGAAAGTAGAGGGTGCTCCCAATTTTCCTTGGGGCACACTTAATAATTTATAAGTCTAATGGACAGAAGATTGTTTTCTCCCAGTCTGATTTTGCCACGGATATCTGGAAATACCCACTCCTTATGTTTAATGCAGAAAATCACTGACTTCCATTTAAACAGACCAGAGCATTTTGAATTTTAGTCATGGTGTACTTATCAGGGTTTGTACATTTGTTCAGTGTGCAATAGTCTACGCAAAGCCTCGCTGTGCCGTTCTTTTTCTGAACCATCATGATGATGAGGCATATGGACTGCAAGACTCTTGAATGATTCTAGTTGCCAACATTTCTTGCAGACGTCTGCTAATGCTGTCAATGTCAGGAGGCACCAAGCATCTGGATCTCTCTCTGAAATGCCCTTCATCATGCAAACAGATTTTCTGCTGTCTCTTCATGCATCGTACGTTTCATTCAAAAATACTTGGGTTCTCTGGGCTAGTTTTCTGTCTCATTTGACCTTCCCATTCCTTGACCACACTGGAGAGTCTTCAGAATCAAACAAGTCAGGTCAATGCCAGTCCCTTTGGCTATTGTGGTCAACTTAGGTTGAACCACAGTGTCAGCACTATATATTTGTGCCATGATCCTCACCTTGCACATGATGATGTTGAACTCAGTAACATTTTTCACGTGCACATTTATTCTTTGGACTGAAGCATGGGCTGTTACTGACAAAATACTTGGCTTCATAAGCAATCCCTTGGGCAAACCATGTTTTGCTTAGGCAGCAGTTATGAATCAGTCATTAATAAATGCTTCTCACCATTCTTCTTTAGCCGGACCATACCTCGAATGGCACACTTGGAGTTCAGTGGTAGGACAAATTCTTCACTGTCCCAATGCTACACAATACCAACAGAGTTGTCATCCTGGTTACTTTGTTGCTGTGTATGTTTGGCATAAGCTCTGTGAAACAATCCATGCAAGTCTGGTATATTTGTTTCTCTCTCTCTCTCCCCACATAGTTGTTTCAAATGCCCAAATAAGTTTGCATTGGTTTCAAAGATGACCATTATGCCATCAAATATTTTGGCTGGGGAGCACACCAAAGCATAGGCTTTGATGGGTCCCTCAACTCTAGTCATGTTTTCAGGAAATGTGATCCAAATACAGATGACTCCTAATTACGATTAAGTTTCATCACTCAGACACCACACATCTAATCCTGTGAGAGGCTGTAATGGTATGGGACTTTGAAACTTGTCACAGCCATCACTGAGCACAATAATGACTTGCAAGCAACTATCCATCAATGCTCATGTAGGCCCTCCTTCAATTTTTACTATTTCTTCAGATGAGGGTCCAACAATTTTTTCCCAGTCCATTGCTTTCTTTGCAGTTTGGCTTGTTTGAGATATGGCTTTCCTTGTATGGAACATCTTGCTTCTAGGGCTCCAATGCGCTCCCTTACCAGGCCCAATTGGACTTTCCCTGCTTCTGTCATCTTTTAATTAGCAATTTGCTTCCCTACCTGAGAACTTCCGAGCTGTGACATTCTCTCCATAGTAAAAGATGTCCTCATGCCACCTTGGCCCATGGATAGTCTCTGGGCCAAAACACTCTCCAATGATTTGTGTCAGCTAGCTGTATGACCTCTGTGGAATGGGGCACTCCAGAGTCAGTAGTTTCTCATGCAGTTTCTTTGGTTTCCATTACCAATTGTGTTCACTTATCAGTACATTCAAGCAGTTCCTCTTGGCTTGGCCCTGTCAGTGGGGCCACAGGAACAGTCCCAATTGCATGTTTGGGGTCACGGCTCTCATAACTGGCAAACTGTCTTTCCTCTTATTCTGGCACCTCTTTCATAAGCTCGTCATAGGGTGGTGGCTTGTCCATTTGGCCTCTGACAAATACTTAACAAGATTTGATCAGAATACACAGCTCCATCCAGCACATATATAGCACTGGCACATTCCATTGTGTCAGACATTAAGTATCCTTTCTGGTAAGCTCAATGCTCAATTTTCTACAGACTCACCAACAAGTCAGACAGCTGTTCTCCTTCTTGCTACTTGATCAAAGACAACATTGTAAGAAGAGTTGGAGATTTCTCTACATAGCCAAACGTCTGTTCCAGAACTGCTAAGTATTTCTGAGCAGTCACTTTAACATATGCATGCTCAATCCATGTATCAAGGTCATCCTCCCCAATGGGAGTTGGTTTCAGTCCAGAAAACAGTCAAAGCCTTCTATATTCCTTACATTCTCACGGTGGCTGTCATAACTTTTCAATCAATCATCACAAAACATCTAGCAAATCAGTGGCTTGTGAATTTTCTAAACCAGCTAAATTCATTAGGTCCTTTAGAAACTGTTCTGATTTGCCTTCCAGTTCCGGAGGGTTTTTTTGTTACATTTTCACCCAGCTCCCTGGGGAAGGTGTTCCATTCAAGCTAACTGCAGGGCTCCACTTGCTATAAAGGTGCCATACCCAGTACTTGTTGGGTGTCAAACTAGTGGGAAATTCAATGGCTGTATGATCATTTTTGGTCACCACAAACAAGCTAATGATCTTTTAATCAGGTACCTGCAGCACACACTGTAACTTCATTCTTCCAATACCAGTTAATTCATGCTTCAACACATGCAGAAATTCAGAGATGTCCCCTCCTTCTAGGATGTTACTGATTAATAACATGTTCTTGGGGTCCATAGATTGTTGCAAACACCATTTTTCAATTTCTGCAGACGTCATTTTGATTTTTCAGATTTTCCCCAAATATACCAAAATGTTCAACATTGTGCAAATTTTTTTAAATTTTCCGAACAATTTTCACTCAGCACTTATGCCACTCTTCCAGTGGTCTCTGATGTTTCCATCTGGCAAACAAGAGACCCCAGCAATGCCTCCAAACATGTAACTGGATCACTGTGCAGATGTTAGTGATGAGGTGAGGCAAACCACATGAGAACAAGGGTCCTAGACTTTAGGAGGGTGGATTTTAAAGAAATGGGAGACTGCTTCAGAAACTGCCTCATGGGTAGGATTTCCAGGAAGGGTAGAGACACAGTGGAGAAAAATAAAGAAGGGCATAATTAAAGCAACCCAACAGCTGCATGAAGGAAGTAAGTAAAAGCTGAAGGAAAGAGAGACTGCTACAGGTCTCTTGGGAAGTGGCCAAGGTGGTATGGGGAAAAAAAGGTGGCATTCAGGAGATATAAGGAAATGCTGAGGGAGGGAGGGAGGAAGACAGGGAGGTATACCAAATAAAACAGAGGAAGTAGAAAAAGCAGTGGGGGGAGTGAAACCCCAGACAGAGGAAGGTATAGCCAAAGGGTACAGAAATGAGAAGAGGAAAGCAAGGAAGGGGATAGTAAAGATATGGAGGGTGGCAGAGTGAGATTGTGCAGAACAGGATAAAGAAAAAACAGACGCCCTGAACAGGTAATTCAATGTGCTAACGCAACTTAGTGTGGTGTTGTGCTTATGCAACTTGCTGAATAAAACTTTGTTGTGGCTGTTCACCTCTCTGTGCCTTGGGAATACCACCCTGTAGGGACGTCGAAGGCAGGAACCCTGGAGGAGGTTTCCACTCCTAGAAGTGCCGCGGGAAGTATTCCCTTAGGCTAAAGGTAGCTTAGGAAAAGTCCCCAAGGAGAGGGGTTAACCACTGGAGGAGGAGGAGGGGATGATGGTGGGGCAAAGATAAAAGCTTCTGAATGAAGCAGGAAGGAAGGGTTTAAATAGGTCAGGTGGGGGTGGGGCTGTTGCTTCAGCCATTGAACTACAGGCTTGCAGCCTTTCAGTTCTGCTCAGTCTTCACAGTGGGGGGATGAACCCCAAGGGGGGCAGAAACAAAGGGGGGAAGGTGAGCATGAGTCCATTTTCAGAAGAAAGTCCTGAAGAAACTTGCAGCTCTGAAACTGGAAAGGGTTATGGGTCCAGATGGGATATACCCAAGGGTACTAAAGGAACTCATGGAGGTGCTAGCTGCCCCACTGATGGCCCTATTCAGCAGTTTACTGGAAACAAGTGTGGTTCCAAAGCACTGGAGGAGAGCAGACATGGTCCTGCTCTATCACAGCAGCAGCAGCAGAGAGGAGGCTAGCAACTATAGGCTAGTCAGTCTCTTATCAATGCTGAGGAACCAAATGGAAACCCTGTTAAAGAAAAGGTTAGTAAAGTATTTTGAAACCAATAGGCGACAAGACCAAAGGCAGCATGGATTCATGAGGGGGAGTCATACCAGATGAATCTGATTGATTTCTTCGACTGGGTGACCGGGGAAAAAGATCTAGGGAGAGCAGTGGCTGTAGCCTATCTGGACATTAGCAAGGCCTCTGACACTGTGCCACACAGGAGACATAAAGAAACTGAGCAGCCTAGGGGTGGGATCCAAAGTGGTGAATTGAGTACAGAACTGCTTAATGGATAGGCGACAGAGGGTGGTGGTTAATGGCACTTATTCTAATGACAGGAAAGTGACCAGTGGGATGCCACAGGGCTCAGTACTGGAACCAGCCCTCTTCAATGTCTTCATAAGTGACATTGCAGAAGAACTGGAAGGGAGGTTGTGTATGCCTTTTTGGAGATGACACAAAAACCTGTAATAGGGTGGATACTTAGGAGGGGTGGAAAGAATGTGTAAGGACCTTGGGAAACTCTAAAGAGAATTCAAGTGCATGGCAGTTGGGGTTCAATGCCAAAAAATGCAAAATCGTGCATCTAGAGCATAGGAACCCAAGAGCTAAGTATAAGATAGAGGAGGTACTGACAGTCATTAAGCAGGAAAGGGACCTTGGAGTTATCATATTTGAAGATTTCAAAGTAGAAGGGCAGTGTGACAAAGCAATGGTATGCTGAGATGCATAGGGAGAGGTATCTCCAGCTGCAGGAGGGAGGTGGTATCACCACTGTATCACTGGCTTGTGAGACCCACCTAAAGTATTATGTCCAGTTCTGGAGAGTGCACCTCAGACAGCATATAGACAGGGTGAAAGCAGTCCAGAGGAGGGCAGCTAAAATGGTGTAGTGGTTGCATCAAAAACCCTGCAAGAAGAGACTGAAGGATCTCAACATGTACACGCTGGAAGAGGAGAGTGAGAGGGGACAAGATAGAGACTTACAATTACTCATGAGAGTAAACAGGGTGGAGGAGGAGAGTCTCTTTCAAATCAGAAAGAGCACCAGGACTAGAAGGCACACAATGAAGCTGGGGGGGGATGGTAAGAGCTAGTTGTGGAAGTACTACTTCACTGAAAGAGTGGCAGACGCCTGGAGCACACTGACACTGAAAGAGGCTGAGATGAAAACAGTAGGGAACTCTAAGCATGCATAGGATGGACATATGGTAGCATTAGTAAACTGGCAAAGAGAACAGAGGTTCGCCAGAGACCAGTTAGGGTCTGCAGAGACAGACAAGGCAGGGAACATCTGGGAAGACTGGATGGGCCAAGCAGTCCTTTTCTGCCAACAAATTTTACGTTTGTTTCTGTGTTACTCACTGTTATTACCCCTGTCTTGCAAAGTTATTCACTGTTACTACTCCTGCCCTGTGCCCGGGGGGCAGCCAAGCAAAGTTATTCACTATTACTACCCCTGCCTTGCACCCATAGGGCCAAGTAAGGTTGAAGGACCTAAGCTCATTAAACTCCTCCGATGAGGGTTTGGTTCAGAAGGGGAACAAAGGGTGCCTCCATCCAGGGAAGGAAATACTAAATGAGGTCCGAAGTACAATACTACCCCACGGGATGCAGTACCAGCCCACCTCCCAAATGAATATGGGGTACTCCCTTAGACCCACAAGTATCAGTATCCACACTTTAGCAAAATACGCTATCGTACCAACTACTGTAGATCTCTAATAAATCGCTTATACACCAGATTTTAAGAGACTAACATGACTTTATTAATGTGGTGTCAGTCTGCCACTAAGAACCCTTACCTACTCTTCAGAACTGCCAGGCCCATCTCTTGCTGCTCTAGTGGACCCTTTTTGCTGAACCATACAAACTGAGACAGATGCATAAAATAATGAACAAATACTGTTTATTCTTGTACTGCAGAGACATCAGCAGGTAACTTCATCTCACCATGAGGTTCAGACACAGACTGACTGACAGAATATCTAAAGGGGTTTCTAGCCCCTGCTAAGCTAGTAATTAGCATACAGAATTAGCATAATGGCCCTATATTTGCTACATTTTCCTGAGCTCTTAAAAGGGCAGCAGTTAGCATTAGCCCCATGCCTAAGGTGAACTCCACATCACTGCCGGGACAGTGAGTGTGAGCACCACTCGAACAACTATAGCACTGGAACATTACAGTAAGAAATAGTGCAAAACAAACTTTAGGCATGGTATGAAACATTTTACCAACATTAAGAAGAACCTTTTATCAACATTACTCCACTGTGGGGGGAAGGGGAAGGAAAGAATCTGGACTACAATGGTGACCAGTCAGAGTAGTACCAGGGAGAGGGGAAACACCATAGCAACTTGAAACTTGGTCAGGGCGACAAGTGCTACAGAGAAGGGAAGGGAGGGAAGGGTAGCAGTAGGACACCCAAAATGCAGGATAAACAGTATATTAACAGTTGCAGAACACTAATATTTATAATGACACAGAAATATCAGCAGAAAAACTTAACAGTTGCAGAACAGTCATTTTTATAGAATGCAGACATGAAATACCATCTTAAGTGTGTTTAGTACCATCACTGAATCTGGTTACCAAAGGTTCAACACCTCCATCGACTTTTCGGGTTAGTGAGAATGGAGGCATGTGTGGCTTGAACCAGTTCCTGACAGGATGGTGTGAGGTCGTTAAAAGCGACCCAGGAGTTCTGTGCACTATCAAAGTCACATCACTTCACTCAATAAGTCCAGGATCCATTTGTGTACTTCTTTCATATCTTCTCAGTCTGGTACACAGGTGTGTGTACGAGAAAGTCCTGAGACGAAGGCTGAGAAGTCCCAGAAAGTTTATCTGGCTGATCAGGCAAAACAGGATCTGGCTGGAGAGTGTCAGGACCATGGGGATCTGAAGAAACTGGTTGAAAGTTATCAAGAGGAATTTCAGCGTCAGAGAGTATGGCAGGCTCAAGTGCAACTTCATTACTGGGTGGACTTAGGATCATCTGGAAGGGTGTTACTCAGGTACCCATGTTTCAACTGGTTGATGTGGACCTTGTTGTGTACCAGCTTTCCATCGGACTTAGAAGTCAAACGGAAAGCAACGCATTCCACACCAAAAGGAAGCTCAGAGTATCAATGTTATAATCCAAAATTTAGAAATTTATTCAGCTCTTGAGCTCACAAACACAAAAACACAGCTGCAGCTGCTACCGCAGCACTTTGACTCCCATTGAAGGTCTTCCCTGAGGAAGACTTGCGGTAGTCAAAACTAGTAACGCCAACACTACGTTTATATAACCTCAAAACTGAATACATTGCATTTTATCATCTCTAAATTAATACTCTAGCTTTCACTACATAATAAATCTTGACTCATGACTTCTGTGCTTTTGAGCTGGCTGCTTGGCAAGGGTGCACCAGTTGCAAGGATTGATTCATGGCTTTTCTTTTTGAATGTTTTCCATCAGACTTGCATCGCAAACAGACGTGCACAGGAGGAAGCATTTCCATGATGTAGAAGGGATCAGTTCAAGGGTGAAGCAGTTTGTTGGTGACGCCCAGAACTAGGACAGGTTGGTACAAGTAGACAACGTCCCCATCAGAAAATGAAGGTTCATGTGACTTGGCTGCTGACATTTTCTGCATTGCAGATTTTCTCTGGCCCAACGTGCGGAGATTGCAACATGTCTGGCAAGTTCAAACTGTTCCAGCAGAGGACTAATGAATGATGAAGCTGACTTTGGACTCGCTAGCTAATAGAGATTCCTGTCCAGTGGAGTTCTTGGGTGATGTCCATGGAGTAAGAAAATGGTGTGTATTCTGTACTGTCATCACAAGGTTGGTATTGTAAGCAAACTGAACAAAGGGAGCAAAGCCGTCCCAAGTGTCGTAAGTTTCATGCAGGCACTTGAAGAGTGTGCTGAAAATGGTAGACATCATTCTTTCACTTTGTCCATTGCATTGTGGATGATAACTGGTTAGGTGAGTCTTTTTTATGTCGAGAAGTTTGCGCGTTTCTTGAACAATAGTTGAAAGGTAGTAAGTGCCTCTGTCTGAATGCAGGTACAAGGGGGTACCGTGGTGACAAATGACAGTGTTGAGGAAGGCAGTAACTACTGTGGCAGCTTTAATGTCTTTTAGGGGGATTACTTCCAGGTACTTTGTTAGACAGTCCACAAAAACAAGGACGTATTTGTTGCCAGAGTCAGAGCATCTGGGTAAAGGTCCAAGAATGTCTGTGCTGACTCTGAAATGGTTCTGTGTGTAACCCCCCTACAAATGGAGGTTCCCGAAAAGTCTTCCTAGAGCTTGCCTAAATGCCCACTGCCAGGCTGCTGTCCTGTGTTTTAGCAGTTTAAATGTGATTGCTAGAGAGTGCCTGTATAGCCTCTGTGCACTGTCTCTTTAAGAGCTGCCTGGATTGCAGTCGTAAGTAATCTGAGAAGGAGCTCTGTTGCAAGATGTAACTATTTGCTGAAAATCATTCAGAGTGATAATGATAATGTAGTTTGTCTAACCTGCCTTCTTCGCAGCAAGGGCTGTTTTGTTTATCTCCACCATTTGGCCTGGGACTGCGAATTGGACCAATCAGTTCTGGTGGGACCTAAAATGGAGTTGGACTACAGGAGCTGTCTGGAGACAAAATCTGTAGGAATTGTAGTTTTGGGCTTTTGGCACCTTTTTTCACCCGAAGGGGCAGCCTTTGTTGTGACTGACAGACAGATCAGCCAACCAAACCTTTTGGATCTTGAGGGATTTCCCGGACTGCTTGCAATTTTTCAGTTAGTTCTGGGCTGAGAAGTGAAGAATAACAGCTCAAGTGATTTGGGCAAGAGTTCTGTGTAGTTTTGCATGTGGAGAACTGTGAGGAGGCCGAGTTGTGGCCTGCATGTCTGCCTGCTGCCCTGAGAGGGACAGAAGAGAATTATTTTGACTAAATCCAAGTTTGTGAGAACGAAGTAAGCCACTGATTTTTTTACCAGGCTCATACCTGAAGAAGTCCGAAGATTTTGCTGAATGCAATCGGCCTGCCAGAATTTCCAGCTGCTTTTGAATCCCGGTTTGTGCAGAGACTTTGCGATCGTGACCGGAGAGCGGTTTGCCTGGTACAGTAGAATTTCCTTACATGTAAATGTGCTGTGAGTTGTTAGTGGGTCGTGATTTGGTTCCCCACTGTGTGAACTGTGTTCTGCTTGCTGGAAGCTGTATCCGGCCCAAAATGGACTGTATTTGAATTTGTCTCCATTTGGCCAGGGGCCTTGCCACACTGGCCCAGCCAGACTACTCTCTGCACAGAGAAAGCCATTGACGAGAGACCTGCCTGGGGATCAGCCCCCTGCTCCATGCTTGATCAGGAATGATGCCTCGGCAATTCGTGTGTGCCCTGCTTCTCCTAGCACTCCAGAGTAACCACCTGCTGTCTCGATTTTCGTCCAGCCTGTGTCCAGTATTGGGTATCGTGAGTAATCTTCAGGGTAGCTCCCTGCAACCAACAGCCTAATCTAAAAGTGTGTCATCTGATCGTCTTGTTGTTTTCTTTTCATGAACTGAGCCCTCCGGCTCTGGATTACAAATAGTGTGTGTTGTGCATGTTGTTTTCTTCCATCACAAGGCACCAACCAGCTGCAACGTTCCTGGCTAGCCCACCATTCTCCATCTGGGTACCCAAATTGTGTGACTGTTTATGGACCCTGAAGTGCATGCATAATTGTTGATTGATACAGCCTCTACGCAAATTGATCTGATTACGCCCATCCCTTGTTCAAGTCCCTTAAATAAATCAGATCTAACTCTTTTTTGCATTTATCCAGACTGTGGTTCCAGTTTGTGCAAGAGTACTGTACTGCTGTTATTTGCTGTGTATAACCTTGTTTTACAGAGGGTCCCCAGGATCAGGCCAGAGGAAAGCCCTGGTGGTAAGTGCAAACTGTGTGGGTACTTGTGTGGTGTATCAGGGGTATTGTGAAAGTGATTATTGCGTATTTTTCCAGCCACTAGTAAGGAAAGAGGGGGGGTTACAGTGTCCTGGAGGGCTGTGCCCAGGTTAGCTTGACCACTACCAACCCTGACCTCCGGGTGGAGGCACTCATTTCAGAGTTCAGGCCCCTTAACCTGCTACTAGCCAAGCAGTCATGGGTAGCAGCCCTTGGGATAGCGTCACTTAGGGGTTACATATGGCTAAAGGCATTGGAATGATGTGTGCCTTTGTCGGTTTGGCAGGAGGCTTTCTTTGGGAGCAGGGCTGGCAGGATTTGACAAATTGGACAATGTCCTTGTTCATGTGAGGCCAGAAGAAGTGAAGCCTTGTTTTTTCAAGAGTTCTGTGGATTTCCATATGACCTCCAGAAAATGGAGAGGCTTGACTGGAAAGAAGAACTTGATTGACTAGAGAGGCTGGCACAACTAACTGTACAGGAGTTCTATCCATGCGATGGCCCCTGCCTTCCTTGGTTCAGATGTAGAAAAGCACACCGTCATTGAGCAAATATTGTGAAGCAAAGAAAAGTACATCCTGACAGTGTTGCTTTGGTTGTTGTAAGGTTCCAGTCTCTAAGTACGTGATTATGTCTGTGAATTGAGGATCAGTTCTTTGTTGCATTTTGACCGTCACCAGGGAGATATCAGAAGTAGGGAAGGTGAGAAGCTCTTCAGCTTCTTGCAGTAAGTGAGGATTTGTGCTTTTTTCTGTAGAAGTAGGTGGTAGAAGCAAAGCAACTGGAGGTGCTGTAGGAGTGTCCACAGGGAGCACGTCTGTGGCATGGAAAGAGCTTGTAGGAAGGATTCTTCGTCTGTTGAGGATGATGTGGAGGGATACTGTCTCCAGCTTACAGCATTAGCATTGGAGTGAATTCGACCTGGTCGGTACTGAATTTCAAAGTGGTAGCATTGCAGCGAGGCAATCCATTGGGCAAACTTGCCTACTGGCTCCTTCACTTCGAATAACCATCTGAGGGCAGAGTGATCAATGATAGCTGTAAAGGAGGAGTAGCGAAGGTAACAGTCAAATTTCTTTATGGCAAATACCATGGCTAGACATTCTTTTTCTGTGATGCCATAGTTCTGCTCGGCTGAGGAAAGGGAGTGCCTGGCATAGGAAACAACTCGTTCTGTTCCATCTTATATTTGACACAGCATAGCACCTAGTGCAAAGGAACTAGAATCTGAGTAGAGTTTGAAGGGTTGGGTGAACCTTGGATAGGCCAATACTGACGAGGAGATTAGTTTTTCTTTCACGGTTTCAAAGGTCTCTTTGCACTCAGAAATCCATGAATATTCACACCCCTTTTTGGTGAGGGAGTACAATGGAGCTGCAATCTTGGCATAGTTGCAAATGAACTTTCTGTAGTATCCAGACAAGCCTAGGAACGCTCTAAGGGCTTTGAGATTGTTAGGTTCTGGATAGTCTTTGACTGCTGAGAGCTTGTCTGGGTCTGGAGAGATGTCTTGAGAACTAACAACATGTCCCAGGTAATGAATCTGATGCTGTGCAAAACAACACTTCTTTGGGCAAAGCTTAAGACTGGCTTGTCTGAGACATTCAAACACTTCTTTGAGATGTTGGAGGTGCTCTGGCAAAGTTCTGCTGAAGACAATAACATCGTCTAGGTAGACTAGGCAAGATTTCCAAGACAACCCACATAGTACCACTTCCATAACATGCTGGAATGTAGCTGGACTATTCCGAAGTCCAATAGGCAGTCGTTTGAATTGAAAAATTCCCAAATGGCAGCACCAGGTTGTATAAGGATGAGAAGCTGGATCAATGGAGACTTGGTAGAACCCACTCTGAAGGTCTAGAGTGGTGAAGTAAGATGGGCTGGCTGCACCAAGACTCTCTAAGGCACTTTCGGTTGTAGGTAAGGAATGAGCATCTTGCACTGTGTAGGCATTGAGTTTTCTGTAGTCTACCATAAAGCAATCCCCTTTGTCCTTCTTTACCATCGGCAGGCAAGGTGCACCCCAGGGACTTGTAGACTCCTCAACAATGTCTTGTTCAATCATGTCAAGTTATTTTAAACTAAACTCTGAGGAGGAAGTCCTGAGGGGACTGGTTGCTAGGTGACACTAATAAGGGTGTCCGTTCTGTTTTTAGAAACAAGGCTGCACTTTCTGGTGATTTATTTAACTTTTCTGTGGTCCCTGAGTTGTTGCATGACCTTGGCAGGGCAGGACAAAGCTCCATTAATATGCATTTTGACCTTGCCTGTAGTAAAGGGACCGGAAGCAGGCAGACACGCTACCTCTGGTAGTAATGCTACATCTTCCCCCACAATGGCGAGTGTCGACGAGCCCAGCAAAGGTGACACAGCTAAGGCAAGCAGCCTGGCTGTGTCTGCTATGTCAGCCGAGGAAGAAGGGGATAGGGCAGCTCAATATCAATCAGAGGTAGGAATGGATAATTTGTGAGGTATGTGAAATGAAAGGGTGGACAATAAAAGTGCAGATGTGCACATGTAAAAAGTGTCTGTACAACAAGGAGCTAGAAAGCCATGTAAACTATCTACAAGCTAGGCTAGATATCCAGAAAGGTATAAAAGAATTTGAACTGTTCGTTCAGAACACAAAACACTTACTACAATCTAAGCAGGGAGGCTCAAATAAAACTGAAGTAAGCAGAGGGCAGATGGTCAAAAGGAAGGAAAGGGCCTGTGAAAGCAATAGCGATACTAATATCACACAAGAGGATAATTGGTGCATAGTAAAAAGGGGACCAAGAAAACATAGAAGGGACATAAATATTGAAATAGAGACATCAAATAGATAAGTAATATTGGGCTCTGGTAACGAGCACAAAACTCCAAATGAAAACAATGAGCACATACCCCAGCAAAGTAATGATGCAAATAAGGGGAAAAATAGTCAAAGCCAGGAACAACCCCTACCTGAACAAATGCAATTGGATAGGATTCCAAATCCACATGCAAGTGGTAATGCTGAGGTTTCTAAAGAAGGGGCTGGTTGTGGGCCACACACTGCTACAGGTAAAAATACAGGGCCTACTGAAAATCTAAACACCCAACAGGTAGAAGAGATAAGTATAGGCTCATATAGAGACGTCATAGTAATTGGGGACTCTATGCTTAGATCAACAGACAGGATAATATGTAAAGACAGGAGGGCATAGTTGCTGTGTCTGTCTTACCAGAGGCAGGAGTCAATGATATAAAAAATTCTACCAGGATTCCTAGAAAACACCAGTGACCCAGTTGTGGTCTTACATAGGAACAAATGATGGGGGAATCTATTGATATTCAGAGGGACTTTGAGACAGTGGGAGCAGAATTCCGAAAAAGGAAATGTTAATTAATTGTTTCCGAATTCTTACCTGTACCTAGGGCAGGTAGACAGAGAATTATAGAAATCAAGAGGTTAAATGGCTAGCTTAAGAGTTGGTGCACTAGAGAAAACACAACCTTCTTAAATACTGGCAATGCTTCGATAATGCCCATAGATTATTTGCAATGGATGGTCTACACTTGAACAAAGTCGGAACCCGAGTACTCGCAGAGAGAATAACTAGCATTGTCAGAAACCATTTAAACTAATGAATAAGGGGCAGGAGGGTGGAGATTTGTTAACCTGCAATAAAACCATTAAAGCAAATGACAATTGCAAATGGAAGGGCCTACTAATCAATGCTAGAAGTTTGAATAACAAAAAGAAAGAACCTGAGTACATTTTACAACAAGAAAATATAGTGTTATGTGGGATAATGAAAACACGGTGGAGAGATGAGCAGTGGGGAACTGAAATTGAGGGTTATCAGATGTTTAGCAGAAAAAGAGCTGACAGAAGGGGGGTTGGCACCGTATGTCAGAAATGACATTAGGGCATACAAAGTACAAACAATGCTACAACCAGATACTGAGCAACTTTGAGTCCAACTATTCCCTGCAAGAGAAGAAAACCTAACAGTAGTCATCTGTTATAGGCCCCCTTCACTACCAAACGAAAACACTAAAGAATTTATAAAGAGTATCACAGAATAAGATCCTGAAAAAAACTACTAATTCTGGGAGACTTTAACTTCCCCGGGATTGATTGGTTATCACCTGTAGAGATTAAATTCCTAGATGTATGATTTTTTGAGTGTGGAAAATCATGTGACTGAAGCAACTAGAGATAAACATATCCTGGATCTAGTAATCTAGTAATCTAGTAATCAGAGAACATACTGGAAACTGCAGTACAAGAGAGTCACTACTGGGGAGTGACCACAAGATGGAGTTTGAGATACATATTAAAACTGAAAAACAACAGGGGATTACTAACATTAAACATTATGACCTAGCAGACTACAATAAACTGAGAACACTGACAACGCTGGGACTGGGCTGCCAAATTCAATGGTCTTGGGGTCCACCAAATGTGGGGAGAAATTAAATCATTCTTGCATGAATTAGTCGAAAATAATATTCCCACCAAAAAGAAATATAGTTTAAAAGGAAGAATCCCTCCATGGTTCACCTCTAAAATACACAAATTAGTTAAAGCCAAAAATAAAGCCTATAGACAGGTTAAAAAGGACGGATCAAGTTTACATAAAAAATAAAGCTATAAAATCAAGCTCAGGAAATTAAAAAGGGAGATAAAAGTAGCAAAGGAAAACATGGAACTTAATCTAGTAAACAAAGTGGGAGATAAAAAGCATTTTATCATTACATAGGGAGCTTAAAGAAAAATAAATAATAATACAGGACCACTTAGAAACAATGATCTGGTAATAAGTGACTGCCAAGAAATGGCTGAGGAGTTGAACACCTACTTCACAAGTGTTTCCTAAAAAGATGAAGCCAAGAACCATATTGTCCCAGGGACCTATGACAGCCATATGGTAATATCACCAACCATGATTAAGGAGAGACTACTAAAATTAAATCACACTAAATCAACTGGACCGGATAACTTGCATCTTAGGTTATTGAAAGAACTAGCATCAGAGTTGTGTTACCCCTTTTATGCCCTTTTCTACAATTCACTACAGGAGGATAAGGTACCACTTGACAGGACATTTGCCCATGTTGTCCCAATTCACAAGAAAGGACCTAAAACAGTATGTGCAAATTTCAGACCCATATGTCTCACAAGTATCATAGGGAAAGTAATAAAGGGATTTATTAAGGAGGCTATAGAACAACACTTGCTAGATAAGGAATTGGTGGATGTACATCAACATGGGTTCAGGAAAGGTAGGCCGTGCCTCACCAACCTGATACACTTTTTCGAACCAGTAAGTGAAGCTATGGATATTGATAACCCAGTCAACATATTATATGTCGACTTTGAAAAAGTATTCTACAATCTCTCCCATGTCAAGTTAATAAACATCCTAAGGGAGACATGGTTGAATGGAAAGATAGTGCATTGGGTCACAAATTAGTTGAGGGATAGGAAGCAGCAAATCATTGTAAGGGATTATTCCTCAGACTTGGTGGCGTTTACCAGTGGGGTGCCCCAGGTCTCCGTCCTGGGACTGGCCCTGTTTAATATCCTTATAACATCCATAACATGCACCAAAAATGCTTGGATTACAAAACTTGCAGATGATATCAAAATGGGAGCCTTAGTGGCAAATGAAACAGATGCCAGAATGTTTTAAGAAAACATTAACAACATGGCTATCAGTACAGAAATAAATAAATTGAAATTTAACCTGAACAAGTGCAAAATCATGTCTGTGGGAAAAAAACACATATTCCCATATCATATAAGTGGTAATGCTCTCCAACTTCCGGTTCTGCCTCCTCTGAATGGAGACGTGAGTCTGTTCAGCTCTTCACCCCCACATAATAAATCACTTATAATCTGCCAGGGATTCAGTCTCTAACCGGCCAAGAGTGTACAAAAACCTCTCTGGAAGATGGATGCCTCCTAAAGAGAAACAAAAAGACACTCTGCTCAAGTATTTGCAGTCGATAATTTTGTTATTTCTGTTTGTTATTTTAGTTTTTGGTAACCGGGTAAGGCCCACTAGGCACAAGTGCCTGTTTTCAGGGGTGACTTGGGAGCACAGGGCGGTTAAGTGACTTGCTCAGAGTCACACAGTATGCAAGTGGAGGTTGGAAGAATCATACCCAGGTCAGGTCTGCTGGATGAACCAAGCTCATTCACAGCACGTTACTCTAATCTCTAGGCTGTACTGCCAGCCCAATATGATGAACAGAATGGAACAGCAGGACACAAGATCCACAAGCCATTCAAGGCTCGCCTCACTAGCATCGGGCTCCCGCAGTGAGGGGAGCGAAGATGAAAGCCAGGAAAACTTTATCATCACGTCAAAAAGGGTCTTCCAAGAGCTAACCAAAATACGTAGTACAATGGCAAGGATGGAACAAGCCATCTCGCTAAACATAAAAGGTCTCCAAGAGGTGACTAAATGAACTACGGAGTTGGAGACAGGACTTATCACTACAGCAGAGATAATGGACAAATATGAATCAGTCCTTAAATATCTTTTAAAAAGAGAAAGGAAGCTAATGGAGAAACTTGACCAGGAACTATGAGCTCACAGAGACAATCTTATGATTTACGGCCTGCCAGAGGACACTGAAACGGATGCATGGAGTCTTTCATGGAATCGTTCTTAAGGGAGCTCCTTGATTTCCTACCAGACATGGAGTTTAACATTGTCAGGGGCCCTTAAAGCCCTTGCCAAGAAGCCATCTGACCTGAAGGCAAACACTTGGTCGATAGTAATTAAGTTCCTGGACTACAGAGTAAAGACAAGGGTCCTGCAAAAAGCCTGAGGAAAAAAAGATACAATATTTGGTGACAAGCAGCTCTATTTTGACCAGGACTTCACGCTGCTAACACAGCAGAAGCAATGCACACTCCTGACCATAAAACAATTTCTGGCAGCACAAGGCAAGAAGATGCACCTCATCACCCCAGCCCAAATGAAACTGTTCTTGCCTAAGTGGCCAGTCTTCTACCGTACACTAAAAGAAGCTAGAGCTACCCTCCAGCAACTGGAAGTGCCACCAGAATGGTTTACAAGGCTGGAGGACATCAATTCATAGGAGCGACCGGATAGCAACCCCTGGAGCATAGTACTGGCCCATGGAAGAAGAGGGAAGGCTATGATGCATAAGGACACACCCAACACCCAGAATAAAGCTGCTCTGACAACTGGTACCTCCTCAGACTGACAGCGGGAAGACTGAAGATACTTGCAGACTTTCTCCCGAGGGCCAGATTCCAATGTAGCCTGCTTTCTCCAGGAACCGAGGAGAGGATGGATGGAGGAACATGTCATCTTGCTGCAAGGCCATGGAACCCCAGTAATGGGGGATATAAATACTTGACTGCAGAAAAGGATTTTGGGATATTGATCCTTGAGGTAGATCATTGACTATTGGCTAGGGGGAGATTGTTTCTGGGTAAATGGGTAAAGAGCACTCTTGTGGAGGAGAACCGGGGAGAATCTGCTATCAATATAACGCGGGACAGGGGAGTAGCAGCACCCCCTGACTCCAGTAATAATTGCATGGGCTACCTGCTTGCTTTTCCAGGGATCCCAAGGCCCAGATGTGGTGTCCCTTGGAGAGTGAACACGCACAGGTCCATCGGATGGTGAAAATGAATTTAGAGAGTGTGCCTTGATGAACGCGACCTGGGAAAGGCTTTAGATTCATAGAGGACCCACGTGGAGGCACTGTGATTTGCATGAAGCATGCGACAGGTAAGGTGTCCTTCTAGTGGGTTTCCCAGATCATGGAAGGCCTGGCATGGGTATACGGAGACTGGGAAATTTTCTTTTTAATTTTAGTCAATCACATGGAGAGATGGGGAAGGATCACCGATGGCTGGATCGGGGGGGTGACTGTTGGGGTCAGGGCAGTGGCCAAACACGGGGTGAAATGGAGACTCAATTTGGTCAGTCCCACCACATCCCCTTTTTTCTGGCCAACACATCGGAGGTTATGGAGGCATGGACTCCCCACTCTGAGTCAAGAGATTCAAAGAATTTAGATTTATGGGAACCTCCCCGACAGGGGAACTCTTGCTAGAGGGGCTCACACAACAAGGCTAGGGGGAAAGAATGGAGTTGGTGAGTGGCCTAAAGCCTGGTGTTGTGTTGGAACTGGAACTAACAGCACGCGGACAAGCTAGGCAGATCCAAAAAGGTTGAGACACCCGCAGGGATGAAGGGGAGTAAGACAGGGGCTCTGAAGTGCAGGTTCGATGCAAGGTCCATGAATAAAGGACCTCACCCACCCCTTCAGGGGCCATCTAAGGTGAGGGATGGGTGTAAGAGGAGCAAATTGAAGCATGTCATTGTACATGGTTTTTGGTTTTACTGTTTACAAGTTTTGAAAGATGTCACAGTAAGGAGAAGGGGTAGCACTGGTCCTGTGGAAAACAAGCAAGTCCACCCATCAAAGGGGAAACAATGGATGATGGTAAAATAGTAACATTTAACATCAGAGGTCTAAACCCCATTAAGGAAACGAAGGTCCTCAGTGAACTGAAAAGCAGGGGATGGGAGCTGCTTTCTGACAGGAGACCCACCTTATGACAGAAGAAGCAGCAAAATTGAAAAGGGGATGGATAGGACAGGTGTACCACTCCACGTGCCAGGTGCAACTCCATAAAAGAGGAGTGGCTATACTGGTCCACAAAATCTGCCCACTGGAGGTCATGGATATTCAATCAGACCCCATGGGTAGATATGTGATAGTGAGGGGCTCTTGGAGGACAGTCCCATGCATCATGCTGAATGTGTATGTGCCAAACCATGAAACAGAGCATGTTCAATTCTTCCAGCAAGTGCTGACCAAATTTGCACTAGCCCAAGCCAGCCCTGGACAGGTCAGGGGTGCACCCCACACCCAAAGTACCAGCAGCAAGATGCCTGATGGGATTGATCAGGGAACTGGGACTTATTGAGGCTTGGAGATAGATACATCCCAAGGTGCATGATTATACCTGCTGGTTGGCACCCCATCAAGCCTACTCTAGGCTGAATTACTTCCTGGTCTTGGCAGAACAGGTACATGCCCTGGAAACAGCACAGATCCACCCAAGTACGGTCTCGGACCACAGAGCAGTAGAAATGTCTCTGTCCCTCATGCCCATGCACAGGTCCTCCTCATGGAGACTAAATGTGTTTGCTAAACAATGCAGATTGCAAGGAGATGGTGAAAGAGTGTCTAACAGACTACACAGAGACCAATTCACCAGGCGACTACCCAGCGGCAACGTGGTGGGATGGTTGGAAGGTAGTGCTGATGGGGAGAATAATAAGTTACACAGCAGGAGTGAAGAGGGAGAGACTGAGGGAACAAACTGCCCTCGAAGAGAGGATTTTTGACTTAGAGGTGGAACATAAGCTCGCTCTTGATTCCAGAATAAAGCAACAACTGGAGGCGCAGAGAGCCAAGTTAAATAAGTTACTGGATGATAAGGTCGATGGGGCACTAAGATACTCCCAGCAGAGATATTACGAGGTGGGAAATAGGGCCAGCAAACTTTTAGCATGGCAGCTATATAGAGAGGCAGTGGAGTGGGTGGTCCTTAAGACAAGGAAACATGCGAGGATCATGAAGTGCGACTCCGACCCCTCAAGAATAGTGATGCACTTCCAGGCCTTTTACAACGACCTATACAGGGAAGAGAAGGTAGACCATATGGCAGAATCTAGATGCATTTTTTGGAAAACTGACCCTCCCTAAATTGAATGATAATCAGAAGAGAATATTAGATGCACAAATAACACAGGAGGAGATATTAGGAACCATAAAAAATCTCAAGGGGGGAATGCCCCGAGTCCCGAAGGGTTCCCCGAAGAATTTTATAAAACATTCCCTGGCAAGCTGGCCCCACATCTAGGGAAGGTGGGAAGAGCAATCCAGGAAGGAGAAGGGGCCCCACCCAGTTGGCAATACGCCCAAATATCAGTCATACACAAGGTGGGCAAGGACCACACCTTATGTGGTTCATATCTCCCCATCTCTTTACTTAATGTTGACCAATAAATATTTACATTAGTCTTGGCGAGGAGACTGCAGGAGGTGGTGTGAACCCTGGTTCACCCGGATCAGACAGGTTTTATTTGGGGTAGACTGATGTATGCCAACATAAGACGTCTCCTAAACCTAATCACCTGGCAGCAGAAAAAACAAGGTTCCCTCCCTGGCAATTTTCATGGATGCAGAAAAAGGTCTTTGACAGGGTGAACTGGGGGTTCCTCTACATGACATTGGAGGAGATTGGTTTGGGAGAAGGGTTTAAAGATGGCATCGGGGCCCTGTATGCCTCCCCCATGCGGCAATAAGGGTTAATGGGATGACTTCCACTCACTTCCACCTCCAAAGTAGTACTAGACAGGGGTGCCCACTTTCCCCCCTCCGCTTTGCTTTATATATAGAGCCATTGGCGGTGGTGGTGACAAACAATGGAAACATTAGGGGGATCCAAGCAAAAGGAGTAGAACACAAAATATCCCTGAATGCCAACAATACCCTTTTCTTTTTGACTTTCCCAGAAACCTCAGCCGGAACTTCTCTGACTGAACTGGAGGAATTCGGCAGCCACGACGAATGACTGCATAAGCTGGTACTCTATCCTATATGGAACTTCTTGTGTGCATTTAAAGCACTTACCACTCCCACATCTATCTACCGTCACTGCTGTACTCTGTATTGTAATGTATTTACTGCCCTTTTCTACAGAAACAGTATACTGTCCTTATAACCCTGTATTATATGTACTACACTGTTCTGTTGTATCCATTAATGTAATGTATCTCCTGTATCAGAGGAACTACACTGTACCGCTGTATTTACTAATGTAATGTATCTCCTGTATTAGATGTACTACACTGTTCTGTTGCATTCACTAATGTAATGTACCTCCTGCCCTCTTCCACAAAAACTGTAAAACTGTATACTGTCTTTGTAATCCTGTACAATATCTCCGACACTGTATTACCTGACTGTATGTGCAAAATTATATGTAACTAACTCTGGGTCACCCCTGAAAAAGGGACCTTCGGGGACCAGTGGGCTTACCTGGTTAACAAAATTTATTAAATAAATAAATAAAATAAATAAAAAAAATTGTAGTGCTCTCCAAACTACAACATCTGAGAAAGACCTAGGTGTCATAATAAATAATTATCAGAATTTTGGAAGCCACTGTACTATGACAGTAAAGAAGGGGTACAGTATATTGGCATCAATCAGAAGAAACATTGGAAATAGGGCTAGAGAGGTGGTGATGCCGCTGTATTTGTCACTGGTGTGCCTTCACTTGGATTACTGAGGACAGCTATGGGCACCATACCACTAGGGAGAGTAGAGGAGATTGGAGGGGATCCAGAGGAGGGTGACTAGGATGGTGGAGGGTCTCTGGGATATGAACTATGAGGCAAGATTGCAAGACTTGGGGATGCATTTGCTCCAGTACAGGAGATTCAGGGGATATAGGTGTTTGATGTACAGTGCTTTTGAGAATCAAGAATTATGGGAATGCCTTGGACTAATTAGAAGACCTGAGATTGTGAGAATTAGGAGACATCAAATGCAGTTAAGATGGGGACATTACAACAAAAAACAGAGAGGTAACTGGTTTACCCAAAGAGTTGTGGTAAAATGGAACTCACTACCAGAATCAGTTATTTCATGTAAAAACATGAATCAGTTTATAAGAGTGCTAGATGATCACTGTGTAAAGTACTGTTTTAAGTTAGATATGTAATGATGCAGGTCTATAAAGGCTAACGCTATTTGACCTGGATTGCATCTTATGAATCTCATGTCTTTGATGATGTCCTCTAGGACTTGTTTCTGTTTGTGTCCCACTTTGTAGGCTTACTGACGGATTGGTTTCTGGTCGGGCTGCATCTTGATGGTGTGTTGCAGGATATCACAGCGTCTGAGCTTGGTATCTAGACCCACAAAGACATCCAGGTAATTCTACAGGAATTTCAAAAGTTGTTGCTTTCTGTTGGAGATGCTGGAAGTTTTGGAGAGGACAGTCGCTTACTGAGGGATAACTCTGGTGAAGCTGGAGTGGTCATGATAGTACAGACAGGACTAGAGCTGATGGAATCAGGCGGAGGTTCTTGCAGGAGATGGAGCTGGTCTTCTGTAGACAGGCAGACAAACTTTCCGATATTGGCACCCTTGGAGATGACAACTGGCTCATCTGTGAAGTTGCTGCATTTTTGGCAGATAGTACCACCATGCACTGCAGACAGGGTGTTTCCTGGGAGAAGACCTGGTGAATGCAGAGTGGGGAATCCCATGACAATGCCAGCAACACCTTGTGGAAGTGGTTCACCTCAAATCTTGGCAATCAAAACCATCTCTGTATTAGGAGGCACAGTGACTGAGTCTATAGCTGCGAGTTGCCTCCAAGGGTTTAGTGACAGTTTATTTGATGAAACATCTAAGATGACTTTGTGAGCTTTGAGGAAGTCCAGACCAAGAATCACTGCTGGCTGAAGATCAGGCACTAGGATGAACTTGACAGTAGCTTGCTGTAAGCCAAAGTGCAGCTTGAGATGGACCATGCCTGTGATAGGTACTGTAGTGGTACTTGCTGTGATAATGTACTTTAGGTCAGCTAGAGAGACATTGGGTAAATGATGAATAGCTTGGCTTTCAGAATACTGTTATTGACAACTGAGATTTCTGCTCCAGTGTCAACCAAGGCATACGTGGACCAATCTTCAATGGTTACAGGGACATAGTTTGCTAGGAATGGTGATCTCATGACAGGTACAAATTTGTCAAACAATTTTATGAGATTCCCTATTTATCCTTCACAAAATTTAGGGAAAAAAATCATCTAAAATTATTTTTGTTATACCTACAGAAAGAGGTCAGTTCCTATTACAGTACTTAAGTGCCATCTGGTAGATTTTCAACTACACTATCAGATGAGACAACCCTCTCTGGGTAGCAGTGAACACACTAACAAACAAAACAAAATCGCTAACTAAAGGTTTCACAATTCTCAATAGGGATTTTTTAAAATCCTTAAAAATTCTTTGACTAATTTGGTGCTACTACTGTACCTTTGCCCTGGAAGCAAGAGGGTGCCAGAGTGGGCAACTGGAGGATGCGGTTTGCTTGACTTGTGAGAGTCAGAAGGGTGATCAGTTGAAGTGTTCCCCTGATCCTGGGAGTAGTTGCAATCATCTTGATGATTGTGCTGTGGTAAGCGTCTTTGGTTCCCTTGATTGCTGTTGTGATACTTTACCTTTTAGCAGAGAGTGGCAGTGCATCCTCTGAATCCACACCACTGGCAGGTAACAGGCTCTCGTGAAGGTGGAAGTGGATCAGATGGCTGTCTAGATGGTCGAAGAGCACTGACAGAGGTAGCAGAAGAAGCAGTTGAGCTGAGGTGCAGATTATTGACAGTTGTGATGAGCTGGTCTATCATTGATTGCTGCTGCTGGACACGTGTTGCAAGTGTGGATAACTGTGATGACTGAGGTGCTTGTACACTGGTGGCCTGGGACATTGATACGGACTCTTGTGCAAGTTGTGCCACTTGGATTGTGTCCATCCAGGTCATTGGTTTCTGTTGGATTACACAAGGATGGAGTTGAGAAAGCATCCCTGGACAAGGGTTGTGATTAGCTCTTGCTCAGTTTTCTGCAGATGTTTGCAGTGTGACTCTATATGCATGGCGCGTTCCCACAGTTGTTTTTCCAATAACCAGGGCGCATGTGCTCGGACAAAATGGTCTTTGAAAGTTGCATACAGAGTGGCAGTATCTCCTTTAACTTGTTCTGTAAGTGCGTTGAACCAGGAAATGACCGTCCCACTCAGAAACAAGTGGCCGCCAAATCATGATATACAGTTCCTGTTTATTGACTTTACTAAGATGGCCGCCAGCAGGGAGTTTAAGGGTCACTTCCTGCCTTGCCTTTTTTGTAAACAAAGATGGCTGCTTGGTGCCACGAGGCTGCTGTAGCTGCTCTGCAATGCCCAAAATGGTGATTCCTGTGGTCGTCTTCCCCAACAAGGCAGGAGAAATGGCAGGCTTTTTATTTGGTGAGTGACAGAATTTTCTGATGAATTTTTGTTTAACTTGATTGCTCTCCATTTTATTTATGGAGCGTTCTTGTCTTACACATGCTGTTGTGTCCCCAGGTTTGTTTACACCTTCATTTGCCTGATGCCTTTATTTATATGGCTGTATCCTGCCTGAGCTTTGTTGTTTTATTTATTTTCCTTGCTGTGCTGGCTCAGGTTGCTTTGTCCCATGTATGAGTAATGGTTGGCCTCTTTTATTTATTTAGTCTTTTTGCTTATTGTAGAATGGCCTTTTGTAGCATGGCCAAGCAGGGATTGGATCACTCCATGTGGCTGCAGGTATGAGAGGGAAGCTGCGGTTGCTGTTGGATGGCTGGGTGGCAGGGTTGAGTCGTGAGGTGCAGCAGGACTGACTTGCAGTCCTGAATGGCAGCAGTGTTGTTTGGGGAATGGTTCAGTCTGTGGAGGAGCTGCTTTTGCGAGGAGGCTGGAGTAGGAGCAAATGCCACCCAGGAGAATGCTGCACTTGGTCATGTCCCTATTTGTAGGAATGCTCTGTGTTCTGGTGGCAGCATTGGAGAGTCATTCTCAGGGAGCAGAGGCACTCCGCTGCAGTCTTGATTTATTAATTTATTTTGTTTTTGTTTCTTTTGTAGGGTTGTTTTTCATTCAATTTCTTTGCATGGCCACTTTGTTTGAGCACCGCTGAGGGGAAGCAGAGTCTCCATGTGGCTACTGGTGTGAGGGGAAGCCGTGGTTGCAGGGGCCGAATGGCTTGCTGCAGATGTGGTGGTGAATGGTGTTGTGGTTGGGGAGCAAGCTGGAGGGCTAAGAAGCTGTTTTAGTTGCTCTGTGGCTGCTTGGAGTGGCTGGGCTCAGCTCTGTAAAAGTCGCAGTGGCCAGAGGATAGCTGCAGTTGAGAAGAGGGCTCAGATGACAGGGCTGAGCTGAAAGGTAAAAGGTAGGAGGCTGCGAGGTAAGTGAATCCCTCGAGGTAGCTAGGAGCCTGGTACAATGGAATGGAGCACTTGGGTGCAATTCATTGATTTATTTACAATTTTTCTGAGCTCCAATCCACACTAGGAAAGTCATTAGGTTTGAGATCTGCAGCTGGGAGGCAGTGAGGGAGCTTGGATGACAAATGGAACCGTCTTGAAAGAAGCTCTACCACAAGATAGGAACTTGGGGGGTGCAGTTCGCAGCATCAAGGGAGCATAGGGCTTGGAAAAGCAGTTTCTGACAGTTCATTCATTTAGCTGGCTAGCAAAGTTGAAGAGTTTCCCTTGTGATAGTCTTAGGACAGTAGGAGGGCTGCAGGCTGCTGTACAAAACAGGAGATGGTTCAGTTTTTTTTTTTTTAACTGCAACCAAGGCTGTGGTGCAAGTAACATTCAAGCTTTTCAGACATACTGGGACAAGTGACTTGGGGTACCCAATGACACAGAGAAGCAAGATAGAGTCTGGGCAGTAGAAGGGACGCCATTCTCCACCATGTGTGGCATTTTGGTGCTGTTCTGCAACTATGGATCCTTACCTTCTCTTCAGACCTGCCAGGTCCATCTCTTGCTGCTGTAGTGGACCCCTTGCTGAACCGAGATGGACACATAAAATAATGAACAAATCCTGTTTATTCTTGCACTGCGGAGACATCAGCAGGTAACTTCATTTCACCATGAGGTTCAGACACAGACTGACTGACTGACAGACTATCTAAAGGGGTTTCTAGCCCCCGCTAAGACAGTAATTAGCATGCAGAATGAGCATAATGACCCTATATTTGCTACATTGTCCTGAGCTCTTAAATGGGTGGCAGCTAGCATTAGCCCCATGCCTAGGTGTACTCCACATTTATCAGGGGAAAGCGGTCCAATAAGAGAAAAGGAGTTACACAATATAGCAAGTTGACAAATAGTTTAACAATAATGGTAATAAACCCACAATTTTAGCAATAAGTAGTGCTACCCTTGCAAGCAGTCTCTGGTTTGCGTCAGGCCTCTCCTAAGACACCCACACACAATAATCCAAGCACAGTCTACTGTGCTGTAAGGACTTCCACTGCCCTCAGTAGCAGATTCCTCACAGTTTTACAATACACTGAAAACTCTTTATTTTTAAACTGCAGTGCAATTAAACTACATGTACAGTACCTAGGTGAAAAAAAAAACAAAAAAAGAGGCGCAAGCATAGGGAGTATCATGTGAGCCACAGCAGAAATCAATAACAGAGCAAAACAGTCTAGGCACTACACTAACCAGAGTTTGTAATAAAATACAAAAGTCCGGTCCTCTTGAATAAGTGCTTCACGTGAAATTGTTGAGGCCGTGAGGACGTCTATCTAGTTTTTTAAAAGTACCATATGTATTTAATAAATTAAATAATTTTGATATGGGATTCTGAGCCTTTGTATTTTATGATAAACTCTGGTTAGTGCGCTGCCTGAACTGCTTTGCTCTGTAACCAGGGTGAAAACACATGGTTGTAGGCCTGATGTCTCAGTGCCCAGTACCTTATGTTGGTGCTCTTAAAAACTGACACAAGCTTGTGATTTTATGCTACCTGACTGATTTGATTTGGCTAGCACTTTCACAGTGGTAAATCTGTATTCCAAAGGGAACTTAAACTCAACAACAAACAGTACTCACATGTCCTGGATTTATACAGAAGCAGATACAGTAGGGTTCAAATAGATGGTCGACCAGGCTTCTGATGCAGTCAGACACTGATGATTTCAGGCAGATGGCAGATGGCTCAGACGCAGCCCCAAGCCGCACCTCATCACTTTCACCATGTGGCTCTTCCTTTCACTCTCTAGCGGCATGGCACTGTGGCACCTGCTAAGGGGCCCAGATCAAAGAGCTCATTGCCTCAAACCCACTTCAAAATGTTACAGCTGAACCGTTTCCACTCTAATTTATTACTTAATGCCAGTGAAACCAAAACAATGTTTTTTGGTTTTTTTTGTCATCTAATGGGTCTCTCTCTCCCTGTACCCACACCATTATTTCAGTACCCTACTGGGACACATTCTAGAGGAGGTGGATAGCTACAAGTACCTTGGGAAATGGATCAAGAATGAGTTGTCCTAACCTTTCCCACATTGAGGTTTTATCTAAGAAACTATGTGCCAGACTAGCATTCTAAAATTGCCTCACAGTGGCTTAACTGCACAGAGAAAAGTTGTTTGGCACTGCAGAAACAAGCACTGTTTTTCTGCTAATGCCCAGAAATTACTGGTTCAAGCTACATTTTTCTCAGTTATTGACTATGTAGATCTATTTTATAGTGCCTGCTCCTCCATTTGTTTATCCAAATTGATGTACTCTACTACAGGGCACTCAGATTTGTAACCAACATAGCTCCTTGGACCAATCATTGCCAATTGTATTCCTCAGTTTGTTAGGCCTCCTTCTCAATAAGACAGTTGGCCATATAAGGTGATCTTAAATTATCTGCCACCCTGTATCACAAATCTCTTCCATTGATCTTATAGCCCTTGTGCCTTGAGAAGAAGTACAGTCATTCACCTAGATATTCTTAGATACATCACCTTATTTGGGAAATCTGCGATCAGCTACACTATCCCCACCGTATGGAACAACCTGCAAGCCTAGCTCAAGTTAGAGGCCTCGGTCAGTTGTAGTGCCTTCAAAGCTCTCAGTGATGGTGTTTGTACTGCTGTCTGTAATTGTGGCTAAACTATGTTAACATGTTCCCTACCCTACTATGATATATGGCTGCCTATATGGCATAGCTCCCCAAGTAAATGCCATAATGTTATATTTAATTTTGGCGTCTTTTCTTTTTTTAGTTTCCCGTATACCATATAACTTTCCTGCCTGTTATTCATGATTGTAAATTTGTATTGCTTTATTGTGTCTTACTGTTATTGTATCTTATGTAAAACCTTGCATGTTGCTGTTCTCCTGCTGTACTTCATGCGTTCTTTGGAACTGCCTTGTTTAAGCTGTGCTACCCAGGACATCTTCGTTCATAAGCTTTGCTCAGTGGAGATTTTTCCTGGTAAACTAAATAAATACAACAGGTACTCTCTTGATAGAGGATACCAGGCACCCAGAGACAAGTGTCTGACCACCTCTTCCCTTGGTATCACCAAGCAAGGTTAAAACAGGCTAGATCCTACCTCTAATTACGGCAGTTCTTTTCCAAAAAACACAGTAGTTCTCTTGCAGATGGCACAGCAAGTCAGTTTTGTAGCTTTCAGGATTCACCAGCAGAACACAGTTTGGACAGCACTCCAGCAGCCTTACACAGGATACAACTCCCTGGCCCTGAGTCTGTGTAGGCCTTCAGCTTTCCTCCACAGCACATCTCTCCTCTGAACACCCAAGATCTACTTGACTGAAACTCTTCCTTGCTGGGGGTAGGTTCTAGCTCAGCACACTCCCAGTTTGACTCCTTATTTGCTAATTTCCTTGTCACTCACTTTCCTGGCTCCCCTAGTGACTGGAAAAGGGTGTCAAGCACTCTGTTGTTTTTCTCCTAGAGTCCTCTGAGTCTCTTGCAGGACCCCAAGAATTCTGGTGGGCTGATCACAGGGATCAAAGTTTGATTAATGTAACCCCTAGGTGGTGCTATCCCAAGGGCTACTACCCCTGCCTGCTTGGCTAGTAGTAGGTTAAGGGGCCTGAGTTCTGAAGCGGGTGCCTCCACCCGGAGGTCAGGGTTGGTAGTGGACAAGCTAACCTGGGCACAGCCCTCCGGGACATTGTAACCCCCCTCTTTCCCCTCTAGAGGCCTGAACACTGTACACTAATCACTTTCACAATACCCTGGTACACACACAAGTACCCACACTGTTTGCACTTACCACCAGGTCTGGTTCCTCTGGCTCGACCCTGGGGACCCCCTGTAAAACAAGGTTATGCACAGCAAATAGCAACAGTACAGTACTTTGAGCACAAACTGGAACTACAGTCAGATTACATGCAGAAAAAGATAGATCTGATTTATTCAGGGGACTTGAACAGGGGAGGGGCAAAATCAGGTTAATTAACTTAAAAGTTATATCAATCAAGCAGTTATGCATGCATTTGAGTCCCCCACACAGTCACACCTCTGGGTACCCAGGTGGAGACGAGATGGGCTAGCCAGGACTGATGCCCGGGGTTGACCGGCATCGCACCTGGTTGGGGCCCTGTGATGGAAAACACAACATGCACAGTACACAATATTTGTAATCCTGAGCCAGAGGGCTCAGTTCATAAAGGAAACGAAACAACAAGACAATCAGATGACACACTCAAATTAAGCTGTTGTTGCAGGAAGCTACCCTGGTATTTACTCACGATACCAAGACTGGACACAGGCTGGACGAAAATCGAGACTGCAGGTGGTTGATCTGGAATGCCAGGAGAAGCAGGGCCCACACAAGTCGCAGAGGCGTCGCTCCTGTTCAAACGTGGAGCAGGGGGCTGATGCCCAGGCAGGTCTCTTGTCGATGGCTTCTCTATGCGGTGGGTAGTCTGGCTGGGCCAGTCTGGCAAGGCCCAGACCGCATGGAGACAAATTCGGATGTAGTCCGTTTTGGGCTGGATACAGCTTCCAGCAAGCAGAATACAGTTCACACAGTGGGGGAACTAACTCACAACCCACTAGCAGCTCATAGCACATTTGCATGTAAGGGAATTCTACTGTACCAAGCAAAGTGCTCCCCAGTCACAATCGCAAAGTCTCTGTACACACCGGGAGCTTAGGGGTAGCTGGAACTCCTGACAGGCCAATCACATTCAGCAAAAATCTTCGGTCTTCTTCAGGTTGAGCCTGGCCCACTTTAGTAGCTTACTTTAGTCACACAAACGTGGATTTAGTACAAAATAATTTTCTTCTCTCCCTCTCAGGAGCAACAGACAGACATGCGGGCCAAAAACCCAGCCTTTTCACAGTTCTCCCATGTGAATCCACTCAGGATAGCTGCTCAGAATCACTTCAGCTCCTTACTCTTCAGTTTCCAGCTTAGATCTAACTGAAAACTGCAAGCAGCCTGGGACTTCCCCAAAATCCAAAAGGTTTGGTTGGCTGATTTGGCTGTCAGTCAAGGCAAGAGCTCCCCCTTCAGTTGCAAAAAAGGCACAAAAAGTTAAAAACTACAATTCCTACAGATTTTGACTTCAGACAGCTCCTGTAGTCCGGCTACATTTTAGGTCCCACCAGTACTGTTTAGTCCAATTTGCAGTCCAGGACCAAGATAGTGGAGACAAACTAAACAGCCCTTCCTACAAAGAAAGCAGGATAGACAAACTACATTATCATTATCACTCTAAATGCTTTTCAGCAAATAGTTACATCTTACAACAGAGCTCCCTCTCAGATTACAAGAGCTGCAATCAGGCAGCTCTTAAAGAGACAGTACACAGAGGCTATACAGGCTCTGGTAATCATATTTAAACTGCTAAAACGCAGGACACCAGCCTGGCAGTGAGCATTTAGGCAAACTCAAGGAAGACTTTTTGGGAACCCCCATTTGTAGGGGGGTTACATTAAGATGGTGTTATCTGCTGCTGTTTGTACACAACTTCTGTAGCTAGAGACTGCATTATTTTACTTTTTCAAAGTTAGCCAGATGTAATAATAATCCAGTTGTAGTGATGAAGTCAGAGGTGATTCATCTGGTCCTCTTCAGGTATATGGGCGCCCCTCTCTTCAGCAGCACAGAACAAGAAAACAAGTTACGAACCACAGCTCTTCTTCACCTAGCTAGCCTCCAACACTATTTCCAGTCAGAGGTTGCAGGCATCAGAGGTGGACCCATCCTGACTCTCCGATGGCTCAGCAGATAAGCGCCGGGTGGGAATTACACATACACATACATACACACACACACACACTTACAACCCTGTACAATACATTTTGCATATGAGTGCTTTGTCCAGAGGGGCTTTATCAATGTTGCAAATTGTAATACACAGTAGTGTCTCCTGCTCCTAGAGGGCTTTCCTGATACTGTCACTGGCAGTGATGGCTCCCTGCCATACAGGGTCTTACCAATATTGCCATCAAGTGAAGTAACTCCCCTGTTTGACGTACCTGAACTGCCCCCCCCCCCAAGAAAATGTATTGCCTAGTACCACTTGCCAGTACAATTTCCTGGTTGTTAAAATACTACCCACAGAAAGTTTCTCTGGCAGCAGGCGTGATGGAGAAATAGAATGTGAGATGCATGGTAAGCATTTAATAATGAGATGAAAATATTCCAGTCAGGCACTCTCAAGTGTGTGCTGGACATGGATGAAAGTGCCCCGCTGTACAACTGTCCAGGTGAAAGTTACAACCAATACTGCAGTCCTCTGACTGCTCAACTACACACACCTTAGAACTGATGCATGGCCAACTCACATAAAAGGTAACTTTAAACTTGACAAAATTAGCATAACATTCAAAGGCTATGACAGGCCTCAAAGGAAGTGATTTGTATTATATGTGGATGTTCTTAATTAGCAAAGAGACATCTCCAGAGCACCACTGACTTTTCATTAGGTATTCTTCCCCCCCCCCCAACTCAAATTTGATTCCAAAGGGAAATTTGATTGCTTAGTAGTAAACAGCTAAAGAGAATGTAAAGTTAGATAACTGATACACCTGAAGAGCAGGATCATGGGTACTGATCCGCTCAGTGCCTGGGTTTTATTTTGTGTCAGTGTTTTAGCCACTTTTATTAAGTACACTATCGTAGACAGCCCGCTGGCACAGGGGCAGGTTGCCAACCTGCGACGCAAGTGACCCAGGTTCAGGAATGGACCCAGGATATCGGAGGTCCAGCCGGGGGAAGAAGGATTGAGCATCCATTGATGGCTCTTCTTTTCGGGGACTGGCAGAGTGGCAAAGTGTTTGGCACTATGCTGACACCTAGCGGAGGCTGGGTGTACTGTATGCACCGATGCTGACATGTTCAGGAGGCAGGCAGACACTCATCGTCATTGCACATCCCCACCCCCTTTACACCAGGAAAAATGCCGCTGCCTTCCACCTAGATGACGCCCACCTCGCCGCTCTGATTGGCTCCCAGATCGACTCTGTCCCGACTACTTGTGGTACTTAGAGTCGGTGCCGCAACCCCACCCTGGGGGGTAAGCCAGGGGGTATTGGGGAGTTGCGGCTCATGTGGGAGTGGGAGCGGCGAGGTCCTGACCGGGCTGAGGTACTGGCGCTGGTGGCGGAAATAAAGTAGAGTAATTAATAAAAAAATTAAATTAAATTAAGTACACTATCTTTTGTTTTGGAAAAAGAAAGCATTTCAAAATTTCCAACATGCTAGCTAAACACCCAGCCTCACAGTAAACACACACTAGCTGTTGAGACTCCATATTCAGACACAAATGTTTAAGCCATACAAAATAGTGCACGGTCATCAGGGAGGCATATTTATAAGGCAGCAAGTAGCAATATTGGGCTGTGGTAACACTATACAAAGTGTATAAGTGTGGGGTACCACAGCCGCCTGCTGACAAGACACCCAGGAGCAAAGGGAACAGTGCATCCCAGAGTAGCACCTTTGCTACTAGGTATCATGTTCAGTGGTCTGCATGCTAATGACCACAGATGGAACAAAAGATACTAAATGGCCTTTGCATGCCATTATGTGTCTATTAGCAGCAATGCACAGTGACTCTATGCATACGTATGCATGGAGGTATTGTGCAGAACTTCGACCATTGCCTCTGCCCTCACCTGATCCCTGTACACTAATGTTTAAATCCCTGGCAATCTTGCCATACCCCCCAACCACGTGATACCTGCTGTGAAATGCCCTAGTAGTCCAGTGGTATTTCCCTAACACCCCAATCCCTGATTTGAAAAAAAAGCATCCTGTTAGTCCAGTGGTACCCCTTCCTGCCCCAATCCATGTTGCAAAATAAATTACTTCCCCTCCTTTCCAGCCCTTTTCACCCACTCATCACCCACAGCCTTCCATCCCCTGTCTAGTACCTGACTCGCCCTAAAAAGCCTGTGCATGTTGCAGGGCAGAATGGTCACTGGTCAGCAGTTTTTGATGACCTCTGTAATGAGAATGCTGATCTCCTCTGAGCAAAAGGGTACAGATGAAGATTTTCTAGAAGTTCCCTTCATTACAGCCACCACAAGAAATATCAAAATTGTCAATTCCAGTAACACACTATCAAGAAGTAGCTCTCTCTCTCTATCTTACTCTCTTAACAAACTCTAGCCAGAACCAATACGGCTGTGATGAGCTTTCAAAGCTCCAGAGAGCTGGTGCCGCCAGCGCCACTGAGTGCCATCTGTAAGATGGTGGTGGCGACACAACTGCGCATGCGTGGCATTCATGCATGTTTAGTTGCGGTGAATGGCAATATGCCATTTGCAAGATGCCAATGCCTGTGGACCTGCACATGCGTGCCTCGTGCATGCGCAGTTCTTGTCCCAGAATGCAGAAGGAACAGCCAGAATAGTGCTGCTGTTACTCCATAATGGCCAGCTGTCACGGAGTGTTACAAGCTCTGTTGAACTTTTGAAAGAATACTTCCAAAAGTCCAATGGAAGATGCCATGATCAGCCGTTTTCAGCCACAGAAAGCAAAATGGCTGTAGGCTCCACCCACAGCCGTAAAAAGGGAATGTAAACCATGTAAGAACATGTCAAAACCATGGAATCGAAAATCTGCCAAATAACTCAAATTCAGCGGATTACTTAGTGCATCACTTAACATCTTCAGAATACCATTTTGGTGCCTTTGCATTGTGTCATATAGATATACACATATATACTAATCCGCAGTTCCAAAAACCAGCAGAGCAAAATTCTATAGGCTTACAAAGGCACAGTTGCAATGTGCTGTTCCAGTGAGGATTCCACAGACTGCTTTAGGAAGTCCATGGAATTTCAAAATTCATTGATATTGGAATTTCAATTCTGCTGGAATCATACTGCATTTCACATCATTCACACAGATTATGAGATGTGTCTTTGCTCCTTCTGCCTCCTCCGTTATGGGGTGATACCCAGAAGAATTGAAGATATGCACCTCCCCCATGACTGGGTGTTGCCTGTTTGGTTCAAAAGCCAGCACCAGCCTGCATCTGCCAGCAGTGTTAAACCCCTTAGGTCCCAATGGACTTGGACTGATTTGGGGCCAGGGAGGGAGAAAGAGAAAGCAAGCGCATGCAGTCTTTGGCATGCTCTGCCAATCCAGCAAGTGACTACAGCTGTTGCAGGACCTTGCAGCTATGCTGCCGCTGATAGAGAGTGTGTGTAACCATGACCAGCACACAGGACAAAGATTCTGCACCAACAATCCATACCTAAACAAAATGCACACAAAGCATTAATATGTAAAGTGCATCAAGTTATTAAAATTCAAAATGGTGACCAGATGCTTTAAATGCTGGAATAGGCTTACCCACTACAAAGTAATGGGTACTGGTCAGATGTCAGCCTTATTTTTGGAATTAGGATTTTCAGACTTGAGGACCAAAAATCCTTATTCAAAAAAAGGGTTGGACTAGGAACTGGAATCTGATTCCAATTCCACATCCAACTGCTTGTTTAAAACCCCCCATCCCTTACCAGGTAAACAGCAAAAGACCCCCTGCCTGTAGTTAAAAGTATGACCACCCTTTCCCCTACTGTTGCCATTCCCAGCCAGACTTCTGGGCTCTTGGTAGGATTTTTTTGTTTGGGGGTCCTGGACTTTCTGGAAAAAATTGGGGGTCCTCAGCTAAAATCTGGGAGTCCCCTGAAATTTGTGGAGGTCCCCAATAAAATCAATGCAAGTCTGACTGCAGAGTCCCGCAACAGTGTTAGATTGTGTTAAGATGGTGATAAGGCAGCTTTTCACTTCCCAGACCCAGCTGCCATGTCAGCATTTTGGAAATGCTGTGGGTTTCTGATTGGATACTCAACCCAGACTTATCACATCCAATAAGACAAATGTCACTGCCCACGTTACTCTGGCTTCCTGACCCCATGACTCATGCAGCGGACTGGCATTATTCCAGTTACTGTCATTCACTATTTGTAAAAAGAGTTGTGAGGCTGTAACAAAATGATCACAAATACGCTTCACCTGAGCCCTGGCCAGTCATTGCGTGGTTCACTGACATACAAGTAAAAGATTGTCTACTGGTTAATCAGATCCATTCACTATTTCATCCAAACAAATGTTCCTGTAAAACTGCTTTTAAAACACTAAAGTTCTTATTGGCATGCCTGAAACTTAAAGCTAAAAATAGCATTCAGTAACTGCGCCCCTTCATGTCTTTTCCCACAGTCTGTGGCCCCTTGCACTTCCACGTGTACTGAGTGAGTTGAAAGCAGTGCTTCACTGTCATTTTGATAACAGCAAATGGTGGTTCTTTCTATTTATTTATTAAAAAGTTTCACCAGGAAAGGCACACTGAGCAGCTATTGCTCGTTTCCAAGTGCATCATGGAGGAACGGGAAGGGGGAACAACAGGATGAGTAGATACATTAAAAACCAACCAACTTTCTCTGAATGCTAAAAAAAAAACCTCTGGCCAGAGATGATAGGACTGCAGCCAAGGAATGTGGGGTAAAAATATTGAAAATTACCAAAGGTGCGAGCCTGCATTTGCAAATTTAAAATAGGCTCATATCATTTGTTGTTTTTTAATATTTGTACACCAAATTGTCAACATAGCCTTGTTGTGACCATGCCGCATGAAGATGGGCAGAGAAAATGTTTAGCTCCTGGCCTAAAGGTAATTTCGCGCAGGGACTGCAAAATCAACTTTCGGGACACAAAAACACATTTTGGGCAGGAGTTAAAAAATGACAGCTGTCACATTCATGAGGTGCTGTAAAGAAATGGCTATGTTGAATATTTGGGGTAAAAATATTGAATATTACCAAACTTATGAGCCTGCTTCAACATAGTCTCATAACTGTTTTTTTAAAAAGATTTGCTAGCCTAGCCCTATGCACCACATATTTCAGTGCCTTACCTCTGCGAAATGCTGCTGATGTATATTTGCCCCCCAAATTTCCAGTAGTTTAGATGTGAGAGGAATCATAAATATTCCTCCGCTGGGTCACTTTTACTTCCCAGTCTGTAGCTCCGCCCCCGGCGCTCAGCCTCGTTATGATGTGGACCAAGGGAGAGCGTGAGGACACACTCCATTATAGACTATGGGGGTCAACTTTAACAACATTTTTATATATCACAGTGATCATTTGGTGATTAATCAAGGGCACCGGCCGACTAACAAGGGCTCTGTTAGTGGCCTGGTGCCCTTGTTTAATTTGCCTAATGTCAGTGCAACTGATCATGAGGTGAGGTCCCAAAAAAGGCATGTTGAAAATGTGGGCCAAAACTATGCAAAAATGGTCAGGTTATGCCACTAAGTTCAAAACACCATTGAAATACATTGAACCGCAAACCTGTTTCTTCAGTTTGTGGTACGGCTTTGAAGAGTGAAGACATGTCTGCAGTCCAGAGAGGATTACAGCATTGGACCCTGATGGGTAAGTAAGGGCTTGGGGGAGAGTGAGGGGTTTATGGTGCTGAGTTGGGTGGTCAGGTGGGGGAATGGTAACAGCTGCAAAACATATCATTGGACGGTTTTATTTTTACAGGGTTAAGAAAAAAAACAAAAACAGACAGATGATTCCTGATCACGACACTGGGAGGTTGGGCACCCTCAGTGTTACTGTTATGTTTCTGGGGGTGGTTGGGTGCTGAGTGGGAGGGTTGCGTGGGTGGGTATATACATAAATAAAAAGATGAGCACAATCTCGTCTATGGTCTTGCTCACGGAGGTTACAGTGGAACACAGCACAGTCTGCCACATCCAAGATGGCTGCAGAACTCTACTGTGTATGCGCAAAGTCGCACATGTACAATACAGTTTGGCAACCATCTTGGACATAGCGGACTTTGCCATGTTCCATTGTGACCTCCGACTGAAGAAAAATAGTGCTGTGCAACTACTAATGAAGACAGCAGAGTGCTTCACATATGTGGAGGCAACTGTGAGGCAGCTCCACACTGTTGTTCGGTTGGAAAAGTCTCCTTTTTCGATCACGGGAGGTCTACAGGGCTCTGCCCACTGCAGCCCTAAAACCAGTCTCTATGACTTTTACCACAAATAGAGACTTATCAGGTTCCACTCTGTGTTATTATCTTTGCCAAACAGCATGCCTTGAAATCGCCCCTTCCAGCAGCACTGCTGTGCAGTGTTGGGAGGACAGGCGTATCAGAGCTCCGCAGCGAGTGATTCAGGGAGCTGAAATCAAATCCCGATAGCAAAGGTAAGGGGCATGAAGTATGTCATTTGCATACTTCACATCCATTCTCTTCTGCTTTTGACTCAATTTCAGCTCTCTGAATCACTCGCTGTGGTGCTCCAACACGCCCCTCCTGGCAACACTGCAACAACAGTGCTGCTGGCAGGGATGATTTCACATGTTGTTTCTTAAAGCACCAGTACAAAGGAAACTGCACTCCATAACAAAGAACCACAAAGTCGGAAAATCACAACCAAATGGATGTGATTTTCTGACTTTGTGGTTCTTTTTTATGGAATGCAGTTTCCTTTGAACTGGTACTTTATTTGAGTTTGGCAGACTTGGGACTACATCCTCCTTCATTGCAGTTCACAGCTGGACATTTGGGACCTGTTTCTTAAAGCAGCAGCGGGACTGCAGGGCTTAGTGGTGCGAGTGTCTCTGGGACTTGCTGCCAAAATTTTGGAGCATCTCAAGGCCCAAAATGCATGTAAAGGACGTGGGTACCCACATTACTGAGAGCCCTGCAGCCTTCTGAGTCCATTACTTTAATATTTAGGGCTGGGCCCAGTCATCCTTTCAGCTACAGGGGCCAGGGCAGGTTCTTGGGTTCAGGTAAGGTTGGTGCTTGTAGAACTGGTGGTGCTGGAAGGTCCATCTTCAATGATTATAAAACTTGAGTGAACATAGTCCAGTGCCTGTCCACCAAGAAGACCCCCCTCCTGACAGCAGCCTGCAACCGCATATGTCCACCGCCACCTGCCCTGAAACTTTCTGTCATCCTGGTCCCAGACCAGACAGTACCACCAAACCACATCCAAGATATCCTGAGTGACTCCATCCTGTCCCGTCCTGACTCAAGAAAATTATTCAAACCCTGGCCTGGCCAGCACCATGGAAGTAAAGTCCACTCCCTCCTTGAGTGACCTGGGAATAAGTGAGGAGGTGGCAAAACAGAACAAAACCCTGGTTTATCAGGCACTGTACCACACGTTGTGCTGAATAAGGTGTCTGGTTGTAGCCCAGGGTTTTGTTCCAGTTGGCCACCTCCTCACTTATTCCATTTCCCAAGTTACTCAGGGAGGAGACAGAGTTTACTTGCATGGCAATAGCCAGGCTGGGAGTCGATTTCAAATGATCTGCTCATCTTGAGTCAGGACAGAATGAGATGGAATCCCTCAAGATAGTTCGGTTGAGGTTCAGCTGTACAGTCCAGTCTAGGACTGGAAGGATGACAGAAACTTTCAGGACCGTTGACAGCGGGCTTATGTGTTTAAGGATTGCTGTGGGAAAATTGGTCTTTTTCTTGGTGGACTGGCACTAGACTTTCTTCATATGAGTTCTATAATCCTGAACACTGGACCCTCCAGCTCTACTGTCATATCTATATTCATACAACACCAATGATAATGAATTTTGCCAGACACATTGTTATTTTTATGGCAGATTTGCTATAAAATAAATTAATCTTGATATTAGAAAAAGCCACAAACAAGATAAGATCTGGTTAAATAGGTCATAAAGCTGTACTTAACCAATGGGACAAAATGTTTGATGACATCACAGTACAGCTATGCAGCATTCTGATGAGAACAGTAAAAATACATGTTGTATAAACCAGATGCGGAATAGCCTGACACAGTATGTGGCATGTATCTTCATTTGTGAGATGGCAGTACATTCACAACTTATTCATGGCTTTGCCACTCATGAGTTATGTTCCTGCTCCTTTACTCATGAAGATAAAGGTCATATTCAAACCCCAATGAACACTGTGAGGGATCCCTTTGGAAGAAACAACATTACAATGGTGAGTAATGTTTTTCTTCTGAGTCATGCCATTATATATCATATCATATAGTGGTACAGTAGCACCATTGTGTTATGGTTGAGTCAGTGTTTGTGTCAGAACCCTTGTTTTGCCAACTTACAACTTGGCCATGAAAATTTGGATGTAACTTCTCAATCAGTAAGACCAATGGCATGCCAATTTGCAAAAAGCATAAGTTCAGTAATTCTGGCACTATTAAGAGTCACAGTTACATAAAAATAACCCAAGGTAAGACTTTTCTTTTACACACAGATAATGAAAAGAAAAAAACACAAATTTATTAGGATATCAGAGACGCAAGGGACACTAATGGTTCATATAAAGCTGCCCCCCCCCCACTAACTGTGGTAGTAATCGTGAAACACGTTATTGCTCATGTAAATGTGAATATTCACTACATCAGCTGGCAGTCAGTTCCAAATGCTCACAGCCCACTGAGTGAAGAACATCTTCCTTTTATTAGTTTTAAATGACTGAGGCCCTATTTGCTTGTTATGCCCTCTTGTTTTTAAGCCTGATTTACCTTGTATACTGTATACAGTCCGCTAATTGACCGCTCAGTCGACACCTGGCCATGGTGGAGAGTGGATTGTTGTGCCAGGTGCTGGCTCTGGAATGGGACGGGTTGGGGGGTGGGGCACTGGCTGCAGGCTGGGGGGTTCAGTAGATCACCTGGTTGGATGTGTATAGAAAATGGAGATCATGGCTTGGGGGGTGCTGGACCACCAGGGATTTTTAATTTTTTTTTTTAATAAATGGGACCAGGGCTGGGGCGGCCATAGCCACCAGGGTCTGCTGTCCATGGTGCTATTGCCACACGGCCACGCTGCAGCTTGCGGCATACCTTCCCAATGTGCCATCTGTTTGATGCAGGGCCAGGGTTGCCACAAGTTGCAGGACTTTGCCGCCGGGACCCTACCCATTAGTGAATCAGGCACAGGATCTCTGGTGCACTGGTAGTCGGTGCAAGCTGCCTTCTGCACAACTTGCACCAACCTTTGTGGATAGGGCCCTTGAGGTCAAAACATGGGAGCTCATGTAAAATTACATATTTCCTCTCAGCTGCCCTATCCTGGGTAATTACAATCTAACAATGTGTTAAAGTAGGACACCACTGAAAATGAGACATTACATCTCATCTGCTCTATATAAAGAAAAATGTGTACAAGCAAGACCCGGTACAGCAGCAATACCAGCAGTGAATATTCGGCATTGACAAATGCTTGTTTTTAATTCTGTCCTTATTGCATTAAAGTTAGCATTGTTGTAGTTACACATGAACATACAAACATGCCAGCAGATAAAGGTCTTACAGTCTATCTTGTCAGCTCGATTGTGCAGGTCCCCTCTGTGTCTACAGTGCGACCTGCCCCCTTCCTCCACCAGCAACTTTTCCCTTCACTCTGTCTCATCCTCTCTCAAAGCTATCTACCATTTTCAGGGAGACCACCTCCTCTGGCAACTCATTCCACTTGGCTACCACTCTTTCAGTGAAAAAGTGCCTCTTCATCTCTCTCTGTCTTGAATCTTCCTCCTATCAGCTTTAGGCTATGCCCTCTAGTGGACTTGTTCCCACTAAGACTGAATTTGGATCTCCATATTCACCCTGTTAACATCTTTAAGGTATTTTTATTTATTTATTTACTTAAAATTTTGGTAACCGGAAAAGGCACACAGAGCAGAGCTCATTTCCAGATGCAACCTGGGGACAAAGGGTACAAATACAACAAAGGGATGGTGCATACAGAATACAAAATAAGGTAATGTACAATGCAAGTAAATATATATGTTTGAAATAGGTGACAACAATAAGAAATAATTTAAGTATAACTACAGTATAAATGGCGGTAAAGTAGCCCCAGGTAAAGTAGCCCCAGTTTAGGGCATAGTTTGGAGTGAATGGCAGAGACATGGGAAGTGAAGTCCAGTGAGGGATCAAGCCATACACCGAGGTATTTGCAGGTCAGGACATTATCAGGAGGAGAGCAGGATGAGGTTAAAAAACAGGAAGGGATGGAAGCCTAGCCAGTTTCTGCTTGGAGCCAAAGGTCATGGCTATTGTTTATTTGGTGTTCAGTTTTAAGCAGTTGTCTTTGAACCAGTTGGTTATAGCAGTGAAATCTTGTTGAAGGGGGGTTTGGACGGCTTGGAAGGATGTACCTGACAGGAAGGGGACAGTGTCGTCTGCGTACATATGGATCTTAGCATGGAAATAGACAGAAGGGGGGGGTCATTAATAAACAAGGAGAAAAGAATAGGACCAAGGATCGATCCCTGAGGGACACCTGCAAGGATAGGGAGGGAAGGAGATAAGACGTTACTTATTTTTACTGACTGGGACCGACCTGATAGGTAGGAACCAAACCAGGAGATGGCAGCAGAGGAAAGGCCGATGTCATTAAGTTTATTTGGCAGCAAAGGATGTGACACTGAGTCAAAGGCCTTGGGCAGATCAATAAAAATAGCCGATGTGATCAGCCCTTGATCCATCGCAGTGTATATGGCGTTGGTGACTTGAAGTAGGGAGGTGGTGGTTGAGTGAAGTTTTCTGAGTCCTGATTGTACCGGGGAGAGAGTGCATGAAGCAGAGAGGAAGTCATTTAGACGTGAGAGGACTAGAGATTCTTGTACCTTTGCAAGTGCGGGAGGAGGGATATAGGGTGGTAATTCTCAGGAACAGAAGGATCCCCACCTTTATGTAGGGGGAGCACCGCAGCAGACTTCCAGGTTAAGGGGTCGGTGCAGGAGGAAAGAGATAGATTGAGGAGGTACATGACAGGAGTCAAAATAGATGGAGCAGAGATTTTGAGAAGTCTAGGATGTAGGCCATCGGGGCTTGATTTAGCTGGGTTTAAGGATAATAAGGCACTAAGTACTTCAGAAGGGGAAATTGAAGGCAGCTGATAACCAGAGGACTCGTTGAGGGTGGGGGTGAAGGCAGGAGAGGAAAGGGGGGTCTTGGGGAAGGGCACAGGTTGTGAAGAAATTATTTAGGGCATCAGTGACTGAGAGGGGGTTAGATACTAGGAAACCTATCACAGAAAGCGTTGGTGTAGGGGGTTCAGAGGTGGGGAGCAGGAGCAATCGGAGGTCCTGCCAGAGGGAGAACAGAGAGGTGTTAGATGTGTGCAAACATGATCTGAAGTAGTCAGATTGTGACTGCCGAATCTTTTTTGTGCAGTCACTGAAGAGGGCTTGGTATTTATGCAAGTCAGCATGGTTGTTTGTTGTTTTAAAGTGATGCCACGTGAGGTCACGGGTTTTGCACAGGGACAAGATGTTTGAGGAGATCCAGGGATTGTGGTGTTGTTTAACCCTAATTGACTTTAGGGGTCGTGTGCATCCCAAATCTTTAAGAAAATAGATGTGAAATGGGAAAGGCCACATCAACAGAGGGAGAGGAGACGAGAGGACTGGTGTCCAATTTGCCATTGTCAAGTCATGCAGTAGTTTAACAGAATGGAGTGATCTGAGGGATCAATGTTGAATATATCTGGGGGGTTGGGTGCAGGGCATAGCTTCCTGACACAGTAGGTAGGGCAATGATCGCTTAGTGTGTCGGGGAGTATGCCTGCAGAGCTGATTCGATGAAGTTGGGCAGATAGCACTCAGTCAAGCAAAGAGTTAGACTGGGAGTGAGAATTGGGACGAGTGGGCTCATTGATCAGCTGGAACAGATTTAATGATTCTATTTGGAAGCACGAGTTTTGAGACCCTGGAGAGTGCCAATCAAGGTTAAAGTCACCAAGCAGGATTAATTCCTCTGCAGAGGCATGGGTGGTGATGGAGGTGCTACAGGTGACTAGGGAGGGGGGGAGGGAGTTTTGGGGAGACATACAAAACTCTGACGTAAAGTGGGTTGGAGGAAGGAAAGGACAGCTTAGCTAAAAGCAGTTCATGTGAATGAGGGATTGCTTCACGATGGGTGGTAGTACATGTGAAGTGGTTTCAGGAATATATGGCAACCTGTCCTCCTCTTTTTCCACAGTCTTGACAGTAGAGGTTGAAGTCAGGGAGGGCAAGCTGGTTGTCTACCTGAAGGTCTCGATCCTATTCCCCCCCCACTTCTGTCCTCAAGGGACTACATGCTGAGCCCCGTGAGCCTCTCATTGTAGGTGTTGCCCTGCTGGCCCTGAATCATCTTGGTCACCATTCTCTTGACTGTCTCCAGCAAATGTACATCCTTCTTAAGATGAGGGCACCAATACTACACACTGTACTCTGGGTGTAACGCCCTCCCCCCCATTTGGGGGGGCTTACCTTAATGCCTCCCATTTCCCTCCATTTCCACCTGGGGTCCCCGTATCTCCCCGATGTTCCACTGCTACAGCCTGAGTTTCTGTGTGTCCCCCAGGGCCCCCAGTCAGCTTCTGTGTGTGTGTTTTTAGTCCAGCTGGGCTCACAGAGCAGGATCACAAGCTGCCGGCATCTCATCCATTCAGCCGGCACTCGCACATGCGCTGCGGGACGCTTTGATCTTTCCAACCGACGTTGCAGTCAAAACAGAGGAAATTTCATGGTCCTGGTGCCCTTTCTAAGTTAAATAGGGACTGGGGACCCCAGTAAGGCCAGTGAGAGCCCTCAGGATATTTTAAATAAGGAGTGCCAAGAAACGCTGAATCAGGGCGTAGTGAAGACTAATAAATAATTCACAAGCCCCTCATGAATATTAATGAGAGAGTGCCTGCTGCTAGGGACATGGTATTCTGGAGGCAGTGACTGGGGAAGTACTTAAAGTAAATGTAAATAAATGTGGTTGCTAAAGAGGGCACTAATGGGGCTACATGTAGTGGGGTAAATGTATGTTAAAAGTACTTTATCTGGCTGCACCAGGACATTGATTGTGGGACAATACATAAGCTGTTTGGGGACTGTACATTCAGCAGCCATTTTTGCAGCCTATCAACCAATCAGGAGCCAGTATTTGCCAAAGAGCCACTTGGGGCTTACCAGAGACTGTTGTGGGGGAAAAGGAGGTACAATTCTTGGTGCCCGGAATCTAACCAATTAACGGAAAGCTGTCCAAAACACTCTTGCCAATTACCAGGGCTGCAAAAATGCCCAATTAGCAGGACCTTTAGGTGTTTACAAGTTTCCAACTAACCTATCATTTTAAATTTGCCCTTTTTCTGTGCCTTGAGTGTGGCACTGAGTTCTGTGCTGAAGCTGCGATTTGGAAACTGCCCCCGCACCCGAAGACTGAGCATGAGCTCCGTTCAGTAGTTTTCTTCCTGTGCTCTGCTGGATCGCTCATTCATGACAAGCTGGGCAAATTGTTAGGAAGGAAAAAGAACTGGTGTGCCATGTACTGTAGTACTCTTTTTAGCTAAACTTTCAGAAGTAAGCCCTGTTGAAAATGAAGCACAGTAACCTGTTTAATTTTTAATTGAAAGTTGAAGTTCTGAGTTCGGGCATGCGCATTAGCATCAGGTCCCCCTGCCTTGTTCACCTGACCTTAGCGAGCTCTTGTAGGACCCTTTCTTTTCTGAAGGGACTAGTGCACACCTTCCCCCTTCCCCCTGTGTCCATGGTGCTGAGCTGTGGGCCCCGCCCTACCTTCTCTTCAGTAAATACTGAGCAGAAGTATCTATTTAGGATAGATGCTTTTACATGGTCCTCCTCCACACACACCCCTTATCCTCTTTGATCTTAGCATTACCCCCTCTGGACTTTCTCCTTTCACTAATGTATCTATAGAAAGTCTTGTCCCCTTCTTTTAATGTTCGTGCTAGTGTTGTCTTGGTTTTACCCACATCTCTCACAAAATGTCTATTAACACTAAAGAATATAGTGTTATGGTCACTATTAGTTATGGGGACCTTATTTTCATAAAAGAAATCATCTGAAAAAAGTTTGCCATAATTAGATCCAGTATGTTGTCCCCTCTGGTAGATCTAGTAATATGTTGTTCCAAGTTACAGTCTCTGAATAGGGCCAGAAATGTTTCCCCTATCCCCCTATACTGCTGTACACATCATATTTTAACTAGTCAATCTCTGGCATATTAAAATCTCCTATAATGAGTAGGTCATTATTATGCTGCTTGCACACATGTGCAAGAAACATAGTGCCATCATCCGAGTTTTCGGAGGTGTGGCAGCCCTCTTCCAATTCAGTCAGTGTGTTTGCAGGTGCGGCCGCAGTTCTCCAATCAACACTGCAGCTGTCTATGACAGGAGTTGAAAATGCAGTGCTGTACAGTTGAAAGGGACAGCTACGCTTCAGTGAGCAGTGATAAGATCACATGCTCATGCATGCTCCCCCCCACACACACACACGCATGCATACTGCATGCTCGTGCTTCCCCATGCACACACTGTATAGCCTAGGGGTTGCCCAATCCCATCGGCTGTGCTGCGTTCCTCCCCAACAGAGTTCCAGGTGCCACGCTGGAAGCCCACCCTAAGCGTGGCAGCAGTCTGTATGGGTGGGAGTGCCCATTCCCCCGGTCGGCTCTACTGTTCCCCGAGACTATCGGGTCGCGCTGGGAGCCTACCCAAGTGTGGCAATGTCCTATGGCCGATGGGGGTGCCCAATCCCCCATCGGCTCCACTGCCCCAACCCCCTAACAGCTGGGAGCCCACCCAAGCGTGACACAAGTCCAGCGTCCTCCAAGTAAAAAAAAAAAAACACCTACAAGAAAAAACCTTCCCTCTAAGACTGTCCTGACCCCCTCCCCACCTCGCCCACCCTCTGTGCATCTACCTCTCACCTCACCCTCACCCCATACTTACCTCCGAGTCCGCTACGATGATCTTGGTGGACCAGAACCACGTCTGCACTCTTCAAAGCCCGACATGAACTGAGAAATGCCGGTAAGCTGTATAATGGAATAAATAGGGTTTTTTCAACTTTACTGCATATCTCAGGCATTTTGGGGAATTTTTTCACCAAATTTTCAACATGGGGTTTTTGGGACCCCACCTCTTGAATTCTGTCACTGTACCATGGTGTTAATCAGCCCTGAAAGGTGATTTCGTGGTCACTGCGTGGAACCACCTTTCGGGACCGATTTACAAAATGACAGTGTCATAGTTCATGAGGTCGGCCCCCAAAAACCCTATGTTGAAAATTCGGTGAAAAAATTCCCAAAAATGACTGTTTTACGAGCATGCGCTGTGCTGTTCCTACACACGCACGTAAGTTCGCAAATTTCAATATAAATTACTCCAGATTTAACATTGCTATTTTTACTACATCTCCTTATGAGCAGTACTAGCTGTCATTTCTCACATCTCACCTTAAAATGTGTTTCCAGACATGTAGCGCATAATGGTGCAGTCGGTGTGTAAATCAATGTTCAGGACAGATTAAGAAAATCACAGTGACACTGTTCATGAGCAGAGGTCTTAAAATGGCTATGTTAAAATTGGGTGAAAAAATTCCCAAAAATGACTGTTTTACAAGCATGCATTGCACTGTTCCTACGCATGCTTGTAAGTTTGCGAATTTTCAATATTTTCACTCCAGATTTTCAACATTGCCATTTTACCACACCTCCTTATGAGCAGTACAACTGTCATTTCTCACATCTTGCCCAAAATGTGTTTCAGTGCATGTAGCTCACAATGGCGCAGTCGGTGTGTGAACTCAATGTATGGGACACATTAAGAAAATCACAGTGACACTGTTCATGAGCAGAGGTCTTAAAATGGCTATGTTGAAAATTTGGTGAAAAATTCCTAAAAATTACTGTTTTATGAGCGCAGGCTATGCAATGTTCCTATGCACGCCTACACTGTGGTATTTTTAATATTTGCACTCCAGATTTTCCAACACTGACATTTTACCACACCTCCTTATAAGCAGTACAACTGTCATTTTTCACATGCCACCCAAAATGTGTTTCCGTGCATGTATCGCACAATGACGCAGTCGGTGTGCGCAATCAATGTTTGGGACAGATTAAGAAAATCACAGTGACACTGTTCATGAGCAGAGGTCTTAAAATGGCTATGTTGAAAATTTGGTGAAAAAATTCCCTTCAGCCGTTCTGCAATGTTACTAATGAAGATATTGAACAGGACTGGCCCCAGGACTGATCCCTGTAGCACCCCACTGGTCACCCCCTCTCCCTAGACTGCACCCCACTTACCACCACTCTCTGCCTCCTGTCTGTTAGCCAGTTTCTAACCCAGTTTACCACCCCTTCCCCCATGCCCAGCCTACCCAGCTAGTTTATCAGCCTCCTATGTGGGATGGTGTCAAAGGCTTTGCTGAAATCAAGGTAAGCGTTGTCCACTGCCCCACCCGGATTCACTTCCTTTGTCATCCAATCAAAGAAATCAACCAGATTTGTCTGACATGATGTCCCCACTGTGAATTCATGTTGTCTATGGTCCTGGGCTCCGATGGCTTCTAGATGCCCCACTATCCTTTCTTTAAGCAATATCTCCATGATCTTCCCCACTACTGAGGTGAGGCTGAACGGCCTATTGTTCCTCACCTCCTCCCTGCTTCCAGACTTGTGTAGAGGGACCACATGTGCCCTCCTCCAATTCACTCATGTTGAATGACTCAGTGAACATGGCTGCTAGAAGTACTGTTATCTCCCTTTGCAGTTCTCTTAATATCCTTGGGTGTATGCCATCTGGTTCCATCGCGTTGTCCACCTTCAATTTACTGAGCTCCTGCAGGACTCTTTTGCCTTTGAATGGACTATTGTCCACCTCTTCATCACCTTGGCAACTGCTGTACTGCTGTGGCCCTTGCCCCTCCCACTCTTCTGTGAATATTGAACGGAAATACACAGTGCATGTCTTGGGAGGAAGGCATGGAACTATCACTTCCAAATACCTAAACAGCACATATAAGCAAGCAACATTCAGTATTGACAAATGCTCGTTACTGCCATAATGATGGAATTCCTGTGAAAATGTTTCAAGAGTCGCTAAATCTTTATTATTGGGTAAAAGGTAGCCGTTTCCAACAAAGGACTAGCTTTAGTATTGTTTATTTTTTGCCCATAAAACTTCAGTTGAGTCATCACCATGTAATACTTCCATAACCTGAAGCTTGCTCATGAAATACAATGCTACCCCTCCGCCATTTTCTATTAATTCTTTCTTCTCTAATTAGCTGGTAAGAGTCCAGGTCCTTATACCAAGTGTCATTTGGATCCCACCAGGTTTGTGTGACTGCTATGATATCAGGAAGTGAATTATAAACCATTATTTTAAACTCATCAAATTTATTAACAGGCTTCTTGCACCGAAGGCAAGCACCTTAATTCTGCCTGTCCTCTTATCTGTACTGCTAATCCTTTCAAACACCTCTATTTGTTAGTTTAAATTCCTGTTCAGTGCGTTATTGATTCTTCTTATGAGGATGCAGATGCTTGTTTATTCAGGTGTAAACCATCATGAGAATAGAGATTTTTATTGTCCCAAAAGATATCCCGGTTCTTAAAGAGCTGGTGGCACATTCAAGAGAACTTTAACAAACCATAATATTTAGGCACTGTCCAACTTATATTTCCCATTAGTTCTGTATTCCTCCTCCCCCTTATTGTCAGTGTCAGTGGCTCAACAGGTAGCACATTCACCTCTGAGACCGGGAGATCAAAAGGCTGTGGGTTCTATCCCCACACCAGGCACTTGGGGTAAAATCCCAATACTGACACTGTAGTGCAACATAAGGGGGGTGCAGCACTCCTGAAGTGCTGTCTTTTGGATGAGACGTTAAACCGAGGTCCCACCTGCCTGTTCTGGTGGTAGTTCAGGTGGATACTAAAGATCCCATGGCACTTCTCGAAAAGAGTAGGGGAATTTTTATTAGAAAATTTGGACTTCATTACAATACACATCAAACAATACCATAAATACACATAGATTCTGACATAACATACATGATGTAAACATATCTTGTCTTTTATACAACACATCTGATACCTGAATTAGTCACACCACCTTCTACAATTTATCCATAAATGAGTTACTTTTGACAATGAATATTTATTTAAATCATTTTTCAACAATTTTTGTGTTGCCTTTTTTACATTTAGAAAGACTGTTGTCTGATGAATCCATTTATGTTGCAACACCCACAAGCATCTAGCCTGCCATAACTGATACCTAATTATTGCCAAAATGACGTATATACTGTAACATCTGCATGATACCTTCCTATTAATCCTGGGTTGTTACCATATACTATCTCTGAGTAATTCAGGTGTAAAAATAATCTTTCTCCCCACTCTTTAGCTAAAATTTCCCAAAACATTTAAGCAAAACTACACTCTAGAAACAAATGTTGCTGAGTTTCTAAAATTTGAACACAGGCTTCTCTTGGGCAATATCTTTCTGATAGCTGCTCAAATGCCTGTTGTTTCCTTTTACACCCAACCTCCCATAATTTCCTAACCACACACGGTCCCATGCATACAAGGTAATCCTAGGATTTATTCATTGTTTCATAACTTGCTTTTTCAACTGCTCTGGGCATAATGGAAATTATGCTGCTTCCTTATTCTCATTTCTTACAATATGCTGGTACATCTTCTTTTGATCCCCAATAATTATATCTGCAGGCAACAATTCCCATTTCAAAGCCCATTTTATGCTATCTAAACCATACCTAGAGATGGGCCTCTTTTTTCCCAGTAATCTGGACTTTTTCTGTTGCCATGGTTCAAGATTGGGGGCAACCCAGTAGTCCACCCATTCTTTTCAAACCACTTCTCCTGGTCTAAGACATTTCCCAAAGTTATAATAAAAAAATATGTATATATACTAAAAAAGAAAACTATGAGTCAATCATCCCTACCCCCCACCCTTCTGCTTTTAGTCTATAAGTGAGATTCCTCTTCACTGGGTTTAACCTGGAACCCCATAGACCTTGAAAAAATACACGGTAAATTCTAGTCACCACTTCTCTGGGGGAGGGCAAACATAACTTATGTACAAAAAAGTAAGGTTTTGATTAACCATACCCTCTTTAATTTTCCAATGACCTTATGCCTCCATCCTGTAAGCATTCTTTCTGCTTGCGCTATACCTACCTCCCAGTTTAATATATCTGCAATCTGTGGTCCAAACACCACTCCTAATACCTTCAAAGGTTCCTTTGTGATCTGTATCCCCCCCCTACAGTTCCTGACTCAGGTATGGGAGTTTGGCCTAAAGGTACCCCGCTGCTTTTGTCTAAATTTATTCGAGATCCTGATGCTGAGGAATAACCCACTGCTTTTAAAGCATTTTCATCTGTTTGAGGGGCCAGTGTTAACACCACATCATCTGAATATGTTAATATTTTTACTTTCTGTGAATAGTTTGGCAACCCTAGTCCAATTATCCCTTTGCTCCTGTATACATAACCTAATAAAAATGTCCATACAGAAAACATACAACGGGGCTTAGTGGACACCCCTGCCATACCTCTCTCTGCACTGTTCACCCCCCCCCCCCAATACCAGCCATTCACATTCGGAATTATAGCCACTTCTTTATACAATAGTATAATCCTGTTTACAAATATCACTGGTACCCCAAATGCTTTAATACAGAAAACAGAAATGTATGTGATAACTGATCAAAAGCTTTTTCTTGATCAATACGTACTATCCATCCAGTCAGCCCCCCCCACCTCACCTTGATAGAACATCTCTCTGAGCAAAATTAAATTATCGCATTGCTGTCTACCCTGTACTGTACATGTTTAAACTTCGCTAATTACATATGTACCTATTTTGGTGGTAAGTCTTCCCAACATCAGTTTGACTAAAATATTTATATCCATATTAAGTAAACTTAAGGGTCTCCAATTATTTATATCAACAGAAGGGCCTTTTTTGTGCAATAGGACAAGTATAGCCTCTTTCATAGATGGGGCCAATCTATTCTTTTTTAACATATAGTTATATAAAATAGCTAAAGCTGGTGCAAGTTGTTCTTTAAATTATTTGTAAAGCCTGCATCTATTCCATCTGACCCTGGGACTGAGTCGCTCTTTAGTTTATCTATGGCCAGCACCACTTCTTGTACTGTTATCTCTTTGGTGAGCATATCAATATCAGCTAAATATACTTGTTGAAGTTGTAAACCTTCCAAGATTCTGCTCTCAGTGTTATCTGTGAACTGTCATCAAACATCTTCTGGGCCTGATTTTTTACTATCCCTAAAAGGCCTAGTGGAGAAGAAACAGTTTCTCCTGTCGGGGAAAGTAACTCTGTAATGACTCTTGCTTCTACTCTCTCTCTGCAATCCTTGTAAGGGTCAATACTCTGTTTCCCTGCATTTATCCCAAATTTAGCTTCCTGCCCCAAAGATTGCACCCTATTATATTGCAGCTTTTGTAACTGTGTTTTGATATTCTGGATTTGGGGCCCAAAATCCTGAGATGTAGTCTCTGTCAGAGAAATTAAATGTTGCAACTGCTGTCTTAGTTGCAAATAATCTAAGTAGTTTTCATTATTCTCTAAATTTGATCTATTTATGAATAACTCCTGCCAGGATTATTTTGTAGCCTCCCACCTCTCTGTTAGTTCCTCATAACAGTCAACTACCGACAATCTGGCTTTCCAGTGTTGTTGCCAACATTTCTGATTTTTACCTTCAGATAACAATGATTCATTTAGCCTCCATTTTTTTTTTTTTTGCACCTTGATGTATCCTGCCAAGAAATCCTTGTGCAGACTGCCATATGGTCTGAAAATTCTAGGGCCATAGTCCTACCAGACAACACTTTTAAAATTTTTGAAACAAAAATGAAATCTATCCACGTCTTCAGTTTACCTTTGAAAAATGCAAAGCCCTCTGATGCATGTAAACATCTGTATGAATCCTGTAAGGCAGTGTTTGAAATGGTATTCTACAATGCCACAGAATCACAGAAGAGTTTTTCTGTCCGTAACCCTCTATCTTTTGGGTGCAAACTACAATTAAAATCCCCTGCCCATAGCACTAGCCTAGATGTGTGCAAAAAAGGGTGGATGTCCTTAAATAGAGCAGCCCTGAGAGCTTTAGTCTGAGGGCCGTATATTGTAATTAATCTAAATCTATCTGTAAAATAAGAAATATCTAGCAATAATGCTTACCCCGGACATGTATCTACTAATCTAGTAATTATGAGATTTGAATTAGCTAACAAAATCCCCACCCCATTACATAATTCCATCCCTGTTGACCAAAAAGAAGGACCTAAATGCCACGCTTGTGAGGCCTCAAAAGCTCTCCCCTTGTTTTTAAACTTGTACCTAAAACACAGGTGATGTCCGAAGCCTTTTCTTGCAAAGATAACATGGTACCTGTCAATATTCTATCCCCTTTTATACGGCTAACATTAATGGAAGTAAAGGAAAGCTGTTCAGATAAGTTAGTAGACTATCTCATGGGTTAATGTAGTTATGGTGTCTGTGTCTTTTGTCTTTGCCTTGTACGTTTGGCTATTGAATCTGAACCCCTTCCCCCTTCAGTATCTGTGCAAGAAACTACTGAAGAGGAAGAAGTCCCATCCCCCTCCAAATCTCCATCTTCTGAATGTAAGACTGCAAACTTATTACCTTTTTTCCACGACCCAGGAGATGTTGCCCTCTCGGTCCCTCCAATTTTTCTCGACACTGCCTTGCCCATCCTGGATCTTTTGGTTAGAGCAACCACTTTAAAACCTTCAGTAGGTGGAGGAGTGGGGGGGGCATCTCTTTTGGAGAACAACTAGCACTGTCTGTTACTGTTTGTGACTCTGGAGCCTGAAGAGAATCATCCCCTACACTCTGTTCAGAATCTTGACCCATCCCAAGTCCTGGGGCCTCATTTGTAGTTACTGTAGGCCGAACTTCTTGGGGGGACTGAAGACTCATTCTGCCCTTGTATCTCCACTTCATTTCTAGCTCTTAACTCTGCTATTTTTTTTGGCTTGGTGTTGTTGAGCCACGTTGATAAGCCTTTCATGCGAGGGGCAATCCTCCCTGTTGTGTGGGGCCCAGGGACGCCTGCCATAAGCGTGACCTATTTGCTCACATAGGTTACATCTAAACAAGTTTAAACATTTTCCAGAAACATGTCCAAATTCCAAACAGCGGCTACATTTTACTGTATTACAAGCTGAACTCAGGTGTGTCTTAGCCCCACATTTGAAACATGATCAAGGCTGCCCTGCATAAAAAATAGAGCCTCTATCTTTTCCCAATTAAAATGTACTGGACAGATGGATGGGGCCTATGTTTGTCGTAATTAATTTGACTTGCACCCTCCACCCCCCCATCCCAAATTTGTTCACTGTCCAGGGTAGGACTAGGCCTATTCAATATTTCACATCTCTGTCAAACCAATAAAGAATATCTTCGCTATTCACTCCTTCATTCTTAAACATAATGGTAATGTTTTTAATAGCTGGTTTTTGACAGTGGTATAGCGTGAAAGGGCACCCACAAAAGAGTATTCTTAAGCGTATTGTATTGGGCCCAAAACTTATCTAATCCTGACACATTTTTAAAGCTGACATCAAAATTATGATTTCCCAAATGAAGGAGAGCAAAAATTTCCAAAGAAAGAAACTTTAAGGATCCCTTCAATAGTTGCCTGGCAATAACAATTCTGTCTGGGGGCTCCACCATACCCCCTTTATATAATAATCTTACAGCATTCCGACATGGAGCCGGTTTACCCCTGTTTTGAAATAACTCAGACATTTTCAACATAGGTCCACCTCCCCTCTCCTCATTATTTGCCATTTGTTCAGGTATACCTAACCTGACTGGGCCCTCAGACACATGTTGTAACTCTGAATCCCCTACATTATTAACACATGCATGTGAATCAGTCACAGTACTGTTCTTACCCCGGGGTTCGTTGGAGCTCATGTCTTCTAGGTTGGTGGTGGCCACGTTTGCACTTGCTGAAACAAGGCTGCATATGTGGGATCCGATTTATCTGGAATCCAAGTCCCCTCTTTACTTTGCTCCCAACCAGCATTCTCTAACGCCCGACTAGGAGACCACCCTGGGCCTCCTACCATTTCATTCCCCACAGCCAGATCAAAATGTGAGTTAATGCTTCTATTTGGTGACATTCACACATTTGTAGGAGTTTCTACACCTGATTTACTCCATCCATGCTTCGTTCTGTCTTTTGAGAAGACGCACTCTTGCCCTTGTTGTTGTTCTTGAGCGCTAGCATTTTGGACTAGCAATTTGGGCTTATCGTGTCCATGTACCATTCCCAGCCTTTTTGGCTGCACTTTTCCCCCCAGCAGCACCTGTCACAGGCTCTCGGCACACAGCTTTGGAGCCGTTTGTACTGCCAGCCTGCTTTTGCACCTCAGTTCTTTTCTGCGCATCCTTCCCCATCTTTGATTTTATTTCTTTTTCCTTAGTTACAGCTTTATCCACATTTTCTGTCTGAGTGCCTGGTTCATCAGGCTGAATGGTCTCCTGCACTGTTGTTTTAGCCTGCGGCAAGGGGGCATATGCCACGTCAGCATTCTGCTGACTCATGACAGCTTCAGACTCGCCAATGCTTCCTGCTAATGACTCATCAAGTCTTTTTAGTTCATACAAGAGTGCCTCCTTTTTCTGCAGTACACATTTTCTCCTTTCGGGAGTTAGAGACTCTAACTCCTCGCCTGTTACCTTGTTTATGCTATTGTCCATACCTGGCTCCCACAACGGTTGGGAGGAATCACAAGTTTGCCACTGCCAATGCAGCATCTACAGCCTCTTGCGAATCCGTGCCTGGGGAGGAGGTCTGCTCCCCCGCAGCCTCCACATCCATCTCCTCCAAAGGCTCGTCCAGACTGACCATCTTGTGAACAGTCGGCCAAGGGTTCCCCCTGCTGGAAAGTAGGGGAATGTCCCTGGTGCCCTGGCTGAAATTCCCCTATTCACTGAAAAAAATACCACCAACAGCTTAGTCTGGTTCAAGGACAGTTGGCATTCATCTGTATCCCCCTCCCCCGGGTCATGCCTGAAAATAGGCAGAATTTGTCTAGTGCACTTACCTGGTCAACAAAAACTAAATAAATAAATTTATTTAGTAATGAGGTCATTTGCATGAAAACAGGATCTTTGCTCCTGAAGAGTTCATCTATTCCTGCTGCTTTTTCCTTACCTGAAGTCATAGAGCACTGCTTGTGACATCACAGTTATTCCAATGGCAGAGACAGAGAGAGACAGAGGGAGACAGTAGCAAGCAGAGTGAGACAAAGAGAGGGAGAATAACAGCAGCCCCAACATACACAGCAGCACTGATTTACTTTTCTGCTGTATTGTAACTCTCTCTTGTGACACCGTGGATAGATGCTGCTGGCCACCACAGTAGCACAGAGGGAAGAGCACAAATCTGGGAGAGGCACTGTAACAATCCTGAGAAGTGCCTCCCCTCATAACAGGCCCAAAGATCTCCAGTCCCCATAGCGCAGTCACCACCCGCAGCAGACACCACTTCTCCACCACCGATGGTGCACTTTCTCTGTGCCCTGAAGGGGTGTGTCTCCAGAGCTGCATGTCCTCTGATTGGTGTCCTTCCCTAGCCAACATCGGGGTGCCCAATCCCCATGTCAGCATTCACACAGCCCCCTCAACCAGTGTGGGACACTGGGGAGCCTACTCACAGTGTCACCGGTTGTCATGCCCCCCCAGTACTGTGGGACACTGGGGAGCCCACTCCCAGTGTCTACAAACAATGTACAAATAGTTGCTGACAACAGGGTGCCCAAACCCCGTGCCAGCTGTAGCCCCCTCCCTCCGACCAGTGTTGGACATTGCGGAGCCCACTCCCAGTGTCCCCAGTTGTCATAATCCCCCCACTACTGTGGGACACTGGGGAGCCCACCCCCAGTGTCCCCAAACATTTCCATACATTGTCCCTGTAAAAAAGAAAACTGTCCCCCAATGTGTTTTTTCCCCCAAAAAAAGATAATGGTCCTTCATCATTTCCCCACCCCCATCCTGACCCTCCCACCCTATACTTACCAATGGATGTCAAGTGCTGTCATCTTCTCTGGACCGGGACACGTCTGCATTATTCAAAGCCAAACCACAAACTGAAGAATCAAGGTAAGTGCCGTACAATGGTAGTCAATGGGGTTTGAACTTATGTTGATATCGCAGATGTTTTTTGCTATTTTTGTACCAAATTTTCAACTTGGGCTTTTTGGGACCCCACCTCATGAACACTGGCACTGTCATTTCGTTACTCGGTCCCAAAAGGTGATTTCCTGGTTTCTTCGTAGAATCACTTTTCGGGACCCATTAATGAAATGACAGTGCCACTGTTCATGAAATGGTGCCCCACAAAGCCCATGTTGAAAATCTGGTGCAAAAATACAAAAAAATGGCAGAGTTACATGTGCTCATTGACATTTTCCTACGCACGCACGTAACTTTGCCAATTTTTTATATTTTCACTCCAAATTTTCAACATACACATTTTTTTACAGCACCTTATGAACAGTATAGCTGTCATTTCTCACATCCTGCCTGAAATTGTGTTTTTGCACCTGTGGCACAGAATGGCGCAGTCACTGTGCAAAATCACCTTTTGGGACCAAGTAAAGAAATGGCAGTACCAGTGTTCATGAGATGGGGTCCCAAAAAGCCCATGTTGAAAACTTGGTTCAAAAATACAAAAAAACGCCAGAGTTATGCGTGCTCATTGACATTTTCCTAGACCTACACACATCTGTAATTTTGCCAATTTTTAATATTTTCACTCCAAATATTCAACATGCATACTTGTTTACACCTCCTTATGAATAGCACAGCTGCCATTTCTCAAATCCGGCCCAAAATGTGTTTTCACACCTATGGCACAGAATGGCGCGATCATTGCGCCAAATCACCTTTCAGGACCGAGTAAGGAAATTACAGTACCAGTTCATGAGGTGTGGTCCCAAAAAGCCCATGTTGAAAATCTGGTGTAAAAAAAATTACTGTGTTATGATCATTCTTTGCAATCTCACTACTCACGCTCATAATAGAAAATTTCAGTATTTTCACTCTATATTTTCAACATAGTCTTCTTACTACCACACATCATGTATGCCACAGCTGACATTTTTCCAACCTTGGCCAAAATGTGGTTTCACACCTGTGGGGTACAATGGTGTTGCACTTGCACAGAATTATGTTTTGTTGGGGATTTGAACATTTTCTATACTGGGTACATGTGGTGAGGCGATAAGAAGGTTATGTAGAACAGTTGGAGTAAAATTTATTTAAGATGACACAGTTATGACTATTTGTTGCAATTTCGTTATGCCTGCTTATAACTCCGTGTTTTCACAGCTACATACATACGTGCATCTGTGGAGGGATGAAAGCGCAAAATGTAAGGCAATAAATTGCAAAAAACTTTGTTAATGTATTAATTAGGGTTAAAGCAACAAAACTAGGGAAATATGGCATTAGGTTTACTAACCCTAACAACCCACCCATACCCTGCACAGACGAAGAAGGATCAGGGATGGAATTGGCATCTTCAGCCCTAACACTTACCCCATTCTCCTGTGCTGTGGCTGCCCAACTTATTTTCTGATGCAATGTGGTGACCGTTAGAGCTGAAGATACCAGTGCCATCCCTGATCCTTCTTTGTCTGTGCAGGATGGAGGTGGTGTGTTAGGGTTGGTAATCCTGATGCCTTAAGAGGGGATGGGACAGGGTAAGGGGGGAGGTCACAACTGTATAGAGAGGGAGGCAACAACAGGGTAGGGGGAGTACAGAAACACAGTATAAAGCTAATTTCTGCACACACAAGCAGACTCTACACACCCTAGGGACTGTATCTGCTGGCAATTTTTGTATGTTGACATGTTTGTGGTTAAGAGGGAATGTGAGGAAGTTTTTGTTCACAGAGAGGGTGGTGGACAGATGGAATGATCTTCCACAAGAGGTGGTGGGAGCAAGCACTGTGGTTGGATTTAAACATGCATGGGACAAGCATAGGGGAACCATAGAGGTAAAGCAGAAGGAGTGACAATAGCCATAAGCAAGTATGGGATTATACACAGACTGGATGGGCTTAGCAGTCCTTATCTGCTGACAATTTCTACAACGAGAGCTACCTGTCCTCTTGGGGGGTCCCGCATTAACGGGTTCAAGAACAGCAAAAGGGCTTTGACATGTATACATAGTGTCAGGAACCAGTAAAAAATGTAGGGCTAAGGTAATAATAATTATTTGAATGCTATGACAGTGGTTCAGCTTCTCCGACTGTCCTATTCTGAGTCTCTGCTCGCTGCTCTTTCTCGCACAGCTTAGCCTCCCGGTTCGGCTCGCCTTAGGTTCATGGAATGCTGATAGTGACTGATATGAGCCCACTTTCACATGAAATATCACAGGAACATCACGTCAATGCAGGACTCATGTTAGTAGGCTGTTTCAACTGCCACATAAAATAGGAATCAAATGAATTCTACCAACAGACCGATCAGCCAATGAGCACCAATGCTATTTTACATTAAGCCCCTTATTCTACCTGCTTTCTTGACTTGTTCTGCCCCACCCGGTACAATACCAATACCAAAGGTGAACTTTGGCATTGACAAATGCTTGTTAATGTCTGTAGTGGCGTGTTTACTAAAGTCATTTGTACACACATGAATAACCAATGTTGTATCCTTCATCACTCTTTATAGCACTCCATCCAAGTTATTACAGCTGCATAGTGAACGTTAAGCTGATGTAGTGCTGTTACATACAGAAGGGATCTCTGGAAGCATGTGACCAGATACCAAATGCACCATAGCTGTCCCCTTACACTGAGTGGGGTGGAAGCACATCTCTCTGCGTCATCTCCATTCACTACAGAGCATTTACTCTTTTCCCTTGGCCCCACCGCACTACTTTCTTAAAGCCAAGTGTATCAGCTGATGTCAAATGAAACATGCACTGTCTTTCTAGTAACATTACAAGGTTAGGGAACCTTTCCAGAGAACTGGAGGTTGGTGGCTACTACCTGGGCTGCAGATCTCTTTCCCAAGAGCCTGTGAACCCCTGCCCTGCTCTGAAAAGAATCATTTATTTTTTTCTGCATTGCCCTGCCTCTCAATGAGAGAATGAGTGAGAGATGTGGGGAGCGGACCTCCTCTCTTCCTGCAAGCTAATGCTACTGCAGACCTACTCTCCTGGCTACCATCTGGGCAACAAGGCTCAGCCCCCAGTGTTGGATGTTCAGCCCCAGCCTGGGTTACCTATGGGTTTTGCTTTGCTTTGCTACCAGCTTGTTTGGAGAACCATCAAAGGACAGCCAGACATCGCAGGCCCCCTCCCCGGCTGTGCTCCCCACAATGGAGTTCTGAATACCCCTCCAGCCCTGGGATCATCCTTACCTTCCAACAGTTCAAGCATCAGCTCCACCAGTTTCTCTCTCACCTCGACGGGCAGCGTCAATGCCTCCATCCCACAACTGCAGTCAACCATCCCTGCTATCCGGTGCAGCCCACTGCTGCTCTCACCATACAATCGTCAGGAAACCTCCTCACTCCAGCTTGGTTCAGTGTTTCTACTGCAGCCCTCTGCTCATGAAGTGTTCTGGCACTCCTGCTGCACCAGCAGGCCCATCTGCTGTTCCACTGCAACCAGCCGCACATGCATGTGCATGCACTGGGCACAATCTCTCAGTCAGCCTTGCTGATCTACTTAGCAATATGTAAAAGCACAGAAAAAGCAAACGGTAGCAATAAATTCCAATTGGTTGCTTTTTGCCAACCTTTTGTTACAGCTGCACCCACTTTTCCATGCTTGAATGCATGTGCATGCACAGTAAAAGAGCTTCCTGCCTTGACTGGTCCCACCCACTTGAAATTAATTTAAAAGTGAAGAATCATCCCCAATCACAGTTTGAAAACATGATGGGTGAGAGCAGTTGGTAAGCAAGGTAACATTGTGGTGGCTAGGAGCTGTAAGGGCACCAGTGAGGGATGCAGTGCGGCATTCGCCAGTGCAGAAACATTATGAATGAACAAGTAAAATATTTTCACTTTGACTTCTTTGACTAGTTATTAGGACCACTAGCACCGCACTTAGTGAAAGCGTGTGCTCCCTAAAGATTGTTACTCATGCAGGGTTCTGTGCCACTGTACTCTGATTGGTTAACTCCATAGATATGCACCATATTTGTTCTTGAGCGCAGAACTTCTGAGCGCTCAGTGGTTAGCTGATGCCCACAGGTACCTACCCAACTGTTGCTCAGTTGTGTAAGTAGTCACTTATCAAGCTCCGATTAGAAGAGCGGTACTGGACCCTTACACGTGTTTTGAAGGCTGCCGTTATAAGCTGGACATTTTGCAGCTTTCAATTCAGGTATTTCAGGAGGAATAGGATGTTGGTTGTTCAATAGATTTACTGAGTCATTCAGGGGAATAGCAATTCCTGCAGCACAGGAAGGGCAATGGGGTGTGGTAGCTCTGCAGTCGTGTAGTCCAGTTATTTCAGAATGTTCTGAATAGAAAACAAAAACAAAATGTGTGTCATTATGCAGCAACGTGCACAGCCAAGGAAGCAGGTCAGTGGTTCCATTGGTAGTAATGTTACAGGTAGGACAGAGAGCGTGGATGTTTGTGGGTCCGAGCCTTGCATTTGGACAGATAAAGACACTGATGTCATGTCTCCAGAATCAGAGGGGTGGCAAACCTCTATTCCCCCCTAATTCAAGAGAAAAACAAGGATTTTAAAACCCCATTTCAGCAGACTCATAGGTTGTGAAGCCGCCCACCACGGTAGCACCCATGTAGAACGCAGATTATTGAGCGCTGCACTTTTGAGCAACTCAATAATATTCTACAAGAGAGCGAGTGGTGCAATACATTGCTATATCCTGTATAGTGAGTATAGCAAGGAGCTGTACTCACTACTACAGGATATAGGATCCTGTGTGGCCAATTCCCACTAAGTTGCTCGGATAGCATAGTGGTATACACCACCGCTATATACTGAAAGACCTGGGTCGGGTCTGGCTATGGGTAGAATAATGTTTTACAACAGAATCCAATAACTTGCCCTGTGGTCCACTCCCTTGGAGTTGATTATTTAAATCTGGGGGGTGCGGGGGCCGGGGGGAGCAGCCCCCCCACATAAAAAAATGTTTTTTGTGTGATCTATTAAAGTATTGTAGTGACAGTCGCTATTTGCGATGGTCGGTACAGTATCCGTCGCCCTTTTGACTATGGGCTCATATTTGCTCGCTTTATGTGATAGGCGGTCTTTCAGACTCACTTTTATCACATAAAACCACCTGCCACATTTTGTATAACCGAATCCTGATGAAAACTAATTTTAGTGGTTCATAAGGGTTACAGTGGACATCAAAGGATCTCGATCGCAACTTGCAACTCCTGAATAATGTCCTTGACTAATAACCAACTGCAAATAATGCCCTTGACTAATACCTAACTGCAGAGTTGGGGTGTCTTACTTCAGATGAGATGTTAAACCAAAGTACCCCGGGGGACACAAAACAGCACTTTGTGGGTTAGAGAAGCTGGCTGTGCAGTCAGAGGTTTGGTCTTTTTTTCTTACCATGGCTGCATAGCAAGAAATATGCAGATGCAGTGCTATTACATAGAGAGGAGGGCTCCGGAAGCATGTGACCGGATACCAAACACACCACAGTTGTCTCCTTTGCTGAGCAGAGATGAAGCACATCTCTCCACATGCTTCCCATTCACTACAGTGTGCTTCCTTCCTTCCCCCACCCGCTGTGCTTTTTTCTTCCTTCTGAACCCACTACCCATACCCCTCTAGTGTTCACCAGTTGCATTGGCCCTTTTCAAACACATGAAAAACAGAACAGCACGGTTTTATTTATGCCACGGATCTGTAATCATCACTATTTTTCAAAGCAGGGAGAGGGTGCTTACCTTGCTTTCATCCAGGTTTTAAAGTATATCTTTGTCAAATGCTGTTTTAATTTTGACACGAGGATTATCTTTGTGACATTCAAGCAGCTGGTCTTTGCCAGGACTGTCTGCCACCAGGCTGCTGTCATCCTGGTCCCGGGAACATGTCATGATTGTTGCTGCTACTTCAAGAGCTCTTGGCATTCCACCTCCCCACACAGAGTGCATCAAAGCTGAGGGTCTTGCTTTTAAAGGCACCCTCCACATTGCAGAATGTGCCTCCATACTTCTGCCTCGGGATTTGTTAGGCTAGCCCCCCCAGGAAGATCGAAGGGTTGAAGCACATGGGTACTGGTTGTTTTTTCACTGTCTTGGCTACTTTTGCACTGGATTTATTTGTGAACTCTTTCTAGGGATTAAATTATTTTTTGCATTGACTCCTCTTTTGAGGTTTGCTACTATAACTATCTTTTTTTGTTACTGTTGGCTGGTAGCCTAGTGTGTACCCTTCTGCAACTTTAGTGTAGCGTTGGCCTTTTCCTATTTGTTAGGTTGTGCCTTGCCTGGCTAGACAGTTGGGCAGATCATCGACCCAGTCATAGGTCCTGCCGCTGCTGCCAGCCATGGCTCTGAAAGCAGAGAGGAGTGGAGGTGGGAATGGTTTAGATGAGTCAGTGGGAAGATGGGGAAGCTTTAGGAAATGGGACTTGACATGCTGAGACCAGACATTGAGCAAGGTGAGCAGTCGCATTGGATGTACAGCCAGGTACTCGAATTCTTCCTGTCCTGCTGCTTGTCCTCCTCCTCATCCTCGACTCACAAGTGCATTTTTAATGAACTCACAATGACTTCTTTATAGTAAAATCCCACAGGGGAGCCAACACAATGAGTGAATAATGATAAGGCTATAAAGAATTTGGAAGGGGGAGAGGGCATCTTTCATCCATCAACTGCAGGCACTAGCCCTCGGTGTCTTAATTTCAAGTGAATTAGCCAATGTTTGAAGGCCAGTTTTGTCATTCCTGTTTAAATGCAATAAGTATTTTTCTAAAGATTGAGGCATTCTGACCCCCCCATAAAAACTTGAGACTAGCATTCTTTGTTAGGCTATAATAAAGATTCATCTGAAACAGCTGTTAAAATATGACCACATTATTTTATTTTTAATTTTATTTATTTATTCAATCTTGGATTACAATACCTTTGAGCAGGAGACCGCTCTTTTACAAAGGTTCCACGTCATAAAGGGTGGGTATACATACATTGTGGGTTTAGGAGTATCTAGCTAGGTGAATAAAACATAGACAAAACACATTGTGAATAGGAAACAGAGATGGTTTTAACACTAGGATAATTCAGGTAATAGTAGCAACCTAGGTGGCATTGTCAGGCAAAAGACAGTAATCAGATATCCAGAAGGAGAGTAGGGGGCACTGACTGGGGAGGCAGGATGACTATTCAGGGGGAGATAGGAGAGGAGAGGAGAGTGCAAGGTATTGCAGGGCCACAGGGAAATTCAGGGTAGAAGGACAAAGTAGGAGTAGCGAGGAGAGGGTAATGGACTAAAGGTGAATAAGACCAGGGTCAGAAGATAGGGGGGTGGGGAGTAATTAAAATGTGCAGTCACAGGAGCTTTTGCCATTATAAAACAGAAAAAATAAGTTAACAGGAAAGCTGCCAGGTTATGGGGATTGTGTGCTTTTATGGATTAGAAGCACTACACTAGTTCTTATTCTTTCCAAGTTGCAGCACAGATAGTCTGTGCTCTCCACTCCTCCCCACACACAACTTTTTAAAGCTGCATAGCGAAAGCTATGCTGACATAGTGCTATTACATAGGGAAGGGGGCTCTGGAAGCATGTGACCAACTACCAAATGCACCACAGCTGTCTCCTTACACTGAGTGGAATTGAAGTACATTTCTCTGTGTCCTCTTTATTCACTACAATGTGCTTCCTTGCTCCCCCCGCTGCACTTTTTTCTTGCTCCCAACCCAACTGCCCAAACCTCTCTTATGGCTGCCAGTAGCGCTGGCCCTTATCACACACAGTGCCGTGTATCAGATTGACAGAGTGCAACAGACTAAGAAATGAGCAAGTGGCAGACATGGGGAACTCAGCGTGTTTTGTTTTGGATTCCCAAATTTCCTCAAATCCAGCCCAGTGTCTGACTGACAGCGGGCTGTCCCCATGAGGACCAGGGCTTCCATGCACTCAGCACAGAGCGGTGGCCAGTTTCAGATGAGTGCCAAAACTTCAGTGACTGGAGCTGGGGATTCCCGCCAGATCTCCCCTCCCATTACCAGTTCTGAAATGTGACATCATCAAGAGAAAGAGCAAGTCAGGAGAGAGAGAACGAGAGCTCATTGACAGACTAGGGGACATAATCTTGATTCCTCCTGACTAGAGAAAATAACGGTCTGCACAAGATACTGGCTGGCTCCAGGATTTGTGTGTGTAACCCCCTTGTTACCCGGGGTTACTAGAATCCCAGTAAGACCTAGTGGTAAGCAGGGAAGGCAGCTTGTGAAACTCCAGTAAAATGGATTTCACACTGTCTCACTCTGTTCTCAGTCTCAGCTGAGACTGAGGGATGACATCACCATAGAACTGTTGCAGCTGCATGAGCCACAATGGAATCTGCAGCAGGGAGTTGGAATAGAATGTTGGGAGGTTTGAACAGTAATCTGTGGTCAGTTGGAGTTTGGAGCTTGCTGAGAGAGCAGCACAGCAGCTCTGTGTAGGCTTGTGGAGCTTCTGCCCTGACATAGAGCTACCATTCTGGGAAAAAGGTGTGTGTTTCCACCCAAAGAGAAACACAGAAGATAGTTTAAAGTGGTGGAGACCACTGAATCGGGTCTCAGTGCCCCATCCCTCAGGGGATGGGGCAGGAAAGGTTGTCCTGCATATTCCAGGGGCAACCCCCGGATTTTCTGCTAGTGGAGAAGCTGCCTTATTTTGTTCAAGAGTTTTGGGAAACAAGAAGATTTCGTGCATCGCCTGTGGGGCACCTGCAACAGGAGGGTGAGTTTCTGCTCTTTCTAAAGGGCCCATGTTTTCACCCTGGGACTTGTGTGATAGTGGGGATTGGACTACTGAAGTAGTGGGAGGCCTAGGGTAATAGGCTTAGCCAAAAGTAAAAGTACGTTCAAGTCCAGCACATAGTGGAAGTCAAGACATGTACAGGAGATGTGACATACGTCTACTCAGTAATCTACATTGCCAAGCTTTCAGTAAAAGAGTTGTTTAGTTTCCAGAGAAATGGCCGGGTATGGATTGTGGGAGCTGGAGGTGGGAGACCCCCCATCTTTAGTGACCAGGTCCACCTCTATGGATTTGCTCTGTGGATTTCTACTTTGCCTCATGCACTTGGCCAGTGATGAGGGAAGTACCCAGACATGGGATTGGAAGGAAAATTCCCTCTAGGAGTCGAAGGCTCTAAGGTGATTTGGGAAGCCACAACAGGAAAATTGGTTCATTTCCCAAAATGGACCGCGGATCAAGTGGCCGGCAGGGGAGCCAGGCCAGTGGGGAAAACCCAAGTAGTGTACAAGTCGGGCTGTGTACCCAAAGCTGAATGCAAGTCCGGGTTGTGTGCCTGGTGGGTTCAGAGCCTGAGGGCTGGAAATAGTGAAGAAGTGTTCTGTTGTCTGTAATCTGCATTACCAGGAATGTAGCCCCGTGGGGGTCCGTCTATGCTTTGTTTGTTCAGTTTGGATGTGAATAAAAGCTACACTGTAGAATCCCATTCCTGGTTTTGGACATTACAGTTATTGCTTCCTGTGTTCGGATTTACTTGGGTGCCCCTGTGCAGAGTAGCCAAACCTAGGTCCCCTGTACCGAGTAACCTCATCCTCCCAGAACCCAGTCCCCACCAGGTACTGCTGTCAGCTTCAACAGCATGCCACCTGTCATTTGCAAAAAGGCAGGGTTCCGGGGGTTACATATGCATAAGTATCTTGGTGCTGCTTTTTGTCTTCTGTGTTTATGGCACCAATAGATGTATCAATAATACTAACTGCGCCCTTCTCCATCTAATGTTGGGATGTTGAAGTAATTCAGGGCAGAAGAGTGGCTGGAGCAGACCCTCCTGCTCCACTATGAGCAAGAAAGACTCCTAATACTTTATTTTGTTCTTCCTGACACGGTACAGACTGGAGCAGGGGCACTGTAATTACAAATAAATGTGAATTTATTTTCTTTTGGTCTTCGGAAGGAAATAACTTCATGAAACAATTTTGATGTACTCAGAGTCTTTCCAAAAAGTTATCATGTACTTGTATGTTCCAGTCTAGGGGTGTCACTGTTGCCAATGTAGTAGCTCTCTGCTTAGAATAGACACCAGTGTTTGGGTGTGTAGTTGTGCTTATAGACGCAGGGCCACACTTCAATGGTATGGACACATGTCACTGTTTAAAGCAGGAAGTCTACAGCTCTGTAGCATTTTCCCTCATTGTTACCTGAGCTTTTTTAGCAAGATGATGAAACTCTTTGCCAAAACATCACTGAGTGAGTAGTGCTCTGCAGCATGTGGCAGACAATGCAGTAGCAATTGTTTTTTGAACAATGCTATTTTTTGCTAAATACAGACATGCATAGCAAAATGATTCACAAACGAGTACCTGCACTCCTACCCCTACACCATGCTGCCGCTCAATAATACCATTGTTGCCATTAACAAACATGCCATGACAAGTGTGTATGCCACACATAGTTGTTCATTTAAAAACACAATACAGTATATGTTTGGTATGTGGTTGTTCACTGATATGTGCAATGTTCAACAAATATGCACTCCCCATGGCTCTTATCAAGTGACTTAATTAGCAGCCGTAGTGGCTCTGACCAGAGTTTTTTTTTTTATGTTGTTTATCTTTGCACTCAGGAAACAGGAAACCATATTCAGTTCCTTGCTATCACTGCAAATCACTCTGTCTGCATATGTGATTACTAAGTCCCCCATGACAGCTTTATATTTAGTATGTTTATTTTCTGTGTCATTTGTATCTGTAACACGACTATGCTTGGGACCTTTTCTGACTGTGGATGAGGGGTAGAGGAAAACATGTCGGTACCTAAGGAGGCTTAATTGCTGGATAATGTAATCTGATCATTACCCAAGTCTGCTCCGTAAACATATGCCCTTCTACCTCTATTAGTTATTTTTCTGTGTTGGCTAGTAACCCATTCACTATCTCTCTCATCATCATTTTCACTTTCCACTCTACTTCTTTTGTTCTTTATAGTCCCTCACCCCCATTATAGGCTGGTGAATTGTGTCAGTAACTGGTTGATTCCCTGATACAGGTTGCTTTTGCCCAATCATGTTATCCATAAAGTTTTTTAGATGTCTTAAAGGGACACCGTCAGCTTTTAGCTGTTTTCTAGTTTAGGTTCATAAGGATATCTGCACACATCTATGGCACTGTATTCCAAATAAATAGTGGCTGCCTACCATAACATGCTCATATTGGGGCCAATGAAGTAATATGAGCTGGGTACATGCAAGTAGCGTGTACTCAGTCCATGCAGCTCTGCACCCACAAACAGGCACGCATTGGCCAGTATTTATGATCACTGAATGCCTGTCTGTGGCCCCACCCTCCTGGTACACAGTATCACAAGGGGTAGATCAGTGCGGATCAGAGGACACAAGTGGGCATCCAATTCAATGCCCATCTTCATCCAAGAGTAGATCCTCTGCTTTGCATAGAGCAGGGAACTGTGGGACAGTGTGGGTCCCCAAATTGACAAATGTCGGGTGAGTGCCCCAATTGCTGCCCCCGGCCCTCCCTGCCTGACAGGAAGTCTGGGGAAGCAGGGTGGAGTTCCTGCTTTTCCTGTGGTAGACAGGGGTACTCCGATGGCAGGCCACAACAGATATGTCAGGGTCCTGCCTGTGTATCATGTATCCCCCCACACCCGCCACTCCATTCCTTTGTGAATGACACACAGTGCAAGCACACCTCAGAACCCCTGACCATCCACGTATATAGCAGAGGGCATAGAAGGGATGCACACACCTGTAGTGCATGCCACATGAGTCTGCAGGACCCTCGATGCATGGCTACTTGACTTAGGTGTGCCGACATGCCATGTATCCACGTAGTCACACTTTTTGTGCATAGCTCCCATTTTTCTGTTTTTTGAATATTCTACCTTTTAGCCATTCCAACTGCATCCTGGGCAGTTCATCATTCTCTATGTATAGATATTAACATGTCACCGATTGCCTGGATACTCATGCATGAACAATTTTTTTTGTTTTGTTTTGTTTTTTTAAGTCATGTCTAATAAAGATATATTCGAAAACAGGATGTTTTTCTGACTTTGTAAAAGTGACTCCCCTTTTAAAACAAGCATTTTAATATGCCTAATTTAGTCTTTCAAATAGAAAGCTGGAACTCCAGGTGGCTAATGCACATGCCCTGAGGCACAGCTTTCTATTTCAAAGACTAAATCAGACATATTATAAGGCTCATTTTAACAGTGGAGTCAATTTTATGAACTCAAAAAATTGTCCTCTTTCTGAATATTTCTTTGTCAGACATGATTTAAAAAAATCAACTCATTTATGCAAGAGTATCCAGGCGTTTTGGTGCCATGTTAACAGTGCACACATGGGAGCAGTGGGCTGAACAGGATTCAAACGGGATGGCTAATAGAATATTTGAAACTGGCAATATATGAGAATTTAAAGGCAGGCAACCACTATGCACATGAAATCCAGTGCTACAGAAGTATGCAGGTAGCCTTATAAACATGGGCTATAAAAATCAGCTAAAACTGACAGTGCCCCTTTAATTCTGTAACACTACTTATTTCTGGGTATAGTCTTGAGATTCCCTTCCAGTTTGGCAATAATCAGACAGAGGTGACACACATTTTCATCTATACTATGTCTTTATAAATTAAGTGTATCCCACCCCTCCCGATGTCTAGGGGTATGCTGGTGGTAACTGTCTATGTGGAGGGGAAACCATGGCAGAAACTGCACAAGATCACTTATGCTTACTACTTCTTCTATAGCCAGGGTGCCCACCTCTCATCAGGGTGCTGGGCTAGGAGAAACCTGATGGTTAGTAACAAAACCAGTCAATCCAAGAACTGAGACAACACTTCATTTCAGATAAAATGGTGGGATTCCATTTAATAAAATACAACTGTACAACTACATGGTGCCAGTGAGTTAATAACAGTTCAAGCTCAAATGGAGAACATGTCACAGATGGACCGAGATGGTCACATTACTTCATGAGTCCAGTATTCACCTGAAGAAGAGACCTGTGTGGCCCCGAAAGCATGTGTATAATTCTATCTTTGTACAAGACACTTGTTGGTCCAATAAAAGGTATCAAAACTTTCTGTTCAAAATCAGTGTCCATACTGAGGGGCGTAATCTGGATAATCACTTAGAAATTTGGCAGCACACTTAGCCATAGGCATCATCAACACTGATCACACGAAGCTATGTCTTCTTCTAGTCCACCGTTTTCCTTTCCACTTGAAACTTGCTAGCCCCTCAGCTTGGGGCAGATGGTTCTTTCCTCATTAAAGCTCCACATCCCATGGATCCCATCTGGGTGACTATCCCCAAGAACTATGGGAAACATGTCCCCACGGAGGTCCAGAGGTCCCAGCTCGAGTGTTCTCTCTTGGATGTTAAGTCCATGTCAGTCTCTATCCCGTGGCTCAGACTCTGGCCTCAGCATCAAACTCTCTACTCCCATGGTGGCCACTCACTCATACAAGGTTGAATGCTGGTCTCTATCCCCCACAACAGGGACTGCTTAGGATGGCCACTGCCACATCCAGAACCATGCTTTCTTTCTCCCTTCTTCCTGAGAATCAGATTCGGCACCTTAAGCAGGCAATCGCCCCCTCTCCTACCACACCAACCTCTCATTTCCTCGCCTGTACACTCCTGCATTGACTCGCAAGGCCCGCCCCCCAAGAGTACTGCTGTGCTACAGCTGTGCCCCAGGGAGTTGAAATATTAATCCTGTCTTTGGCCTAGGTTGAAATAACCCAAGATAAATCCCTATGGTATACATCCTTGTACACTAGCTGATGCCCCACCTGGGGGGGGGATTACAACTCTCTCCACTTTAAAAGCTTGACGCCCTCAGCAAGCTTAAAAGTGCCACCTGCCACCCCACTGAGGCCCAGACAAAAAATGTATCGCACTCCTGCTCTACCAAACCCCCAAAAGGGCTCAGGCTGCCTCACTGCAAAGGTGGATCTACTAAGCTAGTGAAATGGGGCCCTAAACCAGCCTGACTCCTTCAAATGCTCGAGCTCTCTCACCCTGGCCACCCACCCACCTGGACCCTCAGAACAGATTTACTAAGTCCCCAGGAGGTGGCATCCCAGACCTAACACTAGTCTAAACAAAACGGGAATGCTGCCCAATGCTGCCACCTACCTGATCTGGACTCCCTTCAGACTATGTTCCCAGTATATTACAACAGTATGCAATAGTAGCAGTAGAACATTATTGGTCCAATGGGACTAATACTTAATTGCTCTGTTTTCATAAGCAGCTGACATTTTGTTACATTAATGCACTGGTAACAATGGCAAACTGAACTTTGAAAGTTACAAGTACATGAACAACTTTTCACCCAGACATCCCCAATTTGTTAAAGTCTCTAAATCAGCCCACAAAGAAAAATCAGAAAAAGGGTTAATCTCATCCATTTAAATGACCTCCGTGTGGGGGGGAGGGGAGATGTCTATTCACACAGTCCAGCGGGACTTCTGAACATCACCGCTCACCTCCTAGAAAAATAATAATGAGGGTGTGGTTTGGTACACGGTCGACCGTAAGAATCAGTTGCCCCCACACAGTTGCCCCCACATAGTACTTGGTGCATCCGCCATCCAAGTCTTGCAGCAAAGCATAATTTTTAAACAGAGTAAGTCCCTCATAAGTACTTTTGGCACAAATGCTCTTCGCCACATGCTGCACTTCTTGCAGGGAAATGGTGGGGCTGCATGCACTTAATTGTGTTTGAAGTAGATCTTTTCTAGAATGCCACGACAGACCCTGTCCTTGATTTTATCCTCAGTAAAATCCCAGGTGCACTCTGGCACATAAGGGTTGTCATACTGTGGGTACTCCTGGCAAATGTCTCCTTACAATTTGCTCTGCCTGTGACCACTCCAGCAGGCTGCATATGGCCGTTCATGGAGCCTGTCCCTCCAGGCACAGGTGCCATCCCTATACTCCCATTCAAGCTGTTCTTGTTCTCTAATTTTGCTGTAACTGTCTCGGGACCCAGGACGGGCTACCCCAGAGGACAAGAGACCGCTTGGAGGTGACAAGTCCACTGTCACATATGGGGATGCAGGGTCCTTCTCTGACTCTTCCTCCCACTCATCTTCAACCTCAATCTCTGCTAGGCCTGTAGCTTGCCCAGCCTCCGGTTCACTGTGATTTGATATCTCAAGATGCTTCGCCAGTGGATTTGGCTGCTGGCAATGGCCTGACAGTGGATTAGCTTTCAGTGTCTCTGCTGGCACACCATTTGACACAGGCTGCAGGGTTGTAACAGTCTCAGACAATGCTGGACAGAGCACCTCACTGTGCTGACAAGATACACTGAAATCCTCTGGGGGTCATTAGCTTAGACAATGACACCTTCTGGAGAGTCAGATAGTTAAGTTCTTGGCCACTTCCCGATGTCTTTGTTACCAAAGCACTCTCTTAGGGGCAGACTCCCCCTCTCATCAACAGCAAGACCTCCAGGTTGTCCATCGGGCCCACCTGAAAAAAACAATCCTCCCATCCTTCCCTACTAACATCCTCTCAGGTTAGGGAGCTGGCTTACTACCTCAGCCCAAAACAGGGGCACTGGAGTGATTGATGTCCAAGTGCTGGCTTCTTAGTACCATGGCACACAGTACACTTGGGGAGCAGCTCCACTTCAGGGCCCTTACGATAGCAAAGGGCACACTCTTTAGACATTGTTGATCTACCAACCCACTCCCACATCCATTTAAACATTTTGGACAGTATGGTTGCATCCAAGGCTGAAGGTGCTTGTGCCATCTTTGTCAATACTGAAACTCTTCACTTCAGAACAGTTCAATATAGTCCAGAGTCCAAAACTGGCACAGTGGAAGTCAAAATAATGCTGTCTCCAGCACTTACATTGATCTGCTGAACAACAACACAGACACAAGGCACTAGGGAATAGCCAGCCCCACCCAGGCAATCCAGTCAGTCCAGTCCATAGCTTTGGACCCAGTCCATTTGCATAGTTCTCACATGCACCAGACAGGAGGTTCTCTCTGAAAGACCCCCAGGAGCTCACAACCAGCAAAAGGTGCAAATTATCTTGGCTTCCAGTGCTATAATGGTCATCCAGAAGTCCAGTGTACAAAGTCCATAGTAATAGAGAACTTCACCAGCACCTCCCGAAGCCAGATCATGCCACAGGCACCCCAAAACACATCCCGGATGAGCCCCCACATGTAGTCTACCCCCTCCACAGTGTCTAGGGGTATGCTGGTGGTAACTGTTAGTGGGAAGGGGGACCATGGCAGAAACGGTACAAGACAGCTTATACTTATCAATTTTTCTATAGCCAGGGTGCCCACCTCTCACCTGGGTGCTGGACTAGGAGAAAATTGATGGTTAGTAGCAATAACAGTCAATCCAAGAACTAAGACAACACTTCATTTCAGATAAAATGGTGGGCTCCCATTTAATAAAATACAACTGTGCAACTACATGGTGCCAGTGAGTTAATAACAGTTCAAGCCCAAATGGGGAACATGTTACACATGGACCGACATGGTCACATTACTTCACGAGTCCAGAGATTTCTATTCAAAATCATTGTCCATATTGAGGGGCGTAATCCAGACAATCCCTTACGAATTAGGTAGCACACTTAATCATAGGCATCATCATCAGCACTGATCCCACAGGGCTATGTCTTCTTCTAGCCCACTGTAAGACCCAATTTCCCTTTCTATTCGAAACTTGCTAGCCTCTCAGCTCAGGGCAGCTGATTCTCCCCTCACTAAAGCTCCGTGTCCCATGGATCCAATCTGGGCAACTATCCCCAAGAACTATGGGTGACACATTCTCACAGAGGTCCCAGCTCGGGTGTTCCCTCTCGGATGTTAAGTCCATATCGATCTCTATCCCGTGGTTCTGCCCCTGGCCTCAGAATCAAACTCTCTTTTCCCATGGTGGACATTTACTCATGGGAGTCTAAATGCTGGTCTCTAGCAACTAAAGTGGGACTGCTTAGGACAGCCACTGCCATGTCCACAGCCAGGCTTTCTTTCTCCCCTCTTCCAGAGAATCAGATTCTGCATTTCGAGCAGGCAATCACTCCCGCTCTTTCCCACATCAACCTCTTGTCTCCTCACCTGTGTGCTCCCATGCCAATTCACAAGGCCTGCCCCCCCTCCAAGTGTACTTCCATGCTATAGCTGTCCCCAGAGGTGGCAAAATGTTAACCCTTTCTGGGCCTGAATTGAAATAACCCAAGATAAATCCCTATGATGTATATCCTAGTGCACTAACTGACACCCCACTGCGTGGGGGGGGGGGTTACAATAGTATTACAGTAGTTCTACATTTGAAACATTCTAAGCCAACCTTCCCTTACATCAGGGTAACTACCTGTTATGATGTCATATTTGACTCTATTTGAAGCTATAAGCCAATAACCAATGTTACCTGTGATAGTTTCCTGCCCTACTGTTCTCCACTGGCTGACATTGACAGGCACATGACTCTGCCAGGGTCGCCTCCACCCCATGCATGCCAGTGCTCACACAGGCATTGGTTTAAATCTCAGAAAACTGGAAGTCCGGTCAAGAGCACTTCCAGTTTTGGAAAGACACCGAAACATGGTTTAATACTGAAAATGTGCACTCTTCTACAGTGCTTAAGTAATATGATACTTTAAAACCTGCATATTGACTGTAAAATACTGTTTAACTTCTAAAAAGGGCAGTGATTTGTGTCCAGGTCTCTCCAAACTGAGTGCAGACCTCCTCTATCCCAGAATAACACACATACACAGAACCAAACCAGGTAAGAGTGAGACCTGGGGCTCAATTTTTAAAGCCCCGAGAAAGCCGTATGCCCCTGGTACGCTGATCATTTGGTGCACGGGGCTTGTGGCATTCTCCTAGCTGGAGATCAGGATTTTCAATTTCAAACACCAAATGCCACAAGTTAGCCAAACATTTCCCTGATTCTAACTTGTGCCATTTGGGGGACCCCATTTATAGGGCCTGTGCCAAATCTTTGGTCCAGCTGCTGTAAAATGAGGAAACTGTCACTACTACATCTGATGTACTAAAATTGGGTGCAGTTGTGTCAAAAGAGTTTGCCACAGCTACATCAAAAAATATATGTGACGGGCAGCCCGGTGGCGCTGAGGGCTGAGGTGTTGGATGCCTTACCTTGCACCACGCCAGTGACCCAGGTTCGGGAACGAGCATGGGTCACTGGGGGTTAGCCGGGGAGGAGAAGGATTGAGCACCCAACGGCTGCGCTCCTTCTCTGGGAGGGGTGGGTTACCTGTATGCTCCCACCACATACCGCCACCTAGGGGAGCCCGGGTGGAAGGGGCGGTAGGAAGGAGTAGCAGCATGGGGATTTGGTAGACGTTGGCAGAGGGGCGGAGCAGAAGGTGCATCTCAGTGCACCTCCATGCTCATTGGCCCTCACTGCATGCCAACGTCAGGGAACAAACAAGGGAAAACCACCCTCGTCTCTCCTAGGCGACGACTCCTCGCTGTGTGTGTCCTCAGGCTTGTTGGGTAGACTCCGCTGTACCAGTTCTCATCGCAGCAAGCAAGGTTCAGGGGAGGAAAGCGGGGAGTGCCTCCTCACCCTACCTGGGGGCTATCCGGGCACCTAGGTTAGTGAACCGTGTACTCTAGGGGCAGACCCTGACAAGATAGGATCACACAGGCTGAGGCAGTCTGAGAGAGTGGAGAGGGGGGCAGTCAGGAGGAGCATAAAAAAAATACAGGGTTAAAAAAAATACATATGACGCAGGGCTTGACACAAGCCCTGCATCATCCTTTGAAAATCGAGCCCCTGTTATTTTTAGAGGGTTTTTTTGGTTATTTTTAGCAAACAGAGTTTAGATAAAGAAACTAGCCTTGATTTCGGTATCTGGGATTGGCACACACAACAAAAATAAACAGAAAAGAAAAAGAAATAAGTGCCTTAGCTGGGACTTGAACCCAGGGTACCCCTAATGCTGTTCCAGTTGCACTCCCAGCTGTGCCAACAAGGCAACTGAAAACTGAGATGTCCCAAGGCACCTTACTCTTTCTGTAATGCACAACCTGGTGCTGCACAGATAATTACATTTTCAATCACAAGAGTGCGGTGTGCACATATATGGGACCCAAACTAATAGTAAAGAGAAATAAATAAGTGCCTTGCCTGGGACTTGAACTTGAAAATGTAATTATCTGTGGAGCACCAGGTTGTGCATTAGAAAAAGAGTGAGGTGCCTCAGGACGTTCCAGTTTCCAGCTGCCTTGGTGGTGCAACTAGTAGCGCAACCAGAATGGTATTCTGAGTGGCCTGGGTTCAAGTCCCAGCTACGACACTTGGTTCTTTTTCTCGTATGTGTGTTTGGGTTCCATAAAAATTGCACACCGCACTTTTGCGATTGAAAACTGCCACACACAACCCTTTTCCCGATTTAAAATCTGAAACTTTAGGCCTCATTAGATACTGACCCACAACGGTGTCTTTCATTGGTTATGTGATGCAAAAGGCCAAATTAAACAGTTATAAGCATTTTTGTACCACAGAGCATACACATGCACAAATGAAACTCAAAGTACCAACAGTACTGGGTGATGTCAAGGTTTGTATGTCAGTACTCATACAAATACTTTCAAAGACATACACTCTCACTCGCAAACATGTACTGTACATAGTAGCTTACAGAACCAGTGATTTACCTAGAGAGGCTTTATCGATGTTGCAACATGTAAGCATTAAGCCACGATGAAGGTGGCATCTAATGGGGAATTAATACATGGTTAGGAGTGTTGTGGCTTGAGGCCGAGTGCCTACAATGGCCCAAACATGTATTTAATTCCCTATTAGATGCCACCTTCAGAGTGGCTTAATGCACTTTTATAACATGGTTTTGTGATAGTTAAGTATGTTGGAAATACAGAGATCATAATGTAAAAGTACTATACACACGCTGTTTTGTTTTGTTTCAAATCTTTACTGTACTTTTGGAAAGTTGAACAAATGATTATTTAAGTACAGAAGTTACAGAAAACATTTTACATATTAAGACACAGAGGGTTATTTGAAGAAAATTTAACAACATTGTGTAGATCTGCATGGCTATTATTTTCATAGCGTGCTTAGGAGGACTCCGGTATCATGTTCTGTGTCTCTCGTGATTTGCATGTCACAGTCATTACCATAATTTTCGACCTTGTGTTGATCTGTTTTGTGTCCTTTGGATGTCGCCTTCTGGCATCAATTTTTTTTATGTCTTTGTTGTTTTGTAATATTCTGGATCCATGTATGCGGCTATTTCTTAGATTCCGGCATATGTTCTCCGCCGCAATAATTGAAATTCATGGTTCCGTGAACCATGAGCGATTGAAAGTGCAATGAGTTAGGGATTTCCAGGTGGGGCACATCTAGACTCACCATATGCTCCAGAAGTACTGTTTCTTCTGTTATGCTGTTGTCCGTGCCACTACTGCTGGCTTCAGGTCTGAGTGTTTTTCTTTTAATGATGCTAATTCTGGTTTTGGCGACAATATCTGTTGCTCTGTATCTGATTGGATATTGTGTGCTGTGCTTTTTGGAGACGATATGGTGTGTTCTTGTTCTGTCACAATCTTTTTCTGACTGGATGTCACTGTTCTAAATCAACATATCTTGAAATGCTAAAGGCAATAATATTTTTTTGCATCTTTACTGCCCGTGTACTTTCTCTGTTATATCGCTCGATCGTTCTGTAGCAGTATCTGTTTGTGTATAGTGTGAGTATTATGAGCACTTAGGTGGGTGGGTGGGTGAGAAATACAAGATAGTGCTTTTCTCATACCATGGCTTTGGGAGGTACTTCAGTTTCAACACGGCATTATTGCTTAAATAATGTTGTGTTGAACTCTTAACATGTGACTCATTTGCACCAATCAGTTTGCTCCTTTTAGTCTTTGTTAGTTTTGCCACGTTACAAGCACTGGTGTTTCCTGCTCCTAGAAGGCTTTTTTAATATTGCCACTGGCAGTGATGGCTCCCTACCATAGAGAGCCTTTGTCAATGTTGAAACCAGCTGTAGTGTCTCCCTGTGTGTCAGTTACCTGAACTACCCCTAACCCCCCCCAAAAAAAAATATATGGCCTGCTCCCAGCTGTCAGTATATTTTTCCTGGTTGGTAATCCCCCGATAGTTGCACTGGCAGCTTCAACAATGAAGACATGGCGTGAGAGCAACATGGTGAGAAGCGAGAGTGAGATGAAGACTTTCCTGTCAGGGACTCCTAGATGTGTTTTGGATGTGTGTTCTAGTGCACTGCTGTGCAACTGTATTGGAAAAAGTTACAACCAGTACTACAGTCCACTGACTGGGAAACTACATGAACCACATAACAGACGACCGCTCAATTCACACAAAAGGTAACCATAATCATGACCAAATTAACATAAAGTGCCAAAAGTAGTGTCAGGCCCCAAAGGAAGTTACATAAATAAAATACTTCTGACCTGTTTTACAGTACAAGTAGATGGGTCTCAGGAGATGTCTCTTAGCTAATCAAGAGTCTCTTCTTGTGCTTTCTTAGGGTATGAGAACCAAGAAGCAAAGCTGAAAGGTTCTGGAACTCTCAGAAGTGGCTGTAGTGGGATTCTATTAAATAGTCAAGAGACATCTCTGGAACCTCATTTACTTTTTATTAAGTATTTTGTTTTTCAACTCAGATTTGATTCCAAAGATAAATGCGATCGCTTTGAAGTAAAGTGTGACAAAAAGAATGCAAAATTAGATCACTGATACACCTGAAGAACAGGATCATGTTTACTGATCACCTTGGTGCCAGGGTTCATTTTGTATCAGTGTGGTAGACATTTTAACTAAGTACACTATCTTTTGTTTTTGTGAAACACATTTTAAATTACAGTCACTCTAGCCGAACACCCAGCCTCGCAGTGAACACAAAGTAGAAGTTGAGGCCCCCCTATTTAGACACAGTTGTTTGAGCCATGTAGCATGCAGTTATCTGTGAGGTATCCTCATAAGGCTGCAAGCATGACTATTTTCGATGGTAGCACTGTGCAAAATGCAGAAGTAGTAGTAGTAGTAGAGTTTATTTATTTTAGGTGCCCTTCTCCGTAGGTTCATGGCGCCCTTACAAAATACAAACAGTAAATAATCATTGTGTACCAGGGTCCCCCACAAGCAACAGATACCAAGGAGCTATAGCTGACAGCCCATTACAAATAGAGTAGGGCCTTTGCTCCAGGGTGCCATATTCTGAGGCCTGCTTTCGAATAAAGGCCACATATGGTATGCAAAGTGCTAAGGGTCCATTTGTTTGCCTTTATGTGGCTATTAGCAACTCTGCACAATGCCACCATGCATATGCATGCATGAAGCCATTGTTCAGAACTTCGTTCATTGCCCACACCCTCACCCTATCCCTATCCCTGAACACCACTGTATAAATCCCTGGCGGTCTAGTGGTACTCCCACAGCCACCAGTTCCTGTTATGAAATGAACCCTCATAGTCCAGTGACACCTCCTTCACACCCGACCTGCAATGTGAAAAGATATTACTCTGGCAGTCTAGTGGAACCTCCTAACACCCCGACTCCCATTGTGAAAAGAGAAATCACCTTGTCAGTCCAGTGGTACCCCCTCTTACCCTAGTCTCTGTTGCAAAATAAACAACCTCACCTCAGGCCCGGTCCACACACTGAGCACCCACAACCCATTGTCCAGTACTGGAAGCACTAGAGTTGCCTCTGATGTCTCTCTTGATTTACTTGCCACAATCAATGCCTGTCATTTGCTATCCAGCTTGGTTTGTATTTTTATGTGTGTGTCACAGTTTTACAGTATGTATTTGTAGCCCCACCCTACACTACTGCCGAAAGTTTGCTTTTGTAGATCTTTTTATATTTGTTAAGTTTGGTTTCTAAGAAACAAAAACGCTTGCTGACAGTATTTGTAGAATGATTACATGACTTTTGCAAACAGGAACTTCTTTTTAAACAACCCCTCACAAACATTTATAATACTAGAGGCACTACCAATAACAGTACACAGTTTTTGAGGAAGTTAAATTTGTGTGGGCCTCAGAAACCTATGGAATTTCATGGCCATCAGACCTGACATGGAACCCTTTATACCCGAAAATGATTAGAGTGTATATATTCATGTTTCCTTTTCCCTTGGTGCTTTCATTTACATGTACTGCAATTATTTTGTGACTGGCATTTTGTATCATTCTGTATCATGTTTAAAGTGTCTTCAGTAACATTTCAATGCTTCTTGCATTAGAGAAGAATGAATGAAGTGAAAGTGTATATTTAAAAACTATCGATTTAAAGATGTACAGGCACTAAACAGCTGCTGCTGGCTAGAACTGGATATATCTTCATTATTTAATCCTCGCTGTGTGACCCTGAGCAACTCACTTAAGCTCCCAGAGCTCCATTCCATCCAGTTACAGAAATGGGTGAAAGCAGAACCCCACTGGAAATGAGGTGTGGCATCTCAGCTGTGCTATCATGGGTAAATACATATAGAATAAAGTATGGGGTGGGGTGTGTAATGAGAGGTTTACACACACCCAAGGTGTTAGATGCTACATTAACCCCGAAAGTGAAGCATCTAACACAGAGGGTGTGTGTAAACTTAGAGTTTAAATGCCACCCCATATTTTATTCTATATAATTGCTGGGTTTTCCATTTTTGCTACAACAATTATATAAAATAAAAAGATGTTCCTGTGCAGACGTGGTCCAGTTAGGTGAGAGCGCTCGGTCCGTGGTAGCTTTTATTTTCTTTATTTAAAAATTGGAGTTTTTTTTATTTCTTTGGGATGGCAGCCAAAATGTTAGTTTTTTTTATTTTATTTTGTGCCACTTGATCTTCTTTTTCATAGTTGCCTACCGCTGAGTCTGAGTGGTGGTTACATCTCTGGGAGAAAGAGAAGGCAGCCAGTAGGTTGAGAGGAAGAAATGCAGTGGGAACATACGCAGAGCGAGAGAAACTGGGTGTGTGTTTGCTATTATAAATGCTCCTTTAAAATGGCAAATTACATCACAGCTTCCCTATGAGAAAAAATGAAGACCCAGTTATATTGTAACAATGGGTAAAAGCAGGACCTCAATGAAAATGAAATATTGCAACCAGTTGGAGTATTCTGAGTAAATTTTATTCTACATGCAATCTTTGATCAGAAAGGGCACACTAGCTAAGATAGTTTGTTTCCAGGTGTGTTCTGGGGTGGATTGCATGAACCTGTAAATACATTGTACAGAAAGATAAAAGCAGGACCTCAGTGGAAACAAGATGTTGCAGCTCAGTTGAGCTATCCTGGGTAAACATAAAAAAAACAAAGCAGTGACAAGAGTAACTGTCTCTTTCTCGTCCCCCTTCCAAACAGAGGAGACAGATAGAGCACTGCTGAGAATAGGGAGACCACAAAGTCAAACCTCACTACAGCCACATACTCAATGTGTGACCCTACTCACTTAACCTCCCAGTGCTCTAGTCAACCCCCCCCCCGCACCTCTACCTACGGAAATTGGTAGAAACAGGGATCCACTGAAAATTAGATGCTGCTGGCTAACCTGAAGAAACACACTGTGAGAAACAAAACAATAAAACAGTGTCAGCAGTTGTTTGTTTTCCTGGTCAACCTTCAACCCCCTCCCCAAAGCAGTGCATTCTAATCCATGGAACTCGAAGCAAACACTTAACCTCCTAGTGCTCTAGTCCACTCCACTGCCAAAATGGGTAAAAGCAGGCCCAACTGGAAATGGGATGTTGGAGGGTTGTCGAGCCTACAGAGTCCAAGGGGGCACGCCTGCCTATCTTTACAATTCACACCAAAATAATGCATTTTGAGATGATAAAAACTGTAAAAGTGCCATTTAATGTTCCCCTCAGATAAATCTTTCACTGAAGGCCCCCCTCCCTGAAATTCTTATGGTATGATGTCCCTGGGATGTTGCATCTCAGCTGCAGTGTTTGTAAAAGCGTAACATTGTACAGTATATAAACTGAAAACAGGGCCCCACTGGAAAGGAGATGTTGCATCTCAGCTGGGCCATTCTTGATAAATATATTGCAAAAAGCAAAATAAAAATGTAGCCGGCCACCACTGGCATTCACTAGTGCCCCCCCCAGCAGTAAAGTTTACTGTAGTAGTTGGATCACTGTTCAGAACGAGGAGATTGCAGATTTAAACTCTGCTACAGTCAGATGCTAGGTGATCATAAGTTACAGAAAAATGAGACGTATCTAAACTGTAATATCAGGGGTAAATACACTGTAAAAATGAGTCAAAGCTGGACCACATCTGGAACCAAAATGTTGCATATTGGCTTGACTTTCCCTAATAGTTCAACTGTAAAAGTCACAAAGGTACTGAAAGGCAGCCAAATGAATTTGGTAGATCACATGACTGGAGTGAGGTCCTATTTTATGGAAAGCTGGTCAGTCTCACACACACACAAACACTAGCAGTACACTGCCACTGTCCCTCACTCCAGCACAGTGCTTCATCCCCACCAGGGGCTGATAAGGGTTCTGTAGTTCAAAAGTACATAAATACATGCTGATTCATGTACTGTACGTCTGGGCACAAAATAGCAATGGGGTTTGACTGCCCACATACAGTATACTATACAATTTTGCTCCATTAACTTCCCAACAATCGGATCTAATTAGTACAACAAAGGTAAAAATGTATTTTTCCTCAGCACAGCGGTGTAGTTGCACAACTGGAACAAAGTGGAAGAAAGTATGGGCAGCAAAACCTCATGTGTATCCTATACCTAGCTGTATAGGAACCAATTTTCATTAATATACTGTACTTAGTGTATGCACTTAAAGACTGCTATTTGGCCCTGGGGAAGAGGACATGCTGTGGTGAGGGACAGTGATGCAGTAAGGTAGGAGTCAGTGCTGTGGTGAGGGACAGTGATGCAGTAAGGTAGGAGACAGTGCTGTGGTGAGGGACAGTGATGCAGTAAGGTAGGAGACAGTGCTGTGGTGAGGGGCAGTGATGCAGTAAGGTAGGAGACAGTGTTGTGGTGAGGGACAGTGATGCAGTAAGGTAGGAGACAGTGCTGTGGTGAGGGGCAGTGATGCATTAAGGTAGGAGACAGTGCTGTGGTGAGGGACAGTGATGCAGTAAGGTCAGAGACAGTGCTGTGGTGAGGGACAGTGATGCAGTAAGGTAGGAGACAGTGCTGTGGTGAGGGGCAGTGATGCAGTGAGGTAGGAGACAGTGCTGTGGTGAGGGGCAGTGATGCAGTAAGGTAGGAGACAGTGCTGTGATGAGGGGCAGTGATGCAGTAAGGAGACAGTGCTGTGGTGAGGGGCAGTGATGCAGTAAGGTCAGAGACAGTTCTGTGGTGAGGGACAGTGATGCAGTAAGGTAGTAGACAGTGCTGTGGTGAGGGGCAGTGATGCAGTAAGGTCAGAGACAGTGCTGTGGTGAGGGACAGTGATGCAGTAAGGTCAGAGACAGTGCTGTGGTGAGGGACAGTGATGCAGTAAGGTAGGAGTCAGTGCTGTGGTGGGGGGCAGTGATGCAGTAAGGTCAGAGACAGTGCTGTGGTGAGGGACAGTGATGCAGTGAGGAGACAGTGCTGTGGTGAGGGACAGTGATGCAGTAAGGAGACAGTGCTGTGGTGAGGGACAGTGATGCAGTAAGGTCAGAGACAGTGCTGTGGTGAGGGACAATGCTGCAGTAAGGTAGGAGACAGTGCTGTGGTGAGGGGAAGTGATGCAGTAAGGTAGGAAAAAGTGCTGTGGTGAGGGACCATGATACAGTAAGGTAGGAGATAGTGCTGTGATGAGGGACAGTGATGCAGTAAGGTAGGAGACAGTGCTGTGATGAGGGACAGTGATGCAGTAAGGTCAGAGACAGTGCTGTGGTGAGGGACAGTGATGCAGTAAGGTAGGAGACAGTGCTGTGGTGAGGGACAGTGATGCAGTAAGGTAGGAGACAGTGCTGTGATGAGGGACAGTGATGCAGTAAGGTAGGAGACAGTGCTGTGGTGAGGGGAAGTGATGCAGTAAGGTAGGAGACAGTGCTGTGGTGAGGGAACCGTGATGCAGTAAGGTGGAGGCAGTGCTGTGGTGGAGGACAGTGATGCAGTAAGGTAGGAGACAGTGCTGTGGTGAGGGACAGTGATGCAGTAAGGTAGGAGACAGTGCTGTGGTGAGGGACAGTGATGCAGTAAGGTAGGAGACAGTGCTGTGGTGAGGGACAGTGATGCAGTAAGGTAGGAGACAGTGCTGTGGTGAGGGACAGTGATGCAGTAAGGTAGGAGACAGTGCTGTGGTGAGGGACAGTGATGCAGTAAGGTAGGAGGCAGTGCTGTGATGAGGAACAGTGATGCAGTAAGGTAGGAGACAGTGCTGTGATGAGGGACAGTGATGCACTAAGTTCAGAGACAGTACTGTGGTGAGGGACAGTGATGCAGTAAGGTCAGAGACATTGCTGTGGTGAGGGGCAGTGATGCAGTAAGGTAGGAGACAGTGCTGTGGTGAGGGACAGTGATGCAGTAAGGTAGGAGACAGTGTTGTGGTGAGGGACAGTGATGCAGTAAGGTAGGAGACGGTGCTGTGGTGAGGGACAGTGATGCAGTAAGGTAGGAGACAGTGCTGTGGTGAGGGACAGTGATGCAGTAAGGTAGGAGACAGTGCTGTGGTGAAGTCAGAATACTGGCAGGGTGGGGGTCAGTCCTATATATGACTAAGCAGCTAAAGTATATTGATCAGGGAACTAGAACTCCCCCATTTGTGCCATCAACGTATAGTTTACAAAATTCAGTTTGATGCCTTTTAATATGATTGGTACTTTGGTTCATGTTATCATCAGTCATTAAAGTGTTATTTTTAACACATTACCATGCTTGTTTCTGTGATTTGGGGTGGGAGCAAGTGTCATGTCACATCAAAGATGGAGCCTGTAATGATAATTTTTTTTTCCAAACAAAATAAAAAAAAAAACAGTCTCTTGAAAAAACAGGATAAGTGTTTCACCTGAAGTGGTACCATTTCCCCAACACCCATATCAATATCAGGTTAGCGAGTAACAAACTGTGATGTAAAGCACATTTCAGGTCCATTTGTCAGTGAATCATCTCCATTAGTTCTCTGAATAACCCATTTATAACATGTTGATGGCAACAAAAAAATGTAATTTGTAATCCTACATACAGAATAAAATATTAAAGAGTTAGTGTACTGCCTACAATTAATATTAGGCTTTAAATATGGAAAGATGTACGGATGTGTGTGTGTGCAATTTTACACACGCAGGTGTCGGGATGCTACATAAGCCTCGAGAAGCTGAGAAGCCAGAGGGTTTATACAAGCATCCCACACCCATGGTGTGTATAAAATTCTGGTTCACACACCCACCCATATATTATTTTATGTAATTAATGGCCAGCATTTTTTTATTTTTATGCGTGTTTTTGATGTTTTGTTCCATTTTGTGTCATGGTGTTTTGTCTGTGAGGAAGTCTGTTGAAGAAGCTAGCAGCGGGTTGCTTAGCTCGCGCTAAGGTGAGCGTGAGCGAGATTGACAGGTGTCAATTACAACCTCCCGGTTATAATCAAAAATATCAACTGGGAGGTTGTGACCAGGAATAAAACTATCATTATCTATATATAAAAATGCTGGTCATTAATTAAAAGCAATTATTACCTTTTATATCTCAGGTGCTGCTTCTTTTCCCTTTGCATAATTACAAGATTTTTACCTGACGTTAGTAGGTGTGATCTGTGGAACAGCACTGTCTGGCAGCTGACATATCTAGCTATATTCCCGACACTACATCATCAACATTGTAAGCTCACTGACTGTGACATCATGACTACTCAGGAAGAGTCACTCAGTAACTGCCAGGTCAATCACCTGTGATGTCACAGTCAGTGAGCTCTCGGTGCTGATGATGTAGTGTTGGGGGGGGGGGGGAATAGAGCTAGATATTTCAGCTGCCAGGAAGAGTGCTGACACATTCAGCATAATGCTGTCCCTTAGAAAACTTTCTACTGAGCAAATTGGAAAAGAAAAATACTTCAAAAACTAGAAGTTACAACTGACTACTTACTAAAATTTGCAGCATTTTCCTGTCTGCTATGTTTGGTTCTATTAGCTCTTTAAAGACCCTAACAATGTTTCTGTGAGATATATATATATATATATATATATATATATATATATATATATATATGTGTGTGTGTGTGTGTGGCGAGGGTTAGTAGAATAGGGTTTGCTGTTTGTGTGAAATAGATATTTCATTGATATAAAAGTACATTTGTAAATATGGAAAAGATATGCGTAGCTAGCAATGTAATGTAAGCGAATACAGTATCAGTCGTAAAGTTCGGCTTTTAGAGCATGTTTTGTCAGCTACTAACCCCATCACAAACTCAGTCCCTGACGCGTTTCACACTGTACTGTATCAGCACTATGTCAAAGGTCCACCCCTAAAATGAGTAGTAAAAGACTTTATACAGGTAAGGTTAAAGGCACAGTGTCATAAAACTAGAAGCATTCCAGAGTGCTTGTATATCACATACAAACAAAATGCAAGTACAGAAAACACATACTGTATCAGTATCATCTTTATATCATTACAATTTGGTATTTTTTAAATCTTTACAAAATGTACATTAGAGCTGGATCATTGTAACAACTCACACAGATACAGCCTTCTTTAATAAAAAAACGATAGCTTCAAAGCATGTTCACATGTTGTGGATGCACCTCTCAGTAACAGAGACAAATTGTTTCTATCTAAATACTTTTCTCAAATGACTGCATACAGAGTGCTGAAACCTAATTTCTCAACATGTGGGGATCCAAACCCAAAGCCCAAACAACGATGTAACAGAGGCACAGAGTACCTCTGCCCTATTGCCTTGCCACATTTTGATATGCCATACTGTGGCTGCATCTCTCAACACCCACCGAGTCTGAAAATCCTATCTCTGTCTTAATCAGTTTCAAGAGATTTGTACCGAGGGCAAAAACCTATATAATCAGTGATCAACAGTAAGGCATGTGGTTTCCCAATGAAAAAAAAAGCGGAAAATGTAGGGGTGTTAAAAAATACTGTACCCCTAGAAAAAGTTACCCTGACAGCGCAGGGTGCACACCTAGTAAATACATTACAAGTTCTGGGGTGGGGTAAAACAAACACCACTTCACAATTATTTGGTGTAACATGCACAAAGATACTGCAACCTATTATAATTAATGGCTTCTCTTTTTCCCTTAGGGAAACCATGGCATTATTTACTGTAGCAAAGGAGTGTTTCTTACGGCAAATGCGTGCACGATTTCCCTCACTCTGTGCATGTGCTCGCTTGACCTCCTTACTTCCCAGCCGCTGTCCCCTTTCCTTCCCTTCCTCCTGAACTGCAAAGCAAAATGGACACAAAACCACCACGGAGACTCAGCGGTAAGTCATTTTTACTTCTGCCAAGAACATTACTGGATCAAGCACCCGCACAAAAATGTAAAAAAATTTTTTAAATTAAAGTGGAAGGCAACCGCAGACCACGCACTCTAACGTACTTGGACCGCAGCCGCACAGCAACCCCATTTTCATTTTATATAATTGCTGAGACAAAAAAGAGCAACCCAGCAATTATATAAAACAAAATATGGGTCTGGGTATGTGTAAACTGGAAGTTTACTCACACCCTCGGGGTTTAGATGCTATGCATAACCCCCTCGGGCTTCACCCTCTGGGTTTATGTAGCATCTAACCCCTCAGGTGAGTGTAAAACATTACAAAAATACAATGTTTACAGAGGGGAAAAAAAAGATAAAAAGCATTGACGCATATACACAGGCAGTAATAGTAAAATTTGAACTTATACACATCAAATTAGTAAATATTAACAGATAGACTGATTAGATAAGAGGAGGTTGGGGGGGATCAGATGAAGGTGGCATCGTCTGAGGTGGGAGAGAGGAGGAGCTGTCAACCAAGTGAGGCCATCGTCAGGTAATTGGGGTGGGGGAGCAGGTTAAGAAAAAAGTGGTATACAGCAGAAAGATGTAGAGGGGATAGGTAAATGGAAAACTAGGGGCGAGGTATTATCACATTAGCGCAGGCAGGTGGCATTACAGAAATGATAGGGACTGTAACTGTATCACTGTTAAGTAGTTGCAATTTTAGTATACGAAAATATTTTTGATTAAAAATAGAGATAATGCTTCACTGGTAAACAGCATTAGAAATAAAAAAAAAAAATCAACTGTTTGCATATCTGAATTATTTAACCAGTATTTTTCTTACATGCATTCCTGTGTACAGATCTTTGTCTAATTAAGAGTGAAACAGTTCCTAGAACCCATGTCATAGTACTTTTAATTTTATAACTTTAAATACGTGCCTCTGGTGGCGTGGGATCTGCATCTCCGTAATATGGATGGGTTATATTCACAAAAATAGGCCTGCATTTTTTAAGGTTGCAGAGCATTTCTGAGTCATAATGGGTTCTGTATGGTTTTTATTCAGACTGAACATCCAAGACTAAAACACTATGGATGCGATTCTCAAACCCCGAATTTGTCCCAAGGTGTCTGCATCAAACAGAATTAATGCAAAGAGCACCTTGCATCAAATCTTGCAGATTCCCAATTCTGAAACACCAGCTGTGGCAAACCGGGGACCCCATGTGCTAGACTGCCCATGCGCCAGGCCTGCACCAAGGTCAGGGGTGCACCAGGGTGGTATGGGACTTGCAGCGGATACAAGCTGCACCATCCCATAAACAGGATTCTGAAAGGAGGCTGGACCCACCAGGACTTAGATCAGCCAATAGGTGGTTCAATGGCCCTTGTGCCACTTCCGCAGACAGTGATGGGTGGGAGCACAGGCTTGCCAGGCGCCTGGACTAGTGGGCATCCATGTGACACACATGGCAATGGAGCAGAGACATGTGACCAGGTGGGGACCACACCAGGGATGTTGGCACCCAGTCCCCTGATGTGTGCCCTGCCTGCCTACAGGACCTGCACCAGCCACACTCGTCAGCACCTCTGCAGGTGCCTGGGCATGTCACCGCCCCCCCCCTCCACATGCCATCTATCCCTACTGTGGCAAGGCAACTTGTGTTGGCTCCCCAGAAATGCAACCCCTCCCTAGTCAGTGTGGTGGGTACTCTCTGGTATCAATAGTCTTTGCCTATACACTCCACCAAACTCCTCCCTTGCACCCTTCGTATGGCATACAGGAGCAGCTGCCACAACTTGCAGGTGTTTGCTGCTGGGATCCCTTCCATACAGGACTCAGTCACAGAGTCTCTGGTGCATCAGCCACTGGCACAAGCTGCTATTTGGTGCAGCTTGCACCAATTTTAGGGCCAGTTTCAGAATCAGGTCCTATGTCTCCCAGCACAGTGGAGTTGGTAAAAAAAAAAAAAAACACCTCAGCCATTACTGCCTTATAGGGAACAAACACACCAGTTGCACTAACTAACCATCATCAGAGAATGCAAGATCAGCTTGGGCCTAACGGAATGAAAAAAAAAAGTTTAGAAATGGCACACAGCTCTGTTCCTCCTTGACTACTGCCAACTACTTCACAGCTGGGGAATACACTACCTTCTTAACTACACTCTTGACAACACAGCCCCCCCCCCCCCACTATTAGGATCAACAAATATTAAAATGAAGTACTAGTCCCTGACAAGAAAGTATATCAGATGTAGTAGTCTCAATGTTCAATTTGGTAGTCCAACCATGAAAATGAATACACTATATTAGGAAAAATTGATTGAAAAGACTATCCAAATTTGTGAAATAGTGTTTTTCTTTGTCATTTTTATGCTGGTGCACTTGCGCAGCCAACATCTTGCGGCACTGGATATTTGGAGGCGCGGTCACTGTTAGGCGAATACAGGGCACGCATCAGTAGCAGTGTCCCTCATTCCCCAATCAGCCTGCATGCCGGCACCACACCATGCATACTAATGTGGTGAGCACATCTGAGGAAAGGTCCGTTGCAATCCAAGCAAAGCTCATCAGATGCAGCGGACCCTTCCTACGTGCTCAGCCACATTGTATTCATGGCAGGCGGCTGCCCAACTGCCGACTTCGGGGTAGCCCAATCCCCCTGCCAGCATTCTGTGGCCGCAAAGTATGTGCCGATGGGGGAGCCCACTCCTCGTTGGCATAAAGCAGTCCCCCCCCATTTCTTATATGCGAGGGGGGTGCCCAATCCCCCTCTGCTCTTGCCCCCCTGCTTTCCTTGTGTGCCAACGGGGGTGCCGAATCCCCATCAACATAAATGAACCCTCCCCCTTTTGTTGTGTGCCTACGATGGTGCCCAATCCCCAGTCGGCTGCAGCAACCCCCCAAACAGTTAGGTGGCACACTGGGAGCCCACCCCAGCATGCCAAATCCCGTGAGGAAAACAAAAAATCTCCCTCGATGTTTTTCTTTTCCATCCTGTAACACAAAAACAGTACCTCGTAGTCTCCCTACCCACCACCCGCATCCACCCACTGCGCAACCTGCCTCCCCACACCCCCCCACCCCATACTTACCTCCGGAGTCTGGCGCGACTATCTTCGGTGGACCAGGAACACACTTGCACTCTTTCAAAGCCGACTACTAACTGAGGAAATGCCGTAAGTTGTATAATGGAATAAATACGTTTTTTTCAACTTTGATGCATAACTCAGGCATTTTTTGGAATTTTGGCACCAAATTTTCAACATGGGGTTTTTGGGACCCCTCCTCATGAATTTTTGCACTGTCATGGCGTTATTTGGTCCCAAAAGGTGATTTTGCAGTCACTGCATGGAATCACCTTTCGGGAGCAAGGAATGAAACGACAGTGCCAGTGTTCATGAGGGGGGCTCTCAAAAAGTCTATGTTGCAAATTTGGTGGGAAAAATCCAAAAAATGACTGTTTTATGAGCGTGCATTGTGCAGTTACTACACATGCTCGTAACTTAGCAAATTTGCAATATTTTCACACCACATGTTCAGCATTGGCATTTTTCCACACCTTCTTGTGAACCATACAGCTGTCATTTTTCACATCCTGCCCGAAATGTGTTTTCGCACTTCTGGCGCAGAATAGAGCGGTCGACGTGAGAAATCAGTGTTTGGGACAAATTACGAAAATGACAGTTACACTGTTCATGAGCAGAGGTCCTAAAATGCCTATGCTGAAAATTTGGTGCCTAGTACATAAAGTGACTAAAGGCAAGCGCAAGTGCTAAGAAGCTCATGTGTAGCCTTGTAACTTCGTACAGTTGCAATATTTTCATGCCACATTTTCACCCCTGGCATTTGTGTATACCTCCTTATCAACAGTACAGCTGCCATTTCTCACAGCCTGCCCAAAATGTGTTCCCGCAACTATGGCACACAATGGCATACTCACTGTAAGAAATCTCCTTTTGGGACACATTAACAAAATCACAGCACCACTGTTCATGAGGGGAGGTCTCAAAATACCTATGTAACCCCCTTGTTACTTGGGGTTACTAGAATCCCAGTAAGACCTAGTGGTAGGCAGGGAAGGCAGCTTGTGAAACTCCAGTTAAATGGATTTCACACTGACTCACTCTGTTCTCAGTCTCAGCTGAGACTGAGGGATGACATCACCATAGAACTATCGCAGCTGCATGAGCCACAATGGAATCTGCAGAAGGGAGTTGGAGTAGAATGTTGGGAGGTTTAAACAGTAGTCAGTGTTCAGCTGGAGTTGGAGATTGTTGTGAGGGGAGCACAGCAGCTCTGTACTCAGGCTCTTGGAGCCTCAGCCCTGAAATAGGGCTACAATTAGGGAAAGGTGTGTGTTTCCACCTGAAGAGAGACACAGTAAGCTGTTTTTTAGTGGTGAAGACCGCTGATTTGGGTCTCTGTGCCCCATCCCTGAGGGGATGGGGCAGGAAGGTTTGCCTGCTATTTCCAGGCGCAACCCCCCTGGCTACTGCTAGTGAAGGAGCTGCCTTATTTTGTCCACGTGTGTGGGGTACAAGAAGATTTCGTGATTGCCTGTGGGGCACCTGCAACCGAAGGGTGAGTTCTGCTCTTTCTAAAGGGCCCATGTTTCACCCTGACTTGTGTTAAAGTGGGGATTGGACTACTGAAGTAGTGGGAGGCCTAGAGTAATAGGCTTAACCAAAAGTAAAAGCATGTTCAAGTCCAGCACATAGGGGAAGTCAAGACATGTAGAGGAGATGTAACATACGTCTACCCAGTAATCTACATTGCCAAGCTTTCAGAAAAGAGTTGTTCAGTTTCCAGAGAAATGGCCGAGCATGGATTGTGGGAGCTGAAGGTGGGAGACCCCCCATCTTTAGTAACCAGGTCCACCTCTACGGATTTGCTCTGTGGATTTCTACTTTGCCTCATGCACTTGGCCAGTGATGAGGGAAGTACCCAGACATGGGATTGGAAGGAAAAATCCTCTCTACGAGTCGAAGGCTCTAAGGTGGTTTGGGGAGCCACCAAGTAGAAGACTGGTTCATTCCAATAATGGACCGCGGATCAAGTGGCCGGCGGGGGAGCCGGGCCAGTGGGGAAAACCCAAGTAGTGTACAAGTCGGGCTGTGTACCCAAAGCAGCGTACAAGTCTGGGCTGTGTGCCTGGTGGGTTCAGAGCCTGAGGGCTGAAATGTGAAAAAGTGTTCTGTTGTCTCTAATCTGCATTACCAGGAACGAGGCCCCATAGGGGTCCGTCTATGCTTTATTTGTTCAGTTTGGATGTGAATAAAAGTCACGCTGTAGAATCCCATTCTTGGTTCTGGACATTACAGTTATTGCTTCCTGTGTTCAGATTTATTTGGGTGCCTCTGTGCAGAGTAGCCAAACCTAGGCCTCCTGTGCCGAGTAACCTAGTCCTCCCCGAACCCAGTCCCCACCAGGTACTGCTGTCAGCTTCAACAGCATGCCACCTGTCGTTTTGCAGAAAGGCAGGTGTCCGGGGGTTACAAAAATTGAGGCACCACTTTGGATTTTTATTCTGGGAGGAAAGGTGCTTGGGCAAGGGGCTAGCGTTTTGGCTATCTGGCAGTGGGTAGCCCAAAAAGCTGAAGCAAGTTAACTAGTGTGTCGCAGTGTGCTGTGGATCTTATGCTGCTGTTAAAATGCCAACTGTTTACCAAGGAGCAGTAAAGCTAAAAGAGTGTGCCCTTGTCCTGCATCAAATGTTTACAGCATTTTTGCCAGCTTTTTAAAGAACTGTGTGATTAAGAAAAGTGTGGAAGACTAGGGGTAGCAACAGGAAAATTGTGCCCTGGACGTTGGAAATGCTTTTGAAGGAACTGAGAGAATGGCAGTGTGAATGGCCATGCTAAATGGCTGAAATGGACACCCACCATGGTGTCAGTTGAAGAGAAAAAAAAAAGTGGTTTCTGCAGTTTAAATTTGCCTGCTCGACGATCGCCGTGAGGAGAAGAGCCCTCGCGAGGAAGAAGAGGCTCATTTGCATGGCGTCGTGTGATTGGTGAGGCTGCAATCAGTCCCGCACCTCAGCCAGCTCTACAGTGACTGCCCCAGCATTCGAGAGGGAGTGTGAGTGAAGTGCATGTACTGGCTAGTGGAGGAGCATCGCGGTGATTAAAAAGCGTTGTAAAGATGTTAAAAATAGACTGTTTTGTTTAAAATCGGGCTCAACCTGCATCTCGATCATCTGAATTACGAGTGTGGTAATCGGGGAGATGATCAGCAGGACTGCCCATACGTTTTCTTTCTGAGGCCTCGAAGACGGGCTGCAGGCCGTTTTCCATTGCAGCTAACAGCTACTGATAACAGTGAGTACCAACAGTAAAAGTTGCTCAAACAGTGATTTTCTGCCAAAAGCCAGCTAAATATGTGTGCAGCAGTGTAGTCGCTTGGCAAGTAACAACTGTGTCAAGTTCTACCAGCAAGTGCAAGTCTGCTAGGCCATTGACTGCGTGCATAGTTATGAGTTCAGCATCAGTTTAAAGTTTTAAAGCCAGAGAGAGACTGTGAGTTGTAGCCAAATGTGCAGCACTAGTTTACAGGCAATCCTGTGCTTAAAAACCTGAGGCTTTAAGGGACTGTGAGTTAAAGAAATGTTTCCCTCAAGTGAAAAGTCCATGGAAAATCATGTAAATGTGTTAGAAAGAGAACAGTGCAAGTCTGTGCAGTTTGAGCAAAAGTTATCAGTAGTGTGTGTAAATCGGATGTGCAGTGGCTTGACCCAATTTCTGAATGCTGATGCACAGGAGTGCTGCCGCCGCCATTACAGGGTGGGGTAGTAAAGTAAACACAGCAGCAGAGGAGCCATTTTAAAAGTAAAGAAAGTGTTCAGTAAAGTGGGACTTTCAGTAACAGTGAGCTTTTGTTTGTTTTCTCTGCAGTTATGGCCTCAGGACCAGCTCGCTACCCGGATCATGCCCGGGCTGCAGTAACAGCAGCAGTAAATAGACTAAGGGACATTGAAAAGTGGTGCTATGGAGGACAACTGCCTCCTCATGTGGCGATTCCTGGATATCCAGTGCTTGTGTGTCAAATATGCTTGAACGCTGGAAGGGACGTCTTCATGATACCTCACTGTGCTGGGTGCCTAGAAAAATATGGCTCGTTTAAAGTGCCCCAGATTCGTTTGGCTCCCACATGGACAAAGGTTCAGGAATCTGCAGTTGGCAGCACACAGCACCAGGTGGAGCCTGTTGAAGAAGGCCCCTCGGGGGAGTGTGGCACAAAGCTAGAGGGTGCAGATTTAGAGACAGAACCAGATGTTGAAGTTTCGGATGCTGGATCTCAGAAGGAAAGTTCAGATAAAGCATCAGTAGACCCCTGGAGGGGGGCGCCTAGCCCAAGTCTCATAGGAGAAGATGAGATGCAGGAGGCCTTTGAATGGGAGGTGTTGACCTCCGCGCCTAGTGATGAGTGGATAGTCTCAGGAGTGAGGACGACTGCTCACTCCTGGGCTCAGATCCTCAGTGAGGAAGAAGATGAGGGGGAACCTATGTGGCCTTGTGAACAAGGAACGGGTACACAGCCTCAAGCTCTTGCCTCGGAGGAATGCATGGAAGAGAGTGGTGATGCCACTGCCCTGGCTATGCAAGAAGAAGAAGTCAGGGATCCGTTTTTAATCTCGTTAAGGATGCGTAGCTGGCAGAACCAGGACTGGCCGCTCCCAAGCCAGGCCAGTGGTCTCAGGTTCACCAAAGTTAGTAAAGAGGAGAGACTGGTTCGTAGGAAGGTGAATGAGATCTATGGGATGACCTTTCCTCGGAAAGTCTGGGAGGAGATTGAGAACAGCAGGAAATCCTGGATCTGGGCCAAAGCAATGAAATGTGTGCATCCTGGTGCAAACAAGCACATCAAGAACAGACTGTTTCATGAGAAATATACCCAGTGGAATAGAGGCAGGACACTGTTTATGGACAGAGTGCGAATAGTGGATGGAGAGGGACATGAAACCTTCCACTGTGTGAATTATGTGCACCAAGACGAGGTAATAATTCAAGCTCCTGACACCCTGTACTATTGGCCTCAATGCAAGGACCTCCCAGCAAATGTGCCCTTGCCTACTAGATGGAAAGCCGAGCAGTGATAGTCAATACTGCCACACCAGCTTGTGCAGTGCCTTTATTGATCCATCAGTATGGACCTCCGGGATTCAGGTGCCCCACATTCATCAGTTCTACAGTGTACTGGCCTTTCCAGAATCCATTGACTGGCCCACCAGATGACTTCAGATCCAGAGAGGACACCAGCCCAGCTGTATCCTGAGCCATTGCCTGGTAATCGGATGACATCAGACCAGCTGTTTTCCTTTTTGTTCCTGTTCTAAGGCTCCATCTCCGGAGATGACATCAGCCCAGCAGTTCCCAGATGTGCCCTCCTGTGGTTCCTGGAAGATGTCCGCCCAGCTGTATCGGAAGAGATGCTGCCAGGGAGAGTCTTCAGCTGAGGAGCAGGTCAGTGCAGATTTTTCCTTCTACAAGGGGCTGGTAAGTCCGAACTTTTCTATCCTTATGACACTGCAGTACACACCCTACACTAGCAGACTCCAGAATGTGTGAACTGTCCTCAAAGACTCTCTCTCCTTCGGGACTTTGGCCTGCTAGAACTGTGCTTCACCGGGCTCCGGCCCAGGAGAGACTCTTTAATGAACTAGCCTTCGGGCACTGTGGTCACTAGTTGGGACTTTTAGGGCACTCCATCCTCCCTAAATATGTATTGTAAATAATGTCATTGTTTTTCTACTGTTTTCTAATGTATATACTGTTTTTCTACCTTTTCTAAAAAAAAAAATAAATAAATAAAATCTTGTTGGGATTTTCCAGTGTTTTGATGGTAGGGGGTTTAGGTAGACTGTGTATGCAGATTACGAGTGTGTGTTGTCTTTCTTTTTCTTGCAGGTGTTCCTGAAGAAGATAGAAGAGAAGACAAGAAGAGGAGGAGGGGCTCATCAGAGTTCCTCACTAGTACTTTAGTGTGTAGTAATTTAAAGTACTGTGGTGTTGTTATTGTTGTTGTTACTGTAGTAACCCTTTCCTTCCACAGGTGTGGTTGTGGGGATAGGGAGGCAGTAAAGTAATGTAATAGTATGGTATTAGTTTCTTGGTGTGTGGTTGCAGGGTGCCCAAGGTCGGGGAGGTCCCCGGGTTGTTTTTGTTTTGGGGTGTTTAGTTAGAGGCAGACAGATTTTCCCTAGAGGGCTAGGGGGGATAGACAGGCTGTGGTCCTGAACGGCCGTAGGGACTGCAGTGCTGAGCTATTAGGGCTATGCTCTGGACAGTTCTACCAGAGCCACTAGGCACCCATAGTAAGTGGGTAGAGTAGAGGCTGATATGTCAGCTAAAGGCCTCTAGGCCCTTAGTGTTGCCTGCCTGTGCTTGCACATGGTAGGAGAGGGCCTGATCACCCCCCCCCTTCAGGTAGCACATAGGGTGGGATAGCCCAAGCCGGGTAAATAATGACTGCGGACAGTCATTTTCCTGGTCAAGAGCAAGTGTAACCCCCTTGTTACTCGGGGTTACTAAAATCCCAGTAAGACCTAGTGGTAGGCAGGGAAGGCAGCTTGTGAAACTCCAGTTAAATGGATTTCACACTGTCTCACTCTGTTCTCAGTCTCAGCTGAGACTGAGGGACAACATCACTATAGAACTATCGCAGCTGCATGAGCCACAATGGAATCTGAAGAAGGGAGCTGGAGTAGAATGTTGGGAGGTTTGAACAGTAGTCAGTGTTCAGCTGGAGTTGGAGATTGTTGTGAGAAGAGCACAGCAGCTCTGTGCTCAGGCTCTTGGAGCCTCAGCCTTAAAATAGGGCTACAATTAGGGAAAGGTGTGTGTTTCCACCTAAAGAGAGACACAGTAAGCTGTTTTTTTAGCGGTGGAGACCGCTGATTCGGGTCTCCGTGCCCCATTCCTGAGGGGATGGGGCAGGAAGGTTTGCCTGCTATTTCCAGGGGCAATCCTCTGGCTACTGCTAGTGAAGAAGCTGCCTTATTTTGTCCACATGTGTGGGGTACAAGAAGATTTCATGATTCGCCTGTGGGGCACCTGCAACCGAAGGTTGAGTTCTGCTCTTTCTAAAGCACCCATGTTTCACCCTGACTTGTGTTAAAGTGGGGATTGGACTACTGAAGTAGTGGGAGGCCTAGAGTAATAGGCTTAGCCAAAAGTAAAAGTATGTTCAAGTCCAGCACATAGGGGAAGTCAAGACATGTAGAGGAGATGTGACATATGTCTACCCAGTAATCTACATTGCCAAGCTTTCAGAAAAGAGTTGTTTAGTTTCCAGAGAAATGGCCGGGTATGGATTGTGGGAGCTGGAGGTGGGTGGCCCCCCATCTTTAGTAACCAGGTCCACCTCTACGGATTTGCTCTGTGGATTTCTACTTTGCCTCATGCACTTGGCCAGTGATGAGGGAAGTACCCAAACGTAGGATTGGAAGAAAAAATTCCCTCTAGGAGTCGAAGGCTCTAAGGTGGTTTAGGGAGCCACCAATTGGAAGACTGCTTCATTCCCATAATGGACCGCGGATCAAGTGGCCGGCGGGGTTGCCGGGCCAGTGGGGAAAACCCAAGTAGTGTACAAGTTGGGCTGTGTACCCAAAGCTGCGTGCAAGTCTGGGCTGTGTGCCTGGTGGGTTCAGAGCCTGAGGGCTGAAATGTGAAAAAGTGTTCTGTTGTCTCTAATCTGCATTACCAGGAACGTAGCCCCATGGGGGTCCATCTATGCTTTGTTTGTTCAGTTTGGATGTGAATAAAAGCCACACTGTAGAATCCCATTCCTGGTTTTGGACATTACAGTTATTGCTTCCTGTGTTCAGATTTACTGGGGTGCCCCTGTGCAGAGTAGCCAAACCTAGGCCCCCTGTGCCAAGTAACCTAGTCCTCCCCGAACCCAGTCCCCACCAGGTACTGCTGTCAGCTTCAACAGCATGCCACCTGTCGTTTTGCAAAAAGGCAGGGGTCCAGGGGTTACACCTATGTTGAAAATGTGCCTAAAAAAACTCCCACAAATAATTGGGTTGCGGACATCTGCTGCTCAGTTTGTATGCATGTTCATTGCTTCATCAATATTTCATATTGCCACTCCAGATTTTCAATGTTGCCATTTTTTACGCCTCCTCATGAACAATACAGTTGTCATTCTCCACATCCTGCCCAAAACTGTGTTTTCATCCCTCTGCCACCAAATGCCGCAACCGCTGTGCAAAACCACCTTTCAGCTAACAAAGTGATTGTGCCGCTTTTCATGAGGTGGCCTGACAAGCAGCCCATGTTGAACATGTAGAGTGAAACTATCACTATACGCCTATGGTGTTAGGGTTTCCAACTGTAGCAACCCACCCGGTACGGACTGACAAGCGTCAGGGCTGTGACTTGGGATCATTGGATGTAATGCTTATGCCATTCCACCCCCCCATGCCCACCTTGCAGCCATTGACAGGCATCGTGGTGTGTCTTGCACTGTTCGGCCACAAACTTCACCCCACGCTCCTATACTGCACCCATGTCAGCATATTTTCTTATGGAATGGGGTAAGTATAATGCCCAAAGACTCCAAAGCACACCATGATGCTTGTCAGTGTCTACAGGGTAGGGTGAGGTAAAATGGCATGAGCATTATAGCTGACGACCCAAAGGCACACCCCAATGCCTGTCACTCTCTACAGGGTGGAGGTGTGGGTGGCGTCACTTCAATACTTCACTGCCATTCCTATTATGCGCCTCTAGCTCCGCCAATGCCAGTGTATCAACATTCGGCATTGACAAATGCTTGTTTGTTTATGACACAGAATGGAAGAATCAGAAGGTATAAACAGTGGCCAGCTTGGGGGGGGGGATTACTGAGCAACACAAACACACATACACACACACACATGCACTGACTTCTGTCCACCACACCATGCATGCACACACATGCTGAATCCACCCCCCACTGTACCGAATTATCTGGAAGACTGGATCATAGGGTGCAGTGTATTGTAGTAGTCAGTCTCACTGTTCTGCTTATGTCTGGTTGCACTACTGCAAAGCAAACATATTGTTATGACAGTGGATTTGAGAGGTGTGTCACTGTCTGTCCAATGCAGGGCAGTCTGCAGTGGGTGCAACAGTACCAGACCAGTCATCAGCCAGGCTGATCACGATACTCTTCTGTGCTTGCTAGGCAGAAACTCTATGAAGTTCAAAGAAAAGGGGGTGACTCTTTGCTTTGATCTGCATGATGCTGCCCAGCAAGCAGGTGATTGGCATCATGACCAGCATGTGCCTCATCCTCCCTCCCACAATGCAACTGGCACTTTCTTACTAAAATTAGTGTGCTTGTGTTTTTCTTACATTTACTCTTGCTTAAAACCCTGTGGGACTGCACCCCACCTTCTGTGCATTGGACCCTGGGCCAACCTGGCTTCTTGAAGAATGCTGGGACTCGCTCACCCCAATTGTGGTGGAGCTAGTCAGGTATTCTCTTGGGAAAGGGTTTTCCCTTGTACCTCTCCAGTTATAGGCTTGTCTTGAATCTTCCCTTTTTAGGGAAGTTGATCGAGAAGGTGGTGACAGTGCAGCTGGAGCAACATCTAAGAGCCATGCAAGTCTGGTTTCCGGCCTCACCATAGTACTGAGACCACGCTAGTCAGGGTGCTTCATGATCTCCTTATAGTGAGGGATAGTGGTCAGTATTCTGTTCTTGTCCTGCTAGACCTCTCTCTTTGACTTTTGAAACGCTGGATCACTGGGTGCTGTTGTCCCATTTGGGGCACTACATAGGACTGTCAGGAATGGTGACGTGATTGTTTAGGTCCAACTTGTACGGCAGAGAGTTGCAGGTGACTACTGGCTTATTTACATCGAGCACTGCTGCTCTTTGTTGTGCTGGGCCACAGAAGTGGATTCTTGCCCGCTTGTTATTTGCCATATACACATTACTGCTAGGGGGAGACCATCAGACGCTATGGCCTGGTTTTTCATGGCTATGCCGATGATACCCAGCTGTATGTGTCTTATGCCCCTGATGATGCTGCAGCTGTTTCAGAACTGGGCAAGTGCCTGAAGGAAATTCAGGACTGGATGGCGGCCAGCTGGCTTAGACTCAGTCCTTCAAAGATCAAGGTGTTACTGGTGGAGCAGGGTCATTCTGGATTAGCAGCAACAAGTAGTAGCACTGTCCTCCCTTTGCTGGACAGTGTGACTCTTCGAGCTGCTGATAGGGTGAGATATTGGCCGTTGTCTGCAGTGGTTTCCATCACCTTCATAATATAACCTGGATTGAGCCCTATCTTGAACCATGTGACCTGGCCACACTGGTTCATGCCTTTGTCTCTTCAAGGCTGGACGACTGTAACATGTTTTACCTTGGACTATCCACAAGGATGATGCACCACCTCCAGCTGGTCCAGAATGCAGCAGCCCAGCTGATTGCTGAAACCTCCTGGTTTGAGCATATCACGACGGTTCCCCATGCTCTGCATTGGCTACCAATATGGAGGTGCATCAGTTTCAAGGTGTGCTTGTTGACATATAAGGCTCTGCATGGGCCGAGTCTGGGCTACCTGAAAGACCAAATACACAAAACTAGCACTTGAAACAACACGGAAAAAGTCTCTAGTTAGTCACAAACATGAAATTTATTGTAAAACAGGACTCTTGCTCAGACCCCAGCGCTTCGGCAACTAGCCTTCATAAGGGGGTGTCAAGACCTGAAAGACCTCCTGGTGCCATGCGCCTCTGGTCGCGCCCTCCAGTCAGGGGAGACAAATCTCTTATTGATATCAAGACCCCAATTATTTGGAATGCCCTTCCACGGGAAGTACCTGTAAGAGGTGCACATTCACTGGCCCTTTTCCAAAAATATCTAAAAGCGAATGTAACCCCCTTATAAATTGGGGTTCCCAAAAATCTTCCTTGGGTGTGCCTAAATGCCCACTGCCAGGCTGGTGTCCTGTGTCTTAAGCATTTAAAAGCTATTGCCTGAGAGTGCCTAATAGCCTCTGTGTCCTGTCTCTTTAAGAGACGCCCATAACGAAGTATACATTTAATCTGGGTGGGGGCTGAGTGTTCCTAGACTTGAGTCCCACCTGGATTGCCAGATAATTGTTTCATTCTGCCATCGCTAATTGCACAGAGGGAGCTCTGTTAGAAACAGTGATTGTTTGCTGTTTAAATGCTGTATTAATCATAATATCGTAGTCTGTCTAACCTGCCTTCTTTGCAGCATGGACATTTCTGCTGTGCACCACCATCTTGGTCCTGGACTGCTAGTTTGGACCAATTAGTACCTTTTGGGGACCTTAAAATGGAGTCTGTCCCCAGGGGTCTTGTGGGAGTGAATTTCTGTAGGAATTGCAGTTTTTACGTGTTGGCGCCTAAATGGACCTGGAGGGGGAGCCCTTGCTTTGATAGACAGATGGATCAACCAACCAAACCCTTTTTTGAGAAGAAGGAAGTCCTGGTGCTGCCTGCAGCAGAAGTCATTCTGAGTTTAGAGTTGAGAGAGTGAACAGCTCGAGATATTTGAGAAGCTGCTCCTGTGTAGTCACGCGGGAAACAGGTGGAAAGGCTGTGCTTGGCCTGCCTGCCTGCCTTATCTTCCTTTATGAGGAGAATCCTTCAGTCTAAATAGTAACCAGACTTTATCCGAACCAGATTGTGACAAGAATTACTGAATTGTGACTGCCTTTTTGCCTGAAGAGGACCGAAGATTTGCTCCACACGATCGGCTTGTCAGGACGTCTGAAACCACCGCAGAACATACGGGTTTGCTCAGAGACACTGAAATTGCAACCAGACTGTCATTTGAACTGCGGTACTGTTTTTCTTTACTATAAGTGTGCTGGATGCTGTTAGTGGGTCGTGATTTGGTTCCACACTGCCTGCTTATGTCACGCTTGCTGGAAGCTGAAACCAGCACTACCAGACTGCCATCTGAATTGTTCTCCTGGCCTGGGCTCTGCCACCTTGGCCCAGCCAGCTGCTCACATCACAGAGAAGAACATCGATGAGAGACCTGTCTGGGGATCAGCTCCCTGCTCAACATCACGAACAGGAATGGCACCACGGTGAATCATGTGGGCCCTGCTTCCCCTGGTAAACCAGCAAGTCATCTTTGAAGTCTCCGTTTCGTCCATCCTGTGTCCTGTACTAGGGTAGCTCCCTGCAACAACAGCTCAATCAAAGTATGTCACCCGATTTAATTGTTTTGTCTAATTATCATGAACTGCGCCATCTGGCTCCAGATTACAAATTGTGGGTTACTGTGCATGACTATTTATTTCCATCATTAGGGCCCCTACCAGCTGCAACACTGGTCTACCCCGGGCAATTCTTCAGGCTAGCCTACCTCACCAGCTGGTTACCCAGAGTGTGTGTGACTGTGTTGAGGGACTCTAAAGTGCATGCCTTGTAGCCTGACTGAATCAGTATCTAAACCAATCAGTCTGACTACGCCTCTTCCTTGTTCATTTCCCCTGAATAAATCAGATCTGAATCTTTTTGCACTTAACCTGCCTGTGGTGCACTTCTATACAACTAGCACTGTGGTACTGTTGTTTGCTGCATTTAACCTTACTTTACAGAGGGTCTCCAGGGCCGAACAGGTGGAACCAGCCCTGGTGGTAAGTGCAATCGGAGGGGGGATATATCTGCTGTTTTGGGCTATTGTACCTGTGTATCCTGTTTATTGTTTAGTCCACTAAAGGGGAAAGAGGGGGGTTACAGTGTCCCGGAGGGCTGTACCCAGGTCAGCTACGCTACCACTAACCCTTTCCTCCGGGTGAAGGCACACGTTTTCAGTACCCAGACCCCTTAACCTGCACCTAGTCACACAGGCAGGGGGTAGTAGTCTTTGGGATAGCGTCACCTAGGGGTTACACACATTTTTTCAATTTAAATTTTGGCCTGGCTTAGCAATATACTGTTTTATGTTTATATTCATACCGTTTTATTTGTTTCTTATTTGTATTTATTGTGAGGCACCCAGAGCCCATGAGATTGACTGCCATATAAATAAAACTGCCTTGCCTTGCCTAAAAAGATCTTACCCTCTGACAAGTATCCCTCCCACCTCCCCACTGCTTCCTGTGCCATGCAAATATGATTCCAATACTTGGTTGCACAATCCCCCGTGTCATTACCTGAAAAAAAGAAACCATCTCTTGATATCTTTTTTCACTTTTCTTATTTCCTGTGAAAAAGAACAACCTATCAATGTCTGTTGCCTGCTACCCTCACTGCCATTACCGTCCCCCACCCTCCCACCCCTCACTCAGCACCCACCACCCCACACCCTACACCTACCTTACTTACCTATCAGGGTTCCAATACTGTAATCCTCACCAGACTGAAGACATGTCTTCACTCTTCAACGCCAGACCAGAAGCTAAGGAAATCAGGTAAGCACAGTCAATGTATTTCAAAATGTTTTGAACTTGTACTTATAAGTTGGCCATTTTTTTATATTTTTCCCCAAAATTTTCAATATGGCCTTTTTGAGACTCTACCTCATGAGCAATGTAGGTGAAATTTTTCAAATCCATACTGAAAGGTGATTTTGCAGTCACTACAAGAAATGGCCTTTTGGCCCTAACGTTCACTATGGCTGCAGGTATCATGGACAACATGAATAACTCACCAGTGCTGGCACTCCACCCCCCCCCCACTGAGGTGTGCAGGCCGGTATTCAAGACTGTCATCCGTTTGTCCACACCCCTGCCCTCCCTCGGCGTGCATAACCTCACACAGGAAGCCAAATTGATAGCTGTGATCAGCTCAATCCTCCCCTTACTTGACTATGGAATTACAATTTATGGTGCGGCCTCTAACGCATCCTCAACAGGGTCAAACTAGCTCTAAATAGGTCTTGTTGATTTGTTCTTGGTGCAGACAGGCTAACTCACACTTGTACCCTTTACGCACAGACCAAATGGCACACGCTGCAGGACAGAATAAAATTGCAAACATGCCTCCTTGGTAAGGAAGCACTATTAGGCCTCACACTACCAGAAATCCAGAACCTCCTTGTTCTGCTCCAAAATCATCACTACACAAGGGTTCTATGTGATAATGGCGACTGCCAAATGGCAAGCCGCGTTATCGCGATCGAAGTGGCGGCTTATTTCGCCCTCGGCCTCCTCAGCGCTTATGGAAGAATGGCCCGGGGACAGGTCAGATGCTTTCTGGGGACTCGCCCCCCCACACACCCCTGACCCTCCTACTAAAGGATTCTCAACTCCAGGGGTGCATGTCAGAGGGCAATGCCTAAAAATTAGGTTTTTAGGCTGGGGTGCAGTAAAAGTGCACCCAGCGGCTGGACCAAACCCAGTACCTCCTCCACCACAACCACAGGCCAACCCCAGCCATGGCACAGCTCGGCAACCCACGCGGCACCACCCCTACATCCCCTCCGCCCCTCAGCTCCGCTTGCCATGCCGCTCCCCATCACGCGCATCCCCTCGCGCATGTACATATAGCGACATCCTATTGCTGCATTCGCCCACCCCCACATCCAGTCACTCACTCTCCCCATCGTCATTCTGGCTTTCACCCATAACGCGTCACCGTTTTGGACAGTGCCTTAGTTCAGGTGCCAACATCACGTGCTACCCTACACAAGTAATGTAAGCAGGAATGCACTGACTGTTCCATATCACAGAATAACCCAAGCCTTAGGGCACCACTATGGTTAAATGAGCTACCAAATTCCCTACTAAGTATCCCCAAAACTGAACAATTCAAGAAAACCTTAAAACAATTTCTCACACTCAACACCAATTGCAACTGCCACTTATACTTCCCCACCACTGCATAGTGCCTCACCATTGCACCAGACTCTACTCTTGAAGGTGCTACTCCCCCTTTTTACCCTTAACCCATCACCCTCAGTTGCTAGCTCTTCTCTAATCTGACAGACACACGTATGATGTTCTCTTTTGTCACATCTTGTATGTATCTTTTCAATATATTGTGCAATTATATATAATGACAAGGCCATATCTATGTACTGCTCTTTTTTTTAATCACATCTTATATGATTATACTGTGAAATTGTATATACTCTGAAACATGTGAAATCCTTACTGAAGTCTTATTGTTGAAGAGGAACCTTTGCAAATAAGCTTCTGTGGCCAGAGATGCTGTATCCGATTAAGGCAAATGAATAAATAAATCATGGCAATATGGTGGCAGAACACCGGATGCAGGTGGGCATCCAATAGGGTGCCCATCCCTGGTGCTATAGTGGATCCCCATCTACGAGCGGGCAGGGGGTCTTGGGATGGTGCACACCGTCCAGTGCATCACCTTCTGGTGTTTGCCTGAACGGCCACCCCTGGCCCTCCCAAGTGACCCAGCCAGATGTGGCAGCTCTGTGTGGGGGTTCCCGTGGCCCCCCACCCTGCCATTGACATGTGGGGGGTGCATATTGAGGTATGCCAGGTTCCCCCCACATACATGTTGCAGCCCTGGAACAGCGCGCAGTGCCGTTGTGCATAGGCACCATGCAGGACACACCCATTGGTATGCCCCTGGCCCACCACTGGCACAAAGATGCTGGTACAGCTGTAGGATCCAACATGCCTGTGTTTAATGCCATGGGGTGGTTTGCTGCATGGCTTAAACACGTAGAGTTGCCTATGCACCTCTTTCAAGCAGCGCTTAGGCAATCCACCATTTAGTGAATCACGGCCTATATCCCTAGTGCTACTCCACCTCATGAACATGACAGGTGTCATTTTTCAAATCATCTCTGAAACATGTTTTCACAGTTACACTGCAAAATCACCTTTCAGATGGCATTTTAAAAATTCCACCCATCTTGATCATTTCAGGTCATAAAAAGACTATGTTGAAAATTTGCGGTCAAAATGTGGGAGCCCACTGAAAATTAGATATTGCCTCTTAGCTGACCTATCCTAGGTAAATACAGTATAAAATGTGCACAAGTAGGACACCACTGAAAATGAGATATTGCATCTCTTCTGGTCTATCCTGGGTAAATAAATAATAAAAATGTGTAAAAGCAGGAACGCAGTACAACAGAACCCCCACTGAACTGTGCATTTATGCTGCTCTGTCCTGGGAAAAAATACATCATGCAAGCAGGACACCACTGAAAATGAGATATTGCATCTCATCTGGTCTATCCTAGGTAAATATATAGTAAAAATGTGTAAAGGCAGAACCCCAGTACAGCACAGCCACACTGAACTGTGCATCTATGCTGCTCTATCCTGAGAAAAATACATTGTAAAAACTGAACCCCACTGAAAATGTAACTTGCCTTTTAGCTGGGCTATCCTGGTTAAATACATTAGGGCCCAATCAAAAATGAGATATTGCATCTCATCTGTGCTACCCTGGGTAAAAACTGTGTAAAAATGGGAAAATCAGCATCCCACTGAAAACAAGACAGCATCTGAAATGTGCTGTCCTGGTCAATTTTGTACAAAAATTTGTCAGAGCAGGACCCCATTGAAAATGAGATATTGCATATCAGCTGGGTTATCCTGGCTAAATATATTGCAAAACTGTGTAAAAATAGGACCCTGCAGCAGAACCCCACTGAAGAGGAGATGTTGCATCTAAGAAAATCTGCCCTGGAAACTACATTATAATAGCAGAACCGCACTAAAAACAAGATATTGCATGCACCCTCTACTTTCCTGGGTAAATGCAGTATAAAAATGTGTCAAATCAGGACTCCAGTGCAAATATCATATTACATGTCATCTGGTCTATCTTGAGTAAATATATAGTAAAAATGTGCACAAGCAGGACCCCAGTACAACAGCATGCAAGCAAACAATCAACACTGACAAATGCTGGTTTAACTTGACGTGATTCTTTATATTGTGCAGCAATTTTTTATTTAATTTGTGATTTGCAGTTCTTAACTGTGACTGCGCGAGTGCCATACATTCCTTACCCCTTTAGCTTCCTTTCTAATGTCACTCACGTCTCACTGAATAATCAGAAGTACTTTTAATAAAATGAAGGCCAACAGCCTTTATTTTAATTAGCAGCCAGTACTGAACCCATGCTGCTACAAGCAAGGATGAACACTGTAGGCAGCTTACATTTTGTTTTGTCCCTACTTCATTCCTTTGCAGTTCCCTATAGGTACATAGCTATATAGGTGTTTTCGGAAGATAAGGGCCTTGTGGCCCATCAAGTCTGCCCTATCCCTCCTTCTAATGCTTAAGGTACCCTAGGTGCTACAAGTTCCCCCTCTTTCACCCTAGCTTGTTAATTCCCATGTGCCTATCACACAGATTCTTAAATCCCTGAACCATGGCCACCCCACTACTTCCTGTTGGAGACTGTTCCATCTCTCCATCACTCTTTCAGTAAAGTAGAATTTCCTCAAGTTCCCTCTAAGTTTTCCCCTTTTAGTCTCATGCTGTGTCCCCTGGTTCTGATATTTCCCTTCATGTGAAAGATGATCCCCTCTGGTACCCTGTTGATTCCCTTTAGATACTTGAAGGCCTCTATCGTGTCCCCCCCCCCCCTTCACCCAGCGAGTACATATTGAGAGCTCTGAGTCTCTCCTCATTTGACTTATGCTGCATCCCGGACACCATTTTTGTCACCCTCCTCTGTACCATCTCCATCCTGTCTATGTCTTTTTGGAGATGGGGCCTCCAGAACTGAACACAGTACCCTAGGGATCGATTCTTTTTTTTTTTTTACATTTTTTTTTTACCAGTTATTTTACCAGGTGAGACACACTAAGCTGAAAGCTTGTTTGCAGGTGCAATCTGGGAGCACGAGGAGGTTAAGTGACTTGCTTAGGGTCACGCAGTATGCAAGTGGGGGCTGTGGGATTCAAACCCAGGTCTCCAGATTTGCAGCTCAGAGCCTTAAACCACTGCACCATACTGCCTCCTCCCTGCCTTCTTGGGCCCGTCTTGTTTAGAGTGTTCATTTCCACAATGCAGGTAGAAGATGGAGCATGGCAATGTAATTAGGCTGATGATGCGAAGGTGGGGGCGATAGTAAACAACACAGAATCCACTGAAAAACTGCAAGGACAACCTGATAAACTGGTTACTTGGGCTACGGAACATAAATTCATTTTTAGTGAAACTAGGTGTAGGATGATGCACTTTGGTGCCAATAATAAGAAAGTAAACTATACTATTAATGGCAATGTAATTACACCCACAGAGAATGAGAAGGACTTGGGAGTATGGATTGTTGATAATTTGAGCTTTGAGAAGCACTCAGGTGAATGTGTCAAGAGAGCAAACATGATCCTTGGTAACATATTAAGGAATATCCAGAGTAGGAAGGAGGAAGTGCTGGTGCCACTCTATGGGTCACTGGTGAGACCTGTATTGGAATACAGTGCCCCATTTTGCTCGCCATGTAGTATAGTTGCTAGTAATAGTGTGCAAAGGGTACAGAGAAAACTTATGAGAAAAGTGTATAATGTTAAGCACAGGGCATATGGGGATAGATTGAGGGAACTGGGTATGTGCTCCATGGGATATCACAAACTTAGAGGCAACTTATGTTCCATATATAGATCCATCCAAGATGAGATAACCTTGGAATCATCAGGGCTAATTAGAAACGAACATCAGGGTAGAGAACTAAGAGGGCATCTGTATTAGCTGAAAGGGGAATCATATAGGACTACAAAAAGGGGGCATTGGTTCAGTCAGAGGGTGGTGAACATATGGAAGGCTTTACCAGATAGTGCGATAAGTGCACCCGACATGATTGTTTTTAAACACCAGCTAGATCTTCATATGGAAGATGAAAAATTAGGATACATCCACTGTTAGTGGCAAGTCTACTGATGTCCTACAAGCTATTTGACTTGAATCCATAGCCTATGAACCTATGAGGCCTTACTAGGGAGTTGTACAATGGTACCACCACTTCCTTCCTTCTACTTGTTATACCCCTCCCTGTGCACCCTAGTATTCTGTTAGCTTTTCTGACTGCTTTGTCACACTGTTTAGCCACTTTGAGGCTGCCTTCTATGACTACCCCTAGATCCCTTTCCTCTGTGGTGGTCTCCAGTGTTACCCCATCTAGTTCATACTCAGCTCTAGGATTCCCTCTCCCTAGGTGCATAATCTTGCACTTTTTTTTTTTGCACTGAAACTCAACTACCATTCTTTGGACTAGCTTTCTAGTCTCTTCAGATCTCTCCTCATTTTTGCAATACCTTCCTGTGTATCTACCCTGTTACATAGCTTTGTATCGTCCATGAACAGGCTAACCCTCCCTTCTGGACTCTCTACAATATCACTTGTGAAGACACTGAAGAGCACTGATCCCTGGGGTACATCACTTGTCTATTTATTTATTTACTTATTCATTCATTGAAAATGTTGGAGAATACCTTTGAGCACAAGTGCTCTTTTACAAAGGTGCCACAACAATAACAGAGATTACAAGACAACATTAATATAAGTGCGCTCCAGTGGAATGAAGTCAAACACGTATGAATACATAGACTAGCTCAACTGCATACAATTTTACAATAAGGCAGGTAGACACAATCAGTGTAGAACAAGCATATACATGGTACATGGCCTCAGAGCCAGAGTCTGACACATTTCAAAGTGTATACCGGGAGGGACGTTAGTATGATTAGCAGTCACAGATGCGTTGAACTGTTAGGGTTACCCACAGTGCTCTCTTAAACTGGTCAAAGTGAGGTAGATTGAGCAAGGTATCAGGCAGCTAGCAGCCCTAACTGAAAATGAACACTTTCTCAATAAATAACTAAATACATACAAATCAAATGCATAATGTCCAGAATATGCAGCTCGTTAAGATTCTTGTAAATGTATTTTCTTCTTCCATCACAAAACTGAACTGAATGTGCATCATATTGGAGTAAATATTATTGCTCAGCACTGATACCTCTGCTATGCATTCCATTGTTTCCTGGTTTCTTGCAGGCTGCAACTGAAATGTAGTGCTTCAAGGAGGTGATATCAAGTCCATCAGTGTTAGTCAAGGGCTCAAATATGGTCAAAGCACACAACACAGTTTCTGCTGGGTTGTTAATCAGGAATAGTTCCCCAAGCACTCCACTGCAGAAAATCTGAGACATACGATGACAATAGGCACGGAGGCAATACAGCGTTGTGGTTTAAGGCTCTGAGCTGCAAACCTGGAGACCTGGGTTTGAATCCCACAGCCCCCACTTGCATACTGTGTGACCCTGAGCAAGTCACTTAATTTCCTTGTGCTTCCAATTTGCACCTGTAAACAAGCTTTCAGCTTAGTGCGTCTCTCCTGGTAAAACAAAGGTAAAAATAAATAAATAGGCTTCAAACTTCATTTGGTGCCTAAAAAAACAGTATTGCCAAGGATCACTTTCCTCACTTACCAACAATTTCTCTCATACAACATAAGTTGTAGTGAGAAGGATATAACATGACCTATTGGGAATTGAACCCAGGCCCCCAGAATACTGCTTCACTGCTCTACCACTGAACTATAGGCTCACATGGTTGGGCATCGGGTTTTCAGACAGACTTTCTTTCCATGGTATTGCACATCTTGCAAATGGAAACAATCTAGAAAGCAATTAGCTGTCTGGTGCAGCCTTAGCAAGTGAAGCACAAATTGTACTGAGAAAGAACAAAGAAATAATGTGCAACATGCAAGCAAACATTAGAACATTCACTATTGCTCGTCTTTGTTTTATATCAATCTGTATATGAATTCTAACTTAGTACAGATCCCTAGGCAAGTCAATCAGTGTTGCTGAGAGTTCCTCTCTTCACTTATTTACAATTTCTCTTACACAACATAAATTGTAGTGGGAAAGAACAAATGTGACTTACTAGTAAAGAAACACAGGCCCCAAGAATATTGTTTCGCTGCTTCACTACTGAGCTTTACGTTCACATGGTTGAACACAGGGTTCCAGGCAGACTTCTTTTTTCAAGTATTGCATGCCCCGCAACTAGAAACAATCAAGAAGACAGCGAGATGTCAGGTGCAGTGTTAGCAACCACTTAGCAATTGAAGCACAACTTATATCGAGAAAGAACAAAGAAATAATGTACAATATGCAAACAATTAAACATTCACCAATGCTTGTCTCTTGTGTATCAGTCAGCATAGAAATTCTAAATTTGAGCAGAACCCCCCCCCCCACATACTGTACACAGCTGTAGTTCCATTTAAACCCTACTAAATTAAATGCTGTATGACCCTGAGCAAGTTACTGAAATTTAGGCTGTACTATCGCGGGTAAGTAAAATTACAGTTACAAAAGAACTTACTGTAACAGTAGATCTTTGAGATAGGTTTTGCAGTAGGTCTTCACATATAGGACTGTGCCCCCTGGTGTCAGGACCACACGGCAAACTTCTAGCTAGTGATACATAGCGGGGGGGACCACCCCTGGCATCATATGACAGGATGTCGTCATGACAGTATATAGGGACGGTCCCCACGCCCGCCCTCCAGTTCTCCCACTGGAAGACCACGAAATGGGGGAAACAAGAGAAAGAAGATAAAACTCCTTGAACCTGGAGCCACTGATAAAAAAGCCCTGGGAAGGGAAAGGAGAAAAGAACAGGAGCTGGGGGAAGGTGGGAGGGAAAAGGTGACCTAATGCAGGAACCTCTCTCGAACATCTACCTTTACAGTAAGTTCTTACATAAGTGTAATATCTTACTTTGAGAGGGTTTCTGCAGTAGTTCTTCACATATAGGACTGAATACCAAATGGCCAAGAAAAAGAAAGAAGTTGGAGACTTAGGTCCGGAAGGAGGAACCATCTGCCAACTAGTAAGCTGATTAGGACAAGAAGCCTTGCAGGACTGCAAGACTAACACTGTCCCTATGCCTAGAGGCGATGTCCAGACTGTAATGCTTGGTAAAAGTATGGACCAAAGACCAAAGTCGCAGCTCAAATATCTGAAGCAGACACATTCCGCAAGAAGGCCATCGAAGCAGCCATGCCACGAGTCGAGTGGCCTTTCACTTCCCCTGGAAGGGGCTTCTTGCGGAGACCATCTCCCTTGAGTCCGATGATCTCCCAGGTGGGCTCCCCAACCTTGACCCGAGGCATCCATTGTGAGGGTCATGGAAAGGGACTGGGGATGACAGAGAATCCCCAAGGAGAGGTTGGATTGTTCCTGCCACCAGAGGAGATCCCTCTTAATACTGCTGGAGACCAGAATCCTGTGGTCCATGTCATCAGAACACTGGTCCCATTGGACCCTGAGGGTCCACTGAGTCACCCTCATATGCAGTCTGGCCAACGGATCTGTGGGGATGGCAGCCACCATGACACCCAACAGATGAAGGACAGAGCATGCTGTGGTCCAACAGGAGCTAGACAGAAATGCAGCTTGTTAAATCAGAGTTTCTGCCCTGTCCATAGGCAAAAAGGCCCTGCCCTGGACCATATACAGCACTGCCCCAATGAATTGGGGGCACTTAGAGGATGAGAGATGAGACTTGGGATAGTTCACATTGATGCCAGGTCTGGAAAAGAGGTCCATGGTAGTGGAAAGAGAATCCAGCAGACTGTCCTGAGATGGTGCCGACAACAGCCAGTCATCCAGGTAAGGGAACACATAAATCCCCTTGTGGCTCAAGGCTGCAGCTACCACCGCCAGGTATTTGATAAACACCCAAGGTGCCAAAGAGAGGCCAAAAGGAAGGGCCTTGAACTGATAGTGATTCTCCTGAAAAGTGAACCTCAGGAAATGTTGGTGGGCCTGGAGGATAGGGATGTGCAGGTAAGCATCCTGCATGTTCAGCTAGCACAGCCACTGATTCTGCTGGAGCAGGGATAAGAGTTCCTGGAGGGTTCGCATGCAAAACCTCTTGTATTCCACAAAGAGGTTGAGCAGGCTAAGATCTAGGATGGGCCTCAGCTCTCCCGTCTATTTGGGTACTAGGAAAAAGTGGCAGTAATATCCCCTCCTATCTGCCAGAGAGGAACCGGCTCTCTAGCCAACTTTTTTAATAGAGCCTGGATTACCTGCTGAATGACATGAGACCTGCCCAGAAGGTTGACCGGGAGTCTGTCCAGAACCTTGATTGAGTGCCCTATTGTAATGAGCTGGAGTACCCGAGCATCTGTGGTTATTGCCTTCCACCCTTGTAGGTGAAGAACAAGCCTTCCCCCCACCGGTTCCTCAGAGAACACAGGAGGAGGAGGTGGAGGGGATCCCCTCGAGTCAGGAGGCGGAGTGAAGGGCCGCTTTACTACCTCCAGAGGCCTTTTTGGCTTTTGCTTGGGGGGTCTGGGCACCAGAACCCGAGGTGTGGTGCTTACCATGGCGTCTGCACTGATTCTGTTGAGTCCACCTCTTCTGGGGGCAACAAAAAGGCTGTTTGGGTTTTGGGCCTGAGTGATACATGGAGCAGACATCTCTGAGGGATCTCTTGTAGCTCATTTATGATATCCTTTGCATCACCGCCAAATAAGACAGATTCCCTGAAGGAGGTGTCTAGAAGAGTGGCTTAGATGTCTTATGCCAGTTCCACAAGCTGGACCCAAGCCAGACGTCTCAAGCAAACACCCAAAACTGTGCATAGGGCCACTGAATCCATGGAATAATAGGTGGCGCCCAATGCATGGCAGCAGGAAGACCTGTTAAGTCTCACTTTTTCCAAAAGCTTATTTCTGAGATTCTCATCTGGAATAGCTTGAGGCTCCTTCTCCAAGTTGGATAAAGTCGACTTTTGGAAATACACCATGTGGGCCACGTAATTAAGAGGCCAAATGGCGCAGGTGGAAGAAGCGTAGACCTTGTGGCCATACTGGTCCATCTGTTTGGACTTTTTGTCCAGAGGGGAGGTGCTCAGATGCTTCGACTGAGCTGACCTATCATGGGCTGCAGTAATGACTATGGAGTTGGCCTTAGGTTGACTCATTAGGTGGCATGCCCTTCCGGGGGGTGATAGATCCTGTCGGCATTTTTAGAGACCACAGGTATAGAGGATGTCTGTTGCTATATTGTAGTCGTTAAGTCCTCATGCGTCCCCTGTCCATGGTGGAATGGGAAGGGAGTCCGCATTAATTGGATCTAGGTAGTCTGCAAGTCGATTCCATTTTGGGTTCATCTTCTGAGACGCCCAGCTGCAGGCCTGTTGGATGGATCTGAGAAGTTCCCCAAATGATGGGTCCTCCAGCAGAGACTTGGGAGACTCCTTTGCTTGTGTTTCTATGCGCGAATGAGGCTCTGAATGACCAGCAGAGTCAAAGTCCAAATTGGAAGACAAGGAAAAGAAGTCACGTCAAATACCGCCTCTGTGTCCTTGGCTCCAGAACCCCCCCCCATTGGGTGCCTGCCAGAGTCCCTGTCCGATGACCAGTGGTTGACTGAGGATGGGCTTCTAGTGACTGCACTATGGGTTGGGGTGCAAGCAGCGATGAGATGGGGTTGTCCCAGCTTCTGCAGGAGTTGCAATTTGGTATCTTTCCACCAGGCTGGAATTGTCCCTTGTGGTTCTGGCTGAGGAGGGGGAGGATGTGGAAGAGGCAGAGAAGGTGATGGAGGTGGTGGAGGCCGATAGCCTGGGTACCCCAAGGGAGAGTATGGGGGTAGCCAGAAGTCTGGTACCAGTAGAGGTAAGGCTGATGGTACCCATGAGGCCTATATGGCCAGTATGAGGCAACATCAGCACCTGCGGCCAGGTACCCCAGCAATCAGCCCCCCTGTGTCGTGGTAAAATGGGAACTGTGTGGCGGATAGCCTGGATAGTTGCCAGTAGTGCCCAATGGCAGAGGGGCCGAAGGCCCAAAAGGTGGAGAGGCCAAGGGACCACTGAGAGCATGAGGGTCCAACAGCAGGCCTGGGGAGCCAAGAGGGGGCTCCAGCATCAGAGCATAAAAATCCAGAGGCCATCCTCAAGTCAATAGGAATGTGAATGGCAGACTGGCCTGGCATCGGGGCTGAATAGGACCCGATGTCTGGTCCAAGACAGGTGAGGGGGGGTAATGGAATTGAGACCCCCATCGACAGGTCTGCTGGGGAAGCAGGAAGCTTAGATGGAAGGCAGATGCAGGAGAAGTCTCCTGGATAGCAGTACTCGAGTCCTGGAGGTCCGGAGAAAATGAGAGGTCGGGCTGGGTCAGTGAGACCCGGAAGGGAGAACCATCATGGGACAGAGGGGAGCCTGGAAGTGGACTGTGCATGATGTCAGAAGGTGCCATAGGATTCGACGGGAGAGCTTCTGCTGAGTGGTCCTCGGGCAGGCCAGTGACTGACTGATCAGCCTCGAATGAGCAGATGTCAAAGGAGCCATCCTCCAACTTATCAGTCATGATCAAGCAGACAACAGAGGAGCTGGAGTCCAGCTTATTGACTGAATCCATGCACCCAGCGGCAGAGCTGGAGGGAGACTTATCAGCCGAAGAGCTGTCTACAGGCCCTGAAAACAGATCCTTCTGAGAGGAACACCCTTGCTGCCCACTGACAGAGGCAGGAGGGGAGGAAGGCGACTGATCCACCAAGGTGGATGGAGACCTAGGAGGAGGAGGAGTACTCACCAAGGTGGAGGCCCCAACTGAAGTGGCATCAGCTGTCTGGTGACACTGAGAAGATGGAGACCGGTCCCATTCTCGGCACTTCTCCTTCTTTTTCTTGCACTCAGAGGTGGCTGAAGAGGAAAGTTCCTGCAGCTCCTGAAACTCCTTTTCCATCGATGCAAGGTGTTGTTTTAAAAGATGGGCATTAAGGGCCTTCTGGCACCTGATGCACATGACCTGGTTAAAGGACTGGCAAATATTGCAATCTGCCACCCGAAGTTTTGGGCCCAGGCAGAGGACAGCAGGAGTGATCATCCCCGTGCTGGATCTGTGCGATGCACTGTGAGCACTTCTTCTTAATTTTGTGTGAAAATATGCAGCAAAATTACATGAAAAAGATGGAAAAAATTTGGAAATACTTCAGAAAATGATTGTTGACTGTAGCCAAGTTCACCACGAGGTCCAACAAATGCAGGTCAATGGTGGTAAAGAACTGGAGGTCAGACGGGGGAACCGCCCCCTACATACTGTCATGCCGACATCCCATCATGTGACGCCACGGGTGGTCCCCCGCTATGTATTGCTAGCTAGAAGTTTGCTGTGTGATCCTGATGCCAGGCGGTGCAGTCCTATATGTTAAGACCTACTGCAGGAACTCTCTCAAAGTAAGATCAGTAAAAATGAGTAAAGGCAGAACCCCACTGTAATCAAGATTTTGCATCTTAGCTGGGTTTTCCTTGGTACAGCAACTGTAAACTAGCTTTTGTTAATGCCGAATGTTTGCTTGCTGGTATTTGCATTGGTAGTGCAGGAGTCAGAGACATGCATAATAGGAACAGCAGTGAAGTATTAAACTAACTCCAACCCCAACCCCCATCCTGCAGAGACTAACAGGCATTTGGGGGTGTGCCTTTGGGTCATCGGCCATAACACTCATGCCATTCCACCTCACTCCACCCTGCAGACACTGACAGGTGTTGCAGTGTGCCTTGGGGTCTTCGGTCCTCATGCTCACCCCATTCTATAAGGAAAGAAGCTGAGAAGGGTGCAGTAGAGGAGAATGGGGTGAACGTTGGGGCTGATGACCCCAAGTCACACCCCCGATGCCTGTCGGTCTCTACAGGGTAGAGTGTTACAGTTGGAAACCCTAACGCCCCAGATGTCTGTAGATATTTTCACTCCAAATTTTCAACATGGACGTTTTGGGACCCCACCTCATGAACAGTGGCATTATCATTTCATTACTCAATCCCATAAGGTGATTTCGCACAGTGACTGCGCTATTCAGCACCACAGGTGCAAAAACAGATTTTGGGCAGAATGTGAAAAATGATAGTTGTACTTTTCATGAGGAGGTATGAAAAAATGATGCTGTTGAAAATCTGGCGTGAAAATCTGGAAAATTAGTGACGTTATGAGCATGCGTAGAAACTGTACAATGCACGTCTATAATGCACTCATTTTTTGGATTTTTTTTTTCACCACATTTTCAACATGGGTATTTTGGGACCTCCCCTCATGAACAATGTCACTGTGATTTTGTTAATCTGTCCCGAAAGTTGATTTCCACAGCGACCGCGCCATTCTGCACCATAGGTGCGAAAACACATTTTGGACAGGATGTGAAAAATGGCAGCTGTACTGTTCATAAGCAGGTGTGAAAAAATGGCAATGCTGAAAACCTGAAGTGAAAATATTAAAAATTGGCAAAGTTCGAGCATGCATAGAAGCTGTGCAATGCATGCTCCTAATGCAGTCATTTTTTTGGAATTTTTTTCACGAAATTTGCAACATGGGTTTTTGGGGATCCCACCTCATGAACAGTGGCACTGTCATTTCATTAATCTGTCCTGAAAGGTGATCCCACGTAGTAACTGCGAAATCCAAATGAGTAACCAAATGACAGTGACAACATTCACAAGGTGGGGTCCCAAGAACCCCATACTGAAAATGCGGGGCCAAAATTCCTAAAAATGGCTGCAATATCAATCTAAGTTGGCCCCCCCGTTGGCCATTACAGCTTACCGTCATTTCTTCAGTTTTGCTGTCGGCTTTGAGAGTGCAGACATGTCCCAGTCCATAGAAGATCGCTGCTCCTGACCTCCAGAGGTAAGTATGGGGCAAGGGAGTGTAAGGAAGTGAATTGACAGAAGGAGGGTGGGGGTGAGGAGGGGGAACGGGAGATGATGAGGACTGTTTTCTTTTTACAGGAGAAATAGTGTGGTAGTGCGCCGACTCTGAGATTTAGCACCCCAATGTCGGCAGTTGAAATATTCGGGTGGGGAGTCATCTGACACCGGAGTGGGCATCCTGGTGTCAGAAACATCAATAATGTAGAAAAATATATATATATATATATATATATATATATATATATGTTGCAGGTGATACCTTTATTGACTAACAAAATTATTTCTAAGACTAGCTTTGAGATAAAACTCTCTTCCTCAGATCAAAGTGGAACAGCTGAGCAGCATGACAGATATAGAGGTTGGATGTGGATTCAAAACATAGACTAGCAGTTTACACATCAAAGCCTTACAGCCAATTCACACTCCTTACAAACATGAAGACTCTAATTGTCATTGGAGTATGTCTGTTGAAGAGCTCAACTTGTAAGATCAAAGGGCAGCTTAATTTAACTGATAGTTAACAGCCAGAGTAAAAGTGTTTGCAGGTGCAAAAACACATAGAGCAAAAGTACCCACAAATCATAGTGGTCTTCAGTCACAGATCCACACCCCAGCGGTGCACCCATGTGCCCAGCCCCTAGCCCTGCCATACAACCTCCCCCCCCACAAACACAAGGCAACCCTGCCACTGTATGGACATCCCCCACTGGACCCAGCATCATGGAGACCCCTCCCCAGCACAGTCCCGACCCTTGTCAACAGGTCTGTTCACCCTTCCCCTTACCAGCCATGCCACCAGACTGGTACCCCCATCCTGCACTGCACAGCATGTGCACCCCCTACCCCCACCTGCACATCCCGGCCCCCTCAGTGGTACTCAGTGTCTCCCCACTCTGCAGCACCGACACCATCTCCATCCATACCTGGTTGTTGGTGCCATGGCTGGGTTGGCCGGCAGCACAGCCCACCTCACACCTCCATAGTCACCGGCCAACATCCACAGGGACGCACAGCCAATGTACTCCCTGCCGTGTAAGGGGTCCACTGCAGGACTCGCGACAGGTATCCGATTGGATGCCCACCAGGGTCTGCAGTTCCAACACCGTCCACCCCACATGAACCTACGTGCGGGGGGGGGCAGAGCCATGGACAGATGGCCAGCGATTGTGCATGCCACCATGTGTGCACCTGTTTACAGGTGCGGAGCTCCACGGGCAGGGTACCAGCCTATGGCATGTACCTTCTGTCCCTTTATGCAAAGGGACCAACATGCTTATCTAAGCATGTCTTACATTCTTTTGTTTTGCTTATACCCTTGTTTAGTGGTAGTTTGCTCCAAGGGTTGATTACCCTTTGAGTGAATTAACATTTTCTATGTAGTGCCCTACTGCCCTCTAATGAGTTTTAGTGGGTGTCCTCTTGTGTCATTTGTATATGGTTTGAGATTTATGTTTTGTTCACAAAGTAAATTTGTGTTATGCATTGTATCGTTCATTAAAAGTAAGTCACCCCCTTTGTGCTGTATCTCTAAGCTCATTAAGTTATGCATTGTATCGTTCATTAAAAGTAAGTCACCCCCTTTGGACCTCATCCATAAGCTCATTAAGTTTGTCCACCTCCCAGGCCAGACTGGACCACCTTTGCAATACCTTCTATCGCTCTGCTACAAACTCACTCTCTCGCACCCGCCACTGCTTCCTTTACTCCTCCCTTTCCATCCTCCTCCTCCTCCCCACTACATCCATCATCCTAAAATACTGGTTTGGGTCACTCCCCTCCTATTTATCCCATCTCCTCTCTCCATCCCCATCCCCATCTCCCCCTACACCTTGCGCCCCAGGGACCACCACACTTTCTCCCTCCCCCACTTACACTCCTCAGCTGGAAAATCGGCTTTGTCATACCGTTCCCCCTCCATCTGGAATCAGCTAACCTCCTCTGTTTATCTCCCTCCCTCATTCCTTTCCCACCCTCAGATGCCGACTAAAACTTCTCCCTATTCCCCTTGTTCCTGCCGTCGCTCTTCCGGATCACTTCCTTAGCTTCCCCAACCCTGCCTCTCAGTACTGGTTCAGCACCCCATCGGCCGGGTTCCCTGCACTTTTTGAATTTAGCTGATTTGCTCAGTTTTTTTGAGTTTGTGCACTATTTATCTGGCACCCTGTTTCAATATTTGGCATTACTGTCTGTACTGCACTCAACTTTTGCACTTTATGCCATTGTTTTGTAATTTCACTATCAGCCTGGTTTGCATTTCTTTGCAACTCTGCTCTCCCCTTCCCCTTGCCCTGTGCTGCACCAGGAAATGAGCCTTGGCTCAGTGTGCCTCTACCGGTTACCAATTTTCAACTAACTAACTATTGTAAATAAATAATTCCTTTAGTCTCTCTCTCTGTAACTTTTGTTTTCTAGTGAGTCAAAGCATTTTGTTGCTGTTCATTGCCCTTTTTCTAACTTATACATGTCCTTACGTCTGTATGGCTTCCAAAATACACAGGCACAGTCCAAATGTCATCTGACATATGCCATATACAGTGGGACTATTATTTCCTTGTCTCGAGACCTAACATTTCTTAATAGACCACAATACTTAATTTGCCTTTTTTGATTGCTTAATTGCATTGCTTTTGCTATTTTAGATCAGCTGATACTGTAACTTCTAGTTCTTCTTCTTGCATTTTCATCTCGTAGCCTCGTGCCACACAGGAAATATATAGCTTTTTTTTTTATTCCCCCCCCCCAAGATGCATTACTTTGCATTTTTCAGTATTAAACTTAATTTCCCAAAGACTTGCCCATTCCTAGATTCTATCTGAATAAACTTTAATTATATTTATTTGCTCAGTGGTATCTCATGGCCTTCCCAATTTCTAATCCTTTGCATATTTTATTTAGTTATCCATGCCACTTGCTATGTCTGATAATATATAGAATAATACATGGGGGAGAGGGCGTAATGAGAATTTAATGTACACCCGAGGTGCGGGATGCTACATAAACCTGATGGGTTTATCAAAGCATCCCACACCGAGGGTGTGCATTAAATTCGAGTTTTGCCCTCTCCCCCATGTTTTGTTGTATGTAATTTCTGGGCAGCATTTCTCACCTTGAAAATACTACACAGCAGTTATGCAAAACAGTATGACCAGTAGATGTGCTGCAGTTTATAGCAGTACATCAGGATTGGTGCTATAGTTAAAAGCGCCCCCCCAGCCATGTTTTACTGTCTGCTCTTTTTAATCGCTGCACCCCTCTGTATCTTTGTCTGCTATCTTGTCCTGCTTTTTTGAGGACTCTATGTGCAGTTTCAGTTGAGGAAGCGTGTTCTCCTACCAGGAGACGATCGTGCCAACTGCCGTTTTCGGTTTCATTTTGTTTTTGTCTTTTTGTAATGCTGAAACCAGTAATGATATATTTGAGCCTTTGGGGGTTGCCAAATTTTTAAATGTGGAGTTGAAAAGCTGCAGAGTTGAAAGAGGTATCCTGAAAGGAGTCCTTGTGATGACAGAGGAGAAACAGTGTGTGCCAACAAAGACGGTGATGTGCGTGTGCAGAAGGGAACCCTGGAGCGTGTTTGCCATTATAACCCATGGGTTATAACAGTGAAATTATAACCCGGTTACCCTATGGGAGAAAATGCTTCCCAGTTATTATAAAAATATTGTAAATGATTGGTCCCAATACCAAGTGCTGAGGTACCCCACTACAGACTAAGACAGCTGTCGAAGTATGACCTTTTATTTTCACTTTCTGAGTCCCCTCGTTCAGCCAATTCCTTACCCAGTTTATTACATATCAGTTTATGTTTAGTCTTTTCATTTTTTTATTGAATCACAAGTTGTAATGAGAAAGAACAAATAAATAATGCATGCCATGCAAATAAAACATTAAGGAATTTACAATTTCTTTTCTGTGTATCGGTCTGTGTGCAAATTCTGAGTGCAGATCCCCTACACACAGCTGCTGTGGAGTTTAGTTAATGAAATCTCTGCAGCTAGAAGCAATGTTTTCTACCAAATTGCATTTAAACCTACATAATCCTCAACCAGAACTATTTAAATTGAGAGCATTACAGAACTAACACTTCCATGATCTGCAAACCTACTCTAAGTCCTTAAAGTCCTATTGCTGACATCAGCAATGACATCATGCAACCAAATCACTGAGAGAGTGAATGTAAGACTTCTTACTAAATGCAGAAAACAGTACATATGACTACAACAGGTGCAACAAACTGTGCTTGTTGGCATCATAAAATCCGCTGGAAAAAATATGGTATGAAATAACACAAGCCATTTTTTGGGAGAGTAGCACACTTTGGAGGTGTGCCTCTCCCTTGCAATCCACTGCTCAGTTGAGCAGGTGTGGCAGTCCTGCACCAATGGGTGCGGGAGCTGTATATGACAGCGGTGGTCTTCACTTCAAAGAAAACCACCGCTGTCATACAGAGCACGTCACGCCGCCCCCCCCCAAAGCTTTGGTGCCACGCTGGGAGCCCACCCTAGCATGGCAAACATCTCACGTTGTCAGCCGACGGGGGTGCCCAATCACCCGTCGGCTCCTCGGCCACCCCCCAGCCATCTTCTGCCACGCTGGGAGCCCCACTTCAGCGTGGCAAAGCGTCCCCGTTGTTTGCCAGCGGGGGTGCCCCAATCTCCGTTGGCTCCTCGGCCCCCAGCCATCCTTGTACCATGCTGAGCCCACCCCAGCATGGCAAGCGTCCCACGTCGTAATTAAAAAAATCCTGCAAAGAAAAAGCGGTCCCGCAGTCTCCGCCCCTCCACAACCCGCACCCACCACTCGCACCCTGTCTCCTCACACCCACCCCATACTTACCTAAGGAGCTTGGCGGACGATCTTGGTGAACCGGGAACACGTCTGCACTCTTCAAAGCCGACCGCGAACTGAGGAAATGCCAGTAAGCTGTATAATAGGCTAGATAGGGGTTTTCAACTTTATTGCATATCTCAGGCATTTTGGAGTTTTTGCAAATTTTCAACATGGGGTTTTGGTACCCCTTCTCATGAATGATGTCACTGACATGAGCGTTAGCTCGGGCCGAAGGGTGATTTCGCAGTCACTGCGCGAAATCACCCTTCAGGCCCAAATAATGCCATAACAGTGACATCATTCATGAGAAGGGGTCCCAAAAACCCCATGTTGAAAATTTGGTGCAAATATTCCAAAAAATGACTGTTTTACGAGCGTGCATTGCGCAGTTCCTACGCAGGCTCGTAAGTTCGCGAATTTTCAATATTTTCACTCCAGATTTTCAACATTGCCATTTTACCACACCTCCTTAAGAGCAATACAGCTGTCATTTTTTACATCCTGTCCAAAATGTGTTTCCGCCCATGTAGCGCACAATGGAGCATTCAGTGTGCGAAATCAATGTATGGAACACATTAAGAAAATCACAGTGACACTATTCATGAGCAGAGGTCTTAAAATGGCTGTGTTGAAAATTTGGTGAATAAATTCCTAAAAATGACTGTTTTACGAGTCTGCATTGTGCAGTTCCTACGCACACTCGTAAGTTTCGAATTTTCAATATTTTACTCCAGATTTTCAACATTGCCATTTTACCACACCTCCTTATGAGCAGTACAGCTGTCATTTCCCACATCCTGCCCAAACATGCTTTCCTACTATGTAGCTAATAATGGCGCAATCGGTAAAGAACTCAATGTATGGGATACATTAAGAAAAATCACAGTGACACTGTTCATGAGCAGAGGTCTTAAAATGGCTGTGTTGACAATTTGAAGAAAAATTCCTAAAAATGACTGTTTTACGAGTGTTCATTGCACAGCTCCTATGCACGCTTGTAAGTTTGTGAATTTCCAATATTTTCACTCCAGATTTTCAACATTGCCATTTTACCACACCTCCTTATGAGCAGTACAGCTGTCATTTTTCACATCCTGCCCAAAATGTGTTTCCGCCCATGTAGTGCACAGTGGCGCAGTCGGTGTGCAAAATCAATGTATGGGACACAATAAAAAAATCACAGTGTCACTGTTCATTAGCAGAGGTTTTAAAATGACAATGTTGAAAATCTGGTGAAAAAATTCCTAAAAATGACTGTTCTACGAGCATGCGTTGCACAGTTCCTCATGCACGCTCATAGGTTTGCGAATTTTCAATATTTCCACTCCAGATTTTCAACATTGCAATTTTACCACACCTCCTTATGAGCAGTACAGCTGTCATTTTTCACATCCTGCCCAAAATGTGTTTCCGCCCATGTAGCGCACAATGGCGCAGTCGGTGTGCAAAATCAATGTATGGGACACATTAAGAAAATCACAGTGACACTGATCATGAGCACAAGTCTTAAAATGGCTGTGTTGAAAATTTGGTGACAAAATTCCTAAAAATGACTGTTTTACGAGTGTGCGTTGTGCAGTTCTCACTTGCGGCGCAGTAAGTTGCGGTACCAATATTTTCCTCCAGATTTTCAACATTGCCATTTTACCACACCTCCTTATGAGCAGTACAGCTGTCATTTTTCACATCCTGCCCAAAACGTGTTTCCGCCCATGAAGTGCACAATGGCGCAGTCAGTGTGCAAAATCAATGTATGGGACACATTAAGACAATCACCGTGACACTGTTCATTAGCAGAGGTTTTAAAATGCCAATGTTGAAAATTTGGTGAAAAAATTCCCAACAATGACTGTTTTACGAGCGTGCATTGCACAGTTCCCATGCACGCTCGTAGGCTTGCAATTTTCAATATTTCCACTCCAGATTTTCAACATTGGCATTTTACCACACTTCCTTATGAACAGTACAGCTGTCATTTTTCACATCCTGCCCAAAATGTGTTTCCGCCTATGTAGCGCACAACGGGGGTAACAAAAAGGTCATGCTGAAAATTTATTGTGCAAATACCAGCAATCACACAGGGCATTAGGGTAAAGCACCATACGTGCCAAACACCACTGCAAATACCTGCAAGCGAACGTTCGGCATTGACAAATGCTTGTTTCCATTTATGATTGACTAATCAAGAAGTCAGTCACAAATTAAACAAACTCTAGCCAGAGCCGATAGCGCTGTGAAGAGCTACCAAGTCACAAAAGTTACACATCTACATAGAAATTATACAACGCTCAGGTGTAACTTAGCTATTTTTTGGTGGTGTTGCACCAGATTTTCAACATAGCCTTTTTGGACCTCTTCTTATGAACAGTGCCAGTGTCACTTTGTTCAATTGTCCCGAAAGGTGACTGCATAGAGCAAACGTGCCATTCTGCGCCACAGGTGCAAAAACACATTTTGGGCAGGTTGTGGAAAATGACAACTGTACTGTTTTGAAGGAGGTGTGCAAAAATGGCAATATTAAAAACATGGAGTGATAATTTTAAAAATTGGTGGTGTTAGGAGCATGCATAGAAACTGCACAATGCACGCTCACAGTGCAGTCATTTTTTTGGAATGTTTTCACCAAATTTGTAACATGGGCTTTTTGGGGCCCCACCTCATGAACAGTGGCACTGTCATTTCATGAATCGGTCCTGAAAGGTGATTCCATGCAGTGACCATGAAATTATCTTTCGGGACAGAGTAACAAAATGACAGTGACAGTTTTCATGAGGCAGCACCCCAAGAACCCCATATTGAAAATTTGGGGCAAAAGTTCAAACAAATGCCTGAGATATCAGCATAAGTAGAAACCCCCATTGAATGGCTGTGCAGCACGCTTACCTTTAATTCTTCAGTTTATGGTTGGGTTTTGAAGAGTGCAGACATGTCCCGGTCCAGAGAAGATAAGGGAGGTGGGTGCTCAGTGTGAGGGTGGGAAGGGGGAATGCAGCAACGACAAGGGACCATTTTCCGTTTCCACGGGGGGGGGGGAAATGAGAACGAGGGACCATTTTCTAACTTGCAGAAAAATGAAAAAACAAACATTTTGGCACACTGGGGTGGGCTCCCAGTGTACCACATGAATGCCGACATGGGGATCGGGCACCCTGATGTTGGGCAGGACTTGGGCAGGGGGGCATCAGGGAAAAAATAAATGGCAACGAGAAACCATTTTCTAACTTACAGTAAAGTGTACAGTAAAGAACACTTCCGCACACTGGGGTGGGCTCCCAGTGTGCCACATGAGATGTGGTTATGATTTAGAAACATAGAAACATAGAATTTGCTGGCAGAGAAGGACCGCTTGGCCCACCTAGTCTGTCCATTCCCCTACCTAATGGATAAGCTGCAGATCCTAGTTAACCAACAGCCTACTTCCTTGTGGGAGGGCACAGAAAATACTGAATGGCATTTTGCCATTCACAACATGGCAGCACCCGCATAACTGCGTACGACTCTGTGCATGTGCATGAGTCATGCACATGTGCAGTTGACACATCAGAATGCAGAAGTAACAGCCAAAATAGTGCAGTTGTTATTCCGTAGACCAATCGTGGTGGAGGGGCTTAAGCTCTGTTGGGCTTTTGGAATGATACTTCCAAAAGTCTACTGGAAGGGGTTCTGTGATCAGCCATTTTCAGAGCTACAGACCTCTCGCAAAATGGCTGTAGGCTCCATCCACAACCCTAAAAAAAAAGGTTTCTGTATGTTTCAAGCTACTGCCTTGCTGTATTTTTTGACACTATGTGCCTAATCCTGTTGTCATGTAAGCACCCCCCCCCCCAAAAAAAACACTGGGTTTCCAATCCTGCTGTTTTTTTTGTTTTTCTTTGTTTGTTTTTTTTATATTATTTTGTGGCTGCTGTGTCACCAACCCTGGTGGCTCAATAGCAACCTCCTCTAATAGCTTCACACTGTGTGCTCAATCCCAGTGTCAGATCCTTTTGCCAACCACCCCCCACCACCCAATGCCAGGATCCCAACCCCCGTGCCAGAATTTCCAATCCCTTCCTCCGACTCGCTATTCAAGAAATCCCCCACTACAGTTCTCCCCCATCAAGCCCACTGCTGCAAAATTGAACCACTACCCTCTTCCATTCTCTGTCACTCGTGTCACCCTCCTCCTCCTTATTGTCCCCCACAAAATATTGTCATATTGCAGGGCAGTGGTAAGCACCTTGTCCCTCAAATTTGGCAAAAAACAAGGTAACAAATAGAAACATTAGGGGTGATTGAAAAAAATTACCAAAAATGAAAACTAAATCCCAAAAAACATAATCTGTGCATGAGGTGGAATTTAAAAAAAAAAAAAAACATTTTCCTTAAATCAGCAGCATTTATGCTTTTCATATTTTGAACATTTTTAAGTCCAAATGTTAAGGATGAGCTAACTACCTCCCACCATAACCAGCCATGTGGCAACTTTTAGAGCTGCTTGATGGGTTGCCTGGTTTGCATAGGGCCTGCAGGATCCCCTGCAATGCATACAAACAATTCAGCACCATTCTCAACAGTTCGGTTGCTTCACATAGGGTTCACAGAGCCCTGCACAGTAAGCTACAGGTCAGAACCCATACCCAGTGAGTCTGTTGCTTCACCTAGTGCCTGCAGGGCCATGTGCAAAACAAGATACAGATCCATGCTCCTCCCCAGTGGGTCAAAGCACATTTCAAGTTAGATTTACAAGCTGTAGTAATGAAAAGTGGTGGGCACGTGGGCATCCTGAAAATCTGAATAAACAATTGCCAAAAATAGTCAAATTATAAATAGAAAAGCTGTGAAAACATAAGACCCTATGCATGCACAATGAATGTATAAAACATGGTAATGAGGCTAAACCCAGTGGCTCACTATAGCCCCTCCCCCATAGGGTTCTTGACATTGGGTGGGCAATTCCAGGGCTGTACAATCAATAACTGTCTTCCTACCCACTAGTCCCAGTGTCACCCTCTCCTCTTCCTCCAAGTAAAAATAACTCCATCCCTCAGTTCATTTAGCACCCATCCTCCCTTCCCCTCTGCTCCCCAGCGCCTGCCTTTTGGACGTAGCAGAATCCAACATAAATACAAAATAATGTTTTAATAGAACGAATTATGCTAATAGGCAATACCACTGTGGTGGGAGATCACTTTCAAAGATAAAGCAGTTTTATCAGTTTTAGTTTACATTTCTTGTTCAGCTTTTAAAGCTTTTACACTTTAAAATCTCAGAATAAAAGAATACATTTGACTGTGTGTGCTGCTGGGGTTTGTGAAAACAGTAACACAGGCCTGACATTTTACAGCAGTAATATTTACAAAAACAAAACACTGACAAGGAATGAAAACAACATCACACAGATTTACAAGAACAACATAAAAAGGCTTATGGATTTAGGTGACTAAAAATGGCAAGCTGTTGTTGTTCACTAAAGAAAGATTATTAGTAATACCAGATGGTATGACTTTTTTAATGTATAAATCAGGTTCCAGTATGGTTATCTACACCTCTTATAATACAAGAGAACTGCTATACTAAACGTGGTGCAAAAAGAAACGTAACAATTACAGTGCACATCATTACCACAGTCTAAATGACAGTAAACATTTGGCCAACATTTTAAAGTTTTCATGACAATTTCAGTTAAACAGACAGATATTGTAACAATTCAACTGGAGATAAGTGTGATTCCTTCAAAACTGAACCCATCCACTTTTCCCCATTATTTGTATGTAGCTGACGTGAATACAATATGTTCCAAATTATCTGATCCTCCGGAGTCACACTGACATAGAGGTGACAGAACTCCATTCCTTTTCTGACACTAATGACACTGGAGACAGCATCAAAGGCAAAATTTACCTCCTTACGGATGCCACCAAGCTCTGTGGGAGGGTAACATGGATGAAAGGGTACAGAACCTAAAAGAAGACTAGCAAAGCTAGAAAGGGATCTGGCATCTGGCGGCTCAGCTTCAATGTGAAGAAGTGCAAAGGCAGGCACATAAGGAGGAAAGAACCTGAGGACTGAGTACAGTCTGGGGGTCTCAAGGTCACTGAATCAGAGGAGGAAAAGGACTTAGGGATGTGAATCACCAGTGACCTAAAACAAGTTACAATACAGGAAGGCAGCAGCCAAGGTAAACAGAATGCTGGGCTGTGTTACGAGGGAGTTCACAAGCTGAAGGGAGGAGGCTACACTGCCACTGTACAGATCCTTGGTACCTCTGCAGCTGAAGTATAGCATGCAGTGCTGTTGTCCTTCCTGAAAAAGTGTATCAACTAGCTTGAGACAGCTCAAATGAGGGTGACAAAGGTGGCCCCTGGACAGCAGGGCAAGATACGTGAAGACAAGCTGAGGGAACTCAACATGTACTCCTTCAAGGGAAGAAAGGAACAAGGGGACATGACTGAAACTTTCAAGTACCTGAAAGGTATAAACAAGGTAGATACCAGGGACCTCCTTTGTCTCAGTGGGAACAGAGCCACAAAGAGGACCACATGGGAGTACTGTTATAAGTTGGCCTGGGGAAGGTTGAAAAAGGAGGTCAGTAGACACTTATAGAAACATAGAACATAGAATTTGATGGCAGATAAGGACCGCTTGGCCCACCCAGTCTGTCCATTTCCCTACCTAATGGATAAGCTGCAGATCCTAGCTAACCAGCAGCCTACTTCTTCCTGCCCCAACCCCCTAGAATTGCCTTATGGCTGTCCCATGCATGCTTGAATTCAACCACTGTTTTTGACTCTACAACCTCCTCCGGAAGGCCGTTCCATGCATCCACAACCCTCTCTGTGAAAAAATACTTCCTTACAATACCTCTGAGCCGCCCTTCCATCTTCAAATTGTGCCCTCTTGTTCTTGCACACCTTTTTTTTTGAAAGATGCTACCCTCTTGGACTTTGTTGATTCCATTGAGGTACTTGAAAGTTTCTATCATGCCCCCCCCCTTTCCTCGAGGCTATACATATTAAGCTCCTTCAGTCTCTCTTCATATGTCTTCCAGTGCAGACCCTGTACCATTTTAGTTGCCCTCCTCTGAACAGCTTCCATCTTGTCTATGTCCTTGCAGAGATGAGGTCTCCAGAACTGCACATAGTACCCCAGATGGGGTTTCACCAGCTGTCTGTACAGAGGGATAACAACTTCCTGTTTTCTACTGGTAATGCCTCTCCCTATGCATCCCAGTATCCCCCCAGCCCTCCTTACTGCCCTGTCACATTGCTTACCCACCTCTAAGTCATCTGATGTGACTACCCCCAGGTCCCTTTCCATTTTTGTTGTTGTTAGTATCTCACCCCCCATTGTGTACTCTTCCCCTGGGTTTTTGTTTCCCAGGTGCATTACTTTGCACTTTTTAGCATTAAATCTAAGCTGTCATACATTTGACCATTCATTTGACCATTCATTTAACCTTGCCAAGTCCCTTCTCATCCTTTCCACCCCACCTTGTGCATCAATTCTGTTGCAGATCTTTGAGACATACTTTTCCTTCCAGTCCCTCTGCAATGTCGCTTATAAAGACATCGAAGAGGACCGGTCCTAATACTGAACCCTGCGGCACCCCACTAGTAACCCCCCTTTCTTCAGAGTGGACTCCATTTACTTTTACTCTCTGTGTCCTATTCTCCAGCCAATTCTTTACCCAGGCCATTATCTTGGGACCCACTCCCAGGCTGGCTAACTTGTATATTAATCTTTTGTGTGGGACTGAGTCAAATGCCTTGCTAAAGTCTAGGTAGACCATGTCCACAGCCCCTCCCTGATCTACGTCTTTACAGAAAGAGTGGTGAATGGACAGAATGAACTCCCATTTGATATCAAAACTGAAAAGATGGTGGGGGGTTCAAGACAGGATGGGACAGAGTGAAGGGGAGGGTCGGTGCTGATGCGAAGTGCCATAAGGCCTTCATCTGCTGGCTATTTCATATGTTTGTATGTCTGAAAAGCAATGCATTGTTATTCTAAATTCAGTTCTCAAAAATTATGAATTTAAAAAAATGTTGTAGTCTAAGTAAATACAGGTATCTGTGAGTCTTACTACACAGTGAAGCCCAGGATGAAACCCAGTTCTGCAGAATCCTGCAGCAGAGTTATTCCAGCTCTGGGAGCTCAACAGGTACTCCCTCTAGGAGAGGAGAATGAAAGGGGACATGATTGTAACCGATAAGTACTTTACAAGGTGAACAAGGTACAGGAAGGGGAGTCTCTTTCACCAGAGGAGGAGCACCAGAACATGAGGGCATGCAATGAAGCCTGGGGGGGGGGGGGAGATTAAGGGGGATGTGGGAAATACTTTTTCATAGAAAGAGTGGTGGATGCCTGGAACAGCCTGCCAGAAGAGGTGGTGCAGGTGAAGACAGTGGGGAACTTCACACATGCGTGGGACAGGCATATGGGTATCATAAACAGATGTAAGGGAGTAGGGAAGCACACCTGTGACCAAATAAAGTCCAGGATGTCATAATGGGCAATGAAAATAGGGCAGACTAGATGGGTCCACAGGTCCTTTTGTGCCGACACGTTCTATGGTCTATGTTTCTATGTTACAGTAGGATGCAAGGCTATTTCAGTGTGAGTTAATCCCTTTAGCCATGCCAAAAATGGTGACACTGTGTTTCATGCTACTGGATTTCGCTGTAGTTTTCATAGAACAATAACTTGCATAAACCCACATTTCTGCTGCATATTACTTAGTATTACTTGGAAGTAATAGACAAAAGGAGTCCATAGTCCCATCTTAATTGTCTCCCAATACTACTGAGGACTTTAATATTGAGTTTCCCCATACCTATTAGTAAATCTCTTGAAGGCACCTATTGCTTTATTGATTTTAAGCAGGCCAGGGACACTGGTTTACCGGGATTGAGAAAGGGCAAATTCCATTTTGCACATTGTAAAAAACGGTACTGTCTGCTAAGCCAAAATCCAGTTTTACCGGTGTTTGGTTTTCTGTACTTTATTTAACAATTTTTAACTCTCCCAACATGCATTTTAGCAGTTTTGACCTCCACTATTGCACATCCTTCCATCCTTGTACCAATTGAAAGTTATTTTAGGTACAAGATGTGATGGCAGCAACAGCACTACAGCCCCCATCCTTGAGGTGTGATGGAAGCAGCAGTAAGGTCCCCATCCCTCTGGTGCGATGGCAGCAGCAACACTGTGTCCCCCTCCCTCAGGAGTGATGGAAACAGCAGCACTGCAGTCCCTATCCATTAGGTGTGATGGCAGCAGTACCACGTTCCACATTCCTCAGGTGTGATGGCAGTATTAGCACTATGGCCCCCATCCCTCAGGTGGGACAGCAGCAGTACAACATTCGCCATCCACCAGTGGTTATGGCAGAAGCACTACGGCCTCCCCCCTCCCCCGCCTCTCAGTTGTGATGGCAGTAGCAACAATGCAGTCCACATCCCTCAGGGGTGATGGCAGTAGTGACAGCACTATGATCCCCTTTCTTCAACACCCACACCCCACATGCACAAGTTACAAATTACTTAGTCTCTTTCCTTGTTAGAACTCTGATGTGAATTAATCTGAACCACCACCACTACTAAGGTGGAGCACATTTGTTTTTTCCTATCATTCAACTGCCTGAATTGGATTTCTGCCAGTGACACCACTGGCCAGGGTTTGGGAATAGGTTTGGGTGCTGGAAGACCAGCCGGGGGGGGGGTGAAGGCTTGAGTGTCCATCAACCACTCGCCTTCTCCTTGGAGCGAGGGTATATTCACAGCTCAGCATTTGCTGACCCCAGGTGGAGGCTGGAGGCATGGCAACACATTGACCCTCATTGCGGAAGAGAGCATGATAGACGTCAGCTTTACATCATGTGGGCTGTCACGCTTCCACAAAATTGGGAAAACACCTGCTGGCCACCTAGAGGATGGCTTCTGTCCCTCCATAAGCATGACGTCCCAGACACATGTGTCTGTTCTGACCTCTGCCATGCCTGGGATATACAGGAAGCTCTTTAGAGTGATTGTCTTCCCTTGTTAGCCTCCCACAGGGATAGGGGCCCTCCAATGAAGGGTTAATTTGGGTTACCTGGTAGCATGGCCATAAGGGGCAGTGGATGGTGGAGGGGACTCAGCAGCAGTGGTAGGGGGACTTGGTAGGCCTGAAGGAGTGGATGGCCAGGGGGTAGTTGAAAAAAAAAAACTGCCTGAATTTGCTTCTTTAAAATAGTGTCTTCACCTAAAAAAAAATTCACAAGTGATTAGTGGAGGACCTTCTAATGCATCTCACAAACGTGGATTCCTTTTTTTCCCCTTGGTTTCCATGAAAAGGGTGTCTCTCCGTTTTCATGTCTGAGCTCAGATGTGAATTGAGCACTACTCTACCCACCAGCATCATACAGCCCCTGGGGTCTTACCTTCCGTGTGTCACTGAATGTGCTTTCAAATCCACTGGCCAAGCATAAGTACACTTAAACACGTAACACTTGCTTTTTATTAAAGCAGTCTGTCAGAAAACTTTTTGTTGTCACAGAGACTGACAAAACAGGTGGGAGAGAAGGTGCAAATGATGAAATGGGCAGATTAGGTGGTCCGTCAAAGTCTATGTTTCTCTCCCATTCACCTAAATAAGTAGTAAACATACTTTCTTCATTCAGACTCACTTTCAATCAAACAACTGAGGATTTTGGATGGCCCTGCTGATTATAAACTTGAATAAACTAGTTGGTAATAGTGATCCTGCGCTTAGCAATATATATCCTAGATGTTCATATGCAAAAAATACAATAAAAACCTGACTAAAGTCTAGAAACAAGCATATAAAACATAAAATGTATCTGAACATTTATATTTACCTATACAACATCATTGCAGTCCAAGTACAACTCAGATAAATTACATGGTACCCTGACTACTGTATGATGTAGTAAACATATATTGGTATTTTTTTTTATATTTATTTGTAAACTGAGTAAACCCACCTGGCAAAACTGCCTGTTTTCAGAGGTGACCCAGGAGCACTGTGGCGGTTAAGTGGCTTGCTCAGAGTCACACAGTATGCAAGTGGAGGTTGTGGGAATCAAACCCAAGTCTTCTAAATGTACTCAGTTTGATCACTGTTTGTTACTCTAACCACTAGGCTATACTGTCAGCCATAACACCCATATATAATGTTTTACTATATGATTTCAATAATAGTGCACAGTACCTACAGTGCAAATTATGAATGTTGAACACTTTGTAACATTTTACTAAAATTGAATTATTTCCCTCTCCATCTGCTTATGTTTTCTTACACCAAAGTGGGTGTATAGTTGACAGAGCACTGTGAATAGCCTGAGGTAGCACTACTGCTTGCAATTCCAGGGACTCGGGATCAGAAGTGAATTCGGGTTGCTAGAGACCTGGTCAGGGGAGTAGGATTGAACAGCTGGGGGCCACTCTCCTCCTCTGGGAACGGTGGCCTGCAGGTCCTGCTGCTTTACTGCCACCTGGGTGACCACAGGTGGTAGTGCAATGAGGCTGCAGCGCATTTGGGAAGAGAGGAAGCTAGCCAGGATCTGGAGTAGCGGCATGTCTCTATATGCCATACTTCCTTGGATCCCCTCGAGTGTTGGTGCCCTCAGGGACAGAGACCAGAAAACCAGTAACAATCACCCCACATCAGCTGCTGGTAGAAGGGATCCAGCTGCCCCAGACTTCATAACCAGTTTCCATGAGGGACCCGCTGGGCTGCCTGACACACATTAAAGGATTGTGGAGGGGTGACCTGGGGTCTCCTCCCTTTCCACCTCCACCTGGGGGGTACAACCTAGGCAGGATGGGTGCAGGCTCACAGGAGATCCTGAGCATTAGCTGAGGGTGAAGCTAAGGGATAGCCAGCCTAGGGATCTCTGAAAAGTGGAGACTGATGCTGTGAGAAGGGGACAGAGAAAGAGAAAATAAAAACCTTTAAAATATGCTGAAATATTAGGGATTCTGTGCAGTGAAATGCAATTTCCGTGAGGCACCGGTACAAGAATTCAAAATCCGCAAACCAAGCAGGATTCCGTGATTTTTACCAGTGTTACCGGTAAAAACGGAAAACCACTGTCCCTGATTTTAAGGCAGATAATTTCAGTAAGATTGTTCCCCCAAAAAAAGAGGAAGAAAATCTTACTCCTAGGTAATCATAAAATTGTGCATTTTTTATTTGTTCTTATTTCCTTTCCTGTTATTTAAAATGGGTCTATGTTGCCACAATGACAGGAAATTCACTGACCATCACTGCAGTGACGGCACAACGCTGCCAAATGGCATTGTGCCATCGCTGTACAAAAGTGTGTTTTTTGCAGTGCTCTGCCCCGTACCCCCCCATACTTTAGATAACCAATTCCGAGCGAGACTTGGTTCGGGGGAGGGGGCAAACTCCCCAGAGACAGCAGCATCAGGAAATCAGCAGACCATCACAGCGAACTCTCAATTTTGTCGCTTTGATGGTCTTTGCTGTGTTCCCATCGCTGTGGGAACGGTATACCACTGAAGACAACTATTTTGTTTTGTTTTGTTTCCCTATTATAAGATACTTTTGTTCACATAGCCCACAAAATTTACATCAGACTCCCAAAAAGGAAGATGAAATTAGGACATAATCCACATATGTAGAATGATTTATTTTGTATACACAAAATCTTTGGTGAATTGAAATTGTCGTCATTAAATTGGATAATTAGATTATTCATGTAAAGATTAAAGAGAAGCAGGGCCAAAATATAGCCCTGATGGGGACACCAGCATTTGTATACTCCCCCCCCCCTTAAATACCCCTACTAGTCATATTGTACTTACATAGTTACATAGGAAAAGTATGAGTCTTAAACCAGTGGCCATAGTGATTCAACCAATTCAGTCCTGAAATGAAAACTTACTTTCACCCATGTGCCTATCCAAATTAGATTTTAATGCTTCCATGGTACCACTTAATATCACATCCCTTGGTAGTTTATTCCAGATATTCACAACCCTCTGGTTTAATCAGTTTGCCCTTTTATTTGTTTTAAAAATTCACCCTACTTTCCCTTGTTGGTTCATTTCTTGTATACCCCAGACATTCCCAAAAGTCTCCATTATTAAATGCCCTATACATCAGGCATAGGTTGCCTCTTAGTCTTCTGTACTGCATGGAATACAGTCCCAGGACCCTCAGTCTTTCACCATATTGCTTCCCTGCTGTCTGCTTAATATTTTTAGTTGCACACCTCTGTGTCTTTTCAAGGTATTTGATGTCTTTCTTATTAGATGGAGACCAAAACTGCACACAGTACTGAGTTGTGGTCTCACCAAGGATGCATACAGTGGTAGCAACACTTGACTATCCATATTCTTAATGTTTCTGAGAATACAACCCCATATTCTGTTCTCTTTACTCATAGCCTCCCTGCACTGCTCAGCTGACGATAGGTCACTACAAATCAGAATGCCAAGGTCATGCTCCTTGTCCGTCACTGGCAGACACTTTCCAGTTAATGAGTACTGTGCAGTCCTACACTTGTGACCAGAGGCTCAATTTTCAAAGCTATTGATTGCCACAAGCCCTGGGTGTGCCAAAGATATGGCGCACGGGGCTTGCAGCAATCACCCAGCCAGCGATCAGGAGTTTCAACCCATGCATCAGATGCCACAAGTTAGACCAAATTTTTCTGGTCTAGTTTGTGGCATTCCCAGGGCTGTTTTTACAGAACATGCAGCAGCTATTTGGTGCAAGCTGCCATTAAATGTGGAAGCTGTCACAGCTGCACCTGAGGTTCGAGAATAGGGGGTAGCTGCGGCAAAGGGGTTCGGAGCACCACCAGAACCTAAGTGTTGTGGCGGAGGGCATGGCGCAAGCCTTGCACCATGTTTGGAAAATCGAGCCCCAGGTGTTCTAACACAAATGAATAAGAATATCCAGTAATTCGGGTTCAGTGCCTTCTTCAAATAAGAGTTTCCAAAGCTGCTTTTCACTTATCTTATCAAAAGTTGGTTTTAAGTCAGTAAGAAAATAAATAAAGCAGTTTCTTCTTAATTTTAATATACTTGAATATCAGATAACTTAAAGGGACACTGTCAACCCTCTTAGGCCTCAAAGTGTCCCTAGTTTAAAAACACATGCTCCAATTGCCCACATTCTGTAGAGACTGCTGATGTAGCTGATTGCTTGATTCTGAGTATTTTTTTTCTTTTAAATAGTGAAAAACAGACTGCCCACGATACTAGTGTTACCACACAAACACATGGTTGTTCACATTCCTTGATGAACTCCCACTGCATCTTTCCTGGATTTGGGAACACCCTCAACACAATATAGCCATTAGTTATGAATTGGGAGTAGAGGTGACTTTTGTATTATGAATGGATGCACTGTCTGGGGGTGTTTCTAATGTTCAGGAAGGATTTCAAATAAAACAAGTTTGGGTATTACTATACATTAACGTGCATCACAGTTCTACTAAGCAAGGAGGCAGACAAAATACCCATCAACATCAATGAATTTTAGAGCAGGTAAGCAAGCATAAAATGTGGGGTTTTATCTAGAAATAATATGATGCAAAAAGGATTGATAGTGTCCCTTTAATACAAAGCAGTGTTGTGATGTGGACCTATGCTCACAAAAGCCATTTGAGCTTCTTCTATTTTATCAGATCTGATAGCCCAGTCTTTGAGTCTTGTTAGTACTATTTTTTAAACGATTTTCTGTGACTTATCAAAGAGACTTATTCGTTGATTCACTGCTGAATCTTAAATTTATCCTTTTTATGTTGTCTTGCGCACGCGCAAGCAACATATCATGGTAGCTTGGAAGAGCAGATTTTGGAGGTGCGGTCATGTTGCGGCCAGTGGCACCACTGCTTTTTTAGGCTGGGCTCTGTGGCATGAATGAAATAGCATGCTGTCTATGACAGTGGTGCAAAAGCATGCCACCAACTTGAACCAATTTCGCCGCTGCAATGAGGGAGCAACCCCTCATTGCAGGGCATGCCTTGCCAGGTGTAACATTTCAAAAACATGGTGGTGGCTGCCACCATCTGCATCTCACAGTCCCCATAAAGCCAATGTTGGGGTGCCCAATCCCCTGTTGGCATGCCTATCCCAGTTCATTTGCCAGTAGAGCCCAGGTCTCCATCAGCATAATGTCCCCGATATAAGAATATGTCTGCTGAAGGTGCCCAATCCCTTTTGCATCATGCCCCACCCCAAAACATAGACCCTTTTTCCTTTTTTGCCAACGGGGTGCCCAATCCCCATCCACTCCAGCCACCCCAAAACACCAAGGTGGCATGTTGGGAGCCCACCCCAGTGGCCAAATGTCCCTGTAAAAAAGAAAACCTTCTGGCAAAGTTTTTTTTTTGTTAACCTGTAAACAAGAAAACAGTCCCTCATTGTCTGTGGTGCCCCCTCCCCAACCCGCACCCACCCTCTGCACCTCCCCACAACCCTTCATCCCATACTTACCTCCAGAGCCCAGCGCAATGCTCATCGGTGGAGTGGGAACACGTCTGCACTCTTCAAAGTCAACTGCGAACAGAAGAAATGCCAGTAAGCTATATAATGGCATAAATGGGGGGGGTCAACTTAGGTGACTATCTCAGCCATGTTTGTAGCTTTTAGCACCAAATTTTCAACATGGGGTTCTTAGGACCCCACCTCATGAACTCAGTAACTGTCATGTCGTTACACGGTCCCGAAAGGTGATTTCGCGGTCAGTGCAGGGAATCACCTTCCGGGACTGATTAATGAAACAACAGTGTCACTCTTCATGAGGTAGGCTCCCAAAAAGCCTATGTGGAAAATTTGGTGAAAAAATTCCTAAAAATGACTGTATCATGAGCACACTCGTAACTGCAAGAAATTTTCACATTTTCACTCCATATTTTCAACATTGCCATTTAATGTGTTTTCATATATGTGGCACAAAATGGCATGGTTGCTGTGTGAAATCAAAGTCTGGGACAGATTAAGAAAATCACAGTGACAGTGTTCATAAGGAGAGGTCTCAAAAAGCCTATGTTGCAAATTTGATGAAAGAATTCCCCAAAATGACTGTGCAACCAGCGTGCGTTGCACAGTTTCTACGCACCCACATAACTTCACCAATTTTTTATATTTGTACTCCAGATTTTAAACATTGTCATCTTTGCACACTGCCTGATGAACAGTGTAGCTGTCATTTTTCACATCCTGCCCGAAACATGTTTTCAGACCTGTGGCACACAATGGGCATGGTTGCTGTGCGAAATCAATGTTCAGGACAGATTAAGAAACCCACAGTGCCACTGTTCATGAGTGGAGGTCCCAAAATACCTATGTTGAAAATCTTGTGTAAAACATCCCAAAAATAATTGCATTATGGGTATGCGTTGCGCAGTTTCTACGCACGCTTGTGACTTCAATTTTAATACTTTCACTCCAGATTTTCAGCATTACCATTTTTTTACACCTCCTCATGAACAGTACAGCTGCCATTTTTCACATCCTGTTTGAAATGTGTTTTCACAACTGTGGCACCAAATGGCACAGTCATTGTGCAAAATCACCTTTTGGTTAACAAACTGATAGTGTCACTGTTCATGCGGTGGGATAACAAAAAGCCCATGTTGAAAACTTGGAGTGAAAATACCAAGAAATACCCAGGGCATTAGGGTTTCAGACCATAACGCCCTACCCTGTAGGGACTGACAGACATTAGGGGTGTGGCTTGGGACTGTCGACAGTAATGCTCACCCCCACCCCCACCCCGCAGCCAGTGACAGGCGTCAAGGTGTGCCTTGGACTCTTCAGCCCCAAAGTTCTCCCCATTCTCTTATACCGCACCCATTTCAGCATATTTCCTTATGGAATGGGGTGAGTGTAAAGCCCGAACACCCCACGGCACACCTCAACACTTGTCAGTGTCTGCAGGGTAGGGTGAGGTGAAATGGCATGAGCATTATGGCCTACGACCCAAAGGTACACCCCAATACCTGTAAGTATCTGCAGTGTGAGGTGGGGTTGACATCAGTTCCATACTTCACTACCATTTCTATTATACATCTCTCTAACTCCTGCACTACCAATGCCAATGCCAGCAAGACAACATTCAGCATTGACAAATGCTTGTTTATGTATTGAATAGATGATACTCCCTGTTCATGAAAGTGGCATATCTCTAGATTGAAGAATTTTATTAAATAAAAGCTGAATAACTTTAGCCACCAGTCAAGAGCTATTTATAAATGTTGGCTATTATTTTATTTAGTCCAGGTGCTTTATTTGTTTTGATACCTGAAACTGCAGTACAAATTTCATCTTTGGAAATGCATAAAGGTAGTGATTTAGTAATTTTTTCTTTCATTATTTCAGTAAACCTTTTGATACCTTATCTTGAATGTTCATCACTACTATAAAATCATTCATAAAAACGTTTTCCCAAATAGTTGGCAGATATGGGCTTCCAGGGTAGTAAAAAAGTTACTTTGTCATTTTGAGACTAAAGACAAAAACAAATCTATTATTTTTGCTGACTTCTGCTTCTCTAAGTTTGAGCCACAAGCTAGACTGATAATGTCATTTTTCTTCCTCTAAGAATTTTTTATGGTCATCCTTTTTTTCTGGTTTAATATTCTTATATTTGCCCTAGTCTTATTTCTCCTAACTTCTCTTATAAATTAAGTAACAACTTCTTCTTTCTCGAGAACCATATGTTTTTATTTCCAAACAACTTATGGGTTTTGTAAACACGGGGTTGTAAGATATTGTTTATGTCCCTGTATTATTCCATATTATTCAAAGGCATTTCACTGCAGTACAACACTGGTTCCTGTATGATCGCCTTGTCATGAGTCAGAAGAAAACAGTGTCCTGGTTGTTCAGCACCTGAAATTGTCTTAGCTCCACCACCCCCACTCTGGCTTTATGCACCCCAGATGGGTCCTGCCTAGACTCAGTGTCCTCCTACAGATATCTCGGTCTCCCCCTGGACCAGCACCTTGACTACTCAGGGTACATCTTCCAGGTAGTAACCAAATCATATGCCAAGCCAGGTACCCTATATAGAGTAAAGGGATGCTTCCATCGAATCATTACAAAGCAGATTGTGGAACAATCAGTCCTTCCCCTTATAAACTACAGGGAAGTAGTCTACTCAGGTGCTACCTCCACCTCCCTTGATAAAATTAACACCCTGTTCAATGCACTATGTAGATTTGCCCCAGGCTGCATTCCCTGCCCCCCCCCCCAGCTCCCACTAATGCAATATGTACAATGAGCTAGAGTGGTCTCCTCAACCCATGAGAAAAATGATGCATAGTTCCCACCTGGGTGCCAAGAATTAGTCCAGTAAACTGCCTGGATATCTGTCTGACCTCTTCTCCCCTGGGCTGCAGTGAACCCTTCCTGTCTGCTCAGTTCTGTGGCAGAACACAACCTCCACATCCCACAGTACAAGCACAGCCTAAGCCAAGCCTCCATCAGCTACAGGCTCCCTAACACCTGGAACAATCTCCCAGTCAATGTCACTGCCCCCTCCCTCACATCAAGCAAGGGTCTGACCAAGTCCCACTAGAAATCCCCAATGTCATGTCCCAAAAGCCAAGCCCCCCTCCTTTAGCCTATCTAACTCATCTAGTAAATGCATAGCATATTAACCCAGTGATGTACATTGTGCTGACTGCTGTGATCCTCTGTGGGACAGCCCTGGTTCTTCCTTTTATTTTCTTTCCCTGGGGCTACCCTGCCATGTTACTACAATTTACTGCTAAGGACATGCTGCTTACTATGTGCTTATTTCACTTGTCTTTGGAATGTGTAATGTATGTAACTAATGGACACTGTAAGATTCCTCACTGTCCAGATCCTCCCTTCCCCCAGGTCGCAACTGGAAATGAACCCTGGGCTCTGTGTGCTTACTTGGTAAAACACGTTTAAAGTAAAATAAAAATTCTCTTCCATAGTGTTAACCTTTTTATCCATTACAACAGATGAAGAAAGAATTGTGTCTAATATATCTGCCATATTATAAGTCCATGCAATAGAAACATAGAATTTGATGGCAGATAAGGACTGCTTGGTCCACCCAGTCTTCCATCCAGTTTCCCTGCCTATACTGTCATCACAGACCCTACTCGATCTCTACCCACCCACCCCCTACACACACATACATTTCTGGTTGCAAATTGAAATATTAGACTATTTAATTTGAGCAATCCTTATTAAATTTGTTGTTATATCATATTCTATGATAATGGGAAAATGCTCCATTTCTGGTCTAGCTTCTATCCTTAGATCAAAAAGATAAGGGACTGCATTTAAACTGCACATGTAAGATCAATTACTGAGGCTCTGTTTGTTCTAAGACAAGTAAAATTGCCAATCTTGTCATCTCTTTTCCTACAATTTATCAAAATATAGATAATAGATAGCTATAGATAGATTGGGCTGTCAGTATAGCCTAGAGGTTAGAGTATAAATGTTTTCTATAATCAGTTTCACATTTTGTCCCAATATTTGAGCCAATTGTAAAAATTCATATTCATAGTCTAAAAATGTTTATTTCTGCCCAGTGATAATCTATAAGCTTGTAGTAAATCTCCAGTGCCTGCCATATTTCTTAATTTTTTCTCCCAAGGACTACAAATAAGACTAGCCAGATGGTTTGACAAATTCTGCAATCCACCCGGTTTCATGAAAAACAAGAATATCAAACTGTGAGAAGAATTTTTTTAATTTCTGAGTCACCCATCATAGGCCTCAGTCCTTCAATATTTCATGAGCTGATTTGCATGACTGAAGATTTTGAACAATGTTCCAAGTTACCAACAGATCCCAGAATTTGTTAATTTGTTATGAAATTCTCATTCAAGTTTGCAAGAGGACCAAACTTATTATTAATGGGATTCTCAAGCAGCCAGGTAAAGGAGCACAAGTCTGAATTATTAGAGTGGAACCTTGATCAGACCTCTGGGGTTCGCAGTGCTGCCTGAGTAGCTGTGATGGGAAAAGTAGCAACACTATTTTCTTTATAACATCCAGTCCTGCCCCAGTGTTGCCCATTGAGGCACCAGAAAAATTGCCCTTCGGTTCTGATTCGTAATGCAAAAATTTTCTTAGGGGATTTTTGTTTTAGCTTTGCTGCGATCTGTTTCTTGGAAGGAAGCATGGCAATTATTTTGAGCAGCAGCTGCAGCACATGTGTTTGCATCTCCGTTTTCATTTTTAGAGCAACTTTATTAATGAGTATTTGTTTATGTAAAGGTTGAGGTCTACAGTACCAGATGGGAGAAGTCCTGGAAAACTGGTTTTGAAATTTGGATCTACCATTGTTGGAATATAATGTTCCGATTCCAACATCATGGAATCCCGCAGTGTGTATTTCCAAAGACAAAGATGGTGTTTGTGCACAGCTTGAAACATAGAATTTGCCAGCAGATAAGACCGCTTGGTCCACCTAGTCTGCCCATTTTCCCTGCCTGTAGTATCACTGCAGTCCTACTTGATCTCCAACCCATTCATCCCCACTTCCCTTTCCTTAGGATTCCCTTATGCCTACCCCATGCATTCTTGAAACCCATCACTGTTTTCTCCCTCCCACCTCCACTGGAAGACTTTTCCAGGAATTCACCACTCTTTTAGTGAAGAAGTGCTTCTTCACATCTCTTCTGACTCTATCTCCTCCAGCTTTTATTATGCCCCCTTATCCTTGAACAGCTTTTTTTCTGAACAATTCTTCCCTCTTGTACCTTGTTTACCCCCATGAGGTATTTAAAGATCTCTACCGTATTCCTTCTCTCTCTTCTCTCTTCCAGGGTGTACATATTTAGGTCCTTTAATCTCTCCTTATAGGGCTTCTAATGCAGACCCTGCACCATTTTAGTTGCCCTCCTCTGGACCACTGCTACTTTGTTTATGTCCTTCTGGATATGTGGCCTCCAGAACTGGACAAAATATCTATACAGAGGCTTGCACTTTGCTGTTCTAATGTTGCCTGGAATGAGATGATGTATCAACTGAATGACTTGACTCATAGTTGTGCTGCCAGCACTCACTTCACATGTTGCTTCCTAAAATGTCTGTAGCAACTGACATAGGTATGATACACTGTAAGATCCTACTGCCCAGAGGTAAGTGTTCCATACCCTTTCGTTACTGCATGCTCCAGGGTACACTTGTACACTGTTTTGGATTATTCCTGGAGCCTCTGTACCATGTAAAAGGTGAAGTTTTAACTGGTGGCAACTTCTTGTTTAGCTAGTCCATTGGAAAGTTATTTGTTTTTTGCAGATCCTGCAAACTTTTATTAGCTGTTGAAGACAGCCTAAAGGGACCACACATCTTTCATGCAGCGCCCAGCATATTCTGCACACTATCATCTTCACTGAGAATGTCCAGTGTCATTGGGCTTTTAGTATGTGCAAAGCATGAAATATATGTGCAAACCCATCATGTTTTGATGCTTTCAGAATGTTAGCATCATTGTCTGAAACCATAAATTTGGGGGAAAGGCCATTAGGGGAAAGCCATTCCGAGAACCACATCTTTTGCTTCTGTAAGATGTTCAAATCAGTGTGAATTCCTTTCTGAAATCATACAATGCGGAGGGCAACCTGTTTTGGGGGATTCTGTGGTTCCCAGCTGGCGGCAGAAGACACTGCAGAGAATGTAAATGACACCCAGTGGGCAGTGAGGGTCATGTAGTCTGCTGTTTGACCACTGGTCTGAATATATCTTGAAATATGCCCTTCATTAACAGCCAATGACTGCAAGGCACTGTTTGTGTTCAGGAGCAGTTCTCTAAAAGGGGTTGGTACAGCCTTTCTTGGGACATATTTTCATGATGGCAGCTGGAACCTAAAGGCAGCATTTTTATTGCCTTAAAGCCAGTAGAACCAGCAGTAAAGAACGGATGCATGTCCAGTGCACCTATTGCAGGTATCCCTTTATTTAATGGTTGACCAGCTGGATGACTTTTGTCATATTTGGTTTTCCATTCGAAAGCCTACTGCATTGTTAACTGTTTCTCAGGTGCAGCTGGCACTCTGAAAAAGGGAAGAAGAGGCAGAGAAGACCTTTTTTTCTGTTTTCGGTTGGCGAGTTTTCTGATTCTGTTAGCTTTCTGACTATGATACCTATTTGACAGGGTTAGCCCTCCAAACTAAGAACCACGGCTCTACTGTTTTGGGTGGAAATAACCTTAATTTAACACATCCTGGCCTTGAATTTCATGAGGTTTCAGAAGGAGAGATAGTACAGTACTTAGGACACCTGGATATCACTAAGGGTAGTGGTTCTGCCCTTATTTATCCGTGTCTACTGAAAGTTTCAGCAACTCCAGTACCTAAGGCAGTCACTCATCTAGTCGATCAGTCTTGGACCCACAGCATAGTTCCAGAAGTCTGGGCAATCCTTTCTTATACCAATCTTTAAGGCTAGTGCTAGACTAAATGGTATTAATTACAGGCCTATATCTTTACTGCCAGCTATAACTAAAATGCTGGGAAGCTTAATTTAGGATCAGCAGATGATGTCTATAGCTACACATGACCTCCTGTCCCAGTACCAACATGGAATTAGAAAAAATGTCAGTGCTGTGACGGCCTTGGTTGAATTGACATGCACTGTCCTGGATGCCTATAATAAGAGATGTTATGCCGAGCAGTATTCATTGACTTAACCAAGGCCTTCGATGTGGTCAGTTATGGACTACTGTTAAAAAAACTGGAGGCTTTTAGCACTGGGACTGTTGCTCTGATATGGTTGACAAGTTACATATCTAATTTAATTCAGAAGGCACAGATAGGTTTGTTCCTCTCTGATCCCTGTGTGGTGAGTTGGGGAGTCCCGCAATGATTTGTACTAGGCTCGTTGCTGTTCCCTATCTTTGGCAATGACTTACCTGATGTGTTCTCTTCCTCACATCTAGTTCTTTTTTTCAAATTCTATTTTTGGCTCTCTGAGCCTGTTGGAATATACCCCTTATCTGCCCTTGCAGTCTCCCAGACACCCCCCCCGGAACTAACTGGGAGACTGTTTTGACCCACACAGCATGCGCGTGAATGCACGCACATGCACACACACACACACAAAGTGCCTACAGTGAGAGGGGTTAAGGATGTGCAAATATGGCACCCCGAGGAGATCAGAGAGGGACTAGGCACCATAGAGTATCCCCCTGGTACTCCATGGTGCACTGCCTGAGGAAGGATCGCAGGGGTGGGGGATTGACCATTGTTTTTTGAGCAGCCTGGGCTTCTCTGTGTGCCCAGTTGGTAGCACCCAATCTTTTGATTGCATTGCCATTTGTGGGGGTACAGGTGCGGGCTGCAGGATTCTCCTTATTTACCACCCCCCTGGGGCAGGGGGAGATTTCCTGCAGGAGGTAGTGGACTTCATCATTGACCAGGTGTTGGAGTTCCCCAGATGTTTAATTCTGGGGGACTTCAATGTGTGGATTAATGATGCATCCTCGCGCCTCGGTTGTTACTCTTGGGTTATGCCTGTATCGTCCCACATACACCTCACACTGTTTTCCTGGTCTATTGTACTGTGATACTGTTATTTTGCACTTATATATAGATATGAGTGCTAGGAATGTGCTTTGCTGCTAAGATTTGCTAATACTGTCACGCATGATTCATTATACCTCATTATAATACATTTATCTAGATTATGTTTGTCTTTTACACATATTCCATATATAATCTAGCTAATCACTGATAAGATGACTCAGAGGGATCATCAGTGATTATTGTATACTTATATTCTCTTATAATTATATGTAGTGTGTGTTTTACACTCAGGCAGATATGCCTGTCAGCAGTTCTCTTTGTCTAAGCAAGCTGACACAGAGAGAGACAGATTTTGTTATGTCTTTATGTTTTATGTTGTACATAAGTAAGAAATGTGCATGAAGTTTGAACTGTCAGCATTTCTTTTGTCTAAGCTATAATGCTAATGGAAGCATATTCTGTCTCATATGATACTCATTAGTAATTCTGTCTCCTAAGCCATTATCCAATTGAGAATGACTTAGGACCAATACATATTGTTTCTTATATCTGTAACTATGTTGTAATATCTGTCGCTATGCTGTTATCTGTAGTATTTAGCTGTCTGGAACCCATTGTAGCGCACTCGAGACACTACTGTAGCTGCTCTAGAAGGGCAGAGAGCTGGAGCGCGGGGAGAGATAGAACAAGATCTTGGAGAACCTAAGATCTACAATTCTGGATATTATGTACATTCTTCAGGAATGGTGAGAAACCCATCTCACTTGTGATTTTCTCTGTCATATGCTTGGCGTAAGTAGCATAATAAACTTTATTAGTACTCCTTGCTTATTTACGAATGTTTCTTGGCAGACTCTGAGACACAAGAATCTGTATTATTATTATTTTTATTGTTTATCCTACATACCAAGAGTGTTTAGACAACACGGTTATGACCTCCTCCAGTTGATGCAGTCTCTGGTCCTGTCACAAGCAGTTGCTTCTGCAACCCACCAGTTTGGCCACACACTTGAGCGGGTGTTCCAGCTGGGTCTTGAGGTTGATAACCTCAAGACTGATCAGGTCATTTGGTCTGATCATTACACCATGGAATTCATGTTTGGGCCCCCCCCAGAGTCCCTCCCCTGCAGAAATGATCAGCTATCACCCTTTAAGGGTCTTGGACCCGGTGGGACTGTTGGTGGTAGCTGATCTATCTAGGGTTGATGCGGCATGTGCGATAGGCACTGGGGAGGTGGTTGCTATCTATAACAGGTTGGTTTCCAATGCTCTCAATGCTATTGCACTGGTCCATTTATGACCCAGATCTTCGCACATGAGATCCCCTTGGTTTGATGGGGATCTCAGAGTGTTGAAGATCAGGGGTCAGAAGTTAGAGTGTCATTGGTGGAAGACCTGGCTGGAGGCTGACAAGCTGGCCCTGCATGCCCACTATGGTGAGTACCGTAGGGCAATCGTAAGAAGGCAGAATTCCTGTCCAAGGAGATTGCTGCAGGGAGGAACAGACCTTCTCAGCTGTTTAGAACTCTAGACAGGCTTTTACATCTGTCCTGTCTGCAGCTGAAAAAAGCTTTTTCAACCACTTTATGTGAGGAGTTTGCTCTGTTCTTCTCTGACAGAGTGTTGGCCACCTGGTCGGGGATCCCGCCAGTTATGCTTTCACCTAGCAGTGGTCAGGCTGGGGGGAATAGAGGCTCTCCGCCTATCTGGGAAGAGTTTAGGCCAATTGAGGTGTCTGGAGTGACTAAGGTGATCGTGGAGCTGAAGCACACATTTTGTGAACTGGACCCAGTCCCAATACGGTTCTTAATGGGATACGTTGAGGTTGTTGGCCCAGTGTTCACCAGGACTGTCAGGTGCTTGATGGTGGAGGGGGTTCTCCCAGCTGCCTTGAAAGAGGCACTGCTGAGGCCCCTCCTTAAGAAATCTTCCCTTGACCCTGATGTCCTGGCAAATTACAATCCTTTCTCCGACCTGCCTTTTTTTGAGCATGGTTGTTGATAAGTTGGTGGCTCAACAGCTCGAGGATCGCCTGGTGTCCTCGGACATTTATGAGCCATTTCAGTCAGGTTTTCGGGCCAGACACAGCATGGAAACAGCTCTAGTGAGGGTGCATGATGATCTGCTCAGGGCTAGAGATAGAGGAAACAGGTCAATTCTTGTACTCCTCAATCTCTCCTCTGCCTTTGATGCTGTGGCTCACGTTGTGTTACTGGATTGACTCTGTGAGTTTTGTAGACTCGCCGGTACTGTCATCAGGTGGTTTGAGTCCTATCTCTCAGACAGGGTGCAGCAGGTGGTGATGGGGAATTTCTCCTCCTCCCCAATATCACTGTCTTGTGGAGTGCCACAGGGCATGATCCTGTCATTGATGTTGTTAGCAGTGTACATGCTGCCCCTGGGTGAGATCATTCGACAATACAGTGTGGAGTTTCACTGCTATGCGGATGATACCCAACTGTATTTGTCATTTGCTTCCCAGAACATCAGGAGCTGTGGATGTGCTTAAAGGAAAACTGCATGTTAAAAACAGGAAAATATATGTATTACTACCAGTTTTGAGTTCTTACTTCATCCCAGTGTTTTGTTTCTGCATAGGCTGTGAGAGGATTTTTTTCTAACTTTCCCTGCTTTCCCTGGATGTTTTAATGACCTCTGGGGGCTGCTATTTAGGTCTGTTTTATTGCATCTTGTCCAGGTTAGTCTTCCCAGAGTGCCCTTTGGTTTGATGTCTAATAGCCCCTACAGCAGGCCAGTGTCTTGTTACAGTGTCTTATAGCCACAGCAGAGAAAGGACACTGCAGCCAGGATTCACATTGCTAGACTCTGGGTAAGTATGACAAGTTTCCTAAATATTGGTACCTTATCCAGCTATGTTCTGCTTTGGGGGGGGTATGTGTTTAAACATGTAACTTTCTATAGTATATTGTATAGCAGTGTGAATCCTGGCTGCAGTGTCCTTTCTCTGCTGTGGCTAAGCAAGTCACTGTAACAAGACACTGGCCTGCTGTAGGGGCTATTAGACATCAAACCAAAGGGCACTCTGGGAAGACTAACCTTGACAAGATGCAATAAAACAAACTTGAATAGCAGCCCCCAGATGTCATAAAACACCCAGGGAAAATTAGAAAAAAATCCTCTCACAGCCTAGGTAGAAACAAAACATTGGGATGAAGTGAGAACTCAAAACTGGTAGTAATACATATATTTTCCTGATTTTAACATGCAGTTTTCCTTTAACATCTGCCTGGCTAAAATCAATGACTAGATGGCTTCCAGCTGGCTGAGACTCAACCCAGCTAAGATGGAGGTGCTGGTGATTGAGCCAGGTCACAGGCATGATGGATTGCTGTCCGGGGTGGCTTCCGGTCTTGTGCTGGGATCTGCTCCGTTGACTGTTTCCACAAGGGTGCGGGAATCTGGGAGTGATCCTTGACAGCAGGCTGACGTTTGAAGATCAGGTGTTGTCTGTTGTCAGCAGTGGTTTTTTACCATCTACGAAATATTGCCTAGATTAAGCCCCTCGTTCCACCCAAGGACCTTCCAATGCTTGTACATGCCTTTGTCTCCTCCAGACTCGACTACTGTAACACTCTTTACTTTGGGGTCATGGGAGGGACCCTTTGCAGGCTGCAGTTAGTGCAGAATGCGGTGGCTCGGTTACTGACTGGCTTTTCTAGGCTTACTCATGTTACGCCTGTCCTGCGTGCTCTGCACTGGCTGCCAGTCAGGTGAAGGGTCCTTTTCAAGGTGGGACTTCTCAGCTAAAAGGCCCTAAATGGACTGGGCCCTGGCTATCTGTCTGAGCTCCTAACACCAGTGACCTCTGCCCCGCTCCCTCCGTGCCTCTTCAAGGGGCCTACTGGCTGTTTCCTGGGTACAGCTCAAGACTTCTGGGGATCGTGCTTTCAGTATCTCTGAGCTGTCCCTGTGGAGCACTTTACCATCTGCAGTGCAGGAGGCCCCCTCAGTGGAGGCTTTAAGCAGAAGCTGAAGGCACACCTTTTTGGCCTAGCATTTAATGAATCCTGAATTTTATCATGTTGCCTGGTCCCAATTCATTCATTTTTACTTGTTTTATGTGCTGACTGCATTTATACTATGTTATACTTATGTTTTAATGTTAATTTTATTGTACTGTGAGGCACCCAGAGCCCCCGGGATTGGGCACCATACAAATAAATTTGCCTTGCCTTGCCTTGCCTAGGCGCTGGGCTTCACTGTACTGTGGCTAAGGTGTTTTTTTTCCCCTTGTTACAGTGTCCCTGGCAATATGGACATGCAATGATGTCCATGGCATGCAGCACATGCCTCCACACACTGCATGCTGATGTCTGTCGTGGTGGCCAGTCCCCAGTACCACTGAGGCACTCAGGCACACTCACCCTTGGCCACTGCCAGGAGTCAGACTGTTGCCCGGTACCTGCTCCCACTCCACTCGGAGGAGAGCTGTCCAACAGATGTCCAATCTTCATTCCCCTTCCCCCGGCTGACCCTCTGGGTTCACTCCCAAATGCGGGTTGATAGCACTGCAAGTGATAGAGCTACGGTTGTGCCAGTGGACAGACTTCCCTTACATTCCCTTCTTTATATGGACGGCACCGGTCAGGTCAGGCTCTTCTAGGTCTGACCAACTGACTAAGTAGATAGAAGAAAATAATCTAATTCTGAATGAATCTGAAACTAGGGTTGTGCTGTTTGGCACAGGCCAGAGATTAGCCTGCACTAAAAGTAACTTTGCCATCAGTGGCAAAACTGGCCAGAATCTGATAACTGTTTATTATTTATTTATTTATGGTAACCGGGTAAGGCCCACTAGGTACAAGTGCCTGTTGTTAGGGGTGACCCAGGAGCACTGGGGTGGTTAAGTGACTTGCTCAGAGTCACACGGTATGCAAGTGGAGGTTGTGGGAATCTAACCCAGGTCTGGTCTGCTGGATGTACCAAGCTCGTTTACAGCTCATTACTCTAACTTTTAGGCTATATTGCCAGTTTAAATGTGTAAGTGTTTTCCTGGATGGGAATCTTTACCTTGTCTCTCATTTTGACCATATTTCTAAGAGAATTAATCAAAATTGGGGGTAGCATGTGATGATGGTGACCGAATATGGGTGACCATCATAGCAGCGACCTCTCTTTAATGTCTTTCATTGTGGGCAACCGTAGAGGGATGGCGACTGCTTCCATTGCGAAGCTGGGATGGGCAATGGGAAGGGAGGGTGGGCAACAGGATGTGGAGGGATGTGGGGACAAGGATGTGACCCATGGGGAACCTGCTTCTGCTGAGCCATCCACGTGGTGTGGTGGGTAGGGTGCATGGCTCTGACAGAGCAGGTCCTGGGTTTGGGACTGGGGGCAGGTGTGTTATTTTGCGATTCCCACAGCAGTGGGACTTAGTTTTTTTTTTAAGCCGGAATGTGCCCCCTTCCCCGACATGCACTCCCCTGGAGTTGAGAATCTTTATTTAGGCGGGTGCGGGGGGGTCCGAAGCCTTATTCTGCATATCACCGAAATTATTTTCAGTGATAATGCAGGTCGGGATAATAGCGATTGCCTTTGTGCAGTAGCTATTATTACATAGAACCAAAATTGGGCTATCTCTACAGAAATACCAAATTTCTGTGAATGGGAGCTAGATTTCTTGCAGCCAAACCAATTTTACTGCCCATTCTGGATTATGGTGAGATCTTTTTGTAAATCAAACAAAAGCCTTTCTGCAAAGGAACCAAGGAGTAATGCAGTCACAGTTTGCAAAAACGTATGTTGTGCAGAGTGTTTTGATTTGTCAGTTTAGTCCTGGTGTGTCCTTCTCATAGTCTGCTATTAGGATTTTTTTCTACATTTGTCTACTTGTTTTTCGGCCTCTGGGGATCGCCATGTTAGAATGATTTATTGCTCTTCTTTTTCCTACAATGCTTTCTGTCTCATGTGACAGTGATGTGCCCAGGACCACGGATTCAGTGAGGGAAAGTACTGCAGCAGTAATCTGAAGATAGAAGCCTGATGTTTTGGCCTCAACTAAATAATTCAACATTTTTGTTTTCCATATGTTTGTCTAGGTCTAGCCAGCAGGAGTAAATGTTTTCCTTTTAAAACTTTAAAGCTTTTAATTTACTCCAACCACCCAGCCATGAAAGGTATACAAATCACCCTAGGTCATCAGTGCTATAATTAGTAGAAACTCTAGCTGTTCTCTTATAGAATACCCACTCAGATTTCAAGTGATTGCTAAGTTGTAAATGTAGCCATCAGTGCCTACTGGATAAATACTTGCTGAATCCATGGTCCCAGACACATTACTGTCACATGAGACAGGAAGCATTGTAGGAAAAAGAAGAACAATAAACCATGGTAATACGGAGATCCCCAGAGGCCATAAAACTAGCAGGAGAGGAAATAAAACCAGTAGGCAAATTAAGACAAAATTCCTAATAGCAAACAAAGAGAAAGACACACCAGGACTAAATACACAAATCAAAACATTGCACAACATATGTTTTTGCAAATTTTGGCTGTAGTACTCCTTTAACAATGTTTTCTGATTCGCTCTTCAGGTCCCATATTGGACCTATCATTGTGTGCTGTATAACAAGATGGGAATTTTTTCTCCAATTTGCATCAATTTGAATGAGACTGTATGAGCATATAACATTTTTAAATTGGTTTAGATTTGTTTCAGAAATTCAAAGTGAATTCAGCTTCACATGGTACTAGGAGTTCAATGTCATCTATTGTCAAATTAAAATTCCCAAGCTTACATGCTGGCAAACAGCCCTTCACCTGGGCTGGTCCATTTTTGTTGAATAGCCTTTCATCAGTTATTGAACTTAATTGCTAAATGCTTTAAAAATACAGTATTCCATACTTATAAAATAGCAACCATTTATATATGTTTTGCTGTGCCTTGAAATCTTCATTTATGACTGCATACTGTTCTCTGTTGTTCTTATAGTTTGTATTTTTGTCAGTCATGGCTGAAAAAGAGCTTGCCCCAGTCCACTCACTGGTCAAAAAAATAAAGGAAATGAAATAACAACCTAGCAGATAAAGGGGGTGAAATGGTAAGCACATTCAAAGCCCTGTTCAGTGTCCGAGGGGTTCTGTGCAGGATATTGAAAAATGTACCTATACTACTAGGATGTGTGCAACTAGGGACCTTTGCAACACCCTCTGCCATGCCACCTTGTGACTTGTTCATGGCCCACCAAAGTGGAAGTATTTGCTGTGTCTTATTAAGCTTGACATGCTGAAGGTTGCTTGCCTGTCTTCCACTACTGAACGAGACCTTATATTAACAGCATATCATATGCATACTGTTCTTTGGGTCAAGGTGGAAAATACTCCAAATGGAAGAGGATGCCTTTTCTCATTTTTGTCCCTGACATTCCAACTTTGAATCATCATCCGGCATATCTATGTTAAATTCTATATTTTCTTCTTTAATATCCTCAGTGGATGGTTGACCCTCAGCAGAAGAGGCAGACAGTACTGTTTTTTAGTTGGACGTTTCATGGTAGCAGGTTCCTCTGAGTCCCCATCATCAGAGTCCCCATCAGGCACGGGCTCATGTTCACGAATGTACTCACTGCCACGACTATCCACATGGCCTGACTCTGAAGATCTCACAAAGGAATGAGTTACATTATGGTAGGCTCTTGAGAAAGTGGCACATTGTTTGCATGTGTGATTATTCATTCCTTTCCATTACATGTAGTGCCTGCAACTGCCTTTGTTTTTTTAGTACCTCTACATTTGCCAAATCTTCTTTTCTTTTTCTACAGGTTTTTATTTCTCCTAGGTCAGACCAAGTACCTATTCAGTCTCGTCCCCAGGCACCATCAACCTTCCCTTACCTTGCTTCCTTGGTCAGGGGCTAGGTTTCCCTGCAGATAGTCCCCCATGGTGTGGCCGAGGAAGGGCCGTTCCCCCAGAGACTCTCATCCAGAATCAGCCCAGATCAAAGTGGCAGGGTGGGTCACAGTTCCCCAGGCAAGGCTTTATGAAGCCCAGGTCCACCATTTTCCCTCCTATTTTCTCGCCTGGTACCTAGAGCTATGGTGACAGAGAGGATGCATGCACATGGAGGTGTGCATGTGTTCCAGAACTGCAGCTCTTTCCACCCTCCCTGACTTAAATCAGCATCCTGAGCATCAGCGCTTCCACCAGGCCTCCACCTGGTAGCAGCAAAGAGCCAGGACAACAAAACAACAGGTCACTTGATCCTATCCCAGCACTCCTCCCAACCCCACCGACCCCCAGTGACCTGAGGTGACTCAAGTTTGTTCCCGAACTTGGGTCACCAGCATGTCAAGAGGTGAGATGCTTTCAGCGCCATGGCCATCTGCAACATTGGTCCTGCCCATATCTACTTTTCTTCACTGCTGGTTCATGAACAAAGTTTTGCTTGCTGTCTTTTGATTGGGTGTCACCTGCAGCAGCAGGCAAACATAGCTGGATCTCTGACAAAAAAGACTCTGATGATGAAGAAGTAGCAATAGGGAAAAGGGATTCACCTCCTGCAATGGAAAAAGCACTTTTTGTACAAGTGATTTTTTTTTTCTTCTGAATTGCTGTCTGCCTTGTTCTTGCTAATGCTGGAAGCTTGTTTAACAGACCCACTTCCTCCTAGTGTGATATTGTTTAATGAGACTTAAAACTTAAGCACCTTCCTCAGTCCCCTTGGGGGGAAAAAGAAGGCAAGACTGAGTGTATGTCTCAAGGTGTGGCAACAACTGGCTAGCAAGACTACTAATTGAGACAGATCAACTGCCAGGGTGCGCCCCCTCCTTGAAAAAACACTTCACATATGACACAAGCCTATACAGGGTCTGGTACAGTTTATTTGTTATTGGGCTACACAAGAAAAATATTCCCATGCTGTTTCACAGTTAATGGGTAGTGACACGGTAGACAGGGGCTACGCAATGACCACAGACCTGCCCCTTCCTCAAAAAAGGCTTCACACGATGCAAACCTATGCCATACCTGGTATTTTTTACTGGGTTATAAAAGAAGAAAAAAACTAATGTTTGTACACATGCAACTGGCTATAAAAACTACAAGCTAGCGGCTCTTTGACTGCCAGAAGGATACGCCCTCTCTGCAAACAAGGCTTCACACATGACACAAGCCTGTCATAGGTCTGGTTGTGCATTTTAATTTTTTTCATTTGACTTTAAAATAAAAATATTTCTGCTTGCATTGGTTAAAGATTAGTGATAATGCAGAAAGGAGCTACTCAGTTGTCAAAGGCTTCCCCCCTCCCTCCAGAAGGCTTCATACACAATACAAGCCTATGCCACGTCCGGTATAATTTTTTCTGAGGTTACAAAAACCGAAAAAACTTCCTGCTTGCCCACAGGCAACTGGCTAGTGAAACTTTAAGCTAGAGGCTACTTGACTGCCAGAATGCTAAATCTCTCCCTCTCCACTAAAAAAAGTTTCACATATGATGCAAGCCTTTTGCAGTTTACGTTGCATTGCACAGCATCTTTGCTGTGGCAGTACAGGCTGAACAATGAAACAGTCCCTGCTAGACTCCTCCACTGATGTTACTCTTTATGCATTTACTGTTTATTCTGCCTGTATTACTCTATAATAACTGGTCAGCAATATTTCCCATTGTCTGACCGAGTTATAATTTGCCGTTATAACCCGCGGATTCCAATGGCAAACATGCGACACGTCAGTCAAACAAGAGCTGCATCCTGATTGGCTCTTTACTGTTCCTGGGTGGGCTTACTAATTATGGAAACATGGCGACTCCTCCATCCCACTTAGCGAGGAGCCACCACACTGAGAGTGCATGGATTTTTTTTTACTTTTAAAAATAGTTCTTTTCTCTCTTGTTGTGTCTGGCTGACCCCACCATTCAAAACCTGCACCGCACATTTTAAAACTGCACTGGAGAAAAACTCCACTGGGAATGCCTCAGACGTGCTTCAGAGGTAAGTGCCAACAGGAGGGGACAAATGAGAAAACCAAAATAAATAAAAAATGCTGGGGGAAAAAAACTAAAGCCAGCCTACCAGCGCAGCAGTTGGTTTTCCGCTTGCGACGCCAGTGACCTGGGTTCGGGAACGAGCCCGGGAGCTTGACAGCCGGCCGGGGCAGGAGACCTGAGCATCCCAAGGACAGGTCACCTTCTCCGGGGGGAGGGGGGATCCAGAGCTTGGCGCATGTCTGACCTCGGGTGGACCCGAGGTAAAACAAGCCCAAGCCAGCGAGAAGGGTGGCATGCTGGACATTGGTGCACAGTGCCTTGATGTCAGGGCACACAACATGCCAAGAAACATAGAAAAACACCCTCCAGTGCTCCCGGTAGATGGAGCACGACGGCCCCGATCCCCAGTGCCCCTATCCCTGGTGACAGCATCCCAACGAGAACAGGAAGGACCTCGATGTGTAAGGGGCCCCCACCTCGTACCCTCCCGGGGGGGGCATAACCAAGTCTACATAGGGGATGGACCATGCCAGGCACCAGGTAAGAGGACGGGGACTGATAAGGCCATATGTGTTTCTCCCGAAGAATGGGGGCGCTGCGGGTAGGGAGAGTATAAAGAGAAAAGTTAAAAAAAAAAAAACACAAAATGAAACACTGTCAGAAAGAGAGAAAGAGATGGTGTGTGTGTGAGAGAGAAACCAGTAAAATCAGTGTGGCAAAAAAATTGCTGAACAGCAATTACAAATAATAAAAGATCGGGAAGGCTGCTAAAACTCGAATTTAATGGTTGCCCAAGGGGTTTATGTAGCATCCCACACCTCGGGCAACCATTAAATTCTCATTAAGCACACTTCCCCATCCATTATTCTATATGTCACACTGTGTTTCTTTGTGCACTTCCTATGCTTGTACTGTCCTACGCAGGACCTCCTTGGAAATAAGCTGGCTCAATGGAGCTTTTCCTGGTAAAATAAATAAACTGAATTGAAATAAATTGAATCTATACACATGCACACGCACAACACACACACACACAACACACACACACTTTTACACTTTGTTTTAGTTCTTTTTCTGTAAACTTTATTTCCTTTTTCTTTTTTTTTGTAAACTTATTCTTGTTAAAAAAAAGATGTATTCTTTGCAGTTGTGCTGAGCTCTGTCAGAAAGTACTGTGCACTTGTGTGCACACCAACTGCACGACCTCTGCCATCTAGTTTAAGCTGTCAGCCCTCCTACCATACACCTACATGCAAAGTCTCTCTCATTTATGTTCTCTCTATTTTTTCTTTAGTTTTTACCATTAGTTCTTGTTCTTCCATCTTTTTCTTCTTGTTTTTTTTTTAATGCAGAGTGAGTGGTCCACACATAAGCACCAGCCCACTTGCCTCTGAGGCCAGAAGATCAGAAGGTTGTGGGTTCAAGCCCCACACTGGGAACTTGGGTTAAATCCCAATACTGACACTGTAGTGCATCATGAGGGAGGTGCTGCACTCTTGAGGTGCCGTCTTTCTGATGAGATGTTAAACTGAGGTCCCGTCTGCCTGTTCTCGTGGTTGTTCAGGTGGATGTTAAAGATCCCATGCACCTTTCGATAAGAGTAGGGGAATTTATTCAGTGCTCTGGCCAAATTTCCCACCATTCACTAATACTACCAACAGCTTCATCTGGTTCTGTAAGTCAGTTTGCATCTGTACACATATTCTCCTTCCGTCCCCCGTGTCAATCCTGGAAACGAGTCAGAGCTCAGTGTGTCTCTGTCGGTTGCCAACTTTCAAACAAATAAATAAATCCCCACCTCTGACCTCCACACAGGCAGTCTCCCAAATATCAGTTTTTTTTTTTCTTGCTCTAGTTAAATAACGTGTTCTTACTTCCTTTTGGTCTGTCCCCTTGTTCTGCCTGTCCCCAATTCCCCCACTCTTTCCCCTTCCCTGCTTTGGTCCTCCGTGCTGAACTGACCAAGCATGCTGGTGCTGCTGCGCAGCAGACCTCCCTCCTTCCCTTCCATTGGCTGTGGTGCAAATGGCACAGAGTTCAGAGCCAAGTGGCTATATGTGTACTCCAGTTTGCATAAATGGACGTATTTTATGCAGCATGCACTCCCCACTGGCACCCATTCACTTCTCCTCAGCCTCTCACATGACAAGCACGCAGACTGGAAGGCTGGGGAGGGAAAAAAAAGAAGCTCAGATCCAAGCCAGCCAGGTTCTGCTTGGGCCTCATAAAAACTGGTCCATCTGCATTTAGATACCACTAATCACTGATGATCACCTCCAAACCCCTTTCTTCATCGGTAAGACACATTTCTACATCCCTAGCTCATAGATTATTTTTGAGTTTCTTATGCATAACCTCACATTTTGTGGCATTAAACTTTAGCTGCACCAACTTTGACCATCTTTCCAGTTTGTTTACATTTTCTTTCAAATCCCTTATCCCCTCTTCTGAGTCCACCTTGCCACAGAGTCTGGTGTCACCTGCAAGAGAGACACTTAGTCATTCATCCCTGCACTGTATGTTGCAGATTAATACAATAAACAGGACAGTTCCTAGCACTGACCCCTGTGGCACCCCTCTACTGACATCGCTGATACCAGATGATTTCCCATTTACTACTGCCCTCTGGGTCCTCCCTCTCAGCCAACTCAGAATGTATATAGATAGGGTGGAGGCAGTCCAGAAGAGGGCAACTAAAATGATGCAGGAGTTGCATGAGAATCCCTAAGAAGAGAGACTGAGGGATCTTAACATGTAAACCCTTGAAGAGAGATGAGCAAGAGATGACATGATAGAGACCTACAAGTACCTCACAGGGGTGAAAAGGGTGTGTGGGGGGTCTTTTTCAAATGAAAAAGAGCACTGGGACCAGGAGGCATGTGACGAAGTTGAGGAGAAGTGTAAGAGAGACATGAGGAAATATTTCTTCACTGAGAGGGTAGTAGATGCCTGGAACAGACTGCCAACAGAACTGGTGAATGGGAAAACAGTGGGGGCTTTGAGCATGAGTGGGACAGACATGCAGGTGTATTAGAAAACAGGCAAGGAGGAGGGAAGACTGTGAAGTCCAGTTAGGATCTGCGGAGACAGACTAGGCAGCGAACATCTGGGCAGACTGGGCAGGCCAAGAAGTCTTTTTCTGCTGACAAATTCTGTGTTTCTGTTTAACTGTCCACCTATCTGTTGAGCTTGTCATGCACCCCAGGTCCGCTAGTTCATTTTGATAGTCTCCCATGCAGTGCTGGTTCGCTATAATCCACATACAGCACACTGGCTTTTTCACCTTTTTCCATTGCTTGAGTTACAAAGTCACAACTTCACCTCACAAACCTATGTTGGTGCTGCCCTGGAGCCCACTTGTCTCTAGACATTCTACAAGGGCATCCTTGAGGACGAGGTTACCAATAATTGAGGTTAACCAAACCATCTTATAATTTCCAGGGTCCTTTCTTCTCCATGATTTGCAGAGGGGGACTACGTCCAGCCTTCTCCAGTCTCTTGGGACTACTCCAGTCTCCAGTGAGTAATTAGACAAGAATGTCAGTAGTTTGGCCAGCTTGTTACTCAGTTTACACAATACTCTAGTATGCAATCTATCCAGTTCAGGGACGTATCCACTCTGTGTGCCTTGAGTCCCTTTCACACCCTTGATACTGATATTCGTCCCATGTCTAGTTTATGCTGTGTTCCTTCCCCAAGTTTAACCTTCCAGTCTGAAAGGGGGCCTGCTGCTTCAACCATAAAGACCAAGCAAAAGAGGTTTCAGTATCCCTAGTAGCCCCCCCCCAACTCAGTGCCCATTTTCATATTGTATGATAGTCCCCGGCAGTCTAGAGACCCCTTCCCTATCATGTGCCCATTTTCATCATTTAGTATTCTCTTTGGTAGTCTAGTAGACACTGCTCCCTGTCCTGCTAGTCAATTCCCACCCCCAATGGGTGGCAGTGGCCAGCATGGACCCACCTTTCACCTCTGTGGCCAGTCACCATCTGCGTCACACAAGTAGGGGTACGACTATACAATTCTGTGCAGTGACATAGTACTTGTGTAACATCTATTGAAAATTTGTTCATTGAACTTTCAATAGATGTAATGCAAGTACTGTATCACTACAGAGTTGTACTGCAATATCGGTACTTGCATGAGGCAGACCTTAGCCAGCCACGTAGGTGAGTTTGTGCCAGTCACAGCCATTGTGTTTGTGGGTTGGGAACGGACTAGCAGGATCCACCCAACTGCCAAGGAGGATCCTAAACTATGAAAACAAGCACTGGGGGGGGGGGCATGAGACTATCTGGGATGTTACAATCTAAAACTGCCTTGGGGGATTGAGTGAGGGAGGAGAGGGAGTCACTGCATGAGAAGTGCAGTGCGTGCCACAAAGGGCACTTTTTAATGCAAGTTGCATGATGATGATGATACATAGATACATAGACAGTGTCGGCAGATAAGGGCCTATGGCCCACCCATTCTGCCCATTTGAGCTTGCAAGTTCAGTTTGTTTTCCTAGAAGTCTGTTGCCCCTTACCCTTGACCTCCAGAATTCCTTTATGTCTATCCCATGCATTCATAAATCCTGTGATTGTTTCAGCCCCCACCACTTCCTCTGGCAGGGTGTTCCACTTGTCCACCAACCGTTCTGTGAAGAAATTCTTCCTCATGTTTCGTCCTCCCTCCAACTTCATCCCATGCCCTCTAGTCCTGGAACATCTTTTTCGCTTAAAAATAGTGTATTCCTGCACCCTGTTCCTCCCTGTAAGATACTTGTATGTCTCTATCATATCCCCTCTCTCCCTCCTCTCCTCTAGGGAGTACATGTTCAGTTCCTTCAACCTGTCTTCATAGGACTTGTGATGCAATCCATGCATCATCTTTGTTGCCCTCCTCTGAACCTTCTCTACCCTGTCTATGTCCTTACATAGGTGAGGTCTCCAGAACTGTACACTGTACTCCAGGTGGGGCCTCACTAGTGTCTTGTATAGCGGAATTATGACCTCCCTTTTCCTGCTAGTGATGCCCCTGCCTATACATCCCAGCATCCTATTTGCTTTACCTGCTGCCTTGTCACACTGTTTCCCTACCTTGAGGTCATCAGAGATGATAACTCCATCATCCCTGATGATGTCTCATTTTTATGCAAGCTGCATGGAAACTCCAGTTTGTGCCATTAAGTGCATTTTTTTCATGAGAGCAGAGTGAAAATCTATTATTTTCATACAAACTGTGTGGTTTTCTCTTTTTTTCCCCATTTTCATAACTGTAAGACTCTCACAAGTGAGTTTGGGAGCCACAAAAGCATGCTCAAAAGTGTTGAAAGCAGGGCCATTATTTTGTTATTCACAACAGCCTAATTTTTTTTTAATTATTTTTCTTTACTAAAAATAAATCTGAATAACCAAACCTTACACTGTACTCTTTCAGCCACAAAAGTTTCAGACTTAACTTCCAGTGCATTTTTATGTTTGCTTGCACGCATGTACAAGAAACATAGTGCCATCATCCGAGTTTTTAGAGGTGTGGCAGCCCTCTTCTAATTCAGGCAGTGTGTTTGCAGGCGCAGCCGCAGTTCTCCAATGCCTGCTCGAGCTGTCTATGACCAGTCCAAAATGCAGTGGCGTACAGTTGAAAGGGGGAGCTACGCTTCAGTGAGCAGCGATAAGATATCGCCTGCTCATGCGCAATCCCCCTGCACACACACACACACACACACACGCGCACGCGCGCATGCATACAGCTGCACCCCACCACACACACTGTGTAGTGACGGGGGTGCCCAATCTCATCGGCTGTGCTCGCCCCCACCAAAAACAGAGTTCTATATGCCATGCTGGTGCCCACCCCAGCGTGGCTACACATCAGTATAGCCGACGGGGAACCCAATCTCCGGCCAGCTCCACTGGTTCTCGCCCCCAGAGTACAGGGTGCCATGCTGGCAGCCCATCCCAGCATGGCAACACATGCTATCGCTGACAGGCACCCAATCCCCGGCCGGCTCCACGCCACCCCACCAGCCATCCTTGTGCCATGCTGGGAGCCCACCCCAGCGTGGCAACGTCCGCATCATCCTCATTTAAAAAAAAATACCTGAAACTCAAAAGCGGTCCTCGGTGTCTCTGTCCCCACCGCGCCCACCACAGGCACCCTGCCTCCCCACCCCCTCACCCACTGCCTCCGGACTCTGGGCGCGACGATCTTGATTGGACGGGCCACGTCTCACATTCTTCAAAGCCGACCGCGAACTGAGGAAATGCCGGTAAGCTGTATAATGGGATAGAGAGGGGGTTTTCAACTTTGCTGCATATCTCAGGCATTTTTTGGAATTTTTGCACCAAATTTTCAACATGGGGTTTTTGGGACCCCTTCTTATGAATGATCTCACTGTCATGGCATTAATCTGCCCCGAAGGGTGATTTCACAGTCACTGCACGAAATCACCTTTCAGGAACGAATAATGAAACGACACTGCCACTGTTCATAAGGTGGGCTCAAAAGCCTATGTTGAAATTTGGTGGAAAATTTAAAATGACTATTTACGTAGCGTGTATGCAGTTCTCTACGCACGCCATAAGTTCGCGAATTTTCAATATTTTCACTCCAGATTTTCAACATTGCCATTTTACCACACCTCCTTATGAGCAGTACAGCTGACATTTTCACATCTTGCCCAATATGTGTTTCACCTGAGTAGCGCACAATGCAGTCGGTGTCGAAATCAATGTATGGGACACATTAAGAAAATCACAGTGACACTGTTAATGAGCAGAGGTCTTAAAATGGCTATGTTGAAAATTTGGTGAAGCAATTCCTAACAAGCATTTGTCAATGCCGAGCGTTAGCTTGCAGGTATTTGCAGTGGTATTTGGCACTTGGACATGGCTTAAAAAAATCAGTGACAAAGAAGTACAAGCATTTGTCAATGCCGAATGTTGCTTGCTTCTATGTGCTGTTTAGGTATTTGGAAGTCATTGGAGTACAAATATTGAAAATTCACGAGCTTACGAGCGTGCGTAGGAACTGCGCAATGCACGCTTGTAAAACAGTCATTTTTAGGAATTTTTTCACCACATTTTCAACATAGCCATTTTAAGACCTCTGCTCATGAACAGTGTCACTGTGATTTTCTTAATGTGTCCCATACATTGATTTCGCACACCGACTGCGCCATTGTGCGCTACATGGGCGGAAACACGTTTTGGGCAGGATGTGAAAAATTACAGCTGGACTGCTCATTAGGAGGTGTGGTAAAATGGCAATGTTGAAAATCTGGAGTGAAAATATTGAAAATTCACAAACTTACGAGCGTGCATAGGAACTGCGCGACGCACACTCGTAAAACAGTCAATTTTAGGAATTTTTTCACCAAATTTTCAACACAGCCATTTTAAGACCTCTGCTCATGAACAGTGTCACTGTGATTTTCTTAATGTGTCCCATACATTGAGTTAGCACACCGACTGCGCCATTGTGTGCTACATGGGCAGAAACACATTTTGGGCAGGATGTGAAAAATGACAGCTGTACTGCTCATAAGGAGGTGTGGTAAAATGGCAATGTTGAAAATCTGGAGTGAAAATATTGAAAATTCACAAACTTACGAGCCTGCGTAGGAACACTGCATGCTGCACGTAAAACAGTAATTTTGGAATTTTTGCACCAAATTTCAGCGTGGGGTTTTGGGACCCCTTCTCATGAATGATGTCACTGTCATGGCGTTATTCAGGCCTGAAGGGTGATTTGGCGCAGTGACTGTGCAGTGACTGCGAAATCACCCGCCGGGCTAAACTCTTGCAATGACAGTGATATCACTCATGAAGGCATCCAAAATCCCATGTTGAAAATTTGGTGCAAAACTCAAAAATGCCTGAAATATGCAATAAAGTTGAAAACCCTATCTAGCCCATTATACAGCTTACCGGCATTTCCTCGTTCGCGGTCAGCTTTGAAAAGTGCAGGCGTGTCCCGGTCCACGATGATCATCACGCCGAGCGGAGGAAAGTATGGGGTGAGGGGTGTGAGGAGGCAGGAGTGCGCAGTGGGTGGGTGCGGATTGTGGGAGGGGGCTGGGAGAAGTGCCGTGGGACTGTTTTTAATTTACAGGTTTTCACCAAAAAAGACAGCGTGGGGCGTTTGCCACGCTGGGGTAGGCTCCCAGCGTGGCAGAAGGATGGCTGGGGGCCATGGAGCCGATGGGATTGGGCACCCCGTCGGCAGACGACAGGGACATTTGCCATGCTGGGGTGGGCTCCCAGCGTGGCAGCAAAATGAGGGTGAGCGGTGCTGTGTATGACTGCGGTGGTTTTCTTTGAAGAAAGACCACCGCTGTCTCCCACAACACAGCATCCGATGTCTGGAGGACAGCCATGCCTGCTCAATGGAGCAGGGATTGCAGAGGAGGGCTCACCTCCAAAGTGTCCCATTCTCCCAAGACGTTCCTTGTGCATGCGCACAAGCGAACGTAAAAATGATTGTTTTACGAGCATGTGTTGCGCAGTTCCTACGCACGCTCGTAAGTTTGCGAATTTTCAATATTTTCACTCCAGATTTTCAACAGTGCCATTTTATTACACTTCCTTATGAGCAGTGCAGCTGTCATTTTTCACATCTTACCCAAACCGTGTTTCCACCCATGTAGCGCACAATGGCGCAGCCGGTGTGTGAAATCAATGTATGGGACACATTAAGAAAACCACAATGACACTGTCATGAGCAGAGGTCTTAAAATGGTTATGTTGAAAATTTGGTGAAAAAATTCCTAAAAATGACTGTTTTACGAGCGTGCGTTGTGCAGTTCCTACGCTCGCTCGTAAGTTTGCGAATTTTCAATATTTTCACTCCAGATTTTCAACATTGCCATTTTATTACACTTCCTTATGAGTAGTGCAGCTGTCATTTTTCACATCTTGCCCAAAATGTGTTTCCACCCATGTAGCGCACATTGGCGCAGTCTGTGTGTGAAATCAATGTATGGGACACATTAAGAAAACCATAGTGACACTGTTCATGAGCAGAGGTCTTAAAATGGCTATGTTGAAAATTAGTGAAAAATTATAGAAATGACTGTTTCTGAGGCGTGTGATTGCGCAGTTCCCTCGCATACTAAAGTAAGTTCGCAATTTTCTATATTTTCACTCCAGATTTTCCACATTGCCATTGTATTACACTTCCTTATGAACAGTACAGCTGCCATTTTTCACGTTGCCCAAAATGTGTTTCTGCACATGTAGCGCACAATGGTGCAGTCTGTGCGAAAGCAATGTTTGGGACAGATTAAGAAAATCACAGTTACACTGTTCATGAGCAGAGGTCTTAAAATGGCTATGTTGAAAATTTGGTGACAAAAGTCCATAAAATGACTGTGTTACGAGTGAGCATTACGTAGTTTCCACGCACCATAGTAAGTTCATGACTTTGTAATATTTTCAGTCCAGACTTTCACCAGTGGTATTTTTCCACACTTCCTTATGAACAGTACAGCTGGCATTTTTCACAACATGGCCGAAATGTGTTTTCACATGATCAGTGCAGAGATGAGTGGTTGCTGTGGGAAATCATTGTTCGGGACAGATAAAGAAAATCACAGTGACACTGTTCATGATCGGAGGTCCCAAAATGCCTGTGTTGACAATCTGCTGTAAAAAATCCCCAAACTAATTACATTACGGGTGTACGTTGCACAGTTTCTATGCACGCTCGTGACTTCACCAGTTTTTTTAATATTTTTACTGCAGATTTGAAACATTGCCATTTTTTACACCTCCCCATGAACAGTATAGCTGTCATTTTTCACATCCTGTTCGGAATGTGTTTTTGTACCTGTGGTGCTAAATGTAGTAGTCACTGTGCATAAGCAGCTTTCGGCTAACAAACTGATATTGCCACTGTTCATGAGGTGGGGGTCACAAAAAAAAAATGTTCAAAATTTGGAGTGAAAATACCAACGAATGCCTGAGGTGTTAGGGTTTCCAACCATAACACCCCACCCTGTAGAGAATGACAGGCATTAGGGGTATGACTTGGGATTCTTGCCTGTAAAGTTCATACCATTCCACACCCTGCAGCCAGTGAGAGGCATCGAAGTATGCCTTGGACTCTTCGGCCCCAAAGTTCACCCCATTCTCCTATACCGCACCCATCTCACTGTATTTCCTGGTGGAATGGGGTGCGCATAAGGGCCAAAGACCCCAAGGCACACCGTGACACTTGTCAGTGTCTGCAGGGTAGGGTGTGGTGAAATGGCGTGGCCGTTATGCCTGACGACCCAAAGGCACACCCCAATGCCTGTCACTCTCTGCAGGGTGGTGGTGGGGTTGGCTTCAGTTCAATACTTCACTGCCATTTCTGTTATGCAGCTCTGTAACTTCTATATTACCAATGCCAATGCCAGCAAGCAAACATTCGGCATTGACAAATGCTTGTTTTGTTTTTGATGTGCAAAGTTGTCTCTTGTTTCTACAACTTACGCGATTGCAAAGGCTTGCAAAAGCGTTAAGTTTTATCTCACAAAAGTGGGTTTCTACTTACAAAAGATAACATTCTATATGTAGGTTTCACAAAAATCCAGTTCAGTAATATTGGTGAAAAAATTAATTGTGCATGTGCAAAAACAACATTTTATAATTTAGAAACTACAGATTTATCAGTAAATCCACCTATTAAAGAATCATCCTTGGGTCAAACTCTAATGAACTGAAAGTTTCATGTCCCCCCCTTCACCTGACTATCTACTTTCTACTCTGTGGTCCTCCCAAGTCCATTACCTGCCATCTCTGGGGCTTACCTGTTGGACCCTTTTCTTCCTCCACAGCTTATTCCCTGCTGCGTGGCCATCAAGAGTACCCCAAGCCCCTTTCAGATGCCTCACTCGGTCTGGAGAGTTCTGTCCCCAGTAGGCAATGTGGGGTCTGCAGGGAACCATGAATGCCACCCTGCCACAGCCAGTGCCCTTTCCTACATTTTCACCCTCACCTTGGGATGCACCACGAAATGATCATATGACGTGTAGACGCTGAGCATTCTTATGTCTTCTGTTGGAAAGCATCCCCTCCCAATCTGCTGCTCCTACCCACAATGTCACCTATCGTCACCTAGGTGGTGATGCTGTGGTGAAGATCACTACCCTCCCTCCCCCAGAGGAGGAAAGTCTTCTCTGGGATGCTCATCCCCCCCCCCCCTTACCCATGCTGGGACACAACAATTTATTTCTTTATTTATTTTTTTGAAATGGTACATTTTCCCCATCCTACTGCCTGTCAGCCCCGACCCTTCAGGGCATCCAAGGGGTCATCCTCCTACCACCCGCTCACCAACACTTACCTCCCAGTCCCCCATGTAGCTTCAGCTTGCCCCCCAAGCAGGGACAAGGTGGGGCAGACCCTCATAATTCTTCCTTTCGTCGGGTCCGGAGGTAGTCGGTGAGCAGGGGTAAATTGAAGGCATGCCCCGGGAAGCCCGTCATCCCGGAGCCAACAGGTGTTTTTCTGCTTTTCCTCCCCCACGCAGAGTTAGCTCCTGACATCAAGGCACTAGACGCCAACGTCTACTGCATGCCTGGGCCACCCACCTCCCTTCTGTTGGGAGCTTGCCATTCTCTGAGCCTCCACCCGGAGTCGTACAAGTGCAGTGGGCATCGACCCTCTCACCCGGCCCTCCCCTGGAGATGGCGAGCTGTCGTGGGACGCTCAAGCCGTACTCCCCCCAGCCGACCCACCAGTGACCTGAGTCCACTCCCAAACCCGGGTCGCCGGCATGGAGCGAGGTGTGGCGTCCAGCGCCTCAACTCTCAGTGCCACCGGACCAGCCTTAACAATTTAGTTTTACTTCAAAACCCAGGTCACTGGTGTCATGAGAGATAACACTACTGCTGTGCCGATGAGCTGGCTAGATTTTCATGTTTTAACTCACAGCCATTGTTTTGTTAGCAGTGAGCAAAAACATATATTTTATGCATGTTTAACCTTCTAGAACATTTGAACCACCATTACCTAAAGTACAGGATACAGAGATCCTGGCACTGATTTGACCATGCCAAATTTCCAGCTATTCTGTCTAGGGATTATTACATAACCAAGGAATACAAATCAGGGCTTAACACAGAAGTGCCCACTAACCCCTAACTACAGAGGTGCGACCACACTATTGTAGTTAGGGTTGGGTTGGCATTTTAATGTTACATTATGATTTTCAACTGCTTATCTCTCAGCTGTTTCATGACAGAATTTCGCAATATGTTCAAAAGCATGTATTCTTGGCAAAGAATCTATTGATCTGCCAATTCTGGATAAACATGGTTCTGTACTTTTTTTCCTATTTTGTTGTTTGTTTGTCTTTGCTAGAATGTGACAAATGACATGATAATATCTACATTAACTCAGATAAGGCTTCTTTGCACACCACATCCTCTAACATACATACAACACACAGTGGCATATAAATTAACCTTATCTGAGCAAGGCAGAAAACACTGAAGGTGTTTTTACTGTTTACTCTTCTGACTGGCAAGTGGGAGCCTATTCCCAGTGCTGGTAGTATGACCTTCACTGTATCCCTCTCCCTCCCACCTCAACCCCCAAGGCATTTTGCTGATAATTTCATTCCTTTTATTTACCAGCAGTTAAGAGCCATTGCTGCTGCTGCTGATAAAGTCACCACTGCAGCATCTTTCTTTCTTCTTCCCTATGTCCAAGCCAGAAAAATAAATGACATCATTCCACCCCACCATCCTACTTCACCCACCACCTCCCTACTCACCCTCAAACAAGGGACACATTGCATTGCTTAGCAAGTGACCAATTCAGAAAAACTCAGGACACCAAAGACTCCCCATTACACCACCACCAAAAACTGGCATGCACAAAGGGAAGTGTGGAGCGTCCACGCAGGGACAAAAAATGCCTGCAGTGTTCTGCTTCCCACTACTGCAGCAAACAAAAATGATTATATTTAAGTGACCTTGCAGCACTCCATTCCCGTTCACACTAATCTACTGGAAATGGATTAGTAGCTTTGAACTTGTACCACTCAACGTGATGTAGAAAAAGAAAGTGTAAACGCACCTTATATGAGGAAACTCCTCGCCCACATCACTCCCAGCTGAGAAGTGGTGCTGGTGATATGGATGGAAGAGAGCTTCTGGGGGACAGGCAATATAGCATAGGTAGAAAACAGGTTAAAATTAAAATATAGTATACGATTAGGGCTTATTGTGGATAAAAAGTGATGGCTTTCCAAAAGCTGTTGTAGGACAGTTCAAAGGTCAAGAAAAGTTGTTGTAGTATCATTCTGACATCACAACGATACTACAACAACTTCTCTCCCTTGAGCTGTTACCTGATTGGCTAAAGCAGCTCAGTGTTCAAAAAAACAAACGGGGTAAAATGGCGGCACTGCTTAGCGAGCGGAGGGGCAAGCTTTTCATTAAGATAGTTTGGACACAAACTGCCATTGTTGGCTCCATGTGTTTGCCATTTTTCTTCTTTCTTTTTTTAAATAACCGGCACTTTAAATATCGGGTGGTGAGTGGAACCGTAGCAAGGACCATAAGCAGAACAGGACTGCAGCGACGACGGGGAGCAAGCAGGCGTGTGAACACAAGGCACGAAACCTTGTATTTAAATTAAACTTTAGACATTTCTGGGAACCATATACTATATGAAATAGTATATGGGTGACCAAACACAACAAGATCATTATCTGGCCCTATTACTGCACAGAGACGGCTTGTTAAACAAGATATAGCCAGAGCCGATAGAGTTGTGAAGAGCTGCCAAGTGACCAAAGTTTCACGTGTGCATAGAAATTATTCAATGCCCAAGTGTAACTTGGCCATTATTTTCAACATGGCCTTTTTGGGACCCCTCCTCATGAAGAGTGCCAGTGTCATTTTGTTCACTTGTCCCAAAAGGTGATTTTGCAGAGCAAATGCACTATTCTGTGCCAGAGGTGCAAAAACTTGTTTGGGGCAGGATGTGGAAAATGACAGCTGTACTGTTTTGAAGGAGGTGTGCAAAATGGCAATGCTGAACATGTGGAGTGAAAATATTAAAAAGAGGTGAAACCCAGAATTTCCTGCATTACTTTAACTGTAAATCCGGATCCCTGTAATCAGAATTTACCTTTAGGGGTAAAACCCTACCTGGTAAATAGCTAGTTTACCAAAACATTTGCAGCCACTTTGACTGTGTTGCTCTGTTTTGGGATAGCTTTAAACTATTTGGAAAAATAGGTTGGTGATCACTAGTGCAAACTAGTTGTTCTTAGTGGTTGGCATAGGGCCAGTGTAGTCAAACTGGATATTGTTCCAGGGGCCTTTTGCCTCTAGGGTAACAATGCATTTATCCTAGCTGGTATAGGATTGTAATATATGGATCATCAAAATAATAGTACTAAAAACGATTCAGAAAAATCCTTGTAATTCATACCACAGAACACTCCACTCCCAATAATACCACACTTCACTGCCAATAATACTATCGTTGCAAGGAACGACAGTATTATCACCAAAATGCCACAGCGCATGTGCAACTCTGCCTGACAACAAACCCAGCTGCCATGGAGTCACATCCCTTCCTGCATTCCAGCAGTGACAGCGAGCATCCCCATTGGTAGCTTTTCTGTGAGACTGGGCTGAAGAAACTAAAAAACATGGCAGCGGTTTCCTCTCGCTTAGTGAGAGAAATTCGTGAACTTCATTTTTTTATTTTGAAACAGTTTCATGGACTATCTGGCTGATCCTACATTCACAGAATGATGGAAAAAAGTAAAGGTAGGACTGCCTAATAAATAGAAGCAAACATGTTTTGGAAACGAGTGAGACAGAGTCTTTAGTGTTATCTGCGGCTGAGAAACAGCTTGTCTTTAGTGCAGCGGGTGGCCATCCCGTTTCATGCAATGCACATAAAAAAGTCATGTTTTTTACAATTCCATGCATATATTACAAAAAATAACAGATAAATGATTACATATTACAAGGCAGTCAGACCATCTCAAGGTTTGGGGGACTTTGGGAACCTCTCGAGCTTCGCTCTCGAGGTTCAAAGTCCCCCAAATCTCTCAATGGTCTAACTACCTTGTAACACATAGTCATCTATCTATTATTCTATTTGTTCTGTTCACAAATCAGACAGTTACTAATGTAGTGTTCTACATCATAGAAACATTGAAACATCATTTCTCATGTGGGGACACAAGACAGAGGATTTCAGTCTGTCTAGGCTTTTTATTGACTCACTGGTGTACACCAGTTGGAGTACTATGTATTTGGTATAGCATATAAAATCTACTCTCAGGTGTTCAGGAATTACCCGTAACTTTTCATGAGTGTTACAGTAGTGATGTTCCAAATGAGTAGGTCATCACTGGATAGGTGAATGTCATTTTCACTTTCTTATAAGAGCTATTTCTGGAAGTTATCCCTCAGTTCCTTTATTAAGGAACCTATACACTGCCCTCAAATAAGGGTCCTTCTTACAGAGCATAAAGAATACACATCACATACAACATGCTCGAACCTTATAAACATACAGTATTTAAACTGGTTAGAGTTGTGACATACACAAACAAGTCACTGTATTTCTCAGAGGTAATATCAGAGAATTGGAACAGAAGTTTGTCTTCTGCCAAAGAAATTCAGTTTAGAGAGAAACAGTACCAATTAGAAACTGTAATAAAAACATTGTATCTGCAGTGCTTTCTGTAATTATCTCAAGGACATTTCTTGAAGCAGCCAGAACTTAACTGTCTTATGGAGTGCTGGTATCATTTTACATAAGGAACAATCTTTTTATTCCTTTCTTAACACAATCTGTGTCTTTCTCAAGGACTTCCTAGCTCTCTAAGCCATTCACAAATATTTGTGGTAATTAGGAGAGTCCTCATGTCCTTGATTTTCATTTTATTTGCCAGCCATGTTTTAACATTGCCTGAAAATCGTACATGTACGATGATGCAATTACTAGCCATGCACACTCTGTCATCACCAGGATGTACAATAAGAATTCCAAACCCTGCTATCTGACCCTCTTTGGTATGTGTGGCTGTGTCATCAGTCAAAACATGACACAGTGGTGTCTTTTAACACTTTCTGAGGTTCTGTCAGAAAGGGCACTGGGACAGGTAGGTTGGGGGGTTGAAGTGAACAATCATGGGTCTCTCCTGCAAACTGTAGGCCATGGGCCAACAAGGATGAAGTTTTGATAGGAAGGACAGTGATGTCATGATCCTGTACAATAAGAGACCAGTGTGCAAGTCTGGCATTGGATACGGAGTCATCTTTTACTCTGTCTGACAACAGAAAGTTAGTTGGCAAATGATTGGAATGCAGCACAATGGGTGCACATCCAGTGATGTACATAAAGTATCTCACTGCCCAGTATGTAGCCAAAAGGTTCCTTTCACAAAGGTTGTATTTCAGCTCCACTGGGGCAAGCATCTGAGATGCATAAGCAATGGTTCTGATATGTCCATTGTATGTTTGGGCTAAAACTGCTGAGATTGCTATATCTGATGTGGCAGTTTCAAAATAATGCCCTAAAACTGTGTTAGGATTAACCAATGCTGGGGCCATGGTTCATGATCCCAAACGAAAAGACAATGATATCAGCATTAGGAGACCTTGTACCTTCTTACCTGTAGTGCCTGCCACTGCAGTCACAGTATGGGATGATCCAGTTGTCACTGATGGAGGGGGTTCTGCATCATGTGCAGGGAGTGTTGGCACTGTCAAGGGTGCCTGCACAGTGGAGAAAAGTGGTGTGCAAGTTGCACGTAGTTCTCCAGCTATGGATTGTGGTTCAGTAGCCATCAGGGGTGGAGAAAGTAGTGCTGAGACAGTTGTCAGCTTAGGTTCAGAAATCAAACCTGTAACCCTCCCCCCCCCAACCTGGCCTGTGATGCTGAAAATATCACAGCCACGGGGCTTTCAGAATCAGGGTTGTCCCCCCCCATCAAATGTAAAGTGAGTTTCTCCACAGGAATGTTGCTGGATGGTAGCAACATTGTTTTTAATGTTGCAGTTTAAGGTATTAATGCACTGCATAGGAAAAGCAGTATGTTCAGTCTTCTCAGGCAAAGCTGATGTTAAATTGCATAGGAAATAAAAACATTTCATGTAATTAACTTCATTGTGTTCTTTTTCCAAGGCCGTGCTAATAAAGCAAACATTAACAGCATCAGCTGTTTCTGTAGCATCACATGCTGACTTCATAACAGATTGCGTATCAGCCTTTTTCAAAAATATGTCAACATCATTTTTAATGAGAATCTTCTGTCCCTCAGAAGCTCTAGTGTTACTGATAACATTATTAATCAAGCCAGAAAACTCTGGTATGTTTTGTTTGGTTATGGCAGCAATCACAGGTCCCTGTGACTGCAGGATCAAACCTCCGTGAGATGGTGGTCTGCCATTTTGTATTACCTCATAGGCATCATGGGTTACTGTGTCATGACCATCATCACATGACCATGAAGCGGCCATCTTGGGTATGGTATGGAGATGCAACCTGATCACATGTGTGTCCACCATTTTGAGACTCTGACAATTCTCCATTTTGTGAATCACAGGAAAACAAGTGGCTAGTCTTTGCTGTAGTCCACCCCACAGCATACTGTGAGTGTTCAAAATCAAACTCTTCAACATCAGAAAAGGCAAGGTCTTGGGGCATTAAGTTAGTATGCCCTGCCAATACCTCTGGCTGACGGCACAAGTTCACCATTTCTGACTTCTTCTCCTACATTCTAACTCAGATACATGAGTTAGCATGCTATTAAGTGCTTTGTTTTCAGATTTCAAGACATTCCCATCTTGTAAAACATGCTTATTATTGACAGAAGCCGTATCATAGCTTATATTGAAAACCTTCATTTCAAGTCTGCTGTAATTAAAACATACTGAATCATGCAGTACCATCAAGGTCCAGTGTTGAAATACCAGCTTGTTAACTTTTTCATTAATTACTTCAGACTTATCATCTCTAAGTTCCTTGTTTTCAAAACGTAAGGAATCAGTGTTACACACCAGAACACCATTTGTTTGAAAAACATTTTATTTTAAGTTTTGCCTTTTGAGTGTTATCTTTTAAGGCATGCAGGTCGTGGCTGCTTCTCTCATTAAATAGAGACTCATTTTCTAGATGGACAGATTGTAGCTCAGACAGTAGTCCAGCTATTTTTTCTGTATGAGAAGCCCTTTTCAGACTAATCTCCTGCTTGTAAGCAGAATTCTCCATTTTGCAAGCATCATACTCATATTCCAAAACAGATATCTTATTTAGAACAGTATCAAAACAATTAAACAACGTTGCAATTAATAATCCTTCAGGATCATTGGTACCATGTTTCAATTTCCCATAATGGGCGATGAAATCCATTAAAGGACTATTATTGGATTTTGCTACTTTAGCAAAATTAAGCCAACTACTGTTAGCAGTTTGGCTTGTTAAGGCATCCAGCCTCAACTCAGTACTGATATATTTAGACATGTCTTAAGATAAGAAACCCTTAGCTGTCTGTGGATCAAAAACTTTGTTTGCAACCGAAGTTCATGAAAGCACACTAACAGCCTTTGGCGTATGTGGACACCTAGATGAATATATGCCCAGTAGGATCTGAATCCACAAGAAAGCTGTCTATATGTCTGTATATTCTGATCCCTTTATAGCTGTGATCCCACAGAGAAAGCATAGGAAAAAAAAAATGAAACAACACACTACATAGAAATTGAACATCTGCCAAGAGATTGTTTTGTCTGCACTGTGGAACACACAATTGACCGAAAAATTAAACATTAAGACACTTTCAGTAGCTTATTACTGGGGATTGTATCACCCAGTGTTTTGATTTACAGAGGAAATTAAAATGAAACTTGACAAAAACATCCAGACTCCATTTCGCGGTCACTATTATGTTGTCTAAACACTCTTGGTGTGTAGGGTAAACAATAAAAATAATAATAATACAGATTCTTGTGTCTTGGAGTCTGCCAAGAAACATTCGTAAACAAGCAAGGAGTACTAATAAAGTTTATTATGCTACTTACGTCAAGCATGTGACAGAGAAAATCACAAGGGAGATGGATTTCTCACCATTCCTGAAGAATGTACATAATCTCCAGAATTGTTAATCTTAGGTTCTGTAAGATCTTGTTCTATCTCTCCCTCCCTGCGCTCCAGCTCTCTGCCCTTCTAGAGAAGTTACAGTAGCGTCTCGAAAGAGCTACAATGGGTTGTGGACAGCTAAATACTACAGATAACAGCATAGCAACAGAGATTACAACATAGTTACAGATATGAGAAGCAATATGTATTGGTCCTAAGTCATTCTCCATTGGAGAATGACTTAGGAGACAGAATTACTAATGAGTATCATATGAGACAGAATATGCTTCCATTAGCATTATAGCTCAGACAAAAGAAATGCTGACAGTTTAAAACTACATGCACATTTCTTACCTACGTACAATATAAAATATTAGACAACAATGCTACAGTACCATGCATACCATCCAGATTCAGGAGAAAACTTGTTTCCTTTAAGTCAAGCAGCCCCAGGACTGGGGTACTGCTAGCTGCACTGCATCATGCTATAGTACCATGGATGCCACCCAGGTTCAGGAAAGAGCTTGGTTCTGCTACGGTCATGCACCCCTAGGACTGGGGTGCTGCCAGCAGCAGTGCATCATGCTATCATACCATGCATGCCACCCAGGTTCAGGAGAGAGCTTGTGCCTGCTACAGTCATGCATCCCCAGAACTGGGGTACTGCCAGCAGCACTGCATCATGCTATAGTACCATGGATGCCACCCAGGTTCCGGAAAGAGCATGGTTCTGCTACAGTCATGCACCCCTAGGACTGGGGTGCTGCCAGCAGCAGTGCATCATGCTACAGTACCATGCATGTCACCCAGGTTCAGGAGAGAGCTTTGTTCTGCTACAATCATGCAGCCCCAGGACTGGGATACTGCCAGAAGTGCATCAGGCTATCATACCATGCATGCCACCCAGGTTCAGGACAGAGCTTGGTTCTGCTACAGTCAGGCAGCCCCAGAACGGGGTACTGCCAGAAGACGTGCATCATGCTATCATACCATGCATGCCACCCAGATTCAGGAGAGAGCTTGGTTCTGCTACAGTCATGCAGCCCCAGGACTGGGGTACTGCCAGCAGAAGTGCATCATGCTACAGCACCTCACATACCATCCAGATTCAGGACAGAGCTTGATTTCCCCTACACCAATGCAGACCCAGGAAGAAAGTGCTGTCAGCAGCAGCACTTCCTGACCAGAGGTGGGAAGGCACTCTAGTTCCACTCCCATGGTGAGTCAAGGAGGTGGTTCTCTACCTCATCTCCTTCCCCGGGAGTTGCTATAACTTTGAGTGAGTGTGTCTTGAAGCTGGAGAGTGGTGCAAGAAGGGTGCAAGATGTTAAGTTAATAGAGCCACCGCAGGGTTTCTCTTATGATATGAGAGACTCTCAGCGTGAGGTGAGGACATTTCCAGTTGCTTGCTAGTCACAGGGGTGATCCCTAGGGACTGCAGGACAGTGAATGTGTTTCTGCTACACATGAGTGACAAGAGTGGTGAGCCAGGGAACTATAGACTAGTCAACTTGACATCTATGGTGGCACAAATTATGGTTTCTCCGCTGATGGAGGATATGGTGGACTTACTAGAAGGACTGCAGGACTGAAAATAGCATGGGATCACAAGGGAAAGGTCTTACTAGGTGAATCTGACCGAGTTTTTCTAGGTAACCACAGCAGCAGACAAGGTGCAGGCAATGGATATAGTGAACCTAGATGTCAGCAAGGCCTTTGACTTAGTGCTCTACAAGAGTCTGGTCAAAAAGATTGGGGACCTTGGGGAAGTGGAAAAAATGGAAAATTTGGTAGAGAGATAGTTAAGGGATAGATCACAGAGGGTCATAGTCAATGGGAAGTTTTCAGAGGTGAGGGATGTGACAAGCAGGGTACCTCAGGAGTTGATACCAGGAGTGGTTCTCTTCAATATATTCATCTGTGGCATGGGTGTGGGTATCAAGGGTAAGCTCTGCCTCTTCACGGATGACACAAAGATCTGTGCAAGTGTAGCATGGAGGAAGGGAAAAGGAAACTAAAGGAGGATTTGGGCAGGTGGAAGAGCTAGCCAAACAGCTGATAGCTGAACTTCAATGCTAAAAAATACAAAGTAATGAAGTTCCCATTGTACTGTTAAGGAGACACTGTCAACCCCATCAGGCCTCAAAATGTCTCTAGTTTAAAGAACACATGTCATGATTGCTCACATTCTGTAGATGTTACAGACATAGCTGGTAGTTTAATTTTGGTTTCTTATTTTCCTTCTAAAAGTGAAAAATAGCATGCTCACCATACTGGTGTTACCGTGCAAAAATGTGTTTGTTTACAATCCTTGATCAACTCCCACTGCATCTTTTCTGGACTTAGGAACACCCCCAACACAGTCTAGCCACTCATTGTGGAGTGGGAGGAGAGAAAACTATGGCATCATGAGTGACTGCACTGTTTAGGGGTGGTTCTAATGTTCAGGGACTAGGCAATAAGAGTAGATTAAGGATTTGAAACAAAACAAGGTTGGGTATAAATATACCATTAACATGCGTTTCTGTTCTACTAGGAAAGAAAGCAAATAAAACAACCATCAACATAAATGAATTTGAGAGACAGTAAGCAATGGTAAAATGTGGGATTTCAACTAGAAATAATATAGAGAATAGTGCAGAGGCGACTGTGTTATGAAGTTTTTTTACGCACCCGAGATGTGTGATGATCCATAACAGGTCATCACACAGGCGGTGCGTGAAACCGCTAATGGCTGGACACAGTTGTCTATGTTTCATTTTCGTAATTACTGGTGCAAGGAGTGTAAGGTAAAAAACCCAAAGCAGTTCTCTTATGATTGTTACTGCCCTTTGCTTAGTCCCTGTGCCCCCCACACACACACACACTCCCTCCTTTCTCTCTCTCAGTACAGACACTCCTTTGTTTTCTTTATTTGTTTGATTGTTTCCTTTTGGACACTCACAGTCTGGACCTCTCTTCTTTTTGACACACTCAGTGTGGAAGCGCTAAGCCAGCGATTACCCCTTCCCGATTCCCAATCGGAGTTGGTGTCTCTTGAAGCTGACAATCAACCAAGAAGTGACATCACCAAGTTGTAAAGGCAGTATCAATCTGATAAATATTGAAAAAAAATGTAAATAAATAAATAATTGAAAAAGTAAATAAATGAGCAGTGTGACTCCTCGGTAAACCACAAACGGAGGTAATGGAACTGCCAGGTTTCTGGATCTGTTTAGCCCACTCACGTGCAGAATAATAGCCAATGTAGTAGCGTGCTACAAGGAACAGAAGCGAGAGTGAAACAAAAAGTTTTGAGAATGCCATAATAACTGGTTTCCCAGTTATTATGGCATTTGAAAGAGGCTTGTTAACTGTGTGATAAAGGGTGTCACCAGTAATTATATAGCGAATAATGGATGAGGCATTGTACATTATGGGCCCTATTTTCAAAAGGTTATGAACATACATACGAACATATGAAATTTGCCAGCAGATAAAGGCCTAGAGGTCTATCAAGTCTGCTCAAATGTGCAGCTAGCACCCCTTATTCTGCAGCTGCCCCTCCCTTCTGCCCTTCCCCTTCATTAATCCTCCCCCTTGTCCTGTCCCATCCCCTTTTGAAGCAGTCCACTGTTCTACTGGATACCACTTCTGCAGGTAACGCATTCCACCCAGCCACCACCCTCTCTGTAAAAAAGTGTCTCCTCATCTCCCTCCTGAACCTTCCTCCCCCCAGTGTCATATCATGGCCCCTGGTGGCCCTCCCTCCCTTACTTTGAACAGCCACTCTGTACCCATTTTTATCCTTTCATGTATAAAGGTTTCAATCATGTCACCCTGTCCCTCCTCTCCTCCAGTGAGTACATGTTCAACTCCTTCAACCTCCTCTCGTGTGATAATTCCCCAGCCCTTGATCATCTTTTGTCACAGGCGCTGCACCCTCCAGTAACTTAATGTCCCTCTTCAGATACGGGCGCTAGTACTGCACGCAGTACTCCAGGTGTGGTCTAACTAATGACCTATACAGTGGCAGAATCACCTCCTCCCTCCTTGAGGATATACCCCTTGCAATACAACCCAGCATTTTGTTGGCCTTTGTAGCTGCCTTCCTACATTGTGCCGAGTTGTTCATTGACTCTGTAATCAGCACCCCCAGATCCTTCTCCTCCTCTGTCTGGGCTAGCTGCACTCCCCCCAGCTGGTAACTCCTCCTTGGGTTCTTCATCCCAAAATGCAGCACCTTGCACTTTTCGGCATTAAACCACAGTTGCCAGGTGTCTGACCAGGTTTCAAGCTTTGCCAGATCATCCTGCAACCCCTGCCATCCCCCTAGGTCATCCACCACCGTGCCTACCTTGGTATCATCAGCAAACAGACTGATCTTGCTCTTGATGTCCGATGATATGTCTGCAGTGAATATCCCAAAAAACACTGGTCCCAACACCAAGCCCTGTGGAACACCGCTCATCACTGCCCTTGGGTGTGAGAGCTCCCCACCCACCACCACCCTCTGTTGCCTTCCCTGAAGCCAGTTTCCTAACCATCTCACCAGCTTTGCATCCGCCTCTGTGCCTACTAACTTCCTTCCCAGACTTCCATGCGGCACAGAGTCGAATGCCTTACTGAAGTCCAGATACAGGACATCCACTGAATGGCCCCTGTCAAGTTGCCTAGTTACCCAGTCATAGAACTCCACCAGGTTGGTTTGGTAGGATCTGCCACATATGAAGCCATGCTGTCTGCTGTCCTGTAGTCCTTTGGCCTCTAGGAGGGCCACCAGCCTCTCCTTCAGGATAGTCTCCATTAGCTTACCCACGATGGATGTGAGGCTCCATGTGCACCATGCTAACCAGAAACAGTGCTGGCCATTGGGAGTGAAGCCATATTCAAAAGCCACCTATGTTTGGCGCAACTCTGACAGCGTAGAGCTCCTCTGTATATATAATAACAAAATCCCTGGTGGTCTAGAATTCCCCCCTCCCTAACCCCAACCTGCCTGTATCAGACATATACATGTCCCTGGTTGTCTAGTGGACTCCAACCCAGCAGGTAGTGTCCCACCACCTCACTCCCCTCCCCGCGCTCCTACCCTGAGAGCCAGTAACCAGCACAGCCCTCCGTTCACCACTACAGCTGTGGCAGACTGAGCTCTCCCTGCACGCGTACTGACCATACGCATGCCAGGAGAGCTCAATCTGCGGCTAGCCATGGTGCTGAATGGAGGGCTAAGCTGGTTGCCAGCTCTCGGGGTTAGGACAGGGTAGTGGGGGGGTGGGCACTACCAGTTGTGTGTGGTGTCCTCTAGATCACCAGGAACATATATACAGAATGTCCGATATGGGCAGGTCAGGTTAGGGGGAGGAACGCTAGCTAATAGGGAATTTTTTTATTACATATACAGAGGGAATCAGGGCTAAGGAGGGACTGCTAGACTAGCAGGGCTTATTGTGTGTGAACTCTGGTGGATTGGGGCTGGGACGTGACTGCTAGACTGCCAGGGATTGCAGATTTGTGTCAACTCTGGGGGATCAGGGCTCAGAAAGGACAGCTAGACTACCATGGATTGCAGTTTTGTGTTAACTCTGGAAGCTCAGGGCTCGGAAGGGACCACTAGACTACTAGGGATTTGTTTTTGTACATAGCCAGGGATTGGAGCATGGGAGGGGCCACTGGACCACCAGGGATTTCTTTCTTTTTTACACGGTCAGGGATCGAGGCATGGGCGGACAGCTGAACCACGAGGGATATTTTCATTTTTTACATAGCAAAATAGCGGAAGTTTTCAATTTCAGTTTGACTGGCTGACACAAACACCATAAAACCGAATGATTACTATGCAGTGGAACCTGGTTATTATGATGTTCAAATATGGTGTCACTCCAGTCAATAAACTGGCTCACCCTTAATTGTAAATAAAGTACTGTATAATATATCCTTATAAATGATCATGTCTGATGTCAACACTGACTGGCTATAAGGTTTGCTGAACATTTTTTAATTTAGAAATGTTCATTGCTTATGTTTTTCAATAAACCAAGTACTGCTTAGTGTAAAATTTCCCCTTAGTAAGCTGTAGATTCTATTAAACGTAGTTTTTTGAAGTGGCTTCTAATCTAGGGTGTCTTATATTGGAGGCGGCTATGACTAAAAAGCCACCCAAATTAGCTTAATTCACTGATTGTTTTCAGCTCACTCTAACAAGATACAGGTAAGCTTATTTAACTGTTAGCTAAACAAGCTAAAACAAAGCTAAACTGACTCCGATCCTGAACAAAACTATGCACATCTCTCAAACCAACCCTGTTAGCAAAGTCCGTCTCAAGCAGTGGGCTGGCAATATAGCTTAGAAGTTAGAGTAACAAGTTGTGAATGAGCTTGGTACATCCTGCAGACCTGGGTTTGATTCCCAGAACCTCCATTTGCTCACTCTGTGACCCTGAGCAAGTCACTTTACCTCCCCACTGCCCCCCGGGTCACCCCTGAAAACAGGCATTGTGCCTAGTGGGCCTTCCCTGGTTACCAGAGAAAGTAAAAATAAAAAAAACAAGCAGACTGATACTGTACTGATACCAAAGTGATCATAAAAGGTGGGGGAGAGCCAGCCTGCTGGCACAGTGGTAGTGCTACTGCTCACAATGCCAGTGACCCGAGTTTGGGAATGGGCTCTGGTTGTCGGAGGGCCGGCCGAGGGGAGGAGGCACTAAGCACAAACCTTTGCTGGCCACAGAGACCTATGTGCCTATACTTACCATCAAGGAATAAAAGCAGATAGGGCATCCCACTCCTACTAACGCTTGTACCCTAGCTTGTTACATTCTGCAGTCCATATGCAAATGACCCCTTGGCCCATATGAGGTGCTAAGAGTTTTTTTGCATGCCATTATGGCCTTAGTAACTTGTAAGGCTCTAGGTCTAAAGAGTGCGCACAGGGCTGTCCCTCTCTCCCACATCTATTTCATCATGTTGCCAATGGGGAACAGGCGAGGGTGCTGGGGCACTACACAACCATGGAGGGCTTAGGTTAATAATAATAGTGCCAATGTGGATCATGGCTGGAGAGGTAATCTACTAATGTATTGTACTACACATGGTACCACAGGTGCGGGGGGGGCATGAACCACTGTAGGCATTCATAAAGATAGGGTCTTGGACACGTTATATGACCTGTTAGCATTTCCAAAACCCACTAAATACAACACTGTGTACTCTATGCATTCATTTGCATAGGTGACTAGATCTGTTAGTGCTAACATGCGAACAGATTAACACTGTACTAACCTTGTGTTTGGCTATAGCAGTGACTGCACTTACAGGTTGTGGGCTGCGCTCTTCACACTTACCCCAGCACTAGTCCTGTAAGCGCAGTGCTAACCCTTTGAATACCTGGGCCTAAATCCTTCACAGGCTAGTAAAATGGGGATATGCAGTATAGGGGATATGCAATGGTCTGACTCAAAATATGCAATTTATCATCAAGTGTGAGGGGGCAGGACCATAACTCATGAGTACTCATGAGTGGCAGAGCCATGGGTGAGTTATATGTACCACCCCCCAATTTTGGTGGCTTACCTGTAGCCCAAGTAAATCCTGTTTCCTGCTGCTCTCCTCAGGTGCCTCCAGACTGCCTGCATATTTTATTTTCTGGTCCCCGCTCTGGTCCAAGTCATTTTGTGCCCCTTGTGTCCCAGTTTAGCTCCCATGTGTACAGTCCAGCCCTGTGGGGCTCCAAACATTAAATTGCACCTCCCTGCTGGTCGAGCACCACTTCTGGTGCCTTGGAGGTTGCACACACGCAATACAATGCCTTTGATCTCCCGACCGCTTACCTTGCATTCGAACGGGAGAGAGTTCAGTGGTCCCAGTGTCCCCATCTGCTAAGTGGGACTCGCTGACCACAGGGAGGGCCAAGAGAGCCTGTACTTTGAAGAAAATAAAGAGATACACGAGGTTTCCAGATTGGGGCTCATGAATATTAATGAGCCCAGAGCCTCGATCTATATAAATATTAATGAGGGTGCTTCTGCCCTTGGGGAAGCTGTGTTTCAGCAACTGCCAAAAAGAAAAATAAATGCAAAAAAAATCTTTGTAACTGCTGTGAGTGTTTGGGGGAAAGTGTAAGATGGGACAAATGTTTAAAGGAGTACAGTGTTTAAATAAATAACTTATCTCCTGGCTGCACCAGTACAATGTTGGGACTCAGAGAGACAGCCTGCCTGCTGCAGTTGGTGGGGCAGCAGTGACAGGCAAATGGACTGAGAAAACAACTAAAGCTAGGCAGCGCAGTAAGGCACACATCAGTGGCTACAGAATTATGGGGCATTTGGGCAAATATAACAGTCTGGCTACAACAGGGACTGTTTGGGACTGTATTGATTCTGCTTGAGGGGATTGTATGTTTAAGCAGCCATTACAAGCAACTACAGCCAATCAGAAAGCTAGGATTTTAAAGCCAGGACTTGTGGGACATTTCCAAAGCTCACGGGAAACTACCAAGTTGCTTATGAAGAACTGCAGGGACCTAATTTCAGGTGCCAAAACAACACACCAACTGCGCATCAAGTGATGTTCACACATAATTCATTTTCTTGAATGACAAGCTCTCCAGCCAATCAGAGGCCAAGCCTCCAATAGCTTCAGCCAATCCGGAGCCTCAGAAGAGCTCCATAAAATACTGTGTTTCTCAGCAGATTTCAGATTTAAGCAGGAGTGACCCACGGGGTGGGGGGGGATCTGGCCCCCAGCTATGCAACTGGGCTTGGTGATCCAGTGTAAGCCCCTCCATCCAGGAGGTGGTTTTGACCTCTAAGCAGTAAAGTTGAAGTAATTTTTTTTTTATTATTTATTTATGAAGGAATCAGAATTACAACATTTGAGTCAAGGACTCCTTTGCAAAGGCTCCACATCAGATATACATACATTACAAGAAATGGCAAGATATATAATAATAAATATACAGAGAATACACCAGAATACATTCATTGCAAGTTTAGAAACAGGTTATATAATAAGAAATATACAATGAAGACAAATTACAGTTCAACGGTGGAATAGACCAAGCTGAGTCAATAATTGTGAGGCCAGGATATACATAAACAACATACAAAATTCAAAAGGTTATAGTCACACGCGAGGGGGAGAAGGACTAAGCACAGTCACAGTTGGAGTGGGAGAGGATTTCCGCATTTAGGGACTTAAATGGGCATAGTCGCTGTTCAGGGGTGATGGCTAATGGCAGACGGCATTTCATTCAACCAGAGAGGGGCCCTGTAGAAAAAGGAGCATTGGCCCAGAGAGGTCCCGCAGTGGGGTACAGAGATGGGACTAACAAAGAGCTCCATGTAGACTGTAGTTGAGTGGAGGGCTGAATAAGGTGATGAAGATGGGGGGGAGATGTTTTGAGAGAGCTTTCTGGTAAGGAGACAGGTCTGGTATCTGAGTCTACCTTCACAATTAAGCCATTTGGTGCATCGATAGAGTTCACAGGTGTGTGTCCACTGGTTGCATCCAGTAACTAACCGGCAGGCTTTATTTAGGGAGACCATGATTCGCCGAGCTGTAGATACCAATCCCATGGTCAATAAGGGAAAGCACCAATGATGTCACGGCAAGACCTAGGGCAGCAGGAGGTAATTTAGTTTAATGCAGAACCTGCTAGCCTGAGGGTTGTCAGAATGTCCTCCAGGTGTTAGCCCTCCCTTCCATGCTTGGGAAAAGTGTGACCTGAAGTGTGATGACATCAAGCTAGCTGTGCAAGAGCTGATCCTGCCTCAGTGGTGAGAGAATTGAAGACATCAGGAGCCTTCATTGCAGAGATCCTAGCATGAGGAGCCTGAGTGAGTACTCTTGTACCCCCACTGTGCAAGAAAGAAAGAAAAATGCTTAATGGGGCTGCCAATGCCCAGAGACTGCGATGATTTATACTGTTCGTTTGGTCTGAACCCTGCACCCTGCTGTGTCTAATCTTAGTCCAGTGCGGGTGGACCTATCAGAGATGGTTGCTGTTTAAGTCTGTCCAGTTGGGCTGCACCTTGCATCTGCTGCACCTAAGTCTTGCCCAGCGCAGGTGGGCCTAACTGCCCTAAGGGACCCATGTGAGTCCAGCTAACATGTATAAATGTGCTGATATGTGTTTGCCTGCTATAGAACCTACAGGACTGAAAGGGGAGCACTCAGAACCTTCGCTCATCCTGACTTTGCCTGGGAGGGCCAGTATTTTTTTAATTGTTTGGTCAAGGTGTCCAGTGAGCTGCAGTCTTCAGCCATGTGCCACAAATGGGACAGAAACCTCAGTCTAATCAGAATTTGACTACTTTAACTTGGAAATGACTGCTATGATTACCTAAGCCTACTTATGTGAAAGCAAGGAAACAGGGTCCCCCAGGACTTGGGGAACAAGCATTCACAGATTCAAGTACGAAAGGACCAGGGTGGACAACCTAGCCCCTGGTTGAAGGCGCTGCATCTTCTTTGAATATACTGGATGTGTCTAGAATATAAATATGCTCAATGTACCAGAACATATAAATGTGGTGGATGTTCAAAAAGAATAATTGACTTCAAAACCCACATAACTGGCTGGTTACATTCCTGACCTTTGTTCAGCCTACAAAATGCAGGGCCCTCCTTGCACTCATGTTTGGATTCAAATGACTGTAAATAGTTTAATTGCCTAATGCCTTCAAGTCAAGTAACGTATCTTCCTTAAAGGAGTAGTCCACCCAAAATTTGCAAAAAACATATGTTATGCAGAGTGTTTTGATATGTATGTTAAGTCCTAGTGTGTCCGTCCCGCTGTCTGCTATTAGGAGTTTTTCCTAAATTAGCCTGCTAGCTGTATGGTAGTTTTACGACCCCTGGGGATCTCCAACACAAATAGGTTTATTGGCTTTCTTTCTCCTATGATGCATCCTGTCTCATGTGACAGTGATGTAGCCAGGCCCTTAGATTTAGCATGGGCACTGCTTTAAAATCAGTTTAAAATCAGTTCACAACAGCAGAGCTTTGTAACTGTTCTTATCCAGGGAGCACAAATGGCAACAGTTAACAGTTTAGCAGATACCTGAGAGCAAGCTAACTGGGGTTTCTATAAGACGACAGCTACTAAATAGCTCTAATTCATTATTTTTGTTTTCTATGTGCATCAGGTCTAGCTAGCAGGAGTGTTTTAATTTTAAAACATTTAATTTTATCAAACTATACACAACCATTAAAGCAAATAAACTGCACAAATCATCAATGCTATAATTAATAAAGACTGGCTGTTTTCTTACAGAAACCCACTCAGATGTCAAGTATTTGCTAAACTGTAAATGCAGGTATCAGCATTCTATTAGCAGTTAACTGCTGATTTTGCTCTGTGACAAGATTTTCATTTTTTTTTAACAAATGAAGTGTATGGTATGAAGCTGCAGCCTAGAAACTGCAAAATACTTTGAAGTCATCTTTTCTCCTGCCTGTGGTATGGCATGAAAGCAGCAGGATGACAGTGACTATTCCAGCTATACATTTGATTCCATTTAACAATAGTTCACTGCACTACACATTTAATGTATCACACTTTTTCAAATAATAAAACAAATATTCTCCAAACTAACTCATACATACATATTTTTATACTTTATTAAAAATACATTTCACATCTGTAACAAAAAACAAAATAAGAGTAAATAAATAAATGAAAGTCATGTCACAGAGCAAAATCAGCCCTAACTCCCAGTTCCTTCTAGTAGAACGATGGCACCTACATTGACGGTTTAGCAAATACTTGAGAGCTGAGTAGGTGTTCAGTAAAGAAAACAACTACGGTCTTTACTAATTACAATATTGATGATCTGGGACAATTTCTGTGCTTTTTATTGTTGTGTGTAGTTTGTTGAAATAACATTTAAAAATGAAAACACTTACTACTGTTAGCTAGATCTCACACACAGAAAACATGAATAATGAATTAAAGCTATTTAGTAGCTGTTTTCTTACCGAAATCCCAGTTAGCTAGCTCTCAGGTATCTGCTACTGTAACTGTTGCACATCTCTGCTCCCTGGATAAGAACAGTTACAAAGCTCTGCTGTTGTGAACTGATTTTAAAGCAGTGCCCATGCTAAATCCAAAGGCTTGGCTACATTACTGTCACATGAGACAGGGTGCATCATAGGAGAAAGAAAGCCAATAAACCTATTTGTGATGGAGATCCCAAGGGGTCGTAAAACTACCATACAGCTAGCAGGCTAATTTAGGAAAAACTCCTATTAGCAGACAGAGGGTAGGACACACTAGGACTTAACATACATATCAAAACACTCTGCATAACATATGTTTTTTGCAAATTCTGGGTGTACTACTCCTTTAACAAAATATAAGATTTATACACAGTTCAGCTTGTATTTCACATTAGTTCTGTATTCTTCCTCTCCATCATTATGTTTGCTTGTGTGCATGCACAAGAAACATATTGTGGCAGCTTGCTGTAGTAGCAAGTTGTGGATGTGTGGCAGTGTTGTGTCGAATGCCAGCTATCCATTTTGGGGCTGGTCTCTGTGGCGCCAATAGAGGAGCACGCTGTCCATGACAGCAGTAGTGTAGCTGGCCACCAACTTGAAAGAAACTCACCACTGCAATCAAGGAGTGCCCCATCAATAACAATCAGCTGTTTTTGCTGTTGGGGTGGTCTCTGATTCCAGCGGCGAATCACAGTTTGCCTTGTCTGGTGTCCCATTTCAAAAAACATGGTGGCAGCTGTCGCTGTCTGCCTCTCACAGTCCTCATGAAGCTGATGGGGGTGCCCAATTCCCCTGTCAGCATGCCCCCTCCCAAGTTCATTTGACAATGGGGAGCCTAATCCTCATCAGTGTAATGTCCCTTTTGTTTTAAAGAAACATGGCAGCAGCTACCACCGTCCGCCTCTCACGGGCCACATGGAAACTGACGGGGGTGCCCAATCCCCCTGTTGGCATGTCCCTTCCAAGTTAATTTGCCAACAGGGGAGCCCAATCCCCACTGGCGTAATGTCCCTCCCCCAGCTGATGTGTGCTGAGGGAGGTGCCCAATCCCACTCAGCTCATGTGCCACCCCAAACACTCTGTATGTGCTGACTGGGTGCCCAAAATTCTGTTCCCTACAGAACCCCCCCCCAAGAAACACTCAGGTGGCATACTGGGAGCCCATCCCAGTGTGTTAAACCAGCTATAAATAAAGAAAACCCTTCCTCATTGTTTGGTATTTTTTTTAAACCTGTAATTAAGAAAATGGTCCCTCACTGTTAACCCCCTTCCCCAACCTGCACCCACCCTCTGTTCACCCCACCTCACCACACCCTCCTCACCCCATATTTACCTCTGCCGCCTGGCGCGATGATCTTCGGTGGACTGGAAACATGTCTGCACTTTTCAAAGCTGACTGCGAACTGAATAAATGCCAGTAAGCTGTATAATGGCATAAATGGATTTTTTTCAACATATGGATATCGCGGCCATTTTTCTGAATTTTGCCACCAAATTTCCAACATGGGGTTCTTGGGACCCCATCTCTTGAATTCAGTGACTGTAATCTGATTATTCAATCTCAAAAGGTGCTTTTGTGGTACTGCACAGAATCATCTTTTGGAACTGATTAATGAAACAACAGTGTCACTGTTCATGAGGTAGGCTCCCAAAAAGCCTATGTTGCAAATTTGGTGAAAAATTTCCATAAAATGACTGTGTTATGAATGTGCATTACGCCATTTCCATGCACATTCATTACTTCACGAATTTGTAATATTCGTACTCCAGATTTTCAACACTGGCATTTTTAACACCTCCTTATGAACAGTACAGCTGTCATTTTTCACATCCTAACCAAAATATGTTTCGCAGTTCCGGCGCAGAATAGTGCAGTCACTGTGGGAAATCAGTGTTCGGACAGATTAAGAAAATCACAGTGACACTGGTCATGAGCAGATTTCCCAAAATGCCTATGTTGAAAATTTGGTGACAAAAGTCCATAAAATGACTATGTTACACAGTTTCCACGAACACTCGTAACTTCGAGAATTTGTAATGTTTTCACTCAAGATTTTCAACACTGTCAATTTTGCACACCTCCTTATGAGCAGTACAGCTGTCATTTTTCACATCCTGCCTGAAATGTGTTTTCACACATCTGGAGCACAATGGCATGGTCACTGTGGGAAACTATTGTTCGGAACAGATTAAGAAAATCATAGTGACAGTGTTCATGAGCAGAGGCCACAAAATGCCTATGTTGAAAATTTGGTGAAATACAGTAATTCCACAAAACGACTGTTACAAGTGTGACTTGTGCAGTTTCCATGTACCTTCGTAAGTTTGATAATTTTTTTTTTTTATTTTCACTCCAGATTTTCAACACTGCCGTCTCTTCACACCTCCCTATGAATGGTACAGCTGTCATTTTTCACATCCTGCCCGAACTGTGTTTTCGCACATCTGGCGCAGAATGGTGGGGTCGCTGTGAGAAATCAATGTTTGGGACAGATTAACAAAATCACACTGCCACTGTTCATGAGCAGAGGTCCTGAATGCTTTCGTGAGCGGGGAGTCACAAAAAAGCCATGTTCTTGTTTGGATCTACTCCTTTTACCCCTTGAACCATATACTGTCTTGTTTTCTCTCAAGCATACAGATTGTACTGCCACTTATTGTTTTTTCAACATTTGTTTCCCCTTTTACTACCATTGTATAATACCTCAGACAACATGATATTTTTTATCTTCCATTAAGAATTTATGTAATTGTATATTGGAGGATGTAGTGTATTTGTATGTATAATAACAATAATAATAATAATAGAAAGATTAACTACAAAAAGGCCATGTTGAAAATCTGTAGAGCAAATACCAACAAATGCCCAGGGCGTTAGGGCTTCTAACCAGCATGAGATTAGTGGAAGGCCAATTAAGGGGTAATGTGAGGAAGTTCTTTTTCACAGAAAGGGTGATGGATGCACGGAATTGCCTACCTCAGGAGGTGGGGGATATGAATACAGTGCAGGGCTTCAAACAGGCATGGGAAAGGCATAAGGGAGCAATACAGATGAGTATGAATAGATAGGCCATTGACAGAGTAAAAGCCTATGGCACATTCATAAGGTAGAAAAAATGGTCAGACTGGAGGGGCCTTGAGGTCCTTATCTGCAGTCAACTTCTATGTTTCTGTGTTTCTATGTAACCATAACGCTCCACCCTGTACATACTTACAGGCGTTGGGGTGTGCCTTTCAATTGCCAGCTGTATTACTCATGGCATTCCACTCCCCACCCCCACCCCACCCTGAAGCCAACGACAGGCATTGAGGTGTGCCTTGGACTCTTCATCCCCAGAGTTCACCCCATTCTTCTATGCTGCACCTATTTCAGCATATGTCCTTATGAAATGGGTGACTGTAAAGCCAAACACCTCAGGGCATACCTCAACACTTGTTGGTGTCTTCAGGATAGGGTGAGATGACATGCCCTGAGCTCTATGGGCAACGACCCAAAGGCACACCCCAATGCCTGTCCATCTCTGCAGAGTGGAGGTGGGGTTGGCATGAGTTCAATACTTCACTGCCATTCCTATTCCACATCTGTCTGACTCCTGTATATCCAATGCTAATGTCAGCAAGCAAACACTTGGCATTGATAAATGCTTGTTTATTACTGAGGTCATTTGCATGAAGACAGGATCTTTGCTTTTGAAGAGTTCATCTATTCCTGTTGCTTTCTCCCTATCTGAGGTCATATTACACTGCTTGTGACATCACAGTTACTCCCATGCAACAAACTGTGATGTCACAGCACAGCATTATGATTTGAAGTAGGGAGTAAGCTATAAAGCACAGTAAAAGCCCCCAAGTAAAATCCTGGCAGTGGTCCTGTGGACTGCAGCGTTGTCATCTTTTTCCAATCTGGATGTCTCTCAGCAGTAGCTGTAGCTGCTTTTCATATTTCAAATTTGTGTTCTTTTTGATCTATACTGCTTTGTTAATGTTTGTAAAGGAAATGTGTAAACCTACTTTCACTGCCAAACATCATGTCCCTGCCTAAAAAAAAGCTCTGTTTCTTCCTCTGCATGCTTCCCCTTCTGAAGCAATGTCTGAGGAGTACAGGGAATGACTGTATCTGAATCGACAGTATGTGGTAGTATTTCCCTTGTTGCAGATTACAGCTTTATTCTTGGCATAGCTGTAAATCATGCCATCCCTGTAGTCCACCAAGTCCCTTTTACATGTTTGTCATTTTTGTTGCCTAATACTATATTGTCTTCATAGTCTTCCAATGTTTGTTAATGTTGTCTAGAAATTCTTGATACTCCCATATACAACAGGAGTGGGAGTAAAAATGACGAGATAAAAAAGATAGCTAGTGACATCAGAAACAGCACCATATATTCAAGCAATAAGGCATGACTAGGGGTTAGATTAACAGTCTGTTAATCACCCCCTATGGGTGTAACGTGGCACAAGGTGCAGCCGAGTGCCACATTGCTCCCAGGGGTGATTAACTGACTGTCAATCTACAGTGGCGTGAAAAAGTATTTGCCCCCTTCCTGATTTTCTCTATTATTGCATATTTGTCACACTGGATGTTTTCAGGTCTTTAGAGAAAATGTAATATTAGATAAAGGGAACCTGAGTGAACAAATAACACTTGTTTTTTTTTTTTAATTTCACTTATTTAATGAAAAAAAGTTAACCAACACCAACTGGCACTCTGTGAAAAAGTAATTGCCCCCTTACACTTAATAACTGGTTATGCCACATTTAGCTGCAATGACTGCAACCAAACACTTCCTATAATTCAATATCAGTCTTTCACATCGCTGTGGAGGAATTTTAACCTCTTCCTCACAGAACTGCTTTAATTCAGTAACATTTGGTAGGTTTCGACATGAACTGCTCATTTCAGGTCCTGCCACAGCATCTCTATTAGGTTTAAGTCTGGACTTTGACTAGGCCACTCCAAAACTTTAATTTTACTTCTTTTTAGCCATTCTGATGTGGATTTGCTTTTGTGTTTTGGATCATTGTCTTGCTGCATGACCTTCAGCGTCAGCTTCAGCTGACGGAAGGATGACTGGACATTCTCCTTAAGAATTTTCTGGTACAGAGCAGAATTCATGGTTCCTTTAATTATGGCAAGTCATCCAGGTCCTTAGGCAGCAAAGCATCCCACACCATCACACTACCACCACCATGTTTGACTGTTGGTATGGTGTTCTTACTGTGGAATGCTGTGTTTGCTTTCACGCTGACATTATGGGATCCATGTTGTCCAAAAGTTCCACTTTGGACTCATCTGTCCATAGAACATTTTCCCAAAGGCTTGTGGATCATCCAGGTGCTTCTTGGCAAATGAGAGACGAGCATTTATGTTCTTCTTGGTTAGCAGTGGTTTCCGCTCTGCTACTCTCACATGAAGTCCATTTTTGCCCAGTCTCTTTCTGATTGTGGAGTCATGAACACTGACCTTAGCTGAGGCAAGAGTAGCCTGCAGTTCTTTGGATGTTGTTTTGGATCCTTGAGACTTCTTGGATGATTTTACACTCGCCCTTGGAGTAATTTTGGCAGGCGCCCACTCCTGGGAAGGTTCACTACTGTTCCAAGTGTTCTCCATTTGGAGATTATGGCTCTCACTGTGGTTCGATGGAGTCCCAGAGCCTTAGAAATAGCTTTTTAACCCTTTCCAGACTGATAGAGGGCAACACATTTTTCTGATCTTTTCAGGAACTTCCTTTGATCATGGCATAATGTGCTTGTTGAATCTTTGTGCTGTAGCGTGACTCTGATGGTAAGGGCCAAAATAAGTGAGGTTTATATTGAGCAGGGCTGGCTGTAATCAAGCCTGGCTGTGTTCAATCAGCTGACTCTAATTATCCCTTTAATTGGGTTGATTTAACTAGGGGCAATTACTTTTCACACAGTGCCAGTTGGTGTTGGTTAACTTTTTTCATTAAATAAATGAAATAAGTAAAAAAAAAAAGTGTTATTTGTTCACTCAGGTTCCCTTTATCTAATAATATATTTTGTCTAAAGACCTGAAAACATCCAGTGTGACAAATATGCAATAATAGAGAAAATCAGGAAGGGTGCAAATACTTTTTCACGCCACTGTAACTCCTGGGGGTGCCTTATTGCTATTATAGAAACATATTCCAAAAGAAAAGTGTTGAAAGTATGCTTCAAACAACATGAAGCCTTGCTGTATTCTGACTATTGCAGTTAGCCCCAGCACTCAAACTGCCCCGGAGAGTAGAAGGTTCATTTCTATGCAGAGCATAGGACGTTGAGCTCAAGCTCGGTTCAAACCTGTCTGCTGCACTTTGAAGCGCAACCGTCAGATTCTTTACTCTGCCTAACTGAACGGTCGCTCCGGAGATTTCTAATTTGCTCGCAGTTCGAAAGTCGGTTAAAGTCCTCGGTTTTACCGATTATTTTTCTCAAGTTTTGGTTCAGATCTCTGTCTGTGGTACAGGAAGTACTAGGTAGTGAACTAGACATAGTAAACTTGTGGAAATTGTAAAAATAGATTTTTTGACTGGTTCGGCTGAACCCGCCATTTAGTGAATTATATATTCTGTCTTTGTTTCTAAACTTAGAGTGTGGTTACCTGTCCTTATCGGTTTAAAAAAATACGCATTTTCCAGTGTTTTTTTCCAATACCTGTGACACAGTTAGAAACCGATAAGGGTGTCTTGCCTGGTTGTTTGCCATAAAAATGGCAAGTTTGTGGTTAGGATGGCTATGTCTGAGAAACCCAAAAGAAAAACCAGGCCCACTGGGTTTCAACACTGCAGTGCGTATGGGGAGGTCTTTGCTAAGGCTGATCCCCACACCACCTGTGTTTAGTGTCTGGGGTTTCACCACCTCGATTCAGACTGCCAAATCTGTAAACATTTCTCTAAGTCTACCCTGGAAAAAAGATTAGGTAGGCTTAGGGATAAGGAGGCTGAGAAGTCCACTGACCCACATGGCCAGCCCGACTCGGTTCCGACCGAACCTGAGCTCTGACCAGGGTGATACTTCTTCGGGCAAGATGAGAGCCGATCCTGAGGGATTGGTTCCTACAAGAAGAAAAAGAAAAGAAAAATCATCTGGTTTGGATCCAGAGACCCATTTTCCGACTGCTGAAGAGATTGCCAAAGCGATAAGGATTGTAGAATTACTTCACCTGGTTCCGTCTGATCCGGCGCCTTCTGGCAGATGCTCGGTTCAGTCGGTTCCTCCGGTTCAAGATTATGCCCCTGAAGATTTCCATGAACCGGATTTGGAGAGGGATGAAGATTATGATAATGATGATGATGATGACGATGGTGTGGAATGTCTGGTTGAGCCCATTGAACTGGACATCTCCCCAGAAAAGCCTTCTGGTGTTTCCCTCCTAGGCTTTCTGAGTCCCCGTCTCACTACATGTTCTACAGGAAAGTGGCAGAAACCCTCCAGCTCCCTGTGGAGGAAGCCATGGAGGAACAAGAAGAACCTGATTATGTGGAGATGGTGGACATCCCAGAGCCCACAAGACTGTCTATTCCTCTTCATAAGTCTTTTGGGAAACAGACACAAAAGATTTTAAAAACTCCAAATTCTGTACCTCCTCTTGACAGAAGGATGGACAAAAGGTATACCTTATCAGGTTTGGGTACAGAGTACTTGTATCAACAATGCAGCCATGTTGGGGTTATGCAGGCTGCAGCCTGTGATAAGGTTAATACACCCTTGGCTTCACACACCCTAGATAAAGACTCTAGGAAGCTGGATGCCATGGCAAAGAAACAGTACATGGCATCCACCTTGGGACTTAGGCAGGCTAATTATATGGCCTGTGCAGCCAAGTACCAGAAGTCCAGGTGGGACACTGTACTGGCACTGGCTAAGCAGGCCTCCCCCCAGCTAGCCTCGGAGCTGGAAGGGGTGGCTGCTGATGGGATTGAGGCATCTAAGGTACAGTTCCATGCTGCTGTGGACTCCAATGATGTGTCATCTAGAGTCATGGCTACATCTGTGGGTCTTCTGAGAATGGCTTGACTCAGATGTCCTAGCCTCTCACAGGACACCCAGGCTAAGGCCATGGATTTCTCTGTAGTGGGTAATTCTCTGGGGAGCAGACAGAGAATTACATGAAAAAGATGGATGAGTATAGGACCACCAATAGGAGTGCACAGGCCAAGGAAAGGCAGGCAACTCCTCAAAGGCAGCAAGCTATGGGCAGGGGCAGGCCTTTTCATAGGCCTTTCTACCAAGCACAGGCCTCTCCTCCTTTTCCTCAGAGGGGGTTCTTCAGAGGTAGAGGCAGAAGGGGAATGAGCAGGGCTGCATCCACCCCTCAACCTAAGGCTCCTGCCAAGCAGACACCCTGATGTGTCAGCCCGGGTCGACTCCCCCATTCCTGTAGGAGGCAGACTGGCTTACTTCGTCTAGGACTGGATGTCTGTTACCTCAGACAAGTGGGTCCTGGAGGTGGTAAACCAGGGGCTGGTTTTCAGCTTCAAGAGACTTCCAAAGCTGAGGGCCAGATCTTTTCCACCTGCAAGCATCTCTGAAGCCATTGCTCTAGAGGCAGAAGTTTTGTCTCTACTGGCTCTGAAGGCTGTACAGAGAGTTCCTACATTGCACAGGGACAAAGGTCTGTACTCCAGGTACTTCCTTACCCCAAAAAAGACAGAGGAGTGGCAACCCATCCTAGACTTAAGATACCTGAACAAACATCTTTTAAAACCAAAATTCAAAATGGTGACTCTGGGAATAATCCTTCCCTCTCTAAGGCCAGGTGACTGGCTAGCCTCCCTGGACTTAAAAAATGCCTACTTTCACATTCCCATCAGGTGCTCCCACAGAAAGTACCTCAGGTTCAAATTGTCTTTAGGTCATTATCAGTTCAAAGCTATGCACTTCGGCCTGACATCAGCTCCAAGTGTATTCACAAAATGCCTAGCAGTAGTAGTGGCCTTTTTAAGAAGGAAAAATATTTCCATATTTCCATACCTGGATGACTGGCTCATTGTGGGTCAGTCCCCAGACCAAGTCAAGTCAGACCTGCAAGTGCCTCAGCAAATGCTCACTTCTCTAGGATACCTTCTCAATCTTCCCAAGTCAGTTCTCGAGTCTGTACAGCTTCTCATCTACATAGGAGCAGAGTTGGATACAGTCAAAGCAAGAGCTTTTCTTCCCCTGGAAAGGGCAAGGGCTATTGTAGAGCTGGCTTCTTCATTCCACCTTCTGGTCCCTCGGCCAGCAAGGCACTTCCTTCAGCTTCTGGACCACATGGCAGCTTCTACAGCAGTGGTCCAAGGGGCCAGATTTCAGATGAGGGACATTCAGTTTCACCTGAGGGCCTTTTAGTCTCAGAAGAAAGATTCTCTAACCAAACTAGTTCCAGTGACTCAGACTCTGATCCAGGCTCTCCAATGGTGGCAGGATCAGGGCAACCTCAGGCAAGGAGTTCCATTTCTCACTCAGTCTCACTCTGTTGTCCTAACAATGGATGTTTCTCTATTGGGGTGTGGAGCCCATCTGGGGGCTCTCACAGCCCAGGGACTGTGGTCCCCTCAGGAATCCCTTCTTCATATCAGTCTCTTGGAACTCAGGGCAGCCTTTCTGGCCCTGCAAGCTTTCTGTCAGTCAGTGCAGAACAAGGTGGTTCAGGCCAGGACAGACAACACCACCATCATGTGATACATCAACAAGCAGGGAGGCACTCGGTCCATGGCCTTGTGCACGGAAGCCATGAAATTGTGGTCCCTAGCTTATTCTCTGCAGACCTCTCTGATAGCAGTCCACCTTCCAGGGAAGGACAATGTGCTAGCAGATGCATTTAGCAGGATCTCCCAGGGCCATCACGAATGGTCCCTGGACCCTCTGGTGTTGAAAGTTAATTTTTCAAGGTGAAGCACTCCAGAGACAGATCTCTTTGCAGCCCCAGACAATCACCAACTTCCTCTGTTTTGTTGCAGACCCCCCAGTCTTGGGCTCAGTCCCTCTCTGCTCTGATTTTGAACTGGGAAGGGACATTTCTTTATGCCTTCCTTCCCTTTCCTCTATTGTTCAAGGTTCTGGTCAAGATAAGGTCACAACCCTGCAAAGTGATTCTGATTGCTCCAGACTGGGCCAGGCAGCCTTGGTACCCCCTGTTGCTGTCCCTAGCAGTCCACCTTCCCCTGTCTCTTCCCAGGAATTACAACCTGTTAACCTCCTCTCACGGGAGGATTTGGTACCCCAATCTTCAGTCTCTCAGTCACAAGGCATGGCTCTTGAAGGGTTAGAGTATGCAGATCTGCATCTGACCTAAGGGGTTCTGGATATTCTCAAAGCCTCTCGAAACCCTGCCACCAGAAAAATTTATAACTCCAAATGGAAAAGATTCAGCATTTGGTGTTCCAAGAAGCATATATCCCCAGACACTGCTGAATTGTCTACAGTTCTGGATTATGTGGTTCATCTTAATGGCCTAGGCCTTAGACCAGCTACTCTCAAAGTACATGTTTCTGCTTTTCTGTCAGTGGGAAAGCCTTCCTCACTGTCATCTCACCCTGTATTCTGTAAATTTTTCAAGGGATTGCTTCATACCAGTCCCCCCTTTAGGGATCCTACCCCTGCTTGGGATCTTAATGTTTGCACTGCTCAGCTTATGCAACCCTCTTTTGAGCCTTTGCCTTCAGCAGAACTTAAGTACTTGACTTGGAAAACTGTGTTCCTGGTAGCTACTACCTCTGCCAGGCATATCAGTGAATTGCAAGCTCTGTCAATGGAGCCTGATTTTATCTCATTCCATAGAGATAAGGTGGTCCTTAGAACTAATAGGGTTGTTTTACCAAAGTGATTTCAGATTTTCATCTGAACCAATCTGTCTTACCCTGTGTTCTTCACTGATCATTCTTCTTCAGGAGAAAGAAGTTTACACAGTTTGGATGATGAAAGAGCCCTTAGTTACTACATTGGGCATACTAAGGCTTACTGGTTTGACTCCCTCCAGTTGTTTCTCACTTGTGGGGAAGGGCAAACCTGCCACTAAGGAACTATTGCCAGGTGGATTGTCTCTTGTATTCAATTCTGCTATGAGAAGCTAGGCAAAATACCTCCCTCAGGCCTGAGGGCTAATTCGACTAGAGGTACAGCTGCTTCCCTGGCTGCGGCCAAGAATATTCCTTTGCTAGAGATATGTAAAGCAGCCACCTGGAAAACAGTCCATACATTTACCAAGCATTACTCCCTGGACATCCAGGCTAGGAGTGATGCTCGGTTTGGTCCAGTAGTACTGCAGAGCCTATTCCCAAGGTAGGTTTGATTCTCACTTCCATGGAGGTACTGCTTAGTAGTCTGCAATCGTCAGAATACAGCAAGGCTTCATGTTGTTTGAAGAAAAAATTACTCACCTTAGTAATTATGTTTCTTCTAATGGAGTCTTGCTGTATTCTGATCTCTCTCCTTTCCTCCCCTCTCAGAACCGGTTTTTGGGAAGTGGGCTGGCAGGTGCAGTGTTGCACCCCAGGGGTGCATTTGGGTACTCCATCCTTTTGGGGGTGGTTATATTATTAATTTAAGAGTCTTAAGTTGTTCACTACCCGGTTTTTGATTTTGGATTTCTTGACTTGAGTCTTTTGGGGATCCAAAATACTTGGTTGCCATTTGGCTAATAAAAATTTTACAATTTCCACGTAGTAGTTAGTTAGTATTAGCTCATAAGAATCTGACGGTTGCACTTCAAAGTGCAGCAGACAGAGGTTTGAACCGAGCTTGAGCTTAACGTTCTATGCTCTACATAGAAATTAATCCTCTACTCTCCGGGGCAGTTTGAGTGCTGGGGCTAACTGCAATAGTCAGAATACAGTAAGATTCCATTAGAAGAAACATAATTACTAAGGTGAGTAATTTTTTCTTTTTGAATGTTTTCCTCATTTAGAGGGAGATTTTTAATAGAATAGTTCTTCCACCAACAGTTTAAGAATGCTGGTTCAGAACTGGATTGCATCATCCCAGTCATTCAGCAGTGCTAGAGGATGGAGTGCTGACAGGGAGAATCCATGTGCCATGGTGATCATACCGTACATGACAGTGTAACAGGGTAATGTAATGCTGTTGGAATCCAAAGAGCCAGTCAGATTGCAGCATTTCTGAGACCCTTTTTATAACAAAAAATATTGTTGTTACTGTTGTCACAATGGATATTTTTAAGGTTATTGTTATCACAGTGGAATACTGAACCAATCGGTGAGCAGCTTTCACAATGCTGATGACATCACAGTGCCTAGTGCAGCACTGAAGGCAGCTCTTAAAGTCAAAGAAAAAGCAACATCTGGAAACAAACTACAAATTTAAATGATCACCTGCAACAGCACATCCTCTTACATCCAGCCCAGCATGGCTTCAGGCATGAACACAGCACTAATACAGCACTCATCCAACAAATGAGTGACACAAAACGTGCTATGGATGAGGCATGCTCACAGGACCAGTTTTCATTGATCTAATCAAGGTGTTCAACCTTGTGGATCACCCCTTATTACCTGCTACATTAACCAACCTGGGTTTCTCATCCACTGCCTCCTCCTGGATCGCAAACTACCTGTCAGGTAGGCAGCAATTTGTTGAGATCAATGGTGTCAAATCCTATTTTTCCCCCATTAAGCTTGGAGTCCCTAAAGGAATCCACTCTTGGTCCATTGCTGTTCTCCCTGTTTGTCAACCAGCTGCCAACAGCGGTCTCCTCACGTTCCACACTGCTGTATGGTGATGATATGGTGCTGTATACAAGTGCCTTGGACATAAAGGAAATTAACTCTAAGCTGAATGCTGACTTTAGGACTGTGCACACCTGCCTAATCACAATAAACTACTCCTTAACACCTAAAAGACGCTCGCCATGCTTTTTGGGTCTGGGCCCAGAATTCGGGGAGTTTTCCTCCTTCACTGTTACTGTTCTGATAGCATTCCCCTTGAAGTCATTGGCTCTTCAAGTACCTCGGCATCACTCAAGATCCTGCCCTGGATTTTAACTTGCACATACTGTCCACTTGTAAAGCCATCAACATAAAGCTTGATCTTGCCTACAAAGCCAGGAGCTCTCTCACAGCTACAGCCAGGTTAGCCATCGCACAGGGTGTCCTTCCATCTGGTCTTTCCCATGGCCTGACTTCCTACATGGGCGTGAACAATATGGTCTTTAGTAGATGGAGTGCTTGCTACAGCAACATCTGTTTTTTCGCTCTCTCTGCACCAAAACTAACCCACCACTGTGACCTACTTAAGCCTGGGATGGCTCTACCCCACTGTGCTCCGACTCTACATGGCTGCCTGCACTATTGATAGTATCATTAGATCTGGCACACAGGTAGCACTTGCTAGTATGCTAGTCCAACCCACACAAGCCTATTCGTTGAGGTCCTCCAATAGATCGCTGCTGGTTATTCCCAAATGCACTACCAAAATGGGTGAGCAGGATTTTGCCATATTTGCTCCTAAACTTTGGAACCCCTTACCCATGTGTCTTAGATACTCAGAGTCCCACCAGACATTTAAGAAAGAGCTTCACAGATTTCTTGTGTCTACAGCTACTAGTGCATGCAGCTATTTTGCACTGTAAGCTAATCAACTGTGTGTCTCTTCTTTCTCCACACTGTCCAGGGCACTTACTTAGTTGTATTTTTCACACTTTCTTGCAGCTATTCTCCCTGTTTAATGTTAGTTTGTGTCTTATATCAGATTTTGTTGTACTTTCCTGTACTTTTAAAACACTGCACTTGTACAACTGTGGCCTTATCTAATTTTGTTTTATTTTGATCAATTAGTTTTTTGTATTTTCTGAATTGCACATGTCTGTAACTCTCCCGGGTCATGCCTGAAAATAGGCGTGCTTTTCTGGTGCACCCACCCGGTTAACAAAAAATGAAATAAACAAACTTGTAAACTACCATTATGTATACTGAATATATCACAACCTGACTCAAAATAGGCAATTTATTATCACTTGTGAGTGGGCAGAACTTTCATATGTAACCCCTAGGTGGCGCTATTCCTAGCATTACTACCCCTGCCTACTACCTAGGATGTAGGTTAAGGGGCCTGGGTTCACAAGATTACTTTTAAAACTGACTCTTTCCTAGATATTACAATGTCACGGTGCCTTCAGACACAGTTTAGCTTTAAGTGGGCTGGTATGGGACCTGGTATAATCCCCTGGGATGCTGAACCATCCACTATAACCATTATTCACTGCAAAACAGTACCCAATAAACATTTCCCCACATTTCAATACCTGTTGCAATTATTGACTGGCCCCTAATAATATGCTCACAACACCATAATCTACAAAACAACAGTTTATTTACAGGGGGGATAGGGCTTAGGAATGGGGAAAGAGAGGAGTAGAGGTTATACAGACACTATTATTATTTACAATATTTACATTGGATCAGGTTTGTTGGAGTGTGCTGGTGAAAACCATCCAGCTGGGTGGATACCTGTTATGCAAATAAGAAAGGCAATCACACATTTAGCCAACCTAGATGACCAAAGCTCTGGCTATCAAAACTAAAACTACATGAAATCAGATGACATATGATATTGCTTTTCCCACAACTGGTACCAGTTCCCCAAATTTGTATTGGAACCCTGCAATCCCAATATTTGAATCTGGGAACCCAGTACTTCAGAGTTCTTACAAGTTACAGGCCTGGTGAATGGTGCAATTGTTTGTTGGCCGGCTTTAATTAAATGAGTAGTCCACCCAGAGTTTGCAACAACATATGTATGCAGAGTGTTTTGATTTGTATGTAAAGTCCTAGTGTGTCCTTCCCTCTGTCTGCTATTAGGAGTTTTTCCTAAATTAGGCTGCTAGCTTTAGGGTAGTTTTATGAGGGGATCTCCATCACAAACAGGTTTATTGCCTTCTGCCTCCTACAATGTACTCTGTCTCATGTGACAGTGATGTAGCCAGCCCCATAGATTTAGCATATACAGTGCTTTTTAAAATCAGTTCACAACAGCAAAGCTTTGTAACTGTTCTTATCCAGTGAGCACAAATAGCAACAGTTACAATTTAGCAGATGTCTGAGAGCTACCTAACTGGGGTTTCTGTAAGAAAATAGCTACTAAATAGCTCTAATTTACTATTTGTGTTTTCTGGGTGTGTCATGTCTAGCTAGCAGTAATATGTGTTTTCATTTTAAAATTTAATTTCATCAAACTACGCACAACAATAAAAAGCACAGAAACTGCCCCAGATCATCACTGTTATAATTAGTAAAGACTATAGCAGTTTTCTTACAGAAAACTCACTCAGTTAGCTCTAAAGTATTTGCTAAACTGTAAATGTAGGTACCAGCATTCTTTTTTTTTTTACCAGGAGAGACACACTAAAGCTTGTTTACAGGTGTGACCTGGGGACACAAGGAAGTTAAGTGATGTGCTCAGTGATACACACTACACATGTGGAGGCTGTGGGATTCAAACCCAGGACACCAGGTTTGCAGCTCAGAGCCTTAGACCTCCATACTATACTGCCTCCTCTATTCTAATAGGTAGAACTGGTAGTTAGTGCTGATTTTGCTCTGTGACATGATTTTCACATTTTTTTTTTCTTTGGTTACAAATGTGAAGTATCTTATTAGTAAAGTATAAAAATATGTGTGCGTTATTTAGTTTGGTGAATATTTGTTTTATTATTTAAAAAAGTGGGATACAGTAAATGTGTAGTGCAATGAACCATTGTAAAATGGGATCAAATGTGTAGCTGAAATAGTCACTGTCATCTTGTTGTTTTCATGCTATACCACACACAGGAGAAAAAGTGACTTTAAAGTATTTTGCAGTTTCTAAGCTGCAGCTTCATGCCATACACTTCACTTGTAAAAAAAATGAAAATAATGACACAGAGCAAAATCAGCACTACATGCTAGTTCTACCAAACAGAATGCTGGTACCTACCTTTATAGTTTAGCAAATACTTGAAATCTAACTGAGCGGGTTTTCTGTAAGAAAACAGCTAGGCCCAGATATTCAAAAGGGTTGTGCATGGTGCAACATTTTTGCGCCATGCACAACCCACTGATGCACCCTGGTGCAATATTGAAAAGGGAAAAGTGCACCTGCACAAATCCCGATGCACTGGGGCGCATCAGTAATGTATGCAGGCACAGGTAGGGAGAGCGTGCCCATGCATAAACTGCACAGCCCGATATTCAGCCCAGGCCGTGCACAGTTATGCAGGTGCAACCCCTACCTGCACCTCTACAAAGTTATGCTGACAAAAAAAGGAACAAGTCGAGGGCCACCCACAGGTGAGCTGCCGCATTGCAGGGTACAACACAGCAGCTGCCACCTGTGGATAGCCTGGACTTGTTCCACGATCTAGCCCGATCATGGGCTGAAATGTCACCCCACAGCCCGATCGCGGGCAGGAGCAATATTCTGCCCCAGACATGTCGCAGGCATAATGTGAATCTTCCCCACCCCCAGTAGCCCGACTGTGGCATAATGTTAATCTCCCCCCACCATAGCCCGATGTGGGCGGCATCCTGACCCCCACCACCACCAAGAATCCCTGGTGTTCTAGTGGCCCCCTACCCCTCCTACCCACGGAGCCCCACCACCTGCTCCCCCCCCCGTCAGCTGGCGGGCGGCAGCACCCAACCTGCCTGCCGCCCCACTGCCCGCTGACTAGCAGCTCGGTAGGGCTGCATGCCTATTGGTTCAGAGTATGAGCCAATGGGTGTGCAGCCCATACCGTACAAGTCAGTCCAGATACGTGAATGAAAATTCATTCATATATCTGTACTGACTTGTGAATAGTGAGTTGCATGCCCATTAGCTCATGTTTGAACCAATGGGCGGCAGCCCTACCGAGCTGTCAGTCGGCGGGCGGGGCAGGCGGTGGTGCTGCTGCCCACCAGCTGACGGGGGGTGGGGTGGTGGGGTTCCATGGGCGGGAGGGTGAGGGGCCACTAGATCACCAGGGATTCTGGGACGGGGGTGAGGATGCTGCCAGCGATCTGGCTACTGGGGATTAACATTTGCCCGTGATCTGGCTACCCAGGGGTGGGGAAGATTAACATTGCGCCCGCGATTGGGCTACTCGGGGGTGGGGGGAAGATTAACATTATGCCCGCGATCGGGCTACTCGGGGGTGGGGAAGATTAACATTATGCCCGCGATCGGGCTACCCGGGGGTGGGGAAGATTAACATATGCCCATGATGGGCTACTCGGGGAATTAACATTATGCCTGTGGATCGGGCTGCTCTGTGGGTGGGGGTAAGATTAACATTGTGCCCATGATCGGGCTACTTAGGGAGGGAAATACTGTTATGCCTGGGATTGGGCTGCTGGGGCGGAATACTGTTCTGCCCGTGATCGGGCTGCAGGGCTCGCCGGTCCCCGACGTGGCTGCTGCCCGGCACGCGCCAGGTGCAAGTTGCAGGGGATCAGCGCACCTGCATGTTAATGGAATGCAAATGGGGCCATAATCAGATGCAAATGCCCCCCTTGTGCACCTTGCATAAATTATGGCCCCATTTGCATGTCACCCTTTGAATATCGCAGGTGCTATGCATGGTGCAATGGAACTTGCGCCACCGCATCTCAATGCTCCACTCTGACCACTTGCACTGGCACAGTTCCACAGCACCATGCACAGTGGGTGTGGCCAAGGGGTGATATTCAAAGATGTTGCGCCATAGCGCAACTGCATTGAATATCGCCCTGGCCACACCCTGTTCAACTATTTTGAGCGGCGATGGGGCTTGCGCCACAAAATGGCGCAGTTTGAATATCTGGGCCCTAGAGTCTTAACTATTTATAGCGCTAATGATCTAGTAAATTTCTGTGCTTTTATGGTTGTGTATAGTTTGATGAAATTAAAAGTTTTTAAATTAAAACACTCCTGCAAGCTAGACCTGACACACATAGAAAACAACAATAGTGAATTAGAGCTTAATTTAGTAGCAGTTTTCTTACAGAAACCCCAGTTAGCCAGCTCTCAGGTATCTGCTAGTAGGCTAATTTAGGAAACACTCCTAATAGCAGACAGAGGGAAGGACACACTAGGACTTATACAAATCAAAACACTCTGCATAACATATGTTTTTGCAAATTCTGAGTGGACTACTCCTTCAAAACTGCAAGGCCAGTAAAACTATACAATGCAGCCTCTTGCTGTACTGACATGCTTCAGCTGATGCAAAATACAGAGTAAGGTGGTGGGAGCAGGGTTGGAGGACAGGTCTGAATAACACCATATACCTACCAGGAGGGACTTTCTATCTCTTGGAATGTATTTGTGAAAATGTGTGACCAGAAGAGGAATGTAAGCTAAGCCAAGGCTGTTTAAACAAGTGCTGTATAAGGATGCAGTTTCAGGCTTTTTCTGCCCCAGGCAGATCTGAAAGTCAATTGTTCCAGCATGATAGATCCACCTCATGCCCTTCCCACATGAACCAAAAAAAAGGTGGGGTGGATCTTTAGGAGCTTCTTGGGTGGAGGTGAGGGGTGGATCTTACTCCCCCCAAAAAACTAACGCTGCCTCCCACTATGCAGGTTCCAGTTCTTGTACCTCCCACTTCAGAAAGAAAATAGTGCACTGCAACCATTGACTAACATGAAAAGCGTATTTATTTGAGGGTGGAAAACATTTCTTGAAGGAGGGTAAGGCAGAGGAGACTATTTACACCTTCAGTCAGTTCCACGGACAGAAAACATGATATCACTCCTTTTGTACATGCAAAATGTCTACAGGCTCCGCCTACTGCAGCCGTAAAAAGAGTAGGGTAATTCTGTATTGAAAGAAAAAATAAACACAAAAAAGGTACAATAAAATATGCTTGAGAAGAGAGTCAGTGAATTTCCGAGGTATCCTGGCCAAATTCCACCATTCACTAAAAATACTGCAATAGCTAAAACTGGTTCAATTTCAGTTGGTTTGCATCTGTATCCCCACCCCTCCAATCCTCTGGAGTGAGGCAGGAAAAGGCAATATTGCCTAGTCCTCCTTTCCCTGTCCAGAAAAACTACATAAATAACTAGCCTGAACATTGCGACATAGAGGAGGTGCATGAAACTTGAAGCAGGAATTTTGGAAAGGAACAACAACTAACACGAGACTGAAACTTCACTGCCTCAGCTGTTTCATCACAGTCTGAAAGAGAAGTGACTCAAGTGAAACTGCACGAGCATAGCTGGATGGATTTCTGTTCCAGGTGTCTCAGATATATATATCCAAAGAGAAATCAGTCACTGGAAATCAACCTGCAAGGGATTCAGATCTGCAAGTTAAACAGTCCTACAAGTTACCAGCTGGCTCTCATTCTCTGGGAGTCCCATAAAGATGATAGCAAATAACCTGAAAGTAATCCGTGTGACTTGCAATTTAAATCATTTATTTAGCAGTCACTGCCATCAGCAGAGCAGTACCACAGTGATTGCTAAATAAATTATTTAAATTGCAAGTCACATGCAGTACGTCTTTTTGTGGTGGTGTGAAGTGCAACACTACTTCCTGAACCGAGTCTGTAGCCTTGTGTGTTATGCACCACTACCCCAGTGCCTGTCCTACCTACAAATGCAACCTGAAAGTGATATCTCACAGGCTGCAAACTAGCTGTCTATTTGTTCTAGAAACCTTCTAATAACTACCTTAGAAACTTGCAAGTGATACTGTTGTTTCCCCAAAGAGAGACAAGGAGGGCAGAATTCACAAAGAAGATGCACTCAGTGCATCTCAGCTGCCCTGGTGCAGGGAAGATGCACTAAGTGCAAATTGGGTGATTCACAGAGAAGGTGCAGAAAGATGCCCCCAGCGCATCCCCTCTGTGAATAGCACAGGTGCGCCCCACCCAGGATGCCCTGGGGCATCCCAGGCTGTGCCTGGCGCATCCCCCATGTCACGTTGTGAATCCATTGGGGCAGGGCATCTCAGGATGCCCTGCGCCCAAAAATGGGATTCACAGCCAGGGGCATACAAATTAGGTCATTAGGCATGCATGGCGCAATGGGGCCATTAGCATACCATTATAGCCCCATTTGCATTGTGCCTGCAGGGATGCCTCAGCAGAATGCACCAACCTGTAGCCGACCCCCCAGCCCAACCCCAGCCCAAGACATGCTGCTCCCGGCAGCGGTAAAAGATGTGAGGAACCCCCTCAAGCCCCCGTACAACGCCGCTCCCGGCGGTGGTGAAAAATGAAAGAACCCCACCCCAGACCCCGTACAATGCTGCTCGGTGGCGTGAAGAACAGAAGAACCCTCACCCCAAGTCCCGTTACAATGCCACTCTTGGCGGTGAAAGAACAGAAGAACCCGCCACCCCCAAAGCTCCCATACAATGCCACTCCTGGCGAGTGAAAGAACAGAAACCCCCACCTCAAGCCTTGTCAATGCCGCTCCCAGTGGCAGTGAAACATATGAAGAACCCTCAGCCTCAAGCCCTCGTATGCCGCCTTCTGCAGCAGTCGGCTGGTGCAGATACTTCAGTTAACCCACCATTTCTTTCCTCCAGTAGGTCCCGACAATGGCGGGTCAGCCATCCACATTATTGAGAGCCATCGACAGAGCTGTCTGAGAATGACAGCTATTGTACAGCCTGAAGTCCACAATGGGCTTTGGTCTGTTGATAGCTGTCATTCTCAGACAGCTCTGTCGGTGGGTGGCTGTGGCAGTATGCGGGTAGGTTGAGCTGCCCACCAACAGTGGGACCCTGCTGGGGGGGGGAGAGGTGGGTTGGGGTATTTGGGGGTTGTCCGCACCGCTGACTGCAGCAGAAAGCGGCTTTACTGAGGGCTTGGGGCTGGGAGGGGTTCTTCATATCTTCACCACCAAAGGAGCTGCATGTACAGGGGCTTGGGGTGGGGGTTCTTCTGTTCTTTCATCGCCTCCAGAGTGGTATTGTACAGGGGTTTGGGGCGGGGGCTTCTTCTGTTCTTTCACTGCCACTGGGAGAGGCATTGTATGGGGGGCTTGGCGGGGAGATTCTTCTGTTCTTTTCACCGCTGCCGGGAAACGGCATTGTACAGGGCTTAGCGGGGCACACTGGATGCCAGGGTGGGCAGGTTGCCATGCTGCTGCCTGCAGTATGGCAGCCTGCCTGTGGGTGGCCACCCACTTAAGTCTAGTTTTCTAGACTTGTCTTTCTGTGGTGCATCCCTGGACTTGCCCCGGGGATACGTCAAAGAATAGAGCTGTGAATGGGGTTGTGCCCAGTATGCATGGGCAGGCCCCTTCACAGCCCCTCCAGATATGCCGCATATCAATACTGGCGGTATGCGGCGCATCTCTGATCTGCTGGCACATCGGTCCCCTGCCTGAATTGCCTTTGGGTGTATGTTGGAGTTGCCCCAGCGCATCTGGAGTGCCCTGGTTGCATCCCTTTTGTGAATCCTGCCCGGATGCTGTAAAAATGTGGGTCGTTTTTAAAAGAGAAACAATCTTTTTTTTAATTTGTTATACTTTATTGAGTTTCATATTTAACAACATTACCAACAACAATAACAACACAATACTAACACCAATATACTTGTTTTAATACTCCCCCTTCCCCACCCCCCCTCTTTTATAACTCCCTCCCACCCACAGAGTGGCATCTATTTCTTCTTTAAGCCTGAGCACTTGGGTAAAGCTGTACATATTGGTACCCTTCTAATAATATTAAGGCTGGATAAGGATTGTGGCCACCATACTAGGAAGAACTATGACTGGCCTCTAGGGTGTACAGTGTGAAGAAAAACATAATCTACTTTCCTCTCCTATAATTGACTTTTTTCATTCTCCAATGAGCAGAGTTTCTGCACCGTTTTTTTTTTTTTTTGTTGCCCCCTCACAACTACAGCAGTGCTAGTAGGAGATATGGGCAGGGCCTGATTTACATTGCTATGGGCCCTATGCACAGCAGTAACCAAGGGCCTCCCTCCCAGCCAACCCCCTCAGGGCATCTGCACCACCCCAGCCAAGCCCCCATCCTATCTAATCAGCATAGGTTATGTGGTTAAACCCATATTAGGCTTGCGTAAGCCCTAGTCTGCCCCCAGTACAGACACTGGGAGGAACTGGTTATTTAGAGGAATCTGTCCTCACTGCCATTAGTCCCTGTCCCTTATTTAAATCCAGTGAGATAGACAGCAGAAAAACAAATGGGCAGCATTCCTGGTAAACCAGACCTTAACACCTCACACTCATCTCTGTATTGTGTTCAATATAATTAAGTTAAAAGAAACTTGACAGCGGAGTGAACAGGCATAGCCCCCTTTCCTCCCACCCCCTGCTGTACAATCAAAATTACAAAACGTCTTTATTTTTCACACACACCCTCTTTTACTCATGACTCAAATTCCTGAGGTGGAATGGGATGAAGTGGCGGTGGACAACACCTTCAGCTGTTCTACTGCACTTGTTGCTCTCTCACTATGGTCTGCACAAACATAGCATTATACCTAGCAGACCTGTGTGCAGCAGCCAGCAGTAAGTGTTGAGCAGAGGAGCATCACACCTGCACCGGCTAGCTCATCCCCCACACAGAAACTGCACCTGACTCTCACTCTGCACAGCCAAGCCCACGTAGACATAATATGGATATGGACAAGAACTGGAAAAAACTAAGAATAAAATCATTTATTACAGGGCTGGTGGGCTGAGTGAAATCTGAACGACAGAGTCGATTAGCTACCTGCCTTTGCTTACCTCAAAACTTCAACGCTGTAGCCCATGCCTTGATGTACCAGTTAGTGTGCCCCAGTCTCAGAGCGCTTGTTTGTGCTGCCAGTTTGCTTGCCCAGTGACTCTAATAGTACTCAAATAGCTGCACTCAGCACAAATTTAGCACACAAAATAATAATTGCAAGTAAAAGGGATTTACTGCAGACCACACATGAGGAAAACCCCAGGCACTTCAACCACCAAATTGGTCTTCGTCAGGCGATGGGGTCATGCACATAACTGGTACGTTTTATAATCCAATATTAACATAATTAATTGAATAACACTTATGGACACTACATTTCATTCATATAAAATGAGCTGGCATATAAGAAAACTGAAAGACACAATAGGAAAGGAATCAGACACAAACAAAGTACAAAGGATAGGAGGGAGAGAACACCCAATTGAGTCAACAGACTTTAATATTATTTTCAAAATATGTTCTGTCATTCATCAATTTGGCAAAGTAAATGCTTTCCAACTTTCAATGAATCTGTATAACATTTTGCATTTGATTCATTATCCTATTAAATTATTCAATTATCATTAAATTATTAAAGTGAAGGAAAGACAAATAAACAAGGACTCAACCGGTGACACTTGAGACACAAACTCCGACTCACTCCTGAGCCCTGACAGTGCTGACCTTCCTCGACCTCTCTGTTAATTTAGTCCACTTCCGCTCACCTCGCTGAGCTCGCCGCCTACTCTCTGAAATGTACAGCTGCACATTGAGCCAGACTAAGTTCTGCCTGGTATGTCAAAAAAAGGAGAAGTTCTCATTCCAACCCTCGATGTTGTGGGACATCTGCCAACCTCTGGTCCAGTTTTCCACAAAGTTTTGCGGCTTCTTATGTGGCCACCCAGAAAAAAAAAGATAACAGTTAAGCAAGCTATACAGACTACAGTGCTGCACTGCCACTTTTCAGAAAAACAACAGCCTCCCAGGCTGGCTCCCTCATAAGTGGCCCCACTCTCTTCAACTCCTTCCATCATCCATGGGGCCCCAGCCATTCTCGCACTAGCCACTCTGACCGCGCATTAAGAAGCATATGATGCCCAACTGCCTTGGCTCTAGGTGCATGCATGCATGACTAAATTCAGCAGTGGCCAATCACCAGATCAGTTGGTGTCAGCCTGCCAATACCAACTAGTCTGCACCATAACAGGCTGTTGTGCACATGTCTCTTGGGACCCATAGGATGACTGGAGCACGACTGATGATGGGGAAAGGTGCAAGAATCAGCTTTTTTTCTTTGAGAGTCAGGCAGACTTATGGGCAGAGCTGCACAACACATACGCATTATACATCAGACAGACATGGGCAAAACTGCACAGCACATACACTTTACACTAGTTTTTTGGCACAGCCAGATGGGAGTGGTGCACCCCAAACACCACTGCCTCCGACCACCAGCCAGCTGACAACACAAAAAAAATTTTTAAACACTGTAGAAGAAAGAAAAACACTAAAATAGCTGGCAAAGGACCCCCCCCACCCAAGAAAGAAAGGGCCCTACGCACAGGCATACATGCATTATTGTAAATCTGGCCCTGAATATGGAAGATCCCAGCACAGTCATTCACCCTGATTGTTTTTCTGACAAAGAATTACAAATTATTACGCTCATTTAATTTTGCATATTTAATTTGCTTGTACTGTGTATTGTAAATTAAATATAGAGCCTGGTTATCAGCCATGTTGACCTTTAGCCAGCCTTTTTGGAATCTCAGTCCGAATGCCTGGCTTGTCTAATTGCAGCACAACATCGAACGCTAAAGTTTATACAAGTTTCCTGGAATTTCTCTTTATAATAAAGAAGGCTGGCACTAGGAGGTAAGCCCTCTTTATAGCTATTAATTAAAAAAGAGCAATTACTTACAAAGTCACAGAGTGCACATGTTCTGAATGTGAAAGACCAGCTCCTAGCATTTCACATCACACTTGTCTTAGGTTCATATATGGCATGGTGGTGGCAGCAAGTAGGAAGTGGTGCGAGCCTGGCAGTAGCAGTGTGCAGTGAGTAGCAACTATTGTTTGCATGGCCCCTACAGTAGTGTGCATGCTGCCTTAGCATAGATACAATACATGCTAACTCGGGCCCACAGGCTGGCTCTGTGCTATGTTATGCTCTCTAGAGGAGGAGGAGAGTGTCATCTGGGATTTTCGATCATTCTCCTTCCCTCAGCCTTCCCACAATGACCCAGGCTCACTCTCAACCCCCTAGCCACCAGCATCATGAGCAGTACTGCTACCGCTGCACCACAGACCAGGCTAGATCATGTAAGCATTAATCACTGACAGAGGAGGGCTCTGCTGGTGGATTAATGGCCGCTGGGTAGGTTGATGCCCGAGGGCAAAGCCCGAGGGGTCCAACCACCCAACGGCATTAATCACCAGCAGAGCCCAACGCTGGAGGTGATTAATGCACTTGTAACATAGGCTCATTGCGGCAGAGACGAGTCTATGTTACCGGTGTGTGTCTCTCGGTGCTGGAGACCCTATGGGGAGACAGAGACAGTTTGGAGAGCTGCATCATGTCCTTGTTGGAGTGCTTTCATGGTGACTTTCTACTGTAACATAGCAGTGCACTGTCTACACCCATTTTTACAGATTAAAAATGACACTGAGGGACTGTTTTCTTATTTTCAGACTCCAAGGGACATCAGAGGGTGGGGGTTGCCACTACACACCTTATTTAAATCAGCAGTGACATGCATAAGTCTGAAACTGATCTAGATAGTGGGGGAATGTAGACTAACAATTTTTTGCACTAACCACTGAGCCACCTGACTGCACTTTCTAATTGCTGTGACATACACACAATGACTAATACAGATACACATTCAATGCATGCATATATATTCCAGTGTAACATAGCAGTTCACTGTCTACACACATTTTTACTGATTTAAAATAAAAAAAAAACATTGAGGGACCATTTTCTTCTTTTCGAGCTCTGAAGGACATTGGAGAGTTGGGCAGGGAGTTGCCACTAGACACTTCATTTAAATCAGCAATGACAGGCATAAGGCTAAAACTGCTCTAGATAGTGGGGGAATGTAAACTAACAATTTTTGCACTAGCCACTGAGCTACCTACTGCACTTTCTAATTTTTGTGATATACACACACACACAAATATATATGCACATATATGCATATATATTCCAGTATAACATAGCAGTGCACTGTCTATACACACAAAGCATTGACCATGCCCCCTGACATAGGGTTTTGTAACCCGAAGCACCAGGGCGCCAGGGTATATAACGTGGCCAGTGAGCACTGACTGGCATTGTCCAAATAAATACAGCAAAAGCTTTTTGGATGGAATCATGTCCTTGTTGGAGTGCTTTCATGGTGACTTTCTACTGTAACATAGCAGTGCACTGTCTACACCCATTTTTACAGATTAAAAATGACATTGAGGGACTGTTTTCTTATTTTCAGACTCCAAGAAACATTGGAGGGTGGGGGTTGCCATTACACACCTTATTTAAATCAGCAGTGACATGCATAAGGCTGAAACTGATCTAGATAATGGGGGAATGTAGACTAGCAACTTTTGCACTAACAACTGAGCCACCTAACTGCACTTTCTAACTGTTGTGATACACACACACTGACTAATAAATATACACACATATGCATATGTATTCCAGTAAAACATAGCCATGCACTGTCTACACACACAGAGCATTGCCCCACACTCACTAACACACATACAGTATAATGCCTTATATGACATTCATTTACTTATACATCTAACCCTAACTTTTAGTGTCTTTAGGATAAGCACTCAAGCACTCTGTTTTGCACCAATTTACTGCCTAATCTATTGCATGACTGGGAACTAAAGTAGTGGATCAGGGAGGTGCTTTGGATGTGGTTTATCTGAACTTCAGAAAGGCCTTCAAACAACATGAAGTCTTGCTATATTATGATATATGCAGTTTGTCCCAGCCTTAGAACTGCTCCGGAGGTGAAAGAGTTAACTTCCATGCCAGGCATGGAATCTTGAGCTCGAGCTCGGTTGAAAACTCTGTCTGTTGTTCTTCAAACTCAAACTGTCAGATTCTTTACTCCGCCTCACTGAACAGTCGCTCCGGAGATTTCTCCTTCTGCTCGGTTCATTGTGTCGGTTAAAAAGTGTAATTTCTCGGTTTATTAAACCGCATTTGTCTTATTTTAACCGCAACCGGTCGGTTCAAGCTCTGTCTGTGGTATCGTAAGTAATAGATAGGTTTTACATTTCTCTGTGTGGAACTTGCAAACGTTATTATCGGTTCGGTTTGAACCGATCAGGTTGTTGTTTTAACTTAATTAAATTGCATTTAGAGTGCGGTTCCCGGTTCTTATCAGTTCTAAAAAAAGCGGATTTCATTACATTTTTTTCCACGACCCATGACACGGTTGGGAACCGATAAGGGTGTCTTGCTTGGTGATTTGCCGTAAAAGGGCAAGTTTTTGGTTAGGATGGCATTATATCTGAGAAACCCAAAAGAAAAACCGGGCCCACTGGGTTTCAGCACTGTAGTGTCTGTGGGGAAGCCTTTGCCAAGGCTGACCCACACACCACATGTGTTTATTATCTGGGGTTTGACCACCTCAGTGCAGACTGCCAGATTTGCAAGAATTTCCCTGCAGCTACCCTGGATAAGAGAGGTGGTAGGCTCAGGGAACGAGAGGCCAAAACGTCCGCTGACCCGGATGGCCAGCCTGGTTCGTGCCAACCAAACCGGAGGGAGTGCCCTCTGACCAGGGCGAGACTTCCTCGGGCAAACGAAGAGCTGACTCAGAGGAGCCAGTTCCAGCAAAGAGGACTAGAAAATCAGCGGGTGTGAAGCCAAAATTTATTTCTCCAACCACTGCAGAGATAGCCAAAGCGATCCAAATTGTCCAGTCGTTTTCCCCGATTCCGACCGAACCGGCACCATCAGGTAAGCGGTCGGTTCGCGGTTCCACCGGTTCAAGAATATGATATAGAGGAATTTTATGAACCGGAGGAGGGGGAGGAGGATTATGAAGAGAGTGAATGTGATTTTGAAAGTCTGGATGTGCCCATTGAACCGGACATCTCCCCAGACAGACCTTCAGGAGTGTCTCCCCCTAGGCTTTCTGAGTCCCCTTCTCATTTTATGTTTTATAAAAAAGTTGCTGAAACCCTCCAGCTCCCTTTGGAAGAAGCTGTGGATGAACAGGAGGAGCCTGACTATGTGGAAATGTTGGATATCCCAGAGTCCAGGAGATTGTCTATTCCTTTACATAAATCTTTTAGGAAACAGACAATAACAATTTTAAAAGCTCCTAACACTATACCTCCTATGGATAAAAGAATGGATAAGAGGTACACATTGTCAGGTTCTGATACAGAATTCCTTTCAGAACAATGCAGCCATGTTGGGGTAGTGCAGGCTGCAGGCTGCAGCCTGTGATAAGGCAAATATTCCCTTGGCTTCACACCCCTCTGACAAGGACTCCAGGAGGATTGATGCCATGGCAAAGAAACAATACATGGCAGCATCCTTGGGACTCAGACAGGCAAATTATATGGTCTATGTTGCAAGATACCAGAAATCCAAATGGGATACTGTTATGGCTTTAGCGAAACAGGTCCCTGGCCAGCTTGCCAAGGAGCTGGAGCAGGTGGCTGCTGATGGTATTGAGGCTTCCAAGGTGCAATTCCATGCTGCAGTGGACTTTAATGATGTATCTTCAAGAGTCATGGCTACATCTGTGGCTTTTCGCAGAATGGCTTGGCTCAGGTGTACTAGCCTGTCACAGGATACCCAGGCTAAGGCCATGGATTTTCCTGTTGTGGGTAATTCTTTGTTTGGGGAGCAGACAGAGAATTACATGATGAAAATGGATGAGTATAGGACCACTTATAGGAGTGCTCAGGCCAAGGAGAGGCAAGCCACTCCTCAGAGGCAGCTTTCCAGGGGCAGGGGCAGGCCTTTTCACAGGCCTTTTTACCAAGCCCAGGCCTCCTCTTCAGCTTATGCCCAGAGGGGGTTCTTCAGAGGGAGAGGCGGACGGGGTACGAGCAGGCCTGCTCCCACCCCTCAGCCTAAAGCCCCTGCCAAACAGGCACCCTGATGGGATGCCCAGGGCCGGTTCTCCATTACCTGTAGGAGGCAGGCTGGCTTACTTCATCCAGGACTGGGAGTCTTTAACATCAGACAAGTGGGTCCTGGAAGTAGTAAGCCAGGGACTGGTTCTCAGCTTCAAAAAATTTCCAAAGATGAGAACCAGATCCTTTCCACCTGCAAATCCATTAGAGGCTCTCGCTTTGGAAACAGAAGTCTCAACCCTCCTGGCTCTCAGAGCTGTAGAAAGGGTTCCTCCCCTACACCAGGGCAAAGGACTGTACTCCAGGTACTTCCTTACCCCAAAAAAGACAGGAGAATGGCAGCCCATCCTGGATCTCAGATACCTAAACAAGCACCTTTTAAAACCAAAATTCAAAATGGTGACTCTGGGAATTATTTTACCCTCCCTAAGGCCAGGGAACTGGCTAGCGTCCCTGGACCTCAAGGATGCCTACTTCCATGTTCTCATCAGAAACTCCCACCGAAAGTACCTCAGATTCGAGCTGCCCTCAGGCCATTACCAGTTCAGAGCAATGCCCTTCAGCATCACCTCTGCCCCAAGGGTATTCACAAAATGCCTGGCAGTAGCAGTTGCTCATTTAAGAAGGCAAAAGATTGCTATCTTTCCTTACATGGACGACTGGCTCATAGTGGGTCAGTCTCCAGACCAAGTCAAATTACACCTTCAGGTTACCCAGCTGCTGCTTACATCTCTAGGTTTTCTTCTCAATCTTCCAAAGTCAGTTCTAGAGCCTGTTCAACTACTCACCTTCATAGGCGCAGAACTGGACACAAAGCAGGCCAGAGCTTTCCTTCCTCTAGAAAGAGTAAAGACCCTGGTAGCTCTGGCCTCCTCCTTCACTCTGCAGGTCTCTCGACCAGCAAGGCACTTTCTACAACTCTTAGGGCACATGGCTGCTTCCACAGCTGTAGTGCAAGGAGCAAGATTTCAGATGAGGAACATTCAGTTCCATTTGAGAGCCTTCTGGTCTCAAAGGAGAGATCCTCCAACCAAATTGATCCCAGTAACTCAAACCCTGATCCAGGCCCTGCAGTGGTGGCAGGATCAGAGCAACCTGAGACAGGGGGTTCCTTTCATCCCTCAATCTCACTCCTTGACCCTTACTACAGATGCGTCCCTCTTGGGATGGGGAGCTCACATGGGTGACCTCACCACCCAGGGATTGTGGTCCCCTCAGGAATCTCTGCTCCACATCAATCTGTTGGAACTCAGAGCTGTTTTTCTAGCACTTCAGATTTTTTCTGCATCTGTTCAGAACAAAGTGGTACAGGTCAGAACAGACAACACCACTACAATGTGGTACATCAACAAGCAAGGGGGCACTCGGTCTTCGGCCTTGTGCACCAGGCAATGAAGTTGTGGTCTCTGGCTTACTCCGTGAACACTTCCCTCATGGCAGTTCACCTCCCAGGCAAGGACAATGTTCTGGCAGATGCTCTCAGCAGGATTTCCCAGGGCCATCACAAATGGTCTCTGGATCCCCTAGTACTGGAGTCAGTATTTACCAGATGGGGCACCCCTCAGATAGATCTTTTTGCAGCCCCAGACAATCACCAACTTCTGCTTTTTTGTTGCAGACCCCCAGTGTTGGGCTCAGTCCCTCTGGATGCCTTCCTTCTCGACTGGGAAGGTAAGTTCCTCTATGCCTTTCCCCCCTTCCCTCTCTTGTTCAAGGTGCTAGTCAAAATCAGATCTCAGCCTTGCAAGGTGATTCTGATTGCTCCAGATTGGGCCAGACAGACCTGGTATCCACTCCTTCTGTCCTTAGCAGTCCACTTTCCCCTGTGTCTTCCCAGGAATCACAATCTGTTAACCTGTGCCCAGGGGAGAGTCTGGTATCTGAATCTCAAATCCCTCAACCTCAAGGCCTGGCTCTTGAAGAGTTAGAGTTTGCTGACCTACACCTTTCTCAAGGTGTACTCGATATTTTGAAAGCTTCTAGGAAGCCTTCCACCAGGCTACTTATAATTCTAAATGGAAAAGGTTTTCCATATGGTGCTCTGAAAGCATATTTCCCCAGAATCTGCTGATTTGCCCACAGTCCTGGATTATATGGTCCATTTAAATACTTTGGGGCTGAGGCCAGCTACCCTGAAAGTGCATTTGGCAGCTGTCTCTGCTTTTATTTCAGCAGGAAAGCCCTCTTCTCTTTCTGCTCACCCTGTATTCTCCAAGTTTTTCAAGGGATTGCGTCACACCAACCCTCCATTCAGGGACCCTGCTCCTGCCTGGGATCTTAATGTTTGCATTGCTCAGCTAATGCAACCCCCCTTTGAGCCTTTGTCTTCAGCAGAGTTTAAGTACTTGACTTGGAAAACTGTGTTTCTAGTAGCCATCACTTCTGCCAGGCGCATAAGTGAATTACAAGCTTTGTCAGTGGAGCCTGATTTTATCTCCTTTCACAGAGATAAGGTAGTCCTCAGGACTAACAGGAAGTTCTTGCCTAAGGTGGTTTCAGATTTCCACCTTAATCAATCTATATCTCTTCCAGTGTACTTCACTGACCATTCCTCCTCTGGCGAGAGGAGGCTGCACAGTTTAGATGTAAAGAGAGCCCATAGTTACTACATAGAGCGTACCAAGGGTCACAGGTTTGACTCCCTCCAACTGTTCCTCACTTATGGTGAGGTTGGTAAAGGGAAACCTGCCACTAAAAGATCTATTGCCAGGTGGATTGTCTCTTGTATCCAATTGTGTTATCAAAAACTGGGTAAGGTTCCCCCTTCAGGCCTGAGGGCTCACTCTACCAGAGGTACAGCTGCGTCCTAGCTGCGGCCAGGGACATCCCTATCTTAGAGATATGTCAAGCAGCTACCTGGAAAACAGTACCACTTTCACCAAGCATTACTCCTGGACATCCAGGCAAGGAGTGATGCTCGGGTTTAACACAGCTGTGCTTCAGAGCCTATTTCCTAAGTAGGTTCTGTCCCTCCTCCATGGAGGTACTGCTGTGTAGTCTGCATATGTCATAATATAGCAAGACTTCATGTTGTTTGAAGAAAAATTATTCACCTTAGTAATGTTGTTTCTTCTAATGGAGTCTTCTTATATTATGACCCCCTGCCTGCCCCTCTCAGAACCTCTGCTCTTGGGATGTGGCTGGGCAGTGCAGTGTTGGCACTTAGTGATGCCCACCTTGTGTTTTCACCCCTCCTTTTTGGGGTGTTTGGGTGTTGTATTTTATTTTATTTTTTGGATCCCCTGACTTGAGTCTTTGTTTTGGGACCAAAAAATGTGTTAATATTTTAGTGGCCAGTTGGCTAGTGTAGGTTTACAGCTTCCACACAGAATTCTAGTGAGTTTTGCTCGTAAAGATCTGACAGTTTGAGTTTGAAGAACAACAGACAGAGTTTTCAACCGAGCTCGAGCTCAAGATTCCATGTCTGGCATGGAAGTTAACTCTTTCACCTCCGGAGCAGTTCTAAGGCTGGGACAAACTGCATATGTCATAATATAGCAAGACTCCATTAGAAGAAACAACATTACTAAGGTGAGTAATTTTTTCTTCGACACAGTCACCCATAGAAGGCTAATTTACAAACTGCACAACCTGGGGTGGATCCTAAAATAGTTCTGAGGGTACAGAACTGGTGGGAGTCAGAGGGTTGTGGTAAACTCTGGAGAGGGAGAGATGATGAGCAGAGTACTAGGGGCTCGGTGTCGAGGGCGATCCTCTTCAACGTCTTATTAGAGACATTGCAGAGGGACTGGAGGGGAAGGTAAGCCTCTTTGCAGATGGTACAAAGGTATGCGATAAGGTGGACATGCCACAGGGTGTTGAAAAAATGAGGGAAAACCTTAATAAACTGGAGAAATGGACTGAAGAATGGCAGCTGGGATTTCATTTCACTTTTATTGGTTATACTGGAAGGCATGTGAGCATTGCTCCCATTTACACAAGTGTCCAGCTACCTACAACAATCATGAGACATGACATAGGCTTAAATATTTAACTAACAGCGAAGGTTGATAAAATGGTGCATAAATTTAGGATAATATAGACTAAAGGGCAAACCATGAACTAGCATTGGTGAATTAACAAATAACAAGGTGACATTAAGCATTCAGTGAGGGTTTAACAATAATATAATATAACAGTGGGAAAATAAGTGCAATCTAAAAACTAGCCTAGGGGGATTAACAATACTACAAGTGCTAGAAAGATAGGATAAGTGTTTGAGGTGAATAACCTGAGAATGAGGGGAAAAAGTGCAGAATGGGCTGCAAGCAGGTGCAGGTGGGAGATATATGTCTCTTCATATTGTGTTTATAGGCATTTGTGGAGGGACAGAGTTTTAGTGCCAGAGGGAGAGAGTTGAAGAGCTTGGGTCCCATAAAAGAGAGTGTTTTCTGGCCTTGAGAGGTCCAGCAAAAAGGAATAGTGAAAAAGAGAGTGGAGGACAGTCTAGTGGTCCTGGTGGTGGCGTCTGTCTGGAAGAGAGAAGTGAGGCAATCAGGAAGCAGTCAACAGGAGAGTTTGAAGAAGAAGGTGGCCATCTTGCAGTTGAGGCGGGCCCCAAGGGAGGGCCGACTGGTGAGCTTATAAAGGCCATAGTGGTGTGTGAGTTTAGGGAGACCAGTGGAAAAGTGGATAACGTTGTGGTAGGAGCTTCAAAGTCTGGAGAAAAAACTTTTGGTGGAGAGGCGGGGGAGGGAGACAAGTGAACCATAGTCAAAAACAAGAAGGAGGAAGCTGGAGACTAAGAGGGATTTGGATTCCATGTTAAGGAAATGCTTGGTTCTGTGGAGGATACCAAGTCATTGGTGGCCTTTTTTTGATTGTGAGGCTAGTGTGAGCATTGAAATTGAGGTGGCTATCCAGGAGTAAGCCAAGGTATATGAATTCACTGACTCTTTCAATAGCGTTACCAAGGTTGTCATAGAGGGAGAGATCAAAGCCAAGGGGTTTTCGGGGGCTGGAGAAAACCATGAACTTAGTTTTCTTGGAGTTGAGTACAAGACCTTTGGACGTGAACCAGGTGCGAAGTCTGCTGAAATCAAATTGGACTTTGTTAATGAGAATGTTGGGGGTTTTGTCCCGACAGAAAAAGGCTACATCATCAGCATAGAGAATGAGTTCAGAGGTGGTGCAAATTTCAGGCAATGAGTTAACGACCAGAGAGAAATGAAGAGGGCCCGGGATGGACCCTTGGGGGATGCCCTGTTTGATGGGGCAGGATTCAGAGAGGACACCGCCAATAATGGTGCAATGGGATCTGCCCGTTAGGTAATCCTTTAACCAGAGGCAGACCTCAGGTGAGAAATGGAGGCCAGCCAGGGTGCAGAGGAGGACTTCATGATCAATGAGGTTGAATGCTTTGGTGAGGTCTATGAATGTAGCACTGGTGTAGAGGCTTTCAGTGTAATCTTTGTCTATGGAGTAGATGAACTTGATGAGGGCAGTTTCGGGATTGTGACGAGCACGGAACCCATCCTGGACCTCTGTGAGCAGGTTGTATTTGGACAGAAATTCTGAGGTTTGCCTGTGGACCACTTTCTCAAAACTTTTGGAGACAGGGGCAAGGAGGGAGATGGGACAGTAGGTGGATACGAGATCCTTTGAATCAGATTTGTGAAGAGGTTTAATAATTGCACACTTCCAAGCTTTTAGGAAGGACCTCGCGCAGAGGGAGTGGTTGAGGATGTTAGTAAAAGAGATGGCCAGGGAGTCACAGACAAGATGGAGAACTCTGAAGTCAATCTTGTCGGCACCCTTGGATGGTCTTGGGTCATTTGTTTTGATTAACTTGGTCACTTCACCAGGGGTTAGGTACCTGAAATGGAACTTAGAGTGGGAGAATGAGAGGGGCGTGGGGTAAACGAGGTAGGAGTGGAGCTGGGCTTGTACTGGCCGAGGTCATTGAAGTATTAATTGAAAAGGAAGGCTATTTCACTTGGCTCAGTGGTGGTGGTTGTCCTTTCGGAGGTAAGACAACTATGATCTTCAGAAATTCCCCTGCCAATAAGGTTAAGAATGTTCCAGGTCCTCCTAGGGTTCCCCTGGGCAGCACGCTGTTTTTCCAGGATGAAGGAGGATTTAGCAGATCTTGTGGAGGATTTGCACCTGTTCCTGAGGGTTTTGAAGTCTTGGAGGAGTTGGGGGGGTTTGTGTTTTCTTTATAACTTCCAGGCTCAGCCCCTGTTCCTCATTAGTTTGAGAAGCTTGGGGATGAACCATTCTTGGCTAGAACCCTTAAACCAGAACTTTTTAAGTGGAATGAAACAGTCGCAGAGGGCAAGAAACTTATTGCTAAAGGATTCAAGCACTTTGCAAATGTCAGAAATGTTTTCAGTGAAGGACCAATATTGGGCTAGGATGGCTTTGGAAGACTTGGAGGCATCCAGCTTCTTCAATTGCCTGGTTTGGATGAATTTGTGTGGGCAGACAGCTGTTTCTGTGGCACATAGGCAGAAGACAGCACAGTGGTCACTGACTGAGTTGAGAAGAACTCCAAAGGTGATGACACGGGAGGGGAGTGAGACCAGGACCCAATCAATGAGGAACTGAGATCCAGTTTTGTAGTTGGTTCTGATAGGTTCGGTGATGAGCTGGTGTAGGCCAAGATCAAGTATGGATTCCCTAGTGGAGTCACAGTGAGGGGACAACCAGTTTAGGTTAAAATCCCCAAGGATGGTCCAATCCCTCCCTTGGGGAAGGAAGGTCTTGATATCAAGGAAGAGGTCAAGATCACGGAGTGAGGAGGAGGGTGATAGGTACACAGCGCTGACTGTGACCATTTTAGCGCTCCGAGGAGAAGATTAATTGAGATGGTCTTGAGGGAATAGGTGGGTAGTAGAGGGTCGAATTCGGTGGCAAGGAGGTTATCGGCAATCGAGAAGAGGCAGCCTCCCTCACGCTTCCCCGCTCTGTCTTTTCTAAAGACTGAGTAACCTTCAAGGAGGATTTCATTGGGGGAGATGTCCTCCTTCAGCCAAGTTTCAGTGAGGGCAATGACATCAAAACATTAGCCATTACCCAGGACTCGATTAAGGGTTTTTTTGCCAAAAGGCTTTGCACGTTAAGGCGAGCAGAAGTGAACTGTTTAGTGGGTTTGGGAGAGGAGTGAAGGGTGAAATTGATAGAGGGTGTGGGGTCAGGGTTGGGGGTGAACGGAGCCTAAGATAAGGAGCTGTAGGAGGAGGAGCCTTAAGTGCCTGTGGTTCGCAAGTGAAGACAGCTTGGTGAAGTATAGCCTGGTGTAGTGGTGGGTGAAAAGGATATGGCTGTGGTAGGAAGGAGTGAACTCATGGAACAGGCAAAGGCTGATGAAGGGGCTTGCATGGGTAGGGGCTGGGACGAATCTGGACACACAAGTGGATGGGGAAGGGAGAAGAGGAGAGGTGGTGTGGGACAAGAGGAGAGTAAGAGAAATGAGGGAGGGTGTGAGAAGGATTTGGGGGAAAAACTGGTGGGAAGGGAGGAGGATGGGCAGGGTGAGGGGAGTTGAGCAAAGAGGGGCAGAGGGGAAGAACAAGGAGTGAGAGTAAGTAGGGGAGGTGGAACATCTTAGGGCACTCCATGCTGGTAGCAAGAAAGAGGGAAGGTGACAGGACAGTAATGAATGAAGAAATAGGGAAGTAGGGTATAAAGTTGAGTGTGGTAGAAGAATCTATGTCCAGGGGTAGAGCAGTGGTAAGGCACTGGTAGTGGGAGGCTGTAGGAAAGAGTGTGTGATTAAGATAAGGCAGTCAGCAGTGTTTGTTAAATTTGAGCATGAGAGAGGACTGCCCCTTTAAGAAGTTGCAGGAAAGGAAAGCCCCTTTAGGAAGCTGCTAAAATTGACTAGTATGAGGCCTCAGGGGGCGGGGATCACTGGGGAAGTGTATTTAATAAAGGAAGGCTGGAGGGGAGGTGGGGGCCAAAAAAACTGTCCAGAGAGTAATAGAGCAAGGCAGTGGCCGAGCTGTAATTTGAAAAAGGCGCCTTGAGTGCTTGCTTTCTCAGTGGGGATCTGCAGCATCCAATCAAGAAGCGTCCCCAGTTCCCTGGAGCCAGTTCAATTTGGGGGATTGAAGCCTGATAGCTCCTGGCAAGGAGCTGACCGATCATATCTGCTGTCTTTGGTCGGTGGGGTGGCAGGTTAGATGCAGAGGTCCGGCTGCTGACATGGATCAGCAGCGGGGCTGCTTGGCTGAAATACAGAGCCTGATCTGGGCTTGTGGCTAAAAAACAGCAGAAAAAGACGGGCCATTAGTTAAAAAAAAAAAAAAAAACAAGACAAAGCTCAGGTAAATTGGTGGGAGGGCCCTGGGCAATTTAGTGCTCAGGGCAAAAGTAGGTGCAAATAGTGGGAGAGCAAGGGTTCCTGCAGAGAGGTCTGGTCAAAGGTGCCAGGTGAGAATTTAGCAAAACAAAAGGCAGGTTCAGGAGGTTGATGGGGGAGGAGTCAGGTGTCCAGGAGCAGGGGTAGATATGATGGCCAAAAATGCCAGGCAATATTTACAGAATATGCTGGTTCGGGGGGTGTCAGGAGAGGGAATCAGGGGTCCAGAAGCTGGCAGAGAAACAGTGTGGGGAACACAGGAAAAAGAAATGCAAAAGGGAAAAAGCAAGTGAAAGAAAGGAAAAAAGAAGGCAGTCCAAGAAGAAATTAGAACTGTAATGGGAAAAAGAGAGTGGCAGAAAGACAGCAGGCAGTAGGCAGTTGTTCAAGCTATCCTACAATATTGAGCAATTAGTTCAACAGTAAAAATTTAGTAATACAAACAGTTAGCTGTATGGAAGTCAGGCAGTCAATTAAGGTTCACTACAACTCTGCTATACTCTGGAAGGCATTTCCTACATATACAATGCAGTAGTTTAAAGGTAAAATGTTTAAGTAGTAAAAATATATCCAGCAGTACAAGCCATAAGCTACTGTATATAGAAGTCAGGCTAGCTAGTACAGCAGGTTAAACAACAGAAAATTCCAAGAAGAAAAACAAATAATTTCCACAGTAGCAGTAAATTCAGCACAAAACTGTTAAGAGAGTAGTAGAGCAAGACAGTGGCCGAGCTGTGATTTGAAAAAGGTGCCTTGAGTGCTTGCTTTCTCAATGGGGATCTGCAGCATCCAATCCGGAAACAGCCACAGTCCCCAGGAGCCAGTCCAATTACGGAAACTGAAGTCTGGCAGCTTCAGGCTAGGATTTCATGCAAAGAACTGCAGGATCATGCACATAAGGCACAAGAACTCAGGGGCAAAGTACGAACTAGGTGGGGAGGTACTTACAGTCACAAAGCTGGAAAAAGACCTGGGAGTTATCATCCCAGAGGACCTAAGAGAAACTAGGCAGGGTGATAAGACAGCTGGAAAGGCTAGCCAGATGCTTGGATGCATTGGGAGGGGTATCACGAGTAGAAAGAGGGAGGTCATCTTGCCCCTGTATAAGACACTTGTGAGACTGCAGCTGGAATACTGCATCCAGTTCTGGAAGCCCCATCTGAGAAAGAACATAGACAGGATGGAGATGGTGCAGAGGAGGGCAACTAAAATGGTTCACTGCCCAAGGGATAAGACCTATGAGGAAAGACTAAAGGAGTTATATATGTAGTCCCTGGAGCAAAGGAGGGAGGGCGGACATGATTGAGACATACAAATATTGTACATCACTGGTATAAACAGAGTACAGGAAGGAAGCATCTTCCAAAGTAAGAGATGCTCCAAGTCAAGGGGACACAAAATGAAGTTAGAGGGAGGAAGGGTCAGGGGAAATGTGAGAAAATATTTTTTTCACAGAGTGGGTAGTGGAAACCTGGAATAGCCTACCAGAAGGGGTGGTAGGGGCTAAAACAATAACAGAATTTAAGAAGGAGTGGGATAGACACAAGGGTATCCTGAAGGCAAGGGGCGCCAGAGTTCAGTTTGGGCATGGAACCCTAACACTAGATAGGGATTAGTAGGGCAGACTGGGTGGTGATGTGACTCACAGGCCCAGCCCGACCTCCCACTGACCACCCACCATCCCGCACCCCCAGATGCCCCCACATACCCTCACTCACCTAAACTGGTCCCAGTGTGAAGATCCACTCTCCATTCAAAGACACATCTTGCTGCTGGAACTGGCGATTGCTATAAGAGAAACAAGTTAAGTGCGGTTCTCATTTCAATGGGTTTTCAACCGCACTTACCTTATTTCTCATATAGCAGTCATCGCTTCCAGCAGCAAGACGTGTCTTCCATGGGAGAGTGGATCTTCACACTGGGATCTGTTCAGGTGAGTGTGAGTATGTGGGGGAGTCTGGGAGGTTTGGGGTGTTGGGTGCTCAGTGGGAGATCGGGCTGGGGATGCAAGGTTGCATCAGTGATGGACCTTTTTTCACAGAATAAACAAGCATTTGTCAATGCCGAATGTTTGCTTGCTGGCATTGGCAGTGGTAATGTAGAAGTTACAGAGCTGCGTAATAGGAATGGCAGTGAAGTACTGAACTGAAGCCAACCCCACCACCACCCTGCAGAGAGTGACAGGCATTGGGGTGTGCATTTGGGTCATCAGGCATAATGGCCTTGCCATTTCACCACCACCCCTGCAGACACTGACAAGTGTCATGGTGTTCACTTGGGGTGTTTGGCCCTTATCGTACCCCATTTCATTAGGAAATGCGGTGAGATGGGTGCGATATAGGAGAATGGGGTGAACTTTGGGGCTGAAGAGTCCAAGGCATACCTCGATACCTCTCACTGGCTGCAGGGTGTGGAATGGTATGAGCATTACAGGCAAGAATCCCAAGTCACACCCCTGATGCCTGTCATTCTCTACAGGGTTGGGCGTTATGGTTGGAAACCCTAATACCTCAGGCATTCGTTGGTATTTCACTCCAAATTTTCAACATGTTTTTTTGTGACCCCACCTCATGAACAGGGGAATATCAGTTTGTTAATGTAAAGCTGCTTATGCACAGCGAAGTACGGCATTTAGCAATCACAGGCAAAAACATTCGAACAGGATGTAAAAATGACAGCTGTACTGTTCATGGGGAGGTGTAAAAATGGCAATGTTGCAAATCTGCAGTACAAATATTTAAAAAATGGTGAAGTCATGAGCATACATAGAAACTGTGCAACGACACCGTAATATAATTAGGTTGGGGATATTTTACAGCAGATTGTCAACTCAGGCATTTTGGTGCCTCCGATCATGAACAGTGTCACTGTGATTTTCTTTATTGTGCCGAACAATGATTCCCCACAGCGACCATGCATCTCAGCTGAAAGTGTGAAAACACACTTCAGCCATGTTGTGAAAAATGACAGCTGTACTGTTCATAAGGAAGTGTGAAAAATGCCACTGGTGAAAATCTGGACTGAAAATATTACAAAGTCCATGAACTACAGTGCGTGGAAACTGCGCATTGCTCACTCTAACACAGTCATTTTATGGACTTTTGTCACCAAATTTTCAACATAGCCATTTTAAGACCTCTGCTCATGAACAGTGTAACTGTATTTTCTTAATCTGTCGTAAACATTGTCTTTTACACCAACAGCACCATTGTGCTACATGTCGAAAACACATTTGGGCGATATATGAAAATGGCAGCTGTACTGTTCATAAGGAAGTGTAATAAAATGGCAATGTTGAAATACTGGATGAAAATATTAAATTTGCAAACTTCGAGCATGCATAGGAACTGCATACGCTACGCTCGTAAAACAGTCATTTTAGGAATTTTTTCACCAAATTTTCAACATAGCCATTTTAAGACCTCTGCTCATGAACAGTGTCACTGTGATTTTCTTAATGTGTCCCATACATTGATTTTGCACATACTGCGCCATTGTGCACTACATGGGTGGGAACACATTTTGGGCAAGATGTGAAAATGACAGCTATACTGCTCATAAGGAGGTGGTAAAATGGCAATGTTGAAAATCTGGAGTGAAAATATTGAAAAATTGCGAACTTACAAAGTGTGCGAGGAACTGCTAATGCACTCCGTAAAACAGTCATTTTAGAATTTTTTCACCAAACTTTCAACATAGCCATTTTAAGACCTTTGTTCATGAACAGTGTCACTGTGACTTTCTTAATTTGTCCCGTACATTGATTTGCACACCGACTGTGCCATTGTATGCTACATAAGTGGAACCACATTTTGGTGAGATGTGAAAAATGACAGCTATACTGCTCATAAGAAGGTGTGGTAAAATGGCAATGTTGGAAATCTGGAATGAAAATATTGAAAATTAATGAACTTCTGACGTGCATAGGAGCTGTGCAACGCACGATCGTAAAACAGTCATTTTTAGGAATTTATTCACCAAATTTTCAACATAGCCATTTTAAGACCTCTGCTCATGAACAGTGTCACTGTGATTTTCTTAATTTGTCCCCTACATTGATTTCGCACACCGACTGCGCCATTCTGCGCTACATGGGTAGAAACACATTTTGGGTGAGATGTGAAAAATGACAGCTGTACTACTCATAAGAAGGTGTGGTAAAATGGCAATGTTGAAAATCTGGAGTGAAAATATTGAAATTTCGCGAACTTACGAGCCTGCGTAGGAACTGCGCAACGCACGCTCGTAAAACAGTCATTTTTTGGAATTTTGGCACCAAATTTTCAACATGGGGTTTTTGGACCCCTTCTCATGAATGATGTCACTGTCATGGCGGTATTCAGGCCCGAAGGGTGATTTCGCAGTCACTGCGCAGTCACTGTGCGAAATCACCCTTCGGACACGAATACCGCCATGACAGTGACATAATCTCATGAGAAGGAGTACCAAAACCCCATGTAAAATATGATGCAAAAATTCCCAAAAAATGCCAGAGATATGCAATAAAGTTGAAACCCCCTATATAACCCATTATACAGCTTACGGCATTTCCTCAATTCGCGGTCGGCTTTGTAAGTACTAGCATTGTTCCCGTCCACGAAGATCGTCGCTCCGGAGTCTGCAGGTAAGTATGTGGGGGGTGAAGGGGAGGCTGCGCGAAGTGGTGGGTGCGGGTTGTGGAGAGGCGTTGGGAGGCGCCGCAGGACAGATTTTATTTTACAGGTCTTAAAATAAAAAAAAGGCGTCGTGGGGCGTTTGCCACGCTGGGGTGGGCTCCCAGCGTGGCACAAAGACAGAGGCGTTCAGCCGGCGGGGATTAGGCACCCCGTCGGCAAAATAAAAAAAATCTCGGCATCGTTTGCCATGCTGGGTGGGCTCCCAGCGTGCACAGGAACAGGGGGGCGTTCAGCCGACAGGGATTAGGCACCCGTCGGCTATTCAATGCGGAAGCGCGCGTCTGTCTGTGCGTGCGGAGCTGCGCGTGAGCAGCCGATATCTTATCGGTGCTCACTGCCGTAGCTCCCTTTCAATCTGTATGTCACTGCATTTTGGAGCGTGTCATAGACAGCTCCAAAATGCATTGGCTTACAGGGGCCACGCCTGCCAGCCCAGTGCCTGAATTGGAGGAGGAGGTGACACACCTCCGAAATCTCCGTTCATGGCACTATGTTTCTTGCACATGCGTGCAAGCAAACATAAAAAAGACATTGAGGGACACTGTTCTTCTTTTCAGGCTCTGAGGGACATCGGATGGTGGGGGCTGGGGCGGTTGCCAGTAGATGCCTCATTTAAATCAGTAATGACATGCATAAGGCTGAAACTGATTTAGATAGCTGGGGAATGTAGACTAGCAATGTTTGCACTAACCACTGAGCCACCCAAATACACTTTCTAATTGTTGTGATACACACACACTGACTAATACTCATACAAATATAGTATATGCATATATATTCAGCAATGACATACATAAGGCTAAAACTAATCTAGACAGCCGGGGAATGTAGACTAGCAATTTTTGCACTAACTGCTGAGCCACCTAACTGCACTTTCTAATTGTTATGTTATACATAGACTGACTAATATATATACACTTATATGCATATATATTCCAGTGTAATATTGCAGTGCACTGTCTACAAACATTTTTACAGATTAAAAGAAAGACATCGAGAGAGACCATTTTCTTCTTTTCAGGCTCCAAGGGACATCAGAGGGTGGAGGGTTGCCACTAGGCACCTCATTTAAATCAGCAATGACATGCATAAAGCTGAAACTGATCTAGATAGCCGAAGAATGCAGACTAGCAATTTTTGCACTAACCACTGAGCCACCTAACTGCACTTTCTAATCATTGTGACACACACACACACAGACTAATAAATTTACATATATATTCCAGTATAACATAGCAGTACACTGTCTATACGCACAGAGCATTGACACACACACACTAACACACATGCACTGCTTTATATGGCATTTATTTAGCTACACATCTAACCCTAACTTTTATAGTATTTAGGATAAGCACTGTGTTTTGCACTAACTCATTGTATTAATCTATTGCATGGCTGGGTAACTAAAGTAGTGGGCTAGGGAGGTGCGGTGGATGTGGCCTATCTGGACTTCAGAAAGGCCTTCCACACTGTCGCCCACAGAAGGCTGATTAACAAACTGTGCAGCCTTGGGGTGGATCCTAAAATAGTTCTGTGGGTGGAGAACTGGCTGAATGGCAGCAGTCAGAGGAATGTGGTAAACTCTGGAGAGGGAGAGGTGACGAGCAGGGTGCTGCAGGGGTCGGTGCTGAGTCCAGTCCTCTTCAATGTCTTTATTGGGAACATTGCAGAGGAACTGGAGGAGAAGGTATGCCTCTTCACAGACAATACAAAGGTATGCAATAAGGTGGACATGCCAGGGAGTGTTGAAAGAATGAGGAAAGACCTTAAAAGTCTGGAGAAATGATCTGAAGAATGGCAGCTAGGATTTCAAGCAAAGAGGTACAGGATCATGCACATAGGGCACAAGAAGCCTGGGGCAAAGAATGAACTAGGTGTGGGGGGGTACATACAGTCGCAAAGCAGGAAAGGGACCTGAGAGTTATTGTCTCAGAGGACATAAGAGAAACTAGGCAGTGTGATAAGGCAGCTGGAAAGGCTAGCCAGATGCTTGGATGCATAGGGAGGGGTATCACAAGTAGAAAAAGGGAGGTCAGCTTGCCCCTGTATAAGACACTCATGAGACCACATCTAGAATACTGTGTCCAGTTCTGGATGCCCCATGTGAGAAAGAACATAGATAGGGTGGAGGCGGCACAGTGGAGGGCAACTAAAATGGTACAGGGCCTGCGGCATAATTTATTTTGTATTTTAGTCTTTGGTAACTGGGTAAGGCCCACTAAGCACAAGTGCCTGTTTTCAGGGGCGACCTGGGAGCACTGGGCGATTAAGTGACTTGCTCAGAGCCACACAGTATGCAAGTGGAGGTTATGAGGATCCAATCCAAGTCTGGTCTGCTGGATGTACCAAGCTCGTTCACAGCTCATTACTCTAACCTCTAGGCTGTACTGCCAGCTCTGGCATAGGATAAGACCTATGAGGAAACACTAAAGGAGTTAAATATGAAGTCCCTGGAGGAAAGGAGGGAGAGGAAGACATGATTGAGACATACAAATACATCACCGGGATAAACAGAGGACAGGAAGGAAGCATCTTCCAAAGTAAGAGATGCGCCAGGTCAAGGGGGCACAAAATGCAGTTAGAGGGGAGAAGGCTCGGGGGGAAACGTGAGAAAATATTGTTTCATGGAGAGGGTGGTGTATGTGAAGTAGACAGCCAGTTCTGAGTGTTCTGTTGTATTTTTGTAATATAAAATTAATTAATGTCTCTGCTGAAAATTCAAATGCTCGAGGAATGACCTCTCTCATCCCCCCCCCCCCCAGATTTCAGCTGACAGATGCAGGCCAAGAGAACTGCTGACAATATGTATCACACACTCAGTTTTTTAGAGACAATGTGTTACTGGAAGACTTTCAATAAGGATCCTGTTTCTCTGAGCTAATTACAGAGTTGTTAAGTTAATTTTGTTAAGAGAGAAATCATAAACTAGTTTTATGACGTCAAAATAAGGGAAGCTAGGATGTTACATAGAGGTGTAAGGTTGTAAATGACCCTATCAAGCCTGTGTGAAGAGCGTACAGCATGAGATCAAAACAGGTGTCATTGAAACTTGAGTTATGCTAAGGTTGCAGAATTAATACTTTGAAATTACATCCTATGGTTGTATAAAAATATATTTTTGTTAGATATTTAACCAGAGGAGTGGCTGGATGACTTCATCAAAAAGGGGTTGGCCAATACTGCTTGTAAAGATTATTCTCTTTCACTATAGATGCTTTTGTATCTGACACTGACAAAGAAAACATCTGAGCACTGAAAAGAGGTATTTAGAAAGTTAGACAACTCTAAATATAGTTGTAGGAAGTGCACTGTTTTAAACCTTGTTTTGTTTAAAGATATGTATGTCCTGTGATTTAAGAGTTCTGTATTGTATGTTTGACATATTATTATATATTTTAGTAAAAACTCTAATTTTAGAGAAAACCTGGTCTGTCTTTGAATTGCTTTCTTTTGCTAAGAAATATTTATGGTTCAGCAGACATATAGCTTGTATGGTGATATTAAACTGGAAAGAGAAGAGTTTTAAATCTGAGGTCTTTACAAAAGTTTTAAAGGGTTCATCTCTGAATACCTGGTTAGGTGCCCGTAAGCAAAGATATCTGGCCCCCCGAAGACAGATATATCTGAACCTGTGCATTGGGTATGCTAGCAAGAGGTTAACAGTTTGAATCCCTCCAGAACTGAGACCAAAGGTTGATCCAAACTCACAAAAACAGACAAGAGGGTTACCTTGTCTGTTACACTGTTCACAAGACTGCTCTCAGAGGGTGGCACTTTGGGAGTAGAGGGCCTGACCTGCTGAGTGAATCAGCGACTGATTGATTGGCAGCGGTGGCATTATTGTGGTATCACAAGCTTATTGTTCTGTCAGCTGAGACCGTAAGCTCTCTTGCAAAGAAAGAAAAAGACAGAGTTTTAGTTTTAAAAAGAAAACAGAACAATATATCACTTGATGTACAGTCAAGTTCCTACTTACTTTATTTTTTTTTCTAAAGTGCAAAGTCAGAGTAGCAGTAGTTGGGAAAGATGGCGTCCTACTACAGCAGGCACACTGTAGAACAGTTAAAACAGTTGTGCAAGGACAGAGGAGTCCTGTTCGAGGTGAAAGCCAGTAAGCAGATCCTCATAGAGGCCCTGATGGTAGCAGATACCCAGAGCAGGGAGTCACAGACCGTGACTGAAAGGGGCCAGTCCTTGAGTGTGGCAGAACTAGCAGCCAGTGAGGGTTCCCGAGCTGATGAGGTGGACAGCAGGGCCACTGTCAGTGAAGGGCCATAGCAGCAGAGGAAAGTCACTAGTATGCTGAATCCAGAGGTACTCAAGCTGCAAACTGAGTTGTGGAGGATAGAACTGGAGACAGAGCGACAACAGAGGGAGGCAGACCATGAAGAACATGAGCACCAGCGAGAGGCAGAGGAGAAGAGAGAGTGAGAATGCAGAGCTGAAGAGGAGAGAGAGGAGCGCCAGTGGCAACATGAACTGGAGACACTACGACTCCAACCAGCGACACCAGGGCAGGCAAGTGGTTTGGGTTTAACTGGGACTGCAGGACTGGGTTACAAATTGAACTCTAAATTAATAGCTGAGTTTAAGGATGGGGAGGATATAGACACCTTTTTAAATTCTTTTGAAAAAGTTTGTATTCAGGCTAAAATTCCTAGAGAGTCCTGGAGCTTCCAGCTATCCCAGCTACTTACCGGAAAAGCTTGAGATGCATTGGGTTACATGGACAATAAAGATAGTGATGATTACAGTAAGTTAAAAGCTGCACTACTAAAAAAGTTTGAATTAACTGCTGAATCATACAGATCTAAATTCCGTAAGCTCAGGAGAAGCCCTGATATGAGCTATGAGGAGCTAGCCATGAAACAACGTCAGTTCTTAAAATGTTGGTGGGAAGGGATTGAGGCAAACACTGTTGATAAAATTGAAAATGTGATTTTATTAGAACAGTTTTATTGGACATTCCCAGCAGAGTTACAAACCTGGCTAGCAGATTGAGATCCAAAAACAGTGCAAGAGGCTGCTGAACATTTGGACTGCTATGCCAAGAGCAGACCTGCTCTGAGAGTGAATGGGGCGGGCATGGCAGCGCAGAAAAGGAAAAGCATGCCTTCAGGGCAGCTAAAACCCTCATTGTCTCCACCGAAACCAGTTAGCCCCAAGTTTCCAAGAAAAGATTTCTCTGAAGTAAGAAATGCTTGTTGGTTATGTAAAGAAACTAGGCACATTGCCAGACAGTGTCCAAGAAGGGCAAGCAATAATACGCAAAGCAGTACCAGAAAAGAAGTGGATTGTTTGCGTGTCCCTGACAGCATGCCAGTGAACATGAGGGAACACATGCACCCAGTCATAGTAAATGGTATACAGACACAGGGGTTAAGGGACACAGGGGCATCCCTGACATTAGTGAAAGGGGAGCTAGTACAGCCTGGTCAGTTTATCCCAAACAAATATGTGACTGTAAAGGACTTTGCGGGTGAAGTGAAAACATTGCCACTGGCCAGTGTTCTTCTGGACTGGAGTGAAACAGGGGGAACTGTGCAAGAGCTGGCTGTAGCTAAAACATTCGCAGTAGATGTGATGCTGGGTAACGATCTCCAACAGGGGATGGTATGTGCAGTTACCCATAGCCAAGTGGCAAGGGAAAACAGTAGTTCCCTGAACCCCACAGAAACCAGCGTGGAAACCATGGAGAGGCTGGTTCCCCAGCCTGTGTCTCCAGATGAGGAGACTGATAAAAAGAGGGTAAAATTTTCCCTGGTAGTGAGTGACCACATAGCTATGGAAGGCTACTCCAAAGAGGGAGGGGTGACCAATTGTCAGAGGATTAGGACTGACAGAGATCCTCGGGCCCTGACGCTAGTGCTAGGGACCCTAGTTTAGTGAATAAAGGGGACTTGTCCCATGTCTTGGGACTGTGTGAGGGGTTTGCAGCTGTTCAAAGGAGTGACCCTAGTTTAGAGAAGCTGAGGGCTTGGGCAGACTCTGAGGGCACACAGGGAGGTGACAGCAGACATATGGTTTATTGGGGAAATGGACTTATGTATACACAGGCAGTACAGACAGAGGGAGGGATGCTAGGCAGGTAGCTTGTCGTTCCCCAGGGGTATCATGAGCAGTTGCTCAAAGTTGCACATGATATTCCTTTGTCTGGTCATCTGGAAATCACATGAACTATGCAGCGATTGGCCCAGAATTTCTACTGGCCTAACTTCACCCAGCAGGTGAAGGAGTATTGCAGGTGTTGTCATCAGTGCCCAGAAATAGGGACGGCGGGCAGGAAAACCCAAGCCACCCTGATCCCCTTGCCCATAGTGGAGGAGCCATTCCAGAGGGTGGGAATGGATATTGTGGGGCCTTTAAATATCCCCAGCTCCTCAGGGAAGAGAGTCATCCTGACTTTGGTGGATTATGCCACCCGGTACCCAGAGGCAGTCACCCTATCCTCACTGAGGACAGACAAAGTGTTAGATGCCTTACTTGGGATTTTCTCCCGTGTTGGGTTTCTGCAGGAGGTAATCACCAATCGAGGGGGTTTCTTCATGTCGGACCTGATGAAATGTTTATGGGAGAAGTGAGGGGGTGGTGCAGAGATGCACGACATTGTATCACCCACAAGCCAATGGGCTTGTGGAACAATTCAATGGTACCCTAAAGTCAATGCTCTGGGCGTTTGCTGAACAGCATGGGAGGGACTGGGAGAAAAACCTTCCCCACCTGTTGTTTGCATACAGGGAAGTGCCCCCAGAGATGACAGGATTTTCCACCTTCGAACTCTTATATGGACGCCGGGTACATGGGCCCCTAGACTACAACCGGGAGGAATGGGAAGGCAAGCACATCACCCGGGGAACTCCCATTGTGGATTATGTGCTTAGGTTTAGGGAAAGGCTGAAGGAGCTTATGGGGACAGCCCAGAGCAACCTGTCAGCTGCCCAAAAGAGACAAAAGGTGTGGTATGACTACAGAGCCAGAGCTCGATCGTACATGGTGGGTCAGGAAATCATGGTCCTTATTCCGGTCTGGAAAGACAAGCTGCAAGCTGAGTGGGCAGGACCATACAAAGTGGTTAGGAAGGTAAATTACGTAAACTACATTGTGGAGTTACCTGACCGAAGACAGATTGAAAGGATGTCCCATGTCAACATGATGAAGCCATATGCAAACAGGGCTGACATGGTGTTCACAGTATGTAGTCATGGGAAGGGGATGGACAAAGGAGACCCCCTTCTGGACTTGATGGAAAAGAGTAAGCGGGAGTCCTCTGTAGAGGCAGTAAAATTGTTTCCCCAGCTGAACCCAGACCAGGTCCAGAAAGTAAGGGAGGTTTTAGCAGACTTTGCTGCCTTGTTTAGTACCAGATCTGGACTAACCCCCATAGTGACACACGATGTGGAGACAGGGACACAGACGCCCATACAGCGACCAGCATATCAGGTGTCAGAGGCTGTCCAAAAGGACATTAGGAGGGAAGTGGAGGAGATGCTGGATTTAGAGGTAATCCAGAGATCCCACAGCCCCTGGGCCTCACCCGTAGTCCTTGTGCCCAAGCCAGATGGCTCAACTCATTTCTGTGTGGACTATCGTGGACTGAAGGCAGTCACGAAGTCTGACGCCCACCCAATGCCCCGGACAGACAAACTCCTGGACAAGTTGGGAGGGGTGACCTACCTTACGACTACTGACCTGACCAAAGGGTATTGGCAGGTAGAATTGACAGACACAGCTAGGGAAAGGTCGGCCTTCATCACTCCAATAGGCTTATTTGAGTTTAAAGTAATGCCTTTCAGAATGAAGAACGCCCTGGACACTTTCCAAAGGTCAGTGAACCAGGTGTTGAATGGTGCTGAGGAGTACACTGTAGCGTATGTGGATGACATTGCCATCTTCAGTACCAGCTGGGAGGAACACCTTTCACACCTTAGGGAAGTGATGTGCAGGATACAGAGGGCCATGCTCACTGTCAAAGCCGAGAAGTGCCAGATGGCCATGGGGGAAGTGGCATACCTCGGGCATCTGGTAGGCCAGGGACAGCTCCATCCTAACCAAATAAAGATAGAGGTGATTCAGGTGTGACCCAGACCAGAAACCCAGAAGCAGGTCAGAAGCTTTCTAGGACAGCAGGGTACTACAGAAAGTTTGTACCTAATTACAGTGTCCTGGCTGCTCCCCTATCTGACCTGACAAAGAAAAAGATGCCAAAGAAAATTACCTGGTGCCCAGCCTGTGAGAAAGCCTTTACCAGACTGAAGGAGGCACTGTGCAGTGCTCCTGTTTTGACAAGTCAGACTATAGCAAAACCTTTATAGTTCAGACAGATGCCTCAGGCGTAGGTATTGGGGCAGTACTTAGCCAGACGTCTAGCCAAGGGACAGACCACCCAGTTGTGTACTTGAGCAGGAAGCATATCCCCAGGGAGCAAGTGTACTCCACGGTGAAAAAGGAGTGTCTTGCCATAGTGTGGGCCCTGAAGAAATTAGAACCATACTTGTATGGACAGCATTTTGTGGTGCAGACTGACCACAACCCCCCGGTTTGGCTGATGCAGATTGGAAAGAGCAATGGGAGACTGCTAAGATGGAGTCTTGCTTTACAAGGGTATGATCTAAAAATCGTACATAGGGCTGGAGCGAAGAAAAAGAACTACAATGGGCTGTCTAGGGTCTATGAGGAGTGAACTGATTTGGGAAGCTCATCCCATGTAGGGGATAGATCCCCCAAATTCAGTCTGGGTGGGGAGGAGAGTGATGTAGACAGCCAGTTCTGAGTGCTGTATTATATTTTTTTAATATAAATGTATTAATGTCTCTGCTGAAAATTCAAATGCTCTAGGAATGACCTCTCTCATCCCTACCCCCCACCATATTTCAGCTGACAGATGCAGGTCAAGAGAGCTGCTGACAGTATGTATCACACACTCAGTTTTTTAGAGACAATGTGTTACTGGAAGACTTTTATTAAGGATCCTGTTTCTCTGAGCTAATTACAGAGTTGTTAAGTTAATTTTGTTAGGAGAGAAATCATAAACTAGGTTTGTGACGTTAAAATAAAGGAAGCTAGGATGTTACATAGAGCTGTAAGGTTGTAAATGACTATCAAGCCTGTGTTAAGAGGGTACAGCATGAGATCAAAAGAGGTGTCATTGAAACTTGAGTCATGCTAAGGTTGCAGAATTAATACTTTGAAATTACATCATGTGGTTGTATAAAAATATATTTTTGTTAGATATTTGACCAGAGGAGGGGCTGGATGACTTCCTCAAAAAGGGGTTGGCCAATAAGATTATTCACGTTCACTATAGATGCTTTTGTATCTGACACTGACCAAGAAAACATCTGAGCACTGAAAAGAGGTATTTAGAAAGTTAGACAAATCTAAATATAGTTTTAGGAAGTGCACTGTTTTAAACCTTGATTTGTTTAAAGATTTGTATGTCCTGTGATATATGAGCTCTGTATTGTATGTTTGACATATTATTATATATTTTAGTAAAAACTCTAATTTTAGAGAAAACCTGTCTGTCTTTGAATTGCTTTGTTTTGCTAAGAAATATTTATGGTTCAGCAGATATACAGCTTGTATGGTGATATCAAACTGGAAAGAGAAGAGTTTTAAATCTGAAATCTTTATAAAAGTTTTAAAGGGTTCATCTCTGAATACCTGGTTAGGTGCCCATAGGCAAAGATATCTGGCCCCCTGAAGACAGATATATCTGAGCCTGTGCATCGGGTATGCTAGCAAGAGGTTAACAGTTTGAAACCCTCCAGAACTGAGACCAAAGGTTGATTTGAACTCACAAAAACAGACAAGAGGGTTACCTTGTCTGTTACACTGTTCACAAGACTGTGCTCAGAGGTTGGCACTTTGGGAGCAGAGGGCCTGACCTGCTGAGTGAATCTGTGACAGTGTACACCTAGAATAGCCTATCAGAGGATGTGATAGGGTTAAAATGGTCACAGAATTTAAGAAGAAGTGAAGATAGACACAAGGGTATCCTGGAGACAAGGGGGGCTCCAGAGTTCAGCTTGGGCATGAAGCCCTTACACTAGAGAGGGACTAATAAGGCAGACTGTGTGGTGTTGCGACTCAGACCCCCAGTCCGACCTCCCACTGACAACCCACCACACCGCACCCTCAGACGCCCCCACACAGCCTCACTCACCTGAACAGCGCCCTGTGTGAAGATCCTCTCCATGAAGACACATCTTGCTGCTGGAGACATGGTTATATGAGAATAAGTTAAATACGTTTTATTTCAATGGGTTTCAACTGCACTTACCTTATTTCTCATATAGCAGCCATCTTCCAGCAGCAAGACGTGTCTTCCATGGGAGAGTGGATCTTCACACTGGGATCTGTTCAGGTGAGTGTGTGAGGGTGTGAGGGGGAGTCTGGGAGGTTTGGAATGGTGAGTGCTCAGTGGCCGGTCGGGCTGGGGGTGCAAGTTTGCATCAGTGATGGACCTTTTTTTTACAGATTAAAAAAACATTGAGGGACTGTGTTCTTCTTTTCAGGCTCCAAGGGGCATCAGATGATTGGGGGAAGTTTGAGTAGACACCTCATTAAAATCAGTAATGACATGCATAAGGCTGAAACTGATCTAGATAGTGGGGGAATGTAGACTAGGAATTTTTTCACTAACAACCGAAACACCTAACTGCACTTTCAAATTGTTGTGATACACACACACTGACTAATGCATATACACATACTGTATATGCATATATTTTTCAGTAGAACATAGCAATGCACTGTCTACACACATTTTTACAGATTAAAAAAAGACATTGAGGGTCATTTTCTTCTTTTCAGGCTTCCAAGGACATCAGAGGGTGAGGGGTTGCCACTAGACACCTGTTTTAAATTAGCAATGACATGCATAAGGCTGAAACTGATCTAGATAGCGGGGAATGTAGACTAGCAATTTTTGCACTGACCACTGAGCCACCAAACTGCACTTTCTAATTGCTGTGATACACGCACACTAACACATATGCACATACAGTATATGAATATTTATATTCCAGTATAACACAACAATGCACTGTTTATAAACATTTTTACAGATTAAAAAACAGACATCAAGAGACCGTTTTCTTCTTTTCAGGCTCTGAGGGACATCAGAGGGTGGGGGGTTGCCACTAGACACCTCATTAAAATCAGCAATGGCATGCATAAGGCTGAAACTGATCTAGATAGTGGGGGAATGTAGACTAGCAATTTTTGCACTATCAACTGAGCCACTTAACTGCACTTTCTAATTGTTGCGATACACACACTCTGACTAATACATATACACATATATGCATATATATTCCAGTATAACATAGCAGTGCACTGTCTACACACACAGAGTATTGCTACACATACACACACTAACACACATACACTGCCTTATATGGCATTTATTTACTTGCACATCTAACCTTAACTTTTAGTGTATTTAGGATAAGCACTCTGTTTTGCACTAACTCATTGACTAATCTACATCATGACTGGGAAACTAAGGTAGTAGACTAGGGAGGTGTGGTAGATGTAGCCTATCTGGACTTTAAAAAAGGCCTTCAACACCATCCCCCACAGAAGGCTGATTAATAAACTGTGCAGTCTAGGGGTGGATCCTAAAATAGTTCTGTGTGTGGAGTACTAGCTGAATGGCAGGAGTCAGAGGGTTGTCGTAAACAGGGAGTACTCTGGCAAGGGAGAGGTGACAAGCAGGGTGCTGCAGGGGTTGGTATTGGGTCCAGTCCTCTTCAATGTTTTTATTGGGGACATTGCAGAGGGACTGGAGAGAAAGGTATGCCTCTTCACAGATGATACAAAGGTATGCAATAGGGTGGACATGCCATGGGGTCTTGAAAGAATGAGGGAAGACCTTAAAAAACTGAAGAAATGGTCTGAAGAATGGCAGCTGGGATTCAATGCAAAGAAGTGCAGGATCATTGCACATAGGGTACAAGAACTCAGGGGCAAAGTATGAACTAGGTAGGGAGGAACTGACAGTCATGAAGCAGGAAAAGAACCTTTGAGTTATCATCTCAGATGACCTAAGAGAAACTAGGCAGTGCGATAGGGTGGCTGGAAAGACTAGCCAGATGCTTGGATGCATAGGGAGGGGTATCACGAGTAGAAAGAGAAGATCACCTTGCCCATGTATAAGATACTCGTGAGACTGCACCTGGAATACTGCATCCACTTCTGGAGACCCCATCTGAGAAAGAACATAGACAGAGTGGAGGCGGTGAAGTGAAGGGCAACTAAAATGGTGCAGAGTACAGGAAGGAAGCTTCTTCCAAAGTATGAGATGCTCCAAGTCAAGGGGGCAGAAAATGAAGTTAGAGGGGGAAAAGCTCAGGGGAATCAAGAGAAATTTTTTTTTTCTCAGAGAGGGTGGTGGATGCTTACAATAGCCTACCAGAGGGGGTGGTAGAGGCTAAAATTTTCACAGAATTTAAGGAGTGGGACAGACACAAAGGTATCCTGGATGCAAGGGGCCTCCAGAGTTCCGTTGGAGCATCGGGCCTCACATTATATAGGGACTAATAAGACTGACTGGGTGGGCCAAGTGGTCCTTATTTGCCATCAACTTTGATGTATCTATGTATGTGTCTATGATAAACAGCAGGACTAGAACAAAGTGCCATACACACACATGCACACACAAACATGCACTGCTTCATGTTCTGAACTGTGCACTGCTAACATATACAGTAGCATTACAGCCATTTGCAAGCTGACTAGGAAAAGGTTAATGTACCAGGAAAGGCTTAACACAGTGGCAAATGCATACACACACACACACACACACACTCACACACATTAACTGTTGCTGATCTCCTAAACTGATAACAACACTCGTTTACTCCCAGGCTCAGGAAAACACAGCTGTTAGGATTAGGAATGTGTTTTATCCAGATATCTCATACAACTGAAATGACACCCAGGAGGTAGAGGGAGAGAGAGAGAGAGAGAGGAAGTGAGTTTTGCTTTCTTTTTCTTTTCTAAGTAGTGCAGTTACACTGAGCACATCCACTGACTGTAATTTGAACTGTCATGAGCATGCTCCATGTAGAATAGATGTATTGAATCACAACAGTTTCAGTCTCCCTCCCCTCTCTCTCTCTCTCTCTCTCTCCAAAACAATTCAAAACAGGGACACACCAAAGTCAAACTGCTCTAAACTGCTCTAGTGGAGTAATTCTAATTCAACTTCAATTTTGTGAAGACTGTTTGGAATCTGAAGAGCTCCATTTTTCAAATGTGATGGCAAGATGCCTGAAGAGCTCCACCCACTGAAGCCATAAAAATGAAATAGATCTATTGGAGACAGTTCTGATAAGGGTAGCAAAAATGATGTGGGTCATGGGTCAAATGACACATGAGGATAAATTAAGGGGTCCCAGAATGCATGTGCTGGAAGGTAATGAGAGCAAGAGGAGACTTCCTGTTGCTAGGGGACATTAGTAAGGATGACAAATTGACAGCAGAAGTATAGAAAATAAATAATTTAAGAGGTAATAATATACAGTTCCATAGGTACTATATATAGTAAGAACAAATAAAATGAGCATTATTACACACAGTCAATTCTTGTTTGAAAAGTGAAACCGGGATTCCATTCATCACTTTTCAAACAAGAATATCTCTAGGAAATAGTCCTCAATTTGCAAGACCACCTCTGCTGTGGACTTAGAAAATATAACACTTTTAAATACGATGTTTTTATTACATGCCATCGAAATTCGAGTTTGACGTTCTGTGGAGCCATGCTGATGTCGGAGAGGCACAGGATGGAGAAGCAGACAGGGATTTTCAGCCAGCCTGACCGACAGGCTGTTTACTACAGAAAGACATGCAAGAAACCGGTATCACATGGATAAGGAGGCATTACTGCATTCACAGGATAAAGGTAGTAAGGCACTAGTAACACAGATGCATAAACTGACTGTGAGCTGTCTAGTCTGACAGCAACTCACTCTACTTATTCCATATGCTTTATTACTGAGGTACAAAATAAATCACTTTTACAAGATAACATATGGACAAGGCATTCGATGTGGGCATAATGCATTGCTAACAGGGTGTCTTGGGGAAGGGAGAACAATGATGAGCACAGTATGTACACCTACTAATGGAAGTTTTCCCTAGCAAAACTGCTGCAACTTCACTGTACTGCACAGTTTGAGTCACTACTATGCCATATAGTGACATCAGCAGCACAGCCAAGAGTCCACAGCAACACCAGGCTTGCTATAAAAACTCTCTGGTACAACCTCAAGTTTTTGCAGCTCAGAGTGCAAAAACTAACTGCAGAGGACAGTAATGAAATACAAATCAAGAATCAATACAAGAGGGGATAATTTATGCATGGAGGTCAAAAGAACTGGGAAAGGTGCTCTTTATAGCACAAGAAAAGGTACAGCAAAGGAACCAGAACAAAACACCCTGGTGCTTCGAGATCTAAAACCTCTTCTCAGATACTGTATCTCTTCCACTCAGTATTTACTTCTGCCTGGGGCAAGCACGCCCCCACCAGGAAATCCAAGGTTAACTCCTCTCACCACCCCGGATCACCTTCAGTCTCTTTGACTAATGCAAGACCTGTGACCAAGTCTGAGCTAGGTATAAATTATCCCACCCCCTGTCGGACTGCCTCTCCTACACAGTACTTAGGAACTCTTGCACTAAGGCCATTCTTACCTCCAAGTCCCTCTACTGCAAGGCTAACACCCAGAATAATCTTAATTCCCCAGCCACATTCTGGAAGGTGATTCACTCCCTTTTTGACCCCCCCAACCGAGTCCTTTCCCCATGTCCTCATGGTTAATGGCTCACCAGTGTCTGACCCTCCCTCTGTTGCTGTTTACTTCAATTATTGTTTTGCTACTTGTGCTCTCACTGCCCTCCCACCTCATGGCTCCATTCATCTCCCCCCTTCTCCCCCATCCTCCTTACCTCACCCCCATCCCAAGTTTGATTGCCTCATCACTCCCCAGAAGACCCTGTTTGCCCTTTCCTCACTCAGTCCTTCCAAATCCAGCCGGGATGGCTTGGATCCCAAACTTCTCCATTGGTCAGCTCCTGCCACTGTCTCCCCCCTTACTCACCTCCTAAATTTATCCTTCACCCTTTGGACTGTCCTTCAGTCTAAGAAGATTGCCAAGGTTCTCCTTCTTCACAAAGGGAGTGATTCTTCCACTCCTGGCAACTTCCACCCTATCTCCCTTCTTTTGAGAAGTTGCAAAAGAAACTAGTCTACTCACAGCTTGCAAACTTCCTCCACTCCTCCCACTTCCCCTCCCTCTTCCAGTCTGGCTTTAGGAGGGATCATTCTGCCATCTCCTCCCTACTTAGGGTCACTGACTCCATCCTCTCAACGATGGATCAGGGAACATCAGAGCAGCCATTTTCTTCAATCTGGCAAAAGCTTTTGATTTGGTGTCCCACTCACTCCTCCTGGATAAGCTAAGTTCTGCTGGCCTCTCAGCCCCCACTGTTGACTGATTCTGTTCCTACCTCTCCAATCGTCAGCAGTTGGTACAGGTAGGAGACACTATCTCGGCACCCCTCCCTATCCAGGTCAGGGTCCCACAGGGCTCCATTCTTGGTTCAGTTCTCTTCTCCATCTTCCTACATGACCTGTGCCAACTCATATATTTACATGTATACAGATGACACAGTTCTCTACACCTCCAGTCCCTCGACTGCATTCTCTGGAAGTCTTGCTTCAGCAAGACTTTCACAGTGTTCTGCACTGGTTCCAGTCCAACCAACTTTGGGTCAAGAGAAAAAAAAACAGTGTCTATGACCTTTGTTACCAGTCAGAAGCTGGCCCTGCATGCCCCTTCCCCATCTTCTCCACAGTGCATGGCATAATGCTTAAAGTGGTACCAGTCAGAAGTTGGTCCTGCATGCCCCTTCACCATTTTCTCCACAGTACACGGCATAATGCTTGAAGTAGTCCCAGCTTTTAACTACCTCACTGTGTGGTTAGATAGCAGGCATGACTTCTCTGTCTGTGTTGATGCCATCCATGCAAAATTCCACCCCAAACTCGGTGCTCTGTACCACAGTAAGGACTGCCTTTCCCCCCAGGTCCGCTGGGAATTGGTCACCAAAATGGTTCTCCCAGTTTTCGACTCTGCAGATGTGGTTTATGGCACCATCCCCTTGACCTCCCTTGCCAGACTGGACACACTTTGCAATGCTTTTTAGCACTTTGCCACCTACACAGCCTCTTGTACTTACCACTGTTCCCTTTACTCCTCCCTCTCCATCCTCCCTCTCTCTTCCAACTGCAGGGAAAGCAGTTTAGAATCTTGAGGAGTTCAGTGTGTGAGTTCCAGTTTGGAGAGTGAAAAGGAAGCATCTCTCTGTCCTGCAGAGACCAAGAGGTTCCTGCCAGTCTCCCTGGGCTGGGTGAAGGACCTCTGGTCATCATTTTCTCACCCTAATGTGTGGAAAAACAGTGTGCCTAAAAGAAGTGGTGGATACCTGTGTCAGTGGTATCCCAGTGGGTTCATTCCTTTTGAAATGTGAACAGGGACTGATAAATCAGTAGCTCCAGGGGTCAACCCCCTGATGGACTGAAAATTGTCACAGCTGCCCAGAGAAAGAGAGTTAAAGGGTTTCTGGTGAAACCTATGGATTTCAAGGAAAGACTCTCTCTTCAAATATTGCCAGATGCCTGTAACAAAGGGAATACCAAACCGTGAGTACAGTGAGCATTTGGTAAAGACTTTTGGGTTGTCTGGTGGTGGTGTATGTGTCCTATGCTGGCTAAATTACACTTCACTCAGGACCCAGTTCATCACAGATATGTGCTGAAATAATTTATCAAAGTAAAGAATGACTCTAGTAATCCAGGAGGGGTTGGGGAATCCAGAGTAAAGGATCCCTTTAGCAATCCAGGAAGGGTTGAAGGATTCAGATGTGTGTCCTAGATGGAACAGCAGACATTGACTGGGGCCAGGGTGGGCAGAATCTCACCTTTAGTCTCAGATCAGGGCTAACTGATTACCCAATAGGCACCGTTGCCTGTAGGTGTTAACATAGTCCATCTCATCAGGAGTTTGAAGTAAAGTATGTATGTGGTAACCCCCACTATATAGGTACTTAGTCAAAAATCCAGAGATCCCTAAGAAAAGAGGTGGATAGTTTATGTTTTGGAAAAGGTTCATGTTGGAATGTATAGTACTGCCTGTGTTTCTGTGTGAAAACAAACTTTTTTTTAACTGCAAGTTGTGTCATCTGTTTGGACAGTACATCCTTGGGGACCACTCTAATTCTGCTTAACATATTGTCAGAAAATAAAGCCATACAATACAATCCCAATTTTTTGTTGTAGACAATCCATCTGTGAGTCTGAGTAAAATGTATCGGGGCCCCTAGACAGGAGACACAGCATAACCCTGGCACCTCTCTCCCGGACTCGGAGTAAATATACATGTTATTTTGTGCCCTAAACCCCTGACCTCTTAGATGCCTGAGCCAAGTATTTAACCTAATGCCAGGGGTGATACTTATTTTCTGCCAACTTGTAGTTTGTTGCCTTGTCTGTGTAACAAGTTAGGGGGGGGTCCTGGTTGCAAGATGCTGCTCTTGGCCAGTATAAGAGTTACATAAGTGCCCATTTCATACTGAATGCCCTGTCCCTCTGTTAAGAAGAACCCATTTAGCAGCTGTTGCAAGATGGAATTGTCTTCTCAAAGCATTCCTGCCCCTGCCAACTTTGGGCTGCCAGTATAGCCTAGAGGTTAGAGGAACGAAGGTGTGAACGAGCTTGATACATCCAGCAGACCAGACCTGAGTTTGATTCTCACAACCTCCACTTGCATACTATGTGACTCTGGGCAAGTCACTTAACTGCCCAGTGCTCCCAGGTCACCCCTGAAAACAGGTACTTGTGCCTAGTGGGCCTTACCCAGTTACCAAAGACTAAAATAAATAAAATAAAAAAATCTATATGTTACTCTGTACTTAGTTTTCTATTAGTAGAAAATACAAGAAAACCGAGTGAAAAATATACTATCCCAACTGAACTTAGAACTTCAGAATTTTGAAATAATTTGCAAGAGACACGAGACACCCTCTTATAATTATTATAGATTGAGGGAGCATGCCTGACCAAACAGAGAGCTCCTTCCCTCTGAGCGTAAGACACTGTTATTTTGTGAAGAGTGTCTCATAGGCAGCTGCCCTGGCAATGGATATGTTCAGGGCTTTTTTTCTATTTTAAAATATTATTGATCCATCTTGATCAATAATATAATAATACACCTGCCGAGAACACTCTTATAGTCTAAGAATGATATGCACTGTGTATACCGCACTGGTGTACTTTGACCATAAGCACCACAGTGTCAACAATCTTGATGCAGTCGAAACAGACATGTCTATAGCCCTGTCCCTGCCCACCCTCTTGAAGAATGCGATCAGCCTGGTTTGGCAGCATGATCTGCCCCTTGCAAAAGCCATGCTCAGAAGGGTGAGAACCTTGCCTCAAGTCAAGGGATCTATTACGCTGTCCTTGATAATGGATTCCCGTGCCTTGCCTGGCACTGATGTTATGCTGTCTGGCCTATAGTTGCCTGGGTCCAGCCATTCCCCCTCTTTTGGGAGATGGGAACCACCTTAGCCACTTTGTAGTTCTCCAGTACCACACATGTACAGAAAGAATACTGCAAGAGGCCCCATTAATGGTTGCTTTAGTACCACTATGATCCTGGGGTTTATCCCATCCACCCATTGGGATTTATATGTCCTGATCTTTGCTAAGTTGTTAGGTTACTGTACATCATGGTTCTCTTATAGCCATGGATATTCTTAGTGAGCACCCTCCCCCTTTGGGTCCTTTGGAGAACACTGAAGCAAAGTGTTCATTCAGCATCTCAGCCATCTTCCATGGCTTTTGCACAGGTTACTCATCCTGCCTTTGATTTCATGGGCCCAATCCCCTCTCTCACGTTTATGTTCCTCCTTCCATTCATGCCATTTATGTACTTGAAGAAGGCTTTGGTGTCATCTGCAGCTCCTACTGATAACCTGGTTTCCAGACCCTTTTTGACTTCCTTAAATGCAGTTTTACAGTCCCTCCACCTGCTCTGTACTCTATCTTGCCTCTCTTGCCTGGGGGCTACCTTTTTATGTAGGGTCACTTGCCTTAAGTCCCTGTTGAGCTAGGGGGCACTTATTTGCCCTTTTTCCCTTGATGCTTACAAGGAAGCAAATCTCTGCAGTTGTTTCAAACACCCTCTCCAATAGACCACACATGTGCTGTGCATTACCAGTCCCATGCAGCTTCTCCAGAACCTTAGCCACCAGACAGACTTTACCAGACTTCATCTTGGTAAAGTCTGCCTTTCTGAAGTTCCGTGTTCTGGGGGCTGAGCCCTAAATAGCCTTCCTTGTCACTAGAGAGAAGGCTGGTTGTATAGTTAGTTAGTTAGTGATTGTTGTTGACCAAGTAGGCCCACTGAGACTAGAAGTCCCTTTTTCAGGGGTGACCTGGGATTAATTGCAAGTACGGAAACATAACACACAGGCAGGAAGTCGGTGAGTGATACATATCAAAATAAGAGCAGGAAGTCAAATAAGTGATGCATATTAAAATAAGAGCAGGAAGTCAAAGTACAATAAAACCTCTGTCAACAACAAGACATGAATATATGGTCACAAAGGTTAAACAAATATGTTTCATAAATTTCATGAATCACAACTAGGAATTTAGGTAAAAGATAAGTCATACGACATACATGGTACAGCTGGTCCATATGGGTTCAGAGTAACAGGACAGAGAAATACAAATACTGACCATAAAGAAACCATTCAGCGAATACAAGCACACAGACTACACTCAAGGAAAAATGCCTTGAGCACTTTTTTGAAGTCACCAATGTAGGAACAATTTGGAGCACTGCCAGAAGGGTATTCCACTTTGTGGCTTCAAAAAAGTGCTCAAGGCATTTCTTCCTGAGAGTGGCCTATGTACTTGTATTGGCTGAATGGGCTGCTTAGTATTTACTGAGAAGAAGGTAAGAAAGGGCCCACGGCCAAGCACCATGGACACAGGATGGAGCAAGGTGTTCTCAAGTCCCTTCACAAAAGAAAGGGTCCTACAAGAGCTTGCTAAGCTCAGGGTGAACAAGGCAATAGGACCTAATGGCATACATCCCAGGATACTAAAGTAGTAAAGGATGGAATTAGCAGAGCTGTTATCAGAACTGTTTAATGAGTTTCTGAGCACAGGAGAGGTCCCAGAAGACTGGAGAAGGGCTCATGTGATCCCTCCACAAGAGTGGTAGCAGGGAGGAGGCAGGGCATTACAGACCAGTCAGTCTTACCTCAGTAGTGGGCAAGATTATGGAGGCACTCCTTAAGGAAGGGATAGTACAACACCTGGAATCCATAGGAGCACAGGATCCAAGACAGCATGGGTTTACAACAGGAAGGTCCTGTCAAACTAATCTCATAGATTTCTTTGACTGGGTAACCATAGTGGTGGACCAAGGGGGTGCAGTTGATGTCTCCTACCTTGACTTCAGCAAAGCTTTCGATACTGTTCCACATAGAAGGTTGATTAATAAACTTGGTCAGCTAGGGGTGGGTCAGAGGTTGGTCAACTGGGTGGCAAACTGGTTGGTGGGCAGAAAACAGAGAGTGGTGGTAAATGGTATACAGTCAGAAGAGATGCAAGTCACAAGTTGGGTAACTCAATGATCAGTCCTGGGGCAGGTCCTCTTCAATATCTTCATCAGTGACATTGCAGATGGACTAGAGGGTAAGGTTTTTCTGTTTGCAGATGACACCAAGATCTGCAACAGAGTAGATGATCCAGATGGGGTGGGCAGAATGAGAAGAGATCTGGATAAACTGGCAAAATGGTCAGAAGAATGGTAGCTAGGGTTTAACACAAAGAAGTGCAAGATCACGTACATAGGAATGAGAAACCTTGAAGCCACCTACGGGTCGGGAGGGGAGTTGCTGGCAATCACAAGACAAGAAAGAGAGTTGAGTATCATCATTACAGATGACCTGGAATAATCTAAGCAGACCACTAAAGAAGTAGGTATGGCTAAAGGGACATTGGGGTGTATTAGTAGGGGTATCACAAGTCATAAAAGAGAGATAATATCCCTCTTTACAAGACGCTGATTAGGCCCTATCTGGAGGACTGCGTGCAGTACTAGATGCCGCACCCACACAAGGACATTAACAAAATGGAGGCAGTCCAGAGAAGGGCAACCAAAATGGTGCAGGGACTGCATCAGAAAACATATGAGGACAGATTAACGGAGCTCAATATGTGTACCCTAGAGCAAAGGAGGGAGAGAGGTGATATGATCGAAACATTAAAACATCTTAAGGGCATCAACAAGGTGAAAGAGTCTAACGTGTTTCAATATAAGAAAAATAGCAGGACAAGAGAACACAGCATGAGAGTAGAGGGAGGACAATTAAAGGGTAATGTGAGGAAGTTCTTTTTCACAGAAAGGGTGGTGGATGCATGGAACGGCCTACCTCGGGAAGTGGTGGATGTGCATAAGGGAGCAATGCAGATGAGTATGAATAGATAGGCCATAGACAGAGTATAGGCCTATGGCACATTCATAAGGTAGAAAAAATGGGCAGACTGGATGGGACTTGCAGTCATTATCTGCCATCAACTTCTATGTTTCTATGTAAGGGGGCAGAGAAAGCAAAGGATCTTTTCCCCACAAAAGGCCTTGTTCTCAGTATCTCAAGAGTATTACTGGATGACCTAATCATTCTCCTAAGAGTTTTTTTAGTTAACACATCCCTAAGGCTGGGGAAGCACCATAGACAAGTCTGTGTGCTAGACAGAGGAGGGGGTAGTGGAATCTCCCTTTCAAGGAGGGCCAGTTTAGGGAGAGGAAAACATCACAATGGTGTGCTTTTGGCCTGGCACTGGCAGCAAAACAACCAATTTTACTGTACAAGACCCTTAGATTATTAACTTCTGAGGAGCTTAGGGACTGCAAAATTGGTGTACCATACATAACAGCTGGTGGCAGCGCAGAGTAGCAATAGCATGACGCAACTCATTAGTCCTTTGTGATCACTGCATCCCACTAATTCCTTGATGTTCACACTGGAGATGATCCACTGCTGAGAAGAAGATCAAGGATGACTTCATACATAGTCTCTTGTTGATGTTCTAGACCACAGTCCTTGAAAGGCAAAGCAAGTTTATTTATACAGCCATTTAGCCCATGGGCCCAACACAATGTACTTTTCACAGAAAAAATGTTAATTGTTGTGCAGGTTGTCTTGCTGAAAGGAAGGAAAACACTCACCGGGGTGGTGGGTCATAGCTGTAGCTGACTGTTTCTGGAGGGCACAGGCTTGGCCCCACCCACACTGCCCCTCACCCCACTCACCCCAAGTGCATAATTTCCTTTATACCTGAGGTTCTGACATCACTCTCTAAAAAGGCAAAGGACATACACCTGTCATTACCACCCAGCACATTGCATAGAGCGTAGACACATGCACACGCTCACACACACTAACAAAAAAGAAAAAACTAAACAGGAAGGGAGCGAGATATGTGAGAAGTGGTGCAATGCACTGGCTATGGGCGGCAGCCTTTCAGGAGACATTCTGGAGGCTACAATGCTGCCCTATTTGCAGACACCTCTCTGGTCTGATGGAGGAGGTTGTCCATCTCCAGGCTGACCTGGCAAGGATTCAGGAAACCTCCTCCCCACCCAGGGACCACCAGAACCACTGCTACTGCCTCGGAGATTGCCAAGAAGGAAGAACGGTTGGGCCAAGGTGGAGCTCAGGGAAGGTGGGGGTAGTGGATCAAAGGTGCATCCCTCCAGCTGTACCTCTCCACAATTCATACACCATTCTGGTGGAATGTGGTTCCTCTATGGAGGCACCTGCAGTGTAGACCAAGGAGGATGCTGGGAACCTCCACAAAGAAGTCCCAGAGGAGGGTGGCACAAGACCACACAGGGGAAGGAACAACTCCTGGTGGGGGACTCAATCATTAGAAGGGTAGAAGTAGAGGGGAAGGGGAGGGGAGAGAGAGGTAAGGTGCTTGCCTGGCACCACAGCTGGGAGGTACAGTATGCTAATCCTCAGGACTGAGGGAGCAGCGGCAAGGGAGAGGGAGCTGGATGTCATTGTCTACCTTGGGACAAATGAACTGGCTGGGAATGAGATCAAAGCAGTGCAGAAGTAGTTTGTAGAGTTGGGGAGCAGCCTTAGACAAGTAGCATGCACAGTAACCTTCTCGGAGGTGCTGCCTGTCTATGGCATGGGTGAGGATAGGGTACTCTGCACCACGGGATTCAATGAATGGTTGAAAAACTGTGTGGAGCTCAGGGGTTTGGCTTCACTGGGGACTGTGGGTCCACCTGGAGGGATGCAGGCCTATACTGGCATGATGGTCTGCATCTGTCCAGGAGGGGAATTAGGATCCTATGTGATAGGATTAAATGCTTCATTGGCAAACATTTAAACTAGCTAAGGGGGAGACACCAAAAAGAAATACGGAAATCCCAGCTCCCCTGCCCCACAAAGCAGGGTAGCTAGTGAGGTAAACACTAAGGTAGAGAAGTCGATAGGGAGCAGGACAGGGGTCAATGGAGGCAAAGACAGTAAGGACAGGGATGGGGCTTAAAGGGGTAAGGCTATCAAAAAATGGAGAGTGATGAGTACCAATGCACATAGTCTGGGTAACAAGCTCTCTGAACTAGTGACCTTGACGGAAGAGGGACACCTGAATATCATGGCAGTCACAGAAACACGGTACACAGAGAACCATGACTAGGATGTCAACATACCAGGGTACACAATCTACAGGAGGGACAGGGAGTGTAAAAAAGGAGGAGGAGTTGCTCTCTATATAAGGGAAGGGATCGAAGCAACAGAACTAAAGGGTAAACAGGGAGGAAAGCTGGCACTGTGGGTCACCCTGGAGACAGGAAATGGCACCACAGTCCATTCGGGGGTTGTATACAGACCCTCATCTCAGGGGGAGAAAACTGACAAGGACATGATAGAAGGCATCCTTAGAATGGCAGAAAAGGGGGAGATATTGTTGATGGGGGACCTGGCTATGTTAGATGTTAACTGGAGCACCTTTGCTGCAGCCACATCCAAGGGCAGGGTAATTCTTGATGCCCTACAGGGGGCATGCCTCAGACAGCTAGTGTTGGAACCCACTCAGGAGGGAGCAATCTTAGACCTGGTACAGGGAAGGAAAGAGGATCTCGGATCTAGAAGTGGGTGGTCATTTGGGAACAAATGACTACCAAATAGTGTGGTTCATGATAAACACAGCCAAAGAGTCAAGTCACACAAAGGTAAGGGTATTGGACTTTAGGAGGGCTGACTTTGGAAAAATGGGGAAGTGCCTCAGAAAAAGCACTAGCAAATAGGTAGGAAGGTGAGGTGGAGGAACAATGGGGAAAAATCAAAGCTGCCATCACAGAGGCAACAAGCCTTTGTGTGAGGCAAATAAAACAAAATGAAGGAAAAAAAACACTATGGTTCTCAAAAGAGGTGGCGGGGAAGGTAAGGGAGAAAAAGATAGCATACAGGAAGTATAAAGAAACACAGAAGAAGCAGGACAGAGAACTACCAATTAAAGCAAAAGGAGAGGAGGGGGCAAGGCAGTCAGAATAGCAAAGGCCTAAACTGAGGAAAAGACGGCTAACAGTTAAGAAAGGGGGTAAAATATTTTATAGGTACATTAGTGAGCAAAGAAAGATCAGAAGAGGGATAGTGAGACTTAATAAAGGGGAGGGGGTGGGCAGAGGGTGACAGTGACAAAGCAGAGATACTGAATGAATGCTTCTGCTCAGTATTCACAAAAGAAGAGGAGGGTGAGGTACCTAAACCAAATAATAGAAGCACACTGGATAGGGGGGTTGATACCAGTCCATTCACAGAAGAAAGAGTCATAAAAAAACTCCTAAAACTGAAGGTGGACAAAGCAATGGGGCCTGTGGAGATTCACCCCAGAATTCTAAAAGAACTAAGAGGAGAACTAGTGGCACCACTGTCTACCCTTTTTAACAAATCATGGGAGGACGGTGTGGTACCTGAGGACTGGAGGAGGGCGGATGTGATTCCCCTTCACAAAAGTGGGAGCAAGGCAGAGGAAATAAACTACAGACCAGTTAGTTTGACCTCAATGGTAGGGAAAATGATGGAATCACTTCTGAAAGAAAGAATTGTTGAGTACCTAGAGGCCAGATGAGCACAGGACCCAAGGCAGCATGGCTTCACAGCAGGAAGGTCATGTCAGATGAATCTAATAGATTTCTTTGACTGAGTGACCAAAGTTGTAGACCAGGGAGGGGCTGTGGATGTGGTCTACCTAGAATTTAACAAGGCATTTGACACAGTCCCACACAAAAGATTAATACACAAGTTAGCCAGCCTGGGTGTGAGTCCCAGAGTGATAACCTGGGTAAAAAACTGGCTAAACAACAGGATGCAGAGGGTAATAGTAAAGAGAGTCCACTTCGAAGAAAGGGGGGGGGGTTACTAGCGAAGTACCGCAGGGTTCAGTACTGGGACCAGTCCTCTTTAATGTCTTTTTAGGTGACATTGTGGAGGGACTAGAAGTAAAAGTATGCATTTTTGCAGATAACACAAAGATGTGCAACAGTGTTGATACACAAGGGGAGATAAAATGGATGAGAATGGATTTGGCAAGGTTGGAGGAATGGTCAAAAGTATAGCAGCTTAGATTCAATGCAAAGAAGTGCAAAGTAATGCACCTGGGAAACAAAACCCCAAGGGAAGAGTGCACGGGACAGAGGAAGTATTAATGACAACAAAAATGGAAAGGGATCTGGAGGCAGTCATATCAGATGACCTAACGACAGACAAGCAATTTGAGAAGGCAGTAAGGAGGGCTAGGGGGATACTGGGATGCACAGAAAGAGGCGTCACCAGTAGAAAACAGGAAGTTGTTATCCCTCTGTACAAACAGTTGGTGAGACTCCATCTGGAGTACTGCATGCAGTTCTGGAGACCCCATCTCTGCAAGGACACAGACAGGATGGAGGCAGTCCAGAGGAGGGCAACTAAAATAGTGTAGGGTCTGCACCAGGAGCCATACAAAGGTAGACTAAAATAGCTTAATATGTATACCCTTGAGGAAAGGAGGGAGAGGGGGAACATGATAGGAACTTTAAAGTACCTCAAGGGAATTAACAAAGTCCAAGAGGATAACATCTTTGAGAAAAAGAGATGTGCAAGAACAAGGGGGCACAATTTGAAGATAGAGGGGGGACGACTCAGGGGCAATGTGAGGAAGTATTTTTTCATGGACAAGGTGGTGGAAGCATGGAACAGCCTTCCTGAGGAGGTTGTGGGGTCAAAAACAGCAGAGGAATTTAAGAATGCATGGGACAGACTAAGGCAATTCTAGTGGGAGGTAGGAGAAAGTAGGCTGTTGGTAAAACTAGGATCTGCAGCTTATCCAATAGGTAGGGAAATGGGCAGACTGGGCGAGCCAAGCAGCCCTTATCTGCCATCAAAATCTATGTTTCTATGTAAAAAAAGAAAAAAGTTAAATAAATAAATAAATTACCATTGTCAAAATAAACCAAAAAATTCAGCATAAAATTATTTTAAGAGAAAGTAATATAAAACTTTATATACAATTAGAAAAAAACTAAAAAAATGGATTCTTCTGAGTCTTCCTGTGGGACTTTCAGCAACTACATGCCACAAAAGACCTACTCAAACAGATAAAATGTCAGCCCCTTCTTAAATGCATCCAGTAAAAAGGAATTCCTCATGCTGATTGGTAAAGCATTCCAAGTAGTTGGTGCCCACTACAGAAAATATTACATTCCTGGATGGCTTCAGAGGATACCTAGAGATAGTCAGCAAACTAGTTATGGTGATGCAGAGAGGGTGGCCTAGAGTATGTAAAGCCTAACATTCTTCAAAGGTACTGTAGCCTGGATCCAGTCCATGCAGAGATTTTCATGTGTACCCACCCTCAAAGTGAGGGGGCTTATATGACACTGTGGAGCCCATTCTGCTGCTGGCATTCCTCTCTAGTTCCCCTAGTACTGCCAACGGGGTTCAGGAAGGTGAAGAGGAGTGATGCATTCGTATGCAATGACTGCACCATTTATCATTGCAGGTCCAGCCCTACATCAGAGTCTCTTCCCTGCCCCCAATGGATCAAAGCACATCAATGCATCTGACAAAAAAACTGGGAATTTCTCCTAACAAACGTCCAACCAACCAGAACACTAGTGCACTTGTACTAAAGCAAACAGCTGGCTCAGTAAAATAGTTAACAGTAAAAAACTTTTAGAAAAAAAGGACTTTGGGGTTGGTAACCCACAGACACATGACCAGCATCAACTTGCTGAGCCTCTGAACCCTGGGAGACATGGCAATGTGGGTCAGAGGGCAGCTGAATGGCCAATCATGCTCCAAAACTTGCCAGGAAGCCACAGAATGTTCTTGAGACACAGGAAGACATCACTGATTGAACTGGGAGTTAGGCAACTGAGGGATCAAGGATCATCCAAACAGACCCTCTCCTGTGACTGACAGAGGGTCTTGACAATGGCAGGGCTATATGTACCAGTGAACAGCAGGAACTGGTTCAGAATTGTTCGGTACTGCATAAGAGACAGCTTAGAGGCACAACTGCTGCCTGAGCATGCCAGCCCTCAGAGGCCTGCCTAAGGCTTCCACAGCCCAGGAACAGGAGGAGTTTGGGGGTCATAACCTGTTACATGCAAATAAGTGTAAGACAGAGAGAGAGAGAGAGAAAGACCATGCACCCAGCAGCTAAAATTGCCAGCCCCTTCCCCAATCCCCTAGTTTAAATCCCCTCTAACTGCCCTTTCCATTCTTCTGGCCAGTACCCCACTCCTTCCTAGAACAGGTGCTGTCCCTCCAGGTGTACCGGTGTCTTTACACTAGAAGACCATCCAGTTAGCCCACAAAAAAAAAAAAGCCCTCCCTCTTGCGCCAGACCCTTAGACAAACATTTGCTTGCCTAGTGGTCTGCTGCTACAACTCACTAGCTCCCAGGTCAGAGAAAATCTCAGACAAGATCACTCTGTATACCTTTCCCTTCCGAAACATCCCAAATTCTGTGAAAGACCTCTTCATGTTCTCTAGACTTGTGCAACCTATGTTGTTTATGCTAACTTGGATGACAATGGTTATCTTTTACCTTCGGCAGTATTGCTAGGCCCTAGATAGCACTCTTTAACCAGTGCTCCAAGCAGGCAAACCACCTTTCTCAAGATACCATTCTGGTTCAGAAATGCTCCATGTACCCTACCCACTGCCCTCCCTATAGACTACTGCCTTTTTGCCACTCCAACCATTTGTTTCCTTCCTTTTTCTTGGCTGATTGGGTGTCTTGCTGCCTGGACTGTCCCGCCAGCCCTAATGACCTCTTGATCCCCCTCAGCCTAGCCAGTTAGAATCTAATACTTGCTTGTGTAACCCCCTTGTTCCCAGGGGTTACTAGAATCCCACTTAGAATCAGTGGCAGGCAGGGAGAGACAGCTAGTGAAATACCAGTTAAATGGGTTTCACAGTGTCTCACTCTGTTTTTCAGTCTCAACTGAGCAGGAGTGATGATGTCACTTTAAAATTGTTGCAGCAGCATAAGCCACAATGGAATGTTAGCTGCAGGGAGTTAGGTGGAATGTTGTGTTAGAGTTCAGTTAGTCTGTAGAGTGGAGTAGACTGTAGAGTGGGGAGTAGGAGGAAGCTTCTGCTTGGGCAGCTCCTCAGTTTTAGCTCTGACAGAGAGCTGCCTCTGTAGATTGGGTAGTTTGTTCTCACCCTAGAAGAAGAACATGGAAGATCAGAGAGTAAAGTGGTAGAGACCATTCCTAGAGGGTTTTCCAGTGCCCCATCACCAGAAAGATGGGAAGAGGGGGAATTCCAGGACTCAGGGGCAATCCCCTGATCCAGCCTGGACTTTGTTGAAGCTGCCTGAGATTCATCTGCTCTGTAAGTACCCAAGACTTTTGTGTGGAAAAGCCCTGGGGCACCTGCATTCCAGTGGTGAGTTCTTCCCTGACAAAGGGACTCTGTCACCAAGACTGTTTCTGTTTAAAAGTGTCTGCCTACTATGGGGTCCAGAGAGAGACTTGCCAGGTACAAAACTTTTAGTCTGTTTCTGTTTAAAAGAGTCTGCCTACTATGGGGTCTGGAGAGAGACTTGCCAAGTGCAGAACGTTTAGTTCATGTCTGATTTAAAAGTGTCTGCTAAAGTGGGGGTCTAGTGAAGAGACATTGCCAATTACAGAACTTTTAACCTCAGGACACTACAGAGGTGTGAGAAAGTAGTATGTTGAATGTGAAAGACATTTCAAGATAGCATCTACAAGAGTTTCTGAGAAGGGTGTTATTAACCGGATGAATGGCCGAGTATACATTTGGAAGTAAAAGGTGGGAGACCCCTCATCTGGAATAACCATGTTTACCTCTCTGGGTTCAGTTTGGGAACCTTTGTTTTCTCTCAGAGCACTTGGCCAGTGCGTAAAGAAAATACTCAGACATGGGATTTGGGATTTTCTGTGGGCCGGAGTGTGCTCATTGGTAGTCAAGGGTGTCACCAGAAAATCCTCATGAAATATGGGAAAGTCTCCTAGTACTGGCCGCAGGTGCCTAGTCAAGGGAAGTGTACCAGTTCTGGCCGTGTATGCCAAGATCCATTCAGAACCTAAGGGTTCGCTGCATGTGTGCTCTGTAACTCAGTAATCTGCATTACCAGTGGGAGTGGCCCTGTGGGGGTTCATCTTCGCTTTGTATTATTCTCTGTGTATGTGAATAAAAGCCACACTCTAGAATCCCAGCCTGGACTGGACATCACATTTATTGCTTCCAGTATCTGGATTTACTTGGGTGCCCCGACCAGAAGTACAAACCTAGTATAATGCTGAGCAAACATTTTCTCCCAGGGACCCAGGTTGATGGCCATGCTAAATGGTTGCCCAGGTGTGAGCCAGGTAGTTGCCACACTTGGTTTGCCTGTCTGAGGATGTCAGGCTACGAAGTAGAAGTATTGGTAAACAGAACTGTTGCAGTGAAAACCCCCATCCCTCTCACTGGTGCCATGTGAGAGAGGAACATCCCTGCAAGTTGAACAAGGGGGGCCCGGTGGGGGGGTTACACTTGCATCCACTGGTGATGGTGTTCTCCTACTGACATGCCTTCTACTCTCTTCTCCACTTAGATCCATCCCCCATCTCTCCCACTGGAGATAGCAGTCCCTGCTACCCTCCTCCCTAACCTAGCTGTCTTAGTCAATTGCCCTCCATAACCTGTTCAGTGCCCATGCCCCTAGCCTCTTCTTCCACCATCTTTCTCACCTTTCTTGTCACTTCCCAGCACCCACATGGCACCTTCATCTAACATTGATGTCTGGCAATGTATCTCTTGAGAATGTCAGTGTCTGCAGATATAGCTCCCCTGCCTGACATACACAGGATTGTGTAATTGCAAATCGCTAGCAGCAGAGTAGTTGTGCATCCTGCCCAGTGTCCTGGTCCCTAGACTCCAAACCACTACTCCAATTCCCCCTCTGCTGCCAGCTTTCCTCCCTCTGCACCTGCGTGTGGAAGGTTCCCTCCTGAAGCTACTATTCCTGCCTTGGAATACTTCCATTTTGTGTCCTTTTACGTTTTCATGTTTTGTCTTATATGCATGTCTCACATGGACTGGCCACCCATGCGTCCTTTTTTTTTTTTTGTGAAGTCTATTTATGCTGTGAACCCCCCATTCCCCATTCCTGGCAGCTGGTTGCTTAAACGCTGGAAACTTGCAAGTATATGAATGGATTAATATCCAAAATATGTTAAAAGAAAAGCTTGGGAAATAATAGCCTAGGTTTTGGTTTGTTGATATGCCTCCTGTGTTAATGTCTGAAGGAAATGCTGTTTTGAAAACTTCAGAGGGTTACAAAGGAACAATGTTTGCTTTGAAGAGCTTTATGCTCCATTTTTAACTTGTGCTCTACGCAAGAAGTTTGTTTCTTTTACTGTTTAGTTATTAAAGAACGAAACTGGAGGCACTAATAAGCACATGTTGTAACCACATGTTGTAAGACAACAGGAACTTCCTGTTTGGGAGCAGGAAGTGAGTGATCACAGAACCACCATAGACCCACCGTCCTAGAAGGGCAAGAGTAGCTCTCTGGCCCCCCCTAGCTGCTGGAGGTCTGCCTCTGAGCAAGTAAGTGGTCTACTGAGAAATATAGGATATTCTTGTCTCAGAACAGGACAATCAGGAGCATAAAGGGCACACAGGCAGAAAGTAAGGAGAGAGAGAGAAAAAAAACAGAGGAAAGAGTAAGGACTGCAAACAGTTAAGGGGCCAGAAATAAGACATGATTGGAGTGGTGCAGTGCAGTGGATTTGGAGCAGCAGTCTTCCGGGAGACGTTCTGGAGGATACGATGTTGTCCCATCTGCAGGAACCTCTCTGAGCTGAGGGAGGAGGTTGCTCATCTCCAAGCTGAGTTGGCCAGGACTTATGGGACCTCCTCTTCCATCCAGGGACCACCAGTGCCACTGCCGTTGCCTCAGAGGTTGCCAAGAAAGAGGAGCGGTTGGACCACAGTGGGCTCAGGGAGGGTGAGGGTGGTGGAACAGAGGTGCATCCCTCCAGTTGTACCTCTCCACAATTCCTATGCCATTCTGGCAAAGTGTGGTTCCTCTATGGAGGCACCCGCAGTGGAGACCAAGGAGGATGCTGGGAACCTCCACAAAGGAGACCGACAGGAGGGTGGCAGGGACCCTGCAGGGGAAGGAAACAACTCCTGGTGGGGGACTCCATTGTTAGGAAGGTAGAACTGGGGGAAGAAGGGGAGAGGGAGGTAAGGTGCCTGCCTGGCGCCATGGCTTGGAGGGATAGGGAGCGAATCCTCAGGATTGCCAGAGCAGCTGCACAGGAGAGGGAGCTGGATGTCATTGTCCACCTAGGGACAAATGACCTGGCTAGAAAGGGATTAGAAGTGCAGGAAGAGTTTGTGGGAATTGGGGAGGGCCTTGAGTCAAGTAGCACCACGGTAGCCTTCTCGGAGGTGCTGCCCATCTATGGCATAGCAGAGCTAGGGTGTTCTGCACCATAGGATTCAATCAGTGGTTGAAAACTGGTGTTGGATCTCAGGGATTTGGCTTCATTGGGGACTGGGGTCCACCTGGGTGATGCAAGCCTATACTGGCATGATGGCTGCATCTGTCGGAGGGGAACCAGGATCCTAGGTGATAGGTTTAAATGCTTCATTGGCAAGCTTTTAAACTAGCCAAGGGAGGCACCGGAAAGGAGAAGGAAATCCTAGCCCCAAATAATCACGGTAGTAAGTGCGGCAAATACCAACATAGAGGTGTCGATAGGGAGAAGGGCAGGGGTAAATGGAGAAAGTGACAAAGGCAAGAAGGACAGGGATGGAGTAAAAGGGAGTAAGATCATCAGGAAATGGAAGGTAATGAGTACCAATGCCCATAGTCTGGGCAACAAGCTCCCTGAGCTGGTGGCCTTGATGGAAGAGGGATGCCTGGATATCGTAGCAGTCACAGAAACATGGTACAAAGAGAACCATGACTGGGATGTTAACATACCAGGGTACATAACCTACAGGAGAGACAGGCAGGGGAGAAGAGGGGGAGGAGTAGCTCTCTTTGTAAAGGAAGAGATAAAAGCAACTGAACAAAAGAGTAAACAGGGAGGAGAGGAGGCACTGTGGGTCACCTTGGAGACTGGAAAGGGCACCACAATCCGCACAGGGGTTGTGTACAGACCCCCATGTCAGGGGAAGGGAATGGACAAGGATATGATAGAAGGCATTCTTAGAATGGCAGAGAAAGGGGAGATACTGTTGATGGGAGACCTAAATATGCCTGATGTTAACTGGAGCACATTGCTGCAGCCACATCAAAGCAGGGCCATTCTGATGCCCTACAGGTGGCAGGCATTAGACAGCTAGTTTGGAACCCACTCGTGAGGGAGCAATCTTAGACCTCGTACTCTCAAACGGGGGCAGTGAGAGGATCTCAGATCTAGAAGTGGGTTGCCATCTGGGGACAAGTGACCATCAAAAAGTGTGGTTCACGTTAAACTCAGCTACAGAGTCAAGCCATACAAAAGTGAGGGTACTGGACTTTAGGAGAGCTGACTTTGGCAAGATGGGAGAGTGCCTCAGAAAAGCACTAGCAAACAGGCTAGAAGGAAGTGTGGAGCAACAATGGGGAATCATCAAAACTGCCATCACAGAGGCAACAAGCCTTTGTGTGAAGCAAATAAACAAATTAAAATGAAAGAAAAAGCCACTGGCTGTGAAAGTCAGGAAGAAAAAGATAGCATTCCAGAAGTATAAGGAAACACAGAAGGAGCAGGACAGAGAGCTGTACCAGTTAAGGCAGAAGGAAGCAGGAAGGGAAGTCAGAATAGCAAAGGCCCAAACTGAGGAAAAGATAGCCAACTAAGTTAAGAAGGGGGATAAAACCTTTTATAGGTACATCAGTGAGCGTAGAAAGACAAAGGAAGGGATAGTGAGGCTGAACAGAATGGACAGTGGGTGGGCAGAGTGGGACAGTGAAAAAGCAGGGATACTGAACGAATATTTCTGCTCAGTATTCACAAAAGAGGAGGGGGAAGTGCCTAATCCAATTAATAGAAGCACTCTTGATAGGGGGGTCGATCCCAGTCCTTTCACAGAAGAAAGGGTTCTGCAAGAACTCCTAAAACTGAAGGTGGACAAAGCAATGGGACCCGATGGAATTCACCCCAGAATTCTAAAAGAATTAAGGGAGGAACTAGTGAAACAACTGGCTACTCTTTTTAATAAATCATGGGAGGATGGTGTGGTACCCGAGGACTGGAGGAAGGCAGATGTGATTCCCCTTCACAAAAGTGGGACCAAGACAGAGGCAGGAAACTACAGACCTGTCAGTCTGACCTCTGTGGTAGGGAAAGTGATGGAGTCACTTCTGAAAGAAAGAATAGTTGAGTACCTAGAGGCCAGTGGAGCATAGGACCCAAGGCAGCATGGGCTCACAGCAGGAAGGTCATGTCAGACGAATCTAATAGATTTCTTTGACTGGGTGACCAAAGTAGTAGACCAGGGAGGGGCTGTGAACATGACCTACTTAGACTTTGGCAAGGCATTTGATACAGTCCCACACAAAAGATTAATAGTCAAATTAACCAGCCTGGGAGTGGGTCCCAAGGTGGTAGCCTGTGTAAAACATTGGCTGCACAACAGGACACAGAAGGTAATTGTAAATGGAGTCCACTCTGAAGAAAGAGGGGTTACTAGTGGGGTACCACAGGGTTCAGTATTGGGTCCAGTCCTGTTTAATGTCTTCATCAGTGACATTGCAGAGGACTGGAAGGAAAAGTATCTTTTGCAGATGACACAAAAGATCTGCAACAGGGTTGATACACAAGGAGGCGTGGAAAGGATGAAAAGGGACTTGGCAAGGTTGGAGGAATGGTCAAGTATGGCAGCTAGGTTCAATGCAAAGAAGTGCAAAATAATGCACCTGGGAAACAAGAACCCAGGGAAGAATACACAATGGGTGAGCAGGTAGTAACAACAACAAAAGGAAAGGGACCTGGGGTAATCATATCAGATGACCTTAAGGTTAGCAAGCAATGTGAGAAGGCAGTAGGGAGGGCTGGGGATATACTGGGATGTATAGGGAGGCATCAGCTGCAGAAAACAGGAAGTTGTTATCCTCTATACAGACAGTTGGTGAGACCCCATCCGAGATACTGTGTCCAGTTCTGGAGACCCCATCTCTGCAAGGACATAGACAGGATAGAGGCAGTCCAGAGGAGGGCAACTAAAATGGTGCAGGGTCTGCAAGAAGCCGTATGAGGAGAGACTAAAGGAGCTTAATATTTATACCCTTGAGGAAAGAAGGAGAGGGGACATGATAGAAACTTTTAAGTACCTCAGTGGAATCAACAAAGTCCAAGAGGTAGCACCTTTCGGAAAAGAGACTTGCAAGAACAAGGGGACACAATTTAAAGATAGAAGGAGGGCGGTTCAGGGGCAATGTGAGGAAGTATTATTTCACAGAGAGGGTAGTGGATGCATGGAACAGCCTTCCTGAGGAGGCTGTGGGGTCTAAAACTGTGGAAGAATTCAAGAATGCATGGGACAGACATAAGGCAATTCTTGGTGGGGGGTAGGAAGAAATAGGCTGTTGGTTAACTAGGATCTGCGGCCTATCCTGTAGGTAGGGAAATGGGCAGACTAGATGAGCCAAGCGGTCCTTATCTGCCGTCAAAGTCTATGTTTCTATGTTCTACAAAAAAGAGCCACTATAAAGCTCTGAAGTGTTGTTATATCAAGTAGCAAAAGAGAATGGTACCTTTAAGAACAAGCATTTGTCAATGCCGAATGTTGTTGCATTGGCATTGGCAGTGAGAATGGCGTAGCTAGAGACGCATAGTGCTGTGATTTTGTGAATGTGTCTCAAAAGGTGATTTTGCACAGTGAGCGCGCCATTGTGCGCCACAGCTGCGGAAACACGTTTTAGGCAGGCTGTGAAAAATGGCAGCTAGACTGTTGATAAGGAGATGTGCACAAATGCCAGTGGTGAAAATGTGACATGAAAATATTGCAGATTGATGAAGTTACAAGGGTGCGTGGAAACTGCGCAATGCACGCTTGCAGCACAGTCATTGAATGGAGTTTCGCCACCAAATTTTCAACATAGGCATTTTAGGACCTCTGCTCATGAACAGTGTCACCGTCATTTCTTCAAACTGTCCCAAAAACTGATTTTGCACAGCGGCCATGCAATTCTGTGCCGGACATGCGAAAACACATTTCAGGCAAGCTGCAGTGTTCATAAGGCGGTATGGAAAAATGCCAATGATGAACAGCTGGAGTGAAAGTATTACAAATTCACAAAGTTGTGAGTGTGAGTGCAAACTGTGCAACACACGCTCATAAAACACTCATTTTATTGACTTTCATTCCCAAATTTTCAACATAGGCATTTTAGGGCATCTGCTAATGAACAGTGTCACTGTCATTTTTCATCATGTGTCTCGAACATGGACTTTCCACAGTGAGCACGCTATTCTGCGCCGGAACTGCGAAAACAGATTTTGGTCAGGATGTGAAAAATGACAGCTGCACTGTTCATTAGGAGGTGCAGAACATAGGCACTATAGAAAATCTGGAGTGAGAATATTAGAAGTTTGAGAACGTAGAAGCGTGCATGCAAACTATGCAATGCACGCTCGTAACACAGTCATTTTAAGGAGTATTGTCACCAGATTTTCCACACAGGCATTTTAGGACCTCTGTTCATGAACAGTGTGACTGTCATTTTCGTAATGTGTCCGAACACTGATTTAACTGTAAATCGCTATTCTGTGCTGGAAGTCGAAAACACACATTTAAGCAAGGATGTGAAAATGACAGCTGTACAGTTCCTAGAAGGTGTAGTAAAATGCCAAATTTGAGAATCTAGGCGTGAAAATATTCTGCGAATCGCTAAGTTATGAGCATATGCCAACTGTTATACTGCTAAACAGTCATTTATGGAGTATTGTCACCAAATTTTCATCACAGGCATTTTAGGACCTCTGCTCATGAACAATATCACTGTCATATTTGTAATGTGTCCCAAACACTGATTTCACACAGCGACCACACTATTCTGTGCTGGAAGTGCGAAAACACATTTCAGCAAGGATGTGAAAAATGACAGCTGTACAGTTCACAAGAAGATGTGGTAAAATGCCAACATTGAGAATGTGGCACAAAAATATTGCAAATGCGCTAACTTATGAGCGTGCATTGTACAGTTGCTACGCATGCTCGTAAAGCAGTCATTTTATGGAGTATTGTCACCAAATTTTCAACACAGGCATTTTCGGACCTCTGCTCAGGAACAGCATCACTGTCATTTTCGTAATGTGTCCTGAACACTGATTTTGCACAGTGACCGTGCTATTCTGTGCCGGAAGTGCGAAAACACATTTTGGGCAGGATGTAAAAAATGACAGCTGTACGGTTCACAAGAAGATGTGGTAAAATGCCAATGTTGAGAATCTGGCATAAAATAGTGCGAATGCGCTAACTTACCAGCATGCATTGCGCAGTTGCTACACACACTGGTAAAACAGTCATTTTTTGGATTTTTCCCACCAAACTTGCAACATAGGCTTTTTGAGAGCCCCTCTCATGAACAGTAGCACTGTCATTTCATTACTCAGTCGTGAAAGGTGATTCCACACAGTGACTGCAAAATCACATTTCGGGACCGAATAACACCATGACGGTGCAAGAATTCATGAGAAGGGGTCCCAAAAACCCAATGTTGAAAATTTGGGGCCAAAATTCGCAAAAATGCCCGAGATATGCATTAAAGTTGAAAAACCCCTATTCATTCCATTATACAGCTTACCAGCATTTCTTCAGTTCACGGTCGGCTTTGAAGAGTGCAGACGTGTTCCCGGTCCAGAAGATCATCGCCCGGACTCAGAGGTGAGTATTGGATGAGGGGGTGAGGGGAGGCAGGTGAGTGGTGGATGTGGGTGGGACAAGGGGGCATCGAGACTACGAGGGACTGTTTTCATTTTACAGGTTATAAAAAAATAAAAAAAAACATTGCAGGACAGTTTTTGTTTTGTAGGGCATTTGGCATGCTGGGGTGGACTCCCAGCGTGCCACCTAACTGTTTGGGGGTGTCTGTAGCTGGTGGGGGATTGGGCACCCTCGTCAGCAAACAACACGGCAGGGATTTATGCCGATGGGGATTGGGCACCCCCCGTCGGCACACAAAGAAGGGTGGGGGGTGCAGAGCAGAGGGGGACTGGGCACCCCCTCAGCATTAAACAATTTGGAGAGGGTGCTTTATGCTGACGAGGAGTGGGCTCCCCCGTCGGCACATTAACAGTGGGCAGGGGCAGCCGACAGGGGGATTGGACATCCCCGAAGTCAGCAGTTCTAGGGTCAGTGCCCCGCCATGTACATAATGGTGGCGAGCACGGCAAGAAAAGGACCGCTGCGTCTGACAAGCTTTGCTTAGATTGCAGTGGACCTTTTCTTAGATGTGCTCACCACATTATGTATGCATGGTGTGGCGCCGGCATGCAGGCTGATTGGGGAATGTGGGACATACCTACTGGTGCATGCCCTGCATTCGCCCAACAGCGACCGCGCCTCTAAAGCTGCACTGTCCCACGATGTTGGCTGCGCAAGCGTGCCAACATAAAAATGGGTGTTGCTTGCATCTCTGCTTCCCTCACTGCAGCTAGTGCTCTATAGAGTCATCCGGCCTCTACAACACTACAATTATACAGAGCCTAACTGAAGGAGGGACTAGCAGAGTGCTTCTTCAAGCTATTTTCTTTCCCAAAAGATAAAAACAAGCTCTGCTGTTTTTCCTGTATGATTATTAAGAAATGTAAGGCAATGCAACAAAGATTGTAGGAAAATTAATTGTTTAAACAAAGTTAGAAAGAAGATTATGTAACCTCCTCTAATTGATAGACAAGAATACTTAGAATGGCAGAAAAAGGGGAGATACTGCTGATTGGTGATCTGAATATGCCAGATGTTAACTGGAGTGCAGTTGCAGCAGCCACTTCAAAGAGTGGGGTTATTCTAGATGCCCTACAGGGGGCATGCCTTAGACAAGTAGTATTGGAGCCCACTCGAGAGGGAGCAATCTTAGACCTGGTTCTCTCAAATGGAGATGAAGAGAGGATCACAGATGTAGAAGTGGGTAGTCATCTGGGAACTAGCGACCATCAAACAGTATGGTTCACAATAAACACAGCAATAGAGTCAAGCCATACAAAGGCAAAAGTGCTGGACTTTAGGAGGGCTGGCTTTGCCAAAATGGGTGAGTGCCTAAGGAATGCACTAGCAAATGGGCAGGAAGGAGGGGTAGAAGAACAATGGGGAATAATAAAAACTGCCATCACAGAGGTAACAAGCCTTTGTGTGAAGCAAATAAACAAAACAAAATGATGTAAGAAACCACTATGGTTCTCAAAGAAAGTGGAAGTGAAGGTTCAAGAGAAAAAGAAAGCATTCAGGAAGTACAAGGAATCACAGAAGGAACAGGACAGAGAACTGTATCAGTCAAAGCAAAATGAAGCTGGGAAGGCAGTCAGAACAGCAAAGGCCCAAACAGAGGAAAAGATAGCCAACTCAGTTAAGAAGGGGGATACAACCTTTTATAGGTACATCAGGGAGCGAAGGAAGACCAAGGGAGGGTTAGTGAGGCTTAATAAAGAGGAGGAGGGTGGGCAGAGGTGACTGTGAAAGGCAGAGATACTAAACAAATATTTTGCTCAGTATTTACAAAGGAAGTGGAGGTACCTAAAACAAACAGTAGAAACACTCTGGATACAGAAGTTGATACCAGCCCATTTACAGAAGAAAGGGTTCTGAAGAACTCTTAAAACTGAAAGTGGACAAAGCAATGGGGCCTGATGGGATTCATCCCAGAATTCTAAAGAACTAAGGGTAGAACTAGTGACACCACTGACTACCCTCTTTAACAAATCATGGGAGGATGGGGTGGTACCCAAGCACTGGAGAAGGGCAGATGTGATTCCCCTTCGCAAAAGTGGGAGCAAGGCAGAAGCAGAAAACTACAGACCTGTTAGTTTAACCTCAGTGGTAGGAAAAATGATGGATTCACTTCTGAAGGAAAGAAATGTTGAGTATCTAGAGGCCAGAGGGGCTCAGGACCCAAGGCAAAATGGATTCACAGCGGGAAGGTCATGCCAGACAAATCTGATAGATTTCTTGACTGGGTGCCCAAAGTAGTAGATCAGGGAGGGCTGTGGACATGGCCTACCTAGACTTTAGCAAGGCATTTGACACAGTCCCACACAAAGATTAATATACAAGTTAGCCAGCCTGGGGTGGGTCCCAAGATGACAGCCTGGGTAAAAATTGGCTGGAGAATAGGACACGAGAGTAACAGTAAATGGAGTCACTCTGAAGAAGGGAGGTTACTAGTGGGGTACCGCAGGAGTTCAGTGATAGGACTGGTCCTCTTCAATGTCTTTATAAGCGACATTGCAGAGGACTGGAAGGAAAGGTATGTCTCTTTGCAGATGACACAAAGATCTGCAACAGAGTTGATGCAAAGGTGGGGTGGAAAGGATGAGAAGGACTTGGCAAGGTTAGAGGAATGGTCAAATGTATGGCAGCTTAGATTCAATACTAAGAAGTGCAAGGTAATGCACCTGGAAACAAAAACCCTGGGAAGAGTACACAATGGGGGGTGAGATACTAACAACAACAAAAATGGAAAGGGACTTGGGGGTAGTCATATCAGATGACCTAAAGGTGGGCAAGCAATGTGAAAGGGCAGCAAGGAGGGCTGGGGGGATACTGGGATGCATAGGGAGAGGCATTACCAGTAGAAAACAGGAAGTTATTATCCCTCTGTACAGACAGTTGGTGAGACCCCATCTGGACTACTGCATGCAGTTCTGGAGACCCAATCTCCTCAAAAACAGACAGGAAGGAAGCTGTCCAGAGGAGGGCAGCTAAAATGGTGTAGGGTCTGCACCGGAAGACATATAAAGAGAGAGACTTAAGGAGCTGAATATGTACAGCCTCGAGGAAAGGAGGAGAGGGGGACATGATAGAAACTTTCAAATACATTAAGGAATCAACAAAGTCAAGAGGTAGCATCTTTCAAAAGAAGGTGTGCCAAGAACAAGGGGCACAATTTGAAGATGGAAGTGGGGTGTTTCAGAGGTAATTTAAGGAAGTATTTTTTCACAGAGAGGGTTGTGGGTTGTGGATGCATGGAACGGCCTTCAGGAGGAGGTTGTGGAGTCAAAAACAGTGGTGGAATTCAAGCATGCATGGGACAGTCATAAGGCAATTCTAGGGGGTGGGGGTAGGAAGATGTAGGCTGCTGATTAACTAGGATCTGTAGCTTATCCATTAGGTAGGGAAATGGGCAGACTGGGTGGGCTAAGTGGTCCTTATCTGCCATCAAAATCTTTGTTTCTATGACAATTGAGCTAATCCTGAGCCTCGTCAGGCTATGTATATAATGACTCTACCTGATGAAATTCAGATGTGTTTGGGGTGTTGAAGGGACAACACTCACACGGGACTAGAGCTTGCTGGTCAAAAGAAGAAGTTTTTCCTTTGTTCATCTGGGACTAAGTTTGTGCTGAAGTTAAGTCTTATTTCATTTACTGTCTCTTCCCAGTATTATTATTATTTTATTTTGATGAATCTACTCCACTTAATTTTGGTTCTGTAAGTAAATAAAGATATTTTTTTGAACTGGCATTTTGGCGTATGTGTCCTTCTGTACCCACCTAAGACTCTCACACTGTGGTTCCACCAGTTGTCATTCTAGGCTAGCAACATGCCTCTCCAGTGCAGCAACTTGTTTACAGTGGCTGCAGATGTACCATCTCTGACCTCTATAAGCAGGTAGTGCACATTATGCAGCTCTGGTGCATACCTCTTTACTTCCAGCCTTGCAAATCAGGGGCCGGGCTTTAAATAACCAGGTACAAAATTCCAAATTCAGGGACACAGCTTATAAAATGGTTACATCAGTTCAAGAAGCCTGCTATATTGTCTGACTTAATTTAAAAAAACATTTTCTGATGGAGAGCTTGATTGTGACGCTAATATCTGGAATAATTTTATGCTTCAGATCCCTACTCCTCAAACACAGAAACACCAATTTTAGGAGCGAGGGAGAAAAGCCTTTTTAAAGTAAAATCATGAATGTCCCTGAAAATCAGAGATAGTTTAAAGGTATGCTCTGGCAACACCCTAATTCTTCTTCTGTCCTCCCTGATGTGGTTATTTTTATTATTGTTATAAATTATATAAATTTGTTTTTTCAACGTTCTTTATCACTCTTGTTTCAGGTGAGGATTTACCACCTTTTTCAGTACCAGGACCACCCACCCTGCAGGGGAGATCTCCAGATGGAGAGAACAAAGTCTACCTGAGGCCCCAGCTGCAACTTACACCTTAGGCGTCATTCAGTAAGGAGTCCAGAGGTGTCATCTTGCTTCTGTCCCAAGGGTTTTTAGCTTTGCAGTTCCACTGGCGGCTCAGACGTGCAATGACATTAGTGCAGTACATGCGTGTTCACACACATGTCCTGCAGACATCTGCTGTCGCCTTTTCCCCTTAGTACATGATCCGAGCTGGTGCACACCCAGTCTCCACTGGGTGTCACTTGTGTACCATGAATCCACAGCCCACCCACCCCAGAGGAGGAGAGCTGTCCATGGAATGCTCATCCTACCTTCCCCTGGCTAGCCATCTGATGCCCCAGGCTTGTTCCCGAACCCGGGTCGTCAGTGTCACAAGCTCTAGTCCTATTGCTGCACTAGTGTGCCAGCCTTAATTAAATGTATGTAACTGCTAACTTGGATAGCTATGAAACATAATTTGTTGCAAATATAAGGAAATAAGAAAAGAAAAGAAATGCTTAGCCTTACTAATCTCTTCACCGATGTAAACAACTTGCCTTGCAATAACTACGTTTATCCTGCCTCTAAAAGAATCTGGCAAACTTGTTTAGTCTATGAAGTGACTAAATAAGATTCTAAGTTCTGGGTCAAGTATTTTTTCAAATTTCTTATAAAAGTTTGCTAGGTACCCATCAGGTCCTAGTAGTCTCCTTGCCAGTAATGACTGAACTGCATCTTTTGATTTGCAGTTACTGACGATAGCGCCAGTTTACGTATGTATTTCTTTATGCCTGAGTCAGTTGGGTTGTCAGATTTGTAATGTGGATCATGTGAAAACAAACAAACAAACAAATAAATAAATATGCAGAAAGAAAAAATTACTTACAATAGTAATCTTGTTTCTTCCCAGCGATGCTCAGATATTCATAAGTTTATGCAGTAAGCCTGAGGGTTTTGACTGCCCGGAGGGATAGAACACATGCAAATGATGGAACACTTTGCACATGAGCATCTTTCAAACACTGCCTCTACTAACTGCCTGTGTTCTAACCTCTTCAGATTTTACAAGGAGCCTGGAAAGGTAAGCCTAAAATAATATAGTACTATAATTTTATTATTAAAATTGGGGGTTTCCCAACAGTATGAATTTGTAAAAACAAACCTCCAACTAGAGGAATCAAATAATTTAACAGAGTTGAAACAAAATGCCAGAAATACCAAAAAGATAAACACAATGAACCCTGTTCACCTTAAGCGTTAACAGGTGAAGGAGGAAAAATGCCCTCCACGGGTATATAGTGATATGGTAGCACCAGCATGCGAAATGCAGAGGCTGAAGTTCTGGAAGGGGAGGTAGGGAGAGAAGTTATGAATATCTGTGCATCACTGGGAAGAAACAAGATTACTATGGTAAATATTTTTTTCTTCTAACCCTAGTAATGCTCAGTATATTCCTAACTTTATGCAGACTACCAAGCAGTACCACTGGAGTTGGGCACAGAACTTTATTTTGGAAACAGACTTTGCAGGACTGCTGTGCCAAATCTAGCATCAACCCTGGACAGAATATCCAGGTTGTAATGCTTTGTAAAGGTGTGTACTGTTTTCCAGATAGCTGCTTTACAGATATCCACCAGTGGAACATCCCTAGCAGCTTTTTAAAGTGGCAGCTGTCCCTCTTGTGGAATGGGCCCTCAATCCTGATGGGGGCTCCCTACCAGCTTTAGTGTAGCAGAACTAGATACACTGAACTATCCATCAAGAAATGCATCTCTTTGAGGCTGGATTACCTTTTCCTACATCCCCATAGGTCAGGAACAACTGCTTTCTGTCCTGTCTATGGTTTTTGGTGGCTATCATGTAATAGCTGAGAGCCCTTTTTACGTCCAAACTGTGGAGTCTTCTCTCAAAAGAGCTGGCATGATCAGTGAAAAAGACAGGGAGAGTGATGGACTGATTTGAATGGAAATCCGAGACCACCTTGGGAAGACATTTTCTGTTTGTTTTAAGGACTACTTTATCCCTATGAAAGAAGATATAGGCCTGATCTATGCAGAGAGTCTGAAGCTCACTAATTCTTATTGCAGAAGTCATTGCTGCAAGAAAAACTGTTTTCCAAGTGACATATTTTAGATGAAGCTGTAGCCACGGGTTCAAGGGGAGAGCCTATGAGTTTAGCTATACACACACTTAGATCCCAGGCTGGCACTGGTGCCTTGTGAGGGGGATGCAAATGATTCAAACCTTTAAAGAACCTTTTAAAGATGGGATCTGAAGCTAATGTTACCTTTGTCCCAGCAGAAAGGTAAGCAGACACTGCTGCAACATGAACCTTCAAAGAACTGTGTTGCAAACCCAAGTGAATGTAAATAGGTGAGATAATCAAGGACAACTGGCACTCCAGCTTGGCTTGGTACCAGAGATTTATTTGAGCACCAGATAGAAAATCTCTTCCATTTAGAAGAATAGAGTTTCATAGTAGAGGGTTTTCTACATGCTCTTAAAATGCTTAACACAAGTTCAGAGAGTTTTAAGTTAGCACATTCTAGGTCCTCAAGAGCTAAGCCTTGGGATTGAGGGACTTATGATTCAGACACAACAGAGTTCCCTGGTTGGAAGTCAGTAGATTGTCTCTCCGAGAGAGGTGTATTGGTTTGGTAACAGACACGCAAAGCAGAAGAGAATACCTTGGCTGCCTTGGCCAATCTGGCGCTATCAAGATCAATGATGCTGCATGGGATCTGAGCTTGAGCAACACCCTGTGAACCATAAGAAAAGGAGGAAAAGCATACAGGAACCTCCCTGATCAATCCAGGGTCAGAGCATCCAGAGGGAGTGTGCCCTGATCTGGTGATCTGTAACAATACTGAGGCAAGTGGTGGTTCTAGTGGGATGTGAACAAGTCTATCTGTGGAGTACCCCACCTCCTGAAAATAACCTGTAGCCACCTGTTTGTTCAGGGTCCATTTGTAATGGGCCTGGTTGATTTGACTCAAGGCATCTGCCAGAGTGTTGTCCTTCCCTGGCAAGTGGATTGCCTGCAGGGGTATTCCCAAGGAGTAAGCCAGAGTCCAGATTTTTATGGCTTCTGTGCAGAGGAAGTGTCTCCCTGCTTGTTTATGTAATACATTGTGGTGGTATTGTCTGTTTTGATTTGTATCACCTTGCCTTGTACTAGGGAAGAGAAAGCTTTCAGAGCTAGCAAAACTGCTCTGAGTTCGAGTAAGTTTATGTGCTGAGGGTACTCTGCAGCTGACCAGGTGCCCTGGGTTGTGTGCTCCCATAGATGGGCGCCCCAGCCCAAGGGGGATGCATGTGTTGGGAGAACCACTGAGGGATTCTCTTTCTGGAAAGGGATTCCTTGCCTTAAGTTGTATTCCTTCTTCCACCACAAGAGGGCCTGCAACAGTGCCCTTGTTATGGGAATGAGCTTTGAAAAAGGATCTTTTCTCTGACACCAGTGAGCCCTGAAGTGGAATTGGATGTCCCTCATGTGGAATCTGAAACCCAGCACTGTGCCTGTGGAAGCAGCCATGTGGCCCAGTAGCTAGAGAAACTGTTTTGCAGTTCTTGGTTTGTGTAACCTGAAGGAGTTTGCTGCTGACTGAAGACATTTTACTCTTTCCAGAGGCAGATAGGCTGTGGCCTATAAGGTATTGAGTTCTGCTCCTATGAACTGCAATACTTGTGCAGAAGTGAAGACAGACTTTTTGTGATTGATCAGGAATCCCAGGGACTCCAGGAGGTCCTGGGTGACTTTAATACTGCTGTACCTACAGTGGGGATTTTCCTACCACTAACCAGTCATCCAGATAAGGAAAGACAGTGATTGCTTGTCTCTGAAGATGTGCCACTACAGCTGCAAGGCATTTTGTGAACACCCTTGAGGCCGAAGAAAGGCCAAAAGGCAGGGTTGAAAACTGATAGTGACCTTAAGGGAGTCTGGATCTGAGATATCTTCGGTAAGACTCCCTTATGGGGACGTGCAAATAGGCATCTTTTAAATCCAGTGATGCCAATCTCCAAAATCCAGTCTCCCTTTTGGAGCATTGGCAGAATCAAAGCCAAAGTTACCACTTTGAACTTTTGTTTCTTCAGGTGCTTGTTTAGAGCTCCGACAGCCTATACAGGCTGCTACTCCCCACTTTTCTTTGTAGTTAGAAAGTATCTGGAATAGAAACCCCTTCCTCTCAAGGATTTTGGAACTGATAAAAACTGTTCTTAGCTGTAGCAGGTTTCGAACCTCTGCCTTTAGCAGTGTCTTTTCTGCTAGGGAGGGAGAACTGAAAGCTCTGATCTTTTGACGAGGAGGGGACATGAATTTCAGAGACAGACCCTGACCCACTGCCTCCAGGACTCACTTGTCTGGGGTGATGTTCAGCCAAGCCTGGAGGAAGTGGGACAGTCTGCCTCCGACAGGTAGGGAAGAGGTGGCCTGTGGCTCAGGGGGTCTGTTTGGTCTGTGGCTGAGGCTGAGATTGAGATATTTGCCTAGAGCCTCTTCTACCCCTGCCCCTGGAGTATCCCTGCTGTGGATACTGCTGGTATGGGGGTAAGACCACTGGCTGGAAGAAGGGCCTGGTATAAAAGGACCTGCCCCGGCCTCCCCTTCCATAAGGCCTGGTGGATGGAGAAGCTCTCTCCTTGGCAGAGTTGCTTTAGTAAGGGGCCTTATACTCATCCACCTTCTTCATGTAGGCCACAGTGGACTCCCCAAAGAGTGAACTTCCCTCCAGAGTAAAATCCAAAGCCTTGGACTGGGTATCCTGAATGAGGTTTGTGGCCCTGAGCCAGGCAAACCTCCTCTGTGTCACTGTATTAGCCATTCCTCTGGCTGCAGTGTCATTTGTGTCAGCAGCCATTTGAAATTGGTACTTAGTTGCCTCTATCTCAAACTTAGCGGTTTCAGCCAGGTCATCTGACAAGGGTGAGGGAGCTTTCTGACACATACCCAGGACTGACTGCCACAGTGATTTCTGATACTGGGCAGCATAGACCTGGAAGGTAGCCTGATGCATAGCCAGTGAGGCTGACAGGTACCCTTTTTAGGCCATACTGCCAATCTACCTAGAGTTCTTGTCCGGAGGGTGGGAGGACAGAGAGACCCTAGCTTTGTCACAAGCAGCTTGCTGAATAACCCCCTGGTGATCTGGATAGCAGAGAAAGCCAACTCTCTCCCTCTCCAGCTGATACTTTTTGTCCATCCTCCTCTCTATGGGGGGAATTGAATTTGGTGTCCACAAAAGCTTTAAGGATCTTTCTTACAGAATTTGTAAACAGGGAGGAGGAGAGCCTTTGTGGGTGTCAGCCCCATCATTTCTAAATACTCTACCTCCTTCTTATCCTCAATTTATTCAGTAGTGGAGATGTCCAATGCATCTGACATCTTCCTGACAAAAGTAAAATAGTAGTAGTACTAGTAGTAGTAAAAATGTATTTATACAGAAATTATTGCCATTTGGGTTCAAAGAATCCCTATTTACAAGGCAAACCTGTGTAGTACAAAAGTTAAGTTATTACAAAAGTTACAGAATACATTTCATTCAGATACACATACCATTCATACAATTTTACCACCAAAAATCCTCAGACATCCTTGGAGGAGAACCAAAGTCCTGTTCAGGGGACACTTCTGATTCAATTGGTCCCTCCTCCTTACTCGGATCATCATCGTTATCATCACCATACTGCTCCCCTCTTTCTTGAGGGGGTGAATGCACATTACTGCCAGCCTGGGGACCCTGAGGAGGGGTATGAGGCAGTTGAGGAGGAACTAATACCAGTAAAGTTTGGATTATTTTGAAGGTCTGAGCAATCTCTTGGGCCATAGGTACAGGCAGAGCAGGTACAGAAGTCCCCGATTTAGTAGGTGAGAATTCTATGTGCTTTCATTTTTTACTTTTTTTAGAAGGAACCAGGGAGTCAGCTGGCTCAGTTGCTCTTTTTGTGCCCTTTATGCCCGTCTCAGGGGCTGGGACAGCTGAAGATGTGGGTTCAACAACAGTATCTTGGGGTGTCAGCTAGTCAGAGCCAGAGAGACCACTAGGAAATTTCTTTTTTAGCCTTTCAAGGCATTTCTCTCAAGTTTTTCAGGGAATGTTTTGCATACTTCACATTTCCTCATTTAGACGATTATAAAGTGTGCTTGTCTGCTTTTGCAAATACTTCTCCACACTGAGAAAGGTTTTTGAAACCAGGTTCACCGGTTCTCTTTTTGGGTTTGTCCGACATAGTGTTAAACAAAGGATAAAAAAGTAACCGCTAAGTAATAAATCCTTTTTTTTTGCTTTCAGTTCCGGAACTGAGCCGATGGAAAAGATACGGAAATGGGTCGGCGGTTCAGTAGCCGAGGTCTATCGATTATAAGAATTTAAATAAAATAAATTTAAAAGGCTAAATAAAAGCGGTTCTTTAGTCAGGGAACCCTGATTTTAACTAAAACTAACCCGGTTCACCCACGGTTATACCAAACCGAGAGGAACCGTGAAAATAAATTTTAAACGTAACTAAGATTAATAATACAAAACAACTAGTAGAGGCAGTAAAGGAAAATAAAGTATACTTGTTTTCAGTATTTGTTGTTTTCTTCATGCAGGAGAAAGTGGACGAATGGCACTCCGAGCGACCAGACTTTTCAGGCGGAGAGAAAAATCTGAAGAGGTTAGAACACAGGCAGTTAGTAGAGGTGGGGTGGTATATTCAAAGCAGTTGCACAATGCCAGCGCAACTGTGTCAATGCGTCAAAGAGCGATATTCAGTGGCAGCAATTGCACAGCACAAGTCCCCATGCGCCAATGCGCAATGGTAATGTATGCTTGCGCAAGTGCAGGGGGCGTGGCCATGAATCAGTGGCACAGTGTGATATTCAACAGCCTGCAAACGGCGCAAGCGAAGAGCAAACAGGACTAGTGTGGATCAGACTTGAGCTTATAAAAACAGGGAGCAAGTGAGGGAAGGAGGCTTGCGCCAGAGAGGAGCCAGAAAGAGGGAGATCGAGCGGACAGGCTAAATGGCTGGAGGAGAGCCACAGAGAGACAGAGGCAGGCTGGGAGTGGCCCAGAGTGTGGTCCAGGGTGTATGACAGAGTCTGTGGTGTGAGCGTGTGTGTGTGGGCATGAGACAGGGTCTGAGGCAACATCCACTGTGACTGCCTGTGACACCCAGCACAGGAGGGGCTGTACAGAGGTACTAGACAGGTGGGAGGTGGAGACCACAGCCCACAGTCCACTGGCCGGGAAGCCACAACACAGGCGTGCACCCATTGCAAGGGCACAGTCAGCGGCACACAGCTGAGGGGCCTGGGGAGACAGCCACCCAGTGGGGGAAGAACTACCCAGGCCATGGCCAGTGCCATCTTCCAGATGGAGGCAGTAATGAGGGTGTGTGAAGGCAGCTTGCAGACCGAAGGGCCCGTCGGCAGTACGCCCAGAACAGGTGGTACCATGCCCGCATCTCCTTCAAACCGTACAGTTATACAGAGATTGTGGGCCAGTACCGCCTGAACTGGGCAATTCTGAGGTGGCTCTGTGAGCTGTACAGTGAGGAAATGCAGGTACTCACAAGATGGAGCTATGCCTTGTCGGTGGAGTCACAGCTGTCATGTGCCTGCTCACCATGGATACCTTACAGACACCAACAGGGGACACCACAGGCATAACCCAGTCGGGCCGCGTCACAGCTCCTCACACAGTTCCTCAGTGCACTGCTGCCACATGCTGTAGAATACATCTGTTTCCCCAGCACACTGGCAGAGTATACAGCGAACATGCAGGAGTTCCACAGGGTGGCATGTATGCCTGGCATGCTAGGGGCCATCGACTGCACCCATGTCGGCATCTACACACCACCCTGCCTGGAAGGGGTAGTGTACATAAACATGAAGGGCTACCCCAGTGTCAACTGCTAGGTGGTGTGCAATGCCAGGGGGTGCATAATCAATGTCTGTGTCACACACCCCTGGTGGAGCACACAATGCCTTCATCTGGCACCAGTCAGCACTGTGCCATAGGTTTAAGAGTGGGGACATCCTCACCAGCCACCTAGTAGGTGAGTATGCTGTGGAAGTGAGAAGCTGGGCACAGCAGGGTAGGGTGTGGAGGATGCTAGGGCAGGGGTGCCAGAGGGTGTGGCCAGGACAGCTGGAAGGTGCATTGCCACAGTCCACCATGCTAACCAGACATCTCTACACACAGGTGACAGTGGCTACCCAATCCAGCCCTGGCTGCTCACTCCATATCGGCGCCCATCGACCCCAGCACAGGAGCAGTACAATGAGGCAGACGCCAGCACACGGAATATTATTGAGTGAGTGTTTGGGCTGCTGAAGACATGGTTCCGTTGCCTGGACAGGTCTGGCAGTGCCCTACAGTACAGCCCCTCAAAGGCCTGCAGCTTATTCCTGGCCTGCTGTATACTATACAAACATGGCCACTGACTGTGGAATAGCTGCCAAGGTTGAAGAGGGGAACAGCAGTGGGGACGACACAGCCATCAGGCCTGGTGGCGGTGGGCAGCCCCCTGGATGTAGGGGGCCCCGGCTTAACAGGATGGCCCAGCAGCATTGGACACAATTGCAGAGGAGCACTATGGAGCATGCATGCAGGCAGGTGAACATGTCCACACGCATGTCAGGGGGACCATGGCACAGCATACAGGCATGCATGGGCAGGCCCCATGACAGGGACAGCTGGAGAGGAGCATGGATGGTCATGGGACTGGACACCATGGAAGGACTCAGCACAGCCCTGCATACCCCACCCACCCCTCCCCGCACACACAAACGCACATGCACACAGGACCCATCATGCCCCCACCCAGAGGTGGGCACCAGGTGTGTGTCAGACGCTGAGCACCAGTGCAGAGTGGCAGTCAGCGCATTGCTGGCATCATCATGCACACACCACAGTGGCCAGCGGTGGGGGCGGATGTGCACAAGGCCCATGTGTGGCGTCAACCATGGATGCCATGTCCAAGGTACACACACACACATGCCACACCAATGTGCACACAGGGCAGCAGCAGACAGTGGACAGGGAGGTGGGCGGTTCAGGAACTCTGCACGGTTGCATGGCCACTGCGGACATGTGGATGGCTCTGCCAAGACTGCCTAGCAGACACAGGCTGTGAGACAGCCACAGGGGGTGTCTGTGGCAGTGCCCCAGGGTTCACACTGCGGGACCACGACCGGGTCCTCGCAGGTGTCTGCAGGCTTCCAAACATGCCCGCCCCAGGCGTGCTTGGAATGCCCACAGTGGATCCCGGCATTGATGCAGAGGGGGTCACTCGATGCCGTGACTGAGGGGTGGAGATTGCACTCCACGGGGTATGTGGCGGATGCCCATGCACCAGGAAGGCCAGTGGTGTCAGGCCGGCTGTGACCGCAGTGGTGAGCCTATCCATGGCTGTGGTCGTGTCCACTCGCATATGCATGTTCTCTGCCGGAAGCTAGTCAAAGTCCCTGTTGTGCCACTCTGCTGCCTGACATAGCTCCGCACGGAGCGCATGCACCCCTGCCACGACCAGCACCTGTTGCTCAATGGAGGCCCACAGCAGATGGGTGTGCTCGGCCAAGGGGTCTGCGCCCTGGGGCACATGGGCAATGTGCTGACCCACTGGCGAAGCCCGAACCCGCGGCCCAGCCCCCTACGAAGGTGGGCACTGCACAGCTGGGGCCTTCTGGAGCTGCTCATCATGCGGTGCACCGTCAGGGGGTGCTGCACCCAGCCCCCTACGTCACCATCCACTTGCCGCAGCTGCCCCTCCAGGTGCTGTGCACAGGGCAGCGCCGGTGTGGCTGGACCACCACCACTGCCATCAGCCAGTGCCGCCCCAGTGACACCCACAGCAACACCAGGGGCAGTAGCTGGTGGACAGGCAAACGCCTCCTGTGCACTGCCTGCACTGCCATGGTGGGTATGTGGTATGGGTGCCTCCCCTGCAACCTCAACATCATTGTCCGGGATGTTAGTCTCATCATCATCAGTCCTGGACCCTGCCCCCGGTCTGTGTCTCAGCACACTGGACGCCATGCCTGGCATCATGCTGGAACATAGCCAGGGCCTCATCCAGGACCATGCCACAGGCATCCAGACAGACAGCGGTGCTGGGCTGCATGCAATCCGGCCCCCGGACACCAGTGGAGGTGTAAGGATGAGCCTCCGGGTCCAGGACCGCATCCATGATGGACACCCCCACCTTGGCCTCTGCATGCAGGCGCTCAGGAGCTGAAAGGGAACACACTCACATTAGTGCCACTGTCACCCACCCCTGCTCCTGCCGCTGCCATACCTATCATGCAGTGATAGGCTGCCTCCTGTCTGGAAGCCACCGCCAGGCACGCCCGCGAGGGTGCTGCGCCGCATGGTAGCCACCACCAACTCCTCCTGCAGCATCAGTTGGGGCACAACAGGCTGTCCATAGCCTATGGTGGCATGCGCCACCCGGATGGCTGCCAAATTCTCCTTAATCCTTCTTTGGCCTGTGCCGACCTTTTCCTTGCACTCCTGCACGGACCATTGGTGGATGCCCTGCTGGTTCACAGCACGGGCCACACCCTCCCATGCTGTTGCTCAGGCCTGTGGAGTGCCTGTCGAGCCACTCAGTAGAGGCTCCTGGTCCAGGTAAACCTCGAATAGGGCATCCATCTCCACTCTGGTGAAGTTGGGCCTGCGCTTACTTGCAGGCCCACGCTCCTCAACCTCCTCATGATCGGTCATCCTCAATCCTGTGGAGATAGACTTATGTTATGACAGTCAGCCAACACTCACACCACCCTCCCATTCCACTGTCTCCACAGCGTGCTTCTTACCTCTGAAGGGTGCAATACCAGTCTGTACCCTGTACAGTCCGGCGGCGCCTTTATAGTGCATCGCATGCAAATGAGGGAATGCGCAACTGTAATAAGATGCAAATGCCTCCAATGCACCACGGATAGGCTAATAAGCTAATGTGCATATGCCGGCTGAATATTGAGTTACTGCGCTTTGCACAATGGATGTGTGCATACTCAAGTCATGGCGCATCTCTGTGCCATGCACAACGGACTCTGCAGTACACCTGCGTGCATTGCCGTCGCATACATCACCAGCACAGTCTACACACAATGCGCAATATGCATTAGAGCACTCGGCCGCTATTGTACACATGGCGCTCATGCACCGTATGGCCTATGGCGCCCGGCCACCATAGTGCCGATGGTGCAGTGGTGCCATGTTGCTTATGGCACTCATGCACTATAGGTTCCATGGTGCCTGAGCGCTATTAGGCAGTGCACCATGGCACCCACATGCCCCTACTGCACACCATGCATGGCGAGCCCAATAATGCAGTTGCGCCAACCCTTGACCCCATGGTTGCCCTTTGCCCTTTTGGTAGCCCTGCAGCATGTGCCAGTGCTGCACTGACCATATCGCATATCTCCATGGCTGCGCGATTGGCGTTGGCAGTGTGTCATCTTGCGAGTCACACATCCCCAGCATGTGTGGCACATGTGCTACTGGGTGCCATTTTGGGTTACCAACCGAGATACAGCCATACTGTGCCATAGCAGTGCAAGGGCACCTAACTGGGCACAGGTTGAGCTGGTCAACTTTGTGGCCCTTGTGGAGCCACATGCTGGAAGTTTGTATGGCCAGGTGCCCCTGAACAGGCCACTGATGGAGGTGTGACAGGAGGTTGCCAATGGGCTGGAGGAGGCCACAGGTGCACGGCGCAGTAGCAAGCAGTGCAGACACCACTACGGGGACCTGCAGCAGAGGGACCCCGAGCGACTCCGGTCACTACTGGCATGTGTCCGGAGGGGTGCCGTGCCACGGCCAGGTAAGTGCACTACGCCCATGTCCGTGCCCACCCAGTGGTCCGTGGAGCAGTCACAGTGTCCCGCCATACTGCCAGGGGGAGATGGGGCTTGGGCTGAGTGAACTGTTGGCCAGGTTGGCGCACCGTGGGTGTGCTGTGCCACCATGCCACTGCCATGCTGGGCAGGGGGGGCATGATGTACCATGGGGCATGTGGTGTTGCCAGGTACTGATGTGTCTTTATCCATGTTTCCCCCCATCACAGATGCCCGTGTGAAGGATGCAGGCCGCATGGGTGGTACTGCCGGACAGGCGCATGGTGTGCCACAGCGTGCAGGTAGGCACTGTTTCATGCTACATTGTTGTGAAGGGTGGACAGACGGGATGGGGGTGGGACACGGCCCTCTGTGTGCATGGCCCCTCCAGCTGTGCACTGCCTGCAGTGACTGTTGCACTGTGCTGTGGCTATCGCGCATGTGTGTGGCTGCTGCAGGTGGGCTGTGGATGCATGCAGGTCCAGGCTGTACCACTGCTGTCCTGCTGTTTGGCCATGTCGCCTGCCTGCCATGGTGCTGGCGTGCAGCGCATGGGTGCTGCTGGTGTGCAGTGTTCTGCATGGCTGTGGATCGCTGGGTTGGCAGCTCATGTGGGCGCTCATACTGTGGGTGGCTGGGTGCCATCCCAGGGGTGCATGTCAGCGATGTCCACTGCACATGGTGGGTGGGCTACAGTGTTCCAGTCATGCACTCATACCATTTTCCCTCCTTTGTCCTAGGTGTCAGTCACCTGATGTCAACACATGGTTCCTGCGTCAGATCCTGTGGGTCACCACTGCCAAGCTCCAGGTAGCACGGCTGCTTGAATAGCCACTGCGCAGGCGGCTGCACATACACCGGTGTCAGGCTCCAGTGGGATGTGGATGGCCTTAGGGCCCATTGGCCTGCATCTGTTCCCCTTCCCTGTCCCCCCTCCCTTGCCCTCCCTTGTCCCCTTGTTTAGCCATTACCCTGTCCCTCTGCCTCCTTTCCCAAGCCTCCCTGTTTGTTTGTGACCTCCCCATTCCCTGTTCCCATTACCCTGTTACCTGTATATTTGTAAACAGTTCATATATACTTGTTGAAACACACTTTTATATGGTTATTTATCTGTCTACATGTCTGCTTTGCAGCTGGTGTGTGGAGCCATGCTGCAGTGGTGTGCATGGCTGCTGGGGTGGACTAGGGTTTGTGCCTGGTGGTGTTCATCCATTGGATGGCTACGGTGGCTGTGGGCTCTCTGTTTGGGACATGTGGCATGTGCTTTGTGTGCTGTTTGACTGTGTGTTGCTGGCTGTGGCCCAGGTGACGTGTTTCGTGCCTCCCTGTGGGGGGGGGTTGCCAGTAGCCGTGTACCAGTGGCCACTGTTGCCACCCTGCCTCTGTGTGCCACTGTAGCTCTCATGGTCAGGGTCTGTTGCTGCCCCATACACTGCTGTGCCTTGTGCCTGCCATGCCCCCCTTATGACACACTCTGCGCCCTCATGGTAGGCCCTCCCACCCCTGTGCCTTGCTCCTCGCTGTGCCTGTTGCCATTCCATCTGTGTCCTAGCACATGCACCTCTGCACCTTGCGCATCCCTGGTTGCTGCTATTGTACTTTCTGACTTGCTCCCTTGCGCATCCCTGGTTGCACTATTGTGCTTCTTGGCTTGCTCCCTGGCACATCCCTGGTTGCACTATGACGCATCTGTGCGATATTCAGCTGAGTTGCACAGGCCCATCTTGTCCTGCGCATCCTTTGAATATCACACTCATTGCGCCATGGCACAGTGGACTTGTGCTGCGTCCCTCTGGCGCCTTCCTCTGGTGCATATCTGAATATCCCTCCCGCAGTGTTTGAAAGATGCTCACATGCAAAGTGTTCCATTATTTGCATGTGTTCAATCTCTCCGGGCAGTCTAACCCCTCAGACTTACTGCATAAAGTTAGGAATATACTGAGCATTACTGAGGTTAGAAAGAACTGGTTATTCAACTGAGGGTTGTTACTGAATCTTCCATCCAATTGTTTGATGGTGAGAAAGAATTTCTCTTTTAGGGTGATCTTTCCTAATTAGCCAGGTAAGCAATTTATCTAACTTATCCTCATTAAGGCAGTATTTTGCTTGAGTATAGCATATAACCAAAGTTTTTCCAATAGTCTTTATTTTTGCCAAATTATTAAAATCCCAGACAGACCCCTCCCCCAAACTCTCGTTTCAATCAGAGAATGGGTCTTTTCAGCATTTTAATTATAGTTTCTAATCACTTAATTTGTGTAGTTTATGTATCATTGATGCTCCTATGGTTACTGATTTACATGCTTTGCAGATCATGTTCCAGGGTGTGCCCATATTTGAATTTAAGTCAAAGTATATTCCTTCCTATTTCTTATCCCAATCTTTTAGCAAGTTCAAGATCTCTAAGAAGAAAATGATGTAGCCACCAGGCATTATTCCCAATCCTTGGTTCTTTTAATCTTATCATCATTATTACTGATGAATGGCCTCATAACACTGCTCCCTCAAATTCAATCTCCATAACTTAGTAAGTGACCTGTTCTGATTTTATAAACTAAACTATGCAGCAGGTTGGACAGCGAGGAGGGGTAAAGGAGTTACAGAGGTAACTGGAAAAGCTAGAAAGTTAGTCAAAGATTTGGCAGTTGAGATTTTACGCCAAGAAGTGTAAGGTAATGGTTCTGTGGAAAAAGAACATGTAAACAGAATATTGGCTGAGGGGGGAGGCTGGCCACTGTGTCCTTGGAGAGAGACGTCGAAGTCATCATCTGTGACTTCCTCAAACAAACCAGTCAGTGAAATAAGAGAAGTGATACTGCCCCTTGTACAGGTCACTGATTAGACCTCACCTGGAGTACTGTGCCCAGTTCTTGAGTCCACACCTGAAGAAGGACATAGATAGACCGAAGTCAAGTGAAGCAAAGGGTAATCGAAATGATTCAGGACCAGCAGGGCAGAACCTATGAGGAACAGCTAGAAGCTCTGAACATGTATTCACTGGGGGCACAAGGGAGAAGATGGCTTCACAGAGATCTATAAGTTTCTTAGGGGAATAAATTAAGTGAACAGCAAAGACCTATTTAATAATACCAGGGGTATAATCATGAAGGGACACGATTGGAGGTTAGTGGGGTTACACACCCACATGTTCAAAAGGGATGTGAGGAGGTTCTTTTTGACTGAGAGGGGGATGGAGTCATAGAACAAGCTTGTGCTGTGGTCAAGTACTATAAACGGGTACAAACCCAGTAGGAACCAAGCAAGGGGACACAGGGACACAGAGTTCTGTTCAGGGAAGTGGGGAACCTGGGGGGGGGGATTCAGGAGACATTAACTGCTGTCTCACCTCCAGGCCGCTAGGTTGGGAGATGAGACAGCAATTTCAATAGGCAAACTAGAGGGACCCTCAGTCTTTATCTGCCATTAGTATCTATGTTTTAGTGTTTCTGAACTTAACTAATGTTGAATAACTATTAGGCTAAACAGAGTAAAAGGTGCATTCTCTGACTTCAGGGTTCTGTCTTTTCCAACTATCTCCTAATCCTCATGTGGCAAAATGATCTGTAAATATCTGTATAATTTTACTTGATGCAGTTTACGGTATGAACTTGTTGATGTGTCCAGTATTAGATCTCCTGCAAGATTGTAATCACCTCCTATAACATTTGTTGCAGTATTTATGTAAGTTCTTGAAAAAAATGTATCAGAAAATTTGAGAATTCCTGAATTGGGCCATAGACACTAATGATGGTAACTTTAATTTAAAACACAAGAACCTCAGTGTGAGTTGCATATATTTCCCATGGTGCTTTGCATTGGGGGTATGTGCAATGTTGAATTTCTTGGAAACTTGGCTTTATCTCCAGTGCACTTCCAGGGTAACCATTGTTTCAATGCTTTTGCATGGAGGGTCTTGTCTTTTAACTTATGTGTCTATTTTGGACTCACCATTACCCAGACAGTTGACATCACATGGTTGGTTTACACTCCCTCTGAAGTGAGGAAACAGCTATGGCACACTGATAATTCTTAACATTGACAAAACCCATGCCTGTGGTTTGCTGTTTTCAGCCTTTGCAGATTGTCTGTGAGGCCTTTTGGGACCATGCAGTCTTGCTTAAGCTTATCTAGCCTAAATTATTCCACGGCGATTTGCATATACCTCCCATGATGCTGCTCACTGGGAGAGTGTATGTGTGTAATTTTGCATTCTTTAGAAACCTGGTTTTATTTCCAGCTCCCTGCCAGGGCAAACCTTGTTTTAGTGTTTTTGCACAGTTTCTTGTGTACTAAGTCTGATTTAGTAGACTACTTGCAATATGATAATTTGCAACTCCATTTTTAGCACTATTTTTTACATGCAACCCTTCTGTGTTTTTCTACATTGAAAGCCCTTGTCCCAAACTCCTTGACACAAAACCTTTTTTTCATTGTTGATCCTTATCTCCAATTCTGCACATGCAACCTCATTCTTTACTTTACCAACCACACAAATCCCATGCCTCAATCATCTAGTCTTTAACCCACCTTCAGCCATCCCATTTACACTAATGAACCAATTAAACTCACCATCTTGATCATCCATTCCTATACAATGACCTACCTTCTGCACACTCACCCCCTCAACCTCTCTCCCCACCCTTTTTGCTATCCTGTACCCAAGATAACATACCCCTTCCCTCAAAGTTGGGTAACATATTACTTCTTATATCTGGTGTCTCTCTTATGCTTCTGCTAATTGTTGCAAAACATGTTTATTTATTTGTTTTTTTTAATTGCTTAAAAAGTCAAACTAACAGAGAAAATGCTATTTGAAACAAACTCTGGTCAGAGCCAACATGGCTGCTATGCCATTTCAAGTACACACATGGGGTTCCAAGAATAAAATGCAGTTTTGTTTCACCAGAAAAAAAGAACCAGCTATGTCCAAGATGGCTGCCATGAGCTCCGTGCACATGCATGACCTCACCGCTACTGCGGAAGTTAAATCGCGCATGTACAACTGCATTAGTGAAGTCATGCATGAGCACTGAGCTAACGGCAGCTATCTTGGGCATGGCTGGCTTTTTTTTTTCAGTGAAATGGAAGTGACGGGCAGCAATCAAATAGAGGGGAGGAGCAGTGGAAAAACAACAGTGAAGTACTGACAGCAGCACTGCAGAAGAACAGAGGGAAGGAATCGGGTCATATGCTTTAACTGTCCCTTCACTCTTCTGTGTGACAGCAATAATCAGCATGGCTCCACCCATGCAGCCATAAAAAGACCAAAGGTCCACTGAGTTCACCTTTTACCATCTAGCCTACTGAAGCATCCAGAAGTATGCTGAGTTGTAGTCAAGGTTAGTGATCACATGGAAACGCCTAAGAAGGGCAGCTAAGAGTCAAGAGGCAGTAGCGGAGATCTAGATATACTGTAGACGAGAGAGATTAAACACAGAACTAGGAAGCAGATGCCCTCCTGCTGTCCTTCTAGTGTCTAGCCAATATCCTGATATGTTTTTGACCTTTTTTGTTGAATTACTAATCAGATTTTGCTGTCTTTTTAACTATACTGAATGCATCTCTTGTCAGCAGTTGCTGCTTCTCTCTTCATACTCCCAGAACATTCTATGGCATCAGTAACACCATGCCAGCCATTCAGATGAATAGCATAGAACTGTGTAATGGATGTCATAGATGTCTTGTAAATATGAAAAGAAAGAGCTGTAGCTGCTGAGGAGGGTGCAATGCGATGTAGATCTGAGGGCACCCCATAGCTAGATTACCGTATTTACCTATCATAAATTGTTCAAAACATAGCAGAATATATAACTGGCATGGAAAAGATGGAATGGAAATTAAGTATGTAAAACTCATTTCCTGTCACAGTTAATATATACTGTATTTACCACTGGATCCCCAGGCTGGGCTAGGGTTCCCCACTGTCTGAAAATATAGGGCGGTAGCAGTGGTGATCGGATCAAAAGGTACATTATTTTACTGGACCTCCTATATGCACTGTACATGTGCATAAGTGAATTTTAAGCAACATATAGTGTGCTGGTATCAAACAGGGGTCATAGTGCAATAAAGGATGTTAATAAAAGACAGTCTGAGGGGATTTTGTAAAAAAAAAAGCATCAATGGTTAAAAATGTAGGATGGTGGCAAAAAATATAGGGTGGTGGCAAAAAATATAGAGCAGTGGTAAAAAAATATGGGGTGGTGGACCACCATGCTAAAACAATAAATGGGGAACACTGTGGGTGTTACTCAGAATCAGTGGCCTGATGCAGAGTGCCATCTGGTGGTAAAAGTGAAGAATGCAACATACAAAACAAGAGCCAGCCTAACACCTTGGCTAAAAGGAATGGTTCTTTTTGCTGAATGGTTTGAACTGATGCGTCTGAGAACAGGCATGAAAGGATCAGTCCCAGAGTCTGCCACCTAAACATGCAAGCCTGTAATACAGTTTACGGAAGATATCCACCCACAAAGCATAGGGGATAGTCTAGGTATGGATATAAGGGAACTCTCACACCTTGTGTTTCACACGCTGGTAGCCAAACTGGAAGTTCTGTTGCCCACTTCGAGACATGATCTGCTCCTATGCTTTACTTGCATACCTTACTTTTCCCTCTGTTTACTCTCCCTTGCATTATCTATTTGCCCTTAAACCCTCTTGCCTGCTTAACAAATACTAGTTTCTTTTCTAGTCTGTACTTTTTACTGCCATATAACTGTGATCCCCTTTTCTGATTTTCAATTTTCTGTATCAATGATACTTTCTTTTTTACTTACCTACATTCTTCAAGTTCTATAATTTCTTCTTCACTTTTGCTGGCCTACAATTTATACCCTCTTTTAAAGGCTTCTTGGCATAGCCAAAAGCATGCTCTTTGCTGGAATACAGGGGTAGTGGTTCCTGTAGCTCAAACAGGAAAAAGTAAATCAGCCAATTAATTGAGTCCAATAGAGGGTGACACAATAGGAATTTAGCTCTGTGCATTCATAATGCAAAGGCATAAAAGCTGTAGGGCTTTACAGAACTGCACATCAGGAAGTTTAAGATCTATTTGCAGCAAAAATGCTGCTGGAAACTGCAGTTGTTCTCCTTTTTCAACCAACAAAGATGTGTTGATGGGGAACTAGTATTCCCACAGTGTATCATGGTGCTGTCAATTTTTTTACACTGTGGCTAAAGAGGTAATTTCATTTAACGCAGGTGTTTACAGTTGCCTTATAAATGCAACCCCCCACTTATACCTGCACTGCTGAGCGTCTGCCCAAATGGGGGTGAGCATAGCCCAGGGCAACTGTCGTGTCTAGAGGTATAGGAATGTTATGACTCACCAGGAGTCCTCTTGCAAATACATTAGACATGCACAGACTTCCTCTGTTTACTTCAGGTTTCAAAAATAGGTGCATTACAATGATCCCTCTCAGACTGTTCAGTGGCACTCCATACAGCCAAGCCCCAGATCCTTCAACCTCCTGCTTCGTTAGGCTGAAAACACCGGCCAGGGGTTCTGTGACATTCTGTCCCTGCCACCCTGCTACCCAGCCAAGGCTATCAGACCCATTTCAACTCCCAATGGTACCCTGAGTATACATGAGAGAACCCCATGCCACTTTGACCCTGGCACCCTGCCACTGTGCCAAACCTGGTAAGATCCCCCAGGCCCACAGGGTCTGAACCTGCACAACAGCACTGGCACGGATGCTACTGACTCCTCTCAAATACTGCCTTTCTCCCTACATCTGGGAATGCTACCATTCAGGCCCACACCCTCCTATTTATACTCTGGTCCCTGGTCTCTGCTACCACAAAAACTGAGGGATGCTGCAATTGGTGCAATGGCTAACATGATTTGATGGGCACTTGAGTAACAACCCTCCCCTTTCTCAGGGAGAAGGGTTGTTAAATAAACATTCCAGATTTCATCTGATTGTGTAACACCTAGTAGAGATAAAGTAATGATACACCTTAACAATACAAATAAACTTCAGACAATGCAGCACTATATAACTTCTTTACTGTAGTTCAGTAGTACCTACTACCATTCTGAGTCTAAAGGAGACACTTTGATTTTTAAAAGAACTTTCTGAGCCTGCACTAGCCTGGAATTATCTTACTGAGTTATACGTAAATGATCTGCTGAAGATGTCCCATGGCTGTTTAACAGTGTCATTTCATTCCATTTTAGGATTCAAGAACTGTGAAGTGAAGTGGAGCAGTTGTAAACCTCTTAGAATGCACAGGCTGAAACGTCTGAATTGCCCAAGAGCACAAATATCAGAATACCAATATTTTAACAAGCATTTGTCAATGCCGAATGTTTGCTTGCTGGCATGAGCAGTGGTAGTGTAGAAGTTACAGAGCTGCGTAATAGGAATGGCAGTGAAGTATTGAACTGAAGCCAACCCCACCACCACCCTGCAGAGAGTGACAGGAATTGGGGTGTGCCTTTGGGTCGTCAGGCATAACGGCCACGCCATTTCACCACACCCCATCCTGCAGACACTGACAAGTGTCACAATGTTCCTTGGGGTCTTTGGCCCTTATGCGCACCCCATTCCATTAGGAAATACAGTGGGATGGGTGCGATATAGGAGAATGGGGTGAACTTTGGGGGCGAAAAGAGTCCAAAGGCATACCTCAATGCTTCTCACTGGGTGCAGGGTGTGGAATGGTATGAGCATTACAGGCAAGAATCCCAAGTCACCTCCTGATGCCTGTCATTCTCTGAGAGGGTTGACGTTATGGTTGGAAACCTAATACCTCAGGTATTCGTTGGTATTTTCACTCCAAATTTTCAACATGTTTTTTGTGACCCCACCTCATGAACAGTGGCAATATCAGTTTGTTAGCCTGAAGCTGCTTATGCACAGCGACTACGGCATTTAGCACCACAGGTGCAAAACATTCCAACAGGATGTAAAAAATGACAGCTGTACTGTTCATGGGGAGGTCTCAAAAATGGCAATGTTGCAAATCTGCAGTAAAAATATAAAAAAATTGGTGAAGTCACGAGCGTATAATAGAAACTGTGCAACGTGACACCCGAATATAATTAGGGGTTGGGATTTTTTACAGCAGATTGTCAACTCAGGCATTTTGGTGCCTCCGATCATGAACAGTGTCAGTGTGATTTTCTTTATCTCTCCTGAACAATGATTTCCCACAGCGACCACACATCTCTGTGCTGAAAGTGTGAAAACACACTTCGGCCATGCTGTGAAAAATGACAGCTGTACTGTTCATAAGGAAGTGTGGAAAAATGCCACTGGTGAAAATCTGGACTGAAAATATTACAAAGTCATGAACTTACGAGGGTTGCGTGAAACTGCGAATGCTCACTCGTAACACAGTCATTTTATGGACTTTTGTCACCAAATTTTCAACATAGCCATTTTAAGACCTCTGCTCATGAACAGTGTAACTGTGATTTTCGTGAATCTGTCCCAAACATTGCTGCGATACCAACAGCACCATTGTGCGCCACATGCGCGAAACACATTTTGGGCAACATATGAAAAAATGGCAGCTGTACTGTTCAGGAAGGAAGTGTAATAAAATGGCAATGTTGAAAATCTGCAGTGAAAATATTAAATTCAGAAACTTACGAGCATGCATAGGAACTGCGCATCGCACGCTCGTAAAACAATCATTTTTAGGAATTTTTTCACTAAATTTTCAACACAGCCATTTTAAGACCTCTGCTCATGAACAGTGTCACTGTGATTTTCTTAATGTGTCCCATACATTGATTTTGCACATCGACTACGCCATTGTACTCTTCATGGGCGGAAACACATTTTGGGCAAGATGTGAATAATGACAGCTGTACTTCTCATAAGGAGGTGTGGTAAAATGGCAATGTTGAAAATCTGGAGTGAAAATATTGAAAATTTGCAAACTTACGAGTATGCATAGGAACTGCGCAATGCATGCTCGTAAAACATTAATTTTTTGAATTTTGCCACCAAATTTTCAAAATAGGCTTCTTGAGAGCCCATCTTATGAGCACTGGCAGTGTCATTTGGTTAATCAGTCCCAAAAGGTGATTTCGCACATTGACTGTGAAATCACCCTTTGGGCTCGAATAACGCCATGACAGTGACAGCATTCATGAGAAGGGTTCCCAAAAACCCCATGTTGAAAATTTGGTGCCAAAATTCAAAAAAATGCCTGAGATATGCAACAAAGTTGAAAAACGCCTATCTATCCCATTATACAGCTTACAGGCATTTCCTCAGTTCGTGGTCAGCTTTGAAGAGTGCAGGCGATGTTCCCGGTCCACCGATGATGATCGCGTCATGCTCCGGAAGTAAGTATGGGGTGAGGGTGGTGGGAGGCAGGGTGCGCGGTGGGTGGGTGCGGGTTGTGGGGGTTCAGGAGACTGCATGGGATCATTTTTCTTTACAGGTTGTTTTGTTTTTATTACAACGACACGGGACGTTTGTCACACTGGGGTGGGCTCCCAGCATAGCACAAGGATGGCTGGGGGGGGCATGAAGCCGATGGGGGATTGGGCACCCCTGTCAGCCATAGTATCTATTGCCACGCTGGGGTGGTCTCCCAGCGTGGCACCCTGTATTCTAGGGGGGGTGAGGACAGTGGAGCCGACGGGGGATTGGGCACTCCCGTCGGTTATACCATGAGTTGCCACGCTGGGGTGGGCACCCAGGCGTGGCATGTGAAAAACTTTGGGGGGAGCGCAGCACAGCCCGACGGAGGATTGGGCACCCCGTCAGCTATCAGATCTGTGCGTGGGGGGCAGCACACAGTATGTGTGTGTGTGTGTGTATGTGTGTGTGTGTGGGGGGGCTGCGCGTGAGCAGGCGATATCTTATCGCTGCTCACTGAAGCGTAGCTCCCCCTTTCAACTGTACGCCACTGCATTTTGGAGCTGTCATAGACAGCTCCAGCATGCATTGGCAGACAGGGGCCACGCCTGCCAACACACTGACTGAATTGGAAGAGGGGGTGACACACCTCTGAAAACTCGGATGATGGCACTATGTTTCTTGCACATGCATGCAAGCAAACATAATGAGACATAGCTCCACTCAGGCAATCAGCAACTCTGCCTTGACTTAATTTATAGGCACATGAGAATGAGAGATCACAGCACCCCCCCCCCCAAAAAAAAGAAATAAATCTGACATTTTTGTGAAGTGAAAAGTTTTTAAAAAAAATACCTTGCATCAGCTGTTATCCCACCCATTTGCTGCCACCAGACAGACATTATAAGAGTGCTTAAATGTTTTACTTGTTTTAAAAGTCCACCACTGAGTGAAGACTCCTCATCTTTTCTTCCCCTTCCTGTCTGAGTGTTTCCTTCTACATAGAATGGCAATGGTCAGACAGGAAATGAAAGCATGAGGAGTCATCACTCAGAAGAGCAGTGGATTTTTAAAACAAGTAAACCATTTTAACAATCTTACCATGGTTGTTTGCGGCTGGAGATGGGCAGGATAACAGCAGCTGGTGCAAGTTTTTTTTTTTTTTTTTAATTTAAATGAAAACTAACTCATTTTGAGTCTCAAGACAACACTGAAATTTGGAAATGCAGAACGTGTGTGTGTGTGTTCCTACAGCTGCAGTATGAGAAGCCCTCTTGGCTTTGTAAGAGGTCTTCCAGTATTGCAGCCTCTCTCCCAGTTGTGAATGGGAGAAAACAGAGATGATTTACGATGGCCACTTAATTACATAAATAACCCTTGCCTGCAAGATCTAAGAAATATTAACTCCATTATGAATGGCAAATGCAGGTGGACTCCACTGGACACCTTCATCTTCTGTAGTAAATAATTTAGAGTGCTGTTTCTGTTAAACAGGCTTTGAGTAACACAGAGTATAGGTATTGCAACATGGGATAGTTATTATTTACCTGATGAAGGGCCCTGTCTGGTCCTGAAAGCTGTTTAAGCAAAGCCAAAATCAGACTTTTTAAGGCTACTTGTAACCGTAGACTTTTTGCTAGCATAGTGGGAGTGGTGAGCACGGTCCAAATTGGAAAAGGTGAACTACCATAAAAAAGGGTGATTATATACAAATTGGAAAAGGTGCACTACCACAAAAAAGGGTGATTATATACAAATTGGAAAAGGTGCACTACCACGAAAAAGGTTGATTATATACAAATTGGAAAAGGTGCACTACCACAAAAAAGGGTGATCATACACAAAATGGAAAAGGTGAACTATCATAAAAAAGGGTGATCATATACAAAATGGAAAAGGTGAATTGCCTAGTTTGATTACTCTGCAGGATGGCCATGTAGGGATGTTGACTGTAGCTGGAAAGCAGTGTTGTAGTTATGCCACTGCATAAAAGCAGGTTACCCCCCCCCCACAGAGAATTAAATCTGCCTGAACAACTGAAAACTGCCACTCCCTCCCTATTCCCAACCTACCAACAGACCCTGGTGTCTAGCAGGACCCCCCCTTCTGTCTGCATTTAACTGGTGCAGTACATCATAATGCCAGTTTTTCATGCCACGGGACTCTGGATAGGCACTTCTAATAGAAGGAAGACAAAATGACACCACTCACCCAGATCTGTGACAAAATGTAAGTTGAACTAAATGTAGATGTAAGACAGGGAGGGTTACAAGAAGCAGGCATGCGAGTGTTTCAAGAATGAGCATGAGAACAAAGTAAGACAGGTGCAGCCCATCACTGTGCATAGCACGGTAAAAGTGGGTGTATATCTGCTGGGGTGGGGGACCCCAAACTGTAATCTGTGTAGAATACAATGACTAGACTGTGCTAAGGTGCTCCACAGGAGCAAAACAAACCAGTCTAGGATCTCTGATAAATATTTTTTTAAAAAACAGTAAAAACGGAACTCCACAAGGCATGCCTTGATAAAGAGTTTGTAGCTCAAAAATATTCGACCAGAAGATGTGGAGTGTTTTTACCATTTTTTAATAAAATATTTATCAACAGAGAACCTTGCCTGGTTTGTTTTATTTATGTATTTATTAAATTGTGGTGACCAAGTAAGCCCACTGGGCCTCGGAGGTCCCTTTTTCAGGGGCAACTCAGGAAATTACATAGTATGAGAGACAAATACAGCATTAGTTCAGTCAACAGGAATCACACCAATACAGTTATGGCGACAGTACAGAAGCATAGCAGATCAAGCAGAATAGATAGGTTGATCAGTAGTGGTAACAATGTATGAATATTAGCAGTTTAGCCTAGAGTATAGTACTGTGGTGGAGGAATAGGATCTGGTAAGTCATTTGTCTCCAGGTTCCCATCAGGGACCAGTGCAATGGCAGGAACTGGAGACTGATAGGTGGGTCTTAAGCCAAGTTTGGAAGTTTTTGATAGTGGGGGATTCCTGCACCCCAGGGAGGAGCTTGTTCCACAGTGTGGGAGCAGTGACAGCAAATGACATACCACCCACCTTAGTTCTAACCCTGGGGACATCAAGGAGAGTATGGCCAGTAGAACGTAGTTTTTGGTAGTTGGCCTTCAGAGCAAACAACGCCAGAGAGCCTGGGGGGGGGGGTCTGGCCGACTAACTTGTATGTTAGACAGAGCAGGGGGTATTGGAGGTGCATTTCCAGTGAGGGCCAGTTTGGGAGGGATAGGGAGTCGCAGTGGTGATCCTTATGGTTGGCCGGGGAGGCAAAGCAAGCCACCTTGTTATAAAGTACCTGAAGTCTAGCCAGCCCGGTGGTGCTGAGGGCTGAGGTGCTGGATGCCACTCCTCACGCTGTGCTGGTGACCCGGGTTCGGGAACGATCTCGGATCGTAGGGAGTCGGCAGGGAAGGACTGAGATTGAGCGTCAGGAGACAGCTCTCTCAGTCCTGGGGTGGGCTAGGGACTTTACATTGTGCTGCAGTGACCCCTGGGGTCACCCGGAGGTACCACAAGCAACTATGTAACTGGGGGGACCATGGCAGATGTCTGCACATTTGTGTAACTGCATGTCTGAGTTCCCTGTGGGAGAAAGGACAGGGAAAAATATGGCAACATGGTTCCTCAGCAGCTTGATGGCCGCAGCTCCGCCGGCCAACAATGCCTGGAGGCATCTTCTGGTACTGGTTTCCTTGCCGGGCACGGGGGCCATGAGGGGCCCCTTTCATAGGTGTAGCTGCATCTTTCAGCTGGGCATGCGAGCTTCAGGGTTGGCGGCGGAGTGGAGCAGTGGCTGGATTGAAAGCAGGGACTGTGGCTAAAAGGAGGTAAAAACTGTTAAATGAAAAAAAAAAAAGTACCTGAAGTCTGTTCCTCTCCAGCTTTCCCAGTCCTTTCACAACTGGGGCAGCATGTGTGAGTGTCGGAAGGAGTACACTGGTGGCAATTGAGATTCTGGCTACGGGTAAGAGTTGGTGTTTCAGGCAGTAGAGGGTTCCCAGTTTACCATGTAGGGTTTTAGTGACTGAGTCCACATGGGTCCTCAGGGTGAAGCCCTGGTCAAGGGTAAGTCCAAGGTATTTCAGGGAGGGCACCACTTCTAGGTTTTTGCCAGACACAGTGGTGAGGTGAAGGTGCTGTGATCTGTCCTGACCAAGGGATCTAGGGACGAACAGCATTGCCTTGGTTTTGGATGTATTGAGGACCATTCTGTTCTCGGTGAACCAGTGCTCCAATGACTGGAGGTCATCTTGAAGTAGGAGGCTAAGGTCTTTCAGGTTAGGGGTGGCCCGGTAAATGACTGCATTGTCAGCATACTGGATGATGGAGCTCCTGCTGCAGTGATCCGATAGTTCATTGGTGAACAGGGAGAAGAGGAGGGGGCCAAGTATTGACCCTTGGGGCACCCCCTCTTTTAGTGGAAGTGGCCTGGATATGGTGTCCTTCCACTTTACCCTCTGCATGCGGCTGGTCAGGTAACTCTCAAACCACTTCAGGGTGTGGCAGTCGAGGCCTATATTGCTTAGCTTAGTGAGTAGGAGGTTGTGGTGGACCAGGTCGAAAGCCTTGGAAAAGTCTATGAAGACCGCACCAGTTGGGGTACCCTTGCCTAGGTCTCGGAGAACGTCTGTTGCAAATTTGGTCAGAGCTGTGTCTGTCCCGTGGCCAGTTCTGAAGCCAAGCTGGGAGGGAGACAGGATTTTATGGGTCTCTAAGTAGTCACGTAGTTGCCCGTAGATCAGTTTTTCCTGGATTTTAGACAGGATGCAGAGCAGGGAGATTGGTCTGTAGTTGCCAATAGACTCCTGGTGGCCACATTTGTGGATTGGAACCACGTTGGCTTGTTTCCACAATGTGGGGATGGCACCCTCCTTCACTGAGTGGTTGATAAGCCAGGATAGGGGTCTGGCCAGGGTCGGGCCCCCATCCTTCAGCAGCTTGGGGTGAATCCCATAGGGTCCCCCAGAACCAGAGCTTTTAAGAGTTTTAAGTTGTGCTAGCACCTCTTCAGGCTTGACAAGCCTTTGGTGGAAGGATGGGTGGTCGAGATCAGAGGGAACCCTTGTGACCATCAAACAGTGTGATTCACGTTAAACTCAGCTACAGAGTCAAGCCATACAAATGTGAGGGTATACTGGACTTCAGAAGGGCTGACTTTGGCAAGATGGGAGAGTGCCTCAGAAAAGCACTAGCAAACAGGCTAGAAGGAGGTGTGGAACAACAATGGGGAATCATCAAAACTGCCATCACAGAGGCAACAAGCCTTTGTGTGAAGCAAATAAACAAATCAAAGCGAAAGAAAAGCCACGATGGTTCTCAAAAGAGGTGGCTGTGAAAGTCGGGAAGAAAAGATAGCATTCAGGAAGTATAAAAACACAGAAGGAGCAGGACAGAGAGCTGTACCAGTTAAGGCATAAGGAAGAAGGAAGGGAAATCAGAATAGCAAAGGCCCAAACTGAGGAAAAGATAGCCAACTCAGTTAAGAAGGGGGATAAAACCATTTATAGGTACATCAGCGAGCATAGAAAGACAAAGGGAGGAATAATGAGGCTGAATAAAATGAACGGTGGGTGGGCAGAGGGGAACAGTGAAAAAGCAGGGGATACTGAATGAATATTTCTGCTCCGTATTCACAAAAGAGGAGGGAGAAGTGCCTAATCCAATTAACAGAAGCAATCTTGATAGGGGGGTTGATCCCAGTCCTTTTACAGAAGAAAGGGTTCTGCAAGAACTCCTAAAACTGAAGGTGGACAAAGCAATGCGGCCTGATGGAATTCACCCCAGAATTCTAAAAGAATTAAGGGGGGAACTAGTGACTGGCTACTCTTTTTAATAAATCATGGGAGGATGGTTTGGTACCCAAGGACTGGAGGAAGGCGGATATGATTCCCCTTCACAAAAGTGGGACCAAGACAGAGGCAGGAAACTACAGACCTGTCAGTTTGACCTCTATGGTAAAGAACGTGATGGAGTCACTTCTGAAGGAAAGAATAGTTGAGTACCTAGAGGCCAGTGGGGCACAGGACCCAAGGCAGCATGAGTTCACAGCGGGAAGGTCATGTCAGACGAATCTAATAGATTTCTTTGACTGGGTGACCAAAGTAGTAGACCAGGGAGGGGCTTTGGACATGGCCTACCTAAATTTTAGCAAGGCACTTGACACAGTTCCACACAAAAGATTAATAGTCAAATTAACCAGCCTGGGAGTGGGTCCCAGGGTGGTAGCCTGGGTAAAACATTGTCTGGACAACAGGACACAGAAGGTAATTGTAAATGGAGTTCACTCTGAAGAAAGAGGGGTTACTAGTGGGGTACCGCCGGGTTCAGTATTGGGTCCAGTCCTTTTTAATGTCTTCATAAGTGACATTGCAGAGGGACTGGAAGGAAAAGTATGCCTCTTTGCAAATGACACAAAGATCTACAACAGGATTGATACACAAGGAGGCATGGAAAGGATGAGAAGGGACTTGGCAAGGTTGGAGGATTGGTCAGAAGTATGGCAGCTAGGATTCAATGCAAAGAAGTGCAAAATAATGCACCTGGGAAACAAGAACCCAGTGGAAGAATACACAATGAGGGGAAAGGGAGGTAGTAACAACAACAAAAAAGGAAAGGGACCTGGGGGTAACCATATCAGATGACCTTAAGGTTAGCAAGCAATGTGAGAAGGCAGTAGGAAGGGCTGGGGGTATACTGGGATGCATAGGGAGAGGTATCAGCAGCAGAAAACAGGAAGTTGTTATCCCTCTGTACAGACAGATGGTGAGACCCCATCTGTAGTACTGTGTCCAGTTCTGGAGACCCCATCTCCACAAGGACATAGACAGGATAGAGGCAGTTCAGAGGAGGGCAACTAAAATGGTGCAGGGTCTGCAAAAGAAGCCGTATGAGGAGAGATTAAAGGAGCTTAATATGTATACCCTTGAGGAAAGAAGGGAGAGGGGGGACATGATAGAAACTTTTAAGTACCTCAGTGGAATCAACAAAGTCCAAGAGGGTAGCATCTTTCAGAAAAGAGGCGTGCAAGAACAAGGGGACACAATTTAAAGATGGGGGGTGGTTCTGAGGGCAATGTGAGGAAGTATTATTTCACAGAGAGGTAGTGGATGCATGGAAAAGCCTTCCTGAGGAGGTTGTGTGGTCTAAAACTGTGGGGGAATTCAAGAATGCATGGGACAGACATAAGACAATTCTTGTAGGGGGTAGGAAGAAATAGGCTGTTGGTTAACTAGGATCTGCAGCCTATCCTGTAGGAAGGGAAATGGGCAGACTAGATGGGCTAAGCGGTCTTCATCTGCCATCGAAGTCTATGTTTCTGTGCCCTGTGAGTAACAGTCATGATGTACCCCTGCAAGGCAAGGCTTAAAAGCCTATTGGTTTGCTTTTCCCATTTGTTCCAGCCAAACCAAGGGGTCGTGATCTGTTTGTACCTCGAAGTGCTGCTCATATAGGTATGGATCTAACTTCTTTAGTGCCCACACCATTGCAAGACATTCTTCCTCCACTGCAGAATAAGCCTGCTCCCTGGGAAGCAACTTCTTACTGAGGTAGACTATTGGGTGATCATTTCCTTGGTTAGAGGTCAGACTAAGTACTGCCCTAATACCCAAATCTGAGGCATCTGTCTGGACTACAAAGGGTTTACTATAGTCTGGACTGGTTAATACAGGAGCACTGCACAGTGCCTCCTTTAGCCATGTAAAGGCTTGCTCACGGGCTGGTTCCCAGATAACCTTCTTGGGCGTTCTTTTTTTAACAGGCCAGGTAGGAGAGCGGCCAGGGCACTGTAGTTTAATACAAATTTCTTATAGTACCCTGCGGTCCCTGGAAAACTCTGAACCTGCTTCTGTGTTTCAGGTCTGGGCCATGCCTCAGTTGCCTCAATTTTTGCTTGATTAGGACGGAGCTGTCCCTGGTCTACTACATGCCCGAGGTATGCCACCTCAGTCATGGCCACCTGGCATTTTTCAGCTTCTACAGTGAGCCCGGTCCTCTGTATCCTGCCCAGTACTTCTCTAAGGTGGAACAGATGTTCCTCCCAGTTGGCACTGAAGATAGCAATGTCATCCAGGTTCACCACAGCGTGCCTTCAGCACCACTTAACACCTGGTTCATCAACCTTTGAAAGGGGGCAGGAGCGTTCTTCATTCCAAAAGGCATTACTTTAAACTCAAATAACCCTATCTGAGTGATGAAGGCGGACCTCTCCCTAGCACTGGCAGTTAACTCTACCTGCCAATACCCTTATGTCAGCTTAATAGTGGTAAGGTATGTCGCCCCTCCCAACTTGTCCAGTAGTTTGTCCATCCATGGCATTGGGTTGGCATCCAACTTCCTGACTGTGTTGAGTCCACAATAGTCCACACAAAAATGAGTAGAGCCATCTAGCTTGGGAACAAGGACTACAGGTAAGGCCCAGGGGCTGTGGGATTTCTGGATTACCCCTAAATCCAACACTTTCTCTACCTCCTTCCTAATGTCCTTTTGGACAGCTTCTGACACCCAATATACTGTTCACTGTATGGGCGTTTGCATCTCTGTCTCTACATCGTTCATTACTAAGTAGGTTAGTCCAGGTTTGGTGCTAAACAATGGAGCAAAGTCTGCTAAAACCTCCTATACTTCCTGGATCTGGTCCAGGGTCAATTAGGGCAACATTTTAATTGCCTTCACAGAGAACTCCTGCTTGCTTTCTTCCAGCAAGTCCAGAAGGGGGTCTTCCTTGTCCATCCCCTCCCCAGGACTACACACTGCAAATACCATGTCAGCCCTATTTGCATATGGCTTAATCACATTAACATGGCTCATTCTTTGGATATGTCTCCTGTCAGGCAGTTCTATAATGTAATTTACATCATTCACCTGTCTGACTACTTTGTATGGTCCTGCCCACTCGGCCTGCAGCTTATCTTTCCAGACCAGGATTAGGACCATGACCTCCTGATCCACAGTGTATGAGCGAGCTCTGGCTCTGCGGTTGTACCATGCCTTTTTCTGGGCAGCTGCCAGGTTGCTCTGGGCTATTCTCATAAGCTCCTTCAGCTTTTCCCTAAACTTAAGGACATAATCCACTATGGGAGACTGCTTGCCTTCCCAGTCCTCCCAGATCAAGTCTAGGGGCCCACGTACCCTGCGTCTATATAAGAGCTCGAAGGGGAAGAACCTTGTCGACACTTGGGGCACCTCCCTGTATGCGAACAGGTGGGGAAGGTATTTCTCCCAGTCCCTCCCATACTGTTTAGCAAACACTTGCAGCATCATTTTAAGGGTACCATTGAATCTTTCCACAAGTCCATTGGCTTGTGGGTGATAAGGTGTCGTGCATCTCTGCACCACCCCACACTTCTCCCACAAACATTTCATCAGTTCCAACATGAAGGAACCCCTCAATTGGTGATGACCTCCTGTGGGAGCCCAACACGGGAGAAAATCCCTAGCAAGGAATCTGCCACTTTGTCTGTCCTCCATGAGGATAGGCAACTGTCTTTGGGTACCGGGTGGCATAATCCACCACTGTTAGGATAAACCTCTTCCCGGAAGAGAAGGGGGGATTCAAAGGTCCCACAATATCCATTCCTACCCTCTGGAATGGCTCCTCCACTATGGGTAAGGGAATTAGCATGGCTTGGGTTTTCCTGCCCCCTTTCCCTATTTCTTGGCACTGGTGACAAGACCTGCTATACTCCTTCACTTGTTGGGTGAAGTTGGGCCAATAGAAGTTCTGGGCCAATCGCTGAGTAGTGTGCATGATTCCCAGATGGCCAGACATGGGAATATCGTGAACAATCTTGAGCAACTGTTCACGAAACCCGGAGGAACGACAAGAAGCCTGCCCATCACTTCTCTCTCTGTGTTCCATCCTGTTTACACAACAGTCCAGTCTCCCAGTAAACTCTGTTTCCCATCAACTCCCAGTGCTCTGTCAGAGTCTGCCCAAGCCCTCAGCATCTCTCAACTAGGGAAATTTTTTCTGAGCAGCTGCAACATCTTTACACATTCTCAAGGCATGGGATAGATCCTCTCCAGTTTCTAAACTAGGGTCCCTAGCTCTAGTGTCAGGGCATTTAAGGTCACCGCCATCCCTAACTCTTTGACTATTGGCTACCCCTCCTTCCTCAGAGTAACCTTCTGTAGCTGTTCAGTTAACTGCTACCTGGGGAATTTCTACCCCCCCCCTTTTGCTATTCTCCATATCAGGAGACATAGGCTGGGGAACCAGCCTCCCAGTGTTTTCCACAGGGGCTTCTATGGGGCCCAGTGAACTACAATTTACCTTTGCTGCTTGACTCTGGGTAACTGCACACACCATCCCCTTTTGGAGATTGTTCCCAATAATCACATCCAGGTCAAGATTTTCTGCCACTGCAACTTTTTGCACAGTCTCTCCTGTCTCACCCCAGTCCAGAAGAACACTAGCAATTGGCAGTGTTTTCTCCTTCCAGGTGAATCCCCATACAGTAACAAACTGATTGGGTATAAGCTGTTCCGGCTCAACCAAATCCCCTTTTACCAAAGTCAAGGACACCCCCATGCCCCTTAACCCATGTATCTGTACCCCATTCACAGTAATTGGGTGTATGTGCTCCCTCATGTTTACTGGCATGCTTTCAGGGATACACAAAAAAATCACTTCTTTCCCAGAACTACTTTGTGCACTCTCTGCCCTTTTTAGGACACTGCCTGGCATTATGTCCAGGTTGCTCTGCAAACCTGACATTCATTTCTTTTTTCAGGCAAATCTTTTCTTTGTAACCTGGGGCTGCTCATTTTTGGTGGAGGCAATGAGGGTTTTAGCTGCCCTGAAGGTACGCTTTTCCCTTTCTGCACTGCCACGCCCACCCCACTCCCTCTCAAAGCAGGTCTGCTCCTGGCATAGCAGTCTGAGAACTTGGCAGCCTCCTGTACTGTTTCTGGATCTCAGTGCTCTAGCCAGGTTTTCAGCTCTGCTGGGTAAGCCCAAAAGAACTGCTCTAAAAGTACAACATTCTCAGTTTTCTCTACAGAGTCTGCTTGTATACCTTCCCAAAAACGTTTTTAAAACTGACGTTGTTTAGTGGTTAGCTCCTCGTAGCTCATATCAGGGCTTCTCCTGAGCTTACGGAATTTAACTCTGTATGGTTCTGCTGTCAAATCATATTTTGTTAACTGTGTAGCTTTAAGTTTGCCATGATCATTACTTTCCTGATTGGCCATTTGATCCATTGTGTCATGAGCTTTCCCGGTAAGCAGCAGGGACAGCTGGAAGCTCCAGGACTCTGGGAATTTTTGCCTGAATACACACTTTTTCAAATGAATTTAAAAATGCAGCCATATCTTCCTGCTCTTTAAATTCAGCTATCAATTTAAAATTAAATTTGTAACCCAGTCCTGGAGTCCCAGGTTCACCCATGCCTCTTACCTGCTTTGGCACTGGTCTTTGGAGTTGTAGCTTCTCAAGTTCAAATTTCCTCTGGCACTCTTACTCTTCTCATTCAGCCTCTCTCTGCTCTATCTCTCTCTCTCTCTCTCTCCATCTCCAGCTTCCACTGTTCAAGCTCCCTTTGCTGCTGGGCTTTGAACCTTTTCTGCTGAAACTCCAGCTCCATTCTCCACAACTCCATCTGCAGCCTGATCCCTTCAGGATCCAGCATGATGGTGTCCTTCCCCTGCTGCAGTGACTCTCAGCTTATACTGGTCCCGCTGTCCTCCTCCTCCCTGGGTCTGGACACTGCGATGGACACTGGCCCCTCCATGCCCAAGGTTTGGTCCTTTCCAGTCATTGATTCTGACTCAAGGTCTTGGGCATCGGCTGCCACAAGATCCTCCATGAGGTACTGCTTGTTTCGCCTCTTGCAACGGACTCCTGTATCCTGGCACAACTGCCTCAGGTAGTCTGCAGTATACTCGTTGTAGTTGAAGCCATCTTCTTTCCTAATCTACGGCTACACTAGCTTACACCCAAAAAAATAAAACAGATATGGAACTTAGACTGTAACCACAATGATATAGTTCTTTATTTTTAAATCACTGCCTTATTTTGTGTGTGAGCTGTTACAGTTATCAATCTGACACTTTGCAATGTTAATGCTAGTGTTACCAAATAATTTCACAGTATGCAAATAAATATTTTTGATTGCAACACTGTAAACCAAATCTTTTAGACTGCACTCTGCCAACTAGATCTGTCACAAATGCACTCCAAAGGTCAGGCCTTCTGCTCCCACAGTGCCAAACCTCGAAGTGCAATGTGTGAACAGGAGACAAACAGGGTAACCCTCCTGTCTGTTTTGGGTCTGAACACCTACCAGTCTTGAGTCCTGAGGTGAAATGTGAACCCTTATTTCTAGCACGCCCAGTTAACAGGAGCAAATATCACACCCTCTTGGAGGAAATTCAGTGCAATACTTAACCCAGCAGGCACCCAACCTAAATCATAATTCTCCCCTTTTTGACTCAGTTGAGACCTAGGTACTTTTCTTACCTTGCTGCAAAATGATAACATACTGTTAGCCCTTAACAGTTCTGTCAGATTTCTCAACACTGTCCCAGTATTCACAATCAAAATGAGAAAAGACTCGGGCAGAATTAAGGAAACCGAAAAGTTTACTAAGATTAAAAACAGTAACTACATACAAAACACAGAACACATACTGTATACATAAATGCTTACAGTCAAAAGACATGGAAATTACAAAACCAAAACGCCTTGTGACTGAATTACTAGTTCTAACTCAATTTTCAGTTGGGTGTTACCTATTCTTGACAGAAGTGCCCTTAAGTCCAGAACACAAGTGTGTGTTCTCTTAGGAGTCCAGAAGTAGAAGACTTAGTTCTTTCAGCCAGCTTGATAATAGAGGCCAAAATGTCCCTCCCATCCTGTGATGTCACAGCTCTGAGCTGTTGACAAGATGTCACTCTTCCTGGATACTGAATTAATTAATCAGTCACATGCCCCATCACTATGCTCAACATTTCCAATAATATATATTTCCTAATTAGTGAGCAGCATGCTTTATGAAAGGTCAGAATTACCCCTTTGATCTTCAGAGCAACTTCCTAAAGAGCCATGTCACCCATATGTGAAATATAACAAATATCCGTTAGAAGCTGCTTCTTCCTAATATGTCTTAAAATTCATCCTGGTTTTCTGGACTTCAAGTAAATGGTGGTTTACAAGGTGTTACCACCTGGTATCCTTATAGTCCCAGGAAGTCAGCTTTTTACAAGCCAGAGGTAATCAGCCAGCCAAATCCAGTACCCCATGGTGGCCTGGGCTGCTGCCATATTTTCCCAGCAGAAATTCACAGAACATATAATTATATCACAAATATTATACAAATAATGACACACAGACAGGTGACACATCAGAGTCTCTAGTCCCCAGTATAGTTGAAGCCCTCCTCCATGGATCATGCCTTCAACCAATTGTTAAAAGCTGTGGTAAGGAGTGCCTACTATCTGCTTCAGGCCTGTCCCCAGCTCCTGAAATTACCCTGCACTATGTCTACCCTATCCCTTTCCAGGTTATTTGTCCCTAGGTGCACAGTGGCATCCAGCTCCCTCCCATCTCCTGCTGCCCTAGTCATCCTTTAAATCCGATCTCCATCCCTTAAAGCTGAAGCTGCAGGGAGGCACTGAATAAAGTTGTGTAAACTTATGGAGACTAACTCCATGGTCTGTGCAGTTTATACAATGATTCTAAAGGAGCACCATCTAATTATGTAAATGATTGATTAATTTGTTCTTCTGACTGCATCTTAAACTCTTAGAAGTACTGATCAGGTTTGATTGGCAACACCAAGAAATGGGGCCAAGGCTTTCTCTAGATCACTTGTCTCATCTGCTCCTAAACTCAGGAATGAAACTCCATTCAAACCCAGACAAAGTAATACCTTACACTTTTTTAAACTGAGCCTTTGGGCTTATTTTAGAAATAAACATCTCTGATAACTTGAAACAGTTAACATTGTCTACTAACATTTGAGCAATAATGCTTAAAGAAATGTCTGTATATTTGTGGCTCTGTACTGTATCCAATTATTTATTAGATATTTTTATTTAGTTTTTGTTGACCCAGAAAGGAGGACTAGACATTAATGCCTATTTTCAGCCTCGTTTTAGGGTTGGGGGGGGTGGGTTACAAATACAAACCAACTAAAATTAAACCAGATTAAGCTGTTGGTGGGATTTTGTGAATGGGGAAAATGTGGCTTGGGCACTAGAAAATTCCCCTTCTCTTTTTGGTAAGTGCCATGGGATCCATTCTAACACCTACGTTTAACGTATGTAACCTGCACGGCTTCTGCTGCTGTCAAGTCCTCCTGAGGCCCTCTTGAAAACTAAGTTTCACACTTTAACATATTTGTCACAGTTTGCAAAAATACTACAGAAAAGAATAGAATAATTAAAGAAAGAAATAAAGATAGATAGATAGATCGATCAAAACTATGAAATGGCTTAAAGCATTTTGTACATCTCTGTTCTGCGGTTTTGGAATGTAGAAATGACAGGCCGGGTTTTTAAAGGAGTTGGATGCACCTGTGTCTGTATGATCCCCCTGCATCTGCATCTGCATCTGCCATAATCCCTTTGCCAGTCACCCTTGCAATTTATAAACAATCCAAACTGCAGCAACATTTTGCCACAAATTCAACCAGAAACTGGATGTGGTTGTACAGACATATTAGATCATCTGAGTGATTGTCTGACTTGTACAGACAGAGGCTGATGCAAGCTACCTGTTGAAACTTGGGGCATGTAGAGCTACGCCAGATCCCTTGAAAACCTTGTCAGATAGGTTTGTGAGGTAAGAATTTAGTTTTATATTGGATACATACATACTGCCCAGCACATATATACTGTACCTAAACATACATACAGTACTTACAATACATATCATATTGCCACACTGTTGGACCATCTGGGCAACCCGATAAGATTCTTTGCACTAAATTGCCATGAACAACTACCACAAAAGAAAAGGGGTCCCGTTACAGGTACCACCTGATGAAGTGGAAGGACTCCATAATTCATGTAGTGTTGCACAAATTGTGACAATTTGCTCTATGCAGTTCACACTCTGTGGTGAATTTTACTAATCAAATTGCCACAATTTGCCACTTCCTGGCAATTTTTGCCACAATTTGTATGAATAATTTGTTACAAAGCGTGAATTGTGGCAAATCAGCATAGTAAAATTCACCGCAAAATGTGAACCGTGGTGCATTTGCTAAGAGCGCGTTATGCAAATACTACATGTAGTGCATAGCACACATTTGCTGCAATTTGTGGGCAAACAGCAGATTTGCAACACACCTAATTACAAGGAAATCAGTACAGACCTCAATCCATGCACTGCTGCTATAAAGTTACAATGTCAGCTCACTGTACAGTAGATCTATTGTCCTTTTTTAAATGTAAGTCCACTTAAATGTCAATTTAACCCAGAATACATTTCTATTGTCTATCTTGTTCTTAGAAAATACATAGCTAAAATATTTCCAAACCTGGCACACTGCCATTTTTGCAAACTCCTACAGAAAGTAAATTTTCCCAGCTCAAATGCACAGATCATAGCCACAGTACTATGTTAAAATGACAAGAATTCTCTATTATACACAATCCTGAGAGGCAGTGTGGAATACTGGGTAGGACCTAGGTATGGAAACCATCAGACGCCAGAGATCCAGGTCCAAATCCCACCAGAGCCACATGCTGTGACCTTGAGCAAGTCACTTAATCTCTTGGTGCTTCAGCCCATCCAGCAGTAAAAATGGGAACAGCAGGACCACACTGAAAACAAGATTTTGCATCTCAGCTGGGCCATCTTGAGTAAATAATGTGCAGAAAAAAAATCTACGGTATGTTGTCCTTTGGATGAGACCATAAACTGAGGCTCTGTCTGCTTTTCTGGTGCTCGTTCAGGTGGACATTAAAAGATCCCATGGCACTTCTCAAACAGAGTAGGAAAACTTCCCATGTTATGCCAGTTATCACCATTCACTTAAAATATCACCGCCGGTCCCATGGCACTGAGCGATGGGTGATCGCTCAGCACACTGGTGACCCAGATTCACGCCCTGAGCCCTGTCATCAGGAGCGGAGGCTGGCGAGGAGGGAGTCAAGAGCATCCTTCAGACGCTTCCCTCCTGGGGGGAGGGTCACATGGCACCACTTCTTTTGCAGCCCTGTGGTAATGTCTTTGGCAGCGTGGATGACCACATGCTGCTGGATATCCTCACCCCAGGGTTAACACTGCGGTGCACACCTACTTGAGAGGTGGGTGGGACAGAAAATGGTCCATTCCAGCTCTTCAGGATGACAGCTTCCATCTCACCATGCCACGGTCCCCAGAGCGCACCACTCCCATCCCCCGCACCTGGCATTCCATGTGGGCAGCATTCAGACTTCTCCTTTCCCCCTGTATTCCCCCCTTGTGGGGGCCCTTCTGGAAGGTTTACAGCCAGAGCCCCCTGGACAACAGGTCTAGTGGGATTCAGGTGGTGGGTGCTGGCAGCAGGGGTGAGACTGGCAGGCAGCAGGGACTTGTACAGCCTGAAGTAGTGGCAGGCTGGGGGCCGGGGATGGTGGATAAATAAATAAAGGAAAATAAATAAATAAATAAATCACCAATAACTTCATCTGGTTCGGTTTCAGTTGGTTTGCATCTGTCCAGTTCCACCCCTCCTCCCCCCGGAAGAGGCCAAAATAGGCAGTATCGTCTAGCCCACCTTTCCAGGCCAACAAAATCTAAATAAACAAATAAGAACTTTTAATTTGACGTGTATTTTTATGGGAAGTGGCCTGAACACCAAGAGGAATGGAAGCTTGATTTGAGAGTTCCACTACCCCTGATTAAGATCCTTCAGAATCCCTCAGTTAAACTGTTTCATTAGCAACATCTCAGTGATTCTGCTCACACTCCATTGAGCAGTTTGTCCAGTGGACACAGCTTACCTGTTAATTAGATCTGAGAATCTGAATGTACTCGCTGTGGAGGAGCAGTTACCTCAGAATCAGCAGAAGATCGAAAAGATGCTTGCTTAAATTATCACCAAAATGGAGGGGATGACAAATACGGCTGTCCAAACTCAAAGAGATGTCACAGAGCTGAAAATCTGGGTCGGTGTGGTGGGGAAAAAAGCTAACTGAACAGATGAAACTCAGGCCACCTTCGTGGCTCACTTCAAAGCACAGACTAGGCTGTCACACATCCTGTGGTCTCATGTCAAGGATCTTGAGGACCAGAGTCACCAGAACAATCTACAGTTCATCGGTTCCCCATATGGGTTGAAGACCCAGATCCTAAGATGTTCCTGCAAAGGGTCATACCCATTCTGCTCAACCTTTGAAGACAGACCCATCAAAATTGACACAGCCAACTGCTCCTTAGCTGGTATGCCCAAGACTGGGGAGAAACTGTGACCTTTACTTATCCATTTCCTCAGATTTAGAGATGAGGAGATGGGGGCCCTATAGTAGCAATGACACAAGATACTTATTTTGTTGGACTACTCCAATGAGTTATCAAAGAAAAGAAGGGCCATCTTGGGAGCCAAATGGCCCTTTCATAGCCTTAGTATCCCCTGCTCCCTCCAGTATTCAGCCCAGCTCATGTTTGTGACCAACATGATTACCAGAGTGCTTGATGTGCCTGAAGCACCACATGTGTTCATTTTTAAGATGTGGCCTGATCATAAACTGGACTCATACTTTGAATGTAAAGCATTCCAAAGAACCAGCCTGGGGGAGGAATTGCTCCTGATGGATAGCAGCCATATTATATATCCTCCCTTTGACACCCTGAAGCAGAAGGGGAACGTGTCAAATATGTTCCAACACCACAAGACGACCCATGGTGGGCCCCGAGGTGAGGAAGATGGAGATAGCACAACAGGACCCATAGCAAATAGGATACCAAATCTCCTCCGTCCAGATTTTGAAGCTGCAGTGAGGGAAGTCTCTCATCCTCAGGATCTCCAAACATACTTGCAGTGCACCACTCCAAGAACAGATCAGTCACCTTGAGCCAGTGATCCCCACGAGAACCACAAGAAACTGCTCCTCAAAACCCAGCCAAAAAACAAGCAACTGCAACAAACCCCTGCAGAGAAAGGGCACAGACAACTAGTAGCTCATCAAGTCCAAAGGAGTCAAGAGATCCAAACCCACCTTCATCTGCACCCCATTTAGAAACTATGTGAAAAGGGGATGAGTACTTTAACTTTTCCTCTCTTTTTGTAGGTGGTGAAAGGATTTTATCAAGTGAAGAAGCTGCTATTTGCACTAAAACATAAAAGGTAGACCACTTTGTTTATCATTAACTCTTCATGCTTTACTTCAAACTTTGCATGGCAGACCCTGGAAGTCTATGGCTTCTTTCCCAGTATGCACCTGTAACCCCCCTACAAATGGGGGTTCCCAAAAAGTCTTCCACTCACTGCCAGGCTGGTGTCCTGCATTTTAGCAGTTTAAATGTGATTACCAGAGCTTGTATAGCCTCTGTGTACTGTCTCTTTAAGAGCTGTCTAATTGCAGCTTAAGTAAACTGAGAGGGAGCTCTGTTGAAAGATGTAACTATTTGCTGAAAACCATTTAGAATGAAAATGATAATGTAGTTTGTCTAACCTGCTTTCTTTGTAGCAAGGACTGTTTTGTTTGTCTCTGATATCTTGGTCCTGGACTGCAAATTAGACCAATCAGTTCTGGTGGGACCTAAAATGTAGCTGGACTACAGGAGCTGTCTGAATTCAAAATCTATAGGAACTGTGGTTTGAGTTTTTGCACCTTTTTTTGCAACTGAAGGGGGAGCTCTTGCTTTGACTGACAGCCAAATCAGCCAACCAAATATTTTGGATCTTGGGAAGTCCCGGGCTGCTTGCAGTTTTCAGCTAGAACTAAGCTGGAAGCTGAGCGAGAAGGAGCTGAAGTGTTTCTGAGCAGCTATCTTGAGTGGATTCGCATGGGAGAACTCTGAAAAGGCTAAGTTTTTGGCCTGCATGCCAATGTGCTGCTCCTGAGAGGGAGAGAAGATAATTATTTTGGACTAAATCCAAGTTTGTGTAACTAAAGTAAGCTACTGAAGTGGGCCAGGCTCAGACTGAAGAAGACCAAATATTTTTGCTGAATGCGATCGGCCTGTAAGGAGTTCCAGCTACCCCTATGCTCCTGGTGTGTGCAGAGACTTTGCGATTGTGTCTGGGGAGCACTTTGCCTGATACAGTAGAATTCCCGTACATGTAAATGTGCTATGAGCTGCTAGTGGGTTGTGAGTTAGTTCCCACTGTGTGAACTGTGTTCTGCTTGCTGGAAACTGTATCCAGCCCAAAACGGACTGCTTCTGAACTTGTCTCCATGTGGTCTGGGCTTTGCCAGACTGGCCCAGCCAGACTACCCACTGCAGAGAAGCCATCGACGAGAGACCTGCCTGAAGATCAGCCCCCTGCTCCACGCTTGAACAGGAACGATGTCTCTGCGACTTGTGTGGGCCCTGATTCTTCTGGCATTCCAGATCAAACACCTGCAGTCTCGATTTTTGTCCAGCCTGTGTCCAGTTTGGGGTATCATGAGTAAATACCAGGGTAGCTCCCTACAACAACAGCTTAACCTGAGTGTGTCATCTGATTGTCTTGTTGTTTCATTTTCTTTACGAACTGAGCTCTCTGGCTCTGGATTACAAATATTGTATACTGTGCGTCTTGTGTTTTCCATCACAGGGCCCCAACTAGCTGCAACCCCGGGCAGCTGTCCTTGCTAGCCCATCTCTTCTCTACCTGGGTACCCAGAGGTGGACTGTGTGGAGGGACTCAAAGCGCATACGTAACTGCTTGATTGATATAACCTTTAAGCTAATTAACCTGATTTGCCCCTCCCTTGTTCAAGTCCCCTGAATAAATCAGATCTAACTTTTTCTGCATGTAATCTGACTGTGATTCCAGTTTGTGCTCAAATTACTGCACTGTTGCAATTTGCTGTGCTTAACCTTGTTTTACAAGGGGTCTCCAGGGTTGAGCCAGAAGAACCAGCCCTGGTGGTAAGTGTAAACAGTGTGGGTACTTGCGTGGTGTACCAGGGGTATTGTGAAAGTGATTATTTACAGTGTTCAGGCCACTAGAGGGGAAAGAGGGGGGTTACAGTGTCCCGGAGGGCTGTGCCCAGGTTAGCTTGACCACTATCAACCCTGACCTACGGGTGGAGGCACCTGTTTCAGAACTCAGGCCCCTTGACCTGCTACTAGCCAAGCAGGCAGGGGTAGTAGCCCTTGGAATAGTGCCACCTAGGGGTTACACACCATTTTAAAGTTGATTTGCTATTTTACCACCTCGTTCTCCTGCTGCTACACAAATGTTTGCAAGGTTTCTGATCTCCACCTCAAATGGCATCACGCAGGACTTCTCAGCATAGACTGTAGACAGGCACCGTTGAGTTCAAGGGCTCACACTCACAGCTTCTTTTGCCTCTAACCCTCTGTGTAAGGATGAACATGGTGATGAGCCTTGCTTCTGTGGAACTCGCTACAAGAACTGTAGAAGGACTATCTGTAATCAGTGCCATTTCCACATACCAAATTACTATATAACCAGTTACAAAAGTTTGTCACTGTTTGGTGTTCTGAGTATTATTTCTTAATCCTCCTCAAGTTCTGTTTCACATAAGAGGCCTTGGTTTGGTAGTTGATCTTCTATGGATAGAACCACTATTGTTAAAATAAGACGGCTGTCCCCTCTGGGATTCCTAAACCTACCGTTTATTTTTTGTTCTCTGTGTCACAGGTTCCCACCCCATTACTACACTGGGATTTCCCTGGCCTGAGATCTCAAAGGTGATGTCACTATTCCTCCCTCCACCAAAAGGGTGGACCATTTGAACTGGTAAAAAGAGTCAGCACATAACCTTCCTTAAGAATATCGAAGGGACATGTTTAAATCTGAACCCTCCAACCTCTCAGCTTCATTCCCCCCGAATGGCTATGACAATATTGCCAGCTGTCCCCTTTCCTCCCCCATTGTATATATCAAGGTGTCTCCCCATACAGTTCCTCACCCCACCTCCAACTCCCTGCATACCCATAGCTGCCGCATCCGCCCCTCCCCCTAGAAAGTCAGTTGCCCTAACCAGTCAGCCAGAGATGTGAAGGATGACAGCTTGTACCAGCCAGATTGGGTTATATCTCCCCTGTACAACTAACTGCTTGGCTCTTATATAGGAGGCTGATTATGAGATATTTGTACCTAGTATGAGCCAACAGGGCCTGCTCACCCCATTTCTGCTTCACTGAGTTATTACTGAGTGGTGGCAGAGGTGTAGAATCCTTGGCTTTAACAGTGTGTGGATGTTTTTAGGGGTAACCCCCAGCAGCAAATAAATAACTGGCAGGGTTAGAGGTAGGATCAACTGCATTACAGGTGCAGCTGGGCTGGAAAAGGATGGAAGTGGAACACTGATATACAACCCTTGATATGCCCCTTCCCTTCATATACAGTTTCAGGTACTCCATGTGCCCAATGGGAATCCATCCCATTACTAGGTGACCTGCTGGCCACAGCAGAAAGAAACTGCTAGTCACTTCCCACTGGTACCCTCCTTTCCCTTCTTACCCACCCTTAGCTCTAGACCCTTCAAGGGAAAAATAGTCCCACACTAAGTACCTATGTCAGCAGAACCTCTGATGATGCTGTAACACTGTAGCTGCTACTGCTCCATGACAAAAAACAGGGGTGGCAGCAGGCTCCTCCACCACCACTGCACCACCTGCCATGACCCTAACTCTTGGTAGACAAGCATTAGATAGCTTTGACAGCACTGTTCTTGGTCAACCAAGTGTGTACAGGTGTAAGGAAGCCTCTCACCATCCAGTTAATGTATGTGTAACCCCCCTGCAAATGGGGGTTCCCAAAAGACTTCCAGGAGCTTGCTTGAATGCTCCAGGCCTGAATGGTGTTTGGCATTTAAGCCATTTATCAGTGAGTGTTTTTAGAGCCTCTGGTACTGTCTCTTTAAGAGCTGTCTGCTTGCAGACATAATTAATTTGTATGGGGGGACTGTGTGCTTCTCTGAGTACCACTCGAGCTGCTGCCAATTCACTTCATTTTGCAGTCACTAGAGTGCAAAGGGAACCTATCTGAAAGATGTAACTGTTTGCCAGAAATTATTTAGAGTAATAATGAAATTACAGTTTGTCTAACCTGCTTTCTTTGCAGTCAGAACTGTGTCTGCTAGTTCCCATTCTAGTTTTGAACTGCTGAACTGGACCAATCAGTGTGGGGGTAGCTAGCTCTAAAATGGTGCCTTGGACGAATCAGAACTTGGACTCATAATCTGAGCCAGCCACAAGAGGATTGTATGGGCAGTGACTTGGAGATGTAGTTTAGACTTCAGTGCCTTTTGGACCAACAGCAGCAGTCTATTGTGAGTGACAGCCAATCCAGTCAAGAACTGGGAGGAACTCAAAGGAAGTGCCCAGTTTTGTCGGTTGGAGTTTCAGTTGAGCTTTGGCAGTGAAGAAGGAAGGAGCCCTGTGCTTTTCAGTGTGCAGTTTTAGTCAAAACGTGTGTAAGGCCCAGAGTTCCGGTCTGCAGCTTGTGTAACAGCTTGTTAGACTGAATCCATCCTGTGAAAAGAATCAAAGGATCTCTGAAGAGTAGAAACCAGGCTCACCCTGTAGAAGACTGGAGGAATTGCTGAAAATTGCACTTCGGTCTGTCAGGAACTGAATCTGCTGTGTGTTCTCCGGTATTGTGCAGTAATTCGATCGATACAGATGCAGCCTGCCTGGTATAGTGCTTTCTTATATGGATGTGAAGAGGTTTGTGTACCTCAAGTGAGCCCTGCTGACATTGAAGGACCCTATCTTATTTGGAGGTCGTGAGTACTAATTCAGGGTCGCCCTCTGTTGAATTGCCACATTAAATCCAAATGGAATTACTGTACTGCTGACTGTTTAATTTTCCTTTTCTCTGTGGTGAAAGGGCCCTACCAGCTGCCACGGTTTGACTAGCCACTAGGGCTTGGGTACCTAGGGACAGTAACTGATAGGGATAGGCCTGTGCACAGAGCCATAGGTAGATTATTAGAGTGATAAGCTAATTAACCTGATTTCCCTGTCCTTGTTATATCCCCTCAATAAATCAGAGCTGCTTGTTTCAGCAAAGTTATACTGCCTGAGGTATTTGTCTATGTTAAAGTACTGTACTGTGATTGTTGCACTGTATCTCATTTCACAGGAGGTCCCAGTGCCGAACCAGACCTGGGGGTAAGTGTATACTGTGAAGGTAATTTGATATATTGTGTGGGCCACTAGTGGAAGAAAGGGGGTTGCAGTGTCCCAGAGGGCTGTGACCAAGTTAGTTTAACTATTGCAAACCCTGACCTCTGGGTGGAGGCACCCGCCATTGGATCCAGGCCCCTCAACCTGTTAGTGGCAAATCAGGCAGGGGTAGTAGCCCCTGGGATAGCGCCATCTAGGGGTTACATATGCAAATGTATATGCTTTTAGTTTATAATGCTTTCATATTTCTCTCCTGAGCTGTCCCCTCTGATTTAAGAGACAGCTGTTTTGGTCTCAGTTCCTTGGAATACATGTAGATTACATAGTTCAGTTTTGTTTTATGGTCTAGATAGTACATGCTGAACTAAATACTGGCCACTACATGAGCCACCCGAGAATGGGTATGCGGCAAGATCTTCAGTTTCTGTAATATGTTTACCGCTTATGAAATATGAATGTGTAATATGTGCCTTTCCTAGTGTACGCTCCCCCCTGCCAGGCCTAGGGGTATGCCAGGTGTTAAAGGGGAAGGGGGCACTTGCAGCCAGGAACACAGTCCGAGTTACAGGGGCAAATCTTGGTTAGCAGAATCACAGGTTACTCTGACAAAATCAGTTGTCCTCTCCAAGATTACCAGTGCAAAAAACAGATTTAATTATAACAGGTAAAATGCAGCTCCATGGAGTAAACTGTGTGCAGATCTGATTTTTGCAGGTACATTCCTTAGTGAGGCTGAAACCGCAAACAGCGGCATTCAGGTTAAAAAAATCTTTAGTTTCACAGCTCTCCCCAGAGTTGAATAAGACTGTACTTTATGGCAGCAACATCTTTTGCTTGGGTTTCCTTGGGTGCAGCCCAAATGCTACAGGGCCCAAACTCCTCTCCCTCCTGCACACACTTCTTGGCTCCCAAAAATGACAGAATCTTCTGGACACAGTAGGAGCACCCCACGGAGCAGCACAGAGATTGTACAGCTGCCTCCTAGTGGTCTGCCCACTAAACGGGCCGGGGGGGTTACAGGGAGCTTAACAGGGGGCGGTCCAAATACTGGCTTCCCACACAAAGTCCAAACACTGAAGCAGGACATCCAAGCCTGAAGACAAGAAGGGTGCTCCAGGCAGGGCCATGGACTACCTCACAGGGGGGCTGATCATAGAGGCTGACACCCTGGGCTCCACTGAAACCACCCACCTGTCCTCAACCACTCCTGCTCGGTGTGACAAGGCACCTCAAACCACCGGAAGGGGTGACCATGGAGTGGGCTCTCACCTCCACTACACCATGACCTGGGTTGCCACTTCTAGGCTGTGCACTGGACTCTTTCCTCTCCTTTCTCCTGGACACTTCCAGAGCCCATCTGTGCAGCTGCCCATGATGGTGATAGCGTTCACAGTGTGGGCTCCACTTTCTCCCTGGGCTACAGCTCCCACATGTGCACAGAGACTGCCGTCTCTCACGAATAGACTGGGGCCTTAACCACTCCACTACTTTGCCATTCTTGAAGGGCAGTGGACCGGGGTGGCAAACGGCCTACCCTGGCACTGAACCTTGGCTCTCATGGCCGAAACAGGCTGCACTCCAACTTGCTCTTTCTCCTCCAACCAGACTCTCCTCTTTATGCCAAAACTTCCCATTTATACTTGGGGACCCTGTGACCCCACCAACCAGCAGGGCACCTATGGGGACTCAGCAGGCAACTAAATTAGGCACCTAAGTAAGCTCCCAACAGGGGGCTTACACTAGATACAAGCCATACTCCATTTATATCCATTATACACTAGTCATGAAGGATGTAAAATGTATAAGTTGGAATGTTAGGAGTCTTAATTTGTTAAGAGGAAAAGATGTTACCATTCCTGCATAAACAAGGTACTGTGACTGCTTTCTTGCAGACTACTAAGCTTATTTCAGCAGAGGCACAGAAACTGAGTAGGTACAGAGGTGCACAGCTCCCACAACTCCAAAAAGGCTGGCGTATCCACAATACTGCATATGTTTCTGCACTGGAAGTTAGACTCTTCCTCCCATGATGATGAGGGTACATGAGTACTTGCCCATGTCTCCACTCAAAGGTCAGAAGTAATATTAGGCAGTATTTATGCTCTTAATGATGACAGCACAAACTTTTTCTATGCCCTGAATTCAGCTATCTCCTGGTTTAATCCAACATCCTTACCACTACCACTGGGGGGGAGACTACAACCTCACCCTAGAGTCCAGGCTGGATAGGAGCTGAGGGAAAGTGGAAACGTATCCAAGAGCATCAGAAGCACTGAAAGCCATAATGAAGGTGCATGTTTTCTCTGGCCTGTGGACACTGCACCACCCTTCAGTCCAGGACTACACCTGTCACTCCCTGGTTCATGACTCCTGCAGCTGGTTGGATCTTTGGTTGTGATCACCCTCAGTGGCACATAAAATGGTAGTTTTAAACATAAGAAGCATTCATTCGGCTGATCACGCCCCAGTCTCCCTCTCCTTCCCTTGGGGGCTCGAGCTCACCAAATCTTCCTCCTGGTAGGGTTACCAGATTTTGGGACACCAAAAAGAGGACACTGTCTAAGGACTAAGAAACCTCTATTATTTGTATCATTTTTTAGTTCCAAAACAGCTCCAAATACATGAAAAACAGCCTTCTGTGACCTAAGGGTTGGGGAGGTGATGAGGTGATATAGGTCTTATAATAAAACCAAAAAAATTAGTTGAGACCTCCTTCAATAAACCAAGACAGGAATGTCATTGTTTCCTAAGTAATAAAAAGCCTATGAGCAGAAAACTGATTGGCAGAGCAGGCTGCCACACCACAGGGGGTTTCATCCTTGATTACTCTTCCTTTGTGTGTCCTAGTGACCCATAATAACCATGGAAAGCAAACGGCAGCAGGGCAATCCACTGAACAGAACATGCTGCCAGGTGGTACTTTAATAAATTTCAATAGAACCATGTGAAACCTTTAGAACGATTTGCTCTCTGCTGTGCTTGAGGCCAAGCAGAGGCTTGCTAGGTACAGGAACATGCTGGCATTTATAGATAAGTCTGATTATTTCCAGGGCAGGGAGAAGGGTATTTATAGTACTCGCCACTAAAGTCATACATGCCACCCTTGCAATACTATCTGGGCTTACATGACCTGATTACAGAACTCAGAAAGTCAGAACAGAACTGAACAGTTAAAAAACAATGACGCCGGTAAGAGTAAGATTCATAATTCATAAGACGATAGATCAGCTCCTTCCTGATCCCCCCTGCCCTGCACCAATGTACACTGTACATTTTAGACAAGACAGCATAAGCATTAGCATCCATAAGCATACCAATTTTGACTGCCTCTGCTCTCTCCAGTCCACTGATGAATCCTCCTTGACCTATCCTGTAGTTGGGTTGTGTAGCAAACCACCACCACCAGCACCAGTCCAGTCTGTGAATGGCATGCTGTCAGGATTGGTTTGCCAGGGGTCCGACTACTTGGGTCCATTGGGAGTGTCAATGGGTCAGGATTGGGAGGACTACCCCCCAAAAAAATTGAGATCACACTGCTGTGTCTGATGGGATGGACAGACTCGGACATCACAACACAAACTGAAACTACATAACATAACACTAGTATCGTATCCGCCACTGTGCGTCCTCCATCCCCCCTCCAGCAGCATCTCCAATGTTATGTTATGTATTAGTTATGTGTAATTCAGGATCTCAGCAGCAGCAGCTGGTTTAGTAGTTACCAGTCTTGCGTCCCTTGTTTGCCTTCTTAAAGTGCAGCACTTCACAATTAGCACACAGCTTAACTTGACACTGACAGTACTTGTGTGTGGATCCAGCTGCCAGTTTTTTCCAATCTTCCTCCACTCTGCAACCGCTAGTCCTCTGGAGTCTGAACCAGTCAGTTGGGCAGCACAGTGACAGTCCACTCCTCAGGCAGGAGACAGTTTTAAGTGCCAGGTCTCAGGATAGACACTTGTTAGCTGATCACACACTTACAGGGGCTCAGCTTGGTTTGCCCAGGTCCTGGCGGGGTGTCTCACTCCTCAGGATTGGAACAAGAAATTAAGAAAATTACAGCAAGTTGACTATACCATGTTCCACTGCACTCTGCATACCACTTTCTGCACAGGCTGTCAGATCCCGCACTGGTGAAAACTGAGAGTGTCATGCACAGAAACCAAGATGCATGACACAAATTTAGAATTCTTTTTTTTTTTTCACCTGTGGACTTGCTGAGATGCCCAGTTGCCATGGCAACAAACAACATACTCTGTCAGTGAAGTGCCAAGTGGCTGAGAAGCCCAAAACCCAGATTAAATAACACTGCAATGAAAATCCACCCAGATGAAAATCTTGGCTGTAAAAGAGGGCATATCCAGGTAAAAGAGGATGTCTGCTAACCCTATCCTGGTGGCTAGATCCCCTGTGTCTTGCTGATCAAGAATTTAAGGCTTGGGTGACCAAAACAGCTAAAGAATATTTCCGGCTGAATAACACAGGAGACACCTCCACAGCCCATATTTGGGAAGCATTTAAAGCCTATGTACAAAGGTAGATCATGTCAAATGCAGCACACAGGTGCAGGGAAAGAGATCAAGAATACAGAGAGCTAATGGATCGCGTCTGACAGCTGGAGGCCCAGTCCAAAATCATCCAGTAAGGAAGGGCTCAACTGGAGACCAAGGCCAAGCTTTAGGGGGTGTGAATTCATATAAATGAACTCCTAACTCCAAAACCAGAACTAGCCATTACTTGCATGCAACTCAGATACTGGGAAGGTGGGGAGAGAGTTGGAGAGGTACTGGTTTATAGATGAAGGCAACGACAGGTGGAGAAGTATATCACCTCTTGAGAAAAGAGGCCTGGGCAAGTACATAACAAAGTGGTGGACATAAATGAGGTTATAAGATTATTCTATGCTGCCCTTTATGCATCTTTGGCTCCTTCAGTGAATCTGGACATGGATGCCTTCCTCATCAGTACTAACTTGCTTAAGCGTCAAGGAGAGGCAGTAGCCAACCTGGAAGCCCTGCTGACCATACCAGAAATGAAAAATGCCTTGGCCCAGTTGAACCTAAACAAAGCTCACGGAGGAGACAGCCCACTCGCATATTTTTTTCTGCTTTTAACCAAACACGTTTCCCCGGTCTTCCAGATGGTCTATGAAGAAGCCAGGCTAGCACTTTTTCTCCCAAAAATATAGGAAATGTTGGGGGGCCCTTTGAAGTACATACTCTTCGCTCAAGTTATTGTTCTTCAATCTTTCCTTTTGTTTCTTTTCCACCTACGTTTCGCTTGATTTGGAGCTTGTTCACGGGGTTTATTCTTTGTTACACATCTGGAAATACATACTTTTTATGTCATTGAGCAGCATTTTTTTTAATATGATATTGTTACATTTTTAATACTTTGGTGTGTACACATACCATTCAATAAAGATTATTGCTTGTGTACCCTTGTATATATTCTTAATTTTTCACAAGGTTAATTTATTTGTACTTGTTTAGATCCTAAGTTACATCCTAAAAAGTCATACACAGTATGTTAGTGAACACAGCGCTGCTAACAACTTGGAACAAGGTTTAACTACTGCCTGTAAGGCTTGTTCCCCATATTTCTTGGTTTGCAGCATACCTTACATACATTACTTAAAACTTCTTGTCTTTCTTGTAAATAATAATTTTGGGCCTGTAATGACATAAACAAATTTTTTTGTAAAACTTTGCTGTTGTTATGTTGTTTGATATTATAATGTGGCCACATTGTGGCTTCTATTTACTTATTTTGTTAACAGAATACCTTAAAGGAGGCTGTGAGCTTCTTAGAGTGGAATTAGTGTTCTTTGTAGTCTGTGAAAACATAATCATAGTATTCCCCTATTGGTCTCATAGCCATCATTTTACTTTTATAATTAAAGGTTCTAATACCAACTTCTAAATATTCTTTAATATTTTAACGGCTTACCCTCACTCCTTTGGCTCAAGTTTCTCCTTTTTGGTTAAGTTCCTCTGCATGTAAGCACTGAAGCCCAACAAATGTTAATGGTAGCTACTTCCTGATAACCTCTCACCTGTTTTTGTGAGATCCCATGGTGTGACTAACCATGTCATCACGCCCAGTTGATCGCACCTGTGCGATCTTGGTTGCTAAGCAACCGAACACTGCTGCGCTGATCAGTGTAATATATATATATATAATGTATGGTAGAACGCTGTTAACCTTAGGAAATCATCATTTCCTAAGGTTGTTAACCTATCGATGTGACGTAGAAATGTTGTTAACCTATAGATGCTACGTCACATCGATAGGTTAACAACAGCAATTGGTCTGTGCATGTGCGTGCCTTTTTTTAGACGGGAACCGAAGGATTAATGTGGCGGTTAGGGAAGGACTGAAGGGCCGTGGTGGTGACTTTTTAAAAAAGTGGCCGTTTACTTTAAGTGGGACCATACACTAAAAATAATGGTCCTCTTATCGCAACCGGTCACTGTTAACCGCCTCGAGGCTGCCGTGCGAACCTCTCGAGCTTCGCTCTCGAGGTTTACACGGTCGCCCTGGCAACCTCTCGACAGTTAACAGACCGGTTGCTGATAGAAGACCACACATTATCCTCTATAAGGTATGCTGCAAACCAAGAAATATGGGGAACAAGCCTTACAGGCAGTAGTTAAACCTTGTTCCAAGTTGTTAGCAGCATTGTGTTCACTGACATACTGTGTATGTCTTTTTAGGATGCAACTTAGGATCTAAACAAGTACAAATAAATTAACCCTGTGAAAAATTAAGAATATATACAAGGGTACACAAGCAATAATCTTTATTGAATGGTATGTGTATACACCAAACAATTAAAAATGTAACAATATCATGTTAACAAAAATGCTGATCAATGACATAAAATATATGTATTTACAGATGTGTAACAAAGAATAAACCCCATGAACAAGCTCCAAGTCGAGCAAAATGTAGGGGGAAGAGAAATAAAAAGAAAGATTGAAGAACAATAACTTGAGCCAAGAGTGTTTACTTCAAAGGGCCCCCCAACATTTCCTATATTTTTTCTTGAATTTGAAAGCCTACATTGGGGGCTGAAGAACCTAGAAGAGAATCATTACCCACTAAACAATATTTATATAGCACTTTTTCTCCTCCTGATCTTTAGAAAGGTCATCATAACTGTTCTACCATAACAAGACAACCCCAATGAAACAGTACATTATAGACCTACAGTATAGTTCTAATCAATGCTACTGGCAAACTCTTGGCCAAAGCCCTGACAAATTGGTTAGAAACTGTTCTCCCAAGCCCTATTCACCCCTCACAAGTGGGCTTTGTTAAAGACAAAGTGCAGATAACCTCAAATCTCTAGCCACTATGTTTTTCAAAGTCAGAGGAAGCCGCATTCTTGCTTCTGCTATAGTGATAGACGTTGAAAAAGCCTTTCATTCAATGGAAATTGGCTGCCTTCTCTGGGCACTCAAGTTTATGGGTTTTGAGGAAATTTTCCTCTCTTGGATTTGCGCCCGTTATCATGTCCCCAAAGCCACAGTTCTGAAGTGCACTACTCTATCTGCCTCATTCCTGCTCCAAAAATGTACTTGTTAGGGTTGCCCCCTCAATCCACTCCTTTTAGTGTTGGCCAATAAGCCACTAGTGATTGCTCCAAGGGAACAAAGGGAGATAAAAGGTCTCTCTCTAGGAGATATAATATAAAACTTTTTTGTACACAGATGATCTGCCAGTATTGGCCAAAGATGCCCCTCAAGCTATTGCTCCACTGCTGAACACCCTCCAAACGTTTGCCCAAATCTCAGGCCTGAAAATTAAAATTAACAAAAAACAAAGTCCTGCCTCCCAATAGTTCCTGCCTAGTTCACCGTTCACCTCCCAAGACATGAAGTGTGTTCCCCAGGGATGTAAGGCATCCACCTGCTCCCAAACATACAGCAGTGAGCCTCTGCCGGGCTCATTCCAGTATTGGTCTCCCTTTAAACTGAATTAGGCAGATGGCAGCATCTGAAACTGTCAATGGCAGGCAAAACTGCATTGTTTAAGATGATCTCCGCACCAAAACTATTGCACTGTTTCTCACACTTACCTGTGCAACTCCCCCATAGGTGGTTCTTAAAAACTTATGCTGATAGGCAACTACTTATAGGAAGGGAAACCTCCCAGATTTGTCAGGGTTAAGTGCCATACACACTGGAGGGTGGCAGGGTGGGGAGCACCCTGGTTTCTAGAATACTACCACACACATATCACACATCTCAGACTTTCCACTGGTTTTCTACCCCCTTACCCTCACCCTACAATGGATCTGGATCAAGATGGCTTTCACAGAAGGGATACCCCAGGGGTGCTGCTGTATACCAAGATACCAGGAATGTCTAACGCTCCCCCCTTCATCCAAGGCTCAGTCCACGCCTAGAAGGCCTTATACACGTTGCTTAAGTCACCAGTGATCCCCTACCCTCTGCCCACTGTGGTGCAATCCCCTAATAAAGGCTGAGAATAAATCCCTGTTACAGCTCATATGGCAGCGGGCAAGAATATGGAAGATTCAGGACCACCTCATGCCAGCGGTGAACAACTGGACACCTTCCAAGTCCCCAGAGACAGATGCTGATTACCTCAAAATGATTTCTGGAAATATCTCCAGATAAGGAATGCCACTGCTGCCTGCCTGAAGGATGCCCATAGTGGTCACCCCTCGATGGACCCCATTCCTTTGCTGAGCTGGCTTCCTATGAAATGGGGAAAGGTATGAGCCATCTATAATTGGGCTTATGGCTCGATGAGCCCCTAAATTGGGAGGTTCACATAAACAGAGTAATTAAAAACATAGGGAAAAAACTAGGTGCTCTGTATAGGGTCAGATCCTGCATGAGTCCTGAGGTAAGAGGGAGGGTTGTCAACTCAGTGATAATCCCTATGTTGAATTATGGGGACTTTATCTACGCCAGTGGTAGAAAATGTGATTTGGAGAGATTGGAGGTGTGCCATGGTAGATTAGCCAGATTTATTCTGAATGCCTTCCACTCCACTCATAAGTGTCTCCTATTCAATCGCTTGGAATGGTTGAGATTTTCAGAATACACACAAGAACATCTACTTGCATTTACGTATAAGTTCTGGTTGGGTACTTTACCCCTACATATAGTTGCAGGGGTGATAAAATGTGATAGAGTTCTTTAAGAACAGCTAAGGCCCCAGACCTTGAAGTTCCTAGATGTAAACTAGAAATCTGTCAGCAATCTGTTCTATACAGGGGTCCTCTTGAGTGGAACAAAATACCAGCAGATATTAAGATTAATAAGAGGAGAATATCTTGGGTAGGGATTAAGTCCTGGTTTAGGAAGCTGGTCATTGGCTCCAGACAATGTTGCCCTCATTGAAAAAATAGGAGATTTTTATGCTATTACCTGCCTGCACTTTTGAATGAGTGATTAATGTATACTGAATGTGTACATTTATTTATTCATTGTTTATTGTTTATTGTTCTATGTTTTTTTTCTGTATTGTATGATTGTCTAATAACCTCTAGGACCTCGCTGTAAATGAGCAATAGCTCAATCGAGATTATCCTAATTCATATAACCTGTATGAATAAAATATTTTACTTGCTTACTTACTACCTATCCAAGATGAAGAAAGCCCTTCCATATCAATCACAGGCATCTAAAATCAATTATAGATTGTGGGAGCATCATGTGACGCTCCTCAATCAATCACAGTGCTTCCTTCAATTGCACATGATGTATTCTTATTGCCGTAAAAGTACCTCATGCACTCACAAACGGGCTTCTTGAAAACCACTGCAGAAATGGACTACAAATAAAGTTGTTGGTTTTTTTTTTTATTGTGCCACGATCTATAATAATTTTATAGGGGCACTAGGAAGGCCTCTTATGACTTTCAGAGTGTCACCTCCCTGCATCCTTAGGGCACCAGAACTGCTCACCTTCAGTCTTCAGTTCTTTTGCCCAAAGAACACACAAAGTGACACTCTTATAGCCATAAGAGGCCCTCCTAGCACCCCCATCAACTTATAGTGGGAAATACAATTGGACACATTCATATCTCAGAACAATGTGCTCAGTGCTGTAAGATAGCACATGAAGCCTATGCAGAGAGCTGAGCAATGCTCACACAAAACAAAATCCTCCACCCGTGGTATCACACCCCAGTTGCATTACAGTCTAACGGGCTGATTCTCCATGATACATGCCAGAGATGTGGCTCGCAGGGAGGTAACCTAGCCCATCTCTATGGACCTGTCCAATCAAATCATTTTGGTAGGAGGTGGTTTCTTCATGTGCCCAGGTGTTAAAATGTTCCCTCCAAATACCCTATCACTTTAGATTCTAGAAATTCTCCCTGACAACTGCAGGCTGTCCAACATGCACACGTGATAGCTGGTGGCCGCATTAGTAGAAGCAGATGCCTGCTTCTTTAGAGGTAGAAATCAAAGAAGATCCTGACCACTGCTTAATGGCAAACTACCATGGGAAAGGTGGTGAAGTTTAAGCATGTGTCCCACATAGCCTGGGGCACCAGAGATAAGTACAAAGCTATCTAGAGCCCCGTTCTAGCCTCTCTCCTCTCTTCTACTCCGGTTCCCCCAATATGACCAGTCTGGTGATCTCTCAGCTTCAGCCCACAACCAGACTCACTTCTTCCCTCCCTGATTCCCCCTCCCCACCGTCACATACTTCATCAATTTAGCTAGGTGACCCAAGGCACTATATATTCGTTTACGTGGTTTGGAAATGCAGGTGAAACCCAGATCTGGACTGGTTCATTAACTATTTGACATCATTCTGTGTATGTGTTTACTGTGAACTGTATTTATTTAAAGAGATTCACCAAGATAGGCAGATGCACCACATACATCGGTGCCTTATCTCATAAGAATGTTGTCTATTCATATGTGGCCCATAAATGTCCCATAGATGAGCCATAATTTCACTGATAAATTTGTCTTCACTGGGATACATTCACTTCCCGGACTTTAGATCCGCCCCTGCGCACAATCAATTTTATGACGTGATGACAGTGAGATCGTGGAGACACGCTACATTACAGTCTATGGGGGGTAACTTTAACATCAATTTTATATGGCACAGTGAGTATGTGGTGATTAAATGAGGGCACCGAGCGACTAACAAGGCCCTTGCTAGTCGCCTGGTGCCCTCAGTTAATGACCACATACTCACTGTACCATATAAAATTGGTGTTAATATTACCCCCCATAGACTATAATGTAGCACATCCCCGTGCTCTCCCTGTCATCACATCATAAAATTGGCTGAGCACAGGGCGACACAGGAGCACAGCTGAAGTGAAAGTATCCCAGTGAAGACAAATTTACAAGTGAAATTACGGCTCACCTACAGAACATCTATGGGGCACATACGAATAGACAGCATTCTGATAAGGTAAGGCACCAATGTATGTGGTGCATAAGCCTCATAATTTAACTTAGTGAGTCTCTTTAAGAAAGAGTCATACATAACTTATGTTAGTAGTATCTACACCAGTGGTTCTCAAGCCCCATGTTCTGGTGGCCTTGAAGGACCTCAAAGTGCGGCCACCAGAACTTACTGATGGCCTCAGTCCTTATTTTCTTCACCCCAGATCCTTGATACACCATGTGCCCATTTCTTTTCACACAGTAAACATAAAATCAAGTCCCTGATGTATTTTACTTGAAATGTGTCTCCCATGTTTATATCGAGTAAAATGTTTTGTTGTGTACGTTTAGTGTCTATATAGTTAGTGCTGTTAATTTATCAAATACCATGTTATCTTGGGTCGATCCCAGTCCTTTCACAGAAGAAAGGGTTCTGCAAGAACTCCTAAAACTGAAGGTGGACAAAGCAATGGGTCCTGATGGAATTCACCCCAGAATTCTAAAAGAATTAAGGGAGGAACTAGTGAAACCACTGGCTACTCTTTTTAATAAATCATGGGAGGATGGTGTGGTACCCGAGGACTGGAGGAAGGCAGATGTGATTCCCTTCACAAAGTGGGTCCAAGACAGAGGCAGGAAACTACAGACCTGTCAGTCTGACCTCTGTGGTAGGGAAAGGATGGAGTCACTCTGAAGGAAAGAATAGTCGAGTACCTAGAGGCCAGTGGAGCACAGGACCCAAGGTAGCATGGGTTCACAGCGGAAGGTCATGTCAGACTAATCTAATAGATTTCTTTGACTGGTGACCAAAGTAGTAGACCAGGGAGGGCTGTGACATGGCCTACCTAGACTTTAGCAAGGCATTTGACACAGTCCCACACAAAAGATTAATAGTCAAATTAACCAGCCTGGGAGTGGGACCCAGGGTGGTAGCCTGGGTAAAACATTGGCTGGACAACAGGACACAGAAGGTAATTGTAAATGGAGTCCATTCTGAAGAAAGGGGATTACTATGGGCAACTGCGAGGGTTCAGATTGGGTCCAGTCCTTTTTAATGTCTTCATCAGTGACATTGCAGAGGGACTGGAAGGAAAAGTATGCCTTTTTGCAGATGTCACAAAAATCTGCAACAGGGTTGATACACAAGGAGGCATGGAAAGGATGAAAAGGGACTTGGCAAGGTTGGAGGAATGGTCAGAAGTATGGCAGCTAGGATTCAATACAAAGAAGTGCAAAATAATGCACCTGGGAAACAAGAACCCAGGGGAAGAATACACAATGGGTGGGAAGGTAGTAACAACAATAAAAAAGGAAAGGGACCTGGGGGTAATCATATCAGATGACCTTAAGGTTAGTAGCAATGTGAGAAGGCAGTAGGGAGGGCTGGTATACTGGGATGTATAGGGAGAGGCATCATCAGCAGAAAACAGGAAGTTGTTATCCCTCTGTACAGACAGTTGGTGAGACCCCATCTGGAGTACTGTGTCCAGTTCTGGAGACCCCATCTCTGCAAGGACATAGACAGGATAGAGGCAGTCCAGAGGAGGGCAACTAAAATGGTGCAGGGTCTGCAAGAGAAGCCCTATGAGGAGAGACTAAAGGAGCTTAATATGTATACCCTTGAGGAAAGAAGGGAGAGGGGGACATGATAGAAACTTTTAAGTACCTCAGTGGAATCAACAAAGTCCAAGAGGGTAGCATTTTTCAGAAAAAGAGACTTGCAAGAACAAGGGGACACAATTTAAAGATAGAAGGAGGGCGGTTCAGGGGCAATGTGAGGAAGTATTATTTCACAGAGAGGGTAGTGGATGCATGGAACAGCCTTCCTGAGGAGGTTGTGGGGTCTAAAACTGTGGGAGAATTCAAGAATGCATGGGACAGACATAAGGCAATTCTTGTGGGGGGTAGGAAGAAATAGGCTGTTGGTTAACTAGGATCTGCGGCCTATCCTGTAGGTACGGAAATGGGAAGACTAGATGGGCCTAGCGGTCCTTATCTGCTGTCAAAGTCTATGTTTCTATGTAATCTGCTGTACACATTGTTCCCATTCACTGTCTGTATACCTGCCTGTAATTAATGCAGTACCTCGTGATTTGTCGTATTCATTGTACCTGTTCTCTGTCTGCCTGCAGTTAACTCCGGGTTGCCCCTGAAAAAGGGCTCTCTGGTTCCCATGGGCTCACCTGGTTACAGACTTCAAAAAAGAAAGAAGGAAGGAAGGAAGGAAAGGAAAGAAAGAGAGAAAGAAAGAAAGAAAGAAAGAAAGAAAGAAAGAAAGAAAGAAAGAAAGAAAGAAAGAAAGAAAGAAAGAAAGAAAGAAAGAAAGAAAGAAAGAAAGAAAGAATCCATTCCATCAGCTCTGAGGCTGCACAAAATTACACTTTGAGAAATAGTGTTATGTGTTAGTATCCATGAATTGCAGTTTGAATGTAGTTGAACACTGTGTTTATAAAGTGTCATTATATGTTGAAATTTAAAATAAATACTGTATGATAACCTACAAAAATGTATTTTTTTCCCTTTCTGTTATAATGATGGAGCCCCCCCCATTACAAATGAATGTACCGTTGCTGTGTTTGGCTATAGTTGGGCAGATAATATGTGAGTGACTGCAAACACATTTCATAACAGCCCAGCCTGTCTTAACAGATAAAAGTGGATATTGTTGTAACAGTCAACCCTCTATGTTCCCCAAACAGGATGGATCAGTAATGATTATCAAATGATGCACTTAAGGCTACTGTTGGATATTCCCTCACCGCCATCCCCACCTAAACCAACACTAATGTCCAGAATGCCTGTCAGTCTCGACCAAATTGTGCAGGGAAGGGGGGCATTATACATTCCCTAACGTCTGCAGTTTTCCATGGGGGGCCCTAGTCACACTCCCATCAACATGGTATAATATTATATGCAGTTGTACATGGACATCTTTTTCCCTTACATGTGCAGGGTCAGATTAAGGCAAACCTGTGGCCTTAGGCCCAAGAGAAATCTGGGGTGCCTGTCTCGCCATGACTATAACCCTGTGCAGCAAAAGGGACCCTGTCACAGACTATAAGGTATCTTGGGAATTCATTTACAGACAAACTGTATCCCATGTTAGGATACGGTTTGTATGTAAAGAGGTACGGGCAACAGAATACAAATCAAAATTCCTACCCTTCTGTTCCCCTCTCTCAAAATTATATTAGCAACAGTGCACACCATTCTCTCCTCTCCCTTTTCCTCAAGTGTCACATACTGGTTGATTCCAGTCTGATAATCTACAGTGCACCCTTGACTATCTGCCCATTTTCGTACAAGCAAAATTAGGTGGATTATGGAGGGTGTGAGATAATAAGGGGCAAAAGAACAGCTATCATTTTGTACAAATATTTGTCAGATAATCGAAGGATCGCTGTATGTGCTAGGCTACTCTCGGCATACATGATTGCCACCTTTCTTATATTACTTATTGCAAGCACAGTCTTACTTCCTGGTACAGCTCACCCACAAAACCACACAGGAAAAGTACTGCAGCGCTATAGGTAGACTTATAATGGTCAGGGTTAGAGGTGGCCTTCAAATACTATTTGTTTACTTTGCAGGCAATTGTACATAATGGGAGGTTAGTACTGTATGTATATACTGTAGCTCCATAACAAGTACATTTGCCTGCACATTAAATAAATATGATCTAAAGGCCACTGCTGCTCCAATGGCATTGTAAGCCTATCTACAGCACAGTTGCCTCTTCGCTGCTATGTGTCCTTAAAATGTGGTTTGGTAGGTGATGTTATCTAAGATCAGGGTTGTCATACTGTTGTTAAAGGACCTAGAAAATTCAGCCCCCGTTTTTCTTTTATTCATAACTTTGATGATCATTTTCGTTATACTCATCACCCCAACCCAGACTCAACCAGAAACCCCCCTACTAATCATCTCTAACAGGAGCATTGTATTTAACAGTGAAATTCCACTTTCAGTGAAGGAGTGTAAAAATCAATTTATACATTAGGCAGTATAGTCTAGTGGCTGCAGCCGGAAGCCAAGAACCTGGAAAACATACAGACTCGACACACTTAGATTTCGGAGCCACAACCTCTGTCTGCATACTACATGAACCAGGGCCAGGGCAAGTCACAGAACATCCATGTGTTAATGAAAGGCACCTGGAACGTGGAACAAGGTCTCCAATAGGCCGGCTCTGCTGGCCCCTGATCATTCCAATATAAATGATGGGGCCTCCTCAAATGCAGACGATGAGGCAACTAGTGCCCATTTAAGATTTGCACCAGTTACTCTCCCTATCAGGAACACCAACTGGGGACAGGGATCTTTCTAGTCACTTCTCCCTACTTGGGATACAAGGCGAGTGGGAGACAAAGTGAAGGTAATGGACCTGTTTACACCTTAAAGGTCAGTATGGCTGCAGCCCCCTTAAGCTATCAGCAGTACTTAATATCTACTGCAATCAGAGAGGTGTGAGTCACATGACAGTTCAGCTCCTGCCTTGCTCAGATTACTCAGCAGCCAAGTCCATTACAAAAAAATGCAGCTCAGGCAGAAAGAAAAGGGTATGTAGTAAATATGTTTTGGAGATTGCTGGGGGACCCCTGTCAGGTGGGGACCCTAGGCCACTGTCTATGTTGCCTATGCCTTAATCTGGCTGTGTAGATGTAGTCAGCAGTTATTCCCCTCTGTACCCTTTCTCTGTATATACAACTGTGAGTAAAACTAACAGGGACCATCCACATGCACTTTACAAAATAAAAGGTGGGTAACTGCTAAACTCTGAAGTAAACCACTTGAGAGGGCTCACCAGATCATACAACCACTTGCACTTTGGGTTTATGACATTATCTGGTTACCCCCTCAATGGGTATATTTCCTTAAATATCCCACTAACCCATCATTTATTTTACATGTCTTCCTTCTCCCACCTACTAGTCCACACTTTGTGATAATTTTTTTTGTTACAAGCAGTAGTCATTCTGTTCCATCCCCCCTCAGCTAGTCTACCCCACCTCCTCACCTCCTACTTCAACTGAGAGCCCACCCATCCTCCAGTCACCCCTGGCCTTTTCCACTGACTAGGGTGGAACAACAGTGATTACTCTGAGCTATCTGCCCTGGCTCATGTAACAGCAGTTCTCTGTGCAAGTAGGTTACACTTTCAAAGCACAAACCTTTCTGATACATTAAAGGCAGCTGGGGCTTAAACTGTAGTAAGTGCATCTCTTGGATGTATTGACTGCAGCTCTGCCATACAGTCACCCTCTTGTTCGTGAGAGTCTGTGCACAGTATCTCCCAGCACACATGCTGGCCCTAGGCAAGCATGAGCCTGTGCTTCCCATATGGCAGTGCCACACCACACTTCCACACCAGTGTTCCAGTCTAACAGCTCTAGGCAGTGTAGCCTAAGAGTAAATGTACAGAGCAGTGAACCTGGAGACCCAGGTTTGAATCACACAGCTATGACAAGTTTACTTACTCTGTAACCCTGAGCACATCACTTAATCCTCTCCATGTTTGGCTTTCTCTCTCTCTCTCTCTCTCTCTCTTGTCTGTATGTGTGTGGCTTTCTGTCTGTCTGTCTGTCTGTCTCTCTCTCTCTCTCTCTCTACATAACCACCCTTAATGTTCCTCAGCCTCCCTCCATCTCTCATTTATTTATACATTTGTTTACTGGGTAGGTGCACTGATCCAGTGGACCATTTTAAGGCACAACCTGGGCCATGAAGATGGTACAATGGTAAGATGCAAGTACATAATAGCGAGAATAGCACAGGAATCCCATAGTACAGAAAAAAGCATGGAATCCAAGTACAACAATACGACAATACAGTATAATGGATACCCTGTGTGAGTACAATACGAGAACACAATATAATGGATACCTTGTGTGAGTACAACACTACGAGAACACGGTATAATGGATACCTTGTGTGAGGATAACAATACGAGAACACAGTATAATGGATACCTTGTGTGAGTACAACAATACAGGAAGTCAGTATAATGGATACCTTGTGTGAGGACAAAATATGAGAATACAGACAGTAGATACCTAGTGTGAGTAAAAACAACGAGAATTCAGTACAATAGGTACATAGTGTGAGTACAAAATACAGTACAGTGCAAAACAACAGTACATATTTGTACAGCATATTCATTAAAGTGCACAAAACACAAAGCACATTAGTGGCGGTAATGCATAGCTACACAAGAATTACAAAGTAAGTGTTGTCTGTAGTGGGAGGAAATACAAAGAATGTAAACTCTTGGGTTACTGGGTTTCTTCTGGATGATCTCAGTGTTTATCTTGAAATTGATTGGAGTGGCATGGGGGAGGTCACCTAGGGGAACAGGCACAAGTGGCAGCAGCCATTACAGCTGTTTTAAAATTGGATTTAAATGAGAGGTGAGAGTCTAGAGAGCGATGAGTGAAGGGCAGACTGTTCCACAGTTAAGGGTTGGCTGCGGAGACGGCTTTGCTACCCACGCAAGTGGTGATTTGAGGAGCATCCAACAGAAGGCTGGAGGAGTTTTGAAAGGTACAGGGGCAGTTTTTTTGGTTTGAGCAAGGGGAAAAGGGTTGCTAGGTCCCTGCCTTCAATGGCATTGTCAATGGCGAAGCCAAGGAAGTAGTCACTGAGAGCCTGTGGGAGGGGGGAGACAGCCAAGGGACTGGTATAGGGAACAGTGGCGGGTGAAGTAGTGTGCCATTAGTGCAAATCTGCAGATATCATTATATGTTGCATTTAACTTAGTGTGTTTATTGGTAGAGATCTGCATATAGATGGGGTGCAGTAATCCATTAGCAGAAAGAGATTGAACTGGGCTTGTAGCCTAGAAACATAGAATTTGTCAGCAGAAAAGGACCACCTGGCCCATCCAGTGTTCCCAATGTTCCCTGTTTACTCTGCCTCCAGAGACCCTAACTGGTCTCTGGCAACCCCTCCTCCTCTCTGCCTGTTGTCTAATGCACTCCATGTCTATTCCAGGCATGCTCAAACCTCCCCTCCCCGTTTTTGCCTCTACCACTTCCGCTGGCAGTCTTTTCCAAGTGCCACCCTTTCTGTGAAGAAATATTTCCTCACATTTCTGTTTTAGACATTACTCCACCCCCACCCCACCCCATCATGTCCCCTGGTCCTGGTGCACCTTCTCATCTGAAAAAGACTTTCCTCCTGCACCAAGTTCATGCCTGTGAGGTATTTGTAGGTCTCTGTCATGTCAGCTCTCACTCTCCTCTCTTCCAGCGTATACATCTTGAGATCCCTCAGTCTCTTCTCATAGGGCTTCTCGTGCAGCCCAAGAACCATTTTAGTTGCTCTCCTCTGGATTGCTTTACCCTATATCATTTCTGAGGTGTGTCCTCCAAAACTAGACACAGTACTCTAGGTGGGTCTCACCAGTGAGTTATACAGTGGCAACACCACCTCCCCCGCTTAGTGGATATATCTTCCTCTGCATCCCAGCATCCCACTAGCCTACCGTCTGCTTTGTCACACTGCTCTGCCAACTTGAGGTTGCAGATATGATATCCTCAAGGTCACTTAACCATTTAGTAACTGTCAGTACCTCCCCTGCCTTCTTAAACTCAGCACCGGGGTTCCTGCGTCCTAGGTGCATGATTTTGCACTCTTTGGCCTTGAAACCGAACTGCCATGCTTTAGAACACTCCTTGAGATTCCCTAGATCCCTGCTCATTTTCTCATTCCACTCCTGAGTGCCCACCCTATTGCAAATTTTGGTATCATCTGCTAAAAGGCATACATTTGCTTCGAATTACGCAACAGCATCACTTATGAAGAAATTGAAGAAGACTGGTCCCACTACTGAGCCCTGCAGCACCCCGCTGGTCATGCCTCCATCATTCAAGTGAGTGCCATTTACCACCGCCCTCTATCTCCTATCTATTAACCAGCCTCCATGTCCTCATCTAATGACTGCTGGTAACTGTTAATGCCTGGTAATGCCCTTCTGAGGCTGCCCCAGTACTCCATTCTGGGCTTTTGTTCTTGTGAAAAAAGAAATGTGTGCTGGCTCTTGGCACAGTGGCAGCACATTGCGCTGTTGTGCAGGTGACCTAGGTTTGGGAGCGAACTATGGCAGTCGGGAATGGCAGATAGTGCTGCCACTGCTTTCTAGCCTGGGAAAGGGATGTCATCACATCTAGCACTGCAGTGACCCCTTTAGAGGGCCATGGAGCCTCACCACTGCCCGCAGAGAATTTCTGTGATGTTCAGGGACATTAGAAGGCTGTGTGGGGGGTTATCATGTGGGTGGGGAATGAAACAAAGGGGAGAAAAAACAGAAAGTCATGAGACTACCAAGTTTGCGGTTGTGGGTACTCTCCGGCCCTGCACTGCAGAGAATCCCACAAAAGGAATAGTGCGGGAAATGGTAGACTGGGCTGGGAAGTTACCACAGGCTAGCTGGCTCCAACCTGAAGACTGGGTGGCAGCCTCAGAGAACAAATGAAGGATAGGCAGCAGTGCAGTGTTGTATACATTTTTTATCCATATGAGTTGTGGTGACCTTGAATGACCTCACTAGTGGCAGAGTGAAGTGTAGCCATGAGGGAAGTGTCTCCGAGGTCACAACAAATGAGTATAGATGCAAAATATATCTAAACAGTGCTGTTCTTGCGTATTCAACTCATGCAGTCTAGTCGTTTATTATCTATAGTTTGGTTGATTTAAGTGTATGTATACATATATTGCATAAAATTGCTATATGAACCAAGAACTTTGTATATACTTTATAATGAACTCCTTTTCCATCTCCAATGTTCCTCCCTGCTGTTCAGTGTTGCGTTCAGCACCATGTATATGGTGCTACTGTTTATCTTATGTCTGCCATGTTAAAGCCTCCTTCTTGTGACCTGAACTTAGTCCCAGTGAGTCCCATAAATCATACCGCATGCATGTCTGTTTCCAATTCAGCTTTAGTGAAAGGAAAACTGATGCTAAACAGTAGCTGTTCAAATGCAGCTTGATGCAGCCATATTTCAAGGAGCTCCTTTTTTAATTATTTCAAATAAAAGCAAGCATTTGTCAATGCTGAAGGTTTGATGCTTTGCACCAGTACATCCTCAGATGTTACATGGGCACTTGGGCTGTGAGTGCAAGGAATATTGGGTGCGGCAAACAGCTCTCTTACTGGATGCTATGGACAACACTGAGTGTGCAAGATTCACTTGGGGGAAAAATCCATTTTGTTTTTTTTTACACTTAGACAGATCTCAAGGGAACTGAATAGACAGGGCATTTAGGAGAATAATAACTGTCTTGAGGCTATGCAGAGAGCTGGTACAGAGGATCACCATGGACAGAAGGCAAATACTGGGATCACTGCAGGAAGGATGGGAAGGAAAACAGTTGTGTACAAGAAAAAAGAGAATACATGTAAGTATCTGCCAGTTATTCTTTTTATTGAATTTCAATATATGTAATATCATAACCATGTTAAGATCGATGTATCACTCAGACCATGGCAGGTCTTGGTATATACGCAAGAGCTAAAAAGGGAGGGGTAAGGGTAGCATATAGGGAGGGTATGGCTGGCTAGGGCATGGGAAGGGAAACATAAGAGTTATGTGAGGAGGGGTGGCGAAAAAGAAAATAAGGGGGGGAGGGGGCAGGAGAGGATTGCAAAAGTTGGTGGCATCCATATACCCACAGTTCTGTAAGTGTGGGATCACCTTTCAAATGGCATTCATGCAATAAGGACACAAAAAATTTTAGAATGAATATGTGTCTTTGCCTAGGTTAACACTGTTTGCAATACACACTTGCTGGTGGAGAGAAACGGAGGTATATTATTATTTTTTTTCCTATATTTAAAAGTTGCCACAGCAAGGAGACTAACTTCCATAATACAGAGAGGTAGGCATGGGTTAATTTTTCTTTAAGAGACTTGCTAGTTGAGGAGAAAAAAAAGACTGTAATTTGGAACATCAAAGCCAGTTTCAAACTGCCTACAGACTAGGCAGAAGAAGTAGGAAAATCTTTAACAGTAATAAAATAATAAAGACGTGCACAACACAGTGTCACAACCGCACTCAGCAGGTCAGGCCCTCTGCTCCCACAGTGCCAACCTCCAACGCAGTAGTGTGAACAGGTAACAGACAGGGTAACCCTACTGTCTGCCTTTGGGTCCAAATTACCTTTAGTCTCATGTTCTGGGGGGATTCAAACTGTGAACCTTATGCTAGTGTACCGAATGTACAGGCTCAGATACGTACCCTCTTCGGGAATTGTGGTACAATCTTTCACCAGGGGCATCAAGCCAGGCTTCCAAAATGAACCCTTAAAACTCTATAAAAGACCTTAGGTATATTCTTACATTTTCCCAGTTTGGTAACACCATCAAGCTTTTGAACAATTGTCAAACTTAACCATCTATACGTCACATGCAAAAAGAACTAACAGATACCCAGGCAGTCTTTCAAATTATATATTTACTAAAAATGGATACAAATATGAAAAATGTAAACACAGAACAATATATCAAAAAGCATACAATCACTTAAAAGAACAAGGGTAAAGTACAAAACAAACTCCTACCACAATACAATTAGACATTTTCTATCTAATGTATTACCTCTCTAAGTGCCTTAGTTAGATCAGAGATCTGTCTTTCTTGAGTCTCAAAATGATATCTATCAACAATTCAGAGTATAGTTTAAACTGTGTCTCTCCACACCCCTTTTGTGAGTCATCTAGCTCCTCCTTTTAGAATACAAAAAAATACAAATAGGATGTCCTGTTAGGAGGTATATTAAATAAGGTGACATCAGCAAAAATGTATTTCCCAAATTATGAGTCTTTGATCAGCCAGTTCCTTTGAAGAGTTACAACCCTGCAATCCTCTCACCTATGTGCAAGATATCTGGCAGGAATCAGCTTAATGATGTCCTGTTTCTGAAGTCATAAAATGTATATTTTAGTTTCCCAGCTTCAGAGCAGCAACAGGTCATAAAATGACCATAAAATGCAATTTCTCAAAGAAGTTAATTACATTACAGAGATCTCCTGTCAGTGTAATATATGTAGCTTCACTGAAACCTGGGGGGCACCCATGGAGCACAGGCTGTCTTATGTGAGACAATCACATACAATTTTTTTATATTACAAACCGCATACAATAATCATAACCAGCTATACAAGTGTCACACACAGTTCAAACTTTCTGTAGATCTCCCATCAATTTTCTGATGTAGTCTGGTCAGCTTGTCACTGCTGCTGATTTTAATGACAGGCTGCTGGTGTTGACAGTCCATTAGCTGTTTGTTGAATAGCTTTATTCACATCAAAGGACTGAAGCTCTCTAATTCTTGGCTTGGTTCTTATGCATTCAGCAGAAGAGTGGTGTCACAGTTAAAGTGCATGGTTATTGGTCTAGACTGCTTCACCGCTACAGTTTTTAACTGCAATAGGCTCACAGAGACTTACCTCTGAAATCCCCTTCCACTCATAACAAATGGTTTGTTGCACATGTGCATCAAACCTAAAAAATGTTAAAGCAGACTCCAGATGGTAGCATTGTGCAAGACAGGAGAAAAAAAGCAGTCAAAAATGGAATGAAAAGGCAGAGGAACAACATTTGTGCAATGAAAAGCTGCTGCTTTAATGCCTGATGAGTACAGAAACTGCCCACACAGCCCTGATTGGCCTGGTCCAGATGCTGCCCATGTCAAATGTGAGCTGTGGTATGGTGCAGATCTGTCTGCAGTGTAAGAGTGCCATCGCTGCCATTTTCAATCTGAATGTATCACACTATAAACCAAACTAATCAGTCTCAAAATATTTAATTCCTTTACCCAGAGGGAGTTCCTGAATCACAGTAATACGCCAAGCTGTCAGAGCAGCTCAGCTGACCACACAGCAAAGACAACAACTGCAAGCCTGGGTTACCAGGTTGTGCTATCATCATGATTCAAGAATTCCCTCCCAGTATAGTGGACCTTGGGGGTGGAGGCATTATGTTGCCGCCGCTTGAACCACGCTTAGAGACCACTCTCAGTAAATCTCCTTTCAGCCTTATAGTATCTTTTTTTTGCTGGATTATGAATGAAACTGGCTGTAGATTTAATATAACTCCATAGTATGGGTATCATTGTGCTAAACAGAGCGTCACTGTAGTTGGTCAGATGGACAAGCTATTGAGCCCTATTGTGGATATTCGTTTGGCCCGGGTCTCCTATTAGCTCCGGCAGTTTTGTTGAATGAGCATGGTTAATACGTGACTGAGTCACTGGTGCTGGTGCTCTGATTTATATGAGAACTGGTGAACGAAACTCATAGTGCTTTATCATGTTTATCCCAGTTTTGTTATATTTTCCAAAATGCCAGATACCGCTTTGCTCCATACTCTGTGTTGAGCCAGTTTTCTGGCCAGAAACAGATAGTTTGTTCCTTAAAGAAAAGCATGGCGAATTATTTATTTGGTGGATGGTAGAGCGCCTTTCTTTTTTCTGAGGTTTGTGCTCTGCAGCAGAGGGGTATATTCCAGTGCACAGCTGATCTTAAGGATGCTTCCCAGTGGAGAAGGTGGTCAGAGTGATCACTGGAGGTGATTCCGGATGGCCCCAACCGAACTGAAGGACGGCTGTTTGGAAATAAATGGCATTTGTGCCGACAGTCTTGTTTAGCCTAATAAAAGGTATACTAATGTTGCCTTTGGGTCACAGTGCCTGATTGCTAAACTAAATTTATCGCACTTAGAGGTGCATTTTTACTTGTATTTAACAGGTATTCCACTACTGAGAGCGGGAGAAATCAAGAAAGCAGACGGGAACACGAGTGCAGCAGTTAGCGGTTTACACAGCTATTTTAATAGCATGGATCTCAGAAATGGGGGTCGGGGTCCAGTTCCCTTGAGAAACTACTTATGACTGTGACACCACTGAACGTTTTGGATTTGGCCTGAGGAGAACGGTAAAGGGGGAGTAAGACCCTCTAAGAGGTACTTCAACATAGTCCAGCGGGTTCTTAACGTGGTGATTAACATTTGTTTAAGATACTGCTTTTCTTAAAATGTATGGACTCCCTGTCTGGGAGCTCGGAACCACAGTGTGCTTATATTGCGGGATCTGAAAACTGGAAATTGATATGTGGGGCAGCTAGAGCTACTTAAGGACTCCCTGATTGGAGCCTGCACCTATATTATTTCAAACCCACAAAGCTACTGTTTGCTTCACTCAGATGTTAAATTTTAAAATTACCTGTGGAATTATAGTCATACCTGCTGTATATTTAATCAGTAAGGATGCTGTATTTGTATTGTGCAATGTACAGGTGATAAGAATATGTAAAAATGTACAAACCTATTTAAATGGATGTTTGGATTATAGAACCCTTTGGACTGATGAATTAGACAAATGAGATTTCTCAATGACTGCTAATGCCGGGTTTCATTGCAATTTTATTTCTCTGGAGTAACTCAATAATTTTAGATTAGTGAGTTTCTGTGTACAATGCTGTATGCTTGCCCCAGTAAAACAGAGTTAACTTGGTTAACTTAGCTCTAGTTGTGTATGATTGGGCTTTAAGCTTCTTCAAGATACAGGGACTGGGAAGCGTTTCTGGGGAATTTTTATTTGGACCCTTGTAATATTCCTGGCTAAAATGTGTCTCTCTGTATAAATCTCAGTTATGTTTTAATGAGGGAAAGATTATTACAGGTTGATCCGGGTTGATCCTAAGCAGTGAGCGTAATTAAGAATCTGTTATTTAAGTAACTGACAAATTTTAAAGTGGACATCAGTTATGAAATAGTTAGGAAAATGTTATTATATTGAAACTAATGGACTTGGCTAACGATATGTGATCCTATTACAATTTCAGGCTGTTTTGTTATTAAGGCTTTGGGATTTTCCATGGTCATCCGGTACCAGGTGGGACAAGTTTCCCACTATGAGTGGCTCCACCAGTGACATGGAGCCCCATTGTATGCTGCAGAAGTGGCTATGGGTGTAACTGGAATTGGAGTAATCAGTGAGGTGCGGAACGACATGTGCCGTATGGCACCTCAGTGGACGTGCTTCAAAGCCGGCATGTCTAATTGGCTTCCAGGTAGGTGTTAATGTGATAATGTGAGAAAGAACAGGTCAGACAATGTCATAAAGTTCGGCTGTATGCTTGACAGAGGCTAACAGGCGTAGCTGTTTATAGGGCTAACCATGGACACGGAGCAGTATGCACTGCATGGTGCCTATATGGATACGCCCTTAAATTCCAGCAGACCCAATTGACATCTAGGTAGTATCACTGTGGATTTGAAGTGACTAGTTGAGATCCCCTTAAAACACGGTTATCATTGGGCACCTCAAGTGTGGCCAATTGGAGTGGTCGGGTAGGAGGTGGTCTGCAGAGTATGTAGCAGTTTTCTGCATGATACCTTTAATGGTTACTTTATTATTGCAGTTTGCCCTTTTGGCCACTGGGTTGGCTTTGATGGGACAGGATGTATGTGGTGGAAATAAACTCTCTTGGGATAGATCAGTCCACTATGGTGTTGTTTGGTATAAAGTTAATCCCTTGGCCAGTTTTAAGCTTTAACAATGTTTGCTTGGCCATTTATTACTCTGATTATAGAAGGGACTTATTTATTTATTTGTTCTCGATATAAATTAGGTATATAATTTATAAGACTCTACATGTATACTGGTATATTTTATAATATGAAAACTGAGACTGAATTTACATGTTATGATTTGTAGGAATTGTTGTACTTGTTAGAATATTGTAATGGCTTTTTAGCAGAACAATAAAATCTTACTTACTACTTACTCCCAGTATAAGATCTTAAAATGATGGCAGATTGATTGGGTTCATGGTGCAACACATTCACGTATCTGACAAAACTGTTCCGCAATTTTGTATGGCGAGGTCAGTGTCTTGCACACTGTGTGAAACTATAAATCAGCCACTGAAAAATGGAACCAGAGTACATAGAGTTGTAGCCATCAAATGGGCCAGAGCCACATATTTGGGTATTTCTTATTTGGTACTCATTATCTGGTATGCAAAGCCAAAAACGTTTCTTAAAGGCCTTCCCCCTTTCAAGCCAGCCAGGGCTAGTCTCCTGCCCCCACTCTCTTCTCTCCAACAACTTCCGTTTCCCACTTGCCTAAGAATTTTTTTAAATAACAATCACACAAATTCTAACTTCTAGCATCATACAGTGGATTCTGTTCTGTTCTGCTGTTGACCACACATTAGTAGCACTTCTGCCAAGCCACAGGATGTATAGGAAATGTGATTAAAATGCAGTGGCTGGGCCAGGGTTGAGATTTCTCTGTCCTTAACTACCAAAAGATCAGGAGAGGTGGGACCATCTCCTATTTAGCATGCTCTCTACTGGCCACATGTGAGCTCCTTATGGGCCAGCACTCTATTTAAACAGGTTCTGGTCAAAGCCACTGTAGCTGTGGATATAATAGTACCAATGTAGTGTGACCGACATTAACTGCACTGTGAAATCATTAGATGGAAAAGACCAGGTCCAGTGTGTGAGGTGCAGAAGTCTGGAAGCAAAGTTGCAGTGAACATGCATGGTTCACCTAGCAGACCTGGATGTGATTGTGACCACTTCTACTTGCATACTGTGTGACCCTGAGCAAGTCAGTTAACCTGTGGTGCTCCTGGGTCACCCCTGTAAACAGGATTTGTGCCCAGTGGGCTTTGCCAGTGGTTAGCAAAGAATAAAAAATATTACAAGAACTCGGCAGTGCCTAGACTCCTGAAAAAAGGTCAACATTCATGCACCTGTGCTAGTATAGTAACTGGTAGGGTTGGGTTTAAATGTGTTTTATGAAATGCAGCATGTTATTATCTAAGCTTGTCCTTGTGTCCTCCCCACAAGGAGTGAATGAGATGGTATTGGGAAGGCAGTGACACACAGGTCTGTTTTTTTTTTTTGGGAGGTGCTCAGCAGTAGTGACTGAGCTGCCTCTCAATACAACCCAGCCAAGAAGCACCTTTGCAGCACATCAAGGAGGCTGTACAGCTAACTGGTTAGAGCACAGACCTGTGATCCTCGACACCCAGCAGACCTGGGGTTGAATCCCTCAAGTGCCACTTGCATGTACTGTGTGACACAGTCCAAGAGTAAATCATCTAACCTGCCTCTCTGTGGCTGATTCTTCCCAGGGTTGTGCCCGTCACACCAGATAAGTGTGCCTTTCCTAGCTAGTACTAGTATCTGACTTAATATTGTACATAAAGCACTGTGTTATAGAGTGTGTACTGAAAATGTGGTATTAACCCCAAATCCCATTTATGTTCTGTTTAATTCTGCTCTATTTTATCTGATTCTATTATGGTCTTCTATAACGTTTCGACAATACTTGCATACAGTAGAAGTGAAATTATTATAGTTCATGGGACCAGGGTAACTGTAACTTTATTCTGCAAAATGCTCATCTGAGCACTGCACTCTGCTTACCTAAAGGAACCAGAATGTAAACAGCATGTATTTCTGCCTGTTCATGAGTGTGGCAAACTGGTCTTTCCCACACTCGGCCTGTGTCAGTTACCAGTTTTCTCAATACTTCAGTAGCAGCCACCACTCAACTAAACTTAGACACTCTTTTGGGTATTTCCAGGCCCATGTCTCTCCAGAGCCACTGCATACACAGTACAGTGCTCCTGGTTCAAAGTCACATGACCCACCCTCTCTGTCACAGCTGACAGCACCTTATGTTAAAAACAGATTACGGTCCCCGTTTGGGAATGGACGCGATGCGCTGGAGGGTCGGCGTTGGGGGGGGGGAGGGGGATTGAGTTTCCCAGGGACAAATCTCCTCCTCCTCCAGGAGAGAGGATGGGCTAGCAATCAGTACATGGTTGACCCCTGGTATAGGCCAGGGAATGGCGCTGAAGCTAAGCAGTTAGGGAGCTATGTCAGACATCCCGCTCTGTATGCTACGTCTTTGCACACCATGCCTCCATCTGGGTAAACTGGCACTGAAAAACTGCCAGCCCAGCAAATGATGCCTCGCTCCCTGGTCCCATTGTGATTGCTGTGATTCCCAGCTGCAACCTAGACTGGTTGTCCATCAGGGATGGCCCTACTCCCTTAGCCCCATCATGGGGAGCATCCCAGGGAGTACTACTAGCAGACCTTAGGCTGCCAGCACCTCGATGAGTCTCCGTTGGGGGGAGTGGGGGGTAAGCACAGGAGGATTGTCAGCTAGAGGTCAGCAAAACCCTTTTGCTGGCAGAACTGAAGTGAAAGTCAGACTTTCACCTCCGCGAAAGGTTGGAAATCCATTTCCAAACTGTCGTGGAAATTCCACCTACTCTGCATTGCTGCCCAATAATACAAAATTTACAATTACATTAATTCCTTGGTGACTAGTGGTCCCTACCCCCACCCGATCACCCACTTCATATTTAAAAAAAATACCTGGAATCCCTGGTGGCTAGCAGTCCCCCATCACCCACCAGACCATTTAAGGACATCATGCCCTGGTGTCCAGTGTAACCCCCACCCGATCCCCGCTGTATAGTAAACAAACAAAAAATTTCTCCTTATCGCTCTAGTGGATGCCCCCCGTGACTCAATCCGTGACTACAGATGTTATTCCCAGGTGGTCTAGCACCCCCCACCCCTGCAGGCAATGTTCCACCACCCCACCCCCATTCCAAACCCAAGCTGGCAGTCAGCACAGCCCTTCTCTCTCCTACATGGTCGGTAACCCACTGAGCTGTCAATGAATGAGCACATGCTCGCATATCAGGTGTGGGATGCACCTCAGGGTTGTCAACCCTAACATGTACGCTACACATCTCAGCTTCTTTAATGATGGACTAGGGTGAGCGTTTGGGTTGGCAACCCCAAGGCACACCCCACACCTGATTTGCAAAAATGCAGGAGAGGTCAAACCGAAATGGTTTTTCCTGCTGCTGCCTGCAGGGTGAGGGTGGGGGTGCTAGGGTTTGAAACCCTAATGCCACATTTCCCTACTTTTGTTGATTTAACCCAAACTAGTGCATTAACAAAGTTTTTCACAAAGAATATAAATATAAAAAGCATTTGTCAATGCCAAATGTTTGCTTTCTGGCATTGGCATCGGTAGTGTAGGAGTCAGAGAGCTACATAATAGGAATGGCAGTAAAGTATTGAACTGAAACCAACCCCACCACCACCCTGCAGAGAGTGACAGGCATTGGGGTGTGCCTTTGGGTCATCAGGCATAAGGGCCACGCCATTTCACCACACCCTACCCTGCAGACACCGACAAGTGTCACGGAGTGCCTTGGGGTCTTTGGCCCTTATGCTCACCCCATTCCATCAGGAAATATGGTGAGATGGGTGCGGTATGGGAGATTGGGGTGAACTTTGGGGCCGAAGAGTCCAAGGCACACCTCAATGCCTCTCACTGGCTGCAGGGTGTGGAATGGTATGAGCATTACAGGCAAGAATCCCAAGTCACACCCTGATGCCTGTCATTCTCTACAGGGTTGGGCGTTATGGTTGGAAACCCTAATACCGCAGGCATTCGTTGGTATTTTCACTCCAAATTTTCAACGTTTTTTGTGACCCCACCTCATGAACAGGGGGAATATCAGTTTGTTAGCCGAAAGCTGCTTATGCACAGCGACTACGGCATTTAGCACCACAGGTGCAAACACATTCCGAACAGGATGTAAAAAATGACAGCTGTACTGTTCATGGGGAGGTGTAAAAAATGGCAATGTTGAAAATCTGCAGTGAATATATTAAAAAACCTGGTGAAGTCATGAGCGTGCATACAAACTGTGCAATGCACACCCTTAAAGTAATTCGTTGGGCATTTTTTACAGCAGATTGTCAACTCAGGCATTTTGGTGCCTCCGATCATGAACAGTGTCACTGTGATTTTCTTTATCTGTCCCGGACAATGATTTCCCACAGCGACCACACATCTCTGCGCTAAAAGTGTGAAAACACATTTCAGCCATGTTGTGAAAAATGACAGCTGTACTGTTCATAAGGAAGTGTGGAAAAATGTCACTGGTGAAAATCTGGACTGAAAATATTACAAATTCATGGACTTCTGACGGTGCGTGGAAACTGCGCAATGCTCACTAGTAACACAGTCATTTTATGGACTTTTGTCACCAAATTTTCAATAAAGCCATTTTAAGACCTCTGCTCATGACCAGTGTCACTGTAATTTTCTTAATCTGTCCCAAACATTGCTTTCCCACACCAACTGCACCATTGTACGCTACATGTGCGGAAAGACATTTTGGGTGAGATGTGAAAAATGGCAGCTGTACTGCTCATAAGGAAGTGTGGTAAAATGGCAACGTTGAAAACCTGGCGTGCAAATATTAAAAAGTCGCAAACTTGCAAGCATGCGTAGGAACTACGCAACGTGCGCTCATGAAACAGTCATTTTTGGGAATTTTTTCACCAAATTTTCAACAAAGCCATTTTAAGACCTCTGCTCATGAACAGTGTCACTGTAATTTTCTTAATCTGTCCCATACATTGATTTCACACACCGACTGCACCATTGTGCGCTACATGTGCGGAAACACATTTTTGTCGAGATGTGAAAAATGACAGCTGTACTGCTCATAAGGAGGTGTGGTAAAATGGCAATGTTAAAAATCTGGAATGCAAATATTAAAAATTTGTGAACTTACGAACGTGCGTAGGAACTGCGCAACACACACTCGTAAAACAGTCATTTTTAGGAATTTTTTCACTAAATTTGCAACATAGGCTTTTTGAGAGTCCACCTTATGAACACTGGCATTGTCGTTTCGTTAATCAGTCCCAAAAGGTGATTTTGTGCAGTGACCGCTAAATCACCCTTCAGGCCCGATTAACACCATGACGGTGATAGAATTCATGAGGAGGGGTCCCAAAAAGCCCATGTTGAAAATTTGATGCTAAAATTCAAAAAAATGTCTGAGATATGCAACAAAGTTGAAAAAACCCTATTTATTACATTATACAGCTTACCGGCATTTCCTCAGTTCAAGGTCAGCTTTGAAGAGTGCAGAGGTGTTTCCGGTCCACTGAAGATCGTTTCACCAGACTCCACAGGTAAGTATGGGGTGAGGGGTGTGGGGAGGTAAGGTGCACAGTGGGTGGAGTGCGGGTGGGGGCAGGAGACTGACGACCATTTTTTGTTACAGGTTGTTGTTTTTTATTAAAGGCAAGCTGGACGTTTGCCATGCTGGGGTGGGCTCCCAGTGTGGCAGCTGAAAAAAAAACTGTTGGGGGCTGAAGCCGGTGACGAGTGGGCACCCCGTCGACCACAACAAGCTTTGCCACGCTGGAGTGGGCTCCAAGCGTGGCATAACAACTTTGGAAGCGTGGGCGGTGGGGACTGGGCACCCCTGCCAACTATACTGTGTGTCGGGGGCATATGAACATGCAATATGCAAGGCAGCAGCGTTCTGTGGGGAGGGGATCGCTGCTCACCAAGCGGTGCTCTTTCAACTGTACAGCACTGCATTTTGGATCATCGCACTATGTTTCTTGCACATACGTGCATGCAAACATAAAAATGGCTAAGGGAACTTAAAAAGGCTATAAGAACAACTAAACGAAATTATGAAATAAAACTAGTAACTGATAAGCAAAACACTAATGCCTTTTTTGGGTATGTAAGCTCTAGGAAAAAGGGTCAGTCATTAGTGAGACCATTGCTGATTAATGGGAACTTTGTTAAAACAAGTTGGAATTAACTGAGGTATTTAACTCCTATTTCTGTTAAGTATTCTTGAACAAACAAACAAAGGTAGATCCTATGACCATTCTAGGGAAAGTAGACTTAATTACTTTAGACATTGTAACATGTTTGCTGCTCAAATTACAAACATCAAAATCAGTAAGGCCAGATGGCATTTCTCTGTACACTCTGAAGGAACTGACACACTTTATTGCAGAACTACTAACACACTTATTTTCATCGATGGTATCTCTTGCATCAGGCCACACCTATGGAACTATAGCCATCAGGTGCAAGGACCATATGGAAACTTTTTAACTAGCAGTCTACTAGGGGTCACCCACAATGATGTCATCCTACGACATCCTCCCTACATAAACATGGATGGCCCCACATCCTTCTCAGTTCTTTTTCCGCTATCGACCATTGCACATCAGACTTCATGGTGATATCGTTGCTTCAGCCAACTGCCAAATTTTCAACTGTATTCCTTATTTTCCCTTCACTTTTCTTTTGTTATAACAACAGTGTTTTCCACCACTGATTGACCATGCTTTGCTGCAATGTTCGTCGGCTCTAACCACCATCTTTTCTGCCTTCTCTGAGGGCAGTGGCCTTGCCCAGGACTGCTCCTGTTAGGCTGGAATTTTCTCCAGCGATCTTCAATCAAGCACCCCCTGACCTCTGCTGCAGGCTGTCTGGTGGCAGAGCGCTCCTCATGGATACAGCCTCTCCATGTCTCCGGTCCTCTCCTTAGCCCCCCAGGACCTCAGAGGCCAGCGCAGTTGCATCGTCGCCCACTTCAGCAATGATGCCCTCTGCCATCCAACACCTTTATCATCACAAGGAATGGCTCTAGCAGTACTCTTTGCCAGTCTTCTCAGCATCTGGGCTGTGGATGCCCCATCAATGGGACAGGCCTAGTAAGGTTTGTCGCTGGACCTCTCTTGGCTGGCACTAGGCCCTTGACATCGGGGCAATCTGATGTCATTAGTCCTGCAGCTCAGACCTCAGCCCACAGGTCAGCCTCTGCAGTGACTTGCGCCGGTCTTCTCTAGGCCCGTGCCTTCCTGTTAACATCGGGACTCAGGTTCCCCCATCAACATCATTTGGTGCCCTGCCATGTGGGCCACTATCACTATGCCCTGCTGCCTGGTCCTCCATTGCCACATGATCAGCTTTGGGCAGCGCATTCCACTGGCTCTCCTGGCAGGTGTTGGCCAGTAAATATTGGGGCTCCAGACTCCCCTGTCGCCACTGCATGGTGCTTCCTGTGCATGCCAGCCACTGCCACTCCCCACTTCCCTGTTCTCTCTCACTGCAGGCTCACTATGGGCTGTCAGCTATGCTGGTTCCCTATACCAGCTTGTGCCTATAGACACTGGGGCTCTAGTTCCCTCCTCTTGTCATCACCACGCAGTGGCCCCCTGCCATGTGGGCCACCCTTCACACCTCCTACCACTACAGACTTCCACATACCTTGGGTCAGTGGTAGTGGAAGGTCCAGCCAGACCCAACACAGCCGGCACTGCCTGTCAAACATGGCCTTTGCCTTCCCCATTGACATTGCAGCATTCCCCAGCTTTATGGATTGGCGCTGTCACCTCCTGTTCTCAGAGACTGATGCAGGTTGGCCCAGGCTAGACTTGCCCTGGCTGGCAGCAGTCCATCGACATAGAGGCTCTGGTCATCCCCACTGCCGCCATCCAGTGTTGCTTCTAGGACAGCACTACTGTCGAGAGCCACATGGTGCTCTCCTCCTTTGCAGAGCTAATTCAGGTGTGCCGGCAACAGACCCTCTTAACCCCCACCCCACGTTGTCACCTGTTCTGTCACTGCACTCTTCTATTTCAAGGGGATTGCCATCCTAGTTTCCTTACGCCTGCAGAAACATAGAAACATAGAATTTGACGGCAGATAAGGACCGCTTGGTCCACCCAGTCTGCCCATTTCCCTACCTGATGGATAAGCTGCAGATCCTAGTTAACCAGCAGCCTTCTTCTTCCTACCCCCACTCCCTAGAATTGCCTTATGACTGTCCCATGCATGCTTGAATTCCACCACTGTTTTTGACTCCACAACCTCCTCTGGAAGGCTGTTCCATGCATCCACAACCCTCTCTGTGAAAAATACTTCCTTAAATTAGCTCTGGGACGCCCCCTTCTATCTTCAAATTGCCCTTATTCTTGCACCTCTTTTTTTGAAAGATGCTACCCTCTTGGACTTTGTTGATTCCCTTGAGGTACTTGAAAGTTTCTATCATGTCCCTCTCCCTCCTTTCCTCGAGGCTATACATATTAAGCTCCTTAAGTCTCACTTCATATGCCTTCGGTGCAGACCCTGCACCATTTTGGATGCCCTCCTCTGGACAGCTTCCATCCTGTCTATGTCTTTACGGAGACTGGGTCTCCAGAACTGCATGCAGTACTCCAGATGTGGTCTCACCAGCTGTCTGTACAGAGGATAATAACTTCTTGTTTTCTGCTGGTGATGCCTCTCCTATGCATCCCAGTATCCCCCAGCCCTCCTTGCTGCCCTCTCACATTGCTTGCCCACCTTTAGGTCATCTGATATGACTACCCCAGGTCCCTTTCCATTTTTGTTGTTGTTAGTATCTAGCCCCCATTGTGTATTCTTCCCCTGGGTTTTTGTTTCCCAGGTGCATTACCTTGCACTTCTTAGCATTGAATCTAAGCTGCCTTACATTTGACCATTCCTCTAACCTTGCCAAGTCCCTTCTCATCCTTTCCACCCCACCTTGTGCATCAACTCTGTTGCAGATCTTTGTGTCATCTGCAAAGAGACATACTTTCCTTCAGTCCCTCTGCAATGTAGCTTATAAAGACATTGAAGAGGACCAGATCTAATACTGAACCCTGTGGTACCCACTGCTAACCCCCCTTTTCAGGTGGACTCCATTTACTATTGCTCTCTGTGTCCTATTCTCCAGCCAATTCTTTACCCAGGCTGTCATCTTGGGACCCACCCTAGGCTGGCTAACTTGTATATTAATCTTTTGTGTGGGACTGTGTCAAATGCCTTGCAAAGTCTAGGTAGGCCATGTCCACAGCCCCTCCTGATCTACTACTTTGGTCACCCAGTCAAAGAAATCTATCAGATTTGTCTGGCATGACCTTCCGCTGTGAATCCATGCTGCCTTGGGTCCTGTGCCCTCTGGCCTCTAGATCGCAACAATTCTTTCCTTCAGAAGTGATTCCATCATTTTCCCTACCACTGAGGTTAAACTAACAGCTCTGTAGTTTCCTGCTTCTGCCTTGCTCCCACTTTTGTGAAGGGAATCACATCTGCCCTCCTCCAGTCCTCAGGTACCACCCCATCCTCCCTGATTTGTTAAAGAGGGTAGTCAGTGGTGTCACTAGTTCTATCCTTAGTTCTTTTAGAATTCTGGGATGAATTCCATCAGGCCCCATTGCTTTGTCCACCTTCAGTTTTAAGAGCTCTTTCAGAACTCTTTCTTCTGTAAATGGGCTGGTATCAACTTCTGTATCCAGAGTGTTTCTACTGTTTGTTTTAGGTACCTCCCCTCTTCCTTTGTAAATACTGAGCAAAAATATTTGTTTAGTATCTCTGCCTTTTCACAGTCACCCTCTGCCCACCCTCCCTCCCCTTTATTAAGCCTCACTATCCCTCCCTTGGTCTTCCTTTGCTCCCTGATGTACCTATAAAAGGTTTTATCCCCCTTCTTAACTGAGTTGGCTATCTTTTCCTCAGTTTGGGCCTTTGCTGTTCTGACTGCCTTTCCAGCTTCCTTTTGCTTTAACTGATACAGTTCTCTGTCCTGTTCCTTCTGTGATTCCTTGTACTTCCTGAATGCTTTCTTTTCTCTTGAACCTTCACTGCCACTTCCTTTGAGAACCATAGTGGTTTCTTACCTCGTTCGTTTTGTTTATTTGCTTTACACAAGGCTTGTTACCTCTGTGATGGCAGTTTTATTATTCCCATTGTTCTTCCACCCTTCCTTCCTGCCCATTTGCTAGTGCATTCTTTAGGCACTCACCCATTTAGCAAAGTCAGCCCTCCTAAAATCCAGTACCTTTGTCTTTGTGGCTTGACTCTATTGCTGTGTTTATTGTGAACCATACTGTTCGATGGTTTGCTAGTTCCCAGATGGCTACCCACTTCTACATCTGTGATCCCTCTTCATCTCCATTTGAGAGAACCAGGTCTCAAAAAATGGAGAGCAATGAGTACCAATGCCCATAGTCTGGGTAACAAGCTTCCTGAATTAGTGGCCTTGATGGAGGAGGAAGATCTGGATATTGTGGCAGTCACAGAAACATGGTACACACAGAAACATGACTGGGACGTAAACATACCAGGATACACTATCTACAGGAGGGACAGGGAGGGTAAAAGAGGAGGAGTAGCTCTCTACATAAGAGAAGAAATCAAAGCAACAGAACAAAAGGGTAAACAGGGAGGAGAAGAAGCACAGAGCCCATCATATAGACTGGGAGTGCACCTCCTTTACTACAGACAGAAAAGGGGATGTGCTTATGGTCTGGCAGGTTTGGCCCCTCCTTTTTTCCACCAGAAATGCAGCCCCACCCCACCCACTGAGTACACCAGGATCCCCTCCTGTGGACTTCTCTTTCATCTCCCAGGAGAGGCATCTACAAAATGCAGGGAGGTAGGATGCTCTGCAGCATTGCATCATTGGGGGACCCTATGTCAAGTTCCTAGATCTCACTAAGTCCCTCCACCTTTTCCCCTCCCTCCTCAATCAGCTGTACCCTGGCTGCCTGGCACTGATTGGGCATACTCCCTGATTGGCTCAGACAGGTGGCCATGTGGCACTGAGCCCTTCAGAGTAACCCTCTGTATCTGCAGATCCCCTGAGACTACAGAAGGTATTCTTGGCTCAGGGTGTCTGGGCTTTCGACAGATGTATGACTGTCCACTCTGAATACCTCCTTCAGGGCTGCTAGCTCTTTGGGGCAGACAAGCAGGTCATGCTTTCTGATCTGCAGGCCTTGGGCAGGGCTCTGTGGCTGGTCCACTCTATACTTTGCCCAGCCACAAGGTAGCCAGGAGGTGCCCTGTCGCTGGGTCTACCATAAGCCTGGGCATGGCCCCAGGCCCCAGGACAAGCTCCAGGCAGCATCAGCCCTGCCTACCCCTCTTTAACCACCACTGGGTAGGTGCCCAGAGGAGGTAATGAGGCCCCGACTGTAGGAGCTACTCCAGCATGACTCCTTGTTCAACCCCACCTGCCAGCACTATGGGAGGCAGTGATAGGGGGTCTTTTCTCCCTCCACTTGGACCGGCAGAGGGAGATCACAACAGATGCTTGGGTCCTGCAGCTTATAGAGCAAGGTCACTCTCTACAGCTACTGGAGTGGCCTCCAGATCTACAGTACCTCCATTTCATTCAAGCTACCCTCCAGGTCACATTCCAGTGCTGTGGGGGGACATTCGCATGCTGCTGCAGAAAAGAGCCATACAGCGTGTTCCAGAGGATCAGAGGGACAGAGGGTTCTTTTCCAGCTTCTTTCTGGTCTCCAAATCCACAGGGGCTTTCCGGCCCATCCTGGACCTGAGAAACCTGACTTTCTACATCCAGTAAGAGAAGTTCAGGATAGTGACCCTGCACAGCCTGCTGCCTCTCCTGCTCCAGAGAGATTGGATATGCTCCCTTGACATGTGGGATGCATACCTGCATATCAAGGTGTACACTCCTCACAGACCATCCCTCAGGTTCCACTTCCACGGAGAGCACTAGCAGTTCAAATCTGTGCCCTTTGGTTTGTCCTTTGCACTATGGTTCTTTACCAAATGCTTGGTGGTGGTAGCCGCAGCCTTCAAAGGAAGGGGACTGTATGTCTTCCCTTACCTGGTTGACTGGTTGCTCAAAACACAGTCCAGGGAACAGCTGCTCCAGACCCTAGCACAGACCAGGCAGTTGTTTCATGCCCTGGGGATCATGGTCAACCTGACCAAGTCAGTCTTGACCCCTCATCAGTGCCTACAATACTGAGGGCAGTACTGGGCACAGCTCAGGGCTTTGCTTTCCTTCTGCAGGACAGGGCGGACTGCCTGATGGCTTGGCCCAGCTGCTTTACAACAGCAGATATGTTATGGCCAGAGCCTTCCTGAGGCTGTTAGCCTTGATAGCTGCAGCCACAGTCACAGTACCCCTAGCCAGGCTGCACATAAGGATCCCTCAACAGACATGAAGGGGTCCAGAGCATCAATGAGCTAGAACAACAAGTTCTAGTCTCCTCCCCAGTCAAAAAGGTGCTGCTATGGTGGACGGAACCTAGCAACTTGTTGAAAGGATTTCCCTTCCTCATTCTATCCCCTCAACACATCCTCATGACAAATGCTTCGGAGTGGGTCTGGTGGGCTCATCTGGGGCCTCATCAAACTCAGGGAACATGCACCTTCGCAGAGACTGTCTTCCAGATACACATCCTGGAGATGAGGGCCATTCTGTATGCTTTATAAGTCTTCTAGAAGCATCTGTCCCTGGGCCATCTTCTGGTGCAGATGGACAACATCAGCATAATGGTTCTATGTGATAATCGCGAGCACCGAACGGTGACTCGCATTATCGCGACGTCAGGGCAGCGAAAACAATTTCACCACCCTGACATCCTCGGTGCATAGAAGAACGGCACCAGGGTTTTAAATGCTTTGCTTTCTGCGGGGTGGGCTGTGCCCCCCCCACACCCTCCCCATGTGTGGAGGCTTGGCCCCCCACACCCCACTACTTAAAGATTCTCAATTCTGGGGGGTGCATATCGGGGGGTACAAAAGCACACAAAACAAGTTTTGGGCAGGGGGCAACAAAAACACAGTAGCGCCCGGACCCAGACCCGAACCCGGAACTCCACGCACTGCAAGCAGAAGCCAACCCCCGATGCCATGGCACAGCTCAGCAGCCAACCGCAGTGCCACCCCTTATATCCCCTCTGCCCCCTCTCAGGCCAGGCTCGCCGTGCTTGCTCCCCCCCCACACGCTCGTGTACATACAGCGACATCCTGTCGCTATGGTCACCTACCTCATCCAGTCGCCCTCCCTCCCCCCTCAGGCTTTTGCCCACATCACATCACTGTTTCGGACAGCGCCATGATTCAGGCGCCCACCTCACGTGCTACCACCATAATAGGCTACATCAACAAACAAGGGGGACCCATTCGTATCCTCTCTGTTGGGAAGTGATCAGGGTCTGGTACTGGGCTCTAGAACATGGTCTAGAACTGCCAGCCATCCATGTCCCAGGTATTCAAAATGTCCTGGCAGACAGGCTATACCGGTTCCAATCTCAGATACACGAGTGGCAGCTGCTGACCTCAGCTGTAGGAGACTTGTTCAACAGGTGAGGTTGTCCAGAGTTGGACCCGTTTGCATCCCCACTCAAGGCCTGTCTCCTAAATATGTCACCATGACTAGCATCGGGGTGTCTCAAAAGGAGGCAGACGTCCTGGTGGCTGCTAGGAAGCCCTCCACTGGGGCCACATATTCCATGAAGTGGAAGCACTTTGCTCTGTGGGCAGCTTCCCATCATTTAAACCCTTTCACTTGTCCAGTGAATAAGATTTTGGAGCATTTGCTGTCCCTCTCAGATTCTGGCCTGCAATACTCTTCCATTAAGGTGCACCTGTCAGCCATTTCAGCCTTCCATGTGCCTGTTGAAGATCATACGGTGGCACAACTGGAGGTGTCCCATACCTTTTTGTGAGGCATTGTTCATCTGAAGCCTCCCATCCGCAATCTGGTCCCACCTTGGCCTGAATTTTCTATTAGAGAAACTTACTTTGGCTCCTTTTGAACTGGCCACAACACGCAAGCTACGCTTTCTGTCATGGAAAGCGTTACTTTTAGTATCTATTACTTTGGCTCAGAGGATTTCCAAGCTTCAGGCTCTGATGTGTGAGCCTCCTTATTTGATTTTCCACAAAATCAGGGTCGGGTGTCTTTGTGCACACATCCTAAATTTCTTCCTGAGGTGGTGTCTGAGTTTTCCTAGATTAAACCACCCACCTGCCTATATATTATCCAGGGCATTCCAATCCAGGGAAGTATTGCTCCATACTTTAAAAGTACATAGAATACTCCATTACTATTCACATTAAGAGGAAGTCCTCACAGTTGTTTGTTTCCTTTGCCCCTGAGTAAGAGGGCACTCCAGTATCTAAAAAGTGTCTGTCAAAATGGTTGGCCAACTATATTACTTTTTGTTACAGAAAGTATTGCAAGGAACTTCCTGGGGTCATGTCTGTCCACTCAACCAGAGGTGTGGCCACCTCTGTTGTCTATTTCAGGAATGTGTCAGCTGCAGAGACTTATGTTGCTGCCACCTGGAGTACTGTCCACTCTTTCACTAAGCAGTACAGTCTGGACATTGTCTCTAGAAGAAGAGCAGGCTTTGGCTTGGCTGTGCTTCAAGGCCTTCTGTCCTAGGCCTCTAGCCTCCAGCCACCCAAACTGTCTCTCTGTCAGGACTGCTTAGGACTCGTTCCATAGGTGTGGGCTGATGCAAAAGATACCCACAATGAAGATAGTACAGTTATGTAAGAACTTACCATAACTGTAGATCTTCAAGAGGAGCTCTAGCATCAGGCCATGCTGTCCCACCATCCATCCCCCTTGACCTCAGGGCTTCTCTCTTTCTGTGCCTCTCTTGTCAGGATGGTTTACTTTCTGTTTTACCTTTTGTAGTGGTGGGAGCCTCTGGCTCTCCCTCGGTTCCCCAGGGTGACATCCTCTACATATGGCCTCTGGAGGGAAACTGAGGAGGGCGTGGGCCACCCACATCTATATAGGACATCATAAGATGACATTGTCTTGGGTGGCCCTTAGTAGACTGCTAGCTAAAATGTTTCCATGTGGTCATAGCGCCTGATGGCTATAGTTCCATAGGTGTGGCCTGATGCAGGAGATCCTCTCAAAGATCTACTGTTATGGTAAGTTCTTACATAACTGTACTTTACCACATTACAGGTAGCAAACGTACAATGGTAACAGAAGAAAAGGACCTAGGAGTTAAAAGAAAACTCTGTACATGAAACATAGAAAAACAAATAAATGAGATATTTAACAAGGCAAACTTCTTACTTTAAGGGGAAAGGATTTCTTTTTTACCTTCAGTCCATTTGTTACTGTTTCCAATGTTTGAACCTATTAGTGCAGAGTCAGTTCATCTGATATTTTAGGGTAATACTATGCCACAAAACTGAGTTTTATTATGTTTCAGCATTTTGTAAAATACAGTGGTTACAGGGGCAACCTGTAATGAACATCCATTTGGCTGTGCAGTGCACGCTATCCGCCTGTGAGTCCGTGATGTTGACGCATGGTTTTTACTGCAGCACTTAAACCTTACACTTCCAGCCCATTGCTGCAATCAGTTGCTATGCGAGAAATTGTTTGAAAGGGTAACAAGTGGTTTAGCAGAGTTGCACACCTTTTCAGTCATGTCAGAAAAACACTGAAACTTTCATTTAATGTGCTGTGATGCTATAAATACAATTACCTTATCTGTTTTTGGGGTCCCGGTTCTGCTTACCAGTGGTAGACAGGATCAACGTATGTTTTATTTTCCTTTCTCAAGCCTCAAAATAATAAAAGAACAGTTTTGTTTTCCATTCGGCATCTCCTTATCAGGCTTCTTGCAAGCTAAGTGATGGTGACATTTATGTCAGCCTGAGAGGATTCAGGCATTTCCTTTTATAATACCACAGAGGAACGAAATGGCGTTTGTCTCAGGTCACAAGTAACAAGCATTTGTCAATGCCGAATGTTTGCTTGCTGGCATTGGCAGTGGTAGTGTAGAAGTTACAGAGCTGCGTAATAGTAATGGCAGTGAAGAATTGAACTGAAGCCAACCCCACCACCACCCTGCAGAGAGTGACAGGCATTGGGGTGTGACTTTGCGTTGTCAGGCATAACGGCCACGCCATTTCAGTACACCCTACCCTGCAGACACTGGCAAGTGTCACCGTGTTCCTCGGGGTCTTTGGTCCTTATGCGCACCCCATTCCATTAGGAAATACAGTGGGATGGGTACGATATAGGAGAATGGGGTGAACTTTGGGGCCGAAGAGTCCAAGGCATACCTCAATGCTTCTCACTGAGTGCAGGGTGTGGAATGGTATGAGCATGACCGGCAAGAATCCCAAGTCACCCCTGATGCCTGTCATTCTCTACAGGGTTGGGCGTTATGGTTGGAAACCCTAATACCTCAGGCATTCGTTGGTATTTTCACTCCAAATGTTCAACATGTTTTTTGTGTGATCCCACCTCATTGAACAGGAGGAATATTTCTTAGCCGAAAGCTGCTTATGCACAGCGACTACGACATTTAGCACCACAGGTGCAAAACATTCGAACAGGATGTAAAAATGACAGCTGTACTGTTCATGGGAGGTGTAAAAAATGGCAATGTTGTAAATCTGCAGTAAAATATTTAAAAATGGTGAAGTCATGGCGTATATAGAAACTGCCTGAGCGCACCCGTAATATAATTAGGTTGGGGATTTTTACAGCAGATTGTCAACTCAGGCATTTTGGTGCCTCCGATCATGAACAATGTCACTGTGATTTTCTTTATCTGTCCCGAACAATAATTTCCCACAGCGACCACGCATCTCTGTGCTGAAAGTGTGAAAACACACTTGACCATGTTGTGAAAATAACAGCTGTACTGTAAATAAGGCAGTGTGGAAAAATGCCACTGGTGAAAATCTGGACAAAAATTTTACAAAGTCATGAACTTACAGTGCGTGGAAACTGCAGAATGCTCACTCATAACACAGTAATTTTATGGACTTTTGTCACCAAATTTTCAACATAGCCATTTTAAGACCTCTGCTCATGAACAGTGTAACTGTGATTTTCTTAATCTGTCCTAAACATTGCTTTCACACACCAACAGCACCATTGTGCGCTACATGGGTGGAAACACATTTTGGGCAAGATGTGAAAAATGACAGCTGTACTGCTCATAAGGAGGTGTGGTAAAATGGCAATGTTGAAAATCTGGAGTGTAAAAATTGAAAATTCGCAAACTTACGAGCGTACATAGGAACTGCACAACGCACGCTCATAAAACAGCCATTTTTTGGAATTTTTTCACCAAATTTTCAACATAGCCATTTTAAGACCTCTGCTCATGAACAGTGTCACTGTGATTTTCTTAATTTGTCCCGTACATTGATTTAGCACACTGACTGCGCCATTGTGCGCTACACGGGCGGAAACACATTTTGGGTGAGATGTGAAAAATGACAGCTGTACTACTTATAAGAAGGTGTGGTAAAATGGCAATGTTGAAAATGTGGAGTGAAAATATTGAAAATTTAGCATTTACGAGGCGTGCATAGGAACTGCTCAACGCAGCGCCGTAAACAGTCGTTTTTAAATTTTCCACCAATTTTCAAAATAAACTCTTGAGAGCCCACCTTATGAACACTGGCAGTGTCATTTTGTTAATCGGTCCCAAAAGGTGATTTTACGCAGTGACTGCGAAATCACCCCTCGGGCCCGAATAACGCAATGACAGTGACATCATTCATAAGAAGGGGTCCCAAAAACCCCATGTTGAAAATTTGGTGCAAAAATTCCAAAAAATGCCTGAGATATGCAACAAAGTTGAAAACCCCCTATCTACCCCATTATACAGCTTACCGGCATTTCCTCAGTTACGTGGTCGGCTTTGAAGAGTGCAGGCGTGTTCCCGGTCCACCGAATCATCATCGCCGAGGTCCGAAGGTAAGTATGGGGTGAGAGGGTGTGGGAGGCAGGGTGCGCAGTGGGTGGAGTGCGGGTTGTGGGAGGGGGGCCAGGGAGCCTACGTGGGACCATTTTTTCTTTATAGGTGTTCTTTTTGTTTCCAATGACAACGCGGGACGTTTGCCACACGGGGGTGGGCTCCCAGCATGGCACAAGGACGGTTGGGGGGCATTTAGCCGATGGGGGATTGGGCACCCCTGTCACCTAAAGCATCGATTGCCATGCTAGGGTGGGCTCCAGCGTGGCACCCAGTATTGGGGGTGAGGACAGTGGAGCGGACGGGATTGGGCACCCCAGCTATATCATGAGTTGCCACACTGGGGTGGGCGCCAGCGTGGCATTTGGAAAAGCTTTGAGGCGGGGGAACACAGCACAGCCGAAGAGGTTGGGCACCCGTCGGCTGCCATCAGTGTGTGCGTGCGGCGGCGCGACGCCATGCGGTGGTGTGGAAGGGGAGCTGCGCATGAGCAAGCAATATCTTATTGCTGCTCACTGAAGCATAGCTCCCCCTTTGAACTGTATGCCACTGCATTTTGGAGCTTGTCATAGACAGCTCCATTATGCATTGGCTTACAGGGACTGTGCCTGCCAACACACTGATTGAATTGGAAGAGCGGGTGACACACCTCTGAAATCTCGGATGATGGCACTATGTTTCTTGCATATGCGTGCAAGCAAGCATAACAAACATAATAAATGTATCTTAATTTTTGAAGACCATTTTTTTTTTTGTGCGTGCATATGTGACGTATGAATGAGGGATCCACTCACTGTAGATCAAGGGAGGATGTGAAATGGTGCGGGTACATGGGGGGTGAACAAAATGGTAGACAGTAAGCCCTATCAGAGCTTCAGGCTGATGTAGCACAGCTGGGCTAAGGCAAGGGAGGATGTGAAATGGTACAGGTACATGGGGGGGTGAACAAAGTGGTAGACAGTAAGCCCTACCTGAGCTTCAGGCTGATGTTGCACAGCTGGACTAAGGCACAAGCACTCACGGCATGTTCTTATAGTCCCCATTTATATGTCCATTTATGTTCTTACAGCGCTGATTGCCTAACTGAGCCAAGATGTAAAACAGATACTAAAATGTCAGGTTTATTTCAGGTGACCAGGATCGTAGTGGGGAGAGGGAGCAAGTGAAATAATGTCCTGAGAATGTGCTTAAACTTATTAACCATTGCTGTGCCACGGAGTGATACACCGGTCCAGAATCCCTATACGTTCAAATTATGTTTTGCAGCCTAAAGGTGCTTAGGTGGATTGGCATTTACATTACTCAGCGGCAAATCTTTTTCATACTTTTTTGATCATCGGTTAAGATATAACCACTAACTGATGAGACACTTGGGGGTATTTTTTTTCTGGAGGATTAGAACCCATGGAGTCCATGAAGGTGTGCTTTGGAGAGCTGGCGTGTGTAAGGACTGTTAGGCACCCACACATTTTGGTGGTCCTGCTTTGGCAGGGAACAGTTTATTAAAGTAATGATGTGTGGCTTGTCTCTCTAAGCTAGACAAGACTACACCATTCTATCAGGCAACCGACAGTTGATCTGTGTGTGGGGGACTGCTCACTGAAGCATAACTCCCTCTTTCAACTGTATGCCACTGCATTTTCAACTGCTGTCATAGACAGCTTCAGCAGTGATTGGAGAACTGTGACCACGCCTGCAAACACACTGACTGAATTGGAAGATGCTGACACACCTCTGAAAAACTCAGATGATGGCATTATGTTTCTTGCACATGCGTGCAAGCAAACATAAAAATAGAACCTGAACTCTGGAACAAGCAGATCATTGACTTGATCAAAGCACTTCACTGTGCTTCTTCTAGGATCATTTTATTGAGAGATTTTTTTTTTTTAGACAAGTAATTTGTGATACTCTTGGGACTGACATAAAAATCACGCAGTCATTTAGCCTGCAAGAAGCCTGATAAGTCAAGTAAAGTCAAAGTTTATTTGTTGGGCGCCCAATCCCAGAGGCTCTGGGCACTGTACAGTTAAATACATAAAACAGAAGTACTAAGGCATAATAAAAGTATAATTAAATCCAAAATTGCACTCTAAAATACATTAATATAGAAGGGTACAGTAATGGCGAAAAGGCCTAAAAAGGAATACAGCAGAACCAGCTTAAAACAGCTGCCAATGAAACCCGGCTAACATTCGTAGACCAGGTCCGGGAATGCTTGTTTGAACAAATGGGTCTTTAGGTGGGCCTTAAATACCTCAACCGAAGGGGCCTCCCTGACAGCTGAAGGAAGCGAGTTCCACAGGATGGGGCCGGTGACACAAAAGGCTCTGTCACCGGCAGTGTTTAACCTCATTCTGGGACTTGCAAGGAGGCCCCTAGAGGAGGAACGGAGGGAGCGGACTTGGGTGGCAGGTGTGAGACGGTCAGCCAGATGGCCAGGGCCAAGTCCGTGTAGGGCCTTAAAGGTGAGCGAGCCCACCTCGAAAAGAACTCTCCACCTGACTGGCAGCCAGTGCAGCCTGCACAATACCGGGGTGCTATGGCTGTATTTTGACTGTCCAGTCAACAGTCTAGCAGCAGCATTCTGCACTAGCTACAGTAAGCGGAGGGCTTCCCTCCAAGACACCGAAGTAGAGAGCATTACAGTAATCCAGCCTGGTTATCACAAAGGCATGCACTATGGCAGGGAGGTCCTCAGACGGAACTAGGGGTTTGATCCTGGCAATATTCCTCAGATGGTAAAAACTAGATCGGACGACGGACAACCCCTGAAAATCAAATGTCAGCCCATCCTCGAGAATAATGCCTAGATCACTTATTTAGTACTTCCACTGCAGTAAGAAGATACTGAATACAAAAACAAAACTGTCCTTTTATTATTTTGAGGCTTGAGAATGGAAAACAACACATACTTTGACCCCCTTTACTGCTGGTAAGCAGAACCACGACCACAAAAACAAATAAGGTAATTGTATTTATAGTATCAGGACACATTAAATCAAACTTTTAGTGCTTTTTTTACATGATTAAAAAGGTGTCCAACTCTGTTAAAAGACTAGTTACCCTTTCAAACCATTCCTCTCATAAACAGTTCCATGCACAGTATCTGACTGCAGCAATCAGTTGGAAATCTAAGGGTTACATCATACAGTCAAAACCATGCACCAACATGACTGACTCAGTGGTGCTACCCAGCCAGACGATGTTTTACAGCTTGCCCCTGTAACTACCATATTTAAAAAAATGCTGAAACAGAAGAAAACTCAGTTTTGTGGCACGGCAAGACAAATTTTATTTTTCAGGCGCCCAATCCTGGAGGCTCTGGGCACTGTACAATAAAAACACACTATCAATACAATAATTTAAATTAATATAAATAAGATAGTGAAAATAGTAGCATATGTAAATATAGTCAGTAAACATATGTATTAAAACTGGTACTCAGAGGAAAAAGGAGCAGGGCTCCCAGGGAGGACTAATACATAAGTCCAGGAAGGCTTGATTAAATAGGAAGCCCTTGAGGCGGGCCTTAAAAACCTCGACCGAAGGGGCCTCCTGAATAGATGAAGGAAGTGAATTCCACAGGACGGGGCCAGTGACACTAAATGCTCTGTCGCCGTCGGTTTTAAGCCTAGTCCCTGGAATCACCAGGCGGCCCCTAGAGGAGGACAAGAGGGAGCAGACCAAGGCAGCAGGTGTAAGAAGGTCTGATAGATAGCCAGGGCCCAGTACGATATCACTCTAACATATCTAAACTTACTCTGCACTATAAGGTTTGTAAGCCCCACATTCTGGGCTTACCTGACATGGGCTCCAGCTCCCTCATTCCACCACCAGAGGTTTTCCAGTGGTCCCAGGTAGGCTGTGGACCCTGGAACCCCACTGGTGCTCCTGCAGCTGTGGCCTTCGCCTCTGGTGTCTCAACCACATCCACAGTAGGGGCCAAGCTCTGTTTTGTGTTTCCATGCCTCCGGGTGCTATTCGGGGGGAAATACAGCAGTCCAGGGAGCTGTAAAAGCAGACCGGCCATAAGTAAACCAAAACACGTGGCAGCCACCCACCTTCCACACATGTGTGGCCAGGGTAACCCCCAAAATTTTAAAGAGCTGTGGCTCCAATAGTAGAGTGCCAGAAAAAAGGGTGTAAATGGGGGGGAAGTGATCGAGAGCCCCGAGGGAAGAAGGGGGCACCCACAAATTAACTAAAAGGTGTCCTGGCTCCCACTAGCTGAGTGGAGCCAGGACATGAGTGTCAGCCCCTGAAAGGGCTAAATAATTAAAATAATGACTGAAATGTTGGGCGAACAATAGTGTAAACAAATATGGTAGTCCCCATTAGGACTCTGTAGGAGGGGGGCTGTTGGGTAAAGTTCAGAGGGCAACTAAATTGCCCAGGAAGCAGACAGCCAATCAGGAGGAGACTGCAAAATTTATAAAATGGACTGGCAGTCCACCAGAAGGAGAGATCAGCCTGTGATTTGGGAGAGACAGAGCAGAGGGCAGGGAAGACTGTGTGGGCTATCCAGCCCAAGGCCTGCACCTAGCACTCAACAGCCTGTCTAGTCCTAGCAGGAAGGTAACTGCAGAGTGTTTGTGCAGCACGAGAAGAGACTTTGCCAGTTTTGCTACAGGAGAGGACAGTGGAACTATGCTGCAGGAAGAGAGGTTTGGCAGCAGGGTCAGACTGGGAAGCAAAGGGCCCACCTGGAAATGGGGTCATGGGGGCCCTGGTACTGACTACGCAGTATGCCCTAGTGTACAAACTGTAGCCCAGATTTTACTGACAGTGGTATGCCTTGGCATACAAACTATAATCTGAATTTTCAACCATAAATTAACAGCATGTATACCATCCAGAAAAAAGCAATTCTGTTACTGGTATGAGTTATAATATCTGACTATTTCGGAGGCTTTAGTCCCACTGCATGCGTGAAGCAAGCCCACCACTGTGTCCGCCCCCACCACTTCTGCTGGAAGACTATTCCAGGCAGACACCACTCTTTTAATGAGCACAATAAGGAATCTATTTTGGAAGTACTGGAAGTGGCTCTGAAAGATTGTGGGAGCCTGAAAATTCTGAAGGCAACCAAAGAGCCGGGTACTCGGTTTAGAACCCTGATTGTGAAAGCAGGGAAGGATTTAAGCAATGTAACTTTGTCTGCTACCATGTTCATGGAAGGGTCTCAAGAGACGTGGATAGTGATACGCAAGAGAAGTTCTAGCAGCCCCACCCCATCTGCCCCATGTAGGAACAGGGGAGGATTTCAGGACCAAAGTAGAAATGTTGATGACCACTGAAGACAAGACCTTGCAGTACCTCCAGGCTTTGCTTCCTGAGACAGGGGCAACCTCCATAGTGCTCCCCAGTGGGGTGACCCCTTTTGTAGTGGCCCCATAAGAACAATACAAGAGGTTGCAGACTTTTCCAAGGTCCCATTCAACTCCTGCAGGGCAGGACGATTTTGAAAGTTGGATAAGTCAAGCCACTCAAATGGTACAAGTCTGGAAGTGTACAGATGAAGAAAAATGTGAGAGGATAGTGGAGAGTGTACAAGGGATGGCGTTGGATGTCATTCAGTCACCAAGGGCCAACCAGCCCACGTGTACCACTGAAGACCCCTTGTCTATCTTGAGGAGCACCTTTAGGGTGGTAGAAAAGAAGGAGGCTATCCTGTTCCAGCTTTGGGAACCATGCAACAAAAAGGGGAGTGGTTGTCATAGTACATTGCCAGGGCAGAGGTGGTGATGTGCACGATTGTTGAGACTTGAGAGGTCACATAGGATCAGGTCAGCTGGATGAGACTCAATCAGATTCTGTGGGGCACAGTTCATTCCCGATTGACATTAGTCTCGCTCAGTCTGAGGGAATGCAGGGCAGACCCCCAACCTTCAAGCAGTTACTGGATGAGGTCAAAGAGGAGGAAGCCCAGGAAGATATTGCCACTCCCTTCAAATGCCTACTGCAGCTGTAGCCACCTTGCAACCCCAAGCAGCCAGTAGTGAAGAAACTACCACCTCATCGGAGCAGGGGGCTATCCTAAAGGAGCTCAGAGGTTGTATGAAGACCATGGAAGTGGCCCAAGAGTCTCAGTCACAACCTATTATGGCTAGGTTTCAAGAAATCAAGGACTGTGTGAAGGCCCTGAAGCTGGTACAAGGTGTTCGGTCTCTGCAGAGTAGCATCCTGCAATCAGGTGTGGGATGTGCCTTACGGATGTCAACCCTAACGCTGATTTGCAAAGATGCAGGACAGGTCAAACCGTAATGTTTTTTTCTGTTGCTGCCTTCAGGGTGGGGGTTGGGGTGGTGTGTTAGGGTTGGAAACTCTAATGCCACATTTTCCTACTTTTACCAGTGTAACCCTAACTAGTGCATTAACGCAGCATTTTGCAACAGATATATATTACAGTGGTGTGGTTAGGGTTGAGTAGCTTGTTCAGTGTAAAACCCAAACCTTTGTACACTGATATCTCTGGCGCTATTGGACGACATTAGCTGAAAGTTTGCATGTATAGTGTAGTAAGCAATGTCTTGATCTGTGGAAAGTTTTGTGATGGCAGCTTATGCAGTTTCTGAGATCCATATATGTAAATTTCTAATCAATTCTAACTTTGTCCTATACGTAATGTGCTTTTTGCTCTCATCTACAGCCTAAATGGAATGTAATTTTTCCCCAAACTTGCAGTGCACATGTGGTATGTCCTAAGGTAGTGCCTTTGAAAGGTCTGGTGAAAAAATAATAACTGGTTACAGAGTTATAAGACCTTAAAGTTTTGTTTTTTCCATTCTGCACATGCACAGTAGGGTTTTTAAGGCAAGGTATTGGTGCGAAATGAAAAATTTAATGTCACGGGACCGTTTTTTGGTTTTGTACCACTTGCTTGGCACGACACCAAACATTTTTTTGAGTCGTGACAACCACGATCATGTTGATTTTTTTCCACAAACTAACAAGTACATAAAAAATGCTGCCATTTTAAAAAACAAACACCAGAACCTAGGTAAACAGGCCACATTTAGCTGGATTCTGATGTTTGTGTTTTAAAATAAGGGCCAGAAATAGCTTTTCTGGGCACCCAAAATCCCGGGTGCCCAGCTTAGCAAGAGGAACCATTCCCCTGCATTCTCTGTATGAGAACAGTGGGACTTTCTTGACTTCTGCAGCTGGAACTCGTGCTGCGGGCTGCAGTGAGCCGCTGATCCCCTTCTGTCTGGAGGGCTCTGTTTACTCTTGTTCTGTATGTTTCCCTAGTATCTAGTGCCCTCCTATCAGAGCCATTTATTATGCTGAACACATTTTTTTCACTTCCATCTCGCACCACAAAAGACACCATTACGGATGTCCTTTTAAACTGCTGGTGCATAGAAGGCCTTGGCCTCATGAGCACCACAGAACCTCTACAGCATACCTTTTGATCACACACACACACAGTTGTAGTTAGACATTGGCAGTATAATCAATCAATTTTAAAACAGCAAAGTTGACCAGTATGCTTGTTTCTGGTCGCATTACCCCCCCTCCCCCTCCCAAAAAAAAATAAGCATAAAAAAACATTTTAGTGCTGTCTTATAAACTGAACAGTATTTAGATTGTATGGTGTATACCTCATGACAGTATACCATCGACATTGCTACTCTGATGACAAATGCGAAACAACCCTATATGCAGATGACCTTAGTGCTCCTAACAAACTCTCAGGACATTAGTATCCTAAACACTCAACTTCAGACTGACTATGGTAAAATTCAAAGCTGGCTGCTGGCCAGTAAGTTAGCCTTAAACCTTAAAGAAAACTCTGGCTATGCTGTTTGGAACCCTGGCAAAAATCAAAGCATGCTCTGTGCCACTGAAAGTTGGTAGTGAGGATGGGTCCCCATTGAGGGTCGTTGACTACCTAAAAGGAGGCAGTATAGCGCAGTGGTCTAAGGCTCTGAGCTGCAAATCTGGTGACATCCAGCAGACCAGACCTGGGTTTGAATCCCACAGCTTCCACTTGCATACTGTGTGACCCTCAGCAAGTCACTTAACCTCCTTGTGGAAGTTGTGCTCCCAGGTCGCTCCTGTAAAAAAGCTTTCCGCTTAGTGTGCTATACCTGGTTAAACAACGAAATAAAAAATACCTGGGAGTCATCCTCGATCATCAACTTGATTTCTCCCTGCACATCAGAAATATGAGTAAGGCATCCAATAGTAAACTGGGCCTGACCTACATAGCTAAGAGCTGTCTCACATTTGCAGTGTGTCATGCCCTGGCTAAAGGTATACTTCTCCCTATTCTTTGTTACAGGTGCATTACCTTCGCTCATGCCACTAAAAGCAGTCTGTCCAAGTGGGGTATTGCTTACAGTAACATTTGCCATTTTTCCCTCTCTTCTCCCAAACTTACTCTTCATTGGGAGTCATATGACAAACTGGAATGGTTCTCTCCGGGGAACCACTGAACATTTATGCTGGGCTGCTTCACTGACAAAATTGTCAGAACTGCCACCTCTCCTGTTCTAGAGGAGCTACTTAAGCCTACTAACTCAGTTTACCTTCTCAGATCAAATGACTCCTCTCTCTTCCCTATCCTAAAAACCAGAACACTCATGAGTAATCGGGCCTTTGTTGTATGTGCACCCAGGACCTGGAATTCCCTTCCTGCACATGTTTGCACCACCGCCTCTCACAACAGCTTTAAAAACACCCTTTGGAACCATCTAAGGCTCACCGCAGCCTGTAACTGCACCTAAGCAAACTGTCCTCCATTGTATCTATGATAGCACTTTACTGTTCTTGTATGGTCGCTGGCCGAGACTGGCTTGAATCCGTGCTTGTGCATTATTCTGAATTTGTCTACCACTTTATTACTTTGAGACCATCTGTAATACTGTTTTACTTCATGGTGTCTGAACTCGCTCCACTGTTGTACCCCGACTTGTCTGTATAGCCCTTGAAATATTGCTTAATCCTGTGTAAACCTTGTCTGCATATCCCATGTAATCTCCCGGGTCGCACCTGAAAATAGGCATGTTTGTCTAGTGTGCTTATCCGGTCAACAAAAGCTAACTAAATAAATATTACTGTTAAGAAATTGCAAGTTACATATTCCACAGCTTGCTCTCTCCGAGATGCAATTAGTGATGCATGAATTTTTCGTTTTTCTCTGTGTAACTTTTTGCAGGTTTACAAAAGATGTTTTTGTTTTAATTACGATGTGTGTGACACATTGTGCATAAATGTCAACTCCTTGTCACTCATGTTTACATATTTCCAGTATCACCCCTAATTACTTCCTGCTGTATCATCTAGCAGACAAGTGCCATTAGCAAAAAGGGTTGGGGCTGTGATTGTGGGAGTGCTGGGGGTACAAACGCAATGGACAAAACTATATGTACTTTTAGTTGATGCATGGTTGAATATGCAATTGACAAAAAGCCATCAGTAAACGGGACTGTGGTGGAGTGGGGTAGGTTGTTTTTACAGCTTTACAAAATACATTTGGTTTTGGGCTTGTGCAAGCAGTATGTAGAGACAACAGCGATGAAGGAGTGACAAGCTCTGATGGTCTGCCACTCATAGGTGCTGGAACGGAGGGAGCCACTATGGCCATGGCCCTACCACTTTCATAAGTGGCCCTATCAGTTTTTCCAATTTACTAGGGGACAATTAACCCCTTTCATCCTTGGCCCTACCACTTTTCAGACCGTTTCAGCACCAATGCTGCCACCTGTCATATAAATGTTCTACACTCCCATTTTAAAAAAAAAAAAAAAAAAAGGTGTTACTAGAGTCACATTCACTTCCTGCTGTAATGGTTTCACTTTCTTGTCAACACAATTTTTTTTTTGCTCTCCCCAGCTCTAGGCCAGCAACTCCTTCAGGCCTTCCTATGCCCCTCTTTGTCACACTGCCTCAATGCAGCCACCCATCACCCCATATTGCAGCCCCCCAGGTAACCCAGATGTAACCCTCCACCGGATGGGTCCTTCTCCTCCAAGGGGGAAGGCACCGGTGGGGCAGCCAGCACAATTCTTGGCCAGGGTGCTGCTGGGATGGTCCATGCACTGCTCTAGGTCTCGCAACAGCGGGAGCTGACAACCCTCATCCAGTCAGCCATGGGGCTCTTTTTCCTGTTTGCTCCCCTGGGGCATGGCATGCCACTAATGTCAGGCATACACCAATGTTCACCATGCTCCATTAGTTAGTGGGACCCCGCGTATTGCTATGCCCCCAGCCTCCGCCAGGGGTCAGCAAGCGCTGGGTCACTTCCCTGCCCTCCCCCCGAAAGAAGGCGAGCAATCATCCAATGCTTGAGCCCTCTCTCCCCGGCCAGCCCTCCAGCAACCAGGTCCATTCCCGAACCCGGGTCACTGGCATCGCAAGCAGAAATCCAACCACTACGCCAATGGGCTGGTGACAATTTTTTTTGAATTGGTAGCCTAGTCATGTATTATACTACCAATCCGTCCTGCACACCAATTCAGTAACCTACAGACAATGGTATTTACAATGCTTTTTACAGTCGATGAGTGCCAATATATGACATTATTGGGAGCATCCTCGATGAAATTAATATGCAAAAGGGGGTGGGGTTGAGATTAATTTATGCACCCCCACTCACACTCTCCAGCTGTTGTGCAGTACAACAGTATTCATACCACTGAGCAGTGTCACATGACCCATTCTGCCTGGCAACTACTACTACTATTGACAGGCTACTCCTGGTGTGCCAAGTGTCCATTGGGTCAACCAAGACTCAATTGGCCAAGTCCAGATTTGTCTGAGTCCATTGGCAAGTGCTGGATCTTGGGGTTTCTGATTCTGAAAAGAACAGCCATCCAGCCCTAGTGATTATCTGAAAAAGCTGGGCTGAAAGAGGCCATAGTAATGGTAAGAAAAAGTAAAGCAGAGACAGAGCTAAGAATAGTAGAGTGGGTCAGGGGGAGATAAAACCTTCTTCATGTACATCAGGGAAAAAAGGAAAACAGGGAGGGTACTATCAGATTAGAAGGGGCATTATTTCTGATGAATGCAATTCTATTTATTTATTTTGTTTTTGTTAACTGTGTAGGTGCACTAGACAAAGGCATTGCCTATTTTCAGGCATGACCGGGGGAAGAGTTACAGACAGCATAGGTGATGCAATAAATGGTGACAGTTTAGGTGACACAGTAACTGGTGAATACAACTCCAGAAAGCATGGCAGGAGGTGCATCACAGTTAGGAGTTACAGCCAGAGTATGCAGTAGATAACAGGTAATACAAAACACCAATAGTTGGAGCATGCAGCACAACAAGGCATTAACATTGGTCAGATCAGGATAGCTAACCTTGTACATAGTTACGTGAAAGCAGGTCGGATACACAGTGGGTTAAGTGTATGTAAACTTGTTGGCATTAGGTAAAGCCTGGCTAAGTAGAATTTGGCTGATTTATGCTGCACGAACATAAGTCAGTGTTCATGAGGTGTTTGCGTAGATCATTCTTAAAGACCTGGTGAGACTGAGCGAGACTTACTGCTACAGGGATAGAGTTCTAAAGTCTGGGTGCAAATGCAGAGAATGCCTCCTCACCCATCTCTGTCAGACATTTAGGGAGAGCAGCCTGTCGGCAGACCTCAACAGGTATGCCTGTGGGGTGCATCTTAACATTTTGACAAGTACAGCTGGTTTGCTGGATCTTATAATACTATCAACTGTGCAGCCTGCCGGTAGGTTCTATAGGAAGATGGGAACAGCCATCCTAGACTGGAATATGGGAGGCAGTGATGGGTGCTTCAGGGTGCACACAGGGCAAAGTGGCAAATACTGTTATAACACATGTTCCATTTGCTTAGGACCTTTTTGCTGGCTTCCAGGTAGGTAATAAGACCATATGTAAGGCTTGGATGCAGGACACCCTGTGTGATAGCTAGTCTAGCAGATGTGGTGAGGGTGTTTAATTTTATAGGCGAGTCCCAATTTTATATTTGCTGACTTGCAGATAATGGATAGATGGAGGCTGAAGTTGAGATGGGTCTAGGGTAATTCCCATGTACTTAAAGGACTGTACAACATCAAGTGGTGTTCCGAGCGGACCAAGGATGGTTACAGTGGATGAACAGGCTTTGAGTCTAGGTGCAAAGCCGAAGATCATGGCAACCGTCTTCTTAGAGTTTGACAGTAGTCTGTTTTCCCTAAGCCAAGACTGTGTGAACTCAAAAGCCTTGGTCAGGCTAGAGTTAATGATTGATAAGTTTGCAGCACTGTTATACAGCACCATGTCATCTGCATAGAGTGATACAGAGCATTGGTCAGCTAGAGTGGGCAACTTGTTGATGAATAGGGAGAACAGTAAGGGACCCAATATGGATCCCTGAGGAACACCCATGTTGGTGGGGGCAAGCTCTGATTTTTTTTTTATCAATTTAGATGAATTGCTGTCATCCAGATAAGTAGCTAGCCAGCCAGGAGATAGTTGAAGGTAAGAAACCAAATGAGGTAAGTTTTTCTAACAAGAAAGGGTGATCTGCAAGGTCAAACACCTCCAAGAGGTCTATGAAAACTGCACCTGTTAACATGCCCTTATCCATGGCCATCTTTGCATCATTCACAAACTGAATAAGGGCAGTTGACGTAGTGTATGCCTCCTAAAGCCATGTTGAGCCCGGTATAGAAGGTTGTTTAGTTGTAGGTGTTCTGTTACCTGGGTGGCTATGACCTTCTCCAGCAGTTTATTCACAACCGATAGGGCAGTAATTCTCTATGTTCTTGGTGTGTCCCGTTTTGTGGATAGGAACCACCCTGGCAATTTTCCAAAGCATTGGGACAGTCCCCATAGTCAGAGATAGGTTGAAAAGCCTGATGACTGGAGCAGCTAGTTGTGGGGCGGCCATTTTTATAAATCTTGGTAGTAGCCCATCCGAGCCTGCAGATACATAGGCCAGGATTGATTTTAGTAGATGTAGAACTTCAGTTATGGAGATAGTCCTGAGATTAAGGGGGGGGGCGTTATCTGTGCTTTCCCTAGAAGCCAATGACTGTCCAGTCATATTTGTATACTCCTTGAGGATAGAGAAGTGTGCTTTGAGGGTGTCTGCAATCCGTGCTGTATTGCTGCAATTCACCCCATCCAGTGTCATGTCGGATATAGTAGAGTTTTTATTCTGGACCATAAATGACAATGTGGTTCCAAAAGCCTCATGAGTCGTTGACCAACGCTTTGAGAAGTTGTCTGCAGTCAGTGCTTTTTTGCAGTTCGAATGGCTTGCTTGCAATTATTTCTCAGCATTCTGCATTCTTCCCAGTCCACTGGGGACTATGAGTGTTTAGCTGTGACCCAGAATGTATCCCTCCTTTTGATGGTAGCTAGAAGGTCACTGTGCATCCATCTCGTCAGCGTACCTCTAACTCTTTGTTTTTTAGGGAGGACATGTTTGTCTTGAAGAGCCTGTACTGTGGTTACAAAGAAATCAGTCACCTTTTTATATGTCCGGTGTCCAGTAGAGAGGGGACCAATCTGTACGACCTAGATCAGTGAATAAGGCACCTACGTTGAGATGGGAGAAGTCTCTGAAGAGAATTTCCTTGGGCTGTATCTTAGGGGCACGTGCCCTCCAGACACAAAACACAGGTGAGTGGTCACTGACTGAGTCCGGAAGAGCTCCTACAGCCAGAACATGCTCGGTCCTGTTAGTCATGATCCAATCTAAGAAAGAGACTGGTGATTGCTTGGCATTGAAACTCATGTAGGGCAAGAGACTAGTTGTGACAGGTTGAGCTTCCCTAGCTCAGCATTGAGCTTGTCTGCATAATTTCCCAACTAATCCAGACTGTAATCCCCCCAGCAAGAGAAGTTCATTCTTACCCCTAAGTGACACCAGGTAGGTCATGACTGCAGTAAGACCATGTAGGCCACACTTAGGAGGGTTGTAAACACATAGAATATTTAGCATTTTGGAGTTCCAAAGGATGAGAACCCTATGGAGGACTTCACAGGCAGAATTAGTTGTTGCAGAGAGGGTGGTGTCATTGAGGTTTTCTTTAAAGAGGAGTGCAACCCCACCGCCTCTTTTGGGTGCATAGCAGTCATCTCTGAGGAGCCTATAACCCCTAAGCATGCACAAAGAGTCAGGTATATGTGGCTTTAGTCAGGTATCTGTTAGTCCCAGAATGTCCAGGGAGTAGTGGGATACCCAGGCTTCCAATTCCTCAAAGTTTGCTGTGAGCCTGCACACATTCATGTGGGTGATTTTAAGACCCTTATTAGAGAACCACTGGGGAAAGGTTGCATGACTGGCCGCAGAGGGTGGGCCTGGGTTAGATTCAATGTCTCCAGCTTGAGAAAGTATTATATGCCACCAGACATCAGTGAATAGTTTTAGTAAGGCATGACTCCTTGGGGCATGGAAAGGAGAGATGGCTAAGTAATGTACAATACAGGCAAAATGAGCATGCTTTAGGTGCCAGTTTGAACTGAGTGGCTTCACCGCCCTAGCCATGCTGTTTGAGCAGACAAATGAGGCATCATTGCATGAGTTGCTTTCACTGGTCCTGTCTGGTGCACTATTGATACAGTCAGTAAGGTAGATCAGTGACAGTAGCAGACACCCCACCTCCAGGGTTGAGCTCTGCATTTTTGCATACATAGCAGACACTGAGGAATAGCAGTCTGGGCTAAAAGTACACTGGGACTCTTCTGGTAGAAACAGTTAGGGTACAGTACCACAGTTGCATCCGGTGTTTGGTAGATATTTGTTGCCCAGGAAGGCTAGCCTGACAAGAATAATTAATTAGCTGAGACTCCAGTTATCAGCTGCAATACTGTTTGAGTAAAAATGCATGGAATACAAGGGAAATACCAGAGCACTGTGGTAGGGTCCAGCTGCAGCAACTGAATAGCAGTCCACTTCAACACTTGGACAATTTAACCTAATATAACATTCGGTAGCTAAGACAACTTTTCAGTAGTGTATGACCTCAACTCAGGATTCACTATAGCCCATCCTCACGCAGTCAAGCTCTAACAGTACCAATGTCTAACAAAAGTGTGCACAGCAAGGTTAAAATTTGACCACTAATTTGTCTGTGAGACTGTTCCAGAAACAAATGATTTGATACCTTTTATTGGACCAACATGGATGTTACAGAAAAGAACAAAGTGCTCTAGCTTTCGAACCAACCAGGTCCTTCTTCAGAAGCTTTGTGCCAGTTATTTCAAATATCCCATACTATTAACACCAGATTATATTGAAAAAACAGAAATAATTATCATTGGTTTAACATATACATTTAAAACATAACAGAAGATTATGTCAGAGAAGCTAATTAACACCAGTATGCCTTTAACTGACGAGCCTCAGAAGGGCAAAGGTTATCAAGAATTCTCTACAGCCAGAGAGTTCTTGTCACATAAATTTTAAAATGTCTCAGTATGCCAAGAAAGCATTCTAGTGATAAAAAAAAACCTTGGGGTGGCATTCTCTCTAATACATGTAAGATGAGCTTACAACTTACATTCCAATTGTCCTGGTATATTAAAGAACGGATAATGAGAGACAAAATCCTGAAATTAGGTATAACTGCAAGTTGAAAACAAGCCTCAAATTAACATACACATATATACATGATGCATGATAGTATCACTTGTAAGTGTAAGTGCCAAATAAAAAAATACAAAAATACTTGTCAAGGACCCCCAAGAAAATGAGACCATGAGCCTGATAAGTGCAGATTTCAACACAGAGTCCGTTATAACAAAATGCACAGAATCAGTCTAAGGAATCTAAATGAAAACCCAAAGGAATTACACCTTTTATGAACCCCAAGTAAATGAGATATGTATCTTAATATGAGCAGATTTAAAATGTGACAGTGTGTAATCCAACCACTGACAACTAGTAGAAGGAAGTAAATGTACACTATATGTGAAAACTAAGTGTCCTAGCCACATAACAATTGCCCCATGCCACGCTCCCCCCACACATACGTGTGTACATACACCACACCACACACCCCCACACACACAGCCCTGCACACCCCACACAACCACAACACACAACAAATATAACAAACTCAATCCACACACACCACACCGCGCACAACAAACAAAACACACACACACACACAATACCCACAACACACAAAAACACAACACACACATACATACATCAGTATGCACACACACACTCAAACGCACTCACCACAGTGTTAAGGTGAGAAGTCAACATATAGATAACCATAAACTGACAAAATCAAAGGCCCACTGAAGAACTAAAGTGTTTATGTCCATCTTTTAAAGTAAAGGTCTGTGTAAGTTTAAGTGGAATAATGTGTCATATAACAACATCAATGTTCAGTCCATCTGTCACCATATTGAGAAATAAAATAAGTCTAATTTCAGAAGCCCATCTCTGTTGTGTACTGTTGAAATGTCCTTTTAAGACCATCACAGACATTTCTGAGATTGAGTGGTCATCCTGGGAGAAGTGCTGGGCTACTGGTTTCTCAGTCTTCTTGTGATTAATAGAATGTCTGTGTGAATTGTTTCTAGTGCGGAGTTGTTGGCTTGTCTACCCCACATAACCTGTACGAGGACATTTCTTGCATTGAATAAAATAGACCACATTACTTGATGTACATGTATAATTCCCCTGTATCCTGAATAGTCTGTTTTGTGATGTAACCACACAGTCTGAAGTGGAAATGAGGTTACATGTCTTAGATGTGCGTTGATGACAGGGTCGTGTACCATATGATGTCATGGTATTCTGTTCCGGTTCAGGTTGACTCCTAATAGTCAGGTTGGCTAAATTAGGTGGTTGTTTAAAAGATAGTAGTGGTACTTCTTGAAAAATACAGTTAAGGGTTTCATCCTCACTAATTATTGGATGGAGATCCTTAATAATCTTATGTAGGAGTTCAAGGTCAGGATGGTATGTGGACTACTAAGGGTATTCTGTTGGTAGTCATCCGTTCCTTATATTGCAGTAGCTGTTCTCTTGGGACCTGTGCTGCATGTTCCACTGCTCTGTCAATTTCTCTGGACGAGTGTCCCTGCTCAATAAAGGTGTTTTTCAACATTGCCAGATGTGTGTCTCTGTCTTCCTCATTTGAACAGAGGCGGTGATACCGAAGTGCTAGACTACATATGACAAGATTTCTTTGTGTGGCTCAGGTGATTACTTTTCTTGTGTAAGTATCTCTGTCTGTCTGTTGGTTTCCTGTAAAGACAGGTATGTAGGGTTCCATCCTTAATAGCGACAGTGGTATCCAGAAAATGTACACTGGTGGCAGAATATTCCAGGGAAAGCTTTATAGCTGAGTGGAGGTTATTAAGTTCCCCATGAAAATCTTTAAGTGTGTCAGTGCCCTCTGTCCAAATTATAAACAAATCATCAATGTAACGGAAATAAGCAAGTGGTTTATGTCTACAGTGCCTTAGAAAATCCTCCTCCAAATTTGCCATAAAAAGATTAGCATACTGTGGAGCCATCATGGTTCCCATAGTTTGAACATAATGTTTACCATTGAAGCTGAAGTTGTTATGTGTCAGAATTAATTCAGTGAGTTTACCCACAACTCCAGGGTCAATGTCGGGGTCCAATTCTTTGTCATACAGGTATTTGAGGCAGGCTGAAATACCATCTGTGTGTGGAATATTAGTGTAGAGGGAGGTTACATCCATCATGGCTAAAAGGGTATCAGGTGGTAAATCCCTAAAACCAGAAAGTTTATGCAGCAAGTGAGTAGTGTCCTTAATGTAACTATTCCTTTGTATAACCAGCGGTTTGAAAATAGCTTCTACAAACCCTGATATCCGCTCTTTCAGGGTGCAATTAGCAGAAACTATGGGTCTACCAGGATTACCAGGCTTATGTATTTTAGGAAGCATGTAGAATGTCCCTGGCTTAGGTTCACTGGGGATGAGGTTCTTTAGTTTGTCTTGGACATGCTTTGGAAATGTTTCAGTTAACTCCTTTAGTTCTCTTTTATATTCTGTAGTTGGGTCACTTCCCAGTACTTTGTAGTACGTAAGGTCACTTAGCTGCCTGTTGGCTTCCGTAATGTAATCTTCCCAATTCAATATCACCACTGCCGAGCCTTTATCAGCTTTTTTTATGACAATGTTATGGTTTGATTTTAGTGTTTGTTTAGTGTTTGTATTCAGAGACTGTGAAACCTTAAGACATCAACTCCTCACAAATACAGCATATGTGAACCTAAAAATAATTAACTCCACTCACATCAGATAGAGAGCATAGACATTGGACTACTGATTAACTTAACATGCTAACGTCACCAAGCATTGTATAAGGAGACAAATTATAAAGAGGTAGTAAACTTTCAGTGGGGTGGGAGGGAGGAGGCCAACTACTGAATACTTTTACTTCAGATCTAACAAAGCATAAAGTCTAAAGTAAAACAGTAATTACAGTCCCTTGCTTACTCTGTAGCAGAATTCCAATTGGGAGTGGGGGCCATAATGCATTATCCATAATCATTTCCATTTCTTAGTACTAAAATGGGCATGCAATCCTTTTCCCATTCAGCCTCCCAATACACATAGATTTAATGCCATTTGCATGAATTTTTGATCCCAGTTTAGTTACATTTATTAATCAACAATAATCCCAACAACGAGTCTGAGGATAATAAATGAGCCCAATGGCAGACCACAATGCAGTATTTATAACAATTTGCATTTTCTGATATTGACATGTGAACGGAATCCTGATCCCATGCAAAATCAAAAACCAAAAAAACTTTTGACATTTGCATGAAATTTAGATCACAATATAGTTACATATACTAATGGATGGTAATCCAAAATATTAGTAGTCTGCAGATAAGAAACGATCTCAATTGGTAGACCACAATGTGTTATTCATAATAATTCCATTTCTTAGTATTGACATTTAATGGAAAGCATTGATACAGTAGTTTGAGATAATGATATTAGTTATATACAGTGAAGCTCACCAGGATGAAGCCCAATTCTGCAGCAGAGTTACTGCAGGAAACAATGCAATTTCAGTGGGAGTTAATCCCTTTTATCATGCAGGGAAACTGTAGCTAAAAGGATAAAGAGTAATTCATTATTTTTAATTGTTTGACATGCCATTAGTTACTTCTATATTATAGTGGTGCAGTAGCGCCACTATGGTTAGGGTTGAGTTGGGTGTTCAATGTTAAACCCTTAACTTTGCACACTAATATCTTTGGCATTGTTTGACAAAATCAGCTGTAATTTTGCAAGTGTTGTCTAGGTGGCAAGGTCTTGAGCTGAGGAAAGTTTGGTGTTGGCAGCTTGTGCGGTTTCTGAGATCTGCATATGTCATTTTCTGGCAGACCTATTTAATAGTTCACTAGAGACAGGCATAGTACGGCAGGACCGTAGAACAGCACATGTAGTGCCGCTCCACAAAAGCGGTCCCAAGGATGACCCAGGGAAATTACAGAGCAGTCAGCCTGACCTCCATTGTGGGCAAACTCATGGAGACCATACTAAAGGAAAGGTTAGTGGAATATCTAGAGGAGCATGGTCTCCAGGATGCGAGGCAGCATGGGTTCATGAGGGAAAGAGCGTGTCAAACAAATCTGATTGACTTCTTTGACTGTGTCACTAAGACAGTAAACAGGGGCCAAGCAGTAGACATCCTCAGTCTTGATTTCAGCAAGGCCTTTGACTCTGTGCCCCACAAAAGGTTGATCAGGAAGTTGGTAGATCTCAGGGTTGGGAAAAAGATTGCCAGATGGGTGGAAAACTGGCTGAAGGACAGAACCCAGAGGGTGGTAGTGGAGGGAGAGTTATCTGGCACAAGACAGGTAACCAGTGGAGCCCCACAGGGCTCAGTGCTGGGGCCGGTGTTGTTCAATGTCTTCAACAATGACATTGGACATGGCATTAAGGGCAAAATTTGCTTATTCGCAGATGACACCAAGCTCTGTGGGAGAGTGGACACAGCTGAAGGGATACAGGAACTACAGGAAGATCTGGAAAAGCTATGGAAGTTTTCCAGGATCTGGCAACATGGCTTCAATGCCAAGAAATACAAAGTTATGTATATTGCAGCCAAGAATCCTAGGACAGAGTACTGCCTGGGTGGAGTCCGAGTATCTACATCAAAAGAGGAGAAGGACCTGGGAGTGATGATCACTAGTGACCTGAAGCACTCCATGCAGTGCAAGAAAGCAGCAGTAAATGCAAGCAAGATGCTGGGATGCATATCTAGGTGGATCCGTAGTAGGAGAGAGGAGGTTATACTTCCCTTGTACAGGTCACTGGTAAGGCCGCATCTAGAGGATGGAGTTCAGTACTAGTGCCCACACCTCAAAAAGGACATTAACATTCTGGAGAGGGTCCAGAGGAGGGCTAGAAAGATGATAGCTGGTCAGCAGGGTAAGGCATATGAGGATTGAGGGCACTGAACATGTACTCCCTGGAAGGCAGGGGGAGGGACATGATTGGGACCTTCAGGTATTTGAAATGGATAAATAAGGTTGATAAAGAGAGTCTCTTTAAGCTGAATGGCAGCCATAACATGAGGGGGCACAGTCTTAAGCTGGAGAGTGGGAGGTTTAGGAGGGAGGTCAGGAAGCACTTCTTCACAGAGAGGGTGGTGGACACTTGGAATGCACTGCCAGGAGAGGTAATCTCATTGAAGACAGTGGGCAATTGTAAGAGAGATTGGGATAGGTATGGGAAGGGTAAGGGTCATGGGTAGGGAGGATGGGAGAAGTGGGGAGAGGGGGCAGGGACAGTAGCTTAAGCTGTGGACCCTGCAACACAAGCAGACCTGATAGACCAAATGGCCTTCTTCTGCTGGCTTCTTCTTGTGTTTGTATGTAAATGTCTATTTTTTTCTTTTTTTTTAATTAATACTTTATTAACTTTTAGAACAAGCAACAACAAACAAAAATCTCAAAATCTCAATTAACATACAATAACATAGAGGATAATGTATGGTCCTCTATTGGTCACCGGACTGTTAACTGTCAAGAGGTTGTCAGGGCGACCGTGTAAACCTCAAGAGTGAAGCTCGAGAGGTTTATGTGGCCGATGCAACCTCGGTGTTAACAGTGACCGGTTGCTGATAGAGGGATCATACATTATTTTTTATAGTGTATGGTCACACATAAAAAGGAACATGGCTGCTTACTTTTGAAATATAGTCACCGCCGCAGCTGTTCAGTCCTTAACTAACCGCTGCATTCTTCCATCGGTTCCCAGTGTAAAAAAAGGCACGCACATGCGCAGACCGATCACCGTTGTTAACCTATCAATGTGACATAGCATCGATAGGTTAACATTTCTACGTCACATCGATAGGTTAACAACCTTAGGAAATTATGATTTCCTAAGGTTAACAGCATTCTACCATACATTATATGAAGACATATAAACAAATTCCAACATAGATCACAAACTACAATATCTTAAAATAGAGATTATAAATAAACAGAAACCCACCCTCCTTATGACAAGCTAGTAACTACTGTATAAGGAGAAACATTAAATTAAGGACTTTAAAACTAATATACCTAGACTGAGAAAAACATTCCAGCTATGTAATTGTGAAATTCAACTCAGTTATATGTAAACAGTAAAAACAACCATTGAAAACCCCTAAGTAAAGAAGCTGCTGAAATAAAAAATAGTAAGTTGGGGAAGTGGAAGTTGAGGAAGGACGAAGATCCCAAAACACTAGTAGCCACTCGTACCCTGTCCTTTGTGACCCACAAGTACGAAATTACCTAAAATACAAAGAAGTAAGAGCTACAGGTAAATGTGTGTAGGAGGGATAATGAGCCTCCCCAGCAGCAAACAACCCCCAAAAAGAAGAAAGAAAGGTTGCCATACTTTATAAAAACACCATAGTTTACCCATTGCCAAAAATGACAACCTTTCGAAACCCGTCAATTTGAACATGCCATCAATCCACTCATCTGGAGACGGTATAACAGCAGAATGCCATCTATGTAACAAAGTACACCTAGCTTCAGTGATGGCAACTATGAACCATTCCTGATGAAACCTATTCCCCAGAGGAAGCCGCAAGGTATTACCTAAAACTAACAAGGAAGCGTCTTTCAGGATCTTTAGCCCTAAAACAGAATCCATATAAAAAAGTAATTGGTCCCACCATGATGATAACTTAGGACATTCCAGCAGGAGATGGAGTAAAGTACCCCTGGGCTGATTACTTCGCAAGCACTGAGACGTTGCTGTCAATCACATAGTATGCAGGAAGGCAGGAGTATGGTACCACAACAACAAAATCTTCAGTTGCATCAGTCTAGCTGCAGTATCTCTGCAAGCACCATAGGCATTAGCCAAGATTTGTTTCCACTCCGCCTCATCAAGAGAGTAACCAAGTATGTTTTCCCATCTGGACTGTATATGGGCTGTGCCAGGAGCATAATCCTCTAATAGGACTTGATAATTGTTTCCCAGCTTGGGGAGAGATAAACAATAACTGACTATAGACAACCTCCCAAAACAATTCTCCCCAGAACCAGGTACCTGAAGCTGCAACCCTAGCTTTGACAGCAAAAGATGCCAAAGTTGAAGATAACACCAAAAATGTGAGGAGGCAGTGAAGCTTCTTGTTGGAGAGCACTAAAGGATTTTAAATACCTGGAAATAGATGAAAAAAGATCTCCCAACCTCTGCAAACCCCCTTGAAGTCATGCAGACCAACACAGGGGTACTCCTCCTGGCTAGAGCAAAGAGGCCAGAGGTGCAATGGGATATCCCACTGGGAACCCAAAATCACCTTAACTAACTTCCACAACTGAATAGCATATTCTTGGGTAGGGAAAGGATGGAAGATAAACTTAGAATTGCAAAGCATTGTCTCGGGTGGAACATCACCTATCATATAGCCTGTTCCAAATCCACCCAACATGGAGGGGAAGACAGTTGTTCCGCATGAAGCCACAACCAAATAGAATGAAGACCAGACGCCAAATTGTAACCTTTAAACCAGAGTAAACAGAACCCACCCTTAGTATATGGAGCAAAAAGCCATACCACAGAGAGACACGGTCTACCACCCTCCCAGAAAAATTCTGAGATCATAGCCGTGAACTGCTTCCACACTGCATCTGGAATTTTAAGCAGAAGATAATGAATAGCATATTAAACTTTGGGAAGAACCATCATACGCAGAGCCTGAATTTTTCCACAAAGAGACAGACGAAGGTGCTGCCACCTGGATATATCCTCTTTAAGCTTATTAATCAAGGGGGTACAATTCAAGGAGGACCGTTCTCACAGGTTAGGAGAAATAAGAATACCCAAATACCTAATAGGGCAGGTGTCCCAATATAAACCCGGCGCAGGTAACGAAGACGCATCGCAAAGCGAATTCAGGGGAAGAAAATCCATTTTAGCCCAGTTATTCCATAAACCAGACAAGGAAGAAAAATTATCTAACAACTGAATGAGATGGGGCAAAGAAGATGCCGGATTCTTTAAAGTTAAAATGATATCGTCAGCAAATAACATAGTCTTATAAAGAGCCCAACTCACCTTGACCCCTTGAACATCAGGAGAGTCACATATCTTTTGCACTAGGGGCTCAACAGCAAGCAAAAATAGACCTGGTGAGAGGGGACAGCCCTTGTGCATCCCTCTGCCCATCGAAAACACAGGGGACACTCTCCCACAGGTAAGAACCCCTTCTTGTTGTGAAGAGTAAATAATTTCAATCCAACAAAAGAAACTAGGACCAAAACCAAATTTACTCAATAGTGCAAATAAATAAGGCCACTCAACAGTATCGAATGCCTTCTCCGTGTCTAGGGCTACCACAATGGTGGCCTCAGACACCAGAGTAGAAGCCCAAACTAAGTCAATTAAGCAACGAATATGATCTGTGCCATCCTGCCCCCCCACAAAGCCCAATTGTTCATAATGTATTAAATAAGGTAACACTTTGATCAGATGATTGGACAAAATCTTCGTCACAATTTTGTAATCAACATTAAGGAGCGAGATGGGGTGGTAACTAGAGCACTGAAAAGGGTTCTTGTCCTTCTTAACGAACACAGAAATCACCACATTATCCATAGATGAAGGGAGGTCTCAGACTTTCAGGCCTCCGCTAAAGTATCAACCAGCAGAGGGTTCACTAAGTCCCCCACCACTTTATAAAATTCAATGGGAAACCCATCAGGACCCAGAGTTTTACCCCCACTGTAATTATAGCTACGCAGTCTGGACCTCAGACCATATTCGACATCTAACGCCTGGCCGCTGTTAGGGCGTTAAACTAGAAAATGAGGGAGTCCAAAAACTCCTGGATGTCTACACGAGTGGAACCCTGTGGCCTCCTAGATGCATATAGCTGGGCGTAATAATCCCGGAAAGCAAGATTAATCCCTTCTGGATCAGAAATCAGGCAGTCTCCTCAACGAACTCCTGGAATTTTATGAGAGACATCCATTTTTTAAGCCAATAGGCACATGATGGGAGGTCACACAGGCTTATCCCCCAAATCAGGAGCAAGGGACTGGGAGAAGGTACTAGTGGGGAAGCTAGAAGGGGAGGGCAGGGGGAAGGAAGGAGGGGGATGGAATGTGGTCACCTTAAATGCTAGAAGCCTGGGGAATAAAATGAAAGAGTTACAGACCCTCATGATGGGGGTGGATATGGCAGCCATCATGGAAACTTGGGCCACCCAACACCATGACTGGGACCTGGCAGTACAAGGCTACAGGATATTCCACATGAATAGGATAAAAGGGAGAAGGGAGTGGTAATAAATGTGAGGGATGGACTGAAGTGTGTAAGGGAGGAGGGAGGGAAGGGCAACACGGAATCCTTATGGTTGCTAATCCAGGATTCCAAGAATAGGACTCTCCAGATGGGAGTAGTGTACAGGCCACCCTCCCAGATGGAGGATTTGGACAGGGAAATAGCAGAACAGATTAGGGGGACATGTGGGAAGGGGAGTGTGGTGATCGTAGGGGACTTCAACTTGCCAGGAGTAGATTGTGGTACCCCAGCCACAAGCAACAGACAGGAACAGGTATTGCTGGATGCTTTCCAGGACAGCTTCCTGGAACAGATGGTCAGTAAACCAACCAGGGGGGAGGGGGGAGCACCCTGGACCTTGTGCTGACTAATTGGGATTATGTGAGGGATCTGAGGGTGGATGAACCACTGGTTGGGAGCAATCACTGTTCAGTATGGTTCATGTTGAAGATGAGTAAAGAGGGAGTAGTATCCAACATAAAGGTACTGGACTTCAGGAGGGCTAACTTTACGAGGCTGGGGGCAGTAGTAAAAAGGTACCTGGCCAGAATTCTGCCCAGTCTGGACACTAACCAGAGATGGAAGCTCATAAAGATGGAGTTAGTAGAGGCTACCAAGTCCTGCATCAGGCTCAGAGTAAGAAGTCTAGGGCAAAAAGGCCAAGCTGGATGAGCAGGGATATTATGGAACAGGTAAGGAGGAAAAGGAAGGCCTTTAGGAGATATAAGAAAACAGGAAGGGGGAGGACAGGGAGGAGTACCTGAAAGTAGCAAGGGCGGTGACAAGGGCAGCAAGAGCAGCAAAGGCAGCAAAAGAGTTACGGCTGGTGCAAGGCATTAAAGAGGGACAGAAGAACTTCTTCAAATACATCAGGAAGAAAAGGAGCTGCAAGGATCAGATAGTGAGGATTAGGATGGAAGGGGATAGGTGGAAGGGGGGAGAAAAGGCAGAAGCACTTAATGAATACTTCTGTTCAGCGTTAACTAAGGAGAAGGGGGGAGATACCCAAGGGGCGAAGGGCAGGAACAGGAGGGGGAGTAGTGACCGATGGGCTAATCACATAGAGTAGTGTGCTGGAGGGATTAAGGGTGCTGAGGGTGGACAAGGCACCAGGGTCAGATGGCATCCACCCCAGGGTACTGAAAGAACTGCCAGAGGTCCTTGCAGTCCCCTTGTCGGACCTGTTCAGTGCCTTATTGGACACGGGGATTGTACCTCAGGATTGTAGGATGGCTCATGTGGTGCCCCTCCATAAGAGTGGCCCCAAGGATGAACCAGGAAACTATAGGCCTGTGAGCATCACATCCATCATGGGGAAGCTGATGGAGACAATTCTAAAGGAGAGGTTGGTGGCTCTTCTGGAGACCAATGGGTTGCAGGACAGCAGTCAACATGGCTTTGTCACTGGCAGATCCTGTCAGACCAACCTGACAGAATACTATGATTGGTTAACTAGACAGCTGGACAGGGGCCATGCAGTGGATGTCCTGTATCCGGACTTCAGCAAGGCATTCGACTCAGTGCCACATGGGAGACTAGGAAGTAAACTGGAAGGCACAGGGCAGGTGCCAAGTTGGTGGGATGGGTAAGGAACTGGCTGAGTGGAAGGCAACAGAGGATGGTGGTGGGTGGGGAGCTCTCATCCCCAAAGGAAGTGACCGGCGGTGTTCCACAGGTTTCTGTGCTGGGAATGGTGCTATTTGGGATATTTATTGCTGACATCTCAGTAAGCATCAATAGTAAGATCAGTCTGTTTGCTGATGACACCAAGATGGGAGCAGTGGTAGATGACCAAGAGGGATGGCAGGGGTTGCAGGAGGATCTGAAAAAACTGGAGACCTGGTCAGACACCTGGTAACTTGGGTTCAATGCCAAAAAGTGCAAGGTGATGCATTTTGGGGCAAAGATCCCAAAAAAGGAGCTACCAGCTGGGTGGGGTACAGCTTGCCATAACTGAGGAAGAAAAGGATCTAGGGGTAAACATTATGGGTTCAATGAACAACTCAGCTCAAAGTAGGAAAGTGGCCACAAAGGCCAATAAGATTCTGGATTGTATAGCCAGGGGTATAACTTCAAGAACGGGGGAGGTTATTCTGCCATTGTATAAGTTGCCGATAAGACCGCACCTGGAATACTGTATGCAGTACTGGCGACCGTACCTGAAGAAAGACATTAAGATACTGGAGGGACAGCCCGGTGGTGCTGAGGGTTGAGACGCTGGACGCCACACCTCGCGTCACGCTGGTGACCCGGGTTCGGGAACGAGCCCAGGCTGCTGGGCGTTGGCAGGAGGGGGAGAGATTGAGCGTCCATATGACTGCTCTCTCTTCCCAGGTAGGGCTGGGGAGAAGCGACCGCTCCAGGAGCGGCCTCAGGTGGTGATCGGAGGTGCCCAGTGTGGCGAAGTAGTGGACACATAGGGTGGAGTTGCGGCATAGTGTTGCCTTGTTAGCCGTGTTCTTGGGGGAAAAGACCTGCACATTAAAAGAGAAAAAAATCACTCCTGGGGATAGATGAAGGCACCTCGGCCTCCTAAGCCCACACTCCCAATTCCAGACTGCCTCCTCTCAAGCCAGGCTTCTTGTGTGCCCAGCGCCTTGACCTTGGAATACAGCGCCCTGGACGGATAGGACAACCCTACCTCCAGAGGGTATAGACCCGGAGGTGGTGCTGGGGATGCATGGGAAGGGGGAGGGAGTAGTAGCTACATAGGGAAGTAGCAGCTGGGAAATCCCTGAGGTTGCCAGAAGGAGTTCCCTGGGCAAGTGGTGATAAATAAAGTCAAAAAAAAAAAAAAAAGATGCTGGAGGGGTTGCAATGCAGGGCAACAAAGATGATCCGGGGTCTGGGGGATTTACCTTATGAGAGCAGACTGAGGGAACAGAACATGTACTCGCTGGAGGAGAGGAGGGACAGGGGAGATATTGTATGATTTAAACCTTGAAGTACTTGACCGGCATAAACAGGACTGGGAAAGAGGGGCTTTTCAAGGTGAGGGAAGGGAGGGATATTTGAGGCCACACTATAAGGTTGGAGGTGGGTAGGTTCAGGATGGAGATGAGAATAAACTTCTTTTATGGAGAGGGTTGTGGCTGAGAGGAATGCTTTGCTGACGGAAGTGGTATCCAGCAGGACAGTGAGCTGCTTCAAAAGAGGCTGGGACAGGGGGGAGGGTTAAGGATGGGGGCAGGGAGGGAGGGGCAGCTGCTGAGTATGGGGCTAGCTGCAAAATTGAGCAGACTTGATAACCCTTTGGGACTTTATCTGCTGGCAAATTTTGTATGTTCGTAACAAACGACCAGCACATTCTCCCCCCTCCCAGTAGGTCTGCCTGGCCCTCTAGAGTGCAAACTCCTCCTGCTGAGTATTTAAAGAGTTAATTTGAAATCTAAGGTTACAAATCCGATAAATCAGAGAATGATCTGCCTGCCATTCCTTATCTTGATGTTTCAGGACCAATAGCTGCTGCTCCAATGTGTGTAGTGCAGCGTGCCGGGCCTTCTTATGAGCTGACATACAAGAGATAATTTTACCCTGGATAAATGCCTTAAGGCTTTTCCAAACACACAGTGATGCAACTTCCCACATGTAGTTACAGAATAGGCACTCCTGAACCTCCCCACAGAGCCAATCCCGAAACTGAGAGTCATTCGAGAAAACTACATTGCAATGCCACCTTTCGTCCCTAGGTCCTACTCACTCCTGGAAGACAGAAAAATGTAATAGGGGAGTGGTCCGTAATAACAACTGGTTCAATAGTTGTCACTGTGGTACCCTTGATTAATTAGGGCGAGACCACAATTAAATAAATTCTACTATAAGTTTGATGGAGAAAAATATGTACAATCTCTAGCGGTGGGGTTAGCGAGCTGCCAAACACCATGAAGCCCATGATCATCCCGGTGCCTCTGCAGTGCCTTAGGGCCAGGAGTATCAAGCCTGGCTGAGATACCACTATGATCACAGAGAGAGTCCACAACTTCGTTCATATCCTCACCTATAATAATCTATATACCATGGCCTTATCATGAAGAAGCTGAGAGAGCCAATGAAAAAAGGATGGGCTGTCAGCATTAGGGCCATAAAATTACACTGAAGTGTAGTCAGACCCATCTAGAGTACCCACTACAAGGACACGACACCCCTGAGGGTCCTGCGCCATCATCTGAGGGACCCAATTAAGCTTCCTTGGTCAGTAAAATTATGACCCCCCACTTCTTTGATGTATAGAAAGTTGCAAACAACTAGCCCTTCCACCCCGAGGTACACCTCTCTGCTTCCTCCCTAAGTAAGTAGATTTCCTGTAGAAAAATGATTTATCCCCCAAGTTTTTTAATGTGAGTTAGTACCCGTCTACGTTTAATAGGCCCATTCATCCCTCACACACTCCAAGAAAGAATTCTATACATCATGACGTCCAAAAGATAAATCACCCAACCCAACATCCAAACCCCTTCCAACTCCCCAGCAGCAGCATAACACAAATAACACCATCCAGTCACTCACTGTATTAAGTGAAAACACATAAAAAATAACCACCATAACATGAACAACAAGCAGAAACTGCAAAAACTGTATAGGAGAAATAGCCAGTAAGATAAATCGCGTAGTATAAATGTGGGTATGCGCTGGGGCTACTGCACCCATCCCAAATCAAAATAAACCATGAGAGGAAAAAAACCTCCCCCCAACAGCTCTAACAGCCTGACAGCTGGAGCTACGAGCCCTCACCAGTAAAACAGAGTAGAACCCCTATGATACAGAACGAAACCAACTACATCAATTACCATCCAAAGACCAACAACAATTATATAATAGTCCTACTACAACTTAGCGGTAATCTCAACACAATCAGTATCCCCCTAGCAATTCCTGATGGCACTTGGTGCATGGCAGTTGAAAGAGAAACAATAAAGAGTCCATAGGGAGTTGAAATACTAAATAATTAATTCAAATGAAAACCCTGAGGTTCAGAGATCTTGAGCAATACGCTCCCATCAACATCTAGTCCTCCAGAGTAAGGGGGGTAGAAAAGAAAAACCTTTACAACTAAGAAATCATATCACACCCAGATGAACAGCCCAATAAAAATTAAGGGAAGGGAAAACAAAGTATTCAAATGACTGCCATGATAAGGGAGAAAAAAGCCACAGGATCATTTAGCTAGCACACAGCATAATACATAGGGGAAAAAAAACTTCCTAAGTATCTCAATTAAGACCATAGCAGCTGTTCCAAAAAATGGAGAAAAAATGCCTCTCACCACTGTTCTAAAGAAGAGAACATTCAGTCTATGGAATCTTCCTCTCAGACCAAGGATTCAGATGATGATCTATTAGAAGTCTTCTTCCCTGAAGCAGACTGGGATACTGAGGTAAGCATGACCCATTGTGGTTTGGGAAGCAAGGAAGATGAAGTACCAGGCAAAACAGACGCATCCTGGTCCAACCTGGATATTCCCTGAAAAAACTGTCAGGCCTCCAAGGGCAAGGTAAAGGATTCAATGGTGTTGTTCAAGAAGACTCTTAGAGTAGCTGATGGAGCCAGAAAACATTGCACCCACCTCTACTTAGCTAAGTTACAGGCCGAGTCGAACACCTTCCTCTGGTCTATGACCCGTTTAGGTAAATCAGGACGAAAAGTGAGGCAGGCCCCCTGCCATCTAATTTCTTAAAGTGTCCAGGCCCCTGCAATATGCGCTCCTGATCCCGAAAGCGCAATAGCTTGAAGACCATGGGGTGAGGGACAGCAGTAGTATCAGCTGGGGCGGCCCACAAGAACCCAATGGGCATGTTGCACTTCGATAACAGGTTCCTTTGACCAATTAAACCAACAAAGGAGCATATCCTGAATGAACCGAAGCATATCGCTCCCCTCCATTCCAGCTGGCAACCCAAACAAATGAACGTCGCTCCTTCAATTGCGGATCTCTTGATCATCAGATCCCTCGCAAAGCTGCTGCAACTCCCACTCTACTAGTCCCAGGTGCTCAGCTGGATGGGCCAAATCCTCTAGCTGCCCAACCCGGGTCTCTGCCTGCTTGACCTGATGGCCTAAAGCCTTCACCAAAATCCGAACAGCTGTTAGGGTGACAGATTATTGATATTGGAGTGAATAATCCCCATAAAGGCTTTGATCTTGTTAAGTTCTCTCACCACAAGGCTCGTCTCTGATTCGCACTCCACCCGGGCTTCAGCCAGACTGCTAGGCTCCTCAACAGGCACTGGAGGAGATGCCAAACGTTTGTATTTCTTCTCTGCTAAAGCCACCATTTTTTCAGTCTCCAGCATCCCAACAGAATCAGAAAGTGGTGGCCAAGGAATAATAACCTGGACAGCCAACTTGAAAGGGGAAAAATAATAAAACACACCGTATGGCACTGAGCTATAGAGGCTTTTGCTGTATTTAGCTAAGCTGCATCACATGACCCCCCCCTCAATTTTTTTCCTATACTTAACATGGGTTTTTGTTTGCTCTCACCTACAACCTACATGGGAATGGAATTTTTTCCCCAAACATGCAGGCCGCATGTGTCATGTCCTAAGGTAGTGCCTTTGAAAGGTCTAATGAAAAAATACTAAAACGGTTCCAGAGTTATGAGGCTTTAAAGTTTTATGCTTTCCCATTCTGAGAACACACAGTAGGTTCTTTGAGATAATGTTCTGGTGTGAAATGAAAAATTCTATGTCGCAGGAATCTTTTTTGGTTTCTCAACATTTACTTCTCACAGCACAAAGCATTTTTTTTGTGCTGTGAGACCGTCGTCTTATTGCTTTACTCCTCAAACTAAAAAACAAAGAAAATACATAAAAATGCTGTCATTTAAAAACAAACATCAGAACCTAGCTAAACAAGCTCAGTTTAGCTAGATTCTGATGTGTTTTTTTTGAAATAAGGGCCAAGAATACCTTTTCTGGGCACCCAAAATCCCAGGTGCCCAGCTTAGCGGAAGGAGCTGTTCACCCACATTCTCTGTATGAGAACAGTGAGACTTTCTTGACTTCTGCAGCTGCAACTGGAACTCATGCAGTAGTCTGCAGTGAGAGCAGTGAGCCGCAATTTCCCCAGTGCTTCAGTGGACATTTAGACCAGTATACTATAAATGGTACATGTGTTTATAAGACAAATCATAAAATGAGTATCTTTGAAAATTTGGGGTCAAAATTGAAAAAAGAATATATGTTGTTAAACTTTGTATGTAGTGCCACTTTTTACCCCAGTGGGCATGCTTTGTGATCCCATGCTGGTGAGCTCAGTGAGCCAGCTAGATGGGGTAAGGGTGGGGAGATGGTGCTGTTATGCAACACTCCCCCCAGCCAGAGAATGAAAGGTGCAGGGTTGTACGCGTGGGCCTGGGTACCATATAGTGAAGACAACTATCCTCTTGGCATAGGGCCCTGCACCTCTCCTCCCTTGGGTGGCAGAGGGCCCTGTGCATTGACTGACAGATGCACTCTTTGCCCTGTGCATCTATAGCTGTAGCCAAATAGAAGTGCAGGGTTGTACCACAGGGCCCTGCACGTCAACAGCCCACCAGACAGTCTCATGAATTCTTCACATCTGTCATTGCACCAAACTATAGGGCTCACAATTTGCAGGCCCTTCACTTCTGAAGGTGGATGGCGTCTTCTCTTCACGCAGGGCATTGGCATCTGTTCAGGACCTGCATGAATGAGGATACAATGCCACTATCTCAAAAAGAAAGGAAAGTATTTGCAAAAAATGTAATTATTGCAACAGTTAGGGTAACTTAATGCCACAAAAGTAGGGAAATATGGCATTAGGGATTCCAACTTAATGCCCTCTCCCCCAAGCAGCAAAAGGAAAAAAATATTAGGGTTTTGGGTCTCCTGAGTCTTGGAGAATCAGTGGTGGGGTCTTCCTTGGGGGTTGTCAAGTGCCCACCCCATTCCATTAGCACACAATGTCACACATGATCTTCTTTCTTTATTCAGGGCCCAGAGGGCCCTACATGAATAAAGGTACAACAAATTGTGCTGGTAACCTGTGGCGAGACATACTTATCTACCTTTGAAGCGTGCATCATTATGAGGTAGTGGCTTGGAGCTTTACCTTGTGCTTCAGATTGGAGGGTTGAGGCTGGTAGGGAGGGGTGAGTGTTAGGGTTGACAACCCCCAAAGAAGACCCCACCACTGATTCGTCAAGACTCCAGAGATCCAAAGCCCTAATATTTTTTCCTTTTGCTGCTTGGGGGTGGGGCATTAGGGGTGGAAACCTAATGCCAGATTTCCCTGCTTTTGTGGTTTTAAATTACCCTAATTGTTGCAAGTGTTTTGCAAAGAAGATGTACAATATATATATATATGTATTTCAAGTGTTTTAATATTTTATAAAACAAGTAAGTTTTTTCAATACTCTGCATTAGTTAGGATGTTTATTTTTACTTTTTACAAATTTTTTTGTTTTTTTCAGTTCCCAGGAATGTAGATCCCGCCTGAGGGAATTGACCACATTTTGTATAAAAAAATATTTATTGCTTTCATTTTTTAATAATATAATAGTGGTATTAGGTGTTATTTGTTGTAATAAGTTTGATTTTACTGAATTTCGACTGAGGAACCAAATAAACATAATTTACATGCCCTATCAGTATTTGGCATGACTGATGGGTCTCAAAATAAAACCGCATCCAATGGTTTTAAAAACTGTTCTTTTGTGCTGTCAGCATTTGGCAAAGCCAGACTGCCACAAGCTTTGCTTAAGCTGCCTGGTGCCAGATTGCGATTTCACAAATTGTGTACTTTGCCAAACGTTTTGCCCTAAAACCTGAAAGAAAAGGGTTTTAAACAGAGAAGAATTTATGACTTCTCAGTCTGCCTCACTGTCACCAAAGTACATAATATGCTAAGAGGGACTCCATATGATGGTGAAGAGCATACGTCTGAGAGTTATTCTCCTCCTTAGCAGCAGCCCTTGTCAAAGGGGGCTGACAGGAAAGATAAAGCTGCTCGGATATCATAAAGGCATGGGAAAGATGGCAAGGACAGCAGAATGTCCAAGAGGGGAACCCTGACTATGGTGATGGCAAAAAAAAACAACCTCTGAGCAGGTGCTTGAACCAGTGCTTACCAGGAAACAACTGAAAGAAAAACACCACTCCTCCTGTAGAGGAAAAGGAGTGGGTGGTGGATCAAAGACAAATACACATGACAGAGGACATGTCAAAGATGTGGAAATTTTTCCATGCTTTCCAGACCATGGGAAATATATTCATTGTGCCCGCCACCCAACCCCCAGGCTCTGGCTCCAGAACAGCAACCTGTGTGGGAGGGGGAAATGTATTATGAAGAGGAGGAGGGCAAACTTATAGAACCTGATGGTTCTCCTGAACATGAGTCTGGTTCCCCTCCTAGAGTTACTGAGGACTATATCTCTTACTCCTCCTTCATTAAATAAATGGTTGATACCCTCAACACCCCCTATCATAAACCGCAGGTGGATGAAGAGAAAGTGGAATTCATGGACTTGATGGGACCAGCTTCTACAAGGAGGCTACTGGTCCCCATACACAAGTTCGTTAACAAAGCCATTCCAAAAATCATGTCAGCACCAAACCATTGATAAAAATAACAAATAAAAAGTATCAGGTGAATAGGCAGGGGGTAGAATACCCGTATACCCATCCTGATTGTGAAGGTATGGTACAGGCTACTGCCTGTGAGAAGGCAAAGGTGCCCTTCTCTGCACAGCCCCCTGAAAAGGATTCTAGAAAGATAGACACAATGGCCAAAATGTATATATACACAACAGCTTCCCCACCCTGAACACAGGCAGGTTATTTTGGCCTACACAGTTCAGTACAAGAAAGTACTATGGAATCCACTGCTGGTACTGAGTGACAAAGTGGATGGTGAGGAGACACGGGACCAGGCAGCAACAGCAAAGCCTGCCCTGGATGCCACAAAATACCAGTTCCACATGACTGTAGATACTAATGACTCAGCATCAAGAGTCTTGGCACATGCAATGTTTCCAAGGAGGTTTGCCTGACTAAGGGCCACAATCCTTAACCAGGACATCCTGGCAAAGGCCACTGACTTCCCCTTTAAAGAGCTAGTGTACTGCCTGAAACTAATCTTAGATTTTAAAAGCAGCCAACCATTACCTTTTCTATCTGAGGTACATTTTATTTTCCCTTTATTTAAATAGAAGACTGTTTACCTGATGTTAGTAGGTGTGATGTGTAGAACAGCACTTTGCCTGGCAGCGATGTATCTAGCTCTGTTGCCTCCACTGCTTCCTCAGCATTGTGACCTTACTGACTGTGACATCACTACTGCTTAGAAACAGCCACTCAGTGGCTGCCAGGTGAGTCACTTGTGATGTCACTGTCAGTGAGATCACAATGCTGATGATGTAGTGGGGGGATATAGATATGTTAGCTGCCAGGCTAAGAGCTACTCCACATATTCAGCACAATATTATCACATAGAAGACTTTCTAATGAGCAAAAGGAAAAAGAAAAATACTTCAGAAATAAAAGGTTACAATTTACTACGTCTTTAACATTTGTATTATTTTCCCATCTGCCTGTTTTGGCTCCACTAGCTCTTTAAAGGAAATTCTTCATTTGGTGACATGACAGAGGCTTATTTGAAAAAAGTGGATTAATACAGAACCATTTTTAAGAATTCTTTTGAAAAGGAAAAAGCCTCCTCTTCCTACAAGCCTTATGGAAGGGGAGACAGGGCAGAGGCTACTACCCAGACCCTACACTGGCTATGAGCGCCAAACTCAGAGAGGGTATTATAGCGGTAAAGGCAGAAGGGGAACAAGGTGTGCTGCAGCACCAGCCCCTAAGTCACAGCCAAAACAAAACCACTGATAATTGTGTCCAGGTCGCCAGTTAGCCATTGCGGGGAGGGGGGTACTGACCCACTATTTCAATGAATGGGAATAAAAATAACCACAGGCAAGTGGGTCCTGGAAATGGTGGGTATGGAGTTGTCTCTGCAATTCCAGAGGTTTCCAAAGCTGCAGAAACCAACAAAACTTTCCAGCTCATTCAACAATGGAGAGAATTCTGTTAGAGCTGAAAGTAAAGAAATTACTGCAAGCAGGACAGTGGAAAATGTCCCTGCATCACAATGGAACAAGGGCCTCCTTTCAAGATACTTCCTAACCCACAAGAATTGAGGACTGACAACCCATTCTGTATTTAATGTACATGAACAGGCACATCATGAAAGAAAAGTACAGGATGGTAACACTGGGCATGGTGATTCGTCTCTGCAATCAGGAGACTGGTTGGAGTCCCTGGATCTGAAGGATACCTACTTTCACTTCCCAGTCAGATGAAGACACAAAGTATCTCAGGTTCAGGCTTGGAAACTGCCAGTATCAGTTCACAACTCTACCCTTTGCTCTCACCCCAGCACTAAGGGTGTTCATAAAGTGCTTAGTTTTGGTTCCATGTGATAACAGCGAACAAATTAAAGTGATGTGAACAACTGCGACCACAAATCCATGAAAAACAAAACGGCGATCAACAGAATAGTGCATGCAACAAACACCAACCAGCATTCACTGTCTCTGTGGGGGGCAATTTCTAATTTCTGTCTATGCAGGTGGCTACCCCCCCCATGGCCCCACACACCCCCAATTATTAAACAATCAACTTCAGGGGGAAGTTTGATAATGGGGAAAGAAAATAAAATCCCACAGCCTGTATCGAACTTGGGGCTGCCACACATACAGGCAGCGCTCCTACCCTCTAAGACACACTGCCAGCTTGATTTTGCCCTTACAATTTACTGTCTACATACATCAATACCTCAGTCCCTACCTTGCTAATCCCTTTTACAACATCGCTAACATCCACTATCGACATTTAATCCATGTCGCTCAATTTTGACTCGCTATTTACTGCTCACTCATATTGACTCACTTACATTAACTCGCTGTTATCAATGGATACCCTTAGCTTTAGTTGCAGCCCACCTAAGAAAACAAGGTGTTATGATTTTTCCTTACCTGGATAACAGGTTAACCTCAGGAAAAACAAAACAGGAGGCAGTGTGCTCCATCCAACTGGTAAGAAGCACCTTGGAAAACCTTGGGTTCCTGATAAATCAGCAAACGTCTCAGACAGAACCAGTACAGGTCCTGGACTTCACTGGAGCAGAACTGGATACTCTACATGGAAAGCCCTTCTCACACAGGACATGAAAAGGAATCTTATTGCCAGTGCAGAATCCTTTATCCCAGGATGCCCAAGAATACCAAGGAATTTCCTGCAATTACTAGGCCACATGGCTTCAGCTATAGCTCTGGTACCATGAACTCATTGAAAGATGAGGGCTGTACAGTGGCACCTATGAGACTACTAGTCCCAAAGGTCAGACCCATTATTTTAACTAATGTCAGTCATAAAGAACTTTGTGGAAGTGCTGGTATGGTGGATAGAGGACAGCAACCTCAGACAGGGCATTCCCTTCCTCCTTCAGTCACCCACCAAGCTTCTCATTATAGATGTTTCACTGCTAGGGTGGGTGATCATTTAGAGGGTCTCAACAAACAATAGAAACACTCTGGATACAGAAGTTGATACCAGCCCATTTACAGAAGAAAGGGTTCTGAAAGAACTTTTAAAACTGAAGGTGGACAAAGCAATGGGGCCTGATGGGATTCATCCCAGAATTCTAAAAGAACTAAGGGTAGAACTAGTGACACCACTGACTACCCTTTTTAACAAATGGGAGGATGGGGTAGTACCCAAGGACTGGAGGAGGGCAGATGTGATTCCTCTTCACAAAAGTGGGAGCAAGGCAGAAGCAGAAAACTACAGACCTGTTAGTTTAACCTCAGTGATAGGGAAAATGATGGAATCACTTCTGAAGGAAAGAATTGTCGAGTATCTAGAGGCCAGAAGGGCACAGGACCCTAGGCAGCATGGATTCACAGCGGGAAGGTCATGCCAGACGAATCTGATAGATTTCTTTGACTGGGTGACCAAAGTAGTAGTTCAGGAGGGCTGTGGACATGGCATACCTAGACTTTAAGGCATTTGACACAGTCCCACACAAAAGATTAATATACAAGTTAGCCAGCCTGGGAGTGGGTCCCAAGATGACAGCCTGGGTAAAGAATTGGCTGGAGAACAGGACACAGAGGTAATAGTAAATGGAGTCCACTCAGAAGAAGGAGGGTTACTAGTGGGGTACCGCAGGGTTCAGTATTAGGACGGTCCTCTTCAATGTTTTTATAGCGACATTGCAGAAGGACTGAAGGAAAAGTATGTCTCTTTGCAGATGACACAAGATCTGCAACAGAGTTGATGCACAGGATGGGGTGGAAAGGATGAGAAGGGACTTGGCAAGGTTAGAGGAATGGTCAAATGTATGGCAACTTAGATTCAATGCTAAGAAGTGCAAGGTAATGCACCTGGGAAACAAACCAGGGAAGAGTACACAATGGGGTGAGATACTAACAACAACAAAATGGAAAGGGACCTGGGGTAGTCATATCAGATGACCTAAAGGTGGGCAAGCAACGTGAGAGGGCAGCAAGGAGGGCTGGGAGATTCTGGGATGCATAGGGAGGCATCACCAGTAGAAAACAGGAAGTTATTATCCTCTGTACAGACAGCTGGTGAGACCCCATCTGAGTACTGTGTGCAGTTCTGGAGACCCAATCTCCTAAAGACATAGACAGGATGGAAGCTGTCCAGAGAAGGGCAACTAAAATGGTGCAGGGTCTGCACGGAAGACATGAAGAGAGACGAAAGGAGCTTAATATGTATAGCCTCGAGGAAAGGAGGGAGAGGGGACATGATAGAAACATTCAAGTACCTCAAGGAATCAACAAAGTCCAAGAGGGTAACATCTTTCAAAAAAGATGTGCAAGAACAAGAGGGCACAATTTGAAGATGGGGGCAGCTCAGAGGTAATTTAAGGAAGTATTTTTTCACAGAGAGGGTTGTGGATGCATGGGACGGCCTTCCGGAGGAGGTTGTGGAGTCAAAATCAGTGGAGGAATTCAAGCATGCATGGGACAGTCATAAGGCAATTCTAGGGGGTGGGGGTAGGAAGAAGTAGGCTGCTGGTTAACTAGGATCTGCAGCTTATCCAGTAGGTAGGGAAATGGGCAGACTGGGTGGGCCAAGCGGTCCTTATCTGCCGTCAAATTCTATGTTTCTATGTTAAGTGGCAGCTGGAGCCCTCAAGAGATGAAGGAGTACATAAACTTCCTGGAGCTCAGAGTAGATCTGCTAGCAATGCAGTCTTTTTCCTCTCAGTTACAGGGTCAGTCAGTCCAGATACAGACAGACAACACCACAACCATGTACTACATAAACAAACAGGGAGGAATAAGATTGTCAAAACAGTGCACAGAATCGATGAGGAGCTGGTACCTACCTTACTCCCTGGACATAAAAATCTCTGTAGTACATCTGCCAGCCAAAGACATGGGCCGGCAGGCTCCTTAAGCAGAATCAGCCAAAGAACCCATGGAAGGGCTTTGAACCAGCAGGTGCAGCCTTCAATTTTCAGAAGGTGTGGTACCTCAGAAATAGACTTATGTGCCTCTTGGGACAACAATGGGCTCCTAACGTTCTGTTGCAGGCCCCCAGTCAGGAGCACAGTCCCAGAGGATGCCTTAGCCCTGACTTGAACAGCAAGGTTTCTGTATGTCATTCTGCCATTTCTCCTCATACAGAGGGTACCCATGAAGCTCAGAAAAGAACCAGCTACAATAATTCTGGTAGTTCCACACTGGACCAGGCAGGCAGGCATGGTACTCAATGCTGCTGACCCTGCAGGGTACCAATCAACCTGCCACTGAAATACAACTTGCTGACTCTGTCTCAAAACAGAACAGTCTTTCCAGATCTCAGAACATCATGCCTGAGGGCACAGTTCTTCAAGTGTTAGAGTTTTCTGGTTTGAATCCATCACAGGAGGGTTTGAGAGTCTTAAAGTTTCCTAGAAATCCAACCACAAGAAAAGGATACTCTTTGAAGTAGAAGAGATTTTCATACTAGTGTTCCCCCAGACAGAGAACCCTAATGCAGGCAGGGCTTTCCACAGTCCTGGACTATATGGTGCACCTACAGTTCCTATAAAAAACAGCATATGTACAGTACACAGTATACAAGTCTCAAAATGTAACCACATGTTGTCTTACTAAAATGTGACACTTCAGGGGCTGAGTCACAGTGGTGGAGCTTGGGAGGGAAGCAGACCCATCTCAGGCAAGTATCTGTTGATTTTCACTGATTTTAATGCTATAATTGTTTCTTTTGCAGCTTCTGGTTGTTTTCAGTTGGTACCGGGGGGCTTTCTGACTTGAGTTGGAAAGGTACCTGTTTAAGGGATTTTGCTGGTGCAGCTGAGTGTCTCAGTGAGGATTTGCTGGGGTATCTGATTGTCTGTCTCTAGTACTCAGGGGTACCCAATCCCCCACCCATCCCTAGCACATCACTTCCTTTATACTGATAGCCTGTGGCATCATACGGTACCGGATGTCTACACACACACACACTGTTAGCTGGACTGGACTGTATGTGTTTGTGAGACTTGGGAACACTATTGGTGGGTTTGTAATTGTGTTCGTAAACAAATGCAGTCAGTATAAAGAGACTGTATTTCACTGTCCTGTACAGGTAGTGTGAACCATGGGTAGGATTGTGGAGTGCAATGGTTGTGGGGCAGCAGTGTGGATGAACATACTGTGGAGGCTGGGAGGGGAGGTTCAGTGGCTTGGCAGGGAACTGGGGAGGTTGGGGGGGGTTGCATTGGTAGAAGGGCTGACATCTGAGAATATCAGTGGGGCACCACAGAGAAGGAACAGTGGGTCAAGGGAGGGGTTAGGGGAGAGGGCAAACTAGACAGGAAGCCAGCTGATGAAGGGTGGACTCCAGTAGGGCCTAGCAAAACAGGAGCAGCAGTAGGCAGGAGGGAGGAGAAAACACATAGTAATACAAAGAGGGTAGGGAACATGTTTGCTGTACTAGCGAGACTTGGGGAAGAGGAGGACGCAGGAGGAGATTGTACAAAGGATAGTACTCACGAAGAGGAGGGAGTAAGGGGCATTACTAGTGGAGAGGTTGAACACGGCATGGTGGGGGGGAGATAATACTCGGAGAGGTGAGGAGAAGGAGGTTGGCAGTCAAACAGAAAGAGAGGAGGAGGGTCTCAATTGAGGAGGGCGGGAAGACACTGGGGCAAATGGTAATTGCACTGTCTTGAGTGGCCCCGGGAATGAAAACCTGGGTATGGGGGTGGTGACAGGCACAAGGAAAGAGGAGGGGGGTGTACTTGTGTGTTGGGGGACTCCATACTCAAGGGGATCAGATGGGGCAGCAAGGGGGAGAGGCACAGTCAGATATGGGTGGAGTCCATACCGGGATTAAATGCAGACAAGGCAGGACAGGCAATCTTAAGGTGTGCAAGGAGGGGTAGGAAGAAACCGCACATTATGGTACATGTGGGGACAAACAACCTAGCGGGCAAAACAGTGGGGGTAACAAGGGACAGGTCTGAGGAAGTGGGAAGGTTGCACAAGGAGAATGGGGAGTCTGTGGCCTTCTCGGAGGTGTTCCCAGTACCATGCACTAGCACAGTGAGAAAGGAGAGGATTGGTGAGTTGAATGCATGGTTGGTAGAATGGTATTGAAGTAAGGGGTACGAGGTTGTGGGCGGCTGAGGCAATACCTGGGATAATAACAATCTGTTTACAAGGGATAGGCTGTTCCTCAGCGGGGGTGGGAAGGAAGTATTAAAGCAAAGACTGGGGCGGTATATTGTGACAAAGGCGGATTTAAACTAGTTGGGGGGGTGGCAAGTGGACAGCAGGTAGGCAGGGATCTGATATAGTGGAGTCACAGGCTACCCCCCAGAACAGCAGGGAAGGATCCGGGGTGGCTGAAAAGGGAGGTAGTAGAGGGGAGGAGAGGGAGGAAAATGAAGAGAAGAGGCAGGATGGACGGTGGTCATGATGAATGCAAGAAGCTTAGCCAACAAATCAGCTGAGCTACAGGCACTCTTGGCAGTGCGGAGGGCGGATATTGCAGTTGTCATGGAAACGTGGGCAACCAAGCACCGGGACTGGGATCTGGCAATCCCAGGGTACAAATTACACAGGAAGAACTGTGAGGAGGGGAGAGGGGTGGCAGTCTATGTGAGGGACGGGATCAAATGCACAAGAGATGAGGGGGAGGAAAGGAGAACAGAGGCAATCTGGCTGCAGCTCCTAAACTCAATGGGTAGGAAACTGAAGTTTGGGGTGGAATACTGGCCACCATCCCAGTCTGAAGAGCTTGACAGGGAATTAGCAGGACAAATCAGAAAGGTATGTAGAAATGGGAAAGTGGTCATCATGGGGGATTTCAACTTGCCGGGGGTTGACTGAAGCATTCCAGTCACCTCCAGTGCTAGGGAGCAAGTGCTCCTGGATGCAATCCAGGAGGGTCTCCTGCCGCAGTTGGTCAGTGGACCTACAAGGCTAAAGAACACTTCAGATCTAGTGTTGTCAAATGGGGAGGCAGTAAGGGAAATAAGGGTGGAGGACCCACTAGCCGACAGAGACCACCAAATGTTGTGGTTTAATATCACGATGTGCAGGGAGCAAGAGAATTCAGTAACCTGAGTGGTAAACTTCAGGGGGCGGACTTTGGGAGGATGCGGGAAGTACTGAAAGGGAAACTGGAGGGCATAAGGCAGGAGATGGACACAGTGCAGAAATGGGATATTAATAAATGGGGGATTACAGAGGCAATGAAAGCCTGTACCAAGACACAGAGTAAGAGGAGCAAAGCAAGGAAACCATGCTGGTTGAACAGTGAGGTACTATAGTGGAGGTGGTGAGGGCAAAATGAGAGGTGCACCAAAGGTATAGAAGGATGGGAGTATGCAAGATGGTCCAGAGAGGTGATCAGAAAAATGAGAGAAGCCAAGGCCCAGAGCGAGTTGAGATTAGCACAGGAAATTAAGTGGGGGGGGGGGGTAAGAAAGACCTTTTCAGATATATCAGGGAGAAAAGGAAGTGCAAGGAGACAATCATGAGGATAAAAAAGGGTGGGCAGTGGACAGAAAAGGGGGAGCAACAGGCAGAAGCACTGAACAAATACTTTTGCTGTGTTCATGGAAGAATAGGGGGGAACGCTACCTCCATGGGCTGGGAGGGTGAGGATGGGAGAGAGGAGGTGATATATGGAAGGATTGATGGAGATAGAGTCCTAGAAGGACTGAGGGCACTGAGGGTAGGCAAGGCACCAGCGCCAGATGGTATCCACCCCAGAGTGCTGAGGGACATGGTGGAGGTGTTGGCCGGAGCCACTGGCAGATCTGTACAGTACCTCACTGGAGTAGGGATGTGTGCCACTGGACTGGAGGATGGCACATATAGTGCCGTTACACAAGAGAGGACCAAGGGACGAACCAGGTAATTATCGACCGGTAAGTCTCACCTCCATAGTATGCAAGCTCATGGAAACAATACTAAAGGAAATACTGGTGTCGTACCTGGAGGTCAATGGCTTCCAGGATGTGCGGCAGCATGGGTTCATTTCGGGGAAGTCCTGTCAAACCAACCTGATACAATATTATGACTGGGTGACAGGTGAGCTGGATAAGGGTCATGCTGTGGATGTTCTTTACTTGGACTTCAGCAAGGCCTTTGATTCTGTGCCACATGAGTGGCTTGGGGGAAAGCTAACTGGTGTAGGGGTAGGGGCAAAAATGACAGACTGGATTACAAGCTGGCTGAGTGGGATGCTGTAATGGGTGGTGGTGGGAGGGGAGTGGTCAACTCCAAAGCCAGTGACGACCAAGGTGCCACAGGGCTCTGTGCTGAGACCAGTATTATTTGGGATCTTCATATCAGACATTGCGCAAGGGGTGGTGAGCAGGATAAGTGTGTCCACAGATGACACCAAAATGGGAGCAGTGGTGGATGGAGAGGAGGGATGGAAGGAGCTGCAGGGGGACCTAAGCAAGCTAGATTAGTGGTCAGAGAGTTGGCAGCTGGGGTTTAATGCAAAGAAGTGTAAGGTTATGCACTTCAGGGTGAAGAACCCAAGGAAAAAATACTGGCTGGGTGGGGTTAAGCTAGGGATCACCGAGATGGAGAAGAACCTAGGGGTAATGGTAACAGGGACCAAGAACAATACTGCCCAGTGCAGGAGAGCAGCTGCAAAAGCAAACAAAATGCTGGGTTGCATAGCGAAGGGTTTTCATCCAGGTGAAGAGTAGTCATTTTGCCCCTATACAAGTCACTGGTAAGGCCGCACTTGGAGTATTATGGGCAGTTTTGGAGCCCATACCTAAAGCGTGATATCAGGCCACTGGAGGGGGTGCAGAGGAGGGCAACGAAGATGATATGTGGAATGGAGGGGATAGACAATAACAGCAGGCTAGGAGACCTGAATATGTACACCCTGGAGGATAGAAGGGACAGGGGGACATGATAGAGACATTCAAGTATCTGAGGGGAATCAATAAGGATGGGGAAGATGGGGTCTTTAAGCTAAGGAGGGGGAGGAACACCAGGGGGCATGGGCTAAGAATAGAGGGGGAAGATTTAGGAGGGAAATGAGGAGACACTATTTCACAGAGAGGGTGGTAGTAAAACAGAACGCACTACAAGAATGGGTGGTATCATGTAAATCTGTGAACAGCTTTAAAAGGGCATGGGACAGGGAACAGGGGAGACTGAGGGTGGGGGAGGAGGGGGTGGCAGTAGGATGACAAACAGGAGGGGATGGGGCTGCTGCAAACTAGGGGTGCTAGCTGCACACTCGAGCAGATTTAGATAGACTGGGTGTTCTATTTCTGCTGGCACATTCATATGTTCGTACGTACACCGGATCAGTGTTGGGGGGAGAGTGAAAACTTCAGTTAAACATTCTAAACTATATTTAGATTGCACTATTAAATACTGTATCATTTATAAAATTCATATAAAAGGTGAAAGCCCAAACATTATAAAAATTGTCTTAATTGAAACCTGTCATTCAAGCCTATGTTGTTCAAAGCACCAAACATGTACTGCCAATAGCTCTCTCGCTGTACAATTGCCTGTTCATGACCTACCCTCAAGGGCAAAACCACTTTCTCAGTCCCCTGAAATATAAACAGTGTTGTGGACCCTTATGCATAGCATGTAGTGCAAAAGCATGTTTCTGATCCTCTCTCTATTGCCATCTGCCTCCCTCCCTCCCACTGACTCTCAAGTAACTCTACTTACTGTACCAGGAAATTCCCATACCTCTGACTCTCTTATTTCTACTACCCATCTGGGAATCCAACCGTTATGCATGTTACTCCACGCACATCACTGTAAAGGCTTTATGACCTACTATGTTACCTAAGACAAGGATATGGGTGTATAACAATCTGTTACTATGACAAGGATATGGCTGCTTACTGCACATTTGCACATTAACCTACTTCAAACTTTGTATTAGCATCTCATCTTAAGTGCATTAAATGTTTAGAAACCTACGTACCCAGCTGTGAATGACGTGGAACCTTTGTAAAGGAGCTAATAGCACAAAGGTAATGTAATCTGAAGCTTTAAATAAATAAATGGCACATAAATGTTCCCCTATTCTAAGCTTAAACTTTCTGGAACTCTTCCCAATATAAAAGGATTGGCAAGAACAGGTTGCTTTATAAATCACATTATCTGTGTGACAGTTAATCAATCAGTCAATCAATCAAAATATTTATTTACCCAGACGATCACCATTGAGCAAGCTCATTTACAAGGTGGACCTACAGTTTGCAAGGATGAGGGTACAGCATACAGTACAAGTAAAATATACATAAAACAACAGTAGCAAGACATATACAACAAAATATATACAGTGTAGAAAGAAAGGTAAATAATATGCACAGAGATGCCTTTATAATCCTATCCATCAATAACATGTTCATAGCCTGTAAAGGAGTCCCTGGGATATGGAAAAGCGCATGCACAGGAGGCAGGGACGTTGGCAGAAAGATTCTGGGATACGAAGCAGGTGGTATCAGGGCATAAGAGTGAGCGATGGGGGATGTGTTGCAGTGAGTACGTAGTTAAAAAAAGCATTCACCCTAAATTCTCAATTATTGCACTCATCATAAACCTCTCCACAGTTATACAGTAAATTTACAAATACAGTGATTTTTACTTGCCATTGACATAGGACCTTACTATGAAGTTTAAGTCCGAAATTGAGTGGTTCTGTCTGAAATGTATGTAAATGATCACATTAACAAACATATGAATTCTTAACTGTCTCCCATCCTGTCAGGGCTGTTACATGTGGTTTACCAAAAATACGCAAGAATTTGTATAATCCTCCAGCCTGCCCTATTGTTGCAAGCTCTGGCTCTTTAACTGAGCCATTAGCTCAGTATGAGCAGGACCAGATTAAGCACCTAGCCACAGTTGCTCCAAGTGACACACGGGACACAACTCGCATTTTTCAGGTACTGAAAGATATTTGTGTCAAGCCTGAATGGTGCGTAGTAACTTTAGATATAACAGCTCTTTACACCAATATTCCCCACCAGGCAGGATTAGAAGCTTTGAGGGATACCTTATATGGGCATACTCAATATGAGAGAACACATGCGGAATTTATTTTCACATTGGTTGAAAAAGTCCTAACTTGTAATGTGTTCATGTTTTTGCTTTTTATTTGAAAATTAAAGGTACCATAATGGAAGCCACTTTTTCACCTACATGTGTTAACATCTACCTTGCCCACTGGTAAAAACAGTGGCCCAATTGTCAAAGGTTGACACAGGGCTTTCATCAAGCCCTGCGTCAGCCCCGATGTTTGGCGCAACTGTGCCGAACTTCTTTGACACAACTGCGCCAAATTGTAGTACACTGGGTGCAGTCATGACAGTTTTTACAATTTACAGCAGCTTACGCAAAGATATGGCACAAGCCCCATAAAAAGTGTCCCCCAGATGGCACAAGTTAGACCAGAGTAGAGCTGATCTAACTTGCGGCATTTGGCACACCCGACTGAGAACTGCGATCAGCACCAAACAAATGCAGCAAGCCCCCTGCACCGTATGTTTGGCACACAAGGGACTTGTGGCATTTGCAAGTTGTTTGAAAATTGGGCCAGTATGTTTCTAGTTCTGAACAGCATCCCTTCCTGGATAAAATGGATTTATACAGGAGGTACATTGACAACCTCCTGTTATTTGGAAGGGTACATGGGGGGAGTTGGATAATTTTGTCCAATATCTGGAATCCACAAACTCCAATTTAAAATTTATGGTGGCAGCTAGTCAGAATGCAATTGAATATTGGGATTTACGAATCTCTAAAGATGGGACAGATGAAATGGGGATCAATACCAGTTTATTAAGAAAATAAATCAATAGAAATTCCATTTCAGAGTTTGCCACTTGCCACCCTAGGCATATAATAGAACATATCCCTGGTAGCATTATGATTTTGTGGTTACAGGTTATGTTAGTCTTAATTGGTGTTCTAATAGTAAAAAAGACTATGAATCATTGTTACAAACTTACCAACTTGTTCAATTAATTAAAGACCCTACTAGGTTAAATCCTTGTAGTGTTAACCATTCTCTATTGGATTGGATTATTACTAATCAGGAATGGAAAATCTCAGTTGCTGGGGTGTTTGATGATTGTTGCTCAACAATGTTCGCCTGGATAAATAAAGATTTCGATTGATTGACTGATTGATCTGGTTAGTGATCATTTTGATACTTTTTGTGTATTTTCTTCTAAGCCACCTAAAATTCCCCCTTGTTTTGTCCAGTCAAGAAATTTTACAAATGCTAATCTTGCGGATTTGGCCTTTGAGTTCTCTTCCATTGATTGGTCCTATCATGACCTTATATCTAATTTTGATTTGCCTTGGGATTTCTTTCTATAATCAACTTCTTTCTATTCAGGAAAAAATGTGTCCTATGCACTCAAGAAGAGTTAGAGGATCCCCTAATAACTGGATTTTTTTTTTAGTCTTTGGTAACCAGGTAAGGCCCACTAGACACAAATGCCTGTTTTCAGGGCTGACCTGGGAGCACTGGAAAGTTAAGTGACTTGCGTAGAGTCACACGGTATGCAAGTGGAGGCTGTGAGAATCAAACCCAGGTCTGGTCTGCTGGATGTACCAAGCTCATTCACAGTGTGTTACTCTAACCTCTAGGTTATACTGTCACCCAATTTCAGAAAATATAAAGAAAATGATTTAGGAAAGGAAACTTGCTTGGGCTGCTTACAAGTCATCTCCTACAGTTAATAATCTGTCCCAGTACTGACATATTAGAAATAAAGTTACATTTATGATTAGATCTGCTAAAACTGAATACTATAAAAAGAAGTTGGAAACTGACTGGTCTGATTCTCATCGCTTCTGGCACAATGTAAACTCTCTGATTAAGACTAACGATAAAGGCAAAATTAGACTTTTGAAGGTTAATGATAAGGAGATTACAGACTCTGTTGTAATAGCAAATTTTCTTAATTCCAAATTTTCAGATCACAGTGAATTTATCTTTCCTGGGCATCTCCTTTTCCCTCCCGAGTCAAATCCTTCCCACAATCGGCCTTGTTTTTTTATTTTAAGCGTGTCTCTAGTAATGACATTTCTAATTTACTTGCATTCTATTCTGAATGGTAGTTCTGACTGTGGGTCAGGGTGGGACAGTCACTTTCTTAAGTTAGCTGGTCCATATATTGCTTCCCCTTTGTGTGTAATATTTAATCTGTCACTTATTTCTCAACAATTTCCTTCTGCTTGGAAATGTGATAGGACTGTGCCTGTCCCTAAGAAAACTCATGCTGTCTTTCTTGATGATTTTCATCCAGTTTTGATCCTAAATACTATTAATAAATTACTGGAAAAAATAGTAGCTAAAGAAATTAATAGCTACCTGGAAAAATACAAATTTCTTTGTCCACAGCAGCATGGTTTCTGAAAGGGCTTTGGTACTGGGACGGCCTTGGCCAGGTTCACAAACTCGGCCCTAAGTGGTATGTATAATGTGTTTCTCATTGGGGCCATGGTTGCAGACCTGACTAAGGCCTTCGACCTTACTGATCACAACTTCCTTTGTTTAAAGATACAGTGTTTGGGTTTTTCTTCTAGTGTTATCTCCTGAGTTGAGGATTATTTGAGGGTCATTCTCAGTTTGTTGGGGTATCAAATGTCACATCTAGCATTTGTGAAATTGAAAGGGATGTACCTCAAGGATCAGTTTTAGGGCCTCTAATGTTTACCTTGTTTGTTAATCTTCTTCCATTTGTAATTATAAATTGCCACTGCTTACTTTATGTTGATGATCTTATTCATTTTTCTTCAGCTAAGGGACTCTTTGTGGTGGCTAAAGATCTCCAGACAGATTGTTTTTATATTCATAATTGGTTCTCTAGAAATGTGCTTATTCTAAATTCGAAGAAAACAAAATATATGATTCTGGAGACACATTGCATGCTAAGCGAGTGCCTTGCTCTTGATCTTTATGACAACCAATGTAACATAATTGAGCAAGTATCCCAGTTTAAATATCTAGGAGTTATTTTGGATCCCGTGCTCACTGTTTCCGAGCATAATAAATGTGTTTGTTGGAATATTAATCAATAAATTGGAGCCCTTTATAAATTATTGTTTTTCCCTTTGACTCATGTAAAGCCATCGCTGTTGGTCCTCTCTTACCTCATTTTGATTATGTATCTTGTCTTTTTTAACAAGGTTCTAAAGAAATGCAAAATCTTACTGTTGTTTGTAATAATATTTGTCATTTTGGCTTACTTGTTCCTTTACATACTCATCATTGTTACCTATATTCACAGCTTGGTTGGTTATCCCCAGTGTAACATATACAATATTTTTTTGGTTGTTTAATTTTTAAAAAATATTTCTTGTTCTGTCTTTTCCCCACTGTCTGATTTTCTTTCAATAAGGAATATGCTGCCAAGTCTGCGGTATTCTACAGGGATTGCTGTTAATGCTGGTTGTTGTAAAACTAGAGCTGGGTAACGTGCTTTTACTATAGCTGCTCCTTGTTACTGGAACAGTTTACCTGAATTTTTATGTACCACTTGTTCTTTTCAAGTTTTTAAAAAAATGTTTGAAATCATACTTGCTTGATGTATGTATTTGTAATTGTAAATAAATATAATTGTATAATTTTCTTTGTTCTTCTGTACTGTACAGTTTGTCTGGGTCGAGCCTGAAAAAGCACCCTTGGTCCAGTGCTCTTACCCAGTTAACAAATTAAATAAATAAACAAACAAATAAATAAAGTCAGTTTATTAGACTCAAAAGGAATTGTTCATCAGACTCAGAATTTAAAAAAGGCATGCAGGACATGAGGGACAGTTTTATGAAACGGGGCTATAATATGGCTTGTATCAGCAAAGCAGTAAACAGAGTGGAGGCATTACTGAGAACATAGCTTTTGAAATCCACAGATAGAAATACAGGAAGTGACACTAGTAAATGGGTTAATTTTGTTACAAGTTTTAGCCCACAATCACATATGATCACAGAAATAATCAGACAAAATTGGCATGTATTACATACGGAATCCAAATTGAAAGACTGGACAACTGAGATGCCCAAGACTGTATGCAAGAGGGGAACGAATATTTCTGATATGGTGGTATGAAGCTATCATGTAAAACGCACCACACCAAGCAACCCTTTACCTTGTGGCATTTTCAAATGTGGTTCATGCATTTGTTGTAAATTTATAACAGTGGGAGGTGTTGTTTATGATGAATGCAATAATAAAGAATTTAGGGTGAATGCTTTTATTAACTGTCACACAGATAATGTGATTTATAAAGCAACCTTTTTCATTTCATTTTTTTATTTTTTATACTTATAAGAATGATGAGCAAATCTGCCCATTTTCACATGCAACAAGTTTACAATAAACATTAAGCATAAGAAAAGATAAATACAAAAGCAAAAAACACAAAAGACAACAATTATTAAATCTACAACAGACTAACAGTATCTATTCTATGTCATATAACAGGTATATTCATTATGGACATCAAACCAGTTTTGCAGTTTTGTTTTAAAATTTTGTACCATAGGACAATTAATAATATTGATGTGAAGACCATTAAAACAGAAGGGAGCTTTATATAATAAAGACCTCTGACCTAGGGCTGTTTTAGAAAGAGGTAGCGTAAATGCAATTCTAGTCTGGGATCGAGTCCCACAAAGGTTAATTGTTTGTAAACAAAGCATTTATGGATTGATGAAGTTGACTGATTACAACCTTAAAGAGAAAGATCCCCATTCTAGAGCAGGCCCTGTTATCAAAAGATAAACAACTGGACTCTTTAAACAGTGCACAATGATGTGTATGGTATGCTAACCCAGTCATAAATCTGCAGATAGAATTATAAGTGACCCTGAGCTTATCCAGTAGTTTATCTGTGATGGATGTGTAGATAATTAAACCATAATCAAGTAAATGTAGGAGAAAACTATGTGACAATAACCTACTGGGGTCAATAGCCAGAAGTGGTTTAACTCAATACAGTAATCCAAGTTTTTGATGAAGAATTTTCTTGAGAAAATTGATATGGGGCTCAAATGTAAAATGTGAGTCGAGCAGAAAACCCAGACACTGAAAACCTTCTACACGCTCAATTTTTTCACCATTAAGGTCAACTATGGGGCTAACATTTTCTGGTTTCCTCCTGGGCCCAGATAAAAGCATAACCTTAGTTTTTTTTTAGAATTCAGTACCATACATTTAGAAATAAGCCAATTCTGAAAAGGAAAAAAATCAGTTTACACCTTCGCCATCTCAGAACTTGATTTGGCATCGATGCTGTATATAACAGCATCGTCAGTGTAGAGAGTCATAAATGTTTGAGAACAACTTTTAGGTGCTGAATTCATAAATAAGGAAAAGAGTAGCAGGCCCAGGATGGATCCCTGTGGCACCCCTCAACTGATCCCTCATGGTGAGGAAAGGTTACCCTCTATCATGGTCCTATGAAATCTATTATTTAGGTAATCTGAAAACCATTTAGTAACATCTTGTGAAAACAGCAAGTCAGAAAGAATTATGTTCAGTAACCAATGTTCAACCAGGTCGAAGGCCTTGGTGAGGCCCACAAATATGGCTGCAACAGAGTGTCCTCTATCAAGGGCACTCTGAATGCAGTCAGTGAACCCCGACAAGGCCGTCTCTGTGTTGTGCTTTAATTTGAAACCATGGTGGCATTCAGAAAGTAAATTATATTTCTCAAGGTGTGTAATGGTTTGACCTAAAATTATTTTCTCTAACATTTTAGAGAGGGGTCCAGGAGGGAAATTGGGCAATAATTGGAAACTAGAACTGGGTTACCACTTTTCAAAATGGGTTTAATTGTTGCTTGTTTCCATCTGGAGGGGAAAACACCAAAACATAGAGAAAAATTATAAATATGTGCTAGGGGGAAAGAAAAAGAATCAATTCCCACTTTATAAATCTATAATTAATATAATTGTGTGCTATAAAAGGTCCAGGATCTTGTTTTAAAATATATTTTCTAATTTGTTCTGGCGAAATTTCCCTGAAGTATAATTTAAGGTGTGAATCATGACTTACTATCTGTTGTATATTGTTACTGGAAACAGTGAGAGATTGTATCCCAAACGTATCAAGATTACCAAAAAATGGACTGAAGGTTTCAGATACCAGCCCAGTATCACTTACTCAAAGGAAATAATTGTGTCCTTTTGTTCTCTGCCTAGCAAACTGTTAAGTGCCTACCAAGTTTTTTGGGGATTTCCAGAAAACTTTTTCTGTTGGAACAAACAATAATGCTTTTTTGTTTTCCTAGTTTCTGCTTTATACTTATTGCTTAACATTTTATAATTTTGCAGAGAAGTGGCATCCCTATTTTTCTTATGAGTCCTCCAGGCTTTATCTCTTGTTTTCATTCATTTCAATAAGTCTTGGTTAATCCACTTATTTATTTATTTTTTCACTCTAACCCTCATCTTTTTTTATAGGGGCCACCTTGTCAATTATTGATAAGTATAATTTGTGGACAATTTCTAATAATGAGCCAATATTATTAATTGATTCTAGTGTGACCAATTAACATCTTTATAGGCATCATTAACAACCTTAGAATCCAGTCATTTTATATTCCTAAATTCAATGTACTTTGGGGGGCTCCCCACAGACCTGGCAGACCATTCCAATAGACTGGGCAGTGGTCACTAACAGCATCCAGCATAACAGCTGATGTAATGATCTTATTATTGTATGGGACCACTATCCAGTCTATTATGGTTATTTTCCCTGTTTTGTAATTATATCTGGTTACATCATTCATAATTTGTTGCAAGCCTAGACCCAAGAGGAGCTCCCGGAGGTCATTTTTTTTTTGTTCAGAACCTCAGGCACTATTGAAGTCACCCAACAAAATCCATTCTCTGTTAGGGGGGGAAGTTTTTCTTTAACATTAGCTACTAAACGCCAACCAATTCTAAAACTACCAGGTGGGCTATACAGAGAACTAATAGTTAAATGTTTATTTTGTCCAAGAAGCAGGTCAACAGTAGTTAAGTCACAACTTGGCTTTCCATCTGAATAATCCAGGAGGGTAACTTTAAACTTACTACTGACATAAATCATTGTCCCCCACCTCCTTTCCCACCCTATATCGTCTGAAATGATTATATCCAGGCGGTTGAACCTCAGAATCTACAATATTATTATTCAGCCAAGTTTTTGAAACTGTAATTACACAAATTTGTGCTGCTCAACCCATTCCTTTCAGGGGATGTTTGGGACTATGAACAACATGGGCTTGAATGATATGTTTCAATTAAGTCAATTTTTATAATGTTTAGGTTTTGACCATTTATATGAATTTTATAAATGATATTTAATACTGCAATATAAATGTTATTTAGAATGTTTAACTGACGTTCTCACTCTGCCGCCCCACCTTTAAGTGGACACCACATAAAGGTAACAGGTAACAAGGTCTCAATTCATGCCTTGAGACAGAGCACAAAACTCGAAAATATTTGGCTTCTGTATGGGTGTGCTGCTGTTCCATTTTTGCAATTAAAGGCTTTGGAATCAGACAAACAAATGTAGTTTGCATAATTTCTGAGTGTGCCTTAGCATGGTTTTATTTGCTTTTACATTTTCTTTGTTTACCGTAGCTTGGCGTTTTATCAGGTTGCCGACTTTCTTCTCTTTGAGCTACAGTCCCTAGGCCTAACCCCCTTAACTCTGAAAGTGCATCTGGCAACTGTGTCATTTTACACATCAACAGGTAAGGAATGGTCCTTGACCTCACAACCTGTTTTTAAAATGTCTTTCACAGTCCTCAACCACTTGCACCCTCCTGTGAGGGAACCAGTTTCTCAATGAGACTTGAACATCTCTCTTGCCCAGCTGATGAACTCTTTCATTGATCCTATGGCTACGATACACAATATCTTACTTGGAAAACAATTTTCCTAGTAGCCATCTCATCTGCCAGGAGAATAAGTGAACTGCAAGTCCTCAGAACAGATCCAAACTATATAGCATTCTGCAGGGACATGGTAATCCTTAGAACCAGTAGGAAATGTGTTCCTAAAATGGTCTCAAAACTCTACCTAAACCAGTCAGTGACCCTTCCTGCACTCTTTCCTGAATGCTCCAGTGCAGGTGAACAGAGGTTGCACTGCCTTGATGTAAAAGGGGCACTGTTCTGCTACATAGACTGGACAAGGGATGACAGGTCTGGCAGCATACAGCTTTTTGTTACCTATGCTGAGGTTGGAAAAGGTAAGCCGGCAGCCAGGAAGACTGTTTGTCATTGGATAGTCTCATGCATGTCCTGTTGTTATGAGAAAGCTGGTACACAACCTTCCAGAGGTCTACAGGCATGATCTGTAAGGGGCACCTCTCCATCTGTAACAGCTACAGTGGGGCAAAGCATTTCACTTCAAGAAATCTATAACGCAGCTACCTGAAAAACAGTGCACACCTTCACAAAGCACTACTGTCTGGACATTCAGTCCAAGAGGAATGCCAGTTTTGGCACTGCTGTCTTGCAGAATATTTTTCCTAAATATTGTTCTCGACCCATCCTCCCAAGGTACTGCTAGTGAGTCTGCTTCTTGTATTAGGCATCACTGATGGATCCCTGCTGTTGGAAGAAAAAAATACTCACTATAGTAATCTTGTTTCTTCTCAGGGATCCATCAATAAGCCAATACATCCCTGACCCTGCCTCTCCTTCTAGAACCTGAAAATAGGTTCACACCATAATCAATTCTTTCTTTGTGGTCGCTTGAGCATCACTTTGTTGAAGTTTGACAAAAAAGTAAAGTCGTGGTCATTTCATGTTTAAGACATTTTCTGTCTGCTAATAATTTATTTGGATTTTAAACATGTTTTACAAACTTTTTTTTTTTAAACAATTTTAGTAGTCGCTTAGATAGTTTCAGTGGTCACTGCTCCCCAGGCTTTAAAAACAAATCTAGCATTAAGCCAGGAGGGGGAGCAGGACCACAGCGCAAAGTCTTAGCTTACACCAAAGTTCCATTATCTGCTTAAGTTCTATCTCCGGGGAAGCACACTCCTGCAGAATGATGCTTCTTGTATTGGTTCACTGATGGATGCCTGGGAAGAAATAACCTCTTCTCTGAAACTGGGCTTCAGTTTTAAGCAAAATACATTAGAGACCAGAAGTCATCCTCTATAGCTTTCTGACCCCAGACACAACACCAATAAGAGAAAATATTACTTCACACAAAGGGTAGTCTCCAGTTGGAATTCTTTCCCCCTCCAGAGTATTGCCTGCAAATCTAAAAGTATTTAAAAAAAAAAAAAAGATTAGATGAGTGGTTACTGAATAAACCCATGGAAAAACGCAAGGGGTTTAGTGATAGGAGCCTTCCTGGGCAAACACCTTTCACTCCTAAGTCTTCCTCAGCATGAACCTCAGTATTACTACAGGGAGTCATTTTTTTCATTTTGACTACTGTGTTTGTCTGTGTATAGACCCTGCACTACCAGCATCTAGCCCAGCTGTGTATATGGCATGCTATATTTGTCTGCATACAGTTCCTGCACCAAGGAGGGTCTGAAATGGGGATAGAGTGAGAATGTGATTATTGGCACCATGGAGTGCTTGATACAGGGTAGGGTAAAGTAGGCGAGTGTCACTAGACACCACAGAATGCATGGAATTAGAATAGAGAAAAGGGGTGCCTCTTGACACCAGGGAGTGCCTGACACTGGGCAGGGTGAGGAAGTTGTGTGCCACTGGATGCCAGCATGCGTTTGACATGGAGTTGGGTGAGGTTGGTGAGTAACAATGGACACGAAACAGTGCTTGGGATACTGTAGGGATACAGTCATGGAGATCATTTATAAAACAAGAATTTTTTTCTACTGGTAGTGTGGGAACAGTATTCAGACCAGCATCCAACCTATTGGTGAATAATTATTTGCCAGCATACAACCCTCTGCGCTACCCATATCAGACATATTGGTGTATACTGAGTACCAAGTTTATCTGCATACAGACTGCATGCTACCAGCATCTAACCCACTGATGTGCATTGCTTGCTGCATTTGTCTGTGTACAGTCCCTGCACTACTATGACTGCAGACTAAGACCAAGACCACCATTTGTGTGAGGTGATGTTCTTTGGTGCTTGTATGCTGGACACTCTGCACTCTGAAAGTGGAATTTTTATATTCCTTACATTCTTCATATGGTGTGCTCACTGGATGCATTACTTCTTCTGTGTTTGCTCTCAACCTGTTTTGTCTGTATAGCAGTTGCCTGCCTCAATGCCTAAGTCTCCACAGCTGCCTTACTGCACAAAGTGTGCTGTTGATGGCAAATCACTGGTACTGCACTGCTCTTTTGTTTTACTTCAGTATAACCTCTGTGCATTCTAGGATGTCCCTAACTGGGTCACCTTTGTTGTCTTATTTACACCAAGATCACTGCTATTGCCAATTCATTATACGTTATTATTTGTTATTAGTTATTCGCTATTGTCATTCTAATATGAGACTAGTAAGCAAGCTGGGTAGCTTAGAAGTGGGCTCAACGGTGGTAAACTGGAAAAGAAATTGGTTAGGGGATAGGTGACAGAGGGTGGTGATCAGAGGGGTACCTCAGTGATCAGTAATGGGACCGGTCCTCTATAATGTCTTTATAAGTGACATTTCAGAGGAGCTGGAAGGTCTGCCTCTTTGCAGATGACACCAAAATCTGCATTAGGATGAACACTCTAGGGATGGGGTGGAAAGGAAGAGCAGAGACATGGAAAAACTAGAAGAGTGGTCAAGAGTATGGCAGCTGGGTTTCAATGTGAAAAAGTGCAAAATAATGCACGTAGGGAACAGAAACCCAGAGGCAAAGTACAAAATGGGTGGCATGGCACTGATGACCATCATGCAGGAAACAGACCTGGGGGTAATCATATCAGATGATCGAAGGGTGGCCAGGCAGTGAGACAAGGCAGTCGTGAGTGTTAGTGAGCTGCTGGGGTGCATAGGGAGGGTTATCACCAGTAGAAAAATGCAGGTGGTGTTGCCTCTGTATGGATCACTGGTAAGACCCCACCTAGAGTACAGTGTCCAGTTCTGGAGACCATGGGCTGGATTCACAAACATTTTTGGGACTAAGTCCCACACCACATATTCAGTTGCGGACCAAAATCTCTGCAGCTGCGTAGGTTGCTATTCACAGCTGCAGCAGTTGCAGAAGATGTTACGGCTGGTCCCACTGGTGTAACAGTTTTCTGCAGCTGTGGAGATTTCCCTGGCAACACCACCCGCAAGCTGCCGTAAATTGTGGAGTCAGTTGTAATCCAGCTGCACCTTTGTGAATGCACACAGCTGCAAGAAAACTGTGGATCTGCAAGTGGCAACCCACTTGCACTGGGGTTTTCCTGCAGCTGAGGGAATTTCAACAGTTTTGTGAATCCTGCCGCACATCTCTGGAAGGACTTTGACAGAGTGGAGGCAGTCCAGAGGAGGGCAACTAAAATGGTGCTGCGTCTGCATCAAAAGCCCTATGAGGAGAGATGAAAGGACCTCAATATGTACATCTTAGAACAGAGGAAGGAGAGGGGGAATATGATAGAAACCTTTAAATACCTTATTGAGGTAAATAAGGTACAGGAGAGAAATGTTTTTTCAGAAGAAAAGGTGCCCAAGAACAAGGGGACATGCTATGAAGTTGGGGGGTGGTAGATTCAGGAGAGATGTGATGAAGTACTTTTTCACAGAAAGAGTGGTGGATCCTGGAACAGCCTTTCAGCAGAGATGGTGGGGTGAAATCAGTGGTGGAGGTTCAAGAATGGATGGGATAAGCTTAAGAGAATTATAGTGGAAAGGAAGAGTTGGTGGAGTCTGTAGATGGAGTATGGTCTACGGTAATAGTGTAGGTAGGGAGAAATGGGCGATTGGATGGGCCAAGCGGTCCTTATCTGCCATCAAATGCTACATTTCTGTGTTAGTACTGCTCTGCTATTTTTACTCTAGTTTAACCTTGTTATTCTTGATTGGCCCTTTCTCAGTCACCTTTGTTGTCTTACCTACACCGTGTACTGCTATTGACTGCTAATCTGCCTGTTTTAATTGGGTATTGTGTCTGAGGTTTTGCTTCAACAAGGTGCCCCTGCTCTGTGATTAACTGTTTCAAAATAGAGGCCTAGCAATTGTTGCTAGACCCCACAGTGTTTCACATACTGTCCACCAACCTCATCCCTGTCTTGTGTGGTGCCACTCCAAGCCTGCAGCTAGCCATGCTAAATAATAGTCCTGTCACGGTCCTTCTCCTTGGACCAGCCCGGTGGCGTTGAGGGTTGAGGCACTAGACACCACACCTCACACCACGCTGACAACCTAGGTTCAGGAACGAGCCCAGGCCACCGGGGGTCGGCAGGGGAGAGAGAGGATTGAGCATCCAGAGGACAGCTCTCCTCTGTCTGGGAGGGATTTAGGGCCAGCCCAGCACAGCAGCAGCCCCCAGTAGAAGCCGGAGGTACTGCGCCATTCAAGGCTGTAGTAGAGGAATCAGAGTTGTGGCTCGGGGGGGGGGGTGGAGGCAGGGTGAAAAAGCAAAGGGAAAAAAAACCTCTCACCATTGGTAGGTGAAGGTGGGGCCAGAGGACATGACCCCACATCACCACCGGGTATCTGATCACACAGTCCGGTCTCATCCATGGCTGCAGCCTCCACTACTGTAGACAGAGCACCTGAGGAGTTTGGCGGTCCCTCCCAAGGGGACTAAGAACAAGGGGTTGGGCTAGCAGTCAGGATTGGGGTTCTGCCACTGGAGTTGGTAGCCCAGTGCTTCAGGCAGACAGGAGAAGTCACAGCACCGTGTGCCCACACTGGAAAGAGGTCAATGGAAGCAGAGATGAGAAAACATTTTGGAACAAAAATGGTCCTTCTCCCTGGGCTTTTAGTTTTGCTGCTACTCTTATCAGACACACTACCTGCTCAGCAAGTGACTGTGGGAATAGCCCACTCTAATGTTCTGAAGGATTTACACATTCCAGCCTACTACTGGCAGCTTACCACCCCTGCCCCCCAACACTGTTGCTCTAATAAGTTGTAAACTGCTGTTCCATCTAGTGTCTCACTCTGACAGGAACTCCTTCCTGCTCCAATGCACAATGTTCAGTCAGCTAAAAATCTTGGCTCTATGGACCATCATACTTTATCTATGCTTGACGGGAGACATCGAACCTAACTCAGGTCCCTTCTCCCCATCCCCATGGTCAGGCCTTAAAGGGATCAAAAACTGTCCACATAACAGCGACAGTATCCTGGCAATTAAAACTGGCCTTGAGGCTTGGGTATCACACTACACTCTCAATATACTACGTGTATCTGAGTCGTGGCTTAAGCCTAGTATTCCTGATTCACACTATAACGTGGACAACTACTGCTTCCTTCGGGTTGATCGCCCTTTCCCAAAAAGAAGTGGTGGCCGACTAATTTATTATAGGTCCCATCTTAACCTGTCCTTGATTCCACATGTCGCTGGTACTGACACTCCCTGGAAAGTACTTCATGCTTCCTTTATATTAGGCCACACCAAAAAACTCCATCTTGTCTGCATTTATGACTCTTCAAAATGTGGTGTATCTGGCCTAACTGCCCTAATTGACACCATCCTACCCACGATTGGTCAAAATGAATAAATTACCATTGGTGACCTGAATCTTGATTGGCTAAGCCCCAACTCCAAAACCTACAAACTGCTCATTAGCAATGCTAGTTTCACCCATGTAGTCTCTAGTCATATCCGCCTCGCTCAACATCATACTTCCTCTGCATTACTAGACTGGATGCTCACAAACAGACCTGATTGGATTCAAGCATCTGATGTGCTCCCTGACTCAGTCAGTGGTCACTCCCACACATTTTGTCTGTGGAATGCCTAGATTCCCAAAGTCCCTCCAGAGGTACTCACCCTCAGGAACTTCTCAAATCTAGATCCCCCTACCCTCAATGCTGAACTCTCTCTTATTAACTGGTCCCCCCTCTTATCCACCTCTGACATTAATGCAACCCGAGACAGTTTTCAGTCCCTCATCTCCTGCCTCCAAGGCAGGCTAATTTCCCTCACTAAGAGAAGTGTTTGAGGCACAGCCACCCCATGGTTGCACAGTGACCTCCTTTCCCTCTACAAAAGCAGAGACAAATGTTGGGACATTTTTAAAGCCTTGTCCAGATTACAAAATTGGCTTACTGAGCGGCAGGGACATTAGTGCTCTGTGGCACTTTCTCCTGATTGCCATGGCAGGACTTCTAGTCTTTTGCGGCAGCATTTTCTGATTTCTGCGGCATGATTTATTCATTTCTGTGGTAGAATGCAGTCCTGCCATTGGCTAAAATGTGATGTCATCAATGACATCACATGCAGAGAAAAGAGGAGGGACTTCAGGATAAACAAGAAGGGGAAGGGAGTTGGGTGCTATGGAAAATCTGTATAGCTGAATGAAAATTCACCAAGAGCAATGAATTCTGCTGCACTGTTTATGTTCTACAGCACAATGCAAATTCTGTGGAATATTTTGCAGCCACAGAATTGCAAAATTCCAGGGGCCTTGCTTACCTGCACTGAGAAATCAGTGCAAAAAGGTTACCAGCTCAGCCAAAAGCTCCTTGTGTAAGGAGAAACTCCTAGCCTCCACTGGAAAGCCACATAACTTTTGGGGGCACATAAAAGTACTCCTGGGTGTTCCTTCTAAAGCATCACTAAAGGATATGATCATTGAAGGTGTGCATTATAACAACCAGCATACTATAGCCAATGCCTTCAATGCCCAGTACACTGACCTCTCCTCTTTCTCTGCCCGCTTCACTACATCCCAGGATAGCATTGTTTCTCTTCTGCAGACTTCCCTCCCTCAAACCCACTTCTCTTTCGACCTGAAAACTCTCACCAGAAAAGAATACCACAAACATCTCAACTCCTAACCCCTTGGTGCCAGCCTTGGGCCAGATGGGCTAGAGCCTAAATTGCTCAGACTAGGGTCCCAAGCATTCACCCTTACTATTACCCATATCTTCAATCTCTCTCTTATCTCAGATGTGGTCCCATCACAGTGAAAAATCACCAAAGTAGTACCTGTCCCCAAAAACAGTGACCTCAAAAGTATTTCATGATATCGACCTACTGCGCTTCTGCCTGTCCTCAGCATGCTACTGGAAAAGGTAATAGCCTCTCAGCTAACAGACTACCTGCAAACCCACCACCTCCTTACTCGATGGCAGCATGGTTTCCATAAGGAACACAGCACCACATTCACCCTCATCAAGATCACCGATGACATGAAATCTTCTATGGACAAAGGACTCTTACTGGAGCTGTCTTCCTTGCTTTATCCAAAGCATTCAACCTTGTCGATCATGCCCTTCTATTCTGAGAGCTAACCAACACTGGTGTCTCCTCTTATGCCAACACCTGGTTTACTAACTACAGTACTTGTTAACCAGGCAAAAATTTGTCAGATTCGGGGATGCCTGTTCCAGTCAATTGCCAATTATCCGAGGTGTCCCCAGGGATCTATTATAGGTCCACTACTCTTCTCTATTTTCATAAATAATCTCTCCTCCATCTATACCTCCTGTTCGAGCATCATGCATGCTGATGATATTACCCTACACCATGATATGCAGTGCCCCCCAACTCACTAATTCCAAAATCTCCAAGGACTTCACACATATCCGAAACTGGCATGTGGCCAACAACATAGTTCTCAAAGCCTCCAAAACTCAAGCAATTATATTTGGTCCAGGATTCGCCGATCTTCCTGCTCTCATTCATTGTCCATCCTGTGTGTAGATGGCTCTCCTATCTCCCTAGTTGATGAATTTTAAGAGCCACCAACATCTTGAGAAGAACTTTCAGAAACATAATATTTGGACATAAAGCAGCTTGTATTTCTCATCAGCTCAGTATTTCTTATCCTCCATTACTTATTACTGAGGTCATTTGTTTCAAAAACAGGATCATTGTTTCTTAAGGGTTCATCAGCTCCCATTGCTTCTTTCCAATGTAATGTCATAATAATCTGCTTGTGACATCACAGTTATTCCCATGGCACAAGACTGTGATATCACAACAGGGCATTATGATTTCAAATCGGGAATAAGCTACAGAGACAGATGAACTCTAAGAGATAAAAAATCTTATTTTGTTGGGAATTTCTTCAGTAATAAATAATGGAGAAGAGAAATCTGTACAAGGTTTATGAAATAAAAGCTTACTTGTGTCTAAATATTATGTTTTCCTAAGTTTTCCCAATAGCATCAGCTGCTCTTTAAGTACTTGGGTGTCACCCTGGCCTTTACCCCATGCTGGTTATCCATTTATACATCTGAAACCCAAGCAAATGTACTAATTCCAGAAATGATCTAGCCTACTGCCTCCGTCATTTCCTTACTCTGAAAGCATGTCTAGCTATCTCTCAAGGCATCCTGCTCCCTTGCCTACAGTATAGCTCACTTCGCTTTATTTAATACCTCCATATCTTCTATACATAGATGAGATGTCACCTACAAAAATATCCGCATCTTTGCCCTATCTTTCCCCTGCCTCACACATCATTGTTCCCTCTACTCTTCCTTAGGGTGGCTATCCCCCACTGACCCCAGATCTTATGCGCTGGGTAGTTTCCTCAACAAAGTACTCCAGTCTGACACCCCAGCCACCCCAATTTTCCTGCTTCATGGTGCTTGCCCTACTTACACCCTTAGAGCCTCAGACACTGTCTCACTCATTGTTCCTAAATATTCAACTAAAATGGGTGACAGGCTTTCTCCTCATTTCTCCCCAGGTTTTAGAACTCCCTCCCCTCAAAAGTCCACAGTTCTCCTACCCTGTCATCATTCAAAACTGCACTCAAAGCTCATCTCACATTATCTACAACCTGCAACTGTCTCTAGCCCCAAGTTCTGTACACTTCCGTGCCTCTCATGCCAACCTACTAACGTCTTCCTCTAACTGGTTGTCTATTGATTCTCTACTTGTTTGTACCCTTGCATAATTTTATTGTGCCTCAAATTTGTCAACATCCCACAATGTACCCAGGCCTCATATGTTGTACTCTGTGCACTAACTGTAATTTGTAATTGTTTTTACAATGTACCTTTCCTGAACTATGACCAGAATAATGGAGTCTCTAAATAAGGCTTTGTATTTGTTTCTTATATGTTGGAATATTGTTCTGTACCCTCCTGGGTCATGCCTGAAAACAGACATTTATCTGTCTGGTATACCTACCTGGTTACCAAAAACCAAATAAATAAGAATTAAAACTACAGAAAGAAAAAACTCCAGCTAGTTTACTCAACTGGATAGGGAACTGGCAAACAAACAGAAGGCAGATAGGAAGAGTCAATGGGCATACATCTGAGTGGGCAAAAGTTACTAGAGGGGCTCCCCAGGCTCAGTACTGGGACCAGCCCAGTTTAACTTTTATGTTAGTAACATACATCAGGGGTTAAGTGGATGGATCACAGAATTTGCAGTTTATGGAAATGTAGAGGCAATCACAGTATCTATGCAAGACATTGTCATCCCACATAATAATTTGAAAAAACTAGGAGCCTGGGCAGATAAATCAAAGATGTGGTTTTAATACAGACAAATGTATAGTCCTCTACTTTGGTAGGAAAATAACATAGATCTGAACATATGTTACTTTAAATGTTCATTAAGTGATGAAAAGGACTTGGGTTCATAGCCACTGATAATTTCAAAGGAGATATGCAAAATGAAACAGTGGTTATAAATTACAATTGATAATAGGGTGTATAGCAAAAAATATGACCAGTAGAGATAGGAAAGTGATGGTGTCCCTGTACAGATCACTGGTTAGACTCCACTTGGAATATGCAGCTCAGTTTTGGAGCCCATGAACTAGAAGAGACATGATGAGAGACTGAAGGGTGTACATAGGTGAGTTGTGAAAATTATTAGGGGTCCAAGGAGGAACATGACATATGAGGAAAAGTTGAGGGAACTAAACATGTTCACCTTAGAGAGGAGACAGCAGTGAGGAGACAAAAATATGATATGTAGGGCGTCTACAGATTTTTATTTATTTATTTATTGAAATTTCAGAAATAACCTTTGAGTCAGAGACTCATTTACAAAGGCTCCACGTCAGAAATACATAGACAGTCAAATGCAATATTCATAACAGGTAAACATGCAGTTGCCACAAGGGAAAACAGACAACTGACCGAGTCAGGAAGGTTGCAAAGAGATTTCAGATACATGGTAATATACTAACTCTAGGCAAAATATGGTCTGTAAAGAGAAATCCAAGAAAAAAGGGGGATACGGGGGGGTGAGGGTTAGTGGGCCTCTTTGAGTCTCTCTAATTGAAAAAGAAAGTAAATTTGAGATGAGAGGGTATTCACAACAGATAATGGGTTACTTGCTTAAATCTGGTAGAAGGAAGTACTTGCTCACTCCAGGAGTGGTTTCTGGTTGGAATGGCTACTCATAGAAGTTGTCAATAGCAATAATTTGGAATTATTTAAAAGTAGACTGGACACATATATGGGGAATAATACCCTAGATGGATACAACCGGTGAGAGTCAGCAGATAGTTTATAAGGGCTTACCGACTTCTGTTGCCTCACCGACTACACATACACTAGAGAGGGCTTGGAATGGGGATAGGAAGGGGGTGTACCTATTGCAACCAGGGTGTGTTTGGCACAAAGCAGGCTAAAATAGGTCAGAGAGCTAGGCACCATTGAGCGCTTGGGAGTAGGACAGGGAAAGGGTATGCCTCTTGACACCAGGGAGCACCTAAAACTGGACAATGTAAGGTAGTTGAGTGCCACTGGACACCAGGGAGTGCTTGGGACTCTCTAAGGACAGGGTCATAGTTATAATTTATATACCATTAAGTTCAGTATTGATAGTGTGGGGACAGTGTGCAATCCAACATCTAACCCATCAGTGTATACTGGCTGCCCAATTTGACTGCACACAGCCCCTGCACTACCAGTAACAAGCTCAATGGTGTATATTAGTGGATGTGTTTGTCTGCATTCATTCCCTGCACTACCAGCATCTAACTGATTGGTGCATATACTGTAGGCTGCCCTGTTTGTCTGCATACAGTCCTTAAACTACAGGCTTCTAGTGGTGTATACTTACTGTGGTGTTTGCCTTTCTGAAGTAGCTGCCCTACCAGTATCAAAGTAATTTGTGTATATTGGCTGCCATGTTTGCCATGCCATGTCATGCAATAACTTTACCAGGGAGGCCTAGGTTAAGGGAGTGGGCTGCCTGTTGACTCCAGGGACTGCTTGTCACAGGGCAGAGTAAGGAGGGCAGGCACCACTGCACACCAGGGAAGGCTTGCAGTACAGTAGGGATAGAATCATGGATGCCATTTATACTCCACTAATTTCAATATGGACAGTGCAGGGACTGTATGCAGACCAGCATCTAACTTATTTGTGTATAATGACTAAATGGGTTTGTGTGCATTCCCGGCACTACCATCATCATTGGCCAATAATGTCTGCCATGTTTGTCTGCATATAGTCCCTTCTCAGGGAGGGCTTGTGATGGGGATAGGGAGAGACAGTGACTCGTGACACCAGTGAGTTCAATACTGATAGCTAGACTGCATGCAAACCAGTGTCTAACACATTGATGTGCGGCCATTTATTGAACTTACCCACCATTGCCATAGGAGCACTGTTATTTATTTTATTTTCCTTTTAGTGTATTGCTAAGATAAGCTAAGTGATATTTCATTACAATCTAGTGCTTCTAATTATGAAATGTGCTGATGTATCTTAACATTTTTCTTATGCTGTATTTTCATTAGAAAATCTATTAAAAAGTTTTATATATATATATATATGGCAACAGCAACTGTATATGTTATTATTCTGCTTTACTGAAAGACTAAAATAACGTATGTTACCATCCCTTACTAAAACAAGAAAATGCAAACGTAAAAGTAGCCATTAGCTGCAGCCAGTTCTTGTTATATTACTACAGTATGCTTAGTCTGTGGTACCTGTATGAGAGAAGTAGTGATAACAAGAGGACAGAATAAACAAATAAACTGCCATCTCCTTAAAATAAAAATATATCTGCCCTAATACTGAAAAAAATAACTTCTTGTTCTTGACCAGAAAAGAATATCCTCCACCAAAATCCTTTACTTATTATATACTGCCAGCAGAAATTCTGTTTACCTTGTCGGTGTACTTTCCACTGCATAAATTGTTTTAGTTGTACATATTACCAGTACTATTTTCTATTATATATTGTCTTTACTGCCTCCCACTGTCTGCAATGTTTTCCTGTGCCCCCCCCCCGGTCACACCCGGATATTTATTAATTTAGTTTTTATGTACCAGGTAGGTGCATTAGACAAGAGATTTGTCTATTTTCAGGCATGACCTGAGAGAATCACAAAACAGGAGATAATCAGAAGCATTATACAGGGTACAGGGAGACATATACAACTGCATATCAGTAAGCATAGAAATATCCAAAGGAACAAAACTATGGAATATAACAACTAGGAGACATAGTGTAGGCTATGTGGCAGTAAAACAACAGTGAAACACAGTAGCAAGCTCAAAATAGGTTATAAATATAAGGACATGCATAGAAAGGTGACAAGCTTGGAGTTTACGATCACCAATACAAACAAGCGCAACAGCTTAAAGATTTGCTGAATATTCCAAGGCAGATTGTGGACAATTACAGACAGCAGCCTTGGAAAGGAGGAAGTAATACTCCACACATGAAAGCTGGACTAGAAGAACATAACCGGACTGAGGCTGAAATGGAATTCCAATGTTTCAGAGCAGAGTAAGAGCAGGACAATTCTTTTCATTTGGATTTTATCTTGGGGATGGTTAAAGAACTAGGGGCAGTGGACTTTAGTGACAGGAAAGACTGTCAAGAATGAAATTAATTTTCCTTTTTTTGCCAAACAGCTCTAAAAAGCTTTTTTTTCCCCACTGCAAGTATCTTTCATGATTTGAAAGCCATTCAACTGTAAAAATATGGCATTTTTTCTAAACTGTTTTCTACTGATTTTGTATAAGAAAAAAATAATAGAAACGTATAGCAAGGAATTAACAAAAAATGTATACATGGCAAGTATCCGTTAGAGTGAAAATTATTACTATCAGTGCCTTCAAGAGAGCCATGTGTGTTAAGCTATCCCAGTACTCTTACAACTCTAGCCAACTAGCCTCCCACTCCTATCCTAGGTCACACTTTATTTTAAGTGTCAGCGTCAATGTAACTACAGGGTAGGTAATTGTTAATTACATGCAACTGGGCTAATTACATTGTAATTACATGTTTGTTGCATGTAACTACATTGCAATTACAATGCTGTTACAGTGTGACTATAGTGTAATTACAATGTAGTTAAGGAAACTTAACTATCCTATGCTATTCCTACTGATACGAGCCACATAACTAAATCTCTCTAAATGTGTTTATATTAGTTATATTTATCTTTCATTTATTTTATTTACTGTATATCACTGTTTAGCATGTGTTAGTAATACCTGCTTGTGTAATTATCCCCCTGGGACTCTCTTGAAAACTAGACATGTGGCTTTATCCCAGTGTGTAGAAATTCTAAATAAATAAAAATAAATAAATTATGAATCTTTTGTGAGCATCATGAGTGAAAAGGAGAGACACAATTAGATAAAGAAAGTTGCATTATCTACTGGAAAAAGTCTGCAAAACAAAGAACATTAGCATGACTAACTACATAATTATTTATTTACAATTTTTGGCTGGAAAGTCACAATAAACTGAAGTTTGTTTCCAGGTGTGACATGATAGTACAGGGAGGTTAAGTGATTTGCTCAGGGTCATACAGTATGCATGTGATGGTAACAGGATTCAAACCCAGGTTTAATGGGTCTCCAAATTCACATCTTTGTGACCTAAACATCAGGCTACACTGTCTCCCCTACACATTACTAGAAGCTGCAGGTCCTCCATGAGGTCATGGGCAAGAGGTCCACAAAGTTAGAGGTAGCAGCAGGTCAAGTCATGAGGGACAGCATGGTACAAGGCTGAGAACATTTCTGCCAAGCTAGGCCCAGGGAGTCAGAGGCAGCTGAGACAGAGTGGAGCCAGCTTAGTCCCAGTCAGGCGGAAGTATAAAGAAAAAGAAACTGGAGAAAAATCCTGTGCTTAGACTTTATTTAAAATATTTAACATTACCCACCAGCAGATTCTGGGCATAAAGTACACTTGCTCTGCCCCATTATATTCCCTTGGGCTTCATAGGGATACCCCTCTCCTTGACTGCAATCTGGAGCAGTGGTTAGGAGCCATCAGTATCATAACAAAGAGGCTGATTCCTCAGAAACGGAGAGCGCACTGACCATCCCACTTTACTCTGATGGAAGCATGCTGTGGGGACCCTGATGCATCACAAAAGGTTAAGCCATGTTTCGGTGGGGAAATTGCAAGAGCACAGTATGTATGGAGCCCGTATCACAACTGTATTGCAGGGGCTATTGCAGATAGGGTATACTGTAGAGGGGCTATGAGAGGCCCTTCACTGCTCGAAATTATTTACTATCAAACTTCTGTAATATTACTGTTATACTATATTGCACCTGGGATTACTGCATACCCTACATTTTGATAATAACATGTGTTGCTTGCTTTTGTAGAGATTTTGCTTTTGTAGAGATGTTAGAGATGTAGAGATGTTAGTGGATTATCTGTTATCTTTTTTTATAATGTATTTAGGTCAGCCATTGTTCAGCCAAGAACAGCATTGGTTTTACTACCTGCCTTCCATATTTGTTGGCACCGATGACAAGACCTACAATATTCCTTCACCTGCTGGGTGAAGTTGGGCCTATAGAAATTTTAGGTCAACTGCTGCGCAGTGCAAGTGATGGCCAGATGTCCAGACATGGAGATATCATGAGTGATCTTGAGCAACCACACACAATATCCCTGGGGAACGACAAGCTGCCTGCCTATCACCCCTCCCTCTGTCCTCACATCCTGTGTGTACAACAGTCCGTAGTCCCAAAATGCCCAATGTCTCATGCCACCTCCCTGTGTCCCATCAGATTCTGCACAAGCCCTCAGCCTCTCCAAACTAGGGTCAGTCCTCTGAGCAGCTGCAAAAGCTTCGCATTTTCCTAAAGCACGGGACATGTCCCCCTCAGTTCCTAAACTGGGTTCCATAGCTCTAGCATCAGGGCATTCAGATTCACTGACATTCCTAACCTTCTAACCATTTGTTACCCCCCTCCTCAAAGTAACCTTCTGTAGCTGTCTGGTGAACGGCTACTTGGGGAAGTCCTACCTCCCTTTCACTATTCTCCATGTCAGACAACACAGGCTAGGGAAATAGACTCCTATTTTTTTCCACTGAGGCTTCTGCAGGGTTTAGGGAACTACAAGCGGCCTATGCCGTCTGACTGTGAGTAACCGCACACATGACCCCATGCTGTAGATTATTCCCTATGATCAAATCCAGGGTGAGGTTGTCTGCCACCACCAATTTTTGCACCCTCTCTCCTGTCTCGCCCCAATCCAGGAGAACACTAGCCAGTGGCAGGGTTTTCTCCTCCCCAGTGAATCCCCTCACAGTTATGAACTGATTTAGTATAAGTTGGTCAGGCCCAACAATGCTGAGCAGTTTCCGAGGTTGAGAAGGGGGATGGGAGGTGAGGCAGCTACAGTATAGGGATGCTAGCTGCGCATTCAAGCAGACTTGCTAGACCATGAGGCCTGTTTCTGCTGGCGAGTTTCATATGTTCATAACCAAATCCCTTTTTATCAGGGTAAGAGATGCCCCCCCATGTACCTTAACCCATGGATCTGCACCCCATTTACAGTAACTGGGTGTATGTGCTCCCTCATGTTCACATGCATACTCTCAGGGATACACAATGCACCCACCTCTGTTTGAGGGACACTTTTTCCACTCTGGGCCTTTTTAGGATACTGTCTAGCAATATGCCCTGGCTGTTTACAAAACCAACATTCATCATTTCTTTTATCCAAGAAATCCCTTTTTGGTAACTTGGGGCTCCCCTTTTCTGCGGAGACAACGAGGGTTTTAGCTGCCCTAAGGCATGCTTTTCCCTTTTGCCCCTGCAGCACCTGCTACCCCACTTCCTTTTAGAGCAGGCCTGCTCCTGGCATAGCGATCCAAGAGCTCAGCAGCTTGCTGTGCTGTTTTTGGATCCCGGACCTCTAGCCAGGGTTTCAACTCTGCTGGGCAAGCCCAAAAGAACTGCTCTAATAACACAGCCTTCTAAATTTTTCCCACAGAACTGGTTTCCACCCTCTCTCATCAATGTTTCAAAAACTGATGTTGCTTTGTGGCGAGTTCCTCAAAGCTCATGTCAAGGCTTTTTTGGAGTTGACCTAATTTAACCCTGTAGGCCTCAGCAGTTAGTTCATACTTTTTAAGTAAAGCAGTTTTAAGTTTCTCATGGTCTTTGCTGTCCTCATTGTCAGTTTGACCTAGCGCCTCATGCCCTTTTCCAGTAAGCAGCGGGGATAGCTGAAAGCTCCATACTTCCCTGGGTATCTTGGCCTGGATACAGACCTTTTCAAATGAATTCAAAAATGCATCCATATGCTCCCAATCTCTAAATTCAGCTAATAATTTGGAATTTAATTTATACTCCAGCCGTGGAGTTTCAGGTTCACCCCTGCCACTTACCTCGTCTGGCACTGGTCATTGGAGTCTTAGCCTCTCCAGTTCAAACTCTCTCTGGCGCTGCTTTTGCTGCATCTCCATATAACCCCCCCTGTTACCCGGGGTTACCAGAATCCCAGTAAGACCTAGTGGTAGGCAGGGAAGGCAGCTTGTGAAACTCCAGTTAAATGGATTTCACACTGTCTCACTCTGTTCTCAGTCTCAGCTGAGACTGAGGGATGACATCATTTTAGAACTGTCGCAGCTGCATAAGCCACACTGGAATGCTGCAGTTGCAGGTTACAGTAGAACATTGCGGAATTTGAAGTCAGTCTGTGTGCAGTCTGAGTGACAGACAGTAATGCAGCAGAGTGTGTGCAGGCTCTCAGAGCTTTAAGCTCTGTTTAAGAGCTACTTTTGGTAAGTGTGTGTTTCCACCTGAAGAGGAACACAGGAACTGGTTATTGAAATGGTAGAGACCGCTTTCAATGGTTCAAGAGTCCCATCCCTGAGGGGATGGGGGGAAGGTGTTTCCTTGTTTTCCAGGGACACCCCCCCCCCGGTCCGGCTAAGGGAAAGAAGCTGCTTGTTCAAGTTGTGCTGAGGCACCAGAAGCTCTGAGAGAGAAATTCCTTGTGGAGGAAACGCCTGTGGGGCACCTGCAACCAAAGGGTGAGTTTGCTCTGAAAAAGGGCCAAGTGTTTTTCACCTGAACTGAAGGAGACTAAAGGGACTGTTACTGTGGGGTCAGGAAAAGACAGCCAAGTACAGTTGGAAAGTGGGGATTGGACTGTTTAATCTGTGGGAGGTCTAGAGTAATGGACAATGCCACTTAATTCAAGTATGTTCAAGTCCAGCACAAAGAGTTGAAGGAAATTGGGGATTGGACTGCTTAACCTGTGGGGGGGTCTAGAGCGATGGACAATGCCACTTAATTTAAGTATGTTCAAGTCCAGCACAAATGGGAAGCAAGACAAGTAGATGGAATGTGAAATACATTTAGCAAGAATCTACAGTGGCGTGAAAAAGTATTTGCCCCCTTCCTGATTTTCTCTATTATTGCATATTTGTCACACTGGATGTTTTCAGGTCTTTAGAGAAAATGTAATATTAGATAAAGGGAACCTGAGTGAACAAATAACACTTGTTTTTTTTTTTTTTATTTCACTTATTTAATGAAAAAAAGTTAACCAACACCAACTGGCACTGTGTGAAAAAGTAATTGCCCCCTTACACTTAATAACTGGTTATGCCACATTTAGCTGCAATGACTGCAACCAAACACTTCCTATAATTCAATATCAGTCTTTCACATCGCTGTGGAGGAATTTTAACCCACTCTTCCTCGTAGAACTGCTTTAATTCAGTAACATTTGGTAGGTTTGAGACATGACCTGTTCGTTTCAGGTCCTGCCACAGCATCTCTATTGGGTTTAAGTCTGGACTTTGACTAGGCCACTCCAAAACTTTAATTTTACTTCTTTTTAGCCATTCTGATGTGGACTTGCTTTTGTGTTTGGATCATTGTCTTGCTGCATGGCCCAACTCGCTTCAGCTTCAGCTGACGGAAGGATGACCGGACATTTTCCTTAAGAATTTTCTGGTACAGAGCAGAATTCATGGTTCCTTTAATTATGGCAAGTCATCCAGGTCCTTAGGCAGCAAAGCATCCCCACACCATCACACTACCACCACCATGTTTGACTGTTGGTATGGTGTTCTTACTGTGGAATGCTGTGTTTGCTTCTGCGAGACATTATGGGATCCATGTCATCCAAAAGTTCCACTTTGGACTCATCTGTCCATAGAACATTTTCCCAAAAGGCTTGTGGATCATCCAGGTGCTTCTTGGCAAATGAGAGACAAGCATTTATGTTCTTCTTGGTTAGCAGTGGTTTCAGCCTTGCTACTCTCATGAAGCCCATTTTGCCCAGTCTCTTTCTGATTGTGGAGTCGTGAACACTGACCTTAGCTGAGGCAGAGAAGCCTGCAGTTCTTTGGATGTTGTTTTAGGATCCTTTGAGACTTCCTGAATGATTTTCGCTGTGCCCTTGGAGTAATTTTGGCAGGCCGCCCACTCCTGGGAAGATTCACTACTGTTCCAAGTGTTCTCCATTTGGAGATTATGGCTCTCACTGTGGTTCGATGAAGTCCCAGAGCCTTAGAAATAGCTTTGTAACCCTTTCCAGACTGATAGAGGGCAACAAATTGTTTTCTGATCTTTTCAGGAACTTCCTTTGATCATGGCATAATGTGCTTGTTGAATCTTTATGCTGGCAACGTGACTCTGATGGTAAGGGTCAAAATAAGTGAGATTTATATTGAGCAGGGCTGGCTGTAATCAAGCCTTGCTGTATTCAAGCAGCTGACTCTAATTATCCCTTTAATTGGGTTGATTTAACTAGGGGGCAATTACTTTTTCACACAGTGCCCATTGGTGTTGGTTAACTTTTTTCATTAAATAAATGAAATAAGTAAAAAAAAAAAAGTGTTATTTGTTCACTCAGGTTCCCTTTATCTAATATTATATTTTGTCTAAAGACCTGAAAACATCCAGTGTGACAAATATGCAATAATAGAGAAAATCAGGAAGGGGGCAAATACTTTTTCACGCCACTGTACATTGCAAAGCTTTACAGGATGAGGTGTTTACTGTCCAGAGAAATGGTCAGGTATGAATTGTGGGAGCGAGAGATGGGAGACCTCCCATCAGTAGTAACCAAATTCACCTCTACAGATTTGCTCTGGGACACCTTTTGCATTCCCTTAGGTACTTGGCCAGTGCCTGAAGAAAGTACCCAGACGTGGGATTGAAAGGAAGATTCCCTGATGAGGCCAAGGTGCTCTTAGGTAGTTTAGGGAGCCACCAGAAAATGTTTCCATGAAGTATGGAAGGTGTCCAAATGGCTGGCAAGGGAGTTGAGCCAGGGAAAACCCAGAACAGTGTACAAGTTTGGGCTGTGTAACCCAAAGCAGCATGCAAGTCTGGGCTGTGTGCCCAGTGGGTTCAGAGCCTTAGGGCTAAAGTGTTGAGGAAGTATTCTGGTCTCTTTTAATCTGCATTACCAGGAAGGTAGCCCCATGGGGGGTTCATCTATGCTTTGTTTATTCTGTTTGGATGTGAATAAAAGCCACACTTTAGAATCCCACTTCTGGTATTGGACATTACAGTTATTGCTTCCTGTGTCCGGAATTACTTGGGTGCCCCTGTGCAGAGTAGCCAAAGCTAGCCTTTGTGCCGAGTGACCTATTCCTCCCCGAACCTAGCCCACCTGGTATTGCTGTCAGATGGCAATGGCAGACCGGGTAGGGGTTACAAAAATGGAGGCACCGCTGAGGATTTGGGTTTGGAATTTAGGGAGGAACGTAAGAAAGGTGCTCGGGCAAAGGGCTAGCAGTTTGGTTATCTGGCAGTGGGTAGCCCAAAAATCTGAAGCAATGTTAACTAAATGTGCCGCTGTGTGCTGTTGTCCATGTGCTGCTGTTAAAATGCCAACTGCCTACCAAGGAGCAGTAAAGCCTGGGAGTGTATGCCCTTGTCCTGCATTCAAATTACAGTGTTTTACCAGCTTTAAAAACCGTTGTGACAAAGAAAAGTGTGGAAAACCAGGGGAAGCAAAAGGAAAATTGTGCCCTGGATGTTGGAAATGCTTTCTTATGAACTGAGAGACTGGTTGTGCTTAATGGCCATGAAAATGGTTGAAATGGGCTCCTGCCGTGGAGTCAGTTGAGAAAAAAAAAAAAAAAAAAGAGTGTGGCTTTGCAGTTTAAATTTTCCTGCTTGACAATCGCCGTGAGAAGTGCACTCGAGAGGAAAGAGGCTCATTTGCATGGCATCAAGTGATTGGTGAGACTGCAATCAGTCCCACCCCCAAGCCAGCTCTAGAGCGACTGCCCAGCATTCAAGAGGGAGTGTGAGTGGAGTGTGCATACTGGCTTATCAGGAGGAGCGTTGCAGTGACTGAAAGTGCTGTAAAAAGTTTAAAAAACCTGACTTTTCTGTTTAAATTCGGGCTCAACCAGCATCTCGATCGACTGGATTGTGAGTCTGGTGTTCAGAGGGACAATCGGCAGGACTGCCAACCCTTTTCTTTCCAGAGACCTCCAAGACTGGCTGCAGGCCATTTTCCATCACAGCAACAAGCAACTGATAACAGTGAGTACCAACAGAAATCATTGCTCAAACTAAGTGATTTTGCCAAAAGCCAGCTGAATCTGTGTGTAGCAGTGTAGTCGTTTTGCAAACAAGGACTGTGTTAAATTTTCACAAGCAAAAGCAAGCCTTTTAAGCCATCGACTGTGAGCATAAAGATAGGTTCAGCGTCAGTATAAGTTTCAAAGCCATGAGAGAGACTGTGAGTTGTATCAAGATATGCAGCAAGAGTTACAGGCAATCCTGTGCTTGAAATACTGAGGCTTTAAGGGACTGTGAGCTAGAGTAACATCTTCAGCAAGTGAAAAGTCCATGGTAAATCATATAAATGTGCTACGATAAAGAACAGTGCAAGTTTGTGCAGTTTGAGCAAAGTTATCAGTAGAATGTGTAAATCGGATGCGCAGTGGCTTGACCCAATTTCAGAATGTTGATGCATAGGAGTGCTGCCGCTGCAAACACAGCAGCAGAGGAGCCATTTTGAAAGAGAAGGAAAGTGTTCAGTGAAATGGGACTTGGAATAACAGTGAGTGTTTGTTTGTTTTTCTCTGCAGTCATGGCCTCAGGACCAGCCCACTACCCGGATCATGCCCGGGCTGTAGTAGCAGTAGAAGTAAACAAGTTAAGGGACATTGAGAGATGTTACTACGGAGGATGACTGCCTCCTCATGTGGCGATTCCTGGATATCCAGTGCAAGTGTGTTTAATGTGCTTAAATGCTGGAAGGGACGTCTTCATGGTACCTCACTGTTCTGGGTGCTTAGAGAAATATGGCTTATTTAAAGTGCTCAAGATTCATTTGGCTCCCACATGGACAAAAGTTCAAGAATCTGCAGTTGGCAGCACACAGCACCAGGCGGAGCCTGTTGGAGAAGGCCCCTTAGGGGAGTGTGGCACAAAGCTAGAGGGTGCAGATTTACAGACAGAACAATGTGCTGATGTTTCGGATTCTGAGTCACAGAGAGGCATATCAGGAAGAGCATGAGTAGACCCGTGGAGAGCGGGGCCTAGCCCAAGTCTTATAGGAGAAGATGAGATGAGGGAGGCCTTTGAATGGGAGGTTTCGACTTCCATGCCCAGTGAAGAGTGGATAGTCTCAGGAGTGAGGACGACTGCTCACTCCTGGGCACAGATTCTCAGTGAGGAGGAAGAAGAAGAGGGGGAACCTATGTGGCCTTGTGAAAAAGGAACTGGTACACAGCCTCAAGCTCTTGCCTCAGAGGAATGCATGGAAGAGAGTGGCGATGCCACTGCCCTGGCTGTGCAAGAAAAAGCCAGGGATCCATTTTTTGTGTCTTTGAGAATGCGTAGCTGGCAGAACCAGGACTGGCCACCCCCAAGCCAGGCCAGAGGTCTCAGGTTGACCAAAGCTAGTAAAGAGGAAAGACTGGTTCGTAGGAAGGAGAATGAAATCTATGGGATGTCCTTTCCTACCTTTCCTCGGAGAGTCTGGGAGGAGATTGAACACAATAGGAAGTCCTGGATATGGGCAGAAGCAATGAAATGTGTGCATCCTGGTGCAAACAAGCATGCCAGGAACAGAATGTTTCATGAAAAATACAGTCAGTGGAAAAGACGCAGGACACTGTCAGGAACAGAATGTTTCACGAAAAATACAGTCAGTGGAAAAGAGGCAGGACACTGTTAATGGACACTGTTCGAATACTGGATGGAGAGGGACGTGAAACCTTTCACAGTGTGAATTATGTGCACCATTACGGGGTAATAATTCAAGCGCCTGACCTGTTGTGCTATTGGCCACAATGCAAAGACCTCTCTGCAAATGTGCCCCTGCCTACCAAATGAAAGCAGAGCAGTGGTAGCCAGTGCTACAACTCCAGTCATTGCAGTGCCTTTGTTGTTCTGCCAGTATGGACGTTCAGGACTCAGGTGCCCCACATTTGTCAGTTCTACAGTGTACTGACTTTCCAGAATCCATCGACTGGCCCACCAGATGACTTCAGATCCAGAGAGGACACCAGCCCAGCTGTATTCCTGATTCATCGCCTGGTAATCAGATGACTTCAGACCAGCTGTTTTCCTTTTTGTACCTGTTCCAAGGTTCCATCTCCAGAGATGACATCAACCCAGCAGTTTCCAGATGTGCCCTCCTGTCGTTCCCGGAAGATGTCCGCCCAGCTGTATCAGAAGAATGCTGCCAGGGAGAGTCTTCGGCTGAGGACTAGGTTGGTGCCATTTTCATTCTACAAGGGACTGGTAAGTCCAGACTTTTGTATTCTTATGACATTGCAGTACACACCCTACACTAGCAGACTCCAGATGTTTGAACTGTCCTCAAAGACTCTCCCCTTCGGGACTTTGGCCTGCTAGAATTGTGCTTCACCGGGCTCTGGCCCAGGAGAGACTCTTTAATGGACTTGACTTTGGGTACTGTGGTCACTAGATGGGACTTTTAGGGCACTCCACCCCCAAATGGTGTGTTGTAAATAATGTCATTGTTTTCTACTGTTTTCTAATGTTTATACTGTTTTCTACTTTTCTAAAAAAAATATTTTTGGGATTCTCCAGTGTTTTGATGGTAGGGGGTTAGATAGACTGTGTATGCAGATTAGGAGTGTGTGTTGTCTTTCTTTTTCTTGCAGGTGTTCCTGAAGAATATAGAAGAGAAGACAAGAAGAGGAGGAGGGACTCAGCAGAGTTCCTCACTAGTACTTTAGAGTGTAGTGTTTAAAGTACTGTTGTAGTTGTTACTGTGTGTAACTTTTTACTTCCACAGGTATGGTTGTGGGGAAGTGTGGGAGTAATGCATAAGTATGGTATTAGCTCCTGGTGTATGGTTGCATGGTGTCCAGGGTCGGAGAGGTCCCCGGTTTGTTTTGTTTTAGGATTTGAGTCAGAGGCAGACAGATTTTCCCTAGAAGGCTAGGGGGGATATACAGGCGGTGGTCCTGAACGTCCATAGGGACTGCAGTGCTGATCTATTAGGGCTATGCTCTGGGCAATTCTACTGGAGCCACTAGATACCCATAGTCAGCCAGTAGAGTAGAGGCTGATGCGTCAGCCAAAGGCCTCTAGGCCCTTAGTGTTGTCTGCCTGTGCTGTCACATTGTAGGGGAGAAGGTAGCGCTACCTCCCAGTAGTCAACACATGGGGTGAGATGGCCTAAGCCGGGTGATTAATGACTGTGGGCAGTCATTTTCCCGAACCAGGGTGAGTGTAACCCCCCTGTTACCTGGGGTTACTAGAATCCCAGTAAGACCTAGTGGTAGGCATGGACAGCAGCTTGTGAAACTCCAGTTAAATGGATTTCACTCTGTCTCACTCTGTTCTCAGTCTCAGCTGAGACTGAGGGATGACATCATTTTAGAACTATCGCAGCTGCATAAGCAACACTGGAATGTTGCAGTTGGAGGTTAGAGTAGAACGTTGGGGAATTTGAAGTCAGTCTGTGTGCGGTCTGAGTGAGAGACAGTAGTGCAGCAGAGTGTGTGCAGGCTCTCAGAGCTTTAAGCTCTGTTTAAGAGCTACTTTTGGTAAGGTGTGTGTTTCCACCTGAAGAGGAATATGGGAACTGGCAATTGAAGTGGTGGAGACCGCATTCAATGGTTCAAGATTCCCATCCCTGAGGAGATGGGGGGAGGGTGTTTTGCCTGTTTTCCTGGGGCAACCCCCTTGGGTCCGGCTAAGGGAAAGAAGCTGCCTGTTCAAGTTGTGCTGAGGCACCAGAAGCTCTGAGAGAGAAATTCCTTGTGGAGGAAACGCCTGTGGGGCACCTGCAACCAAAGGGTGAGTGCACTCTGAAAAAGGGCTACGTGTTTTTCACCTGAACAGAAGGAAACTAAAGGGACTGTTACTGTGGGGTCAGAAAAAGACAGCCAAGTACAATTGGAAAGTGGGGATTGGACTGCTTAACCTGTGGCATGTCTAGATTAATGGACAATGCCACTTAATTTAAGTATGTTCAAGTCCAGCACAAATGGGAAGCAAGTCAAGTAGATAGAATGTGAAATACATTTAGCAAGAATCTACATTGCAAAGCTTTACAGGATGAGGTGTTTATTGTCCAGAGAAATGGTCGGGTATGAACTGTGGGAGCGAGAGGTGGGAGACCCCCCATCAGTAGTAACCAAATTCACCTCTACGGATTTGCTCTGAGACACCTTTTGCTTTCCCTCAGGTACTTGCCTGAGGAAAGTACCCAGACATGGGATTGAAAGAAAGATTCTCTGATGGAGCTGAGGTGCTCTTAGGTGGTTTAGGGATCCACCAGAAAATGTTTCCATGAAGTATGGAAGGTGTCCAAGTGGCTGGCAAGGGAGCCGAGCCAGGGAAAACCCAGAACAGTGTACAAGTTTGGGCTGTGTAACCAAAAGCAGCATGTAAGTCTGGGCTGTGTGCCTAGTGGGTTCAGAGCTTAGGGCTAAAGTGTTGAGGAAGTGTTCTGGTCTCTTTTAATCTGCATTCACTTCAAGGTAGCCCTGTGGGGGTCCCTCTATGCTTTATTTATTCTGTTTGGATGTGAATAAAAGACACACTTTAGAATTCCACTTCTGGTATTGGACATTACATTTATTGCTTCCTGTGTTCGGAATTACTTGGGTGCCCCTGTGCAGAGTAGCCAAACCAAGCCTTTGTGCTGAGTGACCTATTCCTCCCCGAACCCAGCCCACCTGGTATTGCTGTCAGATGGCAATGGCAGACCGGGTAGGAGTTACATCCATTTAAAACTTTTTCTGCTTAAATTCTCTCTGCTGCTGGGCTTCGAACTTCCTCTGCTCCAGCTCCAATTTCCTCTGCTCAAATTGTAGCTTTAGCCTCTCTATATAACCCCCCAAGTGACCTGCATTTTGCGTGTCTGACCTGATTTTAAGCTTAAAAACCCACTGACCCGCACACCACTGGCCAGACCCACTAAACCCCCAGCTTCCTGGTCGGCGCATGCGCAGAACAAAATAAGAGCACAGCCGCGTGCTCCTGGCACTCGTTCCTGGCCTCTTAGCTCCATTGCACAGCTGCGGAATCTGTCCTAGCATCCTGCGGACAGATGTTCTTGATCATGGGCAAATCAGTGAGCAGAAGAATGAGGATGAGTCAGTGGGCAGCACTGAGCAGTCGTTTTCTCTTTTTTTTAACCACAGAATAAGTATAAAAAAATATGCCTGGTCACCGCGGGGTGTTGGACGTGGAATATTTTAATCATCCAAGGAGCCAGGGGGCTTATGAGTATAGCAAGGTGGAGGAGGTGCAAGGAGCAGTGAGTATCTGAGGAGCAGCCAGGGGCAATAAGCATCATAACAGGAGGAAGAATTCTTCCACCAGCTTCCAGCTGGAGTTTGGCCCTGCGTACAACTAGTCATGAAACAGTGAAAGAGCGTGGTGCACAGTAAGTGTTTACACTCCCAGTCGGGGACCACAGTCTTGACAGTCTCTAATTTGACTTGACTATCATGACATCAGTCTCCTAGAAAGAGACAAAAGAATAATTTTTCCATAAGTAAAGTATTAAATAATCCACCTGGGGCTGCAACATGATTGTTCAAGAGTCTCAGAGAGTTTGTTGGCAAGCAAGATCAGCATATGATCTGCGATTATATAACTGCTTTTCCTATGTTTGGGACCCAGGTTTCCTGCTGCAAGATAGTCCAACTTGGTGAGTTGTTTTCTCTTCTTCTCATTTCCCCGTGGCAGTCACAGTGTCAGAGAGTCACATACAAAGTTATTCAACAGAGGAACCGCGAATCAACCTACTGCAATCCGGTGCATTCAAACGAGCAGCCAGCCCGCAGACTCGAAACGAAAAGGCAGAACTGAATGCACTCGTACTCAAAGAAGCTCAGAGCGTGAAAATGATTAAAAATCAAAAATGTATTCGTACAACAGCTCTGGAGCAAAGTCACCAAAAGTGCACGCCAGCTAGCCACCCAGCATCCCTGAGGAAGACTCGTGTGGAGTCAAAGCGCTGGGTGCATTTTGAATAATTTTCATGGTCTGAGCATCTTTGAGTATGAGTGCATTCATAGTCACATACAAAGCCCCGTGTGCTGTGTCACTTGCCAGATCTGGTCAGTATGGTCTGAAGTAATTCTGCCTGCAGATTTGGGGCCATAAAAAGATAATGTGGCATCTGTCTCAGCAAAGTAATATCTGCACCGGGTAGATTAAAAATTAGACAGTGAAGTCATGTACTCAGCGAAATGTACTGAGGACATGAGGTAGAGGGGAAGCTGTGGGAATGGTGTGCAGCAACAAGTTATTACCACAGCAGTTTAATGAGTTGAAGCCAGCCAGCCTACATCTCTAGCTGGCAGTCAGAGCTGCTGATCATGTGTGGCAGTGCGAGATGTGCAGTGAGTGTGCCCATGTTGCCATGAAACCTTGCTACCTGTCAGCCTCTGAAATCCCCACTGTCTATCTACCTACTGTACCTGACCCCTGAAAGGTGACTCAGTGTCTGTCCCATCATGCCAGGGTCCAACCAATGTTGTTTCATCTTTCTTTTATTAATTCTAACTGTACTTTAAAAGGTTCATCATTTTCCAAGCCGTCCCTGCTCAGCACTCCCCCCCCACTCAGCTGCAGTGACCAGCATTCCAGTTGCTGAAACTTGGAACCTTTATGTCTCTAGCTCAGGATCTGTTGTGTACTTCACTTGGTGCAGCAGTTCCGGGTCCTCCCTGATCTCGCTGTCCTCCTGCCCCCGGGACTGGACATTGCAATGTCTCTTGGCACCCCCACACCCAAGGTATGGTCCATTTCAGTCACTGGCCATGACTTAAGGTCCTGGGCAGTCGCTTGCTCATCGGCTGCCACAAGAACCTCATACTGGACCTTTCTCTCCTGACACAGCTGCTTCAGTTCTTCTAAAGTGCAGTCGCTGTACTTGGAAGTCATCTTTCTTCGTACACTACCACCACTTTACTTGCAGCAAAAAAAAAAAAACAGAGTAGGTAACTATATCTTTTAACCAATTTTCCTTGTTTCAAATTTCTGCCCTCTTTGTGTGTGGTTGTTCAAACAGTTCACTAATCGCACTGTTGCTCACCAAATCTGTCACAAGCCCACTCCTGTGGGGTCGGAATTCCCTGGGCTACAGTGAATCCCCTTGTGATCAGGGTCAGGGATACCCCTCCTCTGTCCTTTCAGCATGCTCACTGTTTCACAACTGAACATACGCCAGAGGATCCCGGGGCATCTGCTCTCCGTGCAAGGGGGTGCAAATACAATCTTGAGTCTGTGTTCTTGGGAGAAAACCCTCTCAGCCACTGCACTTTGTACCCATGAATAGCCAAGTCAAGTTGCAAGGGATCATGGGGAACAAAGTACATGGGCCCTAGAATGATGTGGTTTTCTTGTTATGGGACAAAAAAGCTGTTTGCTGCTAGTCAGGGGCTAGGGTTTGAATAAACTATTTAAAAGAAAAACAAAAACGACTAATTAAGCAGGGCTGGAGTGCCAGGCATACATTTTGGTGGGACTGCCAAGTCACCCTCCTGGAGAGGAGAGTTGTTCTGTAGACGCTCGATCTTTTCCCTCCCCAGCCAACCCCCAGCAACCCTCATTTGCCACCAAACATGGGTTGCTGGTGTGGCAGGAGGTAAGGCACAATGCCTCAGTCTTCTACGCCACTGGACCGGACATGTTATCCCTTTTAGATACTTCATGTCTCCCCTGAATCTCTTCTTCATGGGAAACTGTCCCAGTGCTGCCAGTCAGTCCTCATAGCCCATGTTATCCATGCTATCAATCCACCTTGGCCACTTTCCTCTGTACCCACGCTATCATTTCAATATCCTTTCTCAGATGCAGGGCCCAGAACTGCACACAGTACTCAGGATGGAGCTGGATTAAGTAGCTGTACAAGCCCATTTCTAGATCTACTTGCAGGCTTTCTCTTAAAGCATGCCGTGAGTTTGCTTGTCTTGGTAGTTGCTGCTTCACACTGCTGCGCCCACTTAAAATTATTGCTGATCAGTACTCACACAATTTTAGCTTGCTTGAGTTCTGTAAAATCCATGCAGTTCAGGTGGTTTTTGATATTAAAGTTCTGTTTTCCTAAATTCATCACCTTGCATTTCTAAACATTCAAGGTCATCTGCTATTTTGCTTCCTTTTTCCCCAAACACGGCTCGACCTTTCTGCATTTCATTTATTTCCTGTTGTAACAACGCTTCTTATCTTGGTGTCATCAGCAAACCTGGCAATTCAGCTACTAGTACTCCATCTCCTGATCACGTATGAATATACTGAACAGTGTAGAGCAGTATAAAATGCTTTGCTGAAGTCCAGATATACAGTACAACATCTACAGGATTCCCCACATCCAATTCTTTTGTGACATTTTCTAAAAATCAATGAGGTTCATTTAACATCAGTTCCTCTTACAGAATCCATACCTAGAGGGCCATTAGATTGAAGTTTTTGTTTTGGAAATGTCTAACAATTTTGTTTCTTGTGACTGTTACCATCAGCTTTCCCGTACAGTACTGACATTGAGCTCACTGGCCTTTTGTTCCTTGGTTCTACCCTGGAGCCTTTTTTTTTAAATACTGGTACCACAAGGACCACTATCCAGCCATCAGGCACATATGCAGTTCTGATCGACTCACTGAATATAAATGAAAATTAATATGGATAGTTTTTAATTTCAATTTTTCCATTTTATTTTTTTTATACTGGAAAGTATGTGAGCAAAAATGCCGTTTTCAGAAACATCTAGTGGTACAGAAAATCGATGATACAGAGAAAAAGGTAAAAACGATATCTGCAATATTTTTCGATATTTACAACAGGCAACAGTGTATATGACATGACCATCTAGATAAAAAAAAACACAAATACAGAGCACACAACAATAGAGTCTATATACACATACATATAAATTCTAAGGTAACTCAAGGGGTTGATGGACATTCAGGGAGGTTGCCTACTGGGGCAGGCACAAGTAGTGGATTGGAGGAGGTGGTCCTTGAGGGAGGAGGTGAAAGAGCCAATTGAACTACAGACGTGAAGTTCAGAGGGCAGTTTATTGTAAAACCTAGGGCCCTTGTATGTGATGGAGTTCTGCACATGCTTGATGCGTTAAAAAGGGGTGTCGAAGATATGAGAGGCAGGCAGCCCCTCTTGTTCTGCGCTTGGGAACTGATAAGGGGAAAGTGGAGTTAACGCTGATCAGCAGTAGGTTACAGTGAACTTTGTGTAGGAAAGAGAGCATTTTAAGTTGGAACCTGCTTTCAAGGTTGAGCCAGTTAAGTGAGGCATAGAGGGTACTGTGATGGGTCATCCAGGGGAGGCCGGTCATGAAGCATGCAATATTATTGTATGTGGTCCTGGGTTTGGAGGAAAGTGGGGGATGTGTTACGAGAGGAGTAAACAACAGAGCCATAATCAAGGAGGGGCAGGAAAAGAAAGCTGGCTAGGCATAGTCTGGAGATGGGGATAAGGAACTTTCTGATTCGGTATAAGAGACTGTGTCTCATATGGATTTTCTTGATGAGGTTGGTAATATGGATATTGTAGGTCAGGTGAGGGTCTAAGTACAGTCCAAAGTATTTGAATTCGTAGACTTGTTCTCTGATGTTACCAAGATTGTCTGAGAGGGATCAGCCCATGACTGGGGCTTTTCTGGGGCCAGAGAAGATCATAAACTTGGTCTTCTTGGAGCTGAGAACCATACCTTTGACAGAGAACCAAGTGAGTAGCTTGCTGAAGTCAGCATGCAAATTACTGAACTTTGTGTCCAAGTTAGTGTCGCTGCAGTAGAGGGCCGCATCATCAGCGTAAAGGACTAGTTGAGTGGTTTGGCAGATAGCAGGAAAGTTATTGATGAAGATCGAGAACAGGAGAGGGCCCAGGGTGGAGCCCTGGGATACCCCATGTTTAGTCAGACATTCAACAGAAAAATGACCATTAATATTAGTTTTCTGAGATCTGCCGGAGAGGAGCTTCCGACTAATTTGACAACATTTTCTGATATGTGCAAGCCCTTGAGGGTGTCCAAAAGAAGGCTATGGCCGACCAGGTCGAACACCTTGGTCAAGTCCACGAAGACAGAGCCTGTGTACTGACCTTTATTGCTTGCCTTGAGGATATCACTGGTGAACCTGACCAGGGTGGTTTCGATGCTATGTCCAGATCTGAAACCATGCTGGGCAACAGAGAGCAAGTTATTGCTATCGAGGAAGGTAGTGAGCTGGGTAAGCACAACTTTTTCAATGATTTTAGAGAGGGAAGCAAGGAGGGAGATAAGTTGGTAATTCCCTACTTCATTCCTTGACCCAGACTTGAACAATGGTTTGACGGTGGCGGCTTTCCAGGTGTTAGGGAAATAGCCAGAGCAGAGTGAACGGTTTAGTATGTTGGTGATGGGGGCCTCTAATGAATTAATGGCCAGTTTAAGGATTTAGTTCGATGGTAGCGCCTTCAGGATTTTTGGATGCATTTCATCAGGCTCTGTTGCCTTATTTATATTTACTATCTTTAGTGATTTTACAACTGTTTGAAATGTAACATATATGTCTTGTAGAGTCTCCTTTTGTTCCCCCTGAAAACATTTTTCAGTATCTGATATGACTTCACTTCTTTTCTTCTGTGAACAATAAAGCAAAATATGCTTGCAGATAGATTACAAATTATAAATCAGTTAGGCATTTCAGCCAATTAAAAATGCTCTTATGTTAGTGTGAAAGACACTCTGACTGTGAAAAGTGGCTCTTGAATTAACTGGTATAGCTACCATAACATAGTAATTTGAGATCAGAAGGGACATTAAGGACCACAGTATCCCCCTCCTCTACGTCACAAGATGAATAAGTACACTGTACAAACATGCAATAATCTAAATAGGTTTCTTATCAACTTAACTTCCCAGAATACCACATGATTCCCTTGGTAAGCAGAAATTTATGCAGGCTTAACTTGAAAGCCAGTAAGGACTCTTTGTTCACTATCTCTACTGGTGGGCTGTTCCACAGGTTCACAACCCTCAGGAAGAAGACGTGCTTCCTATCCTTTACACTTAATTGACCACCTCGGACCTTCAGGGTGTGTCCTCTTGTCCTTCTGAAGGACACGAGATCAAACATCTCTGTCTCTTAGATCGTGTCACTATGCCAAGGTATGCAGAAGATGGAGATCATGTTATATCAGAATGTTTGCAGATTTATCTGTCTTTCTTCCTGGTTAAAGTGCCCAGAGCCTCTGGGATTGGGTGCCATAGAAATAAAATTTGCTTTGCCTTGCCTTGCCATCTCAGCTTCCTTTTCTCCTACCTGAAGATGTTGAGGCCACCAGCCTCTTGTCACAGTTTTTTTTTTCCTATTATCTTTTTATCCTCCTCCCGGAAGCCAGGCAGCAGCTCTGACCCCTCCCTCAGAGGGAACTCAGTCTCCAGCCCTACCCGTCTGACACCCCCTACAATCCCTCGCTGGTTTCCCTCCATGACAGGGCTGGGGCTAAGGTGAGGGGGTGCCGGCTTTCCCCAACCCCGGAAAGAAATTCAGATGTCAGGGAGCCAGAACAGGTGATGGTATGGCCATCACGGAGCCTGCCAGCTCCATTTTTCTCCATTTTTCTTCTGCCCCCCACCAACATTGCACATCAGCAACATGCCTCCTGACTCGCATCTCCCTTCAGCCATTGCTAGAGGGCACTGGATGAGTGGAAAGGCAACCCCTCCCTCCCAGAGAGAGGAAAGCAGTCCTCCAGACACTCGATCCTCTCTCTCCCCCCTGCCAACCCCAAGAGGTCTGGGCTGTTTTCCAAACCTGGGTCGCCAGTGTGGTGTGAGGTGTGGCATCCAGCGTCTCAACCCTCAGCACCATCAGGCTGGCCCTCTCATCACAGTTTTTGTCTTCCATCCTGCTGATCATTTTCATGGCCCTGTGTTGCACTCTCTTGGTTGGCTCAATGTCCTTTTTCTATGGAGAAGCCTGGTACTGCAAGAAGTACTCAAGGTGTGGCCTAAACAGGGCTTCATAAAGTTTATTTATTTATTTAAATTTTGGTAACTGGGTAGGCCTGCTGAGACCAGTAATAGTCCTTTTTTCATGGGATGGCAGGATAACTCTAATACATGAGCCTGTGTCAGCTGCCAAGCACTGATTTCGTTGGCATTCCATGCCTCATTTTGAAAGTACTTGCAACTAGAGACGTCATTTCTATTGTTATGCTGCAGCAGCTACGTATGTACTGCAGCATAACATAATAGAACTGTCCCTCATGCTATGTAGCAGCACCTGTTTCTGTAAAATCCTCAGCATGTCAGTTGCCACCTGCAGTTCAATAAATACTTACTGACAGAGAAATTTCTGAATGCTTCTCAATGCCTACCACTAGTAAATTCTGCTCCATGTGCTCCTATTTGGACGTTTGACTTAATGATTCTCCCTTCCCCCCATGCAGGGCACAGGTCATCGCAAGAGGACATAGCAAATGTCATGCTTGATCGACTGTTTACCTCACCAGAGAGACCCGATGAAATGCGCAGACGATGTTTAAAGTCAACAATTTGGATTGCCTTAAGTTTTTAGTTTTACTCTAAATGGTTAGATGTTTTGCTGTAGAAGTTGGACTCGCTTACTTGTGCAAGCACTGTCGGGCACATGTCTACCGAGTATGTAAGTCTGGGATGTAAGTAAAGGCTCCTTTTTCTCCGAGTCTTTTTTTTTTAACTACTCTTCTGCCAGTTCTAAACACACTGACATACACTATAAAAAACAATGAATGGCAGCCCATCAGTAACCAAGTTGGTTAGTTACATCTTGAGGTTGCCATTGGCTACTGAACCTCTTGAGCTGCACTCTTGAGGTTCAAATGGTCACCATGGCAACCTCTTGATGCACTAACCAGCTTGTTACCGATGGGTTGCCATTCATTATTCTATATGTTAACTCATGTATTACAGGACACTATAGAGCTTAAAATATTGGCAGCTGAGACAGACAGCTTACATAACTTGGGGATCGGCACTCTTCAGGGAACAGTGCTTGGCATCCATTGAAGAAACTACAGACTACACTCAAGCCCAGCTCTGGGAACAAGCCTCCACTATTGGCTACTTGCTCGAGAAAGTTGATGATTTAGAGAACTGGGCAAGATGGAATATTATGCCGATTGTTTGGTTCCAGGATGGGGCAGAACATCCGGATATGGTCCATTTTCTACAGCACTCATTGCCCAAACTCTTTAATGCATCAGATTGCCTGCCAACTGAGACTGAGCGAGCACATAGGAGTCTGGTCCTGAAACCTAAACCGGGACAATCTTCCAGGCCCATAAGGAGATAGATTAGATGTCAGGAATTATCGTCCAATTAGCCTGATGTCAGTTATTGGAAAGATAATGGAAGGATTCATAAGAGAAATTATTGAACTTATTGAACTCAACATGGTATAAGGGGTTAACAGATGTCGCACAGCATGAGTTTTGTTCAGGAAGGTCCTGCTTGACTAACCTTATGCAATTTTTCGAACTTGTAAGTTGTGCCTTAGACAAAGGGTTACCTGTTGACATAGTCTATCTTGACTATTCTAAAGCTTTTAACTCACTTCCACATAAAAATTTATAGATCAACTTATCAGGCTGAAAATTCACCCAAAAGTCATGCAGTGGGTCAATTCATGGTTAAACAATAGATTCCAAAGGGTGTGTATCCAGGGTTACCATCCTGATAGGAGCAGGATCACTGGCAGGGTGGGCCTCAGGGGTCTGTGCTGGGACCAACATTGTTCAATGTGTTTGTTTCCACCATGCAAACGTCAGCAGGGTCATGGCTACATAAGTATGCTGACGACACAAAAACTGGAACCATTATTAACAACAGGGAAGCAGCAGCACATTTTCAGAGTGATTTGGAACAGTTAGAAATCTCGGCAAGGAACCATGGACTAGAATTTAACAGGGACAAATGCAAAGTTATGCAGTTAGGACATATTACTATAATGGCTGAATGCACACTGAACAATGGGATCCTAGCATCAACTGCAAATGAAAAAGACCTGGGTGTTGTTGTCACAGACACGTTAACCTTTGACACAGATGCCAAGGAGATGGTTAAAAAATACAATAAAATTCTGGGATGCATATTTAAGCATGTTAAAATCCGGAATGCAGGGGTAATCACCTCATTATACACATCACTTGTGAGGACCCACCTGAAGTACTGTGCTCCATTTAGTGCACCACAGATTGTAGGAAGCACTAAAATGATGGAGAGAGTACAAAGGACAATGACAAAAAGAATTGAGAACTTAAAAATATAAAACATGGAGGGGGCGCTGAGGAGCCCGAGCAGAGCAGACGCACCTTCTCACAGTTCCGCTGTACAATCCCTGAAAAGGCACTAATTAAGTTCTTTTACCTACTGAATTCACAAATTTACATCAAACAGAACAGTAGAATATCCTTCAGCACACAAAATGGGAAATCCTCGCCGAGATCAGGGAGCTATGGGCCACTCTAGAGGGAAGCAAGAGGTAACCAGCCTTCCACCAAGCCACACAGCCACTGCCATTTCAGGCCCAAAGCAGAATGAAGGAACTGAAACCATGCAATCATTGGGAGCAAAACTGCAACAACTCATCTCAACTGTGTCGGACCTGCACCAAAAAATGGACACTTTCACCAACAGGGTCACATTAGTAGCAACTACCATGGACTGTATGAAAGTAGAGATGTTGGATATTAAGAAGCAAGTCACTGCCTCAACCAGTTCCTCTGTGATGACAGTTAAGGAGGCACAGCATTTTAGAGCTAGACTTGAAACCATGGAAAACCAATTTAGAGGGGCAAATGTGAGGATCTTAGGCTTACCTCAAGGTGCCGAGGGTAATCACCCCAAGATGTTCATAAAAGAATGGCTAGCGGATAAACTTCTTTCGGAAGGAGACCCGGAGGTTTTTCAAATACAAAAAGTATACCGCATTACGCCACGAGGGAGACAGGAGGCCGAAGACCCACCATGCACTCTTCTAGTGGTCACTGCCGGTATTGGAGAGAGAGAGATCAAATTTTGTCCCAGGCAAGGCGAAATGGCCCACTTTCATATGAGGATCAAACAGTGCACCTCTTCCCCGACATCAGCTACTCGATGAGGCAGAGGAGGAAGAAACCTGATGGAGTTCATTGGATCTTGAAGGACTTGGATATTCCTCACTTCATTATCTTCCCGTCATGGCTTAGAATAGTTTACCAGAGTAAAATATGGGCCTTTTCTGATCTGGTCGAACCTAGCAAATGGGCAGATAAAGTAAGGGCTACACCAGGGTTCAACAAATCCCATAGCCAGACGTCCCAGGCTACAAGAATTTACAGAGGGACTAGCACAATTGAATTAGCTGGTTGTCCACGGACAACCAACTTGTAGCATTTTTTTCCCTTGCTGCAGTGCTTGCCTGCTTCCGTAGTCAGCTCAGTGTGTCACATGGGTGAGGAAGATTTAATCATGTGGGCACCAGATCTGCAGGTGCGAGCGCGGCAGCGTGCGGTTAGCAAGGATTTGGCAGGACCCTCCACAATCCCTCTCCACCCATCACAGCATCAGAAAAGCATGGATGGATCCAGGACTGACAGGTGAGTCAGTGAATTCAATGTGGAATAGTACCTGTCAGTCCTGGGTACTGGCCGCGGCAGTGGTAGGGACAAGAGGTTTTAGGGACAGAAGCGGGAGCATGTTGCCGATAGCGCCATTTCATTATTGAATTATATAGCAGGCAGAGTGATTTTTGTATATCGCTGATTCAGTACAGCTATATTTTCTTACCTCAAGTCAGCTCTCAACTTGTCTTGGCTGGCAAAAATATAAGCAAATTAAAGCAACATTTTAAAAATATCTGCACAAAGGGGAAATTAGAAAATGAATATACAGGGAGAGTTTCATTTTGTCACTTAGTTTGGGGGAGGGGGTTGCCGTCTTGGTCAGTCCAAGGATCCGAGACGGGAAAATGTGTTTGCTCAGCCAACCATTACTGACGAGGAGTTGGATTGCACTGTAGTTATTGGGACAAAAAAAGAAGGGTTGTTTTTTCACTGAGAGAAAACACTGAAGTAGAGGGAGGCGGTGGGGAGTTGCCAGTGAAATCAGTGGCAGTGGGGGACTGTACTGTCAGTTGGGGTCTTAAATTGGGAAAAAAAAAAATAAAAGATTCAAGAAGGAGGTGTGTTTTCTTGTCCTGGCTTCATGACCTTTACTGGAACAAAAGTATAATAAAGTAGAAGAAGGACCGACTCAGTCGGAAAAAACGTAGAGAGACAAGTGTGGAGTTTTGAATTAACAAAATCAAACAATAAAAAGGTGCCACTGATCAGGGCAAAGCAATTTGAAGAGGACTTGTTTCAGCGCAGTTGGGTGGGATGACTGGAAATCATGGTTTTGTGTGATTGCTGTTAAAAAAGTAAGCTACACATAAAGAAAAGGTTGTGAAGCACTGCAGCTAAAATAGTACAGAAACATAAAATTATTTATCTTTGAAAGTCACTGTGGACCTGGTAATATACTGACATACTGTGGGAAAGAATCTGCCAAGGACTGATTTGGTCAGGTGACACAGTACAACCCAAGTTCAGTAGGGTTGGAAAGGAAAAATAACAAGCATTTGTCAATGCCGAATGTTGTCGCGCTGGCATTGGCAGTGGAAGTGGCGGAGCTAGAGACGCATAGTGCTGTGATTTTATGAATGTGTCTGAAAAGGTGATTTTGCACAGCGAGCACGCCATTGTGCGCAACAGCTGTGGAAACACGTTTTGGGCAGGCTGTGAAAAATGGCAGCTGGACTGTTGATAAGGAGATGTGTACAAATGCCAGTGGTGAAAATGTGACATGAAAATACTGCAGATTGACTAAGTTACAAGGGTGCGTGGAAACTGCGCAATGCACGCTTGCAACACAGTCATTGTATGGAGTTTCGGCACCAAATTTTCAACATAGGCATTTTAAGACCTCTGCTCATGAATAGTGTCACCGTCATTTCCTCAAACTGTCCCAAAACTGATTTCGCTGGGCCGTGAAATTCTGTGTGCGGACGTATAGAGAACACATTTCAGGCAGCTGTAGTGTTCATAAGGAGGTATGGAAAAATGCCAATGATGAACAGCTGGAGTGAAAGTATTACAAATTCACAAAGTCATGAGCATGCATGCAAACTGTGCAACGCACGCTCATAAAACACTCATTTTATTGACTTTCGTTCCCAAATGTTCAACATAGGCATTGTACGGCATCTGTTAATGAACAGTGTCACTGTCATTTTCATCATGTGTCTCGAGCACGGGCTTTCCACAGCGACCACGCTATTCTGCGCTGGAACTTTGAAAACAGATTTTGGCCAGGATGTGGAAAATGACAGCTGTACTGTTCATTAGGACGTGCAGAACAATGGCACTGTTGAAAATCTGGGTAGAAAATATTAGAAGTTTCTTGAGCAGACATACATGCAAACTGCGCAACGCACGCTCATAACACAGTCACTTTATGGAGTATTGTCACCAAATTTTCAACACAGGCATTTTAGGAACTCTAATCATGAACAGTATCACTGTCATTTTTGTAATGTGTTCCAAACACTGATTTCGCACAGCGACCACGCTATTCTGTGCCAGAAGTGCGAAAACACATTTTGGCCAGGATGTGAAAAATGACAGCTGTACAGTTCACAAGAAGGTGGGGTAAAATGCCAATTTTGAGAATCTGGCATGAAAATAGTGTGAATGCGCTAACTTACGAGCATGCATTGTGCAGTTGCTATGCATGCTCATAAAACAGTCATTTTATGGAGTATTGTCACCAAATTTTCAAAACAGGCATTTTAGGACCTCTGCTCATGAACAGCCACACTGTCATTTTCGTAATGTGTCCCAAACACTGATTTCACACCATGATCATGCTATTCTGTGCCAGAAGTGCGAAAACACATTTCGGCCAGGATATGAAAAATGACAGCTATACGGTTCACAAGAAGGTGTGGTAAAATGGCAATGCTGAGAATCTGGCTTGAAAATATTGCGAATTCGCTGACTTACGAGCATGTGTTGCACAGTTGCTTCGCACGCTTGTAAAACAGTCATGTTTTGGATTTTTCCCACCAAATTTGCAACATGGGGTTTTTGAGAGCCCCCCTCATGAACAGTGGCACTGTCATTTCATTACAAGGTCCCAAAAGGTGATTCCATGCAGTGACTGTGAAATCACCTTTTGGGACCGAATAACGCCATGACAGTGCAAGAATTCATGAGAAGGGGTCCAAAAAACGCCCATATTGAAAATTTGGGGCCAAAATTCACAAAAATGCCTGAGATATGCAGCAAAGTTGAAAAAACCCTATTTATTCCATTATACAGCTTCCTGGCATTTCCTCAGTTCGCAGTCGGCTTTGAAGAGTGCAGACATTTTTTTTATTTAGTTATTTAACCAGGTATAGCACACTAAGCTGAAAGCTTTTTTACAGGAGCGACCTGGGAGCACAAGGAGGTTAAGTGACTTGCTCAGGGTCACACAGTATGCAAGTGGAAGCTGTGGGATTCAAACCCAGGTCTGGTCTGCTGGATGTCACCAGATTTGCAGCTCAGAGCCTTAGAACCACTGCGCTCTACTGCCTCCAAACATGTTCCCGGTCCACGAAGATCGCTGCACACGGACTCGGAGTAAGTATGGGAGTGGGGGTAGGGAGGCAGGGTGCGCAGTGGGTGGGTGCGGGCAGAGGAGGGGACACGGAGACTATGAGGGACTGTTTTCCTTTTACAGGTTCAAAGCGGAAAAAAAAAATACATGTGGGACAGGTTTTTTTGCAGGGGATTTGGCATGCTGGAGTGGGCTCCTAGCGTGCCACCTAACTGTTTTGGGGTCTGCAGTCGACAGGATTGGGGCACCCCTGGCAAACAACACGGGGGGTATTATTATTTCTGCCAACAGGGAGTGGGCTCCCCATCAGCACACAAGGAAAGGGGGGTGGGGTAAGAGCCGAGGGGATTGGGCACCCCTCAGCATATCACAAATAGGGGATGCTTTATGCCGGCGGGAGTGGGCTCCCCTGTCGGCACATCTGAGGGCAGGGGCAGCCGACAGGAGATTGGGCGCCCCGGAAGTCGGCAGTTCGGCGGCCAGTGTGCTGCCATGTACATAATGGCGGTGAGCAGGGCAAGAAAAGGACCGCTGCATCTAACAAGCTTTACTCAGATTGCAGCGGACCTTTTCTTAGATGTGCTCGCCACATTATGTATGCATGGTGTGGCGCCAGCATGCAGGCTGATTGGGGAATGCGGGACGCACCTACTGGTGCGTGCCCTGAATTTGTCGAACAGCAACCACGCCTCCAAAGCTGCACTATCCCAAGATGTTGGCTGCGCAAGTGCGCCAACATTAAAATGCAATAGGCTTAGGCTAGAAACAATTATAATGCCTGCCTTTATTCATTGTACCTTCTTTCTGACTCATTTAGCAGTTGTGGTGTAGTAAAACTAATAGTGCTCAGTGCCTTTTCCCTTCTTTCCCAGTGCCTTCTGTGTCAATAAAACTATCTACAAACAATGAGAATAGACTAGACTAAAGGACCCCAAGGCTATGTCTATTTGCCCTTATTTTTTCTTTGACTTACCTATGGACTGGGAGTGTGTGTGCTAGTTGCCAGACAGTCAGCCAGTAGCAGCAAGCCACTTGTTCTAGAACTGTACTACTCTACCTATCTGTACTAAAGTAATTACCCTGCCTAACTAAAGGTGGGTGCTTTGTGGACAGTGAGTGGAGTGAGTCCTTATTTGAACTGCCATACCTGCAGCTTGCATCTAAGCGTTAATTAGAAAAAATGGAAGGTAAAAGATTGAAAGTGTAACCAACTGCCTACAGACATAAAAAAGGACAGTAACTGCAGTAAAAGGAGAAGTCAAGAGACTTGGGAAAGAGTTGGGCTTTGTGTTCCCAAACTTGACACCTGGCAGAGACTAAAGGGAAAAAGTGTAACTAGTTGCCCAAATAAATAAAAAAGAAATTAAGAACAAGACGGTAACTGTAGTAAAAGGAAGGGTGATCTGCCCAGTGTCCTGCGCCTGCAGTCAGCTGGTTTAAAGAGACACACACACACACACACACAAAAGACAGCTAATAAAAAGAAAAAGATTTAAAGTTTTTTATTTTATTTAAAATTTATTTCGATTAAATTGGTTGAAAATTTCCATTGAAATGAACTGGACTACCACTCTGAACTCAGGGACTACCATTTATGTCTAGCCCAGTTGTCCAGAACTAGCATGTCATTTTAAAATTTGTCGATCCCTGGGCTACACAATCCAGTACCGAGACTGACAAGGAAGATACTTCACAGGTCCCTATGGAGTGAGAACTTTTGTTTAAACACATTCTCTCTTTATTAAAAAGCTTATCTGCTCATTGTTTATCACTATCCTCTCATTGATACAAGAAGAGGTAGCTGTACTGAGTTTTACCCACGTTTAGGAACTGTTTTTATAAGAACACAGACTACTCATGTTGTGGCGTATGTTTCCTTTTTTCTCAATAGCGAGATCTAGTATCCAGATATGGGGTGGTAAGGCATAAGGCCTAAATGATGCTCGATAGTTGCTCTGTTTACACTATAGTAATTATTTCTGTTTTCGGCTGTTCCGCTTGTTCTTTATAAGTGCCTAAAGACACTCACAGTCTGGCTTTGGCTCTTAATTGAACTACGTACCTCATTGTTAAAAAAAAGGAGAAGATGCTTTACATTAAGCTTGGGGTAATATACCCTGCAATTTAGGAAAAGTGCATGGCCAAACATTCCCCACAGGTGGGGGTAGTTCATGAACAGACATTTACTTGGACTTTTACCTTTAAGAGGCTTAGCTATGCTGCTGTTGGTTCCACTGTGTGTGTGTGTGTGTGTATATATATATATATATATATATATATATATATATATATATATATATATATATGACTTTCAGATATACTTCAACTGTTATATAGGATTACCCTACAGATGATGTATCATAACTATAGGAGATGCATAAGATTTCACCTGTGATTAAGAGGCATAATGCCCCAGTGGATTTGTATACTATTTGGTCTGTCTCACATATGGAATCTGTAACTGATTGTTATCAATATAAAACTAATAAATATAAAGTACAAAAAAATAAAACATATAAGGACAGACTAAAAAAGGTGGGGCTATATTCTCTACAGTATAGAAGACTGAGAGGTGATTTGTGCTATGTATATGTAACCCTCCTGTCTGAGGCTTACCTGGAAGCCCCAGAAAAAGGCCCATTTTCCCTGGGGTTTTGCTTCCACCCCCATTCTTTTTTGGTGCTGGGTCCTGCTCTCCTGGCTTACCCCCCGAGTCTTCTGTCCTTTCCTGCTGGCCCCCACATGGTTTTCAGAGACAGAGGGGCTGCAAGAGCTGGTTTGCGGAGCTGCCGGCATCAGAAATGGCACCACAGTGCCGGCGAGCTCCGCACATGCAAAGAAGCACATTTTCATGTGGCCGTGAGCAGACTATTTTGTTTTGCCTCTCAGGAGATCTCAGTCCCAGCACAGAGCAAGAAAGGGACCGAGGACCTTAGTTGAGTGGGAGAGGCAACCAAGAGAAAGAAAATTTACTTTTTGGGAGCGCCAATCGTGCTCAAGAATATGGGAGCTGCCTCATTAATATTCATAAGGCGGTGTCACTTTGAATTCACGGGAGCCTGTCTAGCACTGGGGCACAGAAAATAGCACTAGCGACAGATGGGAGAAGAAAGTAAAACAATAAATAAAGATATGGTGTGCCAGGGAAGAGAAAAGGCTGGCAGTCTGTGGGGGGTTAAATAGATATAAAGGATTCCACAGGCTGTAGCCAGTAAATGAAGTTGGGGCACACATTGATTACAGTGGGAACATATGTGGCTGCCTAGGGGCTATGTAGAAAGGCAGCAGGGTGAAATAAATGTGTTAATGGATGCAGTCGCTTTGCAGGGCACAGGGGTGGCTATTTAATGCTGGGGAAATTATTAAATAATTGATTACGGTTTGTTCTGCACGGACACTTGAAGCTTTGGGACACTGCATGAACTGTGGGCACTTTTTACATCGGCCACCATGTTTCGCAGCCATGTGACACCATCCAGCCAACCACTAAGCCAGGATTCTTGTCAGGGACTCTGGGACTGTGTGAAAGGACTTTTGGGGGAAAATACCGGGGAAAGTTTAGGCACCTTTTTCCTGCCCCAATAAGGATCAAGGGAGCCTCATACATATTAATTTTTGCCTAAGGACAGTGGCTCCAGCCAATGGGGAGTGAGGAAAGGGCTCCCAATAAAGCTGGGATAGTTGGGCTTTGAGTCAGTTTGGTAAGAGCTCCTCGGGGGGGGGGGCTCCTGCCCCTAGAGAAAGTGGGGCTGAAGATGGACCTGCCTGGGGGCTGCCAGCAATTTGTCCCCCAGGGCAGGGAGTGTCTGCCCCATCAGGAAATGGAAGAGCAGAGGCAAGAAAGAAGCAGCTTGGAGTACAGAAAAAGAAAGCTACAGGTTGCTGAATGTTCTGCATTGTTCTGAAATACACCACAGCGGTGAGGTAAAAGAGGAAAAGAAGAAGAGAGAGGAAGTTGTGTCCTGAGCCTGAATAAAAGGACAATGGTTGGGTCTAAGCCTGGAAAAGACCAAGGTTGCGTTCTGAACCTGGAAAAAGAACAAAGGTTGCGTCTAAGCCTGGGAAATGACAGACTACAAAGGATGAGGAACAACAGAATATAAATGTGCTGAGAAAAGGAAAAGGAAGAGTAAGCCTCTATGATCCATAGAATTGCTATGTACCTGCACGGTGAGAAAAGGGACTGTAAGTGCAGGTGATACGTGTGAGCCGCAGCAAGAATGTGGCTGTAATAACGTTGAGAGACTGTGGAAAGCAGATGGATGGACAGGTGCCTCTCAGGGTCAAGTGCCTGTTGTCTGCACCTGAGATACAGCGAGGAAAGGGAGAAACAGATTGCTGTGGCTACACCATAGCAGTAAAGATAGAGAAAGAAAAGCAGCAGAAAAGAATATGCCGAATGTTTCTGCTGGTACCCAGGGCTAGTTGGGGAACTCACTAATACCCATCAAGTGGGGTCTGACACTGCAGGGGGTCACAGGTATTGTACCTGAGTGCTAGGGTGCTCTGATCGGAGGGAGTCGGGCCGTGGGGCCACGACCCGGTCTGGATCCCCTGTAGTTACCAGGCCTTGCACATGTGCCCTGCAATGAGGCCTGTAATGGGTTGAAGGGGAGAAGCTGCAAGATCTGCTAGCAAGAGGAAGAGAGAGCAAGCTGCAACATCTGTGCCTCCTGTTTCAAGGCATTGTGCCTCGTTCTGCCTGTGTTGCCATCCCTCCCCAGGACTTCTGTGAACTGTGCCATCCAAGGACTGATTCTGCAAAACCGTGAGTAAAAAAGGCAGGAACTGCCCTGCACCTGGGGACTGTAAATAGTTAAGCAAGCACACTAGGGCTGGAGATAGAGCCAAGGGTTGGAATGTAAAAAGTTACTTAATTAAACTAAGTGCACCAATGCCGGCTACCAGCTGCACCTCAGGTCTGCAACTAGAATCTGAGTACCCAGTGAAGGACTTTGGGGTTTTGAAAGGGACTGGGACCTGTGGGTCTGGGATTGAGCACCTGCAGCAGTTAGCTAGTCAGACAGATATGATGGCTGCATTGATTGAGATCTGGGTTTGAATGAAAGGGAAATGTGAATTTGGGGAAATGCAAATCATTAAAATGTTTACTTGAACTCTATTCTACTTATACCATCCTAAACCCTCCCCTGTAAGTAAACTGGATGTTATTGTTTTGCAGCAGAGATGATTCCAGAGCCTAAATTTTAGGAGCATGTTATTGGCTGAGATGGAAAAGATAAATGGTAACTGAATGTGGGGAGGTTCCAATCCTGGTAAGTCCATGCCTGGGGTAACTGTTGGGGAGGTGGGTTGGTACAACATCCCAGGGGGTTGTACTGCAAGCAGTCAGCTAATATGTACTCTGGGGGAAGGCACCACCATTTTATTTTAACATTTGGGAAAGAACCTCCATAGGTCAGCTATGGGAACCCAGGATCCTTGCCCTTGGTAAGACCCGCCAGGCAGGGGCCGTGGCCCTCTCCAGGACAGCACCAGAGGGGGTTACATACATAAAGCCTTTCAGAATGAAGAACTATGGGTAACTACAGGACTATATAAAATTGAATTTAGTAGAACCATCAGGACACATGGGTTGCAGCTTAGGGTAGGGTTACCAGACGTCTGGTTTTACCCGGATATGTCCTCTTTTTAACCTGTGTTAACTGTATCCGAATTAATTTTTTGAGTGCTGTTTTGTCTTGGTTTGGGGTTTGACACTGGACTTGTTAGTTGCCAAGCAACCCTCCAAAAGTCATCCCGTGCCATGCGCGCCTGCCGATGAAAACAACAACAAAAGAACAACTGAATGCTCCTCAGCTCCTGTCATGCACGGTCCAGCCTGGCCATCTACGCATGACAGAAATCATCACCCACGTACTGGACTGGATTTAGGAATCAAGACATGCAGAACGCAATCCATGGAGAAGGAGAACTGCAAGCTGAAACCCAAAGAGGAACCCATCCCAATCCCCAGACAGTTGACTCCCAGAGGACCGGACTCCCCTCCCCCACTAAGCAAATATGATCCTGATTCCTGAGCCTGCCTGCCACGTCGTAACCCCACAACTGGACTGTCACTGTGTAGCCTGTGAGTTTGACAGCAGAAGTGCAGAGAGTGCCAGTTTGGTAAGTGATGCGACTTGGACTTGAGAGTTACAACGAGAGAACCCCCCCCCCGTCGCAGACCTTCGACTTGGCTGGTTAGTTACAGCATCAGCTGCTACAGCTCATGTGCCCACTGCGTTGTTTGCATGCTGTTCTGTGTGATGGTGGTGCCAGTGGTAGAACTCATTTTTATGGCTGTTCTCTGTTGGTAACTGAACTCCAGGGTAGTAAAGAACGTCCATAGGAATCTCCAAAACACATACAGGGAAGGTAAGCAGAGGAAGGGGGTGGGTCTGGGAAACTTGCATGGAAACTGGAACACATGTTTTTTTACATTTTATGTCTGTTGCTCTAAAAAATTGCACCAAGTACTAATAAAAATAGTGATTACTAAGGGTAAGCCTGAAATGGGGGTGGTGTTATGGTAAGGCATTCACGTTATGGGCTTATCCAAAAACGGAGGAACACCTAATCAAAACTGTATTTGTACCATAAAAAGTGTGTTCTTCACAGGCCCTTCTCCTATGTACTGTTTATTTAACAGTTTTTGTAGCTAGTTACCACTTCACTTAATGCACACAGCCTTGTTACTCTTATTTGTTGATTAATACTCCCTCCAGAGTGCCAATCTAAGCTTCAGCACGCCATACCATCCATCGCACCACACAAGTGGCAAAAACACAAATAGCAAAGTGGGTGCAGCATCAAGGCTCTGTCTCCACTCTTCACCCTATGGTGAGTCCTTTTGGATCCTAGCCACTCCATATGGTTCCCACCCATCTATTATTCACTAACAGCTGCCAGTCAGCCACGCACACTTCATGACTCTCACTTCAGTGCACAACTCATCCTCAGGGCTAAAATCCCATTAACTAGATTCTGTTTATTTCCGAATCCTCTACGAGGTAATGTTATGAGTCTGAGAAAGCCAACAAAGGCTCAGGGTGAAATGGGAGTGGCTGAGACAGTGAAAGTTTTTAGTGTTGATCCATGACAAATTTGGAAACCCTGCTGGTATTACATTTCCTGTACTTGTTCTGGTCTGGAGAATAATTGATATAGCAGTAGCACCTTTGAAACCCAGAGTATCCTAAAGTGTTTTAAAAGGGTTGCAATGGGATGCTGGTTGTGCAGTGAGTGCATCCAACTTAAATGTTTGCATGATATCTGTCAAATAATGTTTACAATATTGCCTTGAATAACCATCAGTGTCTTTAAACAGGTAGGAACAGAACAGGGGCGTAGCCAGAATTTTATTTGGGGGGGTGTTTAAATATGACATTTGTGAAAAAGGATAAATAAAAGCCAGGGGTCTGGGGGCCGCCAGGCACCCGAAGCTCTGGGGTGTGTACATGTTCTGTGGTGAATTTTGGGGGTTTCTTGAAGAAACACACACATTTGTTACATGTTCTCCACCTAATTTCATGAGAAACTTTTTCACATGGAATCAGGGTTGTGGGAGGAGCAGTGGCTATCATAAATCTACAGAACCTCAAAGGTTGTGGACAACTGGTTATCTAACAGTCGATCAACCACCGTGGTTCTACCTGCTGTGTTAGTAATGCTGCCTGGTAACAGGGCATTGTACCACTATGTGCATAGATTATGGTGGAATATTATGCTGTGAGCACCAGGTCAACATCTAAACTCCCCCATGTTTTCTGTCAAGGTGCCCTATTTGCCCCCCCCCATGTTACTAGTGTGCAAGCGTGTGCCCCTTTTATATATCTGTATGTCAAAAATGAGCAGTTATATGTACTCCGAGTTCTGAGAGTGAGCTGTTAGGCTTATGCAGTTTTTGTAATATACTGTGATGTTTGAAATATTTCTACATAAAGGCTGCTGCTGGGTGTCTGGGGGCTGCTAGGCCCCAGAAGCTCTGGGATGTTTACATGCTCTGTGGTGAGTTTTAGTGCTTTTTTTGAAGTAAAAGCGCAGTTTAGTTACATGTTCCTCACTGCTAATTTTATTGGAATGTTTTATTACAAAAGAATCAGGGGTGTGGAAAACTCTTGTTGGCATTACAGTCAGTAGGACCTCCCAATGGTTGTGGACAACTGGCTGTCCAACAGTGCCATCAACCTCTCACTCCACATGCAGTACAATATGCAGTTTTGCCAGCAAGGCTGCAAGTACCTATGGTAGTCCACTGACTGACCAACAGTGCCACGATAAACCACACCACCATCACCAACCCTTACAGCCTGTGAGAGACACTTGAAGTAGAGTAATGAGCTATGAATGAGCCTGGCACATCCAGCAGATGTGGGGTTGATTCCTGCAACCTCCTCTTGCATACTGTGTGACTCTGAGCAAGTCACTTAACCACCCCAATGCTCCCAGGTCCCCCCTGAAAACAGGCACTTGTGCCTAGTGGGCTTTACCCAGTTACCAAAGGAATAAATCAATTTCATACAGAGGAGGAGTTTTTCCCAGGAGGTCCGCTGCTCTTTGGGATATCCCCCAAAAATTCAATGCTAGACCGTTTCCATCCAGTAAATGACTGGCTAGGGCAATGAGGACACCGAGGCCCCAATAATCAAGCCCTTCGAGTATGGATCCTACAAGAAAACGCTGGCACTGTGGAAGTGATAAGAAAACAAAGTCTAAAAATGGCACCAAGAGGAACAGCACAAAAAAATGGTAAAAATAGCAAAGACAATGTCACATAAAAGGAAAAACCTATAGTAAGAAGGAAAAGTAAAGAAACACAACAAACTAGGCAAAACAACTAACCAAAAAAAAGAAAGTTCTGGTGCCTGACAATGTAGTCTGAGTTCGGTGATGGTGAAGAAGAAATAAGAAACTGAGGCAGCTGTGGTCAGCAGTGCTGTATACAGTAGTGATGCCAGTAGGATCATAGCAGAGTATGTTTCCAGGCCCCATTCTCCCTTAAGCAGAGCCTTGCTTTAACAAATAATAAGCCACAAATCAACAGCGGTGAGGCTGACAATGATGACAGTCAATGCAGTTGCTATTCAAGGCCCATACCTCTAGTATTTCCCTTCCAAGAAAGAAATCTCCTTGCCTGCTTCACTGATAATTAAACCTGCAGCCATCAAAAAACAGAGGTCTACCAAACAGAATTGGCCATGAAAGGCTGTTTTAATGCAGAAATGGCACACAACACAGAACTCACCTCTTCTTCCTCCATCACAGGAGAGCTGGGGCAACAGAGACCTTCCTTGAAAAACAGCTTCACATCGGTGATAGCATTCTGATATGACAGGGAGCCATACATTCCATCAATGCACTATTTTACCAAGTGCAACAACAAATCTAATAAAAACTAATAAAACATTTAATCCAGCTTTTTTTTGTAAATTTTTCACACACAAAATATACAGATGTCCACTGTATAATCGCAATATGCCACTCGAAAATGTTGGTGATGCCAGGATTTACCATGCCCTGGGGTCTTTTAGCCACCTGGCTCGCCTCGCTGGCCAAACAACACCCCCAGGGTGGATAAATCCTGGCATCACCAACTCCCTCTCATGGTATATTGCTTAAATCACACCACATGGTACAGTGCCTCTTGTACCGGATGTGTGCACATGTGCCACTGCAAGTGAAATGTGATACCTAAGCACAAAAACATGTTCTTGCCAGTGTCTGTTGGTCATGTGGCAACAGTATATGACGTGACCATACAAACATCAATGCAATGACTGTATCAGAAAGCACCACCAAACCACTTTGTCATGATTGCCCTATCTTGCTCCTACAGAAAACAGCCCACACTGAAAAAGTGAAATTATACAATGGGGTATGAAAATCCTGTAACCTCATTGGTCAAAACACATCACATGACCGTGATAAATCCTCCAGCATACCCACTATAAAAACAAAAAAACAAGTTGAACATTGTATAATAGCAGATTTATATCCACACCCCTCCTCCATGGCTCCCTAGGCATAACCCCCAGAGTTGTCTCTCCCTGACCAGCCTTTGTGTACACACTCCATCAACATTCAGGGACAGCTCGAATTTGGCTAGCTTGGCAAAACAAGGTAGGTGAATCAATGCGGAGGAGCTGCATATAAGTAAATGTTAAAAATAATTCCAGTATACCCTTAGATTAGTCTTACAGGGATGTGCACTTGGTATGAGTAATTAACCAATCATTGTAAATACACTTTGCTCTTTCTCTTGCCTTCCACCACAATGTCCTCTATTTCTTGAGGAGCAAGAGAGTTTATAATGTCTCTGAGTATTTCATGTAACTTCTAGTAGAGTTCCTGATGCTGGCAATCAATTTAAATTAGTGCCATTTTGTTTACGTGCAATCATCCCATTATGCTAATACAATGATAATTTTCTTACAACAAAATTACTCAATTTTATGGTATTATAGCCCTGATATGCATTAGGGCCTTATCCACAGTAGGGATGGCATACACGTGATTCACAAGAGTCAGCCCACAGGTCCACACCTGGATGATTATCAACAGCAAAGCACAAAGGGTAATCTTTAAGGGGTCATTAGGAATGAGACTGTGTAAAGACAGGGACCACTCTGAGGAAATATTGGTTATACATTGTAGGGCATCAGGGCAGACATGTGTTCCTAGTCTTCTGGCTTTTTATGTTAACAAGGAAACACACATGCACAAACAAAGAAGCAGAAGCAGATATAAACAAAATTAAACAGTACATGAAACATGGGCAATATCTCACTGCATTACAAAATCCCCATTTATTTAATCATTTATTGAAGCTCATTTGTAAACAGCCTACAGCCATGGAACAAGGCCCTCACAAATCACAAGTCAGCAAGAACATTTGTACTTTACAAAAGGACAGCTACTGCCTCTGAAGTTACTAGGAATTTAAATCAGAAATTCACACAAAAGGACTGTGACATGGAAATGATTATTATCAATAAAGTTCACTTTTACATAAAAATAAACACATTTTCATCTTTGGCTGGTTTTTAATAAGTTGATATATTATTCATTGTACAATACAGTTAAGTTGATGTACAAACTATATTGCATGATCCTCCAGTCCTCCTTACCTTATGGCTTCGGGTCTGCTTCTGCTGGACTGCCCTCTGAAGTCTGACCTCGCTTCGGTCTCTTGACAAGTTGACTGACAAAACAAAATGCTTGCTACTGCTTCTGAATCTCGCATCCGCACTATCTCCTTCGCTCGCCTCACCGCCGCCCGGTGTAAACTGCTGAAATAAATTCCTGAACTGAAATTAAAACACTAAAAAATCTTTCAGTCTCGCGCTCTAGCCTCTCGCTCCGACACCTCTCTCTTCGCCTTGTTGTGTGGTAACTAGTGGTTCCATAGTTTACTGCAGTCTGCTGCTCCGCCATCAATTTGTCAGGTGACCCGGTCCCAGTGACAGTCTCTCACAAGCCATGGCAACAGGATGGATGTGTTGGGGTCACGGATGGGGTGAGACAGACTACAGAAAGCGCAAAGCGCGCTCAGGCACCACTACAGACTCCTGAGGCAAAAAAAAGTTTTTTTTTAAATTGGACCCTAAATGGCGCCCCTGCTGTCTGCTCAGCTGAGGCAGTGGGGCGAGGAGAAGGACCGTGATTCACCCGGCCCCCCACCGTGAACTACTCTATACCGGGTACCCGCGGTGCAGGTGCACCTAGCTTTGTTTGTTGGCTGGCTTGACAGCAATGGGCAATCGAGCGGCATGGCGCTTCATACAAATTTAAAGGAACAATAGCGCCCCTTCTGTACCAAAAATTTAAAATTCATTTTGCAGTCATTTCGGGGGGTGTTTGAACACCCTAAACACCCCCCCTGCCTACGCCCCTGGAACAGAATAATGTCATGCCATTGTGCCTCATATTGCAAAACCAAAATGTACTGTACATCGGTGCTGTGAGGGGGGGGGTGGATATCCGGACCCTGTAAAAATATAATTGCTTGCTTGTCTCCGGGACAGTTCGACCTGAGAGAGTGGAGTGGTGAGGGCGGGACTGGGAGGATGTCTGCTGTGCTGTGCCACCTCCGTTATCTTCAAGCACTAGGCTGCGGTTTCAATCCATCCTGAGCACGTCGGGCAGGGGTGGGGGGTCCACTTCTTGCCATCCCAAAATCTGGTAACCCTAGCTTAGGGTAGAAAGTTACAAAACAAATAAACGAGGAAGATGGTTTAGTCAGAGAGTAGTATAGTGCTGTTGTCTATATTGTATATTCTATGTAACACTGTGTTCTAATCCATTTATGTAAGACGTGGAGTCTTTGCAAATGAGTCTCTGACTCAAAGAGTTGTAATTCCTAGACTTTAAATAAATAAAATAATAAAAAAAGAATGCCCTACCAAAATCAGCTGTCCTCAGTAATATAATAGAACAGTTCAAAAAAGCATTGGACATTTACATGGGGAACAAAATGGTTACATAATACCATCGATATGTGGCAAGTTATATGTAACCCTCCTACAAATGGGGGTTCCCAAAAAGTCTTCCTCGAGCTTGCCTAAATACTCACTGCCAGGCTGGTGTCCTGCGTTTTAGCAGTTTAAATGTGATTGCCAGAGAGTGCCTGTATAGCCTCTGTGTACTGTCTCTTTAAGAGCTGCCTAGATTGCAGTCATAAGTAATCTGAAAGGGAGCTCTGTTAAAAAAATGTAACTATTTGCTGAAAATCATTTAGAGTGATAATGATAATGTAGTTTGTCTAACCTGCCTTCTTTGCAGCAAGGACTGTTTTGTTTATCTCTACTATCTTGGTCCTGGACTGCGAATTGGACCAATCAGTGCTGGTAGGACCTAAAATGGAGCCCAACTATAGGAGCTGTCTGGAGTCAAAATCTGTAGGAATTGTAGTTTTGGGCTTTTTGTGCCTTTTTGCACCTGAAGGGGCAGCCTTTGTTGTGACTGACAGGAGGATCAGCCAACCGAACCTTTTGGATCTTGGGGAATTTCACAGGCTGCTGCAGCTAGTTTCAGTTTTGAGCTCAGAAGTAAAGAAGTAACAGCTTAAGTGATTTTAATCAGCAGTTCTGTGTAGTTTTGCATGGGAGAACTGTAAAAGGCCTGAGTTTTGACCTGCCTGTCTGCCTGCTGTCCTTGAGAAGGAAAATAGAGTTTAATCGGACTGAATCCGAGTTGTGAGGACTAGTTAAGCCACTGGACTGTGACCAGGCTTTAACCTGAAGAAGGCGAAGATTTGCTAAATGCGATCAGCCTGTCAGGATTTCCAGCTGCTTTGGAATTCCCGATTTGTGCAGAGACTTTGCGATCGTGACCGGAGAGCGGTTTGCCTGGTACAGTAGAATTTCCTTACATGTAAATGTGCTGTGGATTGAAAGTGGGTCATGATTTGGTTCGTCACTGTGTGAACTGTTTTCTGCTTGCTGGAAGCTTTATCAAGCCTAATGGGACTAAATCTGTGTTCATCTCCATTCGGCCTGGGCCATACCACACTGGCCCTGCCAGACTACCCCACTGCACAGAGAAAGTGACCAACGTGAGAACTGCCTGGGGAGCAGCCCCCTGCTCCATGCTTGAACAGGAACAATGCCTCGGTGAATCGTGTGGGCCCTGCTTCTCCTGGCACTCCAGATTAACCACCTGCTGTCTCGATTTTCATCTGGCCTGTGTCCAGTCTTGAGTATCGTGAGTAATCATCAGGGTAGCTCTCTGCAACAACAGCCTAATCTAAAAGTGTGTCATCTGATTGTCTTGTTTTCTTTTCACGAACTGAACCCTCCAGCTTCAGATTACAAATAGTGTGCGTTGTGCATATTGTTTTCTTCCATCACAGGGCGCCAACCAGCTGCAACATTCCTGGCTAGCCCACCATTCTCCATCTGGGTACCCAGAGTGTGTGACTGTTTATCAACCCTGAAGTGCATGCATAACTGTTTGATTGAGAGAGCCTTTAAGCAAATTAACCTGACTACACCCCTCCCTTTTTCAAGCCCCTTAAATAAATCAGATCTGTTTTTTTGCATTTACCCTTACTGTGGTTCCAGCTGGCACAAGAGTACTGTACTGCTATTATTTGCTGTGTATAACCTTGTTTTACAGGGGGTCCCCAGGGCTAGGCTAGAGGAAAGCCCTAGTGGTAAGTGCAAACAGTGTGGGTACTTGTGTGGTGTATCAGGGATATTGTAAAAGTGATTATTGTGTATTATTCAGGCCACTAGTAAGGAAAACGGAGGGTGACAGTGTCCTGGAGGGCTGTGCCCAGGTTAGCTTGACCACTACCAACCCTGACCTCCGGGTGGAGGCACCCGTTTCAGAACACAGGCCACTTAACCTGCTACTAGCCAAGCAGGCAGGGGTAGTAGCCCTTGGGATAGCACCACCTAGGGGTTATAAATAAAAGGCTACTGCCAACTGACTCAGCCCCTAATCTATGATTGTATCAATAATTGTGAAACTGCTCTGCTTTCCAGTTAAGGAGAACATCCTTAACCCTCTGTTCAAGATGGGGCATCCGCCCTGGGGATTTTTTTGCCTATCTCAGTATTCGTCAGATGTTTGGGACAACCTTACTGGCAGCGGAAGGGTAGACCTCACCCTCGCCATTTGAAGAGGAACTCTATAGGCCACAGCCTGGTCATAAACCGATCTCGATCTTCTACCGCACCATTGTGGGTGTGAGTGTAGATATGTTAGACATGAGTAGGCTCCGGTGGAGTGAAGAACTCATGTTACCTATTGACTCTTACGCATGAAAGTTGGCCTGCTCTCACTATTTGGGTTGCTCATACAGCAATTGGCTCAGATGAATTCAATTGTATTTTTTACACAGAGCTTACATAACACCAGTCAGGCTTCATGCCAGAGATGATTCTAAGTCAGAGGTATGTCCTAAGTGTGAGATAGAGACAGGGGACTTCCTCCACATGGCTTTGACCTGTGTAAAGGTTGCCCGCTTCTGGCTTGCCTTTCACAGAATAATGTCCCGGGTGTTGGGATATGCCCCCTCAAAATCCCCCCCTTGAGCTGTTATTGGGTGCAGATCTGGTACATCCCAATCGGACCGTTAACAACCCATTATGGAATATTGCCTTAATTAATGCTAGAAGGACTATAACTCAGGTTTGGATGTCCTCCAGTCCTCCCACGATTAGTAGATGGGTGAACAATTTGCTCTCTTGTATGACCCTAGAGAAAGCGCAAATGGGAGCTCTGGGCCTTTCGAATAAATTCTATGAGGTATGGCAACCCCTGATCGAGGCGACAGAGGGAGGATGGTTCCCAATGTAAAAACAGGAGCTTTAATACTTCTCCTACTCCCTGTCTCCTCCTACCCCTGTGTTAGGTGGGAGATATGTTGCTGAGGATCTTGCTTTCAGTGGTTACTGTTGCTGTTCCCCGTGACCACATTACACCTCACGCCTTACACCAGACTTTTGACTTATCACTGTCAGAATGCTGTTGTGTCACTTTATGAGTCTGTTTAGTTATCATTTATGTGAACCATGCTTATTCCGACCTGTGAAATGCTGTGCATTCTTTTAAAGTAACAACCTGCACCAAACTGTACCATAGTTCACACTATGAAGATATACAAATCTTGTTAGACAGCCGGGCTGACTCTGTAAGTAGATATATTTGTGATCATGTATCCAATGTATGTCATTGCTCAAGAAGTTACTCTGTCTTCTGTGAACCTTGAACCACCTAATAAACTTTTTTTAAAAAAAAAAGGAGAACATCCTTTATCTGGCCCGTGAGTGGGGCCCTTTAGTATGGCAGGGCTGTACTAGCAGAATCTTCCAGGATTTTTCAGCCAAGCTGTCTTACCAGCACCAAGCATTTACATCCGCTCGGAGAAGATTAACACAGTTTGGCTACCAATATAATATGCGTTACCCTGACACACAGTATGTTAAGCATAATGGGGTATCGTGCTCCTTTACAACCCCTGAAGCAGCTGAACATTTTCTGACTACACTGGCCTGCCTGGTAACAGGCCCAGCCCCCATAGACACTCACCCAGCTCCAGGTGCTGAGCCTTCACAGAAAGCTCCTTCCACCCAAGCAAAAGATACAAAACCTCCAACCTCTGTAGATCCCCCCTGGCAACTCATTAAGAGAAATAGGGGTAAACAGAGGAATTGAGATGCTACAAGAAAAATAACCAATGAGACCCAACCAGGTCTTACAGACACAAGAGTTTGGGATCCCCAGCATTGTCCATTAGCCTGAGAATCCCTGCTACATCCATGGATATGTGGCCCTGACAACAGAGCATGAACCCTCCACCACCGTGGGTACAGATCTACTGACTCCTTTCGATCCACTTACACCCACACCCACGACTCAATCCTGGGCCGACCGAGTAGCTAGTGACCCTCTCCCTTTGCTTACCTCCTCAGGAATGGAGGACACTGATTCCCTTCAGAAGAAACACCAAAACTGCTAAGCTGCCTCACCTGGTGAGTAAGTTTTTTTTGCCATCTGCCTCTGTCTCCCACTGGACATATAGTCCGTTGACTCCAACCTTAAACTGGTGATCCAGGGACTCATTTCTTTTTATCACTGTGCAGCTCTCCTGGTTGTTTCCTGTTTTTAAATTAGTGGACGCAACAAATCCTCTCCTCTCTTATCCTCTCCGGAGTCTCCCAAGGCTCCATTCTTGGCCCCATCCTCTTCTCCCTATTTATAAATAACTCAGTCTGTAGGTCAGCTGCAATTTACATGTACGCTGATGATACTGTTCTTTTCCTCACCAGGCCTTCTGTCAGTAGCGTACTGCCCCCCCTTCAGGACGATTTTAACAGAGTCCAGACCTGGTTCAAGGACAATAAACTCAAACTCAGCATTAAAAATACAGTAGCCATGACGTTTGGTACCAGACAAAAGCTGGCCACCCTACAGAATCCCCCCACTTTTACTACCTTGGATGGATCCATCCTTGAGAACATCTTGGCTTTTTAGTACTAAAGTACTTAGTGGTGTGGTTGGATGTAAACCTGGACATCTCCACCCATGTCAAGTCGACGCCATATGCATCAAACTTTGCCCCAAACTAGGTGCCCTTTTCCAACACAAAGCCAGCCTCCCTCTCACTACCCACCATGAATTGATCTCCAAAATGATACTACCAACTACTGATTATGCCAACCTGGTGTATGGTACCACCTCTCAGACCTCCCTAGGTAAACTTGACATTCTCCTAAACTCCTTCTGCTGTTTTGCTACAGCTTCTCCCCCTCTCACGCACCACTGTCTTCTCTATCCTCCCTTATCCTCCCCTCTTGGATTGGGTCCTCACCACTCACCCCACAATGATTTCTCATACAACCACTCTCCCAGACTCTCTCAGTGACCACTCCCCAGTCATGTGTGCATGGTCTAACAAATTCCTTAAGCCACCTCCCAAAATTATCGCTAGCAGAGTCCTTCCTCATGGAAAATTTCCACATCTCAAACAACACCTGCTTCTACAAGACTGGCTACTCATCCATGAAGCAACAGATGTTAACTTGGCTCTTGATCACTTCATCTCAATTTTCAACAAAGCCTGTGACCTCTTTGCCCCTGCTAAAAAGCTCAAAACAAAATCTCTCTCTAACCCATGGGTCACCGCGGCTCTTCTCTCACAGCTGAAACTAAGGGATCACCTCTGGGCAGTTGCCAGGACCACTGGCAAACAACTGGACATCCAAAATTACAAACAAGTATGAAATGCCTGCACAAAAGCCATACGGCTAATGAAATCCACCTATTACAAAGACGCTCTCACCAATACATGGGGAAATGGTCGTGCTTTCTGGGACAATATCAAGGATGTTACAGGGAAGCAGCCAAAAACCTCTCCAGCCATGTTAATGGTTGATGGATTCTCAACCCTCAACCCCAAGGTGATTGCAAACATCTTTAACATGGCTTTTTCAGACCTTAGTGCTGTTCTACCCCATGACTTTTTCAAAAACAAGGACTACTCCCCAAATACCTCAGCCCCTCAGTCTAACCATCCCCTCTTCTACTTCAGGGAGGTAAGGCTGAATGAAGCTCGCCGCTATATTACTGCAGCTATCTCTAAATCTAGATCTAGTAGCGACTCCCTGGATCTTAAGCTTCTGTTGCTCACCCTCGATGAGGTAATTCATCCATTAACAAAAATCCTAAACCTCTCTCTCAGCTGTGGAAAATTCCCAGACCTATGGAAAACAGCCACGTGACACCATCCATAAGCGGGACAAGGCAGAATCATTCAAATTATCGCCCTATCTCCATACTGCCCCTCTCTCTAAGGCAATTTGCGCATCGTGGTGATCAACCTACCCACCACTTGGATAAATACAATATACCTTGTCCACAACAAACGCGGCTTCCCGGAAAGGTCACAGCACCACCACAGACCTTTTTGAGTTTACTGGAGCTTTGCACAAATCCCTTGACAACGGCCTTCTCACAGGGGCCGTTTTCGTCGACCTCTCCAAGGCCTTTGATACAGTACAACATGGACTGCTAATACACCAACTACTGAATGCCAGGCTATCACCTGACTCTTCTCTCTGGTTTAAAAGCTACTTAGAAAACCGGTCACAGAGAGTAAAAATTGCGGACACTCTTTCTAACACCCTGCCTGTTCCCTCGGGTGTCTCACAGGGATCCATACTGGGCCCCCTCCTTTTTAGCCTTTTCTTAAACTCCCTCCCTTACCACTGCTCTGAGCAGATCATACTATATGCTGATGATGCTGTTGTAGTCTCCACTCACAAAGATCCTGCAACTCTTCAACACAACCTTCAACTTGGTTTCAGTTCTGTAGAGACATGGTTTCTTAATCATAAACTGGTCCTCAATGACAAGAAAACCAAATCTATGCTCTTCTGCAGGTCTCATAACCCACACAAGCTACACCACTTGGCTATCTCTGCCACCCAGGGGAACACTCTAGATCAGGTGGGGTCCTTCAAATACTTAGGGATACAGCTTGACCCTAATCTCTCCTATGGACTTCATGTAAATAATGTAGCTAGAGCTGCTAATACACGGCTTGGTCTCCTCTCAAACACAGACCACACCTCACGCCAGAAGCTTTGAAGGTTGCAGTCCTGAGCTCTGTGATCTCTGTAATAGACTATGGTCTCATCATTTATGGCTCAGCCAACAACCACAACCCTTAGAGCGCCTCTCAACTGCCTTAAATAAAGCATGTTGGCTCATCACTGGTGCTCACCATCTCACCCACACATGTGACCTGTACACTCAGACTGGCTGGCTCCAACTATCAAACGCATAAAGTTTCTCACCTGCTCCATGGTGAAAAAATCTACCTTGGCCTTGCACCTTCTGGGGTCTCAACTCTGTTACAACACCGAATTAACAAATAGTGCCTTAGGAGATCCACGCTACAGCTACTGAAAGTCCCCCACTGTCACACTTCACAGGGACAACGCTCTTTTGCTTATCAAGTGCCACTCTGGTTCAATGGCCTTAGCCCAACCATCTTCTCTGCCCCAACAATTGGTATGTTTAAAAGCTAGGCTCTGGGACTATCTCACTACCAACAGCTCCTGTGACTGCCCAACTTAACCTTGTTTCTCCACTTCCCTTTCTGCTCTAGTTGTCCCCCCTCTCCTCCTCACTGGATTCTACCCTCACATCTTGGTATACCCAGTGCTGCACTTTTCACCCTCTCCCCACCCTTCCAACATTCCTTCTCCCCCCTCCCCTCTTCCCTCTCCCTATGACTTTGGCACTTCTTATCTGTTGTCTATTTTCTCTGACAAATGCGCTGGCTGCCTTTGTTACAATGCTACCCTTGAATTGTATTAATCTGTACTCTGTTTGAAATGTCCACATTGTTGTAATGTCTGTCTTGATGTTCCCCATAATTTGTATTTCTCTGACGTGGAACCTTTGTAAAAGAGCCAAGGCTCAAAGGTATTTGTAATCCTAGACTTGATAAACAATAAACAATTATCCCTTACTCCCCTGCCCCACAGGAGATTTGTACACTTGCTACTTTTATTGCTAAATTCTGGTTTGGTTCCTTCCCCCCCCCCAATCTCTCCTATTGGCTCTCCCAAGCTGTTTCCTCTAATTACTCCCTTCATCACAGAGACTCTTGCATCTTCTCCGTCCCTCGCCCCCATTCTGTTACTGAACAATTTGTCTTCTCCTACTGCTTCCCTTCTCTCTGGAACAAACTACCCTCTGACCTCCACTCTTGTTCCTCCCTCTTCTCTCTCAAAAGGTTCCTAAGACTTCTTCCCAATCATCCATGCCCCTAATGTCCCCAATCTCTACAGCCTTAACTATAATTAGATGATGCTCTTGGTCCTGCTTTTTGCAGGCTTGTATAACCTAACCCCCACTTAGAGTTAATCCATCAGCTACTCAGCGCTGGACTGTGCAATGTATTGTAAGTGGGTCTTGTAACCCCAACCCATGACTTGTTATTCTGTGTTATCGTTTTTTTTATGATGCTGTTCATGCCTTCTCCCCATGTTCCCCTCCCCTGGGGCGCACCTGGAAATGAGGCTTGGCTCATGGTACTTTTTCCGGTTATCAACTTTTACATACAAAAATAAATAAAATCTGATCCTGTGAAGATCCCAGTGGCAGGAAGAGATGCCATCCTGGTATACACTATTCACTTTGGATTAATCAGCAATGTTCGGGTTAATCACACACAGCCACAGCGCTGACTTAAGTACAGTACTAACTCTTAATTTTGGGGTGTGCATGCCCCTTGGGGTATTTCACCCCCCTTTGTCGATATATATGATCCTCTCCAGTCCAGTTTCAGGAAGAGGCATAGTACTGAGACAGTGCTGTTTGGGTACTTAATGGTCTCCTAATAGTGAGAGATCCTGGGCCACCCAGTACCAGGACTAGGACATGATGATACCAAGGTTTAGGATATACAGAAAGGACAGGACTAGGTTGGGGGGGTGATTTATGTATAACCCCTAGGTGGTGCTATCCCAAGGGCTACTACCCTTGCCTACTTGGCTAGTAGCAGGTAAAGGGGCCTGAGTTCTGAAACAGGTGCCTCCACCTGGAGATCAGGGTTGGTAGTGGTCAAGCTAACCTGGGCACAGCCCTCCAGGACACTGTAACCCCCCTCTTTCCCCTCTAGTGGCCTGAACACTGTACAATAATCACTTTCACAATATCTCTGGTACACCACACAAGTACCCACACTGTTTTCACTTACCACCAGGGCTGGTTCCTCTGGCTCAACCCTGGGGACCCCCTGTAAAACAAGGTTATGCACAGCAAATAGCAACAGTACAGTACTTTGAGCACAAACTGGAACCACAGTCAGATTACATGCAGAAAAGTTAGGTCTGATTTATTCAGGGACTTGAAAGAGGAGGGCAAAATCAGGTTAATTAGCTTAAAGGTTATATCAATCAAGCAGTTATGCATGCACTTTGAGTCCCCCCACACAGTCACACCTCTGGGTACTCAGGTGGAGAAGAGATGGGCTAGCCAGGACTGTTGCCCAGGGTTGGCCAGCATCACAGCTGGTTGGGGCCCTGTGATGGAAAACACAACATGCACAGTACACAATATTTGTAATCCGGAGCCAGAGGGCTCAGTTCATAAAGGAAACGAAACAATAAGACAAGCAGATGACACACTCAGATTAAGCTGTTGTTGCAGGGAGGTACCCTGGTATTTACTCATGATACCCAAGACTAGACACAGGCTGGACGAAAATCGAGACTGCAGGTGGTTGATCTGGAATGCCAGAAGTAGCAGGGCCCACATGGGTCGCAGAGGCATTGTTCCTGTTCAAGCGTGGAGCGGGGGGCTGATCCCCAGGCAGGTCTCTCGTCGATGGCTTCTCTGTGCAGTGGGTAGTCTGGCTGGGCCAATCTGGCAAGGCCCAGACCACATGGAGACAAATTCGGATGCAGTCCGCTTTGGGCTGGATACAGCTTCCAGCAAGCCGAACACAGTTCACACAGTGGGGGACTAACTCACGACCACTAGCAGCTCATAGCACATTTACATGTAAGGAATTCTACTGTACCAGGCAAAGCGCCCCGGTCACAATCGAGAAGTCTCTGCACACACCAGGAGCTTAGGGGTAGCTGGAACTCCTGACAGGCTGATCGCATTCAGCAAAATCTTCAGTCTTTTTCAGGTTGAGCCTGGCCCACTTCAGTAGCTTACTTTAGTCACACAAACTTGGATTTAGTCCAAAATAATTCTCTTCTTTCCCTCTCAGGAGCAGCACACCGACATGCAGGCCAAAAACTTAGCCTTTTCACAGTTCTCCCATGCGAATCCACTCAGGATGGCTGCTCAGAATCACTTCAGCTCCTTCTTGTTCAGCTTCCAGCTTAGATCTAACTGAAAAACTGCAAGCAGCCCAGGACTTCCCCAAGATCCAAAGGATTTGGTTGGCTGATTTGGCTGTCAGTCAAAGCAAGAGCTCCCCCTTCAGTTAGAAACATAGAAACATACACTTTGACGGCAGTTAAGGACCGCTTGGCCCACCTAGTCTGCCCATTTCCCCACCTAGAGGATAAGCTGCAGATCCTATTTAACCAACAGCCTATTTCTTCCTACCCCCCACAAAAATTGCCTTATGTCTGTGTCATGCATTCTTGAATTCTCCCACAGTTTTAGACCCCACAACCTCCTCAGGAAGGCTGTTCCATGTATCCACCACCCTCTCTGTGAAAAAATACTTCCTCACATTGCCCCTGAGCCATCCCCCCTCTATCTTCAAATAGTGTCCCCTTGTTCTTGTACATCTCTTTTTCTGAAAGTTGCAAAAAAGGCGCAAAAAAGCTCCAAACTAGTTCCTACAGATTTTGAATTCAGACAGCTCCTGTAGTCCGGCTACATTTTAGGTCCCACCAGAACTGATTGGTCCAATTTGCAGTCCAGGACCAAGATAGTGGAAACAAACAAAACAGTCCTTGCTACAAAGAAACCAGGTTAGACAACAAACTACATTATCTTTATCACTCTAAATGATTTTCAGCAAATAGTTACATCTTTCAACAGAGCTCCCTCTCAGATTACTTAAGCTGCACTCAGGCAGCTCTTAAAGAGACAGTACACAGAGGCTATACAGGCTCTGGTAATCACATTTAAACTGCTAAAATGCAGGACACCAGCCTAGCAGTGAGCATTTAGGCAAGCTCAAGGAAGACCTTTTGGGAACCCCCATTTGTAGGGGGGTTACATATGTAAGGGAAGGGATAAAGTGTGTAAAGGAGGAAGGGGAGGACAAAAGCCCTGTGGATGCAGTTTCGGGATGAAAAAAACAGGGCAGTGAGGCTGGGGGTGGTGTACAGACCACCCGACCAAGGGAGTGACCTAGATAGGAAACTGGCTGATCAAGTCAAGAGGGTCTGAAGGAGGTGGAGCATGGTGGTAGTGTGGGATTTGTGGGAGTGGTGAACACCATCTACCACGAGTGCAAGGGAACTGGTCCTGTTGGAGGCTTTCCAGGAAAGCTTTGTTATGCAGCTGGTATGGGAACCGACTCGGGTAGGAAGGGAGGACCCTGGACCTTGTACTGGATAATGGGGAGTCAGTTAGAGACCTGGTGGTGGGAGAACCACTGGCTGGGATCGACCATTAATCAGTATGGTTCAAGCTCAACATGGGGAGGGATACAGGGGAAACAGACACAAAGGTGATTGACTTAAAGGGGGCAGACATCGGGAAAATGGGGGAAATTCTGGAAAGGCACCTGGCAAGTATGCAACCGAACATGGATGCAGACCAGAAATGGGGGATTATAAAGCATGGGTTGGTAGAAGCTATGGTAGCATGTACGAGGAAGAAAAGTAAGAAAGGGAGGGCAAAGAAACCAAGTTGGCTGATGCAGGGGATCATGGAAGGGGTGAGGGCCAAGAGGGCAGTGTTTAGACAATACAGGAAATCAGGGAAGGAGGAAGATAAGGATAAGTATGCAGAGAAGTCCAGGGAGGTTACAAGAATGGTCAGGGTGACTAAGGCAGCCAGGGAGCTGCGACTGACAGAAGGTATCAAGACTGGAGAGAAAGACTTCCTCCAGTACATCGGAGAGAGAAGGAGGAATAAGAACCAACTGGTGAGGATAAAAAAGGATGGTGGATATGTGGAAGGGGGGGACAGAAGGCAGAAGCACTCAACGAGTACTTCTGCTCGGTATTCACCCAGGAGAAGGGGGGGAAGATTCCTAGTGCAATGGTGATGGGGGGAAGGTATGGGGGGAATTGATAACAGATGTAGCGATTACAGAGGGCAGGGTACAGGAAGGCTTAAGGGCTCTAAGAGTGGGCAAAGCACCAGGACCAGATGGCATTCATCCAACGGTGCTAAGGGAGCTAGCGGAGGTCCTGGTGAGGCCAGTGGCTGACCTGTTCAACACCTCCTTGGACACGGGGATGTGTACCGCAGAACTGGAGGGTGGCGCATGTGGTACCCATCCACAAAAGCTGCCCAAAGGATGAACTAATGAACTATTGGCCAGTGAGCCTCACATCAATCATGGGGACGCTCATGGAGACCATCCTCAAGGAGACACTGGAGAGCTTTCTGGAGGACAATGGTCTCCAGGATCAGAAGCAGCACGGGTCTGTAGCGGGAAGATCATGCCAAACCAACCTCATAGAATACTACGACTGGGTGACATGGGAACTGGACAAAGGCCATGCAGTGGATGTCCTTTATTTGGACTTCAGCAAGGCCTTTGATTAAGTACCGCATGGGAGGTTGGGGGGGGAAGTTGGAATATGTGGGGGCAGGACCTAAATTAGCACATTGGATCACAAACTGGCTGAGGGGGAGGCAGCAAAGGGTGGTAGTGGTGGGAGGGACTCTCGTCACTGAAAGCAGTGACGAGCAGGGTGCCACAGGGATCTGTACTGGGACCGGCGCTGTTTGAGATATATATAGTCGATATTTCACACACGATGCGGACAAAATCAGCCTCTTCGTGGATGATACCAAAATGGGAGCTGTGGTTGATGACAGTAAGGGGTGGAAAGGGCGGCAGGAGGACCTAACTAAACTGCAGAAGTGGATAGAAATATGGCAGCTGGGTTTCAATGCCAAGAAGTGCAAGGTGTTGCACTTAAGAGAAAAGAACCAGGGGAGGGACTATTTTTTTTTTTTTTTTTTATTGAAATCTAGGATTACAAATACCTTTGAGCAGGAACTGCTCGTTTACAAAGGTTCCACGTCAAAGGAATGGGGGGTAATCACTATCACTTGAATGGAGTGCAGTTGGGAAGTACCATAGAGGAAAAGGACCAAGGAGTAATCATAACAGGGAGCATGAACAACTAAGCCCAGTGCAGGAAGGTAGCAGCACAGGCCAACAAAATGCTGGGGTGTATAGCAAGGGGGATCTCTTCCTGAAGGAGTGAGGTTATACTGCTCCTGTACAGATCATTGGTCAGGCCCCACCTGGAGTATTGTATGCGATTCTGGCGCCTGTTCCTGATAACAGACATATGGTTATTGCATGGGGTGCAATGCAGGGCCACAAAGATGATACAGGGTTTGGGGGACAGGTCTTAAGAGGACAGATTGAGAGAGTTGAAAATGTACTCGCTGGAAGAGAGGAGGGACAGAGGGGATATGATAAAGACCTTTAAGTATCTGAAAGGGATTAACAAGACTAACACAGAAGGGATCTTTCAGCTGAACAGAGGGAGGGACACAAGAGGGCGTGGACTGAAATTAGATGGGGGAAGGTTTAAGAGGGAGGTAAGAGACACTTTTTCACAGAAAGGGTAGTGGACAAGTGGAATACCCTACTGGAAGATCTAATGTCCTGTAAGATGGTGGGCAGTTTCAAAAGAGGGTGAGACAGAGTGAAAGGTATACGGTGGGGTGGGAGGGGCAGCTGCAAGATGAAGTGCTAGCTGCATACTCAGGCAGACTCGACAGACCATGTGGCCTGTTTCTGCTGGTGATTTCATATGTTCATATGATCTGGGGAGCCGGTCAGTCTTGGTTTTCCTTGATCTCTCTACGGCATTTGACACCGTGGACCATGGTGTGTTGCTGGAGCACCTGCGGTTGATCTGTGGGCTGTCTGGGACAGTCCTCAGATGGTTTCATTCTTTCCTCACAGGCAGGACTCAAAGAGTGGTGTCAGGGATTTTTTCCTCAGCCCCTGTCATGTGGGGTGCCGCAGGGCTCTGTGCTTTCACCCACATTGTACTGTGAGTGCACATGCTGCCATTAGAGACATTATATAAAAGAACGGGCTGAGTTTTCACTGCTATGCAGACGATACTCAGCTGTACATGTCCTTTGTGCCCAAGCAGGATGAAGCTGTCTAGGTCTTTAACAACTGCCTCACTGAGATCCAGGATTAGATGAGTGCCAACTGGTTAAGGTTGAATCTGGATAAGACTGAGGTGTTGGTTCTGGACCCAGGTCATCGGGCAGAGGGGTTTTTAGCTGGGCTATGGCTGGGGAGTAGCCAGCTGGCAACCTCTGATTAAGTGCAAATCTGGGCGTTATGCTTGATGGTGGGCTGACACAAAAGTCTCAGGTGTCGGCCATTGTCAAGACATCTTTTTACCATCTGAGGAATATCGCCCAGATAAAGCACCTGGTCCCGCCTGATGATCTTCCAACATTGGTCCACGCCTTTGTGATCACCCGCCTTGATTACTGCAATACCTAGGGCTTTCAGGGGTAGACCTTCGCTGTCTGCAGCTGGTGCAGAATGCGGCAGCCAGGTTGTTGATGGGCTTACCGAGATCTTGCTATATCACACCTGTGCTCCGCGTACTGCACTGGCTGTCAGTTAGGTGGAGGATCACCTTCAAGGTCGGGTCATTGACCTGTGAGGCCCTACACGAACAGGGACCACGGTAATTGCAAGATCTCCTTTGGCCTTACCACCCCCTTCATCCCCTACGCTCCTCAAATGAGGGATTACTAGAGGTTCCTAGGATCTGTTTAAAATCTTATGGAGTGAGATCATTCGCATTTGCTGTGCCAACCCTATGGAACTCTCTACCTCACCAGATTCGAGAGTGCTCAACCACTGAGGCCTTCAAATCTGCCTTGAAAACTCATTTATTTGAATTATGAATTTGGCTGCTTATAATGAGTTCTTTGAACTGAACTGTTTTACAGATTATATAGTTTTTAAAGTTTTATATACGACGCTATGATCACATGTGGAATAGCATTTAACAAATAAAGTTTGCTTTGCTTTGCTTTCTGTCAATGCAATATCATTAGTGGGATCTCGCACTGACAAGGGGAATACCTGCAGTAGGCGATAAGAGGAAAATATATTTCAGGGGAACTTAATGTTGTTATATATATCTCCTCTGTCTTCCCCCATGTTTCCTGACACCCTATCAGATTTCTGGTGTAGCTTTCCTACCTAACTGCAAAGAAATCTTGCAGCTCCCTTCTGCCATGCCCCACTGGTGGTCGTGAGGGCTCACGGAGCTGCCCCACCCCCAGTAGAAATCTTGCAGCTCCCCACTGCCTTGCCCTGCTGGTGGTCATGAGGCTCATGGGCAGCCTCCCGAGCAGAAATCTTGTAACTCCCGTTGCCCCTGCCCGCTGGTGGTCATGAGGCTCATGGAGTCACCCTCCCCAGACGAAATCTTGCAGCTCCCGCTGCCTTGCCCAGCTGGTGGCGTCGTGAGGGCTCACGGAGCCACCCTCCCCGAGCAAGAAATCTTGCAGCTCCCGCTGCCTTGCCCGCTGTGGTGATCGTGAGGGCTCACGGGCCGCCCTCCCCGAGCAGAAATCTTGCAGGTCGCCATCGAGACAGCCAATCCTGAGCTAGAGTTTTTGGGTGCAAGTTTAAATCTTCGGTCTGGCCAGCGCTACTAGGACTGCAGCCCGAGGGCAAACCTAAAAAGGATTTTGTGTTTGCCATTTATGTAAAAGCAACTGTTTAATGCTCCACATAAATTAATTTTCTTTGGGCAAGCAGAGTTGTAATGTAGTACTGCATCGGAGGTGTTTCAAGAGAACAGGAGATAGCTTTAAATTGAAATAGATGTGCCTATGCCGTTTTATCTGTACAGCAATCTGTTTAAGCTCCACATAACAGTAATTCGCTTAGTAATGCAGAGTTGAAACAAATTACTGCATTGGAGCTGTTTTTAAGAGATCAGGAGATTGCTCACAGCATAAATACATGTGCCTATGCCCTGTCTTACTGTTAGCAGTCCGAGTAAGGATTTTATTGCCTCAGAGTCAGTGCGTTTTGAATTCAGAGTCTGTTTAAATGTATTTAAGGAACTCGGAGCTACGCATGTGCCCTGTAATCAGATCCTGAGCCTAATTCCATTAGTTTGTTTGCATGCGGCTTCCCCCTCCCTGCAAAGCCATTTCAGATTATAAATACCTCCTCTTTGCTTTCTCTCCTCAGCTCCCTGCTGCCTTGCCCCGCTGGTGGTCATGAGGGCTCATGGAGCTGCCCTGTCCCTAAGCAGACATCTTGCAGGTACGCCATCGAGACAGAGTTTTTGGGCGCGAAGTTTCAATTTTCAGTCTGGCCAGTGCTACTAGGACTGCAGCCGAAGACAAACCTAAAAAGGATTTTGTGTTGTGCCGTTTATTTCTCCGCTGATGCTTCGCGTCAGCTGCCCCACTGCCCCCACCACCACCCTTGGAGAGCCACTTGCTATATAGTGTACACAGAGAGGGTCACATGTGGAGAAAATAACCAATCACCCTACTTTCCCCTTTGCAGCTTATCAGCTATCACCACTAGGGGTCAGCACAGTTATTTTTGCACTGTCTCTCCCTTTCCAGCACAAAATGCTACACGTAGTTTATAAATCTATCTTAGGAGCAGCCTTACTTGCCATGATAGCATCCCTCCCACCCTCGTATCTGCCCAAATTGCGACCTAGTCCTCCATATATTACCACCCGAATCACACACTCAAGTACCTGCTCCTCCCCCAACTTTGGTCAGCACCCCCTCGCCACACACCATGGCTGGTTTCCAGGTCCTTCCATTCTCCCCCCATCCTTTCATGTTAGGCTGTCAGTGATAAAATTCCCTGCGGCGGGACTTTCCGCATTTACCCCCAAGACTCCCTCTGCCCACCATAGTCCAAAATGTTTTTTTCATAATACAAAATGGGTGCTAACTTTACTACTCCTCCTTGCAAGGGATATCGAGCCAAACCCGGGACCTGCAACCCACACCAGTCACAACACCGGTTCCACTAGCCAACTACCCAGAGGCCTAAAAGTAGCCCACTTAAATATATGCAGTCTACTACATAAACTGCCCTTACTCCAACCAATCATCCTGTCACTACGCCCTGACATCCTGATAATCACTGAGACCTGGCTGAAAACACAGAACCTAGATGCAGAAGTAGCTACCCTGGTTACTCCGTCACTCATCATGACCGCCTAGGCACCAAGAGAGGTGGCGGCATAGCCATCTACATATCATCTGAGATAAAGTTATCTATAGTCTCACTACCCGACCTACCGCCATCCATTAACACACTACTGATAAAAATCTCCTACCTCATGCAATCCCCATATTTATAGCATGCTCCTATTGCTCCCCTGACTCTCATATGACCTCAGTCATAGCGCACCTAGACACTCTAAAAACCATTGCATCAGGGGGCAAACTTCATATCCTTGGTGACTTTAACCTGAACTGGCTCTCCAGTGCTAGCACCAAGCTCCACAACCTTGTGGCTGCACTAAATCTGGCACAACAGATCACTGAGCCCACATGTTTAAATCAAAAAACTCAGAACCACTCCCTACTGGACTGGGCCCTCACCTCGCACCCACACAGGATAATTGCCTCTGGCCCCCTACCAGACTCCCTGAGTGATCACCACATGATTTATGTAGTAAGAAAAATATTTAAAGCCAAGGCACCTCCCCCAAGAACTCTCCTCACCAGGTCTTACAAATCCCTCAACCTTGAAGGGCTCTTAAACGACTTAGGAAACTCTGACTGATCCTTCATCCCCAAGGCCAACTCTGTTGACTCCGCCCTAAACTTCTTTAAGGCCAGATTTCTCACCATCTGGGACCACTACGCCCTGCTCAAAAAGGCCAGAGTAAGGGGTGCTCATCTGCCCTGGATCACAGCTGACCTTATGGACCACCTCCAAGCTAGGGACCAGGCGTGAAAAGCCTTCAAATCATCAGGTACCCTCGTCGACCACCAATACTACTGCATGCTTAGAAATACCTGCACCAGGCTAATCCGACAGGCCAAAGTCTTCTATTTCTCATCATCCTTCCAAAAAATCTAAATCACCCAGCTAAGACTTGAAGTCTATTAAATCACTCTTCTCCCCCACCCAGTCCCCCACCCCTGTCCTAGTCATAGACGGTTCCACAATATCAGAATCACACACAGTGGCCACTGTTCTTGACTCCTTTTTCACCAGTAGCGCAACCTCTCTCCACTCAAGTCCACCACCAGGACCACAGCCTACTACATCCGCATCCCCTCCAACCTAAACTCTCCACTCATATCCACCGCCTGCACCACACCCTCCTACATCCACATCCCCTCCAACCCAAATCCTCTACCCAGCATTCTCATTCTCCCAGGTTACTCCGACCGAAGTACTCAGCGCACTGCAAGCCCTTAATACATCTAAGGGCAAATGCCCCTCGGGGTTGGACGTCAAAATGCTCTACCTGTCAGCCCCAGCCATTGCCAGCCCCCTAGCTTCCCTCTACAACCTCTCCTTCACTACCTCTGCTATCCCGTCTGATTGGAAGCATGCCACGGTCATCCCCCTCCCTAAAGGCAGTGACCCATCCTCCCCTGGTAACTACCACCCGATCTCCCTCCTCCCCATTGTTGCTAAAATCCAGGAAAATCTAGTCCTCTCGCAACTCTCCTCCTTCCTTGATTCCTCCTCCTTCTTTACTCCTTACCAATCAGGTTTTAGGAAATCTCACTCCACTGTCACTTCCCTCCTCAGACTCACTGATTCCATCCTTACAGATATGGATAAAGGCCACATCACATCTGCCATCTTTGTCGACACCATCTCGCATACCCTTCTCTTGGCAAAGCTCTCCCAGGCAGGGCTCTCCACTGCAGCCACCAGCTGGTTCAAATCTTACCTGGCTGACAGGTCCCAATCAGTCAGCACTGAGACCTCCACTTCCTACTCCCTCCCTGCCACAATGGGTGTCCCCCAAGGCTCTGTCCTTGGCCAAATCTTGTTTTCCATATTCCTAAATGATCTGCCATCAGCCTGCCCACACACATCCATTCATATGTATGCAGATGATACAGTTCTGTATACTTCAGGTCCCTCCCCACTGGTAGTGGCACCCAGACTCCAGCAAGACTTCAGTGCTATCCAACACTGGTTTCACTCAAATCAACTTATCTTAAATGCAAAAAAAATGGTTTCTTTAACTTTCGGCATGAGGCAGAGACTCTCCCGTCTCCCCGCCAGTCCTACTTTTAAAACCCTAGAAGGGACTCCCATAGAAAATTGCACCTCCTTCAGATATCTTGGGGTCTGGCTGGATCAGCACCTCGATTTTTCAGCACACATCACTGCTACTCATAAAAAACTGCACCCTAGACTGGGCGCCTTATTCCGAAACCGTGGCAGTATTCCTCTGCCAGCCGCAGGGCAATTGTGCAGAAAATGATCATCCCTATTTTCAATTACGGGGACATAGTTTACAGTGCCGCACCTAAGTCCACCCTGGCTAGACCAGATCCCCTTTTCCATTCCTTCTGTCGCTTCGCCCTGGACTGTACACCCTCCACCCACCACTGCGACCTCTACCGGTCTCTTAACCTCCCCTTGCCCTACGATAGGTGACAGTCCCACTGTAATAGCCTCAAAGCCAGATTCTGGACTCAGTCACTACCCTCCTACCTCGTTGATACCCTAACTGCCAAATCACCCCCCCGCCATACTCTCTCAGGAATTTACACTCCCGGCTCCTGCATGTCCCTAACATGTCGACCTCTGCCAGCCAGTTGGCCTTCCGAGCTCGCATGCCAAAACTATGGAACTCTCTGCCTGTGGACATTCGGCAAGCTTCCTCCTCTCGGCAAATCAACTCACTCCTCAAAGGACACTTCACCGCCAACTGCTCATGCGGACTAAACTCACAACAGGTACTAGCCCTCCAACTGACTCCAACTGTGAGCACTCCTAATAAATAACTCCAGCTCTTGTAAATGTTGTCATTTGCACCGCATATCAATTTAGCTGCCATGTATACCCAGATTTTCTGGTTGCTTGCTGTGTTGCATTCTGCATTTATACTGTACATATCATTGTATAAAATGTAGCCAATTTTTTTTGTACTTATTTTTGGAAATGTCTGTACTTTGAATTTGTATGTATTCTTCCCATCCCCTACACCCACCAGGACGCATCTGGAATCGAGCAGTAGTCTGCTCAGCATGCCTTCCTGGTAAAACTTTTAAATAAATAAATAAAATATGAGTTTTCCTAATATAATATCCTGTGATTTCATGGCCAGCTTAACATAGTGCAAAGCCGCCATTTATCTTAGCCATTTCCCAGGGTAGCAACTTTCAAGACACCAGCTCAAATTGCAGGGTCAAACTACAGAGCCTCTGTTATGTTATCCGGGGGTGGGGGGGCAAATTTCTGTTGGTGGCTGCACAGCTCTCCTTGTTGGTAATTGTTTTAAAGTAGCTGACGAAGCAAATCTAACCCTGTAAAGATCCCAGTGGAGGGAAGAAACACCGTTCTGGTGTACGCTGCTCCCCTCAAATCACTCAGCACAGCCAGAGCACTGACTTCAATTATAATAATTTTATTTTGGGGTTTGCATATCCCTCAGGGACTTTCACCCCTTTGTGTCAGTGCAACAGCATTAGCAAGCTCCCACATAGATGAGGAGAATAACCGCAGTATGCTGTGAGGGGAAAATATATCTCGTGGGAACTCAGTGCTCGTTATATACTGTATGTTTCCGGTATCTTCCCCTTAGGTCTCTGGACACCCCCTCAGTTCTCCGGGGTAGATCTCCTGCATAATTATAGAGAAATATGTTTTTTTTATGCTCTGCTATCCTGTGCTACCTGGCTGACCTAGCTCAGCAAAAATATGACATCTACCTTATCTGTCTTACCAGGGCACCAGCCTTCAAACCACCACCCCAGTTTGTAGAGTTAAATTACAGGCCCTATAGATGGGCCTCTGTTATGTCATATTATACTACGATTTAACCTTGAAGATTACCTTGAGATCAGCGGGCTGTGGGACCAGAGACAGCATGTGTTCACAGAGGGGGAGGTCCTGTCAGACCAACCTGATAGAGTTCTTCAACAGAGTGACCAGGGTAGTGGGCCAGGGTGGGGAGGTGGATGTGGCCTATCTAGACTTCAGCAAGGCCTTCGACACCGTCCCACATAAAATATTGGTAATGAAACTGAGCAGCCTGAGGGTGGGGCCTAAAATCATAAAATGGGTAGAAAACTGGTTTAGGGACAGGAGCCAAAGAGCGGTGTTAAACGAGATGAACTTCAGAGAGGGGCGGGTGACTAGCAGGGTACCACAGGGGTCAGTGTTGGCCCATATACTCTTTAACATCTATCTCAGTGACATAGCAGTGGGACTTTGGGGGAGGATATGCCTGTTTGCGGGTGACACAAATATCTGCAACAGGGTGGACACACAGGGGTGTGTGGAAAGGATGAGGGAGGACCTAGAAAAGATAGAGGAGTGGTCAAGAAGGTGGCAGTTAAGATTCAGTGTAAAGAAGTACTGGGTTATGCATTTGAGACATGGGAACCTGGGCGCGAAGTACACACTTGGTGGAGAAGTACTAGCGGTCACAAGACAAGAGAGAGACCTGGGAATTATCATCACCTATGACCTGAAGGTGGCGAAGCAGTGTGATAAGGCAATGAGGAAGGTTAACCAAATGCTTGGTTGCATAGGGAGGGGCATCATCAGCAGAAGGATCGAAGTAATACTTCCCCTGTACACTTTGTTGGTGAGGCCTCACCTCGAGTATTGTGTGCAGGTCTGGAAGCCCCATCTTTGAAAGGACAGGGACAGATTGGAGAAGGTGCAGAGGAGAGCAACCAAAATTATGTGGGTCCTGCATCGGGAAACCTATGAGGAGAGGCTTAAGGAACTAAACTTGTACTCCCTGGTGGAGAGGCGGAGGCAGGGGGATTCGATTGAGACATTCAAATATCTCAAGGGAATAAACAAGGTGCTGGAGGAGAGCATCTGCCAGAGAGAAAAAGATGCTCTAGGACTAGGGGTCACGATATGAAGCTGGAGGAGCGTAGGTTCAGGGGTAACATAAGGAAGTTCTTCAGGGAAAGGGTGGTGGATGACTGGAACAGCCTCCCAGTAGAGGTGGTAGGAGCATGTATAGTCCCAGGTTTTAAGTGTGCATGGGATAAACACATGGGTATCTTGGATAATGGGAGGGATAATGCCCCCCCCCCCCAGCATTGAATAGGGTAGCACAATTTGGGGGTGATTTTACAGGCAGACTAGGTGAGCCAGAAGGTCCTTATCTGCCAACAGAATCTGAGAATCTATGAATCTATGAACCTGTGTTTGTTTGTTTTTTGTACCAGTGTTTGTTGTTTAACCTCTGTGGTCCTTCCTATTAAATTGTTTCCTATGATTAGCACAGTCATTTTAAGCTCCTTTAGTAAAGTTTTCCAGGTGGATGACCCCAGTACGAAAAGTGTTATACCTGTCACAGGGAACTCTTTATCAAAAGGGTACATTACTAAGGAGAAAGTGCATAGCAAAATCCAGGCTCTCAAAATCAATAAGTCAGCAGGTCCTGATAGCCTCCATCCACGACTCTTTAAAGAATTAGGCAAGTTACTTGCACCAGTCATAGCAGAGATTGACACTAGATCTTTGGAAGAGGGTTACGTGCCAAAAGGACTGGAGGACAGCAACGGTAGTGCCTATTTTTAAGACGGGTAATAGGGAGGAGGCAGCAAATTACCAACCAGTGAGTCTGACGTCAGTGGTTGGCAAACTGATTGAAGGGATCATCTCTGATGTGATTAAGAGCCATTTGATAGACAGGAACCTAGTCGATGAACAGCAACATGGGTTCGCAAAGAACAGATCATGTAACACTAACATAACAAGCTTCTGTAACTATGTTGGTAGCCATGTGGATCGAGGAGCAGCGGTGGATGTGGTGATGTTGGACTTCAGTCGAGCTTTCGATACTGTGTCTCATGGGTTGCTGATAACTAAGCTGGTCAAGCTGGGCAATGATTGCTCCATAATTAAATGGATCGGCCAGTGGTTAACAGAGAGGATGCAGTCAGGGTACAGGGTCAGGTATTGGGAGAGGTGAGGGTGACCAGTGGTGTCCCGCAGGGGTCAGTGTTGGGACCCCTATTGTTTAATGTTTTCATAGGTGACTTGAGTATCACCATGGGAACAAGCTGGTCAAGTCTGCAGATGATATAAGGACAGACTAACCTTAGGGCAAGATATAATAGACAAATTCCAAAGAAAAAGTCTCCCAAGGTTCCTTATTCTTTTTATCAAAAACAGGGGAGAAGGGATGTGCGGATATACTCAGAAAAACAAGCAAAATAACCCTCAAGCATGGCTCGTTGTTTGCATGCACATCTTAGTGGCCCAGCCCCTTTCTTTTATATGATACCTGGCAAGGTGCAGAAGAAAACGGTTACTCTTTAGCATGGTCTGCTAATGGCGGCGGGTTCCCTTTGTAACATGCGCAATAGTTTCTAAACAGTGAGTCATGCTTGAGTGAACAAACTTAAACATGCTTTGGAATTATAACCCAGAAGGTAAGTGGAAGTTCCTCTGTTAAAATCCAAGTAGTTTTGTTTAAAATGGAGCTGTTTTACTCCTCCTTTTTGTATGGGAAAGCATGGAAGTGATAAATGCTGTTCTGGAAGTGGCATTTTTTTACTTTTAAATAAGAAGGTCCCTGTTTCTTCTTTAACAGAAAGCATCATAATTTTGAATTTAAAGTGGAGGACCGAAATTGATTAAATCTTTTGAAAGGCATGACAAAGGTTTACTCACTAATTTGTGCTTTATAAACAGCTTTTGTTTATTTTAAAAAGTAAGGAAGAACTGGCTCATGTTCATGATAATAATTTTTCTCTCTCCCTTTTGAAACAGACACAGAGAGTCTTTTTAACTGGATTGGGATTACCCCACCCCATGGCAGATTGAACTGGTTTGGGATTACCCCACCCCCCATGGCAGACATACTTCTGTGATTTTCATTCATTTGTATACAGGTCAGTTCCACCTGTTAGTTGAAACTGTTTTGCATTTATATTGCAACATACAACAATGAAAAATATATTCTAAACTTGTGTTTATGTTTTTGTATAACTTAGAAAAATGCTCCAGAGCCTGATGAAGGAACTATTTGTTCTGAAACGTTACTAAAGAAATTAATTGGAGTCAAGCATCAAAGAAGACAAAATATTTGAAAGTCTGGAAAACAACAATAAATACAAGGATTAGTGAGAATGATTACTGATTGATTGCATTTATAATTCAGGGTTGAGATTGGATTGTTTTGTTTGTTTTCCAAGACATAATAACCATAATGAATGGGTGATGAGTAATAAAATTAACTTCAACTTACACAAATGAACAGTGATGCACATGGGGCAGAATAACATTAATCAGGATTACTATATACAGGGGGTAAGATTAAGAGATTCAGGGTGTGAGAAGGATTTGGAAGTGTTCATTAGGAACGATTTGAGCAGTAGTGTCCATAGCTCACACGTATCTAACAAAGCAATGTATCTCATAAACTGTATTCAAAGAACATTCTTTTCCAGAAATGAATATATTCTATTACCCGTGTTTAAAACATACATACAGCCACATTTGGACTATTGTTCACCTGGTTGGAGTCCTTCCTTGGAAAAAGATATTAAGGCAGTTGAAAGACCACGGAGGTCACTAACTAAATTAATAACAGGGTTGCAAGAAATACCCTATGAAGCTAGATTAAACAAATTGGGTTTATGGCCACCAGAACTACGTCGGGTGAGAGGGGGGATTTGTCATTATTATATAAGATTCTCAAACAGGAGGAATTAAAAAAACACATGGACCTTAAATATAGGGAATCAAACTATTTTTTAAGATGAAACACTCGTCAAATAGTTGAGGAGCAGAGTAGAACTGACATATGGAGACATAGCTTTAAACCTAGAGTTATTCGAATGTGGAACAGGTTACCGGAAGAAATAGTTGTGGCACCTAGCTTTGACATTTTTAAGGCAAGGTTAGATCATTGTTTTTCAGCTGGCAACTTTGGTCTCCTCCACCAAGAAGTGAGGACAACTACTATGGGCTCACGCCTTCTGTTGTCTTAAAGCTCAAAGTATGACTCAAAGTATGGCTCCTACAGGTTGTGGGGGGCGTTTACTCTGTCCCATTGGAGATTCATATATATATTACCCTCGAAGGTAACAGGAAGCATATACTTATCTGCAACGCAGAAACATATATGCAAGGGCTGTCAATTTTAAAATGTGCTTGTTCTCAAGCATCTATGTTTCCATCTCCTCTATGGGTTCCCCCACCAACCCTGACTCTTCCTCACCCTACCTAAATGAAACGATGTGCAACATCCATTTCACTTACATGGCTGGCCCCCATTGGTCTGACAGGGACACCCTGCCCTTCCCCACAGAGACCTCGGCCATATATTCTACAATATGGAGAGTGATGTATCTTCCCTCTCCCCCTTACCCTGCCACCAGTTATTCTCCTGTAATCCTCCTTTCTATCCCCAATACTCCCCCCCCAGAAGGGAACCAGTCACTCAAGCTGAGGGTACTTATCCACCCACACACACAAACCCCTGTATAACAGGTATCGATTTATACATTGCCTCATTGATGTGCTATGCCATTCTTCTTTCGTATTCTTCTTTATGCCGATGACACCGTTGTATTCACACATGGCTCAAATCCAATTGAGCTTGAGCAACAACTCCAAAATGACTTTACCAATCTTGAGAAGTGGTTCACAAATCATAAATTAATCTTGAACTATAAAAAAACTAAAACTATGCTGCTCTCCAGCTCCCAAAACTAAGCATCGTGGCTACCCATTATCTATTCGAAATGTTGCTGGGACCTCCCTGGACCTGGTCCAACACTTTAAATATCTGGGGATCAGTATTCACAACTCGTTGTCCTACACTCTCCACATTGACAGTACAGTCAAGGCAATTAATAAACGTATTGGGATGCGCTATCAGCACAGGCACAGTCTGACCCCTGAAGCCCTCAGAGTAGCTGTCCACAGCTCTGTGGGCTCACATGTTGACTATGGCCTGCCTATATATGGCACCGCCACTTACACTGCCCTCAGGCATTTAAAAACAGCCTTAAACAAAGCATGCCAGCTAACCCTAGGAGCAAATAGGATGACTCACACCTGTGACCTGTATACCAATGCAAACTGGCTCCCACTCAGTGTTCGACTTAAATTCCAAACTTGCCTTCTGGCAAAAAAGATTAACCTTGAAATGCTTCCAGCTAGGGTCTGTCAACTCCTGGTGCCTAGCATCAACCAGTGGCGCACACGTAATTCTGAACTTCAGACCTTCACAGTAGCAAAATGTCACACCTCCCTTGGTCAAAGATTATTTGCATATCGTGCCCCACTCTGGTTCAACTCCCTCCAGGCAGATCTTGCTCATTTGCCTACTTTGGGTGCTTTCAAAGACCACCTCAAGCAACTCCTGCTAAAAGCCGCCTGGTGTGACTGTCACCTTTAGCTTTGCACCTTCTCCTCTCTAGTCTTCCCAGCCTTTCCCCCTGGCTCCTCCATACATCCCTCACTCCCTCCCCCCATGCCTCCCTCTCTCTCTCTTGTGCCTTACCATCCCACCCCATCTTCCCCACCTCCCTACCTTAAACTTTCCCTTGACCCCTCTCCTCCCATGCTCTCTCACCCCACCCACCCAACTCTTACTCACTCTCAGAGTTATTATCCTCCTCACCCCTCACCCCAACCCTCTCCTGACATATGCTCCTTCCCTTCTTACCTCTCTCCTCACCCCTTTTTTCCTGAATTTTGTCATACCCTCACTCCTTCCCATTGCCTGACTTACTGCCTCACATTATCCCTGCACTTGAGGTTCCTCCTCATCTCTTCTAGCACTTATTCTTAGCTTACCCTATGTCCCCACTGACAATTGACTGGTTTCCTTTCAAGCATTATTCTACCTCTAAATGTCTTTTGTTAGCCCTGCTTTCAATATTCTTACTTCCTCTGTAATATGTACAATTCCCTGTTGCACACTACTATATCCTAACCATTGTAATTTTGTACAACCCAGTTTTGTATTGTTATCTTGACATGGAACCAATGTAAAGAGCTCTGAGCTCAAGTGGTGTTGTCCTAGACTTCAATAAATAAAATAAATAAAATGCCACACTCTTTCTATGGTTCAACCCTCCCGCCCCTATGCAATGTTGATGTTAGTTCAATGTCTCTGGCTATTTTCAGGTTGCCATACCCAAATTTAGATATGGCCACCATCACGGATTTGAACCCCAGGCCTACTGGCTACTGGACAGACACCAGCCTTATGGGGCTTGACTCCAACTGTGATATGTTATACCCAACAAGATTCCTACCTGTCTGGTTAGGGAGGAGCACAAATTTGGTTACTTATGACAGAAGTACACCTCTAATTGCTAATTTTATGACCCTAAACACTGTTGTATTATTGTTGTTTTATATTCATTCTTTGTTAAATGACAGACCATTACTGCTCACTATAATTGCTGTATCTCACACAATGTATTCATTGAATTGTTCGGGCTCCACTGGTTATATGCCTCCATGGCCTTTACATTGGCTCCACAATACCCTCAACACCTTGCTTCCTACTCCTCAGTCCTTGTACCATCAATATGTGTCACACCTGATTTTACATACCCGTACTCCTCCATGATCCCATGTCTCAGCCCCAATGGCTGAAACAAGACGTTTGAACTGGAATGTACAAGGGCTGAATTCCACTATTAAATGTAAACAAGTCCTCTCCCATGTCGAAAAACTGCAAATTACTATAGCCTTCCTGCAGGAGACCAAACAAGTCCCCTCAGAAGCTGCTAAAGTATGTAGGGAATGGGTAGGCCTTGAAGCACATAACTGTGCCCCCACGGCAAAACGAGGGGTGTCCTTTCTTAGCCATAAGTCACTAAACTGGACTCTAGAGAGACAAGAACAGGATGTCGAGGTTCACTGGATCTAAGTACAAGTTTCCACCCCACAAGTCCCCCTAACCCTGGGCTCATGCTATGGCCCGAATATCGATTCCCCGAGTTTTTTCAATAAACTCTGTCAGGCCATCCAGGAGTCTGAAACCCCCTCAACACCCTGTCAGACAGGTGGGGACCTTAATACAATCTTTCCCCAGACCTTGATAGGTGCATGAGTACTACTGAATCCCACCCCAAAGTAGCCCAAGCCCTGAAAAGCATGATGACAGAATTCCCCCTTATGGACATATGGAGGTCCATTAACCCCATGGCCAAGAACTTCACTTATATCTCCCCTGTCCATGGGTCAGTCAGCAGATTAAATATGCTCCTAGCATCTTTACCCATTGTTCAAAAAATTCTCACTTATGACATAGAACCCATGATTATATCTGACTAAGCACCAGTCTCCTCGATGGTAGTTTGGAGCCCAGCGGCCCCCAGCTCATCGCAATGGAGACTAGATCCCCTTCTCCTGCAGGATAAAGCCTTTTGACTTTTGTACATGAGTAATTGATGAGGCCACCAAATATTTATTTTTGCCATCTTTATCTTTGCCAGCCTCTGATTGGTGCGCCTTCTCCCATTGACTTTGCTGTATCTTTGCACCACCAAAACTGCTCGAGTTTACTTGCCTTTTATGTGAAAAGTTTTAAATTTCTCTAAAAGAGGCTGTTTTTGCTGTTTTACTGTGTACTTCTGTATAATGCCTGTTACCTGACTAGTTAGTAATTACAGTCTTTGGGTTAATTTTGTGCTGGGCTGACGCACAGGCGCCCAACCCCCCACCCTCCCAGCAGTCTTTGTTGTGCTAATAGCAAAATTTAGCACCTCTAGCAAGCCACTGCCTGCAAGTGCTTCTTCTGACTGCCCTCTCCTCTGTCCCCTCCCTTCTAGCCGGCCTGCCCTCGGGACACACTCACCAGAGGGGCTCCGAGCCGCCAGCGGGCGGGCGGCCACCGCTTAGCCGAAAAGGGAACCAGGAGGCCGGGGGAGAAAGCCAGAAAGGTACGGGAAAGCCGCTCAGCCAATCGGAAGGTGACCGCCGACCTTTGCCAGCCTCTGATTGGTGCGCCTTTCTCCCATTGACTTTGCTGTATCTTTGCACCACCAAAACTGAGTTTACTTACCTTTATGTGAAAAGTTTTAAATTTCTAAAGGGGCTGTTTTGCTGTTTTACTGTGTACTTCTGTATAATGCCTGTTACCTGACTAGTTAGTAATTACAGTCTTTGGGTTATTTTGTGCTGGAGCTAGACGCATGGCGCCCTAACCCCCCACCCTCCAGTCTTTGTTGTGCTAATAGCAAAATTTAGCACCTCTAGCAAGCCACTGCTGCAAGTGCTTCTTCTGACTGCCCTCTCCTCTGTCCCTCCTTCTAGCCGGCCTGCCCTCGGGACACACTCACCAGAGGGGCTCCGAGCCGCCAGCGGCAGGCGGCCACCGCTTAGCGAAGGAACCAGGAGGCCGGGGAGAAAGCCAGAAAGGCAGGAAAGCAGAAAATTTTTGCCCATTTCACCCCTTCAGGGTGTTTCTTTTATACACACCTTCCCGCCAAATCTCATCCCGCCCATAGCTATTCTCCCAGCCAATTTCCGAGCTCATTCTCTTCACATCATCTTACTTTCTTTAACCTCTCCTTCCCTCCACCATGCTACTGCACCTACTTCTGCTTGTTCTCACCTTCCTTAGATCCAGATGAGATAACTGTTGGAACCCATACCAAGGTGCTTAGGGTGACCACTCAACTCTGCCCCCCTCTACTGTCCCCAGTGGATACCCCTAAACTATACATACTTATACTACCACTTCTGCACAATAATCTTGGGAATCCCAAAAAGGCTCACAACCAGTTTGGAACTCCTCTATCCCCTGCTACCATACTGGCACTACCACCCTACGCCTGTCCATTAGCTGGCAATCTATGATAATCTCGATAACCACGCAGCAGGATCATCAGCCACTATATATTGGATCCCAAGAAAGAAGAAAACCCTGACTGCTCACTACTCCTATCACTTGGTGCCCTCATCAAGTTAATCTTCTTCTGCTGGTCTGTGTTGGCACTGTGAAATCAACCCTGGACCCACTGAAGCTCGATCTCCAACTGACCTAGCCTCCATAAATGGGTTGAGTTTTCTTCACTTCAATGCCTGCAGCCTCCTAAAGTTCTCATCAATACAGGCTGGGTTGACACATCCTACGGACTGTCTGGTTATATCTGAAACTTGGCTCAAATCTGCAACAAAAGATAGTGAAATAAACCTTCCCAACTATCAGCTCTTCAGATCTGACCGTCTATCCAGGGGCGGTGGGTTGCCATCTATGTCAAAGCAAATATCTCTGCATCCTGCCTCAATTCCACATCTCAACCAAAGGAATTCGAATGCTTGTTTAAAATAACCCTTTCCGACACATCTTCCTTTCAACTGGTTGGTTGCTATAGGCCCCCTCTGCAGGCCTCAAACTCCTATCCCATTTAGGATCCATACTTAATCTGGGCCTGAAGACACCATCATCTTAGGAGACATGAACTTAAATTGGCTGACTAATGCATCTGCCCTGGTAACCTTCTGTGACACCTATGGTTTCTCTCAATTAATCAAAGAACCAGCAAGGATCAACCCAAAGAATACTCTCAACAGCACACTCCTGGATATTATATTGGTAAATAAACCTCATCATTATCCTATGCAGGAGTACTTCTCAGTGACATAAGTGACCACTGCCCCATAGCTGCCATTAGATCAACAATCAAGCCACCCAATCCTGCAAAATTCCTCCCACGAAGGTCAAAAGAACTTTAACATTACAGGATATCTCCATGATCTGTGCCACCACACGTTGGCAAGAATTCTATCTCACAGCCTCAATAGAGTCAGCTCTTCAAATCCTAAATGATATAATCATAAGTGCCCTCAATTCACATGCACTCTATCAATTTCAGAACCAAACTCAAATCCTGTCGCTGGTTCTCTGCCGACCTTAAATCCGCACTGCTTGCCAGAGACAAACTCTGGAAAAAGGCAAGAAAGACAAAGGACCCAAATGACTGGCTCCAATTCAGAAAAGCCAGAAACTCCTGCACAAAACAAGTAAGAAAAGCCAAGGCAACTTCTACACAGCTGAACTAGATGCCTCCTATAACAACCCTTCCAGGTTCTGGGGTACCATAAAGGGCATCCTAGGTCAAACCTCTACCCTGTCTTACCATCCAAATTAAATTAAATAATATTGAAATCACCGACAAGCAAAATATCTTGAATGCCTTCAATGACCATTTCACTATAGCTGGCCTGGCTGGAACTCCTCTCCTGCAAACCTATTAAGATCATCTCTAAACCTACAATCTACTGAGAATCAAAAGGTTGCTTCCACATTCTCATTCAAACCAATATTGTTTAAAGAAGTAGAAGACCTCCTACTCCAACTAGATACCACCAAAAGCGCAGGTGCAGACTCCCTGGATCCCTACTTTCTAAAAGTAGCACTGTATGCCTTAACCGCCCCCCGCACCCATCTCTTCAATCTATCACTTGTCACTGGTACTATCCCCTCAATATAGAAAACAGCTCAAGTGTTTCCACTACTTAAGGCAGGTGATCCCATGGACCTCAATAATTATAGGCCCATCTCAATCTTACCAATACTATCCAAGATGCTTGAGAAGCTGGTAAACTCTCAGTTAACTGTCTACCTTGATATCAACAATCTCCTAAATCCAGCTCAATCTGGGTTTAGATCAATGCATAGCACCATCTCTGCTCTAGCAAAAGTCACAAATGACTGGCAGACTGCCCTAGATAAAAAGAATAATACCTGTGCTGTGTTTCTGGATCTAAGCAAAGCCTTTGACACTGTGGATCATGATCTTCTAATCACCTCACTAAACTCCATAGGCCTTGACTCACTCTCTATTAAATGGTTCAGATGCTACTCTCTGGAAGGCTACAACTGGTAAAGAATGATGGTGATCTATCTACCCCAAGCCACCCTAAGAGGTGTACCCAAGGCTCCATCCTGGGTCCCATCCTTTTGCCATTTACATCAACAATATTGACTCCAATTCTCTCTTTCTAATATCCACCTTTTGCAGATGACACTGTACTTTATGTGAGCGATCCTCACCATCAAAAGCCTGTGAGCTCCTGCAGTCTCAATCTCCTCCTCCAGCATAACCTATTAAAAGAAATTATTACTAAATGCTAAGAAACCAAAGCTATGTTCTTTGCCCACAAGAACTGTTCTTCCACTATCCCATCATTCACCCTCCCACAACTCTCTACCATCCTTGGTGAAAATCTGGAATATGTTGACAAATTCAAATACCTAGGAGTATGGATAGACAATAAACTAGACTATACTACCCACGCTGAAGAGCTCCTGAAAAGCTAAGACAAAGACTTGGTCTATTCTATAGAATCAAACACTACCTGACCAAAGATTCCAAACAAAGATTAATCCTTGCATCATTCATGTCCCTCATTGATTATGCTGACTTCCTACGGTCATTGCTCCTCTCCCATCTAAACAATCTAGACACCCTGTTATCATAGAGCTATTAGATTCATTACTGACCTTCCTCTAGCACCCATCATTGCTCTCTCTACAATGCAGTCAGCTGGACATCCTGCAACATAGAAGAAGAAAAATGCTGCTATCTGGATCTACAAAGCTCTGACAAACAAACTCCCTTCCTACATCTCAGATTGCTTCAACCAGATCACATCCAGGCCCTACACCTTGAGGATCAACAAACTGATCCTGCTGAAGATTCCTATCACCTGCACCCGGTATGGAAGAGCTGCAATCAGTTATTCTCGGCACTTATCTGGAATTCTATCCAAAGACATTGAAAATGGAAACACTGATCCCCTTACATCCTTCAAAAGCTGTACACTAGCCTAATCCCAGATTCATGCAATTGCTTCCACAAGGCCTAGTCCTCCCACACCCCCACCCCCCACACCTCTCTCCCCACCCCCTTCTAAATCTCATCCCTATTCTTCTATCGTTGCTCTGGTCCTTTCCACATCAAACCACAAACATATTTGCCACCCATGTACCATTATCCAAGCCTTATCCCACCAGACTGTTTGTTTCTCACCTTTAATAGGTTTTGGTTTACTGTCCTTTGCCTTGTATATATGTAAATAATTGTATATCTATCTCACTCATAAATGTTTGTATTTGTGCTATTTCAATATCTTGTTTTTTGTATACACTCTGTAACCTTTTTTGTTATGACCACTCAGGTCCATCTTGTAAATGAGCTATGCTCAATGATGTTCGCCTGAATAAATAAAGATTTTGATTGATTGATTGATTGATTTAAATGAAAATGAAACAGGAGATATCCAGCACTACCATTTGAGAAGCTTTTAAAGCAACACTTTGAGGAAGTATTATGGGGTATGCGACCAAACGCCAGAGAGAAAGAGAAGCTGCCCCTAAATCTTTAGAAATGGCCCTATCCTGAAAAGAAAGGGAATATAAAAATGCCCCCACCCACAACAAGCAAAAGCCATCCTTGCAGAAGTGACTGGTATTCACCTCCAGCTAAATTCTCTGCTTGCTAGGAAGGCAGAACTGGCTTTTCTCTGTACTAGACACAAATTTTGGAAGGGGGGGGAGGCATCTATTATCCTACCGACTAAGAAAACAGCAAGCAGCCCAACACACACATCCATGCTCCATGACAGTACTGGGACCCCCCACAACAAACCAGTTACCATCAACAAAGTAATAACCCAATTTTATAAAACACTAAAAAGCTCATCAGCGATGGGAAACAACCCGAAGAGTGACACTTTCTTGCCCAGATTACCCGTACTCCGAATCTCTCCTCATCACAGGGAGCTCCTAGAATCCTTGATTACATTGTCAGAGATACAAAAGGCCATCCACTCCCTATATAAAAACAAATCACCAAGGGGGATGGCATCCCAGAAGACAATTTATGCTCATCTCAACCCTACTGTCAGCCCAATTCTACAGAGAGTGTTTACAGAATTGCATGCATCTAAATTCCTCTCCCTATGTTTAGAGAAGTCACAATAACAGTCTTACCAAAAGAGGATAAAGATCCTCACTGCCCTGCCAGTTATTGTCCCATCTAGCTGATCAATACAAATGCAAAGATCCCGGCAAAGGCACTGGCACTCTGCATGGACCAGATCCTCCCTGCAATTATACACACAGCTCAGGCAGGTTTCAGAAAGGGAAGACTAACCTCCAACCATATCCGCTCTCTTATCTCAGTTATTACAGAGGCTAATCAATCCTCCACCCCCACAGCCATCAAAGCAATTGCTATTGAGAAGTCCTTTGATTTGGTGGAATGAGGTTACATTCTCAAAGTCGTTCACCAATGGGTTTTGTGTCTTCTTTGTCTTCCTGGATGCAAACCTTATATCAAGCCTCTGTGGCACGAGTCCTAAGCAACTCCACCTTGTCAGCACCCTTCTCTTTACAAAAAGGCACCTGGCAGGGTTGCCCCCTTTCCTCGATGTTGTTCGTTCTGGCCACTGAGTCCCTGGCTATTGCCATCAGGGAACATGCTGACTACAGGGTATCCCCACTGCAAGAGCAAAACTTCAGACTAGCCTGTATGCAGACAATCTCCTGGTGCTATTATCCAAGGCTCCTTTGGGCCTACCTCAACTCCTCTCCCTCCTCAGAACTTTCTCTTCAACCTCAGGATTGAAAGTTAATCAAGGGAAAACTGAGGTACTCCCCCTGAACAATAAATGCATAGCAACCCCATTCACACAAGCAGGTCTCAAGTGGTCCCTATCCTCCATCAAATACTTAGACATTCACTTATCAGCAGACATTTCCTAAATCCCGACTCTTAATCTTACCCAACTGCTTCAAAAACTAAAGGATGATTTTGACCACTGGCAACAGCTGCAACTATCCCAAGCTGGTAAGATTTCTGCATATAAAATGATGGTGGCTCCCAAAATCTTTCATTCTCTGTTCCATCTATCGCTTAAGCTCTCCCCATCCTGGTTTGCCAAAACTGTTGCATTAGTGGGCTCTTTCCTGTGGGCTGGTACAGTGCCCAAACTTAGTAAGGCCAAGCTACAAACCCACTGGACAAAAGGGGGATGGAACCTCCCTCGGTTTCAAGGCTGTCACAAAGCATTCCTGGGAGCACAGACCTGTCAGTGGTTCTCCCCTTACAGTACCCCCCTCCAAAGTCTAGCTACACATAGAAACCTCATTATGTCATCCCACTCTACCAATAGCCTACCATTATACTTCTGTCCCTCATTCTCTGCTCCAACAGAGCACTATCCCAGTGTCCATACAAGTGAGGCATTGGCTGACTAGAACTACCAAAAGTTCCTTCACTCCAAAAGAACGGCTCCCCTTATGCAATAAACCTGCGATTCATGTCAGTCAACAGCCTATACATTGGCCTAGCTGGACACACAGGGGCATAATACATCTGAAAGATCTTTTTAGTCCCAGGTGCTTTGACATTAGATACCTTCAACAATCTGCAAACCCGATACTCTCTTCCCAGACAAAATGTCTGGAGGTACAGTACCTACAGCTGAGAAGTCCACTGTCTCACTTCCTCAAATCTCCCCCCCTCCCCCAGCAGGCCTCACAAATGCCCAGGTTTGACATTCAAACCTTGTTGGCCAAAACTAGAGGTTGAGCAAGTGTGATCTACTCCCAGATCCATAACTCCATCCCTAAACAGACTCAAAAAGCTCATCATTACTGGACATCTGTCAAAGGCTCACTCCTTACCTTCCAGGATTGGGAAACCTCCTGGTGGGTAGCCCATATAGCCTGTACAGATAGAAGAAGCCTACTCTTACAAAATAAAGTTCTCCACAGGGTGTCCTGCACACCTGTGAAACTGTGCACTGCAGGTCTGCTCCCTCGGGATGTATGCTGGTGCTGTGATGCCCATGGAGATCTTTTTCATATTCTTTGGGGCTGCCCAACCATCTAAATATACTGGAAAGAGGTACTACCTGCCTGTAAGTCCGTGGTAGGGAATTCTATCCCTTTAACATATGAACATACGAAATTTTCCAGCAGATAAAGGCCTAGAGGTCTATCAAATCTGCTCGAATGTGCAGCTAGCACCCTTATCTCTGCAGCTGCCCTCCCTCCCTCCCCCTTCATTGACCCTCCCCTGTCCTGTCCCATCCCTTGAAGCAGTCCACTGTTCTACTGAATACCACTCTGCAGGTAACGATTCCACCCAGTCACCACCCTCTCTGTAAAAAGTGTCTCCTCATCTCCCTCCTGAACCTTCCTCCTCCAATCTCATATCATGGCCCCTGGTGTCCCTCACCTCCCTTACTTTGAACAGCCTCTCTGTACATGTCTTGTTTATTCCTTTCATGTACTTAAAGGTTTCAATCAAGTCCCCCCTGTCCCTCCTCCCCTCCAGTGTGTACATGTTCAACTCCCTCAGCCTCCTCTCGTATGATAAGTCCCCCAGCCCCTTGATCATCTTTGTCGCCCTGTGCTGCACCCCTCCAGTAACTTAATGTCCCTCTTCAGATATGGGCACCAGTACTGCATGCAGTACTCCAGGTGCGGTCTAACTAATGGCCTATACAGTGGCAGAATCACCTCCTCCCTCCTCGAGGATATACCCCTTGCAATACAACCCAGCATTTTGTTGGCCTTTGCAGTTGCCTTCCTACATTGTGCCGAGTTGTTCATTGACCCTGTAATGAGCACCCCCAGATCCTTCTCCTCCTCCTGTGTCTGGGTTAGCTGCACTCCCCCCAGCTGGTAGCTCCTCCTTGGGTTCTTCATCCCAAAATGCAGCACCTTGCACTTTTTGGTATTAAACCCCAGTTGCCAGGTGTCTGACCAGGTTTCAAGCTTTGCCAGATCATCCTGCAACCCCTGCTATCCCCCTAGGTCATCCACCACCGCTCCTACCTTGGTATCATCAGCAAACAGACTGATCTTGCTCTTGATGTCCAATGATATGTCTGCAATGAATATCCCAAACAACACTGGTCCCAACACCGAGCCCTGTGGAACACCGCTCATCACTACCCTTGGGTGTGAGAGCTCTCCACCTACCACCACCCTCTGTTGCCTTCCCGAAGCCAGTTCCCTACCTATCTCACTAGCTTTGCACCTGCCCCAGTGCCTACTAACTTACTTCCCAGCCTTTCATGCGGCACCAAGTCGAATGCCTTACTGAAGTCCAGATACAGGACATCCACTGCATGGCCCCTGTCCAGTTGCCTAGTTACCCAGTCATAGAACTCCACCAGGTTGGTTTGGCAGGATCTGCCCCAACTGCTATTGTTGGGTATACCTCCCCATTATATCCATTATACGGACCCCCGATATGTTGGACTATTCAGGCTGTGGTGGAATCTAAATATTTACTCCTTAAAAGATGGAGAACCAGAGAAGCAAAGAAGTGCCTCCAATCCAGGAGTGGCTCAACTCGGTTCAACAGGTGGTGATACTTTCTAGGCTGTCTCACATAGCCAAGGGCATTTTGCACCGCTATAATGATATGTGGGCCTCTTATATTTCTTCTCCCTTATGTGAAATGGACCCCAAATGGGCCCATATCTGATCCCCTAAGACTGGTAATTTTTTTGATTGCTTTAGCCAATTTCCTCGCCAACCTTAGGTAAATCATCCCTATCTGTTGGCCCTGCCTTCCCTCATAGAAAATTAATCATTCCTACAAAATATGAGTCACAGGAATATGCCCCCTGCTGCTGGGGCACTGAAAAGTCAGCTTTAGGTACTATAAATTGAGATACCCCCTTTTCTGGTATGGTAACTCTCTCCCTCCTTTAGATACAAATATAGCACTCAGTTTATTGTTCCATGACAACCACTGTTACTGTACCTATATTTGCAAAAATATGTACTGTGAATGTATGACTGTAATGGCACTACTGTTTTTTGTAACTTCTTCTATTGAAAACTTTAAAGTACTAACTGCAAAAAAAAAAAAAAAAAAACTCTAGACTGACAGATAATGCCATACCAACAGCTACACTGGTAGATAGCGCCTTACCAAAAACAGGTCTCACAGATAATGCTGTACCAACAACCAGAATGGTAGATAATGCTTTACCAACAAGAATACAGGCAAATAACCCCTACCAACAGCAAGACCAGACTGACAGATAATGCCATACCAGTTAATAGACTGGCAGATATTGCTCTACCAACAGAAAGCCTTGCAGATAATTCCCTACCAACAAAAGGCTTTACAGATAATAATGTACCAAAACCCAGATGGCCAGATAATGCCTATCAATAACCAAATTGGCAAATAATGCCTTACCATCAACAATATGCATGCACCAACCTTGTGAATAAAACTGTACTTGATTTGTGCAGCACAGGGTGGTGCTTTTGGGAAAGAGCAAGGTGCTTCTGGGAATGCTAGGTTTTCAGTTGCTATGATGGTGCAGCTGGTAGCACAAAAGAATGGTATTCCAAGTGGCCTGAGTTCGAATCCTATCTAAGGCAATTATTTCTTTCCAACAGCAAGCCTGGTAGATAATATCCTGCCAAAAACTGGCCTGTCAGATAATGCCCTACCGATGACCAGCTGGCAAATTATGACCTATCAACAACCAGTGTGGTGAACAGTCAACAGCCGATCTAGGAACTAATGCCCTACCAGCAACCAGCATGCCGATAATGTCCTACTAAGAACTGACCTGACGGCAGTACCTTACCAACAACCAACCAGGCAGATGATGACCCACAAATAACCAGCGTGGCAGATACTGACCAATTTGTAACAAGCTTGTCAGGCAGCTGCTACCTCTTCCAACATTAATTATTCTGCCTGCTCTTGCCTTTGCCAGTAACCTGCCAGGCAGACGGATGCTACCTTGACAGTGACCTGCCTGGCAAGCATAGAGTTCACAGATAGTAACCTGCCTAGGAGGCAAATGAGTATCTTTTTTATGGCATTCCTGGTAGCTAAAAGCCCTACCAGTGACCAGTGCAAGCTACTTTGGGTTGGCAGGCACCTGTCGCCCTAACAGTGGTCATTAAACAGTAGCCTGCCAGGCAGCTAAGTCAATGTGCTACTCAGCAGGAAAACGGTCCCCTATACAGTAAGTTGCAATTGCGTTTTCATCAGAGAATATCTCTGTGTCACCTTTGAATTCAGAAGCAGACACCCTACAGAGTCAGTTAGAACAGCCAATTCAGGGCCGGCCCGTTGGCGCTGGGGCAAGGCACTGACCTGCGACACTGGCGACCCGGATTCAGAAATGGATCCAGGTCATTGCAGGACTGGCCTGGGGAGAAGGATTGAGCATCCAGCGACTGCTCTCCTTCTCCAGAGGGGAAGGGGTGGAGTGATCGGTGCACTACGGACACCTAGCGGAGGCTGGGTGTACCATAAAGCACCAACACCAACAAGCTTGGGGGGCAGGGTGGGGTGGACATTGGTCGTCATTGCATGTCCCTGCCCCTGCACACAGGGGGAAAGCTCCGCTGCCTGCCGCCTAGATGAAGCCAGCCCCTCCGCTTCAATTAGCTCCCAGGGCCGGCTCTCCGACCTATCCCATCAATTGCTGCACTTAGAGCCAGTGCCGCAACCTCACCCTGGGGGGCAAGCCAGGGAGTGTCGGGGAGTCGCAGCTGGTAGTTGGGAATTGAAGCGGAAGGAGTCCGTGACCTGGCAGAGGTACTGGCAGCAGGACAGCGACATGAAGCATACTAAATAAAAAAAAAAGAAGAAGAGCAGCCAATTCACCATGAAGCTGTGAAGGTGAGTGTATGTAAATGCTCTGCACTGGGTCCCCTACACACCGAGTCTCCAATCTTCACCACAAGACTTGAAAGGACCCCTTGGTATAACCTTTATAGGTTCTATAGGTCCGGGATAGGAAACATCTTCATCATAACCAAACATCCTGACCCGGACAACCCTTGACTGACCAACGATGGACCAGGGTACAGGTATATTACAAACCTTTAAAAAATGACTTTTTATTTCTCTCTTTTGTTTGTTCACGTTGATAGAGGTTTACAAGCAGAATCCTATTTAATGTTTACGAAGTATACTTAATTGTCCTTTAGAAAAATAGTTATCCCAGTTACCTCTGAATGCCAATTGCAGTTAATAGCATTTTTTTCTAAAATAAAAGTGAAAAAAAATAGAAAAACATTGTTAAATGTGGTTCCAGTTGTAGACCTGTATCAATATGAATTAAAAAAAAAGAGAGAAGTAAAGCTAGTTTTCAAAGCTTTGCTATAAACTGTTTGTACTTATTGTGACAACTGTCAGCTATGTGTAAACACTGCAGTGTAGAATATTGTCATCTACACCTTCATTGACCAGCCTGGATATAGAATGATCTAGCAGTTAGAGGAAAGACAAAAGAACCAGAGACCCAGGTTCAAATCCCACTAAAATCATTTCCCCACCACATCCCTTAAAGCAAACTGAACAAGATATCAATGACTCAGATTACCTTACCTGACCACCATTAGGTAAAGAAACATTTCTGCCCCTGTATCTGCCTCTGCCTCTCTCTAGCATATACCCTCTGAGTAACAGATACACTAAAACTAGAATTTGCAGTAAACATGCCAAACAGAAGGCAGCCTGTCAGGTAGGTCTGTGTATAAAAGCACTTAACATGTATTTATTAACCTTCAGCACGAACACACACACACACACACACACACACACACACTTTGAACCCAAAAATTCCAATATGATAAAAATATTTGTTTCAGTCAACTTTGCTAACAAACGTACAGTATCTGCTGTCTGCTCTTTAAAACCCTTGCTTGATTGTGTAAAGCAAGAAAAGTGCATGCCATAATTATTTAAATGTGACCCTGACTCTGAAAAATGGCCATCGTTCACTTTCTAGTACAGCCCCTGATAAGCATTTTTGTTAAGGCCTGAGTTTGCTGTTATAACCATCATGTAAATACCACACTTAGGGATGTAGCAGTAAACCTGACCTTTATAATGTAGTATGTGCTTTTATATTATCTGAAGGCAGGCGTTTGATCTAGTTTTAGCTGCTTAGATATAATTGAATACGGATCCACACATAAATTACATAATGTTAAAAGAAACATATCTTACCTTCAAGAGTTGTTTAAATATGTAGGAGATGAAATAAAACACCAGAATCCTTTATATAAACTGAAAGTATACTGAAGTGCAGAGAGGCATTTGCAGCAAAGGGGGTTGGATTTCCTTTGCCTGTGACATCAGCAGGCTTGTGACATCAACAAAAGAGGTGGAGGGATCTTTACTTCTGTGCCCGTGAGGCAGTTCCACACAGGAGCTGGTCTAGGTGCAGTGTGGTGAGAGCCCCAGTCTGCATCCAGCATGGTCTTCCAAAAGAGTCCCCAACACTGAGGCAAAACAACCGATCTCCTGTTCCTTTCCTTCCACCGCAAACAGAAGGGTCACAAACAGTTCAAGTTCAAGAAGTGCATTTGAATATTTTGCTGCATATGAGCTAGATCATGTTTCAACCAAACAACTAATTGCTGAAATGAAAGCTTGGCAGACTGTTCTTCTTGTAAATGCCAGGCAGGCAGAGGTTTTCATGGCTGCGGTTTCACACTCACACACAACACAGCAATGGGATTTACTGCCAATGCCAAGCGTGCAGCTAGTTGCAGTGCATTGTTACTTCCAGGTCCAGTTTTACTGTTCTACAACTGGCTGCTGGGCGGGTAAGAGTTACACACTGTTACAGGGTACAGACAGTGCAGGTCAGAGTGGTTACTGTCGGTAAACAAGCCAGCTACCTTTACAGCAACAGACAAGAGAGGTGATGCATGTGTCAGACTATTGGCTAGGAAACATATTTTAATACTTAGGTTTTTAAGACCTTCCTCATAATGTCATCTGACTATAGTTCCAACCCCCTTCTACTCATGCCATCTTCAGTCCTACTTGTAATGTTTCTATGCATGTCAGTGAAGCAGTTGCTTTTGCTGCCTTCAGCCCTCCCTCCCCCAATCAAAGTCGGCATTCTGCTCCTCCCCCTCCGAAGTAATATCCTTCTGCAGAGACAGATGTGTTATTGTTAATGCCTTGGCAAGGAATTGTTGGTGCAGTGACCACTGCTAAAGCTAAGCATTTGAAACACAATTGTAATAGGAAATAATGAAAAAACAAACTGAAACTGTCCCTTCCTGGATCCAACTGCAGTCGACCTTCCAGAGCCCCCTTACAGGGCAGAACACATAGTGCAAGACTGTCTTAAAGGAGAACTGCATTTAACCTGTAAGTCTATGTTTTTTCCTGAAGCTGATTTTCAAATACTAGTTTATATGCTCTTATTGCTCATTACTGGTCTTTTAGTATGGACAGTAGGTGTTTATGATTTACACACTGCTAGTAAGGACAGTTTTAGAACAAGTATGTAAAACAGAGCTTCTAAACGAACAATGATTAGCAGGTTCAGCACTGTCCTCTAATGTGTCTCTGTTTAAACCTTGGAAGTTATTTAGTTCTAGTTGTATTCCTAAATCAACTGTTGTTTAATCTTCTTATTCTCTAATACTAAAGAAATTTGCATGGAAACAGGTTCCTTGCTCTTCGGACTTTTTCTGCTGATGCTGCTGTTTGTCATCATTTCATGTTTGTGACATCATACCCATTTCTATAGCAACTGACTCTGATTCATAAACAAAGGATTATGACATCAGGGTCCAGATATTCAAAACTTTGCCCAGTGGGCAAAGAGATGCACCCTGTTTGCCCGGGATGTGTGCCATAGAAACATAGAAGTTGACGGCAGATAAGGACCGCAAGGCCCATCCAGTCTGCCCATTTCTTTTTATACCTTATAAATGTGCCATCGGCCTTTGCTCTGTCAGTGGCCTATCTATTCATACTCATTTGTATTGCTCCCTTATGCCTATCCCATGCCTGTTTGAAGCCTTGCACTGTATTCATAGCCACCACTTCTTGAGGTAGGCCATTCCATGCATCCACCACACTTTCTGTGAAAAAGAATTTCCTCACATTCCCCCTTAATCGGCCCCTCTAATCTCATGCTGTGTCCTCTTGTCCTGCTATTTTTCTTATATTTAAACATGTTAGACTCTTTCACCTTGTTAATGCCCTTAAGGTGTTTGAATGCCTCGATCATATCACCTCTCTCCCTCCTTTGCTCAAGGGTATACATATTGAGCTCTGTTAATCTGTCCTCATATATCTTCTGATGCAGTCCCTGCACCATTGTGGTTGCCCTTCTCTGGACTGCCTCAATTTGGTTAATGTCCTTGTGAAGGTGTGGCCTCCAATACTGCACGCAGTACTCCAGATGGGGCCTAACCAGTGTCTTGTAAAGAGGGATTACTACCTCCCTCTTACGACTTGTGATACCCCTACTAATACACCCTAACACCCCCCTAGCCTTACCTACTGCTTTAGAGGTCTGCTTGGATTATTTCAGGTCATCAGTGATGATGATGCCCAAGTCTCTTTCTTCCTTTGTGACTGCTAGCAACTCCCCTCCCAGCCTATAAGAGGCTTCAGGGTTTCTCTTCCCTATGTGCATGATCTTGCACTTCTTTGCATTAAATCCCAGTTGCCACTCTTCTGACCATTTTGCTAGTTTATCCAGATCTCTTCTCATTCTGCCCACCCCATCTGGATCATCTACTTTGTTGCAGATCTTGGTGTCATCGGCAAACAGACAAGCCTTACCCTCTAGTCCATCTGCAAGGTCATGCACAACATTCAAAGGGAGCTTTTGCACATGCCAACAGTGCTAGTGAGTGAAAAAATATATAATGTACGTGGTAGGCAAAGGGAGGGGCAGGAACAGGAATATTGGCACAGCATGACATTCAGTGCATTTGCACTGCGCAAAGGGGTCAGTGTAGGCCACTTTGTGCTGAGCAAATACCACTGATCAAAAGCCCAACCTACTCTGGGCAACCCTAGCAGCCGACAGAGCAACTGCAGCCAACAACCAAGCTGGTCGTTGGGGGAGCACACCTGCCCCCTGGCGTCGAGTGGCTCCCCTGACACCCGATCCCCACAAAATGAAACTATGTCCCTGATGTCCAGTGGTTCCCCCCATCCTCCGATCCTCATATCATATCTGAAAAAAATATGTTCCTGGTGTCCAGTGGTCCCCCCACCCTCCAATCGCCATTCCAATATGTGACAATGATATCCCTGGTGTCTAGTGGTCACCCCCACCCTCCAATTGCCAATACCTTACAAGAAAAAATTATCCCTGTGTCTCATGCCTCCCCCACCCTCCAGTCACTGTCCAGGTATGTGACAGTGACATCCCTGGTGTTCAGTGGTCTCCCTCTCCCTGTCCTCCGAGTGGCGTGCCGGTACATGACAGTGATATCCTTGGTGCCTAGTGATCTCCCCCACCCTCCAATCATCAGCCCCATATATGAACAGTTATTCCCTGGCATCTAATGGCACCCCCCTGCACCGATGGCACCGACAAACACACCTGCCACCCCCCTTACCTTAAGTGTTGGTGCTGCGGAATCCTTACGGTGACCGGCACAGCTCTCCTCTCACCTCTTTGGCCAGCTGCCTATGGAAAGTCAGGGAGCACACATCCAATATACAGTTTAGGGTGCGCATCCTCTGTATTGTACAGGGAGCATGACCTGTGTACCGGGAGCATGCGGCCCGTGTACTGTCCAGGGAGCAGACTCCCTGTACAGTACACAAGCCACGTGCTCCCAGTACAATATAGAGGAAGCATGCCTTGTACTGTACATTGGAGGCATACTCCCTTTCTTTCCATAGCCAAGCAGCCAAGGAGGTGAGAGGAGGGCTGTGTTGGTCACCATATGGGTTCCACGGCACTAACGCTTAAGGTAAAGGGGGTTGGCAGGGTGGGTTTGTATGTGCTGGCATTGTGGGGGGTGCCACTAGACACCAGTGAGGAATTGTTCATAAATGGAGCTGGTGATTGAAGGGTGAGGGGGACCACTAGGCACCAGGAATATCACTGTCACATACCAGGATGGCGCTCAGAGGGCAGGGGGGACCACTAGGCACCAGGGATATCACTGTCACATACTGGAATGGAGATTGGAGGGGGGGAGGGCCACTAGACACCAGAGGTAGTTTATTCCTGTAACAGATCAGCTATAGGAGGATGGGGGACCACTGGACACCAGGGAATAGCGGAGTTTTTCGGAACTGGGCAATCAGGGTGGAGGTGGACCCAGTCACAAGGGCACAAACCTGCCACAGCTTCCCATGCAAATGTGGCCATAATGGGCATGTAATTGGCCCCTTAGTGCCTTGCACATCCAATTGGCTTATTTGCATGGGTCCATCTGAATATCACGCCAGGAACTGACACCACTATCAGATCTGGGGACGCTGTTCCCTGCACTGCCAGCATCCATGTTGGGGCAGCGCTACTTATCTTAGCACTGTGCCAACATGCTCCTATATTCAGTCAGATAGCGCCAGTGTGCTATCCAACTGAATAAGGCATCCTCAGGGTCTTGGGCAATGGGCAAGTGCAGTGCAAACTTTTGCTCCTGCTTTGCCCATTTTTGAATATCGGGCCCCAGGAGTGGACAGGCAGAGGGAGTAGAGCTTGAGGGACAAAGATTTTATTTTCAAGCAGCTGTCCTTAGTGGGTCATGTACAGGCATTTATTGTCTGGTACACCTACCAGGTCAACAAACATTAATTAAATAAATAATAAGGAAAGTGGGGAAGATAAATGCAGACAACTGTGAAATACAAGCAGTTGTGTGTGTAAATATGTTTAAGATTTCCCAAGGTTGTCTCAAGTCTTTAAGATCCCTTGCAGGATCAGGAGGGGAAGAAAACTAGAATAGCCAGAACATCTTATATGGAATTCCAGTTGGGAGGGGGGGTGAAGAAACAGCTGACAGCAGAAAATTCAAAGCATACAGAATAAACAGTGCACTCACCAGAAAATACGTATGTAAGCCCCCTGTAAATGTGGGGCTCATAGTCCCACTGTTTAGGCATCCCTTTCCCCCTCCAAACCCCACCCCCCCAAGCTGGGAATTGAGTTTAGTGCTCTGGGGGATATTGCTCTGGATGCCTCAAGGTGGCAGCAGAGAGTAAGAAAAGGGTATGTAATAGGACTGACAGGAAGTAGGGGGCCTGAAGGGGAGGATGGAAGAGTAGCATCAGGAACAGATAAGGTGGGCAAGTGAGGGAGCTCGGCGGTCCAGGAGGACCAGTGGGGGAAACCCCCCCAAAAGAGTGCAGTCAAGATGTTTTTTCATGCAATGCATTCGACGAGGAGTGGGGGTATGGAGCTCCGTGGGGGCACAGGTAGCCGGGTCCTACATTGTTGGGGGCTAGGGTGGTAGGAAGCTTTAGCAAGCCCAGAGAGGGTAGGAGCCCTTAGGAAGCCCGTTGTGTGATATCCCAGGTTGCCAGGGCTGGGAGGGCAGTGGCAGGGCCCTCCCAGGAAGGGAGCCGGTGGCAGAGGTTCCCCTCGTACCTGGTGTGGCAAGGCAGACTGGGGGGTTGAGGGAACCAGGGAGCCTTTCACCCAAAACAGGGAGCCTGTTTGGAGGAACAAGTCCTGGGGTGCTGGTGCATTAAGGTCCGAGCAGATTGCAGGCCAAAGAAATGGCAGACCTTGGAGAAATGTCCCTGTGCTGGAGTTTAGTGCAAGCCCAGGAGTTGAAGCAGGGATGTGGGCCTGGCAGGGACCCCCATAGGAAGTAAGTACCAGCAGAATCCCCAGAGTGAATTAGGGCCATGTGGTGCTGCGGCAGACTAGAATGACTGTGGCAAGGGTGGACTCAGCACCTGGAATGGTGCCGACTGTTTGAAAGTGGATTGGGGCCTGGGTCATCAGAAAAATTCCTGGATGCCCCTGTGGCTTGGGCCAGCACTCAGGGGTCCAGGTGGGGGAGGCCACTTGATTTCCTGCACCAGTGAAAAGGGGGATGACCAGTGCCAGACTGGAAGGGACCCGAGAGAAGAAAATGAAGGGTGGCTTACCAGATCCATTAGAAGCCAGGAGACTGCAAGGATCTGTGTTCCAGTGAGTTCTCAGTTAGAGCACCTGAGAGAGCGAGATGGTAGGCAGAGGAGAATCCTTGCTTGTGTCTGCTGATTCCATGGTTTTCTGCTGTTTATCCTCTCCAGCCATAATTGTAAAAAGTTAAAAGCCCCATAGAGCTGCTTATTTACTTTAATGAAGAATGGTGACTCCTGTATCGCTAGAATTATTTGCCATACAGGTGCAAAATAAAAGCCAGTTTGGGGAGAAATAGTGGTTTGTGCCTTATTTGACTGTAGGGGAGAGGTTAATGAAATGAAATCCTTTTCCCCCTATATCTGCAGTCTTATTAATTTTCCGTGAGTTGCATTCCAGGGGCAGAATATTCTGATCCAGCCTGGTTGGGGCTGCAAGGGCTTTTGAGACCTCCAAAGGTGCAGAGGGAGGTCTCGGTCTGGTAGACAGCTCGGGGAGGAGATCAGATGCTGAGAGAGAGCAGGTGAAGTGCAAGGCTATGAAAGCACAGTGCAGGTAGGAAACAACTGTTTTCCCTGCTGTTTAGTGTGCAAAAGGTCTCAAATGTTAGCGCTTAGGAGTGCTTCCCCTTTTCTGCCTGGAACATCTGCAAGAGAAAAGTTATTTCCCTAGATGGGGCAGAAAGGGGAGATTACACTTAAAATGTTTTTTATTGTAGCATAAGGATGGATGCAATGCTAGTCTCCCCTATGTAGCATCCTAAGTATGGGGTTTCATCAGGAGGAAATTCAACACTGGGTGTACAAAAAGCCAAATGATTTTTTGAAGAAGAAAATGTTTAAACCTATTGTAAGAAATCAGTAGGGACCATGTCATGGTAAGTGACACACTTTGCCGCAGCTTGCAGGTCACAGTTTTTTAGTTCGTGGATAGGGTATGTGAATATCCTTCTTGAGTACTTGGTTTGTATTCATACCTGAGACCTCAAATACTCAACTATTCATTATTCAACTGAAAAACCAACCAAAAAAAAAAGCAAAACACATGTACCCCACAGGGGGCGCTATCCCAAGGGTTACTACCCCTGCCTGACTTGCCGCTAACAGGTTGAGGGGCCTGGATCCGATGGCGGGTGCCTCCACCCAGAGGTCAGGGTTAAGACAGTCTGATATGACTTGGTCACAGCTCTCTGGGTCACTGCAACCCCCCTTTCTTCCCACTAGTGGTCCACACAGGGCAGTCACAGTACCCTGGCAATATACACTTACCCCCAGGCTTGGTTCAATCAGCTGGCTCTGGGGACCCCCTCTAAAGTAAGATGCAGTTAGACAATAACCATCTGTACAGTAATTCAACATAGACACACAGGTCAGCCAGTATACCTTTGCAAAACAACCAATCTGATTTATTTAGGGGGGAATAACAAGGACTGGGGGAAATCAGGTTGATTAGCTTACCACTTAATATATATATATATATATATATATATATATATATATATATATATATATATATATATATATATATATATATATATATATATATATATATATATATATATATATATATATATATATATATATATATATTTATATCTAGGCACTGTGCACAGGCCTAACCTATAAGTCACTGTCTCCAGGTACCCAAGCAATAGAAGGCTAGCCTCTCGATACAGCTGGTTGGGGCCCTGATGCAGAAAACAAGCATTTGATTCCTAAGAGGATTAAGTAGAGCCAGCAGACTCAGTTCGAGTAGCCAGTAAAGTAGCCAGACAAATCTTGCCCTCACTATGAACATCTGACAGGGTGCTACCCTGATTTAGCACTCACAACTCCAGACAGAAGAGCGCTCTCACACCACTTGCAGGTCAGGGCCTGGGATTCAGGCACTTCTCCACACATTTATATGAAGAGCAGAGGGGTACCATACCAGGCAGCTGCTGTGTAATCCCGATCGCTTTCACTACTGAACACCGGGCCCAAACGACACAGCTTCACTTGTCCTGACACACCGAGCGCGATTGAAGCAGATTCTCCAGTCCTCTACAGGGTGAGCCTGGTAGGTAGCTGCGCTTTTGCACAGCCTCCTCTGACCGCTTCCTAGCGGATTTAGTCCAAAAATGGCTGGCGCTCAATCTGCCGAAATCTGGCCTTCCACATGCGCTTCCCGCGCGAAAGCTCAACAGCGCAGGAGCCCAGAGCTCCTTCCTCGCTCACAACCACAACGACTATGCCCCTTGGCAGTGTGGGCAAGGACTCTTACTTTGGGCGCCACCCGATCCCATTGGTAAGCTGCAGATGCCAGTCACTTATTCCGGCCCCCCATTGGTGCAAAAAAGGCGCCGTAGTCCAGAACTCCATGTCCCAGAATTACTAACTGTATCCCCTATGGCCAGCCGGCTCCAAAATGAGTCCTGATTCTGGTTGGCTCATCTGGTCTCCATTTTAGTGTCCACTTTTTCCCAATTGGCCCATCTCAAAAGTCCAGGTCCAAAATGGAGGGGCCAAACACACAGAGTCCCAGCTGCAATGAAAGCAGGTTAAACAAACTGTAATTTCACTAATACTTTTAATGATCACAGCCAAACAGTTACATCTGTCAGATGGACTCCTGTTGCGCTTTCAGCGACTACGAAATGGAGAGATTACACGGCAGCTCAGGTGGGATTCGAGCAGGGAAACACCAATCCTCCTCCATACAAACCCACTGGAGCCTGCAAGCAGGCAGCTCTTAAAGAGACAGTACTGGAGGCTTTAAAAGCACTCACAACGGCCGCATTTTGGGCGGCATTGTACCGAACACCAGTCAGGCAAGGAGCTATTAAGCAGCTCCAGAAAAGCTTTTGGGAACCCCCATTTGTAGGGGGGGGTTACACCCTTCCGGGCCTGGAAAGAACTTGGCATCTGCGTCAAGTAGTTACCCTTAAATCACTTTAAGGCAAAACAGTTTAAACTGACAACATCAGACCTTTAATTACATACATTGATACTGTAATACACAGTTTGCTATTGGTTATACAACATTACACATACAGACAACCTTTTTCATTTATACATCAGGTCATTACTTCCTGCCCATGACACTTGGATAGAGGGAGCCCTTCCCTATCAGCTATGTGTAGGCTAAATGGGGCAAGGGCACCATACTCAGAGGGTGATACTAACAGTTGAGAATCATTTCCCAGGGTCAATTTAGGCAAGGAGCTCGGGGACACGTACACCCCCTTTATGGACCACATTCAGAGGCAGGTCCACAGGCTGACCCAGGGACTCATAACTCAACCTCACTACAGGCCGTACTTCTCGACCAGTCTGTCTAGGAGTTTCAGATAAACTCTCTGGGGTTCTGACACCCTCTCAGCCCCACTGGGATGGGTCAGGGAAACCATTACAGGAGGAGGGGACCCAGAGTCCGTAGTACCTTCAGGGCCTAGTTCTACCATTTCTGAGCTTGCAGCATTTGGGTCAGCGGGGGAAATCTCTGGTACTGGCAAGGAACCATCAGGACACTCAAAATATTCCTCAGGTTCTAGCATATCACTAGCTTGCTCCCCCACAGCACTTCCTTCTTCTGAAAAGTCAGATAGCTCAGCCAGGCCAGACAGTTCAGCCAGGCTCAAGGATCCCACCTCTTCGGCTTTGATGCCACTCACTTCATCCTCTGGGAGCATTGGCTCCAGAGACAAAGCTGGGGGCTCAGACAGTCCAGGAAACCCAACTTCATCCCCAGAGTTAATTAGGGGATTGCCCCTAAACAGTTGGCTCGGTTCATAAGAGGGGTAGTACTCGAAATTATTCTCACTGTCCTCAGACACAGACTGTTGATAAACTTCATCGGAGGGGGGTGGAGAAAGCCCTTTAGTTTGATTTCTGAGGAGTCAACCAATCTTGTTTTTTTCTTGGCAGCAGCTCTGGTGATAGGCCCAGGGGGTGGGCATTGGGAGGTTCACTTTCTATCAAAATTTGTCCGATTGGCAGCAGATGATTTCTGTGTATAGTCTTCACATCTTTTGAATTGTTTTCAGGCCGCACTTTATATACAGGTAAATCTTCCAATCTTCCCACAGCAATATGGGGGAGGTGATGCCATCTGTCTGCAATCTTGTTTGCCATGCAGTCCCAAATTCCTCAATAGCACTCTGTCTCCTTCTCTCAATTCCATTGCTTTCACCTTTTTATCATACCGTTCCTTACTGGCCAGGTTTCGCTTAGCAGCCATGGTCTGGGCTAGTTGGTAGGCATGATTGAGTTGGGCTTTTAACTTTTGCACATACTGTAAATGATTAGCCGCCTAAACCCCATCAGGAGAAACTCCAAAACAAACATCTACTGGCAATCTGGCTTCCTTTCCAAACATCAGCCTATATGGGGAAAATCCAGTGGCATCACTTTTGGTGCAGTTTATAGGCATGTACCAAGGTGCTGACCTGCTGGCTCCATCTAGGTTTGTCCTTAGGATGCAGTGTGCCCAACATATCGAGCAAGGTGCGGTTGAACCTTTCAGGTTGGGGATCGCCCTGGGGATGGTATGGGGTGGTTCTTGACTTCTGTACCCCCCACAAGGATAGCATTTCTTTAATCAGATGGCTTTCAAAATCTCTCCCCTGATCGGAATGAATTCACTGGGGGGTCCCATAGTGAACAAAGAAATTCTCAAGAAGTACTTTAGCCACCGTGGTTGCTTTCTGATCTTTAGTAGGGAAAGCCTGTGCATACCAGGCGAAATGATCAGTAACTACCAATATATTGCTGATGTTCTTCAGATCTGGTTCTACACTCAGGAAATCAATGAAACCAGTTCCATAGGGGCACTAGTAGTGATGTTGACCAGGGGGGCAGCCCTCTGAGGCAGGGCCTTTCTTTGTAAGCATCGGCCACAGGTCCTGATATACTGCTCCACATCAGCACTCATTTTGGGCCAATAAAATCGGGACCCGCACTAAGTCAAGTGTTCTGTCTATGCCAAGATGTCCCATGTGATTATGTAGGGACCTCAACACCAGTTCTCTAAAAGCAGTGGGCAACACCGGTTGTTGTTTGACTACTCGCCCCTCTTCGCCCACGGTCTCCCTGTACAATAACAGTTTCAACTTTGGTCCTTCTTTGTACAACAGCGCAGTTCTCAGGTCAGTGGAACACAATTTTGACACATCTCTCCCTCCCTGCAGAGCTTCCAAGACAGGGTTTATCATGCAATCTCGGGATTGAGCCTGTTGGAGGCTATCATTATTGAATTGGGGCAGCGCACTAGTGTCTAACGCAGAAAAATGACAGTAAGCAACAGGTAAGCAGTTCTCAGATGGCCCCAAGCAGTCCGCCATGCAGTCCACAGCATCAGGAGACACCTGTTCCTCCCTGTCAAATTTTTGGCAAAGGGCTCTTATGTCAGGTTCTGATAACCGGACCCAATCAACTCAGGACATGGGCCTCCAGTAGAGGGCATCAGCATCTATATGGTTCAGGCCTGCTCTATATTCAAACAGCATACCTGTAGGTTGACAACACAGAGAGCCACCTATGGCCAGTGGCATCCAGCTTGGTTGAGGTCTGCACATAGGTCAGGGGGTTATTATCAGTCTTCACCAATATCTTAGCACCATACAAGTAGTCATGACATTGATCAACAATGGCCCACTTCAGAGCCAGGAACTCTAGTTTGTGCACTGGGCAGTTCTTTTCTGAAGGAGTCAAGCTTCTGCTGGCAAATGCTACAGGTCTTAGACCGTTTGGGTGCTCTTGATACAGTATGGCCCCAATCCTTGTAGACTGGAGTCAGTATGAAGAATATATGGTTTGGCAGGATCAGCATAGGCCAGCACTGGGGCATGAGTAAGTTGATATATAATGTCATGGAAAGCTTCCTCACAATCAGCAGTCCAGCAGGTGCCAAACACATCATTTGGGCGGAAATAATTTCTTCCAGTCTCAGTTGGTACAGTTTTCTTATACTTTTTATGGGTTGGGGGATATGCCTGCGTAAGGTTAAGCAGAGGGCGGATCTCCCAAGAACAGTCTTTGATAAATCATCTGTAATACCCACAAAACCCCAGGAATCATTGCAGCTCCTTCAAATTCTTTGGTTGAGGCCAAGTAGTCAAAGCTTCCACTTTGCTGGGGTCAGTCTCTATGCCTTTAGTGGATACTATGTGCCCCACATATTTTACGGAAGTTTGAAAGAATTGGCACTTATCTATAGATAATTTGAGACCAAAATCTTCCAGTCGATCCAACACTTTGAATAACCTGCTTTCATGTTCTTCCAAGGAGCTGCCAAACACTATGACATCATCTAGGTAAACCAAACATTCAAGCAAATTCATGTCCCCCACAGCACGCTCCATCAAATGCTGGAAAGTAGCAGGAGCACCTGAAATTCCTTGAGGCATCCGCATAAACTCATAGAAACCTAGTGGGCAAATGAAAGCAGTCTTTTCTCGATCCTCCAGAGCCATCAGGATCTGCTAGTACCCACTGTGGAGGTCTAATACAGAGAACCATTTACTGCCATTTAGACAGTCCAAGGCGTCCTGGACACGTGGCATGGTATACTGGTCTGTTATGGTTCGCTGGTTTAGAGTACGGTAATCCGCACACACATCCGGACAGTTCCATTCTTTTTTCTCACTACCACAATAGGTGAGGCATAGGGGCTCCTGGACTCATGTATCACCCCAGCTGCAAGCATCTCCTGCAGGTGCCGCCATATATCATCTATATCAGCAGGGGCTAGGCGTCGAGATCACTCACGGAAAGGTCGCTCTTCATGTAGCCGGATGTGATGCTCAGCCCATTGCACACATCCTACATCCCATTCCTTCAAGGAAAACACCTGTTCCCTCTGGGTGAGCCTTTCACTGATCCTTTTCTTCCACTCTGCTGGTAGTGGGGAATCACCGAAATCAAACAGCTTGGGGGTCACTCGGTCACTTCTCCCGGAAGTCTTGTTGTGGGGCAGAACAGCAGTATTGGCACAGTGCACCGTGGCCAGGGTGCAACCCCGTTTCACTCGAACCTCTCGATCAGATACATTATGCACTTGAACCATTACTCTCCTGGCAAAGGCATGGGCTCTAGCAGGTAGGATACTGGGTTTAACCAGCAACCCCTCTGGCAACTTTCCTTCACCTGGTGCATCCAGCATCAATATCTTATTCTTAACATCCTTTTTAGATTTGGACTTCCCCCTGCAAAACACACTGGGCATTTGCGGCTAGTAGTAATGGTTCAGGATCCTTCTTCCAGACAATACCCACTGGACCTTCGGGTTCCGCCTGGCCGGCCTTTCTCCGAGTCTCATAGGCCTTCTGAATCAAGGTGGGTATTCTGAGAGCTGGCCCAGTCCTGGACATCTCTTTCTCAGAGCACAGCTGCGCTAAGTGACCAAACATGTGAGCATTAGTTCCAATTAACAAGGGCACCGCATCATACAGTCCAGTGGGGGGACACACTAGTGCCAAGGTTTCCACCTGTTCAGCCACCCCAGCCACAGAAGTAGGAAAAGACAACCAGATCCAGATATACCCAGAATAAGGGTAAGCCTTATAGCTCAGCCCCCAAACATGTAGTCCATCCAAAGGTTGCAGAGGCACCTCAGGCAAGTGTTTCCGATACCAGTCCTGGAACATAATGGTCACCTGGGAGCCACTGTCCAACACAGCCCGGGTGGGTACTCCATTCACTCTCACGGTGGTCTCCATTGAGGGCCCCACCACATCAGACCATTAGGGGGCGTAGTTTTAGAGGTTGCTTGGGCATTGGCCCTGGTCACAAAACTCTTCCTAGGAGGCCCTCCCGGAGGTCTGGTATAGGCTTTGCGATGCCAGCCAACTAGCCTGCTGCTGACCCTCCTTAAATTTTCTGGTAAACAGCACTCAGTCTGAAAGTGTCCATCCTCCCCACAATGGTAACAGAACTTAGCATCTCGGGGGTCTTTGTTGGGAGGGAGATATCTCGCCTACCAGGGGGCATCAGGGATTCTGGAGGGCTCCTCTTGGCTAGGTTGTTTATTTCTAGATAACTCAGGTTCCCCAAACTTAACAGGGTGGGCAGCAGTTTACTTCAAGTCCCTCACCAGTTCTCATAAATCTCTAATCTCGGCCCTCAAATTGCTTTCTACCCGGTGATCAGAGGAAACAGCATGCACCCCCACTCCTCCTGGGGCCTCTGGGGGCACAGGAAAAGCATCAGGCCCCTGGTTCAGTCCCCTCGAGGGGTGGGTCTCATCTGGTTCACTGGACTCAGGGGTCTGGCATAGATTCACAACTCCCACATAGGGTTCCCATCCTTCTTCATCAGTCTCTACTTCTCGAATCTCCCTCATCAATTGACAGTATTGGGGGGGGGGGGCACCCCTCGGTCATGTAATTTGAGTTTTAACAATATCACACTGGAAAACCTAGCAGATTTCAAAATATGATCCAGCCGGACCTGGTTCAAGGCTGGGGCAGTTACTTCCCCTTTTCAATAAGCTTTTTGCAATGCCCTTTCCACCCTGGTGACAAAGGCTGACAATTTCTCATTCCTCCATTGTTTGGTGGACTTGAACTTCCATAATAAGTCTTCCCCGGTTTCTGTACTCCCAAACACCCCCTCTAAGGCAGAAAGGTACTCTACTGCAGTGGCTTTGGGGCTAGTAGCCTGCAAGAAATGAGTGGCTTCCAAAGCTGGGCCCCTCAGGCTCTCCATCAGTCTCTTTCAGGGGTAGCATAGTCCATCCAAGCCTCCAAATCATCTTCCCCCGAGGGTACAGGCACAATACCAGAAAAAAGTTTTAGTCTACGATAGGAGTCTAGCTGTATAGGGGGGACAACTAGGGGAGGTGAAGCCAGAATAGAACTCTTGGGGGGCCTGGGAGAGGTACCTGGGGAGGTTTAGGGGGTGGGTTCACTAGAAAGGTCCAACGCCTGCAGTAACTCCTGGGTAGTCCTCCCTTCCACAGCTAGCAATTTAAGCAGTTTATTTTTAAAGTTATTAGTCTTGGGGAACCCCCCTGGGTTGACTGACCCACTCTGAATATGAATGACCCTCCACCCCTGTTGGGCACCTTCCGGGTAAATCACTGGGGGTACCCTCTCGGGGTCTATAACTATACTGCATAAGAGTAGAACCTGCAAGGTCTGGTTGAGTAGATCAGCCATACGCCCCTTCACCTCTACCTTGCCTAAACATTCAACACACTCCACTGCAGAAACAAGGTCAGCATTCTTTGTCCCCAGAGGTACATCCAGTAGTAACACAATTTTCTGGGAATCCAACTCTTCGGCTTCATCCCACCCCATCAGTTTATGCACCATCATCTTAACAGGGTCCAACTTAATCTTAGCCATGATATCCCCCTCCAGTTTTTCCTTTAGTTTGGCCATGTTGAGGTACTTCGTCTACTCGGCCACTAGGGGATGCTAATCTCAGTGGTGCCTCCAAAATGTAACCCCAAGGGGGCGCTATCCCAAGGGTTACTACCCCTGCCTGACTTGCCGCTAACAGGTTGAGGGGCCTGGATCCGATGGCGCGTGCCTCCACCCAGAGGTCGGGGTTAAGACAGCCTGATATGACTTTGGTCACAGCCATTTGGATCACTCTAACCCCCCTTTCTTCCCACTAGTGGCCCACACAGGTCAGTCACAGTACCCTGGCAATATACACTTACCCCCAGGCTTGGTTCAATCAGCTGGCTCTGGGAACCCCCTCTAAAGTAAGATGCAGTTAGACAATAACCATCTGTACAGTAATTCAACATAGACACACACAGGTCGGTCAGTATACCTTTGCAAAACAACCAATCTGATTTATTTAGGGGGGAATAACAAGGACTGGGGGAAATCAGGTTGATTAGCTTACCACTCTAATATATATATATATATATGTATATATCTAGGGCACTGTGCACAGGCCTAACCTATAAGTCACTGTCTCCGGGTACCCAAGCAATAGAAGGCTAGCCTCTCGATGCAGCTGGTTGGGGCCCTGATGCAGAAAACAAGCATTTGATTCCTAAAAGGATTAAGTAGAGCCAGCAGGCTCAGTTCGAGTAGCCAGTATAGTAGCCAGACAAATCTTGCCCTCACTATGAACATCTGACAGGGTGCTACCCTGATTTAGTACTCACAACTCCAGACAGAAGAGCGCTCTCACACCATTTGCAGGTCGGGGCCTGGGATCCAGGCACTTCTCCACACATTTATATGAAGAGCAGAGGGGTACCATACCAGGCAGCTGCTGTGTAATCCCGATCGCTTTCACTACCGAACACCGGGCCCAAACGACACAGCTTCCCTTGTCCTGACAGACCGAGCATGACTGAAGCAGATTCTCCAGTCCTCTACAGGGTGAGCCTGGTAGGTAGCTGCGCCTTTGCACAGCCTCCTCTGACCGCTGCCTAGCGGATTTAGTCCAAAAACGGCTAGCGCTCAATCTGCCGAAATCTGCCCTTCCACACGTGCTTCCCGCGTGAAAGCTCAACAGCGCAGGAGCCCAGAGCTCCATCCTCGCTCACAACCACGACTATGCCCCTTGGCAGTGTGGGCAAGGACTCTTAGTTCGGGTGCCACCCGATCCCATTGGTGGGCTGCAGATGCCAGTCACTTATTCCGGCCCCCCATTGGTGCAAAAAAGGTGCCGTAGTCCAGAACTCCATGTCCCAGAATTACTAACTATATCCCCTATGGCCAGCCGGCTTCAAAATGAGTCTTGATTCTGGCTGGCTCATCAGGTCTCCATTTTAGTGTCCCCCCTTTCCCAATTGGCCCATCTCAAAAGTCCAGGTCCAGAATGGAGGGGCCAAACACTCAAAGTCCCAGCTACAATGAAAGCAGGTTAAACAGACTGTAATTTCACTAATACTTTAAATGATCACAGCCAAACAGTTGCATCTGTCAGATGGGCTCCTGTTGCGCTTTCAGCGACTACGAAATGGAGCGATTACACCACAGCTCAGGCAGGATTCGAGCAGGGAAACACCAATCCTCCCCCCATACAAACCCGCTGGAACCTGCGAGCAGGCAGCTCTTAAAGAGACAGTACTGGAGGCTTTAAAAGTACCAACAACGGACGCATTTTGGGCGGCATTGCGCCAAACACCAGTCAGGCAAGGAGCTATTAAGCAGCTCTGGGAAAGCTTTTGGGAACCCCCATTTGTAGGGGGGTTACACACATATCTCTAGCCCTCACCAGATGGCTAGGGTTAGTCATGTGAGTGACTACCCCCTTACCTATTCCATTCATTCCCCACCATACACACGTTTAGAGTAAGTGGTGCCTGGAGAGAAATGGACAACAGAATAATAGCCGGTATGGGTTCATGGCAAGGAGGTCTTGTCAGATTAATCTGATAGTATTCTTTGACTGGATAATTAGGGCAGTGGATAAGGGACAAGCAGTGGATTTACTCTACTTCAGTTTCAGCGAGGCATCTGACTCTGTTTAAAAAGATAAAGAACCTCTATGCGCAAGCACTGAGGCAATGGTTACCCCAAAGGGCATTTGGCTGGGAAGCCAAGTTTCAAAGAAATACATAAACACACATGCACCCACAAAGCAAAGCATCATGGGCTGCATATGTAAATCACCACAGAATATTTTGCTGGTTCAACTTTAAGTAGAAATGCATGGTACCAAAAGGCCTCTCACACAGTTTGCAAAGGGTGCCAACAGTAGACACAGACACGTGTTTCATCTTACCAGGATTCATCAGTATGCTTCATCTGTTTGACACCCCAGTGGAATGAACCAGCTACCCTAAGATGGTCTATCTGGGTTATATTATGATGAACCCAATTAAAACAAAAAAATATTTAAAAGACAAAGAACCTCTGAGCGCAACTACTGAGACAATGGTTACCCCAAAGGGCATTTGGCTGGGAAGCCAAGTTTCAAAGAAATACAAAATCACACATGCACCCACAATGCAAAGCATCATGGGCTGCATACTGATGAGTCCTGGTAGGACGAAACACGTGTCTACGTCTACTGTTGGCACCCTTTGCAAACTGTGTGAGAGGCCTTTCGGCACCATGCATTTCTGCTTAAAGTTGAACCAGCATAATATTCTGTGGTGATTTGCATATGCAGCCCATGACACTTTGCATTGTTGGTGCATGTGTGATTTTGTATTTATCTGACTCTATGCCACATAGAAGGCTGCTGAAGAAGTTAGAGGATCTGGGTGCAGCGAAAAACTTAGTTAGATGGGTGGGAAGTTGGTTGGTGGAGGACAGCAGAGGCTGGTAAGTAGAGTGAAGTCGGGGGAGAGGGAGATCATAAGTGGGGGGCCACAGGGGTCAGTCCTCTTAAATATTTTCATCAGTGACACAGGATAAGGAATACAGGGCAAGTTGTGTCTCTACAGAATGCATTAAGGTCTGTGGTAGATTAGACAGCGAGGAGGGGTAAGGGAGTTGCAGAGGCACCTGCAAAGGTTGAAGACATGGTCCAAGGTTTGGCAGTTGAAGTTCAACACCAAAAAATTCAAGGGGATGCACGTAGAGAACAAGAACCCCAGGACAAAATGCTGGAACTGAAGGTTTAAGCTGGGCACTACTTCTGAGGAATGGGACCTATGAGTCATCATAAGTGGCTTCCTTAAACAATCTAGTCAATTGAACAAGGCTTACAGCAAGGCTACCAGAATGTAATCCTACCACTATATAAATCACTGGTGAGGCCCTATCTGGAATATTGTGCTTAGTTCTATAGGCCCAAGCTAAGAAAAGACACAGATAGGCTGGAGACTGTGCAGCATAGGGTAACCAAGATGGCTCAGGGTCAAAAGAGCAGATCCTACAAGGATCAGCGTAAGGCACTGAATATGTACTCATTTGAGGAGCGAAGAGAGAGCGGGACAATCACTTTCCTGAAAGGAATAAACAAGGTAAACTGCGGAGACGTATTTAACAGGAATGTTGTTTCAAAAACATGTTGACATGAGTGAAAGCTGGCTGGGGAAGACCTAGAAGGGAAGTGAGAAAATGTTATTTTATGGAGAGAATAGGTGAGTCATGGAACAGGCAACCAGCAGAGGTGCTTGGCACAAAACCCATTAATGGTTTCAAGCCCAGGTGGAGCGGAGTAAAGGGTTAGTAATTACTTGGGGGAGGTGAAGGCAAAACCCCCATCTAGACAATAGGTATTGGAGTAGGATAAGATATAACTTTAAACAATATAGCATTAAACAAGCCCACCTTTGGTATAAAGTCAGGTTACAGCAATGCTTTTTTAATTCTTATTTCAGCTATTTTTGTGCTCTAGTGGTGACTTGGAGCCACGTTTTAAACCAGATCTGAAAAAATGAAACCACAAGTTGTATTTGTAATTGCGGCTGCCAAACGAATTTCGGCACATATGCTGAATGCAGGAAGTGGTAACTATCTCATAGCTAGTTGTGTCTGTGCCACATAATATTAATCTAGCCAGGCAGACCAATTCACTGCATATGGTAGTGAAGGTTCGTTAGGAGACCTCAGGCAGTGAAATGAAATATTCATTGTAAACTAAATGAATTTGGATTAAGCAGCCCTAAATGTGATGCATTACATTAATTGCACTAACAAAGCTAATCTGCCCCAATGAGGCTCGGGCTGTGTGGGGAACAAGTGTTTCAGAGCAGTTGCTACTTGTATTAGAGCAGCTGTTATCTGTTTTACAGTTAGTACTATTTGTTCACGAGCAGCCGATAAATCCATGTTAGAGCCTGTGCTACTTGTATCAGAGCAGTTGCTCTCTGTAACTCGAATCTGTAAGGCTGGGTGGAAGATACAGGTATAGAGAGATATTATACTTGTTCCAGTTACCCCACGGCTGCCAAAATATTCAAGTGTAACTGAGGAAGTTTATTTCTGTTATAAGGCAGCCAACAGACTATGTAAAAGACAAATGTATGTTATGCCTTTAACTGCAACAGGTGCTCTGTAGGTAGTGCTGGGGTTACCTGGCTGCAGTGGTTCTCAGTAGTGCGGAGCTGTGTTGGGCTGCAGGTTGGCTGGTCTGTTTTCTAGTGTGATCAGCTTTCGTCTTACTGTTCGGATGCCTGCCTGCTGCCCTGAGGCTTTCCAGGATAGAACAACTGCTGGGGCTGTTTTGGACTGACTTCGTGTGGGGACGTCACACAATGCAGGCATCTAATTTACGATCTCTTCCCCCTTTTTTAGGTCTCTCCAGGACAGACTACTCTCTCTTCAGCTGAGGGTCATGAAGGCTGTCTCTCAGGTCCCAGTCCCTCCTCCTTCTCCTCCTCCTCTCCTGGTCGCCACAGCTTCCGCCTGCCATACCTGGATGGACCCAAAGGTAACGTGTCTGATTGATAGTGCACAGCAGTGTCTCAGTTGGATATGGTGCTGTGCAACCCACCCACCTGCTCCTCTCTCCCAGGCTGTGTCTATCCTTAACTACAGTCTCCCATTTGCCTGCCCATCCCTCCCACAGCTGTAAGTGATTATCAGCCTGCCTTGCCTGATGCTGACTAAGTTTCCATTTTTATGAATCACTAGCTAGCCTCCACCGGTCTCTCATTTGAGGTGGCTTATAGTTTTGGACTTATAGTGTTTCCTCGTCTGGAGTTTCTCCAATTACCATCTTGATGATTTTATGATCTCTGCAGCTCCACTAATTTTTTTAAGTGTTGTTTCACAATCCCTTCCTGTTCCACTCTGTTCCAGACTCTCTACTGTTTAATGATCAGTACTTGTTGCTATACCTCTGTATTGCTGTTCTCAAATCCTTGGCTAGTATGTAAACTATTCCAGCCCTGTACCTCCCTCACACAGTCCTCCACGGTCCACCTCTAGCCTGCTCACAACAACCTCAAGTCTCCTGCTAGCCCCCTCTGAAGTCAAATCCTAGGCTCTGGTTTTCTCCATGCCTCGCTACAAATTGTACAGCTGTTGGTGCTACCAGTTTGAAAGTCTAATTAGATTCTGTGTAACCCCTTGGTGGCACAATCCCAAGGGCTACTACCCCTGCCTGCATGGCAAGTAGCAGGTTAAGGGGCTTGAGTTCTGAAACGGGTACCTCCACCCAGAGGTCAGGGTTGGTAGTTGTCAAACTAACCTGGGCACAGCCTTCCGGGACACTGTAACCCCTCTCTTTCCCTTCTAGTGGCCTAAGCAATATACGATAATCACTTTCACAGTACCCCTTGTATACCATACCATACCAGTACCCACACTGTTTGCACTTACCACCAGGGCTGGTTCCTCGGGCTCGACCCTGGGGACCCCCTATAAAACAAGGTTATGCACAGTAAATAGCAACAGTACAGTACTCTTGGCACAAACTGGAACCACAGTCAGGTTAAATGCAGCAAAACAGTCAGATCTGATTTATTCAGGAGACTCGAACAAGGAAGGGGCGTAACCAGGTTAATTGGCTTAAAGGCTATATTAATCAAACAGTTATGCATGTGCTTTAAGTCTCCACACAGTCACACCCTCTAGGTACCCAGGTAGGAAATGGTGAGCTAGCCAGGCACGTTGCAGCTGGTTGGGGCCGTGTGATGGAAGAAAGCAACGTGCGCAACACACACTACTTGTAATCCGGAGCCGGAGGGCTCAGTTCATGAAAGAAAAAGCAACAAGACAATCCGATGACAACACTTTAGATTTAGCTGTTGTTGCAGGGAGCTACCCTGATGTTTATTCCCGATACCCAATACTGGACACAGGTAGGACGAAATCGAGACTGCAAGTTGTTGAGCTGGAGTGCCCGGAGAAGCGGGGCCCATACTAATTACCGAGGAGTCATTCATGTTCAAATGTTGAGCAGGGGGCTGATCCCCATGCAGGTCTCTCGTCGATGGCTTTCTCTGTGCAGTGGGTAGTTAGGCCCAATGGAGATGATTTTGGATTCAGTCCGTGGGGCTGAATGCAGCTTCCAGCAAGCAGAATTCAGTTCAAACCACAGTGGGGGAACCAAATCACGATGCACTAGCAGCACACAGCACATTTACACATAAGGAAATTCTAATGCAGCTTCCAGCAGGCAGAATACAATTCAAATCACAGTGGATAACCAAATCACGACCCACTATCAGCAAACAACACATTCACATGTAAGGAAATTCCACTTGTAACCCCCTACAAATGGGGTTCCCGAAAAGTCTTACGTGAGCTTGCCTAAATGCTCACTGCCAGGCTGGTGTCCGGCGTTCTAGCCGTTTAAATGTTAATGCGAGAGAGTGCCTGTAAAGTCTATGTGTACTGTCTCTTTAAGAGCTGCCTGATTGCAGTTATAATTGAAATGGAAGGGGGGCTGAGTGTTTCCATGCTCGAGTCCCGCCTGAACTGCCGAATAATTGCTCCATTTCTGCCATCGCTAATTGTACAGAGGGAGCTCTGTTTGCAGATGGGAATGCTGACTGATTGTCTTTTAGAGCAGTAATAATATTGTAGTCTGTTCTAACCTGCTTTCTTTACAGTGAGGGGTATTCTGCCCATCTCCACCATCTTGGTCCTGAACTGCCAAATTGGACCAATCAGTACTTTGGGACTCTAAAATGGAGCCTGCTATCAGGGGCTGTGCGAAGTAAAACTGTAAATTGTAGTTTTAGACTGTTGGCACCTTTTTACACCTACGGGGGGAGCTTTGTTGTGATTGACAGCTGAACCAACCAACCTAAGCTTTTGGATCTTGGGAAAACCCCCGAGCTGTCTGCTGTCAAGTGAGATCTAAGTGGGAAGCTGAAGAAGCAACAGCTCAAGACAGTCGAGCAGCCATTTTACGTAGTTCGCATGGGAGAACTGTGGAGAGGCTAGAATTTCGGCCTGCATGTCTGCCTGCTGCCCTTAGAGGGAACCAAGAATTATTTTTGGACTAAATCCGATTTGTGAACCTCTGACTTGTGATCAGGCTAAATACCTGAGGAAGACAGAAGATTTTGCTGAATGCAATTGACCTGTCCAGAATTCCAGTCACATCTGAACTTCCGATTTGTGCGGCAAGCTGTGCGATTGTGATTGGAGAAGGATTGCCTGGTACTGTAGAATTTCTTACGTATAAATGTGCTGTGTATTGAAAGTGGGTCGTGATTTGGTTCCCCCACTGTGTGAACTGTGTTCTGCTTGCTGTAAGTTGTATCCAGCGCAATCGGACTGAATCTGTGATTATCTCCATGCAGTCGGGACTTGCCATGAGGGCCCTACCAGAATACCCCATTGCACAGAGAAAAGCCATCGATGAGAGATCTGCCTGGGAATCAGCTCCCTGCTCCACGCTTGAACGGGAACGATGCCTTGGCGAATCGTATGGGCCCTGCTTCTCCTGGCACTCCAGATCAGCCACCTGCAGTCTCAATTTTTGTCCATCCTGTGTCCAGTTCTGGGTATCGTGAGTAACCATCAGGGTAGCTCCCTGCAACAACAGCTTAATCTAAGTGTGTCATCTGATTGTCTTGTTGTTTCTTTTTCTTCACGAACTGAGCCCTCGGCTCCGGATTACAAATAGCGTATATTGTGCATGTTGTTTTCTCCATCACAGGGCCCCAACCAGCTGCGACACCGGCCTACCCTGGGCAACGGTCCTGGCTAGCCCATCTCTTCTTCACCTGGGTACCCAGAGGGTGTGACTGTTTAGGGACTCTGAATGTATGCATAACTGTTTGATTGATAGAGAATTTAAGTAAATTAACCTAATTACGTCCCTCCCTTGTTCAAGTCCCCTGAATAAATCAGATCTAACTTTTTCTGAATTTAACCTGACTGTGGGTCCAGTTTATGCTAAGAGGACTGTACTGTTGCCAGTTGCTGTGTGTAACCTTGTTTTACAGGGGGTCCTCAGGGTCGAGCCAAAGGAACCAGTTCTGGAGGTAAGTGCAAACAGTGTGGGTACTTTTGGGGTGTATCAGGGGTATTGTGAAAGTGATCATTGTGTATTGTTCTGCCCACTAGCAGGGACAGAGGGGTCTTACAGTGTCCCGGAGGGCTGTGCCCAAGCTAATTTGACCACTACCAACCCTGTCCTCCGGGTGGAGGCACCCGTTTCAGAACTCAGGCCCCTTAACCTGCTACTAGCCAAGCAGGCAGGGGTAGTAGCCCTTGGGATAGTGCCACCTAGGGGTTACATCTTGGAGGCACCACTGGGATTAGCACCCCCTAGTGGCCAGAATTATGAATTACTGTCAAACATAAATGGCTACTCCAACAGAAGTGGCTGTGCACCAGTTGGCAGGGTGGTGTACAGAGCAGGAGATTTACCCTCACAACACCCTGCTTATATTGGATATTCCCCTGAGAATTGGTAAAGACAATGTAGAAGGAGTACTTTCCAAAGTTGAATGTTTAACAAATGCTGTGGTGGTGGGGCGACAGGCTGATTTGACCACCCAAACTTTCATGGCCTTAGTAGAATGTAGTGATCCAGTGGACAGTTCCAAAGTGCCATAGACTATTGCCTCAGAAGGGGCCCCAGCCACCTGGAAAGTGATAACTAAAGACAGCAAAGCCCCTGCAGGGGATGAGCCCCCACCACTATGTGAGACTTTTGAGGGAAAGTTGGCTAAGTTATTGCTGCAGGAGGGAAAGACTGTAAAGGATTTTAAGAGACTATTCTTGTTGCCTGGGGGTGATCCTTCTCCCACACTTCCGCTCACCCCAGTAACAGGTCCTGCTCCAGCTCCTGTGTTGGCACCCCTGCCCGTGCCTGCAGTTAGTCATGACACATACCGCAAGTTGAGGATGTTCTCAGGCACCTTCCCCACCCCCCGGGGGAGGACGACTGGGAGACCTGGATCGACTATGTTGCCCCCTTAGTACCCGAGTGGCAGTGTGCAGAGGCTGAAAAGTGGAAAAGAATCATAGAAAGTTTGAGGGTTCCCGCCCTCGAAGCCATTACATTTTTGAGGTCCACAAACCCTGATGCATCTACTCAGAAGTACCTATTTGCATTCAAAGGCAATTTTGGGAGCATTGAGTCAGGGGAGAAGTTGGTGTGGAAATTCCAAGGTACCAAACAATGGAAAGGGGAAAGTTTGCCTGCGTATGTTACTCATCTAGAAAGAGCTTTGCAGAAAGCTTACTGGAAAGGACTTAAACCATGTGAGATTGGGGCACATACTGCAACATGCAAAGCATTCTAAATCACAGATCCTCCAGTTAAGGCTCCAGGATAGGAGAGGTAACCCACCTGACTGCTGTGACTCGATAAAAGAACTCCGGAAGGTTGAAGGTGAAGAGGGAGATTGTAATTATGGGGTGAGTGCAGCCCAAGTGATCATGGTACCAGAAGGCCCTTCTGAAATGGAGACCACTAAGGGTATCCCGCCGTGGGCTAAACAGTGGGGAGAAGAGTTGCTGAAGGAAGTCAGAAAGGTACAACTGGATGTTCTCACTGAGGTAACCCCTGTTGACAGAGACCCTGGCCCCTGTCAGGACGTGGCTGCCATGAGGGTGGGGGTGCATCCTGAGGCATCCGCTACTGAGGGTGGCTTTTCGGCTGAGCTCAAGGAATTGACTGCCACCCTAAAGGAACTTTTGAGACATGGCGCACTACCAGCCAGAGCCAGATCACAGTCTCCCGTCGGTGCTCCAGCATCCCCTGCAATGTTCTCTCCAAGGATGCCTCGAGAGCCTGTCATTTGTCACAATTGCGGCAAGGATGGTCACATGAAGAGGGAATGCCGTTCTCAGAAGGACTTAGAGAGAGTGGTGAACCGGTTTCAAGGGGAGCTTCAGAAACTGAATAAGTGGTCAAGGGGTGCACGAAATGATCACAGTGAAGGCTTCGGACATCCTAACCCAAACCTCTTTGTGGCTAAATTGTCTGTCCAGGCCTCTGCTGCTGTCCCTCCTGACTGGTCCGAAATAGTGGGCCCTTCAATGGAAACTACAGTAAAGGTGAACGGGGTGTCCACCAGGGCCATGCTTGACAGTGGGTCTCAAGTGACTATAATGTTTTAAGATTGGTATCGGAAGCACCTGCCTGATGTGCCCCTACAACCCTTGGAAGGCTTGCGTGTCTGGGGGTTGAGTGAGAAGTCGTATCTGTACTCAGGGTATATTCGGATCTGGCTGTCTTTTCCTACCTCGGTGGCTGGAGTGGCAGAGCAAGTCGAGACCCTGGCCTTAGTGTGTCCCCCCAGTGGACTGAATGATGGAGTTCCCCTGCTAATTGGGACCAATGCTCATATGTTTGGGAGACTGGCACAACTCTGCTACAAGAAACAGGGACACCGGACTGGGAGGGCTCTAAGAATTCCTGTCCTGATAAAGAGGGCCTATGATTTGCAACAGAATCCTGAGGAAGTAGACCAGGATGAACTGGTAGGGGTCGTGTGGAAGAAGGATCCCGATTCAATGGTGCTGGCCCCTAACACCCAGTGTACCATTCAAGGGGAGGTCCGCCTCTGGAAAGATGTCAAGAATAGAATACTGATGTTGGATGCACCAGGCAATGGAAAATTGCCAGAAGGATTACTGGTCAAGCCCAGTATCTTGCCAGCTCGTGCTCATCCCTATGCATGATGAGTGATGGTCCAGATTCACAATGTGTCAGATCAAGAGATCCGGGGTGAACAGAGGCTGCACCCTAGCTATAGAACACTGCACAGACACTGCAGTGTTGCCCAGGAACAAGCACCCTGGTAAGACAGACAGAGTGACTCCAGACTTGTTTGACTTTGGTGACTCCCTGTTGCCAGCTGAATGGAAGACTAGAATTAGCAAGAAACTTGCCCAGAGAGATCAAGTGTTTTTGTTGAGGGAATGGGATTTGGCATGTGTCCAGGGTGTGAAGCATCACATACGCCTGCACAATGAATGGCCATTTCGAGAGAGGTCTCGACACCTAGCCCCAGCAGACATAGATGATGTGAGAAGACACCTGCAGGAAATGCTCGCAGCTGGTGTGATACAAGAATCCAGGAGCCCATATGCTTCTCCCATTGTGGTTGTACATAAGAAGACTGGGTCTGTGAGAATGTGCTTTGATTATCGAACCTTGAACTGGTGGACCATCCCCGATCAAAACACCATGTCCCATATACAAGATGCACTGGACTGTTTCAATGGGAACAAATGGTTCTCGGTGTTGGATCTTCGCAGTGGATACTACCAGATTCTGATGGCCCCGGAGGACCGTGAGAAGACAGCCTTCATCTGTCCCTTGGGTTTCTACGAATTCCTGAAAATGCCACAGGGGATATCGGGTGCCCCGGCTACCTTTCAGCGACTGATGTAATGTGCGGTGGGAGATATGAATTTGCTGGAATGCCTGGTGTACTTGGACAACGTCATTGTGTTCGGGAGCTCCTTAGAGGAGCATAAGAGTTGACTGTTCAAAGTCCTAGATCAACTGGAAGATTTCGGCCTTAAGCTGTCTATTGACAAATGCCAGTTTTTCCAAACCTCTGTGAAGTATGTGGGGCACATAGTATCCACAGAGGGGACAGAGACTGATCCCAGTAAAGTTGAGGCTCTGACCACTTGGCCCCAGCCCCACAATCTGAAAGAACTACACTTTCTGAGGTTCTGTGGCTACTACTGCAGGTTCATAAATGACAATTCCAAGGTGATTCGCCCACTCTTGAATCTTACCCAGGGTTACCCGCCTACCAATCGTAAATACAAAAAAGGGTCAACCCCAGGACCAGAAAGAGTATACTTCCACCCAGGTGAACTTTTCAGGCCCCGCTGGATGCCTGACTGTGAAGCAGCCTTCCACGAAATCATATACCAGCTCACCCATGCCCCCATCCTCACCTATGCTGATTCCACCAAACCCTATGTGCTGCATACTGACGCTAGTCTACAGGATTTGGGAGCTGTGCTGTATCAAGGCCATGAAGATGGTTTGAGACACGTGGCTTTCGCTAGTAGGAGTCTGACCCCGTCAGAGTGAAACTACCCTGTACATGAGTTTGAGTTTCTTGCGCTAAAATGGGCCATCGTTGACCACTTTCATGAATGCCTCCATGGGGCAAAGATATTGGTGAAGACTGACAATAATCCATTGACCTATGTGCAGACTTCAGCTAAGTTAGACGCCACATGGCATAGGTGGCTTTCTGCACTATTAACCTATGATTATGCTTTTGAATACAGACCGGGCCTGACCACACTGATGCTGATGCTGATGCCCTATGCCGAAGGCCCACTTCCAAGAGTGATTGGGTCAGGCTGTCTGAACCTGACATCCGAGCTTTGTGCCAAAAGTTTGATAAAGATGAACAGATGTCTGCGGACACAGTGGACTGCTTAATAGATTGCTTGGGCCCTTCTGACACCTGCATACTGCCACTTCTCTGCTCTAAATATTAGTGCACTACCTCAATTTGGCAATGACAGCATTCAGTGGGCTCAATCCCAAGATCCTATGATTCAGCCAGCACTTGACACCCTTCATGCGGGAAAAGATGTGTCCAAAGTTGTGCTGCTCTGACCTGCGAACTGCTTTACTGTTTAAAGAAGGCCCCAGGTTGAAGTTGCTCAATCAATTGTTGTATAGAGAGACAGTAGATTGGGGTGGCCAAGTAGACAAGCAACAATTGGTCCTGCCCACGACCTTCAAAGATTTGGTACTGAGGTCCCTCCACAATCATACAGGCCACCTCGGTATTGACCGGACCCTTGACCAAGTACGATCTCGATTCTATTGGCCCAAGATGGGGCCGATGTTGAGCACCATGTAAGGACTTGTAGTTGCTGCCTGCAGAGAAAAGCCCTGCCTCAAAAGGCTGCCCCCTTGTCAACATTACTACCAGCACCCCAATGGAACTAGTCTGCATAGACTTCTTGTGTTTAGAACCTGATCAGCAGAACACTGGCAATGTGTTAGTGGTTATGGATAATTTCATATGGTGAGCACAAGCTTTCCCCACCAAAGATCAAAAGGCATCTACCGTTGCCAAGGTGCTAGTGGAAAATTTCTTCGTCCACTATGGTGCGCCCCAGCGGATTCATTCTGATCAAGGCAGAGACTTTGAGAGTCAGCTAATCAAAGAAATGCTGTCTCCATGGGGGGTGCGAAAGTCAAGAACCACCCCTTATCACCCGCAGGGGGACCCTCAACTACATAGCTTTGACCGCACCCTACTAGACATGCTAGGCACCCTCCACCCAAAAGACAAGCATAAATGGAGCCAGCAGATTAGCACCTTGGTACACGCATACAATTGCACGAAAAATAATACTACCAGGTTCTCTCCCTACTGCCTCATGTTCGGGAGAGAGGCCCGGCTGCCTGTTGATGTCTGTTTTGGGGTCTCTCCAGACGGGGTCTGAGTCGAAAATTACCTGCAATATGTACAAAAACTGAAAGTTCAATTGAACCATGCCTATCAACTGGCCCAGACAATGGCTGCCAAGAGAAGTCTAGCCAACAAAGAGAGACATGATAGAAAAGGAAAGGCTCAAGAGCTTCGGCCTGGAGGCCGTGTGTTGCTGCGAAATTTAGGACTGCATGGTAAACATAAAATTGCTGATCGATGGCACTATCTTCCCCATGTCATAGTTGGAAAGTTGGATGATTTACCAGTATACAAAGTGTGCCCCGAGAACAACTCCAAAGCCATCAAGACCATGCACCATAACCACTTGCTACCTATCGACCAAGTCGTGATTGAGACTGAACCCCCTGAGATTGCTCCCTCTGGGCCAGTTACTCGTGCTGCTGCAAGAAAGAGACAGAGTCAACCTAACTCAGTGGTCACAGATTTAAGGTTTCCTCTGCAGCAGGCCCAGAATGATAGTGACTGTCAGTCCACTTCTGACGAGAGTGAATGCGACCAGGCCTATTAACCCTATTATGAACTGAGTCAGCTATTTTGAGGTAACCCCATGATTAATTGTGGGGATGAAGCTGGGCTTTCTGGACTGCCTAACTCCCCAGCTTCGTCCTTGGAGTCAATGCTCCCTGAAAGTGAAGCGCAAAGTATCACATCTGAAGATGCTGAGTCTCTGTGTATTGTGTAACTGTATGATTTGCCTAAAGGGGGGCTAATGTTATGAGTCCTTCTGGTGACATGCCAGAACTTGAAGAACACTATGGGAGTGCTGACAATCCCTCTTCAGTGCCAGAGTGTCTTCAAAATGAACAAAGTGTTGTAGCAACAGAGCCTACAGAGCAAGACGCAGACAGTGCTCCAAGCTTGGACATTTCTACCCCGGCAGAGGCACCCCTCACAAGTGATGAAAGTCCCAGGACCAGTGCTGAGAGTACCAAGACTGTGGTTGTTCCCCCAGAAGAACTGGCTGAGCTGTCAAGTCAGTAGTACACTTCAGTTATGATTCTCCCAGGAGGCCAGTGGATTTGCCTCTCAATGTGGTCCACAAAGGGGTTTATGTTTCCCAGAGCTCACTGCCCAAACTGAGCCTAAGTACCACTTCCAGGTTGATTGTTTTACCCTCTAGGTATGGTGCCCCTGCCCCGTCTAGTCCCAAGTTAGCTGATAGGGAAGGGCACCCTCTTACATTGTTCAGTGTGCAAGAAGTCATTACATGATTCTGCATTGCAGTGTGTAAATTACCTGTGTGAAATATGTAGGATGTATTGTCACAATGGATATAGTATTGTGAAAAGTAGAGAATGTGCATAGTAAAGGTATAAGTTTACGTTGACTAATGCATCAGATGTTACTTGCCTAATATGCTAATGGTATAAATGTATAGCATATTCTGCATTTGCAGCATTGTGATGGTACAGACTTGTCGCGGACACCAAGTTTTCTCCAGGCAGGGAAGGGTGTAACTCCCCTACAAATGGGGGTTCCCGAAAAGTCTCCCATGAGCTTGCCTAAATGCTCGCTGCCAGGCTGGTGTCCAGCGTTCTAGCCGTTTAAATGTTAATGCGAGAGAGTGCCTGTAAAGCCTATGTGTACTGTCTCTTTAAGGGCTGCCTGATTGCAGTTATAACTGAAATGGAAGGGGGGCTGAGTGTTTCCATGCTCGAGTCCCACCTGAACTGCCAAATAATTGTTCTGTTTCTGCCATCGCTAATTGTGCAGAGGGAGCTCTGTTTGCAGATGGGTTTGCTGACTGATTGTCTTTTAGAGCAGTAATAATATTGTAGTTTGTTCTAACCTGCTTTCTTTGCAGCAAAGGGTATTCTGCCTATCTCCACCATCTTGGTCCTGAACTGCCGAATTGGGCCAATAAGTACTTTGGGACTCTAAAATGGAGCATGCTATCAGGGGCTGTGTGGAGTAAAACTGAGGCAATTGTAGTTTTGGACTGTTGGCACCTTTTTACACCTACAGGGGGAGGTTTGTTGTGATTGACAGCTGAACAGACCAACTGAACCTTTTGAATCTTGGGAAAAACCCCAAGCTGTCTGCTGTCTAGTGAGATATAAGTGGGAAGCTGAAGAAGCAACAGCTCGAGACAGTCGAGCAGCCATTTTACGTAGTTTGTGCAGGAGAACTGTGAAGAGGCTAGAGTTTTGGCCTGCATGTCTGCCTGTTGCCCTGAGAGGGAACCGAGAGTTATTTTTGGACTAAATCCGATTTGTGAACCTCTGACTTGTGATCAGGCTAAATACCTGAGGAAGACAGAAGATTTTGCTGAATGCGATCGGCCTGTCCAGAATTCCAGTCACATCTGAATTTCCGATTTGTGCAGAGAGCTGTGCAGTTGTGATTGGAGAAGGATTGCCTGGTACTGTAGAATTTCTAACATATAAATGTGCTGTGTATTGAAAGTGGGTTGCGATTTGGTTCCCTGCTGTGTGAACTGTGTTCTGCTTGCTGGAAATTGTATCCAGCCCAATTGGACTGAATCCGTGGTTATCTCCATGTGGTCAGGACTTGCCACGAGGGCCCTACCAGACCACCCCACTGCACAGAGAAAAGCCATCGACGAGATACCTGCCTGGGGATCAGCCCCCTGCTCCATGCTTGAATGGGAACGACGCCTCGGTGAAGCGTGTGGGCCCTGCTTCTCCTGGCACTCCAGATCAGCCACCTGCAGTCTCGATTTTCATCCAAACTGTGTCCAGTTCTGGGTATCGTGAGTAACCATCAGGGTAGCTCCCTGCAACAACAGCTTAATCTAAGTGTGTCATCTGATTGTCTTGTTGTTTCTTTTTCTTCACGAACTGAGCCCTCAGACTCCGGATTACAAATAGTGTGTATTGTGCATGTTGTTTTCTCCATCACAGGGCCACAACCAGCTGCGACACCGGCCTACCCTGGGCAATGGTCCGGGCTAGCCCATCTCTTCTCCACCTGGGTACCCAGAGGGTGTGACTGTTTAGGAACTCTGAATGCATGCGTAACTGTTTGATTAAGAGTATTTAAGTAAATTAACCTGATTACGCCCCTCCCTTGTTCAAGTCCCCTGAATAAATCAGATCTAACTTTTTCTGCATTTAACCTGACTGTGGGTCCAGTTTATGCTAAGAGGACTGTACTGTTGCCAGTTGCTGTGTGTAACCTTGTTTTACAGGGGGTCCCCAGGGTCGAGCCAAAGGAGCCAGCTCTGGAGGTAAGTGCAGACAGTGTGGGTACTGGTGGGGTGTATCAGAGGTATTGTGAAAGTGATCATTGTGTATTGTTCCGGCCACTAGCAGAGATAGAGGGGGCTTACAGTGTCCTGGAGGGCTGTGCCCAAGCAAATTTGACCACTACTAACCCTGTCCTCCGGGTGGAGGTACCCGTTTCAGGAACTCAGGCCCCTTAACCTGCTACTAGCCAAGCAGGCAGGGGTAGTACCCCTTGGGATAGCACCACCTAGGGGTTACACACTGTACCAGGCAAAATGCTCTCCAGTCACAGTTACAGAGTCTCTGCACAATCCGGGAGTTCAGAGGTGGCTGGAAGTCCAGACAGGCTGATCGCATTCAGCAAATCTTCCGTCTTTTTCAGGTAGAAGCCTGGTCACAATTCAGTGGCTTACTTCACTCTTCAAGTTCGGATTCAGTCTGAAAAAGGCACAAGTTCCCTCTCAGGGACAGCAGGCAGGCATGCAGGCCAAAAGGCAGGCCTTTCCACAGTTCTCCCATCCAAATCTACTATGATTGCTGCTCGAACTATCTCGAGCTGTTACTTCTTCACTTCCCAACTCAGATCTAACTGAAACTGCAAGCATTGGAATTTCCCAAGATCCAAAAGGTTCGGTTGGCTGATCTGTCTGTCAGTCACAACAAGGGCTCCCCCTCCAGGTTATTTTAGGCACCAAAATGCAAAAATTACAATTCCTACAGGTTTTGACCCCACCGAGCCCCTGTAGGCAGGTTCCATTTTAGAGTCCCAAATGTACTGATTGGCCCATTTCAGCAGTCTAGGACCAAGATGATGGAAACAAACAGAACTGTCCATGCTGCAAAGAAGGCAGGTTAGAACAAACTGCAATATTATTACTAATCTAACAAATGGTCAGCAAACAAGCACATCTTCTAACAGAGCCCTCTTTTAGATTAATTATGACTGCAATCCAGGCAGCTCTTAAAGAGACAGTACACAGAAGCTATATAGGCACTCTCTGGCAATCACATTTAAACTGCAAAAATGCAGGACACCAGCCTGGCAGTGAGCATTTAGACAAGCTCAAGGAAGACTTTTTGGGAACCCCCATTTGTAGGGGGGTTACATCTGTGTTTTACATTGAGGTTAAAGTGCCAACTCTCACCCCGGCAAGTTAAACTGCTCCACAGTAACAGTGAGGTTCTATTGAACTGCTGCAGGCACCTAAGCCTGCAGCCTATAAATCTGCACCTGGCTCTGTCCCTCCTCACCCCCCTAACTTCTACCCTCTTCATACAATTCCTCCTGCCTAATCTACCCCTTCCAAATACCACTGTTCTCTTGCATTTCTGACCCTCATCCTACTTCTCCTCTTGAGTCCTCCTTATCTCCCAGAACCCCCCAATCCCATATTTTTCTTCTCTCCTTCTCCAACCTCCACCTCAATGCGCCCTCCCCTTTATCTCTTTCTACAGTCTTCTACTCCACCCCTGCCTTCCCCCCTACTCCCTCACCCCCCACTGAAGCTCCTGCCCCCCAGCCTTCTTAGAAACATAAAAATATAGAATGTGATGGCAGATAAGGACCACCTGGCCTACCTAGTCTGCCCATTTCCCTACCTACCCAAAGCTACAGATCCTAATTGATCTACAGCTTACCTTCTCTTTCCCACCACCAGGGTTGCATTCTGTCTATCCCATGCATTCTTGAACTCACCTACTGTTTTTACCTCCACGACCTCTGCCAGGAGTTTGTTCCATGCATCTACCACCCTTTCTGTGAAAAAGTACTTCCTCACATTACCCTGGTCCCCTCCCCCATCCTCATATTGTGACTTTTTGTTCTTGCACATTTCCTCTTTTAAAAGATACTGCCCTCTTGTACCTTGTTTATCCCCTTAAGGTACTTGAATGTCTCTATCATATCCCCCCCTCTCTCTCCTTTCCTCTAGAGTACACATATAGATGTCTTTCAGTTTTTCCTCATACGGTTTATTGTGCATTCCCATCACCATTTACACTGCCCTTCTCTGGACCGCCTCCATTCGGTCTATGTCCTTCTGGAGATGTCGCCTCCAGAACTGAACACAATTTTCCAGATGTGGCCTCACCAATTGTCTGTACAGTGGCATCACCACCTCCTGCTTTCTACTGGTGATGCCTCTCTGTGTGCACCCCAGTATCCCTCCAGCTCTCCCCACCGCCTTTTCACACTGTTTGGCTACTTTTAGGTCATCTGTTATGATTACCCCAGGACCCTTTCCAGTTTTGTTGTTGTTAGTATTTCTCCCCCCATTGTGTATTCATCCCCAGGATTCCTGTGCCCCAAGGGCATGATTTTACACTTCTTTGCATTGAATTTAAGCTGCCACACTCTTGACCACTCCTTTTACTTGCTTAGGTCTCTTCTCATTCTTTCTGCCCCATCTGGAGTGTCCACCCTATTGCAGATCTTGGTGTCATCTGCAAAGAGGCTTTTCTTCCCTTCCAGCCCTTCTGCAATGTCGCTAATGAAGACATTGAAGAGAACAGCCCTAGCACTGAGCCTTGTGGCACCCCGCTGGTCACCCCCCTCTCCCAGGATTGGACTCAGTTTACCACCATCCTCTGTGTCCTGTCACTCACCAGTGTCTAGCCCAATTTATCACATTTGGTCTCACTCCCACAGAAGTCTACCAGGCGCTAATGTCTCTTAACCCCATAAAATCCAGCCCCGATGAACTCCACCCAAAACTCCTCTGCATCTGTGCCCCAGTCATAGTCTCCCCCCCCCCTTGCCCAGCTCCTTAACCTCTCCTTATCTACCGGCACTGTCCCTCAGGCCTAGAAACTGGCCAAGGTGCTTCCACTCCACAAAGGTGGGGACCCTACTTCTCCTGGCAACTATAGGCCCATTTCTCTCTTGCCCTCACTCGCCAAACTACAAGAGTCACTGATCTACTCTAGGCTCTTGGAACATCTAACTGCCTCAGATACTGTCTCCCTCCTTTCCAGTCAGGCTTCAGGAAACAGCATTTAACTATTTCTTCCCTGCTGCCAGTCACTGACTCAATCCATACAGCAATGAATCAAGGCATTATCACCGCTGCCATCTTTGTAGACCTGGCAAATGCTTTTGATTCCGTCTCCCACCACCTTCTGCTCTACAAACTTCTTTCATCTGGACTGGCACCTTCTACAGTCAGTTGGTTCGGCTCCTACTTACACAATAGACAGCAATCAGTCCTAGTGGGAAATGTCCTATCCTCCCCACTCTCTATCCAAGTTGGAGTCATCCAAGGTTCCATTCTTGGTCCCATGCTTTTTTCAGTCTTTATAAATGACCTTCCCTCTGTCTGCCCTACCTCCCAAATTTATATGTACATGGATGATACCGTGATCTGCAGCTCAGGCTTCTCCACCGCTGATGTACATACCCCCCCCCCCAGCATGATTTTGACAAGGTTCAACGTTGATTTCAGGCCAACCAGCTAAAATTAAACTCTAAGAAAACAGTCTTGATGATCTTTGGTTCCAGACAGAGACTGTCTAGACTCCTGTCCTTCCCAGTGTTCATCACTCTAGACGGCTCCCCCAGATGTGGTCCACACTTTCAGACACCTAGGGGTCTGGCTGGGCAGCAGTCTTGATTTCTCTTCCCATATAGATGCCATCTGCACTAAACTCCGTCCAGAACTTGGCATCCCCTACCATCACAGAGACTGCCTCCCTCTACCTACCTGTCATGATCTAGTCACAAAAACAATCTTACCTGTTATGAATTATGCCGACATTGTCTATGACTCTGTCCCTACGACCTCCCTCTCTAGACTTGACACTCTCCTAAATTAATTCTGTCGCTTTGCTACCGCCTCCCTTCCCCTCACCTCACTCACCACTGTCTCCTATACTCCTCTCTCTCCATCAAGCCTCTATCCCACAGGCGAGAGGTCCATTGCCTCACCCTCATTGCCAAATACTGGTTTGGGACTCTCCCTTCCTACCTGTCCTCCCACCTATCGCCAGCAAACTTTTCTTTCTATTCCCTTCTATCCAGGGACTCTCACTCTTTCTCCCTTTCCCACCCTCACACTGGGGCAGGTCAAGTGGCTTTTTCATTCCACCTCCCCTTTCTCTGGAATCAACTTCCCAGGGACATTTGGAACTTCCCCTCACTCATTTCCTTCAAATCCTTTCGACGTCTCATCCCTGGCACAAACTGCTCATGCCACTCCTCCGTCTCTGTCACCCTCTTAAAATCTCCCTAGCCTCCTGCCCCTCAAGCTAAATCTTTTCCTGCTCAAATTTTCCAGTTGTTTTTTGCCTCCATTGTCTAGTCCCCAAGTACCTGCTGCCTCTCATATTTTGTAATATAAATTGCTGTGCCATCCATCAATTTTATTGCTGTTCTCTTATTTTTGTTGTACTATTATGATATTTTTATTTTCCTTTGTTGTTGTATTTTCATCTTGACTGTATCCTGGGTCGCACCTGGAAACGAGCTTCGGCTCAGTGTACCTTTCCCGGTTTCCAACTTTTAAATAAAATAATTAAAATAAATAACTGGGCAGACTGGATGGACCAATGATCTTTTTCTTCCAACCTTGTCTATGTTTCTATGTAAAGAAAAATAGGTTGCTGGGCCCTGTCCCAGAAGCCACCATGTGTTTTTAAGTAAGCCCCAGTCATGCCTGATGCCCTCCAGCCCAAACGGGCCTTTTATAACAAGTAGCCCCTCCTCCTAACCATAGCCTATGATTTTGAGGGAAACTGTAAGCAAAATGACCAATTGGTTAGCTGCCCTTCCCTAACCAACAGTATGCTAGTAGAAGACTTAGTCACTGTCAGCCGCAGCATGCCTCTCATAGGTAAAGAGGTCCCCCATCATTGATTTTGCTAGGCAGATTAACTGATCATTCGGCCAATGAGAGAGAGAGAGAGCACATCAGAGGATTAGCAACAATTGTGATTGCCACTGTGACTTGTAGTTTGCTTCTGTGACATTTATGATTAATCACTGTGGGACCAGGCATGTACAACTTCTTAAATGTGCCAAGATACCTGGAAGATAATGTAATCAGTCCTTCGTACACTGAGTACCATGGGTCTTCCACATGAGAAAGGAACTGCCCAGGTTATAGAATGTCTCTGGGTACTTGTGTGTACGCAGTAAGGTCTCCTCGGGCACTACAGCTGCACAAAACATGTTTTTTTAACCTTTAAAATAGAACAGAATGCCAGCAGAACTGGTGGAGGCAAGAACAGTAGATGACAGCTTTAAGCAAGCGTGGGATAGACATAGGGGAACGCTAGTAAATCGGCAGTGAGTAGGGAGGGTCACTGGAGACCAGTTAGGGTCTATGGAGACAGACTAGGCAGGGACTATCTGGACAGACTGCATGAGTCAAGTGGTCCTTTTCTGCTGACAAATCCTATGCTCTTGTGTTTCTCTGTTTCTAATGTCCACACCAATCTTTTGAGTCAAGCAACAAAGGAAAAGTGTTAACTTCCTCTACCAAATCACCAGCATCTCCATAGGGAGACCACACATGCATTCATACACAAGAAATCTTCACTTCAGGGGCACATACATAGGGCCTCTTGGCTGGGGCACCCACTTTACACATTACTTGTTCCCTTCACCAGAGGCATAACATAGATTGGGGCAGATATCAAACATAAACCTGTGGGCTCAGTGCAGTGCCACAGTGTTACAGCAGCCCACACTCCTTTGCTCTTGATGCAGTGGCTTCAGTGTTCTCTTTTCATTGGAGGCATGATATTATTTAATACAACATTTTAAACAGGCTCCCTATGCATCCTAGCAGTGTCAGCTCATAGTAGGGAAAACATTCTTGGACCTCCCTGGCCAACAGAAACATTACCTGACTGGTAGAGCTCAGCACGTATGTGTGACCCCTCCCACAACTGGAGAAACTTGATGCCAGCAGCTGGAGGTTTTCTCCTTGACTCCCCTCGCACTCAGTCTTATGACAGCCCCCAATGCCTAGCAGGGGGTGGCCTTTTGTCTGTGAGCATGCCTCCCCTCGACGACACTTGGGCAGAGGGGGTGGAGGGCAGGTAGGCAGGAGGTAGGAGGCTGGCCCATTAGGGGCGGTCACAGGTAAAGAGGTGTTCCCAGGGGATGGGGAAGGTGGAAGCCGAAGGGGTGGAACATCAACCTACGTGGGTGCTAGAGGTGTTTGCCCTCTTTGCCTTCCCTCTCGGATGAAGAAAGGATCTCTTGGCTGCACATCAGGGACACAACCAGCATCACAAGGTAAGGTCAGTCTTTTTTTTGGCCTGCCTGGTCCAGGAGGCCTGTCCTCCAGTAGAGGATGGTGAGTTGATTCCCCAAAGAAAGTTATTTTATTGTAGCCTGATGGAACTGGGGAGGGGTAGCAGTCACCCCGCTAAGACATCCTGCTACACCACTACTTGTAGAAAATGAGCAGTAGGGGGCTGCGTCATGGGGGGGGGCAGGTGCAAACACCATGTAGAAGCAGGGAATGTCTTGACTGACCTTGAAGCTGGTTGACTGCTGCCGAGACACCTCCGACAGGGAATTAATGGAAGAGGCCGCAGAATGCAGGTGCTGTCCACCTGTGGGGTTCTGGACTGGCGCCCAGTAAAAGACTCTGGTGGGGGCAGGCCTCCGCATGGCTTCTCATTGCCTTCTGGGAGTTTGTGAAAGGCTCTGACTCTGCATGTTTGAGGTAGCTGGCAGTAGACGGTGGGCGGCAGGCCACATACTTCAGGCATCACCCGTCGGAACACAAAAAGACCAAGCTACGCTATGCTCAGCACGGTGGTGCACGCCGCATCGCATGGTGACGACTCACCCCCTCGGGAGCCGGAGGGTGAACTGCAAAATAATTACCTCTGCAGGCCAGTGTCCTTCCTGCTGGCTGAAGGAGGCCTCAATATAGGATTCCGCGGCCGCATTCGGTGGCAGTTGTGGCAGCTACGGCAGGAGGCACTGACAGGGTGAGAGAGAGGTCCAGGAATGTGCATTTTTTGCTTCCAGCTATACAGGGAACTCCCGAATTTGACAGAATGCCACGAGGATGACTTGTTATGGGAAGAGATGGCGCCATCTTGGGAGTCTCGCTCTTCACATAGATCTCGCACAAGACCCCCCCCACCTCCCTCCTGTAAGATGGCGACCATAACATTGAAGGATGCCTTCAGTGGCACATCGCCTCTCACAAGATGGCAGCTGCAATGCTAGATGGCGGTGTTAAAAAGGGCACAGGGAAGCATCCCTTCAAAAAAAAAAATCTTATAAACTTCTTAAAGGAGTATTGCCTTGTTGCAATTTCTGAAGTTCAAGACATGATGGGGCTGCAATTCACCCCAGTACATAAGGGATTTCTGCAGCTGATTACAACTGCTTGAGGTGGGATAGGTCACTATGGACAACAAGGATTTGTTGCTTCTGGTCACCAATGTGCCTTTATCAAGCAAGAAAGCAGCGGCACTTGGGGGGGGAGAGAGAGACATTTTGCATGGTCAATTTAGATATAAAAAAAATATTATAAGTTAAATAAATAAAGAGCTGTTTAGGTGCTCACTCAGCCACAGCTGCTGCACTGTATATCAAGGCGGGCCTATGAGGAGAGGATGTTACTATGGTGTGGTGGAGTAATGCAGTGTCTCCATGCTGTGTCACAATTGCATGGCAAAGGTACAGGGTTCAAATCTTTCCCCTGACACTATGTATTCATTTCATAGATGTGCACTGTATGAATGGCTGAATAGAACGTGGGGACCCTAATTAAAAAATGAAAAAAAGACATTCTGGCTTGGAGGCTTAAAGGAGTAGTACACCCAGAATTTGCAAAAAAAAAACGTATGTTGTGCAGAATGTTTTGATTTGTGTATGAAGTCCTAGTGTGTCTTTCCCTCTGTCTGCTATTCGGAGTTTTTCCTAACTTAGCCTGCTAGCTTTATGGTAGTTTTATGACCCCCTGGAGATCTCCATCTGAGTCAGAATTATTGCTTTTCTTGTTCCTACAATGCATCCTGTCTTGTGTGACAGCGATGTAGCAGAGACCATAGATTCAGCTGCAAGCACTGCTTTAGAGTTAGTTCACAACAGCAGAGCTGTGTAACTTTTCTTATCTACTGTGCACAAATGGTTACATGTACAGTTTAACAAATACTTGAGAGCTGAGTGGGGTTTCTGTAAGAAAACTGCTGTTATATAACTCTAATCAGGTCTAGCTAGCAGGAGTCTTTTGGTTTTAAAACTTTTAGTTTAATCAAACTACACACAACCATAAAAAGCACAGAAATCACCCCAGATCATCAATACTATAATTAGTAAAGACTCTAGCTGTTTTCTTACAGAAACCCCCACTCAGCTCTCAAGTATTTGCTAAACTGTAAATGTAGGTACCAGCATTCTATAAGGTAGAACTGGCAGTTAGTGCTGATTTTGCTCTGTGACATGATTTTCAATTTTTATTTTACAAATGTGAAGTATTTTTCAATAACGTATTTGTTTCTTATTAAAGATAAATGTGTGTATGTGTGAGTTATTTAATTAGATTGCCATGCAAGTTTAAAATCAAAACACTTACTCCTGCGAGCTGGACCTGACACACACAGAAAACAAAAATACTGAATTAGAGCTATTTAGTAGCTGTTTTCTTGCAGAAAACCTACTCAGCTCTCAAGTATCTGCTAAACTGTACATGTAGCCATTTGTGCACACTGGATAAGAAACATTACACAGCTCTGCTGTTGTGAACTAATTCTAAAGCAGTTCTTGCTGCTGAATCTATGGTCTCAGCTACATCACTGTCACATGAGACAGGGACCTGGATATTCAAAAGGGTTGTGTATAGTGCAACAGGGATGCACCATGCGAACAGACCAATGTGCCCTGGCGTGATATTCAAAGGGGCAAGTTGCAATGCACAACTCCCAATGCACCGGGGCTCATTGGTAATGTATATGGCGCAAGTGTGGGGGGTGTGCCCATGCATATGCGGCACATCCCGATATTCAGCCCGGGATGTGCGGCGCATATGTTGGCACAACCCACCTTGCGCCACTGAGGAAGCACAAAGATGTGCCTGGGAAACCAGGAACAAGTCAGACCCACCCACAGGTGAACTACCATTTGCCGGGTGCTATCTGACAGCCGCCACCATGGTGGCCACCCACCCACACAGAACACTGTCCACAAGCCTCCTGCCCTGGAAACGTTGTGCCCCCCACCCCATCGCCCAATCGTGGGCAACTGTAATATTAAAATCCCTGGTGGTCCAGTGGAAACCCCCCCATCACCCAATCACAGGCAAATGCAATGATAAATCCATGGAGGTCCAGTGGATACCCCTCCCCATCGCCCGATCGCAGGCATATGTAATAATGATCCCTGGTGGTCCAAGGGAAAGCCCTCCAGTGCCTGATTGCAGGCATAAGTAAATATTATCCCTGGTGGTCCAGTGGAAGGTCCCCCATCGCCCGATCATGGGCATATGTAGAATTAAATTACCTGGTGGTCCAATGGTACCCCCTCACCACCCACTGATGTCCCCCACCACCCAGCACCCCATCATTGGCGAGTGGCAACACCCCACCCGCATGCTGTCCGGCCGCCCGTCAAATGACAGTGTACAGTATGGTCCTATGCCTACTGGACCACTGCATGGACCAATGGGCATGCAGACCATACTGTACTTACTACACGGGCCCGATAGTGAATGAACATGTTCATTCACAAATATCGAACCTGTAGTAATGGTATGGCCTTGGTTCATGCAGTGGTCCAATAGGCATACAGACCATAATGTACGCTGTCATTCAGCAGGCGGCCAGATGGCATGCGGTTGGGGTGCTGCCACCCGCTGATGACAGGAGGTGCTGGGTGGTGGAGGACCTCAGTGGGCAGGTGGGAAGGGGGGTACCACTGGACCACCAGGTAATTTAATTTTACATATGCCTGGGGTCGGGCGATGGGGGACCTTCCACTGCACCACCAGGGATGATTATTACACATGTCCACAATCAGGCACTGGAGGGCTTTCCCTTGGACCACCAGGGATTATTATTGCTTATGCCCATGATCGGGCAATGAGGGGTATCCAATGGACCACCAGGGACTTTACTATTTCATATGCCCGCGATAGGGCAATGGGGAGCTTTCCACTGGACCACCAGGGAATTTAGCATGCCTTATGCCCATGACTGGGTGTATAGGAGTGGGGGAACTGACATGGGACCACAGAGCATCAGTCCCCGACGGCTGCAGCGTGGCAGGGTGCCAGGCTCAAGTCACCAGGGATCGGCGCACTGCATGTAAATGGGGCCATAATCACATGCAAATGGCCCCACTTGTGCCTTGCATGCATAATGGCCTCATTTGCATGCCCAGTGCTGCATATCACGGTTGATGTGCCTAGCACAACTTCCCCCTGCTCTCATTCTTCCACTTGCGCTGGCGCAGTGCCACTGCACTGTGCACAGTGCGTGAGCCATCAGTGCCATATTCAACGGTGGCACAGCACCATTGAATATCACCTGGTCCATGCCCTGGCACAGCCCAGTTGCGCTGTGCCTGGGCTTGCACCCCTGACCAGCGTAGTTTGAATATCCACCCCTGGATATATTGTAGGTACAAGAAAAACAATAAATCTGTCTCAGGTGGTGATCCCCTGGGGTCATAAAACTACCATAAAGCTAGCAGGCTAAGTTAGGAAAAACTCCTAATAGCAGACAGAGGGAAGGACGCACTAGGACTTCACTTACAAATCAAAACATTCTGCATAACATATGTTTTTTGCAAATTCTGGGTGTACTACTCCTTTAAGGTATTATGAGACCTGAGAAAAAAAAAGTTTAAATATGTTAAAAAAACATACAGAGGCAACAGCTTTGGGTGAGCGCGTTTGGAAGTAATTTGATATTAATACATTCTTGGTTTGACAGGATCTCAGGTCAAGGTGCAATGGAAGTGGTACTATAGCCAGAGAGAGTCAAGTCTTGGTGTGTATTTCGTGGTCTGTTTTTCAACTCGAGACAGGATGGAAGGTGCAGGAAAAATGGATGAAAGTACCTTAGAGGACCAGCTGACAGACCTGGTGTGACGTAAGGTCAGGGCATGGTGGGATGCCTTGTTTCAGGTCATAGATGGCAAGGACCAACAGCAGCAGCATCAGAAGAGCCAGGGCCGTCAAGCTGGCAGCAGCTGGTTCCAGAGGACAAAGCGGTAACCATGCCACCAAAACCTGAGCAAGTCCAACTGCTCAAGAAAGCTAAGACACAACAACCAGCAGGTAACAGAAGGAATATGCTATTGCTGAAGCTTATTTCCTGTATTCTGAATAAACATCACACAGAGATCGTGTGTTGAACCTGAAGTTCGGTGTCTGGTCTATCTGTTATCCCACAACCGCTCCACAGACTTGGTGTTAGAAGTGGGATAACTTACTGGAAGCAGCTGGACTGGCCAAAGAGGGATGTTTTCTGGTGGATATTGCCCAGATATCCCAGGTGGACCAATGCACCAGGAGTTGCCAGAGGAGAACCCAGAGAAGAAAGTCCGTGGAGTTCTGACTGAAAACATGGCTGACAGATGGAAAGAAGCTGCTGCCTGGACTGGACCTGGGAGCTCAGAGGAAGGCCAAGCCTGAAGATGACAAAGAGATGCAGGTCGAGGCAGTCTGGAGGTGTGAAAGACAACACCCAGGAGGTGGAGATCCTGATGAGGATGATCCACTGGATGAGTGGGCAATGGCTGCAGGCAGACTGACTATGAAGAGAGGTGGAACACTGGTGCCAGGTGCTCGAGAGGTTCCTGCCAAAGAGTTTGGATAAAGAGTCGGAGGAGGTTTTTTTGTGGACTCAGTTTGAGGAGGACCCTTTGACTGAGCAGGATATTCTTTTGTTTCCTGTGTTCCCAGGATGTTACCTGCTGGAGGTCAGAGATGCAAGTATGAAACTTGAACGTGAAACCCCAGGTAAGACTGTGCCTAATGATATTGTGCTTGGGTTGAAGACTCAAAGCAAGCAAGAAGAAGCCTATGTGGCTGAAGGGACTTTTTCTTGTATTGATGCAGCTAAATCTATTAACAGTATTGACTGGGGTATAGTGCAGGCTAAAGATGCTAATATTGCCAGAATGTTATAATATGTTAAGATCAAGGAGGTGGTATATGTGTTTTATTTTTTTGATGAAAAACCTACAAAGGAGGAGGTGGGTGAAAAATGGATTGGAACCTGTGCTGGGGTAACACCAAAAGAGTGTCTACCCTCAGGTTTCTCTATCTGCAACAAGTAAAATGAATCAAGAGTCATAGTGGGTTTATGTAGAGGGGCTGAACCTAGGATTGGGCCCCTGCTTAAAACTGACATGTCTGGTGGGGTTGGAGCAGGTAATTACTCACCCCAGAGAAATTATTTCTATGGTACTGGACTTTAAAGCCATCCAGATTTTTTGGTTAAGAAATATGATATACTTTCCCTAAAAGGAGATAGTTCAGGAAAGGTACTGTTAGTCTCTGTTGAGAAATGTGTTAATGCCTCAGGGTTAAAAATAATGATATCCACTATGTTTATGATAGAATGTTTATCGTTAATAGGGACCCTGAGACAGAGCTTCTGAAGATGGATGGGTGGAAGCTCCATCCCTTCCTGGAACAGGAAGGTGGTAAGCAGTCTGCAATAGCTGCTTCTCTCTTAAGGTGGGGGATATGTGACAGGGAGCTCCTGCTACTCTTGAGGACCGACCTTTTCTTAAATCTGTTGCAACAGTTCTTCTGTTTCTAAGCCTAATCTGTCCTTTACTATTTCTAGTCCATAAGGTTGGCCACCTATGGGCACCCCTTCCCTTTCTTGACTATGCTACAGTATCCTCTTTCATTTTCCTTTTCTCTCTAAGGTCCCCATACAGGGAGGTTATTGTGGTGACCTCCAAGCGTATGTAAAACAGGTTGTGTTTATCATTGTTGGATTTAATATGTAATAGCACTATGTCATAAAATACCTTGATGTATATACCTTATGTTTATGACACCTGTAAATGTTGAAAATACCATGGCACTAGGTGTTTTTGTAAAAGGTAAAAAGTACTTGGTGACTGTATATTATAGAAATTAAGTTAGTTGTGCTATTTAAAATATGCATAAATTGCTGTAAACTGAGACAATCTGAAATGTCATGTTGATTTTCATATATCCCCATGATGCTTTGCATTATGGAAGTATGTATGATGTTGTATTTCTTTGAAACTTGACTTGTTGCCAGTGCCCTTTGGGGTAACACTTTTTTCGGTGATTATGCATTGAGATTCTTTGCCTATAGCTTGTTTTGTTTTATTTTTCTTTTTGAGCCCCCACTACCAAAGCAAACAGGGCCCACATAGGGATGAAGAGTTTTCACTGAAAAGTGGTTAGATCAGAGATCAGTGTTAGTGGGTGCTGGCTAAGTGCAGGGAAAGGACATTCATAATCTGTTGCTACAAACTGATGTACTGAAGAAGGAATATGCTATTGCTGAAGCTTATTTTCTGTATTTTGAATAAACATCACACAGAGATTGTGTGTTGAACCTGAAGTTCGGTGTCTGGTCCATCTGTTATCCCACAACCCCTCCACAGCACAAATGCCCCAACACCCATAAGGGTAAACCATCTTAAAGAAAGATTAAGGCACTACCCAGATGCAGCGGCCACACATTACCTGGTAGAGGGATTCAGAGCAGGATTCCAGATACCATATGAGGGTCCCCACCAAATGTCTGTGGTGGAGAACCTGAAATCAGTCAGGGAGTGACCAGAGGTGTTCGGGCAAAATTAAAAAAGAAAATGGCAGCAGGTAGGGTGAGCGGTCCATTCAAGGCACTGCCTAGCAAGACATTCAGGGTGTCTCCAATTGGTCTGGTACTAAATAAAACTGCTGGAGACTTCAGGATGATTAACCATCTATCCTACCCAGAGGGAGAGTCGGTGAACCATTTCATAGACCCAGCACATACAGCAGTGTTGTATGTGCATTTTGACGATGCAGTTGAGATGATTCAGGCTGCTGGGCAAGGGGCCCTATTGGATAAAGCAGACATTGAATCAGCCTTCCGACTCCTACTGGTACAACTGGATGGCAGAGACCTGCTGGGAATGAAGTTTGAGGGGCAATACTTCAGGGACAACTGCATGCCAATGGGCTGCACGGTGGCATTTGCGGTGTTTGAACAATTCAGCAAGGCACTGCAGTGGGCTACAGGGCAGCAAGTGGGAAGATAAGAGATCATTCACTATTTGGATGACTTTTTGTTCGTGGGTCAGGTTGGCACCAACAATTGTACTCAGCTCATGGTCGTTTTCTAGGAGGTGTGTCTGGATCTAGGTGTGCCATTAGCCCATGAGAAAACAGAGGGCCCCACTACCACCCTTTCCTTCCTGGACATTAAGATTGACACGGTAGCTATGGAATGTAGGCTTCCCCAACAGAAGTTGGAGGCATTAAGGGTACTTTTAAAAAAAGGGTAGGGGCAAAAAAGATGACACACTGGGAGCTACAACTACTGGTGGGCCACCTGAATTTTGCATGCAAGATCATGTCGATGGGCAGGGCTTTTATGCGGCATCTAGCCCAGGAGGGTGCGGGCTGCTCCAAACCCTATCATAGAATTTATGTTATGGAATCTATGAGGGAGAATCTGGGGGTTTGGTGAGCCTTCTTTGGTTGTTTGAACGGCAAGGTATTCTGGCAGACCCCATCGACCAGCCAGGAACTTGAGCTCTTCACTGATGCTTTTGGCAGCCTGGGATTCAGGGCTTCCAAGGGCAATGGTGTGTGAGTCACTAGCCTGACTCATGACATGTGGGAGGGCTGCTGAGACAGGTGACACTACTGGAATTTTTCCCGATAGTGGTTGCGTTGCTGATTTGTGGTGATCAGTTCAGGGATAGGGCTATCCTATTCAGGTCAGATAACATGGGTGTAGTGTATACCATTAATCAGCAGCTAAGAGGAAAAGGGTCCATGGGGGAACTCATGAGGCTTTTCATATTGAGATATCTACTGTTGAACATTAGCTTCACGGCACAGCACATGCCCAGCGGTGGACAATGGAATTGCAAGTACTCTTTCCGCAAAGGTTTCGGCAGCTGGTACTAACAGCAGAGAGAGCCCCCATGGAAGTTCCACCATACCTGTAGGACCTGGTAACTGATCAGAAGTTCCTTAGCACCAAGTACCCAGGTGTCTCATCATAGAGGAGACATAGCTTTCTGAGCATGCATCAAAGCAAAGGTGGGACAACACTTGGCCTATCCTAGTGGATCACTTGTGTGCATACCTACTCCATAAGATGCTGAATGGCAGCTCATGTGCCGTAATTGGGCAACACTTAGCAGGGATTGCCTGGTTCTCTAAAGTGATGGGGTATGTGGATCACACTGGGGCCTTCCCCTTGTGAAAATTACTAGAGGGATGGGCCCAGGGGCTCCAAGGGGGCCAAATGGTAGGTGCCCCCCTCAGCCCAGACCTTTTGAGTCGGGTCTGCAAGATGCTTGCCGAGGTGTGCTCCACTATATCTGAAGTCCGCCTGTTTAGGGCGGCTTATGTGGTCACTTTTTGCAGCACCTTCAGTGTTTCCGAGATAGTGCAGTCAAGCAAGGCAACAGACTTACCAGTGGAATTGACAGACGAATGTCACACTTGCAAATGTTGGCGTGTTTATCCAGCTATGGAAGAGCAAGATGGATAATATAGCCAAGGTTGCTGGTGCTGCCTCAGGCCACCGGGTGCAATGAGATATACAGGTTATGGTATCCGACTACATGTCACAGAGAACTGAGTGCTGGGTAGCACTTTTTTCGCCATGACAATGGGTCATTAGTTACGGTCTTTCAGTTCAGGTGGGTGCTGACCAAGAGCACTGAAAGACTGGAGGTAGATGTGAGTGCGTACAACACTCACTCATTTAGGATTGGGGCCACATCTCATGCCCGGGCAGCGGGATTCGCGGACAAACAAATTCAGGCCTTGGGGAGATGGCGGTTGCAGATCTTTGAAAGTTATGTAAGACCACATGTGCATTAACTCCTTTTCTTGTCTTGACAGGTCATAGTTGACAGAGGAAGCAGATTTCGGTATGTGGGCACTCCTATATGCATTGGGAAGCCTTACGCGTGGGTAAGAGCCATTGCAGAAGAAATCTGAACCTGGATCCATGAACCTTCGAGGTGCTAGGTTGGGCTGCAGGGACATGTGTTGGCGCAGTTTTCTCCCAGGGGTTAAGGATGAAGCTCAACAGAGGGGCTCACCACAGACGCTGATTATTCACTTGAGGGTAATGATATAGGCACCCTATCATCCATTGACCTACTCAGACAAATGAAAGAGGACTTGATGTATCTGAGGGGCATGTGGCCTGAGGTGCAAATAATATGGTCAGATTCCAAAGAAGAATGTTCAAAGAAGGTTCCAAAGAAGCCACTGGCACCAGGTGCACAACCTCAAGGCCCTGTAAAAAGTGAGATGACAGCATAATGCTGCCATGAGGGCATTTATGGGTAGCATATGTGGTACTTCAATTAGACATGACAATATTAGAGCAAAAATACAGAACTTTACACTACAGATGAAGTACACTTGTCAAGTACAGGTCTAGACAAATATTCAGAGAACCTATGCAGAGCACTGGAGAGAATACTAGAATAACATGCTTGTGGGGGGTGGTGAGCCAGGGAGAGCTCGCCTTGTGGTGGTTAGGTGGTATTGGTTGGTTGATGCAGGGGGGTAATGGGGGAACTTGGTCTTTTGCAGAACAGATCACCCAGAGGCTGACGGGAGTGCTGGGCCATCTGGCCGGGGCTCACCACTTTAAGATTACGGTGGCAGCCAGGCAGTAGCCTCCTTGGGCAAGAGCCTGAGGTGACAGGGCATCCCCGAATGGGGGAGGGCATCTCAATAGCTGGTCATGAGCCACTCCTCATGCCCCAATGCTGTGTCCCTTACATGGGCTTGCAATGTTTTAATAGCTTCCTTCAGAAGGGAAGACTGGTGATTGACAATAATAATATAGGCCAGCCAAGACCACCTGGTGGTGCATGTTCTTCATGTATTCATGATTGATTGATAGACACATGGGATAGGGTTTGATTTTAACATTGTTTTACTAGCCCCAAACCTAATGCAAACTGGCCAGGGCTAGTGCAGTTAACCCTCTACTTGTCTGTCTTGACTTGTGCTGGTTTTCCACAGCTGTTAATGAAGTTAAAAATGTCCCTGCTTTAGCAGGCTCTAGTCCTCATGCCAGTCTTTCTGTGTTCCAGATGGCCTGATGTGATTAACACCTCATTAACAGCTGTAACCATCTGGCAGTTCAAGAGGGGGATCCCACAAAAGACTCAATGTGAGTTATTATCACTCCACTGTTAGAACTTTCAGCTAGTGTCCAGAGTGTGATTAAGGGTAGAAGCTGTTAAAGGAAAAACTACACCCTCATATCTTCTAAATGTTATTTGTTTCCATGTCAATCGACAGACATCTCTTTTCATGTAGCTGTTAAGGACGTATGCAACTGCTACAGTCTGTTTTCATAGTTCATACTAGGCCCTGTTACTGTCCTGGGAGGCTCCATTTCATGGTTGTTGAAATCTCATTGTCCCTGAGAGCTGCATTAGTATATGAGAACATGATGCATAATCAACCTTTAAACTCCCCAGTATACCTGTCTGCTTAGTTAGTCTTCAAAGAAACAAACTGCAAGACGGTGTGAAATACCACATTTACCTTCAGTTGTAATGCAGTTTTTTCCCTTTAAACTCCATTCAGTTTATGGGTCTTCAGAGAGATTTTGCAGGGTGTTTATTCATTCAGCATAGAGATACATGATATAAATGGTTGCTCTGACATCATGTTCCCATAAGCTAATGCAGTTTTCAGGGACAATGAGATTTCAACAACCATGAAATGGAGACCCCCAGGGCAGTCACAGGGGGATACCATGAACAGTGAAAACAAACTAAAGCTAACACATATAGCTTATAACAGCTGCAGGAAAGTAGTTGTCTGTTGACATGGAAAGAAATAAAATTTAAATGATATGAGGGTGTAGTTTTCATTTAAGTCACCAGCTTCCAGTTTTCTGACTGTGTTTTTATCTGACAATTTGTCCCACATTATTAAGACCAGTGCCCCTCATTTCTCTACATTTTGAGTGTCGGTATGCAACATTTCAGTGAAATAATGCTAAGAGGCATACAGGGTCTGCTCTCCAGGTGTTGGTTTTAGCCCAGCTGTCCTAGCTGTTCCCTCTCCCTTCCAAATCCCTCAGCTCTGTACTTTCACTGGCTAGCACCACAGAACATACTCTGAAATGACTATCCATAGACTCATTACTGCCAAGTGCAGGGGTCCCCAGCTTTTCTAAATGGACCATGCCAGCCAACACCATCCCTACAGTCCCATCCTTATCCTACCAAGCATGTTCTTTCATCTGAAAAACAAAGCTTTGGAGCATGTATGGTACAAAATACATTAATAAGACACAATCTGAAGGGTTAAAATGAGCATTCCTGGGGTGCATAGATCACCCTATATAGAAACAGGGGTAGTATAGTATCATGTCTGTGGACTGTTTACCCTGGCCTGATGAAAGGAGAATGTTTAAAAAACAATCTGCTATTGCTGGGGCATAGCATGTTAAAATCAATACTTTTAAAAATATAAATGTCATAAAGTTTTCAGTTTCCCTAGCCCCTTACATTTGTGTAGCCCCCTCCGCAAAGAAATCCTAGGTGTGCTTCTGGCTCACTTGACACTGTATGAAAACTTCCAAAAGTGTCGGGCTCCAGTCAATCACAGGGTGTGTGCAGAGAGTGTCTTTCTCTACCTGACTCTGTTCATTGCCCTGTGGGTGGTGGTGAGAGTGTGGTGAGGTGCATGAGATGCCAGCTATTATGCGTTCAGAGCTAGGTCTGCTTGACTCAGTATTTGCTGCTATGTTATTCTCTGGTTTGGGGGGTGCGGAAAGAAGAGGAAAGAAGGCCATGGTACAAAACAGTGGAGGGAGTGCACACTGTGTGTGATGGCATTGTAGTCTTTTTTTTCTGCTGTGGCTAGAAGCAATGTGGTAGCAGGATAAATGTGCAATAATCAGGGTATTTTCTTGGCTTGCATTTTTTCCTGTATAAGTGATCAAAATTTACCATTACAGTTGTGGGATAGTGCAACCATCTGCGGGCTAGTGCAATTTTGAATCAACTTGTCTTGCTGGCTTGTGCAAAGAAAAGTTAAGGCTGACCCCTGCACATGGCTATGGCCATTTCTCTCCAATGCTTATGAGGGAACAGGAACATTGTTTAACCAGGAGTAGCACACCAAGCCGAAGCTTGTTTCCAGATGCAACTTGGGAGCACAAGGAAGTTAAGTGTCTTGCTCAGGATCACACAGTATGCTCCCAGGCAGCTGTGAGATTCAAACCCAGGTCTCCAGATCTGCTGCTCAGAGCCTTAACCCACTGCATTATATTGCCTCCTCCTCAATGCTTGGTGTGCGTCTCAGTTTGTTCAGGTGGAATGGAGGGGAGGAACTTTGCCCTACAAGACAATAACAGAGCCCCCAATGCCTAGCAGGGGATGGCCTTTTCTCTGTGGGCTCCCCCCCTTCAATGACACCTGGGCAGGGGTGGAGTGGGGGCAGGTAGGCAGGAGGTAGGAGGCCAGCTCATTAGGGGTGGTCACAGGTAGAAAGATGTTCCCAGGGGAGGGGAAAGGTGGAAGCCGAAGGGGAGGAGCATCAACTTGCTTAAGGTGGGTGCTAGAGGGGTTTTCCCTCTTTGCCTCCCCTCTTGGACGAAGCCCAACCCTGACCCACCCTCATAAAAGCAGGGAATAACACAGGCAAGCAGGGGCTCACTGATCATGATCACACTAGAGGTCAAGAAGGAAATGTTCCCATTTTTTCCCATAGGGTTTTCCAGGTTTTTCACCTTCTCCAGTGAGAGCAGGTTAGAATAATTAGGTAGGTTAGGACATCACAGTCGTGCATGTAAGCCATGGTAGTCCTGGGTAGGAAGATTGGATATGTTGTGTATTGGTTGGTTGATGCAGGGGTGTAATGGGGGATCTTGGTCTTTTGCAGAACAGATCACTCGAAGGCTGACAGGAGGGCTGGGCCGTCTGGCTGGGGCTCAACACCTTAAGATTACGGTGGCAGCCAGGTGGTAGCCTCCTTGCATGAGAGCCTGTGATGACAAGGCATCCCCAAACACAGAGGGAAGGGGGGACGTGTCAGTAGCCAGTCATGAGCCACTCCTCATGTCTCGGAGGCTGTGTACCTTACGTGGGCTTGCAATGTTTTAATAACTTCCTTCAGAAGAGAAGACTGGTGTTTGACAATAATAATATAGGCCAACCAAGACCACCTGGCAGCACACGTTCTTCATGTATTCATGCTTGATTAATAAACACATGGCTGTGACCATTTCTCTCCAATACTTGTTGTGTGTCTCAGTTTGTTCGGGTGGAATGGAGGGGTGGGGAACTGTGCCCTATAAGACAATATTACTATAGGACAGCCCCTCTATCTCCCATGGAATCTGGAGCAGATATACAAGGGCCTTGAGCAGCTTCCTTGAGGGAAGCTCCACCTCTCCAGTCTCTTCATGGATTAGTGGGACCATAAGGGCCCCTTCCATCTCTCTGCTGTCTTCCTCAAATCTGGCCTACTCTCCGTAGGGAAGCAGCACCCAACCCCTCTGCCCTGAAGGTCAGGGAGTGTCCCAAGGCTCATATGAACTGCCTTTCTGAACACTTTCTCTAGACTGACTCCTTCAGAACAAACTCTAAGACTGAATGTGTGCTTTATGTCTTGCTCTTTAATAGGCAGGGGGACAGACAGTACCTATACAAATTAACTCTTATTAGCCTACACACAGACACATAGCCTACTAATCAAGCACCTAAGCAATCTGACTGGAGACCTGCTGGAGCCTGGACTCATCCAGACTCAAATTCTGTTATGTAATCTGTGATCGTCAGAGCACCCCAGCAGTCCCCAGTGGGCCTTTCTGTCTCTCTCAGGCCTATGCTACTGGGACCAGCATCGCTGCCATCAAGATCCCTTCTTTAGCAAAGAGCACAGACCCAGGTGTTCTGATAACCCTTTTCTGTTACCCTCTACCCTTTAGACTCCCTGTAGTGAGGGTGTTGCTCTGGATAGGACACACTTTATTCTCTTGTAGACCTTTTACAATGTGTTCCTTTTTCCAGGTACCTCTCCCTGAGAGATGCAGTCACAAACAAGTTACTCCAGTCTTTGGAAAAACAAATAATTTATTACTAAACACTGGTTGTCCAAATACAGCAGTAATATTCAGGCATACAGTATACACTATTTATACATTGTCAAACAGTCCACATACAGAATTACAAAAGAAAGCCTACACTCTTGTGTAGGTAAATGCTTCTATCTTCCCTACCAGTTACAGAGTCTTCTTACCACATGATCTCCACTAGCACACAAGGTCTGTGTCCCTCCTGGGACAGGCTCACACTGAATCCCCAGAGAGAGAGGCAACGGTGTGCTGGAGAATTTATGCCCTCTGTCTTTTTCTCTCTTTTTTTTCCTCTCCCTTTCCCTCTCTTTCTCAGTGCCTTGCTTGAACAAGGCTGTGAAATAATTTGCCTGTACCTGTTCCTGTACCCAGATCTATCCTATTGGCTAAATATGAGTCAGCCCTGGAATTTGGGTGATGCTTACCTTGTAATATTATCTGTCAACCTGGATCTCAGCAAGCAACTTCCTCTAAAAGATTATTTGGCATATGAAAAGACTTTGGCAGGCTAGGCTAGAGGTAATGCCTCTGACCCATTCATCATTAACAACTCCACCCCTTTTCAGGGAGCCCTCCACAGTGAAGGTTTTAGCACCTGTTAAGATTCTGCTGGGCTGCTAAAATCTCCTAAATATGCCAGTTTCTAGTCACAGTTGAGTAATGCATCCTGGCTATCACACTTATACAAAGAGTAACTAGCAGTTAAAAATAATTCTGACTCCAACCAAAAAATAGTTTGATCATCACGTATTCTTCAGTAATGTTGACTTTCTGTTGTGGAGAGCTGGTGGAAAAGCTGGTGTGAGCAGTGCAAGTATGATGTGCTAAATTGCATGTGTGCAGTCAGTGTCGTTTCGTGTGTGTGTGTGTGTGTGTGTGTGTGTGTGTGTGTGTGTGACATCAGACATTGTGCAGCATCTTGCAAACATATATTGCTGACAGTGTTTATGGTATAAAGAACAGCGAGCAGAATGATGTATATTTTATTCTCACCATCATCATCATCAGTGGACTAAGTGATACGGTACTTTTTCAGAGGTGTCTGGCCGGAGTGCACCTTAGTCACATACTGCACACATAACTTTTAGGAGAGCATGTGTTTTTTGAGCTATGATCTCCGCAAAGTCATGTGTGCACTGTGAGTAACTGAGGTATACAGTGACCCGATACCTCTGAAAAAATATCATATCACTTACTCTGCTGGTGCTGATGGTACCAATAAATATACATCATGGGTGGGATATTCAGAAAGATTACGCATGGTGCAACACAGTTGCGCCATGCACAACCCACTGATGCACCCCGCTGCGATATTCAAAGGGGGATTGAGCCTGGCACAAATCCCGATGCCCGAGTGCATCAGTAATGGCGCGGGCGCAGGTGAGTGCCCAGCCACCCGCACATCCCGATATTCAGCCCGGGATGTGCTGAGCCCATGCATGCACAACCCCTACTTGCGCTGCACACAGGTGAGCCAAAAAAAAAAGGAGCAACAGCTGGCTACCCACAGGTGAGCTGCCATATTGCAGGGCACAATGTGGCAGCTGCCACCTGTGGGTGGCCACCCGAGCTCCGGCTGCACCTTCATGGTGGCGCCCCCCCATGCCCGATCACAGGCATACGTAGAATAATAATAGTCCCATATCCCTGGTGGTCCAGTGGACCGCTCACAGCCCGATCGTGGGCATATGTAGAAAACAGTAACAGTCCCATATCCCTTGTGGTCCAGTGGACGCTTCGCCTTCGATCGCGGGCATATGTAGAAAACGTTAACAATCCTATATCCCTGGTGGTCGGTGAACCGCTCGCAGCCCAATCGTGGGCATATGTAGAAAACATTAACAGTCATATATCCCTGGTGGTCCAGTGGACCACTCACAGCCCGATCGCGGGCGTCAGTAAAAAATAATGCCACACCAGTCCAACCTGGTGGTCTAGTGGTACCCTCCTCCCCACCTGCCCACTGAGCCCCACCACCCCACTCCCCCCTCGGTCAGCGGTGGGCGGCAGCTCCCCACCAGCTTGCCGCCCTGCCGCCCGCTGACTGACTCCGTATGGTAGGGCTGTACGCCCATTGGTCCAGGCGTGAGCCAATGGGTGTGCTACCTACCGTACTACAGTCAGATATGTGAATGGATCCATTCACATAGCTGGACTGCATAACTGTTCTGGGCTGCACACCATTTGGCTCACGCTGTGAATCAATGGAAGTGCAACTACATATGGGTCAGTCGGGCGGGCGGTGGGGTGGCAGCGGTGAGGGCTGCCACCCGCCGTGACCGGGGAGCGGGCGGGTGGAGCTCAGTGGGCGGGTGGGAGGGTGCTGCTGACCACCAGGGTTAGATTGGTGTGGCATTATATTTACTGATGCCCGTGATCGGCTGTAGTGAGTCCACTGACCACCAGGGATATGGGACTTTAATATCTACTACATATGCTCGCAATTAAACGTGGTATGTTGCCGCTTGTGCAGAGTGTGTCGGTCCCTGACAGCTGCAGCCTGGCAGGGCGCCAGGCATAAGTCGCTGGGGAGCGGTGCACCTGCATGCAAATGGGGCCATAATGACATGCAGATGGCTCCATTTGTGCCTTGCATACATTATGGCCCCATTTGCATGTGCAATTTTGAATATCGTGGTGGTTGCACCTATAGCAACAGCACTTGCGCTGGCGCATCCCCCTGCTCCACTCTGGCTACTTGCGCTGGCACAGTACCACTGTGTCATGCGCACTGCGGGTGGCCAAGGTGCGATATTCAACGATGCTGTGCCATGGCGCAGCTCCGTTGAATATCACCCTGTCAACGCCCCTGCGCATCCAAGTTGCGCTGCGCCTAGACTTGCGCCACAGTCTGGCACAGTCTGAATATCCCGCCCCATGTATTCTTTGTTATCTTTATTCTTGATAATGCAACAAGTCTTACCATATACATGTTTGCATGAAGCTGACAGGGCCCACAGCTCAGCACCGTGGACACAGGGGACACAGGGGGGAGGGAGGTGTGCACTAGTCCGTTCACAAAAGAAAGGGTCCTACAAGAGCTCGATAAGCTCAGGGTGGACAAGGCAATGGGACCTGATGGCATACATCCCAGGGTACTAAAGGAGCTAAGGGTGGAACTAGCAGAGCCATTATCAGAAATGTTTAGTGAGTCTCTGAGCACAGGAGAGGTCCCAGAAGACTGGAGAAGGGCTCATGTGATCCCACTCCACAAGAGTGGTAGCAGGGAGGAGGCAGGGCACTACAGACCAGTCAGTCTTACCTTAGTAATGGGCAAGATTATGGAGACACTCCTTAAGGAAGGATAGTGCAACACCTGGAATCCATAGGAGCACAGGATCCAAGACAGCATGGGTTTACAAAAGGAAGGTCCTGTCAAACTAATCTCAGTTTTCTTTGATTGGGTAACCACAGTGGTGGACCAAAGGGGAGCAGTTGATGTTGCTTACCTTGACTTCAGCAAAGCTTTCAATACTGTTCCACATAGAAGATTAATTAATAAGCTGGGTAAGCTCGGGGTGGGTCAGAAGTTGGTGAACTGGGTGGCAAACTGGTTGTCGGACAGAAAATATAGAGTGGTGGTAAACGGTATACAGTCGGAAGAGATGCAGGTCTCAAGTGGGGTACCGCAGGGATCAGTCCTGGGGCCAGTCTCTTCAATATCTTCATCAGTGACATTGCAGATGGACTGGAGGGTAAGGTTTGTCTATTTGCAGATGACACCAAGATCTGCAACAGAGTAGATGATCCAGATGGGGTGGGCAGAATGAGAAGAGATCTGGATAAACTAACAAAATGGTCGGAAGAGTGGCAACTGGGGTTTAATGCAAAGAAGTGTAAGATCATACACATAGGGAAGAGAAACCCTGAAGCCACAAACTGAGGCAGTCCAGAGAAGGGCAATCAAAATGGTGCAGGGACTGAATCAGAAAACATATGAGGACAGATTAAGTGAACCTCCTCACATTACCCCTTAATCGGCCTCCCTCTAATCTCATGCTGTGTCCTCTTGTCCTGCTATTTTTCTTATATTGAAACATGTTAGACTCTTTCACCTTGTTAATTCCCTTAAGGTGTTTGAATGTTTCGATCATATCTCCGCTCTCCCTCCTTTGCTCTAGGGTATACATGTTGAGCTCCGTTAATCTGCCCTCATATGTTTTCTGATGCAGTCCTTGCACCATTTTGGTTGCCCTTCTCTGGACTGTTTGGTTAATGTCCTTCTGAAGGTGCAGCCTCCAGTACTGCACACAGTACTCCAGATGGGGCCTAACCAGTGTCTTGTAAAGAGGAATTATTACCTCCCTCTTCTGACTTGTGATACCCCTACTAATACACCCCAACATCCCCCTAGCCTTACCTACTGCTTTAGTGGTCTGCTTAGATGATTTCAGGTCATCGGTGATGGTGATGCCCAAATCTTTTTCTTCCCTTGTGACTGCCAGTAACTCCCCTCCCAGCCTATAGGTGGCTTCAGGGTTTCTCTTCCCTATGTGCATGATCTTGCACTTCTTTGCATTAAACCCCAGTTGTCACTCTTTCAACCATTTTACTAGTTTATCCAGATCTCTTCTCATTCTGCCCACCCCATCTGGATCATCTACTCTGTTGCAGATCTTGATGGCATCTGCAAACAGACAAACCTTACCCTCCAGTCCACCTGCAATGTTACTGATGAAGATATTGAAGAGGACTGGCCCCAGGACTGATCCCTGAGGTACCCCACTTGTGACTTACATCTCTTCTGACTGTATACCATTTACCACCACTCTCTGTTTTCTGCCAGCCAACCAGTTTGCCACCCACTTGACCAACTTCTGACCCACCCCAAACCTACCCAGTTTATTAATTAATCTTCTATGTGGAACAGTATTGAAAGCTTTGCTGAAGTCAAGGTAGGCGACATCAACTGCTTCCCCTTGGTCCACCACTGTGGTTACCCAGTCAAAGAAGTTTATGAAATTAGTTTGACAGGACCTTCCTTTTGTAAACACATGCTGTCTTGGATCCTGTGCTCCTATGGATTCCAGGTGTTGTACTATCCTTTCCTTAAGGAGTGCCTCCATAATCTTGCCCACTACTGAGGTAAGACTGACTGGTCTGTAGTTCCCTGCCTCCTCCCTCCTACCACTCTTGCAGAGCAGGATCACATGAGCCCTTCTCCAGTCTTCTGGGACCTCTCCTGTGCTCAGAGACTCACTAAACATTTCTGATAATGGCTCTGCTAGTTCCACCCTTAGCTCCTTTAGTACCCTGGGATGTATGCCATCAGGTCCCATTGCCTTGTCCACCCTGAGCTTATTGAGCTCTTGTAGGACCTTTTCTTTCATGAACGGACTAGTGCAAACCTCCCTCCCCCCTGTGTCCATGGTGCTGAGCTGTGGGCCCTGTCCTACCCTCTCTTCAGTAAATACTGAGAAGAAGTATCTATTTAGGATAGATGCTTTTACATGGTCCTTCTCCTCACATGCCCCTTTATCCCCTTTGATCTTAGCAATACCCACTCTGGACTTTCTCCTTTCACTAATGTATCTATAGAAAGTCTTGTCACCTTCTTTTACTGTTTGTGCTAGTGTTTCCTTGGTCTGGGCCTTTGCCTGCCTTACTGCATTCCCTGCTTCCCTTAGGGAAGTTTGGTATGCCCCCCATGTTCATCCCGCTGCATTCCCTTATATTTCCTGAAGGCCAGTCTTTTGGCTCTGACCTTTTCTGCTACTGTTTTTGAGAACCAAAGTGGTTTCCTTCTTCTTTTCCACTTTCTTTTCTCTCTAACACAATGGGATGTTGCTTCAAGTATTGCATCCTTAATGCTTGCCCACTTTGCCTGTACCACCTCACCTGTATTTCTTATTGCCAGGGCTAGCTTAACTCAGTTGGCCATCTTATCAAAGTCAGCTCCTCTGAAGTCCCATATTTTTGCTTTGGAATGGGATGACCTAGTTCTAGTGGCCAAATTGAACCATACCATGTGATGGTCACTGGCCCCCAGGTGACCTTCTACCTGGAGATCTGTGATCCTGTCCCTGTTAGTCAGTACCAGATCTAGGATAGCCCTGTATCTTGTGGGTAATGGTGCTCTCAGTCATGCACGCAGTACTCACACAGAGTCCCCGGATTTTTTCTGCATGCCCAAAATGCATCTGCCTTGTATGCATAAAATTGACAAGTGGTAAGGAAGTGAAATGGGAGCATTACACCACATGCAAAGTCCCCTCAGAAATGATAACCATGAGTGAACTGTTGCTGGTGGAATGTGTGCTGCGATTCCAGCAAATGCAATGTGATCATCTCAACCGGATGGAAGGGTGCCCTTTGTCTGTACACTAATAGTAGCCTTGGTGAGTTGATATATAGAGAATAATGGATGGGGAAGGGGTTGATATGAGAATTTAATGCACTCCTGAGTTGTGGGATGCTACATAAACCCCGAGGGTGAAGCCCAAGGGGTTTATCAAAGCATCCCACAATGAGGGTGTGCATTAAATTCTTATATGAAGCACCCTCCCCATCTTTTATTTTTTATAATAACAGGTCAGCAATTTTTCTCTAGCAGTTTGTGAGACTGTTTGGCCCCACCCACATACAGAATGCTGGCCAATGAGGCAGCAGCATAGTTTGACTGGCATGGCTCATGAATGTCATAACAACCAGCCAGTTGTTATGGAAAATATCAACCTGGTCAGTACATTGAGAGAAACTGCTGACCAGTTATTATATATATATATAATTTGTGTTTTGTAGGTGGGGGGTTGACATATCTGGACATGTACTCATTGTATTGTTTTGTATCACAGGTCACAGATACTGTTGGTGTGCACATTCCAGTGCTCGATGAGAACTTTTTTCGTAGAAATTTGAAATGGATAACTCTCAAGAAAATGAAGGTAAGTACTTTTTTGGGGGTGGGGGGAAGCATTTTTGCAGGTTTGTCTCATTAATGATTTCTTATTTGGTTATTTCTTCACAGATTTCATCTGCATCCTTCTTGAGTCTGGTTGTTAATGTTGGTCATGGTCATTGATTGAAACGACTTCTGCATGTTACATGTCTGCCCCAGCCCGGGGACCTGATGTTCAAGAACTTCTGTGGATAAGGCAACTATGACACAACAAAGAATCTGAAAGTTTCCTAAAAAAAGAAGTGAATGACTCCTTACAACTTGATTGTCCCTGGTTCTCAATCTCAAGTCAAGTTATATTTCAAAACCACATCTTGTCAAGTAACACAACCTGTGTGCAATTTTTTCAGCACTGTCATGGCTGCACAGCTGCAAGTTCAGAATACAGTGCATGATATCTTGCAGAAATAGTTTTGGCAACGTACACACGTCACCTAGTTTATGAATTGTACTCAGTCGCATTTGCTGCAGTCTATTAAAAAAAATTGAATGGATGAAATAAAATCTTGATACATACCAGTATGGATCTGAAATGGATATTCCATAGGTTTCTGTGTATGGTACAGCTGCAGTACCATTCATACTGATTTTCAACGAAGGAGAGTGTTTTTGTTAACCTGTAAAAAAACAAATAAGTTTCCCATATGCGTTTGACTATTGCAGCTCAGAAAAGCTACAGAAAACAAAACATACAGCTAAAGGAAGTTAAATAGCATAAAAAACATTAGTACACATACTCACTTTATAATTTTAATTTTAAGAAGCTTTGTGCCTCTGGCTGACGGATGTGGTCTCCTGTTCGACTCCCTCTGGCTTGGTATGGTCAATGTAATGGGGAAACATTGTCTGAATGACACTGGTGGTGGGTGCTGGTGGTGATAGCTGTGGAACATGATGACATTCCCTGTGACATCTTCCTGCATCTGGTGGTGGTGGTGGCAGTGGCTAACATCAGTCCCAGTGGTGGTGGTGGTCCACGGGGGCCGACAAACTCATTCTTTGTGGTGGCAGTGGCTAACATCAGTCGTGGTGGTGGTGGTGATCTGACTCCAGGGTTGCACACCACCTTTTAACAACTTCAGTTAAAACCTGCCAACATTAACCACATCATCATCCTCAGTAAAGAAAGTTGCCCTCACAGTCATCTATGTCTGAAGTCTGACCACTGGGAAATTCTTTCTCCATTGTGTCATCATCTACGTCACTGGTGGGCCGTTTCATGCTGCCACTGCCAGTGCCACCAGGATGGTCCATTTCCACATCACCAAAACTACCATGATTAGACCGGGGTATGAATACGGAGGTTGCAGGCTGTGCTGGTATGTGCCTCTCATTCATTTTTATGAATGTTAGCAAACTAACATTTGCAGGAGAGAGGTTTGCCCGACGATCCCTGACTATTGCACCTGCTGAGCTGAATACCCTCTTGACACACTGGAGGGTGGGCATGTGAGGTACTTCAATGCCACTGTAGTCAGCTCTGGCCATTCACTGACTTTTCCACTCCAGTACAAAAGAAGATCATCAGTTATTGACAGATGCCTGTTTTCAGACAAATATGACTCAACCATTCTCTGTGCCTCATTAAGTCCAGTGGTTGATGCATCATCCTGTTCTCCAGAATAATTTATTTCACAAATCCCCACTTGGGACAAAGCCTCCCAAAGTAGGTTGACACCAATTGCTTTGGATGACAGACCACCTGGAATTGCAGTCCCCTTCCCCTTGCAGGATATGCTTGATGGTCCTCCAGGTACACCTTCAGCCAAATTGTGCTGCCGAGGTTTGCTGACCTTGGCACGTGACTTCTGTGCCCCATGAACCAAGCGTACCAGCTGCCCACAGACATTTTTTCCCTGTTCAGGGCCTCTCTCCAGTACTGATGCCATTCCACGTTTTCATCATGGGTCCAGCATTGTTGCTATGGCAAAGTTGTTACTATGCTGAATGCTCAAAATGTGATGAATCTGGTCGAATACTGTCAGCATGTGTTTCAGCAACATACTGCTAACACTGTCTCTGGCAACATCAAGCGCATGCTGTACATTCACCAGTGTCTGCCTCAGCACCCGCAGCAATGGAATTGATTGTCTAATGGAGGCAGACTCACCACTCACTGCCTGAGTGGCATGTTCAAAATACCTCAAGATTGTTATTACAGAGTCCATGAGGCGCCACTGTTCAGTCGTCATAGACATGGAGGCCCTGGAACTGTCACGGCTAGTGTGCATCACAAGATATTCTGAGATGGCTTTGTATTGTTCATATGACCTCTCTGTCATGTATAAAGTGGAGTTCCACCGGGTGACAACTTCCAGCTTCAGGCAGTGCTGAGGGAGGCTGTTTTGCATCGCAACTGCCGAAGCTGGTCACGGGCCTTTGCAGATCGTGAAAAGTGAGAGCAGATACGGTGTGCAACTGTCAGCATTTCCTTTACATCAGGGTGCTGCAGAAACTCCTGCACCACAAGATTTAAACAATGGGTCATACATGGAACATAAAAAAAGCCACCATTCATGAAGCATTTCACCACATTTGACACATTGTCACTCGCTATGAACCTAGCTTTCAGGGACAGGAGGTTCAGTCACTTGTCGGTTTCAGTCAGTACCACATCCAACGTGTTTTCACCAGTGTCTGAACAGGTCACATTGCGCATAGCAATTGCTGCATGCTGTTGAACTCCTGGAAGATTGCTACCACGACACTCCACTTTACTGCACTGATTATTCACACTACCACCATCACAAACAACCCCCGGTACCTGCGCCCAGTGTGCAGTTATACACAAATATGAACTCCCGCTTTTTTGCCACTTGTCCACATATCCATACTTAAATGGATGAATGGAGAGGAGCAATGTTGAAGGGCATGTCTTACTGAGTCGGACACAGTACAGAACAACTCAGGGACAGCATGGGTCGAAAAGTATGTCCTGGATGGGACTTTCCATTTTGGACAGGCACGTGCAGCAAACTACTGGAACCCAGAATTCTCCAGAAAGGAGAAGGGCAAAAGATCAATTGCCAGCATTTCCACTACAGCAGCATTAAGTTCGCGTGACACTGTATGATTGAATGGGTACTTCAGCTTATGTGCAAAAACACTCTGTAACATGTGCTGACTTAAATGTTTTACATGGGGTGTGATGCCAAATGGTTCTGCTCTACGAATGGCAGGGGGTGGAGTGTGGATGTTTGATGAAGACGGTTGCACAGGTGATGATGGCAAACCCAGAAATGCAGTTTTTTTGCCAGATTTACCAACTGGAGTTAATGTACCACTTGCACTAGACATACTGCATTCACCACCACCACCAAAACTGCTACTCTCACAAGCAATAGACAACATTTCAAAGTCATTATGCTCCTCCACCTCATCATGCCTGTAGTAATCCTCTGCTCTTATTTCATCACTACTGCACATGTTTAATTTCCTACTAGACTTAACACTCATGGAAGGGGATAACATGCTCGTAATGGTTGATGACGAGGGTGAACGCCCCACTGTGGTATTAGCTGCCATCTTGTGCTGGGTCCACAGTGCCATGTGCCTATTCTTAAGATGCGTATGCTGTCCTCCTGTGCCCAGATGGCTCCCCTTTTTACCTCGACTCACACGCACATAGCAAACCTAGCAGATTGCAACTGACTCATCATTTGCATCTTGAACAAAAAAATCCCAAACAAGGGATTATGATGCTTTACTTTTAACATGTCCATGATGCTGCTTATTGAACTTCCGTTCTTTTAAGCACTTAATTGGGGGGTGCTAGATGATTTTTTGGGCAGTGTACACCTGGACTGCAACTTACCACCATGACTACCTATCATTATTACTGGGTCATCATCATCAACAACTGAAACTGGTACATCACAAGTTTTTACGGGGGGGATTAATGTAAACAGACCCAGACACAGCCACCTTGAATTTCTTTTTCTCCGGTTCCCAACTGGGGTCAATTACATCATCATCATATTCATCTACATCATCCACATCTTCTGCTTGGATGCTGGCATGTGGACTGCATGTTGCAACCACAGCAACATCATCATCCTCACATTCATCATCATCATCATCAACACCACCATCACCTGATATTTTTTCACCACACTTTGAATCACTGCATGGAAAATGCATGACCTGAACCATGGTGGAAGAAATGTCACATTGTATGCTATCGTTGACATGATTATCAGAATCCTCAGGTTCAGTTACTGGGATATTACTAGAAGTATGACATCATCTACACTGCCACTCGCTTGCACTGCTTCACACTCCACTATATATTTGGACATGGTACACTGGTCAGAATTTGAACTTGAGGCAGCAATACTCATACTACCACCAGGAGCAACTGCACTAACACACTGGCTGGGACATCATCTCCTCCAAATATGAGTGAAGCTACTGATTGGGCTGTAAAAACATTACAGGAGAAATACCTTTCCTCACATCAGCAATGCACTTCTGTATCTGCGTACTACCACGCCCACAGATTATCTTACTGGCAGCAGTGCCATGGCAAAAAACAGCTTTGCTTGCACGTCTCTTTGCAGGTGTAACCCCCCTACAAATGGGGGTTCCCAAAAAGTCTTCCTTGAGCTTACCTAAATGCTCACTGCCAGGCTGGTGTCCTGTGTTTTAGCAGTTTAAATGTGATTGCTAGAGAGTGCCTGTATAGCCTCTGTGTACTGTCTCCTTAAGAGCTGCCTGGATTGCAGTCATAAGTAATCTGAGAGGGAGCTCTGTTGAAAGATGTAACTATTTGCTGAAAATCATTTAGAGTGATAATGATAATGTAGTTTGTCTAACCTGCCTTCTTTGCAGCAAGGACTGTTTTGTTTCTCTCCACCAGCTTGGTCCTGGACTGCAAATTGGACCAATCAGTACTGGTGGGACCTAAAATGGAGCCAGACTATAGGAGCTGTCTGGAGTCAAAATCAGTAGGAATTGTAGTTTTGGGCTTTTGGCGCCTTTTTTGCACATGAAGAGGGAGCCTTTGTTGTGACTGACAGACAGATCAACCAACTGAACCTTTTGGATTCTGGGGAAAGTCCCAGGCTTGCTGGCAGTTGAGACAGATCTAAGTAGGGAGCTGAAGAAGCAACAGCTTGAGACAGTCAAGCAGTTGTCTGAGTAGTTTCGCGTGGGAGAACTGTGGAAAGGCCTGAGTTGTGGTGTGCATGTCTGCTTGCTTCCGCTGAGAGGGGCAGAAGAGAATTATTTCAGACTAAATCCAAGTTTGTGAGAACAAAGTAAGCCACTGATTTTTTACCAGTCTCATACCTGAAGAAGACCGAAGATTTTGCTGAATGCGATCGGCCTGTCAGGATTTCCAGCTGCTTTTGAATCCACAGTTTGTGAAGAGACTTTGCGATCGTGACCGGAGAGCGGTTTGCCTGGTACAGTAGAATTTCCTTACATGTAAATGTGCTGTGAGTTGTTAGTGGGTCATGTTTTGGTTGTGTGAACTGTGTTCTGCTTGCTGGAAGCTGTATCCAGCCCAAAACGGACTGTATCCAAATTTGTCTCCTTTTGGCCTGGGGCTTGCCACACTGGCTCAGCCAGGCTACCTGCTGCACAGAGAAAGTCATCGATGAGAGACCTGCCTGGGGATCAGCCCCCTGCTCCATGCTTGAACAGGAATGACGCTTCAGCGAATCATGTGGGCCTTGCTTCTCCTGGTACTCCAGATCAACCACCTGCAGTCTTAATTTTCGTCCAGCCTCTGATTGTCTTGTTGTTTTCTTTTCACGAACTGAGCCCTCCAGCTCCAGATTACAATTAGTGTGTGTGGTGCATGTTTTCTTCCATCACAGGGCCCCAACCAGCTGCAACGTTCCTGGCTAACCCACCATTCTCCTCCTAGGTACCCAGGGTGTGTGACTGTTTATGGACCCTGAAGTGCATGCATAACTGTTTGATTGATACAGTCTTTAAGCAAATTAACCTGATTACGCCCCTCCCTTGTTCAAGTCCCTTAAATAAATCAGATCTAACTCTTTTTTGCATTTACCTTGACTGTAGTTCCAGTTTGTGCAAGAGTGCTGTACTGCTGTTATTTGCTGTGTATAACCTTGTTTTACAGGGGGTTCCCCAGGGCCAAGCCAGAGGAAAGCCCTGGTGGTAAGTGCAAACAGTGTCTGTTCTTGTGTGGTGTATCAGGGGTATTGTGAAAGTGATTATTGTGTATTGTTCTGGCCACTAGTAAGGAAAAAGGGGGGGTTACAGTGTCCCGGAGGGATGTGCCCAGGTTAGCTTGACCACTACCAACCCTGACCTCTGGGTGGAGGCACCCGTTTCAGAACTCAGGCCCCTTAACCTGCTACTAGCCAAGCCAGCGGGGGTAGTAGCCCTTGGGATAGCACCACCTAGGGGTTACATGGGCATTTTGGGGGATCAACAACAACATTATAAACAAATTTAGATTTTGGCACGTTCACTCTGATTGGGGGGACGCTGGATGTGAAGCCAAAAAAACAACTGCGGCTTCAGCAACAGATAGAGACGCAAATTCACAAGTGAAAACAACACCTTAAGTAACCAGCGTGCTGAGGTCACAAACAATCCAATCTGGAAAACAATTCCTTTGCCAGTGGGGGTGGGGGGGGGGAGCACTGACTGCAGATTTTTACGGCAGTACAAGCAGAAAAACAAAGAACAGATACCACAATGGCCGTACAAAATCACGCAGCTGCAGTGGATAGCAGGTTCACACTGCTGCGCCTGCAATTACACTGTGGCACAATAAAAGGTGTATTATTTGATGTCATGCACGCACACACAGTCACACACACACACAGTTTGTCTACAATGAGTAATGCGTAGCAAATTGAAAAGTTCAGTAATATGCCACGTATTGAAAACAACCTGAAATTATGAACTGCTGCACCAGATCCACACAACACACAATCAGCAAGAAAGTTTCAACAATTACTGACAATATTACTGTGTGTACATTAACACAGTCCATTATATAACAAAAATATAACCAAAAAACAAATAACTCATTATTTCTCCAACTTAACTCTACCTACATCACAGATACGCCCTTCCCCCAAAGCACACTTTCGCTGTCTTTTACTAAACACACTCAATGTTGTGGATTAACATTCAAAATCCACACACAAACAAAATTCCTCGATGATATGAGCACAGGAGGGTTTCCTACAATCGATGAACTAAAGTTTGAGCAGAAAAAATACTCAAAAACGCTTTTTAACAGCTTTTAGAAGGTTTGAATCAAAGACAGCTCTCAGAGCACACTGTCTCCTATAGCTTCCTACACACACTACCCCGAACTGAGGCTGTGCAGATCAATATAGAGCCCATGTGATCTGAAATCCCATGAATCACTGCAAAATTCACCTTTGGAGCTTAAAAACAAGGCAAAGTCAGGTGAAGTGCATTGTTCCTAATGCACTTCGCTATTAAAGTTGGTGGAGTAGTGGTCTGGGAAGGCGGAGTAAACCGAAGTCATTGTTTTGAATGGACTTCGCGTTTCCCATTATAACGCGAATTACTCCGCTTCACTCTGTGGAGTACTCCGCAAATTTGCCTTTAGTCCGCGAATCACTTTGCGGAGCGGATTGAGCCCACTTCGCCCACGACTAGGTGTGGTCAGCTTATTAATGAGGCACATCTGTTGTATGCAATGGGGGTGTGTTTTCAAAATGAAATAAAAGCTGTATTTACAGAGCTCCGACACTTAAAATAAGAATTAAAATGAGAGTTTCAGCTCTCAACATTTATCCTCATTTTGACCGCTGAGCTCATGTCATCTGCTGCCATGCTTGTTTTGGAATGATGCCAGAGTCACAAGGTGCCACTCTTGCACTGAACGTCTTCAAGGACTGGTCACACATAAACTGCAACTGGGACAGTGCAACCCATTCACAAAAAATAGATGTATCTCCACCCCAAGTGGAGATTACCTTTTTGGCTCTGTGGAGCCCAGTTTACAGCCTGCTGCTGCTCTCCGGACCCCAGGACTGCTGACAGGGACTGGGAGTGAAGAGGAGCTTATTTTCTTTGGTGATAACTGTGCCCCTCATTTTCATGGTTCTCCACTGCATGTCAAAGAGTATCCACCTGCCACTGACAGAGTGTATGATCATTATGCCTGACAAACTCTGGGGATTCCCCTATTGCAGCCCCAGCCAGGCTGGAACCAAAGCACAATTGCACTAACATAAAGGGGGCACAAACAGATGTCTGAGATTAGGAGCCTATCTGGAATAAAAACATTAGGGGCACTGCTCCGAGACTATAAACAGTACAGCCATCTCTCTTACCTCTGACCCCTAACAATGTGGCAGTTGGGATCAAAGGATGTTCAGCAGCAAATCCAGCTCTGGTGCCTGCAGAGGGAACAGTAGAGGTCTTCTGGGAAACAGGAGGACTTCAAGAGAAAGAAGGCCAATCAACCACTGAGTGACAGCCAGACAGAACTTTTGCAAAGACTGACAGAGGGTCTCAACCAATGAGTATGCTGAATTCTTCATTAACTAGCAGGGGCTGTTCCAGAATTTTGGTCTGCTTCAGTCAGTGTGAAAGATAGCCTGAAAGCAGTGCTGCTTTCTGATCCTACCAGTCTTTGGAGGCCTGCCTGAGGTATCCACAGCCAGGAAACAAGAAGTTGGGCTTTAAGAGTCAAAAAGAAGGAAATGTAAGTGAGAGAAACCCAGTGAAGGGCAGATTTGCTGAGCATGCCAAATCCCCTGCCTGAGGTCTGACTGAAGGGATCTGCTGACCTAGAATTACAGCTCAGTATCTGGAGCACTATCAGTACCATGTGCTATACTAAGTGACTGATCCACAGGAATGGGGATACTGCACTGGCAGGTAAGTGGATGCTCCTGGTGGACAAACGTATCCATAGAACCTGATCTGCATGAGGTACCAGAGAGCAACTGGCAGAGTGAGAGAGGCCAGATCAGTGGCAGAGCTAAAAGGGGATCTGGGGGGGTGGTCGCCCCTCCTGGCTGCCCCATTGTGAGTAGTTTTGCCCTTCCACCATCTTTATTCACTGTTTAGTGCCCATTGTGGAGCCCATGATTGACTGAATGGCTCCCTCTGGCTCGCAAAACTGTCTCCGCCACTGGGCCAGATGACAGAGAGGTGATCATCTGAGAAAGACATCTGCACTGCCAACGAGAGTCTAGAGCCATGCTGCTCAGCCCAAGAGTGCAGCTGCCTAAGGTGCAGCAGAGATGCTGGAAAGTCTGAAAGTCTGCCAGGTTGAGGTTCCATGAGTACACATCAGGACCTTCGGGTCCTGCACCACCCTCTTTAAATAGTTTGGACAGGGCCAAAGCTTGGCATTGTTTTAATGGAGTCACTAGGCCGTCTGGTCAGGGTTTACAAATATTGCATTTGGATTTGTCTAATTATTGTTGAAGTACACCAGCGCCGGCCAACCACATCCGACAGGCCTTCACTGATCCAGCAGCTAGAGTGAGAACCCAATAAAGCACCAGGAGAGCTCCCTAAGAATTTGGGATGGTATTACTGGTACCAGCAGGGATTGGGATTAGTCAACCAACAGTATAACTGGGCATGTTCAGAAAGCTGGAGTGGGACTGTGGCTAACTGATTCCCACTAGTTTATTTATTGATTGAAAATCAGTAACCGAGAAAGGTACACTGAGCCAGGGCTTTTTTCCAGGTGTGACCAGGGAGAGCAACAGGGAGACAAGAAACATACAAAGGTGAAGTGCAATCAGGGATTAAAAAAAAGCAATATCTAGGCAAATATGATCTGCCAAGTCAAAATAAACAATGGTGGTAAAACAGACAGCAGAATAGTGAAAATTAGGAATCAGGAAACAACAAAACAATCCATTGTAATATTTACAGTACAAAGAGCAATGTCCTGGCAGAGAACGTAGGCAAGCTATGATGGGAACATAATGAACCATAGAAACATAGAAACATAGAATTTGACGGCAGATAAGGACCGCTTGGCCCACTCAATCTGCCCATTTCCCTACCTACTGGATAAGTTGCAGGTCCTAGTTAACCAGCAGCCTACTTCTTCCTACCCCAACCCCCTAGAATTGCCTTATGACTGTCCCATGCATGCTTGAATTCCACCACTGTTTTTGACTCCACAACCTCCTTCGGAAGGCCATTCCATGCATCCACAACCCTCTCTGTGAAAAATACTTCCTTAAATTACCTCTGAGCCATCCCCCATCTTTAAATTGTGCCCTCTTGTTCTTGCACACCTCTTTTTTGGAAGATGCTACCTCTTGGACTTTGTTGATTCCTTGAGGTATTGAGAGTTTCTATCATGTCCCTCTCCTCCTTTCCTCGAGGCTATACATGTTAAGCTCCTTAAGTCTCTCTTCATATGTCTTCCAGTGCAGACCCTGCACCATTTTAGTTGCCCTCCTCTGGACAGCTTCCATCCTGTCTATGTCTTTACGGAGATTGGTCTCCAGAACTGCACTCAGTACTCCAGATGGGGTCTCACCAGCTGTCTGTACAGAGGATAATAACTTCCTGTTTTCTACTGCTGATGCCTCTCCTATACATCCCAGTATCCCCCAGCCCTCCTTGTTGCCCTCTCACATTGCTTGCCCACCTTTAGGTCATCTGATATGACTACCCCAGGTCCCTTTCCATTTTGTTGTTGTTAGTATCTCACCCCCATGGTGTACTCTTCCCTGGTTTTGTTTCCAGGTGCATTACCTTGCACTTCTTAGCATTGAATCTAAGCTGCCATACATTTGACCATTCCGCTAACTCCTCAAGTCCTTCTCATCCTTTCCACCCCACCTTGTGCATCAACTCTGTTGCAGATCTTTGTGTCATCTGCAAAGAGACATATTTTTCTTCCAGTCCTCTGCAATGTCGCTTATAAAGACATTGAAGAGGACCGGTCCTAATACTGAACCCTGCGGTACCCCACTAGTAACCCCCCTTTCTTCAGAGTGGACTCCATTTACTCTTACTCTCTGTGTCCTATTCTCCAGCCAATTCTTTACCCAGGCTGTCATCTTGGGACCCACTCCCAGGCTGGCTAACTTGTATATTAACCAATGGTAGCGGACCAGTTAGGAGGAGTTGGTAGATTGGGAACTACCCAAGCCTGGATGAGCTAGCAGGAGAAAATTAGGTGGAAGCGCATTAGTCAAAAACACCTGTATACTTACATAAACTTTTTTTTGCCTTTCCCAGAACCCTGATCCTGCTTACCCCAATACATTCTCTTGTTTGTTGAATTTTGTCTCATATGCATGTGAGGGCCAGGCACTCATTCCCCCTCCCCACATGTCTAGGGGTATATGGTGGCATCTCTCATCTGGGGAGAGCCTGCCTTTTTCCATGAAACCTGTACCTCCAAACTCACCTTGCTTCCATGAGTTTAGGAACACGGGGACCAGGGGCAGCAGCAACACAGGGGCACCATTAGCAAAAGACCACTCACCAAACAAGGTCCATACTTAGGAGCTGAGATCAGGCAAGTTAAGCATTTATTGCTGTCTGTGTAGTACACAGCTTCAAAAGGCAACACTCTTGCCATTCACTTCACTTGTACTACAGCTTTCTCATCACTGCCATCGTCACTACTGTCATTATTGCCCGTTGCTTAGAAATGGGCACTGCAGCACAGATGAACACATTTATTTTAACCCTATCTTCCATATGAGGTCACTTGGGTGCTGCTCCCCAAGAGTTGGATGCATAGTTGCACTCTCCCCATACAAGGCAAAACACTATCTTACGGGAAAATTATATCTATGTATAGCTACTGTATGTGCCAGACAGTGGCATATTTGTTAGAAAAGCATATGGTATACTCCTAAATTTAGAAAATAATAGATTCAATCATGTATGTCTCCCTTCCAACATCACACTGATAGGTCCTACTGACCCCAGAGCAATGGACTCCCTTGTCCGGCCCAACTGCCAAGGGACTTAACTGACCATGACTCTCCCATGTCCCTTATCCTGATGAACTATAACTATTTACCATTGCCATAACAATTCATTTCCAGAGGTTACTGCTTTCAGATACCCATTCTTCGCTGAAGTGCTTCATGAAGGTTAACTTTCACATTCCTCCTTCCCTTGCTTAATTCTGGGGGAGTGGGTCTGCAAGGACCATGGGAACCTCCTTTGAGAGGAGGCTCACTACTGCTCCCTGATGCCTATCAGGTCAGATGTTGGTTCTGCCCCTTAGAGGTTATTTAAGTTTCCCTTCTTGCTGCAGGTTCTGAAGGCCTCCACTCCACCCGCTGGAGTGGGTGAGGAGAGACAGGGCTCTCTTCTAAACCTCTCTCTCCTCTTGGATGTTGCTTGTACTGTCTCTGGAACCTTAGCTTTCCCAGCTTGGCTCTCAGCTAGCTTCCCCTCTTTATAGTGTAAAGGAAGAGGGTAGGACAATGAACATTCATGCCTGAACTCCACTTACTGAGCCAGAAAGCACAGAGCACCCAGGGAACATATCAGTAAGGGCCAATAGCTGGGCATGGTATTTAATACTGACACACGTTCAGTCCTACACCTGGGCAAAAAGAACAAGAAGCTGAAATACTCTAAACACTAAGAGTTAGCCCAGAGGAGAAGAACTTTTGTAAACTGATCACACCTAAGTTTAATATCAGTAAACAAAGTGATTCAGTATTCAGAAAGGCAAACAATGTACAGAACTTAATCAGGAGGCACTTCACTACTACAAAAAGGATGTAATTTTTCCACTATACAGATCAAATGTTAGACCTCAAATGGATTATTGTACCCAATTTTATGGTGCACCTGGTGAAAGAAATAAGAAAAAAATTGAAAGAGTCAAAATAAAGGCTACCAGGGTGATAACTGGTATGGACAAAAAAGAATATACTGTGAGATTAGAAATGGTTGGCCTGTGCAGCTTAAACAGTAGGTGTACGAGAGGGAACTTAATACTGCTTTTCAAAATAATCAATGACACAGGTCTGAGTAACAATTTGAATTTGAAGCACAAAATACATCATTATGAAACTAGGGGGCATAGTAAACAATTTTATGCCAAAAAATTTAGAATTAAAGATAGAAAGAAATGTTTTACACATTGAAGGCTAGGGTTATGGTACACAGTTCTACAGTTTCTTGTAGACAGTGACAATGTCAGTTCCTTTAAAACAAGACTGTATAGGTTTACAGATAACATAACAAATCTTGATTCTTTCCGCTGAGAAGTGTGTGTCTGTGTGTGTGTGGGGGGGGGGGCTGCCTCTCATGGACTATGTTCTCTGCTATCTCTAACTCCAAGTATGAAGCCTAGATTGAAACCCTGCCTCCTAGTTGAGGTGTAGTAGAAATGTGAAAGTCACTCTCAGGGTTAGGCTTAATGCTTCTAGTGTTCCCTAGTAACCTGCCTCAAGCTTGAAAGAACAGAGAGGCTGGTTAAACTCTCCTCTTCCAAAAACTTGCAGTTTCCCACAAGGGCAAACCCAATGCTGATGCCAAATCCTTTTTGAGTAGTACTACCCTCTTGGTGTACCAACGAGGGAGGTTGCATTAAGTCTCCTTCTACTTGCGACCAACACAGAGTGGAGTACACAGAAGACCTTGACATTTACCAAAGCAAGCATATGTGGAATAGGTCCTAAACTATAGGAGTGGTGGGCACATATTACTTTAGCACAGTTACTGTGGTATATGTCACTTTAGGATACGTTAAGCAGCTTAGAGTGCCTAAGGGTCAGGATGGCATCCAGTCGCCTTCTAGCAGTCTCTCCTTTCATGAAGTCTTTGGGCTTTCTTCTGCCCTTCCACTTCCTTCTCTCCAGGGATGCAGTGGTAAAGCCCAGGTCCACCTGGAAGAGAACAGGAGACAACAAACACACAACCCTTCCACATTACCCAAAAATATGTTTTTTTTGCAGAAATTGATAACTATTTTAACTGATAAACATGGAAATCCATACTTTCATTGTCTATGAGAGAAAAATTCCGCTTCCTGACTAGATGGGTCTCCTGGAGGAGATTCAAAGTGCAAAACTGAGGTAATAATCCTTATAGTTTCAGGAGGGCCCTCTACTGCATTGTTCATGGACCAGGCAAGCTGTAGCCCCCTGGAAATGAGGTCAGTGACCACTCCCATTGTGGAGTGGCAATAATACTTTCCCCCATGGGTAGGGGAAGCAGACATAACTTGGAAAATGACTGCAAACTGGTGGTACTCCTCAGGGGAGAAAAATGGGATCTCTTCTAAACCAAATTTTGATATGCAAAGTCTTTGGCATCAGACTCACCTACAATGTTGGGGATGGGGCTTTCTGACACACTCCCTGTCTGGTCTGATGGTGCAAACAAAATAACCGGTCTGTTGCCCATCTAAATCTGTGTATAGGACCTTGTGCATCTGTAAGGTCCTACCCATGTCCCAAGTGGGAACTTTGATTTTGGTAATGCAGTCAATTTCATCTTTGTTCTGCAGGTAGTACTCATGCTCTCCTTTGGCCATGGCTTCATTAGCTTTCAAGATGCGCTCTTATTGAGCTTTAAAGATTTCCCATAGCCATCCTGGCATGTATGAGAAGCAGTATCCATATAGGGTTTCAATCCATCTCTTTAGGGCATGGTCAGCTTGATTCATTTTTCCAACTTATCTAATTTCTTCTTTGCCTGGTGGCAGCCAATGTCCACACCACCATTTCTTCATGACTTCATCAATCCCCTGCTGTATCTCTGATATTTTTCTCAACCTGGGCCTCTGCTGGCTTTTGCTCAGGAACCTTTTGTATGGTAGCAGATGCTGAGGGAGGGGACTTGGAGACTCCAGGCAGAAAGTCTGGAACAACTGGATTGACCTCTTCCACTATTTCCTCCATCTTCATATCTTTTTTTTTTTTAACTTTATTTATCTCTCTCTCTCTCTCTCTCTCTCTCTCGGACGGGGCTTCTCTCAGAGTGCCTCGACATCTCGCTACTCACGCCTCAGAGCCTCTCTCTTCAGGACCCCCACCAGAATCTTCTAGCACCCTGGATCAACCCCTGGGAAGGGCCCACCACCCCTTCCTGCCCCTTCCTGCCCCGCCCCACCCACCTGATGGCCTTTCTGGTATTAGAGGGTAGTGTGGTGGAGAGCCAGGGGGACCGGTAGAGAGAAGGCCCAGCACTGGGGATGTGGGTGATGTCCCTGGAGCCCTCATCACCTCCCCAATCCAGAGAAGGTTTTTCCATAGTGTTTCCAGGAGTGCGGACATGCAATGACATCCACCCGCCATCTGCCATCGCTCCTCCCCCTCAACGTGGCACTGCAAGTTCCTAGTGCTGTTTCTAATCTCCACTGGGGCTGCACAGGAGCAGTGCAAGTCCCAATCCCTCCCCTGGGAAGGGAGAGCAGTCCTACAGATGCTCGATCCCTTCCCTCCCCTGCCGACCCTCGACAACCCAAGTCCATTCCCAAATCCAGGTTGCCAATGTGGTGCGAGGTGTGGTATCCAGCGCCTCAACCCTCAATGCCACTGGGCTTGCCCATCTCCACATCTGGTTCTGGTTTCCCCTTTCCTTTCAGCGATAGGGTGCTGCTGCTGTCCTTCTTCTTCTTCTTCTTCTTCTTCTTCTTCTTCTTCTTCTTCAGGTCAGGTAGGATTCGTTTGAGGACTGACCTTGGGGCAGCCACAGAGTAGATGACCACATCAAGAGATGAGGTCATAAAATCAGAAGGGGTCTTCAGACCTGATGAGCAACTGAGCCACTCTGGACTACTGGTCAGATTTACTTCCAACTATGACTCACTCTTGATGGTGGATCTGCCTGACCCAGTGCTCATGTCACACAGAAGGGAGGCTCACTACCTTACCCAGGACCCCACCACCTGATGGATCTAGCATCACTTCCTGCATCCCAGTAGTTACATCTTGGGAACAGGATATCTCGGATAGGTGTGCACCTTTTTAGTAGGTCAGTTCTGCTTCCCACAGGCCCTTGGCTACAGTCTTTGTACCTGGCTGGTTCAGGTCAATGGTATCTGCAGGGATAATTGCTACACTCCAGTTCCTTTCTCCTTATTCTGTAGGTCACAGTGCAGGGAAGGGCCTGTGAGAGTCTGGGAGGGTGGCTATTCCAGGCCCAAGTATGATATGATCATAATAAGGCTCACAAAGTTTCATAGTCAGTACCTTGTCAGCATGATGAAATCAGTGGTCACGGTACACAGGGCGAGACTTGGTTAGAAGCAACTCCCATAGGTTGGCGCCCTGACATCCAACCAACTTCTCCACAGCCTGGATCTCCCTTCGAAGCCTCAGTACTTTCATTTGCTGATGCCTCGGCCACTTTTCCAGTCGCGTCCTGAGGCCAGACTGCATAATGTCCTGCAGCTCCCCACTTGCTGACATTCCAATTCTGACTTTTATTTTTCAGTTGCAAAGTTTGCTTTAAAGATCAGTTTTGAAGTTCATATACCAATGGGCACACCAATCTCGTTGCAGTTACCGGTACTTGATAAATTAGTGTTACTTTTACTTTACTTTGCCCTGCCTGGCTCCCCAAGGATTGTAAAACAAGACCTGTCATGAATCCCCAGAGTTGAGATTCATGGGTAGAATGCTTAGGCCACACCTTGCCACAAAAGTGGGCAGAGGTCAATGGGCCTGCCTCCCTCTTCTTGGCATGCGGGGGTGCTAATAAAGAGTGATCTGGTGGTCTACTGACTACATGGGCCTGCTGGCCCACCAGCGCAGTGGTATCGCTACCACTTGCAATGTCAACAACCCGAGTTTGGATGCGAGCCTGGACGTTGGAGGGCCAGCCCGGGGGGGGGGGATTGAGCATCCTGTGGACTGCTCTCCTCCTTCAGAGGGGGAGGGAGGATGCTCCCAATGCTTGCTTGACCCCTGGTGGAGGCCAGGGGTTCAACAGCTGGTGCAAGCAGTTCTTGGAGGTGGGCCGGACATTGGCATGCATGCCACTGACATCATTGCACATCCCACCTCCCAGGGAGAAAAATAGGAAAGAAACAGGGCTGAGTAAGATGCCACCTGCCTCATGCCACAGGTCCCGCAGCACTGAACCGTGGCACCCCCAGAGCCATATACCATCTTCCAACAGGAGGAAGGGAACCTTCCCAAAGGCCCCACCTTGGGGGCAATCCAAGGTGTAACTCTGGTAGGGTAAGTCCCGGGGGGATAGATGACGGGGCTTGGCTTATGGGAGCCAGTCCCTGGAGAAGAAGAGGAAAGTACAGAAAATTACTGACTACAAGGGCACTGGTGCTGCAGCAACAGCAGATGCTGGTCCTTTGGGTCCTTGGGTGTTAGTCTGCAGGGTCAGAGGGTAATCTGTGATTCTTGCTGGCTGATGAGCAGTCCAGTTCTTTTGCTGCGTCCACTGGAGCCTTCTGCTTGTGGTTCAGTTGTTGGCTGTTCATGGTCCTTGTCTTCTTTTGCTCCATGCAGGGCTTCTATCACACACACAACTAGCATGCAGGCCCTCTTCAACTCCTGCCTATTTGTATACAGGGTGGCTTGCGTTCCAATCACACAACACCATTTAAATCAACTTTTTGGTGACACCTGCTCCTTTTCCAGACAGATCACATGTTCTCTGATCAGCTGTGAAAATTAAACTGCAGAAAGTTTTTCTACATTTGTTTAAATACTGGGGCCCTTATCGCAGCCATTTCTTAACTGGTTTGTAGCCAATAAACTTTAAAATGTGTAAGTGATTCTGGAGTGCCCTATGCATTGTGCTCACAGTACCTCTGTCTTCCAAATTCTGGAGGACAAGCCCTCACGTGTAGGGGCAGGGCACCCTTCCCCCCCCCCCATGTCTAGGGGTATATGGTGGCATCTCTCATTCAGTGAGAATTCTTCTTCTGCCATGAAACCTGTACTAAAAACTCACCAAACCATCACAGGCCTAGGAACATGGAGACCAGGGGTAGCAGCATCACAGGGGCACAGCAGCATCACAGGGGCACCATTAACAAGATACCACTCACAAAACAAAGTCTATACTTATATAAATATAGAATCTGTCAGCAGAAAAGGACTGCTTGACCCTCCCAGTCTGCTGAAATGTTCCTTGCCTATTCTACTTCTGCAGACCCTGTCTGGTTTCTGGACACCCTCCCCCCTCACTGCCTCTGTTGTAATATACCCCTATGTTTATCCCATGCATGCTTGAAGTCTCCCACTATGCTAGCCTCCACCACTGTGGCTGGCAGACTGTTTCATGCATAAACCACACTTTCATTGAGGAGATATTTCCTCTCATGCCTCCTAAACTTCTCTCTCTCTCACTTCAATGCATGCCCCCTTGTCCTGGAGTTCATCCTTGTTTGGAAAAGGCTCCACACCTGCACCCCATTCACCCCTGTGAGGCACATGTTGGTGTCAATCATGTTACCTCTCTCTCCTCTCCTTCAGACTGTACATGTTGAGATCCCTCAGTCTCTCCCCGTAGGCTTCCCTTGCATACCTGCACCATTTTGGTTGCCCTCTTTTGGACCATTTCTACCCTGTAAATGTCCTTTCTGAGGTGCAGCTTCCATAACTGGGCACAGTGCTCCAGGTGGGGGCATACCAGAGAGTGATGCAGTGGTAGCACCATCTCTCTCTCCTCCTGTTGGTGATGCCCCTACCTATGCACCCCTGCATCCCACTAGCCCTGCCCATGGCCTTGTCACACTGCACAGCTACCTTTAGGACCTCTGGTATAATGACCCAAGGTCCCTTTCCTGTCTAGTGACTGCTAATACTATACCCCATCCGAAACTCAGCACCGGTGTTCCTATGCCCTATGTTTATAACTTTGCACTTTTTGGCATGGATCCCCAACTGTCATGTCTTTGACCACTCCTTAGGTTTTCCTGTATTCTTGTCCATTTTCTCCACCCCATACAGAGTGTCCTCCATATTGCAGATTGTGGTGTCTCCTGCAAAATGGCATACCTTCCCTTCCAGTTCTTCTGTAATGTCCCCTATAAAGACACTGAAGAGGACTGGTCCCCGTACTGACCCCTGTGGTACCTCATTGGTCACTTTCCTATCCTCAGAGTGTGTGTGTTGTTAACATCTCCCTTTGTCTCATACTTGAAACCAGTTTCAAACCCAGTTTACCAGTTTGGACCCCATTCCTAAGCTGGTCAACTTTCTAACCAGCCTTCTGTTTGGCCTACCTGGGCTAGCTGCCTCCAGAGCAGCCAAATCGTCAAAAGCTTAAAGCTGCTGGCCTACCTGGGCTAGCCACCTCCGGTGCAGCCGAGATCAGTAGTTTAAAGCCACTGACCTACCTGGGCTGGCCGCCTCCAGAGCAGCCAATCATCGAAGCTTAAAAGCTCGCTGGCCTACCTGGACTAGCTTCTGGAGCAGCCGACCATTGCGTTTAAAGTCATTGGCCCACCTGGGCTAGCCACCTCCAGAGCAGCTGAATCGCCAAAAGCTTAAAGGTACGCTATTTGGGGCACCTGCAGAAAAAACGGCATTTTCTTTGTTTGCTGCTTGCTGACTGAGGAATTTGAATCTTGGTGCCTTTTTCTTTAGACTGCCTCTGTGGAACGGAGCACTCTCACCCACTTGCCCCTCGCCACAAAGCAAAAACTGGACAGCCTATTTAATCTGAATACAGGGCTGGGCACCCTACCATTAACTTCGGTAGCTTGTTAGTTTATTCCATAATTTGCTTCATTTCCCAAAATTAACCCCAAGCTACCGTAACCAGACTCCCTGGTGGAATACCTGTTTAGGACTGGGTTCTCTTGCTCACAGTTCGGTCGTTTAATTTTAAACCTAAATTTTACTAACAGGATCCAATTCGGCTGGTCTGCTCACCGAGGGACTTTTGCAGGAGGGAGCAGAGTCAAGGAGCACTTTCCATTTTTGCTATTCCCGACGGACAGATCCTGATAGCAGCTGGTGCAAGGGGTCGAGCATTCAGCCTAGGACTGAATTTATTCTGTGTTATTAGCAGGATCTTTAAATTGTAACTTGTATGGTGGGAATTATGATGTTACCTTACAGTGACAGTGTTTAATCTGTCTGCTATATATCATGTTCCTAAGACTATGTTTCACTGCCTGAACCATATTAATTAATGTTAAGAGGGTTAATTCGAATGAACACAGTGTAACTGCAGAGTCTAGGGCTTTCCTTACCTCCTCCTCCTCACTCCTCCTACCCACCAGTCACTTGCTCTCTCTTTCCCCTATCCAGGTCTTTACTCCTCCCCTACCTAAAACTATTTAACCTGACTTCTCCCTTCTCTCTCTCTCTCTCTTCATAGCCGCTGGCCTACCTGGGCTAGCTGCCTCCAGAGCAGCCGAATGGCCGAAAGCTTAAAGGTACGCTATTTGGGGCACCCGCGGAAGGACCGGCATTTTCTTTGTTTGCTGCTTGCTGACCGAGGAATTTGAATCTTGGTGCCTTTTTCTTTAGACTGCCTCTGTGGAACGGAGCACTCTCACCCACTTGCCCCTTACCACAAAGCAAAATCGGACAGCCTATTTAATCTGAATACAGGGCTGGGCACCCTACCATTAACTTCGGTAGCTTGTTGGTTTATTCCATAATTTGCTTCATTGCCCAAAATTAACCCCAAGCTACTGTAACTGGAATCCCCAGTGGAATACCTGTTTAGGACTGGGCTCTCTTGCTCACAGTTCGGTCGTTTAATTTTAAACCTAAATTTTACTAACAGGATCCAATTCGGCTGGTCTGCTCACTGAGGGACTTCTGCAGGAGGGAGCAGAGTCGAGGAGCACTTTCCATTTTTGCTATTCCCGGTGGTAGATCCTGATAGCTGCTCGTGCAAGGGTCAAAGCATCACCCCAAGCCACTGTGTAGCTGCTCCCCCCCCCAGTTCACTCCCAGCCTTAGCTGGCATTGAATATATAGCCAGGATCTTACTGGATGTACTGATGTGGGCCGTCTAAAATACTCAGGAAAAAAAACTATCTCCCTAGTTTCTCATTTGCAGTTTATAACTGCCGCCGATTAGAGGTCCCCTTATCTTATCCCTTATCACAGTACCTTAACTGGCTACAGTAAACAGGGCTGCGTATGTTCTGGAATCTCTGAGGACTCTCAACCCTCCACCCTCTCTACACTTTCTCCCCTCTCCTCCTGTCCTACTCAACAGCCTAAGGGTGTTGCTCCTGATTAAATGCCTCCTCACCTTTCTCTCTTTACTGGCTTTAGACTCCTTGCTACTAATTCTTGGGAACTGCTCCACCTTCTCTGCTGCCTCCCAAAATGACTTCTGCTTCTCAAACATGTTACTGGAAAAATCCTTGGCTAAGTTACCTCCTCTGAGCCTCAGCTACAAACTCATTGGTTCCCTCATTAGACTCCTGATCAGACAGAAAATCTCTCTCCGTGGTTGTGCCCCTTGCATGTTCCTGCATGCCACAATCTGGATTACAATATTATCCCTCACACTCTCTGGTGACATTGAGCCTGGTCCCGGGGGATCGAGCGTGCAACATCACCAAGCCGTCTCACCTCAAGTGCCCAAACCCCCTGGACTATCCTTCTCCCACATTAATATCAGAAGTCTGGCAGCCAATCTCCCTGAGCTGGAAGCGTGGGTACATGTTCATAATCCTGATATCCTTGCATTGTCAGAAACTTGGCTAAAATCCTCAGTCCCTAGCTCAGCATGTGCTCTCCCAGGGTACAATATGCTTCATGTGGACTGCACCACTCCCAAGAGGGGGACTGGCCTGGCGTTGTATTTCAAACCACACCTTAATATATCTCTAGCACCTGGTGCTCCCCTTAGTCATGGTGAAGTACTGCATGCAGTCCTCCTATAGAAAGGTACAAAGAAATTCCACATCCTGAATGTCTACTCCCTCCAAGAAACAGTAAGCTCGGTCTTGAAGAACTCATTGACCAACTACCTACGGTGTCTGCTAAAAGTGACACTATGTGCCTTGGGGATTTCAACTTGGACTGGCTGGGCCCAAATGACTCTCACTTAGCATCTACCCTTAGCAAAGCTAACTTGACTCAAATTATTGCATCGCCCACCAGAGTCTCCTCCAATGGTTCCAGTAGCACGCCCATTGACTGGATACTGACCAACAGAATGGACTGGATTAGCTCCTCTGGAGTCCTAGTGGACTTCATCAGTGACCACTGTCCCATATACTGCAAGTGGGAGGCCTCTCCCCCAACTTAACCTCTGAAAATTCTATCCTTCTCAAATTTTGCCCTCCTGGATACAGCAGCCTATCTTCAGGACCTCAGCATGGCCGACTGGTCCCCTATGTTCATCATCAATGATGTCAACACAGCTACTGAATACTTTACAAATATCTTAATATCCCTACAGAAGAGACATATCCCCACCTCTACTCGTAGAGTCAAGGGCAAACCTACTAAGTGGCTTAAGCGCCCGCTACTCCAGCGCCTAAAACTAAGGGATAGACTATGGGTGAAATGGAAATCCTCTGCCCTACAGTTGGACTATGTAGAATATCGGGCCTTAAGAAATGCCTTCAAGAAGGACATCAGGTTGGCCAAAAGCAACTACTACTGGGAGCTACTTTGCTCTTCCTTATCTAATCCTAAACAATATTGGGCACGAATAAACAAAATCCTTGGGAACAACAGGCCGCAGACCCTAAGGGATATGTTGGTAAATGAGGTCAGCTGCAACCATCCCCTTACTATTGCAGAAGTTTTTAACTCTATCTTCACAACACTCCTTACCTTACCACAGGCTTCTCCTCCTGGCTCACCTACTTCCCATCAGGACAATTCTGATGCCCCAGCACTGCTGAAGCTTGCTCCCGTCACTAGACTTGAGGTACTAAAGCTTCTTAGATCCATTTCTCCTCATGGAAGTGCAGGTATGGATGGTCTTGAACCTAGGATCCTACAGATGGCGGCTTCTCTATTAGCAACACCAGTAACTAGACTATTCAACCTCTCCATCTCCACCTCAGCTGTTCCCCTGATTTGGAAATTGGCTAGAATTATTCTGGTGTTCAAAAAAGGTGAACCCAATAGACTAACTAACTATAAGCCCACTGCAATACTGCCTACCCTTAGCAAACTGCTTGAAAAATTAGTACATGGCCAGGTCATCTCTCAACTGACCAGACACAATCTTCTGTCCCCTATCCAGCATGGATTTAGGCCTGGACACAGCACCACCATGGCACTTATCCTGTTCACCAGTGATGTTAAGACAAACATGGATAATGGACTACTCACTGGAGCCGTATTCATCGACCTTACTAAAGTATTTGACCTGGTTAACCATCCCCTCCTACTCTTCAAACTACAGGGCCTTGGTGCTACTCGACTCACCTTGTCCTGGTTCAAAAGCTATCTTGACTGTCATTCCCAAACAACCTCCTTTTACAAAGTCCTATCATCTCCCTCTGCCATCTCCTGCAGTGTACCTAAGGGATCTATACTGGGACTGTTGCTGTTCTCCATCTTTGTTAATTCTATACTGGCCTCCACCACCCACTGTAAATTTATCATGTATGCTGACTACCTACTTTTTTATACTACCTCCTCGTCTGTCGATAACATCAATGTGCACCTATCATCCTCTTTCAGCCAGATCCAGACCTGGCTCTCCTCAAACCAATTAATTCTCAATCAATCAAAGACTCAGGCCATGCTCCTTGGGTCACTAAGGAAAGTCAATGTCGAATCCTACCACCTGCAGAAGTACTGTTGAGTGGGTAAGACACTACATACCCTCACTGTACAACTGTGCACTATTGAAAGTGTTATACCTTTTAATGTTTAATGTGTGAGCCCCGCTAAATTGCAGGAAGAGGGCGAGTAGTTCTTACAGTGTTACATGAAGAACTACAAAAGTGCCAGACAGGGACTTAAATTCATGCAACTTTAATGTGGAGCATTGTAGCACTGATTGTATGTTAACTGGCTCTGCCACTCTATACCAAACCCTTTGTTTTAAATAGAAAACAGTTTTTATTTTGTGTCTCGCTGTGTGACCCTTTGTCACTTCCGGGTCACGGGACCTGCTTAAAATGCCGTCCTGTGGCGAACACGAGTGTTCAGAAGTACTGTTGAGTGGGTAAGACACTACATGCCCCCACTGTACAACTGTGCACTGTTGGAAGTGTTATACCTTTTAATGTTTAATGTGTGAGCTCTGCTAAACTGCAGGAAGAGGGTGAGTAGTTCTTACTGTGTTACATGAAGAACTATAAAAGTGCCAGACAGGGACTTAAATTCATGCAACTTTAATGTGGAGCATTGTAGCACTGATTGTATGTTAACTGGCTCTGCCATTCTATGCCAAACCCTTTATTTTAAAAAGAAAACAGTTTTTATTCTGTGCCTCGCTGTGTGACCCTTTGTCACTTCCAGGTCACGGGACCTGCTTAAAAGCTGTCCTCGGCGAGCAGGGCAAGCCAAGCAGGGAGAACCCCACTTGTAGCCGCGCTCGGAGACACGTGCATCTGTGCATGTCTACTGTGTCAGCTGGGACAACAGGGATTCAGGGTCTTTTCATCTATCATTGTTCTATTTATCACAGTAAGTAATTTACAGGTTTAGTTATAAATTCCGAATAAATAATGGAGGATCCTAATAACTACTGTGCCTCATGCCAGATGTTTGGTTGAGGGCCACAGATAACAGGCTTCATATGTGATAGCTGTCTACTACTTCAGACGCTCCAAGGTGAAATAACTCACTTACAAACATCAAGAGCAGTCATCCCAGAGATTGAAGCCCTTGAAGACTTCATTGACTTAATGAAAGGTCAGATAACATCTTCAGTGGAATCTTCTAATTTAAACCAGGTGCCTGATCCTTCAAACAATGTTACCTGTATCCCCCCTCCCCAGATTTGGATTCTTGGACAGTGGTTACCAAGCATAAAACTAAATGTAGGGGTGGGCAAATCTATCAAAGCGCTCCTATAATTCCCCTTCATAACAGCTTTGAGGTCCTTACTGAAAATTCTAATGACCCACAGCAGGACATTGACCAGGTAACACTAACAACAAAAATCATGTTACCTGTCCCATTATTAAATCACATACAGTGGAGGTTATAATGAATGAAAATTCTCTCGAAGCCCCCCATCCATATATAGGGGACAAGTCTAGCACTCAGAGGGAGGCTAAATTGATGGAGTCAAATGTAAATCTTGATAATCCTCACAACAGTAGGAGAGTTTTGTACTTGGGGATTCCATCATCAAACATATTGATTGCACAGTCTGTAATTTGGATAAGGCCAACTGGATTGTTCTAGTTTAAGGGCTGCAAGAGTATTAGACATCACTACTGTGGTCAAAGAAGTATTGATGGGGGCAGGAAAACCCCCTGTATTTTTTATATATGCCGGGACTAATGACATTAATAGAGCCAGTCTGGAGGAACTAAAACAAGACATTATTACACTTAATAATTTACTGGCCAAAAGAGATAGTCTCATTTGTTTCTTGGAAATACTTCCAATCCCCAGGGCAACAAACTTCATAACCACCAAAATAAAAGCCTTTAATAATTGGTTAAGGAGATGGTTCCTTAAACAAGGCATTTTATGCATAACTAACTGGGAACAATTCCATCTAAAATCCCCTTTATATTGGTGGGATGGGCTGTACCTCAGCAGAAGAGGTAGTACTTTACTGGGTAAAAGTGTGAATACTGCAATCAATCTACTTTTAAACTAGTTGCTGGGGGGGGAGAACAGGACGTTACCTGGTTCTCTAAAAAAATCAGGCAATTATATTACTCCCTGTGAGGTCCTTTCACTTAATGCCAGATCTTTAAATCAGGGTAAAATGGCTGAACTTGAAGCCAAATGTCTACTATCTAACTATGGACTTATCTCAATAACTGAAACATGGTGGGACCCTGATTCTGAATGGATTAAATGACTCCCTGGATAGGTTATTTCATAAAGATTGGGTAGGTCATATAGGTTGCAGTGTTTGCCTGTATATTAGGGAGGATATAACATCTTACCAACTCCCCTCATTCAATGATATTGAATCTCTTTGGGTTAATATTCAAATAAAGGGACAACCCCAAGTTCTAGTAGGCACATATTATAGACCCCCTATGGCCAATACCGATTATACTCGTACACTAATAAAAGAGATTTCAGAGATGGCTTCCAAAGGCAATATTCTAGTTTTAGGAGATTTCAATATGCCTTCCATTAACTGGGAAACTCTCACAGGGAAAACACTAATGGAGAAAGAGTTACTCTCACTCATGGTTGATCTGGGCCTTGAACAACTTGTTACAGAACCAACTCGGGGGAGAGAATATACTGGACCTGGTAATAACCAATATAGGGACTATTATACATAAAGTTAGTATTAGGGATCCTTTAGGTTCAAGTGATCACTATTCACTTTCACTTGAACTACTTTTTAACTACAGGCATAGTCCAAGGGATCTCAAATTTAAGAACTATGACAATGCTGATTTTATCGCCATAAATTACCATCTACATAATGTTTTATGGGAAGAAATCTTAAGCCCATTCTCAGTTGATGAGTCTTGGGAATACTTAAAAACATCAATTCATGATCTGGAGTCTTCACATGTTCCCACTAAAAAGAAATATAATAGAAAAGGGACGATCCCACTGTAGTTTAATAACACCATTCAAAAACTAATAAAACAAAAAGAGGCTGCTCTTAACCTTAAAGTGTCGGGACTAATAAAGATCAAGCAATTCATAAATATAAACATGCTTTAAAACTTGTAAAACTCAGTATTATACAGTCTAAAAAGAAATTAGAATTTCATTTGTCACATTGTAAGGACAGTTACAAATCCCTATATTCATACCTTAATAATAAAAAAACTACTGTTAGACATCTGGGCCCTATTACAGTGCATAATGCCTTAATAATTAAGGATAAGGAGATTGTGGATGCCTTTAACGAACAGTTTTGTTCAACTTTTCCAAAAAAAAGAGGGTCCAAAAAATACTATCCCCCCAGTAAACCATTCCATAGTTTACAATATCTCTGTAAATGATACTCTAGAGATTCTGCAAACTTAAGAAAAAACATCTAGTCCGGGTCCTGATGACATCCATTCGACATTCTTATTAAAGGCAGCTGATGCCATAGCTATACCATTAACCATTATATTTAATAAGTCCCTTCAGCAAGGTCATATTCCACATGACTGGGCCATTGCCACAGTAATTCCAATATCTAAAAAAGGTGATCATTCTAAACCTGCAAATTATCGTCCCATGAGTTTAATATCTATTATAAGTAAATTAATGGAAAAATTCATTAAATATTTTTTGGAACAAAAAATACTTTCCAATAATCTAACAGATCATACTCAACATGGGTTTAGAGCTCAGTTTTCCTGCACTACTAACTTGGTTTCCTTTTACAACTATATAAGTAAGGGATTGGATGAGGGGGAACCAATGGATGTTGTTTAATTTGATTTTAGCAGGGCTTTCGATAAAGTTCCTCATGGCAAACTTGTTGATAAAATACTGATTATGGGGTTTTTGCACATCCTGGTCAGATGGATTTCCAGTTGGTTAACCAATAGATCCCAATGTGTTAAAGTTAATGGATTCTTATCTCAAATAGGGAGTGTTACCAGTGGGGTGCCACAGGGCTCAGTTTTGGGACCCTCACTGTTTAATATATATATATATCAGTGATATGCAGATTAGCCCTGATAATCTATTACTTAAATTCGCTGATGACACCAAGTGAGGATAGTTTCCTCGCCATCTGAAAGGTCCAGACTTGTTAACAACCTTAAATTAATTGAAAATTGGGCTGTAAATAACAACATGTTGTTTAATTCTGATAAGTGCTTTGTGCTTCATTCTGGAAAAAATAATTTAAAGCAGAGTTATTTCCTAAAAAATACTCCTCTTAAAGCTTCTACATCAGAGAGGGACCTTGGAATCATTGTAACTAATAAATTAACATCAATCGACCACTGCACCAAAGTGGCTAAAACATCAAATGCACTTCTAACTCATATTAAAAGAACATTTGTCACCAGAACTCAGGAATGTATTATCCCTTTATTCAGAACCCACATTAGGCCGCATTATGACTACGGGTTCCCATTTTGGAACCCATATCTCAAACAGGATATTGATAAAATTGAAAAAATTCAAAGAAGGGCAACTAAATTGGTTCCACGATTAGCGCATAGGGAATATCATGTTAGATTACAGGAAACTGGGTTACACAAGCTACAAAATAGGCATACTAGAGGTAATCTATTATTTCTATGCAAAATTCTAACGTCACCAGAATTAATGGACCAATGCAGCCTAAAATTCTCTGATAGAAGGACCTCACCTCATCTACAAAATAAACAGCTAGATTTAGCTAAAGCAAGAACCAACAAAAGACTAAACTACTTTACTGTAAGCTCTCCATGACTATGGAATAGTCTTCCTCAAAATCTAGTGAACTGCAATTCCATTGATTCCTTCAAAAAAGCCCATGACCAGTGGTTCAAGTCAAATGATATAAATTTTTAAATGGGTATGACCACCTTAAAATACCCACTACAGTGGTGGGGGACAATCACGATGGGCCTCGGCCTTCTTTTGTCCTATCTAAACAAGTAAACCTGCAGGTCCAATGCCCAGATGGATCTGTACTAACCAACACAAAATCCTTCAAATATTTAGGGTGACTCTTGACCCCCAACTCAACTTCACCTTGCATATCAATGAGGTCTGTCAACATGTCAACTCGAAGATTGGAGCTGCTTACAGGGTACGTCATTCACTCACTGCTTCAACCCGGATCTCAGTAGCCCAGGGGGTCTTGCTCCCGGGGCTGAAATATGCTCTTCCAGTCTTCTCTTATGCTAAAGCAGTGGATCTACATAAATGGGATACCACATACAACAACATCTGCAGATCTGCCCTGTCGGCTCACAGTCTCACCCATCACTGTCTTCTCTACTCTACACTGAACTGGCTGTCTCCTGATTGTATATGCTCCTACACTCTAGGTAACCGTATTGATTCCTTATCCCATCCACCACGTCCTGATGCACTTGTGGCTATGCTCAAACCAGTTATCAAAACTCGTCATCTAAGGTCTTCAACTTCTCCCCTGCTCGCTGTTCCTCCTTGCTCTACTAAAATGGGTGAGTGAGCTTTCTCCCATCTTGCTCCCAAATTCTGGAACTCCCTTCCCACTGACATAAAGCATTTCCCGTCTCACAACTCATTCAAAAAAGCACTTTTTTCTTACCTGATCTCTCCTGGTATCTGCAAGTGCCCCTAATTTCCTACTCTGGTCCCTTCTGCTCACTCCAAATCTAACGCTTGCTAAATAGTCAGTCTGAGTTCCTGTGTAATTCTTAAACTGCTAAGAAATCATATCAAGTTCCTGTAAAATTTACCTGGATGGTTTTGCTATTACCTCCTCCTACGTTAGTTGTTTCTTTTCTGTACCCTTGTTTAACCGCATTGCATGGTGGTCCAGTGTTTCTGTGTATATACCTGTCTTATCCTATGTTATATTGATTCCTTTACTGTTGTACACTCCTGGGTCGTGCTTGAAAATAGGCAGGATTTTTGCCTAACGCATTTACCTGGTTACCAAAAGCTAATAAATACAGGCTCTGCTGAAGTCCAGATAGGCTACGTCCGCTGCCCTCCCCTGGTCTATTTCCCTGGTTATCCAGTCAAAAATCTATAAGATTTGTTTGCCATGACCTTCATCTTATTAATCCATGATGCCTATGGTCCTGCAGTCCACTGGATTCTAGACGCTCAACCAGCTATGTCTTCATTAGTTTCTCTACCACAGAAGTAAGTTTACTGGTCTGCAATTGCTAGCTTCCTCCTTATTTCTGCTCATATGTAGTGGGCCATGTCAACCCTTCTCCAGTCCTCTGGAAGCACTCCTGTTTCCAGTGAGTTGTTGAACAAAGTTGTCAGCAGAGCAGCTAGCACTTATCTGGGCCCTTTCAGTACTCTGGGCTGTATGCCATCCAGTCCAATAACCTTTTACACCTTCAGGGCTATGTGTCTCTTCAGGACTCTCCTCTAAAACTGACTTGTGTCCACCGCCCCCTCACTCTTGCTTCTCCCTAGTGTCCCATCCCCTCCTCTCTCCACTGTGAAGACCAAGCAGAAGTACCAAAGTACCTGTTTAAAATGTTAGCTTTTTCTTGATCCCCTTCTGTGCAGTCTCTGCTTTCCACCCTTCTAAACCTTACTGTCCATCTGTGCACTTTTCTCTTCTCACTTACTTGTTTGGAAAAGGTCTTATCCCTTTTAGAAACCCCTCTAGCAGTCCTTTCCTCTGTCTTTACCTTTTCTCCCTTAACCACCTTACTTGCTTCTTTCTGCCTGGCTAAGTACACCACCTCGTCCTTCTCTCTCTACATTTCTTAGTACCTCTTGAATACTACACTTTTTTCTTTCACCAACTTTGCCACTTTTTTCAATAACCATGATGGTCTCCTTTTCCTTCTTCTTTTTTTGTAGTTAATCTTTTTATTATTATTATATTATTATTGGAGTATACATACAAATAAACATCATCCTCCAATATACAATTGCATGAAATCATAACGGAAGAAGAGGAACATCATATTGACTGAAGTATTGTACAATGTTAATACAGAAGGAAAACATGTTTGAGATCAATGCAAGACAATGCAACCTATGTAATTAAGGAAACTAAGATGGTTTGTGGTTCAAGGGGTAAGAGGAGTAGATTGAAACAGGTAGTATGAACAGTCGTGGTTGTACAATATTGTATTGTAAATTTATACCAATATAATAAGAGTGTATAAAAGAGGAGCATGGAGAATAGAAGAGATTATCTAAGAAAGTAATCAAGAGTGAAGAGTGGAAAAGGAAGGAAGGAGAGAGAGAGAAAAGAGAGAAGATGAGAGAGAAAGGAGAAAGGAAAACAAAAAGAACTAGAAGCAAGACCCCAATGGAAGACCAATAAAGAATCACTATGGGAAGAAAAAAAAGAGTGAAGTTTATAACCCATGCATCAGTTGACGATAGGATTAGATGATTCCAAATAATTAAAATAGTCCTGCCAGCATTTATTATATAAAGTGAGTCAGTCAGAAGAAATATGTGTCATACGATCAAGGGAAGCATATTGAGATAATTGTTTAAGAATATCCAGGAAGGTGGGGATTACATTAGATCTCCAATATATTAGTATAAGGCGCTTGACTTCATGGAATAGTAGGGTCAACCAACTATTCCAGGAATGAGATAGTCTGTAGGAGTCAAAATTGAAAATAACAAGTATACAATGTTTGGGGTTTAATGCAAAGGGTTGACCAATCGCTCTCATTGCAAAGAGAGGGATGTGATGCCAAAGATTGTGTATGGGAGGACAGTGTAGTAAATTACCATCAGGAGAGTTGCAGCGCCAACAGTTGTTGTTCATCAGGCCCATTTATTGTAATATCGCAGGTCTCCTGTACCACAAATGTAGAATTTTAGTTTGTATAGGTGAACTACGATTATCATTGAAAGATTTGTGGCAAGAAAGCCAACACCTACACCATTGTACATTGGTTATATTATAATTTAAAAGATTACTCCATTTATTTTTTGCATTAATAGATTGGTTTGGCAGAATATCTCTGACGTCTTTGTAAATTGCACTATTTAGATTAGACATTGTCTTAATCCATCTTGAGATGTGATTATCATATAAAGATTGGTGGGGAATAAGAGGAAAGTAGAGACTCTATGCCATACGCAATTGTAAGTATTTCCAGAAATCATGATAGAGAAGATTCCATTGGTTGCTTGGAACCAGGGGAGTCTGAAACCACCTTTTGACTAGTGGGATCATAGTATGGTGTGGCTAAATCTAGAGATTTTACCTTCTCAAATAAAATTACCAATTATACTGTCAATTTTGATAAAAAAAAGTTGGTAGGAAGGATTTGAGGAATATTAGAATATATATATATATATATATATATACACACACACACATATATATATATATATATATATATATATATATATATATATATATATATATATATATATAATGAAAAAACCTCTGTGGGCAAACATTGAGACAAGGGTTACCCCAAGGGCATTTGGCTGGGAGGCCAAGTTTCAGAAAATACAAATCACACATGCCTACACAATACAAAGCATCATGGGCTGGCATATAGCAAATCACCACAGAATGTTATGCTGGTTCAACTCATCATGCTGTTGGAACCAGCATAATATTCTGTGGTGATTTGTATATGCCCATGATGCTTCTTTGCATTGTGTGGGTATGTGTGATTTTGTATTTTATATATATATATACATATATATATATATATATATATATATATATATATGTGTGTGTGTGTATATATGTATACATGTACACTGCTTAATGCTAGGGAAGTTTGTATTTTCTTTTTTTTGTCTTGGAATAGCTGGCTTATAAGGGGTAATATTGGCAGTTAATGCTGCAAGTTTCTATGTACTGTGTGGTGGGATGGGGTGGGGGATGTGTACCTACCTCATGAGGGGAAGGGTGTGTAACATTTTTGCTCTTCACAATTACTGTTACAATGGGGAGAGATGAGTATAGTTGAAAGAGGGTGGAGGGAGGGGGTCAGGGAGGTCTGTATATAGTTACTGTTTGTTTATTATACAGTTTTACGACAATTTTAAGATCCTTATGTGATACCAATCAATGCTTGTGGAACCATGTGATGGGAAGAGAGGGGGAGCTCCTGATAGCTAAGGGGCAGGGACAATGCAATTGCTGGAGTTATGGCTAGCTTGAAAGATTTGGTTATAGTGTCTTGGAATGTTAGGGGACTAGTCACCCCTATTTAACGTACGATGTTGCTGACTGCTTTGAAGCAACAGAATACCCAGGTGGCCCTGCTCCAGGAGACCCACCTCATGGACAAAGAGCATGCTAAATTAAAGAGAAGGTGGGTGGGGGATTGCTACACAGCAGCTTTTAATTCTCATAAGAGGAGGTGACTGTTCTCCTGCACAAGAAACTGCCTTTCCAGATGGAACGAGTGGTAGTGGACCCATAAGCTGGGCACTACATTATTGTTGTGGGGAACCTACAAGGGGAACAAGTTCATGACCCACTTTTCTATAGGTCCCTTATGGCTCTATTAGTTGAGCAGTTCCCAAATTTGACACTAGAGGGGAGATATGAACTGCTTGTTAAATCCAACACTGGATCATTCTGAGGCAAAGGAGCCCAGGGGGCCATTCGCGATTGGCTAGTGGGACTGGCTGACCTAGACCTGATAGATGGGTGGTGCACAGCCAGCCCTACCACTGAGAAGTACACCTTTTTCTCGCACTCACACAAAACCTGGTCATGGCTAGATTACATGTTCCTCCCTAGGGACTCGTATTTTTGGCTTACCTTTATTAGACATAGCCCAATTCATCTCTCCAACCATGCCATGGTCATAATGTCACTGAAATGGGGGAGGGAAAAATCCACTCAAACATCATGGAGATTCCCTAACTATTTTCTGGCTAACAAGGAATTTTAAGAGCACATACAAGACCAGGGAAACAATATGTACACGCTAATGTGGAGATGGCCTCATCCAAAGCTATCTTCTGGGATGCAGAGAAGGCATTTATGAGAAGGGCTATAATCAGTTATATGGCCCACCATAAAAAAAAAAGGTTAGGGAATGGAGGGAGAACCTGGAAAAGCAACTTGGGAGTCTTAGAGAGGAAGGCAGCCCAGGGAATGTGGGGGGGGGGAATGTTCGCCATCTATTGATAGTGACCCTCGAAGCCTTAAACAATTTATTGTTAGGGAAGGTGTGGAAAATGTGCCTCTTTGTTAGAAAACATTTTTAAGAATGGGGTAACAGACCTGGCACTATGCTGGCCAACTTGATACGAGGGAAATGGGGGATGTACCTGATTGGTACAATTCGAGGGGAGGATGGCATGCTCCAGAAAGATAAAAAAATCTATTGGGGATAGGTTTACAAGATTTTATCAGGAACTGTACCGGTCACAGACTGAGGCTAGGGAAAATGAAATGCATGAATTCCTGAATAGACTTACTCTGCCACAGATTACAGAGGCACAACGAACCTGGCTAGACTCCACAATAATGGAGGAAGAAATTTCTAGAGATGTTGTGGACCTGAAGAGGGGAAAGACTAGTGGGCTAGATGGCTTCCCAGTAGAGTATTATAAGGCTATGAAAGCCCAGCTAATAGAGCATTTAGAGGCAGTATTTAAAGAGGCCAGAGAGGAGCAGGGGGAATTACCATGATCCTGGGGAAAGGCAACTATCTGCTTGATTCCGAAGGCGGGTAAAGATGTACTTGAATGTGCCTCCTTTAGGTCAATCTCCCTTCTGAATTGTGACTCTAAAATATTAGCCAAGATACTAGCAAGCAGGCTGGGTGAACTTCTACCGAGGTTGATCCACCCAGACCAAACCGAGTTCATCCATGACAGGTATTCCCATCATAATATGACAACCCTATTGACAGAATGTCATATAGGGGTGTTGAATGGACAAGAAACAGTGCACATCTTGTTAATGGATGCAGAAAAAGCGGTTGACCGAATGGAGTGGCCATACTTAAAGGAAGTCCTGGCCCAGTTTGGTCTGGGTGGAGAGTTTATTGGGCTGGTACAACAAATGTGTAAGGGTCTTAGGGCCAGAGTCTTAATTAATGGCAATCTCTCTGACAGTTTCAAACTAGGCCATGGAACTAGGCAGGGTTGTCCACTGTCACCCCTTCTCTTTGCTCTGGTCCTTGAGCTACTAGTTATAGCCATTCATGCACAACCAGAAATTTCGGAAGTCTTGGGTAAAACAGGTCAGGAACATAAATAGTCACTTTATGCTGATGACATGTTACTATATGTTGTTAGACCGCACCAGTCCACGCCTGTGTTGTTAAAGCTGATTGACCAATTCTCTAAATTTTCGGTTTATAAATTAAATTTAGATAAATTAGAAGAGATGAGGGTTGGTGGGCCTGGTGATGCTGAGAGAACACAGGGCTCAGAGTGGGGCTTTAGGACAGTTTAGGAGGCCTTTACATACCTGGGCATTAGGGTCAGGAGAAACATTGAAATGTTATATAATCTTAATTATGCCTCGCTCTTGCAAACAATACTGGCAGACTTAACCAGTTGGAATAAATTACCTATCACATGGCTGGGCAGAATAAATTTACCATATATACTCGCATATAAGTTGAGTTTTTTTATACCTTTTTTATGCCCCATGTATACCTCCTCGGCTTAGATGCGGGTCAAACAATTAATCAATTAACCTAATACTGCCATAAACGCACGTATGGTGCATGTCGTCACGCATAAATGTAACAATTTGCCAGCAAGCGGGTGCACTTGCAAAAATGAGTTTAAAAAGAAAACGCAGATCCTACGATGCAGCTTTTAAGCTGCAAGTGCTCGAAATTGCATACCTCCTCTAGCAACTCTGCAACTGCTCGCCACTTCAGCATAAATGAAAGCCGGTTCGAGAGTGAAAAAAAAACAAAGGGAGTTGTTGAGCGAAATGCCAAACTCAAAGAGAGCCTGCTGAGATGACCGACCTGCTTTTCACACTCTCAAAATGGACGTTATGCATGAATGGCTCTGAAGATGATGCTGTCTTTGAGGACGAGATAGAGCAGGGACTGGAGAAAGACAATCACTACGCTGATATACTGACTGATGATTTTCTGTCTGAAAACTAACAATTGCTCAGTTTTTTCCGATGTCAGTGCTGAAGACAATGTGAACATTTGACACCACGGTACCATACTTAAAACGTATATTTTTTTAATACAAAAGTTCCTTTGAGTCATTGCATAGTTTACCATACAGTATGTCTCCAAAGTGCTTTTAAGTTTTGAAATATGTCATTTTTTAATGCTCGGCTTATACGTGGGTCAAACATGAATTTCTTATCAGAACACTGTATTTGGGGGGTCATCTTATACGTGAGTCGGCTAATATGTGAGTATATACGGTTATCAAAATGAATGTCCTCTCCAGGATAATCTATGGGCTACAGATGTTGCACATAGGGTTAAGGAGAGCTGACATCAAGAAGCTAGAGAAAGTCTTTTCAGATTTTGTCTGGTAGGGCAAACGCCCAAGCATAGGCTAAGCTCGGCTAAAAGCCACCACTGATAAGGGTGGGCTCCAATTTCTAGATCTTGGGGTATAGCATCTGGCCAGTCAGTGCAGATATATATACAGGACTGGGTCGGTAGACCTATAGAAGCAGGATGGCTAGATTTGGAAGAGAGGGGCTGCCCGTGGCGAACCTCTGCCTACCTCTCCAATAGGAGGTGGAGGGCATACCTTAGTCTGACCAAGCCGAACCTCTTAGTTCAAGCTGTATTGGAGAGCTGGAGGAGGATGACCAAGCAGAGAGGAATAGGGCAAGGAGACACACTGCTCCTCTCCTTGATGGGAAATCCATTCTTCCTTCTGGGACTGGAGGATTCGGGATACAGGGAATGAGAAGAAAGAGGTGTCCTTTGTTTAAGAAACCTCTTCACCAGAAATGGGCTGGACTCGTTTGAGAATCTTCTGGCCAGAACTGGATTGGGGCACTAACATTTTTTTCGCTACTTGCAAGTTAGAGTGTACAGCAGAACTATTGGCAGGATGCAGGGTCTGGACTCTCCATGGCACCAGCCTGAGCAGTTAATACAGGCTGGACAAAAAAAAATGAAGGGTACTATTTGCAGAATAGCCAGGGAGGGAAAAACAGTACTTCCAGACATGACACAGAAAACTAGATTACTCTTGTAGAGAGATTTGGAGACCTGCATTTCAGAAGATAATTGGAAAATCATATCCCAACTCCACCAGGGTATTTTAATATGTAATAAATACAAGGAATCCTTCTACAAATTCTGTCACAGATAAATTGCCCACCATTAATTGTCCACAAATACAACCCCACAGTGTCCCCCATATGTCCTAGATGTAACAATAACCTAGCATCTTATTACCATTACTTTTGGGCCTGCCCAGTTTTGCAAGAATTTTGGAGAGAGGTGGTAAAGGAGGTATAGACTATCACAGGGAAATGGATTCCACTGTCTCCTCTGTTATTATTGTTTGGGGTAGAAGACACTGGGGAGGAGGAGTGGACCCCCCTTCAGAGATGGATCTGAGTCACACTGGTCATGGCCAGACACTGTATTCTAAATACCTGGGTGTCTGCTGTAAAACCTACTATACCCCAATGGAAAACATTACTTTTACAGACCCTTACTCTGGAAAGACTAACCTGTGTAATAAAGGACAAGGGGGAACTATTTCATAGAGTCTAGCAGCCCTATTTAGCCTCCTTGATGGATGCAGATAATATAATGTTGGGAGAAGGATGACTCTAAAACCATACTAATTAGTATACAAGGCTAATAGCCCTTGGCCTAGATATGGACTCGACCTCGACCTTATCACTAATATTGGTGCTCAAATAATCTTATGATTGCTCCTTGATACTTGATTTAATAAGGAACTGGTTCTTAATAATAATAATACATTTTATTTATAAGGCGCCTTATCAAAAATCAAGGCACCTAACAATTTTAAAATCAAATCAGACATCAATACACTAACATTAAAATAGCAGCATGATGTATATAAGTTATGAACGTGTTCTGTTTATGCATTTCTTGTTTGTATTCATATGTGTATGTATGTCTGCTATACTGGAAAACTTAACAAACAAATGATGCAAAAAAAAGAAAGAAAATAGATATAGTATTTTGGGAGCTATTGACATTTTGATAGCAGAGATTTTCCTATTAAAAGAAAGGTTAAGCAGCTTCCATCTATTGAGAGTGGTTTTAACACTTGCTAACAAAGGGGAAAGATTGGCATCCAGTAACTTGTCTAGTTTCAGGGTAATCTGGATTCCAAGATAAGACAGACCATGAGGGGTCCAGCGCAAATCTAGTATTGTATTCATAGAAGATTTACAGAAATTGTTCAATGTAACGTTTCAGATTTGTTAAGGTTTAGAGCAAGTCCAGAGTGAGAGAGGTGAATTCGCTAAGTAACTTAATTAAGGGTAGCCCTGAGATTTCAAGGTTTTCTAGTAAAATGAAGAGGTCATCAGCATAAGACAACGAAGTGTAACAAGAGTTACCAATAGGGATGCCTTGGATCATGGAGGACTGACAAAAAGAGACCGATAGAGGTTCCATGGCAAGAATAAATAAGGAAGGGGATTGGGGCATCCTTGTCTAGTGCCTCTTGCCAGGTGAAAGGATGAGGACAGAGTAGAGTTAGTAAGGACCCGAGCAGAGGGTAAGGTGTATAGTAACTGAATCCATGCAAAAAATGTATCAGTGACACCAAAATTGGATAGTACATGGTATAGATAATTCCAGTTGAGAGAGTCGAATGCCTTCTCAAAATCAATGGCTATAGCTGCAGCTGGTGAGTTAAGGGATTTTGCTTTGTAAATTAAATTAAATAGGAAGCGGAGATGATCGGAACCAGTTCTATTCTTTTCTGTTCCTCCGGTCGGCAGCCCCATTCCGACCACCCCCCCAGCCCCGTCCCCCGGAATATCCGGCGCTTACCTTAAGCCTGGCACGAGCGGAGCCTGCAGGGAGTCGGTCATCATCCTGCTGCCGCCGGCGTTTTCTGCCGCCAATTTTCACCCAGGAGCAGGAGCGCATGTGCGTGGAGGCGCGCATGCACCCTATAACCCTGGTTACGGCTCCTTCCCTCACCCCATGGCCTAACGCCCGGCCCCCCCTCTGAGCCTGTGCCACTCCTAGCCTCCACCCGGGGTCACCATCGGCCGAGGGGTGCCCCATCCCCTCCCTGGAGAGGAGAGCCTGCCTGCCAGCTGCTCAATCCAGCTCCACCCTCCCCCTCCCACTGCTGACCTCCGACGACCCGGGCTTGTTCCCGAAGCCAGGTCACCAGCGTGCCACGAGGTAAGGCGTACAGCGCCTCAACCCTCAACGCCACCGGGCCAGCATGGAACCATTTCTATTCTTAATGAATCCAGCTTGAGAGTTATGGATGAATTTTGGAACTAATCATTCTAAATGGAGATTTAATAATTTTGCAAAAATGTTCCAGTCCATATTGAGTAGTGAGATCGGTCTGTAACTAGATGGGAAAGAGGGATCTTTATCTTTTTTTTTGGTAAAACTGTTATAATGGCTTCAGTCATAGAATAAGGAAGTTTACCCTGTGAGGTTGTTTCCATGAAGACCCTTGAAAAGTAAAGGGTATACAATATCAGCTAGGGTTTTATAAAAGTCTATGAGAAAACTGTCACTCCCAGGAGCTTTACCAGATTTTATGGAGGCTAACGCTCCATAAGCGCTGGGTTGTATGGGCCCATGGGGCACGGGCCCCATCAATATTTATTGAGCTGGGCTGAGCCCCAGCAATATTTTATGCTTGCTCTGCTTCTTTTCTCCCCTTTGGGCCCTTGCCCTTTAAATTGTGCATGCGGTGCGTGACCAGCATTGATTCGCCTGCCACCACCCCCCCCACTACCCCCCGCCATTTAATTGCTGGCACCACCGCGGTGGCCTGGGCACACTAGCCTGCTGGCGGCATTATTTAAAATTCGTGCCACTGGCGCAGGATTAGGTGTTTGCTGTTTACTTGGATGGTTGGACCCCCCCCTTACTGCTCAGTGCTTTCTGGTTGGGTGGGTGGCAGCAGGTGGCATTTTCCAATTTGCCAGCGCAGCTCCTTGTGTGATTGGCCACTGCAGCAACCAGCAGGGTTTATTAGGCGCCATACACGTGCGGCTGGTGTCTGATTCGTCAGTGATTTGAAGCATGCGGTGCTTCTCAAGGCAGCTAGAAGTCGGCATGAGCAGAGCAGCAACTCCAGCAAGCAGAAGACAACCAACCAGTCCAAGAGGAAGGCGACGGCAAGAGAGAGCCGAGGGTGAGGAGAGAGAATGAGTAGTTCCCTTCTTTCTTTCCCTTCCCTAGCGCGTCTGCAGTCTGACTCTGCAAGACTAGTAAGTCTGCGAGTCTACCGAGTAGTACTTGTTTTCGGTTCGGGTCGGGAGCGGTCACAGGGCGAGTGGGGCGGGCGAGTGGGCATCTGGGCCGGGCGACAACATCAAGGAGCAGCAGCCAGCACCAGCAGGTGTACAGTGTGAGGCCAGAGTGAGTAAAAATGGATGGATGTGCTCTGAGGGGGGTCGAGGGACCTTGCTGCCTGCTGTCGCTACAGTGAGTGCACTGTATGCAGTAAATTTTAAATTATCTTTTTTCTGATGATGGGTGCGTGGTGGTAGGTATGGTGGTTGAAGCAGACAGTGGTGTACTACTATGCTGATTTTTGCAGGATTAGAGTGGTGGTTGTTAGTGTGTTTCAGCTTAAGGTATAGGTATATAAATGGTTCCAGCTGTCTGAGGAATTTTACATGCTGAGGATTTTTTTTTTATACTGTATTTTCTGCACCTCATGTTTCTTCAGGTGGGCCTGCTTTCCTGAGTTCATAATCCCACTTAAGTAAAAGTTCCATGGTAGTTTCATCCTGATCAAACCTTTGCCAGCATTCCAAAGCCTGATCCCCTGCAGACTGCAGTAACTTGTGGCTTATCCCTTGCAGGTGGGATTCTGACTACAGCCAGCTTTGTTGACTGGGAAAGGAGGACTAGGCAATTCTGCCTATTTTCAGCCTTGTGCTATGGGGGGGATACAGATGGTAGCCAACTACTAACACTGGTCCAGATTAAGCTGTTGGTGGTATTTTTGAGTGAATAGGGGGATTTTACAAAGTGCCATGGGATCTTTAACTTCCAGCTGAACAACCACCAGAACAGGCAGACGGGACCTCGGTTTAATGTCTCATCTGAAAGATGGTGCCTCAGGAGTGCAGTACCCCCCTCATGCTGCATTACAGTGTCAGTACTAGGATTTAACCCCAAGTTCCTGGTGTAGGGATGCAACCCACAGCCTTCCGATCTTCCTCAGAAGTGGGTCTGCAACCTGCTGAGCCACTGACCCTGCTATTCAACACACCTTCTGTCCACATGGGGAGGGTGCTGCTGTCCCAAGAAGTATCTCCATTGATAAATGCCATGGAATCTTTAATGTCCACCTGGACAATGAGCACAGATGAGCACAAGGGACCTTGGTTTGATATCTCATCCATAGAATGGCCCCTCAGCAGTGCAGAACTCCCCCCCCATACTGCATTACATGTCAGTAATGGGTATTATCCTAAGTACCTGCTGTGGGCGGCTGGGCCTATCATATCTGATGACCTGAAGGTAGCAAAGCAGTGTGATAAGGCAGTGGGAAAGGCTAGTAGAATGCTGAGGTGCATAGGGATCACCAGCAGAAAGAGGGAGGTAGTGTTACCCCTGTATAGATCAATTGTGAGAGGCCCCGCCCCCACCTGGAGCACTGTGTCCAGTTCTGGAGGCCCCATCTCAGGAAAGACATAGACTGGGTGGAGGCAGTGCAGAGGAGGGCAATCAAAATGGTGCATGGTCTGCATCAGAAGCTCTACGAGGAAAGACTCGGGGAGTTAAATACATACTTTCTAGAGGAAAGGAGGAAAAGGGGAGACACATTCAGATACCTCAAAGGTATCAATAAGGTACAGGAGGGTGGCACTGTGCACAGAAAAAGACGCTAAGGACAAGGGGTATGTTATGAAGCTGGAATGTGGGGGTTTTAAGCTTTGTTTACATGGTCACATTTGCACTGAGTAACCCGAGCGCTCAGGATGCTTCATTGCAAAGGCCTCTGTGTAGACACTTACTGGATTGGGTTTGTACTCTGTATCATTTATGCTCAGGCTGTTGTCTGTCTGGTAACTGCCACACACTGAATATCAGCACTTGGCCACTACATAATGTTTATTGTATCTATTTACCTTTATTGTACAAGATAATACCCTCTGAAATCTTTTTTTGTTTGTTTTTGTTTATTTTGTTTTTTGGCTACGTGGTAGATGATGTCCTGCAGGGTTAAAACAAACAAAAAAAATTGTCCCCTTAAAAACATAGCTAGCATACATTATGAATGCATTTTGGGTGCACCAATCCTGTCTCTATCCAGCCACTATGTTCATGTTTAGCTAAATTTCCTTCAATATGCCCCTAAGTGTTTCTTAGTGTCCTTAAAATTCTAAATTTAGCTAAAATCTTCACTAGTCCAGCCCGACAGCAGTGGCAATATTTTCTATTCCCATTTTTTTTTTTCCATCTAGCTGTTTGGTATCCTGGTTTACCACATGCTGCTTCTATTTTGGTATCCTTCTGGTGATCTCACAGTCCCATCTATGCCCCCCCAGTTGTTGAGGCTGACAGGGATCCACATGGGATAGGAGCAGAGTGCTGGTGTCCTCATTCTGAAAGGTTGTTGGCATTTGGTACGTACACCCCTTACCCTATAAGCGTTATAGTCTCCAGGAGTCTGGCAGCACGTGCTGTTGTCACTCATGTTACTGCTCTTTCAACGGCTGAGGTTCCTTCAAGTATTGCTGCTCTGCTTGCTTGTTGTTGTTTGTCAATTGCCTTGTCACTGTGTGGTGGTGGCTGGGAGTCAGAGGAAAAAGTCTAAGTAAGCAGAAATTTAATTTCTACAAGTTATGGTAAAAATAAAGTTTTGTTCTTGGGCTCCATGAGCTGACCAGAGGGGGTAGGTGGTCATGATCTGAGAGTATTGGGTGGTTAAGTGACTTGCTCAGTCACACAGTATACAAGTGGAGGTTGTGACAATGAAACCCAGGTCTTGTCTGGATGTATCAAGCTCGTTCACCGCTCATTACCCTAATCTCTAGGCTATACTGCCAGCCCAACTAATGCTGAACAACCCTCAATGCCATTCTTCCTCAAATCTGTCTATTCCTGTTATCCCTAGTCATGTTATATAACACTCGCTGCATTTCTCTCTGGGGCACTCTGTCTAGTCCTTTTTGTTTTTCTTTTTTATTTGGCAGCTGGGTAAGTCCCACTAGTCAAGTGCCTGTTTTCGGGAGTGAACTGTCTGGGAACACTCGGGAGTTAAATGTGACTTGTTCAGAGTGAAGGTTGAGAATATGATCTGAGTTGGTGATACAGAACTTGGTCCAGACCAGGACTGTACATTGCACACCCAGATTTAAGTTACCTGGTAGTAGTTAAAGATGTATTAACTACAAAATTAGGCAGCCAAAATGTGTAATTATCAGTACTGGGATCGGGATGGATTATGTTTACTGTGGGGCTGTTGTAATGAGCGCTGTTCATAATAAAACCTAATAGCTGTGGCTGTTGCAGTGTTCTTTGTGGTTCTTTGCGGTGGATCTAGCATTTAGCTTATTGCAATATCGTAACCAAAAGCCAGTCTGTAAGTCTGACACCTGTTGGTGGTGTGGTGGCATGTCTAGTGTGGAGTGTGTGAATGGCTACCTTCAAGGCAATATTGCATTGTGAATTTGTGACAAGCCTATGTACCTCATCAAGTACCTTGATGAGGTACATAGGCTTGTCACAATGCAATATTGTAACCAAAATCCAGTTTGTTAGTCTGACACCTGTTGGTGGTGTGGCCAGTGGTGTGCTGGCATATAGCACAGATTAGAACATAACGGTAGCGTCAGGTGAGGGGACCTGAACGGGGCATGGACGTGGAGTTGTAGGGGTAGCTCACCGTAATGGGTGGGGGTGGGTAGCAGTTGAGTCCACTTGGTGTGCAGATCTGAAATTCCTGGCTACACCCCTGACCCTGACTAGTAATCTGTGGCATCCCTATCCACTCCCTGTGCTGGGACATGCATATGGAGTCCTGCCATGTTTGAAGGCATTATTGATGCTAGCGGCTACCTGAAGGAGCCCCCCCCATCCCACAACCAGTCATTGATGCGTGTGCATCAAAAACGATACAATGACTGCTTGATCTTGATCGGTGTAACTGTACTCTAGTACTGGAACGCAATATTAATAATGTATTCTGTTATGATGCTTTAAGCAGTAACCTTCCCTTCCCCCCTCATTAAATACAAAGGCATCTCAATGCTTTTGCTTTTGCTCTGCAAACAGTGCTTGTCAGCTCAGATATAATTTAGTTCAGTTCCAGGGTTATGTAATTTAGTATAAGACAGAAAATGTTGGACGTTTTCAGATCTTTCTCACTGTGTGAAGGAGAGGCAGTGCAGTCTAGTGGCTAGAGTATAGGCTGAAGAAGGAAGAAATCAAGGCTTAAATCCCACCAGAACCACTTACTGTCTGTGTGGCCTTGAGCAAATCCATTCCCTTACCTTACTGCTCCCGACCCTACCTCCCACCATCCAGCTGTAAATACAGGTAAACAGTGACTCGACTGAAAAAGAGATGTAGCATCTCAGCTGTGCTGTCCTGGGTAAAAAATTGTATATATTGGCGAGTGTGGGCACAGCCATGACTGGGCCTCTGAGGGCTGACACTTCTGTTTCAATTTAAACTGAGTAAAATGCCTTGCAGTAAAATAAGTCTCTTGCTGGGTTGTTGCTTTAACTCTGGCTGTGGTCCAGCACCAAATTCCAATACCTTTTGGCTACTACAGCCTGAGGCAAGTGGCACTGGCAACAGTGTGATCATTCGGTGGGTAGTGTGTAGTGGCCTGCCCTGGTGATTTGGAGAGGGTAGAGCGAGTCAGTGAGATGAGTCCAGACCATCAGTCCAGTAGTCACAGTAACACCTGCCCTGCTGGGCGACTCGTGAGTCACGGTGTGAGCATCAGTGTGGTGGACTGGTGGTGTGAATGTGTGTCGCCAGTAGGTTTTCAAAGCTCCACCACTCCTTTTGTGATTGCCACCAGTCGGGAGAAGTCCGACTCCGGGTCTGGGACTTGGGAGCGAAGACAAACAGAGCAGCAGGCTGAGGCTCAGTGAGAGCGAGAACCAGCCAGCAGCAGCAAACAACAACAGCAATCTAGACTGCAGTGCAGACAAGAACAGAGGCGAGCATCTGGCTGGGTTGGTAACTATACTGGGTCTGGCTGTGGAGGTCAGGTGGCTGCTGCTGTTTAGTTTAATTTGCAAGACATTTATGCAAGCTGAGTCAGCGGTACAGAAAGCTTTGTTTTGGGCAGACGGTAATGTGCTTAACACTTGGAATTGGCAGTTAGTCACACTTTTACTGCTGTTCTAATGAATTATGTTTGACAGTGAACACAGCAGGCTTAGTGGGTGATCTACAAAACCAACTGACCTGAACAAGTTCCCTAAAATCAATTATAAAAACGGTCTGAGAAATGGAGCTTTCTGATTGGCTGCAAACATTCTAACAGCCCTATGTTAATCTTTTATTAACATACATGTAGAGCTTAGCCATTTGTTGAACAAGGTTTAACACTGTTTACAAACATTTTTTATTATAATAGCAATAAGGCATTCCCAGGGATTATGTATTTATGTTAATGGTCAGTTAATCACCCTCTGGGGCACGTGGCACTCAGCTACACCTCATGCCACAGTACACCCCTAGAAGGTTGTTAAGACCATTAACATTACATAACCCCTGGTCATGTCTTATTGCTTAATTAACATATCAGGTTGTAAGTATTGAATATGGACAGACAAAAAGGGGATGGGCTGTTAGCAAGCAGGCAGAAAACTTCTGTTTCTGTTATCTTGTACTGTACATAATAACTGTTGGTAGTGGACCATGAGCAGATTAATTTGGGGTGTGTTGGAAGTATGTTATATTATGTTGGATTGGTTGTATTCATGCAAAGGTCAAAGACGGGTCCTATTGCTGCAGCATCTTTATTAACACTGGTATTTTTCCCCCATATAAAGGGTAGCAGTGTGCCAGCCAGGATCAACTAGAGAGTGAGCAGTGAGCACCGAGCAGTGCACCAGGGCAGCCAGCCACTCCAGCCCAGCAGGCACTAGCAGCAACCAGCATCAGAGAGGGACGAAGTGGAGGGGTCTGGGAGTAAAGTTAGCAGCGGGCCAGCACCGGGTGGTAACGTAACCTCCCCCCATGATAATCATCAGTCAGTAGCACACCACTGATCCTCTCAGCCAGTTAAAACCCAAAGGCCCAGTCAGACAGCAGTAACCAGGTAAGGTGTGGTGGGGATGGGAGGAGGGTTGGATTTTGTCCAGTCTCCAGTCATTTATTTTAAGACTGGTAGGGGTATCACTTCCTAACGTTTCAGGAATTTGCCAGCAGAAACAGACCACTCGGTCTAACTAAGTGTGCTCAAGTGTGCAGTTAGTTTAACATCCCTAGTTTGCAGCTGCCCCACCCCCTCCTCTTTGTCATCCCAAATGTCGCCCCCACTTCCCCACCCTCACTCTCCCCTGTTCCCTGTCCCATGCCCTTATAAAGCTGTTCACAGATTTACTTGATACCATCTGTTCTGCTAGTCCATTCCAGTTTGCTACCACCCTCTGTGTGAAATAGTGTCTCCTCATTTCCCTCCTAAATCTTCCCATCTTTATTCTTAGCCCATGCCCCTTAGTGTCCCTCACCCTCTTTAGCTTAAAGACCTCATCTGACCCACCCTTATTGATTCCCCGATACTTGAATGTCTGTATCATGACCCCCCCTTTCCCCTTCTGTGCTCATGGATGTACAGTAGTAACACCGAATTAGTCAAAGGATTTTTAAAAATTCCTACTGAGAATTGTGAAACCTTTAGTTTGGGATTTTGTTTCATTTGCTAGTGTGTTCACTGCTGCTAGTTGTCATGTCAGCATGGCTCAGTTGGTAGCACATCCGCCTCTGGACCAGAAGGTCGCGTCATTGCGTGGGTTCTCGTCCCACACCGGGATTGAAGTTGCACCTAAAAATGCTGGCATCAGAGTGCAATATTAGGGAGGGGTGCTGTACTGCCGGGGTGTGCCATCCTTCAGATGAGACGTTAAACTGAGGTCCCTTCTACCCATCCTTGTGTTGTCCTGGTGGGTGTCCAGGTGGAAGTAAAAGAACTCAGGGGTGGGCACTCTTCGCAAAGAGTAGGGGACAATCCTGGTGTCCTGGCCAACATTCCCCTTCCCATAAACCAGTTCAGGCAATCATCCAGGCTGTGTCTGGGTGTTGTGCAATATGGCCACCACACCACTACACATTCAGTCACTTCACTACCAGTCTTTCATCACTTGTAAAGCGCTTGCCACTTTTGGGTACACTGTATGAAAAGTGCTATGTAAATGCTGATTCTTCCCAAAGAGGGTTGTCTCATCTGATAGTGTAGTTGAAAATCTACCAGATGGCACTTAAGTACTGTAATAGGAACTGGCCCCTTTCTGTAGGTGTAATGTAACAAAAAGAATTTTAGAGGATTTTTTTCCTTAAATTTTGTGAAGAACAAATAGGAATCTCTCAAAATTGCTTTGACAAATTCAGTGCTACTACTGTACATATTCAGGTCTCTCAGCCTGCTGACATAGTCTCTGCCCTGTCCCCTCCATTCCACAAATCATCTTTTTTCCTATTATGTAAAAAAAAAAAAAGTGTGGTGTGGCGCATGGGGGCCTGAGGTGAAATGTGTGAGGTGTGTGACCCACTCTGGCTAACTGGTTATGGCTTAGATACTGAGGGAATTTGTTATCATTGACTAAGCAAGGGATGCAGTGACCAGTCCAGAAGAAGTGACCCAAGAATATGAAAAGTGGTGAAGCAGAATCAAAGGTGGAAAGTGTCAACTTGTTTCTGCTTGAACAGACACATTTAAGAATCGCTTCAGCCTTAATTATGCAACATTAAACCATATAATGTTAGTTCATCTCTGTGGTGGCTGGCTTCGCATGTGATGTGAGTAATGCCGGGGACTGTTACAAGTTGTCTGCTCTACTGAGGCATGCATGCCACTAAATGGTTCCAGCTTTCAGATGGGGGGGTATGGTGTGTGTCTGTCTGTGGGAAAACGAACGTAAAGAAATGTGAGGCACACATACACACACACACACACACACACACACACACACACACACACTCTCTTATGGTCCTCTCTCTTGTTTGTGACAGCTTGAGTACTGCTTCAAAGGTAAGCAGCTGAGCTGAGCTTAGTTGTTTTGTTTGTATCACATGAGTGACATTTTCATAATGTATCAAAATTTAATTTATAGGTTGTATGTAAACTGAAAATGCATGTAATGGAATTGTGAACTGAAATATAGGATGTGTAGTGCTTTGAGGAAAGATATTGAAAATTTTGGAACAATAGGCCTGTTACCCACTATTACTAATGGGCAGCATATGTGTGCTGGCAAAGAAATCATGGTATTTCTGACATGGACTGGTATGATCATGCCATGCTTACTATATTTAAAGAAAGTTTCCGATATAGGGCAGCTACACAAATATCGTGGTATCTGCTTCCCTCATTGATATTTATTCCTCCAGCCTGATTTAAGGAATTAATTTTTTGTCATATCTTAGGACTTTCACTTGGAATTTGAGATTTCTCTATGCTGTCCAACTGATTCTGAAAGCTCTGGCACTGGTGACATGCCACCACACTCAAGCCCATAATGAAATGATGTGACCGGGGGAGTGTGGGGGCACGCCCCATTGAAATGAATGGCCCCTGACAAAGGGATCACTCCTGAAGTGCTGGGGCTACATGACTGTGGTGTGAGGTCCTACTGTGGTCAACATTTGCTGTTAAAAGATTTAAATTGCATTGCAGTTGTGGAGCTTCATTTCAACTCCAGAACTGCAGCCTGGCACCTCTGAAGGGAACTTGATATTTTCTCAGGCTGCCAGCCTTCACCTGCTGCTGACCCTTTTCAACCTGTCCCACTTGCAGTTGTGTTTCGATTTTAAATGAATGGGACTGGATTTCATATTCACTTTTAAGATCAAGAATGGCCACTTACAGATTATGAAGGACACCGCTTGGCTTCTACTAACATGACCCTCGTTAGTCGAGCAGTGTCTTTCCTTAATCTGTAACTAAGTGGCCATCCTTAATCTTACAAATGAATATGAAATCCAGCCCCATTCATTTCAATAGGGTGCACCACACGCTCTCTCTCTGGTCACATCACATGTCATTACGTGCTGAAGTGTGGGGGCGTGTCACCACCAGAGCTTTCAGAATTGGTTGGGGGTGTAGAGAAATCTCAATTACAAGGGAAAATACTAAGGTATGACAAAAAAATGAATTCTTTGAACTAGGCAGGCGGAATAAGTATCGCTGAGGGCAGATACCACAATATGTGAGTGGTAGCTGCTCTCAGCTAAATGGGAAAATCACTTTAAGCAACAAGGCACAGCAGGGTGTGGGTTATGGGGATACACCCACAAAGGAAGTGGGTAAATCACCCAATAACTCACACCCTGGACTCAGAGTCAGTGACTTATTGTAATTATGCACGAATGGATGGACCCATGTGTAAAATAAATTTATAACGTGTTTTTATAAAGGCTGTGCATTTGATATCAAGCCACAGAGTGACCACTCAACACCAGGGAAGGGAAGTAGTTGCACTTGGGGGTGGTGGTCACACAGGGGAGGATAATACCATACTACTACTCATATCGCTTATTATACAGAGGCGGTATGAAAGACTGGGGGGTGCCATGCCAATACCACCAGGGATACCCTTCCTGGATGGGACGGCAGAGGGCTGGTTCTTAGCACTGGCAGGGAAGTGCTGTGCCTTTTGCGCCTGTCCCCATGCTAATGAGTCTATCAGGCTCATGTTTTCACTTCTTAATTCTGCAGGATCCCACCAGGAATAAAGATACTTCTGGGGAATATGCTAACTTTTCAAGTTTTTCACTTTTATCATTGCACTACCAGTCTAGCATCACTTGTAAAGCGTGTTACATACATTGTGTGTGAAAAACGCTATATACATTCTTCTTCTTCTTCTTCAGTGGCCTGGGGAATACTTCATCTTGGTATGCTGATGCTGACTCTGTGATACTTTATTTCCTTGCACGCAGTCTGTAACCTTAACCCATTTGATGCCAAAGCAAGTGCCATGCCACTGTTATGCAAACTCTCTCTGATAGAAATTTGTAGGCCAAGCAGTATTGCAGTCAGTGTGTGTGCTGAATAATTATTTTTGCCTATATTTTTAATTGAACAGCCAACTGCACAACATGGATAGATATGTAATAAAAAAAGTGTGACAGAAGGAAAGTGACACTGCAGAAGAAGGGCAAGGTTGCTCTACTTCTAATAATCCAGTACCTTTGCAAATGGAAGTGTCGGAGGAAGAGACACACGCAGAAGATGCAGCCTCAAAGGCAAAGACAAAAATAAATTTTCAGCAGTCTTGGTTAGCAAAGTTTACCTGGCTAGAGTATCACAAGCAGTCAGACAAAGTGTTTTGTTCAATTTGCAAGACATGCTCAGAAAAGAAGCTATTAACATTTTCCACAAAAGCTGAACCAGCTTTTATTTCATCTGGATTTGAAGATTGGAAACATGCATTGTGTGGTTTCACATCACATCAAAATTCAGCGTGTCACAAGGAAGCTGTATTGAAGTATGCTGCCCTACAATCTCAAACAAATGTATCTGCATTGATGTCTGCCAGTTACAAGACAGAAATGTAAAGAGCATGGGATGCCTTACACAAAATATTTACTAGCATTCGCTACCTTGCCAAGCAAGGACTAGCGATACGGGGACATACAGACACTGATTCAAACCTGATGCAGCTGTTGCAGCTACACAGCATGGATTCAGATGAATTAAAGCAATGGCTTAGTCATACAAAATACGAGTGGCTATCGCATGATATTCTTAATGAGATTGTCAAAATGATGCCAATTTCAGTACTATGCAGAATTGTAAAGAAGATCAAGGGCTCTAAGTATTATGCAATCTTGATGGATGAGACTGCGGATTTATCTCGGAAGGAACAAATACGTTTTTCCTTAAGGTACTTTTCAAATGAAGATTGGGAAACTCATGAAGAATTTCTTGATTCTACCACACTGATGCAACTGATGCTGCAACCCTTTTCAAAATTCTGGAAGATATGCTAATGAGGTTTGACTTATCTTTTTCTGATTGTCGGGGTCAGTGTTATGATGGAGCCAGTAATGTGTCAGGCAAATTCACTGGACTGCAAGCCAGGGTGAAAGAAAGAGAACCAAGAGCAGTATTTATTCACTGTACTGCCCATTCCTTGAATCTTGCCATGCAGGATGCACTACAAAATATCCAGGCATGTCGTGACTGCTTTTTGCTGATGAAGGATCTCATAAATGCCATAAGGGAGTCACCTAAGCGTCTGTCAACATTTAGAGACTTTCAAGATGAAACACAGCCTTCTCTTCATCCATTGTGCCCAACAAGGTGGACACTGAGGATCATCAGTATCTGATCTTTGCTCTGCAATTATGAGGCCATGATTAACTGCTTGGAAGAATTTAGTGAAACCTGTGCTAATGACTTTGGTTCAAAATGCAGTGGTTTATTGAAGCAACTCCGGTCTTTTCCCATCTACTTTACATTACAAGAAATTGGGAAAGTGATGGGTCATTTGGAAGAAGTCAATGCAAAAATTCAGAGTCCAAATCTCTCACTGTCCAACATCCTTAAAAAGATTGAGATACTGCAAGAGGTGCTGAATGGGATGCGTAGTGATTTGTCATACGATCACTTCTGGGAAACGACACTGGAGCAGGCACAAGTTCTCAATTTAGAGGAGCCTTCACTTCCGAGAAAACGCAGACCACCAAGATGACTTGATGAAGGAAGCTCTGGACATAACTAAAGTGACCCCAAACATTATTTTCATCAACAATATTTTGAGGTAATCGATGCATGCAAGGTTGCGAGCGAGCATCGCTTTTCATCAGAAGGCTTCACATCTGCAATCAAACTGGAGAAGCATATCACTGCAGCAGTCAGGGGATCATAAGACGAAACTGACCATGTTACTGAAGTATTCAAGGATGATATAAACAGGGACAGACTAGCTCTTCATTTACAAATGCTGAGTGACATTTCAAAATCAAGAAATTGTGTACTTGATTCTGTGAGTGAAGTGAAGGCCTTTCTGAAAGAAAATGAAGAGTTGAGTGATGTCTTGTCTGAAGTTGCAACTCTACTGAAGTTGTTCTATATGATTCCAGCAACAACGTGCACTGCTGAGCAATCGTTTAGCTGCCTACGAAGACTAAAAAATTATTTGCGAACCACTATGAGCCAAGACCAACTCAATCACTTGACAGTGCTGCATGTTCACAAGCAACTGACCAAAGAAATTGACATTGACAGTGTCCTCAATGAGTTCATTTTGCGAACTGAACAATGCCGCACCATTTTTGCTCTTCAAGAATCAAGTGGCAAGTGTAAGTGTTATATGCACTATAGGTGGACTATGATAAATTATTGATGTATGCAGGCAGCAGTTTTCTAATACAGGTCATCTTCTCATTACTAGCTTGAACTCGTTATAATTCATGTATTGCAGAGTATGTCCATATGACATACACAACAGGAAACACTAACACTTTTCAAATGTTTTCTTTCCAAATATCCTTTAGGAAGAAGATGTTTGATCCTCTGAAACAATAGGTCGTTATGTGGGCTGGGCTGGCTGTTGGACATGCTCAAGGCTTCAGTCTTATTCCATATTCTAGCCATGAAACACCAGTCAGCATTGAGGAATTTTGGACAATGGCTGCAACCTGCCAGGGTCAAGAGGTGTAATTTGACAGCTAACTGAAGTTACTCTGAATGCTAATGATAACAGTATACTTGATTTTTGTTTCCTTTACAGCATTCAGACACTAAGTCACAGCTGTTACAGTACAGTTAAGTACTGCTACTACTTTGTAAAGTGTGCCTGTTCATCTCTGACTGAGGATGAAGGCAGTACTGGGGACACTGGTTGTTTGTGTCCATATGCCCATGTTTTCTCATCCATTTGTGATTGTACTATAAGGTTTTCTCCACTTCCTCTGAAGTTCCTGAATGCTAATGACAGTATCCTAGTTGTTCAGTTCATCTATGGCATTCAGACACTAAGTCACAGCTGTTGCAGTACAGTTAAGTACTACTTTAGTACTACTTTGTAAAGTGTTCCTGTTCATCTCTCAGGATGAAGCCCTGGGGACACTGGTTCTTTCTGTCCGTTCCCATGTTTTCTCATCCATTTCTCATTCTACTGTTTTTACACACTCACATCTTCTCTAGAGTCACACAGATCTTGCTCTTGCAGCCCAGAAGTTTGCAATCACCTTTTCAATTTCTTGGGTACACCATATAATCATGTTTGTTTAACATCACATCAATGGATGTGTTTTCTATGGTAACATGATTATCAACATACTTTAATGGTGATTGATTCTGTACCATGGTGGTACAAACCACATATCACAGGGTGGCAGCAACACATTCACCATTACAGCTGGTTAGCTTACCACTACACAAATCCTGCCGATTTTCAGGCACGACCCAGGGAAGGGGGATACAGATGAATGCCAACTGACCTTGAACCAGATGAAACTGTTAGTGGTATTTTTAGTGAATGAGGGAAATTTGGCCAGGACACCGGGGAAATTTCCCTGCTCTTTTAGTAGGGGGGGATATTTATACATAGTTCTTTTCACAATTATCTAGTAATGTATGACTGTAATACTTTTTTGCTTTTGTTTTATTATATGATTTGTATATTATTTGTGTGACTTAGCACTGTTTGTATTTTGTTTGATGTTATAATAAAAAAAATTCCCCTACTCTTTTCGATAAGTGTCATGGGATCTTTAATATCCACCTGAACTACCACCAATCCAGGCAGATGGGACCTCGGTTTAACATGTCATCCGAAAGGCGGCACCTCAGAAGTGCAGCACCCCTCTCATGCTGCACTACAGTGTCAGTACTGGGATATTAACCCAAGTACTAGGTGTGGCAACTGAACCCACAGCCCTCTGATCTCCCAAGCCTCAGAGGCAAGTGCGATACCTACTGAGCCACTGACACTGACATTGACCAAAAAAAAAAGCAGCTACAATGAGGTAGCTGCCAAATGAAAACACAAAATACTGAGCTAAAAAAGGTCTGCTGAGCAAAATAAGGAGCCTAAAGCATCCCTGTACTTCACAAGTTAAATGATCTTGGGATTTGGAGATGAGCCTTATTAAGAGAGACTGAGTCTGAGACACCTCAATATGTATTCCCTGGACAGAAGGGAGACAGAAGATATAATAGAGACTCTTTCCAGTACCTAAAGGGTATGAACAGACTACAGTAAGTACTACAAATATTTTCATCTTAAAATGTGGAAGGTTAACCAGGGAACACAGTCAGAGGTTGGAAGGAGGCAGATTAAGGAGGGAAACGAGGATGCACCTTTCCACCCAAAGGGTGGTGGCAGGCTGTAACTTACTGCCAAAGGTGGTGTTATCACTGGACAGTGGGCAGCTTCAAAATGGGGTGGGACAGGTGAGGTCCAGAGGGAGGGTTCAAAGCATAAGGAAGCAAAGAGTGAGAATAAAGGATACAAGGATAGAATCAGTGTGTAAGGAGGGGGGAAGCTGCAGTCTGAAAGATTGAAGTGCTGCACATTCAAGCAGACTACATAGACCAGTAGGCTTGTATTTGCTGGCAATTTTGTATGTTCCTATCTTAACACAACATTTTGGGGGATAACACTAAAGACAAGGGTAGGAAGGACCATGACAAGGAACTGGAACTGTGGAAGTCTTAAGTAAAACAAAACACAGAATTAGAAACGCTGGCTAGAACGCCTATGGGGATTGACAACTGGGGCCCACTGAGGTGGTACGGGTTGGTTCAGAAGGACATATACCAGTCCAGGGGTATATGATCAGCCCAACTTCAGACACAGCATTTATATTTGCAAAAAAAAAAAACGATGGAGAGCAGGAGGATGAGGAAGAAAATAAACTTGGGAAGAAGACATCAAAAAGTCCCATGACAAGCAGACAATGAAATGGCACATGATCATGTACTCCATGTACACTGAACATGTACTCCCTGGAAGTCAGGAGAGAGAGAGAGAGAGAGAGATAGACAAAATATAATTGGGACCTTCAAGTACAAGGAAAAGTAAGGTTGATAAGGAGAGTCTCTTTAGGCTCAGTGGCTGGCAGCCACAACACGAGGAGGCACAGTCTTAAGCTGAAGGAAGGAGCTTTAGGAAGGAGGTCAGGAAGCACTTATTCAGACAGGGTGGTGAGCACTTGGAATACACTACAAGAGTAGGTAATCTTGTTGAAGATAGTGGGAAGCTTTAAGAGGCTGCAACAGGCATAGGGTAAGGGCCATGGGTAGGGAGGATGGAAAGACTGGGGAGTGAGGGAGGGCACAGATATTAGCTCAAGCTGTGGACCATACAAGCAGACTTGATAGACCAAGTGGACTTCTTCTGCTGACTTCTTCATATGATCATTGAGTATGTGATCCTTGTTGACCTGGTCGACAAGAAAGCAACCAAATGTGCATGTGACCTTTGGAACAACAAGAAGAGAACCAGGAAAAAAGACTGAATGATGAATGAGCAACACTACACACACAAGACCAAGATTGGCACCCAAACTGTACTACAAGAGTTCAGTTGATGAGCCAGACACCGGGGACACTGCACCATACAGCTGCTGCCTACTCCTACCGAAAAGAAATGGATACATTCCAGCAAAGGTGGCTAATGATATAGATGGTCTCACTGCTTACTGTTCTAAAAAGACAGTGGCAGTGGTTAGATGACTTCTTCTATCTGTAACTGGTATGTATCCTGCAGTCCTTTAAAAACAACTTGAAATTGTTCCTTGTTGGAACAGTGTTCCAAGACCATAAAGGCACTCAATATATGAAAGGTGAGACACCCTTCGACATTCACAATGTCCTGCTAATTTTCAAAAGAACTTCAAAAGCGCATTTCATCAAGACACCTTGTACATCTTCAGCTGTTTCTTCATGTGAAACCAAAGATATGCAGCATTCAGATGATCTCGGTACATACAATGCAGACATTAGATAAAATACTGAAGCAAGCACTTCCACATTTCTGAGCCAGCTCCAGAATCTGCAAAAAGCATTTCTGTTATGAAACAGGTGATCCTCACATGACTACTATGTCCAATATATTACTGCAGCAGCTTGAGCCTACAGTTGTACTGAAAGAACATCCAGGTGTCTTGGCAGATGGCACCATGTAAAAAACTGTATTGGTGGTCTACTTGTACAGTGGCTGGCTAGTACATACATATAACGTGGCTGTGGTTTCAGAACTCGGAAGCAAGGAAAATCCAAATTTGGTAACTCTGAATAGTAAATACAAAACTTACTGATAATCTCCGAATGAGTGATGCACTGCACCACTGGGACCAGTAGAGGACCTGTAGAATTGAAACAACCTTCACACACACACATCACCTAGACAGCAGGAGAATTTACAGTTATGCTTCAGGCAGGCTATTTCACTCAGCAGACCACAGTGGGCAAATTGAAACCCCTAGTGTAATTAAATAATTATAATTTACTTAAAAATCTACATCTGCTTGTTTTTGGGCTACACTACCTGTTTCAATTTATTGGGAGAGGAGGTTTTAGCTCAGTATTTTTTTTTATTTGGCTGCTAAACTGTTCTGATGTGTATTATTACTGCTTATTGTGCCTAATGTCCACCTTGTTCAAGTCCCACCCAAAACTAGAAGGAAGACCAGAAGACACCTCGGTCACAACCACCTCCTGTTCAAGTCCCACCCAACAGTAAAAACAAGGAAGGAAGAAAGAAGACCACAACACAATAAAACACACAACATGGTATGTACAAGGTTTATTAACATTCACACACAGCAGCAAAATAAATATCAAGTTTCTTAGGGAAACCTCCAACCCCAAAATGCCTCTGTTACACCCAGGACAATGGCATCCTGTAAAATAAAACAACTTCTTTCCCTACCAAGGGGGCCAGCCAGGGTCTAAACATGCAGAGACCCACATTATGATACAAGATGCCCTGCTCCCATAGACCTCTGGTGGTGCTGGGTTGACCTGTGACCCCAGATCATGGGTGGTGCAGCTGGTGCTTTAACATCTAAAACCTGATGGTTAACCTTTGACCCCTGAGCTGGGCCTTCACCTCTGACCCCTGGGCCCCACCAAAAATTTTACAAACCTGGCTCCTATGCTAACACTGTTTCTATCTCCTTTAAGGTGAAGGGTTCATCTAGCACAGCCATGTCTTGTTGAGAGAGATGTGTTAATTGTAAATTTTCCAGAAAATGCTGCATACGATGGGCTGTGGGGAGTTTGGATGGGAATATAATTGCTGGTAAAAGGAACACATGATGTGGTTAATTGAGGGATTGGGATTGTCATTGTGGAGTTTACCTGAAGGATCTTTCAGACCAGCAATATGTCTCTCCATCTGTTGATTTCTGAGTTGGTAGAGAGCAACTTCCCACATTTATCCCTTGTTCCCAGTAACGGTGTTTGAGTCTTAAGAGGGCGAGTTCAGCTTTTCTGGATATTAATTGGTTGATTTTAATTCTTAGCTGTAGAATTTCAAAATGAAGTTGTGAATTATGGTCCAGATTGTTTGTTTTATAATATTGAGTCTCTTTTTCTTTGAGAGATTTTTCTAAATCAGCCAATTGTTGTTCTCTTAGCTTTTTCCTGTGCACTGCATAGCTAATGATTTTACCCCTGATTGTAGCTTTAAGTGTTTCCCAGATGGTTCCTTGAGATACATCGTGAATATTGTAAAAAGAGAGAAAGTCTTGGATCTGTGACGTGACCCAGGGTAAGAAATCGGGGTCTCTCAATAGGAGTGGGTCTGAATCCCAAGAGGGAGATTTAGAAGGAGGCAGGCCCCAAAGAAGATATAAGTTTATAGGGGAATGATCTGATATAGTAATCGGGAGAATAGTTGTATCAATAGTTTTTTTGGCGATGGACAGAGATGGGAACCAATAATCAATTCTGCTATAAGACTTATGTAATGGGGAATAAAAGGTATAATCACGTTGTCTAGGATGATGTAATCTCCAAATGTCAGTGAGACCTAAATCTTTCATTAGCATTGGAAGTGCACTGATACTTCTGGGGTGGAAGTGACATGATGAATTACTTCTGTCTAACTGTGCCTCCAGAGCTAAGTTAAAATCTTCGCCTACTAGTACAGGAGAATTATTGTTATTGTTGTTTAGAATTTGTTGGGCCAAATTGTGAAAATATTCAGGTGAGTCAGAGTTGGGGGCATAGACGTGAACTAACATAAAGGGACCTACAGAGGTATTTAAGTGGGCTATAACCCATCATCCACCTGAGTCTGAGATGGATTTGATAAGAGTCCAGTTGAGGGACTTATGTAGTAGAATAGCAACTCCCCATTTTTTAGAAGGAGAGGAAGATGCATATACTTGACTGACCCAGTCCCTTCTGAGTCTGTCGACATCCTCTAATAAAAGTTTGGTTTCTTGTAAGAAAGCAATATGTGTTTTATGCTTCTTGAGATAGGTGAGTATTTGCTTTTGCTTACAAGGTGAGCTGAGTCCCTTAATGTTCCATGAATGTAGAATTAGATCACTCATGTTAGTAAGAAAAGAGGTGAGAAGTTAAGAAAAAAGAGTGAGGGATTCTTGTCATTAGGTAAAGTGAAGGATGCCACAGGCTCAGAAGGGAAAGGTTTAATGTAGTCAAATGTGTGCAGGACAATTAGGTTGTATGGATACATATATTTTAGGTGACTATATCCATTGTGTCTCAGTGAGGAAAGTAATAGAAAGGAGAGTACAGACAGCATAAACATTATTACCAAACAAAGCATGTGCATTGTAATATAACACATTATAAATTCCTTAAGTAGACTAGCAGGATAGGAGTCGATGAGTACACCAAGACTCTCTCGCTACACTACAAGGCATGTAAAGAAGTAATTAAATCTTGGGAGAATGCTATCTTAAACCCAAGATACAAATGGTATGCAACTATTTCTATAAAGCTGTAACTGTGACTAGTACTAAGGCAATCATAATAATTCCCTGGGGGGAACCATAAACATCGTACCAAGTATGAAAATGGGTTATAAACAGGTATTAGAACTAGGCTAGAACAGTAGTTCAATAATAAAGACATTATGCCACCATAGTGTAACTGGATTTTAAAATAAAGAATAGGTTATAATTGTGCCGTCTACTGTGTACTTGCTCACATAATCATAATGACCAGGTAAAGGGTGGATTTATATGAGAAGGATGATCAAATGATACGAGGAGCCCATAGAAAAAAATTGAAAGAAAAGGGGGAGGGGTCCTGATGGTGTATAGATTTATAGGGTATTGGTATATTGTAAGGTCCAGTTTGGTATAGAGAAAGTATGTTTGAGGTGGGAATCATGTAGTAAACAGGTATACGTAGTCACCTTAGCAATGTAATATTTATGATGGATTGAGACTATTCAGGCTTCGAGGGTCTGTGCATATTGGTGGTAAGTGCCACGTGTTTAATAATAGCACATTACCCAAAAATCATCAGTAGGAAAAAAAGTAAATAATTATAGTGGGGTGACCAGACCCAGTAAAAGCTAAGCAAACCCAGCTATGAAATTGTATCATGAACTTAGATAAGGCCATGAATTAAAGGCTTCGAGTAAGAATGTGCTATCCATTGTTAACTGTGGACATTTAAGTAAGGCAATAAAGATACAGACACCTCAAAAATAGCCTGCAGTACCTAATTATAAGAGAGACAAGGAGCTAAGCAATAAATAAATAAATAAATAAATCAGTGCAAGGCGCTAGTATACCAACAAAGAAAAGAGGATATAGAGAAGGAAAAAGGGGGAGTAGGGACAGGGGAAATGTTAAGAGACTGGATGACAGGCTAGTTTAAAGCGGTAATAATTGCAATAATCAAGTATAGGCCATGTCGAAATACCACCAGAACTCCATAAATCCATAATATTATAGTAGTGACATCAGGTATATGGACTTACTATTGGCTCACTTGTGCATTAAGCAATGTCCACATATAAATGAAAACTGGTTATGTGCGAAGGATATGGTGTCAAGAAGGACTGACCCAACTAAATAGGTGCTGGAGAAAGCATTCAGCAGACAAATTAGCTTTAGCAATGTGGGGGTAATATGCCACTAACAGTAAAACATATCTTAAAACTTAGAGTACTTTGAGATTGGCAATATGTACAACATGTATTAGAGTAGGTGTGTAAAGTATGTTGCAAGCATTGCACTAAAGTAGAGAATTCTTAAGATTTAACATTAAAGATAATGCCTAAATAATATGGCGAGATTTAGGCAAATTCTGTCCAGAAGACTATAACCGCGATGTGCTGCTTAGCGTATTCCAAACCTGCTGGGTGTGATAGTATGCACTCGCAGGGAATGAGCTACGCGTTTGAAGGATAGGCAAATCCAGAAATATTAAAGAGCTAAGGTGAACTGAAGGCTTTTACTATAAGTGGTGCTTGAATGAAATGGGTGCCCAGTTGTTAGTTATTGCTGCTGTGTTTGTGCACACTTGAGGAGGCAGCAATCACTTTGTTTTTAAACTTTCCCTTCCGTTTCTTTTTGGGAGGCTCTGCTGTTTAGAAGGGGGAGCTGGTCACCAGTTCAGCCCAAGAGGAATCAGGGGATTTGCTGAACTGCAGTGCATCTTTGGGTTCGTTGTCAGTGGGATGCATAACTGTTTCTCAAAGGTCTTCCTGTGAAGTGTGTGTCCTCTTGGAATGGGGAAAATTTGTTGGAGAGGGTGAGTGGTATAGAGAAATCAATGTGTCTCCCAGGTTGAGGGGATTGTCTTGAAGGAGTGATATCTTCACAACAGGCATGTCTGGTAAGAAGTGTGTTAGAGCTCTTTTTATCTTGCAGGTGGGCTGAGAGTCGGACAGGAGCTGCTGTAGTAGCCGGTAGTGGTGCAGATTTCTCGGGGCATTTAGAACTTGGTGCTGTAACATGGGTGTGTTGGCCTGGTCGGGATTTACAGAATTGGTGGGACAGAGGGTTATATTAGCATTTCTAGACAAGGTGGTTGAAGGCTGGGGCTCACCAGGAAATGCAGCTAGGGCCTCGAGGGTATTGAAGTCTTTGGCTGAGTCACCCAGAAATAGGCGCATGATGGCCAGATAGTGCAATGCAAATTTAATCCCTCACTGATGTAAAATAATTTTGATGGGGTTAAAGGCTCTGTGCTTATTGGAGAGGTCCTTTGAACAGTCTCTGAAAATGGAAACTCTATGCTCTTACCAGATAAGCGTTCCCACTTGTTTTACACTATTAATAATCAGTTCAGTTTGGTCATAGTTTAGGAATCTGGAGATGATAGGCCTAGGTTTCTGATCTGGACCAGGCCTCAGACCTAAGGTACAGTGTGATCTCTCAATAATGAGATTTTGGCCTGGTGGAAGTTTAAGCAGGGCTGGCAACACATGCATTAGGAGTGCACTAGTGTCCCCAAGTTCTGCACCTTCCGGAAAGCCCAGGAATCTAAAATGATTGCATCTGTTTCTATTTTCAATATCAACAATTTTATCTTGTAGGTTTCTAATAACTGTATCTTGTTCCCTGATGGTGGCTCGCAGGTTATTGATGGAACTTTCATTTTATTTATTTATATTATTTATTTATTTATTTATGTCTAGGATTACAAATACCTTTGAGCCAAGGCTCTTTTACAAAGGTTCCACGTCATTTACAATACAATACAGAGGATAAGGATATAAAATGTTAAGAATGGAAGCAAAACAATACTGTAGTTACAGCACAATACAGAAAATAAGGACATGAAATGTTAAGAATGGAAGTAAAACAATACTATAGTCACAATAAGCTGTACTTGAGTGAGACAGCATAGAGCAAGACCAGGGTAAAATACAAAATTGAAGAGGAGAGGTGGGAGAGGGGGACTCAAGAGGTGGGGGGGACACAAGGGGAGGTAGGAGCAGCCAGAGGCATTGTCAACTTCACAGAGGTAGGAGCAGCCACTGGCATTGTCAACATAACAGGAGGAAGTGCTAGTGGAGGGAAGGGAAGGGGGAGATATGGCAAGGAGGGGGGGAAGTGGGAGAAAAAGGGAAGATAGGATAATAAGTGCTAGGAAGGAGGAGCATGGAGAGGCTTGGTGAATGGTAGGTAGGGCTGATTATATGTAGCAGTCACAGGAGCTAGAGGCAGTGAGATGGATGCAGAGCCTGGATTTGAATGAGCCAAGCTTGGGAGTGGAGGAGATGTTAGGGCTGAGACCATTCAGCCAGTTAGGCCCCCTATGAGCAAAATATCTTTGGCCCTGGGTGGTGCAACAGCGGGGAACCTGGAGGAGCTGAGTTTCGGATCCCGTGGTGTTGTGAGGATTCAGGCTTGGTCGCAGTAAGGCTTGGACTCCAAGAGGTGCGAGGCCCATGGTTACTTTCTTTGCCACAGTGCAGGTTAGATACTTAATGCGGTTGGAGAGTTGAAGCCATCCAGTTTGTGCATAAAGGTCACACGTATGCAAGACAGTGGGCACCAGAGATGAGCCAACAGGCCTTACTGAGGGATGTCGATATTTGTCTGAGAGCAGTAGCCGAAGCAGAGCCATAGATGATCAGGGCATAGTCAATGATGGAGACCACGGAGCTCCGGACAGCAACCTTCAAGGCTTCCAATGCAAGATGTTGTCTGTGCTGGTAGAGTAGGCCTAAACGCGTATTTGCAGCTTTGGCAACACAGTCAATGTGGGCAAGATAGGATAGATTTGGGTTCAAAGATATCCCAAGGTATTTAAATGGCTGCACCTGCTCGAGGGTGTTTCCAAGGCTGGTTGTAATGGAGAGGGGGTGCAGCCTATACTTGTTGTGAGGGCTGTTGAAGAGCATTGCCTTGGGTCTTTTATAGTTTAGGACCAGCTTATGCTTACTAAACCAGTTTTCCACAGAGGCGAAGCCTTGCTGAAGGTTGTGTTGTAGGGGTTTGGGGTCCTTGTGGGAGGTGAAGATTACAGCATCATCAGCATATAGGATGAGCTGTTCAGGGCAAGATTATGGGAGGGTGTTCAGGAAAAGGATGAAAAGTAGAGAACCCAGTATAGATCCCTGGGGGACTCCAGAGCGGACAGGGTTAGCATAAGAAAGAACACCTGCGATTTTCACTCTTTGTGACCGATTTTCCAAGTAACTGTTGAACTAAGCTGTAGTGTCAGGAGAGAGCCCAGTAAACTGGAGCTGTTCAATCAGCAGACAATGGTGAACAGTGTTGAATGCCTTCGTCAAATCGACAAAGACAGCCCCGGCTAGGTGACCTTTTTCCAAGGTGCTGTGTAGTGCTCCAGTGAATTCCAGTAAGGCAGATGAGGTTCTATGGCCTTTTCTGAACCCATGTTGTTGTGTACACAAAATATTGTATTTATCCAGGTAGTCCACAAGTTGATCGGCCACTATGCGTTCAAGGGCCTTGGAGAGAGGAGGTAGTACAGAGATCGGTCAATAGTTCCCGTAGATGGCCTTATACCCGCTTTTGTGGACTGGTGTAACTGTAGCAGCTTTCCATAAGTCAGGGAACTGGCTGAGGCTAAGGGAGAGGTTGAAAATTTGTGTTAATGGACCTAGGACCTCATCAAGGGTGACAGACAGCAGTTTGAGGTCCAGCGAGTCCCCAATAGTTCTTTACTTGGAGATTGTTTGGTGATGTATTTGCGGGCTTCATGAATCTTGACTGTTTTGAAATAGAATGGCGGGTGTTTAGAAGGGGTGGGAGGGCTAAAGGGAGTAGGGAAGTCAGAATCCATGAAAAAATCCAAGGGAAGAACACTACTTAGGTCAGTGAACACACCATTGAAGGTGTTAGCAATGACCAGAGGATCAAAAGTGACAAACCCATCGATATTTAGCATCATTGGGGGAGGATTTGGGCTGCTTCCCCGTGACTTTTTTGATGTTCTTCCAAAACTCTCTCCCATTTCCCCAGGTGTTAGAGAGAGCTTCTCTGTAGTATGTGCTTTTCTTTAGTCGAATGGACTTTGTGCAGTTGTTGAGGGCATGTTTGTAATTCTGTATGTCGGATTGGGCACCAGAGGCCCTTGCCAGCACCCAAAGGTGGTCCCTAGATTTTAGTTGTGCTAGGAGCTCACCAGTAAGCCATGGGTTGCAGAGTGCCTTAACTTTTCACTTTTTGAGTGGGGCATAGGAGTCACAGACAGCATTGAAGGAGGAGACAAAGTAGTTGAGGACTGAGTCAACATCCGTAGATTTGTAAATGGGTGACCAACCGGGGGAGGACTCTGCTGGTGATGACTTTAGGCGGGGGCTTGCAAAATGTGTTAGACCATTCACAGATGACTGGGAAATGGTCACTCAGTGAGTCAGAGAGGACAGAGGTGTTGGAGATACGGGAAGGATGACTGGCAATAACCCAGTCCAGCAGGGCACTAGTGCTTATTTGTAGTTTTTCATTATGGTGGAGAGACCATTTGTGAAAGGTTTGCTGATGATATAGCATCCCTATGAATACCTGCATCAGTCGCATGCCAGTTTATATTAAAGTCACCAAGGATGATTGTCTCTGTACCTGTAGGTTGGGTTCTGATAAAGTCCAGGACAATATTGAGGCTTTTCCCTTGGTCTTTCAGAGGGATGTATACAGAAACAACAGTGAGGGCTTTGTTGTGAGCCCCTAGAAATATTTTAATTAGGAGAATCTGTGCTGAAGTGTCAGGGAGGGGGGTAGTGATGGTGCACACCATGAGATAGTCTTTGATGTAAATTGCACATCCCCCTCCTCTTTCGGTCACCTGACCCAGCCTGTGAACATTGTACCCTGGTAGTTCAATTGTCAGGTCTGGAATTTTGTCGTTTGAGTTATTTTAACCTCAGTGTCATAAATATTATGGTTGAGCATTTGCATATTAGTACTGTTTTGCTGAGAAATTATTTTTAAGTCATTAATCTTTTTTTTTTTTCCAATATTTAACCAGGTGAGACACATTAAGCTGAAAGCTTTTTTACAGGTGCAACCTGGGAGCACAAGGAAGTTAAGTGACATGCTCAGGGTCACACAATATGCAAGTGGGGGCTGTGGGATTCAAACCCAGGTCTCCAGATTTGCAGCTCAGAGTCTTAAACCACTGCACCATACTGCCTCCTCATCTCATTGATGAGCTGCTGAAACACTGACTCCACTCTGCTAAGGGAGTTGTTTTGCAAGGGTTGCTCGGCCATTGTTGTAGGCCTGCACAGAGGAGCAGTATAGATGCAAAGAAGTGTAACTGTAGAGTTGTAATATGAAGAAAATTGTTAGTAGAGTTATATTTTAGTTGCTGGCAAATGCTGGTAATTTGGAAGCAGGAGGATGGATGATGATAGATGGTAGTCCCAGAGAGATGTAGAATTAAGCAGCCATCTTCAGCACAGCCATGCCACGCCCCCCCTTCCCTTCTTCTTTTTGTGACCTCTTTTATGCAGGGTTTTGTTGCTTTAATTATACCCTCTATTATTCTTCTGCACTGTGCCTCTTCCGTTCCCTGGCAATCCCTGCTTCAAAGCATTTTCAGAGGCAGCCTCCCATTTCTCTAAAAATGTTCTCTCCTGAAGTCCAGGACCCTTGTCCTCCTGTGGCTTGCCTCTGTTTGTTTCCTAATGTTGAACAGCATTGTATGGCAATCACTGGTACCTAGAGGACTCTCCATTGTGATGTCTGCAGTGTTGTCCCTGTTTGTTAGCACTAGGTTCAACACAGTGAGAGAACAACATTTCGCTCCCGACATTTCGCTCCGTGAAATCATGCTCCCGACAGTTCACTCCTGTATGTTTCGCTCCCTCACATCAAGACTCCATGTCAGTTCTCTCCCGCAGTAAACATTGAAAACATTGGCTCCCTCAGTGAAAAAACAAAGTAGCATGAAGCAACAAGCATGGTCTAGTTTCCCTCGGTAACACTAGTAACACTACTATAGCAATATTGTTTAGTTAGCTTTGAAAACATTGTCTCCCGCAATGAAAAAAATAAAGCAGCATGAAGCAACAAGCAGTCTAGTTTCCCTCAGTAACAGCAACATTATCTAGCGAGCATTTAAAACACAGTCATAACCATTTAGCAAAGTTTCTTACCTTACCTTTCTTCAGTCTTGCCAAGAATCACGTGATGTGTTGCCATGGGAATTGGTTGGTCACTTTGAGGATGAGTCATGTGACTCAATGTGCCAGCAAACAAGGAAGTGCAAGGAAATAATCTATATGAAGTTCAGAGCAAGTGAAGAATGCCTAAATACAACTTTATTAAAGTAAAAATGTTAAAATCATGCTGGCAATGCAGTCAATGAGGGTTCAATAATCAAAACAGTGAGCCACACCACATAGGAATTCCTCTGTTGTGGGCTCATCACATTTCCCAACCATATACTGTAGTCGAGAAGCATTGTCCTTAAAGACCCTTTTTGAGGCATTTGATGCATTTCCAGTGATCATTTGTTCATTTTCTGCATCTCATTTTGTTTGGATGCGCTTGATGCCATCTATAAACTTCCACAGGGCTGGATGTGTCATTGATGGAACAGACTACAACCTCCTGTGGAACGCCTCAACTGCATTGTTTGTTTTGGCCCTTTTGTCTCTCACAGTGTCACTGTGGTTCCAAAGCGTAGTATGGCCATGTCCCAGTCGTGGTGCTCGGTGCACCATAGCCACTAGTTCCAGGTTAACCTCTGCCATGATAGCTCTAAGTCTGGGATTTTGTTTCCAAGGCTCCTGGCATTAGCGCACATGGCTCTCCATACCTTCTCACCCCCCGCCAGATGCCCTCCATCTTCCTGCCTAAGGTGTTACCTAAAGCTCCCTCTGACTCATTCCCTCCCATTTTGCTTTCTCTAATCCTGTCCCCCTGGATCCACTCATCCCTTCCTGAGTCCAACTTTTCTTTTTTCCTGTCCCAGTCCCCAACTTTCTGAGTCTCTGTCCTCATTTTTTTTCACCCTTTAGGCCCTCTTTCAGTGCCATTTTATCATTTGGGGGACAACTGTTGCCTCTCTTGGTTTTTCCGCCTACCCCCTTTCTAGTTTAGATTCTCATCCATGCAACATCTAAGAATCCCAGCAAGGACTGTGATCCCCTTCCCAGAAGGATGCAGCCTGTCTCTATTATAGAGACCTGACTTCCTACGTTGGTCGCTACTCTGTGATATAGCCAAAGCTCTACTCCATGCAACATGCCTTTGGCCAGCCATTAAAGGTCCTGGTGTGGAGTCCCCCTTGAAGAAGGCCATGTGTTTGGCTGAAGCACCAAGGGCTGTTTGGTATAAGTAGCTCTGCTATGAATATGCAGTCATGCTAAAAATGTTCCCAGGGAGGGTTCTGGGGAGTGATCACTCCAGGAGTGGCCTCTGGCGGTGGCCAGAGGTGCCTGGCAGAGTGACGCTGCAGATGCAGGGGACGGAGTTGCGGCATTGTATTGCCTTGTCAAACTGCACTCCGCAAGGGACAGGAACCATAAGAAAAATAAAGAAACAAAGAAGAAAATCCCCACCCTTGGGGATAGATGATGGCACCGCAGCCTTCCAATCCACACTCCCAATGCCGGACTGGCTTCCTCTCCACAGGGAGCCTCTCATGTGCCCGGAACTTTGCCCTATGAGATACAGCACCCTGGGTGGATAGGGCAGCCCTACCTCTGGAGGGAGGGTCAGAACCGGAGGTGGTGCTGGGTGGCACGAGTGGAGAGGATCTGGATGTCACGGTGACAGGTAGAGGCTGGTAGCCACTGAGGATGCTGGAAGGAGTTCCCCAAAGGTAGTAGAGTATAAATAAAGTTAAAAAAAAAAAACAACCTGGTCATGCCCAATGACTTCTCCCATGAGCGGTGCAAGATGGGTAGCCAGAATTTTTGCTAATATTTTCATGTCTGAGTTGAGAAGGGAGATTGGGCGGTAATTGTCAGGATGTAAGGGGTCTTTGCCAGGTTTGGGGATCAGAGTTATCAAGGCTTCTAGGAAGGATTGATCATTAACCCCCTTAAACTAGAAATTGTACACCTCTACTAGGAATGGTGCCACTTGGGTACAGCAGAGTTTGTACAGGTTGTTCAGAAGACCGTCCGGTCCAGGGGCCTGGAGATAGAAGTTTAATGGGGTGTTCTACCTCTGTGACAATGATTGGGTATCCCAGACCTGTGACACACTGGAGTGAAACACTTGGCAGGGTTACCGAGTCCAAGTACTCAGATATGGTGGGGCCCTCAGGGGTGGGAGATTCTTCAGCTGTGTAAAGGGTTTTGTAGTAGTTGCCAAAAATTGCTACTATTTCTTTCGGATCAGAAGTAATATCCTCGTCTGGGGACGGGCGCAGACTAAGCACAAATCTAGCAGTTTCGACCTGTCTAAGTCTGAGGGTCAGAAGCTTTCCAGCTTGTTCCCCTGACTCTTGGTATTGTATTTTAGTACGATGTAATGACAGCTTGGCCTTTTGAGCCATTACGTCTGCATATTGAGACTGGAGAAGATGCAACTTGGCCCAATCGGACTTGGGGGAAGAGCGAACACATATTGAGGACATTTAGCCTATACCAGTATGTCTTGTCCAGCTGACCCTGGATCTTTTTTGTCACTTTCTACAGGACCACCTCAAGCAGGTTTATATCCTTTCTCATGTAGGGTCTCCAATATTGTATGCCATACTCCAGGTGTGGCCTCTCCAAGGATCTGTACAGTGGCAATATGACCTCCTCCCACCTGCTGCTGATTCCCGCTGAAATGCAGCCAATGATTTTGTTTGCTTTGGCTGCTGCCTCTCTACATTGTGTGAATTGTTTCAGGTTGTTGGTGATGGCTACCCCCAAGTCTTTTTTCTCCTCGGATTTGGTGACCAGGCCCCCAACCCCCTGGCTGTATTCAGTTCTTGGGTTCCTACTTCCTATGTGCATGAATTTACACTTCTTTGAAGTGAACCCAAGTTGCCATATTCCAGACAATGTTTGTAACCTAGATAAATCTTGGTGTCATCTGCAGAGAGGAAGACCTTGCCCTTAATGCTGTCTCCAGTGTCACTTATAAACATATTAAACAACCCTGGACCAGGCATTTAGCCCTGTGAAAACCTGCTAGAGACTCCCTCGAACTGGAGAGCTCATTTCCTACTACCACCCTGTGGGTCCTTCCTCCCAACCATTGTGCCACCCACCTAGTTAGTTTATCCCCTACCTCTAGGTCCTCCAACATCCTGACCAACCTCTTATGGGGTACTAAGTCAAAAGCCTTGTTGATATCTGCTGTTCTTGTTACTCAGTCAAACAAATTGATCAGGTTAGTTTGGCAGGATCTTCCTGTCATGAACCCATTCTGCCTTTCCTCCTGGAGGACATTCTCTTTCAGAAACTCAACCAGCCTTTCTCTCAGGATTGTCTCCACAAGCTTACCAAAAACTGAGGTCAGGCTGACTGGCCTGCAGTTGCCCAGGTGATCTCTGGGCCCACTTTTTCGGAGTGAAGCCACTTGCATCATTCTCTACTCCTTTAGTGCCACTCCCACTCCCACACCAAGTGAGCTGTTGAACAAATCCACCATTGGACCTGTCAGATCTTCTGCCAGCTCCCTCAAAAACCTTGGGTGCATACCATCTGGCCATGGGGACTTATCAACTTTGATGGCCATGAGCCCTTTTTCACCCTTTCCTCTAAGATCCTGTCTTATTTTTTTGATTTATTGATTTATTGAGTATTTCGGAAAGTACCTTTGAGTCAAAGACTCTTTTTCAAAGGTTCCATGTCAGTACAGGTAGATACTATAGAAGAAACAGTACAGATCAATATCGAAAGCAGAGACATAAACAAGAAAGCACTATCACTATATATACAGCAGAACATCTGACATTTAGATCCTGGTATTAAATTTACTAGTCACAGATTCAGTATATTTGCAGAAGCAGTAATACAAATAGTCAAGTAGTATACTGTAGTACATTAAACTGGCTGATATATAGCTCTCTGCGATCCTATGTGCTAGCCACTAAGTCTAGGGAACATTTGAAAACTTCAGTGCAGGGCTACCAATGAGGTATCCTGGAATTTGTGTGACAGCCTAAGCCCAGTCAATGATGAATGGGAGTATGGCCGGTTCGGTGGCATTCACAGAAATTCGTAGATTGTAGGTGGTGTCTAAGGTGGGTTTTGTAGGGGTCAAGTCTATTCAGGTGAATGAGGGCATTAGGCAGGCTGTTGATCCAGGATGGGGCTCGTTAATTGAAGGACCTTTGGAATTGGGAGGTGCGGCATTGGGGAACTACGAGGAGTTGTTTGCTAGTACTACAGGTGTTCTGCTGGGGAGTGGCCCATCGTAGTATGGGGGAGAGACCACTAGGGGTGAGACCAAGGGAAATCTTTTTGGCCATGAGGCAGGTGTGAAACCTGATTCTGCTATCAAGGTTAAGCCAGTTTGTAGCATTGTACAGGGAACATGTGTGGGTTAGACAATCACAACCCAGGGCAAGGCGGTAAGCTTTGTTGAGGGAAATCCAAAATCTGGATAGGGCTGTGGGGCTGGCAGCACTGTAGATAAGAATGCCATAGTCAAGAAGGGAGAGGACTGAGGAGGAGGAGATCACTAGGCGAATAGTATCCGGAGTGAGGCAGTGTTTAAACCGATAGAGGATGCCGAGCCAGATGTTGAGAGCCGTAGACAGTAGGTGAAAGTGGGGGTTGAAACTGAGGGCAGGGTCAAGAGTAATGGCCAGGTATTTAAAGGAATCCACTTGTTCGAGTGGGGTTTGGTTGGCTGTTAATAGAGGTGGACATTGGCCCTTCTTTGAACTTTGAGGGTGTGAGAAGTACATAACTTTAGTCTTTTTGTAGTTTAGAATGAGGCGCTGTGAGGTGAACCACTTTTCAGCATCACTGAAAGAGGATTGGAGGGAGAGGTGGAGTTGGGAGGGGTCTTGGTTGGAGGAGTACAAGACAGCATTGTCCGCATAAAGTAGGATCTTACCTGAACAGGACTGGGGAAGGGAGTTGAGAAAGAGGCTGAATAATAAAGGTCTGAGGATAGACCCCTGCGGGACACCACAGTGGACAGGCAGTTTGTCGGATAAGGTGGTTCCAATTTTTTACTTGCTGTGAGCGGTCAGCCAGATAGCAAACCAGCTGAGAGCATCTAGAGAGAGACCAAGTTTGGAAAGGGTAGTTAGTAGGAGAGAGTGGTTGACAGTGTCAAACGCTTTTGTGAGATCTAGAAAGACTGCACCAGCGAGTTGACCTCTGTCGATGGCCATGTGGAGGTGGGTGGGGAACCTGGTCCCCTCTCCTCCCACTTACTCCCTTATGGCACTGGGCCATCTTTTTCTTTCATAAGGACAGAGCAGAAATATTTGTTCAGTATTTGTGCTTTCTCTGTGCTACTTTCCATCCCCCTTTTAGTTTCACTATTCCATCTTTTTTGTCCCTTTTTCCCCTGATGAACTGATAAAAGGTTTTCCCCCCTTTTTGATCCCCTCTACTATCTACAGCTCCTTTCTGGCCTTGGCAAGCCTGACTACCCTACCTGCTTCCTTAGCCTTCCCCAAGTAATTCTGTCTGTCATCATCTCTTTGGATCCTCCTGAATTTTGTGTTCATGACCCTTTTTTCCTTTTTTTTCTTTGGTTATATATGTATTGTGTTTTATGTATGTATAATGTGTGTATCTGTATGGATTTAAAATGAAACTGATGTTTTTGCACTGTAGGACCCCATTGTAAATTAGCTGATGCTAAACTGGGTTTTATCCTGTTTCTGATATCAGAAATAAACTTTTTACTACTACTACTACTACTACTTCTCCCTAACTTCCTGGGCCAGGTCCCTTCCATACCAACTTGGTTTCTTGGCTTTGGAGTTTTTTCCCTTCTGTCTGACACTCCCATTGGAGGCAGCTGCTATCACGTTTTTGATGATGGACCACTTCTGATCCACTCCCATATCCCCTTAACACTTCCCTCATCTTCCTGAAATGTGCCTTTCTGAAGTCTAGTGCCTTCATCAGAGTATCTGCAGTCTCCCTACTCTTGCCCATTCTGAAAATACAACATCGTTGGGTAATGAATCACATCAGGAGTTATCCACCTGGCCCCTCAACCATATTTGAGCTCATAAGGTAATGGTATTTTACTGTCATCTACAGTGATCCAGTACATACAAATAGAAATGTTTACCCCAAAAGCTATCTACATCCTGCATACCACCAGAGCCATGTCTTCAGCAGTTATCAGTTCTGCATTCATATTATCGGAAGTAATGACTCAGACTGAGAATCACTCTGAGCCATAACGGCTAAGAAGCTCTCTTTAATGGTCAGACAGGAAACTGCTTCTGAGCTCAGTGTTTTACTTGAGCCAGCATGAAGATCTTACATGCCATCTGTAGATTTATAGATGCCACGACAACTATGTTGGACGTACCTGGCATACCTGATGCGGCACTCACCATTGATGTCTGTACCACAACTGAACTGGAATCGGAACCTGCACCTGAATTATCCTCTTAGTCACCAGTAAACCACCAAATAACATCAGGAAATCATCAATACTGGGGTGGGGCCAATGACTGACGTGTCTGTGTGCAAAACCTATTTGAACAAGTGAATTCCATTTCCTTTCATAGTGCTTTTAGAAATCTAAATATTCAGTTGTCTAACCTTGATAAAAAATGGCCTCCTCAGAAGGACAGAGTAAAGGAATACCACTACATGAATTACATAAGTACCTACTTTATGTTACTTTTTTATGAATGCTAATAAAAACATGGCAAGGACTATTTTGTTTACCCAAGACAGCCCAAGTGAGATGCAGCATCTCATTTCCAGTGGGGTCCTGCATCTACACATTTCCACTTATGGGTAAGCCGGACCACTTGGAGATTAAATGGCTTGCTCAAGGTCACGCAGTGTTTAATTGGCTCTAGCAGGGTTTAAACCTGCATTTTTTTGGTTCCCAGACTGGTGCTGTAACCACTAGACCACATTGCCTTTGCAAGGACTATGATGAACTGTTGACCCTCAAGCCTGCCTTTCAAAGTGTAGAAAGACATCTAAGATTCATGGGATTTTATTATTTATTTGGCAACTGGATTGCTGCACTGGGCTAAAAGTAAGCCCATTCCCAGAAATTATCAGGGTCCGATTGCACAAAACTAGACTGTTAAGTCTAAATACGTGGTCTTAAGATTTAAAAGTGGACTAGTCTAAGTTCTTGATTTAAGACTGCTGCACAAACAAACAAGCATTTGTCAATGCCAAATGTTGTCTTGCTGGCATTAGTAGTGCAGGAGTTAGAGAGATGCATAATAGAAATGGCAGTGAAGTAGTGAACTGATGCCAACTCCACCTCCACCTTGCAGAAACTGACAGGCATTGGGGTGCACCTTTAGGTCATCGGCCCTTACGCTCACCCCAATCCATAAGGAAATATGCTGAGGTGGGTGCAGTATGGGAGAATGAGGTGAGCTTTGGGGCCAAAGACTCCAAGGCACACCTCGATGCCTGTCACTGGCTGCAGGGTGGGGTGGGGTGGAATGGTGTGATCATTACAGCCGGCAATCCCAAGTCACACCCCTGACACTTGTCAGTCTGTACAGGGTGGGATGTTACACTTAACAAAACCCTAATGACCTGGGCGTTTGTTAGTAGTTTCACTCTAAATTTTCAACATGGGCTTTCTGTGACCCCACCTCATGAACAGTGACACAATGAGTTTGTTAGCCAAAAGGTGATTTTGCACAGCGACTGGGCCATTTGGTGTCACAGGTGCAAAAACACATTTCGAGCAGGATATGAAAAATGACAGCGCTGTACTGTTCATGAGGAGGTATAAAAAAATGGCAATGCTGAAAATCTGGAGTGAAAATTGAAAAATTGAGCATACATAGAAATTGCGCAGTGCACGCCCATAACAAAATTATTTGGGGGATCTTTTTAACCAAATTTTCATCATAGGCATTTTGGGAACTCTGCTCATGAATTGTATCATTGTGATTTTGTAAATCTGTCCCGAACATTGATTTCCCACAGCGACCACTCCACTGTGTGCCACATGTGTAAAAACACATTTCAGACAGGATATGAAAAATGACAGCTGTACCGTTCATAAGGAGGTGTAAAAAAATGGCAGTGCTGAAAATCTGGAGTGAAAATATCAAAAAATTGGTGGTCACAAACGTGCGTAGAAACTGCGCAACGAATGCCCATAATGCAATTATTTTGGTGATTTTTTTAACCAAATTTTCAACATAGGCATTTTGGGACCTCCAGTCATGAACAGTGTCACTGTGATTTTGTTAATGTGTCCTGAACGTTGATTTCGCACAGCGACCACGGCATTGTGCACCACATGTGTGAAAACACATTTCAGGCAGGATGTGAAAAATGACAGCTGTCCTGGTCTTTGATATTGCCCAGGGTCACCATATGCTGTGCACAAGTAATGGTGAGCCTACCCTTTTGGTGTTTGGGGAACCTCCAGATGCCTCCCAAATGGATTTGTGTGGCCAGTGATGCTCTGCCTTGGGCAGGGCAATGAAAAGGGTGTCCTCGGGATAACATGCTCCTGATTCATGAAGCATCTGTTAGGGGCATCCCCAGCAGGCAATTCACCCAAGACCCTGATGTTTCTATGAGCAGTGTTGTGTAGTGGGTGCCCCTAGAAGGAACACATCTGACAGCTTTAATCATTTCAACACAATTGTGATTGTGTAATACAGCTGGAATCATTGGCAGGATTTGTTTCTGGCACTAATACGACTCAAAGTCCATACTTTGAAGAACACAATCCTTGTCAAGTCTTTGGTTTGAGTGGATATGGGGAAGGCACTCAAGACAGTGGTGTCATTCTGTAGCATGGGCTTTACCTAAGCTGTCCTGATCTGGCCTTGTTCAACATGTCTTGTGAATGCAGATTTTATTGCCAGTTGCTGCTGTTCAGTTAAGGAACACTGGGAGTGTGTGGACCTTCTAGGCGGCACATGTATCCCCACCATCCACTGGCTTCTGTGGGTTTCCCATGGCCCACTACTGCTTGTTGCAATGGAGGTGTTTGGTGACCGAGATGGCCCTTCTCCCGGTTCTTCCATGGTGACTGAGCTGCTACCTAGAGTCTGGGTTGGAGCACCTTGATTTTGGTTGTTAGTGGTGCATGGGTCCTTTGTGGTTAGCTGGCATATTTGTCTGCTCACTCTGATGCTCTCCTCTTTGCTGGCCATAAGTCAATAGTACGAGTCTGCTGTAGTGGTTCGGTGACTCGTGTGTGATGCAAGTTGATGTCTCCCCTCTGGGTAAAATCTGTGGAACTGTTGGGAGAAAAAGAAGTCATTTAGTGTTCAACCTTGACTGCTATGATAAGGGGGCAGTGGGGTTCATACTTACATTGGTTACACTACTCTTCCACCATAGGGTCATGGAGAAGTTCTGTATTCCCAGTTCTTCTGCCTGTCTCCTCACTACTTTTGCCATGGAAGAGGATGTCATCTTTGATCCATCTGCCTCTATGAACACAGAGGTATTAGGTGTAGTTGCTGATGGCTTCAGTGTGGGGAGTAGCCTTCTCATTTGGTGTGCATACATGTTAATTAACTTGAAAAGCTCACTGTCTATCACCAGCCGGGCTGGTCCTTGTCTTGCAAAGATTTTGTGAAGCAAAATGGTTATGACATAGCTGTTCACCCCATCTATGAGCAGTCTCTCCACATTCTTCAAGTTGGCCATGGACATATTTCAGATGGCACCGGAGTGTTGGGCATTGTGAAAGGCCAAGCTGAAGATGAGGTGATTTTTTGCTAGGCATTGATCTCGGTATCCAAGTGTCTTGGCTCTGGGTAAATGGCTAATTATCCTGACCGCCTCCTTGGCAACAGAGCTGTCCTTATACAAGGAAGCTGTCTCTGGTGGTATCTTCCTTTGTGAATCTCTGAGCCTGATTTTGTGGCACCATTTAATGCTGGAGACATTGAGGGCTGATCTCCAGAAAGGTATCACCTTCATGAGGGTGGCAAGTTCATCCTGCTGCTTCTTGGCAAACCCATTGAGATCTATGAATTTCAGGAAGTTGTGGAGGCTGCTGATATAGCCCTTCATGGTGCCTGGCTTGCAATCTGAGGCTTCAGCCTGTGGAATCTAAGTGTCTCTTATGAAAGCCCTGGAACTCAGCAGGAATGTGAGTGAAAGGGCTGGGTCAATGGACTTCCACGGGTAGGTCAGTTTGTTCTGTTGAGCATTTGCTGTATCTTGGTCCTTCTTTCCTCCTTCCAAGGTCTGAAGCCAAGATCCATAGAGACGTATCAATTGAGGACCCTCCACCTCTGACTCTGAAGGCAGGTTCAATGGGTGGTGAATCCAAATATGGAGAACATTCAGCATGGGTGTCTGTGACAGTTTGTTGGGCTTTAAAGATGGTCAGAGTGCATTTGTGTACCTTCCAAAAGTGCTGATTTAGATCTCATACAATTGCAAAACAGTCTGGCTTCAAGCATTTGTAAAAGTGTTTACCCGCTGGAGGCTGTGTAATGAGGGATTGCCTCCTCTGATTTCAGGCCACCTCCGGTGTTATGTTATGTACCTCTCTGAGGTGCCTTGGTAGATGTTTAACTTGTTTCCCACAGCTTGTGCACATATGCCAGGGTGTCTCTCTTGCTTGGCATTCCCAAAGAGTCATCTGTAAAAGAGGGGCAAGATATTAGTAGTGCCTGAGGGCATGAAGCACTACGTCAAAACTGTATTTCCTCGGTGACTAGGGAAGTCTCTGGCAGTGAGTGGATCAGCCCAGCCTTTTCTGCCAATAGTTGCCTGTTGTTGGGCCTGTGGCAGTGCGTACTGCAGGCGAGAAGCCTGCAGTGTTTGGAGAAGTACAGCGATGCTAGCCTGGCAATGCACATATTAAAATTAATTAACAAAAAACTTCATTTAAAACAAAGTTAGGGTTCTACATGTAGCTCTTCAACCAAAGTGATACAGGTCAGGAAACTGGATGTTAGGGTTTACAATTGTTATACTACTCCCCTAAACCCTACCATTGAAACCACACACCCCACCCTCCACACACCAACACACATCAGGGTGCGACTTAGGGTTGTGGTGGGTCCACCACCACCGCACCACACAACCCATCGCACACCCCACCACACACACCAACAAGTACTGGGAGTGCTTAGGGCGTCATGGGCCTGACGCTCACCCCATTCCATCTGTAAGGAACCTGTCATGGTACAGTATAGGAGAATGGGGTGAGAGTTAGGCCCATGACCCAAGGCACTTTCCAGTGCTTGCTGGTGTGTGGAGGTGGGTGTGTGTTGCAATGGTAGGGTTCTGTGGGTGGGGGGTAGGACTCACTGTGATCCTAAGTCACACCATGATGCATGTTGATGTGTGGGGGTTGGGGGTGTGATTCCAATGGTAGGGTTTAGTGGGGGAGGGGTATAACAATTGTAAACCCTTACATCCAATTTCCTGACCTGTATCACTTTGATTGAAGAACTATGTGCAGAACCCTAACTTTGTTTTAAACAAAGTTTTTTGTTAATTAATTTCCTTACTTTTTGACATAGTATAATAGTATCCCGGTTTTATTTATTTTTATTTATTAAATTTTGATGACCGGGTAGGCCCACTGAGCCCCGAAGGTCCCTTTTTCAAGGGTGACCCAGAGAGACATTACATGGAGAGATACAGGTAGTGAAAAGGTAACAGAGTACATATACATTCATTAATATCAAAGTCTGCCTATTTTCAGGCACGACCCAGGGAAGGGGGATACAGATGTGTACCAACTGACTTTGAACCAGATTAAGCTGTTGGTGGTATTTTTAGTGAAAGGGCAGAAATTTGGCCAGGGCACCGAGGGAATTCCCCTACTCTTTTCGAGAAGTGCCATGGGATCTTTAACATCCATCTGAACTACCACCAGAACAGGCAGGTGGGACCTCGGATTAACGACTCATCTGAAAGACGGCACCTTAGAAGAGCAGCGCCCCCCTCATGCTGCACCACAATGTCAGTATTGGGATAGTAACCCAAGTGCCTGGTGTGAGGATGGTTGCTGTATAGGATCTGCAGCCGGTGGACCTCCAGCTTGGCTATGCCCTGTATTACAGGAGCAGCGTATGTCAGTGTGGGGAGCAGGAAACTGGAGGCAATGGAGAGCCTGGCTTCAGGTATAAGCTGATCCTTAACCTGATACAGGATCCCAAGTTTCCCATGGATGATCTTGGTCACTTGTTCCATGTGGTTCTTGTAGGTGAGACCTTAGTCAAGCGTGAGCCCTAGGTATTTTAAGGAGGGCATAACTTCAGTGCTGGTCCCTGCAAGAGATTTAAGCTGTAGGGAGTTGGTCCTGTCTTGCCCAAGGGATCTGGGCCCAAACAGCATGGCTTTTGTTTTGACTGTGTTCAAGATCATTCTGTTTATTTTTAGCCAGTTCTCCAGTGACGTTAGGTCAGTTTGGAGTAAGGGGCCAAGAGACGCCAGGTTATCCGAGGAGCGGTAAATTACTGCATCCTCCACGTATTGTATGACTGAGCTACACAATGAGAATAGTAGGGGGCCAAGAACTGAGCCCTGTGGTACTCCTTCTTTTAGGGGTAGCGGGTCAGATAGCATACCCTTCCAGATGACTCTCTGGGTGCAGCCAGATAAATAGTTCTCAAACCACTTGAGAGCCAGTGAGTCTAGGCCTATCTTTCTCAGCTTTACTAGTAGGAGGTTGTGGTTTACAGGGTCGAAGGCCTTGGACAGGTCGATGAATACCGCACTGGAGGGGGTCTCCTTGTCCATGGCATTGAGTACCTCTGTCGTGAGGTTCATGAGGGTAGTGTCTGTGCTGTGGTTAGTTCAAAAACCATGCTGAGAGGAGGCCAGTAGTTGGTGAGTCTCCAGGTAGTCAAAGAGTTGGCTATATATGAGCCTTTCCTGCAGTTTAGCAAGCAGACAGAGCAGGGAGATTGGCCTGTAGTTGCTCTTGTGCTCCTGGGAGCCGCCCCTTGTGGATGGGAACCACATTTGCCTGTATCCACTGGTATGGAATGATTCCTTCCAGCAGGGATCAATTTATGAGCCAGGTCAAAGGTCTGGAAAGGGATTGGGCTCCATCCTTGAATAGCCTGGGATTAATTCCATCAGGTCCTCCTGGGCCTTTGATTTTCAGGGCCCTTAGGAGAGTCTGTACCTCTTTAGTCCTGACCAGTCTTAGGTGAAATAAAGGTCGCTGTAGCTTTGTGGGTTCAGCCTTGTTTGGTGCTGGGGCGTGAGGGCGTAGTCCAGCCTTATATGCATCAAGGATGGTGAAGTGAAGGTTAAGGGCTGTGGTAATTTGTCGTTCATCGCTCACTAGCTTACCATTGACTTCCATAGGGTCAGGTTTAGCCTTGATGTTTTCTCTGATCAGCTCATTGATATGGGACCAGAATAGTTTAGGGCTACCTAAGCTGTTTTTTTGAAGGTGGGTGGCATACTCCCTTTTAGCCAGTTTTATGGCTCTCTTACATTTGCTCCTCAGGGCTTTGTAAGCCACAAGGTTGGCCGGGAGAGAGGAGTTCTTAAATCTCTTTCAGGCCTTGTCTCGGCTGAGCATCAGAGCTTTTAGAGCTAGAGAGATCCACTTGTTGCAGCTGCCTTTTGCTCTGAGCATCTTCAGCAGGGCAGAGAGGTTGGCTGCCTTAGTCAATGAGTTGTGGAAGTACTCTAGTGCCTCATCCAAGGAGGGGAGGAGCCTGATAGGGCTCCAGTCCAGGCTGTTAAGGTAGTCATTGTATTGTGCTGCTGAGAAGTTTGAGTAGTCTCGGGCGGTCAATATTCTTGGCTGGACCTTGGGCATACTGTTACTCCAGATGCAGAATATTGGGGAGTGGTCATTCAGGGCATTGGCCTTGAGACCTGCTTTCTTGATGTTGGTGGGGTTTGTCACCAGTGCCCAGTTCAGGATGGTGTGGTTCCCCATCTTGTGGTTCAGTCTGGTAGGTTCTGAAATAACCTGTACCAAATATGCCTCTTATGTCAAGGACATGAGGTCTTTATTGGGATCATGGGCCCAATTTAGGTTGAAGTCCCCAGAATGAGGAGCTCCGTGGAGACGTCTTTGGTCAAACTCATGGTTCTGGTGATAGCCTCTAGGGATTGGAGAGCTGTCTTTGGGGGGTTGTAGACACAGTCTATAATGAGGTGCTTGGACTGGCTGAGGGTAACCCATATAAATACAGATTCACTCTGGAGCAGAGTCCTGCTTCAGGGTTAGGTTCGACACCATTAGGCAGTCCCTCATGTAAATTAACACAGCACCCTCTCTTTTACTCTCCCTGTCCTTGCAGAAGGAGTTGTATCCTTGGGCCATGATCTCACGGGTAAAGATGTGGGTCTTAAGCCAGGTCTCTGATACAGCAAGAATATCTGGCTTGTAGAGGTCAAGCCAGGCTTGCACCTCTTGCATTTTCAGTCTGATGCCGCAGACATTCATGTGTGCAATCTTCAAACCCTTAGAAGATGCCCAATGAGGGTCCTGTGGGGAGGATATTAAGATATTGGCAATAGAAGGGCCCAGGTTGGGCTGGATGTCACCTGCCAGGAGAAGTAGCACTGCCAGCAGACCAAGTAGCTTTGGGCTGGCTGATAGGATTAGGTTACTTCAGAGTCTTCTACTTGTAAAGTAGAGCAACTCATAGCGTACACGCCATCTTACTAGCTTATGGGCTATCAGTAGGGTTTGCATTCTAGGGTGGGACTTGGTATAGTGTAGGTCCCTGGGAGGGGTGTCATTGTCCTGAAGTCCCCTGATGTCAGGATCTCCTCAGCATAACATCAAGTCCACCCATAGGAGGGACAGTATGTAGTGTTGCCTGGAATACTCCCCAGTTGGAGAGTAGAGTTCAAGGCTTTTTTACACCACTCAGCCCAAGTCAGGGTGGGTGGGGGGCCGTGATCCACCTCACAGACAACATATTTGGAGAGCAGCAAAGCCCTGTGTATTTTCCATAAATGACCTCTGGCGTCTCTAGGACGTAGCACTCCCCTGGTCAAGTTTCGGGTAGATGGGATTGTAACACTGGGTTATACAGGTGTGCAGGGTGATTCTACTCAAGCAGTCAGAGATACAATTAGTTTTTCAGCCTAGAGTAAATTCTGCTAGCAGTGTGCACTATACAAGCCTATTTTTTTGAAACATTCTTTAGACTAAGATACTGTCCTTCTGCTAAGCTTACCCCATCTTCAGAAATCATTGCAGGCTATATTAACTTATGCCAGAGAATAATAGGTAGCACTGGGGCAAGCCCACAGGAGAATTACAATTACTCAGCCTATTCTGGAGGAGCGGAACCTTTCTATCCATAGTGCAGGTAGTGTCACTTGATCTGGCTAATAGAAGACAGCATACATAGAGAAAAAAAAAGAAACAAGATAAACAACAATTGCAAGGCTTCTATGTTTTAGAACTGCATAGGCAATTAGAAGCATATATAAACAGTACTTTTTTGAGTCACTGTGGGGCGAGCCAACATGGGAGTGTCAGGTTGCTAGCCTAGTCATCATTAGAGAGTCATTTCTGCAAGTAGTTCTGACAGTATGCAGCGTGACAGTCAATTGGTACAATGTGGGACCAAGCGTATGGTGCCGTACATTGTACAGTCTGTGGGGCGGTCCCTTAATAAGGATTCAGAGGATATCCCATCTTGAGAGAGACCTTTGTGTGAGTGGGTGTGGTCACTGGACATTTAAGGGGAGGAGAAAATGGGGTGAGTAGGCGAGAAACATTTCCCCCTGATGCACAGCTCCCAAAATTTCACCCACTCAGCACAGGAGTGCTTTGTGGCAGGGATCGGGATTTCAGCAGCAAAAAACACAGTTTGTTCAGCAGTAAAACACAGTTCTTTTGGCACAGACTCCTGCACCAGGCAGGGGACCAGTTCTTAATTGCTGCTGCGAGGGAGGTCTGCTGATCTCTGCTCAGTGAGCTGGCACCTCAACCTCGGTCGCAGGCTTACAGCTTCATTGTGCGAGGGGGGAGACCTGCTTGTAGAGAGGTAACCCTCACCACCCCTGAAATCACAAAGGTATCTCCATTGCTTTGTGAGCCGCGGGGCTTTGATTCCTGCCTTTTGTATCCTGGGGGGATTCACGTCAGCAGACAGTAGGTGTCCAGTCGGGTGCAGTTGCAGTTTTTGAAAATTCACGCCCAAAGTTCAGCCCAGAGGAAGAATGTAGGTTTCTCCCCGATGCACAACTCCTGCTCAGCACAGGAGCGGTTTGTGGCAGGGATCAGGATTTCGGCAGCAAAAAACACAGTTCGTTCAGCAGTAAAACACAGTTCTTTCAGCGCACACTCCTGCACCAGGCAGGGGACCAGTTCTTAATTGTTGCTGCGAGGGAGATCCGCCGAGCTCTGCTCAGTGAATCGGCACCTCAACCTCGCTCGCAGACTTATGGCTTCTTGGTAGGGGGGGGACCCACTTGTAGAGAGGTCACTCTTACCAACCCTGAAATCGCAGAGGCAGCTCTGTCACTTTGTGAGCTGCAGGTCGCCTATTCCTGCCATTTGTATCCTGGGGGGATTCACGTCAGCAGACGGCAGGTGTCCAATCAGGTGCAATTGCAGGTTTTGAAAATTTGTGCCTGAAGTTCAGCCCAGAGGAAGAATGTAGGTTTTTCCCCAATACACAGCTCCCACTCAGCACGGGAGTGCTTTGTGGCAGGGATCGGGATTTTGGCAGCAAAAAATACAGATTTATTTTGGTATTTGTGCACCAAATTTTAACATGGCTTTTTTGGGATCCCACCTAATGAACAGTGGCACTGAGATTTCATTAGTTTATCCCAAAAGTTGATTTCACACAGTGACTGCACCATTCTGTGCCAGAGCTGCGAAAACACATTTTGGGCATGATGTGAAAAATGACAGCTGCACTGTTCATGAGGAGGTATGAAATAATCTCAATGTTGAAAATCTGGAGTGAAAATATAAAAAATTGGTGAAGTTACGAATCTGCGTCGAAACTGCACAATGCACACTCGTAATGCAGTTATTTGGGGGAATTTTTGCACCAAGTTTTCAACATGGACTTTTTGGAACCTCCCCTCATGAACACTGGCACTGTCATTTCATTACTCTGTCCAGAAAGGTGATTTCATATAGCGAACGCAAAATCACCTTTCGGACAGAATAACGAAATGAGAGTGACAGTGTTCATGAAGTGGGGTCCCAAAAAACCCATGTTGAAAATTTGGAGTAAAAATTACTAAAAATGGCTGACATATCAATCTAAGTTGAAAAGCCAATTTTAGAGCCATAATACGAGTGTAACTTAATTCCTCAGTTTGCGGTTGGGCTTTGAAGAGTGCAGACATGTCCTGATCCAGAGAAGATCGCTGCTTCCCACTTCCAGAGGTAAGTATGGGTTCGGGGGATGTGGAGAGGTGGGTGCTTAATGGGAGGATGGGATGGGGAAGGGGACTGGGGAGATGATGAGGGACTGTGTTCTTTATTACAGGTGTAAAAAAAAATCAGAACGGTTTCCTTTATTTACAGGAACAGAAAAGTAAATGTGGGCACACTAGAGTGGGCTCCTAGTGTGCCACATAAGTTGGGGAATACGTTATGCCAACAGGGGGATTGGGCATCCCCCATGGGCAAAGGAAGTGGGCTTGGGGAGACATCTAACACTGAGAGTCTGCATCCCAGTGTCAGAAACACTATAAATGCAATTATTTCAGCACACTGGGGTGGGCTCCCCAGTGTGCCACAGTAGTGGAGGGAAGTTCAAATGCTGACTCAGGGATTAGGCACCCCGACGTTGGCAAATGTTAGCACTTTGATGCAGGATTCTGCATCAAAAATGGCAGGATGCAGGATTCTGCACTGAAGTTAAAAATTACATTGGGGGACTGTTTTCTTTTTTTTTAGGGATACTAAACAGATCTGAGGACACTGGAAGTGGGCTCCCCAGTGTCCCACAGTCAATGTTGGTGATGGGGGTGCTGACCTGCCCCTGTACCCTTTGGCATACAATGCTACACCGGACAGTTGCTCCCACATAGAATCATAATCACATTGCTAAACTTCGGCATCAAATCCTATGCTGGAGCGCTGCTCCTAGTTAGAATCCTATGCAGCCAAGACATATATTTATTCCCATTGAAATAATGGATAAAATAAAATTGAATAACTTTTAAATAGATTAATATTTTTTCTCCAAAAGGCACATCTGTGAGGCCAAATTGTTCTACCCTGAAAGTTTCATGCCTGTAGCTACAGCTGATTGTGAGATACAGGTTGACAAAAAAACAGCTAAAATCATAACAATCTCTTTATGTTTCAACACTCTGCATCTCATAAACCACACAAGGGATGCAAACCAAATTTAGAACATCAGTAGACCTGTCCCTTCCAATGATGCATGCTAACTTTCAAGCACATCTGTTTAACCTGGCCAAAGTTGTTACCCTGCAAATATTGATCTTTAACATTATATGCTTGCACAAACTCTAACTATACTGGCGCTACCATGCCAGTATAATAAGTCTTACCTGTTGTGTCCTCCTGTGTACATTGCATTTCTTGATCCACTTCCATGATGACTATCCTGTATGCTTAGTGCTCGGTTGCGATAAAGCCATTGGCATCTTTAATGTCTCACGCGCAATTGTGTTTTTCTTTTGGTTCCAAGAAACCCAGTTCCCATCCCCATGAGTTCTGTGTCCCGTACCTGTCAGGGACATAACCTTTGCTGTGGCAATGAAGCTAGACAATGTCTTGGTTTGATGGTGCCGTGCACTGCCGTGACAGCACGTATGTGGCCAAGTGAGGTGTCCTAAGAATGGAGAGATGGTGAGGAGTCTGCCAGTACCATGGGTAAGGCTGTCTAACATAGAGTTATCTGTCAGGGTCCCTCAGAAGGCAGCCTGGGTCCCTGGGAAGGCAGGCCATGCTGTTGTGTTGGTAGCAGATTCTTCATCAGTCTGCATGTGAATGATGGGGCCATGCACAGTCATGCTACCATGCATGTGGCCAAGTGAGGTGTCCTGAGAATGGGGAGTCTGTGAGAAGTATGTTGGTACAATGGGGAAGGCTATCTGATGCAGGGTTTTCTGGCAGGATCCCTCAGAGGGCAGTCAGGGTCCCTGGGAAGGCAGGGCGTGCTGTGGTGTTTGCAGCAGATTCTTCATCAGTCTGCATGTGAACGATGGGGCTATGCACAGCCATGCTACCATGTATGTGGCCGAGTAAGGTGTCCTGAGAATGGGGAGTCTGAGAAAAGTTTGCTGGTACAATGAAGAAGACTGTCTGATGTGTGATTCTCTGGCAGGGTCCCTCTGAATGTAGTTGTAGCCCCTGCCAATGCAGACTGCTTGTAGGCTGTTGATTGTCTATCAGTTATCATGTGTACGATGGGTCAGTGCACAGCCATGCTACCATATATGTGGCTGAGTGAGGTGTCCTTAGAATGGGGAGTCTGAGGAGTCTGTCGGTGCCATGGGGAAGGCTGTCTGATGTAGGGTTCTATGGCAGTGTCCCTCAGAGGGCAGTCTGGGTCCCTGGGAAGGCAGGCCATGCTGTGGTGTTTGAATTCTGCATCATAATTAAAGTGTCCCAGGGACTACTTCCCTACAGAAGAGGCCAGGGACTCCTGGGACTGTCTGTACCCAGGCCAGAGGTGCCTTCTCTGGGCTTACTGAGCCTGGGGACTGTGAGTGGTGGGTCTGAGCCTGATAAAAACCTAAGTCCCTACGGAAAAGGCCAGGGACTCCTGGGACTGTGTACCCAGGCTGGAGGTGCCTTTTCTGGGCTTCCTGAGCCTAAGGGCCCTTGTTGCTGTGTTGGAGCCTGCCAGAGACTAAGTCCCCACCAGACAAGACTGCCAAACCCTGTCTCTGAAAGTTCGGTGTGAGATTGGATATGCTTCCCACAGGTCGGGCCGAATTCCATGAGGCTGGGTTGAAGGTATGCCTTCACCTGGGAAAAGAGGTCAAGGGGTCTTTGAGCATGACATTCATGTTTCAGCCGTCCAGAGACTAAGTCCCCACTGGATGAGATGGCCAAACCCTGTTTCTGGAAGTCTGGTATGAGATCGGATTTGCTCCCCCAGGCCGGGCCAAGTTCCATGAGGCCGGGTTGAAGGTGTACCTTCGTTATGGCTAAGGAGTGAAAGAGCCTTTGGGCACAACACCTGTAGGCAGGTTCCAGAGTATATGTAGGGGCAAGAGCAGAGCTGGGCTCAATGCAAGCAGAGACTAAGTCCAAACTGTTCTCCAGAGACTAAGTCTCTATGGAAGTGGACAGGGCTGGTAGGGACTGTCTCTACCCAGCATGAGGTGCCTCCCCTGGGCCTCAACAGACTGAGACCCTGGGCAGTGGGTCTGAGCTGGAAAAAACCTAAGTCCCAACAGAAGAGGTCAAGAACTCCTGGGACTGTCTGTACCCAGGCCAGAGGTGCCTTCCCTAGGCTTCTTGAGCCTGGGAACCCTGGTCTCTGTGTTGGAGCCTGCCAGAGACTAAGTCCCCACCAAATGAGATGTCTGAGCCCTGTCTCTGGAAGTCCGGCATGAGATCAGATTTGCATCCACCAGGCTGGACTGAGTTCTATGAGGCCGGGTTGAGGGTGTGCCTTCACCCGGGGAAAGGGGAGAAGGGCCTTTGGGCATGACACTCGCGTTTCAGCTGTCCAGAGATTAAGCCCTCACTGGATGAGATGGTCAAACCCTGTCTCTGAAAGTCTGGCATGAGATCAGATATGCTCCCCCCAAGCCAGGCTGAGTTTCATGAGGCCAGGTTGAGGGTGTACCTTCATCATGCAAAGGTGGAAAGGAGCCTTTGGGCACACCACCTATAGGCAGGTTCCTAGGCTAGATGTCCCAAGTGAAGACCGGTGGCCAAACCCTGGCTACGGAAATCTGCATGAGATTGGATTTGCTTCCCTCAGGTCAGGCTGCGTTCCATGAGGCCGAGTCGAGGGTGTGTCTTCATCTCGGCAAAGGAGTCAAGGGGCCTTTATGAACACCACTTGTAGGCAAATCTGAGCAGATTTTCATCAACACAGTTTTTTGTTCAAAATCCAGAGTCTAAGACCCTACAGAAGTGGTCAAGGACTCCTAAGGGCACTCTGGATCTGGAGATGAAGCACCTTCCTGGGCTAGTCCTCAGGGGGAGTGCCTGGTGGTTGGTGGCTGGGTTCAGAGTTGACACCTTACAACAAAAACACAAAGTCTGGATTTCCTCACCTTCAGGGCCTGGTGGCGCCCTATTGACCAGAGGCTGATGCCGCACTGCTGGGTCAAGGAGATCTGTGGTCACCCTGGACAGAGTCCTTTCTTCTAGATGCTACTCAGATCAAATGACCATGGCTGGGGTGTCCCGGTAGACACCTCCTGGCTATGGGGTCCAGGAGCACCGACGCTGTGCAGAAACAAAGTCTCAACTTCTGGTGCAGAGACCAAAGTCCCTAAGGAGGTTGACAGGGGCTGGTGGGGACTGTCCCTAGTCAGGGTGAGGTGCCTCTCCTCAGTCTCAACTGCTGGAGACCCTGGGTGGTGGTCAGAGCCTGCCCCAGACTAAGTCCCTTTGGAGGATAACAGGCACTACAGGGGATTGTCTGAAACCAGGGTGCTCTGCCTCCTCTGGGCCTTATCCACTGGAGACCCTGGGCATGGTCTATGGTCACCTGTTACCAATTCCCTTCTTCCAAATGCTGCTCAGCTTAAATGATCATGGCTAGGGTGTCCTGGTAGACACCTCCCAGCAGCGGGGGCTGGGAGCACAGATGCTGACACCCACTGATTGATCTGGCAGATATCCTCCAACTCAGGGAGGGCCTTCCTGGTCTAGCTCATCCAGTCACCAAATGGAGTGACTTCTCTCTGCATGGAGCATAGGCAAGCAGGGGACTTCAGTCCCTGGCTCCTCCTCAGAGTGAAACCTAGTAGCCCAGGCTGGATGTCAGGGGTCCTTTGTTATTTAGTGGGGCGGGCCACACACTGGCTGCCTGTTGGCTGGGTGCCAACACCTGTTCCCACAACCATTTCTCTGAGCACTAAGGTCTGCAAGGACCATCCTGCCTCTCAATCCTGAGGCTGCTGCCCCCTGCCCTCCGGGGTTGGGGTGGCTCTTGACTTGCTCTCAGGGAGTCCTCTCTTGGAGGCTCCCTGCCAGCATGGAAGTCTGGGCCCCAGCCCCTAATCTGGCTGCCCCTATTGGTGTGACAGTCTGGTTGATCCTGCCAGTAGCATATGCTTATCTCAAAGATTAAGCCATGCAAGTCTAAGTACAAATGGGTGGTACAGTGAAACTGCAAATGGCTCACTAAATCAGTTATAGTTTCTTTGATCGCTCCAGTGTTTCTTGGATAACTGTGGTAATTGTAGAGCTAATACATACTGACAAGTGCTGACCTCCAGGGATGCGTGCATTTTATCAGACCAAAACCAATTCGGGTCTCAGCCCAGCAGCTTTGGTGACTCTAGATAAACTCAGGCCAGTCGCATGCCTTCATGGTGGTGACACAACATTTGAATGTCTGCCCTATCAACGTTTGATGGTACTATCTGTGCCTACCATGGTGACCATGGGTAACAGGGAATCAGGGTTTGATTCCAGAGAGGGAGCCTGAGAAATGGCTACCACATTTAAGGAAGGCAGCAGGTTCACAAATTACTCACTCTCGACTCGGGGAGGTAGTGATGAAAAATAACAATACAGGACTCTTTCAAGGCCCTGTAATTGGAATGAGTACACTTTAAATCCTTTAATGAGGATCTATTGGAGGGCAAGTCTGGTGCCAGCAGCCACAGTAATTCCAGCTCCAATAGCATATATTAAAGTTGCTGCAGTTAAAAAGCTCATAGTTGGATCTTGAAATTGGGCTGGTGGTCCACCACAAGGAGAGCTACCGCCTGTCCCAGCCCTGCCTCTCGATGCTCCCTTTATGCTCCTAATTAGAGTGTTCAAAGCAGGCCGGTTGCTTAAATACTTCAGCTAGGAATAATGGAATAGGACTCTGTTCTATTTTGTTCGGTTTTGGAACTGGGGCCATGATTAAGAGGGACGGCCAGGGTCATTCGTATTGTGCCGCTAGAGGTGAAATTCTAGGACCAGCGCAAGATGAATAAAAGCATTTGCCAAAAATGTTTTCATTAATCAAGAATGAAAGTTGGAGGTTTGAAGATGATCAGACACCATCGTAGTTCCAACCATAAATGATGCCAACTAGTGATCTGGTGACATTATTCCCATGACCCATCAGGAAGCTACCAGGAAACCAAAGTCTTTGGTTCTGGGGAGAGTATGGTTGCAAAGCTGCAACTTAAAGGAATTGGTGGAAGGGTGCCACCAGGAGTGGAGCTTGCAGCTTAATTTGACTCAACACAGGAACCCTCACCCGGCCCAGATACAGAAAGGACTGACAGATTGATAGCTCTTTCTCAATTCTGTGGGTGGTGGTGCATGGCCGTTCTTAGTTGGTGGAGCAATTTGACTGGTTAATTCTGATAATGAATGAGACTCTGCCATGCTAACTAGTTATGCAGCCCAGTGCAGTCATCTCCAACTTCTTAGAGGGATAAGTGGCTTTCAGCTATGCGAGATTGAGCAATAACAGATCTGTGATGCCCTTAGATGTCCAGGGCTACATGCATGCTACACTGAATAGATCAGCATGTGTATACCCTTGGACAACAGGTCCTGGTGATCCTTTGAACCCTATTTGTGATAGGGACTGGGGGATTGCAATTATTCCCCATGAACGAGGAATTCCCTGTAAGTGTGGGTCATACGTTCATGCTGATTAAGTCCCTAACCTTTGTACACACCGCCCATTGCTACTATTGATTGGATGGTTTACTGAGGTCCTCGGATTGGCCCCACTGGAGTCAGTCACAGCCCTGGCAGTGTGCTGAGAAGATGATCAAACTTGACTATGTAGAGGAAATAAAAGTTGTAACAAGGTTTATGCAGGTGAACCTGTGGAAGGATCATTAACGGATAGGCCTGGGCCAGCGGTAGCTATGGGCAATGACAGAACCTGAGCTCAGGAGGCTCCTGGGGTGGCCCATGGGACTGAGCCCACACTGCAGCTCCGGCTAGGGGTTCCTTGCTTGTTTTCCAACAGACAGCAGGGTCCCCTGCTGTGTGTGACTCCCTGCTGTGGCCCGAAGAGGGGACTACCATGGATGAGGTGGCTATAGCGCGGTGTGGCCCTGGGCAATGACAGAACCTAGGCCTGGGAGGCTCCCAGGGTGGCCTGCAGGACTGAGCCTGCACTGCCCGGGGCACCCAGGTGGCCCCCAACTCTGGCCAGGGGTTCCTCCATCAGTGTCTGACAGGTGGCTGGGTCCCCCTCTGCATAGGAGGACCCAGCCATGCATGACTCCCTGCCACAGCCTGAAGAGAAGACTGTTGAGGTTGGGGTGACCATAGCACAGTGCTGCCCAGCATGCACCAACCCAGAGGAGTGAGCCCCCATGGGGGAAGGAGACGGCAATGCAGGCATAATGCCACCCTGACCCTGAACTGGGGACACCCTCTGGGACTGGTCACTGGCCCCTCACCCCCAGTCTCAGGTACCTATCTGGATGTCCCCGGTTCCCCCAGGGCTTTGGTTTAAAGACTCTGGTGACCCACACAGACCCTCCTTGCTGGTCCGTGTGGGTCATCGTGGGAACCCAGCTGTCCCATGGTGTGGGGCCAGTAACCCCAAGCCAGGCATCCGGATGTTGTGTAAAACCCTAGCCTTCTTTCTGGGTTGTGACCTAGTGTACTCTGAAGCAACCTGGGGCCAGAGGCCTGGCTCCCCGTGCATGGGGGGAATGGGTGAGAGAACCATGATAACTCTTAGCGGTGGATCACTTGGCTTGTTCATTGATGAAGAACGCAGCTAGCTGCCAGAATTAATGTGAACTGCAAGACACATTGACACTTTGAAAGCACCTTGCGACCTTGGGTTAGTCCCAGGGCTATGCCTGTCTGAGGGTCGTTATGCCATCAATCACCTGAGGTGGTCCGCCCTGACAGTGCAGCTGAGGAGTCGTGGAACCCTAGTGCCCCCATCCCCCCAAGGAAAGACCTGGAAAACCTCTGCCTCACAGGAGTCCACTGGGATGCAGTGTTGTGTCCTGGCAAGTACGGGGTCATGCAGGGCTTCTGTGCCCTCCATCCCCCTGCCATTGCAGTAGAAGGGAGCTCAGATCCAGCCACTGATTGCTGTGGCTCCCCCAATGTGGGGGTGGTGCCATGTCGGACCACTGGAGGTGGACGTCCCACTCCCCAGGGCTGTCAGTGGTTCACCACTGGACTGCCTCAGAGGGATCCTGCCTCCCTGGCTCCCCATGCCCAGATCAATGGCCTGTGGTCTGCCACCCATCCCCTCCCTGCAGGGTTCTCCTACCTGAGGCCTGGCAGGCCCCCTCCACCTTAGCGGGGTGGGCCACTGACCCCTACCTTCTCAGAACATGACCTCAGATCAGACATGGCAACCTACTGAATTTAAGCATATTGCAAAGTGGAGGAAAAGAAACTAACCAGGATTCCCTCGGCAATGGTGAGTGAAGAGGGAAGAGCCCAGCACTGAATCCCTGTCTGCCTGGTGGGTGCAGGAAATATGGTGTATTAAAGTCTGTCTTCCCGGCGCAGCCTTGGGGCCCAAATCCTTGAGATCGAGGCTCAGCCTTTGGATGGTGTGAGGCCAGTAGTGGCCCCTGGCATGCTGGGATCAGGTCTTCTAGGAGTTGGGTTGTTTCAGAATGCAGCCCAAAGCGGGTGGTAAACTCCGTCTAAGGCTAAACACTGGCACAAGACTGACAGTCAACAAGTACCATAAGGGAAAGCTGAAAAGAACTTTGTAGACAGAGTTCAAGAGGGTGTGAAACTGTTCAGAGGTAAATGGGTGGGGTCCACACAGTCCACCCGAAGGATTCAACTTGTCGGCCAATTGGTCACCCGGGATGGATCCCCTCCGGGGACCATCCCTCGTGCGAGCCCAGACCCCAATGTCTGCATTTCTGCTGCAGTGGTGTGCCATGACCAGCTCTGGGTTGGCTGGGAAGGCCAGTGAGAAGGTGGCTCCCCTCTCCAGAGGGGAGTGTTAAGCCCCTGACAGCAGCTCTTGCCATATCCTGGGGTCATGGAAGATGACCACTGCCACATCCTCCTCCTGCCCTCTGGGGGGAGGCTGGAGCCCCTGACTCCCAGCATGACTGTCAACTGGGTCAGACTGTCCTCATTGCGGCCCGACTGTGTCATGCTACTGGGCCAGGAGGCTCACCATGGGTGCTACAGGTTTGTGGCGATGTCGGTTACCTACCCGTCCCATTTTCAAACACAGACCAAGGAGGCTAACAGGTGCACGAGTCCAAGAGTGGCACAAAATCTCACAGCACAATGAAAGTGAGTTCTGGCATGCGCTGGCTGAGATATGATCCTCCTGCCCTGTGTGGGGGGATCACTCCTCACACTGTCAGGAAGGTGGAGCATGAGCATACCTGGTGGGACTTGAAAGATGGTGAACTATGCCTGGACAAGGCAAAGCCAGAGGAAATTCTGGTGGAGGTCTGTAGCAGTCCTGACATGCAAATCAGTTGTCCTACCTAGGTATAGGGGTGAAAGACTAATCAAACCATCTAGCAGCTGGTTCCTGCCAAAGTTTCCCCTCAGGATAACTGGCACTCTGCATGCAGTTTTATCTGGTAATGCGAACGATTAGCGGTCTTGGGGCTGAAACAATCTCAACCTATTCTCAGACCTTAAATGGGTAAGAAGCCTGACTCACTGGCTTGGAGTTGGGCATGTAATGAGAGTGCCTAGTGGACCACTTTTGGTAAGCAGAACTGGGGATGTGGGATGAACCAAATGTTGGGTTAAGACACCCAATGCCGTTGCTCATCATACCCCAGAAAAGGTGTTGGTTGATATGGACAGCAGGACGGTGGCCATGGAAGTCAGAATCCACTAAGAAGTGTGTAACAACTCACCTGCCAAATCAACTAGCCCTGACAATGGATGGCACTGGAGCATCGGGCCCATACCCAGCCATCACTGGCAATGGGAGCCGAGGGGGCTACACTGCGAAGAGTAGGAGGACCGCTGAGGTGGCACTGAAGCCAAGGGTGAGGGCCTGGATGGAGTTGCTGTAGATGCAGATCTTGGTGGTAGTAGCAAATATTCAAATGAGAGCTTTGAAGGATGAGGTGGAGGAGGGTTCCATGTGAACAGCAGTTGAACACGGGTCAGTCAGTCCTAAGAGATAGGTGAGTGCTGTTCTGAAGGGACAGGCAATGGCCTCCATTGCCCTCAGCCGATCGAAAGGGAGTCCGGTTCAGACCCCCGAATCCAGAGTGGCGGAGACAGGCATCTCACAGCATCCAGTGTGGTAACTCAAACTATCCTGGAGAAGCTGGCAGGAGCCCCTGGGAGAGTTCTCTTTTCTTTGTAAAGGGCAGGGTGCCCTGAAATGGGTTCACTCCAAGAGATAGCCCCGAGCCCTGGAAAGCATCACAGTTCTGCCAGCATCAGGTGAGCTCTTGTTGGCCCTTGAAAATCCGGGGGAGATGGTGTAAGTCTCATGCCAGGCCGTACCCATATCCACAGCAGATCTCCAAGGTGAACAGCCTCTGACATGTTAGAATACTGTAGGTAAGGGAAGTCGGCAAGCTAGATCCATAACTTTGGGATAAGGATTGGCTCTAAGGGCTATGTCAATCAGGCTTGGGCATGAAGCAGGGCTGAACACATGCCACAGCTGAACAAGACATCATCTTTGGGTGGCAGTGACTTTGGATGTGAGCCGGGCCCTTCTTGTGGATTGCCTCGGCTGTGGTGGGCGTTGGTCTCGATGGGTGTCCCACATCGGCCAGCAGCTAGCTAGCAACTGACTTAGAACTGGTGCAGAGCAGGGGAATCTGACTGTTTAATTAAAACAAAGCATTGTGAAGTCTGGAGATGGGTGTTGACGCAGTGTGATTTCTGCCCAGTGCTCTGAATGTCAAAGTGAAGAAATTCAATGAAGCATGGGCAACTGGCGGGAGTAACTATGACTCTCTTAAGGTAGCCAAATCCCTCATCATCTAATTAGTGGCATGCATGAATGGATGAATGAGATTCCCACTATCCCTACCTACTATCCCTACCTACTATCTAGTGAAACCACAGCCAAGGGAACAGGCTTGGCAGAATCAGAGGGGAAAGAAGACCCTGTTGCGTTTGACTCTAGTCTGGCACTGTGAAGAGACATGAGAGGTGTAGAATAAGTGGGAGGCCTTGGCTGCCAGTGAAATACCACTACTCTTATCATTTTTTCACTTACCCAGTGAGGCAGGGGGTGAGCCCACCGGGGCTCTCGCTTCTGGCTCCAAGTGCCCGGGCCTCCGGGTGACCCACTCCAGGGACAGTGTCAGGTAGGGAGTTTAACTGGGGTGGTACACCTGTCAAAGAGTAATGCAGGTGTCCTAAGGTGAGCTCAGAGAGGACAGAAATGTCCCGTGGAGCAGAAGGGCAAAAGCTCGCTTGATCTTGATTTTCAGTATGAATACAAACCATGAAAGTGGGGTCTCATGATCCTTCTGGCTTTTTGGGTTTTAAGCAGGAAGTGTGAGAAAAGTTTCCACAGGGATAACAGGCTTGTGGCAGCCAAGCATTCCTAGTGACATCGCTTATTGATCCTTCGATGTCAGCTCTTCCTATCATTGTAAAGCAGAATTCACTAAGCGCTGGATTGTTCACCCACTAATAGGGAATGTGAGCTGGGTTTAGACTGTCATGAGACAGGTTAGTTTTATCCTACTGATGATGTGTTGTTGCAATAGTAATCCTGCTCAGTACGAGAGGAACCACAGGTTTAGACATTTAGTGTATGTGCTTGTCTGAGGAGCCAATGGTACAAAGTTACCATCTGTGGGATAATGATCAAATGCCTCTAAGTCAGAATCCTGCCTAAATGTAACGATACACAGCACCATGGATCTCCAGTTGGCCAGGGATAGCCAGACACAAGGTTGGTGTAGAGAGCCTTTTGTTACTGGATTGGAATGCAGGCAGAAGGGGGCCACCTCTCGCCAGCAGTGCACAGCATGTTTATGGGGAAACGGGTGCTAAATCATTCATAAATTACCTGATTCTGGGTCAGTTTTTTGTACATAGTAGAGCAGCAACAAGCTGCAATCTATTGAAAGTCAGCCTTTGAGCCAAGCTTTTATCACACTTCACCAGCCGATGGCCAGGGAGCCCTCACATGAGGGCTCGGAACACTGGGGGAAGGTGACAGAGGGGTTTACCCTTAGGGAAGGGATGACTCTGCTGGTGCCCTGCACAAGCCCCAGAACCAGACCCGATGGCCTGTGTTGGACTTTGCTGCATAGCCACTCACCCCACAGGACCAGACCAGATGGCCCACGCTAGACTTTGCTGTGTAGCCGCTCACCCATCCTGGGAGTAGTCCAGATAGTCCTAATCCCTGCAACCTGGAATTTCTGTAAAATAATGAAGGTCAGGTTTAATAGTCGGCAAGCAGGTGTTCCTCAGAGTCATGGTTGCCCCTGAGTGCATGTCTGTGGGTATGGTTTTGACAAATGGGTGGGTCCCTCTCCCAGTCAAAAGGCAAGAGGTTAGCCCGAGTCAGTGGAGCCCAGAAGTGGGTAAGTGGTGTGAGTGACGGTGGGATCTGAGGCCAGAGAGTCTGTGCAGGTGTTCTGAGAAAATGCCCCCTAGCTGAATGGTCCTTCCCCAGTGCCAGGGTGTAGACAAGGGGAGCAATCCTGGGGCTGGCATTTGAACCCAGGGATGTAGCTGTCCCTACCCAGTGGCCGGGGGCTGTGCAGGGAAGCTATCATGTGAGGTTGGGCCTCCCAGCCCCTAGGTAAACTGAGCAACAGGTATCAGACCATCTCAAACCCAGGACCAGTCCATGGAAGGTGCCATCCCTACCCAGTGGCTGGGGGTGAGGAAAGTTATCCTGTGAGTTTGTGCCTCCCAGCCCCTATGGAAGCTGTGCAACAGGCATCAGACCGTCTCAAACCCAGGACCAGTCTGGGGAGGTTGCCATCCCTACCCAGTGGCCAGGGGCTGTGCGGGAAGCTATCCTGCAAGTTTGGGCCTCACAGCCCCTGGGGAAGCTGAGTAACAGGTGTCTGACTGTCTCAAAGGGACCAGTCCAGGGAGGTTGCTGTCTCTGCCCAGTGGCCAGAGACTGTGTGGAGAAGCTATCCTACAGGTTTGGGCCTCCCAGCCCCTGGGGAAGCTCAGTAACAGGTGTTGGACCATCTTGAACCCAGGACCAGTCTGGGGAGGTTTCCATCCCTACTCAGTGGTCACTGTGTGGGGAAGCTATCCTGCAAGTTTGGGCCTCCCAGCCCCTGGGGAAGCTAAGTAACAGGCGGACTGTTTTGAACCTGGGACCAGTCCGGGGAGATTGCCATCCCTACCCAATGGCCGGGGGCTGTGTGGGGAAGCTATCCAGTGAGTTTGGGCCTCCCAGTCCTGGGGAAGCTGAGTAACAGGTGTCAGGCTGTCTCGAACCTGGAACCAGTCCAGGGAGGTTGCTGTCCCTACCCAGTGGCTGGGAGCTGTGTGGGGAAGCTATGCTGCAAGGTTGTGTCTCCCAGCCCTTGGGGAAGCTGAGTAACATATGTCAGACTGTTTCAAACCTGGGACTGGTCTGGGGAGTTTTCCATCCCTACCCAGTGGCCAGGGGCTGTATGGGGAAGCTATCCTGCATGTTTGGGCTTCCCAGCCCCTGGGGAAGCTGAGAAACAGGTGTCAGACCATTTCAAACCTGGGACTGGTCTGGAGAGGGTTCTGTCCCTACGCAGTGGCCAGAGGCTGTGAGAGGAAGCTATGCTGTGAATTAGGGCTTCCCAGCCACTGGGGAAGATGAGCAGCAGGCCACCGAACATCTTGAATGTCTTGAACCCAGAGCCAGTGTCCGGGCCTCCCTGGCAGATCTCTCCACCTGGGGGGGTCATCAGGGGCTCAGGGGCAAGCATCCCAGTGAGTTTGGGGCTCCTAGCCCCCTGAGAAGAGCTCAAACCAGGGCTCTGGAAGTCCTGCATGAGATCGAATTAGCCTGCCTCAGTCTGAACAGAGGTCCAGGAGGTCATACTGAAGTGGTTCCACCTCCCCTTAAAAGGGTGAAGGGGCCTTTGGGCACACCTCTAGGCAGGTTCCAGAATATATGTAGGGGCAAGAGCAGAGCTGGGCTCAATGCATGCAGAGACTAAGTTCAAACTTTTCTCCAGGGACTAAGTCCCTACTGAAGTGAACAGGGGCTGGTGAGGACTGTTTGTACCCAGCACAAGGTGCCTTCCCTGTGCCACATTGGCAGGAGGACCTGGGCAGTGGGTCTGAGCCTGCCAAAAACTAAGTACCACCAGAAGTTGGCAGGGACTGGTGGGGCCTGCCCCTGCCCAGGCTGGAGGTGCCTTCCTTGGGCCTCCTGAGACAGTGTCCTCAGGCATTGAGCTGGAACCAGGAAGTCGGGAATGAGATCGAATTTGCTCCCCCACACCTGAGCTGAGTTCCATGAGGCTGGGTTCAGGGTGCACCTATTCCTGGGCAAAGGGACGAAGGAGCCTTTGGGTATGACACTCGCATTTCAACTGTCCAGAGACTAAGTCCCCACCGGACGAGATGGCCAAACCCTGGCTACTAAAGCCCAGCATCAGATCGGATTTGCCCCTCCTGGGCCAAGCCAAGTTCCATGAGGTCTGTCTCAGGGTGTGCCTTCATCTCAGCAAAGAGGTAAAGAGACCTTTGTGCACAACACCTGTAGGCAGGTTCTGGAATATATGTAGGGACAAGAGCAGAGCTAGGCTTGATGAGTGCAGAGTCCAAACTTTTCTCCACAGAACAAAGCTCCATGAAAGTGGACAAGAGCTGGTGGAGAATATCTCTAGCCAGCATGAGGTGCCTTCTCTGGGCCTCATCAGCAGGAGACCCTGGGCAGTGAGTCAGAGCCTGCCAAAAACTAAGTCCCGACGGAGGTTGGCAGGGGCTGGTGGGGTCTGCTCCTGCCCTTGGGCCTCCTGAGGCTGTGACCCTGGGCATTGGGCTGGAGCCCAGGCTCTGGATGCCAGGAATGAGGTTGAAATTGCCCCCCCTGAGTCCAGGCCGAGTTTCACAAGGTTGGGTTCAGGGTATATCTTCACCTGTGCGAGGGGATCCAGGGGCCTTTGGGAACTACACTTGCATTTCTGCTGCACAGAGACTAAGTCCCCTCCAGACGAGATGGCCAAACCCTGGCTATGGAAGTCTGCATGAGATCGGATTTGCCCCTCCCTGGCCGAGGCGAGTTCCATGAGGTCGGTATAAGGGTGTGCTTTCATCTCGGCAAAGGGTGAAGGGGCCTTTGGGCACACCACCTGTAGACAGGGTTGAGGAGAGTTTCATCAGCACTTTTTTTTTATCAAAATCCAGAGACTAAGTCCCTACGGAAGTGGCCAAGGACTCCTAGGAGTTTTCTGGATCCGGGGACAAAGCACTTTCTTGGGCTAGTCCTCTGAGGGGAGTGTCTGGTGGTTGTTGGCTTGGTTCAGAGTTAACAGTATGCAACAAAAATGCAAAGTCTGGATCTTCTTGCCTTCGGGGCCTGGTGGTGCCCTTCTGACCCGGGTTTGTATCCTCACTGCTGGGTCATGGAGATCCTTGTTTGCCCTGGACAGAGCCCCTTCTTCCAGATGCTGCTCTGATCAAATGACCATGGCCTGAGCATCCTGGTAGTGACCTCCCTGCTGTGGGGGCTTTGAAAACTGATGCTGACACCCACTGAGCCAAAAACCCTGGGTGGTGTGTCTGGACCTGTCAGAGACCAAGACCCCCTGAAGGTTGGCAGGGGCTCCTGATGACTGCCTGTATCTGTTTTGGGGTGCCTCCCCTGGGTCTTGTCCACTGGAGACCCTGGGTGGTATGTCTGAACCTGCCAGAGACCGAGTCCCCCCTGGAGGTTGACAGGGGCTTCTGGGGACTGTCTGTAACCAGTGTGGGGTGCCTCTCCTGGGCCTTGTCCACCAAAGACCCTGGGTGGTGTGTCTGAACCTGCCAGAGACTAAGTTCCCCTGGAAGTTGACAGGGGTTCCTGAGGACTGTCTGTAAATGGTGTGGGGTGCCTCCCCTGGGCCTTGTCCACCAGATACTCTGGATGACCTAGACAGTGTTTGCTCATGTCTGTGAATCGGGTGCTCAGACAGGCCAGCATTCTTATGCCCCTTATCGCTGTACCACAGTCTATGCACCCATGGCAGATACTGTCTAGTCAGGTAACAGGTACTGTTTTTTGTGTCCAGGACAGTGAGGACATTTGCCAGCTGTCCTGGTCTTTGATATTGCCCAGGGTCACTGTATGCTGTGCACAAGTAATGGTGAGCCTACGCTTTTGGTGTTTGGGGAACCTCCAGATGCCTCCCAAGTGGATTTGTGTGCCCGGTGATGCTCTGCCTTGGGCAGGGCAATGAAAAGGGTGTCCTCGGGATAACATGCTCCTGATTCATGCAGCATCTGTTAGGGGCGTACCCAGCAGGCAATTCACCCAAGACCCTGATGTTTCTGTGAGCAGTGTCATGTAGTGGGTGCCCTAGAAAGGACACATCTGACAGCTTTAACCATTCATTCCAACACTTTCGTGATTGTGTAATACAGCTGGACTCATTGGCAGGATTTGTTTCTGGCACTACTACAACTCAAAGTCCATACTTTAAAGAACACAGTCCTTGTCAAGTCTTTGGTTTGAGTGGACATGGGGAAGGCACTCAAGACAGTGGTGTCATTCTGTAGCATGGACTTTACCTCAGCTGTCCTGATCTGGCCTTGTTCAATGTGTCTTACGGAAGCAGATTTTATTGCCAGTTGCTGCTGTTCAGTTAAGGAACATTGGGAGTGTGTTGACCTTCTAGGTGGCACATGTATCCCCACCATCCATCGGCTTCTGTGGGTTTCCCTTCGCCTACTACTGCTTGTTGCAATGGAGGTGCTTGGTGACCAAAATGACCCTTCTACCGGTTCTTCCATGGTGGTTGAGCTGCTCCCCAGAGTCTGGGCTGGAGCACCTTGATTTTGGCTGTTGGTGGTGCATGGGTCCTTTGTGGTCAGCTGGCATATTTGTCTGCTCACTCTGATGCTCTCCTCTTTGCTGGCCATCAGTTGATAGCATGAGTCTGCTGTATTGGCTCGGTGACTCGTGTGATGTGAGCTGATGTCTACCCCCTGGGTGAAGTCTGTGAAACTGTATTCAGCCGTGACTGCTATGATAAGGGGGCAGTGGGGTTCATACTTATATTGGTTACACTACTCTTCTGCCACAGGGTCATGGAAAAGATTTGTATTCCTAGTTCGTCTGCCTGTCTCCTCCTCACCACTTTTGCCATGGAAAAGCATGTCATCTTTGATCCATCTGCTTGTATGAGCACAGGGGCATTAAGTGCAGTTGCTGATGGCTTCAGTGTGGGGAGTAGCCTTCTCATGTGGTGTGCATAGGTGCTTAATAACTTGAAAAGCTCACTGTCTATCACCAGCTGGGCTGGTCCTTGCCTTGCAATGATTTTGTGAAGCAAAATGGTTATGACATAGTAGTCCTCCCAATCTACAAACAGTCTCTCCGCATTCTTCAAGTTGACCATGGACATATTTCAGATGGCATCAGAGCATTGGACATTGTGGAGGACTAAGCTGAAGATGAGGTGATTTCTTGCCAGGCAGTGATCTTGGTATCCAAGTGTTTTGGCTCTGGGTAAACAGCTAATTATCCTGACCATCTCCATGGCAGCAGAGGTGTCCTTATACATGGAAGCTGTCTCTGGTGGTATCTGCCTTTGTGAATCTCTGAGCCTGATTTTGTGGCACTGTTTAGTGTTGGAGGCACTGAGGGCTGAGCTCCAAAAGGTATTAGCTTCATGAGGGTGGCAAGATCATCCTGCTGCTTCTTGGCAAACCCATTGAGATCTATGAATTTCAGGAAGTTGTGGAGGCTGCTGATATAGACCTTGATGGTGCCTGGCTTGCTACCTGAGGCTTCGGCCTGTGGAATCCAAGTGTCTCTTATGAAAGCCCTGGAACCCAGCAGGGATGCGAGTGAAAGGGCTAGGTCAATGGACTTCCACAGGTAGGTCAGTTTCTTCAGGTGAGTGGTTGCTGTATCTTGGTACTTCTTTCCTCCTTCCATGGTCTGAAGCCAAGATCCATAGAGACGTATCAATTAAGGACCCTCCACCTCTGGCTCTGAAGGCAGGTTAGGTGGTTCAATGGGTGGTGAATCCAGAGATGGAGAACATTCAGCGTGGGTGTCTGTGACAGTTTGTTGGGCTTTAAAGCTGGTCAGAGTGCATTTGTGTACCATCTGAAAGTGCTGACTTAGATCTCGTACAATTGCAAAACAGCCTGGTTTCAGGCATTTGTAAAAGTGTTTGCCTGCTAGAGTTTGTGTAATGGGGGACTGCTTCCTCTGATTTCAGGCCACCTCCAGTCTTATGCGATGTACCTCTCTGAGGTGTCTTGGTAGATGTTTAACTTGTTTCCTGCTGCTTGTGCAGGTATGCCAGGGTCTCACTCTCTTACTTGGCGTTCCCAGAGAGTCATCTGTAAAAGGGCAAGATATTAGTAGTGCTTGAGGGCATGAAGCACTACATCAAAACAATATTTCCCCAGTGACTAGAGAAGTCTCTGGCAGTGAGTGGATCAGCTCAGCCTCTGCCACCAACAGGTGCCTGTTGTTGGACCTGTGGCAGTGCATACAGCCAGGGAGAAGTCTGCGGTATTTGGTGAAGTACAGTGATCCTAGCAAGGCAACGCATATATTAAAATAAGTCTTACCTGTTGGGTCCTCCTGTGTACATTGCATTTCTAGATCCACTTCCATGTTGACTATCCCGTAAGTGTAGTGCTTGATTGCAATAAAACCATTGGCGTCTTTAATGTCTTGCATGCAGTGGTGTTTTCCTTTCAGTTCTGAGAAACCCAGTTCCCATCCCCATAAGTTCTGTCTCCCATAACTGCCGGGGTCATGACCTTCATTGTGGGCAATGGAGTTGAACAATGTCTTGGTTTGATGGTGCCGGGCACCGCCATGACAACACATATGTGGCCAAGTGAGGTGTCCAAAGAATGGAGAAATGGTGAGCAGTCTGCCAGTATCATGGGGAAGGCTGTCTGAAATAGGGGTCTCTGTCAGGGTCCCTCAGAAGGCAGCCTGGGTCCATGAGAAGGTAGGCCATGCTGTTGTATTTGCAGCAGATTCATCAGTCCTCATGTGTACGATGGGGCCATCCACAGCCATGCTACCATGTATGTGGCCGAGTGAGGTGTCCTGAGAATGGCGAGACAGTGGGAAGTCTGCTGGTACCATGGGAAGGCTGTCTGACATAGAATTCTCTGTCAGAGCCTCTCAGAAGGCAGCCTGGGTAGTTGGGAAAGCAGGCCATGCTGTGATTGCAGGAGATTCTTCATCAGTCTGCATGTGTACAATGGAGCCATGCACAGCTATACTACCATGTATGTAGCTGAGTGAGGTGTCCTGAGAATGAAGAGTATGTGAGGAGTCTTCTGGTACCACAAAGAAGACTGTCCAGTGTGTGGTTCTCTGGCAGGGTCCCTCCAAAGATTGTCATAGCCACTGCGAATGCAGGCTGCTCGCAGGCTGTGGATTGCCAATCGGTTTACATGTATACGATGGGGCAGTGCACAGCGATGCTACCATATATGTGGCCGAGTGAGGTGTCCTGAGAATCGGGAGTCTGAAAGGAGTCTGTTGGTACCACAAGGAAGACTGTTTGATGCAGGGTTTTCTAGCAGGTTCCCTAAGAAGGCAGTCTGTGTCTCTGGGAAGGCAGGCCGTGCCGTGGTGTTTGAATTCTGCATCATAATTAAAGTGCCCAAGAGACTACATCCCTATGGAAGAGGCCAGGGACTCCTGGGACTGTCTGTACCCAGGCTGGAGGTGCCTTTCCTGGGCTTTCTGAGCCTGAAGACAGTGGGTGTTGGGTCGGAGCCTGGAAAAAAACCTACATCCCTATGGAAAAGGCCAGGGACTCCTGGGGACTGTCTGTATCCAGGCCGGAGGTGCCTTCCCTTGGCTTCTTGAGCCAGGAACCATTGACATTGTGTCAGAGCCTGGAAAAAACTTAAGTCCCTATGCAAGAGGCCAGGGACTTCTGGAGACTGTCTGTACCCAGGCGGAAGGTGCCTTCCTTGGGCTTCCTGAGCCTGGGGACCGTGGGTGATGGGTCAGAGTCTGAAAAAACCCTAAGTCCCAATGGAAGAGGCCAGGGACTCCTGGGGACTGTCTGTACCCAGGCTGCAGGTGCCTTCCCTGGGCTTCCTGAGCCTAGGGACCCGAGTCATTGTGTCAGAGCCTGCCAGAGACTAAGTCCTCACCAGACAAGATGGCCGAACCCTGTCTCTGGAAGACTGACATGAGATCAGATTTGCTCACCCTGGGCAGGGCCAAGTTCCATGAGGCCAGGTCAAGGGTGTGCCTTTGCCTTGGTAAAGGGGTAAAGGGGTCTTTGGGCACGACACCCACATTTCGGCGGTCCAGAGACTAAGTCCCCCACCAGATGAGATGGCCAAACCCTGTCTCTGGATGTCTGGAATGAGATCAGATCTGCTCCCCCCCAGACCGAGTTCCATGAGGCCAGTTCAAGGGTGTGCCTTCACCTGGGTGAAGGGGTAAAGGGGCCTTTGAGCATAACACTTGCATTTCAGCTGTCCAGAGACTAAGTCCTCACTGGACGAGATGGACGAACCCTGTCTGTGGAAGTCCAGCATGAGATCAGATTTGCTCCCCTCGGGCCAGGACTAGTTCCATGAGGCCAGGTTGAGGGTGTGCCTTTGTCCCAGCAAAGGGGTTAAGGGACCTTTGGGCACATCTCTTACAGGCAGGTTCTGGAATATATGTAGCGTCAAGAGCAGAGTTGGGCTTGATGCGTGCAGAAGCTAAGTCCAAACTGTTCTCTAGAAATGAAGTCCCTACAGAAGTGGACTGGGGCACATGTGGACTGTCCCTACCCAGCACAATGTGCCTTCCTTGGGCTTCCTGAGCCTGTGGCTGGTGAGTGTTGGGTCAGAGCCTGGGGAAAAAACGAAGTCCCTATGGAAGAGTTCAGGGACTCCTGGGGACTATCTGTACCCAGGCCAGCGGTGCCTTCCCTGGGCTTTCTGAGCCTGGTGACTGTGGGAGGTGGGTCAAAGCCTGTAAGAAACCTAAATCCCAACAGAAGAGGCCTGGGACTCCTAGGACTGTCTGTACCCAGGCTGGAGGTGCTTTCCCTGAGCTTCCTGAGTCTGGGGACTGTGGGCATTGGGTCAGAGACTGGAAAAAACCTAAGTCCCTATGGAAGAGGTCAGAGACTCCTGGGGACTGTCTGTACCCAGGCTGGGGTGCCTTCCCTTGGCTTCTTGAGCCAGGGGACTGTGGACATTGTGTCAGAGCCTGGAAAAAACCTATGTCCCCATACAAGAGGCCAGGGACTCCTGGAGACTGTCTGTACCCAGGCCAGAGGTGCCTTTCCTGGGTTTCCTGAACCTGGGGACCGTGGGTGATGGGTCAGAGCCTGAAAAAACCCTAAGTCCCAATGGAAGAGGCCAGGGACTCAGGGAACTGTCTCTACGCAGGCTGGAGGTGCCTTCTATCAGCTTCCTGAGCCTGGGCACCATAGGCGTTGGGTCAGAGCCTGGAAAAAATCTAAGCCCCTATAGAAAAGGCCAGGGACCCTGGGGAATGCCTGTACCCAGGCCGGAGGTGCCTTCCCTAGGCTTCTTGATCCTGGGGACAGTGGGTGTTGTGTCAGAGCTTGGAAAACACCTAAGTCCCTACAGAAGAGGCCAGGGACTCCTGGGGACTGTCTGTACCTAGGCTGGAGGTGCCTTCCCTTGGCTTCCTGAGTCAGGGAACCGTGGACATTGTGTCAGAGCCTGGAAAAAACCTATGTCCCCATGCAAGAGGTCAGGGACTCCTGGGGACTGTCTGTACCCAGGCCAGAGGTGCCTTTCCTGGGCTTCCTGAACCTGGAGACCATGGGTGATCGGTCAGAACCTGAAAAAACCTTAAGTCCCAATGGAAGAGGCGAGGGACTCCTGGGACTGTTTCTACCCAGGCTGGAGGTGCCTTCCATGGGCTTCCTGTGCCTAGGCACCATGGGTGTTGGGTCAGAGCCTGGAAAAAACCTAAGCCCCTATGGAAAAGGCCAGGGACTCCTGGGGAATGCCTGTACCCAGGCCAGAGGTGCCTTCCTTAGGCTTCTTGATCCTGGGAACAGTGGGTGTTGTGTCAGAGCCTGGAAAACACCTAAGTCCCTACAGAAGAGGCCAGGGACTCCTGGGGACTGTCTGTACCCAGGCTGGAAGTGCCTTCCCTGGGTTTCCTGAGCCTGCGGACCCTGGTCGTTGTATCGGAGCCTGACAGAGACTAAGTCCCCACCAGATGAGATGGTGAAACCCTGTCTCTGGAAATCCGGCATCAAATCAGATTTGCTCCCCCTGGTCCAAGCCAAGTTCCATGAGGCTGGATCTAGGGTGCACCTTCACCTGAATGAAGGTGTAAAGGGGTCTTTGGGCACAACATTCATGTTTCAGCTGTCCAGAGACTAAGTCTCCAATGGACGACATGGCTGAACCCTGTCTCTGGAAGTCCAACATGAGATCAGATTTGCTCCCCCCGGGCCAGGCCAAGTTCTGTGAGGCTGGGTTGAGGGTTTGCCTTTGCCCCGGCAAATGGGTTAAAGGGACCATTGGGCACATCTCTTACAGGCAGGTTCCGGAATGTATGTAGGGGTGAGAGCAGTGCTAGGCTCGATACGTTCAGAGACTAAATCCAAACTGTTCTACAGAGATGAAGTCCCTACAGAAGTGATCAGGGGCTAATGGGGACTGTCTAAACCCAGCACAAGGTGCCTCCCCTGGGCCTCGTTGGACTGAGACCCTGGTCATTGTGTCAGAGCCTAGAAAAACCTAAGTCCCAATGGAAGAGGCCAGAAACTCCAGAGACTGTCTGTACCCTGGCCACAGGTACCTTTCCTGGGCTTCCTGAGCCTAGGGACCCTGGTCATTGTGTTGGAGCCTGCCAGAGACTAAGTCCCCACCAGACAAGATGGCCAAACCCTGTCTCTGGAAGACTGACATGAGATCAGATTTGCTCCCGCTGGGCAGGGCCGAGTTCCATGAGGCCAGGTCAAGGGTGCACCTTCACCTTGGTAAAGGGGTAAAGGGGTCTTTGGGCATGACACCCACATTTCGGTAGTCCAGGGACTAAGTCCCCACCAGATGAGATGGCCAAACCCTATATCTGGATGTCTGGAATGAGATCAGATCTGCTCCCCCCAGACCAAGTTCCATGAGGCCGGTTCAAGGGGGTATCTTCACCTGGATGAAGGGGTAAAGGGGCCTTTGAGCATGACACTTGTATTTCAGCTGTCCAGAGACTAAGTCCCCACTGGATGAGATGACCGAATCCTGTCTGTGGAAGTCCAGCATGAGACCAGATTTGCTCCACCCCGGGCCACGACGAGTTCCATGAGACCAGGTTGAGGGTGTGCCTTTGTCACAGCAAAAGGGTTAAGGGGCCTTTTGGCACATCTCATACAGGCACGTTCCAGAATGTATGTAGGGGTGAGAGCAGAGCTGGGTTCAATGCATGCAGAGACTAAATCCACACTGTTCTCCAGAAATGAAGTCCCTACAAAAGTGGACAGGGGCTGGTGGGGACTGTCTCTTCCCAGCATGAGGTGCCTCTCCTCGGCCTTGTTGGACTGAGACCCTGGGCAGTGGGTCAGAGCCTGGAAAAAAACCTAAGTCCCTATGGAAGAGGCCGGTGTCTCCTGGGAACTGTCTGTGCCCAGGTCAGAGGTGACTTCTATGGGTTTCCTGAGCCTGGGGACTGTGGGCAGTGGATTGGAGCCTGGAAAAATCCTAAGTCCCTATGGAAGAGGCCAGGGACTCCTGGGGACTGTCTCTAACCAGGCCAGAGGTGCCTTCCCTGTGATTCCTCAGCCTGGGGACCCTGCTCATAGTGTCAGAGCCTGCCAGAGTCTAAGTCCCCACCAGATGAGAGGGACAAACCATGTCTCTGGAAGTCTGGCATGAGATCAGATTTGCTTCCCCCCAGCCGAGTTCCATGAGGCTGGGTCAAGGGTGGGCATTCACCTGGGTGAAGGGTTGAAGGGGCCTTTGGTCATGAACTTGGGTTTCAGCTGTCCAGAGACTAAATCCCCACTGGATGAGATGGCCAAACCCTGTCTCTGGAAGTCCAGAGGCATGAGATCAGATTTGCTCTCCCTGGGCTGGGCCGAGTTCCACGAGGTCGGGGTGAAGGTGTGCCTTTTTCCCAGCAATGGAGTTAAGGGGCCTTTGGGCACATCTCTTACAGGCAAGTTCCAGAATATATGTATAGGTGAGAGCAGAGCTAGACTGAATGTGTGCAGAGACTAAGACCAAACTGTTCTCCAGAGATGAAGTCCCTACAGAAGTGAACATGGGCGGGTAGGGACTGTCTCTACCCAGCATGAGGTGCCTCCCCAGGGCCTCGACAGACTGAGACCCTGGGCAGTGGGTCAGAGCCTGAAAAAATGTAAGTCCCTATGGAGGAGGCAAGAGACTCCTGGGGACTGTCTGTACACAGGCCAGAGGTGCCTTCCCTGGGCTTCCTAAGTCCCAGGACATTGTGTCAGAGCCTGCCAAAGACTAAGTTCCCACCAGATGAGATGGCTGAACACTGTCTCTGGAACTTCAACATGAGATCAGATTTGCACCCCCCCCAGGGCCGGGCCAAGTTCCATGAGGCTGGGTCAAGGGTGCTCTTTTGCCTGTGTGAAGGGGTAAAGGGGACTTTAGGCATAACACTAGCGTTTCAGCTGTCCAGAGATGAAGTCCCTACTGGACAAGATGGCTGAACCTTGTCTCTGAAAGTCCTGGGGACTGTCTCTATGCAGGCCAGAGGTGCTTTCCCTAGGATTCCCCAGCCTCAGGACCCTGCTCGTTGCATCCACACCTGCCAGAGACTAAGTCCCCACCAGATGAGCTGGCCAAACCCTGTCTCTGGAAGTCTGGCATGAGATCAAATTTGCTCCCACTGGGCAAGGCTGTGTTCCATGTGGCTGGGTTGAAGGTGTAGAGGACCACCAAATGGAGACGTCCATACTAGTAATAAGGCTGACTGTTCCTTGACCCCTCTGTGAAAGGAGGAGAAGAGGAGAAGGGGGGAGCTACTTGAAAAATGGTGATACAAGTTATTTCACAATTAGTGACTCAACCCCTTGAAATAATGTCACTTCATGCACAGATGTTTTATCCACCATTTATTATACTGTGATATTCCACAAATGATTCTATTTGATGTGTTTTTTCCTTTTTTCATCCCTGTGTTGTAAAAATTCCACTTTACTTCTAATAGTTGCACTTTTCTTTTTCATGTACAAACACTGCATGCAACAGATTTTATACAGCTTAATGTTTCAGAACTCCACTTAGTTCCCTTCCTCAGAACCTGAAAGCTTTAAAAATAATCACTTATTCACTTTTTCTCCTCAAAGTTCAAAGAACCACTAAGCTGAACAAGCATTTGTCAATGTCGAATGTTGTCTCGCTGGCATTGGTAGTGCAGGAGTTAGAGATGCATAATAGGAATGGCAGTGAAGTATTGAACTGGTGCCAACCCCACCCCTACCCTGCAGAGGCTGACAGGTGTTGGGGTGTGCCTTTGGGTCATCAGCTATAACGCTCATGCCATTTAACGTCACCCTACCCTGTAAACACTGACAAGTGTCGAGGTGTGCTTTGGGGTCTTTGGGCCTTATACTTACCACATTCCATAAGAAAATACATTGAGATGGGTGCAGTATAGGAGAATGGGGTGTACTTTAGGGTCGAAGACTCCAAGGCACACCTCGATGCCTGTGACTGGCTGTAGGGTGGGGCTGGTGGTGGAATGGTATGAGCATTACAGCCAATGATCCCAAGTCACACCCCGATGCCTGTCAGTCTCTACAGGGTGGGGTGTTACAGTTGGAAACCCTAACAATGTAGGCGTTTGTTGGTATTTTCACTCCAAATTTTCAACATAAGCTTCTTGTGACCCTACATCATGAAGTTTGTTAGCGGAAAGGTGGTTTTGCACAGCGACTATGCCATTTGGCGACACAGGCATGAAAACACATTTTGGGCAGGGTGTGAAAAATGACAACTGTATTGTTCATGAGGAGGTGTAAAAAAATGGCAACATTGAAAATCTGGAGTGAAAATATACAAAATTGAAGTCATGAGCAGGCATAGAAACTGCGCAACATACGTCCGTAACCCAATTATTTTTGGGATTTTTTAATCACATTTTCAACATAGGCATTTTGGGACCTCAGGTCATGAACAGTGGCACTATGATTTTGTTAATGTGTCCCAAAAGTTGATTTCCCACAGCGACCACACCATTGTGCGCCACAGGTGAGAAAACACATTTTTTTTTTGGTTAATTGTTTAACCAGGAGTGGCACACTAAGCTGAAAGCTTGTTTACAGGTGCAACCTGGGAGCACAGGGAAGTTAAGTGACTTGCTCAGGGTCACACAGTATGTAAGTGGGGGCTGTGGGATTCAAACCCAGGTCTCCAGATTTTCAGCTCAGAGCCTTAAACCACTGTGCTATACTGCCTCCCTAGTTTGGGCAACATGTGAAAAATGACAGCTGTACTGTTCATAAGAAGGTGTAAAAAAATGCCAGTGTTGAAAATCTGGGATGAAAATATTACAAATTTTCGAAGTTACAGGGGTGGGTGAAAACTGCACAATGCATGCTTGTAACACAGTCATTTTATGGACTTCCATCACCAAATTTTCAACATAGGCATTTTAGGACCTCTGATCATGAACAGTGCCACTGTCATTTTTTCAATCTGTCCCTAAAAGTGATCTCCCACAGTGACCATGCTATTCTGTAGCGGAAGTGCGAAACACATTTTGCCCAGGATATGTAAAATGACAGCTGTACAGTTAATAAGGAGGTGTGTCAAAATGCCAATGTTGAAAATCTGGAGTGAAAATATTACAAATTCACAAAGTTACGAGCGTGCATGGAAACTATGCAATGCACGTTCATAAAACAGTAATTTTCTGGATTTTTATCACCAAATTTGCAACATAGGGTTTTTGACAGCCCACCTCATGAACAGTGACACTATTGTTTCATTAATCAGTCCTGAAAGGTGATTCCACGCAGTGACCATGAAATCACCTTTCGGGACTGAATAATGCCATGACAGTGACTGAATTCATGAGGAGGGGTCCCATAAACCCCATGTTGAAAATCTTGTGCAATAATTCCCAAAAATGCCCGAGATATGCACCAAAGTTGAAAAAACCCTATTTATGCCATTATATAGCTTACTGGCATTTCTTCAGTTCGCGGTCAGCTTTGAAGAGTGCAGACATGTTTCCGGTCCACCGAAGATCATTGCGCTGGACTCCGGAGGTAAGTATGGGGTGAGGGGGTGTGGGGAGGCAGAGTACGCAGAGGGTAGGTGCGGGTTGGGAAGGGAGCAGAAGAGAATGGGAGGGACCATTTTCTTCTTTTACAGGTAAGAAAAAGACAACGAGGGACGATATTCTTTTTCTGCAGGTGTTTGTTCAGTACACTGGGGTGGGCTAAAAGTGTACCACCTGCGTAATGGGGAGGGGGACTGCAGCCAATGGGGATTGGGCCCCCCATCAGCACAGAAATGGGTGGGGGTGCACATGATGTCGAGGGGGACTGGGCACCCCCTCAGCACACAGCACACACTGGGGGCTGGGGACATTATGCCGATGGGGCATGGGCTCCCCCGTCAGCAAACTAAACTAGGCAGGGGGGACTGAAGCGGACGGGGATTGGGCCCCCATCAGCAAGGAAAGACTGTTGGGGGTGCATGATGCCAAGGGGGATTGGGCACTCCCTTGGCACACACTTAGAATGGGAGGGGCATCATGCCGACCAGGAGTGGGCTCCCCCATTGACAAATGAAGTGGCTGCGGCAGTCAGTGCCGCCATGATTACTGAAGTGCTTCACCGGGAAAGGCACATCGGGAGGCGTGTTACTGTGCCACTGTGTAATTAGCTTGGCTCTCATTGCAGCAGCACTTTTCTCAGATCTGGTGGCCACTTTACGTATTGCAGGTGTCAGCGCCTGCAGCTGGCTTATTGGGGATGAGGGACGCATCTACTGATGCATGCCCTGCATCCGTCCACAGTGACCGCACCTCCGAATCTGCTACTACTGCAATATGTTGGCTGGCACGCAAGCACGAGCCAACATAATAAATGAATAATCTTCTAAAGATGTCAGCTACTAAAACATACCTAATAATCAATATAGGGTCTCTTTTATCTCACTTGAGCATGAAAGTGCCTTTTCTAATGTTGCATTTGACTGCTGAAATGGAAAACAAATATTTTTTCCAAAAAAGAAAATTATATAATTGCATTTTCTAATGCTTTCAATAAGTAACTTAACTCAGTCTTCATTGTTATTGCAACATACTCTTTTTTTACCTGGAGTGTAACAATTTAACTTGTTTTTTCCACAAGGCTTTAGTTTTATACCTACAAAGTAAAACATTTCATTTAAAATCCTGCTTTCCTGCTCTCCTGTCATATCATTCACTTTAGCTTTGTATCAGAATACAAACACAGGTAGTCCAGAAAGCTGGCTTACCACAGTGTGGAAAAGGAACCCTTATTTTTGTTGTCTTTTAATATCACAGCTGTTGGTCAGTATTTCCCGATAGTGCAATATGAAAATGGAACCATTTACTCTGAGTTGGCATATCCGGTAAACTTATGGTTTTAACAAACCGCCGCCATTACTCAGGATGCCAATCGGCATCTACAACACTGTTGCTGCTTGACCATGCAGCTTTGGAGGAGGCCGAGCCACAGTTCTCACTCTGCTAGTTGCAGTGTGATGACATCACAATGGTGACAGTCTCCCATAGCTCGGTCTTTCTTTGAAAGAAACCACTTCATGCCTGGATGGGCTGGAGTGGTCCCTCCTACCAAACAGACTTAATTTTTAATATTAAAGCAATTTAAAGCAAAGGGTGGTCTGAATCTAAGCAAAATTCACTTGAGTGTTTAACAAGAAAAAACAAAATACAAGGAAATATATATAAAAAAAATTAAATAATGGGGGGCAGGCAAATTTAAACTATAGCTATATACAAATAAATGAACTTATGCTTGGGATCTTAAGGATGATAGTACAATGGATATTGTGATCCTAGTGATTTGTAGAGTTCCAAATAAATATTGCTGGATGAAAATGATTGTGCTAAGAATATGCTAAAGGCCAAGGCTTTGACCTCCTACCTTACGTAATAGGGATAAGTGAGGTATGTATCCAGTTCAAAGTGTGACGTCTAAAATTAGACTACTGTGCATGACCTGTTGATCTAGGTATCTACATTATGTCTTAGTCCTATAAAAACAGATGAAAATATTTATAAATACATATGACTATTTCCATCCAGAGGGAGCCCTGTATTTTGAGAAGTATTATGTTAATGTACTCTAATCTACCAAACATGAAAGGGAGGAGGGAAGAAAAAGGGGGGAGGGGTGGAAGGAGAGGGAAGGGGCAGAAGAGGGAAAAATAATAACGGCAATAACATGAAACAGAAAACAGATTCAGAAACTGTTCTTATATGATGAGTGACCAATTTAAGCTTTCATTGAGTCCATATCTGCTTTTATATGTTTTCAAGGTGTAGGTCCACAATGCTTCTCTTCTGAGCACTAAGGTCTCCCAGTTGCCTCCACCAGCTGGTCTTTTAACTTTCTCAGTTCCCAAAAATTTAAGGGTGGAAATCTGATGTTGACAGTCTACAAAATGTCACGTTACTGTTGATTTTAAATCTTGGCATCTAATCCTGCTTTTATGTTCTGAAATCCTAGTTTTTAAAGGTCTTGAGGTTTGCCCAATGTAATACTTGGGGCATGGACAGATGATGCAGTACATTATGTGATCCGAGCTACAAGAAATGAAGTCCCTGATTTCAAAAGTTTTTGGTTGACATGTGTTCTTGATGTGTTTAGTTTTAATACAGATGTTGCAGTTTATGCTGTTCCCACAACTGTAAAATCCTTTCAAATCTCTGTGTAACCAAGTAGTGAGAGGAGGATCTGGCTTCCAATGTTGTGTCTTGACTAAATAGTTTCTCACATTTTCTGTTTTTCTGGCTGTGATCCAGGGTTTTTGTGAGAAAGTATTATGACCTTGTTCTGAGGTTTGTAGAATGTTTCAATTTTCTAACAGAACTCTCTTAATGGCTGGAAAAAAATCTGAAAAGGTCATACTCATGTTGATTCTGTTACTGGAGTCTGGCTTTTGCTTATTTTGTAATAGTTGTTCTCTTGTTTGTGTATCTGTTTTTTGTTTTGCGGTCAGTTAAATTCCTCTCACATGTTTCCTGGTTACTGTTATTTCTTTTAATCCTCAGCATTTGACCATATGGAATGCTCCATTTCAAACTAGGCGGGTGAAAACTTTTTGCATGTAGTAATGTATTTTTATGTTTGCTTGCACGCATGTGCAAGAAACATAGTGCCATCATTCGAGTTTTCGGAAGTGTGGCAGCCCTCTTCCAATTCAGTCGGTGTGTTTGCAGGCCCAGCCGCAGTTCTCCAATGAATGCTGTAGCTGTCTATGACAGTAGTTGAAAATGCAGTACTGTACAGTTGACAGGGAGCATTCCACTTCAGTGAGCAGAGCTCCCCCCTCCACACGCATGCACACATATTGTGTGCTCATGTGCTTCCCCCCCCACCCATGCACATACTGTATGGCCGGCAAGGGTGCCAATCCCCATCGGCTCCGTACTAAAAAAAAAAACTCACCCATACTTACCTCCAGAGTCTGGCACAACGATCTTCAGTGGACCGGGAACACGTCTGCACTCTTCAAAGCCGACCGCAAACTGAGGTAATGCCGGTAAGCTGTATAATGCAATAAATAGGGTTTTTCCAACTTTAGTGCATATCTCGGACATTTTATGGAATTTTGGCACCAAATTTTCCAACATGGGTTTTGGGATGCCTCCTCGTGAATTCTTGAACTGTCTTGGGAGTTAGTGGGCCGAAGGGTGATTTACATGATCACTGCGTGAAATCAAATTCGGGACCAATTAATGAACGACAATGCCAGTGTTCATAAGGTGGCTCTCAAAAACCTATGTTACAAATTGGTGAAAAACTCCTAAAATGACTGTTTACAAGCGTGCACAGTAAAACTTAATGACCATAAGTTCGAATTTTTTTAATATTTGCACTCCAGATTTTCAACATTGCCATTTTACCATACCCCCTATGAGCAATACAGCTGTCATTTTCACATGTTGCCCAAAATGTGTTTCCCTGCATGTAGCGCACAATGGCACAGTTGGTGCGCGCAATCAATGTCTGGGACAGATTAAGAAAATCACAGTGACACTGTTCATGAGCAGAGGTCTTAAAATGGCTATGTTGAAACTTTGGTGAAAAATTCCCAAAAATGACTGTTTTAGGAGCACACGTTGCACAGTTCCTACGCACACTCACAAGTTTGTGAATTTTTAATATTTGCCCGCCAGATTTTCAACATTGTCATTTTATTACACTTCCTTATGAGCAGTACAGCTGCCTTTTTTCACACCTCACCCAAAATGTGTTTCCGCACATGTAGTGCACAATGGTGCAGTCGGTGTGTGAAAGCAATGTTTGGTAAAGATTAAGAAAATCACAGTGACACTGTTCATGAGCAGAGGTCTTAAAATGGCTATGTTGAAAATCTGGTGACAAAAGTCCATAAAATGACTGTGTTATGAGTGAGCATTACGCAGTTTCCCCGCACCCTCGTAAGTTCACGAATTTGTAATATTTTCAGTCCAGATTTTCACCAGTGGCATTTTTCCACACTTCCTTATGAACAGTACAGCTGTCATTTGTCACAACATGGCCAAAATGTGTTTTCACACTTTCAGCGCAGAAATACATGGTCGCTGTGGGAAATCATTGTTTGGGACAGATAAAGAAAATCACAGTAACACTGTTCAAGATCGGAGGTCCCAAAATGCCTGTGTTGACAATCTGCTGTAAAAAATCCCCAAACTAATTACATTATGGGTGTGCGTTGCACAGTTTCTACGCACGCTCATGATTTCACCAGTTTTCTTAATATTTTCATTGCAGATTTTCAACATTGCCATTTTTACACCTCCCCATGAACAGTACAGCTGTCATTTTTCACATCCTGTTCAGAATGTGATTTTTGCACCTGTGGTGTTAAATGCCATAGTCGCTGTGCAAAAGCAGCTTTTGGCTAACAAACTGATATTGCCACTGTTCATGAGGTGGGGATGACAAAAAAACCATGTTGAAAATTTGGAGTGAAAATACCAATGAATGCCTGAGGCGTTAGGGTTTCCCACCATAATGCCCCACCCTGTAGAGAATGACCGGCATCAAGGGTGTGACTTGGGATTCTCACCTGTAATGCTCATACCACTCCACATCCTGCAACCAGTGAGAGGCATCGAGGTGTGCCTTGGACTCTTCTGCCCCAAAGTTCACCCCATTCTCCTATACCGCACCCATCTCACTGTATTTCCTGATGGAATGGGGTGTGCATAAGGGCCAAAGACCCCAAGGCACACCGTGATACTTGTCGGTGTCTGTAGGGTACGGTGTGGAGAAATAGCGTGGCCGTTATGCCTGACAACCCAAAGGTACACCCCAATGCCTGTCAGTCTCTGTAGGGTGGCGGTGGGGTTGGCTTCAGTTCAATACTTCACTGCCATTCCTACTATGCATCTCTCTAACTCCTACACTGCCAATGCCAATGCCAGCAAGCAAACATTCGTCATTGACAAATGCTTGTTTTCTGTTGGCTTCCTGTATAGGTCTGTCTCCAACCTATTATTTTTAATGGAAATCAGAAGATCCAAATAAGCTATTTTTTCTTTATTGTGTTCCATAGTAAATTCAAGGTATGTTGTACTTGTATTAATACATTCATGAAATTCTTTTACTTTGTTCTCTGTGTCATTCCAAATTATTAGAAGATTGTAAATCTTTTATATAGACATAAGGAACAACTAAATCTGTTGCCTTCATTAAATATTTATTTATTTTCAAATTCTACCATCAAAATATTGGCATAAGAGGGTGCCCAAAGTGGCACCCATCGCTGTGCCTTGAAGTTGTAAGAAACACTGATCTTCAAACTTGAAATAGTTGTTCTTTAAAACTGTTTCTGTAAATATCAAAATCAAAGTTTTGTCTGGTTGATTCTTTTCCCTTCTGTCTAACATGTTATTCAATGCTTGAAGACCTGCCTCATGCGATACGCTAGTGTATAGATTTTTCACATCACATGTCACTAGAAGACAGTGATTCAGATCAATATTTGTCTTATTCATTTCTTCTAATATCTGGATACAGTGCTTGGTATCCTTGATATATGATGCTATATTTGGAACTAGATCCTTAATATGGAAATCAACAAATTGTGAAAGTGTCTCTGTAATAGAACCAATGCCAGAGATTATTGGTCTTCCAGACATTGGTTCTATCAGGTCTTCAAGCATTGAGTAACATGTTAGACAAAAGAGAAAATAATCAACAAGACAAAACTTTAATTTTGACATTTACTTTGGCACCCTCTTATGCCAATATTTTGATGGGAGAATTTGAAAAAAATATATATCTTTAATGAAGGCAACAGATTTAGTTATTTAGTCACTGTGGAAGTGGACAGGGGCTGGTGAGGACTGTCTCTACCCAGCACAAGGTCCCTCCCCTGAGCCTGGAAAAAACATAACTCCCTACGAAAGAGGCCAGGTCCCCCTACAGAAGAGGTCAGGGGCTAATTCAGACTGTCTGCACCAAGGCCGGAGGTGCCTTCTCTGGGCTTCCTGAGCCTGGGGACCATCGGAATTGTGTCGGATCCTGCCAGAGACTAAGTCACCACCACATGAGATGGCCAAACCCTGTCTCTGAAAGTCTGGCATGAGATCAGATTAGCTCCCTCAAGGCTGGGCCAAGTTCTATGAGGCCAGGTTGAGGGTGTGCCTTTGGCATGGCAATAGGGTGAAGAAGCCTTCGGGCACATCTCTTACAGATATGTTCCAGACTATATGTAGGGGTGAGAGCAGAGCTGGGCTCGATGTGTAAAGAGACTAAGTCCAAACTGTTCTCCAGAGATGAAGTCCCTATGGAAGTGGACAGAGGCTGGTGGGGACTGTCTCTACCAAGCACGAGGTCCCTCCCCTGATCCTCTTTGGACTGAGGCCCTGGGTGGTGGGTCAGAACCTGGAAAAAAACCTTAGTCCCTATGGAAGAGGCCAGGGACTCCTGGGGAGTGCCTGTACCCAAGCCGGAGGTGCCTTCCCTGGGCTTTCTAAGCCTAGGGACCCTGAATGTAGTTTTGGAGCCTGCCAAAGACTATGTCCCCACCAGACGAGATGGCCGAATCGTGTCTCTGGAACTCCAGCATAAGAACGGATTTGCACCCCCTGGGCCAGGATGAGTTCCATGAGGCTGAGTCGAGGGTTCACCTTTGCCCGGGTGAAGGGTTGAAGGGGCCTTAGGGCATGACAATCAGGTTTCAGCTGTCCAGAGACTAAGTCCCCACCGGACGAGATGGCTGAACCCTGTCCCTGGAAGTCTGTCATGAGATCAGATTTGCTCCCTCTGGTCCAGGCTGAGTTCCATGAGGTCCTGTTGAAAGTGTGTCTTTTTCCCAGCAACGGGGTTAAGGGCCTTTGGGCACTTCTCTTACAGCAGGTTTTAGAATATATGTAGCAGTGAGAGCAGAGCTGGGATCGATGCATGCAGAGACTAAGCCCAAACTGTTCTCCAGAGATGAAGTCCCTATGGAAGTGGACAGGGGCTGGTGGAGACAGTCTCTAGCCAGCACGACGTACCTCCCCTGAGCCTCGACAGACTGAGACCCTGGGTGCTGGGTCAGAGCTTGGAAAAAAACCTAAGTTCCTACAGAAGAGGTCAGGGACTCATTTGGACTTTCTGTACCCAGGCCAGAGGTGCCTTCCCTGGGTTTCCTGAGCCTGGGGACTGTGGGCATTGTGTCAGAGCCTGCCAGAGACTAAGTCACCACCACATGAGATGGCCAAGTCCTGTTTATGGAAATCAGATTTGCTCTCCCCAGGCTGGGCTGAGTTAAATGAGGCCAAGTCAAGGGTGCGCCTTCACCTGGGTTAAGGGGTACAGGGGCCTTTGGGCATGACACTCACATTTTGGCTGCCAGAGACTAAGTCCCCACCAGAAGAGATGGGCAAACCCTGTCTCTGGAAGTCCGGCATAAGACCAGATTAGCTGGCTCAAGGCTGGGCTGAGTTCTATGAGGCCAGGCTGAGGGTGTGCCTTTGGCCCAGCAATAGGGTGAAGCAGCCTTTGGGCACATCTCTTACAGGTACGGTCTGAACTATATGTAGGGGTGAGAGCAGAGCTGGGCTTGATATGTGAAGAGACTAAATCAAAACTGTTCTCCAGAGACTAAGTCCCTGCAGAAGTGGACAGGGGCTGGTGGGGAGTGTGTCTACCCAGCACAAGGTGCCTCCCCTGGGCCTCATCGGACTGAGACCCAAGGTGGTGGGTCAGAGCCTGGAAGAAACCTAAGTCCCTATGGAACATGCCAGAGACTCCTGGAGACTGTCTTTATGCAGGCCAGAGGTGCCTTCCCTGGGCTTTCTGAGCCTGGAAAAAACCTAAGTTCCTTCAGAAGAGGCCAAGGCCTCCTGTGGAGTGTATGTACCCAGGTCGAAGGTGCCTTCCCTGGGCTTCCTAAGCCTGGGGACCATGGGCGTTGTGTCGGAGCCTGGTAAAAACCTATACCCAGGCTAGAGGTGCCTTCCCTGGGCTTCCTGAGCCTGGGGACCCCGGTCATTGTGTTGAAGCCTGCCAGAGACTATGTCCCCACCGGATGAGATGGCCAAGCCCTGTCTGTGGACATCTGGCATGAAATCAGATTTACTACCCCCAGGCCAGGCTGAGTTCCATGAGGTCCTGTTGAAAGTGTGTCTTTTTCCTTGCAATGGGGTTAAGGGGCCTTTGGGCACTTCTCGTACAGGCAGGTTTTAGAATATATGTAGTGGCGAGAGCAGAGCTGTGATCGATGCATGCAGAGACTAAGTCCAAACTGTTCTCCAGAGATGAAGTCCCTATGGAAGAGGATGGGGGCTGGTAAGGACAGTCTCTAGCCAGCACAAGGTACCTCCCCTGGGCCTCGACAGACTGAGGCCCTGGGTGGTGGGTTGGAGCCTGGAAAAAAACTAAGTCCCTACAGAAGAGGTCAGAGACTCATTCAGACTGTCTGTACCCAGGCCAGAGGTGCCTTCCCTGGGCTTCCTTAGCCTGGGTACTTTGGGCATTGTGTCGGAGCCTGCCAGAGACTAAGTCACCACCACATGAGATGGTTGAACCCTGTCTCTGGAAGTCCGGCATAAGCTCCAGAAACCCAGGGAAGGCACCTCTGGCCTGGGTACAGACAGTCCCAAGGTGTCCCTGGCCTCTTCCATAGGGACTTAGGTTTTTTCCAGGCTCCGACACAATGAGCAGGGTCCTCAGGCTCAGGAAGCTGAGGGAGGGCACCTCTGGCCTGGGTACATACAGTCCCCATAAGGCTCTGACCTCTTCTATAGGGATTTGGGTTTCTTCCAGGCTCCAACACAATGCCCATGGTCCCCCATAGAAGAGGTCAGGGACTCATTTGGACTGTCTGGACCCAGGCCAGAGGTGCCATCCCTGGGCTTCCTGAGCCTGGGGACCATGGGCATTGTGTTGGAGCCTGCCAGAGACTAAGTCACCACCACTTGAGATGGCCAAACCCTGTCTCTGGAAGTCCGGCATGAGATCAGATTAGCTCCTCCTAGGCTGGGCTGAGTTCTATGAGGCCAGGTTGAAGTTATGCCTTTGGCCTGGCAATTGGGTGAAGAAGCCTTTGGCACATCTCTTACAGGTACAGTCCGGACTACATGTAGAAGGTGAGAGCAGAGCTGGGATCGATGTGTGAAGAGACTAAGTCCAAACTGTTCTCCAGAGATGAAGTCCCTACGGAAGTAGACAGGGGCTGGTGAGGACTGTCTCTACCCAGCACTAGGTTCCTCCCCTGATCCTCTTTGGACAGAGACCCTGGGTGGTGGGTCAGAACCTGGAAAAAACCATAGTCCCTATGGAAAAGGCCAGGGACTCCTGGGGAGTGTCTGTACCCAGGCCGGAGGTGCCTTCCCTGGGCTTCCTGAGCCTGGGAACCCTGGTCATTGTGTCGGAGCCTGCCATAGACTATATCACCACCAGACGAGATGGCCAAGTCCTGTCTCTGGAAGTCTGGCATGAGATCAGATTTGCTCTCCTTGGGCTGGGCCGAGTTAAACAAGGCTGAGTCAAGGGTGTACTTTCACCTGGGTGAAGGCGTACACGGGCCTCTGGGCAGAACCCTCACGTTTCGGCTGCCAGAGGCTAAATCCCCACCAGACGAGATAGCCAAACCCTGTCTCTGGAAGTCTGGCATGAGATCAGATTAGCTCCCCCATGGCCTGGCTGAGTTCTATGAGGCCAGGTTGAGGGTGTGCCTTTGGCCTGGCAATAGGGTGAAAAAGCCTTTGGGCACATCTCTTACAGGTACGGTCTAGACTATATGTAGGGATAAGAGCAGAGCTGGGCTCGATGTGTGAAGAGACTAAATCCAAATTGTTCTCCAGAGACTAAGTCCCCATGGAAGTAGACAGTGGCTGGTGGGGAGTGTGTCTACCCAGCATGAGGTGCCTCCCCTGGGCCTCATCGGACTGAGACCCAAGGTGGTGGGTCAGAGCCTGGAAAAAACCTAAATCCCTAGACTAGGCCAGAGACTCCTGGAGACTGTCTTTATGCAGGCTGGAGGTGCCTTTCCTGGGCTTTCTGAGCCTGGAAAAACCTAAGTCCCTTCAGAAGAGGCCAAGGCCTCCTGGGGAGTGTATGTACCCAGGCCAGAGGTGCCTTCCCTGGGCTTCCTAAGCCTGGGGACCATGGGTGTTGTGTCGGAGCCTGGTAAAAACCTCTGTCCCTATGGTAAAGGCCAGGGACTCCTGGGGACTGTCAGTACCCAGGCTGGAGGTGCCTTCCCTGGGCTTCCTCAGCCTGGGGACCCCGGTCATTGTGTCGAAGCCTGCCAGAGACTATGTCCCCACCTGACTAGATGGCCAAGAGCTGTCTCTGGATGTCTGGCATGAAATTAGATCTGCTACCCCTGGGCCGGGCTGAGTTCCATGAGGCCAGGTCAAGGGTGCACCTTCACCTGTGGAGAGTGAAGTGGCCTTTGGGCATGACACTTGCATTTCTGCTGTCCAGAGACTAAGTCTTTCACCTGACCAGATTTGCTCCCCCAGGCCAGGCAAAGTTCTTTGAGGCCAGGTTGAGGGTGTGCCTGTGTCCCAGCAGTGGGTTGAAGGGGACTTTAGACAGAAATCCCGCAGGCAGATTCCCGTACCAGATGTCCAAACCCTGGCTATGGAAGTCTACATGAGATCAGATTTGCCCCTCCTGGGCCAAGCCGGGTTCCATGAGGTCAGTCTCAGAGTGTGCCTTTGTATCACAAAGGAGTGAAGGAGCCTTTGAGCATGACTCTTACAGGCAGGTACAAGAAAATTTTCCTCGACATGTTTTTCTGATCAAAATCCAGAGACTAATTCCCTATGGAAGTGGTCAAGGACCCTAAGGGCACTCTGGATCCAGAAATGAAGCACCTTCCTGGGCTAGTCCTCACGGGGAGCACTTAGTGATTGGAGGCTAGGTTCAGAGTTGATACTTTGCAACAAAAATGCAAAGTCTGGATCTCCTCACCTTCAGAGACTGGTGGTAACCTTTCAACCCGGGGTTGATGCCTCGCTACTGGATTAAGGAGATCTGTGGTCACCCTGGAAGGAGTCCCTTCTTCCAGACACTGCTCAGATCTAATGACCATGGCAGGGCATCCTGGTAGACACCTCCTGGCTACTGGGGCCAGGAACACTGACACTGTTCAGAGACAAAGTCTCTATAGAGGCTGACAGAGGCTGGTGGGGACTGTCTCTAGCCAGGGTTAGGTGCTTCTTCTGGGCCTCATCTGCTGGAGACCCTGGGTGGTGGTCAGAGCCTGCTTCAGACTAAGTCCCTTTGGAGGTTGATAGGGGCTCCTCTAGGCCTCATCCCCTGAAGACCCTGGGCATGGTCCATGGTCACCTGGGACCAATTACCTTCTTCCAGATGAACTGCTCAACTTAAATGATCATGGCCAAGGTGTCCTGGTAGACACCTTCCCACAGTGGGGGCCGGGAGCACAGATGCAGACACCCACTGATTGATCTGGCAGATATCCTCTAACTCGGGGACGGCCCTCTTGGTCTGGCTCATCCAGTCACCAAATGGAGTGGCTTTTCCCTGCATGTAGTTAAGGCAGGCTGGGGACCTCAGTCCCTGGCTCCTCCTCAGAGTGAAACCTAGTAGCCCAGGCTGGATGTAAAGGGTCTTTTGTTGTGTAGTGTGGTGGGCTGCCCACTGGCTGCCTGCTGGCTGGGTGCCAACACCTGTCCCCGCAACCATTTTTCTGAGCACTAAGGTCTATGAGGGCCATCCTGTCTCTCTATCCTGAGGCTGCTGCCCCCCCTGCCCTCCAGGGTTGGGGTGGCTCTTGACTCATACCTAGGGAGTCCTCTCTTGGAGGCCCCCTGCCAGTGTGGAGGTCTGGGCCCTGGCCCTTCCTCTTACTGCCCCAGTTGGTGTGACTATCTGGTTGATCCTGCCAGTAGCATATGCTTATCTCAAAGATTAAGCCATGCAAGTCTAAGTACAAACAGATTGTACAGTGAAACTGCAAATGGCTCATTTAATCATTAATGGTTCCTTTGATTGCTCCAACATTACTTGGATAACTGGTAATTCTAGAGCTAATACATGCTGACAAGTGCTGAACTCTGGGGATGCATGCATTTATCAGATCAAAACCAATCCGGGTCTCGGCCTGGCAACTTTGATGACTCTAGATAAACTCAGGCCAATCACATACCCTCATGGTGGCGATGCGAGATTTGAATTTCTGCCCTATCAACTTTCAATGGTACTATCTGTGCCTACCATGGTGACCACGGGTAACAGGGAATCAGGGTTCGATTCTGGAGAGGGAGCCTGAGAAATGGCTACCACATGCAAGGAAGGCAGCAAGCATGCAACTTACCCCCTCCCAACTCAAGGAGATAGTAATGAAAATTAAAAATACAGGACTCTTTTGAGGCCCTGTAATTGGAATGAATACACTTTAAATCTTTTAATGCGGATCTATTGGAAGGCAAGTCTGGTACCAGCAGCCACGGTAATTCCAGATCTAATAGCATATATTAAAGTTGCTGTAGTTAAAAAGCTCATAGTTGGATCTTGGGATCAGGCTGGCAGTCCACAGTGAGGTGAGCTACTGCCTGTCCCAGCCCCTGTCTCTTGGTGCTCCCTTGATACTCTTAACTGAGTGTTCTGGGGATCCAAAGTGTTTACTTTAAAAAAATTAGAGTGTTCAAAGCAGGCTGGTCGCTTAAATACTTCAACTAGGAATAATGGAATAGGACTCTGTTCTATTTTGTTGGGTTTTGGAACTGGGGCCATGATTAAGAGGGACAGCTGGAGGCATTTGTATTGTGCCGCTAGAGGTGAAATTCTTGGACCGGCGCAAGACGAACAAAAGTGAAAGCATTTGCCAAGTATGTTTTATTAAACAAGAATGAAAGTCAGAGGTTCAAAGACAATCAGATACCATCGTAGTTCTGACCATAAACAATGCCGACTAGCAATCTGGTGGTGTTATTCCCATGACCCACCAGGGAGCTACCAGGAAACCAAAGTCTTTGGGTTCCAGGGGGAGTATGGTTGCAAAGCTGAAACTTAAAGGAATTGATGGAAGGACACCGCCAGGAGTGGAGCTTGTGGCTTAATTTTACACAACACAGGAAACCTCATCCAGCCCAGACAAGGAAAGGCTTGACAGACCAATAGCTCTTTCTTCATCCTGTGGGTCGTGGTGCACAGCTGTTCTTGGTTGGTGGAGCAATCTATCTTGCTAATTCCAATAACAAACAAGACTCTGCCATGCTAAAGGGACTAGTGGCTTTCTGCCATGTGAGATTGAGCAATAACAGGTATGTGATGCCCTTAGATGTCCGGGGCTGCACACGTGCTACATTTGGATCACTGTGTGTCTATCCTTGGCCAACTGGTCCATTTAATCCTTTGAACCCTATTTGTGATAAGGACTAGGGATTACAATTACTCCCCATGAACAAGGAATTCCCAGTAAGTGCAGTTTCATAAGCTCACGGTTACTAAGTCCCAGCCCTTTGTACATGCCACCCCTCACTACTACCAATTGGATGGTGTAGTGAGGTCCTCGGATCGGCCCTGCTGGATTCAGTCATGGCCCTGGTGGTGCACCAAGAAGATGATCAAACTTGACTATCTAGACGGAGTAAAAGTTGTAACAAGGTTTCCATAGGTGAACCTGCAGAAGGCTCATTAATGGATTGGTCCAGGCCGGTGGCAGCCCTGGGCAATGACAGAACCTGAGCCTGGGAGGCTCCAGGAGTGGCCTGTGGGACTAAGCCCGCACTTCCCTGGGCATCCTGTCAGCCCCAGACTCTGGCTGGGGGTTTCTTAGTCAGCATCCAATGGATGTCGGGGTCCCCATCTGTGGAGAGGGACCCAACCATGCATGACTCCCCACCACAGCCCAAAGAGGGGACTGCCATGAATGGGGTGGCCATAGTGTGGTGTGGCCTGGGAGATGACAGAACCTGAGCCTTGTAGGCTCCTGGGGTGGCATGTGGGACTGAGCCTGCACTGCCAAGAGCACAGTCGGGAGTTTCCTTCATTGGCATCTGATGAGTGGCGGGGTCCTCTTCTGCAGTGGGGGACCTGGCCACATGTGACTCCCTGCCATGGCCTGAAGAGTGGACTGCTGTGAATGGACTGGCCAAAGCAAGGTGTTGCCCAGTGGGCACCAACGCAGAGGAGTGAGCCCCCATGTGGGAGAGAGCCAGCAGTGCAGGCACTGTACCACCCTCCCCCTGCACTGGGGACACCCTCTGGGACTGGTCACCATCCCCTCAACCCCAGTCTTGAGTATCTAGCTGGACACCCCTGGGTCCCCCTGTGGTGGTGGTGTAAAGACTCTAGTGGCCCACACGGACCATCCTTGCTGGCCCACATGGGTCATCACAGGAACCCTGTTGTCCCATGGCATGAGGCCAGTAACCCCATGATGAGTGCTCAGACATTATGTGAAACCCCAGCCTTCTTTCTGGGTGGTGACCCAATGTACTCCTCAGCCCTCCGGGGCCAAAGGCCCAGCTCCCCCCGCATGGGGGGACTGGGCAAGAGAACCATGATGACTCTTAGCGGTGGATCACTTGGCTTGTATGTCAATGAAGAACACAGCTAGCTGTGAGAATTAATGTGAATTGCAGGACACATTGATCATTGACACTCTGAACACACCTTGCAGCCCTGGTTTAATCCTGGGCCTACACCTGTCTGACAGATGTTGTGCCATCAGCTGCCCAAAAGGGTCCCCCTGACAGTGTGACTGGGGAGTCATGGGACCCTAGGGTC